>CM066731.1:155589500-160604500 GCA_033961575.1 Aselliscus stoliczkanus
TGAGATCAAGGAGTAATTCAAAACATACCTTGAGACAAATGAAAATGAAAACACAAGGACCCAAAATTTATGAGACACAGCAAAAGTGGCCCTAAGAGGGAAATTCATAGGAATACCGGCCTACCTAAAGAAATAAGAAAAATCTCAAATACACAATCTAACCTTACACCTAAAGGAACTAGGAATATAACAACAAATAAAGCTTAAAATGAGTAGAAGGAAGAAAATAATAAAGATCAGAGTGGAAATAAAAAGGAGTCTTGAAAAGAAATTAATGAAACCAGGAGCTGTTTCTTTGAAAAGATAAACAAAATTGATAAACCTTTAACCAGACTTACCAAGAAAAAAAGAGAGGATCCAAATAACTAAAATCAGAAATGAAAGAGAAAAAATAACAACTGACACCATTGAAATACAAAGGATTATATGAAAATACTATGAGTGATCATATACCTACAAGTGGGACAATCTAGAAGACATGGATAAATTCCTAGAAAAATATAGTCTTCCAAGACTGAATCAAGAAGAAACAGAAAATCTGAAAAGACTGATTACAACTAACAAAATCTAATCTGTAATCATAAAACTCCCAACAAATAAAAATCCTGGTCTGAATGGCATCACAAGTGAATTTCAGCAAACATTCAAAGAGGAAATAAAACCTAGACTTCACAAACTATTCCAAAAAATTAAAGAGGAGGAAAGGGTCCCAAGCTCATTTTACAAGGCCAACATTATACTGATTCCAAAACCATACAAACACATTATTAAACACACACACACACACACACACACACACACACACACACACACACACACACAGAGGCTAGTATCCCTGATGAATATATATATATATATATATATATATATATATATATATATATATACAAAAATCCTCAACATACTAGTAAACCAAATTCAGCAATATATCAACAAAATTATACACCACCACGATAAAGTGGGATTTATTCCTGGTATGCAATGTTGGTTCAATAACCACAAATCAGTTAACATGATAACAAAATGAAGAATAAAAAACATATGATCATATCAATAGATGCAGAAAAAGCATTTGACAAAATCCAGCAGCCACTTATGATAAAAACTCACAGCAAAGTGGGACTAGAGGGTACACACCTCAACATAATAAAGGCCATGTACTATAAACCCACAGCTAACATCATATTCATTGGGGAAAAGCTAAAAGTTTCTTACTTAAGATCAGTAACAAGACACAGATGTCCTCTTTGACCACTTTTATTCAGCATAGTATTGGAAATCCCAACCAGAGAAATCAGACAAGAAAAGAAATAAAAGCCACCCAAATTGGATTGGAAGAAGCAAAATGGTCATTATTTGCAGAGGACATAATGCCATATATTGAGAACTCCAAAGACTCCATAAAAAAACTATTAGAAATGATAAATTCAGTGACATAGCAGGAGACAAAATTAATATTCAGAAACAATTGCATTTTTATAACAAATTCAAATTTTTAACCAATTTATAACCAATAACAAATTCGGAAAGAGAGATTAAGAAAACAATCACATTTGTAATTGCATCAAAAAATATAAAATACCTAGGAATAAATTTAACCAAGGAGGTAAAAGACTTCTCCTCAGAAAATTATAAGAAACTGAAGAAAATACAAATAAATGATAGCATATACCTTGCTCATGGATAGGAAGAATTAACATCATTAAAATATCCACAGTACCCAAAGCAATCTACACATTCAATGCAATCCCTATCAAAATACCAGTGACACTTTTCACAGAACTATTACAAATAATTTCAAAATTTATGTGGAATCACAAAAGACCCCAAATAGTCTCACAACCATCTTGAAAAGGAAGAACAAAGAGTATCATGCAACATGATATCAAAGTATACGACAAGTCTAAATTAATCAAAACAGCATGGTACCTGCATAAAAACAAATACACATATAAATGGAACAGAATAGAGCCCAGAAATAAACCCACACTTATATGGGTAATTATCCTGTCACAAATGAGTCAAGAATATACAATGGGGTAGACAATCTTCAATAAATGGTGTTAAGAAAAACTGGACAGATGCATTAAAAAAATTAAAGTAGACCACTTTCTTATACCATATACAAGAATAAACTCAAAATAGATTAAAGATTTAAATGTAAGACCTGAAACCATAGGAAAAACAAAACATAGGCAGTTAATTCTGACATTGCTCTTAGTAATACTTTTTTCTGATATATCTCCTTGGGCAAGGGAAATAAAAGAAAAATATAAACCAATGGGACTACATCGAACTAAAAAGTTTTTGCACAGCAAAGGAAACCATCAAAACAAACAAACAAACAACAACAACAACAAAAACACATGCAAAGAGAAACTACTGAATGGGAGAAGACACTGGCCAATGATACATCCAATAAAAGGTTAATATCCAAAATTTATGAAGAACTCATATAACTTAAATCTGAAAAAACAAACAATCCAATTAAAAAATGGGAAGAGGCCCTGAATAGACATTTATTCAAAGAGGACATATAGATGGCCAATAGACATATGAAAAGATGCCCAATATCACTAATCATCAGATAACTGCAAATCAGAACAATAATGAGATAACCCCTCATACCTGTCAGAATGGCCATCTATCAATAAATCAAAACACAATAGTATGGCAATGATGTGGAGAAAAAGGAACCCTTGTGCACTCTTGGTGGGATTGGAAAATGGTGTAGCCACTATGAAAAACAGTATGGAGTTTCCTCAAAGAATTAAAAATAGAACTGCCATGTGGCCCAGTAATTCCAATTCTGGGTATTTATTTATCCGAAGAAATCCAAAACACTAATTCGAAAAAATCTATGCACCCCTTGTTTACTGCAGCTCTGTTGACAATAGCCAAGATATGCAAGCAACCCAAGTGTCTGTGTCAACAAACAATTGGATAAAGACAAAGTAGTACATATATAAAATGAAATATTACTAGGCCATAAAAAAGAAGGCAATATTATCATTTGTGACAACATGGATGGACCTAAGACAGTATTATGCTAAGTGAAATAAGTCCAATAGAGAATGACAAATACCTTATGATTTCACTTACACGTGGAATCTAAAGAACAAAATAAAACAGACACAGACTCATAGAAACAGGGAATAAACTGATGGTTGTCAGATGGGAGGGCTGAGGTTGGGTGGTTTGATGAAAAAGGTGAAGGCATTAAGAAGTACAAATTGGTAGTTACAAAATAGTCCCAGGGATGTAAAACACAGCATAGGGAATATAGTCAATAACTGTATGGTGCCACATGGGCGGTAGACTACTCAGGAGGGTCATTGTGTAAATTATATAAATCTCTAACCACCGTGCTGTACACCTGAAACCTATAAAATACTACTGAATGTCAATTGTAATTGAAATTTAAAAAAAAAAATCAGAAAGAAGTTATTATGGGTTAACAATGGGGAAAAAAACCAAAAAACTCTTTGCAATCAATTTGAAGGCCCAAGTTCATCCCAGATTTAGGTACAACACAGGAGATTTTCTCTGCATACTGCCTAAATACAGATGTGAATGCCTTCCACTGGTTTAAAGAGACCACAAGTGAGTAATAAAGCTACAATACACCATGAAATAACTTGGGCATTGGTTGTTAATGGGAGTAAAATAGATGCGAAATGAGTAGATATCCATCTAGGAGATAATGTAAATGGACTGGTAACCCAGGCAGACCTAAAAGCAGGCAAGTCTGGCTCTTTTTGAGTGTGATTTTACTTAGTCCTGCCCTTGATCATTGATTGATGGCCTACCAAAGTGTCTGCTGTGAAGAAAGTCTCTAGTAAATGTTTATTAAGTAAATTATTGTATGTGTGAATCTGAGATTTGCAGAAGTAATAAAAATGGTTGTAATCTTAAAAGTAAAAAAAAAAGTTTCAAAAATATTTACTTTTGCATTTGTGGGGAGTACATTTTCTCTGAAGGGGCTGAGAACTTGCTAAGCGCTTGTGGGGGTCACATGGAAATGAATTTGTCACCTTTTCTCTTTGACATATCTGAATGTATACATGTATTATAAGTCAGCTTCGTAATTTTAATTTATTTCACACACCTTTAAGATAACTAATTTTTCTTATGCCAACTGTTCTTGAATTCTTGATTGCAGTTTCTATGACAAAAAACTCTCATCTACTTTACTATTATTATTATTTTTTATTTTATTTTATTTTTTTTAAATCTCAGCTTTCTGGAAAACCAGCGCCTCGAACACAAAGGATTGAGAACTCAATCTCAGTCATCTTTTTCTTCCAGAGCTTTTTAAATGTGATGGATAAAATCACTTTTCATATACTTGACTTTACTTCTTTTTCATTTAGCCTTTTACTAACAGAATCATGTTTTAATTTCAGAGAAGAGAATACGGGTTGTGCCTTTAGTGCCCCAGACGATTGAAAGTATTTCTAAAAGTGTGTATGTGTGTATGTAACACCAAGAGGCAGACATCATCCCAGGTCCCAATACATAATACGCATTTTGGACAGATTTAAGAAAGTAGAGGGCCAGCCGAGTGGTGTGGTGGTTAAGCGCTGGCGGCCCCGGTTCGGGTCCCACATGAGGGCCAGTGACACTGCCCTCAAAAAAAAAACAAAAAAACAAGAAAGTAGAAAACTTGCCATGAGGAATGCCAAACATCCCACAGTATTTCAGTGTTATATATTTAAATACATTTTATTGATCAAATCAACTGAAGGTAATTTTAAATTATATGTTTTGATCCCTCTTGGGCTATAATCAGAAGAAAAGAAAAACATGAGAAAAGAAAAACCGAGCAAGGTGGAAGGGCACTAAAAATCATTCTATTGCCAGCATATGGTACCTATTCATGGTCTGCAATCATTTAAGCACTTATATAAGCCAGTTAGTTTATTTTAAGCATCATTAATGCATAAAGATCTATGCAAATATTTTTGTTGTGAGTTTCCCATATAGAAGTACTACAGAACTGAACCTAAAGTTACTATTGCCTGCTTCAAGGTCAGCTGTAGCAATCATCTTAAAAAAAAAACACAAAAAAACTTACATTTTATCTGAGGAAGGAAACAATCAAGAAGCTATTGGCTTAAATTAACTACATTTTTGTTTTCAGATGTGTTCCTTGTTAGAAAAATACCCTTTTGTGCCAAAAAATTCTAATATCAACAATAAAACAATTGTGCGTATCTTTCCTTGGCAAATGTTCTAGTAGTAGTACGAGGTAAAAATAATATAGGTAAACAGAGTATAACATAAATAAATTATATGTCAAATACTGTGAAAAAATTTGAATTATAAATAAAGGTTGTATTTCCACTCTTTCACCTTATGAAATATTTTGGGGCTTCATATGTTAACCAGACCAGCTAAAACACAAATATATATATAT
Organism: Aselliscus stoliczkanus; assembly: GCA_033961575.1. NCBI lineage: Eukaryota > Metazoa > Chordata > Mammalia > Chiroptera > Hipposideridae > Aselliscus > Aselliscus stoliczkanus. The sequence goes on from CM066731.1 coordinate 155,594,920, forward strand.
ATATATATATATCAGAACACATCAGGAAAATTAAAATAAAATGCTTAGAGAATTCACCAGTGATGTTTTTCTTAGATGCATGCAGAATAATAAAGACATTAGCCATTGCAAGAAAAGCCAAGTGTTATGTATATCAGTTGCTCACCTAGCAGAAGTTTTGGTTGTTCATACTGTATAAAAATCAGTGTAGGACCAGCTGAGTGGCTCAGTTGGTTAAGAGCTCGCTCAAGAGTGCAAGCTGAGCTCTGAGTAACAGCTGTTCGAGGCCAGCCCGAGCTGAGTTGCCACTGAGCTGCCAACAGGTGGCAGGATGGCTCAGCTAAAAAAAAAAAAAAAAAAAAAAAATCAATGTAGATTTTTTTACAATCATTTAAAATTAATGGAGATAGTTTGTGTGATAAAATTTGGTTCTTCAGTATTACTGATCTTTGATAAAACAATGAGAAATTAAATTAACAATTATTAAGGCCCTTATACAAATTCATTTTATATGGTAAACAATACAGTATATACACTATATATAGAATTTCTGACTAAAAAATCGGTTTTTGAAATATTTTTGATGATAGATTAAAAACAATACAGGTTTTAAATTAAATTTATAGTGTGACAGTCAAGAGTAATTCCTTGATCAAGTATTCTTAATTTGTATTTCTCTGTAGTCATTCAATTGAGTGATTAAAAACAGTTAATATTTCTGTAAAGCCAATCTTCAAAAAAGTATGCAATCCCATTTTCTGTACTCTTAGATGCCTCGCTCTCTCTTTTTTTTTTTTTTTTTAAATTCATTTCCAAACTAGAGAAAGCTTGTCTCTTCCCCTGCCCCCAACATCTAACACGGAAGATTTGGGTTTCCAAAGCTAACTCCTCTCTAAGGAAGGGCAGCACTGCCCCCTAGTGGATAAATGATATACTAAAATGGTTGCACAAAAGGGAGATACACTATGAAGTTTTAAATAAAACAATTCAATAGCAGTTTTCATGTTAGAATTATACCTAGATGCCATCCACTTTTCAAATAATAATTGTCTGAACATGATATTGGTAGTCAACTATGATTTGTTAATGCAAGTGAAATAAGTCAATGGATTTATTTCAATTTCAGTACAGATATAAAATATATTACTGTTGCCACTGCTGAGTACCAGAAATGTCACTCACTTAGATTCCCATGGCACACTGCTTTGTCGTAATAATTTAAATGTAAACCCAAGTATCCCAGCCCATACCCCTCACTAGATCATCCCTCCTCTTTAAATGTCCTTATAGCATTAGTACTTTTCCTGCATAGCGCATGTCACAGTTTGTAATTATATTAGTGTGACAATTTGCTTAACGTCTGTGTCACACACCAAGTGAGTGAGGGCAGAAGCGACCTCTTAATATTTGCCACTATATCCTTAGTACTCAGCACTGTGTCCGGCACAAGGTAGGGACACTGGATATTCTAATGGATTAATAAATAAACCAGAGAAATAATTTATTAAGAATAGAGGTTAGATCAACCTGTACTCTCAGAGTTTCATGCAAATTCTCCAGTTATTAGGGTGTTCCTGTGGCTACTCATCTAACTAATGAAGCACAAATACAACAAACGCACTCGGTTCTCTCTTGGTCTACCCTTTCAGGTTTCAACATGCTTCTCTCTGACTTGCTTAGGGTCCTTGTTCCCTCTTTATTAGGCCTTGATGTATTACTGTTTTGGGTGAAGCCTCTAATTACAGGTGACTTGATTACATACGTTACATTCTATCTTTTTTAGAGGGGAATTACCAATTCCTTGCCTTAGTGATTTCTCAGTATCCATGGTTATTTAAAATTCTGCAATGACATTGTGAGGGTTCTCTTGCAAATGCTTCTTCTTGGAGGATGTCTCAGCTAAGGCCAAAAGTTCAGTTTGGCATCTGTCAGCCCTTTCCATGAAATATGTCCAGCCCATAATGACTGACTCACTGTCATGAGTCATTGCCATTGATGGTAAATCAGCAATGTCTTGAGACTTTCAGGTAACCCTGAATTTCCTTCGGACTCCAAACTTCTTTGTACTAAGCACTGTGACACAATTTTGCTTTTGGAACTATAATTAGAGGATTAGTTCAAATGCTATCAGTAAATAGGGGAGATTATGGTATAGCACAGAAATCCCTTTGATTATTTGACTTGCACAGCACATTTGACCTACCAAGCAGTAAAAGCGGAACACAAAATAGACAACACATCTGACTACAGAAAGCAGCGGTGTCGCACTGTAGGTAAATACAGTAGGCATGCCTGTTGACCCGCTGTTCTTGGTTCAATTGGCCACATGCTATGTGATTATTAGAAGGGCTTATTATGTGATTTTCCTTGTCTTCTGCACATTTTGCTTTGCCTTTATAACTCAGCAGCTTCATCCATTCCTTACATCTGCTTCGATCAAGGTACATCCCTCCCTATCCTGATTTTTAAAGTAAAGCCCTAGATTTACAGTAGTATATATTTATTCGAAATTGAATATTTGATTTTAAACTTGTAGCTTTTTTAGGGTTGGTATTATTTTTTGTTAGTGTTGGTCTAAATTGCAAAGGTTGTGAGTTTCCTGTTCCAATCCTATAGTTTTCCTACATGCCCTAGTATTTTCAGTGTGTTACATAAAAGAACATGAGGTTTTTCGGGAATGCACACATCCTATATAACAGACTATGGTAAGCAGAATACTGGCTCTTTTAAGAGGTCCATGCCCTAATTCCTGGAACTTGTAAAACTGTTATCTTACATGGAAAAAGGGAATTAAGGTTGCAGATACAATTAAGATTACTAATCAACTGACCTTGAGGTGGGGAGATTATTCTGAATTGTCCCAGTGAGTACAATTTAATTATTGAGTCCTTAAAAACAGGAGAAGGGTCGGGAAGAAAAGGATTTTATCCACTATCACTGGCTTTAAAAATGGAGGAAGGAGGCCATGAGACAAGAAATGTACTCAACCTCTACAAGCTGCAAAAGTCAAGAAAATGAATTTTCCCTTAGTGCCTATAAAAGGAACATAACCCTGCCAAAGCTTGATTTTAGCCTAGAGAGACTCATGCCCGATTACTGATCTACAAAACTGTAAGATAATAAATGTCTTGTTTAAGCCACCACATTTGTGTTAACTGCAGCAACAATAGGAAACAAATACATAGACACGTCTTTAAATTGGTGCTTTTATCACTACTATTGATTTATCTAATATTGCACAATTACATCTGAAAAAAAATTAAGTTAGAATTTCTTTTATCAATTCAGTGGGAGACAGATATTTTTAAATTTCCTTTATAGGTTTAGGTTGATTCAGGGGTTACAAATAACAATTAGACCTAGATTTCCATTTATTCAATGTCAACAGTCCTTTAGAGTAACCAGGACAAATCTAGGTGGAATAATTGTATGCATACATTTACACACACACACACACACACACACACACACACATGCACGCACGCATGCACGCACAACATGCATTTGGAGATAAACTAAGGCCCCTCCACTAGAAGCAAATGAGGATTAGGCTTATCATCCTAGTACTGTTATTACCAGCCCATAATTAGATAGCTGCACTCTACAGGGGACCTCATATAATTCCCACCTAAAATTCCCTTCAAACATCATCTGATGTTCAATATTTTCTTAAAAACATTTTAAACTCTACTCCCTTTTCTCTAATTTCTGGTAATAAATGAATTGCAGTTAACGGGAGATGATATATTCCCCTTAAATTAAATAATTTAAGCTTAACTAGATCCTTCAGGGGATATGCATTTAACCCTTGACTTGAATTGATATGACTTTCAGGAGATAATACTGAGCAGGTGGGAGTTTTGGTTAACCTTAATTGTGAGGCTGGGGCCCATGCATCTAACAACCCCCTGTTTAACCCCAACTAATTAGCAATGTTTTTCTCTGTCTCCAAAACAGGATTATTAATGGATAACTGATGAAGTTCAAAGTTATTAAAACAAAGTACAAATCATATAAGCTTTTTGACTTTTGGATTATTTAACTGAAAGACTAAAAGATATATTTATTTATAATCTTTTTTTTTTTTTTTTTTGAGGGCATTGTCACTGGCACTTATGTGGGATCCAAACCGGGACTGCTGGTGTCCCAAGCCAGCTCTTAACCACTGGAGCCACTCAGCCGGCTCCTATTTATAATCTTCTTAACTGTAGCTGTTTTTACCTATAAAAGACTTAGAAGATAGATACTATACGTATTTGACGGGCTTCCCTATAAGATATTGGACTTATTTTTCTTATCACCAGAAGGCAGAGATAGAATCAGGAAAAAGTAGAAGGGAAGCAAATCTATATGTTCAGTATAATAAAATTTCTAAAATATATGGATGCTGAAAATGGCATTAGTTTCATCACAAGTTACAATGACCCCATAGCGTAACCATGCGCACATATCAGATGACATTAAACAGAAATAAACACTGTAGAATGTCCTCTGTGTCCAGTGGACTTTACAAAGCTCCACTGTGGTTCTCAGAGATCTTCAGCCAGGATTGGTGTCTTTCTCACATTTGGCTCTGCTTTCCAAAGTGGTGACTTTATTCAGGTAAATTCTGTCATGCTGAGGTTGACAAGAGAAATACAACAGTTTGAAGCTAACATCTAATCTTCACAAACATTCAAGTTAAGATAGAGTTTCGCTTTTCTAGCAACAGTTCTAAAACTGAATCTGCTTTGTCTGGTAGGTATCATGTGACCAGCATTGGTCATGATCAGAATTATTTTGATTGACCAGCACTATATCAAATCAAGGAGTTGGGGGTATGATCAGTCCCACCCCATCACATGGACTGAGGGTGGGGAGAAGATTCCCTTAGAAAACCAGAGAGTTTCTAACACAGGGAGAATGGATGCTGGGCAGCCCAAAATACAGTTACGGTTTCTAGTGAGACTTTGATTTCTAAAGTTTCTTTCAGGTCAAAGATTCTATGGTTTATAATTTTTTTTTATTCTCAAAATGCAATTGATATGAACAAATATTCTCTAAGAACTTCAGATTAAATTTTAATTTTGAAAGAAAATTAACGCCCTTTTTTCAAAAGTATATTTTCATTGATATGAGATTTCTTATATAAAGCACTCAGTACCAGTAAGAATGAGAATTTAGACACATTGAATTCACAAAGGAGGTATTCTAAGTAACATTATTTATCCTATCTTAATAAGCAATAAAATCTCTTTTCAAACATCTACTAGTAAGGACTTGAAAATCTTGTCACAGGGTTCAGTTGGGATGGTGTGACATGGGTTATTTAACTAGATTCAGAATTGGCCTTCCAGAAGTCTCTGAGTATTATATTGCTTACTAGAAGATCCTTTGCCAGTGAAAAAAACAAACAAAACATTAATGCTAAGAAAGTCAAAGGCCTCCATAACCTTCTCTAGTCATATACCCAAACAATAATTCTAAACAATTTGGGGTTTAATGCTAGGGAATTGTTAATGCACCTATAAACATCACTCATAATTTTAGAAGTCATTGAATTCCATTTTAGGCTAATGTTCCATAGAGGCAGCATAGTGTAAGTGTTAGTAGTAGAGTCTGGTGCCCAACTATTGAGGTTGACATCCCATCTCTAACACCTACCAGCGATCTCACCTCCAGCCAAGGGTGATAACGGTTGCTACCTAAGAATGTCTTATGAAGATTAAATGAATTAATTCTCAGAAAAACATTTAAGATAGCATATATCACATAATAAATGCAAAATAAAAATGTTTCATTTTTTTGTCTTTCCAACTCTGTAACTGTGGTTTGAAAAGAAATAGATAGCATTTATCTGATCATTGATTAGCTCAATCTTGTCATCTTTATTGCCCCTTTAACAAATGACCACTTAATATAGGAAGTGGTCTGCTCATAATAGTCTGTTGCTCTTTGGGGATTAATTCATATGCTATGGCATAACATGATATAACTTATATAAAAAGAATATAGAACTTGAGAGTTCTTTTTATGTCTTGTACTTTACTGCTTCTTCAGATCTGTTTTGCAGATTAGATTATTCACTGAATACATTTTACTCAATGCTTTGAAGTATGAAAGTAAAATAATTGACCATATTAATCTTATCTCTTTTTTGTGGCTCTAGTTTTATAAAAAAAGTATTCTGTCACCCAAGAATGGAAAACTCAACAAATTCAATTTCACAGCAAGAAAATATCCATTTTTAAAATTAGATGCCATTTTTAAATGAAGTAAGTATTATTTTAGCCTACTCCTTTTTTAATACTAGCTGAAAAAATCTGGAAGTAAAAGAGAAAAAAAATTATATCTGACATGCAATTGCTTTATTTATTATCATGCAGAAAAACCAGTAAAGAGTTACAAGTGTGTTTGTTTGTTTGTTTGTTTGTTTTTCAATTCTCTTGATTCTCATTAGTCTAACTGCATTGCAATCATTGATCTAGTCTACATGGGTAATTTGGGAGTAGAGGTTGGCACACAACTCTGTGAGGTAGGGCAGAACAGATTCCAACATGGATTCATGACAGCTGCAAAGTTAATTGCATTCACATTGTTTTATCAACATTATATACATAATTATTATAAAGAATCCTGGCTATCTCTTATTTATAAAAGCTGTTAACTCCTTGCCGATCTTAAAACATAGCATGCCTTGCCCATTCAATTTTAGCAAATAAACTAACAGATCAGCCAATATTTTTTGTCTGTTTTATAGTTGCTTTTGGTTAGTCAAGGTTCTTTCTTGGGTTCTATAGGTCTTTTCTTTTTATTAAATTTATTGGGGTGACATTGGTTTACAAAATTATATAGGTTTCAAGTATACAATTCTATTAACATATTACTTGTATATTGCATTGTATGTTCACCACCCAGAGTCAATTCTCCTTCCATCACCATATATTTATTTGACCCCCTTTACTCTTTGTACCTTCCCTATACCACCTTCTCTCTGGTAACCACCATACTGTTGCTTACATCTGGGAGTTTTTGTCTGTCTGTCTGTCTTGTTTATTTTTTGCTTTCATAGTACCTATATTTTGGGTTGTAATATCTACTTTTGAAAAATGAACTGTTTTTCTGATATTGTTTAACATCTTCCAACACAGTATAAAATAAGCTAAAATTTTTAAGAGAGATTTAAAAAAAACATTATCTCAGCTGGCCACCGGTACTCAGGAAACAAGATGCTCAGAAAAAAATTCAGTTAATATTTTCATATTGCTGTTAGATGAAAAAATTATTTAGGTTGGAGCAATCCATAGTCTAGAAAATGATTATTTCTTTTATTATTTATATATATGTTACCTCCACCGGGTTGCAAGACTTGTAAGATGGAACCACATTATGTGCAGTTGTATTTATATAATCCTAACTGCTGCTGATAATGGCTTTGGTGATGCCAGCCACTCGCTCCATCAATATATTTTATCTGTTACTTATAGATAACTTCTATTTGTATTTTTGTGCTTTCATAATATTTTTTAACAAATTTCATCTCTTATTTTCCTGAGATATCTGAGTGGGGTTCTATTCTCATTTATATGTATCCCTTATAATTTGATATTATAACAATAAAATATTGATTTGTGACAAACTTTGCAATTATAGACCCAAAATATGACCTTTTTGCTTTTCCCCACCTTTGGTTCATATTGCAGGTTTATTGGACAATCAGTAGTAGCAATAATATGACAGCAATAAAAAGAATTTTGAATTCTAAATGTAGATTTTTATATTAATGGATAATAAGGACCCGCTGAGTAGTGTGGTGGTTAAGCGCTGGCTTGGGAAGCCAGCGGCCCCAGTTCGGGTCCCACATATGAGAGTCAGTGACACTGCCCTCAAAAAAAATTAAATAAATATATTAATGGAAAATACTATTCTATTTTTTATGGGTTGATATTTCATTGCTAGAAAAACTTGTTTGATGGTATCAATTTTATAAGTAATCTCTTTGGTAGCTCAAAAAGCTATCCTGATATCTTTTTGTAAGTTGGAACTAAATATATCTTTCTGTACACTGAATCTCTAAATTGACAGGGGCAAGATTTTCTTTAAGTTTGTACAGAAAATATGTTGTACAGTAAATAGTGAAGTGACTCTTAGCTGAATCACTGTCACAGAAAGTTATGCTTGGAGAGCAGAGAGAAGCCTTCAGTAATGATTACTATTTGATCTCTAAGTAACAATTTTCTAATCGTCTACATGACATGTACCTAGAAATATTGTCCATCAGTAAATCATTGGTGGCATAACAATCTATTATGTGGGTTAAACAATCTGACATTTTTCATTTTTCAATTAATTGACATTAGCATTTGAATTAGAAAATGTAAGTGAAACACAATTACTGTTTAGAGACAGTTCATCAGCAAAGCCATCCATCCTTATGTATAACATGAAGGGATGCAAATGACCTGTAAAATCCCTTGGTGATTGTTAAAAACCTGTAATTCTTGTCACTCCTTTAAGACTCCTCTTGCAGCTATAGAACAGTTTAGGGAAGTACCGGGATTGAGGAAGGAAGTAAGAAAGTGAGGAAAGAAGAAGCAGGGAGGGAAGAAGGGAAGGAGAGAGGAGGGAGAGAGGAAGGAAAGAAGGAAGGGGCAAATACTCAAAGGTCATTAATTAACTCAATTTCAGAGACATTTATTGTAAGGTCAATGTGCTTCCTGGCCTGTTTCCACTCCTTTCTCTTGCCTACACTAACACATTGTTAGAAATTATCTTCACTCTTCTTACTCAAATTCATAAAATAGATTTCGGTTTTATGAGCAGATAGCAAATTCAGAGTGATATTTTCTTGCTATATTGTGAAATCAAGCAATAGCTTCTATCCATTTCAAAATCCCAGTGTTAATATTTCATTTTAATGTGTTCAAGTTACACTGAATAAAAAAGGCCTGGATATTCATCCCAAGATCCTAAATCCATTTTAAACATGCAGTTACTAAATTTTACAATATCGTTTTATATTTTTAAATGGTCATTATGGTATTGACTATTTGCCAAACAATACACAAAGTACAGTAGTTCCCCCTTATTTGTGGTTTCCGTTATCTGCAGTCAACCATGGTCCAAAAATATTAAATTTCCCTAACTGTCAGCATCTTCTGTTCCTGACATCCAATCATAGACATCGTCATGGCTTCATGGTCCTCCTTCTCACATATCATCAGAAGGTCAACAGCAGCGTAACACTACATCGTAATGCCTATGTCACTCGTCTCACTTCATCTCATCACATGGGCATTGTACCATTTCACGTCATCACAGGAAGGGTGAGTACAGTGCAATAAAGTATTTGGAGAGAGAAAAAGTCCACATTCAATTAATTTTTATTATAATATATTGTTATAATCATTCTATTTTATCATTAGTTATAGTTAATCTCTTACTCTGCCTAATTTATAAATTAATCTTTATCATAGGTATATGTATACATAGGAAAAATAGAGTACATCTAGTGTTTGGTACTATCCACTATTTCAGGTATTTACTGGGCAGGGGGTGGGGGGTCTTCTAGATAAAGGGAGATTACTGTACTGGTAAACCCCAAGTATCCCATATAAAATTTGTCTCATGAAGGTCCTTCCTATAACTTTTTATCTCGTTAAACTTCTCTATTTTTCCCCATAAAATATTTATCCAATTACCACACTTGACTGTGATGATACCATAAATAACCCATCACTTGGTGGCACTCTTAGAACCCTGTCTTTGGGGGCTCAGAGGAAGTAGGACCGTGACTAGAATAGCCTATGCTATTTTGAAGTCCACAATCTATAGCACCAAACTACAAAGGGACTGGGAGGCACTAACATTCAGATGCTCTGGAATTGCATTGAACATGGGACATGGAATGAGATGTAATATTCAACACTCATGATTGCAAACTGAGTTTGCCAGGAGCCCAGAGACAATAGTATTCAATAAGAATTTTTTAAGCATTTCCTATGAGCAAAACGTGTGTCCATGGTGCAATAAGGGAAAAGCTGAGAAATATACCCTCCACTCCCAAATGAGATTACAATCCAGTAGTGAAATAAGGAAGTGACTAAGGGTGGACAATAAATCCCATAAGGAAGATACAAAACAGTTGGCGCTAAGGCCTCCATGGAGGCCCTGAGAAAGGGGGCGGGATTCGTCAACAGGATGGGCCTTGGATGACACTGGCTCCAGACAAAAGCCTGATCATCTAATTTTACACGAGAGCTGGAAATCTGGGTTTTTATGTGGAATATCCTTCTACAATGTTGGAAATTTGTTTTCTGAAAAGTAATAAACATGTAGTGAAACAAATTTGCAGGCTGAATTTGGCACACTGACCATCAGCGTGCCAACTTTAATACACAGCACAGGTGTTATACTCAGGAATATCATTAAAAGAAGCAGCACAAGATTTGGGGCCACAATGTGGCAAGCCTTGGAGCTTAGGATTTCACCCTTAATGGAGAAGGAAATGGGGATAATTGAAGCGTTGTTAATGAAGGCATGAAATGAAATGACTGAAATATGCTTAAGAAAGCTGAGTTTAGCATCAGTATATACATTGGATTAGAAGACTCAGCTGACAGGAAATAAATCAATTAAGAGGCTGTGGCAATAGTCCATTGGGAACATGACCCACGGTGACAGCTGTGGCCATGGAGAGAAGGGTTAGGACGTAGTTAGAATGTAGAAATACAGGCAAAATCCATACCACGCTGCTCATGCTAACTATTTCTTCCTACCGTTATGCAATTTCATATGGAAATTCATTTTTAGAAAAGCAGGCTAGCCATACATGTACCTAAAATTATCCCACAAAGTAGGCATTATGACACTATTTAAACTATTTAAAATTATACTAACCACTGAAGCAATCACTTTATATATATATAGCATCCCCCCACTGACTTTCCTTACTAATCCTATTCACTTCCCTCTTCAAAACTGCTCTGTCAACAAGTAAGACTTCAAATTGTATAGTGCCAAATGTTTATATTATAGCAGAGATGTGATTTCAGAGAACAGAGGATTTTCACCAACCTTTCGGTGGAACAACCCTTTGGTGAGAATCACTTTCTCTTCATTGCCCTTAAACTGTATGTTTATATCTAACTTTTACCCCTGATATAGGTAAAGAGAAATATTCACATATTTTCTCTCTATTAAATATGTGTGTGTATATTTACATATGTATATGTATGTATATAGGTATATATACACACACTAAAAATATACTATAGATAAAATATGGCTACTGCTCTAAAGTCTAACCTTTTTGTCATTTGGTTGATTTCATAGTACCAAGTAAAGTGTGTTTTTATGATCATCACTTAATAAATGTTTGTTACATTGAAATAAGTTTCTGATATTCTAAGTAACCCCCTTACCCCTCCCAATATTTGGGAAATATTCAGAAATCTTATTCAGAAATATGAGGGATGGTGAAACAGAAAAAGCTGTAATCTTGCATCTAATTCCTTTCATTACCCTTTAAATCTGAAGCATCTAACTCCCTCCTCCCTTTAGGTACTCTGAGTCTAAGACTAAAGTTTCATGGCTGGGGCCTATGTAATCAGTGCCCCACCACCCACCAAGGGCCCCGCCCCCCTGGGGATTAGCAACTCAAAATCCAGTACAGTAATACCTTGGTTTACAAGCATAATTTGTTCCAGAAACAAACTACTCTTATTCCAAGACACCGCTCGTTTACCAAGTTAAAATGTATTATTAGGTTGGTGCAAAAGTAATAGCAGTTTATGGCAGAAACCGCTATTACTTTTGCACCAACCTAACAGAAATGTTTGCTTGTCTTGTGGAACACTCGCAAAGCAAGTTACTCACAATCCAAGGTTTTACTGTATTTGGTTTGGGATAGAAAAATATTATTTGCGTTTTCATTTAATTTCATCTGCATCTATTGAGTGTCCTCTACTTCCAAGAGAGCCAAGCAACCTGGGCAGAAGGGCAAATCAAACAACTGAATCTTTTACTATGTCATAAAGAAGACAACTCTAGAAAATTTTATGGACAAATGTTAAGTGCTACAATTAGCAATTTCAGACAATGAACTATTATCGTTTCCAGAAGTCATTGGGACTGAGTTACAAAAACTGGCTTCAAGAAGAAGCTGAAAGTTGGTGAAATAGTTAACTTGTTTCTATTTTCCACCCAGAGATTTTCCTTATGTTGATTTCCATATGAAAGTTAAGACACCTGCAAAAAAACAAAACAAAACAAAACAAAAGAACCAACAACTTGGGCCTTGATGTAGTTGCTATAGAGATGCTTGGACAGGAACAAATCAACAAACCAACTAACCAACTAACAGGTTCAGTTGCTTACTCAGCCACTCCTGGTTCAAAGAAACCTGACTCACCCTTTATGAAACTTGGCTCAACTCAGCATCAATATCTGGAGTGCATCTTATTTCCCAACATGCCACATGAACTTTGCACGTTCTGTCTTTATGTTGAATCATAAACTCTCTGCATATACTCACTAAATTTGCTATTGTGTGTTCCAAAATTCACATTTTACAATTTTAATCTAATAGTAATGAATGGTCTAGAAGAAGACTTTTCCCGTATTAATTATAGTAAAGAATTTTGATTGCATGACCCATTTGCTATTTTTCATTAAAGTTACTGGACCTTTAAGCTATAAAATCACATCTCCTCCTTTAAGTAAGTAGCAATCTTTTAACATCGACAGTACCAGAAAATTTAGGGATCCAAAAGTGTCACAATTATTACCTTAAAGTAGGTAGTTCCTTTTTGAATCTCTACATTTGCAAATTTTTCTCTGCTTCTTGATGTTGTAATTTCCTACTATTTTCAAAAACACAAGCTCAGTTTCTTCAATAGGAAAATAGGAAGTGTGTTATTATCTTCAAGTACACAGAGCACAATACATTGAGTAGCATTGAGTGGTATAGTATAAAGAGTATACTATATACAAGGAGAAATGAAAGGAAATAAGTAAAAAAAAAATAGTAGCAGATACCAAAACTATTGCTTGTTTACCAAATAGATAATCTTGGGAAGGAGTGATAATATGGAGTAGGGGGAAACAGAAGAATAATTTACCATACAAAGCAGAAACCTATCTACTTCACAACTGGAAGAGCGTTGACTAAATTACAAATTTTATTTCTTGGGGGAAATGATAACCTATCTCCCAATAAATGTTGGGTACATTAGTTTAAATTTAAGAGTGATAAAGCTAAGTTATAGCGTGTGGCAATTATGTTCAGCAAATGAAATAGCCCAATAATTTTCTGATGCATGAGAGCTGTTCTTTCTTTGTAAGCTTATGGGTGTTGTCATTAGACACCTCTTTTCCAAAATGACTTGAAGCAAAAGTAGCAAAATAATAGGAAAATAATTCTGAAGTTTGAAAATGAAGATTTCAATTCTCTGGATGTATCTCTGCCTATTATTGTGTGATTTTGGCTTATGATAATCTTTAGCTTCAGTTTCATCTACTTACTATATAAAACAAAATAAAACAAAAACAAAAACAAAAAAAACCTCAAAGCTAAGGAACCAAGCAATCCTCACCTTTGTATTCCCACCACCTAGCAGAATGGCAGACACATATGGTTTGAATAAGTGTAAAATTGGGATAAAATTATTTACTTTACAGTGAGTATAGGGATCAAATGAAAGAAATCATTTTAATCTGTAAATTATACAAAATATGTCATTGTTATCTCATGACTACAGATATATTTTGTTTTGCATACAGTTTTTTGGTTTTTTTTGTTTTATTTTGTTAAGTTATGTTTCTTTTCAGTTAGTATATTCTATTCAGGATCTAAACAAGTTTCACTTTTTGTTAGTGGTCATTTTAACTTTTCTGGGATATACTCTCAGTACATGTATATATAATATAATGTAATGTAATGTAATATAATGTAATACAATACACTACACTACAATATAATATAATATATAATATATATTTTAATTAATCTATTCCTGCTGTCCCCAAATGTAAATTAAATAATTATGTTAATTAACTCAAATAATTTCTTCCAATTGTATCTTTTATGGGCAATCAATTTATGATCTAATATTTATATGAATGTCAGATGTACCTATATAAATATCAGATGAAATATTGGAATTTATTGTAATTTCTCTTTATCTAAATGATATTTTCAATAAACATCAAGGTCATATGGCTTTTGTCTTTTGCCTCATGGAATACTCAGTTTATTGTAATACCGAAACTAAAATTACATTAAACCTATCAAAATATAAAAATAAAAATTACAAAAAAAATTATCAAAATTTAACAAAATCAAATATCAAAATTATAGAAAACAGAATTTCCAAAAAAACCTATCAAGTTTATTAATCATTGACTGACATTTTGAAACAATTTGAAAGGATGTTTAGAAGTATAGGAATTCTTTGAATTCAAGGAATTTACAATCTAAGTGATGAGGCCAAACTATCTCATAAGAGACAATAGCAATTAATTAAAAACAGACTATTACAAAAAATTAAGGAGCTATGCAGAATCTAAATGCAATAAAGATTCATGTAACAAATGGTTTAATAAGACAAGGGAAAGGGAAGACATGTCAGGGAAATGAAACTTGAAAGATAAATAAAATTGGACAAAAAACAGTGAGAAGAATCGTCCAGGCAAAAGCGACATAAATCAAGCTGTGGAAGGAGAAATAACCTGATTTTTTTTTTTAAGTGAAGAAATCAATTCTGACAACAACTAAGCATGTTTTGGGAAATGGGATTGGTAGGGAAAAGGGAAATATGACATAGGGATTCCTTGAAGAATTGTAAGGAGTAATGCATTGGTACGTGGTGAGTCCGGAATTAAGAAACACAGCTAGGAAGGAGTTGCAGTCACTAAGTGGTACCCATGGGAATGAAGACGAGTCCCCGTAAGAGATCAATCTCTGCAGATATAACTAAGGATCCCTCATCCATCTTCAATCAACCTAAAAGCCTGTCTTTGTTTATCTTCCTTCTGATCTGGTGACATAATTTTTCAGGCACTAGATGTCACTGTTCCACTTAACCAAAAATAAAATCTAGTCATTCTGAAGTCACAGTTGTATCTACCTAATTGCATCTACCTGTGTGGCGATCTGAGTCGGCTTTACTAGGTTCAGAGAATTTCAAAATAAAGCACCAAGGATTTGTGCCTGTTCCAGTCTGAGGGGGCAAAAAAAAAATTCTGAATTTCTTGTTTGACATTTTCTAAAACTCTTTTTTGTAAAGAGCAAATAAAATAAAAAAACAAAATTTAAATTTTAATTCAACAAAAAAACAAGAGGGAAATTAAGCATGTATAGCACTAACAGGAAAATTTCTACTACGTATGAAAACGTTTTGCTATTTTTTAATCAAATATAATAAAACAAAACTAACATCACTTCTTCATAGTAAGTCCATATGTGATTTGTCTTGTGAACCTATCTATACAGGACCCTATGTAATTTTCTGTCATCTGTCCAACATCCCATAGGTGAACCTATCACTTCATTGTTGAAATCCCTCATCAGGCCTAATGAAGGTATAATCAGATACAGACACAGACAGAGACACAGACACACAGACACACAGACACACACACACGCCACCACCACCAACAACAACAACAACTACAAGAGACTAATCTGTTCTCCATTTACTGTTTACATTTGATCAATGTAACTCTTTGAGACTTTGAGTCTTGAGTGGTGCAGAGTACAAAGATCTGGAGACTTGTTGGAGGTATTTCTTTAGGGACAGTGAAGGTGCTATGCTGATGCTGACCAGATTGCTCCCGCTGGGGACTATCACGGCACTTCCTGGGGCTGATCACTCTGGAGCCTCTGTGATTTCTGCTGTCCCGAAGGCTGTCCCTCCAGCTTCTTGCTGAGTCTTCCACCCTAATACCACCGCAATACACACACACACACACACACACACACACACACACACACACACACATGCACACACACACACTAGCTTTATAATAAAGGTCATTTTCCTTTCAGTAACCAGGGTCATCAGTCTCTGTTGCTTGCAATCACACAAAACAAAGCAAACGCCTAAATCCACAGTTTGCAGAACAATACATACTGTGCCTGTATTAAGCTGTCAGCTTTGCCTTGTCAAGTTCATGTTTGCTGAATCTCTAGGGTTGGGAGACATACAAAGGAAAAGCTTCTCAGGATAGAACTCATTTATGTTTCTGGTCACTAATTACCCCGATTCTGAACTCCAGCAGCCTTTTCTCCAAGAAGTGTCCAAGCACTTAATTATCCTCTATCTCTTGGGCTCTAGTTTTTGGACATCAGTCTTTGGACACCCTACTTGGTATTTCCCTGAGACAACTAAAGGAATTCAACAACAAAACAACAGTAGTCTGAAAACTACTGGCAATCCAGTCAGCTATCAAAGCATCCACAGGAACTGCAGGAACCCAATCCTTGACGTTATGGTTTCTTTCTGAGAGGTAAGCTAATGTGATAGGAAGGTCAGACATTTAGCTACGGGCATAACAAGAGTTCCATTCCTCACTCAGCTACTGGTTAGTCATATTACCTTTGATAATTTACTCATTCCCTGGTGCTCAGGTTTTTTTTCTCCATGGGGAAAGTAATGCTGCTTCTCAGGGTAGTTGTTAGTTGCCGTCAAGTTCCCCTCAAGGAATATAATAGAAATGTAATTTCATTTGGTCTTTTCTGTCTCTTTCCCCCACCATTCCCACCCACTCCAAGGGACCTGGTCAGGAGGCTTCAGATGTGGATATGCAGAAATAGATGGCTAATAGGAAATGGAGTATGAAAAAGAATTACACATCAAACACTTTGGGACAAACATAGGACTATTAACTTTTAGAGCTTGAGAGAATCTTATTGATTTTACACACATACAAGGAAGAAACTAAGGTAGAGAATTTTAGGGTCTTTTACAGGGTCACAGCTAATTAATAACTAGAAGCATTTAGGTATCCTATTTCACATAAATTTCCAATCAATATTTTTGCATTACTAAAAACATGATCTGAAAATATGATCCACTAAAAGGAGTTTGTGGCATAATGAACCTTGTCCAGAGTAACTGCATTTTAAAATACTGACAGAGATAAATGTACAATATTATTCAAATGATTTTTTTCCTTTCTTTTTTTTTTAATGGACATTATTTGAGGATATTCTTACCTGTCCTCAAATAAAATAATGCAATTGTCTACTTATCTGGACAGGTGTAACTACTCGAGTTTGCAGAGACTACAAAGACAGAAATGTCTGGAAGTTAATTTATTTTCATCTTTATATTGTTTTGGTTAAAAAAAAGAGAGAGAACAGAAAAATATTAAGAAGAAAATAAAAGTCTTTTCTAATTCAACCACCTAGGATAAAAGCTGTTAAAGCATTGCTTTATCATGGCCTCACATTCATATTCTCTCTCTTCTCGCTCTCTCCTTTCTCTCTCTCTCTCTAAATATTTGACCAAAATGTGATTATACAAGGCATATGTTTCACAATCTTTTACACTTAGTCCAGATTACAGAAGGTTTAACTTTAAATGAATAATAGCCAGCAAACACACATCATTTCACAGTTTAAAAGTTCTTTCTTGTACATTATCTCATTTACAGTTAGTGACCATAGATCTTTGGGGGAGCAGAGACAGGTTATATTTAGAAAAAAAAAAGGTAGCGTTACATCAACAAGCACAAGTCCTTTTTTTTATCCAAAATGATCGCTGTGCAGAAGAAAATACTAACGCAACGCAAAGAGTGTTGGCTCTTTAAATCAAAAAGTAAGATGCCTTTTGTTGATTTCTCAACAAAAACAAAAGGCACCTATAACACATGTTCAGATAAAGAATTGCAAATATCAACCAGAATTTACAATGTTGTATAGCTCTGATGTCTCACTGTGCTGTACAAATAGGGTATTTGTAATAGTAATAGTTTCAGAAAGGCAAAGTAATTTCCAATCGTATGCAGATAAATAAATATGCACTGGATGTCTAATTTAGACATATTTAATACTAATTTAAAAATATGGAAATTTTAAAAAGGGAAACAGTAAAAGCCAAAGATACTAATAAACTTTAAGTATTAAAATAATGTGATTATGGGAGGGGGGTTACTCTTTAGTGTTGCCATGCAATGAGGGGCTGCTTAATTAATAGCTGTTTCATGAACATATTGAATCCAATATCCTCACCACCAAAAAGAATAGGAGCCTCTCAAACAGCCTATAATCCAAAATTAACATTTTTATGACTTAGAAATTAGCTTTAACTTATTTTAATTATGCATCAATTAACATACAATTAAAATATTTATTGAGGCTACTTTCAGCAACATATAATGGCATATACAAAGAAAAAACACACTATTCCTGCCTTCAAAGAGTGTATTCTCTAGCTAAGGAATGTGTCTGACATGCTGAGAAATGGATATTTCAAAGTAAATAATAAAGCCATTTGGAGAAGACCCAGTTTGATATTTGGCAGGCAAATTTCTCATTCTGTTCCCCATTAATGGACACTTCCCTGATCATAACTTCATGCTGGAATTGCATGGCCATGCTTTCAGGTTGCTTAATGTATAATAGCTTTAAATTTATGCTAAAGATATGCATCCAGAACTTCAAGGGAAATCTCTTCAACTATGCATGCCAAATAGGCCTCTAAGCCTCTGATAAGGAATAGGTGGATTAAACACTGGATGCCCTGCAGAGAAACACCCCAGAGAAGAAGGAAACACAGAGAGAAGATTGACACATATTTATTTATCTGATAATTTACGTATAACTTTCCCTGCTGGTTGATGTGGGTTGGCTAAAAATAAAATGAGATAAAGTACTCAAAGCTCTTAACTGTTACACAGTGCCTGCCAGGAAAAAATACTAAGACCTTATTTGTTGGCTTTCCTTCCATAGGTGTTATATACAATGTGTTGAAACAATTTTTGATGTCTGGGCTGAGTAATCATTTTGAAATGGTCTTGTAGGTCTACACTGTTTTTTTCATCCCATCAAAGAAATGTTTTCTTCTTTCCTGCTCTTATGTGTACTCATCATCTGTTAGGCCATGTTGAAGAGCAAACAGAATAGCTGGCTAGCCTTTCTGGGTTTTTTTTGTTTTTTTTTTTAGCTGAGCCATCCTGCCACCTGTTGGCAGCTCCACAGCAGCTCAGCTCACACTGAGCATAGAACTGCTGTTACTCAGAGCTCAGCTCGCACTCTTGAGTGAGCTCTCAATCAACTGAGCCATTCGGCCGGCCCTCTAGCTATCCTTTCTTGATTAATGACATAGGGACTAATGGCTGATAAAGAAAATAATTTATTAATTGCCATAGATAGCAAGCTAAATATAGATTTCAGGTACAAGAGCTTGTACTAACTTTGACCACAAGGAAGATAAAGCCTTGGAGGGAAGTTGATGAAACATTTGCAGAAAAAAGAAAAAAAAAAAAAGATCAATGCTAACAGCATTATGGCATTCCTCAGGACGTGGGGAGTAAGTACAAAGGTCATACGGATTCTCAGCCAAAGCAGAAAATTATAAAACTTTCCTGAAAGGGCATAGCCAGTAATTATTTTTAAAATTAAATATAAGGTAATGCTGAAGACTTTCCTATGGTCTGCCAGTGGATGTATCTGTGGTTTTGTAAAGGTGAATATAGCCAACTAATAGGTTTTGTTTTCTCAGATACTTTGTTTAAGCTGTCTCCTTTTTTTTTTTTTAAGGTAGTAGACACAGAATCTCTTAAATTCCAATTTTCTAGCCATGCTCCTAAAAATCTTAGATGTCGTCTCATTAATTTATTTAAAAGATTAAAAAACTCACTGATTTCCATCACAAAACTCAAATCATTGGGAAAGGATTGAGTTAAAAAAGGCAAAAAAAAAAAAATCTACTGAGAAATGAAGTGTGGCCTTGGAATGGATTCAATGGGCAATAAGAAACATGATTCTGAATTTTTTTTTCTCATTCTTAACCTACATTTAGAATAAACACTTAAAAGTGTCCAGTGAAAAATTTAAAAATACAATGATCAAGCATCAAAATTAATTTTGGTGTGACGAAGGAACAAAAATGTGCATGTTACATTTGGGGATTATGTCATATACATTTGCTCATGTAGGATGGTAGCCCTTATTTCCTCAATCATTCTTCTTGCTCCACCTTTCAATCAATGTTATCAAACCCAGCAACACTGACCTCTGATGGGCTCTTTTTGCTGGACTCCTCATTTGTCCCAAATTGCTCTTGTCCATCACTGAAATTATAGACATTCTGCTATGGGTCAAAACCTCTGGTCACAAGAAAAACCCACCTGCAAGCTCAGAAAAGAATGGCCATGAGTAGAGTAGAGGAGGAGACAGTGACAATAAACCCTGGGGTCCTTAAGAATATACCCACTGCATCCCTCTGTAAGACTCCACTCTTCCCATCCTGAGTAAAAGTCTTTAGCTAGATTGTGTATAAATTAATCCTCATCAAAAACTCCCTGAAGGACCAGGTCAGATTATCTGGTGGGGTAGCCTATGCAGTATATAATTTAGGTCAACTCAATGAGATATATTTAATATTTATTTCTTCCAAAACAAGAATGGAAGTGCAGTTTCAAAGTTTTTAAACTAATTACTCCTTGATTATCATTATCATGATGAAGACCTCAGCAGATAATTAATAAAGCTTTCATGGTAACAAATGTGAGAATGGAAGTGAAATCATTTTTAACAACTATTCTAAGTAGAATGAAACAAGAAGCATAACTAATTGGTTTTTCCTGCCTATAATCGTACTGCTTAATTTACACAGGCGCTAGAGTCCTAACCTATGGCATAAGTATGATCTACAAAATTGTTCAATATGTGCACCCAAGACTCCTAATACAATTCGTAAACATATCGAAGACATCAAATATTCAAACAAATCCAGGAAAACTTGGAGTTCAAATACCATATCGGGATTTTTTTTCTGACCTAAATAAATGTTGGTTCTAAACAGCTGATGAAATGGTTATTAAGAAGGAAAGCATAGAAAAGGAAATATGTGGAAGAAATAAGCATTGTCATTATCCTTTTTCCAGCCACTTTAAAGAGCACAGTCAACCATCTGAATATATCAATTGTTAATTTGTAAAGAAATGATTCATGTATTCTTTGTCACAGTTTGAAGAATAACCAGAAAGTTCCCTCAGCACTCTAAGTAGTCCTTATTAATGACAATGATAGTGTCATTTAGTGAACACCTATGTCATTGATAGTGCCAGGCACTCTATATATTTATCTTATCTTATTAATTCTCACTCTACTACCCTCTAAAGAAAGTTATGATAAAATGCTTAATTTACTTTTAAGTTTTCAGTGAGAAGGCCATGAACTAAGAGACAAATAAAAAAATACTTCATAATATCGCTACACTAATTGTTATTTAGGTAGTATGATTTCAGCCATGCTAATATAGATACTGTGTACCATAGTGGAATAATAAAACTGGGCCAGTAAAAGCCATAAAATGCCTTTTGATAAATCAATTCTAAAGTAGTAAGGGTCTTAGACATCACTGAATCGAATGCTTTCATACTGCAGATGGGGAAACTAAAGTCCAAAGAGTTTGTTTGTTTGCCCAAAGTGAAACAGTGAGTCAATGGTATTAAGATTAAGCATTACAGTTTATGAATTAATTCTGAAATACTGCTTATTTTTAAAGTAGAATTTTCCTCTTACATGTAAAATTACCTTAAAAAAAAAATTCCAATTTTCAGAGTTTGTGTTTTTGATTTGAATGGTGTTCATTGTATATATTTCTGTGTGTGTGTGTGTGTGTGTGTGTGTGTGTGTGTTGTCACTAAAGATCAGAAATATTGCCAAAAGATCAAAAGAGTCACATATCAGACAAGGTTCTCTTCAGTTTTATGTATACTTTTGGAATAGTTAAAATCTATTGATATTCTCCTTGAAACCTACATACATCCATCTATATATCAAAGACAAAGGATGTACTTTTTTTTGCCTACATAATACTCAGTTCATCAGCCATAAAGGAATACCAAACGAAGTATGCTTTATTTCCTTTATAGCCAAATGGATAATTTTAAGGCTCATTAAAATTTTAATTTCATTTTGATGGCTAAATGAAGATGGTAGTAGTTTCCCCAGCTGCTTTCTTTCATTCTCATATTTGTTACCATGAAAGCTTTATTAATTATCTACAGAGGTTTTCATCATGATAATGATAATCAAGAAATAAAAATTTTGTTTTTCAAGAAATACATGAAAGCTATTAATTTGTCCAAGTAATTACAATAAAATAGCCAAACTACACAGTAATGTGTTATTTCCATATAAATAATTAAAAGGAAGTAAGATGGGGACTTTGAGATGGTAGGCTAAAAAAACTTCTCTGTTCTTCTATCCACAATGAAAAGTTAAAATATAAACATCAAATTATCAATCTAACCATTCCTTTAGAATTATTCTTATGAGATATTATGGATATTGAGTTTGAGATTTTTTTTAAATGTAATTAAATTAAATAATGTTATAGAAAATATGGTGGTAAGATCTAGAATTGAGTGAACGAAAATAATACTCTGGTTCCACCAGTTACTCACTGTGCAACCTTAGATAAGTTCCCTGAGCTCTCCATGCATCAGTTCTGGATAATATTAGCAATCATCTCATTGATTTGGAGTGTGGATTAAATGTAAAGCATTTAGAATGGAGACTGGTACATAGTAAGCACTCAATAAATGCTGGCTGTAATTAGAATTATTAGAATATATTCACTGGTACCTACACTAACATATGCAAAGCTTGTATAAATAGTTTTACACAGATTAGAATAATCTATGTGAATAGATTAATGATTAGAATAACTATCAGAATAATGAGTGATCCATAAACCTAATGATGTTTACTTTTACTACAAGTAATCCTCAGTAGCTAAATAATAACTAAATCAAAATCAGGAAATCAGTAATGGCATCACAAACCTATTTTTGCTTTTGAACTGGACAAAAGTTCCCAACCTCTAGAATCCATACTGCAAGAAGATTTTTGCCCTAAAATAGTTCTGTCATACCACCAGAGCTAATGGGACCATGATGTTAATTTATAATGAGATTATTTTCCCCATTCTCCTAGATTAGCTGACCAGAAGTAGCTCTCCTCTCTGGGTGAAATTATGCCTTTGACAATTTGGTCACTGATTCAAGTGTTGTGTGAAAACTTCCAAAGTTTTTAATCTCATTTTCAATATTTCTAGTAATATTTCTTTTTCATTTACTTAAAAGAATCGTAATAGGTAATTTCCATCAATACCTGGTGTTATCAACAGAGAGAAAAAGACTGGGTTGTATGCTCTAAAAAAAGCCATTACCAGTTTGAAAAAATAAAAGTTTAACAACAGATGAGGGTTAAAGATATCTGCAATAAATCTGAGAAAATACTGAATCCATACTAAGTGGTAAGAAAACATTAAACACCAGCATAAATAATATAAAAATGATAAATGAGTCATGTTTTAGAAGTCTAGCCTTCCTAATCAAGCAAATTAGAGTTAAAACATGATACTCTTCCCCCTACAAATTAATAAAGATGTTTTAAGAGTAATACTAGTGAATGCATAGATGTGATAGTATCAGTATAAAAATGGTACCCTCGATACTACTAGAAGGAATAAATTACCACACCTTTTCCAAAAGGAAGTTTGGAAGCATATTCAGAACATATAATAAAATATCACCTTTGACCTACTAATTTTATTTCCAGGAATACACTCTAAGATATTAATACAACAGGCCAACAATTTACACCCAAATATATTTACCACTGTGATATTTATATTCATTATCATAGTATACACAATAACAAAAACTGGAGAAAAATCTGAAAACCCAACAAAGGCAAATGTCTAAATAAGTCAAGATATATCTATGTGACAGAATGTGTAGTCAGGAAGATGTATTCACATATCATGAATAGATCCTGTTTTTAAATTCTTCTGACTTTAATATTCTCATTACCAACGAATCGTTACTGAATACTACTGCATCCAAGGCTTTGTACAGGGTGTTAGGATTAGTGAGAGAGATGAAATCCTGGATCAGACCCCCATTTCCTGCCCCAAAGTATTCTTAATGATGTTAAAGAGGTAGGATTTACAATTTAGAAAACAATGCATACCGTAGGTTTCAAATGAGTGGCACGTTACAATTGTCACTTCATCCCTATGCAGGTAACTTATGTGCCTTTTTAAGTCAGCCTTAGAGCTCATGTTGTTACTTATGAAGAACTTCTGGAGAAAACATCCTGTCCAATGCTAATATCAACAATACTTACCCCTTCCATTAGAGAATGGTGGGTTTTCTACCTCAAAAATATTTTAAACTGCACAACTGATTAAATTTTCCCTTTTTTAGCTTCTGGAAAACTTAGAGCCATATGGTGGCCCACTTTGGTGGGTATGTATTTTTGCCTCATTTTCCATTCTATTCTTTAGCACCTATCTTTGTTTTCATTAATTTGGCTCAATATTAACTTGGGCTGTTGTATTTACTTTATTCATCTTTGTAAAACACCTTAAATCCTTGCTAAAGAATACACACACACATGTATTTGTGTGTGTGTGTGTGTGTGTGTGTGTGTGTGTGTGTGTGTTGAAATATATAGATAAATGGAAGTTATGCAAGGGTTTGGGAGAACATATCAGATAGTTTAGGTTAAGTTATGTTGTCATAAGGTACCACCTTAATTTTCCAATGGTTCACAAATGAAAGAGGTCAGTACTTGCTCATACCACATGTCTATCAGGATAAGTTTCAGCTGAGTTCAATATTGTCTTCATTCTGGGATCAAAGCTGAAAGAGTAGCCCTGATCTAGTGCACTGCAGACCCATTCTCAGAATTGGTACATATCTTTCACTCGTATTTCATTAGCCAGAGTCAGTCATTAGCCAAACCTGCTGTTTCAGGGGCAGAGATGTGTGTGCCTCCCACAGGGAGTGAGTGCACTTTCATACTTGGAGGTGTGTAAAAAGTCTACAACCAGAGAACAGGGTATATGATGCAATGTACTAGGTCATTGCTCAGTTTCTGTGCCTGCAAAATAGGGATGATAAAAATCATGGCCATGTTGCTTTAAAGAGGAAATGAAATAAAATATGTGAAATGTTCAATGAATATTGGTTCCCATATTGAATAATGAATATTGGTTCCCGTTACTTTATTTTGTAGATCCCTGGGAATACAAGTGAAGGAGCAAGAAGGTAACCATCTTAAACTGAACATGTATGAACTGAACCCTTGACTTTTGTTTTCAGGGGCCGGCTGAGTGGCTCAGTTGGTTAAGAGCTCACTCAAGACTGTGAGCTGAGCTCTGAGCAACAGCAGTTCGATGCCCAGCCCAAGCTGAGCTGCTGCTGAGCTGCCAAGAGGTGGCAGGATGGCTCAGCTAAAAAAAAAAAAAAAAAAAAAAAATATATATATATATATATATATATATATATATATATATATATATATATTTCTGACTTTCGTTTTCAGAACTCTTCCATATACATTCCTCCTTCTCAGGACAAATGAAAATTGCATTTGTCCAGTGGCTCAGGCAAAATCCTTGCAGTCATCATTAACTCTTCTCAAGTTCCACATCCAACCTATCAATAAATTCTGTCAACTTTAACTCTGAAACATACTCAGAATCCAACCATTTCCTGCCACTCCACTGCTGCCTGAGTCATCAATGCTTTTGCCTGCATTACCACCAGATCCTCCCAGGTATCCTGTCTACTTTACCTTTTCTCCCACACACATTCTATTCCCAATACAGCAGCCAATTTTTCTTTAAAACATATAAGTCAGATCATATCACCTCTTGCTCAAAACCCTTCAGTAATTCTGCATTGCACTCAGAGTAAAAGCCGCAATCCTTTAAGTGGCCTCCAAGGCCCTGCATAATCGTCGTCCCCTTTATCTCTCAGACTTCATTTCTTACGCCCCCTGCTTTGTTCACCCTCTGCACCCTCCCACACTTTTGCCATTCTTTCTGTCCCTTGAATGTGCCAAGTACAGTCTCACATTTGGGCCATGACAGGCTATTCCTTGTGCCCGGAATGCATTCTTCACAGATGGCTAACAGCCTTGCCTCCTTCACATATTTATTCGAATGCCACCATCTTGTTACAGCCGCCTATGGCCACAAATACCTCAGGAAATCCTCCCTCACTTTATTTTACTTTGTCACTTTTCGTGACACTTTTCACTTTCCAACATACCGTATAATTATTTATGCTCACTGCATATTGTCTGTCCCTGCTGGAACATTTGTTCTATGAGAGAGATATGAGTTTTGTTTGTGGATGTATCCCAAACCCCTAGAAGAGTACATGAGTCAATAAACATTTGGTTGATTAAGGAGTGTAATATTGTGAAGATCATATCTATAGGACTTTTATAGAGATTGAATGTAGCAAAGTAGAGGTAGCATGCAATGATAGGGAGGAAAGGAAAAAATGGAAACTCCAAGGCATTTTGCCTGCAATTTAGGACGCTTTTCATAAGCTATCCACTGAAAAACTACCCATCCAAGTGTGA
Source organism: Aselliscus stoliczkanus (assembly GCA_033961575.1). Lineage (NCBI taxonomy): Eukaryota > Metazoa > Chordata > Mammalia > Chiroptera > Hipposideridae > Aselliscus > Aselliscus stoliczkanus. Next base: position 155,621,501 of record CM066731.1, read on the forward strand.
ACTTTATAACTTAACCAGTCAATGTTATATCTACTAGGAAATTACCCAATAATACTTGAACCTCATAATTAAACCAGTTAAGTTGACAAATAGAAGGGACTGATGAATTTACTCTGAGATGTTAAAGATACATGGAGGAGATCCCTATAAAAAAAACCATGCAGGAATAATATTTAAATCTTTTTTCCTGTTTGTGCTCCACATCGCCTTGGAAGGAGATACAGGAATGGCACAGTACAATACCATCTCTTCTTCCTTCCCCATACTTTTTCTTTTCCAGGATGGGCCGGTTGGCTAAGGAAAGGTAATAGGGATTAATGTGCTGATCTCATAATTTATTTACTATATAGGGAAAACATAAATACATTTTATTATTTTATTTAGAATTAGATACATTATTTAATTAGTACATTAAAAGTAATTCTATACATAATATGGCTCATTAGACTAGTAACAGATAGGGATTAAAAATAAGAGTCTAAAAGACTTAGATAAGAATGTAAGCACTTTAACAGCAGTAACCATACCTTATAGTTATCTTACCAAACATAGGGCAACATTACATAGTAAGAGTTTGGAAGATATTTGTGAACAGATTAAATAAGAGGTTAATTAATCTCAGTTTAAACACTAGCTATATTGTCCACTTGGCTTTAAGGTGAGATGAGCTCAGATAAGGTGAGATGAGACCGTAAATCTAGAAAACTGCTAAAACTCAGCTTTATTAGAACATAGATATTTTTTTCTTATTATTATTCATAGCAATTATTTCTATCGCATAGCTTACAATGGGCATTTTATTATTAAAGCATATTGAAACTTGCTAATTGAAGATAGTTTAATAAAAAGGACTAAGTATGAAGGTATGGCTTGGGTTTATGAAAGATACACTGCAGGAGATACTGCAGTTCCCCAGGGCAGCTGTTATCACTCCAGGGCCTGAAAAATCTGAGGATGGAGCAGTTACTGAAACCTAGAGAGAATAGTTCTATGAAGAAGGCTGGTCGGCAGGAGTTGTGGTAAATTGCCTGTTGAAATAAGTACCCTGAACTCTTCTCCCATGTTCCCATTTCCTGCTGCCAGTGCCTCCCATTGGCTAAATCCAACTGAGAGCCAGGGGCAAGAAAACCCATGGAAGTGATCTGTGGGGTCCACCTCCCAGGACTCAGGACAGGGAGGAGAGGGTGGGAGGAAACTGAATGTGTAAATAGAAAACATCATACATGGATAGAACGACTCATTCCACCAAAGATGGCAAGAATATATGTCACAGCAATTCCTAGATTGTTGAATAAAGCAAATTAGAATGTTTCCTTGACATATGCAAACGACAGTGATTTCAATGAGAATTGTGTGTAGAGTCCTAGAAAACTTTTACATACACAGAAAAATACACACATTTTTATAATGATAAAAACATTATGGAAATAGGTCAAAATGATCACTTAGAAGCCAAATGAATAAACCTTTAATAATTTTTATAATGTAAATAGATTATGAAAAACTTCCATGAATTGATTACCACTTTGAATTTCTATAAAAATATAATTTCCCATTAATTTCATATGAATATTTTAGGGCTAATTTCACAATTGCAGTTCCACTAATATGTTGCTTATAATTCGTTCCATTTGCAGAGTTCATTTTTTTGTGAAATACATTCATCTATTTTAATTTTAATTTTATTAATATAAAACTTATTTTCTCATAATTATCTGAATTTTATCTATCTTATTTCTCAAACTGTTAAGTATCATTTAACTCAATGATTAGTTTAATTACTTTTCAAAGCAGTTTATTCCATTAATTTTATCACTGTAGAAGTCTCACTTTATCAAGCATACTGATAAAAATATAGTGAATGCACATACAGCTAAAAGTAAATACTACTGTTTAAATGGTCTTTGCTAATTTGTCATTTTTTCAATTTTATGGTCTGTATTACAGGAAGTAAAAGATTGGAGCTAAGTTTCAAAGAATCCCTGCTCTTAGAATCTATCAATGATGGTCTCTTGCATGGGATTCTAATGGTAAAAGAGAAGCAAAAATAAAGTTATTGTTTCTTCAGAACATGGTGAAAGAGCTGGAATTTTGACAGATTTTATTCTATAGGAAATTATCCACCTTGATGTTAAAGGCAGCTGCAATCATTGGTGTTTCCTATGGATGTCGCAATCGCTGGACTACATGAACTAAAAATGAACCCAAGATTTAAAAGCAGCCTTTCTAACTTTAAATGCTCCTATCTTTCCTATGAATTTATGAGCACCTAACTTACTGTATTAAATACCATTCTGCAAATACACCTTTCTGCTCGAAAGACTTCAAGTTGTTTCTATTTCCCTGACTGAATCTGAACAGGCATGAAATTTGGCTTTAGAAAGGGGTGGTGCCAAACAAAAAGTTAAAATCTGTGACATTGCTTTGCAGTTAGGTGATGGGAGGTGAACACATTGTTATCAGAGAGGCTGCAAATATGGATATGCAACAGAAGAATATTTGGTTAAACTGTCACATAAGATAACTTGGAAGGTGTAAGTACTGAGAATCCCTATGGAGAACACCAGTCTCAGGGAACATGAAAAGGGTTAACAGCAGGGCAGACTGTTACCCTAAAACAGCCTGCTTGCAAGGTTGGCCCTTGGCTGGTGTCTATAAATTTAGATTGGGCGGGGTGGGGGGGTGGGGGGTGGGGATTCCCACTGTTCCTTGATAAGAGGGGCTCGCTGTGCCTAAAATGTTTGTGAAACAATATGGTTTATATTAAACATCTGCTTTCCTTCTGGAGACTGACATTTGGATGTGCTGGGCAGGGGTGCCTACGTGACCAGTCCCTAGTAAAACTCGTAAGCATTTAGTCTCTAATGCACTTTTCTCCTAGAAAACATTTCACGTGGATTATCGCAGCATGCTGGGGGAATTGAGCACATCCTGGGTGAATCCACAGGAAGAGGGCTCTTAGGAGTCTGTTCCTGGTCTCCTCCAGACTTCACCTATGTGCTTTTTATTTTGTAATAACTGAAAAATTTTACCTTTTGGTTCCCTTCACCCATTTTTTACTCACTCCCCACCTCTGACAACCACCCATCTGTTCACTGTATCTGTGGGCTCATTTTCATTTTTTTGTTTTTGTTTTTAAGATTCCACATATGAATGAGATCATATGGTATTTGTCTTTCTCTGTCTGACTTACTTCATTTATCTAATACCCTCAAAGTCCATCCATGTTGTCACAAATGGCAAGATTTCATTCTTTATCCTGGCTGAATAATATTCCATTTATATCACCTTTTCTTCATTCATTCATCTATTGGTGATGTTTCTTTGCTGATTTTGCTTTGTATCCTTTCACTGTAGTAAGCCACAGCCATGGTCTGACAGTATTCTAAGTCCAGTTAGTTCTAGTAAGTTACCTAAGCTGGGGGTGACCTTGGGGATGACGACAAATGGGCCTCACTCCTACAGCAGAATCTTCATGTATCCTGCCCAGCTGACTCTGAATAATCTCACTGGTTACAGATCAGTGGCTGTTGAGTGTCCTGCATTCCTCTCTTTTCTGAATGGGACATTTATTGCATGTGTCCTGTGTCTCCTCCACCATTGAAAACTGGGCTTCCAGCCCACCCACCTAAATCTGCTTTGTGAAGTCCTGAGACTCTGAAAACCACATTTCTCCTTTGCCAGCTGGTGCCCTGTGAAGCTATGCCAAGTGGGGATACTCGCAAGAGACCACAGGCTGGAAGAGAAAGAAGAAACGCTAACTTCCCATCTGCTTGTTTCGGTCTGTGCCACTTCAGCCTCACGGTTTCACACTGGAAACAGTGGTGCATCCCTGCAGCAGCAGTTGAATCCAGTTTGCAGTTTTCTCAAACCTCACAGCACCAGCCTTACTGGGGCTCCTCAGAGGCATCAACACCAGCAGAGCAATGTCCTGTCCTTAGAAGCTGGGGTCTCTCCTCCTGACTTAGACACCAGCAGCAGCTCATCAGCAACTCTGTTCTGAATTCTGCATTTCAGCTTCAGAGCCCCTCCTCCAGGCATCTACATGTAAGAAGTCAAACCTTTCTCGCCTTACTCCTTCTGTCCCCAGTGATGGCAGCTACCACTTCTGCGACCGTTTTGTCTCCTTAGCTCTTCTAAGTCTAGTTATCAGTACTTTGTACGAAATTCTCTCTTTTAAAATGGCTGATGTGATTTCTGCCTCCTAACAGGATCCTGACTACTTGTGGGTGGGAGAGGGCAGACAGGTGAGGAAGGCAACAATATGTCCTATAGTTCATAGGTCAGCAGACCATGAAAAGCCTCACCTAGACTTAATCAAGAGGACTGCATCATCGAGAGAGTCTGGACTGTCACCCTGCTGCAGTGACTGGAAAGCACTTCCTGTTAACTCTCTTGGAGAGTGTGTAAGCATGTTCCATATGGTGCATTCAGTGGTCAGAAGGGCAAATGGTGGCAGAGACCATTCAGCTGTTCCTCAGACGTAGTTCCTTTCTGCCTGAGCAAAGTTAGATTGAAGTTTCCATGTCCCTTGCTTTTAGATGTGATCATGTGATGGTTCTGGCTTAAACTCGGTGGCTCAACCAGCAGCAATTCATTGTCTCGGAGTTCTCGAGGCTAGAAATCTGAGATCAAGGTTTTGGCAGAGTTGGTTCCTTCTGAGGGCTGCAAGGGGGAGATTGTCCATGCCTCTTTCCTAGCTTCTGCAGATCATGGCAATCTTCAGCATTCTTGACTGGTAGCCGCATCACTCTGATCTCTGATCTCTGAATTCACATTGGCATGGCATTCTCACTATTTGCATGTCTGTCTCTAAATCTCCCCTTTTCATAAGGAAACCAGTCATATTAGATTAGGAGCCCACCCAACTCCAATATGACTTCAACTTAACTAATCATATCTATAATGACCCTATTTCCAAAATATGTCACATTCTAAGGTACTGGGGGATAGAGATTCACCACGTGAATTTGGGGGGACACAATTCAACCAATAACACCGGCAATACAACATGGTGTGATATACCACTCACTCCCAGGTCTGGGCCATGAGAACATCCATATTGTATGTTCCTTCCCTTCATCTTCCTCTTTGATTACCAAGCCCCACAGACCTTGAAATCCACACATTGAGGAAGACTGGAACCCTGAATGATGTATGAAGCAGAATCCCAAAAGCCACCCCATCCTTATGCTGACTTGTGAGTGTGAGAAACATCTATTTTGTTGAGGCACTGACATTTCTGCATCTATCTGTTATAGCAACTAGTATTACCTTAACTAATATAACTCCTAGGTTGAAAGTATATATCATACAATTAAAAAGAATGTCATTATTCCACATAGACTTTGATCTATGCCTCTGTGACAGCATTTCAACACTTACATATGCCTATTCCCCCTGTAAGCAAAGGGCTCCCAGAGGGCAGAATTTATGTTTCATTTTTTTTATCTCCTATACTTTTTAGCACAACATAAGTGCTCAAAAATATTTGTTCAACTGAATAAATGAAAATAAAAGTCAAAGCAAACAGGAAAATTATATTAATACAGACTCTATACGCATTGATTCATTGTGGCTGTCAAAATTTTTAACTAACCAATTTAAATAATTTTCTTTAAATTAAATCTATTAATTTTAATGAAAATTTCCATTCAAAAGAGTAAAGATGATTTATGCAGAGGAAGCCTAAGGAAAATGATTCTAAATTTCATCTGGCCATCAGACCCTGAGTATTTTCAGAGAGAAATGTGATTCAAGCCATCAACAATATTGATAATCTAAGACAATTTTTCCCGTTTTCTGGTAATAAGCAGTACTAATTGGAAGGCTCATATTGGTCTTCCACTATATAATCCTGGTTTTCAACACAAATCTAGGAAATTGAGTTTCTGAAAACGGAATGATAAACGAACAATGTCTTTGGTACAGATAGTTAATGGTGGCTGGAAGGACTATCCAAGTAACTATTTTGATGGAAATTATTGCATTGCACCCAAACTAAACAACTGGAAACAAAACAAAACAAAAAAAAACAACTTCGTTGGCAGGTGATATTATATGTACCAATAGTACAAAAATAAGGGAGATGGGAAACAAAAAATAGTTGAGAATGTAGAATATTAATATAGACATTTTTAAAAGATAGGTCACTGAATGTAAATACTTGGAAATTACAGGGATTGAAATGCACTAGATATAATTTAGATAAGGGAAAGACAAACCTATATCTAGAAAGCAAAGTTACTATTTTTTCTCTTAATCTGGGCAAACCAGAGTTACCACCTTTTCTACTCTTGAAGTGAAAGGGGATCAGAGAGGGGGAACTCATAGTAGTCAGCAAATATTTATTCAGTATTGACAAGAAATGAAATGCTAGGAGAGACTGAAGAAAGAAGATTCTTTATGAATGGGAGTAATTTAGCTGGCTCTAGATTCTTGAAAATATCAATTAATAGTTAAATAAACAAATTTTAGTAAAATTCTATAAAAATATTTATGGGCACTTTTAGCATCTATGGGCACCTTTTGCAAGTCACATAAGCTCTCTCTGAACTTCAACTTTCCTGTCTGTGAAAGGGGGTCAGAATGACTAATTGCTGGAACCTGTGAAAACTACATGAGGGAATATAAGCATGTCTTCCAGAATATCTCCTAGTTAACCTGTCCTTTGTAGGACTGATTTTGGTTTACAGTACCCAAGTATACATATTTCTCAAAATAATATTTTTGGCTATTATTTACAAAGAAAAAATGTACATGCCCAAAAGTTGTTACATTTTTGATGAAATAATGTGTGGAAAAAATCACGAATTACCTTTCAAATGCAATCTTAGGCTATCAGAATCACATGCAGACCTTTTGAAAACCAGGTGAGTATCAAACAAAGGGGATACATGCTATGTTTCCACACACATAAACTGTATGGGAACCAATGTATTGATTGGTGATCAATAGGTGATGGTTTAATGTTTTACTTCCTCACATGAGTTTGTGTTACACATAGGCAGTTTACTTTGTCTTTTTACATTTTAAGAAATGGATTGGAGGCTTTCCATAGACAAGTTAACACATTAAAATATTTCAGCTTTTTTTAAAGGGAAATAGTCTACCTGTCCGTACTATTGTGCGTAGCGTCAGATTTTCATGACAACAAGCAGGTGGTGCCTAGATATCCAAAATAACTCCCACTTGGTAGGATCAAGTATGTGAGGAATCTTACAGCAAACCAAGATAAGAGAGAGAAAACATCCTTTATCAGCATCTATTATTGGGAATGCTGTTGCTGAACACAGTAGAATGCTTACCTTCCAGAACTGTCACTAAAAGAAGTTCATGCTTAGGATGTATCATTATGTTTAAATAAAATGAACATAAAGTCTATTTTTGATTGTTAAAAAATGTCATTTTGTCAAAAATATTTTAAACTGTTTTCAGTATTGTTTGATGGATGTGTATAAAATACAAACACGTGTGCTCTTTTAATTGGGAGTCATTTCTGTTCATGGAGAGCTGCCACATTGTCACTTAAGACACTGCAATCTGTTACCAAATTGTATTGTTCTTGTGTATCTGCTGTTGACTGCCAAGCATCATATCTATAAACAAACTCTGAGAGGGAACCACACATTAGTACTAAGAATAGCAAAATACAGGCTCTAACGATGTAACTGTATAGCAGTTTGTGTGTGTGTGTGTGTAAATGTTAAGGATTGTCTTATCATTTAGGTGGTAACCTCATTCACTTATTTTTTATTGCTTGAAGCAGTATTTTGTGATGTTTAATCTATTTGTAATATTTAATATTGTTGGTATTATGGAACTGTGCTTAAATTTTGAGATATCCTACATAGAAATTAATTTCTGAGTATTTTTAATAATTGAAAATCACATATGTTCCTTCCTATAAAAGTGACATGTTTTATTTAAAACCAGAAGAAAGTAACATGAAGAAACATATCTTGAAAGATAGTCAATGAAAGAAAAGCAAAAATAGAAATGTGTCTCCAAGAGAGAAAAAAATATAGTCAGTTGCAGTAAGGACTCACATATTTTCTTTTATAGCATCAATATTTTGCAGTTTCCACACTCATTCAGTCGTGTCTACTCTCTCTCTGATATAATTATTTTTTGACCAAAATCAGCTATTTAGAAGTAATGGAAAAAATGCATGATAGAATTTTAGAAATGATACATTACTTTGAGACCGATGAGGTACGATTTTCATATGTATACATTCCCATCTCTACATCCCAGGGAAGAGTCCCAGGCACCCACAGTGGACACTCAATGCACGTTTTTGGAAAAAATCTATTAACCAATCTAGTCCAGTGTATTCCAACCTTTTTCACATCATAGAACACATGGGAAAAGATCATTTTGTGTGGCACTCTTGGGTAAAAGGATACTCATGGTCAAAGGTTGCTGGTTCAAAGGCTCTGGATGATATAGGCCTTGAGAGCGGAAGCCATCAATATCTTGACACACCTATAGCCCATTCATGGCATGCCAAGTAGGAATCTCACAGCTGACAATTTGGAAAAGATCAACACATATTAGTTACATGTTGCTGGTCAGGATATCCATGAAGAGATGCAGTGAAAACAGAAAAATTTTTTTTTAATAGATGTTGTTAGAATAATGCCCACGTAGTTCAAGATATGCACGCAAAGTATCTGCATCCATCGTGCCCATGCTTAGGCTAGGACTAGCCAAGACACAGAAGTGAGGCCGTTTCATGGATGGGCTATAATGCTGGGTGCCGGGAAACCAGTTTCGTCCTGCTTAATGTTGAAATGAAGGAACAGTGGATCATCTGCATTAACTAGGGCAGATGTTCCATCATGTTCAGCGGGAGCTCCACATTCTTTTCCTGCCAAGCAGTTCCCACATCTCCGATGGAAAGCCTGAGATCAGCTCTCAGGCATCCACAGGGGTGGGCCTCCAACATGCGGCAGGAAAACTTCATCAATCACCTACAACCTACATATCCCTGTTATAAGCCACTGATTTTGTAAATGAAACAGTATTATCAAATATTTATGTGTCTCTTATGTCATATACTCATTTTATGGGTTATAAAACAGACTAGGAGGGATTACACAATTTACCCAACTTCCTCCAGCCATTTTTGGCAGAAGAGGGAGTGGAAGCCAGACTTACTGACCCCCAGTTGCAGAGATCCATTGGAAGGTACCATCCCAGCTATCTGGAGAAAATAACACTACTTCTGAAAGATTTCTAAAGGTCTAAAGCCTAGCTCTTAATTTGTTCTGACGAAAACCCAAACACTAGAATATGATGCATTTTTTACAACTAATACTTTTTAAGTTATATGTTTATTTGTTTTCTTGTGGGCATGAGTTTTAATTACACCCAAATAGACATACAGCAACAGTATGAAATCGGAGCCATCTTTGATATTTGTCCATGGATGCATATTGCCTTTGATATATCTGTAGTTTATAGTGGGATCCGGTTACCATTTGACTTCTAAGTATCTGGTACATTCCCCAGATGTTTAATGAGCTTCTGCTCATTTTCAAGACCTTAAGTACGTAACTGAAATAAGTAACTCATCCAAAGCTCTATGACTTTGTTAATACCAAATTTTGGGCCTCCACTGGATACATAAAGAAAAGAAAGACAATAAGTAAGTTGGGAAAAGAAAAAAAACACTTTTAGACTAGCATGCAGCATGTGTGACTTTTAGCTTCTTTCCAATTCACTGTATAAAGGATGAAACACCACATTAGGACCATAATCTTGGGCTGAAATATCTCATGTTCTCTTTGGACTATTTTTCTTTCATTAGCAGAAACATCAATTGATCAGCAAAATGAGTAAGTACCCTTGGTTCACATTCATCCAACTTCACTGATGAACGAAGCATAAGTCATCATTACCCTGAAACGACTTTTAACACAAGGGTGTTCCTTTATTATGTTAACATTTAAATAATGTGCTTCCTCCATATAATCATCCAAGACAAAATCAACACCAAAAATGCTGTCAAGCTTGTTGAGCAACCGTGAAATTATGCATGCATGTATGGAGCGAAGCTCTTACATAACAGGAGATAATCTATCAACTATAACATCAGAATATTATGGCAAGGGTGGGAATGAAGTGAGTAGGAACTGGCCTGTGAGGGGAAAATGAACTCATTAAGAAGGAACGAGTGGAACATCTTGGATCAGCAAAGTTCTGACTCATGTTGCAAAAGAGAACTTCCTAATTCTCACACTACACCCTTCTCCCTGGGTCAGTAATAATTCAATCTGGGTAGACATTCCAAGGAGTTAATAGGGCATTTCATTTCTTCTTTTTAATACATATTATCGGACATCTACTATGCATTTCAGAAACTATTAAGGAAAATCGGCAGTGTCTGCGTTCATGCAGTTTGCCTTCTAAATATACAACACACGAGCTGACGATAAGTACTATGGATAAAAATAACGCTAGGGGATTGGATGACGGGGGCAAGATGAACGTTCCAACGTGCAGAGTAAGATCTTATAAGGGGAAGGCCAAGTATTCAGGAAGTGGTGTGGGTAAGAAGGCAGGCACGGGAACATGAGGGACTTGTTCTCCAGTTCTGTATATTTTCAGAGCAAAAAACAAGCAATGGGATCAGCTGAGAGTACGGAGGATAGAGGGAATGTTGAGGAGTGAGGAGGAGGTATAAAATAACTGTCTTGGGGATTGAATTGACCTGGGGGAAGCAGAAAGTTTCCTGAACACCACGGAGGGACTGCCTCATGTCTGTGCCATTTTAAACTGGGAGCAGACAGTGTAGCCATGGGCTGTCCTCCAGCCATGTAAAGTTGCTCAGGTGCAGATGGAAAAGAGATAGAAAGATGGAATTCCTCAGGTTTGGGGTTTGGGGCAAGAACTTCAGGAAAAACAAAGAAGCTGATGGCCATTACGATGACTGATCATAGGATGTGAGGCAATGGAATGAGGATAAGATGATAGGATGGATGGTGAAAAGCAGATTAATTGGGCAGTGGGTTAGAAATCCAGGTGTAATTGAAGTGCATTTGGAGCATTGCCTAGAGAGCTGGAAGATAAGTCGATTTGTGTACCAGAAAGTTAAGAAAATGCCTTACAAAGATGGAAACTCAGTCTAAGTGCTCAGTAAACAAGGTGATAAAGTCTTTCTCCCGAGTGCCTATAAAGCTCTCAAGAGAAACATGCAAACAAAAGAAATAAAACCAAAAAGTAACTGGTCTGTCTGGAGAAATGCAACCATTACTGCTTTTGCACTCCAGTGACCACTGTTCATGAGCTTAAAGTATATATACACACATACACATATATGGCGCCAAAAAAATGTATACAGGTGGACACATTGGTCAACATTGCTCAAGCAGTAGCTCGCCATAATCAGAAGTGTCTGGATGCTGATGGTAACCGCTTTGAGCACCTCTTGTAATCGCAGAAGTCAAACGTGACTTGTATTCATCTTTTGTTATTGGTATATATTGAGTATTACAATTTTAATAGTTTTATCCTTTCTTAAAATGGTATACATTGCCAAATATATATATATATATATATATATATATATATATACATATATATACACACATGTATATATGTACATACAATAGCCTCATGCTGCTAGAGATTGAAATCAGAATTTTACACTTTGATTGATTTCCTGATGAAAATTCCTTTTAATGCTGAACCAAACTGTAAAATACTCTCTTTAACTGAATTCTCAGCACAGATAATTGTTCTAGGTGGATTACTTTTTTTTCTTAATCCTGATAAGTGGAACCTGTTAAACAGACTAAAAAGATCATTGTTTGTTTTATATTACCTAGTAAAATTATCTTTTCTGTGATTATTGAACCCTGACAATGGCCGTTTACTTTATCTCCCTTCTTTTCCTTCTTGTTTATTCTAAGCTTTTTCACAAATCATGTTTTGAAAGATAGTTTTGGCATCTAATTTTTCTTAGCAGGGTGGGGAACGAGTCTGAAACTAATGAATAAAAATTACATATGAGTTTTCTACCTTTTACAATTATGGACGTAAAGTTTTATGTAAATATTCTCAAGTTGGGTGAGATATATATTAAACATTTTGGAATAACAGTGATGCAATTCATCATACTCCCCTTCCACTACCCAAAAAAGTAACTTTGGAGTAAGATGTTCTTCTGAAAACTGAATTACTGGTCTGCACGTAATGGATGAGACTTAACTAAACATATGAGTACTGAAGAAAAACTATGCAACAGAGAGGTATTTACTAACTCCTTGATAAAAGGAAAGAGATCCCCAACTGTGACTCACCCTATATTGCAATATCTAACATTAAAATATCAGAAACCTATCGTGAACTTTGAAGAGAACACTAAAAGCAAACAAATATAAGATGAAATAATTAAGGCCCCAGTACCCTGTATACATAGCTGCGATAGTTATCTCTTTCACCTTTTAAGATGTCTGCTACACCTTTGTAGCAATGAAGCAGCCAACTAACATTAATGAAGCCTTTTCCATTTCACAAAAGTAAACCTGGCATTATATTTTTATAAAATATTTTATTATGGAAAAAAATCGACATATGAAAATAACAGAAAATCATATGCCAGGCCCTTAGGTATCCACTGATTAACATAACCTTTTGTGATCCTCCTTTCCCTCTCATTTTCTCTTTCTTTCTATCCTCCCACCCCAACTTTCTCACCTCTCTTTTTCCTCTCTCTAAAAACTGAACTTTTACAAATATGGCCACCCATTCTCTTTCCCTCTGTTTCCATACTCAAAACTAGTCTCTTCCATCCCCAAGTAGTTATTCATTATTCCTAAATATGCTTTTGTTAGATGTCTCCATAAATAATGTACTCTATTGCTTTATGTGTTTTTCATACAGGATAAATTATATACTATTATAATGTATCATTTTGCAACTCAACATATTATTTTTTGAGAAATACATAGAAATATTATTGAAACATATACAGAGGTATTGACTTAATGTTAATGCCCCCACAAATTCATACACGGAAGCCCTAATCCCCAGTGTGATAATATTTGGAAGTGTGACCTTTTATAAGTAGTTAAGTTTAGATGAGGTCATGAGGGTGGAGCCCCCATAATGAGATTAGTACCTTTATAAGAAGAGCTCAAAGAGCTTACCTTTTCTCTCCACCATGTGTGGACACAGCAAAAGGTGGCATCTCCAAATCAGGAAGAGGGCTTTCACCAGACATTAGGTTGGTGAAAACCTAATAAAGGATGGACTTCCCATCCTTTAGAGCTGTGAAAAATAAATACTAGTTGTTTACACTAACAGTAATATTTTGTTATTATATTTTGTTATTAATATTTGTTAATATAGCAGCCCAAACTAAGACAAAGAGGAATATATTTCTATCTAATTCATTCATTTTAATTGTTGTAGTATAATATTTCACCTCATGAATAAATCACCCTATATTTGTGCCTCCCTTTGTGAGTAGGGTTTCCAGATTGGGCAATTTTACTTCTTATGGACAATTATATTATTTCCACATTTTTACTCTTGCAAACAGTGCTATAGTAAACATCCTTGCACCCATAGATGAATTAGTTGAAGGCATACACCAGAAAAGAAATTGCTGAGTATACCGTATGAATATCTCCCAATACTAAATATCATAAAGTACTAGGTTTAAGTATATGGACATCTTCTTAAACCCGGTATTATAAAATAACTCTCCAAAGTGTTTTTAATTTATACTCTAACAGCAATAGAGTTTCCTCTGTCTTCACAAAATACTAATAGTAATATGATTAATATTACTACATTTTCCATTCTTTTGCATATGAAAGGGTATCTCTGTTTCGCTTTGCATTCTCTTGGCTGTTAGTGGAGTCCAGCATTACATTTACCCCAGCGATGTATTCAGTAGTTCTACGAAATAATTGCATGGGGTGACCTAACAGTGTACTATGCTTCTTGGGTTGGTTCAGTGTGTGAACATTACCTATGGTTCTGGGTGGAGGAGAGAGAAGGTCATAGTCTCTAAATTTCAAGCTAGAACTACAAGGTTTGGGCGATGGCGACTACATGAGAACCTGAAAAACTGAATGAAAATATACTTGTATAGATTCCTTCAACTCTCCTAACAACCTCAAAAGCCTTGCTTGACAATGTGAATGGTCTTTAATGAATTTAATTTCCAGATTGTACAAAGGTGAGATATTAGAGCTGTCTTACCAAAACAAATACTAATAATTAACTCAGAGCTAGTTGTGGGTGACAATAAACAATGTTAGCTAGAGATTCCTGAACAAAACAACGGGTTCTTACAGTTTACCAAGTTATAGCGCAAATTAAGCTGTTTACCTATAACATGTACCATCAATGCCTCTGGTTCCACTTCCAGCTCAATTCTGAAGAATTTTCTTTCCTATGGAAGCCAGCGACTGTGTCTCTATATAAGAGTTATAGAATGGACTCGCCTTGAACCAAATCAAATCTCCTTAGCTTTACTTCTTACTCAACCCACTGATGCAGAAACCAAGTCTGTAACATAGGTGCAACCTGACCACACCTTGCATCAGGACCAGATGGGGTACCTCTAGCTACCTGTCCATCCAGGGCCCTTCTCTGACACCAGTAGGACACCTGAGGGAACCCACCCCACACTCGTGGACTTACATCTTTGAGCGCAAAGGAGTTGATGATTCACCAAGCAACCCTTGATGGGGATGGGACCCAATGGATAAATGCATCTTCCTTTCTTTCTCAAGGTGAACTGTCCAGATACACACTTTTTAAGAATCTAGGAATCAATCTGATCTTTAAGGTTGATAAAAGGAGAATTCAGCAGAGCAGACCATGAAGGAGATGCAAGTGAGATAAGAAGAAAACCAGAAGAGGGAAAGGAATAATTGTGGGAGCAAATTCTTAAGGGCGGGAGTGAGACACAGTACATACGTGGAGGGAAAGCCGTAGCTTGGAACAGGGAGAGTGCATCCATTGTATCCAGGTTAATGCTAAAATATGCGACAACAAAGGGAGCTAGCTGATAAATATGGTAACAGGAGGATGAAGATCTCTTCTGATTGCTTTAATTAATTCAGGTAAATTTAAGGCAGTGTAATAGCCAAGGGTGAGGACAAGTGAAGGGATTTGGGATATTTGAGAAGAGGAGAGATGTGACTAGGGAAAGTACTAGAATTAGTGGCAACCCCTATCTTCTTTATATCTTTCTCAATGCACTACTCAATTTATAAAAGATCTTTTCATAATTATTACAACGTTAAACCCATAGTCTTGGAACATATTAATCTATTGCAGTGATTCTCAAAGTGTGGCCCCTGGACTAACAACATCATATTTCCAACAACATGGAAACTTGTTAGAAATGAAAATACAGAGGCCTTCCTCAGACCTGAATCTGAAACTGTTGGGTGGAGCTCAGGCGTTTTAGGAAGGCATCCAGTTAATTCCTAGGAGAACTAAAAGTAAAGATCCACTGGACTGCTGCTAGTCCTTTCTAACTTTACCTTTACACAAATTATCTGAGCAAATTCAATTTATATAATTACTCTTTTAAAATAAATAAAAATGCTACAAGATGAACACAAACTTTCATTTTAGAGCATGTTAATGTCTAGAACTAGCCATTTTCTTTAAATTTTAAAGTCAACATATTTATTAAAATACCAGTTACATACTTTTCAACCAAAGCTATTATAATTACTGTGATTTGAACTTGAGTTATTAAAAAAATTCCTATAAAATGTAAAAACAATATTTTTCTATATGTGTTAACCAAAGTACAGGTTAATATCCTTATTGGATTTTTAAGAACTGACAGCTATTCGTTCAAATTAGATCACGATATTGTAATTAATCATGGATGTTAATGAGGCAGTAATCTGCTGAGATTTCACAATGATAGTTTAGAATGGTATTTAAAAGAATTTATAGAAATTATTAAGAATATATTGAATATTTTCTTGCATAATTTGATTTTTTGATATGATAAATTGCTACATGTTTTTTCAATACCATCAATATGACTAAGAACAATAACATTTTTTGAATATTTATACATTCTATGAAATAAAAAAGAACTATAATGAGATAGGGTATTTTATTACCATTAAAATGCATGTTTAAAAAGAAATTTTTGTCTCAATAACTTGATATTTAAAGGTATAATAAAGGTACAGCTCTATTATTGATAGTTACTGATGAGAAATACAAAAGCATATAAATCTGAAACACTTCCTTTATCAGTCTCAATAAAGTAGTTTCCAAGGAGGAGAGGCAGTGGTAGATGAGGGTAAACAGGATGAAACATGGTGATGGAAAGAGAACTGACTCTGGGTGGTCAACACACAATATGATACATAGATGATGTACTACAGAGTTGTACACTTCAAACCTATGTAACTTTACTAACCACTGTCACCCCAATAAACTTTAATTAAAAACAAAAAGCAGTTTACCGGTGGGACATACTGAGATACTATAGAGATTATCATCTTGATTACAATATATAGCATTCAAAAGAGTTCTGCTAAGAACATCTCTCTCAGTACCTATAAGAAAAGGTGCTCAATGATTTGGTCAGTTATTTAGAAATAAAATAGACCTTAATATTACAAAGTCATCAATGGTTCCCAATCGCCTACCATGTGGAGATTGGTACAATCTACCCTACCTCCCTCTGTGTCTAATGCCCACTCAGAAACATTTGCCACAGATTTTAGGAAAACCATCAGCAGCATCATCATCATCATCATCATCATCATCATTAAAATATATATTAAATGTTGATTTGTGTACAAAATGAACAAGGGACATGACTTTTGCCTCCTTGGAGTGCATTTTACTATTTTTTTTAAAATATCATTCCTGTGTTCTCTTTTCCTTCTTTTTCTAATTTAAAATAAAGTTTAACCAGGAGAATGTGGTATAACACCTGGAATTTGCTACAAAATATTCCTGTGGTGGATATGGGGAGGAGTAGGAGAATATAAATGAAATAAGGTTTGACATTTATTGATAACTGCTAAACCTAGGTTAGTGGGTATGTAAAGGTTTATTCCTCTTCTATTACTGCTGAATACGTTTGACATTTTCCACAATAAAAAGATAAAACAAAGTTGAATCTCATTTAATTTTGTTTGGCAATTAAGGACTTCACTGCGGTATTTGAAATAACTGGAGGCATACTGAAGTGTTGCAAAACAAAGTTTGAGAATTAATGTTAAAACTTGTGGAACAAATTTTCAGAATAAGAATTCAAAAGAAAAACATCTCGTAGTGAATAGATAGCATAACAACTTTCTAGAGATTGACAGGAAAATAACACCAATTTTCTTATCACTTTCAATTTGTAGTAATTGTGAATAAATTCAAAGTCTTTCCAGATTGTCTCTGGGGTAATCTGATATCTAAACCAAACCCAGTCCAACACAGCCAGTTACCATGGGCAACAGCTCAACTCCAGCCTGGATTTAGCTGTCTACACAGGGATTGTGTTGAAGAAGGTGTTTATGGGTATAAAGAGCAGTAGATTGCTGTAAGGATTAAGATTTTGAGAAAGAAATATACCAATGAGTTCAATAACTGGATGAAATTACAGAGCTTCCACAGGTACCCTACCAAAGCACAGTGCTTTGAACACAAACATTAAGTCAGCAGGTCTGTGTTTGAATCCCTCGTCTGTCACTTAATTTGTGTGTCACCAGGGATAACTTCATAACTTAGTTTCCTCTAAACCCTTGTTTGTTTCATTGTAAAATAGGAATGATAGTACACATCACAAAGAGGTGTTGTAAGGAGCGAGTAATATTCGTGCATGTAACATTCCTGGAATATACTAGATAATACTCCAGATGGTGATGATTTATTCTAACATGTATTACATGACCCTATACCTGAAATAGACTAAGTGCTGATTCCATGGCATTAGTGGATGCAAATGATAGAAAAAGGGATATGCTATTCCTATATACAAGTTTGTGCAAATTCCAACTATCCCTTCAGTGATACCAGAGGCTAGCAAGTTAACTTGAGGGTCAAACAGGCAGATTCAGGGCTGTCTATGGTGACATTGTCCTCACGTGAAGCTTTTGGATCGTTTGGTTAAACGGAAAGATAAAAAATCCTAATGACATGTCTCTTGAGCTATTTGTCTCTAACATTGACAAATTTAGCCAAATTAAACAGGAACTGTATGGCAGACAGTATCTATTGTATCTTGGACTGCCATGGAGCTGTAAAGCAAATATTTTGTTTTATATTTTTTTGTTTTGTTTCTTATGAAAGAAAACCAACTTGATTTAGACAATAAGAATGTTGATGGCAAAGTTGGTGTGCACAGTCTAGTTTTTGCTTACATCTTATGTTTAATTGATCATTGTACCCCAAACACCTAATGCTGACATTTAGAACTTCTCCATTTATTCACCGAACAAATAATTGAGAATGTATTCAGTCCTAGGCACTACTCCAGGTGCTGAAGATGTGGCAGTAAATAAAATACATGAATTTCCCCCACAGAACTCATATTCTAGAAAACAATCAATGTTTTCTAAATTAGTGGGTACCTCAAGAAGCCTTGGCAAACAGGCTCTAAACTTCCCCTAGAAAGCTGGTTGGGTCCTGCTCAAGACCAGCTTTTTGCACTATGATGAAATAAATAATCTTTGTCTTTGAGATTATTTTCCAGCAGAATCTCCCCAATTTCTAACTCTATGCTTTAATTTTGAGCAAAATCCTCACTTGTTTATTCAACCAAACTAATTTATCCTCAGATATCTACATATATATAGAGAAACAAACCCCTTGACTAATCCTTCTTCAGTGAAATTCATCTAGGGGCCAAGATTCTGCTGAATGTAAATTTAGATTTGTCACTAAATAAAACTCATTTGACCAGACAAATGTGAGAAAGTTAAAAATAAACCTTCCTTTAATTTAAAGGTAATAACTATTTGAAACTGATATTTGCATAGTCACTAGTACATAAAAATAATATTATTAGTGCATATGATACTTAATTACCAAGTAACAGGCATTGTTTTAAGCACTATACATACATTAACTGTCTTAATCACCACAAAGCCCTATGAGGTAAAGACTACTATTATCTCCATTTTATAGACGAAGCAACTGAGCCAAAGTTAGGATTAATCTACCTAAGCTAAGTAAATGGAAGAATCAGAGTTTGAACCTAGAGTTTATGCTTACAACCACATCATGTGTCTACTAAGAAGATAAACAGATAGATTTCTATTGGTATATCCATCAATCACAAAGAAGGTATATTTTAACTTTAGTGTGATAACAAAAGAAAACACAAGAGTATATACTGCCTTCCCTAGTGATGGCCCCTGGCTAGAGATGGTGTTACATGGATTCTTAAAGTATTTATTTCACTGGCTTTAGTTAACCGCTACAGATTTAGAACTTGCTTAATTTATTAAGAGTTTATGTTGAAAATTGACAATACACTCTAATATAGAGAAATTGTTTTTCTTCTTCAGAAAGAGAAATTTTATTGGGCATGTGTCATTTGTTCATACTAAATTATCTTATCTCATTTAATCCACAAGATGGCATTGAAAAAAGGGGTACCATTCCCTGTGTTTTATAGAACAGGAAAGTGAGACCCCGAAATATCATATACTTGCTCAAGTTTACACAATTATTCGCTAAAAGGGCTGGGAACTAAACATTAGTCTTATTATGCTTTGCCTGAGTCAGTGAATCAAATACATTTTTAATTTTTTGATATATTTTATTTATATAAAGTATTATAACTAAACCCCAGTTGCAATTTTTTTCACTAATACATAGTTACTCAACCCAAAGGTGTCAGAATTCCACAGAAGAAAAGAAATCTGCAATCATACAATTGAGTTACACTGGTTAACACTGGTCCTCTGGACCCTGAAAACATACAAATGCACAATGTGATTGGGGTGCTCCCCGTGACATTGTGCCTTTGAGGGTGGCTCTCTGTATGACATTTGATTTTCAAATTTAGATGATAGATAGATAGATAGATAGATGATAGATAGATTACAGAAAACGATGAGGCAGAAAAAGAGTTAACAAAAACTGAGCCCAAGGGGGTTAGCAGAAGGTGACTGGATCAGGACTTTGTACCATCTGCATCCACTTCCCAGGGACCACCCAGGCTCAGCCCCTAGAGATAAATTTTTCTCTCCAAACACCCCTAGAAAATGGAGATAAGACCCTGATCAGACTTACCTAGTGTGTAGCACTTGCACAGACTGCTGGAGCCTGCCTGTAACTTGAACTCCAGTCTCATTATAATACAATTAGAATATAATGAACATTATGGCTTGCCCCCCCACCCCGTCGGTTTTGCTGTATGCATTATGGGTAAGAGCATGCATAAAAAGAAGCTAGTTATAGCACCAGTATATGTCAATCAAATGCCCTCAGTCTGTAAGTGAAGTATGCTGAGTTTGGACGTCACATCTTCAGCTGTAAGGAAATTTACCCACCCTTTCCTATATAAGAAGCAGCTAACCTAAAGTCTGGCACAAGCCATCTTCTATAAACACTGCCGCGGGAATCCCTGTTGCCTAACTTTCAATAAACTTTGTCTTGCTTTCTTATTTTTCTCAGTCTTGGGAATTCTTTCACATTCTACAAGCAACAAGGGGTATCCAAAGGCAATACAGAAAATACTAAAAGTGTTCTAACTTCTCAACATGTTTCCAACAAGCATGGAAATAATTTTCTGGGATTTGGGGGAAATTGTCATTATCATACTTGAAATACTTAAATACAAATTTCTACTCTACATCACCCGGAAATGTTGGACAAAATGAACTAATGAGGACTTTGTCTTATTTGAAGTCAGTAAAACTGGGATCTCCTGACTACAAGGTATCATCTCTAAAAGGTTCTAGCATGAATGAAATTGGACTCCGAATTAGATGTGACTTCTCATTTCAGTTCTGCTGCTAGTTGATTCTAGGCTTTGGGGAAACATTTCAGATATCTGGGACTCAATTTTCTCCTGTATAAAAGGAATAAGTTAAATAGCTGATTTGAGGGTTTCTTTCAGTTTTAACATTCTATGCTGCCTACAGTTCATGTTGATTTCCACTTTAGAAAATTCTCATGCTCAAATCCCTATTGAAAATGTATTTGTTATAACACTGCTGGATCTACAATATTTATGTTAGTCTCCCAGGTTAGCTTTCTACTCAAATATATTGAAATGTTACATTTGTGAAAATGCGTCCCAAAGATATGCACTAAAAGAATGTATGGAGTATGTTAGAGTGCGCAAAACAAGAACATGTTTCAATTGCTTAAGCTCTATTTACAACTTCCTTTCTACCTTCTTCCCTTCTTTAATAATTAAGCACCTACTCTGTGGGAGGCACAGAGAAAACCTGAAAAATTAGTTAAATCTCACAAAGCCTTGTGGTTCTTTTCTGTGGTTCTCTTCCTTCCTGCTAAAAAGTAAACCCCAGAGAGCCAGGGAACTTAGTGCTATTCGCTGATGATCACTGATGATCGTTTCATACTACTCTTCAGTGGCTTATGTCATAAGGACTATGAACCTTCTTCTCTATTACTAGTGTCTTTGTTTCTGGCAGTTTCAAGGATGGCTCAACATCACACCAATAGCTTCAGGGTATTAGCTACAGCCAGAGTCTTTTCCCATGGCTGTTTTTCACACAGTGAAAACTCCTGGCCATTTATCTCTTTTTCCTTTTCTTCATGATTTTATTCATCAAAATACCACTTTTCATTAGCTGGTGATTCTTAATGTTTTGAAGCTCATTATTCATCTAATTAAAAATTGAGGCCATCTCCTTAGACAATGCACATACAAATTTGGCATTTTATTCAGGGGTTTCATTAAATCCCGAAAACCTCTGGACCACAGGTCGGCAAACTGTGGTTTGTGAGACACATGCCTTCTCTGGGTACGTACATGTGGCTCTGAAGTAAAATTGAAAATGAAAATAAAACTATCATGTTTCATTTATAAAATTTTTAAAGGATATTATTCACATGGTGGCAATTTCATTTGATTTATGGCTCTCGAATAATTTTTAAATTGTTGTGAGGGACAGGATTGGCTCTTCTGTCTCAAAAGTTTGCAGACCCCTGCTCTGGACCATGGAACCAGGGTTAAGAAGTAAGTCCCGATTTTAAAAAGTATGGCATACATAAATACTATATCAGTACCTAAAGACACTTACAATAAAAACAACAGAAAGAGTATTACACACACACACACACACACACACACACACACACACACACACACACACACTAGAAGCCTACAATATGATATTTACTTCCACTTTATCAAACTTCTCCTATTCATTAAAACAAAACTACTCCTTGAGGAAAGCAAAATCAGTTAATTCACATTTCAACTTAGATTTCTAAATAGTTTGGAAGCAGTAACTGTTAACATTTACAGTGAAAATTTATATTCACTTCTGATTGATGTGAGATTCACTTGTCCATGCATGAAAGTGATATTGTATAAAGAGCTGTCTTCTGTTGTACCAAATCCATTCGGCTTGAAGCTGTTTCCTTCAAAATTCCTTTGTAAATGCTTCTGGTGTGATTCTAGATTGATACTCCATTTGATATTCCTGATAACAATGCTAGTAGCAACAACATAGTTACAACACAATATGGCACTCCTGTTTGTTCAGTCAAGGTGCCCGAATGTTTCCACGGTTACTTTCTCCCCTATTACCATGTTCAACCTTCCCCACTCAGTAATGGCTCAGGAAAATTCTCTAACTCATTAATGCCATTCTCCTTTTCTTTATTTATTTTACTGGCTGGCTGTTTTCCATTTTTTCCCATTCTCCTTCCTGTCTTTCATGTCCTGATTTCATTCTCACATATCTCTTTTCCGACTTTGATATGTATTAGTCTCACTTCTCAGCCTCTGTGATTTATTTTGTGTCTATTTTCAAAACAGTGATCATTTTCCTAAAATTACACACAAACACACGCGCACACGCACGCGCACACACCCACATACACACTCACTCCAACAGAAGTCCTATCATCTTAAAACCAGTTTAACTGTCAAAATAACACCTCATTCATAAAAATTAAATTGTCATGCTGCCAGGACAACTACAAATATGGTCAAGCTCAAATTCTTCCTCATAGAACACTACCCATGTTGTCATGACAACCATTAAAAGTTGGTTTAAGTGTCATTTCTATATGAAAGATCTGCGCATACTTTGATTAAAATCAGGAACATTTCACACTTCAGATTCACTTCAAGCTTCCAAACGAAAAGTAATCAAACTTAATAACAGTTGAAAACATGAGAATTATGCCATCCTAGTGGGAAAAAAAATTATTTGGTTCATACATAAGATATATAGCAATGGAAGTTATGATTTATGAGTGATATTTTAAAAGCTACTGGTAATTGTGGATTTTGGCAGATTAGTATTTGAAATTTGGATGTGTAATGATGAGATCTGTGGGTCTTTACCATCTATGGAGATTGTAGAGGAATAAGTTCTGAATTGATGATATTTATTTCTTAAATTAATCCAATATTCCTTCAAATAGTAATGCGTAATGAATATTAAATGTTAAACTAAAGGAATGTTTGATAAGACTGAAATTTTATTTCTGCTCTGCTAATTTTATCTCTCGTTTCTGAAAGGTTTCAATAATTCATTGATTCAGAAGGCTTTTGATATCCCATTTTCTGAACTTTTTTCACTTTATTCAGTACTCTATTACTAATATCAATATTGGACACTGAATTACTGACAGGCTAAAAACTGCTGTGAAAATCTTCTTAAAAACAATCTTTTCTATTCTTGATCATCTCTAGAATGTATCACATGTCACACCTATTTACAAATAGTTTGAGTATAGCTTTTGACTGTTCCCTTTCTTTTTTTTCCTTTCATAAATCTCAAATTGATCCCATCTCTGATCCCTTAGCATCATTTCTTTGGCAATAATATGAATTGTGATTCAGATAATATTCAGTAAGCTCTCTAATTCACTGGACTCCATCTTATGCTCTCAGGATCCCAGTTGCATGAATTTAGAGCGTTTAGTTCCTGGGTGGGCTTCAGAGTGCACACCTGAAACTTCATGGTAAATTTTAAGTGTATATTCACACATATGTATTGTTATGAGGGAAAGAGCCCATAGTTGGTATCACATAAGCAAAGCAGATTTTAACAAAAAATTATCAAGGACCAGTACGTTAGAATTCACGTTGAGGTAGAAAACGTGAACTAAATCAGACAGAAAAAAAGTGAAAACCATATGATTTCACACATCTGTGGAATATAAAACTGAAAGCAACAAACGAACAAGACAAACAAACAAAAACTCATAGACGCATACAATGGTTTAGTGGTTACCAGAGAGTAACGGGGGAGGGAGGTGGTAGATAGGGGTAAAGGGAGTCAAATATATGGCGATGGAAGGAGAACTGACTTTGGGTGGTGAACACGCAAATGTAATACATAAATGGTATATGATAGAATTGTACACTTAAAACCTATATAACTTTACTAACCAATGTCATCTCAATAAAGTTATTTTTTTTAAAAAAAGAAAGAAAAAGCTGATTTTGAGTCAAAAGAGCTGGTTTTTAAATCCCAAGTTTTATCTACTAGGTTAACACATGTGAGAAAATATATAAGCATTATGTATTCAACTATAAATTTTAGAATATACTAATGATTGATAATTCTGGAAAACAGTGAAGTCTATTACAGGAAATTAAAAACTAAATGCAGGCAAAATCATTAATAGTAATTCAATTTAAAGTATGTCATTGCAGTAAATTAATTTCCACATAATATTCCTCTAGGTACTGACAAGGAAGACGTTTTTTAAAGAGCTGCACCATCTCAAAGAGATAAGAACATAAGAAAGAGACAGAAATTCTAGAAAAAAATTAAGTGTTTGATAGTTTGTTATAGATATTTGGATAAGTCATTGCCCCTAGGGTATAAATTCCTTGAAATGGGAAACTTTAACAAACATCTTTATAACTAAAATGTGTGATTAGCATTGATTGGATTTAGCAGGTACTCAATAAATCAATGGGCACATTTTCTAAGGGATCTTAAAATTCAAATTAGGTGTTGTCTGCCTACACATGAATGAGTTTTCTAGTACATATGAAGAACAGCTGCCCTTTGGGTAAAGCTAGAAAATGGGTTTTAGGTAGAGAAACCTAAAGCAATTGAAAACCTGTAACAAATCCCTATAATAGTGCCATAAACAGATATCAAACTAAAGGGAAAAAAATCCCTTAAACTCAGTGGAGTCTCAGTGGATTACTTGAACTTGAAAGAAGTAATAGGTTACATAAAGGGAAAAAATATATATACCCAAGAAAATGATAAATAAAGGAGAAAAGCATGTTAAGAAAATATTACTTTTCTAAAATAAACACTCCTCTGAAAATTGCATTTACTAGAAGATTAAGCTAATGTTTAATGCACTTAAGTTGGCACTGAACTTAGACTTCTACCCAAATAAGGTAGAGAGAAAACTTCATCAAACCGCCTGGATTCCATTAACTATCTCACAAAGATGTAGGGGTTTCAGGCATAGGTGAATGACTAAAATTGTTCGGAGTTTGGTGGTGGGAGTTGAAGGAGGTTTCCCTAACAACCTCCACACTGTTACAATAAGCATTTACTCTTTGTCTTTAAAATGTATTGGATGCTGTATATATAGTATATATACTTAGTGCTGTGTTAGGTGCTGGCGATATAAGAAATTGCCAGTTGCCACATAAAACTGAACACAACAAACGAACAGGACAAACAAAAAGTCATAGACACAGTCAATAGTTTAATGGTTACCAGAAGGGAAGGGGGTAGGGAGGAGGTAGAAAAAAGTAAAGGGGGTCAAATAGATGGTGATGGAAGGAGAATTGTCTATGGGTGTCGAGCACACAATGTGATATATAGATGATGTATTATAGAATTGTACACTTGAAACCCATATAACTTTACTAACCAATGTCACCCCAATAAATTTAATAAATTTTTTTTTTTAAAAACAATGTGACACAGGATTACGGATGGCAGGAAAATGGGAACCCCAAGAACACCATTTACTAAGCAGAGTTGGGCAAGGATATTCACTGTGTGGCAGCCTGCACACATGAGGTGGTTGACTCGGGCTGAGTTAGACTAAATCAGCTCTCAGCCTGGAAAGCCCTGATGAGAAATGACGACTGAGAAAGCCACGGCAATGGTGCCAGAGTGTCCCAGGTCAGGCACGACAATTCAAGCTAGCCTGGGTAGAGCAAGATAAATACTTGGTCAAGTATTTGGAAAGTAAAAAAATCGAGGCACAACAGACCAAAGAATAGCAACCGCAGAAGGCAGTGGATCAGGATCCATGGCAAGAGTAAACAGAGGAAGTAAGTTTTTGCAGCAAGGCTTGAGGTTAACTAACATTCAGTACAGTATTTTAGCGGGGAATAACCATCAGAAATGAAAGCCCTCCTTGTCTTAAAGGAACCATTTTGTAAAGATGAGCCTTTAGATAAATTTCAAATAGACATAAGTCACTGATCTTGCCATCATGAAACTAGTTCCAGAGATAACATAGTGTATATCGCCAAATAAATAATGTGATTGTGCTTGTGCTGCATATAAGACATAAGATATATTAAGCCTTATACAGGATACAAAGATGAGACTAATATGGTCCCCGCCTTGAAAGTTTTAACAGTCTAAGAAAAAGATAAATAAGAAGACAAAGTTTGCAGTTCCACTGAAACACCAGTTAAGTGAAAGTGTGCAGCCAGGTTAAAAATGATAGTGTTGAACTTCTAGGGAACAACAGTGGCACTTAGATCAAAGTGACAAACAGTGCTCACACACAGGGTTAATCATTTCAAGTAAATGTTTCTTTCAGAGTAAGAAAAGTCCTGCCAATAACAGATGGAGACCTGAAAAGATTGCCCATTTAGTTAAGCAGTAAAGGAAGCTGTTGACATATCACTTCCGCCACACCTGCAGCAAGAAAAATGGCACCTGGTCAATGAGTGTGAGTGTGAGTGTGTGTATGTGAGTGTGTGTGAGTGTTTCAGTGTGTGTGTGTGTGTGTGTGTACATGCTTATGTTGAGCATTTTAAAAAATCAACATTCTTTAAATACTTCAATTCCTGTTATTATCCAAAAAACATTTTTTAACCTCTAGTTTTAAGACATATATGTCATTCATTGTACATTTGCCCCATTTACTTTCATTTCTTCAATTTTTTTTCTAGAATGGCAACAAAAATTTACCCTGGGGATTCACAAATTAGTCTTCCTTGCTACTTCTCTCTTTCCATCAGGAAACCATCTTTGTATTCTTATGTAACAAATTAAAATTCCAGTGACATTCAAATAGAGCATTTGAAAATCAAAAATCATGTCTAAATAAATCATAAGTTCTAAACAGAAACTGTGTTTTCCCATTTACTTTCAACTGTACTAGTCAACATATACAAAGTAAAGAGTGGAAATTTGGTAAATGTGATTATATAACCAAATTCAATTAAGGAATTGGAAACTTGACTCTGATGTAAGTTCTAAAGGAATTGGTTTGGGGCCGGCCGAATGGCTCAGTTGGTTAAGAGCTTGCTCAAGAGTGTGAGCTGAGCTCTGAGCAACAGCTGTTCGAGGCCAGCCCGAGCTGAGTTGCCGTTGAGCTGCCAACAGGTGGCAGGATGGCTCAGCTAAAAATAAAGAAATAAATAAATAAAGGAATTGGTTTGAATCATAGGATCTCTAGAGATTTCAAGTTCTGCTGCTCAAGACAGTCAATGCTGTATCACAAATCAGAAATAATGGGTGTGGTGATGGAGACTTACGAAGATTAGAAAGAAAGAAAGTTATTTCAGAAGATATAATTATATGACTGGAAAATACAAGCCAAATCAACTATAAAAAGTTTCTGTGGATGAAAAAAAAGAAAGAGAGCTAGGACTCATATAGCAGCCATAATGACAGAGAAGTTCCAGAATTGTCCAGTGAGCCTGGGTGGAGGTCCAAGATCATGCCCATAAGTCTTCACCTAGTTCGCCATTCCCTCCCCATAATCAGGTTGGCCATGTTACACTTTTTAAATCGTTTTTATTCTTAGCTATATGTTGGTTAATTTGTATACATGATGGATTGTTAATTAAAAACAGGAAGCATGGATGCTGAAACACAATCTTTTTTAGGTAATTATAGAAAATTTGATTTTATTTTTTGCAAATTTACTTAATATCATTCATTTCTTCAACAAACATAAAATAAATGTCCACTGTATAC
Organism: Aselliscus stoliczkanus; assembly: GCA_033961575.1. NCBI lineage: Eukaryota > Metazoa > Chordata > Mammalia > Chiroptera > Hipposideridae > Aselliscus > Aselliscus stoliczkanus. The sequence goes on from CM066731.1 coordinate 155,649,814, forward strand.
CAGGCATTATGCTAAAGGTTGGGTCTAACATGAACAAAGCAGACAGGATTTCTACTCCCAGAGATTTTATAGCTTTGTTGGTGTAATAATAAACAAAGAAAGAAATCAATATATAATTATAAACTCTCATGGTCACTATGAAGAAAATAAGGTACAACAGAAACATAGCTTAAATTGGGAGTCAGGTAACACATCTCCGAAAAAACTGAATAGTTAAGATGAGATGAGAATGATGGAAATTTGGAACATCCCAGAGAAAGAAATAGGAAGCTGCTGCAATTTGGAAACAAAACAATATCATTGTAGCTAGAGCTTGGAACTCAGAAGAAACTTGCACTTAGAGTTAGGCAGTGACAGACCTTTGTTGTCACAAGTAAGGAATTAGACTTTTATTTAAGTGCAGTTGGAACCATTAAACAGTGGAATACACGCCTGTCCATTTTCAATGATTATTATATCTTCTATGTAGAAATGGCTAATAGGGTGGCAAGGATGGAAACAGGGATGCCACTTAGGAGGCTACTGCTGTATTCCAGGGAAGAATTTACTTTGGTAAATGCCATAAGCATATCTACAGAATGAGTTGGACTTCGGTGGGGACGTGGAGATGGGAAGAAGCTGATGTATTTGAGAGGCCATCATAGGAAGGGCGTCCATCCTCTTCTCCCCCACAGCCAGGAGCCCATGGCAGTGAGGTCAGAATACACTGCTAGGGCCTCAGATCCGGGAAACACTTGGTTTCAGACTGCAACACTTAGAGCTGATAGAGACACATCAAAACTCATCAAAGCTTGGACAAATGGTGGACCAAACAAGTTTGTTAATCTGAAAGGAAGGAAATACCCAAGACCTTAAGGGAATGCTTGAGCTTTGATTGAATAAACTTAACACTTTTTATAAGTTACTAAGTACCAGGCTTGTTACATGTATTACCTCATTTAACCTTTATCACCATTTTAATGTCACATGCACTATTATAATTATTATACTCATTCTATAGATGAGGCTTCACTACTGTACTAACTTCCTCATTACAAGGGATTAAAGGGTCACATACGAAACCCGTGAGGAGAACCAGGGTCTATCCACAGCAGTACAGAGGGAAGGCAGGCAAGTTTTGAGTGATTCTAATTCTCTGTAGACCTTTCTGAAAATGGAATAAGCTGTCTCAGAAATAAGAGAGGATCCCATCATTTAGGGGGTTCAAGATGAGCTAAGTTAAAGAAGAATGAAATCGTGCCATTTGCAATGATATGGATGGACCTAGAGACTATAATGTTGAGTGAAATAAGTCAGTCAGAGAAGGACAAATACCATATGATCTCACTCATATGTGGAATCTGAAAAACTGTATGAATGAGCAAAGTAAACAGAAACTGTCTCATAGATATAGAGGAAAAATCAGGGTTGCTAATTGGGAGAGAAATGGGGATGAGGGAGAAGGGGAAGGGATTAGACAGCAAAAATAGGCAACTACAATATTGCTACTGGGATAGGAAAAACAGTTTGGGGAATATAATTAATAATGTTGTAAATATTCTGTGGAATGTCAGATGATCATAGGTCTTGTTAGGGAGACCATTTCATGGATGGAGTAGAGGTTTGATCACTGCACTGTATTACTAAAGCAGAGGGGGTATACCTACTGTAATTGAATATATATAGATAGTCACGGGATGTGGATTATACTGTGGAAGAGAGTCAGAGGAAGAGTAATAGATATATATGATATGGGGGGGAGTGGGGTGGTGTATTGGGGGTGGGGGGTTGTCACTTTGAGGGGTAAAATGTATAACTATTGCACTGTGTTGTACACCTGAAACTAATTAAAAAATAAATAAATAAATAAATAAATAAATAAATAAATAAATAAAAAAGATGAGCTAAGAGATATACATAGAAGTTATGTATTACACTGGATAAGACACATTTTAAGTTCCCTTCCCATTTGAAGATGCTAATTCTACATATGTAGCACAGTAGTTAAGTGAAATATTTAAGTATTGTAAGCAAGGGAATTAGGTTAAGGTAACCTGGATCCAAACCTTAGGTAGTCTATCTACTACCAGTTGTTTTGTTTGTTTCTTTCTTTCTTTGATCAAATTACATAATTTTCTTGAGTACCAGTGTCCTATCTTTACTGATGAGGAGAATAATATGGACCTCACAGAGTTACACATAAGATATTGAGAGACAATATACTCATAAATAATGTGCTAGGTACAGTATTTGACACCTAGTAAGCATCACTATACTGTAGCCAGTATCATACAACACAATGAATTACATATTGCTTACATTTTGTCCACAAATAGAAGAACTTTCATGATGTTTTAGTGATTAGGGAAAAGGGAATTCTAGTTTCAGAATGGCTATTTCATCATAAGAGTTGAATTTGAAGCGATCTGGGGTAATGAAGGCAAGAGGGAAGAAAGTGAAATAATAAAAAAGACAGGCGGTCTTACTTTCCCATCATTCATCTTGGTCAGATTTCCTCAGTTATCTAAGTAGTCGTTTTTGCTGATAAGATAATCAGATGAAACAAACCAATGTGAAACAATGTGGAATCACCACACTGAGAACTAAAATTCTTTCAGCCAGAAATTAGCTGCCAGGACAGGTAGTGGACTGACAGCAAGATAATTTTCAATTATTTAATAAAAATCTTGTTCAAGCAAGAAATCATTTTATTGTTTTACTGTTCTATATCAATTTTGACCAACTCTCTTTTTCCCCCCCTCTCTTTTTTTCTTTCTAGGATTTCAATGATCATAGAATTATCCTTAACCCAGGGTTGTTTTTTTTTTTAATTATAGTGCAGCTTGTGGGAAGGGAAGTACAGAGATCTGATGTGCAGGAAATAATAAAAGAGAAAAACACTTTCATTATTAAATATCAGAAAGAAAACATTGGGTTGTCAGAAAAGTCATGACACATTTTTGCAATGAAAAACATAGAAAAATACATCATAACTTTTCTGACAACCCAGTAGTTACAAAGAAAGCAACAAAGCAAACACTCAATCCACTGATGTTAAAGAACCATTCCAATAATGCCTATCTTTGTAGATATTTAAAACCAAATATAAGGAAACCTAAGAAATCAGCAGGAAGTAAATGTATAATTTGGGAAGGAAAGACAGATAGCTGCTAGTTTTCAGCTGCAGCGAATGTTAATATGGCTCTGAGATCTATGGAAGAGGCTTAACGGCACATCTTGGAGCTGCAAAAAGCAGCGTTGACTTTATTCTATATGGTCAGAGCAAACAAATCTTACTATGTTAAGTACAAATTATACAGAAGTTGACTTCAATTCAATAAGAAACAAGTTTTCTAATTATGGAATTAGATTCGTTAGTTTTTAAGGACCAGCCAATTCAAGGTTTATAGGCTCCGACAATCTCAAGGATTGAATTCTGAAGCACAGAGGAGCTTTCCTCCTGACAGATCCCCAGAGGAGTATTCAGAAGACATACGGTCACCTGACTTAAGGTGTCTACATGTTTAGAATTTTAGGAGCGATGAATAGTTTATAAACCCTCTTTGGGTGGTTCTAATAATTTATGACTTCAGAGGGTCCAAGTCAATGGAGATACCCTAATAAATCCATCACCAATCACTGAACGTCCTCTACCCTATAAGGACACTTGGTTATTGAGTTTCCAGGTGCATGTCCTCACGGACACTAGCTGGTCCTGCAGACCATTCTCACTGGCCATGGGGTGTACAGGGACAGGGCATATTCTGCTACCCCAGCTTCTAATGCTCATCATTCCTCTACTTTCGACAATTTCAAATCCATTATTTAGCCAAACTGAAAAATTTAAAACCTTTGGAAAACCTTACCAAAAATGGGTCAAATAGGAATGCGCTCACTTGCACATACCAAAAATGAATAGTGAGTGCAGGAAATATTAAAGTGTGTGGGGGTGGGAGGGACGTGGGGGGGGGTTATTTATCTCATAATAAGAAGGACAAACCTACATATTGAGGGGCTTGTGCAGCAACTAAACAATGACACTGGGAATCTTGGCTCTTTAAACTTTAAAACAAATTTTTAAAAATTTATTTTTCAATTATCTTTGCCATACAATGTAATACTAGCTCACAAAGGGATCACCCCAATAAGTCCATTACCCATCTGACTCTGTACATAATTATTACAACATTATTGACTATATTCGCTATGTTGTATTTTACATCCCCATGACTATTTTTTTCAATTATTGTTGACACTCAATGTTATTTGATATTAGTTTCAGTTGGACAACATAGTGGTCAGACATTCATATACTGTATGAAGTGATCCCCCCCAATAAGTCTAGTACCCATCTGACACTATACAGTTTTTACAATCTTTTTGACTATATTTCCTATGCTGTACTTTACATCCCTGTGACTATTTTGTAACTACCAATTTGTACTTCTTAATCTCTTCACCCTTTTCACTCCGCCACCCAACACCTTTCCCATCTGGTTTGGCTCTTTAAACTTTTTACAATCCTTAAAAAGTGTTTTTGTCATTGTGGCCTAAGGACTGCTGCACCTCCAGCCATCATATGTTTATTCCAGGCAAGAAGAAGGGATAAGAATAGAGGAGCCTTGGCAGCTTAATTTATCCATTTTTATCAGAAAAAGAAAAATCCCTCCAAGAAGCCCCACCCAGAAGTGCTCTGCCCATATCACATTGGCCAGAACTGTGGCCCAAGGCTACTTCTAGCTGCAAGTGAGACTGAAAGTTGTACAAGGTCATTCAATTAAGTTCTTGAACTCAACCTAGAAAGAGTGTTATGTATCGGGCTATCGGAAAAGTCATGGCATATTTTTTCTCTGTTTTTCATTGCAAATATGTGTCACAACTTTTCTGACAACCCAATACCTCATTGCAGAATATCACTACTTTCACCTTTGAAGCACTCCCCTTGGGAAGCTATGCACCGATGCCAGAGCCTAGTCCACCCTTCAAAGCAATTTTGGAATTCTTTTTCTGGAATGGCCATCAGAGCTGTTGTCATATTATCCTTGATGTCCTGACTGTCATCAAAATGTCTTCCTTTCAATACTTCTTTTATCTTCCAGGAAAGAAAGAAGTCATTGGGGGCCAGATAGGTGAGTAGAGAGGGTGTTCCAATACAGTTATTTGTTTACTAAAAACTCCCTCACAGACAGTGCCGTGTGAGCTGGTGCATTGTCATGATGCAAGAGCCATGAATTATTGGCAAAAAGTTCAGGTTGTCTACCTTGTTCACACAGCCTTTTCAGTACTTTCAAATAGTAAACTTGGTTAACTGTTTGTCCAGTTTGTACAAATTCATAATGAATAATCCCTCTGATATCAAAAAAGGGTAGCAACATCATTGCAAAAGGTTCGCAAACTTCATTGTCAGACCTCATATATTCAGCTAAGTGTATGACCGGGGTTTTATAACTAAAGAAGTAGAGTAGGCAACTAGTAAAGTTCACCATAGAGATAAATCAATCTATGGAAGTATTCTTGAGAGTCAATTTTTGGTCTAAAATCAAACTTGGTAATTATTATTAGGTTATGGATTTAAAAAGATTATATAACTTGCATAATTGTGATATATGGAGAGGTAAATTTACCCCCCAAAAAGCATTTAAACCTTCTACCTAATTTCCCATCCTTATACTTAAAGCTGTGGTGTCAGTATAGGCTGAACATTAGAATCACATGAGGATATCTATAAAACATGATGTTTGGGTTCCACTCCCAGAAAGCCTGATTTTATTCATCCTGAGTTACGGTTGTGCATCAGGATTTTTTTAACATTCCCCAGGTGATTCTACCACACACCTAAAGTTTAGAATCATTGACTTAAACCAAGTCTAGAAAAATTAGGGCTGCCTCGCCTCGTAATACAATAGTCACCTGTCGATGTGTTTGTGGAAAGCTGGCCTTTCCTTTGGGGTCTTGGTACACAACAAATTCTGCCAGTGCTTTGGGAAGCATCATGGGTCACCTTGACACACTGAGGGGGTAATGTCCTGCCTGCTCTCTGTATGTATTTCTAAAGACACTGTCATTTCTGCTGACCTGGTAACTATAGAGGAGAGCTATCTTTTTGGGCCCTGCTTGCTTTTGAGAATAAAAGGTTTCGCCGGATGTGCTTCAACTGTGAGCATGGCTAGGCTTCCCACCAGAAAATAATAAAATAAAATAATAATAATCTCCCATGATCTCTCTCTATTCAAGAGACGTGTTAAAGTTTCCCACACATTCTAAAGGAAGTTGGCAAACAAAGACTGAAAGGCATGTAAGGAGACACCATCAATGGAAAGAGGAAGACCAAAAAACAAGGGACTTCTATGAAGGCAGAACTACAATATTATAAGAAATAAGACACACATACATGCATGTGTATATATATATGGGATATAGAGCACTGAATTAATCATCACTCTTGTTTCATAAAAACATCATTGCCAGGCATGGCCTTCTCATTTATTTTTATTATTTTATTTGTTTTCAATTAATCAAATGAACACTCGCAAGCTCATTACCTAACCCAAGATTTAGAATATTAACACTTATTCATTTGTTTTACTCCTCTATCTTTTTTTTCCATTCCTCTTGCACAGAGATAACTGTCATTCTGAATTTTGTGCTTTTATCTATAGAATTACTACTTAAATAGGTATGCCCAAGTATTGATTTAGTTTTGTTTATCTTGTGAGCTTTTGCAAAAGGGAATATTCTGGCACTTGCTTTAGGACTGAACTGAATGTTACTAAGATTGATGAACAAAGTTGCTTTGTATTAATTCATTTTCACTATTATATGATAGAACTGAATACACTGCAATTATTTATTCATTTGCCCCTTAATGGATAGTTGGGTTATTTCCACTTTTTGCTATTACCAACAGTGAAGCCATAAGCATTCTTTTCCATGCCCCTAGTGCACACATACAAGAGTTCCTCTTTGGTATATGCTAGTTCCTCTTGGGAACTCATGCATCCAAATGATGGAAATATTCAGTTTAACAAAAAACATGTCACACTATTCTCCATTTAATAAGAAATCCCAATAATTTCAAATCTGGGGTCCATTTTTGCCAATGAAGAGTGTGTAAAATGGTATTTTAGTGATATCTTGAGGTTCTTAAGAAGATATGATTAGCGTTTGAAAAGGTTTTATTTAGCATTAAAAATAGATATCGGGTCTAGATGAATTTCATTGCTGCCTATCTTTCAAAGGACAGGTGATTATGATAGTGCTCTACAACACAGAAACATTTTGAAAGCATCTCCACAGTTAAATGCACAAACCTTACAACCTAATTTAATTTTAAAATACTAGAAAATGAAAGCTATAGACTGATTGAACTTATGACCACTAATGAAAATTTACAAATAGCTGCTCCCTCAGAAAGTTGAATCCAGTGGTGTATTATTACAATCATGTATCATGGCCAAGTGAGGCTTTCCTAGGAATGTAGGAATATTCACTGTTAGGAAATCTATTAAGATGCTTTATTCCATTGGAAAATTAAAAAGAGAAACCAAATGAATATATCACTAGAGATTGAACTTTGATAAAACTCATCAGGCTAGTAAATTTAAGTAAAATGGAAATAGAATGAAGCTACCCAAACATGAGACATGGTCACACATCTATGTGTTAGGAAAATCCCTTAAGGACAAATCTAGTATTTGTTCATTTTTACCCTCATTATCAAAGGTTTCATCACCTAGTGGAAACTCAGAAAGAAAACAAAAAAATGTATTCCCATTTACTTCCAATTGAAAAGAAAGTAAAACTATGCTGTATTGATGGAAACTTTGATGTAATAAAAAGAAAGACTAAAGGAATCATGAGAAGTGGAAAAAAAACAGTCAGGGTTATCTGTACTCTTGTCTTGTGGTTAAGATATAATCTTAAATAAAATAACCTTGAACATAAATATTCTCATAAACATATGAGAATAACCTTGAAATCTTTTCTAACATTTCCATCTCATTAACTTCTCAGAGTCTTGGGCATTAATGCAGCTCTGAAGGGCCGTCCCATTCCCATGTCTTTTCTGCAGTCAGAGTACAAATACATCTGGGAGGTCACAGAAACCTACAAAGTACTTTATTAAACCCTAAGAAAATGCTCTTGTTAATCCTAATGCAATTTAATGTGCTGCCACTGGTACTTAATTTAATTCACAATTTTTTTGACTGATTTTTGTTCTATACCATCTATATTTTTTATGAACTTCTGCCATGTGAAATAATGTACCTATGAATTTTCAGCAAGCTCAAAGTGAAAGCTTTTCACTTTTATACCTCCTTCCTTAGATGCTGACAACTTAGCTTCCTTAATTAAAGTACCTATGTCTATACATACACACAAATACACACTCAGATACACACATAGTCTAGATTGGAACACTTAGTGGTCTAACCCATTAAAAATTATAGAATTACTTGTCCCTATATACAGTATGTTCAAATCATGCTAGGTCAATGGGAAAGTAAAACCATGTGACTGAGTACCACCAGTAAATTGCTAGGAAAAGGGAAATTACTTATGAACTCTTGACATTTAAAAGTATATATTTTCAACAACTGTCCAACATAAAAGCTAACTTGTGAATTCAAATGTCAAAGTCCTGGGATTGATGCTGGGAGAGTAGACAGTACCATTATTTTCATTACAGTCAATAGGTTTTCTTCCACTCTAAAAAGAGACAAGGTTTAGATACTTCGATTTTATGTAAGACTTAAAAAATTATTGCCCTTCATTACATCAACTTATACCTGCCATTTGGAAATAAAGTGTGTGCTGTACTTCAGAAAATCACACCTTTTTCATGAAATGTTCAACACATTGTGAACTGAAATCACGAAAGGAAAAAACCAGAAACCTTCTATATAGTCATTCTTAAACCACAGAATCCTTTTGAGATGGGGCGATAAGAAAACTAGACATGAACATTTGGAGAGAATTAAATTAACCACTGTACTTCCTAGTACAAAGTTTCCATTCTTTAATGCTGACATGCAGATGGCATTCTCTTCTGTTTTCCTAAGGGTCAGAGATGCAGAAATAACTCTTCTTGAGAAGTAAGCATACTGAGTTAAATACTGCTGTGATACTGGGAGTCTTGCAATAAACCTCATCAACAACAATAACAGCTATAAAAAAAATAGAAAAAGAAAGGAACATTGGAATTCTATTAAAGGGATTTAAACCTTTATTAACTCAATAGTGTTATTCAATAGCTAGTATACCTCTCCAACTGATTATTTGGGCATCGCCTGCCTCCTAATAACCGCTCACTAAATGATAGCTATTATTGTTAACATTTATTGGACACGTATAATGGACTACTGTACTACAATATGCTGCACATACTTCACCTTTGTCTTTCCAAATACCACTAGAGGATACCCCTGTTATATCTTGTTTACATAAAACAAGAAACTCAGGCTCAGAGATTTAAACTGCCCAAAGCCTCACAGTATGAAAGTGACTGAAGGTCAGATTAAAAACTCTAGAGTCAGAACACAGAAGAAATTTTAGTGCTTTCCCTATACAAATCCATGATAAACTGAAAATCAAAAACAACTCTAGGTTATAAAATAATGGTTAGTCCAACCAGCAGCCATTTTTTTTCAAGATGACTACTTTTCCCCTGAATATCAAATTCTTTCATTTGGGAGGTGTGATGGAGTCTGGACTTTGGATTCAGACAGTCTGAGTCCAAATTTCTGCTCTGCCTGTGACCTGGCAATAACAAACCTGGGTGCCTTTGTCTCCAGTGGGTAACTGGAATATATCTTTCACAGGACTGCTGTGAAGGTGAAAAGAGTTCATCTATATGTTAAGTGCTCAGAGTGGTACCAGGCCCATAGTAAACCTTGAATAAGCATTAGCTATTATTACGAATAGTTAAATTTCATTTTATGTTGGAGGGATTCAGCTTTTTTCATGCCCCTAACCAGGTGCTTGGTTTGTATAATTCACCTGGAAAACCCAACCTGCATTCAGCCATCTGGCCTTAGCTTATCAACTAAATATTTCCAGTCATGGGAACTCAGGGACTGTGGAGGTATCGTCATCATCATCATATTTCGGAGGACTCAAGACTAAAGCTGAGAATAGGAAGTGAAAGAAGAAGGGAGTTGAGTTGAGGTTCATACTTTCTCAGGGTAGAGAGAAGCAGGGTGAGGGCACAGTAAATAAGGGCTCTCAAGACTTGTCCTTGAACTTCGTTTGAGAGTTCCATGTGACTTTTCACATTCATTCTGAAATTTAGTGCTGCTGATACTAAACCCTCTATAGTTTCTCAAATTCTGGAACAAATTCTCATGAAAGTATAAAATTTCATGGAATGGTGAGGGAAAGAGTGCACAAATAAATCTGCACAAATAAATAGCAGAACTCGTATCTGAAATCAGATTCAGTCAGAGTTGGGAGGGGTTTGTGAGATTTCTACTTTGTACTCCCATTTTAGCTATGGCTTCATCTATGGGTGTGTGACATTCATATAGAGTGGAAAGGGTGATTATTTTAATACATGAATAAACCTGAAAGACAACCAGTAATAAGTGGTCTCAGTCTTTCCAAATCTTTCCAGGTGCAACATAACTGATGCCTCCTTTTCAAGGACTATGTGTAGGGTCCTTTGACACAAATGGCTCGGAGTGGTGGGAAGATGACTGGTACGCACTTGGTGTACCAAGCTGTTGTATCTAAGATGCACAAAAGGAGTATGGAAATCACGTATATTATTCCATTCTCCAAGAGATAGATATGACTAAGAAATTAAAGTACAGGAATATCAAGCAATGATAATTATTCTGCTTATGTTATTTTAAATTTTCAGATAAGCAATATATATGATTATGCTTTTTTTTTTTAATAACTTATTTATTCTTCGGGGTTTTTTTTTGAGGGCAGTGTCACTGGCCCTCATATGTGGGACCCGAACTGGGGCCGCTGGCTTCCTAAACTGGCGCTTAACCGCTGTGCCACTCGGCCGGCCCAATATATGATTATGTTTTGCTTTAGCACACAAAAATATATGTTATATTTCAGAAAAAGACTTATTTTGAAAATGGTTTTTAATATAACCAAACCATATAAATACATATATATAAAACATCTGTCAGAAAATAGTAAATATTTAAAGAAATCTGTAATGTTAATCATATTCAGTGGTTCTTTCACTCTCAGAAGTGGACTGCAGCACAATGCACTGTAAGGTTTCCTATCTGTAAGTCTGCTCTGCTTTACCAAGCCACTCCAAGCCTACTGATCTTTCTCAGCCTTGCCCTGATTTAGTCATTCAACTCCTTCCAGTTCCACTTGAAATGAACTTGTACTTTTTATGTCAAAACACCCACAGAGACTTAGGCCCTTGATGTTGCCAAGATAAATATTAGTTCAGAGATAGGTTTAGATTTAAAAGGTTGGCATCTCCTCCTCTGCCTTGATGAGCATTACCCAGTGGTCGTTTGGGCCTTTTTCCGGTCGCAGGATAGACCAGGAGAAGAAAAAAAAGGAAATTTATCTAATATATACAGACAGATGAATAGATACAGCTTTATATACAGTGTATTTAATGTAACAATCACTGTACTTCAAACCTTCTTGGAAAAGGCTATGTTTGAATAAATTTCATAATATACACAAAATTGTTATCTATAATTGATCACCTTTTGCTCTGGTAAATGAGCCTTCCAGTTTCTCTCTGCTTTGCTTCCTTCAAAATACTTCATGTCAAGATGCTTCATAAATATTGGACATCTCTTTTAATTCTGCATGGCCACTCACCTGGGCAAGATTCAACTTCATTCAAATAAAAAATACTGATGTCCCCAGATGTTATCTTGGAAGGAAGCCACTCAAATGGAATTTTCAAATGTATATACAGGTCTTAGCAGTCATGCCTTTGTTTCTCACTCATAATAATTTTGGCACCCTGGACTATCCACACATTACAAGAAAAATAGGAAAGTCTGCATAAGAGTCAATCAAACATAAAGTGTCCATGGTATTATTTTCAAATTCAAACTGCCATTACTGCTAGAAATTACTCATTGGAAATCTGTACCATCCCTGCCTTCTAAGCCTGCAGGGGTAAAAAGCCTGCAAAGTATTTTCAGATTCTTTTGCTGATAAGGACCCAGCCAGAGTCCAATGAGAGAAGCTGTGTGAGAGGAGGATGGCAGAAGAGAGCCATTTCTCTCAGGTGGTAAGCTGCTGCAGGTATGGTCTAGTCAGGGCCCTCATGAGGTTTTGTCCAAGGCTTTTGGGTAACTCCCTGAGAAGTAGCCACGTTGGTAGCTGCAGCTAGTTGAGACTGTTGGTTCACCTCCTCTCTCAAGTTCTGCCTTTCTGGGTACTCTACATTAAACTTCTTTTCTACAGTAATTACCTAGGTGGCTTTCACTTTCTTGACCAAAATTAAACTTATACATCAAATACCCCAATGTTCAAATATTTCAGATAATAATTTTCTGTTCATATATATAATAGTGTATTATTAATTACAGCTGTCATGCTTTACATTAGATCCTCAGAACTTATTTTCCTTATAACTGAAAATGTGTGCCTTTTGACTTACATTGCTTCACTTTCCCCTTCTCCCAAGCCCGGGAAACCACTTAATTACTTAATTCTCTGTTCCTGTGAAAGCTTTTTTGTTGTTCGATTCCACATATAAGTGATACCATATAGTATTTGTCTTTCTCTTTCTGTCGTAGTCCACTTAGGATAATGCCCTCCATATATTTAATAATATGATACTGTACACTTGAAATTTACTGAGAGTAGATCTGAAGCATTCTCACCACACAAACGAGAAAAAGAGTTACCTAGCTATGTTAACTATGTGAGGCTTTGGATGTGACAGTTACCTTAATCTTGGTAATCATTCTACAGTGTATATGCATTCAAATTATCATGCTACATACCTTCAATATGTGCAATGGTATTTGTTAATTATTCCTCCATAAATTAAAAAATAATTTTCAGTTAACAGATTTCACAACACATCTGCGCTGAACTTCACAATCTTACAAAATAGACGTAGTTGGTACTAAGGGTCTCATTTAACATGAGGAAACTTAGACGCTTCTGGACACAATTTCCTCTTCAATGTGTATTTCTTTCCTTTTCAATCCTTTTTTCTTTCTAAATTAAATAATCAAATACATAAAGATGTGAAGCTAAGATCCATCTGAGATTTTATCTAAGTTCTCATCTTTAATCTTGTCTTTGTGAGCAACCCCAATATAGCAGAAGCCCTCTTAACTGGCCTCCCTCTAAGTAACCCACTGGTTCACTCTCATTAAGAATTTTTAGGGCCAGCCGAGTGGCGTGGTGGTTAAGCGCTTGCTTGGGAAGCCAGCGCTCCCGGTTCGGGTCCCACATATGAGGGTCAATGACACTGCCCTCAAAAAAAAAAAAAAAAAAAAAAGGAAAAAAAAGAATTTCTATTTTTCTATTTTCTCTGTAAAGTAGTGACTAATGTACATTGAACAATGAATGAGTCCAGCTAGTAGGGATCTCACAGCTAAAGTTTATCAAGATTCAGTTGTGTTGGTTCCCAGTCTTGTCATACCAGCTGCACTTGTCATTACAATTATGTAACTTAATACATATTACATAAATAATTGTTATTTACAAATATTTATAGAGCAGTTACTATGTTTCTTGCGCCATTCTATACACTTTGTGTAAATTAATCCACCTAACAACAATCTTATGAGGTAAACACTACTTTTATTCCCCTTTTTAGAAGTCAGAAAACTGATGCCCAAAGAGGGTAGCAAACTCTTTCAAAATCACACAGATAGTAAGTTGCAGATATAAATACAAACAATCTGACTCCAGGGTCCATGAATATTCTTAACCACTATGCAAGTAATAGTGCAAAAAGAGTTAATTCTATTAAAACTAATTACAAAGACACGTACAGAAATGTTCATGGCAACATCATTCATCATACTCAAAACTAAAATCAATCCAAAAAGCCATCAACTAATGAATGAATAAATAGACTATGGTATATCCATATGATGAAATATTATTCAGTCATAAAAAATGCACGAATATAGATGCATGTTACAATATGGATGAACCGTGAAAACATTATGCTAAGGGAAAAAGCCAAATACAAAGGCCACGTGATGATGATTCCATTTATATGACATACGCAGAATAGACAAATCTACAGAGACACAAAGGAGACTGGTGGTTGCCTAGGGCAGGGGTTTGGGCACCAATGGGGGGGCCTGCTAATGGATATGGGGTTATTTTTGGAGTGAATATTTTCTGAAATTGATATAGTAATGGTTGTACAACTCCACAAATACACTAAAAACCACGGTATTTAGGAGGAAAAAAAAACCTAAATTAATTGCCTTGGAAAGAGTCAGTAAAATAGCCAGATGGAAGATAGAAATCTAGTGGGGAAAATATTAGAAAAAAAACAAAAATATAAGTATTCTGCAATTGGAATATTTCAAAAATGGTCTCACCTCTAACTTCATTTGAAAAAAACTAAAACTGGAAGTCATAAATGATGTATTATGGATGCTAATAATAAAGAAAGGAAAGTCGTAAGTCCAATAAAGCAATAAATGGAGAAGCAGGGAAGTCCTGAAGAAGGAAATACAGGAAATCAGGAAGGGTGTCAGAGAAGTGATACTTGCGTTGGTTACTAAATGTCTTCTAAATGGTGTTCACCAAACACTAAAAAGTACAGGTGGTTTTCCAACAGGAGGATGAAAGCCACGTGATCAGGATATGGCAAAAAGCTCTGTGTACCTGGAACTTGAAGCAGAGAAAGAAAAGAGGAGATGAAAATGGAGAGGTAAGTCAGGAAAAAAAAGTCTTCCTAGGGATTATGTACCTTATTTCGTCAGTCCAGGAGACCCAACAAAGATGTGTGAGTGATGAAAACTCACTTGTGTTAAAGAGAGAGGAGTCCAATTGCAATGCAGACTGATTGGAGGGGAAGACAGTGGGGGCACAGAAATCAACATTGTCATTATTCACTCTCAAAGCAGAAAATGCTGAGACTCAAACCACAGCAATTACTGTGAAGATGGAGAGAAGGGGATGTGATGATATCTTCATATAGAATAAAAAGAGCTTAGTGACAAGAACTGAGGGTAAACTCCATGAGGACAGGAAACAGGTGGTTTTGTTCACAATATTACCCCCTAGAGCCCATCCAAGTCCCACAACTAGTATTCAATATTTGCTGAATAAATGACTGCTGAATGTGTAGGAGGGAAGAAGAAAGATGACCCCATAATAATTTTCTTATTTTCTAGTATTAATTTCTAGGCTTGATAGTGATATATTTAAATGGAAATGAAAATGGCAAAAGAGAGATCAAAGGGGAAATGATCAATCTGTCGGGTTAGCTTGGAACTGAAGTACCTGAAAATTAGTAACTGGTGAAAATGTACCACATGCAACTTACTGGAAATATAGGACTGGAGTTCTAAACAGAAAGGAGTTCTAGTGGATATAGATTTTAGGAGGCTTTGAAATAAATGATAGCTAAAACTGTAAGAATGAATGAGCTCAAACCACTTAAACCTTCAGTGAAACAGAGAAGAATATCAGAGGCGGTACCCTGAAAGCCAAGCAAAAAAAAAAAAAAAAAAAAAAAAAAAAAAATAAGAGGAGCCGAGGCGGGCTGTAGAGCACTCACAGAATTGGTGCAGGATGATACCAGAACATTTGAGAAGAATGTTAATATTGGGGTTTCGAATCCTGAATGCAAAATTAGGAGAAGTTTCCTTTTCTACTCAAAACCTACAGAGAAGAGGGCCGGCCGAGTGGTGCATTGGTTAAGAGCTGCTTTTGGGATCCCACATAGGAGGGCCAGTGTCACTGCCCTCTACAGCTAACAACAAACAGCTCCACCTGGAGCTGGGCTGTGCGAGCCCCGGTGACGGTGTAGGCTGCAGCTCCTGCTGCAGTGGGCTGCCATAGGCTACAGTGAGTGGCCGGCAGCCAGCGTGAGCTGCCAAGAGCCGCGGTGAGAAACATTCAGAGGCCGGTGACTGATCTGCCTCATCCGGGAAGAGCGCAATGATGATACCAACATGGGCCAGTGAAATAACGTCCTCCACCACTAGACTGAAGAACAAAATGACGGCAACTTGTCTGTTCCACTTCCCCGATTCCCCAACACTGTTCCCCTCTCCCAATTCCCAATAAAATCTTAAAAAACAAACAAACAAACAAACAAACAAAAAACAAAACCTACAGAGCAGAAGGAAGATGGCCGCTTGTAGTTGTCATGGCAACTCATTACTAAGCATCGGGATTCATCCTGATCTTGGATTTGAGAACCCATCAAATAAGCTCTGGGTCATCCATGAGGAACATCCTCAGCTAAATTGTTCGTTTTTATTTTTGTCTTTCCAGACAATAAGTTTGCTGACCTCATAATAAAATTGCCTATCATAAGGCACTTTCATGAATTTTTTTTATGTTGTTAGAAAACAATCCGGTAAAAAGACTAGTATCTTTTCAAATGAAATCATATTGACCAGCAAGGATGCACACAACAAGAATATAACTGAGGTAAAGAAACACATTGACAGACAGTCACGTTTTAACCTAATTAAATGATGATAAGTTGAGCACGTGGGGCCTAGAAGAGGGTGGGAGGATGACAAGGAAGTTTCCGCTTTCCTCTAGCCCGGGCCTGAGGGAAAGTACGTTGACTCTAGGTGTCCATCTCATCCTCTGGGCAGAAGTAGGTTTGAGGTAGGGAGGTGTAATGCATCACTATAGCTACAATTACTTGAAATAATAGCTCTTGAGGTCATGGAATACCCTTTACCATTATTTGATGGCCTCCAGCCAAGCTCTTTACTTGTGATTGTTTCTGGAAGGACCTGCCCACATGTGGTGACCTTCTGGTGAGACTGCACAGTCACCCAGCATCTTCTCTCACATCTTTCCATAGGAATACACAAATCCAAGAGCAGCCCCACTACAACTCCTGTCCTGGTTGAGTCATATGTTGCCAACATCAGTAGGCTAAGAGAATATTCATTTGTCATACATTTTTTTTTTTGACTATCTACTACATGTTTGGTGCTGTGTTGAGTGATTTGGATACTGGATACCTCGGAGATTAAAACAGAAATAGCACCATCCCTTGTGGATTTCAGTGAGAAAGAAATAGAGGAGGGGAAATAAAAGGATTCACTATCACATGGCAATCAGTATTGTGACAAAAGCTGAATCCACTCCAAACTCATTGGCTCCTTGCTGTTCCTCAAACATGCCAGGCATTCTCCTATCTCAGAGCTTTTGCATCCACTGGCCCCCATTAGCTGCATGTCTCATCCCATGCTTCCTTTAAGATTCATAACAAATGTCACCATTGCAGGGAGAACTTTTCTCACCATGCTCCTTAACAATGTTTACTCTCCAATTTTTCAGCCTACTCTTGGCTTTATTTTTCTGCATAGCACTTGACACCTTTGATTATAGTATACAATTTAATTATTTATTTTATTTTATTTCCTGCACTAGAATGCAAGCTACTTGAGATAGGAGACATTTGTTTCCTATATTGATTGATTTATCCCATATCTAGAGTAGTAGTTCCCAGTACATAGTTGAGGCTCTTTCTATGATAAAGTGGGAGTAAGGAAGGAAAGACTATTTTAGAGTGTGGGGGGATCAGAAGGCCTTGCTGAGGAAGTGATTTAAAGAATGAAAGAGAGCTAGCCATGCAAAAGGAAGAGAAAGCGTGTATAAGGTGAAGAACCTGAAGCAGGGAGAGATAAACAGAAGCCAAGGGCCTCAAAGCAGGCCACGGCGAAAGCACTGGGAAAGGGGGCCTGGAACAGGGTCCTAGAAGTTAGCAAGGGACAGTCCATGTAGTGCCCTGTAGGTCAGAACAAGAAATATGGACAGGCAGCAAGAAGGATTGAGGGCAGCAGGGAGGGAGGGTGCACAAACCCTGGCTGTTCTATAAACACACAGACTGCAGGAGAAAAGAATAAAAGGACAGAGGGCCAACTGGGAGACTGTTTAAATGTTCCATGCTGAAGATGATGATGGCCAACACAGGGCGCCCCAGTGGAGATGACAGAAGTAGAAGAGTTTAAGGAATGTTCTGGAAAAATGTAATTTGCTCAGGGATTCTACTGGGGCATGAGAAAGACTCCTAGGTTTCTAGCTTATGAATCAGGTTTCAGCAACAGCTTCAGAGGGTTCCAACATGAACAAATTCCTACAACTGTATTGTAAAATGAAAGGGACATAATGAGATAAAGCATTTGTTAAACTATTGAATGTCTTCAAAGTCGGCTGTCTAACTCCATTAAATCTAAGCTAACTTGCATTTCCATTTTAATCCAAAGGTTTCATTGAGTTTAAGCTTACAGCCCATACAGCCTAGAGTGTCAGTGTCTTTCATTCTGTTGAGGAAATTAAATGCTGAATAAACGTCCCTTGCTTCCCCTTCCTTTTGTATGCACCTATTGCTATACTGATGCTATTTCATTGTTCCTTCCCAGAAATCTTGTTGTGTTTATATTGCTATTACTATAAGAAACATCAAGGCTCGAAGAGGATAGTAACTTTTGGATCGAGACTTCAATCCCAGGCATGCTTATTCCCAGGTTTTTTTTCTTGAATGCCATGCTACTTCTGATGGCTTAAATTATTTGAAATTCAAAACAGCAAATCATCCTCATATTCCTGCCATTTTTAACTTCAAATGCACTATTTCATTATTTTTATAGTAATTTTGTTTACATTTAGACTAATACTAAACGAGTTGTTTGGGATTTCCTGCAGGATTGCTTGCTGCCTGGACAAGGTGGACAGTGAGAAGGCGAAGGATTAACCAACTCTGAGATTAAAGATTGACTATGATGCTAATAATCATTTAAAAAATTGTGGCTTATTAACCAAATCACATAAGATAGTACTCTTATTAAAAAATTTTCTCCCATGATCTGATTATAGAAAAGTAACTCTATTGTCATTTAAATAGGGGCACTTTAATTATGAGTAAATTATATTTTATCACCTTATTTTCATCTTCAATGTTTAAATGTCTATATAAAGGTATTTGACTGGAATCTATAACGGTTCTCAGCAGCAGCCATTGTTTATAGGAGTATTATAACTAACAAACACACACACAAAAAAAGAGTTCCTTTCTTCATTTGCCTTGGGAGATTAGTATGATCTGATTTTATCACTTTATTGAATCTAAATGAAAGTGGTTCAAATACAGAAACACATAGTATAGTGAAAATTCTGCACATGTAACTATTTACCTAAATTCTATAGATTTTTAGTCTGACCAAAATGAAGCAAAATTAATAGGAAACTGGTTTGGGCTGTCTTTAAATCTGAAAGCTCCATCAATCTGTTGACATTTTGCTTTCTTTTTTACATGTTTCTAGTGAGAATGGTATATAAAACCCTAACACATATAATTATTAATTTTTTAAATGTATAATAATATTAAAAGAAAAGAAACCTGGAACCCTGGATCTTGATCATAATACTCATTATTTACTAAACACAAAATATAATGCTTGAAATAATTTATGTTTGTGTTGTTTCAAATGATACCTGAATTAATATGCCCTTCACACAGGTGTAAGTTTGCAAGACAGCATGAAAAATATTATTATATTAAAATTATAGTATTTAAATTATCAAAATAAAGTATATAAGCATATAATATTGCTTTTGATATCATAAGAATGCCTTAATTACCATGTAATAACTAAAGACAAAGAATAATAGCCATCTAGAGGTTTAAAATTACACTGCTATTTCTTTCATTCCACTCTTTTCAATAAAATTGAATAGATGTTTGTAAAAAACTGCTTCAGGTTCCTAAAAGAAGCGCAAGTATATATTATTCCACAAGATGGCGCAAGCATGCCATGCCCTGTGCTTTTGTTCTGGCTCCAAAAGTGTTCTACTCTCTAATCCTCTTTATTCCCTGGTCATAGTGTTTTCTGTCACAAAGAGTTACACTTCAAACAGCCATCTTTCTCTTAGGCAGTGCTTGCTGGTACACAAGCTATGCACGTTACATGCAAAAAATACAATGGAATCAGGACAATTCTAAGCAAATAAAATTTCAAACCTTTTCAGTAACCTCTTCTGAAAGACTAGTTACCATTTTGACTTTATTGTTCTGGATTCTCTCTGAATCCCAGCGCAGCAAATGCTTTTGCATTTTGCAGTTTTAAAACATAATTACAAAATGTGCTTTAAAAATTCTCCTTGACCTATGTCCCAAAGTAGTAGTATCAATGATGTTTCCTAATAATAAGTGCAAACATACGGTCCCCAGAGGCTTTGTGATTTGAAGCAGCCAGAAGGAAGCTATTTTTCTTTACTGTCAAAAACAGAACTAAGGGGGATAAAGTGCCTAAAATCCTACTTTTAGAGTGTTAGTCTTTTAGGTGAAATATTACAGTCAATACTTGGTCTTCGAAAACATAACACACTTCTGCTAGGGTACCACTGCTTGGGTGACTTTGGGTAAATTCCTTAAACTCTTTTTCTTCAATTTCCCCATATGTGAAATGGAGGCAATAGTAGCCCTTCTGAGCATTCATGTAGGTGAAATAATTCGCATAAAACACCCTGCTCAGAACCTGGCATCCCTCAAGTACCCAACAAATGGGAGTTACTGTGATGATCATGATGGACAACTTGACATGTTTTCTTTAGAGATCATTTGTTCCATGATTGGAATGAAATGGCAATGGAAGAAGAGAAACAGGCAGTAGAAGACTTCAAAGCAAATTTTGGGTGGCAGCTTTGTTCAGTGGTGACCAGTGTGCTGTGATATTCTTGTATTGCTACAGGTTCCCAGCATTTCAGTTAAGCCCCTCTAAGACTTTCATTTGGAGGTGTTTTGGATTTCTTCTCTTTATTCCACCTGCACCTACTCCAAAAGATGGCTGAACTCATCCAGAAGAAGTAATCTGGGTTTCTATCCTTTCTGTGTCCACTCTCCCCAATCTATGATTTAACCAATAGCCCTATGGGTCTGAATTCTGTAGGAACTAGTGTCTATCAGCACAGGAATCTCTATTCAATATGCATTAAAAAGTTAGAAGACTTGTTGCCTACCAATCTCTTCGCATTTCTAGAACGGCCCCCAATGTCAATATTAGCAGACTGTCTGCAATGCCACACCTCGGCCTTAGTTTTGTCTCGATGAATGTTGTTAACCTTACCAGACAGGTGCCACTGATTAGCCTGATTCAAAAAGCAAAGATAAGCTCCAGAGCTACAATAATCTGAAAACTTGAATTTCATATACTGTTATTCCTTTGAATAATGGCAATGTGTTATTAAAGTATCAGGGAAGGTGATTTTGTCTACATGTCTTTATATATAATTAAGCTAAGAAATAAGCAGAAGAAATAAACCTGTATCAGGCCCAGCTTCCTAATTTATTTTTAAAGATTTTCATTAAAATATAGCTAACATACAATATTATATCAGTTTCAGGGGTACACCATAGTTATTCGACATTTACATACCCAAGAAGTGATCACCATGATGAGTCCAGTAACCACCTGACACCGTACCATGCTCTCACAATATTATTGACTATATTCCTCATGCTGTACATTACATCCCCATGACTTAATTGTTTTATACCTGAAAATTTGAACCTCTTATTCCTCTTCACCCTTTTACCTCCATTTTAAAATTTAAAAATTACAGTTGATATTCAATATTATTTTATATTAGTTTTAGGTGTACAAAATAGTGGTTAGGCATTTATATGATTTACGAAGTGACCCCCGATTAGTCTAGTACCTGCCTGGTACTATACATAATTATTACCATATTATTGACTATACACCTTATGCTGTTTTTACATCCCCATGGCTATTTCATAACTACCAATTTGTACTTCTTAATCCCTTCACATGGCTAACATCTGATTGTTCTGTGTACCCATGACTCTATTTCTGTTTTGTTTATTCATTCACTCTGTTCTTTAGATTCCATATATAATTGAGGTCAATGGTATTTGCCTTTCTTTATCTGACTAATTTCACTTAGCATAATACCCTCTAGGTCCATCCATGTTGTTTCAAACAGTAAAAGTTCACGCTTTTTATGGCCAAGTAATATTCCATTGTATATATGTAGAAATTCTTTATCTAGTTGTCTATTCATGGGTACTTAGATTGCTTCCTTATCTTGGCTATTGTAAAAAATGCTGCAATAAAAAGAAGATGTACATATCTTTTTAAATTAGTGTTTTGGATTTCTTTGGATAAATATCCAGAAGTGGAATTAGTGGGTCATACAGTAGTTCTACTTTTAATTTTTTAAGGACCTCCATATTGTTTCCCATAGTGCTGCACCAATTTGAAATCCCAGCAGCAGTGCACAAGGGTAACCTTTTCCCCACATCCTCACCAACACTTGTTGTTTACTGATTTGTTTATGACAGCCATTCAGACATGCATGAGGTGGTTTTTCATTGTGGTTTTAATTTGCATTTCTTTGATGATTAGTGACATTGAGCATCTTTTCATGTCTGTTGGCCATCTGTATATACTCTTTAGAGAAACATCTATTCATTTCTCTGCCCATTTTTTCAAGCGGGTTGTTAGTTTTTTTGTGTTGTATGATTTCTTCATAAATTTTGGATACTAACCCCTTATTGGGTATATCATTGACAAATACCATCTCCCATTCAGTAGGTTGTCTTTCTTTTTTGTTAATGGTTTCCTTTTCTGTGCAAAACTTTTTTGTTTGATATAGACCCATCCTCCTGATTTTTAAATAAGAAAAACACCCATTACTTTTATATAAAGTTAACCTTTTCCCAGTAATTTAAAAAATATATAAGAGCAATAACAGAAGAAATTTAACTGCTAACATTATATAATGAAGGTGATGACAATATTATAATTCCTAAGCCAAACCTGCTGAGTGAGGTGGGGCCTTAAATATGCTACTTCAGTGCTCTGGCTTGAGAACTAGTGCAAGTTGTGCCAACTCAAGAGAATAAAACATCCATGTTTCTCAAAGATGATCTGCAGTTTTCAAAGTATGATCCAGGACCCCTGGAGTCCCCAAGATTTTTACGGGTCCACAGGTGAAAATTATTTTCATAACAACATTAAGACATTGTTTGCTCCTTTCATTGTCACTCTGACTTAAATGCACAATGGAATTTTCCAGAAGAAATGTGACAAGTGATAATGTCATCACTCTGACAGATAATGAATGTGTTTATGTATTTTCATGTTTTAAAAAGTTTCTATTTTAATTTCTAATATACTAAAAATCAGTAGACATAATCTACATAAACTACAAATGTCTACATAATCTTCATAAATCTACCCAAAGGTTTTTGAGATCTTCAATAATCTTTACCAAGTGAAAAATGTTACTCCAGATCATGTTTAACTTTTTATGCAGCTCTAATGACTTTGTTGTTCAGCTCACTAAATAAAATATCCAAGAGCTACAGCTTAGAATTCTGACTCCTGGTTTTAAGAAATAAAATGTCTACATTGGGATTGACTGCTGACTTCTCCACCATAGGAAAGCTGGGCAGAAGACTCCTCATTTGGAAAATTTTTCAGAACCAAATAAGAGACTCAATCCCACCCACAGACATGACACCAGCTATCAAGGCTCATCTACAACAGGAAGGCACAAATAGCCTACACAAGGGACACTCCTGGAGTACCCAGCTAAGGTGATCAGGGAGACTATGCCATTGGGCTCCACAAAACATACATTACATAAGGCCACATTGACAAGACTGGGAGATGTACCAGATCTACCTAATATGTTAACAAACATTGAAAGGCAGCCCAAATGAGCAGACAGAGAAACATGTCCTAAATGAAAGAACAGAAGAAAACTCCAGAGAAAGAACTAAACGAAATAGGGGCAAGCAATCAACCAGATACAGATTTCAAAACACTGGTCATAAGGATACTCAAGGAACTTAATGAGAACTTCAACAAAGAGATAGTAAGCATAAAAAAGGACATAGAAACTATAAAAAAGGACCAGTCACAAATGAAGAATACAATAAGTGAAATGAATAACATACTAGAAGGAATCAAGAGCAGATTAGGTGAAGCAGAGGATTGAATCAGCGATTTGGGAAACAATGTAGCAGAAAACACCCAATTGGAATAGATTACAGAGAAAAGAATATTTTTTAAAAATGAAGATAGTTTAAGAAACCCCTGAGACAACATCAAATGTAATGACATTCATATCAGAAAGATACCAGGAGAAGAAAAGAGAGTGCAAGGGATTGATAACCTATTTGAAATATAATGACTGAAAACTTCCCTAACCTGGAGAAGAAAATGGACATACAAAACCAGAAAGCACAGAGAGCCCCAAACAAAATAAACCCAAAGAGGCCCACACCGAGACATATCATAATTAAAATGCCAACGGCTAAAGACAAAGAGAGAATCTTAAAAGCAGCAAGAGAAAAGCAGCTAGTTACCTACAAGGGAGCTCCCATAAGGCTGTCAGATGATTTCTTAACAGAAGCTTTGCAGGCCAGAAGGGGGTGGCATAAAATATCAAAACGATGAAAAAACAAGGACATACAACCAAGACGACTCAACCCAGAAAGGCTATCATTTAATACTGAAGGAGAGATAAAAGAGCTTGCCAGATAAAAATAAATATATAAATGAATAAATAAATAAATAAATAAATAAATAAATAAATAAATAAATAAAGGAGTTTATCACCACCAAGCCAGTATTATAAGAAATGTTAAATGGACTTCTTTAAAAAGAAGAAGGGGGAGCAGGGGGAAACATAAACATGAAAAATACAATGGCAATAACCACAAACCTACCAATAATTACTTTAATGTAAAAAGAGTAAATCCTTCAATTGAACAAAAAAAACATAATGTAGCTGAATGGATAAGAAAACAAAACCCACGCATATGCTGTTTACAAGAGACCCACTTCAGATGGAAAGACACACATAGACTGAAAGGGATGATGCAAGATATGTCATGCAAATTGAAATGAAAAATCTGGGGTAGCAATACTTATATCAGACAAACTGGACTTTAAAGACAAAGAAGGTCATTTCATTATAATAAAGGGATCAATTTAACAATAGGATAAAACCCTTGTAAACATTTATGCACCTAACATAGGAGCATCTAACTATATAAAACAAATATTGATGGACTTAAAGGGAGATATCCACAGTAATACAATCACAGTAGGGGACTCCTTTTAACACCCCATTGACACCAAAGGACAGATCTTCCAGACAGAAAATCAACAAGCGAACAGCAGCCTTAAATGACACAATAGATTAGATGGATTTAATTGCTATGTTTAGAGCATTTTCTCCCAAAGCAAGAGAATACTCATTCTCTTCAAATGCATATGGAACATTTTTCAAGATAGACCATATGTTAGGCCACAAAACAAGTCTCAATAAATTTAAGAATACTGAAATCATATCAGGTGTGTTTTCTGACCACAGTAGTATGAAACTAGAAATCAATTACAAGAAAAAAAGTATAAAATACACAAATGCATGGGAGCTAAATAACATGCTACTAAACAATGAATGGGTCAACAATGAGATCAAGGAAGAAATCAAAAGATATCTTGAGACAAATGAAAATGAAAACACAATGACCCCAAATCCATGGGACACAGTGAAAGTGGACCTTACAGGGAAATTCATAGCAATACAGACCTACCTGAAGAAATAATAAAAATCACAAATAAACAATCTAATCTTATATCTAAAATCATTAGAGAAAGAACAACAAACAATGCTCAAAGTGAGTAGAAGGAAGGAAAGAATAAAAATCAGAGCAGAAATAAACAAAATATTGCATTGTCAGAAAAGTCACAATGCATTTTTGCAACAAAAAAACAG
Organism: Aselliscus stoliczkanus; assembly: GCA_033961575.1. NCBI lineage: Eukaryota > Metazoa > Chordata > Mammalia > Chiroptera > Hipposideridae > Aselliscus > Aselliscus stoliczkanus. The sequence continues at coordinate 155,675,731 of CM066731.1, forward strand.
AAAAAATACATCATGATTTTTCCAACAATCCAATAGAATCTAAAAAGAAAAAAAAAAAGGAAATAACAATGAAAACAAGAGCTGGTTCTTTGAAAAGATAAACAAAATTGATAAGCCTTTAACCATTAAGGAAAAAAGAGAGAAGATCCAAATAAATAAAATCAGAAATGAAAGAGGAAAAGCAACAGCTGACACCACAGGAATACAAAGGATTATAAGAAAATACTATAAGAATCATATGCCAAATATATTTATTGGACCATCCGGAAGAAATGAATGAATTCCTAGAAACATACAATCTTCCAAGACTGACTCAAGAAGAAACAGAAAACCTGAACAGACCAATTACTACTAATGAAATTGAATCTGTAATCAAAAACTCCCAACAAACAAACGTCCTGGACCAAACAGGTGAATTTTACTAAACGTTCAAAGAGGAATTAACACCTATCCTTCTCAAGCTATTCCAAAAAATTCAAGAGGTAGGAAGGATCCCAAGATCTTTTTTACAAGGCAACTATTATACTGATTCCAAAACCACACTATGACATTACAAAAAATTCGAAAATTATAGGCCAAGATCCCTAATGATCACAGATGCAGAAACTCTCACCAAAGTACTAGGAAACCAAATTTTACAATACATCGAAAAGGTTATAAACCACAATCAAGTTGGATTTATTCCTGGGATGCAAGTTAGATTTAATATTTGCAGTTACTGTGATACACCACATAAAAGAAATGCATAAAAATCATATGATCATATCAATAGATGCAGAAAAATTGTTTGACAAAATCCAGCATCCATTTATAATAAAAACTAATAGCAAAATGGGAATAGAGGGAACAAACCTCAACATAATAAAAGCCATATATGATAAACCCACAGCTAACATATTATATTCAATGGGGAAAAGCTAAAAGTGTTTTACTTAAGATCAGGAACAAGACGACAATGTCTACTTTCACCACTTCTATTCAACATAGTATTGAAAGTCCTAGCCACAGCAATCAGACAAGAAAAAGAAATAAAAGGCATCCAAATTGGATTGCAAAAAATGGTCATTATTTGCAGATGACATGATAATATATATATATATATATATATATATATATATATATATATATGAAAACACTAAAGATTCTACCTAAGCAACTATTAGAACTGATAAATAAATTCAGTAAAATCACAGGATACAAAACTAATATTAGAAAACTGATTGCATTTTTATACACCAATAACAAACAATCAGAAAGAGAAATTAAGAAAACAATCCCATTTACAATTGCATCAAAAATACATATAGATGGGCCGGCAGAGTGGAGCATTGGTTAAGAGCTGGCTTAGGATGCCAGCTGTGAGCAGCAGGACTCTGGTTCGGATCTCACATATGAGGGCCAGTGACACTCTGCAGCTAAGATGTTGAACAACAGCTTCACCTGGAGCTGGGCTGTCATGAGTCCCCAGCGACGGTGTAGCTGCAACCCCTGCTGAAGTAGGCTGCCATAAGCTACAGTGAGTGGCCAGCAGCCAGCGTGAGCTGCCAAGAGCCGCTGTGAGTGGTCATCCAGAGGCCGGTGACCGATCCGCCTCACCCAGGAAGACAGCAATGACAATACCTACATGGACCAGAGAAGAAATGTCCTCAACAACTAGACTGAAGAACAAAAACACAGCAACTTGTTTGTTCCCCTTCTCCAATTTCCCAACGCTGTTCCCCTCCCCCAACTCCCCAATAAAAAATCTTAAAAAAAAAAAAAATACATATAGAATACCTAAAAATAAATTTACCCAAGCAGGTAAAAGACCTGTACTCTGTACTCAGAAAACTATAAGACATTGAAGAAAGAAATCAAAGAACATCCAAATAAATGGAAGTATATACCGTGCTAATGGAATTAACTTTGTTAAAATGTCCATGCTTCCCAACAAAACCTATAAATATAAAGCAAAGCTTATGAAATTACCAATGGCATTTTTCACACAACTAGAGAAAATAATCTAAAATTACGTGGAATCACAAAAGATCCCAAATAGCCACAACCATGTTGAGTAAGAACAAAGCTGACAGTAACACGCTACCTGATATCAAGCTATATCACAAGGCCAGAGTAACCAAAACAACATAGTACTGGCATAAAAACAGACACATAGATCAATGGAACAGAACAGAGAGCCCATAAATAAACCCACACCTATATGCTCAATTAACCAAGACAAAGAAATCAAGACTATACAATAAGGTAAAGACTGTCTATTCAATAAATGTTGGGAAAAGTGCACAGATACATGCAAAAAAGTGAAACTGGATCACCTTCATACCCCACATATAAGAATAAACTCAAAATGGATTAAAGACTTAAATGTAAGACCCAAAACCATAAAACTCATAGAAGAAAACATAATCAGTAAATGCTCTGACATTGTTCTTAGTAATATATATTTTTCTTTTTTTTTTTTTCCTGAGAGATCTCCTCAGACAGGGGAAACAAAAGAAAAAATAAGCAAATGGGTGTACTTCAAACTAATAAGTTTTTTTCACAACAAAGGAAATCATCAACAAAACGAAAGAGCCTATTGAGTGGGAGAAGATATTCGCCAATGCCACATCTGATAAGGGATTAATACACAAAGTTTATGAAGAATTCATACAACTCAATACCAAAAAAACAAATTATCCAAAGAAAAAAAATGGGCACAGGCCCTGAATAGACATTTCTCCAAAGAGGACATACAGATGTTTAAAAGGCATGAAAAGATGCTCAATGTCACTAATCACCAGAGAAGTGCAAATTAAAACCACAATGAAATACCACCTCACACCTGTCTGAATGGTTATCATAAATAAATCAACAGAAAAGTGTTGGTAAGGATGTGGAGAAAAGCAAACCCTCCTGACTACTGGTAGGACTGCAAATTGGTGCAGCCACTGGGGAACACAGTATGGAGGTTCCTCAAAAAATTAAAAGTAGAACCACCTTATGACCTAGCAATTCCACTTCGGGTATTTATCCAAAGAAATCCAGAACACTAATTCGAAAAGATACATGCACCCTTATAGTGAAATAAGGCAAATAGACAAAGGCAACACCATATGATTTCACTTATATATGTAATTTAAAGAACAGAGTGAACAAACAAAACAGAAACAGACTCATAGATAGAACAATCTAATGGTTGCTAGATGAAAGGGAGGTTGGGGTCCTGGGTGAAAACATGAAGGGATTAAGAAGTACAAATTGGTAGTTATGAAATAATTATGGGATGTAAAGTACGGCACTGGGAATATAGTCAATAACAAGGTAATAACTACAAGTATACATAGTGTCAGGTGGGTACTAATTGGAGGTCACATGTAAATTGTTATAAATGTTTTACCACTATTTCGTAAACCTGAAACTTATATAAAATAATATTGAATGTCAACTTTAAAAAAATTTAAAAATAAAAATAAAAAAATTGAAAAAATGAAAAATCTAAATTTCTAATAACTAAAATAGCACTTTTTCTAAGGAGACTTGGCAAATCTTGTATCTAATGCCTTCCCTCAAGAATTAATTGCAGGTTACAAAATGTCAATCCTGCATTTTAGGAAGGTATCTGGTATTATATTTTTCTGATTATAAAAATAATTCATATTTTTCTAGATAAAATACTGAATGTATTTGGTTCTTGCTAGAAGCCTGACAGTTAGACCAATTAAATTCACTATTTGATTTATGTTTAGTACTATCTCTGATATTTGATTCACCGAAAACATTTTATTCGATATTAGCTGAGTATTTGCTTTGAATGAGGTTCAATGGGAGGGTCTGGGGACACATAGCTCACCCTTCCTAACTTGGGTAGGTTTGTTGTTTCAAAGTTAAAAGCCCTTAACATTTTCTAGGTTTCACAGCATCAAATGTGATGACATTTAAAACTCTCTGTAACCTATCTCTTCCTTACCTATCTGATCTGAATCTCTGACTCCTTAACCGTACACCCTCTGCCTCAGAGGTCACTGAATATGTCAAACATTTTCCCCATCTTTGAGTCATTGCTCATAAAGTTTCTTTTCACTTGCTAGGACACTTATACCATAAAACTAATCTAATATCTAAAATACTATCCTCTTCCTACCGCTCTTTCAAGTTTGAACAAACAATGGAGGCTCTTCTGTTGTATGTATTTCTCATCTTGGTCATTAATCAGGGGACTTAATGAAATACAATGATATGTTTTAAGCTTCTATTTTGGATGTCATTAAAATCAGATATTTTATATTCTTTACTAAATTCATGATATTGACCATATAGTAGTGTTCACAAAGACCCTTTTTAGCTAATGTGAGGAAAGATTTAACATATATTGGGTTATCAGAAAAGTCATGACGTATTTTTTCTATGCTTTTTATTATAAAAGAAAGCGTCATAACTTTTCGGACAACCCAATATAGCTATAGAACAGAACATGTTAACCTGTAAGAATAAATCAGTATTTAGAAAAGAATTTGAGGGGGTAAATTCTGACTTAGCATAGCATATTAAGTATATGATTTAATTTTTATAGATACATAAGCTGGTACTTTGTTTATAGTAATTAATAAAATGGCAATGCTGCAGTCCTCAAATAAAATTTAGAACCACACACATTATTCATGTGGCTAATCATATGGAAATAGACTAACATAATGGGAGGTTATTTAATAGAGTTATGATTTTGAGATTCAAGTGAAAGTAGCTGAAATATCACAAGAAACATAGGTCTAAGTTTTTTCCTTCAAATTCCAGAGCACACATCTGTGTGTGTTCAGCAAATGGAGGTTACACGAGCCTCACATTCACCACTGAACCCAAAGGCAGGTCAGGTTCAAGCAAATCGCTCCAACTAGCAGCCTGTGCAGCTGCCTCCTGACAATTTCCTAAGCAGCTCTCACAGCTGCACAGTAAAACGTTGGAGGGCTCATGGGGAGCACAGCTGTGCTCCCAGACACAGCTGTGCATCAGAAAAATTACTGGGTGGGGCCATACTGAGCAAATCCCGCCCGTTGCTACAGGCCCAGGCGAATGGGACCTGGTAACTGGGTTTGCATGAGCATAGTATCTGTGAATTAAGGACAAGGGCAGAAATCCACCACGCTGCATTAGGAGCTGCTGATCAGCTTCAGAATAAAGAAGTCAGTGCATTTTCTCTCTTTCCCACACAATGCACACCACACACGCATACACACACACATGCTCTGTTCTGTTTTGTTTCTTTGTGGAGTTAATCTCAGTGGATTATCACTTGAAATGACACAAATTTGAGTTTGCATTGACCCTGAAGGAAGCTTTACACGCTGATCAGCTATCCAAAAAAAAAAAAAAGGCAAGAAAAAAGGAAGTTTAATCTTTCCATATACTCATACGTAGCCCAAAAAGCACAAACTAAAATTGCACAGATAATAACCATTAACTCAGCCTTTAAATAACAACTGACTTTTCTGGATAAGTAGTAAATCAACACATTTACTTAACAAAATATTCATTGTGTGTCTACAAGGTACAAGGCACTTAGAGACAAACCCTTGTTTTTTTCTTGAGGAGAAAGAGTATTAAAAAGAAGGTTTTAAAATACTTTTTATATTAGTGAATTTAAAAGCAGTCTGTGTAACTTTGAGAAAAGATGCCTTCCAGATACACTTTTATATGTTTTAAGTAAAGTTATTTAGGCTTTAAGTTGACAAATATTCAGCTCATCTCTGTGCTGCTACTAGTGTAAAAAATATGTATATCATATATGGTACATTTGATGTTTTGGAAAGTTTAAAATGCTTACAGATTTAATTGATTCTGATGTCTGCAGTTTAAAAAAAAAATAAAACAATAGTGTTTTACTTGAGTCTATTCTTTCTTTCAAGAATGAATCCCAAATACATTACAAATTTTAATTAATTTTTCTCAAAATCTATTCAATCTGATAAACTTATTAACTATTTCATATATGGGTAAAATGATGCATATAAGTCACATGACATAAACACTTGAAAAGTAAATGGAGATACTGAGTTTGGCATGTGCCTTGCCTAAAGTTGGTGTCATGACAATTACCGGGTTTATCATGCTTTTGCATATATCAAATGCCTCATTTGGTTTTTATTTGAGGTTCACGAATTGTGCTAGGTAGGAAGCTGGCTATATCAAACTACAGAAGAGGTCTATGTCAGAATTTACTTACCAATATCTGTCCATGAGTTATGCAGAGTCTTGCTTTAAAAATCAAATCAATTTTTAAAAAGGTTGATAGTAACTAGTAAAATATTCAGTTATATACAGAGAAAGTATTTATCTGACAACGCCCACATTTAATATGGCTCAATTGACATTAGCATTTTTCTCTATTCTGTACATATTTTTAGATAGTGTCATTATTATGAGTTCATCAGCCATTCCATTAACAAAAATATTCTCTTTCCTGCTTTTTCCTGGCACAGGCTTCTACCTCCTCCCTTCCCACATACATACTCTTCCAGTAACTAATCTCTACAATCCTGGCAGTAAGAATCTGAAATGTTTAGTGTGAGATTTAAAAGAAATATGGAAGCATAAGTGCCAGTCCTTTCGCTCTAAAGTACAGAATTAAAATCATATATCACTCCTTTCTACGAAAGTCTTTACTCATTAAATTTATTTTAAACATAACTATCTGTGCTAGAAATAACCGTGTTGCTACGCATCAGAATGTAGATGAGATTTGAAGAGCTGACTTGTATAACTTCAGTAATAACTTAGGTTGCTGTACAAACACTGCTCTATGAATAAGAGCATTATGGGGATATTTTGACTCAATTGAAATAAAGAACCTTGAACTTCTGCCCCTCTCCCAAACTGATGATCATGGAATAGAAGATTATACTGAAGGTCAGAGAGGAAGAAATGTTTATAACTGGAGCTTTATTTAGACTGAAGGAAAGGAAACATCTACACCAATAATCTTTATAGTAAAGCCTGGAGAACAGCGACTTAATGAAATCATTAAATGCAGTGGAGAATCCATGTTAGGCCCCAGTTCAGTATCAGGTACTTTCCTGCTCTGGGAGTGCTCATAGTGGAAACCTAAAACTGCATAATAAACACAAGTAGTAATATAACTTGCAGAAAGGAGAAAGGGGATAGCAAAGACATAAAATGATTAGCAAATGAGGCAAGTGAAGAAAGGTTCAACCGACACAAAGTATTTGACCTAGAAGAAAAAAAGCTTGAAAATTTCAATCACCATTTTCACTTGGAGATTATGAACACATATTTTTTATATCTGTCTAGAAATGAAAAAGAAACATATATGTATACATGTGTGTATATATATGTATATATATATATATACATACACATATATATATATATATATATACATCTATATATATTACTCTAGTATACATACATATATACTCTAATAATACTAAAAGTAAAACTCCCCTAATGGTTATGACTGCTAAACTCTTAGAATGGATTATCATAAAGGGTGAAAAATCATTTTTAATATTCTTTTTTTTTTCTGCTTCCTATCAGCCTGAATAGATTTAGATCCAAAGAGAGGGATGAAATACCCAAACTTCAGCATCTCCAATTAAATTTTAGGGATCTGATAATGGTCTGAATCATAACATGCTGAGGGCAAATCTTACTGTAAGCCTCTAGTCAAGAGAGGACAGCATATGCTTTTGTTACACATTAGTCCGGAGGACAACTTAATTCAAATGGCTTGGTCACTTAAGGTCTTTACTTTCCTCACTGTTGATAAGAAACCCAGAATAGACTCAAGTAATTTAATTAGTGTCCTGGGACACCTGATGACTGAGACGAACAAACGCAGATTTCCCATTGCATTTTTTTTTTTTAATAACTCTTGTAATGGTGAAGGATAGCTTATAGGTCTAAAAGTTTCCAGCCGATTCTTTGTGTCTTTCACCCTAATTCATCACTAGTTTGCCAACCACTATTAAAACACTTTCACATCTAAATGTAAAGGCCCATATCCTGACATTGATCCAAGTGCGGAACTCCCATTGAAGTCGATGAGAGTGTTGCATAGAAATCAATGACAGGATATGGACCTCAAAGCTGGACCATCTCTCCCCTGAATCTTTTTTTTTTTTCTTCATTGACACTCAGAAATTTGAGATTACAAGAAATAGGGTACATAAAACAGAATTTGCAAATGATCTCCATGGTTCCCTGTTCCTTCTCTGGCAAAGTTTATTTCAGGTTAGATGCCAATTGTATCTAAGGGGTGCGAAGTGGCAGGGAGCTATAAAAATGCCAACATTAGCAGCAGTAATGTACTTGACTAGAATTCCATCTCTCACCACACAGGTGTGCAGGTCTTCTTTTAATCACAGCGCCTGTTTTGGCCAAGACACTGCCTTACAAATGGGATGAGTTCTTTTTCTAGCTCTTATTTTGATTGTCTGAATTAGCAGTCATAAAATATTTTAGGAAGCACACTTCTTATTCAAAACTTGAATAATAGTGAACATTTCATAGTCTAAATTCTAATAACAAACTATGCAATTTATTCTGCCGTGCTATAAAAGCTAGAAATAATCCTTGAAATTCAAATGGAGTCTTTCTTCTAGTGAATGCAAAGCACTTCAGGTATATTAAAGGTAAGTCTTTCGTTTTTACAGCCTTGAACACAGATTTCAAAGATTTTTAAGAAAGTGCAAACATCTTAAAATAAATTTAAAATTCATTTCTTCCTTGCCACCACTGTTATAGCTACAAATGTAACAGAAATAGAAAATTCAAGTTTTAAATAAATCAAGGATTAGTTTTTTTAAAAGGACTGCTTTGATTTATTTTGTTGCTCATGCTAATCTACGTTTAAAGTGAGCAAGCCAGTGACTCACCTTGGCCTTGATTCCTTCTTGGTCAGTTAGAAGGGTTGTCTAGAATCTGTGGTTCTCAAAATTTACTTTGCTTTAAAATCAGCTTCAGGGCTTGTTAAATCAAGTTGTTAGGCCTCACCCACTGTTTCTGACTCAGTAGGTCTGGTGGAGGACCGAGAATTTGCATTTCTAGCAATTTCCCAGATGATGCTGATTCTGCTGGTCTGAGACCACATTTTCAGAACCACTGGTCAATGGAACTCAGCCTTGAGCAGGTATAGGAATCAACTGGGAAGCTGGTTAAAATTGCGGCACTCATTCCCTCTATCCCTAATTTAGATTGATTGAACAGGTCTGGAATGGGGTCTGGGTATTCTCTTTCTGAGGAACGCTGCAGCTAAAGCTAATGTGGTTGATCTCAGAACAACTGAGTAAAAGCTCTTTCTGAGTCCCTTCTAACTGTGAGATCCTATGATTCTAAGCCAAATTACGAAGGCTAAGACAAATATCCTAGGGACAGAAAACAGACACCAGAGACAAAAGCATCACAGATGAAATGGCATAGATGCCCTAGATAGGTAATCTTTTAGATTCTTTGTTTAATGGCAAAAACCAATGCCCAGACCACCTTCCATCCTCAACTTATCCTTTGTAGCATTTTATGTATTTGTAGTTACATAATTGCTTATTTGTAAGAATATGCATAATGTCTATCTTATCAATAGCAATAAAATGACCAGGTTCCATCATTTTTTTAAATTTGCCATTTTATCTGACTTTTAGGTCTGACATATTGTAACACATTTGGGTTGAGGCTACTTTCTTTGGTATGGGAACAGTAGAGGTCCTCTTTCCTATTATATGGAGAAATCCTGTAGATAGAAAGAGAACTTGGTAGGATTTATAAAATTACTTTTGACTATGTTGATTAAGAGTCTGCTTAGTAAGGTGTCGTGCAGCTATGTACTTCATTAATAATATTCCAGATCCATGTTCAGATGATAGAACCTAAAACTCCTAACGTATTATTCATGACATTGAGAAAACTTAATTCACATGTAAAACACACACTTTGCTTCACTGAGAGCTCTTGTTTGAGAGACGAGGGAACCATTCAACAACCTTGACCACTTTAGTTCTTCACAAGAGCACCATGTGTGAGGATCCTACTGTTGGACTTCATAGTGAAATGAAGGGTTCCTTCCAAATTCAGGGTACACGTTCTTCTGGTAAGTCACTAGACCCTGAAAAAATAACAAAATTTTCTGGATTTCACTTCTTCATTTGCAAAAGGAAAATGTTGTTGGATTAAGTGATTTCTAGAGAAGGCTTTTTCCAGTTCCACATTTTTTATGATTTATGATTTAGAACTACATAATTTACCCAATGTTTTGTCATGTCAAATATTCTGTAAGAATACATAATTTATGTTTAATATTTAATTGATATTATAAATTATTTCATTCTTAGTCTACTAAATGCCTTCACATTTATTTTTTATCTGAAAATAAAGTACTTTTCTCAGGGTAGATCTTATGTCAAAGGCTTCAAACACAATACAAAAAAAGAACAAGAAAGAAATGTTTTCTCCTTGAAACCTGAAAAGAAATTAAGTATTCCTCTGTTTTGACCATTTATAAATATTCTTCACATTATGATTAGCTACAAATTAGATTTATTTCATAATCAGAAGCATTGGATATAGGAAATTAATTTCTGTGATTATTTGTATATTTTTCATATACTACATAGGTCCCTGTGAGTGCTATAATTATAACTCTTTATAATTGGCAGACATTAATTACTGAAATTGTACTAGAATTTCCATATAATTTTATATCAGAGCCACATGAATACTGAATACATTCATCATGTTTAGAATACCAATGGGAAAAATTAATTTCCAACTATTAAAATATGCAAGAACTTGTATGAATAAGATAAAAAGGAGATATGAAGATTCCTGAGTCCTATGTCTCAAGTAATATGTCTATATATGTTCAAGTGTATTAAATCTAGAGCACTTGTGGATTCACTGAAATTAATTGGTACCCTCTTATTATAGGGCTCAGAAGAGGGAAAGGAGGCAAGAACCAAATTATGAAAAAGCTCCCGGCCATGGATGGAGAGCACAGAGAAAGATATGGTCACAGCTGTCCTCAATAAGCTCATCTTCAGACATCTCTCTGCAGCTTTCCCAGACCTCCAGGCCTCTAACCGCAGAGATACTTTCAACCCCATACTCCATGGCACACATTTCATATATTCAACCTCCAGAATCTCTTTTTAGATCAGGATTTCTTAACCTGGAGTCCATGAATGGTCTCATGATGTCTGCAAACCTACTGAAATTGCATGCAGAATCACATTACATATATGGACATCCTTTCTGAGGAATGGGTCTACAGCTTTTGTCAGATTCTCAGAGGGCTATCACTCAAAACTTTAACGGCCACTGGGCTAAACTGTTTCATCCTTTCTTCAGTTCCACTACCACCAAGCAAAGCCAGGTCCAATGCTTTCTCTTTTGAATGCCAGCATTCCTCCCATCCAGTCTCCTGGTTCCCGTTTCTTGTCATCTTCTTCAAACCCAGGTAGTGCTGCCACAGTCACTTTCCTGCAGCTCATCATCAATCAATCCTGTTCATTTCTCCTGCTCACCAACTTTCAAGGATCCCCCATTGCCGACTGAAAAAAAGTTCCGATTCCTGGGTGCAAACATCATGTCTTATTCATCTTTATACCCTCGTAGGTATCTAGCCAGCTCAAGAGATTCTTGCTTTTGAATTATCCTGATATCAGAAACCTTGTGCGTCCCAGCTTCAACCAATTTTCCAGTGTCATCTGCCACTACATCCTTTCATGAAATCTATGCTCCAGCCAATTCAATCATTTGACCTGCTGTCAGTTCTCTGAACATAATCCACATAATCCACATTTTCTCTCTTTCCTTGCATCTTCTCTTTTTCTTTTTTGTTTTGTTTTGCTTTATTCCTTGCATCTTTTAATCATGTTTTTCCCCCCTCCTTTGCTTAGAGTGCTTTCCTGACCTCTACCCACCCATTTCTACCTGACAAAATCTTATCTACCCTTCAATGATGAAAAAAAAAAATATGCCTTTATGAAGCTGCCTAAGCTCTGTTTCCTTGTGAGAAATAATCCCTTTCTTCTCTAAACTCTTTGTACATTTCTTAGGACTTCTCATTTATTAAGCACATAGCACTCAAATTTTCATATTGAATAAAACATTTATATAGTTTACATATTACATTACACTGTACACTCTTTAAAGGTAAGGATTGTCTATTTTATTTATTTTTCTCTTCCCCACTAAACCTAGCAAAGTCTCGCACATCATAATATTCAACAAATATTTGCTGAAGAAATGAATGAAAGTATAAATGAACACAGAGTCAATGATCTTTCAGAGTCTGAAATCATAATGTTTCAGATTATGATGTGAGGTCAGCACTGGTTTTACTGATGAAAAACATGAGGTTCAGAGAGGTAACAGGGGCGGTACAAGGTCATAGAGCCAGTGAGTGGCCTATGTGGGCTGGAACTCGGGTATCTGAACTTGGTCTATGTGTGTCTACATTTTCAGATGAAAAAATGCACTTAGACAAGTGTTTCATTTAAGCAACTATAATCTTGTTGCTTTTATAATTCTAAATATTGCTTTACCATTTATCAGTGTGACTATTTTATTTAGTTTGCTCATCTGTAAATTAAGGGTCAGATTTAGTGCTCTCTGTGCTTCTTTACAGCTGTGAAGTTTGAATTGCTTCTGTCACCTCATCCCTCTTTCTCTCCAGCAATGAAGGTAACTCCCAGGTTTTCCCAAGTTTCCTGTTGTCTCATCTCCCACTCTGTATTCTAAGTGAAGCCTGGTTATCATGAGGTCGTAATAACAAATACAATTGATGGGGTCAAATAATTCACATGTAAAAAAAAAATCAGGTTTGCTAGAGATAAGAACTTAAAGTTATGAGGGTTTTTTTTTAAATAATAGATCTCTTAAGACATGTAAAAATCAAATAATTAGAGGGAAAAAAGGTTAATTGTACAGATCAGATCCTATCCTCTGAAGTTCTATTTTGTGAAGCTCCCCTATGTTTCTTCATTGTGACAAATACGTATGGCAAAACAGGGTTTAAATTGAAATGGCTCTGAGTTCCACCCCAATACTCAAAAGTGAAACTATTTCTCTTTCATTCTTAATATTCCAATTGTGGACAGGAAATTATTCTTCTCTCCCACCTTGGGATAAATAATAATCCATTCTAATTCTTAGCATCTCTTTCATGTATAGATTTTCAGATATGAATAACTGATAACAAGTCATACACATAGCAAACTGGTTCACTCTCTTTCTACTTTGTTGCCCACACATGGCATTGTGGTTTCTTCCAATTTATATATTCTACCTTAAAAGGCACTCTCTCTCCACTCAATGTCTACACAAAGTCCTGGGCAAAAGGACTGGATGTAGTCCTAGGTTCTGAAATGTAATTCCCTCTCCTGTATAGTTCTTTCTTTTAGTAAATCTTATGTGAGACATCTGCAGCTTAAAAAGGCCCACATTAGTTCCTTAATAATGTGGAACCTTCATTCTTCTGTCATGTGCATAGTCTTCAAAAGGACATGCTTAGCCCTCGTTAAGGGTAGCATACACTAGAGGGAACAATATGGTCTGTGTTCCAATAAGAGAGTAGCAGGAGCTGATAAGAAAAAGTTATTGGGTGAGATGAGCACTAGAAAGAAACAAATTGGCCCACTTATTAGTCAGGAGACCAAGTGAATCCCTTTAAGGTCTCTAAATTTCGCAAAGGGAACAAAATCTCAGCCTTTCTAAATTTGTTTCACAAATTTATTACTTTCTCTCAGGATACATTGATTTTCAGTTGACTTGATATCAGGGTCTTTAAATCAAATCTAACTTATTATGTTTTTCTGTCATATAGAAGCCTGAGCAAAACAATAACAGGTAATCATAAGGGAAATTAATCCTCAATGTCATTTTAAAATACAAACAGCGTTATAACTCCAAAAGCTGCCCCATTCACATTAGCTATTTTGCTATTATATTCTCTCTAAAGAGCAAACCATAATGAAGAGAATGTGATAACTTATTAAGATAAGGTGGTGCCTATGCACACACAGGTAGCTTATGGTTTTCTTCATATACATACATAAATATATATGGACATTTTGGATAAAAATTCTTTACCCTCTTTAAAGTATAAATATATGTGCATGTGTATATGGATATATGTAATATATCATTTATAAAATCTTGTAAACACACACACACATATCAGGAATAGAAGAGGATAACCAACTTTCAAAATATGAGGAGTCAATTCTTGTTAAGCCTTATAACACAGGTCAACTCACTGTCACTCTCTTACAGTGCTTTTTGCATAGCTGCAGTACTGCCACTCAATTCTAATTTGTACTAGAAATTGTATTAGGAACCGAGATTAGGGGCAGGTGATGTGGTACATTAAAGGTAGTTGTGGCAACCATATAAAGTAACTCCTAGAGTTTTGGGGTAACAACACCGTGGTACAAGAAGCTTAGTAAGTTCCATGTGGGCTGCGCAAGATGTAATAGGACCTCACCCTGGACAGGCGAACTGCCCTGCCTCTCACTCAGCCCAGTTCCCTGAGGATATGTCTGTTTTACTTTAAATTTTAATCCAAAAAATTCCCCCCAAAACACCCACATACCACATTCCATCTCCTAACACAGAAATTGTTTTTCCACTTTTGGGCAATCAATGCTACCCATAGATTAAGATTGCTGCTTTTCTACACTGTGCTAAACAATGATAGATTGTGATAAAATGCAAATATACTGTGAGGGCTGCCAGAGAATATCCATTATTTGCAGATGGCAAATTTGGAACTAACTATATACTTTTGCTGCATCAAAAGCCAAGAGCTTGTCTTTCAGTTTAAGTCATCTATTTAGGAAACTCAATGTTTCTATCAATTTGATGTCCCTCAGATCTATCGTCCTCTGAAATTACCATTTTCTTTAATATTAAATAGAATGCATGACCACTCCTCTTAGAGTCTGTGGGAAACCCAGTCTCCTTTCACTCCACCCCCAAAGATTGTCAGAGTGCTTATATCTCCTGGTCACCTCTCGGTGTTTTTTGTTATTTTGTTTTGTTTTGTTTTGTTTTGCTTTGCTTTCACTGGATTCTAGCCCTCTCCTCTTTTTTTTTTTTTTGTTTTTTTTGGGGTTTTTTTCGTTTGTTTTTTTGAAGGCATTGTCACTGGCCCTCATATGTGGGACCTGAACCGGGGCCGCTGGCTTCCCAAACCAGCACTTAACCACCATACCACTCGGCCAGCCCCTCTCCTCTTTTTATATAAAGGAACAGCAGACATTTTGACATGATCAGGTTATGTATCTTTTGTATAACCACAATAAAATTAGAGGCTGATATAGCACAGACTAGGACAAACTCAAGTTCCAAGAATTACAGATCAACAAAATAAAGTAATTGTAAAAGTGCTACAACATTTATTTCTGTCACTCAAAAACCATCAATGTGAATCTAACATAGAACCCATAGCACATCTCACTAAACTCCCTCTTTTCCTTCTCTCCAAATTTATTGTACCCCAGAGGTGTCCTTCCATCTTTCACAAGTTGACTCCCAAATCTCTCCGGAAGCCCCATGCCTGATGAACTCCCTGTCACTTTTTTCCCCCACTTTCTGTTTCCTTTACTTCCGCCTCTTCTCCCAACTGTGCGTCACAGACCCAAAGACATTTGGCAAGAATAAGCAAAGAAGTTGACAACTATACCCTTCCCTGAAACAAGCAGTCACTGGCTAGAAATATCTCCGTGTAATATTATGGTACTAAGAGCCACCTAAGGAAGTGACAGATTTATAGGCGGAAATTTAGGAATGATCAGAAATCCACAGGGAAAGAGAAAATGACAGAGAACCATCCAAGAAGTACTCATGACTCCCAGACAAATCAGAGCAAATGCATAAAACATATTAGCTCCAGTAACAGTCCAACTTTAAGCCATAAGAAACCCAAAGGACAATGAAGGTAGCCAGAGAGTTTCAAATTATTGTCCAGTCCTTGGTGTTAGCTTTGGTAATCACAAACTCAAATAAACAAAACAAATCTAATAGAAGGTTGGGTGGAAATTATCCTATTGCATGGAAATTGGCAAAGACCCACATTTGAAAAGCAGTAGATTCTATGTACCCCACATTCTAAAGAAAGCAGTCAGCAGTGGGCTGTTTCATCCCAGACATTTCCACTGAAGCCTTAATAATAAAGAACAGAATCTCTCTTAAAAATCAACCACTGCCCTGCCCTCCCTCACCCCAGCAGTAATATTATATATAAGGAGGAACAAAGAGAAGAACTGAGAAGTGAAATCTGGTCAGAAGCCATCAGCCTTCAACCAAAAGCAGTGATCATGTTCGAGGCCAAGTGAGCTGGGAGCCTGCAAGAGAATCATTTTAGAGTCCTGGGAGAGGGGACCTATAAGAATGGGAGAATGCATCTTTCTCTCCAACTGAAAGCTTGCTGGAGGCTCTGTTGGGGCTGCCTTCAGAGTGGAGTGTGAGGAGGAAGTTTCTGGAAGAGTGTATCAGATTCCCAAATGTGAGAAGTGTACAATTCCATAGATAACAGAACTCCCAACTCCTCTGGAGCGTCTGAAAGAAAGCAGGCTTGGTAGCGTAGCCTCAAGGGGAAAAGCAACAAGTGCTGTGACATAGTTTGCCTGTGAAGAACATGGCGTAACCCTGAATGTCACTCCATTTGTCTGCAACTCTCAGAGGCCTCAGTTCCAATGGCACCAGATCACTTAGAGAAGCCGGGAGAATTGGAGCCAGTAGACCAAGTAACATTTAAATTTACATTTTCAAATGCTTCCTTTCTAGATTTTTCTAATATTCTCCATCTTTCTTCTTTATCTTTCATGTTGTGCCTGATGCCTCTGCTTAATGGTGCTATAACCCATGCTTTGGTTGCCTACTAGGTAACTCCAGCACAGCCTCCATCAGCACTTTGCATCTTGAGATCACGGATGCAAACTAGACCCCAAATATGTATCCAACTCCACCTCGATCTAGACCATCGCTGCCCCTCACCTGAAGTTCTGCAACAGTATCCAACAGTGTCTTTCTGCTTCTAGTCATGCCTTCTCTCCTTTACCTGCTCTCCATGTTGTAGTGATTTTCTTACAACATCAAACGGATCCTGGCCTTGCTGTGGACATAGAATAAAATGGAAGCTCCTCACCTTGCCTTACAATACCAGCATGATCTGGTTTCTGCCTGCCCCTCTGACCTCCCCTTGAGCAAATGGCTTATTGGGTGACCCGCTAACACTTCTTGTACCACTCTCCTCTCCCTAATCTATGTGACAGCCACAATCGTCTTCTTAGAGTTTCTGTCACATGTGAAACTCTTTCCTAACTTGGAGGCTGTTTCTTCCATGTGTTTTTTCCCCCTCTGGATCACTCACTGTTCTTTTGGAAGGTTATAGCTAAGGGTCATCTTATTAGAGAGGTTGTCTTTGACAACCCAATTTAAAGTAAGCTCCTGCGATATTCTGCCATAACATCACAGAGGAAGTGCTGAGGGGAGTTTGTACTACTGATCAGAATTTCTAGTTGAGCATTAATATATATATATATATATATATATATATATATATATATATATACTCAGATTTTATTTCTCATCTCTAATTGATTCTAAATTAAATTTAAGATTGTTGAAATTTTCTTTTTTTTTGAGGACAGTGTCACTGGCCCTCCTATGTGGGACCGAACCGGGGCTGCTGGCTTCCCAAGCCAGCACTTCACCACTGCACCACTCGGCCGGCCCAGATTGTTGAAATTTTCAATGTGATAGATTGACTGACTGATAAAGGAAGGTCTCTGAGAAAGAGGTAAGAACACCAAAAGAGTTCTTTCACATGAGTAGAGAAAAAGGAAAAAGAAAAATAACGCTTTAGATGTCAATATGCCTTTCAATAACCCCTATCCCTTCAGAGAAGGAGGAAATAAGAGTGAGCATCAAAATGGCAAAGCACTGGGCTTCAAAAAAATGAAAAAGGTCAAAAAGTTGCTGAAGCAAATGGGAATGAAAACTGATTAGGGGTATTCAAAATGGATTTGTAGTGTCACTAAGCCAAGTCTTCATTTAGTTATCCATTCAATAAATATGTATTGAGTTCCAACTGAGTACAAGGCACTATATTTGTTTCTAGCATCGCAAAGACGTAGCCACCAACTTGTGAAAAATCCCCTGGATTAAAATTAGAAGGTGCACCCTATGTAGCATCCATCATGTCCAGACAACCAGCCACCTCACTTGGCTCCCTTTAGTCCTGGTCGGAAAGGAGAACCAGGTCACTGATCTGCCCTTGCTCAGGATGGACTCTTATATTTCATAAAAGTATTATGCCAGGACTAATTGTATTAAATTCACAAATCCCTCATTATATGAGCTTGTGGCGTTTGAAGATTTTGCAAACCATCCCCATTTCTCCTTCATAGATTTACCTCTCCCTTCATTTCTATGGGGGCACAGAGACCCGTAGGTACATGTCACGCAAGGAAGAGGAGCATCTTAAATTATCCCACAGCTTTCTAAGAGAGCTATGTAAACTAAATTAGAAGAGCAATACTTGATTCATAAAAGTAAAACATAATTATGTATTTAAAAAAATGAATAACACTGGTACAAGTCCTTCTGTAATCTGGCCACCACTTTGCCTATTTAACTAATCTTAGCTTTGCTGTAGCCCAGATTAACTTCCAGACCTTTGAACAAGTCAAACCACCCCAATGGCTGAGCCCATAGGAGAACAGCCTGAAATTCCATCCTCTTTCTTCTTCTCCTTTGCAAAACCTACTTTTCATTTAAGTTTCATCTCAACCTCTGAATTTTTGAGACTCCAAACAGTTCTAAATTATCTGAGAAATCTAGAATACCTAAAATTGTTTAACATCTCTTTTAATAATAAAATTTCAAATTGATCATCTGGGATCTTTGGCTAAAAATTAAATAAATATTAGAATTACATTATTACATTTAATAAAAAGTAATGAAAACTCATCAAAAGGCCACACCAATGTTCAGAAATAGCTGGGGCTCTGTTGACTCCAATTGCTTATTCCATCTCTCAGGAATGCAAGTTGTTAATGGCAGCATGAGAGACGAGGCCATCTACCCAGAAACACAGGGCTCTGAGTCAGCCCGAATGCGAGTGATTGGAATGCCAGACACATTCACTTTCAGCTGGAGGGTATTTGTTGAGAGCTGCCGTGGAGAATGCCCACACTTAGGAAAAAATGCACACCCTTAGCAACCACTAATGAATAAAATAAAAATCCACTCATCAGAATCTGGGAAATTGAAAAACAAACAAACAAACAAACAAAAAACCCCACAACAAACAATATATGATTTGGTATTTTGAAGTAATTCCAGGTGTACAAACAAAAATAGATCTAGAAATACAGGTTGGATTCTTTAGGTATTACCCAAACTACCCTCCCATTATGATCCTTAGGAATTTTGCCCAAATAAGCTCTGGAAACTCGAGTCTTATTTTTCAAAATTCCTGAACTATCTTCTTCATGCCATGTGACCAGCATTTAGTTGGGAATTTCTTTAGGTGGGTGTATTGAGACCTATGCCATGCCAACTGAAATTTCTCTGTAGAAAGAAGATATCTACCTCTAACAGAGATATAGAGAAAAATGAGAAACCAACTACAAGCTGGTGTCTGCCCCAATATTTCTGATCACTTCCACCTGCTCACTCACTCTAGCTATTGGCCCAAATAACTGGCTGTTTCATGGAGATAACAGGTGTTAAAGAAAAAATGAGGGAAAGTGCCCTGTCAATAAATTATAAGAAGAAGTCCTGGCTTCCACTTCCATTTCCACCATTTATAATGCCTATGACAGGGAGTGAGCAAATCAAGTAACCATCTGAGTTTCATTTCCCAGCTGGTAAAGCAGGGACTCAAATGTTTGCTTTGCTATAACTTATTCAACATTTGTCCTGATTATGTGATGGGAACAGTAGAAGGTGGTATGCTAGGTACAGTCACAATTTTCATGCAACTTACCATTTATTTAGAGAGGAAGACAGATGTCCAAATAAACAAATAACATATAGCTACATTTATAAAAACTGCCATGAATTTAAAGTGGGGGGGGGTGTAACTTAATCTGGGAGAACATCTCCCCAGGGAATGATATTTAAGCAAAGAGGGCGGGAAGGTCGGGGGTGGAGAGAACATTCCAAGACAAGGGGATAACATGTGCAAAGGCCCGAAGGCAAGGAGGAGTTTGACATGGTCCAAGAACAGCAAGAAGACTCATGTGGCTACACCGAGGGGGAGAGTGGCAGGAGATAAGGCTCAGAGTGTTATTACAAGAATCAAAGCGAAATGTGTGTGAACACGCTTTGCAGAGTACAAAGCTCTGTACCACAACGAGAAGGAACAGTTACCAGTTTCAGGAGTCCTGCCCTCAGCATCAGAAGCGGCAGGTCAAAAAGAAAAAACACTTGAACACAAGCATTACTTCTTTTTACACCCTTCCTAAGTTGATCATTTCTCTCATCTTTGCCATCAACCGAAGTATAAGATTTTCAATTTGCATTGATATTAGAATTCTTAAAATCAGGCCTAATAATTTATTCTTCATGTATTCCAACTGGGCCAGAAGAAAAAAAAAAAATTACTGAAGCCTTCTTATGTCTAGGCAACCAAAAGCAGAGGACCCTGAAAAGCCAGGATTCCTTTATATTTACATTTGTGCCACATACTGACACACACACACACACACACACAAATGGAGAAGAGCTAGACACTCCCTCTACCACTGTCTCCATCTCTGCCACTCAGTTTCCAGTGGAATCTTTTATTTATTTATTTATTTTTTAGGGCAGTGTCACTGGCCCTCACATGTGGGACCCGAAGTGGGGCCGCTGGCTTCCCAGGCCAGCGCTTAACCACTGTGCCACTTGGCTGGCCCCCAGTGGAATCTTTTAAATGGCATTCGGAAGAACGGAGGACTAATTTACAATAAACTAATTCATGCATTCACTCACTCATTTATTCATTCAGACAG
The DNA here is from genome assembly GCA_033961575.1 of Aselliscus stoliczkanus. Lineage (NCBI taxonomy): Eukaryota > Metazoa > Chordata > Mammalia > Chiroptera > Hipposideridae > Aselliscus > Aselliscus stoliczkanus. Next base: position 155,696,724 of record CM066731.1, read on the forward strand.
CAAATACTTATGATCTAGCCATCTCTGTGATGTTAAAGATGGGGATTCCAGAAGTTGGTTTTTATTATACTGGCTTAGTATATTATTAATTAATTATCCAAAGGAATCCAGGACCTGGGAAGGAGGCAGACTCCCATTTAAGTTATGCTGTGATCTCCTTCATATATTGTTAGCCCATAAGGCTACTTTGGATTCTAGCCTCACCATGACATCAAGAACACTTGAAAGCCGAGGGTCAAGAATGGGCAGAGTACAGAGTGAGGGGGACAGACAGCAGGGATGCCAGAGGGAGCAAAAGGACCCAAGTGTGACGTGCACACAGGGCACGCTGATGACAGCGCACATGGGCAGTGGACTTGAATGTGAGCTCACTTCTCTTCTCCGAAGAGTGTATCAGGAGACAGCCTTGCTTGGAAGAGATTCTTAAACCAAGGTCATCAATAAAGCTTGTGCCTGCCTCAGTAAGTGCTGTCTCCAGACCATTTTGTCTCCTGTCTCCCATACACCGAATACCTTGGGAAAACTGAGCTGACAGAGATGCATAACAGAATATTAGGCAACTGCTGCAATGAGCAACAGAATGAAAGGACTGCTTCTGAAAAGGGGCACATAAGAAACGATACAGAAAAAGGTAGAGAGGAATTATCCTTCCTGGGGTTGAGGAAAATTGGGAACACCCCATTGTTCTTACAGGCTAAATAGGAAATCATTTGGGTATGTTTGGCTATGGATGATAAAGCTGACTTTTAATTGAACTGCCTAGAAACCAACAAGAAGCACAGAGATTTAGAATAATTAATATATCACAGGAAAACTTTTCAGAAACTTAGACACAATCTCCTCCTATAAGGCATCATGGAACTTGATCAGCCAACTAGTTTCTGTACATACATGAAGCTGGAATGAATGGGAGGGATTCATGCGAGAAACTGGAATTAATGCTAGGTACAGAGTCAGGGATTTTTTGTTTTGGTTTCCCAGAGAGAAAAACAAACAAGGTAAAACATGGCAACTGGGAAAAACTGTTAAAGAGAAATGTCAAGAGCTAAGCTAGTTAGGAGTCTGCTCTTAAAAAGAGGATAGTCTCATATTCTGTACAATATCAGGAAATACAATTTAGATAGTAAATTTTTAAAGGAGACACAAAAAGTCTATTGCCAATAAACACATCACATACACTTTACAGAGCTCCTTTCCCGAACACAATAGGAAGAATGCAACAGGGAACCTGAAAGGACAATAGCTCTTGCCCTAATGTCTGACTTGCTGGGCCATTTTTGACACATCAATTATCAGTTACTGCCCTTTTAGTTATGCGACCACCCACTGTAAATAGTGCTGAAAGCCTTCCAGGACTCCGCTCTATTCATTTCACTATCTGTTCCAAATTATAATTTTTACTCTTTAAAGGGGGAAAACATTAGATTAAATGTTCCCTGAAAAATACCACCACCAGCCTTACCATCACAATGACCATTCGTGCCAAAAAAGCTTTCAATAAAATTTACCAAGACAGTGTTAAAATTAGATTAAATCAATGTGAAAGACCCAAGTCCTTGCCTCTAGAAGGGAACTGACACTGTCAGTCTCCTTTGATCATACATTAACTATGTACTTCATTGGAAAAGCCAATTGTTAGGAGAAAAGTTCCATTTGTAGAAGTAGCAAAATTTTAAAAAGGCAAACTGCTTCATATTTTATGACTTAGTTTTACCTCATCAGCCAACAAATTTGAGAAATCACTGTCAGACAAGTCTGCAAAGCAATTTCAAGTGCTCGTCCTAGGTAGTTATGGGTTGTGGATAGAAGAAAAATCGCTTATGAACATCCATATAAATGGTGCCCTTATACAAGTAATAGGCATGCAACTTTGCTAGAAGTATCTACCTACTGACCATATTCAGAGCACACAAAGCAATGGTGTGACAATTTCCCCCCAGTTCACCAATTGCTTATTCAACCCAATCTCAAAATTGGAACAGTTTTCTTTTTTTTTTTTTTTTAACTTGATAGCAATTTATTATTATTGATGAAATAAAATCTTCGCTTCTTTCATCAGAGCCTGACTTCCCTAATCAAAAGGCACACCAGTCTTCCCCAGTTCTGGTTTTTAAGCTCTCTGATTTAGACAATCTAAATGATCTCTTCATTGGTCTGCTTCCTCTAAGCTCTCTGCTCTCTCCTCAAACCATCCTCTACAGAGTCAGGATATCCATCTTCTTAAAAAAACAAGTCGAATTCCAGAACGTTTTCCCTCCCTGTTCACACTACAGGATAAAATCCACCCCTCAGCATAACATTCCAACCACACACCATCCCAAATAACCTTGCCCCTCCCCCACTACCATTTCCTGACTGCCACTCAGCCCTCTAGAACACTCCATTCCCTTCCAAATGCTCGCATCTCCTCTTACATTCCCTCTGCCTGGAATACCCTTCTCACTTATACTTGTCAAAACCCCACTCTTACAGGAACAAAACCTTAGGACCATCTATCTCATCCTTAGAGCATTTCAAATGTCATTCCCTTTTGTGTTCATTGTCTGTAAACATTTGGGGTTTTGTTGTTCTTGGGGGACATGCCAGGTAAACCTTTATTCACAGTGTACCATGTAGCCATAAGCCCCAAAGCCCCTTCCGCATACCTCAGTTAAGGTGTGTTATGTTAGGTTTTTTATATTGCTTCTATCTACCATTTATCCCCCAGGAAGCCTTTCTGATCCTTGTGATTAAATCCATCCCTTCTGTGTCAACCCCAGTGCTTGTAAAAGGTTAAGCACTCCAGTGTTTGTCAGATGGTGGTGATGTGCAATCAACTGCATTCGCAGGATGGTCAAATTCAAGCTGATTCATGGTTGTAAGAGATCCCCATAGAACAGTTTTTGAAGCCTGTCTGTCCAATGGATTTTCAACTTCTGTGTGTTGTTTTGTGTGTTTCTTTTTAGTAGAGCAATCCTGTCTTCAACAGGGAGTTTATTTGAAAGCCCAAGATGTAGGACAGATAAACACCACTCATATGAAAGTGGGGGAGGCCAGCCACAGGCTTCCACTCCCATCCTGACATTAAAGGGAGTCTGAAGAACACAGTTTAAAATTCACTTCACAGAAGTTAAACCCTACAGAGGATGATGTTTATCCCAAATTCTAATACCCAGATCTTCTACTGTTTCCAAGTTTTATCAGAAGCAGACATTGCACACTACGTATCATCAAATGATAACAGTTCTTAGGCTATGCTAACTATCTTATAGCTTTTCAGGGGAGGTTAGATGGCTTCTAGTAACAGCCATTCCCTCATGTGCCTATTTTAAAAATTATTCTTAAGAGTGACTCGAGGCAATGGGTGCCCTGCAGTATTTACCAGCTCAGCGCTGGAGTCAGGTCGCCTGACCTCACCTGGGTTCTTTTTTTTGTTGTTTTTTTTGTTTGTTTCTTTTTGTTTTTATTTTTAATTAGTTTCAGGTGTACAAAGCAGTGCAATACTTATACTTTTTACCCCTCAAAGTGACAACCCCACTTCCCCCAATTCGCCACCCCACTCCACCCACATCATACATATCTATTGCACTTCCTCTGACTCCCTTCCACAGTATAATCCACATCCCATGACTATCTATATATTCAATTACAGTTGGCATACAATATTATACGTCAGCTTCAGGTGTACAGTGCAGTGATCAAGCCTCTACTCCATCCATGAAGTGGTCTCCCTAACAAGACATGTGACCATCTGACACCCCACAAAATATTTACAACATTATTAACTATATTCCCCAACCTCTCTTTCATATCCCAGTGGCAGTATTGTAGTTGCATATTTATGCTGTCTAATCCCTTCCCCTTCTCCCTCATCTCCACCCCCCTCCCACCTAGCAACCCTGTTTTTCCTCTATATCTGTGAGACAGTTTCTGTTTACTTTGCTCATTCATCCAGTTTTTCAGATTCCACATATGAGTGAGATCATATGGTACGTGACTTTCTCTGACTGATTTATTTCATTTAACATGATAGTCTCTATGTCCATCCATATCATTGCAAATGGTACGATTTCATTCTTCTTTATAGCGGAGTAATACTCCATTGTATAAATGTACCACAGTTTCTTAATCCAGTCATCTACACCTGGGTTCATTTTTCCACAGTGCCACTTACCAGCTGTATAAGTTACTCAGGCTCTCTTCCTCTCATTCTATTGTACCTCATAGAGTTTTGGTGAGTATCAGGTAAAGTAATGTAATGATTGGCTTACAGTAGCTGCCACATATAGTAAGTGTTCAGTTCATACACTGGGGTTTGTTAAGGTCCATGAGGAGAAAGGCAAATGAAGAGTGCCTTGAATACCACTGGCTGGATTCAATGTTTCTCAAAGGAAAAATAGTGTGCCCAATGAGACTGTAAATATCGGCACGTCGCTTAAAGTTTGCGTTGTCCATTTTATCAATCCAAGGGATTGGCCAACTGAGTTCTCCATTCTCTTCCTTTGAAGGTAAAATAGTCAATCATAATATAAAATGTTAGTGCATGTAGGTACACATTTATAGTGTTTCCATGTGATAAGTCCTGCTAAGTCACAATGCAGTTACCCAAATGTCAACTAAAGGTTTCTCTGTTGCCCAGTGTGCAGGTTTCTGCCCGGGAACACCACTGTTACTCAGCGCCCGCTATTCTGCAGGTGCTTGGAATGGCCGGTGCTGGTTTTCATCTCCCCCAAGGCCATCCCCAGGACTCAGTGAAGCCAGTGTCTGTCAGGGAAAAGTAGGAAGAGCCTGAGACAGGCAGAAGAACAAACCTACTCCAGGCAGTTCATCTGAAAAGAAAACAATGTGCTGATTTTGTCACTGTAAGGACAAATAAAGGGTTGTCTCAAAGGTCCCCATTAAAGAATTTCACTGGATTGGAAAAGCAAAGTGCAGACCTGAACAGTGAGACAAAGAGAAGCAATCAGATGGTTGCTTGGCCCCCCAGGTGGAAACCCTGTTCCATAGTCAGTTGGGCTGTCAGCCGCTCCTGCGGAGCTGATGTGAAGTTCTTTCTGTGTCTATTGATCGGACTCCCTACAGAGGCTCAGCATGGCCCTAGGAGTGTGGGGTGCCTTTCTCAGGTGCCTTTGTGGAATCCAAACAATCATGGATCAAGCTTGGGATCAGGAGAAGGAAGTATCTCTCTCGTCAGAAATTAAGACAGGCTCACAGCTATCAGAGGAGCCCACAAGCCAGTGGTTCTCAAATTTAGAAACGCAAAGGAGTTAATATCTTTGAAGTCTACTAAAGTCCATAACCCCAGCTGTAATAAAAAGGGTGGCTGTCTGTGTTGATTGTTTTACTCCTTGACAACTTTTAGGTCCCTGACGCTTCTCTGCTGGCTCCACATGTGGGCCACCAACTTTAGAGCACCCATGAATGCTTCGGCACCACAGAGAAGTTCAGATCTTTCAAACTCCTAACTCATGATCCAAACCCTCCTCGGTCCATTCTGTAGGCACTCTTAGGGCCCAGTATACTCTCTCTGCTTCACTGTTGATTCCCACTAGGCCTAACCTGAGGCCTTCTCCTTGGAGAGCCCTTCTGCTGTTTGTGAGGTGAATAATACGCATCATTTCATAGCCACTGGTGCTTGTGTGTCCTGCATCCTAACATCCCAGGTTAATTTGTCATAGGCGATTCATCACAGACTACTTAAGCCTTCTTCATTCTCCTCTTCAATCTCCAATACGAAATCACATACTGTCTTTACCTTCCCTACAGCTCCTCCAGACGTTATGGTGTACGTTTAGGACCCCTCTTCCTTTACCATTCATCAACCCTCTTGCAGTTCTAGCAGCCAGGCCCTCAGTAAGGTGAGGCAGGAAGAGAAACTAATTGGAAATAATCCCCATGTGTTCTGCTCTAGGCTCAGGTCCCTAAAGGAATGACACTTGAGGTGTTACTTCATAGATGTCTCTCCATCTTAAACTCCATATAATATAGTTATCTCGGGTTTAACAAGTAAGGCAAGTGGTTTTATAAGATTGCTAGATGGTGACGATTTTCCAAATCCGGTAAAAATATAGCACAGTGCTTTTGCTGGACGTAAGGCTGAGTGATCCAATAAACTATAGGACGGTGGCCCCCTCCTCATCACCAATACCATTATGGTGGCTTTTTTGCATAAGCTCCTTTTCTAGGGAGGGAGTAAAGGTAGGAAAGGTCACAAGATGTAGAGAGTAGACCAGGGTGCTTAAGGGAAGCAATAGTGGAATTAGACAAAGGAGTGTCTCTCAGCCCCAGGTCTCGGCCCTGCTGAGAGAACAGTCTCCCTATTTCTGTTCAGATCACACTATGACTCTGGAGCGGTGAGCCCTTCTGAGAATACACGTTTTTAGTGCCTCACAGGAGGACACTAGATAGGGACGCTCCTCAAGGGGCAGCAGTGCTGGACACCAAATGCCTTCAGGTGATCTTGTCGGCGACGGACATTACCAAGGCCATCTGCCACAAAGAGACTTGTTCATGAGCATACTGGAGACCCCAGGGATGGCATCCTCTGACAGCCATGGGAGCACCAGGCTGGTGACACAATCACTGAGCTGCTAACAGAGCGTGCGAGTGCTAATGGTCTCATTTCAATATCTTCATCAATTATGATAGTTATGCAATAAACACAAGACCACCAACTATTCTGTGTAAAACTCATCTCACATGAAGGAAAAGTCTCAGCCTTTCAGTTTTTCTCAAAAACTGGCCCAAGGTAATTAACCACGGAGAGGAATAATAGCGTAAGGTGCATGCTAAACATTTTCCCATCCTGTCTCCAAGTTTTACCTTTGAGATAACCAGATTGTGCCAACTTGGGCTAACTCTCTCTAATTCTTCCACAGAAATCACTTCATGGAGCATTAGTTTGATTCCATATCTCATTTTTTTCTTAATCAAGTATTGATCGACATGATACAATCAAGCCAATGAAAACATTGATCATTAACCTCTGCATAAAAACTTTGCAATAAATTCATCTGCCAGTTTAGAACAATGGTGGAGATAGGTAAATTTACTGAAAATGTCTCTGAGTCATATATTTTCAGTGTCACTTCATTCTTCACCAGATGTTCATGAGGAGATAAGTATTGCTGTCCCCATTTTATAGATAAGTAGAGTAGAGCTCAAGTGAGTTACACTTTGTCCAGAGTAAACTGAGTGAAGAGCAGATCAAGGATCAGAACCCACTCCCATCCACCCTCCATGTTCCTTCTGCTCTCCCATTGCTTCTCTTCACCCAACTTCAATTTCTCCATTACTAATTGTGAAAGTGATGGCAGCCTATGGTTTCCATTTTTGTACATCTCCAAGGAAATTCCTTGCTCAAATGTCATAGCTCTTGGGTTCTCAAATAATTCTTTACATTTACTTTATTAGCTAAATTGTTCTTGTAGCTTTTCACATATCTTCCCTAAAATCTTTTGAGAAAATAGAGGAACATAAGTAATCAACAGTGTAGTAAGCATTTACTCAGGCACATTCTTTTTTTAATCCTATGATTCAAACTGGAAAGTAGGTGCTTTATGTATAATAGTATGTAAAGTTTAAGTTGAAAATTTTAATATACCTCTTACCTTTGTCATCTTTTCCCATCTTTACTATGCATGGTACCACATATGCCACTGAATGTAGACATTTAAAAAATCTGGAGGAGGGCCGGCCGAGTGGCGCATTGGTTAAGAGCTGGCTTGGGATGCCAGCGGCCCCGATTCGGATCCCACATGTGAGGGCCAGTGACACTGCCCTCTACAGCTAACAACAGTTCCACCTGGAGCTGGGCTGTGTGAGCCCCAGCGACAGTGTAGGCTGCAGCCCCTGCTGCAGTGGGCTGCCATAGGCTACAGTGAGTGGCCGGCGGCCAGTGTAAGCGGCCGGCAGCCGGAGTGAGCTGCCAAGAGCCGCCGTGAGCGGCCGTCCAGAGGCCGGTGAATGATCTGCCTCTCCCAGGAAGAGCCCAATTACGATACCAACATGGGCCAGTGAAGCAATGTCCTCCACAACTAGACTGAAGAACAAAAGGACAGCAACTTGTCTGTTCCCCTTCTCTAATTCCCCAACGCTGTTCCCCTCCCCCAATTTCCCAATAAAAATCTTTAAAAACATCTGGAGGAATAAACAGCCATCTCAAACCCACATATCTTCTTGCTCACAAAAATTTATCCAGGAACCCTGCTTTGCGCCCTGGTTATCAGGCCACTATCCTTCAGGAAGGGAAAGTAGAATGTTCCCCACCAGATTACCATTTTCATTGCATCCTACTTTGAAGTAGGTGCGTTTATAAACAAAAGATGGTGTGAAACACTCAGAATTTCTCAGGCAGTCACCAGGGGCTCTGTGCCACGGGACCATGGCTGACTAAAGGACGATGACACAGGCATTCAGCCTCCATACTAGATTAGATGAGTAATGAGGTCAGGAACAGGAAGGTCAGCCTGCTAGTATGGCGGGCAAACCAGTTCCAAACACCAAAATAGCATAATGTTGGAATTTAGACTCAGTGGAAGGTGAATACCAGGTGCTGCCTATAAAAACCAAGTCGCCCTGAAAAGGTGTACAGAGAATGTATTGTCTGAGGTGGCTTGAAATGTCATAAAAAGTTTGGTAAGATTCATGGGACCTAAAGATTACACTCTAATTACACGTGTGTGCAAGATATTTCATTAGCACCCAGAAGGATCAGTGTTCTAATGTCTACAAGGACTGAGGTTACATTTTGGAAACAACCCTTGTAGGAGAAGGGCTTCCATATGTAAAACATGTAAAATGGGCATTATCCAAAAGGATCTTTCAGGAGGCTAGGCAGGATAATGGTTTTTGCATGAACCAGGACTCTTCAAAGCAGAAATAGGATCTGTCTGATGGAAATAAACCTTTACATATAAAAGCCTTGGCATTTTAAAAACTAAATTATACCTGGGTATTATAAAAGGAATTGATCTTAAAAACAAAACAGAAACAATTCCTTTAAAGATAGAGCTTATTTTTTGGCATAGGTTATGAATGAAATATATTACTTTTATTTCTAAATTTTAATTTCAGTACACAAGAATTCCCTTCTCAAACAAGTTTTGCGTAGGAAAACAGGAGTTGAAAAGCCTTTCCTTCATTTTTCTTATGTAAAATATGTCAAGGGTGAAAATTTTAGGAAATGCAAAAAAGAAAAAAAAGAACACTAAAACAAAACAAAACAAACAAAACACTCATGAGGAAAAAGAGAAAAGTGAATATATAGGCTTATGCTATGAAACCACAGACACAATGGAGAGCACAGAACTTGGGGACAACAGCGTGCCTCCTAGATTCTCTCTCTCTCCCACATGTGTGCCTTGCTCCATGTGTCAGCTTTTGTCTCTCAGCCTGGCTCTGAAAGGGACACGTCTATGGGCAGCTCTGAGCTTACTGCCTAAGAGGTTATGACAAAAGAAAGTAAGAAGACTTCACTCTGGCTAGAAAGATGTCAGAGAAGGACCGTGAGGGACTCAGCATGTGTCACATACTCACACCTGCACCAATTGCTCTGTATGCTCTGATTGGGACAGCCAGAATCACAGCTGTTTCTGTGGCAAGAAGAAGAAGTGATTTGGATCGGCAGCCACAATCAGAACCGCATAATCAGAACTGAACTGAGCAGAAGTTTCTACTGAGCAAGGGAAACAATTAATATTTATTCACCAAAGTATTTACAGTTAGCATTGTACTGTGATCACCCCATACATGTCCTTTTTATTGAAGTCTGCATATCAGTCATATGTATATGAGAGAGAGAAGAAGAAGAAGAAGGAGAGAGAAGGAGAGGGAGAGATGGAGATTTTAAAAAAGGGAGGGCTCAGTAATCCAACGTCGACTGTGCTGAAAGATGTCATTAAGAGATCGTACTCAGGCTGTCATGACCTTCCAGGTGGGTCAGACTGCTCACAGCAGCCACGTGGATTCTGGCCAAGCCATGCTCTGGAAAGCAAGTTTCTGACGTCAAAGGAAGCATATTCTAAAATTGAGAAGCAGGCAATGTGAAAAAAATCCTTCTAAACCGAGGGTGCACCTTGAAACCAGAGAACAAGAAAGGGCCTTAAATTAAAGACAAATAAGGTAGTTGAAGTTAGGGACAGACCAGACGCTAGAGGTCAGTGAGAAAGCAGCAGCCAGGAGAACCACACAGACCCTGGTACTTAAGTCAGGAGCAGAGAGTTCCCTGCTTGGAGTATCGCTCATACACTACTAGAGATGAGCAAGTTACCACGGGGATTACATAATCAACGAGTAGTTATGAGAAACAAGTACCAACCTGATGTAAAATTTCCTTTAGTTGAAAAGCTGAGGAACCTTGTGTGGGTTTTCTCAGGTACGTTCTTCTGTATTGTAATGGAAGTCTTCTGTTTGTGTATGGACCAAGGCAACAGGGAAACTGGGAAGGAAGGCAGGGCACTGAATGGCAAAGAAGGATTAAACAACAACAAAAAAAACTCCTGGCCTTGATCCACTTGCACCTGGTAGAGAGTGTCAAGAAAACCACAGATTTATGCCTGGGGCTTGGCAAGTTAAAAAAAAAAAAAAATCAATTAATTATTTCAACAAATATTTAGTGGATATTCATTACCTATCAGGCAGTTTTCTAGGAGGTAGGGATGCAAAGATGTAGAAGGCAATCTCTTCTCTTGAGGAAGAGTATCAGGATGAGGCCACCAAGGAAAATGTACATTATAAAATAAAAGTTTAATGGACATATATATTATTATGAAAACCTAGGTGAGGGAGCATTGTACTCTAACTGATCAAAATGAGTGTAGGTTCAGAACCAAGCTGTAAAGAATGACACAATATACTATGCAAAACTAAGGTCAAATAAAATACTAGATTTTAATTTAGAAACTACCCATGGGTATGGAAATCATGCCCAGACAGATTTCTTATAAATGCTGAGTACTTCCTGCTTTGGGATGGGCCAGAAATATTAAGATAAGTTGAGTGCATTTTGCTGAAACCAGGAAGTAAAGAGGACCACGCAACTAAACCTAAAATTATAATAATAATAATAATAATAATAATAATAATGAAAAGGACACTGGCAAGATTTAATAGACAAAAATGGTGTTGAATTTGTAATGATGAATGAGAAAGAGGTAGGCATATTGTTCATTTTCGAGAGAGCAGTTCAGCAACTCAAATTAATCTTCAATCTTCAATCTAGAAATCTTCCAAAGGAGTAACAAGAGTCCTGATTTGTCCCTTATTCAGCAAGACTTGCAATACAGAAAACTTAAAAAAAAAAAAACTTCCAGGCTCCCCCTCTCTTCTTCTCTCCTTCCTTGACCTCTTATAAATAAGTCTTTGATCATTTGAAAGGAATGTGGGGGTGGTGTGTAACCTTTAGAAACGTTTTTCTGCTAGTGTACTAGATGGAAGTGTTCTTTTTCTCTCTTTTTTTTTCCCCTTGCCCTAAGTTCTGCTCAACACTGTGCCTCACCGCATTGTTCAAAGCTGCTCAGAGGCGTCCTTGAAAGACTCCAGTGAAAAGAGGAGCTGTGAAACCAGACGGCATCCCTTCAACACCAGGTTTCTGTGGCCCAGACAATCCCATCGCTTTGTGTGGGATGGCTAGTGGTTGGTGAATCATGTTACCAGGTGTATTTACAGACCAGGGATTCAAAATAAAGAAATAAAAGCAGTTATCACCTCTTAAGAGTCTCAGAACAAGCCAAGAGAAAAACCAAAGGACTGTTTGAAAATCAGACATGTTGCTATTATAAGAGAGCTGGCAAAGTTAAGAGATCAGCCTAGGATACAAAAGTTCATGAAAAAGACAGGGATTCTGGCAGAGTTCTCTGGGGTCCACAAGATCCTTCATGTAGTGGCTTGACCTTGAACGATGACCTACAAAATTTGTTGTGGATTCACTAGCCACGATTGTCAGTGAACAAGTTGATTCTCCTTGGTTTCAAGTATCTAGTTCCCATTTCAGTTTAAAATATCTACGGTATATAAGAACAGTGTGTAAGTACTCCTTTTCACTGTTTTCTTTTTTGTATTCACTGCACATTACAGTTACATTTTTATAAAATGTAATCATTGACTCATGGTAACTGCTGAATTGGATAGAGAAGAGCTGGAAGTGGTAACTGCATAAAGAGTCCCCTCCCTCAGGAAAATTACCTGTTGATCTGATCACCTGAGTGACCAACCAGCAACCTGGCCTGGAAAGGTTTTCTTATTTCAGCAGTTCAGAACCACTCGACCACTTCTGCACTGCCCCACAGAGCAAATTCTTCAGGGAGGAACCCGGAACCTAGTGAGAGGCAGTTTGTTTTGAAATAGGAAAAGTTAGGTAGTGGCGGAGAGATGGATGTAAAGGATAGCTAAACACTTCAGAAAAGATGCTGTCCACCATCGAGGCCACGATGTGTCTTAGTCCCTTGAAAGTGGCCTCCATAGTGGGACACACTCAGCCAAGAATGTGCAGCATCATCTACTTTAGCGATGGAGAGAAAAATCAGACCTGACATTTACATTTATTTTTGTCATAGAAAATAAACCTTTCTAATATTTAATATAGAGATTCAAACAGCATATATACATTAAATATATGCATTTTTCTGGGTTCCGTGTATAAATATCTTTCTCTGGTTGCCTTTTGTTATTCATTGGATTTTCGTATCATTTTGTCCATTTGTTTCATTGATGTTTCCCAAGTTTTAAAAGAGGGCTAGGACATGGAAGCATTCCAAATTTTATTTTGGAGTGAACTGGAATACTTTTGATCCCAAAGATTAGAGTCTATTGGCTTAACATGAAGTGTGATAAAGGTCAGGTTTTTTCAAATGATTAACTCAGATACAAACATTAAATCACACTCATGCTTTTGTCAAATTGTATAGATCAGAAAGATACCCATCAATGGTTTCGATTAGACAGCATGTCCTTTACATAAGGAAAGGATTAAGCAAACTATTCAAGACCCAGAAGAGGCCACAGAGGGGAACATCTTCTTATCTAGGGTTGGACACCAGAGAAGACGACGGAGACTGTGATGACAAAGGAGGGTCTAGGGGAGTCTGGATTCTAGGGAGCCAAGACCCGTACAAATCCCAACCTCCCTCACCAAAATGACATTACACTACACGGAGTCCGCCTTAAGCCAGGCTGGAAAATTTCCAACATTTTCCCAATATAAGAGGAAAAGGGAAAGTCTTCCACCCTGGCTAAAAGAAAAAATAAAAATCAGAGTTCCCACTGAGTAAAGAGACTAGGATTTGTGAGGCATACAGGACTGGGGTTAAATCCCAATTCACCTACTTATTACCTGGACAAACTTAAGCACATGTCTTGCCTCCTCTAGCCTCACTTTCCTTATGAATTAAAAATCTAAAACGTCACTAATACTTCTTAAATGTTTGTTGTGTTGATTAAATAAATTAATAGAGTTTGTTCAAATTTCGGTTGTTCTTATAATGTTTAAAAACTTTTATTGGGCCTAACACCAATAGCATTTTTTTACTGTTATTTTTTTCCTTAAACACATGTATTTAAAAAGGAAATTTTGCATCATGTCCATAAATTACCACTTTTCATAAACAGAAAGCATCATAAAGATGATGCATATCTCCTAAACTTAGGGGAACCACATTTTTTAGTTGCCTGGACACTTTATTTCTGTTGTCCTGGAGTTATTGTTAATAGTGTTGCTTTTACTCACAAAAGCATTTCAGTCTAGACAATAAATGATGGGGTCACTCCACCAAGAATTATCTTTGTACCCCCAGGGGTGTACTCGACATTGGGGAATACTTCCCGCTTGTGCCGACGTGCCCAACAGAGTATCTGGCACGTGGAAAGCATTCAACTATGAGAGTTGTCTTCCTTCCCAGCAGATGCAAGTGAGATGGTATCATGGTCCAGAAGCTATGGAGAGTGTCTGGGGCATGGGGCAGAGACGAGCACAGTGGGAAAGCAGGACACAGAGAAACAAACTCTTAGGGTCCTTGATCCTTTCATGTCCTCCTATCCTTGCTCGCAATGAATACTGGGTAATTTTGATATAGATGTATTAATGAATGGGCATGATTTAGCGTCTCCAAAAAGTGGAAAAGAAAAAGCATTCTTCAACAAAATGCCTACATTCATAATAAAATTCCAGTTATCAGGTAAGTAGTAGGGATGGAATGTATACCACGATGACTAGTTAACATGGCTGTATGGGATATCTGAAAGTCAAGACAGTAGAACCTAAAGGTTGTTGCCATCACAGGGAGAGAACATTTTTAAATCTTTTTTGTATCTATATGAAATGATGGATGTTCACTAAACTGACTGTGGTCATCATTTCACAATATATGAAAGTCAAATCATCTTGCTGTACATCTTAAACTATTACAGTACTGTATGTCAATTAGATTTCAATAAAACTGGAGAAAAATTATATTTAATTTTAAAAAACACCTGAAAACATAATAAATCAACAGGGTCTTCCTCTGTGTTTGTGAGAAACACACACACACACACACACACACACACACACACATAGGGTGCAAAAATGTATACACATTTTAAGAAGGAAAAAACTGTATTAAAATTGTAATACTCAAGGTATACCAATAGCAAATGATGAATACAAGTCACATTTGACTTCTGCAATTACAAAGGGTGCTAAAAGTGGCTATCATCAACATAATTTTAATACAGTTTTTGTCCTTTCTTAAAACATGTATACATTTTTGGCACCCTCTGTATATATATGATATGCAACATATATCAGATCTATATATCTATATAGATGTATATAGATATATATAGAGAGATCTATAGATAGATAGATAGATAGATAGATAGATAGATAGATAGATAGATCTATCTATGACATAATTGCATAGAATAAATAAAGAAGACAGGAACTAGTGAGACTAGAAATTGTGACAAAATTCAACTGTTTTCATCTGGACTCTGATAGATAAACATTTGGTGGTGATTAGGGAATAGGGTAGATTTTGGATTCACTCTTAGACTTTCCTGTATTTCATGGGTAAGAGCACAAAAACCAAACAAATGTATACAGCTAAAGTTGTCTTAGCATCTGAAACTATTCATTTTCTATAGCCTAGAAAATAATTTCTTGAAATAAATGAATTACCACTGCTACTATTGTTAAAACAGAAAATGCTGTGATAATAATTATTGAAAGAAAAAGCCAAATTGTGAGTACAGATGTAAACCCACCCCAAGAGACAGTGTTTACAAAACTCCTGCCTTCCACTGAGATTTGTAACCTTCACAAGTAATGTCTCCTTGATTTTTGCAGTACCAAGTACCCAAGCTAAGGCAAAAAGAATGTTTTCAGGAGTACAGAGTAAAATGAGTAAATCTTAAAACGAATCTCATGTGTTTAGGTATAGAGTCTAATATCTTAATTTTTAACTTTTTCTTTAGCAACTATCTCAATTTCATGACAAAATGAATTCTGGGTTGTTCTATTAATAAGGGTATTGAGTAACTCTTTTCTACTTTCAATATATGCTAACAGTGTTACAAAATTTTGTTTTAAAGAAAAACAGCATCCATGTGAATGTATCAGACATCAAGAAAGTAACAGAAGTAACTAGATGATTAACAAACAAAAACAGATAAAGGAAAATATGAGCTCTTTAAAAGGTCAAAGAAAATTTTCAAGTAGCTCGAGTTCTCTGCATTTACCCTCTGAGGCTTTCTGAAAACTCCTTTGGGGGCCAAACGCCCTTCCAAGTGAAGCAGTTTTGAAAGTAGTTTCAACCTTTCTGATGTATTACAGTCTAAATCAAGAAAACACTTCCTTTGTCTGCTTATCAGGAGGTACTTGAGTATGCAGAAAGGACAAGGTTCCAAGTGGAAGGTACTTCCCCAATACCTTGTACTTGTAGTTTTAAAGACTGGGCTGTTTACACATTAAAGAGGTAGTTTTTTAAATAAGCTTAGGCATTGCATATAAAAAGAAATCCTATGTGGTTTTTCTTTAGAATGTGGGGAGTAGGGGTTAGATTATAAAATATGCTTCATTATAAACTGGGATTTTAGGTACAGATTAGTTTTTTATTGTTATTGTTCTCTAAAAGAAAATTTTTATTCATAGTTAAATTGATGCTACCTCTAAGAAAAATAATGGAAATATGAAAGGTGTAATTCATGCTATGCTTTTTGTGCTTTTACTGCTGTTTCACTCATTCATACAGTCATTTGAAATTTGTCATTAGCTTTTCCAGAAGCATTTACATTTTAAAGGGACCATCCAAGCTCCAAATTGATCTAGAGGTTTAATACAATCCTAATGAAAATTTCCAAAAGGTTTTTTTTTGGCCAAAATTAATAAGCTGATTCTGAAAGTTATATAGAAGTGCAAATAACCTAGAATTGCCAAACCAATTTTTTAAAAACAACAAAGTTGAAAGAACTACATTATCTGATTTCAAGATTTACTCCAAAGCTATGTAATCAAGATATGAGGTGCCAGCAAAAATTAGACATCTAGGAAATGGGATAGCAAGTCCAGAAACAGAGTTATGCATATGCAGTCATTTGATTTTAAACAAAGGTGACAAGGCGAGCATTTTCAATAAACTAGAACAACTGGATATCAATAAACAACAACAACGCTGATCTTATGTTATAAACAAAAATCAAATGGATCCTAAATCTAAATGTAAAAGCTAAGCTATAAAACCTATGGAAGAAAGTATATGAGAAAATCTTTGTCCCCCTTGGTTAAGCAAAGAATTTTTTTTTTTACACCAACACACACACACACACACACACACACACAAGCATGAGACATAAAAGAAAACTAGTCAAACCATAAATTGCTAGAATTCATTATCTAATAAAGGACTTATATTCAGAATACACAAAAAGCTTTTATAACTCAATATTTTTTAAAAATGAATAGGCAAAAGATTTACACACACTTCACACAAAATAATATGAATTGCCAATATGACTCGCCAATAGATACTCAACATGATTAGACATAGAAGAAATATAAATTAAAACCACAGTGAGATACCACTACAAACCCACTAAAATGGTTCATCAAAAAGACTGATAATACCAAGTATTGTCAAGTATGTACAGCAATGGAACTCTCAGACACTGCAGGTAGGAATATACGATGTATATACTTTGTAAAAACTCTTTGTTTTTTTCATTTTTTCTATTTTAAGTTAAACTTTCTATATGACCCAGCATATGGCTCCTAGTTACTTACCCAAGTGAAATGGAAGCATATGAGTACAAAAATACTTGTATATGGATGTCTATAGCAATTCTATTCATAATTGTCAAAAACTGAAACCAACACAATACCCATCAACAGATACACAGCTAAACCAAATACAGCCTATCTGCACGTTGGAATACTACTCAACAAAATAGTTGAAGCTGAAAATCATTATGCTCAATTATAAAAGTATACAGAATATTTGCTTGGCCTGGAGAGTGGCAGCAGTTGAGCTGAGATGAGACAGGTAAGAGAGGCAATACTGTGAATAATTTTGTATGAAATAGAGTTTGAATTCGTCACACAGACAGTTAAGAATTGGGGCAGGGAAAGGTTATAATTAGCTCTAGCAGCAGGAAACTAGCTAAATGACCACATGAATAGACTTACACAAAAATAAAAGAACAAGGAATAATACAATATTCAAGATAGTCTTTTCATCTAGGGAGAGGAGGGAACAGGCTAGGAGACAGGCACACAGGTAGATGAGGCAAGTCACCGTCCTAGTCCCAGTTAGATGGTGCTCACTGCAGTCTTATGCTTTAAACTTTGATATGTGTTTACATATTGTGTCTTATATGGGTCAAACATCATGTTATTAATCAGGAAAGTTAGGTGGTAAGCATTATAAAAGAAAAACACCTACAGGAAAAGTTCGTACAAAATGTCATAAGGGCTGATGTAGAATGGTCTAGTGGTAGCAGGGATGGATAGGAGTAAGGTTGTTGAGTGGGAAAAGGGTGGAGAATGAAGGAAAAGGAAAAGTTAAGACGACTTCTAGGGCACTAGCTCAGGAAATTACACAATAGAGAAAGCCGATTGGTTACAGAAGCTTGTTTGAGAGAGGGGCTTCCCTAAGTCTTTTAAAGTAATATAATAAACATGACCATCTACTTTACTTGTTTGTGCAGCGAGTTAACTCAGAGACCTATAAAACCTCAAATGTTTAGGCCTATTATATACACAGGTAACAATATCATCATCACAAGGAACATATACATGTATTTTTTATAATGCAACATAGTATTTTTTTAATACCACAGATTATTAGAAATCCATAAAAATCTTTGGCAGTTTATCCTTCCATTTGCAAAGGTTGACTATCACTCCACTTCTTTCAGAGTATGGCCCATATATTAAGTAACATGGCTCCTCTACTCAACTATCCCAGGTACTAAGAAATCTGAAACTGACAGCCTGAAAACAGACTGTCAAATTTCAGGGCATGTGAAAGCTCATATTCCCATAAAAGAGATGCAACGAAGGCTTTGTTGAATCATACGAAGCTTTCGCTACACACCTGTGCACTGAAAACAGCTTCTCAGTCTCGCCCTGCTTCTGGCTTGACCAGAAACGAATAGGAAAACCAAGGACTTTGTTTAAGATGATCAAAAGATTACCAAGAAAATTTATTCTGATGAATTCTCAAAGCAAGTTCACATTTTAGGTAACAATATAAGTGTTTTCTTTTGCTTTCATTGCAGTTTTCATGACAAATAATGAAAGTCTATCCTAGATTTTGACCCGAAACATGGGAGTTTTGCAACTTTGTGCACTCTTATTTTCGCATCTTAGAGCCATGTGGGTTAGGAAGCTGAGGTAGACACATACTGAACAGATCTTCCAGAGTTTTATTTTGAGGAAGCATCTTGACATGAATCTTGGGAGTCCAATGGAGAAGTTTGAAAATATCATATTAGCTTTTAATTACACTCTTCTTAATGGATAATAAACTTTGGACATATTTAAATCTAGTGATTAGTAATTTTGTTTTAAGTTCAAATAACATACAGTAATTTGGCAGGTGTCAAGAAATCCTGAGTTATAAATGAACAGGAAAGCATGGGTAGGTCCTTAATTACAAAAGTTCCTAATTGGCATACCTACAAATGAAGCACTAAACTTGATCTACCTTTTGTTTTCTGTTTAAATTTTGTTTTAGTCCCTTGGTCAGTAACTCATAATATTTTTTCATTATGTACATATTTTTATTTCTACAAATCAAGTGAATTATAGCCACAGCAATCTCGAGTTTTTCCTATACTCTTGTTGCTACACATACACACACACACACACACACACACACACACACACAAACAGGGGGTACCTCAAATGTTAGTAGCTCTGTATATGTGACTTTTGAATCACATAGTGACTATTCCTATACCATTTCAGAGCTATATTTAGAGCAGTGATATTATTTATCAAAATATATTTTAGGGCAGCTATTGGCATAAAATACACTAATGTGAATGCAAATAAGTTGAGCTTATGTTTTTATGAAGCTATTTCGATTCATTTAAATCAAAACTTTACTGAACTTTCACTAACGCTTGGTACCTAGCTAGAAACTATAAGGACTACTAAAAAAATAAAATAAAATTCTTCAATCCGTTAGTTATTAACAAAGTTACAGTCTGAAAGAATTGCAGATATACACATAACACGTAAAAGATATGGATATATTTAAGGTAAAGTAGAACAAGTGATGGACCTGAGAGAATGTAAATTACCGATGTAGAGGGAGCGAGGAAAATGAAGTCTTTAATTATGTCTCAAGAAGTTAGCCATGAAGTTCAGATGCCTTTCTTCAACTCATTTCTGAGACTTAGGATAGAGTATTTTTTTAAAAATACTTAAGTAAAAAAGCCTAACTAAGAATTCTTAGTAAAGTTGGTGTATTAGTCATTTCAGGCTGCTATAACAAATTACTATATACTGGTGGCTCACACAACAAATTTTTATTTCTCACAGTTCTAACGGCTGGAAAGCCCGGATAGAGCTACTGGCAGATTCAGTGTCTCCTGAGGGCTAGCTTTCTGTTCACAGATGACTGTGTCCTCACAGCGCAGAAAATGGGAAGGTTTCTAGGGTGTCTTTACGGGCATCGATCCTACTCATGAGGGTTCCACTTTCATGACTTAATCACCTCCCAAAGACCCCAACTCCTAATATAGACACAATAGGGTTATGATTTCAACATATGAACTTAGGGGGATAAAAATATTCAGTCAATAACAGTTGCTGACGCTCTAATCCTGACACCAGCCCTGAGGTTTTAATTTAGGTAACAAAATAGTTATGGGCTCTGTAACCCATAAAGAATGACACAAAGAGGGAGTCCTCAAAAACTAGCTGAGGAAAACTATAACACCAGCACCTTCATAGTTTTCATGACAGGAGAATCCTTTGGAAGCCCCATCTCATTGACAGATCCTTTTGTGAGATTTATTCCAGACACTGGCTGATACACTGTGTGTGTGTGTGTATGTGTGTGTGTGTGTGTGTGTGTGTGGTATAATTTAATAATTCAATTATAACATTTAACTTAGTTCTATCAAAAGGTGCTAGCAAAAGTATATCATGATTTTATAAAAATAAAGCTGCCTGGATGGGCTCTCTCTCCTGGGACCTACTTTTTACTTTCTTCTCCATCATCAGTAGGACCCGCTCAGGTAGCCTGGATGAGATAAAGTGACTTCATATACTGGACACCATTTTGGGTCATGGATTTTGTCACGTGGAGCCAGAACTATTTGAAAATGAGTTGACAGTGTTGCTCTAACAGGCTCCTGAATTGTTCTCTGACTGGGATTACTGCTCCCCTTGGGCAGGAAATCATGACATGTGGCTCGACTGATTTACCAGAAGTGGTAATTGTTTAATGTGAAGCTTGTCAAGTTTCATTTTGCTGGTGCTGCTGTGCTTGCAGATATGTGGCTAGTGAGTGAGAGAAGCCAACTGGGAGAAGAAATCAATACTGCCTGATACTACCCCCTACCCAAGACACCTCTTAAAGCGCACCGCCCCTTGGTTTTTGTGATTCTCTCTAATTCCCTCCCTCAGCTGCTTTGTACTCTACAGTCTTCAATTCAAAATCCTGCATGGATGTCTCCAAAATGCACAGGTACTTCCCTTCGTATTTTCTGATACCTACTAGATAATCCCACTTGGCTGTCCCAGAAGAATCTCAATCTTCATATCTCTAAAATTAAATGAACTGCCTTCCTTGAAAACTCAACTTCTTTTCCTGACTCCTATATCTCTGTTAATTGCTAGATTATATGCATATATACAGCCACTTAGACATGAGCCTTCAAAATAACTTTTGATGGGGGAAGGGGAGATAAAATGATGGAAGAGTCAGGGAAGCCCCCAAAATGAAATGTGAAGCAGTAGAAATCAACCCAGGACGTAGGGGCCCTTCTACATTTTACTCTGCCTGATAAATAGATTGTGAATGTCTTGCTCCTACCAGAATGTGCCCCAAACTTAGTGATGAAGTTCACGGTAATTCGCAAAAATCTTTCATGTCCCAAATATCTGAGTTATTTGCAATGCTAATAAAACAGGAGGTTGGTAGAATAAAGAAACACAAATGTTAAGAAGTAAGAATTGGCCAACATTTTCTAATACTATTGATGGAAGACGGTGCGCTGAGAGCGACAATGTTTGTTTTACATATCTTGGCAGAGATCCCCTGACAGTAGAAAGAGATGCATTAATCTATCATGACTTTATTATACAAGCCATTTAGACCATCCAAACTTCACCTCCAATTAGTTGTCTCTGATAATTATTTCCACATAAAATTCACATAACAGGAAAGCATCAAAACAAATGGAGATAATGCCACCTACCGAAGGGTGTTATAAACATTTAATCAGGGATCCTGAATGAGTTGAGACCAAGACTTGGATATGTCTGGTGTGTGGCATAAGCAATGTACATGCACCCTCACCACAACCAACATCTTCGCCATAGAGATTTGCCAATTTCACCAGTTCGGCGGGGTGGGGTGGGGATGGAGACCTGTTTGATACGGTCAGAAGGAAAGCAGTGCCACATGCATTTCACATAAAATGGGTACCAGCTTGAGACCTCACCCACCAGCTGGAGAAGGAGTCAAGCAGACTTATAGCTCCTGCCTCTCCCACTGGCTGGTTTAAGAACTGTGGGGCCAAGCCAGTGCTGAGAGGTAGTATGGTACTTCCACTTCCCTGGCCCCTCTCAGTTTGCAGCTGACATCACTGCCCTTGACCTTTGCTGCCTGATGGGGCAGGCATTGGATGCTAGCACTCCGCTAGCTGTCCAGAGCTGATGTTCCAAGCCCTAGAAAAGCCCTGCCCAGGCAAACCTGGGCCTTCAAGCCAGGACTGTCATCCAGCACCTCTCTGCTCTCCGGACCAGGCTCAGCCATGTGCTCCCCATGCCCAGGCTCCAAAGGTGCTCTGTTCTTTCCATCCCATATACAGACCTTCTCATCTCAGTCCCACCACTCATCCAACATAGATAGGTTCAGACCTCTGCCCTGATGGAATCTGAAACCATTGTCTCTCTTCTCAAGTTTGTGTTCCCATTCCAGGGGCAGACTTCTTTCCTTTCTGTCCACCTCTCTTTCTCTTTCTGTGGTAAGAGTTGTAGCTACCTATCAGAATCTCAAGATCTCAGACTTCAGAAATCAAAAGAGCCTGGATATCTTCCTTAGGGACAAAAGAGCTCCAGGTCCTCGACATAAAAGTGTCTGTTTATGCTGGCTTGGGAAGCCAGCGGCTCCGGTTCGGTCCCACATATGAGGGCCAGTGACACTGCCCTCAAAAAAAAAAAAAAAAGTGTCTGTTTACCTTCCCATGTTGGATAATTTTCACTTATTCCCATCTCAAGAATAGATGGGAGTACTTCTCCCTGCAGCAGAGGAAAAAAATGAAACAAAACAAACAACTACACTTGTGTTAATTTCTAAATGGGTCACCCTGCCACAAAGATATGAGTGTCTAATGTTAATTTCTAAATGGGTCACACTGCTACTGAGATAAAAGGTGTGTGACAAATCTGGGACAGGTAACAGAGGCTAAATTGCAGGGATAAAGGATAGGTATTTGGAGATAACTCACCGTGGGTAAAAGAGTCGGCTGATGATCTGGACTTAAGAGTCAGAGAACATTGGTAGTTTGGGGTAGAGTTTGAAGCCGATCTGGGCCCACCTGTTGGCTTTGCACCCCAGGGAAGAAAAAGTGCTGTGTGTGTGTGTGTGTGTGTGTGTGTGTGTGTGTGTGTGTTTTGAAAAAGTGAACAGAACTGGAAAAAACAACAACCTTTCACCCATCAGGCCTAAACAGCTCTGATACAGGAGTAAAACTCAGAGAAGAGGATAGCATTTTCTACATCGGGATTCAGGATAAGCTGTTGGACCCAGGACCTCCATGAAGGTTCAGGAATACACAGCGTGTGGTAACAGGGGCAAAAGGGGCAGAGGCAAGGCAAGAGCAGCACACTGCTGACTAGTGGGCCATTGTCTAAGGGAGCTCCAAATGTTGGCTTAGCAAACTCAACAGCCACTCAGGCACAGTCAACAGTGCAGGCAAGTTGGAGGTGGTGGTTGAAGCAAACTCATCTCCACAGCAGAACCCAAGAGTCTTTCCAAAGTCAAACAACAAAAGCTAAAATGGAAGCACCTGCTAAGTCAGTCACACCATAGGTTATAAAGGCTCCTAGAGAAAGGCTAGAGAAGAGGAGAAACAGCAAATGGTTGTGGTCTTAGTACCAGGAAAGTGGGGGTTTACGCTAATGAGGTAGATAAAGTGATTTTATTTCAACCCACAAATAGTGAGACAGTTTTTATATATTTAAATATCTTAACAGTAGAATTTAAGCAGACTTTCATTTATTTACTTCCCCTGTGACATTTTTCCATGCAAGTTGTCAAATAATAAATTGGCCTCATTTATTGTGTGTGTGTGTGTGTGTGTGTGTGTGTGTGTGAGTGTGTGTGTGTTTGTGTGTGTGTGTTTTGTTGTCAATTTCTCTGAACTAGATTACTTCTGACTCAATTGGTAAAGTTATTAGTTTTTGGAAACTCCAAGCTGAGAGTTGAAATCTAGAACCATTGTAAATGAAGGGGCATTCACATGGTGGGCACGAGATATCTAGTGAGTCTTCTTTCACAATTTCCCTTTAATTCATTTTCTCCATTTAACTCATTCTTTCACAATTATTTCTTTCTTTCATTCTTCTTTCACAATTTCCCTTTAAATCATTTTCTCCATTTCCTATTGCCATAATCACAATCCAGGACCTAATTAACTCTCCTTTCTCCATCCAATGAATCTTACACATTGCTTCCATTATGCCTTTTCTAACTCCATTACTTCTACCCAAAATACCTCTAAATCTCACCCATATTTCAAGGTCCAGCTCCACTATTATTCCTTCATGATTTTCCACATTACCCAGCCAGAAATTAACTACCCCTTCCAGGAAATATTATAGCAGTTTATTTATGTTACACAAATGGGGTTTCTTTACCTCCTTGCTTGGCAATGTGTGTGTGTGTGTGTGTGTGTGTGTGTGTGTGTGTGTAGTGTTATCTTACATTTACTTACTAATTATTTGGAGAGTTCCTAAGGACAAGGACTACATCTTTACATCCTGGAACAGTGTTCTTTGGTCATATTAAACCTTCCTCCCACTATGTTCAACACCCATCTCAAGCTGCTTGTTGCAATTTTATTGCTTTCCTTTTTTTCTATCAGGGTGATTCTTCACGCCTATGTAAACTACATGTCACATTCATAAAAACATGGGAAGATTGAAAGAAGATAATATTAGAAAAAACTATTTGATTTGCACTAAATCATATATTTCTTCATTTAGGAATGTGTCTGACGCTTCATATCCCCATTTTAATAACTTTTCCAACTCTTTTCAAATCTCCCCCCACCTCCGCCATTATCCATAAGTATAAAAGCCTGGAGAAAACATAAAATAGTGATAAATGAGTATTCCTGCTCGTCCCGATATTATTCCCTTTTTTATCTAGAGTTCCCATTACTTGAACAATGTTTCATGAACACCACGTGAATGACTCACAAGCAGGTAATTCAACATCAACCACATTAATAAAATAAAAGCTAAATAAGTCATGTTTTCACTTCAATGTTGCAAATTACACTATGCCTAAAAATTCCTTTCAGTATCAGTTAGTTAAGTTAACCATCACTTAAATGTAAACTTGAAGGAGGGCCAGTCTTCATGGTCTTTCAATAGGCAGGTACAAATGTGACACAAAACAGTCCATCAGTATCTGCACATGTGAGAATTCTGTAAGGATGCTACAGTCTTGCCAAATTCAACCCTATAACTTCAGTAGACAAAAAAATAAAATAAAATAAAATAAAATAAAATAAAATAAAATAAAATAAATCAAGTAAGTGAAAGTGATACCACAAAAATAAAATATATCTCATAAACATGGGCTCAGGAACAAAACAATTTTCACTGACGCTTCACTCATTCATGTTATAAGATATTTGATCCTAGGTATGTGACATTGGTTGTACTATATTGTGCTCTGGTTTCCTCATCTGGAAAACAGAGATTAAAACTACTACCTGCTTCAAAGACTTATTATGACAATCAAATAAAATAATCCAAATAAGACTAAAACTGTCTAGGCCAGAGTTTGTTTTCAATGAATGTCCAGTATTATTACGATGCGGTAACTCTTGCACTTATACCAGTACCGTGTCTGTGCAATGCCAAAATAACACTGATGAAAATAAAAATGGCAGCTATGCATTTTATTCCAGAGACTAAACTGTGAAGAACAAATTCATAAACAAGCACGGATCTAAAAAGCTGCAATGGTTTTCTAAGTCTCAAATGTTTCAAATTTCGTATTTACTTGTTTTGATTTAGAACACATGAATCTACTAGACATGCTAATCAGTTGTGATCTTGAACAAGATCAGTGTGTAAACATGCTGAATGATCCTGAATTCCAACTCAGAAAATAATATTTGAAGTCTGCACAGGGAACAAAGCTGTATTGGATTTTCGGAAAAGTCATGACGTATTTTTTCTATGTTCTTCGTTGCAAAAATGCGTCATGGCTTTTCCAACAACCCAATAGGACGCTATCTCTGCTGTACATCCATGACAAGTCAAGCTAATGTGGGACAGCAGATTTTAACACCAACTCAAAATCTTACAATCTTGCAGTAACTTCTCTCTGCTACAAACATTAACCCTAGTTCAGCCCTTATAGCCTCATTTTTGGAAACTTGCAGATGTGTGAATGATTCACTAAACGTTTTCACTTTCTATCTCAATATGTTGGTGGCACTTAGGGTTGGCACAGTGCAAAGCTCCTTAAAGACTTACTGCTAATGGGGATAATAAGCATTTAAATACACAATTTATATTCCTGATAGTCACAGATACTTTTTTAAAAGAGCGCAAGTCAAAACATTAAAAAAACAAAACTTCCATTTCCTCTTATTATTGGTCAAAATGCTTTTCATTAATGGTGATCAAATAAATGCGTTTACTCGTGAGGCTGCTAAGCGTCCATTATCAAGTGCTGATAAGCGGCAAGAAATTGCCCTTCCCAGCACAATGTAACCTGAATGCTTTCTGCACTTCCATCAGCTCAGATAAGGTGCACCAAATTATCTTTCCAACTACAGTTGTGTCACCTGAATGCAATTAACACCTTATTAAGTGTTAAGGCATTTCTACAGGTAATAAATTAGTCATGGCTCAGTACCTTGAAACACTTCTTTAGTACAGTACTTGATACACTCACTGTACTTTATGGAAAATGCTAAAAGCAATTAAATAAATTCTTTAGAGCAACACAATTCCATGGATAATTTTATATTTGTCTGTGATGCTGACTGCACAAGCGTCAGAGGGTGGAACACAATAAACCTAAGCAGTTGCTTTTTGTGACTGCAAAGTTTCTCTTGGCTTCAGGCAAAGTTTGGTGTCAGGAAGTTGATAGTATATCTCTGGAAATTTTTCATTAAATTCGAGTCACTAAACCATTCTTTTATAAGTCCCTCCCTGACTTTCTTTCCTACACTGAACATCTTAAGATACCAAATTAACTATAATCATTTTAATTAAAACATCATGAGATAAATGCTAAGCAGTTCTTAATATATATATACAAATGATTTTCAAATTTTATAGCAATTTTATATATCTAAAAACTTTATTCATCTGAAAACATCCCTCTTCCAATTTTGTTCTACAAGTTGAAACCCAAATACTAAAACCTTGTTTCATGAAAAATGAATGAATGAAATACCCTTAATAAAAAAGAAAAATATAAATATTGATAATTAAATAGATTTAACACCCACACACACACAAATTTTAAAATAATCTCTATTTGAATATCTTCTGAAATTCAAATTTTGTGCCTGTGTCCCTTCCCCTAAAGAATCCCTTATCAATGACTAACAGCAGGCACAGAATTTATAATTTGTAACAATATCAGTCCTTCCAGGGAACTAGAGAACCTTTTCTAGGCTCAGATGATAGAAGTTATAAGACACTTGATTTCTCCACTCACTATTAACCCCAGTTCTACTGTAATAGAAGTGAGCTTGCAGTACATATGCATACATTACTAAAGAATTCAAAAGTTATTTGAAGGGTCTCTTTAGAATATGCCTGCATATATTTTTTAAATGTAATTTTTTTTTCTTTCGTTGTCAGGAAACTAGGCACTAGTATTAAGTACCACATAAATAGCTAATTGGGTGGAATGATCAAAAGATTACACAAACCACCTCTCAGGTAGGAACCTCTGAGACAAGCTACAGAGGAATGTGGGTCAAATGTTTAATCACCGTTTTTTCTGTGCTTATAAAATTAATATTTCTTAACAAATTCCAGATTGGCAATTTTGAGCTTTCCTGTTAAACTACAAATCAGACCATGATCAGAAAATCTATTGGAACGTGAAATCATCGTAGTCCACTTTGTCATAGTAGAGTTGAGAAACTAAAATCCAAAAAGGTTAAATGACTTGCTCAAGGTCACATAGAGAGAATCCAAGTCTTAGGATGCCTCAACTGGAGCTTCTATCACATTACCTGGGGAGGGTGGGGTGCATGTGCCTTCCAAGGAAGCTTCAGATGTTACGTTCCATTACTTGTTTCTAGGAATGTAAATTGGTAGATTAAAGCATACTCATATTCAGAAAGTATGTCCTAAATTAATATGGAGTCTGATTTGGTTCACATTAGAGTAGCTATAACAGTGTAAAATACCTTCCTTATATTTTGAGATGTATATCCTATAAGTGGTTTCAGAATATTTCCCCAACTTTTTTTTAGATAGTTCAGGAATCAACCAATGAATTTTTCATGAAGTTTCAGCATTATTAAAATTGTTCTTACAACTTGAAATTTTAGTTCAGTTTTGCTTTATATTTTTGGATTTACAAAAACTCAAAATTAATTGAAATTAAACTACAAATGCTATGTATGAATCTTGCTTTTTTTTTCAAAATAATGAGCCTTCCACAACACAATATAAGGAATAAAGATATCTATGAAAAAAAGAAATAATGACATCATTTAAGTAACAGTCATAAAATACTAAGAAAAAAAAACTTTTAAAAAAGGATTCTGTTAACTTTTATAGTTACGGTACTTTTACTAATGTATTCTTTTTCCACAATGATCAAATACTGGGGTTTAAATAATATTTTACAAACAGCTTTTTAGTTGCAGTTACTCCAGAATTGGGTTAAGGAATACTACGCTTCAGAATTAGTATTTAATTATCCCTTTAGGCCAGTGGTGTATTTCCCATGTAGTAGTCACTGGTATCCACAGGAATGATTAGTTATATGTAATCAGGTGCCTTTACTATTCCTAGTCTCCACACTTTTCTGTGAAAACAACTCTGAGAGTTGATAAACATCAACAAATTTAAAACTCTTTTTCTTGAAGAGCCAAGGAAAGATACATATATTACTCCCAACAAATAATTAATCTACTTAAGAATGAAAAATATACATTGACCATTGTTGAGGACTTTTTTTCTGTACGATGATTACAAACCCCACTGATGAGGTAATTGCACTTCTAGAAATAGATTATAGAAATCAAGATGTAGCCAAATTGTAACCCAATTCTGAACTAATTGCAACTAAAGAGCTGTTTTCAAAATTCTATTTAAACCTAATTATTTGAGAATTGTGGAAATACAATGTAATAGTAAAGGACCATAACTGTAAAAGTTACAGAATCATTTTTTAAAATATTTTTTAAAATTGTTTAATTACAGTTGGCATACAATATTATATTACTTTCAGGTATAGAACATAGTGATTAAACATTTATATAACTTATAAGGTGATCACCTTAACAAATCTAGCAGTAATCTAACACCATACATAATTATTACAATAACTATAATCCTTATGCTATAATTTACATCCCCATGACTATTTTGTTACTAGCAATCTGTACTTCTTAATCCCGTCCCCTTTTTCACCCATGTCCCCAACTCCCCTCGCATCTGGCAACCCTAAAAATGTTCTCTGTGTCTATGAGTTTGTTTCTGTTTTCTTTGTTTGTTTATTTTGCTCTTCAGGTTCCACATATAAATGAAATCATATGGCATTTGTCTTTCTGTCTGACTTACTCCACTTAGCACAATACTCTCTAGGTCCATCCATGTTGTTGCAGTTGGCAATATTTCATTCTTTCTTATGGCCAAGTAATATCCCTTTGTATATATGTACCACTTCTTCTTTATCCATTCATCCACTGATGGAAACCCACGTAACTCCATATCTTGCATACTATCGATGATGCTGTAATGAACATACAAATGCCCATGTCCCTTCAAAGTAGTGTTTGTGTTTCTTTGGATACATACCCAGAAGGGGGATTACTGGATCCTTCTCTGGCTTTTGTCATAGCTTAAGTTTTAAAGTATATTATGTCTGGTATAAATATTATTACGCCAGCTTTTTTTTTTTCTTTTTCATTTCATGAAATATCTTTTTCCATCTCTTTACTTTAAGTCTGTGTGTGTTTTTCAATCTGAAGTGAATCTCTTGTAGGCAGCATATGTCTGAGTCTTACTTTCTTATCATTCAGCCACACTATGTTTTTTGATTGGGACATTTAATTCATTTACATTTAAAGTAATTGTTCATAGATATGTAGTTATTCCCATTTTGCTATTCATAGTTTTGATCCCACCCCCCCTTAAAAAGTCCCTTTAACAGTTCTTGTATACTGGTTTGGTGGTAATGAACTAATTTAGTTTTTTATTGTCTGGGAAACTCTTTATATGTCCTTTGATTCTAAATCATAGCTTTGCTGGGTAGAGAACTCTTCATTGTAGGTCCTTGCTTTTCATCACTTTGAATATTTCCTGCCAATCCCTTCTGGCCTGCAAAGTTTCTGTTGAGAAATCAGCTGACAATCTTATGGGAGCTCCCTTGTAGGTAACTGTTTTTCTCTCGCTGCTTTTAAGATTCTCTCTGTCTTTAACCTTTGGCATTTTAATTATGATGTGTTTTGGTGTGGGCCTGTTTGGGTTCAGCTTGTTTGGGACCATCTGTACTTTCTGGGCTTGTATGTGTATTTCCTCATCAGGTTAGGAAAGGTCATTATTTATTCAAGTAGGTTTTCAAATCCCTGCTCTCTCTCTTCTCCTTCTCGTATCCCTGTGATGTGAATATTAGTATGCTTGATGTTGTTCCAGTGGCCCCTTAGATTTTTCCATTCTTTTTTTTTTTTCTGTTCTGATTCAGTGTTTTCTACTAACTTGTCTTCCAAATCACTGATTCAATCTTCTGCTTCATCTATCTACTGTTGATTCCCTCTAATGTAGTCTTCATTTCAGTTATTTTAGTCTTAATTTCTGATTAGGTTTTTATGTTTTCTATCTCCATTTTTATGTTTCTTGTCTCTTCGTTGAAGTTTTCCCTGAGATCAGTGAGCCTCCTTATAACCAGTATTTGGAACTCTGTGCCTGGTAGATAGCTTGTCTCCATTTTGTTTAGTTCTCTGACTGGAGCTTTGGTTTGTTCTTTTATTTGAGACATGTTTCTCTGTCTCCTGATTTTGGCTGCCCTGTGTGTGTTTCTATGTATTTTTAGGACTGCTCTGTCTCCTGGGCTTCGTAGAGTGGCCTTAGGTAGTGGGTGTCTTGTGCAGCTCAGTGTCACTCTTCCTGGTCACCTTAGCCAGGTACTGTATGTGTGTCCCTTGTATGGGTGTGTGTGCCTTGCTGTTGTAGTTGAGCCTTAGTTGCTATTTGCATGTCAGTGGGAAGGATTGACCCTCAGGTTTATGGGTTGGGAGGACTGGCCATGACTACAGTGGAGGAGCTCATGTGTAGGGCTGACCCTAGAGGGCAGCATTTGCTTTAGCAGGGCTCTGGGGCCCACCCAGTCTGCTCTTTGGGTGTGTCATCTGCAGATGCACCCAAGTGGTGCTTTGGGTTGGTGTGAAACTGGCCATCTGGCATGCTGGCCCCATGGCCTCCTGGGAGGGGCCAAGTTCAGCAGCAGCCTATGCCCTGCCTGGGGCCACCTGGACTGAGCTACAAAATGATCTGCAGATGGCTGCCACCCACACTAGGCTTGGAGGTACCTGGAGGAGGCTAAGTTGTGAACCAAGGCTAGCTGCTGCTAGTGTCTGCCTTGGGGCTGCTTAGCAAGAGGTATAGGGATCACTGAGGCCAGATGCTGCTTGTTTGGGGTTTGCGAGCCTTTGAGAGATTTTTTCAGAAGTCTACAGCATGAGCCAAGAAAGGCTATTTGTATGCAAAAGCCACTGGAAGCAGCTTGGATAAGCCTGCAAGTTGTATGAGGCTGGGTCTCAGGTAATCTCCAGTGTGTGGTAAATGGTGTTAGCCAGACTGATGGAGACTCAGATATGGCACCCACCTAAGTCTGCATACTGGAAAGTGAGAGGGCTCAAGAAAAGAAAAATGGCTTCTGGCATCACTTCTGTCTGGGAGGAAGCTGCCCCTCTAGCCCTCACCCTGAGGCCAAATAATTTAGTTCTCCCCTGTATCTCCCTGGTGCCTTTCAAGCTTACAATGCTGGAACTCAAAGTGAGTCAGTGCACCAGCAAGCAAATTTGTGTGCAAGCCCTTTAAGAACACCTGAAACTCCAGCATCTCTCTGTCTCACTCAGCCACAATTTCCTCTGGTTTTCACAGCCAGAAGTTGTGGGGACTTTTCTTTCCTGCACTGGAACCCTGGGCTGGAGAGCCTGCTGTGGGGCTGGGACCCCTCTTTCCTTGGGGGGAGGGGGACCTCTGCATTCAAGATATCTCTCCTGATTTTTAACTGCCATGCGCGGGTGTGGTACCAGCCCATTTCAAGTCTCAGCCCCTGCTACCAGTCTCAATGTGGCTTCTTCTGTATGTGTTTAGTTGTAGGACATCTGTTCAGCTAGACTTGAGGCAATTGTCAATGATGATTGTTCTGTAGTTTAGTTGTAATTTTGATGTGGTTGTAAGAAGAGGCAAACAGAGCGTTTATCTATTCTGACATCTTGACTGGAAATCCCCAGACTCATTTTTTTTTTTAAGTTTTCTTTTAGTATTTTATGACTGTTACTTAAATATATTCATTTTTTATAGATATCATCAACTATTCCTTATATATGTTTTCCATGTACAGAAAAAAATGTGTATAATGTCACTACCTAAGCAGCATATGAAAAAAAAAAGAAATCCTTAGAAGTTATAGAAAATTCTGAAGTAAATTATGGCATATACTTCTATTGCTTTTGCTTATTTTTCAAGCTTCCCTTAAGGACTATCTATTATTTTTACAACTCTAAATTAAGGGGCTTTAGAAACAGTTTTTAAATGTTCTTTGACAAAAGTAAAGCATTCACTGAATATTACATTTCACATTGACAGAAGCTATGTTGCAAATGGGTCCTGAGACAGATCATATCTTCCAAAAAAGACCACCATCATATTGGCCATCTCACAGGCTCTTCTTACAATATGACATCCAGTGGTGAGGTCCAAGTCCCAATGTTCTTGAACTGTGGCTGACACTGTAAGTACCTCTATCAACAGAGTATGTTGAGACCAGATGACACTGAAATCTTTCTGATTTCCAAGGTTAGGTCATACAAATGTCATGCATGTCCACCTTGTTTTTGTTTGTTTGTTTATTTTCTTTTGTTTTGAGAACATTCTTTCTTCGAACCCTATGACTGCACTGTGAGGAAATTAAATTCAATCCATGTGGGGATACCCCATGTTGATAATTCATCTAAGTGTTCTGGCCGACAGCCTTCAGGAAGGTCCCCCAAAATGGTCAACATCAACCACCAACCATATGAGTAAATAAGCCCAGAGGCAAATCCATTCCCCAGCTATTGAATTATCTCTCTTTGAATTTTCCCAGTTGGAGCCTCAAGCAAGCCAACCTTACTGTCCCTTTCTGAATTCCTGAAACACATAATCCGGGAGCATGATAAAATGTTTACCATTTTGCACCACTAAGATCAGGGAAGTTTGTTAGGCATCAGTAAGTATTTGGAAAATATGCCTCCTCCGAAGAGAAATAGTCCCTTCCCACCAAAAGAGAAGAAAGAAGATATCAACACGGCATTCAACTCTCCGAGTACCCCATACAGCAAATAAAAAGATTCCAAAACTCATTACGAGTTCATAAAAATAAAACTGGTATGATTTTAAAAAATTAAAGCATCTTGCTTTAAATGCTTAGTACCAAGATTTAATTTTCAGAACATACATCGAGTATTTAATAAGGTCCATACATCAAAAGAAAAGTCACCAAACTTCACTCTGTGTTGAAAACCTTGATTTCAATCTCAACCCATAACAAGAGGCTAACTACCAAACTAGGAGAAAAAGAAACGCTACGTTTTTATTTTGAGCTCATATACAAAAGTACATCAGGAATCGCTACAATGATAAAATATAAAGATCTTGAGGATAAATTAATTTTCAAAAGAAAAAAAAAACTTCTGAATATAATTTTAATCTTCATTTCCTGGGAAAACACCAGAATCACAAGCTGAAAAAAATGCAACATTTTTTTAGTACTACCATAGTGAGGAACTGCTATATCTAATAACCTGGTATCCATCAGATTAATATAGAACAAGGGGTTTTCTTTGCTATGAATATGTCATTTGACACTGATACAATCTGAGTATAATTTACTTGTTCCTTTGAATTAGTGATTGTTGTCCCATCTG
Source organism: Aselliscus stoliczkanus (assembly GCA_033961575.1). Taxonomy (NCBI): domain Eukaryota; kingdom Metazoa; phylum Chordata; class Mammalia; order Chiroptera; family Hipposideridae; genus Aselliscus; species Aselliscus stoliczkanus. The sequence continues at coordinate 155,730,987 of CM066731.1, forward strand.
GACGCATAAATGTCAGAAGAAGCAGATGAGACTAATTAAATAGTTCTTTGCTATAATACAGTTATTAATTATAAGCAAAAAGATCATTAAATCATTCATTCATAGAATGGGATAAGTGTTTAATAAAAAATATGTATGGATATGCTAAGAGACATCAAAGTCTTGGGTTTGGAATACGAGGGAAAGGTCCAGGTTGGTTTCTCAGAAGAATTAATGTCTAAGCTTATTCGCAAACAACAAATGATATTCCATTTGATAAAGAGATAAGGTGTAATATGTTCCAGGTAGAATTACAGCTTATATAAGAGCTCAGAGGAGAAGAAAAGTATGGTGTATTGAGGAAACTCCAAGTCATTCAGTTTGTCTTGAGCTTATACAATGAGGAGAAGAGTGGCAGTAGATGATACTGAACAGGGAAACAAGGCCAGATGTGATATAATGCACACATCTTTCTGTATTTAGGTTTCATTCTATGACTTTGAAATGTTTTATGTAAGAAAGGGTCATGATCAAACTCTTTTCTATCATGGTCCCTCAGGATGAAAGCAAAAGAGCAATTAGGAGATAGTTTGTGTTGACCTAGGAAAAGATAATACTGGCCTCAAATAAAATAGGGACAATGGTAATGCAGAGAAACAGATGGAAAAATTCAACTTCTGTTAAGGTAGAAATATCAATGACAAAAAAGAGATTAAGAATTGATAATGTACCAGAATATCTAGCTTAAACAACAGAACTTGGTGGTGACAATCTCTGAAACAAGAAATTTGGCTGAGTGGGGTTAAGAGAAGCATCCATTTTTAGACATGTTCACTTGGTCTATGGAACATCCAGGTGGAGATATTAAGGAGACTTTTGGCTCTAGAGCTCAGGGAAATAATCATTCTAGAGCTACTAAGTTGGAGACCAATGGTTTACTGATCATACTTGAAACATCATGAGTGAGTGAGATCATCATGGGAGAGTATGTCAAGTGAGAGGTGAAGAGGACTAAGTATGTGGAAACCAATGTTATTTATGGGTAAGGTAGGAAAAGGAGAACATTCAGAAGGTGCAAACAACCATACAGGTAAGAGGATTCCAAAAGAGAGTAGGGTCACAGTAAAGAACGTGGAACTGCTTATCAAAAAAAAAAAAAAGTCAATAGCTCAAATGCTACAGAAAAATCAGTAAAATGAACACTTGAAGACATCCACTTAATTTAACCTTTCTTTTTGCGAGTCCCAAACACTCAATATGGTTTGCCTCAAATACATCTTTGGATTTTTACTAATTAAGAAGGAGAACATATTTAACCATAGCAATTATACAGAGATGTTTGAGATAAGCCAGGATTGTTATAATGATAATGCCACTCAAAATATACTGTATTGAAATATATGAAATAACAGAAATGTTTTCCTAAAATTGCTTCTGTAGTTATTGTCATAATAAATTTAATCTAATAATTATTAATTTGCCACAAGTATCTGCTTTGAAAATAGGTAAACTGAGTTACAATAACATTTGGTGATCTCCTAAGGTCTCTTAAAGTATAGAAGATGGTCTTTGGAACAACAAGGATTCACAAATTCTGATACAGAATCCTGTGTAAAAGGCTCTAAAACACATACACACAAAGCAAATAATCTTGTTAATTTTCTGTAGAATATTTTATAATATCACATTATTCAGCCTGTATCATTTTTAAGTAGATATAAATAACTTTAAAGTTTCATATAATGAAAAGTTTTACACTTAGTGTGTGATTCCTCAAAGCCTTCATCAGTTTGTCAATTAACAAACAAACAACCTCATTTATTCTAGTTATGCCTGGAAGCTGATGTTCCTAATAAAAAGACTTCTTGCATAAATAAAAGAACAGGCCTAAAAGAATTGCCTTTCCCTAACTTCCAGAATTACAAACCAGTTATTGCTCTTCCTGAGAACACTCAATACTTTCTAAGTGCAAAACAGAGAGGGAATTTGTCAATCCCTTCTGCACCATAATATCTCTGTGTTTAACCACACAGATCTATGTCCTATATCAGCCAGTGCTTAGCAGTGGTAGGCCTGCAAAGCAAATTGACTCTCACGGCTGCGGATACTTGCTACATATTTGTCAAGGCTCGGCCACCACATCCAGCGGAAGAAAAATCCAGCGCAGAGTCAACCAAATGCACTCATAGGCCACATGTAGGACTCAGCATCTAACTAGAAGAGACAGGTAAAACAGGAAAGGTAGTTTTTTATTACTTAAAAGTTCAACATGCTTTATTCAAATTAAAAATACAAATAAAATACATTCTTCATCCTAACATTAGTGTATGAGATGAGTAAGTGGCCATACCTCAGGACAACTTTTAAAAGTCAACCACCACCACCACTACCACAAAAGATAAGATAAAATGAGTTAAGAAATTATTACTTATTCATTATTTCAATGGATATTCGCTGAGTTTTTAACCTTAGTGCCAAGTATTAAGGACGCATGTGTAAAAAAGTCATGATCTGGGGCTGGCCGAGTGGCGTGGTGGTTAAGTGCTGGCTTGGGAAGCCAGAGGCCCCAGTTTGGGTCCCACATATGAGGGCCAGTGACACTGCCCTCAAAAAAAAAAAAAAAAAAAAAATTCTAAAAAAAACAAACTCATGATCCACAATTTGGTGGATACAGGATGTAAGGGGAAAGGGAGGTGGTAGAAGAGGGAAAAAAGGGATCAAATATATGGTGACAGAAGAACTAACTCTGGGTGTTGAACACACAATGTATTATATAGATGATGTATTATAGAATTGTACACTAGAAACGTTTATAATTTTACCAATCAATGTCACTCCAATTAAGAGTTAAAAAAATTCAAGATCCCACCCTTGAGAATTTTACAAGAATGCCAAGTGGGAGAACTGAATCACAAAAGGAGAAAGTTGAAAAGGGCCTTGGCATAATATAGCATGTCAGGAGACACTGCTGGTTGCATATCCAACAATCATCACCTTCCAAATCTGCTCTCCCTTTTCTCCCCAGATACCCAACCTCCTATCGTCAGCAATGACTGCAGGGGAAGTGGGCCCCAGACTAACTTCCAAAGAGTGAACGCATTAGTAGAAGGCAATCATCTTACACTGATTTTTCTGGACAGGGACATATAACATGAGCATGTGATAAAATTTCATCCAATGAGATATCAGAATTCTGCCTAGATCTTTTGGAACATGCGTTCTGAAAAATAAGGAGAATTATATAGAAAATCATTATATACATTCCAGTGATGTTCTTGTGTCATGATAGGAGATCTGGTTCTATTGCTGCCATATTATGGCTATAAGAGCTACTAAAGACTAGCAAATATCCTAAGAATAGTAGAGAACAGAAATCATCCACACACACTCACACAAACATACACCAGCTACTGATGATGTCTTTAAACCACTAACTTCTTTTTATGGTATTAATAAATTATGTTGTTTAAATCATATGAATCAGACTTCTATGCTTATTGCTGCCAAATGCATCCTAACCAATACAACTGCACTTAATTCATAGACCACGTAATAGAGATTCTGAGTGTTAAAGAGATCTGCCAGATATCAGACAATTAGTTCTATCTAGTATTCTTAGTAGCCAATCTCCTGTGACTCAATGGCTATTACATTTGAGATGTACTCCCCACCAATGTTAACTACCATGTTGAATTAAGGAAGTGCTCTCTGTTCCCTATCCATTGTTTTGCTTTAGAAAGCACCTTTCCCATTTCCATTGTTCATCGTGTACTAATATCAACATATAAGTTTCCATGAAATAAGTTCTGATACATAACACATGTAATCTAGTGTAGGTGTCTGGGTTCCTTTATCACTTCAGCTAGCAAAGGTAATGCCTTGGACCTGTAATAACTTGAAAGTTTAAATGCAAGTTTTATTTAAGTTTCAATATAAGGCTGATTCTTGATTTTGCTAATGTATTATTAGAGTTTCAGAGGACCATGTGTTGATTTATTTCTGGCATGGTGTGATACACACCAATTGAATACAATTTTCAAAGGTGTAAATTCTAATACAAAATGTATTACATGAATGGACTGGAATGTGATGTCAATAACTGACTAGGGTGAGAGGGGTGTCAATATGGGGGTGGATGAGTCATCGGGCTCATAGACCAAATATAGTGAGAAAGGCATGCGTGTGGGGTATGAGGCATCAGTGGCCATTGGAGATTGATGTACAGGGAAATGGATCAAATAAGTAAATACCATAAGGATAATGGAAGTCATGTTTCTATTAGGAAGAAAGTTGCAAATATGGTAAGGAAAAAAACTAGAATGAACTGTGAGGTGGTATTGGATTAGAGGTGGAATTCTTGGTTTGAGCTTATGATTTTTGGAATACACAGAGAGAAATTGAAACTGATATGAAAATATATGTTTGCATACATATCTATATATACTGACACATATGTAAACACATGTGTGCATGAGTGTGCACACACATACATATGTAGGTAAATATCCATAATCATGTATATTTCTTAGTTTATCTACTAAGAGGGCCTAGGAACAGCGACACCCCAAATGCATTGAGCACACACATCACCCAGATTATAAAAACAAGGATCCTTGGAGAAATGGTTGTTACTGGTGCTGGGAAAAGGAAAGTACAAAATAAGCCTGGAATGTTTTGTTGAGCTAGAAAGTAAGAACACATTCAGATAATTATGGGGACTTGTCAAAAAACACAGAAGCCAGCTTGAAGGGGTTTCCACTGGTCAAACTTTGGAAATTTGAGCATCAGAATAACTAACTGAATAAAATAGGAAATGGAGTCCATAGGGATGTTAATAAGATGAGACATAGAATATCTACATTTACAAAGTACTACCCCACAAAACACTTAACAATCAAACTAAAATCATCAGTAATACAACCCATCAAAATTATGCAATGAGAAGAACACAGTGTAGCTCCTGTGAAAAAAGTGGTATCTGACTCTAATCCTGGGGAGATGGTTTTAAAATGTAGGTTTTATTTTTGTAAAGGTCTGGTGAGGCTAACGCATCAAGAGATGACCTCCACTGAGAAGACGGTGTGTTACTCTGAGGAGCTGGCACTCCACGGCATGCAGGGCCGCCTGGGGAAGCTCTGGGATTGGACCGGTGGCTGGAGCAAGGGGATGCATGGATGGTGGTCATTTGGGGAATGACTGGATAAGCAGGGCCAGGATTTGCTCATTTGAATAATTGCAGCAGCTCTGGGTGTAGGGGCTATCTCTAGTGGTTTTAGGCCCAACCCTGGGATGATGAGAGAAGGGGGTTCCTAGGTTGGGCTCTGAATGGGTTGGTCTGCATATGAAAGACACTCTCAGGGAGGGCTGTTCTCCATCTCTGAGAACTGGGTGCCCCGGGAGTGGTGTCTCCCCAGTCAGGGAAGCCTCAGGTGTCCAAGCATCAAAAATATGCAAAACAAGCAAGCATGCAGAGATTTCAGAGAAACTCAAGCTGGGGAGCATTTAACAAAAATGTTGTGGCCATCAAAAGTGTCAAAATTATGAAAGCCAAAGGAAGACTTAGGAACTGTTCTAAATTGAAGAAAACTAGAGATTTGACAGCTAAATTCCATGTGTGAAGTGGATCGTTTTGCTATCAAGGATGTAGCTGGAACAACTGATGACATATGAATGGGGTCTGAGGTTTATGTGGTGGGAACAGGTTAAGTTTGTGATCCTGATGGCTGTCCAATGGTTATGCAGAATATCCTTGTTTTTAGGAGATCACATTGTTCAGGTGAAAATTTTTTTAATATGTTTGCAACTTTTCTGCAAGTTTTTAAATGTTTCAGATGTTTCTAAAAAATGTACATAAAATATAACATAAAAGAATAAAGACATATTAAATCGGTGTGTTTTACATTCAGAAAATATTCTTAGAACTCCTATCTTGAATCTTGACTTTTTCTTACAAACTAGAACTGCCTCAGATACACTATCACATTTGTTTCGCAGCCTGGCTGCAGGCACTTCCATTTCCAATGTGGGATGATGGGGAGGGAAGCAAATTTACAGAGTATGGATGAAGTAGATCTCAACCAAGCAAACATGCTAACCAAGGGCCAGGGTGCTCTGAGTACACACCCCAGAAGTCAGTAAGCCTATGCTAGGATAAACCACTTCAGTTCCACGCAAAAGTTGGAACAAAGAAAGGGACAAATGAGGAGCCGCTGTAGACTTCAACCAGGTTTAGGAACACAGGTAAGACTCCACCTTGAGATTCCTCCCTTCTTACGTGAACAGAGCCAGGCTCACTTTGCCCAACCAGCCCTATGTTTTGGGGACTGTTGATCAACCATGACTACACTCTGGCTATTGCTTCACCACCAGTCTTCCTTCAGCTTCTCTTCAGGTGGAACAGAAAAGAGTTGAGAAAAGAGTTGCCAGCAGGCTGATTTTTGCTCATCCCTAGGCATACTTGAAGAAGGTCTGGCTTGTCTCGGGTCTTTGACATTACTTCAAGTTTACTTTCGGCTGGTTTTTTGCTCTTGATCTTGATATGAGTAAGGTAATGGGTCTCTGTATTAGTCTTCCATGGTGTGTTCTCTATACTACCATGCCTCCCTCCATCCTGTAATCTTGGGGTGAGAAACACCTCCCTCCTTCCAGAGACATCACAGAGGAGGCAGTATCTCCTACCTCAATGACCGATTTCATTTTCAGAACAAACGAAATTGATCAGGGTAAAGGAATTTTCTGTGCACCAATTCATACTACATATTAATTTTGACAGGATAGCACCTCCTCTCTCACTTGCATCTACTTCCTATAATGTAGTGTAACCCATAAGCACTCCTGGAGATAAGAACATTCATTTATTCAGTGACAATTTCCTAAGCATCTACTATAAGTTTGGCACAATAGTAAGTATTTTAGGTATATCAGTGAGAAAAACTGAAACAAATCACTGCCTACTTGGGGTTTTTATCTAACAGAAAAGAAAATGAATAAACGATGAATAATGTAATGAATACAATATAAAACAATAACGGATTTACTAATTATGATTTATAAATTAATGAATAAATAATAAAAATGAATAAACAAATAACAAACACATTATAGCATGTGCTGGAAGGTGATAAAATACTATGGTAGAAAAAAAAATCCAAATAAACAGTGGATCAGGGTAAGGGGATGGGAATTACTCGATTCAGGATGTTCTAGTTGCAATTTTCAAAACCAAACTAAGAACAGAAGGGAGTTAGGGAGTTTCATCAGGAAAAATATTGAGACATATTAGATTATAATACATGATTTTGTTGATTATTTTAATTTTAATTTTAATGCTAGAAAGGTTTGTGTTATATTTTGTCCTGAAGTATCTATCCCCAGGTCTATGGAAGGAACTGAGCTGGCCAAAGAGCAGAAGAATCAGCAGAAGAATAAATGTTCAGAGATGGCAGAGAGCTAAGGACAAGGTGAGGGAGGGAGGGGCCCAGGAGGCAGAATTGCTTTTTGTCATTCTACAGGCATTCAGGGTCCCCTGGTGAGTGTCAAGTTGCAGGAGAAAGGCCAGACATTCCCTATGTTCCACCAGTCTTCCTGATCGCCTAGGAGTAAGATTTTTCTGGGAAAGATCCATGAATTTTTCCTCATTTATCAAGACCAAGAATGACATTCAGGTTACCACATCTAATGGCAATGAATTCTCAGTGTTCACCTTCTTTGACTTTTCAGTAGTACTTGTGTGATGACTACTTTCCATTAAATACCCTCTACTCACTTGGTTTTTGAGTCTCCAGGTATTCTCTGTTGCTCTCCACGCTCGTGGGCCCTGTTTCTCAGTCTCCTTTTTTATTCTTCCATCTCTTCTCAACCTCTAAATTTTACAGTGACCCAGACTACTGTATCTATACTCACCTCTGAAGAAACTGTATCTAGGCTCATGGTTTTAAATACCACCTTGATGATGACTGCCAAATTCATAGCTCTGTCCTTGAACTTGGCCTGATACTCAACATTTCCATTGGATGTCTAAAGGCCATCTCCAATTTAATATGTCCAAACCAACCTCTTCATTTTCCACACACACACACCTGTGCTTTCCGAGACTTTCCCATCTTGGTGAATGGCAACTTCATCTAGTCCCTGAGTCTAAAAACCTTGGTGTCACCCTTGATGCTCCTCAGAGGATACCCCCTTTCCCAGGGACTTGGCATGTGCTGATCCCTCTGTGTAAAGCTCCCTTCCTCCCTCCATCTACATAGCTCACTCCCTCCCTTTCTTCAGGTCTGTGCTCAAATGTCACCTCCTCAGAGAGCTCTTTTCTGATGCTCCTTCTAAACATGGGGTCCTCAGGGCTGGCCGAGTGGCTCAGTTGGTTAAGCGCTCGCTCAAGAGTGCAAGCTGAGCTCTGAGCAACAGCGGTTTGATGCCAGCCCGAGCTGAGTTGCCGTTGAGCTGCCAACAGGTGGCAGGATGGCTCAGCTTAAAAAAAAAAAAAAAAAAGTGGGGTCCTCTGTCACTACCCCACTCCTTGCTTTATTTTTCACAAAACTTTCACTACTTAATATGCTATATGTGTGTTTATTTATTGCCTGTATCTCCTATTTAAAAAGGAAGCTCCATGAGAGCAGGGATTTTAAGTTTTCTTACCTCTATGACAAAAAAATAGAGCCTGTCATATAGTAAATATTGAGAACATATTTTTAGAATGAATAAACAAAAGAAATGAGGTTATATAATATAGATATAGGATGTATACAGAGGGAGGCTGAAGTTGTTATTGAGATCAAGATGGTCCCTGTATGTTGCTATCTTAAAACAAAACCACCTGTGACTTGTGGGTGATTGCAACAAAAATCTAAGTAAAACTTAATGAATGCCCATAATCCCTGGGAAAGATTCTGACTATAAATCTTTGCTGTCCAACATGGCAGCCTTTAGCCACAGGTGGCTATTAAAATGAAAAAATAAAATAAAATTCAGTTTAGTTTCTCACTTGCACTCACCACATATCAAGTGAACTAGTGCTTATAGTATGGAAACTCGCATCACCGCAGAAAGTTCCATTGAACAGCACATGCTTTTGCCACACCTAAAACTTACAATTACGTAGCTCTTTTCCTCGCTCACAATTTGCAAAATGCCAAAAAATCTACTATTTATGTATTTCAGTGTTTTATTTCGGGAGCTATCACAACCTTTCAAGGATTCATTTCCATAAGAGTGTGCATATGTATGAACATAATTTTCATAATTTTTTCCTGAGAGGAAATAATTTTGCTCACTTTAGTCTTTTGTCACTGTATATTCTATATATTTTTTTATTTCACTGAATCTACAAACATTTATCAAATGCCTCCTATACAAAGAACCCTATGTTTGCCCCTCAGAAGATAAAAAGTATACAAGTAACAAATGTGCAAGATGACTTGAGAAGGGAATGAATAGAGATGTTGAAGGCTGTTATACAAGGTCAGAAAATGAAGAACTTGTTGCAACAATGTTGCTAACCTTTTTCCACTAATAATTCATGGCTCTTGCATCACCACAATGCACCAGCTCACACAGCACTGCCTGTGAGAGAGTTTTCAGCCAGCAAATAACTGTATTGGAACACCCTCCCTACTCACCTGATCTGGCCCCCAATGACTTCTTTCTTTACCCGAAGATAAAGGAAATACTGAGAGGAAGGCATTTTGATGGCATTCAGGAGGACCTCAAGGATAATATGACAACAGCTCCGATGGCGATTCCAGAAAAAGAGTTCCAAAATTGCTGTGAAGGATTGAGTAGGCACTGGCATCAGTGCATAACTCCACAAGGGACACTTTGAAGGTGACCATAGTGATATTCAGCAATGAAGGATGTGGCACTTTTTCTAGGATGAGTTCGCGAACATAAATTGTCAGATCTCATGCTATATCAAGTGACCTGAACTAACATGATGGCTTGGGCAAAGAATCGGAGGACCTTGGCAGAAATTAAAGATAACATAAAGGAAAAGTCAACTGACTGGCCAGGGATGACAAGAAGGAATAAAATTCAGCTGTAACTCTTTAAGTTGCGTGGGTTCCTACTATGTGCACTGAGCTGGCATTAGAAACAGCCAAAGGTCAGGAAATAAGTATTACTGACAAAAATAAAAAAGAAAGGCAAGTCAGGTATGAAAGGAAAGTTTTTAGGGAACTAAAAAATATCGTTTTTGAAACAGTAATGGTAAGACATTCATCTGCAAATATCCAGCTGGATTAGAGGGCACAAGGTTTGGAAATCTCTAAAAATCTCTAAGTCTGAATGAAAATGCCAAAGACACGATAAACATGAGTATTTTTCCTCTCACAGGCACCAGCACCTTCAAATATCTTCTGTCTATAATTATGTCCTCCTCATCATCCCCAAGTCAGTGTTTTGCCAATTTTCACCAGCTCTCTTAAGCTTTCATCCTAAATCAAACTTTCTATTCATAGCATTATGGTATTGTACTCTCGTGAATTCTCATAATTTGTCTACTTCTTTGTACAATCCAATTACCCTAATGAATAGAAAAGTATTTTTAGACTGTGGAAACGTACATGCAGAGTGTGTATATTTTGGAACACAGCCCAGTTAAACAGTAGTAACATAACCCATTACCGTATAGTTGTTTACATGCATCTAGGGCAATTAAGAGTGTCTTTCAGGTTTAAGGACTACTACGAAGACAACTGAGAGTTTCTAGTGTAAACTCTGTGGACTGATAGTTGCTTTTGATGTTGAACCTGAGAAAAACAGCATTAAAAAAAAAAGAAGAAGCAGCAGCAAAAAGAATGAAGGGTTCTATTTTTGCTAAAGACAAATGATATTTAAATATTTCTGTGAGATTGTGACAGAGCAATTTAAATGATTATATCTTTTTATGTTCAATGTGTATTTATATGCACATTTTTACATTTAACGTGATTTTATTTTAATGACCTAGGTCAACAGGACTATCAGCAAATCAGGATCTGAGTGCCCATGGTCTACTTCAAAAGAAGCAAAACAAAAAAATATAAAAATAAAACTTTAGATAATTTGGACGCTATTTGGAAAGAATAAATGATTAAGATCACTCATTCATTGTTAAAGGAATGAGTTATTTTTACAGCGAAAGTGCAGGGTGCCAAGGAACTACTCATACACGACAGGGAAGCTTAGCCTTGTCTGGGGTATCAGGGACCCTCCCTAGAGAATAACTTTCCAGCTGAGTTCTGAAGGATGAGTAGGAGCAATCCCAAAGAAGGGAAAGGAGACAGGATCCAGGTGCAAGCAACAGGTTCTATTCCCACAGCTTCCTACCCTGAAATAAAAGAATAAGTAATAAGCAATATCTGTAGCTTTTCAGAACTTTATGTGAGCCACTTGAAAACTAAACTCACAAGTATGAAAATATATGGTTCTATTAAACAAAATAATATGACACTTTAATTCTTCTAATAATCTTAATGTGTAAGACATATAAGAGGATGCAATAACCACTCCAGAAAACAACGGGGACATTATTTTACAAAGAAGGAAAAACACCATTCTCTGGCTCTTTGAAATGGCACTAGTCAACTGGAGAAGTTTATTTTATACACTAGTCACATTTTCTACTCAGCACATAAAAACCATTCCCAAGGGGCAAAAAAATGTATGATAAAAATACTATCTTCTCCCAAGAAAATATTTCCAGATTACTAATATTTATAAACCCTAAACTGAAAACCAGTATTCTAAAAGTCTTGGAAGAATTGATAGTTATAGCGAAATACTAATTAACGTAAACAGCAGCTAAAATTCTATAATTTTGGTGTGATTTCAGTTGCTTTTATATGGATCAGGTTACTACACTATTGGTATCTTCCTGCTGATTCTAGGGAAACAAAATGATTAAAAAACATTTTTGAATTGTTGTCTGTTTTGGATATATTTCTATATACTCCGTATGTGTCTCTAACATGTAAAATTTTAAGGTCTAACCTACATTAGCAAATGTGATTCTGGTTTTTTTGATCCAGGCAGCAAAATATCATTAATAGAAAAAAAAATTCTTTAAATATTTGCCATATGATTATAACACTTGAAATCGTTATAACTACAACTATAGCAAAAATATAACATTAAATAAAATATAATTTAAATAAATTAACAGGTGCCTTCTAGCTTATAATTTAGTGATTAAAAAATTAAATATAATCAGCTTTATATATCCAAATCACTTTAATAAAAAACTGATTATGGATTCAGAGAGAATTGGCTTTGAATCCCTACCCTATCTAGCTACCTGACTTTGGGCAAATTACCTAATCTCCTTGAACTTGAGTTTCTTAATCAGTAACCTTAAAGAAACAATCTCTAATCTATACATTTTCTTTTAAAATTAGATAAAATACCTATACAATTTGGGGCAATAAACATTATTACCTTTCCCCCTCCTTTTCCCTAAACTATTACACTGAATTTCATTAATGACAATAAAATCCACTACTAAGATGGGGAAATTAACATGTAGTAAGAAGCACATTATAAACACACTTAATCTCTCCATAATTGAATTAATCCTGATAATTTAAATTTATTTTTTAATAAGTTTCAGGTGTACAATGCAACATAATAGACATTTACACGCATCACAAAGTGATAACCCCTCTCCCAATTTACTACCCTTCTGACATCTTATATAACTGTTCCCAAATCATTGACTATCTTCCTTATGCTATACTCCACCTCCCATGACTACATATATTTTTTTTTCTTATAGTTGACATACATTAATTTTAAAATCATTATTCTTTTGTAAAATATTACCCTACATTGATATTGCCCAAATTAACATTTACTTATTAAGAAATAGTTGATAAGGGGCCGGCCGAGTGGCGCGGTGGTTAAGTGCTGGCTTGGGAAGCCAGCGGCTCTGGTTCGGTCCCACATGTGAAGGCCAGTGACACTGCCTTCAAAAAAAAAAAAGAAAGAAAGAAAAGCCTGCTAGATTTCACTAAACAAAAATAATTGAAAAAAAACAAACAAAAACAAAAAAGAAATAGTTGATAAATTGATGGAGTCCTTAACATCTTTTTGAGCATTCAAAATTTGATTTATTTTTATTTGTCCATTCAGCATAAGAAGAATGATAAATTTTCTAAGGCCAAATTTCAAGATGAAAGCAACAGCGTCATATTTTTCTCAAATATTTTCATAAAGTTATAATTTTAAAATACACTTGCATTAAGATACACATAGGTTTGTTTGGGTTATGAGGCTTCACAGGTAATCACTAGTGCCTCTGCTGGCAGCTGTTGGTGTTAGAGTTGCTTGGAGCAATGGCTTTACTGATAACCACCAAATGTTTATTAGTTTAAAACCTATAGATGATGTACTATGAATACTACCAAAGGATATCAAGATAGTATATTCAAGATTTATGCCTGTATATTGGAGGTCACAAATATCTGATTTGTTTTTCACAGCAATTTATATTAATATAGATCCAACTTAAATCTCTCATATCTATGCCTCTGAGATTTTAATATAAAAATGAACCCACAGAATTACTGATATTTAAAAACTTTATGATGAATTTATAGAAGAAACTAGAGTTGAAATCAAAAGGACATGAGAAGGATCATAACTTTTATAAAAAGTATTTTTAATTGAGATATACGTAACTGACATATAACTATATTAGTTAGAAGGTAAAAAACATGATTTAGTATATGTACATATTGTGAAATGATAACCACAATAAGCCTAGTTAATACGTTATCACACATAGTTACAATTTTTTTCTTGTAATGAAAACTTTTCAGATCTACTCTCCTTTTTATTATAAACCTAAAAAAAATAATATTTGGATAAAAATTAAAGATCATAAAATATTAGCTATAGTCCATAAGATCTATTGATCCCCAATGGTTAGAAGTTATTATATCCTCTGCATGACATTATGCAAGGTGTTTGAAATATATTTTACTACTTAATTCACAGAGTAAGACCATAAGATACGAATGATTATCCTTATTTTACAGATAAAGAAACTGAAGCTCAAGGAGTTCAAGAAATTCGCATGAGGTCAAACAGCTAGTAACTGAAGAAATAAGATCTAAATTCAGATTTTTTTTAATCCAACCTCTTTCTATCTTCAAGATTAGGAGCAAAGTTGTCATTTTTTCAGTGTTTTGGTAAATAAGATCTTAGGTTATGGACACAAAATCTAAACCACTAAAGAAGTAAGTATATACATTGTAATTAATATTCATTGTTAATAACGAATTAAGCATCTTAAAAAGATTCTGTGTGTAGTGAAATTAAAAGTAGACTGAATCCAGAAACTGGTCTAATCCAAACATTTTTAGATAATATAGTTATTATATTTATTACTGTGTGAATTTCAACAAGGCAATTGATTTGAGAAGAAACCTTATTAATGACAATCTAGTCCAGTCTCTCCAATTGCCAAAATTTTATTACATACAAGTGGCTTCCTAGATATTTTTGCATAGGTTTTAAGTTTTTTAATGTTTAAAAATTATACAAACAATATATGTTAATGGATAAAATAAATAATAAAGGTCTAAAATTAAAACAAAAATGTTTTCTCTCCAAATCTCTAATCCCACTCATTAAGAAAACCGTAAAGTATATTTTGTATGTATCCAGAAAAGTTCCATTATCTATGGCATGTTTAGAAAGTCTTATTAAACTCTAACATATATAAAGTGCACAATTTGTAAGTAGATAGTGGATGAATTATGATAAAGTGAACACACATAGGTAATCATCACCCAAATTCACAATGGGAATATTACAAGTATCCCAGAAGTCCTTTTTTATTTCATTTCCCAAACACAACTCTCCTTCCTCCCTAGAGATAAACTCTTATCCTGAATCGTAACACCATAAATTAGTTTGCCTGGATTAATAGGTCATATAAAATGTGTTGTTCTGTGTCAGGCTATTTTCACTCAACATTATGTTTGTAAAATTTATTCATGGTATTGCATGTAATGGCAGTTTATTACTTTTATTACTATGAAATTTCAAATATATAGAAATATAGAAGATATATGTATATATATATACTGATATATATATATATATATTACATACTATATTCTGATATTTAAAAATATCACAATTTATGTACTCATCCTACTGTTGATGGACATTTGGGTTACTTTCAGGTTTGGGCTATTAAGTATAACGCTGCTATAAACATTTTGTTCAAGTTTTTTTGTTGTTCAAGTTTTTTGATGCTCACATCTTTGAATTACTGTTGGGAATTTATATAGAGGTGTAATTGCTGGGTCATATCGTTTAGTACACTCAACTTTAGGAGACAGTACCAGTTTTTCAGTTTTATAGACTTTGGCTTCCAAATTTGGCTCCTACCCACTGTGACTGAGAGAGTTTCAGTTGTTCTACATCTCCCTTCATAGTATTAACTGGATTTTTTTTTAACGTTAGCTCATTTTGGTGGGTTTACAGAGTATCCCATTGTGATTGCAATGCTCTTGTCCCTGATGACTATTTTTTGTATAGGTTTATTGGACCTTTGGATATCCTCTTAGAAATTATCTGTTCATGTATTTTGCCCATTTAAAAAATTGTTTTGTCTACCATTTTTATTATTATTTTTAGTATCTTGCATGTATTTGCATTGTTATATGTAGGCCTTTCTTATTTTTTTTTTTAATGCTAACTTTCAATGATCAGAAATTCTCAATAAATTAGTAAAAACTGGTCTTTTTACTAATCGGAATTCCATTAAAAATCAGGCTTCCATTAAAAATCAGACTTCCATTAAAAAATACCATTTATAACTCCATCAAAAACATAAACTACCTAGGAATAAATCTAACGAAATCTGTAAAAGACCTATTCTCAGACAACCATAAACTACTATTGATAGAAATGTCAAAAGACCTAAATAAATGGAAGGCTACGCCATGGTCACAGTAACATAGGTTGAGGATTTTTAAGGTGTCAAGTCTCCCCAACAGATGATGCATAGATTCAACGCAATCCAAATTTTCAAATGAGTGAGTTTTATGTGTGAGGTTGAAATCAACTGATTATAAAATTTTTGTGAAAATACAAAGAGACAAGAACATCAAAGATAATCTTGAAGTAGAGAGAAATTGATAGTGTATACCAAGACTTATTATAAAGCTAAGCTACTTAAGACAATGTATTAGAGCATTGGCACAGGACAGACAACTAGGCAAATGGAACAGAAAAGTGAGTCCAGAAATGGCCACATGTATGTTCAATCTTGATTTATGATGAAAGTGGCACTGCAGAGCAGCTGGGCAAGGAATGTCCTGTCAATAAGTAGTGCTGAATCAACTGGCTATCTAAATTAGTACAAGCTGTCCTGAACTTTCTTTCTGCTTAACAATATATTTTATCAGTCTTTCCATATTAGCACTTACAAATTTAATACATTTTTAATAGCTGTATCATAGTTCACTGTATAAATATATCTCAACGAATTTACTGATTTCCATCTTAATTGATGTTTAGCTTCTGTCTAGTTTACCCCCTCCCCTGTGGACACTTCTGTAAGTATATCTGTAGTACAGCATTTTAGAAAAACAACGCTGAATCAAAGAGTGTGTGAATTTAAAGCTTCTGACATCCTTCCAAAAAGGCCACTGCGACTTATGCTCTCACCAAGAGTTTATGAAAGTGCTCTTATTGTAACATAAATGACAGATGTTCCTATGTATTCCACTTGTACTGTTCATGACTCACAAAGGACTTTGTGAACAAATCTGATCATATTAACTACTGATAAATAGAATGAAAGTAATGCTGAGTCAGCAGAGATTATCATAAGGGCTGACACAACAAACAGGGTGAGCTACTCTGATCTTCAGGCAAAAGTTGTCTTAGAGCCTGCGTAGTGAAAGCACAGAAACACCCTGCTCGAAAAGAAGGCGGCCAAGGCTGAGTAGCCAGTCTTGGGCTCAGCAGATGGCTACCTCAAGAGGCACTCTGCTGACTGCAAGCAGTGTCTGTCATTCCTGTGCTGATTAAATGACACCAAGTTGCCTGAAATGACGTGCACTGTCGCCGTCATCAAGGAATCCTGAAGTGCTGAATTTTGTGTGGTATTTAAATAAGTGGGTCATCTGCTGGGGTACAAAAGTTTCATTAAAACTTTTCATTGTTATGGTATTTTTGTAGTTAGATTGGGCTTGTACTACACACCCCAGGAATTGAGCTAGTGTTGTCCTCCTTGAAAAAAATGACTCCTTTCTTTCAAATTATATAAATTCTCCTCCTATCTTTCAAGGTTCATCTCAAGCCCCATTTTCTCCCTGATTACTTCTTCAAAACTCCATTCCATGTTGGCAGAATTTTTATTGCAATTCAGGGCTGCGCCTTATCAATCACAGTTTTGTGGTGTTCTTTCATGGTTTCATGTCTAATTGCATCACGTGTACACATCTAGTTTCCCAAAATTTATCCTGAGAGAAGGATGAGATGGGAATCTACCTTGTACTTTTATTATACTAGGCAGTTTGGTGTGATATGTAATCTTCACAGCTACTCCCTAAGGTATGTATTATTATCCCCATTTTTCAGATGAGAAAATAGAATTCCAGAAATATTATATGCCTTGCTTGGTCACACACCTACTTAAGTGGCACTGTTGATTCAAACTCAAGCTAATCTTGTTTCAAAGTTACTCAGAAAACTGCTCTGCATGCTTTCTGTGTTGTAGAAAGTGTGCCTACTTTCTAGAGGCTTTTGAATCTGTGATATCAGCACAAACACCACTGATGAAGTGGAAAGGTCCTGGGCTTTAGAGACTGGAAACTAGAGTTCCAATCCTGACTGGACTGCTCTGAATACCAGTCTCTTCGATTTTTGAGCCACACTTACTAAAATTCATCCACTTCCAAAATATTCAGCCTACAAACAGTATATTTAATGCTGTGCATTTCTTCAGGAGTAGTATAAAACAGCGCTCAGGGTGGGCTTTACAGTAAAAAGAAATCTGGGCTTGAATCCAGGTATTGACCACTCGTGAGCCACCCTAATTTCTGTAAGTCACTTCATTTCTCTAAGCCGCATGTCCTCATTGGTAAAATGGGTTTAATAATCACCATTTCACAGGATCATTAAAAGGATTAAATGTGATTGTATATGTAAATCCTTTAGCATATTGCTGGCCTACAGTAAGTGCTTCATAAATCTACCATTTGTACTCGTATCCACTGGATTAATAAAATATAGGCATCTGTGCTATAAGTATATTAATAATTGCATAAACACAGAAACAAATCAAAGCAAAAAAGTTTGGAAAAGGGATATATTAATTTCCTTTAGTTTTGGTGTCTGGTACTTAGTAAATCCAATAGCAAAGTACTAATTAGGCTACGGTTATCATTCATGGTTGTCCAGTCAAAAATATTTTTGAAAATTTATTAAGGAAAAACAAAAATCACGTTTTCCTGACTTGACTGTAAATAACTTTATCATATATGGTCATCTCAGTCACTTTTGTTGTATCACAAAGTTTAGTAAAATGATGAGTAGTAAGAACCATGAGGACTCAGGTCATAGAGACGCACATTTTCAGGGCCGGCCGAGTGGCGCAGTGGTTAAGCGCTGGCTTGGGACGCCAGCAGCTCCGGTTCGGGTCCCACATATGAGGGCCAGTGGCACTGCCCTCTAAAAAAAAAAGACACACATTTCAGAATCCTGTGTATTAGCTGAGATACTGGAAATATAAAGTTATCTTATTTTTTTTCACTTTTGTCTACCTTTAAGTTATGAAAGTACAGCTAGATAGATCTAGAACAAACAGAACTGACACTGGCAAAAATGATGAACACAGGCTTTAGCTTAATGAGAACATTTTTAAGAATCATTGAGAAAACACATTACTTTTTTTTTTTTTTTTTGAGGGCAGTGTCACTGGCGCTCAAATATGGGACCCAAACCGGGGCCACTGGCTTCCCAAGCCAGCACTTAACCACAGCGCCACTTGGCCAGCCCAAACACACATTACTTTTAAATGAGGTTTCATATTGTCTAATATTTCTATAGTGGTTTGCAGTTTAAGTTAGCAGAGCCTTTACATGTGACATGATATCGTGGATACATTTATAGGAAGGGAATACAAATATATATATATATATATATATATATATATATATATATATTCTCTTAAATTGAAAGTAGCCAAAAGATTCAGATTTTACAGATTCAGCAAATTCAACAAATAATGCAAGTTCACCCCAAAAGCGTGTACACTTGTTTGAAAGGACCTCACTGGAAGGCTGATATGTCAAGTCAGGCAAAGCTATTTTAGAAAGAAAAAAAAAAAAAGGATAGCAGGAGTTAAATTTGATGTTCATTAACATTAAGGGAAATTTCTTGCCCCATTTAACTAATATCTTAGTTGTTACAGTGTGACAAACAAATTTTAGTTGTTAAAATCTATTATACCTGCTTTAAATTGTATCTCCTTCTAGCCAGAGGCTCAATACTTGGTGAAATTCAATTTGAGTTGCCACGGGCTGTTAATGGGTAGGTTTTTCTATTTATTCTCTTAATTGTTCTCTATCTAAATTATCACTGATGATGAAATCTTATGTGCACTGCATTCCCACATAATCAGAAGGTCTAAATAATTTTTCCTCTTCAGGATAATGACATGGAACTAAAGGCCCATAAAAATCTTTAGAGAGTTTTTTGTGTTGTTGTTTATAAAGTGCCACATTTAATTTCAAAATAAATAATTCCACTTGGGCTTCAATAGCATTAAGACAATATAAAAATAATAAACAATCTGAGGGTTATAATTGCTAAACCCATAGTAGGCTCTTAATAAATGTATAAACGTGTGTCGATTGACTATAACAGTATATTTCTAGAATTAGGATGCCCTTCAAAACTTTTAAAAGGCAAATTGTTCTGTATCAAGTACAGTTTTACAACTAATGTATGTATGACATGACATTGACATGCCACTTTTTAAAATTAGTTATTGCGTTTATGATATAATAACCACTATAAAGGGCAAACAACGAATTGGAAAGGAAAGTCTATACCAATCATTTCCAGCAGAGGTCTCTAGAGAGCAACTAAAGTTATGGAAATAAAGGGTATATGTTCAGTAATTTAAATACAAAATTTAACTCTTCAGCTTTATGTGGGTCCTTTCTTTTCACCCACGCCCCTTTCTCTTTTGATGTCTGTGCTCCTTCATCAGATAAAAGGCTGTCTAAAACACTGATCAGAAGTAGACACAAGAGAACAGGTTAATCCCAAGTGCACTGGTGTAATGTGTCACAAAACAGACAATGTAATTATCTCAGCAGCCTGTTTAACCAGCTAATTCGGCAGCTTTGCATACCAGGGGTGAGCTCATCTGTTCACTATATCACCAGCCAGGACGTTTTTCACCAAGATCACCACAGTTTTACAAAAGCTTGTAAAAGCCTGAGGATTGTTTCCTTGAGGGTGGTATAACAGCTTTTGGCAATCTTTTATTTATAGGGAAGCAACAGACTAACAAAAAAGAAGAAAATGGAGATTAGTGTTGCACAATACCAGAAAAAGAAACAGTGAAGTCAATGATATAAATCTCTGTATGTGTTCATTTAAAATGAAATACCCTCTCTTTACTGGGAAGCCCTGAAGAAATGCTAAATGATTTACCAGAAATGTGATTTTGATGGCAAAGACTTATAAACCTGGTTCTGCTTTTCTTAGAAGCAAATTTATTTGCCCCAAAAGCATTCTGTTTGGAGAGGTAGGTGTGTGTTTTAGAGTCATTTTGACCTGGACTTGAATTCTGGTTCTTCAACTTTTCATCTCCTGATCTTGGGCAAGTTAGCCCTATAGTTTCCTAATCTTTAAAATGTGAACAATAACCTACATATTGCATAACTGCTGAGGGGCTTAAATCACATGTTAGGAAAATGATAGGCAAAAAGAGACAGATAAATAAATAGTAATGATTTTGTTACATGATGTGCACACAGATACTCGTATATAAGATACACAAATATTTGAGATCAGACAATTAGGTTCTCAAACTCATCCTAGAAAAAGTGCTTCTTCCCTCATTGCTGAATATCATTATAGTCACCTTCGAAGTACTCCCCTTGAGAAGCTACGCACTGACGCCAGCACCTAATCTACCCTTCAAAGCAATTTTAGAACTCTTTTCTGGAATGGCCATCAGTGCTGTCATCACATTACCTTTGATATCCTGAATGGCATCAAAATGTCTTCTTTTCAATATTTCCTTTATCTTTGGGTGAAGAAAGAAGTCATAGGGGGCCAGATCAGGTGAACAGGGAGGGTATTCCAATACAGTTATTTGTTTATTGGCTAAAAACTCCCTCCCAGACAGTGCAGTGTGAGCCATGAATTGTTGGAGAAAAGTTGAAGTCGTTTGTGTATAACTTTTTCATGCAGCCTTTTCAGCACTTCCATATAATAAACTTGATTAATGTTTGTGTAGTTGGTGGAAATTCATATTGAATAATCCCTGTGCTATCAAAAAAGGTTAGGAACATCACTGCAACAAGTTTGCAAACTTAATTATTGTCAGACTGTATACACACACACACACACACACACACACACACACAGACATATATACACACTAATTACATATACATTTGACCCTTGAACAATGCAGTGGTTGGGGCACCAATCCCTGCACAGTAGAAAACCCGTGTATCATTTTTGACTCCACTGGAAGTTAACTACTACAATTTTCCCTCCGTATACACAGAGGATTGGTTCCAGGATCTCCACAGACACCAAATCTGTAGATGCTCAAGTCTCCCATATAAAACAGTGTGGATAGATGCATATGAGGTGTGATCAAGAACTACGGTAAATGTTTAAATTTTAAAAATATTAAAAAAAAGACACATTGCCATTAATCCCCCTCAAAAGATTCCCCCTTGCTAAAAAACACACTTATCCCATCATTCATGCCACTTTCTGAAACAGTTCTGGAAGTCCTCTTTCATGAGTGTATTTAGTTGAACTGTCATGGCTGCCTCGATGTCCTGAATCAATTCAAAACGTTTACCTTTCATGGTCATTTTGACTTGGGAGAAGAGCCAGAAGTCACAAATTGCCAGATTGGGTGAATAAGGTGGATGAGGACACACCGTAATGTTTGTTTTTTTCTTGTTTCTTTTTTTTGAGGGCAGTGTCACTGACCCTCATATGTGGGACTCGAACCGGGGCCACTGGCCTCCCAAGCCAGCGCTTAACTACCGCGCCACTCGGCCGGCCCCTGTAATGTTTTTATTTAACAGAAATCGCCATACCAGAAGTGATGTGTGACATGGAGCCTTTCTGCTGTGCTCACAAAATACATGAATGCTGCTGCCGAGTGCCATCTAATGAGAAGACAGGAATCTTCAATACGGGAAGCGGCATATCGAACCTTAGTAAAAGTGTGTGACGAGTTTCCATTTGTTCTGTGCAGTCGTGTGATCTACGGTTGAGAGATGTGTTTTAAAATGTGTTATAAATCACCCCACACCATGACAACACTTCATGTCCCATATTACTTCTGGTATATGGCAATTTCTGTCAAATAAACACATTATGGTGTGTCCTCATCTACCTTATTTGCCAGATCTGACATCATGCGACTTCTGGCTCTTTCCCAAAGGCAAAATGATTCTGGACATGGAGGCAGCCATGACAGCACAACTAAAGACACTCACAAAAAAGGACATCCAGAATTGCTGTATAAAGTGGCAAGAACAATGGGATAAGTGCTTTGAAGCGAGGGTGAGTGTTTTGAGGGGGATTAATGGCAATATGTCTTTTACTGTAATAATTTTTTTATTTGAACATTCACCATATTGTTCAATCACACCTCGTACAGTCAGCCCTCCAAATCCATAGACTCCCAACAATGGATCAAAAATAGTACAGGCATTTATTGAAAAAATCTGTATATATGTAGACCAGACAGCTCAAACCTGTGCTGTTCAGAGTCAACTGTATATATCACTCAGTAATATAATAATAATAATGAACCAAATCCTCAGGAAACACTCATGTATTATCCCCAAGTCTTTTCCTTAAAATTATTATCCATTGACAACAGTGACAACACCACATAATGTGCAGGTCCGGCAACTAGCAGAGTCCTTTATGTGCTCAATAGTATTTGTTGAATAAAATAAACATAATGAACTGGGGAAGAAAAATACTGCAGAATATATAACATTAGTCAGCAATCTTGACAATATTTTAAAGTGCTGTGTTTTGTTCAATATTTTCAACAACTTAAACTTTCACATCGAAGAACAGTAAGTTCTGTGTCTCATAGCTTAGATATAGGTTATACTTTTGATGTCACACTTTTGACATAACTAAATGACAACAGTCAAAGTCTTAGAAAATAACAAAAACAATTCTTGAAGGTGAGGCAGAGATAAAGGGAGGTTGCCAGGAAATAGACTTAAGAGCAAGCCAAGCACCATCTTCCAAAGTCTCCGGTCTTCAATAGCAAGTTCAAAATCAGGGGACTAAAAAGCCAGAAAGTCTCCCTGCGTTTAGCTTGCATTTGACTCTCCATAGAGACTGTTCTCCACATATCAGATGAAATGGAAACCGGGTTATGCAGGTTCCCTACTCTAAATTATTCTCCTTCAAATGCTGCTATCATTATTCCACCTACCTCTCCCAGTTTATTTCAAACCACTCTTATTTCAAATTGCTCTACTGAGACCATATTGGCCTCATTGCCATTTTCTTTTACAACAGCCTGAAGCATTTTTATCTGCCATTAACTGTCAGGAAGTCTCTTCCCACTAACTTTTGCAAGGCTTCCTTCTTCAATCCATTTCCCCGAGTCCTTGTTCAAATGTCACCTCCTCACAACGACTTTAACGGACCACCCTTTCTAAAACAGCAACTCCAGGCATTGTTTTTTTAATGCTCTTTTAATTTTCTTCATAGCACTTGCCTGGACCTCAGTTACATTATTTGTTTGTTTATGTTTTTACAATCTCTCACCCCACTGGAATATTAGCTCAGTGAGGCCAGGCACTTATCTCATTCTTGGTCTATCCCCAGTGCCCAGAGAGCCCTAGCACTCTTGTAGGGGTCCCATAGCAAAGTGTTGCTACAGATGGAGCTTTCCCAAGCTCTTCCCTAACTATCTGGTGCAGGAGACTTGACACAGGGGCCAAAAGGAGGTGCTAATGGAGGACTTGCAGCCTGAAGCCATGCTCCAGCATTTGCTAGGCCACTGGAAGAAGAGAGAGGCACAGCAAGGAAACCTTGGCTTTGACCACTTCTTGTGTTGTACACTTTGGCTTCATTCACCTCCTGGGCTTTACCAGTTGGAACTGTTTTGTGGAGCAGCTTGGAAATTCCAGTGGGTCACTTTCAAAAATGACAAAACTACTACAGGTGAGCTTTTGGAGGGGTTGGAGCTCTTGGGTACACAATTGGGTCTCCCACAGCAACTGCGTAGGGTCCTGTGGTCACGCATAGTTCTGAGGCTCTTCACTATTGTTATTTACTGGATTTCTTTGGAGTAGCTGAATGTCTGTGTTTCTACCACATTTTGTTCATTCTACTTTCATGTCATACAGTATTGTGAATTTCCATGTTCTGTCATGAGACCGTCAGCTCCTTAAGTAGGGTACGGCCTAGATCTTAATTCAACTTTGGCTATAATATCTGGCACACAGTGGCACCTGAGAGAATAGCTGTCTAGTAAACAAAAATTTTTAAAATGAACAAAAAGTTGAAATATTAAAGCTATTGGAGTATTTTTTTAAATTGGGAATCATCACATATTTCCAAAAGTAATTAAATAGGTCAAGATAATACTTCTGTGATATGAAAAATGGTCCAGTAACAAATATCTGTCTCAGCCATTAATGAAAAGTAGCAGACACTGATTTTATCTTGTAGAGTTCTCAATACACCCCTGGCAGAGTCCTATTATTGTCACTCCTAACTCCTAACTTATAGGTGGGGAAATGGAGGCGAAGCATAGTTATGCATCTCGCCCAGTATCACCCAGCTAATGAGTGCCAGGACTTGAATCCTAATCATATTAACATCTCTCTTTTGGAGACCTTCCCTATCTACTCTTCAGACTGATATTCTGATAGTTCAAATATTATTTTCTCCATATCCTTTTATCATTAATACCCACTTCCTACTTCCTTCTTTTAACAATCAAGTTAATATCACTGAATTAAGAACTTAAACAATGCAAAGTTTCTGTAAGGCTCGGATATCAAACTCTTACAACATGCTTAATATGTGCACCCCTCTACAAAAAGGGGACAGAGGTTAACGAAGGTTGATTTGTCCTTGGGGTGGTAGAATTTAAATTTCACAGAGTCTCCTAAGCCTACTTAACAGAGAAAGAAATGTTGCCATCTTTTCGTAAAACCTGTGTTTCAAGGCACTTCTATGATTTATGAATTTCGCTCCCATAGAGAACGAGTGATATATAGCTGGAGTTTTATTCATTCCAACTCATCACATGTATTTTGTAATTCCATATTGCCTTTCAAAATCAATAGGCAGTTAATGTCGAGGAGATGTATTTAGTTTTCAGAGAAAATAAAAATTAGACTGTGAGCTATTTGTATGGGATCCTGTTAACTTATTTTCATATAGTATCAGGTCAACACCTTGTTTTTTAGATTCATTGTCCAATATTCTTCAGTTTCTGTATAATTTAGTCTTACACTAAGCTTTTAGGCAGTATTAATTTGCATGGGTTAAAAAGGGTCATTAACTTTTACTAAATATTTTATAGCCTTTGGCAAAGTGAAGTGTTATACAAGTAGTGACTATGTGTACCATATTAATAGCCCCTTCCTCAGGACTTTTATTTTTTAATTTTCTTAATTCTTTTCTTTTTTACCACATAACTTATATAGTTCTAGTCATAAAGCTCATCATTTTGAGGTATCTTTCCTTTATTTACATATTGATTCATTAATTTAATCAACAAATATTTATTGAGACACTATTGTAATAGGCTCTATGATTGCCCATTATGCTGGCACATTGTGGCACCTGAGAAAATAGTTGTCTAGTGAATAAAAAAAAAATGAACAAAATGTATAAATATGGTAGGGAAAAAGCAGACACGAAGTGTAAAAAGCAATGTGCAAAGGCATCTTTGAATGCCATTATAATTATAAAATTAAATGAATAGTCACAATTTCTTGGCATAAGTTAATAATACATGCAAGGCCAGGTCCTGTGATTGAAGGAAATCATGCAATACTTTGAGGGTTACGTTAACTCTATTAGCTAAGATCAAAAAAATCTATACAATGTAAACACAATAACTATTCTAATATTTGAGCATGCAAATTATAAATCCATAGATTGCTCAACATTTTACTAATTTACTGATGTATGTTTGCAATTTATTTCTATGGAGTCTTTGAAAAAACATATTATTATATCTGTTGGTCATGATTTAGATGTGTTTGAAAAGACAGAGAGATGGGTTAATTTTTGAACCAAAAGTCCTGGTATTCCACACAGTAGGAATCATATGAAATGAGGCAAGGAGTCTGTGTGTCCAGGTCAGCCGTTAACTCCATTCGTTAGGGCATAATGGTAGTAAGGATGAACAATGGGAGATAATGTTGAAAACGCAATTTGGCAGGCATGTTGAAAGCTGAGGTTGGCAGATCAAGGAGTTGACAGTTCTTATGCAGAAGAGTAACACGATCAGAATTGGGCTCTTAAAAGATTTATCTGACAGCAGGTAGAGAATGAATTGGGGAGGTGGGAGCGAGAAGTAGAGAGGCTGCAGGAGAGCATAGATGTCAAACGCAATGAAGGCCTGAACTAGGACAGTTGAAGTAAGAACCCTCAGGTAAGACAAGGAGCTGAAGAAAGAGAATTAAAACCACTGGGAAACAGATTAGATTTGGGCTAAGAAGAATCTGCTCACAAAATAAGAATTTGTTACCATTCATCTCACTAACGTTTCTGATAATGATGAAATTATACTCATTAAGTACTAGGTATGCCTTATGACTGTTCAGATACCAAGCTCCATGTAATCTGTTTATAATAATCACTGAAGTACTACAGTTTAAGAATGAGTAAATTCTTTTTCCTTTGTAAATTAAAGCAGATGAAAGGATATTCCTAAATAATATTGTCATTCATTCATGTTCTGAAATCTTTGTTTTGTTTTGTTTTGTTGTTGTGTTTTGAAGAGGGTGACAATGAGGGGGAGACATCACTAGCAGGAAGGTAGTTGTTTAATCTCACCTGCGTGGACTATGTAACGGCAATTATAATCATGTACTGTAATGAAATTTAAACTATTAAAATAATAAACTTAGGAGGAAATAGGAGTGGGAGTGGATAATTAGGGATTGTGAATGCTAACCTTAGAAAAAGCTCCCACCTACTGGTAATGACCACCGTCGCCAAATTCCTTAATCTTACATTTACTATCCCCTCCAAACTCAAATATTAAGTCTGTCTGTATTTAGGAGGCATGTAAGGAACATTACATAGCTGATGAGAGCAAATCCAAAATTGCTTGTGCTCCTCCACCTTTATATTTCAGGAACTAGTTTGTTGTCTTCTTTGGTTTTTGTTTTGCTTTGCTTTGCATCCTGTTTTCCCTGAAAACAGTTTTCTCCTCCATGTCCTTCTATTCCCAGTGGATTCAAATTATTAAACAGGAACTTATACTCTAACAAAGGTTTGAAAAAAATATGTAAGGCAAAAACTCTTACGATGATTACAAATCTTCATATCTCCATTGCCTTTCTTTCCCCAATGGATTGATCTCTAAGCATCAGACACATTTTTTTACCCCTGCCCTTACTCTCATTTTGAACAGTCTTGACCTTTGTCCCAATACTTGCCCAGATTTATTCATTCATTTCTTGGAAAGTTATGCCTGCCTTCCTTTGTATTCCAGAACAACTCTCTGGCCTGACTCTCTTTCCAACAGTCCATTCCCCAAACCAATCTCACCCTCAGCTCTCCTTTCGCTTCACTGCTGAATCACCAGGGGAGTGAGAAAGGTCAGAACATGAAGACTAGCCCAACAGGAAGGGAAAGCAAGAGTGACATATAGGAGATCAGGTCTTCAAAAGTTCACTTAAACAGAGACCATGGGTATCATGAATTCATTCAGGAAGAATCTGGGTTGACATCCAAGAGGTTAGATCCAACCAAAAAAGACTCCTCAGGTATAGAGTTTGAGTTAGTCAGCTGAGATGGACTATGGTCATACATGCTAGGTAGGCTTGGTGAGACAAGCTAAAGATGGTCAGAGATCCAGGTTAAAATAGTGATGGGCAGGACAGGGTACTAGATAGAGCGCAGATCAAGAAACCTAAAAAATCATATAAACAAGCAGCCCAAACAGGAATAAACAGAAAATATGAATGATCCTAGGGCAAGGACAAGGTACTGCCTATTTGATTCTAAATGTCCTTCTTGGTATAGACAACTTTGTCTGCTCCAAAGCATGTACCAGCATTATAAAGATGCTTTTTATTACCAATTTTAACAGGTATAGAACTACCTGAGATTTCAACACTCACCAATTAACCTTCATAATAATTATGTAACCAAATATATACTGCATTTGCCTTATATTGGTAGTTTCTTCCACCAAAGCATGGAAGCATCATTGTATATAATGTCTGCTCATTTAGAAATTACTTATAATTTAATGTGAACTGAATAGTAATTACTTACTCTATAATAAAATAACTTTGTCTAGCTAATTTTTTTTCAAGGAATTTTGTCACACAATACAATGTTAAATGCTGTCATCTGCCAAATAATATGCATAATTTACAACCTGTTGGTGAGATCAGGAATAGACAAGTAAGAGGAATAAAGATACAGTAATCATTGACCCAGTTCTGTACCACAGTTAGAGTGAAAAATGCAGACTTTTGTCCTCATTTTTGCCAGCACTGCTGCTGCCAAGTATGTTAGATTACCTTATTTCCTCACTCTACCCTAATGTTGACTCTTTGTGTACTACATACCATCTAAGGGCTAATTATGAAGCTGTAGGTAAGGCTACATGATATCCTCTGAAAAATGTACCTATGGAAGCACAACATATTATAATTAAGACAATTTCCACAGCCTTGAAATCCTCGAAGGGCCCCAGGCTTCATTTGGTTTGGTGCCAGAATATACGTGTATCAGGTTGACAGCCAACGATCATTGCTTATTTCATTTCTTTTTTTTTTTTCTTTCTTTTTTTTTTTTTGATAAAGAGAAGCCTCCTGGCATACTACTGTGTGTTACATCATCACACTACCATAGCAGTCCGATGAGTTTC
Organism: Aselliscus stoliczkanus; assembly: GCA_033961575.1. NCBI lineage: Eukaryota > Metazoa > Chordata > Mammalia > Chiroptera > Hipposideridae > Aselliscus > Aselliscus stoliczkanus. The sequence continues at coordinate 155,760,283 of CM066731.1, forward strand.
CATTGATTGAAGTCTGCACTCAATACAAAACGATAGATGCCGGGGCCGGCCGAGTGGCGCATTGGTTAAGAGCTGGTTTTGGGACGCCAGCGGCCCCTGTTCGGATCCCACATATAAGGGCCAGTGACACTGCCCTTTAAAAAAAAAAAAAGAAAGAAATGATAGATACTGGACTGACAGGAGGACAGGTGAGTCAGATTTATCTTAGCAAAAAAAAAAAAAAATGGGGGGGTGGAATGCGGGCGGGCAAGGCTAGCTTCTCCTTCAATAATTTAGTGCTAGCCCCTTATCTCATTTCTATTAACTGCTAACAAATAGACAATATTCAAAAACAAGTAATTAATATCATGAAGGTCTCAAATTACAAATACATCCCAAGAATGCATACAAATGACCAACAGGTACAGAAAAATGTGTTCAACATTATTAATCACTAGGAAAATACAAATCAAAACCACAGTGAGGTATCACCTTACGCCTGTTAGAATGGCCATTTTCAAAAAAACAACAGATATCGAGTGTTGGCAAGGATGTGAAGAAAAGGAAATTCTTGAGGCCTGTTAGTAAGAATGTAAATTGGTATATCCATTATGGAAAACAGTATGAAGTCTCCTCAAAATATTAAAAATAAAACTACCGGGGCCGGCTGAGTGGCACGGTGGTTAAGCGCTGGCTTGGGAAGCCAGCAGCCCCGGTTCGGTCTCACACTGCCAGTGACATTGCCCTCAAACAAAACAAAACAAAACAAAACAAAAATCTTAAAAACTACCATTTTATCCAACAAACCTACTTCTGGGTATCTATCCAAGATAAATGAAATCAGCTTCTCAAAGAAATATCTGCTCCCCTATGTTTATTGCAATATTATTCATAATAGCCAAAATATGAAACAACCTAAGTGCCTGTCCACAGAAGATGAATAAAGAAAACGGGATATACATAATGGAATATTATTCAGCCATAAAAAAGAAGAAAATCCTGCCACTTACAACAACATGGATGAGGGTGGAGGACATGATGCTAAGTGTTATTTCAATTATTTGCCAGACACAGAAAGACAAAGTCCGTATCATCTCACTTATATATGGGAGAAATATATATATATTTTAAAAGTCCAGCTCAGAACCAAAGAGTAAAACCATGGTTTCCAAGGTCTGGGGGATGGGGCAAATGGAGAGATATTATCCAGGGGTACAAATTTTCAGTTATAAGATGAATAAATTCTAAGGATCTAATGTACAGCATGGTAACTATAGTTCATGATATTGTATGTTCTCACCACACACCCAAAAAATGGTAACTATGTGTGGTAACGGATATCTTAATTAACTTTATTATGGTAATTATTTCACAATCCATACATTTACTAAATCATCTCATTGTAAACCTGAAGAAATTACAAATACATATTAATAGGTTGTTTTCTCTACCAACCTTAAGTTAAAAAAATTTTTAAGTGGATTTAGGGGTAGAAACCTCAGAAATACTAAAATGTATGGGGTGAGGTAAGGAAGAGGAACCCACAAAGGCAGAGAGAAAGAATAGTCAGAGAAGCTCAGAGACAGCCATAGAAAGCTTTGTCACAAAAGCCAAAGAGTTACAGATTTTTTTTCCCCCCTAAGAGTGCATTAAATATGGCAGAGGGAACTTGCTCACTAAAGAAATTGAATGTGAAAAGGCCTGAAAGTTATCCCTGGCACTGATAATTAGGATGATGTTAATTTCTTCATAAAGTAACTTTAGTAGAGTTGTAAAGGCAGATAGGATACATTGCACGAATACATGAATAGAGAAAATCCAGACTCCAGGTGGAAATAGGAGTGAGGACAGTCAGCGAAATGACAGGGGGCAGCCAAAGATCATGAAAGACTTTTCTTTTTTTTTTTTCAAACGGTTGGAGAAAGAGTATATTCATTGCCTAAACATCAGGAGCCAGAAACAGAAAACAGATTAAAGACATAGTTGAGAAAGAGAGGAGTGCTGCGTCCATTTTGAACCCTACCTATGTGTTCAGCTATCACCTAGATTCTGGGATTAATTCTTTGTCCAAAGAGAATGCCATAAGCTCTAGGCTAGCAACTGAGTCTTAAGTCATCCTTGTTGATTTCTGCTACTTTCTGACTTTGGTCTAGATCCTAGTTCCTGGATTCTGGCTTTACCCCTTGTGTCCAGACCCTTAACTTGAGCCCAATTCATCCAAATTCTCCTTCTATTCCAGGTTTCCACCTTGATTCATGTCCAAGAATCCTTGGTCTTCTCTCTAGAAATGAGCCTTTCACATCATCCTCCACTTTCTTCTCAGGTGTGGTGTGTATGCTTTCCACAGCCCATCTCAGGGCCATTAACCCACCCCACTTTTTCCTGGTTAACATAACCCTAATTCTGCTCAAGTCTCAAGTGACCATATGTGTTAAGGGAAGCTGAGCCCCTTTCCACTCCCGGAAGGGGAATTTTATTTAGTCACAGGTAATTATGTAAATTCTATTCTGCTGGGCAGTGATGTGTTTTTGAAAAGGAAGTGTCAAAATTCTCATCTGTTGCTTGTCTTTTAGGAAATAATAAGTTCTGGAAGAAAGATTTCAACTTTTTCTACTTGACATGGCTGTGTCTACACAGAACACCTGGCATGTGGACACATCCAGTGACCATGAAAGGATCACTAAGCAAGAAGGGACAGACACCTGTGTCACCAGAATATTGTTGAGCCTCTGAATTTGTCACACCCAGAATTGCCTATAATCAGTTTTCTTGTTATATGGGATAATTTGTTTCCTTGGATACACTTTATTGAATTTTCTGTATCTTTAAACAAAACATATTCTGATTGGCGTATTGTAGAAGTAAAGGCTAAGAAAAACGGATTTTATTGAGATCATATTATGTATCAGATATTTAGAAACATTATTTGATTTACTTTTTATAACAACCCAGTGAGGTTATACTTGATCCCCATTTAAAGACGGGTCTGACTCAAAAGTCTGCATCGACCCCTATGAAGTTAGACGATCTGACACCAATTTTTTTTAATGCATCATTAAGTGCTACTTCTAGACCAGTTTCCTAGACTTCAAACTTTTCTCTCACGAGTATCAAAATGCTGCAGTAGAGCATGGGACTCTGGATATAGTTTGACAGATAAGACAAGACTATTCAAACCTTACTGCATTTATTAACTGGGTAAACTAAGATAGATTACTTAGGTCCTAGATTCCTTATTATAATAATACCTGTAAAAGATAATAATAGTACCTACTCTTAAAGATTGTTGTAAATATTAAGTTAGATAGTACCTAAATAACATTCAGTAAATGTCAATACCAATGTGGATATGTAAAAAGTATGTCTTCATTTGTATAAATACTTCTATTGCAAATCCATAATCAACTAACTTTTGAAAACCCCATCACAGAATTTTAGGACTGTGAGACACTGCAGACATGAAAGTTTGTGATATCCTGTTATCAAGAGGTAAGTTTTACCTAATTACAAAATGAGCTCAGGGAAAAATATATAATCTTCTTAGGAGTTACTTTTAAAAAGCTAAATAGAGTGAATTTATGTCACTGTTATGATAATAATCACTTGAAATTAATCATCAGTTAACTAAACATTGCAACACAGTTACATGGAGGAAGAAAGAGGAGTGCATCTAGTTAAAATTTAAGAACATGGTAATCTTCACTGCATTTTATCATGCCTGGCTGACAATGCTGTATTGTTGCAGAGTTGAAAGAACACTGAACTTGGAATCAAAAGATGTGGCTGGGATAAAGCCCCTTCTCCATTATTTATCAGGTCTATAACTTTGGGCAAGTCCTCCATCATCTCTAAATCTCAGCTTCATTATCTCTAAAACGAGGGGAATGATTTAGCCCTTTGCTTGTTTCACAGGATGGTTCTAATTATCAAAGTATATACAGAAGGCTTTTATAAATTGAACATGCAATATTCTTGCAAGGAAAATAATAAAAATTTCAGTAAACACAAAAGGTGAAAACTTCAGACTCTGCGTTCTGTAACACATTCTTAAAGTTGTTTTTTTTTTCCCTTGGGATATTTACTCATTACTTATTCTGAAGCGTCAGCAGTCTTTGAAACTGCACAGTACTAACACAGCACAGTGCCACGGACAGCTGCAGATTCAGCCAGAGTCGTTTGATGATGATGATCTTTGAAGGTTTCCCATCTATAGAGGGCTCTCACTTTGCGCGCTATAGTTGATAGAATCAAGCTACAGGCTCTGGCATGTGATAGTCAGTTTGAGTCAAGGTTGGAAATCACTCAATCAAGAAACCACTCAATCACTCTGTCTAGAAAAAAAAAATGGATTAGAGATGACTCAGACCCAATTCTGAAAGTGTTTTTAATGGGGCATTGATTTCCCTCTACTGAACATTTACTAAAAATAAAAAATAATGTTGGCAATACTCTTTGTGGAGTCTCTTCCAGACAGCTGTGACATCTGAGGAACACTTAGAACACTGCATATAAAAAATTATATAAATAATAGCATCATCCTTCTCTATGATTATTTTTCTCATTCCAAAAGGCCTTGAATAAAATGAGCTATTTTCCAGGAATATCAGAAAGCTCTAGAAATTAGTAAATTGGACACCACTACTCACTAATCTATTATTACAATTTCCAGTTGGTATAAAAGTCCAGAATTCCTTTTCCCCTATAGAAATTATGCTTTAAATACCAGTTAGATTTTCAGACTGGCTCAAAAATTGACAGCAAGTTCAACATGATACAAAATGGGAAGGAGCTACTCACAGAGCTAAGGTAACCACTGACAAGACTGACAGTGGACACTATACAAGAGCCAAAAGAAACCAGGAGCAAGACGGTCACGTACCAATTCTGGAGCCCATAGTGGAGGAGGAATAGGTCCAGAAAAGACCACTGAATCATACAGAAACCACAAGTTCTCTCTCTCTGTCTTTTGTCTCTCTCTGCTAAGCATCTAAAAGAGTAGTCTGTATTGGTTGAGTATTCTCCTGTTCATTTAAAAATGTACTATGTAATATTTGATAATACAAATGGATTAATCTAATTTGAAGGTATTACAATCTAGAATATACATCTAGGGCTACAATTGTTTGGTTTTAGGAAATGCAAATGCCCAGCTAGTCAAGGAAATGCCAAGCAGTTTTCTGAAGCTATTATGTCAATTTATTATCCCACCAGTAGTATGTGAATTTCCACAAATTTCTCTATCCTTCCCACATTTGATATAGTCAGATTTCTTGATGTTTGTCAATCCCATGGGTATAAAATTTATCTGATTATGCTCTTAACATGCGTTTTTCCTTATTATCAAAGAGATTGAGGACCTTCTTTTTTTCATTTATTCCTCATTTTGTTTCATGTCTGTTCATTCCATTTGTCTATTTTTTTATTAGGTTACTTGTTTTTCTTATTGATTTACAAGAATTTTTAAATATGTATATACGTATAATAGTGGAAACTAATCCTTTATTAAGCAGTTAAATCTGTTGCTAATATTGTCTACAGTTTACTGCTTGTCTTTTTATTTTACTTATGTACCTTTTGATGAACAGAAACTTTTCAATCAATGTAGTTAAATTTATCTTTTCTGTTGTGTTAGTACTTTTGTTTATTTAAAAAAGTTCTTTCTTACCAAGAGAGCATGAGATGCATTTCTTTATATTTTTATAAAAGATTTAAATATTTCATATTTAAGCCCTTAATCGACCTGGAATTAATTTCTGAGCATGACGTCGTCCTCCAATCACTTTTAAATCCATTCATTTTTAATTGGGCTGCAGTCTTCTCCAAAAATTGCTCTGGTTCAGGTTATGACTGGCTTTCCTGTTATCAAACCCAATGGGTAATTTCCTGTCTCTGATTTATTTATTATTATTATTATATTATTATTATTATTATTACTATTGCAGCATTTAAAAATCTCTAGAACACTTTCCTTCTTGAAACTCTGTCTTTCACTTTATCTGTTTTTTTGTGTTGTTGCTGTTGTTGTTTTTCACTTTATCTGTTAACTTACTCTTCCCTGATATTTTTTCCACCTCTTGATCTGATCTTTTAGGCCTTCACAGCTTTCTCCATTTGCATCCTAAATGGTGGTATGGACCAGAGGTCCATATTCAACCACTCTTCTTCTCATCTATTTGATCTTTTCCAGTGTTCTCCCCCTGTACATGTTCAAATAGACACATATATTCTAATGGCCCACACATCCATTAAATCCAGCTCAGGCCTCTGTCCATAATGCTAGGTCTCTTGAGCTCAACGTCTATTGGACATTACTCTCGGGATGTCCAACTAAGCCATCTTAAAATAAACATTTTTAAATAAGAAGCTTTGTTCTATCTCTCCACCTTCCAAAATCTGCCCCTCTTGCTTTGTTACCTAACCTAGAGATTGATACCACCCTCTACACTGTCAATAAATGAGAAATAAGAAGCCATCCTACACCCTTCCCTGGCCATCATTCTCCTTCATCTTCTACATCTAATCAATCACTTAGTCCTATGGATCATTTCACCTAAATATCTCTCACTCATGCAGACTCATCTCCATGCCCTCTGCTGCTACCTTAGGTCAAGGTTCACTTTTTACTTGGATTTTTGCAGTAACCTTTTAAATTGTCTTCCTGGAGTCAGGCTGGTCCTCCAGAAGCCATCAGCTGCACCTGTCAAAGTGATTTTCATAAAATGCAAAACAGATCATGAGGCAGGATCCTCATATACATATACAAAGTACACTCCTCAACCCCACACTGCTCCAGCACACACTTCTAGGCACCCCAACCAACACAGATGACCATCCATCCTCCTGTAGTTGCCATTAGTGAAACTTCTGCTGGGCTGTCACTTTTGGATGAAAGGAGGTGCTTTGCCTCCCAGTACTTACTTTTGCCAGTTTCTGACCCACCAAGCTGCCACCACTTTATGGATTTGCACCTCAGCCCTTTCTCCCTTTATCCAAATCACCACTTGTGGACCCTCTTCTTAGCCCTTTGACTCTGATCCTTGGAATCTCCCTTTCCACAACTAAATGATTCTATGAATCTAAACTCTTTACCAGATGTTCTCTATAGCTCCTCCCCTGAGCTAAATTCTCTTAGCTGAAGATGTATCATCAACCACCTCAGGTCATGCTGGTCCTTTTCTTACCTAACACCTACTATAGAGCCCGCCGAAAGTCCCTGTCATGCGTGCTCCTCCCCACCACTTCCTGGCTGTGACAGCTCCACCTGTATGTAAAACAGCCTGCTCCTTTGAGACATGTGTCATTCTACTGTATGAACCTATGTACCTCACAGTGGCTTTATCGGTAGATTTTCTGATTCTCTCCCCATTCGTTGACAATTTTAACATCTGGCACAGTCCTTTCCACATCGTAAGAGCTTTCATCACGATGGGAGTCATCAATATTTACATAGACAACACACCCAAATCTTGGCTGCTCATTTCTTGACCTAATCCCTAGAAACCTCCTACTTAACTCCACTACTCTTCTCACACTATATATCCTCCCTCCAAGCAATCGTGTCCTTTCACATAGCTTTAAGTATTTTCTATATTACAATTCCTACCTAAATTCTATCCCTAGCCAGACTCGTACCTTGGGCTCCAGACATGGATCTCTAACTCCTGTTGATATCTTCACCAGGATGTCTTCTAAACACCTTGGACTCAAAACCAAATTCATTATGTGCATCTGTCTATCCTCAAATCTTTGCTTCTCCATTATACCGTATTTCAAAAATAAGAAAAAAATGGTACCACTATCTCTCCAGTTACCAATGGAGTCTTTATTTCCTTCTATTTGTTCATTCTCCAGATTAAGTCAATCATGAGTCACCACTTCCAAACAGATCTCAAATCTCTTCCCTTCCTTTCACGCTTACATCACCATCCTAAATCAAACAAAAGTACTTCTTTGTCTGGCGTAGCAACATACTTCTGATGGGTTCCCCTTTCTCTAGCCTTTCTTTGTCTTAACATAGTTTCACATGGCATGGCAGCAGGAGTCATTTTCCAAAAATGCAAACCTATTCACGTCCCCTGTTAAAATCCCTTGGTAAATTTAGCATTCCTTCCCTAATATGAAAAGGATTTGGGGGTGTGGGGTACAGTTCATGTTCCCAAATGCTCTCACTTTTCTGGGTCAAGAACACAAAAGGAACCTGGATGACTGTATAAAACTATCCTTTCCTTCAAGGTAAAGTTGTGGTTACTCATGAGCATTAGAGGGTCTACACAGAAAGGTGTACAGATCCAGGAGTGACCTTCCCACCCTATTCTACTAGCTCTATTCCCCACCATCCTCATGGTGCCTCAGAAACTTTGAGCTCTTTTGAACTTTGTGTCCTCCCCATTAACAAGTATGTGCCATGCCCCCTTTGCCTCATTCTCAGGGTCAAACCTCTTTTAGGGTAAGTTGACCAGCAGGTCTGTTAACTTTCCTGCTAGAGAAAGATGGAGAAGAGATACAAGGAAAGAAAACCTCACATTAGTGGGCTGCCCTCAGTGCAGGGCTCTCCTTGAGTGGTATCTGCAATATGATCGGAATTTCCCCACTGCTGTGCAGCTGTATTATCTCGTGTTATGTTAAAAGAGTATGTCTCCTTTGTCCTAGTTGAAATATGCCTGACTTCGGAAAGAAGAAGAGAAAACAAGTACTGTATTTTTAAATGTAGCCATATATTTATAGTTTATGATTAACCTTAGTATAATTATCAATGTCTACTTTTTCTGTCTCATCTCTCCCCATGCCCCTACTGACACTTGATGCTTACAGACATCAGTTCCCCTTCCGTGTCTGTCAGTCCTCTTCATTTCTGTATGTACTGACAGCTTCCTTTGGCAGGTACCTGTGACTGCCTGATTACTTCTTTATTTATGTGAGAAAGTAATACATGTATGACACGGATATCAGTATGCTTGACCAGTGTTCAGGGCAGGCCAGAAGTCCTAGAACATCACACTCAGGAGCGGCCCTTGACCAACTATGGATGGGAATTGGTGGATAAACGCCCTAGTTTTCCGGCTTCGTAAGTGGAACAATGTGAAGAATGTTCTGCACAGTCTTTCTGAGGTCCCTGTGGGATTTGGCCCTAGTGACCCTAAGAGGTAATCTGGGCATTAGTGCACCTGTTGGCTTTTCTGACTTCTCAGTCTCTCTTTCCTCTATTACGCACAAAAGCTTTTCCAGACAACCTCTCAAATAAACTGCTTGCACTCAAATCCTGTGTCTCAAGGTCGGCTTTTGAGATAATCCAATTTAAGACAATTAGCATCAGAAATAGACCTAAGAAATAAACACTCACGGATGGATTTTGAAATTGGATCATTCACTAGTCAGACAGCGACAAGAATCCCGTTGCTGGTGACAAGTGGGCTGGTGATAGCGCCTACCATGCTGTAGCATCACTGTTACTAAGAAATTCTTAACTTTCGTTTTTGATGAATTGGGATCATGTCAAGGTAGGAAGAAACCAATGAGTTTCAGGACTGTGAAACAGGTTGTCTCCTGTTAGGAGGCACAGAAGCCCTGAAGGAAGAAAATGACTCTCTCAAGTCAACCAAGTATCAACAGGGATCCAGGTAAAAGCCACGATGCCTTCATGGCAGCATTTACAAATGCTCTTAGTTCGCATTGCCAAAGGGCAGACATTGCTTTAAACCAAGCCCAAACTTGGGTTGTAAGGGTGAAAGAAAGAATTCAAAGGAGGCTGAATTCGGACCTCCAAAGTCTCCTATGCTCATGTCAGGAAAGGAATAAGATCCTCTGATGTAGGATGCAGGTATTTGAGTGAATATGCTTGAAAACTTTGAGCCTCCAGACTTTTCTGGGCAGGCCAAAGTGGCTTCTCCACTGGCTAGAGGAGGGCACTCTCCTAAAGCCTGAATCCCATGAAAAACGCTCCCCTGCCTTGAGGCAAATGACTTACAAGAGAATTCTTGACCTCCTTAAGATATAGACCAGCAATGAGGGTCACATCTCAGCATCACCTCAGTAAGGAAGTACAGTCCTCACCATGGGGGGAAAGCAAATATTCACCAAAAGAATGGGAGGACCTGGCTAAAGCAGAACTAGGAAAAGATGCCAGGAATAGATAATGAGGGTGATGGGTGGGGACATAGGGGCAGGAATATAAACTGCCCATTAGAGAGTCTATTGATATAGAAGGCCTCTTCTGTGTCTCTAGTATAATCGTAGTAAGAATTCTGAAGATAGAGTTCATGTTATACTGTGTGAAGCTTAGAAACAACAATGGTCAATAGTACATGATGTTAGAGATGACAAAGCAGCCTTGATAAAGTACTGAGAAAGGCATCAAGGTCTCAGAGATTTGTAAATGCTAAGATGAATTTGCTACATAAGATGAGAAAGCTCAATAGTTTTCTACGTTCCCCCATGAAGGTAGGAATAGGGCAGAAGAAACTCTCTTAACAAAAACAATAGTGAATCAGGAATGCTCTAGTGATGGGCTACCAGCATCATTAAAAAGCTCATGGTGACTGTTCTCTACAGGATTGATGGAAGGAGATGCTGCAATGAGTATCAATGGGTGTGTCAGGGTTCTGTAATAATAGAGGCCAGAGGGTGACAGGTAAACAATATATAGTAACAAGGTCAAAATGACAACTATGGGGCTTGACCTACAGGTATTTAAGATAATGGATTATTGGTGTTCCTAGTGAAGATATAGATAGTCAGGCTATGAGTGTGTAATTTGAACACTACAATAACAGAAAGATCAAGGTCAGATAAGCAAAAAGCTAATATCGCTCGCTGTAATGGAAAAGCATAACTCCTCACCTAGTTTTCAACCTGAAAGGGTATTATGACCCGGGGCCCCGTAAGGGCCATGAGGAGGGATCCCAGAATGTCATATGCACATACGATAGCCTTTCCGCAATCCTTTCTGAGGGAACCCTATGTGCAGTCAAGAATCCTATTAAAGCACTAGCAGAGGGAGGTCAGGTGATAAACGGAGTCTGGTCAAAGTTCATCTTACTGTGAGTCCACCGATACTTTTGTCATTTGCTCGAATCCTATGTGCATCATTTTGTTGGATATTTTTGGTTGCTGGGAGAGTCCCCACAATGGTTCGTAAAATGTAGAATTAAAAGTTGTTATTGTAATAAGGGCTGACTGAAACCCCTGAAGCTATCCACACACACACACACACACACACACACACACACCCCAGGCCAACACAGTAAATGAAAAGCAATACTACATTCTGGGTAGAATGGCAAAGAACTGTGCCACCCTCAAAGATTAAATAATGCAGATATGGTATTTCTCACTCATCCCCATGTAATTCATTGGGATGACCCTAAGAAACCAGATGGATCAAGGCTGGTCTTAAAGTGAAAGACGGTGAGAAAATAGAAAAATAAACATATACATACTGGTCTCTGCCCCCGGTTCCTGGCACAAACCTCCTAAAACCCTTGTAATTCCCTAAGTAATAAGGCCACTACACCTACTGCTCTAATATTGTCATTGGCACAGGGCTCCTATATCCCTTGGAATTTCCTGGGTGTAGCAGTGATTTTTGCTCTAATGAGGTAAGGCTGGGTGGGCTCCTAGGCTGGGGCTGGTCACTGGAAAGACCACGCCATTATTACGCTGTTAGAATTTTCAGCCCAGACCCCCATTTTCCAGGGAGGGGAGTGGGACTAGAAATGGAGTTAATGACCCATCATGCCCTATGTGATGAAGCCACCATAAAAATCCTAAAAGTAAAATAAGCAAACTATTCCAGAGTTCTATGACCTACTGTAACAAATTAATTGAACATGAAAAGGAAATGGGAACTATCAATTTGTAGCTGATTGGTTAGAAGCATAGGTAACAAACTGAATTTGCAACTGGCATCTAAATTGTATGTGTTTGGGATGGGAGGGAGGCAGGCTGGGAGGATGGAGGTCTGAGCGCTTAACCTGTGTTAGCTGATGCTATCTCCAGGCACACAGTGTTGGAATTGAGTTCAAATCGTAGGACACAGCGTCACAGAATTGCTTGGTGTGGAAAAACCACCCACACAAGTATGTCTGAAATGTTGTGAAAGTGATAATAGTATGAAAGTAAAGAGGAAACACAAAAATAATCTGGCTTTTCTACACAAAGACCCAACTGTAGATGTTTTGCCATATGTGGTGTCTTAACTAGAACAGATCAGCATAGGCTCTGGAACTTGGCAGGAGGCTCTTCATCTAGCAAAAGTATTCTTTTCAATTGCCGTCAAAACAAGAGGATCAAAAGCACTTTGCTTTCACCTGGGATTGGACACCAGTATATATTTACAGTCTTGCCTCCAACCTAAGTTAACTCCCCTGCTCTCTATCATAGCATAGTCCAAAAGAGTCTTGATGATCTTGGCATTTTCACAAACATCCCACTGACCTATTATACAAATGGATCTGAAGAGTGGAAAGCGATATATACATGTGCCACTGGTAAGATACGTGTGAACCAGAGAGTGACAAATAAACCCTAAAATGATTGAAGATACTGTCATATTGGTGAGGTTGTTAGAAGTTCATTGTCTGGAGATATACTTAGATATCGCCTCAGTTAAAGGACAAGTTCACAGACCTTGCCCCTCTATATTAATAAAGGCAGCACAACACTTAATAGGCCTCCTTATACTTTAGATATAGCACATATCACCTCTGGAACTACTGCTCCCACACATTTATAGGGTAATACAGACAGCTTCCAAATTTGATGGGAAGTTCAAGAAAGAGAAAGCTCTGTAGCAGGTTAAGGCTGCAGTACAAGCAAACTTCCATTTAGCCATCTGACCCTCCACATTCCATTTTACTGAGAATATCTGAAGGAAAGAAGAATGTCATGTTGAATCTAAGATTTTTGAGCAAGGCCATCTGATCCGCAGCAGAGAACAATTTTAAAAAGTAGCTTCTGGTAGTCTACCAATAGAGACTAAGTACATGGACCCTAGTAGAAGCTAAATGCAAGGTCATGGGAAATCCAGTGGCAATGCAACTGAAAATGCCCATCATGAACTGGTCATCTACAGGGCCCCATGTCATAAACAGTAGAAATGCATAGTACAGTGGGAATGGGAATTGGGGCCTCAAAGGCCCAGATGATACAAGTTAACATAAGGACAGTAGCTCAGACGTACCCTCCTCCTCCAGTTCACTCGTTTGGCCCCATAAAGTACTTCTTATGGCCTGATAGGTTAACTCTGTGTGTTGAGGCGTGCCACAAATGTACAGCTAATGCACCACAACCCGACTCAGGGGTGGCCCTGAAAGACCGATGATGGTAAACGGATCAGTACAGCTGGTAATCAGCTTCATGTAGAGGAAGATCCAAAAGCTCAGATTGCTCAGAAATGAAGGGAATGAGATCTGAGTAATTCCACCAGACAAGCAATTGAAGACAGTAAATGTGTTACTAAGGTAAGGGGAATCTTGAATAATTGGTAGAGGACACCAATGATATACTTCCAATTTGGCCGTGGGACCAATCAATGGCAGCAGTAGGGTTTATAGCCTGTCCCATGATCTCTACCACTGTCATTTTTTGTTTTTTGTTTTCGTTTTTTTAATTGTAACTAACAACCTTGAAGATCCATTGATAGGAGAGAGAGGACCCAGCATGGGATATCATAACTGAACACATTTTACTGCAAGCACCTGTGACTCTGCATGAGAGCTTTGTCTGGCTATAGGAGCTTGTTTAGTCTACATGCTGGCCAACCTGGAAATGTTGAGGAGGTACCATCCTTAGGAACAGCCTTCAAGAAATTACAGATGGAATTTTATGGATAAATAGCCTGGCTTCCTCGCCCCTCCGGTATCACAATTCTGAGGCATGTTTTTCATAATCTTCCAAGCTTCCACAGTGGTTCACAGAATTAGCCTGATCATGACTGTTTTCTACACAGAGTTTCTTACCTTCCCAATCTTACTTCTCCACTCTTCCCAGTCACGTTCCAAATAAAACTACTTACACTCCAACGCTTGTCTCAGATCTGAGGAATCCAATCAATAGGAACTTGATTTCAGATGCTCAGACATCCCCTGTTTCGTTTCCTCTTCTGGTACATTCTCCCCACCCCATCAGCCTCCACCTCCCTGGTGATCCTAGCTAAGTTTTGTCTTTTTAGTCTTATCTTAAAGATGATTCCTTTAAGAAAGCTGACTGTAATCCCAGGACAAACTGGGTTCTGGAAATGTATGCTCTCATAGCTTTCCAAGTGTCCCTTATCATAGCAGTAGATTTATTGTTATTGTGTGTTTTTCTTTTCTAATTGACTGTAAGTATTAAGAAGGCAGAACTAATGTCTTTGTTGACAACACATCCCAAATGTCAAGCACAGTAGCCATTCAAAAAATACTTATTGAATGAAGTCATTTACAAACAAAGCTTTTATGAGGCTTCCCTCTCCCTCAGTTTAGGAGAGAAAGTCCTGTTCTCCTCTCTAATCTAATCTCCAACTATTCCTCTCGAAGCACCCTTCTCCCTGGAATTACTGCTTGCAGTTCCCCACATACATCATACTCAGTTATATTGCCAAGCCTTTGCCCATTTGTTTCTTCTACTATATTTGTATCCTCCTCTCCACTTAGCTTATTTCTACCCATTGTTCATATCTCATTAAAGTATAACCATCTTTGGCAATCTTTCCAAAATGCCTTTGTAACACTTAGAGGTCTCTGCTCCCAAAGAACCTGGAGTATAATTCAATAATAATTCTTTAATACACTATAATCATTTTTTAAACTTTTCTACCCCCAAAATCTGTAAGCTGCCAAGAAATTAATGTCTGACTGTTCTGTTTTTATACAGTGCCTATCATATTGCCTGGGGGAAAAGTATGTGCTTGACAAGTATTTTCTGGCTACAGATGATACTTGTATATAAAAAGAATTATTAAGGAACTAGGGATGCTTAGCCAGGAAAGGAGAAGTCTTAAGGAAAGCAGGACATCTGCCCTCAAGTATGCAAGGGTTATCTAAAGGAAGAAGCAAGCATCACAATTGAGGTGCTTTTATCAGTGTATGATGCAGCTAATTGTTTTTTGACTTTGCAGAATTAGATGCTGGGAATGTTAAAAGAATGACAGCTTGTTGATTGCAACAACTGCTGATGTGTGTACTGCTGTATATCAATTACTAAATACTGCTGTTGGCAGTTGTTAACAGTTTGATATCTATCTGTACCTATTAACAGCAAAGGGCTTGGAATCTAGCTGCTTGGGTTCAAATACAAACTCTGCCTCCTAATAGCAGCACAGCCTTGGGCAATTCAAAGTCATATTTCAGTTTCCACATCAGCAAAATGGGGTTAATAAAAGTATCTACCTCCCAAGATTGTTGTGAGGATTAAATGAATTAATGTACATGAAACACTTAAAATAATACATGATACAAAGACGCTTTCTATAATAAAAATTATTTTTATTAAATCCACTAGGCTAAAGCAGGTCTCATGAGTTCAAGTATTAGGAGCATACACTGATTCAAGCTAAAAATGACTTTCTGACAACTTACAAGTATGCTATCCAATAGTGGAATTAGCTGCGTTGCAATAGTAAACATCACATCGCTAGAAATTAAACCATTTAACCAAACAGTGGTTACCTATTCTGAAATGTAGTACGGAGGTTGTTTTGTTTGTTTTTGTTTTAATTCTAACATTTTCTGATTCTATGACTTCCTCAGCACCACAGTGTGACACCACCTGCCAATTTGTATATAACATCTTTGTTAAGAACTTCAAATCCTTTAAAATTTTTAAACTTTCTTCTCCCTTTCAAAGGTATAAAACTAACAATTGATTCAAATAGGCAAAAGAGGACACTTAATCTTCAACTCTTTCTTTAATGTCTCTTCTAACTTGATAACAGCCATAAGTAGTCAGCTACAGAGGCACTACAGGTAAGAACCGTAAGTTAGAACATAAGCACTGACTTTCTGATACTGTTTTCTTTAGCTGAGATCCTTCCTGGGGTTCATGGTCTAGACAACATAGAAGAGTCATAACATTGACACTCAGACTCCCTTGTGCATAGGGAGGGGCATGATGGAGAAAAGGAAGTTTGACGAACATGAGAAAGCATAAGGAAGTTCTAAATTCTCAGTTACTTTGCAAGAGCCTGCATGCCCCATAAAGAAAAGTTAAACAATTCTCTGAAGCCTTCCCCAGAAGTTTGGTCTATAGAAAGCACTACTTTTTCCCCGTTCTTCATATTATCCAACACCGTCATCACCAGCACCACAGAGAATGTATCTAATCGTGTGCATGGGAACTCTGCAGAAACAGACCTCTTTTTGTTTTCTTTCCTGACAAAGCCATTATATTAGATTGTATTCCTTGTTTCACCACCATGTGACTGTCTTTCATAGAACATGGCAGAAGCGATGTGTGAGTTCAGGTGCCTGGACCCTAAGAGGCCTTGTGGCTTCTGCCTTTGGAATCCTGCCCTGGAACACTCAGATAAGAAAGCCAGTCTAGCCCCACTGGAGACACAGAGGTCACACGGATACCGGAAGTGGCCCAGCTGACAGCCAGCACCAATTGCCACCTAGTGGACAGTCTAACTGATCCACTAGCAGAATGCAGTCACCTGAATGACCCAAGGCAAAACAGCAAAGGAATCCCCTTTCCAACCCATAGAATCTAAGAAATAAAAATCAGTTTTATTTTAATAAAGCCACTATCTACAGACATAGATAACTGGAATATCTGATGGGAAAGCCCGCCTTTGTCTAGTTCATTCTGGTTTCTTGGTGTATCTGGAATAGTTGCAGCCTATGCTTGTCACCTCTCCAGCTATAGAGAAAGTAAGAATACAAGAGTCTGAACCTAGATTGATACATGCTTCTCAGCTTTTACTGACTAACCCTATGCTGCCAAACCATGTACCCTGGGTTTACAGTTTTGAATCTCATGTTAAATCATTCTTAGTCATTGGAAAAGGCCAAAGTCAAGGAAAAGGTGTTTACTTTGTTATTCAGGAATAAAGCCTTCAATCTTATTTACCTGTAATTTTATTCAAGATGTGGAAGGATGAATACTCATGGGAAACTAGCAAACTATCTGATGTTGGAAGAAGGCATAGGATTTCAGGACCATGAGTCCCAGTGTACCGTTTTAATCTAATGATAGCTGTGTCGTCTCTTCTCCTGTTCTGGGCCCTTGTCTGGAAAGAAGGAGCCATCCTGGAAAAACGCCTTTACAGCTTCTGGAAGTGATACAATCTGAAAGTGACTACAAGCGTAACCCATGAAACATTAGGGTCCTGGTATTATTTTAAGTATTTTCCCAACCTTCCAGGGGTCAGGGTAAGTTCAAAAAATAAGGGGTGAGCCATCATGGCTAGTATTTAGCGACAATTTTCTGATTTGTTTGTTCTATCTGCCTAGAAACCACCTCAAAATAAAATAGGCAAGGGATCTGTAAGCATATAAGTGCTATTTTGTTATTGTAGATTCAAAAAAGAAAGATAATGATGTGGTCTAGTGGTTTCCACATATATTTGAGTGTCAGCAACTCTGAGCTGTAATCTCATCCAACTGTCTTTTTGGCTGACTCAGATTACTTAAGAAAAATTACCTAACTCTCTCTGTCTCATTTTTCCTATCTATAAATTGGAAGAAATTGCCCTGACTGCACAGAGAGATTTAAAAATATATATTGATATCTATAAACACCTGGGAGATACAAACTATAATTACCCCCAATGCATACACATATGGACATATACACATACATTTTTTTGGGTCAAATTTCTTTTCCTTCATTCAAAATCTTAGGGGAAAACTTGGGATAGGAGCACAGACATTTATGGTTTTTCTTTCCCCATTTTAAAGGCATCTCCCTCCTATTTCCGCAGTATGGAGAAAGATTTGTTGTTAGCTCCTGTGCTGGGCAGGGATTCAAATTCCCGAGGTTAGTGGCAGCATCTCAGAGAGATTCTCCGAGATTTTCAAAGCTCCATTTTCTTTTAATTAGTTCCTTCTCTGCCTCAGGCAACAAGTTCAGGGAATCAATAGGTTAGGCTGAGTACAGGCTTTATACATATCAGGAGCTCCGGTATGTTGGGACTTGTCAGACACCAGATTCAGGTTTCAGGAGGCAGCATCACTGGTCCAAGAACAATTAGAAAGGAAATTTCAAACAGGAGCAGCTCGCCATTTTCGGAGACTATCAGACCATGGTTCCCAGACAGGGACAGACCTCCATTTCTTTTAACCACACTTTGGACCTGCTCAAATCACCTAGGCTCCAGGGCTTGCCCTCGAGGCTCGCAGGCCTCGCTAGACACTGGTTAAAAATGAGCATCACACTTGAGAGAAGCTGCAAGCAGGAATTCAGCTGAAGTGTGAAAATATTTATGGAGAGGTTCTTAACTTCACACACTACCTGTTCCCCCACTTGTATTATTTCTTTCATCCTCATAAAGCTTTCTCTGTATCCAGGAGCGATTTTGAAGAATGGTGGCCATATTTATACTTTGTGAGGCATAAAATTAATTTGTGGCATTATTATGCATTATTTGCTATAAACATGAGGTGCACAGCTTTGCTAAGTGAGACGCGGTGGATTTGCTTCTAGAGTTCAAACCTCCAGTGAATAGTTCCTGCTGCTGTAGGTGTTGCAATAATTGTTCTGGCACAAGCTATTCAAAGTCAAGGGCGGAACATTTGGGATTCTTTGTGAGCATTCATTATTTATGCTGGGATTGGAACACCAAAATTCCTTTTTAAAAAAAATCAGATTAAGTGATGTGGAAAAAATAAAAAAGACAAAGCCCTGGTAATAAATCAGTGGCCAGTATAAGTGACAGTAAATACCATTAGGCCCTGTTCTGTTGGAAGTGTCAAGCAGTGTGACTCTGAATATTTGTCAAAAAGAATCACAACACGTGGTATATGAAGAGTTGGGAAACATAGGTAAATATTTTTAAATTGTATGTTACATTTTTTGAATGTATTTTACATTAACTATTTTGGGCTACAATACCTCTAAATTTCAAGCCATGGGTTTAATTTTTCATATGAAAAGGTACATGAACATACACTGGAGTGTCCCAAAAGTCCGGAAACACAGAGAAAGTAGTATACTTATTCGTTTTGGTTAGTTTGTTTGTTTCTTTTATTTTTTTCTTTCAGATTAACACTTGAATCCATCACTTTAAATTTCAAAAGACTTCATTTGAAAATGTGTCTGGTGGTTAAAGAAAACATTTTGAACCTATTATTTGAAAATGTGACCAACATCCTCTTTAATGATTGCTAATTTTTTGGAGACCCTGTACAATGATAAAAGATACAATATTGCTCATGTGAAAAATCAAAAGAGGGCTGGCCAAGTGGCGCATTGGTTAAGGGCTGGCTTAGGATGCCAGCGGCCCCGGTTCGGATCCCACATATGAGGGCCAGTGACACTGCCCTCCACAGCTAACAACTCCACCTGGAGCTGGACTGTGCGAGCCCCGGCGACGGTGTAGGCTGCAGCCCCTGCTGCAGTGGGTTGCCATAGGCTACAGTGAGCAGCAGGCAGCCAGCGTGAGCTGCCAATATCCGCGGTGAGCGACATCCAGAGGCCGGCTACTGATCTGCCTCATCTGGGAAGAGCGCAATGATGATGGGTTAGTGAAGCAATGTCCTCCGCAACTAGACTGAAGAACCAAAGGACAGCAACTTGTCTGTTCCCCTTGCCTGATTCACCAACGCTGTTCCCCTCCCCCAATTCCCCAATAAAACCTTTAAAAAAATCAAAATAAAGGGCTTAACTAGAGCCAATAAATTATTTTATTTTAATAAAGCTGGAGAGGAGGGTGGAGTATGTGGAGAGAAAGGAAGGTGTGATTATCAAAGAGTAAGATGGTAATCAAGAAAGTTAAACATTACTGTATGAAGCTTGAGAAATAAATATGGAGATAGGGATTATGCTCATTTTATGGGTGTTCTGGGTAAGGGACACTTTATCATGTCTCCCCATGGCTGAGATGAAACATCCCTCAAAGATGACTGCCTCCCTTTACTTTAAATTCTTGCTCTTGGGGAAGGAAACCTTCAGGATTGTTAATACCCACTTTCCAGATATCTCAAGCCTGGGAATGGGGGTACTCTGATTCCAATTTAAGCCTGAGGCACAATAGGAATTTATATCTCTCAGCTCGTATTCTGGTGTCATCTTTCCTGTCTAATGTGTGTGACACCAAAGTAAGCACAGTTGCAATTTGGGATCTTAAAGTAGAGCCCCATCCATTGTGGTGCAGAGATCCAAACATTACACCTGTAAGTTCTCTTCTACCTTTCTTTTTCCCCTCAACCATGGACATCAGGCATTTCTTAAACTTGGGGGATGGGAGAGAGTGAGGGGGGCATGCCCAGACTTAGCCTCTGCTACAAGGAAGGCTGCTACACCAAAACATTTCTCTGACATTCCTAGCCACCCAGCAGTCGGTTACTGCTGAGCTCTTACAGCCTTTTGACAGAAAGCAAGCTCAGAAAACCCATGTCAGACCCTGGGGTCTCTGTAATGATGGAGATGCTTGCTAGAGGCCTCACTTTTCTGACAGACAGGGGTCTGTGTTCTCCACTTCCTAATAGCAAAACTGACAGACTGGACAGCCATAATTAGAAATCTCTGACCCTTCACTTTTGAACTGTTGCTACTTTTCTTCACATTTATCCAACAAATCTCTCCACCTTCCTTTATTTCCCCCCCAATACATAGCACAAATAATCAAAACAATGATTATCTAGCCAGACAATAAGCATTTGTTCAAATCATTTCATCCTATAATATGTGGAGAGCAGATCAAGCAGACACATCAGTGTAAGTGATAAATTAATCCCAATTCACTATAACTTATATCACACATTCTATTGTGGATTTAGTAACATCACTCTGCAGTGCTCTCTATAGGTACCAACAAAACAGAGTTTGCAGATCTGCAAAACTGAGGGTTAGATTCTCCAATCTGATTTATTCACATACAGGCATACTCCTACTTTTAAAATTTGGATATCTGAAATTCTGGTGTTGCTTGACCAGATTTTAGCTTTACAGTGTCCTATATCTAAGTGTGAACACTTTCAAAATAAGATTTGGACCAAACCCTAAAAAGGACAAAAGCATCACTCAAATACCATAGTTTTCCAAAGAAATAGAAAAAGAACTTAAAAATTTTCAGTAAACAAATACAGTCTGAGGGAGACTTTGCTTTAATATCTGGGGTCTAATAGCTTTTTGTTTTGTTTTGTTTTTTTCTGATCACATTTGTATCTTACTTATTTCATCTTCCTTTAAATTAGTGGGTAAATTGACAGCTCTGGAAAGAGAGGCCCTAATAGTAGTATCAAGGGCCAAGGAGTGAACAAGCTTTTCCACATCACCCCTGCGTCTCAAACAAGGGCTGCACCAAATGTCTAATTTTAGTATTTGGCTCCCCGCCAAGCACCTGGAAATGGCATTCAGCCAGAGATGCACACAAAGCTAAGCAGTGGGTGAGCAAGTGCATCTGTCTCCTCTGGTTTTCTGCTTCTCAGCTATTAGGTAAATAAGGTAGTTATTAGGTAAATAAGGTAGTTATTAAATGATGACTTACGCGAAGCCTACAATTTCAGTGTTCACATTTCATCTTACCAACATTTATCAGGGCTCCTCAGCAAGCAACATTTTGACAATCTTTGTTATGAAAACCAGTTTGACTTCTACTAAATACTATCTTTGAAGATGGATCTCAACCTGTTTTCTTCTGAGGCCAGAATATATACATGAACTATGTATGGTGTCAAATTTGTTGAAAGGGAAAATTCAAAACTGGTAAGTTTTCAATTGCCGGTTTCTGCATGAGCACGTTTCTGGGCCGCCCCACACATGTGCACGTCAGAGCACTCAGGACTCCTGACTCCATTTCTTCACCCACAGAAACCACATTTCCTGTCACTCCTTCTCACTTCGCCCATCCGCAAACCCTTTAACTACCCCTGAAATATGGAGATATTTCCCGACATCTCCACAAATATAACAAAAAGCTTTCGTGGTCTCATGTAACCCAACTTACAACCATACGCACGCCTCGTGTGACCAAGAAAATCACTCATCTCTCTAGCGTGTCCAATTCAGGATTCTTTGCAATAGACTACGGTACAAGGAACTTGAGGGCGAAATCCTGGTGCCATAAATTTCAGGGGAGCAGGCACATATACAAAAGCAGATTTTAATGCTTTTACCTTTTCAAAGACACAGTTTGTTGACTCTTTTTTTTAAAGACTAAATTTCACTTGTTTTTTGGAAGAAACATGTGGCTATTTCCCTTTGGTCTCAGAAGAGGTCTACATAAAAGTGATTTAAAGCAAAATTTAGTAGTAAAATTATGAGCTCATGAACCATATATATTCCTAGTGAACCCTACATAAATACATTAAGTAGCAACAAGTAGTTTTATCCTTGGTTATTGTTAATAAGAACCTTACAGCTTTACAATGCTTTTGCATGCTGTATTAATTCCTCCTGGCCCCTCCTTTGGTTCTCTTGGTCTCATGTATCCTTCCAGACACCAAAGTGATTACTTGGTGTGTGGGGGCTCTGGTCAGCATCCCCCAGGTGCAGCTGGGCAGCACTTTGCCCCACAGCCCCGTCTCTTGCTTCCCACTCAGGACTTTTGCATTGAAACTCCAAGTTAGGGGCAGGGAGGGAACCTGCTCGTCACTCACACGTGTGTAATGCAGAGTGCGGCGGAGCGAACACCCTGCATTAGCTTCCTGGGGCTGACATAACACAATAGCATAGACTGGGTGGCTTACACAATAGAAATGTATCTTCCCACAGTGCTGGAGGCTGGAAGTCCAAGACCAGGGTCCTGACAGGTTTGGTTTCCTCTGAACCTTGCTCATTGGTTTGCAAATAGCTGCCTTCTTGCTATGTCCCTGCATGGTCTTTCCTCAATATACACACAACCCCAGTGTCTCTGTGTGTCCAAGCTTCAGATTGGACACGAGATTGGATCAGGGCCCACCCAAAGGACCACGTTTGAACTTAATCAGTTCTTTAAAGTCCCTATCTCCAAATACAGTGACACTCGGAGGTATTGGGGGTGAGGCCTTCAACATACGGATTTGGGGGAACACAATTCGGCCCATATGACCGATGGAGGAAGGCAACTCCTGAGTAAACTCTTCTTCCATTCTTTCCCTAGACAGGTGGTCCTGATTCACGTTTAATGTGAAGCAGGCTGTCAGGTAGTAAGTATACGGTGTGATCACGCAAGCAGGCACTGCCAGTGATGGCCCACTGGCAGCTCATGTAAGTGCTGACTCGCTCTCCTTCCTTGCCTGTCTTCCCTGTCCCTCACTCCTTCCAGTTCACAGGATAACAAATGCCAACAAAGATAAAGGCTAAAACACAGAAGTCATCTCATGTCATCTTTGCAACCAGCATGCCGGGTATGTCTTTTTATTTTTACCTCACAAATAAAGAAATAGAAGAACCAGAGAAGACAAACGACTTGCCCAGGGTCACACAGCTAGTAAGCCACAAAGTCGAACTCTGATTAAATCCTCTGACACCCAATCCTGCATTATTTCCCAGGTACCATAATATGTCCTAGCAATACCTACATGTATATGCATAATCTGATAAAATTTACACTATTTCCAATTATTAATACTGTGTAAATGGACTGTAGATAAGACATCCCAAGTACATAAGTAATCTATTAATTAAATGTTAGTCCTTTTCTCTCTCTGCAAACCTAAGAGTTTCATATACCTTTTGCAAAGCTTACGTATATATGCAACTATTTTTTAATAGAAATATATAAATTGCAATATATTGGTATAACCACAAACTATGTCTTTCCAAGCAAACCACATCTCACAGTCAAATTAGTGAGGCCCTTATATCTTAATCAAAGCTTAACAGTTTAATCGTTCATTAAACATGAGAGTAATTTAGTGTCCTACTATGCAATCATTATTGTTTCCTGAAACTCTAATGTGATGAGGTACAATAAATGCAAACTGAAATATTGCCTGTAGAAGGTTATTTATTATTTCTTCTAGCTAAAAACATTCATAACAAAAATTTATTGGTCCATACTCCCTTCATTATAAATATTTTATGTTCTGCCTCAGGGATCCATGTCTTAGCATTTAAATGTCTCAATCTTGTGTCAGTAACAGGAAGAACAAGTTCACTGGGTAGAATTTTTGCCCTTTACTTCAGAATGTTACAATAATAATAGGCTATAAATATGTTATAATTATGCCTTTGATCACTGCTGTAGTTTTCTAGTCGGAATGAATTAAATTCAAAACTAAAGCTGAGCTGGTAGACAAAAATGACAGTAGTTATCTTGAACTAAGATTTTGCTGAAAGCCATAATAATATAGTGAAAATATTTAGAGTGGCAAGGATAACACTAGACCATTTTTCCTATTATTTCTACCTTAATGTAAAGTAGCACCTATATCTATCACCACCTTTACATATCAACAGTGGTTTATGTTTAATAAAGCTTTATATCCTTAGTACTTTTATATCTTGATCACCACAACAATATTTGCAGTGCTGAGCAGTTGTAAAAAATCTCCATCATTCAAATGAGAATAATGAAGTTCAGGTAGTTACAGATGTATAACTTTTTGTTTTAATTTTAAAATTTTTAATCATGAAATACAGTAAAATTACACAATGTGAATCAGTCCCTTGTTTTCTGCCCATCTCATCTTATGTGGGAGAACAGGGGTGGAAGAGGGCATGGCAGAGAGAGAGAGGAAAAGACATGAGCAGGTGACAAAACAGCAGATGACATATAGCCCTGTCTGGGGAAACAGGGATATGAGACAGAGGGAATGTCCCGAATCAGCTATATTCTCCCCGATCTAGCTCCCTGTGCAAAGCCTGCAGAACAGATTACTGGTAGATTAACTGGGAAATGCCTAGAAGCGCTGTAGTTTCCCTAGAAGTCCCAGCCAGCTATGGTACCAAGAGTTGCCCTCATTGATATGAAGCTAATTATATCACATTTGTTAATGGATATTTTACATTTCCAATTGGAGGACATTTCAGAGATCTTTATCTCAATCGTTCTTTTCCAAATAAATTCTAGACATAAAATTTTGAGACCCACCCTACATCTGGAAGCATGCAGAAGGAAGAAAGACTGAACTTCATCTCAGTGGAGATTGAAAAGAAACTTGCATCTTGGCATTAAATTACCCATACAGGAAATACATAAAGGACTAACCTCAATTCGGCATATATAAACATGTTGACGGAAAATTTCCTGAAGAAATATATAATTTGAGGAACAGGTGATTTTTGATAGGTTGGATGCAGACCTTCTTGGGCACTGAGTTTTCATGCCCAGTGCTCTGAGCCTACATGCCCTCAACTGTATACCTGGAAACAATAATGCATCTGGATGTAAACAGGTTCACAAGAAAAGTATTCTGTGATCAGGTTATCAAATGCTGATCCCCTGAAAGATTCTGTTGACAAAGCAAAGCTGAGTTTATTATTTACCATGGTGAGGAAGATGGCTACTCTGGTAGCCTGAGAAGCATCTCTAAGTGGGAGGACAAAGGAGAGATATGAAATGTAGGGGATCTCGTTAAAATGGGGGCTTGATTACAATGGCAGAAGATTCACAGGTTGATAACAGGACTGGTGAACACAGCATGGATATGGTTACAAAGAAACTCTTGAAGAGTTAGTCTTCCTTTGATGCCATGTTATCCTGAGAAATGGTTCTTTACTCTGATGAGGGTAAATGGAGTATTTAGATAAATGGATTTTCTGGAAGTTCCTAAAATGAACAATAAAGTTTTTGGCAACTTTAAATTTTAATGTTCTTGGCATGTTTCCTAAAGAGTAAAATCATGTAATGAAGATAGTCACCTAGTACAATTATGTTAATGTAGGGTGTAGTCAGTGAACTTGTAGGTGTAAATGGTTTGGGTTCTCCATATATAATAAATTTGGGAATTCTCAGGTTCGATAAAGTTAAGCAAATGTTTTTACAGTGGGACTTCTCAGATTCTTTATTATCTAAATGGACATGTGATTTACAAGGAAGGACTATATTAATCAATAGCATTCCCTAAACATTTATCATGCCATTTTTTTTTTTTTATTATTCTGAAAAATGAAATCTGCCAGGAGTAGTATCCCACAGAATATTAGCTGCAGAAACAATAACGGAATCTTTAAGACGTTATTCAAAAACAAAAAAGGGGGGTTTTAAATATAAAACCCAAAGTAAAGAGTTTGATTTGACTTAGAGGAGGCACGAAAGTCTTAAGCAACCAGCACAATGGCACCAGGAGATGGAATCCAGCTCACAGGTTAATACAAACAGAATGCATTAGGGATTGCAATGAAGGTTCACAGCACCAGTGGTTTGAGGAAGAAGCAGTGTAGCAGATGATACGAAAGGCGGGGAATCTTTTCAGTAGAGATATGTTGCTTAGCCAATAAAATGAGTAATGGATCTTTTTTTTTTTTTTATGTCTTCAATTTACCCTGAAGGGAAAGTATTGAATTGTTACATAGCAACAATGCTCTTATTAGATGATACTCTTCTATGAGGAAAGAAATACTGCTCACTAAATGTAAACAACAGCTAAAACAGCATTTTATCTTCGTGCAGAAATAATGTAAATGGCCAGACAGAGGTTGGGTACTTTCTATTAGTCCACAGAACAAACAACTATAAATAAAAGGTAATCTACTTAGCCACTGCAAGATGACATTCCTTCATTTGAATGCGAAGACAGTCAGTCACTCATTCATGGCATGACCATGTTCATTATTTAAAACAAAGAACTAAATGTGGACTTTTCATGAAACAGTAGAGGGAGTAAATCAGCAACTCAAAAAATAAATTAATTAAATATTTACTTATGGGAAAAAAAAAAAAGATAGGCTTGATTTTTATGCCAGGAAATACCAAGTCGATTCCAGGAGATACTGAGATGATTCCAGGAGTTCACATAAATGTAATTCTAACCGTGTAATTGCAAATAAGGCTACAAAGAAAGAAAAGGCCCAGATATTCTACGGGAACCAATGTGGTTACTGAGCTCAGATTTTTAAGGGACATGTATGTAAGCGCAAACATCACTGGCTTTTCTCATGGTTGGCCTGAGTGTCGTGCTGTAGGCAACACAGCGAACCCCAAGAAAGCACAGCAAAGTAATTCAGATGTTTATGGAAGTCTCTAAACAGACACCATATCTTCTCTTTACTCCTCATGTGATTTCATGGCAGTTGCTTTCCTAACACCTACCATCTTTCTGGATTCTTCCTAAAACCCTTCCACTCTTTAGTCCAAACAGGAATGCCTATAACCCCTTCCTTTTCTAGGCCTTTTTTGTGTTGAAAATCAATCTGGTTTTTCTCTGATCTAAGGACCCAAGTCAAAATGTTAAAAGTCCAAACCTTAAAAGGTGCAAGAATAATAAAGAATTCTTCCTTCTTAGAGCTAGAGGCCAGTGGAGCTGGCCAAGTATTTGAATTTGTATGCTAATATTTCTGTCCTCTCAACATGTTCAAAAGATGAAATGAAAGAAACATAGCCAAGAATTCATATTAGAGGGTGACACAGAATTGATAGACAGCTTCAGGAAGCCTATGACACAAAATAAACCAAAATAAATAAATAAGTAAATAAATTTTTAAAAATTAAAAGACTTTTAAGCTTGATCAGAGCACATCAAAGGTAAGGAAGAGAATGTTGTTCTCTGTCTGAGGTCATTTAATACATTCATGCCAAAAGAGAAGGCAAAGCTTTCTTTGGATTTGAAAACAGACAATACATATTGGTAAGAGGAGATTAACTGGAAAGGATCCTTCTAGCTGCAGCAGGATAGGTAAGCTTCAGACCCTGAATTATCTCTAAAGGTCTCTCAGAAACTTGCAAATAAGATCATTGCCAGAGCCCTCTGAGGGGCTATTACGAACAATGAAGGAGAATACCAACCAGTTTTGGAAAACGCAATAAAGGGATATTTGACAAATTAGAGACAAGAGTTCTATTGATTCCGGCTAAGATTTTCAAATCTTTTCTATAAAGGAACAGGTTTGGAGAACCTAAAGAAGCACTGGTCACTAGATGTCAATGAAGGCTCACAAAAACAACCCAGACTCTTCTCATGTCTTTCTGTATCAGTCAGGGTCCTGGCCGGGAACAGATGGCAAACCCAGGGGGTAACTGAAGAGAGGTGATAAAATAGACTCTTCACAGCAGCATGGGCAGGTTAAAGGAAACCTAGAGGGATAGTGAGCCGTTGTAGAGATCTAGTATCACCCAATGCAGGACCATCTACATAATTTGCTGGGCTAAGGACAAAATGAAAATGTAAGACCCTTTATTCAAAAATGATGAAGAATTTCAAGACAGTGACCACAGTGTTTTAAATCAAGGACAGGTTCCTGTGTGACCACACAGCCTGCAGGTCCACTGCCGGTGTCCCTGACAGTGACGTTTCAAGGGGCAAGGAGGAAAACACATACGAGAACCTGGAGAGAGTTGTAGCTATATTTTTAGCTGAACAAGAGCCCGTTGGAGAGGCAGTGTGCCCTTGGTAGAAAAACTAAGCCACTTATACTAAGCCACTGATTACCTGTGGTTACAAAGTGAGGGATCTGGGGAAATACACACCTTAATCCCACTCTTCTCCTGCCCTTCTATACAATCGATTGCCAGTGCAGACAACAGAACCAACTTAATACAGCACATGGAGGACAGCTTCCAGGGACACGAAGCAGGGTGAAGAACAGATTGGGAGACTCAGGGAGAATAGTCTGCATACCTCTGTGAAGTTACTGTGCTATTTGATCTGTGAAACATGGTAACCCTATTCTGTAAGCACAAACAGAAACAAGCCATTTCCTCATGGAGCTTAAATCCTGATGAGATAGGCAGATAATAAGCAAATAATTAACAAAATGTTAGGCAGTAGTGGTAAATGTAAAGAAAAAAATCAGAGTAAGGAGCTCAGGTGACTCAGGAAAGGAAAGCAGATATCAATAAGATGGTCAGAAAAGGCCTCTCTGTCCGATGAGCTCATCTCTTTATCACACTAAACTTCTCTGAATCTTCCATCTTGGTCTTTTTGTAAGGTTCTTATCATTTTTCTTCCTTATGTTAATGACCCTCCATCTGGTTTACTCTTTAACTCCTAAATGCAGAATAATTTTAAATGTTAAGACACAGTACTACTGAATGTATCATAGTGGAATTTACAGGAAGGATGTGCTTAATATTTATGATTTCTTTTAGAACCATAATGTGGGGTATCTTCATACATATCATATATAGTACATTTCTCTTTCCCCACCAACTAATGTTTTGCAATATTTGGGCTCAACTTGTCTTTCTAATCTCAGATTGTTATTTCTTTCAGGAGAGGGCATAAACACTTAAGTACCTAAGCCTATTGACCATTACAAGAAAGTTGTATCTCCCCTTTATCTATGCCATTGTCTTTATTTAGTTAATAAATGAAAATTCTTGATATTTATTGGAAATTTTTATTTTATGACATAGGAGGAATCAAGATACTTTGATGCTACCATCTAATCAAATCTACTACTGGACAAAGGAAGGAGAAAGAAGAGAAAGAAAAGAAAGAAAAGAAAGAGCAGCTGGCTGAGTGGCTCAGTTGCTTAAGAGCTTGCTCAAGAGTGCAAGCTGAGCTCTGAGCAACTGAGGTTCGATGCCCAGCCCGAGCTGAGCTGCTGCTGAGCTGCCAACAGGTGGCAGGATGGCTCAGCTAAAAAAAAAAAAAGAAAAGAAAGAAAGAAACCAGTGCTTTACTCTAAATTTCAAAGCTGAGGAAGACAAAACCTTCTCGATTATACTCATAGATCCAAATTAGACACACATACAAAGCAGCCTGTGGCCTGCCCTTCTTCCTTCCTACCTTCCTCCTTTCCTCCCTTCTACCCTCCTGCCTCCCTCCCTACCTTCCTTCCACTAGGGGTTATGTAGCTTAAGTTCAGGGAAGTATTTGCAGGATTATAGGGTTGAAAAGATGTCTAGGATAAGAAACAATTTTCTGTTAATATGTGCTAACAAGTTGTTTTAACTTTCTAATTATAAATTCACAGAGTCATAAATTATAATGAGATGAAAAATCATCTCATTAGAGATCATTTACTTTTCCTGTTACCCATGCCTCCAACACCATCTTAGGGAAATAGTCTTAGCAAGGTGATATCAATCGTGTAAGATTACATACTTATTTCCATAATAAAATAATTAAATGGATGGTGTTCAGTTCAGGATAGCATAATAAGCACAATTGTCTACTTTCCCCTTCTTCCTGGTCACACTGAAATTACAGGGAAAAAAATGTAAATAAAAATGTAAATGAAAAATAAATGTAAAAAAAACAAAACAAAAAAAACAATGGAGAACAAAAGAGAGTTTCTTTTGACAATTTAAGAAAATACTAGGTCCGGCCAAGTGGCGCGGTGGTTAAGCGCTGGCTTGGGAAGCCAGCGGCCCCAGTTCGGTCCCACATATGAGGGCCAGTAACACTGCCCTCAAAAAAAAAAAAAAAAAGAAAAGACTGAAAACGAAAAAGCAGACAAGATCAGATCATTGGAGAAACCATAGCAGGGAAACTAAGGCCTCAAACCCAAAGTGTAAGGGAGGAGTCTGGTTTTCCAAGAGATCCTAAAAGGTTCTCCATGACAGAATTAACAATTACAAAAAACAACACTAGATTGTACAAAAATGTCACAGTAAGTATAGAATCACCCTGGAGAAGTATCAGCAGAAAGTGGATTTTAAGAGAGTCAGATGGGGGCAGAAAGTAAACGTTGGAGTTTGGGATGGGGAGAATTCATTGACATGGTGTAACCCAAGATTTAGGTTCAATGTTATGCTCTTTTCATCCCTTCCTGCCTTATGTCCTGCTCCCTCATTATCATTAAAGCTATTATTGTTAGGATATATTTAAATAAACTATAGTATATCCATCCAATGAAATACTGTTCAGCCATTTAAAGGAATGGGCTCTATCTATAAGACATCGGGAACATGGAAAGGCATGTTTCAGACATCAATATGTACTGCCACCACAGATGTTTTGATAGAGCCTGTCATCTAAATGTTATGGGGCATTTGAGTTTTCTCAGGCCTTACCATACCTCATACCTTTTTACTCGGGGCTTTTCTGTCGTTGATGAATTATCCGTGGCAAGGGTATCCATTTGATGCTCACACGCTGGCAATCTCGAATTGCAGGGAGAATAAATGCCTTATGCAGTGAATACACTTTTGACATATGGGAGGTATGAACTACTGGATACATTTTCTTCCTTCATCCCAGAGATAAACTGTCCTGAGATGAAGTCGTTTATGGAAAGAAGATTCCATAAGATCACATTATCATTTGCAAACTGACATACACAGTGGCCATCCCAATAATGCATCCCATCATATTTGTTCTCCTTTCTTCCCTGACTCACTCCAACTTCCCTGGGATTATAGTTGCTAATAAATAAGCACATCAGCCTTTGCTTTAAGCTCCATTTTCTACAGAACTTGATCCAAGGTGTTTGTTATATAATGTTATATGAAAAAGTAAGTTACAGAATAATATGGAAGATGATAAATTTTACATAACAAAATTTATACATATATACATATTTAAACACATTATTTCTAGAGGTATAAAAGAGTTCTGAATGAATACACACTCAATTCTTAAGAATGTGTAGGGGTAAAGAAAAGACATTTAATATTTATTTATATTTCTCTAAGTTTTTAAAGTCATCTATTATATTTGTAATTTCAAAGAACACTAAAACATATAAAATAAGTTTGTGAGATAATGTAATACTTTAAATTGAACATGCTTCAGATTTTTATATTCTTGATAAAGAATTTTAGTCATTAGAAACAAAACAGCTGAAAACTGTTCATGCTGTAAAATGTGTTAAAGTAAGTATACGCATCTTTTCCTATCTGTGTTAACCTTTACTGATCCTAAATTGAAATGCTTCTGTACTTAAAGCAGGGAATACAATGCAAAGCAATGTCTTTCAAGGTTGCACTTATACAACACAAAAGGAAATGCAAATCAGTCAATTAACTGATTTTTAAAAATCAATGTGAATAAAAGAGTAGATGAAAGTATTTTTGAAAACTTAACTGGTTAAATGACTATTTTGTTTGTGCTCTGAAGAAAGAGCCAAGCTCTTTATCTTTGCAAAACAAAATGATAATAACTAATTATTTAATTAACTCCTTAAGAAAACATTGAAATTGATCTCTTTCCTCTAATTTTATTAAATTAAAATTTCATTTCCCCAAATTTCAGCCCAGATGGTGGAGTAGGTAAACACTGTACTTACCTTCTCTCACAACCACATCAAAATTACAACTAAACTACAATACAACCATCAATGAAAATCACCTGAAATCTTGCTGAACCAAAGCCCAACAACTACGGACATACAGGAGAAGCCATCTGGAGAGTGGTAGGA
This sequence comes from Aselliscus stoliczkanus, assembly GCA_033961575.1. Classification (NCBI taxonomy): domain Eukaryota; kingdom Metazoa; phylum Chordata; class Mammalia; order Chiroptera; family Hipposideridae; genus Aselliscus; species Aselliscus stoliczkanus. The sequence continues at coordinate 155,792,788 of CM066731.1, forward strand.
GGGGCAGAGATGCGGAGTAGTCTGGTCCCACACCTGTGTCTGACCATTAAAACTTGGAAAGGATATCTCTGCTGCAGAAGTCCACCCCTGCAGGAGTTAGGGGTCCCAGCGCATCCTTAGGCCAAGGTTCCAGGACCAGGGAGAGAAGTCCCCGTAATTTCAGCAAAGACTGTGGCTGAGTGGGACAGAGGACGGCTGGAGTCCCAGGTGCTTGTCTTAGCACCTGTGCATGGACTTACTCACAACAGACTTACTTGCTCTGAGTTCCAGCACTGGGGCAGAAGCTCAAAAGGCAACAGGGACATTCAGGTAAGAACTGAGTTGTCTGGCTATAGGGTAAGGACTGGAAAGGCAGCTTTCTCCCAGATGGAGGAGCTGGTGAAAGCCACTGTTTCTTTGTGGAGCCCTCCCTGTTCCTGGAGTGTGGATGCAGGCAGCCGCCATACCTGAGTCTCCATCAAGCTGGCTAATACCTTTCATTCGCCAGGCCCTGGTGATTCTGAGACCACATCCTATTCAACTTCCAAGCATGCCCAACCCACTTCCAGTGCCTTTTTCACACAAACCACCTCCCTTGGTGCCTACTGCAGACCTTCCTCGGATCTCTGAAAGGATCGCAGAACCCAGACAAGCAGTATCTGGCGTGAGCATGTCCCATACTTCTGGCTGAGCAGCCCTACTAAGTCCAACACTAGTGACAGCCAGCCTTGATTCATAGCTTGGCTTCTTGAGGCAATTTTAAGCAGTACACAGGCAGCAGCCATCTGCGGATTGCTTTGTGGCTCCTGCCGGGTGGTCCCAGTTGGGGCACAGTCTGTGGCTAAACTTGACTGGCAGCGGGTCCCTTCCCAGGTGGCCCTGGGACTGGTTCACCCATTGGCCAGCTTCAAAAAGAGCTGGAGCATCACCTAGCTGCCTCCAAGGATGACACACCCAAAAAGCCAATTGGGCAGGCACCAAAGCCCTGCTGAGGCAGATCCTACTCTGTAGGGTCAGCCTGTGCACCACAACTCCTCCAATTAGTCACAGTCAGTCCTCACAACCAATAACTCCAATAGTCACTCCCTCCCACTGACATGCAAACAACAATCAAGGCTCAACTATAACGGGGGCACACACAACCCACACAAAAGACACACCTGAGTGCAGGGCTCATGTGACCAGGAAGATTGCACACTGAGCCTCATAGCACATCTACTATATAAGGCCATTCTACTAAGACTGGAAGACATAGCAGCCCTACCTAATACATAGAAACAAACATAGGGAGGCAGCCAAAATAGAAAGACAAAGAAACATGTCCCCAATAAAAGAACAGAACAAAGCTCCTGAAAAAAGAACTAAACAAAATGGAGACAAGCAATCTACCTGACCCAGAATTCCAAACACTGTTTATAAGGATGCTCAAGAGAATTTCAACAAAGTGATAGGAAAAATAAAAATGGAGATAGAAAACATTAAAAATGGTCAGAAATAAAGAAAAACAGAAATGAAGAATACATTACAGGGAATGAACAGTAGATTAGATGAAGCAGAGGATAGAATCAGCAATTGAGAAGATAAGGTAGCAGAAAACACCATTATCAGAGCAGCAAAAAAGAAAAAAGAATCAAAAAAAAAAAAAGAGGGTAGTTTCAGGGGCCTCTGGGACAACATCAAGCGTACCAACACTTGCATCATAGAATTACCAGAAGGAGAAGAGAGAGAACAAGGAATTGAAAACCTCTTTGAAGAAATAATGATGGCAAATTTCCCTAACCTGATGAAGGAAATAGCTATACAAGACCAGAAAGTGCAGAGAGTTCCAAACAAGATGAACCCAAAGAGGCCCACACCAAGACACATCATAATTAAAATTCCAAAGGTTAAAGACAAAGAAAGAATCTTAAAAGCAGCAAGAGAAAAGTTACTTACCTACAAGGGAGCCCCCATAAGACTGTCAGTTGATTTCTCAACAGAAACTTTGCAGGCCAGAAGGGATTGGCAGGGAATATATTCAAAGTGATAAAAAGCAAGCACCTACAACCAAGATTATTCTACCCAGCAAAGCTATCATTTAGACTCAAAGGACAGATAAAGAGCTTCCTATTCATGGAAAAGCTAAAGGAGTTTATCCCCAACAAACCAATATGACAAGGAATCTTAAAAGGACTTAAGATCAAAAAAAAAAAAAATTAAATATTAATTATAAAATGGCAATAACTACATATCTATCAACAACTATAAATGTGAATGGATTAGATGTTCCAATCAAAAGATAGGGTGGCTGTATTGATAAGAAAACAAAACCCTTACATATGCTGCCTACAAGAGACTCACTTCAGATCAAAAGACACACACACAGACTGAAAGTAGAGGGATGGGAAAAATATATTTCATGAAAATGGAAACAAACAGACAAAAAAACAAAAAGCAAAAAGCTGAAGTAGCAATAGTTATACCATATACAATAGACTTTAAATCAAAGACTATACAGGAGACAAAGAAGGACCTAGTCATCCTATTTCTGATCTGAAGAAACCAAACATGCTACTTCAAGGGGACATGCTCATCCATATATTCATTACAGCATTATTTACAATAATCAATATATGAAGGCAAAAAAAAAAAAAATATGAAGGCAACTTTGGTGTCCCTGAATGGATGAATGGATAAAGAAGAGGTGGTACATATACACAATGGAATATTACTCAGCCAGTAAAAAGAATGAAATCTTGCCATTTGTAATGACATGGATGGACCTAGAGGGTGTTGTGCTGTGTGTAGTAAGTCAGGCAGCATAACACGTATGTCATATGATTTCACTCATAAGTGGAATCTAAAGAACAAAATAAACAAAAAAAAGAAACAGGAACAAAACTCATAGATACAGAGAACATTTTGATAGTTGCCAAATGGGAGGGGTTTGGGGGTGAGTGAAAAAGGTGAAGGGACTAAGAAGTACAAATTGGTTGTTACACAGTACTCATGAGGATGTAAAGCAAAGCATAGGAAAATATAATCAGTAATATGGTGATAACTATGTATAGTTCCAGGTGGCTACTAGTCAGCGGGATCACTCTTAAATTATATATATATGTATATATATATATAGATGTCTAACCACTTTGCTGTACATCTGAAATTAATATAAAATAATATTGAATGTCAACTGTAATTGAAAAGTTAAAAAGAGGAGGTGAAATAAAGGGGAATACGAGGTTCAAAGTTCCAGACATAAAACAAGTGTTGGGGCTGTAACATACAGCATGGGAAAAACAGTCAAAGATAGCGTGGTATGGTGTCAGATTGTTGTTGGACTTATCATGGTGATCACTTCTTTAGCTTAAGGAGTATAATCAAAATTATGGTAATAATTAAGTATAGTGCCAGGTGAGTACTGTTGAATAACTATGATGTACACTTGAAACTAATATAATATTGTATGTTAGCTATATTTTAATAAAAATCTAAAATAAATAAATAAATAAAATACAACACTTACAAAAAATTTACTTCCTGTAATTAGTATTTGGGTGTATAAAAACTACAATAATTTTCTAATAAATACAATACTTCTTTAGCTATCCATATATGTGTTTTTAAGATGCACTATAGGGGCCTCTTTAAGATATAATCATAACTTTGTTTAAAACTTTTTTTTCTTTATTTTATGCTGTCAGTAGGAAATTCTCCCCTAGAGAAAGGGTTTTAGTTTCATTATTTAGTTATTACCTATAAAATGCAATATACAAGCAAACCACTTTGCTTTCATAAAACAACATACAAATTCAAGTAATTCTTATATTCATTATTAAATTATTTCTATTTGCTTTCTTAGCATTAACAACAAACAATTGCTTTTAGGGGTCCGAAAATAAATTGTTAAACTAATATAAACTACATTTGTGTTTTTATGAAGAGACTTTGAAGACCTCACTAGTATATTTGTAAAATATGAAATTATGAAACCAGTTGATTGATATCTAGTGTTTTCAAAATTTATATAAGAAACATAGACAAGTATGTAAAGGTGAAAGAATATGAATTTCCCTTTGATATACAGAAAAGCACAATTCTTGATAATATTATACATGCTATTTTATGATTTTATATTTACGTATCATAAGTAAAAATAATTACAGTGGTTCCAAAATAAGCTATTTCACACGAAGGGTGTCATAACTAATAAATGTAACTATCATAGGGGCATTTTAAAGGGGGATTGTTCATTAATCTGTTAAAAATAGGTCCAGGAAGTTCACATCCCCAGCAAAGGAGAGAGAGAGATCAGGATTTATTCAGTAGGAAGACCACATCCCCTATTCAAAGACAGACATATAGAGAAAGTATGTAAGAGGCCAAGTCTGCAAGGCTAGAAGCCCGCATCCATGAATGAAGATGAAGGAGGGCTGCTTGAAGCATATATCCACATCCAAGGAAGGAGACCAGGGTTGATACAACCAGAAAGGTCATATGCAGGATATTTATATCTATAAAGAAGGAAATTGGTCATTCATACACTGCTGGTGGGAATGTAAAATGGCAGAGCCACTCTAGAAAACAGTCTGGGCATTTCCTAAAGCACTAAATTTGCAACCATTATACAACCCAGCAATAACAGTTCTAGGCTTATCCCAAAGAAATGAAAACCTAGGTTTTCACAAAAACGTGAGACTATTCACAGCAGCACAATCTGTAATAGCCAAAAACTGGAGACAATCCCAACGACCTTTGAAAATGCAAATGGCTCAACTGGCTGTGGTACATCCATACCATAGAATAGTACTCCATCAATAAAAAGGGAACAGAGTATGACACATTTGTGCCACTGGGAAACTTACTAATGCAGGTGGTTAGGGTTTATTAGGGTTTATAAAGTGGACATACTAGATGAATCTTCAGAGAACCTGGATGAATCTCCAGAGAATGGTGTGGAGAGGGAAAAATCAGTTCCCCAAGGTTATATACTATACAATTTCCATTTTATAGAGTTCCCAACCTAGTGGAATTCTAGAACTGGGGAACAGCTTGGCAGGTGCTAGGCATTCAGGGACTGGAGCAAGAGGGAGGCAATGTAGTGAGGAACCGCAATGGGAGGGATTCTTGCAGTGAGGAAAAGGCATGTATATTGAATGTATTGGGGTCCCTATCCTGGCTGGGATACTGTATTCGTTTTCCAAGATGTTATCCATGGGGTAAAGTGGATAAACAGTATGCAGGGCTCGCCCTGTATTATTTCTTACAGTGAGACAACAATAAATAGTTTTATTTAAAAAAAGAACTGAGTACTCTACCATTCACAGCTTGGAAATCCTGGCTATCGATCAGTCCCCAGTGGGGTTCTCCCCCCTGAAAATGGCATCTCTCCCCCCAGTGGAGTCATTTTTCAAAAGCCACGCGAGTACAGGAGACGGCTCAGAAGAACTAAGACAGCCCTAAAGAAATTCTCAAGTAGAGGTGGGAACACATGCAGAAAGCAAGGGTCCGAACAAAGAGGCACCCCAGATGTGACAATGGGCCCATGAAAGAGATCCTGGTTAAAAAAAAAAAAAAAAAAAAGAGCGGGCAGGGACTGGACGCGGCGGGACGAGCCAAGGCACAGGCGTCCAGGCCTCACAAGCATGCGCCTGGAGCTGGATCCCCAGGCCGGCGCGGGCTCTGCGCCTCCCCTCCGCCAGATGGAGCTTCGTCCCACACAGGAGCCCACGGGGTTCAGAGGTCACGCCCTGGGCCCAGGTTAGCATTGGCTGGCGAGGGACTCCGCCGTCCGCCTCCCGCTCCGTCTCCTGGCTGCTCAAGCCGCGCGCGCGCGCCCCAGGCCCAACTCCACCCGACCCCACCCCTGGCCCGTCCCCCCCACACCGCCCCCTCCGGTTCCAGGGCGGTGCTGCCCGCCCTCCCAGCTCTCGTCAGACCTGCCCAGAGCAAAAAGCAAGCGGAGCACCGTCTCGGGCCCTGCTTCAGCCATCATGGCCCACCTGCGAGCCTCCGAGGTCCGGCAGCTGCTGCACAACAAGTTCGTGGTGGTGCTGGGAGACTCGGTCCAGCGTGGGGTGTACAAAGACCTGGTGCTGCTGCTGCAGGAGGACCGCCTGCTGTCGTCCAGCCAGCTGAAGGCCCACGGGGAGCCCAGTTTCGAGCAGGACGTGCTCCTGGAGGGCGGCCGGCGCGGCCGCCCCCACCACGGCGCCGCCTGCCGCGAGGTGCGCCAGTTCTGCTCGGGCCACCACCTGGTGCGCTTCTACTTCCTCACGCGCGTGTACTCCCACTACCTCGTGGACATCCTGGAGGAGCTGCAGCGGGGCCAGCACCCGCCCGACCTGGTCATCATGAACTCCTGCGTCTGGGACCTGGCCCGCTACGGCCCGAACTTCCGCCGCGGCTACCACGACAGCGTGCAGAGCCTGTTCGGCCTCCTGGACCGGGTGCTGCCCGTGTCCTGCCTCCTGGTGTGGAACACCGCCATGCCGGTGGCCGAGGTCGCCTCCGGCCCCTTCCTCCCGGCCGAGTACCAGCTGCAGTACTCGCATCTGTGGGAAGACGTGATCGAGGCCAACTTCTACAGCTCGGCCGAGGCCAGCCGGCACGGCTTCGACGTGCTGGACCTGCACTTCCACTTCCGGCACGCGGCCCGGCACCGGCGGCGAGACGGCGTGCACTGGGACCAGCACGCGCACCGCCACCTGTCGCAGCTGCTGCTGGCGCACGTGGCGGACGCCTGGGGCGTGGACCTGCCCCAGCGCCACCACGCCGCAGGCAGAGGCCCCTGGCCCAGGCCTGCCGCGGCCTGGGGAAGTCGCCGCCCGCCCGAGGGTCGGCCGCCCAGGGACCACAGAGGTGACTCGGGCGACCAGGCCGCGTGCGCGCATCCCTCCGGGTCCACGAGCTACCGCAGCCGGCGGCGACCTTCTGCGACTTATCCGCAGGCCCAGCCCCTGTTCCCGAATGACCGACGAGGCAGCTCGGCGTCCTCCCACTCGTCTGTGCAGCACCGGCCGCTGTCCAGGCACTCTGCACCTCGCCATGTGGAATACACTCCGGAAACACACTCGAGGGTTGGCTCCGAGCCCCGTTCGGGTCCTGCCCGCGGTGCCTCTGCCCAGCACCGAAGCAGAGAGTCGCCTCCATACCCTCCCCGGAGCTCCAGCAGGCCACGCAGACACCGGCGAAGGCACACGGACAGATGGTCCCACGAGTGGCAAGATGGCAGTCGCCAGACCTACACCTACGCGCCTTCCCAGAACGGTCAGTAGGCTGGACAGACGGCCCGCCTTGTCTCGCTCAGGCCTAGTCTCCAGCCGCCTGCCATGGTAAGGACTCCATCCGTAGGCTTCTTACTCTCACCAGCGGACAGTCGCATGCATTCTTGATGGCCAGGGCCTCCACCCCACTTCTTGGTGCAGGGGCTTGAGCTCAGACCACCACACCATTCTTCTCTGAGCATTTATGCAGAAATAAATTCTAAATGAAATTTAAAAAAAATACACAGGGTTAAGTCTTGCCTGAATAGAAGTCTTCGAACAGTATTCAACAGAGACATTCTTCCTTTAAAATAGATAATAAATAAATCACAAATTGTTTTTTTTTTCTTGTTTTTGTTTTTTTTGTTGTTGTTTTTTTCGTTTTTTTTTGTTTTTGTTTTCTTTTTTGGTTTTTGTTTTGTTTTGTTTTGTTTTGTGTGTTTTTTTTTGTTTTTTGTTTTTTTGTTTTTTGAGGGCAGTGTCACTGACCCTCATATGTGGGACCGAACCGGGGCCGCTGGCATCCCAAGCCAGCGCTTAACTACCGCACCCCTTGGCCGGCCCAATAAATCACAATTTTGATCCTTAAATCTTGCCAAAACATTTCTGTTACGACTTCAATATCACCATTAGGTTTTGCATACATTTATAAAATGTATTCCTCAAAGCTTTCACCGTAAGTTGTCGTGCAGATTCTTTCTTGGTGTAGTATGTTCTGTGGGTTTTGATGGATGTATAATGATATGTATCATTATAGTATATAAAATAGTTTCACTGCCATGAAATTCCTCTCTGCTCCTTGTTGACATCCCTCCCTTGCTGAAACCCTGGCGACTACCTAACCATAATTGTCTCCATACTTTGCCTTTTCTAGAATGTCATATAGTTGGAACCATACAATAAGACTTTTCAGATTGGCTTCTTTCACTTAATAATATGCAGTTGAGATTTTTCCATGTCTTTTCATAGCGTGATAGCTTTTTTTAGTGCTGAATACTATTCCATTATTTTTATGTACCACTGTTTATACATTCACCTACTGAGGGACATCTTAATTGCTTCCAAGTTTTGGTAATTATAAATAAAGCCGCTTTAAACATTCACATGGGGGTTTTGCATGTTTTCAACTTTGGGCAAATACCAAGAAATGTGATTGCTGGATTGTATCACAAGACTGTGTTAGTTTTGTAAGAGACTGCCAAACTATCTTCCAAAGTGACTGTACTATTTTTCATTCCAATCAACAGTAAATGAAAGTTCCTGTTGCTCCACATCCTTCTCAGACTTGGTGTTGTCAGTGTTTTGGATTTTCACCATTCTTATGGTTATGTGGTGGTATCTCATTGTTAAATCTTTAATTCCCTAATGACAGGATATTGAGCATCTTTTCATATTTTTATTTATCATCTGTGTTTCTTCTTGCGTGAGGTGCCTGGTCAGATCTTTTGCCCATTTTTCATCAGTTGTTTGTTTTTGTATTGTTGTTCCGTATTCTTAGGGGTTCATTGCATATTTTGAGTAACAGTATTTTATCAGATCTGTCTTTTAGAGATATTTTCTCTTAGTCTGTGGTTTCTTCTTATTCTCTTGACAGTGTCTTTTGCAGAGCATAAAGTTTTAATGTTAATGACATCCAGCTTATCAGTAGTTTTTTTCATGAATCGGGCCTTTTGAGGTGTATCTAAAATGTTATCACTAAACCCAAGATCATCTAGATTTTCTCCTGTGTTATTTTCTAGGAGTTATTTAGTTTTGCATTTTACATTTAGGTCCATGATCCATTTTGAACTAATATTTGTAGAAGGGTGTGAAGTCTGTCTGGATTCGTTTTTTTTGCATGTGCTGTCCAGTTGTTCTAGCACCATTTGTTGCCTCAAGTTGGATAATGTCAATCCTCTATTTTGTTCTCTCCTTCAATATTATATTCACTATTCTGTGTCCTTTACTTCTCCATAGAAACTTTAAAATCAGCTAGTCAATATCCACAAATCGCTTGCTGGGATTTTCATTGGGATTGCACTGAATCTGTAGATAAGTTGGAAACAATTGACATTTTGACAATATTGAGTCTGCCCATCTATAAATGAGGAATATCTCTCTAGTTCTTTGATTTGTTTCATCAGGATTTTGTAGTTTTCCTCATGTGGATCTTATACATATTTTGTTAGATTTATATCTATTTTGTTTAAGGGGGATGCTAATTAATGTAAGTGATATTGTGTTTTTAAACTCAAATTCCAGTTGTTCATTGCTGGTAGATACCAAAGCAAATTGATTTTTGTATATTTACCATGTACCATGCAACCTCAGTGTATTGGTTCCGGGAGTATTTTTGTTGATTCTCTCAGATTTTCTAAATAGACAGTCATGTCATCTGCTAACAAGTAAAGTTTTATTTCTTTTTGCCCAATCTGTATACCATTTATTTTCTTTTTTGGTCTTATTGCATTAGCTAGGGCTTCCAGTATAATGTTGAAAAGGAATGGTGAGAAGGGATATCCTTGCCACCCTCCTGAACTTAGTGATAAAGTTTGTAGTTTTTTAAGATGTTAACCATAGGTTTTTGCATATGTATTTTAATCAGGTTGAGGATGTTGCCTTCAGTTTATAACCGGTTTGCTAAGTTTTTATCATGGATGGGGGTTGGTATGAGTATGTGTTTTTTCCTTCTATAGTTTGTTGATGGGATGGATTACATTAATTTGATTTCCAGGTGTTGAACCAGCTTTGCCTATCTGACATAAATCCCACTTGGTCATGGCGCATAATTTTTTTATGCATCTTTGGATTTGATTTGCTAATATTCTTTTCTGGATTATTGCATCTATGTTCTTGAAAGATACTGGTCTATAATTTTCTTTTTTTGTAATGTCTTTGTCTGGTGTTGGTATTAGAGTAATGCTGGTCTCATAGAATAAGTTAGGAATTATTCCCTCAGTTTTTATCTTCCAGAAGAAATTATAGGCAATTTGGTATAATTTCCTCCATAAATGTTTGGTGGCATTCACCAGTGAACCTATTTGGGCCTGGTGCTTTATGTTTTGCAAGGTTATTAATTGTTGATTCAATTTCTTTAACAAATATAATCCTATTCAGATTGTCTATTTCTTCTTGTGTCAGTTTTGGCAGATTGTGTCTTTCATGAACTTGGTCTACTTTATCTAGATTTAAAAAAAAAGGGGGGCATAGTTTGTTTATAATGTTCTTTAATTATTCTTATAATCCTTTTAATGTCCATAAGATCTGCAGTGATGTCCCCTCTTTCATTTTTAATATTAGTAATTTGTGTCCTCTCTCTTCTTCTTAGTTTCCTTGGCTATTACTATTTTCAAAGAACCAACTTTTGGTTTTATTGATTTTTCTCCGTGGATTCTGTTTTCAATTTCTTTGTTTCCTGCTTTAATTTTTATTTATTTTCTCTGCTTTAGATTTAATCTATTTTACTTTCTCTAGGTCTCTAATGTGTAAGCTTAGATTACTGAACTAAAACCACAAAAGACAGGAAAAGAGAAGACAGAATACAGGTTTTAACTGAGCATTTTGTGTGATTCTATGTTTCTCCTTTCTCATATCAGTTACTGATTGGGGGGTGGGGTAGGGGTTTAGGGTTGTTTTAAGTTGCTGCGCTCAAGTTTTCAGTATACATTACAACTTATCCAAATTTATTTTGAAATAACTCTGTACTACTTCATGGGTAATGCAAAGTAATCGGTATGTCACACATTGTTGCCATTATTATGAATAAATGTTATATGTTCAATCAATTGTGAATAAAAAAATAAAAGATTTTATTGTATTTTAACTTATTCTTTGTCTAATACTCTTCTTTATATTATGATGATGATGATGATGATGATGATGATGATTAAAGTTTCCAACATATCATTGCCCTTTTCTCTGAAAAACTTTTAACATTTCTTGCAAGTAAAGCTAGTGGTAACAAATTCCCTCAGTTTTTGTTTGAGAAAGTATGCCTCCATCACTTTGAAGGAAAATCATAGGGTACAGAATTTTAGGTTTGTTTTTCCTCTTGGCTCTATATATTTCACTGTACCCTCTTCTTGTTTGCATGATTTCTGAGGAGAAGTTGGATGTAATTCTTATCCTTGTTCTTCTATAGGTAAGGTGCTTCCTCTGGCTTCTTTCAATATGTTTTTTCTTTGATTTTATGCAGTTTATATATGATATGCCTTGATGTAGATTCTTTTTTTTTTTTTTTAACATTTATCCTGCTTGATGTTCTCTGAGCTCATTGAATCTGTGGTTTAGTGTCTGACATTAATTTGAGGAAAATCTCATTATTTATAGCTTCAAAATTTTTTGTTGTTGTTTCTTCTCACTTTTCTCTGATATTCCCATTATGCCTACATTAAACTTTTGTATTTGTCCCACAGTTTTTGGATCTTTTGTTACATTTTTTTTCAGCCTTTATTCTCTTTGCTTTTTTAGCTCTGGAATTTCTATTGACATATCCCTAAGCTCACTGATTCTTTCCTCAGCTGTCTTAGGCTATTAATGAGACCATCAAAGACAGTCTTTATTTCTGTTGCAGCATTTTTCATTTCTACAATTCTTTTTTATTTTTTGTTTTAGAATTTCTGTCTCTCTGCTTATATTACCCATCTATTCTTGCATGTTGTCCACTTGTTCCTTTGGAGCCTTTAGCATATTAATCACAGTTATTTTCAATTCCAACATCTCTGCCATCTCTGGGTCTCATCCTGATGTGTGCTCAATGTCTTTAAACTGATTTTTTGATTTTTAACATGCATTGTAATTTCTTCATTGAAAGACATGATATATCAGGTAAAAGGATCTGTGATCAATAAGCCTTCAGTGATATGGGTAGGGTGGGGGTAGGGAGAGGAAGCATTCTATAGTCCTGTAACTAGATCTCAGTCTTTCAGTGAACCTGAGCTGCTGGACTGTGTGACCTTCATAAATGCTTTTCATTCCACTGCCACCTTAGATGGATAGGATAGGATGCCTAGAGGGGTCTAGAGTTGGATATTTCCCTTCTACCAAGTGGCTTAGGCTCTGAAAAATCTCAGATTAGGCTCTGATAAAATAGTTTCTCATGAGGGCAGGCTTGGTTAAGGAGAGAGTGCTCCAGCCTGTTTCAGTATTGCTACTTGCCCTGCACCCCTCTCCTGGAATCATGAGAAAATTTTTCCTTTCTGTTCACTGTGAGAACCTGGTAGGGCTCCTCGAAGTAAAACTCCTATAAGTGGAAGGCTCCCCTGGAGCTTTTCACTTTCAGATTTGTCCATACTGAGCTCCCAGCAAATTTGCAATTACAATTTAGGTTTTTGGTTTTTTTTTTACTTTAATACTGCTTCCCCCAAGGGTGCTGCTTGTGGGTTTGGGTCCAGTAAGTTGTGATCCTCTGTATCTTCCTGTCTCTCCAATTTTGGGGACAACAGTTTGTCCGCAATTCTCTGACGGATCTAAGGAGAATTGTTGATTTTCCATTTTGTTCACCTTTTTGCTTGTCAGAATGGAATGATGGCTTCCGACCTCCTTCCATGCTGCACTGAAAACCAGAAGTCTGGTCTAGCACGTGTTGAAATGGCTCAGAATTGAAGCATATTGCAGTGTAAGCGAGAGTCCTCACTAAATAATCTCTCACAATCTTGTGTGCTTTTGTATTCTTTAACAGTATCTTCTTTCAGAGTTTATGCATTTCTTTTAAACTTTCAGTTTAAAAAGTGATATACATCCACATCAACTATCCTTGGTTAGAATTTTATTACTGGTTACCCTGGTTAGAAATACTACCCCCTATGATGTGACAGAGCATGGATTTCCACCAGCCTGGCCTCATCTTTGCCTTTGCACTTTTTCCCCAGTTTATGTGTGGCCATTATCTTGGGTTAGAAGCCCTTCTGCCAGGCCGCATGCTGCAGGATGGCAAAGTAAAGACAAAGTGAACATCATTACACATTCAGCTTTATTACACGAACAGGAAATTAAAAGCAACATTTCCATCACATTTCTTCAATAATCAATGCCGTGCAGTTTCAATAATAGAAGAGGGAGAGTAACATATAGTGATGTAGAGAGTTTTCAGGGAACTAAGATATTTCCTAAGAATAAATATTGTTGTACATTCTCTTGCTGTGAAGTTTATGCTGGGCCCCGTATGTCACGTGTCATAATTCTCTATAGCAGGTTCCTTTGAAAAAGGCCCCATTCTTTTCCCATCCTTTGTTAGACTCTCCCCACGTTTTCATAGGCCCCTAAACTTATTAATGCATACCCGTGGCAGGGAGCAAGTCTCATCTCAGTGTATCTTGTGTCACAGTGCACCCATCAATCCACACGCACAGAGAATAGGCTACAGCCCTACATCCTCTTTACCAGGGTTTTGTGCATGCTGCTTAATTTCACTGCGTCTGTCAAGCTGTTCTTTATCGGAGAGTCTGACAGCCTTTGAGTGCACAGTGCTCTATCACTTATGCAGGGGTTATATTGATCTTTCTGGTGTGTGCTTTAAAGTGGCTAGCATCAAAAGCCAGTGAGGCAGCCAGTTTGAGCAGTATGGGTCATTTACAAACTTCAGGATGAAATGCCGCAGGATGCCAGGGAAAACGTTTTTGTTTTTCCAGAGGGAACCATAGTTCATGAAATGTGGTTAACGTACCATATTTGTATACCCTTAAAATCATTTTATAACCACACTGAGTGCCTCTAAACATTAAATATATTTTATAAGTAGTTGGTTAACTAGCTGTTGTGTGCTTTAAATAGTAAATAAAATGGAAAGGCACTAAACAGTGACTATATTTCATAGAGTAAGATGCTTTTTCAGCCACTCAATAATTCTCAATGTTAAGAAAAATTGATTTTCTAACTGCTGAGTGCCTCTAAAAATTAGCATCTTATCTTCCTACAGAGGATGCTTTTCAGTTAGCCTCCTTTCTCCCAGCTTTGGACTTAATGATCTCTAAGGTTCTCTTCTGGCTAAAAAATTCTATAGGTTCTATTGGACAATAATTTCACTTGGGCATATATGTAACTGACTGGGTAAAACATAAAACAACAAAAATTTCATCTTACCGTTTTGAATGTTCATTTCAAAGGAAGTACATGGTCTATTCCTTATCTCCCACCACCTTCCTGTTCCCCCAAGAGCAGGACTGCAGGGAGCGACCTATGAGAATGACATTGAACTTAAGAGGACTAGTTTCCAGGCACCTTCACACAGTGCATCTGAGCAATGGACGCATTTCGCATTTGTGAAAGCCTAACAGGGGAAAGGAATTCCCTAAGAGGTGGTAATCATGACATATCTTCTGGGCAAATTACACCTTTTTCCCAATTCTTTATAAACTCTTATTTGGCCTTTAAGAAAATCCAATTGCCAATGCTGAGACCTTCCAGACAGATACAGTAATACCTCATAGCATTCCAAAACCTGAGAGCTAACATAATCAGATACTGCCTAATTACAGGAAACAGCATTACAGAAGACTCAACTCTTAGTTCTGCCTAAACCACAGCCAGGATGGTGACCCTGGGATGTCACAGAGCCTCCTTGAGCAATCTGTGGTGACACTGTCAATGAGACTTCATCTGTAAATGAGTGGTTTGAGCTAGATTGTAGAATCTGGCTGCTGGATGATCGCCCTGAGCTCCTTTTAAATCTCATATTTAACGTTTTCTTCTAGCCCCTCATTACATTTTGAAGAATGATGCGTCTCAAGGTGCTTGCCAGTTCCCCAGCAGTAGGTGACTGACATGTTGAAGCCTGAGGAAGAACAGATAAGCATCAGACTTCCTGGGACATGTGCTTATCTTAGAAAGAATGCAAGGAGTGAATAAAATTCTTCTCAGATACACCCTCAAAATTCCCACTCATGGCAGTTCCCAGTGACAGTTCCCTGGGAACTCTATGGGATCAGAGGAGGACAGGCCACTGATTTGGGGCCAAACCCAGTGATGAGCTGGCACTTAGTTATCCACATTAGACTGACGTGGTCTCCTGTTTCATAAGCTTCAACAAAGATGTGGCCAAGGTTCTAACACTCCCAAGGGAATGGAAGCTCTCTGGGGTGAGGGTGTTGTCTGAGTCACCATTTCAACCCTAGCATCTAGTCAATAAGTATTTGCTCAATAAACATTTGTGGAGCTAAATGGAATCCCTTAAGCAAATGCAGCCTACCAGACAGAAATGTAAAATGAAAAAAATCCAAGAAGTCTCAAGGTATCACTCAATATAAGCCCTCTATTCAATAGTGCTGCAAAAGAAACATCATAAAAATCATAATGGGCCAAAGAAGGAACTATTTTGCTGATTGGGTTTAATCCAGAAACGTTTTTGGCTTTTCCAGCCCAAAAGCAGAGTTAAGGTCTCAGCTCTCTTCCCAAACTCATGTATCCCAAAATACAGAAGAGAGAAACAGAGGCAGATCTGAGCTTCACCTTACTACTGAAGCAAGAGTAATTAGCCTTGATTGATGGCATACTATGTGCCAGTTACTATTCTAAGAGCTATGCATTACCTCATTTAAATGCCAGACCTATTAGGTAGATATTATTATTACCATCGTATAGATAAGGGAAAAAAGCACCAGTATTTGAAGAACCTCAAAATCTGGGCAATTCAGAAGACAATGACTAAATTGATAGCAGTAGTCATTATAGGTAGCTCTGTATTTAAAATGTGAACTTCTAGTGGTCAATCATTATTCAAATAAAAACATTCTCCAATCAATGTAAAACTCCATGATGTGAGGAAAGCATCATAGAAAAGAACAATATGAAACACAGGAAATGACTCAGCGAACCAGAAGTCAAAATGATGTGGCCAGGAAAAGAAACAATTACACCATAGCCACAATTGGAGAAAGATTTTATCTCTCTTGTTGAGTATGATCTCAGTGAATAGGGTAGGTATATATTCATATCTTTTGATGGATTAGAAAAAGAAAGAGGCCAGCAATTACAAGCATGTATACATACAAAAGGGCATATTTTTGCCCATGGCTGGCCCTAGACAAAATTGTTGACTATGATGGAGAATGGGGTTATGTTTCAGATCTGGGCACACATTGTGATTCTATTACCAGCTGGTCACATGACTTTGGACAAGGTCACTAAATCTGAGTCTCAGTTTCCCTTGGATGATAAATGAAGGACATGAGTGAACTAAACTCCAAGGCTCCTGCTCAAAATCCAAGCCCATGCCTTGGACGGTTGGTTCATCTTGGTGTCCTCCTGGGTCCGAATTCTGTCTTCCCTGGAGCCTGTTTCTGACCTATCCCTGGCCCAGTGCATCTGCTCCTCCTTTGTAGTCTCCTTATAGTTCTCTTCCTTATGGGATATGTCTTAGGGTTCCATATGGCACATTCAAATAAGGATAAGCCAAGAAGATTTAGTAAAAGGACTAGGAACAAAGGGGTAGGGAAAGTATATAGAAGACACAGTCAATTCCTTGGGTGAGGGAACAGTTGGGATCCAAAAGAAAGAGATGTGTAGAGAAAAGCTGTGACTTCGGAGTCAAGGGAGTACATAACCAAAACTCATACTTCTTTCTCTCCTGGTATCCTACCAGGGCGCCACATAGGATGATCCCAACTGGACACAAGAAGAAAGGAAACCTATTGATTTGATTCCCCTCAAGGAATCACACAGGGTACAAAATGGGGCACCAGGTAAGCAATAGATCTGGAGGGCAGAAGGATGATATGCAGCAAACTCCAGGGAGGCTCCGCTAGTGATCGTCCGTTATATTTCAGGGTAAATGGTGTCAATGTGTTGACTATGTCACCTGTACCATTTTCACTTTCTTAAAAATAGATAATCATACATGTAAAGTAAATAAAAGAAGCAAACAACCTCAAAGTGACTAAAAGCCTTCTTAGTAAAAGGGTTTTCCTTGCACACCTCACCCCCACACCTCTTCTGCTCCCATCACATCTAGTGCCTTTCTGAAAAGAGGAAAGCACCTCTGGGAAGACCTCTGGGCAGTGCAATCCCAGGTCAGGCCCAGAATCTACCTGGTTAATCCTGGCAGGAGTTCACTGGCATCCCCGCAGCCAACACTTGTGTGCAGCCGCACCTGCACCACTGTCCATGGCTGTCCTGACAGAGGCCCCATCCCCATCCTGAAGGGGAGAGATGCCTAGCCAGTGTATTTTAATTCTTCCTTTTAACTATGGAGTGCAAACTCATATTAAGATTTGGGGAAAACAGGTGAGGAAACAAGAGAAGTGTGAACTTGACTTTTGAGCCATCTAATCGTATTTAGTGCTGTGTACTTCACCTATGTGAAAGACCAACCCTGATTAATATCTGATTCAGTGTTTAGTCCATGTTTCAGGCACTGATCTAGGCTCTGGGAACAAATTAATGGAAAAGGTCTCTACAAACCTTGTTAACTGGTGAGACTAGCAGATATACAGTGAAACACTGATAAGTGCTGTGGACAGATGTAAAGTAGGCTAAGTGGTTTGAGGAGGGAAGTGTGGTTACAACAGCTGGTCATGGAAGGCATTATAGAAATTATATTTATCATAGAACTGAAGGAGGTAAACACCAAGCCATGCGGTGTTTGGTGAAAAGTAGAAAATCCTAAATTTCGGAAGTGTGTACTAAAGATGCACGCCTATAGCCAATGAGTAGTAAGGGGTGGAAGGACCGAGTTGCGGAGTGGTAGTCGTTAGCTCAGAGGAACCTGGACTTACAGCCCTACCGTGTAGATCACACTAATCTTAACCTAAAAATACAAGGCCAAGTGAGAGGCAACAGGCATTTATTTGAGATAAAAACAAAAAACAAAAACCAGAAGCCCAAATAGTGTTCCCACTAGGAGACAAAGGCAATGGGTATTTATGAGAAAGGGAAGGGGAACCATTGCATCAACAGAAGGAAGGCATTTCTATTGTTGCAGATAAGCTAACTTATGCTGATTCTAAACAATGTTTTTCATTTTCAGTCAGGCAGACATCAGTCTAATATTCATAATCTCTACTTTCTTGTTATCTTTACAAACAGTTCTTTGGGAAATAATGTTGCGTTAGGCCCAGTCCAAAGGTGATTTTGTCCTGTTTTAACATTCCAAAGAGTTGAATAGTTGAACTCCATTTTAAAGTGGCTCTATCCATCTACCTATCCATGCATTCATTCTTACAGTGAGGACTTCAGGTTTTTATTGCAAGTGAGATGAAAAACATGGAAAAATGATATGGTGTCATTTAGGTTTTAGAAGGACCATTCTAATGCCGAGTTGAGCATAAGGAGGAAGCAAAATAGAACCAGTCAGGAGACAACTGCAAATCCAAACTTCCTCTCAAGGTTTGGGCAAGAATGGTTTTCATAGAGGTGATGAGAAAAGATTCTATAGATATTTGGAGGTTAAAGCCTCAGGTCTTGCTGCTGATTGGATGCAAGGTGTGCGGAAAAGGAAGGAGGCAAGAATAACTAAGTTTTTTCCCCTATGCAACCAGAATAGTTACTAAGTGATAATAATATAACATTAATTTTGTTTCCTCAAAGGCATCTGTTTAACTTTCAGCATAGGTGTGTCACCACATAACTGTCATCACACACACACAAAGAAAAAGCATCCTTACTGAATTATATTTGCCTCCTACTTCCTAAGAAATGTTGAGGTCATTTAAAATATTAAATCCTAAAAAAAGCCAAATAGTTGGAATGGAAATAAAAACATGAACAAGTAGAACTAGAAGACATAAATACCTAGGAAATATTCCCTATTTTTTGTCTGTCATGGATAGAACAAGCGAAAATGACGTGAATAAAGAACTTCAAATCAAGAGCGATGTTGTCTTAGATGCTCCACCAGAACTTTAATAGTTATTTAAGCCCTGCCTCATAAATCCAGAGTTAACACAATTTGCTAAAGAAGGCCAACATCTGCCCAAAAGTTCATCAGGGACAAACACTTCAGAGTGAGACAAAACGGTCATTCTCCAGATTTGGATCCTTATAGAATACTTAATTATCCACTTCCCCACCTGACAACCTGACTCTCTCCTGCAGACTCCCTTTACTGCTCAGCTGCTGAGTGTCGGACCTGGGTAGACAGCCCTCCCTTTTCTTCTGAAGTCTTTCCAAAGTGTTAGAAGGCTTAAGTTTTTCTCCCAATCTTTTCTCCCTCAAATTAATACCCTTTTTGAGGTGAAACTCCATGTCCTGTCTGACCCCTTATGCTTCCCAGGGACCCTTAGGCATACTCCTAATATGGTACAGAAGGAGCCAGCATGTCTCCCTTCTTCCAACTTAAAGGAAGGTGTGAGAATCCTTTGATTTGAGCCATACCCCGGACACCTAATGTTTTTATAAGGGATTAAAATCAGTCAAGTTCAACCAGTCTTCCACACTCCACAGGTATCCTCAGAATTTAGTCATCAGCACTAAGGTTACTCACCTTTTCAAACAGTTTCTAATATGAACTTCCTGGTTAGGCATGGAACCAGGATGACATCGTTTGCACTGAGTTCTTAATTATTTCAGCATAGGATTTGCTGAAGCCCTATAAGTTTCCCCTAGGAGAAGCTCAGACAGCACTGTGTAATTGCATCTGTCCTACAAGATTTGAGGAACTAGAATTAGAAGAATGGAAATACCTTAGAATCTAGTATCCATGCCCAACATCCCATGGACATAGTCTAAAAATCTGTACCTGATGAGAGAGTTAAAAGTACTGTAAATGAGAGAAAAGAACAGTGCCCTTCAGCCCGCCTGAGATGTCATCTCTCTCCCAGTGAAGAAGCCTAGTAAATTCTTCTATTAAGGTAGTGGGGACAAACAAAGTCCCCGGATCCTTTATGTGGAATTAATACTAGAACCCAGAGAGAATGAAGAAAAGCAAGGAAGCCAGACATAACCATTCCTGAAATAAAAGTCAAAAAATGGAAACACAATAATCTCTTGCCACCCCACCCACATACAAACTCTGACCTGTTTGTGACAATAAGGGGACACCTAACACCCTCCTCAAACTGAGTCACAGACCCTCGCAGGGGAAGATCTTTGAGAGTAGACTCCAGAACTGTCCTCTGACATCTATGCATCATTCTGACATAGATATTTCCCTTAACAATAATTTTTATTGATCACTTATTATGTTCCAGGGACTATACAATTTCTTTACTTATAGGTCATGGTAACTTGAGGGAGTGCCCTTATTTCCCTTAAGATATGCGTTCCTTATCCACAGTAGACATTCTCTAAGGATTCAAATCTGGAGGTTCAGGAGTAACAACAGTTGGTGATCAGTGGAGTTCAGAGTATGTCAGCGTCTAATTACAATGTCTTGGAGAGACAACATAGCCCAGAGTTTGAGTTCTAATATCACCTCCTTGTCCTTTAGTAATAATTACAAGTTCTCTATTGCCTCTTAAATAGTTAAATTCATTTAGATCTGCCCGCACTTTTAAGCTTAAACTGAATCAGAAAAATTGACTGGATTCCATGAAGTTGCCCCAGTATAGTTGTATGGGGCAGGCTACAATCTCTACTCACGAGGTCTTATAACCAGAAGACACCTGGCGTGGGGCTAAAAGCCTCTAAGAATCCAAAGGTTGTGGGTATAACAGAGCCCTCTCCCCCACACACATCTCTGATGTTGGAGCTGCCAAATGATGGTACTGAAGATTGCAATTATCTGTCTCATTTGAGGGCAGAAACTGTGCTTCATTCTTCTTTGCAACCAGCACAGGGCCTGACATGCAGAAGACGCTCAGCCATGCTTTGGGACAGAATGAAGGAAGGTAGAAAAGAATAGAAGGACATGTGTTTAAACACAGGACTAGTCCAAAAAATACGTTTGTGAAAAAATGTTGCCTGTGCTATCTATCTCTTCTGTTTTCTAATCTCAAGGTGATTTATTAAGGTTTTTATTATTTAACTTTTAATCCTTTTAATTTGTTTTTCTCTAATAGGAATAAACTATGAAAACAAATATTTTTCTTTTTCTTTTTCATGTATACTTCATGGCAGCAAGCACAGAGATAGCAGAGGCTTTAAAACATTCATGATTTGATGATTTACTTGCAATTAATTCTTTCCCATTTGAGTTCAAATTTAAATAAGGAAAAAAATTATTGTAAAAAAATTTCTAAATTAATCCATATTTAAAAGACTCTCTTGTTTTTGCTTTTTAAAAATTATCTTCAGATTCTACAGAATCGTGTCTATTGATAAACTTTTCTATTTTCTAAAAAATATTTGACATAGATTTCATGTGGACTTTTCAAGTGATTTTCCATAATACTACCTAAATTATTAACTTAAAAGTCTCAGTGCATATGCAAATACAAAATTCTAAAGAAATTTCTAATTTTTCTTTCTAGGATCCATTATTACACTTTTATTTATTAGCAAAAGGATACATGTTTTGAGTATTTCTGATTAAAAAATTTTAAAGTATATGTACACACGCTCCAAAGAGCCTACAGCTTGAGTCTAATCTCCAAAAATTATATTCAGAATAGAATTGTCTTAATCTACTTATTATAAATTCAAGCAACACGACTCTTCCTGATTTCCTTGTTGTATGGGACGAGATGAAATCATTATTAATAATAAGTGGGACAAGTTAATACATCATCCCTATTAACATGCTGAAATCTAGATAACAGCCAAGATCAAAGTAACAGAATTCCTTACAAATTGTGTGAGAGGTGACGAGAAACAAACATGGGTTTGTTCTAGGAAATGATTTTTAAAAAATGAGATTTGGTTAAATTCTAATTTCAGTGAATTAGCACAATGGACTTGTCATTGCTGGTTATGAAAAGTCCGTTTTCAACACTGGCAGGTAGATTGTGCTGCTGAACCGAAAAGCCAACGAGTGAGTCCTGAGTGTTTACCACCTATGTGGTCCTATTAGGTGCTGGGGATGCCTACAAAGAGCTATACAATGTGATTGATTATTTTCCACATGATGCCTATAATCATGTTATAAAGGAAATAATATGATGCCAAAAAGTTACAATACCAACTAGTATTCTGCGAATTAGTCCATATTTCCCACATTCTTATTCTTTCCTAAAATCCTCAAGAAGCAACATGTAACTTCTTGAAAAGGTGATAATGAAAACAACATTTTAAAATTGGCAGAAAGAGTAGCATTTAAGCTATAGAACTTAAGTGATTGTTTAAAATACAATTTACAGGCAGAACAACCTATTGAAATTGTATGTATTAAAACTCAGATGATGAGAAAAGCAACTGAGGGAGCGGAATAAAAGAAAGTTCAATAAGCTACCCCTAGAGGAAAGCAGCCGTGGTACAAAGAAAGGTATCCAGAACCAGAGGCCTTCGATTGGCGAGCTTCCTTTCTCTCTGGACCCTGCAGAGTACAAAAAGCTCTTGGGTGCATCCTTACTCATTTCTCCACATAACACAGAAGCATGAGCCAGCTTTGAAATTCCAGTGAAAGAATAGGACCTTAGGTTTCAAATGGAAGTACACATAAAGAAGTCCTTTAAGAAAAGTGGAGACTGAACTATTGTGCAACCAGAAAGGCTAATGGGCCAGGAGAGGCCCCAGAGTGTATCATTCACTATGTGGGCAATAATTTGTTTAAGAAGGTAGTAACGAGGATGAAAGTCTGCCTTACACATTACTCATCTAGAAAGCCTATTTTAAAGAAATGAAGAAGAAGAAAAAAAAAACAGCAAACCAAAAAGTGCTAGTAGAACCTATTTTCTTATTTTTTTAAAATCTGATTATAAGTAGAAAGAAGTGTACTTTTTATAAGCAAGCCCACAGTCACCTTCAGGAAACACAGTTGGGAGCTGAGCACGAACACCTTGTGTTAGGAGTAGAGAGGGGAAAATGTAGGGCAGGTAACTATCAGCTGTGAAGCACTTACCTCCGGTCAGTATGCAGATGTTGGGAAATGCTTCCTTATTAAATTAGCAAGCAAATAAAATGAAGCTGAGGGCTTAATATAACTCAGTTGAGGAAACAGAAACAGTACAGAAAACCATAAAGATCAACAGGAATATTACTGCCATTAAAGAGCAAATGATTTGAAAGAGAGATAGGGACAGATAGCAGGAGCTAAGAAGCTTAAGCTTTGGACTTTAATCCATGAACAAGGGAGGCCCATTAACTTTCCTGGCAGGTCCAGTAAGGCTAAGGAATGTGGCCAGTTGGGGAATATGAATACACTCCCTTTTCGAGAAGATTTATCTGTCAATGCACATAAAGGGACAAAAAACCAGAATCCAACAAACCAGTTAAGAAACTACCACTATAACATAGATAGGATATTAGGTGGTACAAAATTAAAAAATAAAAAATAAAAAAACAACCAGATGTTTCACGGACCTGGTAAGAAGCCCTTCTTTTGTGGAAAATATGTTAATTCTGTTTTATTGTAGAAACACTGAGTTTGAGGTACAGGAGGGACCCCATCTGAAGCTTTATGATGGGAGATTGAAATTTGGATCTGGAATCCAGGATAGCAATCATGGCTGGAGGTATAGATTGTGTCATCTACACAGAGGTGATGGTTGACTCCTAAAGGGGAAGTGTCCTAGAAGACAAAGAGGAGCAGAGTGTCCAGAACTGATACCCACATTGGGAAGGTGGAAGGAAAAAGAGAGTCTAAAACAGAAAGGAAAAAAAAAAAAAAAAGCTTGATAAATAGGAATGGAAGCAGCAGAGACACCAAGAAAGGAAGAAATTTCTATACTTGTAGAATGAGGCAAAAATGACAGAGTGAGGTGAGAAAAATCTGTGATCATAGTGGTAAAATCAGGAGCATGAGGTGCTATTTAAATAATAATGGTTGTTGGAAAAGAGAGGGCAGATTACTAGAGAAGCTCAATAGTGAAAACCAGAAGAAACTTGGGCGATCACCATCTAACTAACATCTAGACACACTCCATAGGTGGCTGCCAAATGAAACCGCTTACAGTGCCACTTTGCACATCATGTTCCATGATGAAACACTGGCTCTTTACCACTCATAGGATTCAGTCTGTACCTCCGTATCCCAGCATCCAAAACCCTTCACAGTTGGGCCTTGCCTATTTCTTCTATTTTACTCATAAATCTAGTCCAGCCAAATGGCTCACTATTGCCAGCTTAACTGACAAATTTGTGGTCTCAGCACCCATTGCCATTCAACTTCTCTTTCTTAACACCCTTTATTCTCTTCCTTAAGCCTAATATTTAATAACTGCCCCTTTATCCATGTTTTCCCAGGAAGCCATTTCTTCTTGCTCTGGCTCTGGGAAGACCACTCCCAATATCATTCATATGGGACCTAGTATTCCTAGGGAAGGAATGCTGATAAGTGCTAAGATCTGTCTGCTTTCCATGATCCATAATTCATCTACCCCAAATAAATTCATTTATCCAATGAGGGTTTCCATACCCAGAATTCAGACCTTTGCTGAAAAAAGTTGCATATCTGGTTCGTTTTGATGTCTCCTACCAAGGCAATGCCCCTTAATGCACTGAGCAGGCATTTGTACCTCTCCCATAACTCTGTCCCATTCTCCCCAACTGTAAATTATGCACTGGTTTTTTCAACACCCCTCTTCCACCTCAGCCCACTGCCCACCCCCCAAACGTACATCTCAGCACCCTAGCTTTTGGCTTAATCAGCAGGACTGATTTCCTTTGGTGGGAATTCCTTCAACTTTACCTCCAGCCCCCAAGGTATAAACCTCTTCATGTCTACGGCCATCTTAAAGGTTTTGCTAGAGGAAGGACTTTCTTTTCTGTTAATTAATTTCTGTGCTCTAAGTGTCAGGTACTCTCACCATTAACAGCTATCCTTTCTTAACCAATTCTAGTTCCTTTTCATACTTTCACCCTCTCTCTTTTTCTTTCAAAGCAAGTTTCTTGAAAGAATCTGTACTCTCTCTTCATTTTCTCTCCATTCAGCCCTCAACCCAATATAATCAGGCCTCTGCCCACCATCCTTTGAATCCCCTCTCTTCAAGGTCACCAGATACCTTATAATAATCAAACCCAGTGACCACGTTGCCGTATCCGTGACATGTAACAGTTGACCACACCTTCCTTCCTTTTGAGAGGCCCCGCCACGCCACAACAGGACTTCCTTTTGCACCTCGTCCTCTGCCTAGCATCGCTTTCTCCCTTGCACTTTTTCTTAGCTTCCTTTTGGGGCTAACCCATCTATGCAAATCCCTTAATTCAGTGTCTGTCAATCCTGGCCGACCACTCGAATCGCCTGGACAGTATTTTGAAAATACTAATGCATGAGACCCACCTCCAGAGATTCTAGTTCAATGGAACTGGAATGGAGCCCAGGCAGCACTCTTTTTTCAAGCTTCTCAAATGATTCTAATGTGCACCTGAGGTTAAAAACCACTGCCTTAAATGCTTCCCAAATTTGTCTCTTCAGAAGAATCACCTGGGGCAGTTGTTAAACATAAATATACCAAGATCCTGCCTCCTTGACATTCTAGTTTAATAGGCCAAAATTCAGAAACCAAAAAGCAACCAGAGACTCTCTATTCCACTCACACCTATTGGGTAACACTCATAGCTGTAACCATTTTGAGTATCTACTGTGCTGGATAAGTCACATTTACTTTCTAGTGTGAGATGACCCCCAAGCTACGCGCTTCCTCCTCTGTGCTGCTAGACCACATTCCAAACATCAATTACTGGTTTGTTTGTGTCTCTTTTATTTGACTGTGAGTTCCTGCAGGGCAAAGAAATTCATTTTAGTATGAATTTTATATGAACCAACATATTGTCTAGTATATATTAATTCTTAAACATATATGTATATATTTGTGAAATAATGAATGAATAAATAATTAAATTATTTTATAAAGATAGTCTGTTTCTAAAACAAAATGTAGATGGTGTTCTATATGTTTTGTATTTGCGTGTATACAAATTAGGCGAGTGTTCATAATGATGAATGAAACTTTTCTGCCATCTGTATTTTTACCTATAAAATCCTCTGTATTATTATGTGATTTCTTTTTTGTTTCTTTTAGTTCCCAGTTTCTTGTCGCTTGGCATTGGTTCCAACTTGGCCAAATGACTTGTTTGTGTTATGGTATGTTTTTGGAAGTTCCTTTGTGGAAGGTATAAAGTATGTGAATTATGGAGGCAAACAGATTTGGACTTCTGTCTCTTTTCTTCTACTTAATACAATGGGGTTAAGACATAGTTTTGATTATTAAAGATAAGAGAAGCTCTGGCCAGAATTTTTCATTTATTTCGTTGTCAAAGTGTCTGTTCCTATAAGAAAAAACTGTATAATTTATATACGTCCAAGGTGTAGTCTCTCCTTAGCTAACTTTCACACTGGCCCCACCCTCTTACATGTGACTTTATAGTCATTATAGTTTTTCCAACAGTCTCAGAAAATGTTGGCTCTCTTTTCCAATTCAAGCCTAACCAATCCACCTGTGTCTTTAATCACATTGGCCCCTTCTAGAATGTGCTATTGTACATTCTTTGTCTGCCTGGAAAACTCTGTTCCCTTAAAACCCTCCTAATACAGGTTTCGTCATGTCCCCTCTATACCACCGCTATCTGGACGCAGGCTTTTTTATCTTTGCACTTGTCATAGTGGACTGCAATTTTGGTTTACAAGTTCCATCTAGTAGATTTTGAGCTCCTCTAGGGCAAAGATCAAATTGCATTAATCTTTTCATATCCCAGGGCTAAGTGCAAGGCTGAAGTGTGTACACTTGATATTTGTGGAACTGAATTGCTCCTGGAACCAGATTTTCACTCCACTTTTCCTTCAAATATTCCCAAACTCCATACCCCCACCATTATTCAACATTAACTTTGGAGTCAAAGAGCCTGAAATTCAAATCTTTGCTGGCCCTTGTTTTGTTTTTGCTTTTGTTTTTAACTGTAAAATGGAGATTAGTAGACCTACATATAGCGCTGTTTATAAAATTAAATGAAATAATGGACATAATAAATAACTCAGCACAGTAACTATCCAAAACAAGTACTCAATAATTGCTGATAATGTGGGGGTCATCATAAATCTGGTGCAGTTTTGTTTTGTTTTGGACTGCAGTGTTCTGCTAGTAAATTATGGGACTGAAAATGCAGTTCTCTGGTAAGTAGTCAGACATGTTGAGTAAATCTAAACCTTTCTTTTTTGGCATTTCTATCACACTCTTAAATCCCTCTTCTCACCTTCTGTTTGTTCTTTCTTGGATACTTCTGGAAATGATGAGGAGGCTGAGTAATCTTTCTGTAGATAACACAATCTTGTTTCTGGACTAATCCCATCATGCCCTACATTCCTGTTTACTTTAGTCATCCCCCCAAAACCACAAGTCATCTCTCATTACTTGAATTCTCATCCCCACATGGAATTTAACGTCATCTAATCTGGAACAATCTTCCACTCCTCCGTCTCCCTTAAACCCTTCCAATTCCTAATAATGCAACTCAATCCCCAGGATTCTCAAATTAATTTTTAAATGCTTCCTTCACTTCCCTGCTCTAACTGAAACCTGGTTACCCTTGTGGATACTGCATCCCCTGTAGCCTCCCAAATGGTGGTATGTTTTTTCCTCTTACATCCCATAAACCTAGAGGGTATGATAAATGTTCTCCTTTGTTTCTTCTTGGTACTTCCAAACCAGTACTAACTCCTTCCTTTAAAAAGTCCCAGCTCCTTTGAAGGTCATGCCACATAGCAACCCCCTATCATAGCCTCCCTTCTCTCATTCCATCATGTGCAGACACCAAGGTCCCCCCCACCTGCCTTTTTTTTTTTTTTTTTTTTTTTTAGCTGAGCCATCCTGCCACAGCTCAGCTCAGGCTGGGAATCGAACCGGCAACCGTGTTGCTCAGAGCTCGCTCTCTTGAGCAAGCTCTTAACCAACTGAGCCACTCTGCCGGCCCTCACCCTTCTTATTTAAGAAAACTTAGCAAGTAGCTCCCTATCAACCACTAGTCTTCAATCATCCTTAGTGATTTTGATATCCATGTAACTCACATTCTGGTGATTCCACTCAATGTACTAGTGCCTTGTCCACCTCATGTCCAGTGGTCTTTTCCTCATCTTCCTCAGCCAACTGCTGCCAGGTATTATCTTGTGCTATCAACCACAGATGTCAACAACCTCTATTTGCAATACCCTACTTTGTGATCACCTCTTTTTTTTTTGAGGGCAGTGTCACTGGCTCACTGGGGCCCTCATATGTGGGACCCGAACCAGGGCCGCTGGCTTCCCAAGCCAGCACTTAACCACCGCACCACTCGGCTGGCCCTGTGATCACCTCTTTTTATTTATTTCCAGTTAACCCCTTTCATATACGATCCAAAGATTCTTCATTTTCATGGGGAGAGTGACCCTATCAACTTTTGCCTTTCATCCTCTTCACATCCTCACTTCCTTCCTAACCCAGCAAAAAAGACATGGCCCATCATTATAATCACTCCTCACACAATCCCTTGGCAATATAGCTCCCTCTCTTCCTTTACTGTATAGTCTCCTGAAAAAACTGCCCCTGGTCGAATCCAACAGTTACCTATTTGTTGGGGGGAGGGAGGCAGGGCTTGACTCTGAGAAGCTGGAAATGATTTGACAAAACATCTGACCGTGTTGACCTGTTTCACTTAAAACGTCTGCCTATTGCCTACAGTGGGCCTATGGTGCTCTCAGCAATCCTATTTCCTGTCCCAATTCAGCTTACCTCCCCAATCTCCAAAATTACTATTTCATCACTTATCCTTTATCTTCAGAATCTCTAACACACTCTCTGCTCTTCTTTATTTCAGCTAATGCTCTTATTTTATATTTTACTGCTAAAGTAGCAACGATCAGAAAATAACATCCACATGTTCCCACCACCCAATGTATACTTCACTCTATTTCTACCAAGTACTTTTCCTTCCTTCCTGTTGCAATGGATGTACTCATATCTAAAGTCAACCCATCAATGCACCCATGTTATAGAAAAATAAAAAGTAAAACAAACAAAAAAACAGAAAAAGGAAAACATTACAAAAAAGATAAGAGATAACAAGGGAGGATGTGGAGATAACACTTGCACACTGTTGGTGGTCATGTAAATTGGTACAGCCATTATGGAAAACAGTATGGAGATTCCTCAAAATATTAAAAATAGTACTACCATATAGTTCAGTAAGGCCTCTTCTAGGTGTATATGCCAAAGAAATGAAATCAGTTATCTCAAAGAGATATCTATATTCCCATGTTCACTGCAGCATTGTTTTCAACAACAAAACTATAGAAACCATTTAAATGTCTGTCCACACAAAAATGGATAAAGACAATGTGATATATATTAAATGTATGAGGTGGGTATGATCAACAAATATGGTTAATGCTGCTGCTGAGTGCCATCCAAAGGAAAGACAGGGATCTTCAATACAGGAAGTGGCACATCGAACCTTAGTCACAGTGTGTGACATGTTTCCTCTTGTTCAGTGCAGTCAGTTGGGCGTGAGCTATGGTTGAGAGAAGGTGTGTTTTAAAGTGTGCCATAAATCATCCTCCATCATGACAATGCTCCATGTCACACATCACTTCTGGTATATGGCAATCTCTGTCAAATAAACACATTATGGTGTGTCCTCATCCAACTTATTCACTGGATCTGGTACCATGCAACTTCTGGCTCTTCCCCAAAGTCAAAATGATTCAGGACATCGAGGCAGCCATGAACAGTGCAACTAAAGACACTCACAAGAGAGGACTTCCAGCACTGCTTCAGAAAGTGGCAAGAAAGATGGGATAAGTGTGTTAGAAGGAAGGGAGTATTATTTTGAGGGGGATTAATGGTAGCGTATCTTTTACTCTTAATATTTTTTTATTTAAACATTTACTGTATTATTTGATTGTACCTCATACACATATGTACACACACAGATATATATCTATATAATACATACACACACACACACACACACACACACAGTCAAAGGAATATCATTCAGCCATAAAATGGAAGGAAATGCTGCCATTTGTGATAATATGCATGAACCTGGAAGACATTATGCTAAGCGAAATAAACCAGACACAGAAAGACAAATACTACATGATCTAACTCCTATATGGAATCTAAACTAGTTAAACTCATAGAATCACTGACTAGAATGGTGATTGCCAGGAGTTGGGGGAAACGAGGGAGATGTTAGTCAAATGGTACTAAGTTTTGTTATGCGAGATGAGGACATCCTGCAGATCTAATGCACAGTATGGTGATGACAGCCAATAATATTGCATTGTATACTTGAAATTTGCTAAGAGGGTAGATATTAAGTGTCCTCACCAAACACAAAAACAATAACCATATGAGGTGGCAGATAGGTTAACTAGCTTGACTGTGGTGCTCATTTCATGTGGTATGCATATATCTAAGCCTCAAGTTGTATACCTTAACTATATACGATCTCTATTTGTCAATAAATCTGAAATAAACCCCAATAAACCTGAAAAGAGAAATAAAATCAACTCTTTCATACAACCTGTCCAGAGTATATCCACTGAACTCCATTCCAACTTACGTTAAGCAAGGGTTTTCTTTCTATAAATGTCCTCAACCTCTCTTAAATCATCACTTATCCCTTATCTACTGGGATAATCAATAGATAGATTTGCTATAAACCCCCATCTTAAAACAACAAATCAAAACGAACTTTCTTTGATTTCATATCACCAATTTACACTCCCATTCTCTATTTTTCCTTTCGATTTTCTGTTGCTATCATCTTTTACACAAAACCGATAAAAAAAATAAAACTTGCTCTATCCCAATGTCTCCACTTCCTTCACTTTCCTGAGAGCACTCCAATCAGCCCTTCAGTCCCCAGCTCCATGGAAACCATTCTCCCAACACTGCCAAATCTAATGTGCAAACTTAGTTGCCCTCACAGCCGCATTGAACACAGGTGACCAGCACTTCCTACTTGCAGTATATTATATTCTCAGCTTCTAAAATATCAATTCTCATTCTGTTCCCATTTCAGTATCCTCCTAACTTCTGGATTTTTCCTGTTGATATATTCTCAACACAGCAGCCAAATTGATTTGAGTAAACCATAGATAAGGTATTTCACTGTTCTGCTCAACAAAACTCCATGGCACCCTATAACACTCAGAGGAAAAAAAGAAAAGAAAAACCAAAAGGCCTCCCAGTGGTTTCTAAGGCTCTACCGTGACTTGATTACTCCTAAGTACCTTCATCATCATCCCCGTCTGGTCAGTCTAGACCAGATATAGGCCACATGGAACCCTTGCTGTCCTTGAATGTGCCAGGTACAGTCTCGTTTGCCTCAGGGCCTATGTACTTGCTGGTCTCTGCCTGAAAAGGCATTCCCCTAAATATCAGAATGATTGGCTCCCCACTTCATTTAAGTCTCTTTCCAAGTGTTTCCTTCTCAGAAGAAGACTTCTTAAAAATTGCTATACTCTCTCCCTCCTTGGTAGTCACTGTCTAATCCATTAACCTGCTTTGTTTTTCTTCATAGTGCTTAATACCACCTGACATACAACATTTATTTATTTATTTATTTATTTATTTATTTATTTATTTACTTACTGTTTCCCTTCCCCATATAAAACTATGCCGCCAGAAACAGTATTGTTTTTTTTTCCTTTTTCTTCTTTTCACTGCTATATCACCAGCAGATAGCAGTACTTATTACTCAATAAATATTGTTGAATGACTAAATAAAACCCTGTATTTGAATGTCTGTGTTCCTGTGTTCTGCTTTCCTGAAATCATTCCAAATCTTGATCCAGAACTTAAACTAAATCCCTAGCACAGCAAATTGAGAATTTAGGCAAATAGTTTGGCAATAGCCGTCTGTTCAGTGCCTTTCCTCTGTCCTAGCACTAAATTTATTGACTCAATCTTAAACCTCTCTCCATTTCCTATAAAATGCAGAGTGGTTACAGTCCAAAATCAATAAAAATAAGAATTCTTAGAGCAGGACAGTAGAAAAAAAAGATAATAAAAGGAGAAAACATTTTAAAGGAACTCATAAACACCTTAGAGTCGTATTTGGGAAGGAATCAAAATCATGAAGAGGAAGAATTTTGGAAGAAAAGGCCACCACGGAAGCATGTGCTCGCGCTTCCTCCCTTTCCTCTGCAGTAGACTCGGATATAAGCCCTGCTCAGGCTGGACTGTGCTCTGTCAGGCAGAACAAAGGACAAGCCTTTTGGCCTCAGTTTCTAGCTATCTGAGCCCAGATAAAGACAAACAGGATAGGCCCAAGGCAAAACTGTCGAGTGGAAAAACTTGGCTTATATCTGGAAATTCTGCTTTCTCTGCTCCCTCCCAACTTGGAGATATCCTCCCTTTACCTCTAGTACCAGTCCCCTCCTGCTTTTAAAATCTTTCTTTTATCAAAAAATAAAAGGAATATCTTAGACATTTATAGCCAGGTTGTAATTTCACTTTTACTACATTTACATAATAAAGAATGCAGATTTTTGAATTTTCCTAATAACTGATCTGATCTTCCACTGGATAGCAAGGCAAAATATTAGACTTAATCATGTCCAGGAAGCCTAGGCCAAGCCAGTATCTTCAAGCGGTATTTTCATGCAAACACTGAGTGTTTCTGGGTAAAATTCCTGCTATCATATTTTCCTCCTCTTGGCATTTAGATGTGTGGGACCTCATGGCAAAAGGGCAGAAAGGGCGCCTGCTCCTAACATTTTCTTCTGCATTTCCACAGCTTCTGGCTTCAGAGTAACTCATGAGTTGTTTCTTGCATTGGTGATGGTTGAGTTTCATAGGCCCACCTCCTCTTGCTGGAGGCGACAGGTGGGACCCACTGCTGAGCTCTCTGCCTTAGCTTTCAGCCTGCTGCTCCTCTGCTTTAGGATTAGCTCTCTGTTGGTTAATGACAATTCTCAGCAGTTCTGTGTTTCTTCATTCTGGGAGCCTATGTAGGAAACAGAAGTGCTGACTCCAGCTTCTCTCTCTATCCATCTCCTACCAGCATTTCTGCTCCCTGCTCCGGGCCATGCTGGGTATGAGAATTCTAGATGTGGACAGCTTCCCTTCCACACACCCAGGGAAGCATGCCTCTTAGGGTAATGCCAGACACCACCAACCTGTCTGCACGGTTCTATGACCCCCTACATTAAAAATGTGAGCCTGGAATTAGGGAAGTCAAGGACTGTGGCATCTCCTTTCCTTACTCTCTGTTCCCCTCTCAGTCCCACACTCCATGGGCTGCAGTCATTCCCATCCTATCTTGCTCTATATACCCTTTCAATAATAAATAATTTTTGTCACTGCTTGTGCTATTCTGAAATGAAAATCGTTGATAATATAAATCTCCTCACATAACTTCAAAAAATCAATATCATATTCTAACTGTAATAAAAAGAGAAAAAAGCAAAAGTAATTTACCCTTTATGTATTTCAAAATGAAAACAAATGCTCTGTTATAACTATAAGGAAAGACATATTGAATTGGTCTGATGGTTAAGGCTATATGCAGAATCACCTAAAAGTGACTCTTATAAATTCTGTGCTTGGAGACTCAAATTCCATGAGCATTTTGTTGATGATACTATGAAATTCTGACCAAACCTCAATAAACTTGCAAGTGAAACAAAGTAGGATTTTCCTACAATTCATTCTATAGTACATTCATGGAAAATTTAGTACATAGAAAAATGGGCAAAAACCATACTTTCTGTTTTTATGTCAGATGGAATTAAGTTCTAGCCTTAGAAGACACTGAATAAGTTTTATGTCTGTCCATGGCATATGATGCTACTTTATTTCAGTGAACTGGGCCACTTGTTCTAGTTGTTTAGAATACCTGGACTCCACTCATTAGATACAAAATGTGGCCTCCAAGCATTGTGTGACAACAATAACACAAGAGGCCCACAATGTTCCGAAATGTTCCCTACAGGGCGATTTCCCACCTCTGGTCAGCATTCCTTCTCTGCACCATTTCCTCCTTCTTCACTTCACAGGCTCATGGTGCAGCTGCCACTGCAGAGTACATATCTGCTCCTGCCTTCCAAGAAGAATTACCCATGGTCTGAGTTTTCCGGTGTGGCTCTTGATTTGGGAGCCCATCAGAAAGCTGTAGTTAGTGATTTCTAAGAATAAAAATGCATTGTTAATATGCCCCAAATATAATGTCTATCATACATTGAACCTCATTCCTATTGTTAGATTTCATACATGCTAGCACCTTAAATTGTTTAATTCTAATTTATTAATTTGATGTTTTCCAAATTGCAAAAGCAATGCATGGGTCTGGTAACAATTTAAATAATATGAGGATGACTACAAAAATAATTTCTTTCTTCTCTCATTTAATTTCCTTTCCTTTATACATATATACATACCACTCTCATACATACTCCTATACACACACACACACACACACACATTCAAACACATGTGCACACACACACACACACACACACACACACACACACAGAACTTGGATTTTAAAAAAATCAAAATAGCACCATCTTCTACATATTACTCTGTGTCTTTTTTCCAAGTCAATATATGATGGCCACCGAAAAATCTGTAGAAATTAACTTTCCTAATAAATATACAAACACAAAGTAGTGTATACCGTTACATGCACTCACATATGAAATTATCTGTAAATAGGATTATGTCATACTACTTTCCAAGGAAGCCTTTTCCTTTATCCTTCCTTCCACTCACCTCCTTTCCTCCCCTCTACCTGTACACTGCTCCCTCCTTCTCTAGCCTGACTGTGTTTTTGTCTCCTTCTATAATATCCATTATTGACAGAGTGAATCCCTAGTATCAATTCTACAAGTGATTTTGCTTTTTACTCGCCACCCACCCCAAATCTTTTTCCTCATGATTTTAATCTCTTGTATTATTTACTTTGTGTTTTATGATATTTCTTCCCCTTGATCCTGAAGATCACAAATTCAGATTTCAACACTTTCCATGTCATCCACTGATCATATATATACATATACCGGGGTGCCAAAAAAAGTATACAGGTGAACACTTTGGTCAGCGTTGCTCAAGCAGTAGTTCTCCATATTCAGAAGTGTCTGGACGCTGAAGGTAACCACTTTGAGCACCTCTTGTAATTGCAGAAGTCAAATGTGACTTGTGTTCATCTTTTGTTACCAGTAAATATCGAGTATTACAATTTTAACATAGTTTTCTTTTCTTAAAATATGTATATATATTTTTGGCTATATATATAGTTTGTCGATCATTTTTGTAAAGTAAAATGCCTTCGTTATACTGTATGAAGTCTCCTTAAACGCGGTTGTGTGTTTTATAGTTGTTCAAGTTGCTATTTTTTTTGCTTTATCATCTATCCCATTAGATTTCATCAGGACACCTGTCCTGCATTTTTCTTATTCTTCTTATCCCTGGAAGCTAGATCTCCATTGGTGTTTTGCTATTTTTCATGTGCCCACTCATTGGGCACTGAAGCAAGCTTAGGAGGACTTTAAATTGTTGCAGTCTCATATATTGTCTGAAGCACAATTGTAGCTTCCCCCACAGGCCCACACTGTATCCAGAATGGCTGCTGGTCCCCCACAACCATAGTTGTGAAATAAATAAAATTACTATGTAAAATTTCACATGTGCTTCGGTATTCAGAGATTCCTTCAAAATAAAGTAAACCAAGAAAATATTTTGGACATAGGACTATGCAATATATTTCACAATTTCCATTTCACATCAGCTTGCCCATCTCCTAATGCATCAAACCAATCAAGAAAATAATTACTCCTTATGACAACCAGTTGCCTGCTAATTGTTGGTGAGAGGGCAAAGTAATGATGCAAAATATGGATTAAACATTATTCTCCCAAGAATGGAAAGAGAAATATGATTCTCAAATGTTCTTCGGGCTTGTACAGTATTGCTCAATCTCTCCTGATGTTATCTTTTCACAAATTCCTCTTTACTGATGAGGGTTCTATTAACCCATTCACTCGTCTGTGTATTAAGTGGGAAGTACCTGCCAATTTAAGTGCACAGCTATGTCACGCAGAAGCAGGAAGGAAAACAAACGGAAGTGGGCAGTTCAAACAACAACTACCCAGTACGATTGCCCAACACTTCTCTCTAAAAAAGGGAAAGAGAACACAGGGTTGGATCTAGGCAGAATCTCCCCAGGTAACTCCCATTAGGATGATCTCCATTTTCCTACTACAACCCGATTGCCTCTTTAATTTCCCTACTCTTCCAAGTAAGTTCCTTCATACATAATTATTTGAGTGTATACCTGTTATGTGCCAGGTACTATGCTATGCTGTAGAGATTAGATTAAAAGATGTAGCTGTTATTTTTTAAGAGTCTTCAAGTATTTTTTTAGAAAGAGGTAGAAAACAAGCAAAAAAATTATGGTACAATAGGAGCATTCCTGTGAAAAAGTAGAAACTTTTAATGGAAACATAACAGAAGGAGCATTTAGGGAACCAGTGAATATTAGAGACGTGATAACTATTAAAGAAAAGAGTAAATGAACGAGTAAATCAGTTGGAGATCTTCAATGTCAGCAATGTTTCACAGAAAAAAATAACATTTGAACTGAAAGTTGAGAAAAGCAAGAGCTTTATGGAAATACAGGAGGAGGAGAGGGTCCTACGAAAAGAGGAAGGTAGGTGTAAGTTCAGAGGGTAGCGAGCCATGGCCAGTTCAGGGAACTACAGATAATTTAGATTGCTGGAAGTTAAAGATTCAGCCTCCTGGGAGGCACAACTGGCAGGAGACATCACTGAGATACTCGAAGGCCACAAGAAGGATTGTAAATTTTGCCCTGTCGGTTAAGCATAAGCAGCAGCCCCCGAGGAACAGAGAAATGAAATGCCCAATTTACCCTTGGTGAGGATTATTCCTGGTTGCTCTATGTTCAGGAAAGCTTTGAAAAAGAAGAGAAAAGAGTCAGAGAAACAATAAAATGTCCCTGTAATAGTCCCACAGGTTGACAATTGGTATCGCGATGGGGTCATGGCAGTGAGGATGGGGAGCAGGGCGAAGCGTAGAACACTCAGGAGGAAGAATTCACAGGTCTGATGGGATGCGAAGGATGAGAATCAGGAAGGAAAACCTAGACTACCTCAAATGCCAGCTCTTCTTGCTTAGGCAGTCCATCAATCAGGACTAACAGAAAAGGCATCTTAAAGAGATGAGGCTACAAAACTAAGAATGGATTGGAGTGGGGCCAAAGAGCAGCTGAGAGAATAGAAGGCTGCTGGCAGTGTGTTTTCTGTAAATGGAGAGGCTTCCCCGGGCACCCAGTGCGGCTCTGTAAATGAGTTGAATCCTCACAGGGGCTGACAGATTAACTTTCCTAGGCTATGGACTGCCATCTGTGCAGACCTGCAGCCTCTCAGAGGCCAAACCCTCCTTCTCTCGCCCCTTCCCCAGGTCTCTGTGGCGACACCGAAGGAAAGTTGCCCCTGAGGCCCTCTCAGCCTAGACTCTACGATTTTCCTCCAGAGTCCATGGAATCCATGCAATGCATTCTCCACACGGACTTTAGGGACTCGGTTCATGAAAACTACTTACATTGGAAAATGCATGATTGAGAAAATCAACACCTTCTGGAAAAATTATAGCCAAGAGCCAAGGTCACAAGTGACGTTCTAAAAGCTGCTTGTTTTTTTTTAACTGTAATTAAAATAAAACTGTATGGGAGGACATTTACATTTCATATAATATCTAACAAGTATTGAGGACTTGCTCTGAGCTTAGCAATGCACATTATCTTCATTTAGTCCTCACAACAGCCCTACAAGTTAGGTGCTATTATTATTCCTGGTTAATAATAATAATAAGCACTGTACAATTAATTTGCATTTCATTCTTGATTGTAAACATTTAAGAATGTACCTTTTCTTCTGTACAATTTCAACGAAGCACTCATTGATTAACTTTTCTTGGCTGCATATAATATGAATACTAAAATTCACTCTCTATTTCTCTTCCTTCAAGTAAATGTTTAATACCTTTCTGATATTGTGATTTATTTATTCTCACCTCCTACATTTCACCCCGGTCCCGGACAACAAAGAGTAACTTGGATACTTGTGATGTTTGAAAAAACTTAGCTGAGTTCCTAGGTTTTTTAACTCTTTCTTAATCGGGAGGCATAAAGTGTTGGTTCTATCCAAGATAAAGTCACTCCAAAGCAGATGTCATCAGTCCTCTTGACATACCACGTGTAGCTGAAGCTGAAATATCTCTCACACAGGATATATAATAGCATCTCATATGTTTCCTATGTTTACCCTAAACAGTTTTATTCGTGTTCTATATCTTGCTTTTCCTCCTTTTTCTATGCTGATGTTTAGTTCTCTTTCTAATTATTCTCCAGGGAAACAATTGGAAATCCAGGCTTTAAGTGAGGACCTAAATATGTCCAAATATGGAAAACTTAAACTGAAATAAGTTACTATAAAGTGGAATCTCATGCCAATAAAATTAGATGTTGGTAAGAGATTACTATATGTCTCTGTCACTTGAAAAAAAAGTCAAGGTATACTAGATTTCTTTAGTTTTGTCTGACCAGCATCTATTTTCCCTTCTAGTAACAGGGACACAGCCTCTTCCACTTCTCCACCACTGGAGTCTGAGTGGGACTGATTCAAGTACTCAGCCTCAGAAATGGACGCATGCCCTTGAATGTGAAATTTGGCCAAGTTGTAGCCTAGGGGCAATAGTGGAGCACAATGTATCTATTAAAATTAAATTGCCAGGTCTAATGGTTATTCAGAGCATTCTACCCCCCTATCCCCAACCTCCTACCCCTGGCCTTGGTAATCACTCAGGACTGGGTACATATCACAAAAAAGAGCTAACGGTAGCCATTGCAGGAACTTTGGCCGAAGTGACAAGGACAGAAGGACTTTTATTCTCATGATATTATTAAGATAAATTCAGAATATTTCACATCTTTGCCACCATTTGAATATTGCCTGACTAGGGATTAAGAAAACACAGAGGAAACAAAGTTGAGGAATTAAATGAGTCGGGTTCTTAACAACATTGTTAGATTTAAATTATCTAGCTCTATGCATACCTTAAGACAAGCACCCCCAAAATTCACATTTATAGCAATCAATAAATTCATTTTGTGCCTAAACTCTTTTGCATTTCTGCCACTTACAACCCTTACAAGGGTCCTGCATTGTCAAATAAGGCAATAATTCTGTAAGCTACAGTTCAAGTGGTATGTTCCCTACTGGAAATTGTTGTAAATTTGGATAGGATAGAGAATTGGGGATGTGAAGTGTGAAGTAAGCATCTTCT
The DNA here is from genome assembly GCA_033961575.1 of Aselliscus stoliczkanus. Taxonomy (NCBI): domain Eukaryota; kingdom Metazoa; phylum Chordata; class Mammalia; order Chiroptera; family Hipposideridae; genus Aselliscus; species Aselliscus stoliczkanus. The sequence continues at coordinate 155,832,242 of CM066731.1, forward strand.
TCCAGCTGTGGTTTATAAGCTGGTGTTAGTGCATGCTTCCAAAATAAGTGAAAGATATTAGGTAAACTATTTGTGAACATCTCTGAAAATGAAAAATTAGTGCTTTAATGGCATTAAAAAGAACTTTGGAAGCTATAGTCAGCATAATGCTTTATGGTTGCTGGACCACTCAAGTCTGGTGATTTCATTTTAGTAGATCAATTCTACCCCACTATTACTCCTAGACTACAACTTGGCCAAATTTCACTGTAAAGGGCATTTTATGGCAAAAATCCAAACCCTTTCACAGCAAAAGCTGAATGCTAATGGAATTGTTGTGATATAAACCTGTGAAACACAATCCATTTTTCAATGAAGGAAACAAACACTAAAACCACACATATTTCCAGTTTCTTAACTCAACCTTGAAGGATATTTTTGCATTTTTATTCATTATTTAATGATGAGAGATACTACAAAACTGTGTCAGATAGTGTCAGAACACCAGAGTCGGAGACCTGGGTTCAGGTTTTGGCAATGCCTGCTACTAGCTGGGTGATCTAGAGCAAATTACTTAACATCTTAGAGCACAGATATTAAAAGAGAAGATACTTGTAAGATGTTTCTCTCTGAGCCTGGCACATAAAGAGTGTTCAATAAATGGCTGTTGTTGCTACTATTATTGGTAGCAACTCTAGGAAAAGTCATATTACTACTAGAAGAGTATTAAGCTTTTACTTTGGTTTCAGAGATGGGAATTTTTGCATGAATTATGTATTTTTTCCTTTCCTTCCTTCCTTTTTTCCTTCTTTTTTTTCCCCTTTATTTTTCTACCTTCCTTTCTTGTCAGTTCAGAAGCAACTGCCCTAGGAGAAATCTTATGTTTGATGGAAAAAGCTGACTTTATATCACAAAAAAACAAAGACAATTTTCAACTGCCAAAAAAATTTTCAGAAATGTAGTTATTTAAAATGACTCACACATCTAAGGATCTAAAGGATATCTCCCAACTCACATTCATTGATTCATAGGCCCCAAATTTTCAAAATAGTATAAGAGTATAAAAATTTGATTTTAAAATGTACTTTAATTTTGGAAGTAAAGGTAGAGAAGTTCCTTTCTAATATAAAACAGGACAATATTTCCTGATTAGAAAACGAAGATTTTTTTTTTTTTTTGTGTGTGTGTGTGTGTGTGTGTGTGTGATTAGATAATGAAACTTAATCTCTAAGATTATCTCTAACTTTCATTGCATACTTACTGTATGTTATGACTTTTAGAAATATAGCATTATCCAACAAAAATAACACTGAGAAAAACCTCAGAAGTCTCATTAAACCAATTAACCAACACAAGTTTTTAATAGAGAAGAGGACAGAATTGTTCCAGTCGTATAAAGTGGAATCCATAAAGGGGCAAAGTTAGAAGAAGGGGGACAATTTAGAAATTTCTTGTGGTATCGATGCAAGATGGCTGGTAGTAATGTCATAACAGTAAATATTATGAAAAGTGATTGGATTTAGGATATAGTGTGGAGGCAAGGTGATGGAACTCACTGATGAATTAGTAATAGGATATGAGATAGAAAGAGAACTAGAGGATAACTCTTAGGTTTAGTGGCTAAGTGATTGGAAGGGTTGTAATGTCACTTATTGAAGAGGGGAACATTTATGTTATGAGTGAAGTAAATGTTTGTCAAGCAGTTGGGAGAAAAACAGTATTCCAAAAAAAGGTAACATCATGTGCCAAGGCATACAGATTTTAAAGAGCCTGACGTATCCATGGAAGGAGAACATGTTTGAAATGAAGGACACAGAGAGTATGGAATGAGGATAGGGCAGGTTGACAGATGGGGCTACAGACATTGCCAGGAGCTAGATTACTAAGACTGGACTTGATCCTTTAGATTGGAGAGGTATTATGAGCCATGCAGAGGTATAAAGCAACTAGCCTTCTATAAAATAAATAAAAAAAACTCAGAAATGAAAAAGCTGCATCTAAAGAATTGGTTATGCATATTTAATTAATTTACATATACATCTCCAAACTAAGAAACCAGTATAATAAATGTTACAAAATATAATATAAATATTACACAAATATGACAAATATATAACCATCAAGAATCAGATTAAAGGTGTTTGAAGGGCAAGAGTGAAGAATATCAAATACTTGCAGAAGTCATTAGTTTTTCTTAAGTGTTCTAAGAATTCAGTCCTCACAAAGCACTTTTGAGATATCTGCTATTATCTTTGCTATAGTACAGTTGAGGAAACTGAGGCATGGAGAGTTTAAGAAATATGCCCAAATTACAGCTATTGAGTGATAGGTAGGATTTGAATGAAGCATTTTGATGTCAGAGTCCACAACTTTTAACCATTATTTATAGAGCTAGTCTCTAAAGAGGATGAGACTCTTTGATAACAGGGAGCCAATTTATACTGACTGAAACTAAAGCATAAATTTAAAAGAGTTCCATCTTAATACTTTCTTTACATATTAAAGCCATGTTTATCTGAAATTCAGGAACTATTACAGTTTTAATCTGATTTCCTTTTTTTCTATTAAATTCCTTTCAAGTATAAGTAAATCAAAAACATTTTATTTAAATACTCTATTGTTCTAAAATTATTTTGATAAATCACCTTTCCTCTCAATATATCTGTTTTTTTCTATCTAAGTATGTGGGATACCTGGAATTAGGCTTACAAAATGGTAATAGTGATTCCATTTGTGTTTTGGTATTCTAATGATTTGTTGGCATTTTTCTTTAGACTTTTCTGTATTGATTGATTTTAAATTACGGAATTTGTGTCATTTCAATAAACTATAAAGTCATTTTTATTATAATAAAAATATGATGAAATAGGGAGGGGGATGAGCATCTCATAATATTTTCCTGGATCATTTGTTCTGTTTTTACAGTTGTTTAAACACTGTCACCTCCAACCCAGAACAAACCTCTTCTCTAGGTTACAAATGTTATTTCCATAAATAAAAATAATAACTGTCTACTTTTAGCTGCACTATTTGTGAAAATTTAAATAGTTCATCATTTATATATATATATATATATATATATATATATATATATATATATATGCAAATGGAAAAGCACTTTATAAAAACAGTGAGCCAGGGAATAAATGTGCTATAGTCTTGTGGCTATTGAACTATTTAAGAAAGTAAACCTTAGTTTCTCAAAAAAAATCTAATGATTTATGTAATTAAGAGAAAAGAATAATGATTTGCAATGAGAGCTTATATTGTAGCAGAAATTATACTGAGAATAAGGAATCTGGAGTCTACTCATAGTTCTGTAAATGAATTCACAGTGACTTGGCCAAACCATTTCTCTAGGATTTTGTGTTCTTACCAAATGAGTGGTGAAACTAAATGTTCTCAATTTTTAACCCAAAACTGTGGAGACTAAGAACATGCATTTATCTCTGCTCCTTCCCCTACCCCCCACAATAAAACATAAGCCACATTCCCACATACACACACATAAGACAGCAGAAAACTATAGAAGTCAAAATTTTGGAAAGTGAATGGATGAATGGTAACTGACTTACCAAAATACAAGGAGGGGGCAGGTAAAGTAAACAAGAAGCAAGTTGATACCTGCCATAGAATGTTGTAAAAGTTTAGGAATCATCCACTCTAGGGACTTTGAAAACTGTAGGGCATAGTGGAAAATAGCATTGGTTGAGATTTTTAAAGAAATCGTTATATATCTGGATCCTCTTTCCTTGTTGGTTTCTCAGGCTATTGACACTTTTTCATTCCAGCAGTAGACTGGAGACTTGCATTGTGGAGAAATTTTCAAGACAGGCTCTGTACTGAGGGAATCAGGCACAACTGAGGGTGGAAGTAAGGTGCCAAGAGCAATAAATAAGAGTCTCCCTACTAAATGGTCAAACTCTCAACACCTCCCACTCTGCATGTAGTGATTCAGCTTTTTGAGACCTTACTCTTAATTCAACCATATGAAAGTGCCAATACTCAACTATTTTTAACCTATAAAAATAGCAATTTCTTATTAAAAACTTAGCATAAAGACCCATCAAACAATCATTAGACATTAAAGGCAGGTCTCAAAAGTGAAAAGCAGAGTCTAAAACAAAAAGAAAAAAAACAGACGAAATAAGATAAAATATACAATTATTTGCTATGTCCATGAAATAAGAACAATATCTTATAATTTTTAAAGGCAACAACCACAGATCATGAAAGAAATATTAAAAATGAAAAATATGATTTCAACAACTGAAAGTTTGTGAAAATAAAGTTAAGGGGAAAAGGATTAGAAAATTGGATTAAAAAGACTAGGATATATAAATTTCAAAAAATGGAGTTTTGAGGTGAGAGAATAAATTAAAAGTTTAAAAAATTTCCCAGAACTAAATAATGTGAATTCCCAGATTGAAATGACTCTGAAGATTCCATACAATTATTTTTTAAAAGATCTGGACTAACGGAATCCTGTGAAATGTCAGAACACTGCGTGGGTAATGAGAAAATCCAAAAAGCTTTCAGAGGCAGAAAAAAATAATCAGACCATATGAATACAAAACTTCTTAGCAGCAACAGTGGAAGCTAGAAGTGATGGCACAATTCCTTAAAGCTTTGAATAAAAAATAATTTCCAATGGATAAGCCTATATTTAATCAACTATTAAACAAGGGTGAGAGTAGAATAGAAATATTTTTTAGACATGGACCTAAATTTGTCTCTTATGAATATTCCTCAAGAAGTTATTTGATCATATTTTCCACAAATATGAGGAAGAAACCCAAGAAAAGGTGAACATAAGTTTTAGGATATTAAAAGAAGCCTCAGGATGATAGTGGCTTTGTAGGCCTAGAGATGAAAGATCCAGATTGTAAATGGATAAAACAAGACTTTAAAAGTCAACTCAAATAATAAAATGATACTTAATTTTTAAAATAGATTAATGAAGAAATTTAGCTTTGTTAAAAAGTTAGATTAATTAATGGTGTGTGTATATTATACACACACACACACACACACACACACACATGGTTTGGTAATAGACAGGTTGTTTAGATTTATTTAATTCTTCTGTGCCATGATGTCACCTCATGTAACCTCCTTATTGGCCTTAGTGGGCCTTCACTGAAGAGCCATAAGGGAAGCTACTATTTAATGACACTTGAGTTCTCAAAAAATTTTCCTCTGTCAGAAGGACATCTTACAGGATTCAAGTCAAGATGGCAGAGTAGGTAAAGGCAGTGATTACCTTCTCTCACAACCACATCAAAATTACACCTAAATACAGAACAACCATCACTGAGAATCACCTGAAGTCTTGCTGAACCAAAGCCATACAACTACGGACACACAGAAGAAGCCACCTGAAGACTGGTAGGAGGGCCAGAGATGCAGAACGGGCTGGTCCCACACCCGCATGGGACCATTAAAACTTGGGAGGGATATCTCCACTGTGGAGATTCCCCCCAACCTTGTGAAGAGTGAGGGGTCCCAGAGTTGCACCAGGTTCCCCAGCTGAGGATTCCAGTGCTGGGGAGAGAAGTCCCCATAATTTCTAATTGTGAAAACCAGCGGAGATTGTGGCTGAGTAGGATGGAGTGCAGCTGGGGTCCCAGATGCTCCTCTTGGAGGGCCTGTATATGAACTTACTCACTGGTGGACTCACTCAGTTTGAGTTCCATTAGTGGGGCAGCAGCTTCAAAGGCTGCAAGGACATACTGGGAGGAACTGAGCTTGAGCTGTAGAGTGAGACCTGGAGAGGCAGCTTTCTCCTGCATGGAGGAGCTGGCGGAGGCCATCTTTGTTTGTTGAGCCCTCCATCTTCCCAGCATGCAGATGCAGGCTGCTGGCATATCTGAGTCTCCATCAAGCTGGCTAATGCCATTCTTTCTCAATGTCCTGGTGATTCTGACACTATGCCCCATTCAATTTTCAGGTACACCCAAGCTTCTTCCAGTGTTTTTTTTTTTTTATACAAACGACCTGCCTTGGCTCAGGCTACAGACTTTCCTAAAGTCTCTCAAAGGCTCACAAACCCAAACAATCCACACCTGGCTTTAGCATATCCCATATCTCTGGCTGAGCAGCCCTAAGCCTGGCACTAATAGCAGCCAGTCTTCGTTTGAGGTTTGGCCTCTCAAGGTACCTCCAAGCACAGTGTAGGCAGCATCCATCTGTAGATTGCTTTGTGGCTCATGCCAGGGGACCCCTGGCAGGGCACAGGCTGTGGCTGAACTTGGCCTCCAACGGGTCCCCTCCCAGGTGGCCCTAAGTCTGGCATGCCCAGTGGCCAGCTTTGAAACAAATTGGAGCACCACTCAGCCACCTCTAAAGACAACACATCTGAAGAGCACACTGGGCAGGCACCAAAGCCCTGCTAAAGCAAATCCTGCTCCATAGGGTCAGGCCCTGCACAGCACCTCCTTCACTGTAGTCATAGCCAGTCCTCACAATCAATGAGCCCAAGGGCCAATCCCTCTTAATGACTTGCAAATAGCAACCAAGGCTCAACTATAACAGGAGGACACACAATGGACATACCCGGAGCACCTGTGTCTAGTGACCAGGGAGACTGTGCCATGGGCCTCACAGGCCACTCTACTAATACTGGGAGACATACCAGCCCTACCTAATATATAGAAACAAACACAGGGAGGCAGCCAAAATGGGAAGACAAAGAAACATGTCCCAAATAATACAACAGAGCACCACAAAAAGAACTAAACAAAATGGAGATAAGCAACCTACCAGCTGCAGAGTGCCAAACACTGGTTGTAAGGATGCTCAATGATCTCAGGGAGAATTTCAACAGAGAGATAGGAAACATAAAAATGGAGAAAGAAAACATTAAAAAGAACCAATCAGAAATAAAGACTACAATAACTGAAATGAAGAATATATTATAGGGAATCAACAGTAGATAAGATGAAGCAAAGGATTAAATCAGCAATTTAGAAGATAAGGTAGCAGAAAACACCCAACAGAACAGCAAAAGGAAGAAAGAATCAAAAATATGAAAAAATGAGAGTTTAAGGGACCTCTGGGATGATATCAAATGTATCAACATTTGCATCATAGGAGTAGCAGAAGGAAATGAGAGAGAGCAAGGAATTGAAAACCTATTTGAAGGAATAATGACAGAAAACTTCCATGATCTAGTAAATGAAATGGATATTCAAGCCAAGGAAGTACAGAGTCTCAAACAAGATGAACCCAAAGAGGCCAACACCAAGACACATCATAATAAAATGTCAAAGGTTAAAGACTAAGGAAGAATCTTAAAAGCAAGAAGAGAAAAGCAGTTAGTTACCTACAAGGGAGGTCCCATAAGACTGTCAGTTGATTTCTCAACAGAAACTTTGCAGGCCAGAAGGGATTGGCAGTAAACGTTCAGTGATGAAAAGCCACAACCTACAACCATGATTGCTGTACCCATCAAGGCTATCATTTAGAATCACAGGACAGATAAAGAGCTTCCCAAACAAGAAAAAATTAAAGGAGTTCATCACTACACCAAACAAGGAATCTTAGAGGGACTTCCTTAAGTGAAAAAAAAAAATTAAAACTGAATTAGAAAATGTCAATAACTACATATCTATCAAAAATTACTTTAAATGTGAATGGGTTAGATATTCCAATCAAAAGATAGTGTGGCTGAGCGGATAAGAAAACAAGATCCTTACATATGCTGCCTACAAGAGACTCACTTCAGATCAAAAGACACACACAGACTGAAAGTAAAGGAATGGGAAAAGGTATTTCATAAAAATGGAAACAAAAAAAGCTGGAGAATCAATACTTACACCAGACAAAATTGACTTTAAAACAAAGACTATAATGAGAGACAAAGAAGGAACCAGTAATCCTACTTCTGGGTATTTATCCAAAGAACCCCAAAACACTAATTTGAGGGGACATGTTCATTTACACTTTCATTGCTGCATTATTTACAATAGCCAAGATATGAAGGCAACCTGGGTATTCCTGAATGGATAAGGAGGGGATAAATAAGAGGTGGTACATATACACAATGGAATATTGCTCAGGTGTTAGAAAGAATGAAATCTTTCCATCTGCAACATAGGTGGACCTAGAGGGTATTGTGTTGAGTGTAATAAGTCAGACAGCAAAAGACAAATGTCATATGACTTCATTTATAAGTGGCACCTAAAAAACAAAATAAACGAACCAGAAAAAAATAGGTACAGAGAACATTTTGATGGTTGCCAGATGGGAGTGGAGGTTGGGGGCAGGGTGAAAAAGGTGAAGGGATTAAGCAGTAATTGGTAGTTATAAAATAGTCATGGGGATGTAAAGTAAAGCATAGGTTATATAGTCAGTAACATGGTAATTACTGTACAGTGCCCGGTGGGTACTAGTAGTCAGGAGAATCACTTCTAAATGTCTAATCACTACATAAATGTCTAACCACTATGCTGTACACCTAATGTAATACACAGCATAGGGAATATGGTCAATAATATTGTGATGGTGTGGGACGGTATCAGATGGTGGCATGGTGATCACTTCTTTAGGTATATAAATGTGGAATAACTATAGCGTACACCTGAAACTAATATAATATTGTATGTTAGCTCTATTTTAAAAAATATTTTTAAAACAGACATCTACACACACACACATACACACACACACACACACACACACACACACACACACACACCCTTGGAATACTATGTCAAAATGACAGCAACTCATAAGGGAACATATGTGCTCTATATTTTTTTGTTTTGCCTCTATCAACAATAGGTTACATACTTCATTAATGCTAATATTACTGTCTAATCCTATAAGCCAGGTTAAGTTATTCATCACAGTTGTTTCACACACGAGTGATTTTTGTACATTAATACTACCAAATGCACACTCACTCTTGTTACTTTTAAATTAACTCATAGACAACTTCACCAAACTTTCTTCTGCTCTCTTATTCAATTGAGAAAGATTAAAAATAATGTATCCCAAAACTTTTTTTAAAATGTGTTGTTCATTTTTACCTCAGCCCTATAGTGAGACCTTGGTAATGTAATCATCACTTGGTACATATTTAAAGTACACTCAAGGTTTAACGATTCCTTCACTAGCCATTAATGTAGTTCATCTGTGTTATGGAGAAGTTCTTATACTACATAAACCATTACTATACAGGTTGTCTTAGAATATCTTGTGACTTTAAAATATAATATAATGCATGCTCAGGGAAACCACTCTCCCCACAAAGAAGGAAAATTAATGAGCAGTTACTATTTCTTGCCTTGTACTGATTTTCTCTATGTGGACCCAGTATGATAAAAGTTTTCATGAAAAGAAGTGGCCACACTAATATTCCCTATCTTTCGCAAATTCAGAATTCAGTAAAATTTGGATGACTACAAATAGAAATGATATCAAAATGTAGCTACTGGAACAGGACATTACAGGGGGATTGGACTGAGGATTGAGAGGCCAGCTGCTGAATTTAGGAAGACAGCCAGGTAATGACTATGGATGGATCATCAGATACTCCGAAGGTTTGATGATTCCTCTCCGAGCTCCTGATGTATATGAATCTATGTGAAGAAGGGGACGTTCTAACACAGCCTAAGCTGTTGCTAGAAAGTTTTGCCCTAGAATTCATGACCATGAGAGGCAAATGGAAAAGAAAACTGTACAATCAGAAAAATCAGTTACGGCAAGTAGAAATGCGAGGCCTGTGCTTTAACGGATATACATGATCCTTGCTGAGAAAAGAAAGGGAACAAGAGAAGATGTAAAGAAATAAAGAAAAAGGGTTTGTCAAGAGACTTTTGGATGAAAAATAAAATGTGGACAAATGGCTTACAGGTTACAAGTGTATGTGCTTAAGAGACTATGGGGCATCATATCTAAAATAAGAATTGGCCTAACACATTTGGGGTCTATGTTTACTGCTAATGATTTACAGCTTTGAGAAAGGAATCAGAATATTAGACTATTGTAGTTCAGAGACCAAAGTGTCCCTTGATGTATTTTTTTCCCTTATGTGCATTAAGAGAGGCCTTACAATAGTTATACAGAGATAAGTGATTGCCTAAGGATGAGGAGGTAAAGAGGGTCAAGGGGGTGGAATACAAAGTTTGGGGAGTAATGAATATGTTTGGTATCTTGGCTATGGTGCTGGTTTCACAGTTGTATACCTTAAGTCAAAATTTATATAGCATAAGTATATATAATTTATGGTATATCAATTATATACCAATTAAGCTATTTTTTAAGGCACTAAATAGAGACAGCAAGAAAAGGTATTGTATGAACTTCGATTAGATCTTAGTTTGAAAGATCAAATGAGCTTTACAAGACAACTGGGACTACTAGGAGAATTTGAATATGGATTTGGTTTTAGGTAAATATTGCTTATTTTCTTAGGTGACAATGATATTGTGGTTATACAGGTGATTATGTTATACCTGAAGTACTTGCTGATGTCTCTTCATGAAGAATAAAATTTAAATTGTTCACCAAATGTACACATATATACAAACACATACACACATACACACATACAACATAAAGCTGATACAGTAAAAGAAAAAAAAAGTCCTTACATCAAAATACCATAATTTATTTTGTGTAGACTATTGTCTTTGCATTTTATCTTGTAAAACAAAATAAATTTTGGGTTGTTTTGATTAATTTTCTTTAACTGATTTTATAGCTATTTTATTTATTTATTATTTTATAGTTATTTTATTTCTCCTAATGAGTGTACCTTATATTCTATGATGTCAACAAAAATTGCTCATATAATGACTCCTTTAAAAAAGTTTTGACAGTCCTAGTAAACTCCTATGTGTCATTATTTTATGTAGGTTTTATTTTCCCATAGTTGTCCTTAATAGCTATGCAGGTAGAGACAGTCAGAATTCCCATGACATGTCCAATATGGCATAAATTTCAGTTTGGTATTGGTTATTAAACCATATTTTAGCAGGGTGAAAAGATTTGGAGAAGGCATATTTCAATTACTTTAAAAAAGTCATGAAAAAAGTTATGGAAAAAAATCACAAAAAAGTTTTGGAAAAAAGCGAAAATATTTTTTATGACAGAAGTAATAGTTAATAATTCACTGGGACAAAATAAGAGGAAACTACCTGAGAGGACTGAGAAAAAAGCAACACTACACTGCAAAGAGAGGCATAAATATAGACAGGCTGAAGGGAACTAAAAACCCAGCTTCAACTCATTAGCTCTGTCATGCTCTTAACTGTGAATTCTAGTAAGACACAGCTCTGATGGCCAGGAGAGGGCTACACACCGAACCATCATGCCAAGTGGCACCATCTGGTGACAGAACGAATAAAAGGTACAGAGCTGATTAAATCTGCATGAATTGAATACGCAAAGATGGGGGAGGAGGAAGCAAGGGATTGAGGGAAAGGTGGGTACAATCCCTCATGCTTCTCTGTCTGGCACTGTCTCATATTTAATTCTAACAGCTGTCTTCCAAATTAACTTTGTTTTTACCACCAGACTTATGGAATATCCAAATAAAGAAAAATCAGGTGTGTTTACCTTTTGCAAGAGAAATAGATGCATTTTGAGTGAGTCTTTAAGCTTGGAACATTTCTCAAGATGTCTTCACTGTCTCTTAGGACTCAAAAGGCTATTATTTCCCATTTGTTAAAAAGAACGAATGAAAGAAAAAAAGAAAGAGAGGAAGGAAGGGAGGAATGAGAAGGAAGAAAGGAGGGAGGGAGGAAAGAAAAGAAAGGAAGTCCAATATTCTTAAGATTTTAACACCTGGAGCAAAATAGAACTTGCTTTATAGCCTCTTTATTATTTAATTATTTAATTACACTTTGCCTATATGAAGTATAGAGAAAGATGCTTATAAAGTCTAAGGAATCTAATGAAAGGATATTGGAGAATAATTAACTAAGGATCAAACTTCTTTTCAAAGATGCCTAAGGCAGTTGTGAGTAGGGTATAGATCAGTTCACACAAAATTCATTCCATCAACGTGAAGCAAGGGCAAGAAACACCCTTTTGGTTTGAGTCTGGTTTGGTTTGTTAATGCAAATTGTTCCATTATTCTACTGGTACTTAAATGTCTGTTGTTATAATAAAAGAACAATGAAGCCTATGCTTCAAAAAAGGCTGTTTGCTTGGCATTCTGAAAATCAATAGCTTTTCTAAAGTTTCTGGCTGACCCTAAATAAAACCTTGTACAGGAGGTGCTCCTGACCCCAGAACTCCCTCAGGCTCCAGGGCTGAACTCACACCGAACAGCAGAGACACAGTGGCTTTGATGGGTTATGGTCTCGCTGCCCTACTGGTATTCGTCTACCCCAGTGAGAGTGGGAGAAAGATTCTCAGCCCCCAGGAAATTACTGCTTTAAAATCTGGGAAATGTGCTGATTTTTGTTTTCCTATTTACCTGTTTCAGCTAACTTGTACAGTACTAGAAAAAGCATGGGGAAACTATAGAGGGAAAAGCAACCCGATTTTATTCATTCATTCATTTATTCATTCACTCACTTTCTTATTCAACTATTTATTGAATAGATACTAAGTGCCAGGTACTTTGCTAAGTAATAGAAAGTTAATGACAAAAAAAAAAAAAAAGGAAAGAAAGAAAGGTAGGCATTGTCTCTGCTATCACGGAGTCTGTAATGCAGAGATGGAGCAGACATTAAACATTGCACAGATATTGCAGAGTTCCTTAATTCCTACATTGGCTTAATGTCTAAGAAGGAACAGCATTATAGAATTGTACACCTGAAACCTATGTAACTTTACTAACCATTGTCACCCTAATAAACTTTAATTAAAAAGAAGAAAAAGAAGGAGGAAAAGTACTGGGTGAGAAGTAAGTATATGAAGCATGCTCTGATGTGGTAACATCTTTCATTTGTTACAGTTTATAAAATGCTTTCACATGTGAAATGGCATCAAGCCCAAAGGACAAGCCGGTGAGGAAGGGACAGTAGTTATTAATATCACAGTACAGATGAAGGGCTGACTGGAGGCTCTGAGGTTAAGTGTGTTTCTCAAGGTCAAGTGGCTAGTGGAACACAAGGCCGACAGTAGGGCTCAGGTCTTCCAACATTCTTTGCCGCCTATCACACTGTTATTTTAATGGAGCCATATTTGAAAGTGAAACATTTAAGGAAGTTGTCAATTTTTTTGCTTATCCTACACAACAAAAACAGCACTTCTTATAGGGTTTTTTTTATATTTAAGCCACATGCCCCAAATCACCCAGTTCTTTTCAACCTAAAAATAATGGCACTTTAGACATAAAAGTCTCCCTACTTCAGAATTTTAAAAGGTCTCCATTACTAACACTTTAATAAGAAATAACTCCTGAGTTTTTCTCTTCTTTTCTTTCCCCAAAATGGAAAAACATGGAAATAATCACACTGGTTAAATATTATGAGCAGAACTGAAAATTTCCATTTTGTCAAATTTGGGCTAGGAACAGACAACTTTATGTTCTCCTGTTTAAATTCTTATATTATAAAAGTAATAAACATATACCTGATATTTTTGTAACAAATTCAAACAATGAAAAAGGATATAAAAAAAAACATGACAGTCTCGCCTGGCCCACTTCCTTCACCAGAGGCAAACACTGTTCATACTGTTGAACTGCACTTTTAGTGCAGATTAATTCATAAGTATGTTTTATGTGGTAATCTTACTTTATAATTTCCTGATATTATCAACAATGCCATAACAAATGTATTTGTTCATATTTTTTATGTACCACATAATCATTACTCCACAACAGATGTCTAGGAGTAAAATTGAAGGTCAATATTTTTGCTCATAGCTTTTTGAGTACTGAAATTGTCCTCCCAAAATTTAGTAGCATCTTACACTACCAAAGCTTTGCATGTCACTGCCATCCTATTTTTTTTTTTCAGTTTTGTTGAGGTATAATAGACAATTAATTGTAAGGTATTTAAAGTGTACCTATATATTGTGAAAGGATTCATCCCACCTAGTTAATTATAGTATATATTTACCTTTCTTTTGGGTGAGAATATTTAAGTTGTACTCTCTCAGCAAATTTCAATTATACAAGCAAGTGTTATCAACTACAGTCACCATCCATGTTATAACTAGATGCTCATCTTATAACTGAAAGTTTGTACCGTTTTACCAACCTCTCTCTATTTCCCTTACCTCCAGTTCCTGGGAAACACTTTTTTTACTCTCTGTTTCTATGAATTTGACTTTGTTTTGTTTGCTTGTTTTAGATTACACATGTAAGTGATACCATGTAGTATTTGTATTTGTCTGGCTTAATTCATTTAGCATGAGTCCCTCCAGGTTCATACATGCTGCTGCAAATGATAGGATTTCCTTCTTCTTAAAGCAGAATAATATCCCATTATATGTATATACTACATTTTCTTGATCCATTCATCCATTGATGGTTGTTTCCATCACTTGGTTATTTGTGAATAATGCTGCAATGAACATGGGCATGCCATCCTTTTTAATATATGTAATCTATCGACAACTAAGTTGTCATTTAATTTGCCTCCACCTGATTAGTGTCCAATCATGGGATTTTGTTTTGTTTTATTTTGTTGTTTTCTTTATTTTTTTCCTCTCTGTAGCCTTTGCCAACTTTTCTACTTTTTTGGTTGTTTGAAATGATTTTTCTTTTCTTATTGATTTAAAGGGCCTCTTTATAATATTAGATATGTGTATATCTGTGTATAATGTACATGTTGAAAATCATTTCTCCCAATTGGTCAGTTGTGTTTTAATTTCATGTGGTTGGTTTTGCGCTATAGCTCTGTTGTAGATTTTTAGGCAGCTGTGCTGGTTATTTCTTGTGTGTGCTTGGCTGCTTTTGGCTGTCTAACATTCATCCCACACATTTTAGGAAAATGGCCTGATTTTCCCTTCCCCATTTGATAATCTTATGGCACCACTGATCAAGATGTCCTGCCCTCTTAGAGTGCATGTGCCAAAATGAGATTTATATTCTCTACTGAACAAAATCCATTTCCTTGGTAATGAACAGGACTCATTTGCTTCACTATGCACATCATCAGCCTTCCATAAGCCAACTTCCATCTCTATATAATTATTTAATAGACCAACCAAAGACAATCAAATGTTCACACCCCCATGGAATCAGACAGTCCCAAAGATCGTCTAGCATCTA
Organism: Aselliscus stoliczkanus; assembly: GCA_033961575.1. Lineage (NCBI taxonomy): Eukaryota > Metazoa > Chordata > Mammalia > Chiroptera > Hipposideridae > Aselliscus > Aselliscus stoliczkanus. The sequence goes on from CM066731.1 coordinate 155,847,402, forward strand.
GACAATACTCAGTATTGTCTAAAAGAACACTCAATAATCTTTGTCTTGTCCATTTCAATAATTACCCTTGAGTCACTGTCCTCACCATCTACACTGGCCACCAGAGTCAGGTGGCTTGAAGATACATATTCATCATGAATATAGAGAAATTAGTGATTCTTCATTTATTCTTCAAAAATGCACTGGTTCACACATTCTATTAATTCAGGCATATGCAAGACAAAAAGAATAAAAATCAATCAGTGTTTTGACTTTGTTTTAGCTTTGTTAAGTTATTTTTTTAATAGAAAAGAAAAAATTGTTTTATTTTTTTATATAAAAATATATACTTTGGATAAGTAGCTTGATTTATTTTTTCTCTACTCGTTTATTTGAAAAATGAAATACCTTCCCTGCTTACTTCAGAGAGTTATTGAAAGGATTAACTAAGATAACATATGTGACATGCTAAAACGTATCAATTACTTTACAAAGGCAAGTTATTTTCATTGCAATTAAGCCATATACTGGAAAAGAAAAAGCGTGGGGCTATGAGCCAAGAAACCTGAATTCTAGTACTTGTTCTTCCATAAACTAGTTCTTTAAATTTGAGTAAGTACTAAACTTTTGCTTATCTGTAAAATAAGAGAATTAAAATCTCTTGATTCTTTCCAGTCCAAAATTAGTTTAATTCTTAGCACATTAATAGATGACAACAGAAAGGAAAAACACAAAGGTAATTTTTTTAAAAGAAAATCAACAAGCAAAAGATACAGACCTCAGTTCAAATGTGGGGGAAAAAAAAAAAGAAAATCAACAAGCATTTATTGACTGTCTGGCCCTGTGCTTTACCAATGAATAACACCTACATCTTGCCTTCAAGGAGTTTACCCTATTTGTAAATTTGTGCCTAGGAAGAGAATAGGCATTTGGAAAGAAGACAGAGACTCAGAGTGGGTTCAAGACAAACTTGAACCTCTTGGCACCTCTGCATCTTTTCCTTATCACCTTTAAGCAACAACTAGCAGAATATAGTGGTTGCTTCACCCAGCCTCACAAATTTCATGTAAAATGTCTCTAGGAGCCAATCCTAATCTAAACATACAAAAATATAATTTCAATTTATCTAAATTGACAGAATGAAAGCACCGTAATCTACGCTTTGTCAATTTAGCATGTATATACTCCTCTTTTAACCACATTTAATTTCTAAGTAAAGATAATAACAAAACCATGCTTCTATCTAACATGTGACCACCACTTACTTACACAACCAAAGACATGCTAAACTTCCCTTCAAAAGAGAATACAGGGCCGGCCAAGTGGTGCGGTGGTTAAGCAAGCTAGCGGCCCCGGTTCGGGTCCCACTTATGAGGGCCAGTGACACTGCCCTCAAAAAAAAAAAAAAAAAAAGAGAATACAAAAATCACTTTGTCCTTATTTAGATGAAGTCCATTTCTCTTCTGAGTTACCTGTTGATCTCTTGCAATTTAAATTGATACACTGATATATAAGGTTAATTATTATTAACACATCTTATTTGGTAGGTAAATGGGGGCGTGTGGGTTATAAGCAGGTTTGTCTTTTTTTCATTGTTGTATTTTTTCATTAATTGTTATCATAAGATGGAGGTACTAAGGAGTTCCACAAGGGATATCCTGAATTCCAGACATGCTTCTTACCTGTCTTGTGTAACAGTGGCCCAATTTCCCAATAGACATAATCAATCACTCCAGCCAATACAGCATAACTTTATTCTTTTGCTTTTTTGTTCACTGGCATGAGTTTCCCAATGTAGAAAAGTGGCATTTTCAACTTCTAGTTTAATGAAACCCTTGCTCTGTTCCCTGGTTGAAGCATGCCTCCCTTGGAAACAAAGATCTCTAAACCAACAAAGCCCAAAGTTGTGGAGATGGAACAAAAAGTTTGCTAGTGAATTATATGAGGTAACAGTGAGAGAAATTATTCCCATTGCCACCCTTTGGCTCACAGAGCCAAGACTCCTGGCTATGAGAGAAAGAGCAACATTTCTCCGTGATTTAGAGCATGCACTATATCCTCAAAGACATTTCCGTAATCTCCCAATGTACTACCCAGTTGGCGCCATCACACTCATCAGTCCACCATTCTCTCAGGTCAGCTGCTTCAGGTGATGGGGAATACGATAGGGCATAAGCCCACAGTTGCACTTCACTTATTATAAAGCAAGGGGGTTTGGGAAAGAAGCAATGCTGTGTGAAATACCACGGCTATGAATAATGCATTCTGTAAGTACATGGATGGTGGTCTTTGCTGAGAGAATGCAGGCAGGGAAGGTACGTCCACATCCAGGGTAAGTGCAGGTTCCATTGAGAACAAAGCATTACTGCTCCCATGATGGAAGTAATCCAGTATAAGCTACCTGCCACCGTGTGGCTAGAGGAATGATGCCATCTCAAGGCTCAGCGTTGGTTTCTGCTCTTGGCTAGTTGGACATTTAGCAGTGGTCAGAGCTAGATGAGCCTTGGTGAATGGAAGTTCTTGTTGCTAAGTCCATTCATAGCACTCATTCTGTTGTTGTGGTCACTTTGTTTATGAGCCCACTGGACAAGGACAGGGGTGGCTAGAGAAAGAGTTTGGCTGACATCCAAGGAATAGGTCATCTTGTCCACCCTCCCATGCTGGGACTGCTCCTTGGTGATCATATGCATTAGACACGAATTCGTCACACCTTGTGCCCATTCACAGTGGTCTATCTACATACATCTTCCTGAGTTCTCCGAATCTCCAGTTTTCAAAATCCTTACATTGTATTCCTTCCAAATCTGTGACCAATCAGCTAAACTATTAGTCACTACCCATGAAGCGGCGTAGATCCACATCTCTGACCATCTTTCCTTCTAGGTAAAAAGAACAACCATGTGCACTGCTTAGTGGTCAGCCCACTGTTTAGATTTCTCTTCTCTACTGCCTTTTGGCAATAGTGCTCGAGCTATCCATCTGTGAGGAATGCCAATATATTGTGCACAACCATCTGTAAAGTGAGCCCCATTTTTTCTTTCTTTGAGCTGCTCACAGGGCATTCCCCGTGAGGTCATAGGTATAAGTTAAGAGGAGATGCAATGTAGCCCGTGTAGAGGCCATAGGCATCTACACCACTTATTTACTCATTCAGGACCTGCTTGAGCCTAGTACTGTATATACAGCACTTCCATATAGTGATGTGTGCTGCTATGTACACTCAAGTTAGGGCTTGCTGAGTCACAAGACACACAATTCAGTTAGTGTCCCACGGTCCACTGAGTGGCTCAGAAGTTCAATCTCTACTGAGGCCCCAATCAAGATAGTTGTTTCTACAAAAAAAAAAAATGTTGTCTGAGGATGGCACTCCTTTGTTCCAAAGTCCTAAAGATTGCACCATGATACAGTTATACAGGCTTACCAAACACCCTGTCTACACACACTATAAACACCACTGGATCTGCTGCTCAGATGGGTCAAGTGGCAGAGCAGCTCACACAGTACCCTAGACCTGTGGCACAGATTTCTCTTGTTCTGCACCCCATTCAAAACTGGCAAGCTTTCAGCTTTCTCAGTCAAAGGGTTGGAGTAGCATACCCAAACAGATTCAATAGGGATTGTACATGTTTCTTATCATTAGGGGTGCTAGATGCATTAATTTCTCCTTCATCTTGGTAAAGATAATATGGATATGCCCCAGACCAATCTCCAAGATGGCAGAGATCTGAACTTTGGGGGGATTTGCCATATTCTGGCATACATATGTTTTACCAAAGAGTCTTAAATAGTTCATGCAAAGAGTCTTAAGTGCTTCATACTTTCCAGGTCCAAACTGTGATATCATCAGTGTAATGAGCTAGTATGATGTTTCCTAGAATTAAAGGTAATCAATGTCTGAAGGTGACATTATGAACAAGAATTATTCAGCTGATACAGTGCTGAGAGAGGACAGTGGCAAAATACTGTTCAACCTGCCCGTTGAATGCAAACCACTTCTGATGGTAGCAGGACGTATTGTCAGAGAATGTAACACTTACCAGGTTGATACACACACACACACACACACACACACACACACACACACACACACAACCATGGGATCTGTACATTTACTTCAGCAACAAAAATCACATCTGAAATAGCAGCTACAATTGTAGTCATGGGCTAATTAAATTTATTATAATCCAGTGTCATTCTTCAAGGTTCATCTGTCTTCTGCACAGCACAAATAGACAAGCTGAGTGGAAATATGGTAGGAATCACCTCTGCATCTTTTAAGTACCTGGTGGTATTGCTAATCTTTGCAATCCCTCCAAGCCTGTGGTTTGCTCTTAGTTTACTATCTATATGCAGAGCCGGTTCTAGTAACTTCCACAAGGCCTTTCCTGCCTTACTAGCCAATATGAGGATTCCAAAGTCACTGAGTACTTCCATTCCAACTACATATCCTGAAACTGGGAGAAAACTTCACAGGGAGAAATTGAGGACATGGTGAGCTCATTGCATTTGGGGACACTTTGGGCCCAAGCTCTATCAATTACCAGACCTGCCTAAGCCCCTAGTCTGAGTAATGTATACTATAGTAATATTTGGGTTTCCAGAAATTAATGTCATTTCAGAGCCAGGGTCTCATAATCCCTGAACAATCTGATTATTTAGTCTTTCACAATGATTATTCTTAGTTTCCTTCGAAGAATGTTAGAAGGGAGAATATCCTATAAATTTTGGGCTATATAGCATAGTTCTTCCTCAACGGAGTCTGGTCTCCCCCTTGTTCAAGGAATTCTGAGTCTGTTAACTGGCTGAAGTCTGGGAATTGGCTGAAGGACTGAGCATAGCTCTCTGTTGTGGTAACTCAAGACAGACTTTTGTTTACAAGATCTAGAGCTTTTCTACTTTCTTAGGTAAGACTTTAGGAGCTGATAATTGATTTCACTTTTAGAGTCATCATTATCATCTGGCCAATGTCAAAGATCTATGTTGGTTACATCATGCTAATGACTACCTTGGTCCCGCTGCCCATACTGATTGTCACATCCACATTGTCTTTGGTAATTAATCATAGCCACTTATCGGTTGCTATCCAGGAATTGGCATTATGGCCACTGAATTCCAGGAGTTCGGTTTTATGGAAAGAATTCCCCTACCATTCCTGAGCTACAGAGTCTCTACTGGAGATCTCTTCAAGGATGCCAGAGCTCTCCTCATGCATAGAGTTCTTGCAGGCTTGGACAGCTTTGGTAGAGGGAGTATCCCCTGGATCTTCACAAGGCTAAGGGGTCTGCAAACAGGTCTTATGTAATAAATCCACTCCAGCATTTCAGTCTCCCTAAGCCTTTAGATACACTTCTCTACAGTACACCAAGAAAGCTCTAGCATTACGATTTTATTTAGTATACATTAACTTTGAGTCTAGGTTTCAGTTAACCAGCCAACCAAATTATTAGACTCTCTCTTCACTGCTCAGAGTGTCACCGTAAACCCGGAAACTCTACATAGTGCACCGTTATCAACAAATTCAGCTATATTCAACATTATTTCCACTACCCTAATCTAATTGGCTTGGCTGGGAATTTAAAATGTCAACTACATCATTGTCTTCTTCCAAGTTTTCCAGTGCATTTAAAAGCAAGCAATCTATCCCATTATACGCCTTATTTTCACTAGAATGTCCATAGCAGAAACTTGATTATCTCAATGGCTTGCATCCTATAGGTACTTGAAAAGGTCTCAAATTAAATATTTAAATAACTACTTATTGACGGATTACTGGGATCCCTGTTACTGGTTGCAGTAACATTGATCGCTTTAAACCCAATAAGATCAAAAAAAGAGAACCAATTCCAGATGGATACCCATCTTTAACATACTGTTGCCCTGGAACTTTGAAGGTTCCATTACCAATCACTTTAGCAATTAGTGTGTAATCAGAGATGCAGAACAACTGTGATATAATACAATAAATAAATTTATTTTAGTAATTACAGCTTATACAACTTTGGAAGAACCTGAGGTAGTAAAGGTCTGAAAATGATTAGACAAAACATCACTGATCAGCCCTGGCATGAGTGAGCCAGTTGAGTTTTCAGGAAGTTAAGCATGGCCACCTGCTGGCGTGGACCATGAAGAAGGCTGATGTAGAAATCCATGGGAGGTTTGTGGTCTTTCTTGGATATTGTTTCTGAGCCTTCACAGCAAAGCATCTGGTGGTGGGCCCTGCATAGCTCTTGATCAGAAGCTCAGAGTTGGAAAGGAGAACTGGCTGCAGAATAGGAAAAGGCCAGAACACGGTGAAAGAAGTATGTGGAAAGGTCCTGATGCAGAAATCCGTTTGGTGTATGTAAGACAGTGAAAGACAGAGGTGTGGCTGGAGGTACAAGAAAAGAGTGGAAGGTTAATTCAAGATGATGTTATAAAGACAGGAGGAAGTCAAATCATGGAGAACCATATAGGAATTTGCAAGTTATTCTAAGTGCACTGGGAAACCATTAAAGGGATTCTTAATAAATGTGACCATTATCACTAGCATCATATTTACTTACTTTGTGCCAAGGATGATGGTAAACATTTTGCACAATTATTTAGCAAACATTTACTGAGCATCTACCATGCACTAGACGCAATGCTGGGTACCAGAGATTTAACAGTGAACAAGACTCTTGAACATGGACATTGTTTTCAAGAAGTTTGTGATCTACAAAATGTCAGCATTGTTGCATTTGATCCTCACCATCTCCCTATGAGATAAGAAACTGAGGCATGGGAGGGAAGTATTAAATTAAATTGCCTGCGGTTATCCAACATGAGATTTACAGACCTGGTATTTGGACACTGCTCAGTCATATTCCCCAAACTGTCCTTTTAATTAAGCAGTAATCTATCTGCTTCCCATGCTGTTATATAAATACTCAGATAAACAGAAGGACTAAATCACCAGAATATGATTAATTTCTTAATCTCTGTCTTCATCATCCTCAGTTTTCTATGTCTGTGTCAGTGTGTACTTCTTAGGTTATAAATTTCACTTGAGCAAGGAAATCAGATAACCTTGGGTATGTGGAGTGTCCTTTGCAGAATTCAGAGCAATTAAATTTACCTGCTCTCTCAGTGTATCACGTGTGTGGTGTATGCTGAATAGGTGCGCGGCTGTCCATCACAAGAGTTGAAGTTCTGTGTTATATTGGACATGCTCACCAGGGTGACATATCCAATTTGGTGGCTTCTTATTGGAATCACATCGTTTTGTCATGTTTTCTGTCCTTAAACAGAAAGTATAATCATAAGTACTTTAAAAAAAAAGTTTTAAAGAAAGTTTCTGACTACTTCAAGGAAAAAAAAAGAGTTAATTTAATGCTGAATACATTAAACCAGCATTGGACAGATAAAAATCTAAATTTGGTTGTCATAACTGTCAGGACATTTAGAAACCAAATAACTCACACCCTGCTAATTGCTTTTATGTTCATTTATCCAAGAGACATGAGTCATCTCTCACAGAATCCTAATTATGAATGACTTACACCTTGTTGATGACAGAGCTCCTTGTTATTCTTATATAGAAACAACCCAAGATGTGTTTTGTTCAAAATAATTTTAACTTTCTCTGATTTTAGTTTATCTGATAAACTTGTATTTCTGCTCAGCATTATGTGACCTACGGGCCTAACCTTGGCTGCCTGTCTTTCCTGTATCCAAAGACTTGTTCGGAAGCCAGGAAAACTGAATTTCTGAACTTTTTGCTTTAAAGAGTGTTGATGCTTTGATGACAGATTAATCTAGGCAGCTGATTGTTGAAGCTCTGTTTTGGAAGCACAGATTCTTTTCAGTAGGGGATCCAAAAACACCATGAAAGACAACAGAGACATGGAAATCCATGGAGTACACATGTGAGCCTATTAAAACAAGGGCCACATTCCAGATCGATCCAGGAGTGACTACGTCACCATTAGAAGTCCAGGGGTGCATTTATTAAATAAGTATGAAATATGAGAACTTATTCCAAGGTTGAGGAGGGAGAATTAATATAAATGTAACTCACAGACTCTATAATGTTTTAAATATTTCTTGACACACAAAGTCTGCTGATTCAGAATCAAACATTACCAAGAGGTTTGTACACACACACACATAGAGAGACACACACACATGCGTGCGCATAGGCATTCTGTAACAAAACATTTTGATGGGTCCTTGATCCTTCCACATTCTATAGAACTGGAAATGGGAACTTGACTTAACCACCACCATGCCAGCATTTCCTCCCCATCCCCAGGTGTAAATCAATCTTGTCAGGCAGATGCTTGAAGCCTGAAACAAGTATGGTTTAGGCCTATTTTTGACATGTATTTCTTTTGTCTAATTTTTTTTATACTATTAGCTGTGCATTACAGGGAACATGTTGTGTTGTTCAGGGGAAAAGTTAGGTGCAAGTGTGGTTTTCCAAGAATTAAGCCGTGGAGACTAATCCTTGACTCCTCTAAAATAATTCTCAAATACCTTCTATCCTCCATATCTGGGAATTACACATTAAGGAAAGATTGACACATGATTAAAACAGAATTCATGTATTTATTCAGCATAGGGAGTGGTAGTACAAACTGTCTGGAACATTATTCCAGATGGGAGGATCCAGCAATAGGGATCAATCTCTCTGCTGAGTCAAATGTTGGCTTCTCTTTTGACAATTCTGATATGTACGCTTCAATGGGAGCTATATATGGTCATAGCTTTGGTTATGTGTACATCTTGCTGGTGGACACTAATAAAAGTATTAAAATATTATTTTATTTAAATGAGCAACATTTCTGGTCTTATTGCCATTAATATTTATAAATTGTCATAAATGTGATGCTTCAAAAGTACCCCAAGATTGTATAAAGTAAATTATAGGATTTCTGTTTCCCATAAGTGGAAATAAGAGCAAAGATAGATAGCATAAGGTCATACGGCTTGCCAGCAGGCAGAACCAGTAAGAAAACAATGTCTACCCTATTATTTGAATCTGACCACAGTAAACCATCCTTTTTGGAAAACAGTTATAAGATAGGACTTGAACTCAAGGTCTGATGTGATTTCTTTATCATATTAAGAGTTCTTAGGAGCTTATCATTTTTTTTCTCAGTTTAAGCCTTTCTATACTCTATGTAACAAACTCAAGTTAATTTTTAGTTGATATTCCATTAGGACCTACTGGAGTTAAACAATCTCTACAAGGAGAATACTAAATTATCTAAATAAATTTCTAAATTTTCTGAAATATTTGATTAACGGGTCTTATGGGAAGACCCCTTCCCTCTCTCCCTCTCTTCCTCTCATCTTTACTTCCTCTCTCCTTCCGTCCCTCCTCCTTCCCTTCCCTCTTTTCATCCTGCCTTCTTTCCCTTCCTTCTCCTTCTCCTCCTCCTCTTTCTTCTTTTGGTCTTATTGCTCATTGAGACAAGAAATCTCATTACATTCATAAAAAATGGTTGTCATATCAAACTACCACATTATTATTAATTACTCTTTACACAGTAATATAGATTCCTTCTCTCACACCCCTACTCATACTCTTCCTGCCTTCTTATTCTTAACCAAGAAATAAGTGCATTATGTCACATAATAATTCTATAATGCAGGGATTACCAATACCAATCTAAGTCACTCTAGGCTAATGTAAATTCCACATGGTAAAAGGGGGTTTATTACGATAAAAGACATAAGATACTGTCTGTTTTACTGATATATACATTCACAGCCATAGGAAGAATCCATACTAGACCTATAGCTGATAGTTTCATGTCTGCATTAATAAGGAAATTAAAATCTTACTGTTAGAGTCCTCTTATTACAGGTAGTTAACTTATTAGAGCAAACATTTATTAAGGATATTTTAAACATCAGTTTGCAGCTAGGATCAGGAACCAGGAAGCATGGAGTCAAGTAGACCACAATCAGTAAAGCAGTGCTTGGTTACCAAACATCGAGGCAGGATCAGACAGGTTGGAAACCTGCTGGGCATCATGCTTCCTGGTTGTTAGAATACAGGTCAATCATATGAGCTTAGTGTCAGGCCGAGAACAGGATGATGGGTGGGAGAGGCAGGGGCCGCGCTGGAAAACAAATGCATGAGGAAAATATTTTACTCTTAATTCTCTCAGGAGGTCACAGAGACAAAGAGGTCATAAACCTGATGAATTTTGAGTACTGTGTATTAAATAGTCTAGTTAGATCAATAACTCAAATTAATTAAACACTTTTAGGCATGGGCTAGAAATATATTGATGCTTGGAAGCAAAGTTTATTCTTTTCATAGATTAAAAAACAGAACTGGCATGCAGACTATATGGTAGAACTTTCACTGTTTCTGAAGCATAAGAACAAAATTGTAAAGTTTTATTATTGTGAATAAGGTAACTTCACATGGAAACAGAAGACCACTTTTCAGAATCTTATCAATAAAACTGTAACAAGAAACTACTTCTGAAGGTAATGAAATGAGCAAAGACTTATGTTCTACTTTTCCCTCAACTTAATACTATCGATAGGACACCTAAATTAAAGTATAGAAAAGGAAATTCATTCATTCATCCATCCATACCTCCAACAAATATCAGTCTGGGCTGTAGAAATAAATTTGGGGATCATCAGAAAATCAGAGGTAATTGAACTGTGGATCCTAGAAAGAGTGTTCCATGATTTCAACTTATGAATTTCAGATGCACTATGGTTAAATGCTACTAATAGGTTACATGAAATGAGGCTTGAGAATTGGCCTTTGGATTTAGTGACCTAAGGATCATTAGTGACTTTGACAATGGCTGCCATTTCGTTGGAGTGGGGGTGGGATGAGCAAAAGACTGATTAGAGTAAGTTCAAGAGAGAGTGGGAGAAGTTAGAAGCTGCAAATGGACTCAAGATTTCCAAGGACTTTGTCTAAAAAGGGAAGGAGAGAAATGTGGTGTTAGCTGGGGTACCTCAGGTCCAAAGAGGACTTATTAAGATGGGAGAATCCTAGCATGTTTGTATGTAGATAAGAAAGATCCAGAAGAGAGGGGAGTATTGATGATGCAGGCAAGAGAGAGAAAAATTGCTGGGATGATACCCGAGTGGGCAAGAGAGGATAGGATCTAGTTTCCTTAGTGGGAATCTGCCCATGCTGGGAGCCCTGACAGCATTAGCAGAGAAAGTTCTCAGTAAATAGCTGTGAATGGATTTTAAAATGCCTAGTGTGTTCTTTCTCAGGAAGTTAGTGTCTCACTATTCTTTTTCATATATGTGTATATAATCTGACTTGTTGTTTTGTAATTTAAAATGTAGTTCAGAATCCAGGTGGGATAAATGAGCATCTCAAAGTAATGTACTTTCAAACATTAATGTTTCTGGGAAATATAGTCAGACTATGTGAAAGGCAAATTACTTTTGGTCTGATACTGCTGCAAACTCCTCAAATTAAGACATGGTTGGTGAAATATCTAGCAGCATAAGGACACAGAGAATTAACTCTTTCTTGGGATAGTCTTCACAAGAGTTCAGGAGATGCTGAAGCCGGTAGGAAAAGCAAGGGCTATAGAAAATCATTTCTCCAAATATGATACATTCCTTATGCCTTTTTATCCAACAGACTGCTTGGCTACGTGCAGACTGATAATGTGAGGATGATAAGCATGCTATGCATTATGACCAATAAAGATAAGCATCGTGCCATTTCATGAGAGAAAAGATCTTATATCTCTGAGCTTTTCAATGAGGAGTGTAGGATCAGTTCCTCCTGCGTGAATCACTTTGACATTTAAAGAGTTCATGGAACCTAAAGAAAGGTAAAGCCCATTATTGTAAAAGGAAAATGTCGTAACCCTCATGGAATGTTCCTGGATTTCTGCCATGCAGAGGAAGGGACTTGCAGTAGATGGCAAGGAGGAATACTAGTCACCCATGTGATGAGTCGCCAATCTAGCCACTTGAGGCTTGAGATCATCAAGGCAATGAAGTGTCAGTTTCCGCACAGGCTGGGCTCCAGCGCTACTAGCCTTGAGTACATTCTATCATCTCCACAATGTGTGATCCAAAGGATTAAGAGACTCAGCCCTGCCTTTGCTCACTCCCCTAAAGAGTGAAATAGACGTTGGTAAATATTTGTTTAAGAAAGATTCTTTTTGATAACTGCACTGGATGCCTTTTCAGAGTAACCACAGAGGTAGGATTAGAATTGTCTGGGTAGACTAGAAGGAGGTGGGAGAGAATGGAAGTTGGGTGTTACCATGGAAAGCTGGAATCCTGCTCTACTGGTGTGTTAGCCTCTGCCACTTTGGAATCTTTTAATTGCCACAAAGCCCTATTTCTGGGTAAACACAATGGAACTCATTTTGAAAGGAGGTGGCAGGAGGGGACAAAGAAGAGCAAAGCAGCCTTCCTAGTCAGGGAAAATGGTAGATAACTAGCCCTTCATCAGCTGGGAGAAAGGTTTAAATTCCTCAGGACTTAAGGTTTAGCAGGGCCCCTGTACCATGTCATATGTTCTCATAGAAAGAAAATATCATACCTGAAACCTCAACAGGACATGTAAAAAGACCCAATAGTATATTCTGAATTACCAATTCTAAAGTTCAAGCCATCACATTACAGAAGGAGGAAGGGAATCTCTCAAGTTCCTTGGTTACACATGGCACTTCTGGCTTTAAAAAAAAAAAAAATCACTGCCCCCTCCCCCACCTCCATTTTATTGGAAACATCTCAGAGAAAGAAACTAACTGGCCACCTTTTTGTTAAGCACTCCTAGCCCACAGGCCAGGCTAGACAGCTTGGGCTTAGTTGAGTGCCAGTGGCTAAATTTAACGTGGTGGCTTTCTTATTATTGAGTGTGAAGGTGAACAGCAATGAGAATTGCTATGCTCTAGTTCTTTTTTAATCCATTTTTAATTATAGCATAAACACAATTCATACAGCAATGGGGTGATTTCCATGGATTCTTCTGGCAGGTATCAGCCTGTTTCCAACTGAATGACTCATTCTCTTCCTTTCTTCCTCCCACCTCTTTTTTTTCCCTGAAGGAATATCTTATATGAAAGGCCATTGTCCATTTTATTAAATGAATTACTACTTTTCTAAGGTATTAAAGGAGTTCTAAATTTAGCGCAAATAAGGTAAAGCAAGGGTTATCCCTTTTGTAAAAATGATGCAAATATGGAGGAATATGTAAAAATTTTTATACTTTTCCAAAATTAAATTATTGAAGTAATTTCATCTTATATTTTGTAAATTTATAAGGATGAGGAAAAATTAAACTAATATTAAACAAGTGCAATAAACAACAGCTTCAAGTTCAATGATTTTCAATTTCATTATAGGCAGGGGCTTCCCAATTAATTCTATATTATTGCAATTATTATTATTTTACATGTATATAGTAATTTTTAAATAAAATATTCTTATGTTAATATTTTATTTTATCTTCATAAACTTATAAGGTCTCATTATCCCCACTTAATAAGGGAACAGAGATTCAGAGATCAAGTGACTTGCCCAAGGTCATAGAGCTAATGATAAGTGGAAGAGTTAGAATTTGCATGTAGGACTTCCAGCTCCAAATTTAGTCATCTTTATGCTACAAATGCTGTAATATTTTCAGTATTCCTCATTTTCATATTTTTCCCTAAATCCCATCCTTTTGCCACCATAAACAAAAGTAAACAGATTAACCTTGGGTTAGTATTTCATTAGGGCTAGATTTATTAGTTACCTCTTTTATACATGTTTCTCATCAAGTATTTCTAAAGTGTGTCAGGCAAAGTTTAATTTTTTTCAGTTAGGAGGTGCTTTCATAGGCTACTGAATCGGTCTGGACCTTGTTGTCTAAATCTGCAAAATGGGAATAATTGTAACTCTTAGAATTATTTAGATACAATGGGCAAAATATATCTTCATCATTATGCTTCATTTTTAATTAGAAATGAATCACAAGCATTTATTAATTTAATAATTTTTTAAGAGCTGACAAAATTTTATTGCAAATGTCATTAATAGTCTAGGCTTTTATCCAACATAACTTGGAGATAACTTTAAGAAGACACATAGGCAAAGATTTTTTTAAAAATAAAAGAGAGCAAAAGAATTCCTTATTTTTCTACCATATATAAGCTGGAGGGATTAGCAAATATTTAAGGGCTTTTAGAATAATTACGTTTTGGGATGTTGCAAAATTTCTAACTTAGCTTGACCCTTTGGTGTTTGAGTTTGTCTACTTTTGGCATAAGATAATTTCCTGGCTTTACAGATAGTAGGCAGCTCTTACCAATGAACATTTTTAATTATTCAACTTGCATAAATGACTAGAAAACATATGGAATCAATTTCTCACACAATATTCATTGGTTAAAAAATGTGAGAAAAATGGCTTTGCTATACATGAATTCAATTTTCTTGAACTTCAAATTTCATGGGCTTGAAGGCAGACAGATTGCTGTTCGACCTTAAGCAACTCAAACGGAGTAGACTCCAATCCCAATGTTAATCTGAACTGTTTCAAGTATTATTAACTTACATGGCAATCAGTTAGTGTCACACAATATATTTAACTTTGTCACTGCCCTTCCCCATCTACCCCTTAATACACACTCATATGATCCTTTAAACTGATACCAAAACTCAGCAAGATAAATCAAGCATATTACAATCCATAGAATATCAGAGAGCCAAATGTATTTCTGTATCAATGTTCATTTTACATAGACTTTCGATGAAAACAAAAATCCCATTTGATAAAAAAAAAAAAAGATTATATTGTGAAGGCCACGATTTATCAACTCACTAGTGTCTACTGTGCTCCAAACTTCATTATGCAAGTTGCACCACTTGTTTTCTAAGTATGAATTCCAAGTCATTGGGAGATATGCTATTCTCTCACTTATTTTTCTGTCACTTCACTTAATAGCACTGAGCATCATGTGGACTGCGTGGGATTATAGCACTTGGTATGAAAAATCTAGAGGGGGGACATCACAGCAACACTTACGTTAAAATGAAAAGTCTGGCATACACGCCAAACAATCTTCCAAGTCCTTCCTCTTTCCAGTTTTGGCCCTACTATCATGTATAATTATTAACATTTATTTTGTTATCCTTCAGAGTGATTTAATTTTGTGACACAATAATTGTTTTTTAAAAAATCATATTTCAATTGTTTTATCCTTAGAACTTTAGTAGAAAATGCATCATCAGTTTTGAAACGGTACAGATTGAAGCAGGGCCAATCATTATGCTAATCACTGGTAACCAAACTTTCCAGTATAAAGATTAAGTCCATTGATTTCTCAATGTGGATTGGAATGAAACTGACCACAGGCTTAAAACTAGCTTTGTGTTCTTTGTTTGCATGTCCAGTTGATTCTCGTTGTTCGCAGATTCCATGTTTGTGAATTCATCTACTCCCTAAAATTTATTTGTAAACCCCAAGTCAATACTCACAGTGCTTTGGGGTCATTCAGCAATGTGTGCAGAGAAGCACATATTTGAGTCACCCAGGAAGTACATCCCCAGTTGACCTATCGCAGAGATACTTTGCCTGCTTATATCAGCTCTCATGTTATGGTGGGGTTTTTTTTTTTGAAGTGTATTTAGTGTCACATTTTTTGCATTTTGTGTTTTTTTTGTTGTTGTTGTGATTCAATGTTTAAAATGAACCCCAAGCACAGAGATGAAGTGCTGTCTACCATCCCTAAGCACAAGCCGGCTGTGATTGTCTTCTGGAGAAAATACGTGTATTATGTAAGCCTCGCTCAAACAAGAGTGATAGTGCTGCTGGATGTGAGTTCAATGCAAATCAATCAACAATAATACTAAATAAGGTGCCATTAAGCAGAAATATACATGAAACAAGGTTGTATCTCATTGGTTGATGAAAATGTGATGAGGCTTGTAGGAACCTACCCCAGTGTTTCCCCTAGGAACACAATGGTTTTATGGGACAGAACTACTGTGAATAAGGAGAACTGACAGTATACATGATGATGATGAGAATGTTATATACATACACACATACACACACACACACACACACACACACACACACCCTATGTATGGTTTCTAAAATGAGGTATTGTGTTCTACCATGTCTCATGCTCATCATATCCTTTTTTATTATTATAATTTCTCATTCCTTTTCTTTAAAGCCAGATTTCAGTTAATTTTATGGATAGCGCTTCACTGGAGATATTTTCTAATCTAAAGCTCATCGAAGAGTGCCTTGTTCAGAGTTCCCTGGAAGTGAGCTGGTGGCTGTGTCCACTTGACCCCACGGGGCTGCTCTGCAGGCTTCCAGATGGCCACGTCACTTATTGGACAAGAGCACTGCTACATGTAGCAGAAAGAGGACCATTCCCATTCAACATAAATGGATCCAAATTCAGGCTCTAAATTCATGCTTACAGGCACGTTGCTCACATTTCCGAGGTTCTTCGCTTCATTTGCTAAATGGTATTTTTTTTTTTTTTTTTTTTAGCTGAGCCATCCTGCCACCTGTTGGCAGCTCAGCTCTGGCTGGGCATCGAACTGCTGTTGCTCAGAGCTCAGCTCGCACTCTTGAGCGAGCTGTTAACCAACTGAGCCACTCGGCTGGCCCTCATTTGCTAAATGAAGATAATAGTATCCACTGACAAAGGACACCTTTTCCTTTACTAAAACCAAATCTAGAAACCCACAGCCACTGAAGCAGCTTGGGGATGAGATGGGTGGGGCACCACGCTGCTCTGGCATTTCCCCCAGTTTAACTTCCTGTGAGGTTGGCTCAGTTTTACCACCACGACTTGCATTGTGAGGGGCCCTTCCAGGTTTGCGGTTCTCCTTAACTGATCCAAAGGCAGTTACAGCCTCCTATTTCCCTTTAAGACAACTGAGGCAGGTGGAAACCTGCCAAGAGACCTCACTAACTACCAAGGTAATCAAAGGGCTAGAACATCTAGGGGGATGCCTCTCTGGTGACTCATTTAATGGCTTCCCCCACGTGGAACAAGCCCAGGAACTTGAATGTAAAAAATACAGGGAGGTAGGATAAGCATGTGACCTGTACAATAGATTCTTCAAAATGGCAATTGGAATCTTGTCAGGGTCGAGGTCTATATAGTCAGCAGCAGTTGAGTCAGAAATCTGCAGTGTGTTAAGTAGGCTTCTGTTTTGCTTTTTGTCTTTCCTATATTTGTGAGCTTTTTATTTTTTGGTTTTTTTATTTTTTTATTATTTTTTTGCCCCATACTATTTGGTATAGTCCTTTTAAAAATCAGCAGCCTAGAAAAACAACCAAGTTCCAGTTGTGCTGATGAACCCAATTTGAGATTTCTAACCATGTAAAGGGGTACAGCTGGAGATGGAGGATACACATAATATTGAGGACAGCCATGTTACTTAGCAACACCCAAGAAGCTTTAGGAGACCAAGTTCAATTATTTGGTTAGATATAATTCCCTACTAGGAAGGGTAGCGAAGTGATTGTCACAAGGACTATATATGACAATATATGTAAAAGTGTTTGGTACAGTAATATGGCACATCTTTCTGGGGTATTTTACAAGTATAAACACAGGTTAAAATTAGGTAATATTTCTTAAGCCTTTTCAGAAGAAACTTACTAAAATCCTACTATAAAAGGGGAGAGTGATATGATCATTTAAAAAAGTTGTATTCAGTAATTCCATCCATTCAGCTCAAAATATATCATGCAATATAATCATATATTTTTCATGACATCTGTGGTAGGAATAATTATTCCTATTTTACCAGAAGCAAAGAGACATTATGTGCATATTTGCAAATCATGAGTAGAGTTTAAATTAGGACCTGAAAAACTTTTGGCTCCTATAGACTATCAATGCTCAATGAAACTTACTGCATGAATTAATGTCATTGGTTGAATTCTGCTGCTCTCTAAAATATGTCACATTTTGTAATTTTTAAGTCTCAGAAAATCTGTTCCATGCCCATTGCAAGACAATAAAGAAACATACTTCTGTAAATAGTGTTAAATGACTCCTGCCGGCTGGTGGAATCAGGGAAAAGGGAATTGGAGCCACCAATTTATTTCCTGATTCAGAAAATGACTCACTGTGTAACTTTGTGAACACTGCCTAACCTTTTAGCATTTCAGTTTCTACAGCTGAAAAACAGGGATAATATTTGTCCACATGACAATGGTAAATGCTCTAGAAATAGAAAAAAAAATTAATCTCATATCAAGGGACAGTAAAGCTGGTTTTTCATGTACTTGAGATATCACTGACACATTCACAAAACAGTTTCTGCCCAAGTTGTATGGTTAATGCTTCCCGATCACCTCCCTAAACACTGCATTGTGCACTGAACTCTCTTTATCCTGCCCTGAATCAGAATGGTAATCGCCGTGGGGTGTGTCCAACATGACTGATGAGGCGCATCACGCAGCCTGTATGGCCTGCCTCTGCCAGAGTGATTTCTGCATGGTTGTCAAGGAAGACAAAACTCAGCAGAAGGGAAACGATCCATACGGTGGGAATAAACTCTCTCCTCGAATTTTGATTCTGGAGATGACTAATATTATGAATAAGCCAATTGAATTTTCAGTCTTCCTGCCACAATATGCAAGCGTTCTGCTTCCCCTCATTTTCTGGATGCTATGATTTAGGGAAAGCGTGTGTGTGATGTACGTATCCTCTCTTGTGCTTTGCTGATTATCTACATTCCCTCCTTAGAAGTTTGACTTTCTTTGTGTGTTGGTTTATTTTTTAAAGTGTAGTTATTTACAATTATTAGCCCAGGATCTTCCAGTATCTGTTGCTTCACATATCAGTCGTTCCCCATTATTCCCACAGCTGGCAATCATTATAGTTCATTAAATTAAGGTTCTGTGTCACTTCAAATGGTTTTCTTCTCAATCATCTATTGCTGATAAGGGGCTTCACTTTTAAGTAGCAACCTCCAATATACCTTAACTAGTTAGTGATACAATGCTATCGCCACAGAGACAACGAGTGGGCAGGATCAAATTGCATGACTCCCCACTTTGGCCCAAGGCTGCCTGTCTCCAGAACTGGCATTGGATTGACATCAAAAAACCCCAGTGGGTTTGTCACACACAACTAGACAAAAGCAGAGTTCCAAATTGAGAAGCAGTGGAGAGACATGTGGCTATTTAGAAAGTAAATTAAGCTTTTACATTATGAAAATAAGGCATAGTTTTCCAAATGTAAGCACCTCAAGAAGGGGGGAGAAAAAGATATCGTGACTTTTCACCAACACCATGTACTTACTGTCAACACAAAAGAACGTTGTGTGAGTTTGTATCGGGCTGTGATTTCATGTCATTGCTTTCAGCGCTCGGAGACTGACCTCCTCGGGAAAACTAAACTTGGACTTTTTCCTTGGTTCACTCTCCTCTGCTGCACATTAAAGCAGCACCGTTAATGTTCACATTTATGTGTCAAGAAGTATGGACATCTGAGCATAAATATTAAATCCACATGTGACTAGAAGTAAATAAAACCCGATGGAAGTGTACTAGGCACGCTATCAAGGTATTTAGATATTGACAACATGATGTAACCTACTCAGAAAACCTAGACCAACCTTCAAAAGCAATTTTACTCTATGTCAGTATTTTCCAAATTGCTTTTCTTAAAATACATGAGATATTATTTTATACTGCCAAAAAGCTTTAGGTTTGAAAATGACTGCTTACTTCACACAACCCTCTCTTGGAAATTCTGTATGTAATTTACTGTAAATTACTGTATGTAAGCCTATTAATTACTCCAAAGTAATGTAGAAGGCAGTAGCTTTCTTTCACTCAGCCTTCCCCAGAATTACTTAACCAAGGTTCACCATCTATATTTTTGTTTGTCTGAGAGTATCTAATAGGAGCATTCAGATCCTTTGACACAGTTTGGAGAATACTATTCTATACTTAATTTTTCAATCCCATTAATTGTTAATGTGGGTTTCAACTTCTGACTATACACCTTCATCTCTGATTCCTTCAACGTCTTGTAAAGTGTAAATTTATATTTTAAATACAAATAACTTCCCTACTAGCAGAGACATATTTTAGGTGTGACCTGGGAAAGGATTAACTGAAATTCCTTTTTCTTCTAAATCTTCCTTTAGAGAATTTGTGGGCACGCAGCTTCCTCATTTTGATGGTGAGCAAGCAGAAAATATTTATTTAATTGAATCAGAGTGTACCAGCCTCAGAAACATCTATTTTCTACAATAAAGATTATCCCAAAGGGCAAAAGGAAAATGTGGGTTAGATTATTTTTTTCTTTATCTTTACATATTCTGTTTAAAGAACATCTGCCAAAGACAAAAAAAGATGAAGACAGTGAGGTTTCTAATCTGTTTATCATGTTTCTCTGCAGGTCCCCGTGCTTTGAATGTTGAACTGTCCCAACCTTACAGGTGTCTTTGGAGATGTGAATTTAGGCAGCAGAAGCTGGAATGTGGTCTAGCAATTCTCTTTAACAAAAATGACAAGAAAAGTACACAAAGTTCATAGATACCTTCCTTGATAAATATTACCTTTCGTTTTTTCTTCTTCCCATCCTTCTACCCCCTTTCTGTTTTCTTCCCTTTTTTAGTGTAACTTGAGTTTCTCTTTTAGTTTTGCTATTAAGTATGATTTTGCTTTCACTTTTTCACATAGGATCATAGAATCATAGCATCACAGAAAGTCTTGAAAGGTACATTTTCACATAAATTTCCCTCCTCCAAACAAACGGAAATCCTTCCTTCCAACGACACATGCACTTTATTATGTGATTCTCACGTATCTTGGAGATATCATTAGTTGAGTAGTGACATTCTCAAGTGTTCCAGTCCCCATTTGAAAGGTGGAGGACAGAACATAGAGACTAGGTGACTTATACATTGTCACATAGTGAGTCATCAATTTCCCTGGAAGAGGGAGGGAGTCATTTTCTCTATCCAATCATGCAAACTTTTTTCTTGTTTTTTCCCTGAACTTTGTATCCCCTATCAAGTATATTTAATTTACACACACGCACACACACACACACACACACACACACACACACACACACACACCACACACACAAACCTTTGCATCATTGCAGCATTATCCGTGAATTTTTTTAAAAACATTTAATTAGCATTTGTACCAGGTCAATGCTAGTTTCCCTGTTATGTAAACCCACACCCATGCTAAGAGACTCTAGGGTTAGGAACACAGTGATAATATGACTATTTGGTTTCGGTGTTTGTGTACAAGGAGCCACAGGTCATTTCCAGAAAAAAATGAAAGATTCTGAGAACTTCACCAGCAAAAAAATGATCTCTCTCTCTCTCTCTCTCTCTCTCTCTCTCTCTCTCTCTCTCTCTCTCACCCTCTGACATGATTTTTTAAAAAGCAGCTAAGAAAAAGGGTCAAGACAATACTGAATATCAAAAATACATGATGAATCAATTCTACACGTAATCAAGAAAGTGCTAGGGCCGGCTGAATGGCCACAGTTGGTTAAGAGCTTGCTGAAGAATGGGAGCTGAGCTCTGAGCAACAGCAGTTCGATGCCCAGCCAGAGCAGAGCAGCCACTGAGCTGCCAACAGGTGGCAGGATGGCTCAGCTAAAAAAATAAAATAAATAAATAAATAAATAAAATAAATAAATAAACTTAAAAAAAAAAAAAAGAAAGTGCTAAAGCTTTACTTGAATAAGTGGCTTCAATGAGGAATCTGGATGCTGAGGGAGAGGATGTACCATCACAGCTGGGGCTGAAATTGAGATGATGCTTCTGCAAACTCCCCCAATTCCAAGGCTTGTGCACACCCAGGGCTGCTCCTGTAATTTCTGCAAATTTCTAGGGACAAAAGCTCCCATTAGCTCCTCTGCTTCTGAGCTCCTGTGTCTCTACTACAGCCTCTGCTAAGCACAGAGATGTTACTCTACCCTTCTTGGATTTCCACCAAACACCTCCTCCCATCATAAGAGATGTATGGATGGGACCCAGTATATGCAGTAGGCCTGGGGAGAGGGTTAATGAGATTTACACTGAAGCAATACAAATACCTTCAAATCAAAGTTTAATAAACCCCATTCTTAAATACTTAAACACTTTTTCACACAGACAACCTCCTCCCCTCTGCCCTGCCCAACCCCAGAAATCATGGAGGCATTTTCCCTTGTCCTTTCAGCCATGTAGTTCCCAGACATCTACTATGTTATTGTTTTCTTTTTTTGCACCACTCTTCTCCCACTACCTGTCCTCTTCTCATCAGCAGTAACAGCCACTTTTCATTTTCTCAAGCTGAGGGGTAGAGCCCTTTTATAGATGCCCATCCCCTCAGGATCTCACCTTCTAGTCCAAGCAGCCAAGAATAGGTTTTCCCTAACAGTGGGATTCTGGGGCCACCTCTTTATGGGTAGAATGTCATTCATGTCACAGTTTTGTCCAGGTGCTTCTTCTTGTGAAGGGACAATGCCACTTAGAGATGTACGTTGTGAAAAGTCACTCATCCAATGCAGGTGCTTGATGGGAGTGAGTCTTTTTCTATTCTAAAATTTTGAAACTTTATTGAGTTGGATAAGAAAATTAGGATACGAAAACTTGCCCCACAAGTGGATCTATTCTCCCCACTCAGACCACTCACTGCCTTGTAGCAGCATGGCAAGAGGGGTTAGAGACCAGAAAGCAGTATTGCACTGCATGGTCCAAGTCTAAATTCTGGCTCTGCTCTTTCTGCTGTGCCAGCGGGGGCAAGTCTTCTATCTCTAGGTGCCTCAGTTTCTTCATCAGTAAAACAGTAGAACCTACCTTGTTAACTAAGTCAGTTAATATGTAGGAAACATTTTGAAAATGCTTGGCACCTGTAAGTGTGAGCTGGTTTTGTTTTAACTTGGCCAAATCACAAAAGGTTAGAGAAAGGCTGGGCAGAACACAGACAGACAGCAACAGAGATTGTTTGGCACAAGTTTTCCCCATGGGAGACAGAAGAGATGGTTGATGTTGCTACTGTAAGAGCTTGGAAAACTCCACTCAGGAATTAGTCCTTTTGGCAGGCTTTTTGGCTGTGAATGTTTGTAGGTTAAAATCCTGTATAATACTTAGGGGTCTTTCTATCCTTGGTATTGCACATCGGGGCTTTTTATTTATTTATTTATTTTTAATAAACAGGCCTTAATATGTGAGTGAATTTGGACATGTTTACAGACAATGACCCCAGTTTCAATTGAAATGTATTTCTATTCCTGTTGTATAATAGTGCTTCAATTTCGAAACACAGTGCACTTAAAAATCTTTGAGGGAAAAAATAAAATGAATTCATTCATATGCTTAAGATAGGACTTGCTCACTATCTATCTGAAGATTCCCTCTCTTGTAATCTCATATGCATATAGTGCCTTGCATATAGTACACGCTGAATCAAACCAGTTGGTTTGATTTTCATTCTACAAAACAAACAAAAACAAAAACGCCAAAAACCGTATTTTAAAAGATTGCCAACTTCCACGTGGGTTTAATAGCAGCAGCAACAACAGCAATTTAGAGATGTTTTCCATCCAATTTTGGAGGGACTTCATCAGTTGGGTTTGTAAGTTAATTTGCTGCATTTCTAACCACATAGGAGTCTTAGATCTGAGAGTAATGGGTGAGAAAAGAATATACTTGTTCTCATTTTCCAGTGTCTTAGGATAAATTGTATTCTATTCATGGGTGCCTGAAGACATTAGTACAGCTCATAATAGTAAAAATGTTCATTATTTGTGAATCTGAAAGAAGAAAAACACAAAAAGCAACAACAAAAAAAATGTGAGCTGGGGAACCACAGAGAGAAAGTCAAAGCATACCAGTATCATCACGGTGCACAATTCCAGGAGCACCATTTGCTCAAAACATATGACATCTCCTCTGGGATTGTTCAAAAGAGGACCATGAAAAATATCTTTGGTGTTTAAAATTTTAAGCAACTTGCTTTATTGTCACAAATAATTCATTCATTTTTCTGTGTCTCATTATTTACCTGAAGTGGTCACATTTAAAATAAGAACTAATATTTTTCAAGCACTGTGTGCCCACCACTAGCCTAAGCAGTTTTTACATATTAATTTACCTGATTAAAAAAAACAACAACATGAGATAGGTACTCTTATGCCCATTTTACAGATGAGAAAACCAAGGCCAGAAAAGTAATTCATCCAAGGTTATACAACTAGCAAGTAATGGAGCTTGGGTGCCAATGCATGTGGTCAGGTTCTACAGTCGGTTCTACAATGCTACCTGACTTATCAGGCTCAGGTACATGCCAGGACCCATGGTATTTGTGGCCATTGGGATTGATGCCAACATTTCCTGGGTGGGTTGACTGAGCATGAGTTTTTTGATTAGAATTTTAGAGAGAGTGACATGAGAGATTCCTTCTTCCAAAAGACCATGGGAGTGCCTGACTGCCACAGAGAGTACCAGATAGCCACTCACCAAACAAATTCAGAAAAACTGGAGGTTAATCCTTTTTAATACCCAACTGGGTGTTCTGGGAAATCAGGGACAAAATATCTTGGCTCTTAATGATAGTTCTATTCCATCCAGAGCCATAAAGTCTTTCTATTTAAGTCCTGAGAGTTGGGAATTCTCTTAAGGACTGGAGTGCCTCTTGTTCCCAACACACACACACACACACACACAAATGTGGTGTTCTCCAGGTAGGAGGGTCCAGATTGTTTCAGATTCTATCAGGAAGCCTCATTCACACCCTGAATTTTAAGGCAGCATACTCCTTGTCTTATCTACCATGCCCCCTTTGTGGGGCAATTAGAAAACATTGCCATGATTATTAGAGGCTTTGAGAGTCTTATTTGGATCTTCCTTATGAGTGTAAGGCAGTCATTTTACTTTAAAGTCATTTGTTTATCCCCAGATCAAGAACTCTGTCCCAGTACAAAAATCTTTGATTGTCACTTGTTTTTCTTTGAAGAGAATGATTTCCAAAAGAAAATAGGTGAGGTAGTTATCATAAGAGCAAATAAAATATTTGGGATTGTATGGTGGTTATTTTTAAGCAAAAAGAACAGGGAAAACAAAGAAGTAAAGAAAGAGAGATTTTCATTTTCTCAAAGACTAACAAAGTCCCACATTAGTCAGGGAGTATCAGGTTAGAGTAGTTCTGAAAGGATGACTTGGCCCTCAACCCTTGGGAATTCTCAGTTCTGTGGTGTTTGTTTTTGTCTCCCAACAGAGGCGTGGTATGAAGGGGTCAGATAGAAGGTGAACAAGACGTTAAATGCTCCATTTCCTGAGAAGTAACACTCTGCAGTCAAACCAGGTGAGCTGAAATAACTGGATATACTTCTCCATGGAGCTAAGACATTTTTATCAAACACTTCTTCAACAACTCCTCTTCCCTGATGGGAGTATTCTGTGCTACTGCCAATAATAGGGGGGTCAGAGGTAGTCAAAACACCTCCAAAAAACAAAATGGCAAAGAAACAGAATAATAATATTTTATGCTGTCTATAAAAGAGACAATTCACAGTACACTATCTATCTATACTTAAGTGAATTAGGGATTTGCAGCTTAGTCTAATAAAGGAATAACAAGGATGGGCTTTTAGGACTTTTTGTTGATGTTTGTTTAAATCAGGTTGGTTTAACAACCATTGTGATAGTCAACTACCACATATTTGGTGAAAAAACAACTGTTTAGGAAATCAGGCATGTTATTGAATAGATTCTAAGCCAATCTGAGTCTCTGTTCCCTAATCTACAAAATAGGGGTCTGGACTAAGTTATCTCTAAGAACAAAATTATCTCTAAGAGCCGGCCGAGTGGTGCGTTGGTTAAGAGCTGGCTTGGGAAGCCAGCGGCCCCGGTGTGGATCCCACCTATGAGGGCCAGTGTCATTGCCCTCTACAGCTAAGATGGTGAACAACAGCTCCACCTGGAGCTGGGCTGCTGTGAATCCCTGGGATGGCATAGTTGCAGCCCCTGTTGCAGTGGGCTGCCATTGGCTACAGTAAGTGGCCGGCAGCTAGTGTGAGCGGCTGGCAGCCAGTGTGAGCTGCCAAGAGCCTCTGTGAGCGACCGTCCAGAGGCTGGCAACCAATCTGCCTCACCTGAGAAGAGCGCAATGATGATACCAACATGGGCCAGTGAAGCGACATCCTCCACAACAAGACTGAAGAGCAAAAGAACAGCAACTTGTCTGTTACCCTTCCCCAATTCCCCAATAAAATCTTTAAAAAAAAATAATAATAGTGTTCATTCAGTTGAAAAAAACAAAACACAAAAAGTTGGCTTGGGACACCAGCTCTGAGTCGCAGGGTCTGGTTTCATTCCCACATGGGCCAGTGATGCTGAGCCCTCTACAGCTAAGATGGTGAACAACAACTTGACCTGGAGCTGGGCTGCTGTGAGTCGCCAGCAACAGGGTAGGCTACAGTGGGGCTGGCCAGAAGCTGGTGTGTGCTTTTGTGAGCTGCTGTGAGCCACTGTGAGCTGCCGTCCAATGGCCACCAAGTGACTTCCTCACCAGGGAAAAGCGCAATGATATCACCAACATGATCCTCCACAACTAGACTGAAGAACGAAAAGGACAGCAACTTGTCTGTTCCCCTTCTGCGATTCCCCAATGCAGTTCCTGTCCCCCAGTGCCCCAATAAAATCTTAAAAAAAAAAAATATCTCTAAGAACAATCATTTTGCTGAAAACTCATTGATTATACCTGGGTGTTCCTTAATTCATAAGCATATACTATATATTTAGTCACTGTGAACAAAAGCAGCTAAATGGTATTATTTTTATTTTACTAAAGTTGCTTTGACAATCTATACTAAGCTTGTAGACAGAATACAGGAATCAGAGATTTCAAACACAACAGTATAGGGCAATGAAAGACAGACACCAAAGCCTTTGGTGAAGCACTCCTACGTTGCCTGTCTGCCTTCCTAGGATTTTCTTAATGGCTATTTAGCCTTTAGAAGTTCTCATATAAATTACAGAGTACCTATAAAAAAAGATCATAATCATCACTTATTTCCAGTACTACACTTCTATTTCCTTTATTAAGATGGGCTTAGAAATTCAAACAATCTAAGAAATGAGAACTACTTGGAATTGCCAGTGTAATCAAACTCCCCTTGGTAAAAGAAAACTTGCATATTCTGAAAGGATTATATCAATTGGCTGACAAGTTCTTGAGCATAAAAACTCACTTAAGCAAACCTAAATAGCATGGAGGCTATTGCTAAAATTGATTCCCTCAACTCTTTCATACACCCGCAGTTCACCTCCTAAGCTTGCCATACCTTTGCACCTTTTTTGAAGCTCCTCCAGTTCTAGTTAGGCTTCAAATTAAGTTTGGCATCCTCATCCAACTTCAAATAAAGTTTGAGCATAATTGGAAAGCAGCCTGGTCTACTGGAAAAAACATGGGCTTTGTAGTAAAATAGATCTTCCTCTGAGTTCTCTTCCATTATCAGCTAGGTGATTTTGGACAACTTCCATACCCTCTCTGAGCTCAGTACATAACTGGAATAATAGCATCTTGCAAAGTGATTGTGAATAATTGTTAATGTAAGTATTTAGCATTATAATGGCATTTGAAAATTAAGGTAGCTAAAACTAAGAAAGTTACTATCTTTGATAGGATTTTCGGGTTAACATATAATCTGACCATGGCACATCCTACTTTATAATTTTCATGAGTCCCCCTTGTTCTGAAAATCCCAATCTTATTCACATAGTTTGCAATATCCCTTCTGCTCCCATCCTGACCTCTGCAGTCATGTTTTCTATCCCCACACTTTTCATTGCACTCTATGCTCCAACCATACTGAGGGCTTTGGTGTGGTGGTTATATCATTCATGCTCTTCCCTTCTACCTGAAACTGCTGCTTTCCCTCCTTGGCCTACAGCTAATTCCTTGTCATTTCTTGGCTTCATTTAGTCACTGCTATATTCAATGCCTTCAATAGACTTCCTGAACCAGCCTAGATTATGAGTTACCATAATATCCTGAATTTCTTGTGTCATAGTATTTACCACACCATTCTAGGATTTCCTAGTCAGGCGTCCCCATCTCCCTGACACTGTAAATTCATTGAGAGCTAGGTTGTGTCTGTCTTATCTCACCATAGCCTAGCAACATACCTAACACGTACTATGCAATCACTAAATAAGTCATAGTAGACAAATAAATGAGTGTGTAGTCTCCAATTTCAATTTCTCCATGACTTTAGGTAGTCGTGAGAAAGATAGGAGCTTCCTGTTTATTTCCTGCTGATCACTCCCCATTCTAAGAGGAAAGGGGCATGTGGATTAAGCAGAATGCTTAATTGTTAAGGGAAATTCTGCAGAGTGGCAGGAAACTGGTGAAGATATTCTCTCCCAAGAGGTCACTTTTGGAAAACAGCCTTGATCAGTAGAAAGAGGCGATTTTTATAAATTTAATTATTAAAAATGTGCAGTGTATATATAGTATGATTACAATTACATAAATATATGTATGTGTACATCTACAAAGGAAATATACTGGAAACAAATAAGGAAACTTTGAATTAGGCATCTCTAGGTGTTTGGTTTTTTGTTTGTTTGTTTGTTTTTATTTTTCTTCCTCATGCTTTTCTGTACAGTCAACTATGCTACAATGCCCATGCATTAAGGACATAATTAATAATAATAATAATAATAATAATGAAAATAAAATATTTTAAAAGAAACTCAAGTTTTTATACATGCCAAGCACAAGAAGAGAATTCTGAGAAACCACTGATTTTTTTTTTTTAAATCTGTATCTGTTACTTAAGTTACCATTTCCCCCAGATGTTAGACTCTCCCAGACTTTACCCTACTCCCTCTGCCTAGAACCCGCCTTGGGCAATCTACATTTCACTATGTCTTGAGGATTTACTTTCCTTATAAAGTCTTCCCAAATAAGACATTTGTCCAATGAGAAAGGTCTTTCTTTCATTTTCAGTGAAGCCCTTCAGTACTTACTCTGAGATTTATTTTCTTTTCCTTTACTGTTCTCTTAGGGGGCTCTTATAATTTCCGAATTATATTTCTTGCTCCCTAAAGTTAGGAGCTTGCGTTTCACAGATTTCATGACTTTGAGGATGGCACTCACACAGCAGAGTCTTCCAAAATATTACTGATTTAATGAATATTGCATAAGAAGATGCATTCTACAACACATTAGCAAGAAAGAGTGCAGGTCTGTCAATTCCTGGGATGTAGGCGATCAGTTCCTGACTTTTTAGGTCAATGAACATGGAATTTGCAACTCAAGTATGTTCTTTTATCAAGTGCAATAAATGAAAAAAATTTAGATTATTGAATTTTGAGATCCAAGATGGCACAGTAAATAAACACTGTGCCTGCTTCCTTCCATGAACACATTAAAATTACAACTAAATTACAGAAAAATCAACCTGGAGAACCATCTGAAGTCTGGCTGAGCAGAAGTTTTATAACTAAGGATATAAAAATAAAGCCAAGTCAAGACTGGCAGAAGGGGTGGAGACACGAAACAGGCTAGCCACAAACCCCTGTGTGGCGGTTGAGAACTGGGAGGGATATCTCAGCCAAGGAGTTTCCCCTGCCCAGGAGCTGGAGACCCCAGGCCCCGACACCAGTTTCCCCAGGCCAGAGTACTGGTGCCAAGAAGAGAAGCCCCCAACAACATCTGGCTGTGAAAAACAATGAGGATTCCTATCTTCTGGGTGGGACAGAAGGCTGCAGGAACCCCAGGTGTCCTCTTAAATGGCCTGCGCACAGATTCACTCACTGGCAGGCACTCACCTTGGGCTCCAGTGGAGAGACTGTGACTCGAGAGAAGTCAGAGGCAGATGGAGGGCAGAGTGAGCTGTGTGGCTTTGGGGAGATGGCTGAAGGACAGTCACCATTTTCCCTGTGAGGAGTCCTTTTCCTGTGCAGCTAGCAGGCTGGCGCCACCTTTCTTATGTTGAGCCTGCCCCCGACACGGCCAAATCTGAATCTGATTGGTCTGGTGAGCTCCACTCGCGCCACTCTGCCAACTCCCTGAGACTCCACATCACCCAACGCCCCTGACACTGGAGGCAGTTTCTCAGCGAGAAGCCAGCCCAGCTGAATTGCACTCTTTCTTGGAAAACTACCAGAGTCCATGGGCCCCAGGCTGGCAACAACTGGCCTCGGTATGCTCTAAGACTTTTGCAGAGTAGCTCCAGGATCAGCACTGGCACCAAACCAAAACCTACATTAACCTGATGACCACAACTCTTCCCACTCTAGTGACTCCCTGAGACCCTGTATCACCCAACTTGTGTACCACGGGCAGTTTTATCCGTGGCTGAACCTTAAGGGATCCAGTAGGTGGCAACAAGCCTGGGGGGGGTGGTCCTCCTTTTTCAGGAATTACCCTGGGCCGGGTACTGGTGGCAGACGTCCTTGGTTTGCAGCGTGGCCTGTCCCATGTGCCTCCAAGTTTAGCGCAGGCAATGAACAACCACAGATCACTATGTAGCTCCTACCAGGTAGTCCCTGGCCGGTCACAAACATGGCTGACCTGGGTCTTCATCAGAGCCCTCCCCAAGAGGCCTCAAAACCAACATACTCGGAGATTGGCTTCAACCACAGCACAGCACCACCCAATTAGCTCCATAAGCTCCAAACACAAAGGGTGGTCTCAACAGGCACCAGAGCCTAATCCTACTCAGTGGGAGAAGTCCCACACACAGCCGCCTGTAAATTGTAGATGTGGTCAAACCCCACAGCCAATTAGCCTGATGGCCAATACTGCATACGGATGTGCTAATAGCAATCTAGGCTCAACTATAACAGGAGGGCACACACAATCCACACAAAGGATACTCCTGGGGCACCTGGAGCAGATAACTGGAGACACAATGCCAGGGCCCCACAGGGCACTTAGTACATAAGACAACCCAGTCAAACCTGGGATACATAGCAGATCTACTTAATACATAGAAACAAACAGAGAATGAAAGAATGAAAGAATAGGAGAAAATTCCAGAAAAATAACTAAAAACAACCTACCAAATCCAGAGTTGGAGTATTGAGGAGACAATAAGTTGGCATTTGAAAAGGATTTAGGGTGAAAGGTGCTATGTGAGTTCAAGATATTTGTTAATGTTATTACTCAATCTGTTCTGGCCCAAGGTAGAAACACAAGCAACTTCTATTACAAATAACACAATTTGCTGAAATAACCTTAGGAAAAAGAATAAATGAATCTACAAAGACAAATAGGTATCAGCTGGATTATTGAGACCACATGTCGAGGTTGTAAGCTTTTAACACTAAAACCAATGTTCTTTTAATTTTCAAGGAAGAATCATTTTGGGGAGAAAAATAGGCAACTTAGCATCTGTTTATGAAAGAGTGACATTTCTAGGGGCATATTAACAAATATATTTACAAAGACAGTTTCTATTGAAAGCAAAAAAGACTGAAAAAGGGATATGTAATTAAAGGTCCGTGTGTAAACTCAAGAAATACTCGGGACTTAACCAGACTTCAGGAGATCCATTTAGAATCTTAGACACAAGTCAACATCCAAAAAGAAATGTATACAATTTAATTTATTAAACATTTTATTAAAATTGATAATTATTAAACATCATATATATATATATATATATATATATATATATATATATATACACTGTGAACAACTATTACATCATCATCTGCCTTTAATCTATCTTCCAATCAGCTTCTAAAGGCTAATATTCTACCTTTTCTGACCATGGATAGCTAATAATCTTGGGTTGGTATCATCAGAAATATCTCATCCCCTCTCCTGATATTTCCTATCATGTAGAGAGATCTCCACTAGCATAGCAGTCCTGATATTTCTGCCCTCAGAAGAAAGAGTCATTTAATTTTATTCAGCCACTGTATCTCCTCATTGTCCTGAGAGCTCAGTGCCTACAAACAGCATACATTCCACTTGCTTATTTCAAACCCCAAGTTTTAGAGGATGACATTACCCATTGCTAGAATAGGGCAGGTAAGTCTCTCTGCACCTGAAGTTCATTATTAGTAAACCCATTCTCCAAATGGGCTTTATCAGTGAGAAAATTGACAGTTTGTTCTCCATTTAGGGTGCTCTCTTATTTTTCAATGGCTCAAACTCAGCTGGAGAAAGGAGAAGCCCTTTGCCTTGAGCCCCCTAAAGATCCCAACAATCCACAATGCAATGGAAGGCACACCTGCCTTTTCTAGATTAAAGGAAAAGAAGACACACCTAAGTCTCCAAAGGCTTGGAATGAAATATCATAGATATAAACTCAGCAAAATTAAACTCAGGCATTGGATAATGAGCTTGAGTGTTTTTCCTGGGGCTGCTGTAACAAATTACTACAAACTCAGTGACTGAAAACAATAAAAATTTATCTTCTCACAGTTCCAGTGGAAAGAAGTCCAAAATCAGTTTCACTGGGCCTACATTAGGAGTCGGCAGGGCCATTCTCCCTCCAGAGGCTCTTGGATAATCTGATCCTGGCGTCTTCCATCTTTCTTTGGCTTGTGGCTCCCTCTCTCCAATTTGCTTCTGTGATCACATCGCCTCCTCCTCTTCTTTGTGTTTCAGATCTCTCTTTTCCTCCCTCTTAAATGGATCTATATGACTGCATTTAGGGTCCATTCTGATAATTTGAGATAATCCCCTCACACACTTACAAAGACCTTTTTTTTTTTTTTTCTACTTAGAGTAATATTTACAGATTCTATGGATCAGGACCTGATATTTTTAGGGACCCTATGGATTAGGACCTGATATTTTTAGGGACCATTTTTTGGCCTACCAGAAGAATTTAATAGTCACAAATAATATCATTTATTTATTTTTGCTCCTTTCTCTATATTCTAGAATTTTACAATGTAAGATACCAAAATATATGGTCTAATATAACAATTTTAGAGAGTCAAGCAGATAAATTCATACTTGACTTGCACCAACCAAATAATATTTCGAGGAAATACATCATACAGTGATCACTTTTTCTATGCATGTGTGTAAATCACCAATTTTTCAAATACATATACGATTTTCTACCTGAACTTTGTCAAAGTATAAATTTAAAAAATGTAAATGATCCCCACATATATGACTGATATTATAAATTCAGGACCATAGTTACCTATAAAGCTATCTTTAAAATCCTGGTTGAAGCATTTGCTAGAACACTTCAAGAATTAAGTCTTCTGGGCAGGCCGAGTGGTGCGGTGGTTAAGAGCTGGCTTCGGATGCCAGCCGCCCCGGTTCGAATCCCACATATGAGGGCCAGTGACACTGCCCTCTAAAAAATAAATAAATAAATAATAAAAATAAAAACATAAAAAATAAAAAGAATTAAGTCTTCTGTTCTTCATTTACATAGAGCATTAGGTGGAATTATTCATACACTGGTACAAAATTGGCATTGTACTATTAAATTATAGAAAACATTCACCTTCTAAGCTAAGAACCATTAGCTTCTTAGACACACTCAATTTCACGTTACTTTTTCTACCAACATTTATTTAGTGGTTTATTTTATGTTATGTTATATCATGTTCCACCAATATTCAAAAGATTGGCCACTTGGCAAGAGTTGCCTAACTAAGATAAGTAGGTGACAGAAGGCATGGCAGATACTTCGCTTCTACAAAGCACTCTCCCTAGCTAAGAAACTTGTATTCCGGACCACACATACATTGTTTTAGTTATGCTGTGATAATAAACAGACCTCCAAATTCAGCATCTCGGGGAGCAAGAACTTTATTTGTCTTTCAGGTGACAAGCCAAGGTGGAAGTTCCAGGTTAGTGACACTCAGCTCTGTGCAGTCTTCAGTGGACCAGGATGACAAAGGCTCTATGGTCTTTTCAAGGTAGCTGTGGTCAGCTCCTTCTCAGAAAGCCAAAGGTGCAAAGGCATGGAAGAGCACACCAGTGCAAAAACTCTAGTACCTGGCTACGCCTAAACTGCAGGAGAGGCTGGGAAATACAGGGTAGCTGTGTACTCAGGAAGAAGAGAAGGGATCTTGGTGAACAGCTAGCAGTCTTTGCCACATGCATTATATAATTTCTGCCTTAGAAAAATCAGAGATGACTGTATATGCATAAGTAACAATCATGGGCCTGTAGTGTTGTCACAAGTATTCACACAAGTGAACAGTAAGGATTCATTTCATACAAGCAACTATTTATCTTAATCTCAGTACTAGAGAGGGAAAAAAAGAAATGGTTTATTTTTTTATAATTATCCTATATGTTGCCTTATATAAATTGTCTCAAATGATAGTAATGCAGGGGTTGTCTTTTTTTTTTTTTCAAGTAAATGTTAGCATTATATAGTATATATTGAGAAGCTTTTCTCTATTTAATTCTTCAATCTATTGAGGAAGGAAATAGGCCAAGGAAGTTAAATATTTTTTCTCAAGGGGCCTGTTGGTCCAGGCAGAGTTCCAAGAACTGAAACAAGGGATGGTAGCTGGTGGGGCAATCTTTTTGCTGAATGAAGAGGAAACAAATGAGAATTCCAAGTCTGTTTCCCAGGCACAGGAAGGACCAGGAAGTAAGGAAATCTCCAATTTTCAGGTCCACTGAGCAGCATACAAGAACAGTGTCCCAAACAAAGATTATTCCGTTGAGAACCAGGCAAAATGGAGCAATCAAGTCCTGCACACAGGCTGAGCCTGGAAAGAAGCCCAGAGGCCATGGGATTCTTTGGAGGAATTTTCTCTGGACCCTTGAGCTGAGGTTTTGACATTCCAACCCTATCTTTATCTTAAGGTTTGTACCTCCCTCCATTTGGAGAAGAGTAATCTGAAGCTAAATCACTCACATTATGAGAATGCTAATCCATGACAAATCAGGAAGAGAAAACAGAACCAAACTTCACAAAGAACATTAGTAGAACCACATATAGGACCTGTGTGAAAAAAGAAATTAGCTTTCATGGAGAAGAGATGTCATGCCATGGCACAGGAATTAAGTACACTGAATTTGGATTTAAAAAGAGTTTGATTCAATTTCTGTCTCTGGAACTAAGTAAACTGTGACCTTGGGCAAGTGATCTATACTCTTTAAATCTTAGTTTCCTATTCTATAAAATGTGAGATAAAAATAACACCTAAGTCACATGTTTTATTTATTTTATTTAAATGAAAGGAATTGTCCTACTGTATTTAGCAAGGTGTAGAAACTCAACAAATAACTAGCTAAAAATATTTCAAAGAATGGATGTGGATTTCCTCTTTCTTCCTGGGTATAAAAACTGTCCTGATATCTAAAAAAAAAGTCAATCATTCAATCAAACTTTGCCCCATGACCTCTTAGGCTCTATTGGGAATGAGGTGGAGGGGGTTAATTATGACAACTGACATATCTAGCAAAATAATATGTTCACTTAAGAAACTTCCTTTCAGACATGAGTGTTCCCCTGCAAACCTAAGTATAATTTCTAAGATCTGAAGAAAATAAATACAATAAAAAAAGTTATAGTTCAAGTAATGTGGAAAAAAAAATTCCACAGGAATATCTCTCAGCATTCTTTCAGATGAGATGTATCACAGGCTAAGAATTCATGATTCTCTGCAATTTACTTAATGTTTCCAAAACAGGCCATCTTTTGTGTCATTTACTCTATCCAGGTCAGCATAAATTTCATGTCAAGGACTTCTAGTCCTTTCTTAGGCACCCATCATCACTGGGCATGCCTGTACACCTTCTGGCAAACTGTGAGAACAATATTAGTTGGCAATTGTGAGAACAAAAGATTTTTCAAAAGGTGATGAGGCAAAAAGGGAAAGCCAATGCCCCTGAGGAACAGGAACAAGTGTCAAGGTAACTGATCTATCTTCTTAGCACTCTAAGGCCTGAAGATGAATGGGATGTGCCAGTCCATTGCCTCATAAAAAGCTGAGAGGGAAGGATTCAGCTGAAAGTCACTAAAGATGATTTGGAAAAGGAACTTGACAGTCTTAGGGAAGAGGGTTTGCAACATCAGTGAAGAGGAAGATCAACTTCACTGGTGTGATAAAATTAAAGACTTCCCAAATGCACTGGGAAAATTACTGGAATCTTTAGAGTCTTGCAAAATTGTTTCATAATAATTTTATTAACTAATGTTTATTAAGCATCTGGAATGTATCCAGTACTATGCTCAGTACTTCCCATGTTTCACTTCAGTTAATATTGTACCCCTAAGAAGTAGGCACCAATACTGTCCCTGTTAAACAGACTGGGAAACTGCAGTTAACACAGCTTAAGTCCTTCGTCTTTAGTAACATTATGGACTGCCAAGTACAGAGCAAAAATCGCCTACTTGGAACCTAGCTAGGGGAGGAAATCTGTTCATAAATTAACTTTTCAGTGATACTTAATTTCTAAGAAAGCTTTACTTACATCCTCTTGGATGAATTGATAACTAGTTTTGTGTCTGGAAAGGCATGTTTCTCTGAGGTCATATTGTAGCACTTTCAAAAGGGTTTCCCTCAAAGATGTTTTATCTATTAGTATCAGTAAAAGGATCTCCCAGAATGACTAATTTTTAGTAATTGTGACCGGCAAGCCTCTGTTGAGTCATTCTCTTCAGAAATAACACCCTGATTCATCAGGTCTGTTTTTAACATTAATTATATTTAACATCTGACATCTTCTTTACCCCTTTTCCACATCACTGAATACCAGGGAGAAAATAAGACAAGCCAAACCCAGGTTACGGTTCAAATTATAATGGAATATTAGTGATTTCAAGGGAAAATTGAATAGCTTCAACATTCCAGTAATTAAAAAAAAATCTTACATTTTATGAGGTAAAAAAGAATATTAAGTATGTGTACTTATGTCTGATGTTTATTTTGTCCACAAATTTCATGATACAAATGGTATGCTTTTTACATACCCCCCGCAAAAAAAAAAAAAAAAAAAGATTTTAATGTGATCATTCTAACAAATGAAATATCAGCAAGGAAGCATCTACTTAAAATTAGCTGCCTTTCTAAATCCCTGTGAAACTGCAAAATGACTGAGGATGAACAGCTAAGACTTCTAAAATTGTCACTAATGTTTGTATAATAAAATGTGACATGACCTTTAATTGAAAATGGTTAATATTTGAGCCCCTGATGTAGGTGTGTAGAAAGATGTCAGTGGCATTGGATTGATAAACTAACATAGAAGAACAATTTCTTTTGCCCTTTAATAAAACAAAAGTGCCTGTAGTGAGCAGCTGTTGTTTTTGCCAGTCCAGCGGCCTTTCCCCTTTGTTTGATAACACCCCTCTGATTTTTTGGGAATCTGCCCATCCCAGTCATGTACCATCCTGGTGGGACCATCAAACCATGGATCCAAGTGCAAAAGGGTGGTTTGGCACTTCTCCCTCATCCCTACTCTCACTTGGCAAGACCAATCAGCTAGAAATCCTAGAAATTTGGCCCAAGGACAGAACATGATTGGAGCTGATTCTTTTGGGTACAGCTCCCCAAAGAGATTGTCCCTGTGTCTTCATGTAGACCTCTGCCACTGTTCTGCTTTTGTCTCTTTGGAGGTTTTATGCTCCCATTTCTTAGGTATTGGGAGCTACCCCACTTTCTTTCACTAAATCCCATTCTTCTTTAAGTTAGTTTCTGTTGCTTGCATTACAATGCAGGTAGACACTGTTATTAATCCCATTCTATTATACCAAAACTTAGGAAGATTAAATAAGTCTCTCAAGGTCATACAGCAAGTACGTGTTAGATCCTATAGATGAACCCAAGTCTGAAATCCTAGTCAGAGCTCTTAAATAATTAACTAGGATTGAGTCCTTCTCTTTGATACGTTGTTTCTGAAGCAGCCAAGCACAGTGTTTGGTGTATTTGGGATGTTCAGAAGCATGTTGTAGAGTGCATTTTAACTAAATCAAGACAGAATGGCTCCAATCTAGTAAATGTTAACATGGAAATTCAAGTTAACTCCCTGTTAGTGCTTTCCATGAAACCCATCAATTGAAACTCACAGCACAAACACAGGCACAATTGTACTTCATCATCCCTTCTTTAGCATAGCTCAACCCTGAACTACAGAAACAAAATTCATAAATATATAGGGGAGTGAGATGAACACATGCCTGTGTGCTTGCATATGTGTGTGTTATTTACTGGAAAATTCTATTAATCATCCAAATTCTTATTGGTCTCCATTGCTTTTGAGAGTCACAGTATATATAATGATATTCTGAATATTGTAATGTGAGCACGCATTGGATTTTAACCTCATTTTTATTTCTTCGTTTTTAATTTTCACTTTGTATTGTATAATAAACTCTTTCTGGAAATGGTTATGGGCAAAGACAAATTATTTATTCCTTTTATTTATTTCCAAATAGACTATTCCTACTGGGTGTATCACTCACTTGTGCTTTACTCTTTCCTACCCAGGGTCTTGACAAGAGAACTGCAGCTCTTGATTTCAAAAGGCTTGCCACATAATTTCCTTGGAATTCCCATCTCCATGCTAACCTCTCCCTGGAGAAAATGTAGTTGAAAGGTTCTGGGTGAATTACCTAAATCCCTTGACCTCTTCCTAGCAAGCTTTTTCCTAGGCCAATTACAACTATTATTAGCATTTTATAAATAATTACATCACATTTTTCTCAGAGTTCAAATTTTAAAAAAACACCATGTCTTTTTTTTTTTTTTTTTTTAGCTTTTTTATTGGGGAATTGGGGGAGGGGAACAGTGCTGGGTAATCAGGGAAGGGGAACAGACAAGTTGCTGCACCATGTCTTTTAATATGAGCAAAATGGCTGTTCATATTGTTGCTTACCTCAAATGACAATAGTTTGGATGACTATTGAGATCCTCTTAATTTTCGATCTATGATTCTGCAAATTCTTGATAACCTAGTCACAGGACAATATGCATAGAACAATTCCAAAAAAATTCTAGAATATACTGTACATTTTTTTTTTCCCTAGGCCAGGCCTTATTTCTTCAGAGGCGAGGTAGTATTTCTTGTTATTCCTTGATTCAAGCAGCATTAACTAAACAAGGCATGTTTCCCTCCTCAAAGTGGGGTCCTCAAGCAGCATTTGCACCACTTGGAAATGCAGAACTCAGGCTCTGTCTTCCCTGGGCCCACTGGATCAGATCCACATTTCAGCCAGATCCCCAACTGATATTACAAGGTTTAATCTTGTGTACCTACGCTAAATGAGTGGTAGTGAGTCCCTGGGGATACAGAGTTGTGATGAAATCCGCATTCACATTTGGGCTCAGTGGAAAGAGTGACAAAACTGACAAGTGAGAGTGTGATTACCTTAGAAGTAGGGTATGTTAATTTCATTGCCAGTCAAACCCTTCTTGTTAACACTTCATCTTCTGCTCTATCGAATTTACTGTATCTTGAATTTTCCACATGCATC
Organism: Aselliscus stoliczkanus; assembly: GCA_033961575.1. Taxonomy (NCBI): domain Eukaryota; kingdom Metazoa; phylum Chordata; class Mammalia; order Chiroptera; family Hipposideridae; genus Aselliscus; species Aselliscus stoliczkanus. The sequence goes on from CM066731.1 coordinate 155,886,722, forward strand.
CCTTCCTCTTTCTAATTTTGGCAGACCACACTTTCCATTGTCTTGCAAAAGTTGTGTGTCTTTACTTATTGTGTTAGTCAGGGTTCTCCAAGGAAACAGAACGAATAGGATGAGAAAATACACACATATATATATAAAGGAATTGGCTCATGTGATTATGGAGCTGGCAAATCATCCAAGGTCTGCAGTGTGAGTCAGCAGTTTCAGTCTGAGTCGAGTCTGAAGGCCTGAGAAGCAGGAGAGCTGATGGTGGAAGTTCCAGTGTGAAGGCTGGCAGGCTCAAGACCCAGGAAGAGCTGATGTCTCACTTTGAGTTTGAAGGCAGAAAAAAACAAGCACATGCTGCAGTTTGAAGGCAGTCAGGCAGGAAGAATTCTCTCTTCCTCAGGGGAAGGTCAGTCTTTTTCTTCTAGTTTGGCCTTCAGCTGTTTGGGCGAGATCCACCCACTTTAAAGAGGCCATCTTCTTTATTCAGTCTACTGATTTAAATGTCAATTGTATCTAGAAACACCCAGAATGATACCTGGCCAAATATCTGGGCACCCCTTGGCCCAGTGAATGTCACACATAAAATTAACTCTCACATTTATCATGTTCCCATCCTCTGGAATTTTTCCCCTTCTACCACACAACTTTCAAGACATAGCTTACAGCCTACATTTTCCAAAAAGCTTCCCTTGGATTTTCTCCTTGTCTTTGTCTTGACTGCTTACAGCACTCAAAGAGTCAGTGCCACATGCTAGTCCAATGTGATTTACTATCTTTCGTTTTCTACTCCAGATTTGGTGTATTAGATTTCTCTCTACCTAACTGATAGCTTTGTAAAGGCAGGGATGTTGTCATATTTTACTGCCAACCTCACAGGACTCAGGTGCTCCCCAAATCCTGGCTAATAGATTTTTTATTTATTTTCACAGTTAAGGTCATACATTATTTTCTTAGTAATGTTATTAATTTAAAAATACTAGAATATCCTTCTGACAAGAAGTATTCGCCACTGAAGTGAGTATTATTAATATATATGCACTAACTGAGACCTTGTTGGAAATAGCCCTGATGTTGAAGATTTATATACCATTTTTTGAGTACAAAATGATTTAGAGTTTGTCTTATTTTAGATTCCCAGCCTGACATATGTTTTGCTGAAAAAGCCTCAGGAAATGCTATGTTCATATATGTAACCTACATAATATTGAGAAGGGAGCAATTATATTGTAATGTCCCAGAGCTGCTGTAGTTAGGCAGTTGGGAGAAGGAGGTTAATGATATTACACAGATAGGACCATGGTTCTATACAATCAGAAAGTTTACATTCAGCCCAAGGTGCATGCGGAATACGACTTTTTCCACCCAAAGGAGTTTTCAATGCCCGTGGGTTGGTGGAGTTCAGCAAATCACAGACTAACCATGGAGATGAGATGAGAGTAGTGACACGAGACTCCACAATGTCAAAGAGTCTGTCACGCCTCCCCCAGGACAGTCGTTAGCTCTCTTCAGCACATCAGAGGAGAATGATGGGCACATACAGGAAGAGTGAGGAGCTACGTGAGGAGGAACCAGTGGGTCTAAGTCCTTAGGACCAGACTGCTGCCACTGACTAGCCTTGCTGCTGGTCTAGGCATTGATGTATGTCCTCGTAGTAGCTCCCAGGGCTAGGTTAGCCGCATCGTCTTTCTGACAATGACACTGGCTCATTAGCTTTCTATTCTTTGATAAGCTAATTTCCATACCCATACCTCTTTCCCTGGAACTTAACCCTCTTGAAAACCTCATCCTTACTTACCTAGATTGTCTACAATTAAAGGAGAAAAGACAACATTTTTCTTTTTTCCTGGGGTTTGGGGAGGCCTGCCTTCAGAGTCACAGGCTCTGGATCAAAAGTACAAATGGAGGTCCATATACTATATGTCTAAATATTTAAAACTTCAAGCCAACGACCACCTAAATGAAATATTAATATGTTCCAACCTATGTCCTTGACCTAGAAAGCCAGGTTCAAATTTAGGAAGCATCGTAGTATACTTATGTCCACAACAAAAATAGCTACTCATCAGGAAAATCTTGGGAAATAGAACAGTCTACCCTCTGGATGATCAGTCTACCCTCTGGATGATGACAAAACCAAGAGGCTACTGTAGGCCAAATAAACTCAGTGCCTGTTGGGCTTAGAATTCTGGGGTCTCTGGAATCCAGAAAGTAGTCATACAAGAGGGGGTACAACTCAGTGAAAAAGTGCACAGCCAGCAGAGAACTAGAGTAACATCTCTAATTCAGGAGCTGGGAGCAGGGAATTTGCTTCCCCGGGTCTAAGGGCAATACTGAAGTCGGTGGAGGTAGACAGGGGCATTATTAGTGAAATAAAATAAATTGCCACTGCACAACACAATGGAAAATTCACACACATACTACTCAGGTCAGAGAGTTAAAAGCTGCAGTCTGGGGAAATTTCCACACAAACAAATAGACATCTGGTATTTTCAGCTGATATTGGAAGGAACACAATTCCTTCACACAGAGCAATTAGGAAAAACTCCATATATAAAAAGTGTACTTGGAGTCCAATATATAATTAAGAATTCAGGCCTTCCTGTGTGTTTTGTTTTGTTTTTACTAAAGCTCCCGAAGCAAAATGCCGACTCCTAGAATGACCAGGATGGGACACGGGGAAAGACAATTGCCAGAATTTAGACAAAGAAAAATCCAGACCGTCCAAACGCAGAAATTATGTTCTTCATTTCAGATCCTATGACATATTCTTATGGTTTACCGAATAGAAAAATTACCCATAGTTCTTCTTTCAAAGTTGTGGTTCACTCATTCTGACTATATCCTGTTGTTATCTATCTGAACCTTCTCAGTTATATTGTTTATAGACACTTACACCAGCTCAGGAGAGCCAACTGCACCCGTCTCTCCCCATCCCCATCATCGATGACTTCAGGATGGTTCCTAGAAATTGACCTCAGTGGGAGTATTGTTTAACACCATAGGAATCAGCAAACACTACAGTGCTTTTCTTTCCCCTGGAGAGCCTTTTTCAATAAATTTACCAGCACACAATTGTACCTAGGCCTAAAGCGGGCAAAAATATGAGATAAGTGGCTCTCTTACGTAATGAACCTAATTTCTGAGCAGATGTTTATCACACAGGCAAGCATAGTTTATATACTTCTATCTAAATCTTGCTTCAATAGATTTGTCCAAAATGCTTTCCATTCTGTCTTTAAAGACTATGACTGAGAAACAGCAGTATTTAAAAATGATCAGTGTTCTCTCCCTGATTATTTTATCCAAATGTGATTTTTAAAAGAAAGATTGATTGCTCAGAAAGGTAATAAAAATTAGTCCTATGTTTAGGAAAAAGGGGGAAAAACATTATCCTGCACCTGGTCAGAAAGTGCTATTTCGTTTTTGAGAATAATTTTGAACAGCACAAAGGTGTTCTCATGTTGACGGCTTTACTCTGGGGTTGGTTTCTGAAACTGCCTAAAGCACCAAATCCAAAAAAAAGCAGGTGTGTGTGCATTTCCTATGGGAGTCTGTCATCCCTTGGGTTCCCCTCTCCTGTAAGAAATAAAAAAAATAAAGTCAAGTTTCCTCCTTCAAGTCATGCTTGAACATGCCAAGAGCCAGCACGGCACACCTGCTCCACCTTTGTCGCACGTCACTCATCATCAGCAGGAAGGAAGGCATTGAGAGGGAACAGGGGAAGGATGATCATCAGCCATCTGAAGAAATGGGCATGGCCTCGATTGTTTTATATGTCTGAAAGCATAAAGTTACACAACTTGGAAAAGTCAGAACTGCAGGGCAAACTAGCTACCTAACTCCTTTACCAGGAAGAAGGATGGAGAACAGTTTTGATGGCATGTCAGCTTTCAGCAGAGCTTGGAGAATACTAAACATATGTGCCATGCCTCCATTCTAGTTCTGATTGATCAGCAACATCTGCGGAGAAAACCACAGACTAGGAAGAAATGACCTGGACACCTTCTTTTACCCCAAGAGCTGTTGTATTGTCTCAATGTTCTAGTCTACACTTGCTCTAGTCTATACATTTGTGGAGTTGGATGGGAAAGTTTCTCGTTTGAATTGACTTTCACTGTTCTGACCTGGCTGGGGTTCATTTTTCTAATGAAAAGTAGATATTTTTATTTCTATTGAAATTTTAAAGAAATATCTTCTTTAGAGTAAGCATTATGTTGTGGATTCCCCACCACCTCTCCCATTAAATTATTGTGGTAAGCTTAATAATAGCCCCTCAAAATGTCCACATCCTAATCTCTAGAACCAGTGAACATATGATGTTCCATGACTAAAGGGACTCTGCAGGTGTGTCTAAGTTAAGGATCTTAAAATGGGGAAGATATTCTGGATTATCCAGGTGGGCCCAGTGCAATCACAAGGGTCCTTACGAGAAGCAGAGAGGCAGGTCATAGAGATTTGAATATTGTGCTGCTGTCTTTGAAGACAGAGCAAGGAGTTTAGGGCCAAGGACTATGGGTAGTTTCTGTATGCTGAAAAGGCAAGGAAATGGGTTCTTCTATAGAGCCTCTGGGAAGAATCCAGCCATGAGGACACCTCGATTTTAGCCCAGTGGAGGTCATTGTGGACTTCAGATATCCAGAACTGTTAATTGAAAATATTTGTGTTGTTTTAAACCACTAATTTGTTACAGCAATGGTAGGAAACTAATACACTGACACAGCAAAAGTTAAAAATCTGTTCACCTTTTACTGGGCAGTTTGTTATCCGAAGTTCACAAAATCAGAGACCATACCTTTCACAACACACGGTTACTGTCACAGTTATATACAAATGACTACCCAAATTTTTACACATAAGGCATCTGTGTTTCAACAAAATTGGCTTCATTTTAATATTAAAGGATAATTTTTAGTTAAGGAAAAACCTCTGATAGCATTAGCAGTCATAGATGTATTTAAAATGCAAGCACAGATCCAGCCCTGCTGAAGCAGATTAGTTGCCAGTTAATTGTGATAACTTGACTTTTTGATGAGTAAAATCTCACTTTCTGTGGAAAAAGAGTCTGTGCACATGCATTTTAGCTGGAAGGACTGTGGGAAGCCAAAGAACCCATTTTCACAATGTTATTAAAACTTCATGGTGAGTAAGTTTGATTCACCCAACTTTAAGAAAAAAGAAAAAGCAGGGGAAATGCCAAAGTACTTGGGGGAGGGAATAGCCCAATAGTCACTGGCTTATAAGCTGTGAGAAGCGACTCTGATAAGGCATCAGCAGGGCCATGTCCTGAGGAAACCAAGCAAATGAAGGACAAGTTTACACATGAGCCGGAATCCCAAAGAAGAATATGGGTTTCAACTAACTTTTCTCTGACCTAAGAAATGATAAGACCAAAAAAAAAAAAAAAAAAAAAAAAAAAAACGAAAAGAAAAGAAAAAAAAAAGTTATGTGAGGCAGAGGCCTATCTTTCAGAGAAAGACACTGGAGCCAGCCTCCTGGAACAAAGCTGGTGGTGGTTCCTGTTTTCATAGGGGGCATGGATGTGGATCCACCTGGATGAATGAGGTAGAAAGACTCCAACGTGGCAACCCAGCGTGGAAAAAAAGCACCTCTGCTGTTCACTTCCTGTAAAATAAGATAAAATCTTCAATGTTAGGTTGCCATTTCTGAAGGCTGCTACCTTGATGGTATTTGGGGAAAACTATTCAGATTTGGGAATGGGGCAGCACAAACCTTGATCTATCAAATTTTCTTTATTTAGCAAATAGAAGGCTGTGTAGGGAGGGGGGTCTCTGGATATAAGCCTCAGAGCTGTGTGATGAGCCAAGCACAGCAGCAAATAGGACCTAAACCCATTTGCACCTGGTGGAATTGGTGCTTGAGATTCTAAGAAAAGCAGTATTTGCTATCAGTTTTTCAATGAGTACCAATAACTGAAAACTCTTGTTTAAATGAACAGGATGGAGGGTCTCCTGATGCCCTCTCTTGGGGTGGGGGGACTACATTGGCTGTCTCTGTCTCCACTCAGTTGCTCCCAGAATACCATTCTTCCTTTGCAGCAGTTGCCAAGGTTCTCCATCTCTTTCTCCCACCTACCTAGCTGGTTAAGCTTTGAAAGGTTGTGTATGGAAGGAACATGTACCACGCTGGTGCCCTTTCACCTTCCCCACCCACTTTATTAAAGCTGCTCAAGTGAGGCCCTACAGTAATAGTTTGTAAAGTGTACTGTTTCACAGATCCTGTAAAAATCTAATAAAAGATGGGCAACCCTCCCACACCACCCAAACAGAAGACTGTACATATTCACATAATTATACACCCATGCCACGTATATTTGCAGGAGTTCATGAACCCCCCCCAAAGCCTATTTGTGGAAGCCCATGTGAAAAAGCTCTTGCCTTAAAGGATTGTTTCACCCTGTTTTAGGGTTGCCAAGAGCTTTAAAAAGGGAGAGAGAGGAGTGCAATGATGCATGTGCCTTTTCTTTTTAGATAGCTTGGATCTCTCCATGAGCTGTTGAAGAGTTGAAAAGCAAATAAACGTCAACAGTTCTGAATCCCAACATTGTTTAATGACAATCTTTCCATGTTTGCCAACTTTCTGCTTAACAACAATCCTGTTGACACTGTAAAAAGCTTTCCAGGTCCTCTCAGGTAAATAACCCACTCCTACTGATCACCTGGCCGCCCAACTGAACTCTTTAAGACAGAAGTCATGAAGATGAGTCATTCTCTTTACCAAATGTAACTTGACATAGTATAGATTTTACTTCTTCATGAGATCTTTTCTAATGTCAGCAAAGATGGTTATAAAGAAGCATCCATTTTAAATGAAACTCTATGACTAAAAGGAAATGAACTAAGTTTCCATATTTGTGAAAATAAACGTCTAACTTTTCTTACCCATTCAGTTCACATGGCTCTAATAGGTTTAGCACATGACTCTTTGGACAGGTGAAACGATTTTTATTTTCTTTCACTGCTGAAGTTAAATCTCACCCAACTGTGAAACTCAATGATGTGTTATGTGACTGGGAACAAGGAGTTAAAACTGTTTGACTGAAATTACAACATTCATCAATTCATTATAAACAAATGGGAGGAGTGGTAAGTTTCTTGGGGAAGAAAAAGAGTCAAAGGAAGCAGCACTTTTGATGTAGAAAAGACAATTATGGAGTGGACGGCAGATAAACAGCTTTGTGCTTTTGCTGGCTCCAACTGCAAAGGTAAAACTTAATCACTTAATTTGATACTCAGTACAACCTGGCAAGAAGCCTGGGGCAGGAGCAGAGCGCTAACCCAGGGAAGCAGGGGGTGGGGTGTGGAATTTGTTGGATTGGCTAATCAGGCCCTTCCCTAACAGCCAAGAAGGAAACGGATTACCTGTGGCTGTGACTAAGAGACCTATGGCCAACAAGTCCAGTTGCCCGCATAGAATTCTGCCAAGAGGTATAAGAATAGTTCCAGCTTTCACAGTGGTTTTACTCAAGTTTGGAAACAGGTGGGAATCTCGGAAAACATTCAGGTGACAGTGTGAACTGTGAACAGCAAATCAAGATACTAGAAAGGATTTCCCAAAGTCAAAAGTGATTAAATGGCTAGAAACAGCCTTAAATGCCAGGGCCCAAACTAGAGGTAGACAGGTCATCTAGAACAGGTTCCTGGTAGAAGGGAAAAGGAGCTTGAATTGGAATTGCATAATGAAGTTTTAAGGACGGAGTCATATTATATATTAGATATAATTTTGTCCCCTCTCACTCTTACATGTTACATCTGAGGGGGTTCACAGAGTTTCCATGTCACTGTATGACGTACCTAAGGTCCTATAGTTTGTGGCAAATTTAAGAGGTTCCAAAGTCCCCGAGGACTAGTTCAGAGGCCCTGGAAACAAATGCAAGAGGTAGTACAATGGAAAACCAACTGTTGTTTAACATCACCTGAAGAAGTTACAAATTGGTGAGAAGACATCAAATTGTAACCAGGTGTTAGTATAATTTACAATGAATTTCAGTGCTTCTTTTTCATGGTTCTTGACAACATTTAGTAGGTTAGGATCCTTGTTTTGATCCTAATCACTTTTTCTATAACCATGCCTACTGAAAACAGACAATCACTATAGTAAAGGGGTTTTACCACTACAAACCTCAAGAAAATTATGTGGTCTATATTGTTCTTCCTATTTAAATAGGAAGTTCTTAGACATGTCATTCAATGATTTGTCCATATCGTGAATGATTTAAAATGGAAACTTCTAATTATTTCTAGCCATAAAATCAAAAACAAATTTTAATCTAGGTGACATTATTAGATTCTAATATCCATATGGGCTTTATCTAAGGAGCTGAAGGTTTTAAAACCTGAAGTAAAAAAGAAAGGGCGCCATGACTTCATTTTTAATATATGTACTTTTTGAATTGTCCTAGAACTTTTTCCGAAGCTTTTTAATATCATATCACACAAAAGTAGGTAAAAGACTTCTAGGAAGTTTTCTGTAGTTTATTAAGGAACTACATCAATTGGAATTTTATTATTATTATTGAATCAGGAAAAATTGACAAAAATGTCTCTGCTCTATACATGCAAAATTCACCTTAAATCATTATATCTCATATGATTATCTTGAAATTTGTAGAAATAAAGCCCCTTCACTATTCCTGTTTTTGATATTCTAGATACAAAAAGAGTGATTTTAAGATACGTGTTAATAAAATGTGGATCCTAACTCAAGAAAAAGTTAAAGAACCATAAAGTTAGTTCTAAAACATGGTTAAAATTTGGTGCTCTTCTCACTAATTTGTAGTATCAATTGTTTACCTACAATTGTTTTTTCTTAGTCTTGGATTAAAATATAATATCTATCTGACCGTGTAATGTGATGATGCAAGGCCCTGAGAGAATTTGCTGGATCCCAAAAGCATAGCACTCTTTTAGGTGACTCCAAAGAAAATGTATAAAAGAAGCGAACCCTGTCCTTTTAATTTTCATAATTTTCTTTATAAGAGAGATTTAAGTTTACACAACTCTCTAGGTATTTCAATAATGAAAATAAACTAGGTGAAAATTCGCCAGTGTTAGTACACAAAAAGGATTTTGACCAAGATGTCTAAAGTATAATATTTTGAACTCCTCTGATGAGGAATATGATAACCAGTATGTGTTTTACCAATATAATCTGCATTACTGTTAATCACCAAAACTCATAGGATAAAACCTTATCCAAATACTATCTTCATAAGAAATGGAAGGTAAAGAAATAGCAATGGAATCTTTATAAGTCATAAACTCAAAACTTCAAGAGTATTCTCAGAGAAAAGCACAGCATACTGTATCATGTTTTAGAAATCCTGTGAGTAGAATATTCTATAGAGCTTGAACTGGAAAGCACAGAGAAAGAGGAAGGTGTGTTTTAGAGTTAAGGATGATAAGAGTGGCTATTTAAGGACTAGGCCTTGTTTCCTAAGCATGAAAAGGCAACAGCAATGACCAAGCAAGTGTTGAATTTGTTCTGCCAGGATTTAGGAATAAACTGATGAAGTTCCAAGCCGAGTGACTCTGCATATCACTTCCATCTCTGAGAAACTGCCCTGGCAAAGTTTCTCCATTATGTTTCCAGCTGAATTATCAGAAAATAAGTGCTAATCAGAGCACTAACCCTTCAGAGAACTTCCATATTACTCATGGTATTTAGTCAAGTTTTACTCCAAACAACAGAGAAGCCAGGAAAGAATCAGAGTTCACCTTCAGTTGCTGGTCCTTGGAACTTAAGCCAAACTACAAATGCCAACACTTTTTCTTTTGTTCTCCTGATTAGAAAAAGAAAGAAAATATATTCATCTACACCAATCCTTTGAACACAGATTGAGTCTCTTTAAATTAACACAAGTATTTAGGATTTTTTTTTTTTTAATTTGGTGAATGCAACTCTAGCCTATATTTCTGGTATACATTAGAGCCTTACATATCATAGGCTTCTTTGAGTCTTCTGCTGGTGTCCCCATGCCAGCGGCAAGTTCTGCTCCCTCTGCTTTTATGTACTTATTCATCTTGATGGCACATGGTCTAATAGTATATGAGTATGTTTCCCTGGTACCAAGAAAAGGGCTAAACCACTTAGGGTTTAAAGTATAAACCTTAATAGAAATCTCAGTAATCTCCAGGTATTAATAACCTTAACATTATATTCAGGTTATACCCATTCTAATTCCCTTAGTGCTATGTATATAGTATCTTTTTCTAATTGCAAAATGAAGAAATACTACACATTGATAATACAATGTACATTCAAGATTGGATGCAGTGCTAGTGCTATAATTTTTTAATCACAAGCACACAGACCCACAAAGAAAATAGTTTGTTGAAACAAAGGAGGGAATGAGGGAGTGAAGAAAAAGAATTCCCATTTGATCTCTAATAAAGTTGCATAAATATAATCTTTACCAGCACTTTGTGGGAAAAGGGTAACATAGATAAAAGCATGTATCATTAAAAATCAATCTCAATTTTGTAAAATTGAGATTCATAAAAATCCTTTGGGATAGTCAAAAGAGCTTTATTCTGGCCACCTCCCACCCCATCACTAGATTCTTCAGGGAAGGGAACAACACTGATTGATTTCTACTGATGAGCTTGGCCATTCCCCATATGAGCCATAGTAACTATAGTTTGGTTTTTCTTCATTATAACAGATGGTCCTCAGTATTACAGATTCATTTTTTTGGCACAGGGTTGATGGGCAAAGCCTTCATGATTGCCCATAATTATAATCTCAAGATCCAAACTCATTGGTCATGCCAAGAGAGGAACTTAGAATTTCTTAAGTATCTACTCTGTGCCCAGCATAGTAGATCTGTATTCACAACAAGGAGTAAAATAAGTACTAATGTTTCCAATTTTATAGATTAGGAGGCTGAGATTCCCCCCTAATTGATATCCTACGAGGAAGAATTTGCATGAAATCACATGGTTAATGGAGCAGGGTCAGGGACTGAACCCAGATCTTCCAGGCAGCAAAGTTATGTGTCCTTTCATCATATCCCAGTGCTAGGAGAAAAAGATGTTCAGTTGTACAGTAGTCCCCTTATTCAAGGAGAATACATTATCTGATTCCACAGTGGCTGCCTGAAACCCTATACCTATTATGTTTTTTTTCCTATGCATACATACCTATGCTAACGTTTAATTTATAAATTAGCTACAGCAAGAGATTAACAACAGTAATAAAATAGGACAATTAGAACAACATACTATAATGAAAGTTATGTGAATGTGGGCACATGTTTCAGGGGTACCCCCTGCTGAAGAACTTCGTACAGGCGCAATGCTTTCTGGTGCAACGCACTGCCACTTATCGGAGCACAGTTTCTGTTCATTTCGTTCTGTTCATGCCTTTCCACTTAACTAAGTACTTCCTATGCACTGAGGCTGTCACTTTTGCAGTTTGAGGTGCAACACCAAAACTAGCTTGGGTTTCTTTATTCTTCTTTACAATTTCATGGATAGAAGACTTTGTTTTTACTGTAGATTTTAGCAACCTCAGCATAACATTTAATTTTATTAAACTGAGAACTTTCGGCTTTTCACTGAAAGGAAGCACTTTACAGCTTCTCTTAGGCATACTCAAATTGCTAGCATAACTACTCTTGTGATTTGGGGCCACTACGAAGAAAAATAAGGATTGCTCGAACACAAGCACTTGCGTGCTATGACAGCTGATCTGATAACTGAGATGGCCACTAAGTGTGCAGCGAATCTGGAGTGGATATGTTGGCCAAAGGGATGATTCACATCCTGGGTAGGACAGAGCGAGATTTCATCATGCTCCAGAAAGGCGCACACTTTAAAACTTATATAAATTATTTATTGAATCACTTATTTCTAGAATTTTCCATTTAATATTTTCAATTTGCTGTTGACCACGGATAACAGTGGAACATGGAAACTATGGAAAGTGAAACCACAGATAAGGTGGCAGTGGATGGGGTGGGGGTGGGGGTGGGGAGGTCCTAAATTTTCCAGTATTTAACCCACCAACACTGGGGAACTTTGTTCCTGCAGCTTTCTCAACCAGCTTCTCAGATTCTCCCAGCAGGTGATTAGATCTCACTGTAAACCACCCACGGGCAAACAGACTGAGTCCTAAGGAGCCCTTCCAGATCCCAAGCCAGGGCAAATTCCGGCCTTCATGTCAGGGGTCAATACATACTGAGTTAAGGCAGGTTCTAAAGTCAACTGGTAAAGTTCATGTTTGAAATACATGGAAAACTACATTTTTCAGTTGATGACAGGTTTATAGGAGGTGAGAGGATCATTTGTTTGGAAACAAGAGGCATGATCTGGTTGGTGGTAAATGTGTGCACACATGCATCCATGTTTGCTGCCATGCCTTTAGAAAACCACTAAAGCAAGGATGAAGCCATGTAGCTGATATACTGTTTGTGTGTATGAGTTTTTTGTGTTTGTTGTGGTAAAATACATATATAGGTAAATTTTAAATGCAGAATTCAGTTGCATGAAGTCTATTCACATAATTGTACAACCAGTCAGGAATGGTTAGCTCTTCAGGAATTTTTCATCGTCCCAAACTGAAACTCCACACCCATTAAACAATAACCCCCCATTCCTCCCATCTTTCAACTTCTGGTAACCACTGTGCTACTTTCTTTCTCTATGAATTAGACTCCTCTAAGTACTTTCTATAAGTGGAATCATACCATATTTGTTGGGCTTGTGTCATTTAGCATAACATCTTCAAGGTCTGCCCTACTATTGTAATTAAACTATGAAGTGTAACATCTCTTTGCTGCCCCTGGATAGTGACAACAATTTCTCTAGGGGGAAATGCTCAATTTGGGCTGAGATGAAGAAATGTGCTAAATACCCAGATTAACTGAGCAAGAGGAATACATTTGTTTTCAGAAACATTATCACTTGAGCAGGTCAGCAAAATTCAGAGTGACAAAAAGAGAGCTTTATGTATGTGTTTCAGTTATGTACATGATAATATTTTGATACTAGGAATGAATATTAAACATAAATGTCTATTATTCTAGCAAAGATTTACCAAGCTCCTGCTATATTAGAGATATCAAGAGAATGATAAAGAACCTGTTCTCAGTAAAAACAATGTGAAAATCATATGTGTTGTTTATACCTGTCATCATCCAATATTATGAACATCACTCTGAGATATATATTGGGTTGTTGGAAAAGTCATGACGTACTTTTTCTGTTTTTCATTGCAAAAATGTGTCATGACTTTTCCGACAACCCAATACAATAAGATAACTGAAGAGTTAAAAATAAAGGATTTACTGGGCCTTCAATGAATATTATTCCTAGAGAAGAAAGTCATTCCTATTAATGAGGAGGCATTGTGATTTAATATAATGGAGAGTGTATATTAAGAACAATGCATTTCTGGTGAAATAATGATTAGAACCAAACAACATAAGCCAGATTGCTATAAAAAGTTAAAATATTGTATTTCACCAACTCTAAGACAAACACTTTTTTTCTCCTGTTAGATCTCTAAAATTGAAGCATCTTACAATCTATAAATAAAATTGGGTAAAACAATAACATAAAAAGTTTCATTGTTTCTTCTCTGGGGTTGTTTGCCTTTCTTTTAAGAGACTGTTTGAATTTGTGTGTGTGTGTGTGTGTGTGTGTGTGTGTGCGTACAAACGCACAAGAGAGAGCTTTGTTTTGAAGCACTTGTTTATGGCTTTTCTATTTTCTAGTATTAATGCTTATATGAGCCTAGAATTTCAATGGTGCAAAACTCTGACCTAACTTTTATTCCTTGTTATGACCATCCCTGAGGAGTGCAGGCACTGAAAGAGAAGCAATGTATGAAACTGGTGATGTATAACCTGAGCCTTCTCTGTAGAAGACTCTGGAACGTACCTGCCTATGTTTGAATCCTGCCTCTTCAACTTATCTAGCTGTGTGATCTGGGACAGATTACTTAAACCTCTCTGTGCCTTAGTTTCTTCAAGTGGTGAATAATGGCATCTACCTCATAGCATTATGAGGGACACACACTGAACACCCTCAACTTCAATCTGTTACCACTGTGCTTCACTTCCTCAATGATCTCTCTGGGCCGATGTGTTTAACTATGTCCCTTATTTGGGACAACTCCTAAAACTATATCTTCGGCATGGGTCTTTCCCCTGAATTCCAGGTGTCTATATCCAATTATTTACTTCACAAAAATACATAACGGTATCTCAAAATTAACAAGTCTACAGAAGAACTCTCAATTTACTGACCATCAAATTATCCCTTCTCCCATTTTCCTGATCTCCATAAATGGCCTTAGATGAGCCTTAAGCCACTCTCTTGGTCTATCACACCCCATATCCAAGGTATCAGCAAAGCCTGTCAGGTTTACCCTCAAAATATATCCAGATTTGACAATTTTTCATGACTTCCCCTGCATTTACTCTGGTTCAAACTACCAACTCTTTCTTAAACAACTGGGATAGCTTCCTACTGATTTCTCAGCTTCCTTCCTTCATTATTTTATTCAGAGCGGTCCCTTTAAACTGTGGCCCATTATTATGTTGCTCCTTTGCACAAGACCGTGAAATCATTTTCCATCTTGCTCAGCGTAAGGCTTAAATCCCAGCATACCTCTCAGGTGGGCACCTTTCTGGCCCCACACTGCCATTTGCATCTCCTTTCCCTGCTTCATTATCCTCCAGCCACTTGGATGTCTTCAAAAGGCTCATGTACCATCCTACTCTTGTTAGTTTGTCTTTCCACAAATATCAGGAAGACTTGCCCCTTTCTTTCCCTCAGGTCTTTTATCAATTTGGCCTTCCTTCCCTAGCCACCTTGTGGAAACAGCATCCATTTCCCTTCTCACGGTACACTCCGTTTCTTACTTCACTTTACTTTTCTTCCTTGGAATTATTACCACCTGATATATTACCTATTTATTTGTCTTTCTCCTTGAGATCAGGGACTTTTTGTTCAGGCTGTATCCCTAGAGCCTAGAACAGCTTTTGGCACATCATAGGGGCTCGGTAAACATTGAATGAATGAATAAAATAATGAATGTGTCACTTTCTAAGGATGACTTTGTTGGATCCCTCATTTGAGTGACTGGATTTCCCACTGCAAATGGATCTGCATTTATTTTATGGGTCTGTGAAAGATTTGAAGATTGGGTTAAAAGGGGCTGGCTTTTTTTTTTTTCCTATCATATTTTCCTCCTGAGGTTTGGATATTGTTTCTCTTGCTCACTTGTTCAGAGCCAATCAGTGTCACCCTTTAGCCTGCCAAAGTGGTTACTGAGTGATGATGAGGCATTTCATCCCTCTGGGAACTGAAAATACTGCCTGGGCAGCATGTATAGTTGCTCCTGGCTGTGAATGAAAATCTCCTTCTGAGAATATCTCCTACTAGAGAGCATAGACAAGGAACAGTCAGACTCTGGGTCAGCTCAGAGGGCCTTTCAAGTCCTCCCGTCAATACTTGCAAGGAGTTTTAGTGCTCATGAAAGCAAGGTACCCCAGAGAGTTGGCTGTAGCCTAATATACTAAAGGATCCCACAGAGCTTCAGCCACAACTCTGCAGAGACAATTCTCTGGTGACGAAGCTTATCATATACTCTTACAACTTAATTTCTAATAAAATATTATTTGAACCAAGAGAAAAATCCCTTGTGGGTTTGACTCTTAGAGCTGGGGCAGTAAAAAAAAAAAAAAAAAAATTCAGCTTTTCCTCAGTCTCTCATGAGACTTTCCCTTCTCGTGCTGGGGAACCAAAAATAATGATTACCTAGCCACGTGGTGGTCTTGGTCTGCTCGGGCTATGTGACCCAATACCATATACAGGATGGCGCAAATAAGCAACATTTATTTCTTACAGTTCTGGAGACTGGGTAGTCCAAGATCAAGGTGTTCACAGATTCAGTTCCTGGTGAGAGCCCGCTTCCTGACTTGCAGATAGTCACCTTCTGGCTACAAGCTCATATGGCTTTCCCTCAGTGCATGCCCATGAGGAGAGAAAGAGAGAGATTTGTGTTCCTCTTCTGTTTCTTTTCTTTTTATTAAAGTTTATTGGGGAGTGACAATGGTCAGTCAAGTTACATAGGTTTGAAGTGTATAATTCTGTAGTACATCATCTATATATCTTGTATGTTCACCACCCAGAGTCAGTTCTCCTTCCATCACCACATATTTGATCCCGTTTACCCTCATCTACCATCCCTCTTCCCCGTTACTGTCTGGTAACCACCAAACTATTCTCTATGTCGACCAGTTTTTGTTTCTTTTTTGGTTTGTCTTGTTCCTGTGTTGTTTTCAGTTTTATATCCCACATATGAGTGAAATCATATGGTTCTCAACTTTTTCTGAGTTATTTCTCTTAGCACAAGATCCATCCATGTTGTTGTAAATATCATTATTTCATCTTTTCTTATGAAAAATAGTATTGCATTTTGTATATATACCAGCTCTTTATCCAATCATCTATTGAATGAATGGGACTATATCAAACTAAAAAGTTTCTGTCTTCCTTTTCTTGTTAAGCCACTAATCTCATCATGAGCATCCCACACTTATGAACAAACTTAAAGCTAATTACCACACAAATACCATCACATTGGAGGTTAGGGTTTCAATATAAGAATTTGTAGGGGAGAGCACAAACATTCAGCCCATAACAGTGGTTAAGAGCTTTGAAGTCAGAGTGATCTGGATTCAGATCTTGTTGAGATAGTTACTGAGTGCATTTAGTCAAGTTATTCAACTTTTCTAAGCCTCCATCTTTAAAATCTGTAAAAGGGACAGTTCGCTGCCTGCACTGAAGTCTTATCGGTAAAGCCCTTAGGGAATCATTTCTGTATAGCAGATGTTTAGATGATAGCTGTCATTTTTATCTTTTTAATGCCTCCCTTTACCTTATGCAATCACTGAAAATATTCAGGAACGTATTCTACTTATAATGAAATATGGCATAATTTTTATTTCTGATTTATAATGTATTAAAATGTAAAATACATCAGCCCCTGAATGGAAAATGTTTTTAGAGGTTCCTAAGCTCTTATTTTAAGGGGCACATTTTTTAATTATGTAGGAAATTTATCAAATATTATTTTACAGACAAAAGGAAATAAAGTATGAGATTCTAAAAATTCTATTTTACACTTAAACATAAATACTACAGCTGAATTTAATGAATCTAATATGGAAGTAGAAAGTGAACACGTTTTGACAAATATTTATTATTTTTCTTTTATTTATGTGAATGAAGAGCCTAGCTAAGTTTTAGGCATAAATGCTTAAAAATGTTAACTTCCCCTTACCCCAATATCTACATACACTTTAAGATAACCTAAATGTTATGTAGAAGTCCATGAGAAACATGTTAACATTTTATTTTTTATAAATATTTCTATGTTTAACCTTTTTTATATTATCACTTTGTTCATCTGCCTGACTTCCACATTTTTAGTGCAGACATTAAGAACTGTCTCTATATTCTGGTATCCAGAGTGGTCCCTTTAAAACGTTAATCATTGTTATGTCACTCTTTTGCTAAAATGTTCACTGTCTGCCAAGGTTGTCACTTATTAATTAGGGGCAATATTTATTAAGCACCTGCTGTATACCAGGCAGTGCTCTAGCTGATGGGCATATAGAAGTGAATAAGACAGGGTCTCTCCCCTGAACCTGATGAAATTCTAATGTGGAATGATGACAGATAATAAGCAAACAAATAATAGAAAACGTTCAAAAGTGCTAGAAAAGGCTGAAAAATAATGAACTAGGGTAGTGTGTGTTGTTCCTTTAGATAGCTGGTCAGGGTTGGTTTCCAGAGGTGGTGCCATCAGAGCCGAAACCTGAAATCTGAACTGAAGTAACCAGCCAGGTAAAAAGCCAAGAAGAACATTGTGCTGAGTAGGGAGAGCAGATCCATGGCCCCTGAGACAGATAAGAGTTTAGCATGTTCAAAGAGCAATGAGTACACCAGTAGAGTTGGAAGCACAATGAACAAATAAATCTGGAAGGACATGGTAGGTGAAGGAAGCAGGGACCAGATCATACAGTGTTATGTAGTCCAAAGGAGAATATTTAGATTTTATTCCAAATTCAATCAGAAGCCATAAAAGGATTTTAAAAAGGAGGGAAGTGACATAATTTTACTACATTAAAACGATAAACTTGGCATTTGTGTGCTTAATCCACAGTAGAAGGAAACGAAAGTAAAAGCTAGGAGCCCAGGTTGATGACTATTTCCATAATCCAGGCTAGAGGTAATGAAGTTTAGGCCCAGGTGGTCATAGTAGAGAAGAGAAAGGGAGGAATCATAGACATTTAGATATTCGACTTCAGCAAACGCAGAAAAAAAAAAAAATGGTGGAGGAGGAAGGTTAGCACAGGTTTTGACAAGATGAGGAGTTATCAAGAGTTCTGTTTTTGATATATTAAACTTGATATGTTTATAATATACAAGTAGAAATGTCAAATACACTGTTAGATAAGGGTCAAGGCTAAACAAGGAGCTAATGGCATCTGGGTGACATGTAACTTCAGTGGGCTAGGGGGAAGTACCACCAGAAAAATGATAAGTTCTGGAGCACTCCAACATTTAGAGGTCTCATTTATAAGAAGGAAGAAAGAAGAATGCAGATGGAACATTCGGAAGTAGGAGGAAAAAAAACACAGAAAAGAATGTGTCATTGAATAATTAACAATGATTGCTAGCAATTTCTGTGCCAAATAATGCTTTAATTACCTTAAACTAATTTCATCTTCAAAATTCCAAGAGGATGGTGTTATTACTACCCTACTTGACAGGCAGGGAAACCAAAGCACAATGAATTGACCATTTTTTTTCCAAGTTTACACAGCTCATATGTGGTGGATCTTAGACTTAAAATCAAAGGTATCTAATTTTAAAGGCCATATTCTTAAGTAGAACTTGATGTTGTCTCTGATTTGCAAATGAAAAGTGATTTTTCCTTCCCCTTCAAAAATATGTGTCAAATATCGCTGAGAGACAACATAAGATGGCAGGAAAGTATCCAGTGGATTTGTAACATGGAGACGGGTTGTTTCAGTGGAGATAGTTCTTTCAGAGGAACATTGGTAATAATAGAATACAGATAGAGGGGAGTTAGCAAGTAAGCAGGAAGCAGGAAGTGGAAACCACAGCATTAGATAGCTCTTGTACAAAGGTCTATTGCATAATAGAGCAAAAAAATGGGGCTGTAGATAGAGAGGGAGTTGGGACTCATGGGAGGTGTGCTGGTTAGGTAGACTGGGAAGCAGATCACAAAATGCAAACAGAAATACAAGAGATTTTGGAGGATAATGTTTTTGAAAGAAAGAAGAAACAGGAGTAGGCAGGGAATTCAGTTAGATAATGAAACAGGTCTGACATCTATTTGCATTTATGCTTCTTTGGAGAAAGGAGAGGGGACCGGAAGGGGATTAGGTGGGAAGAAACTATGGTGCCTGTCTGAGGAAGTCTCAGCTAGCTCAGTCAGAGAGCGCTATCATAAAGGTTGCTCTTGGAGGAATCCTTCATAAGGCAGAATCGCCAGGATTTAGGAGCCCTGCCATGCTCAGGTATTGGCTGGGGTTATCTGGGACAAGGCTTGCCTTGGCTTAAATGCTCTGGTGGATCCCAAAGGTGTTGCCCCTGGAGGCTCTGGGCTAACTGAGCTCCTTGAAGTTGATCAGCAAGATCTTTCTTAAAGGCAGAACTGAATGGCAAACCTCCAAGGGCCATCACAGGAGGATTATTTGTTTTGTATATGGGCTTTAAAGTATTTGTCTGTTGATGGGAATTAAGATATAACAGAGATAACACAACTACTTAAAAATTAGCATAGAACTTAATTTTGTCTTATTGATGCCTCTAATACCAACATTCTGGGAAAAATAAATTTTTTTTCCCAGTGTTCATTTAAATGCCACTAACAAAATATTTTTTTAACTATATAAAAATCATTATCCTAGGAGACATCTCATCAAATGTCAAATCTGGATATTCAACTCCTAGAACTTAATAGCAAACAAACAAACATAGGCAAATGACTTGAATAGACATTTCTCCAAAGAAGGCCTAAAGGCCAACAGGTATATGAAAATATGTTCAACATCAGGGACATGCAATTCCAAGCCACAATGGGTTATCACCTCACACTTGTTACAATGGCTACTAAAAAAAAAAAAAAAGTGTTGGCGACCATGTGGAGAAATTGGAACCCTTGTGTACTATTGGTGAGAATATAAAAATGGCTCAGCCACTATGGAAAATAGTATGGAGATTCCTCAAAAGTTAAAAAAAGAACTGCTCTGTAATCCAGTAATCCCACTTCTGGATAGTTATCTAAAATAATTGAAATTCGTGTCTCCACAAGATATTTATACTCCTGTGTTCAGTGCTGCATTACTCACAAATAGTCAAAGTAACAACCTAAATGTCCACCCATGGATGAGTGGATAAAGAAAATGTGGTATATGCATACAATGGAATGTTCTTCAGCCTTAAAGAAGGAAAACCTGCCATATGGGACAACACACACGCTTTGAGGATATTATGCTAAATGAAATAAGCCATTACAGAAGGACAAATACTGCATAATGCTACCTATATGAGGAATATGAAATAGTGAAACTCACAGAAACAAGGAGTAGAATGGTGGTTGCTAGGGGCTGGAGAGAGGGTAAAACAGAAAGTTGCTATTATTCCAAGCGTATAAAGTGTCAGTTATGCAAGATAAATACATTCTGGAGATCTGCACGGCATAGTACCTAGAGTCAGCAATACTGTATTGTATACTTACATTTTTGTTAAGAAGCTAGATCTCATGTTAAGTGTTCTTACCATAGGTTAAAAAAAGTAAAAGAAAGGGGACGCCAGTTAGTTCAGTTGGTTAGAGTGCAGTGCCCATACACCAAGGTTGCTGGTTCAATTCCCACATGGGCCACTGAGATGTGCCCTCCACAACTAGACTGAAACGACTACTTGACTTGGAGGTAGAAAAACACACTGTTCCCCAATAAAATAAAATAAAAATCTGGATTCTCTTGAGCAAATCAAGTGAAGGTTTATAAATCAGATTTCCTCAGTTTGAGGCAACTTCAGTTCACGTGGGCTAGCATATATGCTGTGAGAAATAAAATTCTGACGTAGAGCATACCCCCAAACTTAACTCTGTCACATCTCAAAAGTTAGGCCAAACCACATAATCAAATACTAATTTGATGTTTCTTGTCAATATTTAATTTTATCTGAGTTCAAAACATTTGGCAAGTCAGTAAATGTCATTAAAACTTTTTTCTTACCACATTCATGAAATGGTAATACAAAGATGCAAAGGAAAACTTTGAGTTGTAAGACACCAAGGCAAATTGTATGAGTTCACTGAATTAAACTATATTTTAATAAATCTAGAAACCCTTTTTGATACTGAAAAGATGATAAAGCAATCATTAAACACGAGTCAAAAGTCCTGAGAAATTACCAGTGTGAAACACTAGCCTCAATTGGATACAAGGTTAATTGCATAGGTTGCAAAAAAAATTAGCAATTTGTGCTGTGTATGTTTTCACTGGGCTAAAAGACAGAATACCTTGGGCCAGCCAAGTGGCGCATTGGTTAAGAGCTGGTTTGGGACGCCAGTGGCCCTGGTTCAGATCCCACATATGAGGGCCAGTGACACTGCCCTGTACAGCTAAGATGGTGAACAACAGCTCCACTTGGAGCTGGGCTGCTGTGAGTCCCTGGGACAGCATAGCTGCAGCTCCTGCGGCAGTGGGCTGCCATAGGCAACAGTGAGTGGCCGGAAGCCAGTGTGAGTGGCTGGCAGCCGGTGTGAGCTGCCAAGAGTGGCTGTGAGCGGCTGTCCAGAGGCCGGCGATCTGCCTCACCCAAGAAGAGCGCAATGATGATACCAACATAGGCCAGTGAAGCAATGTCTTCCACAACTAGACAGAAGAACAAAAGGACAGCAACTTGTCTGTTCCCCTTCCCCGGTTTCCCAATAAAATTTTAAAAAAAAATAAAAAATAAATAAAAAGACAGAATACCTTGGATTAATTGATGTTATGAAACACACACACACACACACACACACACACACACACACACACTCACGCACTCCAAAATTTAAAAACCCTCACAGATTACCAAAAGACAGACAAGATTTTTCTATACTAGATCAATGTATATACACATTTTTAAGTCCATACAGAACTTGTGAAACAATACTTTAATATATTCTTCCTTAGAGGTAATGAGCTTCCCATCAGAAGTGGAATAATTTCTGTAATATCAATTGCTTGGGGATTCTTGATGAAAATCATTCTAGTAATCTGAGGCAACATTTAAGGCAATAATATAGGAGACACAAAAATATGGACAGCGACTCTGTTCCCTGGGAATTTAGATGGGTAATCCCATATGGTTAACGGTACTTGTTATGTATGGTACAGAATAATTCTAAAACAATAGAAATCACCAAGGAATAGTAAGAGGGAGTTAAAAAAATGAAGGGAACCTTGCTTTTCTGATGAAAATAGAGCTGCTGGCAATTTTGGCCAGTAGTTGTCAACACTACAAATCAACTTAAATACTAATGTTGTTTAAGAATCTGACTATGGAAGGTTTAGCTTATTCAACGACCTGCTCCATCACAACACAATAATGATCTCAGTATAAATGACTGACTTCTTACTCTCTGTGGTGCTACAGATTGTTGAGCTAGTACAAGGTTATCTGGGAATTATTAGTAGTTTAAGTGGGAAAAAAGCATGCATGGAACACTCCTGAGTGTTATGGTTGCAGGTACAAAATTGCTGCCTCCATGCTCCTTAGAGAAAACGACATACCATATAGCAGGAGCAACGATATGCTCCTCTCACTGCCTCATGTTTGTGAACAGATTTCCTTCCAGGGTGCTGGGCATTAAGTCGGGCCAAGCAACACCATGAGTGCTTCATTTTTATGAGGACCCAAAGAGTGAGACAAACTAGGATCTCAGACTTATAAATTAGGAACGGTAACTCTGAGAGTAAAACTGATTTTGTGCACTCAGGCAATGGGATTAAATTAATGCCACAAGCTCCTCTCTTTGTGAAAAGTAAACTTCTGGCTGAAGAGAACAGCAATAATTATTCAAAATTCCTGAACTAGGCCAACCATTTGTCCAGAGGGCAAAGAAATCCTGCTTGACTGGCTTCCACTCGAAACCAGTGTCAAGTTCCTGACCTTATGAACTCCCTAGAACAATATTAGGTGGAAAAGGAGGAGGTGTTCTCTTCAGACGCGCGCTCTCTCTCTCTCTCTCTCTCTCTCTCTCTCTCTCTCTCTCTCTCTCTCTCTGTCAAATTACAGCAGGCATTGTGGTTATGTTTGTATTGGCACTCACAGGTTATTTCTCAGAGGGAATGGTTACATTTGATTATGGGTTTCCATCCTTTATAGCTTGGATCATCTATTTCTGAGCTTCCTTTTCTTAAAATGATAAGTGTTCATTAAAGGGAATTCTTTCTTTCCTTACAGTGGATGTGCTCATAGATGAGTATGCATATTATTAGAAATGTACTCTAATAGTTTACTTTTAAGAAGACACTATTATGTTGTTAGTGATCTATTGCCTTTTTTCTCTAGGTGGTTTCTCAGTGGCACTTAGTGACACTTGGTCCCAGAACTGGAGAAAAGTGAGGAATGAGGCTTGACTGGCTAAAGCAGTGGCTCTTAAAATGTGGGATGTCACAGATTTTCTTGAAAACTTGATAAAAAGTAGGAAGGTACATTTGAGAGAGAGAAAAAATGTTTTTATACTTACAAAAATTTTTATTTAGAATCTCAGGAGTTTCAGAACCTCCCTAACACATATGATGGACCCTCACCGCAAAGTTTATGAATATTAGATAAGTCAGGTATAATGAAAGATGGAAATTTTTACCACTGCCAAGTTTCAGAAGACTTTGGATGCCCCACCATCCCTCAGCCTGTGGCTGAGGTCTTTAGGTTTCTCTGGGCAGCCCCACTGCTCTGAACTCTGCTATCAAGAAATACACATTGGTCATCAGTAACAATGACCGGAGTTTTCCTAAGTGCTGGTTATAAAGCAAATGGTCTACCCTCTCTTCCTCTAAAAGCTGAGTTCCGAAAAACTTCAGCCACAAACAATGCATTGCAAAACTCACTTGGAGCGCTCAGGAATTCACTTATGAGAAGACACACATAATTTCAAAATTGGCTCTAGCTGGGTGGTTTTGCAGTTGCCTGTATGAAGTGATCTGTCAATTTGAGCTTTGATCTTAGGGAACACAGAGCCACGTCTTAATACATTTTTCATAATAAGCAGCTTGGATAATACTCCTACTCCTGAATTCAAAGATTAAAAGTATCTGGAGAAAGAACTAACCTCTCTTTTCTTGAGACATTTCCTCCAGGGCAGGCCAAAGGTATACTGGGAAAAGCGGAGAAGGAAAGCTTATCATTTTTCTATCCATAGTATCCTGAGCTGTCAATTCAGCAGCTTTCACAAAAACTAAACCTACTTAAAAAAAAAAAGGAGAGCTTGAAAGTGTCGTACCATTAGCTATTCTGATTCTAGTCCATGCCAGGAAGCAAAGGTTCTTATTATACCATGTTCTATTTTTGATCTAATCCGTATCAACAGCCTGAAGTCTCAGCATGGTAATGCTGGGGAAATTCTTTGATGATAATTGGAAACTGTACTGCCGTGCCCCTTAAGTTATACAATCTGACTGTCACTAGGAGTGTCACTTGGGCAATGAAGAGTCAGGGATAGGAAATGTGGGCATCTGGAGTTGTCTATGGCGGGGGACTGTAGCAAGTCAGGGCCTCTTGTGAAAGTTCTCCTGTGGGTTAGATTGGGATACAGAAGGAAGAAGGTGTATGTCCCTACCCTGATATTTCAGAGCCTCAAGACAACTTGGTACACCATCATTCAAACACGCAGACAACACTACCCTTACTTGTGCAGACAACACAATATGGGAAGAAAAGGCACACTACACAGCAGTAATTGAAAACATTTAAATATAACACCAAGCATTAAAACCTGGTACCTTTTTGTCATGATAAAGATTGTAACAAGGACAGGAAATGGCATAGCACAAATCCGTTTTCGTGATAATGATCTCATGAATGTAAAGAGCATAGGAAATGGAACAAATGTAACCCATTCCATTACCACCTTCAAACGGTAATCTTGTCCTAGGCCATGCCCTACTTCTGGTCCTGATTAAAAGCACAAAGGAAATCACAAAGGCTGACTATGACACTGGGGGAATGAAACAGCCCCATTTATTTGTGTGCATATATCTGTGTATGTGCACATGTGTCTTTCTTCCTTTGACCTCTGTTGCACTTGAGAAGTCCTTCCAGCCGATTCCCTAACTTTGACCTGAATAAAGCAGATCAGACACAGGAGGAACAAAGAACCCTAAAAACCAAGGAGTCATCTGGGAATACTTACTCTCCTCACCAGCCTTTATCAGGATGAGGAAACCCTGGCCTTCCCCTAAATAGAAGCGATAAACAAAGAAGATCACTGAGTGCCTTTCTTCCTTCGAACCCTCGTAGCTTCTCAGCTTATTGAGGAAAATGAAGCTTCTGTCTCATGGTGTGCTCTCTCTCTCCTATCTAAAGAGGTTGCAACTTGATGAGGGCTCATCTAAATGTACAAAGGAAGGTCTCGGGAACACAAGGAAGCCAGAACTTGAGGTCAGTCAGACCAGGTCAGAGTTGGTGCAGCCATCCAGTCCTCTTTGACCTTGTCACGTTTGACAAGAGGACTTGTTTCCCTTGGAAAGCTCTTTAATACTACGTGAAACATAATAAATCATCTCACCCCAGGATGACTACTTCAGATACGAGGGGGCGTAGCCAGGAACGATGGCTGAGTTTGCCAAATAAATACTAGAGAACATGAAAGCCACATTGCCTGGGGTTCTGTGCCCAAGAGGTGTCTCAACCAAATGTCACTCACTCTGCTCAGCTGGCTAATAACTCCTTCCATGACACCCAAGTAACTACACTATACATTTTCTTCTGCTGGGGATTTGTCCAGGCAAGCAAGCCTGACTATACTTTCCATTGAAGGCATACTGGGCGTCTGTCCTTTCTGAATGATATTCCAAATACCAAATGGCCCCGGCTGGCTACTGAGGAATGCAGTGGTATTCCTTGCCCTTGCCCTAGGTCATTTGTTAAGTGATGTTGGGAGATTCCCAGGCGATTTCACATCTGCAGATAGCAATGGATCTCCTTATCAGATGCCATGCAAAAAGTTTTCTGTGGGGCGCATCTGTTTCCTAAGTATCATGGCTTGATTCCTAAAACAGATTACATGGAAATTATATTTTCAAAGATCAAAAAGCCGAGGAATCCAATTGACATTATAGCTCAGACTATCCCCATGTACCCGAATGGTTCTTTTTTGCCCGAATAATCAAAATAAAGCCTTAAGTTTCAAATGGTCTAAAAGTAGGCTAGGAGGACTGGAAAAAAAAATCATTGAAGGGACAATACTACCTGAGAAAAAGAATGTATTGGAAAACTGGTTAAGTCGTTTCTACTCTCTATTGCCTTCCTAGGAGGTTTTCACTGTATATGATTGTGATGAAGCGCAACAATGGGTCTGTTTTATTTATTTAAAAACATACTATAATGCGCTTTTTAAAAGTGATATGATTGGGATAACTAGAATCTAGGTTAAATTATACATATCTTCATCCTCCAATTTTTTTTTTTACTGTTTTTATCCTTGTATTTTTCATTCCCAAATGACCAGTGGATATGTATACATACATTTAAGCACAACTATTTCTTTTCATGTTCTCGCTATTCTAAGGGAGATATTGTGGTTTAGAAAGAGAAGTAAAAGGAGAGCAGAATGATGAGGCAGCTCTCACTAACTGTGTGGCCTGGAGGTGAACCTTTGGTATTTCTGAGCCTCAGTTCTCTCGTTTGTAAAGTGAAGAGATTGGTCTGTTTGATATTGAAGTTTGCCTCTAGTTCTCAAATCTAAGAGACATTGGGTTTCTATAAAATCTAAACCCGTGGCATAGACATCACCTGTGTTTGTTGTTGTTCTGTGGATTTTTGATGAACATCACATTGGATGTCTTTTGTTTTTTTTTTTTAAAGGAGGGCATTATTTTCTCTTTTCATGAATAGCAAAGCTTTGTGTCTCTTATTTCTTGCCTGTAGTTCTTTATATTTATAGACGCAAGGTACTTTGTTGTCTTCAGCATCTATTTGTTTGCTCAGTGTCTATTTTTACAGAATAAAGACATAAGAATAGGGAAGAAAATTCTGGACTGAGTTTTACAGAAAGTTTGCAAAGCACAAAATGGACCTATGGTGAAAAAAGGAGGAGGAAAGGTATTTTAGTTAGGACGCTGCATGTAAAATCTCCTAAGTAAGGAGGCTCTTAACGTCTGCTAAGCAATTGTACACCAGTTTTATTAAATAAATACACCATTCTCTGGACACATAATTAGAAAGAAATATGAGGAATAATTTCCTAATTCAGAAACACGAACCAGAAATGGCTTTCTTACTATGGATAATGCCACTTGTAGATAATCCTGACATACCCCTAACTAGAGCTACCCAACTGGCAGGGTTGCCACTGTCCTCTGCCATCTCCTCTGCTCCAGCACTCTCTTGGGTAACCCAAATCTATTTCAAAGGCTTTCATACTGTGGAACCAGAGATAAGAATTGTCTCAGGCTTGCACAGACAATAAATACTGACCACAGCAAGGTGCCATTTCCCATCCCAGAAGTGGTATCAACCGAAAAGGGAACTTTCTCTGATCTTATCCAGGGACTTCATGCCATTTCGAATTACTCCACTTCGGCATCCTATTTCCTAATTCCACAGTTATCTTGCCTGCCTGTTTATGTGAACACTTGAGGTTACCTTATTTGAAATTATTTCCCACATAGAAAAATTAACCTGGGATTCAAAGCACCCACCTCGTTGTGTGCAAAGGATATGGAGGCTGCCTTGTGTACAAAGACAAACTGGTAACAAGATGTCATCTCTATTAGTAGCTTGTGACTAGCATGCCTCTCTGTGACTCTGGTGGTATCTTCTAATAAGACTTTAGACTTGTGGTTTTATCCTAAGTTGGTCTCTGGTGCCAAAATGCTTTTGGCTAAACTAATAAACTGGAGATCAAGCAGATATGACTTTGTTACTAAAGATTAGGAAGACTATGGAAAAAGTTAACCAAACACTACAAGTTGGAACACTGCAACTGAGTACAGAAATAACTAAAATAATAGAAAAGAACATAGAAAAACAATTATCCTGAAGATTATATTTTCACTGCCCCCCCCTTGCCAATGCACAGTATCATATTCCTACACATCTGGTAATCCTATCAGTCATTTCAAAAGATGGGAGACAGAATTAATGTGAGTTGTGGAAACTAGAGAACTGTAGCTGAAGAAGGTTAGTGTTTGCCATCTGAGCCATGGATCTATGCACTTAGTCATAAAGCCACATAGGTTTTATTTATGAACCATCTGAAATATGCGCATTGCTTCTATCAATGCATTTTTGAGCTGTGGGAGAACCCTGAGGTATGTGTTATAGGGCAGTCTCCACATTCGAGATAATCTGATAAAAAGAAAAGTCAGATTAAATATGTGGGATCAAGCTCACATGATTGTACATAACATATCTCTAAACTCATGGTAGGTGGGGAAAAAGGTCAAGTTGGAAACAGGTATGCAATGATATCTCTGAAAATGGGCCAGGGGCTCCATTTGCCTTTACAAAAATGAGAATGGCTTTAAGAATAAAAATGGGTTTTGAGCTGAGTATTGAAAAAAAGGTTAGCCATGAATAGTAGATGAGAGTGTGGCTAACGGCCAGGTCATGGAGAAGCAGGTAGGAAAAATAGAGCAACAGCTAGGTATAACAACAGGAATGTTGATAGGTGACCTCAAAACCCAATTCAGGCACTTAAGGGATTTTCAGAAAAGAATTATGTGATCTCAGCAATGGAAACCAGTTAGTAGCATTTAGATGAATGTATCTGTAGAGAAGAGGGTCTTGGATATGAATATTGACCCAAGAAACAATACCCTAGACCAAAGATAATCAAAACCCAGATAAGAAATGCAGCTAAAACAATATAGGCTAGCAAAATATAATACATATGGTAAGCTCTGACATTATTAGGGAGAGGGATTCACTGGGGCCTGACATCTCTGAATTTCCTGGCAACAGGGAAGCCTGCCTCTGTCTAAAGTTACCAAAGTGAAGTATTCTTCCTGTCTCTTTCCTGATCTCCTCTATACTTTTGGAAATGGATTTTATTCTGCTTTTAAATAAGTATGACATACAAAATTGAATTATATGATGTATCATCCTATATTTTTATTCAAAAGGAA
Source organism: Aselliscus stoliczkanus (assembly GCA_033961575.1). Classification (NCBI taxonomy): domain Eukaryota; kingdom Metazoa; phylum Chordata; class Mammalia; order Chiroptera; family Hipposideridae; genus Aselliscus; species Aselliscus stoliczkanus. Next base: position 155,916,123 of record CM066731.1, read on the forward strand.
CTTCAAATTCTTATAATGACTTAAATTTATTATTAAACATGTTGCCAGGGATGAGTGGGGAGAGCGCTGAATAATAATGTTTAACAATTATTGTGGCATCTTCAAAGTTGGTGCAAGGAGCTTTCCATATGATTTTTATATATTCAATTATTATTCTCTATAGATATTCCAGTTCATCTCTTTTTGTGTTTTAAATTAAAAAAAAAACTTTACTGAATATTATATATAATATTGTTCATCAGCTTAACTGTTTGAAAGAAGGAATGATTGAGGGCAAAAACCAGTGTGAAATGGCAGCCACACAAAAAACGGAGGTCTTATGAAAAATTAGGCAATTTAAGTTTTTTTGGATGCGTTTAACATTAAAATGTATCTAGATATAGATATCTAGATAGCAATTTCATTTTTTTTAAAAAAGAAAGGAAAGGGTCCCACAAAGGAAGAACCTCATCCTGTTAGAACTAAAAATTCTGTAGACATGCATGGTTGGATTTTAGAAATATTAGGACAGAAAAGCTAATATTTTGAATCACTTGCTGCAGTTCCGAGGTCTTACTGCATTCATTTTCATCTACTTCTGTTTCCATGGGGGTGAAATGTACATTTTTGTGCGATTAGGAATCTTGAGCAATATTAGCATAGATGCAAGATAATCTTAAGCAAGACTCCTATTTCTCTATGTATCTGGAAAAGCTAGGCCTTATCTTAAGATATCTTGATTGGAAGATTCATTCGTTATAAAGGAATTTTTTTTTGAGCCCACAAGCACATACTGAGTACATAAGCATGTAGGTCGTGATACACAGTCCCAAAGAAGCACGAGATTGAAAGCCCTGAAGATGCATATTTCTCTATGCTGCTTCACATTAAGACTGAAAATACTAGGTACTCTAGGAGAGAAATGCTAATATGTCAGTCACTCTATATTCTCTGGTCTGTTTTATGGAGGTTGGAGGGGGGTCTCTCTAATACATGGGATAAGACATAATTCTAAGTCACATGAAGCAAATAAGAAATGTTTGCCGTTTTTCAAATTAAATAGTAGAATCACAGTTGCCAAGCACAGATATTGCAGGTGAAAACAATTACTGAATATATCAATTTCTGCCCAATATTATGTTTTATTCTGTGTTAAGTAATAGAGCAAACTAAATTGGAATTTCTAAAATTGCTAAGAGTAATTGCAAAAAAAAAAAAGAAAATAAAAAAAAAATCTATCCTAGGTGTATGGCATTCTGGTATTGTATTACTATTATTATAGTAGGTTTTATATGCTGCCCATTTTACATAACAGAATAAACAATATGGTAATAGCTAAATAAGCAGGAAATTCCCCTAAGGGAAGGCTGCATAGGGATTGAGTGTGTACCAAAGTACTCTATATTGTGTATTAGAATCAATGGAACAAAAATACAGGGAAACTTTGTGTTTATTTCTAGTAATATCAAATAATATAGTATATTGAGAATTATAGGGCATATTTATAAGAGTCAATAAAATTCAGTCAAAAAAATATAAAAGTAATTCAGTCAAACCCTAAACTCGGGATTCTTAAAACTATAAATGGCATCTGAAACAGGAATGGCTATCTAGAAAATTTCTGAAAAATCTGATCAAGCACTATGAATTCTTAGCAGTCAGATGAAAAGTCCTTTCTTCAAGTTTTTCCTTCCTATAATTCATCCCACTACCATTTCAATGATATTTCTCACAGTCCTTTTAAGTTTACTTGAGTTTACATATACCATATGTAAACACGGAATTCATGAATTGGAAACGTAGGGAAGCAGAAGTCCACGAATTATGGTGAGAATAGAATATCATATGACATTTGGATGAAATGTCTTCTTACAGTGTACTTTCAAATCCATTACCTTGTTTTATTTCAACAATGTTCCTATGATATGGATCAACATGGCCTTTAAAATTATTCACATCTTACTATAGAAAATGAGCCTGCCACCTGCCCAAGGAGAGCAATATGAATTTGTATTCAGACCATAACTCCATCACTTCGGTGTTCTTTCCAATAACACTTGCTGCCTTTCAGAAGTAGAAGCCAGATGAACTTTAACAAAACTTAGAAATGACCCTGAAAACAATAAATTATTTTAAAAAGACAGAGACAGATGGGCGGCTTGCCAGGTGAAGGTCATGTAGTTCTATTGGATTGTTGGAAAAGTCATGACATATTTTTTCTATGTTTTTTGTTGCAAAATGCATTATGACTTTTCCAACAACCCAATATAATCATTTGAGTTGGCTTTGGTCATCATTTGTAATCCAACCCCTCACTTATTCTTTTGGAGAAATAACATTTTCTCTTACAGTATTTTTTATACGTGTTACATATTCTTTACTATGTGTTTCTAAAAGAAGCTTAAAAATATATGAGTTGCAATGAATCATGACACAAAGTCCTCTTAACCCCTATTATTACTCTTTTCCCCTAAAATCACTGTTTTTATCATTTTCAACCTGGACATATATAACATTTGACAAAATAAGTGACTGTATTTGTAATATCTACGGTGTCCTTCTTAGAAATATTGTCTACAAGGTCTGACAATTACATTTGCGAACTTGTTGCAATGATGTTGCTAAACTTTTTTGATATCAGAGGGATTATTCATTATGAATTTGTACCAACTGGACAAACAGTTAATCAAGTTTACTATTTGGAAGTGTTGAAAAGGCTGCATGAAAAAGTTACACGACCTGAACTTTTCAACAATTCATGGCTCTCACATCACGACAAATTATTGTATTGGAATACCCTCCCTACTCATCTGATCTGGCCCCCAGTGACTTCTTTCTTTACCCAAAGATAAAGGAAATATTGAAAGGAAGACATATCGATGACATTCAGGACATTAAGGGTAATACGACGACAGCTCTGATGGCCATTCCAGAAAAAGAGTTCCAAAAACGCTTTGAAGGTGGACGAGGCCCTAGTCTACCTAGTGTATAGCTTCCTAAGGAGAGTACTTCGAAGGTGACTATAGTGATATTCAGCAATGAGGGAATAAGCACTTTTTCTAGGATAGTTTGTGAACTTAATTGTCTGCCCATATATATGCTATGCCTTCTATGTGTCTGTGTCCTGTGAATTTATGCCTATTAAGACACATACTATTGTAAAATAGTTCTTTTCTAGGAATTTTTGCTAAAGGTCATTTTAGATTAAAAAAAATATGACTAGTTCTTTAAAAAAATCTTAATCTAAAATTGGTGAGGTGGTGGTATATATATCAACTTTTAAAAGATGTGTTGTAGTTTTTATATGGGTGTGTAAGCTCCTCTAGCGAGAGTTATACTAAAATTTCACCTTGTAACACTTGTTATTTCTGTTTCTGAAAGTCAGCTTATTGTTTGAAGCTTTAAAAATCACTGCTACCTACATTGTTAAAAAACAAAACAAAAACCTCCTCCACTGGTTACTGACTTACTGAATTTTTCTAAATTATTAAAGTAATCCAGGCAAGTTAAAACTAAGCTAAACATAAAGACAGTGGACTTTATAGTTGCATTGCTAAACCTCCCTTCAGAACTGCTTCACATTGCAAGATTTTAAGTAGTATAAAGGTTAGGAGAGATGATATCTTATATTTCTGTCACCCCCTCAACATCATCTACTACAATTCTAGAAAAATAATAGATGCTTTACTCACGCCTGATTGTTTAAAACAAGTGCTTATATCATCTCCCTCTCCCTCACCCTTGTAATGATTTATTTTTGCCCACGCACACTGATGGGAAGTTATTTCAGTGTTTGTCAATGAACAAATTTAAGAATTAAACATTGAGTTTAATAGGGAAGGAGGATGCTAGAACTGGATGATAGGAATAAGTGATTAATTCTGAAATAATGAAAAGGTGCAGCATTAGCAGCAATAGTCAGTTTTATGCTTGCAAGGAAATGATGAGTGGGAATTTTGTGACACCTGACTAAAAATCAATGCTCCCGGGAGGTGATATAATAGCTTTAAGTGGGAAAAAAAGTAAGTACAGGGGAAATCAAAGCTGACATGGTGAAACTGCACAGAAAGAAGGTGGTAGAATAATGACAATGTCAAGTAACGAATGGTGCTAACAATGGCACTAAAGGTCGCATGTCTTCTAAAACTACTAGTTAATTTAGCTGACTAATTTGCTTACTCACCTTTTCTCGTCAATCTCTTAGGGACATCCTGGTGGTCCCCTTATATTATATTTTGCATTAATTTTCAGAGAATTCTCAAGATAATACTTAATATAAGAAGGGTATACTTGGAAAGAAGAGATAAATAGAAAAGTAAGCCCATTAACTTATTGACTGAAGTGATAATTAACTCCAAAACAAATTCCAAAGTTGTTTCTCAGTGTGAGAAAATATGAACGGAAGAGATGTGAAAGTGAAACGTACAGCTCTATTTTTTTTGGCTCCAGCAGGAAAAATATTAAAATGTAATGATTTGCACTTTCAGAGAAGAAAGCTTCATATTTGATGTAAAATGTCTGCACTTGGGCTATATTTTCTTCATGCTAAATTATTCCTGCACTCCTGTTTTGCTTGTGAAGAGACCTATCAATAGCTTCCTTCACATTCTTCTGTCTTAGTAGCAGGAGATAGGTGTAGAGATGGCTAAAAGAGAACACGAATTGAAAGGGATTCTAAAGACGTTCAGACCCTGCTGAGCAAATTCCTTAAAATTGCCTTCCAGTTACTGTTTTCATGGTAGCAGTCAGCACTCTTTGAAAGCTGATTTAACTTGGCTAGATGATAGGCATCTCTTTTGGTGAGCTAAAGGGTCTCAAACAACAAGGGATGTTTTATCTTGGGTAAGCTGATAATTTGTCCTACTTAAGTAAGTAATGCAAATTTCCTTGCAAAGTTCTGTGCTCATTAGCTCATAATTAGGGTAATAAACCTGGAATCACCAAACAGATCAGTGAAAACATCATAGTGCTGTAAATGTGAGAGAGAGTTTATCCTACCCTGCAGGAACCATTAAAGGGTTTGCAGAAATCTATTCAAATTCTGAATGCAACCCTAGAGGAAATTATCATAAATTTAATCCCTGAGAAGAAGAGGAGGAAACAAAGGGGGTTGGACAGGGAGGGTAATGAAGACACTTTAACATTTCATGTGAAAACCAGAACTTTAAAAATTTATCTCTTAATATAAAGAACATTTATAATTCTAAGGTATGTTTATGAATTATCTTTAAGTGGGTCTTTCACACAAATTTTCATACATGAACATTTTTGCAAGTAAGCACTTACTGTACTGCTGGGGGAAACCAGTGGCCTGAAGGTACTGAGCAATTAGTGTTCACATAGTGAGTCAAAACATCATGTCAAGAAGACAGCCCAGTAGAGTACTCTACAAAGCACAAAGTCTACACTCCACCTTTAGTATATAGAATTCTGGGCTGGATAGATAATGAACTACTGTGGAGAGAGACAAGAGAGAACTTCAAAGCACAAGAAATGAAGCAATTCTGCTTTCTTTTTTTCTTTAAAATAAAAAAATGTTAATTCTACTCTACTTACTTGTATACTTACAGCACACCTTTCATTCTGTTTTGCTTGCAAATTGTTTGCAACAGTCCTTTTGCAAATTGTTTACAAATATGTCCCCTCCTTCAAAGCTGATACCAGTCTCAATCAAGCCTGTACATGCTAAGTATTTTCTGTTTATGTCTGAGCTCCACCCAACTTGTTCATTTTCCTTATTACTCAAGATTTAGAAAAAGTTGATTCATGTCAGTACCACACCATGTAGACTGACTAAAACTAACTTCGAGATTAGAGTAGACAATATGACTTCACTTATACCTGGGATCTAAAGAACAGAGTGAATAAACAAAAAAGAAACAGACTCACAGGTACAGAGAACAAACTGATGGTTGCCAAAGGGGAAGGGGTTTGGGGGGCTAGGTGAAAAGGATGAGGGGATTAAGAAGTACAAATTGGCAGTTACAAAATAGTCATGGGGATGTAAAGTACAGCATAGGGAATACAGTCAATAATGTTGTAATAACTATGTATAGCGCCAGGTAGACTAATTGGGGGGACCATTTGTAAATTATATAAATGTCTAACAACTATGCTGTACACCTAAACTAATATAAAATAATACTGAATGTCAACAGTAATAAAAAAGCATATGTTAATCAGAATTATGGTTAACCACAGTTAAAAAAAAAAAGAAAAGATTAGGGTAGACAAGTCTTCTCTATAGAAAAACCTGAACTGCTCTTGGATTCCATGTGTTTGTCATAATCTGTGTGACACTTCAGTTAACAGAACTGAATGTCTTTGTGGTTTCCATTCCTACTGAGAATATGTTTCTTCTTGCTTTGAAGACCCTAATTTTCCCCAATCTTAGCAGAGGATACAAGATGGACTTACTCCAAACAAGTTGTTGCCACTGAAGTGGAAACTCTTATTCAATGATCTATTTGGGTCTTTTTAGGGACTAAAATGTTGACTTTTAGCTAAGATGAAACTATCAGAAATTTAGATATGTGTGTTCTCTTTTTGAAAAGAAAAGGACAAGAAAATAACCAAGTAAAGCAAACATGACATCAATTTATATTTATCTTTTATCCTCAGAATGTAAGCGTTTGAAGAAAAGACTATACAGGAATCTTAGGTGAAAGGTGAACAGGAAGGCACTCATCATGTGACATTAGCTAAAAGACCAAATATGCATGTTGGACTCAAGTGTATTTTTAATTTGGATTTAATTCCTTAAAGGTCTTTAGTAGTCTAGCTGCAATTAAAAATGCTTACGTTTTGGTATAAAAACAAATCCAGTCATAGTTAATGAATCTTGTTAGAACTTGAATTCTTCTCCAGCTGTTACCTTTAAAACAAATCCATTTAAATGTTTATTCACGCCCTTCTCCCTTTTTAACAATCAAAGATACACATAACCATTATCCTATCCCTATATGTAGTATTTAGCACTAATTTGCATTTTACCAATATATTTACACTTTGTTTCTTGGCCTTTTGGCAAAGTCAAAAATTGCATTAAAATGTAATATGTTCATCCACTGCCTAGATCCCAGACAAACTCCCTCTATTTAATTTAATAACTATCTGTTTTTCAAACTAGCACACGTATCCTACCATTTTTCAAAAAACAGCTGCAAGCAACATTCCTCCCAGCAGACTCACGGGTACCATTCAGTGGTAAAGGGCTTCAAACCAGAATGATATTTAATGGGTAGTGGGGGCAGAGGTAAAAATATGTTTTCCAGAGCTAATCTAATAGAAGAGAGGAACTGCCTTTAAATACCTTAAAATACTGAAGGCCAACTCATACACATAAAGAAAACAAAAATATAAAGGTGATAGAAATGAACTGGAATTTTTGTAGGTTGGTTGCTAGGGGAAAAGAAAGCGAAATAGGGAGAGAGACAAAGGGCTAGTATTGAAAAATACCAAGACACTGTTCAGGACTTCATCCCCACTCCACTTTACTGTATTCTAAGGAGGCTCAGGGCTCTTCCTTCCCACACCTCAGCAGCACCCTGAATTCCAAGCCCACATTCTGACGGTTCTCCTCTCATCACTCTGCATGGTCAGCACTGTTGCTTGAACAAAATGAGGCGCTAAATCCTGAAAATAGACCCTCTTATCTCCAAATCCCCACCCCCATCTCAAGTCATTTCTCCTAGGATTTATTGTGTATCATAAAAGGGAGAACAGATGTTTTTTTTCTAAATTTAGATTCCCCGCCCCAAATGTAGATGTTTCATATTTATTGTGGGACTCTGGACAATGAAGTGAGGGATAATAGCTAGGTTTCTTATAGATTTACTCAGTGGCTCTTATGGCTACCTCTTCATTATTACTTTAGACAGAAATGCATGGAGTGTTTTGGTTTAGTAATCAAAAATCATTAAGTACATAAAATTTGTCTTTAGAGGTCAACCCCAATTCTGTCTGTCTTCTTTTCTCTTTTTGGGATCTCAACTAGAAAACCCTCTGCTCCCTCCACTCTCATTTATACTTTTCTATGAATGCCCTATCAGTGTGCTACTTTCTTTAGCGGTATTTGCATTTTAACCCTTGCATCTAATTCTGCAAGGGAAAGCTTTGTTCCTAAGACATTTCAGTAATTATGCCGTATTTACTTAAGAGACAGGCTCTGAAAGTAAACCTCCTTCGTTAAGTTTAAAATGGCGGAGGTGATAGTGATGGCTGATTTTTGCTCTCATCCTCATGTTCTCTTCTGCACTAGAGGCAGTTCAAGAAGCTACTCCAGTGCAAGCTGCGGCACTCCCATTTCCAGGGGGGATAGATGTGACAGAACTTGGAGCTGGTCTGAAATCCTTCTAATCAAAACTGAGACATGGGATGTCTCACCACCAGGCAGGGTTTTGTTCTGCTTTTAAGCCAGCCTCAGCTCTCTGAGCTCGCTGTCCGGGTGCCTGCTAATCTTTGCTCAGAAGCTTCTGGCAAAGATGTGGAATATGCCCTTGACCTGCAGACTGGGGATGCATAGGCCACCATCTAGTGCAGGGGTTGGCAAACTTTTGAGACGGAAGAGTCGTCAGGGGTCAGCAAACTGGCTCACAAGCTGCAGACTCTGAAGTAAAATTGAAAATGAAAGTAAAGCTATCCTAGTTTCATGTATAACATTTTTTAAAGGATATTATTCACATAATGGTGATTATGTAAAAGTATATTTATTGCTCCCAAATAATTTTTAAATAGTTGTGAGGGACAGGATTGGCTCTTCCAGGGGTCGGCAAACTTTTGAGATGGAACGTACCCAAAGAGCCGCATGTGGCTCGTGAGCCGCAGTTTGCCGACCCCTGGGCTAGTGAAAGGGTTAGTGCGTTTCTTTTTCCTTTACACCAAGTGAGGAGAAACTGTTTACAGGCCACTTCAAAAAAAGCTCAACATGAGAACAGCTTCATTTAGTCTTCTGTGAGAGTAGGGATATTCACTCAATTCAGATTACCTATTCAATGTCAGCAAACCAAACAAACAAACTAAAAAACAGAAGCCACTTCTTATTGATGAACATGATAAGGTTTGTCAAAATACAGGGCAATTTTCAAATTGCATGCTGAAAATAGGACCTCTATCGTATGGAAGTCAGGAAGATTGTACATCCGAGTCAGGAGCTGCTTGTCACTGACCTGCAATCAATTGGATTCTCTTTGAGTCATTCAAAAACCCAGAACAATTCCTGTCCATATTTCTCTGCAGGGAGAACTAATTCCACTGGAAGTGAGGACAGAGAGCTCCAACTTGAGTCATGTGAGAAGAATAGGAATTGAGGATGTGAACACAGCATTTAATTTTTAACATAAGGGCAAATGTCAAGACTATCTAATTCAACCTCCCAGATTTTACAGACAAGGAACTAGATTAGTTATGTAACTTCTCAAGCCATTTTGTGGCGAAAGCCTAGGAGTCAGGCTCCCTGTTTGATTAACAGCTCCAGCATTTTCCAGTTGTGGGGCATTAGGCATGTTCACCTCTGCCACTGTTTTATGTCTACAGAAATGGGATGATTTTGTAGTTCTACATCATGAGGTTGTTGCAAGGAATAAAATGAATCTACTCATGCATATAAACCACTCAAATCAGTACTTGTAAATAAATGATAAACTTCTTTCCCAACTCTCCTTTGATGTAAGGCATTTTAATTTTTCCTCATGACTTCTAGAATAATTTAAAGAATATAGAGGTAACTTCCATTGACACAGCATTCCTGAAAGAAATGTCATACCTATGAATTTTAGAATTAAAATATAAAATAAATCTAATTTTAATTCTTGCTTGAAACTTAAGTGGGTCTTTCATGTCAACTTCAACCAGACTTGAAAACATGGAGTAACTCAGCATGTTAGACAAGCATTTCGTGTCTGGTTAAGCCTTGAGGAACGAGAAAAAGGAAGTGAAATAGCCTTCTCCATTCAGAGATAACACCTCCCCACCCTGCTCATAACTCAGACAGCTGTGCACTTTGAAGAGAAGAGGACAAGGGATAAAATGAAAGATAAGAAAAATGAAACCTTTTTTGCAACTCTGCCTTTCTTAGAATTTTTCTTTCCATGAATGCCTTCCTTTCCCTTTCTAGCTCTCTGCCTAACATGAAGAAATGCCAAGCTCTTCATGAAAATTTCCCAAGGTACCCACCCCACAGACACCTTAGTCTCATAAAATTGTGGCATGTATTGTCATTCTATTTGTTTGGATATTAACCCCAAACCTCACTCTGATATCTCCTCTATTGCTTTAATATCTTGCTCTTACTTTTCCTGTGTTCACATTTTGTTTCCCAACTAGATTGTAAGTAGCTTGAAGTTCCTGGAAGGTTTTCTTTTCTTTTTTCTTTTTTCTTTTTCCTTTTTCAATCGGTGGACCAAAGAAAGAGAAGGAAAGGTAATAAAGGAAAAGAAAGTAAACACTGAACGTCAGAAGAATTTGCCAGAACAACTCAAATACCAGCTTTGCTCCACAAGCCCCACCCCAAAATTAAGCAGGACTGAAACAGCCAAAGCAAAGCCATAACAAAGCTCAGTAAATATTTAGCTTGTCTTGGACTATTACAATAGATTCCTAATTAATCTTTTTTGCTTCCAATCTCTCCTATCCAATTCATTCTCCACACGATTCCTCCAATGATCTTACCTACATTAGGCACATGATAATCAGTTGTTTTACTGAATTTATTAAACATATATTTTGTGCAAGGAAAAACAGTTACCTGGGCAATTCAAATGATTATATCAATGTTATGTTGTACGAAAGCTTTGGCAATCGGAAGAGTAAGAAACTCAACTTGGAAAACAAGGTTTGAGTACGAAGTATGCCAGTTGTTTTGGACATTCATCAGGATGACTGCAAACTAGAGCATGTTTTTCATTCATCTCTCTCCAACAACCATGGCAAAATAATAATTCTTTATCTATACTACTCTATGTACAACAGGCAATTTGATCATTAATCATCTTACTGGAATAATACTAACTGATGTTAGAAACTGTAATTCAGGAAATATAATACGTTGCGTAGATTCGTTCAATCAACCACCAAGTAGATATTCAGTACCTACTACATTCCACACACCAAGACTGATAAAAATACAGCAGAAGTAAAACAAATACTGGGATGTTATGAAAACCTTGCTTTTTTGGTAACCATGACAAAAATATATGCTTAGGGGTAAAGCCATACCTTTTGAATTAGGGTTCAAGCAAAAAACAGATGGCATATTCAAATCAGAAAAGTTTGAGAAGAGTATCATGTCCCTTTCAGAAGCTGGGAAGAAGGAAAATACAGGGCCAGTAAGCTGCACCAGTGTGAGAGCAGAGCTCTGCACGACCCTTAGGCATGGGGAGAGGGCAGTAACTGGGACCTGGACAGAGAACGGCTGAGCAGAGGCAGCTGGACAGGGCTGAAACGTGGGCAATCCTATGGGGCCGCCCACTCTCGCCTTCACTCATCGGCCTGTCTGGAAGTCAGAGAATGATGAGGCTTGCTGACACACATCAGCGGAGCAGGCCACAGGCAATGCTGAGAATGGGGCATTGACCAGAGGTGACATTATTCAATGCCCCTTTAATGCTTTATCATAAGTATCTATGCAAGTCAGTAGGGCTTGGGGAACAGTGCAAATCCTTAATGAATGGGTAACTTAGAGTGCATTTCTTTTATTTGGAAATAGTTGTATTTTCATTGATTTCAGTGTGTCAGGGAAGACTTCTTGGAGGTGAAATCTGCAATGAGTTTGAAGGACTGGTAGAAGGGAGGTTGAGGGTGAGGGGACATTCTTGGCCTAAGGGACATCAGAAGTAATGATGAAAAGCAATGCCTCATGCCTCAGAAGACAAGTAGGTATTGCTGGTGCACAAAACCCAATGAAAACTACCTTGGTGCTTCCATCTGGTGGAATGTATGCGTGTGGCTCAGTGGTTTGAGGCGCTGGATTTAGAGTGTGTTTTTAAAACAGCACGATAATATTCTACTAAGATTTCTAAGAAGCAACGTGTCAGAGAAGCTGTCAATGTTGACGCTATTTATAGAAAATGAAAAAATGTATGAAGCAATGAGAAAAAGATCAATTCAAACTTGGTCTGGCTGGGTAAAATGGGTAAAACTTCTCATTTCAGCCGGATATATTAATTGCTAACCATTTATGCCTAATTACCATGTAGCACAGTAATATGTATCATTCAACATGTGTCGAATTAACTTTACAATCCTAACTTTGCAATGTTAACTTCACACAATTAGCTCAGTTCAAGGTTAGACAGTTTTTAATAGGTCTTGACTCATGTGGGATATTGTCCTGTCTTTTAACTCAAAGAAAATATTTGCTTCAGTGATATTCTGTCCAACCAGGTGATCTCTAGAATCCCAGGAAATGGATACAAAATTGTTTTGTGGTAGATCCTCCAGCAGTAATATGACTTAATTTAGTCTTGCTTAGAGCCAAACCAAAGCCCAGGATTGGGTTATCAACTAATTCTAGCCATGATCTAGAGTAGGGAAAAGCTCATGCCAGACTCTTTATAGCTCTTAAGTCATAGGACTCAGTATGCAGGCTGCTACCAGGAGGATCAGATGGGCAAGGGGTGTGCTATCTTTAGCAAATGTATCCTGATCACTAAGACTACATTCTCTTTTGCACTTGAACTCATTCTTGATTGTAGCGTAAAACTGGAGGCAAGCTGATCCACCCCAAATACTGAAGATTAAGTTTATCAGAATGGGTTATGACTGCATATTTGCATTTCCAGTAATGATTCAGAGGTTTTACCACTGAGTCTATACATTCATTTTAAGGATTTATCATAATTTTTTTTCTTTTGTTTTGATAAATGGAGAATGGATGCAGTCCATAAATTCTAGATTCTTTACATTGCAAGACAGCGAATGCCTGAAATATACTACAAGTTGTTCTAAAAAGGCACAGCTCAATTATATCAAAAAGTTGTAATTCAGCAGTGGGCCTAATACCATAATTAAAGTAGGCTCAAGGTACTATGTGGCATGCATTTAAGGGATTAATTTACTTTAAAGAGAGGTTCCCTTTGATCCCAATGAATAGCTGAGTTCCTTTCCTCACTTCTGGGTAAGGATCTATACTGACAAATTTGAAAGTATGAGCATATGCTGGAACATGGGCCCTATGTCATGGCCTCATAAAATACCAACAACTTCAAAGATTGCACTCCTCCTTGGAGATTCAACTTCTAGTGTCACAGGACCCCTCCCAGTTACGATCTCTTCCTTTCAGGTCTTCACTTGTAATAAGAAGGGAGAATGGTTGTATTGAGTCTTAGTATGCACCAGGAGACAAAGCAACTCAGTGACGTGGAGAAAGGCCAATTGTTTGCATTTTCACTTCATCCTCGTGTGCTGATGTGTTATCTGACCTTTAGACAGTCTGCCACTGTAGTACAGAGAGGACTACTAAACTAATTACTTAAATGTCAACAGGCATTAACTGACCATCTATGGTAGACAAATGATGGAAATAAGACCGTGTGGGGCATTTTTTATGGGTTAAGAATATATAACAACAGAAGAATTATAGTTTCCTATATTGCTTGCCTATTTTCTTCTATATATTTAAATCCGTCACATTATTTAATTCTTTGAACAACCATGTGAGGCAAACAGTATACACCCACTACATACACGAGGAAACAAGATGAGTAGAAGCCAAAACATGTATCCCTGATCAGTCACATAGCATACGCAAGAGGAGGAGACTGGATTTGAGACCAAGTTCGTCTAGTTCTAAAGTTCATATCTTTCCACTATTCTGTAAGCCTCAGCAATGCCTTTCAGACATCCAGTAATGGTTGTTTTTTTTCTCCATGGAGATTTCCTCTTTACCTTGTATACATAAACCCACAGTTTATCGCTCCCCCTTTTCCTGCTCTCTGTTCCTCCTAAAACATCTGAATCAGAGTAGCCTTCCTGAAGCAGCAAGACACTAACAACGTAGAAGTACTATTATGTCACTTGGGACAATGACCTATAGGCTGTGGTCAGATGGTGACAGCCTGGAAAGGTCAGATTTGGGAGTTCAAGGGTGATGATTAAAAAAATGTCTTCTTTCATCAAGATGAGTTTAAGAAATGTCAGAATGCTCAGTCATTCAGGTTTGCTAAGAAATCTGGCCAAAGAATTTTTTTTCCCCCTCACAGTTTAAAATAATCCACTTTGGTGCTCTGTAGCCCATCGTTTTGGGGAGGACTGTCAGGAGTTAACAAGCACAGATTTCTTTCCAAGGCTCACTCTGGCACCTGTGCCTTAGATCCCATCACTTCCAAATTCCTCTAGAAACTTGTTTCCACATGTTTTCCCTTCATCTCTAGAATCTTCAGTTTCTTCTTCATTCCCCTTTTTTTTCTGCCTTCAAATTTCACCAAAAAACGTTTTAGTTTGTTCTGCTGTCCCCTCTAGCTACTGTCTTATTTCTCTCATTTTCATTTCTGAGCTTTTAAAACAAGTGGTTTCAATGTGCTACTGTCATGTTTGTTTCATGCAGCCTCCCTTCAGCCTCTGAGATTCTGGTTGTCACCTCATTACCCTTTATGGGTGCTCAGTGGTTTGTTTTTTTGTTTTTTTTTGCCAAGTCCATTGGACAGTCTTCAATCTTGGTATAGCTGTATCATATTATTTGAACTGTTGACGCCTCCTTGAAACACTGGCTTTATTCTTGGTTTCCTTTGGTCTCTTCCTACAACTTTTCATAGCTACCTATCCTATTTTTCCTTTTGTAGTTTTGTGTATTTTCTTCTATTTTAGAGCTGCTATGTAGTGGTGAATTAAGGAGTTTATTCATCTTTTCTGCAGCTTTATTGAGATATAATTGACATGCAATAAACTGACACCACTTGGTGTTTTGCTATATTTATATACCCATGAAACTATAATCACAATCAAGATACTGAACACGTCCATCACCCCCCAAAGATTTCTCATGACCCTTTGTGATCACTCTTCTCACACCTCAAACTGTCCCCAATTCATCCCTAAGCAACCACAAATCTGGTTTCTGCCATGATAGATGAGTTTTTATTTTCTAGAATTTTTATAAATGGAATGATATGATATTCACACTCTTTTGTTGATCTGGGTTTTTTCACTCGGCATGATGATTCTGTTTTGTTTTTTTTTTTTTTTTTGTTTTTTTGTTTTTTTTGAGGGCAGTGTCACTGGCCCTCATATGTGGGACCCGAACCAGGGCCGCTGGCTTCCCAGGCCAGCGCTTAACCACCGCGCCACTCTGCCGGCCCAAGATGATTCTGAATTACTGTTGTGTGTATCAATAATTAGTTCTTTGTTATTGTTTAAGTTCATGTATAACTGTACTAGAAATTGTCTGCTCATTTCAATGTTACCTGGTAGTATATCTACCTTTTAGAAAACTGGAAAACTGATAGCCAAAGTGCTGTACATTTTACATTCCCACCAGCAGAATATGAGTTTCAGTTCCTCTAACATATTTTAATATTAGCTCTTCTAATGTATGTGTATTAGTATTTCATTGTAGTTTTAATTTGCATTTCTCTAATGACTAATGATGTTGAACATCTTTCATGTGCTTGCCATCTGTATGTCTTCTTTAATCTTTTGTCAGTTTTTTATTTTTATTTTTATTTATTGGGTTGTTTTCTTATATTGAGTTTGAGAATCCTTTATTTATTCTGGATACATGTCCTTTATCAGGGATATGATTTTCAAGTATTTTTCTTCCAGTCTGTGAGTTTCTTCTTAACAGTGTCTTTCAAAAAATTTTAATTTTAATGAAATCCAATTTATCATTTTTTTTTCCTTTGATGGGTCATGTTTTGATGTTGTAGCTAAGAAATCTTTGTCCAACACAAAGTCACAAAAATTTTGTTTTGCTTTAGAAATTTTAGTTTTAAGTGTTCCGTTTAGGTCTATGATACATGTTTTCTAGTTAATATTTATATACGATACATGAGGTATGAATCAATGTCCATTTTATGACATAAGGATATTCAATTGTTCTAGCATCATTTGTCGAAAAGACTTTCTTTTCACCAATGAATTGTCTTAGCATGTCAAAATCAGTTGTCCATATGTGTATGGCTTCTTTCTATTTAATTTCATTGGATTATTAGTTTGTTTTTACACCAATGTCACAACACCTTCAGTAGTGTAGCTTTATAATAAATCTGGAAATCGGCTAGTGTTAGCCTCCAACTTCGCTGTTTTTCCTCTTCCTATTTAAATTCCCCAGCTGTGTCTATTCCTGTTGATACTGTTGTTGACTTGAACTTCTCTCTAAAAATGACTGGCCTTAGTTAAGTTTGGAAACTTTCTCACAATTTCCATAATTTTTTTTTTTTTTGCTAAGGACTCTTTTTAAAAAGAAAAAAAAAAAAAAGCAGAACCATTAGCCTTAGCTTCTCCTTTGAGTTCCAGGCCTGTGGCTCTGCCAATATGCAAACACACTATACTTGGAAATCTCATTTTCAAGCTCTGAACTATTCTGAACTTCTCATCTGACACTCGCCATTCGTTCTCCCTCCCAGCTTCATTATGTCAGCCTCACCGCCATTCTCTCTGTCACTCAGACTTGAAACTTCATCACTGACTTAGCTGTGTCCTACTTCCCCAATCACCATGTGTTGGCCTTTTGGTTTTTCTTCATTCAAAATATCGGTAGTGTATGGTTTCTCTTCTCCATTCCCACTATTAATTCATATTCTCATTTTCTCATACCTGATGGACTGAAAGCCCAAATAACCATTCCACTTCTAGGTTCTTCCAGCCCCAAGCCGTTTTCTCAGATTTATCTTTCTAAAGCAAATTTGTTCTCAAGTCAAACCCCTGCCCAGTTTTCCTTTCTAGCTTTATTTCCCTCTGTCTACTTCTAACTTGCTCCTGTCTAGGTGGTTTTTTACTCTCAATTACACATGAAACTGGCTAGTTTTTTTAAAAGTATTTTCTAGGTAAAATGGATTTTAAGTTATATTAATTTAAAGACTTTGTTGAAAGACTGTGAAATCCAGGAACCAGTATAGAATTTGGTTCCTAGTCCTACTACTCTACTTAAACTGTACTTTTAGAGTTTTCAGTAGACTGAAAGACACTCAGTCATTTGACACTGGATAATTTTATTTTCTCTATACTTGTCCCATGTCCTATAGCCTTACAAGAATCTACTATAGGTTAAAAAAAAATAAGGTCTAGTAAAAATTATTTCATGTCTCTAAGATGAAAAATAGATCAGCATTTTATAGTGAAGAGGACAAATTCCTGTGACTATAGGCAAATAAGGACAATATTCAGAACTGACAGGTTTCTAGAGATCCTGTTTCTTCAATTAAAAGTTCAACAAATGTAGTTAAATTCAATTAGGTAAATGCCCAATTACTCTTTAAACTTCCCGGTCCTAACTGAAAGTCACAAGAAAGTAATATTTGTCATAATTGAAACAAACTCTAAAAGCTTACTTCCTTATACTATTTTGTAGAGGAGATGAGAAATAAAATATTTTCTAATAAATGTGATTCTCCTTTAAGACAAGGAATCTTTGAATATCAATTATTTTTAGAATAAAAGAAATATTAGGACTTTATTTAAGGATACAGAGTGACATGAACTAGGAACGTTTGTTCTGTTTTTCAAGACTGTGGTATCCTGAACATGAAATCATTAATGTTATCAAAATGATATAGTTAGGGGGAAATATCACAGTTGGTTAATCTGGCACAAAATTATTAATTCTCTATAGGCAGGTGTTTCTCTTTTCCCCAGTAAAATACCTTACACGTGGTAAGCATATAATATGCATTTAAAAGCTAACTTCAGTGGTATTTCCCCCATATTAATACTGCTGACACTGTTAAACAACTGGTGTCAAAGGATCACTTGGATTTCTAATTTACAGGAAGAAAATGAAAATAGGTAGATAATTCGAGATTCAATATTTTCTAAGAAAATAAGATGAAAGACGTGAATCAGAGCAGGCCACCTATGAGATAATTTTCTGATGTGTAATGTAGATTTATGTATAAACACGAAAAAGTAAAAATGAAGAAAACACCCAGCATGTTGTATCAGTAGAGTGACTTTCTTCCAAGCAATGCATGTTCTTTGGAAAGACTCCCATGTTTTCAAGGACATGCAGGTTCAGGTACACGAGCTTGCATGGGGTAAAGGTGTCATACCAGAACATGGCGTTTACAGCAAGGAGGCCCTGAACAAGCTCACACCATGCGACTTCAGAGCTGTTTCAAATTACAGAAGAATGGCGTTTCCTAGAGCTCTCATGAATAGAAGGAGACTAGCTTATTTTTCCCTCCCCACTTCATGTATAGGAAAGGAGGGTCGAAGAATGGTAGTCTCCAGTTAACCTCACATAGCAAGCTAAGCCAAACACACTGCCTGACTCCTGAAGCTCTGTACTGGGTTAACTTTCACCTGCTCGGGAAAGAGCAGGGAAGTGCAATGCTTTGTTTGGATGAAAACACAGGAATTCAGGTAAGCCAAACCAAACAGCTGAGCCAAGAAGATGATTCAGCTTATTAGGGCTTAGGCAGGGAAATGGGGGGAAAAGGAGAGGGACAAAAAAACAAAAACAAAAACAAAAAAACCTCTGCTATTTCTCAGATAACCCAACTCCCCTTCCCCAACATATCAACAGGAAAATTGAATTAGAAAAATAACTAGGAAAATTGAAAGAGAGAGATTTAGCAATAAATCACATTGCATGTTGTCCATGCAATGTGATTTCTGATGATGTTAGAAAGATAATTGGAACATGAAGGCGTTTGGACAGGCTTTAAGAGGAATAGAGGGACATGAGCGAGTGAACTTGTTCATTTAAGCATGTTTTTCCCCCGTCCTTACTGCTCATCTGAAAACGAGAAGTAGGGCAGGTCAGGAAAGGGGTTATGGTTAACACTGCAAGATGAAAGATAAGCAGCCAGGCAGTTACAGCCAAAGCATTTTATCTAGAAGAGCAGGTCTGGCCTTGTTTCCATCTTGATAAGAATTAGATTGGAGAGCTTGTTTGTCTATAGACTAGGATGGGGTGGCAGGGCTGAAGAAGGGGGCCAGGGAAGTTGGGGGCTGAGCTAGAGTTGTGGCAAGCCATTAATGTGGTGATAAGTCTCTCCTTTGTGTTTTACAGCTACCTGAACTCTGAAATTGTGGGACCTGTCTGTTTAGATAACATGGCTGCATTTCTTTCAAATGTGGAGACTTAACTATCTAAAAAGTTGAGGAGACCTAGGCAGGCTTATTATCCAAGTCTAAAATTTTAAGACAACGGCTAACTGGTTGGGCCACTCTCTCAAAACTTGAAGGACATGACATCGGAACTTAACTCCTCCTTAAATGATATGTTTGTCTTTATTCTGAAGCTAATGCACAGTGAATTCTGAGTTTCTAAACTTGCCTTTTCATTTCACTTCTAGTCCTTTTCTTTTTAACAGATTACAATTATAGGAGCGTCCACTTTCCTACTGCTCTAATTTGATGATATAACTGGTTCTGAAGTGGTTTTTTAAATATAGTCATTCAAATTGACCAAGTTCTAAAGTCACCAACTTTTGGTGTTCTTGGATAAGACCCAGACCTGCAGTTTTCCTGGGATTTCCTTATTACTTTTAGTATCTCAGTCCATCACAAAACCGAGACATCAAAGTCAAACTTAACATGTTTGTTTGTTTTTTCAAACTACGCCTTTAAAATTATGTTAGTAGCTCATTCATTTTAATTGTGGTTAGGTTTATTCTGCCCATGCCATTAATTGCTCAAGTAGAGTTTATTGAATATGTAAATGATTAGTACAGGAGGACACATTATAGGATGGATATAATTCACAAACCTGTTGGGGTGTATAATCTTTACTATCTGAGAGATAAAGCGGAACATGTGCAGCCCAAATGGGTAGATACAAAAACAACTTTGTAGAAATAACAGGTGGTAAGATAGATCTTAAAGCAACATCATATTTCTTATCTTAGCTACTTTACAGATCCTCAGGCAACTTGAGTTTTATCTTCTCTGGTCCTGAGGCTGTTCCTATAGATAATGAGCTCTGGACAGGGCTCTGACCACCAGGAACAGTGTCCAGAATGCTCTACTGACATTTTATTTCTAGAATGCTCCCTATTTAAAATTTTTCTTCTTCTATCTCTTGCTCTTGGCTTCTCAGTAAAGTTGTGCTGAGAATCTGAGGCCTGAAAAGTTTTTGATGATGATGACAATGATGATGACAGTAGCAGTACTAGTACTAATAATAACAGCCCTCATTGATAGGAAGCCTCCAGGTGGCAGGACTCTATTAAGCATTTAATATATGTTGTTTCTCCATTGGTAACAAATATGCTGTAGCTATAGCTATAATGCTAAGCCCTTACTCTACATCCCTTCACATACAAGTTTTGCCAAAGAATCATTATCCTTGCTGTTTTATTATATATCCTGACCTCCAGCGTGCTTTTACATGCATATGCAATACATATGTACACACTGTTTATTCACAAATAAAGTCATTCTATTCTGTTGGTTTATAACTCTAATGATAATCTGTCAATATCTTTCCATATCTTTAAATAGTTAACTACATAATTTTTCATGGCTGTATGTTATCACATGGCATGCATACCTAAGGTTTGTTTGTTTTTTTTTTAAATCACTGTAACTATTGAATGTTTTGGTTACTTTTGTCTGTATTCATTTAACAAATACTCCATATAAATACTTTATAGTATTTACTCACTTAATTCTTGTAAGAGCTAATTAGACTAATTAGCTAATGCTAATTTTTTTTTAGTTTACTATTTTACAGATAAACTGAGGCACAGGAAGGTTAACTAACCTGCCCAAGGTCACAGAGCTAGTAAATGGCAGGTTGTAACCTAGACTGTCTGGCTCTGGAGTGAGTGCTTCTGTGCTACACTGTTATCATTATCAAGTGCTGAAATGCATGTCCTCATTTCTTCTTTTTCCTTAGAAAAATCCCTAGAATTAGAATGCTGGCTTTTCAAATGTATTGGCAGCTGACCTTCAAAAGATTGATATTTTTCTTCCCCACAAGCTGTCTATTTCCAGACCGTAGACATTACTGAATATTAAAATTTAAAATTTAAAAAAAAAATTAAAATTAAATCTCATGCTGTTTGAACTTGTGTTTATTTTTTACAATCCTCTTAACGTAGTGAAATTTTTCAGTCATCTTCATGGACTCCTCGATAGCATTTGATAATATTTGATCATTCCTCTCTATGCTTCACTGTTATATTACTCCTGCTACTGCTTTCTAACTTGTACTAACATTCCTCTTCTGTCTCCTTCACTGATACTTCCCTCTGACCTCCTTTTTAATTTTAATGTTTCTCCATTTGATTCTCTTCTCATGCTGCAGTCTCCCTGGGAAATCTCTCCCATTGCTATGACTTTAACAACAATTTAAAAGCTAATGCCTCAAAAGTCACTATCTTCTCCTAGACATCTCCCGTAAATTCTAGACTTCTATATGTAACTATCCATTAGACATCTTTACCAGAGATATTCTCCAGGCTTTAAAAAATTGAATTCACTAGGGCCGGCTGAGTGGCTTAGTTGGCGAAGAGTTCGCTCAAAAGTGCGAGCTGAGCTCTGAGCAACAGCAGTTCGATGCCCAGCCTGAGCTGAGCTGCCGCTGAGCTGCCAACAGGGAGCAGGATGGCTCAGCTAAAAACAAAACAAAACAAAACAAAAAACCTCACCATTTCCCCCCTAAATCCACTCCTCATCTTGTATTTACCATCATAATTTAATGTTATCATCATATAACCAAACACATACATGAGATGCATTCTAAATTTGGAATGTAGTATACAGCAATGATGAATAGCAACGATTTTCAATCAGGTAAGTCTGGATTTGAACCTTACCTATGCGACTTAAAATCTGGATGACTTGGAGAAAACTGCTAAATCTCTCTAAACTCCAATTTTATTATCTATAAAATAAGGATGAAAATTCCCACCTTGGAAGATGGTTGAGAGGATGAACTGTGATGATATATTGTGCTTATTAGAGTTCCTAATATACTAAAAGGATTTAATAAAGAGTATTGCAATTTTGGGGATAATGTCTCTCCCTCTTACATGGATGGGTTTTTGAAGCCTGTTGTTTCTTACTCTGTAACTTCACTCCAACAATCCTTTCTCCCTGTACTATCCCTACAGATGATGCCTAATTAGGATCTATGCTTCAGTTGTTCCAATTTTCTCTAACTTAATGGCCCTCAACCTTTTTTCCTTTTTTCCATCGCACAGAATGGGTGATGTTCACATGTGTGATTCCCGTCCTCTGACATAGTCAATGTCAAGTACAATTCTAGAAGCTTAGACTATAACTCCATCCCCTTTCTTTCCCATGCCACTCAAAAGCATACTGGAATAAAAGTAAGAGTGACATTACTAAAGAGGTTAACTTGAATCTGCTCCAGTTTGTTTTTTAAATCTTGGGCAAATTTGGGTACCATATTTTTAGTAGCAAACTGCTTATAGCACCTCTGTGTGCCAACTACATCGTGGATGAAAGATTTGTGTTAACCAGGTTCCTTTACAAATTCTCTAACCCCACACTAATCCCATCATCCTCACTATTGGCAAAATGAGCTGGTTTCTATTATGTAGACTTTACCATGTGCCCAGCATATTTTATGAAACAAAGGTCACCCTGCCCCCCTTTAGTTTGGCATGGAAGCCCTCCAGACTTGGCCCTTTTCAGCGTCTTCAGGCCTTTTTCTTTCTAGACTTCACCTTGCATATGACTCTTAAAAGAGCGTAATAATGGCATGTTTTCATCCCCATTTTCTCATCGCCCCCTCACTCCTCATCCTATTATAATCCGCCTTAGGTGCCAGGTGCTTCCTTAAATGTGTCCTTCCTCCGTCCTGGGCACCCATGACCCATACACTGCTAACTCTACTGGGTATTTTTCACTCAACAGCAATAAACACTTTGAACACTCCTCTTCCTCCTAATTCTTTGGCTGCTCCTTTATTAATCCCATTTTTGGCTTTTTGTTTTCTGCCCATACTTCAGTACTCTTCCTCCAAGACTCTGCTTTCTTAAGCTGTTTTCTTTTCTTCTCTGTTCTTCTGTTCTTTCTTTATATTCTCCTAAATATCTTTGAGAGATCACTTATACTTTTTATGGTTTCAATTACCATATGTATGTAGATGTCAACAAGTCCTCTACTACTAAGCCTTACCTCTTTCCTGAACCCTATATATCCAATTGCTCATAGGACTTTCTCACTTGGTATCGTGACATAAGCACCGTGTTTCATTATCCCCTCCACACTCCCTAACAAACTTTTTTCTCATTAAAGTAGCACACTTGTATAAAAGGCACTGCCTACCCTATTTCTTAAGACAGAAATCTAGGATAATCTATATTTGACCTCTTCCACTTTTTTTGGACCCCTATATTTCAACCAGTCATCATATCTTTTTGATTAAAACTCATAAATATCTTGGGCCGGCAGAGTGGCACATTGGTTAAGAGCTGGCTTGGGACGCCAGTAGCCCCTGTTCGGATCCCACATAAGAGGGCCAGTGACACTGCCCTCTACAGCTAACAACAGCTCCACCTGGAGCTGGGCTGTGCGAGCCCCTGCGATGCTGTAGGCTGCAGCCCCTGCTGAAGTGGGCTGCCATAGGCTACAGTGAGTGGCCGGCAGCCAGCATGAGCAGCTGGCAGCCAGCGTGAGCTGCCAATAGCTGCAGTGAGTGATCATCCAGAGGCCAGGGACCTATCTGCCTCATCTGGGAAGAGCACAATGACGATACCAACATGGGCCAGGGAAGCAACATCCTCCGCAACTAGACTGAAGAACAAAACTTGTCTGTTCCCCTCCCCCAATTCTCCAATAAAATCTTTAAAAGAAACCCAAAAACTCATAAATATCTCTAAAATCTGCCTCATATCTCCAAATCCATTGCTAATGCCTTAATCCTGATTGTCATTATTTTACTTAGATTAATTTATCTCTTTCCTCCGTACTTGCTCCTTACCAACCCATTCTCCACCATACTCAACACGTTATTTTACCTCCATCCAAATCTGATAATCTAACCCCTAATTTAAAACCCTTCAAGATCAAGTTCAGACTTAACATGATTTATAAGGCTTTCCAATACGTGCATCTAGCCCTGCTTCCTAGCCTAGAGTACTTGCCAGGTCCATTCTCGCACAGTATGGCCCAGCTACACTGAACTTTATTTAGTTCTTTATGTCTCTTTTTGTCCCTGTTTTGCCTGCTTGGAATGCTCTCCTCTTCCATCCTCTTCCTTTTCTTGGCTTACTCCTACTTCAGAGTTCCTATTCTCTAGGATTGATTATGTCTCCCCATTATAGATTTCTAAGATCCCAGTACTTTTCATATCATTACATCATATTTCTTTACTAGAAGATCTTACCCATGACTACTAATAATTAGTAGTTTCAAATCAGAGAACTATAAAAATGCTATCTACATTCCTCAAAAGTTTATTTTAACCAAATACATTTAAATGCACAGTCATTCACTAATTTTTTGATATAGTGCTATGGCTTTAAATTTAGAGATGGGTCCATTGACTGAAATCCACCCAGTCTTCCATGACCACAGTGCACCGTTTGTAGGTTCTAGTTTCACTATATTTAAAGTGGAGTTAAAACTTAAAAACATTTGCAAACCAATATACATGGAGTATTTTCTGGATTATTAAGAATTGTTTTCTGAGTCTTTTTTCGTTGTACCTCCTATATCTAATTTTGATAGAAACATTTTTAATGATTCTCCTTTACTTAATCTCTCCAAAATATTCAACTTGATTTTCAAAAAACCCTGACTCTTTCATTTTATACTCATTTTATTGAATAATAAAAGAAGCAATGCTTAATTATGTTACATGGTTGCAATAATAAGTCAATTGTCATAAATAATTTGGGCATAAACACAACTAATTCTTGGCAAGCATGCAACTCAACCAATGAGAGACGCGTGTAGGCTTACTGAAGTTTAGCCTACTGGCTGTGAGGTTTCACTGAGCTCTGAATATTCACCAGTTTGTTTTGCAAAGGCATTTGGTAGTGTTGGTTAATTTGCCAAGTCAGTTCAGTGGAGGTCTGTTAAGAGTATTCCGTGAACATAGTTGTCGCTCTTCTGCACTGACTATAGGCACCGTGAGAACAGGAGAAGCATGTGTGTCTTAGACAGGGACCATCTCTCTTTTTATTCACCACCATGTTCACCAGCAGGTGCTGGGCACACAGTAAATATTTGGTGAAGGATTGGATATGTTAGTACATATGTAGACCACCTACCCCTCATACTCATTTCTTTCTAACTATAGCTTGTGTCAACTGCTTTAAACAGCCTGACTTTCCTGACTGATCTCTCTATCATCCAAAGTAAAATGCATAACTTCCCTTTTTCTTCCCTACTGTACTTTCTCAGAACCTACTTTTCACATACCACTTTAAAATCCTCCTATTAACATTTGTTTCCATTTCTATTTAATCCATTACATCTCTCTTAAACAATTTCCTGATTGTTTTTATGTTTCTATCTTGTTCAATATCTAAATAGCAAATGCTATTTGTCCAAGAAAATGAATTAATAAATAAATGAATAAGTAAAATAGCTTTGCCATGTAGGTATTCTTGTCACCACTTTAGATGAGGAAACTGAGGCCAGAAAGGTTAGATAGTTTAAATAATATTACAAAGCAAGTAAATCTTGGGGTCTTTTTGGTCTGTGGACCCCAAAGCTCATGCTCTTTTTCATGTCTATTATGTCTCCTTCAATCACCAATAAGATAACACCTCTTTTGGTAATCGACATTAATTGTTTCCTGGCCCCAATCAATTCTTCTTACTTGCCAGTCATTTGTGAATATTTCTATTTTCTTTGCTTGAATTTTTTTTCTATAGACTCATAGGTAAACAGGAAGAAGGAAGGGCAGATCAAGAATGCTTAGGAAAAAAAGATACAAACCTGAGCAATGAGGAAGAGTATGTGGTTTGATTTAGAGGAATGTGGAGGCTGAAGTGGGACAGAGATTATATAAAGAATACTAGACCCAGGACATAGATTTACCCAGGGCATTACTTAACCCACTGAATGAGAACATTTGTATAAATTATCCATGCCACTGTTGCCCTCTATGGAGGATACTGTACTTCCCAAATGTGATTTGGGAGGGCTTCCTGGAGTAGATTGATTCCAAGTGGTATCTTGAATAATAGGGGAAAATATAGCTTAGTGTTTGGAAAGAGAAATTTAATCAGCAGGTTGAAAGGCCAGTGACATTGAAGGAACTGACACAAACAAAAAATAGGTATCGCTCAATGATGGTGAGAGTGAAGAAAGAGCCACTGAAAAGTTACAATAAGCAGTGGAGAATCTCCATAGAATCAAGAGAAAAAACACAGAACATCTTTTTTTTTTTGGTCTTTTTTTTGAGGGCAGTGTCACTAGCCCTCACATGTGGGATCCGAACCAGGGCTGCTGGCGTCCCAAGCCAGTGCTTAACCACCGCGCCACTTGGCCGGCCCTCAGAACATCCTTTTATTAATGATATTCCTGGACCTCCAACTCCATACCACTGACCCTTGCATTCATCTTTGATTTTGTCCAAATTAGACTTTCTTAATACTCATCTTAGTTCTTCAAATACCATATCTTACACAAATCTCTTTCCTCTCAAACTGATAACTTCCTATTTTAGAAAATTCAGACCTAAAATCAATTTTCCACTTTGCTTAACACCTCTACATCTGATTTTCTTTCCATATACTTAATGTAGAGTTTCAACTTTGTTTTACCACAAATTCTTTTTTGTATCATCTCATTCAAACACACCCAGGATACACTACTAACCTTCCTACCTCCACTCATTTTTAGTTTTACTCAGCAAAGATGTATGTCCCTGTGTCACGTCCTTTAGTAGCATCTCTGCAACATCATCTCTTTCATTTTTCTTTGCTATTTATAAATTCTCTTAACCCACAAGCAAGATGGGTCAGTGGTCTCTCACTTTTCCCACTACCAATTCCCTTAAAGCACTTTACCACAAATTTCCTTCCCCTACCATCAAATTGGCTGTCTTCACTTAAAAATAAAAATACAAAATCATCTAAAAGCATAAAATAGAAATGTCATTTTAATATACTTTGTTTATCTTCACGTTTGCATCCCTGGTTTGGCACTTGATAACTTCATTGATTTAGGCAAGCCACTATGTCCTTTCATGTCTATTGTTACTCATTCTAGTAAAGAGGGTTGGCAATGGTATCTACATCATATGACTGTTTTGAGGATGAACGAAGAAAAACGTGGGAATTGCCAGAGTGACGGCTGCATGACAAGGACTTAAAAGGTAACTGTAGTCATTATTATCACACAGGACCATTTATGTAGTTGAGTTTAATTATTAGGATAGATCATAGATCTGCTGTTAAGGCCTTGAATTGTGACTAGTCTAAACTGAGATGCATGATAAATGTAAAATACAAACTGGGTTTCAAAGACATTGTGAAAAAACAGGTGAAAGGTTTCATAAGTTTTTATATGTTTACCTGTTGAAATGATAATATTCTCGATATACTGGATTAAATAAAATATATTAAAATTAATTTTACCTGTTTAATAATTCATGTGGCCATTTGAAAAATATTAATTACATATGTAACTTGTATTTGCTGTACATATGACATTTGTACAGCACAGCACTGCTATAGATAATGATAATCACAGACTCATGAGTGGGTTTAGTTTTCCTTTGAAGTCTTGTCAGAAACTTTCTATCACAGGTGAAATGTCATCACTCGTAATGAACTTTTATATTCTTATAACCTTAAAATATTTTGAAACATTTTATTATAAGATATATAGAAGACGCTCTCTTAGGATTATAGATTTTTAAAGATTGATCAACATATTATAATTTGAATCCTATTTTTCAAATGCCCTCCTTATATAGCCTGTGGAAATAATATTTACTTGGGCATCATATATTTATGAACCCAGCTAATTTATATCTGTGTGAGTAATTGAAGATATGTATGATAATAAATGGGAAAATTTAGTTAATTTTACTACAAAGCACGCAGATTACCAGAAGATCAGTAATAGATTGTGGTTAAAAAGTGGTCTCAGAGAAGCCTATGTGAGTAAAAGAGATTGTCTAAAAGCTGTGTCAGGATATGGGGTTGTTCTATGACTGTACATCCTGCCTCTTAGTGTGACCTTGAGGATCATCTGACTATGATGAAACCCCAGCCCCCAGTCATGTGATTAGCCAGTTGTGAAGAAATAGGCTTTCATACATAAATTCACCAAAGTCTCATGATGTAGGCCTCAGTTTCTATCTTTGCAAATTGACATGATCATCAATAACATCCAGCTCATAATAGGATGACATCCCGTGGCACATTCAAATGAGTAAGTGTAAAAAGACACCTCCTCTTGACACTATATATGCCACAAATTTTAAAAAGATCATTTTAAATATCAGCCTACCATATAGATCACAAAGAGAAACAAGACACTGCTCAAACATTGATGAGAAGAGAGGCACACATGACTAGATCCCACCTCCGACGCCAGGTGAGCTCTACGGGGGCTCCCTGGCAAGGCCGTGCTGTAGGTGTACGTCTGTGTGGGGCTGCGGCTCTCTGATTCTGCTCTTAATCATTTTCAGCCACATTCAAATTCAGAGGAACTGAAAATTAAGACATAGTTCCCTTAAAATTCCCCTGTAACACAATTTCAACCTAACTTTTTAGTTGTCTTTCAGGAAACTTCCCAACAAAATTTTCCAAATTGATTGTAAACACCACGTTTAATAGGAGGCTAATCTTGGCCCCCAAACCTTCTCCCACTATGAGCCCCCAGATTCTTTGTACCTTAGTTTGACCCTTGGTAGGAGCTTTTATTTCTAGTAATTTTTACACAAGTCTTATTTCTTCTACTGTTTTTAGCATTCCTTGATAGAACTCATTTTTTATTCTTTACACCTTAAACCTCTGTGTTTCTACACACACACACACACACACACACACACACACACACACACACTATTCTATATATATAAAATACCGCTATGACAGCAACACAGGGTTTATAAAAAACCTAAGCTCAGATCTCTCTCCTGATATTAGCTCAGTATCTCTACTTTCCATCCAGACATCTCTACTGGGATGTTACACTAGCATTTCACACTCAAAGTGTCCAATATGTTCCTCAGCTCTCTACCTCTCAAATCTATTCCCTCCCTGTGATTTGGATGTGAGTCAATGGCATTATCATGCACCTACTTTCCCAACCTGGAAACTAGGGTACCATCCTTAATTTATCCCTTTTCCTCACTACTTATCTGAGATCAATCAACAGTCCAGCATAGTCTACCTTTTAAATATCTTTGGGATTGAACCACAACTCCCCATTTTCAGACCACTCCCATAGCACCTGTCACCATTATCTTGTTTCAGCATTTACTGCAGCAGCTTCTACTTCCAGTTTGGCATCCCTCCAAATTAACCTCACACTGATGCCCAAGCAATATTGCATATCTAACCATGTCACTCCCCAGTAGAACCTTCATTTGTCCTTGTTTCCTTTGGTATGAATTCAAATTCCTTGAGTTTAGAAAAACAAAGCCCTAAGACCTGACTTTACTTATCACGCCAGTGTTATCTCTTGCTATGTCCCTGTTCCCATTTTATGCTTCAGCCATATTGAACATGCAATCCCCTGATGGTACCCATTTGTATTTATTCTCTCTGTCTTTCTGTTTTCTTTTCTCTCTGATGCTCCTTTGTCTTCTCTCTTGTGTCTTTCTCCAACATCCTCACCAGGACTTGCAGATGTCTTCCCTCAGCTTAGAAAACATCTTTCTCTCTCACCTTTCTGCCTTCATCAAATTTACTTCCATTTATCCTTTTGGACTCAGTGTAGATGTCACTTCTACCAGGATGCATTTTCTCACTCCAAGACTAGCTCAGGTTCTCCTTCCACGTGTTTCCATAGCATTTAGCTTTTATATTTAAAATAATAACTATAATGTTTTATTCCTAATCATTTGTTTGCTTCCTCACTGTAAGATAATTTCCTTGAGTACAAGAACCACTTCTTATTCAGTATCATGTCTTAACCACCGCATCTGGCATATTGGAAGTGCTAAATAAATGAATGAACTCCCTCTAGTACTTAGCAGAGTGGCTGTGTGCTAAGCATCATAATCCCTTACATGTTAGGTGATTTTACAGTGAATAGGGGAACAGGAACCAATCATGCGCAAAGAAAATGAGAGTATAGAAAGGAAACGAATAGATATTATGTTCTCCTCAAACTTTCCAAATGGACTCAAATTTAATTTTGTCAACTAAATAACCTGCACATTCTATCCTCTTCTAGTCTCATCTTATAGGCTAATTCTGTAGACATTTGCTTAAACTTCTCCAAGGACACAGAGTGACCTTGCCAAGAATCCCAGAATGAATAATGTTCATTGGGCCAGAATCCTAGAATGAAGATATACTTGTTTTTCGTTCTTCTAGCACTATTTGCCAAGTAATTTCTTCAGTATTCTTAAAAGATATAAACAAAAGCCTTCCATCTTCAAATAATAACAGTTTACTCTTTTTACCTGGACAGAATCAGGTTTAAATGCAGGTTCTAAAATGTATACATTCTTTCATAAGTACATCTTCTCAATACTCTGTTTAATATTACTCAAGGAAATGATCAAGAATATTTTTCATGCTTGGATCCATATGTAGGCTTACTTACAGTAAAATATGACAAGGCCTTGCTGTGTCATAAATTAAGTGTTACTACATGTAAATCAGGCCTGCTTTGTACATTGTGATAAATGGGAGGGGAGGAGTCATTCACTCTTCCTGTCATTCAGATGGCCAGTGATGTAGCTGTGTCCTTGTTTCCCCAAATTAGTTTTATTATGGAGCCCTGCCATAAAAGCTGGACAACCGGGATGAATTCAGATCTCATCGACCAAAACAAATTTAGAAGCTAAAGCTCCTTTCTCTTCCTAGACTATTGCATTTGTAATTTACATGGTATCAAAAAGTGAAAATAAGTCTTACTTACAAACAAGGAAAGTAGAAAGAAAAAAAAATCGGCTTCTGAGAAACACAGGGGTTTATAACTCAGTCTCCAGAGAACTAAAGAACAAACAGCAGATAAATAGAAATTAAAGTCTACACATTTAAAATGTAAAAGTAAATAAATTATATTGGTTGTACTTTAACCCTGCACTGGTGTAGGTGACACTCACTGTCCAATAGCAGACTGATAGTCTGCCATTACTGCTATGTGATGGCTTTTATGGGCTAGGTGTCCACGGAATGCTCGCATTGATCAAAGCTGTATATATATATACAAAAGCTGTATATATATCTGTGTGTTGACTAATAATTATAGTTGAGTTACACACATTGGAAATGTGGCTGGCAAGGCCTACCGATATTAGTGAGCCACATGATCACCAAAAGGAAAACACATACCCCTTATCATCTCAGTCATTTTTGAAGTCTTTTCGTTTGTTTGTTTTCAACTAGGCTAAACGTGCCATGTTTTCTGAGTCAGATACAGGAGTAGAACATAGCTAACCCACGCAAATTGTAACATACTTCTTAAAAAAAATCCCAAAACAACAACAAAACTACCTCATTAAGACTATTTATATTGAAGAAATGATAATTTAGTAAATTTTTATATAGCCCCAAAATCACCACACCATTTCAAATTCTTTAGTGTTAAATTTTCTGTAGGTTAGGAACTATGAACCAGAATAAATTACTCTAAGAAGAATTCAAAATACATGAACACGAATGAGCTTTTTATTAAAGCGGAGAGATACCATATTGAATATGGTGGCTGGTCTCTCAAAGTGATATTTAAAACAAAGCTGATTTTTATAATTAAGGCAGTTAATGATTTTTTAGCATACTATAATTTAAATAGATACTACTGTGCATCCATTTTAGAATTTCTATAAACACAAAGAAAAAAAAAGCAAGAGATATGATACCACAGGACTCGTGTTTATTTCAAAAGAATTAGGTAGTGATGACCCACATCATATCTCAAAGACTCAAGAAAGCTACTGGAATTCTTCGCTAATAAAGTGCTATTGTCCCTTTACCCATACCTAAAGCAGAGTTTTTCACTTGTTCATTATGTGATCAAATGATCATGTTCTTACCTCTAATCAGACTTGTCAAAACATTAAAGAGCAAAAGAGAAGATTCTGGGCTTACGCTTGTAGCTTGGAAAACGTGTCAGTGTTATGGCATATCCAAACTACCATTTGTTAGGATGAGTACAAAGTAATTTGGCTAAGAGTTTGGAAAAACACATGAGTCATTTGTTGTCCCAGTTTTGTTTTTTTTTCCCTTGAGTGTTATCAAATGATAGTAATATATATGCATGTTACAATCTGATACAAATAATTAAATAAATAAAACAGTGAAGGGAAGTGGAGTGGGGAGACAAAGAATAGACTGTTTGAAGGCCAAAATATCAGTTTACTTACATTGTAGAAGTAAGACAAGGAGAACATGATGGCGGGCGTAACTACAGCAACCATCCCTGAAGACTGGGAAAACTTGTCAGGTCAAAGCCAAGAAATTCCAAATGGTTGTACATGTCTCATTCTGAGGATAGACAACATGAGGTTGGATTTTATTGTAAATATATCACTTCACAATGAAGTTGAGGGTGGGGGTGGTGCATCTTGGAAATGCCCTTATGCTATAGAATTAACAGTGAAGAGGTAAATTAGTGTTAGCACCTAAGAAAAATAAGCATCAAGTGCAGGCTGCTCACTGAATTTGGAAGATATAATAAAATGACAACTTATCACTGCAAACGCTTGGATATCACGGCCAGAGCTTCCAGCACTGATAACCTCATATTACTCATGATGAGTCAGCTCAAGGTTTTTAAATAGAAAGGAATCAAAAAACAAAGTACAAATACTGGAAATCATGTTCTACAGTAAGGAAAGAAATGAGTATGGGGATATGGACAAAGTGTTTTAGAAGTGGGCCAAGAATTCCATCAATTATGAAGGAAATTTGGTAAATAATCAAAAAGCCACACTTACATAAATTATGTTTTAAAAAGCATCTTTAGAAGATGTAGTTAGGATAATTTACCCATTTTTTAACAATTTTGGCAGAAAAATTTTAATCCCAGGTTATTTTTGCCCTGCTACTAAATGTATTTTCTCAGCCTTCCTGACCATATCAATGAGTTAGTTCATTTGGGATCAATTCTGTTTAAAAATTAGAATAAGCAAAACATTTCGTACTTGTAAGGTTATGTTTGCTGAAACACTTTTTGTTGTCTACTGCTTTGTGATATTTGCTGTCATAGTCTGTTTGGGCTACGATAACAAAATACCACAGACTAGGTAGCTTATAAAAAACCGAAATTTATTTCTCACAGTTCTGGAGGTGGGAAGTCCAAGATCAAGGTGCCAGCATGGTCAACACTCTGGTGAAGGCCTCTTCCTGGTTCATATCTGGTGTTTTCTAGCCTTGTCCTCACATAGTGAAAGTGACTAGGGAACTCTGTGTGGTCTCCTTTGTAAGAGCATTCATCTCATTCATGAGGGCTCCACTCTTATGACCTAATCACCTCCTGAAGGTCCCGCTTCCTAAGGCCATCAAATTGGCATTAAGATTTCGACATGTGAATCTTTTGGGGGATACACATGTTCAGACAATAGATTTGCTATCCTCCTGTACTAGTGGGGCTTATCCATCAAATGCTAAATAAACTTCTCTAGAAAATAAAACACTGGACTAAGTATATCTGGAATTAGATTCTCCTTTAGCTTTTTCACTTATTTGGGGTGTTTATGAACAAAATCATAACCAACCTGAACCTGTTTTTGTATCCATAAAATAAAGTATCAGACACCCTACAATTCAACGGGAATTTTGAAAGTGCATTAAATAAAGCCAGTTAACAATTGTGTTAATTTGTAAATTGCTTGTATAATAGGGCATAGTTAAAACTCACATATATTCTGGTTGCACTAAATGACTTCTATTGAAAGAGGCTGCATTTCAAATTAGTTCATTAGAATTGTGACAGGGTGAAAAAGAAAAGAGCAAATGGAACAATAGGTTATGTACAGAAGAGAAGGAAAGAGTAAAAAGGTTGATGTGGACACAGGTGAGAAGGGGGCTGAAAAACAAGCTGGAAAGAAATGTAGATGGCTTACATTACCTAATGAGAAAAAACAGGGAAAGAAGGGTAAAAAGTAGAGAAGAAAAGGCGGCCCTGGACTCACTCCCTGGACTGAGATATGTCACTTCCAATATATCACCCCATTCTGCTGCTCTAATAGCTAAATGCCGTAGGTTCCCCCAGCCCTGCTTCTGAATGGGGAATGTCAGAGTTGGAAACTCATCCATCATTTACAAAAACTGCATGGGCCAGCCTTAAGTTTTTAAATCCACCAAACCAGAAACGATTCGTGCACCCAGGGCAATTGATATACTATGCACTTTATTCCCATTCCTCTTAGTTAAATTCGCCTACTTCTCCATCAGGGCATTTCACAAAGCATTCCTAGTGGACACAGCTGATTCTGGTCCCAGTCTCCATCAGTTGAGGTAAAATGACAACACTGACTCCTGCCTCTTTAGTCATAGGCTTACCTAAGGCCCACGACAGCCCACCCATCACAACCCCATTACCTTCCTTCTTTTTTACCTTTGGTTCTTCCTGGAGCACTTGAAAATTCTGCTTTTTTGCATATCGTATGTTCCAGTTAGTCAGATGATCAGGTTCATACAGGTCTTTAAAGGCTTTCTAGAACAAACAACTCAACACCAATATGGACAGTTGCTGTTTTTTTACTCTTGGGGGGGGATTTGTGCTGTGCCTGACAAAATTTCAAGCTGGTCTGATCCACGACATATTCTAGGATTATAGAGCAACAGGAAGGAAAAGAGATGATGTTTCTTTTTCTCAGACTGGGATATATATATATATATATATATATATATATATATATATATATATACACACACACACACACACACACCCCAAGACCTCCCCCCTACTTTTGCCCATTTTTATATGGAACTAGGGACATTTTATCTTCTTTGTCAATTCCTCCTGTCTGCCTGTTAAGCTAGTTTATGGAAGATCCTCCCTCATGTTTTAATGCCAAATCTGAGAAAAGCAGCAAAATTCAGTTTTACCAGTTATCCTTACTGATACCTCTACTGGGAAGTTTAAAAATAAATCACACTGGGAACTGTTAGTCAGGCCATTAACAAAACATGAGGTTTCCATGGAAGTTTAATGGGTCCATCTTGGAACCCTAAAATGCTCAATGAACTGCAATCCCCAGGTGATTCACACCCCAAGGACAGCCTTTGGCTTGAGTATATTTACAGAAAGTCTTACAAGATTTCAGTTATTTATCATTTCTCTGACCCTATTGCAACAGACAAATTAAGGACATATGGCATGTGTATTAAGAAAACATTTTCATTTTGCTCAATACTATAAACCAGGAAAATTTGTATTTTTGATGATCGTGAAGGGATCTTAATTCTAAAGAGTACTTTATTAAGTTCATTGTTTTTTTTCCCCTTGACTCGCCACTTCGTTTGTGCTTTTCCTTTATAAGTCAGGTTGGTATTTTGAAGTAAAGATAGTCAAGGAAGTAAAATTTCATTTGAATTTGTATTTTTCATTCTGTATGGCATGTGGATGTGAAATTACTGAGAAATGTGATAAAGACCCATGAAATTCTGTGCATACTTATTCATGAAGACCAATTCTAATCACTCTCTCAAATGTGATTGATGGTGGACTTTAAATTGGCATGGGGGATAAGCGAGTAGCTAAAGCTAAATAGAAAGAGCTGGCAATCATATGTGCCCTTTTACATTCTAATTATGAAGATACTTGTAAAACAAACTTCATTTGTAAAATTTGAGATTATGACTCACATAGTGGTAGTATAACATGAAGCAGAACAGACGGCCACAGTTTTGCCAATGCAATTGAATAATCTCTATGATTTAATCTTTAATTTAATCTTGGTCTGACTCCTAAGAAAGGCTGGTTTCTAATATGGTTATTGACCGTTACTTGGGCTGCTTGTGTAATTCACTGTGTACTTTGGAGCAAGTCACAACTTTCTTCCCTCAGGTCTCAGTTTTTTTCTTCTACAAATTCAGGACAGGCTCTGAAATACATACCTCTTAGATTTCTTTTAAGGGTAAAACAATATATATATATATATATATATATATATATATATATATATATATATATATATATATAGTGTGTGTGTATGCAAGGTGTTACCAAAAATACAGTGCATGTTAAAATAAAAAAAAAATTACAATAAAAAACACATTGCCATTAATTCCCCTCAAAATACTCTCCCTCACTTCAAATACACTTATCACGTCATTGTTGCCACTTTCTGGAGCAGTTCTGGAAGTCTTTCAAGAGTGTCTTTACTTTGTCCTCCATCATGACAATGCTCTGTGTCACACATCGCTTCTGGTATGGCAATTTCTGTCAAATAGAAACATTACAATGTGTCCTCATCCACCTTATTCACCAGATCTGGTACCATGTGACTCTGGCTCGTCCCCAAAGCTAAAATGACGATGAAAGGTTAAGTGTTTTGAATCGATTAGGACATCGAGGTGGACACGACAGCACAACTAAAGACACTCATGAAAGAGGACTTTTAGAATTCCTTCAAAAAGTGGCAAGAGACATCGGATATGTGTGCTCGAAGACAGAGTATTCTGAGGGGGATTAATAGTAATGTGTTTTTTACTGTAATAAATTTTTAAAATTTAAATATTCACCATATTTTATGATCACACCTTGTATACAGAGGGTACCAAAAAATGTATGCATATTTTAAGAAAGGGGAAAAAAAACTGTATTAAAATTGTAATACTCAATATGTACCTATAACAAAAGAGATTACAAGTCATGTGTATACATTTTGGGGGACACCCCCAGTATATAGCATAAACTATCTGAAGAGAGAGATGTTGTCCTTAACCAACCATGGAATACTTTGTTCTCTGCCCTGGTGGACTACCTAGTGATAGCGGAGAGTACTGAAATCACATGTATCCACATCTCTGGGTCAGGAAGTATGACGCATACTCATGGTGGTGATAACTTAAATAAGCCAGATACCATTCAACAGTTTAATCTTCTGTATTTGGAGATGTTTGTGTACAGAATTTTCACCAGAAAGTTTTTATAGCAAACATTTTATGTCAGAAGTTTATTTTATTGGTAAAATATTAAATAATATACAGAATTAAAAACTGCACTTACACTTCTGAGAAGAAATAAATCTTGGACAAATTATATGCTTGTTCCTGAGATTCCCTAAATTTATTCCAGTAGCTGTGCACTCAGACAGTACAAACCTTTATAATATAATCCTTTTCACAAAGTATTACAAAGTTTCTGCAGCTTTTTAGTTGTACACACATACACACACTCACACATGCATATACAACACTCATACACATATACACATACACAGTATCCACATACATGCACAGAACATGTATGTGTGTGCATTAAAAACAAAGAAAATACAAGTCCCATCTTTTAGTCTGCAGTGATAAAACTGTTTATCGGAGGTTTCCAAATTGGTAGATAGCAGAGTGAGTTGTCACACAGCTGCAAAGACTGTCTCAGTATTTTCATAGTAGACCTCATTTTCTGAGGTATGGTATTTGAGCCTTAAAAAAAACTACATTACACTGAGCAAACCTGACATACAAGGTCTGGAATTTCAATTTTACATATATATTTATATATAATTCTTTTTAAACAATAGTTTTTATTTTCCCAAATTATTAGTTTGAAAAAAAATGAGGTTTACTGGTTTGACCTATTTTTTTTTTCTTTTTCTTTTTTTTTTTTTTTGCTGCTAAAACTCAAAATATCCTAGAAACTGTCAAGCAATTAGTTTTTAAAGTAGTCTAATTACCTTTGGTATTGTTAAAGAAAAAAATAATCTAAAATGGCCAAGACACATACTGTACAAATGCAGTAATTGCCTTTAAGAGAAATGCCAAAGAAATGTTATCTTTTAACAAAATATGTATTTACATTACAGCAGTTTTACTATAGGGACACAGGTATAAAAAAAGGAAACCAACATACTACATATAAATATGTATGATACGAAAAATACTTCTTACTTAAATTTGTATGAAAACAGAAGTGCTCCAAATATTTCTTAAAAATTTTCTCCAATAAGTGATAGGTAAGTGTTTAAAATTGAGCTAAGTGCTTTGCTTTTATTTGAAAGTTCATTGTCAAAAGGAGAAAACCGAAAAATAGAATACATTAGGTTCTTAATTTAAAACATTGAGCAAGGGCCTAAAAAGATAATTCAGCCTTTAAGAATTTCTTAGCTTTCGGACACATTTCTCAGGCATCAGATTACCAATTTCAATGGAAATTTAGCCTAAATAAAAGTACCATGAGATTAGACCAATGATTTCCAAATTCTCTAATCTTTTGACTGTAGAGTGTGTTTTCTCTTTGCTTGTTGTGTCCTTTAACTAACATACCATGAATCGCAAGGGTTTCTTTTTGTCATTAACTGAAGAACAGGTTAGAAAACAAAAAAACAAACAAACCAAAAATAACCCTAGTTTTTAAGACTTCAATGAAAGTATTGCACTTGTACTGAAAGAAAAGAAAAATATTTTTTAAACTAAGTAGCAGAAGCAATCATTCTGGGATTGCAAATAACACATGGTCTAAAAGATCCAACTGTTAAGAGCAAATATGGGACCTGGAGAGCCCCTCCGAACCTGGAACAATATTTTGTCATGTTAAAGCATTTTCTCCCAAAGGGGAGACAATTAAGACTTTTTGCTTTACATTTTTTTATCTTCCTAAACGCTTGCCAAAAAAAAAAAAAATATTTAATCTCTCATAATACACACTTTAGGAGGAAAACCAAATTAAAACACAAAATTTAACAAATAAGGCAGGCAAATATACCATTTTATGATTACATAATCTCTGAAATCATATTTTAGGTACCCAATATTTGAAAGTGAAAGTAACATCAGGGTTGTGTGCCTTACCATTTTTAATCCAACTACTTTTCTTTTTAATATAAAACTACACTTGAGTATAAAAATATGTCAGCAGATTATACAGCCAACACGCAAAAAATTAAGACTTAAGAGACCCATGAATTTGGAAATGAGAGTTAACCTCATCTTCAAACTAGTAGGGAAAAAGAGAGAAGAGAGAGAAGTCCAAAGACAATGATGGAAGAGACATGGACAGAGGAGAAAAGTGGAGGGGGAGAGTAGACAAAATTTGAGAAGAAATAGCAAAGGATTTTGTTACACATAAGGGGAAGTGACTTATGTTCAAAATCTGAGTGCTTGACAGTCAATTTTTTTTATCACAGTTTCAGAAATTGAACTACTATTAAAAAACAAACACAAAAGAAAACAAAAACAAAACCCAGAGTCCTTCCCTTGTTACAGTGTATTCAATTAAAAAAATTCATTTCCAGTAAATTAAATTAGGTAGAATCCTGATAAGTGCATAGTAGGGGATTTAGTGACTTCCACCCATTTGAGAAGCTTTTCTTACTGTGTCACTTGAGGTAATTTGAAGGGCCCAATTAGCTGCAAAGAGGCTTGTCTGTACCTAGATGAAGTTATATGCTATACTTTGTGGCTTAGCAGAGGGCCTCTAAATTTTATATTTTATTCACAATAAAAAGGACATCTTAGAAAACTAGTCATTCACGTACCATTCTCTGTATGGGCAAAGGTTAATTCACAACAAATTTATACAGAAAATATACAAATGCAATGTTATGGGAGGAAAAACCCATAAACAGAATTAGGAACTTATTTCTAAGAGTGCATGTGAAAAAATATCCACAAACTTAACAGTACAGTAAGAGAAAACTAAAAAGCTACACATAGAATGTTACATAAAAACCTTACAGAAATTCCAAATTTTTAGGTTTCTGCAATAAATGTAAAAATATTGAAGGTGTCATTATTTGGCCTAGCAGCAATACACTATGATAAAAAGAAACACTAGCATATCACAGCTTCTTGGTCATATGACATTTACTTTGTATAACAAGCAGCTCTTGATTTTTTTTTAAAAAGCTGTCATAGCCTAACACATCCATTGCAAGTAATACACAACCATGGTAGGAAACCATTTGAGATTATAATTTGGAGAACATAATGTGATGACTGTTCAGTTTTGTTTTGTTCAAGGAGAATTAATTTCCTGCTTCTTTCCATTATTCCTTAAAACATTACCAGATTAGAATACAAAGCTTCTTAGACTAGCATTGACACAAATCATTAGATGAAATCCCACCAGAATACTGTGTTTTACTGACCAAAAATTCCTCTAATAAAGCCTTCCATGATACTAGAACTTATTCTTCCTTAAAAACAAAACAAAAACATACCATAATGCAATTCACAGCTAAAATGTCCCTCTACATTTTGTTTTACCTGCATAACCACAGTATTCAGAAATACTAACTAAAATGATATTAAAATCTGATTTCAAAATTTCCTTTTACTTTATATAGATGACCTGAAAGTCTGTATTGGAAATTCCTCTAATAGTTTTGCCCTAAGAACACAAAGATAAATTATATAGTACTCAATTTTAAGTGATTTTTTAAAAATACATAATAAAAGTGTTGTAAGACTCCCACAGCCTGCCAAAACTCTCTCAATGCATTTTAAAAAGGCACCAATATAAAGAAATTTTCTAAGTATTTAATACATTAAATTCAGGGTCTTAAGAGACCAGTTACTGTATATTTTAATTATTTTGCAGAAACTGGAGATTTAAAAATATTTCTAAGATAACTTTCATATATACAAACTTAAATTTCACTCCCACTCTTTGTTTCCTTTGCATTTGGGGAAATTTCTGTTTTTGAATAGTCTTCATACAGATAGTATTTACTAAAACAATATATAAAATATAACAAAAGATGTCACAAATGGAGCTTATCCTTTTTTTGTAAAATGAACAATTTAAAGTTAAAAAATAGCATAGCCAGTACCTTTTATAATCTAAGCTCTGTCTTGAAACTAAGGGCATACAGTTTTTTATTTGTATTTTTGCAGGCTTTTTGGTTCTTTTTCTACTTTAAGGAATCACTGTAGAGACAGAATGAATTAACATTTGGAAAATAATACACAATTTTCATCAAATGCCTCCACTGATGTAAATTTTGTTAAACATTTATATAAAATATCATAATGACTTCATGGTGGGTTTTGTGAGGTGTACAACCGAGACACAAAACCTATAAATAAAAATACCCAGCTCAGTAAAATATTCTTGTCTTTCTCCATTTGCCCATAAATATCAGTTGATAATTTTTCTTTTCTGTATTTTCCTATCCCAAAGTAATGTGTTTCTTTCACGTTGGAGGTTACATGAAATCAGCTTCAAATCCCTCTGTTTTGATTGTTTGACTTGTTCTGGAAGTAGTCAGTAAAGACACAAGGTTTAATAGTTGCAAATAGTCCTAAAGACACTAGTAACTTCTCCAATATTTCTTAATACAATCTGGTAGAAAATGAACCTACTAAACTGCTCAGGTATTAACAGCAGTTCACCCTCTATATTCTTATTAACACATCTGATCACTCTAATTCTTTTCATGAATCTTCTCTAAAAGAATGCATGTGTGTGTGTACACACACCTGCTTTTATGTATGTAGGAGAGACACTTCCTGCCTTGTAGCCAAGTCTAATTCCCAGTCTCTCCTTCTCCCATTTTGTTCCTCCAGAAAATTCTCAACGGAATGTTTCAACAACTTGAAATTTCTTCCAATCTGCTTATTGGTCACTTTCACTCTTTAAAAAGCCAGGTTAGAATGGCTTTTAAAGTGATTGACCACTATTATATAGAGAGGAGGCATACTTCTCCAACAGGAGCTAGAGATAGAATTCTGGTAAAATTAGGGCAAAGCAATGTGGTGAATTTCTGAATTTTTGCCAGACTGGGAAATACGGAGGCTAACCCATTTCTATGCCCCTCAAATACTTTGTATTGTGAAATCTCACCTAAATAAACTAGGCATATAACTGTTATATAAACTTGATTTATTTGGTGTCTGACCCTCATGCTTATTTTTAGGTGCTATCACCTTGCTTATTTCCTTTTGTGAAGAAGCATGTAAATATAGTGATCCAGATTTCCCCAGAAAGTACTGTGTCCACAAAAATTCTTCCAAACCTATACATTTGAATTGACCTTGTCCTCACTTGTCCCTGCCACACCCTGAGCCATCTGTATTTCTTTCTGTTCCTCCTATCATGAGGCTAGGAAATTACAAGTAGACACTTGTAGCAAATACACTCTCAGAAATATTAAGTCCCTTCAATAAAACAGGTTCCCGAAAAGATTAAATCAGAAAAGGAGAGTGCCTGAGTACTATCTTCATGGGGGTATATACAACTCTTTAGGTCTAGCTAAATTCAGTTTCATCCCAGGGCAAGTAGGTATGTGATTGTTCACACACTTAAAAAAAAATAGTAAGCATGAGAAAGCTCATAGATAATGCCAGGAGCAATGCACACACAGCCAAGGATATGAACATACGGACTACCATCCAAATGTTTCCTTCAATTTCTGTAAAACACACAATCACTGATCTTAAATTATTTATCTACTTCCAAAAGGAAAACTAAAATTCCAATGATTTATGAGTGGTTAGGTGGATGCAGTGAGGGGCTCTCAAAGACATAGTTCACCTTTGAATAAATTGTATGTTCATAATGTACCCATGGACCAAAACATGCAGGAAAAAAAATGACAGTTGATAGTCTATGTAAAGCATGTCACATCTCTTGTTTT
Source organism: Aselliscus stoliczkanus (assembly GCA_033961575.1). Classification (NCBI taxonomy): domain Eukaryota; kingdom Metazoa; phylum Chordata; class Mammalia; order Chiroptera; family Hipposideridae; genus Aselliscus; species Aselliscus stoliczkanus. Next base: position 155,959,066 of record CM066731.1, read on the forward strand.
GGTGCATTCTCTTAGATTTAAAGAAACAATGTGGATATTTCTCTAAAAATAATGATGACAGGGCTGGCAGGGCTGGTAAAAGAGCTGAGTTGTAACCACTTTGGCCTAGCTCTGGCTGTGTCAGTGCTTAGAAGTTGCTTAAATAAGCAGATGGGAAACTAGAAAATGAGGGAAGAACCAGCTTTGCCTATCTGTCCATAGTTCTCTAGCCTTGATAATTTTGCACAGGATACAGTATTAAGAAACGTAGTTTCAGCATCCTATTTAATTATGTTTTTAGAGCAGTTATCAGTCACTGTTGCACAGAATTTCAATGTTCCTAAACAGTTATCAGGTCATCCAGTCATGCTAAAGGCTGCTCTCCCCAAACACAAGCCAAGAGTTCTGCCTCCAAGTGTGTCCCTCAAAAAGACTCCAATTAACTTCACTTGGTTCCTCCCCTCTAACGCTGTTGGACTGAGAAGAAAAATTAGAGCACCCATATCAATGAAATTAGAACGTGCACATGAAATACAGTAACATGTATGGATTACATGAAGAGAATTTCTGTACTAAGGGCTTGAGATTCATTTCTGACAAGGACTTATAAGTAGCTGAATGTTTCTGAGACGGAAAAATGTACGGGATATAGTCACTTTTGCTTGGGAGTTTGGTTGCATTTTGTACTCCACAAAGGGTAAAAAAAAGCTGTGTTTTTGGTTTTCTCTATAGTCCAATGTATAGGTAACAAAGAAGTCCCTTTTTGTTGCACCCAAAGTGGTAAGTGTTATTATTGAAGAAATACTAGAATAAATAGCCCTAGTTCCATAACCTTAAGGGGTTCATGTTACCACATTCAGATCAAATTAGCAATTGCTCCAAGGAGATTTTTGAAAGAAATGGCCTATAGTAAGATTCTTACTGGAAGAGTAAAAGATGAATGGACTATGGACAGAACACTGGGTGGTTACAGCTTGAGAAAAACAGTGAAATGAGAAATACCAGAAAAGAGATTTCTGAGTGGGTTCCCCTGCCCCCACCGTTAGCCTAATTATATTTTTCTGCTGATTTGGTAACACTGATTAAATGCTGCTAAAGTGGCAATCGTAAGCATACTTTTATAAACAAATACATATACTACACGACCATCACATTACAATGTTAAAAGAAAACCTCCCAAACAAATTTAGGAAAAGTAGAGGTCCTTTCTGGAAATTACGGACTGCCTCTAAGCCACTCTTAGACCATATGTTATTCTGAAAACTAGATGAAAATACTATTCATTAAAGGTGTTCAAAGTAAGGCTGCCAGGGTGTCTATAAAATGCCAGTCATCAAAACTATGGAAAAACAGTGCTTAAGTTTAGAAAAATAAGATCATAGGACCTCAGATGTATTGTAGGTATCCTTAACTACCTGTAGTTTAAAAAGTTTGCTCTATGGTACAGTGTATAACATACTGGATTATAAATTCCATAGGGGAAGTAAACATAGAACCCACAAAGACCACCCATCCAAGGAGTTCTCACTGAAAATAACAATGTGTTTGTGTTCCATGATCTCTAGAGGAGGAAAAAAAAAACAGTTTAAATTTTGAAATCAATTCTTATTTGAGGCGTTAAATTATTTAGACCATTTTAAACTGTGAAAGTCCTACCCAGACAACTCTTGCCTTCAATCAGAATCCTGAACATCAGTGGCAAATCAGAATCTCTTAGGTGAATTGATATGAATCAAGTGATTTTTTTTTTCCCCAAAGCATGATATATCTTATATCTATGCATGGCAGAAATGAACTGCTCTTAAAATTCCCACAAAATAAACAAGCCAACTTATCAAGAAACAATATCCCCTGTCCCTTCTCTCTTCTGCTTCTTCCTTATTTTAATTAGGCAGAGCAAAGACACTGTGTCCACAAAATAAGAATTAATGACAGTAATAATATTACAAAAAAAAAAAAAAAGATATGCCAACATCTTAGGGAAGGTGGGATTGTAAGTGCAGTATTTCTTCATGTGCAGTTTGTTACTTCATAGGGGTCCCCTTTGGAATGAAAAGGCCTAGTGGAATGTGTGCTCCCCTCGAACGATGTGTGATGAAAACTCATAACGGTCCTGGCTTCTGTAGCCACAGATGTTGCATTCCAGTGGGTCCCGGTAGCCATGGCAGCCCATGTGAATGGTGTACATGACATGGTCTAGGAAAAGGACTCGGCAGTGCTCACACTTGAAGGCCCTAATCTGTTCTCCTTCTCCATTGAAGACTTTGTAGATGTCCTTCAGAGAGCCCTTAGGAGCCTTCGTGGTATCCAAAGCCTTGACATCCTCCTTCATGTAAGCGGGGCTTTGTTTCCTCTTGGGATTTAAGGCAGGGTTTCCTTGGTAGGACTGGTGGTCATCATGGCTGCTTTCTGAGTCAGTAGAATCCAGGCAGCTATTGCTGGGAGAGGCCTCTCTTTCCTGGGGTCGACTCTTTGGTCTGATGAGAGAGAGAGGGCCATCCATGTTGTTTTCATGACTATCAGAGGTTTCCCTGCTAATGGGTCTTTCTATCCTATTTGGATGATAGACCTGAGAATAAGCTGAGCTTATAACTGGGGCCACCTCAGCGATTGTGCTTGGCGGGTGCTGCATCAGGGGGTGAAGGGCCTCAGCTCCAAGGTAGGTGATTGCATTGTTGATGGCTTGGTCCATCATATGAGACTGCATCAGCTCAGCCTCCTTCTCATATGTTAAGTTCATATCAAAATGAATGTCTGGGTAGCTGAATCGCATGAGCTTTTCCCCTGAAAGAGAGAGGGGAAGGAAAGTAAAAAGGGGAAAAAAAAGGATACAACAGAATTAATGGTTGGATTAATAATATAAATGTACAAAGCTAACTAATCAAATCCATTTTCCATAATATGGTATATCTTATTCTTTGGATCAAGTATTTGGGCTCTTTTAATTCTGCTGACTCACAAACCTGCAAACTCTAAACCTGCAAAGAGGATTAGTAATAAAAATTTCACAAGCCATTTGCACTTGTTCTAATGCCATCATGAAAATGCATCCAGCCTGAAAGGTATGATTGAGTGTGTTATCTTATTTTCATTAGCTATTAAAATTTCTACTTGTCTAGACATCAGCAACTATAGAAGAAAAAAATACCAGGTGAAAATAAGTCAGAGATTATGCTTGTTGCACATTTTAAACATCAGTGACCAAGCCACAAAGATCATAAAAGTGAGAATAATCTGGTTATAACATCTGTCACCTCGCTGTTATGTAGGATTAATTTGGCTGATTTCGCTGCTACATTAGAAACAGTTACAGGGCCAATACATGTCATTCTGGAGCGCTCAAAAAAGTCACTATGAAAATACTGTTAAAAGTTGTATTGTCTGATAAATTCAATGAAATTTGGGGGTATTTAAAAAGAGGAGTTACTTCCAAAAGTACTTACAAATTTGGAAAATATGGTTTTGTTGTTGTGTTTCTTAAAAGGGATAATTATTCATTTTTACATCACCCCTTTCTTATTCAGACATGTGTGAAACAATTCAGGTGTGTACACCCATTGTCAGTTTTCTGTACTCATTCTTCATTGAAGGATGATATTTGCAATTTTCCCTTTACTATTGGGTTGTCGGAAAAGTCATGAGGTATTTTTTTCTATTTTTTTTGTTGCAAAAATGCATCATGACTTTTCTGACAACCCGATATTTACTTCAACAAATTTAATTGTATTTTGATATTTTACTTCAACATAATATCTAACATTAACTATAAAAGAGTTTGGTGCATAGGACAGGAGAAGTAATTTTACTTTTTCTCCTTCAGATATCACCAACTTTGGACAGAATATTTTATCTTTTTAAATTTCTGCTACTAAAACAATGTAGCCTCCTACTAATTATCTAGTTATTTTGATAGGTATATTCTTACAGATAAATGCTTCTTAAAAATATACGCAATCTTCTTATAAATGTTTAGTATGTTGTTGTAGATGGATATCTGACTTGTAACGTTGATAGGAAATATTGATCCACATAACTGCATTCTGGAAAAGCACTTTCAGGTAGCTAGTATTATCTCAGGTTTGAAGAAAGGTCTCCAAAGTGAGATCAGGGTAATGATCAGAGCAATGAAAATGGAAGAAAATAAATGAGAAATTATCTCGTGGTATCCAATTTAAGATACTGCAATACCAAAAGTTTAAAAGTTAAGCTGCACAAATCTAATCCATATTCTTAAAGAGTTTACAGTTTAGAGGGAGTGACAGCAATTTAGGGATCATTTATAATATGTGGGATATGTAGGGCCAAATATGAGGAATACATATCTCATGCTAGGGGAGTAAAAGAAGACTTCTTGAGAGAAGTGGCATCAGCAATACGAACGTGATGGCAAATATCAGCCAAGTAAAGGAATGTGGGGATGCAGCAGCCAATAAAAAGGCTCACTGGCAACAGGCAGGACTCCTACCAGGCATTACACTTCACAAGGGCTGAGTATGAAAACAGATGAGAAAGATGGAGTCATATAATTTAGGGCTCATTCAATAGTTAAGGAAATTGAATTTTATCCTGAGAGCAATAAGCACAGAAAGAATTAAACAGGAAAGTGATTTCACTAGATATTTAATTAGCAAGATGGGTTAGGAAGTTGTTGCTATAGAGGCTATGGTGGCCTGAACTAGTGCAGTGGCAGTGGAAGTGGAGAAAATTCATCAGAATGGAGAGAAATGTAGAAAATGTAGTTGTTAAGGCTTGGTGATTATTGAGACGTGGAGAATGAGAAAGAGACAGAAGTTAAGCATGAAGTCCAGGTTTCTGGCCCCAGAAACTAAGTGGATGGCAAAGAGATAGAAACGATGATAAATTCAGTTTGGGGAAAGCTATGAGTAAGAGTCATGTCCAGCAGGTACTGACGTACAGTCTCTAAATCAAGAGAGAGAGGTGTGGGCCTGAGATGTACAGGTGAGAGTTATCAGTTGGTAGAAAGTAACTTCTGAAACCATGGGAACAGATGATATCACTCACGAATAGGTAAAGTGTGAAGAAGAGCAGAGTTACCAATAGAAACTGAACGAACATCAAGGTTTTTATGCCTGTCCATAGACCAGGGCATGTGAGAGTCCTGGACCAGACCCCGTGTTCAGAGAGCCTGGGCTTTGATCCTCATGGAACAGGGAATGCACAGGGCCAAGGGGATGTATCTACCTGGAGCTTCCTCCTTAGACCATGCTCTAGCCACCTGGGACCCCAGAGTTCCTTGCCCAAATGGCTCTGAGCTTGTACGTGGGGTTAGCACAGGCACAGTCCTCTTCAAAAGGTCCATCTTCCTGAATACCAGTTGCGCTGCTGGTATGCACACCCTGAGGCTTGAGGAACGGCCAACACACTACTATTCACGTGTTATGTGTGGGTACAGATGTGAAAAGAACTTGGATGTGCAGGCTGAGATGCCAACACGTGTGCATGAGGCTCCTTTTGGTATCGGACAGAGCAAGAGTATGTCCAAGAAGGGGTCTGGCTCCAGGCCAGGGGGGTGGTTCCGCTTGTGATGTCAAGGTCTGGCATGGAACCCCAAGGAATCTGAGAATTCTACATTTATTTGAGCTCAATCTTCTAATTTAGAAGAGTAAAACATAACAGTTTTTTAGCTTGATTTATGTTAAAATATGTGGGCATATGAATGGAGGCCTTCATTAGTACTTTTGCCCCCATTTGCATAGCTGTTAGGGGTGAATCCATAAAGAAGACTAAGAAAGAGCAGTCAGAGAAGATACGCAAGAGAAGTCAATGCCATAGAAACCAAGGAAAAAGAGTGATTCAAAAGGAATTAATAGTGGCCAGTGCTCTCTAGGAGTTGTGTAAGATAGTCTAAAAAAGGTCCAGTGGATTTGGCACTATGGACGTGAGTGGTGAACTCAATGAGAACAGTTTCAGTGGACCACAGGGAAGACAGCCAGCTGCATAGACTTGGGGATGAGTAGAAAGAAAGAAATTATGGAAAGAAAGCATAGAGAGCTCTTTCAATAAGTTCATCTTTGAAGAGAAAGAAGGAGAAAGCAGATACTAGTTGGAAGGAGACCTGAGTCTAAAGGAAGGTTTTTTGTTTTTTTTGTTTTTCTTTTCATGAGAGTTTATCACATTAAATGCTGAAATAAGAATGCTAACAAAGGGGAGAGGTTGAAATACATGTGAAGAAAAGGAAAATAATAGTGTAAGGTATTTGGGGAGCTAGGGTAGGTGAACTCCAGAGCACAAGAAGAAATGAAACTTAATCAGAAAGAGGGGTACTCTTTCACTGAAACAAAGAGAAAAGAAGAAAGCACTCAGGTGGATGCACATAATCCTATAGGATTAGTGATATTATACTGAAATCATTTCAACTGATTTTATTCCCTGTGAATCTAAATATAATATCATCAAGGAGTGAGATACCATATTTGCAGAGAGTAGAGAAAGGCTGAAATGGCCACAGTGGTTAAATAGGAGAGAAGACTATTCAGGGATGGATGAAAGGAAAGCTGCTACCTAGTGTGGATGGGACAACTGGTATCTGAGATCAACTATTCATTTACCTATAGTGACACCAATTTGTAAGGCTGTGGGATTTTCTCCAAAGTATTAGCAGCTATGTAGATGTGGAAAAGACCCTCAGCTGGCTTCACTAGAGAGTGGGGGTTCACCAAGAGAAGGTGACAGAAAGACAAAGCAGGAGAGTCCAGAATACTGGCAAGAAGGTGGAAAAAGTGGTGAACCATGGAATCTAGGCTAAATAAGAAAAGAGAGGAGACACACAGATATGAAGAAAGCTCAGGGATCATTGGCCTGCAGGGCTGGGTAAGGTCAAATAACAGTATTTAATTGAGGGATATAGTAAGAAGGAATTGATAGTGAGTGTGGAATGATTAATTGTTTTCATTTCAAATACAGAAATAGTTACTATGTGACTGTTATATATTATTACTAGGGACGAATTCAAATAAAGAAAAAAAAGCACCAAATTCCTAATAAAAATCTAATGTCATTACTTCAAAATATAAATTTAAAAAATCTGTCCCTCTTTTCTAAGGAGTGTCATCAAATCCAATTAAGAGAAGCATCTCTAAGTCATAAAAACCATGAAAATGTTACAAAAAGCAGAACTAAATAAATTCAGAAGACAGAAATAGTAATGAATTTCATATTTTCCCAACTACACTAGTGTCTCGTTGAGATAGAGGCGTTTAATGGACAGCCATCAAATTCATCAATTTTAAAAACAGATAAATTGGCATTAAAAAAAAAAGCTATTCATAAAAAGGAAGAAAGAAAGACATAAGAGTTAGCAAGGGCTTATGGCAGGCCTTTGCATCCACTCTCAGGGGCTTTAAACTGATCTAGAATAAGCTGTGATCCTCAGGGGGACCCCCAGCCTCCACTCAATGAGCTCTGTCAATTCATCTCTCCAGTTTCTCTTAAAGATATTTTGGTGATTTGTTCGTTCTTCAGTTTTAACTGGAAAGGGAACCTTCTTCTAAGTGTTTATTGGAGTAATAGAATTGTATTACCCTTTCCTCCCTGAAATAACCAAAGAAACGATTTTCTCCCCATCACCTCTCAACCCACCTAAGATGTTCCTCAGTGATCTCTGTCACCAGGATGTGAGCATCTATTTGAATATTTTTATTTCTTCTAATTTCTACCCAATATACAGTCTATAAGAATACATATATCTCATTTACAACTAATAACAATTCTTTATATCGAACCTCTATTATTCATATAGTCTTTTTAAAAATTAGATGCTTTTTGTATCCTCAGAGACACTTTATGGCTTACAGTACACAGAAAGATGCCAACTCTTTGCATGTATCAAAGAATATTTAAGGGCTTGGAAATGAAAAAGGGAAGTCTAATACATTATATTTAATCTTTTCAGTTCAAAATCATAGCTAGATGGAAACAAAGATCAAAATATGAAATACAGATCTAAATATCTTGAATGTAGGTTGCTGCATTATTTTTGTAATGCAGAATTTTTTAAGAAAACTATCTTCATCCTAGATCAAATACTGAAAACATTAACATGAAGTAAAAGAAACAATTTAAAAACCTAGTGCTAATTCAGATTTAAAAACACACTACAAAACTGGCTAACAGGCTACACTATTTCCCTTATGTATTATTTTTTAAATAAACAAATATTTTATTTTTACATGCTATTTCCCTTTATATTATTGCATTTTGAGATACAACTTACTATTAGTCTTTCCTTTATTTCTATTTCTTAGGCCCATACACCTAAGGGTGTGTGTGTGTGTGTGTGTGTGTGTGTGTGTGTGTGTGTATTTGTCTGTCTGTGTGTGTGTTACATATGGAGTAGTGTAAAGTAGAAAAGAATAATGGAGAAAGGAGATTGGCATTTATTCCATGAACTGAAATACACCATACATATTTCTAATACATGGGAGCATGTCTTCGCCCATTAAAATAACCTTTTAAAGAAATAAAAGCATTTGTAATGCTTACCCACAAACTTTTGTGGAGTGGAGCTTTTACGTTTTCCCATATTCCCCGTGAGCTTCTCTATGACAGCAGGTCTCTCAAAAGGCACCAGAGAAATATTGTTGTCCATAATAGGCTCTTGTTCCTTACAATCTTCTATAGGAGGTACTATATGAAACCATACAAAAAATGCAATCTGATAATTTCTTCAACATATTATAGGTACAAAGCTGGATTTGCCATCTCAAAATGTGCTATACAAACATAAGCCAGTATGCTTGAATCAAAGCCAGTGGAAAGAGAACCTCTATGTTAAAGTACATGGTAATTTTACTCACACACACAGAGGATTTGTTTTTATCTGAGTCTCTCTCAGATCAATGACATAAACTGTTGCCATTATTGGTGGCAAACATGTTCATCTTGTTTCTCATCTTACTCCTCTGAAAGTGTTTTTAACATTGATTAAAATCAATAGTACTTTAGTACTGCACTATTCTCAAGGCTTTGGGAGTTTATTTTCGTAAAACAATGTAAGTCAGTCAACGTGTTTTGGAGGAAAGCTTCAACAGACACAGAGAATTACAGCACAATGTTTAACCAGCTCTCTCTCTCTCTTTCTTTTTCTTTTTTTTGTCACCCGTGTATTTTCTTGTAGCAGATTTTCTATGCGATGAGCCGAGTGAGCTGGTAGCCCCACTGGCAGGAGATAACTACCTGCCCAAAGCAGCCTTCCTGAAGGAGATCCGGTTCTGAACATGTCTACATACAGTCAGCTGTGGCAGCTTTACGATTATCATTTATTTTTAAAAAGAGCTCTTCAGCAGGATCAAAGGATCCATTTCCAAATTGGCATATCTGCTCACTAAACTCCTCTCATTCATTTGACATAAACTCTCCGACACTGCTTCCTCTTCATCCCATGTGTCTGAGTTGTGATGGGCTAATCTACCAGCTCATAGATATTGACGTTAGATATTGATATTCGTAGTGTACACAAAGGACTTGTAAAAGTTGTCTCTGAATAAAAATACTGTCAAAGAACATTTAACAAAGTAACAACTGAGGCCAACTGAGATATACTTATAGGAAAGACCACAACTAATTACTCCTGGATTATTGTTGCTTTCTCCAATTGTACGCGTGGGCCAACTTGGGAAACTTAAAGATCTCATACCTTACGATATCTTTACGCATTCAGCATATTGTGTAAAGTGACTTAGTCTGCCCCTTTTGTTTGCAAAAAAGAGTCCCGCTGTGTGAAACACAGTCCATTCTCATTTATAAGGGCGGACACTAAAATAAAATGAGCAAGCAAGAGATGAAAATCCAGTACAAATTCAGGTGACCTATTTAATAAGTGATGTGGGTTGCTGATTTTGAAAAAAGTGAAAAACGGCATCAGAAAAATATTTTCCTAAATTGGACATGCTTAAAGAGATCGACATTCAAGCTAAGTTTTGGGTTAACCTAATATAGTCTGCTTGATGGGCCAGAAAAATTTAGTCTTCAATCTCTGTTTTACAAGAGGTCCTCTGGTTATGAATGGCAAAACATTCTGAAATTATTGCATGTTGATTTGGAAAAAACAAATTCCAAGATGAGATTCAGAAAGAAGGAAACACTTAGCACATTTTCTATACTGATATAATTCATGATATTCTCAAGTGGAAAAGTAGTCCCCTTATGTTACGTAAAACATTATGGCCTCTCTGAGAAACAACTAAAACTTAAAAAAGAAAAAAAAAACACACAAACCTTAAACAGTAAAGCAAAGAAAGGATGACTGTAGAATTCAAATAAAGGGGACAGGAGGGTGGAATGTCAGTGGTGATGTGACGGGGAACCATGTAATTAGATAGATTGTCAACATCGTACCTTTTGTTTTGGGTGGTAGATTCATAGGCACTTACTCCATTATTAAAAAATAATAACTACAGACCAAATAACTATAGACCAAAGATGAAAATATGTCATAGACCAAGATCCAAAATGAAAAAGGGAAAGAAAAAAAGTTCTAAATTTTGCTAAAAAACAGCAAAACTGGTTAATAGGGTTTGCCCCCAAATTGAATATACTAATTAGTTTTGAAATGAGTAGTCTAAAGATTGGCAGTTTTGCTCTAAGTCTCACCTTGAATTTTCATATTTGCACACATTTAACACTCAAAACGAAACCTGGGTGTGGGAACTGTCCCACACCACATCCACCTCAATTCAGATGATTTGTCCCAAGTTCAATGAAGTGCATGTGAACTGAAAACAATGACTTCGGCAGGGCCCTGGTCTAAATTCTACTTTACAATGGTCCTTTACATATCAAATGTCGATCTTGTTTCTACAATATTGACAATGCTAATAATAACAACAACAATAACAACAACAGCTGTTGTATGTGATGTGTTAAGTACTGTTGGAAGGCTTTGCATTTAATAATTCATTTAAGGCTTTCCACAACCTCCTGAGAGAGGGACAATTACCATCTCCATTTTACAGATGGGGAAACAAAGATCTAGAGATGTTAAACAATTTCCTCAGGGTTTACATCTAGTTAGTAAGGAATATATGAGTTGAACTTAGGAAGTGTGGCTCCAGAGACTGAGTTCTTACCCACTATGCTCTGGTATTCTTTGTAGACATGATTTAAATATTGACTTTTTATAAACAAGTTTGACATATTTTTAGGTCAGCCACTGGGAAAACATCAGATACATTTTCTCAATTATGTAACTAATCTGAATTTTTTGCTTTCATGGATCTGGGTGCAACTCATCAAAATGTTTGTGGATACACTGGATTGTCGGAAAAGTCATGACGCATTTTTGCAATGAAAACATAGAAAAAATATGTCACGTCTTTTCCGACAACCTAATATATTGTTTGAAACACAAAATAAGTTCTCCAGTTACCTCAATAATGCATCAAACACATAGTGAGATATTCCTCTAGGCTAAGAAAATATCAATATGCTAACTTCACTTGTCAGAGTAAACTTCAAAACCAAATATCTTCCTTGATGTTATTTTTGAAATTATAACCAGGATAAAAATAGATTTATACTTGCATTATTTCATTATCTCATCACATTGATAAATCATACAGAACCTCAAAAGTATTCCCAACATATAGCTATTACACTGAACAATCCATTCAAATCTCAAATTCCAAGGAGACAGTCCAAGGGACCTAGATTAGGTCACATATCCATCCCCTGGCCAGAAGAGGGCAGGGCACAGAGCCTGACAGTCCCGCCATGATTTCATGCAATGGGAGGCAAGTCTTTCAAAGGAAGTGAAAGTCTCTCAAAAGAAGAAGAAAGGTATGTAGGGCAGGCAAAAACAACAGATGCCTTCCATATTGTCAGAGATTTTCTCCATGTTGCTGAATCTGTAAGAAACTTTTCAGTATTCTTAGCTATTTTCTTGAGAACACTGGATAGTGCTGAAACTTGCTTTGGCGTCTGTGAAATCACTCTTTCCATTTCCAAGCTCTCTGCTCTTACTCATCTTCATGACTTTTTTTTTTTTCTTCCTGATGTATTGTTGGCCTTTTAGATGTCTCACGCTATACTTATCCATGTAACCCTATAAAACCTATTCCTTCAGGCTACTACCTACATAATAATGCCACCCACATCTTTCTTTCCTATCCATACTTCTCTCGAGAGCTTGACATACACTCGTATAGATTCAACTTTTTCTTAGTTTCACTTGGCTCTCTCACAGGTCCCTAAAAGATACTGTGTTCAAAAACAAATCTCCATTTCCCTCTCCCGACTTTCTCCTATTTTCCTAATTTCCATCTCAGGGAATGAGACTACTATCTAACTGGTCATCCATGCTAGATAATGTCATCATTGCTAGATAACTGGTCATCCATAACTTCAGCACTGCTAGATAACTGGTCATCCATGCTAGATAACTTCAGCAAATCCTAGACTTCTTCCTTTCACCCAGTCTCCTACCCCTTCTTCTCCCTACCATCTCCTTACACATCTACATGGAGTACCAAGTGTTTTAACACCTATAGTTGCTCCCAATTACCTAACTTTTCTGCATATTGCAGACTACTAAGCTCAACTCAACCAACCAGTTGATTGTTGCAATGGTCCATTTGCCTCTCTCACGGCTCTGTTGATGGCTGTCCCATATTTCTTATAATAAAATGTTAATGTAATAATGAGTTTTAGGATAAATTACAAATTCTTTGCTTAACACAATAGGCCCTTGATTCCCTGTCCATAGCTTATATCTCTAGCTTTATAACCTTCCAATTTTTCTTACATTTACAAACTGGACTCTAATTGTGCATAGCTGCTTGAAGGTCCTCAACCCACCATGTTCTTTTAGACTTCTATGTCTTCACACAGGCTGTTCTCTTTGCGTGCAACAACCTTCTCCACTTATTTAGGTGGCTATCTTGACTTTCACAACTCCACTCAAATATAACTTTCCTTAGAAATTCCTCTTGGACACACTGTGATTTAGATATCTGTCCTCTGTGTCCCCATAATGCTTATCACACAGTGTTCTAACTGTTGGTTTACTGGTCAGCTTCTTCCAATAGTTGGTAAATGACCTTAGGGTACAGGCTGCATTTTATTTGACTGAATCTTTAATACCTTTTCTGATATGAGACAAATATAACATTCAATGGATGTTTACTAAATGACTTAATGAAAAAAATGTCACCCAATGGAAATAGGTTAAAGAAGCCTACGAGAAAGTTTGTATGTTTCCAATTATGTCTCCATACTTGCCATACAGAAATTCCTTTTACCAAATACCTCAAACTATAAACCTAAACATATATTCTTTCTTTAAAGTTGGCTACCTTTCTGGTTAACACTTTTGTTTTTGTATTCAGGCAAGGGGAAAAGTTAATTAGGTACTTCAATTCTTAAAGCTTTTTCTTCAAGCTGAAAAGACTTGAACAATGGGCATAAAATAATTTTCAAATAAGATAATCTGCCGTAAAACCCAATTTATTAGTATCTTTATTTCCAAAACTAGAAGTCATTATTTTTCCCTTTCCATCAAACTGAAGAATGTTTTATTCTACCTGATAAATATGTCTCCGTGTTTCACCCTGTTCTCTCCTGTTACTGCCTGTTCATCATTTTCTTGGCATTCTCACTTCCAGTCTCTCACAGCATGCCACTCATACATCTACCCTATATTCTGCGTTGGTGACATATTTCTTTAAAAGACACAAATTTGACCACCCCAGTGAAGTTCAAACATTAGATAAGCATCAAAGGCTCTACCGTTGCATCACAACCTATTATTTCAATCTCATTTCCCACCACTCCCTTAACTCCAACTATGTTCAACTTCCAGGAACCTGTTAATATTCTTTTTTTTTTTTTTTTGAGGGCAGTGTCACTGGCTCTCTTATGTGGGACTGAACCGGGGCCGCTGGCTTCCCAAGCCAGCGCTTAACCACCGCGCCACTCGGCCGGCCCTCTGTTAATATTCTTTTATGCCTCTGAGTTTTAGCCTACAACTAACTTTTCTGCCTGGAATGTATTGTACATTCTCTGTGAATCTGTCTGAGGTAGGCAATTTCTTTCTCATCCTCATGCACGGATCAAACACTGCACGTAGAAAGCTTTCCTTGGCCTTTCTAGACAGAGTCAGGTCCGCTCTGCATCTATGCGCCTGGAGAAGCATATACATGCCTTCATTAGAGCATGTGCTTCATTTCATTTTTTAAGTAGGTATTTCCTACCAGACTATAAATGTAAGAAAGAAATTGTGTGCATTTATCTTCACATCCCCAGAATGTTCCATAGAACTTGCCACATAGCAAGCCCTCGATACATGTTTCCTGAAATAAGTTCAAATGCCACTCTGACTTCAGATACTTTCTCATTAGAAGAGCCAACATGAGGAAGAACATGTTTTGGGAAAGAGAGGCTAGGAAATCTAACCATGTCAAATATGAAAATAAAAGAATAGTAATTAGTTTCAGGGAACTAATGGCAATCTCAATGATGACAACCCCCACACCTACCCCAAGAAGAAAAGACACAAGTATGGATAAGATGTAAGAAGATAGTAAGAGATATAACAGTAAGAGAGGGAAAGGGATAAAAATGATTTCAACATGGCTCAGGTTAAAAGGAAACACACACCAAGCGATGTATATGAGATAAAGTTAATGATGAACTCTAGCAGCATTTTACCCATATTTCTCTCCCTTATGGCATTTATCAATTCCTATCTCATGCAGTCAATTCTCTACTATGTAGGTTAACAAAGGGAAAAGGAGGTTAAGGACAGTCTCAAATGATTATTATGACACACCTAGAAAAAGTACAGCATGAAATGGCATTAATATAAACTTCATTGGTTAAAATGATATCCAGTATTGAATAGTTGGGTCTATGGATGATATCAACCCCCCCCCCCCCACTCCTCCTTGGCTCTGCCCCCCACTTTCTCTCCTCTATTTCGGTTTCAGAGCCACCTGTAAAGGGCCTTTGCCTGCCAAGGGCAAAGCGATCTGGGAAATGAGGCTGATGCTGAGACTGCAGTTGTTTAGAAGTCTTTTTCTTCCCCCCAAAACACACTTGTTTAAACTGTCAGCATTTATTCTATGTTAGGTTAAACTGCCAACAGCGAGTTAAATGTTGACTGTAATTATTTATACACACCTTATCTCCCTGTAACAATATAAAGTCTTTTAGAGACACTCATTCAGATGTGTATGCAATACAGAGTCTCATACATAACTATGAATGGGAAAATGAATTAATAGAATAATCCAATCAAATGTCAAAAGTGCAATAAGAGAGCATTATACGGAAAAGTGGCAGTGCCATAAGGTGTCTTTGGAAAGCTCTGGCATGCCCCCAAGCCTGTATCAGCTACCCTGCCTCAGATCACCTCTAAAGGCAGTTACACAGAAATGGTGTGCTTAGTAGGCAAAGAAACCCTCGAATGCCTAAGTTAATGCTGGCAAGCATCGTAAATTTAAAGAGGATGGAACATTTACAATTCCTTAATATTTAATGCCTGGAAATGTAACAGTAAAAAGGAGTATTTACTGGGTGTTTATTGCACATCCAATCACATTTAATTCTCATACCAAGCCTATGAGTAATACCGTCAGACACCACATAGGCAGACTAGGTTTGCTGGACTCCTAGCCCCACCATTTTACCCTGTATGTTCTGGGACCCTCACAATCCCAGATAATGCAAGCTTGTAGTATCAAATTTACTAGGACTTCAAACAGACAGGTTTTTAAAAATTATAGTTAATAATGATAGCCATATAAAAAGATGATCTCACAACAATGAACATAATTAAATCTGATTCTTTATGTTATATAAACTATACTCAATACAAATACAAAGAAATGCTTCAATTATTCAGGATAACAAAGCATTTTATTACAAAAAATTCTTAACAACATATAATCACTAGCTGTATGTATTCCACAGTATGTATTATATAAAACAAACAGAAACCCAACAAATAATCCTTGAGCTATCTATAAATCACTGAATAGATATTTATAGTTTAAAAGTGACTATAGTGTTCCCCAATTATACTATTTAATATTGGTCAAATATTCTTTATATAAAAGATACAAATGAACCAATAAGTGAAGATTTTTGTATGAACTTCTATGGATAATAAAACTGATCAGCATAAAAATATAATTTGTAGGACAAGACAGATCCAAATCTGAAGAATTGAAATGAATTACTTTCCTTTGTAAGGCTGATTTGCTAATATTAATTTTTAAGTAATACAGAGTTATTAACTGATAAACCCAAGGGACTGCCTTTCTATCTGCTACTGTGCATTGTGGAGACTAGAATGTTTTGGCTTCGGGTTTGATTTCTGTGGAGGGAAGTGGTGCTTTAAATTTGGTCTACATTGTTCTCCACACTTGTAGAAGCATAATCAGTAATTTCCAAAATAAATCACAAGACAGTTTAGAAAAATTTCTAATTATAACACTGATCACTTACCTGCGAGGAATAAAAATACACACACAAGTAAACCAATTACATCTTTTAGGGGAACCTATTGATTTATTGGAACCATCTCTAACTATTTGGTGCAACCAATGAAAGAGGAGAGTAAATAGTACCTTCCTTTGGTGTATTCAAGGTCGGCTGCCATTATTATGTTAATATAAACCCCGTTCTGAGAAATAATGTGGGAGTATCACAAAAACTCAATATAGCTGGTTTGCAAACTATCCCAAAGCTCAACTCATTTCAAATGCTTAAGAAGGTAATCCCATGCAAAGTGAATGTGATCTAAAATTATTTTAACACAGTAAGATTTTCTTCTTAAAATGAAGGGTAGAGAGAACTGTGTAACCCACAAAAATCTACAAGGGCGGTGGGGAGGGGAATGGAAGCCGTGAAGGCCGTTTCTACCCACCATGATGACTCATGACCTGCCCCGCGGCCTCCATGCTCACATTCTGGAGATAGTTGTGGCAGCGCTCCTTGTGCTCCTCCAGGGAACTGCGCTGCTTGTAGCTTCGTCCACAGTAGTTGCACTTGTGAGGTTTGCCCACTACGAAGAGAAGTCAAGATTAGTGTGCTGTCAGTTTCATCTAAAGCCAAATTAACAGCTAACGTCTGATAGTCTGGAGAAAGCTGGTACATGCTTTTTCAACCTTAAACCTCTTCCTCCTCCACACTCGGATTCAGATCATAAATCTCTACTAGGACTCAAATATAGACAGAAGATAAGGCAGATCGTACCTTTGGTGATAGGGGAAATACTGAATCAAATTCACGCTCTGACTGTATCCTAGATGATCAATCTTCAATTTATCTGACTCTGAATGCCAACACTGACTCTTAACTCAGTTCTCTCAGCTTTGATTCAGTCAAAAGACAAATCGGGAGTGCCCTAGATATATGATGAGAGTTATTTTTTATTTATTTGGGGCGGGGGGAGTGGTGGTAAGGACAGAGGATCTTACTGAAGAAAACCAAACTGCAACAACTCAAAATGTCATTTTTTTTTTAATGAAAAGATTATTCATGAGTACCAAGAAGACTAAAACGAAGGCAAATGATGAGAAAAACATACAGATAAAAGCGGAGTTTCTTTTTTCTTTCCACCTTGGTAATAACTCTTCACACATGCAAAACTTTGAGGCAGATCAGTGTATTCTCCCACAACAGCACTGTTCTTATATTACTAAGAATTAACCTACTAGGTGCTTTGACTCAGGAAGGCCCACCATATTCAGTGATACAACAATAGTAATATTTTCCAATACATTTCACATTCAGGAAATAAATTATTTCCTAATAGCCAAAGAACCATATCTCGGTATACCTGGTAAAATACGGTGGATGCTCACATTAAAAAAAAAAAAGAAAAAAATTACAAAATTGATTAGGAAGAAAAAACAAACACATTTATGGAAAGGGGCATGTTTCCATTTGTAACTACTTCATGTAGTTGTGATATTCACGAGGATATCACAAAGCACTTTGATTCTTGGTTTTGAGAGTAACGAGATAAGCACGGAACGCCAGGTGGTCTGTGCCAAAGTCCCCATAGTGAAACACAGTGATAATCAGGTCAAGGGCTGTCACATGACTCCCAAAGGACACAGACACAACTGTTTTTCATGGCCAACCACAACATCCCTCACTGCAGCCACCTTACAAACCCATGCTATGACACTGGTCATAGGTGGGACTGAAAAGCTGGAACAAGGCAAGGTACTCAAAGCTACATCAAAGTTTCACTATGCTGATTTTTTAAACAAACAGAACCTTTAGGTTGTCCTTGAGATGCACACAATTGAAAATAAGTTGTTTCCTAGTTATAAGTTTTTGTGAACCATCCTAAATAAACAAAAGCTCTCTAAAGCATGATTATTCATTTCGAAAAATACCAGGCAGGGTAACTTCTATTATTCAGAACCAAGAATTTCTGGGAAGTTGAAACCAGGCAGCTGTGTCTACTGTGAAGAATTTGTATCACTGTGTCAGAGCATTCAAAGATACAAGAAAATACTTTAGTCAAAAACATTTAGTGTAAATAATATATTTACATGTAATTGAGTTCCAAGACATGAGACTACACATTACAAAAAGCCTTTGTTTGCTACAACCATTACTCAGTTTGGGGTTCTTTAGTGCTGTTTCTCTGGAAATAACTGAGAAATTTGCATGGCATAAGTCTACTAACCAATGAATTCTTAGTAAGCTCATGCACTATAATTAATAGGCCACTACTGACTAGTTCTGTCACCTCCATCTTCCCGTTTGTCTTGCCATATTGCATCCATTGATACCTGTTTTACTGTGAACATAACCTCCTATACTTTTTTCCTCTTATTTAAGCAAATGTGATACCTTCCCAACTTAATTAAAATGTAGTTCCCGTCCATGCCCTTTGGCTCACAACCTTCTATAACTTCCCAACTCACCTGACAAAGGAGGAAACAGTCCACTTTTTACTGCTTTCAAAACTCCTTTTTTTTTACTCCCTTCACTTTTGAAGTCTATCCTGTCTGCTTTCCTTCAGTTGTTTTCAAACATCACTCTTTCCTCTTCATCCCATCCTTGTTCTCAGTGAGTCCAAAGAATCTGAGTACATTTTTCTCAAAGCAGAACCCCGATTTTC
Source organism: Aselliscus stoliczkanus (assembly GCA_033961575.1). Taxonomy (NCBI): domain Eukaryota; kingdom Metazoa; phylum Chordata; class Mammalia; order Chiroptera; family Hipposideridae; genus Aselliscus; species Aselliscus stoliczkanus. Next base: position 155,978,147 of record CM066731.1, read on the forward strand.
CTACATCTTCATCTGCCTGGCACTCCAGCAATCTGCTTTCTGGGTGACATGTTGGAACTTTGGCATCTCTGAACTATTTTAGCTCCAAGACATTTGCTCTGGAGATGCTAAACCTTTTCCCTTTACCTCTCTCACTTAATCCATGTTTATTAACAGCCTCCTGTGTACCAACGCTGAAGAGGCTGAAGTGTAAACTGGAGATGGAGTTCTCACGGTGCCTACCCTCATGCATTGAGTTTGCTGAAGAAGACAGGCATTTAACACATATACAAGCGAAGTATTACAAACGGGTAGATTCTGCAAAAGAATGTTGTCCTAGTTAATATAACATGGGGACCTAATTTAGTTTTAGAAGGTTGATCAGGAAGGTCTGCCTGGGGTAGGAACATTTGGGCTGATAACTACAGGAAAAGTAGAAGTTGGTCAGATGATGGGGGTTGGGGGGTGGGGAGGACAGGCAGTGTTTCAGAATTTCCGGGACCTGCCCTCATCTCTTTCTATTTGCTCTCACATACTCAGCTCCTTCAAAGTCAACATCACGCCCTTACTAGTTTTTTGAAAATTATTTTCAAACATCATTAACAATCCCTGCCAAATATGGCTCTACAATCTCCACAAGACCATTTCCTGCCATTTCTTTGATACTTCTTAAAAACCAAGTTCATGAAAACATTATATTTACTCTCTTTATATGACTGTATCTGTATACTTATAAACTATGAACTAATATGTATATCACATATATTCATAGACCAGTACTTTGCTTTCATTTTTATAATTATGAAATACATAAATATTATAAAATACACTCTCACCATCTGAAACATCTTCATTCTGATATTACTGAAACATTTTTTAAAAAGTCATCAATAGCCTCTGAATCACTAAATCCAGGGGACTTTAATCAATCCTAACTCTTCCTAATTTCTTGGTCATTATCATACCTTCATGTGTCTTGGATCCCCACATTTTAGCTTCTGAGATCAGATACTGTGTCCCCCTCCCTGGCTTCTCAACCTCTTCCTCCCTGGCAGATATATATGTACCTCCAAATTCTGTTCTCAGAACAGCAGCCTTTCTCTCTTCCCTCTAGATGAAGCCCTCATTTCTATGAAACGTCCAAAGCATGCCTGGAATAATTCCTCATGTTTGTAAGCTCCTACTTGTCATTTAAACCTTTTAAAAATGATGTTGGTGAACCCAAAATCATAGTTTTCTCCTCTGTGTTCTCACAGCACTCTGTTCATGCTCTGTTGATACAGTACTTATGACAATTGCATTGTAATTATCCATTTGATATCTATGTATTTCCCTAATCCAAATGACAAGCTCTGTCACATGAACAGAAATCATGTTTTACACAGTTTTAAATTAATAGTGCTTATGGTAGTTATTAAACATAGGGAATACACTCAATATGTATTTGCTGAATGACTGCACTTCAAACTCATCCTTCAAATGCCTCTGAGTATTGACTCATGCATATTCCTCTGAAATCTAAAATTCAACATATCCATTTTAAAATTGGCACTAATGAGGTTTAACTTACATGAAATAAAATCCACACGCTTTAAGTGTACTTTCCAAGGAGGTTGAAAGTATAGAGTTGTGTAACCGCCACAACTAAAATATAGATTTTCATCACCCTAAATAAAATTCCCTAATGTTCCTTTGCACCAATTCCTTCCTCCACATTGATGGCAACCACTGATCTGCTGCTGTCACTACAGTTTTGCCTTTTTCTCAGGATTTCATACAAACTGAACCATACAGCATGTGGTCTTTCATGTATGGTCTCCTTCACTCAGCATAACGATTCTGGGATTCATCCATGCTGTTGCATGTATTGGTAGTTGATTACTTTCTATTGCTGAGCAGTATTTCATTGTATATTCCAATACACCATAGACTGTTATCCATTTACTAGTTTGGGTTGCTTCTAGTTTATGGCTATTAGGAATAAAGCTTCTATGACATTTGCAGGCAAGTCTTTGTTTTCATTTCTCTTAGCTAGATTCCAAGACGTGAGACTACCAGGTCATATGACATCTGATCAACTTTATAAGAAACTGCTTAACTGTTTTCCAAAATGGCTGTATCACTGGGTATTTGTATGAGCAGTATATTAGAGTTACAATTGTTCCACATCCTTGCCAAGATGATATTATCAATCATTTTTTTTCATTTTACCCATTCTGGTAGGCATGTAGTGGTATCTCATGGTGACCTGTGTTTTCCTCATGTCTCATAAGGCTAACCTCGTGCCATTAACTTATTTTCTTTGGTGAAGTATTTGTTCAAACCTTTTGCCTATTTTCTTATTGTGTTGTCTGTAACTTTATTATTGAGTTTCAAGAGTACTAATTCTGGATACGAATCTTTCACCAGATACATGCTTTTTCAATATTTTCTGTATGAGTGTCTTGCTTCTTTTAACTTTTTGCATTTCTGTTGAAGAGCAAAGTTTTTAATTAAGTCCAATTTATCAATTTTCTTCTATTCTTTTTTTTGTGTGTGTGTGTGTGTGTGTGTTCTATTCAAGAGACCTTTGACTAGCCAAATGTCACAATAATTTTCTCCTTTGTTTTCTTCTAGAAGTTGTACGCTTTAGCTCTTATATTTAGGTCTATGACTCATTTCAACTTAATTTTTGTATATGATATAAGGTAAAGCCTATATAATTCCTTTTTTTTTAAATGTGGATATCTGATTGTTCTAGCCTCATTTGTAGAAATTATCTTTTCCTGCTTAAATTATCTCAGTATTTTTGTTGAAAATCAATTGGTCATATATTTGTGGTGTATTTCTGAACTCTCTATTCCATTTTATTAATCTTTTATTTGTACCCTTAAACCAAAAGAGTATGTCTTATGAAGGCAGTTAGTCTTCCAAGCAGATAGTGTAAGTCATCCAACTTTGCTTTTTTTCAAAATTATTTTGGCTATTTTAGGCCTTTTGTATTTCCAAAAATTTTTTAGAAACAGTTTGTCAATTTCTACAAAAATGGCTGCTATGATTTTGATCAGGATTGCACTGAACCAATAGGCTCAAATTAAGGGGAATGATCACCTTAACAGCACTGAGTTGTTTAAACCATGATCATGCTATTATCACTCCATTTACTTAGGTTTTCTTTAATTTCTCTCAGCAATGTTTTATAATGTTTTTTGCATATAATTACTTAAATTTATCTCCAAGTATTTCATATAGTATGAAATTTATCTCTATGTATTTCATATATATTTTGAATGCTATAATAAATGGTATTGCTTTCAAAATTCTAGTTTCTAATTGTCCATGGCTAGCATATAGAAATACATTACTTTCATCATATTGACATTGAATATTGCAACCTTACTAACATCACTCAGTTTTATTTTTTTTGGTTGATTCCTTAGTATTATCTACATGATGAGCATATTAAGTAAAACTAAATACAGTTTTACTTATTCCTTTCCAATTTGTATGTCTTTTATTTCTTTCTGTTGCCATACTGCATTGACAAGACTCCCAGTATGTTGAATATAATTGGAGAGAAAAGACATTCTTGCCTTGTTCCTGCTCTTAAAGCTTAAGTTGCATTCATATATTATTAGTATGATGCTAGCCAAATTTTTTCAAGGATAGCCTTTATCATGTCAAAGAAGTTCCTTCCTACTGCTGCAAATTTTTATCATGAATAAATACTGAATTATACCAAATGCTTTTCCTGCATCTATGAAGATGACTACATGTTGTGTTTTTTTCTTCTTTAGTTTATTAATATGGAGAATTACATTGATTGATTTTTCCAGTATTTAATGTCATTTGAATTCCTGTGATAAACTGTACTTGGTCCTGAGATGTTCATCCTTTTTTATATATTTCTGGATTTTACTTGCTAAAATTTTGTTTAGAGGGATATCACTATATAGTTTTCTTTTATTGTAATGTCTTTGGTTTTGGTATCAGGGTAATGTTGAACTCATGAGAAGTATTACTCAATGAATTTGTTTGTTTCATCTGCTCAAATTAACTTATTTATAATAAACTTGTTTATAATATTCCTGTATCATACTTCCAACGGTTATAGGAGTTTTAGTGATGTTCCATTTTCAATTTTGATGTTAGGAAAATGAGTGTTCTCTCTTAGCACTGATTAATCTTGGCTAGAGGTTTACCCATTTTATTGACCTTATCACAGAAAGAACCTTCGATTTGATTTATTTTTCTTTATTATTTTTCTGTCTTTCATTGATCTCTGCCTTTATCATTATTTTTTCCTTATTTTACACACTCTAGATTTAATTTGCTCTTCTTTTGTAACTTCTTAAGGGAGCTTAATTAGTTTGAGGCCTTTCTATTTTTCTAATACAAGTACTTAACGCTATATATTTCCCTCCAAGTACCATTTCTATTCTCATCATGTTCATGTTTTCCTTTATATTTTTAAATATATGGGATATATTTACAATAGCTGTTTTATCAGCATTGTCTGCTAGTTCAACCATTTGCTCATTTCTGGGTCTGCTTCTATTGATTGATTTTTCTACTGATTGTGGGTAATATTTTTCACCTTTTTTGCACATCTGTTATTTTTTTAATAGGATGCTGGATATTGGGAATTTTACACAAGTGGGTTCTAACTTTTGTTGCATCTCTTGAAAGTGTGGTTGATTTGTTCAAGTATGCTGTTACATTTCTTGGAATCAGTTTGATCCTTTTAATATTTGCTTTTCATCTTTAAGGCAGATCCAGGGCATGCTTTAATCTAAAGGCTAATTTATTCCAAGCAATAAAATGACACTCATCTGAGAACTTGACTCAATACCCTGGGTCTTACAGAACTCTTCCCCCACTGGCTAGTGAGAATGAACTACCCTAAACCCTGCATAAGCTCCAGCAATTGTTTGACCTTCTGCCTTCTGGCGTTTCTTTTCCCAGTTTCAGATAGTTTCCTCATACACATTAAAACTCACTATTTAGCCAAAGAGTCAAAGGGCCCTCTGTAAAACGCCAGAGCTTTGTCAGGCAGCATCTTCCTGTCTGATACTCTGCCTTCCACACTCCAAGCACATAGATCTCCCTGGACTCCTCAATTCGGCAAGGTGGCCTGGCTCTGTTTGGGTTTGCTCTTCCTGAGGGGTGGCCTGGAAACTGCCCCCAAGAAGTAAACTGGGATAGTAATAGGACTCATCACCTTTGTTTTTCTTCTCTCAGGGATCACAGTCCTGCAGTGGCTATTATTCAATGTCTAAAAGCTATTTAATATATTTTCTCTGGTATTCTAGTTGTGCAAGACAGGAGAGTAAATCTAGTCCCAAATACTCCATCATGACTGGAAGCAAAAGTTATATTTTTAATTGCATTAAATACCAAGAAAGTTACACTAACTTACTGACCATGGGGTATATTAATCAACAGCCTTGTTTTGATTCTTTGCCTTAAGAATGTAAGTTTCATTACCAATACAATTCAGGTAACTGAGAAAAAGTTTCTTAAAAGTATAATTCTAAGAAGAAGATATAATACTAACTATTGTAAAACACAGCAGAAAACAATGCCAATGTTTCCAACTATCTCAAAAGTTAACATAGTCTCTTTTTTGACATACTGTACCTCACAAAAATCTTATACTTGTAACACACACACACAAAGGAAGAACTATCAGTATAATCTGTCAGAGGTATAGATACAGATTACTGACCTGAGTATTGAATTACAAATTGAAGAGCAATGAAGATAATCTGACAATCCTGAAACCTATTCAATTAAAAAAGACTGCTAGCATTTACTGGTATTTTCTTCATCTGTAATTATGAGGAATTAAAAATAAGAAATGCCTGCCCTTTTACTCCTAAAAGCCCCACACACCTACCCAAAAGGAAGAACAAATCAATAGCCATAAAGAATTTTGAAGTAGGACTGTTTACCATAAATTTATAGGGTGTTACAAAAATAAATAGCACAACCCAGTCTTACTTATATTTTCTTAAAATATGTCACTTTTAAATAAGTTCTTCTAGTGAAACCTACAAAACAAATTACAATAGCACTAATCCATGTGGTAAATGTTTTTATATATTCTTTCTATAGATGTATGTGTTTACACATATAGAAACATGCAAAGAAACACATCTATATACAGAAAATAGATTTACCATTTGTCATACCACATATAAAATCAGTGACAGAGTATTATGACTGTATCACATTCACTTCTTTTTAATACAATCAAATGCACCCCCTTTCCTTTATATACTTATAATACAAAAAATGGGAACTTGATATCTGATTTTACTTGGTAATTGCCAACAGACTTATAAATTAACCTGAAGAAAGATGTGCACTGAACTATGCGATTGACTTTTAATTTTTTGTTTTGTTTTGTTTTCAGTGTCCCTAAGTTATACTTTGTCTGAACTAGCCGTGTTATATTGTATGAACCCTCTATATAAACAATTTTAATGTTCTTGATTCCTACTGTTACATTGCTTCCTCAAAAGAGATTTTGCCAACTCATATTCAAACTACTAGTGTATGAGACATCCTATTCACCACACTGTCAACAAGTAGTCTCATTAAAATAATAAATTCTCCAACAATGTGCTAGTCTTCTGATCCTCCAATTGTAGCAAGGCACTTTGGGGGCACTGAAACAAACTCTTAGGAAGGATATTGTAAACTAGATGAGCACAGAATATTTTAAATGTTTGAGGAAAATAATTTTTGATCTGCATTTCTCTAATAGCTAATGAAGTTGAACATTTTTTCTGTTGGCCATTTGTAGGTCTTCCTGGGAGAAGTGTCTGTTCAGATCCTCTGTCCATTTTTTAATTGGATTGGTTTTTTTTTTGTTGATGAGTTATATGAGTTCTTCATATGTTTTGGATATTAGTCCCTTACTGGAGGTGTTGTTTGCAAATATCTTCTCGTATTTGGTTCGCTGCCTCTTTGTTTTGTTGATGATTCTTTGGCTGTGCAGAATCTCTCTTGTTTGATATAGTCCCATTCACTCATTTTTTGCTTTTACTTCCCTTGCCATTGAGGTTAAATTCATAAAGTCCTCTCTAAACCCAAGGTCCATAAGTTTAGTACTTGTACTTTCTTCTACGCCATTTATTTTTTCAATTTATTGTCCTAGATTTAGGTCCTTGATCTATGTTGAGTTAATTTTGGTATATGGTGACAGATAGCAGGCTTTGGGTGGTGAACACACAATGCAATATATATATATATATATGTTGTATTATATAATTGTATAATTGAAATCGATATAATTTTACAAACCAATGTCACCACAATAAATTTTTAAAAAATTAAAACAAGAAATAATAATTTTCAACACCCCTCAAACACCATGCAAATGACTTGCTCAGAGTTTCAACTCTACATCACACTACATTTCTTTCAATGACAACATATCTTTGTGAAGCTAGATTTCAGTGGTTGCTGTGACACAAAGCAAGTACTATGTGAAAATAAATATGGAACAGAAAATGCAAGTAGGGGTATCCAATCTAATTCTAGGTTTGGGAAGGCAGACTATCCCATTAGTAAGTAATTGTGCCTGTCTAAAAATAAAATAAAAACACTGTTTTGTCTTTCACCTGATGTCTATCATGTTTTCAAATGGCTATAAAGTTGTTAGGACAGAAATACTTAACTTATTTAGACCTGACCACTTCATAAATGAAACCGTTAGGTATTTCTATTTGGCCTCAAAGCAGTATGGAAAAACTACTGAGACACGAATCAAGAAAATCTGGAAATTTATGTGCTAGATAATATAATTTGTATTTTTCTTTTAAATTTCCACTAGTGAAACTGAATTGAACAAAATATTTATTACCCATTTGTATAACACTCTTTCAAATTACCTATTCAATACCTTTGCCTATTGATTATATTCTTATTGTTTTATCTTTCTCATTAATTTGTTCAATCTCTCTATTAATGCTCAATAACCTTTGATTTATTTCTTATGAATATTTAATTTATACTTTTTTGAAGCTTGGGTGTTTTTAATTTTCATGTGTTCAACAATATTGGTAATTTTCCCCTTTGCGATTTATTTTACTCTTCTAAGTTTTAAAATTATGTCTCATATTAAATTTTTGAGAAATATCCACATTTATTTATTTATTTTTTTCTTTAGAAGGCTTAATAACTTCAGGGAGATATACATATATACCATTTAAGTGGGAAGAGAATATTTTAGAAAGGAAACAACTCCCTATCTGAAAAGTGAGCTATTTTGCAAACAGTGCCTCTGTTATAATAAATCATTACAGTATAATTTGGCCTCAAATATTATTACAGTGAAATAACTTTTCTTTCTCTAGGAAGAATTAGCCAGTGGCAGTTTGGGAGGGGGAAATGTTAAATGTTCCAACAAGTCTGTGAGCCAGTACATTTAAGGGGCATTTCATAGAGTCACAGTGTACATGAGCATATTAAAGGTTCTTTTTGGTGTTTAGATTTAGTAACAAGCAAGCAAACAAAACTTGTTTAACTCAATGTTTCCCCCAAATTATTTTAAATGTAGATACAGAGGGTGCCAAAAAATGTATACACATTTTAAGAAAGGAAATATACTGTATTAAAATTACACTGATGGTAACCACTCTAGCACCTCTTGTACTGCAGAAGTCAAATGTGACTTGTATTCATCTTTTGTTATCAGTATATATTGAGTATTACAAATTTAGTACAGTTTTTTCCTTTCTTAAAATGTGTATCCAGGGCTGGCCGAGTGGTGTGTTGGTTAAATGCTGGCTTGGGACACCAGCGGCCTGGTTCGGATCCCACATGTGAGGGCCAGTGACATTGCCCTCTACAGCTAAGATGATGAATGGTAGCTCCACCTGGAGCTGGGCTGCTGTGAGTCCCCGGGATGGCATAGCTGCAGCCCCTGCTGCAGTAGGCTGCCATAGGCTACAGTGAGTGGCCGGCAGCCAGCGTGAGCGGCCGGCAGCCAGCATGAGCTGCCAAGAGCTGCTGAGAGCAGCCATCCAGAGGCCGGCAACCCATCTGCCTCACCCAAGAAGAGCGTAATGATGATACCAACATGGGCCAGTGAAGCAATGTCCTCTACAACTAGACTGAAGAACAAAAAGGACAGCAACTTGTCTGTTCCTCTTCTCCAGTTCCCCAATGCTGTTCCCCAATGTTGTTCCCCTCCCCCAATTCCTCAATAAAATCTTTTAAAAAAAAATGTGTATACATCTTTTTGGCACCCTCTGTATTTAAACAAAGATTACTTTCTCAAGTAAATATCTTTTTCTGTGGATGTACTTGGAGAAACATTGCACTATAATAACAAAATAGGCTCCTACTGTTGACATTAATGAATTTCACTCTTCTTTTATGGGATTTGCCAAGTGTTGAACAAGAACATATAATTCCTTTATAAATTCATTTAATATATTTCACTGAGTGCCTTTAGCTGCTGTGGATAACCCTAATCAAGACAGACATTAGCTAACATTATTTAACCATCCACATATTCCATTTGTTTTATAATGTAGTGACATTGATTTTCAAATTAATTTGATTGATTGATGCATATAAGAAAAGGAGCCACACACATTATAGAGGTGCAAAGAGTTATAATGCAGCAAGTATATAGTGAAGTAGAAATTTAAGATATAAGACAAACTGATATATTTGAAACTGTTTCGTTATTATAAACATGCAAAACATATTTCATGGGGAATTAAAAGTAAATAGAAAACCAAGTAAGAACTTTCGAGGCATACAGAATAAATTAATAACTGAATTACATAAATTTTCCTTTTTGATATGATTTTTATTCTTTCTTCAAATGATTTTTCTTATCTGACTTTCCTATATTATAATAACTCAGGTAAGTAAGCAAGGCATTTAAGTATTATAATAAGTAAGCAAGAAATTTAGCTATTAAAGAGATCCAGTAAATTTGGAAGCAGATAGCGTACTCAAATTATAATTTGTTTTCAAATTACAGTCCTAACATTTACCAGCTGTATGTAAACCCTAGGTTGAGTTAAATACATAAATAGTTGTACCTAACTCATAGTATTTTTGTGAAAAATAAAAATTAAAAAAATGCATATGGAAAACTTAACAAGATACTTGACAGAGAGTAAGTGCTCAGTAAGTGGCATCTCTTTTTTCCCCCATTAGCATTTGTCACCTTGTAACATACTATCCAGCTTATTTATTTATATGTTTACTGCGAATTGCCTCTCTTCTTTCATTAGAATATAGGTTCCATAGGGCAAGATCTTTTTTCCTTTACTGCACTTATATCTCAAGTGCCTAGAAAAATGCCCGCCATGTCGATACTTAAGATATATGTTTTGACTGAATAAATGTCATTTCATTATTAGAGGTTTTTTAGGCCTCTTCACATGGTACCAAGGATTTTCAACTGGAAGAAGCCATCACCCATGTGTGCTATGTTTAGTGTCCAGGAGTGAGTGAAAAGAGCACCCTTAACCTACATCTAATTTCACAAGAAAATTATCTAAATGTATTATTTATTTTTGTGATTTGCAAACTTGAAAAACATGTATTACTGACCCTATAGAAACTAGAACACGTCAGTATTTTTCTTCCCTTTCCTATTGTGGAATTTTTTTAGAACAAGTACCTTACACTGCAAGGTCCTCATCATTCAATTAATCCACAAAATTGTTTTACTCATGCTTGAAGCACCATTCAAGCAACTAAGGACTGGGGATACATTAATAAATAAGACAGAGGAGATCATGTGGGACATGATCTCACAGAGCTTACATTAGAAGGATAGGGGGGTGTGGGGGGTGAGATGGGAGGAGGGACACGCAACATATGCATGAACAAAAAGCCAAGAGAACCAGATTTTCATTCAAGCTTTACGAGACTTTAAGACGGAGATAGGAAGCCAGAGAGTTACTAGGATGATGCTTTAGGTAGGGTGCTCATAGAAGGCTACTATCTCCGAGGAGACGATAGATGTTTAAAGCAAATATCTGAAGGATAGTGAGGCAACCATGCCAAGAACTGGGGAAAGAGCTGAAGACAGGCTTCTAGGATCATCAGTGCAAAATCCCAGGGTAGGAAATAAAGGAACCTGGGGTGACAAAGAACAAAGAGTGAGGGTAGTGTGGTGTATGACCGGACACCGGACGTGGGCAGGGCTTCCACTGGCTGTGAGAAGCAGTTTGATTTTATCGTAAGAGCAAGAGGAAACCATTCAAAGATTTTAAGCAGAGGAATGACATGATTTAAATGGGGTTTTTAAGTAACATTCTGGCTGCTGTATGGAGACCAGATAGGAAAGCAGGGGTCAGGTGACTGAGAGAACAGGCAAAGCAGAGTTTCTATCCCAGCCTCCCCTCAGTATTTGGAAGTTGTATAGAATATGCATATATAGCTATAATGGAAAGATTTCTTATTATATCAGAGCATTGTTTTTTAAAAGAACTCTCATGAAGATTGTTTACTATTCTTAGATTTATTTTATTCTAAATTTCTGTATGTCCTCAAGTATTGTGGGACATTTTTGTTTATTTGAGCATGATATAATTCTTCAGGTTTATTATGGGGAGCACTTGTGTGTGTGTGTGTGTGTGTGTGTGTGTGTGTGTATGTGTGTGTGTCTGTGTGTGTGTTTAAATTCTAATCCAAATAATACATTGTCGGCAAAATATAAATAAAGAAATAAGGTAAAAGTATAAAAACCTTAATAACAGAAAGCTTTACATATGAGACCATGCACATGATATTTAAAACTGTAATTTATATTACTGAGTGTGGGGATGTTAGGTAGCATCTCTCTCTTTTAATCTGACTTCCCTTAATTGTAAATTATGGGCCTTAAAATCGTGCTTGTCACAAAATAAAAGATTATTCAATGTTAGCTATTAACTCTAATTTTTATGATGAATTAATATTTATCATGTACTACAAAATACATATAACCTGCACTGACCTTCATTAATCTTAAAAAAAACTAACTTTCTAGTGAATACAAAAATGTTCAACTGAAAGCATCCATTGATTCATTCATTCATTCAATCAACAAAGTGTAGGAGATACAGATGCAAAATAAAATATAATAAGGTATCTCATTATACTGAATTTAGGATCTTTCATTTTATATATATATATGTATATATATATATATATATATATATATGTTATTATCATATTTCTGTTCAAGATAAAGGGATGCCACTCTGATAGATGCTTTGATACCTTAAAGTTTAATTATATTCTCTATATATTTTATATACTTATTGTGAATGATATATTGGTGTTTATTTACCTCATTTGTATGGTTTTCTCCTATTTGGGAGTTTTCTTACAAGATTTGGCAAGATAGTACAGGCTGAGGATGAATAGGTTTCCTTGACTCACATACCAGGATCAAGTAAGAAAATAAAAGGAGAGGGTGGAGGTTAGCTTACAAAAAAAAAAAAAAAAAAAAACTAAAAAAAAACACAAAAAAACAACCCAGTGTGCTGTGCCCTTTTGGACACTGAGTGAGTAATGAAGTTGGCATGCGGCCCTTCCACTCCTGCCATGGAGTTCCAAACATGCCAGGCCTGCAGACTCAGCGATGTGAAAGGGGAAATGTGAAATGCCACAAGTTCAGGCTGTCCACACCAACATCCACGTAGGGTGCAAAACAGTGACAGTGAACGTGGGAATGAGGACAGAGTCTGCAGGAGGCTGAGAAGAACGAACGAGATGCAGGTCCATGATTCTTGCCTATTTCTTTAGAACTCCTGAGAACAGAAAAAAAGGAAAGAGGACAGTTTCCAGCAGTCAACTGATCTAATAAATGCCTTTGCGCCAAAGTAAAGAACTACATCAGATGAGTGGGTGTTAATGAAGAAAGACTTCTCTTTAATAATTCCTTCTGGAAATACATGTCTGGAATTTAAAGAAGCTTGACTACTGCGACTAGAAAATAGTCCACTTAAAATATACTATCTTGTACGTTATTTAAATTATTTAATTTCTTTTATAAGGAATATATAGGGTAAATATATATAATGATTTTTTTTGTCTGGAAAAGCCAAGGTGGAAATCCCATGGGTTGTCTTACCAGCTGACCTGACTTAAAGTGGCTTTTCCCTTGTAATCAAGTTTCAATGGTCAAGGTCTTAAGTGTGTGTGTTTTAAGAGTCCGGAATGATGATACTAATCCCATGCCCTCTCTTTGGTGTTTATTGTAAAGCATACAAAGAAAGCACCAAGGTCACCAGTAACAGGATTTGAAGGGTGAAATCAGCATAGCACAGTTATGCAAATCATGTGTGCAACTGACACAGCTTGTGTAATTATCAGGGTAATCCACCTCTATCAACCACATCCAGGAAGGAAAGGAGGGAGTAGAGGGTGGGGAGAAGTTCACACTTGGGAGGTCACTCAGAAAGTAGGCTGGGGCCAGGGCTACAATCAGGTGAAAACAGTTCCTTCTCACAGGAAGCCTGCAGGGCAAATGATACTACATTTAATGCACCATCACTATTATGAATGAGCTGAATTATATCAATTTCCGAACCAGCATAATTTAATCCAGCATGTCTATCATTACATAATGGTCCATGAATTAGTAATTTTTAAATGGATCTCTTTGGTAAATCTGGTAGAAAAGTCATGGTGATCAGGTTTTAACATTATATCAGTATGAAAATAACTGATGATAATAATCTTTTGGCCAAGTACCTAATATTTTCTTTTTTACCTCTTGAGTCATTTCACAAAATAATCAGCACTACTAATATCCAGAGGCCTATAACCTGCAGCAATTCCATGTTAGACAAATCATTTCGCATGTAATATAAACTAAAGGTGCTTATTTATGTACTTTTTTCTGAAAGTCACCTCAAAACATAAAGTGAAGAAATTCTGAAGTAAATATTGAAGGGTTGGTGGAAAAATCTGTGAGAAAGACGAAAGAGTAGAAGGCAAGAGGAGTGACAAAGGAAGATAAATGAAACAAGATGGAAAGAGGGTGTATTAGTCAAGGGAGTGAGTGATTACAAGTGCTCCATGCACTTTAGAATACCTTTTAGTTTAATGGAACTCCTCATCAGTCGGCAATTTAAGGTAGTGGGATGGCTGGGGTAGTGAGTCGTAGAGTAAGAAATGACTATGTTTGAGGGTATATCCTTCTCATGACGGATTAACAGACTGTCCCATCTGAGAATTAAAACTACAACATATGACATTAAGCTGTTTCTTTAACAATATGGTCAAAGGTTAGCTCTATCTAGTCCAAGCCAGGTGCTACTTTTGAACTTTATTTTTAAGAAATATGAAGATAAGGAGAAAGCTCTCTCTTCTTACCAGCTTCCCTGCGAGTATGTAGGTTATACCTGAAAAATGCCTGCTGGTTGGCTGAACAACGTGAATGTCCAAATATATTCAAAAGCAGGGTGAGTTATAATATTTTATTTTATAGGTATTTTCTCATTTATAGATACAGGCATAACTGAGCCAAACAATCCTGAGTTTAAAAAAAAAAGAGCCAAACTTTTAAGTGAGTTTGCAGCAATGTATTATTTAACTGATATGTTTTTTAAAAATCAATATTAGGAACAAATACAAGCATTTGATATTTCTGAGCTATTTTTAATGGATAACGTCTTGAAAAATAAAAATACAGTTCTCATATAAAAGGACTAAAAATGTACAATGAGGCGGAAGTTGTTAACAGATGGATATTTACATGGTACATCTGGTCCAGTTCCTTTTTATAGGACAAAATAGCTTTAAATTGACAATTAGACATAAAGAACAAACTTCTTAAGCTGAAAATTGTCAAACATTGAATAGGTTATAAAGTAGAGTTGTAAAATCAACATTCCTAAGGTGTTTGGAAATAAACTAGATGTTTGTTCAGAAAAATGTAGGCTTACTGAGCCTAAGTTAAAAGAAGACTTTGACACTAGAAAGTTCTTTAAATAGCTACTAGTCCAGGGTTATTCGATGCAGATATATAGTCACGCACAGCATAACAATGTTTCTGTCAGTCAATGATGGACCACATATATGACTGTGGTCCCATAAGATTACAATGGAGCTGAAAATTCCTATCACCTAGTGACACCGTAGCCACTGTAATTTTGTAATGCAACACATTACTTACATGTTTGTGTTGATGCAGGTCTAAACAAACCTGAGCTGCCAGTCGTATAAAAGGATAACCCATAAAACTACAGTAGCAGGCTATACCATCTAGGTGTGCATACGCTCAGTCTATGATGTTTGCACAACAAAATCGCCTAAAGACACATTTCTCAGAATGTATCCCCCTTGTTAAGTGGTGCATGACTGTATAAGGTAAACTATTCTACAAAGTATTGCTTTTTAGGCAATATATCCAGATACATAATTATATCATATATTAAATGATGGTTTAATTGAAAGCAAAGTTTTACTTAGAATTTTATAGCAGGTCTTAAAATAAGAAGTTATTCTTATTTTCTTAAAATAGGATGAACAAAATAAATCAGAAACAATTCCTGCACTGATTTACTTATTCAAGCGTATTTTATTTATATATTGTATCTTGGTACAATACCTTAGTGTTACAACAAACAAGCATCGTAACAATATGCTAGTGCTAAGGGATATTTTTCATTTTCAAATGTTTTAAAAATATTCCATCTTTATTCAATATATAATTTTTTGTAATAATTTGAAGTCAGTAAATCCAATAGCTAAAACTGAATTTCAGATGTGGCATAAAAACATTTGAGACACTGTGAAATGCATTCTCACTTAATGTTTTCTCTTTACAATTTATACAAAGAAATTTATAATATATATTATGTAAGTTTCCATGTATTAGAAACATATACTCTTCTGTTTTAAATATTTAATTTGGGCACAGCATTAGAGTATGTGAGACATACACCTGAAATGCTAATTAGAAGAGAAGAACATACATAATTCTAGTTCCTCCTAGATTCAAAAGATAACGCGTATGCTGAGCGTTACTTTGATTAATAGGGGTCCAGGGCTTAATTGAAACACCATTTCCCCAGTATATCGGGTATAATAAAAACAAAAGGAATAATGTATAACATTTGAAGCAAACTAACCAAATTTTTAGGAATGAAATAACTATAATCACTTGTTAAACTAAAAATCTAAGAGAGAAAACTAATCAAAACTATTTTTTTGTAGCAGGAGCACTGATTCAATGATTCATAATTAAAAATTCAAAAATACTATGTTATGTTATAAATTTATATAAAGCAAATTAAATGATTTGTGTGGTAAATCTTAAGAATAAGGAATAGAGAGTTTAAAATAGAAACTAGTATATCTTATCTTCTCACAACCTTCTATAATGTATAGGGTTGGGCCATGTTTATAAAAGTGTAATTTATTTTCTCACTGAGCTAAAAATCTAACTATGATCTTCAGCTGATATATTCAAATTCCTTATTTCCCTCTGCTTCTCCTCTTATCACACTCCCTCTTAAAATATCATTTAAATTTCAAGTGTAAAAAGATATGTTTCTTTTTTTTCCTCTTTCAGCCATTTATTTTGTTTTGACTGTTGCAAAGGGACTAAAGTAGAAAGAAGGTTGCAATTACTACATATGCTTAAATTTAGCCAACATAATTACAATGAAATAAAGGAATTCTATTGAAATGTCCAGCATCAAGGCAAATAGATTAGCTCGAATTAACCCATAACAAATGAAAATATTTTTAAAAATCACACACTGATGATCGTACAAATAAAACTTCAATTGTACTATTTTATTTTTTATTTCTTGAATAGAGCATATTTTAGGAATAGTATATAGCACTACTATAACCAAAGTAAGAAAGGTTATGATTTCTTCCATTATTATTTTAAGAAATAGGGAATTAAATATAGGAGTGGACAAGAATTATCTGATACTGAAAAAAAAAAGTCTGCAATTGGTCTGATATATTTCCAGAAATAATAAAATTATATTCTTAAAAAAGCATTGCTAGGAAACAAACTTTTCCATGGCAAACTGGTAAAAACTCCCAAAGTATTTTTGCACTATAGTGGACTCTGATTTATTATTTGTAAAACTGGGCATCCTTTCAAAATTTAAAAATGCTATCAATGACTGTAACCAAAATTGAAAACATGCAATCAAATCAAGTAATCAGGGTTTCATACACTTAAAACTCTTTTCCTATTCCACTGTGAGTGAGGAGAAATTCAACATTGTTTTACACTTCTCGGGCTGGTTTTCAGCAAGACAAAGGGAGCTTTCCCAAAAAATGTTTATTAAAAGGGAATGTATTTTGAATGAACAAACTCTGTGGAACCACAAATGGAAAATCAGAAACTATTTATCTTTGAGAATTAGGTTAGCAGATAGTAGCAGAGAGGTAAAATTGGCATTGTGAAGAAATCTGAAAAATTCAGCTGAAAACCTATTCCATTTTAGGCAAAGCGGGGAGTGAAGACTGCTCTTTAAGGCATGGTCATTGTAATTGATGAGCAGCAAAAACCTGGAGAAAAGACAACATGTTATATTTAGCATTGTATAATATTAGTAGCACAGGGAGATTGGAAGATAAAATTAAGTGACTTGATGAAATCACATAGCTAGTCTGCAGTGAGCCCATTCAAAAACCTAGATGTCAACCTCTTGACTTCCAAATGATATTCTTTTTTCTTTATCATTTGAGCTAATTTAATAGAGTTTAAATGTTCTAGGGATAAATATATGGAACTGTTATCATTTTTCCCATAGCACAGAGTATAGCTTTTGGAGTTTGGATCCACGCTCTGCCTGTGTAACCTCTCTGAGACTCAGTCTGCTAGCCTGTAAAATAGGAACTATAATAGCGAGGTCTCTTTTGACTGACTGCCTCTCCATTCTCTTTGAAAAATTTACTGATGGGTGAATTCCTGAAACACTGAATTCCTGGCATTTGTAGGCCCCTCTTTCATTTGCCTACATAAACACTTCCAGCAATTGAACTGGAGTCACTAAGAGTCAGTTATGACTCTCGCCACACCTATTTATGCCAGCTGCACCTTTTATTATAGTTATGTAAATTACTCAAATATCTATATTCCCATGAAATAAAACTAATTTTGCCACTTTGGAAAGATGCAACAAAAGTGAGTTGATTCAAAAAAAAAAAAAAAAAAAAAAAAAAGAAAGCTAAAAAACTGGAGGTGGGCAAAAATAAAAATTAGGGGGGAAAAATACATATATATATATATATATTTTTCACACAATCTCAGAAAAACATATAAGTGTCCAACAATACTGG
The DNA here is from genome assembly GCA_033961575.1 of Aselliscus stoliczkanus. NCBI lineage: Eukaryota > Metazoa > Chordata > Mammalia > Chiroptera > Hipposideridae > Aselliscus > Aselliscus stoliczkanus. The sequence goes on from CM066731.1 coordinate 155,996,393, forward strand.
GCTCATTGTTACCAACCCACTAGATAAAAAATTTTCTTCAAATCTGAAATATAGGAAGCAGCACTGTAGTAATAATACTACAGAGCACAATAACTAAATAAAATAAAACAATAAACAGTATTACCCTAAATAGGGAAGGAGCAAAATACGTTCTACTACTACTAATAATATTCATTAAACAACAGAAATTAGAATTAAAATCATTACATCACACTTAATGCCTTCTACTAGTTATTTTAAGCACTAGTTGTTCAATTTTAGTCAATCTGTGGCATAATCTCTGTTCTTTCTCCATAGCCGTTTTCACCCTTCTTTGCTCTGCTCCCACATACAGCTAATTCCTATTGGCTTCATCAATAGGTTCCCTTGTCCTAAGCCTCCTGTTTAGGGAGAGTGAATGTGAGGCATCAGCAAGAGACAGGAAGGTGGAAAGGGCCAGGAGAAGGTGTTTACCCCTCAGCCACGGGTTATTACATTCCTCTACTGAAGGACAGTTTCAGGACTCTCCTTCCTCTTAGGTCCTGTGACCTCTCCACTCCTTTGCCTCTTCAGACGTGGGGCTACTAATGATTTCCTGCTATCACTAGCCTCAGAGTGCTTCCAAAGCCCTGTGTTGGTTTCCTTTATGCCTAACCATTCTCTTGTAAATATCAGTCCTTTCATGTATGTCTCCCAATTTGCCCCATTTGAGTGTCTGGCTGCTTTCCTGTGAGGGCTGTGATTGATAGCTATAGGTAGCAGGAGTGGCCCAAGGCCCAAGTCAATCAAAATGACATTGTGCCAGTGGGTTGCTCCTGTTAAGAGAGAGCAGCACGGCCTCCTTACTGGGGAGTTAATGGAACACAGGTAATTCCAAGCATGGGCGGGGCCATGATCACGCAAACTGTCCCCACTGGTCACATGGAACGAAGTGCAGATGCAAGGGAAGGCTTTAGGCTAAAGTAACAGCAGTGGGGTGTTGTGTGAAAACCATGGCATGACATGACTACTTTTGATGCCCCAAGAAAGGATATAAAGGAGAAAGAACAAATCGAAAGCCTTGAATGCTCAAATCAGAGCAGAGGTAAAATATCAGAAAGTTTCTCAGTCAGCCTTAAAAGAGTCCTTATTTACTTAAGTCTCAGGGCAAATAAGGAAGAAGGCCAACCGCACAATCAGATTTGAAGGCTTATGGAACTGCATGCTAAATAAAATGGGCAAAACAATCATCACTGGTTTGCTAATGGAGTAGTGATGGGGAAAGGGTGAAATATGGGACGGTACTACCTGATCAAACGCTGAAGAGGCTCAGGATATTGAATCCTCAAACACCTCTGAAACACCAGGAGACACCATGCTCCTCACTCCCTACCTTCCCATCTACGGAAATCAACACTCCCACAAATCAGTATTCCTGTATAGTGCAAAGACTTTCAATTGCTTCAGCCAAGGCAGGAACCCTAAGGATGGCAATTCTTTTCAGGATTCACTCCTGTTTCCCCTTGTTACCCTCAAGCTCACAGCAAGTTAGATCCCAATATAGCCAAAAACCAAGGCCTGATCCAGGAGGTGACGGCTTATACACTGAAAGGATGGAAAATGTTGTCAATTTATATCAGCAGGAGTCTAGCTAACATGTAAGGGAATGAAATGGATTGATTCTAAGGGTTTCAGAACAAGAAGATGAACTAAAATGCTAGATCAGGTTATATTTATCAATACATGTGCACTCATCTGAGATTTGGGATTTAACATATTGCTTCTACCAGGTGGAAATGATTAATTGAATCCTTGATCCAATGATGGCTTACCTAGTAAAAAGTTGAGATGCCAGAATTTTCCTGGCAGTCCAAAGTGGAAGAAGTCCAAAAGCTCAAGTAAGTAAGTAAGAATACTGGAAAGGATCTATGTGAATCACCCACCCTGTTCAGCCTTCCTCTACCCATCCACTGGTCGGGCCTATGGGACACTCCCTTCACCAAACAATGACATTAGGGAAGAAAGAGCTTGGAAGGCTTTATGGTAACTATCTTCTCTAGGCTGGAGAGAACAATGATAGATGCTGCAAACAGAAATGGGTTCCCTGATTTAAATGTACATAATGTGATCTCAGCGTGACATAGACTATGTGGTATGAATCAATTTCAGGAAGGTGCAGTTACTTTAATGAGCCATAGGAATGAGGTGCCACAGGGTTCTGTGGTGATGGCTAATCGATTATGGAGTCCCCAAGAATGGAACAGATGGTTAGACTACGAAGCTGGTAACTGACTTGCACAGACAGAGAAAGTCTAGCTCTCGTGGGCACAAATCCAACTGTGGTCAGCATAGTAGGATGCATGATCTCTTATCCACTGAATAGACCTCAACCTATTCCCAGACCCAGAGTCACATACGTTTAGGTGGAGACTCAGTCCCTGTCAGGGAAGCGCCCTGAAGCCTGGCCAAAGATTTAGAATCACCTGTGGCAATGTATGATGGTGACTATGCACTGGGAAAAGGAAAATATCAAGTCTTTCCAGGGATCATTAGATCTACTGAATTAGCTCAGAATTGACATTAATCCCTGGAATCTAAAATGCCATTGTGGCCCACTGGTCAAAGAGGGGGCTTATGGAGGTCAAGATGTATATAGGAGACTTCACCCAAATCTGCCTCAAAAGTAGTGTAGGAATATATAAATTTAGTAATGGGAAGAATCCTTATATTGGTTCCCTGACCCACAGAGGGAGGGCTATATGAAAACCAAGAAGACTAGTGTCCAATGGAAATACAAGTTGTATGAAATTTTAAATTTTCTAGTAGCTACATTTTTTTTTTTTAAGATTTTATTAGGGAACTGGGGGAGGGGAACAGCGTTGGGGAATCGGAGAAGGGGAACAGACAAGTTGCTGTACTTTTGTTCTTCAGTCTAGTAGTGGAGGACGTTGCTTCACTGCCCCATGTTGGTATTATCATTGCGCTCTTCCTGGGTGAGGCAGTTGCTCACCGGCCATTGGACAGCCGCTATGGCAGCTCACGAAAGCACACGCCAGCTGCCAGCCTGCCCCACTGCAGCCGACGCAGTCGCCAGTGACTCACTGCAGCCCAGCTCCAGGTGGAGCTGTTGTTCACCATCTTAGCTGTAAAGGGCGTAGCGTCACTGGCCCTCATGTGGGATCCAAACGAGGGCCCTACTGCTCAGAGCTGGCATCCCAAGCCAACTCCTAACCAACGTGCCACTCAGTCGGCCCTAGTACCTATATTTTTAAAGGTGGAATTTTAATATATTTTATTTAGTAAAACATACCATTTCAACATGTGGTACTATCCATATTTAGGTGCTTAATAGCCTATTGGGCTAGTGGCTGCCATATTGGAGAGTGCAGCCCTAGAACTATCACCTCCCCTAAAACAGTAAACTAAAACTGAAAGTTGTGGAGGTGGTGATTCCCACTACATACCCAGTTAAACTGCTGGGCTACTGTGAGACCTAGATGGTTCTGTGGATGGATGCAGAGTTAATCACATAATGCCAACTGCTGATGGTGTTCTAGCTGCAGTATCTTTACTGGATCATATTAACATAGCCCCTGACACCAGGTATGAAGCTATTAACAATTTCTTTTAAAAATAACTCCTTATCAACAAAGATAATCAGAAGCAGCTTGCCTTCACATTGCAGAAACAGCATACTTTCACTATCTTACCTTGAGGTTAGTTCAACTCTCTCTCTCTTTGTCATACTATAGTCCAAAGAAATCTCGTTCATCTTGACATCCCACAGAACATCAAGCTGGAACATTACATTCATGGTATTCTACTGATTGGACCTGATGAGCAGGAAGGAGTAAATACCTAAGATGGCTCGGTAAGATATATGCTAGAGGACAGGAGATAATCTCCATGAAAAGCTCAGAGACTTGCAGCACTGCTGACATGTTATGGGCCTAGTGGTCTGGGCATGTTGAAATGGATCCTCTATGGCAAATGACAAATTACTGTGCCTTGCACCTTTCATCGTGAAGAAAAAGGCACATGTGGTGCCCTCTTTGGCCTTGGGGGAAAAGACATCCCACATTGGATATGCCGCTCTGATACTCAATAGAGTAGGTAATCCACATGGTTGCCAGAGCTGAGACAAGAGAAGGATCTGCAGCATACCTCTGCTGTGATACTTCCTATACCTTCAGCTCTAAGATCCAGCAATGCAGTGAATTTTGGAAATGTCTGTGGAAGACACAGATGGGGTATAACATCTCTGTGAACAAAAGCTTCAGAGTGCAGAGTCTTTTTTTGGAGTAAGGGCATGCAGTCTTTTACTAATAACTATTCTCCGTTTGAAAAGATGGTTCTAACTTGCTATTGGACTCTGTTTAAGGCTGTGTACTGGGCCATGGGACCCCACATGACTATGCGGCTCAAATGACACAAAATGAACCAGGTGTATCTGACCTGACATAACATTTAAAAAGATGTGCACAAGAGCAAAGCATTGCTAAATGAAACTGGGCGCCGCGCAGGTTTGGGAGGCCCAAGTGCACCTCATGAGCAAGTGGCTCAGGTGTCCCAGGCATGGCCATATAGTCAAGGCCTTGGAAGAATAAGGCTGGAGGGTTGATGACAGGAGGTCTGGGGGAGAGTTATATGGATGAAGCGCTCAGAATGGGTACATGGCATGATGACCTGGTGTCCTGTGTGAATTCCCTCCACGGTGGAAAAGGCTCTTAGTGATCTGGACAAGATTATCTGATGGGTGACTTAAACCAATCAGACAATCTATGTTATAGATGTTGGTGAGATTCTTTCCCCAGCTGCTCTGGGGCTTGCTCAAGTAAGTGGCCCATGTACAAAGTGACGGTTGGAACAGGGATGGAAATGATGTATCGGTTCCACAATGCAGACTTGCCCTCTCTCTGATTGATTTCACTACCACTGCTGAGTTTACAACTTTCTAATGCTGAGACCCTCACATGGCACCATTCCCCAAGGGGACTAACCTGTCAACTGGTGGCAGGCATGTTACATTGGACTCCTTCCGGCATGAAGGAGGGAGAAATTTACCCACATAGAAAGTAATAGATATTAGGATATAGATTTATCTCCCCTTCCTTCAATATTTTTGCAGGCTTCTCTATACGTGGATTTAACAGAATGTCTTGCCGATTACCATGGTATTTCTTAAAATACTGCCTTGAACCAGAAAATTCATTTTGTAACAATGGGCTGAAAACTATATATTTTACTGGTCATACCTCATGTCCCATCATCCAGGCATACCTGGCTAAATGGAGTGGTAAAATAGCCTACCAGCAAAGTGGTCCATGCGTGTATGGTTGCCAAATGGGAGAAGTTTGGGTGTGTTTTACAGGACATGACATGTGCCTAAAACCATCTCCTCCACAGGCCTCAATGCATGAGTCTGAGAACAAAGAGGTTAAGGCAGGAGTGGCCACAATACAAATACATCAGGGAAGTTAAAGGATTTTTGCTTCCAGTGCCGGAATGAAATCTTGGGATTGGTGGTTTTGGAGCGCTCAGTGCCTAAGGGAATTTTTCCAGCAGGGATCAGAGTTCAGGTACTGCTGTTGTACTGGAAACTGAGACTGCTCCCTGATTCTTTGGGAGAGAAGTGGGCTATTGGTTGGTATTTTTCCTGAGTACCAAGATGATTTGGGGTCGTTGCTGTATGACAGGGGCAAGAACAACTATTTTTGGAACTCAGGACACCACTTAAAAAAACAAACAAACAAAAACTTGGTCAATAATCCTGACTGTTGTAAAACGGCAGTAATCCAAGAAAGGCAGGCCCACTAGATACTCAGAATTTGTAGAAATTAAGGTTTGGGTCACCCATCAGGTGAAGAAACCTGTCCAGCCAAGGCTTAAAAGGGGGCAAGGGGAAGATAGAATTGGTAGTGGCAGAACATATAATGACCAATTTGAGCTTTCTGACCAATTAGAGAAGCGTGGACTTTAACAGCTTTATGTTCCATCTATTATGAAAAACATAGGTGATGGCTAGCTAATATTTTAGATTCCAGGTGGAAGGATGACTGAATTGACAGCATCCCTTGATTGATGAAGTAGCTAGATGACCTCTGTCTGTCCCTCTCATCACTCCACTAAACTTTCTTTAATTAGCTGGTTTGAATATACTGTTTATATATCTGCAAAAATCATTACTTGGTATAACAAATTGCAAAATCATCATTATAGGGACCATTTTTTTGTTTTTATTTTTGAAACTCAAAGCAGCAATATATTTGTTTACAAAAGCTACAATTCCACACAAATTTTATACACATGAACTTTACAATTACATAGAACAATGTAAATAATGTTATGGGTCTGGCCTACCCAAAGCCAATGGGAGGTGCCCATTTTGTAGTGACATTTTAACCTTCCTTCACTTCATCACAACCAGACACCTCTAGATAGGCCATGCCTAATTTGCATAAAGAAGCTGATTGCTGCTCCCCAGCCTTAATCTAACTCAAAAACCAAGGTGTCTTGATTTGTTAGACACCACCCACAGATATGGATCTGTTAAGAGAACAAAAAAGAAAAGCAGGGAAACAAAAATCGGAGATGAATATCCAATGCCTTAGAAGACATTGAATCTTCTAAGAATATAGCAATCCCCAAGTACAGAAACATGTACACTAAACCATGGTATTAAAAACAACACAATTTTATAAAGAATAAAACAGACACTGAAAGAATTTTATGCAATGGATATGTTAAAATCTATGTTTTATATAGTCCATGGTCAAGTCATAATACTTTAATAAGCTGGAGTACATGGATAGCTAAAGAAATAACTGTCATGTTTTAAAACTAATTTTCAATAAAGAATATTTTTATAATAAAACCATACCACTTTAAGATAATTTTTATAGCATAATTTCAAAATAAAACATAAAATGTCATGGTTGGAAATTAGTGAATTATGTTGAATCAGGGAGGAAAGTAAACTATATACTTAAAATATTTTGTTTTAATGTTTGGGTTCATTTTTTTGTAACTGCTGCAAGTTTGAGCTAATGTCTAAAATGTTGAACAAATTTCACATTCATGTTAAAAAACTAGGTAAAGCCATAAGGCTTATTAATAGGAAAAATGTAAAGAAAGATAATGCAAGCATTAACTCAAAATCCACAGCACTCTCTAATACCATATGCAACTGTAGATGAAAAAAGCACTTCTATCACATTTTCATATTAAAATCAAAATTTAATATGTCATTATGGATAGATGGAGCATATAAAACTTGCTTGAGAGTATTTCATATTAATTTTTCACCTTTAACTTCTTGGTTATGATAATTCATGTAATAATCAAATGAGATTAATTCAGATTTCTAATCATTCTGTTTTATGTACTATATTCTAGCATTTTTTAAAAATCAGACTTATTCCAGATTTTTAATGATGATTTATGAAGCAGAGAAAAGTTTCATAGAGCATGCAGTGACTATATAGGTAGGGGGTTACAGAAACAAGAGGATTTAAAATGAAATATGACATACCCTAACAGCCAATTTTCTAATGCGCATATTTTCAAGGTTAAAAATAGGAATATTTGATTTCCTACTGAGGTTCCAGCCTGGGCACTTATATCAGTCACGAAGTATCACACCTTTCATCTCCTCTATCTCCCCTATAACATCAGCATGTAACTATGATATTTCACTAGGTTTTCCATTATCCAGGATTAACTATAATTACTCTGCTAATCATTACAATACCAAAAACCATAGAAAACTTATATAACAGCTATTTCCTTCATTGGCTTGAAATAAGAGACACTTCAGTTGACACTGTTCCTTTTTGCCAAGTCTGGAAATCTAAAAAGGAAGGCCGCATGCTTCCTACAAAATTTATCAGTTTTTCAATGTACACAAATAAAAATATTATCTGTCATTCCTAACTATGTACCAACACTAGTTACTTTGTATTCTTCTGTAGCACGAGCCCGAATTTGCGAATTTGAGCTTTCTTCTGGAAGAGTCGCGGACACTTACCAGAGTGGGTCCTGAGGTGTCCTGTGAGGGCGTCCCTTCTTCTACAGGCATAGCTACAGAAAGGACATTTGAACGGCTTCTCTCCAGAGTGTAACTTTATATGTCTCAGAAGGTTGCCCTTCTGAGTAAAGGAAGCTCCACACTGGTTACAGTGGAAGGGGCGTTCACCTGCGGAAAGGAGGACAGGTGAGAGGGATCAGGTATGTTATGCGCAAGGGACTAACTCACCATACACTGTTCACTAGAGCCAGTGCTCTGTGCTGAGGGGATCTCTCTCTCCCTAAGTCAGCTAGCCTTTATCTTCCTAGAATTTGCTTTGCTAATAGTCTCAAACTTTACATCAAGTGTAGTTTCCCCTCTTCATATAAATTTGACAGGATGCCTGTCATTGATTCAAAAGAATAGCAATGGTGTTCAATTGGTTGAACAACTAGACACCTTACTGGTTGCTTTACATACAATGTTTCAGTCCTCATAATAATATTAGTAGTCAGGTATCTATAATTTCAATTTACAAATGAAGAAATTGAGATTCAATTATCAGAGTAGCTAATAAGTACTCGAACTGATAATTGAATCTTGGTCTATTTCACTATGTCTTGCTCTCTTTACTGTACTATAATCTCTAAAAATCACATAAATTTTGAGTTGAAAGGGACCTTTAGTCTAACTCTCTCATTTAGCTGATAATTTCCTTATCAGGCGACCAAGGAAGTTCAGTTGAATGAACCAGGTTACAAAGCTCATTCCCACAGAATCTCCAAATATAGCTCAGGTGTCTCTCAATTCTCCTAGTCAGTAAAACCTTTGGTAAAATTTCCTTACATAATCAGGGAAAAATCCATGAAAATTATTCATTCAGACATTTCCTGTATATTCTCTTTTGGTTGTAAAAATCATTTGTTTGATAGGAATCTTTTCTCCTATGACTGATATTGCTATAAAGCTGTTTAAGCCATAATATCAGTCGGTTGCCACCAACTGGCTGTCACCAATGTCATCAAACATAAAAACATGTAGTTGACGAAGCAGTAAAATGGACAAGTGGATCAAACTGATAACATTAATGAAACCATGAAAATATTACTATAAGTTGATCTATCTCTAAAGATAGACATGAAATATATTATAAATACATAAATAGTACAAATATATTGAAGCTCCAAGTTTAAAATACAAATGAAATTAAAACATAATTCCCTTTTGGTTGAGCTGGACCATTTCTGTACTTGAGGTGAGATGATTACCATTTTGATAGTTAAATTTTGTTTTAACTGAATAATCATGTTTCATATCTGTAACTGAAACATTCATTATAATAGTGAATAATAAAACTTCAATATTTTGGGGGGACCTTTAATATAATGCAAGCTCAGCAATTCTTTTTATTAAAGGAAGTTAGGAAGCATAAAAAAGATAAACTGCAGTCTCTTTCTAGCAGCTGCCACTGCACATTCTATCATATAGATTTGTTATAAACTAAAGTTGAAAAATGGATACATCAGGTGTATCTCAAATTCTGTACTACTGGCTCATTTTGGAACTTAATGACTTGCATACCAAAAAGGTGTAATCTGTATGTGCATAGCAAAGGTTAAGGTTTTTTCTTAAGAAATCTGTAGATCTTCTACAGATCTAAGTTTACAAATTATTCTATACTGATGAGGTTGAAAAAAAATTATCCATTTTGTCAAAGTTACCTTAAATTTTACCTTAGTTAACTTTTTTGATTCATTTGGTAAAACTGACGAATTAAATCAATACTAAATACAGCTTAAGAGAGAAATACTTTACTTAAAACCTCTTATAAGACATCTTACACAATAGGCAACATTTTAAAATAAATGTAATTTTGCTAAACCTTTTTTATTTTACACATACGCACACACACACACATAAAACTTAATTCTTTGACATATTTTCAATGCAATAGCAGTCTAAAACTTTTTAAAATCAGGATTTTCTATCCCCCTCCCCTATCATGGAATTAGTAATAAAAAGAAAGAAGGAGGCATTTTCTTCATGAAATTAACCTTTTAGACAGTAGGAAAATAGCAGATGTAAAGTATAATTTTCACTCCAAATATTTTACTTTTGAAATCTGTCTATGTGGGGTTTCCCAGGCAAGTAACAAATTAGTATGCAATAACTTTTAAAACTAATTAAATTAGGGTAGTGAACAAAAACATCTGAAATCATGCTTGCCTTTAGAAAATACTCCAGTCATGTTAATTATATTTTCTTTAAGCCTCCTACAAGTGAACTATTTTAAAATTTCTAATTTGGAGAACTGAATATCTTTAAAAATAATGCTAATCTAAAAATAATAAGGACAACTGTTTTTACAAATAATTTTTTAATTCATCTAATTGAACTTTATGCAACTAATGACAGGGTAATTTAGCTTTTACATTTACAAAATATTCCAGATAGCTTCAAACACATTTTAACCAGAATTGCTTCTGAATCTGTACAATTATCCTTAAAAGTGCAGGAGAAATGAAAAGGGGTCTGGGTGTATCAGGAAATACTGCCGTGTTGCTGAGTGTGTGAGTCTGAGTGTGGAGGCATTGGCTAACTGTGTTCCAATGGCCATGAGCAGTCAGGAAAGAAGTATGATGGAGGTAAGCAGTCATGTCCCCATTTGGGATCAAAAGGAGGAAGCAATGTTGACAATCAGATTTGATTTCAAGACTTTGATTTCAATCGATGAACCTTTGAGAAATACTGACCTGCTTTACATGAATTAAGTTTTGATTTTTTTTTTTTAAATTCTTGGATACTAATTCTATGGCTTTACTCATTTAGGGCTGAACTAAGCTTCACTACTCATAACGCCTTGATTATGTAATTGATAATTATTTCAACAATCATCTGTTTTTTTTGCATGTGTTCCACACTAAATCTAGTGGAATTATAGTAGAAACAATAACTACTATTGAAGACAAGGATAAAAACAGTGTTTAACTTATGAGACTTTTTTTTAAGTATACATAGTGATATTCCAGGAATAATCCAAATGGAGGAGATATAGCCAAATCTGTTTAATAAAAAATTAAAAATAAGTGGATTGACTAATTTTTTTTCTAAAATGCCATCCCTGTAAAATGTGAGCAATCCTCTTATTAAATGTTTTGGGATTTTCCTGCCCTAGGTAGGCATTAGAGAAATATGTGTAAAATGATCTGATAATCAAGTAAAAAGTTCAGTTAACTACCTATGTTGTGTATTTAACTTGAAGCAACACATCTCACTTATTTTTTTTTTATAATTTACTTTCTCTTTAATAAATAGACTGTATTAATTGGTCCTTTTTAATTCAGTTTAGACCTTGCCTGAAAAAATATTAATCATATTCTTTTTGAGATGTAAAAAAAAGCAAATTTCAGGGAAAAGAAAACAAATTTACTAAACACATTAGTGACACTATACAGTAACCCAATTCAAAAATATCAAAAGCTATTGTATCTGTGATAACAAATCCCCCTGCAGTGGACACAAAAGTCTACACTAACTACTCGGGACCTAGGAAAACAATTACGATGTAGCCTTGCTATTCATCCTTCATTTCCATTCTTATTGTTGTTGTTGTTGTTTTTAATCAATCTACTAATCTACTCAAGGACCATTTTTAGTTATTCACTGGATGAAGTTATTTATTATTCTTATTATGAAATAAATTATATTTCACTATTTTATGGACTTTCGTAAACACATATTTCTAGATTTGTACTTAAATATTAAATTGAACATGCAAGTGTACGTGCATCGATTTGCTTTGGTGAATCAAAGACAGAGAGTGTTCCTGTGTTGTACAGAACAAATACCTATAAATTTGAAAAATCCTAAGCACTTGTAGAAAGGGCCTTGGAGCAAGAGAATGGCTCCACAAAGCTGCAGTGTACAAAACATTGTGCTAAAAGCTTGAAGTTACAAAGATGGAAGTACTCTACCCCAAAGGGGGGCAAAATTAAGGATATTCTGTATTTATAATGTTTGTATCAATGCATGTTTATGCTTGAATTGACTTACTACCCTGTTTTCTTTCTCCCTGTATATCCAGTGAAGAATGCCTGGAGTATCCAATGACAATATTACCTGATTACCTACTAAAGTAGCAATACCAAAGAAATAACACTGAGCAATTAATAAGATACTGCAATGGGCACTTTAGTAGAGTATGAAAGAGAAAGAAGAAGAAGTGAATTAAATCTGATACTTCATGTCATTTCAATGAATTGGGTGGTTAGGTATCTTTTTTCACTATCATTTAATATTAGATATTTTGTGAGCTAAAAACACAGAAACATATGTTTCCCAAAGGCTTTATAAGTATTTAAGACAGTGACTTTTATTCTAGTTATAAATAATTGGTGAGCATGGGAACTTCAAAAATGAACACAGTAGTTCATGGTTTGAAGGAGAAAACATTTGGCTAACGACTAGATTTTGACTGCATTTTTTTCAATGTACTTTAAATTAAGGAAATGCAAATAGACTTTCTGTTCTCATAATACTAAAATGGAGGAGAAAATGTCATGACCGACTCCGATGTATAAACTGGGTCATCAGAAATACATATAAAAATAGCTAATTTAAAGATATATCACAATTTCAAGGTCAAGAGTGTGTGGAAGGTACCCAAAGCTCCTCTATGAATGGCTATTACCATTAACCTTCCATATTTGAGGAAAGTGTAATGCTTTTCACAATACTCCAATAAATATTTATTAACAATAAAAGTTCATAGAGTTGCAAGGGTATTTTAAATGGTTTAGTCCCTTTTCCTTGCCTTTATTAGTTGAGTGAATCTCGTATTCCTAGGACTTATGGAAATCTGTATAACTATCTGGAAACATTTTCCATGTCACTTACATGACTTCAGAATGAAAATAATTCAACTCTAGTACTGTAGTAAACATTAAATGGACAGTATAGCAGGTTTGTAATTATAACTGTGTTTACAAACCAACAGTCCTCATGAAAAAATTACTGCAGATACACTGAAACACTGATTAACCTATATTTTCAGGAGAGCATACTTAGTCTTTGAATTTTCTTAACTCAGACCATAAAAGGTTTATTAAAAAATCTTACAAAAGTTGTTTTTAAAAAAGTATACTTTTCAGCCTTAAAAAGAACACTATATGCAATTTAACTGAAAAGTCTTTGGACTAATTTTGTTGGGGGAAGCTAGACATTTGAATGAGTGTGGTCTTCCTTAATCTAATCACTCTGAGATAATGAATACATTATAACTGTGGAGTTCTTTTAGAACTGCAATTCACAAGCATAGAAGAAAAGCAGACTCATTATTTTATAGTCTTTTCCTTTCTTTTCTTATCAAATATAGTGTCCAAGCTTGATCTTTCCACTTTTTCATGAAATATTTTTTAAAATGAAAAGAAAAAAGGAAGACATTTGCACAAGTAATATAAATATTACCATACAATTTTAAATACACATATTTAAAAAAGAAATTCAAAACAAAAAATAAAAATCTAACTGTATGGTTGGAAAAAGGGTATAGGCTCTAAAGTTGATGATTTTTATTAAAATAACACTGATTTTAATGTGTAACTTCTCACTATAATTTTTTAAGTATCAGACTTAGGCAATACCTCAATCGAAAATGTATTGACATATGAAGCATAGTATATGTGAACAAAACCACTCTGGGCATCCTAAAACCTCACAATGCCCTTCCCTACATAAGGGATACGGGTAAGTCACTTGACTATTTTAGTCTTCAGTTTCTTCATATGTAAGTGAAAGGTTTGGACTAAAAAGATTTCAATGTACCTTATATCTCTCATGTTTTAAGCACCTACTTATTAAATTGATTCTTTAGAAATCAATCTTTTAAATCAATGTATTTATTATAATTTATATCCTCTAAAGAGTATCATATTTTAAAACTTTGTATTAGTTATTCACATTTTGTTATATGCTACTACTTTGCATTAATGTGAAAGTGATCATTACCTTTTCATCAATTTTCATACGAACTTGAAACTGTCTTTAAGAATCAACAATCTGCCACAATCTCATTTGTTTTTGTTGTTTTGGGGGGTGTTGCCAAAGGATTTGAAAAGATTTCAATAAGGCCTCCTCCTCTGGCTGTTTTTTTACATTACTCAAATGTCTAAAAGTATATATTAAATTAACCTGAGGTCTCTTTCCTCACGTTATTTCATGATGAAGATTCCTACCTGCCCACCCACCATGCTTTGTTGTACCCCATCCCTACATACCTCCCTGCCAGATTTATAATCAAAAGTTACAGGAAGTTGGTTAAATTCTCAAACTAGGGAAAATAAGCATCTACCTACTACAGAGACCCATGGAAGGCAAAGATGGATGGGAAATTGTATCCCAAGGAGTTAAGTAGATATCGTGAAAATGATCTACCCCTATATAAATACATGAGTACTCTTTTATAATATAAACTTTTAGCTCGCGAACTATATTACCTGCCCATGGGTATAGTAAAATATCTATAGAAATACAAAAAGATTATGTTACACAATGAAATTCTCCTATAACTTTTGAACCCTTATCATATTATTGCTACATTAAGAACTGTGGAAACTGAATCCCAAATGCTTTTCTGATACACTATTCAGATTTGAAGGCTGTAAGTCAAACCCAGGCTACTCCCTGCTTTTCAGCCATCCAATATTAGCAGAATTCTGAAAAGGGAGTTTCACCATTGCCACCCCTGAATGAAAAGGAAAGAGAATAGATGTCAGGTAATATCAACATCAGATGTCACAGGCAGTCATCAGGTTATTCTTTCAGCTGCTTACCAGTGTGACTCCTTTTATGTACCATAAGCACATTGGGCCCAATGCAAACCATGCCACAGACGTCACATTTCAGTTTACCATTCGGAAGCCGGATTCCTCCCTCGCCTTGAAGCTCCTGGACTTTCCTGTTGTCTGCCACCTCGCTGCTCTCAATTAGGGGTTCTTCTAGGCTGCTACCCTCATCATGGCCCCTGATCTCGTCTTCTCGGCTCAGGGGTTTCCTGTCACACTCTTCATCACTCTGCATTTCTAGCTTTACTGAATTTGCTGGAATTGAAAAAAGAAGAAGACATTGTAAATGCATGTTATGTGCTATCGCCGACATCTCTCTTCCACCCACTGCCGTCCTATTAACATGGTTGAGAATGCTGTATTGAGTGGAATACAGTCCACTGCCAATGCAATGTTAACACATACTGGACTCTGATATTTTAGTAAAGCTTTGGCATAAAGGTGGAGATGGCTCAGGAAAGCTCTAAGTAAACAGAATAACACTTGATTTCTGCACCTGTGTGCTTCTTTAACTCAGTTATATACTTCTAAAGCAAGTCTCTAATTCTTGTATTGGCTTTCCAGTTTGTTACTGAGGCTACTGAGATTGAGGTAGGATTATAGAAGAGACAAGATTAGATACTGGTGAATCCACTGAGCCATACCTCTTCTTAATTTATCATTATATAGGTATATACACTTCACAGTCTATGTTTCATATCAGAGTACGTGTGTGAACCTGCTTCTGAACTGAGCAATAGAAATAACTCAGGATCTTAATCTAGCAAATGTCTTCAGACACATGAAGGCACACAGTCGAGGCAAATACTCGAAAATCAGACTAAACACACATATTCAGTTAAGAACTGTATAAATGGAGGGCAGAGAACACACACCTCACATATTCTTAAAGGACTTGGCTTTTCTTTCCTACATGAAAAAAGTTCTCCATGGAACATATTTGTCTGCAAACCAAAGTAATCCAGCTTTAAAGTGTGCGCACCAAAAGCAGTGAATGACAGGAATGGCATAGCATGCGTGCACGCACTTGTGACAGTTAAGAAATTTAATGCCTTCTGTTTGCTGTTTTTGGATCATCCCACAGAAAAGTTGGAATTTTGTGAGCACAGCCCTCATTCTGGATTGCTGACAGAGTCTTTTCACAAAGCAGAAGCAAGTTTTAAAAGAATACCAGGTTTTTTGTTTTTTTTTTCTTTATCCAGTGATCTTGAAAACTTCTTAAGAAATCATATCAAGGTTACTGAGCAAAACAAATTATTTGGTATTACTTGAATAGAGGAAATATTTTCATAAAAAGGAAGTCAGTTCTCTTTACTGCAATTGTTTTCTTAGAGAAACCACACATTCTGAGATTTGTCATTAGTACTTATGACAGGGAGTGCCATCGAAAGGGCTCTTCCCTGTTCCCTCCTTGGAACACCCCTATCAACGAGAGGCAGTGAGGTACAATGAGGAGGTCGCTGGATTTACTCCGGAGAACATGGCTCTGCTATTATACTTACTTACTGGCTTTGACATTTACTAGCAGTATAATCTTGAACTAATCACTGAACCTCTGACTCTTATGTCTTTCATTTGCAGAGTGGAGATGAATTCAGAATACAGAATAAAGTTTGAACAGAAGAGTTTAGCTATTAAGAGGGAGGATCCTATCACCAAACGGCCTGGATTTGAATATAAGCAATGGTACTTGGTACAAGCAATGTCACCTTCTGCCAGTTACTTAAGCTCTCTACGTCCTCTATTGAAATGGCCCTCACTTCCCAGGGCTAATGTGAGCATTAAATGAGTAAATATAGAAAATGGGCTTAGCTATTATTTTTCTCTGGACATATAGTGCTCTATTCTGTGAGGGGACTGTGCAGATTAATTGACTTCTACAATACTATGTAAACTACTCTGATATTTTTGGGGATATATATTCTTCCTGGCCCCATCTCTAATACAGCATCTACTACCTTGAGTTTTACCCTATTTACAAATCAGTGCTGCTTTACTGGTTCTTGAAAAGAGCAGGGACAATATTTTATTCATCTTAATATTCCCAACAAAATCAAGAAATGTGTGGTGGCCTATAGAAGGTATTTCAGACAGCATTCAGTTAGGTGTCTTACTTAATTGACTGAGAATTTTCTTTCTTTAAACCTGTTTTAGGTTTAAAGAATTCAAGAACATAGTATAAAAATAATCAACATAAAGATTAAAAAAATAAAAAGTCCTCATCTACCCAAAGTTCACCACCCCTCAGTTCCGGTCTCAAATGCAACCATTCTCCTCATTTTCTATTTCAGTATTGTGTGTGTATGTGTCTTATGTGGTCTCTCTTTTTTACACATATTGGACTGTACAATTTACCTGACTTTAACTTCATTTTAATCTTTACTATCTGTTTAGTAGCTTCCATATTAGTACACAGAAACCTACACTGTTCCTTTTAATACCTGCACAAAGCACATTTTACAAATGTACTGCACTTTATTCATCCAAGTTCTATCAATAGAAATGTAACATTATTTCTTATTTATTATTATAGATATTGTGTATCATACCACACAGAGTTGTCAATCTGATAGATAATAACTGGTATTTTATTTTCATTTTTAATCTGCATTTTCTTTTTTTTATTAAGAACGAGTTGTGCATCTTTTTCAATGTTTAAATTTTTGGGGTTTTTTTTTGAGAACTATCAAAGTTCTTTGCCCATTTTTCTAGATTATTAGTTTTTTCTCACTGAAGTGAAATGTTTATATACTAAGGAACTTAGCCCTATGTTTGATATGTTTTGAAAATATTTTGATTTATCTTTTTATTCAAAGATATTTTTTGGCATGCATGCTAACTGTACATTTTGAATTTTTCCAGTTTGCATTATAGCTTCTGGATTCTGCATCTTGCTACAATAGGTTTTTTCATACTCCAAGAAATTATCCCATGATATTTTTTCTGGGAAGGAAGATTTTTCTAACCTGGGTAAAATACAATTTGGTTACTATATGTAATCCCATATTTTAGTCATAGTTGTCATTTAAAAGGAAAAAATGCAGAAGAAAACAAATGAAAAGTATAACTTTAATATAGCATTACTTCATCTATAAACCTATAAGCAAATTTTCCCACACATTTATTTTAAGATGTACTAAAGATTATAAACTTCACAGCAAGGGCATCATTTACATCCTTAAACTAGTCACCAACCGGAAACATACATTCAATGAATGTAAAGTCTACCAGCATTCCATTTCAGGAACTGAGGAAATCTATATCTAAAGGAGTAGTTTTTCAGTCAACCTATGGGCCTCTTAAATTTCAAAATAGCACCGAATTATGAGAATATGACTTCATGTTACATTAAATTGTCATATTTTTCCTATTGAGAATACTACATCAAAATATAATATCAAACATGGGTAAAAATTTCATTTTAAAAATTATTAGATCTAAAAGTTATAGCTAGAATTTTCTATCCACAGAGGGCTATATTTGAAAAAAAAAAATCCAAAAAGCAGTATATATTTGCTAGAACTGAAATACAAGAAAAGGTTAACAATAGTAATCTTTTCTTTAATGATATTATACTCTAAGGAACTATATGTTTATCAAGTATGAATGAACACACTACAGCTGTACTGATATAATAAATTAATAAACTGCAAAATATTTTAATATATACATATCATAGATTATATTATCCATATGGTGGCCTGTGGATAAACAAAATCCCATCCTAATTAATTTACAACCCAACACACTAAAATTCTGTTGAAATTCTAGGATGAAAAACAATTAGTTAAAAGATATTGTCTTTAAATTTTAACTGTGAAAAAGATAAAAAATTCCCTACTCAAAGAATATAAAAGAAATTCTCCCACAATTTATTTTCATTATTTAAGATGTTTCTAATTAATGCAGAGTACCTAATATTCTAATTCATTAATGATGAAATTCAGGTGTTTGGTAAGCCTAAGTATACTCTAAGTTAATTTTACATATTAATAAAAGAGTTACATTGCGATTATTTATAGCTATAATATATAAAGCTATTGTAACTATTATTCATTATATAATAAATAAATATATCAGTTATTAAAGCTGTGAAATTAAATTCTCACTCTTCTTTGTATGGCATTTCTTTTACAATTTGGTATCAGGAATACCTTTTCATAAATGGACTAATTCCTATAAAGATGAAATTTGTTAGTGTGAATGAAATGAAATCTTGTTATTACAAATCTCAACACAAAGTATTATTTTTCAAGAGTGTTTCCTTTACATAAAATGAAAAACATAAAATTCAGGCATATCTATGGGAATTTACAAGCATTATTATATACTGATTAGCAATAACAGCTCAATAAAAACAATATTTTGTCAGAACAGGCAGTGAAAAGGGGATGTGAAATAAGGTTTTAATTAATTGATCAATTTGTTCTCTATAGTATATACATATTTGAATATTTTCAATGAATAAAATTAAAATAGGTATCTTTTTTCCTTAAAGGAGATGATATGGTTTATAGTTTAAAACAAAAGAGCAGCCAATTTTTACTGATCATTAATGATCAAGCATTTGAGCATTAATGATCAAGAAAAAGTTAACTTGTTGTTATATCGAATTTTTTTTTTTTTTAGCAGACTCAGGTTTGTGAACACATGGAAAGGATAATAATAGTTAATAGAAAAAACTTTTATGATCTATTTTACATAGAAAAAAGCTTTGAATTTATTTCAGCATAAGAAGTTCTACATGCATATTTATGCAAAAAAATTGTTTCACAATGAAAATACGTTTATGAATAAAAGCTCTTCTCTTTCTTGTTTATGCTTTCAAAATACTATTCTCAAACATTAGAATATAGCTTATAGCTGCTAGAAAAACATGTAGTTTAAGTAATCACCTGCATTTATAAATAATAATACCCATGCTGAGAAGTAAAGAGACTTAGGAGCTACTATTTTAAGTGACTCTCAGACCAAACAATTTTCAATTTCCAAGTTTCTTCAATAACCTTACTGTGCTCTTACCCTCAAAGGCTTCATAATTATCATAGTTACAAGATTCAAAATATTGAAAGGATAAAATTATACCAGACTTGCCTTTAATTCACTAATACAATATTAAATAAAGGGATAACAGAATAAGGGTATTTACACAGGAAAACTTTTTTATAGATCACTATTAAAAAAAAGGGGGGTTAGAAAACCAAATGGGGAAAAATTATGTTATTTTATGAAGCTATTAAAAACAATTATTTTAATTCAGTCTATATCGTAATGAAAACTTCCTTTACCACTATGCCACTTTGATGATTACAAAAAGGCAATTCAAAACCTGAATGTCAACTATAATTTAACACATATATAGTCATGGGATGTGGAATATAGTGGGGATGGAGTCAATAGAATTGTAATAGATATGTATGATATCAGGGTGGGGGGGCAAAGAAGAGGGGAGTCACTTTGTAAGGGGTGAAAAAGATAACTATTGCATTGTTTTGTACATCTGTAACTAATGATAATAATAATTGAAAAGTTAAAAAAACAACAAAAAACGTGAATGTATACCATTTAAAAATGAAATGGAAAATAAAATGTACAATGTTGTTACATACACTCACAGACCTCACACTCGAACTCACCTCAACCAATAAGAAACAAGGACCAAAATTGAATTCTAACAAATGCTGGGCAGTTTAATGATTTTTATAAAGTACGTGCTGCTTGCCTAATACTTAGCTATTAAGTGATTTTGAAGGTTTAAGACAAAAAGCTGAAGAATGTTAACTTAAATAAGAAACCCGTATTAACAGGATAGTATATACTCAGAAAAAGATATTAAACGAGTTCATGAATAAGAGTGTAGGAAAAATCTTACTAACATATATAATTTGGTGACAAAATAAATGTATTGACTTGAACAATACATAAATGTGAAGAGGCTTTGCCTTAGAAATTGAGCATTTACTACTTTTCACCCATACCTTCACCAAGTCATTCACCAATGCAATACAGCAATGATTCTGCAATGTCTGGCAAATGATGTCTTCAAATAATGAAACTCTCATTTTTTAAGGTTTGAGAGGAAAGACTATTTTCTATATGCATGATGAAATATAATCAGTTAGTTTTGAGCTATCAAATTGAAGGAATAAATTCCAGCCTCATCCTTAGATTATGGTTTTAATAGATTAGCCTATCGTTTTTAAATGTCAAGTTTTGAAAATATCATAATAGTCAGGTAGTAAAATATCATTATTAAAATATTTTTAATATCTAAATTAAACTTTCTACAACATAAAACTTTATTATCAGTATGACTTGATTCTACTAATCCACAGATTATTCAAGTTTTCTACCCAGGAAAATAATACAAAGATATTATGACTCATTTCCTCTATTTGAAAGGATGCAATATTTGTTGAACTTATGGAACTTAAAATAAGCTTTCTAGGTTAATTATCAAATCAGTGATTTATTTCTGTTGGAGTTTCCAAAATATATTTTCCACTTTTCAATTTTTAATTTTTAAAGGAAGCAAATACTAAGGGAGTTTAATGTTCTTATCACAGTGCTGAATAAAAGATAACGACAATATCATTCTTCAGTTACCAAATCGGGGGGAAAAAAATCTTTCAAGTATGATGTGTAAGTGTACTTTTATATGCTTGGTTTTTGTTGGGTGAGGATTCAAAAGGACACTTATGGGTTGTTGTTACTTAGAAGCATGAATATCTCTCGGTCTGTGACAGATACTGAAATCGTGTTATACACACTAATTGAATCAATATGTATATCTCATCATCTGTGGATGCTGCTTCTGAGCTAATATAACTTTCTCTCATTTAAACTTTCAAAACAGAAACATCAAACATGATTAAACCCACATTAACAGCCCAGCAGCTGTTTAAATAATGTGTTAGAAAAACAAACTGCCTTCAAAACTCTGATGTAAAGCACAATTATTTACTAAGAACATACCAACAATCTAAATAATTAAAAGTAAAATCATCACAACAAAAATTATTTTAAGGCATGTGCAGTTTTTATTTTTTAAATTTCCTCAACAAAATTTCACACGATGTAAAACTTTTGTTTCTTTTAACTGTGAATAAATAAATGGGTAAATCTTGCAAAACAGCTCCCTCACAACATACTTAAAGTATTCGTTTTAGAAATGGTTAGACAAGTCCAGACACTGGTGTCATTGAACTGCAGCTGAACCATTCGTGGGTAGCGTTCTACATCCATACACGCCATCACTTCACTTCATTTTCTTCTCTTCTCTGCTCTCTTCTCTCTCCAATATAGTTAGGTTATGTATTTTAAAAACCCATTAGAGAAACTAGCTCAAGATAGTGCTGATTTCTGAAATACTGTTATTTCTCTGAGAATCAATTATCCTGTACCTGAAGACAGGAAATCAGGATCTTTACCTCTCCTTTTACCACTTAACTATTGTAATTATGTGACCTGGGGAAATTTATTTATTTCAACTCAGCCACCTGCATCATCTAAAATATGAAAAATAACACTTGATGTTTCTAATACTCTCTTCACACTAAGGATTTAAGATCCGTTAATAATAATAGAAAAATAACAATTTATAATTAAAAAAAAGATATTCTGTCTCACTTGATACTCAAACAATAGTGAATTATTAGTGAATAGGGCAGCCATAGATAGATAAACAAATAGTGAATAGGGCAGCCATAGAGAGATAAAACAAATGGAGGTATGGGTGTTAATGAGTTTCCCAAGGGTACAAAGTTAGTAAATGAGATCGATACTAACTCAAGATCTCCTGCCTCTTAGCCTCATCATTTTTCTATGATTCTCCAATTAAACAAGCAACTAATATTGATATTATATTTAGGACAAATATTAGTCATGGGAAAATAGATGTCTCAGATGCTACAAAATATGTCCATGAATTGAAGAGGATACCAGGAATTCAAGTCCACAGTGGTCCAATAAAATAAAGATACTTCAAGTTTCCATAAATTGAACTACTGAATTGATACTTTCTAGTAAGTCTGGAATGCATATGCCCACTCAAAACAACTAGTTGCCTATTGATCTGAAAATCTGCTTGAATTGATACTTTCTAGTAAGTCTGGAATGCATATGCCCACTCAAAACAACTAGTTGCCTATTGATCTGAAAATCTGCTTTGGTCTTAAGGCAGAGGTAGCTCCATATAGTATAACTAGTTCCTGAATAACCTGTCAATCTTAAAACCATTCAATCCTCTCCCCACCCCGTTTCTATATTCCTTTGTCAGGCTATGACTTATCAGTGGTAGGTAAAGACAGCCATTTGAGGAATAAGTCAATATTATCAATTTTAATCCCTAAACCAACAGTTTATGGAGGATAGCATTTTAGGACTTCCTTTGTGGTTAAGTTTGACAGTCTTGTGTCAATTACTGTTATAAAGAGAAATCATACTTATAAGCAGCTTGTGCAGCATTTCATTTACATTTAAAGAGATCTTCACAACAAAACACACACACACACACACACACACACACACACACACACACACACACACACAGTGTTCTCTCTACCTCCTTGAAAAAAAGGTAAAACAAAGGAGGGCAAGATATCTGACGCTATGGCCTCCCACAATATATGAAAACTCCCATAGCACGTCCATCAGCAAACCACGCAGTAGCGCCACTGCAGCCCCAGGATGAAGTTCTATCTTTTGACAGACAACTTCATGAGAAATGTACAATGTGGAGAAAATATGCCTCGTTTAAATAGAAATGCCACAGGCAAACAAGAGTCTATCCCTTTTTCCATACTTTAAATGAATGATTTCCTTTGCCAAGTCCTAAAGATTCAATATCAGCCATGTCTTTCATACCCAACCCCTTTTTGCACCTTCATGGGCAAGAGAACTTAAGATTCTCCATGTACTCTGACCTGGGACAACTTCAACAGCTTTCCAACTGGTCCTTTTCTTCGGTCTTTTGCCACATTCCACTTCCCCAATTCATCCTATATTCAGTTTTTAGATTGATCTTTCTAAAGCAAAGATCACACTACTCTTCTCAACGTCTTCCATGACTGCCCACTATCGACAAATTAAATCCAAAGGAGCTGGTGTGGAATGAAGGATGTGCCCAGCACCAGCCGCACCACACCCCTTGGCCCTGTGGCCCATTGGTCCCTTAGTTGGTCACACCTTTTCCAGTCACTCTCCAGCCATTCTTCCTGGAACACATCCTGTACACCTCTACTTACTTCTTTTTTCTTTTTTTTTTTTCCTGGCACTTGTTATTACTTTCTGGAATCCTTCCCCTATTTCTATCAATATTGGCATGCTATCCCTGGCTCACTTATCTGCTACCTTTTTTCATGAAGTGCTTCCTGAGCTCAGAGACACAATGCAGTGATTAACCCTACACTTCCTATAGGGTAAGGTCTTTACTCCCTATAAGATCCTTGTTGTCTTTATTTTCAATTTTAAAACCATATTACCCTTACATACCCTAGATCCCAATATATATGTTTCTGGAACTGTTGTTGCTGAGTTACCTATTATGCGTCTCTTTTTAAGTTACCAAGACCATGCATAAATTAATCAAAAGTGACGCATAAATGTAACAATACAGAATGAGGTTTCAAATACAAAACAACAAAATAACATTAATTAAAGGATTACTATATCACAGGAAAGACTTTTGGTTCATTGTATGTGTTGCCTGACATAATGATGACAGTCATTCTGTGAGGTACATGACATTATTCTCAGTTTACAGATGAGAAAACTAAAGCTCAGAATGGGTGACACCAGTAACATGTCCAAGTCACACATCTATTCAGAGCCAGAACTAAGACTGGAACCCAGAACTGACTGATGACCAAATTCCTGCTATTCTCCCTATGTCACCAAAAGCAAAGCAGTGACTAAAATTACTAATCAAGAAAAAGAAAAAAAGTACGTTACAGAAAAAAATACTTTGAATCGATGCGTGCCATCTGACATATTTTTTATTGCCTGTCTAACACAGGTGTAATAGTTTGCCAGCTTTGAGTAAAGAGAAATTTGTCTGAGAGCCTGTTTTGGAAGAAGACCAGCTTACACTGCCAGATTTTCTGAGCATGGATTTTATTTCATATAAGAGCAATCTACTTTGAACTGGTGTTTGGCAACCATCTGCTTAATATAACTGTGGGAGGTTTGTGAAGCCAATTACCTTGTGAAATTATCTTTTTAATAAGGACAGTACAAAAATTTTAACCAAACTCCTGTTAAGAAGTAAAATCATTACTATAAAATCCAGCCGAGTGGGCAAATTCCCAAAGAGACCCACACATTGGACTGCCAGAGGTCACTAAGGACGCTTAAACCAGGTCAGAAGGCAGTTCTGCCGGCACGCTAAAGAGAAAGAGATAAGAAATGGAGCAGGGTTTCTATTACGGGGCAAGAGAGGGAAGAACCAAAGAAAGCCTTGCGAAGCATTTCAGCTGCTTTGCTGAGTCTCTAAGCTAACGTGACAGAGGAACCTAAGAGTTTTCCATACACTGAGCTCAAATATGGCTAAGCCGGCTGCCACAATTGGAACATACGTACTGACACCAAGGCTACGGAAGTTCTTTCCCTGGTGGGCTTCCATAAACACTTCACTAACTGTGTGAAATAGTCAACATTTGGCCCCAGGACACAGGATTGGTCAGTGAAAAAATGTATACTCAATAAAATGTGTCAAGTAAGTAATAACAAAGAAGAGAAAACTTGTAGTGGTGACTCAGGAAAATGAATCCGCAAATATTAACAGATCAGTGTCAGCTATTTATTTTCCACAATGCAGCAGCAGTTTTAGTTTTTACAATGCTCATATCTAGTTTCCTACCCCTAATGAACAGACACTTTAGTCATGTAGAGTACATATGTTAAAAGGTAACAAAATACTACTACTAATAATAATAATAATTACAAAGCAACTAGGTGAATAATGGAAATGGTGGATTAGAGTACCTGTGTTTAAGTTCTTTAATATGTGAATATTACGAGGTCACTTAATATCTCCCCATTTCTTACGATGGAAAGAGGGGATAATGTGTCTGCATAAAAATCCTAAGATTGGGACAGCATGTCAGTGCAGGCAGTGCAGCTGGTGGTTAAGAATAAGGGATCTAGATTCAGTGCCATATTATTCAAGGCCAGGTTCTTTCATTTATTAGCCACATGACCTTAAGAAACCTCTCTAAGTCTCACTGTTCTCATCTATAAAATAAAGACAATGATAATACCTGCCTTCTAGGGCTGCTCTGAGTATTAAATACATTTTTATATACAACACTCTTAGAGCTATTTTACTTCTTATTAACAGATCTACCATATGAAAGCACATCATAAAACATAGAACATCAAACAAAAATAACTGTAGGGGTATGTTTACTAGTGGGAGGTACAGGGATGATACAGGTTTCATGAAGGAAGTGGCATTTAAGATAATATTTACAGGTTGGATACATTTTATATAATAAAGAAAGAAGACAGATGGCACTCAAGATGGGCGCAAGCATGAAAAAGAGTCAAACAGGCATGGGTACATGCTGGGTTTGAGTAACAGCATTTCTTCTGGAACACATGCATTCGAAGGGTAACATAAATAGAAAATATTCTAAAATACAAGAGAGTTTAAAATAGAGTAAGATAAAAGAATCAATACTTGCAGGGCAGGAATCAAAGACAAGTGCTGTCAATTTATTAACAAACTTGTTTTTCAACAATCGTTTTAAAGGGCTAAATTCCTTAGAACTTATTTATTCATACGTTTTTAAAATTACTCACTGAACAGCTGCTCTGTACCAGGTACTATAATGCAAGCAGCGCCTGCTTTGATGGCATTTGTGAAATGCATTAATTTATGTGTGTATATATATATATATATATATATATATATATGCATGTATGTATATATGTATATCTGTTTTGCTTTTATAAATGAGCAGCTATGCTCAGTGAAATACTGTGATGAGAAATTCAATAACTTTTAAGCCCTCCTCCGACAACATGGTACTACTATAAAATCTCAGTACAAAAGGTAGAGTATAAATAATCAAGAAATACTCTCATAAGAGCACTATTTCAAAAAGTTAGCTTCTTCTGAATTCGTAGTTACTTTCAGCACATCATCTGTGAACTGAAATTTTGATTTTTCAATGAGTTGTCTGTCTCCATTTCTAGAACATCCTTAAGCCAGTTTTCTAAAGATCACAACTAAAGTACATGAAATATTTTTAAGGGATGACATAGTTTTATGTACCACAGAAGGCAAATTAATGATATGTCCAATATAGTTAAAGTACACACAAATAGCTTCTTTTAATAAAACACCTTGTAAAGGTAAGTTATTACAGTTATCAGATGTAAGAGAGAATTCCTTATCTAAATAATACTTCTTTTAAAATATTTGATATTTTCTGGTCAGATCATAAGTAGACTAAAATGTATACAAACTGAGTTTTATTTCTCCTTATATTAACTTATGATTTAGTGCTGATATTGCATCTCTGTCATATATTGGGGCAAGTTACCTTTTAAGAGATTTAGCTTGTCTGTAAAATGTATTTATGCAGGTAAAATGATTAAAAGCTTACCTGCGAGATGCCAAGTTCTTGAGGACCCTTCAGTCTGTGGTATCTATGATTTCAGGGTGCAACCAGACTATGCTTGAAATTTTATGTAAAAAAATATTTTCTGTAATTGCTAATAATTATTAGCTACTTAGTATCTCAATATAAATTTTTTATACAAAAAAAAAATCATTGTTGGGGTGGCCGGGTGGCTTAGTTGTTTAGAGTGTGTGCTCTGAACAATAAGATTGCCAGTTTGATTCCTGCATGTGGTGATGGGCTGCGCCCACATGCAACTAAGATTGAACAGGGCATCTTGAGCTGAGCAGCCGTGAGGTGCCGATGGGTGGTCCGATGACGACTGGACTTGGAGCTGAGCTAGCTACGCCCTCCACAACTAACACTGAAGGACAACTTGGCTGTTCCCCTTCCCCAATTCACCATCACTGTTCCCCTTCCCCAATTCCCCATCACTGTTCCCCTTCCCCAATTCCCCAGTTAAAAAAAAAAATGCACTAGAAATGTTTGCTCTTCTTGCAGAACACTCGCAAACAATGTCACTTGCAATCCAAGGTTTCACTGCACTTTGAAATCAGGAAGTGTGATGCCTCCAGCCTTGTTCTTTTTATCTCAAAGATTGTTTTGGCTGTTCAGGGTCTTTTGTGATTCTATACAAATTATAGGATTATTTTTCTATTTATGCCACTAGAATTTTGATAGGTTGCATTGATCTGTAGAATACTTTGGGTAGTATGACTATATTAACAATATTGATTCTTCTAATCCATGAGCACAGAATATCTTTTCTTTCATTTGTGTTTTCTTTAATTTCTTTCATATATGTCATACAGTTTTCAGTGTACAGATCTTTCACTACCTTGATTAAATTTATCCCTAAGTATTGTATTCTTTTTATGTAATCATAAATGGGGTCGTTTTATTAATTTCTTTCTGATAGTTCATTGTTAGTGCATAGATATGCAACTGATTTTTGCATATTGATTTTGTGCCCTAAGACTTTACTGAATTTATTGATTAGTTCTAACAGTTTTTTAGTGGAGTCTATAGGGTTTTCTCTATATATCATGTCATCTGCAAATAGAGACAGTTTAATCTTCCTTTTGGAAGACATTTATTTTTCTTGTATAATAGCCAAGATATGGAAACAACCTAAGGTGTCCATCAACAAATGAATGGATAAAGAAGATGTGTATGTATGTGCACATAGATATATACATACAATGGAATATTTATCCATGAGGACAAAGGAAATCCTGCAGTTTGCAACAACATGGATGAACCATGAGGGAACCATGCTAAGTGAAATAGAAGTGATACCATGCAGTATATCACTTCTATGTAGAATCAAAAGAAAAGCCAAACTCACAGAAACAGAGAGTAGAAAAGTATGTTGTCAGGGCTGGTGGGTCAGGGAGACAGGGAAAGGATGGTAAAAATCCTTCCAGCAATAAAATTCACAAAGTCTGAGGATCTACTGTATAACACAGTGACTATAGTTGACTATAGTATAATTAAAATTTGCTAAGAGTGTAGAACTTAAATGTTCTCACTAAAAATACAGATAAATATATAAGGTTATGGATGTGTTAATTAGCTACATGGAAGAAATTCTTTCATGATGTATAGCCATAATAGCAAATCATCACAATGTACACTTTAAATATATGACAATTTTGTCAATTATACTTCAATAAAACTAAAAAATTTTCAGGAAGCATTTAAAAACAAATAAATTTCTTTATGTAAAGTCTGTTACTAGGTTTGGGGTTCAGATAAAGACCTATTTTTAGATCATATATTTAAAACCTCTGGCTATCTCAGCAATCTTGAAAAAGAAGAACAAAGTTGAGGTACCATGCTACCTGATATCAAACTATACTACAAGGCTATAGTAACTAAAACAGCATGGTAGTGGCATAAAAACAGACACATAGATCAATGAAAAAGAACAGAGTGCCCAGAAATAAACCCAGGCCTATATGGTCATTTAATCTATGACAAAGGAAGCAAGAATATACACAGTCTATTCAATAAATGGTGTTGGAAAAACTGGACAAATACATGAAAAAAAAATGAAACTAGCCCACCTTCTTATAGCATGTACAAGAATAAACTCAAAATAGATTAGAGACTTAAATATAAGACCCGAAACCGTAAAACTCCTAGAAGAAACTATAGGCAGCAAACTCTCTGACATTGCTCTTCATTATATTTTCTGGGATATATCTCCTCAGGCCAAGGAAACAAAAGAAAAAGAAAATGGGACTACATCAAACTAAAAAGTTTTTACATAGTATAGAAAACCATCAACAAAATGCAAAGACAACCTACTGAGTTGGAAAAGATATTCATCAATGATACATCTAATAAGGGATTAATATCCAAAATTTATAAAGAACTCAGACAACTGAACATCAAAAAAACAAACAATCCAATTAAAAAATAGGCAGAGGACCTGAATAGACGTTTCTCCAAAGAGAACATGCAGATGACCAATAGACATATAAAAAGATGCTCAACATCACTAATTATCAGAGAAATGCAAATTAAAACTACAGAATATCACCTCACACTTGTCAGAATGGTTATCCTCACAAATCAACAAACAGGTGTTGGCAAAGATGTGGAGAAAAGAGATCTCACATATACTGTTGGTGAAATTGCAAATTAGTGCAGCCACTATGGAAAACAGTTGGAGGCTCCTCAAAAAATTAAAAATAGAACTACCTTATGATCTAGTAATTCCACTTCTGGGTATTTATCCAAAGAGATCCAAAATGCTAACTTGAAAAAAAATACATGCA
The DNA here is from genome assembly GCA_033961575.1 of Aselliscus stoliczkanus. Taxonomy (NCBI): domain Eukaryota; kingdom Metazoa; phylum Chordata; class Mammalia; order Chiroptera; family Hipposideridae; genus Aselliscus; species Aselliscus stoliczkanus. The sequence goes on from CM066731.1 coordinate 156,026,610, forward strand.
CCCCGTGTTCAATGCAGCATTATTTATAATAGGCAAGATAATGGAAGCAACTTAAGTATCCAATAATAGACAATTAGATAAAGAAGTGGTATATATCTACAATGGAATATTACTTGGCCATAAAGAAGAATGAAGTCTTACCATATGCAACAACATGGATGGACCTTAAGGATGTTATGCTAATTGAAATTAGTTAGAAAAAAATTAGAGAAAGACAAATACCATATGATCTCACTTAGATGGCATCTAAAGAACAAAATAAATGAACAAACAGAAACAGACTCATAGATACAGAGAATAAACTGATGGTTGACAGATGGGAGGGGTTCAGGGCGGGAGGGGGGGCTGGGTGAAAAAGGTGAAAGGGTTAAGAAGTTCAAATCAGAGGGAAGAGGGGAAGGGACGAGACAACATAAATTGCTAACTTCAATATTGCCACAGGTATAGGAAAGACAGTTTGAGGAATATAATCAATAATGTAAATATTTTTTAGGGGGCCAGATGGACTCATGTCTTGCTAGGGGGACCACTTCATGGACAGTGTAGAAGCCTGACCACTGCACTGTACATCTGAAGCTGCCATTGAATAATATTATATCACAACTATAATTTAATATATATATATATATATATATATATATATATATATAGTCATGGGATATGGAGTATAGTATGGGAATGGAGCCAATGGAATTGTAATAGATATGTATGATATCGGAGGTGGGGACGGTGGATGGGGGAGGGGGTTGTTACTCTGTGAGGGGTGGAAAGTTGAAAAGCATAACTATTGCATTGTTTTGTAAACCTAAAACTAATAATTAAAATTTTTTTAAAAAGTTCATATCAGAAGTTACAAAATAGTCATGGGGATGTAAAGTAAAGCATAAGGAATACAGTCTATAATATTTCAATAACTATATATGGTGCCAGGTGGGTACTAGACTAATCAGGGTGATCACTTTTAAAATTATATAAATGTCTAAACCACTATGCTGTACAACTGAAAGTAATATAAAATGATCTTTCATGTAACTGTAATTGAAAAACAAACAAACAATAAATAAAACCTCTGGCTTAAGAACAGGACTCCGACATGTACATTCTAATGTTTTCTGAAGGCCATAGGTAAAAGCAGATTTAAATGTGAATGTAGATTATATATATACATAGTATATATGCTGCAAACCTAGTTGTTATGGGTGCAGGAGGTTCTTTATGAAGCAATAAATGTTAGCTACTTAAGCAGAGGAGAGTGCCATGTGGTTCGTGTGCCATCCCCATGTGTTTCCTTCAGTTGAATATTGGCTGGCATCCGGGCGGGGGGGGGCAGCAACACAAACACAACATACTCAAAAAACTGAGTGCTACGACCTTCACAAAAAGCATGCAGTGCTGGACTCAACTCATGTGATGAAGACTCTTGAATGTTCCCTTGTTTCTGCATTGTTCCTGGCAGGACGGGAGCCCTGCCGTTATATATGGTCTGTGGCTGTTAGTGTCTGTGTCCTCCCCACCTGGGACTAAGAGGCAAACTGCAGGTTCCCAGGGAGGGGGAATGCTGTTCACGCAGGGATTGCCTCAGCACTTCACATGGATTGTGCCGGCCCCAGTGATGCCAGCTACCTTGCTGCTGGGACAACTGGCCACCAGGTTCTCTACTTCAAGTTACTAAAAAGATAGGAGTACAAGTAAATTTCAGGAGCTTAGCATCTTTCTTTGCTGGAAGACCATAAACACACGAACCAATAAAAGCTGCTTTACTTCTTTTCCACCTTGGAAATGAATTTAATTATTTCAGGGGCACGAGAATGTCCAAGTCTACACCTTTGTCACATCCGTCTCACGAAGCTCATGGGCCTCTGCCAGTCCCAGGAGGCTGCCTTTCTCAAGACAGCACAAGCTCACTAAAACCTCTCTTCGGTGGAGGCTGTCAGCAATTACTGCACTGAACTTCACATCTTTCTCTCTCACTACTGTGGTATTCTTAAAATAATGACACAACTTCACCCTGCTTTCAAATGTCAAGCTGACCACTCAGAAATTCAAGCCAGACTTCTCCAGGAAGGCCCAAAGGAGAAGGCATTTTTGAGCCTTCCATTTTATCCCCTGCTCCACTACTGTAAGACCACCTGGGACAGGCTGAAACTGAAACAACTACAATAGCTGCCACCTGAACAGTTATCAATACAAGCCTGGCAAGAATTAGCCATATGTGTATTCTTTATCTGACACTGTCATTTAAATTAATTTTATTTTCTTCCCCATAGTGCTATTTGCAAATAGTTTAAACCTGTTGCATGGTAAATTTATTTAATGGCCAGGTGGCCTTCCTTTAATTGTGCAATAATATTTAAAAAAAGATCTGCCTCAGTATATTCTATTATTTTTATGTATTTCAGGGTTAAATTTATTTTCAAATGTCTGGTTCAACTTTTTATACTGAGAGGAAAAAAAATAATAATAATTACCTCTCCAAAACTGGGATTACCTTAAACTCATAAAGCATTTAAACTCCTATCTAACACCAGAATTACAGATTTACAAGGCAAATAAGAATACAATAAAACCTTGATACAGTTTTTCAGATAATATGGAGAGCATATGGCTTATAATTTCAACTATGCCAATTCTGGCAAAGAAAAGTACATTATTAAAAAAAGAGATGTGGAGAGATCAAGTAAGGTTTAAATTGCTTATCTTTAACCATACAAAGGAAAAACAAATTAAGGCATAGGACCCTGATGAGATGAATAGATATTACAGAGAGAAAACGTAGCTTCTTTCTTCAGATATTAAAATTCTTGTAACTGCTTACATCTAATATACAGTGTGTGCTTGGGATGGCACTGGGTTGTATTCTAAGATCAGGGAATTCACTGGCTTTCATGATGCCACCTTCACATCATCCCTTTCCCATAAAAACAGATAAATAAGCACATGCAGTCATTCATTCAACATGTATCTATAGGGTACAATCTATACAATAGACACTGCTGAGTGTTGATGATACAAGAGTGAACAAGACAAGCATGGCTGACAGTCGGGTGGGAGATAGAGACGAGCCCAACAGTGTAGGCAGTTCTCTAACAGGAACAGAGGGCCAAGGGAACTCAGGTTTCAGTGACAAAACATATTGTTTAAGAGGAGAAAAAAAAAAAAAGAAAAAGACAAGATGTCCAGGTCTCTCAAAACTGTACCACTGAAAGGTTTTAAGGATCTGCAAAGTTAAATCCAGTGCCACTGAGGCCAAATGGATTCATTCGTTGTGTGGGTCAGTCTGAAACGGCTAGCGATGGAAGGAGCAGATGAAAAGATACGGACAAGCACTAACATTTAGTGAAGGTCATTTTGTTGGGTATCCTTCAACATTAGCCATTTAATTCCCCCACAAATCTTTTCTTTATCATAATGCTAAATAACCATGCCTCTAAACCAGCCAAATATCCTCATAATGCATTGGTTACAAAGAGAACCAAATGGAGGAAAAATTTCCAGCTTCCACAAATAGGGGGATTCAAACTTAATTTTCTATCTATGGTGCCATCTTCAGACATTTATTTTACTAGGCACTAAACAAATATTTATTAGTAGCTGACCTCAGAACAGCACAGAATAAAGATATACTACATTAAGCAAAACACAAACTCATTTACTGAGTAACAAACAAATGAAAAAAATGCAACACATGAGGACAAAAGTGCAAGGAATTAACAGAGAAAAGCAACCAAATGAAAATATAGGTCCAAGAACTGTACTTTTATGCCTGCTTTTAAGGTGGCAAATGTGTGAGTGTTGATTCAAACCACAAGTATGTCTGGGGTACACCTTTTCTACCAGATGCTCCGCTAAGCACTAAAAATAAGGTGTCAATCAAATCAGATATAGGCTTTGCTTTCATAGTCTGCTCACATCAGGTGGAGACAATTAGGGACAGCAAATCCTGCAGGACTGTTTTTGTGGAGGGAGGAAGTAGTATAAAGGCAAAGAATTTGGAGCAAAGGAGGCTCAGAGGAATTCACTAAAATTCCTGGAACTAAGGACTTGTAGACTCTACCATATATTCCTTTATCAGAGATAACTTCGTTTCATTACTGTTTTCTGGATATGAATTTTTTTTGTTTTAGTATGTAAACAACTAATGAAGTAGTAGTCACTATTGAAAACATACATGTAAGTGTCTGCTGGCAGTTTGTCACTAGTAATTACTACACTGTCTCCACAACAAATATAAACCAATTATCTAATTGCCTTTTTTCACCATGAAGATAGCCTCACAATATGAGCAAACCCTCCAAAACTAAAATAAACCATACACACACAAAATTTGAAAGATAACCTAAAATGAAACCTCCTCAATCCATTATATTCACCATCATTACACACGAGATCACTCTGACAAGTAATAGAACAATTTGGTCAAAAAGTAATAGCTTATTTAAAATGTCGACATGCTGGTAATAGCTGCAAGCTTTCACTGTGCTGCCATATTATCAGTCTTAATGGAACTCACTTGTCAGCTCCATTTTAAAACAGTGAATTCTTGCCCTGCCTGACAAGGATAAAATTAAAATCTCTCCTCTTGTCCTAATCAAATCCACTAATGATGAAAAATAAGAAAGGAGTAACTCAGAAACTTGTCACTAATTGGTCAAAAAAAGATAAGTTTTCAGATTCCTTTCCTTTGCTTTTTTTTTTTCTGTTACCACAGGTGATCTCTTCAAATATTACCAGTCAGCTGCTGCTTTTTCTTAAAACTCACTTGGTCCCTAGCAAATATATTGAGTTAAACTAGCCAAAATATGTAGTACCATACAATGGTAGAGAGTAATGCAGTAGGTAGTCTTGAATTTATTTCTACCCAAGCTGCTGCAGATTCTAGTTCATTATCAATCGTTGGTTACTGAACCTGACCTATTGTGGAATAAGTCACCAAGCAATTCACTCTAAAAGAGACAGCAAAGATGCCTGTTTACATATCTTAACTTTAATTATGAATTTCTATAAGCCTAGTAAATTTCAACACTCTTGAAACTAAGCCTAGTAAGAGAAGAGGTGATATCTAGTTTTTTATCCCCATTTTTAGAATATCTTTTCAAACCTAGGATATGAAGCATATTAACTTTATATTTTCTAGTGTTCTTATTTTGAGCATTTGCTGAAAAGTATTAAAACATAGCAACCCAATAAAAATTAAGCATGGCCTAGAAGATGCTATGAAAATTCAACTCAAATGACACATGAACCTGATCGTCTGGGATAATAAAACCTATCCAGTTAGACCCTGATTTTATGTTCTATTCTATACATTTTATTTTACTTAATAGTATTCTATACTTTCAAATGTTGTCCAATGTTTCACTTATTCATTCATTTAATAATGCATAAATTTAACAAATTTTAGAACACTTATCATTCAGTACAAGTACAGTATTGTCCTGGGTGTGAGAAGACCAAAGATTTAAAAGACCGGATATAAATAATTTCCTTAAAAAACCTTAAAATCTACTTAAACAATAATATGTCATAAGTCTATTCTCCTCACAATTTGGGGGAAGAGGATATTGAAAACTGTTTTTTTCCATTCCTTGAAAAATATCACAAAGGTTAATAAAGAAAACTAATGTACTTAATGTGACACTAGGAAATGATATACAATAAATCAATCAGAACTAGAAGTAAGATGCTTATGTTCTACTGCTAGTTAGTAATGGACTTCAGTGAGTAAAAATGAAGGTATACATTAGGTGTCTCAGTTTCTCAATGAGTAAATGGAAATAAACCAACTGAGTATTTACCATAGAAGAATTTTACAAGTAAAGCAGAAAACACTTCCAAGGAAGTAATACACAAACGTTTTCTCATAATCCTAAAAAATTTTGTACAGCTTTGAGAGAGAATTATGCGACTGATGGAGAGCATGTTACACACTTGAAAGATGTACCTCTTACACCTCAAGAAAAGCAGCAGAAAATCAACTTACAGTTTTACCTTTCCAAAATGCAAAGCTAGTATTAGACATATAACATTCAAATCAGTGAAGTGAAAAACCACAGTAGCTTCCAAAGAACCAGGGGTCTGTATAAATGTATAAAGAAATTCAGAATAATATAAACTGTTTCTAAAACAAACAAAATCCAGAGGTTGAGAAAAAGTGAATTTCAATTTCACTTATCAATCCCTGGGCCGAAACATACCTATTTAACACAATTTCTATAACCACATTTCCCCAGTCTTTTGAATGTATATATTTTAACATCCTCTCAAACTTAAAAAAGTAGCAATCGTTATTTTATAACAAAAGTCCAGAGCATTGTTCTAAATATCAGATCAATTACAATATATAAAATAGCAAAAAGAAAAAAAGAACTTTTGATGAGACAGATCCATCTCTAAAACCACAAACACGACAGTATTTTTCTCATGCTCTTAACTAGTCACACAACATAAAACTAACTTCAAAGAAATAAAATTATTTTGACATATTTGTAAGTACTACAAATGCATATTTATGTCAAAGGCTAAAATCCAGACTAAAACTTAGATAGAACTGACAAAAGCACAACAAAGCTTGGTTTTGGTTTTGGGTTTTTTAAAGACTGACATAGCATTAATTACTGCATAGAAGCTAATGTTTAAATTTCACTTGGAATCTAGTTTCTATGCTATACTTCAATATTTGCTAAGTTTTGCTAGAGTCACAATAGAACAAATTTGGTAAAACTAATCCAATTAGAAAAAAATCCCCTATATAGTTTGTAAAAATGTCACTCATCAAACTTTGCAGCATATTAATACAGTGATATAGAAAATGCTTATTACAGTTTTATTTAAATGCTCACTAAATGTAAGCCTAATTTCCTCAAGCCAGAGAGACAAGCATGGGTCCTGATCTTAAAACAGCAGTTGGTTTCCTGAAAATTAACTTCTAGTGATTTCAGATTTGACTATGTGTATACTTAGGAAACAGGTCTAAAACGGCCTACAAATAATTCCTCTCAGCCACTGATCCCGTTATTAACATGATTTAGACAGTCTCACAGAAAGAGAAACACTGAAGTCTGCACTGCCTTTGTTCAGTTCAGGTTTTATTTTGTTCTGCTTAATATGGCCTTATCAGTATTTTAAAATATGTTTCATGCCCATTCTTTAACATTAAATAGAAAATAGTAAATCATCCTGGGAAAAGTTTTCTAAAATTACCACATCAGCAGAGGTATTTTAAGAAATAGGTGAAAAGGACAAGTATATTTGGATTTCACTGAGTAGAAAACTCATATATCTTATGCCACATGTGAGTGCAAATGTAGATGTTATTATGTCATTAGTACAAGTTTATTTTTTAAGAGTGACCCATGGTTTTATGTGGATGTCATCTAAATCTATATTATTTACCATCTCTCACTTGAGTATTCTAGTATCAATATTGCTTTTCTGAGGTAGTATAAAAATCTTCTTTAAAAATGAAACTAGTGGACTAAAAGGAAACATTTGATTACTTTTTCATTAACTGATATATACTGACATAATAATCCATAAGGAATTTATGTACAACAAATCTGATTTTAATCATCCACATTTGGATGGAAGTGCAGAAAAACATTTTCATGTGACTTCTATCTTGGTATAATTCAAGTATTGATACACAACCTGAGGAATATGGAAGGAAGATTTGTGATCTGGGATGAAAACCGTCAAAGGACTCGGGTATAAAATCCTCACAAGCCAGCAGCACTAAGAATCCCCACCAGCCGGGTGCTGGACTTTAGCAAATTTAGGTTATCAGCACACAGGGCTGAGCAAAGCGGATGTGGCATCACAGCAATTCATACACAGGTTTTATAACACACACACACACACACACACACACACACACACAACTGTGTTATTTTAAATTCACTATTTACAAAATAATAATATAGGATTTTTTTCTCCAAGACTTTTCTACACATGAAATCATTTAAACTAAAGCTAGACTTAGTAAACAGTCAGAAAAAAAAAAACACACACTGAATTAAGCCTCAGAAAGCCCCATTGCAAAACTTAAAATATTTCCAAGGATGAAGCTGTTATATAGATTACTACATAGTTTTTCACTTATATAGAATAACCTACTTCTAGATATTCCAGTTGTCTCCGAACACTGAAACAGGAAAGGGTTCTTAATGTATAATGTTATTTCTAAAGAAATAATAATAATCCTAAATTCAAGATATAAAGATGAATAAGACAGAGAACTATTTGAGGCAAATAATGTGTATCAAGTATGTAATGCTAATATGAATATTAATTTAATATAAATTAATATTAATTTAATTTATGACTATTAAATATGATGGTTTCTAAGGTACTTATACTGACATAGCATCTACCTGTCTAACATTTCTACTTTGTCTTTTATTTAAAATAACTATTTCTACTTTGTCTTTAAAATAAGTAATGTATATGCAGTGCTTTTGACTCTAAAGTCAAATGCATGTGTTAACTATGGTTATTATATTTTAGAATCAAATATTTAACATATAAATGGGAATACATGGGATACTGTCATTTCCTTGTATTCAATACTATGGAATAGTTATTTATTTTCAATTGTTCAGGAATATTTCTATTTGTTATTTTAAATTAGAAGCCTCAGAGAGGTCCCAACTTCTATGTCCAAATTCTACAATTCACTATAAAAAAAATAATAATAATCAAAGTATATGAACTTAGGAAATCAGTAAGTATATAACTAACATAAAAATCAGTTCAAGGAAAATCTGGTCACCTTAAAATATCGTCAACACATTGTTACAAATTTACCAAAAGGTCTGTGGAACATCTTAATGCAGGTTGCTTAATTAACAATGATGAAAATATCCATCTTACATATGTGAAACCCACCAAATTGGGTGTGCAACAGCCCTATTTTATAATTTCCTAGTGGCTTATTTTTCCAATTCCATAATTCTAATATCAATAAGTATCGTAATGGAGGACACATATGTATATTAATTTTTCATTTGTTTGTATTAGTGGTTCTTAAAATGTACTCTTGAAAAGCACAATGTTGCCACCATATGCTAACTTGAAGTATTCCATAGCTAAAGTAAAATAATATTGGTCTTTTCCATCATAGGGAGTCAATTTCTAAAACTTTTCAATTTTAAATTTGTGTAAGAATTTATATTAAGCTCCTGTTATGAACTACGTTTATCTATAATGAATGTAGCAAGTAACAAAATGAATGAAAATAGCAAAAAAATATGAATGACAAAAATGGAAAACAGTCTAGCATCTTTAGGGGTTGTTTTGCTGTTTTTTTTCAAACTGACTCTTGGGCTTCAAGTTGTGATTTCCTTCTATGTATTTATAGAAAGAAAAAAAATGTTCATAGCTAATATGAATGATTGAATTATATCTTTATTTCTCTCTGGAATCTAGTTTGTGTTTGTTTTTAAATCTACAACAAAAGTGTGTTGACTTAGGAGATGACCTTCTATTCCTTTCCCACTGATAAAGCTACATATTCTTGTATCCTCAAATCTTCAACTGTAAACAGATTACCCATGTGTCCTTTATAAAAGCAATTCATGAATACATGAGTTTATGCTTAGTTATGTAAATTTGGGAAGTGTAGAAAAAATTGGCTAAAATTGTTAGGGAAATTTGAATATATGGATAGCAACATTTTATACCCTGTTAGAATGTTATCAGAAAAATACACTAATTTTAAAAAAGAAGGACTTCCCCCCTTTGTGCTACCTGAGTTCTTCAGTCCATAGCAATAATTATGTTCTTTTCAGAAACAAAATCTGTCTTATAGGGATTATGACACTACTATGTCTTAGTTTATATACTTATAATTATATAAGTATATAAATTATATAAATATATAACTTATATAATTATATAATTATATATCTAACTATATAATTCATAGTTAGATAGTTCCATATAGTTCACAGAATATTGTCAAATCTTTCATCTCATTAGATCTTCACATTAAAATATGAGGCATATGTATTTCCAATACACACATAAGGAAACTGAATCCAAGACCACTCTGCTGACTTGAATAAAATCACATAATAGGTTGAAGAGCCAGGGCTTAGATTTTGTTGGTATGGTGTTTCTGTTTTTGATCCAACTACTGAGTTTTTTCTTCCCTTTGAAAGTGAGGCCAGAGAGAGAATTTTACATTTTGGTAAAATAAGGTGAGCGGCTGCCTGATTTTCACCATTAAATTCTTAATTATCTGCCTCATAAGCATGGGCCAAATTCACAAACCATCAAACAGAATGAAACTCTGTTGTCATTTCTTGAGACTCCAAGGTCATTCTTCTCTCCTATGTCAACCTCACAGCCAGATGGTTTTTCTAAGAGTTTTCTGTTTCCAGATATATAAAGAACAACAGCTGCATGGTGGGTACTAACTTCTGAAATATCGGGTTAACATGAAAGACTAGCCCGTCATCATGAGGTTAACTCTAAAGGAAAACTGCAAATGCTGCATTTGTTGTTTTTCATTTTGTTTAATTTCTTTTATTTTGAGGGGAGTGGTAAAAGTGTGTCTCTCGGCAATAGGTTCCATCCATAAAGCACCATTGTAAATTTCTTGCATATTACAAAGAGATGAAGCTCATGTTTCCCCACCAAAGTGGGGCAGGATTCTTTTGCCAGTCCAAGTAAAACTGTAAAATGTAAGTGAAATAGGCAACGTTGGTCATCTCCTCCATTTTTATTTTTTGCAGCTACTTCTACTTTTCCCAAACTGCTAGCCCTTAAGGCATCTAATTAGGGCCCATATGTTCTTCCACCCTCCAGTTCACCCTTTCCAGGACACATCCTGAAGGAACACTCTGTTTGTGCTTTCCTATCGCTGCCATAATAAAAGTTCACCCATCATTTCTCTATTCTTTGGAACCTTGCCAGAAGCTCTTTGAGAAACCAATTACTTAATTTGATAAACTGATGAGCTATTTCTAGCATAAAACTTGATTAACACTTAAAAGCCACGTGGACCCCAGGTCTATTTCCTATATCTTATAACTAAGAAGTTCAAAGGAAGAAAAGGAAATACAATACTCTAAAAGAAAAAAATAATAAACACCAAGCTTGAGCTATTATATACCCTCAAGTAAGTGTGTGTGTGTGTGTGTGTGTGTGTGTGTGTGTGTGTGTGTGTGTATCTGGTATGTTCAGTTCTGATGTGGTAACAGGAAGGGTCTTTTGCTCACCCAGTAATTTACAAGCATTGTATCAGTGAACTTCCAAAGAAGTTCGAAATTTGCTTTAAAATAATCTGTGAGGGAACAAGGCTTGGGGTGTAGTAAAAGGAGGCTGGCCATGAAATGATAATTATTAAAGCTGGGTGATGGATACATAAAGGTTGTTAAACATCTACTTCTCTATATAATAAAATTTTTTTTGTATTACAAGAGAAAAGAGAAAAAAATCAATCAATTGATTGATCAGTCAATCAGTCGAGGGGCAACAGTTCTGAAAATGCGGCAAGTATAATTCAGGAGGAACCTTGAAAATGATTGAAATAGTAAATGAGTGATCAAAAAGAAAATAAAAAAAACTTAACAATGTATAACAATAAGAGATATGGGGTAAAATGAAAGTGAGTAAGCCTGTAAAATCTGTGAGAGCTAAATGTTCAGAAAATGCTTTCAAAAAATTTCTGAAATCTAGTAAATTTTCATCAATCTGATGAATACTTTTTAAAGGAACATCAATTTTCAAAATAGTGACAAACTTAAGATGAAATATATACATTAGCCATGGCAAGAACTGGTTTAAAATGATATGATACTAAACATGTCAGTGATTCAAAATCCTAACTAACTCTAATAGCCTTAATAATTGCAACACATGTGGGGGAAAAAAGGCCATTTTCTAAGTTCTCTCCAGAATTCATTTAACAGGAGTTGGAATGTTTGGCGCAGTCTTGAGTTACTGCTAAATTAGTTCTAATCATTAAAGATCCCTTTTATAAAGAATTTTTTTTTAGTGTTAGGCTGGGATTTCTTTTAGTATAAAACTATTAAAAGTGACATAAAAGCAATTAGTTTCTGTTTATTTGTCCAACATTTATAAGTTAGGCAGAATCCTAAGTCCAGAGTTATACTGAAAGATGAAAAAGGCAGAACCACTGCTCATGAAACTTGAGTGGAGACATATCAGGATTGAAAAGAACAGAAGAGAGAGATCAGGAGACTCACGGCGTGGGGCGCTGGCCAGTGGTCAGCCTAGCAATCTACTCACTGGAATATGGCCCAAAGGTACACTGGAGTCAAGATACTACAAGGAATAGAAGGGGAAAGAACAGGTGTATGAGCGTGTCATTACTAGAGTTAATTCAACCAGCATCCACAATACCCTCAAAGCAGATGCAAGACAGGTGATTGGCAATGACCCAAAGGGAAGTAGCAGAAGTCATTCCTTCTTTTAAATATTTATTGAACTACATACAAAAAGCTCCAAGTCTAGGAGAGACAGAAAGTCAATAAATAATGAGAATATGATGTGATGAATGCACCGATAGATATACAGACTTAGATTCAGGAGAAGATATAGAGGACGGGATGACCAATGAAGTCTGGGTGGGTTAAGGAAGGCTTCTCGAAGAAGATGAGCATCTTGAAACATGAGCAGTTTACCAGTCAGACTTGGTGGGAGCACATCCAGGCGGAGGAAATAACATGTACAAACGCAGTGAAGTGTGCGGAATAAAAAAGTGCAAACAACGGTGGTCAGAAACCAGGCATGAGGAAAGTGGGATTTAAGGACAAAGAACCTTAGGAGCAAACCACAAACTCAGGCCCTGAGGTCCCAAGGGCAGACCAAAATTAACACCAAATGGAGCTCTGTACTTAACTAGTTACCCACCAGACAGCTTCTAATTTCCTCCCTGTTTAGGGTCTAGAATCTGAGTCCATTAAGGGTATTCAGCTATGAAGGTCAGAGGTCAGGAGACAAAGTCAGGAAGATCTTTAAATATACTGTAACAAGAACTAAAGTAAATTAAACTGCATACATAATAAAAGTCTACAGAGAACCAGTGGAACACATGATCAAGTAAAAGGTAAAAAATGAAGCTGACCACACATTACCCAATAATTATGAGAAACCTAGGATTTGGGGTAGCATGTCCAATGGGAATTAATTTTTCTAGTTTGGTTCTCCTCACTGTTGTGCACTATATGTTGAAACAATTTACTAGGAATTCCAACAACAACTATATACTAAAGCTTGCTGTATAAAAATTATTGTGCTAAGTTTGGAGAATAAAAGGAATGATAAAGCATGATCGTTATACTCCAGAATTTTACTGCCAAATTAAAGAAAATAAAACAGCTGCCTAAATATATGAACAAATATGCAAGGCGAGACAAGTGTTAGGTGAGTGCTTTCTTTTATTTACCAATGTACTTTTTCGCTAGCTTATCCTAGCGAAATGTAATGTTGTATTCGTGCCACAAGTGATGAAATTTGAAATAATAATAATAATAATAATAATACGGAAAAAGAAGCAAAAGCCCATTATAAAATCAGTGCTAATTGGCAATGAAGCCAATCCCCTGACTAGTCAATTCTAAAATTCTAAGTCTACAGGATTTAAATCTTATATACAATCAATGACCCAATGTCATTCAAATCACTCAAGGCCCTCAGTATATGAAATGTGAAGGAATACTTAGACCAAATGAATTTACTTATTGTGAACCAAGAGTAAAAAATGTCGTTCTTCAAACTTGGGTGAGTATGTAAATAAGTATCTGCTGTCAACTCTATACAAATATGAAAAGGACTCATAAATTTTAGTGAGAATTATTTTGGATGGTATTTCAACAAGTTAATTTATCCATAAAAACTGGGGACATTTTCCCTACTATTGATTATTCAAGTTTTCCTTCTTCATTCTGAACATGTTTGCAAAATACAATTTGAAAGGAGAGGTTCTGCTTTGTTTTGCAGGGTGATGAGCAATTCATTTAAGTCCCAGAAAAGCATTTCATATTTATTTTCCTTCACGCATCTACTTATATGATGGTAATTTTATACTTTTGATACAAGATAAGGAATTTTCTAACTTTCAGTTAAAATGAGCCACATAGGTGAAAAACTACTAACTAAGAAGTATAGCATGGAAAGAAAGAAATGTAAAAATCAAGTAATGAAAACACTCTGCTTTTACAGCATCTGAAGCTTAAATAACTTGCACAAACTCTAGTGCAAAGAATAAATTCTGGAGTAGGTCAGGCCTTGATTTCCATACCCAAACGGACATTTATCATTTACCAATTATTCAAGTATCCTCATCTAAGCCATAATAAAGTGAGAACTAGCCGTGGTATCTAACCATATTGATTTCAAATGCAAAGGTCCCAATTATCAGCTATGTATCCGAGGGCAAATTAGTTGGCCTCGGTTTCCCGCTTCTAGAATGTTTTCCTGCTTTAAAAAAATGAGAAAATAACAGCTACTTCCCAAAGATACTCTAAGGATTCAATGGTAGAAAGTAGATGAAATCGCCTCACATAGGATCTCGCACAACAGTGGTACCCAATAAATGCTAACTCCCCTCCTTGCTCCTTCTCCAAAGGATTCTCCTAAACTATCGGGTTGTCGGAAAAGTCATGACGCATTTTTGTAATGAAAAACATAGAAAAAATATGTCATGACTTTTCTCACAATCCAATAGTTTGCTCACAAGGTATTAGTTTAGTTCCTACAGTCAGTGTTAGAAAAGTATTTAGTAATTAATTTTAATATAGCTTGGGATAAGAAAATGAATATAGACAAGATCTTGCAGAAATAAGAAAGTATAGAAAAAATATTTTTTGCAACAGTCATATAATGATAAAATGTATGTATTTTTAAAAATGATCTATGCCACACTAAAACAGAAACATGCTTGATGAAGAAAAATCCTCACTTTCCTCTAACATTGAAGTTCTAGGGTAGCAGGCAGGTAACATGTCTAGTTTAGTCACCCGATTTCTTCCTAACAGCAAGCACAGTGCCAGGTTCATAGCAGATGACCCAAGTTCATACTGTTGTACATATAAACAAATGTGCAAATGACATTGTCATTCGCTTTCCCATCAAAAATTAAGGGGCTTTGGGCCGGCTGGGTTAAGATCGCGAGCTCTGGACAACAGGGCTGCCGGTTCAATTCCCACATGGGCCAATGAGCTGCACCTGAGCTGAGCGGCCGCTGAGCTGCCAGCGGGTGGCTGGATACCTCAGTAGGTGAGAGCACGTGCTCCTAACAAGAAGGTTGCCGGTTTGACTCCCGCATGGGATGGTGGACTGCGCCCAGCCCCCAGACCACCCCCTCCCAAATAGATTGAAAGCAGGGCCTGGACTTGGAGCTGAGCTTGGTCCCTCCAAAGCTAAAATTGAAGGACAACTTGACTTGGAACTGATGGGTCGTGGAAAAACCCAATGTTCCCTTCTCCAGTTCCCCAGTACAACCTTAAAAAATAAAAATTAAAAAAAATAAAAATTAAGGGGCTTCAATCTTAAGAAATCCTGTTGGTTACTCATTTGCAACCTCTGCAGTTTATATCATTTAGAATACACCAAGTTACCTCAACCATCTTTCTTTAAGGATTTTCTAAGTTGCTACACTCGCCCAAGACCTTGTTAAAATGGGCATTATTTGAAGGCCTTTCATACATGAAGACAATATTATCATGACTTCCCTAATCTGAAAAGCAGCAATACCATTAACCTTTGTGGAAGTCGTATTCTGCAATCTTTGTGGCTCTTCCCCGTTTCCTCAGCATGCTGGTAGAAGGCCCCTCTGCTCAGAAAGTATTTCTTTTCACTGAATGTCCTTATTTGTCCTCATTTTCCTGCTTTCATCATTCCCGGTACAGCCCCAATGTTACTTCCTGAAAGAATATCCCTTCTGACCAATTTTGGCAAAATTAATGGCTGCTATCAGAGTAGGGAATCTATACCCTGTGTCTTCTATTAAACTGTGCACTGTGACCTGAGAACAATCTCATTCATCTCTGCACTGGGCACTTAACACAGTGGCAGGCACATAGCAATATTCCAAAAACGTTCAACTGAATCAAGTTCAATCCTTTCCCACGGTATCTTTCTGATTTATTATAAAAACAGTTAGAAACAGGTGATGTTAAAAAGCAATTATAGCCAAGCATTTTTAAAACAAAAAGGTGAGCTCCTTCTTTTATTAAAAGATGCTAAAGAGCAACTAACTATTTCCTAGGTTATGTATGTTATCAAATAGAAAGGCTTTGGGACGCCAGTTCATGTTCCCAGCCAAATCTGCCAGTAAGGTTAGTGACATCACTGACATCTTAGAGGATGAATGGCATGCATGTGAGGATATTAACATTCAATAGTAACATATTTCAATGTGATTGCATTTATGTGGAGGTTTATTATTTAAAAAAAAAAATCTGGTTTAGGACTTTCTTCACCATATTCTGATTCCAGAAACTAATTTTAAAGCTTATTTACAAAAGCTAGTAAAACTGGAGTTTATTCCTCAACCCATGAGAGTCAGCGTGCTGGTTTCACTGTGGTGTAATAAAAGAATGAGAGAGTGGATATCTACTCGGCAAAGGTGTTGCAGCATTAATGATAGGGAAACTGACCTGAGAAAAACATTTGAAACCCACAACATAATCTGTAGAATGAAGGAGATGACATGATGTTGGGTCAGCCTGCCCGTCACTACAGTGCACTCTATTTAAGAATTACCCTGACATATAACCTCATGATGTTTTGCTAAATATATACAGAAGAGCATGTCTCTATGCTTGCTATCCTTAAGGAGGTTGCAGTCTTGTTAATGATAGGCGTCAAGATCTCCAAAAGAGATGGACTTTACTCACTGGAAAATGTTGAGACTTTCCGGGATCACTCTGGCCAAGTTCTTAAACTTGAGAAGGTGGTGATTAAGTTAGCAAGTGACTCTGCAGTAGTGAGAGGCGAGGTAAAGAAAAATTGCTAACCCACACTGCAGGAAACACCAAAAATTAACTTCACAGAATTATAGAACTCAAGGCTGCTTGTATAGGAATCACTACCCCACTAAACAGGAAATAGATGGGCTAGAAAACTTTTGAATTTTCACCTAACCGCTATTGTCATGAGCCTTATGGTCTTCACTATTCAGCAATACTTCTCAGCATTTAAATATAACTCTGAAATGTAAGCATGTAGAATCCAGGGAAAGAATCTCTGGAATGCTGTAACTGTTTGAATAGTTTCTATCCTGCAAATACCTGCATCTAAAAAAAAAAAAAAGAAAAGGCTGGAAGAAGGCTGCAAATGTTACTAACTTACTAAACTCCCTGAATAAATTTAACATATATAGTTCTTCAATGCATGTATTCACTTAATATATTTAACAATGCAAAAATAATACCTAACATGAGGTATGAGTCACAAAAGAAACAGCCATAGAAAGCTCTAAATTTCTGCAGACAAGAACATCACCTGAGACTGTGGGGAAGAGAAGCGATCCTAACGTGGTAGTAAGTTAGTCAAGGTGAGTGACAGGAGTCCAGTTATTTTTCACACATAAACACTGGCCATGGCGGGGGCAGCTCACTTTCTTCCATGTCCCTACAGATGTTCGGGCAACTTCTGGACCTCCTCAGAAGGAACCACAGGAACGAACAACAGTTTAGAAGAGACACCCCTCCACCCCTTATACAATAAAGCAGGAGCCCCTGGCTGCGATCAAGCAAGGAATTTTAGGAATGGGGAAAGGAATGGCATATTCCCTAGAGAGGTTAGTCTGGAATGGGGATAGAGGAGGGAGGAAAAGGGGCACCCTTCACATCCCTGTCAGTCAACTATTATTAACTATTAGGCTGATGGAATGGAATCTAACCTTATACTGGTCATATGTGGCTTGCTTCCAGGTTCAACACCATTGCCAGAGAAGAGACTGTAGTTTTATTAAGTGATTTAGCCTTTGCTGCTTAAAGATCTCTCTATTAATAAGATCGGAAGAGTCTCTATATAATAACCTCTAGTATACATTTACTCTATTCTGAAGGAAAAGCTTCCATAACACCAGGAAAGTGGTAGTCTGAGGTTTTAAAACAAAGAGTAGGGTAAGTCAAATCAACAGAAAACCTGAGCAAATGAAAGGTCTTGGTACACAATGGATGATGAGATTAACCCTAACAGACCAGAGAAAAAGTGTGATCTAAACACTGCCTGTTGCTCATTATTTCAATGGGAATTTTGATTTGCATAAAGCTATGGCAGATCTAATGAGGCACAAAATACCAACACATATCACTAATTATATTTACAAGTCAGAAAATTTTCACAGGTGCTTATAAAATTCAAAATAACTGGTTTTAATATTTCGAAGCTCTATAAGGGACAAAAACACAACTTACAAATAAGAATAAAATCCCTTTATATACATATATGTAAAATGATGATCTATTATTTGTTCATTTATACCTTATCTCATTCTAAAATACTTAACATCAGCTTTAAGATTAATACAGTAAAACCTTGGATTGCGAGCGTTCCGCAAGACGAGCAAACATTCCTAATACATTTTAACTGGGTAAACAAGCGATGTCTTGCAATATGAGTAGTTTGTTTCTGGAATGAATTATGTTCACAAACCATGTATTCATTTTACAAAAAATTGTAACAACTGAAGATATTTAATAGGTACCAATTACATGCCAGGCATTATTCTAAGAGCTTCACAAACATTATCTAATGTAATCAACAAACAACCCAGTAAAATAAGTAATGTCATGCCAATTTATAGATTAAAAGCTCCAACTCAAAAAATTAAGTAACTCAGCCAACTCTTGTAATTAGTAAGTAACAAAATCTTGGACAGTAAATATTTGGGAGAAAAAGAAACAAGAAAAGCATATAAAGGTAGAGGAAAAAAGGGTGTGTCACACATAAAAGGTCCGCCATACATGTCTGGAGTTAAGTTGTGTATGATGGTCAGATGTCTGGCAGCTCTGGACCTTGACGACACTGTAAGGAGTTACATAACTGCACTACCCCGCCGCAAGAGCGCTCTGCCTTGCCAGCCCTTTTGATTAAGAAGCAAGATCTCTATCTTCATGTTTTATAGAAATGGATTTCAAATCTCATCGGTTCAAAACAGAGCTCGTCGCTTCAATCCCAAAGCCATTCTTCCCCTCCGGCCTCCCCATGTCAGTAAATGACATCACTATCCACTGTGTGTGTCACTTAGGCCAAAAACCAGCAATCATTCCCGACACCGCTTATCCCTTCACACGCCACTTCCAATCCATTAGCAAAGCCAACCGGTTCTACTTACACAACACATCTGACCATTTCTGGCCATTGCCACCACTCCCACGTTCGTTGGATCCACTACCACCTTTCCCATGGGGCCCTTTTACAAAAGACCTCTTTACCACCGCCTTGCTGCCTCTGTCTGTCTATTCTCCAGGGTATTCAGAGTGGCCGTTCTGAAATATTTCTCACCTGCTCCCATGCTTCTCCTCATTCACACCACTATAAGCCCACCCGTCTTGCTGTTCCTCAAATATACGAAACATGCAAAGTTCTGTAATACTCAAGAATGATCCCCAATACATAAATATAATGGAACAGAACATTTTTGGCCAACAGATATGGGGCCCCAAATGTAATCTCCACTCTCTAGCCCTGAATCTGTTTGTAACTATTCATGTGCATAAGAACCTTTATTCTGGAAAGGGGAGAAGAGGGAGGGAATTGAACTAAAGTAGCAGGTAAGTATAGAGGTGAAAGTATAACCTAGTATCTGTTCCCCATGGTTCTGGTTCTCCTTGCCAGAGATTAAATGCTTATAGTAGAGGAATGAGGGCCAAAAACTGATGTAACTGTGTTTCATGAGAAATGAAATTCTGGAAAAGGGATTATGGCCAGAAACGAATCAAGAGGCACTTCCTGATATTCTGGCACTAGCAGCGTTTGATTAAGACCCGGATGACATGGCATGGCAGGGAGTTGGGGGAAGGCTCCTACAGGAAATCTCAGAAACCACATATGGCATCCTTGATAGGAGGACTGGCTTTCTCCTTATAGGTAATGACAACAAAGGGTCTTTGCCAATGAACTTCTTGAACTGAGGTGGAAATTTGGGAGCCAGAGGAGAACTGGCAGATGGGATGTGGTAAGGGCAGCTAAGAAAATGATTTCCAGACATATGTGATGGGATAGTGGGCTTCCAGAGGGAACCAGGAAGAAAGAACAAGCAAACACTGTGAGGAGGGCTAATTTCCAGGTAACAGGCCAGTGGCGCTGCTACTGCGGAGCCTGGGCTATCTCGATCTGCTCACTAAAATGTATGTCTTCAGGTGGAAGTCACAGGCCAGTGAGGTCTGAAACACCCAGGCTTACCTATAGGCATCTAGGGTCTGCCTCTAAGTGAAGGTGAATTTGTTTTCTTTTATTCTAAGCCTTCTAATGGAGACTAAACACACATGATCCTTTTGTGTCACCAGCTCTAGGCTCATTTGCTTTGGCATTCACATTTTTATTCGATACTCTGGCCACATACAGAGAATTGTACAATGAAATTGTTTTATATCACACTTCATTTCACCAAGAAATAAAACTATTTAAAAAATAAAGTTTTAGGGTCAGCCGAATGGCTCAGTTGGTTAAGAGCTCGCTCAAGAGTGCGAGCTGAGCTCTGAGCAATGGCGGTTCAATGCCAGCCCAAGCTGAGTTGCCGTTGAGCTGCCAACAGGTGGCAGGATGGCTCAGCTAAAACAAACAAACAAACAAAAAAAACAAAGTTTTAATTACAGGTATAATTAATTAAGGTAAGGTACGACTGGTATCCTTATAAAAAGGGGGAGTTTGGGCCAGATATGCACACAGGGAGAAAGCCATGTGAACATGAAGGCAGAGATCAGGGCGATGCATGTATAAGTCAAGGAATGCCAGATAGTCAGCAAACCACCAGAAGCTAGGAAAGGGGCCTGCAGCAGACTCCCCCTCATGGCCCTCGGAAGGAACCAGTCCTGCTGACCCCTTCGTCCCAAACTTCTAGCTTACACAACTGTGAGACAATAAACTTCTATGGTTTAAGATGCCCAGTTTGTGGTTCTCATGTGACATATATTCCATGGATTTCAAAGTATATGTAGAAATGATCGAGAAAATACTGCAAAAACCTTTTGAAATAATACAGAGGTGGGCTATTTTTACAATTTTTAAAGGCAAAGGATGTGACTTCTGCAAATGTCAGCTAACTAAGCTTACCATGAACCCATTTAAATGAGTATGCAAATGTTTGTGTAACAACTTTCAAAAAGGTTCCTATATGGGTTCACTAAGAAGAATAATTTGATTGTTGATTCAACTGTTAGACTGGGAGATTAAGAAAATGTGGACTTTGTTCATCCTGAACTCAATTACACATTTGAAGAAATCTCTAATGATAGTCTTGAGGTCAAAATGGCAAAATATGCAGGAAATAATATGAGTTAGGTACACTCATAACAGGTTGAACAACCGCACCCAAAGAGTGTTGATTCATGAAAAGATGTTAACTTGAAGAGAGGTCTCAAGTTGTATGCCACAGGGCTCCTTTACCAAGATTGAAAAAAAACATGCCAGGCACGTTTATCAAACCTGGGGATGACACACAGCTGATAAGGAAACCTGATCCTCAAAATGGCTGAGTCTGGAGCCCAGAAATCATCTATCAAACTTAGGCATTGCTGGAGGAGTTAAAGATGTTTAACCAGGAGAAAAGAACAGGGAAGAAAGATCTCAAAGCTCAAGGCTGGGTACGTGGAAGATGTAGGATCAACGAAATTCTTGTAGGAAAGATCTGAGAGCTTAATAAAATAAAGAATATTTCACATCTCTCCACCAGCCACTCTAGTTCTAATTCATATGGTTTCCTCATGGTCACTGGTTCCCCCATTTCTTTCTTGCATTTCCAATCTATTTTCTAAAATCAAGTTGAGCCATCTTCTATAAACTGTAACCATAATGACCCACTCTATTATTTCAAGGTACAATTATGGCCATATTTAAGTTTTTGCTTGAAATATAACTGGCTAGCATTCTTACTTGCCCATTCTTCCAGGAGGAGTGGACAGTGCTAATTAGTTTGCTACTACCAATGCTCCCGATCTTTTATCACCCATCAAAGCTGTCCCATCTGGCTGCCCGTCCAAGCCACACAGGCTTGGTGATCTGGTTCCACTTGGCACCTAAGCTCCATCATAGGAGCTCTAACTCTACAGTTTATGCTTAGCATCACCAGCTGCTCTTCCTCAGCTTATAGGCTGCCTGATGACACCTAAACAACTTTCCGGCATCAGCCCCAAAAGCTTAAAAACTCTTATGAGTGCTGCTTACCAGATTGGGTTCCCCCTTTCTATAATTTTATTTCAGGACTTTCACTGCCTTTTCCTGACACTTGGAAGGGGGTGGGGGGGGTTGGTTGGTTGGTTGGTTTTGTTTTGTTGTCTGGGCCACACAGCTCCATCCCAACAAAGACCAGATGTTAGTTCTTCCTCTCCCAGAAGGCCTTGAGCATCTTATGTAAAGTGGCCTCCTTCTCCCCAGGGAACCAGCTTTACAGAGCAGAACACACCTGTATTCTCAGGGAGTGGCAGCCTTTTATTAATGAAGTCAGAAGACTTTCTACTATAAGAGAATGGCTGTATACTTGTTTGGCATTTCCCTAATTAAGAATGTCACTTAAGAAACACTGAAAATCAGGCTTTCTAAATTTAAAAACCTGCCCTCCCCCAAAAAAATATAAATCAAATTCTGCCAAGTCAATATTCGAAATTTTCCAAAGCTGCTTACTACATTAGGATAAAAATCCAAATATCTTTCCGTGATCTATAAGAAAGACTATATAGGGTGTGATCAAAAGATACAGTAAATGTTTAAATTTCAAAAAATGTATTACAGTAAAATACACATTGCCATTAAAGCCCCTCAAAATACTCCCCCTCACTTCCAATACACTTATCCCATCATTTTTGCCACTTTCTGAAGCAGTTTTGGAAGTCCTCTTTCGTGAGTGTCTTTACTTGCGCTGTCATGGCTGCCTTGATGTCCTGAATTGATTCAAAATATTTTCCTTTCATGATCATTTTGACTTGAGGTAAGAGCGAGAAGTCACGTCATGCCCGATCCACTGAATAAGGTGGATGGGGACACACCGTAATGTTTCTATTTGACAGAAATTGCCATACCAGAAGCGATGTGTAACACAGGGCATTGTCATTGGTGGAGGGTGAAGTAAAGACACTCATGAAAGACTTCCAGAACTGTTTCAGAAAGTGGCACTTTCAGAAAATGCCAATTCAGTGCCTGGCACATATAAACATCAGGAACTATTTCATTAAATAATTGAATAATAATTAGAAGTGCCCAACAACAGCTTTACAGGTTTTGAAAAAAACTTTTCATTGTATATCAAAGGTTTTGCAGAAAGGATTGCTGAGTTAGAAAGAAACATCAACTACATGAACTTTAACTTTCTAATTCTGGAGCTAATATTTATAAGACACAGACTGCTACATGGATTCTAAGAAGAGGTGGTCATTACAATCTCGGACTTAAATATTTGATTTTGGAATGGCACAAGATAGAGAATTTTAGAGGCGTAAAAATGAACAAAGGGAAATGAGAACATCTTGTGTGATAAGATCAATCTGACTTCACTTGAGAGAGGCATGGAATAACAGGTTAAGCAGCAATGGTGAGGTCAGCTGATAAAATGAGTTCCATCTCTTGGTCAGAGGAGTAATGATATTAGGGAGAGGCATCGAGATATGATGGATATGTTAGAGGGAAAAGTAGCTAGAGGTAAAGGGCCAGTAAGAGGCTACTTACTAATCTACCGTAGTAATTATGAAGCTTGAAGTAAGGGTGGGAAAGGAATTCTATACATTTAACAATTACATAAATTGGTACACTGCAGAAATGCTTCCCACAAGCAATAAAAGGAGATAACTGGCAAGCGCCAACCATAGATGCTGGATCCCAGATGGGTACTCAGCATTTGCCTGGGGAGGGGGTATACTCAATGGACTCGGGCAAAAGGCTATTTCTTGAATCTGAACCAAAAAAGTCATCTTAATATTTTAGCAACCAGTATAACTATACTTGTGAGTGCTGGGTGATTATCAGGCCCAGGTAAAGAAACCATAGATAAGACAAGGAGCATGAGGATGAGAGAGGACAGGATCCATTCAAGAAAAATCTGAAGGGGGAAAAAAATAAGAAACTAGAGAATTGACTACATATGAGAAACAAAGGATATTAAGTATTCAATGATTTCAAGATTTCAAGCCTGAAGAACCATATGGAGTAAAGTTAAATTAATGGCAGAGACAAGATATTTTGGAAATAGAATAAGTTTGAGTGAAGTGGCACGTGAGGATTCTGAATTTTTAATCTGTTGAGCATAAAATGTTTATTTATAATTATTTCTTAACAGTCCAAAGGCAGCTACAAACATAAACCTTAAATTTAGAAATGAAATCAAAGCTGCAGACTTTGGGGAAAAAACAGTATCAATACTGTAAATAAGCTCTTTAAGTAAGTGAACATTCTAATAAATGACAGGCTAAATTAAAATTGACTAAAATTAACCATTAAATTACAAATTAGGATGTTACATAATATTTCAATACACAAATCATTCAATAAATCCAGGATTCATTTAAAACAGTGATCCTCAAACTACGATGCATAGTAGAATAATTTAGGTAATTTAAAAACATATAGTGATTGCTATGGACTGAATTTCATCCCCTCAAATTCTTGTGGTAAGCCCTACCCTCGTCCCAATGGAACTGTAATTGAAGATGGGGCCTATGGAAGATCATTAGGTTTAGATGAGATCATGAAGGTAGGACCCTCATACTGAGATTAGTGTCTTTTTTTTTTTTTTGAGGTTAGTGTCCTTTTAAGAAGACAGTCCAGAGAGCTTGCATGCACTGCTAGAGCTTGTGCATGCATGCGGCACGTGTCCTTTCTCTCCCTGCCTCATTCCCTCCCTCCTTTTTGAGGACACAGTGTTCAAGCTTGAAGAGTCCTCACAAGAGTCAACTATGCTGGTACCCTCAGATTTCCAACTTCCAGATTTTGAGAAAATAGATTTCTGTTGTTTAAGACACCCAGATTAAGATATTTTGTTATGGCGGCGGGAAGAGACTAATACACTGATGCCTGACCAATTAAATGAGAACCAATAAACTAAAACATATTCTAAGACTGCAAAAATAACGGTCTCCAATTGAGTCACTCAACTAATTTAATTGAAATATTCTACTAGGAAGATTTGTGACCTAGGAAAAATGTGCCCCTCACATAGTAAGCACCCTATAAATGTTTGTTGCATGAACAAACGAATGAATGAATGAGAAATGCATGCAAGCATGAATGAATAAAATGATCTTTAGGAGAACATATAAAGTCAAATATCAAAAGCTTTGAAAAAAAGTAAAAACTTAAGGATTCTTCAGTTAAGAGGTATAAAACAATATAGATTTATCTGGATAAAAATACTTTAAATATTGAAGAGTCAAAAATGTTAAACCAGAGCCGGCCGAGTGGCGCAGTGGTTAAGTGCTGGCTTCTGAAGCCAGCAGCCCAGGTTCGGGTCCCACATATGAGGCCAGTGACACTGACCTCAAAATAAATAAATAAATAAATAAAAAGATGTTAAACCACGCATATACTTATTTTAATTATCCAATGAACTCTAACTGTTCGATGGTATACAATAAATATTTCAAAGATTAAATCTTTAAAATTAATTTTATGAAAATTTATACACTTTGAGATTGCTTTCTATCTAGTTTTACTTAAGTTTCTTATTGAAAACATCTGTTTATGAGAGGCTTAAGACAAACTGATATTTCAATTTATGCTAAGAACCATATTTTTTTATTTCACTAAATCTAAAGAGAAATAACTTATTGCATGTATTTCAACAGAGGCAAAATTCAGAAAACTGTCCTAATTCACTATATCTAGCTCATTTAAGGATATTGTTTCTAATTACTAAAGAGATAATTATCAACATTTAAAATAAGATGTACATATTATGACTTGGAGTGAAAGAATCCCATTTGCAGTTTCCTTAATAATATTAGTTGATATTCATAAGGAACTCATCTCTGTGTTACAAAGACTACTAAATATCAGACAGTCTATGAGAAGATAACCTGGAAAATAGGCAGAGAAGAGCTTAGAAGAAGTACTGGAAAAGAAGGTATAGCTGAAATTGCACAAAACAGCCAGCACCTGTTCTCTGAGGGTAAGTTGCTTCATCAAGGAAGCAGCATACTCTAAACATGATACAAATTTCAAGCTAAAAGATTGACTCTAAAAAATGTTTAAGAATCTCTAAAAATGCCCAAGAACAGAAAATTAAGCCTATCCTCCCCATAAAGCTGCTGATAATTATATATAAACTTTGATACTTTTTTCTCTGATTATCAAAGCCACAAGTCCTCATCTAATAACATTGGTATACAACTGTGGAGTCATTTTAGATATTCAAATTAACTATGACAGTTCTAAAAAACACAGTAGTTGGAAATAATCAGATGTATAAATTGATACACAATATTTTAAAACATTTTAGTAGCAAATAATATCTAAAGAATTAAAGTAAAATTACATCTACGCTATAATTACCAAAAAGGTTTAAAATAAATAACTACATTGTTAAGCAGTTATACTGTATAATCTGCATAACATCAATTCCTTCTCAGGACTTTCTTTTTTTTTTTTTAACTACGTTTACATTTGCCAACAGACAATATTTTAAATCCCAAGGTTCATTCCTGATTTCACATTTTCAAGTTCCCAGAAACCTCCACATTTAGCCTTTATGTGCAGTAGATGACTTACTTATATGACTTTTAGGATTAATAATATCCATGAGATTTTATGACTTAATAAAATATAATCAAATTTAATTAACAAACTCTTTAAGTCCTGACTGCTTCATGTGTTAAGGGGAATAGTGATTCCTACATTAGAGATTCTTACAGAACCTGGCAGAGAGCACACAGAGATATTCAATAAACGTTATTCCCTTTCCCTTCAATCCTCGCTTTCCCACCCTTCCCTCTGTCAGTATATAGTTGATGGAAAATCAATTACTTATTTGTAATTAAATGTGTGATAAAATGCTATAATCATATATTTACGATATCCATCACCAAACATCTTTACACTCTATTAAGGGTTAAATGTAATCTACCAAAGTACATATCAAAGGATCCTTTTCCAATTGAATATTGAAAAACCAAAAAAACACTAGGAATTATACAGTGCTTTTTGCAAGGGTGATTAAAACAGTTAATATGTGTTAATTAATTTCAGAAAATCCCAAAAGTTGGGTCAACTATATCATTCTATGTCAGCTGCTCTAGACCTTCACTGTGTAACACAATTATTAGGGGAATTAAAAAGTTTAATTCAAGATGTTGGAGCCCCACTCATGAAGAGTTTGATTATATTGGTTTGGGGTGAAAACCAGTGAGTAGAATCCAGGTCTCCTTTTTTAGGAATTATAAGAAAATCTCACTCTAGAGTCCAAAAAAGTTTGGATATGTGATATTACATAACCTGGAAATATTTAAACACATTATTGAGGCATGCACCACATTTAATCTGCATTTAACCTTATGCCCAATGCTGAGTTAACATAGGTTGCCCTTACTTTTGCCACAAATGGTCTTTCATCATGATACCTAATTACAGAACTAATATCTCCTTTGCTTCTTACTCTGAAGAAAATAAAAAGAGATCAAAGTCTGACATAAAAATGAGCCATTACTTTGTTATAAAAAAGAAATAAGTCTTCAAATGTAATCTATTTGATACATAAATGGACAGCAGGAAAAGATGTGAATAGAATCACTGCCTTAGGTGATGGGCAAAGAGTCTCCAAAGCAAAGTTCTCCCTCTCCCTCTCCCTCTCCCTCCCTCTCTGTCTCTCTGTCCTGGTTAAAACCTGTTTGTCTGGGGATTGGCTCAGCTGCTCCAGTTCCACCTTCCCAGCCTTCCAAGGTGCTGAGTTGACCTCAGTTGTCTCTTTGCTGGAGCTGGATCCAATTAACAAAATCCACCACATGCAGGCACTTGTTTCTCCATTATCCAGTGCCTTCAATGGCAGCAGAGAAGTCAATCAGCTCTTCCAGTCTTGCCCTTGATAGTGTTTCTCTTAAATCTTTAAACACTGTCTAAAGGCTACCAGGCAGATGGACACATCGCTGATCAGTTTTAGAACTGACCAAATGAAAACAAGCAAAATATAAATTCAACTAAATATTAGCTAGTATTAGCTAGTGGAATTATAAAATTCTGTAAATAAAAAAAAAATCTAGTAAAACAACTGAATTTACCCATCTGATGATAAAGATCTGAAGGCTTATTTGGTTGGGGACTCTACATGAGGAATGTCACCCTTCCTCTCTCCCTTCCTTCCTTCCTTTTCTTCACTTACAAAGATAAAGAGAAAATAAATTATTGGAGAAGTTGGAGGAGAGAAATATCATAAGTTACTTTATTAGATGCAAATATTATATATATATATGCTTCCTGAGAGTTGAGTACCTATGACCACATGAAGAAGAGGGATGTCATTCAAAAATCAAATTGCACCTCCTTTTGGGAAAGAAGGCTTCCACCTTACAAACACGATCAACTGTGATGTGAACACATTATCCCTTAGAGTTTGCGCTTATCAATAATTGGCCATAACAGACTCTGAGGTCAAAATCAACATGAGTGATAAAGACTTTTAATCTGCATCAATTTACCAATGAAGATCTGCAAATGCCTGAGCTTTCCTCTTCTACCTCTAACTGTTGGGTTGATGGAAAAGTCATGACGCAGTTTTGCAACAGAAAACAGAAAAATTACATCATGACTTTTCCGACAACCCAATACCTCCTAATTTTAGAGCACAACACATAGAAAAATACTAAAATTTGCTAAAACGTAACATAATCTCTTTCCTCCTTCTGTTACTAAAAATGAACATCCTCAAAATCTAGGGCAGAAATTATGAAAGCACCATCTCCTATCCTAACATACAAAATTCACATGTGTAACAGCCCCGCACCCCGCACCCCCCGCATTGGCATCTTTGCAATGAGGTTCACATGGAACCTGCCTTGTTGGTACAGCATTCAGTGAGATAAAGCAAACCTGTTGTACCTGGCACATTGTAAGCACTTAAGAAATGACACTTATTAGGCATATGAGTATAAAGCTCTGCTGCTTTAAGTGCAATGAAGAATTGGCTTTCATTTTCATTTTACTTTCCTTTATAAAAATTATAGTTATCTACACAAGTACATTAGTAATATAAGCTGGCTTGAGATAGGTTTATATTTTAATGTATAGTATTTAAGGTAACCGACACAGCACATAGATGACTCTCCTTAAGTCTCAAAGCAGTGTTTGTCAAACAATCTGTGAAGACACCATATTTTTATTTCATTTCCAGTTTGTTACAAATACCTTTGTACAATAAACGTGAAATTTGAAAAATAAATACAAGCTCTCAATTTTTAATACCCGGTCAAATTTTAAAAGTTTTAAATATATCCTCAATTATTCTACTTAGCTCAAGGCAGAGAGGTTACAAAACACTTCCCAGTCCACAGACATTTTTAAGAGTTACAAAAAATGCTTGATTTTAGGAATAATAGAGAGTGATTGTTTTGTAATAAAGGAAACTAAAATTAAAAACTAAAATTCCATCTCTTACTAATGATGTTTCACTTACATGGATATCAAATTAGATATTAATTTTAAAAACACATGGGAAAATAACCAATATGCCATAATGACCCCTCATAAAAACCACATATTTAATACACTATCTTAAACCACATATTTAATACACTATCTTAAAAGGTTGCTGAATGAAGTGGCTAGATTTTAATTTAATACTGATTTAGCACACAGCAATATAGAATAACTTCTATACTGTAGAATAGACACTAAATAAACTATGAAAAACAAAAAATAAGAGAAACCTCTGATGTTTACATTTAAATGATTAAATGAAGTTCTTCACACTAACCCAACTACAATTTACTTCAGAACATTTGGCAACTTTAACCTTTTGCTACTTCAGGTAGTATTTTAAAAAGAGCTATGTAATTAAAGAGAAATCCCAATAGTATAACACCAACAAAGTGAATAATATATTAAAAAGCTAGTTTTTCTTACAGAATAAAAACATGCTTAGTATGTATTTTCTTTTCTCTTCTTTTATGGTTTCAACACAACCTCTTAACAGATTTGGCACTAATGCAAATAACTTAACAATACAGACCCTACCTACACAGCTGAACTTTATTAGGGCTGACCTTTTACATATAAGTATTATAAATTTATATTTATAAGTATTATAAATTTATAAGTACATATATATTTATATATATTATAATATATTTATAATACTTATATGCAAAAGGTATGTAAAAGGTTTTACATATAAGTTATATAAATATATATAATATAAATATATATATAATCCCTCTATTGGTGAAACAAAATCTCCCATATCCCTGTCCCTAAGAAGAGAATAATACAATAAAACAAAGTGAGATGGAGCAAAAACATTCTTGTGTCTATAATGATAAAGTATGGTTTATCAGTAAATCACTTCATATCTTTCAAGCCTACTTTAAAAGAAATCTTAGAAACCATGAAATGTTTTGCACTGGTTATTAAAAACACTATATAGGGCCGGCCGAGTGGCGTGGTGGTTAAGCACTGGCTTTGGAAGCCAGCGGCCCCGATTCGGGTCCCACATATGAGGGCCAGTGACACTGCCCTCAAAAAAAATAAATAAAAATAAAAATAAAAACACCATATAGTGGCTGAGTCGGAGAGGAAGATAAGAGGCAGTCTCTTAATCATTATTACTCATGATTTCTCCAATCGGAGTGTTTCTTCTTTCAGATGTCAAACTAAAAGTGTCCTTACCTAAGGTAGTTCAGGAAAGGCATCCGAGATGAAATGGAGCAGACACCTTTACTCCCATGTGTCCTAAGAAAGCACTAGAAAAAAGACTTGTGATATCTAAGTTTTCTTCACATTGAGGTTTTTCTGCTGACAGACACTAACTGCTATGAAGATGATTCTGAGATTACAAAAACAAATGAGTTTCAAGTGGAAAAAAAAGCCTTCCCTGGGTTCAAATTAAATTTATATTTCCTTCCAAAAAGCAAGGATTGAAAATGTCTAATGGCCACAAATGAAAATAACTTTAAGACCGCCACTTAGAAGGCCACAATCAACTGTCAAAGGAATAATCCAGGGCCTTTCGGAGTACTTTTTAATCAGTCTCTGTATTCCAACGTACATGAAATACAGTACAGCTTGTTCCATGTTTAGTCCAAGATGCTAATGATAGTAGCTGTTGCAATCAAATCATCAGCACGAATGATAGTACATTCACACCTAAAGTGCAAAGGAACATTCTTACCACTTTATTCTCACTTTAACTCTGTCTAAAGGACAGGAAATAATGTCATTCCTCCCTTAACAAATAAACCTGCCATTTCAGATAACTGATCCATGACCAGTTACTAGTATTCAAAACTGGCACTTGGAAGAAAAGTATCACCATGCAAGCCAACAGGAAGTGACTTCCGAGCTGCAGACCTGCAGCTGCAACATGGAGTTTTCACTTTTTTTTGGTAACATCAGGAAAGAAACATATACAACTCATAGCTTTAAAGTTGTGGAGATTGTCCCTTTTTAATTAGAAGAGATTTTATTTGGAATGTGTGAGTGGCATCTTTCAGATGGGACAGGTGTTTAATCCCAGAAATGAGTGACCACTTTCTGTACCTAGGCAAGCCAAGGTGTGGTGTTGTTAGCAGTTGTCAAGGTATCTGTTTGCCCAACTTTTATCCAGCTGGAGCAGAGGTATTAAGCTCTTGAAGCATGAAGAGAAAGTGGAAAAAGACAAAATCTGCAGTTGAATTTTCAGTACTGAACAAAAACGCACAATGCTGTACAGCGCCTGACCCTTTCAAAGCAGGACAAACAAAATAAACTAGAGCAGTCCACAGTGCCCCAACACAATTCTAGAGGTTGTTTCTGTACCTCTTCTTTGTTTCCAACATACAAGCAAATAGGAAATTTTAAAAAGAAATAAGATGTCAATCTCTTAAGATTCCAATAACTCATTATCAGAAACTAACAAAAAGAATGCATAAAAACCCACAGCAGACAGCAAAATGATATTAGTAGAACTACACACAGGATTTCAGGGAAGGGGTCTCAGTTATATTGAATCTATAGGAAAATATACTGTTGATTTAACTAATACTGACATATTTCACTCTTTCTGTCCCATGCCCAGATATCCAAGAGAAGGAGGCGGGAAACAGGCCCTGCTTCCTTGGCCTTATCCGCTGCTGCACAGCAGCGCGCACCAAAGCATGGACGGAGAGGGAAGTGAGGGAGACAATTGGGGCAGCTGAATTTTTTTTTTCTTTATTCCGGAATATGGTGAGGTAGGCAGTAATCGAAATGTAAGAGAGGTAAGGTGGCGTGGAGGCAAGGGTAATTGGAGGTTTGAGTCCACTTAGTGGTCCCAATAATGATAATGTACACAATAACAAGTAACTGAGCACCTATAATATTCCAAACTCTACGCACCTATATATTCCCAATATGCAGGGGCCTTATGCATACATCTAGTATAATTCTAACAGGCATAACAAATATAAGTATTATCACTTCTCTTTATATAGGTATGTCAACATAGGTTCAGAGATATTAATTCATTCAAACAAGCTCACTCAGTCGGTATCTATTCGTTTGGGTAAATAATGATAGATTGTAATAAATAATGATAGCCAGACATGCATACATGTGTATTACAGTTAACCAAAACACTTGGATTTTAACCTATGACAGACTGTCTCCAAAGCCTGGTCTGACAATAAAAAAATAATAATAAAAGTCTAATCAAAAAATATTTTATTAATGATTATGAAAGGTAATCTTCCTATTTATAAATTCAACAACTAAAAAAAGAAACACTTAATATTAAGTTTAGTGGACACTTAATATATATACTACAATGAATGAAAGAACGAATGAATAAATACAGGATAAAAGGTAAATAGGCTTTTATTTAAAGGAAAGAATGGGAAATCTCTTCAACCATTCTTATTGCTGCCTCTACCCCCTGAAAGGAAATGTCTTCTTACAATAAAATTATATCTTGATCTTCAATGAATGTTTGTCTTGTAAACTTTGGATAATTACAGAAAATAAAAATGTAATACAATATGTGAAGAGTGCTTAAGAATGAGCTGTTTTAAGGTATACACGTAGATTTGCTAAAGACTTTAATTGTTCTACATTAAAACAATTATTACAGAAATATACATTGTAAAATTATCACAAACACAGCGAACAGGTTTATAAGGAAAACGTTAAAATTAATTTGAATTTTCTAAAAAGAATACAGTATTTTGAAAAGTACTGAATAAAACAAATGTTAAGTATGTCATATAAATGGGATTCAGAAGATGCATACATTTGCTGCATAAAAATGGTGTCGTTTCCTTTATTTTAAAGCTCACACCCTTCAGATTTATTTGTAACATAGATAAAATGGAAAGAGCAAAAGAGTGCTAACTATTCCATGCCCAGGGGTACTACAAACCCTCAGAAAAACATTAACAGTTCAAACAGACCCGGTTTAGTCTCTTAGGCCACCACACAAGTGTTTGAAAAGTTTTCTTTTGCTGTGGTTTTGAAAACAGCTTAGTGTAAGTAAACTCTACCCCTGATTCCAACGGACAAAACACAGAGAGTTAAAACTCCAACAGGACCGTGAAGCACCGTGAGCCACTGGGCAGAACCGGGGCTCGCTCAGCCCATTCCTTCACAGACTTCTTGCCAGTCCTGTCTGCACCATCCCGACTCCCCTGTTTCTCTGGCCTGGAGCCAAAAGTATCATTTTACTCTGAGTGAAGAAAAAGAGTTTCATTCTTCCAATCTTGTACTACTTTCACCCCGACCTTGTAATCTTGTTTTTCCACATTTTCTACACTCCAACAAAAGCCTTGCCCCTAAAATATTCATAAAGGATAGGGAAAGGCAGAGGGCAGGAAGGAGGTGTTCTGTGTGCCAGCAGGACTCAAACACTGGGCACTCGGTGAAGCACTGAGAAGGGCAAGTGTGGGAGCAGGGGCTCTCTTGAACCCGATGAATTCAGGTAATGTTTCCATTGTTCCACATTGATATGGTCTGGTGACAGGAACCCCAACTAGAACAAGCTTGCCCTGCATTTTCCTTTGCATTTAGATGCCAACTTTGATAAGGTCACACCTTAAAAAGATCCACATAGCATGCAACACAGAGATAGCAACAAAGCCTTCAGCCATTCCCATACTCAGATAAGGTGGCAAAAAGCAGAGGAAATGGGAACAACACTTACATGCACAAAGAGATGGATACAGCCAGCCCATTTGTAACTGCGGCTACCTAGGTCCTTCCCTACACCAGGGACCTGAGTAGACTCAACAACAAAAGTAGTGGAGAGATTCCACCCCTGCCCGCCCCTCCAAATCCAGAATTTTCTCAGAGGAGTTCAGTGCTGTCCCTCACTGGTCTCCTTTGAGGAACGTCCAAATGAATTCCTTTGTTGCTCTGTTTCTTGCAATTCCATGAGTCCCTGAAATGTCCAGTGGCTGACATGTGATTCCCCTGAACCTCCCAAAAGGCTAGACTCCTCTGCTCTGGCAGAGCTGTCCCATGAGCTCCCCATAGAAACCAATTCCCTACTACCTCTCTCCCAATCATTCCCCAAAGATCCAATCCTCTTCTCATCCACTGTTTTCCTTTCCAACTGCTCCCAAAAGAACCTGACATCACTCTTAGTGAAAATACACAAGAGGTTAGGGAAAGAAGGAGAGAATATCACTGTAGCAAACACACACACACACACACACACACACACTTACTCACTCACACACACTCACTCACTCACTCACTCCCTGGAGGAATATTTAATTCCTGAACTGGTTTTTCTTTTATCTGAAAGTTTTGTTTATACACACTACATACTATCACCTCTGATACACTCAAACTTTCCCAAAATGCTTGATGAAGTAATTTTATCTAATACATTTAAAAAAGTGCAATGTCTGTGTATTTCCCAAACAAAAACAACACAACTTATAGAAAGCTTTCCAATTTAGAAAGTTGTAATCAAAATCAAAAGAATAAAGTGCAAAGGTCCGTTTTTACTTCCTGTTAAATACTGGAAATCAGAATTGGGGATGGGTGGCAGAACTTTAGTCAAAGCTATTGATAGATTGGAATCATGCTCAAAAACTCTGTCATGAGAACGCTATGCTCACAGGTTAACCAAACTCTAAGAAAACTCTATTCATTGTAATGTTTACACTAAGACTTAAGAGTTTTAAAACAATTTCTTCTACACTCTTTATTTTTGCCTTCTTCAAATAATAAAACATCTCTGGGGCGAAAGATAAATGTATAATCTGAGAATATTATCTTCAATCTATATATTTTTATAACCAGAAATACAGTGATAAAAATTACTCCATTTTTCTTTTTAAGATATAAAGTTACCTAAACATTTTTATTCAAATTGTTAAACTTCATAGTTGGCTACTGGTCTTTAGAAAAGAAAAAAAAAAGCACTACTATAATGACTGTAAATAATGAATCAAACAATTACTATTTTATTTTTAACATTGATCCTATTTTTTTTTAATTTCTTCTGTGGTTTCTAAAAAATTAAGTTATAGAAAGGGGAAACCAAATTCTTTTCCAGTTTAACTTAGGAATCCTTGCTTTCCTAAATGAAAAGATGGTCTAACTACTTTTAAGAAAAAAAAAAATTCTTTTTTGTAGGTTTTCCCTTCTGATACCAAATAGCTAACAGCCCTTTGTCACTTAGAAAAATCCAAAAGTGAAGTATTTCAAGTCTCACTTTCATATATCTTGTTGATTTGTAGAACTATGATGAACACATTAAATACTGCATGTATTTAAGATGTAACTACAATAATATGTAATATTTGGACAATTTTATTAAAAAGTATCTTTCCTATCTTTAAATACTTTAGAGTTAAAGTTTTTTTTAATTAATGTAATTTTCATTCAAAATATCTATCATTGCACCTATCAAGTCATTATATGGTAAGGAACAGATATATCCTAGACTTTTCTTGACAGTCTTTTAGTGAATGTTTAAAAATAACTGAAACATTGGGCCGACCAAGTGGCGCAGTGGTTAAGCGCGGCTTTGGAAGCCAGCGGCCCTGGTTCGGGTCCCACATATGAGGGCCAGTGACACTGCCCTCAAAAAAAAATAAATAAATAACTGAAACATGATAGAGCATAATCCATGCTGAATTGTAAGTCAAAAGACTGGAAATTTATCTACTTACTGTGTAGCCTTGGACAATTCCCTACCTTTTCTGTGTCTGTTTCACACTGCTAAAATGAAGGGGGCTGAAATATCACTCAAAAGCGCTGATTAAATGAAATGACAAGAATCAGGGACACGATCCTAAATTAGGCAAAAGGTGGCATAAGATAACAGGGATACCTAATTGAATTGTCAGAAGGATGGAGTAACTATAAATCAGGGAAAAAATGATTGAAATTACTCAATAGAAGCCCACAAGACGTCTTTTTCAGTATTTAGTTCACTGAATATTCCCTAAAGTATTTAAAATGGGTGTTATATCTGACGTCAATTAGAATAACACCAGCTGCTAAAAAAGGAACTAATGAAGACTATGTAAGATGTAGAATCTTTTCACTGGAAAGTAGGAGATTCAGAAGTACGGCAGAAGTTTATACATTTCTCCTTTTTTAAGATTTTTATTAAAACATAGCTAACATACACTGTTATAGTAGTTTCTGGTCTACACCATTGTTATTCAACATTTATATACCTAAAGAAGTGATCAGCATAAGTCCAACAACCATCTGACACTGTACCATGCTATCACAATATTGCTGACTATATTCCCTATGCTGTACATTACACAATTCTTTTAAATTTTTCTTGCATTTACACAGCACAAAATAAGCTTTCTTACATTAATTAGCCCAATTAGCCTTTTACCAACCCCAATACTCTGTTATCTGCATTTGGTCTCAATAAGCAGATTCACCTGCATGAAAAGACATAAGGGATCACCCTCTACAAAGCCCTAAGTGGGGCCCACGATTTCAGAGAGCTGAGCTACATGCTGCGCTACTGAACTGATGTGACCTGAGATCTGATTCCACTGCAGTAGCCATCAGGCTGTAGTGGTAGTGTTACTTTACCAAAATAAACCCCTCCTCAATACGCAAAAGTGCCAAGAGAGCTTCAGGTGCCAATTTCTACTCTTCTGGAATAAGGTTCCACTAACAAAGTTAATACAGCCTTGAAATTTTTGTTTTGTTTTGTTTTGTTTTGTTTTTAAGAAGGTACATATATTTAGATTCTACTGATTCTAAAATCCATTTTCAAAGTATGTAAAACACATTGCTCTTTATATATATATAAAAGCAATACATGTTCATTGTAGAAAATTTAGAAATCTAGAAAATGATATAAAATATTACAATTCCAACACAAAGATGACAGCTGCTAACATTTGATATTCTGTTTATCTTTTCTCCATGGAATACACATACATTCATACATAGTGGGTTTATATTTAAAAATTTGAGATCCTACTAAATAAACCTGTCCAGCCTTTTAAATTTCTGTATTTTGAAAACTTTCCTATGCCATAATAATCTTTATAGTACCTGATTTTTTTTGGGGGGGGGCGGGCAGTGTCACTGGCCCTCATATGTGGAACCCCAACCGGGGCCGCTGGCTTCCCAAGCCAGCGCTCAACCACCGCGCCACTCGGCCGGCCCTATACTACCTGATTTTTAATGACTGTATCTTATTCCATGCAGTGTCACTGGCCCTCATATGTGGGGCCGGAACCAGGGCCGCTGGCTTCCCAACCCAGCTCTTAACCACTGCACCACTGGGCCAGCCCGGATATGCCATTTTTTAAGTCAATCATTATAAAAACATTTCAAAGAATTTAAATGTAACAGTTAAATTTCATATTAAATATTCAATTTGAGATTATTTTAAAAGTGATTTTTAACAGTTGATCCTATCACAAACTCTCAGTAAATGAAAAATGCAAGTAGAAACAAACAAATAGCATTGAAAATTTTGTAATCAACCTTCCCTTTATGTTATTCAAATAAATCGAATATTATAGGTAGTGGCAAATTGTGCATTTTGCTTTAACATTCTTCTTGGAATTTTAAGGCTACATATCATAATGAACATAACCACAGGCATAATAAATGCTTGTATTCAGTATTATGCTAGGTGTTTTTTAAGACATTTACTCTAATCTGGACTACAATTCCATGAGGCAAGTTTTGGTATCTTCTTTACAAAATAAAAAACCTGCTTTCTGAAAGGTTAATTCACAGAGCTAATTAAAAAATCCTACCAAAATTTAAGATGTAGCTCTTGAATCCCATATTGAACAGATGTTCCATGTTCTCATTTGTATTTACGTATTATATATTTATATTTATTAAATGCATTTTTACACTAATGAAAACAAATTCCTAACAGTAGCACTATTACCATGATGTTATAGCATGGGAATATGACGATGCTATACTTCATAGAGATAAGCATAAGCAAGGTAGAATATAATATAATATAGAGATTTTTAATAATATAATTTTCAGAGTTGCCTGTTGTATAACAATGTCTAGTAATTTCTAAGATGAATTCCAATCATGATTTTTGGTTAATTGGTCTTAACCGGTAAGTGGTATAGTTCATTTGTTGTTTTTAGTGTTTATCTTTCCTCTCTTCTTTTTTTTTATTTTGTTGTTGTTGTTGAGTAGATATATATTTTCATGGTTCACAAAATTTTTTAAAGGTATATAGTGAAAAGATTTGCTTTTAAAAAGTATATGATAAAAAGTCTTGCCTCCACCCCAACCCCCTATCTGCTCAGCTATGAACCCTCCATCTACATACCCCCAAAACAAATAACCAGCTTACTGCTTTCTTATATATATTTTTTCAAATATTTTTAATATAACTGCCAGCAATATCTCTTTTTTTGCACAAACGTAGCTTATTTTACTCTGCCTTTTTTTTCTTTATCTTACAATATATTTTGGACATCTTTCCATATTCATACCATTCCTCATTTTCTATACGCCTACATATCGTTGATGTACCCAAAATACTTAATCATTCCTTAACCATTCCTCTATTGATGGACATTACCTGCAAAATATTTCCAATCTTTTGCTATTAAAAACAATGCAGCCATGAATGAATTTATATACTTAACATATTACAAATATAAGATAAATTTGTAGGAACAGGAATACTAAAAGAAAGCTTATATGCATTTGTTCCAATTTACATTTATACCAACTCATACTCCCATCAACAATGTATGAAAATTCTTGTTTCATTGTAGCCTTGCCAAGAGAATATGCTATTACACATTTGGATTATTCCTAATGTACTAGATTAAAAAATGGTGGCAGTGTAGTTTTAGATTTCTCCTATTTTCAATGAACTTGAGAAACTCTTTATATGGGTAAAAGCCAATAGTATTTTTCTGTAAACTATGTGTTAAGATAACCAGATTTTCGTTAGGGCTTCTTTGTCAATTACTCGGACTTGACATTTTTAGGGAGATTAGATCTTATTCATAATGAG
Organism: Aselliscus stoliczkanus; assembly: GCA_033961575.1. Classification (NCBI taxonomy): domain Eukaryota; kingdom Metazoa; phylum Chordata; class Mammalia; order Chiroptera; family Hipposideridae; genus Aselliscus; species Aselliscus stoliczkanus. The sequence goes on from CM066731.1 coordinate 156,066,391, forward strand.
TTGAAATATTTTACTTCCAACTTATTTATCTTTTGGATTTGCTCATATTTTTGCCATGTGGAAGTTTTAAAGTTTTACAAACTCAAATACATTGATCCTTTTCACTTGACTTTTAGATTTTCAATTTTATTAAAAAGGCCTTCTCCCTTGTCAGACCATAAGAAATTCGTATTTTCTTCCACTATTTTTATGATTTCATCTTTCACATTTAAATCTTTGTTCCAATTCCTGATGTTCATATGAGATACAGATGATGTTGTCTACCTGACAAGTACTTGTATAGTACCTCTTCCCATTTTAAGTATTCTTGGATATTCTTTAATATAAATATTACACAATTAAAGGAAACATTACTGTTGAACATCCCTATTACTGAATTAATTTGTTTGTGATCCTTTTCAATTAATTCTCCAAGGGTTGTGGATATAAAATCTCATCATCTATAAATAATTATTGTTTTTATCATTCCTTTCCTATTTTTATGCCCTATATTCTTCCTTTTATCTAACAGCACTGGCAATTTCCTCCAGCCCAATATTAAATAACAGTGAAGGAGATGAGCCGAATCTATCCTTGTTTCTGATACTAGTGAGTATGCCTCAAGTATTTTCCCATCAATCATAATGACTTTGGGGATGATGTAAGTACATTTTATCCCACTGAAGAAGTCTCCTTTAAATCCCATTTTGTTGAGTGTGGCGAATGGTTGTTAATTTTTATCATAAGGTTTTTCAGTGTCTATAGAGATAAGCATATGACTTTTCTCCTTATTTTAATATTATAAGTATTAGTAACTTTCCAACTATTGAACCATCTTTGCATTGCTAAAATAAAACCCACTTGTCAGTAATGTATTATTACTTTTATGGAATCTAGATTAACTTATTTTTTAGGAATTGTCACTTATTTTGGACGATGATTATTATTTGGATAGTATTACATGACAAAAGGCCAAATCTTAAAGCAATAAAAAACTACAAACCAGAAAAATTTGGGGAGGATGATTTGAATTCAGAATGAGGATTAGATATAAACTGATTATATTAGACTGTTACAGCTCCATTGACTAGGAACTGCAGGACTAACATTTTCAGTCCTATTTTACAGGGAAATTACATGTTCAGGAGAGGTCTTTAAAGTTAGCACTGTGTGAGGTTTTATTATTATTATTATTATTATTATTATTTAACAATACATGAATTCAACTTGATAAATATTTACTAAACACTTAACTATTTTCAAGGCATTGAGTGGCTTACAATAGTTTTTTGACCTAGATACATTTTTTTTATTGCAATTCAATATATATGTACATCTATGTGTGTCTAAATATACATACATGTTTTTAAAAATGGTTTCATAAACAATACTTACATTTATTACACATAATATATGCTTCCTACACACAATGACATTTTATATTCTATTCTTTTTTTCATATCATTTATACTGAAGTGCTACTTGAAACACACTATATTGATTTCCAACCCATAATAAATTACAGTCTGTAGTATGGAAATATTGTCATACTAGCTACGAACAAGAATCCTGGAGCCACAAAACATAGGTTTGAATCACAGCTCTACTCTTAATGGCTTTTAATTGTATGTCAGTGTCTCATCTATAACATGAAGGCAACAGTATGTACCTCACAGGGTTTTATAAAGAACAAATGAGTCAATACATATAAATGCATATTTCAATAATAAGTTTGACCGGTTTGATAAAAATATTTCCCTGGTTCTACAAAAGAAAAACAGCATCCCTAAAATATGGAAACTGAGGGGGAAAAAAATCATTAAAAATATAGACTTTCTATCATCTTTCAGAAATAATCACGAACATTCCAATATATTCTAAATGTCTGATACGGACCATGCCTTCCTTTCCAATTTCTTGGAAATAATCAATAAATATTTGCTGAATTAAATATGCATTAAGGTCTCCATTTTAGTCTCCCTTTATGTACAGATGCACATAAGTCCTTTTAGGGGCTTTATGAAACTAATAAGCATGCTAAAAAATTATAATTTACCAGAAAATTATAATTTACATTATAAAGAAGTTGCCAAATGTTATGATTCTTAATTATAAACCTTTAACTATTCCACAGTTAACATATAAATATGTCTGGTAGATGTAGTCTTATGCTCGATTTTCAAATCCGTAAACTGGATAAAGAAACACTTTTGTGCCACGTTTCTTAAAGATACTTATGAAAACTTTCTGGCTTATTCCCTAGTTCCTACGCCTTACAGCTTCTGACTGAGTAGGAGACGAGGTAACAGTACTCTCTACATAAGTACGGATAGGTCATAAGGAACTCCATGGCCAAGTTCCTGGAACCCATGGGTTCAGAGTCTCCTACCAGAAGTCCTAGTGAAGTTGGTGGCATTAAGAGAGCTGCTGTGAACAAACATCCTCCTAAGGAGTAGAGGGAGCTTTCCTTCTCCAGATTTGTATGCGAATTCTTAGGGGATTCAAAAATGAAGTGGAGATAGGCATGTGATAAAACTCTGTGTGAAAGGGTATAGGTAACCAGTGACCATTCCCACAATAGAAAAATCAGTCTATTTTGTCCACCAAGACTAATCTACACCCACCCTGGCTCTTGGTACAACTGTAGCAAGGGACAATCCAGGAAATACATGATGGTGCGACTCTCATTCTGTCTGAAATGGTCGGCAGAGAGTATTCTACCCTGGGCAGTATTTAGGTGTATAAGCATCTTAAATCCAGCCTGGGGGAAAGAGTGCTCTAATTTCCTCCTTAACTCCCAGTATTCCAGGGGCTCTCCAAAGTAAACATTGGAGTCAATGGAAAATTGGTATTTATTAGACATAATTTCACTGTTCCCTCAACTTGCTGGAATCTATCCACTACACATATCAACGCATATTAATATTTAGGCTTCCTCTGGTAAACACACTACATTAATTTAAAGTACAATCTCAAGAAATCCCCTAACTACGCAAGCGTCTGTCTCTCCAGAAAACAGAGTCTCCAGAAAATATGTTTGAAAAGTTCATACTGTTGAAGAAGTTTTGTTTATTTCTTCTCTCTCTCTCTCCCTGTTTTTCCAATTGTACCTATTGGCATTTGACACATTTTTTTTCTAATCATGGTAGAGGGATGGAGGGAGGTGTTTGTTTCATTTAGCTTTAGCACATGCCTAAATCTGATGAGGATTATATTCTTAAATTTGGCATCTATTCAGCAAGGAGCGGCAAAGTACACAAGTTTGATAGAAATAAAGCTAAATGGATAATTTTATGCTTATCACAGCGAGAGCAAGTGCTAGCAGGCTAACAGAACACCTATTTCCCACTGAAACTGCAAAGCCAACCTCTTCCTCATATGCCTATAGCAACCAGTCCTGCCTAGTACAGCCTCGTTCTCTACCCATAAAGGACTTCCGGAATTCCTTCAATATTGATACCCAACTCCAAAGCTGAGGTTCAGGTAACAGCTGAATGAAAAATCTTAATATATTTTCAGTACTCGTACTTGCTAATGATGACAAGAAGGTTTCTTAAAAAAATGTGGAGTCTTTAGCTTCTTTAAAGAAATCTAAAATTTAATCTTCCTCTAAAATAAAACAGAAGGTGTGCACACGCACGTGTGTGCGTGTTGTAGGGACAAAGGTTTGTACTGGGTTGTTTTTTACTGACAAGAACTCTGATAGTATGATAGATTCTAAATATAATTGCTACAGAAAAATCTAAAAGAGTATTTTGATAAAATAAAAAAGTAGGAAAGACTAATTTTTGGATTTTCTGTTTTGTTTTGGACTTTCATGTTTCACCCACCTATTTACTGTTGGATGGATTTGATAAATGTAATCATATTAAATGACTATATGATGTACATCATTGTACAAACTGATGAAATAAAGTATATGAAGGAGTATGTGAAAATCAGGTAAAAAATTCTTCATAAAGTCCTCCCCGGGGTGTGAAGACCTGATCCTACAATGCATCTCATTTAATAGGACTTTGATCAAAGCATAAGCCTCTTAAGAAACAAAAATATAAACCTCTTCAGGGAAAGCTTTCCAGAATTAAAAGCAAGTGCATACTAACTCGTAAAAGTTATAAAAGAGCAGCTTCAATTGGGCTCTAAGAAGGCAAAAATCACAGCTAAATCAGATAAGTCTGTGGGTCATTAGCTGTGAAGAAGCTGTATAATAAATACCAGGGGTGCCAAAAAATGTCTACAAGTGGACACTTTGGTCAACGTTGCTCAAGCAGTAGCTCGCTGTAATCAGAAGTGTCTGAATGCTGATGGTAACCACTCTGAGCACCTCTTGTAATTAGAGAAGTCAAACGTGACTTGTATTCATCCTTTGTTACCAGTATATATTGAGTAGTATTATAATTTTAATAGTTTTCCTTTCTTAAAATGTGTACACATTTTATTGGCACCTTCTGTATATACAATCACATACATCATGATAAATCATATTTCATGTTGCAATATAGGTCTTACCTAATGCCATTCACTCTATATTCAATCAATGTATTGAACTTTTTGTTTATACAACACATTAGCCTAGGCAAATAAAATTATACAGTCTTATGACTTAGATATGAACTGGCCCTAATTTGAAGTAGAAGGAAGGGGAATGGTGACTGGAGAAGGAATTAAAACTTCTAGTCCCAGCCTGAATAAACATGCTATCCTATTAGTTAGATAAAAGTCTATAGGTTTGAAACAATGGAAGAATTAAACCTCAGATGGGATATTGCCTTTTATTTCTCAGCCTCCCTGGGAAAATGTCTGTGTTCATAGTGAGGTCTCTCAATATGATAGCAGACTAATCGGTACAGGTTCTTGAGATAATGGAAGCTCACTTGGCTAACCAGGCAGCCTGCCCATCAACTTCAGATCCACATATCTCCCGAATTACAATCAGAGACTGGTGTTCACACCCTGAAACCAATCCATCACTCTCATTGCCTGCCTCAAAAATAAATTAAAGGGATAGGGGAAGGCATTGCGTGACTCAAACCACGTGGAGCTCAACAAATATGTCCCATTTACTATCACAGAAAGGTCATAATTGGAATCAGACCAAGTTTTTCCCATCAAAACTGAAAGATAATTTCTGTACTATATGCCAAATGTCAGTAAACCAAGAAAGTTTAATTACTTACACAGCATCATACTTAGATCTTATTTTACTCTAAATTATCTTAGGCAAGAAAGAGCTATCTTGGAATCACATTGTTTGGGTATATAATGGGACGAAAATAGCTGTGTAACATCCGAGCTTTCCTACTTTGTAGAGCAGGAACATAAAAGCAGGGTAAAGCTCTTAGATATATCAAAGTAATGCCTGAAACTCTATTAATAAGAAAGAATAACAGATGATATTTTATTGACTTTCTGGTTAATAACACCATTTATAGGAAAAACACAGTCATATCATCACCATCTTAAGTGGTAAACTCTCCCTTGGCTAAAGGAACACAAAATGATGTACCAGTAGGTTCATTACCACAAAATACAATACTCTATAGTTGTTAAAGATCATAATGTGTAGATGTACTTAGTGACATGAACCAGTGTGTAGGATGTATACTGTGGGGAAAAAATAATCTTATCATAAACAATTTCTATTATATGATCGCAGCCATCCCTATGTTTACATGGGAATAGAAAATGACCTATAAAAACTATGAGTTGTTAAATAAATCATATGCAAAGCACTTAGAACAATGTCTGATGGACAGCAAATACTGTTTAAGAATTTCTGTTATTGTTATTTTGCAGCAATTGGTTCTGATTGTGAGATTATGAGCTTTTCCATTTTTTACTTATGTATATTTTCTTTTTCCCCTTAATTAACCTGCATTCATTCTATTAAAAACATTTCCAGTAAAATATATAATTAACATATGCTTTAATAAAATCATCATTTTTCACATCCAATAATCACAATCCAGGAAAATTAACCCATATTATAAACCCTTCACTTAACTGGTATACCTAAACATTTTTACTCAATGGAATTTAAGTAAAAGTCACGAGGAAAAAAGCTCAGAATTAAAAGTATATAGGAAAGGAAAGAAACAAACATTAAAAGTTTAGACATTTGAGTGTTCTATGCTGTACTACAAAAAAATATATCAATTGCATAAATCTTCTGACCCAAAAAAATAAACCAATGAATAAATGAGCCAACATCATTCGACACTGTCTCCCTAACACATAAAGTGACTTGAGCTACTACCAGTCATCCAATAGTTATTTAATTATAACATTTCACATTTACAGGATCACTTACTAGGTGTCCCCAAACTCTGCAAACAGCTCCATGCTTCATCTCATTTAATCCTCCCAAAAGCCTTAGGAGAGAGGAGTTCTTCACAATCTTTAAAGCATTGGGATGTGAAGCACAGAGAAATTAAGTAACTTATCCAAGGTCACATAGCTGGTAAGTGGAGCCAGGATTTGAACTTAGGCAGATCTTAGGCCCTGGCTTCTAGTCACTAGTTATTGGGCATCTGCTATGTGCAAAACGCCAGGCACATCAGGGAACTGATGACTGCACAATAGTCAAGACTAATCTGCCAAAGCCAGGGTCTCATCAATTATTCAGTCAGTCCTGTTCTCTCTCTCAATCCGAGCCCCTACCTCAAGCACCATAGTCACCGTAAGTGCATGTATCAAACCCACCACCAGAAGGCTAATTGCCATAGTTCTGTTCCCACTACTGGCTACACTGGGAAAAACTTATACTTCAAATGCTGACTTTTGATTTACAACGTATTTCCTCATAAACAGTTAGCTTGCATAATACTATGAATCAGACAACTAAAGGCCTAGTCACATTAACTAAACCTTTTTTCATCAAGTATTCTGAAAATGTAACCACCATTTTACTATGGTTTTAAATAAACATCATTTTTATTTTTATTCCCTTATTCCATCATTTTATTTTTAAAATTATCCTAGAGAAAAATTGAGTCTTCTTTCCCCTTTAGCGTCTAGTCCTATAACATGTATAGACTCACGTAACCACCACCATAATCAGGAAACAGAACAAAAATACACTCAGTAAAAAGAAAAGTGGCTTATAAATGACTTAAAAGCAACCCGTGTTATATTGTAAGTGGTGTTTGCTCTATGTCTTCCAACTATCAGGTTTGCCCTCTTTCCTAAGACAAATGCATTGGATACCAAAATAAAAAGCCTTGGGATACTTTTACAAAACATCTTTTTTTTATAGCTGTGACATTTTATTCTTTACAGATATTTAGAAGCTGTGGTTTTAGAGGGGCTTTCTCAAAACCATTGCAATTCCTTTCCACGGCAGAGTTTTGACAAGCGTGGAAATTCTGAAGTGAGCACACCTTTCTCATACTGCACATGCCTGGAAACTGCTTATCCGCAGACCAGGGCTGGGTGGAGCTCTCCGGCTGAGATCGTCAAGGGGATATTGATGCAGTACTCAGAGACCTTTGGAATATGGCATTTATAAAACTATAAGCAGAAGTTTCTTATATTATAATAAAAGTAAACAATACCAACTTCAACAAACTGGAAAAAGTAGTTTCAAATCTTATTAGCTCAAGCTCTGTATGGCCTATAGATGCCACCACTAAAAATCACTTGGCACAGCGTCAAAACGTGACCCAAGAGTCACTTCCAGGGCTTAATATTTAACATTTTGTCTAACCATGAAATTAGTTTTTAGTGCTGATAGTCTGTATTTATGGACAAAAACAAATCTCAACTCAGGTCTGGTACTACTTTGGGGCTGGGAGAAGTTCCTTTAATGTTACTAATTTGAGAGAAAACAAATGAGTGATATTCATGGCCCCAAACGTCTCCTCCATTCGCTCCAGTGTAATCTGGTCCCTGAAATTCCCATGACTACAAATTTATTAGGATCTTGAGACTTTTCTATTTCTAGGAAAACCTCTACTAGAGCATATATGCTACTAGAAGACCTATTCAACTATGTCACACTCCAAAATCTCAGCTGAAATGTGTTTACTTGAATCGTTCTATGATGGGACAGAAAATGAAAAGGGTTCCTAGTGCCATAGACAGGTATTGATTTGGATGAAGAGAGATTGTGGAGACTGTATCAGTATCACGCAACCCTGAAAGGAAAGCAGGACCGAGAGGGGCAGAGAAGTAGCAAGAAAGTACCACAAGGGAAGTGGGTTTCTAAAAGGGAGTGTGAAGAAAGAAAAAAGAATAGCAAAAAGGGCCAAAGACAATTCATACACTTCACTAAAGCTGGCCTTATCTACATAACCTTTGCTGGGGCACTGGTGGCATGCCCCTTCCTGCGTTCTAAGTACTCTTCCCACCACAACCTCATTTTTTTTTTTTTTTTGTAATGAAATAGGTCAGCTTGACAAAGGGCAAATGACTGAGCTGAAACAAATTTCCCTAGGTTTGGCCAGAGGAAGTTGCATTAGAAGTCAAAAACCATGAGCCAGCACAAACAGGACTGATGAAAATGTGGGAGAGAAGAAATATGAGAAGGACAAAGAAGGAAGGGTGTACCACTGTTATTATTCTGTTACAGGTGACACATATAAGGAAGTCCATTGGAATTTTGCCTATTAATACTCGACATTACTATGCGGCCCAGCTACGGACAGACCCACCTTGGCTGGCTCCAAATTCCAAGAACAACCATGAAGCAAGAAGCCTGAATGGGCCTGAGTGCTGAGTGTCTGACTATCTCTGCAGTTCCAGATTCAGAGGTGACCATGCTATAAGGAACCCTACTGAATCCTGTTCACATCAAGGCAGGTGAAATCAGGTTAAAACTGGCCTTTACTGCTTGATCTACCCTCCCTCCCTCCGCCCTGCACAAAGGAGCCACCTCCACCTCTCTTTCCTCAAAGGCAGCACCCTACTCCCATCTACTGCATAAAGGGCCGTTGACGCGCCCTAACTCATTTGTTCCTAAACCACTGGGGAGGGGTGCACCTACTCTGGCATGTACAGTGGCCAGATTGCAGGACAGAGATGAACAAGATGCAGTCTCTGCCCTGGAAGATCTCAAAGTCTAACATGGGGCACTGACAGAAAACAGTAACAGGACAACGTGGTAAACGCTACCATAGAGATAACGTGCATACTCGATGCTCCTGGAAGACAGGGGAGTAACTGAAGTTTTAAAACAGCTGTAACATTTGGTGGTTAAGAAGGACTGGGAGTTTGCCTGGCTGAGAAAAAGGCACAGAAATTCAGGGAAAAGGGAAGCGTTTATGCAAAGATGAGGAAGTATCTAAGAACTTATGTCACAGACATGGCAAGTGTCTGTGACTGAAACATGTTCTATGTGAAAGGGAATTTCAAGAGATGAAGATAAAAAGATAGATTGTGTTGTTTAATAAAGGATGTAGTATAAAACTCTTAAGCTCTTTATAGGTAATGTAACTCTTTTATAGCTCCCAGAAGTTAGGGGACTCATGCAAGTTTTCAGGAAGGGCAACAATAAATTTGTATTATAGAAATAGGTCACAAGACTACAGAAATGAAATTATTAATTCTATGGATACAACTAAAAGATAGATGACCTCCAGTTCTTCCTGAGAAATCAGTGTGTCCTCTGCCTTAAACACATGGATGTAATTGGGAAACTCTGTTATGTTTGCCTGAATGTATCAAACTCACATCTAAAATATTCAACTGATATTTGATTTCTTTATGCTAAAGTTTATTCTCTTTAAAAGAATGCATTCTTCTTTATCCCTTATACAATATTTTTCATAAAGTATGCAATAAATACTAATTAATTTAATTATCCTATAGGATCTATTCTATAAATCAGTTTTGTGCTTTCTGATTCTATTTCTACCTACTGTATTATTTCTATCGATTCTACTGTGTTCTCTGATTCTGTTTCTAGTCTAGTTCCACAGACTATTGGAGAAATATAAGGTCAACCAGGTAAGTGTTTGCTCAAGTGCATCTAAAACGTGCATCTCTTCTTTCCCTTTGGCTCCAGCTCATGGGGATATGGCTTCCTATCGTAGGCAAATCAGTAGTTGGGTGCCATGCTGACACCATTAGCTATATTTCTTACATTCAGTAGTAATTCAATGTGGAAGTTAGAGTCCCTGTGAAACTGTTTAGCAGGTCATGTAGGATATTCCTGGAATTCCACCAATAGTTTTTCTAGCATTCAGAGTTGCTATTAAGTGAAAGCAATCAAATGAAATTTTTGTGATTATTCTTGGAATAACTACGCTTGGCAGATGGGTCCCTAAATGTCTTGATAAGTTCTTTGAGGTACATTAAAGAAAAACATGACTACAGCAAAAGCCTTTTATAACCAATGCATTGCTTAAAAATGATGATTATTACATTTTTGTACAGACAACTAAGTGAAATAACCTGCTACCATTCTTAAGAGTTCCTTCTCAGTTTGGTTAGAGCTGAGCACTAATCAGCTGTTGAAATCTAAACTGATTATTGCTGAAGTGTCAACAGATGCACAGGCTCCCAGGCTGACACAGGAACATGTGTCTGTTTTTCGTAAGCAGGCTGGAGGAACATAACTGATAGAGACGTGGAGAGAAAAAATTGTCACTTACACAAAACGCAGTGTGAAAATGCTGTGCATGGTTTTATAAAACATCCCAAACAGAATAACCTGGAAAGCCAAGACAAAGAAAATGACCTAAGGAAGGTGAAGGAAAAGAAAGAGAAAAACAAACAGTGAAGACCTTTTGCGTACTGCAATTTTAAAAAAAGTAGTGCATCTTTACATTTTTAGGGTTTGGTGGTTGTTGTTTTTTTAAAAAAAGCAGCCTCTACCTTCTTCCCATCTCCTGCAAACCCTAAAGACACAGTTCAGTCATATTCTTCCACCATCACTGAAAAGTAAGGGGCATTTTAGTGTGTGGTGGGAACATGCTGTGATTCCCCAGCTCCTTGAAGCAGCCACTGCCTTCTTTCCCCATACACCCCTTTCCAGTGACCTGCTTGTATACTATTACCCAGTCACACCTCAGACACACTGCCGGTTCAGTTGCAGACCACTGAAAGAAAGCAAGTGTCACAATGCAGCCAGATGTGATCTTTCCGCTGGTGGATGATTTCCCTTCAATGTGTATAAAACCCCACATATGTAAAGCATACTAAAGTGCAACACAATGAAACGAAGTATGCCTGTATCTGAGTTCTTCCTAAACTTGACTAGTCAGCAAAATCACAGGTTCCTTCCTTGAAGATTCTGATTCAGTACGCCTGGGGTGGGGTGTAGGATTCTAGTTTTACAAGCATCTCAGCTGATTCTTACGATGAAGCAAGTTTGAGCAACAAGGCTCTGTGATGTAACTATTTTAAAATAATTTGGTTGTAAAAATTATGCTTTCCCAGGAATTTCATAATGTCCCTTGCCATGAAGGGAGACCCAATGGTACCATGCGAATGTGCTGAAGCACCCTTCTTCAATCTGCAGTGACACAACTGAATGGGCTAATACATTTCCTAAGCATATATCCTATCATTTATCAGAGTCCCCTAATTAGATAATTCTCCACAATAAGGCAAAGGCCTATCTGATAAAACCTAGCCTACAAATCAAGAGCTTCCCACTCTCCACACGGCTGGGTTTTGCCAGAGATGATCTAGAACACGGGTCTCTCTATCTCTGCAGCTAGTGTCAGCTCCTCCCCAAATGATCACACAAAGACAATGCCAGCTAATTTCCCTGTGAAATGTGAGTGAGTCACCATCCTAATGACTTAGATTGCTAAGGTGCACATATTGAAATATATGCTTCCCGGCAAAATTCCATATCCAATTACAGTAGCAAATGCAATAAAGGCAGTAAAACTGCAACCCACACAAGGGATAGATAGCAAATCATAGGCCAATTCAAATGTCCTCCGAGGAGCAAATGCTGATGCCTAGGACAGGTCAGGGGACTCCATTGTCTCTGTTTCACCCCGGCATCTGTCATAAGAAATTTTAGCTGGAAAACTTTGGTAAGGTTCTACATCCTAAGCTAAACAAATCCCTGAAAGATGATCCCATTTCCTTCATATAATTTTTCAACACCTCTCTATGACCCTCTTCACATTTAAATCCCACTTTTAAGTCTCAAAGCATCAAGTTTTAGAATAACATAGTAATTGCTCAAAATTCTATGCACAAAGCCCAAATTTCACATTGCATTTGAAGTGGCAACAGAATTAATGGATTGCTGCCTTCAAAACCTGCAGTTTCCAGGCAAAACAGCGTGTTCACTATAATTTAATCTGAATTGTTATATAAAAGATGTAGTTATTTGAAGGTAAAATAACCAAAAGTATTATTAAAACGTAAATTACCGAAAATAAAGTCAGGGTTTTTTTGTAATATTTTTTGTTTGTTTCTTATTTATACATTCTTAGATGGTTTACGTGTAACTCTTTGGGTGAAGGCGGAAAGAGATAGGGTATATAAGTTAAGCATTACACCTGTGGCATTATTCTCAAGAAGAAATTGCGATAATCTTTCGAAGACAAGGGCTACATGAAAACCTAATCCATAAGCACTAATATAGAACAAGGCATCTAAAACTCCCCTTAGATATTTAGTTTGCATCTTAGTAAAAAGCAGTGATGCTCCAGAGAGACAGAAGAGGGTTCAATAGAAGGAAGAACTTTCTAAAAATTAGAGCTGGCCAACAATGCACCAGTGAGCTTCCTTCCTCTAGCACAGAAGAGGTCCAGCCAAATCCCAGGGACCACCTGTCATGCATGCTGTCAAGGATATGCCTGCTTTGTTTAGGAAGTTGTTCTAAATGACCTCTGGGGTCACTTCCAAGTCAGTGTTTGATTCATCAGGGCAATTCTCACTGATGAGATGAATGACATGAGTACATTCTCTCGCTCTCTCTCTCTCTCTCTCTCTCTCGCTCTCGCTCTCGCTCTCGCTCTCTCGCTCTCTCGCTCTCTCTCTCTCTCCCCGCTCCCCAGAAGAGAACTTGGAAGCCTGACATTTCTAAATGTGATTTTATAGACAAAAAGCGTAGGATGAATCAGCTACGTCCTCAAGTTGCCATCCTGGAGACGGGGAAAACGGGAAAGAGGTACAATTTGCTCTACCTCAGGGTACACTTCGAGTCAAAGAACAAGGTCCTTGGCCCAGGACTTGTAACATATCCTTCAACAGGCCCCCGAAATCTAGTTCTTGTAACAGACTGAGAGCTACAACATGGCAGAACACACTTGGATGCATAACTGCTCATGAAAAACATATCTGTCATGCAAAGAATCTTCCCTGCTCTCTGGCATATTTCAGTTTCCCATGTGAGTAAAACAGAAGACGAGTCCAAACCTAGCAGTTTCCTGAGAAAGTATAAAAGAAAACAAACAAAAAGAGTACTAGGCTTCAGCTTCTCTGAGGAGTAGGCGTCCTCAGCCTGTGAGTTTCCAGGCAATTCAACTTGCATCTCAACTGACAGACTCCGAGCCCTACGCCAGTCCTGAAACAGGCAAGAGGGAGAAATGGGGTCTGCCCAAGTCAGCCGCATATCCCCTTGCGCCTTCTAGATCGAAACCCCTTAGACCTCACCTAGCACCTGAAATGTATTACTCAGACAATTTTCCAGGAAAGTCTTATTTTTCTTTCTGTACTGTTCGCTTGCTACCTCTGTTCTTAGAGACACACGCTTTTCTCCTTAAAAGAATTGCTGCTACATGTGGATAGCCAGGTTTCGTGGTATAACAATTAAGGTTTCATTAACTCTTGAATTTATTGAAGTGCTATGCTAAATACCTTGGGAGGGTTTGTTAACTGATTTATCAAAATGAACTGATAAAAGAAAAGCAAATAACAGGAATAAAAGCTACATTTACTGTGGTAGAGTATTTAATATTCGGAAGTTTCCAGTTAACATCAAACAATCCGTATCCTCCTATTAAATTTGACTCAGAACTTAGACCCCAAATAAAACTGTTGTCTTCCTTTTCCTAGTTCTCAGTAGAGTTTTAAGTGTATAATTTATTTTCAATGCTGAAGCAGAAATGTTCTTCAAGGACAGAACTTAAACACAAACAGTCCCACCAATAAACCTATGAAATAATGTTTATGGAGCCATAATTAAGACACGTCAAATATCCCTAGATACTATTTTCTCCTCTCAGATTAACCAAAATTAATAAAATTCAGCGTTGTCAAAGGTAACAAAAGAGGAACTCACAAACTACTCATAGTGCAAACTGGTAACATTTTTAAAGTCCATCTGATTATACTTTATCCACCAAAATGGCCACTAATCAGACTTCCTGACATAGTTCATCTACAGCCAAGTTATCCTAAGGGTGTATGTGAAGGTAAATGGATGGACAAGGATACTCACAGTAACACTACTTAAGGCACAGCAAAATACAGATACATACTGAACGCTCATCACTGAAGGACTAGCTAAGTAAATCAGCGTATGCCCAATGTATAATGGAATTATATGCATCCACATCCACAAACAAAAGTGTTGATAAGAAAAAGGAAATCCCTAATTGAAAAATCGAGCCATCAGTCAGTATGCACAGTGTAATCCTATTTGTATGAAAAGAAAAGAAAAACTCTATATAGATGTGGTATTCTATACACTAGCTGAACTAGCACTATACTAAACCCACTAGTAAAAACTCAAAAAGTACAGAAGGATAATTAAGAAATTGGTAACAGAGAAGCTGAGGACTGGGATTGCCTGGCCAGTGGGGCTTTTACTCTTCGTTTTATAGCTTTCTCCACTGTTTTAACTTTATACTCTGTTTCTATATAATTTTTTTTTTTTTTTTTTTTTTTTTTTTTTGTATTTCAGTCTTTACTAAGGCTCCTCTTCAGCCCCAAACCATGGCAGAGTTTTGTAACACCGGCCACATCCCCTGGCCTGAAGCTCATTGCCCACGCCCCCTCGGCCCCAGCACTGTCCTGCCATAACACGGAAGCTCCACGTCAGTTCGGAACTTATGTAATGGATGGTTTCAGAGTCAACATTTCCCCCGCCACTTTCCTCCTCTCTTCACATCCTTATGTTATTTGTGCTGATTTCTGTCTCTTCTGCCTCTGTCTCTAAAAGATGAGCACTTCCGAAAGCAGGGTCATTGTAGTCAGAAAGTCGGCTTCCCCCACTTGGCATCTAGCACAGGGCTCAGTAGGTGCCCTGTACAAATGTTAGAATTGTTTCTATGAGAAGATTATAGCTGGAAGATTAAGATTTTATTCTGAAAGAACCAACCAGTCTCCTGATCATCTCCATAGTACAGAAAGAAAGACTGAGGTATTTAAACTTGTAAGTCATTTTCCATAAAACAACTATGTAAAAGATGGAGAAAAGGAGGCAGAAGCTTTCAAATAAAAATTTGTAAATGTTAAGAAAATATGCAGCCTTTCATTAGGTATGTTATATGGAGTAAGAGAACACAGGCAAAGAAAAAAGCATCTGATTGAAGAAAATAATGTTATAAATCCCTTTATTTCCAATAGTATCAACAACAATTTAAAAAAAAAGGCATTGGTTTCAGCACTGGGTGCACATTTATAACAGTGAATAGGAACTACACATCAGAATGGAATGATTATTGATTTCTTAATGGATTACTGCTGCACAAATTTACACTCACCAAAAAACCATCCATCTTTGGGTAATAATTATAAACCTATCACAGTACATAACAGCATTCTGACTGAATTGAAACTTACTGCTATCTGCCGGGAAATGACCAATTTTCTATTTCTCCAGTTCCAACCACAATAGAGAAGGGTGAGCAGCTCCCTACATCCAATGCTATTATAGGACATGGCTTCCCACAGCCACAGCCTGCGCCATCTGTAAACTGCTATTAGAGAGGCAAACAATCACAGCCTGGTGGGCTTTCTCCTAGTACTCGTAAGCAATGGAGACCGTAAGGAAAACGGACGGAAGGCAGGTACGCTTGTCAAAGGCCTCTCTCCTCACGAGCAGGTTGTGGACAAGGGGTCAAGGGCAAGGAGTACATCCGTTGACGTCCTGCTGCTCTGACTTCACATCCTAATTCCAAACCTCTGCCTAGATCTGCCCCGGGAGCACCAAACACCCAAGCCAGAGAGGTTAGTTAGGTCTCCTCCTAAAGTGGACGTCTGCTCTCAGTGAACTACAGTGTTACTAAATACCCAGGGGCACACCATTACAATTACGATGCGATTTTCCAAGATGAAAACCCTATTACATCAGTTCTACCTAGCAGTCTTTAATCATGGAATAATAATGGGATCCAATATTAATCAGTGTAGTTTCTAAATCATTCTTGTATTTTCCAGCTGTAGGGTTTAGATAACACCATTTCCATCCAGATACTTAGCCCCATTCTGAACACCTTATTGAGCTACGAGATTATGCCCATAGCATAACCCAATCCAAATAAAGGTAATTTGGAATCAACAGTATATTTGTTTTCATTTTCTCCTTAGATCCTAACCTATTATGAGAATTTTTGGTTAGATATGTCAACTTTCTTTCCTAAAAAAAGAAAGCTATAATATGCAATTTTTCCACCCAATTGACCAACTTAAAAAAAATACATATTTCCAAAACACACTAGGAACTAACAAAATGAGATTTGATTGTTTTTATAAAGCGTTCTCTTTCCTAAGTACTGAGACTATTAAATTACTGTGATAATCAACCATAATAATTAAAATACTATTAAGTGTAATATATAATTATATAGAAAAGTAAATAAAGTTACCATTATAACATAAAATAGATCTGTGAACCACCACAATGGATTTGTGAAACAGTAAAATTTGTGGATGGCAAACCTGTTTTTTGTTTGTTTGTTTGTTTGTTTAATGGAAAAGAATATTCTAAATGTTATTAACAATCAAGTCAGAAAAATAAACATATTTTCTAGAAGGTAAGCAATAACTTTACACTGAGATGACAGTATGTATATTTCAAGTAATATCTTAGAAACCATATCTAATAAGTATAAAAACTATATGCAAATATTTACAATCTACAGTCACAGTCACAGTTAATTGTGCCAGAAAACAAGCTAAGTGCTTTATGTTAGTTTTTACATTTTCTGAAACTCTTATGATAGGAATTATTATGTATAGCTGAGGGAACTGAATGTAAAAACATCCAGGGAACATTCCCAAGGTCACATAGTTGAAAATCAATCAAATATCAGCAATTCCCTTAGGTGTAACCCCAAAGTAAAGGAGAAGAGCCAGGACTTGACCCCAGGTTCCTGGAAGTGGAAAGTCAGTGCTCACCCACTTCCACGGGGCCTCGCCCCAAAACATGGGAACAGCTGCACCCACAAGTATGTTCCAGAGCAGACAGGTACCCAATACTTTCTATAAGTGGAGTATATAAACAAATGAATGAAAAGAAGGAATGAGCATATTACGTAAAGGGAGAAACACCAGGCCAAGAGCCAGAAGACAAGGTCGTAAATCATTGTTCTGCTTTCTCCCCATGTGACTGTGAGCCTCAATGTACAGACTTCTAAAATACATGCTTTGAAATGGATATTACAGCATCAACTAGTGTGTTCACTATCCAGGTGTACACACACAGAATTCTATTGACAGAAGGGAAAGGACAGGAAGCTAGTTGGTCCTTGAGCCCACATTTGTTCCTGGCCCCATTCTGGGTGTTCCGGCTGCATCAGTGACCAAGACAAATGTTCCTCACGTGTGTATTGAGAGAAGAGACGAATGAATAAATAAATTAGGTAATTTCAGATACAATTAAATATAACAAAGAAAACAAAATAGGGTAATTTAATAGAATGCCTAGGAGGGGCTTATTTACCTAGGGGGCTTAGGAAAAGCCTCTCCAGGGAGCAAGTGAGTTAAGAAAAGAAGGCTTTCAGGCAAATGTAGGAAGGAAGAGTGTTCCAAACAGAAGGAACAGAAAGTACAAAAACCCTCAAATCTAATGGCAAATCCAAGGAGAAGAAAGAAGGAAGGTGTTTGGGGAGTTTAGTGCACAACAGGGAGAATGAAAGAAGAGGTCAGAGATGGAGATGGGAGCCACATCCTTTAGGATCTTACGGACTTTAGAAAGGAATTTTAACTTTATTCTAGTTTTAATAGAAAACTTTTGTGTTTAAAGCAATGGATTATTATAATCTGATTTAGATTTTAGAAAGTCCAGCTCTGCCTACCGGGTCGGTTATAGGGAATGGAGGAGCCAGAATGCATGCAGGAAGATCAGAGGTAAGTTTTCACAATATTTTAGGTTTGGGGACTAGAAAATCAATGATGGTAGCTCAGACTAAAGTTGTAGGAGTGAACACGGTGAGAACTATGTAAATTCAGGATGCATTCTGGAAGTGGAGCCAGTGGTTTCTGATGGACTGGATGTAGAGCTTGAGGAAAGAAACTGTAGTAAGTACAGATGTGAAAGTCAAAGCATCAGTAGTAACTAATGAAATAAACTGAGAGAGAAGAGGACCTACAGATCCAGACATAAAGGCCACTAATACGTGTGAAGGTGATTTCCTTGATCTCAATAGCCAGCAATCTAGAAAACCAAAACAAGTAGTAATAAGAGACACGCAGTAATAAATACTAACTACCAAGCCCAGGGTCTCTCATAGGCAACAAAGAAGTAAAAATACCAATTCGAAGAGTGAGAGCATTTTAAAAAAGCAATAAAATGCTTTATCATACAGTGACAGATACAATGAATAGGCATCAATCACTAGAGCTGTGCCCCTCCTGATATATGGTCCTGAAAATAAGTTAATATCCAAAATACCCATGAACTCTACACCTGAAAGCAAGCATGCGGGGACTTGTGGAAGTGCCTCTCTTGAACAGCCACCGGAGTAGGTAACAACGCACCTTAATTGATTAAAAACACCTTGTTAGCAGCGAAAAGTGTTTTCCAGGAATTCAACTCCAACAACTCACACAACAAAGAAGAAAATGGTGAACAGAAAATTGCAGAGTAACTACCACAGGGTTATTTTCAGCATAAAAATGCAGATGACCTGTTATCATTAAATTGCTACTATACAGAGACAAGCATGTCCAGTTCAACTAGGATTTAAGTACTCTGCTTTCCCTTAAATGCCAGTGAAATAGTATGGGCTTCATTTACAGAACCTTATGCCAAACAAACTACATCTCATGACCTTCCAAATAACATACACTCTTGTTGTAACGTTAAAAAGAAAAAGAAAAGGTGCTGGCTTGGGAAGCCAGTGGCCCCGGTTCGGGTCCCACATATGAGGGCCAGTGACACTTCCCTCAAAAAATAAATAAATAAATAAAAGGAAAACCTAGATAGAGAAGCAATAAAAAGATAACTTCTCAAGGATGATCTGTTACAATGTGCACAATAAAAAGATAACTTCTCAAGGATGATCTGTTACAATGTGCACAATGAGAAGACTTGGAATTCCCCAAGCTATTAAATACACTGCCTTATTTCTTGCAGCTATAGGAATGACTACAAACAAACGCTTGTAAAACTAGATAATGATTGCTCATCTAAAATTACTCTGACACATTTAAACAGTATTACAAGAAAGGATTCAGATAAAAAACTGGGAGGGGGGACTTTTGTAAAAGTTGTATATCCAATCCTAGGTACTGATCTCAGTTATGGACAAATGTGGTAATTATCACAATTGCTTTAGGAAAACTGAGGTCTGGTCTCACAATCTATCATAAGCAGAACTGTGTAGAGTTTCAAGGAACAGCCACTGGATTCATAGGTTTTTAAATGATCTTTGGGAATTAGTTACTGGATAATAGTTGACTAAAAACTACAGCAATATTACATTCAATTTGCACATATGTCTAGTTAATGGTCAGGTTATATATGATTTGAGGGATCCTGGATCATGCAGATTAGATACTGTCATTAGTCAAAATAATAATAATAATAATAATAATAATAATAATAATAACAACAACAGTAATAACTTTAAAACTATAAACTTTCTCAACAATACCTCTTACCTCGTACTTCTTAACAAAATAACCAAAATGAATCAAAGTGAATTTCAATTATACATACTGGGGATGCCAAAGAAACCTATACAAGTGGACACTTTGGTCAATGTTACTCAAGCAGTAGCTCACTGTAATCAGAAGTGTCTGGACATTGATGGTAACCACTTTGAGCAACTATTGTAACTGCAGAAGTCATACATGACTTGTATTCATCTTTTGACATTGGTATCTATTGAGTATTATGATTTTTATACAGTTTTCCTTTCTTAAAATGTGTATACATTTTTTGGCACCCTCTGTATATACACATACATATATATGTACATATATGTACATGTATAAATCATGATTCTCTTCAATCTTTTAGTCTTTTTAAAAATCTATCTCTATATTCTAGAGTGACATCAGCCTGAAAAGATGTATTTTTATGAAGCCATAAACATTTTGAAGCCAAGAATTATAAAGCCAAAAAACTTTCATGAAGTTTCTAAGTACTTGAAGCTTTTAGACCAATGTAGTAATCTTCTTGAATGAAGAGTTGAGAAGAGAGTTAAGAGTCTACGCTAGAACCATCTTTAGAACATTTATTTTTATTATAACTGCCTTGTGGGTCAAAAGACTAGCTGGGTGACTCGGTGTCCAGTATCCTCAGCACACATAGTGCAGAAGTGATCAAACCTGTAGGATTAATCTGAGGAATAACACACTGGAATATGGAGATACATCTCTAATGTCTCCAGGAAAATAACCAACACATAAGTAACTGATCATATATTTACACATGAATAGGGAACCTTCTTAATTGAGAAACTACTATTCAAGTCACCTTGCTAGCTAACTTCCGGGGAAAAGAGAAACCGATGTTATTTGAATTATTTTTTGAAACGTGTTAGGCACTCTGATAGAAGCTTAACTAAAGTTATTCTATTAGTCCTCACAACAACCCCAAAAGACAAGCACTGACTTTCCCTATTTTCATAAATGAGGAAATGAAGTGCTAATCCACAGCACAGCCAAGATCTGAATCCAGGTCTGCTCAGCTCTGAAGTCCTGCTCCGTCTGCAACCCTCAGGCTGCAGTCATTTTCTGCCCTCAAGTAGGCTCCAGTCTTACAAGGGAGATATAAGGTGCACACAAGCCAAGGACTCATGGTAAAGGAAGGCAGGAAGTGATAAAGGTGTCCCAGTTTTTAGAGAAGCTCCTAGGTCAAAAGGACCACTTGGTTTCAAGGACCTGTTGCATTGTCACTACTCCCAAAGTAACCCTGACCCAAGAAAAGGTAAACTTCAGACATGTAAAGCAACATGTGTCTTTTTAAATGATCTCATTGAGATTTACAGAGATTCCTGCACACTCTAACCAAAGCACTTACGAGTAGTTTGTTTATATGTAGCCAGCTATGAGATCTTTTTAAACAAATACCCACTTTTCTCCTCGATTGTACATAGGGGAAGAAAAAAAAATGGACATGACAGGGGTCTGATACATAGTTCTCAGCATTCCAGATATGCGACAGAGAGGTGCATGATGATGCAGGACACACAGCCCTATGAGTACAGCAATTCATGAAATTTCAGAACCATCCTGGGAATTCATTCACCAACACATCTCGTAAGCAAGTTCCTGGCTGAAAGCTCGCTCTGGGCCAGGTCCGGAGGGAGGCACAGCAAGTCCTGCCACCAAACACATCTTCTGAACTGCCATCTTCAAATGAAATGCTTTACTACTGCATAATTGCCATTTCAATTATATTCTTCAAGAACAGAGCAGGTTTATTTGTGATTTGCTTTAATTAGGTAATTTTGGTTTCATTTCTTTAGTAATCGATTTGAACACAACCGAATTAATCATTGCCTCGTATCTGCACACACGTTTCTTTTTCAAACAAGGACTATCTGACAGTACTCAGACAAAGAGTAAAAACATCCAGTCAGTGATGTAGATATCTTGTGTTTTATCGGCAATGCTTTGGACTTTTTCTTTTTATTGTTGTTGATTAAAAGCAGACCGAAAGTATGTCTATTTGATATAACATGTTGGTGGGACCTGTTTCTTGGCTATTTCATTCAAGTTTTTTTTCATACTTTTCTTACTTAGCAAATAATAATAATAATAATAATAACAACTACCATTCTGGTTAGCTCACCACATGCCATTCTGGAGACTTGACATATTATTTCAAATGCTTGCCACTCCTGTGAAAAGACGAATATCAATGTCCCTGTTTTACAAACTGAGGCTCCAAGAGAGGAAGTATCTAAGTGTCACGTATTTGATATGTAGCAGGGCTCACATTTTTATACTACAGAAAGAGAAGAGGGAAATTAATTCAATTCTGCAATTTGAATATATATATATATATATATATATGTTAATTATTTTCTAGTAATCACTAAAATACTTATGTAATACCAGGAAGAGTAGATTCCTCTGAGATTGCTTAAATAAATGACATTTCTTTTACTGAGCACATTGTATATTAGACATTAGACATGAAAGCATTTTGAATAATATAAAGTATCTGACAAATAAAATGTTACTTTCAATAGCCTTAAATAACATATACTGTGATCCTGTTTTTTATTATTTACGGGCTGAGCAAACCTTTCCTTTAACAATAATACAGGTGTAAACTTCATGTCATGTCTGATAAATTTTTACTGCAGTATTATCACAAGGTTAATTTTAGAAGAGTGCTCCAGTGGGTAAAAGCCAACCTGGGAATTCTAAATCTCTGACAGAGTAGGATCTCAAGAAAGTCATTGGAAACACTCAAGGCTCATGTCTTAGATACTTCAGAAGGAAAATGGAAAAACAACAGATCAGAGAACAAAAACTGGATGCAAAACCCCATCTTATCTGCTCAATATCAAGTTCCTTCTTCATTGCCACCTCCCAAGAGGGAAAAAAAAAAAAAACAGAAGAAGAAAGCAGAGAAAGTTCTTAGGGTGTCTGCCAGGCTTATGGTCTCCCTAATTCCCCAATTCTTTTTCCACTGAAGGGAAGCCCAAAGGCAGCTGAAGGAACAAGACCAAAGGTTACTCATCAATGATCATTTAGAAACATAACCAGTTAGGAGATCTCTCACACACATAATATATTACACAGCCGCTTTCGCAAAAGATAAATGCAACAGATTAGTCCATGGTGGCGACTTGTAACCCCACTGGTTTCCAACAGTAAACAATCTATTCTAGGCACAACGGATTTTTATATGGCTTCAATATCCCAGTCTGTCTAGCCGGAAGCCCTGAGGACTGCAGGTCCACTTCACTCTTTCACGCCCAGACTTTCAGATGCCTAAAGAGAAATACACTTCTCTCTACTGAATCTCAATATTTAGCATTTATCTTCTACCAGAAACCATTCTAATCTTACTGCCCCATTCCTCATCATTCAAGCAGGTAGCTTCTTGAATTAACTTATAAATTCAGGTTTTCCTTTATTTGTGCTTTCTGAAAAGAGAAAAAAAGGAGGGAAGGATCCCATCTTTCAATTGCTATATTCCTCCCCCCACATCTAACTCTAGTGTGGCTTGTCCCGCACCTCTGGATTCGCCCTTTCTTGTTCTTTCTTGCCTTTTGAGCTACGTCTCTTCTACATCTCCCGTACTTCACACCTCTACTCTTTCCTTTTACATGAGTTATATTCACAGGTCCTGCTCCCACTAGCAACAGACCACTGTTGTGCTCTTAAGAACAGCGTTATCTTTAAACATTTTAACTTAAAACATTAGCAATAGTCAATGGAGTTTTAAATTGATAAACATGAAAAGTAGATTAAGGCTCTTTTAAAAAAGTAAACTTATCATATACAAGGGAGAACAGAGTATCTAAGTTTTAACTTATTCTACTGAGATTTCTTTTCGTATCATAATGCTATGGTGTTGCCTTACCTTGCCAGAAGTACGCACATGTATACATTATCTACTGTACATCTCATGCTATAAATGAATATGAATCAAAAACATTCACAGTATATATATCATTTTATTTGGACATTCCATTATATTATAACAATTAAGAAAATACTTCAGGTTCAGACTAAATCTAAAATAATATTAAGTCTATAGAGAGCATTTGTATTTTGATGAGTCTATAATATCACTGAAATTTCAAGGTTTAACCTGTGATCAGAGCTGTCATCGGCTTCTTACAGAATAACTCTATATTTTATTTCTTTGAGAAGATGGTTGACTGTATTCGGTTTTTTTAATACACAAGAAAAGATCTTTTGTAAAAGATCCAAGTAATGCAGAATAAACAATTAAACATGCTGCTTATCCCCAAAGTGAACTCCATCAATAGTTTGATGTTTCCTGCTTGTCCCTACTTATTCTTTGCATACACACACATGCGTGCATGTGCACACATATACAAACACACACAGTTTTAAAACATAAATGGCACTTCCGCTCTATATATAATTGCATGAAAGCAATTGTTCAGTTAACTATAACTTCTCTGATTTACTAAAAAAATAATATATCTTCAAATTTGTTACTAGCTATTGGATGGGGCCAACTAAAACTCTCAAATTCATCAGAAATTTTTTATGCAAACAGCCTTGCTCTAATAACAATTTATGTATAATAAATAATTTTTAAACTGTGTTTTGTTGGGTGCGGGGGGGGGGGTGTTTCTTTTTTGGTTTTGTTTCCAAAAAACTGAATCCAAAAACTGTCATTAGGTCATAATTTGTCATAGTTCAGACAGATGGCAATGTGTAATTCATATTTTGACAGTCTAAAAACAGCAGACTCAAAGATAATATCTCATATTTCTTTTTCTAGTTCTGTTATATCCAAATAAAATCTATTACTGCTTTCAAATATTTTGCAAACATTCAACAATATATTTTTTATTTCAAAATACAATATTAGAATCAGTGTGTTAAAGTGTTCACAATTTAAAGCAGTACCTAAAAATGATTATGTCCTACTTACCTATTTTTAATACCCAAAATTCTTATACAGTCCAATTTCCAAGTGATAGTCTAAATAATCATTTCTAATAGAAATAAATGGACCTATTTCAATTAGTAATTAAACATATATCCTCAACCCTAAAAGGTACAGAAATGCTGCTTTGCAGTCCAAAAGGTAACAAGTGTACTGAAAATAAGGCAATCTTTGTCAGACTATCTAGATGACGATATTGACATGGCTGATTAAAAGACTTGTAAGATATGTCTTATAAAAGAAATATAGTTCCAAATGTAAATATTACTTGTTAAAATATTTATGTTCTGAACAACAAAAACAAAACAATAATGATCCTTATGAACATTACCATAACGGAAAATGCTTTATATAATGGTAAAAGAAATGATGTCTCTTCAGAACTAAACCAGCAAGTGTTAAAGTTAATTCATTGGAAACAGAGCAAAGTAGTACCCTAGCATTTCAAAATACGACCAAGCCCTGCATACTGATGTCTTAGTAAGAAGTAGGTAGGGTTGACATAGTCAGGTGGAAGGAGAGCTACAGTTTCCATGATAATAAGAGAGCAACGACAAAAATGTCAAAGGTGCAGACACCCGGAATGTTAATTTATTAGAACGTGACTTTACACTGATTAATTATGTGCTCCTCAAAATATGTGCAGTGCATAAAAAAAGTTAATTGAAGCATTCCATTTTATACTTGCTACTAAAAGCAGTTTTAAATAAGTGACAGAGAAGTGATTTTAAAATAATAAGCATGTAGAATTCAATCTGTAAAGTCTAAATGTGCTACACAAAGATATTGGCAATGACAATGATGGTGACGACTACAAAATATTCTGGGAAACACATACACTAATTTTGAGTCTACTGAATATCAAAAAACTTAAGAGTTGTTTAGAATCTTAGAGATCATCTTTTTGGGGCTGATCTAAGGATCACAAAATCCTTTTTCAGAGAGAGACGTGGTTAAAATACATACATACCCAAACAGAGAAAATCACAAGTAAATTAGGATTTCAGAGTTATTTCAACATGTAAGAAATCAAGTTTCCAAATTTCCTCAAATGGGTCAGATGTACATTATTTAAATACACATGTGCAATATGCTAATCGTAAGCAGTTCCTTAGATCAACAAATAATGACTGGGCTCCCACAATGCCCCGGTATGACACTGTGTACTGGGGATAAAGAGAGAGAGGAGCCATGGTCATTTTCCTCCAAGATTCACATCTGGAAAATCTTTAATTAACTTCTTTGTAATCAATGTGTGGTCCTAAAATAATGCTGTGTGCTTTGAAATACATATTCTTAAATTCACACTCAGTAATGAAGATAGCCTTTCTTATTAAGTAACCTAAAATAGTATAATTTTTTATAAAATTGATTTGCTGTAGTCAGACTACATCAATGATTTCATGAAACTGGTGTGAGGTTTGCTCCTCCTGACCTATAAACTAGAAGCTCTTCTAAATCCCCAGCTAACTGAAGGTGTCTTTCTCAGGTGGCAGTGCTATTTTCCATCTTCATCTATAATAGATATTACCACCTCTTAAGCCACATCAACATTTCTGTGAATGGAAGTTTGAATGTATGGTGATAGTTGGGGTATCCTTTGTAGGCATGTGTTATAAGATTGCTTTCGAGTTAAGCTATAAAATCAACATTTAACAAATCTAAACCAAAAAGGTAAAATTACATTAAAGAAGATGAATGGATCCTAGGCTGGCAAAAAATTGGTGTATTTAGCCAAGGAAGCCAAAGAAATCACAATGAATTTCAGAAGTATGTTGGCTGAACCTGTATCTGGCGAATCCAAATCCATGCCCACTCAGGGGAGAAGGAATTGGACAAAGGGCTCCAACCATAACGATCCAAATGGCAGTGTACCTCTATGGTGAGGCTGGACATATGAGGCTCGCTTAGGCCGGTGCCATTAAATACTTGAATTATACAACTAACTTCCTTTGTTCCCATTCCTTGCTAACCAAATGACCTTTACTGATGACCCATATAAGTCAATTCACAAGAAAAAAAGGATCTGGTCAAGCCAACAGAAATGATCCTGATGCTGTCTTTGTTGGTTGGAGTTTCTTGTTTGTTTGTTTGTTTTATTTTTAATCAAAGGATAGGCAAAAATTGGTATTCTGATTTTACATATCAATTCTGTGAACTTGTTTAACATGTGTCAGCCCCAAGATGTGGATTCTTTCTAAATGCTCCATCAATCAAGTTTTGGAACTTACAAAGCTGAGAGCCAAATGCTGCATTATAAAAATTTTCTTGGGGAAATGTTATCCTGCGGGAACCTATCTTAAAAGCTGGTTGTATTTTTATCTGTTTCATTGTGCATCTCAAATTTATATATTTTTGAAGAACTCTTGACAGTAAAAGGTAAGAAGCAATTCCTTCATTTATAATGGATATTAATCATGGTGAGCACATCACCCTTACTTGCTTCTAAATCCAATATGATTATAATATCTCAAATAAAATATGAATTTATTTGAACCCTGAAAGATAATGTCCTTCTCTACAAAAAAACAAAACACTAACATTCTTCTTGTGCCCCAGCATCAGCAGTGCATCACACAAAGTAAGTGCTTAATAAATGTTGGCTGGATCAATGTTTGAAAGATGAAAAATCTCTCTCTAGAGAATTCTGAATCGCCATATACAGGAAATCTAAGATGAAGTATTTCCATCATTAACATTCATTTGAAATTCCATGGTGTCTTGGGTAATCACAGCTTACATTTTTAAGATGAAGTTCATAATAGATATTTTGAGGCAATAAATATATTAATTAAAATGTTTTCTATACTGCACTTTTCCTTCTAGGTAATTTGACCCCAGGGGGCACAATATTATAAATATTTTTTGAAAAAATTAAGTATACACCAAATCATTTTCAAATAATATATATCATGTATATATATTTATCTCAGTTTTCAAAACGGCTCTAGAAAAAATTATTAAATTCCTTGACTATTAAGGCAGAACTGGACAGTATTTAGTTAACAAATCGTTCCTTATATTATTTTAAATTAAATATTTATTTATAAAGAAATAGGTTACAGAAGAAAGACAAATCATTGCAGTAGGGATATTGAAGGATATGACATATTTGAGCCTTATGATTTTTCAAAATGTATAATCATAAAAGTTTTGATATTAAATATACTACAAAATTTGAAGGAGAAGGGCTGGCATATTTTGTTTAAAAATCAGTGAGTCAATCACATCAACTAATCCGACTTACGGGACTAGCATAAAAGGACCCCATTAAGCAAAGAGAGTTCATTAAAACCTGTGCTCATACATTTCAATATAGAATTTTGATTTAATGGAGCAATTGGAGAAGTAAGGTTACTGATCAAATGCTGAGAATTACTTAGGAAAGAATTTTTAAGAAATACTAACCTACTGTTAAAGTAATACAGGAGGGAAAGAAAGCAAACCACAAGCTACATATTAGATTTCTCTAATTAGGAAAATTCACACTTGAGTCTAATCTATCCACCTGCCTGACTGCTATCCTCTCCCAAATTCCACAGGTGCTTCAAACTCTCCGTACCCAGAATTAAACTAAATGAAACCTTTTTATGGAAACCTGCTCCAGTACTTTTCCCTGTCTTCCCTGATGGAACCTATTGCCTTCTATCCAGTAATCGAGGGATCCTCATCATGAGCTTCCTAGCCTCCTTCACTCTACTATCCAAGTCCTGTTCACTTTAAGCTAGCATTTCCAAATCCTTCTCTTCCTCATTATCCCCACGAACACTAGCTCTCATGACTTCCCATTCCATCATCGCAAAAGCCTATTAAAGAAGCCCCTGTCACTAGACTGGTCCCCATCCCATCTCCACCCCCACCACACCACACCCCACCCCCACCACCCTGGGGCATTGCAGCCAGAGTGATCCATGTCAATCAAAAGACTGATGTCATCTTGGTGCCCTTGAAAATGAAATCCAAATTTCCTCTTATTCAAGACAGTCTATCATCTTTCCCTGATTAATTCTCCCATCTCTGGCCTTAAATTCCCAGGCTCCAACTTTACACACTAAAAAGACAGACCTGCTTGTATTTCCCAGAACTCATGTTATTTCTCCGCTCCCACCATGGGTCCATTTAATGAAAAAACCTTCTACCTCTCTCCTAAACCCTATTCATTTAGTAAGTCTCACCTCAAACAGCCTCTCCCTCTAGAAAGTCTTCAGAACTAGCTCCCCATCATAATTAAAACCCTGAGCTTGCCATAGTATCATGCCCTGTTTAGATGTCTGTTTTTCAAACCAGAGTGTGAGCTCCTGAGGACAAGCACGGTGCACTCTTCCCCTTGAGATTCACTTTAAAGTGCCTGACAAATAAAAAACGGCCTGTAAGTACTTGTTGAATTAATCAACTAAAACAATACAGCAACATGCCAAATGCCTATAAGTGATAATTATATTTTAAGCTTACTGCAAATTTAAAATTCCTGAACTATTATGCCCACAGTGCACAATTAGCGACCATCAAGCCTGCCATTTCATTACTATCATCAAATGAGAATTTATGGTGCTACCAGAAGCATCAATAAGGTGAAATTTTAGATGCAGAAGTTCTAAGAAAGAATTGATTCTAGATATGGATAGGTTACTCTATTAAAAGGACTTTTTCTTTTTCCATTCTTAATGACCTGTGTCTTTGGAGCACTGATAGTAAACAATGATTTTTCTTTACATAAAACCAAAAACCATAAAACTCAGGAACACTGAAACCCAGTAAAAAGAATTTCTAACATATACACAAACTCTCCTTCTTTCTTAACTGAAATCTTCATAGATGCCCTTTTCTTCAGTTTTTACCCAAAATTATTTGAAATGCCTGGCTCTGTTCCATGGACCTATGTAATAAAAAGGAAACACCAAAAGACCTGAATTTCAAACAGATCTGGATTTGTAAAAAAAAACTCCTTTTCTTGTGAGTCATGGGTCGATGGGAAACTAACTTCACTGCTCTGACAGCAGAAGTGATTATTGGATGTACCAGAAACTGTGCTAAGTATTCTGCATAATATTGCCTCACTTGAACCTCACAACAGTCCACTGAGGTGGGTATTGCTTATCCCCATTCTACAGATGAGGAAACTGGAGCTCAGAGATGTGAAGTTATATGCCTAAGGTTACACAGCAAGTCAGAGGCAAAGTAGGAATTCTAACTCAGGCCTATATAACTCCCAAGTCCACGATTTTAACCATTTACAATCTACTGCTTCTGAGCCTCAGCTTTCTGTGTTATAAAATGGAGTAGCTAGTTCCTTCACAGAACTGTTGTGGGAAGGGCATGAAATAATCTGGATGCATATAGCATAGTGCTGGGCATCCTATGCACACTCAATAAATTACGCCCTCATTTTCTTCTCTCGTTCCAGTGGTGATTAAACATTTATGATATGGGAAATAGTTCCCAAATACTCCTTACCTATTTCAAAGCAGAGATGTTCTGAGTATTGATTAATTCACAAAAGGAAAATACTACTAGATCAATAAATATATTTGATATAAAGAGATATAAAGGAACAAACAAAGAAAAACAATATATTCTATTCATTTTAGGACTGTAACCCTGCTATTGATCTTTCAGGACCTTGTAAGATCAAAATATATAAACATTCAAAGTTAGGAGAGAAAAGCATGAGACCCAGAGATCTCAATTCACCAGGGCTTAAGGAAGACTCCTGATAGACCCTAATTAATCATGTTACTTTTTTTTTTAAAGTATACCTCCAGTGAGGAAGACAGATGTGGACAAAGATGGAGATAATAATGATAACAGTTCTATAGTAAGTTGTTTTGTTATTCAGACACAGAACTTTATTATTATTTTGAAGCAGCCTGAAGATGGTGAAAAGGGAAAATGAGATACAAAGAAAAAACACAGCATAGTACTTTGGCTGTTAATTTCCCACACATGCATACTTCCTTTAGTTCCTTTTTTTTTTCCCCTTTCAGTACATAGCCATGACATTTATCTCTGATAGGTATAAAGAAACCAAATAATTTTTTTTTAATGTCGAAACAAGTAAAAACTAAATGTAAGGTATGTTGGGTATACACACAAGCCTCAGTACTACAAATCCAAACAGAGTGAGTTTTTACATTCAGTCCCTCTGGTGTTATAGTGGGGTGTATCCTATGGAAATCCAAGCAAGGGTGACTGCCAAACTAAGCTACAGAAGACAACTCAGAAAGCTGGTCAGTCCCATAAGATAAGCTATATTTTTTAAAGTATACTAGAGCATCGGCTTAACAAGATTATCTGATATTATTCCACCTTCATAACAACCCTCTTCTACTTCTGTAATACTGTTTTTGTCGCCAAAACATGGGTCAGTATTGGACATGGTGGGCACCCTGAGGTAATGACATTATAAAGAAATACCAGTTAAGTAATCTAACTGACCTGCAAGGTAATATCACAGTTTTATGCCTCAATCCTGACAACTTGTCCTTCTGCTAGGGGACCTAACAAGCCAACTGCCTTCTTTAAGCTTCCATGTCCACATATGAAAAATGGAAATCATAATACACTTCTGCTTCACTGGGTTCTAAAAATGGAAACTAGCTAAGGAAGAAAAAAAAAAAATTTATATATATATATATATATATATATATATATATATATATATATAACTAAATGCAAAGTACTCTGTAAAGAATAAACTAGATTCCCTGATCTGATTATTGGTCAGAGTCTTGTAAAACGAGAATTACTACTTCTTCCAATTCCATACATGCCACCTGACCATCAAACTGACTAATAAATAGTATTGACTGTGAACTTGACCACGTAAAGGCTTTAAAGGACTAGAAACGCAGTTTGTGTTATGATGTATTTTCATGCCATGTAACTATCACCAAATAAAATTTACTCATTGGCCTTATACAACTAGATGTTAAGAAAAATAAGATTAATTACAATTTTTGAACCTTAACCATTTTTCAAAATAGGCAGCAGCAGGTATAGACCAGTTTGAAACTGATACTGAAGCAACTTTGCAAGAACTGGCAATGAACCACCCCAGAAACCGAAGGAATCACCAAGTTTCATCTGATGGGCCGAAATACAATATGGATTATTTTTGTATTGTTCTGTCTGAGTTGTCTGTCTCAGATTCTTAACTTCCAGATTCTATTTTTAAAATCACTTAACACTGTGTATTTCCAGTAGCCATCAAGGCATATACTGTCATCCCTGACACCGAAGATTGTCAGCACTCTCAATATGTACACTAATGATCTCAGGCAACGATGCTCATCTTCTTATCAAAGGCATCCTTACTCCAGAAGACAACGTCTAAAGTTCTCGAAGCAAATGCTTTTTAAAACATAGGAAGTCGTCATTATAAAATGTTAAGATCACTAATACCCTTCGCTTCTATCTAAGATGATCATACATGCTGACTTTTAAAAACCAAAAAACTGTCAGGCATTATAACATTTTTAGTTCTTTCCCAAGTCGCCAGTGCTCTCTTCCAGCACTGTCAAATAATGATAGCTGCTGTCATTATTTTTATAAAATAGCTGGCAGCAAGATGTACATCAAATAATCTAAACAAATGACTAGGACCTTACAATATAACTGACCACTTTCCTAAAGCCAAAATAAGTGGGCTATCATATCTTATCACTACTTTACAGCCAGCATGCTAGTTATTTTATAAAAACCAAAGGTTTTCGTTATTTTATTTTCTAAACTGTTTTAAAGTATTTTTCCCCCTCTTGCACATATATTCCTGTCTGCTCCTGGAGGCTATCCTAAAATGTTCACAATTACTTTAGGCTTTAATACTTTCAATCAAAATTGCAGTTGTTTTTGGAAGCAACAGCTCTTCAGGAAGCATATTTGAAGATATTAAAAAAAAAAACATTCAGAAAGTAAATTAAGTTATTTTCATTTAATAAAGTCAACAATGCATGCAAGGGATTTACGAAAACCAGTGATCTTGTACACAAGTGATTTAACAGGTCACAAGCACAGAAAAATTATTTCAAGTCACAGAAAAACATCCGAGGGATCGATTCTAGGTCTCTTGTTCAAATTAATAAACAAGCATCCCTCTCCACCACTATTTGCTTTGGCAATCTAAAATGCTGCTATTCTCCTAGATCTAACGAAAGGAAAAATGGGTATCTCCTCCATCTAACACCTAAGTGGGTAACCTAGATACTGTAAATAGAGGCTACATAAAGGATGCAACAGACAGCACTGAAGTGAGAGCCAACATTTTTAACCTGCAACTCTTTGGAAAAGAACGTGAAAACACGTGCAGCTTAGCCAAAAACTATTCTAACATGAAATTGCCACAGGCTAGTAAGTTTAAAAAAAAAACACAACCTCTTTACTAAACATAATTTTACTGTGGTTGGGTGTGAAAAGCTCAAATGTCAAAAGCACAGTTCTTATTTGTTCAAACTGATCATGTCCACACTCTGTACTATTTATTTAAAATAAATGGGTGAACTGCCTTTTTTGAAGCGAGTACTTGCAAAACCAGAATCCAATTCACAAGCAAGGGAGCCAATTAACCAATTAAAAAGCATTTGCCTGCTGATATTTTAGTGGTGGCCAGGGGATGACAGTCAAAAGTCTTGATTAACATTATTATCTACCACCTGTATTCAATGTTTGTAAAGCCAGTAGCTAAATATTTGGGTATCCAAAATTGCATATTAATCTATCTTTACTCTTTAGGAAATTATACAAAACTTATCTGAAAAATACAAATCTATTCTACCAATGAATTACTAACATTAATGTTACAACGTAAAAATTGTGCTGCCTACTTTACAGTAGTAGTGTAACTTTTATCAAATCAACAGCCAGCTAGCAAAAAAATAAATTAATGCTACAAGATACATTATATAAGAGATTAGCACTATAAATTAATATACAGTCACTCACTATTAATTTTTCTTTCTACTTCATAAGGGAATTTCAACGAGTGCTTCTAGAGTGAAATCTTCCTAGGAAGTATTTCACATTAATAAAAAGAAAGAAAACTATTAAATAAGTAAATTTACATAGTTCAATCAAAATTTCGAGTCAATAACTAGAATCACTTAAATTTAATGAATTATAAAATGTATTCAATAGTACTCTATATACTTCTGCTTATAATTTAGAAGCCTTTACTACTTACAAAGCTAGTAGCTTTATAATAACCTTAAGTTTTGAGAAGTATAAGAGGGAAGTGGAAAGGAAAATTTGTTCTCTCCAGATAATCAGAATTAATTTAAGAATGTGCTCGTAATTCAGTAGATGATTCGGTTTCCATTGGTTATTAATCTTCATTTAAAAAAAAAGAAAGAGAAATGCCTTTCCTTCACATACCACCCAAATAGAAAACTTTTAAATTAAACTAGCTATAAGTCAAATGTCCTTCCTATATAAGAACGTAACACGCACCAAAAAGTATAAGGGAAACACAAGATTTCAAACTATGTTTGCATAGGAATAATAGAGCATTTGCACCTGATAATTAAACTGATAAAACATTATAAGTGAAAACAAACCATATTCTTATTTTGTGTTCTGTCACTGACAGCATGTTAAGTTGCTCTTTCACTACACAAAACGATGTCTACTACATCAATGAATGACTCTTCATCAAAAGTAGTAGCCAAAACTGTCTATTCCTCTAAGTTTAAAACATCCTTCCAAATTTTCTCAGTTCTCTAGACAATCTAAAACAAATACTTTCACTTTGTTAGAGACATGGATGTAAATGAGTGCCACAAATTTTCAATTACACTTCACTTCCAATGCTTTGGAGGAGAAACTTCCACATGTTTAAAAAAAAAGCAACATTGCAATTCTACCATTAATGGATTAGCTTTGTACCAAGGTCATATAAAATTATTTCATTTTTTTTTTTCACTGTGAAGAGTCCTTTAGAAATGACGTGATTCCATCTTTTTTTTACCCTACCGAACAACAACAACAACAACAACTCTAGTCATAAACCTGGCAAGTCGAAACAATAACCCACAAAGCCTAACATTTCTTACCTGATACAGGTAAGCACCAACTCCCAAATGCCACCTTGGGACAGTTCAGACTAGTAAGCAGACTCATGTTTTATGATACTAGAATGAACAGGAATAAATCTCTGTTGTGCTTTCTTTAGCAAAATCTATAGCGGCAGCTACACCATAATGTGAGAGGACCCCACAGACCTAACAAATTCAAGTCTGTCCCTAGAGAAATAGGAAAAAAAAAATCATAAAATGAAGACTTACTGCTTGTCATGTGACTTGGTGAGGCATGCTGTCCATTGGGTGTGCTTGAGGTGAGGTCAATTGCCATATTAGAGTGCTCCCTTTCAGGTGAAAGCTCATTGTCACCTGCTTTCACAAAATAAAACATTTTGGTCTCTGTTCATTGTCACATAAAATCTAATTAGCAACTTTGTTTCATACATGCAGTGGCATGAATAGCCTTGAAATTTTCATGTAAAACATTTTTCCCTTAAATAAACTCGAAGGCAATATCATTTAGAAATATATAGGAAATGAATGAAATGATGAAAAACCACAACTAGCCCACGAGAAAAGAAAAAAAAAAAATTACAAAACTTGATTATCACAATGATCTTAACTGTAAAATGAGGGGACTTAGAGTAGCTGATCTCTAAAGTACCCTTATTTGAAAAAAAAAAGTTTCTTTTAACATCTAACTTAATCATTAAGCTTACAGTATTCATAATGAGCATTTTCCAAAATGCTAGCTATCAGAGAGTTGGACGTGTGAAAGGAGGATTGGTTAAAAACATGTCAACTTGAGGAAGCTAATTTTCTTTCACATTATGCGTCTCCAAAATTGGGTTGCAGAACAGTAAATAGTTAGTTCATGCCATATTAGTAGACATATATGTAATCTGACCTATTCTAAACTTAGGTAAGTAATCAAGTAGAAAAGTGTAAATCTGCTAAGCTACTGATTTACATGTTATCCTTAATATAGTAAGTCTATTTCTACTACATTTCCTTCTTATTTCACTTGTGTGCTGTTATTTTCTCAAACTAACTTAAAGGAGAAACTGTGAACGGACAGAAAATAAGAGTATAAAATTTGTGATAAAAAAATTACAACAGAGAAGTTCAAATACAGGTAACACGAAAGCATACTTGAATAGCCAATAAAAAAAATTAATGAAAATGAATACTTACACGTTATATAGCCATCAATAGCCTCTGTTTCCATAGTCAAAGTGCAGTGCTGCAATACAAAAGATTATACCCTTAACACAATGATTCCTTTCAGTTCTGCCATTAAATGCTTAACTTATTTGAAGCTTCAGTTAGCCCATGTTGCTGCTGCTGCAACCTGTGCCCAAGAAACATACTACAGCGTACTGTATGTGCTCATTTGCAAGTCACTGAACTCTTTCTGCAAATGATCTGATTCCTGCTGGAGATAGGATAGGAAAGATAAGTGTGCTGTGAGATGGGCTGTAGCAAGAAAGGAATGACTCCCTTAATCAGAATTTACTTGGTTGAAAGAAAAAAAAAAAAAAGTTACATCTCAAACGGGCCAGCTTTAACTGGGATTTAAGTATTTTACCATTCCCTCCTGCCCACAATCGCACAGCATTTGAGGACTTCCCTAGTATACAGATAGCTCTATTCACAATTGTTGCAAGTTGGTTCATCATGTTCTAATAGGGAGGGGGGAGGAAAAACAAACATAGGAAAACAAAACAAAACAAAAAATTTAGTGCCCCAGTGTGTCTCTAAGATTTCTGCAGCAGTGACCCAACTCCCGAACTTATATTGACACGTTAGCCTACCCCAAGTTCTGAGTAAGCACCTGTTCAATGTAACCTTAATTTTCTGCCAGACCATAGTTGGATACAAATGCCACACTTATTTAATACATTCTGACTTTGAAAATTTCATAAACTTTTTGCTGTTGGGAAGAGAACCACTTTTTTTAAAGTTTGGGGAATTGTTCTCATGCACCAATGACCCAAAACAAGAACTTAATTCTCAGAAACAAAAATAAGTTTATGAGATGACAGCCCCTAGCTTTGATTTCACATAATGAAAAGATCAATAAGTTAACTACATTCTTTGAAGGAAAAAGTTTAAAGAATTGACACGTCCTGAGGAGATTTTTACTAATTTTTTTCTTTCCCCCTTTGGCCTTGGTCCTTTTTGCCTTTAGTTTCAAAACTCTCACTGCACCAGCAGCTAAATTATTCACAATGAGCCATTTCTGTATTGATCGCCAAGTATATTTAGCCCTGGCTCCTGGAATTTCTCCATTACTTACTGGAAAACAGGCAGCTTCACTTCTTGTCTCCAAAACCACTTCCCTTCTCCCTCCCCTCCCCTTCTTCACCACCACCCTCCCTACCCCCCAAAAAAACTTTTCTTTCTTTCTTTATGGAATAATCAGATCAAATTCCCAACTCAGCCACTACAGAGCACTTAAATTTCAACCTGCTGTACTGTTATCAAATTCTTTCAAATTATGATTACATAAGGCTTTAAGACAGGCATCCGTAAAGTTTAAAAGGGGCGCAGTTTCTTCGGATATTTTACAAATGAGTTTATCTCTTTAAAAATGTACACATTTCACACACACACACATATTAAAAGGAAAGAAACGTCAGGGAGAAGCGAAAGAAGTCTGCCCCATCAATGAAATGGTTATTAACCCTCAGAGAAGGAAAGAGAGAAAAAGAAAAGGAGAAAGAGAAGCGAAATGTACATACAAAAGAAATTGTCCTTTGATTAAAAAAGATTCATCACCATTTCCAGCTCTGTCGGGAGATCTCAGCTTCTTCTAACCCCTCAAAGAGGAGGTGACAATGTCGGGCTGAAGATAAACGGAGAGAGAAAGAAAGAAGTTTTTTGTGTTTCCCCTTCTCTCGTTCCCTCCCTGGCCCCCTCCAAGCCAAGCCCCCTGCAGAGTTCAAGGCGAGGAGGAAGGAAAAGCACTTTACAGGTGGGTCATTCCGAGCCCAAATCCAGCACACAGATCGGCTGATAAACAAAACCAAGAAATGAGAGAGAAGGAACACCCCCCTTCTCCTCCTCCTCCTCCTCCACCTCCTCCTCCTCCTCCTTCCACCCCTCCCCCTCGTCCCTTTGGGATGGTCTAGTAGGAAAAGTCACTCAGGAATGGCACCACGTACTTTCAGGAAAGAGGAAAAAAAAGAGAGAGAGAGAGAGAGGTCAGTCAGTGCTACAGCAATGCGATTAACAAGAAGAGAAAAAACTTGATCCACCGGTTCTTTAAGAATCGACCAAAAGCTAAGACAAGAAAACTGAAAGAAAAGGTGGGGGGGGGGGGGGTAGAGGGGAGGGACAGTCGGTCAGAACCCAGCAAGGAACCTAGGCCAACTTCACAGGACTGTGCTTCGCCCTTGGCAAATAAATAAATAAATAAATAAATAAATAAATAAATAAATAAATAAATCTGAATTCCATCTCTTTCGCCCGTACTAAAACCTGTCAAAGTGATTTAACTGCTGCCTTTTCTTTTTTTTTTTTACATGTGTCATACCTTTTTTTTTTTTTTAATTCCAACAGGATCTGGATAGTCTATCTGGACAGCTGCAATTTATGCCAGACTACCCAATCTTTCTTGGAATTCCAATTAAAACAAAGCAAACCAAGTCCCAAATCCATGACAGCTATCGAGATGAGAACTGATTCATCGATTAACCTCTCAGACACAGATTACAAGGAGGGGGGACGATAAATTAAGGCTAAGGACATCATCTTCAACCAGATGCCCTGAGCGTCCTTTCCAGAAATCATTGCCCCTCATCCGAACCACCATCCATCCCTCCCAGAGAAAAATATCTATATTATCATGATTCGTCTTACTGGTTAACAGCAACAAGTCATTTGATCACAGCACAGTGCAAAACGAGATGCCATATCATGACACTTAACTTTGAAAACACTCCACACACCCCCCCTTTTTGCATATCAGACACACATCTTTATATATCATCTACGAATCAGAAGACAAATACAACAAGAGCTGTTCTTCACCACGCAAAAGCCAAGCGGAGATTTACCTCAGCAGTGCATGCAGTGAAACAATCCCATCACCCTTTTGTTTGTGTTTACTGTTAGTGTGTCCTCTCTCTGTCTTTCTTTCCTGTGCCTAACGTGTGTTTGTGCACTGCAGGTGGTGGTGGAAACTAAGGCAGTGGATCTGTAGCTAAGGGTAATCCTGTTTTTACTTCCTCCATCTTCAGCGAGGAGCAGGGTTAGCCCGGGACAGCTGGTCAAACCCCGAGAAACCGATCCGCCGGAGCCCGAGCCCATCTCCCCCGCCGGCCGGGCTCGCGCAGACGCCCGCGGGCGGAGGGCGGGCGGGGAGCGGGGCCCGGGGCGCGCGAGGCGGGCGGGCGGGAGGCGGGGGCGCGCGCGTGTGCGCGCGGGGCCTGGCCGCCCGGGTGTCTTCTATGTGTGCGCGTGTGCGCGCGCGGGCCGGCGGAGGCGCGGGTGCGCGTGTGTGCGCGCTCGGGCCCGCTCGGCGCGCTCGGCAATCGATTACAGGACAAGTGCGGCCCCGGCGGCTCCGCGACGCGCGCCCTCCCCGGCGCCCACCCGCGGGCCCGGCCGCGACGCCCCCCCTGTCCCCCCAGCCCTGCGGCCCCCGGACGGCGGACCCCGCCTCCCCCCCCTAGAGGACCAGGTAACCCGCTTCCGAGAGTGCCACGGCGACCTCCCACCCCACGCCCCCCCCACCCCACCGCGAGTCCTAATCCATCTCACGTTTTCTGCCGCCTGGGAAGGAAGGATGGCCGCGGGGAGGGCACGTTCATCTCGGCGGCGTGAAGTTTTCCTTCCAGCTGGGCGCTGGGGGGTGAGGCCGGGCGCAGGGAGCGGAGCGGCGGGATCGGCGTCCGGGCCCGAGCCGGGCTGTGCGCGTGGACCCTCCCACTCAGACTTCGCAATAAACTGTGCAGGATAATTTCAGTCCACGGCACCCGGCCGACCAGGACGCGCCTCGGGAGACGGGATGGAGTGAGAAGGAAATGCAGGTCTGAGCTGACGCGCAGCTGCTGCTACTGGGAAAGTGCTTTTCCCTGCAAGTTCAAAATTAAGAAGAGTGTTTGCTTTTTCTCCCCCAGGCCACGGTCACCTCCACCCAAGTCAGAGGAGCGGGTGAGGGTCCCAGAGGTTGCTAGGAGCACGTGTTGCCCATCAATAGCGTCCATTCGTGATGGCTCAGCTTTTTTTTTTAATTTTTTTTTGAGGGGGGGAAGAATTTATATACATCGTCCCGTGCAATGCGTGTGCTTTCTACAAATAACATTGAGCGTCTGTCTTGACCATAGTTGCAAAAAGAGGGAATAGAGCTTTCTATAATGAAAGGGAAAAGGAAAGGAGCTGAAAAGACTGAACTGTTGTCGTCTGGGTGGCTTCAATTTGAAAAACACATATGAAATTATCAGGACTGCCACACAGCATTTCTGAGAAACCGTAGCATAGAGTGTAAAGAAAATCAATGCTGAAAGAGCACTCCTGACTCCTTTCAAGAATCCCAGAAATAGTTGCTGAGTTTTGGTGTTTTTGTTGTATCCTGCTGAGGAGAGAGAAACGATGCACTGAAAATAAAATCAAGTATATCTTAAGCGCCACTGTGTATGTCTGGGAAATTCTGAATGTCTTTTCTTTAGATGTTGAGATGGAAGGAATTCATTCACACTGATAGACACTAAATAATGGATGAACCAATTTTCAGTTCCTGAGAGTTATATGTTCGTAAAGCCGTTGGGTTTTTTTTATTATTATTATTGTTATTTTTAACCTCCCTGTCAATCTCCTAAATAAAAGTAATTTTCCTGAAGTCATATTTGGGAAATACAAAATAGAATTCCACAAATCGTTGTAATCACTCCAATAGATTGCAAAGATTTTAATCTTAAATTATCTTAGAAAAGTGGAATGTTGCTCATAATATGTAAATTCCAAGTACATAAAGGGTAACATAACTTCTCCAAAATTACCATATATCCCTCCGAAAAGCTAAGCCTAAGTGTAACTTAAGAACCTGCAAAGTTATGGAGTTCCTTAGAAAAGATGAATTAAAACATATTCAAAATTAAGATGAAATATCTAGATAATTTAAGCAATTTAATTCTTTAGTAGAAGAGGATCCATTGTAAGATCTTAAGGAATCATCCTCAAGTTCTCCAAAGCTACCACAGCTGATAAAGCTTTGCCCCCTGCCTGATCAGAGCTAAATTAAGCTCTTGAAAGACTATCCTCTTTTCATGAGTTACTTTCATTGGCTCCCTAACCACCAGAGGTTCACTCTCTCCCTCTAGTGGCTAAGTGTTCAGACGCTTTACATTTCATGACTTGTCTCCCCAAGAATGGGGGATTTGGGCAGCGGGCAGTGGCTCACAACTTTAGTGAAGATCTCATGACCACTTGTGAGAATTAGACCATTTGGGGAAACTTGTCCTTCCTTTTAACTTCTTATGTTCCTTTCTCATTTGCATGTCATAGTATATCCAGCTCACCCAAAGAAGTCAAGATTCTATGTACATGCTAAAACTAGGGACTCTATTTTATCCTCTGCAGTTGAATAGTCCAGGCTCTGGGACTTAACAGTTCCACTTGTGGGAAGGAACATTTGTATAAACTGTAGTAATTAACTTTGTTCACAGTTTTCCTCAACAGCATTTTTATAGTGGTTAGAGAATATATTTCCATCTTTTGTCATAACTACACTCATATACTTTAAAAGTACATATATAGTTAGACTATGCATCAAAATGTACTACCAGGGAATTGCAATACCATACTCTTTGCACACTGTATCCAAGGAGAAAACGAATCTGACCTGCACCATTTTTCAGCTGGTTCTTTCTGATCCTTTCTGTACCATCCTACCAAAACCACCTTCCCAGCACCAACACCTGTATTAGTACCTTGCACATTTCTTTCATTATACAATTTGTAAATCTTTCATTCATTTGTTGAGTTTTTAAAAGAGAAACTCTCTCCCTCACTAGAGTGTCATCTTTTTAAGGACAGGGATTATGCCTGCCCTGCTACCAATTGTTTTCTCAAAAGTAATACATTATTTGTAACGAGCTGGTACTCAAACATTTACTGAATGGGTGAATTTGGAGCTAATGACATACCTAGTTTCCGTGACATACTCTGTTTTCAAGCGACAAAACGGATAGGGTATCACAGATAAATTCTCATTCTATAAAGAATTTGGTCAAATCTTCGATCACAAATCATGTTACCAATATCTTTTAATAGGTCAACTCTGGCTTATGGTCCATGTGAAGAGTGTGAATGCCTTCCTTGATGTAATAAATGTAAATAGTAAAAGTGATTAAAATTGTGTATCAGCTACAATTCTGAGTAAAATACATTTATGTGACCCCGCTGTTTCATAAACAAATTATTTGAGTTATACTTGATAATTCATGAACCAGGTTGACTGTCACAGAATGTAACATGTAATTCTGTAACCACTAAGTGCAATTAGCAAAACAAATATAAAAGACAGTGTAGCTAAAAGGTACATTATGAAATACCAGTTTTGTTTTCTTTGGATGGCTTATTTTATCTGTTCTATATTTAGAAATCCAAGTACCCTTTAAAGGAATTTGGATAAAAGTTCATTTTTGTTTGTTCAAGGAATTAACTCCATGTTTTTAATTTTTGGTTTTGTTTTTATCAGAGGGTAGGAGGGGACAATTTGAAATATTGCAATACTTTCCTAATACCAAGCTAAACCATTTTTGGAAACTAATTACATAATTTTTTCCTTAGATGGTGTTACTATGCTAGGTAGAGAACATAATCACCCAGAGTACGTGCCCTAAACTAACGTAAATCCCTGAAAAAGTTAAGATTAACAAGAACTCATAAGTACAATGTTTTAAAACTGATTGTTTTATTTTTATCAAGTGGTGTTGTTCTCCTCTTTGAAGCAGTGTTCTTGTTTTAAGTGGGATGTGGAACAATGGTCTCACATTCTCCTGTCGACCTAGATTGGCACTATGAAGAAGCAAGGAAGCTAGAATTGGAA
Source organism: Aselliscus stoliczkanus (assembly GCA_033961575.1). Classification (NCBI taxonomy): domain Eukaryota; kingdom Metazoa; phylum Chordata; class Mammalia; order Chiroptera; family Hipposideridae; genus Aselliscus; species Aselliscus stoliczkanus. The sequence goes on from CM066731.1 coordinate 156,109,349, forward strand.
CCATAGTTTCAAAGACAACATTCTAAGATACCAAATCCAGTTCATAAGTAAGTCATATTAATACCTCCCAACTTTGCTTTCCTGACTTCATCCATAGTCTGGGGTCTGTGTAGGTGGCATGTGAGTCCCAAATGGTAAGGGTCTTCTAGTTCTATCCATCTTGAACAATAGTTTCTTTTAACAATTCTTAAGAGTGTCACTTTGCAATTAGAGATAAGGCTCTTGTACAAATACCCATGTCCCTAGAAAAGGTAACATTATGACTTAAATTCACGCTTTGATAGTATAATATCAGATTTCTTCCAGAGAGCACGTTTTGATGTAGAGCAAATGATAAGCTATCTCTATCCCAAATAAGAATGATAAATTGTGGAAGTTAAATTTAGACCAAGGGAGTGAGGGCTGGAGAGGTTTCTGAATAAAAATGAAAGCATACATGTTTAAAGATGTCACTCGAAGCTATCATACTTGCTTTAAAATGCAGGTGTGTTCAACATTTGAGGAAATGGGTTCCATTAATGCAAAAATGAAGAAACTTAGAGCTGGGTCAAGTGTAGGTGGCTGATGCTCAAAAACCAGCTCTACAAAGTATGGGAAGAACATTTTCTAAGAAACCCTAAAATTATCAAACACAAAAAGTATAATAAGGTTATTGGAATTTCCAATAAAGTGGTAGTACAAGGAAAGAAAAAGATGATTGAACAGTTTTGGTTAACAGTGAAAGGAGAATATATTGTCTAATGATCATTAATTTAGATACAGGAAAGTAAACACCAATGAGGAAATAAAGGAAAACCAAAAATGATCATTCCACTTTGGAATTGGACGGTGAAAATAAGGCAGACTAGCCTAAAGATCTTTAATACCAATGGTTGGGCTCTGCTGGAGATAACCATAGTCTAAAGCAGGGTGATGACAGGTTGCGTCTCAGGGGAAATATCTGGTATGTAAACCAGTGCCAGTAAGAGTATGATCCTGTTATTTTTTTGTTTTACTTCTGTGGAAAACCCATGGAATTACATGGCCAGTATTTGTGAAAAGCCCCAACTCTTTATAAACCAATTAAATCCATGTTTTTTCACAGTACAGCAAACTGTAATCACATTTTTAAACAATCCTATATGGACTGAAGAAAATATAAGGGTACATTACGAACATAAAGTGAAGGACGGAATCTGGGGATTCAACCTTCCCGCCTTTTATAGCCAGATCCTGGCTATCTATCTATCTATCTATCTATCTATCTATCTATCTAAATCCAGATCCTGGAATTAAAAGCCATACAGGGATAGAAACTGAGGGCCATTTCCTGCCTGATAACTGTGAAAAAGGGTGTGTGGTGTAGCAGGGAAATGAATCAAAGAAAGGTCATTTGCAGGTAGTAAAGTCAAATGTCAGCTCCCCCAATTCTCATGACTTGTGGTTTAGAGAAAGGTTAGCTTAATATAGAGGTTAGTGTGGCATTCTGAACGCTCAAGACATGATATATGAAGATGAGAATAACACCATCGGTATCTCTCCCTAACAGCTGTGTTCAGGCTTCAAAAAGGTACTAAAAACTTGATGCAATGGTGAGGTACTGGACACCTGGGAAAGTCCCTCTTAGCAGACTAAGGACATCATTAAAAGTTCTATAAACTATATTCCAGAAACTGTTTCATTGGAAGACAGTGTTTTTGAAGTATACCATTATTGAGGAATAACTCCTATGCAGAATCTATTACGCATTAGATTGATGATTTAACTGATTTCAGTGAAGTTGGAGCATTTGTGGGACTGGAAAAACCATATAGATATAGATATCATCATTATCATTATAAGCATTGGTTTTGTTTTGTTTTTGAGGGCAGTGTCACTGGCCTTCATATGTGGGATCCGAACCAGGGCTGCTGGCGTCCCAAGCCAGCATTTAACCACCACGCCACTCGGCCCTATAAGCATTTTTTTTAATTCCAGGCATCATGATAAGCATGTTATATGCATTATCTCATTTACCCTTCACACTCATTTTTTTTTTTTTGAGGGCAGTGTCACTGGCCCTCATATGTGGGACCAAACCGGGGCTGCTGGCTTCCCAAGCCAGCGCTTAACCACCACACCACTCGGCCGGCCCCTTCACACTCATCTTTAAGAGAGGTATATTAGCCCCATTTTCACATGAAGAAATTGAAGCTTGGAGATAATATTATCTTGTCCAGGACCCCTTAATGTCAGAGCTGGACTCAAAGACATGTGTTAAGTTCTAGAAAGCCCATAGTAATAACCACCATGTTATACTGTCTCCTAAATAGCTAAATATATTTATTAATCATACAAATTTTTTCTGTAGTTAAATCGAGCCCTTTGCATAACAGACTATTGGGTAACAGACTAATATCGAACCACCTTGAAACTGAATGTCTACAGTGTTCTTAGGAGGTTAATCAAATGTGGTATCAACATAGAGTTCTACCAAATCCGCTGCCTATCTATGTGTGAGACATGACCTATTAGACATCTAATACTCTAACATCAGATACTCGTCTATACCTACCTTGACCTCCTCTGGTCCTGACAACTCTAAAGGGGAGTAGTGGCCTCAAGAAAGAGCTGTTTTATTTAGGAAATAACTTTTTTTTTTCAAAGAAGTGAGAAGATACAGGATGGATATGCTTGTTTGTTTTGCTTGAGAGAGGAGTTTCAAGGACCACAGGAAGAAAGGTATGGGAGGGGCAGAGCAGTGGGATATTGAATCAGAGAAGAGGAGATAGCAAGTAATGTTTAAATTGAGAGTATGGGAGAGATGAGTTGACTTCACCTGGAGTGCCAATCTGCCATTCCAATCTCTATACCAACTTGATGACTCCTTTAATCAGGAATCAGATGGATAGCCACACCTTCAGAGGTTAAACATGCCTCTTATTATTTATATCTGTACACTGTGGCTAGAGGTTGCAGCAGCTATTGTATTACAAGGTGAAAGATTCAAGTAAGAAGCCTTTATAAATGTTTCAGAGTCCAAGTTCCTGCAGATCCATTCCCATGAAATGGCTCCTAATTGGGAAGATAGTCTCCTAACACTCGCTTCCCCTTGCTCTTATGTTTTCAGTGTTCTTTCCTCTGAGCTTAGGCAGATTCAGCTTTCCCTGCCAACTCAACTCCATTACTTCCGTCAAAACCAGGATAGAAAACAAGGCTGCTTAAGGCCTCTGGATCTTATGAAGACTGGTTCATTCATCGAAGTCACTGGATTTTGCCAAGCATTGTACACTGAGAACTGATGACAAAAGGAATAGTTAAGTCAGATGACAATGCCAAAAAGCAAATGTAAATGAACAGCCTTGCTAAAAGCAAAAAATTCTTTTGTCTCCAGTCATAACCATAGGCTAAAATGTACCTTTGAAGATAAATATAATAGGTATCCATATTGGAATTGAATATTCTTTCTTAAAAAAGGAAATCGTCCCACTTTCACCAAACACAGAAATCTCCATTACAGCGTCTTCATAGGAGACCTTTCAGTAAATGAAGTCATTTGTATTTAAGTGCAAATATATACTGCAATGCAAAGGAGGCATAAAGTTTATTGATGTAGCTTATGGGAATACAGATAAAGACATTTCCCTGAGCTATGGACATTCTTCAGTCTCCATGACAAATATATAAGTGAAAATGAACAGTTTTTATTCACTTTATAAAAATATTCATTCCAATTTACAAATAGACTGTTCATAGGAATAAGTTCATTTAAATTGATGCTGCCAGCTTACTATGAACTTATATGAATCATTGAGTTAAAAATCTATACATATTTTGTCAGAACTACCTCATGATAAGAAATCCTCATTGCCTAAAACCATGGTTCACAAACTTGCTTTCTGTACCTAAGCTATCCACATGTTTAATATATTCCTATTTAGTTAACATCTCTCATTTTCTGAAAAAAATTCTAAGCTACATTCACTCCCGCATCCCTAGCTTCCCACTCCATCTTAGAGGAACATCAGAGTATTGAAGTATTGTAGCATTTAGAAAAATATTCCCTAGAACAGTGTTTTTCAAATGTCAGGTTGTAACCCATTAGCGGACTATATATTTATTGTGTCTTAATCAGCACTTTTAAAACATGAAGTAAAATGAAATAGATTACATCACATTTAACAGGGATAAATAAAAAGGTAAACTTTCACAAATACACATATCTACTGGGTTACCACATAAAACGTATGTTAACCCCCCTATGGATTGCATGGTCAAGAAAAAGATTGAAATCAACTGTTCAAGAAAATAGATAAGTTGAGGTGAATCACTTGATTGAAATACTATACAGCAGTTATGTACTACTATATATATATCAATATGGATAAAATCTGAAACATTGGGAGAAATAAGGCAACTGTAAAATGATTCTAATGTTGTTAAAAACATTGAAAACAGTATTATATAGTTTACTTACATATGTTTATGTAGGAAAAGTATAAAATGGAAAAGAAAGATACCACTTTCAGAACAGCAACAACTACCAGGTTGAGAGGGAGAAGGATGAGTGTACCTACAAAGTTTGATTTCTAACTCATGATTCTAGAAGCCAGGTGACCTTACTGACTCACTCACTTTATTTCTCTGGTCCTTATTTCTTCATATACGAAATGATAGGCTAATACCAGAGAGTGATCAAAGTGTCCAACTGGAAGGAGAGATGGAATTGTGTAATAAAGATGTGTTTTAATTAATTCAACCCATAGAATTTAAATGACTTCTCCATGTTAACCAGCTAGTTAGTGGTACAAGCCAGGCTAGATAGAGGCGAGTCATCTAGAATCACAGTCTTTCATTCTCGATCGTTTCACTCTGCCTTTGAAGAAAGATAAAAAAGCACATGGCATCATTTTATCTCAAATGATCAAGTTAAGAGATCACCATTATCCTCCGTTAACCATATAAAGTGAGCCTGGTGACCAATGGTTCTTCTAATGCCACTGAAGGAAAGAATGAATGCTTTGAAAAAGCCAAAGTTAAATGTGAGTATGATTTTATTGTTAAATATAAAAGAAGATCACTGTTTCAGGTGATCTTTCATTTTAGGTTTGCCTTGCTTTATCTTAAGTGATTGATGGCCATGTCTGGTCTCCTGTAGTTCTGTTATTTATAAATTGTAAAACAAGCAGGAGTTCTGTTCAAGTCCGATTTGTGGTTACTGCTAGAAGTTGATTATTGATTAATCCCCCAATACTCCCTAAAACAACTTGCATTGACAGTAAATTCGGAGAACAATTAAGATGAAAAACTAGATATAAAAGAAACTAAGAAGCAAAGGGGAAAGAGAAAGCAGCAGGAAATCATGGTTATGAACTCCAGCGGCGCAGGCTGGGACATCTCCAGCCTCGACCCCGAAATGGCGCTGCTGGCCGATGGCCTGCTGAAGCCACTCCCCCGGGGACAAGCAGATTGAGACGGGGCCCTTCTGGAGTCAGTGTCCCACCTGCCACCCTTCTTCCATTGCCTCAGGTCCCCCGTTTCCTCCCATCGAGGCGGACATAAGGGGCACCAGCATGACGAAGCCTCCGCTTCCTCCAGGATTTCCTCCAGAGCATTTGTGGTGGGGAGCACCTGTGATGCGCATCCGTGCCACCGACGCCTACGAGGTGGCCCTCACCAAGTGCCACGTGCAGACAGACCCACGCAGCGCTGGACGCGGCACCCCCTAAGCCCGAGTTCCTGAAAGCACTCTCCACAGGCCCGAATGTGACAGGAGCAGGAGTGCCTGAAGAAGAGCCGCCTTTTGCTGGGGAACTAGCTGTACACCAACGTGAACCCTGAGCTCAGCTGCAAGGTGTAGGTGTGCCCAGCGGCGAGCACCACTGGCCCACCTGTCCCCCAATGTGCGACCACTTGCAGAAACAGACAAACCCGAATCACTGAGTCAAGCGGGCCACCCCTGGCCTGCCGGCGACCCCCAGCGTGGCCCAGAGTCTGACCAGGATCTGCAGAGGACGGCTCTGGTTTTTGTTTGTTTGTTTGTTTGTTTGTTTGTTTGTTTGTTTGTTTTGAGGGCAGTGTCACTGGCCCTCACATATGGGATCCGAACCGGGGCCGCTGGCCTCCCAAGCTAGCTCTTAACCACCGCACCACTCGGCCGGCCGGGTTCTGGTATTTTACAAGTCGTTTTTTTGGGTCTATCCTAATAGAGCAATACATAATGATCCTACTTCTGAATCACCATGGAATTTCACAACAGCACAGACTGACTTTATACCTTCATTTCAGTGTGGTAAAAATCAATATGGCTAATCAAGTCCTAGGGATTTGGGATGGAGGTGGGAGGAGGGTGACGCAGAACATGACCCTGGGGAAAGCTATATCATATACCTCACTTTAAAAATAAGCACTTGTCCTCAGGACCTGGCTCAGTAATGTTTTGGGTATTTAAAGGACCATGAGGAGTTGCATTTGAAATTACACAGGACCCCTATTGTGGGATTTTTTTTGTTTTTAAGCAAACTGGTATGTGTTCTCTTGTGGTTGCACAGCCCAGCGTGACAGCACTGTCATTACAGACCCTGCTCTTTCTTACTGTCTTTTTCAAGACAGTTTTTTTATAGCTGAAAACAACCAGCAAGACTTTGATAGCCATGACTAAGGGGGCTTTATTTTAAAGCTACCAGGAACAAGTAATTGATTAGAAATAACTATATTTGCACTCTTCTGCATAATTATGTTCTTCAAGAACAGCTTTTCCAACCTCAGAAACGACCCATCCTGTATTCTCTCAAGATGTGGCAAGGAATCCCTCCAGAGGCTGACACCCAAGGAAATGCCTGGCTTCCCTCACTGTCCTTCCTGCCCCTAAAAAGAACTGCTTTATTGAAAATGTTGGGATTAATAGAGGAACCCCCCCAAAAATTGATCTGTTAAGAACCAATTGAGGAACAATTAGTGATTTTTATGCAGAAACTAAATTCTTAAATAAATCTCTATTTTGGAATAAAAAATAAAATTCTGGTTATGAAAAAGCCACAGTTGAATACATAGCTTACTTCTGAATTTAGCAACCAGGCAAAAGAGGAAACACACTAATTGCTCTAATTGTCTAGGAAGCCTATGAAATCAGTGCAAACATAGACACAAAATTTCCTAGCTTAATGCTCCAAGAGGAATTTGACCCAGGTGATACTGACAAAGGTGTCATTGGTGGTACAGTGATTAAAGCCTTTACTCCAGAAGACCTAGGGTCAAATCCCAGCTCTGACAATTACTGTTACTAATAGTTGTACAATTTCTTAATCTCTGTTTCCTCATCTGTTAAAACTGGAAAGTTATGATAGAACTTACCTCATTTTTTAAAATTAAATAAGGATTAAATGAGTTAATATTCGTAACTGGTCAAATCAATGGTGACAACAGCTCTATACCCTGGTCAGGGTTATATCATGTTTCTTTAATAAACAAGCAAACAAATGTTCTCAAAAGCAGTTTTGCAAAGGACATTCTTAAGTTAGAGTGATTACAGTTGTACTGTTAATATTGTAGTGTCATAAAAGCTGACCATAGATTCATAACTAAGTTATGAATTTCCTCCCCAATTTTGTTTACCTTTTTTTTTCATTTTTAAAAAGAAAAATCAGAGAAATAAACATATTCTCTGCCATTGATTGGAATACCCCTTTCTCATGTTTGCTCTTCAAAATGTAATCCTCCTCATAAAATATGTCAGATTCATATTTTTTTATACAGACCTCAGCCAACTGTAAATTAGAGCATCTGTGTCATTTCTATGAAAACTTCACATAGCAACCGACAGCTAAATTAACCCACTCTCATTTAGAGGGTGCAAGATTTGCTGCAATTTGCAAACTAAGATACCCCTCCCAAAGACTAAAAACTGTCCAGTTTTTGTTCACCCTCTTTGGGAGTCTTTAAAATGGAAAATTTTGACTTAAGCAAAAAAAACTATAGGCATAAACCTTTATATATGAAAAGACAACATAGTCTGTAACATTTATAACATTTATAAGCTGCTTTAGTTCTGTTGAATCATTTAGCCACATTTTATATTTGTGCCCCTGATACCATACATTATGAATACATGCTTTCTAATTCCATTTAGGTTAACTTACTTAGCACCTACTATCTACATCAATAATGTTTTGATGTAGCTTACAATAAAATATATTTTTTCAGGCATGCGTGTCTTATCTCCATAACTATCTAAGAGCAATTTTGAAGAAAGGCTGGGTCATCATTTTTTACAATGTTCTTATTTCTTAACACAGTGATTTACACAGATTAGCTACTACTATCTTTGTTAATAAAAATTATCATAGAGATGGACTCCTTCATCAATAAAGTAGTATAAAATATTCCAATGCTGTGTAGTCATTCATTATTAAAAAGCACTTTTGATGCAATTTCCTTTGTCTTTTTCTATTTTCAAATATCTCTGCTCTTTTTTTTTTTAGGCCTTCACACTTCGGCTAATTCAACTAAGCTATTACTGTCTTTTACATTTATTAACGAACATCTATTTGGTTTGTTTAAATCTTTGTAGTGTTTATAAAAAGCCCATCTCTTAAGTGATTTTGATCCTTCCCCTTTTTTAGAAGTTATAGTATCATTGTATTTCAGTTCTTACTAAACACTACAAACATTGGTGTGCATTTCAAGTATTGTATTCATATTATGTACTCTAAAAAAGTGAGCTTATGTCTTAAAATAGTATATGACTTCAATATGATCACAGAACTAAAACTAGGATTAAAGTCTAGCTTTCCGAAACACCTGTTACGTAGTCTCAATTTATTTTAACTCAGACTAGAGAATTTAGTGAACTTTTAATTTTTACTCTTTTATTTTTATTTGTTTTTCTTTTATGTAATTCTAGTATTTTATATTTCTCAAAGTCAATTTTCATTTGAATGAAAATGCATAATTAATTTAGACATTAAATTGACAGTAAAATAAAATGTATATGCTACCACTTAATGCGGGATTCTAGCCCGATGTACCTTAGTCATATCTTTTGTTTTCATTTAAAATATTGTTTTATAGTAGATTTCTTTAGGAGCAATATCTTTTAGGAATTGTCAGAGTTGTTAGTTTATCTCCTTTCCACTTAGTTCATATCTCATTTAGGTATATAAGAATTTAAAACTTTTATTGGCAAATATATGTTGCAAGTTGGATGGAGAGGTTTTTTTACTGCAGGGAGTGAGAACTTTATTATAAATAATTTTATTATTTAACGTTTGATGAATTCTAAGAAATATTTGAGGTTTCTGTGGATGATATTAAGAATCTAAAGAATTAGAAGAGTATCGTCTAATGACCATAAAAGTATAGGATTAAATTTAAGATGATGTAATGAAAGCCCTCATATATTTTGACACAACCCATTCGTTTGATATATTGTTTATCTTATCTATGCATTTCAGGAGGTCATAGTCATAAACTTTGAATATCCTTTTTTAAAATCTCTAATAATTGAAATACAATTAATTGTGATGTGAAATAATAAAATTGTAAAAAATTATAGCTTGCAGATTATTAATTGTCACTGAGCTTTGATTCTTTACTAAAAGTTGATATGTTGTTACCCATCTCTATGGACAGAATACTATGTGTTTTAGAAAAATTATCCAATGCATCTTATAATAAAAGCCAAAAGATCTTTTCAATAGAATTAATAAGTTGTTGCTTAGATTTATTTTTAACAAAGCAATTTTATCAAACCTTATCTAGCGGAGTACAATAACAACAATAAGCGGAAATCAGAATCTCTCTCATTACCTGCTTCTATAATTGTGCATGCATAAAGTATGCTTGAAGCCTTTGAAAGGAGAGACTGTGCAACCTGAATACTAATTTTGTGAGTACTGTAATTTCACGTCTGCTCTCTGTGTTCAAGCTGGTTGTGCTTTGAGGAGCAGCTGAGGCTTTATGGAAAACTTTGTAAAACACTCTATTTAGAAGCAGTTTTTTTCTTTGCATTATGTGCTCTGGATAGTTTTCTTCCTTTGTGTTTTATTTTGAGAACATTTGTATGAAAACAAGATCTTTGTTTCTTACAAGCACATCTGCTCTTGCTGCTTATAGATTATGAGAAGTCATCATCCTCTGTGACATCATAATCATTTCCATGACGACCAGTTTAGCTTCATTTTTTTTTTAAATAAAAAGTTACAGACTGTCAGCAATATCAAATTGTTTATATCAAAACAGATACTCGTACATAGTAACTTCCCAGTTTTCTGCAACCACCGCATGTGGCCTGTTCATTTCAAAGCACCAAAACTGTAGCCTTAAATGCATTTAATTCCCTTAAATTTCATGAGACTGTCAATTCCAGTTATCTATGATTTAGAGAAAGAATAGAATGCTTGAGGAAACAAATTCTGAGTGACCAACTTGATCGTAGCTCAGTGCCCTGTCACATGGCTTGCTGGTGTAAGTTCAATGAGGGAGGAAATATATGAGACATTGGTGTTTTATGTTCTACAGTAAATAATGATATAGACTTGAATAACAGCTGTAAGGATATTGAAGCCCTTTACTTGAAATGATTTTATGAACAGGCACTACGTTTACTCAGTCACTTCAGTGCTGTCACTACTGTGATGAAATGTGGCTCTGAGAGACCTCAGAACATAATCATTTGGACAGCAAGCCAAGGCTGCTAAAGGGGACTGCAACTAGGAACAGGCTTTGTGGCATGTTCTCCTACATCAATACTTGTCAAAATTCAGATATTTCAGTCACAATAACCAAGCAGCCCATAAGGAGATATTTACTGAGTACTTTCTATGTGCATAGCACAGTATTGGGACTGTGTGTGATGTAAGGTAGCACCCACACCATCCCTGAACCCCCAAGCCCTTCTTTGAGATTAATGCCTGATGCTTGGTATCACCTGCTCTTTCAGGACTACTAAAATATTCTTATTTAAATCATTCCCCCTCGTATTTAAAATTTCATTGTATTGTAAAATGTGTGCATGTTTGATATGAACCACATTAGTGCAGGATAGTTGGTGAGCTGCGTGTGAATAGCCTCTTCTATGTTGAATCCTAAGGAAATTTGGAAAGACAGAGAGCTCAGAGGCAGCTGCTGTCTCGGTGCACTTGGATCAGAGTGGCAGTGATGAGATACATGATCAAAGACCTGCATTTGAAGCAAGTGTCAAGTTTTACTGATGGCTAACACATAAAATTGTGAGTCTGATGATAGATCAGGAATGAGAAGATGGGCCCAGGTACAAAGGACAAAGCATCCAAATCAAGGGAAGAAGGCCTTGGGGATCCATCTAAGCAGAGGTGGGGCAGGTGTTGGGTGAAGGTCTGAATGGCAGAGGTTTAAGCAGAGGGGTGAGCAATATTGTAGGGGTCCAACTACATGAATCAGGGACCTAGTCAAGAAAGGATGAGCTCAGACAGGATAGCCATTCATGTGGTACCAGGGGACAAGGCAGGAACCAATTAAAGAGCATCTAAAGTGTTAAATCTCCTATGATTGACCGACTTTATGCATTTATTCATATATGTATTCATGTATTCACTCATTCAGTGCCAAACACTCTGTTAAACACCAGGGTTAATAAAACTGACAACATTTACCTTAGGAAACACATTATGAGGGTCGGCCGAGTGGCGCGGTGGTTAAGCACTGGCCTGGGAAGCCAGCGGCCCCGGTTCGGTCCCACATATGAGGGCCAGTGATACTGCCCTCAAAAAAAAAAAAAAAAAAAAAAAAAGAGTGAAACACATTACGTTGGGTAAAGCAGTGAAGAATTAATTCAGCAAATGTATAATGAAAATGTGTATTAGTAGTATATGTCATCAAGGAAATAAATGAATGGGGTGGGGGGTGATGCTTAGGTATCACTGAAGACCTCTCAGAGACTATAACATTGATTTTTTACAAATCTTGACCCCCACCCTTCACCCCCAGCCACCCTGGCCCACCAACTTTAACACTATAGTTATTTAGCATACACATCCATGGCTAGTCCTATTTCCAGGCTTTCTAATCATCCAGTGGCTCCCTACACACAATGATTCCCAGCACCCAATTCTCCTTCACATCCCTGAATTACCCCTTAGGTCAGTTTAATTTCCAAGGTCAGCTGACATCCTTCACTTGATTTGTCCTGTTGCCACTTAAGCCCCCATAATAATAAGTCCCTGAGTTAAAAATAGCTTATTATAAGGGTGGAAGTTGTTTCTATTCAGAAGAGGCTAACATTCGTAATAAACAAGCACACACATCTCAGTGACTTAACACATCAGAAGGTTTTCTGTTTTTCAGAATCTTTGGTGAGATTCAGGACCTTTGTAAACTTGCCCAATCATCCCTTTGGGAGACGGGAGTCCTCTGCATGTTTTTCTGCATCTACCTGGCAGACAAGGGAAAGAAGAGAGCAGAGGATCATGGGGGAAGTTTCCATTGGCCAGGCACGGAACTGCTGTACATCCCTTCTGCCCACACAACACCACTTGACAGATGCATTCAAACAGCATACCTAACTATGAGGGAGTCTGAATACCCTGAAGGAAAAAAGAAGTAGGTTCTGGTGAATACAATAATGTATCTTTTTATTCACCAAAAAATCCATTTCACTCTTTTCCCTCACACAAAACTTACCTCTCCCTAAGGGAGATCATCCAAGGCCCCAGTGCAGTCACTGAATCTAGCTCAAAGTTCAGGTTCTGCAGGCTCGTGCCTGTTGCATCCCTCTCAGGGCCAGTCAAGGCTGGCTGCAGGAGAGCAGTTGCACAGGTTCTCACACTCAAATGGGCCCCTGCAATTGGTTTAATGCTTGGCTCTTACTGACATAAAGTCACTAACAAGTTTATCTTTGACCTTGTGTTTTTTAAACGAAGACCAATGGAATCACTAAGCATGCGCATGAGCTGAGCAGATACATACAATATGTGTGTCCTCCATTCCACGCAGTGTTTGTGTGGCCCTTGAGCACAGAGTTCCTGCGGACGTCTGATGCTCTTAGCAGGACGGTGAGTACAAGGTAAGCCTGTTATAGCTGTGACATGAGCACTGACGGCCCTGAGAGATTACCTGTTCCATTAGAACCAAAAACTTCGAACATTCAAAGAAGGCCGCTGGCATTCTAGGAAACATAAAAGACCAAGGAACTCTTATTATATCCTTTTTCCTTGTGCTATCTTTGCCTTATTAGCCAACCACTTACACCGAAATGATGTCATAGAAGGAAATAGAGAGAGCAACTATAATTTCTCCTTTCATTCCTTCGTTACTCATCTATAAGCTAAAGATAGAAAATTGAAAGAATGAATGCACACCCATCAAGAAAAAAAATAAAAAGTTGAATTAGTTGTATGCAGGATTTCTACTGTTCGATAAGAAGAAAATGCATATGCATGTTTGAGCCACAAAATGACAATTGCGTAATTTCAGTAATTCCACACTTGAGTTAAATGCTCTTGTATTTCCATTTAAAACTGACATTGCACAATAAAAAGATAAATAGTAAAGTTAATATTTCTTTACTTAGAATGACATTAAGTGCCAAATATAAAATACCATGGTAGGTCAAACATATACTGTAAAAGAAAGGATAAGACTATATTTTACTGTATTTGATGGCAACTTTTCCCTACTTATTGAATAAGGGGCCCCACATCATTTTCGTTTTGCACTGAACCCCACAAATTATGTAGCCTTCCCTGGGTCCAGTATAACTGCAATACAAGCTTCCAATCTGAAAAGGGAAGACTAGCATACACATAGCAGTCAGTGACCTATAGAAATTTGTTAATCCTTCTGGGTAGACACTCTGAAGGGTGACTACCCAAGATGAAGATAGTTTCTTGTCCTGTCTGTCCCTGATCCTTCTTTCAGTGGCTCTTGGCTCCTCTCTCTGAGTTTCTTCCTTAACCATTATCTTCACAGAAATATCTAGAATGATTATTGAGGAATATTCTCTTTGTGGATTGTGCAGTATGCATATCTCTCTTCCTGCCCCAGGGTTGTTCTCAGGCCATTTTTTATCCCTGACTCCAGGTTTCTTTGGCACTTCAATTTCTTTTTATTTTATTTTTTTCAGTAAGTTTTTATCTATTTGCTCCAGTTAGTTTCATGTGCCAAGATTTTTAAATAGTTATTAAATTTGCCTAATTGTTTCCTGATCCCCATGTTTTTCCTTCAAATTGATGGCAGGTACCTTCAGGCAATATGAAAAAAAAATATGCAAAGGTGGAAAAGTACCTCTCTTAATCTAATGTTTACTGAAGAGCTGAGTTGTTTGAGAAATCTCACCGGCCTTTTTGTCATTCAGGGCTATTTTTTTTTTTTTTTTAATTTCAAGTCCCAAAGCTATCAACTCTTCAACCATGGGAGGCCCTTGATCCCTGAACTTTCTGCTTGTGCCAATTTCTGCTTGAAAATCCACCCACACTCACCTGCGTGCATGTCTCCCTTACTTAAGTAGCAGCCAACAGAGGATCACACTGACAGTTCCAACTACTTCCCCTAGAGCTATAGGCTCAGTAGATATGTGATCTGCCTTCCAGGTCCTCCCGTGACAGCTTCACTGAGAATTTGCTGAGGTACAGCAGAACTCTCCAGACACCCAGCCTGCTCTATTGTGTTGTCACCTGCTGCTGGCCAGTCACTAAACCAGTGCTTCTTATTCCTGGGTTTTGTTACAACAGCAGTGCATGTCAAAGTACCAATTTCTGGACTTGTCAAGGTAGGAGAGCTGCTGTTACTAAAATCTCAGTGCCTTAATATACGAAGGCTGATTTTTATTCACATAACACATTAATGTGGGTAGATGATGAGTGACATACTACTCAGTGATGAAGGGAACAAACCAGGTTCTTTCCATCTTAAATTATTTTATTTTGTATTACCAAAACACATGTTTTTGAAAATCTGGGTATAAAATATTTTGTTAAAACAATCAAAATGTTCATAAGTTGAGTTTAATACCTGCATTGAGTAGCTGTCACAGTTGAAAAAGACCCTTCACAATCACAGGTAGAACCAAATGAAAGCAATATTTATTTATTTGCAGTAAAAAACATCATGATACTCAGTTTTCAATCCTATTCACAAATTTTCACAACAATTTAGTTGAAATTTTACTTATACAATTAAATTTCCTTCATGTCATTTAGTGTTCTTTCAAAGTAATCAAAAGATTGACTATTTTGTGTTTAATAAATGCACTTCAAATCCACTGAAATATTTTTAAGCATGTCAGAAAATTCTATTTTTAAATTTTCTAGATATCAGCATATGAGATGTGTTTTCGAAGGTGACCGTTTACTTACACTGTTTTAATTACAAAAAAAAAAAAAATTATAGTCGAAATCATTCCTAAAATTCCTTTTCAAAATGTGGCCTCCATAGCACTAGATTCTTTTTTAAAGCAATTACTATTTAACTTGCTATTACAACATTACCTCTACCATGAAGGGATTGATTATTTATATTTCTGCAGGTGTCTATTAGGCAGCAAAGCTGCTAGTTGTCACATAAAATGTAACCAACCAGAAGCTGACAGTCAAGGGAGCTCTTGGATGGAGAACATTGAGATCAGTCACCCAGGGCCCAGAGGAGAGTAAAAAGGAGTGAAAAATGGATCAGAAGGGGTCAATGAAAGATATTTGACACAGCCATAAAATCACTCATCATACACACATATGCTATAAGAGACAACGTGAATGTACGAGAGTACTAGCGTCAAACCCTCTGGTTGTGGAACCCCTACACTTCCCTCAGAAAACTTCTTAATATCATGTGATGAAAGACTGTTGGAGCCTCCAGTGGGGCCTTGTCTCTAAACAAACAGAAATAAAATGACATATGCCAGATGAAGACAAATTACTATTTTTATTACCAAAATGTAGGTTAGAAAATGTAGCTTAATGTGAGAGCAAAATGAACCTGCTAATGGGACCCCAGAATTAGCAGATTTACCCAGTCCAGGCATTGCTAAATGGGAACTGGCCAGAGATTTTTCTGTAGACACCTTAGGGTGCATATACTACACCACTTTTGAAAACACTGGGCTAAAAAGTATACTGTTGGACCACTGTTAGACAATTGGACCTAGCTAGCACAGTAGTCCTAGCTTCATGCCTGGTGATCGTCCCAGCCAAAGGCAGGAATTTCCTACCCTGTGCTTAGGTTTCCTCTAAACTATGTTAACTGTCATCCAGGTAAACCAGAATCAGGTTTAACTCTGTCCCACTCCCAGCCAAGCTTCAGGCCCATCTTCCACTGGTCACACTCTCTGAGTCTTTCTGGATAGTTTAGCATCTGCCTGTCCCCACTGCTCAGCTCTAAGCTGAGTGCTGTTGATAGTATGTCTGCCTTATGATTATCTATGAAGGCCAACATGTTATATCAATGCCCTTAAAACTTTTCTTTATCTGGTATGAAGGTTAGAATAGACATTATTTCACCTGCTTAACTCTCAGCAAATGAAGTGAGAGATTTTAAAAAGAAACAGAAGAGGGCCCGCGGAGTGGCGCGGTGGTTAAGCGCTGGCTTAGGAAGCCAGAGGCCCCGGTTCGGATCCCATATATGAGGGCCAGTGACACTGCCCTAAAAAAAAAAAAAAAAAAAAAAAAAAAGAAATAGAAGAAACAGCTTATATTGTAGTTTATACGAAGAATAGGATTTTCTATTCCTACCCAATGTTCCTACCCAATGGCTTCATGGTAAAAAGATTCTGAAATTCTGAAACTAACAGGAAAGGTCAGTGTTTGGGGGTTGGGGGGGTGGGATAGAGGCAGAAAAGAAAGGAGGAAATGCAAAAAGGTTAGAAAGAGTTATATCTGGATGTTCTAAACATCAAAGGAAGAAAAATGGAATAATAATGGTGAGTTAAGGATCTGAAGAACCATGAATCAATTTCTCTTTTCCCCATTGAGTGATATGAAAAGGCAAAGCGAAGGTGTAATCTTCACTAGAGACTAAATACACGCCGTGGTATTTTTCTGAAGGAAAAGAAAAGTCCAGCTTAAGGGGAATGGATAATGAAATAAGATTAGAAAATGATAACTCCACTTTATTTAATATTTTTGGTGACAATTATAAATATGGAACTGTGCAAGGAGAGTTTAGATAAGTGAAGCAGAGTTTTATAATACACAGTAGAAAAAACAGCCTCACTGTGGAAAATGGAAACTATAGAATCAAATCTGAGAGTTGGGAAGTGGTGATGGAGCAGTTTTGCACCTCAGATAGCTAGTCTGAATAACAGGAATTAGGGAAAGAAGTTAGTTCAGGGTCTCCTTAACAAAAATATTAGTACATGAGTATGAATGAAGGCCTAAGCCCACTTAATACATGGAATTTCCCTGGTCAGAGAGATTGTCCAACAGTCAATAGAAGACTTAGGTGGTTCAGTTCTTAAGAAGTTCAAGACTTTAGTTGGTGTTTGGGGTAAAAAAATGTAATGAATCCATCATTCTCTGACTCTCTTTTCCTCTCTCTCCCATCCTCTTATTGTGGTTATTGATAACCATTTTGCAACCACAAGGTTAACTAGCCTTGGAATAAATTTGCCACACTACAAAGAAAACTGAAGAGGAAAACAAAACTGCTTCCTGAGAAAACCACATAGCTTCTGGATCAAGTCTTACCTGCAACTTCCGCCACTAGTAAAATTTTGAGTTTGTGAGTCAATAAAATTACCCTTATAGTCAAGGCTAGTTAAGTATCATAAGTGAGACACCTTTTTGAATTCCATTTGTACTCATCTCCTAAAATATTTTATTTTTCCCATTTATTGGAATCTCAGCTCGTTGTCTCACACTGAATGTATTTACCTACATTTCTTATCTTTCTGCACAGATTTTGCTCTTCTTGAGGGCAAGGACTGCAATTTACATACTAACTATTTCTTCTAGCTTTCAGCGTACTGCTGAAAGTAGTGTTTAATAAATATTTGGAAAACAAATAAATCAAACTTGTGCATTTGATCTCTTTAGCATCATACTGTAGTTAACACATTAATAATTCTAAAACTGTTGAATAAACTGAATATGAAACCATCATTGTTTATTGTTTGATATTTTATTCATTTGCTTGTTTCTCTTCCTTGCTGTATGGGAAATGCTGTAATAATGATTTGGTTTTTTAACTTTCTTCCCCATAGACCACAAAAATTCCTAAGATGTCATGACAGTTCATCTAAAGTTCTGAAGATTAATAAGAAATAATCAGTGCTATCAGCTCTGTTGATGGTATTCTAGCCACAAGCTAAGTATC
The DNA here is from genome assembly GCA_033961575.1 of Aselliscus stoliczkanus. Lineage (NCBI taxonomy): Eukaryota > Metazoa > Chordata > Mammalia > Chiroptera > Hipposideridae > Aselliscus > Aselliscus stoliczkanus. The sequence goes on from CM066731.1 coordinate 156,127,586, forward strand.
TGGACATATTACTTAGCTAATGCAGCCTTATCTTGGATGAAGTGGAGATTTACATTAGAATTTGGATACACTGAAGATAGCCCAAGGCCAAAAGGAATTTACCTTGCTTTTAATTCAAGTCTTGACTCTTCCTAGACATATGACCTTGGCAGAATTATTTTATTTCTCTGATCTCAGTTTTCTCACCCATAAAATGGAGGTCATTATACTATCAGCTTATAATATTGTAATAAGGATAAAATAAGTTAATAAAAGCAAAACATATAGATTTTTACTTATAATAAATAATAAATGATATTTTTCTTCTCCGGCCTCTTAGTCTCCTCCTCCCTCATATTAGTTTACAATATTGTTCTAATATTGTTATTGCCATCCCAGATGAGAAACAATCACAGGTTTTTTTCCGTGTAAAAACTACTTCTTTTTAACTTTCAGGTGCTACAAAACATTGTATTTGCTGCTTCACAATAAAAAAATAACCTTCCCATGGATGCTGTGGATAAAACCTGGCTGGACTCTATTTTAGTAATATGCCTGTGCAACAAATAAATCTACATATAAACAATTAAGAAGTGAGACAAGCCCTAGAAGAAAGTATGGAAGTTATCAAAAATAAAACATGAATATAAGTTAATTTTAATAAGGTAAACAGAGGTCTTTAAAATGAGTTTAATACATAAAATATTTTTTAACTCATAAAAAGTAGGTTTTGAAAAAATTCGATTTTGATTTGACTTCACTGTTTAATGAATTTAAAATTATGTAATTACATTTTATTGAAACTTTCGTTGAGATAATCATATACTCACATGCAGTTGTAAGAAATAGTACAGATAGATAGGTGCCTTCTACAGTTTGTTCAGTTTCTCCCAATAGTAACAGTTTGTAAAACTATGTTTTGCACAACCAGGAGGTTGACATCTATTCTCTCCAGCAATATTATTCAGATTCCCAGCATTCCTTATCCTCATTTGTGAGTGTATATACATGTGTACGCACATGTAGAGTTCTTTAGAATTTTCTCACCTGTGTTTCCTCTGTATTCAACGTCATAGTAAAGCTACTAGACTGTACAGACACCACACCTCCCTCCAACCCATCCTGAACTTACTTTCTGAACTACAACTAAATTAATAATAATTTGGAAAACGAATGAACCAACCAACCAACCTCATGAATCAAGCACCCCAACAATGCTACTACTAGATTACGAGGAACTAAGTTTATTTGCAAATGGTCATGTGCGTCTGATGTAAATTCCCCTGAGCAACACTCATTAACAGACACAATTGACTATATATGCCTGTAAATGTGCATAAATTTCTCTAGCATCTTCACATATTTATCTCTGTGTCTAGAATAGAATTGAGAATATCGGAACTCATTCATTTATTTACCCCAGACTCAATTCTCATTTATTTGAATTACAGGGATCTATTCAATATTAACATAAAACTGGTGACTTTAATAACTGACTTAATCACCCAAACTCTTATTTCACCTTTTATACACAGCATTTCACCCATGTTAATCAGAGGTACATGACATTAAAGTTCATTTATGGAAAATATTAATTATATATATACAGAATTTTATTTATATTTGAATGTGTTTTAATATAGACTATTAAAAATAGTCTAGATGACCTAGATGATCAAAGAGTGAAATTGTAGTCAGAAATGCCCATCGGCCACTAAATACATTAATCAGGTGTGAGAAATTACAGAAAACTTGAAATTTATGGACGCAAGAGAGAAATATAGGAAGGTGAACTCAGTGTACTGTGAACTCTTTAAGTGATTTCAGTGCAGAGACTAGACATTCAGGAAGTACTTTGGAGAATACTTGCCTAGCTGTGTTCCCTTCCCAGTCATCGGTTCTGTCAGCTGAGGCGATCTCTCGAGGCTTTCTCACCAGGAAATGGAAATAAGTCCATTATTTGTAAGAGATTAAATATTGATCACAATTTTATATTTATTTCATATTAAAATCTATATGTAAGTGCTTCATTACTGAGCTCAATTTCGGTATGATTATTCAGTTCAAAAAGTGACACAAAAGAATTGGTTTCTACTGTCAACATAAGAAAAATTAATAGTGCAGCATATAAAATAATGGAGATAACAGCCTGTGTCAGTTTGTGAGATGTAGTGTATGAGATGTAGCGCTCACCAAAAAAAATAAATGTTGGTAAATGAATGATCAACATCACGAAATATTGTAGGCAACATAGCTGAAAGGAAAATTAGCACATGTGCCATAGTCAGAAAGCAAGAGTTCCTGGCTCTGCCACTGAAAAGTATTGCCATTTTCATTTGTAACATGGCAATAATAATAATAATAATAATAATAATAATAATAATATCTACTTTATAGAAATGTGCAGGTTAAATTTGTTGTTACATGTACAGCCCTTGAAAGATTCCCAAGTGTGTATTAAATTCTCAATAAGTATGAGCTGTTACTAAACAAGACCTATTTTTAAAAATCATCTCAGCTTGTCTCCTTAGTTTGTTAATTAAGTAAAAGCCTACTGAAAAATGGCATTTCTAATTGTTAAGAGAGCAATCCCAGAGAGCTTACATAACACTCTGAGACAATCATTGGAAATTAACTGAATTGGGTATTTCGATTACTACATTATGGAAAGAATTAACAAAGAGCAACACAACTCTGTATACAACAGCATTGCAGTGAAACCCAAATAAAAATTTACTAACTAACCCCTTCTCCCCACAATATGGTGAGGAGGAGAAAGCTCCAGAGGCTTCAACGGACTGCAAAATTTTATAAGTAAACACTAAATGTAGTGGGAAGATTGAGGTAAAATGGGTATGTGTATAGGCTGTTAGCCTTGTATGAGATTTCATTTCTCTTTCTTTTAGTTCCTCTGTCATTTCTCAAGTAGGCATTTCCCAGCACCTTGCTGTCTGTTAGTGCTTATTTATCATATACCATATTTAATACCAAGCATGACATTGTATTGATCAACCCATTATGTTTTTCCAGCTTGTCCATCTACTCTGTTCTGATGGTTTTACACATTAGCTCTTTTGAATGATAGTATAATTTGATTCAGAGTCTCCTGGTACATACTATGTCTTGAGAATATGTTAGGCACTTCAGGAAGCTGCTTTGCCCAGTAAGTTCTTTCTGGGCAAAAGACAGTAGGTTTTGCTTTTACCTCCTGACCATTCCTTATTCTCCTTTGCAAGCTTTTCTGCCTCTACTTACGTTTTGCATATTTTTCTTCATGGTTTTATCCAAATTCTTGTCAAATCCTAAACCTTGTGGTCTGCTTGGATGATAGCTCTGTTATAATCTATATGATAAGTGACTCCAAAATCTAAAACCCTAGGCTAGTCCTCTCTATTACTGGTCTTATGATAGCTCCATATGGATGTCCAACAGACATCTAAACTTAGTATGACCACACTGGACTAATTATCCCCCAAGCCAACTTATTGCATTGACTAACATAAACATACAAATTGCCCTTAACTCTTTACTCCACTCAACTCCCACAGCCAGTTAGTCACCAAGCCCTGATGAAACCATCTTATAAAAACTTTCTAATTAGTCTTTATCGCTCTCCATCTCTATTGTCACTACCCTATTCCAGGTCACCGGTCTCCTTTGCTTAGATTATTATAAATCTTCTAAAATGGTTTCCCTCCATCCAAAATATTCTCCAGGGATGCTATCAAAGTAATCTATCTTCATCAGGAATCTAATGGTGTCAACTCTTCCATTTAAAACCCGCCAGTAACTTCTTGATCTCAGAATAGAATTGAAACTCTTTGTTTTGACCCCTAAGGATCTTCATGTCCTGGCACCTCCAGGAGTCAATTTGTTTAGTGGTGAAAGCATAAACTTTGTGATTGCATGCCTGGATTTAGATCATAAGTATTCATTCATCCATCCATTTTTCCTTTCATCCATCCATCCATAATTGAATAGCCACTGTGTGCCTGGTATAGTTCTTTTCTCTGTGAATAGAGCAGTGAAGAAAACAGATAGAGCCTGCCCTTCTAGAGCTTTCATCCTAGAGGCACAAGACAAACAAATGTAGTATGTCAGATAATGCTGGCGTGTTCTAGAGCAACGGCTGTGATGAGATTGCTGTGTATATTTAGTGACATTCAAAAACAGAAAAAAGAGGGCAAATATCTGAGGTAGAGAAATATTGAATATAGTAATGTGCCTCTTAACTACAGAAATACATCTGAGAAATGCTTTGTTATGCGATTTTGTCATTGTGCGAACATCATAGAGCACACTTACACAAACCTAGATGACATAGCCTACTATATACCTAGGCTACGTGGTGTATTGCTCCTAGGCTATAAGCCTATACAGCATGTTACTGTACAAAATAACATGAGGTTAAATCAAGCACAAAAGAAAATGATGCAATCAAGAGGTGGTAAACACCAGATGTATGAGGCTGCTACCGGGATACACAATACACTGTTTTATAGCAAATCTTTTTTTTGGAAGAAAAAAAGAGTACACTTTAAAATAACAATAAAAACTATAGTATAGTAAATACATAAACTAGTAACATAGTCATTTATTATTATTATAAAATATTACACATTAACATAATTGTATGTGTTATATTTTTATATGACTGGCAGCACAATAAGTTTGTTTACACCAGCATCAGCACACACACGTGAGTAATGCATTACTTTACAACATTGTATGACATTATAACAGCTACAGCGTCACTAGGTGATAGGAATTTTTCAGCTCCATTATAATCTTATGGGACCACCGCCATATATGAAGCCCATCACCAAGTGGAACATTATGTGGTATATGACTGTAGACTTTCTTTTCCCCCCAACTAAGGTTATCTTGGAACTAAATAAATCCACTTTAAAACATATTTATTTTAGTATCTAAAAGAATCTCTAGCTGCTGCATGGAGAAGAGCCTATGAGACAACAAGAGTGGGGGCAGGGAGATTGTGAAGAGACAATTTGCAACTATCCAGGACACAGATAAAATGAGAGTAGTAATGGTGGGCATGAGGGATGGTCTGATTCTGAGCATATTTCTAAAGTAAAGCCCACAGGAATTGGTGATGTGTTAGATTTAAAGATAGGAGAAGAGGGAAAAGTGTCAGGGGTTACTTGAAGGTTCTGACTTGAGAAACTTCAAGTGGTGGAGACATTCACTGAGATGGCAAAGAATGAGGAAGATCTTATTTGGATTTCAGAGGGGAAAATCAATGATCAAGAATTTGTTATGTGTAAGATGCCTGGCACATGTCCAAGTGGGGTTGTTAAATAGGCACCTGGATATGACACTATGAAGTTCAGGTGAGTAGTTTGGACTGAGATATAACATATATCATTTGCATATAATGGTTTTAAAGCCATGAGACAGAATGAGGATATGGGGAAATGAGTGTTGATCAGGAGTGTGCTAATGACTATTTAATGAATGACTCAGCATTAAAAAAAAAAAAAGTGTGTATCAGCAGATTATTCTACCCTGTAGACAGGGCTTGCTCTCTCTAATTTACCACTTGGCTATGCGAATGTATGATACTGGTGTCGGCCCTCTTCACTCATTTATGTTACCCATCTGGCCCTTTTAACAATTGGAGTTTGCTAAACAGGAGTAGTCCCTTTTCTGGGTCCTTTTCTTTACTCCCTGCTGTATTACACACTATTTATCTCAAATGTCACATTGCTGTAGAATCGTGTGTCATGAGTCCCAGCTTCTTAAGACCCAGACCAGTGTCAGTCGTGACAGCAAAAGGACAAGCGAGACATACTTCACTTTCTAAATATGTTTTTCAGTGCATATAGAGGTTATTTTCAGTACCTTGAAATTCTTTAATTTCTTCAGGTTGAACTTGAAGTTGGCACACTGTATATAGTTGCTAGGGTGTGGGTGGCTCAGAAATTATGCTTTCAAGAGAAATTATGAAGCCACCTTGAGTAATAATAATTATACATGTTTTGGGTATCTTCTTAGGGTGGACAATATTGGTATGTAAGGAAGAGCAATACATTAGTTTCGATTAGTCCTCAAAGTTGAGACCAACAGGTTGAAAGAGATATTTAAAAACCCTTTTCAAAATATGAAAAAGAAGACTCATTTTCCCTTAATTTTTAAAAAGTGAAGCAATAGCTTCAGATATAATAAAAAGAGTCACAAAAGTAATTTATTATGGAAATGATTCAGTGTAGAAAAATTATATTCCAAATAGTCATGAACCAAATTTGTCAGTAGGTGAATATAAGGATCACAGGGTTACAATTGGATGCTAAATACTATCTGAATTAATTCCTCTCTCACCGAGGGCATAAGGTTAGCTTTTAGCCATATGCCATTATTTTTAAGTGATTTTTTTCTTGTGTGGAAGATGTATGAAATGTAACTAAAAAGAAATGGAAAATATTTCACGTTAAAACTAGATCATTACTTTATAGTCAAATAGAGGTCATGATTTTCTCTTTTTACATTTTTATCCCTCTTTCCATTCTCTTTGTTCTCTTGTTCTGCTCCACCTGCCTTTCCTTTCATGGGTTTACACGTCTTGTGATATTTTTCTTTTTCCTGCAGAGCAGAGCATAGATACAATTTCCTGTGCGGCACTCGATATATCCAAGACTTAGGATGCTCCTTGAGAGTCAAGGTACTATTTTGAGGTAAGTTATAGCATAAAACTGCATTAGTTGCCTCATTTGTGAAAATTATACAATTCCCAGATATGTGGTAAGCAATTGCTGGTAAAAACACAATCCTAATGGTTTTCATAATTGATGTTTTCAAAACCAGAAATATCTCTGACCATGTTGCATCCCCCTTTTAGGACTTTAGTGGTAAGAAAGGATTCTGTTTTTTATGAGTTTTAGTAGTATTATATCTATTACATTTAGACATTTTTACTGTTCTATTTCTATAGCAGAAAGACTTAAGAAGTTTTTTTTTTCTTCTTCTTCTTATACTAGTTGGTGAAATACTAATGGAACTTTATATTTGATCTTTTACTAGTAGAACTCCAGGAATGTATTTTTGTGACAGATGATCCCACATGGTGTATGAGCATTTTTCAGCTAGTCCTTTACATTACCTTTATTTATTTATTTTGTTTGTTTGTTTGTTTTAGCTGAGCCATCCTTCCACCTGTTGGCAGCTCAATGGCAGCTCAGCTTGGGCTGGGCATCGAACTGCTGTTGCTCAGAGCTCAGCTCACACTCTTGAGCGAACTCTTAACCAACTGAGACACTCTGCTGGCCCTACCTTTAAAATAAGACATCATTACACCATTCTGTTTACATTTTTCAATAAAATGCAAGATTCAATAAGGGCTCTCCCAGTTAATTTTTAAATTATTTTGTCCTACTTCAGAATAACCTTTGGAATTAAACTTTCTGCAATGCTTATTGGTCTACACATTAATTATAAACGACTTGACCTTAATCAATTTCTCTCCCAGCTATTAGTCCAAATTCATACTTAGTTTTTAAATAACTTAAGGAACATGATCTGACTCATGCAAAACTTCCATTGACTTTTACTGGAGTCAGTGAAATTTTGTCAGACATCCAGCATCTAATTCATTGTTACATTCCAGGATACCAACTACAAACGAGAAACTGGTGAACTTGGTGCCATAGAGAAGGTTAATGTTCTTTTAATGTTTTTCTTGGTCTCAATGGGATTTTTTGATAAATACATAGCATTTATAATGACATTTGGATTCCTGGTAGATAACTATTAATTTATAATATATGCATAATCTTAATGATTTTATTATATAAAATATTAACATTACCATTTATTATTATCATTATTATTTTTTAACATTAGTTTCTAAGCACTCTAGTTTGTGTACAGAAAGAATAAATTCTTGCTGATTGTTCATTCCTAAAATATTTAGGCATAATTTTAATGGCGATATTGGGTAGCTGAAAAATATTTGTCAAGTAGATGGAAATGAATTAAAGATTACCTAAAGTAGGACGAATTGAAAGGAAGTTAACAATTCCAGAATGATCGGGGCATAAGGGCACGTATTCCACCCCAACCAAAAAAGTATCTTTCATCATAATACATCAACCACTGGGGTAAAGTGGAGTGGAATTGGGGGAGCATGCTTACTTTGGGAACGATACCAAACACAGAGCTCAGACATCAAAGACAGTCTTCCAAAAAATGCAGAATTTAGAAGCAAATTAAAGGAAGATGCCATTTCTTTAGAAAGCATAACAGTTTTATGGGAAGTGGCAGAAATTCTGTCAAGCTCTGCTACTATCTGAAGGACCAAGATCAGAGCTGCAGGCCAACTCTGAGAAAAGATAGGGCTTTGGAGCCTCTTTCCCATCACAGTTCAACAACATTCCTAGGCCAAGCTGGCATTCCTGGAATGTAAAGTGAGCTCCCAGCCCCTTCTCACTTTGTTTCTCTGATCTGGTTTTTTGATAGTTGCCTTAGCTCCCTCAGACAAAGGAGGGGATCTTCCTCATACGAAGGGGTAGGTCTGAAATGGAGAGGGACTGGAATAGAGACCAGAGGAAGTGGAATATCAACCACAGGGCAAACAATTAAAAATAGAGGAAGCAGCATAAAGCACAGAAAACTGAAACTAAAGATGACAGTCAGTTACCTGGGTTCTAAGCCTGAATCACTGGTTACTAGGTGTGTGCAATTGAGCAAGTCTCTCTTAACCTGTCTGCACCTCAGTATCCTCATCTATCATATATGTGAGGATGACATGATAATATATCACTTATATAAAAAAGGCATTATGGCAGCACCTAGCACATACTAAATGTTCCATAAATGCTGATTGCTTGTATTAAATTAAGTGAAAAATTATTTAATACAATTAGTTTAAATTATCAAATATTGCTAGCATTAAATCTAAATGAAATTAGATTTTCATCATTATTTAAAAGATGAACCCTCAAATTAGGTTGAAAACATTCTCTGTGGTGTATATGAGAGACAATTGAAACAAAGTGACTCAAAAGTTGTAAAATAAAGGACAGTGTGTGAGAAAATCATTCACCCCATATCATGCTATCCCAATCACAGGATAAAGGCCAGGCTCTTCGGCCCTTGACTCTGGCCTGCCCCTGGCTAAGCTGTTTGAATGAGGGATGGACATCCAACCAAGGAAACCAAGCCCTGGTTTGGCTAGGGGCCTGTACTTTGTGTCCTGGGTGAAAAAGCTATGGAGAGGATCTGATTCATGTCTTAAATTTGGGGAATTAAATGAGCTGAATGGAAAGGTACTGTTGGAGAGGATTGGCAAAGCTTTGTGGCCTTAAATGAAGTATAGCAGGAAAAGGGACATGGGGAGAAAGCTTGTGCAGTGGGGGAACAGACAGGGAAATTCATGGATGTGGTCTATTGCTGTGCAGGGAGTGCTTCCTGCTTTGAGACCACTAAGTGGACAGCAGCAGAGTCCCCTATTACATTGTGTTTCTTTGGTTAAGATTGGGCTCTTAAAGGAGAATAATGTCATCCTAGAGAATGGGGAGCTGGGGATTTGGGGCCCCCTGAGATACCTCACAGTGCAGGTCCCCTTCCAGGTGTGATGCGACTTCCATTTAGGAATCTATCCTGTGACCACAACTTGGAATGCAGGATGGGCTTTTGGAAGCTAAATGAAGGCAGATTAAGGGAGAAAGGCCCTTCACTGTGACTTCTAACTGATGTTTCCCTTCAGGGCCCTAAGGCTTAAGCCTTTATTTCTAGAAGAATGGGAAGAGGAGGAGCTAGTCCCATTTGTTGCTAAGCAACCAAAGCTTTGCAGGCCTCATTCTCAGGTCACACGTTTGCAGCTACTGAGAATCAGTGACAAGGTAGATGTAACTATGCAGAGAGAAGCCTCTCTTTTCAAAATTCCTGGCTCTGTATTTTAAGCGATGGAGTTTTCAAGAACAAAATTGATCAAAAGCCCATTAAAGTTCTTCATAAGGGTGTTTTTAGAAATAAGCCAGGCCTGAGAAAGAGGGATACATTTCAGACGTAAAAACAAAATAGCAGAGCATCTTATCATCCAATGTGAAGCCCAGGCCCAGGACAAAGAATGCCAAGAATCAACTTAACAAGAAATACATACAACCTGCATGAAGAAAAGACACAAACCAACCAACCCAGTGAAGGACCTGAAAGGATGTTTGACTGAATGGAGACACATGGCATGTTCTCGATTGGAAGGAAAGGTGTGTTTTCCACAAATCCATTTGTAAATTTAAAAAAGATCCCTCTTTTTTTTTTTTAACATGACAACATAATCCTTATTTATTTGAAAAACTAAATGTATATGAATCTTTAGAAACATTCTGAGAAAAGGGATTCATGAGAAGGAATTTACCGAAAACATATTAAGCCATATTATTAGGGTGCTACTATTGAAACAGTGTAGTGCTGTGTGATACCAGCACAGGAATAAACAGGCAGATCAATGGAAGAGATTTAAGACCCCAGAAGCAGACACAAGTGGGAATTTAGCAAACATGTAGGTGACATTTCAAATCAGCATATTGATTGGATTTTCAAAACGAAAACAAAACAAAACAAAAAAAACAATTTCAGAACAAAGGGCTTAACATTTGTGAAAACATATAGTTGGAACCCCACCTCCCATTTTTGCCAAAATAAATCCTAATTTTATTTTGAGATATAAAATTAGAGATTTAAATTGAAAAAATAAGATCACAAATGATGAGAAGAAAATTTGGATTAACAATGTTAAAGTCTTGAAGTGGGGAAGTGTATCAGTCAGCTCAGGCAGCCATAACAAAATACCACAGACTGTATGGCTTAAACCACAAACATTTATCTCTCATAGTTCTGGAGGCTGAAAGTCTAAGACAAGATCAAGGTGCCATTAGGGTTGGTTTCTTCTGAGGCTTCTTGGCTTGCAGATGGCACCCTTTTTGCTGTGTCCTCAAAATTCATATGTTGAAGCCCTGACCCCCAATGTGACCATAGACAAGATCTTTTTTTTTTTTTTTTTAAGATTTTAGTGGTGATTTAGGGGAGAGGAACAGTGTTGGGATATTGGGGAAGGGGAACAGACAAGTTGTTGTCCTTTTGTTCCTCAGTCTAGTCGTGGAGTTCATTGCTTCACTGGCCCATGTTGGTATTGGGATCATTGTGCTCTTCCTGAGTGAGGCAGATAGGTCACCAGCCACTGGACGGCTGCTCACGGCGGTTCTTGGCAGCTGCCAGCCACTCATGGTAGCTTTAAGGCAGCCCATTGCAGCTCCTTTGCAGCCTACACTGTCACCGGTAACTCACAGCAGCCCAGCTCCAGGTGGAGCTGTTGTTCACCATCTTAGCTGTAGAGGGCAGTGTCACTGGTCCTCACGTGGGATCTGAACTGATGCTCAGAGCTGGTGTCCTAAGCCAGCTCTTAAGCAACACACCACTCAGCTGACCCAGAGACAGGATCTGTAACGAGATATTTAAGGGCCGGCCGAGTGGCGCAGTGGTTGAATGCTGGCTTAGGAGGCCAGCGGCCCCGGTTCGGGTCCCACATATAAGGGCCAGTGATGCTGCCCTCAAAAAAAAAAAGAGAGATATTTAAGTTGAGGACATAAGGGTGGGGTTCTTATCCAATAGGACTGGTGTTCTTATAAGAAGAGGAAAAAGTACCAGGAATGCATGCATGCAGAGAAAGCTCACAGTAAGGACATAACAGAAAATACTTTCTAAGTATTACCTCAAAGGCAGAAAACAGTCATTAATTTCTCTAGAAATGAAAGGAATTCAAATAAAATCATAGCAATCTCATCTTTTTGATTTACTTTTAAAAATTGATAAGTCGCAGCATTGGTGAGAGTATGAGGATATGAGTACTGTATAACCTGGCCCCCACAGCTCATGGGAGAGTAACCTGATAGAAATACTGTATCAGGCGATTTGGTGATTTGTGACCTCCAAAAAGAATGTGTATGTCTCTCCATTTCTTAGGCTTTATGCTGATGAAATAGTCCAATGGGTGAGCAAACATGTCTGTAAAGAATGTTAGATTGTTTCATGTAGTGAACATAGAGCACACATTTGATACTAGTAAATAGGGGATTGGATGAACCAATTAAGACACCAGTTATACAATGGAATATTCTTCAGTCATAAAGAACTATGTAGTGGATCCGTTCTCTGGATATGAACATAGACTCCCTAAGGTGCAATGTTAAGTGAGAAAAAAAAAAACAAAAAAAAATCCTGGTTGCAGTAGGTTTCCAGTTTTGTAAGAAATATAAATAGAAGTACATATAATAAAATGTGATGTATATATAGTCTGAATTGTTTATAGTGAACATACGATGTTTTGCTAATCAGAATAAGTAAATTATTTTTATTCTTTAAAAGAAATCAACCATTTATAGAAATAAAAAGCATATCCTCTATGCTAAAAGTATATTTAAAAATATATAGAAAGCATATTTTAAAAATGAAAATAGATAGAAGACTTTTGCTGGAGGAGACTCAGAGAATAAAGAGAAAAGGACTTAAAAGGCCTATGGGTTTAAACATTTGGGGAGCATGGACTTAGATATTTCCTGTGAAAGTTTTATGCTGTCCATAGAAGGAATGTGATCATGAAGAAGGGCCCTTGCACTGATGAGAAAGAGTTTGAGAAATACAGTTGGATGATGGAGGAGGGGACCCCTGCCACCAACCAAGAGTCTGCAAAGTGTATTTCTTCAAGTGGAGGTTCATCCCTGATGTAGAGAAGTTTGCAACAGAGTTTCAAAATTGTTAACACCATTCCTTACGATTAAAGAAATTTTAAGTAGTTTTTCTGTTTCTTATGACGTGAAGTATTGCTCACTAAGCAAGCTTCTGAGTTTGCTTCTTTGTTTATTTGTTTTTAAGGGGCATATTTGACTTTAAAAGATCAAACATATCTACATTATATATAGTATAGAAAGTTCTTTGTTAGCAATCTGTATTACACTTTATATTATATGAATTTTGTCAATTTTTTATCTTTTTTTCTTCCTAATAAGTAAAAATGTATTTAAAAATATGCAAAGTTCACTTTTTATGGACTCAATACACAGTCTGTTGTGTTGATCTCATAACATACTCATGATGCTAAAAATTCCATGCTGGCATTTCAGATGGGAGTGAAACAACATACTGAATGATTTTCAGCAAGCTTAGTGCCAAATGATGAAAAAAATATTTTTTTATCTATCATGAGTCCATTTAAGTACTAACGTGTATGACTTCTGCATTTAGTATTGAAGAGGAAATCAATAAGAAAGGAATGATTATTAGATTTTGATTACATGTCATACTCACCACTAACCCACCATTTTTGTTTTCCTTTTCAAAAAAAAAAAAAAAAAAGTTATGTGCAGATTTGCAGCTACATCTTCAGGTTTGCTTTCATATACATGGGATGAAGCGTTTTGGCAGTAAGAATGTAGCAAGAAAGGGCTAGAAACTTTGTAAGAGAGGAAACAATTCAGAGTGTATGAAGTATAAAAGGAAATATAGACCCTGTGGAAGGGGAAATCCAAATCCTGGAAGCAAGAAAGAGAAATAAAAACAGATAAAAAACAAAACAAAACAAAAAACAGGTTGAAGAATGAAAATTGGCTAAGTGCCAGGGAAGTTTAGTATTTGGAAGCTTCTTAATTACATTTATTGTCTATCTTTTCCCTAAACACATATCCAACAGAAGTGCTTTGCTTTTTCCTGAGGAATGTATTATTTCAATTCATGACATTTTGAGTCAAGTACTATACTGAAAATTTTCATTATATATGTATTACTTTTTAGAAAGATAAAAATTGTTCCTGCAAATATATTATATATAGATCTGACATTAACAGAGTTTCGAAAGAGAGGTCAAAGCAATGCCATTTGCTTAAGATATTAAGACACTTGAAAAGAAGCAAAAATATAAGAGTAATTTAAGACATTCAAAAAGTTAAATTTAATATAGGGAGAAGCATACATTTTGGAAGAACAAAACTGAAGAAATTCAGAAGTAGGTTCTTATGAAAAATTTCTGAATGTTTTACATAGTTACTTACTCCATAAATATATGTCAAACAAGCACAAGGTTCAGATCCCCTCTCCTGTTTTTTTAAGTTACATATTGTGCTTGAACAAACCTCACCCCAATAATTTATCATAATAATGTTGCAGTAAAATAACTGTTAAAGAATTACAAAACAAAATTTACATTAAAACAAGCACATATACATGTATTACTAAAGAAAAATATCTAAACACTTTTGGCAAAATTGAATAGTGTCTATAAATCAGTTTGGTAAATTTAACATGAAAAGTTGTCTTTAATTAAAAAAAGAGTCTTAAGAGATCACACTTTCTCAATCCATTTATAAACTGCTTTTTAATGGGTGGCTTATAAAACTTTCCACCGCATACTTTTTCTTCGTTTTTTTTTTTGAATGTGGTAAGAATGTCAGCAACTTTAGACATTTATGATCAGTCTTCTTGTCTTTTACTATACTCATTTAATATACATAACTTGTTATTTGTAGTTCATACTTGCACTTTAAAAGCATTTCCAAATGAATATATATATCCACAGTTTTCAGATTGTAAAAAATATATAACATTTTCTTTTGAGATAATTGATAAAACTGCTTTATAAAAAAAATTGGTAAAATGCAACCTTGTAACAATGGAGAGTTTCTAAACTTGAGGATCACAAAATGTAAAGGTTAGGTGGAAATAACTGATTATGTATTATAAGCACATGTATGTGCTAATGAAAAAAATTCCAAATGAAATGTTTATAAACTCAAAATTATTTCTGAGAATCCATGGGTTTTAAACAAAATTTAATATGATTACATTTTCTCCTTTAATCTAGGAAGTAAAAATCCTTTTACTTTGTCATTTGGGAATACAGTATAACTTTATATCTTTGACTCTCACCTTGTATTTGTATACAAATTAATAGTGCTCAAAACCCTGTGATGCACTTGTCTAACCTTACCATTATATAATGTTGTTCAGTTGAAACACAAAGCTCTCTATTTAGGTGTGGAAACTAAGTTATTCATTCTATCAGCCATATATTAACTGACTTTCATATGCCAGGCACTGTGCTAGACTCTGGGGATACAAAAGTAGCTGGATATCATTCTTGACTCTGAAGATTTGGCGGCAATGACCATGGAGCCTAAGCATTATAAAGATAGCACCATGTATTGGATATGCAGGGACTACATAAGAAAGAAAACAAATTCAAAATTGGATCAAGAAAGGCATCTTAGAGAAGATGAGGGCTGAGCCAAGTATCATGAATAGTCATTAGACAGGCAAAGATGAACAGTGAAAAGATGAGACACTTTGCTGAAGCAGCAGCCTGGGCAGAATATATTTCCCATTCTGGGAACAACTGAAAAACCCCAGAGACCCACTTTGGGTTGGGATGGGGAGAGCGGAGAGGAAGTGGTGTGCGATGGAATAGGAGAGATGTCCAAAGGCTACATTATGATGGGCTTTGTACACTACATTAAATGAACTTCATACTGAAGAGCAAGGAGAACCAGTAAAACTCAACAGGTTTGATTCTTTGAAGAAAACCTAATGGTTTGGCTTGGAGAGGGACGGGATTACAGGATAGTGTGTCTTTTGGGGAGGCAGGTGTAAGAAGACAGTTACAAGAATGATAAGGGTCCAAACTAAGGCAGCAGTAGTGGAAACAGAAATAGACCATGTTAAGTTTATTCAAGACATTAAACAATGACTTATTTTGTGAATACATAGCTATAATTCACAACGGAAATGAATCAAATTGAAAAAGATATGTAAATACCTAGTTCAGAGGTCCAGAGTCATATGTTAAGTTCAACATACCAATGGGATTTTAGAAAGCATGACTGTATAAGAATAGCCAAGAAATGTTTCAAAAATTAATAAAGAAAATGGTAGATTTTGAATTATAAGATTTAAACACTATAAAACTGTCATAATAAAACAATGTGATTCTAATATAGAAAGAGCCAGCTCAATAGGCCAGACCTCCAAAACAATAACAATAAATGTTTGGATGTCTAAAAGCATCATAAGCAAAATTAAATGGTAAATAAACTAGAAAAATACAGTCACCATGTAAGAAAGATAATGGATTTATTCATACTTTAATGAATAAAGATATCTTAAAATTACATAAACTGGATATAACACTGATGAAAGATAAATGTTCTCCAAATACAAACAAATGGTCAATAAACATATGTTTATATAATAAATTCCAAACTTATTCTTACATAGAAGAATAAAAATTATAACATTTTTACATATTGGATTACCAAATAAAAATTATAGCATTTTTACATAATGAATTATCAAATAGTAAAAAATGACCTCAATCTTTAATGAGTTATTTGGGGAAATGGCCACTTTCATGTATTTCTCATGCGATTGAACGCTGCAAATCTTTCTGGAGAACAATTTTGGCAACGTGCTTTTAAACCTTAAAAATGTGCTTTGAGTCAGCAATTCCAAATATAGCAATCTATCATAAGGAAACATAAATACATGGAGAAATGGCATGTCTTTGCCTGTGTTCCCACAAAGACCTTGAAACAACGCCTTATGGGTGAGTTCTTCATTGGAGTGTTATCCCAGGATGCCGGAGACAGGACAGAGGGACAAAATCAGGAAGGAGGGACAGCCAGCACAAGGACACATTACACCTACCTTTGCGGGCAAGAGGGTGCCTCGTATGGTAAGATCACGAGGGAAGTCAGATGAAAATGTGTTCAGGGTTTCCATCTGAGAGAGAAAGGGGCAGTACTTATGGACTTGCTCCCATCCCTCGTTGGGAAGAAGTTCATCCCACGGAGAGTTAACTAGGCCACATTTCCAGCTTGTACATGAACAGCTGCCCTGTACCTCCCACCCTCCTAGTGTCCCAAGTCCAATTTGAGAGTCATTCTACCTGGGCCTGACATGATGTGCTGTCAGGTGGTACATGTCTGAATTCATCAGTGCCCTTGAATTGCCTGAAATACAAGGCTGGGAGGATCGGATATGTGGTGCCTGGGAGATACCCAACAAAGCCCATTCCTTCCAACACTGAGATCTGCTTATGTCCTTCATGATGTAGATCTCCTCACTGTGTTAGGAGGCCTTCAGTGTGTGTGTGCATGTGTGTGCGCGCGCGCGTGTGTGTGTGTGATTAAGTTGCCCTCACTTCTCTGAAAGAGGGCCACAGTCTCTGCAAAGACTTAATATAGAAGAAGATGAGTGAATAATAAGCAAACAAAAACAAGATAAAACACTTCCCAATCTCCACTGTGCTGCTGATCCTGAGATTGTAATTGCTATTTATCATTTCCCTTCTTCAATAATGGAAGATGTCCCCCAACCACAGCCAGCATTTGGCCATCAGAGTGGAAAGGGATTCAGTATAATCAGCCTGCCAAGAGCTGGTTGGCTGGTTTATCTCCTCAAGGAATGATGCTATATCATGTGTTAATCTCTGCTGCTGTCGGTTTGGTCATTCAGCACTGGCAGTAGTTAGGTCATTCTTGAGGAGAATGAGGCCATACTGTTGGGTTCATACATAGTCCCCACTGCCTTTAGAGTGCCTGCATTCTTAGCACTAGTTCAGCTCAAGAGAGAGAAGAGCTGACATCATAGGTAAGCCATTCTTTTATTTGTGGTGGATATGCTCTAGTGGGTACCTTGGTTGGGTGTAAATCCTCTTACTTTGTGCCCGGTGTGATAGGCCCAGTCACATGCCTCTGTCACAGATTTACTTGTCAATTATCTTCTAAACGTGTTCTTTTTCTTTTTTTTTTCTTTCATTTTTTTTTATTAGTTTCAGGTGTACAATACAATGCAATAGTTATACTCATTAACCCCCAAAGTGACAACTCCCCTCCCCCAGTTTGCCACCCCACTCCCCCCATATCATACATATCTATTACAATTCCTTTGACTCCCTTCCACAGTATACTCCACATCCTGTGACTATCTATATATTCAGTTACAGTTGGCATACAATATCATACAACATCAGCTTCAGGTGTACAGTGCAGTGATCAAGCCTCTACTCTGTCCATGAAGTGGTCTCCCTAACAAGACATGGGACTATCTGACATGCCACAAAATTTTTACAACATTATTATATTCCCCAAACTGTGTTTCATATCCCTGTGGCAATATTGTAGTTGTCTATTTATGCTGTCTAATCCCTTCCCTTTCCTCCTTATCCTCACCCCCCTCCCAACTAGCTACCCTCAGTTTTTCCTATATATCTATGAGTCTGTTTACTTTGATCCTTCATTCAGTTTTTCAGATTCCATATATAAGTGAGATCATATGATACTTGTCTTTCTCCGACTGACTCATTTCACTTAATGTAATAGTCTTCACATTATCAATTACATTCCCAGAACTGCCCCCCATATCCCTGCGGCAACATTGTAGTCACCCACCTACGCTGTCCAAAACCTTCCCCCTCTCCCTCATCCCCACTCCCTTCCAGCCAGCAACCATCAGTTTTTCCTTTATATCTGCTTGATACGACTTCAATCTTCTTAAATTTACTGAGACTTGTTTTGTGGTCTAACGTGGTCTATCTTGGAAAATGTCCCATGTGTACTTGAGAAGAATGTATATTCTGTTTTTTCAGGGTGAAATGCTCCAAAAATATCAACAAAGTCCAGCTGGTCTAAAGTGTCATTTAAGGCCCCTCTTTCTGTGTTGATTTTCTGTCTAAAGGGTCTGTCCATTGGTGACAATGGGGTGTTGAAGGCCCCTACTATGATAGTGTTACTGTTGATCTCTGTCTTTATGTCTGTCAAAATCTGTTATATCTAATTAGGAGTTCCTATGTTGGGTGCATAGATGTTTATTAGGGTTACAGTGCTCTTCTTTGACTTTTATTGTAGTCATTTTAAAGTCTATTTTGTCCAAAATAAGTATTGGTACTCCAGGTTTTTTTTCTCATTTCCATT
Source organism: Aselliscus stoliczkanus (assembly GCA_033961575.1). Taxonomy (NCBI): domain Eukaryota; kingdom Metazoa; phylum Chordata; class Mammalia; order Chiroptera; family Hipposideridae; genus Aselliscus; species Aselliscus stoliczkanus. The sequence continues at coordinate 156,146,536 of CM066731.1, forward strand.
TGCATGAAATATCTTATTCCATCTGTAAACAGCGTATACATGTGTCCTATTTTCTTATCCACTCAGCCATTCTCTGTCTTTTGATTGTAGCATTTGGCCCATTCATATTTAAAATGATTATTGATAGGTGCATATGTATTTCCATTTTGTTATTTGTATTCCTGGTCTTCCTGGCTTAGCTTGTTTACCCCTTTCTTTTGTTTAAAAAAGCCCTTTTAACATTTCTTGCAATGCTGGCTTGGTGGTAATGAATTCCTTGAGCTTATTCTTTTCTGAGAAGCTCTTTATTTCTCCTTCAATTTTAAGTGATAGCTGTGCTTGGTAGAGCAATCTTGGTTGTAGGCCCTTATTTTGTGTCACTTTGAATATCTCCTACCACTCCCTTTTGGCCTGCAGAGTTTCTGTAGACAAGTCAGCTGTTAGTCTAACAGGAGTTCCTTTGTATGTAACCTGCTGTCTTTTTCTTGCTGCCTCTAGGATTCTGTTTCTGTCTTTAACCTTTGCCATTTTAACTATGATGTGTCTTGGTGTGGGCCTGTTTGGGTTCAGCTTGTTTGGAACCCTCTGCACTTCCTGGGCATGTATGTTGATTTCCTTCACCAGGGTAGGGAAGTTTTCAGTCATTATTTTTTCAAATACACTCTCGACCCCTTGCTTCTTCTCTTCTCCTTCTGGTATTCCTATGATTCAAAGGTGGTTGCATTTCATCTTGTCCCATAGGGCTCTTAAATTATTTTCATTGTTTTTTATTCTTTGGTCTTTTTGCTTTGCCAGCTGGGTGATTTCTGCTATTTTGTCTTCCAAATCGCTGATCCGCTCCTCTGCTTCATCTACTCTGCTGGTGATTCCTTCGAGTGTGTTCTTCATTTCAGTTATTGTATTCTTTAGTTCTAACTGGTTGTTTTTTATGATTTCTCTATCCTTCCTTATGTCCTCACTAAGTTTGTTAACCATTCTTATCATCAGTGTTCTAAACTGTGTCTCTGAAAGGTTGGATCCCTCTGTTTCACTTGGTTCCATTTCTAGAGGTTTCTTCTGATCTTTCACTTGTGACATGTCTTTGTTTCCCCATTCTGGCTGTCGCTCTGGGATTGCTTTGATGTATTAGATAGATCACCAGGAGAGCCCTGGCTGGATCACGCAAGCACACAGCTCATGGCCCAACACTCCCAGGAAAACTCCCAGTCTCAGCCTGTCCCAATCAGCTGCTTGCAGATCAGGCCAAGCAGCCCGACAACCAATCACCAGCCTGGCAACTCTGCAAGCGCAGTGTGGAGAGCGGGACCCGAGGCGGCTCACACACTCCCGGGTCTCAGTGAGCAGCCTGTTGGAGCCGGAGCATGCTCACCAGGCATTTCCCTGGCAATGCAGCACAAGCCGTGTGGAGGGTGGGGACCCGAGGCAGCTCACGCACTCCCGGGTCTCAGTGAGCAGCCTGTTGGAGCTGGAGGGCACCCACCCACTTTTTTTTTATACTGCATTTCTCTGGTAACGCAGTATAAGCCGGGCGGAGGGTGGGGATCCACACATGCACTTCTGCGCCAATTCCACTAGACCAATGAGGTCCCGGACCTGATCCTCTGTGGGAGGGCCCAACCCCGACAAGATGGCTCCCTCCTTACACCACTCACATGCAGGCTCCACACCAGGGGAACAACAGTCCAGAAACCTCCAGCCTTTCCACCAAAGGTGCACAGTTCAGTCCATCCCCGCAGGCTTCTGGGCCCGGCTCACACAGTTACTCCCTCCTCCAGGAACCAGGTAAGTGCTCAATGGCGAGCAAGCCCGTGCTCCGGCCCCACCGATTCTCTAGCCACTCTTAGCCTCACCGAGCTGAGCAAAGAGAGTCCTCACTAATTTACTGCCGGCTATCTTGGAAGTCCTCTTCCTGGCAAAGGAACTCTGGACTGGTGAGCTGGGTGTAGGGCCGGAAGGTTTCTCTAGCAACTGGAGAAGGCTCCCCACAGCTGGGGCATCCCTCACAGGGTTTGCCCTCTCTCATCTGGGACCCTCCTACCAGACCCGACGTGGCCTCCTCTTTATATTCTTCATTTAGTGGTTCTGTTCATCGAGTGTTCCGGGGACCTCCAGGGTTGAATGCTGTATAATTTGTTTGTAATTTTGGTGTGATCCTGGGAGTTAGTTAGCACAGTGTCCGTCTGTTCGCCATTTTTCTAAACGTGTTCTTTTTCGATCACTGAAATACCCAGCCTAGTCATTTGCCACTGCCTAGGGCTCTCTATTATGTCCTTACCCTAGGTCACTTTTCCTTCCATATGAATTGAACAACTAAGTGTACTGCTCACCAACTTCCCACTGGGAGAGTTTTTCTTTATCGGTGTCATTTAGGTCATCCCTATGTGGTGTTATAATGTAGCATCAGATCATTTTTAGTTAATATCAAAAGATTATAGAGACTCATCTGTGAACCCAACCCAATTGCTTCTCTTCTCCATCAGCTGGTCTGTAGAGAAGATGCTCAACCACCTTGAAGCCCTAGGTTTGAAATGATAAAGAGGTATTGATACAACGGATGTTGACATGGAGTATCTGGGTCACATGTTTCTGTCTTTACTTAAAGACCATCCCAGCATGTCCCAGATCCATGGGCCCCTACAAACTTTATAGATGTGGCAAGCTCCTGAATTTTTGTGGGTTTTAGCTTCCAAATCTTGACAGCCATGGGTCTTTCTAGGGAATCAGGTGCTCACTAGGTCCAATAGTGTGATGTTATTTATATAGCCGATCATTTAGTAAGCTGACTTCAGAAGTCTCGTAGCATCAATTCTCCTGCATTCTGTTCATAAAAGCAGTCACAAACCTGCCCAGATTCAAACTTCCACCCCTTGATAAGAGAGTGGCGAGTTTCTAGAATAATGCGTGGGATAAAAAATAATGTAGCCATCTTTGAAAAAATATAATCTGTCACATGCATCCTCTGGACTCACATAATTCATTTTACATTCCCACCTCTATAAACATTTTGACCACTTTCTTAATATCATTCCAAGGAAATTCTGGCATCTACAGTCATCCCCTTTGCTTTAGGACAAGTTTCAAGGAGCCATCCCAAGAGATGATTCGCACCAGCTCCAGATATTCCTGACAAGGTATTGGATCCTGAGTTATGTATGGATGAGTACTCCCATGTCAAAAAATTCTTCCTGATCCAGACTTTTATTCCAACACCTTATCAATGTCCACAGCCATTCCCACATGTTTTGCTGAATCCTCTGTGTGTGTGTGTGTGTGTGTGTGTGTGTGTATGCCATGTCCTGCAATTCCTTGGTGTTTAAGCTAATTCTCCCAAGAGCATGGGCTATGATGGTATCTCCACTCAGAGATTTGATCCTGGTTATTGGAAGTAATTACACATTTCAAGGGAAGGTCTTACACCCTCTTGCAAGACATCAGCCTTAGGTGAGGACCTTGCAGTTTCTCCATGCAAGGGAAAAGTCCTCTGTCCCAGGAAAGGGGTTGCTTCAGCAAAATGGTGGTTCAGGGGAATATGAGAGTTTGTGATTCTCAGGCTATTGTATCCAAGTGTTCTCAGGTCCAATCCTTCACCTATGTGCCCAGACTCTGATGTAGAAGATCTCGCTGCCTCATGATCTCGTTTAAGCTCTGCCCCTTTACAATTGTATCCTGAGCCCGATATTCAGCCAAGTGGGCTCTGTAGCTGAAGGAGATGAGATTCTCCTTCAAAGCTGCCACAGAGGCTCTCTGACTTGCACAGTTTGCTAGAGGTGTCAGTTGACTATTACAAGGCTTAATTTTATCTTTTTCAAGGTTTCTAACACAGCTAACAAAAGGTAACCTATACCACAGTCCTAATTGTAATTATAATTGCCCCCATACCATTCCGATGTCTTACCTTATCCCTATACCTCATCTCAATCAACCAAAGGAGGAAGCCTTAGTAATTGTGATGCCATTGCATAACAGGGGTTTTTACCATCTGTGTGTGTGTGTTGGGGGGGGGGGGTCATCATTAATATCTGACCTTTGAATAATCCAGCTCCAAGATCCTATTGTGAGAATATGATTTCTAAGGCTATTCCTGAGACTGTCTTTCTTGATTTGTTCCCCAGAGAGCATGGCTTAAAACAAAGGCTTATGTATACATGCCTTATTTGGAGAAGGTTGGTCAAGGGAAGTAAAGAAAAGAAAGAAGAAAATCACTATGAATAGCTGGTTGCTAAACTCTGTGGGACTGTCTGAGAAACCTTATGAGATATGTACCAGCTCTGTTCACCATTGAAAAGAAAGTTTCTACTGGTCAAAATCTTATCCCATGAATTGTGGGCACCAAGGAGCTCCCTGGAATCCCATCCATGCCTTAGAGACAGTGGAGAATCCTGGGATGGGAGTGAGGCTCACTCATCACAGGTACATAGGTGAATTGCTAGCTGGTTATGTCTGTGTGAAGTTGGCTAGAGCCTGTGCAGCACTGGCTGCCACAGAAGTATCCCAAATAAAGGCAGGTCCTAATGAAAGGATCTAAAGGTGTTCTTAAGAGATTTCCAGTATTATAGTTAGAAGGACATTTATCATATCATTAAACAAGTGAAAGCAATATAAACTCCCATCATTTCAGGATTTAGTAAATAAATGGTGGTATGTCCATTCGATGAAACACTGTAAATCCCTAACAAAAAACACAATAATAGAAATATATGTGATGATATAAAAATATGCACAATAAATTTTAAATTGGACAATGGGGTTTTATTAGCAATGTGTGACCTGATTTAATAAAATCAATTCTGTTTTGCTAATTTCCTCAATCTTTGGAATGACTAAAATTTATGTACTTCTTTTTATAATTTTTTTTCCCTATATATCTTGCTGGGTACCCCTGGGGTTCTACTCAGGCTACAGAAGAACTTACTTCCTCAATTGTTTTTCTAGCTTCCTTTCAATAGAGAATTCCAATAATAACAATAATTATCTTTCTCTTTCTTCTGCTTCTTTTCATCTCCCTGTTCTTCTTCTTCATAGATTTTGTTGCATCAGCAGGATAGAGGATAATGAATTAATGTTCCTTTTGGATGAAAGCCTCCTTGTCTGAAATTTCTTATCAGTTGTATTAGCTTGGGCTGCCATAACAAAATACCATAAACTGGGTGGCTTAAACAATAGGATTTCATTTCTCATAGTTCTGGAGGCTGGGAAGTCCAAGATCAAGGTGCCATTCAATTAGATCCCCCAGTGAGGGCTTTCTTCCTGGCCTCCCCCAAAGAAAGCTTGCACATATAAACTCTTTGACCTCCACTGGTGGTAAGAAAAAGAGGAAGCAGTGTCTAGTGTCTCTTCTGTCTCTTCTTATAAGGACACTAATCTTAAACCTAATTACCTCTCAAAGGCCCCATCTCCAAAAACTATCACAGTGGGGGTTATAGTTCAAATATGTAAATTTTGGGGGGACACAGTTCAGTTTATGACATCCATTACAGTTCATTTTACAGAATCATAAGCTCTTATGCTACAATGGAATTGAGAGGGAATTTGATTGAACCTTTTACTCAAAAGTTGGTATCCTGGCTGTAAGATTCCTGAGAAATGATGGTGTTAGTTTATATTTAACTTATTAGTCCTTAAGCATAGAAAGTTTTAATGGCCCAGAAGATGTTTTTCAAATGGTATGTTTGTCTCTTAGGATGAGAACAATCCTGAGGACACAAATATTTAAAATCTTAATACTAAAAATACTATCAAGTACTTATATTTCTCTTACAATGTGCCAGGCATAAGTCCAAGCAATTTTCCAATGGTAACACATTTAATCTTCACTCTAACCCTATGATGTAAATGCTATTCATATCCTCATTTTACAGATAAAGAAACTGAGGCACAGAAAGTTTAAATAACTTGTCCAAGGTCACACGGTTAGTAAGCGGTAGAGCTGGGGTTTGAAATCTTGCCATCTGGCTCCCAAGTCTGTATTCTTAAACATTATGTGAAGGAAACAATTTCCAGAGCTTCCACTTTTATTTCTTTCCATCTCATTTGCCATTGCTCCTTTATTTTTCATAAGGTTTCTTTGATCTCTAGGCCAAATGAGATTCCAAAAATAACGATTTTAATTTTCAAATCGAGGGCATGATTTCTAAATGGACCAAGTTATTTTTGTGAACCCTACATAAAATTCAGGAACAGAACTTTGGGAAGGAACTTCCAGATGGCAGTAAATCTTCACAGTTCAGTAATTAAGCCTTTTGAGAATGTTACTCTGTTATGGAGCCATTGCCTGATTAACTGTACAATATCAATTATATCAAACGGCACTGCTTTAATTCTGTCAAAATTTAGAGAAATCTGACATGCTGACACGAGACTCTGTGTAGTGTGATAATGAGCTGCCAAGTGTCGTAAAGTGCCATGGGGGGGAAAACACCCTTGCTTTCAGACTGAAGATGTTTTTTTTTCTTTATTCATATTAGAGTATGCTTTATTAAACACCCAGATACACATACTTCTGTTTGAAATCAACAGTGTAATCTTTTCTTTTTAGTTTTCATGAATGAAATTCAAGTGATATAAGGCAAACTTGTAGAAGAAAATAAATATAGCTTTTATTTTTGATTGAGAATGATTTCTATCTACGAAATTAGGCCCTTACACCTTTTGTTTCTTCATTCTTGTGAAGAATGGTTCTCAGAAAGTTAACTTTAACTTTCCAGAAGTTAAAAGTTTGACTTGCCTAATTTTACAGTGACAGACACTTGTCTGGTCATTAAGGACCAATCCAGGCTATTTAAATAGCAAAGCTGGAGTTGTTAAGTGACAGGATCTTTCAACAAAGTTTGGCTTTCTTTAAAAGAAAGGCATGCCCTTTTCATAAAAAAATAGAAGAGACTTTATTATACATACAATATCATCAAATATAAGAGCTTAGGGTTTCATCAATAAAATAATAAGAGTAGTTAAAAGGCACAGGCCACTCAGCTTTGATTTTCCCATCATTACTTTAAGGCAGTGTTTAAATATTTTAATTTTTCTGCATGTGTCCTGAAGTAGACAAAAGGAACTCTTCATTATGACTTAGACAGATGTATGACTGTCCTTAATAAGCACCTTACCATGGAAAATTCGTCCCCTTTCATATATTTGGTGATCATCGCTTTTTAAACAACTACCATATCTGTACTTCTTGACCTCCTTTTTACCTCCTTTCATGCATTCCCAGTTACTTTCTGGATATTGCACTTCAGAAATCCCAGCACCTCCTGGAACTCAAATCTCTAAAACTCAATCCATCAGTTTTTGCAGCTGTCTCCCTACTGACCATCTCCCTGCCTTTCCTTTCGTCAGAGGAATCACCTTTTTCCAAGTCCCCAAAGTTGAAACCTCAGAGCCTTCTTTATTTCTTCTTTGGCTTACCCCACTTTTAGGATTCTACAGATTTAGGACCATTTATTGAACCTTTGGAACTCATTGGAAATGAACACAAAAAAAGGTTTTACTTTTCTTGAATCACTGCTTTCATTCAAGAGTCAAAATTTCGCCATCCCTAATGACATGTGGAGATGTTTCCATTCTCCTGGAGTTCTTTGTACTGCCATTGGTCAGGTTTCTCCTTTTCTAGAACTCTCCATCTCCTGTGTTTTTTCTCACTGGCTAGTCTGTGCTGCTCTTTCTTCTTAGATGGATTAAAACTTTCATTTGTGTTTTTGGCTCACAGGAAATGTAAGTGGTCCTTGAGTGATAAATGATAGAGTAACTGGATGATACATTACCTTTTTGTCTTTGTCCTGTTATCATTTTCAATTATATGTTTTTCTTGGCGCTTGTAGGCTCAGGTTAAAACAAAACAAAAAAATCCATTGGCTGAAGCGATGATCTTACTCCCTACTTCAATTGTTTTATGAATGATTTTCTTGGAGTTCCTTTCTTATTGGTCTTTGGGAAGGGAAGCACCACTTTCATGTCATTGTCTTCTTCCACCTATGGTGAGCTGAATGGGTTTGCGCAGGGTAAATAAAAATTCCGGCACTTCACTCCTCCTGTATTTTCTGTTTATATAGAGAGTAAAGCAGGGAACAGTTAGGATAATAGTTAGTGGGGAGAGAATAGCTGATTCAGCTGCCTCTTATCTACAAAATGGGTATCTAGCTCCTATTATTGTCTCAACTATTTGCTACTTTATTTAGAGAGTGAGGCTACTTAATGCTTCCTTTTCCTAAAGTTTGGATGTTAATTCTGAGACAACAGAGAGGGTCCTACTTAAGATGCTGTCACAAGTCACCAACCATCTTAATTATTTCCTTCAAAGCATTCTTCGCATTCATGTTATCTTATAAAATAGCATCAGCAGTTATTGTGCATATGTATGTATGTGTGTGAGAAGGTTCATGAGAAATACAATCTTATTTAAGAACTCTCAGGGGTTTTAGAATATATGTTGTGAATAAGACATATAGCTAATCTAGATCTCTCGTGTCTACTGGGTAATTCTACCTACTTAGCTTTGGTACTTCAAGATACCATTATACCCTTTGAAATCAGGAAGTACATTTCAGTGATGGAGTTTCTCACCAAATTTCCTGGCCTACAGGAGTAAGATTTTACAGTGCTATTCAAGAATGTTAGTTGCCTCCTCTCACGCATTTCTCAATGTTTTTAAGAAGGGAGTATACTCCAGGCCCTCCTGTGAGAAATCATAGGGAAGTGGATGTGCAGGACACAAATAATATATACAATTTGACATTCTCATCTTCCTAAGCTTTTGATTATTTTCTCTATATTATGCAAGGGAAATTCTCAAATCTTATCTTCATTGGCCATAACCCATTACTGAATCTCAAGTTTCAGTGAAGCAAACACACTTTTAGCTTAAGCTTATACATTAAACTCAGAATTTTTGACAAGTACATCATATAGATAACTTTGGTCTGATCCAATGTCTGTTGGGTCTAACATTGTTAGAATTTATATTCCTTAAAAACATGTCAGTAGAAATCAGCAAAATCTCACAGTTCATTAGGTATGGTCAGACTTGGTACTTTCCACTGGGGTATGCTTGGATTTGACTCTGGTTATAGGTCTGAAATCAATGAAGCCTATGGAAAGGTGTTGAGAAGAATAAGCTTTACTTTTCAAGGTAGTTGTGTTAGTGAGGTTGTTACAGGGGAAACGGTTATCTTCTCAGATAATTGAGAAACAACTGCTTCTGCTGGCAAGGGAGGTTCAGGGAGATTTGACAGCTCCAAGTTCTCATATTGTCTCAGCATACGCAGATGTGCTCATTCCTTGTTTTAACATCTATTCATTCCCAATCAAATTCTAACTTTCGTACAAAAGATTTGGCAGGGCTATTAATCCAAGTTATACTTAAACACTGTAAAATACTCACTTAATTGTGGTATCTAAGGTCCAGCCTTTTCTGCTCTATACCCATCCAAGTTATCATTCAAATCACACTTCTGAACAAAGACAATGAGAGTTTACTACCAAAAGACCCTTGCTGAGAGAACAATGTAGTAAGATGGAAACTGAACTATTAATAAGTAAAGAAGAATGAAATGCAAGGAGTAAGGTGGGAAAAGAAATTGGTGAAAACTTAAGCAAATCAAAGTAAATACTGAGTGTTAAACAGAGTGTAATTTGGGGGACATTTCAAAGCAAAGAAGAGCTAAAATACTAGATGTGACAGATGTGATGATTATTTAACAAATATTCACTTACTCTTCACCCTTCACATGCTACAGAGGAATGTACTCCACCTCACTGATGTTGGACTTGGACTTGGAACTTGCATTGGTCAATGGAATGTTAACAGATGTAATAAGAAAAAAGGCTGGAAATGTGCATTGCTGTTGCTTTTGTTCTTACTCTCCTGCTTTTCATGGAAGATGAGAAACATATGGAGCAGATGTGGATACAAAGCCCAGTTGGACCCAATGTTCAGTCTAGCTTAGCTCAGCCATACCCAGATGACCCAGAGACATGAGTGAGAACTAATTTCTCACTGATGAGTGTTCCTGAGATTTTGTAGTTGTCAGCTAAGCAGCAATACCTAACTGATACATTAGATACTAACTGGTAGATTTGAAGTAAAAGCTGGGAAAATTGGATATAAAACATTCTGAGTTTCTTGAATTGTTTGAGAGAAGAGGTATTGGTTAACATATTTTACATTATTATTGCTTTTCTTTTTGAAAATGTAATATAATGGGTTATTGTACAAAATTCAAAATGTACAAAAGATATTCAGTGAAAAGTATTTTTCTTCCCACCCTTATTTCTCATGTGCTTATTTTTTCTCTTCAGAGGCAGCCACTGCTACCAGTTTTTAAGGTATACTTCCAGAGATATTTTATACATATTCATTCATTTGCATATATGTTTATGAAAGAATAGTAACATATTATAAACACACATATCTATTCCTTGCTTTTTTATTAAACTGAATAATCGTTCTGTGTCAGTCCATATAACAATGTCTAACTTAAAAAAAGAAACATGTTTTAACCTATTGTTCGAAGTAAATAAGTTATTTAATTAGTACCCTCTGTATAACAATTACCTTTATATTTTGCTAATCAAGTGAGTGTGTTATATAAAGGTTAATCACTAAGAGTGTAAGAAAATAATATATAACTTCTAACTAGTCAAGAAAAAAATAGGGAGAAAGAAAAGTCATCCACCCATTAAAAGGCAGGGAGAATGGGAAAAAAAGAATCAAGGAAAATGCGTAGTACATGGGAAGTTCTAATAATATGGTAGAAACAAATCCAAATATTCTGGATAACATCATTATAATGTGTACTTTTAAAACTTACTAGTTAAAAGACAGAGATTCCCAATCAAGCTTTTTGAAAGCCCACCTATTCATTACACAAAACATTCACTTAAAACACCTATATGATTGAATATATACAGATATAAAAAGAAATATTGCAAAATAATTATCAAAAGTAATCTGGCATAAGTATTAGTACAGGAGAAAATAGACTTTAAAAAAAAAAGATTATTAGTGTTAATTAGGTACATATTTAAAGTTTCAATTCACCAGAAAGATAAAGTAATTCTGAGTCTACAGATATATAACAATACTGTCTCAAAATATATGAAGAAAAATGGACAGAATTATAAGAAGAAATTGACAAACTTGTTATCATAGTTGTATAATTTAACACCTTGTTTAAAAGTCAATAAATTCAAGCTAAGCAAAAAGTTGTAATGGTAAAGAAAATTTTAGTAAACATTAAAAGTTCAATCTGTTGGTAAAATATAGACTCTGAAAACAAACAGAAAATATACATTTTATTCAATTGCATATGGATTGTTTATAAAAATCATCCACCTATTAGGCTTAGAGGAAATCTCTAAAAATAATAAGAAATTGACATGCAGATCACATTTTCAGACTAAAATGCAATTAATTTATAAAATAAATCAGGAAAAAACACTCCTAGTTCTATGTTGGCAAAGTTGAAAACTAAATTCTAAACAATTAAGGGTCAAAAAATAAATAATGTAAACTATGAATTTAGAACTGGATATCAGTGAATGCATTATATTAAAAACTTGTAGAACACAGTTATAGAAGTTCTTAGACATTTTTAGCTTTTTATATGTATGTAAGGGAAAGCAAGAAAGATAGAAAAAATAATGAGGTAAGCATTGAACTTAGGGAGTTAGAGTAGGAACAAAAGAATAAAAGCAAGAAAGCAGAAAATAAGCAAAGCATAAATTAATGAAATAAAATATAAACAATAAAGAAGATCAATAAAACAATTAAGATTGGCAGCATTATTAAGAACAAACAAACAAACAAACAAACAAAAAGGTACAAATAACCAGCTATTAGGAATAACAATGACATAACTAGAATAAATTAATGATGTATATTTGTTGGTCTATATGAAGGTACAGTTAAAAAAATAGTCTTATGTCTTATACTAGATTCTTCTATGCTATACATTTGATTCATACTTGTTTTGAAGCTATGAAGAACTGTCCAGTTCTCTTTAAATGGCACTACATCAGTGCTCCTGACAAACAATCATAAAGGCTTTTTGAACACACACACATTAGTGCTGTTTTTTGGTGTACTTTCAAATACAGCTTTAATGTAGTCTAGCTGGGAGGGATTCTGTATTGGCCTAGAGATAATTGCAGATGGATTGATTTGTATGTGTGTGCTGGAGATCAGACTTTTCCTTTTGGAGTGTATGTAATCTTTTATGATTCCATTTTCTAGTGTTCAAAGTCTAGTTCATTGACAGCATTCTCCGAGAGTTTCCTTTGCTCTCAATATCTACCTCCCTTTTCCCAAAGGCTTACCTTAAAGAATTACACTGTTGGAAATAAAACAATAAACTAAGTTGTTCATAACTCATCATAGGCTAATATAATAACTCTTCTAAGATTATTTGCATATAAATAAGAGCTAATGGTTTAAAATCAGATAGATTACATTTCAATGAATTATAGACATCAAGCATAGTGAAACAGGAAAAGTATTTTTAAATGTATAGGGGCTTTATGTACTCGGAAATACCATGAAAGTTGTTTTAATTTGAGGCTAGCCTTGCAAAACTGATGCCATGAAGTTCTAAGATAGTATTTTTAACTCACTCCAGTCTAGGTTTATGACTTACAAATACATAGAATTGATCTTGGAAGAAATCATAGATAAATGAGTACAAATTCATCTACATAACTAAAAAAGTAACAGGCTTAGTCCACATTGGAAGTCAAAACCAGCTTATTTGGGATAATATTGCCTGGCTTATGCAGAAAAAGGAACAACCTGAACCAGTTAGGGCAAGTCCAACTGCTAAGTGAGTCACCAGAAGCTACAATGCTAATCTTATTTTGAAATAGCTGATTGTTTTTCATTCAGATTTGCTCCAGGGTCAAATAGAGTTTCAGCATTCCAAGAAGAAAGATGGAACTACCTCTGCGTTGTAGAACATTTTGTCTTCATGTCACAAATATTGATGCATATATTCAACTAACTTCTATTTCCTGACAAGAATGTTTCAAGATGATCTTCTGTATTTACATTTCACATGAAGAAAAGAATACTGTCCTTGAAGAAGGTATTTATTCATTAGGGCAGGTTCCATATCTAACCATTCTGCAAACTCTAAAGTTAAAGAACAAGACTAAATATGAAGCAATTTTTTTTTTTTTTTGCAGTAGAAAAAGCTATCAAAAAGTTCATTAGGAAGCCATGAGAGAATTGAAATTAGAACTATCTACACTATGGAATTTGCCATAGTTTGAGGATCAGATTCCCCCCATTTAAAAAAAAAATCTATAATACATTGCTACTACCTCTGTGTTAACTGAGGACTCTTATATGTTTAAAATGGAAGAATACAACCTCATGTTTTTCTAGTTAGAGGTAACTTTTTTTTTGAGTACTTAGTATCACTCAGCCATTGAAAACACAGCATCTGAGCTTATGTTCATACAACCATTATCATCATCATCTCCACTTTACAGATGAGGAAAAGGAGGCTTAAAGAGAAAAAAAAAAAAGAGGGATTTCTGGTCAAAATGGTGGAGTAGGTAAATGCTGTGCTCACTTCCTCTCAGGACCACATAAATTACAACAAAACCACAGAACAACCATCACTGAGAATCACCTGAAGGCTTGCTGAACCTAAGCCCTACTCCTACGGACACACAGAAGAAGCCACCTTGAGAAAGGTAAGAGAGGCAGAGATGCGGAACGGGGTGGTCCCACACCTGAGTCTGACCATTAGAAATTGGGAGACATATTTTGGCTGTGGTAGTGCCCCCTGAGGAGTGAGGGGTTCTGGCTCCTCCCCAGCCCAAGTTTATAGTGCTAGGAGGAGAAGTCCCCACAACTTCTGGCTGTGAAAACCAGTGCAGATTGTGGCTGAGTGAGACAGAGGGCAGCTGTGCTCCCAGGCAGGCCCATGCACAAACTTACTCACCGACAGAAATAAAGGGCCTAAGCTCTGACTCACTTGCTGATGGACTCACTCTCTCTGAGCTCCAGCACTGGAGCAGCAGCTTGAAAGGCACCAGGGACATACAGGGAGAAACTGAGTTATTTAGGTTCAGGGTGAGGACTGGAGGGGCAACTGTCTCCCAGACTGAGGAGCCCGCAGAAGCCATTGTTTCTTTATTGAGCCTTCCCCCTCCCTGTGTGCAGAATCAAGCAGGTGCCACATCTTAGTCTCCATCAACCTGGTGATCACCGTTCATCTGCCCTAGTGATTCCGTAAGCCTACGCCTCACCCAAGTGTCAGGCACACCCAAGCCACTGCCAGTGGCTTTTTTGTATAAACGGTCTTTCTTGGTTCATGCTGCAGACTTTCCTAAAATCTCTAAAAGGTTCTCAAAACCCAAACAAGCAACATCGGGCTTCAGCATGTCCTGAACCTCTGGTTGAGCAGCCCAAAGCCTGGCACTAGTGACAGCTAGCCTCAGTTCACTGCTTGATCTCTCAAGGTACCTCCAAGCATAGTGTGGGTAGCAGCCATCAGCAGATTGCTTTGTGGCTCATGCCAGGTGACCCCAGGCAGGGCACAGGCTTGTAGCTGAACTTGGCCTGCAGGAGGTCCTTTCTCAGGAGGCCCCAGGGCTGACAGGCCCAGTAGCCAGTTTTGGACTGGGCCAGAGCATCACCTGGCCACCTCTAAGAATGATGCCCCCATAGGGCAGACAGGGCAGGTATCAGAGCCCTGTTAAAGTGAAACCTGCTCTGTAGGATTAGCCCCTGTACAACAACTCCTCCACTGTAATCACAGCCAATCCACACAACCAATCAATCTGAGAGTCAACCATTAATGTGCAAACAACAATCAAGTCTCAACTATAACAGGAGGGCACACACAACTCAGACAAGAGACACACCTAGAGTGCCTGGCTCTGATGACCATGGAGATTGCATCTCTGGGTCCCATAAGACACCTACTACATAAAGCCACTCTATTACGACTGGGAGGCATAGCAGCCCTTCATAGAAACAAACACAGGGAGGCAGCCAAAATGGGGAGACAAAGTAACATGCTCCACAAAAAAGGAATGGAGATAATTCCAGAAAAAGAACTAAACAAAATAGAGACAAGCAATCTACAAGAAGCAGAGTTCCAGGCAGTGGTTATAGGATGCTCAACAATCTGAGAGAGAACTTCAACAAAGAAATAGGAAACATAAAAATGGATAAAGAAAACATAAAAAAGAACCAGTTAGAAATAAAGACTACAGTAACTGAAATAAAGAATACATTACAGAGCTGGCCGAGTGGCGCGGTGGTTTAGCGCTGGCTCCGGTTCGGGTCCCAGTGACACTGCCCTCAAAAACAACAACAAAAAAGAATACATTACAGGGAATCAACAGTAGATTACATGAAGCAGAGGATCAAATCAGTCATTTAGAAGATAAGGTAGCAGGAAACACCCACTCAGAACAGCAAAAAAGAAAAAAGAATCCAAAAAAATGAGAAGTTTAAGGGGTCTTTTGGACAACATTGAGTATACCAACATTCTCATCAGCAGAAGGAAAAGAGAATGAACAGGGAATTAAAAAAACACCTATTTGATGAAATAATGTCTGAAAACTTCCCTAATCTGATGAAGGAAATAGATACACAAGCCCAGGAAGTGCAGAGTGTCCTAAACATGATGAATCCAAAGACATTTCATAATTAAAATGCCAAAGCTTAAAGACAAAGACAGAATCTTAAAAGCAGCAAGAGAAAAGCAGTTAGTTACCTACTAAGGGACTTCCTAAAAGACTATTAGCTGATTTCTCAACAGAAACTTTGCAGGCCAGAAGGGATTGGCAGTAAATATTCTAAGTGATGAAAAACAAGGACCTACAACCAAGATTATTCTACCCATTAAAGCTATCATTTAGAAATAAAGGACAGATAAAGAGCTTCCCAGAGAAGGCACTAAAGGAGTTCCCCACCATTAAATCAGTATTACATGGAAAGTTAGAGGGACTTCTTTAAGACAAAAAAAAAGTTACAATAAAAGTATGAAAAATAAAAAGGCATAATTACATATTTATCAACATTTGCTTTAGACTTAAATGGATTAAATGCTCCAATCAAAAGATAGGGTGGCTAGGGGCCAGGTGAGTGGTGCAGTGGTTAAGTACTGGCTTAGGAAGCCAGCAGCCCTGGTTCACGTCCCACATATGAGGGCCAGTGACACTGCCTTCAAAAAAAAAACAACAAACAAAAACAAAACAAAAGATAGGGTGGCTGAATGGATAAGAAAACAAGACTCATACATATGCTGCCTACAAGAGACTCGCTTCAGATTGAAAGGCACACAGAGACTGAAAGTAAAGGAATGGAAAACGGTATTTCATGAAAATGAAAACAAACAAACAAAAAAGCTGGAGTAGCAATACTTATATCAGACAAAATAGACTTTAAAACAAAGGCCATATTAAGTGACAAAGAAGGACCCAATAATACCTCTTCTGGGTGTTTATCTGAAGAAACCTAAAACACTACTTCAAGGGGATGTGTGCATCCATATGTTCATGGCAGCATTGTTTACAATGGCCAAGATGTGGAGGCAGCATGGGTGTCCATTGATGGATGATAAAGAGGATGAATGATAAAGAGGTGGTGCATATATACAATCCAATGGAATATTGCTTGGCCATGGAAGGGAATGGGTTCTTGCCATCTGCAGCGGCATGAATGGACCTGGATAGTATTGTGCTGAGTGAAGTATGTCAGACAGTGAAAGACAGATGTAATGTGATTTCACTTATATGTGGAATCTAAAGAACAATATAAACAAACAAACAGAAGCAAACTCATAGATACAGAGAACATTTTGATGGTTGCCAGATGGGAGGGGGTTGGGAATGGGTGAAAATGGGGAAGGGATTAAAAAGTACAAATTGGTTGTTACAAAGTAGTCATGGGGACGTAGGGTATAGCATAAGGAATATAGTCAATAATATTGTAATACATATGTATGGTGTCAGATGGGTACTAGATTAATTGGGGTGATAGATGGGAGAAGTGTTGGGGGACAGGGTGAAAAAGGTGAAGGCATTAAGAAGCACAAATTGGTAGTTACAAATAGTCATAGGGATGTAAAGTAAAGCATAGGAAATATAGTTGATAATATAGTAATAAGTATGTATATTGTCAGATGGGCACTGGACTAGTCAGGGGGATCACTTATTAAATTATATAAATGGCTAACTATTGTACTATGTTGTACACCTGAAGTTAATACAAAATAATATTGAATGTCAATTGTAATTGAAAAATTAAAAAGGGGGAAGGTGAAGGGGAATAAGAGGTTTAAATTTTTGGGTATGAAGCAAATAAGTCATGGGGTTGTAATGTATAGCATGGGGAATATAGTCAATAATATTGTGATGGCATATTATGATGTCAGATGGTTGCTGGACTTATTGTGGTGATCACTTCTTTAAGTATATAAATGTTGAATAACTATTGTGTATACCTGCAACTAACTAATATAATATATTAGCTATATTTTAATTTCAGAAAATTAAAAAAAAAAGGAGAAGAGAACAGGGTTTCCAAAATGATGAGAACAAACTCTTTAGCAACAATTTTAACTGGTGAAAACTATAAAAAGCATTCATTTATACCTCAGGAAATTGTTCTAAGGGCATATAGCAAATAGGGGAGCATTCATTTAAGAAAATCTACTATATCTCAGTAAGAGCAATGTGAGTCTGTAGCATTTGAACTATGATTTACTTCATTATTCACTTGGTGTTGTGTAAACTCAATTTTGGTGTGTACATCTAAGAGAGGTTGCCCTATCTCTCCAGCTCCCTGTCTGGGGCTACCATATCTTTCTGTGAGGAGGAGGCTGCTAAAAGTTCTTATTCCCTCCAGATCCATGGTATAGAAGTAGGTAGGCCTGGGTGAGGGAACCCCTTACCCACCCAGCTACCATGGGTAAGACAGAAACTCTGCCCCAGCACAACCTAGGATATTGAGGCCTTGATTGTAATCCTCCCCTCCTATTCTCCCAGCTCACTCATAGGGTTGAAATCTCATATTGAGAAGGTCAAGCCAAGAGGACCAGGGGAAGTCACCACTTGCTCCCATGACCACTTGTAGAATGGGAGTCTCACTCTTGGAAAAGCAGACTCCCCACCCCTAGCTCTGGTGCAGTGGCACAGCACTTCTGCTCAGAGCATATGGCAGGCCAGAGGAGGAAGCACTCTGTAGCTTTACCTGAGAAGACTGATCTTCTATGGAGCAGAGAGTGGAGAACTCCATACTTAGGGGCATTGTCATGAACAATGGAGATCTTGGTGCAAATCAGTCAAGAGGAGGCTGGTGGCTCTGATACAAGCACAACTGCAGAGTACTCAGAGGTTTAGTAGATAGAAGGAGGCAAAGAAGCAGCCCGGAAAAGCCCTCCTGAGGTCTCAGTGAACCTTGGAACTTAGAAAGGTTGTGTGTATAATCTAGGTTGCGTATTCTCAGGAATAAGCAATCTCAGTTGCTGAGGACTGACGACTCCTTTCTTCCTTTCATTGGTTAGTCCTTTCTTTTTTCCATTTTCTCTGTTTTTGAATGGAAATGTCAATAACTCTTATCCTATATTTACTCCACCATGGTATTTTGGGAACACATAATTTGTTTGCTAGATTCAAAGGTATAGAGATAGAGATGAATTTTTCCCCCAAATGGACCATACTTAGAGTCTTAATCATACCTTATTTAAAGGACGAGATTTGAGACTATTGAGAATGTGATATTTAGATCATGTTTTGGACTTGGAGTTGATGCTGTAATGGGTTACAACTTTTGATAATTTTGGAATGGGGTGAATGTATTTTGCATGTGGAATGTACATGAATCTTTGGGAGATAGATTGGGCAGATTGTGGCAGGCTGACTAATAGCCTCCACAAAGATGTCCACATCCTAATTCCTGAACCTGTTAATGTTATCTTACTTGGAGAAAAGCAAACAAACAAACAAATAAAAAACCTTTGAAGATGTGATTAAACTAAAGATCTGATGGGGAGGTTATCCTGGCTTATCCAGGTGGACCCCATGTAGTCATAACAGTGCTCATAAGAAGGATTTGAGAAGCTCAGACAGATGGCTTGGCCAAAAGAACTACACATGTGGACTAGTAGAAATTTTGTGGGGAGGAGGAGCAAGAGGCAGGAGAGTTCTAATGGCTTGATTTACTACAAGAAAATTCTTGAACTGAAGAGTGAGGTACTGAAGGTTTTTTACATTAACATCACCTGACCCTATGAATACACAGAATAGGAGGATCCTTTCTTATGGAAGGTTGCTATGCAACTGGATCTAGTGTTAGTTTTCAATTTGCTCTTTTATGTAAGGGATATTTGCATACATGTGAACAATTATGTTCCAAATATGTTCCTTGTTTTACTTAATTTGTTCTTTACTTACAGATGAGGATACAATTTTCAAGAATATGCACAAACTTTTACAAAGTTCAAGTGGAAGAGTCATGGTTTAAACTCAGGTCTGTCTGTCAACAGAACCTTTGTTCTTTAGGGCTCCATGTGGCTTCTCACAGCATTACCAAACAGATAATTTAATATTCTGTTGTTGTTTTTTTCCTACTGTAAAGAAGAATATGACTTTGTGGTTACTGAATGAGCTTTATCTAGGTATATATCTGTGTTCCTCTTCATGTATATATGATCATATGCAACATATTCTGAGCGATTCTGGGACCTGTAATAATTCCGTAGTCTTGCGAGCAACTATTTATATTTGAAAGCCATCTAACTAAAATGTGGGCACCGCTAAGGCAGAGCCTTATTTCTTTAGGATGCAAGCAGGTAGTGTAAACATCTGCAGCAGGTCAGGTGTGGGACAGAGTAAAGCCGGGCAGAGATAGCCAGTATCCATTCTTCCTTTCATTCTTCACAATAAAACCTGGAATTTTAATCTGGCTGCCTAACTCCTTGGAATAATGCCTTCATTTCAAAGCCTTCCCTGTAGCTAGGAATGGCTCTATGTTAGAGCTCTGGGCCATGGTATGCAAGAGCTGGCTGGGTTTGGGAGAGTCAATTGTGCATGTCTCTCCTCATCCCTATTCGGTGACATCAAGTTGGTAGCTTGAAATCAGCCATGGCTGGAGCATTTACACATGAAAATTGAAGGGCTGTTTATGAAGCATTCACCAACACACCAGTGGTTTGGGACAATGAGCTGTAAACCGTATAACTCTCTTTTAAAAACACTTTATAGAAGCCCCTCTGGTCTTTTCTCTTGCACCTGCCTGCATCCTGCTGCTTGCCATGGGGATGAGAGGGGTGTTGCTGAGCAGTGTCCTTATACCATGAAGGTGGGAGGGGGCTAGGTCCTTGATGACTTAAAAGAAGAAACACCTCATCTGTTGCCTATCAGATAGTGCTGATGCAGATGGTGTGGGCACCATACATTGAGAACCACTGTTACTTTGAATTTTTTGTTACAAGCAGCTGAATAAAATCACAACTGATGTTGTTAGGAGATTCTGGCGAACTGGAGAAAACCTATCTCATCTGAAGGCATATTCATATTTGAGTTTTTAAGATATGGAGCTGACCAGGAGTACATACCAACTGACCTCACATTAAGCAGTGAAACAGAGCGGAAAGCACTGCAACGCTGGGTCACATAAAGCACTTTACTGTCAGCAATGACACCTCCTACCTCAGAGAAGGAATAAAAGAGAAGGCAATATATGTGTCAATAAACTAATAAAGAATGAAGATAGGTATCAGGAAGATAATGTTAAACAGTCACCACTGTTTAAACAATTTCTGTGGAGATTGGAGCAGGCCCAGTTAGCACACCACCATAATAACTTGCTTGGATCTTTTTACATTCTCCTGCATGCTGGCTCCTGGTATGTTTTCACTCTTAAATTTTCAGCACCGTGTCTCTGTGTTGGAGGGTTTGTCTCAGACCTTGCTTTGCTCCATAGTGATTAAAATACTTGGGAGTTTATATCTCCCCAGGTGCGGTTTTTAACCAATGATTGACAGGTGCATCCTAACCTTGCCTTGATCAGGACTTTCTGAAGCATGATCTACACTATCTTCAGATAGCCTTTGCGGGACCAGGCCAGAGTTACCCTCCATACACAAAAGCCCCTGTTGGTCCTCCTTATGTCACTAGCCCTATTTCCCTACTCCTCTACCAGTTTTTTCCTGGGAAAACTTCCTATTAATTATGCTCACATAAATCTTTATTTCAGAGTGTGTTTCTGCAGAACCCATCTTAAGACAGAGATAATAATTTTAATCTTCTTCCCAGAAAAGAGTGGAAGAATAAAGGGAAGATCAGTCATCTTTTCCTATCTTCTGGAATTCTCCATTGACATGTCTCAGATATCTCAGTGTGCTTGGGAAGAAAATCAACTCATTTTGTACATCCATATTCATTTAGGAAGTTGGAAATATATGTCTGGACTTCAGAGAGAGAGGTCAACCCAGAGATATATGAAATTAAAACAGCTGGGCTGTCAACTCATAATGTACGAGTTAGGCTGATTTACTTTTCTACAAACTACTTGTCCATCCTCTCCTAATTTTAAAATTCAGTACAGCTGTGAGTTTCATTAAATGTTTATGATCCTATTATAGGATATATTTTTAGCCTTAATAAAAGGAAGTTGATAAAGCTTCATTATCTGTCGTTTCAGAGGAAGAGTAAAGAATCTAACATCTACCAAGTGAGTCCATAATATGTCATCATAAATCTTCCATTTCCCAAGCCTTTGTCTTTCTCTGACATCAAAGATAAATGACTATTACTAGAATTAATATCCCTTAAATATATCATGATTTTTCAATATTATTAACCAAAAGCTGTTATGAAAACGTCACTAAAATAGGATTTGATATTCTTTCTATGAACTGTAAGGATGACTGTGGTTTTTTAGTACAGTCCTTGTAGTGGAAAGTCTGCTATATTAAATCAGTAGGTCTTTTTCAGAGGAATATATATATATATATATATATATATATATTTTATGTGTGAGAAAGGAAATTACAAAATATAGTGACAAGATTATTCTGTTTTCTGTGTGTATGTGGGCATTTAAATCACTTAGCTAGAAGAGGGTAGGATCACTTTCCATCCCTGAGTCTCACTTTAAAGTGGCACAGGCTTGCTAACAAAACAATACAACTTAAATGACCTACGGAGAGCTTTTAAGAAATATCCTCAAAATATTCGAAGTCCTCCTACACAGTCCTACCAGGTGCAAAAGATAATTTTAGGGTAACTTTCTTTGTACTGTTGTGAGTTACAAACATAATTTCTCTAGAAATGTGTGTCTATGTAAAAGATCCAGTAACAGTTGCTATGGAACCAGTTGCTAACACTCACGGTATTAAGGCTTATTTTGGATTGCAAGGAAATGCATCTGTAAGTCACTGAAAACTGCTTTCATGGTTTGGGACTGAGTAAGGAAAGAAAACTTGAGAGTGGCAAAAAAGAATGTAAGGAAGTATTTGAGTGTCAGTTACACATGAAGATTCTATGTCTTTTTCTGTAAAAACAAGATTTTTCTGTTTGAATGGTGGTAGTATCAAGAAGCAAGTATTTTATAGTACTGTTTCCTACATCAGCATCAATGAAAAGAACTTCTGACATCTAGAATCATGAGATTTTTATTTTAAAAATTATATGATGATTTGGATACATAGGCAGAGCCTTACAATATCATCCCATATTAAGTTTTAGAAATTTGCTGCTTTCTTTTCAGGTAAAGACCAATAAGCAAAACTGGCGAATAATTAAAGAATGTTTACTTACCCCACATCTCTTAGGGATTTAGGGGTTTTTATGTTTTCTCTACTCTTTCCCACTATGAAAAGTTTGTCACTGATAGCAAAGACAATTATATCAATTCACACTAACATGGGTGGCAGAAAAGCTTACACCCAAATATAATGCCATGCAAACTGTCAACGAACCCTTCCCCTGACTTTATTTTTACTCTTCATATTTTTCCTCTTGTTCTAATTTTCCTACTTACTTTTCAAAAGAATTTTAAGCTGCCTTAAATTTATTTTGACATGAAATTGGGGCATGAATACTTAAATAAAACTAAAATAAATGGTAAATGAAGACTGAAGAACAATTAGCATTGTTTTAGTTTTATAAGGAAGTTTTTAGAACAGAAGGGTATGTGACTTGCTTCAATTTATTAGCAGTTTTTGTTTGTTTGTTTTTGTTTTGTTTTGTTTTGCTTCATATTAGGCCATGAAATCAAGCACTTCTGATTTTTAACCCAATATTTCTTTCAGAGGGATGTGCAGCCTTTCTGAGTATGTCTGTGAAGCCATGTTGCTTGTAATGACCATAATAGTAAGTCTCTTAATTTTTTATTAAAACAACTATTTTTATTAAAGAAAACTATTTTCATTCTGAAACATATTACTTTCCAAGTTTGAAGCCATAAGTCTGAACAGTAGATAGTGTGCTTTTATTTAGCTACCAATCTCTCCCTTACTGAGGATAGACCCCTCATGCAACAGAAGAATAGAGGTAAATCCCATCATATTACAAGAAAGAGACACTTTTTAGAGTGGTTAACTACCACCAAAAAGAAAAAGATAGAAACCTCGGGAAAAATTCTGAAAACACATGAATGGCTTTATGCTGACATCATCACTTTTCTGTTACACCCTTGGCAAATCATCCTTCTAGCCCCTGTTTATAAACTTTTTCCCCATAAATGAAGCATATAATATGCAATGAAATTAAGTTTCTACATTACCTTTGAGTTTTATTTTTAATAAGAAAATTATATGCATAAAAGAATATTAACTTGGTAATAACTAAAACTTTATCTAATTATAGTTAGATAATTTTGAAACTTCAGAGTTTTCCATCATTTTTGATTTTCTCAGACTTCCTGGATTTCCCACTTGACTTACTCATACAGATTTTTATCATTAAATTGTAGATTTTGAAAATGTCTCTTTACAATGCTTTGTTTCCTTTTTAAGTCAATGCTCATATTTAAACCAGAATATGTTTTATAAAGTGTGTCAGCATGTAACACTTATGTCAAAATAATGAATTAAACAACCACAGGTAGCTAGTATATACTCTTATCAAACACAATGTTACTAAAATGAGAGAAGAAATCTGTTATATTTCCAAGGAGGGAAAAGAGAAACATAGAGAAATAGGCGGCTGAATGATTTTCCGTTGAATAGCTATTTCCCTGTTGTTGAGATGGCTTGTACAACCAGTGTTCTATTTTTATTCTTCTTTTGCCTATATTTGACATTTTTAGA
Source organism: Aselliscus stoliczkanus (assembly GCA_033961575.1). Lineage (NCBI taxonomy): Eukaryota > Metazoa > Chordata > Mammalia > Chiroptera > Hipposideridae > Aselliscus > Aselliscus stoliczkanus. The sequence continues at coordinate 156,170,784 of CM066731.1, forward strand.
AAGTTTTCATCAGAAATGCTATAGAATTTTTGTGTATACTTCTTTCACATGTATTTTTCAGAATATGTGTTGCCTAATTAAGGTAGAAGTTTTTATGTCACAATATCTAGTCTATTATCCATTCTGAATCTGCTTCTATGGATATAACTGAAACAACGATACCTTTAGAAACTCGACATATGAAATGATAAAAGACAATATTTTAAATTTATTACCTATTAAATTGGGGGAATGTGGAGAATGATAGTTAATAAAAATAAATTTAAAGCTGGATATTATTTTAACCATTGATCACTTGCTAAAAGCCTTGCTCTGGAAAAAACAATTTAGGGAACTATAGTAGATGTTTAATTATAGGCAGGTAATTTAACGTTTCTAAGCATCATTTTTTTTTTCCTAAGGTAAAGCAAAATGTTGAATTAGATGAATTCCAAAATCTTTTTCAACTTTAACCTTACCAATAAACTTTCTTTCAACAACTTCACTTTCAAAAAATTATCTACGATAAGTAAGAGTAATATAGGACTCTGCTCCTCTCTGTATATGTCCAAATCTAATATTTTTGGAGAGAGGTACATTAATCTGGCCAGGCTATCTGTTATTGTTGTTGCTGTTGTTGTAGTTGTTTCCTTGTGCATTATATAGCGGCCAGAGTAGTTGGAAAACATGATTAATAAAATGAAACTGAAGTTGTGATGTAAGAAGTGAAGATGACATGAGAGGCTAGGAAAGAAGGAAGTCACTACTGGAATACACTAGGAAAGAATATGATTATCCTTGATTTACAAGAAACAGAAATGTTATTCAGAAAGATAGAGAAGAGTTATATGCTAAAAAAGTATATTCCTTCAAAAAAAATCTGTGGAATTATGGAGAATATTTGTGTGAAACTAAAAGGAAATTAGAAACAAAATAAGCAATATTTGTAGCGGTTATCAAGCTGCACTTAGAAGTTAGATTGCCTGAGCTCCTAACCTGAATATGTCACTTATAGCTGGGGGACCACGGACAATTGATTTCATTTCTCTGTGCTTCAAATTCCTCACATGTAAAATGTGGATAATATCTACCTGTGAGGATTAAATGAGGTTAAACATATATTTCCTGGCATAAAGAAGGCATTCAATACATATTAACTATTGTTATCACTGTAGAAGTGTACCAGAGAAGACCTGACCAAAGAAAATGGATTGAATTCACCTTGTGCAAATGACAAAGCCAGAATTCAAGTACATATTCAATTCAAAAATCTCATTTTTTAAAAGCAGAGCATTTGATAAACTCTTATCTTATCTCACTGATAGTTTCATGTAGTAAAAGGTAAAGAAAGTTATTAGGGGAAATTGGTACTAGCAACCTATGCAGTTGCGTATTAGAGACATAAAAATAATAATAATTAATAAAAAGAACAAAGTATTGAAAAGAACCAGTGTAACTTCCCAGGAAATTACTGTCAGGATCAGATTTTAAGATGACAAAACAGAAGAAGAAAGGCCATATACTTAAGTATTACAGTGACACTGACTGTCAGGATAATGTTAGAAGTGCTACAGTCTAAAATGGGCTGTGATGTATGAAAAATGTTAACGCTAACAAAAATTTTAAAATATGTAAGGGAGTTTCCAGGTAAGCAGAATTAGTACACAAGATATGTAGTCTTTGAAAAAAAAAAAAAAAAAGGCTACTAATAAGCAAGTCTTGAGGCCTGATGGTGAAGGTGGTGATCAAACCCAGTTGCCATTTGGTAGGAAAGGAATCAAGACTCTGAATCCCTCCACTTTACTCAAAGTTGTTGAAGTTTGTTGGGATGAGCTGAAGTAGACTTGACCTAGGTTTTGTAGCATCTAAGGACAATTGCTCCCAAAGATAAAGTCAGCATGAGAGTAAAAAGAAATGGACCCACTGGACTGACCCCTATACCAGGGCAGACAGGTGAATTAGCATGATGATTCTGAATCCGTGAAGCAATGGAATCCATAAGGAACGGTGACCACAGGCTGTCCCTTTTAACCTGTGGCAGGCTATGTAAGGCACACCAACCAGCCTAAACGCTGACAACCCAGACTGAGGGTAACAGTGAGAAAAGCGTTTTGACAGTCGAGATTTCAGAAACCACAAAGGGCAGAAATAGTATTTATCACTGAAACCCAGAGGAGGTTTCAGCAGGCGGGGAGAAGGTGCTCTCACACTAGCCATCTGGGAGCAAATACAAGCGTGGCTTCTCCTAGGCAGATTTCACACAAAACACCAGGCCTTTCAGTGTTATGGCTCCATGTTCTAGTGCAATTGCCATCAAGAAGTGACTAGGATTCCTACAGCCTCACTTGGGCAGGTATGAACTCTGGCTTGAGTGTTGAGAGAATAAAATTAATCTAGCCCTTTGGATATTAACAAGCATGGGGAGATTCTATCAGAAGAGAAGAGAGGATCAACTTCCTATTAATCAGGTAAATGGAACCTGGAGGAGTCCTTCTCACACTGTATTGAAGGACCATTTCCACCCCAACTCCATGCGGACAGGCACCTTTGTAAAATAATAAGAATGACAACTTGAAAATGAAAATTTAAAAAGATACATGATATAAAGTGCTATTTTATATTACTCGATACGACACACAAAATTAGAATTCAATAAGTATAATTAGAACACATATCAACTTTGGGAAAAAATAATTGTAGATTATGTAGGTTCTTCATTGTAAGTGTGTGTAGATTCGTACAGGTGATTCATATCCTTACACATTTAACTAGAATACCGAACAATATCTTAGGCAGTACTTTCCACCCTTGGCACATATGAAACAGACTGGAAATGGCAACATGTGTACAGTGCTGAGGAGTAAATAGACGAGGCTACTTAGGCCACTGTACATTCCTCCTGGCCATGCCAGGACTGAGACACACATCTAAGCCTGGAGGGGAGGGGGGAGGCAGGGAATGAGGCTAAGCTTGCGTGGTTACAAAAAGAATACAGTGAAAGAAAGCTTTGCTTGCTCTCTTTCTGCGTGTATGCACACATTATGAGAAGGAGCACTTCACTGCAATCCTTCCTCACAAATAGTCTCCCTCTCTGTTATAAACTGATTGTAGATAACATTGGAAGCCTTGCAACAAATCTTGTTTTACACGATATCAGTGGCTGGAAACCCGGATTAATTTACAGATATGGAAAACCCTTTCATGAAGAATCTGTACTATGATAACACTGCATACAGCCCAATCAGGGGCCTGATTTTTTCACGTTGAAATTCTTCCATTGTTTTAAAATACACCGTTCTTAATATATTACCCTTCACTTTAAAAAGAGTTAACACTAAATTTTATTTATGCGAGATTTTTATTTTACATTTAATTTAATGAGCAGTATCAAATTTTATGGTCACTGTTTTTCAATTTTTAAGACGTGGAGGACATCAGTAATGTGCTGACTTGACATAAAGAGCACACAGCAGCAAATGGTGTGATCAGGTGTGGAACTCTGGGCTGCTATCATCCCAAAGCAAAGGTCTTGTCAGGTAATAAGAAATCAAGATCTTCCTTTATTTTCTTCCATGACTCAGTGTAGATGGCGCCTATCCACATGACAAAAGAAGTCCAGGCTTTAAAATGCTGGGAATGGGGAGTCATAAAGCAAGTTTATGGATGCCATCTGTGAAGCAGAGCAATGGAAATGAAATTATCAAATACACAGTGTAGTGAGAAGCACTAGAGTGAAATGCCTCAGAGTGTGCACTCTACTGCCAGGATGTCTGGATCTGAGTTCTTACCACCTATTATTTGTTATTTATTACATGGTGAAATTACCTGTAGTGATGGCCCCTTTTCCCCATGGCATCATTCTGAGAATTAAATAAATGAATATACTTAGAACAGAGCCTGGGTAATTGTAAGTGCTTGATAAGTGTTAGGTTCTTTTTGACACTCCAAACCAATGGAGGCCTAAATAAAATGTACAGACAGTTATTTCTTATATCTTGTTAAGTATTAATGTACTATTTGAGGAAATGTGATTGAGCAGTGGCTATTCTGTGATTAGCTACCTGATGTTATAGGGAACAGAGAAAGTAATTGGCCCAATAATGTGGGGTATTCAACAAGGCCGCAGATGGAGTTAGCCTTTCTGGAATAGCAGTGGCTGATACTTATTGAGCACTGGGTTGTATACCATGAGAAGAACTGATGACCTCCAGGAGTGTGTCCAGAGAACCCGAGTTGTCATTGGCAAATCATGGAGACTGTTTCTTTACCTAGAAACTGGGCATACTACCTATCCTTGTAGGGTTACTGTGACCATTAAATAGAAAAATTCATGTGATGTGCCTAAAAGAGCAGACTTGAGATACACATATGCTACACAGATTTTTACTCAGTTCTAAGGTTGTATCCTTTCTTTCCTGCTACTCTCCTTGCTGAAAACTGTGTCCTTTCAAAGCATATAGATAAGTATCATATTGTGTGTGAAAATCAAAGAGGTACTAGTCTAAAAATATGTAACCTGGATTCTATTTCTGGCCTAGCTACAGACTCCTGTTAACTTATTAATATGCGTGTGCCTCAATTTCTTACACACATATATATAGAGAGAATTAACTCTTGCTCTCCCACTTACAGAAATTTTGGAGTGATGATTGAGCATCCATAAACTCTGAGTTCTCTTGAAGGAAGCAATATGTATATGCAAGGCTTATAATATTAGGTCACGTTTGCTTCAGGCAAAAAAGTGCTTTGATGGGGTTGGCCGTGTGGGGCGCTGGTTAAGAGTTGGCTTGAGAGTGCCAGCTCTGAGCAGCATGGCTGCCGGTTCGGATCCCACATGAGGGCCAGTGACACTGAGCCCTCTACAGCTAAGATGGTGGACCTGGAGCTGGGCTGCCGGGAGTCACCAGTGATGGTGTAGGCTGCAGCCCCTGCTGCAGTGGGCTGCCATAGGCTACAGTGAGTGGCCGGCAGCCAGCGTGAGCGGCCATCCAATCGCCGGCGACTGATTGCCTCAGCCGGGAAGAGCGCAATTGTAATACCAGCATGGGTCAGTGAAGCGATGTCCACAACTAGACTGAAGAACAAAAGGACAGCAACTTGTCTGTTCCCCTTCCCCAATTCCCCAATGCTGTTCCCCTCCTCCAATTCCCTAATAAAATCTTTAAAAAATTAAAAAAAATACTTTGGTGATAGAAAAAGGGTTCTAGTTATATTCTTATCAACAGCAAACCATGTTCATGTAATTGGAATTTACTTTTTTGATTAAATTTTTGAGTTTTCATATAAAAACTTTCTGATATTTAACTTTCACAAAATTAAAAATGGTTGCATAGTGACCAAAGAAACCGGCAAATACCCACTTCACCATGGTAACCTTAGGTTAGGACAGACATGATTTCGAGTAACATTATCTAAGGACACAAATTCAGTTGATCGTTGCATTCAACTTTTAATTGCAGGTAAATAACCTTAACTCTCAGTTTTGGAATTGGAAAAATGGTGTATACACTTTTAAAATTATTTCTCCACCAGATAGTTTTGCTTTCTTTTTATGATCTCAGATTTCTCTACAAATATTTTATAGTCAACGTATGATAGCCACCTGTGGAGATTTAACTATAACATACATTTAACATGTACACACATGCTAGTACTTCACCCCCAGAAATTCTGACTCAGCTTGACCGGCCCTGGGATCTACAAATTTACAATGATCTACCACTGAGACTAAAATGTATCCTTAGTTAAGCTGGAATGGGGGCTTTTACAGACCTTTTTGTTCTGAGGGGATGTTAGCTGTTCTCTAGCATTGGCAGCCACATCTGTAGAGAATATCCTATTAATTTCCCAGAAATGTTGTTTTCCAATCTTACGTGTTTTTGGCTAGAGTGAAAAATAAGGATGTGTGAGAGAATGAATAGAATATCTTGATTTTTGAGGGCACAGCACCAAATGCGTCGGAATGCCAACTAAAACTGCTTTTGTGTTCTCTTGTCTTCCGTTTTATTCCTCACAAAAATTTGCCCAATGAGTGAATCATTGCTACTGATGAAGCACCAGCATTTAGGGTTCTCTGTTAGAGTTTGACAGCATTCTATGATATTTCAGTATAATGTAGCAAAAATATGTTTATTGTAGGTAGTGTTTTCTTGGACGTTGACATTTTCCAATTTGCTTTGATTATACTGCTCCTTAAAATTAGTGTAATATCCACTTTAGAGGGCTGTTGTTTTGTAAAATATAGACATGAATGAGCAAAACACTTTATAATCTGGAAAGTGACAGACAGATGTTGAATCTAATTAAAAATCACCTTTCTGAATATAATGATCCATAGGATATTGAACCTTGAGGACATGTTATTATGTGTATTTACTTAAACCCCACCTTTTACAAAAACTTAAGGCAGTTTTCTTGGAGAACAGAGTTCACCTTCCTTAGAGGAAATCGTTCAAAGTAACTGTAAAAAAAAAAAAAGAGGTGGCTTTAAAAATAATTACCAAAGTACTATATAGTGATAGTAACAAAGACAAGCAATGCAGAAATTGAAAAAGTTGAAGGAACTGTTCCTACTCCGCCCTGCACCCCTCTTTCCAGAGGCAATAACAATGAATATATTGGTGTACATTATTCTGGGATTTTATTTACACATATAACTAATATCCACCCCCCCAATCAGATGTTTACTTTTCTTTTAACAAAAATGATTCCTTTTTACATATGAACAATGTCCTCAACAAATGTTTTAAGGCACTTCTAAGTTAGATGTTGAAAGCTCAGATAACAATGTGCTTGTGCTAATTGTTTTTTTGTTTTTTTTGAGTCTGAGAATATCAAGAGTGAAAAGCTGTTCCTACCCAATTTTTCTAAGTGTTAGGGAAACCTACACCTGTTTTCAGGTCTTTGCATCTCTGTGACTCCCCAGAGGATTGAGCTTTTACTCAGGGGATTTCTGGTTGGGGGGAAAAGGGTCTGCACCACAGTCTCACTCTAAGTGATGATTATCACACCGGTAAGTTTCCACTGTGGCTGCTGAGTGCAGGCTGTGAACACATTTGAAGTCAGCAGAGGACCGTTAGAAACCTCCCTTTGCTGAGAGGTGCTGTAGAAACCTCGGCTTCACTGAGGCATACTTGCAAGCTGCGGTCAGTCGCTTCTTTTTTCATGCAGTGCTGTTTTAAACTGTCTCCTATCCCACAGAGCAAAAACATACCCAACAAAAAACAGTACAAACAATCCCCATGAGTGTTTTTACATTTTCCTCTGCTAATCTCATTGGTAATGGTGTGAGGTCTTGCCAGGAGCCATTTGTGGTTTAGGCACACTAAAGAACATAACATTCACACACTTAAAAACAATTAATATCAAGCATCAAATCAAAGGCTAGTTGATGCAAAACCTAGATAAATTGGCTTTTCTACCTGTCTTATGGAAAAAGTATTTCGTCTTCTTTACAGGCTGCTGATTGCTACATAAGGAGGCATATTTAGTAATCTGTATACAGGACGCTATTCTTAATAATGACATAATTGCATAAATTGCACACAGTGATGTTTGCATATTGGAATATCAGCCAAAGATTATCCCGTTTAAAATAAAAAAAAAAAGCTCTGCAGTAGTTAGTGGAAAGTGATTCAAATCTGTATTCCCTTATCTATGTGTGTCCTGAGCTGGCAGTGAACTTAGCAACACTTAAATACCTACTTGGTAGGAACTAAAATGATGTTCCTTGGTTGAGAGCATTGATTTTTCTACGAAATGGAAATTAGGTAGAATTACCATATATAGCAGGAATTTCAGGATAAAGGCTCCAGTAACCATTATCTCTAAACCACCCATGACTAATTAATCTTCTATTAAAAACTACTTTAAAATTTGCATTGTACACAAAACATGGTACTAAGTCTGTCTGCGTAGTTACAGGTCTCATTCCTCTTTCCAAGTAGTTAAAAAAATAATGGTAGAGACAAATTAAAGTCTACCATCAAATGACTACTAAAACAATGGCAGATCATGGTGTGAGGTACTTCCAGAAGCTCGTGGCTTTATTTGTTTATATATTTCTTGTCCTACTAATAAAACATAATATTATAAATCATAAACCTTGAAAAAGCTATTGAGATAAGAGAAAACACTAATAGTAATAATTTTATCACTTGCACTGGTTCAAGAGAACCAGAACCACTAGTTAAGAAACCAAACTATATAAAAGAAATCAAACTATATAAAAACATGAGTTTTTCAATTTATTGATCATTAATGCTGCCATTTGATTTTATCTTTGGCATTTGTACTTAGGAGCATTGACTTCATTATTTGGAGCAATAAGGTGGATTATGGGGATTCAGAATTTCATTATCACTTTAATGTGACTTTGGGCCAAGAATTGGTCTTTTTGAGCTTTGCAGGTTTCCCTCTGAAGTAGATACAATTATTTTCTTGTCATTGCTTTGCTTTAAGAATAAGGGAAGCTGCTGGGAGGGAGAGGAAAGCTCTTTGCGCCTTTCCCTCCCAAGGGAAGACAGCCTCTGTCTCCACATTGGCCTCTGTCCCCATGAAGGAGGGACAGTGCCCCTACTGGTCTGGACTTCTCTTCTTTAAATTCATTCTTGAAATTCTTGGCTCTTTTGCTCCCAGTGTTCCCTCCCTTTCTTCCCTTCTTAGACTGCTGTTCCTCCTGTGTCTCTGGCCCTTTGTGTTACTGGGAGCTCAGCTTTCCAGAGAGTTATAAAGAAGTAAAACCTGCTGCAAGAATAGGAGACATGTGTGACAGTGTTAGGAGGCAATTCGTGAAGGATAGAGTAGCCTTGGGTCTGAGGCCCTACGTCTCTGTTGAAAGGGGTACTTGGAGGCAGGGAGCAGTGAGTGAAGACAGAGGTTTCCATATGAGTTACCTGCTCCTCATCTTTTTTTAATTTTCTTCATTTACACTGTACTTAGGAATTCTTTCAAGAAATATTGAGTTAGCCCTGGAGCTTCTTAATTTTCTGTGCTGTTACAAAATTATAGTTTGTTGTGTTTTCATGGATATTTCATTGGGAAATATTTCATTGGAAGGGTGGGGAAACTGAATCACACATGGTTAATTAATTGCTAGAATGAACCCAAAGTCTCTTGAATTAAATTAAAAATATTTTTGTACACAAGGAATACATGTTTATTGTAGAAAAGTTAGAGATGACAACATGATTAAAAGTCATGAATAATTCTCACCATTTTATATGGCTATTGTTAAAATATTATTGTATGTTCTTCTAGAATATGTGGTTTATAGGTCAATAGATAATATATCTATATTAATGTTATCTATTAATATTAAATATAGTATATTATTTATCATGTATTATATGATAGAATATAAAACCATTTTATAATTCATTTCTAAATTTAATATAACATATACATCTTTCTATGTTAATAAATGCATTTTTACAGCAATAATTTTAGTTGTTAAAAATATTCCAGTTTCCTATTGTTTTTGTTTTTCCCTACCTTAACATATATTTTTTCAGTATATTTATTGTCTATGCTACCAGTTAACATAGCAATTATAATTAAAGTTTTGTGACATAGAGATATTCTTCTTCTTATTATTATTTTTTTGAGGGCAGTGTCACTGGCCCTCATATGTGGGACCCAAACCGGGGCCGCTGGCTTCCCAAGCCAGCGTTTAACCACCGCACCACTCGGCCGGCCCTAGAGATATTCTTAATAATACTTAAATTCTGGCCAATGTATGCATCTCATTTTCAGTATCACTATTAATTCTTTGTCTAGTGTCTTTTTTTTAGTGGTATAAATATTTGCTGGTCCAACTTCAGCTGGTCCAACTTAAAGAGACATCGGAAAGATAGATAACATATAAATCCTTAAATAAACAACAGAATGAAGAAAAAAGAGTTTATTAAAATTAAAATTTTCTTTTGCATAGATAATTGCTAAAATATCTGTAAGTAATTAGGAAGGAGTTTTTTTTTTTTTTTGCTGGTCCATGTTTTTGTGAATATGGATATATATTTGTCTCAAATTTATTAAATTTACAATTTGTTACTTAGTCTTTAAGACAGAACTAATAGAATTGTCACACAATGGGTGATATTGGAAACAGTGCTTCTTGCAGCATTTTGAGACATCCATAGAAAGGGCTCCATATCCATGGAAAGTCCGATCTTAACTTATTCTCATTCTGTTCAGTTCACCTCCCTCATGGCTCACTGAACCACAAGATAATGAATTTCCTGAAATGGTAACTCTGGCTTTCAAGAAATCAGTTTGTGCCAAATCATTCATTATTCTGAGACAACGTCTGGTCTTATTCTACTATTCCCTACTCCTACTGAGTGACCCAAACTCAAGTTTATATTACTAGAGGCAATTCTGAGTAACTAACCATAAAATGGGTAGAGTAAGTGTGTCTTTTCTTTTTGGAATAAGCAAATGTTTTTAGAAACTATATTCATACTGAGGGAAAAATGTTAACTTGAAGAAAATGTAACAAGTGCCCATCAATTAGATTTCTGTTTCACAGTGGGGGACGCAATGTCATCTTTTTTTGTTTGTTTTTGTTTTAAGTAAAGGAGTTAGGCAGGAGGAAATAATTTGGATACATTTGATAGTAGAGTTGTGGGTCCAGATCGTCTTTCTAGCTCTGTGTTTATACATTTAAGTGAGAAAATAGTTCAATAAGTATACAAATACCTTGTTTCTTTAATCTAATTTTACTAGTGAAGAGACTTTTAAATGCATTATAATTTCTTTCACATGCTGATTAGCATACTTGTATTTTAATATTCACCTTTTAAAGGGAAGAAATAGTGCCTCACTTAAACCCATGACATGAAAGGCTCTGATACAATTAAAATAGCCAAACAGCTGGGAAGGTATTTCTGCACCTCCTAGATGAAGAAGTAATCTAGTTTGATGGATGTCTTTATTTCTATCGTAATCACAGCATGCCAGATTAGCAATACATGTGTTTCACTTCAGTTAATTACTCAGAGCACATGCACAATACAGGGCTTTACTTCAATTAATTACTTTGAATTCCAGTGCATTTAGGAGAGACCACACGAAAATATCTGTTAGAGTCCTTAGATAAAGGTAATGAATATTAGAAAAACTTTATATAACAGCCTCCTCCGGGTCTGGATTTTCTGCCATCATAGTGAAAAATCTGAAAATATAAACACATAGAACATTAAACAATAAATCAGATAATTGGATGACCTAATATCCTGTCTTTAGCTATAGTCATTACCTGAGGGTTCAAAGAACAGTGAAAAACTGTTAGATTAACTGTGCCGTGGTTATACGAAAAAAAAAAAAATGAAAGGCATATGTTCTCACTCATACATTGATCCACCATTTATGACCCTAAACATAAATTTTATTAGTGACTATTCTGTGGTGCTGGTCTTAGAAATGTTTATAGATTTAAGACAAAGTTTATTTTCTCATTTTTATTGGATGTGCTAAAATGCTATGTTCTAAACAACTCCTGATTACAAGGTACCATGTAAATAAACAATTAAGAGTTCTTTTATCATTATAAACTAGAAATAATCTTATGACTGACTGTAGGAAATAAGACAAGCTTCAAAACTGAGTAATTAATAATAATAATAATAATAATAATAATAAATAGAATGTGGACTATAAAGAAAACAAGCTAAAGGCAAATTAAAAGGCAGTTTAAGTCTCAGGCTCATTATCAGAGACCAAGACTGGTAGCTAGTAAGCATACCCTAGAAAAAAGACAGAGCATATCATAGATACTGGAGTTCACAAGGAAGGTCCTTGTAGAAAGATGACATCAAAAGTAACATACCTGTAATCATGGGGTCATAAAAATGTATTTGAAAGCACAGTTGCTGGGCAAAGAAAAAAAAGGGATGGGAAAGGCAGTAGAAAAGGCATATAGAGTTAGGTGAAGAAATCTGTTAAAAATTTGAAAAAAATAATGAGAAGAAATAGCTTTGTGGCTGGGGCACTGTTAATGCACTATAACACTTAAAGATGAGATTTGTACAAATATATGTACTCAGAATGTGTGTACCAGTTTGATACTTTTCCATAGGCAGCATTGTCAATGACTCCATGAAAGAAGGACAGGCATAGTTGTATCTGTTTCATTTTAAAGTTTATTTCCATTTTTCCGAGAAGTGCCAAATCAGCTGAACTGAGAGGGACCCATTCAGGGTGCTACACAGTAGTTGGTATTAATTTACCCCTTTCTAAGGCTCTAGGAATTTTCATGATAAGTAAAGATGCAATGTGAATATTTATATATAGTACCCCAGCAGCAAACCTCAATGAATTTAGCTTAATTTCTGCCCTTTTTTTTTCCTTTTAAAAAGATATATATTTAATAGTAAGATAATAACATACAGGTTTATCTCTCTTTTTTTCTTAATTAGCTTCAGGTGTACAACACAATGCAATAGTTATACTTTTTATCTCTCAAAGTGACAACCCCCCCATCCCCCATTTGGCAAGCCCACTCCTCCCCCCCATATCATATATATCTATTACACTTCCTCTGACTCCCTTCCACATTATCATCCACATCCCATGACTATATATATATTCAATTACAGTTGGTATACAATATTATACAACCTCAGCTTCAGGTGTACAGTGCAGTGGTCAAGCCTCTTCTCCATCCATGAAATGGTCTCCCTAACAAGACATGTGACCACCTGACACCCCACAAAATATTTACAACATTATTAATTATATTCCCCAAACTGTCTCATAGATATAGAGGAAAAATCAGGGTTGCTAATTGGGACGGGGGTGGGGATGAGGGCGAAGGGGAAGGGATTAAACAGCAAAAATAGGCAACTACAATATTGCCACTGGGATATGAAAGACAGTTTGGGGAATTTCTGCCCTTTGATAGAGGATGTATCCTAACTCCATCTGGGTCCTGCCTTAAAGGCAACATTAATTATATAACAGAGTAATGGTTACAGAAATTTTAAGTATGGAAAACATTGCTAAAGAATAGCCTTCCTAGGTCCACTTTGACTCCTTTGCTAAATGAGCACTTAAAAGCTGTTTAAAAAGAAAGCAAAGCAAAACAAAACAAAAGAGAGAGAGAGAGAGAGAAAGGAGAAGCACCAACAGCCTTCAAAAACTCTACTAAAAATAAATTCTATTGACAATAAACAGGGAAAACACCAATTTATTTCAGGGGTTAAGTTTACAATGTAACACAAAGGCAAGAGCCAGTTCTAAAAAACACCAAGTGGATGAAGATACTTCATGAATTGCTGTTGTGTTCTTTAGAAAGAATGGTACAGTACAGTTGAAAGAACAGTTGTTTTCTGACTTTTGTTGGAAAATCTAAATTCCAGCATAGTTGTTAAATGAAACTATATAATCCAAATCTTCTCCTATTGACAATGGAATTTGGCTTTGGGTAAGTGACTACATTACTCATCTGTTAGTTATTCTTTGAACAAAAGCAGTTTTGTTGCTCAACCTAGGATCTGCACAGATAAATGTCTAACACCCTTTGCACTGAAGCCTGGTGGGGCGGGGTGCCAAAGCCATCTCCAGAATTCAAAAGTTAGTGTCACAATATAAAAGGATCTTCGTATCTGATTCATTCATATTGAACGTCCATGAGCTGCAAAATATACAAATAATTACTTCCCCTGGGATAATTGAATTTTAAACTTTTCTATGGTTACTAAACTGGAAAGTTCAATTTTTCTAAAACCAAGATGTCATGTGCCCTATTGACACAAGAACAATTATAAATAACTCATATTATAAAAATAGCAATTGTTCCAGAATATTCTGGAATGAGACAAAATGTTAATGGGCCATTTTTATCTTCAAATTTATCCAGCTAGTACAAAAGAAAGGCAATTTGTTTTTAATGTCCATTGGTTAATACATGAAAAAAAAAATAACACCTGTAAATACCAAGTACTCATGAAGGTACCAAAAAAAAAAAAAAAAAAAGTGTTTTCCTGTACTGTGTATTTTGAAACCAGGGACACATATGAAGACTTATTATTATATTAGAACAATGATAGGGGCTGTGGTCTTTGGTTTTGATTTAAAAATAAGTATATATATATAAAAATGGAATAAAAGACCAAGATTATCGTTTTATTGTTGGCTCCATTTTTATGTACCTTAATGCCTAACTTTTAAAAAATATTGAGGCTTTAAAATAAGTAAATGTTCAGAATCAAAACTACTTTATTTTTTCAAAGAGCATTATTTAACTCACTGCTTATTACTATTTTTTCTACATTTCTACTTTAAAACACGGTTTAAAATCACATAATACATAGAATGTGAAGATATGCTTCAACATACCATAAAATATTTATAATTAGAGAAATGTGTTAGGTGAAAATCAATAAACATTTAAAAGTGAAATATCTATCAATCTATATCTATATATACACATATATATACACCTAGACACATAAAATATATTTATATATAAGCCCCCATTAACAAAGGGACCTTAGAAATAGTATGTATTTTTAATTTGAATCTGTTCCTACTCTATTTTTGCCCAAAGTACCTTTTATTGAGTAATAGTTGATATTTGATAAATATTTATTGAATTTGTAAAATTATTTGTTTCACATACTTAAAATAATGCCCAGCATTCAAGAGTGATTTCATTTATTTTCAGCTATGACAAACTGATTTTTAAAAATAAGTTGCCTTAATTTAAAATAAGTGCCAATGTAGTTCAGTCTATCCATCATTGAAAACAAAACTTTTAAACTGAAAGATGATCATTATTTTTAGATTTAAATAACAATAGCTATTGACTGTTCAACCTTGGGATATTTCCAGAACAGAAAGAAAAGGAAGCTTAGTTAAAACTAATTAATATGAATTGACACAATAATGAGTCTACCTTATTTTTCTAATACCTCTTCTACTAGTAATGATATTTTACAGCAATAACTTGGGTCGAAGGTAGCAAGTTCAAATGCCCGGGGCCAGGCATATGAGTACCTCCTGGAGCTGCTGGGTAGATAGGTATGAGGTTTAGGATGAGATGTTGGCATACCCTATTTAAAAGTATTTCAATTCAGCCTTCATTTTTTTTTTTTTTTTTGAACACTGTTCTCATCAAACAGAACCATTTGCCTCCTTTTGTTTTGTAGGATGCCGCAGTTCACAGTGGCCCATGCAGGGATTAAACCAGCCACCTTGGGGTTATCAGCACCACTCTCTAACCAACTGAGCTAACCAGCCAGCCCCTGTTTGCCTCCCTAATGTTTTAGGCAGAGGAGCTAAATTACAATGAACATACCATACTGGTTCTCCAGTGGCCTCTGGAAAGGCAGCACCACTTTGACTTGATTAGCTAGTTAATATCAATTCTAGTTCACACTTGGAAATTCTAATGTTGTTCCCAGGGACCTGTATTTTTATGCAGAGAAAAGTGTATAGTTCTAAGAATTTTTTGTTTCAACTATACACAAAAATGATCCAAAATGTCATGCACACATTTCAAAATTAATCAAGTCATCACAAAGGCTAGAGAGTATTGAAAAAGTAGTTTTTGCTGAAATGAGAGATACCCGATGTGAGGCAGTTCTGATGTTTTAATATTGGTTTGTAATATACAGTCCTATTTGTTACACTTGTTGTATTTGAGCTTTTGCTTTTGTAAAATACAGGCACAGTATGCAGTGGAGATCAAGGAAAAGAAGTAATTTGAGCAAGTAAAGTAGATTAATACAAATAAATTCTCAATGGTCAGTGCTGAAATTTGTTTCTGTTCTTCCTTTCTGTGTATTTCCACTTATTTAAACAATAAGTGGGCTTCCTTGAAGAGATAATGGTTATAAGTATTGGCACATATTCACGAAGCAGAAGTTAAATGAACGGGGAAAATAAACTTTACTGTGCTATGATTTCAAGACTGATAGCAAACAGTTGTCTAAACGATATTTATTTTCTTAGCCTGCTACTTTTCATGACAATTATAAAGAAAGGATTCTACTGAAGTGATGCAACATATTCATCCTCCTCGCTTTTTCTTTTCCACCTGTCCTGTTTGCCTTGCTGCAGTAGTGTCTTCAGTGTGTCACTCCCCAGACCACCATCCCATAGCTAGCCCCTGATATTTCAGGTGAGTGTTATTTCAACACCCATATATTTAATCACAGGCTGGTTCCTGAGTGGTTCCCTTCACACCTACGTAAGCAGACTGGCTGTGTAATGAGAAGTGGCTTGGCAGCAGATGGAGCCCAGGCCATTGAAGCAATCACAAATCAAGAGGATTTTGGCAAGAAGCCTTAGTTAAAACTCTAGGCAGCCTAGGAGTCAGAGTGAGGGCAGTGGTTATGGGCATGAGGATTTAGAAGAAAGTCTTAAGTATTAAGAAAGTGTTGGAGGGGATAAGTCTGCATTTCAATCTGAGAGCAACTCCTGTTGTGAGTAAGAATCACAGCCAAAGCATGAACAGCAAGGGAGATATGGGAATCCTCTACCAGGAGTGGGGACAAAGAGGTCTAGTCTTAAGAGTTCTAAGGTTCTTAGCTTCTTAAGCCAAGAAATTAGTATGTAGAAGCTGGGTTTAAGGTCAGAATGAGATTTGATTCTGAGCCGAATCTTTGGATGCTTAAAATCTTCCTGACTAGCATCAAAGGTTTGTTCCAGAATTAGATACCAGAAATCAGAATGTAGTTGACCTGTTCAAGATCATAAGCTAATTAGCACTGGGGCCAAGATTAGATCCCACGGGTTGAATTCTCAGACCAGAGCACTTTGTGTCAGAAATGCAGATGGAAATATTTAATTGTTTTTGACATGTTCACTTGTCACTGTTGTTTTATTACTACAGAGAGAATCAGTAACTAGAGTCAGATTACTGGAGGTATGAAATAAAGCAATTCAGAGCATACACAAATCTGTCTTAGCTTTTCAGAAAGCCTCAGAATTGACTGATTTTTCTGATTATTATTAATATCTCTCTGAGTTGATTATAGATAAATTCATTATAGATTGTTAACAATCACAAGATTTTCAGATTGGAAAATTCCATTATAAACAAATTACTGAATAATACATAATATATCCATTTTACTGATTCTTTTTCTTTCTTTCATTCTCAAAACTTGGCATTAAGGAAATTTCTTGAGGTTTTATTTGGTTATGATTTGAATTTTCCTGTCCTTCTATTGCCCTAATTACAAAGTTTTGAATACAAAGTTTAGGCAAGATAGATTTCTGTATTATTTGAAAATTCAACCATTACTTCAAAGTTATTCATATTCTATTCAGTCATAATTGAATTTATAATTTTGTGTTCTGTTTTTGCCTTATAACCTTTAAAGTTAGCATAGGCTCCTCTTTTCACAGATGAAATCATCATCCCACCTTAATCTTACAGAATAAATATAAAAGGTGTTTTATGTTAACCAAAACATAAAAACAAGTACTGTTTCAAAATTTATCAAATGATGGTACTTTGGAGATGAATTGCATTATCATAGCCCAGTTAGTTGCCTTAGATATCTCAAAGTTTTGTTGGTTTTTAAGCAGAATTAATTTATTTTTTTTAAACAGGATCATTGAGTTTTCTGAACTTCGTGGGCCCAGGACATTAATATTACAGTTTCATTTTACTACACAGAATCACACTGAAGACTTAAAATGGGCATTAAACTGAGCTAGATACTATGCTCTGACATCAAGTTTCTAGTGGAAGCTGAGGCAGTAGAGGTTTTTGAGAAAACTTCTTCTACTCGTAGGTTTAGGCAAGCCACAGCAACAGGTTTTTATTTATTTGTTTTTACCAATGAGAAAAGAAAGAAAAAGTAGAAAATGGATGGCATGTCCAGTGATTTGGAAAAATATTTGAAAGAGCTGAAAAGAGGAGGAGAAAATGTTATGTGAGAAAATCTGTAACAAGTTCAAGTCTACACTCTGGGTACTGAGAGGCACAAATCAAGGAACCAGAATTTGCATTTTAACAATATCCCCAGATAAGTAGTATGTACATTAATGTTCAAGATTAAAGTTTGGGGAGTCTTTTTTTTGACATTAAGTGAATAAAAATGTATATTCAAACATTATCAAAACTCCTTAGAAAATGTTTCTTTAAAGTTTGAATTTTACATTTCTTTTTTTAATTTTACGTTTTAAAACTATGGGAAAATATTAGAGACCGTATCATTTTTTTTTTTTACTTCTTGTTCTCAATTTTCTTCTTATGAAATTTTTAATTATCAAGGTATTTATGAAGCATAAAGCATCCCCTTAAGTGTTTTATTATAATATTAAAATGGTTTATATTTTTAGTGGATTAGAATAAACTATGAACTTCCTTTTGAAACTGCAATGGCGTTCTCTCCCAGTTTTATGCTATTGCTCCATGGTGCATTTTTTTTCTTCTACAGCTTTTTTTTAAACAAACAGGCGAAAATAAAGCATTGAGATTGCTTTACATCTGCCACCCTGCCTCTATCTTGTTTACTAAATTATAGCTCCACACACCTTATTTTGTTTTGTTTTATTGTAAGTTGCTCATTACCCTGCCTAACCCAATTATTAGTCTTGACTTCAAATGCCTTTTAATGCTGTTCAAATATTCAAATCCCACCCAAAGCAATGTTTTGACATAGAAATAGATGTCTTAAAAATGTGCTACCTGTATAAAAAGCAGTACTCAAAGACAAATTCCTAAGGCAGTATCAGTTTCCCCAGGTGTCTGCTTTCAAGGAGTTTACATTCAGTCATACACACTGTTAAAGTTGCTAAAATATTCATTTCATTGCCTTGAAAATATGTCAAATAGCTGAAGAAAGGAAAAAAAGGTAAAATTCAAATTGTACCTTTTTTCCTTAATTATAGATGAAACTTGAGTCACTGATGGAAAGAGGGTAAAGCAGTTCACTATAAAAATGACAGAAGGTTCTGGGTCAAGTTGGCTATTGGAAATAAAGCCACTATCATGTTTCATCAAATATGAGGATTCAGTACCAGCGGTTTTCATTATACACAGGGTATGAAGTACTTTATAAATCACCATATCTGCTGACATTCAATTACATTCCGTCTTATTAATAGGAACTGCAGAGTGTTTTTAGGTGTCTACTGGCCGTAAAGCCAGCCTTTTCATTAAAAAAGGTTGGCATTCACACATGACCCAAATGTTCACAAAACACCTGAAACATCCAAGGTATAAATGCTGACTATTTAAAATGTTTCAAACTACAGACTGATTACCTAAGAATTAAAAAAAAGATAAACACCTGTTTATACGCCTAGGGCTTGATAGGATAGCAGAACTTGTGAAAATCAGACAGAGATTTTCCCAAGAAAATGTAGTTCATCCACATCTATTTCTATATGATGTCTATTTATTTGGCACAATCATACGTTTTTATGAATGAATCTGGTGCATTTATAAAGTAGCCTCAAAGTCTCTAGAAGAGGAAACAGCTGTCTTTGTTTTTGTAATTGCAGATTACAGGTTATGTTGAATGATAAGACTCATCATTTTACCATTTTCAGACTTCCAGGTAATATGGACTCATCTCTTCTCTCATATATATATATATATATATATATATATATATATATATATATATATATATATATATTCTCTTCCAACTGAAGGCTCCTTATGCATACCTTTTAACCAGAGGTTTAAAGCATTGGCTGTATTTGAGTCTTGTAAAACTATAGATTCCTGGACCAACTATTCTAATTGAATGTTCTGTGGGATGGCCAGTGAGAGTGTTATTATTGCTATTATTATTATTATTATTATTATTATTATTTTATTATTATCCTCCAGTAATTGTAATATGCAGTCAGGATTAAGAACCACTCAAGTCATAGCTGTTGGGAGCTGAAAGCCTCTGTATAATTTTGCAGGTAGTAGAGAGGCAGTGTTCTTAGAAGCTGTTAGTAAGGCTACCAGAAATGTTATGGACATTTACATGACCTGCACAATCTTTTCAGATTTATTTGCCTGTCTGTGTATCTTGTACTATATATAGTATAGAGTGCACACACACACACACACACCCCACACAGTGCCAAAACATGCATACAACATTTTAAGAAAGGAAAACTGTATTAAAATTGCAATACTCACTATATACCAATAACAAAAGATGAACACAAGTCACGTTTGAGTTCTGCAATTACAAGAGGTGCTCAAAATGGTTACCAGACACTTCTGATTATGGCGAACTACTGCTTGAGCAACGCTGACCAAAATGTCCACTTGTATATATTTTTTTTGACAACTTGGTGTGTATATATATATATATATATATATATATATATATATATATATCCTTGGATGCATGTTATACCCCATATTTACATAGAAATGAATATTTTATTTGAATTCCGTTTAAAAGAACCTATTCAAAGCAAGGTACTTCAAACCTTCTTCTTTCAGGTATGGACACACCTTGATGAGAAATATTTATCCATAACCACAAGGTGGTGCTAATGATCTGTAAATGTAACCAGTCTAATTCAGAATTAAATTAAATTGGTATTTATATGTGCAGGTTGAAATCGTTTGCTATCAGCAAATTTTTCTTTTCTTGGAAATAAATGTTATGATTTAAAGTGGCAGTAACATAAACTGCTTTCTATGCTATGTATATAATTTCTGCCTGCCTACAATGTACCAAGGTTTTCTTTCTTCGGGGAAATAATTTCCTGTAGAAATGTTACTTAAGTTTTCTAATTTAAATACTTGGCTATTGTTATAGTACAGAATTGTTAAGTATATTTTATATAGATAATATAGACAGATAAGAATGTTTCCAACACTTAACTTTAAAAAATATTTCTAATGCCTAATTTATTTCCATGAAAATATTATAGTTTTATCAGAATAAAAAGTAACTTTTACTTTTCTTATGATTATGAATGACTGAGTAGACTTAATTCATTTATTTCCTAATTTATGAAATTCAGAATTGGAATGTGCCCCAAATTTACAAATGTTAAAATAATTTTTTTGGTAGTTTTATGAATTTGAGATTAACATTTTACTTGGTTTGGACTTTAAGTAGTTAATAATCCTCCAAAACTTAACTTTGTAATAAGAGAACATACTAAGATATAAACACAAAAATCATCCGTGGAATGTACTCCAATAAACATTATGAGTATCTTTTTGTTTTTTGAGGCAGAAATTACTGGACTTCATGAATAGAAAAGGTATGTTCCCTAGTATTAAAAAAAAACAGTGTGGTTGAGTGAATGTAAAAGTCTTACTATAGTGGAGATTAAGAGATTTGTGAGTGTGTCTCCCTTCCTCCCCACTCCTGACCCCAGTACCATCTTGTTAGGCCTCAGGATTAGACACCTTCCCACATGCAAAGACTCAAAGCATCCACCTTTTTAAACAATAGAATTCCCATGCAACATGGTGGATTTCTAAGGCAAGCATGAGTTCTGTCTTCCAAATAGAAGATATTTGACTCTTTTACAAAATGTGGCTATGAATGAAGCAGAGAAAAGATTTGAGTTAAACCATGGAAGCATATTTTTTTAGAATTCCCCAAACAGCTTGTTCTGGACAGCTTCTGAGTTCTCCTTCTTGCAGGGTCCAGGATGCCAGTTTCAGACCGAGTCCATCATGAGTATCTTGACCCGCTTCTGTGTCAAAGCCTTTCAAAGCCCTTCTCTCAGAGCCCCTCAGAACATACTCCCTTTATGGTAACATTTTTCTCCACGTGCACTTTTCCATTTTTCATCATGTGCAAACTTAAGTGCATTTCTATTCATGAGAAACTGGGCTGGTTTCACTCTGAGGCTGGTCTATGCTTCAGAAAGTTAAAAATAGTTAAAAGTCTTCAAAGATGAGGCCAAATGTAGTTATAATTGTTGTCATTGAAATCAGGATTTTCTTGCTGCTGAGATTCTATGGCTACTGCAGGAATAGCTTTATGAATTTAGGTCACTGCTGTCCAGACTCTTAACGTGGGCTCAGGATCCTGTCGCCTGGTCTCACTTACCACGGATTTCTGAGTCACAGTTATGTGAGGACTTTCCCAGATGCCTTTCCCCTTACTGTTGAGACTTTCGGTCGAGGTTTTCACTTCACTAACCTGTGTTGTCATATCTTTGCATCCTATGGATTCTGATACTTGCTTAACTTTTGTGTCTTGAATAATCCACTTGGATGTCGATACTTCTCAGATCACTACTTTACCCGACCTTGGTTTCCCAATCTTGAACTGACTTGACTTCCCCAGTGTCCACATGACACTGATACCTACCTCACTAACTGGTTGTTCCTTGTCATACAATGTGGCTTCACCACCTTACTCAGGCCAGGCTTCCCCATGTCACAAATGTGATGGGGTCATTCTCATATATGTGCTCTGACACTGACATTTCCTTTTTAAAATTCTTTTCCTTTCATCACCTATTGAAAACCAATTCTGAAGACACGGTCTACTTCCACCTCTAAAATCTTGTGTTTCGGTAGGATCTTTCTCCTGTAAACACAGCATTTTCTTCTGTCTCATTATCCAAAAGGTTTCCCTGTCTTCCTATCCTGGCCATCTACTTTGTTGCTCAGTTTCCAGGCAGATCTTTCTTTCAGTACTTTCTGGAGCTCACAGGCTTACCTTAGCATCAATCCTGGGTGCAAATGATTAATTTAACAGGAGTCAGTTAGGATCTGTTATTTGAGCTAAGCCTGCTGCCTGCATTTGATTTCACTGAAATGGGATTTGTTTAAAACAAGTTGATAGCTATGCAGATGCTCCCAATCAATGAATGCACCAAAATTCAGTAATACTTAAGTTTACAGTGGATTAAAACTGACTGCATGAGAAACAAAAAATGGGAGGGCATTCTAGTTTCCACTGTGCTTCAAGATAGATACATGTAACTAAAGGAGGTAACATGAAGGAACAGAAATGTGAAAAGAAAAATGAGATGAAAAAGAAATGAAGCTGTCAACCCAGCACACTAATTCAAGTTGACTTCTGTGACTGGTGGGCCAGGGGAGTATTGGGAGAACCCGTAGAGAATGAATTTTAGGATTGAACAGTCCAGCATTCCTGAGTAATGCTTTGGCTTGGGGTTAGAGAGTCAGAGTGAAATTAAGGGAGAAAATGGACATCTGGGACCCCTGAGCAAGGTAAAAACTAGTCTGAATTTGTGGAAATGGATGGAGACATTTAATGACTCCTAGAATACCCAAGGGAAACATCTTCAGGTAGCAAAAGCAGAGCTTTCTGCTGTATATCAGCAGCATTCCTATGTAGTTACACCTTACGCCTCCATTCATCTCGAGGTTTTCTACACCAAAATAAGCAAGTTTGTGAATTTTCATAGGTAGGACCTCTCACGGTATTTATATTGGATCGTTACTGAGAAATGACTAGAATGAGTGAGGAGCATAGCTGTGTTCTTTAATTGGAAGATAAGATTGTGGCAATGGTCAAACTAACTCCAGCATGGTGCCTGTGATGGGCAGATGTCCCTATCCTTTATCACAGCCCTTGAAAATAGTCTGCACTTTAAAAAATTTGGCTGAGACTTTCCAAATTTTTCAAACAAGCTTAAGGACAACCAACTAATTTTCTCCCTACTTGCTTACTTGTAACACGATATCAGTGGGCTTAGCAAGTACAGTATATGACTTCACGTCACATTTTGTATTATAAAAAATGTATTTGTTACTAATGACTATTGTCTTCTGCCAGGGTTTACGAACCCTTAATGACTAACACAACAAATGCCATTAATCTGTATGCATTATAATTAAAATTCCATGGATGTGGTCTATTTATTCAGGAACTTCGAACTTTATCTCTTCTGGAGCATAGCAGATATCTAAAATATGATAAGGGATTCACAATTGCCCTTTAAAACTCATTACTGGAACGTTTAGCAGCAATACAGTAAAGTTACAAACACATCTGCATGCTTCTTTTACTATCTTGCTTTGTACAGTTTTCTCCAAAAACATATTTTCCAAATTTAAGAAGGAGAATTTTATTGCTAATTAATTAGATTTAGAAAAGATTCTGGAAACTGATGGGGAAAAAAATTTTTACAAAGGGGCAATTTGTCCAAAGTATGCATGAAATCTTTGCTGTAGCCATATAAGGTATGTTTTCAATTTATTTTTTTATAATGTGTGCAAAAACAGTGCTTTAAATGATATATAAGTGCATACAAAAAAGACTAGTGAAAAAAAAGCATAGAATGGACTTTTTATCCCTGTAGAAAGTGTCCTCGTATTCTTGTATACTTTAGAGAATTTACACTTATTATCACATAATTAAAAGATTTTTTTCATAATATTTGGTGGGGAAAAAAAATCTACCAGTCATTTTAAATGAGTGATACTGTTTTTCGACAGTAGATGGCAATATTGCCATTTTCAAACAAAGTGCTGAGTCAGGCTGGCCAAGGCCCACGTGTGCACACACTCTTTCATTTAAGAAGAGAGGACAGCCATCCAAGAATCAATCTTAAAAGTCATTATTAATCTGAACTGACATCAAAGTTTCATTCTTTTGCCATCCTATGTTTTAAAGCACAGAATTTCCATCACCCTTTGTTATTAACTAACTGTTCCACTGGGGTAGCCTTAATTTCTTTTTATGTGTAATGATTTTCTTTTAAGTGATTTCATTCCTTTTGCTGCCGTAACAGAATAAAGTCTTACGGAAATGAGGCTAAGGAAAAATCTCTTTCTTCATATAAGGATAATAGTACACTTTATTCATCTTTGATATTTATTATTCCTTTTCAATTATATTTCAACAGCATTTCAACAGTATTTCAATAGCATTACCTTTTACATAGTGGTGATGGTAAAACAGTAAACTTAGTTTTCATTAGGAAGATTATCCATTTTTACATTTTCTTACAAATTGTTGAAATTACCTCCCAGCTCTTTTGTCAATCCTAAATCCATTTACTGCTACTTTTTATCCTAAAAAAATAAATAAAGCAATAATAGCAACAACAACAACAATAAAACTAAGTTCACTAGTTTTCCCTGCATTAGTCATGCTATTTCAATTGTCCAGTTTAATACAAAATCAGCCCTTAGTCACTAAAAGATTAGTATCTTGAAAAGGTAGACATTATTGACAGTCACAAATGGATTTCTAAGCATTTCTCTGGAAGTCCTCACTAATGTTCCTTTCACAGCAGCAGTTAAGCATTTGGATCCCTTCTTGCAAAGTTTTCATCTTGCTCCAGTCAAAAAGATAGTTTGCAATCCTAGGATTTTCATTTTACTTTAATCATGGATATCTAGTTTGCCTTCTTAGGATTATCATGGTTGATTGACGGTGTAAAATAATGTATCGATGAAAGAATACTTTCAAGAGAACTCCACAGAGACTATCTGTTTTGTTTTATTTGCTGTTGTGCTTCCCTGTAACTCAGAAAATTGATGGATGACTATTATATTTGGGCCTGTGTATATAATTTATATATATATATATATTTTTTTTTTTTCAACATACTTAGGATGTCTTTCATCTGCTACAAAGACATATTTTATTCCAAGTAATTTGGGTATAAAGAGTGCACTTTATGATTCCCCTATTCACTATATCTCATGTACTACGTACGAGAGCCAAGAAAGAAAGCTAACTTTTAAATATCTGATTTGACAATCTCATAGTTAAACAGAAATGGTATAAACAAAGATGAAACATTTTCTAGGAATATTCAAAGAGATCAGACATTACATTTTGTGTAGATGCCTAGCATCATTCATTTATCCTACCCCACAGATATGGCTGAATTAGGACCAAAGTACTGTTATTCTTTATATTTAGGATTGAAATTAGATGCCAAATAGCCTGCTGCTTGTGTTGAATGCTTCATTCTTATTAACAAGTGGAGCTATTGGAGACAGAATCATCTCTAATTCTGTTTCAATTTGGTCCAATTCAATCAAGTTCAAGGTTTTGACCTCTTTGTTTTTATCAAAATCCATTAAGACATGGCCTTTCTTTGTAGAGGCGCTCTGCTACATATAAAACAGGAAAAGTTCTTACGTGCTCCTTGGAGTCAAGGAATGTTCTTATTTCTCCTTGTGACCCATCATCAGCATGATGCCCTATATAGGCTAGTTGTTGCTCAGTGAATACTTATTCAATCTTTAAATGGGACAGTGGCTCTCTGCTAAACATGCTTTAATCTGTCGGGGGCTACCCACATCAGCTTGTCTTCTAAGCAGTACATTGGTTCTCACTTCTACCCTCTCTAGTGACCAAGAAAATCCCTAAAAAGAGTATTTTATTCTACTTGATTTATGTGTGTTTCTTTTAAAAATATCTGGAGATTTGTTGCAGGCTTGCATTTTTGTTTTGTTTTTTTAATTTGAAACGCCATCAACACAATACAAAAGATTAGTTGAGAAGTATAGAAACCATATAAATATATAGTGTATGATTTTTCACAAACCATGTGCAATCATATAACTGAATTTAGAAAATGTGATCTAGTTATATCCACGCAATTTCAGTTATTTCCAAGATTTCTCCCAGGCATTTGAGATTTAAACTCAGTTAAATTCAGGATTTTATGTCTCTCCTGCTTTCTGTGTGAATTTGATTTTAAATCATGGAGATTATACAGGCCGTAAGGGGTAGGGCATCACCAGTTTTCTCAGGTCTCTGCTTAGAAGTGCCATAGCTCTATAGTCTTGGCACCTACTGAGACTTCATAGGTCTTATTTACTACTGACGGAGAGCGCTCAAGCCTCTGTTAATTGTGGTATGCTTTTCTTATATCTGTACAACATTCACTGTTTATTTTTCTCTCTCTCTCTCTCTGATAACTTTTGCACTTTCCTCATGGACATCGGGAAGGGGTAGCCTCTTTTATGTACTCCTTTGGGGTGATGGATGAAAATTGTTGGGGCTGCCTCGAGTTGTCCAGCTGGACCATGCAGCTCTCTCTGCCCTCCTGCTCCAGGGAATAGCGGCTTGTTTGAGGTTACTGCTTCTTTGAGTTCCAGCTGAACAGGGAACCATTTTTATTTCCTCTTGGGACATCAACTTTCTTTGGAGGTCTTCTCTCTACCTACCCCTGTTGCACCATCACCTACTCCCCCTAAAAGAGAAGAAGATCCAGGACTTTCCATATCAGGGTTTCAGACTCTCACTTTGACTCCTTTGGTTCTGTGGAAGCTCTTAGCTGATTTATAAGGCAGGCCAAGAGCAAAGCAAAACAGAACAAACGCCTTCCTCATAGACAGTCTTCTAAATATTTTACACCAAGGTTGGCTTTTTAAAGCTTAAGGTAAGAGGTTGCTCTAGGTTTTCTGTTTTGTTTTTATTTTCCACTGACCTCTGCCCCTCTGGCAATGCATATCTTCACTGCTAAAAGTCTGTGTGGGAAGAAGACTTGTGGCCTCATGTGCCACCCCTGTCCTAACACAATATGATGAATTCTACAAGGAAGGGGCCCTAGGCATCTTTTTAACAACTCCATGATAAATTTTTCTTTACTTTTTACAGGTGAGGAATGAGATGTAGAAAGATAGGGATGTCATAACAACAAATTATAGAGAGGCATGATGACAGTGTGAATTCAATGTTACCTATTAATCTTCTCTCAGTAGGATATTAGTGAAAATCTTAGGCATGCATGCCAGGGAAATACATTTTCTAATTCTGGTGTGGTTTTTCTCCTGCCATCACCCCAGTTCTACATCATCTTCTTTTACGAGATGGGATGGTCCACAGTCTCATTTTGATTCACACCAGTCCATGTCAGAATGGCTATTTTTTTTTTTTGATATCAGCACTGATATAATAATTACAAGCTCATCTTCTGTTTGGCATTCTTAGGATAAGCTAGGGTTTTTCAACCTTGCCACTTGACATTTTGAACCAGGTAGTTTGAGGACAAATTCCGGTAATTTGGACAGTTGTGGAGCACTGTCTTGTTGATTGACCTTTACCTCTAGGTGCCAGTAGCAGTCCTTCTGGTCATGACAATCTAACATGTCTCCAGACATTGACAAATGTCCCCATGCAGGTAAAATTGCCCATCCCTCATTAAAAACTACTCTATAGGTTTTGTTATCTGTACCTCTTTTATACTCTATTGTCATATACTTTGCTGTTCCAGAATTATCTCTATTCCTTACTCAAGATTCCAGAACTCTGTGTAAAGGCTTACAACAGGTTCTAGGGCAGATTCCAGTTTTGTAGGGCTTGAAATTTATATCATTTTGGGATCTCTGTTTAAGAAAAGGAATACAAAATATTATAAAAATAAAACTAAGCATAAAAGTTAAATATTTTGGATAAGAATTTAAATATTAAATTTTTGAGAATTTTGGAGAAAAAATTATCAGAAATCACAAAATTTGAAAAGTCAACAAATACCACAAATATCACAAAATTGAAAAAAAAATGCAATATAATTATTAATTATTTATCACACTCCTTTTAAACTACATTTTTGGCTAGTTATTCTTTGATAACCTCTTCCTATGGTGAGATTTGAACACTATATTTTAGAGAGGGAATAGATTACTTAGATTTTTTTTCTACTGTGGATAAATTGACTTTTGTTGTTACTGATATTTCAGAAAAGTTTATTTCAGCCTTGCAACTTGTTATGCTTGTGATCCTATACACTGCAATGCATAAAACATATGTTTTGCTACAGTATTGCTACAGGTTGGAGAACTGTCCAGAAATTCTGATAAATTCTGTTTCATGTGACTGCCATCAAAAAGGAGATAAAATGTAAGGAGTGTTTAATAATAATTAATAATAATACATGTGGCATTATTGAGTACATTCATGACAGGAGGACATTTCTGTTTTGACTAGAAAACCATGAGAACTGAATCCTTTGTTCACAATTTTAGAGTTTCAATTATTGGAAGAATCTCCCACAGACTACTTTCTAGATCCACTCATGTCAATATTTTTTCTTCTTCCACTTCACACATTATTTTAGTTCCTGGTAACACTGGACACATTCATATAGACGCACAACCTCTATCTTTTCACATCACTGACATGCTCCTGTGTAAGTCAGCAGGGGACATGTTGGGCATGGTACATCAAGGAGACTGGCAAAAACAACTATACACAGAAACGATGGTGAACCACAGAAACTCAGCCCACTTTACCCCAACAAAACCTATTCTCAACTCCTCTTACCCTTAGTAGGATCCACAAAATGCCACTGGCCACTGCCACACACCTTTAAACCTAATAGAAACAGGACAAGGAGGACATTCGAGTGGAAAGAGACAGATGTCTTCATTGATATTAGTTAAAACATCTTATTGTTTGAGACTTTTACAAAAATTTACCTCTGTGAAAATACATTTCTTTTTTTTTTCCTTTTTTTTTTTTTGAGGGCAGTGTCACTGACCCTCATATGTGGGACCTGAACGGGGGCCGCTGGCTTCCAAAGCCAGCGCCCAACCACAGCGCCACTTGGCCGGCCTGTGAAAATTCATTTCTATGGCCTCTCCCAGGGCCTTGGAAGTGAGGAGTCCAAACCATTAATTTCATTAGTTAAAAGTGAACCCATGTTAATTAACCATGGCTGCTGCAGGGAAGATGGAGGAGAAGATGGAGGAGGAGAGAAAACTGAGGCAGGAGGTTTATATTGGGTCCCAGGAAACAGGCAGAGAATAAAGAGCTCAGGTTTTCTATAAGATGCAAGAAAAATTTCCCAGCAATGATTGACATAATCAACGTTAGCTTTTCCACCTTGAAGCTCATAATACCGCCTCCCTTCAAAATGATATAGAGAAAAAATATTTTGTAGTATTTGTGGTACATGGTGCATTCCCCCTAGATTGAGAGCACTCTTAATTAGTTTTATCTGCTTTAGAATTTCTTGTAAATGGAAACATACAGTATGTATGTTTTTCTATCTTGCTTTTTTTTTTTAGCTCAGCATAATGTTTTTGAGATTCATCCGTGCTGCTGCAGGTTTATCAATTATTTATTTCTTTCATAGCTGAATCGTATTTTACTGAATATTGGACCATGATTTATTTATTCATTCATCTGTTGATGGACATTTGGGTCATTTCCAGTTCTTGGGCAGTATAAGCAAAACTGCTATGAACATTTATATCCATCTCCTTATATGGCTGTATGTTTTAATTCCACTGGGGTAAGTAAATTGGATCATATGGCATGTACATGTTTAAAGAAATATCACAGGCAAGTTACTTAATTTCTCTGTACCTCAGATTCCTCAGTTTATGTAAATGAAGACTTTAGTATCTAATTTATAGGGTATGATGAATCTACACCATACAGAGTGTTTAGCACCATGTCTGGTACTCAGTAAGCATTCAATGCATGAAATGATCAAAGTTATTGTTAGATAAGGATGTTCTCTAGGACAGATGAAAACTTAGGTTCCAGGCACTGTGGTTGTAGGCTGCATCCTCAATTCAGAAGGAAAATCAAGTTGTTTGGAGCCCATTGTCAGTGTTTTAATCTCTGCACCGTCATTTGGTTGCTTGGTGTCCTTAGGAAAGTTCTTAGCTTCTCTGTGCACAGTTTCCTCATTTGTAAAATTAGAGAAAATTCTGTATTACTAATTGTGTTAGTGGTACTATTATTAGCATTGTTTCCATATTATATTCAGAATTTAAAGAGAATTCCTTCTATTGGGAATGTGTATTGTTCAAATTTTGTGTAGCTTGATATTTCGACAAAAGAGGGTAAACTGCATTTGGTAGTTGGCTTGCATAGCGAAGTGTTTTTTTTTGGTTTTTTTTTTAATAACCTAATGGATGGTCTCACTGTTTCTCCTTGTAAAATGCCCTGATGCTGGAGAATACCCTCCCCCATAGCCTACAGCTTCTGTGGTTTCACTCAATCAAAACACTCCCTCAAGGAGATTTTTCTGTTTTTTTTTAACCTGATTGGCGTTTATGAGGGTCAGTTGATAGAGATCTTTTTTCCTTAGCTGCTCTGTGAGATTTATGTAATTTAGGATTTTGTTTTGAGGTTCCTGACAGATGGAGGAGAACATGGAATTGTAATGGCAGTAAGACATGAAACAGTCAGAAACTGTGATGCATCTAGTGTTTTTACAGTCTAATTTCTGTAGCACATATAACTAAAAGCTCAAATTCTGCCTTACCTGGTAAGGGCACTGCCTGAATGTAAGTTACTGTGGTGTTGGGAGGGGCTGGATTGACAGGAAAAATAAGGCACTGCTATGATATGGAAAGGGAGGGACTTACTTAGATAAACTTTCATGGACAAGTATTTCTGTCAGCAAGAATACAGACACTACGTAAATTAGTACCCCGTGGCCATTGTGGATTGCAAGGTTAGTAAAATACCCTTCATGTTTGCAAGTCAGAGTGTTTCTTATCTTCATTTTGCGTCTAGATGTTACAGCTTCCAGTGTTCTATTCTATAAATAAGATAAAATAAAAATTTTTCCATCTATTTTTAATGAAAAATAATGCTTGGTAATAATCTTATGAATTACTTAAGTATGAACATGCAATGATAAAACTAGTGCCTTCATTTTGCCTGTCAAATTATAAAAATCTTCTAATTTTGATTGGACTAGGTTTTAAAGATACCATTCAAGGGAAAACAATGAATGATATTGAACAATTTATTCTCTGGCTTAGAGATTTTTTTAGAGGCTGGAGAATAAAGGTTTCCAATCCATTCATTTATTCAATCACTGAATATTTACTGAAGGCTAGGTATTATTTTGAGCACTGGAACAACAGTGCTGAATAATATAAAGTCCCTTCTGGTGGTGAAAATGGGCACTAAATAAAAAAGAAAATAAATATATATAAATTGCAAATGGAAGGTAGAAAGAAAATACCATGTGAGATGTTTGGCTAGGGCACTAAGTCTCCAAGAGGAAGGCATAGCAGCACAAAAACCTTAGGCCAGAATGGGATGGGTTGTCCAAGGAACAGGAAGAAGCTCATTGTGGTTGGATTAGATGAATGATGGGGTGAGTGGACATATTCTAATACAACTCCAAACCACCATGAAACAACTCTCTCACCTGGAGTGTATGAGGAGAGCTGAGGTGTGAGATGGAAAAGGGGTTAGGTTGTGGGAGTGGCCAAAATATCACAAGGGCTAAGAATTACCTTGTATATTTAGTACAGTTATTATAACTACTTTTTAATTCTTCCTCTCACAATGGTCTGAATATTTATGCCCCCTAAAGGCCATATGTTGAAACCCTAACCTCCAACGGTGATGATATTGGTAGACGGAACCTATGGGAAGTACTTAAGTCATGAGGGTAGAATCTTCAGAAATGGGATTAGTGCCTTATAAAAGAGACCTGGGGAGCTCCTTTGCCCCTTCCACTGTGTGGGTGTTCAGGGAGGGTGCTGACCAGGAACTAGGAAGATGCCCCCATCAGAACATGACCATGCCAGCATCTTGATCTTGGACTTTCCAGTCTCCAGAACTGTAAGACATACATTTCTGTTGTTTATAAACCACCCAGTCTACGGTAGTTTATTATAGCAGCCGAGTGGATTAAGGCACACTCTGTTAATCCAATATTTCAACCAAATGACTTACTATTCTTTGATAATATTCCTTCTTTCCTTTCTTTACACTTTTTCTTATATGCTTTTCTGCAGCAGCAGAAGTTTCTTTTCTTTCTCATGTTTTTTCCAAACTTTACATTTTTCAAGGTAAGTTCAAAAGTTAGATCTCTTCTGAAGCCTGATAGGTTCATCCTCTGGTTTCCTCATAATATTTGGCTGGTACCATTCTTGCTGCAACTATCATCTGCTGTGTATTCTAATATTGCTATTCTCCCAATGATTGCTAGAGGGCAGCAGTCATGTCTTACTCATCACAGAGTCTGCAATGTCTAGCAGAGAGTGTTGGCTTTACTGGACATACTCACGCTACCGCTGAATTAAATGAAGATATCTGTTCATTTTTCCAGCAAAATTCCAGTTACGCCCCAACTGAGTTTTCTTCAACTTTGTATCTCTGATGCCTAGTACCTCACCAATTCTACAGATGGAACTGAGGTTAATTTTAAACAAATGGACCAGTTATTATAATTTAATATTATGTAAGGTTTTAAACAAATAATAGTTAATATGAAGAGGATGAAAAATAACAGTGATACACTATATTTCTGTGTTTTCATATTTAATATAATTAATTTTTATAAATGTATGATAGGAGAATCTGGTAAAATGTGGGACTATTTATGTTACTATTTTGTAGAACTAATGGCTTCTGTTGAAGTTTTTATAATTAAATTTTAGCTTAAGAATAGTTATTTTCTTAATATGAGATTGTGTCTCAGCAATATTGCTTGTTCTTCTATTTTTTCTTAGCATGTATTCATTAAGTAGGGTTAATAAATTACTATCATTGTCATGAAAGTTAAAAAAGTGCTTTATCACCAGGTCAGGAATTACATTAGTATTGTGTCTTGGCTGCACGTAGACTGTGGGTGCAAAATTTGACACCCTTATCCAACTGGGGATAACATTTGGACTTATGGCCAAAACCACTTCAGGATGTTCTTCTATAAAACTAACAAACTATAACTATGCATTGATAATTTTGACTTGATTTATTAATTACTTTAATGTGAGTTTTAAATAATTATTTTGTAGTTTATAATTCACCATGTACTTATTAGCTTTGCTGTAGTTATACTAAACATATAGTCTGTACTCATGGGAGCAAGAAAACATTGTAGTTTTAGGAATAACAATTGAGAGATTGGAAAGAAAGAGGAAGAGTATAACTTGAACACATTGACAGCTCTTTTGGGGCTTCTTGAATAATTGAGGGGCCCTGAAGCTGTTTAATCTCATAGAATTATAGAAACTCTAAGATTCTTACATATTCCTTATAAGCTGATAGATTTATTGGGTGTGTTTAAGTGACTTAAAATGGAAACAATCTCATGTAAAATCAGTATTTCAGTATTTTCTATTTTCTTTGGCCTAATGCCAAGAAAATTTCAGCAGATTCTAATAAGCTAGAAACTGATTTGTGGAAATGATGTGGGGAGAAAACTGCGCATGTTAATCATATTTCAGTACTTTTCTATGCCTGCACACAAGCTTGGTAATTTGCCTAATTATCTCTGAGGCTGGTTTGAAGGCGAAATTTAGGTGTTTTTTCAAAAGATTTGGTAGGTTGAATTATTGGGTCCTAACTCTTCAGTCCTTGTTATGGCCTCATGGCAGATACTTTCTTGACTTAATTTTCAGGTTTTGTATAGATTTTTGCATTGGATATTTGAGTTTTACTTTGGTCAATGGGGATTTTAGTAGATGTGATATTGTTGTGTGTATGTTGTGTATCTCTATTTTTGTGTGACATATCTCAGCTTATGGATAAAAATGATGTTATGGCTGGGCTGGCCTTTGTGGTTCTTATTATGATTGCACGATGCCCTCAGCACAGGAAAAGAAAAAACAGGCCACCCAAACTCTCAGTTATCCAAACCAATAAAAATCTATAAAACAAGGGAGCTTGGGGTTAGTGTGTGTGTGTGTGTGTGTGTGTGTGTGTGTGTGTGTGTGTAGGGGGTGGTGGTGGTGGTGGGGGCTAGTTCTTTATCTAGTCACATTGCTGGCAATATGTTTATTTGAGATAGACATCTTAGAGATGGGTGCCTTTTTGAAGTGGATGCCTCAGCAATCAAAGCTTAACTCAGGCGTTTCCCTTAAGAAAAAAGAGAAAACCCAACAGTCTGGGCTTACACTACAGGCTTGTACAGAGTCCTGAAATGTGCTTGAGTGGCTGAATTTGCCCATCTTTTAATTTCTCTTTATCAAGAGAAGAACATGTTTCATGTAGCCTTGTATCAAGGAACATGAAAAACACTGGAAAATACTTGGATTCAACCCAAACTTTGGAGTCCAGTCTAACTGTGTACAGCCTAGATCAGCTGAACCCCAGCTGACTCACAAATATGTAAGCAAGCAAGAAAGTTTTATTATAACTTCTCTGCTACAGAGTTTTGGAGTCATTGTAAGGCCACACTTTTGTGGCAATAGCTGACTGGTAAGGGTTCAAGAAGTTCTGATTGACTTATAGAAGTTTGATATGCATTTTGCTTTTGAGAACAATGAGACACTAAGTGATTAACTGATTTTCCTGAGGTCAGATCAAACTTCAGAAAGTAATCTGAGACTACCTGTGCCAATGTTACTTTACTTTGAGCCAGAAAATTTTAAATCAGACACCAAAAACCAATATCTTTATGGTTTGCTTCAAAACATTCTTGCAAAGCAATTGTTTTCTGGGCAAACAATTTGCTTATCTAGGCAAATAACTATCTCATCAGGATATCAGTTTGCTTACCTAAATAAACTACTCACCTATTAGGATATCAATTAGTCTATCACAACTTACCTTAAGACTTTCACCTTGGATCCTAAACTATTAGGGCATTAATTTAGTGCAGTTCTAACTAGATTCCCCTTTCAAAGACTCACCTTAAACCACTTGCAGGAAGATTCCAAAACTCCAAATATTCTTCCCTAACTCTACCTTTGAAATTTTACTGAGACTGTCAAGATGATAGTAAATGTGATAAGTAAATGTAATGCACTCAGCTTTGCTTATCAACAGTTTTTTTGGTGGTCTTTGTGTAAGAATTGACAGTTGAAATACTTTAGAATTATTCAGTGGAGCATTAATTAATACATATATTAAAAAGAATAGCAAACGCCTAGTTACAGGTTTATTGGCTTCCAGTTGTTTTTGTTCCACCGTTAACTTACGCATCGATCCATGCATCAGGGTCACATCTATAAAAGAAAGGAAGAGAATAATCTTTACATTTTTCATATCTAAAACTATGATTCTAAGATGTTGAGATAAAACAGGTATGTGAAAAAAAAATTACTGGAACAATGTTTTATGTGTTTGGTCTTGATCTCTTCTAATAAGAAGTGCACAAATTACAGCATAATTTAGATATAATTTATTTTTTGGTCTATGATAAGTGCTTTTAAAATTTATCCTTTAGAGGGTTTGTTTGTTTGTTTGTTTGTTTGTTACATAAATTAGTTTCCATTGAGAGTCTGAACCTGAATATATTCTTTTCTGATACTACTTGTCTCTTCAAATGATACAATTTCACCCATTTAGAATTCACTGGCAAGCGATATTTATTACCTACCTCAGATAGTTCTACCTCCCACTAGCAGGTAAGTAAACAAAACTCTTGCTAAAGAAATATCACCTAGCATAATGACACCTTGTTTTATTTGGTCTTCTTTTGAAAGATGTTTGTTACTATTTTACACACAATTCTAACACATACTGTACAGATTAGAAGAAATAAAATGATCTCTAGAGTGATGCTATGTAAGCATATTGATAGCATGGAGAATTAAGAGAGAACACTTTATCTACAAAGGAGAAAACCACATAATTATTGAAACAGCTATATGACTATAAAGCACAAAATCTAGAGTAATTGAAAATGGGTCAGACAATATTACATACCTTTGATTTATAGATAGTGAAATAGCAGATGTTCATTATAATTGTGCTTTACCATCTGGAAGCCAACTTAGAGTTATAGCAAAATTCTTTATTTAAGGATTCTGAGAAATGTATAATAGTTTTTTAGAAGCATAAACATATTAAAATTTTGCTTATTAACCTACAGAGATAAAACTTATATGCCTGTAAAATCTGATCATTCAAAATAACAACTTATTCAGAGTTCTAGCTAGCTGGAGTTTTATAACAGTTAGCTTTTTGAAATGTTCTCTGATATTTCCTGTTTTGCTTTCTCTTAGTTTTATACTAAATTTTATTGATTTAAGATTTTTGCTTATAATATGTGTCCCTTTAATATTTTATAAACAGTACTTTCACCTTGGTGAGAATTAAACTTTGTCTTTTTCTTTTAGTTCCACCACAAGTTTTATTTCTACCCTCCTCTTTTCCTCTCAAAACTCATTGTTTCCAATCTATCAGGAGGATCTTATATGTGTGATTCACTGAGCAAAGGTCACTTCTAAATAGGAAAATGTTATACTTTTGATTTAATCTGTTTTTGGTGTGGAAGTAAATTCAATTGAGAGAGATTTTTTTCCTTCTAAGTCAAAAATTTTCATTTCTTATAAATTGATTATACTTTGTGCTTCAGTTATAACGATTCTATAGCCTTAGTCTAGTTAGTCTCTTTGGAGGGAGGTCACATTAGAAGGTAATTTTCAAGTTAGGTCTTGCCCATTTTCAGTATTTTTGGGTAGCTTTACTGCAATATCTTTCATATGTGAAATAATCAGGCTGTTTATACAAGTTTTCAGAAGCTTTTAAAAAGTGAACGCTCAAACTTTATGTTGCTTTAACTTAGCACCATGGAAGATAGATATAGAAATGGATGAAAGAATAGGTAAAGAGGGGCTGGCTGAGTGGCGTGGTGGTTAAGCACTGGCTTGGGAAGCCAGCGGCCCCAGTTCGGGTCCCACATATGAAGGCAAGTGACACTGCCCACACACAAAAAAAAAAAAAAAAAAAAAAAGAATAGGTAAAGAAACAATTGTGCTCTCAAACAGATGATAGGTGAGATGAACAAGTATATTTGAGAATTTACAAATGGGAATTTTTAGCACAATAATGATAGCTATGTCAAAAGGAAAAATTCATCAATAAAAAGAAGTATTGATGATATATTCTTGACATAATGCTGATTTATTTTTGACTTATTTCAATTGACAATGGTTTGGGCAATTGATTTATTTTTTGAATTCTTTACAATGATTAAATAGTTTCTGAAAGGCTGAATAATAACCTTATAAGTCCCAGTTCAGTCTCTTTATAGGTTATATTGTTAAATCAGTTTGAGAGCAAATTTATTTTGCAATAAGTGAAACAACATATTAACTTCTACAGAATCAATTACTAATTTTCATTTTTGGATGGTGTCATACTATACCTTTTCCTTATATAAATATTATTTTGTTTTTGTTATACCAAAATTATTTGTGCATACACATTTATTTAAATACCAAATTGAAATGAAGTAGAAATAATTCCGTTTTTAGACTTTGACTATCAGAAAGATAAGTGGATACTTCCTATGGTCTCGAAACTCAAGAGTATGAGTTGACTAATTGCAACATTATAATTCACATTTCTAATTTAGTGATTAGATAATCAAGTGTTTTCACATATTTTGACTGTAATGAAATCCAGGTTAAATCAGTGTATTTGCAGTTTCACTGTCAATTTAGCTGAATTTGGCAATGTTTATTTGAGAAGTTGTGGAACTCTGGCCTCCATTGATGACCTGTTGTAACATATTTTCCATATTTTCTCACTAAGATTTTAGCTCCATGGGGGAGAATTCTCTTCTCTTCTTTTTTTTTTTTTTTTTTTTTTTTTTTTTTTAGTTGAGCCTTCCTGCCACCTGTTGGCAGCTCAGCGGCAGCTCAGCTCAGGAATTGAACCGGTGACCCTGTTGCTCAGAGCTCGCACTTAACCGACTGAACCACTTGACCGGCGCTTATCTTCTGTTTTTAAAATATACATAAATAGAAATAAAGGAATCATTTTAGCGAAATTTACTTTATCGATGGCTGGAACACATTTTGAGAATCAGTGCCCTCAGGCTTTTTCATCTTGCTTGCTCAGCATCTCAAAATGTTGAAAGAGAAACCGGGGTAACAGAAATCCAGGGAGAGACATCTGAGAGCGCTTCAGAGGAAAATGTGCTCAGCTTTATCATTGCACCCGTCGTTGAAATTTGGCAGATCTGCTAAGCCCCAGGAGGCATACTGGTCTTAGATTAGTCTATAAAAATCAGGAATAGTATGTAAGATTTATTGAGCTCTTATGTTGCTCCAGAAACTGCTACAATTCCATATAAGTTATTTTATAATCCCATTTTATGGATGAGTAATCGAAGCCCACAAGGGTTTAGCA
This sequence comes from Aselliscus stoliczkanus, assembly GCA_033961575.1. Classification (NCBI taxonomy): domain Eukaryota; kingdom Metazoa; phylum Chordata; class Mammalia; order Chiroptera; family Hipposideridae; genus Aselliscus; species Aselliscus stoliczkanus. The sequence continues at coordinate 156,209,654 of CM066731.1, forward strand.
ACTGTTCCAGTGTCACCCTGCTGGTAAATGGTGGCTCCAGAATTTGCAGTGTTCATGCTTCTGCTGTGTTTCCTGTAGTCACTAATAGTCTCTCCTTACTCTTGGGTTCTCCTCAATTTCTTGTGCAGTATGACTCCGACAGGCATCAAATGCCAGTTCAGAAAGTTGGTTCTAGATCTTCACCTGCATTTGTCCCACTTCACCTGCCAGGTGATGATGATGGAGCTCTAGCACAAATGATGAAGCTTACGGTTCATTTAAGAGGCATATGATGCCTGTATTTTTACATAATAATCAGTAAAATTAATAGATACCACGTATATTATAACACATACATATTTACATATACAGGTTTCTTTATTTTTTTTCCCTTAAGGGTTGCACTGTTTTCCTTAACACACCTGCAAATTCCACCGGCTGAAATCCATTCAGATACTCCCTGTGCACTCATATGTATCTCGTTAGTACAAAAGAGTGGGTTTTATTAGTTCTCTTATTTGTCTTGCTCAGGTTCCCAGCTATTAGGTTGTCAAAAAAGTCATGACGCATTTTGCAACGAAAAACATAGAAAAAATAAGTCATGACTTTTCTGAAAATCTAATATTTAGGAAGTGTGAAACAAAGCTGTTGAAATGCACCGTGTATGTATAGTGCTATTTGTCTTTTTTTGCAGATACTCCCCAGGGATTTGTAAATAATAACCATTCTGGAGGTGGAATTAACACCAATCTCTCATTTTTGTAGGCAATGTCATCCGACCCCTTTTAGGTAGTAATTAAGGTAAAAATGGGCATAGTTATCTACTGGAAAAAGCTTTTGTGATTAGGAAGTAAAAGACAGGGTGGATTAGCCAGAGATGAAAGTTAGTTAAGGAGCCATCTAGCACATGCTGGTGACTCCACCAGCTACTGAATGAACGGCCAGAGACAAATCCAAAGCGCTGTACCAAACACCTGTTTATAAGAACACTTTTGGACTTTTGACACCCAGATGCACTGAAGATGCCTGTTGAAAACTAGTAGGAAAAACATGGAAGTGCAATGGTTCTTAAACTTGAGTTTATCAGAACCACCTTCACAGTTTGTTAAAACACGGATTACCGGGCCTCATTTTAGAGTATGATTTAATAAGTCTACATTGGACCCTATAATTTGCATTTCTAACAAGTTTCCAAGTGATGCTGCTGCTCCTGGGTTGAGCACTATCCTTAAAGAACTCCTTGCAAGAAAGATGACTGCTTTGTGCCTTGAAATTATATGATCAGTTTACAGTTTTAAATAGAAACTCAACTATAATATAAAAAAATTTAAAACTTACTTTCAAGATGTATTCTATATGGTTACACACCATTATTTATTATAGAATCTACTTTTCTTCTTTTAATTTTTTTGGATTTTTTTTCCCCCCTAGGTAGTCTTCATTTTATTCTTAATCAAAGCTGTGTCTTTTTCCCTTTCTCTTCTTGTTTGAGTCTCATTTTCCAATTTTATGCTATTATATATTGTTGGAAGAGTTATTCTTTCTTGAGTAATTTTTCAAATTAGAATTATCCATTAGATCGTAGGCTTATTGGAGCAAGGAATCATGTGCTATTCATTTTGAATCCATATGTCCCTCCTATCACTGATTTTAGTACTGAGCACTGCATATAGAAGAAATCAAATAATATGTATTACATTGATTATTGAGTGGTCAGAAAAATCGTGATGTAATTTTTCTGTTTTTTGCTGCAAAAAAGCATCCTGACTTCTTCAACAACCCACTATTACATTTTTGACTCTCTTTTTTTCTTCTCAAGACCAAAAAAGTCATGTACAGAGTTTTTGGCAGTCTGAAATTTGCACATGAAGAAGGCAAAAAATAGTGCAAGGTCAATGGGAGTCTGTAGGAAGGGAAGGTGGTATGCAATAATTAAACCTGAATCAATACAGACTTTAACTTATTAAATCCTTTATTTGAAAGATTTCTTTATTATTTATTGGGTGTTTTATCGTGCAATATACCAAGAGGAAGCAATCAATGCAGATATATTTATCAAAAATGAGTTAGAACAGAAAAGAAAGCTAAATAGAATTTTACCTGGAAATAGTTTTTTGAGGACACTGATTAAATTCAATAACTATAAAATAAGTAAAATGAAATGAAATCATAGAAAATGCTTCACAAGGCAAAATGAAATGGTTTAAATCAAGCAACTCATAAAGGGGAGTTTTTACATGTAAAATATTTTTTCAAGTGAAAGAATCTAATCTCTGTAAAAGGTACATAGTAAATGATTTGTCATATTATGTATGTTTAAAATATTTCATGATTAAAAATACAAAGTGTAATTGAAAGACATAAAACAAAATTGAACAGATGGAAAGGTCTAATATGTCCCTGGGCAGGAAGACTTATGATGAGCAAGTCAATTCTTCTAAAATTAATATATACATACATATATATATAATATTTATTTATTTATTTATTTATTTATTTATTTATTTATTTAATGCAGTTCTAGTTAGAATTCCAATGTACTTTTTTAGATGAAGGGCATATGTATAAAATAATATTAATATTTATTGCCCAAACTGAGCTAGAAATAAAAGGACCAGGAAGAGGGACTTGATATACCTCATATCAGAACATCAATACTGAAAAACCACTAAACTCAAATCAATATGACATTGGTATAGAAATAGACAACAAGTTACAAGAATATAATAAGTATTTCATAAATAAATCTCATCAAAAATGAGAATTTAATATATAAAATAATGGTACATTCAATGGGAAAGGATAATTTTTTTCAAAAGTTCTCATTATTGGCTATCCATCTGAAAGAAATAAAATTGGAATCTACCTTCTACATAAAAATAAACTCCAGATATACTAAATATTTATCTATGGAAAATAAAACGTAGAACCTTGAGAGTTTTTCAAGTTTAGAGGAATGTTTAAAATATCTAAGGTTTGACAAAATATTCTTAATCAATACTGTAAACCCAGAAGACATACAGAAAATAATAGGCATAATTTATTATAGGAAAATTGAAACTTTTCTTCATTTTAAAATATAGTATAAATAATGTCAATAACAAGATGATAAATGTAGGCAAATACTTGTAACAGAATTGATACGATAAGGCCTAATATTAATCATTTATGAACAACTCTCATAAATTGAAGAAATATATAGAAAAGAGGAAAAGGATAAATGACACTTTATAATATTGCAAATTGAAATGGCAACAAACATAAAAAGACATTATAGGGGCCGGCCGAGTGTCGCGGTGGTTAAGCGCTGGCTTGGGAAGCCAGCGGCCCCGGTTCAGGTCCCACATATGAGGGCCAGTGACACTGCCCTCAAAAAAAAAAAAAAAGACATTATAGTTCACTAGTTGTCAGAGAATAAAAATTAATGTAATATTGAGATGTCTTGTTACTCCCAGTAGAGAGTAAAAAGTTAAAGAGAATGCTTTACACTATACACTGCAGATATAAATGTGAGGTTTTCCCGTTTTTAAGGGATAGTAATCTGGCAGCAACTATTGAATTAACAATAAATATATCCTTTGACCCAGATCTTACACCATGCTACAGAATCTAAACCACATAAATACATCGTATTTAGTTATACATATTATGATAGAATCTGCTCAGTATCAGGAAATTGATAAACCTTGTAATCTGGCACACTCAGCAAGAACATGAAGTGATGCTCAGAGGCCATGGTGGGCTGCAAATGAGCATGGAGAAAAATATAGGACGTTATTTTTTAACATGGGTAACCTTGGCGGGAGTGAGCTGATAAGGAAGGAAGAGTTAGGAGATAGAAAGGAATGAGGCAAACAGCAAAGAAATGAAAAAGAGTGCATTGAATAAACACACAGATGATCACATACATATGTGTATGTATTTGTATGCATTTATAATTATATGTGAGGTAGGACAATTAAGTTTGTGAACTTGTTGCAATGACATTGCTAACCTTTTTTTGATATTGGAGGGATTATACATTATGAATTTGTACCAACTGCACAAACAGTTAACCAAGTTTACTATTTGGAGGTGCTAAAAACACTGCGTATAAAAGTTAGATGACCTGAACTTTTCACGAACAATTCATGGCTCTTGCATCATAACAATGCACCAGCTCACACAGCACTGTCTGTGGGGGAGTTTTTAACCAGTAAACAAATAATTGTATTGGAACACCCTCCCTACTCACCTGATCTGGCCCTGAATGACTTCTTTCTTTACCTGAAGTTGAAGGAAATATTGAAAGGAAGACTTTTTGATGGCATTCAGGGCATCAAGGGTAATACGACGACAGCTCTGATGGCCATTCCAGAAAAAGAGTTCCAAAATTACTTTAAAGGGTGGACTAGGTGCTGGCATTGGTACATAGCTTCCCAAGGGGAGTGCTTCGAAAGTGACCATCATGATATTCTGCAATGAGGTGTGTAGCACTTTTTCTAGGATGAGTTAGCAAACATAGTTGTCTGACCTTGTGTGTAAATAAAAGTGTAAGTTACAAATAGTTTTTTAAAACGTTATGAACCTAACAATGTGGCTGTGCCATTGTTATTTAAACCCTCAGTGTTTTTCTATTATTTGTAGATGAGGTCCAAATGCCTTGGTATGGCCGATAGTTGTTTCCATGTAAAATTTCTGCTTGAGTCTTCATCCTCATCTTTGGTTGTGTCCATTGGTTTACACCAGATGTTTTGCATATTGTGGCTATATGAAGGATCATGAGGCAAGAAAAGTCACATTTCCATTCATTGATTTGCTAACTTTAAATCATATTATAGTTGATTTAGATACGTGATTTTGAGAAAATATGAATCTTCCCTATTACAATTATGGAGTTTCATATTGTTCCAAAGAATGGCACAAAAAAAAGCTCTGCTGAATATGAAACTAGTTTAGCACTTCTGTGTATTAGCTTTCAAAAATGTAATGATTATTTGTTACTTTGAAGAAGTACATTATGGATACTAACAATAAGAAAACAAGACAGGAAATTTTGCCAGAAGAGAGAAATTTAGAATTCTCCCTGAAACTTTACTTGTGTCACATTTAATTTTTTCAGACATTTTAAACTAATTATGACAGCTTTAAATGGAAAATGTTTTCTATGTACTCAACAATGAATTGGCCGAAGGAATTCCAGAGATAAAAATGATAGAAGGAACATTTCCCTAGGAGTATATGGTACATTTCTGAGCCTTCCTCTCTAGTCAAGTTTGGTTAGAAGATTGTTTTCATTCCCAAATTGGGTCGGTTGTCAAGTCTTAAAATAAGACCAGGAAAATGGCCTGAAGCCTGCTTAAACAAATTATGATATAGCAACATAGAAGAGTACTACATAGCCCCTAAAGAGTGTGATCCATATTTCTGCCTACTGCCATGGATCAATGCCTGAAATACATTGTTAAGGAAATATATCTGTATTTGTTTAGAATTCAGGAAAAGTTGTGGTAAACCCTGACCCTGAATTAACAGGTTAACACCAGTGAAAAGGTTTTCATTACTGCCTAGCAAGCCTCCACTGCCTAGAGAGGCCATTTGAAGTGCCTGAGGTGTTCGCTGTTGGCAATTGTCATGATGGTCTCCCAAGTCAGACTTCCTTTTCTCTCTGCCCCTTCTATGGCTCCTACCTCCCATCTGTCACTGCTCTCCGTACAATACCTCTCTCCCTCACTGCCACTTTGCTCTCTTTGCCACTTCTTTTTATCTTATTTTTCTCAATCTAGAGATGAGGAAGTGCCTGACTAGCGGACAAGATAGGAGAGGGTGACCTGGACTTCTAAAATAACCCATTCAGTTTTCTACTATGTGTGAAAACAAATGGTATCTTTTCCATTTCTGTGGGGAGAATAGCTCTGTCAGGTCTAAATGAAGGTTTTCCTTTAGAAAAACACCCTTGTCACTAAGGGAGATTTTAAATAGTATGCAAATAATAAAGATTGTCTATAGAGTCAATAGTCAGGTTGGTCTCATTGAATGGCAAGTGACAAAGCCCAACAAAGCTTGTTTGAGTGAAAATAATTTATTGTTTCAAATAAAAAAGGTCAAGGGATGAGGTTTGATTAAGGCAATGCTTGAATCAGGACTCAAGTAATTTTTTAAAAAATAAACTTTTAAGTGTAGAATAGTTTTAGATTTACCAATAAGTCATAAAAATATTATGTCATACCCAGTTTTCCCTATTATTAACATCGGACATTAATATGTACATTTGTCATGTCTAATGAACCAATATTGATACATTATTATCAATTTTTATCGAAAATCTATACTTTATGCAGGTGTCTGCAGTTTCTACCAAATGTCCATGTTTTTTTTCCTTTCTTTCAGGATCCCACGCTACATTTAGTCATCATGATTCCTTAGGTGCCGCTTGCCTGTAATGCTTCCTTACACTTTCCTTGCTTTTGATGATGTTGGCTGTTTTGAAGAGTACCAGCAACGTATATTGTAGAATATCTATCTCTCAGTTAAGATTTGTCTTATTTGTTTCTCATAATTAGCCTGAGGTGATGGGTTTTTGAGGTGGTGTTTGTCAGATTTCTCCACTGTAAAGTTACTCTTTTTTCCCCTTTTCCATATTGTACTCTTTGGAAGGAAGTTGCCATGTGCAGTGCACACATAAGGAGCAGGGTGTTCTGCCCCAGTCCTGGACTGTGGTGTATCTACATGTATTAGTTGGAATTCTTCTTCACAGAGGACATGCCCATTCTCCTGTGTTTATTAATTTATATAATCATTTATTTATATCAATATGTACTCAGGTATTTGGTTTATATTTTGGATTATGATCGAATACTGCTTTATTAATTTTGTTTCTCAAATTGTTTTAGCTTTATAATTTTGGGGGACTTTCTCAGTTGGCTCTCGTGTTTCTTTGCTATAGCTCTATTGTGAGTTTTTTGTTGATGGAGGCACGATTTTTTTAATGTTCTGGTGCTAGAAGTTTCTCCAGGCTCATCTTGTACATTTTCAGCTCAGTCCTAGATTTTGCCATTTCTCCAATGGCCATACCTATTTTTTGAAAATAGTATTAGGAACCAAGATCTGGGGGCTAGGTGCTATGGCATTGTTGTTATTTCTAGGCCCTATCGGCTGACAGAGCAAGAAAAGACACACACACATGAAGTTCAAGTGATTTTATCTGGACTGATTTTTTATCAGTCTTTCACCCAGGTCCTCCATGTTGACTCAATTGTTGGACAGAAATTTTCGTCATACTTGCAAGGTAGCTATGAAAACTCTAGAAGTTAAGTCCCAAGGAACAGAGTCTCTTTCCAGAATCCCAACAAATTCCCACCAAGTCCCATTCGTTCCTTTCAAGTCACATACCAACTCAGAAACTGATTGTTGCAACCAAGCAAAATGAGATATTTATGTTAGGTCATGTGATCCTAAGGGTCAGAGGAATGATACTGTTTGAACTAGATGGGCTAAGAACACAGGAGACATGGAATTTGAAATGGTTGAAAATAAGAAAAATGGAAAATATAGCTGTATGGTTGAAAAATGATAATTTCCATCACAGTCAATTACCACTACTTCTACGAATGCTGAAATTCTAAAACTGGCTACCACTTACTATGAAGTTTAGAAAGAAAATAAGATAGTTACTTTAAAAAAAATGGTACATAAGTAAATTACCTGGGCTTTTTCTGAAATGAACACCTACAACTTCTGAAAATTGAAGAGCACTTTATAATATTTTTGCATATGAGTATTCCCTGCTTTGAAACTACAAATGTGGAGAATAAATCTATTGTAAGGTTACTTTCTGGTTTTGCTTTTAAAAATAATTTCACTTTTACAAGGATGCAGCATTTAGGCTGGGAGGAAATAAAATCTGTTGTTGTTTGTGATTTTTGACTGTCTCCATTGGTTTGCTTTTTTTACCTCTTTCAGGAATATATTCAAAAATAAACTAGACAGCTTGCTGTTCATTCATCAAAATGTTAAGGCACTTTTTTTTTTCCACTTCAAGTAAGTTTATGAAATATTATTAAAAAGGAAAAACTGTAGGATGGTAGGGCTATAGGATAGCTTTGAAACTAAAACCACTACTATTGTTTGAAATTTTTGGGGTTTTTTTCAGTAAGGACTTCACATCGCTTTTTAATTAAACCAGCAATTAGCAAAACAAAACTTCCAATGGAAAAGGACTATTTTTAAATTCATCCCTTGATTAGCATATTAGCAGTTATCACAAAAGTTTGCCTTTCATATTTTTTAACTGAAGGCAATGAATGGTTCTGTTTATATTTAAGATTGTTTTGCTTTAAAAAAAATTGCTTTAAAGTATTAACAATCCATTGTAGAGAGCTAAAGGTTTTACAAAATAAATAATTAAATACGTTTCTAATTTGATTTTTTTTAAATGTACTTCTGTTTTTGTTGTGACATGTGTTCAAACTGTGGTTAAGCCACAAATATCTTGGGTGACTTTTAAATTTAGAATCCATGAAATAGGCATAATTAAATTGGGAGTTCTGAATTAAAACTTTGGTTATTGAGAACCCTTAGAGAACTGGACTTCCAGAATTCAAAAAAAATAACTTTTTTGAGAAGTGCAATAATGATACAGTGTTGAGTTATAAGACATTTTATCTTATTTTTTCAGCTCTTTTGACAAGAATCTTCCACTTTTTCGCTACTTTACACAGTGGATACTTGCATGATTTATTTTCTTATAACTCTATTAAAATATTTTCGTTTTTGAATGCTGGGTATTTCTAAAAATATTTAAGTTTTGTCTTAAACTTGTTCCTATATATGCTAGTTCTTTACAAATAAAACATCCAATTTGGGATCAGCATATCATGTAATATTTTAAGTCAATTTTATTAACAATTATTTATTGAAAATGTTTTTTGTACTGGACATAGTGATAAGTGCTTTTTACACATCTCATTTACTGTTTACATTTCAGTATGGTAGGTATTAAAATCTCAGTTTTAGAGAAGAGGAAACTAAGGCTCAGAGAGTTTAGGATAATTAAGGTTATACGGAAGAGCCAGGATTTAAACCTATCTGTAGAACATAACGTGCTACATCTAAACAACTAAGAGATATTGTATCAGACAAAAAAAAAATCAATATGAACATTAATTGTTCAGAGAGGCTCCCCTCCACTGTTCTTTCATGCTCCTATACACCTTGCTGGGTATGCAAGCAAGGTCCTGACCGGTCTTTACCCAGGCCATTTCTCAGTCTTGTGTTTACAGAAAACCACTTTGTAATGGATGAGGTAATGTCTTCCTTTGCAACAAAGAGCAGATTTTCTATAAAAGCAATGGATTCCCCAATTTCAGAGTTCTTCTATATTTGCAACCCCTTATAGTTGTTCCTTGCATTTAATGGGCACTCAGAATATGTTTGATGTGAGACGTCAAGCACAAAGCGTAAGTTATAAAAAGAATAAATACCGGGAATGAATTCTCAAACCTTAGGTCTAATTGTGATCCTTGATTATTCTAAAAAACAAAACAATGAACCTCAATAAAAATAACATCCATTTCTTAGTGTCTAATATGTGCCTGGTGAGTTCTTAATTCTTTATGTTGCTTTACCTCTTATAACAACACTTTAAGGTAGGTAAACATTTTTAATCAAGAAAGGTAGAATGAAAAATAATCTTCAAAGAAAAGGGCCCAGTAAATGCTTACTTCTGATATGTTTGCAAGATAAATCTGAGGAAGATCCTGTCATAGCAAAAAAAAACTGCACATGATTGGGCAAATACTCCTATTATATATTATGTTAGGGTCATTTGTACCTCATAATTCTTATGAAACTGGCTTTACCTTAGCAAGAATCAGTGTACCAAATACTATTCCATGCCACACTGTATGACATCAAAGTCAAGCCAGCTGTTTAGATAAACATTTTAAAGGAGTACAAGAATTAATTTGATTGAGTGCCTTAACTCTATTGCTAAGAGTCAGAGGATGGTAGTTTCCCCTGAGGCAGTCTCTCAATTCTGATTTTTAGGACTTTTTTTTTTTTTTTTTTTTTAATCCTCCAGGCACTGAAAATCTTCCTCCTTTCCTAGGAGTTTTCCCTGGGGACAATCAGGGCTGCACACACATCTAAAATCCAGAGACTGATGATGGGCATGCAAAAACGATTTGGAAAGGCATTTAGGGAAGACCATGAAGTGAGCAAGAAATATTAGGGTCAAAACTAAAAATGCCCCCCTCTGTTAGAAAATGTATGTAATCCAAGCCAACTGTTGGATGCAGCTTAGCTCATCCACTCCAGGAGCTGAGTCCGGGGCTTTCAGGGTAACTAGGCAACGCCGTTGCCGTGGTAACCTGTGAAGCGCAGAGGGCATTAACGCGGTGGACTGGGACGGTCTTTGCCTGCCCAGGGCTGGCCTGGTGCGAGTGGGGGAGGCAGTGCCAGGCTCTCGCGAGAGCTGCATGCGGGTGTCCGCACGCGTCTTCAGGTTGCCCTTAGAGACGCGGAGGGGCAGGGGTGCGGAGCGGTGCTGATGGCTGCTCAACCAGGGATGCCCGGCTCAGCCCTTCGGGTTCTGGAAGACGCGTTGGGCATGGGCTCGACGGATGCCGGGGACACAGCGGACGCGGTGGCCGCCGAGGGCGCCTACTACCTGGAGCGTATCCTTCTCGAGGCGGCGCGGCCTGCAGGCGCGGGCACGGGGATCGAGTCCGAGGGGCCGGCTTCCCACTGGGGACGCCCTGGGAGGCCTGTTGGACCCTAAGGTGGCGCCTGGGCCACCACGATCCCGACAGCTCCCCGTGAATTTGTCGCCTGTGAAAATGTTAGGTTGCCGCGTTCCTGTTGGAAGAAGTGTTGAAAGACCTTTAGGAGTCTCGTGCTTTAGTAACAACTCAGTACAAAACTTTGGATGGAAGTTTCTGTGAAGGTGGCACAACAAATTGAACCACTCCTTTCGCTGAGTGGTGTTCCTAAATAAGCCCCCAAGCGTCCAGAATGCCTTCAAAACAAATTAAATGGAGAAAGTTAGGAGATTAGGGAAAGACCTCTCTGCCTTTGGGCTTTGAAGGATCTCTGAATATCCAGCTCATGTCCAATGCTTAAATGATTTGTTTTGGTAGCATCAATTTCCTGGGTAGTTTCAATTTGGGCTACTTAATAATTACTTTTGTTTTTTTTGGTTAGCAAACAAGGCTTAGGTGTGTTGGGAAAAAGCCAGATAGTGATGAATAATTAATTATCAATGGAAATAACCAGCAAAACAGAATAGCAACATGTGGGTAATTAAGTTCACTATTTCTTGTATAAGGCTTTTGAGTTCCTCTCCTTTAGGCATATAGATTAATGGTACTGGAGAGATGGGGAAGGTTCATGAGATACCTATGCCTTTCTTCAGACGGGTAGAAGGGGGATGGTTTATCTGTTTTAACCATAAAGATATCAAGGAAACTCCAAAATCTATATACATATCATACATACATATTTATTTATTTATTGTCCAACTAGTCACACCAACTTTAATTCCAGACTTAAGGGATCTAGCAATGATTCATTTTGTGAGCTTTGGCGAACTGATGAACCTATCCTGACTCAGGCACAGCACTCATCCCTGCTACAGGGAGCTTGAAGAGCTTAGTTGAAAAGATCAAAGAAAATATGCAGTATTTTATTCAATGCAAACATGATTTTTACAGGTATATATAAGTTTGAAGAGTTGGAATGCGATTTGAATGAAATATGTGGGTGCTTCTGTGTCTTAAATGAGGTTTTATACTCTTATTTTTATAGCTGTAATGAGCTTTTTCAGTAATATTCCTTTTTAAATTGAACAACACATCAACATTTCTTTCAGAACTTATCTACATCAAGTATGAAGTTACCCAGTGACCTTCGTAGTGAGTGATAACCAGTCATCTTAATACATTTGTCTGAATAAAATGATTTCTGTAACGTAGTTTAATTGTTAACATGAGACGGACACATTGAGGTAACGTTTTGCAAACATTTTTGTGAAATAAATGGTGGAACTCCAATGTAGCACAACTTTCAGCAGTGAAAATCAGGATTACTTACTTGGCAGGGAGATGACTGACTCACTACTGCCAGCATAGAGCAGCTTGCAAAAAACAGGTTTACCATAACTTCTCTAAAAATCACATTTGTAAATATAAGCAACTCTAACTTTTCAGGATTCCATTATCCAGTGTGTGAATTATCTAGCCCCTTTGCTTTTCTTTCATCTCTCTTTGCTTGACTGACTACTATGTTGGGTTTCAACAAAACTAAACATCCACCCAGTCAATTTTCCTCTATTCACTGCAGCATTCAGGTAAGGGGTTTAGTCATGGGAGAGACTTTACCTCTTAGTTAAAATGAAGTTTAAGGATTACTTCTGAATGCCAATTATCCCTGTACCCCGGAGCTCTCTTAACGTGCATAATTAAGAGTTGACTCTATAATGTTATTTGACATTGTTTCTTAAGGCAATTATGATAGTTGCTGAAGTGAGACTTTCTTGGGTTTTAAAGTGTTTAACTCTCAGGTAATTTAATTGAGCTATTGCAGTGCATATACAAAATTTATATTATGCACAAATGAATCAGAAATCTGATGTTCTCTACTTTGCACACATACTTCATCATTTCTAATCTACTACATTTGCTCTTGGACTTCCCTTATTTATGATGGAACAGATGTTCCTAGAAGGCTAGACAACAAGCTATCAATATTGAGCAAGGCTTTGAAAGAGGTTGACTCCTATTCTCCTGGAAATCTCCCTTTTCTTTGCCTTTAAACAATCTGACATAAAGAACATGCACAGATGAATGTGGCCCAAACCAAAAACATGGCCAGGAAGCACCATGGGGATGGCTTCATTAATAAAGCCCCCCACGTTTTACAACATTTTAGAGAATGTGGTCAGGAATAAAATTTCTTCCCTCTGCAACATCCCTGCCTTGTGAACGCCTAGCTGTAACAGTGCCACCTGTTTCTCTTCCGAAGCACTTCACAATATCATTGCTTTAATGGTTTAACCTTCCACGAGATGAGATACAAACATAGATGATGTTCTTAGCTATCTCCAGCGCTTTAAGAAATCTAGTCATGGAGTGCATAAATCTTGGAGAACTCTTCATAAGAAAGGTATTTGCAACATTGTAACATATAAGGCTAGATTTTTAACTGTGACTTGTAAAGGGACATGCAGGTGTCTCTAAAATTTGTAAAGAAGGTTGTCTTAAGTGAATGAATCCTCTGTTAGAAATCCATACAATTTGGGTGAGGTTTTCAGTTGCAGCCGTGACCACTGGCTGCCTGTTAACGTGTGGCTGTAGACATTTGGGAGTGCCCAATTCCACCTGGGAGAAGCAAGGTGGAAAGAATTGTATGAAAAAAGCTAATGCTGAATTGATTTTGTTGTTACTTGTCCAGAGAAAGACCTTGTTCAAGGAAGAGTAATGGAATACATAGACTCTAGGATAAAGTGGAGCCCCTAAAGTGATACTTTGTTTTGTGTTTTTGTTATCTACCTCCCTTTGCGCTGATTCTCTGCTCCCCTAACTAGCTTTTGATTATTATCTTTCTAGGCATTCTAACACTAAGAATTTGGCTTCTCAGGTCGTGGACATTAGCTGGCCACTAAAAAGGTGTCCTCTGGCTCCAACAGCTATTTCTGAGAATTGAGTGGGTTAAACCAGCCCTTTGAGGCTAATCAACTCTAGATGCAGCCCCAAAGTCAGCTGTTACTGACAATGCACAATTAAGGATTCCAGACCCTGAAACATGGCAATCATGCTATACTGATACCCATCTAAGATGTATGTTTATCTTCAGTGACGTTCCTAGCCAATCTTTCACTGCAGTAATAATGTTCACCGATAACTTTGCTTAATTGAAATTCAACTTTTGCCATTTAAAAACATTTTATTCTTCCTTTTAACATTTAATTTTTTTTCCCTTTGTTATTTCTCTAGAATGTTTATAGTGAGAAGATATTTATAAAACCCCTAATAATCATTATGTACTCAGGTATTGTAATTATTATCATTGGAAAACTGAATTTTCCCATGCTTAGTTACCCCCTATGTATAGTCAAATAAAAAGGATAGACAGTCTGAATATAGAATCTAAAGCAAGAAGCATGTTACTAAACGCAGAGTGCTGAATTTTACAAGCGTGGAAGTCATAGGCTATTTGGAGAGAGAAAAATGTGTTTTCTTCTGTGTCCTGTAGGTCAGGCAAACTTTAATATGTATATGAATCAAAGTTATGGATCTTCACATGAAGATTCTAATCCAGTAGGTCCGGGTCAGGGTTGAGGCTCTGCATTGCTAACAAGCTCCCAGGTTCTGCTGGTGAGAACTATAATAGGAGAGTAGGGCAGTAGACCGATCTTAACCTCTACCATTTATATTTTCAGATAGAGGTATAATACGTAGACTTATGTCTTTGAATCTCCTGGTTTAGAAGTTGGAAAACTTACATCACCACCCACTGTGAGAGCCAGGAGGCATACAGGAAAGAAAGTTATTTTCCAGTTTCTGAGTGCTGTGTGCTGTGCTTTCTAGGGCGAGGGTGGCCGACAGGGTTCCACGGAAATGGAAGCAGTCTCCTGGTATGTGGTGTTAATAAGAATTCTGAGACCCCATGAAGACACGGTGGGAGAGACTGCAGGAAGCAAACAACAGTGGGGAAAGTGGCAGCAAGCGTTCCAATTTGTCATCTTCGGTTTATGCTGTTGCGTTAACTTACTTTGTTTAAACAGACTTTCCTAAGACAGGGAACATAGCTCTGATGTTTGCTGTTTACAGTGCTTTTATTTCATTAAGGGAAATGTTGATCGTAGAGGGTCCAGGCTAGATCTTAGATTGCCTTTGTGTACATTGGCTCTGCAGTGAAGGCAAAGATTACAAAGCAATTTCTGTCTACAGTAGCTTTGGGAAATCATGTAAAAAATAATTAGGTGTATGTTTCACTCCAGTTCTTTATAAAGACGCTGCTGCTGGCAGTGATCACTACCTACAAATGCACCAGTGGAAGAGACCAGTGTGTGAGGGACTTTGTGTGCTGCTCATATCTGAACATCGTTTCTTTCCGGCTGTGGTCTATTGGCAGAACTTGGTGGCCCGGTCGTACCAACCGGCACCTGAAACTCTGCTCCATTAGACCACCTGAAATACTTCTCCGAGGCTTCTTG
This sequence comes from Aselliscus stoliczkanus, assembly GCA_033961575.1. Lineage (NCBI taxonomy): Eukaryota > Metazoa > Chordata > Mammalia > Chiroptera > Hipposideridae > Aselliscus > Aselliscus stoliczkanus. The sequence goes on from CM066731.1 coordinate 156,224,826, forward strand.
TAGCTGTGTATTCTGTAGTATTATGATGTATCTCGTGCATCCTGGCAGTTCCATTGTGGGTATATATCGGCCTACTTCCTGATAGGGTCTAGAAGGTCAGGATCTGGTGATGATTCTGCTAGTCAAAATTACCAGTTAGTTCTTGCATGGTGACTAAATGCCAAGGAGCTGATTCATACCATGCAAACTCACAAAAGCAGGGCAAGTGGACATGTGAGGAGTGGGGACCCTTGGTCTGAGTATAGGCTATGGCACGAGGACATAGAACCTGGCATGGAAGCAGGTGGAACTATGGCTGAAGACCAGGGAGAAAAGTGGAGCCACAGACAGTACCCTGGGCAAGAGCAGGCTAGAAAACCAGGCACAGTGTTAGGTGTTAGGTCAAGTTTAAATGGGCAAGAAGGCAAGAACCAGGTCTGAGGGGGAAAAAATGACAGGATAGGGAAAAAATGAATTTTGGAACTGGAGTTCAGGGATGTTCTCTGAAGGAATCCTTGGTAGACCATGGCAAGGGAGTTTTGTGAGAGGCTCAGAGTCAGCTTGGCATTAAGAAACTGACCTTAAGCCAGAATGCCAGTTTAGTATTCTGCAGTAGAAAAATAGCTGCATGAGAACCATGGACAGTTCAATTGTATGGACATTTCCTGGAGAATGGGATCATCTAATAGATTAGATTACGGACAAGAAAGTTGCCTGCTAGAAGTAGAACCAGAGTAAAGGTTTTATCTTTCAGGCAATTCTGATGAATTGCCCATTTCCACCCTGGCAACAGTGTTTCTAAAGTAGTGCTTTTCACACATGATCGCATTCTGCTTTACACCGTCCTGGCTGTCCCAAGGGCCAAGGGGATCAATACCTGTACAGTCCACAGTACTCTCTTCCTGAGGACCTACGAGTATAATTTCCCTCCTGCTTTGGTACCAGAAAAGGCTGTCTGTATATGTGCTGAAAAACTCATCTGTTTTCATTGGATGGACACAGAATTGGTGACTGAGTACATCCCCCTTTCACCCTGACCACTGGGAAGCTCAGAGTCAAACCTGTGGCCTGCAGTTCACAAAATGCATGAGACCTGTGGCATGTATTGCATCTTTACCTGATTTCTATTCCCCTTTCTTGCCTAATTTCCATACTTATTTATTTATTTATTTATTTATTAGATTTTATTGGGGAATTGGGGGAGGGGAACAGTGTTGGGGAATTGGGGAAGGGGAACGGACAAGTTGCTGTCTTTTTGTTCTTCAGTCTAGTTGCGGAGGACGTTGCTTCACTGGCCCATGTTGGTATCATCATTGCGCTCTTCCCGGATGAGGCAGATTGGTCGCCGGCCTCTGGATGGTCGTTCACCGCCGCTATTGGCAGCTCATGCTGGCTGCCAGCCACTCACTGTAGCCTATGGCAGCCCACTGCAGCAGGGGCTCAGCCTACACCGTCACCGGGGCTCGCACAGCCCAGCTCCAGGTGGAGCTGTTGTTAGCTGTAGAGGGCAGTGTCACTGGCCCTCATATGTGGGATCCGAACCAGGGCCGCTGGCATCCCAAAACCAGCTCTTAACCAATGCGTCACTCGGCCGCCCCCATAATCATTTATTTTTATATTTTGTGCTGTGTGCATACAGTAAGTCCCCAACTTACAAATTAGTTCTGTTCTGGGAGAACGTTCGTAAGTCGGATTCGTGTGTAAGTCCGACAAAGTGAGTCTTATACACCTTTGACACAGATATACAATGTAAAGCATAAAAAAAACGAAACACACACACACTCACACACACACACAAAAACTGTAAATAGACTATCTTTACTTTTACAGTGACCTTAAAATGGTGGTACAGCACAATACAACAACTGGCATATAGGGCATTGCATGGAGTGAACTGACAAGAAGAGAGTTCCTACCTGGAGGAGGGAGGGTGGGCGGGAGATGGTGGAGCCCCTTTTCCTCTTGTTTCCGGACACCCTGGGCTCTGACTGAGCACTGTACTACTGTCCACTATCACACTGCACCGTCAGCACACAGCAGCACCGCTGTGACAATGTCTGGCAGACACGTAATCTACTTCCACGATTTGTTCATATCTATGAATGTTCGTAATGTGAGGTCCGTTCATGTCTGTGAAAGTTCGCAACTGGAATGTTCGTAAGTTGGGGACTTCCTGTATTTGTAAACTGCCGCAGAATCCTTTTTGAGCTCTGCCTTTGTCCGCGTGTCATTGCCAGCCAGCGAGCCAGCCAGACATGCGTGCTGACATACATGCCTGAGTGTGTCTGCTTCTTTAGTAATGCTGCACATCGCATTCCAATTGAGTCGCTTCTGTGAAGATTTTCTGTTGAAATCATCTGTGGATAGTGAAAATATCAATGGAGGAGGATACCTTTTCCAATTTTGGGTATTTGTCCTATTCCTGACCTTTGTCTCATTAATCTCTTGCCTTTAGTTAATTTAATCCTTGGGCCTGTAGCCCTTTTATACTTCTTCTTCCTTTACGGTCTTCACATTGAGCTATTTAAATGATTTGATTTAGCTATTGGTAGTATAACACTTGAGAGTTTGAAAAAGAAATAGGTGAGAGTGCATTACCTAGGGTATTGGCAAAAACTGCGTATTCCCATTGTGTCCCTGTAGAAACAGGATGGTGTAGAAAATTTGTAGCATTTGTATTCAGGAAAATAGTCTTTGTTACTCATAGCTATATGATTTTGGGGAAATCTATTAATTTCTTTCATTCACTTTTTTTTTTTCAATTTAGAGATGACTGTATTTGCCAAATAACCTCACAAGGTTGTGAGAATAAATATGGTTATGATCCATGTCACAATACTTTTTAAGCTTTGCAAAATGGTAATTATTTTCTCCTTAATCTCTTTTAATTGTAGGTAAACAGAATATATTACTAGTGATTAAAATCCATCGCTTAGAATATTTTCTGTGTATACAAGTGTTATTTGATATTTCAAAGCTTTGAGAATAAGTCACTTTCTTCTTGTACATATTGCTATGTTTAGCAACCTTTGCTTACACTTTTCTTCCTCACAGTCATCTCGTCAGTAGTTCGTTCATTTACAATTATCAAGTCTATCCATAACATTATAGAATATTTACTTTTCTGTGTCATTTGTTATGATATAAACAGTGATGAAGGATGGCATTGCTTTTCTGGAGACTTAATGACAAGTGATTGCTTACAAAATCAACTCCCAGTAGCTGTCTCTCAGAAGGAGGTATACTTTTCCATAAAATAGAAGCTGACTTTCTGTAGCTGAACCTTGGGAAATTTTATCTCATTAAGTGAAAATGTGTCAGATAAATATAAATCTAGAAAAGGAGGAAGATTTAAAATGTCTTTTATCTATTCATCTTCACATATGGGGCAACTGGGCCATGGGAGACTTGTGAGAGTTTCTCCACAGGTTCTCATCTTTCTAGAACAAGCAAAACAATAACACTTGTATAAGCCATGCACCACCCTAAATGATGTATATATGTTAACTCTCTTATTATAGTACTCTTGAAATCCTGTAAGATGGTATGATAGCAGGCTTCCAGAACCATGCCCAGTGACCCCCCACCCACTGGTATAAATGCTCTTGTATAAGGACCCTCATATACTGAAGTGGGTTGACATCTGTATCCAATAGAATATTGAATAAATTATGATGTGTGACTTCTGAGGCTGTTCATAAAAGATGCTGTGGCTTCCATTTTGTTTTCTTGGATTGCTTATTCTGGAGGCAGCTAGCCACCGTGTCTTGAGGAAGTTTAAGAAGCCAATAGAGAGACCCACCTGGGGAGGAACTGAGACCCTCAGCCAGCAATATCAGTGAGCCATCAGGAAGTGGATCCTTTTGCCTCAGTTACGCCTTCAGGTGTCCACAGCCCTGGCTGCCATCTTGACTGAGAGCTCATGACTGACCCCAAATCAAAATCCTCCAGCTACGCCACTACTGAATTCTTGATCACAGAAACTACAATATAATGGATGTTTATAGTTTTTTTAAAGCCCAGTTTGGGGGAATTTGTTCTGCAGCAAATTTTTTTCCAAATTACAGATTTTGGTACCTAGAAGAGGTTCTAACATAAGAAACACTTTAAAGTATTGGAGTGTCTTTGCCACTGAGCATTGGGCAACTATTGGAAGTACTTTAAGTAGGATGTTAGAGAAAGGTACTTCACTCCTGATACTCCATGTGGGTGAGTATAGATTATGGGATGGACTGCAGGTATCCAACTTTTTTTGTGTATGTGTGTGTGGTGGTTTGATCTGCTTTTAACTAGTTATTATTTTTTTTAGCCTAAATTACTTTTCAGCCTATTATTGGAGACACACATGTTTGACAATAAAATACTGACCCTTTCGCAGGTACCTGGCTTCTGAGGATTGATTGGTCATAAGCGAACTAGGCTTAAGTATCTCCTCAAGTGATAATGCATACAGTGAAGAGTTATTGCTTATTATGGGCTGAGTAACAAGAATGTATTACCTATCTTTAGAGGTTTAGAACTGTGTGGAAGCTAATTGGCAAACACCTCAAGTATTTACATGCACAGAAAATCCATACAGAACAGGAGAGGTAAGATAACATAGTGAAACCTGAAATTCTGGGGCTGGTTCCCAGCTCTGTTAGGTGTTAGCTGTGTAACCTTGTGCCTTTGAGCCCTGACCTGTAAAATGGAGATAATACGTCCAGCCTTGTAGGCAGGATGAGGATGAAATGAGTTTATACATATAAAACCCTTAGGACAGCATCTGGTTTTTATTAAATACTGTATAACTTTTATTAGTTTTTATTACAAACAATATAAGTTGTTATATACACCTTCGGCTAACTCTTGGAGGACAGAATATCAGAGACAATGTCTTATAACAAGCAGCAAAATGAAAACTAGGCTGATTTCATTTTTGATTTTTGTAACCGTTTACTGTCCATTAATTTTTTTTTTTAAGTTTTATTGGGGAATTGGGGGAGGGGAACAGACAAGTTGCTGTCCATTTGTTCTTCAGTCTAGTTGCGGAGGATGTTGCTTCACTGGCCCATGTTGGTATCGTCACTGCGCTCTTCCCAGGTGAGGCAGATCGGTCGCCGGCCTCTGGATGGTCGCTCACCACGGCTATTGGCAGCTCACGCTGACTGCCGGCCGCTCACGCTGGCTGCTGTCCACTCACTGTAGCCTATGGCAGCCCACTGCAGCAGGGGCTGCAGCCTACACCGTCACTGGGGCTAGCACAGCCCAGCTCCAGGTGGAGCTGTTGTTAGCTGTAGAGGGCAGTGTCACTGGCCCTCATATGTGGGATCCGAACCAGGGCCGCTGGCATCCCAAAACCAGCTCTTAACCAATGTGCCATTCGGCCGGCCCTAAAATTTTTAATTTCATACATTTTACATTTGGTATAACCAACTCTACATTTGAAGAAAAATAATAAACCTACCAACCAACAAAATAACTGTTATTTTGAAGTTTTAATTTATAATTGGAGTAACATAATTTTTGAAAATTTTATAGTGATGCTGTTAGAATTTGGTATGAATCATTTCCATTGATATTTCAATGTTAATTTCTTGATAATTTGTGAACCACTTAGTTATGATTACTGTGTAGGTTGTATTTTCTTAAAAATTAGGTGTCTTTCCTGAGAAGAAAATTTAATTTTAAAAGAGAAATATGAGAAATACATATAAGAAAAAAAAGTGGACATTTAAATAACTTTCATTGATGAAAACTTTGAAATGTGTTTTTTACTTGTATTTAAATATTGGTGTGCTTTTTTTTACAATACTAAATGAAATGAAGAAATCAGACTCTTGTGAATGACTCAGGAGCTCTGGAGAATTCAGTATGGTTTGAGATAAATTTGAAAAACTGTCTTAACTGTCATTTATTATCCATTATTTTTCTTATCTCTTTCTAATTTATGATTTTATAACACTGTACACTTTTGTAAGCCTTCTTAGAAACAAGTTAGAAATCATTAGATAGAATAAACAGATAGAAATAGAGTTTTTTGTGAGTTTGGGTTTTGTAAAACAATAATTTAAAGTAATGATTAAAAATATTTTCTTTAAAAATATCTCTATTTGGGCAGGCTGAGTGGTGCTGGTGGTTGGGCACTGGCTTGGGAGGCCAACGGCCCAAGTTCAGGTCCCACATATGAGGGCCAGTGACACAGTGACACTGCCCTCAAAAAAAAAAAAAAAAAAGCTCTATTTGTAAGCTGTATGGGGAAGATACATTTTTGTAAAACAGCTTAAATTGCATGTATTTACCAACTTGGTAAGATAATTGGATCTATTACTGTATTTTAAGATCAAATCAATTTAAAATAGAATCATTTTGCTCCACATGTTGTTGTTGTTTTTTTTTGAGGGCAGTGTCACTGGCCCTCATATGTGGGATCCAAACCGGGGCTGCTGGCTTCCAAGGCCAGCGCTTACCCACCACGCCACTCGGCCGGCCCTGCTCCATGTGTTTTTGAGATTAAAACTTAACAAGATACTCAGAGGTCACCATAACTGAAGCATCTGAAGATGATTATGAATATGAAGAGGTAATTTGTTCATTTTAGGTGTTCTCTAAATTAATTGTGATTGTTCTTGTGAAATATTTTATTTATCCCTCCCTCCCACCTTCCCTCCCTTCCTCCTTTCTTTCCTTCCTCCCTTCTGAGAGGCTAGTTTTTCAACTGAATTTAGCTAATTTTAGCTGGTTAAAAGTGAGAAGTGAAAATAGTATTTAAAATTTTAGATTGGTTAATACACCTGGCTGTTTTGGTTTTCCTGTTCATTGTCATTCTGAGTCAGCTCCTTATCACCTGCCTTGGGGACCCATACTACAGACTGTCACCTCTGTTCAGCAGGCATTCCCTGTCATTCCATTTGCTCTTGGCAAGTTTCCCCAGATTTCCACTGCCTGGCTGGAGCTCAGATTGTATGCTTCCTTCATCTTAACTGTGCTTCTTCTCTAATGTGGGTACTGTCTCAAACCATTCTTTTAATTCACTTTTCCAGTGGGTTCTATTAATATCATTCCTTCTGAGACTTGGAGGATAGAGTCACTGCTAGATGACAGCAGTTGTGAATGAAACTGTGGATGCAAGAGACAGGACAAACGCAGAACATAGGCTCTTTAGTACTGCTTGTAATGGAGATAATATATACCATATGAAATTACTGAATGAGTTAAATAAAGGAAAAGGACTTAAAACTGTGATCAGCGCATAAGAAGCATGTGGTAATTGTTGTCATTAATGTTATAGAGTTGATTATGTTCTTCCAAGAGTTTAACTTTCAGACAGTGAGTTTTTTAAAAATAAACTAGAGATTTGCAGTTGCTCATAGTAGTTATGATACAGTAATGGAGGAGAAAATGGGATACCGAGAGAATGGTGGCATTTAGATGGTCTAACTTTTTTTTTCAGCAGAGTGATTTGTCTACATTTGTTATTATAGATAAAAATAGCCCATAAGCTTATATTGAGTTTATTAGAAGTGACATTGAGTGATGTTATAAAGAAAGTCAGAAAGCTGCCTACTTGTTAATTATCCATTTATCATAGATCTTCAAAATGACATGGGGTCTTATGTAAAATATATTTTTGATCTTTTGTGAGGGAAAATCAGTTATGAAATGTAATAAGATATTTTTATATTTCTGCTAACCCTTCCAATCCTTTGGTTTTCCTGTCACTTAGATACCAGATGACAATTTTAGTATTCCAGAAGGTGAAGAAGATCTGGCAAAAGCAATTCAGATGGTTCAAGAACAGGCTACAGATACTCATATTTTGGTGAGAATTTTGAACACAACCATTTCCTGCAGTTTAACAGTGATAACTTTGTATGTGAAATTTTGAAAGTCATTTAAATTTCCAGTACTTCATTTTACTTACTAAATGCAGTCCTATCACCTTCTATGTCTTTTTCATTTCTATTTCTTTATCCTGAAACCTTCCCTTTAAGTAGTTATATGATGTTGCTAACCTTTTTTGATATCAGAAGGATTATTCATAATGAATTTGTACCAACTGCACAAATGGCTCAAGTTTACTATTTGGAAGTGCTGAAAAAGCTGCGTAAAAAAGTTAGACTACCTGAATTTTTCGCTAACAATTCATAGCTGTTGCACCATGACAATGCACCAGCTCACATGGCACTGTCTGTGAGAGAGTTTTTAGCCAGTAAACAACTGTATTGGAACACCCTCCCTACTCATGTGTTCTGACCCCCAATGACTTCTTTCTTTACCCTTAAAATAAAGGAAATATTGAAAGGAAGACATTTTGATGATATTCAGGACATCAAGGGTAATACGATGACAGCTCTGATGGCCATTCCAGAAAAAGAATTCCAAAATTGCTATGAAGGGTGGACTAGGCACTGGCATCAGTGCCTTGCTTCCCAAGGGGAGTACTTCGAAAGTGAACATAGTGATATTCAGCAATGAAGTATGTAGCATTTTTTAGGATGAATTCACGAACTTAATTGTCAGACCTCGTATTTACTCCTGATTTTTCATTTTCTAGGTTGAGGTACTCTTGCATGACTTTGCAACAAACTATACTTTCCCTTAGAAGTCTGCCTATTTAATATCACTGGAGATTAAACCAATGATTTACCACACTCATGTACAGAATTTGATATTGTATACGGATTCTATAATCTGCCTTGTAAGCATTCTCTGTCTTTTTTTATTTTGTCATGGCAGGGAATGCTTAGTATATTTTGACTTTTTTCTTGTGAGGCTTATGAACTGATTTTGCTAAAGAATATGGTGGAAGATGCTTTCCGATTATAATATCACCAATTAAAAGTACATAAAATGATGGCATGCCTATAAAATTGAAAACTCATTTAAAAGTGGACAATTTAATGATGATAGCTTTATGGATATAATTTCTTCTAAGGAGACACAAAGCAAAGTCCACTATGTTGACTTATTAGTCTGTTGGATGTCACAATGCAATAATTAGTAGAATAGTTTTAAAATATAGTATTTTGAATGAGGAGCAGCAAAAACATATCAGTTGCATGAGGTTTATTTGCAACTCATCATTTTTCCTCTTGCTTTACATAATTAAGTAAAAAATTATATAAAAAATATTTTATGTAGCACTCATTTGTATTGGTACTTGGAAAGGTAAATATGCCTAACAATGCTTGGCACATAGTAGATACTAAATGAATAGCAGCAGAGTTAGTGAATGGATAAATGAATCATTGAATGAAACTATTGTGACCCAAACTGTAATTGCTTCTTTGTATCTGGTATCATGCTAGAAAGTGTTTGTAAATACAAAGTTGAATCTAAGGAAGAAATAAAATGGAGTAGTTATCATATCTACTGAATCAAATACCAGTAATTCTTCTCTCATCAATTTCTCAGCTTTCTTTTATCATAATCTTGCTGGAGTTAACTTTCTAGTTTTCTGATGTATTGATGGCTGGTTTACTCTCATTTAAGTTCTGGGTACCTGTGTTTAGAGTTCTTATGATGAACAGTGCTAATGCAGACAATTCATAAAAATTACCCTTTAGCTTTTACAGTTAAATATGGGTTCATTTTTTGATAAGCATATCCGCTGTGCCTTTCTAATTTGTTTTTTTATTTTCTATAGTATTTTTTTTTTTTTTAAAGATTGTATTGGGGAATGGGTGGAGAGGAACAGACAAGTTGCTGTCCTTTTCTGTTCTTCAGTCTAGTTGTGGAGGATGTTGCTTCACTGGCCCATGTTGGTATCATCACTGCGCTCTTCTCTGGTGAGGCAGATGAGTTGCTGGCCCCTGGACAGCTGCTCACAGTGACTTTTGGCAGCTGACACTGGCTGCCGACCACTCACACTGGCTGGCGGCCACTCATGCTGGCTGCCTGCCACTCACTGTAGCCTATGGCAGCCCACTGCAGCAGGGGCTGCAGCTATGCCATCCAGGGGACTCACAGCAGCCCAGGTCCAGGTGGAGCTGTTGTTCGCCATCTTAGCAGTAGAGTGCAGTGTCACTGGCCCTCATATGTGGGACCCGAACCGGGGCTGCTGGCGTCCGAAGCCAACTCTTAACCAATGCGCCACTCGACCGGCCCTTCTATAGTATTTTATCTTCAGAAACTAGCTTTGAGTTCCATGGGCTTTCTGTTTTTAAAGAATATTCATTGCTTATGAAACAGACTTTATTTATCTTACTTATATCTGTTTAAATTAAATAAGACATGTTTTCTTCTATGTTAGAGGGTGCAGTATTCCCTATTCAATGAGGACTTTTAAAACTTTCATTGAAGGGCCGGCCGAGTGGCACGGTGGTTAAGCGTTGGCTTGGGAAGCCAGCGGCCCCAGTTCAGGTTCCACATGTGAGGGCCAGTGACACTGCCCTCAAAAATAAATAAATAAATAGATAAATAAATAAATAAAATAAAATAAAATTTTCATTGAAGATTACAAGTAAAGGTCATATTAGGAAAGTTGAATATAGATAAAATAGTTGAAAAATAGTTAAAAATAATTGAAGTAGTTGAAATAATTGAAAATTGGAAATGTAAACAGTCATTTTGTTAAACATTAACAAAACCACTTTTGAATAGTTCACGTTTAAATAAATTTTTATGATTTCCTTTAAACTTTGGTAATATTGATGAAAAATTTGAGAATTGATTTTATGTTGTATTTCATAAGCTTTAATGTGTGTGTTTGATACAATATCAGTTTCCTTAATAGGTTCAATGGTTCTGAACTCTGAAATAAAATATAGTTTCATTATAATTAAAGTGATTATTGAAAAAAATATTAAGAAGATAGGAAATGTTATTCATCTGTAACAAATGTGTGGTTTGGTTGTACTGTCAGTTATTTCTTGAAACTAAAGTTTTTTTTACTAAGTATGAATATAAGTAGAGATAGAAATATATACACACAGATTTATATTCCTTAGAGATACTTGTATATATTTAGTGAAGAAGGGTATACTTAGAATCAAGCTTGGTTTCCCCCTCTAAACTGTGAGCCTTCTAATTAATATATTGCTGCCATTTTGGGGGATACTTCTTTAGCCCTTTGGTTCTTGGTTTTTGTTTTGTTAATTTTGAGGTACACTCTCAAAGAGTCTTTGTATTGCTATAATTCTATAATAGCAGGACAAAGGACCTTTGTATAAGAGCAACACAAAGGATCTTTAATGATCACAGAAGCAAGGCACCCAAATCACTTAATTTTTAAGTTTCCTGGCATCTCTTCTCCGTCTCCTTCTCTGAATATAAGGCATTTTTTAAAATATTCAACTGTTTTTAAAGAATATTATTAGTTCATGACTGAACAAAACTACTATATTATTTAACATATTTATCAGTAGTTCTTAAAATATTGTTGGAGGTCCCCTGGGTGTCCCTAAGACCCTTTCAGCAGGTTTGTGTTGTCTTCCATATAGTTCAGCCAAGATAACATATCACATAGTTTGATGCAGAAACAAGTGGGGATCCAGCTGTGTCCTCTAGATATTAAAGTGGTTTGTAAAACTTTGTACTAGTGCCACTCTTCACACTGATTTTTTTTTTTTCTGTTTTGGAAAATGTAGTTCTTTTTCATAAACATATGTTAATCTGTCGTAGTAGGTATGTTTTATTATACTTACTTAAAAACAAACAAATAGTTAAAAATTCAATATCTAATATAGTAACTATTGATAGATAGAATCCATATAAACAAAAGCTCTCTGTAGTCCTCAGTACTTTGTTTTTTTGTTTTTGTTTTTAAAGATTTTATTGGGGAATTGGGGGAGGGGAACAGCGTTGGGGAATCGGGGAAGGGGAGCAGACAAGTTGCTGTCCTTCTATTCTTCAGTCTGGTTGTGGAGGACGTCGCTTCACTGTATCGTCATTGCGCTCTTGCTGGTGAGGCAGTCGCTTGCCTGCCATTGGATGGCCGCTCACAGTGACTCTTGGCAGCTCACACCAGCTGCCGGCTGCTCACGCTGGCTGCCGGCCACTCACTGTAGCCTATGGCAGCCCACTGCAGCAGGGGCTGCAGCTATGCAGTCCTGGGGACTCACAGCAGCCCAGCTCCAGGTGGAGCTGTTCACTACCTTAGCTGTAGAGGGCAGTGTCACTGGCCGTCACATGGGGATCCCAACCGGAGCTGCTGGCGTCCCAAGCCAGCTCTTAACCAATGCACCACTCGACCGGCCCCTCAGTACTTTTTTAAGAGTATAAAAGTGTGCTGTGAACATAATGTCTGAGAAAGTTTTATAGAATTCTAAGATATTTTCCAATGTGTTTAAGAATTTTTATCAAATATTTTTCTTGTTAAGAATTATGTTGTAATAACAAAAAAGTAGTGTAGGATTAGTAAGTTTGTATTCCTTTTATTTAGACCTGAAAGATCAGTGCCTTTATTTTAAATCTTATATATCATAAATTCTAATGAATTAAATATGAAAAATAATTTTCATTACTCTTATAGGCCCAATGACTAAGTCACAATAAAAAGCTATTTGTCTTGATTGAGTCCCTTGATGTACACATTTTTTTTTTTTTTTTTTTTTGAGGGCAGTGTCACTAGCTCTCATACGTGGGACCCGAACCGGAGCCGCTGGCTTCACCAAGCCAGCGCTTAACCGCTGCGCCACTCAGCCGGCCCTACACATTTAATTTAAATGAAAGAACCACGCCACTTTTGCCTAAAGTCTTCTGTATAGATTCTTCAAGCTAGTTTGACTTAATGTGAGTTACAGAATTGACGAAATGAAATTCCAAATAAAATAAGGGTTATGTTTTAAGATCACTTGGATTTTATTGTCTATTTTCTTTCTCACTAGTCAACAACAGTTCTCAAAGGAACTCTCTGCCTTGAAACAGCTCAAAGTATATCAAGTCACTAACTTTTGATTCTTGGTCCAGTAATTCTTTGCTCTTGAACATTTAATTCATTCTTAAATCCTATCAGATTGGATATTCTCAGCCTCTCTCATATTTTCTGTCCCTCATGCCTAGCTTAGGCTGCTTTCGATAACCTGCCTTTTCTCACTGTCTCTTCTGCTTGTTGCTGGTACTATGCTTCCTTCTACTTCCACCTGAAAGATGTTTCTAAACACAAGTTTGAACCTGTCACCCCTCTAAAATCCCCAGTGACTCCTCCTTTCCACCTGCTATGCTTCCTGGCTAGTGTTCCATCCTCCTATTTGGTTCTTTCTCCAGAGCTCCCTGAGCTTGAATGGACTGACCTCTCCCCCCTTGTCTTTGCCTCTGATATTTTTCTGGCTTTGAATTTCCTTCCATCCTTCTTCACCTGCTGAGCCTCCTCTTCTCTGAACTCCAACCTAAGAGTCTCCTTAACAAAACTTCATTCACCTACTCAAGACAGGTGAAATCTTTTTCTGCTTTATCATAACTTCACCTATCAGCTCTCCAGTGTTGTACCCATTACACGATCCAGAAACCTTTCTACTTAGAAAAGTCAACTTTATAACTTCCATAGATAAGACTAAGCAGTATGCTAGAGCCACCTCTGTCACCAACAGATTTTTGGGTCACATGTGGGTGGAATGTTTTTTTTATATTTCAGCAATCTTTCAAGTGGGGCTTATTTTGCTAGATTGTAGAGTGCTTGTTCTTTTTGTGTTTATTCTGAGGTGTTTTATTAACATCATCATTAAGTTAATAATATAGCCATAATGAGAGTTGTATAGAATGTATTATTGAGATAAAAGTGCAACTTAAAATTACATCAATGTACCTATCGGTTGTGTGTATTATGGCAGTGTAGGTTTATGAACAGGCTTTTATAATGTAACCTTATCACAGATAATACAGTTCCATTTTGTCATTTATGTTTACATTTTTACTCAACTAGTCTTCAGTTCCTTGAGATATAGGAGCTGTGTCTTATTCATAGTTAATTACTAGCACCTTGCATAGTGCCTGGTATATGGGAGATGTACATTATGTAATGAATATTATATACAAAAATAAAATAATCATTTATGATCACATCACTACTTAGGATATGTGTGTGTGTGCGGGGGTGTTTAATGCAGGACTATGGATTAGACACATAGCATATCACTAGGATTATAAACCTCAATGTGTAAGTAAGAATTATGGAAGTTTAAGGTGGCTGGAATTTCTGTTCTGGATGTTTCAAAGTATGTGTATCAGATGTAATTAGGTGATGAAATAGAAAGACATTTATTTAAGAAGGCAGGAATCTGCCTTCTGAATTTGCAAGCATATATACATACAGACAAACAGCAGCCCACAGGCATCTTGACAAACCAAAGTAGGTACAGTCTCTCTGTGTTTCTGATTCCTTCAGTAATCACTCATTTTATCCTATAAAATGTCATACTCACATTTACTGACCAAAAATGCCAAGGTCGCATTCATTATTTTATAATGAATGTTTGCTTTTTCTTCCAGTTGTGCCCTCACCTAAAAATTATGTATAATCTTCCACCATAATGCAAAGAGGTGAAGGCAGGCATGCTGTACTCTGCTACTTTGGCGTCTCTCATGATGTTTTATGTAGGGTCCTGCACATAATCAAAATTGTTACCAGGAATAAACCCACCTATAGGCAGGTAATTTTTAACAGGGAGCTGAAAACATACAGTAGAGAAAAGAAAGCTTCTTCTATAAATGGTGCTGGGAAAATTGGAAAGCCACATGCAAAAGAATGAAACTAGACTGTTATCTGTTACCATACACCAAAATTAACTCAAAATGGATCAAACACCTAAATATAAGACCTGAAACAAGAATTGCATAGAAGAAAACATAGGTACTAAATTTATGGACCTTGGGTTCAGAGAGGATTTTATGAATTTGACCTCAGAGGCAAGGGAAGTAAAAGCAAAAATAAATAAATGGAACTACATCAAAATTAAAAGCTTCTGCTCAGCAAAGGAAACCATCAACAAAACAAAGAAGCAACCAGCCAAATGGGAAGATATTTGCAAACAATACCTCTGATAAGGGGCTATTATCCAAAATACATAAAGAACTTGTACAACTCAACAAAAAACCCCGAACAATCCAATTTAAAAAATGTGCGGAGGATCTGAACAGACATTTCTCCCAAGAACATATACAAATGGCCAACAGATACATGAAAAGATGCTCAACTTCACTAGCTATCAGGGAGATGCAAATCCAAACCACAATGAGATACCACCTCACAGTTATTAGAATGGCTGTTATCAACAAGACAAGTAGCAACAACTGTTGGAGAGGCTGTGGAGAAAAAGGCACCCTCATACACTGCTGGTGGGACTGGTACAGCCACCATGGAAGACAGTGTGGAGGTTCCTCAAAAATTAAGAAAAGAATTACCATATGACCAAGCAATCTTTCTTCTGGGTATCTACCCCAAAAATCTGAAAACATTTATCTGTAAAGATATGTGTACCCCGATGTTCATTGCAGCTTTATTCATGGTGGCCATGGAAACAACTGAAGTGTGCTTTGACAGATAATTGGATAAAGAAGATGTGATACACACACACACACACACACACACACACACACACACACACACACAATGGAATATTACTTAGCCATAAGAAAAAATTGAACTACTGCCATTTGTGACAACATGCAGGGATGTTGAGATTATTATGCAAACTGAAGTAAGTGAGACAGAAAAAGTTGAGAACCATGTGATTTCTCTCATATGTGGGATATAAAACTGAAAGCAACAAACAAGGAAGACAAAGAAACCAAAACTCACAGACATAGACAATAGTTTAGTGGTTACCAGAGGGTCAGGATTGGAGAGGTGGTAGAAGAGGGAAAAAGGAGTCAAATATATGGTGATAGAAGGAGAACTGATTCTGGGTGGCAAACACACAATGCACTACACAGATGGTGTGTTATAGAATTGTACACTTGAAACCTACGTATATCATTTTACTAACAGATGTCACCCCAATGCATTTAATAAAATCATTTACAAAAAAATAATTAGGAAAGAGATTCCAAAGTAATCTGCTCGAGTTTTTTAAAAATATTTTAAAACCGTAGTTATTGTGAAGAATTTTCTGTAGCTCCCCAAATTTGCTTCAACTCACCACTATTTTGAATGTCATAACAGCTAGTAGTAATTACATCGGCATTAAATTATAGCACTTTTGAAAAGAACTTTTTAGGGCAACAAATATTATCTTGCCTCACTGCATGTCTATGACACCATTCTGTGAGTTCTGTGTCATCTGGTATGTAGCCATTACCAGGAAGGAAAGGTCCACCGCTTAGTTTCTGTATGTGAAAAAAGATTTGTCCATCCAAATGATCAGCAGTCAGCTTAATGAGTTCTTGCCAACGAGAAGAAAATGAATGCACTTTGGAGACAATGATGCAGTTGATATTTGAAAGGATGTACCTATTAATTTGATTTACTTTATACACTGACTTATATGATATAGTACTTTTTATGGCTGTCCCGATTTCATATCTCACTGGCTGAAATGGCGCCATTTTTCTAGTTTAGGTGTCTGTAAACTCTTTCTCTCAAGGATCAAATGGTAAATATTTTAGGTTTTGAGGGCCAAAAGTTCTCTGTTGCAATGTCTCCACTCTCTCACTTAGTGCAACAGCAGCCATAGACAATGTGTAAATATATGGGTGTGGCTGTGCTTTCATAAACTTTATTTATGAGACCAATTAGCTGACCCCTCACCTAGTTGATAGGCTTATTTACCTCTACTATGACAGAGTAGTGCAACCCTCCTCTATTGCACATAATTTCTTTCATAGTGTTTCTAAAAATTAAGGCATTGAAATCATTATACTGTATGTCTTTTTATAATTATAATAAAATAATCCATACATTTCTTCTTTATAAAATGTGTAATATGATATTGAAAGGGCAAGCTGACCTCCTTATTATTCTTCATACAATCCAATCACACTTTTGCCCTGGGGCCTTTGTACTTGGTGCTATATCTGGGATATTACCTCTTCTCAAGATTTATGCTCAGATGTTGCTTTATCAATGAAATCTTTCTTAGTTACCCTACATACATAGCAGCCCAGCTCCACACATATGTCCGCTGTAGTATACTTGACTGTCCTTAGTTTTAATTCTCTGCTTTTTTTTTTTTTTACTCAGGCACTTAGTACCATTTTCCATACTGTGTATTTTTAATGTGGTTGTTCATTTTCTGTCTCCACTTACTTGATGATTAGCTATGGAAACCGAGTCTTGTCTGTTTTGATCACTACTTTATCCCTAGTGATTATCCTTCAACTATCCACCACCTCAACAAAAATAGTTGAAAAAAATGAATGAATGAATGAATGAATGAATGGCCATTCTATACCATTAATCAAAGATTTGACATTTTCAAAATAAATAATTGCACATTTAAATTTCAGGAGGAGAAAACAAACCTTCCTTCAAAGCCTGTAGCACCGGAAGTCATAGAAGACTTTCTCTGCAATTTCCTGATGAAAATGGGAATGACCAGAACTCTGGATTGCTTTCAGTCTGAATGGTAGGCAGTTATGTAGCTAAATATTATAGTTCTCTAGAAATACTAATGGGATTTAGCATGCACACTTTCAACAATCTTAAAAGACTTGAAGTCACTCAGCTTATACAAAATGGATGAAATGGATGGAATCCTTTCCCATCCCTACTACTGAAACCACAACACACACACACACACACACACACACACACACACGTATATAAATGCACATACTGAGGATATCAATTTCACATATATTTATATTAAACATCTTTCTGAAATCCTCAAATTTAGGTGATTTTCAAAAATCACAAAAATGGAATATCTCCTGTAGTTATGTTATGAAATAATTTCCTAATATCTTCTATGTAATTAGTAAGAGTATTATTTCTTGCATTAAGATATCCTACTAACAATACTGCTTTGCTTTGTTTTACTTATTGTAATGGCCTGCCTTTCTCTACTCACACAACTGATTGTTTCTTTTTCTATAAACATTCCTTCATTTTGAGGTAAGTGGAAACATTTTCAAATAATGCCTACACACAAGACTTTCTAGTTATAATTGAAATTTTTAATAACTTACTGGTTATAAAAATCAGCAGGAATACTGTCTTCATTCCTTTGCTACTGTGGTAATGTCATCAAGCTTGTTTTTTGTGTCTTAACATTCTTTAACAAAACAAAACATTGTTAAAGAATGTTACAGTAATTGATATTTAAAAGCCATTGCATATTCTAGAAAGAGGCAATAATATGACATATAAAGATGTTTATAGTGTTCTTTGGCTAATACTAATTTTAAATATAGGGGCAATTTGTCATTTCTACTAATCCAACTGTGATGTAATTTTTATTTTCTGCTGTTTTTGGTTCTCATCTACTTAGACCATGTACAGAGAAATTATTTTAAACTGCATATCTAATGTTAATAAATTCAGTGAGAAGGACCATTTTTTCATTAATACAGTTTAGGAAAAGAGCATGTTTGATGGTAGAAAAATAATGCTGTTCCTATTAAATCTGGAAATTGTGTGAATCATTTTTATAAAAATGTCCCTAAAAATAATTACAAATGTATTAGAAAATACATTTTTGTAAAAGTAAATTAGAAGATTAATTTGCAGTACTAATGAAATGAAAGATTAATATGGTTCAGTTATGTTTTCATCGGAGAATATATATTAGGAGATGTAGTGCTTCCATGTTTGGCCAGTCTAAATTGTGAGATGATTCCCTTGGAGAAATCTAGAACCATGTATGCTTTTAACAATTAGGTGCCTATCATATTATCCTTTCAGATTTGGTAGTTTGAATTGAGATGAAATTTTAGGAAGCTAAAAATGGTGTTAGGATTTTTAGAATACTAAATAAGCATTACATTTAGCATAATATTACAATCATAAAGTAAATTTTTTCTAAAATGTCTCCTGATTATATGGGCTTTGTAGTACTATGGTTCAAATAATTTTATACTTATCTCTGGCTGCCAGTTTGTAATGAGATTACAAATTGTTTGTATTGAGATTACGCTGTATTTGATGTTTTTATTTCACATGAAACAGTTTTGGCTTTGATCAGAACTTTTATCTATTCTGCTTGGTAGAATGATAAGAGTATTAAATATATTACCTTTATCATTTTTATTATGGAGAAAAACACATAGCATTGATATGAATTCTTTAATCTTACAAAGAGTAACAAAACAAGATTTCTCCATTGTTAGTTTGTAAAAAACAAACAATAACCCCAAACCAAAAAACTGGGTAGTAAAATTTGGCTTGTGTCCTTTCAGTCCTCAAACAGTAATTGCAGTGAATCCTTTAAGTTTGGGGTCAACAAACGAAGACCCTTGGGCCAAATCTGGCCTGCTTCCTATTTTTTAAATAAAATTTTATTGGAACAGAGCCATGGCCTTTCTTTTATTTTTAAATTTTATTTTTTATTAGTTTCAGATGTACAAAACAATGTTAAGAGTTAGGCATTTACACCACTCATAAGGTGAAAACTGCTCTCCCCCAATCTACCACCCCTCTGACATCGTATATATTGTAGCAGTTACAACTCCACTGACTCTATTCCCTATGCTGGACTCCACATCCGGTGACTATATGTATATTAAATTATAGTTGAAGATCAGTATTATTCAGCTTCAGGTGTACAGTGCAGTTCATGACCTTTCTTTTAGTTATCGTCTATGGCTCCTTTCATGCTCCAATAACAAAGCTAACTAGACACAACAGAGACCAAATGGCCCAGAAAGCTTTTTGTGCAAATTCTATTTTCTGGCCTTTTACAAAAATTTACATCTCTATTATATAGTATGTATTTCATATTTATATTATAGATATGCATAACATATATATAATATAAATATTTGTATATTTAATACATTACATGCACATACACATTCACATGTGTATATGTCAGTGTGGTAGGAATTTTGTCTGTGACCCACAAAACAGTCTCCGCTGTGAGTTTGATGAGTGATATATTTATGTCAATTTTAGAAGTCCTCTGTGGACAATGATAATTTTCCCAGAGGCAAAAGTAAAGGCAGGGTTAAAATGGAAATAAATATGGTTGTATACCTAAGCATCCTTCCTTGAGCATAAAAGTCAGCCACCTCATTTACTCCCTGGGCCATTTTGCTGGCTGTTAAGTTGAGACTCACTCACTGGAGACGTCCATTCCTGCCCTTCGTTGCCTGTGCTTCTTATTACCTCCCATCCACTAACTCTTCTTCCCTTTACAGCCAAATGTTTGGAAAACAGTGTCTTTACTTTCCTTCTTTCTTTCTTTTTTTACTTCCTATCCAATCCTTGGTTCTCTCCAGTTTGGCCTCTGTTGATGGTTGAGTGGTGGTAAAAATGCCATCACAGGTAATAATGCATTTATTTATAATATTTTATTACTAATTTAATATTTTCTTAATTATAGAAGAAATTATGAAATATGTATTAGCATATTCCTGTAATTTCAAAAAGTAAATATTGCTACTTTTAGCCAATAAAATTTGGCATGATATACCATTACTCAAATATGGGCAGTGTAGTTAAAACTTTCTGGGAATGGTTAGGTTTAAAGCCAGAGCCTGGAATTAAAATTACACTTGAAAAATCTTTTATGTTGCCCAGTATGTATGGGAAGTATGTGTGGTGCTGTGTATATATTACCGTCTCTCAGTAAATATCACAGAATAAGTTTTTGTTCCTTTAGCATTTAAACCTTTTGCTGTTTTTTCAGTTGATTAGGATTTGGCTTCTGGTTATATGTCATGTAAGACTTTTTTTTTCCGCAATCAGAATTAAGTTAAACACAGGAATGTTGTGACTCTTATAGTATGCTAATGTTTTAAATGGTAATATGTACTATTTTGGTTTGAAGAATCATGGGGCCAAAACTAAACTTGCTCAGCTGTATTATGTCTTTCTTGTGAAGGACTCATTTGTTACACTGATGCATCATGATGGTGCTGGTGATTCCAACGTCATCAGTATGGGCTGTACTTAAGGGAATTATGTTTATCTTTGGTGAAGTATTTCCCTAACTCTGGAAACATGGAGGAAAGATTCTCATTTGATGCTTCTTATTATTTAGAAGACTGTTTCTCTGTGTTTTATATACTATGCCTTAGGTGTCATCATGAAGGACAAATAACCCTTATTCTCAAGATATCATTTATGTTTACTGAAATTCTATCATATTTGTTGTCATTTGTGACAGTAGGTCTTAAACTCTTTAGGCATATACACAAATCTTATGAAAGCCTAAGCACTTTCTCCCTGAAATAAATGTATATTCCCTGTTCCTGGATAACTGTAAGTTGTTTATGGACCTTATGGTGAATATGAAGATCACAAATGTGAATTTATTGGCAATAATTTATTAGCAGTTCTGTTGGTAGTAAATTTTATTTCCAGTTCCTAATAGTTACATGACAATCTTTTTTCCCATTTGAACCATTTTCAGTTTTATTCTAAGGTAAGTGACTAAGGAGGAAGAAATAAAGAAGGCCATATTTTGTTAAAACACACCTGAAACAAAACCAAAAGCATCTTATAGAAGTACAATCCAGGTTTTACTGAGAAATAGAGTTCTAGAGTTTATAGAGTAAGTTTCTTAATTATCTTAAAATAATTTTAGTGAGTTTAAAGTCATTTGAGTTTTTACATGGATGGCATAACTTTTGCTTGATAAATAACTTTTGAGTGTCCTAAGATATATATGACGTAGTATGTGTTGTGTTGTTTTGATTTTTTACTTATTTTACCACATATTAATTTATTTACATAACATTTAATTTAGAGAAGGACTATATATCACATTTTTCAAATTCTTGTTGAAATAATCAAGGGTTTTTTTTTTTTTTTGCATTAAACAAAGTAAGTTGCTGAAAACCAATTTTAAGCTCAGAAAAACTTTATGATCCAATACTTTAATCAAGCCTTATATGTCTTTTCTTCTAAGTATAAATCACATTCCAAATATGGATAAAATAGTGAATTTACGATTAAATGGTTATCTATTTGTTTTAGAAGGTGTGGCAAATACTAGTTACTTTTGATTCAATTACCTTAATGTTTTAGATATTCTGCAGGGATTCGTTTGCTGGTCTTTTATGTTAGGTAAGATATATAACATAAAAAAAACATGACTATTGTGTAATAATAAAGTTAAGAGTTGTAATAGGAAAATACTGATAATTAAACATTTTTAAACTAACGTTTAGCTCATCTACAGGAAGTTTTGTAGAGATTATTAATAACTTTATTACTTGAAATTTTTTTATGATCTGATTATTTTTATTTAGCTTTATTAATTGCTATATATAATGATTAAAATTATAATTATTTACAAATCTGTAAGTGATTTTCTGATGTTCCTTCTCATTTCACTGAGAAAATAGAATTGCCATGACTCCGGTCTTCCTTTTTACCAGCTTGCTGCCTCTGTTCTCAGGCATTCCTTTTTGCCTGCCACAGAGGCTGAGCCATGCATACCGTCATCTACTGGATCTCTGCTTCTCTGGCTTACCCAAGGACATTGAACCTGCAGTCCCCGCCTCTCTTTCCTGAATTGTAAACATTTTTCCTTTCTGCTGGATCATTCCCATAAGCATACATGTTTCCAAATATATATATATATATATATATATATCATATATTGAAAAAAAAGAAGAGTTAAAAAAAAAAAACTCCCTGAACTCTACATCATCTTCTAGGTTCATCTTGATTTCCTAAGCTCTTATGGCATATCTCCCTGAAAGAATCTGTTGCCACTCACTCATTTCCTACCCATTCATTCCTATTCCAGTTCCACTTTCATTTCCGTGACTCTACTGAAACTATTTTCAGTGACTTCACTTGCCAAATTCAGTCATTGATCCTCAGTCTCCTCTTATTCATCCTCCTTGCAGCATTTGTCACTGTTGTTCATGTCTCCGTCTTGCAAATCTATTCACTTGGTCCCTGAGACACAACACTCTAATATTCTCCAATTTCTTCACTGCTTCCTCTCTTTTTTACTTTCTAGTTGGTAGTATTTCTTTAAACAGTCCAAGGACTTCTTTGCTTCTCTCTTTACAGTTCACTTCCTAGCTGGCCCCAACCAGTCTTGTGACTTTAAATAGTACCTATTTACTGATGATTCCCAAATTTAAGTTGCATACCTGACTTTTTCCCTGAACTCTGGACACATATACCCAATATTCATCTTCACTTGATTGCCCAGTGGACATAGTGCTGTTAACATGAATAGAAACAATGTCTTGATTCTCTAACCACCCAGTTCTCACTGCATTTGCCCCCATCTCAGTAAATGGTGGTCTGTTGCTCATCTAGAAACCTTGGAGTTATCTTTGACTTCCGTTTCCAACCAACACCTGACAGCTCATCTGTAAGAGAATTCTCTTGGCTCTGCCTTTGCAACATGTCCAGAAGGGACCAATTTTTCATAATCTCTACTGCTGCCAACTTTGTTCAAGCCACCATTCTCTCCCTCCTGTACTATTCCTGCAGCCTCAGAACTAGTTTCTCTGATTTTACCCTTACTCCTCTAGAGTCAGTTTCTTTCTTTTTGTTTTTTTTTCCATTTTTTTTTATTAGTTTCAGGTGTACAACACAATGCAATAGTTTTATTCTTTACCCCTCAAAGTGACAACCCCCCTCCCCCAGTTCTATCTATCACAACTCCCCTGACTCCCCTCCACAGTATACTCCACATCCTGTGACCATCCACATATTCAGTTACAGTTGGCATACAATACTATACAACATCAGCTTCAGGTATACAGTGCAGTGATCAAGCCTCTACTCCATCCATGAAGTGGTCTCCCTAACAAGACATGTGACTATCTGACACACCACAAAATTTTTACATTATTATATTCCCCGAACTGTGTTTCATATCCCTGTGGCAATATTGTAGTTGCCTATTTATGCTATCTAATCCTTTCGCCTTCCCCCCATCCCCACCCCCTCCCAACTAGCAACCCTCAGTTTTCCCTCTACATCTACGAGTCTGTTTACTTGGATTGTTCACTCAGCTCTTCAGACTCCACACACAAGTGAGATCACATGGTACCTGTCCTTCTCCAACTGACTTATTTCACACAACGTAATAGTCTCTTCACAACATTATCATTTACATTCCCAGAACTGCCCTCATATCCCTGCAGCAACATTGTAGTCCCATCTACACCGTCCAAAACCTTCCCCCTCTCCCTCTTCCCCACTCCCTCCCAGCCAGCAACCATCAGTTTTTCCTTTATATCTGCTTGATATGACTTCAATCTTCTTACATTTACTGAGACTTGTTTTGTGGCATAACATGGTCTATCTTGGAAAATGTCCCATGTGTACTTGAGAAGAATGTATGTTCTGTTTTTTCAGGGTGAAATGCTCTAAAAATATCAACGAAGTCCAGCTGGTCTAAAGTATCATTTAAGGCCCCTCTTTCTGTGTTGATTTTCTGTCTAACGGGTCTGTCCATTGGTGACAATGGTGTTGAAGTCCCCTACTATGATAGTGTTACTGTTGATCTCTGTCTTTATGTCTGTCAAAATCTGTTATATCTAATTAGGTGTTCCTATGTTGGGTGCATAGATCTTTATTAGGGTTCTAGTGCCCTTCTTTGACTTTTATTGTAGTCATTTTAAAGTCTATTTTGTCCAAAATAAGTATTGGTACTCCAGCGTTTTTTTTTCTCATTTCCATTTGCATGAAATATCTTATTCCATCTGTAAACAGCATATACCTGTGTCCTATTTTCTTATCCACTCAGCCACTCTCTGTCTTTTGATTGCAGCATTTAGCCCATTCACATTTAAAATGATTATTGATAGGTACATATGTATTGCCATTTTGTTATTTGTATTCCTGGTCTCCCTGGGTTAGCTTGTTTACCCCTTTCTTTTGTTTAAAAAAGCCCCTTTACCTTTCTTGCAATGCTGGCTTGGTGGTAATGAATTCCTTAAGCTTATTCTTTTCTGAGAAGCTCTTTATTTCTCCTTCAATTTTAAGTGATAGCAGTGCTGGGTAGAGCAATCTTGGTTGTAGGCCGTTATTTTGTGTCACTTTGAATATCTCCTGCCACTCCCTTCTGGCCTGCAGAGTTTCTGTAGACAAGTCAGCTGTTAGTCTAATAGGAGTTCCTTTGTATGTAACCTGCTGTCTTTCTCTTGCAGCCTCTAGGATTCTGTCTCTATCTTTAACGTTTGCCATTTTAACTATGATGTGTCTTGTTGTGGACCTGTTTGGGGTCAGCTTGTTTGGAACCCTCTGCACTTCCTGGGCATGTATGTTGATTTCGTTCACCAGGGTAGGGAAGTTTTCAGTCATTATTTGTTCAAATACATTCTCGACCCCTTGCTTCTTCTCTTCTCCTTCTGGTATTCCTATCACTCTAAGGTGGTTGTGTTTCACCTTGTCCCATAGGGCTCTTAAACTGTTTTCATTGTTTTTTATTCTTTGGTCTTTTTGCTGTGCCAACTGGGTGATTTCTGCTATTTTATCGTCCAAATTGCTGATCCGCTCCTCTGCTTCGTCTACTCTACTGGTGATTCCTTCGAGTGTGTTCTTCATTTCAGTTGTTGTATTCTTTAGTTCTAACAGGTTGTTTTTTATGGTTTCCCTATCCTTCTTTATGTCCTCTCTAAGTTCCTTAAACATTCTTATCATCAGTGTTCTAAACTGTGTCTCTGAAAGGTTGGATTCCTCTGTTTCATTTAGTTCCATTTCTAGAGGATTCTTCTGATCTTTTACTTGTGACATGTTTCTTTGTTTCCCCATTCTGGCTGTCGCTCTGGGATTGCTTTGATGTATTAGATAGATCACCAGGAGAGCCCAGGCTGGATCACGCAGGCACACAGTTCACAGCCCAACACTCCCAGGAAAACTCCCAGTCTCAGCCTGTCCCAATCAGCTGCTTGCAGATCAGGCCAAGCAGCCCGACAACCAATCACCAGCCTGGCAACTCTGCAAGCACAGTGCGAGAGTGGGGACATGAGGTGGCTTGTGCACTCCCGCATCTCAGTGAGCAGCCTGTTGGAGCCGGATCACTCCCACTAGGCGTTTCCCTGGCAACGCAGCACAAGCCATGCGGAGGGTGGGGATCCGAGGCAGCTGGCTCACTCCCGGGTCTCAGTGAGCAGCCTGTTGGAGCCGGAGGGCACCCGCCCAGCGCTTCCCTGGCAACGCAGTATAAGCCGTGAGGAGGGTGGGGATCCAAGGCCGCATGCGCACGCACACACACGTACTTCTGCGCCAATTCCCCCAGACCAATGAGGTCTTGGACCTGATCCTCCGTGGGAGGGCCCAACCCTGACAAAATGGCGTCCTCCCTACACCACTCGCATGCAGGCTCCACACCACGGGAATAATAGTCCAAAAACCTCCAGCCTTTGCACCAAAGGTGCTCAATTCAGTCCGTCCCCACAGGCTCCCGGGTCCGGCTCACACAGCCACTCCCTCCACCAGGAACCAGGTAAGTGCTCACCGGCGAGCAAGCCTGGGCGCCGGCCCCACTGATTCTCCAGCCGCTCTTAGCCTCACCGAGCTGAGCAAAGAGAGTCCTCACTAATTTACTGCCGGCTATCTTAGAACTCCTCTTCCAGGCAAAGGAACTCTAGGCTGGTGAGTTTGGTGTGTGGGCGGAGGGTCTCCCCCCAACCAGACAAGCTTCCCATGGCTGGGGCTTCCCTCACGGGGCTCGCCCTCTCTCGTCTCTGCCCGTCCTACCAGACCCGATGTGGCCTCCTCTTAAAGTTCTTCGTTTAGTGGTTCTGTTCATCTAGTGTTCCAGGGACCTCCAGGGTTGAATGCTGTATAATTTGTCTGTAATTTTGGTGTGATCCTGGGAGGCAGTTAGCACAGCGTCTGTCTATTGCGCTATTTTACCGGAAGCCGCCTAGAGTCAGTTTCTTTAAACAAGTGCAAGACCAATTCTTTTAACACATTGTTTGTGGGAAACGAGTAAACTCGTCATATCGCTCAAATGTCCACTTACAATGTGAATGTGGGAAACGAGTAAACTCGTCATATCGCTCAAATGCCCACATACAATGTGTTAAAACATGAACCTGATCAGTGTCACTTGACTCCAGCCTACCAGTGGCTTCAATCTCACAAAATAAAACCTCATTCTTCTCTCCAGCTCTCTGCTGTGTTCCAGACCCATCTCCCATCACTCTCTTGCTCGGTTGGCTGGCTTCAGCTCTGCATATGCTAGCTCAGGGGTCGGCAAACTGTGGCTCATGGGTCACCTGCGGCTCTTTGGATATGTTCCATCTCAAAAGTTTGCCGACCCCTGGAAGAGCCCACAATTTAAAAATCATTCGAGAGCCATAAATATATTCTTATAAATAAGGAAAATTTAAAGTAATATTATAAATTAAACTATGATAATTTTATTTTCGTTTTCAATTTTACTTCAGAGCCACATGTGTATACCCAAAGAGCCGCGTGTGGCTCACAAGCCGCAGTTTGCTGACCCCTGGTGGGTCTTCTGTCTCAAAAGCTTGCTGACTCCTGCTCTAGATATACTGGCTTTTTCTTCTTTATTGTACATGTCAAACACCTCCTTGTCCAGGCCCTTTACACTTGCTGTTCAATCAGCCAAGATTGTTCCTCTCCCACATATCCACATGGCTTAGTCCCTCATTTCCTTCAGCTCAAATATTACTGTGTTGATCAGACTTTTTTTGGCTACCCTATATAAAATAGCACAAAACCCCCCATCACTCTCCACGTCAGTCTCTCTATCCCTCTTATCCTGCTTTATTTTACTTCACAAAGAACATATCCCCATCCAAACAAGAATAGAAACTCCATTAGATAGGTACTTGAACCATTTTGTAAATTTTACCAGTGTCTACATTAATACATGGAACATAGGAAATGTTTAGTTCTATTTTATGTACCATGATGATATTACTATCGAGCAATTCGTTACTATTTTATTTTAAAAATGTATTATGAATGTTGACATTTTAATTTACAAATGTAATTATTGCAGTTAATTTCTATAGACATCCCCTAAGACTTAACTTTTTGAATTGTATATAAATGAAACCAATTTAGTAGAAAGAAACAACATAAAGTCTTGTGTTTGATTTTATCCCAGGTATGAGTTTATTCAGAAAGGAGTAACTGAACTTAGAGAGGCTGGGAATGTGCCAGATGTCTACACCCAGAATATGCTTTTAGCAAACGAGAACAAAAATTTGAAGGAAGACCTGAAACGCTACAAACAGGCAGCTGAGTATGTTATTTTTTAAGTGACTTTTTTTCTACTTATTTTGGACTAATTAAAAATAAAGAGTTGAATGAGGCTAATATGTGAATGGTGGTTAATGTGCCAGAGCTTTAATTCTGGAAAACTGAATTATATTTAAGTTCTAGTTGGAAAGAATGCCAAAGGCTTCAGTAGCAAATTAATTGAACAGATGACTGGAACTCTCACAATTGCAACTCATTAATAAGAGTGGAATGCAGGGGGTTATGTAGGAGATGGTTAATTTATTATATAATATTGACTTCCTTATGTATTTGGATAATCTTTTCAAGGTTTATCTAATCTTTTCTTGTGAGGATAAGCTAATTTGTGAAATAATATTAAAATTGTAGAAAGCAGAGAGGAAGGAAAGCGTTAGTGTATTCCTAGTAGGGGAATTTCAGTATTTGAAAATTCCCCAAAGGAAACTGTAATTTTGGCATTTTCTAGCATGAATCTATGCATAGAGGAGAACCTTAACAGTTAGAAACCAAATCTCTCTGCATTTTTCTTTTTTTTTCTAAAATTAATAGAAGACATGCATTTTTAAGCAAATGCATTTAGATAAACAGACAATATTATTCTGGCAAAGTCACATACGTGAGTGTATTATTGACTTAGGGTGAATCTACTCATCTAAGACAATGTTAGATGGGAAATCTGCTTAGATATGGAGTAGAGACAGCATAACCTTTGTTCTTTAATTTTTTATTAAACATATTTAAAGAGGGGCTTTCTCTGTTAAAGAATAATACTAAAACCAAAAATTAGATAAACAGTACTTCCATATAGGAACATGGTATTTTTAAGATCTTTGTAAAATAATTTAGTGTAAAGAAATATCTTTGTATTGCAAACTGAAGGAAACATTTAAAATGAGCTCCTACTTTCAAAGGTGGTAGTAAATAAAAGATAATTTGTATGGTCATTTATTCAGTTATTCTATACAAGTAAGAAACATTTTTGCAAGTTATACAAGTTCCATGTTATTTATGGATATACTCTTGGGCATTTTACATTTTACAAAGAAGTGTATGATGATCCACAGAATAATGGGTTACTAGAACCAGTGTTCTGTTTATTCTCAGTTCTATTTCTCAGAAGTGATTTGCTCTGTTGGCCCTGATGCTCCCTGTGATTTTTGTATAGACACGTAATAGCTGCACAGGGAATTTGACACAGCAAATTTTTCAGAGTGCTGCCTGACATACTGTTTCAGTTTCTGAATCCTTTGATTTATTGCTTGAGTTTGTAATTTTCTTTTGAATAGATAGAGTTTTTTTGTGCAATGAGCTTTACCCCAGTGAAATTGAATAATCATTGTTGATTTTTGGTTGTTTATTGACTGTTATATTTAATAAGTATATTCAAAACCACATAAGCTATTTCCCATGAAAAATAACTTAATGTTAAAAAAAAACCATGATTGAAACAGGTATCATTCAAACGAAATCAGTCTTCTTTGTGTTTACTCACAGATTATAAAATATACCATATGTACTAAAATATAGTTTTAGTTTCAGCGGCTTGTAGTTATCGCTCAAGTCTGTCCTTTTCTATAAACACTCAAACAAAATAGAAAAGGAAAATATTTATTTGCTTTAATCTGACATGGAACATTTGAAAGAAAGCTCTTTGACTCATAGATGTCTAATATTTATGTCATTGAATGAATATTAACCATGCTGTGCTTTCTCAGCACCTTTGATGAAGTGTGTCCCTGGAGCCTAATTCTATTGGAGACATTCTCAGAAAATGGTGAATGAAGTTTTGTCAAATATTCCCCAAACTGTATCTGTCAAGCTACAGGTGTGCCCCAAATTGTAATGTTTCATCACACAGGTTTTTAAATTTGACTTGTGATGATATTTTTCCAATAAGAATTAATGATAAACATGGGATTCCCTTTATGAAATTTAACCTAAAATTTTTCTTTTTACAATTCAGGCTGTTTCTTAAAAGCAAGGTGAGTGTTGATGTTAAATACTTTTCTAGTAATAAATATTTAATATGCAAAACGGGTTTGGTTACAGATAAGTTATCTATTGTTTTGATTACATTGGTAGTATATAATGATTTATCTAGAAAAATTGGTGAGATCATTAAGCCATAACCTTAATATTTATCTAGGGGAGAATTGCCTTGGAAAAAATATTGAATTTAAAGTTGAAATACCTAGCTTCCAATGTTCTGCCACTTATTAACTCAGTTTTCTTACTGTTAAACTGGGAATAATTATACATAACATTATTAACTCCTAGGGAGTGATGTGATAATTAAATGAGACAATCTATATTAAAGAGCTTTGTAAATCACAAAGTGCTTTGAAAATGTCAGCTATTATTACCAATATTTCTAAAGGCTGTGATCCTTAGATTTTTCTAATCATCACATTGTTATTATTTTTTAAAATTCAGCAGTGATGAAGCATGAAGGAAGAAATGAAAAGGGAAAATATTTCACTTTAAAATATCATTTAAATTGCTGTAGTTAAAAAAGAAATTATCTTTTTCTCTGTAGTAAGCAATGCCAATTTTAAAACAGAGGTTTTCCCTAATACTTGATAAAATGTAGATTATATTCTAAAATATAAAATTTGGTGTATGATGTATGTGTATATATGGTGACAGATGATCATTTTGCAATGTATGTATAAATATAGCATCATTATATTGCATACATGAAACTAATATAATGTTATATTCAATAAGACCTTGATTAAAAAAAGATTTTGAAATAACTATTTGGAAATTTTCTTTATAGATATTTTTAAGGAAAAAATGTATTATTAAAAAGGTTTTTAGTTACATTGAAGGTAAAAGCATTTTACGTACTAGATACTGGAGAGGAATGTTATAGGTAGTAGCTTGACATCTTGGAAAAGATGAATATAATCGTATTTATTTATGGGAATGGAGACCAATTGCTATTTTAAATGTGGAGGTCTAGAATTTACGTGACCTACCGCACATTTGCAGAGAATTGTTGGTTGAATGAAGACTAGAAAGCATCACTAGAGCTATAATGTCTTTCATAGTTAAGACACTATTTTATAAACCTTGTTTTATTTCATAGTTGACATGCCACAATATCTACCTGAACCTGAGGTCCATAAAAACTATAACAAGTTTTATTCATGAGGAACCTGTTTGATGTTGGTTCATACCTTGACTAGCATTTTTTGTCTCGTTATGTAGATATTATAAATAGTCTCAATTTAATGGTTTATTCCTAAAACATCATTGTACCTGTACTGTAACATGCTGTAGCCTGGCTTGCACCCCACCTACTCCACCTAAGCGCATGTCCTGTCTTTCATTCCTCTCCTCCCTCAGCTTCTATGGCAGCATTCTGTTCTGTGTGTCCTTCCACCTCATTGACAAGCTTCTTTTACTTTTTAACCTCCATGCTGTTTACACTCCTAAGGCTGTGCTATCCAATAACAGAACCATTAACTACATGTGTGTGTGTTGCCAGATGTAACATGAATCAGGTGGTGATAAGTGCAGAGATCAAAGGGCTGCTGTTATATACGGTGGTGAAGGAAGGCCTCTTATATCTGGAAGGAACAGAGAGGAGGCCATGTGTAAACTTGGGAAAAGGGAATTCCGGGCAGAGGGAAAAGGAAGTAGAGAGTCTCAGATCAGAACAGTGTGGCTTTTAGGGGACCAGCAAGGAGACCACAGTGCTGGAACCAGGGGGAAGTGGTGGGGGCTGTCGTTAGAACCTTGCTTTTTTTTCCTCCGAGTGGGATGTGAGGCTAAGGGATAGTTTTAGAGGAGAAGCATATCACGAGCTGGTTGCTGTGTGGAAAACAGACTGGCTAGAGGAATATGATAGAAGCAGGGAGAACATTATTATATCCTGTATAACTTTCTTATACGACTTAGCAGGTTACAACACAGCAATAATGCCATCAAACAAGAGCCTTAGGGGACAATTAATGTTCTTCAAAGGACAGCATCTGCTGTTATCAAATTCTGCGTTATTAATGCCACTCAGACTTTATTTCAGATGGATATTGACATCAGATCAGCTGTTTAGATAGAGCAACACAATTACGTGATGCTCAGCCTCTTATTAGATGTAAGAATACAGTTTTCACTCTGTTTCCTGTTATCTAAGTGGGGTAGAATTACCTATACTCATGGGAATCATTCTCAATAAAGATTAAATCAGTATTTTCTTTCATAACATTACAGTTTACAGTTATGTCAGTGTGTATTTTATTTCCTTATTCATTTTCTCTATACTCCTATAACTTGATGGGACAAAGACTGCTTGTTTTCCCATCAGAGTATAATGAGCATGGTACCTAGCATGCAGTATGTATTAAGTGGGTAGAATAGCATCATCGTCATCATCTTCATCAACCTTATTATTAGCAGCAGCAATACTGCATAAGCAACCAAGAGTGGTATTTATTCCATAAGGCAGGTATATAGCAATGTACTTATTTGTTTATATATATATATATATATATATATATATATTGTATATATATTGTTTTTTTGTTTTTTTTTTTTGTTTGTTTTTTTTTTGAGGGCAGTGTCACTGGCCCTCATATGTGGGACCCGAACCGGGGTCGCTGGCTTCCCAAGCCAGAGCTTAACCACCGCGCCACTTGGCCGGCTGTTTACATATATTTTTAATTCTGAAAAAAAATACAAATCATATTGAAAGTAAACAAAATACAATAATGAACCTCATGAGCCTATCAGATAGTTTCAACACATCGCATTTCTGCCATTTTTATTGCATTTCTATCCCTTGCTATGCTTCACCCCACAACCAGTAAGTATATTATTTTTTACAATTCTTTCTTAAGTTAATATACATGAATTGAAATGTGCAAATCTTAGCTATATAATTTTGATTAATAGATGAAGTCTTGTAACTCCATACCCACCTTGATATAGAACATTTCTATCTACGCAGAAATTTCCCTTGCATGTTTTCTAAGTCATTTCCTGCCCCAGCAATCACTGTTTTGATTTTTTTTTTTTTTTTTTTTTTTTTTTTTTTTTTTTTTAAAGATTTTATTGGGGAATTGGCAGAGGGGAACAGCGTTGGGGAATCGGGGAAGGGGAACAGACAAGTCGCTGTCTTTTTGTTCTTCAGTTTAGTTGCGGAGGATGTTGCTTCACTGTTGGTATCGTCATTGCGCTCTTCCCGGATGAGGCAGATCGGTCACTGGCCTCTGGATGTCGCTCATCACGGCTATTGGCAGCTCACGCTTGGCTGCCAGCCGCTCACGCTGGCTGCGGGCCACTCACTGTAGCCCATGGCAGCCCACCGCAGCAGGGGCTGCAGCCCACACCATCACCGGGGCTCGCACAGCCCAGCTCCAGGTGGAGCTGATGTTAGCTGTAGAGGGCAGTGTCACTGGCCCTCATGTGGGATCCGAACCGGGGCCGCTGGCATCCCAAAACCAGCGCTTAACCAATGCGCCACTCGGCCGGCCCCACTGTTTTGATTTTTTTCCCCCTTAGATTAGTTTTACCTGTTTGAGAACTTCATAAATGGAATTACAAAATTTTCTTTCTTTGTGCGTAGCATCTTACACTCAGCATAAAGCCTATAAAATTTATCTATGACTTTTGTGTTGATATATCAGTAATTTTTACCCCTTTATTATAATGTACTATTCTATTATATAGCGTATTTCACAATTTTTTCTATTGAGTTGTTTCCAGCTGTAGGTATTATGAATAATACTGTGATGAATATTTGTGTATGAGTATTTTTGTGGGAATATGTTTTCTTTATTTCAGATAAAAAGTTAGGAATGGAATTTCTGGATCAAATGGTAGATGCATGTTTAACTTTATAAGAAAACTGCCAGTCCATTTTCCAACACTCAAGTTGGGTCATTTTCTATTCTCGATAGTAGTATGTGAGAGGTCCAGTTGCTCCACATTGTCACCAACATCAAATGTTATTAGCCTTTTTAATTTTTGCCATTGTAGTTTTATATAGCAACAGCGTGTTGTGGTTTTGATAAGGATTTCCTGATAACTAATGATACTTAACACATTTTTGGGGTGCTTATTGGCATTTCATTTATCTTGCTTTCATGTAAGTCTTTTGCCTGTTTTTGTTTGGGTTGCTTGTCTTATTGTTGAATTATAAGAGTTCATTATATATTGTGGATACAAATTCCTTTTCAGAATATTGTGAATATTTTTTCCCAGTTATGGCTCAACTCTTCCATTTCTTTCTTTCTTTTTTTTTTTGAGGGCGGTGTCATTGGCCCTCATATGTGGGACCGAACCGGGGCCGATGGCTTTCCAAGCCAGTGCTTAACCACTGCACCACTCGGGCAGCCCTCGACTCTTCAATTTCGTAATGGTGTCTTGGATGAGGGGGAGTTTTAAATTTTGATGGAAATCTAAGTTATCTTTTTTATAGTATTGCTTTTGATATTTTGTCTAAGATAGTATTGCCTATTCCCAGGTCACAGAGATATTCTCTTATGTTTTCTTCTAAAACTTTTAAAGATTTAGAATTTTTATTTCAGCCTATGATCTATCTTTAATTTTGTATATGGCAGGAACTAGGAGCAAGTCATTAATTTCCTATGGGAAATACAATTGCCCCAGCCTCGTTCTTAAAAAGATTTTTCATTCTTCATTGAATTTCTTTGGCATTTTTGCTGAAAATCAATTGACACTACAATTGTGGGTCTATTTCTAGGCTTTATTCTGTACCATTTATCTGTTTGTTTATCCTCATGTTAAAACCACTCTTGATTACTGTAGTTTTAAGTAACTTCTTAAAATCAGATAGTGTAAGCCCTTTAGCTTTGTCCTTCTTTCTAATAGAAAATTTGGCTAGTCTAGGTCCTTTGTATTTCCATGTAAATTAGAGTCACTTTGTCAATTTCTGTAGAAAAATAGGGCTGGAAATCAGACTGGAATTGATTTGAATCTATAACTTAATTTGGGAAGAATATGTATGTGTATGTACACAAGTATTTACATATACATATGCTTTTTTTGTGGGGGAGAGAAGGATTGATACGAGGTGTGATCAAATAATTTGGTGAATGTTTAAATTTAAAAAATTTATTACAGTAAAGACACATTGCCATTAATACCCCCCAGAATACTCCCCATTGCTTGGAACACACTTATCCCATCATTCTTGCCATTTTCTGAAGCAGTTTTGGAAGTCCCCTTTCGTGAGAGCCTTTAGTTGCACTGTCACGGCTGCCTCGATGTCCTGAATTGATTCAAAACATTTACCTTTCATGGTCATTTTGACTTTGGGTAAGGGCCAAAAGTTGCACAGTGACAGATCTGGTGAATAAGGTGGATGAGGACACACCATAATGTATTTGTTTGTGAGAAATTGCTGTACCAGAAACGACATGTGACATGGAGCCTTGTCATGATGGAGGATGATTTACAGCACAGTTTAAAACACACTTTCTCTCAACTGTAGCTCATGCCTGATTGCCTGCACCGAACAAGTTGAAACTTGTCACACACTGTTATAAGGTTTCCCATATTGAAGATCGCTGCCTTTCCGTTGGATGGCACTCGGCAGCAGCATTCACTGTATTTTATGATTATAATGGAAAGGCTCCGTGTCACACATCACTTCTGGTACAGCAATTTCTGTCAAATAAAAACATTATGGTGTGTCCTCATCCACCTTATTCACTGGATCTGGCACCGTGAGACATTTGGCTTTTCCCAAAAGTCAAAATGATTCAGGACATTGAAGCAGCCACGACAGTACAACTAAAAACACTCACGAAGAGGACTTCCAGCACTGCTTCAGAAAGTGGCAAGAACAATGGGATAAGTGCATTGAAGTCAAGGGGGAGTATTTTGAGGAGAATTAGTGGCAATGTGTCTTTTACTATTATATTATTTTTTAAAATTTAAACATTCACCATATTTCTTGATCACACGTATATACATAAGTTTTGATATTCTATTTACATGGTATATCTCTATAGGTTATCTTTAATTAAATACTGTATATTTATGAAGGAGCTTGAACTGTATGCCTTTTACCACCTAATTGTCTAATGTACATCTTTTTTTGTTGTTACATTGTGAGCGCCATATAATAGGGACTGTATCTTGTGCTCTGCATATCTCCAGGGCCTGTAGCTGTGCCGGGAAAATAGGTGGGGCATAAATGAAGGTGTACTATTGATATCTTGGCTCTTTAGTTAAGCTTTTAATATTTTTTAGTGTAGTTAATTGATGATTTTTGCCTCTTTCACTGAATTCCTTTGGAGTAGGTGTCATGTTCCTTTCATGATGGGAATTTAAATAAATTTCTACAAAGCTAAGTCTTGTCTCCTTTAGAGCATTGTCTTCCTTTGCTGGGGTTTTACATTATGGAAAGACAGTGCAGAGCAGAAAAGCTTTATTGAGAGTCCTGAAGATTTGGCAGAAAATAATACTGACTGGGATTGCTACTAATTACAGGATTAAAATGTACCATTTTAAAAATAATGACATACTTTCTTTTACCTGCTCCTAGAAAATATAGACATAAAGAAAACTGAAATTAAATGGCAATTAATATTGAGGAAAAATTAGGTACTTTATTAAGAGGCCCTAATTTCATTTACAAAGTCACTTCTATAAAAGGTC
Organism: Aselliscus stoliczkanus; assembly: GCA_033961575.1. Taxonomy (NCBI): domain Eukaryota; kingdom Metazoa; phylum Chordata; class Mammalia; order Chiroptera; family Hipposideridae; genus Aselliscus; species Aselliscus stoliczkanus. Next base: position 156,261,655 of record CM066731.1, read on the forward strand.
AAAGAGTACCCAGCTTTTCCAGAGACCCATTTAAGTTAATGACTTTCAGAAACAAACACTGTGGAAATAAAGATAATAATGAGGCCTATAAAATTTCATGCTTTAGTGTTTAGGTAATTGCCTCTTAAATTAAAAAGGTATTTTTTTCTGGACATGAGTATATCCTTTTTTTTTTTTTGATTAAGAATACTTATATAATGAATGTTTTCCTCTAATCTGGCTAAATTTCATTTTGTCTATACAATGGTTATTTCATATTAATTTTAGTGAGTTAAAGTAATTCATTTATAACGCATTGCAGACAAGAAATAATTGGTAATCATATGGCACTGTTATCAGAAATTGCGTTGATTCAAATTTGCACGTGAGAAAAATACATGACAAAAATGGCCTACTTTGATTGGTGCAGGTTAACAAGAACATGTTTATATGCTTCCTTTTGCCAAATTATGATAACAAAATAACCCAATAAATCTATTATTAAAGGGTCACTCCAAAATACTTAGCAAAACTATTCAGTTAATGAAATTATTTTACTGGGGTATTCACTTAAAAATATTTTTTTTTACAGCACAGTATTGAATCACATTCAATATGTTGAAATGTGGAGTTTAGGGGGCAATGCTTTTATAGTATGTTAAAAATATAAGTATATTAATATTTTATAGTTTAATTGTAGGTTTTTGATATGCTATTTTTCTGAAATGGGGATCTTAGGCATTCTACCATCTCATTAAGTAAAAGCATGTAAATGTGTGTCCTTTGTGAGTTACAAATCTAAATAGTACAGTTCACTGAATCACTCTTCATTATATTGAAATAGAACCTGTGTGTTTGATGTCTGTGTTAATAAAAGTTTTTTTGTTTTTTTTTTTTTTAGTGCAAACATGCTCTACTAATATAATGAGAAAATACTACATCATTTAAAATATTGATTGCTCATATGACTATTCTAAACTTTACTTTAAGTAAAACTTTTATTTCCCTTTTATTAAGCATATGGGCAGCAGGAAGGTCATAATAGGAGAAGCATCACCATGAAATTAATTTAAATTGTTTTACTGAGTAGACTTCATTTGTGCAAACAGAAAGCAAGTCCCTGAAAACTAATTTAATGGTCAGAAAAACTTTAAGGTCTAATACTTCAATCAATTCCTATGCTTTCTTTCCTTGGATGAGTACACATAGGGCTTTAAGTGTGTATTTTAAAAGGGAGTTGATGCAGTGCTGCACATTTATGCTTCTGCTTAAGAAACTTTGCAACATTATTTTTCTGTGTATTTTTTTAACTTATTATAGATTTACATTTCAGACAAGATAAACAAGCTCATTTATATAATTCATTAAGGTGCTGAAAGTAAGACCGTTTTCATAGACTCAAAATAGATGCTCATAAAAGTTTAGATTCTTTTATAAAGAAACAGAGTGCTACTGATAATCATGTATTCTGATATTTTTGGTCCATCAGAGGGTATTTACCTACTGGTATGTCCCCTATTTTAGATAGATGAATCTAATTGTTAGAGGAATTGAATATATCTGTTCTACTCAATAATAATATGATGATGATTACATAACATTCATCGAGTATTTTCTATGGTGCCAGACAGTATATATAAGCCACTTTACATACTTTATTTTAGATGAATGAGAATTGCGGTGTGATGCTCTTATGTTTTCACATCAAAATGTGAACTTAGCCATTTATCTTTTCCAACCACTCTGCTGAAACTTGCTCCTCTTCTTCATGTACCACTCATTAGGCTCATTCATGGTGGTGGTGGAGGGGGTCTGTCTTTTTTGGGTTCATCTTCATTCACTCACACAGAGGGTGAAAACCTAGAAAGAATAAATTATTTGTTCATTTAATAATTGGCATATTCCTTAGATGGTTATTCAAGAATGAATATTGTAATCAACAATTCGTTGCACCTTCACGATGTTGGTATGGAAACAAAGTTGAGGGTTAGATGGTGGGAGTAGACAGTGAGTACTGTGACACATTGTTCATTTACATGTAATAAAGACTATAAGAGTGACAATAAAATAAAGAACAATACAAGTCCTCCTCCTCCCACCCCTCCAAAAAAAAAAAAAGGAGATGGGGTAGGGGCGAAAGAAAGACAGTTGGAAGAATGGATGAGTCACTGTCACCATATGCCACATGTGACTTGATCTTGCAGCAAGAAACCTCATGGATCAGAATATGCCCTCTCAGGAGCCTGAAAACCTCACCTCATCCCACTTCGTTGACAGCATCCCATCTCCTCAGTGATTGCTCTGACATAGCCCCTACAGCAGAAATCTGTTTGTCTGAATTTATTTTATGTTAATCTGAATTTTGAAATACTGTGATACTGAGAAGCAGATTTATTCCATTCTGATCCTCTTGTGAGATGTCAGTACTCTAATTTAATCCATCCTTTTTTTCAGAATGTGAGAGTCTCAGTTCAGTAGCACTTTGTCATTTAACTAAGACTGTTAGAGAACTACTTTTTCATTTTAAATTATATTTTACATTTTTATATTGAAACTAACATATTATGTGGGTGATTGAAATATTCCCATTAATTTTTCACATACAGCTTGGGCTTAGAATTAATATGGTTGTTTTATGCCAGGGGTTTACAGATGATATATCCATTTTAGAATATTAAAGATCCTTCTCATCAAGTTACCAATCATTCTAGTAATATGGTATGCAGGTGGTGTGTGTTCCTCATATGCATTACCAGGATAAAATCTTGATTTTCCAAAACTTATGCTTTCTTTTTCATAATTACCAGAACTAAATAATCCAATGCATTCTCTTTTAACTATATATTCAAGCAAGTTCAGAATTAAATTTTGTAAAATCTTTTCCTTCATGTGTAAGTATTTTAACTGATCATATTTTATATGTATTTCAATTTTATAAACACATTTTCTTTGGAAGTGGATGGATTATAAGTTATTTTAATAGCATGTCTTTAGTTGCCCTTCCTTAAATAAAATGTGAATGAATGCTATTTTTGAAACTACAGGTTTTCGCCTGTGCAACTCTCATCCCCATATACATTATTTTGGTTGGGATCCTTAGATAAAAATTATAATGGAATCTGTTTTTCAATTATCTTTGGAATTGCTCAATACTGGATTTGAACTGATAATTAAATATTTTTATTTTTTCAGGAAGGAATTGGTAATGATTCTTAAAGTTATTTTTATGATTATTTTGTAGCAAAGCTAGAGAAGAGCTGCTGAAAGCTCAGAAAGAACGTGATTTTCATCGAATGCATCACAAACGAACAGTCCAAGAAAAAAACAAATTAATTAATGACCTCAAAGGGTAAGCTGCTAATATTTGTTGGCATATTTATTAATGAGCTATTTAATCAGTGTAAAGCAGCTTGGTTATGGCAGAAGGTTTCAGGTAAATTTACTTCAACATTTATTGAGCATGTACTGTGTGCCAAACAGTATTCAATACGTTTGAAGTACAAAGTTGAGTAAGCTTAGAGTTTTGCTGTCATGTGCTCTACTGTTTGCCAGGGCAGCTCAGGCATTTCCACTTTGCTGAGTGGTGGCAATCACTTTTCCTGAGTTTCTAAGAGCCACCCCAGGAGTGAGTTTACCTCATTTGCTTGTAAAATCCAGTGTCTTAAGAAAGTGGTTCAAGGTCAATAATGTATTGTTTATCCAGTCTTAGATTACAGCCCTTTTTTTATCAAGTACTTCAAAACCCAGTCTGTGAGATACTTTTCTAGTTCCTTTTAGTCTGTGCTGATAATTCTTGCAGCAGTTTGGATGTATGGTCCCTTCCTTCCCTTGTCAGACCATTAGCTCTGTGGTCAGGAGAGGAGGAAGTAGGAACAACTGCAGGAAGGCATCTGTTACCTTTTGGGGAAGTGTTAGCTCTTTCTAGGGAAAGAGGGCCACCTCTGCAAGCCCATAGGGCCTGAGGAGAGGGGCTACAGAACAAGCAGCCTTAGGGGCTTCCTGAGAATCAGAGAAAAAGAGGTAATTCCATATTGACAGAAGAGTCAATTCATCAGGAAGACATAGCATGTGTGAATCTATGAGCTTCAAAATACATGCAACAGAACATAAAGCGGAAATGAAAAATAAACATTTCCACTGTTACAATTGGAGATTTTACACTCCTTTTTTAGCAATTAGTAGAAAAACAAAAAATCTCTTAAGTCTATAGAACAAGACAAATTAATTGACATTTATTGAATTCTACGTTGGACTTTTAAAGTGCTCATGGAGTGGTCACCAAAGTAGATCACATGCTGAGCCATAAAACAAATCTCTCTCTAAAGTTCAAAGAATTGATGTCATATGAAATATGTTGCCTGATCACAACCAAACTAAATTAAAAATAGATGACGCAGAGCTCTTTGGAAAATCCCCAAATATCTGGAAATTAAGTAACACATTTCTAAGTAACACAATGAGTCAAGGAAGGAAATGAGAAAATATTTGGAACTGACTGATACTACAGCATTGTAAAATGTGTGGTATCCAGCCAAAGCAGTGCTTAAAGTGAAATTGATAGCTTTAAATGTTTATACTAGAAAAGAAGAAAATTTTAAACCAGTGATCTAATCTTATACTTTAGAAGTTCAAAAAGAACAAATTAAATACAAAGAAAGACCAATAAATGACATAATAAAAATAAGACCTGTAACCAACAAACCAGCAAAGGGACATACAGAAGAAAACAATCAACAAATTCATATTTTGGTTGTTTGAAAATATATAAAACTGACAAAACTGATAATAAAATTGACAAACCCAGATAGACTAATCGTCACCAAATGTTGACAAGTTGAAAGTAAATTGCAACCCAGCAATTCAACTTGGTATTTTTCTAAGAGAAATGAAGACAGATAACCAAAAGCTATCTTTCTTGTATGTGACTGGTATAAGAATATTTATAGCAACTTTATTCATAATAGTCTCATACTTACTGAAAACCACTCAGTTTTTTCCTCAGCCGAATATTGCATAAACACCTTTTAGAATGTACATACAAGGGAATACTACGCCCACTAAAAAGGAATGGATAACGGATCTACTCAGCAACACGAAGAGTCTGCAAAACACGATGCTGAGTGAAAGAAGCCCATTTCTAGAGAGAACGTATTCAGTGATTCCAAATACGTGAAGTCCTACAATCCCCTGAGATGTTAGAAATGCTCTATGTTTTGATAACAGTGTGACTACCTGGGCATGCATGTTTATGAAAACTCTATTAAACTCTAACATTTAAGATCTGTATATTTTATTCCATGTAAATTGCATTTAAATAATAAAGAAAAAAAAATTGAAAGCATTAAAAAAAAACATTTTTAAAGGTGTTTAGATCATAAACTGAATGAATTATTTCTCCTATGAGAGATCAAAATATTTTCAGTGTCACTGGCCCTCATATGTGGGATCCGAACCTGGGCCGCTGGTGTCCCAAGCCAGCTCTTAACCACTGCGCCACTTGGCCAACTCTATACTTAATTTTCTTAATATGAGGTTAATTAAACTCATTTTCAAGACCTTTATTTAGTTTATTTTGATGTAAACCACACTCTCTGTTTAATCATCCATTTGTAGCCTTTTTCTTTTTGAAAATTGTTTCTGAATTGATTAAAGAAACTACAGTTTTGTTTTGTTTTGTTTTTTTCTGTCTGCGAATAGCCAGTCTTCTGACTGCATATTCGAATACAGAGAAATGTGACTTTCCAACTCCCGCCCAGGTTGCAGGGAAGCTGTATGCCATCTAATACTTCTTGCACTTCTTGGCTCTGTTGCGATGACCTTTATATGGTTACTCATTTTTTTTTCCAATGCAAAAAACAAAAAAAGAAAAAAAAAAGTTTTAGATGTTAAATGGAAATCACCGATTTAACTGAATTACCCTTTAAGATGCCCTTTATTTTTCATAGGTTGAAGTTACATTATGCATCGTATGAACCAACTATCAGGGTGTTACATGAGAAACACCACACTTTACTGAAGCAGAAAATGCTGACCTCCTTGCAAAGAGACAGAGCAATGAGGCAGGTAAGGAGACTGTCAGAGCTGCCTCAGAATAATCCATAACCATTCTTTTTTTGTGTGTTATAGATCGAATTACTGGTCTTGTTTCTGAGATCAATTTAAAAGGGCTCCCACCAATTCTCATGTTCTAAAAAAGATTCATTTGGAAACATTTCGGAAAAGAATTTTATCCACTTGAAACTTATAAAGATTATTATTAAGTTAAATGTTATTTAATTTAAACAAAATTTTATAGGAAATTGTTGAAGCATAGTTAGAGGAAAAAACTCAGACATTGTGGTCAGACAAACTTGGGTTTAAATGCCAGCTTTGACAGTTACAGACGTGGACCTTACGTAAATGCTTTGAACTCAGATTTCTCATATAGAAAGTGTAGCCACAAGGACATACATTTTAATATTGTTGTGACACTTATAGAAGATAATGAATAAAATCTCCCTTCAATTTACCCCTAAATGAATATTTGACACAGCTAGTTTTTAACTCAATCTTCAGTCATTTTTTGCTATTAACACCCTTTCCATAGGCCATAGGCCTAGGGCAATATTGAGGAACTTCTAGTATAGAATTCAAAATAAAGCAAAAGCATTTATGACCCACATTAAAAATATATAACAGTTTATTAGAAAATGTAAAACTACAACTGTATGCTTAACATTCTTTTATTGTTTTCTGGCGATTCTCATTTTTAGCCAAACTTTCAGAATCTGCAAAAACTTTCACAATGGTTATACTCTTCCTTGAATTATTTTGTTGATAAGACATGCTTTAATCAAGTACATTTTGTCTTTTCTTAAGTGTAATTTTTAACTAGTAAAATGCAAAACATCATTTGTGTCTGTGCTTCTATTTTAATTTTCTATTTTTAAAAATTTTATTGAATTTATTGGAGTGACATTGGTTAGTAAAATTATGTAGGTTTCAAGTGTACAATCCTGTAATACATCATCTATATATCACATTGTTTGCTCACTATCCAGAGTCAGTTGTCCCTCCATCACTATATGTGACCCCCTTTACCTTCATCTAATACCTCCTGTGCCCCTTACTCTCTGGTAACCATGAAACTGTTTTCTATATCTATGAGTTTTTGTTTGTCCCCTTTGTTTGTTGCTTTCAGTTTTGTATCCAACATATGAGTAAAGTCTTATGGTCTTGACTTTTTCTGTCTGACTTATTTCACTTAGCATAATCTCAAAATTCATCCATGTTGACACAAATGGCAATATTTCATCTTTCCTTATGACTGAGTAATATTCCATTGTATATATGAGTAGGCACCACATCTTCTTCATCATATCTATCGAAGGACACTTTGGTTGTTTGCACATTTTGTATTCTTAAATGTCTGAATTGTATTATTAGTAATATTGCACAAAATTAGCTTAATAATAATTTACATTTTTGTGGCATATATGTCAGACCTTCAGAATTTCATCTTCTTTCTACTTTTCATTTAACCTGTCCCCCAGCCTCCCAACAACAGGCACAACTCTGCATTTTGGTGTCCTGAGAACTAAATTCAGGTTTTTCCTACTTCTTCTCCTGCATCAGGGCCAGCTTAGATCCATCTTATTCTAATTCTCCTTATCCCCCTAGTCTCTTGCTCATCTTCTTATCACCCTTCTCCAGAGAGAAATCCATCAGTTACCTGGCCATACATTCCCAAGCGACCACATATACTTTGGCAACTCAGACTGAGTTTCACTGTTCAAGGATTCCAGGCCTTCCAGCCGTCCATGCTGGCAGGCACCTACACTCCTCTCCAGACTGTTGATTTCTGCATCTGCAACCTATCCAGCACTGGATCTGCCACTCATATTTGTGTGATTAGGATTAAGTTATCTTCCTGGAAAGGCCATTAGTTCCCCTGTCTCTAATATGAGGGGGATTTTGGAGGTTAGATCAAAGGTCATATAGAGATCATGTTTAGGCCACATCCAGTCTTTGGGTTTGGTTGCCCCCTTCCCCCCACACTGAGTTTGTTAAGAGAGCCAAGGGTTGGGAGTGGTGGGTGTGTGTCCCAGCCATGCTGCACAGCAGCTGAGCAAGCATTCAGGCCACTTTACATAACGTGTCTATTTTCTCACCTATTAAACAGAGATAAAATACTTGCCTTATAATTGATATTTGACTAAAATGAAAACATGTTAAAAAAATTAAAATCGTTCTGTCTATGAGGAAGGGTTGAACTTTACACATGACCATTCAGATGTGCAAAGAACTGTATCTTTATCTACAACTTATTTTTTCCTTGAACCTCTACTCCTGCTGAAGGCAAAAAGAAAACATAATCTGCTATTAAAGACTATTCAGATCTGCTATTAAAGACTATTCAGATCTTTTTGCCTTGAAACAGTTTCTTTGAGTTTAACACAGTGTGTTTGAATGTTATATTAACTGACTGTTTAGCTAAAACGTTACTATCAGTGTTATTTTCTGCCTTCAAATGGCATCCTCTTCTCATTCTTCCCCAGGTGCTTCCTAGTACAGTGGGCTCTTAATGTATCCATACGGCCTGCATTTCTTCATGTAGTGTGACTGGTTTGGCCATATTCATGAGGCAGGTGATTCTGGCAGATCCTTGGAGTGCGAATCTAACATACTTTGCTAAATCCATTGCTTCTGCCACAGCTTCTGGGAATCCTTGACATCTTTGGCCTCATTGTCCTGACTCCTGTACTTTTTCTGGTCCAGTGTTTCAAATGTAAACATTTTCATGCACCCCCCTGAGACATATTGAGACTCCTGATTTCCCTCTTCTGCAAATACAGGCCGTGAGCAATTTGGAGATCAGTTAAGGTCTTCAGTTAATTTGCAGACACCACCTTTTCCAGCACAATGAAAAATATGAAGGTCTCTTTCAGAGGCTGCAATTTCCCCAAGACTGTTTTCTCAAAAGCTAGGAGCAAGTATCGTCTATATTTGGAGAATCCCTGAACGATATGGCTTTATATGTCCTCTCCACACAACTTGCTTCATTTAGATTTTTAGTTTCAGAGATGAACCAGGTCACTCATATCCGACCACTTGCTTTTTCCCGTCAGGCACAGAACCCTTTATACTTCTTTGTGCTATTGGATGGGATATCTTCATGTCCTCTTCTACATTATCCATAACTCTGCATCCCCATATGTATCAGATAGTCCTCATTTACACCTGTTGTCACAGGATAATTATTAACAACTTCCATTTTTATCCAAAAAATATCCAATTTGGAAAATGCTGGTGTGGAAATTCTAAAGAATTCATTTCTTGTTATCTAAAAAAGAAGCAGTTAAGATTTAGAAATAACTTTCCTCTCATGTCAAATCTGCTCTTCATTATGGTAGATTCACTATGATTTGAGAAAGTCAGATTTGAGTAGGAGATGCCATTTCTGCCACCATAGGTTTTACCATGGGCAATGCTAATATAGTGGGCATTGGGATGCTCTTTTAGATCTGTTTTATGGCTGTAAATGGAAACTGGATGTAGCAGCTGCCATTCTCAGGATAAAATCTGTATTGTACATGGTTCCTCACATGACCAGATTTTGTTCAAGGTCCAGAATTGGTACTTATTGATGGAACCTATGCAATATTGTTAGTCTACTAGTTACAAGAAAGGATGATAATATCTGACTTGTATAGTGAAAGGTGGAAGACTCACAAATCACTAAACCCAAGGTTCTGAGTGGCCCAAATGACTGTCAGTTATCCCTTACACAAGTCTAACCTAGGACCAAGTAGCATATCCTCCAAATTAGGACAGAAAATATAGTCTCATTCCTATCAGTTCTGGCTTTGGAGAACAAGCCAAGCTTATTGATTACTGAGCCAAACCTTTGATGGGAACCCTTCATAGAAAGAATGATTTATGACCAATTCAGTCTTTTTTTTTTTTTTTTTACTTTTTTTCTTTCTGTTGGATTATTCTTATCAGATGTACCATGGATATGCAGCCATGGATTAGCCTTTTAACTTGAATCTATTAGTATGTCATGAAGCTATAGGATGAATTTATTGTGAAAATATATTGAAATATAAATGAAAAGATACTAAGATATATGAAAAGTTCCTCTATGATCCAACATGAAAGATATCAATTTTTATGCTTCTTTTTTGATTATGTCTTTCAGTATTATGCTGATGTGGTTATGCTCTGAGAATTCACTTCTAACCAAAGTTTTAGAATATGAGTTTAGAGCATTAAGAAATATCTTGTGTTTTCTATCTGGATTCCTAATCACTTCCTTAAAAACCGTATTTTAAAACATTGAGCTCATTATGTTTCTCTTTAAACATGTAGACATTTCAAATACCTGCATGACACAGGGTTAGTATTTAGAATTTTAAAATGCTAGTCCGCTTGTATATAAAGGAGTGAAGGTATACCATGAGGTAACAGAAATCTAATAACTATCTGTGTTGAATTTTTTTCTGGTAGATAATAAACAGTGTAGCAACTTTCATATTTATTTAAATTTTATAGAAAAATCTATAATTTAATTATTTTAAGTTCTACAAATGTCCAAAATTCTGAATTAGAGCCCCAACTATGAAAAAAGATAAAATGTAATTTATTTGTTAGCATATATTTATGTATGCTAAATTATATTCTGTCTTTTTTGGATCTGTGAGACTGTGATTCAGGAGATATTCTAAAATATTCTGTCTTTTTTGGATCTGTGAGACTGTGATTCAGGAGATATTCTAAAATATATATATATATATATATATATATATATATATATATATATATATGCATATAGTTCTGAGTGGGCCTACAAATAATGCACTCTAGTGACAGTGAGTATATGCAGTGCTCAGGTATCAGTTTCCCATACTATTCTTCGATAAAAGAAAGTAGGGCTTCTTCCCGAAGTGGCTCATTATAGCCTGGGCAGGGAAAATACAGATGAGCCTGGAGTCATGCAGCATGTTGTTGTGAGGAAGTTAGGAAATCTTCACAAAGTTAAAAGAGAGACGGGGAGAAGGAGAAGGGGAGCAGAAGGGGACGGGGGAGGGAGGGAGGGAGGGAGGGAGGGAGGGAGAGAGAGAGAGAGAGAGAGAGAGAGGAGATAGAAAACCCAAGGAGAAAAAACGTGTTATGTCAAGGGACAGAGGAACTATTGTGGGCACCTAGAGGGGTAGATGGACCAGTAACTAAATTTGGTTTGCATGTTGAGCATGAGGATACCATACATATAGACACCAAGAGGGTATGAAAATATTTATTACGTATTTGACTTCTCTGGGGAGAACAGCACATGCCTACCATGCAGGTCTGAAAGGAAAGGAGACTGGCTTGGTGTTTTTATTGTGGTTAGGTTTTGGAGCCAGGGTGAGAATTGTCATGTGCAAGACGGAACTTGTGTGGTTTGAATCTTTCATCACTGCCAAAGGAGGGAGCATCTGGTCATTCTTATCAGCGTGCCCAGATATGGAACACAAAGGGAAGTAGGTACAGTAAGGCTTAAAGGCTGTTAGCAGTCAAACATCAAAAAAATGGAGTCAGATTCATTACAGGAATCAGCCTGAAAGAGCTGCCCAATAGTCAATTTGGAGCAATTTGAACAAGTAAATAAATAATGTAGTAACTCACAAAATAAATCTCTATGAGTTCATAATGGTATAAATAAACAGGAGAAGAAAGAATAAAAGGGAAAAGAAAAATATCTCCCTCAAAGAAGAATCTCAAATGATGTATGTAGATAAGCTTTCTCTTAAGGAGGTGGAGCTTAACACTTAAGCTATTATGTGCTAGCTGCACGGAATGACTTGCTTCCCAAACCACAATGGAAATGGGGAAAAAAGTTACTCTACAGTGGAGAAACCTGGCAAATACTGTTTCAGGAAGGTGATCAAAGTTAATATCATCAGCGTTTAATCATGTTGATAGCATGCACCTTTGATGTGATGGCAAATAATGGCACTTCTCCTTTGTGGTCCTCCTCTCCGAAACCTTTAACTCAATCTAACCATGAGAAAACACCAGACAAACCCGAGTTCCTGGACATTCTGCAAAATATTGCCTGACCAGTACTCCTCAAGAACTATGACTAAATGTAAGGTGGTACCTGGATGGGATCCTGGAACAGTAAAAAGGATATTAGGAAAACATAATGAAATGAGAATAAAATATGGACTCTTGTTAATAATAATGTATCAATATCGGTGCATTGTTTGTGAAAAATGTACCATGACAATGCATGCTGTAACAGGGAATGGTGCAGGACATGCAGAAACTCTGTACTATAATGTAAATTCTATACTATTTTAAATAAGAGGAGCATTTAAAATTTTTGTAATCCATGTGGCATCCAAGAATAGATATACATTTTTCACTCTTTTCTTATCCAGGCATTTCATGAGTTTTCATCTGTAAGGTTACAATTTATTATCTGTTATTTTCTATTAATAAAGAAATCTTGCTGCTCAATGGAAGTAGAAAAATGTATATATCTATATATAATTAAACAGATGATATTTTGTGTTGGCATAACCATATACAGTGAGGGATGAGAGAGCTTCTTAAGGTTGAATTTTTAATTTAAGTCTATTGTTCAGAAAATATAGGTAAATGGTATGCCATTGAATTAACAAATGTTCTTAATTATAATGCATGTTTAATAAAACAAGGAGTGTCTGTGGGTGGAAAATGAGCTTAGAGATTTAGGAATAACAGTAGTTTCTTCATATTTTTATCTCCCAACTAATACTTACCTCATCTTTTATGGACATAAAGATGAATTAAGTTGCAGTGCAGTAATTTCAACAAAGGAGAAACCTCTCTCAAAGTGGAGATCTGAATAATTATCATTCAAAGTCTGCAATGAGTATTCTTGAGTCTGGAAATAATGCTGTAAAAGAAATGTTTCAGAAGCTTACCCATAATAGATACTTAATAATTGCCCTTGGAATTTAATTTAAACTTAAAATTATATATATTTTTTGTTGCCATTTATGTTTAAAAATTTTAAATAGATATGAAATTAACTCAGTGGAGATTAATATTTTTTTATATTTTCCAATCAGCATTTAAACAGTGCATTTTTTAACCTGATTTTGAGTCATTTAGTATGTAACCCACTAGCTTCTGGATTTTATTTTTAGGTTTCTACAGTTCAAGCAACATTGATGTTTGCAGAACCAGGATGTCCTAGTAAGCCAGCACCTGAAATTAGAGGTAAGAGTAAAAAGTGGTAAGACTAATTTAGTGTTGGTTTGTGATTTCCCAACCTTATCAGAGCTCAAAATTCTAGAGATATTTAAAAGTGAATATTTTAAAGTGAATAGGATTGTAGCTATTTCACAAATTGAAATATTAATGAAAAGATCAAGAGGAAATACAGATGTGATACTGTACAGATTAATTTTAGAGAAAAACAAGAGTAAACCATATGGGAGGACTTCTGCTTCTGGTCACAATGGAGTACCTGGTACCACACCAGTCTTCTCCCCATAAATATCTCTAAAACTATACTATATACTATATGAGGCAACTACTTGTAGACAGTGGAAAACAGCACAAGTCACAGAATGTAGTGACAGAAGGAAAATTTATAAGTTTGGCTCCATCATCACCATGGCTTTGTGCCTGGGGAATTTTCCAAACTAAGCTCTTTGGAGGTAGAGCTCAAGAAGAGCATGGCAGTCCTGGGTGAGCTGAAAGGGCAAGTTGTTGAAGCAACTAGAATCTGTAGGAAAGGGTACCAGATGAGGGGGTGTTGCAGTGAGCAATGACCCAGCTCGTAAGGGAGTTTACTGTGAGTCTTTAATTGATAGCTGGGCCACACATGCAAGAGGGGGATTTACCAGAGAGAGGGGATTCTACAGGACTAAGCAGACTAGGGATTCTCGAGGCCAAGCAGTGCTGGGAGACATTGGCGTTCTAGCCACACCTGGATGGAGAACCTCTTTAATACCTTGGTAACACCATATTAACATTCAGGATTTTGTATCCAGTGTATAAAACCAAAAACAAAGCTTACACAGAATTCCTAGAAAATATAGTTTACAGTTTGAATCTTGCCAAGTTGGAGAGCCTTGGGAAATATGTAGGGCTTTGAAGGCTCGAAATTCAAGGTGATCATCAAAACATTAAACTGTCTGCTGGAATAAAAATCTATACCCTTCAGAGGAAGACAGTTGTCCAGAATCTTTATAATCTGTCATCTATATTGCCCAGTATATAATTTAAAATTTCTAGGTATGTTATAGAAACAAGAAAATATGATCTACAACCAAGACAGAAAGCAATCAGTGGAAACCTATACTCAGGTGTTGGGTTTAGCAGATGAGAGTGTTAAAGAGGCTATTTTGAATATGATCAAGGACTTACAGGAAAATATGACAACAATAAGTGAAAAGATAGGAAATCTTGGCAGGTAAATTGAAACAAACAAAAAGGAAATAGAAATTCTAGTACTTAAAAATACAATAAAATGAAAATTATATCCTTCACAACAGACTGGAGATGACAGAAGTTCAGTGAATTTTAAGAGATCAATAAAAATAATCTGTTTTACAGAAGAATAGAAAAAAAAGAAATTGAAGGAAAATTTGCAGACTTAACGTACATGTAATTAGAGTCCCAAAGGAGAAAAGAATGACAATGGGGCATGAAAATATTTAAACAAAAGATGACCTGAAATTTTCCTTGATGAAAAACATTAACTTTCATATCCAAAAAAAACCCCAAAACAAAAACATCTAAGTATAAACACAAAGAAAGTCATATCTGGATATATCATATTTAAACTTTAATATGAATATGATTTGAAAATTTAAGTGATAAAATTTTGAAAGCAGCCAAGAGAGAAAAAAACATTACATACTGGGGAACAGTAATACAAATAAAGGCTGATTTCACATCAGAAATAATGGAAGCTAGAAAATGAAATTATGTCTTCATAATGTGGGGAGATTTTAATTCAGAATTTTATATCCAATAAAAATATCCTTCAAAAACTAAAGTGAAATGCAGACATTTTAATGTAAATAAAAGCTGAGAGGCTTTGTTGGAGGCCATTTTGATGTACAGGAAATGCTGAAGGATTTTCTTTGGGCTGAAAGAATAGTATGCCAGAAGGAAACTCAGAGATACAGAATTGAATACAGAGATTTAGAGATGTTAAATTCTGGTTAATATAAAGATTAAGTTTTTCTCTTCTTAATTTCCTTAAAGGAAAACTGACTGTTAAAAATTAGGTAATGTCAGGCCGTCCGAGTGACGCAGTGGTAAAGCACTGGCTTGGGAAGCCAACGGCCCCGGTTCGGGTCCCACACATGAGGGCTAGTGACACTGCCCTCAAAAAAAATAATAATTTTGAGGTGGTGCAAATGTTCTATATGTTGATTTTGGTGGTGGTTATATGCTACTGATCTTTGTCAAAACTTCCCCAACTATACCCTGAAAATGTATGCATTTTACAGTATGTAAATTATACTTCAATATAGTTGATTTTAAAAAAATGCTGGGCAATTCCAAAATATAGAAAGACTGCAAAATGGTGAATGTTCTTAATAAGCGTAACATCCTGTTATTTCCAGATGACTGTTCATTGTGTTCTCTGGTTAATTAAGGCTTAAAAGATACATGTAGCATTCTTATATTTGAATTTTTTTTTCTTAGCCTTGATTTAGTACTTCATTTCCTAACATTTTATGTTAAAGAACTATCGATTAAGCCCAGTGATGCTGAAAGAGACTGTGCACAGGGATGCTTCATGCAGTCATATCTATAGTAACAATACAAGCAAACTTAATCTTTCACCACAAGTGAATGATTAAATGTACTTGATCATACAGTACTAGAAAGTCTTTTAAAATCATGCATAAGAAATGCTCATCTTATAATGTTAACTTAGTATAATGTTAAGAAATAAAAACATTTATGTAGTATAAGGGAGACTGGGAGGGGGTTGGGATGAGGGAGAGGGGGAAGGTTTTGGACAGCGTAGGTGGGTGACTACAATGTTGCCGAAGGGATATGGGGGGGGCAGTTCTGGGAATGTAATTGATAATGTTATGAATTCTTTGTGTGGTGTCAGATGGTCACATGTCTTGTTGGGAAGAGTGCTTCGGGGATAGGGTAGAGGCTTGATCACTGCGCTGTACACCTGAAGCTGATGTTGTATATTATTGAATATTAACTGCGATTGAATGTATATGTATAGTCACAGGATGAGGAGTACAGTGTGGGAATGGTGTCAGGGGAGTTGTAACAGGTATGTATGATATGGGGGGAGTGGGGCGGCGGATTGGGGGAGGAGGGTTGTCACTTTGAGGGATAAAAAATATAACTTGCACTGCTGTAAAAAATAAAATTAAATTAGATTGAAAAATATTTTTAAAAAGATCATAATCAGATATAAATATGAAAGGATAGTGTGAAATTATCATAATCTTAGGAATTCTAGCTTCTCAAATGACTAAAGATTGTGAAAAAGAACATAGAAAAGTCATAAAGGTTGAGGAACTTTGTGCATTGGGTTGATGCTTGTATTAACCTCTACTGCTACATTCTAGTCTCATAGTTTATGATTTTACGAGTGTGTTTATCCTTGACATCTCTACTAAAATAAACTGATGGTTTACAGATAACTCCTTTATGAAATTATCTCGTGGTATTAAATATAATACACAAATGAACTCAAATTGCACGATTCTCTACACTGACTTGTATTAAGTTAGGGAAAGGGGAACAGACAAGTTGCTGTCCTTTGTTGTTCAGTCTAGTTGCGGAGGACATTGCTTCACTGGCCCATGTTGGTATCATCATTGCGCTCTTCCCGGGTGAGGCAGATCGGTCGCCGGCCTCTGGATGGTCTCTCACAGCGGCTCTTGTAGCTCGTACCAGCTGCCAGCTACTCACGCTGGCTGCCAGCCACTCACTGTAGCCTATGGCAGCCCACTGGAGCAGGGGCTGCAGCTATGCCGTCCTGGGGACTCACAGCAGCCCAGCTCCAGGTGGAGCTGTTGTTCACCATCTTAGCTGTAGAGGGCAGTGTCACTGGCCCTTGTATGTGGGATCCAAACCGGGGTTGCTGGTGTCCCAAGCCAGCTCTTAACCAACTCGCCACTCGACTGGCCCTGTAATAATATTTTTATCTGTGGGACTTGCAGTACCTTTTCCTGAGCTTCTGGCATGTGCTTTTGGCTGTGTGATCTCAGCATCTGTCATCCTTCTGATAGCCTGATTAACTGGAGACCTTACTTAGCCAGGGGTTATAATTTAAAAGGAAGTTGGCTTTATTGGTTAAGTGGCTGTTCTTCCTAAAGCCTGCTGTCCTTCACGATAACTTACATGTATTTAACACTCTCCCTTTTCATTTGCTGGTTTTTTGTTTGTTTAATTGAAAAAAAACATTTCAAGGGCCGGCCGAATGGCTCAGTTGGTTAAGAGCTCGCTCAAGAGTGCAAGCTGAGCTCTGAGCAACAGCGGTTCGAGGCCAGCCCGAGCTGAGTTGCCGTTGAGCTGCCAACAGGTGGCAGGATGGCTCAGCTAAAAAAAAAAAAAAAAAAAGAAAAAAAACATTTCATCCATCTATCTGTCCATCCATTTATTTTGCACAGAGGTTAGTATGGATGGCAGTAGTGATTCTTCAGATTCGAATCTTATTCACTCTGTAGTTAGGTAACAATGAATTGATTGTCATTTATTCTGAACTTTGGGGAAAGACAAATTAATTGTTATTTAATTTGTACTTAGGGAATAAGACAAAAATTCTTTACTCATTTGGAATACAGTTATCAAAGAATTTTAAATGTATCATATTTTAAACTAATCAAAATGGCATGTTAATTTTAAAATTATAAAATATGTTTTAAGTGTTATAATTGATACCACCCAGAGAAAATATTATTAATACTGTAGCACTCAGCTTTCTCAACTGAAAAGAGTTTTTAATTCTATATTTATTCTTGCATACTATGTAGAATAATAGAAAAATTCTTAGGAAGATTTTCCTAGGGGAATGAAATTCCTAAGAGAATGAAATCCCTAGGAGAATGAAATAGTGAATTTGACTAGGTAGTTGAAGTGACAATTTTGTATTATGTTTTTCTTTCTTGTTATGAAAAGTATTATGTGTCTGATATTTATAAGGAAATATACAGAAAGTCCATCAGTATTACATATTATGAAGTAAAGCTGTTTTTTATTTGTGGTGCAAATTACTTAATTTCAAAATGTTTATATACATGCTGGTTTCAATTGTTATGTTTGCATTAGTTATTAAATTATATTACTTTGGTTTCCTATAAGGTTACAATTTGAGTGCAATGATGCCTATTTCCAAAGCAAGTTATAAAGATACATATAATTGTATTTTAATATAGCTTGTAATTTATGATAGGAGATTATGAATTCAAGGTGAACAGCTAGAAATTGGAAGTGTTTGATGAGATGAAAAAGTGTGAAAGCTAGCTTCAGACCTTCCCAGATGTAATAAATGTCCTACGTGTGTATAGTAGAGCTGAGTATTCCTTAAGGTTTTTTTGTTTAATTAATTGCAGCTTTTGAGTTGGGTATTTTGTTGCTGCTCACAATTGCATTACTAGGTGCCAGTTTTGTTTTGTTTTGTTTTGTTTTATTTTTCTGAGGGCAGTGTCACTGGCCCTCATTTGTGGGACCTGAACCGGGGCCGCTGGCTTCCGAAGCCAGCGCTTAACCGCCGCGCCACTCGGCCGGCCCTAGGTGCCAGTTTTTTTATAACTGTGTTTAGAAAGAGATGCTATCGCTTCCAAAATAGCGTCTTCCCCTTCACCTCTATAACCTTTTTTTGAATTCCAGTTAGATGTGTGCGTGATCTCATTTTAGCTTACATGTGTCCTAATCTCTTAGATATTTTCTGTTTATATCTCTGGGCTAAATTACACATAATTTCTTTAAAACCTTTTTTTCCATAAAATTATTCTCTTTTCAGCTGTGTTTAATCCACAAGGAACTTAGGGACTGGCACAATGTAGGTACTTAAGTATTTGTTAAATGAACATATACATGCATTTCTGACATTTGACCAGGGGCCTAAACCATGTCCAGTTAACATTGGTTGGATGTATGCATACATGAAGGAATGGCTGTATAGGTGAAATTTAGCACTGGAGGTAAAAGAAATAAAACTGCTGTAGCTGAAAATGTGTTTGCTCACTTGCTGTTGGTTTTATTTCTCTTAAGGAATTGTACCTTCCTGAACATGTTGATTCTGCCCAAGTAACATTTGGGACATGGATAGCAATAGTTAGTACAACCTTGTCACTAATACATGTTAGAGGATAAACTTGAAGGTGTTGTGGTAGAGACGTGCTACTATATTACTAAATGTTAAGAAATGCTGTATGAAATTTGAGATTTATATGCACTTAACCATGAATGTGACGTGGACTTGAATGTCTGAGCCTCTCATTTCTTCTATAAATCTTTGTGTAACTGATATTTATCTGATGGAGAATGGAAATTATGTTTATTCTTGCTACATTGAGAAATAATTGAGAAGTGTTATTTCTCTGCCAATTCCACATACATTCTGCAATGTTTATTCTCATGTTTCAGTTCCAAATATTGAATTTTTTCCTAAAATAGTATTAGTGTGGATTATTGTAATTTCGTTTTGCTTGTGGAACAACTACATGTAATCATAAACCAAACCCTTTTTGGTTTTCAACTTTCATTTTTTATCCTTCCCATTTTTGTTTGTTTGTTCCTTACTTTTTATTTCTCTTATGAAGTGATGCTTACTAATATTTTGCATCCTACCTGAGATTTGCTTGTATTCTAGAGTTATCTGCTGGAATCCTGTTTTTGTTTTTGTTTTTTCTTTTTGTTGTTTTCTTTCTTCCTTGTAGATATTACTATCCAAATTCTCCTCATATGTAAAAGAGAACAAAAGGTAGTGACCTTCATGGGATGGATTATTGACTAGAGTTCATAAAATAATAAGTGTAAATTGTTTATACTTGTGGTTGTTATATAGTTAAAGGTCAATGAGGCATAAATGCTAATTTTTATTTTAAATTATTATCATTATAGGGTTGTCACCTTTGTCACCTTTGGTTGTTGAAGAAAATACAATAAAAGAGAATTAGCAGTGAAAAATTTTCCTTAATCCAAACAAGCTGTACTTGTTACCTTTCTCCCACACTTTGACTTCCCAGATGCTGTGGGTCTCGAACTTACAGCAGCATCAAGGGAGGGCAGGCAGCCTGGAAACCCAAGTGTTTGAAGTCTTTCAAGTACTTTTATGTCTGACTCAGTTATGCAACATTCTGTTTTTGTGTTATTGTGAGGATTTTATCTTTTGTCTGGTACAGTTAATAAATAGGAAAAATTAATGGGATCCGGGAAGAAACTAAATGCCAGCCAGCCATGTGTCTCCTTGCCTTTATAACCTCAGGATCCTTTGAGAGCCTTGACATTGAAACCATTCCAGTACTTTTGTGTTTATCATCTTTTCTCTATTACAAATGTGGATTTATAATTTAGAATATTGAGTTATTTTATTTGGGCCTTAATGATTATAACCTTATTAGTTATTTGAAATTAGCTTGCTGTTTAGAAATACAGGGGAAATTATGTATAAACACGTATATGCATATGGAAAGATGGGGAAAATACAGAGATTTTTCCTATCACTTTTATTTTTCCTTCAGATGATTCTATTAGGACTGCTCTTTATGTCCAGAAGAGTTTGGGGACCAATGTTAAAACTATATCCAAATATTACCCTGTGTTTTCCTTTCTGTTTTTCTCAACACTGAGAAGCATAGAGAATAATATTTTAAAAATAATATACCCTTTTAAAAATCATTTATTATCCAGTTCCACTTGGGACATTTTATTGCTTATCATTCTCTCCTTTGACCCTCTTCGACTGTTTAAAACACAAGAAAACTCATGATAACAGGAATTTGGATGTAATGTAATTGGAGATTGGCTCCTCTACGTTTTAACTTGCTCGTCATGCCATTTCACTAACCTTGCAGTAATGCTACCCTGCATTTTTGGGAAATGAGTTTGAGACTTTTCTTACAACATTTTGGTATATATTTAATATTATTAGCTTAAAAGTAAATGTATCATGACTTTGGCTTTCATAGTTACGGTTATAATTATATTTCTTCCAACAGTATAAATACTAAGAATAAATGTATTATCTTTTAGCTATTCCTAGTCGTGAAAAGGCAAATGCATCAGAAAGTTCTGCTCCAAATGATCTTCATAAAACCAGGGAACAAGACAAATATAAAACAAAGATGAAAAATAAAAAGGTATGATTTTTTTGTTTCCATTTATTCATATTTAACTCTCAGTTCTTCAGATCCATGGACTGAGAGGATATCATTATTTTACTGGAAAAGGAATTTAGAGGTTATGTAGCCTGAGCCCCTTGGTTTATAGATGGAAACTGGATGCCTGCAAATGTTACTTACATACTTAATTGAGGGTCACAAACTGTTTAGTGGCCAAGACAGCTCAATGAGTCACTTGTTCATGTAACCCAACTTAATCATGGCCATGTCTGCCCACCTGCTCACATTTCTACTTAAAATCACTTCTGTCCAAAAGAAATAACTCCCAGACTAGCTTTGATTTCTTATCTCATAGTGTAACTTCAGACTTTTCTTGTCTTATTTAAAATTAGAATGGAAAGAAATCATGTCCCATTTAAGAATCTCCTTATATCTGAGTGCCTTTGCTTTGTAATCAAGCTGATAGTTAAAATCTTCTGTAATGATTAAAGAAAAAAATGGTATTAAAATATCTGGTCAGACAAAGAGATCAAAAATGGGGAAGAAATAAAATTACATAAAATTTTTGAGGGATTTTAGTTTCTTGTTTTGAAAATTACATAAATGTCTAATTGAGGTAATTAATTTTTTCATAAAGTAGGTTACCTTTGAGTTCCAAAATATCTCATTTAAAAATGAATACATTTTCAATTACAATAGCTTTTTAGTGATAGTAATCTTCTAAGAACAATAGATTTTTATGAATTTAAATATTATAATAAATCATTTATTTAACTAATATCAGTAACATTTTCCTCTCAGAGGTATGCATTGGAATTTAGTATTGTATATAAGATTTGAATAAAATGTGCACTGATACTTTCATTTATACTAAGGCTTTGGTAATCACTTTTTGTGATACTCAGTTTAATATTTTACTGTTCCTCTCTTTATCATTTAATTTATGGATTGATGGTATTTATGGTAGGTGCTCTTTTCTAGTCAGCCTGCCTCCAGCTTTCCCCCATGACAACAACCCTCCCCGCCCCGCCTTCCACGGGTACTTTCCCCTCTTGCCACCATAAAGCTTTCACTCCTTCACCTGCGTTTAATTTGCATCTTGGCCACATGCAAGCCGTGGTGGTTGATGACTGTTACTGTCAATAAAAAGTGCTTGCTCTTATTGGGTCATCTTTGTTTATATCCACAGAGGTTATTAGTTATTAGTTCAGGTGGCAAATAAAACATCAGGACAATAAAAACAAAACAAAACAGAATTAAGGATTATGGGTTGTGACAATGGTGTTTGTCATCAGGAACATTTTCATTTTCCAACAGCAGGCATTCTCTTTCAGGTAGGAAGTCACTTAGAAATGATTTCTTGATTCATTCACTAAGTGCGTATGTCTTATAAGACTACATCAGTAATGTAGTGTTGACTTTTTAATGTGACAAAAAGCTACTAAAATATAGGATAATATATTACATATTTATGCACAGTATATTCTTTTTCAGTGTTGCACTAAGATATTTAATACAATACCTACAGCATGATAGAAAAATTCAGGCCTTACAAAAAAGCTAAATTGAAGAATAAATGATTTTTTAATCCCTTCACTGAGTAACCATTTTTTTCTAATATTTTTCTTTTATTTAATTATTTACTTTCCCTGCAAGTTTGTACCCTTTGACCAACATCTCCCCAGTTCCCCCCTCCACCCCCTGCCCCCATTCTCCTCTCTGTTTCCATAAGTTCGGCTCTTTAGATTCCACATGTAAGTGATCTTGAGGCACTCATCTTTCTCAGTCTCACTTAATCTCATTTAGCAGAATTCCCTAAAGGCCCACCTGTGTTGTCACAAACAGCATAATGCCCTGCTCCTTCTCCTGGCTAGATACCCCTGCATTCCACTGTGTGTGTGCCACGTCTTGTGTATGCATTCATCCACTGACACTTAGGTTGTTTCCATATCTTGGATATTGTGAACACTGCTGCAGTGAACATAAGAAAGCGGATATCTCTTTGAGATCCTGTATTCATTTCTTTTGGAGATATTTCTAAAAGTGGGATTGTTAGATCACATAGTAGCCTTATTTTTAAGTTTTTGAAGGACCTCCATACTGTTTTCCATAGCAGCTGCACAAATTTAAACTCCCACCAATGGTGCACAAGGTTTCCCTTTTCTCCATATCCTCACCAAAACTGTTATCTCTTGTCTTCTCGATGACAGCCATTCTAACAGGTGTCAGGTGATACTCAGTGCAGTTTTGATTTGCATTCCCCTGATACTTATCCATGTTGAGCATTTTTTCATGTACTCATGGGCCATTTGTAGTCTCTTTTGGAGAAATGTCTACTCAATACCGCTGCCCTTATTTTAATAAGATATTTTGTTGTCGTTTAGCTGTATGATATATATATATATATATATATATATATATATATATATATATATATCTTATCAGATATATGGTTTGCAAATATTTTCTCCCATTCTATAGGTGGCCTTTCATTTTGTTGATTCTTACGCTGTGCAGAAAATTTTTAGTTTGATGTAGTTCCACTTGTTGATATTTTCTTATGTTGATTATACTTTTGGTGTCATATCAAAAAAAACACACAAAAAAATTGATAAGACCAATGTCATGGAGCTTTTTCTCTGTTTTCTCTAGAAGTTTTATATTTTCAGGTCTTATGTTTAAGTCTTGAATCTATTTCAAGTTAACATTTGTGGATGGTAGAAGATAGGGGCTCAATTTTATTTTCCTTCATGTGGCTATCCAGTTTTCCAAACACCATTTATTGAACCATCTAGTATTCCTGGCTCTCTTGTCAACTTGTCAAATATGTGTTTTATATATATAATTTTTTTCTGGGCTTTCTGTTCTGTTTCATTTGTCAATGTGTCTATTTTTATGTCAGTATCATACTTTTTTAAAAAATTTACTATAGCTTTGCAACAATGTTTGAACTCAAGGGTGCGATGTCTTCTGCTTTGTTCTTTCTTGGGATAGCTTTGGCTTCTTGGATTGTTCTGTGGATTGTTCTATAAAATTTATTAGGATTTTTTTTTCTTTTTCTGTGAAAAATATGATTGTAATTTTGATAAGAGATTGCAGTGAATCTATATATGATGTTATGTAAGATTTCACAGGGCCGACAGATTGACAACTCCATCTTTAGATTAAGAGTTTATTAAGGGAACTTACATATGAGGTGCATCTCTGGTGGCCATAAGATGACATGGATGTTCTCCATGCTGTGTGGCATGTGCAAAGCGGTTATATAGGACAAGACAGGATGGATGTGGTATAGAGACAGGACATACCCCAGATAAGAGGAAAATACCTTACATGCTTGCCCAGAGTAGGGCAACATGCTATTCCAGGAACCAGCACAGACCACATTGTGGGACCCCACACTAGGGGAGGCATCAGTCAGCCTCTGAGGGGATTTGGGGGAAGCAATCTCTTCTGGCCATGATCTAGCTGGCAGGTCCAGTAGTGGTCAGGCAGTGGTTACATCTTGGGACCATCTCTCCCCCACAGATGGCTTTTTGTAGTACAGACATTTTAACAATATTAATTCTGCTGATTCATGAACATGGGTTATCTTTCCACTTGTGTCTTCTTCAACTTCTTTCATCAGTATCTTATAGTTTTAATTGTACAGATCTTTCACTTCTTGGTTGAATTTATTTCTAAGTATTTTTTTGTTTTTGATGCTGTTCTGAATGGGATTGCTTTTCCCCCCACCAGATATTTCATTGTTAGTGTACAGAAACACAACTGATTTCTGTATGTTGATTTTATATCCTTTAACATTATCGAATTTGTTGATAAGTTTCAATAGGTTTTATTTTTTACTTTTTATTAGCAGTTTCCTAAATTGTCCGTCAGTAGTCCACTCTGTGTGACATTGAGTAGGTTTTCCTGAAACATTCCTCTATAAACTGGTCTTCTTTACACAATTTTATATCTTGCCTTCTCTAGCCAGTTAGGTATCTAGCTTCCTTATATGCCACATTAATTACTTTATATATTTCTATACCATTATAAAATCCCTTCTATTAGGTTGAGTTATATGAGATTATAGTTTAAAGTAAATTTTTATGCTTTAAACTGTTTTCTCTTGAATTAAGGAAACACTTTCTGTGAACACAGGGAAAGCAGTTTTCTTCTGTTTTTAACTATAATCAATAGGATACTAAAATAGTTAATGGGTTAGTTTTTGTAAAGATAATAACTATATATTATAACAATTTCCTTCTACCTGTGAAATATATTTTACTCTAAAGGAACTAAGAGCTATTACACAATTAACTGGATACTTTTTATAATCGCATTAGTCACAGTTAGGAGAAAGAAATTACTCCTTTATTGAGACTTTGAATGATGATTATACATATGAAATGTTCAATGTACCAATATATTAAAGACAAGCAGAATGGAAGAATTCCATATAGATTTGAATAGTTTTAGAAAATAATATTTATGTGTAGAATTTATTTTTCAGTGCAGAGAAGGAAAAAAGAATCATATGGTATCCACTGTGGTTCAAATCTGCTGCTTTAATGACTCTTTAAGAAGTTAATTTTGGAGTTTATAATTGCAATTTTTATACATTCCAATTTTTATATATTAAAAGTCTACCACTCACTTTGTGTTCTGATCTACCTACTCAGTAATTATGCAGGAAAAGTGAAAAAACACAGCCATTGAAAGTATTTTAAGAAAGTGGAGAAAAAATTAAGAAAGATGAGGGATTGCTAATTTGTTCCTTCCATCTTTTTACTTCCTGATCTAATTCTTAGTCTCTTATGAGTTGGAGTGTAGATATGCTCTTTTAAATGAAAAAACAAAATCTATGTAGATTATTATTCTTTTATGTGTAAACAGATTAATGTTTCTGCTAGAAAACCATGTTTTAAAGTATTGTAAAGATATTATCAAGAAGACACAGGGCCGGCCGAGTGGCGCATTGGTTAAGAACTGGTTTGGTGATGCCAGCGGCCCCGGTTTGGATCCCACATGAGGGCCAGTGACACTGCCCTCTACAGCTAACAGCAGCTCCACCTGGAGCTGGGCTGTGAGCCTCGGCGATGGTGTAGGCTGCAGCCCCTGCTGCAGTGGGCTGCCATAGGCTACAGTGAGTGGCCGGCAGCCAGCGTGAGCGGCTGACCAGCGTGAGCTGCCAATAGCCGCGGTGAGCGACATCCAGAGGCCGTGGACCGATCTAACTCATCTGGGAAGAGCGCAATGACGATACCAACATGGGCCAGTGAAGCAACATCCTCTGCAACTAGACTGAAGAACAAAAGGAGAGCAACTTGTCTGTTCCCCTTCCCCCATTCCCCAATGCTGTTCCCCTCCCCCAATTCCCCAATAAAATCTTTAAAAAAAAAAAAAGAAGACACAGATATTTCTTCTCCAAATGGATAGCAACAGAGAACATGTTGAGTAGGATATATATATATATATATTTTATTTAGACATTCACTGTATTTTGTGATTACACCTTGTATACAACAAAATTTTCAAAAAAGCTTGTAACTTAAATATTCAAATGTTGTTAAACGATAAATGGATACATGATATATTTTGGGAGATATTCATTTTATTTTCATACTTAAATAAAATTTTTTAAATCTTACTAAAGGAACTATTAAAAAGCCTACACATGTTAAAAATTTTAGCTTATTCATCCAGGCAACAGCTGGTTTAGCAAAAGTTATTCAGTTAATTTTAAGAAAAAAACTTTATCTAAGCTTTAGATGGTTCCCTTAAAATAGCTTTCAATTGAAATTAATAGTTTAAATTACATTTTTTAATTAAAATTTATTGGGGTGACAATGGTTAGTAAAATTACATAGGTTTCAAGTGTACAGCTCTGTATTACATCATCTATATATCACATTGTGTGTTCACCACCTGGAGTCAGTTCTTCCATCGCCATATATTTGACCCTTTTTACCCTCATCTACCAACCCTCTCCCCTCTTACTCTCTGGTAACCACTAAACTATTGTCTGTATCTATGAGTTTTTGTTTTTTATTTGTTTGTCCTGTTCCTTTGTTGCTTTCACATATCAGTAAAATCATATGGTTCTCGACTTTTTCTGTTACTTGTTTGTATCTCGCTTAGCATAATAATCTCAAAAATCCATCCATTTTGTCGCAATTGGCAGTATTTCATCTTTTGTTATGGTAGAGTAGTATTCCATTGTGTATATTTAGACTGCTATCTGTCTCTGAGTACCAAAATTAACTCAAAATGGATCAAAGACCTAAACGTAAGACCTGAAAGAATAAACTGCATAGAAGAAAACATAGGTACTAAACTTACAGACCTTGGGTTCAGAGAGGATTTTATGAATTTGACCTCAACGGCAAGGGAAGTAAAAGCTAAAATGAATGGGACTATATCAAACTAAAAAGCTTCTGCACATCAAAAGAAACCATGGACAAAATAAAGAGGCAGCCAACCGAATGGGAGAAGATGTTTGCAAACAAGCCTCCGATAAGGCGCTAATATCCAAAATATATAAGGAACTCATACAACTCAACAACAAAAAAACAAACAAAATTGTCAGAGGACCTGAATAGACATTTCTTCAAATTATATTATTTTTTAATCATTTAAATTTATGTTTGTTAATCAATAATACATGTTAAATAAGAAAGGCTTTTAAAAACTTACATCATTCTACCAATATATATAGCTAAAAGTAACTGCTTTTTCATAAGTTATGAATGCGTTTTCATATATTTTTCTATTTATTTTAACTTCTTTTTCATCTTTAGAAATTCTACATACATGTCTTTTGTTAAGTGAGCAAAGGAATATTATTTTTTTATCCTTAATTTAGAACTTTCATAACTTATCCTTGCATAAAATAGCTGTAACAATCCTTTTTCCTTCAGCATAGCATCTATTAGCTTACTGTAGCATGTACTTTGCCAGAAGCTGTTTTAGAGTATGAATTATTTTGAAGCCTAATCTGTATTTGAAACCCAAGTCTACCACTTATTACTTGTGCAAACCTTTAATTACTTAACGTCTATACTTTCATCTCTATAAACTGGGAAGAATAACATGTGCACAAAGGGATTTTGTCACGATTCAATTAAATAATCCATTTAATATATCTAGCATAGTGCCTACTTAGAATTCATGCTTATGAAATGATAGTGTTTCTGTAGAAAAGGTTATTTACTAGAAGATAAAGAATACTTACATGCTAATACTATTTCATTCTTTTGTGTGAAATATGATACAGGTAACATTGAATTGAAGTCTATTAAAGACTTCTAAATTCATTCCTTTTAACCATTTTTTGTCATTTCATTATACATTGACTGGAATAATTAGGCCATTACTTTCTATGATTGCAAATACCGTTTCCTTAATTCAGATTATTTATAAACAGAGATATGGAAATTAGAGCATTATGATGGCTAATTCTGATATTCTAATGTTCATAAAAATTGCACACTGCTCTCAGTTTCTTTAGGGGCTATTTTGTATTTTGATTCACTGAATGAAAAAGTAGAATCTTATTTCATATCTTTGTCATGACATCTACCAGTGTTTATATGGTGCATAGCACCATGATGTGTTATGTCACAATGATCATGATGGTGATGATACACTTCAAGAGCAGTGAAATGCTCTTACGTGCTGATCTCTGCATTCAGTACAGCGAGTTCAGTTGCATTTTGTACAGTATCCTAGGATATTGCTATGTAGTTGCTATTATTTTTTTGTCTAATGTATTACTGTGATTCTAGCATCAACCCAGATTCTGGTTGACATTTTGCCAGTAATTGTGAATATTAGAGTAGGATGTTAAATCATTCTATTTATCAGACATAAAGCTGCTAAAAAGGAAATTAGTTTTGTATTTTTTTAGAGTTTAGAAATATGGAAGGTATAAAAAGTCTATACCATGTGCAAATGGGAATTTTAATGCCTATTATTTAATAATAATGTTGAATATCTTAAACAGTTGAAATAATTCATTAAAAATCTCTGAGAAAACATAGTAATCAAAATATTTATTCATAAAATCCTGCCATGTTAAATACATAAGTATTAAGCCAACTTGTTTATAATTCTGTTCTGAGTAGAATATTAAATAAATAGAAATACATTGTTACACTAAGTATATTCTGCTTACATAAAAAAAAGTAAGTAAATGTGAATCAAAATAAAAGGAATTAAGAAATACTAATTATCCTCAGGTTTAACTCTACTATTTATTTTGAATTGTGCATAAGCATGGATCATTTGGAAAATAGAAAATTGAGATTGTAGTTGAAAAAATGCTCAGGATTACATTTTGAAACCTTTAGTCAATATCAATATCTACATTATATTTCAGAATAACACTTTATGAAACATAAATTTGTGTATTAAATATACAATTTAAAAAGTAATATGTTACTTAAATGTATTATATGTATATTTGAATAAAAATATAGAAATTAAACATATATAAATAAATGTAAATAACATAAATGTAAGTTATACTCAATGTATGTAGTCTTCTACAGTTTGTCTTTTTCATTTGGTGTTTTGTTTCTGAGATTCTTCCATGTTGCTGTATGTGGCTATAGTTTGTTTCAAAATATTTGCTTTTCTTTTCTTTTATTAATACATGTTCAGGTTTTTTCCAAAGTCTTGCTCTAATAAACAGTGCTGCTGTGAATATTCTTGTACATCTCTAGGTGCACATCTGGAAGAGTTTCTGTAGGATGCTTACCTAGGAGTTGAATTGCTGGGTCATTGGGAATGAGGTTTTACTAAATAGTATCATACTTCCAAATTAGCTGTCCATGTTTACAAACCCACACAGAGTTTTTATTACTCAACATTTTCCCCAGTACTTGGTATTACCAGGGTTTTTTGTTTTTGCAAAGCTAATGATTAAAATATGTTACCTGTTGGGTCTTAATTTTCATTTTTCTGATTAATAATTAAATTGAACATGTTCTCCTTTGTTTATAGTCAGTTCATATATTAATGCCTATGAAATGTCAGTTCATAAATTTTGCTTGTTTTTTCATTAGATTGTTGATCTTTTATTTGCAATGCATCTTAGATACTAAGTTTTTGAATGTAGATACCTTGTCCCTTATGGTGACTTATATTTTTTTGTTTTTTTTCTGTTGTCTTAATGAATAAAAGTTCTTCATTTTGTCATGTTTTACACCTAAAATATATTTTTTTATTTTTAAAAAAAGTAACCCAGAAAAAAAAAAAAGTTCATTTTAATGCAGTCAAATTTGTCGATACTTTATGGTGCAGCTTATTGACATTTACTTAACACATCCTTTCCTATCCCAAGGCCGGAACGTGTAGCTTGTATATTTTATTTGTTTATTATTTATGTTTTCCTTTACCAAATATTTCAGTGTGTACTTCCTGAAAACATAGATGTTCTGTTGTATAAACACAATATAATCATTTAAATGAAGAAAATAACATTTATACAATACTATTAATCTAAAGAATTTATTTAAAATTTTGTGTGTTCCACTCATGTCTCTAATTTTTTGAAAACTAACCTTTTTATTTTGAGACAGTTGAAGATTCACATGCAGTTATCAGAACTAAACTAGACAAACCATATGCTCTTTTTATCTGCCTCAGTAGTAATGTCTTAAAAAACTGAACTACAATATCACAATCTAGATATTGATATTGATACAGGCCAAGGATGGGGCAGTTCCGTCACCACAAGGACCCCTGCTTTTGTCCTTCTATAGCCATTCCCACTTGCCTCCATCCCAAGTCCCCAGTTCTGAATCTTAGACAACCACCAATCTGTTCTATGTCTCCATAATTTTGTCATTTCAAAATTGCTATTCAAATGGAAATCATGGTATTTAACTTTTGATTGTTGACTTTTGCACCCAGCATAATTCCTTTTAGATTCATCTAAGCTGCTACATGGATCAACACTTCATTTCCTCTTATTGCTGAGTATTTGCTAATTCTTTTTTAAATATTTGGTAGAATTCTCCAATGGAGCTATCTGGGCCTGAGGGGTTCTTTTTTGGGAGCATTTAAATTACAAAGTTAATTTCTTTAATGGTAAAAAGACTATTCAGATTACTTCGTTTTAATTGAGTTTCAGTAGTTTGTGTTTTCTCAGGAATTGGTCCTTTCTAAATTGTTAAATTTGTGAGCATAAACTTGTTTATGATATTCCCTTATTGGACTTCTAATGACTATAGGACCTGTAGTGATATTCTCAGTTCCATACTTGATATTTATTTTTGTCTTCTCCCTTTTTATTTTTGTCAGTCTTACTATATAGAGTTTTATCAATTTTATAGACTTTTTTTTTAAAGAACTACCTTTTTGTCTCATGATTTTCTGAATTGCTTTCAATTTCAATTTTATTGATTTCTGCTGTCATCTTAATTCATATTATTCTTCTAGCTTTGGGTTTCTTGCGTTCTTTTTCTACTTTCTTGAGGTAGAAACTTGGATTAGGTTATTTACGACATTTCCTCTTTTGTAATGTAAGCATATAGTGCTATAAAATTTTCTTTCAGCACTGCCTTAGCTTCATCCCATGTATTTTAACGTTGTACTTTTATTTTTCATTCTTTTCTATACACTTTTCTTTTTATTTTCTTTGAGAATTCCTCTTTAACCATACATTATTTAGAAGTGTGTTGTTTAAAATTTTCATGTATTTATGAGATTTTCCTGTTGTCTTTTTGTTATTGATTCCTGTTTTGATTATTGTTAGAGAACACATTACCTTTTCTTATTGTAGGTTAGGGGTCACTTTCTTCCATTGGGTAGGGGATGGTAAAAATTCTGCCATTGTGATATTCTGCAATCCTGGTATCTCTAACTAGTTTACCTTCCTGTTTCCATTTTTTCAGAATTCTGCTTTGCTTGTGTTCTGCATTTTTTCCAGGATTTGTAGTGACACTTAGCTGGGAAGAGCAGGAGAAAATAGTCTACACTGCCTTGGTCAGGATTGGATCTCTCTTCATAAAATTTTGCCTTCCAATTTTAAATATTTAATGACTTGGAATTTTTTGTTTGTTTGTTTAAGTGTGCAGTATAGAAGGGATCTAATTTCATTTAGTTTTATTCAGATAATTGCTTGTCCTGGCAGTTTATTTATGGTTCTTTTTATCCCCAATGGTCTGTAGTAAGGGCTCTGTCATCTAACTAATTTCCATGTGTACATGGGTTTGCTTCTGGACTTTCTTTTATATTTCATTAGTGAGTTTGTTTACTCCTGTGGCAGTACCACACTTTTTAATACTATAGCTTTTAATAAGTTTAGATATATCTTAGGGCAATTTCCTCAACCTTAGTGTTGTTTTTCAGAAGTGTTTTAGCTATTCTATAACTCTAAATTTTCAAATAGGCTTGCCAAATTCCTAAAAAACATTTTTTCTTAGGACCTTTTCTTTTTTTGTGTGTGGAATAGCTGTGGTTTTATAGATCAATGTGTAGAAATAAGAAATAACTGGCATCTTAGTGAGTGTTTCAATGAGTGAATGAACATGGTTTCTCTCCCCATATATTTAGATTTTCTTTAATGTGTTTCAGTAACATTTTTATACTTTTCTCCACACAGATCTTGTACATGTTTTTGTTAAATGTAATTCTGAGTACATTATAATTTCACTATTGCAAATGCTATTTGCAAGTACTTAAAATAAATAACTTTTTCCTTTGTTGGCTTTGAGACCTTCACCAGAACGCAAGAGGGAGCCTGTGAGCTCAGTGCCAGATCAGCCCACTGTCCAACTCCACACCTCCCTCAGCAGGAGTTGAGAGGGAACTCTCAGACGTGGAATAAGACCGCACCACTTCAAGACACCATTGGCAGGAGACAGCACAGTGTCCCAACGCTCAGAATAAGGCTGCCCACCTACAGGATATCGTGACTCTCTCAGCAGGAGCCAAGTGGGAGATTCTGAGCAACACATGCCCCTGGCCTGTCTCCCGGCGTCCTCTCTTTCATCATCACCCATATACTCTTGCTCCATGTTCTTCCTACTCTTCCTAAGGAGCCCAGGTCTCACAGTTCATCACTTATCCCAGAATGCTAATTAATCCTCCCTCAGGCTCCTTATATCACTTTTCCTGACCCAGTCTCCTCCCCTTTTCTGATGCCTGAAGCTTTTTTTCTGTGCTCTCTGGAATGCAAGATCATTGCTCAGCAAAATCCTCTATATTTTCAATTTCTGCGAATGTCCCCTTCACCTTCTGTGCTGGGAGTGAGATGACTGTCGCCTTTGCTACTCATCGCTGCCTTGTTTCTTCTCCCTCATGAACACACCCTGCCTTGACTTGCCTATCATCAGATTACCCCACTTACTGTAACTTTTTTTTTTTTTTTAAAGATTTTATTGGGGAATTGGCGGAGGGGAACAGCGTCGGGGAATCGGAGAAGGGGAACAGACAAGCTGCTGTCTTTTTGTTCTTCAGTTTAGTTGCGGAGGACGTTGCTTCACTGTTGGTATCGTCATTGCGCTCTTCCCGGATGAGGCAGATCGGTCGCTGGCCTCTGGATGTCGCTCACCGCGGCTATTGGCAGCTCACGCTTGGCTGCCAGCCGCTCACGCTGGCTGCGGGCCACTCACTGTAGCCTATGGCAGCCCACTGCAGCAGGGGCTGCAGCCCACACCATCACCGGGGCTCTCACAGCCCAGCTCCAGGTGGAGCTGTTGTTAGCTGTAGAGGGCAGTGTCACTGGCCCTCATGTGGGATCTGAACCGGGGCCGCTGGCATCCCAAAACCAGCGCTTAACCAGTGCGCCACTCGGCCGGCCCTTACTGTAACTTCTCAGGTCATTTTTGCATAAGTTTAAAATACTAAGTCCTGTGACATTGTCACTTTTTATTTATTTTTTTATTTTTATTTTTTACTTTTAATTAGTTTCAGGTGTACAACACAGTGCAATAGTTATACATTTTACCCCTCAAAGTGACAACCCCCCCCACCCCCAATACACCACCCCATACCCCCCCATATCATATATATCTATTACTCTTCCTCTGACTCTCTTCCACAGTATAATCCACATCCCGTGACTATCTATATATATTCAATTACAGTAGGTATACCACCTCCACTTTAGTAATACAGTGCAGTGATCAAACCTCTACTCCATCCATGAAATGGTTAGGGAGACTTTTTATTTTTTTTTATTATTTTATTTTAATTAGTTTCAGTCCTGCTATACTTCTTTGTTATTTAAATGTTTGCATGGATGATCCTTCCTCCACACTGGACTTCCATTCCGTCCCTTGCAGCCTCTGCCGTAGCAATCCTGTGCTCCATCTATCTCAGCCACCTGCTTTCTGGTCATTTCTTAGTCCTTGTGATTGTCAATAAATGCCATAATTGTTCATTTTCTTTGCTGTTCGCTCCTCATCTCCCCAACCTCTGCATGTTAAGGTATTATAGAGCTCAATTCTGTCATCACTCCCTGGGTGATCTCATCCAGTCTCATGGCTTTAAATGACCTCTACATTAATGACTCCTTAATTTACATCTTCAACTGAGATCTCCTTCCTGAACTCTAGTATTATATATCTAACTGCATCCTTGACCCCTGCAGTTAGATATGAATCCCCTACTAAAGCTCTGTCTCCTGCAATTTTCTTTACCTTAGATAATGGAAACTCCATCCTTTCAGTTAGCCAGAAAGCTTTGGAGTCCTTGAGTCATTCCTCTCTTAACATTTCACATCAGATGTGATAATACTTTTGATTCTGTTTTTGAAAAATATCCACATTTCCATCTTTCTTAACACGAGCACTGTTGCCCCGTTTTTTTTTTTGTTTTTATTTTTCCTCCATCATCTGTAGCTTACATTATTTCAATAGCTTCCGAACTGGTCTCATGATTTGTCTTTATTTTCCTTCTGTCTCCTTTGAACACAGCAGCAAGAGGGGTCTTAAAGTATAACTCTGTCCATAACTTTTCTCTGTTAAAAACTTTATAGCGACTTCGTATCTTTCTTAGAGTTACAAATAAAGTCATGGCCTCTGAAGCCCTACATAATTGGACCTTTTTCACCCCCCTGCCCTTATGGCCTGCTACTCCCCATAGTTAACTCCAATGCAGCCGCAGAAGCCTCCTGCCTGTTTTTAGGACATGCTCGGCAGGCTCCTCCCAGCACCTTTGTACTCAAGGTGTCCTCTATGTGAGTTGTCTTCCCTCACATATCCTAATGGCTCATCCCTTCACTTCCTTTAAAGATTTACTCAAATGTCTTCTGTATGTTCTAAAGCCACCCAGTCTAAATTTTAATCATGTCCCTCATTTCCTGATCCTTCCTGGGTCTCTTCTGTGCTTTGTTTTTTCTCCTTATGTATCTTCTATATCTTCCTCTTACACATCTGTATTGTACTTAATAACTTGTTTGTTGTATCTCTTCTCCGCTAGAATGGAAGCTTCATGAGAGCAGGAGTATTGATCTCAGAGCATGACTGACAAATAGTACTTATGCCAGACTTTTGTATCTGAATGCATAAATGAAAAAATGTGTTCTGTTAGTTGCTGTTATATAGATGTGAAATCGATTACTCTAAGTTGACCACTCTCTATTTCAAAAGTTTGTCTATAGTTCTTTTTGGATTTTTTTTTTTTATGAATGATAATCATCTGTGAATGATGATAGTTGTGATTTTCCTTTTCCAAATCTGGAAAATTGTATGTATATTTCTTATCTTTGTGCATTGTCTAGGACTTCTAAAGCGTGGTTAAATGGAACAGCATTTTTATCCTCTTCTTGATTTTAAAGGAAATGCTTCTGATGTTTCAACATGAGAAATGATATTTGTTGTAACTCTTTGGGAAATATCTCTTAAGTTGAAAAAATTTGTCTTTGCTTCCATGTTGCTAAGTTTGTTTATTTGTGTTTTATTATGAGTTAGTATTGAGTTTTTAAATCATAAATGAATGGTTTAAGTGATAAGATTTCATTGTACCATGAATGAATATTGAATTTTCTGCTTCTGAGATGATTTTCCCTATTAATGTCTTAATGTTGTAAGTGACATAATGGGTTTTCTAATATGAACATTCACTTCTGCTATTGGGTTAAATCTAACTTTCTTTCACTCTTTCTAGGACAAATGAGACTAACCAAGAGTTGGATTTATCTACTGAGAATAAAATGTTTTAATTGCAAATAAAGCATTTAAATTTGTTATGATTTTCCTCCACAGGTTCAAAATGGATTACTATTTACCTGTTTTCTCCCAAAAGACACATCATTATGGGTATCTGAATCCCTAAAATTAAATATTGGACTTTAGATTTCAGTGGTATATGAGACTACATACTCTGAAGGAATCTTCCACTAAAATCCAGCCAAAAACTAAGTAAAACAAAATGTTAGTGCATTGATACTCTTAATAGAAGTGAAAGGAGGCAAAAATAAGGGACAATAGCTGAACTAACACATGAGCTGTAAGCAGTAAGCACAACTTAAAGACAAGTTGCCATGACGGAAAATGCCAAAACCAGAACTGCAGTCTGGAGACTAAACTTTAAGCCAGCCGTAACACAGGGAAGCAGAATCTCAGAAACTTTTAAAGAAATAAGTGAGCCACATTGGGGACATCCAAACAGAACAACGTTAGTTCAACTAGCATAAGCCCTGATACAGTAGAACTACAAGGTTTCAAGTCAGTTCTTACCGCATGTTTAGTTACGGGATTTTACTGTACTGTTTTTTTTTTTTCAATAATTGACTCTAACCTAGATAATGATTGAAATTACAGTATTTTACAGTCAGCACTATATCATTAAGATTTTCTTTGAGCAAAGGCAATATTCTGTACTGAATTCTTTCCATAGGTGTTATACATTTTGATTGGTTTTATAATATGTACAGATACTCATAGAACTGTTTCCTAACAATTTTAAGATTAGGCCTTGAATTAATTAGGCTTTTTTTTCACTGTAGGATGTTTATAAATCTCAGTTTTTTTAAATAAAATTATTTTCAGTTTAAGTTTTCTTGAATATGAATTTTATTTTATGTTTTTCTTATACTATGAATTTTGATATTATAATTATCACATGGTTAATTTGACACAAAGGTGATTTTGTGTTAGGAAAGTGATAAGTTCCCAGTCTTGTGATAGACGCCTAATATAAAAATATAAGCACTGTGCCTTCAATAGGAAGCCAAGACAGTTTGATTTAGGTCTAATATCAAATAAATAATAACCCTTCATAAACTATTTGACTTACATATTTCCAAATAATAAGTGAGGACTTCAAGCTCTAATTTGTTTATACTTAATGTACTATATTCGTATATAAGTAACTGATGCCAGTGCTCCATTATTGGCAGAGTATTTTGTGATATGGTAAAAAGTACACTTAACTGAGAATCTGGGGACAGTTTCTGACTTTACTAAAAAATGTTTATAAGCTTTGGCAGTTGCTCTCTTTGAAACCTATATCTTTGTAAAACAAAACGTTTTTCCTTTGTATTAATATCTTTTCCTCTTTTATTTTAAGTGATTCATTTTTCTCATAGTTAAAAATCTAAATGGAGGGGTTATTAACAAATTATCTTAATTGAGTATAATTAATAAATTAATAAATTATGTATTGATAGTGCATTGGATAAGTAAACCATCAAATTTATTATTCAGGTAACATCTACTTATAAGATAGAAAATTAAGTTATAAAATTAGCATATTAACTAAGAAAATTTGGCATTTAATGGTTTTATAATACTAAATAGTTAAGGATTTTTTTTTAGAGCTCTTTTAGGTTTACAGCAAAATTGAAAGGAAGGTACACAGATTTTCCATCTACAACTGGACCCCAACATGCGTAGCTTCCCCGTTATCGCCATCCCCACTAGAGTGGTGCAGTTCTTAAAATAAATGGAACTACTGTGGCATATCATTATCACCAAAGTCTGTAGTTTATATTATGGGTCATTTTGTGGATCATACATTATATTGGTTGGATAAATTTATAATGACATGTATCCATCATTATAGTATCATACAAAGTATTTTTACTGCCCTAAAAATACTGTGTTCCACGCACTTATCCCCCGCAGCGCTTGCCCCCTTAGCCAACCTCTGGACCTCTGACAACTACTGATCTTCTTACTCTCTATATAGTTTTTGCCTTTTTCAAACGTTACATCATTACAGCCCTATAGTATGTAGCATTTTCAGATTGGATTTATTTTTACTTAATTGTATATATTCAAGATCCCTCCATGTCTTCTCATGGCTCGATAGTTCATTTTCTTTTAGTGACGAATGATATTTCATTATCTGGAGGTATCATAATTTATTTTTTCATTCACCTATTGAAGAACATCTTGATTGCTTCCAAGTTTTGGCAATTATAAGTAAAGTTGCTATAAATATTTATGTGCAGGTTTTGTGTAGACATAAGTTTTTGACTCTTTTGTGTAAGTACCAAGAGAATAATTGTGGGATTCCATGGTAAGAGAATATTTAGTTTTGTAAGAAACTGCCAAAATACTTGCAAAGCACCTATATCATATTGCATTTCCACAAGCAAGGAATGAGAGTTCCCGTTGCTCCACAACCTCACAATCATTTGGTGTTGTCAGTGTACTGGATTTCTGCTCCTCTAATTGGTGTGTAGTGATATCTTGTTGTTTTAACTTGCATTTCCCTGATGACGTGATGTGGAGCATCTTTTCATATGCTTGTTTGCTACCTGTGTATCTTATTTTTTGAGAAGTCCATTTTTTATTTATATTTATTTATTTATTTATTTATTTATTTATTTATTTATTTATTTATTTTTGAGGGCAGTGTCACTGGCCCTCATATGTGGGACCCGAACCGGGGCCGCTGGCTTCCCAAGCCAGTGCTTAACCACTGCGCCACTCAGTAGCCTCTCATTTTTTAAATTGGGTTGTTTGCTTTCTTATTGCTGAATTGTAATAAGAGTTCTTTGTATATTTTGGAGACAGTCTTTATCAGATGTGTGTTTTGCAAAGATTTTCCAGTCTGTGACTTGTCTTATTCTCTTTATCTTGTCTTTCGCAGAGTGAAAATTTTTAATTTTAATGAAATCTAACTTGTCAATTCTTTCTTTCATGGATCATGTCTTTGATGTTGTGTCTAAAAAGGCATTGGCATGTCCAGGGTCATCTAGGTTTTTTCCTCTGTTATCTTTTAGGTGTTTTATAGTTTTACATTTAACTCTGTGATCCATTTTGTATTAATTTTTGTGAAAGATGTACTGTATCTACATTCATTTTAATTTTTTCTTTTTGCAAGTGGATGTCCAGTTGCTTAAGCACCATTTGTTGAAAATACTTTTTGCTCCATGGCATTGCCTTTACAATGGGACTATGTTATGCATTATTTGGAAACTTACCATTTTCACTTACCTTGCTTCCATGTGAATAAATATTTACTTGATTTGTCATTTAAATCAAATATCTTTGCCACCTATTTATTTATTCTTTCTAACAAAAACCAAACTTTGAAATTTATTGTTCTTTAACTTTTAAGTGGTTAAAAATTAGTAGAGACATGATGTGAATGCAGTAAAATTAATTATTCAAAGAAAGTGGAAAATATTATTTTAATTCTGATGTTCAGTACTTGATTTCCCTGTTTTTGGAGGAGAAATTGATGAATCAGACATGATATTCTTCAACTTAAATTTTCATTTCTTGGATTTCTTACAGTGCTTATCTCTTTTAAATTATTAAAATAATTGGAAAATAACTTAATTCACTTGAGTGGGAATTAAAATTCTTACAGATTATATTATGAAATATAAGTTCAAATAACATTTTTTGTGGTTATATTGACATAGAGGGAAATGATAGAGTAATCTGCAGGTAATACATTATATTTTGTTTCTCTAAAATTAGGTTATTTGATAATGCAGGGCTGTCCTGTGGACTGTTACTGAGCATAGGTAAGAAGGAGGTAACTAAAATGTTATAGTCTGTACTATGTTCAAGGAACTGAATTACACTCTTAGCCTATTTTGTCTCTTCAATTTTTTAAACAACAATTTCTGCTTTAGAAATAAGTTCCTTTATAAGGAATATAAAACTTAGTTGTAAATACACACATAAACCATTGGCTCCATAAGTATGTGATTGTTTTATCTGTTTTATCTAAACATGTAACATATTATATGAGGTCTGACAATTAAGCTTGCCAATTTGTTGCAACAATGTTGCTAACCTTTTTTGATTTCAGAGGGATTATTCATTATGAATTTGTACCAACCGGACAAACAGTTAAACGAGTTTACTATTTGGAAGTGATGATAAGGCTGTGTGAAAAAGTTAGATGATGAACTTTGAGCCAACAATTCACGGCTCTTGCATCCTGACAATGTACCAGCTCACATGGCACTGTCTGTGAGGGAGTTTTTAGCCAGTAAACAAATAACTGTATTGGAACACCCTCCCTACTCACCTGATCTGGCCCCCAATGACTTCTTTCTTTCCCCGAGGATGAAGGAAATATTGAAAGAAAGACATTTTGAATGGAATTCAGGACATCAAGGGTAATATGATGACAGCTCTGATGGCCATTCCAGAAAAAGAGTTCTAAAATTGCTTTGAAGGGTGGACTAGGTGCTGGCCTTGGTATATAACTTCCCAAGGGGAGTGCTTTGAAGGTGACCGTAGTGATATTCAGCAATGAGGGTATGTAGCACTTTTTCTAGAATGAGTTCATAAACTTAATTGTCCGACCTCATATATTAAAAGTATGTATGTTTAATTGCCTTCATAGGCATATTATTTTATATATAAATATGTTAATTATAATGTAAGTATATATTTGTACATTGTAATACACTATTAAACATGCATACACATATGTGTAAGTGTAACTTTTATCAGTAGATATATAGAGATTTTTCTATCTTTATATCTCTACATAGCTACTCACACACACATACAAGTACAAAAACCACATACACACATACTATGGCAAGAGCATCATACTTTATTGCAGAAACTGGAGCGCCTAATGGGTGTTCCAGCTCATTTTAGGAGCTTTCCAGGCTGTATCTGAAGGGTTTTCAGGAAGAGGTCAGGAAATTTTAAAAACTCCCTTTGTTGCCCCTGTTCTTCCACATTTGCTGCTCTGCTGGGCATATAGTTTTGCTGTTAAATATTTTTGGATGCTCTAGTGTACTTCCACATGGATTTTAAAAAGAAAATAAATGAAATTGCATAGAAGAACTCACACCACTCATAGCTACCTCAAATTATTCTTTTGAGAAGCACCTATCTTTAAAGATTTGCTTTTGTGCTTCTTTTTGCAATTAACTCCCATTTCTTACTAAATTCTCATATTTTATTTCTTAATTTGTCAACTATACATACTATTTATTGACTCCTTTCTATGTTGGTTGAAGATTTAGATCACTTACAATTTTTATCTTCTTGTTCTGCTCTTTGTATAGTTGTACCATTATCTTTTTTCCTCCATGGTAAATAAAATAATAATAACTAATATACAAGGTATGATTGAAAAATACAGTGAATGTTTAAATTTAAAAAAAATATTACAGTAAAAGGCACATCGCCATTAATCCCTCTCAAAATAACCCCCTCATTTTGAACATACTTGTCCCATTGTCCTTGCCACTTTCTGAAGCAATTCTGGAGGTCCTCTTTCATGAGTGTCTTTAGTTGCTGTCATGGCTGCCTCGATGTCCTCGGATAAGTGTGTTCAAAGTGAGGGGGAGTATTTTGAGGGGGATTAATGGCAATGTGTCTATTATTGTAACAAAATTTGAAATTTAAACATTCACTGTATTTTTTGATCATACTTGTACTTAAGCCTGTATGTTTAGATTCATGAGCTATAGTATCTATTCTGTAGATCATACTGTAGATCATACTGTAAGAGCTCCTCTCCATTTCTTTACATCATTCTCCCTTCCATTTCCTAAATTTTTAAATTTTTAAATTTTTAAAATTTTTCAAAATTGATAATATTTACACTCTAATCTGCAACCAATATTTAAACCTTTCACACTCTGTCCAGAGGTTGTTAATAAAAATTGAACACCAGTAAACTCCTTTTTCATTACTGTGATAATGTAGATAGTGTTTCCTATAGAGCCAAGTAGTAGTCTATGAATACATATTTTTTTCTTCATGTGAAAGCTTTGAGCCTACTCAAAAGAAAATGTACATACATAGCACCCTGTTTTCACATCCCTACTGGACACTCAAAATTGGGCCAAATAATAATTTTCTTCATGTTTTTAGTATGCTTTTTTTTTTTTTTGGTACAGATTTTCCACTGAAATCTGTGTTTTCCTGTAGGAAGAAGAAATGCATGCTTTTGTGTACTTCTAATTATTATGTCTATTGCCTGGAGCCTATAACATTCTTTAGAAATCCACTGACTTCCTTCTCTAATGGGAGTTGCTCTTTAAATATTTGGATGCTGACTTTTCTATGCAGATTTTAATTTTCTTTAAATTTCTCTCTGCCTTTGTATTTCCTCATGTTCTGTGCCTTTATCATGTCCTAAACTTTTTCCAAACTCTGATTTATGTTCTGTTACCTATTTAATGAAATCCCCCCCACCACGCCCCTGATGCCCACATTTTCTTAGAGACCTTCTTCCCTTTAGTTCTATTAGGAGAGGTTATCCTCCAGGTCCGTTCCCCAAATGTCATCCTGACACTTGCACTCGCTGCCCCTGGGTGGCTATTTTGTTTCCTTTTTGCTGGGGTTTCCTTTCATTACTTTCTTACATAATTTCCTAAGAAAATGTTCCACTCATACTAATGTAAATTTTGACCCCTGATCACTCTATGCTGTGGGAG
This sequence comes from Aselliscus stoliczkanus, assembly GCA_033961575.1. Lineage (NCBI taxonomy): Eukaryota > Metazoa > Chordata > Mammalia > Chiroptera > Hipposideridae > Aselliscus > Aselliscus stoliczkanus. The sequence goes on from CM066731.1 coordinate 156,304,744, forward strand.
TAGCTTGGAAGGGCAAAGGGTAGGAGAGAAGGGAGGTAAGAGGGAGCCAGCTGTTCTGTGTAGATCAATGAGCCCCTATTTTCAGCTCCTCTTCTCACTGCTGTTCTAAACCTGCCTGCATTTTTTCCTAGTCTTGTCTCTCTTGTCTCTCTGAAAATATGCAGATCAAGTTAATGGCTTTGGAACTATACCCTCTCCTTGAAAATTCTAGGCTACAATTCCCTCTTCTTGCTTCTTCAGTCACTATTTCCTAATCACTTTCTGTCCTTTCTCAGTACACTATTTTTTTTTTTATCTTTGTGGGATTATAATTTTTAAAATTTCCTTTATATTAAATATTTTAGCCATTCCCCTTTTCACTTGCCTTTGTAGTCTACCACCTTTTTCCTCCCTAATATGCTCACATAGAAGATTATTTTAGTAGCACTAATTGAGGTCAAATAAAAATAAGGGGTGAGAAGGAAGGTATTTATAAGAAAGGAACGTATTCTGAACTTTGTAATATTTGTATGATACTTACCACCTGGCAGACCTTTAAGAAATAATGAGGTCCAATAACATTTAAAAGGTGCATATTTTTTGAAAATGCATATTCTTTTTCCCTTTAAAGTACTGTGCATTAAAAGCATGCACTATTGTTTTTTTCTCTGAAGATAATTATTCACATTACCTATTATGCTGCTTATTGTTATATGAACTACTTTGTGGTTTGGCATGTTAGATTATAGGTTTTGAATTGAAAGCATGATTTAAAAGAATATGTTGAACATCCAAAAGAAGATCATTTTAATTATAAAAGAGATCACTGTGGACAAGTCATGATAAAGAGACATTCAATTTTAACAACTGCAGTAACTTGGACTCTCTGTGGGAGTTTCACATGCAAACGATGCAATAAGGGAAGTAGTTCTATGTAGTTTTCTTCCTGATCCTAAAGCAGATGAACAGATGACAGGGTGCATGTATTGTAATCCCTGTGGGCAATATTGTTTTCTCAGTTAATACAAGATAAAATTAAATTATACATTTATTTTATCAAACATGAAGCAATAGTAAAAGCCATATATATTGGTTTGCAATTTTCATTTGTACTGTATCTCAGTTGCGCTGTCGTCCAGCATGTGACATATCTCTCCCTGATATTTGTAATGCATGTCAAAATGGCAGTGATGTTTATTGCTTTCTTTTGGAACTTATTGTTCACGGAGAATAAACTGTGGATAAATGATGCATTTGATCTAATGATGAAGGATAAGAGCAGTGATATGTACTGTTTGGAATAATCTATCACAAGAAACTGTCAGAAAATCCCTAGAGTGTGTATTCATACTTTATGTGCTGTATTTTTCTTCAGAGACTGATATTACCCATTTTTGAGATGAGAAAAAGAGGGCGGAAAAATGGGTTGCTATATGAAGCAAAAATGAGTGCATTATCACTCAAAAAGTGCATTACTATCAACTGGAAGGCACATATACACATTTTCATTTTAAAAGACAAAGGCTAAGAAGGGATTTTAGAATTTACATCACAATAAAGGTGTGAATATGGGACTCATATGAGTTGCCTTAATACTCCTGAAGAAATTAAATAAGTTTCCCAAGGTCATTCTGTGCAATCATCTATTGGATTATTCTGTGTTACATGGGCTCTTATCGTTCTTTTAATAACCTAATACACTATAGAGTTTCTAGAAACATTAAATATTTGGCATAGAATGGTTTCTGGACTAGTTTTCATAACTTTTGTTTTAATTTTTTTTTGAAAAATGAATCATGCTTTTCCATAGACAATTAAAAACAATGCAGCAATACCCTTAAGCATGCATGTTCACACACAGTAATACAGCACCATCAGAGGGTTTATTTGGTACGTGGATCAGAAAACCAGAAATGGTATCAGAGCCATTCCCAAGCCTGCCATTCTCCAGTTTCTGACTCCAGAGAGAAGATTCCTGTAGGCTGTGCATTTCATTCCTGTGCTGAGATGGAGTTAATGGTTCCTCTAAATGAGGGGTTGTCAAACTGTGGCTCGCAAACCACATGTGGCTCTTTGGGTACGTTCCATCTCAAAAGTTTGCCGACCCCTGGAAGAGCCAATCCTATCCCTCACAACAATTTAAAAATTAGTCAAGAGCCATAAATATATTTTTACATAATCACCATTGTGTGAATAATATACTTCAAAAATTTTATAAATGAAACTGATAGTTTTATTTTCATGTTCAATTTCACTTCACAGCCTGTGACTTAGTTCTTGAAGCAGAGGAGTAATGACAGTTTGGCTATTATTGATTTAATGTCTTTATCTCATTTTGGGGGTATAGACTGTTGTGCTCTCTGGGCTGTGTCAAGCAGAACAAAAATCTTCTCTTGTGCTACATTTGAGCCCATAAAATTCTTGCTACTTAAAACCTGAATGTTTATCTGGCCTTAGCTTCTCTTGCTTTCTCCAAACATAGAATTGAATATACAGAAGAAAATTCCCGTTCACAGACAAAAACTTGCTCTACTTTCTTTATGTTCAACTCCCATTATTGGACATAAACAAATAAATATTTAAGAGGTATTTCAATATGGGGCTAGGTTACCTTAAAATTACTGGCGTAATATGGCAGGGTAATGAAGATGAAAGACTGTAGAGAGCGGAACAGTGCCTGTACTCAGATGTTAGGTTGTTATATACTAGCTGTGTGGCCTTGCTTTGTTAAGTAGATTCTTTGCCTTAGTGTCTTTATCTGTAAAAAGAGGATTATGATTGTACCTACCAATCATAGGTGGGCTTGAAGTTTTAAGTGTTTGGAACTGTTGCTGTCTCAATTGTCAGCTATTATCACTAGTAGTATGACAGTGTTATACTTTTAAATACAGATAGTCTAAATATTGGGTTGTTGGAAAAGACATGATGTATTTTTTCTGTTGTTCGTTGCAAAAATGCATCATGATTTTTCCGACAACCCAATATATTATTTCATTTTGATTCTTTCACATATCTTGAAAAAAGGAGGTGTTATTCCCATTTTATAGTTAGGATACTACAGCCTAGGAAATTTTATTTATTTGTACCAGATAAGCAGTCAGCAAAGCTAAGCTCAAATTCACAGACTCTTCCTCCAAAGCCTTTGCTCTTTCTCCCTCAGTATACAGTAAAACCTTGGGTTGTGAGCACAATTCATTCCGGAAACATGCTTGTAATCTAGAACACTTGTATATCAAAGCAAATTTCCCCATAAGAAATAATGGAAACTTAGATGATTTGTTCCACAATCCAAAAATATTCATATAAAATGATTACAATACTGTAATATAATACAAAATAATAAAGAAAATATAAAATATAAAGAAAAATAAACAAATTAACCTGCACTTACCTTGGAAAACCTTTGTGGCTGGTGTGAGGAAGACAGAGAGAGGAGGGTTATTGTGTAGGACGACTTTCACCATCACTAATGGAATCACTGCTATCTATTGGTTCAATGGAACCTTTTTCTTTTTTTGCAACTTTAACAAGGAACCTATCCAAGGACACTTGCTTTGGCCTCCTTTTGAGGATTTAACAAAAATGTGACATTGCATTGTTGTTAAACAGATTCATCTCTTGCACTGCTGCAGCCTTATTTAGGTGGTGCTTTTCCACAAAATTTTGCACAGTTTTCCCACATTTTACACATCTCCCTAATCTCATTTGAAGTGAAGGATTCCTATGCCTTTTTCTCCCCTCCTCTGCAGATGAGATCTCCTCCATAACTTCTTGCTGTTGCTCATGATGCAGATCCATGAGTTCATCAATGGTCGGCTCCTGGCCATGTTCCTCCACCAGCTCTTGAATGTCGTCCTCATTCACCTCCAGTCCCATGGTCTTCCCCAAGGACACAATTTCATCGACAACTGGCAGCTCCTGTTCATGAGCAAGGCCCTCTAAGTCACGTCCAAGAATGCAATCAGGCCACAGTTTTCTCCTAGCAGAATTGAGGGTTCTCTTGGCGACCCCATCCCAGGCTTTATCGATGATCTTGAGGCAGTTCACGAAGTAAAAATGATTTTTCCAAAACTCTCGAAGAGTAAGGTTTGTTCCTTCAGTCACCTCGAAGCATCGCTGAAATAGTGCTTTGGTGTAAAGCTTTTTAAAGTTTGAAATGACCTGCTGATCCATCTGCAGGAGGATTGGAGTGGTGTTGGGAGGAAGGAACTTGCTTAATGAACTCAAATTCCTCCAGTAAGTCATCCTCAAAGCCTGGCGGATCAGCAGGAGCATTATCCATAATCAGCAAGCCTTTGAGTGGCAGATTCTTTTCTAAAAGGTATTCCTTCACTGCAGGACTGAAGACCTCACTGATCCACCCAACAAACAAGATAAAAGTGACCCAAGCCTTGATGTTGGACCTCCACATAACATTTAACTGCCTCTTCTGCACCTTGCATTTCTTGAAGGCTCATGGATTCTCAGAATGATACTTGATCAGGGACTTAACTTTGAACCCCTCCCCCCCCCCCTTGCATTAGCACAAAACAAGAGAGTAAGATGGTCTTTCATGGACTTGTGACGAGGCATTGCATTCTCTTATTCTGTAATGTAGGTCCTCTTTGGCATCTTTTCCCAAAAAGTCCCATCTCATCATAGTTAAGAACCTTTTCTGGCAGGTAACACTAGGAAGCCATGAGCTTCTGGAACTCGGTAGTGAATGCCTCAGCTGCCTTAGCGTCTGAACTCACAGCCTCTCCATGCCTAACACTATGGATGCCTCTTCTTCTCCTAAAGTTATCAAACCACCCCCTGCTTGCCTTGATGCCTTCTTCATTTTCTGTTGATGTACCTAGCAGTTTACTTATGAGGTTGATGTACAAGGCCTTTGCCTTCTCACAGATAAGTTCTCGGTCACAGTATCACCTGCTAGTTGCTTCTCATTTATCCAAACCAGAAGCAACTTATCTACATCTTCAAGAACACATGGCCATTCCTTTGATATTTTCATGACTCCTTTTGCTGCATCTAGCCCCCTTATTTCTTCTTTAATATTGTGCAAATGGTCAACATAGACTTCTTATAAAATCTTGCAATTTTGGCCACTTGTATACCTCATTTGTACTTCTCCATGATTTCCTTCTTAACTTCCACCATAATCCTCTCCTTCTTCTTACTGCCTTTCTTTTCAACCTTTTTCTGCATGGCGCCATTGTATACACCTGCACGGATGTGGACTACAGTACAGTATTAATAACTTGTCATATACTGTGTTTAATGAAACTGGCAATAAGGCAGCAGAGGAAAGGGTCTGTATCTGTAGCCAGCCTGACCTAGAATGAAGCAAAGCATTCTTAAGCTTACTCTTATATGGAAAAGCAAAGGACTGTCCATAGGTGCTTTGAAGTGACAAAAAATATACTAGTGCCAGTTGTGGGCACCTTCCAATGTTCTGAAAAATCACTGATTTCTGCCAAACACCGCAGTCTGAGACCCAGCATCTGAGCATGGGAGATGATCACCCACAATCTCCAGCAAGAGAGAGGAAACATTGGCTCACTTGTGATCACGTGACATTCTATGTGACTGTCCTACTCGTATTGCAGGACATTGCCCGCTCATCAAGTTAAAATTTATTAGCAATGTTTGCTTATCTTGCAGAAAACTCACAGAACAAGTTACTTGCAATCCAAGGTTCTACTGTACTGTCTGTCTTTATATGCTAGCATTGTTATAAATGAAGGTCCTTAGTGAAAACTAGTATTATCAAAGATGCTTTATTCTTAGAGAGCATTTCAGCAGTGTGCATATAATATTCATACCTGGCCTTGAAGGTCATGGAACTTTCAGATATGATGGACACTCAAAGGACACTTTCTGTGGAAAACTTAATTTCCCTATATACCTATTTTAGAGATAGAAGAAAGGGGAATAGAGCAAGAGATTATCTTAAAGAAAGGAAGTCCAAGTCAGGATGCAATGATGGATGCTTTGAAGGAGTAACATGAGAAAGGAGTTTGGAAGAAGGAAACAAAGGGTGGGCAGGAATCTGAGAAGGTAAGTTCTCACACTTTACTCCTTCATAATGTGATTTGGGCCATATCATTATTATCAGCAGCGATAGGAGAAAATGAAATGAGATCATTTCTGTGCAAGAATATGTCATTTTACTCCTTATAGACCCAGCCATCTCAATCTACATTTAATCATATTCATTTTTAAAATCTGACTTGATGACCTAATGTGACAAGATGGACACAATTATTCTCTTTGCATTAGAAGAGTTATATTAAAATACATAATTAAAACACTTTCAATTAGTAAAATCACTGGTCTTCTTTGAATAGCTAACTTACTGAAAGAGCTAGCTTTTTAGACATTAGAACATATTTTAAAGTGTACTCTTTTATTCTTTACTTAATAACCCATCTTTAACTTTGAAAATGTTAAGTTCCTGATGCCTAAATGATTCTAATGATGTGAAAAATACATGGTACATTCATGTGCCAGTATGAGCTGGCTGATGTTCAGTTTCATAGAGATGGGGACCCACTCTGGGGGTACCGTACTCCTCACACTTTTTCAAAAATGTCCTTATAGAATCTTGGATTTTAAACACCTCGTTCAGGAGTTTGTCCGTCTAGCTTCTGGGCTTAGGAGGGAAACCTCTGGTGTGTAGACGGTCTCTCTCTCTCTCTGAGTTTCATTTATTTTCTTTGTCATGGGCTTGGGATGGAGGGGCATTTATCGTTTGGAGTGTTTTTCAAATAAGGAAGATATGTGCCCTTCAATGTCAGGAGCTTGTCTAGTGTTTTTTGTTTGTTTGGTTGGTTTTTGTCAGGATTAAGGGATATACTCAGGCCAGGAGGAGGATGTGTGGTTGATATGTCACCTTATCACAGCAAAGTTTCCGTATCTCTTCTACTGTAATATCAACATTCTATATATTATTCTGTTAACATTCTATGCACTGTTCTATTAACATTCTATACACCTTCTCAGTGCATTAATTAATGGATTTTAAAAATCTAAAATTTTATTTCATATGCCCAGATGGTATTTTACTCTGTTAAATGTGGTGGTATCCATTCTCCAATTAAAGGAGACAGCACTGCCTGGAGAAATGACTGGTGCTAGGGCCAGAGCAGGGAACATATATGCTGAGCCTGGAATATTTTATAGAGTCAGAAAGCAAAGGACAAAAACATGTGGACATACAATGGGACATAGGACATAGGAATTAACCTGAAGGAGTTACCGATGACCAAAGCTGTAACAATTTAAACAAGATAACATAGTGTTGTATAATAAAATAGATGAGTCAATCCTGACATAATTTTTTTTTTTTTAAGATTTTATTGGGGAATTGAGGGAGGGGAACAGCGTTGGGGAATTGGGGAAGGGAACAGCCAAGTTGCTGTCTTTTTGTTCTTCAGTCTAGTTGCAGAGGATGTTGTTTCACTGGCCCATGTTGGTGTCGTCACTGCACTCTTCCCGGATGAGGCAGATCGGTCGCCGGCCTCTGGATGGTTGCTCACCGCGGCTATTGGCAGCTCATGCTGGCTGCCGGCCACTCACTGTAGCCTATGGCAGCCCACTGCAGCAGGGGCTGCAGCCTACACCATCGCCGGTGCTCGCACAGCCCAGCTCCAGGTGGAGCTGTGTTAGCTGTAGAGGGCAGTGTCACTGGCCATAATATGTGGGATCTGAACCAGGACCGCTGACATCCCAAAACCAGCTCTTAACCAATGCGCCACTCAGCCGGCCCCTGACATAAATAAATTTAAGTAAATAATTAAATAAGCAGGTAAAGGATAAGGGAAAAATCCTCATTATAGGATTAATCCTATAATGGGATTATAGGATGAATCCCAGAATAATATAAGAACATCTTTCCATATCATTTTTAATAATTGCCAAGCATGCCATTATTTGGATATACCATAATTTAGTTAGAACATACATCTGTGATATTTATACTTTCTTCTCTTTTTCCTTGATATATAATCACCACCTTAATCCTTGCATATATATCTTTAGTCAGTTATCAACTCCTGTATCCTAATACAGAAATTTTGTGGTTGTAAACAGCAGAAACTTAGACAACTTAGTGAAAATATAACAGTTTATTGGAAGGCAATGAGAAACTTCAGACAAATAAAAAAATGAAGCTCTAGATCTTAGAAAGGAGAGGAACCACAGTATTTTATTCTTGTGATGACTAAGTTGTAGTGGTTCTTGGTCTTTAGGTCAACTGGTTCAATGTTTCCTTTTTTGGTTGCTTCTCTTGGGACATCCCTGGGAAGGCAAAGTGTCTTGGATGACTCCACCCAAGACTGCATGCTGATACATGAATAATCCCTCATGCACAGCCTGACTGCTGAAGCCAGAATAAGAGGAAGTGGACTTGAATGTCAAAAATGATGGCCTTTGCTCCATTACCATAGCATAACCTCCTCTAAGTGGAATTTTTATGTTCAGCAGTATATACATGTAAAATTTTTATACTCATTGCAAAATTTACCTCAGGAAAAGATATACCAGTTATACTTCATCTAAAAAATGAGTAAGTGCTCATTTTCCCATATTCTCACCAATATGTGTTTAGCATGTTAGCCAATAGGACAAATGGAAATACTATTATGAATGAGCATTTTTTGATTATTAGTGAATTAAACATTTTATTATGTTTATTGGCCATTTGCAGTTCTCATTTAATAAAATACTTGAACATGTCCTTTATTTATTTCCTATATGTATATGTAATATATAAATGTTTGAATAAGGATACTAATCCCTCATCTTCCATGTACATTGCAAATGATTTGGCTGTTTTCTATTATTTGTTTAAAATGATTTATGATAATGTTCACCAAAGAAGCTTTTTAAATTTTATTTTGTCATTTCATCACTCTTCTTATTTCATTGGGTTTTTTTCTTGATTTTTTTTTTCATAAAAATGATCCCTCATTCAACTATTATTATAAAAGCAACCAAAGTTTTCTTCTAGTATTTTTGCAGCTTTATATTTTACATTTATATCTTCAATACATCTGGAATTTATTTTGGCATATCTGCTGTGAGGTTATAATCCAGCTCTCTTTTTTCCTATAGCTAGCAAACTGTTTATTTTTCTTTAACCTAACAGACCAAGTGTGTTCTCAAAATATGCATTATGTATCAGCACTACTGACTAGTTTCCATATTGATGATGTTTTTATCCCTATTTTTGCTTCTCTGGCTAGAAGGCAGATATTATAACCTTCTCTTGTAGTACCATCATCTCTATAAATGTTCTCTATGAGCTGTTCTTTTAAAGGTTAGAACTTGTATATATACATCCTGCTTTAACAGGCCTTACTCATTGGGATCTTTCTTTTGATATTTTACTCCTTGAATGAATAGCCTATTTTGTTTTCTAATATAAATGGAGTTAAAGATTGAATTTCAAATGATTATTTTTGGATTTGTGTCCCCAAAGCAATGAAAGCAAGGACGATGTTCGTAGTACTCTCCAGAGATAATTGCTGTATTAAATTATAGGGATATATTGCATAGTATCTCAAACTCTAGTTGTTAACACTGAATATCTTGTCTGCTTCATAATGATTGTTTAGGAAAATTGTTCTGGCAAATGGCTATCATTAAAATATCCAGTGCAAATTTAATTTCCTTTCCTGGATATAAAATTCACCTAAGAAATAGTACATCTTATTTTTGAGATAGTGCTTTTGAGGAAAATAGAACTGAATGGAGAATGAAAGCCCTTCTCTCTTATTATGTAGTTAAATCACACAAGTAATAAAACATTGATATAGAAATGCGATGGGACAAAATGTCCTGAAGGATAATCATTTTCTTCATTTAGTTATTTGGGCATTTTTCATTCATATGGAGCTCAGTTGTATCACACTTCACCAATTGTTCAGGATGGAAAACACATCTGAACTCACTTCACTGCATCAAATTATCTATTTTAAAATGTTTTATCAAGTAACAAGGTCATACAATATGTATTTAGGGCCAGAGCTGGCAATCTTTAAGATGTGTATCCAGGCTCTCTTTGTAATTCTAGTACTACTTGCTAACTACGTAATCTTAGACAAATAACTTAAGCTTGGTCTTTGGAAGCAGCTCACTTTTCACTTAGTTATCCTCTCTCCCTTTTTCAAAAGGTAGATATGCCTTTTATTCCCTATACTCTTTATATTTTTTAAATTTCTATGTGCCGATAAACTTAGATGTCTGAGAACTAAGTTAGCCAGTCTAAAATTTCCAGTTTGATGTAGGTGAAAGTGCATTGGACTTAAGTCATACATCCTGAGTTTTAGTCCACACTGTGTTATTTATCACCTGTTTAATGTTAAGTAAATCACTTCATCACATTTGCTACAGCTTTCTCATCAGTCATATGTAGGATGTGAGTACGACTCAACTGGGCAATTGAAAACAATTTTAGGGTTGTTCAAATTTGAGGGAGACATAATGTCTGTGGCTAGTGGAAGCATTGGGTAGGGAGGGAGATGACACAAAAAATCAATGCTACTTTCTTCTGAAAGCAATCAAATTTATTTGAGCTCTATATGTCAAGCAATATAGATATAGGGCATTTAGAAAAATGTGTAGTACTATAGACTTCTGATGCTGTATAATTCAATCTATATAATTTAACACAAATAAAATTGCTTTTAATATAATTGTATTCTTGATTATTTTACTCTTATGCTGTTAAACTTGACTTAATGTTTATCCAATCAAGTAGCTTATGAGTTATTTGAGGGTCGGAAATACTGATTGTAATGTATTATATTTCTTCATGTTACCCACAACCAGCAAATCTTTATCTGAAATGATATTTCTGTCCTAATACCAATCAATTCCTTTTCAAATACCATTCAATTCCCTTCCTTTTATGGGAAAAATTGCATTACTCACCACTAGTGGCACCCTGGACTGAATCATTTACATTTCTCAGTTTGCAGTCTTTTCACTCTCAGTATAGCATGTAATACTATGCAAAACTGAAAAACCCCTTAGTCTTTAAGCATTTTCATGAAACATATGAGGTTTAGAGTCACATGGCCTGTGCTTTATCACTTACTAACTTTGGAAATTTGGGCAAATTAATTTCTCTGACCTTCAATTTTATCATCTATAAAATCAGGAGTATAATACACCCCTTTAAATAACTTTCATTAGAATTAAATAACCAAATGTCTGCTTAGCATCTAGTCAGGTGCTCAGTACATGACAAGCCTTCCTATTGTTACTATTAATAAGAATCTTTATATATTTTTAAGTTGTTTCTCAAAAATGTCTTTGTATCTTCATTTTTAAGCTTTATGTTCTTGCTTAAACCCAAATTATTCTACCACAAATCCTGACAAAATAAGGGTGACTTCAGTGCCCTCTAAGTACCTCAGTCTTCCAGGCCTTGATTTGTTCTGCTTTCCTGAGCTTTAACTTTTGTGCTCCTTCCCCACGATCATCCCCCAATATTTTATTGTACACGTTCAGAGAAATTTGAGTGCTTGCGTCAGGAAAATGCTTGGGACGTCTTGATTTCCTCTGCCTTGATACCAAGGTGCTCTCCTGTCCTATTACTTGATGTCATTCCTCAGGCTGTCCGTCTGCCGCTTTGTGGCTAAGCAGAATGCGTCCGTAGCTTTCATTAGTTAATGTAGGATAAAGCTTGGGCCTCTCTGTCATTGTCAGTTCAGGTTCTTTAGGTTGCCAGTAACAGAAACCACCCTCACACTATCTTAAGTCAAAAGTTATCTTAAGGGAGAGGGGAGTTGTCACTTTGTGAGGGATGGAAAGGATAACTATTGCATTGTTTTGTACACCTGAAACTAATAAAAATAAACAAACAAATAAACGAACAAACACTCATCTCAAAGTAGCTTAGTTTTACCTAAAGGATGGAAATCATTTGTTAATGTACTTGAGAAACCCATGTGCCAGTTCTGGATTCAGGGACAGCTGGACCTGAAGGGTTCAAGCACTACTATTATGATGTGTTTGTCGCTCTTCAACTCTGTGTTTTTATCTTTTTGTGTCTCCCTGTCTCTCTTTGCCTTTCAATTTACCTCAGTCTTTTGGCTCTTTGACTCAGTGAGGTTTTATTTTCAGCTATGTGCTAGTAAGAAGTCCTGGTTTCTGCCATTGCTCACTAATTCTTGAACCAAATTCCCATTGGCTTTCTGGGGCCTTCTTTCAGGTGCTCTGAGGCATCATAACACTTCCTGTGATTGGGCCTTTGCATATGCCCTCAGCCAACTTAAAATTGCCTGCATTTGAAAGATGAAATATGGTATCAACTAGATTAATAGAAGTTATTCTCCAAATAATGATTTTTTTTCTGTTATTATTAACATAACTTAAAAATGCACCACAGAAGTCACATGGGTACTAGACTTATCAGAGTGATCACTTCATAAGGTATATAAATGTCTAATCATTATGTTGTATACCTGAAACTAATATAGTATGTTGACTGTAATTAAAATATAAATAAAAAAGCACACCATATGTGGGCTGCAGCCCTTGCTGCAGTGGGCTGCCATAGGCTACAGTGAGTGGCCCGCAGCCAGCGTGAGCGGCTGGCAGCCAAGCATGAGCTGCTGATAGCTGCGATGAGTGACATCCAGAGGCCGGCGACCGATCTGCCTCATCCGGGAAGAGCGCAATGACGATACCAACAGTGAAGCAACATCCTCCGCAACTAAACTGAAGAACAAAAAGACAGCAACTTGTCTGTTTCCCTTCCCCGATTCCCCAACGCTGTTCCCCTCTGCCCATTCCCCAATAAAATCTTTAAAAAAAAAAGCACACCGTAGAAGCTTCCAGGTTGGCGAACCGGAATGCATCATGGGAACAGAGGCTCCTGAGTTTGGGAACTTGCCTTAAACATCTGATCATCTGACAGTTCATTCATATTCTTTAATATCCTCTGAAAGAAACCAGCAATCTAGTTAGTAAAGAAAGAAAAGAAAAGAAAAGAAAAGAAAAGAAAAGAAAGAAAGAAAGAAAGAAAGAAAGAAAGAAAGAAAGAAAGAAAGAAAGAAAGAAAGAAAGAAAGAAAGAAAGAAAGAAAGAAGAGGAAGGAAAGAAATTCACCATTTAAAATATTAGAATTTGAGTTTTCTTTTAGAGAGTTTTTTTGTTTTGTTTTGTTTTGTTTTTGAGGGCAGTGTCACTGGCCCTCATATGTGGGACCCGAACTGGGTCCACTGGCTTCCTAAGCCAGTGCGCAACCACCACACCACTCGGCCAGCCCTGGAAAGTTCTTTTTGAACTAACAGCTTCTAAGGCTCTATTTAATTTCCATTTCCTTTGGATATCAGCACAAGCATCATTTTATCAGGGAAATTTTTCCAGGATCTTTTGTTTTTCTCTGCCTTCTATTATAGAAGCTAGACCCTTGGTTTTTTTCTGCTTAGAACATTATCCCAGCTTATAACTCTACATGTATTAGTACCATTCTTCCTTAATATCTCTTGCCTTCATTGTAAGCTCTATGAGAGCAGGTAGCATATTTCCTTTTGCTCATTGCTATATCTCCAATCTATCAGAGTGTCTGGCTTATAGTAATAAGTGATTTTTGAGTGTATGAATATAAATAGCTATTAAGTAAAAGAGTTGGGATTTATAATCAGGACAGACTCTAAAATCATTATTGTGCAATGATGGTATATATTTAGCATATTATAATAATAAATGACCATGTTGGACGTTCAGCACTTATCCTGGACATACTCAAAGGCAATATATGAATCTTTAGCTTTTCCAGTTTAATCAGACTGTTTTCCTAATTTATAATATTAATGGAATGGGGATCTGTAATGAGAGAGATGGTAGGTGCATGTGAAGGATTGTGGAGGATGGGACCCTTAGGGCAGACCCAGTGAATATCTGACTGTCAGGATTGTCTGGGAGGCCAGAGGGCAGAAACAGGCCCCTGGCTCTTGTGCTTAAGGGACTCAGGCACGAGGCCGTGAGTGTGGCACTGGTAGCTCACCTTGCTTCTCTGCTGGTTCAGCCTCAATGTGGAGAGAGCAAAGTGAGTCAATGACAATAAACTGGTTCCAGGGAAGAGTACAACCATATCAGGGAAAACACCCAGGTGGCCTGTATGTAGTTTGAGGTTGTGTATGAAAACATCTGTGAGGGAAGCAGAGGAGATTCTGTGTTAAAAAGTGTGTTGATTGATGACCAAATTTAGAATTTCTTCCCATTCTTTATTCCTCTTTCCCTCTTTCCTTCTATTCCTATCCCGCTGTTCCTTCTCCCTCTTACTCTGCCATTCTCTACTGTGACTCCTAAAATTTTAGTATGCGAGTGCTGTCCACAGCCAGGGGTCCCTAGTATACCTACCTCTTTCTAATAGCATAGGGAGCATGTGTAACCGCAATCCTCCAGTGACACTGAGGTCAGGTGCACGTGATCTGTGGCTTTCTTCTCTCTTCACCATGTTGATTATAACAGTGTTATGTAATAGAAAATACAGAGGAGCTTTGCTGTATTAATTTCAATGATTTGTTTTTATGTTAACAAAATGTTGATCTGTTATTTTAAGAAAGTAGTTTATATTTCATTCTAAAATTCTAACACTTAAATTACATCTTAAATATTATTTCTTTCCTTTGGTTTTTAATATACATATATTTTTTTCTATTTTTGTCTTGCAATTTATAACTTTGATTTTTTTTTTATGTTTCAAAGATAGTTAATAAGATTGAATTTGACACTATATTTGTATTCTAAATGTGATATCTTCAGCATTGCTTTGAAAATATAATCCCAAATTCATTTCATAGGTGAGATTTATTTCTTCATCTCTGTACTTACTCAGAAATTTCAAATTAGAAATATTTGGTCACCAAAATAGATAAGTATATTGCTCGGGAATGACTTTCTGGGCAGCCTGAGGTTGCTTATTAAGTGGAGATTTTGGCTGGGCCAGAAGACAAGTCGCTGCTGGTATGTAAGGCGTTTTTTTCATAAGCCTGACTGCAGCACTGAGATCCTCTTTCATAGTCATGTGGTGACATCCCCGAACCTATAAGTCGAGTGGTCAGATTCTGAGTGACCCAGGGCTGCAGTCATATATCTTACTCCCTTGTTTATTTATTGCCTGATTAGAATGGATGAAATTTTGTAATCCAAGCACAAGTTGCTTCACAAGGTTGTATTCAAGTAATCTAGTTACAGTTTCATTCTGTTCTGAAATGTACATATTCTTTCCATCTGTTAGATGCACTTCTTTTAGAGGTTTAATTATATTCTATCTCCAATGGTTTTGTCTGATTCTGTGCTATAAATTTCCATAGTCATTCCAAACCCCTTGAAAAAACTCGGGAGTTAATTCTAATTTAGTAGGAAAAAAAATCATTTTCTTTGAAATCTAGTTTTCAAAACCACCTATTTAGCAAATACCAGATAATAAAACCTGTCTCAAATTTGACCTTTTACTCATTCCTATTATCTCATTAACTAGAGAGAGACTTGAAGTTCTCTCATCAATTAAGTTTCTTAAAGAGTGTGATGAAATTGATTCTTTTTTCAGATTTTTTTTTTTAAATTGGGAAATTAGGGGAGGGGAACAGCGTTGGGGAACCGGGGAAGGGGAACAGACAAGTTGCTGTCCTTTTTGTTCTTCAGTCTAGTTGTGGAGGACGTTGCTTCACTGGTCCATGTTGGTATCATCATTGCGCTCTTCCTGGGTGAGGCAGATCGGTCGCCGGCCTCTGGATTGTGCTCACCACCGCTTTTGGCAGCTCACGCTGGCTGCCGGCCACTGACTTAGCCTATGGCAGCCCACTGCAGCAGGGGCTGCAGCCTACACCGTCGCCGGGGCTCGCACAGCCCAGCTCCAGGTGGAGCTGTTGTTCACCATCTTAGCTGTAGAGGGCAATGTCACTGGCCCTCATATGTGGGATCCGAACCAGGGTCGCTGGCATCCCAAGCCAGCTCTTAACCAATGTACCACTTGGCCGACATAAAATTGATTCTTATAGTCTACAGTTTTACCTGAGAAAAACTCAAATCTATTTTTTTTTCGCTTAAGACGCTTTATAAATGTCATGTTATATTATTCATAATAATATTGTTATAAAGGTAAGATTTTTCACGTCTCCTATTGCTAGCAGTGTGTTTAGAGGAATTTGATGTCTATAATTACATACTTTCTTAATTATGTTTTTTTTGCATAATCCAGTGCTCCCTAGGGTCTTTCTAGTGTACTCCATTTGTGATGTACAGCCTGGAAGAATACACAGAATTAATGGTATACACTTTAATTCCAAGTTTACTAAGAGGAGGCCCTATTCAGCCTGTATGGCTGGGGAGAGAATCTCAATGACTAGAAAGTGAACTGAGTAGCAGGAAGAAGCATATCACTTGTCTGATGCTTGAGGTTGAGTCAGAGAGAGAATGTGGGCTTGCAGATTACAATCAGAAATGGGCTGGAGCCACGAAAAAGAGCATTTGGGTCTAATATCAGAAAATAAAAAAAATAAAAAAATAAACACCTTACTGTTAGTGGACAAGATTGTTTTCAGAAAATTGTGGATTAAAAAAAAAAAATCATCCCTTCAAGGTAATCCATACTGATTAAGCCTTAAATGGAAAACAGGAAGTCCTTCTTTGGTCACTCTTCCAACCTGCAACACACACACACATACACACACACACACACTCACACACACACCCTCACACACCCTCTCAGCTACCCTACATCATGGTAGACCATCATTGCTATAGGTGTAGATGTAGGTTTAAGTCCTTCAGATTCTTTAGAGTTGGAATATCTTTGCTCACATACAAACTTTTCTCACTAACATTGCATATGTAACTCCAAGCAAATTTTTGATGCATCTTTTGTAATCGAAATCTCTGTCTTTTGACTTTTGAACGAAGACCCCCATATAAAGCAGAAACCTGCTTCTTGCTTCAGAAACTAAAGGATAATTTTTGTAGAAAGAGAACTGTGGCTGTATATGCAGAGAAACAAAAAGTTAATGATAGGGATCAAACTGAAGAAGTAGGAAAGAGTGACTTTAAAAGATTCCATAGATCAAAAAGGGGAAAAATGAATTACCAGAAGTAGGAGGCCGAACAAATCCAAGAAGTAGGAGACTGAACAAATCCAAGTGTTTATCACACTATTTACCTATAATTTTAATAATCTCTGTCACTGGACACTTTTCTAAACATCCTTTTAAAATCGAAGCATAACATGTCTTCAGAATAGAACACAAAGTTATACCTAATACCTTGTGGCCCCTTCTCATTTCTATCCTTTCCCTCTTCCCTAATAACTAACAACTATCCTGCTATTAAATACAATAGTCACATTTGCCCTTGTTTGAAATGTATATGAACGTGTTTAATATGTATGCCTTGTGTTCAGCTCTCTTGAAAATATGTATGTGAGATTTGCTGCATGTTGTATGCAATCGCAGTATGTTCATTCTGTTGCAGTTTAATATTATCTGAATATACTAGAATTTATTATTTTATCCCACTGTTAATGGACATTTTAAGTTATTTTCTGTTTGGGGCTATTAAACATAATGCTACTATGAGCATTAAATATATTTTTTGGTTCTATCTATGTCTCCTTGTATCTGCTACAGTTTTGCTTCATAAAAGTAGTTGCTGAAAAAAGTGCTTAGATATTAAATAACTGTTATATCTTTGTTGTGGATTGTGGCTTTTAGCATTAAAATGTTCCTTTCTTTGTCAGATTTAATTCTTTTTGTTCAATTTTACTTTTATATCAGGATCATAGTCTCTCTTTATCATTTGCCTATTACATTTTAATCTATCTCTTTATTTTTAGTTTTCTTAAATCACTTTGTATTAGATGTGTTAACTGCATATAGCATATAATTGCATCTTGCTTGTGATCCAGGTTGCAAAAAAACAAAAAAACATAAAACGTCTTAATATGAGAGTAAGGCCCATTTGTATTAATTGAAATGTGTGTTTTGTTTGGTCTCGACTCTGTAATGGTATACTATAATCATGCATATTATGTTATACTAACTATACTTTCTTCCGTAGAAGATATGTATTTTTCTCTTTCATGAAAAAATATTCTTTAGTTTTTAGGAAGTTTGTAATTTTGTTCTGGTGGTTACCTTTGAATAAAACTTTTTAAATACAGTTTTTCTCCTGTTTTCTTATTTAACCTTTTATCTTTTTCTTTTATTCTTTAACTGTATTCTTTAACTTTCCGTACTTTCTATTCTCATTGTTCCCAAGATGAGTGTCATCCATGCTCTGGGTGTCACAGTAATGTCACAGGGACTGTGCGGTATACTTTAAATTTTCAAGGGAAACATAGGGATGCCTCTTGGCCACGCACACATGGCTACCCTAAATTAGTTCATCCACAGATCATGCTGTAATGGCTTCAATGATGTCATATCTTTGCGAAGATAAACTCTGAGAAAAAGCAAATACTGTGTGAAAATCAGTGTGGAACTGGAATTGAGGGTGGTAGCGTCCAATATGATTCAAGGTTTGAGAAGTGGTGCTCTGTTCAGAAGGCCTATATTGTAATTACTAAGTAATAGTTGTTGGTTAAGAATGAAATAAAAAATATTTTTCTTTCAGTCACTGTGTATTTTTTTCATATGTACTATAATTTGGTTCACACATAAATACATATTAGGTTGCTTGGAACTGACTGCTTAATAAACAAACTGTAAGGTATTTCCAATTTGGCCTACGGCGCCCTGGAAAAATTAGTGAAGCCCTAAGGGATCCGTGAACTGAGAAATTTTGGGAATCTCTGACCCATTCAATAAGCACATTGAATAAGTCAATGTGCTTATTCCACTATCCTCTTTCTTTCCCCTACCTCCATTTTTTTTTTTTTTTTGGTTGCTTTATTTCTACTTTGTTTTTTTTTCTTTTGTTTTTTTATTATTATTAGTTACAGATGTTATATATTCCATTTATACATCAATCTTCCTCTCTTCTCCCACTTTTATTTTAGTCTTAGATTTACAATTACAGTATACACATACACACACACACACACACACACACACACATGCACCGGGGGGGTGCAAAAAAAATGTATACTCGTACACATGACTTGTATTCATCTTTTGTTATTGGTATATATTGAGTATTACAATTTTAATACATCTTTGTTCTTTCTTAAAATGTGTCTACATTTTTTTGACACTCTGTATGTATAAATGTGTTCGCACTCAGTCCATTTACTAAAACATTTCCAATCACTGTTGGATGAATGAAGCTCAAATAGATTGATTCCTCAAGAAGGGCATATTGGTACAGAATTCCCTAAATTATTCTCTATGTTTAAAATTGTTTTTCTACAGTCCAGATATTTGGAGGACAATTTGGCTGCATTTTAAATTCTTGGTTCATTCTTACTTTTATTGAACTTATTTTTTAGCATGCTGCTTTATTGATATCTTTCTTTTCTTTTTTTTAAAGGGTAATGCTATATACTTTTTTCCTTTTTCCTTTGTAAGTTATTTGATCTTTTGCCTGGGAACTGTGAAGATATTTTTTTAGAAGTCTAATACTTTTCCTTGGATATGTTTCAGAGTTGGTATTCTGGGTGAATATTTCCCAGTTCTCACTGGGCTCCTTTTAATATGTAGCTTCAAACCTTTTTTAAATTTATGGAAAGTTTTCTTAAATTTTAGTTTTAAATATTATTTCTGTTCCATTGTTTTATTTTGCTTCTCTAGAAATCATTATGCAAATATAATTATCCTATAACTGTCTTGCATTTCTCTCACATTCTTTGAAAATTTGCACTACAGTTGACCCTTGAACAACAGGGGTTTGAACTGTGGGGATTGATTATATATGCACATATTTTTCAGTGAATATGATGAGTGTATTTTCTTTTCCTTGTGGTTTTCTTAATAACATTTTATTTTCCGATTTTATTGTGAGAATACTATATATAATACTTATAACATACAAACTGTTAATCTACTGTTTGTGTTATTGGTAAATAAACAGTAGAAAATTAGCTCAGTTCTGGGGGAGTCAAAAGTTATAGGCGGATTTCGAACTGGGAAGGTGGTTGGCACCCCTAACCCCTGAGTTGTTTAAAGATAAACTGTACTTTCTCTCATTTTCATTCTCTTGGTTATTTCTTTACCTTTCTTCAATACTCCTTAAAGTATTTTAGTTTGAGCCTAGTCTCCCTCTTGTAAATATTTTTTATTTCTGAGATAATTTTGTCATTTCTTCCATTTCTTTGTCTAGTTTTGTCAACCCTTTTTATTTCTTTCTGTTTTTTGTCCATTTATGTTTTTAACTTTTGATTTTCCAATTCAAGATGATTTTCCCTCAAGTTCCTCTTTGAGTGTATTCAGTTGAATTTTGAGTTGTATTATACAGTTTTCTTCTGTTTCCTGGCTGTTTTGGTGGGGGAATTTTCATGAGTCCAGATGTGATTAATCTTTCTTTTTTTCTGATTTTTTTGTAATGACCCTATATTGATCTTTTTCTCCTGTTCATTTTTGTTGATTTGTGGTTGTTTCTAAAATTTCTAATTCACTAATGCCCCTTTTAATCTATCAAAGCTGATTACTTTAGTGAAATTTTTTTTTTTTTCTTCTGATTGAGGGTCTGGAGTCATGTGTCTTCTGATATTTTGGTTTGCTTTGTGTTATAGGATCCTAAATTTTTCACCTTGCATTTTTTTTTTCTTTTCACGATTCATCTGCCGAAGGCCACATCGCCCTCTCTTTTTGGCTTTTTCTTTTTCTTTACACTGCATGTGGTTTGTTACACTTTGTAAATTTGTGGCTTGATTTATTTATCAGTTTGGAAAACTTTCATTCATTACCTCTTCAAATAATGCTTCTTCACTATTTTTACTCTGTTTGTATATGGACCCCAATTTACATTTCTGTAGATTTTTTACCCTCATTTTATTCCCTTAGGTCTTATGTTCTCTTTTATATATTAACCATTTCTTATGCCAGTCATGTGTTTTCCTTTGGATCTGTGTTCCATTAAAAAAATTAACACCTGTGACTGATTTCTTCATCATCTGCGTTCCCTGTGGGTAAGTTTCTAATGTTCATCATTTCTCTTGGTTACATTGTCATGACTTTCATGTGCTTGGTCTTATTTATTTGTTTTGATTTTGTTTTTTTGAGTACCACTGTTTCTTTAAAAAATAGAAGTCTAGTTTGAGGCCCAAGCATGATATTATCTTCTTCCAAAGGGAGTTTATGCTGACATTCTGCAGGCAGCTTGCTAGAAGCATCATCTATTGCAAATCCAATTAGTGATTTGGTGATGGGAACTTTAGCTTTGTCTTTGGAAGGTCAAGTCTATTTGTAGTTCATTCTTATTTCTCAGATTCTCAATCTAAAGCCTGGAGTGTATACTAGAACCCATCATTTGGCTGAGCCCTTCACTCCAATTTTAGTCCTTTTTGTTTCAATTTCTGAGCTTCCTGTATAGAATTGTTTGACAGCAGCGAAAACTTAAAGAGAAAATAAACTCCAAACTAGGGCTCACTTCCATGTATGTCTCTCTTCTTTTGGATCTTGACTCCCTTATTCTTCACTAGATTGTTAAACTCTCTGATAATTTCAAACACATTGGAAAACAAATATTTTGATCATATTTTCCAGTTGTTTTCAACTGAAGGGTTGTTCCACATAATCTTATTCATCATTACTGAAATTCTCTTCTGCTTTGAGGAGAAATGTTTACAAACTTAATTTTTATTTATATGTAGGTTGTAACACCTATTGAATAACTTAAAATAGTATATATTTGTTGAAACATATGATAAATTTGTTGAATCTTATTTTTGCCCAGAAATTTCAGTGCCTCCATTGCCTTTAAAAGTCTAGTTGTTTTATCTGGTCTTTCTGTTCCTTCATAGGTTTTTGCTATTCACCTTTCCAGCCTATTCAGCCTTACCTGCGTATACCTTCTATTACCTCCTTATACCCTCTATTACCTACTTATACCCTCTATTACCTGCTTATACCCTCAATTACCTGCTTATACCCTCTATTACCTGCTTATACCCTCTATTACCTGCTTATACCCTCTAGTGTTTGTTTTCATTGCATTTGGGTTTGTCATTCACATAGTCCATCTGTCTCTAAAAATACCAGCAGGACCAGGTTTTGATTTCCTCAGAGTCCAAATTCCTTTTTAGATTAATGTATATTATTTGTTTCCATCTTATTCAAAAGCCATTTTCTATCTACAAGACTCTGATCCCTTGAGCTTGAAATGAATTGGTCTATAGAACATCGCTAATTTTTATGTCATGATAGATCCATATCAAGAACCCTGCTCCTTCCTAGTTATCTCACTCTGTTGAAAATTGTCTGGCTATAGATAAATGTGCTTGTATGCACCTGCTAAGTTTGCAGGGACACTCAAACAGGAATGAAGCCACCTTTGGCAAAATGATTAGGCTAATTTTGACCAGATGACAAATGTTTGAAATCATGGAAACACAGATTATTTTGATTTATTGCTGCCTAATCTTTGATTTTGTTTTGAACACTTAGTAAATTTGACATAAGTGTGCATGGCCAGAAGTCAAAGATAGAAGTTTAATCAGAATATCTGAAAGGTTTTACTAAAATATAAATGTATAATGGCTTAAAAATCATATTTACATAGTGTTACTGTTAGTCATTATAAATCAGTAGATGCAATTTTAGAGTCACTAAATCTTTAACACTCATTTATCATTCCGTAGGGCAAAAATGAATAATGCTTCTAGCCAGTGTCATGTAGGATTTACCACCTAGAGATTGAATTAGGGAAATAAAATTCCTAGGTAAACTCATGCACATCAATATAAATTACAGTTATTTTTATACCATTTCTACCTCCAAGGAATATACTGACTCCGTTCTGTGAATGAGATATGGACAATACATTGATTATTGTAGGCTATTTGTTTACTAACTAGGCACTTATAGAGTGCCTGTTATATATAAAGTACCACGCTAGAGAGATGAAAGTACATAGTATGCTGTATTCGTCTTCTAGTCGCTCATAGTTGAATGGAAGCACTGTACAATGACACAACTGCAATATTAGGTAATACGCACAGTTTTCATTAATAATGGGCAGTTCAGAGAAAGAGATAATATGACATGGCTGTATATTTAGGGAAGCAGTGGAAGATAAAGTTAGAGAGACAGGCTGGGGTCATCCCCATGAGTGGCCTTGTATCATAGGAGTTCAAACTTTCCCCTGTGGACAATAGGGAGCCATTTGATGGTAATACATAGGGAGTGATATATGATTATTTATGCCTTTTAGGAGTGTCATATTGTGTGGGGAATTCTTTAAGCAGGGAGACATGTTGGAGGCTGTACAACCTCTGTGGAAAATGATGAGAGGCCTATACTAAGAGAGGAGCAAGTTAATGCAGAGGGAAAAAGGAGTTTAAACAATGGGGTTCGATAAATATTAAAATGGTGCCAGATTTTGGGCTTGCAAGTGAAAAGTAGTGCCGTTAATCAAGATCATGAATTCAAAAAGTGAAACTGATCTGGGTGAAAGATAAGAAAAAATGTTTAGCATGAAACAGTGAAGCACCTATGGAACATCTAGATAGAGTCAGACAAAGCCAACATATTACTTGGGTTGAACCTCAGACATGGACAAAAATGCTGCAGGGTTGGATGTGGAATGAGAGAAAAAAAGTGTGGTTATAGACTGGAGAACCTGTGTTTAAGGGGTAGGTCTATATATGGAGCCTTCTGATGACTAAATTAAATTCAGTGACAATGCCTAGAAAGGCCAGATAAATTGATGGCTACCATTAGGTCATCTTGTCATAAATTAGACTTTGTTAAGTATCAAAAAATATCAAACACTTGATTCTTATTAACCCACAGTGTCAATAGTGATATCTGCAAATAAATAAGAGGCAAAGGCATTCTGTTGTGTAAATTTAAAGAGATTGACTTATCTTACCCCATGCTATTCAAGGCCACTTCTAAAGAACTGATAGACTTTTGGGCTGGGTTGTGGAATTCTTATAGTTAGAGGCAATAATATTTCCCAGCAAATGCATATAACTATGCAGATAGTATAGTATACGGAATTAATTTTATCTGGACAGATTGTATTCAGTCATTCCTAATTGACACCTTACAGCATTACAAGAACCTCAACCTAATTCTTAGAAATTGACTGGCATCCCATTCTAGGCCTTAGAAGTCAGATACAAACCAAAACCCTGATTGTATATGGGGCAGATAAATTGTTAGGGGAAGTTAAGTATCAGGAGTCTTATAAAGATTAAGGAAAAACAAACAAGTACATTTTTATTTTATAGTTAGTCTATATCAAGGCACTCTGAACTCTAATAAGCAAAACATTTGAGCCATTTTGTTGTCTTAAGTCTAGCCATAGGGACAAAATAATAATAATAATAATAATAATAATAATAATATAATAATTGTTATAATAGATAAAACACTAGGCATATCAATGCAACAATATATATGAAGGGACTTTGTAAATTTTATAATGTTGTAATAATGAGGACTGTTTTCACCAATGGAAAAATTGTTAACAGTTTGGCTTGACTTGTTTTGCGAGCTTGTGAATATGAAAGTGATGGTAGTTAGTCTTTACAAAAGTATTCACTGGCTCCCTAATCTCTACCCCCAAGGATCATAACTCACTAGCAACAGTTTCTCTTTAGTCACCTGTAAGCTCTTGAGATCAGGGAGTATCTCCCCTTTCCCTGTATTTCCAGGCATCTAGCAGACCATCTAGCAAGACATACATGGATTCCTCAGCCTCTCCAGTATTCACCACCCCAATTGTCTGAGACTTATATGAGACTTATATACTGAAATGTATAGGCATTGGAATTAATCTTCATATTTCTGCTTTGGTTTTCTTACAGTAGAGTTAAGAGAAAAAGTTCATTATATATTGTACTCATGTCTTTATCAAAAAGGGGGACATGAGATCAAGAAAGAGCAAAAATGTTAGATGTTTACTAAAACAGGGACCAAGTTTATTTCTATGTATCTATGTATCTTTGTATTTATGAAGTGAAGAATTGATCTATGTAGTAAATGTTTCAGATATGTATTTTTCAATCCAGCTAATTAAGTCATTTGAATTATCTTCCTGATACCTGGCTTTTGAATGTGTAACCCTGCTCTAACTACATAGTCACAAGTACATCCTTATTTAAAATTCAAAGATAAGAAGGATCACTGAACGATGTATTAACAAAGATAAAATAAATATTGCAGAAGATTAAGTTAATAGCAAGGACATGAGTAACTCAAAGTAGAAGATAGTTAAGTTATTTCACTGTGGAGCCTCATGGTATTTTAAGTCACCAAGCAGCAGACAGATGATCCTGGTCAATATCCCCAGGCAGTGAAACCTCAGTTATCTAAGGCCATGGCACTGTCCGCATAGGCATTGTGCATTTATGTCTGGACATGTAAAGCAAACACATGCCAATTAGTTGGGGCAAAAGTATTGGGCATGTCCCCTTAGCGAGTAATGCAAATAACTTAACCTTGCTATAACGCATTTTTATATTTTCTTTGAGGAATGGAAGCAGATAAAACCAGTAAAGAGGGATATCAATAATTATTCATCCTTTCCACAAAACTCATCAGAAAATTCTTGACATTTTTTGAGTAATGCCATAATTATAAAAAAGGTGAAAGTAAGAATCACTGATTAATAAATCTGTTGAAAACAAGGCCACCAATTATAAAGCCTTCTCGTTTATTGACTTTTGCAGAAAGCACTGTCTAGCTCTGCTTCCGTGTCTATGCTCACACAGGTGGTCTCTTGTTTCCTCGCTATGGTGTGCTTCTCTGAATCTTCATGTGCTCTGTTCTGCCTGCCTCTCTATTTCATTTACCCTTCCTTTGAATGTTTTTGAGCTTGCAACACTTTTATGTGATTATAACAGTTTTTTTAAAAAAGGTATTATTTATTGTATAGCATATTTTATATGCATTATATAATTGATACTTTTAGAATATTTGCATTACTGCATAACAGGCTTCATCAAAATGTAAAATTGGACGGCTTAATTTTTTATTAAATTACAATTATTAATTTAACAGCATTAAACTCAGGATAAGATAGCTGAGCTGTGTTGCAATTTCAATTATAAAAATGCATGCTTATGCTTCATTTTGGAAGCCCGCCAACTAGAAAATATATTAGGCAGCAAGTATAACTAGACAGGTCATCAATTCAGCAATTTCTAGTCGGTCAAATAGATCTTCAGGCAAATTTAACCTTTGTCATAGTTATTCTTGGTCTCTGCTTCATAGAGATCACACAATTGTTTATTTTTAAGTGAAAATCTTAGTGAGAGATATATAAACCAAAAGTCATTGAAATTTCTATATCTGTCAATTTTAGTTTATGTACAGCTTTGGGAGGATGATTAATAAGGTTTTAGAAAAAAATTATTCTCAAATAAAACTGCCTTACTTTACAAACCTAAGTAGATTATGTCCCTCACTGGCAAATGTCCAATTCATTGACTTTTGTCATTTTAATTAATCGCTTACATTTTTTGTGTCAAACATGATTTTACAATGTTATAATCACTTTCTTACAATAGTGAGCAGACCTGTTTTAAAACCATTGGGAAAAACAGCTATATTTTAATACCTATACATAAGCAATAACTGGATACTGTATAAGCAACCCATGACCTTCTTGAATCCTGCTTGGATTTTGATTAGCATCTGTTTAGGCTCCTGGAGACTAAGGAGCCACCAGAGGATGGCTTCTAGAGAAAATGAAGGATAAACAACCCAGCTGTGTTTGAAAATGCAAAAATGAATATAAAATAAAATAAAAAGCATGCAGAGTTAGTGACAGTATCCTGACACTTTCTTCCAGTTGCATATATATAATCACACATATGTTCTCCATATTATGCAGATATTTTTCTATGTCTATAAATATTGTTTGTGAGTATAATAATTTAATAATTGATAGCTAACTAAGTCCCATTCCCTGGACCCATGGTGTTCTATAATTCAATTAACTAATCTTTTTTTGTTGGAATTTAGGTGTTTTAATTACTTCACTCTAATAAATAATGTCCCAGAGATATATTTCTATATATGTTCTAGCATATTGATCTGAATATTTTCTTGAATACACTTTTTGAAATAGACTTACTGATAGAAGATATTTAGATATTTTTTTAATATGTCTGGTACATACGGCCAAATTTCTTTGTAGAAAGTTTATATCAATTTATATTATAACTCATAGTGTGTGAGTACCTGCATCATTGCTCCTCACCAATTTTCTCATTTAAAAATATAATAGTTTACCAATTTGCAAATGAATGACATCTCATTTGTTATTTTAATTTGTATTTGTTATTAGTGAGATTGAATCTTTTTTACATGTTTACTGATTATTTTATGGGGGACTAATTGTATCCATAGTCTACCTTTTTCTTCTAAAGCATTTAGTTTTTTGTGATTGATTTTAAAATCTCTTTATGTGCGATTATATTATTACTTTACCATGCTAACATTTTCCTTGCATTTTTTTCTTTTATGTTTGTAAATATGTAATCAAATATAACTTCATAATTTCTTTCTTAATGTTATGCTTAGAAAATGCTTCCATATTTCAAGCTCATATAAATATTTACTTATATGACCTCTGTGGTACTTTCATGATTTTCTTTACATTTTTTTTTTTTTTAATTTTTAACATGAAACTCTAATCCACTTGGAATTAATCTGGGAACAAGATAAAATGCAATAGCCTACCTTTTCTTCCCACATCGTGAAACCAGTTTTCACAACTTTTATTGAATAATTCGTATTGAGTCTCCTGGAGACTTCAGTCATCAAAAATGTAGATTAACACCTCAAAGGGAGTCAACAATATGGGGCTCTCACCAGAGACAAAAATATATGTTAAAAATCATACTGAGATTTTGTTTGTTTGTCTTGTTCATTTGTTGCATTCAGTTTTATATCCCACATATGATCAAAATGACTCAGTGATAGGTTTAAAATGCACTAAAACTATTTTGCTTGATATAATCGTATAGAGTGGAATCTTTAAAGAATAATTAGATACTTCCGGAATATTAGATACAAAATGCTTAACTACATGTGCAAACATTTTGCAAGTATAATCCTTCTCCCTACAATCTAATGCTACAGTAATGAAAACAAACATAAAGGTCAAGAAATTGAACAAATACATAACTCAGTATGGAAGACTTCCCTGACTCACTCTCATTTTCATACTTAGACTGTGAATGTCAATTAGCTCAATCAAGTCTTGCTGATAATGTCAGCTTTCTGTCATTCCTAGGTAGTGATGCATGAAGTTTGTCAGCAGGTAATGTACTTCTTGAGTGATGAATGAAATAATGAGGGCACAGAAGCCTCAACAAAATTTCTCCATTTCTAGTAATTTTCTCTTCACATGGGGATTTAAAACAAGGAGAGAAAAAAGCACATTAAAATTTGTTCTAATGTGGTGTTTGTTTAATGCAGTGTCTATCTTAAAACAATCACCTTCTAGCCTTATATTTTAAAAATATTAGTATAAATAGTCAATGATTAAATCATTACTATGTCCCAACTGTGTTGGTCAGTATAAACAATGTTAGCTGCTTCAAGAGATAAGCCCCCACATCCCAAGTGCATTCACAATGAAGATTCTTTCTTGTAGGCGGTGGGAGTCCACCATGTGACTCTCCTCCATTCAGTGACTCAGGGATATGTGCAGTCATCGTTAGCTACACCATCCAGGACATAGCACTTTCAAGTCATTGTGGTAGAGGGAAAGAAATGGTGAACCATGTTGGAATGTTTAAAGGTTAGGATTGGAATTTGCTTGCATCATTTCTACTCACATGCTGTTTTAAGATCCCAAACATTTTAATGCAATTTAACTGCAGGGGAGGCTTTGAAATGTAGAAGAGCTCTTAATAGTTTCTGTTACACCTACAAAACTTGTTTTATTTCAGTAGTTATTTAAATCTATGTTTTTAGCTATATCATAACTAGTTAAACAATGGTTTGAAAATACTAGTTAAAAATTGACAGCATTTAATATGTGCAAGGCTAGTTTCCTTACATACATTACAATAGTTGAAAATTTAAGTAAAATTAATACATACATAAAAATATTCAAATGGTAAACGAAGGTATCATATAAAAAGTAATTATTTTCCCTTTGGTCTGATCATTTACTACATCCATTGGTGACCACTGTTAAGATTTTTTTCTTTCTTTCTAAAAATGTTTTATAGATACACATATATATATATATATATATATATGTATATATGCATATACACACATATGTATGTATTTACCTATGTAGGTCCTTTTTATAAATAAAATTTGAATAATTTTGTTCACATGCTTTTCTGTAAATTTCTTTTTAGAGTTAATAGCATATCATAGAGATAATTCCCTGTATGTACATATAAATTGAATGATATTCAAAATATTTAACAACTGTTATAGCATGGGCACTGACCAATCAGAATTGATGATGGATGTAATCAGAGTATATGCTGGATATATGGTGGGAGAAAGGTTTTAGAGGCCCAGCTATGCCACAGATTACCTTAATTAGGGCACAATGGTGAATAAGTCAGGGGCATGGGGTGCTATCAGAGAAGGGACTAGAGCCGTGGGGCTGAGAGGAACATAGAGGATGTCGCTCAGCTGTTTTCCAAGTAGTATGAGTGTATTTTGGTATTTTTTAACAACCAACAAGAACATACTGGTGCACTAGGGTTATATCAGCCCTGCATATACCTCATTCTATTTAATGTAATATACAAGAATAGGACTATAGTTTTAAAAAAAATTCAGTATACTGATGCACTATTAAATTTATTTTAATATCCAATATTATAAAAATTCTGCATGTTAGAAAATTAATGATTTTATCTACTTCATTCCAATGGTTTTATTGCTTATTTTTTTAACCTAATATTTTCCACATATTTCTGCTTGAGTTTTTCTGATTGATGTGTTTTTTTTTATTTATACTGCTCCTTCATGAAACTGTGAGTCCTTGGGATGGAAGGAATGTATTCTAATTATATTTGTGGTCTGGTACTAACATAATGCTTAACACAGGGTAGACATTCAAGTATTGAGTGAATGTCTGAGTGAATAATTTTGAACTTTCGATTCTAAACTAGTCTGGGTAATTCCTATGAATGTTAGTTCAATGGAAAGCAAAGAACAACATGGAGAAGGAGGCAAGAGTTGAAAGGCATAGATGTAGGGCCTGGGTACCCAAATTCTGGGGAAAGGAGCCTGAATAGATAGCTGACTTTCTAATCAAAATAGATACAGGAGATGCCTAGTTGATGTATTATTGGAGTAGAGAGAAAGATAGCCATCAGGTCTTTCCTTCTTTGAATATAAGAAGCAAGACTTAATCCCAACTAGCCAGTGAAGCAAGAACTCCTTTAATTATTGATCCTAGAACACATAGAGATAGGCATCAGCTAGCTAGATTTGGGACTGAAATTCTGACAGGTGGGACCATACTAAAGTCTGCTTTAGTCAATGTCTAAGGAGAATATTAAACCTGGAATTTTATTATGATAGAGTATTTTATAATAAATAAGTAGAATATGAAATAACTTACAATGAATTTATAATCTGGTTGAAATTAACACATGTCATTAATTGCATCAATAATAAACATATCCATAGAAAGAGCTAATGGTTATTAAGGGTTTATTTGTGACAAACACGTGATGAATGCTCTGTAAAGATTATCTCCCTTAATCCTCACAGCAGCCTATGAATCAGGTATGATTTGGTTGTAATTTACAGATGGAAAAATACAGCTTAGAAAGTTTGTTAAATAGCTTGATTAAATTCACTTACTAGTATGTAGTGGAATTGAATCAGTAAGGAAAGCCAGGATTTTCAACCCTAACTTTGGAAAGCATTGAAATCATTGCTAATGTCAGAGCCTCACCCTCAGAAATTATTACTTAATTGGTCTGGGGTGGGACCCAGTGGCATTGGTATTTTTTTCTAAAATGTTGCCTGGTGATTTCAATGAGTAGTCAGAGTTGCCAACCGCATATACTATATTATTGAGCACTTTGCTTTGCCTTCCAATTGCAACTTGTCAATAAAAAAAAACTAGAATGGTTATGTAATTTGAAAGAATTGTTTTAAGATTTATTTTACTTCCTCTGTTCTTCATGCATGTTCGTATTTATGTATACCATTTCTACCTCACTAATCCTGCCTGCCCATTTATTGGCTATCATCTCCTGGAATGTTTCAGTATATAAACTGAGTGATATAAAGGGTCTTATATTTTGCCTCTGCAATTATATCTATGTTAGGTAGGATTGCTGTTAATAGGCCTTTGCTACTTTTGTTGTAAATCGTCTTTTAAATAGTTGTCCATTTATTATTATATTTTCCTGTATTCCTTCCTCTCAACTACTACATAGATTGTAGTTAATTAGGTTTTATGAAATGCCTTTCTGTATTAGTTTTATATAATGATTAGTTAAACAGTGCTTATAGAAATTGCTACAGATAATAAGTTTGTAGTTCTAGATATTTCCATGTAGTCAAAAATTATACAAGACTGAATTCTAACCCACCTTGCAACATTTTTCAACATAATAATTTACCCTCCCTCCATTTCCAACACAAGCTACATTATTAAAATGAAGTATCATCACAACAATAGAAAAATGGGGTAAAAGGCATAAATGTGCAGTTCAGAAAAATGAAATACAAAAATAAATAAAAACCTAGTTTAACCCAATCAATTTAAGTAATAAAAATGTAATGAGTTTTATATATGAATTAGCAACCATTTTTCCATAGAGTCCTTACCTTATAGGTATGATTTATATGTTTATTATTTTTATTGTCCATGATGTTCTTATGCTAATATGCAAGCTCCACAAGGGAGGGAATTTTGTGTGCTCTGTTCAGTGATATTTTGTAAGAACTGAAACTAGTCCTGTCATGAAATAGACAGTCAATAATAAAAGTCAAATAATTACTGAATGGCTTATTTTAAATAAGAATGTGTGGGTGGCACATGCCCATGCACACAGTTAACAAAGATGTGAATTGCACACAGTACTATGTGATTGGCAGGAGTATACATTCACAGAGCATTTCTGAAGAGCAACTTGTGAAGAGGTAGCATGTTTTTTGTTCAATATGCATTTTATTTGAATTATTCTTTATTTACACTTCTAGAACTGTGCTTTAAGGATATAATCAGTGAAGTACAGGTATATAGACAGAAAACTCTGTTCATAGCATTGATAATCATAAGGGAAACAAAAACCATTGAATGGTAAATAAAATATAGAGTAAATAATGTGAAAATGCAGTGATAAAATGTTAAATGAAAACTGGAGGGTGGATAATAATAGCATGTTCCCAATTCTGTAAACAGTGAGAAAAAGATGCAAAATTTTAAACCAAAATGTTATTAGTAATTACATCTGGATGGTGAGAATAATATAACTTTTATTTTTTTCTTTGTAGCGTTATGAAATTCATGAAATTTCTATATGAATATGTGTTACTCTGGTAATCAGAAGAATACTTCATTTGTGAAAATTGGCTTTATCATTTTCCAGCTCTGAAAATATATTAAAGAATCTATTGCAATGCAATCTCCGTGAGGCGAAATGTTCTATCCTCTTTGTTCATTGGTGAATTCCCCATGCCTAGAATAATGTTTGGTTAAAATACTACTTACAAATATTTTTTGAATAAATGAATGAGTGCACAACGAATGATATGCCTCCCTCTCTAAAGGCAATTTTAAAGTATTAAATGTAAGGGGACTGGTTACTTTCTTTTCTTGTAGAGTTGAACTGTTAATCCATCCATCATTAAGTGTTAATTAAGTGCCTATTTATAGCATGTCTTTTTTCCCCCAAGGGGACACTAGTTTTTTCGGCCTGAAAATGATCATTGGTTTCTAGTTAGAATTTGCTTGGAGGGGAAAGAGGTGAGTAACACATGGCACATGTGGATTCTGATGTATGTGAGATTTAAAATGATTATGAGGGGAAGAGTGGGGTGGCTAAATGGTGGAGGGCGGGTTGTCACTCTGAGGGGTAAAAAGTATAACTATTGCACTGTGTTGTACACCTGAAACTAATTAAAAATAAATAAATAAAAAATAAAAAAAATAAAAAAATGATTATGACATGGCTGGCCAGGTGGCTAAGTTGGTTAGAGCTCGTGCTCTTAACAACAAGGTTGCCGGTTTGACTCCTGCATGGGATAGTGGTCTGCATGCCCCCTCCCCACCCAACTAGATTGAAAGTGGCGACTGGACTTGGAGCTGAGCTGCACCCTCCACAACTAAGATTGAAAAACAACATGACTTGGAGCTGATGGGTCCTGGCAAAGCACAATGTTCCCCTTCCCCAAATCCCCAACACTGTTCCCTTCCCCAAAATCTTTCAGAAAAAGAAAATAAATAAATAAAAATAAAATGATTATGACAGAAATCTTTTACCTTCAGTACCTTTAAGTTAGCCATCTGTCCTCAGATTTATAAGAAGAAAACCATAATTAATTAATTAATTAATTAGCAAATATTATTTTATTACCCAATGAAAGTGTTTTTAGTTTACCATTTATATAGAACAAATGGAGTATAGGAATAACCACAGATTTTGCTGACGTTACTGTTGGGGATAGAAACTTATTGAACGATAAGTTGAATAATATAAGACAACACTGTATTGTGTTTCATTGCAATTCAAATTGTTTTCAAATAATTTTTATCATGTAGCCTGCAGTTTAAACTTATGCAAATAGATAGGTGCCTTATTTAAAAATTTATCTTTTTTTGCATATTTTCTAAAACATAAAGTAGGAAATAAGGGACTTCAGTCCTGAGGGAACATAATAGTAATGTTCTTGTTGTGATTTAATATTAAATCAGACAACAATGTGTACAGTGATATGACTATTTTACACACAGCTTTTGCTTTATTTTTTTCTAGGATTCAAAATTTCCCACAGATATGCAACCAATTCCAAACCTGTACTTATATAAAGAAAATAATCATCCAGCACAATTTGACTACAAGCTGAATAACATATTTCAACTTCATGGCCTTCCAGTGAGCTGGTAGGATTCTTGATGTTTTATTAATGCTTTTGAGATTTTATTGTCATGTCTAAATTGTGGTGCTCTTACTGCCATTCATGGTTGAAGTGGTTTGCTCTTAGCCTGTTTCCAAATTGCCTATCATCATAACAGTGAAAGAATCTGCTCATAGCTGCTGCAAGAATCTTAAAACTAATTGGTCTAGGCAGTCAGTGGCAGTACAGACTAAGTGCTCTATTGTGCGTATTGTAGAGCTTTCAGTCTTGGCACACGTCGTTTTTAGAGAGGTTTGTAGGAATTATTTTAAATGTAGAATCTCAGCAACTATGCATTTCATTTATTTTACTTACAATTTTGCCAATATGTATATTTTTTCTCATTAACAAATCATTTATTTTATTTGTTTTGAGGACCACAGTTTTGGGAACCATAATCATATTGGTTTAGCAAAAGTTACTACTTGGTATTTATTTAAAAAAAATTTATGAATATGTATATTTATATTCAAAAAGAACATTTTAAATCTTGTACAATTCA
The DNA here is from genome assembly GCA_033961575.1 of Aselliscus stoliczkanus. Lineage (NCBI taxonomy): Eukaryota > Metazoa > Chordata > Mammalia > Chiroptera > Hipposideridae > Aselliscus > Aselliscus stoliczkanus. The sequence goes on from CM066731.1 coordinate 156,339,391, forward strand.
TACCATTACTCAGAATTTTTGAGAAATACGTTTCTGTGGAGAACCTGTAAATATACATTCTATCATATAGGTCTGTGGCACAATTAAATTTTAGTAAGTGGGCAGCTTTTGTAGATTATCATGGATATATCATTTTGATTATGGTTTAGGCAAGTAATATTATTTTCTTGCATTTTCATGTAATCCCAAGTTTATGACATCAACCTTCAAGAAATGTAAGATTTGTACAAAAATGTGTAGCAAACATGTAATTGCTTCCATTATACTTCATGAGGACAGATGTCTCAGAATAGGATGTTAACCAACTTTAAAAAAAAATAATTTACATACATTTACCTGCGGTTCTGTTTTTCATTTGCAAATTTTCCTCTGCTCTTAGTGACTCTATGTAATCTGCTTTTCTAAACCCTATTTGATTTTTTCCCTGTAGCAAGAACATTGTCTATGATATCTTAAGAGCACAGTAGTTAAAATTTCATGTATGGTAACCAAAACCAGTAGGATAGGGAACTGAAAATTTCTGTTTGTTAAGGGAACTGTAAAAATGGATACATTCACACCTTAAGTGTTCTGTTGCTACCTATCAGTGCATTTGCATTCACAGGCTGGTCTTTTGATATGAGGCCATGGCTTTTTCTTTGATTAAGTGACTGTTGATTGGAATTCTACAACATATTTCTTGCATACACTAAACCAGTAATGCATCGTCTACAGTTTCAATTTTTAATCTGAAACAAGAGCTTCAGACACTTAGAAGATGATCTGCCTACCTTTCCATCATTAATTTAATTTTATGGACAGCAGTTTTCCTTGTCACACTCGCATTTCATCACCTCAATTAATTTTTAACTACATTACAATAGCAAACACAACTGGCTTTTTGGGAGATTTAGGAACAAACTCCTTTGACTCTGTAATCCTGGACCATGGCTGCACTGATAGCCTGTGCTGACCTACTGGGGCATGCCTGCTGAGAGCCCTGCAATTAAGGCACTGAGCTCAGCTAGTGTGTTTTATAGAGATAATGGGAAAGGCTGGTCACTCCAGCTATTAAGAGGAAGTTAAGGGAAAAGCTTCTATTCAGTGAAAATGAGAAGAAAAAGGAAACATGTAACTCTTAGTCAAAGACAAAATCTGGATTTTAGCTCAATTTATTTCAAGCTTTTGGAAAGACAGCTTCTCTGATAACAGCAACCTAGGGAATCACTTCTTTGCTGCAGTCTTCACTAGTTAGCCATTAGGAGAGAAGACTTTGGTATTATGAGTTAGGCAGGAAAAAAAAGAAAAATCACAAGTAGAAAGAATAAACACTAATCTTCTAGAGCAGGGGTCAGCAAACTTCTGAGACAGAAGAGCCAATGCTGTCCCTGGAAGTTTTGTGAGACCTATCAAACAAATGAGGGCCGGCCTAGTGGAGCGGTGGTTAAGCTCTGGTTTCGGAAGCCAGCGGCCCCGGTTCGGTCCCACATGTGAGGGCCAGTGACACTGCCCTCAAAAAAACCTAACAAACAAAAACAAAACAAAACAATAAAAAAAACAAAAAAAAAATGAAATCACCATTATGTGAATAATATCCTTTAAAATTTTTATAAATGAAACTCTGATAGTTTTATTTTCATTTTCAATTTTACTTCAGAGCCACATGTCACGTACCCAGAGTCGCTTGTGGCTTGCAAGCTGCAGTTTGCCGACCTCTGCTCTAGAGTAATGTACATACAGAACATACCTCAAAGGAAGATTAAGCTGTAACTATGTGACGACTCATTTATCTGGGCCTTTTTTGGCTTGTCTTCTTCATTTCCTGTTTATCTCAGTTCCTGCTTCCTTATGCTGTTTTTTTTCTTTGCCACATATTTGTTTCTCTCAAACCTATTCTTTTCTTCTTCCTCTGTACTCTCATTCTATACTACCAACCCTTAACTAGGCATTATGTAAAATTCAATTGTAATTCTTCAGTGTTTCTCCAACAATTTCATATTTTCTATTTGTAATTGTAAAACCAAATCACCCACTGCCCTCCTCCCACATGCACACACATACAGAGGCTTGGTACTTTATAGACCTTTAATATAATTCTTTTTGACTCAATTGTTTCTTTAATAAATTAAAAAAGAAGTCTTTGCTTTATAATGACTGTGAATTTATTTATTTTTGTCAATTACCATCAGTGGAAATAAAGTTCTTCTCCTATGGTACATAGGTTTCTTAACTTCATCAATATAACAATAATAGTAATGACAATGATAATGAAAGAATATTGGTGATAACAATAAACTATAATAAATTATGTTTTATTAAGTGTATATAAATGCCAGAATTCAGCTGCTTTATGCACATCACTCTCTCATACACACACACACCCAGAAGTCCTTAGAATTACAGAGAAAGAGTTTGTATCAGGTCTGATTAACTCAAAAGCAAACTATTAGGTTGTCGGAAAAGTCATGATGTATTTTTTTTCTATGTTTTTCATTGCAAAAATGCATCATGACTTTTCCAACAACCCAAAATAAAGCATTTAGTAAGCCATACATTATTTAAAGAAAAATACCAAGGAAATAATCTCTATATTTACAATTGGGATACAATTTTACCAGCTATATTGACCTATGTGTTTGGCCAAACTACTTTTTTGCCCCCTGACAAACGTGGCCTAGGAAAATTGCTTTAAACTTAAATATTAAAATAATTAATTAGATTTAAGTACAGAATTTTTAAATTACATGTTCTTTACCTGAAAAACCAGATTTATTAAAGTGCATTTTTCCTATGTTTTTCTAACAAGGCTATAATAAAATAAATGATTATTAAATTTCAGATAACTTAAAAGCTCTTAATGTCTTGCTAATTTGCATTTTTATAGAGTACAATGTTTTAGGTCAAAGAAATGTAATTTTTTACTATAGGTCAATTGTCTTAGCTGTAAATTCTGTATGTTTTCAAGGAACCACTAATTATATTTTAAAATGTGAGTTTTCACATACAATTTATTTTCAATAAATGGTACTGGGAAAATTGGAAAGCCATGTGCAAAAGAATGAAACTAGACTGCTGTCACTATATACCAAAATTAACTCAAAATGGATCAATGACCTAAATATAAGACCTGAAACAATGAATTGCATAGAAGAAAACATAGGTACCTAACTTATAGACCTTGGGTTCAGAGAGAATTTTATGAATCTGACCTCAAGAGCAAGAGGAGTAAAAAGCAAAAATAAATGAATGGGACTATATCAAACTAAAAAGCTTCTGCACAGCAAAAGAAACCTTCAACAAAACAGAGGCAACCAACCTACTGGGAAAGATATTTGCAAACAACACCTCCAATGAGGGGCTAATATCCAAAATGTATAAAAAAACTCATACAGCTCAACAACAACAAAAAACAAGCAATCTAATTGAAAAATGGGCAAGAAGGGTTGGCCAAGTAGCTCATTGGTTAGGAGTTGGCTTGGGAGTAGGAGCTCTGAGCAGCAGGGCCACCGGTTCAGATCCCACATGGACTAGTGACGCTGTGCCCTCTACAGCTAAGATGGTGAACAACAGCTCAGCCTGGAGCTGGGCTGCCGTGAATGCCCGTCGGTGGCATAGGCTGCAGCCGCTGTGCGTGGCCGTCCAATGGCCAGCGACCAACTGCTTCACCTGGGAAGAGTGCAATGATCATAATACCAACATGGGCCAGTGAAGCAGCATCCTCCACAACTAGACTGAAGAACAAAAGGACAGCAACTTCTCTGTTCCCCTTCCCTGATTCCCCAGAGCTGTTCCCCTCCCACAATTCCCCAATAAAACCTTTTAACAAAAAAAGAAAAAAAAAAAAAAGAAAAAAGAAAAAAGAAAAATGGGCAAAGCTGCTGAACAGACACTTCTCCCAGGAAGACATACAGATGGCCAACAGACACAGTAAAACCTTGGATTGTGAGTAACTTGGTTTGTGAGTGTTCTACAAGATGAGCAAACATCTTTAATACATTTCTACATGGTAAACGAGCGATGTCTTCCAGTATGAGTAGTTTGTTTCTCAAACAAATTATGCTTGCAAACCAAGATGTTGCTGTATATGAAAAGATGTTCAACTTGACTAGTTATCAGGGAACTGCAAATCAAAACCACAATGAGCTACCACCCCACACCTGTGAGAATGGCTATTAACAAGACAAGTAACAAGTGTTGGAGAGGTTGTGGAGAAGAAGGAAACCTTATACACTGCTGGTAGGAATGTAAATTGGTACAGCCACTATGGAAAAGAGTACTGAAGTTCCCCAAAAAACTAAAAATAGAATTACCACATGACACAGCAATCCCTCTTCTGGGTATCTACCCCCTAAAAATCTGAAAACATTTATCCATAAAGTTATACATACCCCTGTGTTCATTGCAGCATTATTCATGGTGGCCAATATGGAAACAACCAAAGTGCCTTTTGATAGATGACTGGATGTGATACATACATAAGAAAAGATGAAATCAACAGGGATGGTTCTTAGGATCGTCATGCTAAGTGACATAGGTCAGACAGAAAAAGTTGAGAACCATATGATTTCACATATATGTGGGATATAAAACTAAAAGCAACAAACAGACAAGACAAACAAACAAAATTCATAGGAACAGATAACAGATTTGTGGTTATCAGTGGGCAAGCGGGGAAGGGGGGAAAAGTTGAAGAGGGTAAAGGGGGTCAAATATATGGTGACAGAAGGAGATTTGACTTTGGGTGATGAACACACAATTCAATAGATAGATGATGTATTATAGAATTGTACAGTTTAAACCTATATACCTTTACTAATTAATGACAACCCAATAAATTAAAAATAAAACCAGGCAGTAACTTTTATATTTGTAAGTGATTCTATTTAAAAATTCCTATCACATGTAATTTGACTATAGTGGGAAGTATCATTAGATTTCTTTTAAAAAAAAATATACCCAAAAGGGGGGGTCAAATATGTGGTGACAGAAGGATAATTGATTTTGGATGGTGAACATACAATGAAATATATAGGTGATGAATTATAGAATTGTACACTTGATACCTATATAATTTTACTAACAAATGTCACCCCAATAAACTTAGTTAAAAAATAAAAATTAAAAAATGCGGGCCAGCCAAGTGGCGCGGTGGTTAAGCTCTGGTTTGGGAAGCCAGCGGCCCAGGTTCGGGTCCCACATATGAGGGCCAGTGACACTGCCTTCAAAAAAAAAAAAAAAAAAAAAAAAATGAACTCATAACAGAATATATTCAAAAAAAGTAAGATAAGATGCTTACAGAAAAAGTGAATTTTCAAATTAGATATTCAATCCTTTTTATAAATTTATAAAATTTAACAAATTAATTGGTAATTTACAATGCATATTTATAATAAGCTTAAATTATGTTGTAATTTTTGTATTTATATCCCCCAAACAAACAACATATTAGAGCAAAGTGTATATTTAAATTTTGAATTATCAAAAATAAAGAACATGCAACTTCTTGAAGCTTCAAGAAAATTCTCTTTAGGAGGATAATAATTACATGCAGATAAAAACATTTGTAACCATTACTTATAAGTAGTATACAGAATAATTTAAAACATTGTCTATGATACAAAGATTATATTAGTTTTGTAATTTACTTTCTCATGGTCTTTTTAGTTTACTATCAAAGTACAAAGGTATTCCGTTTCCATTAAATAATGATAAGATTTATGCCGTTATCTTCAAAAAGAAAGAGGTGCATGAATTTACAGTAAATGTAAACATACATTTTAATGACCTATTTGGGTTTTTTTTTGGGTGTGTTCCATGAATAAATACATCATCTAATTAGGAGAGTAGCTCTTCGATTTCTTTCAGATTGCCTTTAGTGCCCTTGCATGCATCTGTCTTCAACTTTAAATTAAGTTTGTGTAGACATTTTGGGTTTGTTGAGCAGCTGTCATCTTTTTTAAGGTGTTCTGATTTTTTTTTTGGGTCAACTTACCGCTAAAATTATGGAAAGGCCTTTTCATTGGTCACAGATGACTCACAAAGCATTTTCAATTCCAGCGTTTCATAGACTCAGAGAGAGACCTATCGTTGCCCTTCTGGGGCTAGAATGGTTTTTCATTCTGTTTTAATTATCCAGATCCATAGTAATAACCACAGTGACCTACAAGAAGGCATTGTTGGACATATTATAATTATATATAGCAATTATGTGTAGTGCCGACAATGCATAAAAATCCCGCCTATTAACTAAGGCTGGTAAAAATGAAACTAAGCTCACCTCCCTTAGGACATAAGTTTCAGTTTTTGAAAAAAAAAGCCATTTAGTTTTTGCATACAACTTTTTCTGAAGTATATAATTATGCTAAGGCAAGTCAAATTTCCATGGAATGACAATGCAGTAATAATCTCCCAGTAGTAAATGCAAAAGCCCTCTCTCACTCCATCTTGTTAGCTTCATGGTGTAATTTCTATTACCTACTGCATAATAGAAAGGGAAATGGAAGATCAAAGCGCAGGTTATCTTTGTAATGCAGAATGTCTGCGGGGATAAAACTAGTACCCATATACCTCTTTTCCTCTTTAGCAATTTATGTAGTAGTTCAAGTACATTAGATTCACACATTACTCCTACTTCAGTTTACATGATTAGAGGTAGAAAGACTTGATGAAGCACTAGTAATCAGTGATTCTAGCAATTTCTGCCATTACTTGGTGGGGTGCCTCATGTAAACTTGTCAAGACTTTGTCTTTAATCCATAGTGAAGTTGATGCATGTGGAATTGTATCTCCATAGTTTATTTTTTTCGTGTTCACAGTTATATGGTGAATGGGTTATAAGCATCAGTGCTGTGCCAATAGGTTTAGATCTTAAGCTAATTTTGGCAATTTTTTATATGGCTATGACTATGAGGGCATTGTCATTTTCATTTTATATTATTACTTTTTCGTATCTGTAGTATTTTATAATCTATGGGTAAGTAATAAATTTTTCATTGGACTTATACACAATATTTATGCTCTGACTTCAACTTTAATTTAAAAATACTGACATGGGCCGGCCGAGTGGCGCGGTGGTTAAGTGCTGGCTTGGGAAGCCAGCGGCCCCAGTTCGGGTCCCACATATGAGGGCCAGTGATACTGCCCTCAAAAAAAAATAAATAAATAAAATAAAATAAAAAATAAAAATACTGACATAATCCCAAAGCAATAAGTATTAACTCAGAGTACCTCATAAAGTGGGACATATTGACTTGTATGTCTTGTGAGCACCTCAGACTTAGCAGGTCTCAAATCAATTTCCTCTTTCCATCATCCATTCCCTCTCCATCCTCACCTCCTTCTTTCTCCCATTTTTCTTAGTATCATTATCATTCCTGTAGTCAGTCACCTAAGATGATCTGTGAATGATAAGTCCTCCCTACCACTTACGATCACATTCAGGCAATCACTTAAGTCTGTGCATTCCATATCCACAATGACCTTTATGGCCATTCATATTTGACAAAGTCCATCATCTGTTATATAGGCTCCCTCAACAACTTCCTACTGGTCTCTGCCTCCAGTTATTCCTCCAACTCGAATGTATCATCTTTACTGCCATTATAATAATCTTTCTAAAATGATCTATCTTATTTTGCTTTAAAATCATTAATTATATATGTCAAGCCTTCAAGACACACTTAGCCATTCCCCATCTAGCTCTGACATATTTTTCTAGCTCTGTTGTATATCCCCTTGTCTCTGCACCACTATACTAAAAATGAAATCTTTTCATATGTTCAAATCTTGGCTTGTGTTCCTTTGGCTCAAGTGCACTTACCTCCTTTTTCTTGTTGCAGATACTCAAGCAACTAATGAAGTCAAGCAACATAATGAAATCCCCATCTCTAAACCAAACCTCTTTTCTGTTCTCTTGGTGTACTAGATATAAGTACCAAGATATACATAATATAGAGGCACATAGAACAGATTCTGTTGAATCCTAAGGATTTGTCTGTCTGTGTCTCCCAAACTCTCAACAAGGACTCTCGAGGGCATACATTATGTCTCATTATGAATAGCCCCTGATATATAGAGGGTACCTCAGATGTGTTGGAGAAAGGAATGAGTGCATGGATTAAGTGAAAATATTGTGTGCAGCCATAGTTCTATAGGCAACATTTTTTTTTTTTTTTTTTGAGGGCAGTGTCACTGGCCCTCATATGTGGGACCGAACCGGGGCCGCTGGCCTCCCAGGCCAGCGCTTAACCACCGGGCCACTCGGCCGGCCCTATAGGCAGCTTTTAAAAACATATTATTCACTTATAATCTAGGTATCACCTGAGGTCACCCTGTCCTTTAAATTTATTTGTCCTTTAAATAATTTTTAGATGGTTTTTGGATGTTATCTATCCTACCAATCATGCTGATGTTAATTAACTACATTCATTTCCCAACATAGCATACTTTGTCTTGCTTTCAAGTGCTGTATAAAAGCTGTTTGCACTGCCTGAAGCACTTGTCTTCTTAGTTATTATACCCTTCAAGAAGCCTTTCTTGACCCCAAAAATTTAGATTACCTTCCCCCTTGTGAGATCCTCAAAAGTAGTCTTTTTTTTTTTTTTTAAATCAAAATGCACTTATTTGTCTGAATATCTGACTCTCCTATTGGTTATCAGCTTCTTTGAGAAAAGGACCAGGCTTCTTGACCATAGAATCCTAATGCATAATGTAGCTTGTGACACATAGTTGACACTTAAAACATAGTTGTTGGATAAATGAATGGATAAATGGACAAATTCCTAAATAAAGGAGAGATTTCAGGATTTTTGGCCAAGTCACATGCACTAGAAATGGGTCAAATATTCAAGACTTTTAAAGACTTTTCTGGAGATATAAATTAGCCAGTTTCTCAATCTTAGACGTTTGTTTTTCCCCTAATCATACTCCATGCCTTGTGAAATTTTAAGAGCACAGATATATATTAGTGTAAATGTTATGGCTTTTCAGAGGTCCACAAATCATTGAAATATGTAATATTTTCTATCCTCCCCCATGAAGCCATATTTGCTTACCCTGTGAGGATGGTGATTTTACCCTCAGCCAAAATGTGTGAGTTAGCCAGTGGGTAGACACATTTCAGTGTTGATTCCTTCAAAAAATTGAGAAGGTTGGGGTTTTCCTGTTTGGCTACCCTCTCTATATACCTCATCATTTTATTTTTGCAATCATTCTTTTTAGGCCTGTTCATTACACATATAAAAAATGTCATGTTCACATGACCATAAGATGTTCTAAAAGGTGCCACTTTGGAAGAATGTTTGACAGTGGAGCAACTGTTCCCATTGCTTCTTGCCATCCCTCACCCCTCTCCTACCGCCAGGTGTGGTTCAGCCATAATGTCACCTAAATATTCTGAGGTGAAATTGGCCTTTTTTTTTTCTTTTTGGAGAAGCCTCATGAAAAGGCTGAGGACTATGAGAACCATTAATGGAAGCCATAGGGAGGGTATAGGTAAAGCTGAGGGACAAAAAGCCTTCAGTTTCCTTGTTTGGGGCAGATTTCCTAGTAGCGCAGTGCAGAAAACAAGAACACTTTTGTGACAAGGAATAAAGAGAAATTTTTAATGAAAGTGAAATAGTAAAATCTAGACATTCAAGAGTTTAAAAATTAAATTAAAATATGATAAACATAAAACATCTTTAGATTTCAATCAAGGAAAAATTCTAAGAAATACGGACAAGAGGTATTAAATAAAAGAAACCAATGGATTAAATATTTAAGAAGCCAGAAAATAGAAAAGTTAAACTAGAAGATTTACATACGAACATTTTTTTAGTATAAAAATGAAAATGGATGTTTTTCTTTCTATGCCTTATAAACAAAAATACATGTTAGGAAAAGATAAAGAAGATCAGGTAGAAATAGGAAGACTAAAGATAAAAGATATAGTGAACTAGTTGAAGTTGGAAAAAAGAGTAATTTAAAACAACCAGCAGAAATCAAAGTAATTAGAAATACTAAAGAAAAAAAAAAGGTAAGGTGATAAAATTGTACATTCTGTAAAGATGTAAGAAAACAAGGTTGAAAAATGAGGACTATATCAAAACCTCCGGATATATGTATTGAGGTTGAGTTCTGGCTAAATGTCCTTACGGAGATGTTGAAGACGCACATCTGTGTAGGAGCCTCTGAGCAAACCACATTTTGACTTTCACCCTGACCTGTGTCCACCTGTCAGTGAGACGCAGACCTGCCCTCATTAGTCCTTTGCACATGTCTTCAGACAGGAATGTGCTCATTTCCCACAGTCTTTTGCCTCCAACTTTACTCCACAGCTTAAATAGATGCTCATTTTCATTCAAGGGGGAACATTTAAGCACTAGCATGCATTCAAAATATCATTTGTACCATAGACATTTTAGGATTTGTTACTATCCAAAGCAGCAAATATTTTTTATAAACATAAACATAAGTAGATCTTTCTACTTAATAACTGTGACCTTTAATTTCACCTGGACTGTATGCACGTAGATTATGTGTAATGGAGGGTTAGATTAAAGAGTGTTGCTCTAGAAATAAAGGAGGTATCAATTTCAAATGTAGTGTCAAAACTGCAGTTAAAATGCGATTTATGTGTGAACAACATATTTTCTTATCATAGCTATTCACACATAGTTTTCTGTTTTGCTTTGCAATTACTTGGAGATATTGAGAAAAATTCTGTTAACTGTATTATGATCATATAACTCTGCAAGACTTACTCTACCACACAAATGTATTTTATTGGCTTTTCTTATACATTAAAAGATTGTATAGTTAGTATGTAGGAATTGATTTATAGATTTGTCAACAGTATTATATGTTATGTAAAAACATAAAATAGTGTTTGTTTGGTTAGGGTGAAAGAGTTAATGATAATAAGGACAGTTTTTAGTTGCAGGAGAAATTACTATGACATAATTACATACAACTTTTGGCAACTGAGTTTATGGATGATGTTTAGTTAGTTATATTATTTTTTCAAAAATGGAAATATCTTTATTCTTTTGTTTTCTTATTATAACAATAATACATGCTCCCCCTTGATCCACCTCTCGAATCCCAAAATACATAAACACAATTACCACTTCGATAACTGTTTTCCTTTCAGAAATCCTTTGAAAGCCTAATTCCCTTCCACCTTCCCTATCTCTATTCAGTCACATTATAATGACTGTTCTGAAACTTGCTTTTTGCGGCTAACACATTGTGGATATCTTTGTATAACTATATCATCCTTGTTTATATGTCTGATTAATATTAATACATTAATATATGATAATTTACTTAGTCATTTTATCATTTTATAGATAGCACAGCTGTGATTATATTTGACATAGATCTTTGTGTACTTAATTAATTTGAATTTATTATTGACATTTTGCGTTTTTCCTCTGTATTACATACTTGTGAATGCAATATATTTCTGGGGTTAAATTACCTTATCAAATTAAAGCTACAACCTCTTTTTTTTTTTTTTTTTTTTTGTTGTTGTTTGTTTTTTTTTTTTTGAGGGCAGTGTCACTGGCCCTCACATGTGGGACCGAACCGGGGCCGCTGGCTTCCCAAGCCAGCGCTTAACCACCGCGCCACTCGGCTGGCCCTAAGCTACAACCTCTTTTTATGAATTTTCCTTTACTACTCATGCTTAATTTAAACAAACAAAAACACTAGACAAGTAATTATTTGTTGATGCAATAATAAACATTTTTATCCCAAGTGTATGAAGATTACATTTTCATGATCTTAGGGTGAACATACATTACTTCCTACTTAATTCCTCCTCTGCCCTTTTCACGTAGGCTTTCACTGATCTCCCTGCAAGGTCATTCAAGTTCATGGTGATTAGAAACTCCCCCCATCTTACCTCCTGCTCTAACCTCAGCTCTTCCTGCCCTGGAACTCATTTAATAACTTCCCTGATGGCTGGTTTGGAGACTATTTCTCACCAGAGCCATGCTGAGATCCCATCTGTTACCAGTGCAAGTTGGGACACTTTATGTTGAGAGTGACTGAAAATACAACATAAATTGGTTAAAAAGTGAAAAGGAATTTTTGAATCAATTAACTGAAAAGATCAGAAGTAGGAGTAACTTCCAGTCAAGCTTGATTCACTGTTTTAAAAATATCACCAAGTGTAATACTTAGTTTCACTATTTCTCTCTTTTGTCTGTTGTGTAAGCATAGTCCTCAGGCTCCAAGTTCTCCTTTCATAGCAAAATGGCTGAAACAGGTCTAGACTTCATGTTCTTCCACAGCGCCATCCAGGGATGTAGGGAGTCCTCAAAGACAGAGCAAGCAAGTTCTCTTTCCTGCACGTTTAGGCAAATGTCTCCCTGGGCTTCATGGACTGATCGGATCAAGTGCTCTCCCAGGGTTGAAAACTGTGACTAAGGAGAATGGCAACTGTCTTGACAGAAAACGGTGAAGACGTATCCTGGAGGGTGGGGATGGTGTCTGTCCACATGACTGATAATAGAAGTGGGTAGGGGGCAGCTCCTAAAAAAGAAAAAATCAAACAAACAAAAAACCTGGGTGTTGTTTCCAAAGAGAAAAGGAATGGATACTAAACAAGTATCAATGTACTATGCAGTTTTTCCTCTCTGCCGGGCTTACCTGATAATCAGCCCATGCCAGCCACTCCCTGTTCCCAAGTTGTAGATTGTTCCCACGTGTCCCAGCTGGTGTCTCTGGGTGTTAGCTCTGTTATTTGTTTTGAAGGTCCTATTCTTGGAATATTTACCAGCGTGTAGTAAAAAGACAATCACCACAGGCATCAGGCTGTCAGCCATTTATTTGACATTTATCCAGTGTACTCGGGGCATTGTGTTATGTCCTGGACAGATCAAGCAAAAGAAAATACTTCTCAGAATGGTTGCAGGGATTAAATGAAATTGTCTACATAATAGTATGTGGGATCATTCCTGGAGCATAATTTGTACAAGGCAGATGTGAGTCTTTCATTTCTGCCTATTTAAATCTGCATCCTCTTCCTCTGACCCGATTTCTCATCTTCTTGCTAGTCCTCCTCTCATTGAGGCAGTGACCTCAGATGGGGCCTCTGTTACCTATGAACATACCTTTAAGACACTTTTATCTGCTAAACTGCATCTGTAAGCGTTCTACACCTGTTGAGATTCATCTTTGATTTCCGGTGCGCAAACTTCACAGAACTATGTGAATTGAGGGAGAAACATATATGCAGATAGTAAGGACTTAATACAATATGCTTCTGTCTGTCTAGCTATAATTAATGTCTAATGTTACTTATATTCCTAATCATTGAATATATTTCTAATACACGAGGCTCACGTATGGTTTATTTAATTGGAACCAAAGGTTAAAATGTTTGCCTTATCACTTGGTGATGTTAAATTGCCATACAAATAATTCTGATTTAATAGAAGTTCTCAGTGATGTTAATAAAATTTTAATTTTAATTATGAAAGTCCTTTGAAGAAGTTGCTTTTGATTATTAAACTATAAAATATACTACATGGTGTATTGGGTATATATACATGTGAGTGTAAGGACTCATATGAAAAACTCATCTTTTTGTTCCCTAATTCCTACCCATCCCTCAAGGTCCATGTTAATTGTCACTAACTCAGAGAGAGCTTCCATGACCCACAAGGGAATAATCCACATTATTACCTTTATAGCACTATTGCTTTTATAGCTTAAACCTCAAAGTTCAACTTATTTTTAATAATTTGTCTTTTTCACACAAAACTATCATATTTGGTATTCAGATGTTTACACATTGCCTTATATTCAGAATGACTGGAGAGAACATTTTCAGCTGATGTTATTAACGTTTTATGTCAACTAAACTAAGGTAGACAGCTTAGGTAGGGTCTGGTTTCTTAAGCAGGAATGAATTTCAAATGCCACCACTTTTGAAATTCCAATGAAAAAAATAACATGGTTTGAAAGCCAGTTTGAGAGAAAATATCATTGTTTCTAGATTTGGAAAATATATATATTAAATCAATCATTTAGCGTCTCCTTGAACTGTAATTCTGCATTTTTGGTAGTAGTGTTTTGAAGTAAATTGGTTATAAAAACAAAATTTGATTTAAGGAAATAAATGTTATATTTTTCCTACTGCGTAATTATTATTTATTTTGTTAATTTTTTTTTTTTCTTTAACCCTGAAGCACACTGAAAGGGACTGTTGCTGCTTAGAAAGGGCCTTTGTATCATGATTGGTTTTCCTCTGGAATGTTTAGCCTTGATATAACGAAGCCTTTCTAGCATTATATTTTACATTTAAATTTTTCTACTATTAAGTTTAAATTATTCTGATGATACTTCTTACCTTTCAAAAGTACAATATTATATTTCCTTTAGGGTCTCATATTTATTCAAGTCTCATCTTTAATAGATATAAAGTAGTTGGTTAGGGCTATGTAAACCAGAGGAATTAACTATAAATAATGAAATACAAAATTACAGTTTTTTTTCCAAACCCTTATTTTTTATTAAGATATTTGTAGTTACAGCATTTTGATTCTAAGCTGTTTTCTTTATGAAGCCCAACAAAACAAGATGTGTAAATTTTCCCCTAGGGAAGAAAAATGAAATAAAATATTACTTTCTTATTATAGATAAGTGCAGATTATATTAGTTTGATTAGCTAAAACAGCAAGAGTCATGGTTATTAATATATAAACATCATAGAGTCTGCTATTAATGATGAAATGATTTTTAATGGCACTGGAAATTCAATGATATGCAGAAATGTATATAAAGTGGAAAATAAACAATAAACAGACTAGACTATTGGACAATGTGGTATATAAATTTACTGATTCTACTCCAAATACATAGTGTGTAATATGATAAATAAAATTAGGGAGGGAGAGAGAGAGAGAGAAAGAGAGAGAGAGAGAGTGAGACCTAAGGTAAACTTCATGTGTCAAATTATATTGCAAGAACAAGTTGTTACCTGTCCGCAAGCTGCACAAGCCTAAACTTACCATGTCATGTGAGAGAACTACATCATATATAATTACTGAAAAAAAAGATAGAGGACTGAGATTAGCATCTGTTGATTAACATCTGAAAGTTTATCTAAATGAATTGACATTTTATTCTGTAGTCCCAGCAATTCTGGTGGAAGGAGGAGCTGCCCTTGGATGTGAGTACAGGATGCATAAGCCAAGGGTAGCCCACTGTCGTGCAGGCTAGGTTGGCTCCAGCCTTCTATCCCTAGCTATTTTACCCAATTCTATCAGTATTTTCCAAAAGTAAGTGTCCCCCATAATATATTATTCCCTCCTGCTGAACAGAACATGGAGCACTCTCTCCAAGGATATCCTGTGGTTAGCAGAACCTGGAAGTTTTTAGTCTCCATCGCCCTTAAGGGACTATGAACACACACAACTAGTCTTTATGACTAGCTCTGCCTTGCTTATCAAGAGTTGAAATAGCCCCATCCTGCCAATGATAATTCCCAGCATCCTCAGCTTTCTTCTCTTCCATCTGAATTGGTTGTATCAGCAGGTAGTTCTCTGGGTTCTTCAGATTCTCCTGAAACCTGCTGAAGTAGGTGATGGAGGCTGATTGTGATGGCTTCAGCTAACTGTTTTTAAAGCTATGCCAGTTTTCATGTTATCTATTCCTTGTTTCTCTTGTTTCCTCTCATCTATATATTTTTGGGGGTGGGTAAATTTATTACCTAATTTACTGTTCTTTTTTCCTGCTGTTTTATAAAGAACTTAGCCTATACATTCTCTGTGCTTTTCTATGCTTTGTGCTTTCAGAGATTCATTCATCACAAAGCTGGCAAGATGATGGACTGTGCCTGGTTCATTCTTTCTACTTTCAATGGATGCACCACTTTGAGGATAGGGACCTAGGTGCTCACCAGAAGTCTCTTTTATATCTCTGCCTCCAATATTCCATTTCTATGCATGTCCTTAGGCAGTTTGAGTTTCAGTGACTTATACAATAAAAGTTTATTTCTCACTCACATCTGCTCAATGGAAATTTTTCCTATTTGGATAGGTTTTCCTGAGCATCTGTCCTCCAAGTGGTGACCCAGAGAATCTCAGGGATTTAGGATATCTCTATTTTTGTAACAGTGGCATCTCCACACATGATTCTAAGGAGGGCAAAAAGTGAATGGAGTATCCCATTTTATAGTCAGACCTGGGAGTGGTACACACCACCAGATCTAGTCTCATGATATTGAGTTAGCTGCGAGGGACACTGGACAATGTGTGCTAAGGTTAGTAAGCACACAGCAGGATCTCTGTCATATCATCTTTCTTTTCTATTCTTATGCTTGGTTCCCTTCATGTTTCTGAGATGACTGCAGCAGCAAATGTGTGTCCAGTGGGGAAGAGACAGAAAGCTTCTCTTCTAACCATGGACTGTGAGTCTTCTCTCACAGGGAAAATTGCTGGATAGAATGGAGGAGAGTTGAATTCCTGGACAAAATCAGGGTTCTATAAGGGAAGGAAGATACCAGACAGGCCAAATGTGAGTAAAATAAAGAGCCAGAGCAGGATGGCGTCACAAAACCAAAGAGAGAAGAGAGATTCGAAAAGGTGGAGTGGTCGATTTGTCGCAAAGAGTTCAATAAGAGTGGGATTTTGAACAGACCGATTTGTGAAATGAGATGGTCCTTCGTAAATTCATTATAAGTAGTCAAAAAAAAAATTTCATGGGATTCTTTCTCACGTTGTGGTTTATTAAGGAGTGCATGGTTGCTGAGGCAATGTGACCATGGTATTCATTCATAATGCTACCATCAGTGCAATTGACATTCTTTCCTAAATGAATATTTTATTCTTAGTGAAAGTTTAGGCTGAACCAAATGGACATTGAACTGTAAAGATAATACAAAAATATTATGATACTTTTAGTTTACTTCATTAAAAAGTCAGTTCTTTTGAAATTTATCATAATGTAAGTATATTATTTGTAACTTTTAACGTTTTCAATTCATATATCTAAAGTTGAAATATAATTTATAAAGTTGAAATTATTTATGATAGTGCAGATAAAAGCCTATGCTAATTACTCTAATAACCTAGACTACTAATTATTATGCATTCCTAAAATGGAATCCCATTGTTATTTTACTATGATGGATATAATCGTTTTGATAATATAAGTAATCTACACATGTTTCTAGAGTAATGACAGATGCTGTTCTAAAACTGTTTTAATGTAATGAATTGTAATAGTTCACTTATTATCAGCATGAAGCGTCTTTAAATGCTCTTAATAATCATATTCAAATTTTCTCACTTAGAAGTAAATTGATTTTTTTTATTTAAAATAACAAATATAAGATGATTTATTTTCTACAAAACAGTTAACTTGTATGTAATCATGAAACTAACTAAATAAATATTCAAACTATTAAATAAATAGTTTATATTTGTAAAACCCATGTTATCTGAATCATTATAAAGTTACTTAGCTTAGGCTCCCTGACTTCTTACTTGGACTTAGTAATTAACTCCTACTGATTTCTTATAACTCTAATTCCTCCTCCAACGTCACTAGATTATTCTTTCAGAAGAGGAAAACCCACCATGTAACATCTGTTTTTAACATCACATTGATGACTTCCTACAGGATGTGAATGAAAAACAGTCTTGATAACTGATTTTATTTTTTTTCATGGCAATTCCCTTTTTCTGTTGGTTTTATACCAGTTGAAGTAGTTTGGTTCTGTATTTCTGCCTAGGGGGGAAATATGACAGAAAAAGTAGAGAGAAAAAAACAAGAGAATCTTTCTTACTTAGGACAGCTTGGTCTCAGGGGAGCCGAACAGGCTCACGGCATAGTCAAAATACATCAAAGAAACAATGAGTTAAGAAGAGGGACAATTTGGGTCAGCCGAGAGCACTGGCTTGGGAAGCCAGCGGTCCTGGTTTGGATCCCACATAGGAGGGCCAGTGACACTGCCCTCAAAAAAAAAAAAAAAAAAAAAGAACAGGGACAATTCCCTTTCCCTTTACATACAGCCATATAGTTTTGTGGAGTCCAACAACACAAGAGATCTATCTATCCCGCATTTCCTAAATTTAGCCCTAGGGATATGACAAGACCCCAGGAAAGAAATTGCCGTGTGGTTTGTCTAGGCAGATAGTATCACTGCGGCTCAGCCCTCCACCATGAGTAGGAATTGCCGAATGATTCCTGTGTTCTCAGGGATGGAACACAAGTAGCAGAAAGAGAGTTACTGAACCAAAACAGGCCACAGGACAGGAACCAAAAGTTTTCTTTGAGACTTTTGTGAACTATTAACAAATTGTTTTAGTGATGCCAATAAAGCCAGAAGATATTTAGGTTCTTAAGTTCTCATCACCATTATTAATATAAAATGAGAAGCCCTAAGAAATTATGCTCCAAGGAGAAATTCAGTTAAGACAGAGAAAGATAAAGAAGCCACATTTCTTGTGCATGTGAAATTATACTCTGAAATTCCCATCAGCTATGGAAATGTATACCTAGTTCTCTGTGTGTATTTAAATAATGGTATAATTTTAAAAAATCAATTCACCACTGAGGTCCAATCATTTTTTTTTCCTTTGATAGGTACCCATATATTTTACTAATGTTTGATAACAAAATGAAACCTAAGATTTTTTTGTAACATTTAATTTTTTTTCCTTGAAAAATGAATCAATGTTAATGCCTTTTTACTTTCAAAGAAAATGACCTACATTTCTTACTTGCTTTGTAAAGAATTACTCTAGGTTACAGATTGGTCTATAATTATTCAGAGGTCTTTCAATCATGGATTTATATACTCATTTATTCATTGATTCTAGAATATCTATTTAGTTATTAAATGTTTCAGGCATTATTGCAGATGATGGGACTACAGAAATCAAGACACTCTTTGTCCTTAGAGCAGGGTGACATACTTATAAAAACAATAAAAAAATCATTAGGGGGCTACCTATTTCAAAATGTGGTGTCAGAAAAACTCCATTTTGAGTGGGACTTTGAGTATAAGGATTGAAAAACATATATATTAGGTGGGAGGATTGTTTTCAAGAATGTAATTTGGTTGCTTCTTCATTAAATGGAAAAAAATGGAAGAAGTTTCCATGCAATGGATTTTCATATTAATGAATTTATTTAACACACTTTGATATACTATGATATTTTGAATTAGAAATATTTCTGAAATGTTGAATATAAAGTTTGTAGTTTTATGCCAACTCATCACCTTACTTTTTCTTATTGACTTAAGATTTTTGCCCTCGAGCTTGTTTAAGAATTTTAACATTTACTCCTAGGAACAATCTCTACCATTGTAGAATGTCTTTGTATTTAATTTTCTTGTAGAATCCATACAAGGAAATAAAATGGAAGCAAATGTGTTTTTATAGTATAGTATTTGTTTGGGGTTGAATTGTGTCCCCCAGAAAGCTATGTTGAAATACTAATTTCTGGTACCTGCGAATGTGATCATATTTGGAAATAAAGTCTTTGTAGATGTAATCAAATTAAAGTCATACCGGATTAGGAGGGGCCTATTCCAGTATCACTGGTGTCCTTATAATAAGAGAAGACACACACACACACACACACACACACACACACACACACACACGCAGAACACCGTGTCACAGTGGAGGCAGAAATTGGAGTTATGCTGCCTGCTGCCACAAGCCAAGGGATGACAACCACAAGAAATTAGGAGAGAGCCATGGAACAGTTTCTCCTTCATAAACTCCAGAAGGAACTGGACTTGTCCTCAGCTTGATTTTAGACTTTTAGCTTCCAGAACTATGAAAAAAAAATAAGTTTCTGTTTTTTTAAGCCACCCACTTTGTTATAACAGCACTATGAGAATAATAAACACTGTGTTAATTCCCATTGATTTTCTCATAGACTACTTGGAAACAAAATGTTAAAAAAAAAAAAATCCAAAAAATAAAAATCCCCAAAACAAAGCAATCCACAAATTTTGTTTTTATTATTAATTATAATAGCTTCTGATTATTCTAATAATTTCCCAAGAAAATTATTGACACAGCAGCATTGTCTGAAAGTAGTTACTCAGATAGAGTTGTGAGTGTTTATTAAGAGTCAGCAGCCAGTATCACCCTTAGACTTGGGCAAATTAGCCCACTGCTCTTGTCCTGAGACTCAGAGGAGTGAATTCCTTGACATTTTTAAGTCCTACTTTGGTATATGGGAATGTCTGGGTCTGCCAGTGCCATCTGCTGTACAACATGTTTGGCAGAGGGCCCCATCCTCATTTCTCCTTTTTTTGGATCTTCTCTGATCCTTTATTCTGTGTGTGGAATCATCCAGATGCCCTAAGGAGATCCTGAACTTTTGCTGAAGGAGTCTTTTCAGGACCCCAAAATCAGGATCCAGGTTCCATCCAGGAAGGTGCCCTAGTCAATGAATTGTTCCTGCTTACTGGTGTGACAGTTCTTCCACAGAACCACTCAGGATCGGGCTGCCAGACTGTTCCCGAAGTGCTGACTTTGGGTGACTTCTCAACATATTAGACATAGACAATTCAGGGGTCTCAGTGTAGGGTCCTGTTCATCCACGTTTCTGATCTACCCTGACCACCTTCTGACTTGCAGTGCCAATTCCAGCCTGTAGCATCCAGGGACAGTCTCTCGCCTTCTCATCAGGTTTGGAAGTTTGGTTCAGGCCATCTTCCAAGATGGCAGAGACTATCTCCTATGAGGGCTTTAGAGGCTGGTGTTTCACAAAGCCCAGGACCTTTCCAGTTGATGGTCTTTCTTCTGTCCATATGGTAGTATCATGCATTTCTGAGTCAGATTCAAGCCACGGCTGATAAGGGTCAGACACCCCTTGCATGAATGCATGAATGCCCTTTGCATATTTTCCCTGCTGGTGGTGGTGTGTAGAAGGCCAGGGTTGACATAGAAAGAGATAATATTCTAGAACTGCACTGATTATGGCCTAATGATCTCAACAGCAGCCATGTTTGAAAACATTTTGTATTGCATGTATGCTATTTCCATGCTATCATGTGTTGCTTTCCATTTATGTGTTACCATTCCAAGTGGTAAAGTTAGCATAACCACAGACTAAATGATTGTTCATCCTTTTCTGCATGCTGTGGGTAAGACTTACATTTGTGGTCAACATCAGCTGGCATAGCAGTATCCCTTGAGAGTGCCATTGGAAGCCGATATTCATGACAGATGATGCAGCACCATGTGTGATCATGTGCACATCAGATAATAAATAGAATCAGAGAACTGCAGAGCCCAGGATACCTATATGGTTCAATGTAAGCAAGCTCTGAAGTGCAATGGAATTGTGAGGAATAATAGCATAGCTATATTTTTCCTCTGATTGGATAAAAGAAATGAGCCACAAATGGCACACTTAAGAGTAAAGAACAAAGGGATGGCTCCAGAACCTGAACAGAAAGGGATGGAGCCTGGACACTTGGTGATTGGATAGTCAACAAATACAGAAATACTTTTCCAGTCTTCATTCAAAATCTTTTTTGATAAATCATTGTACTTAGCCTGAGACAATATATTTTAAATAAAATTGTTCATATAGACAGGAACCTCACAGGAGAAGATTTGCCCTTGGTTACATATCCCCTAGGGACAGTCCTGTCTATAACTGTGAAAGGGTGCGATGAGGGGAGCAGGACTGGGCCATGGGGAAAGTTGACCAACCCTCCTCAGCCAGCCCACAGGGGTCATGCCCCTTATCTGACTGAAAGTGTCTTGCCTTTAAATCTCTGTTTCTTCTTTGTCACTGGCCTGCAGGGATAAGACCTTGGGGACAGGGTGGCTCTCTGCAGAGGTGGCAGACCCAGAAGAAGCTGGTAGCTGGAGACCATCTGCTGTTCACATTGCCCATGGCTGGGCATTCCCCGAAACGGGGATCTGGTGACACGTCTTTATGTCTACCATGATTATAAGGCTAGATTTGAATTTTAGGGAGGTTTATAAATGGAGTTTTAATATATTCTGAAGTGCTTAAAGCTAACAAACTAAAATATATGTATAATTTTATATGCTTTCAAAATGATGGCAAGGCAGAGAGGCAAAGAATTATTATTAATTCAATGCCTATTAATAGTTCATCATTAAATTAAAAATACCACTTTGTCAAAAAATTGATTTCCAAATTACCAATTAACTTGATATTAATGTTCTAATTTCCAAGTGTCTAATTTTCTGTATCTCTTCTTTTCACTTCTTCTTCACCCCTAGTCTTTAAAGTGTTTTCTTTTCTTTTCTTTTTTTTTTTAAATTGGGGAATTGAGGGAGGGGAACAGCATTGGGGAACCGGGGAAAGGGAACAGACAAGTTACTGTCCTTTTGTTCTTCAGTCTAGTTGTGGAGGACATTGCTTCACTGGCCCATGTTGGTATCATCATTGCTCTCTTCTCGGGTGAGGCAGATCGGTCGCCGGCCTCTGGATGGCTGCTCCCAGTGGCTCTTGGCAGCTCACGCTGGCTGCCGGCCACTCATGCTGGCTGCCGGCCACTCACTGTAGCCTATGGCAGCCCACTGCAGCAGGGGCTGCAGCCTACACTGTCTCCGGGGACTCACAACAGCCCAGCTCCAGGTGGAACTGTTGTTAGCTGTAGAGGGCAGTGTCACTGGCCCTCATATGTGGGATCCTCATATGTGGGCTGCTGGCGTCCCAAGCCAGCTCTTAACCAACCAGCCACTTGGCTGGCCCTAAAGTGTTTTCTTAAATATATTATTTTAAAAAAACTATATATATATATATATATATATATATATATATATATATATATATATGATATTATTATGTTTTAATTTTTTTTTTACTTGTTACAAATTTTATAATTAATCAGGTCATGTATTTGTTTAAAAGACATAAACAAAGAATATGCCAATTATAAAATTAATAAAATAGCATTTGTATGCTTTAATCCTGCCACCTCAAATTATAACTCTCTGAAATTGAGCACTTTTACCTATTTACTTGTTTTGTACTTCTACATTTCTAAATAACTTTCTTTTAAAATTGATTTTTTTTATTTTAAAATTTGTTTATTCATTTTTTAATATAAAAGACCTATGTTGTTTAAGTCATTACACATTTGTTTTTCCTCCACCCACCACACACTTTCTTTCCTGTTAGCCTACCAATTTATAATTATAATTTTCATTAACTCAATATTCCGTATTTATGTCATATGACTGTGGAAGGTCTGTTTTCAGCTGAATCAAGGTGCAGTGATAGTTCTTTCTTTGTGCAATGTTTTTCTTCATGGAGGCAGACATCACTCCTGAAACTCCATGTCCTCCTGTTCCAGTCTGGACCACTTGCCCAGCTGTCATTTCAGAACCTCCTCTTGGCAGCAGTCTAGGAGGTTCCTTGGTCTCTATGAGTCCCATTTTCTGTACACCATATTTTGTTCTCTCTTGATTTATCCCCTCATTTTGGTGCTGTGAATTGTAGGAAAGAAAAGACTTTCTCCCCAACCCCATAGGCTTGATAGCTGGGTCTATGAAATAAACTGAAAACACGCAGATTAACATGAGAAAAGATATTAAATCATTTTTAGGAAAGATGAATGGGGCCTTAGAAGGACAGATGGGGGCAGTATGATAGTTTGTGACAAAGTTTCTCTGGGTGTGGTGCTGATTTCTAGTCTCTTCTCCTGTGATGAGTCCATCTTCCTTGATTGATGAAACTCTTGAGGGAGGGGATTTGTGACAGTAGAGTTCCTTTTGGAAGTTTTGTCTTTAGGCCAATGAGGGGAGTTTAGAGAGTGTCTCTCTGTTTTGCTGTTTTTCAAGTGCCAACTGCTCAAAATAATCCTTATGCTAAACAGGTATATTTTTAGGGTGGCCCCCTCTGACATTGGCTTTATGAGAAAGATGGCAAAGAAGAAAGTTTTGAGAACTTGAAATTCTAAAAATGTCTTCATTTTTCATGCTTAAGTGTTTGAGCAAATTCCTAGGTCAAAAATATATTTTCCTCACAATGTTGAAGATTACCATTTCTTGAAACTTCAGAATGAGTATGGGGCTTGTGAGGAACTCATCATAAGGGTAGAGAATCTCAAAAGTTCAGAATCTAGGGATATTTTCTCTAGGCTGATCTGTGTTTTCTAGAGAAGAAGCATCCAGGCTCCTGCTTTGGCTGAAGGGGAGAAGATGACTAAAGAATCTCATTATTCACAATTTAAGGACAGTGAATCCCTCTGTTGTCAGTGTAGATCCTCATCCTTCCTGTCAGCTGTGCCTGGTGTCGTAGAGGTCATCTCTACCATGGTTCAATGTTTTCCGAAGGTAAACATTTTCCTTATGCCAAGGAGGTTACATAAGCTGGGAGGGACATCAGGGAGTCTAGGAAGTTTAACTGTTGTTGATGTAAAGTTTCCAGGACTCTGCCAGGTTCCAGCTTGACTCAGTGCCTCAGATTCCCCATATTTTCAGAGCCTGGGAGAAAGCTGGCTTCCTACTATCCCTGCAAGCTCTTTGCTTCCAGCCTTCACTGGACTGCTAGGTCAATTAACATTCATATGTTAATTTGGAAGCTTCACAGCTTCCAAAATGTTGTCTTCTCTCTACTGCTAGTGCTCTTTTATGTTTTCTATGACTTGAGATTTCTAATGTATTTATTCCCTATTGTCATTTTAGTTGAGTTTTAAGGAGAGGAGTTTAACATGCACATACAATCATTTAAATTGTAACTTCGCATCAACTACCTCAATGATATTTCTGCCTTTTTGTCTCCCTGCAAAAATATTTGTCTTCCTGAAATTGAAAATATCAATAATAGTACAAAAATTCTGATCAAATATGGTAGAGTGAAGGTTTTGCTTTTATTATTTAGAAGCAGTCCTAAAACTGGAAATGGCATGCCAAAAAAACATACACACAGAAAATCAGACACCAGTTTGAATGAAAATGAAATTAGCCACAACTCCCAAAAGAATACTGTAAAGAATAGGTCAGGAAATATAGTAAATAATACACAAAAAAGGCAACAAATTGTGAAAGTAAGGGTGCTAAGAGCACATACATTGTTAAATTTCTTGCAGCATGCAGATTTTTTCAAAAGTAAACTCACTGTGGAAATAAGAATCAAACTAGAAGCAACAAAATGTACCATAAACTCTGCTGAAATAAATCAGGTTTAAGGATGAGAAGCTTGAAAAATCAATAATAAAAATGTAAATGAAAATAAAGCTGATTAGACAAATGAAAGAAAGGTCATAATATAAATATAAAACAAGGTGGACATTGATAGACAATAAACTTTCAAAATATAACACACGATAATGAAGACTTTATGAATTTTAATTCTTAACCAATTCCAGATTTTAATGAGTTGAACATTGTTGTACCTTAATCTTCTCCATGGTGAAAGGGTATATGCTGCGTAGTCGGTGGGTAATTTTCAGTGGGAGTGAAACTCCAATGTTATGTTGGAAATTTAGAGAAAAATAAATTCATAGATTGTTTTCTAAGATATTAATACCTAGAAAACTCATTGTTTGTGGGGAAATAAAACTATAGAGCATTTTAAAGTTATTATTTATTTTTCAGAGTGGGAAACCTGTTTTACTTTTACAAAAGTAGTAAGCGTAAACTCTTTTAATTTATGTAAATATAAATTTATATATGTACATTGTATATATATATACATTATATATATGCATAATTTATATTATAGCATATGTGTTTAGTTTTGTATATATAACTACAATGGAGTGCATGCTTTCTTCATTTAATTGCTTTCTCACGATAGAAAAATTCCACCAAAATCACATATATAAAGATAGAAATCTCTTGTTGCTTCCCTGTTGGACACTAAACAAATTTAGCCCCACTCCCCTATTTTGCAGCTTGGGCAAGCTGGTCATCTTTCCTATGATCATCTCTTGCCTCTAAATGAAAAAGTATTAGAAATACTCTTCTGAAATGAAGGCCCTGATTGGTAGCATTTGCTGATTCCTGTGGTGCAGATCCTTTCATCATGGCTGACATTAAGCTACCCATCCAATGTCGCTAAAGACGGAGTTGAGGAGAGTTCACAGTTGGCTCCTTGGCTAGGTGAACCAGGTCCTTCATGCCACTGCATTAATATATTCCTTCAAAATTGTTTTCTCTTTCTTTTTTTCCCTCGTAATTAGTACATTAAAAAAAATTAAATAGAACAGAAGGATTTATAATGTAACACAATTCAAATCTCATTCTACCAACCCTAAACCTGCTTCCCAGCAGTTACTCCTTTGAACTGTTTCTGTTTATAGTGCTGCTGGTTATTATTTCCCTCAAAATCTAAATAATTCATTAATGTGGCTATTTCTTGGTTTGGCAGCAATACAAACATGTGCAACTCTTTCAACTAGAAAAGTTTCTTAATATCTAATAACTTCCCTCCATTTTCTCTGTTCTCTTGAGTCCCTATTAGTTGTACATAAAATCATGAATGGTACTGTTTTTGTTTTTTTCCATATATTTTATTCACCTTTTTTTGCACTTTCAACTCTTCTAATTTTTTTTTAGAATCATTTAATTATATACTTGTGTTTTTTCTGTTTTTTTTTTCTTTTCTTTTTCTTAGCATTGCTGTCTGTTTGTATAATGGATAAAGTATTACATGAAAGTTATGATTCTAATTAAAGTTATTTATAATCTTCCCTACTTCCTGAATTATTAGTTTTTCTTTTAATTTCTTCTTTTCTCCTTTCCTTCCCTACCTCCCTCCCTTTTTCCCTCCCTCCCTTCTTTCCTTCCTTTCGCTTTATCTTTTATAATTTGGTTTTCACGTAGCTGTGGACCTTTAGCTGTCTATTCATATTCAGTAGTGTGGGGCTGGGTTGATTTGCTTACTGAATGATTTGAGTGTTCTCTCCAGTTCTATACAGAGTTTTCACACTAGGACTTTTAGCAAGTGTTTCTACAACTTTCATCCGTGGGCAGAGTATTCAAGTTTCAATCTGCGATCATCCTGGGTACTCAACAAATGCCAGAATGGAAAAGACTTAAACCCTAGCACATAATCTTAATCTTCCAGTTTTGGTTCTTCTCAGGCAATTTTTTCAATTTATTTGGATAAGTAGTGTGTGTGTGTGTGTGTGTGTGTGTGTGTGTGTGTGTGTGTGTGTGTGTTTCTCCTTGGCAGTATATGCCAGGTTGCCTGCACTCTGAAGTGTGGGAGTGGAGGTTGATGGGAGGGAAGCATGTGGGAGAACAAACTGGTGCAGTTGTTTCATGGACACAAAGTGCCACCAGCCCCTCCTTCCCGCTCCCACTCCCAGGTTTCCATGCTTTCCATGGTACCTGTAGATTACAAGCGCAGTGCCTGTAGAATCCTGCTAGGGGTAGATGCCTTTTTCTTTGGTGCAAACTGTTTCCATGCATTCTAGGTGTGGCTTCAGTTTTTGTTTCATCCAATGAAGTCTTCAGTTTGCATTTATATCCCCAGAAATGTCTGAAATTTCTCATTCATCAAGGGCCATACTTCTGTTCTCATTTTATAGGCTTATTTAATTTTTTTCCTGCAAATCATACGAATATGAGTTGGAACTTGGAATGAAAACTTCATCATTATTGGACCTATTGAACACTGAGCTCACTTGGAATCTTAGCATCAATGAATCATCTCAATACCCTCCTTAGGTTCTATCCACATTGTATCTGGTATCTGTGTGTAGTTATATTTGCGGGGGAGGTGTTTGATATGGACTCTCACTAAATACTAAGCGGTATCATCAGGTTTTGTTTTGATTTTGCTTGTTTTTAGAAGAATATCAGTGTCAGGAAATTATTTTCCTCTGAAAGTATACTCATTTATAAAATTCTTTTTCTAAATTCTGGTCTTTAAAGTTTATAAATATACATTTAAAGTTTGGAGTACATCTGGGACAATCTCTTCAATTAAAAGTACAAAATAAAATCTTATAAATTATTGCAATGTTGTATTTCTAGATCTGATTTCTATTTTTATCACAATCAAACCATAAATTTGCATTCCTTAATCCTTCCTTTGGTAAAATAATCTTAGAAAACATTTATAGTCATATTATTTTAGCCTTATAGTCATATCGATTATTTCTTTAATTCTCTAATTAGTATGTATTCTTATTCCAAAAAAACACTTGATTTTGGCGGGGGAGTGGGGGCGGGTTGGGACCACAATGGAAATTGACATTGTGAAGATGAATTCATTTTATTGACCAGGATTTCACTTTATATTGGCTCAGTTGAATTTCTAAAACTTGAATACTATTTCATAATAACCTATAATTTCATTTTTAAGTATTTTAAACCAGATAATACAACTCTTACTCTACTATCTTCTAGCCATTCGTAGTTATTTATTTGATAAGTTATTTAAAAGTTAATCCTCGGTGGTTAAGCACTGGTTTTGTAAGCCAGAGGCCCCGGTTCGGGTCCCACATATGAGGGCCAGTGACACTGCCCTCAAAAAAAGAAAAAAAAAGAAAAAAAGAAAAAAAGTTAATCCTGTGTTTTAATAATATTAAATAATTCATGTAAGAAGATATATGTGTTCATATTTTCCATTAAATTATAGAACTAATACAATTGGACAAGAATGTAAGTATTATTTGCCTCATTCATTTCCAGGTATAGTGCTATGAATGTAAGTAATTATTCTTAGAAGTTTTATTTTTATGTGTCGGAGAATAAATACCCATATAGGGCCGGTCGAGAGGCGCGGTGGTTAAGCGCTGGCCTGGGAAGCCAGTAGCCCCGGTTCGGTACCACATATGAGGGCCAGTGACACTGCCCTCAAAAAAAAAAAAAAAACCACACAAAAATAAATACCCATATGTGTGTATGTAGCTTTAATGTATGTGTACATAATACTAAATATAAAATTAACACATGTATACATAAATATGTCAACTGTAGTCACCTACATTTCATATGTACCCAAAATATAACTCATAGATGGGTGTAGGCAATGTATGCACGCACTCTGTCTGTGTGTGTGTGTGTGTGTGTGTGTGTGTGTGTATATATATATATATATATATATATATACACTTTTTTTTTTCAAGGCCATGTTAAGGAGAATGCTTAAAGCCCTCCCCTTCCTCCGAAACTTTATTATTCTGCACCACACATTCACTTTTATTGAGTGGTTAGGGTTAGGCTGACACTTTTCAGGCTGAAAGGCAGAAGCATTTATCTTCACTGACAAACAATTTGGGAGTATTTTCCTTGGTTTTCAAGACACTTGCTCTAACACAATTCTCATTCAATTCTATTTGGAAACACTGGCAACATTTGGCATCTTCTTACTGAATTTGCAGGCAATGAATCAAATGGCACTACCGGCTGATTGTAATATATATTAAAATTTTATAAAAAATTTTGTTTTTTAAATTTAAAAAATAATATGGGGATTATTTTAAGCACATTTTAAGGAAGAAACATTACTTTTTCTCTGACTATAAACATAATATGTGTTTCTATTAGAAACCATGAAAATAGGAGAAGATACCAAGAAGAATTAATAATATATTTATTATCTAAGGTTATTGTTATTGATATTTTATATACGTTCTCTAATCATAGTTATGCCAAAAAGTACGTTATATATCTTTGATGGGCATATTTGGACTCATACAGTTTGTATTTACAGCCTTTTTTGCTTAATTTTGAATGGAATTTTATGTCATTAAAATATACTAAACAGCTTGATAGCTTGTTTTTTAATGTATCCTATGGACATTCTAATATGTAATCACTCTCAATTGTTGGATATTTGTTATTTTCATATTATATTACACCATCATAAAAACGATTTGTAAATTTTCATGCACAACTACAATGGTTATGGCTATTTCATTTATTGTGTGTCATCTAATCATGCTTTTAGCACACTTTTTGTATCTAAATGTTTTTTTATTGATTTAGAAGAATCATTATTTTCTGTAATGTTACTAATCTTTGAACTATTCTAGATGTTGCAAATGATTTCTTCTGTTTTTTCAGTTGATTTATAGTAAGTGTGATCATTTTTGATGCGCACTTTAATTGAAAATGTACATTTTAGTACAGTCTCCATGGAGAAGAAATTGGCAATTTCTCAAAAAGTTAAATACACATATACTTTATTACCAAGCAACTTTTCTCCTAGGAATTTACCCCAAATAATTGAAAACATGCCCACAAAAGACTTGTACAAAAATATCATTATAGCACTGCATAACAAACTATTGGAAGCAACTTAAACATATACAGAAAAAGAATGGATTAAAAAAATTGTGGTGGAGACATAAAATGCTCAACATTAAAGTAAATTAAGTACAGATTCACCCAAAAATGTAGAAGAATCCCCCAAAACATGTTCATTAAAGGAAGCAAGACACAATATGTACAATATGACTCTATTTCTATGATGTTGAACAACAGTTATAAATGATCTGTAGGGTTTGAAATCAGGAGAATGGTTGCCTCTATAAAGGGGGAAGGCAGAAAGAGTAGAAGGAGACACAGCGGAATATCAGGGGTTTTGGTAATGTCTATCTCTTATTTCAGGTATTGGTTACATGGGTTTATATTAATCACAACTCAAGAAACTATTGAGAATTTGTTCCCTCAAAATTCATATGTTGAGGCCCTAACCCCCACTACTTCAGAATGTGAGTGAATTTGAAGATAGAGCCTTTAAAGAGGCAAGTAGGTAAAATGAGGTTATGTAAGTGGGCCCTAATTCAAAATGACTGGTGCCCTTGAAAAAAGGAGGTTAAGACACAGATACACACAGTAGAAGATCATGTGAAGACACAGAAAGAAGACATCCATCCAAAAGCTGAGGAGAGAGACCTCAGAAGAAAGCAACCCTGCCAACACCTCAGACTTCTAGCTATCATTCTGTGAGAAAATAAATTTCTATTATTTAAGCCATCCAGTCTGTAAAGAATCTACCCTCCAGATTTGTGCAGATCTCTGCAGTTATTATCCTCAATAAACAAACAAAATGCCAATTATTAGACTTACACTTGTGGCCAAGCTGAAGTAAGAGGGAATAAATTGCTCTCCTGACTGAAATAATAGAAAAAGAACAGCCAAAACATATGAATTGATGGTTTTCAAGGTATTCAACATTAGCTAATGAAGATGGTTATCGCTGAGGGACAGAAAATAAATGAGACTCCTACAGTAATTCCTGATTTCTGCCTAAAGAAAATTCCAGATAATTTCACAGTTTCAGGAAATCCAGGTGGATCCCAGTGGTTTTCCTGAGTTGAAGACATGGAGCTCAGAATTCAGAGAGGCCAAGGCAGCTGGAGTTTTCAAGACAGAGTACTGGATTGTAGAGAGCTGTATAGAGCACATCAGATATCTATATAAGGCTCCAGCAGTATCCACCTGAGTACTTAGTGCAAGTCTGTGAAGGAAGTACTTGAGGCTAGGGAAAGAACCAATCAATATTATTAGAGCAAAATACCCATAGAGTTCACACAAGACTGAGGATATTCCTGTTGTTATCAGTGAGAATGGACAGCCTTATCTTTTGTGGGCATGTAATAACTAGAAAGGTTTTCTTTCAGTATTGGGCCAAATATCTCTATAATAAAACTGCCATTCTAACAAAGCCTCAAATCAAGCTCCCCAAAGATAAAACTGCTTCAAACAAGTATAGCCATATCCCAGAACAAAGATCAAGAATATTTATTAAAATTAAAAAATATTCAGAACCCAAAAATGTCAAATCACGATGTCTGACATCCAAACAAAAATTACCATTCATGTAAAGGAGCAGAAAAATCATGATCCAAATAAGCATAGAAACATCAATCAGGTGAACATGATCTAGAAATGACACAGGTGAAATATTTAGTAGACAAGGATATTAAAATATTTATTATAGTTGCATTCCATATGTTTAAGAACTTAAAAGTTTGCACTTATTAAGTAGAGACACAGAAGATATAAAAAAGACACAAATGCAACTTCAGTTGTGAAAATTACAGTGTCTGGGATGGAAAATGTCAATTATATCTATTCCTTTGCATTTTTGCTAAGTTCATATCACATTCTGAAATAAAATATTCACTCAAACTTTCTTGCAATGTCTTTACAGTTTCAATTTCATACTGAAATATCACCTGAAATATATTTTTGTGTTATGAAGTAGGATGTAATTTATCTTTTCTGTATTATCAAATAATATTCAGAACACTAATTATGTTTTCTATTATTGCATCATTTATTTGAAATGCCAATTTTTAACATTTATGAGTGTAAGTATGTATTAGTGTCAGTAAGGGTTTTTGTTTGTTTGTTTTGCTTGTCTCCTTGATATCTCTATTTGGTAAAGCCATCTTTAACTCAAGAAATTTTTCTGTGTATTGATTTCAGTTTTGCTTAGTTTACAATCTATATACTTATTGTATTCTACTTCTTGGTGTTATAATTTATGATGTCAAGGAGAAGATCAGTATCATAATGTCTAATTGTCTCCTTCCCTGATATTTGGTTTGGTTATATTTTCTTGAGTATCTCAGGACAACGGCTTCATTGCACAGCTCACATACATGACAGCAGATTATCTTTGGCTCATTCTTATATTCAACTATTACTTTTTGAATTCAGAAACTATCAGTAGAGTTTATCCACTCATTCTTTCATTCATTTATTTCCATATTAGTTCAGTATCAAACTAGATATTGGTAATATGAAAAAGATACTATTTCTATATTTATAAGGTTTTGTTTTTGTTTTTGTTTTTTTTGTCTGTGAGATTAGGCTAACAATCAGAAAAGAAATGCATAAAGCAATATTTAATTCCAATTGAGTGAAAAAAATAGTCTTACATTAATCCTACTTTTTCAGAATTGGGTATCTAACACTGACTCTAACTGTTGTCCTCAATATGGTTCCAGCCTCCCTACATACAGCATAAAATCCCTTGGAATATATGTGGATGATACACTTTTCTAGTTGCCAGAGTGATCCCGAGTATTTCCTATTTCAAATTCCTTTGGTCATTTTAATTAAGATTAGGTAGGATGTAATGTTAGAGACTTGTTCAATCTGATACCTTATATCAAATTTATTATATGTGTACTTAATAAATTAGGGTAAATTTTAATGAAAATCTTCCTGTGCCAAAGAATGAGTATATTTCATTATTTTCTTATGAGTAGCTTCTTCCAGATTTTAAAGAAGACTAAAATGTTTATTTATAATAATCCATTTCCTAATAAAATAAAATTTACCAATTCGTAAATAACCTGGAGAAAGTCAGTTGTTGCACATGGTGAGTAAGGGAGTATATTAATAATCACTTATTTTTTAATGAGGAAAACTTCTTCATCAAAGGATTCTTCAATCATCATAAGCTTTTCCTATCTTGTAGTTTCTTTCTTTTGACAAATAGCATTACCATTGATTTATTTAATGTGTGGCATTTTGCAATTTTTTATGTCCCATTCATCCACAAAACCATTCACAGGGTCAGAAATGTTTTGTGATAACAAATTTTCTATTTAACATCTATCTATCTCTATCTATCTATCTATCTATCTATCTATCTATCTATCTATCTATCTATCTATCATCTATTTATCTATTATTCATCTATTTATCTGTCTGTCTAAAAATCATCATCTATCATCTATCTATAATTTACACACACCCAAGACACACATGCATAATAACCATTAATATTTTGTACAAACCACCTCCTTTTTGTAAACTTCTTTGGTTAGATCAATCCTCTAAACCTTTTATCAGCAGAAATTTAACCATTTAGATGAAATGAACAAATTCCTTGAAAGAAACAAACCACGTTAAGCTCACTCAAGAAGTAATAAATCACCTGCCTAGCTCTTTATCTATTAAATAAATTTGTTATGTTTCAGCATCTCATTTTAAGTGTATTGTTATGAATGTATTTTTCATATTGTTTTCCTCATTTTCCTATTGAACTCATTTTTCTTTTTATTTGTTGAATTTTACTTCTTATTTTATATATAGATTCTTTGTCAACTTTAGATGTTGCATGTAACTTCTTCCTGACAATTTTCTATTGCTTAACTTTATAGTGTCCTTTATTAAATAATAATAATAATAATAACAACAACAACAACAACTTAACTTTTGGTATTGAAATCCATTAAATTTCCCCCTATGAGTTTTAGTTTTTGGGTCTTATAGAAATCTTTTTCTAACCCTATATGAAAAAGATACTCATACGTTTTCATTTATTTGCTTTATGGTTTTGCCATTTAAATGTATGTCTTTAATTCCTCTATATTTCAATTTGTTTGAGATTTAAAATAGCAATCCATTTTCATATTGGTGATTTTCTGAGCTCACTACTTTGTTCCATTGGTCTTTTTTTTTTTAACCAAATAGCTTTATTGCTATGGCTGTTTAATATATTTTAATGATGGTTTAATGAGCCTCCCTGCTTCCTTTTCATTTTTGCCCCAAATTTGGAATAAGCTCTTCATGACCATTATTTTCCCCAAAATACTTTTGATTAAGTATCTTGACTTCTTTAGAAAACTCCACCTGGGATTTTTATTGAAATTGTGCTGAATTTACAGATTAATTTGGGGATAATTGGAAGAATTACAATGCTAATTGTTTTCTACCCATGCACATGGTATAGCTTCTTAAACATCGTTATTCAAATCTTTTAAAATAAAAGGTTTACATATTTCTCAGTGAAGGTCTTGTGACTTTGCTTAATTTCTTTGACAAGTTCCTCACAATTTCCTTGCTTCTCTTTCAAGAATGCACGTTAGTCAAATGTTGGACCAATTGAATAGGCTTACTGGGTTTTTTCCTCTCCTATTCAGTCAGTCAGTCTTTCCCCCCCATACTTTTCTACTCAATAATTTCTTTTACTTTATCTTCTAAACATTTAATCTGCATTTTAGCTAATATACATATATTTAATTTTCAAAACTCTTGTCTTCTGAGTGTTCTTTCTTCATGGTATTCCTGTTTTACATTGCATGCATATAATATACCTTATTGTCTTTCACAGATAATATTAATTATGGAATTCTTCCGCTTGTATCACTGGTGTTTATTCTGAGTTGTTTTTTATTTGTTCATTTTTTGGGGGTCCCTGTTTTTCATGTAACAGGCTATCCTTTGATGTCTGGCCGTGATCCCTGGCTGACCATTCATATTTAAGAATGAAGCACTTCATGCATGCGAGGCTTTTGTGTGACTTTGTAGTCAGTCACCATTTTAATTGGGGCTTCCCAAGCGTTAATATCTCTAGGTCTTTTATCTGCAGATAATGGCCTTCCACATATGAACTTCCAGGGAAATAAGCCTGGTTTCTGTTGCCCCAGAGCTGATGAAAAGAAAAGGGTTTGTGAAGACAAACAATCTGTAGACTATCACTTAGTTCCTCTGTTTGTAGTCTGGCACTTCACTTTTGCCTCACTCTAATGGGGTTCTTGAGCCTTTACTGCTGGGTTTCTTTAGACAGTATATCTTGCAACTTTTCTATGCATAGGGAGAGGGTAGGGCCAAGGACTCAGATCTAACTTCTTTAACAGGCTGGGTCAAGTCCTCTGCCTATAGGCCCCCGCCTTTCCTTGACCCTGTTACTTGGATCTTTCTCCTCTTTGTTATCTCTCTCTGTATGCACTGAGGGTTGCTCTGTTCGCCTCTGCTGAGTTATTGCTATTTCTCCATTTGTTTCCTGTTTCTTATATTGCAGGTTAGAATTTTAGATGCCTCCTGCTTTCATCAAGCACAATATTTGTGTTATTGCTCTGCTTGTTTTTTTTTTATATATCTTTGCTGAGATAAAACTGGAAGTCAGAAATATATGTTTTATGTTTTTCATGATGGATTTGTTCATAATGGTCATTTTGGTCTCTGCACAGAAGAAGAGTTCCATACATGTTTCAGATTAAATGCGTATCTATAATAACGTATACAAACATGTACTAAAAATAATTTAACAGATATTTTACCAAATGTGCTAGACAATAGAGAACAATGTTCTTGATGGTAAGAAATAATAAAGAACAGTATGACAATTGATGTTAATGATAAGTACTATGAAAAAAAGCATAGCATATTAGGTCATGGTAACAGATAAGAAGGATATTGTTAAACAGGTTGTTCAAGGAAGCCTCTTTCCATTGCTTAATATATATATATATATATATATATATATATATATATATATATATATATATAATTTATTTATATATTTTAAAATATATATATATATGTTTTTTCTTAACACAGTGATCAAATGAATCACTAAAAAATTCACTTAGAAATAAAATTAATACTTGCAATGGTTAGTGGGGGTTATAATTACTTTACAAGAAGTATATCTCTCCTCTTTGTTTCCCCTGCCTTTAGAGAATAGGAAAAATAAAGCTGTTTAATGAATCTGTGGTTTAAATACCCTTTGGAAATCTAAGTTGCTATTGAAAAAGATGTATAATGCAGTTACATTCCTTTGTTTATGGAGCTGGAGGAAAGGAGGAAAGAAACCTGAGGCTAATAGAAATAGATTACATCTCACTTATGGAACATAGATTAAAATAATGTATTTTATTGTGGATCTCCCTTCAGAATTCAAACTAAATATCATTTACTTTTTCTATTTAAGTAATAGCTTCAGGGCTTAAAAAATCATTATCAGAAGATAACCTAATATATCATTCATATGGTTTCTTCCTATCACAGTATCATTGACAAAAGATCATGTTAGCAATATTACCTTTAATAATCTTGAAATGATAAAATAGAAAAGGGCTTTCCAAGTGCATTTTTTCTGGTAAAATAGTCCTGGCATAGTCTCTATTGTCTTGCTTTGTTTTATTGAAAGAGAAACAATTTCAAATACTTTTCTGTGCATTGCTTTGAAAATGATTGATTTGGTCTATTTAAATTCATAATTTATTATCTTTTGACTATTTTACAGATATTTATTATATGATAATGATTTAATTTAAAAGTTGTCCAGTATTAGTACTTTTGTACCCAAATCACTAAACATAAATATTTAAAGTATTTAACATCATTTAAAAAAAATTTCAGATATTTTTACTGACAAAATTAAAAAAATAATAATAACAATTGAGTACAGTTGTTGGTTTTTGTTTTTTTTTGTAATATGGATGAATTTATCAGGCTTCCATATGGAGAATCAACTTATGCAGGTAGCCTGATGCAGGACTTGATCTAAATTAGGTGAGCGATAATGGCAATTTTGTCAAAGATTGAGACAGTAAGATGGTGTTGAAGGGAGGTTGGAGAGAAGGTACTGCTGAGTGAGATGCAGGAAACAAAGATGTCTCCCAGATATGAGTCTTGATGCTAGTACAAAATTAAGGCAGTATAATAATTGTTTTAGATATGTTGGTTTGAGGTCAAAATTAACCCATCAATATGAGATTTTTGTTAATAATGAATCACATAAATTTCTTTTTGTGCTAGAAGAAAAAAAGTCTACACTCTTAGGAACTATCAAATATATAATACTGTATTATTAACTATCATCACTACACTGTACATTAGTTAGATCTGCAGAACTGATTTGTCTCGTACCTGGAAATTCAAGCCCTTTGACCAACATCTCCCCTGTTTCGCCCATCCCCTAAGCTCCTAGTCATTACCATTCCAGTCTCTGTCAGTTCAGCTTTTTTAGATTCTACATGTAAGCGAGTTCATACAGTATTTGCTTTTCTCTATCTGACTTATTTCACTTAGCACAATGCCCTTAAATCCA
This sequence comes from Aselliscus stoliczkanus, assembly GCA_033961575.1. Taxonomy (NCBI): domain Eukaryota; kingdom Metazoa; phylum Chordata; class Mammalia; order Chiroptera; family Hipposideridae; genus Aselliscus; species Aselliscus stoliczkanus. The sequence goes on from CM066731.1 coordinate 156,377,083, forward strand.
TCCATGTTGCCACAGGTGGCAGGATGTTCTTATTTCTCATGGTTGAATAATATGCCATTATATGTATGTATGTATTACTTCTTTATCCATTAATTCATTGATGGACACTTAAGTTGTTTCATAGCTATTGTAAAAAAATGCTACAATGAACATGGGCGTTAGATATTTCTTTGAGATCCTGTTTCTTGGTTTGTGTTTTTTTGTGTGTGTTTTTTCCAATTGGGTATATACCCAGAAATGGGATTGCTGGGTCATATGGTAGTTCTATTTTTAATTTTTTGATGAACCTTTATTCTGTTATCCATAGTGGCTGTACTAATTTATATCCCCACTGACAGTGTACAAGGGTTCCCTTATCTCCACATCCTCACCAACACTTATTTCTTTTCTTTTTGATAATAGCCAGTCTAACAGTATATCTCCCGAATATTTTTTTTTCATTTTTGTGATAATTAGTAATGTTGAGCACATTTTCCTGTACCTGTCGGCCATCTAAATATCTTCTTTGGGAAAATATATGTTCAGTTTCTCAGTCCATCTTTAAATCAGGTATTGTTTTCTCAATTGAACTATACGAATTCTTGATATATTTTGGATGTTAATCCCTTGTCACATATATTATTTGCATGTATTTTCTCCCATTCCTCAAAATGTTGCCTTTTCATTTGTTGATGATTTCCTTTCCCATGCAGAAGCTTTTTAATTTGATATAGTCCCACTTGCTTATTTTTGCTTTTGGAATCAGATCCAAAAAATCATCACCAAGACCGACCATCAAGGAGCTTACTGCCTATATTTTCTTCCAGAAGTTTTATGGTTTCAAGTCTTACATTTGAAGTCTTTAATACATTTTTGAGTATGAGTAAGATAGTGTTCTAGTTTCATTCTTTTGCATGTCCAGTTTTTCCAACACCATTTATTGTATATTCTTGACTCCTTTGTTATAAGTTAATGGACCATATATGTGTGGGTTTACTTACAACACCCTGTTCTGTTCTATTGATCTGTGTGTCTGTGTGTTTTTATGCCAATGCCATACTGTTTTGATTACTATAGATTTGCAATAGTTTCAAATCAGGAAATGTGATGCCTGCAGCTTTGTTCTTTTACAGTAGTGCTTTATTTGGGGTCTTTTGTGGATTTTTTCTTAACTACTCTTTCTGATAATTCATTGTTTGTGTATAGAAATGCAACTCATTTTTTTTTAAAGATTTTATTGGGAAATTGGGGAAGGGGAATAGACAAGTTGCTGTCTTTTTGTTCTTCAGTCTAGTTGCAGAGGATGTTGCTTCACTGACCCATGTTGGTATAGTCATTGCACACTTTCCTGATGGGGCAGATCAGTTGCCAGCTTCTGGATGGTCACTCACCACGGCTATTGGCTGCTCACGCTGGCTGCCAGCCACTTACGCTGGCTGCCGGCTGCTCACTGTAGCCTATGTCAGCCTGCTGCAGCAGGGGCTGCAGCCTACACCATTGCTAGGTTGCACAGCCCAGCTCCAGGTGGAGCTGTTGTTAGCTGTAGAGGGCAGTGTCACTGGCCCTCATATGTGGGATCCGAACCAGGGCCGCTGGTGTCCCAAACCAGCTCTTAATCAATGCGCCACTCGGCCAGCCCGCAACTCATTTTTTTTTTATATTGATTTTGTATCTTGCAACTTTACTGAATTTGCTAATTAGTTCTAACAATTTTGTGGTGGAGTCTTTAGGGTTTTCTACATATAATATCATCCCATCTACAAAGAGAGACAGTTTTCTTTCTTTCTTTCTGATTTGGATGCCTTTTATTTATGTATTTTTCTTGCCTAATTTCTCTGGCTAGATATTCTTTACTATGTGGAATAAGATTGCCAAGAGCAGACAGCCTTGTCATGTTTCTGATTTTAGAGTAAAAGTTTTCAGCTTTTTACCACTCAAAATGATATTAGCTGTGGGCTGTCTTTTATGGCCTTTATTATATTAAGGTATAATTCCTGTATACTCAGTTTGTTAAGAGTTTTATTATGAAAGGATGTGGAGCTATTTCAAATGCTTTTTCTGTATATATTGAGATGATCATATGAATATTATCCTTCATTTTGTCAATGTGGTGTATCACAATGATTGATCTGTAGATGTTGTATCCCATTTGATCATGGTGTATGATCCTATTGAAGTTAGTTTGATAATATGTTGTTGAGAATTTTTCCATCTATATTAAACAGAGATATTGTTCTATACTTTTTTTCAGTGTTCTTGTCTCATTTTGTTGTCAGGTAATGCTGGCCTTATGAGATTGGAAGTGTTCTCTCCTTTTCTATTCTTTGGGAGATTTTTGAAAGGATTGATGTTAATTCTTTAAATATTAGGTAGAATTCACCAGTAAAGGCACTTAGTGCTGTAACATATTTCTCTGTTTCTTTATTTTCCTTGATTTTCTGTGTTGGTTTCTTCACATTAGATGAAACGGCCACCTCTTCCAGCCTTCCCACTATTTTTTTTTTCTTTTTTAAATTGTCTTCCTTCTTCTCTACTACAAATACTTTTCTTCATGGGATATAAAATAAAACTACTGAGGACTTTGAGCCAGAAAAACCTTCAGAAGGACTTTCTGCTGCTCCTTAGGTGATTTATATTCAAAATAATTAATATACTTTTGAGGAATATTGGGGCAGCCTGCCTTGGGCCTCTACAATTTGAATTAGGAATACAACAAAATAGTTTTTCCAAATAACCAATTGACCAGTATCATTTATTGAGCAATGGTGCTTTTCCACAGATTTTTAAATGTTACAGTTATGATATTCTAAATTCTAGTTTCCTTTTTATTATATTCTGACATTTTTTCACTATTGAAATTATGTGATAATTTTTAATATATATTTAAATATTTGTTTCTTTTTTTTATCTGAGAATCTTCATCTTCCAGATAACCTTTAGCAGATCATTTGATTCACTGGCAAAACATGTGGCTGAAATTTTGATTTGGAGTGTATTTTATTTTAAAAGTACACTTTTTAGGGTTCCGATAAGATGGTGAAATAGATGGACGCTTTCCAAGCTGCCTCCCAGGATCACATCAAAATTACAAATAATTTATGCAACATTTAACCTCAGAAGTCCCTTGAACATTAGATGAACAGAACCTCTAAATGAAGGACCTAAAGAGGAGGCCACATCAGGTCTGGTAGGAGGGGCGCAGACAAGAGAGGGGGAGCCCCGTGAGGGACGCCCCAGCTGTGGGGAGGCTTCTCTGGTTAGGGGAGAGAACCTCCGGCCCCACAACCAGCTCATCAGCCCAGAGTTCCTTTGCCAAGAAGAGGAGTTCCACAATAGTGGGCAGTAGAAGTTAGTGAGGACTCTCTTTGATCCGCTCGGTGAGGCTGAGGGCGGCTGGAGAACCAGTGGGGCACGGGCTTGCTCGCCGGTGAGCACTCACCTGATTCCTGTGGGAGGGAGTAGATGTGTGAGCCGGGCCCAGGAGCCTGTGGGGAAGAACTGAATTGAGCACCTTTGGTTCAGAAGCTGGACGTTTTGGGACTATTGTTCCCCTGGTGTGGAGCTTGCACATGAGCGGTGTACAGGAAGGCGCCATATTTTTAGGGTTGGGCCCTCCCACACAGGGTGAGGTCTGGGATCCCATTGGTCTGGTGAACTTGGCGCAGGAGTGCGTGCCTGTACATGTGGCCTTAGATCCCCACCCTCCACGCTGCTTGTGCTGTGTTGCCAGGGAAACGCGGGGCTGGTGCCCTCCAGCTCCATCAGGCTACTCACTGAGATGCAGGAGTGCGCCAGCCACCTTGGGTCCCTGCTCTTTGCACCGTTTGTGAAGAGTTGCCAGGCTGGGGATTGGCTGTTGGGCTGCTTCGCCTGATCTACAGGACAGACTGAGATGGGGAGTTTTCCTGAGAGTGTTGGGCCAGGAACTGTGCACCTGCGTGATCCAATCGAGGCTTTCCTGGAGAGTTCATGTGGACTGATTGCTGGTGCAGAGTGCATGCTGCTCTGATTTGGTGGGGACCACTGACCACATCATGTGGTGACTTGGGGGCCTACCCTACCCACCTAGAGCTGTGTTGCCAGAGGCACCCTGAACCCCTGGTACCTGGCCCACATCTCCGCGGGCCACAGAGGGTTGTTTTTTTTTGCAGTAGCAGACAACCTGCAACAACCTGTGAAGATTTTTTTTCGTAGTGAGCACGGTTCCAGAGCACACAGCAGCTAATTGCAGAAAGCTCACTGCAAGCCTGAGAGGGAGGCCGGTGCATAACACGTTAAGCTCTTCCCCCCAATAGCTGGTGCTGAGTCGCCCAAAGACTCTCTATTGCACAGCAAGTGGTCTGCAGATTAAAGAGGACGGAGAGCCCCCACCTCTTTTTTTTTTCCTCTCTCTCTTCTTTCTAGGTGATCTATCTAATACATCGAAGCATTCACAGAATGAAAGCCAGAATGAAGAAACAAAGAAACATTTCCCAAGTAAAAGATAAGAAGAAAACTCTAGAAATGGAACTAAATGAAACAGAGGTATCCAAACTTTCAGAGACAGAGTTTAGAACATTGATGATAAGAATGTTTAAGAAACTTGGCGAGGACATAAAGAAGGATAGGGAAGCCATAAAAAACAACCAGTTGGAATCAAAGAATACAATAACTGAAATGAAGAACACACTCAAAGGAATCACCAGTAGAATAGATGAAGCAGAGGAGTGGATCAGCGAATTAGAAGACAAAATAGAAGAAATCACCCAGCTGGAACAACAAAAAGAGAAAAGAATAAAAACGAATGAAAATAGTTTAAGAGACCTCTGGGACAACATGAAACACAACAATTCCGCTTCATAAGAATACCAGAAGGAGAAGAGAAGAAGCAAGGGATTGAGAATGTATTTAAAGAAATAATGACTGAAAACTTCCCTACCATGGTGAAGGAAATCGACATACAAGCCCAGGATGTGCAGAGAGTTCCAAACAGGCCCACACCAAGACACATCATAGTTAGAATGGCAAAGCTTAAAGACAAAGACAGAATCCTAAAAGCAGCAAGAGAAAGACAGCAGGCTATATACAAAGGAACTCCTATTAGACTAACATCTGACTTTTCTTCAGAAATGCTGCAGACCAGAAGGGAGTGGCAAGAGATATTCAAAGTGACACAAAATAAAGGTCTACAACCAAGATTGCTCTACCTAGCACAGCTATCACTTAAAATTGAAGCAGAGATAAAGAGCTTTTCAGAAAAGAATAACCTTAAGGAGTTCTTTACCACCAAGCCAGCATTGCAGGAAATGTTAAAAGGGCTTTTTTAAACAGAAGAAAGGGGAACACAAGCTAACCCAGGAAGACAAAAATACAATAACAAAATGGCAATAAATATGCACCTATCAGTAATCACTTTAAATGTGAATGGGCTAAATGCTCCAATCAAAATACACAGAGTGGCTGAATGGATAAAAAAACAGGACCCATGCATATGCTGTCTACAAGAGACTCATCTCAGATCAAAAGACACACACAGACTGCAAGTAAAGGGATGGAATAAGATATTTCATGCAAATGGAAATGAGAAAAAAGCTGGCATAGCAATACTTATTTTGGACAAAATAGACTTTTAAATGAAGACTACAATAAAAGACAAAGAAGGGCACTACATAATAATAAAGGGATTGATTCAACAATAGGACATAACCCTAGTAAACATCTAGGCACCAAATATAGGAGCTCCTAAATACATAAAACAGATTTTGACAGACATAAAGACAGAGATCAACACTAACACTATCATAGTAGGGGACTTCTACAGCCTGTTGTCACCAATGGACAGATCCTCCAGACAAAAAATCAATAAGGACATAGTGGCTTCAAATGGCACTTTAGACCAGCTGGATTTAATTGATATTTTTAGAGCATTTCACCCCAAAGCTACAGAATATACATTCCTCTCAAGTGCACATGGAACATTTTCCAAGATAGACCACATGTTAGGCCACAAAACAAGTCTCAACAAATTTAAGAAGATTGAAATCATATCAAGTGTCTTTTCTGACCATAATGCTATGAAACTAGAAATCAATTATAAGAAGAAATCTGGAAATCTTACAAATATATGGAGGCTAAATAACATGCTACTAAATAGTGAGTGGGTCAAAAATGAGATCAAGGAGGAAATCAAACGATACCTCGAGATAAATGAAATTTAAAACACCACGACACAAAATCTCTGGGATACAGTGAAAGCAGTCCTAAGAGGGAAGTTCATAGCAGTGCAGGCCTACCTAAAGAAGGAAGAAAAATCTCAAATCAACAGATTATCTTTACACCTAAGGGAACTAAAAACAAAAACAAAAACATAAAACAGGAAAACAAGCCTAAAGGGAGTATAAGGAAGGAAATAATAAAGACCAGAGCAAAAATAAATGAAATAGAGAACAACAACAACAACAAAAAAAAATATCAATGAAACCAAGAGCTGGTTTTTTGAAAAGATAAACAAAATCAACAAACCCTTAGCCAGACTCACCAAGAAAAAGAGAGAGACGACCCAAATTAATAAAATCGTAAATGAAAGAGGAGAAGTGACAACAGATACCATAGAAATACAGAAAATTTTAAGAAAATACTATGAGCAACTATATGCCAACAAATTCGACAATCTGGAAGAAATGGATAAATTTCTAGAAGCATACAATCTATCAAGTCTGAACCAAAAAGAAACAGAAAATCTGAACAGACTGATTACTGCCAAAGAAATTGAATCAGTAATCAACAATCTTCTAACAAACAAAAGCCCTGGACCAGATGGCTTCACAGGTGAATTTTACAAAACATTCAAAAAAGAATTAATACCTATTCTCCTCAAACTATTCCAAAAATTACAGAAGGAGGGAAGGCACCCAAACTCTTTCTATGAAGCCACTATCACCCTGATTTCTAAGTTTGACAAAGATATTACAAAAAAGGAAAACTGCAGGCTGATGTTCCTAATCAACATAGATGCAAAAATTCTCAACAAAATACTAGCAAACCGAATTCAGCATCTCATTAAAAAGATCATACACCATGATCAAGTGGGATTCATTCCTGGTATGCAAGGTTGATTCAATATCCACAAATCAATTAACATAATACATCACATTAACAAAATGAAAAATAAAAATCATATGATCATATCAATCGATGCAGAAAAAGCATTTGACAAAATCCAGCACCATTTATGATAAAAACTCTTAGCAAAGTGGGAATAGTGGGATCATATCTCAACATAATAAAAGCCATATAGGATAAGCCCACAGCAAACATCATACTCAATGGGGAAAGGCTAAAAGCTTTCCCCTTAAGATCAGAAAGAAGACAAGGCTGCCCACTTTCACCACTTCTATTTAACATAGTTCTGGAAGTTCTATCCACAGCAATCAGACAAGAAAATGAAATAAAAGGCATCCAAATTGGAAAAGAGGAAGTAAAATTGTCATTATATGCAGATGACATGATACTATATAGAGAGAATCCCAAAGACTCCACCAAAAATCTGCTAGAACTGATAAACGAATTTGGCAAGGTAGCAGAATACAAAATTAATATTCAGAAATCAGTTGCATTTGTATACAACAGTAATAAACTATCAGAAGAAGAAATCAGGAAATCAATCCCTTTTTCAATTGCTTCAAAAACAATAAAATATCTAGGAATCAATTTAACTAAAGAAGTAAAAGACCTGTACTCAGAAAATTATGAGACACTGAAGAGAGAAATCAAAGAAGTTACAAATAAATGGAAATACATACCATGCTCATGGATAGGAAGAATTAATAGAGTTAAAATGTCAATACTACCTAAGGCAATATATAAATTCAATGCAATTCCTATCAAACTACCAAGGACATTTTTCTCAGAAATAGAACATAGAATCCTAAAATTTATATGGAACCACAAAAGACCCCAACTAGCCATGGCAATCTTGAGAAATAAGAGCAAAGTGGGAGGCATCACACTACCTGACATCAAAACATACTACAAAGCTACAGTAATCAAAACAGTATGGTACTGGCATAAAAACAGACACATAGACCAATGGAACAGAATAGAGAGCCCAGGAATAAACCCATCCATATACAGTCATTTAATCTATGACAATGGAAGGAAGAATTTACATTAGAGTAAAGATAATCTATTTAATAAGTGGTGCTGGGAAAATTGGACTGACACATGCAAAAAAATGAAAATGGACCACCTACTTACACCATATATGCGAAAAAACTAAAAATGGATTAAAGACTTAAATGTACAACCTGAAACCATAAAACTCTTAGAAGAAAACATTGGGAGTAAGTTTGCAGACATTACCCTGAGTAATATTTTTACTGATATCTCCTCTTGGACAAGGGAAATAAAAGAAAAATTGAGCATATGGTATTACATCAACCTTAAAAGTTTTTTTCACAGCAAAGGAAATAATCAATAAAACAAAAAGGTAGCCTACTGAATGGGAGAAGATATTTGCCAACGATATATCTGATAAGGGCTTAATATCCAAAATTTATAAAACACTCATGAAACTCAACACCAAAAAAAAAAACAACCAAAAACAACCCAATTAAAAAATGGGCAGAGGATATGAAGAGTCATTTCTCTAAAGAGGACATACAGATGGCCAACAGGCATATGAAAAAATGTTCAACCTCAGTAATCATCAGAGAAATGCAAATAAAAATCACAATGAGATACTACCTCACTCCGGTCAGAATGGCTATCATCAATAAATCAACAAACAAGAAGTGCTGGCGAGGGTGTGGAGAAAAGGGAACCCTGGTGCACTGTTGATGGGACTGCAAATTAGTGCAGCCATTATGGAAATCAGTATGGAGGTATCTCAAAAAACTGGAAATGAAACTACCGTATGACCCAGCAATTCCACTCTTGGGTATATACCCAGAGGAATCCAAGACACTAATTCGAAAAAATATATGCACTCCTATGTTTATTGCAGTGCTATTTACAATAGCCAAGACTTGGAAACAACCGAAATGCCCATCGGTAGATGACTGGATTAGGAAACTGTGGTACATTTATACAACAGAGTATTCGTCCGCTATAAAGAAGAATGAAATCGTACCATTTGCAATGATATGGATGCACCTAGAGACTATTATGTTAAGTGAAATAAGTCAGTCAGAGAAAGACAAATACCATAAGATCTCACTTACATGTGGAATTTGAAAAACTGAATGAATGAGCAAAGGAAACAGAAACAGTCTCATATAGAGGAAAAACAGCGTTGCTAGTTGGGAGGGGGGGGATGAGGGAGAAGGGGAAGGGATTAGACAGCATAAATAGGTAACTACAGTATTGTCACAGGGATATGAAAGACAGTTCGGGGAATATAATAATGTAAATATTTTGTGGGGTGTCAGATGGTCACATGTCTTGTTAGGGAGACCACTTCATGGATGGAGTAGAGGCTTGATCACTGCACTGTATACCTGAAACTGATGTTGTATAATATTATATGCCAACTGTAAATGAATATATAGATAGTCCTGGGATGTGGATTATATTGTGGAAGGGAGTCAGAGGAAGAGTAATAGATATGTATGTTATGGGGAGGAGTGGGGTGGCAAATTGGGGGAAGGGGGTTGTCACTTTGAGGGGTAAAAAGTATAACTATTGCACTGTGTTGTACACCTGAAGCTAATTTAAAAAAATGTTTATTTCACAATAAAAGAATAAAACAATAAAAAAGTACAGTTTTTAGAGAATTTATATCTTCAATAGTGACTAATCCCAGTGAATGATGTTATATCACTGCACCTGTTCAAGTATTCTTTAATATCTATCAAGAAACAATTGCCATTTTCATCATATCACTTCTGCAAAATTCTTTTTAAATATATTTTTAGTTATTTTATATTCACTCTTATGAATAGTATGTTTCATACCATTTGTGGTTATGATTTCAGTTACCTGTCTAAATGAATTCACTATAACTTTCACAAAAACATTTTTATGAAAATATTGGAGCTAACAATGAACACTTTTATATTATTGCTGACTTCAATGGGAATGTCCCTCTAGTTTCAATAGTTAGCATGATGCTGACTGTGTATTTGGAATAAACATTATTGATCACATTTATAAATTATTCTTTTATATCTATTTTATTGATTTTTTAAAAAAATATCAAGATTAGTTACTGTTTGAATTTTGGGTATTTCTAATAAACACTCTCCCTTCTGTTAATATAATTGATTGTATTAAGACATTTTCTAACATTTTGTAATTTTTGCATTCTGAGAATAAATCTCACTTGGTGATGCTGTATTTAGCTCTTATATTTCATTATGTGGGAGTGTAGACTGCAAGTGACAGAAATCCAATTGAAATTAGTTTCAAAGAACAAAAGTAAATAAATTAATTTATTGTAAGTATATAGAAATAGCTCATGATTTCAAGGTGTTTTGAAAAAATTTCAAAGTGTTTCTGACAATAGTAGCCAGGGGCTTAGAAGGTGTCTAGAGTTTTTTATTCTGCTTCTTCTTCTTTTTTTAATTGTCTTTTTTCTTCTCTACTACAAATAGTTTTCTTCATATGACAGAAAATAAAACTACTGAGAGTTTCAGTCTTTTGAGGAAGGAAGTTTCCTCTGAAGATTTTTCTGGCTCAAAGTCCAAAAAGCTTTGAGAAGTCCTTCCCCTAACTGTTGGACCAAACAATTTTGACTACGATAAAAGTGGCTTATTGCAGAATTTGGTGATTCCTGTAGTACCATGTAATTGTTTTCACTAACATTGGGGAATATTTCCCAAGAAAAGTGTTGCTGGGTAGAAAAATCCAGAGTTCCCAATAGTATTTTACTTAGTAAATATTATTATTATTATTATTATTATTATTATTATTATTTTTATTTTTTTATTTTTTTTAAGGGCAGTGTCACTGGCCCTCATATGTGGGAACCGAACCGGGGCCGCTGGCTTCCCAAGCCAGTGCTTAACCACCGCACCACTCGGCCGGCCAAAATATTATTGATGTGTTTGCTTATATAGTATGAGATTAGTCCATGGGGCTTTAAAAATTTATTATCACTATTGTCAGGTTTTGGGATCAGGAATTTACTTGCCTGAATAAATGAACTTCTGACATCTGTCATCCTATATTTCTATAAAAAGATTATGTAGGTTTCTATTCAGATTTATAAATCTTTTACACTGGAAAAAGTTTTTTTTGTGGGTTTTTTTTTTTCATGTAGTCTTATGTTGTCACTTAGGATTTTCAGGTGGTCATAAGAATATAGAGAGTGCTCCTAAGAAGGCATCTTTATGGCGGGGACATTCACTTGTTTACTGGTCAGTTTCTTTTCTGTGTTTGTTGAATTGTGAATAGTGACTGCTCCAGCCCATTTATGTATTTGACCGGAATACCATTTTTAGGAACTAGCTGAAATGATGCTAGAATCTCACCTTAGCATGTCACCCTATCAGATAATGAATGAGGACAAATACATTGGACAGAAACCTGCAGCAATTTCCAAGAGCTTTTTAGGCTTGGGAACTCTTCTGTGCTATGTGCTTTACTTGTCTAAATCGGGTTCATATGCTGACACTTCAAGATGGGGTGAATTTCCCCTTCCTTCTTCCCCAACCTTTTCAATATTAACTGTTCGTGGCAAATATAGAAGTGGGAAATAAGGAGGGTATGCAGAGACATTCTCTGCCTCATGGGAAACTTCTTTCTCCTCTCTAATCCTTGCCTGTAGTTTTAGGCCAAAGGCAGTTTAGACAGGAATCTATCTGCTGTGACTTCTCTCCCCTGCTTTAATATGCACACACTGCCCCAAGTATATTGTGGAGATGAGCATTACGTGTACATTTCAAATTGCTAATCCTACAAGTTCCTAAAATTGCTTGATTTGCACAACTATCACCAACTTCTTTAAATATCTGCTTTCCTCCCAAGCCTAACCTCCTCCCAAGGCTTCTCTATGCTCTGTGCTTGTCTGCAGAAACTGCTGAGAGGATTCAATCAGTCATTTTTCTCGGGGACTCTCCTTAACACATAGTCTAGTTAGATTTGGTTATTTCTTTTCTCAATTCAGTGATATTTCCATCTTGTTTTATAAAAGTTACTATCCATTGATCAGCTCTTTTTTCCAGAGCTGATACAATTTATTCATTTAAAATATATATTCTGGTTGGTATTTGTAAGATAATAAATTTTACTGTGTAAACTTGATGTGCCATTTTAAAACAAAAATTTTTCAATTGATGTTTTTATCCTTATTCTATCCCAGTCTTGCTATTTAAATAAATTTTCTTTTATCACCCAAATCTCTAATTTATTTTTTTCCAATCTCTTATAAGAGCATCATATTAGTATAATATATTAGTGTAACTTATATTAGTATATGTTATTAAGCAACAAAAATGTGATTGTTTTTTGATGGTTTTGATCATTCATTTATGTCTATATTCAGTGAGACATTAGATGTCTTCCTTGATCATTTCATAGCCAGATGCCCCATTCAACTGTGAATCAATGAAAGACTTACCTATATTTATTTACCCATTGCCTATTGCCGTAAGATTTCCTTGTTTCTAATTTTCTGCTATTGCCTGAAGTAAAACTTCTCTTCAGTGAGATTATGCTTTTTATCTGATATAAGTGTTTTTTAATTGTTTCATACCCTAAGTAGCATAGACACAAGCCTACTTATCACTTAGATCTCTGGATGTACTTGTTTTCTTTCTTCTTTTGTTTATCAATTAATTTATCTGTCTGATACAAAGTAACATTTCTGATAATATTATATATGGAAGTAAAAATATATATATTCCACTGAAATAAATTATTTGACAAAATATCATGGTTGGAATATACTAAAATCAGTATAATAACCTAAAAAGTTATCGTGATGTCATTTGTGATTTTCCCTCAGTAAGCGCGTTCTGTTGAGTCAGGTGACTGAGTAATGAGCAGTATTAGAAAGATACCGTCTTTAGAGCTCTTGAAGTCTACCAGCTGATGATATCTCCAGTAATGATGATCTAACCATTTCCCTTTGTAATCCTAATTGCCCTTTGCTTTTCTCAGTCTGTTTTTGTTGTGTTTTCCTCCAAACACTTATGTGTACTCACACATATGTTCCACTCCCTTCAATTTTATGCATTTGAGGCAATTTTGAATAGTTGGAAAATTTTAAACCTTTCAAATATTTTGTCTTATTTCCTGCATCTTACAAAGTATAATGATGTGTTCATGATATAATATTAATCATTAAAAATGGAATAGTTTGAAAACTTAAAATTTGCTGGTTCTTCCCAGGACATGTTATGTGGAAAAATCAGAATGAGAAATGAGGACAAGGAAAGTTATAGATGGTATAGTCAAAGTAAAAATCAGATATATTATACATCTTTAATGAGTTCACATTTTAAAAATACTTCTTTTTCAAATTTAACAAAATATATATATTTACTGGTCTAATACTACTAAATTAATTTTCTTCTCAAGCTTAAATACATTTCAAGTGCATTCTTTTGATTTGTATTCACAAGTATAATCCTATTAACTCTTTGCAAAGGGTTGTTCTTGTGTTTTAATGAGGGGAATAGAATAAAGTGCTCTTTATATGTGTTTCATGAGTTCTCAATTTTTTTCCATTTGAAATGTAAGTAATTTTATTTTGCTAAACATTCCAGAATAACAGATTAAAAAGTGATCCAGTACTTTATCAATCATGTAAATACTTTATCAATCATGTAAAATTTTATCAGTTTCTAATGACCATATTATTACTTGAATAAATATAAACACATTAGTGACTGATAAAATATGTGACAATCGGCTCCATAGCTAGATTCCCTTCTACCTCTCATAAAGCATTATATTAACAAGTTCTGGAAATTAAAAATATGAAACAGATGAACTCATAATATATTTAAGAATGGGTGTCTTTTAAATATCACTAAAAATTAGGTAAGGAAACTAATGGTTTTATGTTGAAAAGGACAAGTTAGAATCTTTTCATGACAATATATTATTAAATGTTAAGAAAGTATTTTAATTACTTATTTTTCTTAATTTATTTAGCCTTATTCACTCTACAAGCATTATATTAAACACTTTCTGCACATTAGTTATGTAAATACCAGGGACATGGAGATAAAAACGATGTAAGATATTACTGCCTGTTTTTTTCTATGAGTTTTATGGTTTCTGGTCTTACATTTAAGTCTTTAATCCATTTTGAGTTTATTTTTGTATATATTGTAAGGAAGTGTTCCAGTTTAATTTGCTTGTGTGCATCTCTCTCTTTTCCCAACACTATTTAGAGAAGACACTGTCCTTTCTGCATTGTATTGTTCTTGCCCCCTTTGTTGTAGATTAGTTGACCATATAGCATGGGTTTGTCTGGGCTCTCTATTCTGCTCCATTGATCTGTGTGTCTGTTTTTGTGTCAATAGCTTTCAAGTATAGTTTGAAATCAGGGAGTGTGATACCTCCAAATTTGTTTTTTTTCAAGATTGCTTTCTGGGTCCTTTGTGGATTCATACAAATTTTAGAATCATTTGTTCTATTTCTGTGAAAAATTCCTTTGGTATTTTGATAGGGATTACATTGAATGTGTAGATGATTTTGTGTAGTATGGACATTTTAACTATATATTGATTTTTCCAATCCATGAGCACAGTAAGAAAATATAGGCAGTAAACTTTTTTACATCGATCTCAATAATATTTTTTGGATGTCTCACCAGGCAAGGGTAAAAAAAGCAAGACTAAACAAATGGAATTACATTGAACTAAAAAGCTTTTGCACAGCAAAGGAAACATCAACAAAACAAAAAGGCAACCCACTGAATGGGAGAAGATATTTGCAAATGACACATTTCTTTTTTTTTTTTTTTTTGAGGGCAGTGTCACTGGTCCTCATATGTGGGAACCAACTGAGGCCGCTGGCTTTGGAAGCCAGTGCTTAACTACTGCGCCACTCGACCAGCCGTGGAAATGACACATTTGATAAGTGGTTAATATCCAAAATATATAAAGAACTCACACTACTTAACATAAAAAAAAATAATTACAACATGGACAGAGGACATGAATAGACATTTTTCTATAGAAGATACACAGATGGCCAACATACACATGAAAAGATGTTCAACATCGCTAATCATCAGGGAAATGCAAATCAAATTCACAATGAGATACCACCTCATACCTGTCAGATTGGCTGTTATCAAGGACAACAAAGAAGTGTTACCAAGGATGTGAAGACAAGGAAATCTTTTTGCACTGTTCGTAGGATTGCAAATTGATGCAACCACTATGGAAAACAGTATAGAGGTTCCTTGACAAATTAAAAATAGAACTACCATATGACCCAGAAATTCCTCTTCTGGGTATCTATACAAAGAAAATGAAAGCATTGATTCAAAAACACATATGAACCCCTGTGTTCATTATAGCATTATTTACAATAGCCAAGATACAGAAGCAACCTAAGTGTCCACTGATAGATGAATGGATAAAGAAAATGTGATACACACACACACACACACACACACACACACACACACACACTGAATGGAATATTAGCCATAAAAAATGAAATCTTGCCAATTGTGACAACATGGAGGGACCTAGAGGGTATTAGGCTAGGTGAAATAAGTCAGAAAGAGAAGGACAAATATCATATGATTTTACTTATATGTGGAATCTAAAAAAACAAATGAACAAACAAAACAAAACAGAAACACTCATAGACATGGAAAACAAACTGATGGTTGCCAGAGGGCAAAGGGGTGGGGAGAAAGGTGAAAAAGGTTAAAGGAAATAAGAGGTACAAATTTACAGTTACAAAATCAATAAATCATGTGGATGTAATGTATAGCATAGGGAATGTAGTCAATAATACCCTCATAGCCTTTTACAGTGTCAGGAGCTTCCTAGACCTACGCATTGTGGGGATCACTTCAATAAGGATACAAATGTTGAATAACTATGATGTTCACCTGAAACTATTGTAATGCTGTATATTAACCATATTTTAATAAAAATGTATCCTCAAGTGGTTTTAAATCTAAGAATATTAGCAACACAGTATGGCTCCAAAAATATTAATCATAGATGTAATACTTTTGGTTCTTTAAGTTATTTAGCAATATTCAGAATTTCTTCTTTAGCTAGTTTGTTTTATTTTTTCGTTATAGAAAATTGCAAAAACCAGTAAATGTAGAATAGTGTGATGAACCTCTATGTACCATTTACTCATCTTCAGGAACTATTAGCTTCATATCATTTAAAATTTTTGTCCTTTCCTTCTATTCTTTTTTTCCTGAAATCTTTTAAAGGAATTCTTGACATCATATCATTTTACTCATAAATACTTCAGTGTGTATCTAATAGATAAAAACTTAAAAAACGTAACTATTATAGCATGATGACATGACCAATATTGACACTAGTTCCTTAATGTTATCTAAACCCTAGTCCTCATTCAATTTTCTTCAGTTGTATAACATTCATGTTAGCCATACAAAGGGTGAATGGAATGTTAATATAACTATGAAACTATTACTAAATATAAGACTATTAATTTTATCCTTTCATAAAAATAAGAAGAAAAATGTGGGTACTAGTTTTCTCTGCCTTTATTTTCTAAAGCAAAATAACATCTGCCATTCTAAAGAGATCACCTCTAAATTATCTACACAATTTCCAAATGGAATGGTTATGTTTATTCTCATTTCACCTTAGAAGGTCAGCAAGTGTATAAACTTCTTGCTTTGTGATGGCAGTGTGATGTCATGCAGATTTTCAAAGAGAATGCAATTAGTGTCAGGTGCATCAAAGCACTGCACGTAATTAAAATCATTTTTAAGGAGAAACCAGAGAAAAGGGAAATCTCACAGACTGAAAAACAAGTTAACAGCTATATGGCAGCTTACATTGGCTCATTATTCAGCAACCAAATTATAGTGGAAAGAAAAATCATGACATACATGCATATTACATTACATATATAAAAGTTATATTCCAATTTTAAAAGAAATGTTTGCTTCTCTGAATATGTACGTATTTAATCTAACAAATTATATTTTAGACTTTGAATGTTGGTTATGTTTTTAAATTTTTTTCTCAGTATATTTGTAAAATTATAGTACACATATTTAAATTTTTTATTATTCTCACAATGAGAGATGTGGCACATGCCTAAAAATATCCAAAACTGGGCCGGCCGAGTGGCACATTGGTTAAGAGCTGGTTTTGGGATGCCAGCGGTCCTGGTTCGGATCCCACATATGAGGGCCAGTGACACTGCCCTCTACAGCTAACAACAGCTCCACCTGGAGCTGGGCAGTGCCAGCCCCGGTGATGGTGTGGGCTGCAGCCCCTGCTGCAGTGGGCTGCCATAGGCTACAGTGAGTGGCCGGCAGCCAGCGTGAGTGGCCAGCAGCCACCGTGAGCTGCCAATAGCTGCGGTGAGCAACCATCCAGAGGCCCGGCGACCAATCTGCCTCAGCTGGAAGAGCACAATGACGACACCAACATGGGCCAGTGAAGTAATGACCTCCGCAACTAGACTAAAGAACAAAATGACAGCAACTTTTCTGTTCCCCTTCCCTGATTCCCCAACGCTGTTCCCCTCCCCCAATTTCCCAATAAAATCTTCAAAAAAAGAAATATATATATATATATATCCAAAACCATGTGAAACACTTTTGGCTGTTTTTTTTTTTCTTTTCTAAATAAATAATTTCCCAGTGGGGCATATGATTAAAGAGTCAAAGAGATGTTCATTTTCTAATTATAAATATGTAAATACATATTCAGTTACTCGGAAGACCAAAAACTGCCTAATGACCAACAAGGGAAGACTTAGAATTATCCTTACATTATTTTATGAGTGATAATTAGTATTTTAAAGACACTGTTCTGCTAGACTGCTAATAATTTATATAGATATTTTCTTGCATTTTTTTCTTTTATTAGACCATAAATCCTACATACATAAAAATAAACTCTAAAAGTCAAGTGAGATTCAAAGGTAAAAATGCAAACTGTTACCTACCCCACCCAGCTTGGATATGGACACATATTACTCATATATCACTTGTATATTATAAATATTGGATTGTGAATGCAGTGTTCAAGCAGGAACACAAACATGTGAAATTATATTATCATGCCCCCTCTAACCTTTTATTTGTAATTTTGCTTTTATTATAAAACCTCCATAGGAGAAAAGGAATGTTTACTTGGTTTATGGACCCCAGAAAAAGAGTCAAGAACATAATGAAGTACTAAGATATGGAAGTCATAAACAATAGTGTAATGTTTATTATTTGGGGGAAAATAAAACTAGAAACCATGGTTAGAAAGTTTCTGTGTAACTACTTGAACTAACAAAACCAATAATGTGTAGTCTTTCCTTAATAGGAAAAAAATCCACACATATATTTCAAGCAATTCTGGCATGATGAAGGGAACGTACTTACGTATACAAGTAATATTAGTGGGATAAGTTTCAGCAAATCTTAAATATATAATTTTATAATTTTAATACATGACATAGAAATAAAATTTTAAACAGCACTGAAAAATAAAAATAATCATAAAAGATGTCCCCTTAATCCATATTCTCAGTTCCTTTTCTTAAATGTAGCTCCTTTGACTATCTCTATTTTTAGCTCTTTTGTTGACATAGGTTATATGGTTGTATAATTATCTTTACTCCTTGTTCTCCTTGTTTTTGTTTTGTCAATGGATATCTTCATAAATTTAATTAATATGTTACCCTTTCTCTGTTTTCATCTGTTTTAAAGTTATCTTTAGTTCCATACAATGAATTTAGAGGAATTTAGCATGTATTCATTTTTCTCCAGTTTCTTTCCACATCTCACATTCTGTCTGATATGTTAGCATTTTAATAATTTCAGGTATTAAAGAATGTATTAGCTATAATTATCTTTATTTTTTCTACTGTAGATTAATTCTGCAAATGGGTTTTAATAAATAACATTTATAATATGATTATGTAGCTACTGTTGACTAGGTAATGTGGTTGGATTTCTGCATCAAATAAAGTATAATTTTTTATACCTCTAGCAAAACTTCTGCCTAAAGGATATAGGCATGCAAGTAGAGCAATATGATTTTCTTTTTTTAAAATTTAATCCCTTGTTTAGAATCATGCCATATTTCCATTCATTGTTTGAACAAGCTTATTAAAAATGATATTCTGTTTTTCCAAGAATTTCCAACTGCATTAATTTTTATCTTTTTGACAGAAAAAAAAAATGTTTGCCTTTTGTTCTATTACTAATATACCTCTCGTTCTTCTATCATATTATGTCTTGAATGTGCTAATCAGTAATGATTTGTTACTGTATCTTTTGCTCTGTTTTATATAGAAAGTTTCTTGAATCCCCATCTGTGCCTATTAGTTCCTCTTTCTTGAACTCCTTGTTCATTTTGTTTCAGTAAAAATGTCTTCCAGTAATATAAAAGAGAAAAAGAACATGGAGATACGTTTTCTGAATTCTTAAATGCCGTCTTTTGCTTTCACATATCATTGATGATTTTGTTGTCAGGTAATTCAATATTCAAAATCATTTCCACAGATAATGAAGACATTTTCCCATTGTCTTTCAGAATTCAGATTTACTAATAAGGAATCAAATGCTTACTGACTTTTTCTTGGGAGGGGAAGTTTCTATATTTTTATCTGAGAGGTTCTTCTCTTCATTCTTGTTCTGAAATTTAACCAGACATGCCTAAGTGTGTGCGGTTTTCTCTCGCCCTTTGTAATATCTTTCACTCTGAAAACTGCTATCTTTATTTAGCCATGGAACAGTTCATGCTATTTCTTTAATTATTCCTTCTTATCTCTGTTACTTTTTTTCTGGAAAGTGTGTTTATAGGTGTTGACCTGATTGAATTGATCTTTTATTTCTCTGTTTCTCTTAATGTGTTCCATCACTTTAATCTTTTCCTCTACATTGGGATAATTTATTTTTCTTTTTTCTTTTAGTACTTATTAATATATTGATTGTGTTTTTATTTTCACAGTTATAATTTTAATTTGTATGAACTCTTTATTCTTCTATGATTGTTTAAGTTACACGGTTCTTTTTCATGTATGCAGTATATCTTTTTTAATCTCTTTGGGAATGATGATTATAATTTGTTTCTAAACTTTGAATTATTTATATTTCCTCTCATGCCAGTATTTTATCTTTGTCTTTGTTCTTGCTTTTGTTCTATTCATTATCCTTAGCGGTTATTGTTTGCACATTTTTGCAAATAAAGGAGCAAAAAAATGGATTTGTGGAGGTAGCTTGTTTCTGTTTCCCCTGTCATTGCATTACTCCTCTCTGAGTGATTGTACTGATTGGAAGGACATGCAGATTGGTGAACCTGTTCTCCTTCCCTGCCAATTAGGGAGAGAGAGGAGGAATGGGAAGTGTGTCACTGAAAAGAAAACAGCATCCACCTCTATTGAGCCTTCTCTTGTGCTGACCTGAACTGTGACTCCCTCCATTGGCTTGGGTTAATCTGCTTGCACTGTTCCATTCCCCTTCTCTGCACTTCTGCAAATGTCCTTTTCACCTTGCTCTTATTTCTATGATTGAAAGATAGGAGGCGGTAGCAGAGAGCAGTAAGTGTACCTGGCCCATCATCTTGAATCAGGAATTTCAGAAATATTTGAGAATATTATTAACTTTTAAATCATAAAATTCTGTGATGGAACAATGTATGGGTGAAATATGTTAAATGAAATAACTTGTAAATGACTACAGTGACAACTTACAATACATGCCTTGCAGCACACAAAACAATTAGAGAAGCAGCCCAGTATGTAATGACCACCGCCACTTCCTGACGTGTACTGAATCCTGCTCATGTGTCAAGCCCTGCTTTGAGTACATTTATTAATTTCATTCCTATACACAAGAATTTTGTGAGTTTTATATCACTATTAACTTCATTTGGCAGATTAGAAAACTGAATCTAGACAGCTAAGATTTCTCCAAGGTGAAACTGCTGTTAGATGACAGAGCCAAGATTCAATCCTGTAGTCTAGCACCTGAGCCTGCACACTGCATTACATCATCAGTGTGATGAAAATGTTATAATCATAAAAATAAAATTATATGGGAAAATTTTTAAAAATGTATTGGTGTTTTACAGTCACTAATATTAAAAAACAACATTGAGTTTTGAACAAATATAGTAATGATTTTTTTGAGAAGAGCTGTTTAAATGTGACGTATGTTACTTTCCATGGCAAGAACGTTAAACCTAACTACTCCCAGCACTCCTGCACGCTAGTTTATCAACTAGTATTGATTTATTTACCTTCTCTGCTCTTCAGTTTTCTTCTCTGTTACATGTTCATTTCACTCCTTATGAAATATGTATTAAATGCTACTTTCCAGTCTCTTTTCTGGGAGTATGGGAGACAGCAATGAACAGAAAACGTTATTTTCTAGAGGGAATTTATATTCCAGCGGGAAAAATAGTCCATGAGTAAATACCAACTCAGTATAGACTTCTGTTTCCAGCAATGAATCTAGCTTGTTTCTGAGCAATTCTTCTATTTATAACAGAAAACCTGGTCAAAACATAAAATATCATCTGTTAATAAGCACAAGATTTACATAAAAATTGTGGAGAGAAGGGAAGCCTAAATATTTGAGCCTGACTGTTGAAGTTGCTTTTACCCCTTGCTGATTTCAGTTCCAAAGCAGTGGTTGAGAGGCTGAGTAGCTGAGCAAAAAGGGGAAGTTGAAAGGCTGAGAAACATGGTTTTCAGAAATCAAAAACTGGAAATAATCAGGGATTATTTGCAACCTCCCTGGCTTTCAGTTGAAACCCTGAAGAGCTAGTGCAATGGAGTAAGAATCAAGCAGCAATAGCCCAGGCCTCACAGGAAACTTTGAGTCAGCTCTGGGCCTTGAAGATAATCTGTCCCCAGACCAACTGAATGCCAGAGCAAAGGAGAATGTATTGATAGTTCTAAGCAATGATGGAAATATTTTGGTAGACTAGAGAACAGGGGATGAGAGTGCTAGTCCTGCTGAGGGTGTGTTGAATTAAATGATAATGGGGTCCTTATTGAATGGGGAAAGAAGTGAAAACAAGAGAGGATCCATAGGCTGGGAAAACAGGAATGTCTTTAAAATTTTAGAAGTCATGGTGACTGGATACAGGAAGTTGTGATCAGAAAGCCAGTTTTACCAATTGAAAAATTTAATGACAAGCTGATATATGACAAAGTGGTTGTTGAAGTGAAGAAGATAATTGAAGAAGAAACCAAGAAACTGCACACAGCTAGGTAGCTGCAAGAATTATCCAATTTGAAGGGTGCAGTTGCATGGAATTCTGGCAGGAATTCAATTGAGAGGAAGTCAAAGCTTCTCTGAATTAGGAATGTTTGAAAAGTTATGTAATTTGTATTTTTCTAAGGATTCAACTTTAACAGGAGAAATATTCCTGGGGGGCAGGAGGAGGGAGGATGGGAACTTCATTGTTTGACTAAGGGTCATTTTTTTCTCTCTCCTCATCAATGTTTGTATTCTTCAATCCTTAATTTAAGAAAGGAAAACAAAAAACAAAAAAAAAAAAAACATAATTTGAGGAAGGGCATTTTTCAATGACTTCAAAAATTAAGAAAAGTATTGAGAGGAAACCTTAAATTTCATAGCTATTACTTTATTATAATCATAAGTAAATTGCTACTCTTCACAGTAATTTTTGACAATGGAGTAATGGCTTAAGCTCACTGTGTAACATCTGGTATACCTTCTGTACACTAAAAATCAATTAGAATTTTTAATTATTTTTGTGCAACATCTGCATAGCAATTTGATTCAAAGCCAAATTAAATGTTCTCTCTGATGATGCTGTAGAAAGATACATTCACCGCTTAAGAAACTGTCCTTTTCTAGAGTGTACAATTTTAAACTATTTGGCTTGTCTTTCCTGATTTGGTTATCAGGTTTAATTTATGTAATTAATAGTACACATTGGTGTATCTTAATAGGTTGTGAGACCCAATATCAGAATTCATTGTTTAATTTTCTAAACACTTCTTTTAACTGTAGCACTTGCTTTTCCTATCAAACTGTTTTTTCAGAGTTGGCAAACAGTTTCAAATAATCCCCACATAATTAATTGTTGATGATATGGTTTTCGCCCTTCCGGCTCATCTTGAGCTATTGCCAGTGCTGTTTACATCTTCTGTTTAGGAGAGTCAGATGCAAACAGAAATACAATGGAGTGACCAAAC
The DNA here is from genome assembly GCA_033961575.1 of Aselliscus stoliczkanus. NCBI lineage: Eukaryota > Metazoa > Chordata > Mammalia > Chiroptera > Hipposideridae > Aselliscus > Aselliscus stoliczkanus. The sequence continues at coordinate 156,400,348 of CM066731.1, forward strand.
ACTCAGGAGACAAAGTTCGATGCTCTTTTCTAATGAACACAGATCCTAATCAACTCAGATGTCAGTTTTTAACCCTTGATTAATTATAATCATCTATGACAATCATTTTTATGGCTTTATGATAATTTTCAGCCTTTCTGTTCTTGAATAGGATGCTATTATTTAAAAAGAAAGTGTATATGAAACACTTTTATCGAAATTGAAATAATCTGTAGACGATCAATCCATGCTATTGACCTCTATTGCTTGTATTCAAAATTTAATTGATTTGGTAAATAGTAGCCATTTCTCAATGTTAAAAGCTCAGTCATTACTTTTTCACTTGTATAAAATTGTCTTGAAAGATTATCCTATCTGTTCCTTACTGCTGTTATTCCTTTGTGAGTCTCATTTTCATTTATATTTTGTAGGTAATGTGTCTGTGGTCTGTTATTTCTTCTACTTTTTCATAAATTTTAATTTTATTAATTTTGTTATAAATTTGCATGCATATTTGTTTTGCTAGTTCAAAAATTTGATGATTTCTGAAGTATTTCTAGTGACATTGAATAAATAGCTAATTTTGAAAATAATACGAACATATTCATGAAATATATGAAAACTTTAAAGTTTAGGGTAATCTAAGCTAGTTTGTATCAAACTTTAATGTGCATAGTTGTCAGCTGGGGATCTTGTTATAAAGTCAGGTTTAGATTTAGTAGGCATGAAGTGAAGTTTAATATTATGCATTTCTAATAAACTCTTAGGGTATTACCCATGCTGCTATATTTGTAATTTGGCTTATAATTTGAGAAACAAAGATATAAATAACTTCCTGTTTTGATATATTTGATTATTTTTTTCATCAAGTAAAACTTTGAATATTGTTGAGTATATTAATTTTCTCTAGTTGTAGGTAACACACTATTATTCTGCCCTTATACCATAAAACTCTTTAGTAAACCAGCCTAATCTTGTTTATCCAATTTTTCATCAACCCTGCTGGTATCACTTAAAATCAAATTTATGCCCACAGTACTTTTCATGACTATTCTCTTAATGTTCTGTATCAACCCACTCATCTCCAAACCAAGATTATTTATGCTCATTGCTTATAGCAAATTGGAGTGTAGAGGACAAAGGCTAAGCTATCAAGGAGACCAGGAGGAACAGTCTACATGAGAGTAATTGTCACAAGAGAACCTGTGGTGTGTGGTGGTGGGGACATTGACATTTAAGGAGCTGAACATGGTGTTTGGGAAGGGAGGAAATCTCATGTGTCAAGATGGATATCGTGGGATGAGCACCTGCAGTTACACATGCATATGTTCTTGTGCTGCTAGATAATGGTCAACCACACTAGTTGGGTTCATAGTAATACCTCACTCTTACTTGTAAGGGTTACTCTATGCACATCCCATGTGTATATATACATACATATCAAGGAATTATAAACTGTATCAGGTCAGCCTTATTTTCCTCTTGGTCAGTTGTGAACCAAGATGCGTTATGATGATGTGCAGCACAGGTCAGCATCTAATCAAGGGCTCTGTGTACACACAGATGCATTTGCACATGCGCACACACAAACACACACACATTTCTATAATGTGTACTAACAGTCACAAGTAATAATGGCCCACACAATTTTCTGCAATTTGCCTTACCATTTGAACACTGAGACTTCGTATGGTTAATTTCCATGGCTATTATCCATTTTTCTCATTGGGCTTCCTTCTTCTTAGTCCTGTCATCCTTTTCCATTGAAAAAGGAGCTAATAGGTGTAGCCCTTTTTCTTGCTTCTCCCATAAACTAAAACCTCATGAACCATAATCCATCAATACAGTGCTACTAGTTTCTCTAAAATCCTTGCGTTATAACTGCTTATCTGTGAAGTGAGCAAGGAGGAGACTGGCTGGAAGGCTGCTTATTCCTCAGGAAGCCGAGCAATACCTCCATTCCTGATTGGATGCGTTAGTTTAGATATCAGTTCTCTCAAATAGCCTACACTGATTCTTATGCTTTACAGGATTTGGGTGGGGGTTGGGGGAGAGTATAATTATGTTGATATCTTTAAAATAAAATAACCTTAAAAGCATTACAATGGTTGTCTAATATTTTTTATAAATTAATGAGTATTTATTGCTTTATTTTGTATTTTTCTTGACTTGTTTTTTATCCATTAGAGATCTATCTTATTCTTATTTCAATTGATGATTAAATTTTCAAAATATTTGACATTGGAAATGATCAATTGTACCTTTGAAAGGAAGCTTGTTTATAATGGCTTTCTATATGAATTTTTTACTTTTACTGGAAGCACAGGCTGTTTAATGAAACCTTGACACATTATTGGTCTATGGATTGTCGTGACAAATTTCTAACTGCTAGATTTCAAAATAATTCCAAATTTTTATTCCTTTAATTATTGATCAAATGAGTTTAGAAATTCTTATCAACGTTATGGTTTATTTCCATTAGTCAATACACTGTGAATGGATACAGCTCAGTTATCTTGGGGTGCTCCTCTATATTTTGTGAGATTTAAAGTCATTGAGCACCACGCTCATTTTTCACAAATCTTAGTTGTGCATGGTCATTAATCATTTATCAGTCTCTGGGTTTTTTTTCCCTCCCAAATCCTTGCATTATAAAATGGAATTTCTGACAATGAGCCCATACCAAGCCAATAAAACAACTCAGTTGACTCCTATATTTTTCATTCTCCATTTTAATTTCCCTTAACTTTTTATTTGGAAATCCATTTTTTTCAAAGTTAAATAAAAACAAAACACAAGATACATTTTTTCTCCTTCTCCAGCTTACTAAATATAATCATACACACATTATTAATACATACTTTAAAGAATACATTTCAATAGAGAGATCAGCATTATATGCTCCTAATGTAAAAAAAAAAAAAAAGGAATATTTAAATTTTAAAAAAAGAAATCTCCCCTGGCACCATAAACCCAGGTGGCTAGAAGTTTATACTTTGTCTAAATACTCTGCCTGACCTGAGAACCATTATAAGCTCAAAATCCTGATGAAGCATATTTTAATCATCTTCATTTCATTCAAGGGTCTTTGGTTCCAAGAAACAGAAACCCATTTAAAGTATTGTAAAGTATTGTAAATATCATGGAAATGAAGCACAACAGGGCATTCTGGAGTTAGGTGCTGAGATGTTAGAAGCCGTGGAGGACAGAGATGATGACTGTACTACCCACTCTCTCCCTGGGGCCTCCAGCTTGCTGCTTCGTCCTTCCTTCTGTATTCTGCTCCAGTCTCCTTGAAGAAGGGGATTCCTCTGCTTACATTCAATTTTTTTTTCTCTGAAATAACTAAAACTATTATGCAATCTTGATTATCATAACACAACTCTGTATGGTCAAACATCCACCCCTACTCTAATCAACTGTGACAGAAAAACAGGCAAGACGTATGTGTACATGTATGATTCAGACAGCCAAAGAGCAATTCATACAAAATAGACTACTTGCAGACATGTTTTTCAAACACAACTACCGCTGTAAAATGCTATTTTGACTTTTTTTTTTTTTTTTTTTTTTTTTTTGAGGGCAGTGTCACTGGCCCTCGTACGTGGGACTGAACCGGGGCCGCTGGCTTCCCAGGCCAGTGCTTAACCACCGCGCCACTCGGCCGGCCCTAAAATGCTATTTTGATCTACATATGTCTTAACAGTGTAATAGTTATTCACAAGTAATGCTTTCTTTAATCAGAAAAGGAAATAGGATCTTAAGATCTTGTATAAATGATAGCAATTATCTGTAAAAGGCACTCAACAGGAAGTTGTTTAAAATGTGAAACAACTACTTTGTCAATTAATAGCAAAGGATGAGGTGCTATTTTAGCTTGGGCTACTATAACAAAATGCCATAAGACTGGGGAGCTTATAAACAACAGAAATTTATTTCTCACAGTTCTGGAGGCTGGAAGTCTGAGATCTGGGTGCCAGCATGGCCCAATTCTGTGAAGTCACCCTTCTGGGTTTCACACTCCCAACTCCTCATTTTATCCTCACATGACAGAGAACAGACACAGGAAGTATTCGTAAGCTGTCTAGTGACACAAATCATACTCCTGAGAGCTCCACCCTCATTACCTCCTCTCAGTTTTCTTGCCAAGGCTCCAACTCCAGATACCATCACATTGCTGTATAGGGTTCCAACATATTAATTTTGGGGGAACACAGACATTCAGTCCACAAAAGATGCTGAGCTTTCTATAATTAGCCACTGAAATGAAATCAGCTATATAAAAGTGGACTTGTAAAATGTTATTTTATGTTTTTTTCTTATATTTTACATATTACTTACAAAGTTTACTGCCCTTTTTTTTTTTTTTGAGGGCAGTGTCACTGGCCCTCATATGTGGGACCCGAACCGGGGCCACTGGCGTCCCAAGCCAGGGCTTAACCACCGCGCCACTTGGCCGGCCCTACTCATAAAGTTTAAATGGTAAACATTTAAAAATTCTACAATGATCCAAACACATCATGAACAATATGTGTAGTAAATTCTTATTCTATGGTACTACAAATAAAACCTAGGATTTAATACACTGTTTTAGGACAAAATGTCACTTTAATGAAATAAGAGTAGCTCAGGAGTAAAGAAAATTAAGATTTTATTAGCTTTAATTTATTAATGTGGAGACAGAAGAAAAAGACATTTTATCTGCTGATATTTTTACAAAGGTTTTAGCTTTTGAAAAAAAATTACGGTAGTATATATTAGCTTTTTCTTTTCTAGAAAATCTGTTCTTTTACAGGGATGACCAGAACTTCATCCCATTTCTTTGATATGTATTATTAATATAGCTCAGGGAAAATTAACAATAGTTGCCTAGGTAATTTCTGTGTTTTATTATAAAGGACGATTTAAATATTTCTCAGTGTAAATATGGTAAAAATAATGTAAAAAAATAAAAAAAAAAACTGAATCAGTACAATCTTCAATGTTTTTTATTGTACATCTTGAGTTGACTATATTCCATTGTACTTTTTTCCTCTACAGTACCTTCTCTAGATCATTTTCATCTGAGTCAATTTTGGGTGTATTATACAGATTCATTTATTTATTACTATTGTTCCGTAGGAAGGAATTTTTTTTTTTTTTTTTTTTTTTTGGTTCTGTGAGAAATTCTTATGAATCTCAGCAGGGCCAGTGCAGAAAGCAAGGCTCTATGCCAAAGGGTGATGGCAGCCATTGTGTTGCTTCATCTAGGGAAAGCCAGGTACCCAGGATTTTGCACTTAGGGTGCCTCTCTCAGGTCTCAACAGCTTTGGTAACAAGATGTTGTCTCTTCCGTCATATAATAATAAAGATTTCTAATCCATACTTTGATTTTGGCTTCATTAATTTTTAAAAAAGAAAACCTATCTAATAAGTGGTAATTCTTATTAATTTGCATTTAATCAGAAATGAATGCATTCTTCTTTGATATTTACACTGAAAAAGCAAATTTAACTTACAAGTAAACCATTAAAAATGTTCTCTTTATATAGAATCTAGATAAAGGAGTAATTTTATTAGTGTTTTCCTTTAGAAATGATTTCCCTTTACTGTTATTTCTTATGACCAATTTCCACGTGCACTTAACTGATTTTACTATATTTAAATTGAGTGCATTTGAATTCATAAAACCTATAATTCCATGTGCAACTTTTCAATAACATTTCTATATTACGAGTCAAAGTAATAAGATTAGAGATAAAGTAATTGTTTTCCTTCTGGATCTCCTTATCAATTTTTTATCTGTGATCCAATATTAATTGGCATCGTGGTCATGTATGATTATCAAAAAAAAGCACAGTTGTGCTACTGATAATTATTGTACATAAATATTCAGAGTTTGATGTTTATCTGAATACCATTAAATATCCCATTATGTAATTCCATGGGAAAGTGTATCTAAGGTTTAATTACTGTTTATACTGCTAGATTATTTACCAGAAGATTGCAGTGATTCACAACCCCCCACCGCAATAGTGGATAGAATGCCATTTTTTTAAAACTCCTTGCCAGCATTCATTCCTGTTGTTGTTCTTAATAACTTTTTCCTCTTAGAATGAAAAACTTGTTCATTGCTATTTTAACTAGCTTTTCCTTTGCTGATAGTGAGATAGATCATCTTTTTGACAAGTATATTGATGATGCATATTTCCTTTCCTGTGAAAGCCCTATTTATATCCTTGCTTACATTATTTCACTAGTTTGCAGTCTCCATATAAATTTATAAGTACAATACTTCTTGCCACACATTTATTTATATGCAGAGGTTTTGCAGTTACATCTCCCAGCTTATCATTGTTCATTTTTTTTTGTTTATTTGTTTTTGCCATTTAAACAATTATCTTTATGTAATAAAGTAAGCCTGCCTTTTCCCTTATGGATTTCTTCTTGTTCTGCTTAAGAAGATTCCATCTAATTCAAGTTAACTCTTTTTTTTTTTTTCATTTTTACATTGAAATATAAGCATATCATCCAGTTTTACAAATAAAGACATGGAGACTCAGAAAGTTCAGCAACTTTGTTGAGTAAGTCTATAGTTTTTTTCAATTGCTAAATACCTTAGCTGTATTTATCATAACTATTATAATGTATGGCACCCGATCTATTGAATATCTGTTATTAGATGCCTGGAAACCTTTTTCCCTCTCACCATTTATAGGCCCTAAGTCTTTGTTAGCAAACCACACTTCTCAACCACGTACTATTTTATCTTGCTTCCAAATCCAACTTGATCTTGATTGAATAAGCTGATCATCCCATGTCATTCTAGCCCAATGAGAGCCAGTGGATCTCTAGGGAATGTTGGAGTGGGCGTATGGGAGCTAACAAAAAAGAAGCTTTTCACTTTTCCTCTTCATTTAGTGGTTCTAAAATGTAAAACTTCAAATGTCTGCAGCCGTCTTGCTCAATAACGAAAGCCAGCTAACGATGGAACTAGTATCTAAAAGAAGTATAGCTCGAACTTAGATGCTGTGACATGTGAGGTGTGAATCATGCTCCACCAGAAGCTAGCCCTATCAATGGGACTTTCAATTAAAAGAGACAAACATTTCTTTTTACATTAAGCCATATTCAAATGGGTCCTCTCCATTTCCCATGTACATCATAAAGAATCATCAGACATTACCGAATTATGAAACATGAACTATGGAGTGAGTGGAGAGTCTCACACTTAAATGTTCTAACACAATTTGCCTTTTGAGATTCCTTAATCTAAATACTATTATACTTAATTTACAATATAAAAGCTTACCTTTTACTCTTGAAATGCTTTTAAAGAGCAGTTACTGTGTAGGTGATTGTCTCTTTAATACTATGCAGAACCTCCTCTAAGCAATTCAACTGTATAGTTAGGTGATAATGGCGTTTCATCCTAAACTGTGTCCTACTGAAATTGTTTTTAACAACATTGCAGATCAGATACATCCTACTGTCATGCATAGACTTTGTTTTTTAACAGCCGACTATCGAAGGAAAAATAGTTATTTTTTTAACAATTGGCTCCCAATTTTTCTTTATACAAAAGCATTCTCTAAATGGAAGGTCCATTCTCTAAATGGACCAAAAGCTTTGGTCATGAAACATGAGGTCGTAAGGTCATGCATGGAAAGGGACAGGGAAACAACTGCCTTGGAACTGCTAAATCAGAAGTCACAGCAATTGGAGATCAGGGTAAGAACCAAGGGAGAAGTAGGAAATGGGGGACTTTCAAAACAGGAGTTTTTGCTATTTAGTTTTAAGTTGTTTCCTGTGCTAGAGAAATGTGTTTTAGAAAGGACACTCTGCATGGGTTGGCATGTTGTTCAATGAATTGAAGCAAATTCATCTGCTGGAGATCATGGGGATTCCTGATAATCACTAAAAGTATTATTTCATTTTTTTTTTTTTTTTGGAAGAGAAGGAGCCTAGCTTATTTTGGGGGGTTCAATCTGTTTACACTGTGGTATAAGGAACACTGTTCTGCAATAAGTGGAGTGTTTATTTTTATTTAGAAGTTCTTTGTGTGGGCACCAGTAACCAATTACAGAAATAGCTGGAACTTCAATTTCTGCAAGCAACTCTATGGATGTCATAACACTTACTAGTTTTAATAAGATTATATGAAACTGTAATTCGAATGGAAGATTCCACGAGGTCCATTAAAATTTATTGAATGTTATTTAATGGCAAATTAATATTTACTGTCATTTTAGGAAATTAGGCCATTGTTTCTATATCTTATTTCTGTTTTTTTCAAATATGAGTGCTATAAATACAACCTAGTGGTTTTTATAAAGGAAAAACTAATACACTATATTGATATATAAATTAAATTGCTCCATTTATTTTAGATTTCTTTTTTTTCCCCCGCCAATAATACCTTTTCCCCAAAGGGGGGAGGAGCAAAACAGTCTCCTTTCCGGATGGAATTAGACACACATCTACTTGCCAGTGTATGAACAGTCTATATCTAGTTTTGAAAATAGTTACATTAGATCTAAAACAGAAGTATATAATACACTATTTAATATTTTCTGAAATGTTTATTACTGGTTGGCAATTTTCCTTTTAATATTGATGGCAATTGCTCTTGGAAATTGTTGTGGTGCAGTTTTCCCAAATTCCTATTAACCATTTGGCCTTCTTTAGAAATAACAGAAAGTAGAAAACCATGTTGCATTTTTCCCCCGTCAAATGCTTGTATAATGCTTTGTATATTGCTAAATCTTTATGGAAGACTAAAAATAAAGGGATTGAGACAAGTAACAAAAGAGTAGATGTTGGTGTTTTTTTCTGGTAACTGAGGAAAAAACAAAACAAAACACAACAAAACAGTCTTGTCTGAGGGCTCAGAAACTAAATAGTAAAACACCTTATCCACTGCCTTTTGCAAAGATATAAATTGGTTTTCCTGTAAGTTTTTTCCCTCCTAAATTTGATCCTCATTATGATTTCTTGACTACTTATTTAAAGAATTCAAGTAGACAATGAAAGATGAAATTTTGTTGGAAATTTTGTCTGGATTTTTCTGATGTTTTGAAGCAACTTGAGATGTTTTGTAGAAACGATTGGTGTAAAATAATAATAGGTGAAAAATAATCATAAGTTTCAAAGGGTAATGTTTGATTACAAAAAACGATAAGTGAGCGCAGGCTCTTCTACCTACTATTTGGCTAATTAAAGAAAAAAAATCGCCTGACACAGACATTTCATAAAAATCATGGACTAATGTAACTGTAGAAATATAAATTTCAATAAGGTGATAATATCTTTGAAACTAGGGATTATGTGACAGCCAAATTTTGATGCCCTCAGTCACCCAGCAGAGTATCTAGTCCTCTAACATATAATATTGGCTTAATCTGTTGAATTATTTTTATCCTGCTAGTCACTTACTCCTTATTGGAGTTTTTATACAATCAGTATGTGAAGCCAACTTCTGGGAGATGTAGTTGTGTTACTGACCTTGGGGCTTTCCACCTGCCATGGGAATATACTGTAACTTGAATAGAAAATAGGTGAAGAATGGTGAGGTTCAGAAGGAAACTGAAATTTGGGATCAGATTTGCCCAAGAAATGATTATTCTGGAGAAAAAAAAAATCACAGATTTTTTTGGTAGTATTTTCTATCCAAGACAAAGTATCGTAAACTAGCTAATCAACAACAACAACCAAAAAATAAAAATAAATAAAATAAAAACAGGAAAGGGAAAAATAACTGGATGTGTGCATAGAGCAGGCATTTGAAGAGAGGATTGGAAAAAGGGATACTATAAATTTAGGTGACTCATTCTTGGAAGAAGGAACTTGGCCATTTATTTCAACAACTCATTCATGAGCATTGCTCGTTGATGGCTTCACTTTAAGGACTTATTGACAACTAAAAAATACTTCTTAATAGTAATGAGCCCAACTAGCATGAGTTGGAGGAACTGTGGCTTAAAAGGAGGCCTTCTCTTTTTTAAATTTCTTAACTGATTAACAATAGCCTTTAAGTGACCCTTAAAGTAAAGTATACTGAATTTTATGTGTGAATGATGAAAGATTTTCTCAGAAGTGTGAAGACTTGTTTGAAGATCATATATTTCTTGCTAAGCATATTAATTTTATCCATGCAATTTATAGCAAATTTTGTTTCTCTTCAATTTCACTCGCTCTAAAATATAGCAATGTTTTACGTACTTGGAGAGGTAAAATACAGCTATATCATATCAATCAATACACTAATTTGTAAACATTTATATTTGCATAAGTTTAACTTTAACAAATGATTTTTGGAATTGACAAATTTGTAAGAATTAAGGTGAGTTATGATTTGAGTCATGACAAGGAAATAGTTCCAAACAAGATTCAAAGGGACTGCTTTTGGAACACTTATTATATGCCCTCATCTGTGTTTTTTCTTTTTCCTTTTTTTTTTTTTTTTTTTGTGTAATGAAAGCATTTAATGTAATCATCTCCATAACATACTTTGATGTATACACTGATGCATGTACTAAAGTATACCGTACATTCGGATTTCTATTTTAAGTGTTTATATTGAAAGAAATGGTACATGTAACTCGAACGCTTCTTAGCTGTAGCAATCTCTGTTATTTGAAATCTTGTTCTAAGATAATTTTTCAGTTGACAACTGGTTAATATCTGAAATAAAAGTTTACATTTTGAACAGGCAGCATTTGATTACAGTCATGTGCCACATAACAAAGTTTCAGTTGACAGTGGGACTAAATATATTATAGATTATAATGGAGCCGAAAAGCTCTGATCACTTAGTAAAGTCATAATGTAATGCATTACTTACATGTGTGTGATGATACTGGTGTAAAGAAACCTGTGCTTCCAGTTGTATAAAAGTACAGCACATAAAATTGCAGAAGTAGGCTATACCATCTAGATTTGTGTTAGTTTCTCTATGGTGTTCACACAATGACAAAATCATCTGTGAATTTCTCAGAATGTTTCCCTGTCACATGACTGTAAATCTTAAATTCTCTATTGACTAAATGCTCCTTAGAAATCTTTAATGGGTTATATAGGGATGAAAAGGTTAGAAAGTGATTGATCATGAAGGTCCTAGATTATAAGATAAACCCATATTATTTCACTAACCTACATATTGTAAAATGTATTTAATTGCATTAATGTCTTGTTACTGAATCTCAAAATGGCCTTTTTAATAAAGGCCATATATAAAATGAAATGTAACATTTTATTTGAATCTTTGATAACCTAAGATTAATGGTTATCTCAAGAATTTTTTTTTTTTTAAGATTAAAAAATCCTCACCCACTCTAAGGTTCAACATCTGAATACTTTTCTTTCAAAGCTAAAGAAGGTGAACCTTGTGGGTAATCTGCCTAGCTATAAGAATGACTAAAGATCATCATAGTTCACAAAATGTGCTTGAATTAGTCAACTTCAGTTGCATTCATTTTTTGAAAACTACCACAGCATGCATAAGAAGCCTTTTTTTTTTTTTCTTTTTTAGTGTTGCAAAAAGTTAGTCTGGCTTTAATGCTATCAATCAAAATGAGATTATATTTCTACAATTTAAAATATACCTTGGCATATGATTGTGCTGTGGAAGATGACAAGAATGGAGCCATATTAAAATAGAGAAAATTTCAGAGGAATTGCCCTGCATGTCTTCTTTCTTTATATTCTGAACTGGATCAAACCACAACATTCCAAAAAGTCAGTAGAACTAGAATATCCTGTTTGTAAAGACTGATGAAATAAGACTTTGCTGATGACTAAATCCCTAACCAATCAATGAGATACAAGCCTAGACTTTTGCCTGATACTGACTCTCAAGCCAGTGCATGATGTACAAATCTAACCTGACTTCATCTAGCAGTAGTAAACTCTTTTTGAATGCAACTTGCCTCATATTCCTCCCTTTTTTACATGATAATCCCGATACCCTTTTTTGTGGGGTGAAGGTGGGGAGGATACTAGGCTTCTGCCTGAATCTGTACTTCATAAATTGCAATTCCTCTGATCCCAAATTAAGCTGTTTCTTCAATTATGACCTCTTAGATTTTTATGTTGATGGTACCCTACAGCTCTAACATGTTATAAATTTTAATAGAAATGTAGAAAGAGCAAAATTTGTATTTTATACCTAGAAAACATGGGGATTTAAAGAAGGAGAAAGATTCATAACAGGTAAAAAAAAAATGGTACATATAATTTCAACCCTTCAATGGCCTCCAGTTGTTTGAGGCATTTCACCCTCTCAGATTCATTCATTCAGCTTGCCTTTCATTACTTTCACTATGGGGTTGTGGCAAAAATCTGCTGTGGTCCAGTTATGAGATATGTCAAATATTTAAGCAATTGGTGCTAAATCAGTATATAACACGTGATCATATAAACTGCACTAATACCCTTTAGACTATTTTAAATGACATGTTTAGCAAAGTTTTTTTCTGATGAACACTTAGTTAACCAGAATACTATGTTCACATTCTGTAAACATCTCTTTAAGCAACAAATAAAATATTCTGTTTTTTTATTTAAGTAATTAAAACTAGTATTTATTTCTATTTTTATGTTAGGATCTACATAGCTATTCTGTTTACAGTACTGCCATTGTGTAGAGATGTATCTATAAATATGAAATAAAGATAGAAACTTATAAAAAATGGAATTATTATTGATGTTAGGAACAATTTTATGTTGCCTATTAACAGATTCAATAATTTCTAAAGGAGTTTAAAAAATTTTAAATTGTGCACTTATTAAAGTCCATTCTGTATTAGTTTCATACTGACTTCTAATTATTCACACAGTAAAGCCTTGGTCCTTAACCTCCAGGAGTTCATAGCAAGAGAAGAAACTAACAACTTAATACAATTAAAATTATAATTATTAAATGCTGTAAATGCAAATAACAAGGGAGGAATTACTAAGTGAGCCTGAGGGTAGAGTTAATCAGAGAAAGCATTATATTTTGATGGGGATGATTTTGAATCAATTATTTTATAATTTAATCTAGGACTTGGAGGTGGTTTGGGTGGGAGAAAGAAAATGGATAATGATGAAGGGAAGAAAAGAAAAAGGGTCGTGTTTCGGAAACAACTAGAAATGCAGAAAATTATGTGTTTATAGAGAGAAATTTAAGAGCCTGAATATATTGAAACAAAACTGTTGTGAAAAAGACCTGCAAGAAATTAAATATTATTAGAACAATAAGTTAAATGTGAGAGATAAGATTAAGGTGGTAGGGAGAGGACAATCCACAATTGATGCTGTACGCTATCCATAAAAAAAGGTTTGAACTTTGTCTTATAGTTAACTAGGCGTCACGGATGGATTTTGAATAAAGGAATGGCATGATGAGATATATTTTAGAAAAGAGGGTGGGTTAGAAATTATTAACATTGGAAGCAGAGAGACAAGATATAATAGAAATCCCACTGAGAGGCAAAGAGATCCTTCACTAAGGTAACTTGAGGAGTGAAGAGCCTAGACCAATATAAAAGGATTTCAGGAGTAGAATCTAGGTTGAATGTTTAGAATGAAGAAGAGGGAGAGGTTTTGGGTATCCAGCCTGGTTCATTGAGTGGGTGGTAATATCATTCCTTAAAATGAGGAGCACAAGAAGAAGCTGGGAAGGCACAGATGGGGAGGTAGATAATGAGTTCAATGCATGAAAAGTGAAGATTATTAATAGAAAATTGGATATATACCTGAAGCTCAGGGAAAATGAGCTTTGAAGATGTAAATTGGGTAGTCACTTATTGTTCTTATGTTTCTTGCTGTGTGTATTTCTATTATTGGATAGATAGGGAAAATTATGCTACTGTGGGATTTTAAAATTGTTATCTTAGTAGTATGTAAAAAAGATTTTTTCTTTATTTAAGCAATATATTAAATATCAAAGATACATGAATAATTTAAAATAGTTTCAGTTAGTTCATTTCCTCATTTTTATCTTCATAAATAAAACATTTATATGTTGTCTATTACTTATCAGTCCAGAAGACACACTCTCATATGCTTATATTAACAGGAAATTGAATATAGACCATTACAATAAAGGCCTTTACTAATTTAATACAACAATGACTTTAGACAGTTGGAAAACTTTAAAATTATTTTTAAGCAAGGCACTAGCCACCTGACTTATTTGTGTGTGTGTGTGTGTGTGTGTGTGTTTCTTTTTGGCATGAATACCCAAAAGTACAACATATGACATTGTGCTAAAACTTCCTATCCATTTTGAGAAAACACAATTGAATTACAAAGTATCAGAAAGTACAATCGATTCTCACATCACGGTTCTCACATGGTGGAAATTTAAATAATAATCTATGAACTTTTTCTTGAAATGGAAAGCCTTATTGCTCATTATTATTTTTTTCAAGTACCTATTTATTAGATTTTGTAGAAAAATAAAAAGTATAGTAAATTGTTTATTAGATTCAACAATCCTATTTTGTGAACAAAATAGAAATAATAACATAGAATACTTAACTTGGTATGGTCATATGTAAAGTTTGCTCAGTTCTGTTGGGCTAATGTAGATCACCAAACTTTTTCAGAATAGAAGAAAATTAGATCACAATGTGGATGAGTAAAGGGAAATATCTCTGCATTATGCAACTTTTCGCAAGCTTGTCTCGCATTCTTCCCTTTATGGAAGTAAAACAGTAAAATATGGCAAAAAAGCACAGTTTGGTTTTCCATCTTCAACTTGTTGTAAAATCTCCAAAACTCAACCAAATCGCTCATTTTGTTTTTTTAGAATGAAGCTAGAACTGTCAGCTGTCAAATGACATAGCAATAACATACATGCTAATGACTCTAGTACTTCCAAAAATGAACTAGTGCTATCTGTTGCAAACATGCGTCATGATTTTTCCTAAGACCCAATAGCAATCTGTTTCATGGGAAGGCAATGCCTCTAAGATAGGAATGCCAGGGGAATCCCAATATATATAAAATTAAATACTCAGTTATAGTGGTTTTACATCTATTATGACATTTGAAAAGATCACATTTAAAATTCATTTCTCTATATCTCTCATTTATGTTTGAAATTTTATTTATATTAAAATGTAATGCAAATTAAAAGATTTCACCATTACAAAGTTAGGACTTAAGCATATGAAAATAATTTTACAAAGGACTTCTAATTCCACACGTATGAAAATAAAGCTGTGCTTTACTCTGCATACCAAAGTGCAAATATATAAAATCTATAAACAATGACATGCACACACATACACATACACATCATCATAAAAATGGATCCACCTGCTTTACTTGTGTTTTAAATGAATACCTTTAAAAGTAGATGATTGAATTCATCTACATTTTAACTGTTAGATCAGTCTGATATTTTAGCTTTCTATTAAGAAAAAATGAAGCATTTGTAATTCTACATAGTAATATTTGCTTTGAAGGGTTTGCTTAAAAATTAAAAACTTTTAGCTGCATAGTCAATAAGTCAAACTGTGGGTTGAAAAATAAGTACATTTAACACATTAAATAACTATGTCCTTGTCCTCCCCCCTTTGATGTTCAATATTCTCTGAAGCATCTGTCAGTCTTAACAATGAGGATAACAAAGTCCCTTTTAGCTTCAAAGTTCTACTGAGACCCATGGGAAGTCCCTCTTCACAAGAAGGATCTTTAGTTGCAGGTAAGAACTGCTCTCCTTGTCTGTTCCCACTGAAGGCAGGAAGTTCAGAGTTTGAATAGAACTAATGAAGCTCCTTGCTGTGCAACACAGAATACGCAATTGGAGTAGTTTGATGTGAAAGAATCTCTAAAAGGGAATAACCACTTTGTCACGCCTAATGTACTGTTCTTGTAGCAGGTGGCACGCAAAGACCCTTGCTCCCTTTTCTTCTTCTGTTTGAAGGCAGCTCTTCTAACACACAAGTATAATATATGGTCGTGCATTTTAGTGATTTTTTTAAACTACTTTAATCTCCACTTTAATAGATAGCACTCCATCCCATCACTGCCACCATGTTTGTCTCAGTTTTCTTTATCCCTGCTTTTATCTGATTACGGGAAACAGTCTAAGTCCACTTTTTTTTTTTTCTTCTTGGAGAAAAGCACCTAATTTATCCATTTGTTTTTCAAACATTAGCGAGTATTTTTTTCCGGGAAACTGCCTCAGAAGTAAGAAAAATTGATGCAGTACATTTGGAAACCTGTTTTATGGTGTACATGCTTCTTACTATTTTTAAATGTAACTTGTAATACCCCTCTTAGATATAACACTGTATTTTCCTAGAGCTCCATCTCTTTTTCTGGCACTGACCAAATGCTGCAGACTAAGGTCAAATCCATATTGACCTTGGCCAGGTTTAGGGAATGATAATCACAGCTTTCACCATGTGGAAAAGGCCTTTTTCCTTCTCCGTTTATTTCCTAGCCCATCATTTCTGTCTCACTTGTGCTCATGAGCTCTTAATATGACTTGGCTTTTAAGTTAATAATGCACCTTTAAAGATGTTTCTACTTATAATTTTTCTAATATTTTTACTTTTGAAATTCAAATAATGTGAAGTTTGTATTGTTTATATTTGGATATTTTGTGAAGATATGCTTCAGTGTTGTACATCATCTCATTTGCCGGTTTAATTGCTAATATTTTCTCTGGCATTCTTCTGAATAATTTCTCTCTGTTTTCTTTTACACCCCTATTAGCTAATGGTTGTACCCTGCTCAGAGAATCAAATTAGACTTCTCCTACTCCATCACTTACCCCACATTTATCAAACACCAATTCCCATGGCTTTGATTCATGTACATTTTTAATGTGTCACATTCTTTCCATCTCTATGGACACTGCTATAGGTTAAACCCTCATTATGTCTCACACACATTATTTTAGGAGACTTTTATTTATGTAACTTCAACCTTTCTCCTTCCTCTTCAGTCTCATCTCTTTCTCTGTTTTCCACCCAGTAATATGTTTCTCAAAAATCTTTCTTCTAAATCTCATAGAGCTCCCGATCACCTACAGAGTCCGGTCCAGACTCTTCAAAATCACATATGAGATGCTCTGTGACCTGGAGCTGGGCTAATAATTTATGACAGTTTCTCCCTGTACTTTGTTTTTTCTTTATACCTAATGCTTCATTACAAGAAAACTACTTGGAGTTCTCTCCTATGACCATGTTGTTTTGTATTTTGTACTTTTTCTCTTGTTTTCTGCTCTGCCTGCATCACTTTTGCCCCTGGCAAGTCCCTATTTTTCATTTTGTCAATCTCAAGTGTCATTGCTTCCTGAAAATTTTCATTTTGCTTTGGGTTCACTAAAGGCTCCCTCTACTGGGCTCTAGATATATATTACCACAGTCAATCATTCTACATTTCTAAATGTATTTTGTCCATGAAGAGGGACTTGGAAATTTGTGTATCTGGGAACTGATATAGGGCCAAACTTATCGGAGACAACCACCAGATGTGTGTTGAACTGAACCGAACTGAACCTTCCCATTCTATTTAAACCATCTTAAATATATATGCTGTTTTAAAATATATTCTCATGTTTTAATATACTTTTTAATGTCTGAATAGAATAACGATTATAATGACTTTGGAATTCACTTAATATTTGATATCCATATCAATGTCGGTCGGTCTATCTATCTATCTATCTATCTATCTATCATCTGTCTAGAAATTAGCCCAAGGCTTAAGAGGATGTCTATGACCTTTGGCAGTCGATGTTTGACACATTACAAATGTAATTGTACTTTAAGTATAGTGAGTTTTCTGAGGGGGGTGGAAATCATAGTTAAATTTTAGATGATAATCTAGAAGTGTGATATAATTTAACTTTTGAAGTGTACAAATGATAGGCTGCTATCCCATCAAAAGTAAGAATACCAAATTTAAAAGAATTCTCATTATCATCTATGAGTTCCTCTTACCTCCAATGTAACTGTCATCTAATTAGTTAAAACTCACTGGGATATTTTGAAAAAATTAACATCATGTGATTACTTTCATTAATATCATTATTTTTTGTCAAGCTTAATAACAATTGGATTTATCCAGCTGAAAAAAGTTAGACAGAGAGAGAAAGATAGGTAGCTCTCTATTGTCAATTAGTTTAGGAAGAAATGCAGCATATATGAAACTTGACATATTTTGTACTTTCTAGGATTACTTTAAATTTTTTTATGTGGTAACTGTCAGAAATTCAGATAATTTAAATTTATGGTAGCTGTGGGGCTGATAGTTTTAGAATTTTCTCATTATGCCACACAAAGATCTTTATACCACCTATAAAATCATACAACACTAGAGTAGAAATATGTATTTCTAGACACTGAATGAGTTATATTGCAACTTTAAATAACACACTGGATTTTTAATTCCAACTAAGCCTTAGGCCAACAAATATTAGAATTTAAACATTCTGAGGTGTGTTTTACTATACCCCCTGAAAACAAGAATCATGTAATTCTTGTATGTAAATGGAAGAAAATCACTATAGTGCAAATTAGATGGCAAATTTTATTAAAATTTATTTATTCTTCAAGTTATTGCAAATGCATTATCAATAATATATTCAAATGGACTCTGGTCATCATTGTGTCCTACATCAATGTGCTTTTGTGCTTTATTAATTAATAACTGACTAAAAGTGAACGCTTATCATGTGTCTTCTCAGGATAGATCATCTCACTATTCAAGGCCAAATCACAAAGATAAATTACCAGCGACATTTCTTTATCTTACTTCTTATTCTGGCAAATTCAAAGATCAAACTGATAATATACAGGAAAAATAGCATAATACATTTTAATTTAACAAGCAAAAGGCCAGGCACATTTCTCTATGCGGAATAATAACTCCTTGACTGAAAGAAGGAGGATATAAGCTTTTGGGTAATGGTACAGAGCTTTTATATTTTGATTTGAACCCTGAATAATTATGTAAGATCCTTGACTCTCTCTCTTAAAATATGAATTACTTTAAAATTTTGGTTTATTTAGGACATTTCATGGTTAACTTTTATTAGAATAGCATTTTAGGTTTCCTTCAACTTAAACAGACCTGAGTTGGTTGTAACCTTCAATTCAGAGCACGCTAGCATCACTTCAGAATATACTCACTTTTGAGAATAAAACCTGAAAGTATGAGATTGAAATTCTCTAAATCTGAGACCTCTTTCTCACCTAAATTTCAGGCGATATTTTTGGACTGACATATAAAGGTTATACGGATTAAACAAATTTTCAAAGGAAAACAATCAGAGTACACAATGTTTGTTTAGATGCTCATTTTCTTATTTTTGAGACTGGGGAAGTTATGGTAAATAACTTTAAATTATTATTAAAGATTCTAAGAGGTTCCGAGTAACCCCAGTGGGTTATTTGGTGTTGGAATCTAAGGAAGAGGAGATTTATGAAAGCCAGGGGCACGGAATGGGTGAGTTCTCAGATGGTAGACAACATTTATGGATACAATGCAATTAGTTATGCTAGTTGGTGTTAGTTGACCTTTGAAATTAAATATACGCCCATAAATCTGACTTCATAGTCACTAAGCAAACTTCTGATTACTTGACTCCCCTTTTAGTTTCTTTCCATGGTCGGCTAAACTAAGGGCAGGAGGTTATGAAAACATTTTGCTGACACTTGTGAAAATAAAATGGCTAGAATACAAATATAGGACATTACATTTCAAGATACTAAAATGACATTTTTAGACAGGCACAAACTGAAATAAAACTGGGATGAGAATCAGCTGCAGCAGTAAGTGAAATTGCCCAAGGTTTCCCAAATGGAATATGGCAATTTAGTAGAGCCTTACATACTGTAGAAGATTATGGTGCTTAAACTCTGACTTATTGTTAAAGAGATTTACTTCATTCATTCATTCATTCATTCATTCATTCATTCATTCATATGTTTATTTACTTGTTAATCCAATACATAATTATACCATGTGTTTTTGGTAAAGGTACTTTGCTAGTTACTGGGAATACAGTGTTAGCTATACATCCCAGGTCTCTGTCCTTATGGAGCTTAGTCTACCTACGACATCTGTAATATATACTGAACATATATTTTTATAACTTTCTCTCCATTCTAAATTTACTTGGTAACCACAGCTCTACAAATATCAGAATGTTTTAATAATTTATTTCACACAGTTATCGAAAGTATACCAAATCGCATGTACCAAAAACACACACAGTAATTTCTAAATTTTAGAAATCTTCTAGAAGTAAGCATTTTAATTAAAATATTATTTTGATTTTGATAGTTGATAGCATTTCTTCTATTTTCCAAAGTTAATTTACTTCAGTATCATTTTTGTCCAATTAGATATATAGAAACTATAAAGTCCATGGGTTTTGTTTTTCAGAGATCCTGATAAATGCTTCCATTTTATTTAAGAAACAGAAAGCTATTACTGCACATTATGCAAATTATTTTCATCAACTAGTTTCCAAATACTAGAATTAATAACAATATTTTCTGTGTACACTGAGTGGCTTTAAATGCCTTTCTTTTGAAGTAATCAAATTAATCTTTATTAATAATGTGTCAAGCAATACAGTATTGGTTACAGAAGCAAGACTGCCAGATGCTGGCTTCACTGGGATGTAACATTCCGAATACTCAGCACTGATGATCACTGGATGAATTCCAGATGATTAAAAACTGTGAGCCCCAATGACTTTTGAGACCTACATGAAGCATTGTGAGAACGATCTGTACTACTCTCATGAATTGTTTCTTCTGTGTCCTATATTGTTATTTTTGTTCAAAGGAAGCTTTTCAGACTAAAGTCAAGATCTCAAATGAAATAAGAAAATTAGAACTGTGCATACTTTCTCTTTTTTTGTGTGGGAGGGGTTACTGGCATGTTTTGGTAATGGGTCCTAAGGATGAAACATAGCTGAATTTTGGGATGTCATCGTGTTACATACATTTTGATGGGGAAACAAACTTTGCAGACAACTTAGTTACTTATTGCCTTTGAATATGAAATATAAATATTTGACTCAGAAAGTTGACCTTTAGAAAGTATGAGCTTTATGTCATCTAAATTGAGCTAATGTGTATTAGAAAGGTTATGCCTCTTCAGTGTCATTCTGTTATATTATCAAATACTTGTGATCTGTTTATGTGTTCTTTAAAAAGAAACAGTTACAAGTAAAATATTCTTTTGAGAATTTAAAGACTCAGTGAACAAATATAATTTTAAAACTCAGTTTACTTGTAATAATATGAAAATATAAATAGCCTGATGATTACAGAGTGAAGAAAAGGAGGGACAGATGTCAAGGAGATATTTCTGGAGGGCTGAATGAGAACTGTATATGTTCTCTTGCCTGCTCTCCTAAATAACTATAGATAATTTATAATTCCAAACTATCTTCAGGCTCACTGAAATAAATGATTGGCTAAAAGTTCATCCTTAAAGTTTCTTTCTCTTTGCTTTTGCACCTTTTAATGTACTTTAATTTGATATGATATAAAATATTGGGAAAGCTGAATAATTATAGTTTCTTAGCCAGTTTGCCTTTACTCATCTCTCTCTCTCTCTCTCTGTCTCTCTCTCTGTCTCTCTGTCTCTCTGTCTCTCTGTCTCTCTCTCTCTCTCTCTCTCTCTCTCTCTCTCTCTCTCCCCTCCCCTCTCCATCCTTCTGTCCCTCTTTCTCCCTCTTTCTCTCTGTCTCTCCTTAGTTTATTATAAAGAACCCAGATCTGTGTTCTGCAAGCTGGAGACCCAAGAGAGCCAATTAGGTACAAGTCCAGTCTGAGTCTGAAGGCCTGAAACACAGGAGAGCCTACAGTGTAAGTTCCAATGTGAGTCCAAGACTGAAGGCAGCATAATACCCTGTCCCAGCTCAAAGACAGGCAGAGGAATTTTTCCTTACTCAGCATTTTGTTCTATTCAGGCATTGAATAGATTGGATGAGGTCCACCCATGTTGAGCTGGGAATCTGCTTTACTCCTTCCACAAATTTAAATGTTAGCCTCATCCAGAAGCATCGTCACAGATTATAATGTTTAACCAAGTGTCTGGGCACCTTTTGACACAGTCAGGTTGACACATAAAATTAATGATCACAAGCCTTACACACACACACACACACACACACACTATACAGTTTGGATTTTCAATTTGTATTGTAGTTTATTCTTCTTCTCTGAGGAGGACTATAGAATTTTGAGGATTATTCAAGTTTTCAGTTACGAGATCTCTATACCTTCTTTTTTCTCTTCTTTCTTTCTAAATAATTAAAACTGTCAAGATTAGAATTAATTTTGCCTTATTGAGAAAAAGGCTTGGGACTTCTGGGTAAGCTCTGAGGAGGTATTCCTTGACTATTTGTTTAACAAATATTTATGGAGTTCTTCAGTCTCCAGGGACTGTAATAAGCACTGGATCTGTGCCAATGGATAACCGGAAGCATAGATAAGTGGTCCTTTCACAGCCAACTATTGTTATCATCTTTATACACCCACTTATTGCTATAATTTAATTTTTGATGACAGTGTGGTAAAAAGGAATGATAATATACTATTGATAGAAGCGCAAATTGTCTGGGGAGTAATTTGATGGTACTTAGTGAAATTAAGCATAGATATTCCCTTGGACTCCAACTATTGAGTTTTCACCACAGAGAAATTTTTGCACAATGCAAAGACTACTCTCTCTGCCTGTATCTGTGTGTGGGTGTGTGTGTGTATGCTTTCATCATAGATTTAGAAGCTAGACACAGCTTTAAATGTGTAACACTAGTATATGTGATGAATATTATGGAGCAGTTATAATTAAACATTCATAAAACAATATGGATATTTCTCAATTACATACCTTTAAATAGAATTATCAGCACAATTATGCATGCCTTAGGTCTTAAAAAATAATTTAAAAACAACAGTAAATAATTAAAACATCATTAGGTACAGTTTTCTGTTCAAAAAGAGGCAGAAAGAATTTTTATTAATTACCTGTATATTATTAATCTGTTGTAGGTTTGAAATGTATATTTTTCTGAAATGGTTGCCCATTTCTTTACTTTATATATGACATCCTTCATTGAATAAAATCTTTAACTTTGATTTTTTTTTCCCCACTGGGTACTTGCTTAAGAATCCCTTCTCCCCTGTTAGCTTATAATGATAATATTCTTCTGTGTTTTCTCTTACATTTGTGGCTCTAAAATATGAATTTATGTCTTCAGCTTCCTTAGAGTCCATATTTGCATATGATGCAAGGTGGGTCAGCTTTTTTTGCAACAACAAGTAACTTCAAAATCTCATGGGCTCACAACACCAAACACTTATTTCTTGTTCATTTATGTGAGGAGTTCAGGCTAGCCGTGATGGGCTCTGCCAGGATCTTTCAATGTGGTGTCCCAGGCAGAAAAGAAGCCTCCATCTGAGACATGAGGATTGTTTCATTAAAATCTGCCTCGCTCTAGTCTTTCAACTCCATGAGGTGAGGGGCAGATTCTGTATTTTCTGTTTCCTGTGTTTATAACTTTTGCTCATTTCCTTATTGTATTATTCATGTGTTTATTAATGATTTGAAGGGAATTTTTAAAGTATGTTTTTTATAAAAGCTAACCTTTATATCCATTTTTCCACCCTCTCCCAAACGGTGGCTTGTCTTGTAACGTTGATTATGCTATGTGTCCATGAATAGTCATGCATTTTAAAATTTATTTAAATTTCAATTTATTTAAAGTTGAATTTATTGTGTTATTTATAAGTTATAATCTTTATCTTACTGAAGGAATACTTCAACTCAAAATCAACAATATTTTCTTATCAAGAGTTTTAAAACATCCTTTTCAACACGTTGGTAATCAGTCTAGAACCTGGAGCCATTTATTGTTTGACCTGTTTGTTTTTGACATGTTTGTGTATGAAATGAAGTAGACATCAAGTAGACTATTTAAAAGAATGAATGGACACTATGAGATCCATCCTTAAAATGATTTGTCGGTATCCCATTCTACTCAGTAAAATCCAAACTCTCTTCCTTGGCTCTGCATTCTCTGGCCTAATGCTCACCACATTTTATTCCATTCCTTCCTGTGCTCATTCAGTCAGTTATACTGGCTTTAATTCCATTGTTTCATATATTATCCTATTTCCTTCCATTCCCTGTGTTGTCCATCTCTCTCCCCACAAGGACAGCCTCTTCATTCTTTGTGCGTCAGCTTAAATGTTATGCTTTAGGGAGATGTTTTCTGCCCATTTTATTTATATTTGCTTTTCCATTCATTCTCTATAAAATAATCCTGGGTTTTTTTAAAGATTTTATTGAGGAATTGGGGGAGGGGAACAGAAAAATTGCTGTGTCCTTTTGTTCTTCAGTCTAGTTGCGGAGGACGTTGCCTCACTGGCCCATGTCGGTATCATCATTGAGCTCTTACCGGATGAGGCAGATCAGTCGCCAGCCTCTGGATGGTCGCTCACCGTGGCTATTGGCAGCTCACACCGGCTGCCAGCCACTCACTGTAGCCTATGGAAGCCCAATGCAGCAGGGGCTGCAGCCTACACCCTCGCTGGGGCTCACACAGCCCAGCTCCAGGTGGAGCTGTTGTTAGCTGTAGAGGGCAGTGTCACTGGCCCTCATATGTGGGATCTGAACCAGGGCAGCTGGCATCCCAAAACCAGCTCTTAACCAATGTGCCACTAGGCCGGCCCCCTGGGTGTTTTTTTTTTTTTTTTTTTTTTTTTATAATACTTCTTTATTCCTTTGTTTTTTGTTAATTTGGTTATTATTGACATCTCTTCTATTATATGTACTCACGATTCATGAGGCAGAGATTATCTTTTTTATTTGCTGCTGCTCTTTGGAGTCCATCGTAATTCCTGGCATTTATAAATGTTAAAATAATAAAGAATCAAATAATGCGCCCCCATTTCTTTTATACTGTTATACAGTCAGTCACCGTATTATCTAGATTTCAATAGTTTCCATATTTTCCCATCATTTCATTTTGTTCCAGATTTATTTTTACTGCCATATTATAGACCTATATTATTTCTTAATTAATGTATTTGTTTTGGTAATTTTTCCCTCCTACAATCTCTATCTACCCAATGGATATTCCTAAAATTTTAATCATATGGCTTCCCTGATTATAGTTCTTTAATTCTTTCCTTTGGCATTCAGAAAAAAAAATAAATTTATGCATGAAGTATTCCTTTTATCTCACCTTCTCTTCCAGCTACCATCTCATGTTCCACTTTTCTTCACTGCAAAATTCCATGTAATATTTTCTGTATATACTGTATTCACTTTTTCATCTCCAAATATATATATTCTATTATGTACTTTTTATTATATAGTTTTTCATTGATTGATGAAAGACTTTTAAGCATATATACAAACAGAAAAAAATACTAAATTGAACTTTATGTATTTGTTACAAGTTAGTGAAAAAAGTCAAATTTTCCTGCAGGTAGGCCTACTCAACTACCCCCCCACACACACAAACACACACACACTGGATAATTTTGAAGCCAATACAGGATATGTTGTTTCAGCTCAAATACATTATAATATAGTCTAAAAGACAAGGACTCCTTAATGAAGGCATATTTTACATAAAGTACACAAATACTAAGTACACAACTTACTCATATATATACTCATATAAACACAACTTATATCAGAAATATAGAACATTTGCACCACACAGAAGTGTTCTTCATATCTCTTCTCAGATAATATCCCCCAACAGTAAATGCTATTCTGACTTCTATGAACATAGATTAGTTTTGCCTTTATGACCTTTAAATGAATGCAATTGAATAGTGTCCCTGTGGCATCTCATTTCTTTCACTTAACATAGATTTTTGATATTTATTCATGTTGTTGCATAGGTAGTAATTAATTCTTTTTTAGTGTTGCATAGCATTGTGATATAGAAATATATCCCAATTCTGTTGAAAAGCATTTGTGTTCATTTTAGTTTTTGGTTATTATGCATGAAGCTGCTGTGACCATTTATGCATGTATATTTTGGTAAAAATATGATGGGTCATAGGGAAGATATATGGTTAGGTTTAGTATATATTGTTTGACTGTTTCCCAAAATGTTTGAACCAGTCTATACTCCACCAATCAAAGTATCAGAGTTCTAGTTACTCCACATCTTTGCCCGAAGTTGATATTATTAGTCCTTTGGATTATAGCTATTTTGTTGATGTACAAGTATGTTGATACCTCATTGTGTTTTAATTGATACTTTTCTAAAAAATGATTTTACCACTGTTTCATGTGCTCCTTGGATATTATTCCCAGGTTTTTCCTCATTACAAATAATGTGGCCATGCAAATTCTGTGTATGTCTTCTTGATCCAGTTACTAAGGTCCACCTGATCCTGGTTATTAACTTGCAGCTGGACCTACTTCATCTTCAACCCACAATTTCATTATCTACATCTGATCCTAAGCCTGTCTTGTTTAGTTACTGATTTCAGCTGATTTCTCTGTCTCTCAGTATATGTGCAACACTTCCCCATTTCTGGTGTCATCCTTACCATCCGTGAAAGACAAACTCCATCTGCCCTGCTGTTCTACTATTTTACTTTCATCAGAACAGAGACTCATTTAATCCGCAGAATATTATGAGGATCATCAGATACATATAAAGGTAAGAGAAGGTATTAGTAGAGAAGGGCAGAATATTCTAAAGGAAGAAAAATGGTAGATGCATGTAAGAGAGTAGAAATCAGTCAGAAAAGTTTATAATGCATGTGTCTGACTCATCAGGAAGAAGGTATATTTTGGTTAGGTGAAGGAAGAGACAAGTTGGTAAAATACCTTTAAGTTTGGTTAAAGAGAATCAATTTTGTCTAATAGAAAATAGGGAGCAACCTATTCTATGAGCATATTTTACATTATATACATTTTTAAAAAGCATTCTGATTGCTAAATTTTACTATAACTACAAATGTATATCCTAGTTACATATTTCTTGACTTTTTTATTGAACTTTTCTATAAAAAAAGACTTGAGCCCTATTTTCCTTTCTAGATTGATATTGATTCATAGGTGTTTTGTACCTGCACCTGTGAAATTTGGGAAGATTAAGTCCATTCACTCACAGCATCTATGTTAGTGCGAACATATCAGAATTGTCTCATGCACGGTCTAATTTAATCATTTACTTTCAATAAAACAGTGGTAGTAGATAATATTGTTGTCATTTTATACCTGACCAAGACATTACGCAAATTGACTTAGCCAGCGAGGGCAGAGTTTGGACACACAAGTGAGTACGTACTAATTTGAAGCCCATGATCTACACCTATGTGCATTTAAAAATCCATCTAACGTACAGTTGGTGTTCTGACCACGAGGTGTTCATTTTCTTTTGCCCACAGATTGCAGGGAATACAGCATACCTCATTTTATCGTGCTTGGCTTTATTGCACTTCACAGATGTTGTGTTTTTACGAATTGAAAGCAAGACCTTCCACCAGCAAAAGATTATAACTCGCTTTATTGCGTTTCTTGCTTTATTACGGTCGTCTGGGCCAAACCTGCAATATCTCCGATGTATGCCTGTGCTTAATTTTCTCTGGAGAAAGTTAGTAATTTGTCAGGTTTCCTGCCTTCGATTTCAGGAAGTCATTTGAGCAATTTCCCTTCCATTAAAGCTAATAAGCACCTTTCATAGTTGTTTAATTTTGTACCTTCCGATCCTCAATCCATTTTTAATATTTTCTAAGGTACTAAATTTAACTATGGTCCTGTATAGTGTGAAGTATAATACATTTTTTTAAATAACAAGTTATCTATACTAATTTTGAGACCACAGTTTCAAATCTATGCCCATCACCTTCTCTAATTTTGTTTTCTCTAAGTGTGTGTATGTGAGATAGGAGAGTAACAAAGAGGTGGAGTTCACAACTGTGATAGATATTATAGTTTCAAAAAGAAAGCAAAATCTACCAGTGAATAAAAGCAGGCAACTCTGAAAGAAGAGTCCTTTTAAAAAATTACATATTATGTCATTTTGCAGAAATGATGCTAAAACTAGTTACTCATTGATCTCAGAGGCTTGACTTTATAGCAAAAATCAAGTAAGAGCCTGAACATTATCCAGTGAATTTGCCCTTTCTGAAAATTAAAGTCAGAAAAACCCCAGACCCTTGGAAGTCTCCCAGGAGCCATTTTGCAGCTATCAGCTTAATTCTCTACATTTGTTCTAAATTAATGGAACAGTGGTTTATATCAACCATTTTTACTCTTTCCCTTCCTTGTGACTGAATTCACTTTACTTTAGAGAAGTAGTAACCTCTTTTACTCTACACTTATAAATTTTGTATATGCCAATTCTTCTGTACTACTGTTGCCATCTTAATTTTCCAGGCTTTTGTTTTCCTCTCTGGATATTTTTAGTACATCCCTTTCTGTTTTCCTATGTGTGACCTTTCAAATTTATTCTGAATACTGTATCTTCTAGTTGCTAGTTTAGTTTGCTTACACACTGTACTGACATACTCCTCCTCTTGGACTCATATCATCAATGACAATCTATTTACTTCCATATCTCAATAAACATCTTTCCAAGTCCTATTCCAATCAAAGTTAGGTGATATTGCCTCCACTATTTATTTAGGACCCTGACTTCTCAGGCCATTTTCCTGCCCATTCCCCCACACCCACCCAAATATCCTTCCCACTCCTGTCACTTACATGATTCTCATCATTAAAAATGCAGATCAATCCTTATTTTTCTCTGAGACTTTCTGGACTAAGAAAACTGAGTGTTGATCTTTATTTCAGCTTTTAGTGATAGTAGTGATGGTTGTGTTCTGGTGGTATGCATGCATGTGTATTTTTGTTCATAGCCTTTTCAGACTCAAATCCTCTAAACAAATTTAATATGCCTAGTCAAAATCCATTTCAAAAAACTACCAAAGGCACAAAGGAAGCAGTTTCCAATTAAGTCTCAGACAGGTCATGGTTGTCTGAGTCTCCTCGTTGGAATTCCGATAGCCACTCTTTTTCTGAGTGTCTTAAGTATGGCTACTTTTATTTAAATACTCCTGCTACTTTTATTTCAAAGTTTGTGACTGATTTGTTTTGTCTTCCTTTTTTTCCCCGTGTTAAACATAGCATTCTTTTTTTTTGAGGGCAGTGTCACTGGCCCTCATACGTGAGACCCGAACTGGGGCCGCTGGCTTCCCAAGCCAGCGCTTACCCACTGCACCACTCAGCCGGCCCCTAAACATAGCATTCTTGAATGTTTTACTATTAACTATAATTTTTATTGGAATAAAATAATCAGGGACATTGATTGTCCAATGAGTATGTATTGATATCATAGCTTTTACTATACGAAGTGTGATAATTAAGTCCGTGAACTCATCCTAGAGTATGCCACATACTCTCATTGCTGAATATCATTATGGTCACCTTCGAAGGACTCACCCAGGGAAGCTATGCATTGATACCAGTGCCTAGTCCACCCTTCAAAGCAATTGTGGAAACTCTTTTTCTGGAATGGCCATCAAAGCTGTCATCGTGTTGCTCTTAATGCCCTGAATGTCATCAAAATATCTTCTTTTCAATGTTTCCTTTCTCTTCAGGTAAAGAAAGAAGTCATTTAGGGCCAGATTAAGTGAGTAGAGAGGGTGTTTAATACAATTATTTGTTTACTGGCTAAAAACTCCCTCACAGACAGTGCCATGTGAGCTCGTGCATTGTGATGCAAGAGCCATGATATGTTGGTGAAAAGTTCAGGTCATCTAATTTTTTCACACAGCCTTTCCAGCACTTCCAAATAGTAAACTTGGTTGACTGTCCATTTGGTAAAAATTCACAATAAATAATCCCTCTGATATCAAAAAAGATTATCAACATCATTGCAACAAGTTCGCAAACTTAATTGTCAGACCTCATATGATTTTGGTATTTAGGAATCATTACTAATGCTATACTACTTGAAAAATAAATCTATTGGTTGCCACACTGAAGGATGAAAATAGCTTAAATATATTGGTAAGCTATATTAGGTACAGTGTAAAATACTTCAATCCATTTTTTATGGCTTTATTTGGCTTAAATGAAGTGTTTAGTTGATGATAATATGAAATATCTCTTTTATTTTACTTACTTCACAGATAGCTACACAATTAACCATCCCATTTTTTAGGAGATTTGCTATGTAAACTAGAATTCCCACAAGAAATAGAATTTTTCACTAAAAAATACATTTTTTAAATTCATGCGTATCCTATTATTACATTAGATAATGATATGTGATAACATACGCAAGTATATAAATGAAGAAACACTAGGTTTCATTTTAGAGATGTGGGGAGACCTTTTGTTTTATATTCTTAACATTTTCCAATTGAAACCAGGGATTTCTTTACTTTTGTTTGTTTGGTTTTTTGTTTGTTTTTGCATTTAAAAGCAAGCTTCTGTACTTTGGTTCACAGAAACCTGCCCATTTTTAATATTGTGTTTTAGGATGTTCTCCACAACCAATATTTTGTACGAGTAGAAGTCTGCAAGCTAAAAAGCAATAGCTTGATGATATAATAGTAATGACAGTAGTAATAAAAG
This sequence comes from Aselliscus stoliczkanus, assembly GCA_033961575.1. Lineage (NCBI taxonomy): Eukaryota > Metazoa > Chordata > Mammalia > Chiroptera > Hipposideridae > Aselliscus > Aselliscus stoliczkanus. The sequence goes on from CM066731.1 coordinate 156,430,897, forward strand.
TTGCAGTGCTTTATATAAATACAATTAAATTTGTTTATTGACCTCAGAACTGTGTGGGTATAGATTATAATTTTGGCTGATTTATACATATTAATACCTACTACAAAATAGAGTGAGAGTTTGAAGCAATTGATGCGTATTTCCATCTGAAATGTTATATCCCTCATCTTTAGTTTAGATATGGATAATTTGCCTTTGCCTTCTTAATTAGCAAACATATATTAAGCAACTGAGTAACAGGTTGAAATAATGTTCATTGGGGAAATAGCAAGATTAATATATTTTGCACATAAGACATAAACAGCTAAAATTTTAAGTGCCTTAGGACCAGTCATTGATTTTTGTCTTTTTCTTCCTTCTTAGAATTATATCCAGTTTTATATCCTACCTTCTCTGAACTCTGACTGCTTACTTTCCATCATCACTTAGATATCTAAAAGGCATTTCAAACTTAAGAAACAGATACAGCCCTCTGAACCTGCTTCTTTTATATCAACTAATTTTCTAACTCCATTTTCCCAGTTACTTTATTCAAAATCTTAGAATCATTCTTCAGTCCTCTCTTTCTTCCATGTTAAATATTCCATTAAGGAAACATGTTGGTTTTTCCTTCAGGTTATATCTACCATCTGACCACTACTTATCATCTCCTTTTTTAACAACTTTTAGTTCAAACCACCATTGCATATCACCTAGGTCAATGCCTTGCCTCCAAGCTGGCCTCTCTGTGTACGTTTACCTTTGTTCTTCTTCAACCACAGCCAACTCTAGTCTCAAAGCAATAACCTGAGTGATTCCATTAAAATATAATCAGATCATCTTACCCTCCTGCTCAAAAATCCCATTGGCTCTTTAACTTAAAACAAAAGTCAAAGTCTTTCTAATGACCAACAAGTCCTTACTTGGTTTGGAGTCCTGTGCCTCTCTAGCCTCATCTCCTGATACTCTACTAGTCCTTGCTCACTGCACCCCAGCCGTACTGGTCTCCTTGACATGCTTTCACTACACCGGGTGTTTCCTTCCTCAGGGCCTTTGCAAAGTGCTATTCCTGCTGCCTGGAATAATCTTCCCTCAAATGTCTCTATATTTTTATTTCCTATTGACTAGTTTAGGTCTAATCCATATGACACCTTTCAATGAAGCCTTTCCTACCTAAATATTATGAACATCCCTGATACTTTCTCTTTACTTTTTCCACTCTCATTTTTTCAGTATGTATTTTTATTTAGGTTTTCATTCTCTGCCTCTCCTCTAGAATCCATTTTCTATGAAGACAGGGAATTTTTCCTTTTTATGTTCACTGCTGTACCTCCAGTGCTTTATAATAAATGCTCAATAATACCTGGTGGATGCATGAATAGTTCTTCTATTCCTCCTCTTAAAGGGAAGAAAGCTTGGATTGGGTGAGAGAGCATTGCTTAGCATAAATTAAGAATGGAAGTACTCGGTTCAAAGGCTCTAAATAGAAACTTTGAAGTTATGACGAATCTTACCTCTCAATTCCATTTCACACAGTGTGGTCTGGGAGTAAGAGCTTCTCTAGCTTGGAAACAGGATAATAACCCACTTTAAAAACCCTGTCCTTGTATTTTGTTGGGAGAATATTCTGAATGGAAGACATGGTAAATAGTGTTTCCAAAACAACGTATTTATTGAAATCTTGTTGGTTGGGGTATCTATGGGGGGGGCAGAATGGGGTTCAGAATTATACAAAGCTAGGTCTGTTTGGCTAACTTGGAATGACGCTTCTCAGCATTCATTATAATTTTTAATGCCTTGGATGGGTTTGATTAAATTAAGCTCTCATACATCTGCATTTTTGTAACAAATTTTATTTAGAGCAATGCAAAGTTCATAATAAGCTACCTGGCATCGCATCTCTCTTTTCCCATCTTACCTTGCATCTCTTAGTGCCGGTACCAGAAGACAATCATAGATGGAAATTGATAGTCCATAGTCCATCTGAAGCAGAAAGAATGGAGAGAAGTTACTGTGCGTGCTTCTCAATTCACCCTTTGGTGCCTGGCCTGTTGCAAATGCCTGGCCCTTCCTGTCATCAGTCCTCTGGAGGCATCAGATCAAATACCGATTACAGTAGCCCTCCTATTTTTCCTGGGAGACTGGATGCCCATTTCTTGAATCAGGGTATGCAGTCTTTTTCTGCTTGATCACCAAGTTAGGAACTGTCCCAGGTAGGTCATTACATACATTTGACATTTGTATTTTGCAAAGGTTTGCTCTTCTTTTAGTTCACCTTCACAGGTGAGCTATGAAACTCCTTTATAGTGCTTTCATAAAATTTCAGGGACTCAATATATGAAGATTGGTTAATATTGCTGTCAGTGTGTAATTTATGCTTATAGCACAGAGAACTTATGATTAAAGTTATGTTTGAAAACACCAGTATGGGAATTACTGGCAGTGAGTTCCATATGGTGGAATAGAGGGTGGGCAAGGGAATCAATCTTTCCTTTGAAGTTCTCATTGCTGAGGAATATGCTAAGTGCTTTTATACATTTACTGTAATTCTTAAAATGCTTCTTCAACATTGGTATTATTAGAACCATTTTACTGATGAATAACCTGAGTCTCAGAGTGGTTAAGTGATTTCCCCAAGATCAAGTTGATAGATTATTAACCTGCAAATATTTATTGAACACCAACTATGGGCACAGTTATTCTAGTGAGATGATACATACAATAAACATAGTTGCAATCCTTGTGATTTGCCAGGTGAGAAAAACCCACCAATGGGAATACCAAAATTGTTCTTAGGAATTAATCATGTACTCGTATTTGGATTCCTGAGATTTTACTCATTGGAGCAATGTTTCAAAAACAACTTTATTTTGCAAGTGTAGATATGATACTCTAATAAATAAAACAATCTTATAATTTTAGCTAAGTGAGTTATTGTATTATTATTTAACAATACAAAATATCAGTTTGAATTGTGTAAATAGCCCCAGTTATGCACTAAAGAGGAGTGTGGAGCTACAATAGAGCTATAAATCATAGAATATATATTGTATTATATGGTTTACAAAATTATTGTTGCTTTGTGCAGTTATCGCAATAACTATGAACTTACAGTATTCCCCCTTATCCATAGTTTCACTTTCCAAAGTTTTAGTTACCCATGGTAAACCGCGATCTGAAAATATTAAATGGAAAATTCCAGAAATAAATAATTCTTAACTTTTAAATTAGGTGCCATTCTAAGTTAGCATGATGAAATTTCACACTATTCCACTCTCTTCCACCTGGGATGTGAACCGTCCCTTTGTCCAAGGTATCCATGCTATATACACTACATGCCTAGTAGTCTGTTAGTAGCTGTCTCGGTTATCAGATCTACCTTCGTGGTATCATCGTGCTCGTGTTCAAGTAATCCTTATTTTACTTAATAATGCCCCCAAAATGCAAAAGTAGTGATGCTGGCAATTTGGTTATGCCATAGAGAAGCCATAAAATGTTCCTTTAAGTGAAAATGTACGTATGTATAGGAAAAATAAAAAACAGTAAATATAGTGTTTGGTTATTTGGTACCATATGCGGTTTCAGGCATCTACTGGAGGTCTCTGAATGTATCCTTAATGGATAAGGGGGGACTGCTGTAGTCCCTTTTGCCTGTAAGAAAACCTAAGATCAACCTGGTTAATGGCTGCTGAAAGCTACACAACTTGTAAGTGGCAGGGTGCGCATTCAAACCCACATCCTGGAGTACCATTTTCAGAGTTCTTTTGAAGACACCAAGAGAGTATGTAAACTTACTTCCTGATTTTCTGTCTGGGAAGGAATATCCTCCAGCAAATTGTTCTGTCTAATTTTATTGCATAATTAAGCAGATTATAGTATAAATTAATGTGTTGGCACAGTTAACTGTTTCTTATTTACTTTTCTAGCCCAGTGGAGTCTGCCACTCTTCAGGAGGCCTTTTAAATGGAAACATCCCATTAACTGCCTTAATACCAAGGTGGGGAAACAAAGTGAGGAGTAAAATTGTCCTTAGGTACCCTGAAAGGATGTCACCTCAGACATTGGAGCCCAGTAATCATAGAAGGAGGGTGGCAGGAAGGAGAAACAATAGAACATAGTTCTGCTTACTTTTTCTCAGCATGTGATCTGCCTCATAATTCCAAGGGAGCTTATTAAACACATAGATTCCGGGGTGTCAGACCAAACTACTGAATCTGAATTCTCACAACAAGGTTTCAAATGTGCCATTTTCAAAAGCACCCTAGGTGATTTTTTTTTTCAATTCAGGCACATTAAATATTAGGACTCTGAGAAGCTGGTTCATTCTGAGTCAATATACTTTTGTGAGTATACATTATCTGCACTAGGTCCTCTGGCTAATTTAAACAAATAGGAATTTACTGAGAGCTCTCAAAAATTAATTGAGGCAGAAGCAGCAGCACTGGGAATAGGAAAGAATGGAGTTAATCCCTGGGCACAAAATACAGTGTGAACAGATTGTTCAGGATGCCGTAGATAAAACGGGATGGATACCAATCAGCTTTAGTGTCTTTGCCCCCCAGGATTAGCACAGGTCAGGACTGCCCCTCTGTCTGATGGATGGGTGGGCCCCTGCAGAACAGTCTGGGTCCAATGGGAAAAGACAACCCCAGTATGAGATCTGGACACTATCCCAGATTCCCAGAAAGGGAAATTAATGCTGAGCAGCCCGAACACCAATACTGCGCTGTCTATAGCACATATGAGTTTAGTTTCATTATTGACGGAAGCCTAATATTGCAATCCACATTCAACCCCAATAAGATCTAGCCTGGAAGGGGCCTCCTCTTACAGAAACAATGAACATTTAAAGGCCAGGTATGAATTCTAATTATGTCAAGTGACAATAAGTGCTAGAGCTTTAAAAGGCCTCAGTCCAACTTCCTTAGCTCTCTGCTGGGGCTTCCTGTCCACACTGCTTTCCCATGTGCACAGTTAATTATTGGGTTGTCTGAAAAGTCATGAAGCATTTTTGCAGCAAAAAACATAGGGAGGGCCGGCCAAGTGGCACGGTGGTTAAGAGCTGGCTTGGGACTCGAGCGGCCCTGGTTCGCGTCCCACATGTGAGGGCCTGTAACGTTGCCCTAAAAAATAAATAAATAAATAAATAAATAAATAAATAAAAAAACATAGCGAAAACACATATTTCCCTACCCTTCCCTCAAGAGGGCCTGCCAAGTTTCAGGCTCTAGCCCCTAGTGTGATTAATTCAATGATGTTTTGTTGTAAAAAGATTGAAGAGATAAATCACCTTTTCTATGGAGCAGTGCCCACTTTAGTTATTGACTGAAGTTTAATGATTCATTTAACTGTAGCCTCCATGCCATTAGGTCTCCATCATCTGCCCTCTGCCCTAGCACTTCCTCTACCTGCAGCACCCCTCCAGATCATAACATCTTGGGCTCCTTATCAGCATTAACATTTCAGCTCAAATGAAGTTTTCTCAGAGTCCTTTCCAACTATCAAATCTCCATAAACATTCTCACCCCTGCCCCCTCATTCCAGCTAGCCCTCCCTGCGGGATCACTCCCTAGTGCATTACCACGTGTTTCCTTCATAGCACTTATCATAATTTGAGGTCATTTATTGGTGCATTGGTTTCCTTATCTAATGTGTGTTAGCATATTACCCCTCACTCCACCCCAGCACACACATACAAATAAACTGGAAGGTGTTTGCTTTTTTCACCTTGTTATGCCTAAGACTCACTTTGAGTAGGACTTAATGAATTTATATTTTGTCTTAAATACATAAATTTCATAATGCCATTCTCCTTAGCAGGGACATGGAAGGCCCTTTTCTTCCATCCTATCATCTTTAACCACATCTCACCATCCACCCCATGTCTTAAGCACACCACCTTGCTTTAAAGTTTGCAAAATATGCTATGCTCTTCTACTCTCTGTGCGGATTTCTGGTTTTGCCGCCACAAAAAGCTACAGAGGGAGAGAGGGAGAGACAGAGAGAGAGAGAAAGGTCACAGGGTGCATTGGGTTGTTAGATCTTGTGACACCCCATGATTTCTTTGTCCTTGTCTTTATTTGTTTGTTTGTTTATTTGGCTAAATCTCTTTTCCAGATTTCCCTGTGTTTCCTTTATTAACAGTTCAACTGTGCCTTGTACAAATCAGTAATTTAAATACAATTATTTTCTTAGTAACTGTCCTAATAATGAAAACAAAGTTAAGTATTTTATTTTAAAATAAGCATTATTTTCTGAATGTAACCATTTTTAAATAACTTAAATTTACCTTTATACCTTTATGGAAATCAAGAAAAATGTAAGTTGGTGTATTATATGATATATATATATATATATATATATATATATATATATATATATATATAATTTTACTAACCAATGTCACCCCAATAAATTCAATAAAACAAAGAACTGATCAACTGATCAGAAAAAAACCCATTAAATTCATAAATATTTAAATTAATTTTCATTTGTGAATCAATGAATTCTGACCATGGGTGATCATGGTTTTCCAGTGGAGATACTATGAAATTTTTAGTGTTTTTTTTTTGTTGTTTGTTTTGTTTTAATTTGTGCTGCAATTCTCTTATTCCATGCATTTATAGAATTTGGGAGAGAGATCAATGACCATAGTTCAAGGAAGCTAAATTATTTTTTAGATTTCTAGTTATTAATATAATATTTAAACTCAATTTACCAAATTGAAAAGATAATTTCATCAAATTTAAATTACATTTTAGTGTAGTTACTTGCTTTTCTCAGAGAATAATACAAAGTGTATATCATTTATCTTCCACATGTATTAATGTGGAATTCTTGCAAGTGAAACAGTTAGTGTAGAAATTGCACACTTCAGTTCATGGGATTGGAATCCTATAGTAAAAATAGAATACTATGACATTTCCTGCTATTTTAAAGAAACATGCATATTAAAATGAAAGTAATGTTACAATCAGGAAAAATTAAGCTGAGGATATATTTTGGCTAATTATGAGTCAGAAAATAATCAACTACATTAACTTCATTTAAAATACAAGTTCTTACTCATGAAATATATGAGTCTGTGTATTAGCATATTTGATTTATGAAGTACAATGTATTTTTATTAATTAGAAATTTAATATTCAAAGAAAACTTTATTTTTATATTTAAGTTATTCAACTTACAGAAAGACACTATGTAATCATAAGCCCTTAGACTTTACTATTTGGGGTACTGTGACACCCTCTGCAAAGAAAAATAATAATGCCAGGAATATACTTCATAGATAAGGCAAAATATTATGTATAACTATCAATCTATTTTTAGAAACGAAGTGTTATTAGAAGAGTCCACTTAGTTTGACTGTTGTGGAAAACTTCATGATAGAAGGAGGATTTTTAATGGGCATAGAAAGTTGTTCAATATCAGGAGGCAGAATATTGATGGATGAGACTTTCAGGAAAGACTGATAGATGGAGATAGAAGAGGAAATAGAAACACCCCCTCCCCCAAAGGAAAGGAAAGGAAAGGAAGAGAAGAAAAGAATGAAGGACAAAAAGCAGTCCAGGAGACAAAGGGTATGTGCATATGACCAAAGAGGATTACTGTATACAGAACAGTAAGATATATTTGAAAAGGTAGTTTAGGTTATATTATAGAGAATTCTGAAGAGTTTTGAGTATTGTAATTATACACTTGAGCAATAGTGGGTCATTTAAAGTGTTTTGAACCTTTGAAAGAGTTTTTGGAGAGAAAGATTGGATATATTCATTTTCAAATGTGTCCACAGATGGACCTCCTCACAAAATTATCTGGGGGAGTTGCTAAAAGTATCAAGGTCCTTAAACCCCATCCTTTTGAAAAAGTCAGTAAGTTGCAGAATCCAGCACTGCATTTTTAGCAAGATCATCTCTTGTTTCTTATTCACAATGAAATCCTAGAGCCGCTGGAGGAGGAATCCAGGACCAGTGGAGCTCTGCTTGGGGGTTGCTCGAGCCCCAGCATCTCACGGCCCTCTCCAGGGCTTGTCTTCAAATGTGGGACATCTCAAACATTCTAACTTACAATACACCTGAACAATAGAAGACGATTCTTATTTTCCTATGCTACAGCTGAAATGATCAGAAATTGTGTTTCTTTCCCAACGTGTTCATAGCCAAGGCCCTCAGAGCACATTATCGGTCACCTTTATTAACTTGTTACCATATTAATCAGGACTATTGGTTGCATGAAATAGAATCCATGGAATATGCAAACTCAGCAATTCCGTTTCTGCAGCTATAGAAGGAATTTTACCTTTTCGTAAATAAGTTAGGAGTTTCACCTGGGATTTTGTTTTCAAGTTTTGTTTGTTGTTTTTTTTTCTAATTTTCATTTTTTTTTAAAGATTTTATTGGAGAATTGGGGGAGGGGAACAGAGTTGGGGAATTGGGGAAGGGGAACAGACAAGTTGCTGTCCTTTTGTTCTTCAGTCTAGTTGCGGAGGACGTTGCTTCACTGGCCCATGTTAGTATCGTCATTGCGCTCTTCCCGGATGAGGCAGAATGGTTGCCGGCCTCTGGATGGTTGCTCACCGGGCTATTGGCTGCTCACGCTGGCTGCCAGCTGCTCATGCTGGCTGCAGGCCACTCACTGTAGCCTATGGCAGCCCACTGTAGCAGGGGCTGCAGCCTACACCATTGCCGGGGCTTGCACAGCCCAGCTCCAGGTGGAGCTGTTGTTAGCTGTAGAGGGCAATGTCACTGGCCCTCATATGTGGGATCCGAACTGGGGCCACTGGTGTCCCAAAACCAGCTCTTAACCAATGCGCCACTCAGCTGGCCCTCTAATTTTCATTTTTAAAAGTATAGGTCTAAAACAACATTTAGGAAAAGAAATGGAACTCCATACCTTTAACTATTGATGCATCAATTTGAATCATTTGTATAATGTCATGTGTTAATTAGTCAGGCATATATGGAATATGTGTGAAGAAGAGTGAAGGCTTTAATTTGTTGTTCAAGAATCTGTAAATGTTTCTCCTTATTCTTTACCCCTTGAAAAACCAAATCAGTGCTCCTTAGTATTTACTCAGAGGAGTTTATGTTTATACAAAAACCCACATGTGGATGTTTATTCATAATTGCCAAAACTTGAAAGAAACCAAGATGTCCTTCGATAGGTGACTGGATTAATAAACTGTGGTACATCCAGACAGTGGAATATCATTCAGTACTAAAAAAGAGCTATCAAGTCGTGAAAAGACATGGAAGAACTTTAACTGCATATTGCTACATAAAAGAAGCTGCTCTATATGATTCCAACTAAATGACATTCTAGAAAATGCATAACTATGGAGACAGTAAAAAGATCAGTGGTTGCCAGAGGTTGAACAAGGAACAGATAACCACGAAATATCTTTAGGGCAGTGAAAATACTCTGTATGATACTATAATGATGGATATATGTCATATCCATTTGTCCAAACCCACAGAATGTACAACACCAAGAGCGAACCACAATGTTAACTCTGGATTTGGGTGTTTATGACATGTCAATGTAGCAAATGCATCACTCTGGCTTGGGATGTTAATAATGGGGAAGTCTATGCATGTGTGGGGGTGAGCGTATATGGGAAATCTCTGCAGTCCTGTTAATTTTAATGTGAACTTATGTCTTCTACTGACTAGGTGTTGCTATTCAATATTCACAGTGTCTGTTCCCTATGACTGAGGAGTATGAGGCTATCATGGACGATACCATGTAAAATTAAATGCTGAACTTTGTTTTCTCTGTGAATTCATCGCTCATTAAATTAAGTTTCCAGCACTGTTAATATTTAAGATATAAGCCTCTCTGAACTGTTTTTTACTCAACACTTCTGACATTAAATGTGATTTTTTTTTTCACTCTCTAGATATCACAGGTTGGCCTATAATTCAATGCAGTTCTGACACTTACTACCTAGAGTTAGCACAGACCCCACAGGTTCAAGGCTCAGTCTCCCTAGATTACCTCCACTTCAGATGCAGTCCCAAGTCCCATATTGCCACCTGTAGTTCTGACTAACAGGCTCTAAGTTCAGGGGGTTCCTAACAGCCACCTCCTCAGGTTTGATAATTTTCTGGAACAACTCATAGAACTCATGAAAGCACTTTACTTACTATCATTTACTATTATGGTTTATCTTAAAGGATACAAGTCAGAAACAGATAAATGGAAGACATGCGTAGGGTGTGGTATGGGAAGGGGTATGATCTTCCAAACCCTCCCTTGTTGGGCTTGCACCCTCCACAGCCTTGATTTGTTTATGAACCCGGAAGCTCTCTGAACTATCGATACATCGTTTAGGGTTTTTTTTATGGAGGTTTCATTATATCGGCATATTTGATTAAATCATTAGTTATATTAGTGATTAATTCAATCTCCACCCCCTTCCCCCTTTTGCAGAGATCAGGTGTGGAGCTAAAAGTTCTCATCCTCTAATCATGCCTTGGTTTTTCTGGTGCCTAGCAGGGCATCTAGGGGTCTCCAGACACCAGTCATCTCATTCGCACACAAAAGACATTCATCATTCTGGAAATTTCCACGGTTTTTAGCAGCTGTGTTTCAGCAACCTGGGACAAAGACCAAATACATACGAGTATTTCTTATTGTATCACAAACCACCACTTAGCGTTTAAAAAATAAAGCAATTATTTATCATGTATATGAAGCTTTTTCACTACGCTGTTCACTCAGGTAAAATTTTATGATTTGCTATATCTGAATTCTAGCTTCTTTTCTAATAGATAAAATAAAGATAAACAGTAACATATTGGGGGACTCTGGAACACATTCATGAAGTATCCACCTTTAGGCTTATGTGAAAGTAATCAGGGTTTTCTTATTAGTATTCTACTTCTAGATGATGTGCCCATTTTATATATATTGTGCTCTTTCATTCCATTGTCTAAATATAAAGAAATGGTAGATTTCTACCTCACAATTAAACTAGTCTCTTTTTTTATGGATAATGTGCATTTATTTTATCTACTTTGATAAATAATTTAACTGGATGAAAAGGCAGATTGTTCTAGTCATAAATTGTTAACCAGGAGTAGGTTATGCACTTTAAAAAACTATAGTAATGCATACAAGCCATATTGGTTAATATTTAAAAACCAACATAAAAATCATAAAGAGCTGTTAATCATAATCCAAGACATACCAGAGTAAACATCAATGAATCTACCCCTCTTTCAACCTTAACTATCTCTCAATATTCAAGTTCTGTAACAATAAATATACTCTCAACTGTGAAACTTAGACATTTATCAGTTTATCTACTAGAAGATTATATGGCACTATTCCTTCATGGTACATATTTAACAATGTAATAAATTAATAAAATTAAAAGACCACTAGATTAATTACATTGAGGTTAATTACTAATTAAATGAATTATGGTATAACATAGTACACCAATTTAAGGAAAATGCTTTTCTGTATCTTTGATTCTTTTTTTTTTTTTAATATCTAATAACCTTTTAGAAGTTAAAATAGAAGGAAAATATCTGCATTTTCTGTTTTGATTATCAGTATTCAAAATTACAAATGCTTGGGCCGGCCGAGTGGCGCGGTGGTTAAGCGCTGGCCTGGGAAGCAAGCGGCCCCGGTTCGGTCCCACATGTGAGGGCCAGTGACACTGCCCTCAAAAAAACCCAAAAACAAACAAACAAAAAAAACAAAATTACAAATGCTTATACTTGGACAAATTATGTGATGATAATTTTTTCCTTTAAAGGGAGAATAGCAAGGGTGGAAGGATAATGCTGGCTATTTATCATCATCTTTGAAAAAGTAAAATAATAATGAAGCCCGTTTAGGAGAGAGATTAATCTCCTATGTGACATAAGAAAGCAGAATTTTAAAAAGCATCTTCAAAAATTATTTGAAACATACCTTTTCTGTTCTCTAAGACTGTATCTCTAACATTGTTTTAACATGGTTTAACATGTAGGCCAAGGCAATGCTAGATGCTGATGCTTCAGGAAGTGACAAAGTAGGAGAGTTTGGACTCAGTTTTCTCTGGGGCCCTTGAAAAGAAACACTGAAAACTACCAGTAAGAGAGCAGTAATTACAGTGATGAAAATTGTGTCTTCCTTTTGGACATCCTTATGTTAGAACAGCGACTGATCGGTGGCAGAGCTGGGATTTGAACCCAGGTTTGTCCGAACCAAAGCCTCACATTTTTGACCACAATGCCTTGATATAGTGTTTAAGAAGGTATTTTCTTGAGCCAGATAACCTAAGTTCAAACCTCCACTCTGTACTTACAAGCTGCATGTTCTTGGACAAGTTACTTAAACCCCATGGCTCAGTTTTTCAGCTCTCAGTGAAGATGATAATAATAACAATGGTACATACCTCATAAGGCTGTAGTTAGGATGAAGTGAACTGGTACATTTAAACATTGTAAGTGACCAAATAATACAGCAAGAAGACTAAACTAGTTAGTTACCTAGGGGTATGTTTGCCATCAGTCTTTCAAGTTCATGGTTACATTCCATTTTTTAAGTGAATTTATTGCCACTTGAGTGTAAGTTCAAATGGATTTTTTTTTTGTACTTGTTTTGTACTTTGTGCCATTTGAGAAACTAGCAAGTACAAATTTCTGATTCAGAAACAAGTTTATCTTTCTAGTTCTCAAAACAGGCCAAATCCATTTGCGTTTTGGCACCGCTGTTGCTTTACCAGTAATACTCTCCCTGGATTTTCAGAGCCAGCTCCATTCATCATTTATGTCTCCTTTTCATGGCACCTCTTCAGAGAGGAGCCTTCCCTGACCATCCCATCTAATATTTTACCACCACCTCATCCATCCTCTATCCCATTGCTGCATTTTATTTTCTTCTACCAGTCACCCTCAAATGCTATTCTCATTCATAATAAATGAATGTTTGTTCATAACTTGTTTATTGTCTAGTTTCTCTGCTTGAATGTAAGCTACTCAAGGGCAGAGACCTCAGGGGGCCATTTACTGCCAGTCTTACCTCCTCTTAAGTATGGTGGTGCTTTTCATGGACTAGGCACAAGGTAGAAACAGGTACTCCTCTTCTGCTTACTACTTACCTAAAAATTGGCTGTGGGGTAAAATACCTTTTTGAAAGTCTCTGGATCATTTGTACTTTTATATATTCTTGGAGGTATTCTTTGCTTTATTCTGAATTTTTAACCAGCTCTCATTATGCTGGGTCTCTGGCATCATTTTGCTACTTGTAAGATTGTGGAATTACTTTTACTGAACTGTGTTCTCATGATATGTCCTACACACTGAGGACTGTTACAAGAAACAGACTTGTGAAACCATTATTATTTCAAAAGTTGTGTAATTGAGAATTTGACTTAGACTAACCTCAATATAGGTAGTCTATGAAAACAGAAAGGACTTTAAGCAGTTAAAACAGAAGGGAAGGAATTTAATGCAGGGTAGTGATTATATGGATGATGGAAACACTGAGAAAACAAATGAGACAATGAAGCAAATGAGAAAATCATGACTGGCTGGCTCCCACCACTAGGCAGCAGGGACAAAGTGAGTGGGCGACCTTCCTGAATTCAGAGGACCAGCATTCCTGGAAGGAGGAAACTATGTCTGTGCAAGGAGATCCAGAGGGCGGGACATGCGAGCAACTCAGCAGCTTCTAGAAACTTCATATTAGAAGTTGTGGAAAAATATCCTGGCTACTTCCTTTATCCCTCCTATCCCTAGTCAGCACTTCCCAGTGGCTGAAGACAGCTGAAAATCAGCTGTTAGGGGACCCTGGGGGAAGGTGGTTTTCATATCAGCTTCTGCTGCATTGCGCAGAGGCCCAGATGGGTGAGAAATAGATCTGAAGATAAACTCGCTCAGGACAGGCATACCAGTCCATAAGGAAGCAGAGTTCACATTGTATTCAGTCCTCAGGATGGGAAATAGGTGTGGCCCTTCATGGCAACCGAGTTGTTTGTATATAAGAGGCATTAAAATATGCTGCCCGTCATGGTTCTCTCCATGTGTTGGTTTCTAAGGAAGACAAATTCAGGTTTAAATGGCTCACTTTTGGCATCGCATAGGGGTCTTCTGGAATATACTTCGAGTTCTACATTTACTCCCAAATTTATTCCCTAAATGTCAGTCTTGGCTGGGTGCTGCAGCTACACCTGTGGGTCAGTAACACACATAATCCTGTTGGCAATGGCTCTCAGAAAGAGGATCCCTACTGTGGCTCTTGGCACTAATCACCCTGACCAATCTGCCCATTGCCTTTCTAAGTAAGGCAGGGGAAGGGACAAGGTCAGCCATTGTGACATACTGAGTTTATCTTAGAAGTCTGGGTTCCTGACTCCAAGATTTATGCTCTTTCATTTTTGCAGACATTTTAATATTCTTTTTTTAGTTTTTGTTCAATCCTTAGCTTACATGTTACTTCCTCTGAGAAAGTTATTGCCTTACCTCTGTCATAGTACATCAAACACATTATTCACCTTGCTTTTTCTCTTTCCCTTAGTTACTTTGAAGGTAGGTGCACTGTTAACTTCTGTTGTTATTTTCAGCACCTACCCTTGTGTTTGACACATAAAACATGCTCTACAGGCACACTGAATAGATGAATGATTAAAGGAATGAATGAGTAAATAAAATAAGTACCTTGGTTAGGCCAGCGCAATTCCCTTATTCATGAGGTAGACAACATATTTAATACTCTTACAAATGGCATTTATTTAAAAATAGATATTACCAAAATTCATAGTGACCCAAACCATTTGAAGGAATGTAATGTCATACCAAAAGTTCAATTTAATTGAGACTAGTTATGGGATGTAAACTTCACAAAGGAATCAAGTCAAGAAGTAGGAGAAGGAAATTACAAGTAACACATAAGTTGTGCTAATCTATCAGTTATAATGATATACAAAATAAATGAGCCTGCTATGCATTGTGCTATGATCAGGTGTTAGGCATGTATTTTTATTTTTTAACTGATTTTCTAAATCTGATCTATACCTCTTCTTTGGTGATATTATATACTGCTTTGAATAATGACCATACATATGGGCAATAAGACTCTTTGTAAGAGTTAGATATAAGGATAATAGAGAGATTGAATCTCTCAGTGTAGAGCACTGCAAAAGACAAGCTATATTTTTAGTTGCACAAAAGAGTCATTAATAGGTAGAATTTGCTTTGTTCTTTACTAGACTTCTGGGGGGGAATCAGGAGCCCCATTTAACTCATGGTGCTACACTAAAACCTTGGATTGTGAGTAACATGGTTTGCGAGTGTTCCACAAGACGAGCACACGTTTCTAATACATTTTAATGTGGTAAATGACCGATGTCTTGCAATACGAGTAGTTTGTTCCCAGAACAAATTATGCTCACAAACCAAGGTATTACTGTATTGGTAAAACTGAAAGCATCTGCATCCTGGAAAACATTCATAGGATTTTCCTGACCTCGCAATAAAAGGCTGGAAATGTACTTGCCAAAAAACTTGACCGCGTGATTGAACCATAACTAGATATTCACAACTTTGTGAAAAGGTGGCTGTGATAATAGTGAGAAGTGAAATTTCAAACTAGTATTAAAAGAACACCACCTTGTTCACTGGTTTTTTAACTAATTCAGGGCATGAATCTATGTATGAGACAATGCTAAGGCCTATGTCCTTTTTCTTTGAACAGAATTATGTAGACAAAGTGCTATACTTTAAAAAAATTCTTTGAGCTTTCAATGGTGACATTTCATTTAGGGATTCAAGTAAAAGAGAAATATTACTCTGGATGTTTGTGATTGAAGGACTGGAGAAAGAATTATGTCAGTGATACTGAGAAGCTCTTGTGCTGTTTTGTGTTATGATAGCTGGACCAGAGAGCCTGACTTCATTGTAAAGATGGGCTATGTCAGTTTTGAGGTATTTATACTATGGGTAAATTCACTATAGGGCATGTTCCGTTGACATACTGTTTTTATTTGTATGTCTGTTCAAGATCTCAGGATTATGCAGTTCATTTGTGAATTTATTCATTCCTTCTCATTCTTTTTTTTTTTTTTAAGTTGAGCCATCCTGCCACCTGTTGGCAGCTCAGCAGCAACTCAGCTTGGGCTGGGCATTGAACTGCTGTTGCTCAGAGCTCAGCTTGCACTCTTGAGTGAGCTCTGAACCAACTGAGGCACTCGGCTGGCCCTCATTCCTTCTCATTCTTTTGACAATTACAGAGTTCTTTTTATTTTTAGATTAGAACTGAGGGGATGTGATGTTCCAAGCATTCATGGTTTGGTAAAAGAGGAAGACAAATAAAATAATACACTATTAAATTCCTAAAACAATGGATAAAAGTACTTTGAGGAGAGAAAGTAGGAAATGATTAATTTTGTAGAGAAAATTTGAGAAGTCAAAAAAGGGAGATTTTGTTAGAGATGATTCTATTTGAGCAGAGGTTTACATGATGAGTAGCATTCCTCCAATTATTGAAAGAAGAAAGACTTGGTAGGCAAGAAGAAATTATTACTCTGTGGTTTAGAACAATAATTAGTATTTATTTCAGAACTCAGATCCTAAGTAACTAGCTCTGAGAACACTGAGTCATACAGGCTTATTTTAATTTAAACCCTTCTTGCTCCATTGCAACCATCTCCCCAACTGTGTGAAGATCCTCTATCAAGCATGATCTTGTGTCAGTTGCAATCCCTTCAACAGTGGGCTGTTTCTTATAGTCTATCTTGTGTCACAGTTAGTTCTGTACTGGTATTGTACCAAATTATAAGTTCCTGTGTTATCTTTTCCCTCATGTGTGTTGCACAGACAGTGTCTGGTAAAAGATAGTTGGCTGAGTAAGGTAGCCTGGCTGTAACTCCAAGGAAGTGCAGAGGATGGGAGTTGGAATACAGAGATCAATGTAACATTTCTGTGTCCTTATCTGTGGCACTTCGGTCTAAACGGAAAAAAAAAATGGTTCCAATAATAATATTTACTTAGTACTTAATGAAATCTTATACGTGTCAAAACACATAGATTAACATAGCAATGATTCTAAAGCAAGGTTGTCTAACTTTAAATTTCTCTGCATTTTTCAATTTCAACTGTTGAACTAAATGGGGAAACTATACTTCCTTAGAAAATACAGAGTTTATTTTGGCATTCAAAGATATATGCAATTTTTAATGCCTCTTTACTTATATTTTTGTTTAAAAGAGACAAAATTCATACAATAATATTAATTATGGCATTGAATTACTTTGTAAGTAGATTGACCCATTTGATCTTTACAACATTGTATTGAGAAAGGAGGAAAATACAGATGCATATATTTTAATTTTTGGATTATTGTTTCTAGAATGGAGAGTGTGTGTGTGTGTGTGTGTGTGTGTGTGTGTGTGTGTGTTTTGTACTTGTATCTTCTGTGGAAGGATATCATAAATTATTCTACTAATTCTAGTAGTTATGAATTCTAGGTATAAAATTATATCATACAAAAATATTTAGATCTGCTCAGAACTCCAATATTAAATAATAATGTTGATAGTTATCATTATAATTTTCTGATTTTGATTGAAATGATTTTAAAGTTTTGTTTTTATAATGATACTTTGCTGATTGTGGTAAACAATATTTATTATATTAAGCTATTTTTGCCTATTCCTATTTTTATAATATTTATGTGAAAAATGCATCTATCAACATAGGTGTTAATATTTTCTTGGGTGGTTAATTGTTTTATTTGACTTTTCCCCTCTTTAACTTATTCTGTAGGAAGCTCATGGAATTTTTTATTTGTATGTGGTAACACTTGGAGTTCAGGAATTTGGCAAAAATATACCTAATGCTGTATTTTTTCTCATTCTTTATACCTCCATTGCTGATTTCAATCTAGAGAATCCATTCTTTTTAAACAACTGGAATTTTCTTCATTGTTTAATTATTACCTTTCCTGCAATAATTTTTTTTTTTTCTGAAAATCCAGTTATTTACTGTTCAGTTTTTCTGGATTTGACTCTCTCCCTCCCTCCTTCCCTTTCTCCCTCTCCTATTGGTTCTGTTCTCTGGAAGATTCTGGCTAATATAAATGGTGTACAGCAGTATGCATGAATCCTAGCAATATAAACTAGAGCAATTTAAACATAATACAACTTAAATGAAAATACATTTTTATCAAGAACTGTAGATGAAGTAAAACTATATAAAAAGGGAAGAAGAGAATAACAAACACAATCTTCAGAAGGGTTTATTCTTTTGAGAGTGGGCAGAGAGGGAATGGAATGAAAGAAGACCACATAAATAGCTATGAATGATTGGTGACACCCTACCTTTTGCAACATGTATGGTGGACCCTCAGTTGCTTATTACACTGCTCAAAAAGCATGAACAAATAAATAAAAAGAGAGGGCCATGCATGGCGAGTTATGAAAGTGTCACACACCTAGACATATGTTTGATTAAATTGTATATACTATGCTCTGGACCCAAAAGTTATTTACTCTAGATGGTTATCTTTCTAAAGACAGGTTGTTTCTCCTTTGTTTGGAGCTGTTATTAGGAGTATGCTATTACTTTTGTCCATTTATTTAGGACTCAGGTCCAGCTGCTAGTGTACCTTATATGTGGTGATTGCTAGAGAGCAGTGAATGGTTCATTTGATCTGCCTCTTTGGGTCTTTGAGTTAACAACAGGCAGATTCCTTGTTGAGGCCCCAGAAGGAAAGCCTCTCTGCTCACTGGTCTCCCTGTAGTCTCCTAGATTCAGTTGTGTAGAGAACCTTGCAGCCCCTCTGTAAGCCCTGAAGGTTGGCCAGACTACACACGCTAAAGTGATTTATGGTACCCTTCCCCCAAGACCCATGTAGACTAAGCTCTTGCCGGGTCTGTCTTAGCCCAATCTAAACCATGAGTCTCTCCATCACCAGGCCCCAGACTCTAACTGCCCTGAGGAGTCGAGTCATGCCTCAAGCATCAGGGTCACAGGAAACCCAAAGGATCCATTTGCCTCCTCTAATTCATTCCTCCATTTGAACCACAGCAGCTTGGCTCATAGGAGGTAGATGTGTTGGACTTGACAGTAAAGGGGAGCCAGGAGAATTAAAAAATATTTTCCCAGAAATGTCTTTTCTCTGAAAAGGTTCCTTTAGTTTAAGTATAGTTTTCATTTTCATAGGATTACCAGCTCAAAATTAGATTTTTAAAAAAAGTTAGATATCTATCTATCCATTCACTCATTTGTTAATAATGTTTATTCTCCCTCATTTGCAAGTCTTGAATAGTTTTCAATTCAGACTTTGCAAAAGAAAGGAAAGAAAAAGCTCCAGAAATAGCAAGCAAAGTTTTAACATTTACAGCTGGCAGAGCAGGTTTAAGAATAGTCTAACTTTGTGAATGACTACAAAGGGTGTTAATTAAGTAGCAGGTGTTTTATCACCTATGTCTATTTGAAAAAAAACATAGCACAGATGTAGAAAGCTTAAGTACGTCTATAGTTTGTATAACAAAACTCTATATTTATTGGGTGCCATCTGCCACACTAACCTCAAACCACACTTAGCACTAGCCAATTAACACTTTGATTAAGCTGTCGACAACCTGCAGCTTCCCCAATGTAATGAATTCACTAACTTTTATATGAAAACTCATTGTAATACCTAGATTGAAACAACATAGCAAAAAGGGGCAACATTTTCACATCATCCTTGGCATGTTCGCAAAACTCGTACACACACACACACACACACACACACACACACACACACACTAAGGCATGCACGTTGGTTGCCTCATCTCTGCTTCTCTCTTCATGTCTTCCATCTTTCAGACATGAGATATTTCATTGAAGTCCTTCCAGGCTCATAAACCCACAAACTGCAACAGAAAAGAACATTATTCTAGTTCCTCAACTCAGATTTTAAAAATTCCAGGCAAGTTCTCCGATTTCCCTAGCTCAGGCCACATGCTGTTTTGAACAGGATTGGGTATCCTGGTTGACCCGGTTTTGATTAGTTGCCTAGTCTTGTAACCATAACAGGAGCCATCTGTGTGGAGCAGATGACCAAAATATTTTTGGGTTGGATAAAATCACTTAAATGAACGATGTAGGACAATTGATTCATATATGTATTGGTAGATGTCCAGTGTAAATTCTGTCTTCACTTTGTTTGTTTTTTTAACTAAAATGTGCATTTCTCATTAATAAATTTTGAAGTAGATTTTATTTTTATACTGGGGGAAAAAAAGCAGTGATTGCCCATGAAAGAAAACTAAGATAATAGTTAAAATATTTTTAAGCAGAAAAGTGACATTTTGAATAGTGAGTTTTGTGATACCTTAAGTAGTAGCTTGCAGGAATGATTGGAAGGGAGAGAGCTAGAAAAATATGAAACTGCTATGATCATCCAGATGTAATGTTATAAAGGAAGAGAAGTTAGAGTAGAAGGCTAGGTCTCAGTATTGGAGTAAGGTTCACAAAGAGTGGGTAGGTGGCAGATGACTAGTCTATTAATTCGGCCTCAATGGTTGCAATAGTTATGGATGAAGTTTTTCCGCCAATTAATCATGAAAAATCGTGTGCCTTTATGATTAAAAAAAAAATCAAGCAGAATGCTGGAAGATAGGGAATACAAGAATGGCAAAATAAACTAGAGTAGAAATAGATTTGATTTTGCACAGCTAATTTTATTAAGAAGCTCATTGCAAAGTTAGTTATTCAGGACTACAAGAAGAGATTCATCCACTTATTGAGGATTCGACATTACAGTGGATTTTTTTTTTTGAGGGCAGTGTCACTGACCCTCATATGTGGGACCTGAACTGGGGCCGCTGGCTTCCCAAACCAGCGCTCAACTACTACGCCACTCGGCCAGCCCTTAGAGTGGATTCTTAATAGAAGGCCCCAGAGACTGTTATGACCTTAAGTATTATCATTTCATACCGATCCTTCTATTATTAAAAGGAGGCGGTGGGAGGAAGGAAGTTCCTGAATTTCATTATATTCTACTCTTAAGATGGAGAAAGACAGTTTTTAGTTCAATTTATTTCATGTCCACTAAAAGTTACTTTAAAAATCTTTTCCTTATTCTGAAATGGTATTTGAATACATCTAAAAGACCAATAAACAGTCCCTGGAATGTAATGGAATAAAGGATTTGTAGTAGGGATTGAACCTTATGTAATTTATGGGGCTGATTAAGTAATCTCCATAAGTCGGTTGTCTTAGTAACTGAGCCTGTAACTTTAAGTTTTGAGGGAAGGCATTCGGGAAGCGAAGATGGATGTAACCTGTGGGAGTTCAAAGATTGGATGCAACCCCTAGGTAGGAACGGGAATCCATAAGGAAGGACTGAGCCTGGGTGGGTTGTCATGGCTCCCAGCCTTGATCATGCAGATGTCCTACAAGAGAATCGCCGGCCCCCTTGTGTCAGAAATAAACACACACCTGGCCCAGATATTGGGGTAAGATCCAAGGGAAGATGAAACAGTTGTGTGCCTGACTGCTACCTGTGCCAAAGAGATGAGCAAGGAGACCCATGACCATGTGGATGACCTACAAAAGCACCTGTGGACCCTGCCCTGACAATCTGGGGTTAATAATTCATATGGCTGCTGCTTTACTTCTGTCTTCAAAATTTTGTGGGAAAAAATACACCCTGATTGAAAATATACAGAGAAGGGAATTCTGGGAAACAATGTTCAACCTGGCCTAGTGGACACATTATGAAGCCTAAACTACAATTTATAGTTTTCAACTGCAAGGTGCACACATATTTTTAAACCATACTCAACTCTACAAGTACATAAAGCCATACTTTTGTCTAAGGGGAAAATATGACACAAATATAACAGAATGTATGACCATTCTTTTCCCCCCAAAGGGTATACAAATTTCAATTTTTAAAAAATGTTTTCTTCTTTTAGCTGATTCATACTCTCCTTTGATATCTTATAAACTAAATTGTGAGACATAGTTTGTTAACAATGAGTAACACATTGCATGTTAGACTATAGGGGAATGGGCAGAAACTATATTTGTTTTACATATATATATATATATATACATATATATATATATATACACACACACACATGAATACACACACATGCAGACATACATGCATATACACAACATTCATTCATATCAAAATAACCAAAACTCCCCAATTACAGTTTTAATTTCTGCAGTTGGTCCTATGGTTGTAGTAGATATTTCTATCTACCCCTCCACCACCTATTCTATTTTCTTGGATGTCCCTAACAAGGCAACTACCTTAGATAAGGCTATGACAGTTTCTTCAAGCAATAGAAGACTAGCTTTCTCAGGCAGTGGTGAAAAGGATGTCTTTTCCAGCAAAGCACTCTTGTTAGAATTTAGGGGTTCAGTGTCCCCATTTCATTTGTTTGTCCACAAGTCCTTATCCTAATTTTCAGGGTTCCATTCCTTTCCAATTAATGGAAACTTTCAAAAACTTTCAAAAACTGATCCTATGAGTTTTGGAATTCAATTTGCATTGTAAGTCAGCCATTGCGATTAGACTTTGGATTTGGTTTCAGAGAGTCAGACCTGAGGTTACAGGAGATAATGATTTCTTTTAGGACAGACTTAGAAGTTATCAGGTCCTGGGCCGGCTGAATGGTACTTTGGTTAAGAATTGGCTTGGCATGCCAGCTCTGAGCAGCAGGGCCCCAGTTCGGATCCCACATGAGGGCCAGTGATGCTGCACCCTCTACAGCTAAGATGGTGAACAACAGGTCAACTTGGAGCTGGGCTGCCAAGAGTCACCAGTGATGGCATAGGCTGCAGTGGGTCTGCAGTGGGCTTCCATGAGCTACCGTGGCAGCTGGCAGCCAGCGTGAGCTCCTGTGAGCAGCCATCCAATGATGGGCGACCGACTGCCTCACCCGGGAAGAGTGCAATGATTATAATACCAACATAGGCCTGTGAAGCGACATCCTCCACAACTAGACTGAAGAACAAAAGGACAGAAACTTGTCTGTTCCCCTTCCCCAATTCCCCAATAAAATCTTTAAAAAAAAAAAAGTTGTCAGGTCCCTTATGTGGATTTCAGCTAGGAATTTAAAGCCCTGAAATAACTGTGCTTTGATATTTACCAAATTCTCTATGAATTAGAAGCAGAATCACTAGAAGTTTGCATACACACACACACATGCACACACACACACACACACAATTTACTGAAATATGCAGTTATGGAAATTGGTTACAACAGTGTCTGTAAGCCTGTTGATTTTGCATCTGATTCTAGAGCTTGCAGTCTGTAGGGTAGGCAGTGAGGAAGGAAGAAGGGGAGTGGAGGGATATAAAGTGAAGGAAAACAAAGACAAGCCAAACTGCACAAATGCCAGCTGGAGCCCATGAGGACATGCTGGAGCCTGTGTCACTTCTTATTACCCCAACTTGATGACATGGGTGCCCTACAGGGGAAACAGTACTTCCTTCCTGAAGGAAAGCACAACACTTGAGAAATTGCTGGGAGATCCAGGAGAAGGTGGAGAAGCCAGAGGACCAGCTGTTGTCCCATGCCAGTAAGTTGGGCCAGCAGATATGGGACATTTGTGAACTGAAAAATAGTACACCTCTTAACTCTGACCCAAACTCCTGTAGGGCATACGAAACAATATGGCTGCTGCTTCTCCTCTTCCCTCTAATAAATCACATACAAAAATGTCTCTTTATGACCCACCCTAATCTGAATCACACAGGAAAGGGAATTCGAGGAAATGTAGTTTAGCCTAGTTAATCCATCCCATATCAAACAAAATAACTGGCAGATAATGTTTAAAATTAAATTTAAATAAGGCCTTTTCCTTGCCAGTCTGGACTTTGTTTCTTCAGATCTTGACATCACTGAAATGTAATTATTCTCCAGCTCGTCATCATTTCACTGAAACACCTACATACTTGACATGATAGAATTCTTTCAAGCCTTTAAAACATTGTTGGTGACTTATGCAGTTTCTTTTTTTTTTATTTTTTATCAAGGCCGAAGCAGAGTGTGTTAGGTTTATGTTTTCCATTTCTGTTTTATGTTTTCTTCATGTTAAAAATTGATTCTATAAAATCATAAGTACAAGTGCACTACTGAGTATATTATGTAACTGGTTGGAATTGTAAACATACACAAATCAATATTTTTTTAAAAACAACATTGTTAAATCCTTATGATAATGAGTTTCTTTATGCAAACTCTATTGTCATACCTCAAAGATTCAAATATCAGTTTAGACACTTATGAGTGGTGGCCTCAATGAAGTTACTTAATGTCTCTCTTAGTTCCCTTATCTGTAAAATGGGGGAGGATACAATAACATCTACTTTATAGGGGCTAAATGAGATACTATATTTAAAATCTTAGAACAGTGCTTGATTCATAATTAGTACTCATAGAGAATTAACTTGTTTCTTACAGTGACAGTGTGCATTTGTCTGTGTATATGATAGCTTTTAAAATATTTTTTCAATAAATTCAAAATAACAATAACAATAATTTGAAGTAAATTATAAATATTGCCCTTTTCAATTTTTTATGACTTCGTGTAAGCTTTAGGTGCTTTTAAGCAATTTTCAAAATCCTTTCATCAGTATGTTCCTACAGAATTATTAGTTTCAGAATCTTGAAATCTCTTCCTTGGAAAGAATTTTACAGAAAGGAAGACAATGAGCATAGAAAATTTGTGATCTTAAATCTCCTCTGAAAATCAAAGTTCCTCTTGTTAATGACTTACTACCATAATCTATTCTTTGTAAAGAAAGGACTCTTTGTAATCATAATAGCTTTTTAAATGTTTTAGAAGGAGAAAGTAACAAAGGAAGTTCAGAGAGGCCTCAGTATTGTACTGATGAAGATCACAAATGAGTATTTGCATCTGGAATTTCTCCTATGACTTTTTTTTAAAGAAAAATGTGAGAAAAACGTGTGGTGTACTGTGTGAATTAGCTATTCAAAATCTATACACAATTCCTTTCTCCTTTGTCTTTCATTACTTTACAGAAAGCTTAAATTATTGATTGCCCAGGGTTCTGTACATTCAAGGTTACTCATGCAACATGAGCAGGTCATGAGGAGGCGTTTCCTTCCTGGTGAAAAAGCGCTGATTCACCAGGAGAACATCTGTTGCCTTTTCTCTTTACCCTGCTATACAATCTTCCTGCACTGCTGCTTCTTCAGTCTCATCTTGAGCCCCTCCTCTCTCTGGCCCACATGCGACTATTTTTCACTTGCTCATGATGGGCCCTGGGCCCAGAATACCCTCCTCAGTAATCCCCTCCTTTTGGTATCCATTTACTAGTTTCTTCCTCATGAAGCAGCCTCTTTTTTTCCCCAGCTCCTCCAGATGAGATCAGGATGCTTCTCTCATGTATTTCTGTATAGTCCTCATCACACTTTTATGTATGTGATGAAAATATCTGGCTACAAGCCACAAGCAGCAGACAACACCTGTCTTGTTTATCCCTATGCCATAAAGAGCCAGCATTTAATGAGTCAGGCATCATGGCACAAGCAATGTTCTAGTCTAGCCACTGTGCATTCACTAACTTTAGCTATGACCATTGCAATATCCCATTTTACAGGTGGGACAACTAAGGTAGTGAAAGTTTAGGGGTGGGGGCAGAGCTGGGTCAAATGCAAGCAGCTCTCTCCGGAGCCTCTGTGCTGAACCACCACCAACCACCCTCTGCCTAGATTCTAGAAACATGCTGAAGCATGGAGAAAGCTGGACTCTTTTGTATGAAAAGCAATACTAAGAACCACTCTGTGGCATAATTAGGGCAAGTTTTAAATGATGTTTCATTCTATTTTCTGTACTGAATTGATGCATTCTTCGATGTAACTCATGTCTAAATATGTATTGATTTTACAAGTTGCTTTTGCTACACCTCTTTGTTATGTTATATTTGAAAGCAGTTCTCAAGTATTAAAGTATATGAGAAACACTACAGAAACGTTCAGAAAATATGTTTTCTCAGGCCTCCATCCCAGATATTCTGATTCAATCTGATTCAGCACTATTAAAGTGAAGGCCCAGTAATCTTAAAAAAAAAAAATCCCAACTGACTGATACAGGGGTTTACTGATAAACATTTAGATAAGAAATGTTGCATTAATGAATATTACAAAGGTAAAACAGATTTAACAGATTTTGTCTTTAAAACTTCTTTAATTACAAATTAAGATTTACATTATCAAATGTTTAAAATATAGAACCCTCTTTTAAAACATCCCAGTGGTTAAAGTCATTGTATTTTTAGATTCCCTCTGGATGATATAACTAAAAAATGATATTGTGAGTATGAAAAACCACAGTAGACTAATCAAGGCTCCTAGGAAGAGATTTTTGATTCAAAACGCAACTTGCTGGTCTCTTTAGACATAATTAAGCTCAATAAACAATGCCATCTCAAAGTGAGGCAGGTGGAATTTTATCTCTTCAAAAAATAATATGCCACAGTTGATTTTTTTATGCATTGTCTAATTATTGCACTTACTTTATTGAAGTACTACTGATTGTATTTAACTCCATGAATGAGCAAAATTAAACAAAGCTAATTGCTCCTTGCTGTTTATTTATGTATTTATGTATGCATTCGTGCATGCACATAGGTCTATATGCATGTTTGTAGGTCAGCATGTATGTGCTTATCTATGTGTATATATGTGTAAGTGGTATTGGTCCATGATGGTCTATGGTTGATGTTTCACCATGGTGTGTTTCTGTATTATACATCACTTTCTACTTTAAATATATGTTTGGTGTGCATAAAGATAACCTAGTTATGAAAATAAAGGTTGGATAATGTTTGTCAGATATGCCTCAAAATACTTTAAATGAAAATCTCTTTTTTTTTTTTTTTTTTTTGAGGGCAGTGTCACTGGCCCTCATAAGTGGGACCTCATAACCGGGGCCGCTGGCTTCCCAAGCCAGCGCTTAACCGCCGCGCCACTCAGCCGGCCCATGAAAATCTTCTAGATGTGAATAAACATTTCTCTTGGTTTTCAATATATGTATTCTAATAGTTATTGTAATGTACGTATTTTAATTAGATCAACATTTAATTTGATGATCAGACTGTATCCAAATATTCATTTTTTTCTAGAATATAATTTTGGAAATTATTTTATTGGGCTTCTCTGTCATATCTCAATTTATTCTCAAATTTAAATGGATTGATCAATATTTTATGTGCCCCGATATGTGAAAATAGGATATTATGACTCATTTTTTGTGATTTAAAAACAATGGATTTTGAAGACCTAATGTCTACTGTAAGCTTAAGGTTATACTGCCACTTTAATCCAAAAGTATCCATCATCATTCAATTTTATTGTTTCTTTAAAAGGTCACTTTAAAAAGCAATGGCACTTTAATGACAATGTAATTATTTTCCCCTGAAGGATAACACTAATTAAAATCTTTAAAATCTTTAGTTTGTGGGAAAAATGTGTTATTGTTCAGTTCTCAGTGATTAAAATTTAGACAATAATTCCTGAATTAATCCACATTGTAATTACTCAGGAGAACTTGGTTTTCACGTGAGGATATGTACCATCCTTCCTCCCCCTCTTAAAGATGGTGCTATTTTTATACAAACATAATGGTTATGGTTATTATGCATTACTCTGGGTTATTTTCCCAGGATTTATAATTCATATATATATATATATATATATAGTGTTATATATAGTGTTATTTAGATAGATAGATAGATAGATAGATAGATAGATAGATAGATAGTGTGTGAGTGTGTGTGTGTGTGTGTGTGTATGTGCATGTGTGTGAGATTGTTTTTCCCTCAGCAGCTGTTTCAGTCTGCAACTTGCAATAACAATAAACCTGATTAAAAACCTTCTCTAGGAGGGACTGTTCTAGCTTCTAAGTTCAATGGTGCACAAATCAAATAGTCAATTTACTCATCGACCTTACAGACTTGGTGGAGGGAGCGTGGGAAGGTAGACACCTATCATTACAAGATTAAATATGGAACTGAAATCTGAAGTATGAGTAGCAGTTAAAAATTTGTATGGAGTGAGGGGAGATTAATATCCCCACAGACAAAAGGATCAGCCTATGAAGACCTGAAGGAAGGACCACGAGGAGGGTGAGCACAGACCATTCCAGGTACTGAAATCAAGCTAATATGGAGAAGAATCAAAGAACGAGAGGCAAAGGGATGAGAAATGAAGCTGGAGTGACTGGCAGAGGCCACACCATGCAGCTTCGAATACTCTTTATTGAAGATTTGTGTTGCTTTTCCCAAAGCAAAAGAAAGCCAGTAAACATCAATACAATTAAAATCTTTGCAGTATCTAATAGGAATATAATGATTGCTGATATGTTTACCCATATAACAAATACTAAATAAGGAGCCTTCATTTAAAGTGTGAGGACAATACTTAGGGAAAATTAATTCATAATTTATATGTTCTTGGCACTTAATAATATTGCTTTTTAAAGGCATTTGTAATTTAGCTGAGTGCACAATATAGGAAAATGTCATTTAATAACAGTGAACAAAATATAAGAAATATTGAAAATTAACATCAAATATGTTGTGACAGATGATGAGTTGCTGAGTTCTCTAAAGAGAGTTTGGAAATGAAGGATAAAGAAATAGAATTGAATATTCCAGGAGGTTGCACAACCTATATAATAGATGGGTTCAGGAATGAAAAGATAGGGTGATTCTGGGAAGATGGTGAAGTAGGAAGCACCGGGATTCTGTCTGCCCCATTTAGATAACAATCACACTGGCACAAACAGTCTGATGTAACCATTTTGGGACCCTAAAGCTTATTGAAGACTTGCTACTTCCAGGGGAGGGTTTCGAAGATAAATTATAGTTGATTTTGGTGAATTTCAGCTCTTAGCATAGTAGTAGCTACCTATCCCTGACTCCCCAGCTGCATGGCTGACAGTTGTACATAAATTATTTTTGTAATAGACAAAAAATCAAGGATATTTTATAGTGAGTTCTTCTGAGGACTATGACTCTGACCCCTATCATTTTTTGTAAGTATTGTCTTAAATTCTATGCATAGTCTCAATTTAGGTGTATAAGAATATATACAAATTTTGTTAATATGATGACATTCAGCAATCTATGTTTTTCAAATAATTTAAAAGTAAGTCATCTTTAAAGACAGTAACCAAATAAAGTCAGTTAAATGGATTCATTTCATGTATAAAATTAGCTAACATTTTAAACATGTTAAGGCTTTTTATCATTTTAAACCCAGTGAAATGGTTGCTCTCAAACACACTTAGCTATATTGTGATTGCTAAAGCTTTTATGGAAAGCAATTTGATAATGTATGTGCCACGGATCATAAAAGCATCCATTCTGTTTGACTCAATAATTATATTCTGACATTTCACAAGAAACATTAAAGCATTCCACAAGGATTTATTAATGAAAAATGTTTTATGAACTATTTTTTATTTCTTAAGTAAAATCTAACAACCTAAATGTCTAAAAGTACAGAGTTGGTTAAGAGAATAATGGTTCATATATTTGATGGGCTATTGTTCAAGTTATAAACAATGTGTATGAAGACTTTAATAGCATAAAAAATGTTCAGGATGCTATGTTAATTGAAGAAAGTAGGAAATTAAACTCTATGGTGTGCATAGTGTATCAGTTTTCTATTGTCTCTATAACAAATTATATCAAACTTAGTAGCTTAAAACAACACAAATTTATCTTATATTTCTAGAAGTCAGAAGTCTAAAAATCATTCTCAGTGGGCTAATAAAAATTAAGGTGTTGGCAGGGTTAGTTCCTTCTAGAGGTTCTAACAGTAAATGTTTTTCCTTGCCTTATAGTTTTGAGAGGCTGTCCTCATTCCTTCACTCATCACCCCTCATCACAAAGTCTTTTCTTCCTCTGCTTCCATTATCATATCTTCTATCACTGACTCTTCAGCCTCATTTTATAGGTTCTTGGGATTACATTGTGCTCATGCAGATAATGCAGGATTATCTCCTTATCTCAGGACTCTTATTTAATTCCATTTGCAAGTTGCTTTTGCCATGTAAGGTAACATATTTATAGGTTCTGGGAATTAGGAATTGCACATCTTTGGGGGATTTAATTCTGCCCACCAAACATAGGATAACCATATTTATTTAAACCAGGATGCTCTTGAGAGTGAAAGAGGACACTATTAATAAGTATTTCAAGACAACAGAGATCAATGAAAAACCTAGATAAATGGTCACCTAAGTACACAACTAGAGTTATGGAGAAGTGGAGAAGTGACAAGCTGTCAAGTTCAATCTGATTTCCATTTTTGAAAGGGACCTGTTTTAGTTATATTGGAAAAACTTAATTTTTTTCCTGTTTCCTTATAGTTCTGGAATGTCACCATTATGGTCTAGATGTGGACCTTTTTATTCATTATACTCAAAGGATTTGGGGGCTTTAATCTCAAGATAAGTAATTTTCTTAGATACAGGGAAAGTTTCCTTCTATTATTACTCTGATATTTACCTCTAACATTTTTTTTCTTCTTTCCTCTTTTTGGAACTCTATAAATCTGCTGACCCTTCTGAGTATGTGCTTCATATCTCTTCAATTCAATCCTATTTCCTATTTCTGTCCTTTGGAAATTCTGAGATTTATTCTAGTTAATCTTCCTATTTGCTGATTTAATTGTCATCTGCATTTGTGGACTCTGATTTTGAAGCATCTCACATATTGTGCACAGTATTTCCTCTGCTCCGGTTTCTTTTTCAATATTTCAGTTATTTCCTTTTCTATTTTACAACTTCCTAAAATTTATTTAAAAATCTAGTACCCTGATAGTATTTTTCTATTTATTATGCTGATATGGATTAATTCATTAAATCTTTCTACTGTCATTTAAATGGCATGTAAGGAACATATGTTATATTTCCATTAGTTTCTAATGTGAAGCTAAATTATAGCGACATATTATTTCCCTATATGAGGAGGTACGGTTTAATTTACCCATGCACTTAGAAATTGTTTCAACTTTCTTAGCTATTAATATTATGGACATATATAGAGAGATATTTGGGGACACATCTGTGATTATGTCCATATATTAGGGCTCAAAGATATATTGACTTGAGGCCTTTCTTTTCCACAGAAGTGTTGTGCATTTTAAGTTTCTACTAAGTTGGCATAATCAATTCTCCTCATCCATGGTAGTTACATTCTATGAAGTTGCTGTGAATACTGCATTAATGATTACTGAACCATTGTTTCTAGAGAGATCATATTCCAGAGAGCTCTGGTCACCACATTTTCATCAACCCATCAAAACATAACCTTGTTAAGTGTATTCCCATTTAAAGATATCTTATTTAATATATTTTGTTGATTTGTAATCATTGAGCTCACCATCAGCAGCACTATAACTCATGCCTGAATAAAGTTTATCTAACACACATATTTCTTTTGGAAGACACAACACAAACTTCCTGCACTTAGGAACACTAGCCAGCACTTCATCACCATGCCTGGGGCTGAAATCGAACCATTTAAAACAGAGAAATTAGCAACACAAAACAAAACAGTGCAAAAAATGTGGCACTAAAATAACTGTGAAAAGAACAGTGTTCCCAGTATTAGAAATGGGGGAGGGAGGTGGTAGATGAGGGTAAAAGGAGCCATACATATGGTGATGGAAGGAGAACTGATTCTGGGTGGTGAACACACAATCCAATGAATAGATAATGTATTATAGAATTGTATACTTGAAACCTATATGAATTTACTAACCAACGTCATCCCAATAAATTTAATAAATAAAAAAAGAAATTAGAAAATAAAAAAAGAAATTAGAAGACAGAGCATTAGCTGGGAAGATGTGTGTCAGGTGACTCATTTTTTTTGCTCCTCTAAAAATGTCCATGAATAACCATGAAAGCATGGAGACTGTTGATTTGGAGGTTACAAAATAATTTTAGTGAGTAGATAAATTTGCAAATACAGAATCACTAATAATAAGAATAAATTGAGATTCATCTCTACAAATTCTATGAGAAAAATTAACTTGACAAAATAAAAATGAATCCCCAAATACCCAGTTTTGTTTGTTTGTTTGTTTGTTTGTTTGTTTTTTCCTGGATGTAGACTACTTTATTTCAAAGAGAGCTCAAATTTTTTTGTTGCTATAGTCACCAATCATTGAATTTCCCTTTGGTCAATCCTATAAAATTTGGAGTTAATACAATACTATCTTCATCCCATTTTTAATAAAGTTACTATGTAATAATTTATTTTCAATAGGGATAGTTAATTAAATACGAAACAACTTTGACTGCCTCTTTTATCAGTAATAATAATTTTACTGTTTGGTGAGTGGTTTCTACGTTTTCTCAGATGTATATAAGAGGAGAAACTTAATTTCTTTTTACAGATGTAGAAACTGTGGAATAGATATATTAAATAACTTATTCAAGTTCACCCAGCTGGTAAATGGTGAAGGAGAGATCTAATCCAGGTAGTTTGATTCCACAATACACCCTTCTGTAAGTATCACTGTTGCCCATTGTGGATCCAATTGAATTATTACTTTTTAAATGTATTTTCTTCCTTTCTTTTCAGAGGAAAACTTGCTTTTTAAAATGATCATGGTTTTTTTTTTGTTTTGTTTTCTTGATGAATATTTTAAAATATATATGAAAAAATGAAACACCTGTCTCATGGTCTCATTAGGGTATGTTTTTATTTGGTTTTTCTATTCATTATCTATTTTTATAGTAAAGGCACTCTGAGCACTAAAGGCTATGAGGAGAAAAGGGCGCATGAGAGCAAAATTATTAAAATTTTATTTCATAGTAGATACCTGGGATAAGGGATTTATGAAGTTATTCCATTTAATCCTCATGATAAATTTGTGAGATTGATATTATGATTCCCAATTTATGAAATCAGAAACTGAGGTTCTGGGAAATGTTATAAAAGACCTCACTTCACTCAGATAATAAGTACAGGTTCCCATTTGCATTCAGCTCCCTCTGCTTAAAGAATCCAGGTGTTTATCTCCACACTCATCATTACCTGCTAGTGTCCATCAGGATTCGGCCACTGTAAAGCAGAAAGGAAATATCAGGAAAGGCTAATTTGTTTAGTAACTGTTTGAAAGTCAAATTACTTCTGAGATGGAAGGGATTTTAGGTGTCAGTAGGTTTAATTCCTTTATTTTACAGATGAATGAATAGGACCAGAGAGGTTAAGTGTTTTGTCCAAATTTACACAATATAAGAGTATCAGAGGCGGCCTAGAATTCAAGTTCTTTCTTTACCATTCCATTGCTCTCTCCACTATACCTTCCTGCCATATGTAAAAATTGGAGTAATTTAATTAGTAACATCTTAAAAATCTAACTTAGTAAAGGAGAGTAATTAGAAAAAAAAATCACCCATTACTCAGATTTTAATTCTTGCTTTATTTCTTCCCAACTCTTTAATTTCCCTTTTTGTCCTCCTCCTCCTCCTCCTCCTCCTCCTCCTCCGCCTCCTCCACCTCCTCCTCTTTCTCCTCCGTCTCCTCCCTCTCCTCCTTTCTCTCTCTCTCTCTCTCTCTCTCTCTCTCTCTCTCTCTCTCTCTCTCTCTCTCTCTCTCTCCCTCCCCTGTCTCCCCACTCGCCCCATGCTTTCTGTAAATTTTATAAGGAGGGCCGGCCGAGTGGCGCATTGGTTAAGAGCTGGTTTGGGGATGCCAGCGGCCCCGGTTCAGATCCCACATATGAGGGCCAGTGACACTGCCCTCTACAGCTAACAACAGTTCCACCTGGAGCTGGGCTGTGTGAGCCCCAGAGACAGTGTAGGCTGCAGCCCCTGCTGCATGGGCTGCCATGGGCTACAGTGAGTGGCCAGCAGCCAGCGTGAGCTGCCAACAGCCACTGTGAGGGACCATCCAGAGGCCAGTGACCAATCTGCCTCATCCGGGAAGAGCTCGCAATGACGATACCAACATGGGCCAGTGAAGCAACGTCCTCCGCAACTAGACTGAAGAACAAAAAGACAGCAACTTGTCTGTTCCCCTTCCCTGATTCCCCAACGCTGTTCCCCTCCCCCAATTCCCCAATAAAATCTTTAAAAAATATATATATTTTTACAAGGAGACATCTGGGAGGTTAAAGGCAATTATTTTCATTTCAGTGATAGGGAAGGAAGTGATAGGGGAAGAAGAAATTCTCGATTTAGAGAATAAAAGAAAAACAGAGTTTTGCATGGAAAGTTTATGCTCAGAACCCCAGTAGTTAATTTAATCTAACTGCTCTACAATTGACATTTATTCCCACACAATTTAATTTTATTAAAATAAAAAAAATTCATATCATATTTTAAAAATAAAAATCTGTAAGGCTGAAAGAATTTATTGATGTAATTAAATATCTGGATGTGTAAATATTACCTTTTGTAACTAAATAAAAATAGTTGCATGATTGAAATTCTTCCACTAATCACTTTCAGGTATGGTTGTTCAATATTGGAAACTTTAAATAGTATTACTCAAACTGATACGATACTGGAAAATATGATGGTTTTCATAAAAATAAATACGACACAGAAACATCATCATTGTGACTTAAACGATTTTCATACGGCAAAAAGAAAACATTCTTGATAGTGCTGAAGATTGCTGCTTAGGAACTGGGTGAGGTGTTAGGTGGCCTAAAGCTTGGGGGAAGGGAGGGGCAATCAGGCTGTGTGGACAGTAACTCCTCCAGGGAGGTGGCTGGAGGCAGGACTGCCCATGAGCCAAGGCCCCAGGCATCTTGCACATACTTTTGTCCCATCAGACTTTACTTACAAAATACAAATTCAAAAATAACATTATAAACAATTTCAATATGGCAACCATAGAGCATTAACCCCAGTATAATGCTATCTTTGGTATGGGATGCTATGTTGAGTACTGGTTGGATGGTTGTGAAGTCAGCCTTGAGTAAAAGGAACTACTTTTTTTTTTTTTTTCTTTTTTTTTAGCTGAGCCATCCTGCTATCTGTTGGCAGCTCAGCAGCTGCTCAGCTCGGGCTGGGCATCAAACTGCTGTTGCTCAGAGCTCAGCTTGCACTCTTGAGCGAGCTCTTAACCAACTGAGCCACTCAGCTGGCCCAGGTCCTACTTCTTTGACTTTTCTTAATTGCAAGAAATCTTCTGTCTTTAAGGAAGTATATACTAGTTAATGCACAAAGTATCTTTCTACTCCCAATTTTTTTTCTTTTTTTAAACCATCTACCATCAGGCTAGGAAGCTATCCTGTTTTCTAGTTTCCACCGATCATCTTCTGGGGCAGTGTGTTATTTTTGAGTGGGGGAAATGAGGAACCTGGTAATGTGGCCCTTTGGCCTCTGACTAAGGGCATTCCCAGGCCCCTTCAAGTTGCTTCTCTAGGATTGGGGTCGTGTATTCCCCAATAAGATATGTTAGTTTTCAGTAAACAAGATGTGCATAGATATCTCAGAGATAGATGTGCTAAGTTTATTAATTTATTTATTCCTTTTTTCTTCTTCAAATATTCTGAAGTGCTGTATTAAGTGCTAGGTGTAAAAAAAGACATAATTCTATAATTTTGTGACTTTGAAAAACATTAATGAAACCATATACACTCATTTGAACCTTGAATAACATGGGTTTGAACTGCGTGGGTCCATTTATATGCAGATTGTTTTCAATAAATTATTTTAATGTATTTTATCTTTCTTATGATTATCTTAATAACATCTCATTTTTCTAGCTTATTTTATTGTAAGAATATAGTATGTAATACATACAACATACAAAATATGTTATCGGTCGACTATTATGTTATTGGTAAGGCTTGCAGTCAACCATAGGCTATCAGTAACTAAGATTTTGGGGAGTCAAAAGTTATACAAGGATTTTCTACTTTGAGTGTGGGGTTACTATCTGTAACCCCCATGTTTTTCAAGGATCAACTGTACAAATAAATGTACACTGTAATTACATATTGCTGTGAAAGAAAAAAAAGTGTTGCATATAGGTAATGAAAATGAATTTGGTGGGTGTTAGGACTCTCTAAGAAAATACTGTTTTTAGTATAAAGAAACCTCTAGCCAGGAAAGAGTTAGGGAAAAAAAAGTATTCTGGGGAAAAAACGTAGAAAATGTTAAAGTCCTGAGGTGAAAAGGAACTCAAGTTTGTTCAAGAAATTGAAAGAAAGGCCAAGTTTAAATGGACCATCATGAACAATGTGGTAAATGTGAGAAATCATGTTGGAAAGTAGAGAAGGGTCCAAACAGCTGCTCTGTGTTATGGAAATTTGATTCATTCAAAATTAAATATAAAAGCACCAAAGGGTTTTAGGCATGAACATCACATTGTTTGATTTTCACTTTATGACATTCCTCTGGATTCTGTATGTTGAGTAGAGAAGAAGGAGCAAAAGGGGGAGGGAGGCAGGAAAACCAATCAGAAGCCTGACTAAGTGAGGATAGTGAGAGGTAGATGGATGGATGCCTTGTAGGAAGTAGAATGAATGGGAATAATAGGATTTAGTGATGTTGATTTTTGCTTTGGAAGAAGGGGATTTCTAACTTGCTCAACTTGGTAGGTGCCATTTACTGTTACCATGATGACTATTCAAAGAGCATTTTCAGGGAAGGATGCAGATAATCAAGGGTTCAGATTGGGGCAAGTGTAGTTTGAAATTACTGTTGCCTGCCAGTTGACTGGTATTAGTTCCACTCTTCTACTTTGTGAAATTCTTTCTATCAACAAGGCTAAAGGGTAGTGTCAGCATCTCCATGGCCCTTTCCCGACAAGCCTCCGCTTCCTCCCCACCCGCACCCTGCCCAATGCAGACTTCACTTTTCCTTCCCCTGAGAGCTCATGTGCATTCTTTTATCCCAGTTAAGTAATTGTTTTATTGTGTGTTATAGTATAGGGTTGCTTACATGCCTTGGTTTAACCACAGCAAAAAGAACTTAGAAAGTAGGGCTACGTCTTCATTTGCCCCAGTGACTAGCACTGGCTTTGCAGATGGTAATTTGCGTTGCTTTTTAAATTGGTTATTACCTCCTGGAACTCACCAATCCTGTTTCATCAACAGGCCTATGTGTTTTTGTTCCTTGTTTTTATTTTGTTCTTGCTTGTCTATCTGGCCTTACAGCACATGACACTTAATAACAAGTGTCCCTAATCTAAATCTTTTAAGTACTAGATTTTTTGTACTTACTATTTTAGGATTAGATATAAAAAGTAAAAATCTATACTTGACTATTTAGTATTTTACAACTCAATATATTTCAAAACTATGTTTTTTTATAGTTTTTATTTTTGTTATGATGGAATTTTTTCTTTCATTTGAGCAGTTAAAAATTATCATTACATAGCCATTTATATGTTAAAAACAAAATGTATCATGGAGGGATGTGGCTTCATTCTCTCAAGTCCATTTGAATAAAATGTGGCCTGATACTGAACATCTGTTTCTGGGCCTGGTTCCTGTGTTTCATCATTTGGTTATTTCTCTCTTGCCAACTCATGCAGCCTGTATGCGTATTAGTCAGTCTGGTACTTCCTAACTGGTACTGCAACACAATAAAACAAAACAAAACAAAACAAAACCTTCCAGAGGGTGGCATCAGCACTTATGCCATGTATATGCTTAGTTTTATAAAATGTGGAAATGAATGGAGCATGTTTATAAACATGCTTCAACCTTTGCCTAACACCAATAGTCCAACAGGGGTCTACTCTCATTTTTACATTTACTTTCCCCTTTCTAATGTCCAGTTGATAGGTTTGTAGAGCTCTGTCCTCAACCCCTCTGAATTATGCACCGATTCAGTACAGAGGGGGAAAAAACAATGTCCACTGATATTTATTTTGTGGAAATCAAGTATCTTTATTTAGAAATATAACAGAGGATTTGATATGGTTAGTAGGACAGGAAGAAGATTGCTTAAGAATCACATTGAGGCTTGGCTGTGTGGTTCTATAGCTGGGGAAAGGCCGGCTAAAAGGGAAGTAAGTATAGGAGTCTAGATGTTGAGAGACACATGCATGTTCTAGGAGAGTGATGGCTATGACTGGGTGGAAATTTGGGTACAATGGAGCACCATAATCTGGTTGCCTACTGCAGTTCTGTATAACGTGCTGAAATGCATTAATATACTTGGGAATGCCTTGCTTGTTAGGATAATGATGGTGAATGAGGAAGGTAATGAAGAAAAGGTTAATTGTCCTCTCATGGTCTTGTTCTTCTCATTCTTGAGTATGTAGTTTTATATTTCTTATAGAAAAGGTGTTTTAAAAGAATAAAACATAGACATGAATCTGAATTCAGAGTATTATTTTTGTGTCAGACAGGTGAATCATAGGAAACCATAAGATGAGCCAGAGGTTAGGAATAAAATAAAATAATTTATCTAATGTAATGTAAAATAGAGCACTAGGGGAATCCGGGAAGAGAAGTTTTGAAACAGAGCTGTCAAGAGCGAACTGCCCTGAGAGACCCCAAATCCATACTAGGTTCTCTCACTTGCTTAGGACATTAGCAAGTCAGCTTTGTGGCCCCTCAGGTTTCATCATTTGTAAAATGACTTGGATAAACTAAGTGATCTCTAAGACAGCCCCCGCAACTAATATTCAATAAATCATAATGTTAATGGAAAGGTGGGCAAGCTATGCTCTAAGTGTCTGTCATAGATGCTGTCAAGAAATAAAGCGATAGGACTACAGAGTCAAGGAGACTGACCTTGAAGAGTGGTAATGTCGTAGTTCCCGATCACCTTAAGTGTCATTTTATTAAAATTAAGTTATGGAAAATAGAAGTAGAAAAGGTAAAGAATGAAATAAAAATCTTTATATACTGAATATAGCAATAAATATGCCTCACATACATACAGATGAGAAGAAATACACTCATTTGGTCAGTGGATATTGTTTTTTTCTGTTTTTACAAAATTATTTCTTTAGTTTGTTTATTTATTTTTTCCGGAGAGTAGTGAGGTGCATAGAACGGGCAGAGTACATAATTCATTTTATATAATTCGGCATACTTAATTAAAAATTTAAAAAAAAATGTATGTCTTATATTTAGATAATTTTCTGTTTTAGTATTGGTATGAGTGCTTTTTTAAAAAAAAAATCCATATACTTTTGGCTTTAGAGACACAAGGACACGCTAAATTCTATTAAAATAATTCAGGGACTCATTCATGCATGCAATAATTATGATTGTGAGCATCCAAGGAAAATTAGTGTGTAATGTTTTAATTAAAGCTGGACAACACAATTTTATTTACAGATTGAATTCTATTAAATCTTTAGAGTGGTATATTTTCATTTTACTCTCATGTAATTAATATTTAGCATAGTTCTTTGGGTAGCACATTGCATTATTAATGCACATTTTGTGAGAAATGTAATAGTATGTAAAAAAAGTTTCTTTGGAAGATAGGCCATAAATTTTGTTATTATATTAAAATGCAAATTTTTGTCTCTTGCTTAACAATTTAAAATACTTATGAGTTGCATTTTTGCTTGTTTAGTGGTATTAGCTGAGAAAAATTGTTACAATAAGTTTGATTTTCTTTTTATGGGGATTTGTTTTCACATTTTTAAACCGGAGTTGCGAGTCTTTCCCAGTGGCATTCTTAACTCACAGATATGATATGAATATTGTGTATGCCTTAATCCTGATCTTGTTTTCTTTACAAAAACTGTGATGCATATTAGTGGCATATTACCAAGGCTACATGGCTATTAAGGTTTGAGCCTTGGGAAAGAAGAGTAAAAATTTCAAATTCTTATTATTGCTCTTGTCACAGCACATTGTTATTTTGGCTGTGGTAGTGCCTGTAAGGCAGCCTCTAAGAAAAACATCATTTATCTTAGTTTTGCTATGAGAAGTCTACAGAAATCCTTTCTTCATTTTTTAAAAATGAGTTTTCAAAAATATCCACAAATAGAAAATTAATAGTTAAGCACAAATCTCTGTAATCTTGGACAACACCAAATAGATCTGTTGAGCCTTTTCTGTTAACAAAAATAAATGAAGGAGAAAATAAAATCTCCCAAAACTTTTTATTCCTTAATGCTAAAATAGGACAAGTTCTCTACTAGTCCTGGTGGTTCTCGGATTGGGAGTGAAGAGCCCCTGAGGTTAATGAGGAGTATTTTGTTAGAATGAAAATAAAGTGGATTTTTTAACTCTAGGGTAGCTTATTAACAGCATTGTTACCCATTTACAAAACAACATTGCTCCCATCTCTCACTTGCTTCCCTGCTCTTTCATTCTTACCTCTTGCAATAGAACCTGTGTCTCTCAGTGACTCTGAGTTCCTGGGTGTAACTAGAGAAAACCAGCCTTAACTTAGCAACATCTGAATTTGTATTGCTTCCTCCTGGATGACTAGATTTAGAAATATGTGAAAATGGGACTCTCACTTTTCATTTGGAAAGCATGATCTAATTCTTACAATGCATCTGAAAATGATTGTTGAACAGGTAATCATGTGTTGCATAAAGTGATTTCATTATTGTTACGTGCTTATTAAAAACGAATACTGATAATTTGCTTCATATCATAAAAGTAATGTTTCTCATAAACTGTTGTATTACATTTACGATAGTAAGTGGAGGAGAGAGTGATTTTATTTAGTTTTAAATCACGTATTTATGATTTTTTTTTTCTCAAAGAATAATTTTCCAATGATTTTTGGTTCTTTCAAAATCAAAGTTTTTCTCCTTGAGTTGAAATATTTAGTATGTTTTATGTCCTAGGAAATATGAGAAACCTTTTCATATACTGATAATACACACATTACTATTCAGAAGCTAACTCTCTAACTACTGCAGATCATCAGACCACTAATTTGTTCACCCTATGCATGCAAATATAAAACTTCTGTCTTGTGTGTTGCTTCTCGTTTTTAAATGTGTTTGCAATATTTTGGAATGCTGGAGTAATTTTGGAATATTTCCAATCAGCAAACAAAATGTTCTCTGCATCTATGAGTCTGTTTCTGTTTTGTTTATTTTGCCTTAGATTCCACATATAAGCGAAATCACATGTCATCTGTCTGTCTCTGTCTGACATACTCCACTCAGCACAGTACCCTCCAGGTCCATCCATGCTGACCCAGGTAGCACTAATCCATTCCCTCCATAGCCGAGCAATATTTCGCTGTATATGTGTACTAGCTCCTCTTTATCCATTCATCCATCGACAGACACCCAGGCTGCCTCCACATCTTGGCCATTGTAAACAATGCTGCAATGAATATGTGGATGCACAGGTCCCCTCCAAGTAACATTTTGGATTTCTTCAGATAAATACCCTGAAGTGGGATTACTGGGTCCTTTGTATGTTGTTATTGCCTTTGTTTAAAAGTCTATTTTGTTTCGTACAAGTACTGCTTTTTTTGTTTCCATTTTTAGGTTTCGGTTTTTTTTTTGGTTTCCATTTTCATGAAATATCTTTTTTCCATTCCTTTAGCAAAATTAAGTCCATTAGAAAATTAAAGCAGAATTGGAATTTCAAGACAGAAGGAAGTGATTTTCATGTGATACAACAAAAGAGGTCAGGGCTGTTTCTCCAATCATTTCTAGAAGCCTTCCTTACAGATCAGGAAACTCCACATGGTTCCTACAATGTGTCTTTAATTGTGAAAGAAATCAAAAACAACAAAAAAAAAACTAAGAAAATGATTCACTGCTATCATCCAGGATCAATTCCTAGATTATTTTCAAATTAAAAGAGGCACCAAATCACATAAAGTAATTTTAAGGGGGTATATGGAATAGTCTCAGTTTTAATAATCATGTCATTATTTTCATATGCTAAAATATTACCATTATATTAAAACAACGCTTTGACTGATATTGTTTAAAATACAGCTAAAAGGCTGACCGAGTGGCATGGTGTTTAAGCACTGGCTTGGGAAGCCAGTGGCTCATAGATATAGAGAAAAAACAGGGTTGCTAGTTGGGAGGTGGGTGGGGATGAGGGAAAAGGCGAAGGGATTAGACAACAAAAATAGGCAACTACAGTATTGCCACAGGGATATGAAAGACAGTTCGGGGAATATAATTAATAATGTTGTAAATATTTTGTGGGGTGTCAGATGGTCATATGTCTTGTTAGGGAGACCATTTCATGGATGGTGTAGAGGCTTGATCACTGCACTGTACACCTGAAGCTGAGGTTGTATAATATTTATACCAACTGTAATTGAATATATAGATAGTCACGGGATGTGGATTATACTGTGGAAGGGAGTCAGAGGAAGTGTAATATATATATATATATATGATATATATATATGATATATATATATATATGATATGGGGGAGGAGTGCGGTGGCTAAATGGGGGAGGGGGTTGTCACTTTGAGGGGTAAAAAGTATAACTATTGCAGTGTGTTGTACACTTGAAACTAATGAAAAATAAATAAATAATAAAATAAAATAAAATGCAGCTAAAGACTATTTATAAGTGAAAAAGTAAGTTACTTTTAGGAAAACATTAAGGAAAAGTTAGAACAGTTGGAGCTTGACTATGGCAGCCACTCTGAAGGTGGTTTCTGACTCTTGGAGGTTCAGGAAATGGTGGTCAGTGCAGCCATTGTGTTATGTCATGTCCATAGATGTTAATTGTTTACAGGGAGCCCAGGTTTCTCAAAGAACCCTAGGAGTAAGAGGTCTTGTTCCGGAGAAGAAACACATTACGGGGTGGAGATTTTAATGGCAACCAAGACAGCACTTTGGAGCTGCTGCTTTCGCCACCTCTCTCCTGGAAACCTGGCCTCCTCTTGATGCCTCTCATTTCCTGTTGTGTCCTCCACAAGACTTCTTTCTTTTTCCATATAGATATGCATAATGAGGGGGTGGCTCATGTGATTATGGAAGCTGAGAAGTCCCATCATCTGCTGTCTGCAAGCTGGAGACCTGGGAAAGCTTGT
Organism: Aselliscus stoliczkanus; assembly: GCA_033961575.1. Lineage (NCBI taxonomy): Eukaryota > Metazoa > Chordata > Mammalia > Chiroptera > Hipposideridae > Aselliscus > Aselliscus stoliczkanus. Next base: position 156,473,792 of record CM066731.1, read on the forward strand.
GATGTAGTAACTCAGTCTGAGTTTGAAGTCCTGAGAAACAGGGGAGCTGATGATGGTTTAGGATCAGTCTGAGGGCAGAAGCCTGATGTCCCAGCTCAAGCCTCAAGCACTCAGTTAAAAGAAGCAAATTCTCTCTTCTTGTGCCTTTGGTTCCATTCAGTCCTCCGTGGTTTTAGGTGCTGTCCACCCACATTGGGGAGGGCAATCTCTATTACTGAGTCTACTGATTCAAATGCTTATCTTGTCTGGAAAATCCTCATAGACACACCCAGAAATAATGTTTCGCCAAATATCTGGGCACTTTGTGACTGTCAGGTCTGAGGGTGTCAATCAGGGACTGACCGTCTGGGTGGTGAGATGCCCAGCTGAAAGAAGGCACGAGGCAGACTGTATGCCATAAACGCAGCAACAGCTCTTTATTCATCCGAGGCCAGGGCCAGAGAGAGCGATCCAAAATGGAAGCAGGGTTTTATACCCTCATACAAACAACAGCTGCATGGTGCCAACACACATGCTCAGGAAAGAAACTTACAAGAACAAGTAATTGTCCTGAAACTTACATCAACAAGTTGTTTTTCTTCCCCCTGTCCCACCCAAGGGGGACGGGAAGGCTGTCTCCAAAGCCTGTAACATTTCCTAACTGAGAGGTCCTGACAGCTGGGCCCCACAGTGACCCAGTGAAGTTGACACGTAAAATTAACCATCGCAACCTCTAAATTTGAATGGCCTTGAGTTAGGTACCCCAGTCTTGATGTACTCACTTCTGGCCAGGGTGCTGCAGGAATGCCAGATCTACATGGGGCTGTGAGCAAGGCATGGTCATTTAGAGGCCATGAGCTGAAGATGAGAGTTTGATGTCATCTCTAGGACATCATTCATGTCAATGAGGGGGACATTGAAGCCAAAGGCTAATCATACAGTAAATGAGGACAGACTCAAAGGAAGAATCCAGTTTTGATTAGACTCATTGCTAATCAAATATTATCACCCTTGGTCCAAAAATACTTATTATAGATCAGTAGCACATAAGATACTATTAAGTGACCAAAAATAATTTAGATGTGTTAGGGCTTTTCCTTTTAGGAAATGAATATATGAAACAGACTCCAGTAATATGGAGGGGGAATTTAAAGGACCATACGATGGAGTGGTTTATTAGAAAGTTGTAAAGTATTCAAGATCAATTTATGAATCTATTGAATCACTTTGACTATTTTTCATTTTCCTTTCTCTTGTAGGAGCTTATTAATACCATGCTGTACCTTGGTCTAGAATTCTCTCCTTTTCCTGCTCAGTCCTTATCAGAATAAATATTTTGCTCCCAATAGAAGAAATACTTCTCTCACTTCTTTCCTCCCCCTCTCCCCCTCTCCCTCCTCCTCCTCCTCCTCCTCTTTTGCCTTTTTCTTCTCCTTTTTCTTTTTCTTCTTTTTCTCCTCCTCTTCCTACTTTTCTTACATTTTTTTAAACATTTTTTTTTAACATTACCATTCAACAATTAACTTTGCTTAGATTAGGATTTTTTTTTCCTTAGAATCTCTAGCACTATGTTTATTTTGATAATATTGTTACTGTAGGCAGGGAGGCTAGAACTGCTAATATATGTTAACATTCAGGTTCATTTCAATGTGTAGTTATTTAATCTAGCTATTAGAATGAAAATCGAAGTGTCCATTAAAAAGTTACTGGAAAAATAAATTATGACACTTCCACATAGTGAAACATTACACAGTTTTGAAGAAGGAAGATGCACCCATATTGACATGTCTTGCAATATTGCTCAGTGGGGGAAAAAAGCACATTGCAAAAGAGGGTACACAGTTTAACATTACATATATACAAAATTATGTTTATATACAGATTAACACATTTATATATTATATACTCAGAGGGGTCTTGAAAATTATGCAAAAAATTGTCAATAGTGGTTCCTACTGGGGAGTGCAATAAAACTTCAAACATTTCATTAAATTTTGAAATTTTGCAATAAGCCTGAATTAGTATTATAATAAAATTAATTTATTACAAAACAACAGAATAAAGAAAGAAAATAGCAGTTGAAAAATACCTATACCTTTAAAGGAAATACTCATTCCACTCCTAGTTGTTGAATTATTGTGAAAATGAAAAAAAATCATATATGTAATAGTGCATTGTATGTAAAATGTTAACAGCTTTATTACTTAACAGTTGCAAGTGTCATTTATAAATAGAGATATATTTTTATATTATTATTTTGGTCCTTTTTTATGTTTCTAAATTTATTTATATTAATTAATTGAAAAATATATACTGTCTTTACCTAGGAAGTGTTATAAATTTTAAACAAATTTAATTTACTGTATATATTTCAGTTGAATATAGAACTTAGTCAAATAATAATAACAATAATAAGAACTGTATCAATGAAAATGGCATGCTGGTATAACTTTGTAGTTACAATATTTTATAGTTTGAAGTTCCATTCAATTCTCTAAGACAACATACTTGATTCTTTTGTGATTAGATTTTAGAGCAAATAAGATGTGATAATTACCTTTTTAATGCACTCTAAAATTGCCCAGGTCTCACAAACCTTGCTGCCCATTGCCTTTACTTATATACCTTCAAAATGACAGTCTCTATTCATGATGAAAACTTGCTCTTGTTTAAGTCTGCAAGTCCCTTTGTTGTCTCACCTTTGCCCCTCATCAACCCTTTCTTGCTTTTCCCTCCTTGCCTCCAGTTGCAGAAAAGCTCCCTTGGGGACGGAGCCCAGTCACTGCTCCCAGAGCCAGTCTTGGGAGAATGCTGTTTCTGCCTAAATTGCTGTCCTTTGAGTCCCCAAGCCTGCAAATCGGAAAGATTGTAAATAGGGAGCATTTCCTTTTGGTTCTATCTCACCAGAGCCCTGCTGTTTGTCACACAGAAATGCGTGGGGACACCCTACTGTTCAACCCAGATCCCATGTGTCACTGCTTGTGCCACAGATCCTTTCCTAGGCTGCAGTGGGGATGTACACCTTTCAGTATGATACTGTTTCTTTCCCTTGCTTCCTGGGTCCCTACTCACAGCCATGCACCTAATATCCTCCTTATTGAAGGATCCCCTGCCTGAATGCAAAGCAACTCTTTAAAATGGATAGCTGGGGATGCCTCAATTTCTAACATAGAGCTAAATATCAATTTAAGCTTTGTCTGAAGTTCTGTGATGCGAAACATTTATAAATTTGCTTCACATTATCTATATACTCATGGAAAATTGCTTTTACTGGAAACTTTAGATGAAACATTCTTTCAATTTTGTTTGTTTTTCTTGCTTTCAGGATTTGAATTGCTATTCCAAGAACCAGATAATTAATGGAAAATTTCTATTATTTTTCAGCCTTGCAAATCTGGCACTCCAGAAAGTAGATCCAACCAAATAAATAGTACAATTTGATTTAAAATTGCCCTGCTGGTCCTGATACTAAGAGCAATTATAATTTTTCCTTACCTTCTCTTTTCACATTTACCAGACAGCAGTGAAATTGTAAATACATTGAAATGTATACACTGTGAATACACTTCTTTTTTCACTTTCTAAATTTTTTGTCCTGACTGTATTTCACAATCCACTGTTATTCTAATGATTTATGTATTTTCCACTTTATCTGTGATAAAAATATTGGTAAAGTTACTTGGGGTAGGAAGTACCCATTAATTTTAAGGTTATATGATAATTAGGAATAAATTTTTTTTTTTATGGGTCCTGGAAAAACACACTGTTCCCCAATTAAAAGAAAAAAAAAAGTAAGAACTGCTTACTATATGCCAAGTCCTGTGCCAACTGCTTAGATTATACTCAATCTTTACAACTTTGTAGGCTACATATTATCATCCCCACTTTATAGATCAGGAAACTGAGGATCAGTGCAAGCCTCAGTGCAGTGACAATGGAATAAAATGAAAAGGAGTTCTTTTCATAATATTTGATTGAAGTAATGCTGGTAAAGAGACACAGTTCAAAATTCTCACAACCCAGCAGAAGTGGCCAGCATTTGAAAGCTATCTCTGATCCCAACTGTCATGTTTCAACATCATGGAAAAGGCATATTAACATTTTAGGATAAAATCTTTCCCTTTCAATTAGAGAAAATTGTCACATCCAGCACAACAAAACAGTGAGAGAGCGAGAAGGGATGGGGAAAGGTTAAGAAAGAGAGGGACACAAATAAGAGCAAAAATGCATGTGGTGCTAGGGGACTCCAGTCTCATGGACTGAGCCAAGTGTATGTATTTCTTTTTGTTTGTTTGGGGGTTTGTTTGTTTGTTTGTTTTTGAGGGCAGTGTCACTGACCCTCATATGTGGGACCGAACCAGGGCCGCTGGCTTCCCAAGCCAGCGCTTAACCACCGCGCCACTAGGCCGGCCCACGGACTAAAATTTTTAAATAAATGTGATACGGATATTATTTTAGAGAAACAGAGACTATTTTTAATTTTCTTTTAAATTTGTTTTTCAACAGGTAGATGAGATACTAAAGATAAGATGACTGGAATGGGGAATCTAGATGTTGGCAGCCCTCATAGAAAGCACTTGTAGCCTTCAGATACATGTATCAAAGGTTTTGATAGCCTCCTATTCACCCTGTTGGTGAGAAAGGGATTTCCACCAGGGTAACAGGATGGCCAAATACAGGACACACACTGACACTAGATAAGTGAGAAACACAGCAGATTAGCATGTAAACTCAGAGCCTAGGGGAGGAGAACACAGCACATCACTCAGGGCCACATGGGGCTTGCATCTGGGCAAAGAGTGAGTGAGCAGGGGCTGGAGAAGGCAGACTTTGTGGTATTAAAAGGGTAAGATGACCCTCGACTCCCAAGGGAGGATGTGGTTGGCTTGTTTCAATAATTCCAGTGCCAGCAGGGAATTAAAACCTGAGGCTCAGGGACAAACAGAAACTGTGCCTGAGAAGATACCTGTTTGGCTAGGGGAGCTTATCCACGGGAGCCCTTTTGGGAGGGGAGTTTGGGACTAAGCTATTCCAGGCCCCCTCTGTTTCACTAGACGTCAAAGTAACAAACAATATCAGGTCTGAGTTTCAGACCTTTCAACACACAATGACATCCATGTTGTCTTTTTTTTATGATGAACAAATATCTTCTCAGGTAGTTTAAAAAATGATGCCTAATTATGAAAGGCAGAATGGAGAGTATTATGGAAATCCAAGGACCAGAATGATGGAAATACCAAACCTGTGTTCTGTGTGTTCTTGAAAGATGATCTCTCTTTTGCCCTTTCATGGATGATCTATTCAACTATGTGTTTCTGATCCTTGTCCTATAAATTAACTCTACTGCTACCAGTAATCTTGGCTGCTTCTCATAAGAGCCACTCTCCTCAGCTTTACAAGCACTTGACTCTCTAGTTCTAATGCCTGTTAACAACTGGCGGCCTCTTTCTGTGCTTCCAAACTCACTAACTATTGCATTCTCTCAGAAGCATTAACTCCAGTACAAGTTATATGCTTAAGGAAAGCTTATGAATGAGCTATTTCTGAGAAAGACATCTATCCACTCTTACTATACTTAACCATAGCTGACATAGATGTGGGGATATATAACAAAACATGGCTACATAATGGAGCAGAAACTGAGGGCATAGATTTCCTCAGTAAGGAAAGTCATAGGAAGTCACACCTTCGGAAACGTACATAGCAAACTACCTCAGAGCATCAAATCAGGTCCCCTCTGCTGTTTTCTTTCAGAAATTAAAACTATAATTTCTCATCCACCAAGTCAAATCAGTGAATCAGCCTGTCTTTTTGTTCTTTCTCCTGCCCACTCCCTCACCTCTAATTTTGATGCACTAAATACGCCATATTCTTTCTTAATGTTTCTCTCTTTTAAATCTACAGCCATTACCTTGTTCCATGCTCCTTTCCTTTCAGCTTGGGCCTATTAAGGCTATCCTCTGACACCCCAGACTCTCTTTCGTACCCTCCCGTCCTATACTCAGCACACTGATTCTAATGAAACATTAGTTCCCATCAGTTGCCTTATGTATCTCTCTATCCCTCCATAATTGTCCTTGAATGGATTTCTGTGTTTTTATGTGTCTGTTCTACTTCTTGACAAAAGGGGAACTGGGTCTCTAGGGAATTTTACACCTACATAAAATGACTGGGTAGGAGATCAAGATTTAAAAAAATAATAATGATAACCATCAGTATTTTTGTATGTTTTGTTTTGTTTGTCTATTTCCCAAACCTGATTATAATCCTTTAGAGGACAGGAAATATGTCTCATGGTTTTTTTTTCACCCCAGTACCCATATAATGATATATACTTTTGATGATTGTGATCTTGTTGATTTCATTATGATTTGAAAGCATTCACAGTGAGTTATTTATATTGGCTACTTGATTGAACTGCTTACAAGAAATTAAGTATGGCTATTACATTTTCTCTAATGGGATTACAGAGTAGAACAGATTGGCTTAAGTATCACATGTCAACCTCTTAAAGCCACAAACTGAATGGTAAATCCCAACAATGAATTCATGATCTTTTCAGTGATATTACAAAAAACTTCCTTGTAGATTAAAGGGTGGGCAAAACTTTTATGATAGTGGAAACATAGCTTTTGATCTTTAAAGAAAAAAAAATAGGTTAAACTCAGAATTAATACAATGAAGTATTTCCTGGGCAGAAAAATCACCTAATAAGGAGATCTGATACAACATACAAGTTTGAATTATATAAGTAATTACTATTTCAAATGCAAAGTATGAATTGAAAGATACATATATACCATTAACTTTGTAATTTATTGAAATCAACAAATTATTTTGTATATCTTTACCTTTTTACACTGAAATGTATTTTATTTTTGTATCATCTTATTTTCGATTCATGGGGAAAGGCCATACATATGGAAATAAAATCTTCTGAGCTGTTGAATCTAGTGTATTTTAGCTTTTTTATGCCATATTACTGATCCTATATGAATGTATATGTGATTTGGTAGATATTCAACAATAATACATTTTGAGAAGGTAGGGCAATGCACTATAATCAGCTTCGGAAAAATTTTCATTTGATTTTTTTCTTAAGATTTGAACAAAAGGCCCTTTCATACTTCTAAGTATATGAGGCTTACCATTTAGCTTATAGAAATTACAGAATATTCTCATTTAAAATCTAGGAAAGATTTTGTGTTGTTCTAACTATGCATCCTTTCTTCAATATTTTTGGATTTGTAAGTGCATAAAAAGAATCCTTCTTGACTCTAGACTGACAACATTGGATTGACAGCTGACAAAAGTCAATCAGAATTGCCTGTCATATTGAAACTAACGCATACAAAAAGGCTTGTAAAAGCTTCAAGTTATCCTGTCAATATTGGCATTTCATTAAAGATTATTTAAACCAAATTCACTTGTTAATTAAGCTCAAAATGTCAGTCAGTTCTCTCACTAAGATGTGTGACTTGTGTTATGCTGTATGTGTGCATATTCATAGTAAAGAAATTAGATATTGTGGGGTTTTTTTGTTTTGTTTTGTTTTTAGTTTATACAAAAGCATGCACAGGAATGTGGAAGATTTTTAATTAAAATTGGATCAGAGCATAAACACAGCCAAGACTAATTTCAGTATTTGCCATAATCAGAAAAATAGGGGGCAATATTGCTTTTCTTTGAAGACCATTCCAGAATTGATTTTATACTTAACTTTCATATTGATTCACATATTACAACACAATTAATTTTATTTAAAAATTGAAAAATGCCCCATTCACATGTACAGCTTACTACAATATAAGACAGTGAAAAACTTGTTAAAGTTCTACTTAAATTATATGATTAATTCACTCATGACTCTTCTCTCATATAGCAATAATAAAAGATCCTCTCTCTCTCCTCCCCCTCTCTCTACATATATATATGTTATATATATAGGTATATGTTTTATATTTATGTACTAAATATAAAGATGTATGTTACTTGAAGTCATTAAGAGGCAACTTATTTAATTAAAAAAGGGCTTATTCATTATATAGCAAATATTTATTGATAATGTACTATATTCTCTGTATTCTGCAAAGTTATGAGGGTAAAATTGTAAGCAAAACAGACATGGTTCTTTATATTCATGAAGTTAAGTTTATTAGGGGGAAATATATATATATATATATATATATATACACACACACATATATATATATATATATATATATATATATATATATATTTTTAAATAGTTATACAGTGCAGAATTATAGTTCTAACAAGTGCTATTAAGAAGAGGTTTCCAAGAATATGAGACTCTGATAGGGGCATTTGACATAATGGAGCAAGTCAAGGAAGTCTTGAGGAGGTGAGAGGAGTTTAGATCTGAGATTGCTGGAGTTATGCTGGAAAGAGTGAGGGAAGGGTCTGCCCAGGCAGAAGAGCTATATAAAGGCCTGTTGGCAAGATGGAGTTCAATTAATATAGGAACTGCTGTAGGTTAAATTGTGTTACCCCAAAAAGATATGCCGAAGTCTAAACCTCCAGTACCTAAGAACTTGACCTTATTTGGAAATACAGTCTTTGCGGATTTAACAAGGTTGAAATGAGGTTAGTGTGGTAGGGCCTAATCCAATAAGACTGGTGTCCTTATAAAAAGGGGAAATTTGGACACAGACTTCCATAGCGGGAAGACTACATGTTGAGACTGAAAAGATGGCCATCTTAAAGCCAGCAAACACCTGAGGCTACCAGTCTGGAACAGATACTTTTCTGGCATTATTGTGAGACAATAAATGTTTATTGTTCTGAGCCACCCAGTTTGTGGTACTTTATTTATTTCAGCAGCCCTAGGACACTAATCAGGGAATAAAAGCAGGTTAGTGTTGATGAAAGAGAAAATAAGTGCAAGTTGATCTGAACAGAAGGTGGAACAATAGGTAGGAGCCAGATCATGGAGAATCTTGAAGGCCATGTTTAGAAGTTTTGTTTTTATTCTCAGAACAAAGAATGTAAGCAGTCCAAAAAAGAGATGATAGTAGCTTGGGGAGAGTGGTGATTATGGTTATGATGATATGAAGAGAAGTCAATGGGAACAAGGAAGTTAATTGAAAATTATGAACAGATTTACAAAAAAGCAAGTGATGTCAAGAACATCACTCCAGAAATTATCTTCTCTCTCTTTTACCATCAGTTTTTAAAATCTGTGCTGGATCATTTTCCTAAGTGTCAAAGCATACTGTATATATTCCTTTTTTGGTTATTGATAACACATTGATTGAGATGTAGTTGACATACAATGCACATATTGAAAGTGTGAAGTTTAATATATTTCAATTTATTTATATAATCATGTAAGTGTTACTACAATCAAGATAATGAACATATTCAAGCCCAACAGTTTTCTAGTGCCCCTGAGCCGTGACTTTCTTTTTCTCTGGTAATAGTCCCTTCTCTGAAATCTATTTTATCTAATATTAATATAGCCATCCCGGCTTTCTTTTGCTTATATCATAAGCATGGCATATCATTTTTCATTGTTTTACATTTCACTTATTTGTGTCTTTGTACTAAATTGGGTTCCTTGCAGACAGCAAATAATTTGGTTTTGCTTTCTTATCTAATAAGATAATACTTGTCTTTTAATTGACAGTGTTTAGCTTATTTACATTTAATGTGACTATTGGCATGGTTAATTTGTAACTTGCTTTCTATTTGTCTCATTTGTTCTTCGTATGTTTTTTTCTTTCATTGCCATCTTTTGGATTGACTAGTTTTAGTATTCCATTTTATGGGTATTGTTTGCTTATTAGCCATTATCCTTTGGTAATTTTAGTGGTTGTTTCTCCTTCATGTGACGTTAAGTGATGTAGCACTTCACATATAAGTAACTTATAGGAATATACTTCCATTTCTCTTCTCCTGATTTTTATGTTATTATGCTTATTATGTTATATATGTTAAACTGAACTCACATGTTCAGTTATCTTTGGAAATATTGAGTTCTGGATTGGTTTTGAACAATATGTTTTTCTTTTCATTATAGTCCTGATTTTCTTATAGTTGCATATCTGATAATTTTCAAATTGTTTGCCAAGCATTCTTGTTTTTATTTTTTAGGTGCTAGATATTTTTATTATCCTATGAATATTCTTTACCATTATTCTGGGAAATAGTTTAACTACTTAGATAGAGTTTGATTCTTTTGGATGCTGCTTTAAAATTTTAAACTTTGGTAAAAACAGAGCAGTAATTTAGTCCTGGGTTCTTTGGTCTCAGTACCAAGACAAGATCTTTCTGAGTGCTCTATTACTTCCATGAATTATGAGGTGGCCTAGTCTGAAAAAATTCACTATTCCCAGCCCTGTGTGAGCTTTGAATATAGTTTCCTCTAAACCTTTTTATGTGGTTACTTGTGTTCACAACCTTGATTTCCTCGCAAACATTTACTTCTCAATACCCAGCTGAATCCATAAGGGGACATGTATTTAGATCTCTGGTGTGTCCTCTCTGCTGCTTTCTCGTATTCAGTATGCTGCCTTACAGAGACTAGCCACTGTGACCTTTTTAGACTGTCTAGCTCTGTCTTCTCCTGGAAAGGTTGTTTATATTTTCTTCACATTACTTATTTTCTCCTTTAAACCTCTTTCAATCTGGCTTTCACTCCCTCTGAAATTCATATCAAGTCACCAATGACTATCATTTTACTAAGCCTAGTACTTGACTTTTGGTCTGAGTGATCTGGCCCCATAATATGTGACCTCCTCTTTTACTAATTTCCTTCTCAGTCACTTCATTATATTGATTTTCTTTCTTTCTTTCTTTCTTTCTTTCTTTATTTTTTTTTTTTTTTTTTTTTTTGAGGGCAGTGTCACTGGTCCTCATATGTGGGACCTGAACCAGGGCCACTAGCTTCCCAAGCCAGCGCTTAACCACCGCGCCACTCGGCTGGCCCTTGCTATATTGATTTTTAATTTCTCCAACATAGTATGCATGGTATTACCTTAGAGCATTTACACTGGCTAGTCCCTTGGCTTGAAACGGTCTTTCTTCAGCTATGTGCCTGCCTAACTGAAGACCTAACTTCTCAGTAGGCTTTATCACCCCACTGCAACAACTTACTTTTATAGCCAGTCTTTAAAGATGGCTCCCAATGAACCTTGTGTAGCCCCTGCCAGCTTCAACTGCTGGCTATGTGAGTGAGCCATCTTGGACCTCCAGCCTGGACCAAAACCTTGGCTAATATCTTTCTGCGAGCTCATGCGATATCAAGTTATAACCAAATAGCTGAGCCCAGTTAAAGCACAGTACTATAGGAGGTAATAATAAGTTAATAAATTGTTTTAAGCCACTAAGTTTTGGTGTAGTTTATAATCGAGGATGAGTAGGAATCCCCTCTGCTGTGTTAAATTTCAAATCCCCTATTTCCCCTGAGGATTTATTATTCTTTAATATACTATATGATTTACTAATTTATTATATTTAGTATTTTTCTTTTGGGGGGGGGGGGGTCTGGCTGTCTCTACCAGATTAAAAACTCTAAGAAGGTGAAAATAATTATCTTCTTTCTTGATGATATATGTCAATTGTTTAGAACAGCATGCCTGGTATACCACAGGGATTCAAAAACTATTTATAAAACGATGAATGAACAAGGCAGAGGTCTCTCATAAAATCCTAATAGAGAATCAATTAAGAGATGACCACAAATTCACCTAAAATGTAGCATATTCCCCAAACAAAAATGCTAAGTTAAGACATCAACAAATATCACAGTGTGTCTTCTAAATTAGGGACTTATAGTGAACTGAAAGATAACTGTTAGGAGAAATAACAATTACTTGAAGTTATTTTCAAGTATTCAACTACATAAGACTCTTGGTAGTGATTTTATATTAAATAACATTTTATAGAGTCAGAGTAAACAAAAGACCTGACTTTTTTTTAAATTCAAAAGTAACAAAAGAAGAGCATATAGCCATTATTTTTCACTACAAGAATTTGTTGTAGCATTTTTTTGAGTGATTAAAGAGATAATATAATTAGAGTTATACATGTTTATTAATATAAGTTTGGCATTATTTAATGGAATGTATGACAGAGATTGATTTGTATTTGTGCTCAAAATTTATAAAATATATTTTAAAAAAGGAGGAGAGACTGATTTACTGTGCTTGGTGTCCCACTGCAGCTGAGATTACTTTTTGTGAGAATGATGTCTTACTGTTTCCTTAAATATTTTTTATCTTGAAAAGTAGATTTCAGTTCTTAGATAGTTAAGTGACATGAAGAATGGCTATGAGTCCTTAAGGAAAAAATACTTTTTAATAATGTTAACTGAAAACACTTTCAAACTACAAAGTCTGAATTTTAAAAAATTCAGATAGATTTATTTTTGACTACATATCTAGAATCTTGATATTGTTATAAAAAGAATCATCAAAGTTTGATTTCTAATTCACATGCTAACATGCATTTTTAAGCAAACTGTAACAGAAAAATGCCAAGCATGCTTCTGTAAGCTTAGAATGTATGTGAATTTTAAATTAATCCTCTTTGACTCCTTCTGTACTTAAACATCTTACAGGTGTGACTGGGCTATTTATCAATTCTCATGCTCCATGAATTCAGTCGTTGGGCCCATGCAACTTAAAGCAGTGAGGCATACCTTTTGGAGGTGCTCAGAAACATCAGTATGGATAGATAGTGCACAATCAGCATACAAATTGAGATGTCATAACCTGAGTGAAGGGCAAAGGCTACAATTTAGCCTGAATTTGGAGAAAATCCAACGTTAAGGCCAGGCGTTACTGCAGCACACTGAAACTCATGTTTTGTGAATTTGCTTTGTAGGCAAAATTTATTTCTCATTTATTTACCTTTCCACCATATAACTTGCACATTAAAGAATAAAACAAAATTTAAAATAAAACAAAATTTAAAAATGGTATTAAACAAAAATATGGCATGTAGTTTGCTAAATAATTTACAGGTTTTTTTTAAAGTGCTTATCACAGATATTAAACAAACATTACCCATATCCTATATTTCTTTCCTTATAGAACGAAATAGCACAATAACTAAGTACTAAGACAATCAATTAAGGGCCTGTGAAAATGAAGCTTTACATGAAGAGCAATTTGAGATTATTTAGTCCTTGGTTGTGGAACACTTCTTTACTGTGAAACTGAATTCTTGTTTTTTCAGCTTTGATTTAGGGAAGCCAAAATCAAATGTCACAAGCCTAGAACATGGTGAAAATGAGGCAAGTGGATATAGTGAGGACTAAAGCTTATAAACCCTAAGTGAGACAGCTACTAATTACCTCTATCAGAGTGTTGCCATGTAGGAATGTGGGCCGAGGAATGCCAGGTATTTTGTTCTTGCAAGAAAGCCAGAAATATGGATTTATCATGTCACATCTCCTAACTAATAAATAGTAAAATTTACTTCATTCTTCGGTGCTCCTAGAAAGACAAAGAAAGAAAGAAAGAAAGAAAGAAAGAAAGAAAGAAAGAAAGAAAGAAAGAAAGAAAGAAAGAAAGAAAGAAAGAAAGAAAGAAAGAAAGAAAAAGAAAGAAAAAATAAGAAAACACATGCACATACATGCACACGCTGATATTTATAGATTGAATTTGGTCCGAAGTTTACCAGTTTGAGGTCAAGTTCCTACTGTAACTTTTTCTTCACACATGGCCATTAGGAAAACCTCTCCTAAATGTTCTCACTTTCCTCACTAGGACATCGGCCATCAGTATCAGGCCTGGGGTAGCTCTGCAAAAAGCCAGGACACTCCAAGGTCTGCTGCCACCTGCTGGCTCCCTTCAGGTTCAGCCACTAATAAAGCCTGTGGTAGGAAAGCAGGGTGATGCAGGGTCTCAGTGAGTCAGCAGTGTGGAGGAGCGGAGCTCTCCAGGCCAATCAGACTCAGATTTGGCCTGTGGGAGGTGGGCCCAACACAGGAAAGATGGTGCTATCCGGCTACGTAAGAGGAGGGCCCCACATAGGGCAAATGAGGACTGTCCCTCCAGGCCCTACCCTGACGTTACACAACTCAGTCTCTCACCATATGTCCCCAACATCCCCAGAATCAATGTCCCTCCACCGGAGCCCAGGTGAGTGCCTGTGAAGGCTCTTAAAGAGGATGTTTAGGGTTTCCCGCAGCCTTCCATCCCACCTTGATGGTTGAAATCCCCACTGTTTTTCACTGTCGGATATTACAGAGTCTCCTCTTCCCAGCACTCGGGCTCAGAGCTGGGGATCCTGGTGTGGGGGGTTAGGGCCCCTTGCTCCCTTGTGGGGAATCTCTGTGGACAAGATATCTCTACTGATTGCCAACGACCACACCTGTTTGGGACCAGCTTGTTTTGCATCTCCACCCCTCTAGCAATCTCAATGTGGCATCTTCTTCTATCCTTAGTTATAAAACTTCAGTTCAGCTAGACTTCTGATGGTTCTCCAGGTTGACTGTTATATAATTTAGTTGTAATTTTGATGTGTTCTAGGCATGAGACAAACACAGCATTTATCTACTCCACCATCTTGAATCTTTGGATTGTTATTTTTTGTTGTTGTTGGTGTTGAGTTGAATGAGTTCTTTATATATTTTGAATATTAGCCCCTTATAGGAGGTATTGTTTGCAAATATATTTTCCCATTTGGTTAGTTGCCTTTTTGTTATGCTGATGGTTTCTTTGGCTGTGTAAAAGCTTTTTAGTTTTGGTGTGGTTCCACTCACTTCTTTTGGCTTTTACTTCCCTTGCTTTGAGATGAAATTCATAAAATCCTATCTGAGACCAAGGTCCATAAGTTTAGTACCTGTATTTTCTTCTATGTATTTTATTTAGGCCTTTGATCCATTTTAAGTGAATTTTTGCATATGGTGTCAAATAGCAGTATAGTTTCATTCTTTTGCATGTGGCTGTCCAATTTTCCCAGACCCATTTATTGAAGAGGCTTGCTTTTCTTCATTGTATGTGTTTGGCTCCTTTGTTAAAGATAGTTTGTCTGTATATAGGTGGGTTTATTTCTGGACTCTCAATTCTGTTCCATTGGTCTGTGTGTCTGTTTTTCTGCCACTACTGTGCTGTTTTGATTATTATAGCTTTGTAGTATAATTTGAAATCAGAATGTGTGATGGATAACTCCAGTTTTGTTCTTTTATCTCAGGATTGCTTTAGCTTTTTGTGATTCCCCACTTTAATCTATATAATAATAAAACTCCTGTAAACTGTAATAAAATGAGATAATACACATCAAGTTCAAGGCATAGTACCTGTCACACAGTGTGCATTAATATATGTTGGTAATTATTAATACTGCTAGCTTTCATTTCCTTTCGAAGTACTGTATCTGCTGGTAATTACATGCACTCCTGTTCTCCATCAGTGTTGCTATAGTAGCTTCCAGTCTCTTCCACAACGTTTTTTTTGTTGTTGTTGTTTTTTGAGGGCAGTGTCACTGGCCCTCTTATGTGGCCCTGAACCAGGGCCGCTGACTTCCCAAGCCAGCGCTTAACCTCCGCGCCACTCGGCCAGCCCATCTTCCACAACTTTTGATGTTCCCAGCCCACCATTGCTACCCCCACTTCTCTTTGCATTTTTCTTCATAATTTTTCCTGTCACTCCTACATTCTTCTTTCTGTTTTGTTTCACTTCCTTTGTCACTCCCACACTCTTATTTTTCTGTTCTCTTTGTCTCCTCCATTTTTTCTTCACCAATGAACCTGAAAGTCTCAACAGTCAAGACCGGTCTTCAAGACATCTTCCTCATTACCCAACTCTGCTTTTAAGTTTTCATATTTGATATTTATTTTATCATTATTATTTATAGTAAGGGTAGAAGCAAATGATTAATATCAGGCCTGTAGGCGTCCCTTAACTGAGGCCAGCCCTGAAAAAGATATTGCCTTGAAATATGCTAGTGACAGACCACCTTGCAAACATTAATGGTGTGTGCTAGTGGGAGCGTCATTCTAGGGACAGCTGTAACAGGATGTCTAAGGTGCTTCTGGAAAACACACCTAGAATCTATGGATATAAATGGCATGGCCCCCTGGAAACGTCACATACAATATATCACATTCTTAGTGTAAAACTGAGATGGTTCAATCCAAAATAGCTCCCTTTGGGTAAGCTATGTGACCATATGTATATAGCTTGGAGGCTTTATTTGTTAACTGGGCTAGTGTGACCTTATTGATAAGAAAAGCCTGGGAAGTCATGTTAATTATTCTGGATATTTCCCTGCTTTCTCTGTATCATTTAATTATGCATCCCTAAAATCATTAGTAAAGCTTGATATTGGGTAAGATTTATGATTTATGTGAGTCTTATTTGACAATTGAAGCCTTTTTGTTTTCTCAGTAGATAAAACATTAGCATTCCAGATGATTCAAGGTGCTAGAAATCTCTCTAGTTATCTGAGTTTATACTAGGCTATGATTCCAACACAGATATCTGTAATAATTGCAATTCCCTTTGAGGCAATATATTATCATATGTAATTCAGTAAAGAAACATGTATACATGCATAAACTATAATACATTTATGACTATCTATATCTCTGGATCTATATAATGTAAGAGCAAATATCAACCTGACCAATAATTTGCTGTTATAGAGCCTCTAGGATTTTTGTTAAAAAAATAAAATTCATTCACTCATTTAGCCTCTATGTAAGAAAATAATTTCCATAGAAATATATTCATTTATCCACTGAATTACATATGAACCAAATATGCAGATAAGAAACGTTAGCTCATGTTCAAACTATCCCATCTTCTTTTGAAATTTGTTAGCTTTAAACTACGTAGGTATTATGTATAAGAAGTAGAAATATAACATGCCATATTTGTGTCTTTTTTTGTTTTGTATTTATTGTTATAATGAACATTACATATTTCTCAAGTGTTCTATTTTCTAAACAAATGTGTATTCTATCATATTATAATTAGGACCTCAATATTTCTGAGAATGCTCCTTACATCTTAATGAAAGGATAATTATGCTACAAAGCTTTATGTTTTGGACATTACATTTATTTCTCAGTGATTCTTTTCCTTTGTAGAAACAATTTTCATTCTTTTGCGTTTGTTATTGCACCATGTACTCAATGGAAAATAGAGATTTTTTTTGAGAGTGAGACTGAGTGTTGTCTGTTGATAAGAATTCAAAGATCTACCCGAAGCCTCTTTTCTCTCCTCCTTTTTCATATTTTAAAAATTCTCTATTTGTTTTTATTGAGGGTCCTTTGGATATATCTTAGCATTGCTTTTCTTTCTGTATCTTTTTAAAGACAATCTCTATGTAAAGAGGATTGCAATCCACAGGGATTTGGGAATATAAAAGGCCATCTGGGTTTAAGAGAAAGAGGACTCAATACCATTTACTGCATAATAAAATTAATAGTGTGCCTTTATATATGAGTTTAACTTTTCAAAATTATTTCATCATATAATGATATTTCTAATATATAAATGTCATAATCTACAGCACACTGAAGCTGAGATCTCAGTGTTTCAGTTCATTGAATTATAAGGGAGAGCAATTAGACAAAATTAAAATCTCAAAATAGACTTTCTTTCGACCATTCTTTGAAAAGGCTTGTTTCCTTATTTAGTATAAATTGAGAAGATTTAAGATTGACCCTAAATAAAACCATCTCCTCCTAGGAAGTGAAGCCTGGCAGTAGTGCTGGTAGCCAGACCCACCGAGATGGACTTTTCCCGGGATTTTGTCATGGACTGTATTATTGTTTTACTCTATGCTCTGCCCTGCTCTTGGGAGGAGTATAGCTGCCCACAAGGTTAACTCACATGTACCCATATGATGTATTAGTCAGTGAAATGTGAACAGAAGTGAAGGATGTTACTTCTTGACATGCTTTGTTGTTCTCTCTTTTTCCCTCTTATGATGACAGACACATTTGACATGACAAAACTGCAGCCAACCAGAAAGGGACATGTCTGATGAGTGAGAAATAAACCTTTATATTATTAGTCACTGGAGTCATTTGATGCCGAAGCATAACCTAGACTAGCTTGACTGATACACGTTTGTACAGATTATTAGGGATACAAGTTTGTGCAGATTTGAGGCAGCTGTCTGCTCGTGTTCTCTAATGCTGCTACTTTGTTTTTAATATTCTGACCTAAATGTGGTCAAAAGGCACTTCTCTTTATTATCCATTGCTGAAAGAGCACCATTTAAAAGACTATTAAAACTAGGTGTCAGAAAACTGTGAAACAAGCCCAGAATCTATTAGTATACTTTCCCATATTCCCATATTTTACTGATTCCCCAATTCCATAGGGAGCCCAAGAGAAAACATCTTGATAGAAGTGTTGTCTTTTGTTCCCGCTCTTCACCAGCAATTGAGTGGCTCTTACTATCTGAGACAGACCCTACAGAGACGCACACATCAGCTTTCCCTTCAAGAAAGGACTTACTGCCCAGCTGTGAGGACCATCTGTTAACTCCATCAGGTCCACCTCAGCGGAGGCCGTGCTCTCCTCAGAAGAGTCTCAGTCAGTGACAAACACAGAATATTGTGGGGGGCCTAGCCATTTCCTTTCAACAGGGGACTTCTCTAATGGATAATCTTTACTCTGAGAGTCCCCTGGGCTGGCAGAGACTTCTTCAGATCTGCATTGCCTTCTAGCAATTTCCCCTGCCCAATCCTGCTTTCCACTGTTTCTTTAAAGATATTACATTCTAAGATATTTTGTTAATCCCAACTTCACATTGGTATCTGCTTCCTGGAGGAACAAACCTACACAATATTTACCTTCTTTTTGGAGTGCCCTCCTAGATATAAAGTCAGGAGCGAATGAAAGAAAGAAAGAAAGAAAGAAAGAAAGAAAGAAAGAAAGAAAGAAAGAAAGAAAGAAAGAAAGAAAGAAAGAAAGAAAGAAAGAAAGAAAGAAAGAAAGAAAGAAAGAAAGAAAGAAAGAAAGAAAGAAAGAAAGAAAGAAAGAAAGAAAGAAAGAAAGAAAGAAAGAAAGAAAGAAAGAAAGAAAGAAAGAAAGAAAGAAAGAAAGAAAGAAAGAAAGAAAGAAAGAAAGAAAAAGTTTACCCCATCCTCATCTTCTACGGCTGTTCTTCTCAGTGCCTGTCTCGTGTCTGTGTTTATTCACGGGGCAGCTTTACCATCAGCAGTGTAATCATGCTTTATCACAAAAGAGTAATTTATAGCAGCTTATAACAATATATCTAAGTGCATGTCTTTGGTTCTGTCGAAATGTTGAAACGAAATGTTCTGCTTGATAATTTTCTCAAGTGTAAAGTGAAGATATTAAAAGTAACTTCCCCATAGAGTTGTAACAAGAATTGAATAGTTAATGTTCATTCAGTGTTGCTTTTTGTCAGGTTTTACATGCACTAAATTGTTTTAATCCCTCAGCAGGTGAGGGTACCAGGCCAAAGAGAGGATAAGTAATGCACAGCTGGTAGTAATAGGCTGAGCTGAGACTGAAGCCTAGACAGAGTGACGTCACAGCTCGTTTACGTCACCATGCCACTCTGCTCCCTCTCAGTGAGTTCTGTAAAAAACCTAGCAACGTGTTTGCCATGGTTGGGGCAGGCATTCCATAAATGTTAACCACTATGACTATTCATTTTCAAAGTTAAGGAAGAAAACAAAGAAAAAAGAATAGTTTAGATATTAAGAAATAAAGGAAGGACCTTTTAAAATCAATTTAGTGAATCTGGGCTTTATCTTGTGGCCATTGAGGATTATTTAAGAATATTAAGAAGGGTCTGACATTCAGCTATACATGTTAAAAATGGGCTCCATGTATAGTGTGGTCAATGAATTGAACTTGGCCATGAATGGAGATATGGAAATTGAGGAAAATATCCTGAATAGAGGTGAGAGCCTCCTGAACTATGGTAATAGCAACAAGAATTGGAATAAAAAGATTTGAGATAAAATTAGGAAATTCCAATTATAGACTTAGCCATGCCACAAAGTTGTGTCCCATTAATCTGGACATTTAATCCACCTGGACTTCAGTTACTTGTGAAAAGGAGTCATTTGAATGATGAAACTATTTAGGTTTTTTCAATTGTGTGGTATCTATCCAGAGAGAGTGATGGGGGAAGAAAAGGGAAGGGTAATGGGAGGGGGGAACAGGGTGAGTTTGTAGGCATGAATATAGTAGAAAAGATATGGGATAACTTCAGTTTGGAATCAGTGCATTGATGACATTACTAAGAAAGTTATTTTTGGGGGGCAAAAATCTAAAGTGCATTTAACATCCTGTTTTATGTTCCTCTATCCTCTCAATTTGCTTTTAAGCTCCCTAAACACAATACACCTTTATTTATCTAGTCTTTTCAAAGAGAATTTATAATGTCTTAGAACTGTTACTTAAATATGAATGGGGGTGGTCAATCATAGGAGGGGTGTTTTGTAAGTTTGTGAAAAGCATTAAGTGAGCTCCCAATAAAACAAACTTTCCTTTAAAAACATTCTAGGACTTATGCAAATCTCAAACTTTGGCACTCAGGGAAAATAGATATTTGTCATAAAGAGTAGTGACTTGAGTCTATAGGTCAGGCAATACAGATAGTTGTAGAAAGTAAAGAAACATGTTCCACTTCACTCTCATGTGCTTTAGAATTATGATGCATCTTCCATGAACCTGGCAAAGTGTATCCTTTTGGAAATTACTCCCAAGTTTGGTTATTGATCCCGTCCACAGCAGAGCTTTCCAAAGTCACTGCAGAGCTGAGGTGGCAGAGTCACTAGGTGTTAGGACTTTCAGGGCTTTTTGTCAGTTCTGCTGAACAGCTGACATCAATTTCAGGGGGACTCTATTTTCACTTGACAAAGCTTCAAGAGATAATGATTGAGTGAATAAAAGTTCTACTAACTTACCTGTACTTCTAGGACTCTGTCATGTTTCTTGAGTGTTGAATTAAATGAGAAGACTAAAATAATTGATTTTAAATTTTCATTTATCATTCTAAAAATTTTCCAGAAAGAATCCATATTTTATTTTAAAATGTCAGTAAATGTAAATGGAGCAGTGAGGATTAATGCAATGCTCAAATTACACTCTTGTTTGAGGCACCTGCACATCCTGCCTGAAATACTGAAATGGTCTTCTAACATCTCATTTTGCCTTTCTGCAGTTTTTCTACACAATGTGGCCTGAGATCCTTCTGAGATGAAAATGTGTGTCATTCATTGTCTAACCTATTTAAAATACTTTAGTAGGTTAATTCATTATGTAAGAAATCATACCAAAACTTAATTGCTTACAACAATAAAAAGCTATTTTCTTTTTCTCACAATTTCTGTGAGTTCACAGTTCAGGAGTGGTTTGGCTGGATGGTTCTGGCCTGAGGTCTCTGATTTCCTGGTGACTTATTTATTGGCTGAAGCTGCAGCTATATGAAGGTTTAACTAAGGCTGGGGGATTCACTCCTAAGAAGACTCTTAGATGGCTATTAAGTTGCTGATTACAAGTTGGTTTCTCTCCACAGGGCTACTTGAGTGTCCTCACCACATGGTGTCTAGTTTAGTCCAGAGTGAGTGATTCAAGGAAGCAGGACAGAACTCTTCACTGAATTTTATGACCTAATCTCAGAACTTACTTTATCACTTCCACCGTATTCTATTGGTCACATAGGCTGGCCACCATTGACTTATTGTGGGAGGGAACTACACAAGAGTATGAATAATAGGAGGCAAAGATCACTGGGTACCATCTTGGAGACTGGCTATTGTTGCTTTTCATTTGTTTACTTTGAATTAAAATCAAAACTCTAAGACATTGATTACAAAGCTCTCATGATATAACCATTTCTTACACTTGTAATTTCATCCTTCCACTCCCTAGATCATGCTTAAGCCATAAAATAAATAAATAAATAAATAAATAAATAAATAAATAAATATCCTTAATCAGTTCTTCTAATTCATCACACTGTTCTCACTCTCATCTGTGATCTCATATTTCTATCCTTTCAATTGATTCTTACTCCTACTCATTCTAAATGTTGTTAGATATTAACCTTTTAAAGTTTCCCTTGACTTCCCTTTTCTGAAACTTTATGGAAGTTTCATAGATTGGCGACTTAGTTCTGTGCCCCATAGTATTTTGTCTTTCTTAAATAATAATATCTATCATACTTATTTTTATGACTACTTTTCCCTATTAGGTATACAACAGTAGCCTTTGTGATCTATGAAGGAGTGGGTTTGCATATTTTGTTCATCATTCTTCCTCATTGCCCATCCCATGCCCAAATGTAAAAATATTTTTTGAACAAATGAACAGCAATACATATGAATACAATATCTTCACTCTCAGTAAGTTTACTTTAATTTTATTTACTTCTGATTTTTCTAAGAAAATAGGCTCAATCTAATAGCTAAACTCACCCATTAATCATTTTTATTTAACTCATCTCTCTTTGTAAACCTTAAAAACAGAAAAGAAAAATCTAGTGTAATATATCAAGACAAGGGTTTGGTTCTCTGTAGGATAATACTGGTAATTTGTTGATTCCAGAAATACATATCTATATATTTTTTTCAATGATCAATGATAAACTAATGAAAATGAGTTTTCCCTTTCTAAGTCATATATCAATACTTTGATATCTGCAAAATCTTTGAAAGTCAATTAAGATTTGCTACCAAATTAAAAACTATATTTTTTCAAAGCTGTAAAATTACAATGTTGTGGTTAAAGTAGATTGAGTCAACTCTTTTCATATCTTTAAATGTAATATCATTTATATATTATTTTTATATTCTAGTTTTAAAGGTGAACAAAACTTCTTTAGCAAAATATAGATTATTCTTTAATTGTATGTAAAAAACAAAGATCATTTAAAGACATTTCTATGAATTTTAAATGTTTTCATTAAATATATCACTACCCCCCACCCCAAACATGTCACTCAGTATAACCAAATCACTATTCACAGTAAGATATCCTACTCTCCATAGCACTTAATGGAAATGGTAGCATTTAAAAAGAGTATTTCAGTGGTAAAGTTTCAGTCAATGTTTTCATTATTTTAAAAGTATGTGGATATGTATTTCTCCTCAAATGTTGGGTAAGTGGAGGGAAACAGGGAAGCAGACAGTTCATATCTCATCTTACTGATTGGAGTCGCTGAGTGAGCTCTGTATGTAGGCTGATGTGGTATCTTTAAATACCATCCAACTGAACAGAACCTGGCTGGCTGGTTACCATCTTGATTAGACCAGTGTTCCTGGCATTACTGCCTTTGGGGCTTACATTTATCCTTTGTCCCATAGATGAACTTATTGGGTAGAGACTTTAATAAATGTTCCCCAAACTGGAAGAAAGAATTACCTTGAATTATATCAGTGCAACGTTTGCATAGAGCAAAAATTAGTACATTATTTGATAGCCAGTTTATGGTAATCTGTGGCCCTCTGGTATATTGCTATCGTTTACACATCATACGGCCTGCATTTTTTTTTAAAAATTGTTCTTTGCTCGTTTGTGGTTTGAGACATTGATGTAATAGATACAGTGGAAAAGGAAAGCATGAGGCTCGTTTCTGTCTATGAAACTTATGTAAGGTCAGTTTATAGATTATTTGCTTCCGGTTTTGGGGGTATTTAGACATATTTTTACAAAGTCACAAGTATTTTATGAAACTAGAAAAAGGTAAACAAATCCAATATTTTGAGTTATGGCTCAGCTCATCTAAGTTTTAGACTATTTGTCATGGATCCATGATAAAAAATTTCAGTTAATTAAACGGGTTCATTTTACTATTGCCAACCTTACAAAAATAAAAAAGAACCAAGATGCTAGGAGGAAAAATAAACACTGTCAGAAGGTTACCAATCTCTGTCTTTTCAAGTAAAATATAGAATTTTATTAACCAATCAAGGGAAGTTGTGAAAAATATGGAGAATATAATTCTTCTTACATACCTGAATTCTCATACTTCTAAAGAGTTCACAGAGCAGTGAACACACATTTCCTTAATTGTCAGTCTTTATAATTTTTAAGGGCTTTTCTTAGAATATAGTAGTTGATTTAATCATAGCCTATCTCCAAATATGTAAGTCAAAGGATGCATTTTTATTTTGAAAATAAAATTCACTGTAGTTTGTGTATATTATTTTGGGATTGAAATTACCAGTGTGCAAGTACAAGTTGCTGTACAAAAACTTAGATGTTGCAGAAGGTGACATAAATCTTAAGAGAAATTACAAAATTATATTTAATTATAAGCAATTATTGGGTCGTCAGGAAAGTCATGACGTATTTTTCTATGTTTTTCAGCAAAAATGGGTCATGACTTTCCCAACGACCCAATATTTTACATTTTGTCTTAGTTTGTTGCATCTAAACCTAAGATCTCTTATATCTCTAGAACCAGAATGTAAATATATACATACATTTATTAAGTAATAATGTGACATTTGTCATAAAAGTTATAGTTCAATATTAAAAAATGTACTTTGGGAAGTGAATCACATTATATGGATGTGTTGATGTGTTATTGTGAGGACACTGACAAATTGTTATTGTAACTAGGTATAAATAAATACTACATAATTTTCTTAATAGACTTTGGTGAAATGGCTGTTCTCCTAAAGTTCAAGGTACAATGGTTTTCCTCTGAGGAGCTCTTACTTTTGTGGCAAATCATCAGTGATTGGTAAGCTCAAAACTCAAGAAATCTGTAACACTATTGTTAGGGGTTCATATTAAGGGCTCTGATTGGTTATCTTAATAACTCAAGATGTTGAAAATGCGGCCAATTTTCTTTACTCCCATCTTTATGGAATGTGATTTGAAATTAGCCATTTAATAAGTTTTTAAATCAGTAACTAATGACCATATTGTTTCCTCATCAGATGCTAGGCACACAGATGGTAAATAAAGAGCTAATTTTCAGCAAGAATTCTTTTTGATGATTTCTTAAAATTACAATTATACAAGAATTTTTAAAAAGTAGTTGAAGTGACCAGGAATTTTACTATGTTTGCAATATGCTAATTAGTCTAGATATTTGCTGTAAAAGACTGCTTAAATAAATCTTCAGCTACAGTTTCAGTCAACCGTTTTAGCTGTTGGTGTTTGCTCGGTGGTATAGAATCATAAACAATTAATATTCTTAAATTAGCCTGGCCCAGTCTTCCAATGTATTGCCTCAGTCACCCAATTTTCAAGTTGATAAATTTTCTCTCAGGTGCTAGAAGGCGATTTTTTAATAAATTGTTTTAGCTAAAATTATCTTTAAATATTTAGTGGTAAATATATGTTGAGTTGATCTGAAAACTTAAAATATGAATATCTTAGATCATTAAGAATGTTTTTATTTTTCATCATGAAATCTACTTATACACTTGTATATATAAAGAAAAATTTAACAGCAGAAAAGTGAAACCTCATTTCCACTTAACCTAACAAAATAATAGTTTTCTATTTTATATACATTTTTGCATATATTTGTAGTCTCATTTCTTTTGTTTTACAAATTTCTATTTTATTTTATTTACTTTTGTAGGCATCTAACATCATCTGTAGCATCTAAGATTATGCTTAATATGCAATAGATATTTTTAAAATGTGATAAGTTTAATACATGCAATATATCCAGATGCCAGATGAATATATATTCATACATTCATATAATAGGTTCAAGGACTTTCACAATTCTAGGACACTTCATTATCAGCGTTTTCTATGTAAATAACATTATCAAGAGTTTAACTCTATTTATGTAGACCACAATACGATTGGTGTCTGCAGAGATGTATAACACTGTAGCCACATATGTGTATTTATGTGTAACATACATACACACAAAAATACTCATAAATGCACAAACATACATATAATAGCCTTACACATTTATTAATCTATCCATAAAACTATGGCTATTACCCTCTGTGAAAATTGAATGCATTTCAACTCATACATTATTTACTTAATAAGTACTTAGGGACACTGATGCTGAGGTATCAGTTAGGGAAGCAATGTATTAGCAAGATAGACATTATTCCTACCCTCTTGAAAAATATCATAGGTGATAATGCAAGCGAGTGTTAAACAGACACAGATATCGCACCTCTAAAATCTCTGCAGCTCTATGAATGCAATGCAGTAGTCAGGAAGCATCCTTACATTCCAAACTGGTGTCTGAACCATCTAGGCCAGAACTGTAAGGGATGGCCAGAGAAGTGGTTCTGCAAGTATCTCCCACCCTCCACGCTTAATAAGAAAAGGCCAAGAATTCATTTAAATTTGGGGTTTGGAAGAGAAGATTTCTGTGAGAAAAGTCAGCGTCCTGTGCATCGGCCCTTTTTTCCCTCTAGGGAAGGAGAAATTCTCTTTTGTCTTCTTCTTAGATCAAGCGAGGGTATCTCCAAGAAAGCCATTCTGAGAATGGGCTTGAGTTCCCTGGAATTGGAAAAATATCAAAGCTGGTTCATGATTTACTAAAAATAATTAAAACTAAAATAAGAGTGTCTTGGGGCAAGGGAATAGCTAGCTGCCTAGTTTTCCTGATGGTAAGGAAAGGAGATACTGTCCTAGTCTTATGGCAGGTTAGGGGTCATATTTCTTGTAGATTGGATGTGAATGCCACACAAGGGAGATGACTATGAGAACTCTTGGAAGTAGCTTTATCCAAGATAACCATCTGAAGGTATATAGTGGCTACAGCAAAATGATGCTGACAGCAGAGTACTAAGGGACATTATAAGCTGCCTCATGGGAAGGAATCACAGTCTTAGGAATAACAAATGGTGAACACCAATGGGGGACTCTCTGAAGAAGGTACAAGTACCCCCAAAGAAGGAAAGACTAAACAAATTAGGTTTTGGACCAACCACTGCAGAGGATGTGAGTGGTATAGGGCAACAGTGCCAGTTATTTGAGCTTTCCTCTGTTCTTCACCTCTTCTCCATCCCACCTGGGGAGTCAGAGGCACCATGGAGTAAAAATTCAAGGTAGGGAAAGAAGCCCAAACTCCCTGCCTTGGTCATTTCAAGCCAAAGTGAGAGATTTAAAGGGGATGATATATCATGTTTTTATACTAGGCTAGTGTAGCCATGGTATTTTTAATATTTTAATACCATGAAGTAACTTGAAAAACAATGAAGTTTGATTGAAATTTTATCCATCACAGAGAAAAATTTGTTCAAAGGGGAAATAGTGAAAAAGTAGTCATGTTATTCTTATACTTTATCCCACATGGTTCATTCTAGTAACTGGTCACAAAAAGCAATGACAGCAAAGTATCATGAGTTCTATAATATAGGAAATAAAGGATGCTATGGGGCGACAGAAAGAGCTTTGCTTCTTGGAACACTCTATGGCAAGTGTTGCCTGATGGTAGATATGAAGGGAGAGTGATCTTGGGTACATGGTAAATCTTGCCTAAGATACTGAGCTGTCTTAAAGAGGTGGGTAGAAAGACAGAAAAGCAGGGGTTGAGTGGGGTCTAAGAGCTAAAAGAAAGTATATTTCTTATTCCCTCAGAGTGTGCAGTGGAATGTTTTCAATGTACTCAGCTTTCTCTAGTGGTATCTACCAATAACTCACAAAAGCACCCTGTAAGAGGAAGGAAAGCTTTCAAATCCTGCCAGGTTCAGAAATTGCTGGGCCATCTTACAGTAATTCCAGTCAAGTAATAACTTTTATGTTCTTCTCAATTTTCCTTCTTCCTTTTGATCTGAGAGGGAGATAGAAACAGCAGCTAGCAAGTGATAAGGGAGGGAAGTAAAACATCCTACAGTTGAACAAAACTGGAAGCATGGTTTAATCATAGGGGGTAGGGCGTTTATAATTACTAAATCAAACTGTGCCTCTGACTGTAAAGTTACCCAACGTCCCATTCCTAGTAACAAGAATGAACACATATAGCCCCCTACTATGTGCCAAGCATGGTTCTGAGAGCTTTTACTTCTATTAACTCTTTGAATTCTCAGAACAACCCCAGGATATAGGCATTGGTATATTCTGTATTTTATAGAAGATAAGGCTGAGGCAGTTAAATGACTTGCACAAGTTTACATAATTGCTAAGTGCCACAGTGTGGGATTTAAACGGGGCAGTCTGGTTCCAGAGTACTTGATGCTAACCACTATTTTGTATGCCAAAATTAAAGATAAATATCATGGATCTGCTCTATTTTTCATCAAGTACCAGATATAGGGAACCCACCCTACACTAAGCATGTGTGAGTAGAGAGAAGGAAACAATAAAAAAGTTGTTGCTCAAGTAGTCCTTATCCATGGCTTTTCACAGTTTCAGTTACCCGAGGTCAATAGCGATTGGAAAATATTACATGGAAAATTCTGGAAATAAAAAAAATCATGTTTTAAATCGTGCACCATTCTGAGTGGCGTGAGGAAATGTGCACGTTGCACTTAGTCCACCAGGATGGAAACCATCACTTCGTCCAGCATATCCACGCTGTGTATGCCCCATGCTCCCTGCCTGTTAGTCACTTAGTAGCCGTCTTGGTTATCAGATCAACTATCACAGTAGGCGGTGCTTGTGCTCAAGTAATCCTTATCTTAATAATATCTCATTCGCCTCACTTTAATCATGTAGACACTTCATCATCTCATGTTGTCACAGATGTGTGAGTACAGTACAATACGATGTTTTGGGAGAGACCACATTGATATAACTTTTATTATACTCTAGTATTATAATTGTTCTATTTTATTATTAGTTATTGTTAACCTCTTGCTGTGCCTAAATTTATTAATTAAACTTTATCATAGGTATGTATGTATAGGAAAAAATATAGCATATGTAGGGTTTGGTACTGTCTACAATTTGAGGTATCCACTGAAGATGTTGGAACGCATCCCCCTGCAGATGAAGGGAGACTACTGTACAATTTTAATTCCTTGTGCTTCAGCTATTAAAAGATAATGCAAATTCTGAAATGATTTTTCTGTGATGGGATATGCTTTTTAATATGGTCACTATGACTTCTGTGTAGATTGGTTTGGAGGGGTACAAGAGTGGAGGAAATTATGTAGGTTAGAAAAACTGTGGCGAGCTGATGGTTGCCTGAACTAGGTAATGGAGGTAGATAGAAGAGGAGATATTCAAGATATATATGTATGAGATATATGTATATCTAAAGATTGATTGGATGTGGAGGTAAGAAAGAATTATGTTTGTCATTAATTTTTTTGTGTGTGTGCAACTGAGAGAATGCATCATAAAGTTAGAGCATGAAATGAGATAACTTGTGACAAACACTTGACACCATGTGCTATAAAATGGCTAAGGATGTTTGCTGAACTGGGAATAGCCTGGATTCTATTGTAGCACCCTGCGTGTGTCCTGAGGAAAGTGGTATAAACCCCTGTACCTCCTATATCTCAGCTATGAAGCACCAGTACCTTCTTCATGGTGTATAGAGGGGATTGTGTGAAAGGATCCTTGGTAAAGAGATTAGCACAGTTCCTGGCATACAAAAGCTCTCAATTAATGCTACCCATCTTTTACTACACCATTTTCTTTTCATCTACTTACATTAGTGATAAGGCTCTTTGAAGTAATTTCTGCATTTCACTAAAGACACATGGTTGCTCTCAGAGGAAGTTGGTGTTTCATGAAGAAAGTTCATTGCTCTTATGTAAATAGTGAAGATCCCTTTGACCTAGTTATTGACTGACAAAATGACTCTGTTGTGGCATGATACAAGTATAGAAAGTATTGGGATGTCATCCAGTCCACATACATAATGGATGAGACAATTAGGTAAGAGGGAAAATAATTGCAAACTAACTACAAAGTGCAATATTGTGTCAAGTAGAAGGTGATAAAGCCATGCCAAGGGTTAAAATTTTCCTCATCTGTCTAGGGCCTCTGTCAAAGCTGTCACATTCTGGGACATTTTTGACATTTTACTTTCTGTATTCTATACATGTTCTCTAATTTGGTTCTCTTCATATTTAAACATACGGTAAATCTGCTAAAGTTAAATCAACTCTTTTAGTTCTGTTTCATTTTTATGTTAAATACATTACATTTTTGAGACATAGTATTGTTACCCAAACTTTGATTTTTCTAATTACATAAAGACTTAAGATGCAATGCAATATTCTTTTCATTGCAAAAATACTGCTCTACACATCTAAACGATGGCAGAGAAATAGTGATTTATAGATTTATTCATAGCTCCATCATATCATGGATTGAAATGTTAATTAGCTAACATACAAGGTAATTTGGGGGTGTCAGAGAATAATATACATAAGTATAGGCTGTAAACAAATCAAACAACTTTAACTTGAAATGTGTTTACATCTAGAAGCAAATCCAAAAGAAATTGGATTCAAGGAAAATCGTGGTGGAGAAAGAGAACAACAAAGATAATCTTTTTTTTTTCTTTTTTTTTTCCCCAAAGATAATCTTTAACCAAGATAGAGAATAAGAATCTTCCCCTAATCAGGAAGTTGATGTCTGAAATTGCTGTTGTTTTGGCATCATTTATAATCATTTACCAACTGGCTTTTGAGGGTAAATCAGTTTATCTTTTGTTTGTACTTCTTTTGAGGGAATTCTAACTTCTTTAATCTATCATTTCTAATTACCTTCAACATTAATGCTCTACAGGTTAAATCACATTCTGCTACACTTTATCCTGGGATTGTCTTGTCACTACTTTATCATCAGTATAATTCCAAAAATTCTGTCTGTAAGCTATAGGACCTGGAGTGGTAAACACAGTCAGAATTGAAATGTATTGACAGGTGAAAATAAGTTCTTTGATCTCAGTGGGACAAAGAGAAATTCAGTCATGCACTCCTGAATTCTACCACCTTCACAAATAAGCCTTTGAAGATTTTCTTTCCTTGGCTGTATCTCCTTTGATTCATTGCACTTTTTTTTGTTTTTCCTGGTGGAGACGATTGATATACTTAGAATTGAAAAGACAGGTGCTTTTTAGTACAGATAGATTAATAAATATAAATAATTGTTTAATTGTTTCTATAAGGTGGAATACAAAGGCTGGAGAGAGCTCTGTCTGTCCCATGCACTATCCATACACTTTTACAGTACAGAGCAGCTGTTTTCGATTCCATGAGCATAGCAACCACCTGACAATTGTCACGAAAATGTAGATTCTGACTCAGTAGGTCTGGAGAGCTTACATTCTGTTTTCCTAACAAGTTCCCACACGGTGCTCTGAGGATCACATTTTGATCTATAAGGATAAATATGATGAAAAGAAGGTCGGGATATCCTAGATATTTTACTTTAATACTTTCACTACGTTTGACATCTTAACATCCATTATTTGCTATTAATACCCCAAAGAGCTCCAGGAGGTTAAGTGATATTGTCCCTAAAATGGGGGAAAACCAACAGAGAGACACAAATATAGCAAATCAAGTAACAAACTGAGTTCTTCACTCAGTAAGCAAGAGGAGCATTGTGAAATACCTAACTTCTGAAGGTCTTAGTTTCCTTTGTGTAAAAAGGTAAAGGCTCTACCCCACAGGGATGTTGGAAGGGTTTAAGATGCATATAAGGCATCTAGCACAATGCCTGACCCAGGTAAGCCCATAACAAGTTATTTATTGTGATTAGTATAGCTCCAATGTTAGCAGTATATTTTGCCAATCAAGAAGAAAACTTAAGTGCTTATATTTCATATTTAGCATCGGCCATTAAGAAACGATATAATTTGAATTATAGGTATAATCGACAAATCTGTGCTTCCATTGACTTGATTGGTTAAGATTCTTAATCATATAATATCACTCTCCTTCTTTAAATAATGAATCGTGGTAATAACCATTCATTGCAAATTATGAATGTACTGAACTTCTCATAGTTTTCATTAGTCAGCACTGAGGCATACTGAGTGTGTATTTATTTTCTCAGCGTGGGAAAGTACAAGTCAAGTAGTGAACCCCAGTATGCCAATCATTTAGTAATTTCAAGATTGCTAATTAGCATCATGTTGAAGTGGCAAGATTATCAGGGCATAATGCATTCCTTTATGTTAATGGCTACTTGTTTTATCTTGTGCAAGAATCAAAGATTTTCCCTAAGAAGCAAAAATATGAAAGAACCAACTGGAATTTTTAAATAAAATGTATATGCATTTAAGTGTGTGATTAACTTACAATCACATTGCAACCCTTTATTTCAAAGGAAATAATATAATAAAATGAAAAAAAAACATTATTTATAAAAGGTAAATGTTTTCTTTCTAAATTTAACTGACATTTCAGTAACTGAAATGGAAATCACCATAGAAGTATGGGAAATGTCATCTGCTCTCAAGGAGAAAAAAAAGTCACACACAAATAATTAGGTACTAATTATAGCCTAAATTCTGTGAAAATAACTATACACAAAGTAAGAACTGAAAAAGAAAAAAAAAAAGGTTGAAAGTGAGTAATATAAAAGTGATGAGTGAGACTTGAGTGCAGATTTGAAGGATAATGTAGAGGTGGGTAGTGGATAGAAATGAAAAACTAGCCCTTGGAAAATAGCATCCCTTTTTCTTTTTTAGAAAAGCATGGGACTAAGGATCAGAATACCTGAATTTGAAGTTGGTACTCATTTGAGCAACTGACCGTACATTTATTGAGCCACATTTTCTCATTTGTGAAATGAGAAATTTATTAAACTGTTTTCCTAACTATTTTATAATTCTTCTAAAATTTTCTGCTTAGCTGTCCAGGGCAGGGAACAGAAGGGCAGGTGCAGGCCACGTATGTTAGGAGCTGGTAGGAAATAAGATTTTGCTCAGAGCATGAGCCACACTATGGTGAACTCCAGCACCTAGGATTTGAGACAGAATCACTATCAGCTGCTGAGAATGACATCAAGAGAGGGCAGCTCAAAAGACAACAGGATTAGCATAGTAGTTTCCGACAAGGGAGCCCATAGATATCAAAAGACTAAGAAAGAAATCAAAATAGATGGCAATACTGGAAGAGCTCTGTGAGTAACCTGCAGACAGACTCAGGTTGTCAAGTCAAAATCCAGCCTATGTCATGAACATTTCAGCCGCTGACCTGGGCTTTGTGTGGAAGTGTCAGAGCTGGACAGGAAAACAGGTGTCCAGAGGTCAGCCCAGGAAGCTCAGTTCAGTGAGGGCCAGTTCTAATGAGGTAAGGGAGCGCAAACTGAAGCATGAAGCAAATGCCTAGGCTTGCTAACAGGAAGAATGCAGGCACGGGACCAATGACCAAGGTACTTGATCCAGTGTTAATCGGCCAAAAACCTGGGACAGAGAGAATCAGCTGTGAAACTAACCTCAGTTAGTTCAGAATTCAGTTCTGAACTAAATTCTTCTGTATTAGAGTTCCTTCTGTAAGCTTTTTCTCGAGTTTTGCACTGGAAGCGGGGTGTTGTCAAATTAACCAGCACAGCTGACTCTTGGGAAGGGGCAGTTCATTTGAAGGGATATTGAAAAGAGTAACATTCCTGGTCTTTTCCTCTACTGCTCACTTTCTCTTCTCCGACGGACAAAGAGTGATTTATCTGATTGATAGCTTGTGCTCCTTTCTTGATTTTCATTTTATAATCAGATAAGCTCTCTGCACTACTCTCCCTCATCCAGCAAGGGGCCTGCCTATGCAGGGATGGCCTATGACTATCCAACTAGCCATTCAGTGGGGTTCAGATACTAACTCCAGGGTAAAGTCTTAGGAAGCCCTTGTGTCTGCATATTAAAGTCATGTTCTATCATCCAGGGCTCTGTTACACTTTTCTGTCCAAGTCTCATTTGCTTCTGAAATCTGAGGGAAAGATGGGTGTTATTATTGTACCTAAACTAGCACAAAGGATCAGATTGTCAAATGAGATGCATAAAATCAGACAGCTTACCTAGTGACAAATTTAACGAACTTTCAAGGATACAAGCAATCAAGAAACATGAACAAAAAAGGGAGAGGTCTAGAACATTCTGTGTGGCTCCTCATGTTTTGTTTTGTTTTTAGGAGCTCCAACTAAATTAATGGATGAAGTTTCTAGAAAGGTTTGCAAATCACCTCATCTAGAGGGATTTTTAGGTTATGAAACACCTGTATTTTATAGCCAGATTGTTGTAGGACTTACGTGACATGTTGAAGGGAGCTGTGCTTCAAATTCTAGATTTTTCTGCTATAAAAAACTAAACCAGGGCCATCCTGCTAAGAGCATTCTATATGTAAGAATTCTCTCCCTAGTAAATGTCATTATTTTATTTACCAGGAAGGGTTGTATAAGCATGTGTACAAGAAGGATCACCCAGGTTATCTCTGGGTGTGTCTTGTAGTGATCAGAGAGAGACAGAGAGAAAACACCAACCACTGCTTCCAAACCCACTATATTCCCACAGACTGGGGTAGGGAATACAAGGGTGGGAATAGATGTAGTACAGCTTCTGGTATGAAGCCAAATAACCACGGTTACTTGTTATGAGCAGAAGTGATAGAAGCAAACTATTGTCTTAGGAAGAAGGGCCTAGCCAGACATTTTGAGAGAGTTTAGGAATGAGTAAATGGAAAGACTGGTCAGTCAGAAGGCAGAGATGGAGAGTCTGAACGTTACAATAATGATGATAACACTGAGGAGGAAAGAGTGAAACCCAAAGAAATTTTAAAGAAAGAACTGGCAGAAACTTTTAGCTTTAACATTAATGATAGAATAAAGGTAAGAGCAAAAGGTTCACCTACAACTTCTAGCGAGGGAGGTAAAAAAAAAAGTGGTAAAATTAAAATAAAGGGAATATTTGCAGAGAAGTTCAAAGTCATATGAAATAAGATAATCTGAATTTAATTGATGAGTGAGAAGATATGACAGTCATCCGAAAGGAAGTAAGCCAGATATATGAGAAAAAAAAAGCAGCATTGGAAATTGGTGAAAATTTGGAAATTTTAGAAATTAGAAAAACCTAATAGTTCAGTCATTCAGTTAACAAATATGCATTGAACGATATGCATTTAGGCATGGGAGATATAGATGTGAATAAAACAGCTACAAGATAAAGAAAAACAAGCAAACACAGATAGATTCCTGCCCTTCATTAATTCCTGTGTGCCTCTGCAACCTCGTCTCTTACCCTCCCACACTCTGACCTCCGTGATACAGCCATGTTCTGAATTTCATCACCCTGGAATGTGCTTTCATCCCCATCCCTTACAAAGGGATCATGTCGGGAGACACCTCTTCTTGAACACTTGTACCCTCTGTAGCATATATGTCGATCCTCAGCCCATATCCCCTCACTCTTACCCCTCCAGTGCCTACCAGTCTGGTTTCCAACTGCCAGCCTCATGGGCAAATACATCCCCGGGGCTTCCTTTCACTGCGGAAATCCTCTTTGCCCGCCCCTGCATCTATCAAGGAATGATGGAGCATTATGGCCTGTTGGGAGCAACCCTCAATCAGTGACCCACAATGGTCGGTGTATGACTATTTCACTTCCTTTCCTCCTGAGGTGGATAGCTCTGAGGGGTGTCTCCTGGAAGACAGAGGTTCTCCAGCTGGGTGAGAGTGCAGTCCCCCACTGTGGTCGCCGGCTTTCAAAGCGCCCTTCATTAGCCACCTGTTCTTTTTTTTTTTTTTTTTTTTTTTTGAGGGCAGTGTCCCTGGCCCTCATATGTGGGACCCGAACCGGGGCCGCTGGCTTCCCAAGCCAGCGCTCAACCGCCGCGCCACTCGGTCGGCCCATAGCCATCTGTTCTTATTGTTCAAGTTAGAATGACTGTAGGCTAGGATGACCACACACAGCCTTTCCTAATATCCAAAATATCATTCACTGAATGTGTTTCGCTGTGGGAATACAGTTAGAATGGCTCATTTTGGCTTTGAAAACGAAAGGAAAAAAAACCGGAATTTTTACTGCTGAAAGCCTTTGCTATCAATTATGGGGCAATATGAAAATAAGTGGAGATCCTGACAGTTTCTATCAGAAATGTGCCCCTACAGGCACCGCACTACACTGGCCACTAATTGGCATTTGACGTTTATTTTAAAAGTTTCAGGAACTAGCATAGCAAGAGAAACCATGTCCAGAATGTCAGGCACACATGATCTGACACAAGTCATGTCAAGATGAGTAGTGAAGCTCCTTGGTGTGATCACACTCATATGGGTTGTTTTAAGACACCCCGTGATGCTGGAAGAGCTGACGACTCTGACAGAGGAAGAACTCTTTACAGGGGAATTAGGAGTCCAAATGTCAGAGGCAAATGTCAGATTGTCTTGTTCTAATTCACTCCTTTCAATTTAAGGCATCTCAAAAAGTGGTTCACAATACACACACTCAGTAGACTCCTCGCTCTGCAAGCTTAATTTTGAGCATATAATCAAGATAGAATTTCATCTTTGGAAAAGTTTATGGGCATTTTCATACATCCAATGTTGATATCAATCATAGTCTTTATGGTTGTTTTGATATGACTCTAACATTATCGAATCGCTATCTGAAACTTTTCAGGACATAATGAACATACACTGAAATTTAAAATAAATTTGCTTGCCAGACATGCCGAGAGGGAATAAGTTATTAGATTTCAAATTATGTAGAAATGTCAGTTTTCTAGCCAATTTCATTCACTGATTCATTCAATCACTCACTTATGCCAGGCACTAAAATTGGAGCGGTAACCAAAATATACAGTACAAAATAATCTATCTTCATGGAGATTAATTCTAGAGGAGAAACGGGCAGTTAAAAAAGTTTAAAAAATATATATGATGACAAGTGCTATGAAGAAAATCAACGGAGTGTGACAGGACATAGTGAGGTGAGTTTGGATGCTTGAATAGCATTTTAAATAAAGTGATCAAGTAAACACTCACCCAGAAGATAATTGAGGAAAACCTGGAAGAGTGTGAGCGAGTGAGTCAGGCTGATATCTGCTGTGAGAACATATCAAGCAGAGGGAACAACTAATGCAAAGGCCTTAATGTACAAATGTTTCTACCCAGCCGTTAATTCCATGCCACAAGGAGAGGAATGAATGAGAAAAGGAGTAGGAGATACACGGTAAGAAAGGCAGCAGTGGGCCTGATCATAGAGGGCCCTGAGAGCCATTGCAAGGACTTTGGTTCTTAATGTGAGCTATGGGGGAAACCGTTGGGGATCATGAGCAAAGGAATGACACGAATTGACATATTTTCGGATCATCTATCTGGGTCACATGGTAAACATAGAAGTGGAAGGTATTAGTCAGATGAATGAGCCAAATGGCTGTACAAAAAAATAAAAACCGAACAAACTTCAAGTCACAGTGGTTAAAAATAATAAAAGTATTTTAGTTTTTTCCTTGTTCACTTAATTAAATGGAGGCTAGTGTTCAGCAGAGAAGGGTTGTGCTCCAGGTAGTCCATGGGGTACGTAGGATTGTGTATCGTGTGGCTCCCTTTGAGTCCCACCCCAGCGTGCCTGCTACTCCTCCTGCCTGCTGGTAGTCATGGCAAAAGGGGAGAGCCCCTGAGAAGCAGTGCATATTATTTCTATCAGTAATTCACTGGCCAGAACCCCATCACATGGCTGTACCTAACAGCAAAGGAGACCAGGAAATGCTGTCTCAATCTGTGTGGGAGGAAAAGGAAGTGGGTTTTGGAGAAGAAATTACAGTGTCTCACAGAGAACAAGAGAGAAACAGGGACACTCATTAGGAGGTGGTTGCTTTTGCCTGGGACAGAGATGACGACAGCCTGGGCCATAGTGATGGCAGTGGATACAGCAAGGATGATGTACTGAAGAATTTTCCATTTTCCTAGCCCTTCCTTCCTTCCTTCCTTCCTTCCTTCCTTCCTTCCTTCCTTCCTTCCTTCCTTCCTTCTTTCTTTCTTTCTTTCTTTCTTTCTTTCTTTCTTTCTTTCTTTCTTTCTTTCTGGCAGAGGAAAGGCAATATTAATAGATGCTATATGAAAGTTTTTTTCAGAGATCAACTATGGTTGGGAAATGCTAGATTTCTCTACAGAATATTTCTTGCAACTTTTATTAAACCTAAGGTTTTTTTCATTGCTTAAAGATAAATGTAATTGTCAGTTGTTTAAAATAACTCTTCAGGGAGTTATTTTTTAATTTTTTATTAACTTCATTGGGGTGACAATGGCTAATAAAATTATGTAGGTTTCAAATGTATAATTTTGTAATATTATTTTAAAGAAACACTATCATATAGCTAGCATTCCATAGAATTCTTTGGGAAGGGAAGTGAATTATTAATTAGTTTGGTTTTTGACACATACTTCCTGCATGACTTTGGGTGACTCTTTATTCCCTTTGACATTTATTCTCCTTGATTCTGCAAAGAACAAACTACCTCTTACACAGCTCTCCTTACAGAGTTATGCAAATCAAATAAAATATAGTATATGTAAGCACTGCAAACATAAATGAGGTTATTGTAAGGCTTGCTGTAGCTAAGAAAGAGCAGAGGGCACGCTGAGATCCTTTTACCACGAGAAGGCTGGATGCCTGACCATCAAGGGATCTTACACAATAGCATCATCTTGACAATGGCCCAGTGGTTCTCAGTCTTTTATACACTGGAGTTGGTCAAACTGTTGGGTTGTTGGGACAGTCATGATGCATTTTTGCAATGAAAAACATAGGAAAATAAGTCATGACTTTTCTGACAACCCAGTAGATTTGCTATGCTCAACTCTGCTTATCAGCTCATAATAGGACTTGTATGTAAATAGGACTTCGAATTTATTAATTTAAAATAGTGTGGCGCCACAAGGTTGATGTCCCCATTGAGGACACACTCTTTCCAATATAAGAATATCTGGGAATGACAAGTAAAGAATCAGACATGTATTTAATGAACACAGTGTATGAGAGAGAAGAGAGAAGAGAGAGAGAGAGAATAAGTATATTGTGGAGGATAGTCTCTTGAAGCCTTAGTGAGAACTGACCCACAGCAGCCCTCAGCTCTGCATTGGACGTTGACTGTCTAGACCAATGCTCCATCGTTGGGCTGAGGGGGTGCCCCTCTTCTAAGTTGCCCAAAGTGACACGTCTTTCAGTTCAGACTATCCTGCTTCAGTTTGGACAGAGAATCAATAATTTGCTTTTACTTTATTAAATCACAATCTCTTTCCACTTGCAATTTTCTGTGATTATGTTGAGTTACCTGGTAATACCCCATGGCCTGAATCATTCATTCACAATTGATTAATATGATTCATTATGTCAGCAGTAACCATCAAAGAAGCCTTGTTTCTGATGTGAAAGACTTGAGGTGAATCTCACTGTAACACTAGTAAGGGAATGATCCAGCTAAGGAGGAAATGGTGGCTATGGTGGCCAAGTGGCTATGGTGGATACTAAAGTTTAGGAAACATACATAGTATTTAAAAATGGGTGAAGGGGAAATTAGGAATTAAAATTCAAACACAGAGCAAAGAGCAGCAGGCTTCCACACTAAGAACAAGGACCTGTCCCCTGTGGGGTCTGATGCTACACAGTTGGAATGGCTTAGCTTTTTCATTCCATCACTTCCACTTTATTCTTTCCTTCACTTTGGAAAGATAACTTTGCTGGATACTGAAACCTACATTGTTTTTTTTGTTTTGTTTTGTTTCCTGTCAGCATTTTTAGTATTTCACTCCACTTTCTTCTTGCATAGTTTATGACAAGAAATCTACTGTAACTCTTATCATTGTTCCTCTGTAAGTAAGGTGCCTTCCCCCTCTGGCTTCTTTCAAGACTTTTTTCTTTGTCTTCTTTTTCTGCTCTTTAAATATGATGTATTTAACCTGTTGGGCATTCACTGAGCTTCCTGGATATTTGGTTAAGTGTATTTTATTAATTTGGGGAGGTTCTAAGACAATATTACTTCAAATTATTTTTCTGCTCTGTTTCCTTTTTTCTTCTTTTGGTGTTCCAATTATTACGCTTTATACCATTTGATTGCCCCCTTTTTACAATGTTCTATGCTGTTTTTGTTTGTTTGTTTGTTTTCATTCTGTTTTCTCTTTGAATATCAGGCTGGGATGATTGTATTGACCTGTCTTTGAGTTCACTGATTCTTTTGGTTGTTGTGCTAAATCTGCTGATGAGTCCATCAAGGCATTCTTCATTTCCGTCACAATATTTTTGAAGTCTGTTGTTTCCTTTTGACTGTTTCTTAGAGTTTCCATCTCTCTGCTTACATTCCCCATCTGTTCTTGCTTATTGTCTGCCTTTTCCACTAGAGCACTTAACATATATAATTAATTTAAGTACCCTGTCTGATAATTCCACCATCTTTGTTGTATATGAGTCTGCTTCTGATGATTGCTTTACCTCTTTTTACTGTGTCTTTTCTTGCCTTTAAGAAGCCTTTTCATTTTTTGTTGCTCTTGTTGTTGAAAGCCAGATATTAACAACTAAGGTAAATGGTCTTTAGTGTGAGGATTTATTTTAATCTTGCTAGATATTGGGCCTACTTAATTCTTGATGTAGCTACAGGTACTAGAGGCTTCCAGTTCCTCTAGTGTCTTTTTTTTTTTTTTCTTCACTTTGGATATTTCTAAGTATTTCTCTTTTGAGTGATTTGATATTTTCTATTTCTTTTAGCTGTAATCAACTATAATTATACTGGATCCTTCATTGGTATGATGGTAATGCATGGGGGAGGGACAACATTTTATCATCTTTGGATTACATCTCAGTTTTCATCTGTTTTGTGTTTTGGGTATGCGAATTTTACAAATGTGCCTCTAGTGACAGAAATTTGTTCCACCAGCTCGCTACTCCCTTCCCTTGGCTGCAGATTGCAATCTATTTCCTTGAATCTTTCATTCCTAATCACTATGTCACCATTCTTTGGTAAGACAGAAAGGATAGAAGGTATAAGAATGGGAAGAATTTCCTTCCTCCAATTAGGATAATTGTTTTACCCTAGAAACTAGACCTAAGTGTATTTCACAATGATTATTCTTTCACTATCCCAGCCTTAGTCACGAGGGGGTATTTTTTGGAATTTCACTGTGAGAATTTGGGGGCATTCTGGAAACAAGGCCAAAGAAAATGTGAAGGCTGCCCTAGGACAATGGCCCCCAGGAGTTGCTCAGTTTTTAAGCTAATTCATACTTGGTGTCTAGCAGTTCATCAACATTGCATTTAAGTGTGTGTGTGTGTGTGTGTGTGTGTGTGTGTGTGTGTGTGTGTGTTTAAATCAGTTTTTAATCGAGGGCTGCTATTCCAGGTAAGATCATGGATGAGCCTGTGTCTCTAGATTTAAGGGTGGTAGTTTGTCCTGTGATTTTAGCTCTCTGATGGGTCCACAAAAAGCTATTGATTTTCAGTTTGTCCAACTTTTTCTTGTTGTTAGGAGAGATGATGACTTGTAAGCTCTTTATACAACAGAGATAAAAGCAAAAGTCCTTTATTTCTTTTTGTAGCCACTATTGTCTTCCGGGCTTTTGGAATGGTTCCCTAGACCAATTCTGAAAGAAAGGAATCTGTTACTAATCCTCGGATTTACTAGAGATAGAAATTAATATCAGCCTAGGACTTACAATGTTTTTGTGTGGATATACCCTCTGTCACTTCACTGAATTCTGGGGAGAGACCGGTTTAGGCCTGCCATTTTGACTTACACACTTGTGTACCTAGTTGTCTAACAGTTTTCATCCCCCATTGAGCAAAGGGAGAGGAGGACTATAAGGATTATTAAAGGAAATTGGCCATGAATAATACCCAGTGAGAAAAGAAAAGAAATACTACATTAAAAAAACCCTCTATTTACCCTCAATTCTAACGTGCTACATTCAGTTCTTAGCTATTCAGTGTCTATTCCTAGGAGTGAGATATTCACACTCACCCCTTCCCCAAGCTAAGGTCATTGAGACCTTTCTTTTAACTGAACCACTAACAATAGCATAGGTCTAATATAATAAATTGTATAAAGATTACAAATTTTTCCTTCAAAAAATAAGATGAAACTAACACAAAATAATATGAGATATGCTACTAAATATGTACATGTTCTTTGGAAAATTAGTATAAATCATATGCTTGCAGCATAAAACTTTAACTTTACAGATTTTATAGAATCATAAATTTATCATGGGTCTTAAAGGTCAGTTTCTTTTCTAAATTTAATTCATTGGTTTTATCCAAGTTGTAATGAAGGTTTATATGCCAAAAAATCAGTATGTTACTGATTCTTCTTTTTCATTCTTGCATTTTGTGTGGATTTTGACATGCCTTTTTGGTGTGAATATGCATTTCTTCAGTTCTCAGTATAATGATAAGCCAGACAATTTGCTATTGATTTGTTCAAATGATTTTTAAATTTCTAGAAAAGTGGCATGTAATCCAATAAATTCTGTAGTAATTAAATCAAATCCAATAAAATTATTTATTTTGTTACATGTGATGTTAAAATTGTGAATCTCCATCCTCTTTCAGTATGTCTCAAACTTTTTTCTTTCATTCTTTCATAGCATCTCTCAAGATGTTTTTCCTAATCACTCCATATTCCATGGTTTTTTTATTACAGATATACTCTATGTTTATGCCCAACAGCCATTGGCAGATCCAAAATCCATTGTAATATCTAAGATTTTGCTCCCTCCCCATGAACCAATTTTCATCTCCCAGAACATTCTGTTGTCCTAGCTGAGGGTGCATACCGTCTTTGATTAATAATAAAGTTCATTTATCAAGCACCTAACAAAATGTGTAGTGCAGGTTCTAGAGTCAAGGTATTTAGGTTAATATCCTAGCCCAACTGTTTTACAGATATATAATCAGAAATGATTTATTAACTCAGTATTCCTCACTTTTCTCAATTTAAAATAAAACTAATAATAGTCAGTACATTAATTACAGTAGTCAGTACTACTGTAACTAAACCTCCAAATTTATGATGTTTTAAATATGATAGAGTATATCTCTCACTAATGTGAATTCCAAAAGGAGTTTTTGCTGAGTGCCAGAATGTTTTCTATTGCCTCAGCAATCACTGAAGTATGACTAAAGTGTTGTAAATAACTGCTGGTAAAATGAGTTCCCAGTGATTGGCCCTTGTTTATAGTCCACAGCCCATTCTTACCTTTCTGCCCCACCTCTTACCCCAGAGTCTTGTATATTCGGCCAACAGTTCCTCTTTCTTTTGGTTTACTGACTTAGTGACAGCGTTCTCATTAAGGAGATAAGTAAATTACCCTTTGTTACTTTTCTTTTAAACTGTCTATATGTTCTCTATATAGTAAAAGTCTTTGACATATTACTGCAGGTCAATACAAGTTTTTTCTTTTATGCTTATTCATTTTAATTGTATCATTTCAGGCAGGATGATAAGAGTGACACAAATATTGGAGGCCAGTTCTTAGACCACAGTCTTTTCCAAAAGACTTAAAACTTGCCCATATCCACAGGCATAGTCTTGACTTGCCTCTTTTTGGCAGTGAGCTGCTGTGCCTTTTAGGTTTTGTTTCATGACAGAGCCTTCAGACTTCGTAAGATACCAATCTTCGTTTACAGCATCTTTGTTGCAGAGTCTTCACTCAACTAATATGGCTACCACCTTAGACTTTATACTCCTGGAATCAAATGTTTATACCTTACAATAGAGACTATAATGATTATTTTAACACTCTTAGCTCTTAATCAGGAAACATTATTGGAAATCATTTGTAATGATAAATTATATACTTACAACTGTGATTTAACAAGATGTTACATTTAATGCTGATATTAAGTATAATTCTGGGGTAAATATGATTCTAATTTTTTACTCTAAGTGAAGTCATTTTAAAAATCTTAATTATTCATAAGAATCAAATAAATCTTGGCTCTCCAAAAGAATTCATAATGATGTTGGAACTATATAAGAACTCTATAAATAGCCAACATTTTATCAGTTTCCAATTTATTCACTGTGTTATCAAGATGATGTCTTGTTACACATTTATTTTTATTCACGACTTTTCTATAGAGATTCTGTGAATTGTGACACAACTGGTAACTTTTTAGAAAGATTACAATGTAACAAAACTGTTAAAGAGTACATGGCAGTAGAAAAACCACCTTAACATTAATCTATTCATGTTTGCTCTTCTAGTTTTCTTCATGTGTATGTGTCTTACATGTCAGCAATTATAGTGTACCTTCCTGTTTATATTCTTTGTTATTTCCTACTATATTT
Source organism: Aselliscus stoliczkanus (assembly GCA_033961575.1). Lineage (NCBI taxonomy): Eukaryota > Metazoa > Chordata > Mammalia > Chiroptera > Hipposideridae > Aselliscus > Aselliscus stoliczkanus. The sequence goes on from CM066731.1 coordinate 156,517,863, forward strand.
TTATGGAGTCTTTAAAATGATAATTTTATTTAATAAAAGGAAAAAGGCAAAACTATGGAGACAGAAAAATATCAGTGGTTGCCAGGACTGAGGATGGGGAAAGATGAAAAGCCAGCACAGAGGATGTGTAGGGCAGTGAAAACACTCTGTATGATATTTTAATGGTGGACATATGTCATTATACCCATAGAATGTACAACACCAAGAATCAACTCTAAGTAAACGTTGGCTTTTAGGTGATTATGATCAGTCAACATAGGTTCATCTTGGTAAAAAAAAAAAAAAGTACCATTCTGGTGAGTGATATTGATAATAAAGAATATGCAAGTGTGGGACAGTAGGTTTAGGAGAAATCTCGGTGCCTCCCTTTCAGTTTCTGTATAGTTATGTTTTAGAAGTCTTTTTTAAGTGTCTTAGATTTTTTGTTTTTGAATCTAGTGCTTAATGTATTTTTTTTTAATTGGAGCATTAAATCAATTTACATTTCACATGGTACTGTGTTAGTAAATCTGCCATCTGGTTTCACTGACTATTTATTTTACAAGTTCAATGTTTGTTTTACTCTCTTGGCTTTTTTTTTATTATAAAATTGTTTTTAATTATATTTTTCCCTAAGGAGTTGGGGACTTATAACTTGTTTACTACTTTTTTAGGGATTACTCCAGAGACTATGCTAAGTACTTCAAGTACTTAAAGTCTAATATTGACACTTTTATCTTCCATTTAAAAAAATATAAGGATGTTAAAATACTTTAGCTTTCATTTGCATACTTTCTGGCATATTATCATTGCCATATATTTTAATTTCATCTTACTATTATTATGCTAACCTAACAAGACATTCATATTATTTCTCTATCCAGTTAATACTGTTTAGTTTTATGCATGCATTTACAACATCCACTGTGAACCTCATATAAATTGCATATACCTCCATATTTACACTCTTGCTCCTCTTATTTTGGTCTAGTTCTTAATTTTATAATAATTACCAATTTCTAACATGCTGCATAATTATCTTTTTAGAAAAAATATTTTATTGTTCATTGAATCTCTTCTCCCAACTAAAATGTGAGGTCTGACGGCAGTGATTTTTGTCACTTGTGTTCATGGATTTCTCCCTATCACCTGGAACAAACAGTTCCTGCCCCAAATTACATTTTTATTGAGTAAAAGAATTAATTTATTCTTACCTCTCTTATGCGCCATCCTGACATCAGTATACTTCTGTCCAAAATACATGTTTAGAAGTTTCCTTCGTAGAGGTTTATTGGTGTGCTCTCCAATTTTTTATTGTTTATTTTATTCTTAAAATATATCTAGCAGAGTGTGGAATTTGTTATTTTATACTTAAATATTTAAGATTTCAGTTCTCTGACATCTAGCTTCCACTTTTGCTGTTTAGCAGTCAGCTCTCAGCCTAACTGGCCCTTCTTTGTCATTAACTGTACATTTTTCCTCTGGTTACTATTAAGAACTCCTTTTCATAGTAGGTACTCTGAATTCTCACAATGTGTTTAGTATGGATTTCCTTTTATTTATCTTCTTTTTGGGTTCATTTGATTTCTTAAATCCCTGAATTGTCTTTCATCAGCTCTGGAGAATTTTCTGCTGTAGTCTCTTCAAATACTGTTTCCATCACTTCTTTTTTCCTACAAATTTCCCTCTGTGCTTCTTTAAACTTTAATTAGACATGTGTTTGACTTTCTCTGGCCTTCATGTATTTTTGCTGCTTTTGCTAACTCTTATTCCTGCTGGTTCTCCTTGACAGGGTCTTGAGTCTTGCATGCTGAGTTATGTTTTACTGCAAGCTGCTGTCTTCCCTTGGAAAATCCTTTTTGGGAATTTTTGAGGCTAAAAAATAAACATGTATTCCTTCAGAGAGGATTTGCTTTTGCTACCTCTGTGAGAGCAGTTTATGCTAAAGATGTGGCTAGTGGTCTTGTTTTTGTCAGCTCTGTTGATGTGAAATTGGATTGTACAGCTGTGTTGGTGATAATTCAGGGATCTCTTACCCACCTGCTTTAGTCAGTGTCCAGGCACCTGTTCTCAGCCACCTGGGACTGCAATGAATTGGGTCAACTGTGCCCTAGAGGATACAGATCTATAGCTGAAAGTTTGATTTTCCACCCTGGTTGGAAACTGAGTTTTGCTTTCTTTCTCTCTTTCCCACCTTAGCTCATTCCTTAACCCCTTGCCCAGGTAGCCTGTGATAATAGAAGCTTGAGTTTCTCATGTTTGACAAATATTGTGCACAAAATGAACTTCAATGCTTTGTTAATTTCTCTGGTTTCTGTCTTTGCTTTTGTTAGGTCTTTGGTGAGATATTTATACATGCAAGCACAAAATAATATATTATCATCATCATGTTAAATACTTTTTGGCTAAAGATTCCATCTAACAACATAATCAGCCATAGTAACTCTATTTCACTGCTCTCTAGAAATAATTTCAAAGTAATGTGTAATATTAGGGATTGTTTAATGAAAAATAAAACATCTGGGAAAATTTCTTAACATTTAGAGGTGTGGTGGAAGACATTGGGAAAGGAGAAAAACTGATAGTTAAGTGATACGAGTCTAGCTCATTTTCACACTTTAAGTAGACACACCCTTTACTATACCTATTAATATTTTTTTGGTGACTCACAATAGTATTTTGTATAAAATTATGGCATTTGTAAGCTTTTAGGCACAATGTGATGCTACTTGTAAAACAATATTTGCCTATTTAAAAATGTTTATAATCTTTGCTGGATTTTGTGTATAGCATAACAAAAATAGATATTTTTCCAAAGTTCAATGATAAATGTGCCTATTCTTTTTTTTTTAATTTTCTTTTACAACTGTTATGGTTTCACTTTCTTCCCTAGTACTTCTTAATTAATCAGGAGTTTATTTTCTATGGATTAGCATTTTCTTTCTTATAAAGAGCTTATATAACTATTTTCTACTTATTACTAAATATTCTAATTTTTCACATTGAAAATATAAATACGTAATATTAAAGATAAATTTTACCTTTATTTTCTCCAAATTATTATATTTACAAACAGCTTTTAATTCTACCTATATTTTTTGCTTAATTATGGGTATGTTTTTAATGCATAGTGGTTTATTCAAATGCCATAATTATAAATGTACCTTATAATTATCAGCTTTGTTTATTTTTTTTTTATTTAGTTTCAGGTGTATAACACAGTGCAATAGTTATATATTTTACCCCTCAAAGTGACAACCCCCCACCCCCAATTTGCCACCCCACTCCCTCCCCCATATCATATATATCTATTACTCTTCCTCTGACTGTCTTCCACAGTACAATCCACATCCCGTGACTATCTATATATATTCAATTACAGTAGGTATACCACCTCCGCTTTAGTAATACAGTGCAGTGATCAAACCTCTACTCCATCCATGAAATGGTCTCCCTAACAAGACCTATGAACATCTGACATTCCACAGAATATTTACAACATTATTAATTATATGCCCCAAACTGCTTTTCCTATCCCAGTGGCAATATTGTAGTTGCCTATTTTTGCTGTCTAATCCCTTCCCCTTCTCCCTCATCCCCATTCCCCTCCCAATTAGCAACCCTGATTTTTCCTCTATATCTATGAGACAGTTTCTGTTTACTTTGCTCATTCATACAGTTTTTCAGATTCCACATATGAGTGAGATCATATGGTATTTGTCCTTCTCTGACTGACTTATTTCACTCAACATAATAATCTCTAGGTCCATCCATATCATTGCAAATGTCACGATTTCATTCTTCCTTATAGCAGAGTAATACTCCATTGTATAAATATACCACAGTTTCTTAATCCAGTCATCTACTGATGGGCATTTTGGTTGTTTCCAAGTCTTAGCTATTGTAAATTGTGCTGCTATGAACATGGGGGTGCATAACTTTTTTTGAATAAGTGTCTTGGTTTTTTCAGGATAAATACCTAGGAGTGGAATTGCTGGGTCAAACGGTAGCTCTATTTCCAGTTCTTTGAGATACCTCCATACTGACTTCCATATTGGCTGCACCAATCTGCAGTCCCACCAACAGTGCAGCAGGGTCCCTTTTTCCCCACAGCCCCGCCAGCACTTGTTGTTTGTTGATTTGTTGATGACAGCCATTCTGACTGGAGTGAGGTGGCATCTCATGGTGGTTTTTATTTGCATTTCCCTAATGACCAGTGAGGTTGAACTTTTTTTCATATGCCTGTTGGCCATCTGTATGTCCTCTTTAGAGAAATGTCTCTTCATATCTTCTGCCCATTTTTTAATTGGGTTGTTTGTTTTTTTGGTGTTTAGTTTCATGAATGTTTTATAAATTTTGGATATTAACCCCTTATCAGATATATCGTTGGCAAATATATTCTCTCATTCAGTAGGCTTCCTTTTTGTTTTATTAATGGTTTCCTTTGTTGTGAAAAAACTTGTAAGTCTGATATAATCCCATATGTTCATTTTTTCTTTTACTTCCCTTGCCCGTAGGGATGTATCAGTAAAAATATTGCTCCGGGTAATGTCTGCAAATGTACTCCCTATATTTTCTTTTAGGATTTTTATGGTTTCAGGTCTTACATTTAAGTCTTTAATCCATTTTGAATTTGTTCTTGTATAAGGCGTAAGGAGGTGGTCCAGTTTCATTTTTTTGCATGTGTCAGTCCAATTTTCCCAGCACCATTTATTGAATAGACTATCTTTACTCCAGTGTAAATTCTTGCTTCCCTTGTCATAGATTAACTGTCCGTAAATGCTTGGATTTATTTCTGGGCTCTCTGTTCTGTTCCACTGATCGATGTGCCTGTTTTTATGCCAATACCAAACTGTCTTGATTACTGTGGCCTTGTAGTAGGTTTTGATTCTGGTAGCGTGATCCCCCCGACTTTGTTCTTATTTCTCAGAATTGCCGAGGCTATTCTGGGTCTTTTATGATTCCATATAAATTTTAGGATTATATTTTCTATTTCTGTGAAAAATGCCCTTGGTAGTTTGATAGGAATTGCATTGAATCTATATATTTCTTTAGGCAGTATGGACATTTTAACTATATTAATTCTTCCTATCCATGAGCATGGTAGATGTTTCCATTTATTTGTATCTTCTATGATTTCTTTCTTCAGTGTCTTATAATTTTCTGAGTACAGATCTTTCACTTCTTTGGTTAAATTTATTCCTAGGTATTTTATAGTTCTTGACGCAATTGTAAATGGGACAGTTTTCTTAATTTCTCTTTCCATTAGTTTATTATTGGTATATGCAAATGCCACTGATTTCTGAGCATTGATTTTATATCCTGCTACTTTACTGAATTCGTCTATCAGTTCCAATAGTTTTTTGATGGAGTCTTTGGGGTTCTCTATATACAGTATCATGTCATCTGCATATAATGACAATTTTACTTCTTCCTTGCCAATGTGGATGTCTTTTATTTCTTTTTGTTGTCTGATTGCTGTGGCTAGAACTTCCAGCACTATGTTGAATAAAAGAGGAGAAAGTGGACAGCCTTGTCTTGTTCCTGATCTTAAGGGGAATGGTTTTAGCTTTTCCCCATTGAGTATGATGTTAGCTGTAGGTTTATCATATATGGCTTTTATTATGTTGAGATATGATTCCTGTATTCCCACTTTGCTAAGGGTTTTTAACATAAATCGCTGTTGGATTTTGTCAAATGCTTTTTCTGCATCTATTGAAACAACCATGTGATCTTTATCCTTCATTTTGTTGATGTGGTGTATCACATTAATTGATTTATGGATGTTGAACCAGCCTTGCGCACTAGGGATGAATCCCACTTGATCATGATGTATGATCATCTTAATATATTGCTGAATTCTGTTTGCTAATATTTTATTGAGAATTTTTGCATCTATATTCATCAGGGAGATTGGCCTGTAGTTTTCCTTTTTTGTGATGTCTTTATCTGGTTTTGGAATCAGGGTAATAGTGGCTTCATAAAAAGAGCTTGGGAGACTTCCCTCCTTCTGGATTTTTTGGAATAGTTTGAGAAGAATAGGTGATAGATCTTTTTGAATGTTTGATAAAATTCACTTGTGAAGCCGTCTGGTCCAGGGCTTTTGTTTTTTGGGAACTTGTCAATTACTGATTCAATTTCCTTGGTAGTAATCAGGGTATTTAGATTTTCTGTTTCTTCTTGCATTAGCTTTGGAAGGTTGTATGCTTCTAGAAAATTATCCATTTCTTCCAGACTGTCAAATTTGTTGGCATATAGTTGTTCATAGTAATTTCTTAGAATTTTTTGAATTTCTGTGATGTCTGTAGTCATTTCCCCTCTTTCATTCCTGATTTTGCTAATTTGAGTCCTCTTTTTTGTTGTTGTTGTTGAGCCTGGCTAGAGGTTTGTCAATTTTGTTTATCTTCTCAAGAAACCAGCTCTTGGTTTCATTGATCTTTTGAATTGTTTTCCTGTTCTCTATATTGTTGATTTCTGCTCTGTTCTTTATTATCTCCTTTCTTGTACTCCCCTTGGGCCTCTTTTGCTGTTCTTTTTCCAGTTCCTTTAGGTGTAGGGATAACGTGTTGATTTGAGATTTTTCTTCCTTCTTTAGGTAGGCCTGCACTGCTATAAACTTCCCTCTTAGGACTGCTTTTGCAGCATCCCAGAGATTTTGGGTCGTGGTGTTTTCATTTTCGTTTGTCTCAAGGTATCTTTTGATTTCCTCCTTGATCTCATTTGTGACCCACTCACCATTTAATAGCATATTGTTTAGCCTCCATTTATTTGTCAGCTTCCCAGATTTCTTCTTATAATTGATTTCTAGTTTCATAGCATTGTGATCAGAGAATACAGTTGAAATGATTTCAATCTTCTTAAATTTTTTGAGACTTGTTTTGTGGCCTAACATGTGGTCTATCTTAGAAAATGTTCCATGTGCACTTGAAAAGAACGTATATTCTGTAGCTTTGGGATGAAATGCTCTGAAAATGTCTGTTAAATCCAGCTGGTCTAATGTGTCATTTAAGGTCGCTGTTTCCACATTGATTTTCTGTCTGGAGGATCTGTCCATTAGTGACAGTGGGGTGTTGAAGTCCCCTACTATGATAGTGTTACTTTGATCTCTGTCTTTATGTCTGACAATATCTGTTTTATATATTTAGGGGCTCCTATGTTAGGTGCATAGATGTTTACTAGAGTTATGTCCTCTTGTTGGATCGATCCCTTCATTACTATGAAGTGTCCTTCTTTGTCCTTTGTTATATTCTTCAATTTAAAGTCCATTTTATCTGATATAAGTATCACTACTCCAGCTTTTGTCTCAGTACCATTTGCATGAAATATTTTACTCCATCCCTTTACTTTCAGCCTGTATGAATCTTTGAATCTGAGGTGAATCTCCTGTATACAGCATATGCTGGGGTCTTGCTTTCTTATCCATTCAGCCACCCTATGTCTTTTGATTGCAGCATTTAATCCATTTACATTTAATATGATTATTGATAGGTGTGTATTTATTGCCATTTTGTTATTTGTGTTCGTAGTCTTTCTTAGGATGTTTTTCTCTTCTACTTAAAGAAGCCCTTTTAGCATTTCCTGCAAAGCTGGCTTGGTGGTAATAAATTCCCTTAACTTATTCTTTCCTGCAATGCTCCTTATCTCGCCTTCAATTTTAAATGATCACCTTGCTGGATACAGCAATCTTGGTTGTAGGCCTTTGTTTTTCATCACTCTGAAAACCTCCTGCCACTCCCTTCTGGCCTGCAAAGTTTCTGTAGAAAAGTCAGCTGACAATCTTATGGGGGTACCCTTGTAAGTAACTTGCTGCCTTTCCCTTGCTGCTTTAAGGATTCTGTCTTTGTCTTTAACCCTCGCCATTTTCACTATAATGTGTCTTGGAGTGGGCCTGTTTGGAATCATCCTGGTTGGAACTCTCTGCACTTCCTGAGCTTGTATTTCAATGTCCTTTGCCAGGTTAGGGAAGTTTTCAGACATTATTACTTCAAATATATTCTCAATCCCTTGCTCCCTCTCTTCTCCTTCTGGTACTCCAATGACCTGTCGGTTATTGCATTTGATGTTGTCCCCCAGCTCTCTTAAACTACTTTCCATGTTTTTCATTCTCTTTTCTTTTTGTTGTTCTGCATGGATGATCTCTGCTATTTTGTCTTCTAAGTCACTGATTCGGTTTTCTGCTTCATCCAATCTGCTAGTGATTCCATCAAGTTTGTTATTTAATTCAGTAATTGTGTTCTTAAGTTCTAGCTGGTTGCTTTTCATGATTTCTCTATCCTTCTTTATATTTCATTAATTTCCTTGAACATTCTAATAATCAGTGTTCTGAACTCTGTCTCCGATAGGTTGGTTACCTCTATTTCCTCTATTTCCACTGATTCAGGAAGTTTCTTCTGTTCTTTTATTTGTGTTATGTTTCTTTGTCTCCCCATTCTGGCTTACTCTTTGTGTTTGCTTCAATATAACAGATAGATTCCCCAGATTTCTCAGTCTTTTCTGGGTAAACTTATATGGTGTGTGTCCTTTATATTTGAATTACTCAGTCTCCCTATTCTCCTGTGCTTGTATCTGAGGTGTTCCTTGTGTCGTGCGTCCTCACTTGTTGAAGTTTTAGTTTTGATTACTTTTGGCTTGTCAGTAGGTGGGATTGACTCCCAGATTGATTAGCTGTGAGGATCAGCAGCGTCTGCAGTTTATGAGCTGCTGTGAGAGGATTGACCCCTCTGATGAAACTTGGACCCTATGGGTCCTAGTACCTGTAGCAACTTCCTTTTGGGTGTGACTCTTGTATGTCAAACCCAGAAATGCTCTGGTTTTATCTAAAGTTGGCCTCCGGGTATGATGATTCTTGTGTCTGTTTGTTTGGACCCACTGCTGCAGAGTGATTTTAGAGCATAACAGATCCACAAGAACAACCTCCGCAGCCACCAAAGGAAACCAAATGCTCGCACAAGTAAAAAAAACCAACCATCAAACTACAGTCAACTTGTACAGAAATATCAATCATACTAATGAAGAAAACAAACAGAAACAAACAAAAACCACACATACAATAATAACAGAAGAGGAAACAAAATAAAATACAATATCCTAAAATAAAAAATAGAATAAACATGGGAAACCGATTAGCTGTACCTAAAAAATAAAAAATAAAAATAAACTAAAATAATAATAAAAAAGTAGGAATAAAAATTAAAAAAATAAAATTTGCAGAAAAAAGGAAAAGAGGAAAAGTATAGCAGTGAGAAGAATGAATAAAATAAGAGAGAAAGTGAGGGTGGGGAAAAAAGAAAAAGAAAAAAAGAAAAAGAAAAGAAAAATATATATATATATATATATTTGTCTACACACCCATATATATGGACAGATATTCACCTATATACACCTATATATATGCCTATATTAAAAACTACAAAATAAGAATGAAATAGAAATAAAAACCAAAAACAACCAAGATAAGCAGCCAATAAAGGGAAAACAAAACAGAATAAAACCAAACAAACCAAAAATACCTGTGCAGGTCTTGGCTCAAGTCCACCAAGCTCTCTTCAGTTTGTCTGCTGTACAAAAATTCCTGTGTGTCTTGTGGGAACAGTAGGCCACCTGATGCGTAGCGTGATCCTGGCACTGCAGGTTTGCTGTACTTGAGTGTGATTGTGACGTGTGATTGGTGGTTTTTACAAAGTCACTGCCTTTTTGCTTTTGCCTGTCCCAAGGCAGGCTGCACCCCCAAAGGCTCAATGAGTGTCTCTGGGCACCCTTTGGGTTGACAGGTGGAGAATTAAAGAATTCCTCACTACCAAAAGCCTGCTGCTAAGAATCTGTTAATTAGTGCCTCAGCAGGTGAACCTGCCCTGCCTCCCAAGCCTTGCATAAAGGTGGGGGCGGGGTAGGTAGTCTCACTCTGCAGCCTTTACTGGGTGGAAATTCTCAACTCCCTGCAGGTAGGAATATCTTCCTAGTCTGCCCCTATTGCTCCATTCAGAAGTCAGTTTAAGACTGTCTTGGCGGGGGCCAAAGTTTGTGGGATTGGGTGAGTTATTGTATTTTTTTTTGCTTTCTGTTCAAGAGTAGAAAAAGGAAAAAAAAACAAAACATAAAAATAAACAAAACCACAGTTCCAACACTGTTTTAAGCTGAGGCCTTTGCCTCTTATGTTCCAGCGGAGTTCCTGCTGCTCTCCCAAAGGGTCTGCTGGGATTTAGGGAATTGCGCGCACCTTTCCACGCGGCTCCGATCCCTGCTCCGTCTCTCGGGGACCTGCGTCTCCGCCCGGCACGCTGCGTCTCCGCGGGCGAGTCCTCTGTTTCCCCTGCTCCCGGGTTTCAGGCTTCTGCGCTCCGCGGGACCCGGTGGGCACAGAGACTGATCCCTGAACCGGGCGGGTGCAGGGACTGATCTTGCCCTGTCGCTGCGGGGCTCTGCACCCTGCTTCCTGGGGACCCGGCGAGCCGCGGGTGCAGCTCGTCCCTCTGCACAGTCGTCTCCTCTCTCTCCTCCCGCACTTGCCCGGCCTGAGGCTTCTGCCTCAGACCGCAAACCAACGCGCTCTTGCTGAACTCCAGGTGGGCCTCGGGCCGCAGGGAGCGAGCCGGGGAACACTCACCGTGACTCAGCAGCCGCAGGTGCGGGCTGCACCTCACGGTCTCGCCGCCTTCTTCCCTGACTCGCCCGGCCTGCCCGCCTTCCAGCAATCCTTGTGTGGAACTCTTAGTTGCTCTGTGTGATGAGTAGATGTCTCTTTGAAGTGTATTAGAAGTTCAAATTGTGGATATTTCCAGGGGAGATTTCATGGAGCCCTCCTCACAGCCGCCATCTTGCCCCTCCCTCTCTATCAGCTTTAAAATAAGATATCCATTCAGCCAAGAGGAAAAATTTCCTGACCTCATATATTAGAATGGAATAATAAGAGAATTTATTAGAAATAGTAAACTGAGCAAGTCTATATACCTTAATTTGAAAGGGAAGTTTTATCAAACATTTTTTTTTTTAGTTTATGTATTTATTTATGTAGACTGTTAGGTTTGGTCTCTTTATGTCTTGATTTCTCATACAATTGACTCATGCTCTGATTTGTAACATCATGGTTATAGATCTCGCCTAGTTGAAATGAACGGATCAACATTTAATTGACTCAGTTGCTCATAATATACATTATTTTGACCTGTGAACATTAGACCTGGAGAAACAAAACAACCAAATATTGTAATTTTCCTCAGGCATATATAGGCATTACTTGAAACAAAATATATATTTCCCATTGCACTTTATCTATTAACTCACTGAAATCTTCTAGAATATTACATATTTTATTTAAATGCCATATATAAGTCCATTTCAAGTTGAGGAGTTCTGAAATCATTGAGAATAATACTATCTCTAAACTCTCTTATTTATTTTTCATAAAGGATCCTTTATAGCATTTGAGTCATCTGATGTTCTAAATTCTTATCACAATAAAACACTATCATTGTGAAGAATACTATTCTTGAAATGGCTGAACTTTGAACTTGCTGTCTATATAAAACTCAACTTTATATAGCAACTGACTTATTCAAGTTGGCAAATTATTGTTAGCAATTACCAATGGATTTTTAAAAATATTTTTAAATATATAAGAATATTCTTATTTTTTTCTTTTTCTATTACCTGTCATAAAGTTACAGAATGGTACATACATATCAGGTTACAAAAGATAGACATTGGGGGTCTAGATGTTTTACCCAAGGATATTTCATAAATATACTTAAAAATAAGAGAACATATCTCCAAATGAAAAAAGAAAAAACAACTTACTGATGAAGTACTTTAATTCAAGTCTACTTAATGAGTAGAACTTCAGTGAACATCTGCTTCCTTTCCTTGGGAACTTAAACATGTCTTTAATATTATCTAAATAAAATTCTGTTGTTGGGAGTTAATATTTCTTTACTTCTTAAACTATATTTTCTTTTTTAAATCAAATTTTAAAAATATGAAACAATCATTAATATGGCTAGTGGCCATTTTATTGTCCTAAAAATATAACTAGGATGTGTAAAAAGAGTTCATGCTACTGAAAGTTATTAGGTGGATATATTCACTGTGTTTATTTTTTGTCTGTATCATCTATTAACACATGACAAATTAGAAATGTAATCTGTAAGTAATTTTAATCTTGTTATGCACAATTTTGTCATTTTCCATGTACAGATATCCATATATATATATATACTAAAATTACTGACTGATATATGGATAATCAATGTCTTTTAATTCCTTTTTAAATATATAAAATAAACAGCAAAATCATAAGAACTCAGGGCTTAAAGTAAAAAACAACAGTATTCTAGTAATTTTGGGGGTGTAAAAATTCATTTATTTGACTTACCTGTGCATGTTAAAAATGCTTACAGAAAAACTTAGATACTGCTACATATATTCCACTTTGTCTCTTTGTTTCCTCATTCTACCAAATCAATGGTTATTTGATATTTCTGTATATTTTCCAGTTAATATACTCTGGTAGCATAAGTGGAGGTTGATTGTCTCATTGTCAGTTATCCAGACAAGTTTTCCTGTCTCTGCTGTATGAGTCTGTGCTTGCCATAGTAGAAGGTCTAAGATCCAAGTTAGGGTGGATGATGTCAGGTAAATGATAGCACCCAGATAAAAGCAGTCAGATAGACATTTGTCTTATGGAGGTTACGTTTTTGTTTTTTGTGTTGTTTTTTTTTTAGCTGAGCCATCCTGCCACCTGTTGGCAGCTCAACGGCAACTCAGCTCGGGCTGGCCTCGAACAGCTGTTGCTCAGAGCTCAGCTCGCACTCTTGAGTGAGCTCTTAACCAACTGAGCCACTCAGCCGGCCCAGGCATTTGTCTTATTAAGAGACCACTTCATGGGCTGTGTAGACGCCTGACCACTGTATTGTGCACCTGAAGCTGAAGCTGAATAATACTGAATGTCAACTGTAATTATATAAATATAAATATAAATATAAATATAAATATAAATATAAATATAAATATAAATATAAATATAAATATAAATATAAATATATATGGTGTCATGGTATGTAAAGTACAGCATAGGGAACATAGTCAATAGAATTTTAACAGCTATATATCATGTCATACAGATAGTAGATTGGGGAGGTTATTTTGTGAGGGGTATAAATGTTTAACTATTACATTGTTTGGTACACTTGAAACTAATAAAAAAAAGAAGTTCTAGACTTACCGTGAAGATCATTTTGTAATGTTTGCAAATAGCAAATCATTATAATGTATACCTGAAACTAATAAGGTATTATATGTCAATTGCATGTCAATTAAAAAAAGAAAGCTCTGATCCCTATGTATCTAAACTAGTCTCTAGTATCAGTTTGATTCTTCTTTCTTTAAATGAGAAAGAAAATGATTGTGTTTTATATTATCATTAAATATAACAATTTAGTATATTTAATCTGCTTAATCTTAAACATCTTGGTTCTTAGCTACCGCTCTGTGAAAATATTCTTGTTTACTGAATATTAAATTAAAATTGTTTTTATAATTTCTATTTTATTTTGTTCTCCTGTCTTTCTTTTCACAACTTATTCACTTGAACAACAAGGATTATTGTAAACCTGAATTTTCTCTTGGCCAATTCATCTCCTGACTAAGTTGACCTGTTTTCGTGTATCAAGATATAGGAACTGGTGTAGATAGTCAATAAATGTGTTTGTTATTCTCTAGCGGAATACATGACTTACCAGTGAATCCTTGGCTGAGGTACTTTTAGTCTTATTTTCCACTCATCAACCCTTCGACCTTCTTGGATTGCATCCTGAGACCTGACGTTATTCTATATTTTGCATATTTACAGTGAACGAAGGAGAGTATTGTATCCTAGAAGCAATAACTAATAGGGATCAAAAATAATTATTAACTTTTGCTTTGTTGAATACTGGCAGGACAAGTAAGCCCACAAACCTGAGCTGTTAATGTGATTAACACAGGAAATACTAATACCACAAAGATATTGTGAAGGTTAACATTGTTACAGTTATGCAAGCACGTACTTTCCCAACAAGATTAGTAATGCCAGCTGTCTGCAGTCAGACATTGTAACTTCAATTTCAATATTATATGGGAAGCTAAAAAACAAGACAATATGTGCTAGTTAAATTAAATCGAAATATGTATCATAATTATGAATAAAGAAATTAGAGCATACCTCATATTACCTGCTGTGATTGTTATAAATGAACAAAATAGAATATTTAAATTGCTGTTATGGAGAGTTATTTGCAAAAAAGTGTAAAATACTATTTTATTATAATGTAAAGTTTTAAAAGATTTTTTTTACACTTATTTTAATCCTCTTTTTGGTATTTTCCTTTCTAAATCCCAAGAGACTAAAAATTTGTCTTTATTTAAGTAGTGGCTATAGTGAATTGACACTCGCTCACTTCTCTCTGTCCAACCTTTCTGTACTGCAGAGGCTGGAAAGTTAAAAAGCTCATTTCCCAGAACCTCTTGAAACTTGAGTTCTGTATGTAATTTGGATTCTGCCAATTAGATGTCCTTGAGTGAAACTTGGAAGGTGGAAAGGAATGTTAGGCTAATCATCAGGTTTTTCTGCTGATAACTACCTGGTGGAATTAACTAATATCGTTAGGGTAGCTTTCCAGGATTATGGTTTCCTTGATCAGGGCTGTATCCTCATCATCACATGATCACTTTCCTAATCAGGACCAGCTTCTAGATTACAGAAGGTGCATTAAATCACTGCATGGTCCAGATCTGTGGCAAAGCCCTCATGGTGGCTCTGTTTAGTGCAACTTAGCATCTATTTTTGCAGACTTCACTATGACTCTGACAGTCATCTAAGGTTTCTTAATGCATCATTTTTTCTACTTATAGTAGCACAGCATGTCCTCTGCATATGATTTAAAAAAATTTTAAATTTTATTTACCTATTTAAATTGTTAGATATTTTACAAGAGTAACATTTTCATATGGTAAAATAACCCCCACACCCTGCAAAAAAAAAAAAAAAAAGAGAGGTGATCATATATTATAAGTAGAAATCCCTGGCTCCACCACTCCAACCTCCATTCTTGTACCTAGAGACAATCAGCTTTAAATATTTCAGGGTTTTGTTCTTCTGGTGGTCATTTAATTCTCCAAATAATGTGAGAATTGCAACAATCTTGACCTGCTCATGTCACACATGTTCTATTAATATTCTGCTAGTTCATTCTTAAACTCCTTCCCGTCACTTCTCCCCAATATAGTTGTGTCATCATATTTATTCCCTTATTGATTGATTAGAACTTAAATAATATAGCTATACTTTTATCCCCTTTCCATCAACTTTAGAAATAATATTATATTTTGACTCCCCTCTTTGTAAGATAAGGGTATCTATCATCTCTACTCTTATCACTTATCACCCCTGACCTCCCTCTTCTCTATTACTCCTACCTCAATTCTTGTTTGTTTGGGTTCTGTAGTAGTCAGTATAAAAACTATAGTAAATAGCATAGTTCATTTTTCTTAAAAATGTCTATTGAACTTCAAAACGTTTTAAACTTTCTTTAAAACTTATTGAGATTTGCTAATGAAGGTGTGTTATTGCTCATATCAGGTTGTTTATAATTTTGTTACTTTTTCACATGGTTATTTAAAGCCTAATCTTTCAAATTATAAATTCCACTTTAGTCTCATACTGAAATTCCTCTATTGTCTTGGTTTGTTATTTGCTGTTCTCTTAATCTTTTCCTCTGCTTTGTATTTTGTGAAGCACCAGGAACTACAAGTACAGGATAACATCACTAATTATAGTTGGCAAAAAAAAGTAGACAAATGCTTGGTTTTGGGTCTCCAAATCCTAGGAAAGGTTATCACTTTGTTAACTTTATTCAGTTTGCAATAGAATAGCTTCAGGAAAGAATACAAAGAGACATCTTCTTCCCTTTCCTGGCCAATCATTGAAAGATTACAAGCCATTCTTTATGTTCACAGACTATTTTTCCAAAACATCTTACTGTATATGAGTTTATATTGAAGCTTATTGACCAATTCTATGCTGACTTCCAAAGTTATATTTTTTTCATATTATGTCATTTAGCTTAGCATTCTCTTTCTCATAAGTGTTCAAGGTAATTTGAAACTGTTGAGATATCACTGGATATTTCATCATTCCTCTAGATTACTTATGATCATACATGATATTTCTCTGACCCTTTGTGAGGCAGTATTAATATATATGTACATGAATTCTATGTATTAGTAGTTATAGGTATGGGAGGGGCAGAAAATTGTGAACAGGTAGATCCAGAGTCATGTACTTCCCACAGCTCTAGAACTACCCCTATAGGGAGCGAGATAATACAGATGATGGTGTTCAGTGTGGATGTAATGTGGCAGTAGCTTCCTCTAGGGCAAGTCGGGATATGTGTAGATGGAGTACGGCCATCACTGTAACTGTAGATGATGTGAATGATTTGGACCTGACGAGAAACATTAAGATGTGTGTGGTCTTAGGGAGGCGGAGATGCCAAGATAGCCAGGCTATCAGGAATCAGGAAAATGTTCCACCTTTTTGAGAAAGAGAGACTACAATCAAGAAACAAGCATAGGGGCCGACCGAGTGGCGCGGTGGTTAAGCGCTGGCTTGGGAAGCCAGCGGCTCCGGTTCAGTCCCACATGTGAGGGCCAGTGGCACTGCCCTCAAAAAAAAAAACACACAAAAAACCCCCACAAAAGCATAATTCTAGTTGTGTATTCAAGAAGCCATGGTGTAGGTAAAAAAAAAAAGCCTGTAACTCACTGAGCACAGACATACCTTGGGAATTATTACTGAGTGTCTATCAAAACGTTATCTCTTATGATTCCCTGGACTTCTGGCTAAACATGCAGATCCTTAGTCTTATTCCAGGTAGGTCTGAGATAGGATTTCATAATCCGTATTAAACTCCTGGGGATAGCTTTATGAATCTTAAAATCTGGGATAACATCTCTAAGCAACGAGATGCTGAGCTTAGGACAGGACGATACATTCTAGGCACTTTCTATCACCTGCTCAAGGATTGAGGCCAGTCTCCCGAGGCCACTCTCAGCCTTGTCCATTCAGGCAAAGGAGCAAAACGACTGTGCCTATCATTTGAAAACATTTACATGTATACTGGCTGTGGAAAAGGGTGCAACCGGGTGGGGTTACATCTTTACTTTGTTTTCTATACTAGTTGAATGGGTAAATGAAGACACATTTTAGCTCTACCATATTCCATTTTGTTTTCCACAGCAATTATTTAAAAATTATATCTAATGGGTGTAGCTTCATAATCAATGTAAAACAATGTATGTATGAACATATTAAACAGATTACAGTTTATGAGATCTAACTTCTCTTTGTAAACTATATGGACATGAGAAATCTGTTTTGTTTTGTTTTTAATAAATATGAGCGCTAGACTTACATTCGTCAAAAATAAGTCTTGGGCCGGCCAAGTGGTGCATTGGTTAAGAGCTGGTTTGGGATGCCAACAGACCTGGTTCGGATCCCACATATGCGGGCCAGTAACACCGCCCTCTATAGCTAAGATGGTGAACAACAGCTCCACCTGGAGCTGGGCTGCTGTGAGTCCCCAGAACGGCATAGCTGCCATAGGCTACAATGAGTGGCCGGCAGCCAGCATGAGTGGCTGGCAGTCAGAATGAGCTGCCAGTAGCCACGGTGAGCAACCATCCAGAGGCCGGCGACCAACCTGCCTCATGCGGGAAGAGCGCAATGATAATATCAACATGGGCCTGTGAAGCAATGTCCTCTACAACTAGACTGTAGAACAAAAGGACAGCAACTTGGGGCTGGCCGAGTGGCGCGGTGGTTAAGCGCTGGCTTGGAAAGCCAGCGGCCTCGGTCCCACATATGAGGGCCAGTGACACTGCCCTCAAAAAAAAAAAAAAAGAACAAAAAAAAAAAGAACAGCAACTTGTCTGTTCCCCTTCCCAGATTCCCCAGCGCTGTTCCCCTCCCCCAATTCCCCAGTAAAATCTTAAAAAAAAAAAAAAGTCTTAAGTGTGATGTTGAAATAAAATAAAAATCAAGTCTCACAGCTCAATGACTGGTTTCTTTTCATTCACCTGATGAATACGAGAAAGCATGCTACTTAGAGTAATATCATCTGGAGTGTGCTCAGGTGCATCAAACCGTAGAGGCTTTCAAAGATGTTAAGAAATGTGATTTTGATTTCACCTGCTGACTTTTTGAAGGCAACTTATTATAAGAAACAGTTGATAGCGATACCATGCTGGTGGCGTTTGAGCTTTTAGCTGGAGGTTGTAATCCAATCTTTGCAAACCTGTAATTACTATTTCCTAGGTAATTCAGGTTTTTCACTATTGAATCTGGATATGTCAAAAAGGTATTGATAAATAATGCATAAGACAGGCATAAGGATGAAATGATAAAAACAATTTTCTGTGTCAATAATATTAAATTGTGATCTTTCTAATGATATCATGATGTGTTACTGACAGGAACATTTAGTGCTATTGGAAGTTTTTTTTTTTTTTAATGCTCCTGTTATTGTTTTTATAGTTACCAGATCTATTGCTCTTGTAATTAGAAAGATGTTTATTCCATTATTATAAATCTATATGTCATAGTTTGATTCACAAGTGAAAGATAATGAAATTTTAAAAATAAAACTTAACAATTAGTTTCTAGTTATTCAAGGTAAATATTTTAAAATAGTTTTCTAGTAATAGCCTTTTGCATAGAAAATGTGGAAGCCACAAGTATCTGCACAATGGAATGTCAAAACATGAAAAAAAAAAATCATGATAGTCATCATTTCTCCTCTGAAATGTAGAGATAAGTGATACACTAAATACATAAACACTCAAAATACAGAGTTTGATTCTGCACATGAAAATATATCATACATAATACCATTTTTGTGGTAAAAGGCAATGAACCTTTTTTTTTTTTATCATTTCATCTTAATGTGTTTCAGGAACTGTCCTAGGCATAGGAAACAGAGTTGTAAAGAAGACAAAGGGTTTGCTTTGGTAGAGCATATATTCTGATGGGGGAGACAGAAAGTAAGCTAGTCAGCAACAATTCCAGGCTGATATGATGAGAACTCAGACAACAGTTGTCACAGTGGCGATAATGATAGGGGGCTTTCGTCGATGTTGTAAAGATATGTTCAATGCCATTGCATGAGGTGTGCAACTAATAGAGAGGAGTCTGTAGTAACTGAATCCAAGAGGTAAGGTTATGAATTTCTTTCTTTCTTCACACTCTCAGATGGATCTCTGTGATACCCTGAGAGACCCACAACTATTGCTCTTAGAGGTCATACAAATAGTAGTTAGGATATCTTGTGAGTTAATGAGGATGACTTGGGCCGGCCGAGTGGCATGTTGGTTAAAAACTGGCTTGGGACACCAGCAGTCCCGTTTCGGATCCGACATATGAGGGCCAGTGACACTGCCCTCTGCAGCTAAGATGGTGAACAGCAGCTTCACCTGGAGATGGGCTGCTCTGAGTCCCTGGGACGGCATAGCTGCCGTGGGCTACCATGGGCTACGGTGAGCGGCTGGCAGCCGGTGAGCTGCCAAGAGCCGCTGTGAGCGGCTGTGCAGAGGCCGGCTACCGATCTACCTCACCAGAGAAGAGCCCAATGATGATACCAACATGGGCCAGTGAAGCAATGTCCTCCACAACTAGACTGAAGAACAAAAGGACAGCAACTTGTCTGTTCCCCTTCCCTGGTTCCCCAACGCTGTTCCCTTCCCCCAATTCCCCAATAAAAATCTTTAAAAAATAATAATAATAAGAGGATGACTTAGAAAAATGCTGACTTTATGAATGAGAAGGTAGTTACAGATTTAAAAAAACATTTAATGCTGTCTTTTTCTTTGTTGCCTCCTTTCTCCACTTCTTTGCCAGTTGAGGGTATTTTTTTTTTCCCCCTCCTATAGTTTTTGAGACAGACCACAAAGGATGGCTTGAAATCGTTTCATTTTTTACTTTGTTTTGTTGCCTCCCACTACTTTGCAGTTCTTATTATCAGTAATATTGGGCATGTTCCAGGAAAGAAAGAAAACAACCTGAATAAATTCCAATTGCCAGTTACTGGATATGAGAATAAACTGCAAAAGACAATAAATTGATAGTGAACTAGAATGTAGTCTTAGATTTACATTTTGCAACCTAGTACATAGTATTCTATATTCCAAATACTTTCAAACTCTCTGAAAAATAGAAAAACTGGGGATGAAATAACTTCTAGGAGCTTCTTGTATATATGTAACTAAATTGTTTCATTTTTTTGGGTTGGTCTCTCTGAATTTAGTTCTGGTGTAATTACTTTGAATAAAAGCAAAATATTCGAAGCTGCTAAAAACTAGCATCTACCAAAAGAAAACAGAGATGATTGTAAAACTATGAAATATAGAATTATAAATGCTAACATATTTAATAATCACAAATATTACATAATACATTTAATATTTTAATAAATGTATTGCCATCTAAAACATTTATTTGTAACTTTTACATCTTAGGATTTCATTTCTCAAAGAATACTCATTCTGAGAAGGATAAATAGTTTAAGAACAAAAGTCTGGGAGAACATCATGACAGTTTTAAATAGTCAATTTAGGCAAAAGGTCACTCCTGTCCCATTATGTTTGAAATGCCCCTTTCCAGGCCTTTTCCTTTTGCTGTAACTGAATCAGATAAAAAGCAAACAACAAAGGAGCCAACCAAATACAAAAATAAAAAAGCAAAACACAACGTCAGTGATTCTTTGATCAGGTTTAGAAAATGAAGGTAGAAAAAGTAGGCCAATTTGTATTATTCTTTTATATTTTTCAATTTTTGAAAAAAATATTTTTTCAGTTACAGTTGAGATTCAGTACTATTTTGTATTAGTTTCCAGTATGCAGCATAGTGTTTAGACATATCATTTATTCAGTGATTCCCAGATTAGTCTAGTACCCACCTGGCATTATACATAGTTGTTAAACATTATTGACTATAATTTCTGTATTGTACTTTACATCCCAGTGACTGTTTAGTAACTATCAATGCGTACTTGCTAATCCCTTGTAGGAACCTGGCCAACCGTCACATAAGCTAACAGGTAGTCAAGGTCCCCTGGCTTCTAGGGACACTGTGTACATGGGAGCAGACAGCAGGGCCTGCCGGATGGTTTTTCTCATGGAATGTGCTTTGTTTGCTGTATCTATATAACCTCTCTTCTTCTCTGCCTGTGTGTGGAGTGCTACCCCTCCGTCTGGCAGGCCCTGGAGACTCTCGCTGTCTGTGTAAGTGTCAGTAACCCTGTGTCCTGCAGTTGGCCACCTGGTGTGTTCTTTGGGCTTGCGGCTTCTCGGGCACAAATCTTGGAACAACTAGGACTCAGTCTAACCACCCTTCACCTTTTTCATCCGTCTCCTCCAGCTCTCTCCCTTCTGGCAACCATCAGTGTGTTTTCTGTCTATGAGTCCGTTTCTGTTTTGTTTGTTCATTTATTTCGCTTTTAGATTCTACATATAAGTGGATCATGGGGTACTTGTCTTTCTGTGTCTGACTTATTTCACTTAGCATAATACCTTCTAGGTCCATCCATATTGTCGCAGATGGTGAGATTTCATTCTTTTTTTATGGCTGAGTAATATTCCATTGTGTGTATGTACCACAGTTTCTTTACCCAATCATCTATTGATGGGCATTTGGGTTGGTTCCAAATCTTGGCTGTCGTAAACAGTGAACATAGGGGTCCATATATCCTTTTGAATTAGTGTTTTGGATTTCTTCGGGTAAATACCCAGAAGTGGAATTGCTGGGTCATAAGGCAGTTCTATTTTTAATTTTTTGAGGAACTTCCAAACTGTTTTCCATAGTGGCTGCATCAATTTGCAATCCCACCAACAATGTACCAGTCTTCACTTGGGTCTACTCCCTCAAATATCTCCAATACACAGGCATACCTCATTTTATTGTGCTTTGCCTTATTGCTCACCACAGATGTTGCATTTTTTACAAATTGAAGGTAAGACCCCCTCCAATAAAAAGATTACGACTTGTTTTATTGCGATACTCACTTTATTATGGTGGTCTGAAACCAAATCTGCAGTATCTCTGAGGTATGGTTATAAACTCGTTTCCCCTCCTCCAGATGTCTTCACTCAAAAAATATAAGGCTCCTTGAATTAAGACTTTAACAGACAGACATGGTAGCTTCCAGTTATTTTAGAAGAATTGCTTTGTTTCTAACACTGAAGCACTAGAGAAGGTCTATTTTTAGTGGTAATGGAGGCCTGAGTGTGCTTTTGTAGTTGGAGCCATTATGGAAATAGAACAAACTTGAAAAAGGAGCTATATAGATAGGTTTAGGACAGTGGGTTTAGGGCAGGAGAGATGCCAAGAAATGGGAACGTGTTCAGTAAATGTGAACAAGCCAGTCAAATGAGTGATTAGAACATTTGCCTCGAGCTGACCTTGGAGTGAAGAGGATAGGATGACTTCTGCTTCCCGCTCCACATACTGAGAACTCAATCTCGAGCTTTCACACCACGTTTCAGCTGCCTTAAGGAGTGTGCGTGTAGAATTATGTATTCAGGGCTCTGAAAAGCAAACTGACTTCCACGTGGACTTTTAGAGAAAGCCACTTACTGTATGGTTCCATTTACATGAAGTGTCCAGGATAGGCAAATCCACAGAGACAGACAGTCGTTTGGTGGGTGGTAGTGGCAGTGTGTGGGATGTGTTTCTCTGGGGTGGGGGAGTGGCATGGGAGAATTGGGGGAGTGACTGCTCACACTGTGGGTTTCTTTTTTGGGTGATGAAAATGTTCTGGAATTAGACAGTGGCAATATTGACCACCTTGTGAATGTACTAAAACCCACTGTATTGTACATTTTTAAACGATGAATTTATGTAAATTATATTACGATAAGAAGAAATTGAGTCATAGGTTGGGAACTCCTGCAGTGATCTCTGTCAGGAGCTCAGCTGGGCTGGAGAGAGAGCGAACTGAGCTGTCAGGTTCAGGTTATTAAAGCAATAGGCCAAATGAAAGAGTCAAGCCTTTAATCACTCACTGTAATGGTGTAAGCAAGACTCTCAACCAGAGAAACTGTGAACTCCCCCTGTGCCATTTGCCTCAAGTTAAAGGTCAGATGGATCAGCATAGATTTGTGTGTCATCTCACTATTGAGGGAGCCCCGAACAAAAGGCTTCAGTGATTTTATGGACCTTGGGATGGTATTGAGAGCACAAAGGGGAAGGGCTAGGAGTGAAAAAATAAAGTACAGTAATACCTTGGTTTGCGAGGATAATTTGTTCTGGAAACAAAGTAGTCACATTGCAAGACATCTCTCATTTACCAAGTTAAAATGTATTAGAAATGTTTGCTCGTATTGCAGAACACGTGCAAAGCACATTATTTGCAATCCAAGGTTTTACTGTACAGCGTACTGAGTCAGCAAGACAAAAATACCTTCAAGGATTCCCCTCCTTTCCTTCTATCCAATAAAGAAATCTCAGCAGAGGTGAAACCCTCATTCTAAGAACTCAGATAAAGAGACCTGGGAATGAAGGTACCCGGCCAGGAATGCACATATCCAGTGAGTCGGCTGGGGGTCCTGAGTCCTTGACTGCTCCTCTCAGAGACTGAAATGGACTGACTGTGTGCCAAATCTGGTGTGTGGAGGGCAGCTTTTCTCTGGGAGGCCTGCCAGGTAAAGCCTTAGGAACTGCCTATGGTCAGCCCTGAGAAATCACATGTGAGTTTTTAACCTGGAGCCAGACTTCTTAGTCTCTGCATCAGCCAGACAGATTTTTATCATCTCTTACATCTTTTGCATTAGATTGTCAAGTAGATTATCATCCCATTGTACTTCAGAGGAAAAAAAACAACACAAAAACTCATCATTAGCTTCTAGGTAGTAAATGAATTCATACATTGTTGGTCTTCACTTTACCAATAACTTCAGTTGTTTGAACGTGCATTATATGTTCTATTCTATAATTAACAACCGATATTTAATACATACCCATGCAATGCACTAGAGCAGGGGTTGGCAAACTTTTGAGACAGAAGAGCTGCCTGGGGTCAACAAACTGCAGCTCTCGGACTGTGGCTCTGAAGTAAAATTGAAAATGAAAATAAAACTATCATAGCTTCATTTTATAAAATTTTTAAAGGACATTATTCACATAGTGGTGATTATGTAAAAATATATTTATGGCTCTTGAATAATTTTTAAATTGTTGTGAGGGATAGGATTGGCTCTTCCAGGGGTCGGCAAACTTTTGAGATGGAAAGTACCCAAAGAGCCACATGTGGCTCGTGAGCCGCAGTTTGCTGACCCCTGCCTGCACTAGAGCATCATGTAATGACTGGTCACCTCTTTAGAGTGAGAATTAAAAATCAGTGATGTAGGTGGGTGTGTTAAAAAAAAAATTTAAGAAAATGACATCACAAAAATTCAGGTAAAATATTTATGAATTGTTTAGGTAACTAAAGGCAGGACTTTATGATTATATAGATATTTGCCTAATTTCACCATTGGGATAACAAAAAGTAAGGTAAATCAAGTTAATGCAATATATATTGACCAATTTGTTATGAGCATGAAAGTAAGATGACTAAGAGATACAAAGGTAAAAAAGTAAACCCAGTCTCTACCGTCTTTGAGCTTAATGACTAGCCGGGGATATATACAAATAGGCAACTACAATATAGTGTAATAAATGCTCTGATGAGGAAAATGCAGCGTGTTAAAGGGATGCATTGGAATAGCCCTTAACTCAATTTGCAAGGGTAGGGGAGTTGGGCAGCCTTTTAAGGGATGGCTACCTTAAATAAAGTAAGTTCTTATCCCCAAGTTAAATAATGAACACAGAAAAGGAAGCAATAAAAAGGAAAGGGTATCTAGTAACAAGGAAAGAACATGTGCCAACACAAACTAAAGCGTCTTCTGAGACCTGAACTGAGTATAATAGGGCTTGAGCCTGGAGTATTCGGGAAGAAACTGGTGTGAACAGGAACTGGATAAAAAGGTGAGGACTGAAGAAGGAAGGCTTTCTAAGACAGATTATAGGGAACAATTGAATGTCATTAAGCAGGGTGATGACATAATCAGATTTACAGAGTTTCCTGATGTCAGTGCCAAGAATGGATTAGAGATGAGCAAAAGCAAAGACAGAGAAGTTACTTTGAAAGCTTTGGCATTAATCCAGGCAACATAATGTTCTAATTTAGGATAGTGGCCATCGCAGTAGAGAATCACATATGGGTACATAAAAGGCTTTAGGACTTAAAATGCATAGGTGCTAATGATTGGATATGGAAAATATGGGAAAGGATTGAAATTTCTAGCTTGGACAACTGGGTGGACAGAGGCACAATTTACTCAGCAGGGGAACAAAGAAAGAGAATAGGTTTGAGAAGATGACACTACATTTTAGATAAGTGAATTAGTAATATCTATGAGAAATCTAAGTGGCCAATCATGTATATATACTAGGTTTGTTGCTCAGAAGAGAGATCAGCATTGTGGGTGTCGATTTGGAAATCATCAGTCTATTAGTGGTAAGGAATGTGCAGCAATCAATATAATTGTGCAGGATGAGTATGCCCCAGAGAAGAATACCTGGAACAGCAACCAGATGAAGAGAAACAATAACAAAAGGCAAGTAAAAAAGAGGCAATGAAATAGAGAATGAGTAAGACAGGGCTAGAGAGGTAAGCGGGAAACAAAAGTGGTTTCATGAAATCCAAGGAAAGGGATAGTTACAAGGAGGAAGTAGCCAATGGCATTATAAAGGGGTCAGGGGAAAAAGATTATAAATGAACCAATTTGTTTAGCATCGAGGTCATTGTAAGCCTTGGCAAGAGCACGCTCAGTAAAATACCAGGACTAAATCCAAACATCAGTGAATTGAATGAGGGAATAGGGGGAATAAAGTCAACTCTGAAGTTAAATAGTGAAAGGTTTGGAGATACATTTGTGAATTCTGTATGGCCAATTCAATCTTGAGGAATTTTACTTCCTTTTACGTCTCTGGGGACGGTTCAGTTCCCTTCCACTATAGTGATGATGTCCATCGAAGCAAAAAATGTCACATCCTTAGTTCATTTGCAGTTGGATGTGGACATGAGATGGACTCATATAGACCTTGAATTGAGAGCTGTTGATAAAAAGAAGCAGCATCAACAGAGTGTCTTTTCTGGCAGTGGTCTTGGTAACAGCGTATCAGATTGGGGGTGCACCAGAGGGACAGTGGAAGCTGTGGCAGCCCTTCTCAGTACCAGTGGCAGGGGCAATGACATTGGAGTCTTCAGCTGTGAGGTACCTGGCACAGTTTTAAATATACATAGTTATCAATTCATAACCCCCCTTGGTTTCTTGTAGTTTTCCTAGCCCGGCTCTCTAGACTTTCTGGAAATTACTAAGTCCCCAATATATCTTAAATATATCTTTACCTGCTTAGTTAAAAGTCAGTTTCTGTTGCTTTCACTTAAGAATTACTGATAGGCAAATTTTTATTGAGGTATAATTTACATAAAGTGAAATATACATATCTTAAATATATGGTTTGATGAGCTTTCTCTAAGTCACACAACCATGTAACCTCTGTGAAGACAGAATGTTTCTACCAGCCTGCAAAGTACACTCAGTCGATCCCCGCTTCAACCCCACCTGAAGCAACCAGCATCTGATTTTTATTACCATAGATTTGTTATGCCTGTTCTAAAACTTCATGTAAATAGAAACACACAATATATACTCTTTTGTTTCTGGCTTCTTTGAATCAGCATCAACTTTTGAAGATTCATCTATGTTGTGGCTTATATCAGTGCTCTGTGTCTTTTTATTGCTGAGTTTTATTTCAATATATGAATATAGCAGAGTTTAGTAACCCATAGATACCTAGTACCATATTCACATTTGATTTTTTGTTTTAATTATTATAGATAAGTCATCATTTCCTTCAAATATACATGGATGAGAAGTAGCATTTCTGGGTATTAGTGTAGATGTACGGTAAACTTTTTAAGATATTAAGAAACAGTTTTCCAATAAGCCAACCAAAAGACTATTTTTACCTCCATTATTATATTTTAGGCTTTAATATTTTGTTTTAATAGCTCCCATTGCTCTGTTAAAATCCTCTACCCATTTGCTCCTATTGTTCACTTTTTCTACTAATGTATACTTTAAATAGCATAATATATTTTTTATAATTATTTTAATGTCCTGTCAGATAATATTAATATCTGGGCTATCTTTTGGTCTCCTTCTCTCTGTTACTTTCTTTTTTGATCATTGGTTTGATCATTTAGATTCCTAAAGGTACTGTAACAAACTATGATAAACTGGGTAGATTAAAACAACAGAAATGGGGCCAGCTGAGTGGCTCAGTTGATTAAGAGTTAGCTTAAGAGCATCGAGCTCTGAGCAACAGGGCCACTGGTTCAATTCCCTCATGGGCCAGTGACGCTGTTCCCGAGCTTAGCTGCTGCTGATCTGCCAACAGGTGGCAGGATGACTCAGCTGGTGTAACAACAAGACTGCTTGTTTAATGGTGGCCTACACCCACCCGCAACTAAGACTGAACTTGGCACCTTAAACTGGGCTGTAGCCTGGATGGCTCAGAGGATACATGCACTCTTAAAAACAAGGCTGCTGGTTCGACTCCCGCATGGGATGGTGGCTATGCCCATCTCCAACTAAAATTGAACACAGCACCTTGAGCTTAGAGGCCACGAGATGCCGACTAGAAACCAGATGGCGACTGGCGCCCTCCACAATGAAGGCTGAAGAACAACAACTTGGCTTGCCCCCTTCCCCAAATCCCCAACACTGTTCCCCTCTGCCAATTCTTCAGTTAAAAATAAATAAACAAAACAAACAAACAAACTTAAACAACAACAGAAATGTATTGATTTCCAGTTCTGGATGCTAGAAGTCTGAAAACAAGGTGTCAGCATGACAATCTCCCTTTGAACCCCCTATAGGAATCCTTCCTTGCCTTTTCTAGCTTATGGTGGTTTGCCAACAGTCTTTGGCATTTGTTGGCTTGATGCCTAACTCTAATCCTCTGTCTTCACATGGCATTTTCCTTCTCTGTCTTCATGTGGCCTTCTTCTTCTTCTTTTTATTAGTTTCAGGTATATAAAACTATGCAATAGTTATACTTTCCACCCTTCACAAAATGACAACCCCCCGCCCCCCAATCCATCACCCTTCCCCGACATCATACATATCTATTGCAATTCCATTGACTCCACTTCCCACATTATACTCCACATCCCATGACCATATATAAATATATAAAATAGTTGACATACAATATTATTCAGCTTCAGGTGTACAGTGCAGTGGTCAGGCCTCTACACCATCCATGAAGTGGTCTCCCTAACAAGACATGTGTCCATCTGACATCCTACAAAATATTTACAACATTATTGATTATATTCCCCAAACTGTCTTTCATATCCTTGTGGCAATATTGTAGTTACCAATTTATGCTGTCTAATCCCTTCCCCTTCTCCCTCATCCCCACCCCCCTCCCAACTAGCAACCATCAGTTTCTCCTCTATATCTCTGAGACTATTTCTGTTCACTTTGCTCATTTATTCAGTTCTTTAGATTCTACATATAAGTGAAATCAGATGGTATTTGTTTTTCTTTGACTGACTTATTTCACTTAGCAAAACGTTCTCTAGGTCCATACATATCATTGCAAATGGAACGATTTCATTCTTCTTTATAGCTGAGTAATACTCCATTGTGTAAAAGTACCAGTTTCTAAATCCAGTCATCTATGGATGGGATGTGGCCATCTTCGTATAAGGACACCAGTCACACTGAATTAGGGGCCTATCCTATTCCAGTATGGCCTCATCATAACCCATGACAGTTACATGTTCTTGCTTCTTATCCTGTGCCATCATTTTAAAATCAAATATCAGATATTCTGTGTAAAAGAACAGTAAATACTGAAGTAAATAATACTTTATACCCAGAAAAGGACATGGCCCATCTTCTATGGGGCCACTAGAATAGGTGGTAGGTTGAGTCAGTCTAGTCTGTATTTAATCTGGGTCTGGCTTTGTTGAGACTTTAATTAAATTCACTTCTGTTCAGACTTTAAGTTTTTCAAGAGCAGAATTACAGATTTTTCTTTAGTATATTGTGCATGAGATATAAATTCTGGAGGGTTTTTCTCACATCTCCTGACCATCTCCTTGTCTTCAGCAGCTCAGTACACCTGTACCTTGGGATGGATCTTTCTCAGTACTCCTGTTTCATCCCCAAATTTCTTATGGAAGCTTGTAGAAAAGTGTTTGTGTCATCAGGTTCTTTTTGTTCAGTTGTTTTGTTTTTGTTCACATTTATGACTTTCTCCTCTTTGTGCTGCTTTGTTAAGGATGAAAGCATGTACATCTCTTCTTTTCTAGATTGGACTTCTTACATTTTATACTTTATTAATTTTCGTTGCATCTGCAGTTCTTTGATGTGCTTTATAAACCATGATTTGTACATCATCTTGTATTTTCTTACTATGTTTTGGGTCAGATTGAAGTGTCCTTGCAAGCTTCTACAGCTTTGGCTGTAGATGTCACTGATATCCTTTTCAAAAACCTTTTGAAAATGTCTCACTTGCCTTAGATTCTTAAAGGGAAACGGCAGTTTTTTGTTCATATCTGAATATACCATAATAGCTAAGAAACACCAGCTATAAACCTTTAGTCAAATTTCCATAGCTGAAGATTATTAGTAAAACTCCAATAAATTAGCCCAAAATATTGGTGATAGCTGCTTTCTTTCTAAGGGCTGTATATTTACCACTTTGACATAAATGTAAGCTAGATAAGCAAAGAATTATAAATCATTTGGGTGTAGTTATGTATAATGCAAGGCCTGTGTTAGGCAGAGTAATCCCTTCTCTCAACTCAAAGATGTATCTACCCTAATCCCTAGAACATATGAATATGATACCTTACATAGCAAAAGAGTTTTGCGATGTTTAAGGACCTTGATTTGGAGAGATTATTTTGTATAATCTGGATGGGCCTAATTTTATCACATGAATCATTAAAAGTGGAGAAATTTTTCTGGCTGCTGTTAGAGAAAGATGGTATTAAAGAAGAGATGCAACATGGCTGGCTTTGACCATAGAGGTCAACTGCCATGGGATGTGTGTGACCACTAGATGCTGGAAAAGGCAAGAAAGTGGATGTTCTTCTAGAGCCTCCAGAGGGAAATGCAGCTCTTCTGGCCCCTTGATTTTAGTTTCTGAGGCCCATGTCAGACTTCTCACCTAGAGATGTATAAGATAATTAACTTGGGTTGTTTTAAGCCACTAAATTTGATACTTTGCTATAGCAGCAATAGAAAATGAATGCAAGGCCAGAACAAAAAATATATATTTTGCATATTGTTTTTGAAAATTGCAGAGGCAAAATTACCAATGTTATTTCTCTTATTCTTCTATCTTCAGTTTGTCAGGAGGGTAAGGTAAGACAGAAATTAAAACACTGGAAGAAATGCTAACATTTTTGTAAACATAAATTTGGAAGACTAGAGAAATACACACACACACACACACACACACACACACACACACACACACAAGATTTGACAATTAAGTTTGTGAACTCATCCTAGATAAAGTGCTACATACCTCATTGCTGACTATCATTACAGTCAACTTCGAAGTACTCCCCTTGGGAAGCTATGCACTGACACCCATGCTTAGCTTAGTTCACCCTTCAAAACAATTTTGGATCTTTTTTTAGAATGGCCATGACAGCTGTTGTCATGAAATATTATCATTGATGTCCTAAATGTCATCAAAATGTCTTATTTTCAATATTTCCTTTATCTTTGGGTAAAGAAAGAAGTCACTGGGGCCAGATCAGGTGAGTGGAGAGGGTGCCCCAATACAGTTATTTGTTACAGGCTAAAAACTCCCTCACAGACAGTGCTGTGTGAGCTGGTGCATTGTCGTGATGCAAGAGCAATGAATTGTTGGTGAAAAGTTCAGGTCGTTTAACTTTTTCATGCAGCCTTTTTAGCACTTCCAAATAGTAAACTTGGTTAACTGTTTGTCCAGTTGGTACAAATGCAAATGAATAATCCCTCTAATATCAAAAAAGGTTAACAACATCATTGCAACAAGTTGAAACTTAATTAGCAGACCTCATATATTAACCTGTAGAATCCCAAGAAAGGGGGATCTCATAACAAATTCACTCTCTTTCTAATATTCAATAGCACTCAAAGTCAGAGCATTATTCTTCATATATGATTTATAAATGTTCCAAGTAACATGATTAACATAATCTTAATGAAACATAAGTATTTCAGAATGAGATATTTTTTTTTTAAAGATTTTATTGGGGAATTGGGGGAGGGAAACAGCATTGGGGAATCGGGGAAGGGGAACAGACAAGTTGCTGTCTTTTTGTTCTTCAGTCTAGTTGTGGAGGACGTTGCTTCACTGGCCCATGTTGGTATCGTCATTGCACTTTTCCCGGATGAGGCAGATCAGTCGCCGGCCTCTGGATGATCGCTCACCGCGGCTATCGGCAGCTCACGCTGGCTGCTGGCCACTCACTGTAGCCTATGGCAGCCCACTGCAGCAGGGGCTGCAGCCCTCGCAGGGGTTCACACAGCCCAGCTCCAGGTGGAGCTGTTGTTAGCTGTAGAGGGCAGTGTCACTGGCCCTCATATGTGGGATCTGAACTGGGGCCGCTGGCATCTCAAAACCAGCTCTTAACCAATGCGCCATTCGGCTGGCCCCAGAATGAGATTTTTTTTTTTTTTTTTTTTTTTGAGGGCAGTGTCACTGGCCCTCATATGTTGGACCGAACTGGGGCCGCTGGCTTCCAAGGCCAGCGCTTAACCACCGCGTCACTCTGCCGGCCCTAGAATGAGATATTTTTAATAGATCTAAAATAGTGGAAAACAGACAAATTTGGAGCTGTAGCAGATTCAGAAAAAAAGCAAAAGAAAAGCAACCTATTTAATTTTAGAAAGACATCAAACTGAGTTAATAAAACTTTGTAAGTTTATTGCTTCACAGTTGAGAACATTACACCATGTTTTCCTTTTCATTTATGCCATTTTAAAAATATGTCCTGCGGCAGTGCTATTTTTCCTACTAGAATCCAACTTTTCTAACACTGTGCTAATCCCAAATATTCCCAGGGTTTCTCCAGCAAGTGGCCAGTTTTTAAGTATAATTTAATTGCACTCCAATTATACCTAATTCAATCGCACTCCAGGTTTTCTATGAGGAGTCCCATTATACTCTAAAATGTCATCTTCCTGAAGAGTGAATCATAAGGATTCTTGAAATCTGGCTTTTTAATTTTGCTCTTGAGGTTATATATTTTCTGGCAAAGTTGCTCGTATAGTCTTTCTGACTATACCAAAACACTCTCTGTATAACCTGTACAATCCAGTTAGTAAATGAGCATGAGAAAAAATATAAATACATAGGATAATTGGTACACTGATATTAAAGTTTTGTACTCTTAAATATCCTGATATTGGATGACAGTTATATAAATACCTGCATCATCAACTTACATGATCACTGTCCTTTCCAAAAGGTGCTTAAAGTTGTGAATCAGTCTATCTGATTTTTTTTTAGCTTACAGTATATAATTAGCTGCAATTCAAATAAGAAAGTCATTACTGGACTTTTTTTGACATTTACTATTTTGAGAAATGATATGTGCAGTCCTACAGTGAGACCAGAGTAACGGCGAACAAACTTTAAAAATAAACTCAATAAAATCTAAGAATCTTTGATTCTTTATTATAAAAATATTTATGCCCTTCACGTGCCAAGGGCAGTATGCAGTATGGTTTTTCACTTACCATCCCAGCCCTAGTCCTTACACCTGTATTATATTTTCAAACATCTTCTTCAATAATTATGCCCTAGTCATAACTCTTACTATCCGACTCTCTGACCATAAGCCAAGAGCTTTCTAAATCTGATTAGTGCTCATTTTCTTTTTTTTCCTTAATATATTTATCTTTTCCTACCTTTTCTTCTGCCTCTACCTGAGTGCATGGCTCATCACTCCAACCAACCTCTGCCACTATCCATAGCCTGCATCACTCTAGCTGTCTACCAGCTAGATTGTTCTTTTTTGTAATAACAGGTGGAATTGATGGCTTATCCAACTGCCTCTGATCCAATTGTATCAATCTAGCTGTCTACCAAGTAACTCTTTTCTCATGCAATTGGTAAGGTGAGAATTAATATTAATTAATGGACTCTGGTGTCATATCCACAGTGTTTCTCAGCAAGCCTTCTTTGTCCTCTTAGTCATCTCTCCTCTTCTCTATCCAGTAATTTTAAAACATGGCTGCTCTCCATAAGTAATCACACTGCCACCATATGCCATTCTACTCTCATCCCATTAATTCACCTACTTCTTTCCAAGTAACAGAAATATAATCTTGCCCCGGTTCGGTCCCACATATGAGGGCCAGTGACACTGCCCTCAAAACAAAAACAAACAAACAAACAAAAAACAAAAACCAAGTTGTAGTCAGAAATATAATCTTGAGTAAATGTTATCAACTTACCACCAGACCTACACAGGTGTCTCCATGTAGTTCAATTTTGTCCAACTTTCCTTATTTTTTTTTCTCACAATAGAAGAGGTGCCATTTTTCCTACTTAAAGTTTCTCAAGGATCTTGCTCCATCATTTCTCCCTTTTTAAAGTTATATCTATAATTTCTCTTTTTTTTATGAGGTCTTTTATTGAATTCTTATATTATTTGCATTTCTTCCATATTAGAGGACAATTACAGTAGTAACAATCAGACCAAACCTTCCCTCCATATTCCATATTCAGATCTGTATCATTTTGTATGGTTTCTGCCGGAAGCCTACAGTTCCTCAGTGTCTGACAAGGTCACATTGCCCTGCTCAGCACTGGATATTAGGGGTGCTGCCTTATGGTTGGTCATGTAATATCTTCTGCCTCTATGAACCCATGTGCCTTTCCTCCTATAGGAGACAATATATTCACTGCATTTGTGACAAGTTCTTGTGGTACCCTGATGATAGCTGGTTGTGTTAGTCAATGAGGGGGCAAGATTTCCTAAAGAAAAGGAAACTCCCTAAAACAGGCTACAACCCGAGGGGACCCCTGAGCTGAGATATTGGGGACTCAAGCCCCTTGGAAACTGAGGCACAGCACATAGGCCAAAAAGCCTGCCTGTGAAAAGCTGATGCACTTGTCTAAGGGCCCGGCTGTGAATAGTTTCCTTGAAGATTAAAAGTCTTCAGGCCATGAGAGTTCCGGTAAGAGGTGAGTTGCTGACCATAGGGTATGTTAATCAACAGCCTTGTTTGAATTCTTTGCCTTGTGCATTGTTGTGCAGCAGATACTGAAGCTTGACTGAGAAACAGATGCTACCCTCTATTGTAAATATGTAGCCCTCCGTAGGACAAGAGATGTTTAAGACTCCCTTTAGCTACTAAGTTTTATATTTACATAGGAATAGATTTTAGATGCTTTTACCCTAAACACAGCCACTCCTAGTCTTTTAGTATACCCTGTGAGTGTGGCTGCTGGAATTTGGGATAATAGCTAGGTAGTCATGGTAACCACTCTTTAGGCAATATGTAGAGATAGGTGAATCCTTAACATACAATAGGCCAGTGTACCCTGGAGAGAACAATTACAGGGAAGTAAAGACTGAGTAAATACTGCAAACTAGAAACCACCAAGCTCATGTAAAATGCTTTGTGATTGAGATAATGGTCAAAAATCCCTATAAAAAGAACATGTTCTGGCAATAAAGTGTGACACTTCTTCTCTGAGACTCCCCCAGTGTCTCCACTGTCTCCCTTCTTTATTTTCTTCCCCCGCTGACGCCGTCTCCACCTGAGGGAAACGCTGGACTGCAGAGGCTCGTCCCCCGCAGTTTCAGTAGAAAATTATAGTAACTCTAACTTAAAATAGGCTAGACAATAAGAAAATTTTAGCTTACATAGAAGACTTCCAGTCAGTCAGGATTCCAGCTCCATTCCTCTGTAACTTCTCCAGCTCTGCCCTCTTTTGTGTTGGCTTTGTTCCTCATGGCCAAAGATGGTAGCCATCCACAACTAAGGTAACATCGGACTTGTTAATATGCAGAAATAGAAGAGGAAATGTCTCTTCCAAATATGAAATTAAAAAAATATTCCCTGAATGTATCATCTGCTTTATGAACTGAACCAATCATTGTCAAGAGGGATGGGTTTGCTGTGATTAACTTAGTCTGCTTAGGTTCCTTGTCTGAGCCCAGAGTAGGGTTAGTATCTCCTGGGTTCTAAAAACAAAAGAAAGAAAAGAGAGAACTTTTGCATTTTTTCTCCCATCAAGGAGAAAAGGGGGGTGCTTGATAAGCTACCGATTCCATCTGTTATTACAAAAAGGAACAAAGAAAATACAGGGGACTCAAATGCATAAAAGTGATTACACAGAAAGATCCAGGATCCTATAAATATTCAAATCAAATTCTAATTTATTGCTTGAAACAGCGTTCTAAGAATGCTGGCTCTTTTTTTTTTTTTTTTGTCCTCACCCTGAGGACCTTTACCTAGGGTGACTTTGGGTTACTACTGATCCTGGGAGCTAGTCATGAGCCCCATGCCCTTTGAGGGCAATGTCTAAATATGGCCTTGCTTTGGCAGCTCTTCAGCTAGCTCTGGAGCCTTCCCCCACCTTGCCCCTACCCCAAACTTTGATGAGAGGTTCTTTTACATTTGTCCCATGATATCGCCACCACATCCAAATTATCCTGCCCTCAGTGGTATCCTTTCAGCTGTCTGTAGCCTTTCTAATTTCAGGCCTCAGCCCATTTTTTCTCTGTTGGAGAACACATCATAACAGATGTGTACTTCCCTGATATTTAGTGTATCCTCTCACACAATTATACACTTTTCTTCTGCTATCCTTGACTATTTTCTGGACTTAATAATTATTTGTCCCTATGAAATTTGATATTGGGTTCACATAGAGCCTTCCTAAATCTGCTTCTTTGCCATGGCTGATCTAAACTGTTTTCTTGTTCTTTGAAAAATCTCAAATATCTATGGAAATTCCCATTGACTTTGGATTTCAGAACTAGGAGAAATCATCTACTTCTTTGTGCATTTACAAAGAAGAATGATTTATATACTGTCTGTTTCTTTTCTAACTCATGTTCTCAAGGCCAAGAATTCTGGTTTCTCTAAAGATGAACATATTCTTTTCTCTCAAAGAAGTAGTCTTATAAATACCTGTTTATAGTTAGGCAGTCATGGAACCTAAAACCTAAGATAACAATTACACACATAATGATAAAGGGTGGTTTGTTTATATTCCATCTCATCATATACATTACTAGTAAAAACATATCATGTACACTACAATACTCATTTTAATCCACATAAAGCTAGTTCTTTTTGCTCCTGTCTGAAGTATCATCACAGAACATTGTCATTCTAAAAAGTCCTGAAAAATAATGTAGGCTTCTACAGAATTCCCTCTTGTGGAGGTGGCAACAGGAGTGACATTATATGTATTTTATAAGACTCTGCAAAACTTAACCCTTTTGCCACGATGGTAGGATATATCAGAACGAATATTTCCATCTGCTGACTGCAGATGGTAACTTTCAGAGAGGAAGTTTAGAAAAGCAGATATACATTTTTCTACATTTCTGCTTTATTATTATTGTTTTTCAAGAGTAAATAACAATAAGAAACTTTTATACATAAAAATAATGTCATTTATATACAAAACAGCTCAAATTGTTATCATTAAGTTCATAAAATAGTCAAAATATCAACTTTTGTTGTTTGTGGATTTCTGACATATTTTGAAAAAAATCTTGAGATCAATTAATGCAGTGAAAGTTAAAGGTCCTTCTTGGGTATGTCTTCCCTTTTATTCCTCCCTTCCTTAGACCTCTATCCTCAGAGTTCACATGCCCCTCCTTTGGTGCAATCTGGTAGCCTTTGTCTAAGACATCTCCCTTACAGGGAAAGAAAAGAACTATTGAGGGTTTACACATTTTGTCCATGTCAATCACCGAGAAATAATTTGCTTCTGATAAGTGGGCTTAATGATATGGCATTGACTTAATTTAATAGAAATAAAATAAATAGAAACAAAAACTAGGTGCTCCCTAGCCTTCAACTCTCTTCTTCTCACTCCTTATTATCTAGAATTTCCATTCTCCTAACTCTTCCCCTGTTCATGTGTTCCCATTGAAGAAACAAACACATTTCCTTTATACCTTATATATGATGAAAACATCTTAATATGGCTTCTATTAACAAAGATATTAAATCCAAACAGAATCATTGTTTTATAGCCAGGGGAAGAATCTTTAATTTTGTAGTTTCAGGCATCAGCCCTTTAATTGGGCAGGGTTTTTCTGAGCTGGATAAAATTTCTAGAACTTCTGAAATCATATCATGTGTTCAACTTTGTATTTGCAATTTGCTCATGAAGAGAACTATTTTAGAATTTATTTATTGAATGGCTTTTCCTCCTGTGATTGTCTTTTGTAGTATCAAGGTCAAAATCAAGGAATAATAAAATTTAGTAAAAATTAAGTTGCAGTCTAAAATATCCAAAATATAGTTGGTAAATAATTCCATAGTGAATTTTATGACTAGAGAAAGAAAGAGCTAACAGAGGAATGTTTTTCATAGCAATAACTACCCCCTCTGTGTTTCACCTCTTCAGAGGCTAATAAGACTGTCAAATTGATGGAAAGCTTCCCGCTTACTAAATTATAGCACCTCGATTTACATTAGTGTAATATGTGCCAAAATGAAATATTATCTCATTTTAATGTCTGTGATTTTATTTTATTACATATAGTTGATTTCCCTGGTACTCTAAGATATAATAGTTATTTTTTAAAGTTATTATTTTAGCAAAGGAAGAAAAGAAAGGAAGGAAGGAAGGAAGGAAGGAAGGAAGGAAGGAAGGAAGGAAAGAAGGAAGGAAGGAAAGGGAGCGAGAGAGGGAGGAAGGGAGGAGGAGGAGAGAGGGAAGGAGGTAGAGAGGAATAAATCAAAGAAAGAATGAAAGCAGCTGTGAACATTAGTTTTCTTTCTCCCAACATGTTACATGACAATAAAATAGTTGTTTTTTCTTTTATCTTCCCTTAATTTGGTTTAAGTTGGCCTGCTTCTTTTAGTTTCTCTTTCTTTGTGATGTTGTAGCAGTTATCTTGACAAAAACATAAATGCTGAACAATAATATGAGAAATCATAAAGAGATTTCTCCTTATGTTACCACCCACATAATACTGTTTATAAAGTGAGATAATCTGCTGTGTACTGAGATTTAATTTAGATAATGTAAAACACATCTGAGTAATCAATAAAATTTACTGGAAATAGCAAAGTAGAGATGTGAAGAGACCTTATTTAAAAAAAAAAAAAGGCTATCATCTAAGTCCTTTGGGAACAAAGGGGAATGTTCTCAGAAGGAAATTGAGCATTTAATACAGTGAAATACATTACCTAATCAGAAAGCATCTAAGAGGAATTATATAGTTCCACATGTAACAACTCAAAATGATTACATCAGTAACTTCAAAAGTACTCTTTGTCTTATGCTGATCTGTAATCATTGTCAAAAAGAAATTGTAACATAAGGGCACACCTGTTCTCACTGCAGTGCTATTTACAATAGCCAAGATATGGAAACAAATAAAATGCCCATCAAGAGACAACTGGATAAAGAAATTGTGGTAAATATATACAATGGAATATTACTAGGCCATAAAAAGAATGAAATCTTACCATTTGTGATAACATGGATGGACCTAGAGGGTATTATTCTAAGTGAAATAAGTCAGACA
Organism: Aselliscus stoliczkanus; assembly: GCA_033961575.1. Lineage (NCBI taxonomy): Eukaryota > Metazoa > Chordata > Mammalia > Chiroptera > Hipposideridae > Aselliscus > Aselliscus stoliczkanus. Next base: position 156,556,727 of record CM066731.1, read on the forward strand.
AAGAAAAACAAATATCATATGATCTCACTTACATGTGGAATCTAAAGAACAAAATAAACAAATGAGAAAGACTCTCATAGATGCAGAGACCAAACTGATGGTTACTAGGTAGGAGGCGGAGGTGGGGGAGCTAGGTGAGAAAGGTTAGGGGATTAAGAAGTACAAATTGATAGTTACAAAGGAGTCACGGGGATGTAAAGTACAATATAGGGAATACAGTCAATAATATTGTAAAAACTACGTATAGCATCAGACGGGTACTAGACTTATCAGAGAGATCACTTCATAAATTATATAAATATCTAACAACTCCATTGTATATCTGAAACTAATATAAAATAATATTGAATGTCAGCTATAATTTAAGAAAAAGTCACAAGAATATATAGTATAGCATAGGGAATATAGCTAGTAATATTGTAATAACTATATAACAGTGTCAGGTGGGTAATAGACTTATTAAGGTTATCACTTTGTGAGGTATATTAATGACTAATCACTGTTGTTTTGTACACCTGAAACTAATAAAAAAATACATTTAAAAAACAAAGAAATTTCAAAATCATTCATCAATAAAAAGATAATGAAGGTAGATAGAATTAAAAGTTGAAATTATGAATGTATAGATTGGTTGTAATACAGAACTTTTGAAAGCCTCACAGCAACCGTTAGAAATAGGTAGAGTAGATGTTAGTCTATTTTACAGATGAGAAAACTGAAGCTCAGGGAAGATACAAGGGTAAAGTAAGTTTGAGAGAACTGACTGTGGAACATTGACACTAATATTCCAAATTTAGCAAAATCCTCACTATACCGTACTGTATATTTTTCTTTGCCAGTGGATGCTCTTGTTGTAAGAATTCAATTCTTTTATGATTGTGATTCTTTTTTTCTAAAGGAGACCTCATTTTCTCATTTAACATTGTGGTACCTCTGCCATAAAAGACAGAATGCTATGCACTCAGGAGCTCCATGGTAGAACTGTGGTCCTTGCTCTCAAAAAGATTCCAATTTAACGGAGAGGGAACTGAAAAGCAAGTGTCCTTAAGTTTTTCCAATTACAGTAAAACCTTGGATTGAGAGTAACTTGGCTTGCGAGTGTTCTGCAAGATGAATAAATATTTCTAATACATTTTAACTTGGTAAACGAGCGATGTCTTACAATACGAGTAGTTTGTTTCTGGAATGAATTATGCTTGCAAACCAAGGTATTACTGTAGTTTTACTGGAAGCTAAACTTGGGCCTGCAATTTTTTAACAAGGCTTTAATATCCCAGGGTTCATTTACCCACTTCAGTGCTCTCCCCAAATTCTGTGTATACCACTCTTCATGGTTTCCACATGTATTATAATTATTTGTGATTATATTTCATAGTTGCTTCTAATCGCATTTTGGGCTTGTTGAGTAAGAAGATTAGTTCCCACTCATCCTACTTTTACAAGGCCACACCCAGTGCTTGGCATATACTAAGTGCTCAGTAGATGCAGGGGTTTATTATATGTTTATTATTAGAAAGGTACACACTCCTCGTATAAAATCCAAACAGTGTAAAAGTGTCGAATGAAACTTTTCCATCTCTTTCACCCACTTCTACTCCCCTGGGTAACCACTGTTAGCATTTTGATTCAGAACCCACGAGATATTTCTTACTGGTAGAAATATGTAACTTTGAATTAAAATGTTAAATCCACAAGATGCTTTGAGAATACAAAAATAATTCTTTATGATATAGAAACTTAGTATGATTAAAAGCTTTTAATATTTATGTTAAACTATTTTAATGACTGTGTAAAAACAATTGGATGTGACGATGACCTTGAAACTTTGAGGTTACATAGACTATTAATAGTATTTTATATGTTTTACTGGGAATGTTCATTTCAAACTAACAATTTATTAGGACAAGTGGTTGAATATTAGTTTTTCTCATCAATCATTATTATATTTTCACTTGCATGGTGATATTATTGCTCAAACTTTTAATCTAATAAAGGCTGACATTTCTATTTCTTAAGTTCTAAACTAGCAATTTAAAAGGTATTTCTTCTTTGCAGGGTGTTCTCATTAAGTCATAGTCAGAAATAATTCTTAATCCCTTGAGTTGATATCTGAATCATATATATTTAATCAATGAATATTACGAACCTTACATATTTCCCATTGTTCTTTCTTTCTTTTTTTTACACACATCAGTTCAAATGTCCTTCCTAGCCTTCTTTACTTTTGTTTTACTGATTCTTGACTATTGATTTGTCTTGATTGCTGATGTAATAGGAGTACTTTTTCATTGATTTAAAGATGCAGCAGATATATGCTTTTTAGACTCCATGCTACACAGTATAGCTTCTCAGTATTTCGGAGTTGTGGTAGTGGCTTTGACCTAAAGGCTGTGTGTGGAAATTTTTAAATGTTTTAGTCATAATTAAAAGAAGTAAAAAGTTATATTTTATAAAGAATAAATGGGTTATGACTAAATTAAATAGATTTTAACTAGCCATATAGGAACTGGATGATTAAAAAATCAGAATTTTCTGTTTCCTGAAACAAGTTATAGTTAATTAATTGATACACATACATATAGATATATGTATATATTATTTTGGAATATAAATAAGTAGATTATACAGATCACCATGAAATTGAATTATACTTGGTATTGCGAAAACATTATGTAGCCTCAGTCAGAGGAAAAATTACTATGCAAACAGTAAACCAAAAATAAAATATGACAGAAGAGCTCTATGAATCATAGTGCTCTAAAAGCATAATATATGTCCAATAACATGGTTTAACATAGATTAATTGGAAATAAATATATGACAACAGAATAAATTATATCCTTAAAATTGACTTGATTTATGTCTTAATTATCTGTGCATTAATTTAATGGTGCATAAAAACTTGGTATAGTAAAAATTTAAATTTATTGAGGGATTTGAGATTTGAAATGGTTAAGAAAGTTAAAATAATTCTGATTAATTTCATGTGGAAAGGGCTAAAATACAGATAAATTGGCATTGAAACAGATGAAGCTTATTTACAAGTTAAACTGACTATCTTTTTTGGGTGAACGATCTAAGGAAAGTTATGTAATCAGTATTAAATGTGATGTCTGTTATATGCAAATTGAGTACTTTATATGTATGTTGGTAAATTGGAAAGTTAAAATATATATACATATATATGAAGTTTCCACATCTTTTACAGGGTAAAGAATAGAATGATGATGGGATCATCAGTTATTATTATCAGTCATAATAATAATATGAGTGATAATAATAATTGATGATTCCTACATGCCCTTGGAAATAGGAAATATAAATTAATCAAGAGCTACTATTTACTGCATTTTTATCTTATTCTAAATCATTTTAGTATGTTATTTTCCTTCAGGCCTTGGGTTGAAGAATGTGTGAGGAACTGAGTGAAATATAACTGTGATGTGGGATTCACGGGAAACATGAGGAGGTGATTTTGGAGTTAGGAAGGCTGTGGATTTTGGACAGCCATGTAAGTCATGGTCCTTTAGTCTATGGGCAGTGGGAAAGCATTGAGGGTTCTCAGCAGTCAAATTATAGGATAAATATGATTACATCTGATTCTCCATTGTATACCAAAATAAAATGTAGATTTATCTCATTTTTAGGTTGGAAATATCTTTAAGTTTTAGCATAACCTCATGTTAGTAGTGAGGTAGTAAAGAAACTATCACACGCTGTTTTTAGCAGTACAAGTTGATGCAACCATTTTAGGAAGGCAACGTTGTGTTATGAAATGAAATTTAAAAATCACCTACCCTTTGATTTGGGAACACAATAGCTAGAGTTTACACTCTAAATTCTCCTCACACAAATTCAATGACAGATATACATTTGAAGACATCCATATACCCTAGGAGATCATGTCACTACCTGAGAAGGACTGACCTATTGTACGCATGTGCAAATAGTGAGAAATAATTATAACAGCTAATGTTGTTGATAGTTAGCAAAATTGACACTCATATGCTTTGCTGGATTAAATCATCATCACATTCATGCAGGGTAATTTGACCTTTAAGGAAACTCAAAACAGATTTAGCAATTTAACTTTTAGTTACCTATTCTAAGGAATGTATTGGATTAATATTCAAAGATTTAAGTACAAGTGTGCCATTGTAATATTTTATAATAGTTGGAAACTGGAAACAAAAATAAGATGCTTAAACAAATTATGGTAAAGTACAGTTGAATTTTATATAACTAATAGTAAATATTTATAGAAATGAAAGGCTAAACACATTGTAAAAAGGCAAGAAAGTAACAGAACTATGTCTATACAAATCCCACATAAAACACACATATAAAACATATATTTTATAGATATAGAAATATGTGTGTATATATAATATAATGAAAACCTATATACGTTCTTTGTAGGAGTAAACTCATGATAATGGAATTTTAGTTGGTGTTTTTTGTTTGTGTGTGATGGGGTTTATCTCTACTTCCTAATTTTTCTACAATAATTATTTGTTTATTTAATTAAAAACACTAAAAAAATTGTTTGGTGTGAATTCTAGATCTCATCATCAACACCCATAAAGGCTTTGTCCTTTTTTGGGGCTCATAAATTCTTCACCTAGAAGATTTCCCTGGTACATCATATTCCACAGGAGGGACTCGGCATAGGCTGGATCATGGGGGCTCTTGGTATCATTATTTGCATAAGGTTGACTCAATCCCTGTGTTCAAAAATTGCTTCATACATTACCTAGAATATTGCAGGGAGCCAGCCCCCACAAAGACCAGGGGTTTCCTCAGGTGGGACGGCGTCGGCGAGGGAAAAGAAGGATGGAGGGAGACACCGGAAAGAGGTTCACAGGAGTGTCACACACACACTTTATTATTAAATCCTGGCCCCTTTTATAGGGGCTTCTGACCATTACCTCAATTGCAAGTTATGTTGCAAGTTATGTTTCACATGATCAGGATGTTTTTCTCTTTCTCAGAGCTTTTACCTTTTTGTAATTGTATCTTTCCAGGGTACACCAGTTACCATGACTTCCTTACAGGGCATATACTTGAACTTAGTAGCAAAAGGAGTCTCAAACTTTTTCTATCCTAAGAAGAGCTGCATATTATTGCAATAGAGGGGAACGTCTGTTTCTCAGTCAGAGCTTCAGTTTTTGTTTTTATAGCAATGTACAAAGCAAAGAGTTAAAACAAGGTTGTTAATTAAAATACCTCATAGTCAGTAAGTTGTCTCTTATCATAACTCTCATGGCTGAGAGACCTTGGTCTCCTGATCTCCAAGGAAACCTTTCACAGCTGCATAGGCCAAGGGGCTTGAGTCCCCAATATCTCAGCTCAGGGGTCCCCTCGGGCTGTAGCCTGTTTTAGGGAGTTTCCTTTTCTATAGGAAATCTTGCCCCATCGTTGACTTACACAGCCAGCTATCAACAGGGTACTCCAGGAACTTGTCACAAATGCAGTGAATATATTGTCTCCTATAGGAGGAAAGGCACATGGGTTCATAGAGACAGGAGATATTACATGACCAACCATAAGGCAGCATCCCAGACATCCAGTGCTGAGCGTGGATCTTTATTTCAATGTGGCCTTGTCAGACATCGGGATGCTGTCAGACCCCGGCAGAATATATTGGATTATCCATAAATGCTGAAGGGATTAGAGAAACTTCTAAACCAATCTCTCAGCTTTAGTTACTGGTTTGTTTGCTTGCTTTGTGGATGTGACAGGCTGTCAATGTACTTGAGTGGCTTCTTGGTGGGATTTGGGATTTAGCATGTGGCATAACACTGTCCAGCTGATGTAACTGTCAAACCTTACTTTGCTTAAATATATTAAAACAACAACAACAACAACAACAAAACTTGCATGTGACATTAAAATTAAAAAATAAATTTGAAGTATGACAGGTTCACATATTTCAGCTCCATAGGCCATCACTCTCTTTTGTTGCTTAATTGATTTTCAGTTTGTTCTGGATTTTCATGTATGTAATCAGTCTCTGTGAGCTTCCTAAAGGATGTATAAAATAGTTGTGTTTATATTACGAGTTACATCAAATCTTTGGTCACCATTCCAAGTATCAATACTATTGATTTTGTAGATGAATCTGCTGATATTAATACTAAGATAATGGTTCTCAAATATTTCTCAGTTTCCATAGGTAGAGTCTTTCCTTTAATATTAATTGTTAAGTAATATAATTCCTTCTCTCTCCTCTTTTAGTATTGTGTTTGCTTTATAAAGACAGATGAGAAACAGAAGTTTGAATATTTTTCCTGTTTGCTCTGTCACTGAAAGAATAATATTCGTGTGCTTAAAGATAAACAATTGAATACTTATTTTTTGGAAGGGCCATTTTAACCATTATGATTGTAGTGGAGCACTTAAAAATGCATGTAATGGAATTTAAAAGTAGTTTAAAAATCCCTTCAATAAAGGCATTCGCTCATTTGATTACTTTGTAGTTGGACATAAAACCATTCTTTCTGTAAACTCTGGTGTTTCACTTGGGGTTAATTACTGAAAAGATGAATTCCGTTTTTGATACTTAGTGTGTCTTGATGTTTTTTTCAAGCATTTTAATAAGTTTGACTTCAGTGATCTATATGGTTTCTTATTGAGATTTTCCCACAATCATCTTCATCAATAAGAGTGTCTAAGCAGTAGCTATGCTTGTTTAATAAGTAAAACCACAATGTTGAGAATTATCATTGTCTCTATGTTAAGGTATGTCTGAAATATTGTCTAGTACCTCTCCTGGTAAATACACATGAGACACTATTGGAATTTTGTTTGAGACACTGTTTGCAGAACTTAATTTTGTTTGTCATTCTTCTATCTTTTATTTCATTAGCATCTTAAAAAAGATACACCATTTTAGTAACTGCATTCAACATTTTACAGTTCTGCTCTGTGAGAGCCTTGTATATTCACATTGTATAACAATTCCTGTTGTTTCAGAAGGGGTTTCCCTGATCTTCTGAAGTTTCGACCATATTATACCCATAGGCCCTATGATACTTGAAATTTCAAATGGATTCATTTTTCTACAAAATTGAACCTATCATATCAACCTATATACTTTTAACTCCAAAATATACTAAATCTATTTTGCCTTGAAGTTGAAAAGAATGTGCATCATTTATGTTCCCAGTTTTTGAAAAGGACGTTTATATCATCCAATTCTTTTTGGATCAAAACCTTGATATTTTTTTCATTCATCACTTCCCTCGATTGTTCTTAACCATTCATATTAAAATGTGTCCTCCAAAAATGACCTCTAGCCTCAACTGTCCTGTGCTTTCCATCCACTTGTTCCTGCCTCTCACTATCATTTAACTTGATTGTTGCTATTGCCCTTCTAATCTCCTGACACTATCCTCTCCCTTCTCCCCAATACAGTACTCTTTTCATTTGGCCAAAATGACTCTTACAAATATGGATTTCATTATTTGAATTTAATTCTTAAACACATTTGGTGACTCATCACTCTCTAGAAAACAAGACACATTTTTTTTTTCTTTCGAAATTCAAGACTCTCAACAATAATTCCCCAAACTATCTTTTGAGCTCTATAATTCACTTGTATATTTGTTTTCAACTCCCCACCCCCCAACTGTCAGCTCTGAATATTTTTATCTTGGATTCAGTCACAGTGGATCATTTACCATTCTCTGACCATTTCCTTTCTAAAGCATTATTCTCACCAGCTTGAATGTGACCATTGTTACCAAGTGTATATTTTTTTTGTTCTTCACATCTTAGTACACCTTTTCCATGAAGGTTTGAGGGTTATTTCTGAAATGTTTGTCCATTTCTACTTTTTCTGTACTTGTGTTTTATTAATTAATTCAAAATAAATTTAGTATATATCTGTATACTATATCTGTATTCTGCTTTATATTATGTGTGAAAAAAATACCTCATTGTACACAAGGTATACATAACAAGGAGTTTGTGTATATGTGGTCATGCATGCATAAGCATGTGAACGTATGTAAGTGTGTGTGTGTGTGTGTGTGTGTGTGTGTCCACTGAAGTAGAAGAAAGAAGGTGCCATATGTTACAAGAGGTAACCTTTGCCTGTTTCACAATTTTGTCATGGTCCGATTCTGACTACTCCACATCAGTTGAAATTGCACATCAAGATGTCTTAACTAACTTTCTTCTGACTGTTCTAAACTGCATTGCCTTACTTTAACTCATTCTCCAGCAGCTGCCTGAGTATTTTGCTTTAATCTGCTCTCCACTAAGCTGATTTAGAAATACTACTTTTGATGAAAATAACACATAAGAATCAACTGAGAAATCCCTGATGGTTTAATTATCACTGATTTTTTAACGAAGCAATTAAAAATGGTCTACCATTGTGGTTAATTTAGCAATAAGTTTTCAGTGGTGTGGACATGGCAATAAGTGTTCTAATATTAAACGGGCCTTCTTGGGCACCAGGTGGTTTTGATTGCCAAGTTTCTTTTGCAGCAAAACTAATATAGGAATCCTTATAGTAAAGACTTCTTTACCAATCCAAACCTTTATTGAGTGTTTGTTTATTTTTAAGCTTATGATGGAAAAATGAAAGTCTCTCTGAAGATAAGCAAAGTTTGAAAACAACTTAAATCTTTTCTGTATGCCCCTCATTTTTGAATCATGAGATACATTCAATAAAAGTGGCAAGCAAATAATATCAGTGATCTTTAAAACATCTTCTGTTTGTTTATACAAAGAAAGAAGATTTGAGGAATAAACGAGTACATTGAGTTCAGCTGCTGAGTAGATAATCATAATTTTTAGGAAAGACTATTTGACAACAGCTTAAGGGATACACAAAATAAGAGCATTAAACCATGTAAAGGGATTAGACTGGTGTTCCCTTAGTAATGGGGTGAGTTGCATAAATCTGGAACTTGAATGGGAGACGGAATGTGTGCATCTTAATCCTAAACATGAAAAGCATGTTCATTCTTAAGAATACATTCAATATTTTAAATAATATGCTTTTATAATATTCGTACAGATTTTCTAAACGCTATTATTTTAAAAATGTAAGTCAGGCATGGTAAAACAAGCCCTTATCATTTAATGGAAAGGATTAAGCAAGATTATAAAAAAAAATACTTTAAATCACATTTCCCCAAGTTTGTTTTATGAAAAGAAGTCCTGCGAGGTGTTTAATGAAAAATAAGTGTCTGCGAATAAATGTTTTTAAAATATTGCACATATTATGTCATCCTATATTGAAGTTGAGTCACTCATTAACATATTAAAGACGATGAGCATTTTGCAACACATTGAAAGCCAACATCCCTCAAAATTATTTCAGTACAAGGTATTTTCCAAGGCTCACTGCACTTTGGTATATTCCAGGGGTCGGCCAACTTTTGAGACAGAAGAGCAGCGGCTCTCAAGCCTCTGAAGTAAAATTGAAAATGAAAATAAAACTATCATAGCTTCATTTATAAAAATTTTAAAGGATATTATTCACATAATGGTGATTATGTAAAAATATATTTATGGCTCTCGAATAATTTTTAAATTGTTGTGAGGGACAGAATTGGCTCTTCCAAGGGTCGGCAAACGTTTGAGACGGAACGTACCCAAAGAGCAGCATGTGGCTCACCGGCCTCAGTTTGCCGACCCCTGGATTCCATTTGACCTCACTGAACTTTTGTTTATTCATCTATAAAGGAGCAACAGTTGTGCCTCCTTCAGTGTGTTGTTGTGAGTATTATAGACAGAAATTTATTTTATCAGTCTTTAAGTGTTACAAAAATCCCCATGTGGGGCCAGCCAAGTGCGCGGTGGTTAAGAGCTGGTTTGGGAAGCCAGCGGCCCCGGTTCAGGTCCCACATATGAGGGTCAGTGACAATGCCCTCAAAAAAAAAAAAAAAATTCCCCATGTTTTCCCCTTTAATTTTGCCTCAGACTATCTGGCAACCTGAATTTTTCAAGTCAGTTCTGGTTTCACTTCCAACTGGTTTAAGCATGTTTTTCTGCCCTCCTCCCATCTCTGAGGACACTCCTCTAGCTGCCTTGCTCATTAAATGACTTTGCTTCCTACTTTCAGTGACAATGTAAACCTTATGGGAAGTCCTCAGCGTCCTGCTGCCATTATCTTTAAACCTTACCTGCTTCCTATCAGTGCTTCCTTTCCTATTAAAACAGTAGCATACTTCCCTCCATCACAGGTCTGCAGCCCACCCACTCCAACACTCTCAGAGCTGTAAGCATATTTCCCTTCTCTATCTCATATTTTTACCATGTTTCCTCCTTTAGTTATTCCCATCAATATTTGAAAACAGGTTTGTAAAAAAAAAAAAAAAAAAAAAAGAAAACAGGTTTGTGTTCCTGCAAAGCAAGGAAAACAGTACAAAGAACATACACAACAGCAAAACATGCAGACCTTTATTCTATATGTACTCTTCAGCTTCCATCATCTCTCTTTCCTCCAATTTGGGGTCAATTTTTTTTTTTTTGAAAGAATTAACTGTACTTACTCTCTTTTCTCCTCACCTTCTAGTCACCCTGAATAAATAAATCATAAACCTGACTCCTGCCCATGTAATTTACTCTCAAATAGCCAGCCACTCATTGTTTATTTGTGCATAACAATGTTCTTTGAAAAAATACTTTTTCAAGTTTCTAAGTGTCTGTTTTGAAGCTGATTTTCAAATTTCTAAGTGTCTGTAATTTACGAGACTTATATTTTACTCACACATATGATCACTATCCACACTGATAATTTGAAAAGGAATTATCTCAAGGATGTTAAGTAGATAAAGCAAGATTTCATTTCCAAGATCAGAAACAAAGAGACAAGATAATGTTCATGTTACCTTTTTAAAGTGCTAGTTTCTTCTCCTTCTAGTCCCATTTGAAATCCCAGAAGTCATAAAATATCACATCGTAACACCTTCATGTATCTGTTCTATATCCATATAATTTATTGATGGGCCATAAATAAATTAAACATTTCTCAGTGTATTATGAATATGCATTGCTTCTAAAATGGCTAGGTTGATTTCTTTTTAAAATAACTAATACCTTTGAATTTAAAATAATTAATACCTTTGAAACCTTTTGTTTATAAGTATCATCATTAAATTCTTAACTCTTATGTTCATATCCAAATTTAAGAAATCCTTAAACCTTTTAAACAGTATAATAAAGACTTCTCACTATATCAGTGAGGTTTGTTTAAAGGGCCAGGGTTTTATTATATCCCTCATATAAGGTCTGAAATTAAGTTTCAAACTTTATCCTTAGCTGTTCATTTTATTCCTATTCAGAACACTCTTAATATCAGGGAGTTACTTTGATAATTTTCCTATTGTATTCTAAAATGACTCACTGGATTTGAAATGAAAATTATTTTAATTACAGTAACAGGAAAGTTAATATGACATTCTGTTCTGGCAGTTCCATATGAGTTCATTCAAGAAGTGAAAATGTATTGAATACAACTAATATGCACATCACAGAGTTTTAGTATGTAAATGGTAGCTCAACTCATAAAGGTAGCCCAATTTTATAAGCAGTATTTTAAAATAAAGTATCTAGGCTCTCTGCAAATAGAAGGGGCTATTAAAAATAGAGTTGGTTTTCTGCATGTTCCTAGACTTTTTGTTATTTTGTTTTGGTTTTTTTTTCCATTCCCTTATGTTGGTTATATTCTTTTCTTTTAAACTTTTTTTCCAAAGTACTTATTATGTCCAAGAACAGTTCTTGAGATAGGGACAATCAAGTTGTTGGGCCAGTCGCATAAAGAACAAACTATGATTTGGAGACTATGCCTGATATCTCACAAGTTAAATGGGTAAATTTTATTTAGTACCTTTTAAAGCATTATCTCATTTAATCCTAACAGCATCCCTTTGAAACAGCCAATAAACTTATGCTCTATATTTTGTAAATGTAGAAACAAATTTAGGCTTGCAAAATGAATAATACCTGCAATTAACTCGATAAGGAACTTACAATTGGAACACAAATCTATCTTCAAACAAATTTCATGCTTTGATTTCCTGAAATTACTAAATGACATGAATCTAAAGCTTTGGATTATCCAAAATTTATTTAAATTTGGCTTTATAATGTTAATTTCCTCTTTATTTGGCCATGATTAAAATTCATGTAAGTTTCTGAACAGAAAGATTGTTGTGATAATATGAGCCAATAGAAACAAAAACCAGTGCATTTCTTTTTTTTGAAGTGGGGTTTTATTTAAGTATATTATTGTAGATAATTGAAAGTTAATTCTAAAAGTCTAAGAAGCTTTGGTCCAATGTAGTAATGTGAGATAAACTTTGTAAATACTGCAGGTAATGATATTTTATATTTAGCAGTGATTCAGATTAATATTGGCAAATTTTGGAAACACAAATTATTTCCATGATATGTTTGTACTCCTAGGTTGTTAGACATAAGCTATTTCTACAGTATGTAAAATTCTATTGTAATTGATCAATATATAAAATTGATAATAACACTAGTCATTTCTACACATTTAGGTCTTTAATAAGAAAACTTTAAGTCCTTATGAGTTCAAGCTTTTCCATGTAGTATTAATATATCCCTTATATAATGTCTGCCTTCAGGAAGTAAACTATTCCTTTTATTAAAAATTATGGACAATTTTCTATTTGCTTATTCTTATTTACATCCCTGACACTTGAAATTCCAGAATGTGTATTATGTATTTTAAGAAGAAATTGTCATGTCATTATAATATTTTATAGGTCATGATATGTGTTAAGGAAACATTTAATGTATTATTCACTTCCTCCAAAATATAGTTAATTCTTATTAGAAACTTTTCTTTGAATCCTCAACTTTTTAACATCTTTATTGAGATTTTTGTGTAATTTCCTTTTCATTAAACTTGCTCATTCTAATTTTACAATTTAAAGATTTTTAGTAAATTCATAGAGTTGTACAACTATCAACACAATCTAATTTTAGAATATCATCATCGCCCCAAAAAGAGCCCATGATCATTATCAGTCAATCTTCATTCCCACCCCGATCTCTAGGGAACTACGAGTCTACTTTCTGTCTCTATGTATTTGCCCATTCTAGACATAAAATATAGTCTTGTATGTTCTTTTATGTCTTGCTTCTTTCATGAAATATGTTTTCAATATTAATTCATGTGATAACATGTAAGTACTTCATTCCTTTTTGTGGCAGAATAATATTCCATTATATATATTGGGACATTTATTTTTATCTTTCTCTAGTTGATGAATAATAATTGAGCCGTTTTGAGTTTTTGGCTGTTATAAATGAAGCTTCTACGGACATTTCTGCACAGATGTTATATGGACATCTGTTTTCTTCTCTTGGATAGATATCTAGGAATAGAGTTGCAGCATTATATGGTGATTTTTATGTTTAACATTTTGATAAACTGGCAAAGTGTCTATACCATTTTGCATTTCTACCAGCAATGTTCAAGTATTCAAATTTCTGTCATTTTCATCATCATTTATTTTCTGTCTTTTGATTATATTCTGGTGGATATAAAATTATATGTTATTGTAGTCTTTATTTGCATTTCCCTAATTACTAATACTCTTGAGAACATTTTTATGTACTTCTTGGCCATTTTTGTATCTTTGGAAAACTGTCTACTCAATTCCTTTTGCCCATTTTTTTTTTTGAGTTATTTACACTTATCGAGTTGTAAGCGTTCTTTATATATTCTGCATACAAATCCCTTATTGCGGGGGACCAGCCTCCGCTGACCAGGGTTCGAGAAGGTGGACACGGCTTAGGTGATAAAATAAAGACAGAAACGAGTTAACAGTAAAGACAGAAAATGGAGGAAGAGCTCTCCGGTTTATTTCTCACAGGCTTTATATACAGTTATTAGGTAGGGGGTACGTGCAAGGGTACATGTAGGAAAAATATGCATTACCTCAGTAGATCATTAACTGTTTACCAATAGTCTAAAGGTCAGTGAAACCTTGGTTAGTTTCTTAAGCCGATTTCTTCCATTAACCCAGATAGCCATCTTTCTTTTGTGTCCCAAGGATCCGGCCATCCTCACCACATTCCTTAGTAAATAGTGAGCACCTTCCAGGTGCAGCAAGGAAACAATAGGAGCAGATAGACAAGTTTATGATTCACCAAGCCCACTAAAGCCAGCCTGCATGCCCCTCAATATTGGGGACCATGGCCCTCAACACCTTATCAGATATATGACTTGCAGATACTTTCACCCATTATGTGGTATCTTTTGAAGCATAGAAGTTTTTAATTTTGATGAAGTACAATTTATTTATATTTTAATATAAATGAAATAAGTATTTCATTTTATTTTAGGTACAATCTAAAAAATCACTTAGCAACCCAAGATCCTGAAGATTTTTTCTTCTAAGAGTTTTATGGTTTTAGTTCTTACTGTTATGTCTATGATTAGTCAGTTTTTGTATATGCTATAGGCATCCAAATTCATATTTTTCATATCTCCATATGCCATTTAATTTTCCCATTTAATTTTCCCAGTACATTTGTTAAAAATCAAATGACCATAAACATAAGGGTTATTCCTGGGTTTTCAGTTATACTACCTTCAGCTAGAGTATGCAAACTATGGCAGTTTCCTCACATGCATGCAGTGATACACACCCTTCTGAATACTTTAATGGAGACCCTCTATATAGCTTTTATGTCTTTCACTAAACCATAACTCAAAAATCCCTTTCTTAAAGGGCCATGCAGAAAATATTTTAAGCTTGTGGGATATACAGTCTGTGTTGCAACTACTCAACTCTGATGCTGTGGCATAAAAGCATTCATTGACAACATAGAAATGAATGAGCATGGCTGATCCAATACAATCATATTACTGTAACACAGAAGCTGGCCCATGAGTCATGGTTTTTTGATCCCTTTATGAAATTAAATTTTTTAAGTCAACATGGGTACTTAGCAGACTTTCATAGAAAGAATGAAAAAAAAAAATTCTTCATATCCCATACCATCCACATTATACCCTCTTTTAGAAGCTTTTTAGTTAACATATGGCTCTCTTACATTATAATGTGGACAGAATGCTCTGACATGTCCAATGTGTAGTGGGACTATTGATCTCCTTCTTCTGGAGAGCCATTGCTTTTATTAATGCAACCTTAGTTTTTAACAGCGATTTCACAGTTTGGGCTCATACCAATTATGTGATCGTGTAACCTCTTGGTTCTTTTTCCTCATTGCAGTTTGTTGAATCATGCTTCTCTCATACTTCTTGTGTACTTTCCATTTATTCTCCCTGTGAGTCATCATGTTGACTGCATCTCACAGTATTGTAGTCTTAAACAAGATCTCCTAACTTTATCTAGAACTAGATAAATTAAAGAGAGTTTTTTTGGAACCAAACCAGCCTTGTAGGTATACTCCATCCTTACAATTCCAAATCTCATGCCAAATTTGCACTGGTGCTTTATATAAGTGTAACATCCCAGTCCTGCTTAAACTGAGTCTATGCTACTGCATACCACAGTAGACTCAGCTATGTCAATGTCTGTCTGTGTTTTCTACCAAGTATCATATGTTGTGCAACACAAAAAAGACATTTTAGTCAATTCAGAAAGCAGTGAAATTCAAATATTTTATCATTTATTTCTAATCCTTGTTTCCCACGGACTCTATATTTTTGGAATTTTCATGTCCCACCATTATCACCTGTAGCATAAAAGCAATAATGCCAACTATTGTGAATACTAAATTAAGACCTTAAGATTCTGTGGTTTGTGAGCATAACTTTCTAAATATAGAATGGCCCAACAAGAAGCTAAAGGGTCAAATCTCCCTAGCTGGTAAGTTGAATGTGTATGGGTTAAAGTAAATAGGAAACACTTGTAAGTCTTTATATATGTGTCTTCATATCTAATCTGACATTCTTCAGAAATAGTTATTGTCAAGGCATCCATAACAGAATATTGAAATATGAAATAGAGGAGTGAGGAAGAATCTTGTTTTTCTGTTTTGGTGAGTGTGTGCGTGTGTATGTGGAGTAAAGCTGTTCCATAAATTCTAATTTATGATTTTAGGAATCATCTGTCTTCAAGGTGATAATGCATTTCTTGACAATACAAATCTGAAAACTGTCAATAAATTCTGTCATTTATTCCCATTGTTTTCATCATGCACTAAATGATAAGAAGTACAAAGTTATATTTTAGAAGTCTGACAGATTGTCCAGCCATATTCCATGTTAGCTCTGTAGCCAAATATATAGCAGAACACAAGGTATACAATCTTTTTCAGGGCTATGAAATGAAGCACAAATCTTTCCACACTGTCCAAACAACCTTCTTAAAAGCCAATAAGACAGAAAAACTAAGATAAATTCCAAAAAGAGTAAAGTATAGAATATGAGGCCAGGTATGAGATACCACAGGAAAATGGGAATTGAAAAACAGAGCAAGATGGATCTGAGATGGAAAATTCAGAGAATGCTGAATTGCCCATCTTAGACTCATTTACTTATAGTCAAAGTTCCCAAATTTAGGAACAAATTTGGGAGGAGATGAAAGTATTCTAATCTTGGGAACAATTGAACTGCTGACAGTTATTGTAGGAACCAGATGTTTAATGTGAATAATAATTAGCTTATTTGAAAGATTTGAGTTTGCTCTATTCATTTATTTACTCTGTATTGTATTTATTAGAATGAAATATTTTATAAATCCAGGTCACGTTGTTATAAATGCCATGTAAAACATAAGCATCTACTTAAACATTGTGCCATGTGTAGATATACAAATGATTGAAAAAAAACAATTGGGCAATTAATTTTGAGAAGTTGTTGCAAGGATGTTGCTAAACTTTTTTGATATCAGAGGGATAATTCATTATGAATTTGTACCAACTGGACAAATAGTTAACTGTGTCTGCTATTTGGAAGTGTTTAAAAGGGCTGTGTGAAAAAGTTAGACAAAAACAACTTGAACTTTTCACCAACAATTCATGGCACCTGCATCATGACAATGCACAAGCTCACACAGCACTGTCTGTGAGGGAGTTTTTAGCCAGTAAACAAATAGCTGTATTGGAACAGCCTCCCTACTCACCTGATCTGGCCCCCAATGACTTTTTTCTTTTCCCAAAGATAAAGGAAATATCGAAAGGAAGATATTTTGATGACATTCAGGAAATCAAGGGTAATATGATGACAGCTGTTATGACCATTCCAGAAAAAGAGTTCCAAAATTGCTATGAAGGGTGGACTAGGTGCTGGCATTGGTGCATAGCTTTCCAAGGGGAGTACTTCGAAGGTGACCACAGTGATATTCAGCAATGAGACAATGTAGTATTTTTTTCTAGGATGAGTTCGTGAACTGAATTGTCTGACCTCATAAGAAAACATCATTATTTTTGGTTTGCATGTTTCTTTTTTTTTATTGTTTTAAGGCAGTGTCACTGGCCCTCATATGTGGGACTGAACCCAGGCCGCTGGCTTCCTAAACCAACACTTAACCACCACACCACTCAGCCAGCCCTGCATGTTTCTTATATTGTGAGGAAAATCTTCAGATATCTCCCCACTCATTTTCTCACACAATTGCTTTTAACCTGCCTGCAGTGGTTTTGAGGAAATGGATTTCTTGAAGGGAGGGGATAATGGAGGAATGTTTTAGATCTTGGCATACCCAGATTAGCTCCTCAGTAGTGAGTAGACAGAGATCAGAAGAGGTCAATCAGATAAAAAGGAAGGTGTGAAAGTATTAGAGACTCATCCACCTCCTGAACCAGTTGCCTATGACCAGCCCACATGTGAATTACAGAATTTCTAACAAATCAAAATTTCTACTAAAAAATACCACTAAATGATTCAAGTCTTCTTACATATATGAGTTTGGATTTCAGTCTCTAATCATGATCTGATTGTATAACTCAGTAATTTTCTGAGATAGCCAACTATTATATTTTTCTAGGCACAGTGTGAAAAGAACACTTTCTTTTGAGAAAAGTTAAAACAAAAACCTACCTTGATGTTGGAGACAAAGCCAGTGATGAATACTTTTAATATTGGATAAAAGAACCAACATCTGATTCCCTGAGAGGAAAAATATTAAGAGTTCTCATGATTTTTCAAAAGAAGCAAAGGTGTTAAGAGGAATAAAATATGTAAACTGTCTGTGATTATGCAGAGTTTAATTTGTGCACTTTTTATTTGGTGAATTATTCAAATATTCTCTCTCTCTCTCTCTCTCTCTCTCTCTCTCTCTCTCTCTCTCTCTCTCTCCTTTCCTCTCACCACATATCACTTCCAAAAAAAGAAAAAAAAACTGGACTAAAAATGCAGAAACAGAGTGAAACCCCCAAATCATAGCTATTTCCATTTCTCTTACTACTATTCAGCATAATTGTTTTTAAAATTGAAAGTTTTAAAAAACTAGCACAATAGGAGCTGAAATTACTATACAAGAAGATGAAAGAGTTCTGGGGAGCTATTTTAAATGAGTTGGTAGTCTTGTTTCACAGGAATTATACTCCAGTCTACTAATACATAGAATCGTTTGTTTTCGGTATGAAATATATGTCTATGAAATAGATATAGCTGTGGAATAGCTATTTAAGTAGAAAGGAATGAATAACAGAAAATCTGAGGAAGGCAGATAATTCCAGAAAAAGTAGGTACCCTACAAGTAAGAAAATGGACAGACCACTTTTAATAATCACCTATAATAATAACTTTATAAAAATAAGGTCTCTTGGAATATGACAAGGTTGGAATATATCAATATCCAATATGATAGATTGGATAAGAATTATAGATCCCAGGCAGTGTAGATCCCCCATCTCCTGAGAGTCAATAATTTAAGATGGTCCTACTATAAAGTAATGAAATGGTAATAAGGCATAATCAATATAAAAGTGACAAGATACCTTATGACAACGATTTGATGGCCTTGCATGCTAAGAGGGAAGACAGGAGCAGAGAGGCACTTTACCTTTGAATGGCATTGTAAGCCACACTTGCCACTGTTTTGGTCTCCACTGTGAGACTGTAAGTAGCCTCAGGAGGCAAAGCCTTAAAGAAAAACTATATAGTCCAGTCATCCCAACTGAGTGCCTGAGGGGCTTACTAGGTTGCTATCTCCAATTCTTTCTTCAAGCACCACAAGACTTACCAAAAATTCTAGTATGATTTTCAGTGGCTCTCCTTTTTTTTTTTTTTCATGGTGATGGCTTAGGTGCATTTCATTGGTTTTCTTTCAGAACCTCCCTAACTTCTTAACTTCTAACCCTCTGCGCCTTAGAATCAGAACATACTATCCCTGTGCCTTTCTTTTCAGAATCCCAACCTCTCAAGTTTTTTTTTTTCTTTTTTTCAGCCCTGAACTCCAGTTTTCTTTATATATAAATACTACTGGTTGACTATTGCAGCCCAAGTACTGGGCTAGGGACTAGGGGGAAATTGAGTGCAAAAACAGATGTGGTCTTTGCCCTCATACAGTTTACAATCTAATGGAGGACTCAGACATAATCAAATAATTGCAAAACACAAGTAAAACTGAAGTTGAAATGAATGGTAAGAAGTACAAGGTGCTGCACAATCATATATTAGGTGAGTTTGACTTTGCCGAGGAGGTCAGGAGATGATGCTTTATCTCTGATTAAGGACAGGTAAGGGACAGTTAAGGGAGGAGTAAACAGCATCTGGAACAAGGATGCTGTTCCAGGTAAAAGCCATATCTATAGCAGCACGGTGAGAATAAGAGACAAAGAAAAGACTCAAGTGCCAGAATGAGAAAGTTTAGGAAACTGATCTGTGATAAGGCGATATGATGCTGGAGGCCAATTCATATAATACCTTTTAAGGCAAGCTAAGAAGCTTTATCTTTATTCTCAGAACAATGGGAGATCATTAAAAGATTTTAAGCAAGTGGGTAATATAATGGAAAATGCATATTGGAAACATTAGCTGGCTTCATTGTGTCTAATGACCTGTATGTCATTAAATATTATAATGCCAATTTTACTGTTGAGGAGTCTAAAATTCAAAGAGATTGTCAGACAAAGTCATGGCCATAAAGCAAATAAGTAACGGAGTTTGAACTCAAATTCACAATTTGATTTCCTGGCTTGGGGCCAAATCGTCTTTAATTCAAATCAACTCCTGTGAAAAAGGAAGCGTACACATGGCAAGGACTTAAAGGTAAACACTGATGGATCGATGGTTTGATTTGGTTGTCAGATGGCATCTGGAGGGGAGAGGTCAATCCTGGGCTGTTTTTTTGTTTGTTTGTTTTGTTTTTTGGCACTGCTTTAGCTGTGTCCCACAATTTCAGTGCATAGTGTTTTTTTTTCATTATCTTTCAGTCCTAAATATTTTCTAATATCCATTAGCAATAATTCTTTGACTAATGGGTAATTTAGAGGAGTGCTTTATACTTTTTAACATGAAATTTTAACAATTACCTCTTAAATTTTATTTTTATTTTATTTTTCTTTTGAGGGCAGTGTCACTGGCCCTCACATGTGGGACCGAACCGGGGCCGCTGGCTTCCCAAGCCAGCACTTAACCACCGCGCCACTCGGCCGGCCCTACAATTACCTCTTAAATTTTAAACTAAATCGTGTTATGGCCAGATAATATATTTCATCTAACGCCGATTCTTTGACATATCTTGACTAGCTTTACAGACTAGCAGTGACCTGTTTTCACCACTGTTCCATTTGTGCTGGAAGAGCTTATGTATTGTTTTTTGTGTCCATTAGATCAAACTTGCAAACTCTATCATTCAAACCTTCCTTATCCATCTGATTTTTGTCTGCCTGGTATATTAATTTCTAAGGGAGTTATTAAAAATCTCCTACTTTTGTTGTGAATTGTTGATTTTTCCTTTTGGTTGTGTCAGTTTTTGAAGCTATGTTATTGATGCGCATGTTGGAACTCTTGTACCTTCCAGGTCAATTTAACCCCTTTTCAATATGTGGTGATATTCTTTAGCTGGGCTTTTGTCCTGAAGTCCACTTTGATAATAGAGCCACACCAGGTTCCTTCTGGTTACAATCTTTGTCTCTGGATTGGGGTTTAGTAAAAATAACTTCTTTTTAAAATAGAATTTATGTAACATAAAATTCATCTGAGTTTTGTCAATTTGCATTCATTTTGATTGTGTATACTTTCAAATAGGAATTTAGAAAGACCAGGCTGTTGGAGAAATTGATGGTATGGCATGTGAGGAATTGTTGAAGTAACTATGTATGTTTACCCTAAAGTAGAAAAAAAATGTGGGTAATTAGAGTATGTCAACTGTCTTCAAATGTTGCAGAATATGAATGTATTCTGCAGGCCTCCAGATGGCTAACCAAGGCCAATAGGGGTAATATACAGGGAAGTACATTTCAGGTTCTTAGAACAATTCTCTGGGGATGGATGCTATCAAAAGTATAGTGGGGGACCAGCCGAGTGGCGCGGTGGTTGAGCGCTGGCTTAGGAAGCCAGCAGCCCCGATTAGGGTCCCACATATGAGGGCCAGTGACACTGCCCTTAAAAAAAAAAAAAAAAAAAAAAAAAGTGTAGTGGGGTTTTCCTGTTATTGAAAGCATATAAGCAGAGCTGGATAAGGACATGTTAATGATATTGTAGAAAAATGTTTATCCTTTGGGCAGATAAATGAAAATTTATTCCTACTCTTTAATTCTGTGATTCCCTGATATAAAGTCACATATAATGCTTGAAGTTTATTAAATGATAAAAGAACCCAAGTATAAAAATACTCAAGTAGAAAATGCCTCTAATGCAAATAAACTTATTCATAGTTCAAGCTATTTTTTAAATTTTAAAATACCCTCATATGACAATAGTTATAATGCCTAAGGCCCAATTAGAAGCCAGGTTCTAGGTAGTGTGCAAGTTAGAAAGGCCAGGTGACATAACGAAACATCAGTTCCTTTAAAAGCTTTCTTGAGATATATTGATCATTAATTAAAAAAAAATTAATTAAACATGCTAGAAATTGGAATGTATATAAAATAGATGGATAATTATTATCAGGCTTCATGTCTAACTTGATTGTTAGTATATAATTGATGGCTTGTTTGTTAGCATGAGGCATTATTAACGTGCTCAGCGTGCAGCTGGAAATGTTCCAAACAAGTGCAGTGAGCATTGGCCTAGTAAAAAATCAAAAAACAAAAAAATGCTGTGAATTTTGTAGTTTTTCAAGTAAAGGACGATACCTGCAACCTGGAAGATTAACTTATGATTGCTCCATGAGGCCTGTTTTACAGCTTTGCTACCAATAACGAACATACCTTTTGCATCTGCCACCAGATGGCAGAAGTGGGCATTACTTAAGAGTTTACAGTTAAAGTGCTTTAATATTTTCTTTTTGCATAATTAGGTTAAATTAAAACAGACAGTTTGAATATTTTAATAGATCTTATAACAAGTTTGGTCATGGTAAAGATGGAAAATATTAGCTATAATGAGATTTTGGAATTAAATTCATTATAATTTTTAAGTATTCCCTTAAAATAGTATATATTTTTTTAATTAAAAAAAATGGTCTCACAAGGAATTCCCACTGACATGTTTTAATGCATGAGGTAAATATTGTAATTATTCCTGTATCTATTAATTCTTGCTCTATCATCCTGAAGGTGGTCAGGGGACAGACTCATCAATACGGGTAAATATACAAGCATTATGCACATGTAAAATACAAACCAAAGAAGAAATATATAATATAGTTATTAAGACATAGATAATTTTTAAAAAGAATTACAGATGTTACAAACAGGATATAAACAGTCACATGTACACTGATATAAAATAACCTGTCTGGCTTTAATAAGTTAAAAAATAATAAAATTCAAGATGCTAGGCATTTAAAAAAGTCATTCTAAAGGAATGCATACATTTTTTGATTAAATAGTAAATACTAATTTACTATTTAATCAAGAAATGTTTTTAAAGATCTAGGGTGCATCAGGTGTTTTCCATATCAATTCATATTTTTGTTCTGGTATTTTTGTTCAATCCTTTAAATATTCCACTGCTTTGTATCCTTTTGAGTCTTCAGCCCTTTACATTTGGCTTTTCACAAAGGGAATATTCATAACAAGTAAGTTTTTCTGGTTCGAGTCATTTTTATCGACAAACTCTTCTTTCCCAATCCAACAGGCTATTTTGATTTGAAACTCTCTGTAGCAGGTGACAAAGCTGACTGTCCTTTCCTTCTTAAAACATGATCTTTTCTTAACGTCTATGATACCACACTCCTCCGCCATGTTCTTTTTTGTATTCCCTTTTAGTCTATTTCTAGGGAGGGATTCTGGTCCTCTGACCCACCTGCCGAACGAAATCATAGATTGTAGGACCATCTGTTTTATTTCCCTATGTTGTGTCATTCATTCTTATACTTTCAGATGTCATCTGTGTGACAAAGACTCTCAAATGCCCATCCCAACCCACTTCTCTTCATGGACCTCCAGACTTGTATATCCAATGCTTCCTTAAACAAAGTTTATTTTATTCTAGTATATTCCCTTTGTTCGTGACATTGGCTTTACGTAGGGACTAGGCCAGTTTTACTGAATAATGTTTCACCTTCTGATAAAAATGTGAGAAACATGATAAAGTAAAAAACCACATGAACTACATTTTAATATAAGTAAGAAAACATCACTGTATAATAGAGGGGCCAAACTATCATCACTCTTCCCCAGAAGTAGGATATTTATAAAGCATTTTAAAAAGTTATTTCTGGTCCGTCTGAGTGGTGCATTGGTTAAGAGCTGGCTTGGAATGCCAATGGCCCCTGTTCGGATCCCACATATGAGGGCCAGTGACACTGCCCTCTACAGCTAAGATGGTGAACAACAGCTTCACCTGGAGCTGGGCTGCTGTGAGTCCCTGGGACGGCATAGCTGCAGCCCCTGCTGCAGTGGGCTGCCATAGGCTACAGTGAGTGGCCGGCAGCCAGCGTGAGCGGCCAATAGCTGTGGTGAGCGACCATCCAGAAGCTGGCGACCAACCTGCCTCACCCGGGAAGAGCGCAATGATGATACCAACATGGGCCAGTGAAGCAACATCCTCCACAACTAGACTGAAGAACAAAAGGACAGCAACTTGTCTGTTCCCCTTCCCCGATTCCCCAATGCTGTTCCCCTCCCCCAATTCCCCAATAAAAAATCTTAAAAAAAAAAAAAAAAAGAAGTTATTTCTGCTTAGGGCTATAATAGCTATATGACTTAAGTATGATTTAATTTATATAATGGACTTCTCAGGGTTAAATATAAACTTGAGCCAGTGTATATTAATTCATAAATGTGTTAATTTATAAAGTTGTTTGAAGTGAGGATTTTTTATTTATACTGTTTGTTTTATATTGAAAAACCTGTCAATTTGACTATCTTGACTATGCCTGTAATGCATGGTTTACATTTCTTGTTTATCTGGCTTGGCGTGGGAACTTGCCCAAGAGCCATCTTACCATAAGGCTAACTACTGACCTATGACACATCTTGGTGCCAAATATTCTGCCCAAAGGAAAACAAGCTATTGCACAAACTCACCTTAAATATGAATCAAGAAACAGAAAGAATGAGACATTAGGCAATGGGATCTGCAGTTGTAAAATCATGGATTAATTTGCTGAAGGGGGCATAACTGAGCTAGTTATGAGTCAGGCTATTCTTATGAGGAAAAACAGTGTTAAAATGAGCACCTACTATTTGCCAATTATTCTGAGCAATTGAAATACAATAGTCAACAAGACAGAAAATGTCCCTGCATTCATGGAATGTACAAATTGATGAGAACATACAGACAAATAAGTAAATAAATATGTGAGGTAATTTTAAGTGGTTATAAATATTATAGAGCTATGGGCTGATTATTATTATTTTTTAACTTTATAAAACAGGTATAGTTGTGGGGTGGGGGTAGATTGAAGACATCCTGGAAAGCCACTTTGAGATGGTAACCCCTGAGTCAAGATTGTGAATGCTAAAAAGGTGTCAGTCTGATAAAGATTTTGGGGAAGAGAATTTTAGGCAGCATGAAAAAACAAATGAAAAAAGGCCCTAAGGCAGAAGCTAGAAAAGGTAAGGGCAATGTGGCTAGAGGATTGTGTTCGGAGATGTAGGAAGAGACCACGTGATCTGAGAATGAGTTTAAATTGCAAAGAAAAGCTGGTAAAATATTTTAACAAGGTAACATAATGTAATTTGTGATTACTCTGGCTTCTGCATGGACCACGACTATAAACTGAAAGCTGGGACAGCCAGTGAGCAATATGAGAATGGATAGTTTTTTTCTTTTTCCCTGAAGTGTCCAAATGGGCCAAATAGGAGAGCCTAGGAGTGACTACAGGAAATTACAGGGTCCACGTAGTGCTGTTTTGCTTTTGTTTTTATACTGATAAGATTGTGAAATCTTCGGCATGGATGTAGGCTTGCATAAAAAGAATGAAGAAATGAAGAGGTTAAAGTGGTGGAGAAAACTGACTAAGATCCTAGCTGAGCTGTGAAGAGTTACATTCACAGAGTTGGCTCTTTGCCAGATGGATCCTCTAAGAGCTGTCTCAAGTTATGCAAGAAATCAGGAAAACATTGACAACATCAAGGGTTGATGGTAGAATCTTTAACGGGAAAGGGAAAAATCTTGCATGGCTGAAGTTAGTAAGATAGAGACGTAAAAGTGGCCCTAGTCTCATGATTATCACACAGAGAGGCATACCAGGAATCAAGCAACTGCTGGGCATGGCACATGTTTATTTAGTGGAAGAACCCCTCCATTTTGTGGCCTTGTCAGTAAGTGGCACATTGGTTTTGGCACCAGGTATTCTGGATTTAGTATGCCAAATTGTTAGGAATTCACTGGGAAAGCTCTACACCTGGGGAAATAGAGATCTGAGGGGGTCTGAGAAATGTATCAGTCCACTCTGGCTGGAGGAGGAAGTCCTTGGTTTTATGGGAAGCTGGACTTGGGTGTGTACCTTGAGCTGAGAGAAAGCCCATCCAGGTCCTAGCAAGCTCATTGTCCATGCAACCCAGTGTAAGTAGATAAGCTCATCGTGGGTATGTTTGCTGATAGTGTAACAGCCTGAACAAGAGAAGACATACTCCACCCAAGACTAGAGAAAAGAAGTGATTATATAAGTTAAGGTATTTGAGCTGGGAAGAGGATGAGGAAAGAGGAATTTAAGCAACTAATGTTTCAATTGTCTCAGTGAAGTAGGCAGCAAGGTCTCTTGCTAAGAGTAGGAGGAATTTTGTTGGGGAACTTGAGGGACATAGGGAAAGTTTAAAATTATCAATATGGAAATAAATGAAGGTAAGAAAAAGTGAAAAGAGGGCCGGCCAAGTGGTGTGGTGGTTAAGCGCTGGCTTGGGACGCCAGCGGCCCCAGTTCGGATCCCACATGTGAGGACCAGTGACACTGCCCTCTAAAAAAAAAAAAGAAAAGAAAAGAAAAGAAAAGGACCATGTGCATCCAGACTGAAGGGTGAAAATAAAGACTCATTAAAAAAAAAAAAAAAAAAAAGAAAAAGTGAAAGGATTGTTAAAAAAATAAAAATGCAAAGGGCCCAGTTGATGGGTTTTTATTTGTGGGGATGTTATAAATTTCAGTGCTACTGGCACACATGTGCTATGTGTGCATGTGTGTGCTTTCTTTTAACACCAGTTAGCCTGTTTGTAGAGGTCAGATAAAGGGCGATAACATTGATACCTACTGGGGATTTTTCTAGGTGGAGGTGATAAAATGATGGGATCCATGGTTATTGACAAAGCTGGTGAGAGATTAGTTCATATAGTAACCATCCACCATGCCATCCAAATACAGTCAGAAAGGATAGGAGCCATCGAGGACCCTGTAAGTCATGAGAGGATTCACCAGGAGGCCAATATTCTCTCAACTTCAGAATCCCCATGGATCATGAGTGAGAACATGAGAGACTAGGACAGTTAGAGGCTTTGACCAGACTGTGGAGTGCTGGTGCTTCCATCGCTTTAGGGACAGCCACTTAAACTGAGAGCTAAAAGAAAATATTAGGATTTTGTTGCCCAAGTGGGTAGAGAATAGCATTGTAATTAAGACCCCACATTTTTGGCATTAGGAATATTGGAGAGGTTATTTGCATGAATTATGAAGCTTTCTAATATTATAATGGGAATTCTGATGGAAAGAACGAATTTGGGCTGTCCCAATTTTTGGCAATGTAAAAGAATTTCCTGGGAATCTTGTTGATGGAAGTGACAGGAAAAAGTAGAGCCTTGCCTTTTGTTTGGTGGTAAGGGATTGCTGGGATGGGGACATAACTAACTGTGTTTTGCTTTAAATATTATGATAATAATTTAAGATGCTTTGGTTGCAGAACCAAGTAAGGTCCCAGGCAATGTCTGGCCTGGTATTAGATATGTGGAGGTGATAATATTTCAAAGTTGAGGCCAGAGTTTTTGTTTGTCTGTTTGTTTTTTGAAGGCAGTGTCACTGGCCCTCATATGTGGGACCCGAACCGGGGCCGCTGGCTTCCCAAGCCAGCGCTTAACCACTGTGCCACTCGGCCGGCCCGAGGACAGAGTTTTGTTTTGCAGAGAGAACCGTGACAAAGGCCCTGGTGGAGCCAGGACCCCTGTGAGGGTTGTGGAGCAGCTGTGTGGTTCTCCTGGGCCTCGCTTATGGACAATAATGTGGAGAGGAGTAGAGAAATAGTGATGAAGCTAGACCATGCTGGAAAGTTTGTTTTCATCCAATTATATTAGATATGAGAAGTAAGCAATAATTAATGCATACACTTTTATGAATAAATAAAACGCATTAATATTCAATTTTTACAATCCTATTTATAAACAAAGACATCTCTCCTGGTTTAATCGGGTAAATATTAAAGCTTGTCATTCAGTATACTTCTTGGAAATGCAAAATCTCTTTTATCTACTAATGTCTATAATTAAGGTACATTTTTTCTAAAAGACTAGTAATAAGGTTCCATACTAAACATATCATAGTAATTGTTAGCTTTGACAGATGAACTATGACAAGATGAGGGTTTGCTTCCCTTTTTCTTCCCCTCCCGCTTACACTCCCTCTTTTAAAACTCTTAAGTGGTGTGTGTGTGTGAATGTGTGCTTTTTATACATAAGATGGTCACGGCTGCAGGACAGTTGTGGTCTTTCAGAATAGCGAGGAGGCGAATGGCCTTATTTCATGACAAGTTGAGAGTTTTCCTCTTCTTATGTTTCTCTTCTTTCCTTTCCATCCATCCTTCTCCTATACTCCTGCACACATCGCTGCCAACAGGCGAGGGCATGAGATAGAGTGTGAAACTGAGCAGCCAAAAAAATAACAAGGGGCAGATACCCCTACTGGCCACTGAGGAGGAAGTGCAGTCTTCCCAGCTGTGGCGCTTCTGCAGGTGGCTGATAATTGAAGTGATTTTACATTGATCATTTGTACATTTTCTTTCCTATTCTGTTTGACATGGCTGCTGAGCGATAGCTTTCACATGGTAGCCATGGGTAATGTCAAGCCGTGAAGGGTCACTCCTTCTGGAAACTGCACTAGGGTGACTGGACAACATAGGTTGACCCAACTGCAGGCTCCTGGAAGAAGTTCAGGCAAGCAGAGAGCATGGAAACCGATCATACAAAATCACGCTTGTAGAGTTATGAAGTGTGTATAATAGCGAGAATAACACAGTGAAGAGGAGATGAGGAAAGGGATAGGGGAGATTCAGGGGTGACATGAAAAATCACTGTTGTATTTCAACTATAAGAACAACAATGACCAACATCCGAAAATCACAGAATGAGAGGAACTATGGTCCTTGGCATGTTACCAAAGCAAGGCACAGGGGATAAAGAGAGGGACCAAGTGACTGGAACTAGTGCGTAATAACTTGAGAGGATGCCCATTTGGTAGAACTGGAGCTCAGGAGTAGAGCCAAGTGTTAAGGCTAATGTTACACTGAATTGCCTGTGCAAATGAAACCAGCTTGGCTAAGGAGGCTATTTGTCTCTGACCAGATATAGAACTAAGTCTGCAACTGGGGGCTAAAGACTCAGCTCTAGATTATAAACAAAAATAAGGACAGGAAATCTGTCAGGTTGTCACTACTAGAGCATTTCTTAAAAAGAACTGACTTTGAGAAAAAAGTGATTCTTTCAGCTGTTGGGTAATTATCTGGTAGCAGAACTGTGTTTGTTTTGGCTGACCGGTGCAGAGCAATGCAGAGAACTGGTGCTGGGACAATGCAACTTGCATTTTTATCTCAGAACATACTAAGAGTTTTTTGTCTTCTGACATCTGTGAGATTTGGTATCCAAATAATATGAATGCTGCTTAACCTAGTACATACCTTTTGGCTCATTCATTTATTTATTCATTTGTTTCATGCATTCAAAAAATAGATATTTTATTGGTCTGCCCTTTAATTATATGTAACTTGTCAAGTACTATCTAACCTTTAGGAAACTGGACTGAGTATTTAAAAGGAAAATATATTTTCTCTCTGCTTTGACACACAATTTCTTATGTTATTAAATTTTGTGAATTTAGATAACATGAAAGAAGGTTATAAGATTAATTTGTGTATAAAGACAAGATTAAGATTTTTAAAAGATTGATAAACTATCTTCAATTTATATTTTCAAATTTGGTAAGCAAAAAATTAAAATATCATGTTACAAAATTGATTTCATTTTATGATTTAAAATTTCCTTTGAGAAGTTCCATTTCACCTTAAAAATTGTGGTTGTAGTGAGATGGTGTGAATTTGTCAAAACACATTAAACTATACATTTGTAAAATATGAATTTTATTGTAGTAAATTATACCATAATCTGATTTTTTCCAAATATCCTCTTGAGGCAAAGTTTTCCAATTTTTGGAATTTTTATATAAGCAGACTCCCAAGAGATTTTCAAAAACATGAAAAAACAATGGATTATCTAGTACCTAGCTGGAACTAAGGACCAAAAGACATCCTTTAGGGTCCTTTTATGAGAACCCTACCCATCCCTTCTTTATGAAACTACCTTCATGAATAAATGAGCAAAGATGAATGAATGAAGGTGTACATTCATCCTTCTCTATATTTATGCTTTCAAAAAAATACTGGATATGTCTTATGTTTCAGTACAGTTTTTTTCTTTTTTAATGAATATGGTGAATTTCTTTATAAAATTGAGTTCCAAGATGTGCAGAGACATTGAATAACATGCTTTTTTACTCTCATGGTTCTTTATTAAAGCAGTCCCTACCGTAGTATAGTACCTTGAACACCCAACTAATCAGGTAGCTTTGCATTTCTTTCTACTTCTGTTAAAGGCTATTTAGTGTATAACATGAAATATGTTTGTTTGGAAGTTTGAAAGATCTCACTGATAGAACTGCATTGACACTAAGCCCTAACGTGGAACTAATCACTCACTGACGTTTTATTATACGCCTGTTTGTTTGCTGTCTGTTTTCCTTTCTTGGAAGATGGATGGGGACTATTTCTTATCTGTCCTTGTATTCTTCGTTACTAGCCCAGGTGTTCAATGATTATTTGTAATATGAATGAATGAATGAATGAATGAGCAAGCCACTTTGTGAAACTAATTTTGAAAATAGAATCTGACCTATTTATGTTTCTACTTATTCTTTGGTGATTTTTGTCGGAAAAGTCATGACTTTTTTTTTGTTTTTTGTTGCAAAAATGTGTCATGACTTTTCTGACAACCCAGTATTTAATAAACATTTTTATTTCATCAAAATTTACAAGTTCATTTGATGATGGGCCCAAAGATCTGAGTTAGCACCTGTGTGATTTTTTTTGGCAGCCTTCCTAAGAATGGATGCTTGAAAAGTCCTCATTTTAGTTTCCATAGATACTTGAAAAAAAGTATCATCTTGATATACTGAGTATAAAGTATGACAAACTTTCTGAAGAAATTTTATTATTTAGGTTATTTCAGTCTCTAAATTTGTGTATTTCATCTTGTAATGACTGAAGATATAATAGTCTCCTAAATAGTTTTACATTTGCTATATATTTTTGATGCTATAAGATCTATATAGTTATGACTTTATACAATCATTGTGGGTTGTATCATTTATCAATATTAAATGACCCATGTTACCAATTCTGTCTTCTTAATGTATTGCTAATTGTATAAAATTAGTACTATCAACCTTACTTTATTTTGTTCACTTTTCATATGTATAATATTTTGCTTGTATTTCATATATAAATCATTATCAAATGTATCCTATGTCTACTTTGTGAGGATCTGGGCATAGAGCAGTAAAACAAATACATGGAATTTCTTCCTGAATTCTGATAAATATTTACTCACCTTTTTTCTCCGTAACATTCCTCTGTTGTCTTTCTTATACATTAAATACGGAAAAAACATTGTTGTGTGTCTGCTTTCTTTTACCCAGTCTGCAAATTCTTGTCTCTTAATAAGTTGTTTAAATCCCTTAAGTTCATTCTTCTGTTATATGTGTTTTCTGTTTTTATACATCCATAAAAAGTATTGACTTTATTTTCTAATTTCTGCTTTTTGAAGTGTTTTCTTGCCTTTTTTCTTCTCAGTAAATTGGGAAGCTTTAGCCTCTTTCTAATACCATGGCAAGTTACCTCTACATGTACAAAACGTTATTTAACCTATATTTTTTCATCAAATAAAAATGATACAATTTTTAAATTTCATCTTTTCATTAAAAGAGGTATTAGGCTTAGATTAATATTAGTAAATTGATCTTTTATCAGTAAATTCTTATTTATTGTTAAATGTGCATATTCAGTTTCAAAAATTATAATTTAACTTTTATCTTTTATTTTGGACCCACATTTATAGAAATTATTTGACTTTTCCTATATTTAATTTTGTTCAGTACTCACCTTAATCCATTTTACTTCTTTCAAGGCTCACTGCCTTGAAATTCCCTAAACCTAAGTTTTTAATTTTGATTTATATTTTGTTGACTGCCAAATATTTTCAAGTCTTTCTTTTCACAATGTTTATTATAAATGTCCTATTTACTGAGATGTTGAGTAGCTTAGGATGTCTTTTTCTGACCTTTACATGTGAATGATATTTGGCAGAATAAGGCTCTAATTTATAAACCTTTCTTCTTAAAATTCTTTAGTTGTTGCTTCATTTTCTTCAGATTTATTGTTGAAAAATGAACCATGACTTTTTATCTTTGATTGTAAGTGATATTTTCCCTTGCCAAAATGCCAAAATGCTTTTAGATCCTTGTTTTAATTTAGCTTTGTTTAGTTTTAAAAACATTTTCCAAGTATTCCTTTGCTACATCTCTGTTGAGTCAGATAAATCCTATTACCCAATGTTGGCAGTTCTTGCAGTTGTTCTAGTTGTCTTTGTTGTGATCATTTTTGTTTTGTTTTATATTTGTTCGTGTGTTTGTTTTCAGCTCAGGAAAAAAATGCCTTCCTTTGTGCCTTTGAGTTTCATTCCACTTCAATTATACAAGTTTCTTCTAAGGAGCGTGTGACCCTTAAGTCTGATGACCCCGCCCCTCCATCTCCTTGAACTTACTCTTCATCCTAGGAGTGCACATGCATGCTCCATGCCACGTCATCAGTTTGGTTTTATTAATAATAGTTAGCATTTATTGTTTTAAAACTTTGCAAGTACTAATTTATTTATTCCTCCTAATAATTCTGTATTGAAGATATTATAATTCCATTATATAGATGAGGAAACAGAGACATAAACAGGTTTTGTAGTTGGCCCAACACCACATAACTAGTAAGAAGCAATCTTGCTCCAAAGCCTATGCTGTTGGCTACTGGGCTATATTATCTCCTAAGTGCAAATTCAGCTTTTAACTCTCTCTAATACAAGTTTTAATTCTGTTCTGAAAGTTGTACGTATGTTTTGTATGATCCTTTTTTTTTGTCTGAGCCCTCTCTGAATTTCAGTCTTTAAATTATCATGCTGACTTTCTTTTTTTTGATTCCTCCCTCATGATGTATTATTCTCTCTTCATGGCATTTTAACACTTCTTCCTGGAAACCATATCTTTAATACCTTCCTGTATCCTAAACACTACTTCAATTCCTATAATATATTCTTCCCCTCTGTCCTCCGGTGATGCCCTTTCTTACCTCTAATACTCTGTTTCCTTTGGGTTGTAGTATTTCTGAGAGATCTTAGCCTGATTCTGCCCTTATTGCAAATGGTATTTTCTCTTTATTCATTTTTCTAATGATGAGAGATCCACCAGACTATCTAACATACAGAGTATGTGAATCCTATTAACTAAATTCTCTTGCTCCATGGGCCTTGGGATAATCTGATTTTCACTCCCATTGTTGGAGAGCAGGAGTGTGTGTGTGTGTGTGTGTGTGTATAGCTCCTGGACCTAATTGTTCATTTGTCATTTAATGTGCCTCTGCTGGACTGACATGGGATTTTTCTACCCCCATGGCTTGTTTCTGAGAAATGTAAACCAATAGACCACATGAAAAACTGCAGACTTTTTTTTCCTTCTTTCCCAATCTCAAGGTTCTTACTTCTATATACATTTCCCTGATAAATCTACACAGGTACTATGACTTTCTCCTCCTTACAGTAATTCAGACTTAGTAGTTACAGAACCTGGACTAATGTAAAAAAAAAAAGAGTTCTTTTTATATAAACATCATATTCTGTTTGTCTTCAGAAACTGTGCTCTTTCCAGGGAAGAGAGACTAATTGGTTTTATACTTGATTTATATTCTTATGTCTGATGTAGGGGGCAGATTGTTGGGTAGGTCGAAATTTCTTCCCAATCTCTTTTTGGTACTAGATTCTTTCACAGGACACTGTTTCATGTTACAAAAGACATTTGAACACCCACCCCTGCCTCACCCCCACCCAACCCAGGTCTTTGGTTAAAGGTCGTTGTTAGATTTACGATAGAATATTTTGGGTAGTTTTTATTTTTCTCATTTTATAGACCATGTTATAGACTAAAATTTAATGGGAGCTTTAGAAAACCAAGCTTGAAGAAATTTTATCTAGACAGAAAGCTTAAAGATATTAAATAACTTGCTGGAGGTTCTAATGTTGAGCCAATGTCAGAACCCAGAAATATCTCATTTTGGTGGCATGTTGTTTTCACCATTTGTTTTTCCATTTATAGCCTGAAAATCATTTTTCTGTATGAAAAGCAAACATCCAAATAAATTTCACAGAATCCTATTTTATAATTCAATAATGTTAAACCACAGTCTCTTACAGCCAGCTCGTCTCACAGTTGTTTGAGTGGTAACCCCATGAACTCTAAAACCATTGTTTTTCAATCTAAAAATTATTGTAAGATTTATCTCTCAAACATCTTTTCTAGAATCTATGCTAACATATCGTGGTCTCTTTGGATGGGGTGTTCCACCTTTCATATATATATTTTTTCTTTTTTCCAAAGATTATATTGCCTACTTCAGTATTTCCCCTTTTTACAAAATTATGATTGCCTAATGAGAATTATCATAATGGGAGAGTTATCCCCTCAAATTTTACCTCCATACATTATAAAATATTAATTTGGCATGTCAGTATTTTATATTCTCATTGGAAAAACACTGACTGAATGGGAATTTATAGAATAACAATCCCAAACCTATTTGCTCTTTATTTTAATATTAAAAGGTTATGATTTTTCATTTGAAGCAGAGTAAAAATGGGTGGGAGGGAGTATTGTTGGCATGTTGGCAGATTCCATTTGTTCTGTGGTTTAAATAAAGCAAAGTTGAACCTATAACCATTTTTACTATATGCTGTGAAAATAACTGTGTGTATTTTGATAAATAGATTACCTTTTGAGAGCCAAATTCAGTGGAAATTGGGTTACCAAAATGATAACATTATCTGTTAATTATCTGAGACCAAAAATGTCTAACAATTGGTGTGGATACAAAGAATTAGTAGTGCTCACTTTGTCTCTCAGAGCAAATTCAAACTAAACACTTAAGGTGCTTATTTTTCCATGTCTGAGAGAATAAAAACAGTTGTGAAGTCATCAGGTATTATAATTACTCCTTGCATTTTCTTCTCTATAGAAGCACAAACAAGGAATATATTAAATAGCCAAAGGGAAAAGTAATTTTTTCCAAAATTTTCTTAACATATGACAAATATGAGCTAGTGAAAATTCCTGGCCTGTCTAAATTAAAAAGTATTGCTAAGTTTTATATATAAGTTTTATATATAATTTGTTTTCTAACTCAACAATTATAATGAAGAATACAAAATACTGCTGTTATTATTTTGCATTTATATTAGGTATTCTTTTGCTTCTGAATTAACTTTTTATTAAGTCCTTTATGATGGCAAACAGCTATCCAACTGCTCTTTTTGAAATTTCTCTAGGCCTTTCAGCATCCCTGGCTTTTATTATGAGACCTTTGTCTGAATATTAATATTTTTTATCTCTGCAACAGTGCCTTCTCTCTGTGAAATGAAAAGGTTGATATTAACTCCTCCCCCCACCCCCCGCCGCCAATATATATTTATTTTCTCTGGGTCAGCCCCTGCATCTCCCTGACACTTTTCTCTTTATCAGAGATTCCTCATTTTAATTTTTCTTGCTCTTGTTGCCACCATCAATTCTTTTCTTTTGTCATCTTGCAGATTCTTTTTTTTTTTTTTTTTTGAGGCCACTGGCCCTCATATGTGGGACTCGAACTGGGGTCGCTGGCTTTCCAAGCCAGCGCTTAACCAACGCGCCACTTGGCCGGCCCTTTGCAGATTCTTAGTGGTTCCCCTCCTTTGTGAATTTCATAATAAAGGAATGAACCATGAAATATATTTATGTGTTCATACAATGTTTCTAACTCCCTGAAGGATCACCATAGTAGATAATAGTTTAGTGTTGTGGTAGGGAGATAAACTAGAGAAAATTTGAATCTATTTACTGCATAGGCCTTAGATCCAGAATAAAAAGAGCTATTTTTGGTACATTGTAATACATGCAAAAATAATAACATTTAGAGCCTGATAAATTCTATCCCCTTCCTAAATGGAACTCATCAGTGAACCCCAATTATACCAAATTGTATCTGTTTTATATGAGGGTCACTTTTAAACATGTAAAATTCACTTCTACCTCTCAGCATGTTTTATAGGATTTTAAAATGTACTTTTCGCTATAGTGCCAGTATAATGTTGCTTTTTTGCAGCTAAAGATATTGGGTTATTTTCATGGCAATGTTTTAAGCAACATCATCCCAATCTTTATTTTTGCTGATGGTAAAAAAGAAGATAGTGGTAGGCAGAATAATGTTCCCTCAAAGATGTCCTTGTCCTAATCGCCAGAACCCAGGAATATGTCCCTTAATATGTCAAAAGCGATTGGATGTGATTAAGTTATGGATCTGGAGATGGGGAGGTTATTCTGGATTATCAAGATGAGCCCAATGTAATTATGATGGTCCATAAAAGAGAGAAGGAGGCAGGAGTCTGAGGAGATGTGATTATGAGATCAAGGGTGAGAGTCAGGAAAACATTTGAAGATGGTACACTGCTGGCTTTGAAGAGGGAGGAAGGGACCATGAGCCAATGAATACAGGTCCCTTGTAAAAGCCGGAGAAGGCAAAGAAATAGACCCGGAAGGAACCAGTCCTGGTGGTATTTTCCTTTTAGCCCAGTGAAACCCATTTCAAACGTCTGACCTCCAGAACCATAAAATAATATTTGTGTTGTTTTATGCCACTGAGTTTGTGGCAATTTGTGGCAACAGCAATAAGAAATAACACAAATATCCATAGCTCTTCAATAACTTCTGCAGTTTTAGGCCCTATTAGTGATTAGCTCTGAGCAGTGCTTCTCTGAAAAGAGCTCTGCCCAAGGGCCCTAAAGAAGCAGCAGCTCCCTGCAGAAGGAAGACCATCAGGGGCAAAATGGCTCAGTCCAGTGAGTGGGCTGTAGCACTTGGAGACTATATGGCAAGCCTTGAAGCAGCATCTTTCAGCCTTCCTTGATAGTGTTGCTTAATAGTCTGTATGGAGGTGGTAGAAATGTGGGTATTGAATATCCAACCATTCTAGGCTTGAACGTTAGTAATTTTTAAAAATGTAACAGGGACACAAGTACCAACCCATTGATGTGTCCTGTTGATAAGTATGTGGCCTGTATATGGCATATCTTTGGATTTGAACAAATGTTTCACCAACATATTACCAGAGTTTGTAACTTTCTAGCCTACATTTGTTGGGTATTTTAGTTGTTGACACTACAGCAGTGCAGTTTTCAGGTGCCAAACTGAATATCAGTTAGGATGGGTTCAGTGAGAGGAGGCCAAATGGCTAACATTCGTTTAAACACATAGGAATTTCTTTATCTCATGCAGCGCAGGGCTGGCAGACTATCCCAACAAGGCCATTATGAAATCTAGCCCCCTTCCCCCACCACACACACATGCTTTTTCCCTCCTGGGCTGTCATACTTAGTGTGTTGCTTTTGTCCTCATCATGTTGCTGCACTTCAGGCATTATATCATGACTGACAGGAAGAAAAAAAAAACAAAGGGCAAAAGTCAAAGGGCAAAGGGCTTTCTCATGGTCCCTGCCTTTTAATACAGGAAAGAACGTCCTTCCCAAGAATTTTAGCCAGATTTATCATTGAATAGAACTATGTCACGTGGTTACTGTTGCTATTAAGATCGTCTAGGTCAGAGAATGTTTGGGAAGTCAATCCTCAGAGGCTGCAAAGTACAAATTTTAATGAGTGGTATCTATAAGATGGATTGTTTAAATCGACCATGGATACCACAGTTGTTCAGCTGCCATCCTATTTAAAACCTGTGCTGCAGAAATACTTCTGAGAGAGACATGGAGAATGGTTACCAGATTTATATGAGTTGAGCCCTTTGCTCTTATACTTCTTTGATTCAAAAAGGAAATACTTGCAGGGTAGAATTTTAATGAAGTTATTAATGTGTTCTTTTTCACTCTGTATATATGAGGAAACATTTTTCATGATCTCTTTTCCTACTCTTATAAAGAGAAAATATTGGTTTTACAAATATTCCTAAGAAAATGTCTAATATCTCAATAGACTTTCCTTACCAAGATCTTTAGACATAACAATGGTTTCAAATAAGTGATAGTTATTATATTTAGCAGGCTAATCAAGTTGCAAAATTCTAAAACATTTTGTGAGCTCCTTCACATATAGTATCTAGCCAAAACCAACAATCCTAAACTGCAATACTTTTTATTATATATTGTAAGTTTCCTTAAAAGAGAACATATTTCCCTGCCTAGAGTATAACGTTATTGTTGCATAGCAGTAAAGTTGATGTGTACAGTATGTGGCATGCATCCAACCATGTCATCCATCAGTGAAATTTCAGGGGTTGATTATACTACAGTACAATGCTATAGTGGAAAATTACCCACTTTCTCATGAGCTACCATTTAAAACATCTTTTTTGAAATGAAATTCATGACTTCCTGCTAACAGCTATAGAAAAAAGATGAGGAGGGGAATGTGGAGGGGAAGACTTTCCCTGTAATGAAAAGGAAGAGAGAAGCAGAAAAGGTAGGGAATGAACATTTAAATTGCACTATCTCTAAAGAGAAAGCCACATGCTCAGCAAGCTTTCCATATTCCAGTTTTATAACGACTCTTGGGGTTCCTGAGGGCTTCTAAATCAGCCATTTCTGAAAGAAAGCATAGTTTTATTGTTGTTTCAAATCTGGGTAATCTTTTCATATTTGGAAATTAAGAATGCACATTAAAATGGTGATAGGAAATTTGGTAGAGAAGGAATTTATATTTTTAATTACTTAACTTTAATAATAACCATATTTAGGCCAGATATGTATTACACAGTGAAGAAAAGAATTGAAGCAATTACCTTGACAATCGAGACAAAACCATCCAAAGGATATTATCCTGTTTAGTTAGGTAAAAGCTAGTCAAGAGCCCTGGAATTGATGGTGCTTATTCATGAGGCACTGAGCTACTCAAATTGAAATGGAACTTTTTTTCTTCAGTCTGTGACAAACATTTACATTGGTTTCCCTTTTGAAAAGTTATTTAAAAGACGAGTGAGAAATAACACAATGATTGTTTGGCTTTGGAATATTACTAGGTATTAAAAAGTTTGATCACTATTCAAGTAATTTGGGAAGGTAAAATTATCCATTTAAGGGAGAATAAGATAAAATCCATAAATGTTTATAATAAACACCCTGGAGGTACAATTGTGGAAGAGGAAAACCAATTAGACGAAAGCAAGAAAGGCTTCTTGGAGGAGGTAATCTCTGAGATAGGATTTCTAAGCATGAGACAGGAATTCTAAGCATCAAATACGGCTAGGGTTGGTCGATGGGAAAGTGGTAGGGTGTGTATCTTTTGGAGCAAGAAGTTGTCACTAGGTAGCCTTAGAGACAGTAGAAGCAAAACAATAAAATTGAAAAATACATTGTACGTATGACTGTGCTTGTTTGTACATCAGAGAGTAATGTAGATCGGTGGAAGAATACTGGAAACTAAGGCCAGAAACTGTAATAAGTCATTAGATATGAGTAAAAATGTGCTGAGGCCCAAGCACATAGTGGGTCCTGAAGTGTTTCTCAGTCTGAAAACATACCATTTGCTAAAGTCTCAAATAGACTTCATGGCTCTGGTGAAGTTCATTCCTGCCAACTCATTTGCCTAGGCATATAACTTTTCTATTAATTCCTGCAGTGGAAAGAAAAGAAAGCTCTGTCATTATTATTTGTTTTTTGTTTTGGTATTTGTTTTCTGATTGATTGGAGAGAGAGAGAGAGAGAGAGAGAGAGACAGAGAGACAGAGAGACAGAGAGAGAGAGAGAGAAAACGATCGAGCTGTTTGTTGTGTTCACCCCACCCTAAAAAATATTGCCATGAGCATGACAGTTGTGGTAAAAGGCTAAGAGTAACGGACAGGTCATAGACTTAGGCTGGCAAGGTTATTTCTGCTCTTGGTAGGAAGCTGATGGGGCATGGGAGCATTTTACATTTTTGGTTTACTTAATTGCTTGCCTGATAGACATTAGTGCTGTTTTATTTGTTTGTTTGTTTGCTTTTTCCCCTAAAGAAATCTCTTTCTTAATAAAACAAGTGAAATAATCACTTTAATGGAAATAGACTTATATTTTGAAAATCACTTAACTATAACTATAATTCTCACATGCTTAGTTAGCATTACTCTTCATGCTTACAGTTTTGACTTAATTGTTGGTATAGTTTTAAAGTTTCATTACTCTTCAGGTTTTAAGTAGAGTTACATTGTTAAGTTAATGAAATATAATGCAGCTCATTTGGTAATTGAAAATTTCTTGATTTAAGTATAAGGAATACTCCTTGTAGACTATAATCATAGCTACATACATTGTGTCAAATTAAACATGCATTATTAGAACTAATCCCCATAATAAATTATGTATATTACTGTTTGGGGACTTTTGCTTATGGCACAAATATTTGTATATCCAAAGCATAAATGATACTTGTAAGGGGAATAATAAACACTTATCTTTATCTCTATATTCTTTGAGATCTACATTCTCTTAATAGAAGAAACAGAGAATATTTTAATGGTAAAAATGAGATGGGATATAATTAGCACATGATTTTTAAATTTATAATTAATGCTCATTTTTATAGTCATATAAAATAGGTCCACATCATATAACCTTTTTGTTAAGGCTAATGAAATGTGAAAGCATCATAACACTCCATATAATGAATTAAGAACTCTGGATTTTGAAAAATTTTGTCCTAAAGATTATAAATATATTTCTTTCCTGAATTTACAACTTTTTAGAATCCTGTGAAATGTAATTCTTTCACATAGAGAAGCATCTACTGGATTAGTCATACAAGCAAGGGACTGAGAACTCAATCTGAATAACTATTATTGTGGTACATGTACTAGTATAAGTACACATATTTTGTATAATCTGAAAGTAAATTTTTTTTTCCTGGCAATCTCAAAACTCTTTTGTGTTTATCTTTTGTTTTCTTTCTTTTCTTTTTCTTTTTTTGTTTTTTGCTTTTGTTTTCATGATTCATTTAATAAGAACTAATATGTCTATATTTTTACCAAAAAAGAAAAAAGAAAATGTATATAATCTGTAGAAGCATTCAATTCCATTGCATATATCTTGCCATTTTTTAATAAGTTTACTTATTAAATAGTTTACTAAGTTTACTAAGAATTGTTAAAAATAAGAGATGACTATATTAAGTTCATTGTGTTGCTTGCCAAAATATCATTTTGTTAATATCTAAAACTGGCTATTGTGGTACATCAGTGCATTGAAAATTGAGTTGCTAGTGTACTATGTTACTCTCCTTCTGCATATGAATTGCCATTGAATGGGCAAATATTTTCCTGATATCGACATGTAAGATTTCTACGTTTTTAGAGACAGCTGAGAAGCAAAACTGATTTAACAGAAACAAAAAAATTCTTAAGTGACTTTAAGATTATTAGAGATGTTTATGTAGAATCACATTCATCACCATGCTTGACCTTTATACTCTGTTAAAACCAGTATTTCTCACAATTAGCTGTGACAAAGATAAAAGATATTATTGTTGTGAAAAGGGGTACTAGAAAACCAACAATTCTGTGTTACATGCAGGTAGCAAAGTACTGATCAATAGTTTTGGGTAATTTAAAGTCTT
The DNA here is from genome assembly GCA_033961575.1 of Aselliscus stoliczkanus. Classification (NCBI taxonomy): domain Eukaryota; kingdom Metazoa; phylum Chordata; class Mammalia; order Chiroptera; family Hipposideridae; genus Aselliscus; species Aselliscus stoliczkanus. The sequence continues at coordinate 156,598,373 of CM066731.1, forward strand.
TGCCTATAGCTTAATTTAGAAGGCAAGCCATCGAGATAGTCCTTTGGGTGGTTTGGGATGAAGAAACAGTCCATCACTATTTTCTTTCCATTAGAGTCTAAATTTCTGGTGAGAATTAAGACTGAAAACACCAGCACATAACCATCTGAGTTTTCCTCCCTCCACCATATATCAAATATCACTGTTGCATAAATTTGAAGGATTTGGATATTAAAGAAATTGAAGAGATATTTAAAACCCAATTATTATGTGACTTAAAATTAGAAAAAAGAAAATTTTTGAGAAATTTGAAATAGATTCCAAAGTATGAAAATAATGAAAAATAATAATAACCAATATTTAAGTGAGCACCTAATATGTAACAGGTGCTATCTAAGTATTTTCTTTGTAATTTAATTTAAATTTTATTTAATTTCCCAACATTCATGTTCTATAAGTGAAGAAATAAATGCACAGACAGGTAACCCAGGTGATTTGTTCAAACTGTGGAGACATTATTTTAAAGTCTTAAGAAAATTATAGCAAGGAAAAGCACTGTTTCTTATATATCACAAGAAAGTTTAGTTTTTTACAAGTGATTTCTAGGAAAAATCTGATTGTTAGAGTTTATTGTTTTATATTGTTTGAGAGATTGTTTCATGACACCAGTCATTGAGAACCACACAATCCATGATTACTAATCCACAAATTGGGCCCACATTAGTCAGAACCATCTACAAGTCTGCAAAACCAACACCAAACCTAAATGTACAAGGAATATTAGGAGCTACCTAAAACGGCTGGGATCAAATTCAACATACCCCAAGATTCTGTCAACCGTGCTGTCTTATTCTTCCAAGTGTTAATACTTGTCTTTTCCCCAAGATTTGGAATTCAGAGAGCCAATAAATAGACACTGCTCTTTCCTCCATCATGTCAAGAATTCATCGGGCGCTAAACACAGGACTCTAAAAGATGGAGATAAAATATCAGCTTTTACTGATAAAAGATTACAGGGATATTTCAATGTTGCCACAGTGGGCTTTCTGCTGCTGCTCCGCTCTTGCAAATAGACTAACCTACCAGGGCACACATAACACAAGCCACAGCTGGTCATCACACAGGAGCCTGTCCTTGCCAGCACAACCCACAAGGGCTGAAAATGTGTGTTAACTTCTAGAGAAGAGACAGAAGCGAGATGTACCTGAGCATCGCAAATCTCTTTATTCCAAAGTTGCCATATTGCCATCGGATAAGTTCTCCCCACATTCTCAAGGGTGAATGACTGGGTGGAGCAAAGTGAGGAAATTCCTCATTAAAAAACACAAGGCCTGGCCACTGAGTGGAGCATTGGTTAGAAGCTGGCTTGGGACGCCAGCTCTGAGCAGCAGAGCCCCAGTTCGGATTCCACATGAGAGCCAGTGATGCCGTGTCCTCTACAGCTAAGATGGTGAACAACAGCTCCACTTGGAGCTGGGCTGTGCGAGTCCCGGCTCAGTTTCTGCTGCAGTGAGCTGCCATTGGCTACAGTGAGTGGCTGGCAGCCAGCGTGAGCTGCCAAGAGGCGCCGTGAGTGGCCGTCCAGAGGCCGGCGACTGATCTGCCTCATCCGGGAAGAGCTCATGATAATACCAACATGGGCTAGTGAAGCAATATCCTCCACAAGTCGACTGTAAAACAAAAGGACAGCAACTTGTCTGTTCCCCTTCCCCAGTGCCCCAAAGCTCTTCCCCTCCCCCAATTTCCCAATAAAATCTTAAGAACAAACAAAAAAAACCCCAAAGAAACCCCACCAGGCCTTATAAGAGGCTTTCCTCAAACCATCTTTTATAATTATCATATGAAAATTATAATAATTTAAATTATTTAGAACCATTTGTAAAAGTAGTAGATTGCTCATAGTTCAGAGATGCATGTTGTGTGACAGCAATATTAGGAATAAGAAAGCTGAAACCTAAAGGTCAAGGAGCTAGTTGTCTTCTAATTGCTGTCCTCATATCTTCTGACTGTCAGAGAACAGAGGGTCAGAACAGGGAACACTCACTTTGCATAAAGATTTTCTACTTCTCTTGACATTTCCAACAACTCAATAGGGTGGCCAAATGAACCTGAATTAATGGATAGGACAAGTTAGGTGTGAGGCATATCTGATGCAAGAGTTCTGTCTCAGCCTAATTAATATACAGTGATCTGGTGGAAAAGATGAAGGGAAACAGAAAGAACAAAAATTGCAAGGAAATTATTGTTATTGATCAAGAGGAATTATAATTGATAAAAAGAATATAAAGAGTGATTTTAGTCATCTCTGATTTCTAACACACCTGCCAAGTCTGACAGCAAAATGTTTTGAAATTTCTAACAGGTAAGAGGTCATTAGGTAAAAGAAAATGAAATTTGAAAAGTAGATAATTTTATATAATATTCACAGTATTCATTAGTTTTCAAAAGACTAAATTAAATGCCTCAGATTACAAATCCAATAACACAGAAAAGATATTTCATATTCTCCTGGTTTTATTGATTTGTGAAATCTTAAAATCAAAGTAAATAGTAAAAATGCTAAATGATCGTGGACAAAATTGAGGCTCTAAGAAACAAATTATTTTTAAAATTATTTTTGAGTATTCAAGTTTTTATTATCTTTACCATTGGAAGGAAGCAATGTCATAAATAGCAAGTATTTTTTAAAAATAATTTTCAGTCTCTCATCTATATGTGATGTAACTTTTTGAAATTGATTTGGTTGTCACAGGATAATAAAATAATTTTGCATACATAGTAATATAGATAAATTGAAAACACAGGATGATGCCCCAAACTATAAGTGACAGTGGAGAGTGAATCTGGAAATGCGTGTTTTTCACATGTATAACATGGTATGTATCCAATGGCAGTCCTTCATGTCCTATGAGTATGACTCAAAATGCTGAGTTATACAATAGCTTAAACACTTTCTCTCATGCAAACTGTCATAAAAAACAAATGCATATTAAACAGAAAAAAGTTTCAAAATTGTTAACATTTTATTTTTATATACTTAATTAGTCATAATGAACATAATATTTAATAATAAATTCAAAGTAATATATATATAGCAAGAAACTTGTATTTCAATAGCAGTAAATGAGGAAAATGTGAAAAAAAGCTAAATTTCAAAAGGGGATATCTCAGAGAACACAAAATATTATAAAATAATGCTTCTTTGTCACTTAGCTTTTTTAACCTAAATTCTGTGAAAAAACAAAATAAAAACAAAAACAAAACAAACCCATAAGCCCTCAGTGATATGCACCTAGGTATCCATGTAGGCAGTTCTGCTTATTTGTAGTTCGGCTGGGATGGTAGTTCTTCTGGTCTTGACTAAACTCACTCACATGTGTGGGTCAGCTGATCTGGTATGGGGGAAAAACAGGACATCTTAGCATTGCTCCATGTCTCTCTCATGCTCCATCAAGCTAGGGCAGGTGCATCCTTCTCATGACAATGATAGAGGACAAAAGAGACAGAAACTCGGGTTGAGTGTGTAAAAATTCTTGAAGCCTCTTAACTGCTACATTTACTAATATTTCCTTGGTTAGTGTAATTCACACCGTAAGGTCAATATTTAGAGTCGGGGGGAAATGTACTACAAAGTTACATTGCAAAGGGGCTGACTACAGAAACTGGTGGTAGAGAAAATAACAGTGGTCTCAAAATCTGATGTTTTTTCTATATTATACAGAACTAAACAAATTTCAGAGGAGAAATAAAGATAAAATTTGACTAAAACTATTACTGGAAAGTTACAACTATATAGAAATACCCAGTTTATTCTTGTGGATATTTTTACTTTTATCAACGTTGCAAAACAAAAGCTAAAAAAAAAGTTTTAGTAATTATTTCTAATTATATATGTTTATATTGGAACCATATATTTTCATCTTAATGAGAATAATCAACAGTTATTTGGGGGAAAGAAAGCTACACATGTCAGTGACTAATCAGATGATTTAAGTGAGATAGATTCATGTGACTTAATTATTTTTCATAAGTTAAAATATATCAACTATCACAAATATTAAAAAAAACTGGTGTGGTTCTGAAAAAGGTTGAAAGTTATTATTTTAAAAATAAGTTTCTTGTCTATTTTATAGGACTAGAGCTTACCACAGATAATTATTTGTCCAATAATTTGATAAAACTAGTAGAACTGTTTGGAAAGAAGATTTAGAACATATAAATACATATATAATAATATGTACAGGATAAAAATAATATGTGAATTATATAACACAATATTATATATTGTGTTATGTATATATGTATCTCTGATTAAATTACCTGTCAAAATTTAAATTTCATTGAGGAGGAAATTCAAGTAGTTTGTTTTACATATCTTTCTTGCTTTGTCTACAGTTTTCCTGACTTCATTACAATGTTCTTGTGTGGTTTAAGACTGAAAAATATTGATTAAGAAAATCAACACATGGTATAAAAATCCATTTGTTCCATTTAGAATTGTTTCATTAATTTGACACAAATAATATAATTTAAATAAGATAGCAATGGATTTTTTATTGGAAACAATTGACCTAATCCCATGAGAGTCCCTCGCGTGGGATGGCATCGGCGAGGAGAAAGAAGGAGGGAGACACCAGAAAGAGGTTCACAGGAGCATTACACACACTTTATTATTAAAGCCTGGCCCCTTTTATAGGGGCTTCTGACCATTACCTCAATTGCAAGTTATTTTGCAAGTTATGTTTCACATGATCAGGATGTTTTTCTCTTTCTCAGAGCTTTTACCATTTTGTAATTGTATCTTTCCAGGGTACACCGGTTACCATGACTTCTTTACAGGGCATATACTTGAACTTAGTAGCAAAAGGAGTCTCAAACTTTTCCTATCCTAAGAAGAGCTGCATATTATTGCAATAGAGGGGAACATCTGTTTCTCAGTCAGAGCTTCAGTTTTTGTTTCTATAGCAATATACAAAGCAAAGAATTAAAACAAGGCTGTTAATTAAAATACCTCATGGTCAGTAAGTTGTCTCTTATCATAACTCTCATGGCTGAGAGACCTTGGTCTCCTGATCTCCAAGGAAACCTTTCACAGCTGCATAGGCCAAGGGGCTTGAGTCCCCAATATCTCAGTTCAGGGGTCCCTTCGGGCTGAAGCCTGTTTTAGGGAGTTTCCTTTTCTTTAGGAAATCTTGCCCCCTCATTGACTTACACAACCAGCTATCATCAGGGTACCACAGGAACTTGTCACAAATGCAGTGAGTATATTGTCTCCTATAGGAGAAAAGGCACACGGGTCCACAGAGACAGGAGACACTACATGACCAACCACAAGGCAGCATCCCAGACATCCAGTGCTGAGCGTGGATCTTTATTTCAGTGTGGCCTTGTCAGACACCGGGATGCTGTCGGCCCCCGGCAAGAGTCCTTTATATTAGATGTAAAGTATTAGAAACTATAATTTCATATTCCTTGAAATAGACTATATATGTTTTGAATTAAATTTAATTTCCTTTGTTACTCACTGTAAGACTGTATTAGTTTTCTATGGCTGCTATGACAAATTACCATGAGTTTGGTGACTTAAAGCAACATAAATTTCTTCTCTCACATTCTGTAGGTCAGAAACCTGGGCAGACTCAGTTCAGTTCTCTGCTTTATCCCCGGGCTAAAATAAACATCTGTAGGTCTGGGCTCTTGTCTGGAGCCTGTGAGGCAGGGTCTGCATATAGGCTCATTCAGATGATGGACAGAATTCAGTTCTATTTGTTGTAGGCCTGAGGTTCCTATTTCTTTGCTAACTGTCTGGGCAGGCAGTTCTTTGCTATTCCTCTATATTCTACAACTCATGCCTCTCCCCCTTACTCCACCTTCAAAGCCAGCAAGATGGATCGAATCTTCTCATGCTTGACTCTCTCTGATTTGCACTTCTGCCTCATGTTTCCTGCTTTCAATGGCTTTTGTGATTGTTATAGATTAGGTCCACCCTCCAGGAGAGTGTTCTTACTTTAAGTATATTCACAGATCCAGGGATTTGGGCATGGACATGTTTGGGAGACAATTCTGTCTACCAATAAATATCAGCTATGTGAGAGAGAACTGTCAAAAATTATTTAAAATAATAATTGGAATAGTTAAACTTTACTGAATATGAGCTATTATTACACTAAGCACTCTTTATGAATTATCTCATTTAATCTACGTGAGCTAAAAACAATTATTACCTCTATTTTACAGAAGAGGAAACTGAAGCATAGGTCTTTTTCAGTGTCAGCTCCAGGGTACATTTACCACACAGAACCTTTAGGTAACTGCTATATAGAGTGCTATTGTTTAAACTTGTGCTGGATTGTTTAGCCAAAAAAAAAAAAAAAGTCCTTTCTATTTTTTTATTTTTTAAGATTTTATTGGGGAGTTTGGGGGAGGGGAACAGCATTGGGGAATCGGGGAAGGGGAACGGTCAAGTTGCTGTCTTTTTGTTCTTCAGTCTAGTTGCGGAGGATGTTGCTTCACTGACCCATATTGGTATCATCATTGCGTTCTTCCTGGATGAGGCAGATCGGTCACTGGCCTCTGGATGTCGCTCACCGACACTATTGGCAGTTCACACTGGCTGCCAGCCGCTCACGCTGGTTGCCAATTACTGTAGCCTTGGCAGCCCACTGCAGCAGGGGCTGCAGCCCACACCATCGCCAGGGCTCACACAGCCCAGCTCCAGGTGGAGCTGTTGTTAGCTGTAGAGGGCAGTGTCACTGGCCCTCAGATATAGGATCCAAACCAGGGCTGCTGGCATCCCAAAACCAGCTCTTAACCAATGCGCCACTCGGCTGGCCCAGTCCTTTCTATTTTGATCATAAGAATTTTTGTCATAAGTATTTAGGTTATAAGAAAATAATTTCATATTGGCAAAAAATGTTCTAGAATAAGAATGATTTTTATTAATACATTTGCAACCTTATTTTCAGAATTGTCAGTGCCTGTTTACCCACAATGAACTAAAAAGTATTTCCCATGATCATCTGTCTGCATCATTCTTTTTTTCCCCTACAGTTTGAACATTCATTGTTTAACGCACTGGCAATACTGATAAAAGTGTGAGAGAGGACTGGGGGAAGCTGCTTATCTGTTGTATAGGCAATGGAAAGATATCAAGTAGAGTCAAAATAAAATGAATGAAGTTATTAGATCAGACAAAATATTACAGGTCACTGAAACTTTATATTAGGAAGAGATCAAGCAGAGTGCACAAGCCCACGGAACCATCGATTCGTATGCATTCTTATACCCTCATAAGTGAAGTAGAGAGGACAGCAAGACACGGGGAGTTTAAACAAGCAAGGTAAGGGGTTGATAGACACTTTCCACCTCGCCTGTTTGCCCTTGCAGTGAGATTCCCTCTCCTTACTAAGGACAATAAAATGCTAAAACATAAACAACCACGCGCATGTGCACACACACGCAGGCACACATAGGCAGAGTAACTGGAGGCAGAGCCACATGGTATAGGGGAAGCCTTGTTTAATTTCGTGAGGGGTCTGTGCTGCAGATGTTAAATGCTGCAATACAGGAAAGTAATTTGAGTTATTTATAAAGGGAGGGTAGATTAAACTGTGTGCTGGAAAGTACCGGGAATGGTACATGTCTTGTATTTCTCCCACTGCATTTGGCAGAACTCAGGGCAGGTGATAAAGCATGGAATTAATGTATGTGTAGTGGCTCCAGTTCTGACTATAATATTGGGCCAGGTAGAAACAACCCCCCATGCTCAGCTGAGGTTGTAGCGGGTTGCTGCTTGGATTGCTCTCTTTGCCTCCTTTTCCTAACCAAAGTGGGTCATTGGGACTAAAACAGTGAGTCAGCACATACCTCTTTATTTTTGCTTCTCTCTTATGGAGTAGAAAAGGAAATATGTCACCAGCATTTATGATGCAGAGAGACAAATGCATGAGGCTAAAAGATTGATGAGGCCTGCTGAGTGGCTCAGTTGGTTAAGAGGTTAAGAGCTCGCTCAAGAGTGCGAGCTGGGCTCTGAGCAACAGCAGTTCGATGCCCAGCCCAAGTTGAGCTGCTGCTAGGCTGCCAACAGGTGCAGGATGGCTCAGCTTAAAAAAAAAAAAAAAAAAAAAAAAAAAAAGACTGATGAAGTAACATCTTGCCGCACGGCACATTATAAGCACCCATCTCATGTCTGTTCTTTGCTTTTCTTAATCTGTCATTGTTTGGACACATTTCTGTCTACTTTGTGTGGATTTGTGTCCCACTGTCTTATATGTTTATCGGTTTTCACTTTGGCCTGTTTGGTCACCCAATTCCACCTGTTAAACTCACACTTCTCATTGTATTCATTAGTTCTGGATGTATACATCTTGTTGCCAACGCTGACTTCAACTTTTTTTAAAAAAAATATCTTTATTGAGATTATTTTATAATCTCAGTTCTTACTCCTGTCCCCTTTATCCTACTCCCCCAGCTACTGGAAACTGATCCCTGGAGCTCACTCATTGTAGCTCCCAGCTACTGCTCTCTGACATTATCAGCTACATACAGTGAGTGCCAAATTCAGAGATTAGTTCCATTTTCTCATCATCTCCATCAGTCGCACCACATGGCTTCTGACACAAATGCGACATGATGATGCAAACTCATTTGGTCTCAGCACATTTTTAATATAGAAATTAAGACTCAAAATGATGAATGTAACATGATAATATATATGTACTATATGACATATATGATATATATCATATATATGTGTAAAATGCCAAAACTTACTTCATAGAAAGTACTGAATTTATAATTAATGTTGACTTTCTACTTGATTTATCAATTAGGTACCAAAAATAGTCATTGGTATTTAAACACCATCACAATCATCACATTGGTTTGCTGGTTTCTAATAAATTCAGCTAAGTTCAGACCAGAATTCTGTACTATACTTTCAACATGTAAATTTACCTCAGTTCCATGTCTTAAAGTAGCAACATTTCCATTTGTTATATTTTTAATACCCTCCTAGAAAGAGATTTTTATGTTAGAGCTCTTACCATGAGGAAGTTTGACTTCATCTTAAAAAAAAAAATCTACTCCATGTCACTAATATACTAAGGAGATGTGAAATGGAAGATTTTTATATTCATAACTACACAGAATTCTTGTAAATTGCTGAAACATGAAATAACCAAATAAACTTTATTATTGAAATGGGTTTCTTAAGAACATAAATGTATAATGTAACTTTCAAACTTGTTAAACCATAAAGAACTACAGCGATTTCATAACATGAAGCTCAATCTGTATGAAACTATGTAGCATAAAATGTTCAGCTGCTAAGGTAGCAGGAAGGTTCCACGAAACATTTTCATAAATCTGGAAGTAGTTAAACTATTTTTTTTTTCATATTTCTCCTTCCATTTACCAAAATAATGACTCCTGCCATTCCCCAATCTTTTTGGTTTATAATTTCAGTTAGTTGATTTTGTGTATCTTCAAATGGTTTTTCACATAATTAGAAAGTTCAACGATTTCTGTAGAAAATAGAAATGATAGTGTTCAGATGAAGAGTTATCTGCTTCTAATCTTTTTTTTAAGTAAATAAACAAGAATGAAGTAAAGGATACAGGATAAATGATATCATTTTTTTTTAACAGAAACATAATTAAGTTAAATGACTTCTGCTCAAGGCTGCTGGTCCCCAGGTCTTAGGAATTTTCATTTGAAAGATAATTGGGAAACAGCCCGGCTTGTACACTCACCAAAGTGGCAGCTCCCCTTCCCCAGGAAGCAAGGATGTCCCATTTGGTAGATGAGGTCATGACACATTTTGAAAGATCATTAGGCTTCATATTTGTATATATGTTAAATTTCCATCAGTGACATTTGAGTGTTGGTAGAAAATCTCTACATATTTATGTGTGTTTAAAGATTTTTTTCTTATAAAAATACTTATCTACTAATTTCAATGGAGCGTTTATATTAGTATGTAGAAGAGGTAAAAATAGTATTACCCTTTTTATAAATTGATTAAATTAAGATTAGCTAAAATTTGCTTTTATCCAATCTGAAGACTGTCCCCTAGAGAACTAATTATATTTGTATTTAAGCTAAAACTTTAATTTAAAAGTATAAATTTGTGCTACCTATTGTAATTTAAGGCTAAATTGGGAAGTGTGAAGAACTGCTTTTCTTTTTTGGGGTGAAAAAGACCAAACACTTTATTTCTTGTTAGAAAGCGTTTGGATTGTCTCTGTAAACTGATAATGTGGATTATTGTTATGCTGTTATGTCACATATGTGAATTTGTTCTTTTGGTAAATGGCCTTTTCAATCACAATATCTATTGAGTATCTAAGTCACCTCTTGAGGTCTCTCCCCACAGATGAGCCAAAAAACAGATCTGGTAATGGCTGCCTGTTACCTTGCTGATGACTGGGATCAGTACTGTAAGCCAGGTAGCAAGGCAGGGGAAAGCCTATTTGGTACCATGCCCGCTCCAAATTTGTTATACATGTAAGGTTGGAAGAACATCAGTATGAACTAGGAAATCAAAAAGGAGACATCAGCCTTTATGACTGCATTCCAGGGCATTATTAAAAAATCCATAGACTGTGAAAGTATCTCACCCATTTAGTGAAAATGAAAGGAAGATACCACTTTCCAAGATCTAGACAATGTACATAGTACTTAGCTTGGAATAAAATCTGTAATATCCCAGTTTTTTAAATTGAAAGTGCCAGTGAAGTATTAAGATTTCATGTTTTCACATTTTCTTAGCTGACTTCTGAAAATGAATGAGACCTGTATCTTATTTTGACAGATTTCTAATTATTTAGTTTTGTGCACACATTCCTTTTATGATTTTTATTCCATTTTGCTTTGCCCTTGCTTAAAGCACATTTAATTATTTAATATTCTTTATCGGTGAGAACTATGAGCTGACTCTTCCTGAAGGTAACGGTGAAAATGCAAATATACCGAAGGGACATCTGTCATAGTAATGAGGAGTGATATGTTAAATGGATCAAAGGCCATTATTTTTCGCTTCCTATTGTAAACTCCTAGTTATTGTTCTGGTCTCCTCTCTTGCTCCGCATTTTCCCATTTTCCACTCAGCAGCTAGAGAGATCTTGTAAGTATTTATCAAGCATATGTCATTCTCCTATTTAAAAACATTCGATGACCTTTGGACAAATTTTAGTCTTCTTTGTTCAGCCTGCGAGGCCCTACATGATCTTATCCTCCCCTTCCTACTGCTCCCCAGTCATCCTCAGCCAGCCCCCATGGCTTGCTCTCTGCAGTTCCCCTAGCCTTCCTTCTGTCCCTTGAAAATACTAGCTCCTTTCAGCCGGCCCTGTGCCTGAAACACCTGTCCCTAAATTGTCCTGAGGGTGCTTCTTCCTTCTTGCCATTCTGATCTCAATTAGATCGTCACATCTTCAGGGAGGAGTCCCCGAGCCACCTCATGAAACATAACATTCTCCCCAAATCATTTCACATCACTTTGTTATATTTTTCTCTAGCTGGGTTATTTTGTTTTGTTTATTTAATGTTGCTCTCTGTTTTCCCCCCACTCATGTAAGCTTCCTGAGAGAGATACCGCTGTCTGTTGCCTACTGCCTTTGCAGAAATAAGGAGAAATATTGTATGTTAGAGGGCTTTGGAAATCCTGAGGCGTATCCAAATATAGGTGCAATTATTAGCTGAGCTATAGTCAGTTGTGTCTTTTATGCTGGTATGTTTTTGTCCTGCTAAGCTGGATAAAGGCAAATGTAATGTGTGAATGTGTGTCGTCATTAAGGATGAGTAGATAAGTGATCACCAAATGCTCATGGGGCACACATTTTGATATTGATTTATTTTCAACCCACTGTGCATCTTCTATGTTGGAAGTAATTAGACCTGCGAACTGAAGTGAAGGAAACATTTACAATGCTGAATAACCTAAAGTGAAGACAGGGGTATCTAATTAGTCTTTTCTGTGACAATCTTTTTTTGGATTAATATTCTTCTCTTTGAAAAGCCTAGCAGTAGTGCTTATGTCACCGGCTTTACTGATAATTAATAGTGTTCTCCACACACCTACACATATTCTCTCCAAAATATCCTTGTGTAATGCTACTACTGGAAAGAACAATTTCAATTAGAGAGGAGAGCTTTTGAAGTATATATCTGATGGCCTATTATAGGGAATGTGCCCTATTATAAAAGAGAGAAAAAACTCTGCTAGAACATAATATTTTATGTAATATGCCTGCTACATTGTTTAACCAAACATTTTATAGATATTTCATCAGGACATGACTTGGTTAAGCAACAGGATGAGCATTCACCCACATTTCCCTTTTTTGAATCCTTCAGATGTTTTCCTGTGCTATTTTCACCCTCATCACAGGCTTATTAACTTGGGGGTGAGGTGACAGGGCCTTTGTCTTCGAGTCTTGTAATTATAATTAATAGTAAGTTAAAGGGAAGCAGAAAGCGTATATTCAAAGTTGAAAGTAAAATGACTTTGTGGCACTTAGGGCAGGTGCCAAGAAGATATTAAGTAAGAGCTCATTATTCTTATTAATTAGAACTTCGGGAAGACATCTCTGAGAATCAAAGTCATTCTGTGGCTTGAGGAAAGGAGTTGTGCTGTCTTCATTTTAGCATACTGAGGGCCCAGTGAAGCCCTTTCTCATGGCCAGCACTACTTAGCACCTACTGTATACATGAAGGCAGGGAGAGGATACAACACGTACATATGGCCCATGGTTTCCCTGAATCCAGTCCTGAAATCTGTATTATGAAAAAAACAACCAGACAACTCCCTGGTGTTCATTTGTGAAAGTATAATATATGACGGCTACATTTTTGTCAGAGGTTTTAAACATCAAATCAAGCCCAGTAATGTCCAGGGTCTTATCAAAACCACATGGAAACATCATTTTTCTCAAAATACCTGCCATTTTAAGTACTAAACTTACTATTCATGATGCATAAAAGAGGCATGAATGGATTATAAAAGCTAACTGTTGGAAGCACCTGGTTACAATGAAGTACAATAACATTGATAAATGATAATAGAGAAGTATTATAGAGAGCTGACCATGTTCAACTATAGTTCCAAACTTCTATATAGATCAGTTTATCTTATCCTCACAACAACCCTATGAATGTTTCATTATTTCCTCCTTTTCACAAGTAAGGAAACTGAGGCTGAGAGGTTGTGCGTTATCATTAGCTCATAAGTAAGTTGTCAGCTAGGATTCAAAGCTAAGCAGGCTGGCCACGGGGCCTGTCTGCCTGCTTGGTGGTGATGTTCACTGTATAACCCTACGTGTATAACCCTGTTCTCAGTTCTTTACATGTATTAACATTTACTTCTCCAGATAAACCTATGAGGTAATATTCACCTCATACATTAATACCTCATAAGTTTATATTCTACCCAATTTCAGATGAGGGCCCTGAGACAGGCTGGTGAAGTAACTTATCCAAATCTAGCAAGTGAACACTGAAGCAGGAGTTCAAATTAATATGTTACTCTGGAGCCCATACTCTTATTAAATACTAATCTCCATGCCATGGAAATTCTTTGGAACAGGGGTAGACAAACTAGGGCCCAAAGGCTGAATCTAGCCCACTACCTGCTTTTATAAATAAAGTTTTATTGGAACACAACCTCATTCATTTATATTTTGTCAATTGCTGCTTTCATGTTATAATGGCAGATTGGAGTAGTCACAACAGAGACCGTATGATCCGTAAGCCTGAAATATTTACTCTCTGGCCCTTAACAGAAAAAATTTCCCAACCTCTGCCTTAGAACATGGTACTTCTTTCTCAAACATCTTTGGTGTATCCCTCTACCATGCTGAACCTAGCCAGTGCCTAACTAACAGAAAATACCAAGTGGCAAATGGTTACAACCTTCCACACACCATTAGAAAATGACAGAAAAAAAAAAAATGAATTCTTTCAAAACTTCCAGATGTATCTCAAGAAATCCCCTAGACATAAATAAGACATTTGGCATGGCTTGTGCTCCTTGTGTCATCTAGAAAAGGAAAGGGAAACTGAGGTTTTGAGCTCACTCTGCTGAAAGACATGGACTCTGGATACAGTCCACTCAAATTCATGTCCTCATTTGGCCACTTCTTGGCTTCACAGCCTTGAGCTAATCACTTAACCTTTATAAGCCCCAGTATCACCATCTGCAAAATGGGGATAATAGTAGACCTAACTCACAAGGCTATCAAGATTGTTAAATGAATTAATCTATGCAATTTTAGGATCAAGAACTGACTCCTATGGAGTATTTTCTTTTTTTTATTCTTCTTCATCTTCTTCAAAAGACTGATTCAGAGATAAGTAGAATGGTAAGAATTGCGGCCTAGGAAAATTCTGAGTAAATTAGAAGCCTATGGAATCAATGCTTATTCAATATCCTTCTACGTTTGTTCTTTACAGGGTGCTCTATAAAATGGTAGATAAATAGGCAATGCCCCTCTGACAACTTGAAGTATGCTGCAAGGCTCATAGTATTAGCACAAGAGAACAAATTAAATACCTTATCAAGTGTAACATGTACTACATCAGCACAGAAGGTAGACAGGAATATAGGAGGGTGCTGTCATTTGGTTTCTGCTACAACACCAGAGCATTTTAACTGTAAAGGGCAGACTATTGTGTCATGTGGTATCCAGATCCAGTATACACCCTGACAATTCCTAGATTTTTTTTTTTTTTAACTCAGGGTATAATAATGACTTAAGCATTTACTGAAAGTGATGATAATTATCTTCAATCTCTATCACAATAATTACTGCTATCTATAATATACACATATAAATAATAAACTCTGAAATATGAGTGCTGAGTAGAAGTAGCTAAAATCATAAACCTCAAAATCAAACTGTCCTGAATTCAAAGTCAGTCTCTATCCATTACCAAATGCAAACTTGAATAACTTACATAATATCTCAACCTCTGTGTCTTTGTCATAAAATAACAAAATTCATAGTGCCAAAGTCAATTACTCAGATATTTGACAAGCATTTGTTGGTGATCTGCTATGTGCCATTCACAGCTGGGGTTGACTATCCAGCAAGTATTCAGCAAAGAAAACAGACATAAACCCCTGCCCGTGTGAGCTGTCATCTCACTTGTGAGAAGTAAAAGCATGGAGTACAAGTTTTGGTGTACATTAAGTTTTCAAACAATGTTAGATATTGTTACCATTAATGGATGATGGTGGAGGAGCAGGACTTCACACACTAATGCTTCATTTTGGAGTTGATAATAGCACTGAACTTGAGTATTCGGGGAAACATTTCTGCTCCATGTGTTCCCGTCTTGATCATCCCCCACATGGAGTGACCTGAGTTGGGAGTTACAGCTCTCAATTGGGGATCCTCATCACTGTTACCCAGTCTTTGCAGACGCAACTATCCAGTGACCAATTCAATAACAAGTGTTTATTAGCTAGCTGGTCATTATAAAGCACTAAGTTCCTTCCTATATACACTGAAAATATTTCTGTTCGCTTAAAGACAATTCTATGGACAAAGTAAAATACATGCTTTGAAGAATACTCTTCCAGTGTTTGACGGAATTTGAGCAGAATCATTAGAAAAAAAGTCACTTATAGATGGGAAATACTTTGTTTTTAAACATCAGTTTGAGAAAAAGAATATATGGGCAAAGACACCAGAGTGTGATCCGTCCTTGTGGAATTGAAGTCGAAGTTGCAGTTGGGATGAATGAGGCCCCAAATTGGAAGGGATGATGAGTCCAGAAAAACACTTCCAAAACTGATTAGCCACCAATGGATTTGTGTTTTTATTTTTTTTCCTTAGCTTCTGCAAGTAGCTCCCCTCACAAAAGTCATTTTGGAAACCTATCTTTCAAAATTTGTAAAGACATCAATGATTTAGTTATCTTCACGTAAAGAGAGTAATTTATCATCTAGTCAAGTGTGCATGTGTCTGCCAGGAAAGCTGTGTGCCAACATACATCATACTTAGTAGCTTCAAGGATTTGGTCGGCCTTCTTATGTGTATTTGAATATAGAATTCATTTCAGTCTGACATTTTTTACCTCTCATCATATTTTTCTTCTAATTAAGTTCTATAAATGTATCCTCTACCCATTTTGAGCTGTAATAAATTCCTTTCCTGAATTGGCCTTCTGAAACTCACAAACCAACATTATGATGAATTGCAAAATGAAAAATTTCCCTTCTACTGTGTTTATTTTGAGTAGCGAAGTGCTAGAGAAAAATGAAACAGCATTTCACAAGAAAGAAGGTCCCGCTCATAGTCTTCACAGGCCTGTGAGTTGAATATTTCCAACACGTACTGATCACAGCAGATTCACAAAGCTGTACAGGCCTAATGCAAGGGAATGAATTTCCTGTTCAAACTTTTGGGGGTAAATGTTATTAATGGAAGGGACCCATAATAAGAAACATTTTGCTCTCATGTGAGTCCTGGGGTTACCCATGCAGGTATGGACTGAGACCATGATTTCTTTGGGAAATTGATTTCCTAAAGTCCATATTGCAGAAGGAAAAGAACAAGAATGTACTGTGGGAGAAAAGAATGTGTAATTTAAAAAAAAAAAATTAAGTCATCTTTGTCTTACTTCACTGTATAGGCAAGTAAATACATTACGTTTTAGATTTGAGAAGGCTGTGTTGAAATTGAACCATTCATTGCTAATTAGGCTAGTATTTTAATAGTGCTTAACACTGGGCACATTTGCTCCCATTACATTGTAAGGCATAGATAAAACTCTATATAAATAAGATTAAATCATTGCCATAGATAAAGTGTCAGGCATTCACCTTGTAGATTCTTGATTTTGGAATGGTTTAGCTTCAATATTTAAATAGCCACAATGATCATAACCCGATTGACATAATACTGGTTGTGTTAATCATTAATTTTATATACTTCTTTTCTATTTCCCTCTATGCCTTTACAGAGTGGGGATTGCCATGTGCATCCTGAATTCATTACCATAATTTGTGTACTGTGCATTGACTGAATCCAATTTAAGTGGTTTAATAGCACAGAATTTGAGCTCCTTTGCTTTGTGCAGATAGTAGGCCAGAGTTAATGTTTCACTTATCGTATTTATTACAGGACTAAGGTAATGGTTATGATTCTTGATCTTTTTCTGGATCATGGCCTGATTTAAGATATACTGTAATCTGAAAAGAATTTGTATTTTCTTAATAATAAGCATGGCTACTGGTCCAAACAACCCAACACCAAATTATGGTTGACATCACTTTTTCTCCGTAAAAGAAAAAAAACAAAACAAAACACAATTATTGCTTTTAACACAGAATTAGGCATAAGCAACTACCTAAACCAACCATCTCATTTGGCACATAAGGAATTTGAGAGCCAGTGAAGTTAATTAGATTGATGGCATTCAGAAAGAGATTAACATTACAGCACTAACCAGGATGTTAAAACCTGGTTCCTCTGGGCAGCCGAGTGGCGCGGTGGTTAAGCGCTGGCTTGGGAAACCAACGACCTCGTTCGGGTCCCACCTATGAGGTTCCAGTGACACTGCCCTCAAAAACAAAACAAAACCTAGTTCCTCTGAGCTCCAGACCAGCATACTATGAACCATCCTGCCTTACTGAAATGAGATCATAATTTCCATTTTATTTACTCACAATGTGAAACCATTCACTGCTATCTCCCCATAATTCTCTCTCCTCTCTCCCTGTGTAGCATCGCCATACACCCCCGAAAAGACATCCTGGTCTCCTGTGGTGAGGACCATGTCTGGAAGTTGGTGGGGCTCCCCACAGGCAACGTGCTGTTCACAGGATTCGGCCACACTGACTGGCTTTCCAGTGGCTGTTTCCACCCCAGGTCAGTGCACATAGCTCCCCGAACCAGCCTCATCTCTCCTGGCAATGCATTTATGTATCCTGTTTCTTCACTCTCCTGGCTTTTTAAATTGAAATGTGGATAACAGACAAAAACTGTACAGATTTAATATATACAAGTTGATGAGTTTGGAGATAGGTATTTCCAAAAGTTTCCCGACTCACTTTATTATCATCATCATTAAAACAACATAAAATCCCTCTTAGCAATTTTTTTTAAACACACACTACAGTATTGTTTACTATAGGCTATATGGTACCTGAAAGATGTCTAGGACTTACACTGTATAAATGAAACTTTGTTCTTTACTGGCTTTGATGGCACTTTTCTCTCTGCAACCCCCCACCCCCACCTCCCACTGAATTTAGAAATGTGTAGATAAATGTTCCTTTGGCTTTCATTATATTGACTTTAGATTGATTTATTTTGAGTTTTGGTGCCCGTAAAACTTAGCCTACATGCTGATGCATTCAACAAGAGTAGTAAGCTTCCCAGAACCAGTGTTATTAATGCTTCTTGTACTCGCAAAGTCTGACAAGGCACATGGATTTCTAGTCAATAATGCATGCTAATGTTTACCTTGCCTCTGTTAATCATACAGGTTTTTCTTTTAGAATTAAGTTATCTACCATAAAGGATAGGAAGGCAGTGATCAATTTCTTTAAAAATTCAATGACAACTCAAGATATTAAAGAGAACAAAATACAACTGAAAGCATTGAACTCTGTAATGTTCAAAATTCATTGAATTTTTATACCCCAAAGGCCAACGGCACAGAAGGAAAGGTATTATTAAACACAGAGATGCATTATGGCTTCTGGCAGATAGCTCCTACCCCGAATCCTGTCTCCTGTCGTTCATCGTTACTCTTAACTTTTGTAAACACTCTTGTGTCTGCTTCTTTTTAACACTCTCTGGTCTTATTTCTCTTGTAGACTCATAGTTCTGGTGCAGTTTCTAAACCATTCCATTGGGAAATTTTGTTCTTAGATGGACTCTTCATTGATTTATGTTTCATGTTTTCCCAAAACTCCCTTTAAAAAAACAAACATTTTCACGTTGGTATGAATATCAATGTAATTAGATTGAAACAAAAATAAGCTAAGTTTTTCAAAAATGTGTGAGTTAATGAAAAAGAGTGAACAAATTTTTTTTAATTTAAATTTTTGAAAATTTTCTCAAAGTATAATTTATCTGTAATATTAGATGTTTAAATTTAATTTTTGAACATGCAGTGCATTCCCTATCCAGGATATAGGTAAACAGAGCTGTGCTGTCTCTCACCTCTTAGGAACAAAAAGCCCATCTTGAAAGCAGAGACAACACAATTAGAAGTGTAGCCTATTACTTACGTAGTTGCTGGGCATGCTAATCAGATTTCCATAATGCTCTGTTACCATGACAGCCAGTGACTCAGAGATTTTCTCATTAGTGCTTGACCAGCACAGGGTCCTTTTAATAGATCTTCCTGTTTTCCCACTCAATTACTGAAATTAAAATGAGATGAAATACATCATTATTCACTCATAATATCAATTTACATTCATTACTTTCTTTGGCAGAATTGTAGTAAAATGTAGCTACACTGTTTGCTTTTTTCTAGTGTATGCAATAAAAATAATGCGAAAAAATACATTTAACCGTAAGTGTCAGAAGCAACAAAAGATCTATTTTTATTTAGAGATCAATTCTGAAATAGTTTATAAATCAGACCTCATTGAATTAATGCTTAATGTGTACAAATCAACACTGAAGGCAATATACGTGTAATACAATACATATAACATATGTATAAATATATGCACATGTTTAATATGTCTTAAAAGTTGCTAAAATTTATGTTTTCAGGAACACATTTGTGACATTTGATTTTGATTTTGGCTTAGGTAATTTAGTCAGTAAAAAAACAATTTAGTTTTGAAGATAGCATTTTTCCAATTTATATATATATATATATATATATATATATATATATATATATATATCCATCATTAAAAAATTCAACCAAAACATATTTGATTCAAAGATGATATTTTAATATATAGTTGTGTCTTTAGTTAATGAATGCAGTCATACTCTTCCTTAGAGACCATCTTTGTGATCAGCTTGATTCTGCTCCAAGGGAGCAGAACTGTATACCGACACCTGCCTACTTCCTATATGCTTCACCTAGAAAAACAAACTTGTATGTTTTCTTTATTTTTCATTGCAGTTGCTTCTAGCTCAGTGTTTTCTGTGGCTTCCAATTGGATGTGCTCTTGATTACTATGTCATTCTCTTCTGCCACAGTTACATAATCCAGATTTCCTTTGGGGGTCAATCCCACTGACCCAAATCTTTGTCTTCCTATTTCGTCTTCCTATTTCCTTTGTTGTACCAGACCCTAGCAGTATATAAACAACAAATAAAATAGTCACAGCAATAGCAATATCAGGAAAAGGAGGGTAAACAGGTAAAAAATAAACTGAGAGGATAACTATCATTTGAGGAGTCAGATCACATGATGTTGAATTGTATAGAATAAAAGCTATTTTAAATACAATAATAAGATTCTGACAGAAATTCAAAGTATCTCTCTCAGTTTTTTATCTGTCAGGTAAACAAAATTACAATGCAATTAGAGGAATTAATAAAATAGTAAGAGTATTTAATAGTATATGTTGAACTTTGTACTTTTTTGAAGAGAGAATACTCATACAAATTCTTTGAAATCACTCATTGTTAGATTTTTTTAAAGTGTATAACTCTTACACCAAAAATGCAGCATAAACGAATTCTACAGAATAACAATTACATAAAACATAATTTGCTTTATGCAAGATTTATAATAAAAGAAAATGATAAAACAATAAGTAAAGTATAATAAAACCTGAATTATTACAAAGTAAATAATATTAGGTCAAAGAGGAATTATAAACTCTTATTACCAAGTTGGTAAACAGTCACAACCACAATTCTTATCAAACTTATGAGATGTAACCAAAGCTGTAATCAGAGTAAAATTCATAGTTTTAAATGCCTTATTATTAAACAAAAAATGAAAATAAGTGAATTGTGAATTCAATTTTAAAAGTATAACTGGTCAGTGAAGTACATAAAAGCAAAAGAATTAATACATGAAAAGCATAAATTAATAAATTAGAATTAAAAGAGTAAATATATGTTAATCCAAAGTTTTTATTTGTTTGTTTTTGAGAGACAAAGAAAATAAAACAAGGTTCTATAGTAAAATAAGTAGATGCCTCAAAAAACTTCTGGAGAAATAAAAGTGAGGAAGTGTAAATATAAACCGTAGCAATTTAGGAGTTAAGGCCACATATACATAGAGCAAAAAATATATATGTTTGGAATTTTTTATCAAATAATAGATTTCTATGAAAATAAGTAAAACCAATACTGAATCAAGATGAAACAGAAACTCAGCATAGAGTAATAACAATGGAAAAAAATGAGCTTTGGAGCTTCAACCTCACTTTCCTGTTTTAAAAAGTTTTATGACTGAGTTTTAAAAACTTAAAAAAAATAAATCAAGGGCCGGCCAAGTGGAGTAGTAGTTAAGTGCTGGCTTGGGAAGCCAGCGGCCCTGGTTCGGGTCCCACATGTGAGGGCCAATGACAATGCCCTCAAAAAAAATAAAATAAAATAAAATAAAATAAAATAAAATAAAATAAAATAAAATAAAATAAAAATAAATAAATCCGTTAATTTTTAGATTCATTGAAAGTTTTGAGGAAACTTTATTACTGGTTCTACAAATATAGTGTAAACATAATTCTAAACCAAACAAATATAGTACCCCCATCCCAACTGTAGGCCCATTTCACAATTATAGATGCAAAACTTTTAAAAAGAATATAGAAAATGGAGTTCAGTTGTATGTTTAAAAGCAATATTATGACCGAGTAAAAATTTTACTTGAAAAGCATGGAATACATAAATGATCCAATTATAAGGACATATTATAAATTATATTTATAAATAGATATTGAACATTACTTTAAGATGGTTGGGTGAAAATTTAACATCTATCCTTAAGACACAGATGTTTGCAAATATTGTTAAGCCCCATGTTTTGAAATTGACAAGAAGAGCGGATTTTGGAAGATCTGGGAGCTGAGAAGATCTGGCAGGTGGGTGTAGAATCTGGAGTTAGATGGGTCAAAAGAGAAACACTTGCACTTGCTTACAGTTATTAGAGCAAAGTACGGAGCATGAAACCAAACAGACAAAAATACCTAGGATACCTAAAATCGAAACCGGAGTAAGACCCATTTGTCCAAGCTCTCACATAAAACTTAGTTACTTATCCAGCTGATGTTTATTCTTAATAAATGTTAGCCACATCTCTTTTTCTTTTCCTTAATGATATTGTTTATTTTTATCAAAATATTCTCAACAGTGACAATTTCTAACATAACTCAAAAGTGAAATGGAAGACTATACATACTGAAGGCATTTAAAAACTGTTATCACAAGAGTTGAGCTCCCAAAGACTGTGTTATTTCAAAATAATGTTATGCATACAATAGATCATTGCCATATATTGTTTACCATAAACTTAGTTTGTTGGTATCCAAGTCTGTAGGTTCTTTAGTAGGATTTGTGTATCAAGACACGTTTTAGAAATGACATGTGTAACTCATTAATAATCAGTGTAGAACTGACTGTTATTACACATTTACCATTAGATGGTGATCACACGTTAGTAAGGCAGAACACCCCATGCATTTACTTGGTGGACTGATGAACTAGCTGTTCAAAGTTGTTGATTAGTCACTGAATGTGATGAATAGCAGAACAATGCAAAGGACATGCAATTGTGCTATCTTTGCATTATTAAAAGAGGGAAGTATACAATACTGAAAAGAGGAATCTTAACCTTACTCCATGGAAAGGTAGAAATATGAGAACATATAACACAAGGAGTCAGAGCTTCAGGTTGCCCATATTAGAATCTCAGGTTTACTTTTGCTAGTCCTGTCAGTTTTCTCATTCATGAAATGGGTGTAATATTCATACCTATTTTGTAGGTTGATTGTTAAGGTTAAATGCTATAATATATGAAAAATACAAATACTATAGTCTGGCACATACATGCTCAATAAATTTTAGCCATTATTATTATTTTTTTATTCATTGATAGGAATTGTGAGAACTTAGAGATATAAAAAATTGTTATGAAACCAGTAGCCTTAAACACAATGGGCTAAGAAGGGTAGAGTCCATTGTTATGTTTGGGTTACACCAAGCTCCATTAGAAAAATACTATCCATGAAACATTACTTGTAAGATAACGTCCAAAGTTTTTAACAAGTTAAACACAGAAATAGTTATAAATTGAAAAACAAATATAATTAATGCGAAAAGACATATGTTATCCATCTATTCTTAGCCCTTAAAAACATATATATTTAAAAAAATATATTACACCAATTAATTTTGTATTCTGCTCTTACAGAATAAATAATTTTTCATATTTCCCCATCTTTTTTACATTTTAGAAGGAAAAAATACTTTGACCAGAAACACCAAAAAAAATATACTCTTAAAATAGTCATTTTGTTTTGTTTTGTTTATTATTAAATTTATTGGAGTAACATTGGTTAATAAAATTTTGCAAGTTTCAAGTATACAATACTATAATACATCATCAGTATATTGCATTGTGTTTGTATCACCCAAGGTTTAGTCTTCTTCTATTGTCATATATTTGACCCCCTTTACCCTCTTCAACCTTCCCCAATCCTCTTCCCCTCTGGTAACCACCATACTACTGTCTGTCAGTGAGGGTTTTTTTTTTTGTTTATTTGCTTGTTCACTTGTTGCTTTCTGTTTTATATCCCAGATATGAGTGAAATCACGTGATTCTTTTCTGTCTGATTTATTTTGCTTAGCATGTAGTATTTTTTTTTTTAAGAGGGCAGTGTCACTGGCCCTCATATGTGGGATCCAAACCGGGGCCGCTGGCATCCCAAGCCAGCTCTTAACCACCGCACCACTCGGCCGGCCCAGCATGTAGTATTTGACCTCCTATATCCACAGACACATTTTATTATTGTTGGTCCATTGAGACTAGCTTTGGTCAACTAAAACACAAAGCCACATACCAATCTCCAGGTTAATATTAATAGATCAATAAAATTCACATTATACTAAATAATGTATTACTTGGTCTTTACCTATACTAGGGAACTGTTCAATGACAGTAACATAATTTTGAATGTAAATACAATCTCCATTTCTCTGATGCTTGGAGTTGCATTTTCTTTTGTACAACCACAACTTATGTCAAACAGCATGTATCTCCCGAACTCCCTAAATATCTCTATGAAATGAAAACAGTTGGGATTAGTAGTTTAAACAATTTCACAGTGTTGCGTTTTTTTTTTCCTGAGTTTGCTGCCTGAGGCAGAAATAGAGCTGACAGCATCCTGTTAAACATAACTTCTACCCTTATAGGCTGATTTATGAATTGTGAAAAAAGGGCCTATCCAAAATCCCCCATTCTCTCTTTCCTGTGCAAGCCACCTATTTATGTATTTATATTGTGCCTAAAACCATAGTGTAAAGCATATAATTTAGTTATTTAAAAGAACAGAATCTTGGATAACCTTTTTAATGGCTATAAACATAAAGCCAAGAGTTCAAATTTCAAAACATAATGAAGAGATTGATGTAACATTTCCCTAAGCTTATGATGTCCTGCTACTTTCTGAATTTCAGAGGTAGATGCTTTCATTATGTGGAAACCTCAGTAGATCGTTACCAAGATAATTTTTAGATATACCTGTTAAATAATAATATTCTACTTTATATTTTTTGAAGATGTGTATGTTATGCTTCTGTTCTTCATATGTTTGTCACTTTTATGTGAAGCATATAAACAATGAAAATAACAACATGACTTCTTTAAATATATTTTTGTCTAATTCTAAAAGTCATACATAAGAAAAGTGTTTTAAAAAATATTTTCCATTGTCTTTCAGCTCAGTGAAAACTTGGAAAGACTACCCAAGGTTTCTCCTCAGGCAGGTGGCAGGGTCTGGTTGTACATTGAGAAGCACCTTCTAAAGTCAGGCATCTTTTCAAGTGTGGGTATAACAGTACGGGGTTCTTTCAATTTATTAACCTCTGAGAGCCTCAGTTACTTGTTTGGAAATGGGGATAACCTACTTCATAAGGTTTCCTGATGGCAGCCTAAAAAAAGTCTATGTAAAGCATTAGCAGTCAGGGGCTCAGAATCACCATTTGGTAAGAGTAGCATTGTTGGTGTTTGGCAGATTCTAGCCTAGATCTGGTTTGCTCTGAAACCGAAATGGTCTCCAGGTCTATCCCCCTCTTTTTAGCCAGAAAAAGAAATCTAAGGAGTACTGAGTGTTAAGGGAAGGGTTTGTGTCTTACTCATCTTTGTATTCTTCGGACACAGCAGATCATTTGAAACATTATAGGGAATTAATAATTATTTCTTTAATTAAAATGCGCAGAATTGAAGATGCTAGACCATGAATGTGACCACTTACTCTCATACTCTTGGTAGGTACCATGTGAGTAAAGGAATATACTCACAAACCTACACATATAGACATGCTCATACACACAACTTGTTACTACTGAGACCACTTTATCAAAGGAACCAAAAACTTCATGTTAGCCATTCTTTTGGCAGAAAAACCCAAAAATATAAAATCTTCTCTGAATAATATTACAATGAGGAGAAATTTCAGTCAAAACCCATCATAAAAGGAGAAACACAGACTGGTAGAATAAGCACCTTCAAAAATCTACTCCTCTATAAAAGCCAAGAGAGCACTGACAAAAATTGCCAAAATCAACATTTTCTGAATTCTGGAACTTTACTAATGGCCTGTACCAATCCAAAGAACGCTCATTCAAGAAAAATTACTGAATCCGAGTAAGAACAGTGAGGTTTTTCATATTTTAACTTGTCTCACCCCCAACCCCTTTTCCCCCACACTGCGGTGACCTTGAAAACCAACTTCCTCACAATCATGCTAGCTGTGAAAATGAGCATCAGCAAGTAGAGAGGCAGAACAAATTTGGAGATCCCATTCTCATAAAAATGTGCCTATTTGAACTTTCTAGAAATTCTTGTTTGCAGGACTTGGTTTTTTATTTTTTTAAGATTTTATTGGGGAATTGGGGGAGGGGAACAGCGTTGGGGATCTGGGGAAGGGGAACAGACAAGTTGCTGTCCTTTTGTTCTTCAGTCTAGTTGTGGAAGACATTGCTTCACTGGCCCATATTGGTATCATCATTGCGCTCTTCTTGGGTGAGGCAGATTGGTCACCGGCCTCTGGACGGCTGCTCATCATGGCGATTGGCAGCTCTGCTGGCAGCCAGCTGGTCATGCTGGCTGCCGGCCACACACTGTTGCCTATGGCAGCCCACTGCAGCAGGGGCTGCAGCCTACACCATCACCGGGGCTCACAGCCCAGCTCCAGGTGGAGCTGTTGTTAGCTGTAGAGGGCAGTGTCACTGGCCCTCATATGTGGGATCCTAACTGGGGCCGCTGGTATCCCAAGCCAGCTCTTAACCAATGCACCACTTGGCCGGCCCATCAAGGCTTTCTCTGTCAGAACGAACTATTTGCCAGGGCATTTGTAGCAAACAATTAAGAACGAGTGTTTAAATTTGCAATTGCTGAGGCAACAATAGCAGTTGAACAAACAAGAGGTTTGCTCAACCAAAGCTCTTAGAAAGCTGGAAAATTAAATATCCATAGGAGACTTACCAAATTTCTATATATGCATTAGGAGGGCATATATGATATGTGAGTGTCCAAGAAATAGTTGAAAAGGGTCTAATCTCTCATCTCTGGCTAACCTGGAGGACTTGTGCAAATAGAAGTAAAAGCTAAGGCAGAGTTGCAAACATCCAGAGTGTTGAAGATGTGCCCCAATGTGCACACAGAACCACTCGCCAAACACTGGATGGCGTATTAGTTCAAAGCATTTAATCATTACGTCCAATCTTTAGTTGACTGCTAAGCTAAACAAGCAGACTTCTGTGACCACACACAACAAAGAATACAGACTTCATTGAATGACTTTAGGAAAATTACTTAAGAAACCAACAACAAATAGCAGCAACAAGAAACCCTAGAGAGATAAAAATCTGATTTCTAGAGTGTCCATGTTATATATTTTTAAAAATATCAAGTTATCAACAATGAAAAAAAGAAGTAGAATACATGAAAAGAAACAGGACAATTTACAGAAACTGTAAATATGTTATCTTACATAATAAGGTAAAATTAAAATTGCTAATGTTTAAGATTCTAATAAGTTGACCTTAAAATAAAATTCTCGTGGATTATCCAGGTGGATCCAGGATAATTATGATTACAAGGCTCCTTTAAACATGGAAGAAAAAGGCAGAAGGGTCAAAGTAAGAGTCGTGTGATATGAGGTGATGTGATGTCATGCTATGTCATGTGATAAAGGGATTTTCCCTTGGAGAAATCAGAAGGAACCAGTTCTCTTGACATATTGACTTCAGCCTAGTGGAACTTATTTCAGAGTTCTGGTTCCAGAATTGGAAAGTAATAAATTCAAGTTATTGTGCTCCACCAAGTTTGTAGTAATTTGTTACAGCTGCAAAAAAAAATCTAATACATCGGTCTTGCACTACTATTGTTAAGTTCATTCCTAAGTATTCAATTAGTTAGTTAGTTAGTTAGTTAGTTAGTTAGTTAGTTAGTTAGTTATTCTAGCTGAGCCATCCTGCCACCTGTTGGCAGCTCAGTGGCAGCTCAACTCGGGCTGGGCATCAAACTGCTGTTGCTCAGAGCTCAGCTCACACTCTTGAGCAAGTCTTTACTAACTGAGCCATTTGGCCAGCCCTGTTCAATTATTTTTGATGCTATTATAAATGACGTTGTTATTTTAATTTTCAGATTGTTCAATTGTAGGGTATGGAAACACAATTGATTTTTACATACTAGTCTTGTATCAATATACAACCTCATTTATTAATTTTAATATTTTAGTAGATTTCTTAATTTTTTATATACAAGATGATATTATCTGCAAAGATAACTTTCCTTTTCTAATATGGATTCCATCCCCACCGTTTTGTTTCTTATCTAATTGTTTTCTTAAAAACTCTAGAACAGTGTTGAATAGATGTGCCAAGAACAGACATTCTTGTTTTATTTCTGATCTTAACAGGAAAATGTTCAGTCTTTCACCATTAAGTATGATGTTAGCTATGAGTTTTTTGTAGATGACTGTATCATATTGAAAAGTACCTTTCTATTCCCAATTTGTTGAGTGCGTTTATCCTGAGGTGTTGGATATTGTTAAATTCTGTCTCTGTAACTAGTAAAATGATCATATAGTTTCCCTTCTTTATTCTATCGATTGTTTTCCAGTATGTTGAAACTTTTCATTTCTGGCGTTAAGTGCTAGTTGGTCAAGATATATAACCCTTTTAATTTGCTGAATACAGTTTGTTAGTATTTTGTTGTGAATATTTGCATCTATATTCATAACAGATATAGGTTTGTAGTTTTCTTGTGATATTGATTTGGGAATCAGAGCAATACTGTTTCACAGGGTGAGTTGGGAATTGTCCCTTTCTCTTGTATTTTTGGGAAGATTTTGTGAAGGATTAATATTAAATCTTCTGTAAAGGTTTGGCAAAATTCTTCATAGAAGCCATCAGGTCCTGGGCTTTTTTTTTTGAAAGGTTTTGTTTACTAACTCAATTTGAGGAATTTGTCCATTTAATATATTTTATCTCATTTGTTGTCATATTTTTGCCGTATTTATTTCCATGTTGTTCATAGTTTCCCATATAATCATTTTTAAATCTTTAAGTTTGGTAATGATGTGCCTTTTTCATTCTTGATTTTAATAGTGTCTTCCCTTTTTTTTCCCTACATCACTCTAACAAAAAATTTGTCAATTTTGTTGCTCATTTTATTTTATTTTAAAAAGATTTTATTGGGGAATTGGGGCAGGGGAACAGAAAAGTTGCTGTCCTGTTGTCCTTCAGTTTAGTTATGGAGACGTCGCTTCACTGGCCTATGTTGGTATTATCATTGCGCTCTTTCTGGGTGAGGCAGTTGCTCGCCAGCCATGGCAGCTCATGAAAGCACATGCCAGCTGTCGGCCAGCCCCACTGCAGCCTACTCACCAGCGACTCTGGGCAGCCCAGCACCAGGTCGAGCTGTTGTTCACCATGCTAGCTGTAGAAGGCGCAGTGTCACTGTCCTGCATGTGGGATCCGAACTGGGGCCCTGCTGCTCAGAGCTCGCATCCCAAGCCAACTCTTAACCAATACGGCCAGCCCTGTTGCTCATTTTAAGGAACCAACTTTGATAGTTGATTTCCTGTATATATATATTTTTAATTACTATTTCATTTATTTTCATTTATTTCTGCTCTAATATTTATTATTTTTGTCTTACTCTGGGTTTAGTTTCTTTCTCTGCTTTCTTAATGTGGATAGATTATCATTTGGGATCTTTATTCTTTATTCTATTTATCACTGTACCATTTATAGTGATAAATTTCCTTTTAAGCAATGCTATAGAAACATTTTGTTTCTGTGGACTCTTGGGAGGAGTCCAGTGTAATGTAAGTTCAGCCACTGCCTGTGACTGGCCCGGTACTAACTGGTAGAAACTACTAAGTGATTCGCATTTACTGAGTCCAGAGGCAGGTGTGAGAGGCCACACTGTGAACCGAGTCTGGGTGCCACCCATATGGGTCCTGGGTCTGTTTAGCCAAAGGCACAGGGGCCCCGTGGTCTGCTGCCCCCTCTTGGCTATTCTTAAGGCTTAGTCGCTGAATCTTGGTTGGTACTTGAGTTGGGTGAGGTGGGGTGTTAAGCATTCACCAGAGTGGGGTGAGTTGTGTTAACCTGGTCAATGCAGATTCATATTTGGCACCAGGGCTATGCCTGGAGCCAGTCAGTAAAAGGGACACAGCACACTGAGGCCAGCTGCTGCCTGTCTGGGTCCTGTGGACTTTTGAGAGTATTTAAGTAAAATTGTAGTGTGTGCTAAGACCAGCCACCTGCCTCTGAAGGAACCCCTGGTGGTGCTTTGCTGAGGCTGGCTGCTTGCTGCTGACATTGCCTGTGGCAGTGTGCAGGCCAGGGCTGGTCACCCATCACTGGAAGAGCTTCTGGTGGTGCCCAAGTTAGGTGGGATGTGGTCTTAGGGAGCCACCAGGGTGGCATGAGTGGTGTTCACGAGGCTATCTGCATTACTCTTAAGCATATATTTGTGTCAACCTAATCTAATTCATTTTTTTGCCTTTCTCTCAGGAGGAAAGTTAAATGATTAATTTTTTACTTATTAACATTTATAAAATAACTTATTTGTGTCTGTACGTCCCTTACAGATTTTAATTTGATAATTATGTTCCTTTTATTGCTGCACAATAGAGACTTGTGCTTATAATTCTTTGAATTGTCTGTAAACAATTAAGCACCTCACATGTAACCCAGTTTGGGGTTGCTCTTCAAATTCTCCTGGAGAGCTAAGAAGCACAGTCATCCCATGTCTACCAACTGCCACTGCCCGTGTTGAGGCCCACCTTCAAAGAAATCTAATTGGATTAATATAAAAAGTTTTGTTTTGTTTTTTCACTTCCTTAGAACTCTCATTGTATGCAATCTTGTTTCCATCAGATATCAAGATTTGATTCCAGTTAGGGTTATTGCATGGAAGGCAAATACTCAGTTTCCACTGACAGCATATAATTAGGTCAGGGATTCATACTCTACAGACTTGAAAGAGTACAATAGCTTATGTCAACGTTTTTCTTTCAATTTGGAATATGGGAGTGAGACAGCTTGGAAGGGACGCTCTTGGAGAAGCCATCCTAAGCACCCTAAATTGGCAGCTAGCTGCTGATGCATGTCCAGAAAACTGTGACACTTTCCTTATGTGACCAACCTGAGAGGCTCCCTACAGCCCTCTTATCAAACACTTCTGAATGGGTGGACCATCCTAAGTGATACTTATTAAACTAACAGAAAACACTTGAACACATAACTAGTACATTCAAGTTAACTAAATACATATTCAATAATCAAGAAATTATTTAGAGTTTCAAATGCCTTCTCGGAGTGGGGTTCATCATCCTGTATTCCATTTTTAGAAATCCCACTCTCTCGTTGCATTATATTGTCTTCATCTCCTATTTTTCCTACCTCACTATTACTTACTATAACTTCATACATGATAATTTGTTTGATGCTGAGTTATCTTGAACCCTTTGGAAATGTGATTCAAAACTTTTCTAATTTTCTTCCTCCTTTCTTTGTTAGCGAATAGACTTCAGAGAGCTATTTTCTCTGATCCTTTAAAATTATCCTCTTCTTCTGACTTTTAGCATTATTTCAAAGATTTTATGGTTTGAAGAACAAACTGAGATCCAGAAGAAATAGTGCAATTGAAAATCGATCTAAGTGTGCTTATTTTCCACTTATTCTATATGCCTTTGCTGAAAGAAGCCCTAAGGCTCCATGAGCTTTCTGATTCTCTTAGTCCTTTACCGGAAGGGAAGGCCTGCTTCTGTGGCTGGGTGACCCATTCAAATCTGGAGAGAGACCCCCTCCCCTGGGTGTTATTCTTATATTGAAGACACTTGTTCCAGGAAATAAAGCACCACTTGCTACAGTCAGCTTCTGTGTATTATGACAATTCTTATACATTTTCCTCCATTCTTTAAGGAGGTATTAGTGGGGTTTCCAGGCTCTTTTTCTGAATGCCTTTAATTCTGCTGTTCTTTTATGGAGGGGAAGCTACAAATCAGACCTCTGTACATAATTCCAGCCAATTTGGTGTGCGGCATAGTTAGCAGGCATTCTTTGAACTCTTGGACATTTGATGAAAGTTTTCTAGTTTTCAGGGTTAGACTATGTTGTTCCTTGTGTTTATCTTCTTCTGATCATTCTCTAAACTCTGGGAGGGGGAAATTAGAAGCCTGGGTCGATGTCATCCTTTTACTCAGAAGCCCATATTTATTTTTAATAGATGATTAAAATTGACCTTTAAGGTCATTTTTATTCTTGAGATTTTATATAAGCAAATTTTGCCCTAAGACTTTTTCTGTAGGCAAGAAGTTTCTCAGGTCAAATAGATGCTGTCAAAATAATGACTCTGAGAACTGTTAAATGTCATGAGGAACTAACATTTTGCCTCTAGTTAAACCAAAAATCATTCAACTGTATCTAAGCTCCAAAGAAATATTAGCTTGTATGACCTAACCTTGCTGATTGATGGCCTGATTAAATTACAGAGAAAACCTTGGCAAGTTGCTTTGGTTTTTAGAAAATGTTGTCGATGCACAAATATCAGTAGAGCTCTCAGTTCTTGTCTCGGAAAGGCATTATAACATATGTGTATAGAAAAACCTTCTAATTGAGGGGATATAACACCTTGAAAGACACTATCAAGCCCTCAGGTCAAGCGTTGTCATTTTGGTCCACAATGTGCTCTGTTGTAAATGTTCACGAAGGCCACATCCATTGGGTAAACTAGCTCATGGCATGACTATTGCGTTTTTTGTGTGGTTTTTCCAAATCGCTTTCCAACACTATATCAAATGCTCAGCCAAATCAATCATAGAGAGTAATAAACATTATAAAGGCAATGACATGATGACCACAGGTTTTCATACTTAAGGATTGTTGCTGACACATAGGTAAACAATATAAAGTTATTAGTGATACGTTAAATACACCATTGTTTTAATTTTGCTAACATTTTTGTCAGATAGGATCTAACTTTTTTTCTTAAATACAGTTTACTTACTGATGAAAAACAATGACAAAGACTAAAGCAATTCATAACTTATGAAGGTCCAGTTAGAAGAAGGTGAGGCTTGAAGGGGGAAGAATAACACTATTACAATAGTGCTGGTAATAAAGAGAGCAAGGCCTTCCAACCTTCTTCAATCTGGATTCTTCAAGAGTATTAAACCCTAGAGGAAATTATTTAAGTGACACGTTTTCAAGTCTCCAATTCTGGATGTATAGGAGATAAATTAATGCATTTCATTTAATGGGTATATTAGAACATTGGGAATTGATTGTCTTGCAAGAGTCCTGATTGAGAAGGGCTAATCACTTATAAAGATACCTAAGAAATAGGCTCAATAGGAATAACTCTCCTATTGGAATTGGGAAAGAATGAAAATTTAATATGATCCCAGGTTTTTAACTTGGAACACTGGATTAATGATTTAAGGAATATAGATTAAGGAATACTTTTATGGAACATTTTACCAACTTCATTTTGGGTACATTGAATTTGAAATATCTGTGTGTGATTCAAGTAAGTGTATGTAGTATATAATCCTCAATGTCAGGAGAGAGATTATAGCTAGTGTATGAGTTATCTGCTGCCACAAGAATGTTGCATAATAAACCACCTCAACTATTTTCAGCTTAATATAAAAATTATTTATTCAACTCATAATCTTGTGGGTCAGCAGTAAAACTTGGGTTTATCTAGGAAGATCTGATCTCAGCTGGGCTGCTTCATGTATCTGTTCTCAGGGCAAGTCGGCTAGGTAGCTCAGCTTCTAGTGGTGTCAGCTGGCATTCCTTCAGCATCTTCCCCATGTGTCCTCCTCTGCATGCTTCTCACATCCTTCCAACAGGCTAGGCTAGGTTTGTTCTCACAGAGAGGCTCAGGTGCAAGGACAAGCAAGCCCAACTATGTAAGAGAACCAACAGAAAAGTGTGCACATTTTCTCGAGGACTAGGCTTGAACTAGCACAATATCGGTTTCTTCTCATTTTAGTGGCCAAAGCCACTAAAATGAGAGAGGGGTGGGACTACAAAGTGACAGCATCAAGAGCTTGGATACAGAAAGAGCTGAAACCATTTTTGCATTCTATCATTTCACATAGATGGAATGACCATGCATCAATGTTTGCTCGGAAAAGTCTCAGTATATTCCTGTTATCCTTAGAGGACTATTAATAGAACTCTCCTCCTACTCTCAAAATTGTGACAATTTGAGTGATAAATTATACAGGAGTCCTACATTTAGGAGGGGTTTGAATTGGAATAGATGAACTCATTGAAACAGAATGCGTGAAGTGAGTAAAAGAAATTAAGATTAGAATCCATGAAGGAGGTGCCATGGAGCAGATGAGCCAAAATGGACACTAGGAAGCCAGGAGAGAAAGTATGCATAAAACAGAGCTAAACGATAAGGTTAATACTGCCAAGGTGTGAAATAAAATATGGAATAAATATGTCTATTGCATTTGACAGCTAGAAGTCTTTCATGAACATAGTGAGAGATTTCAGAAAACTGATTGCAGTTCATTAAAAGGTTGACCCTAGTTCTTGCTCTCACACTGATTTAACATTGAAACGTTTTACTTGACTATTTTGGGCCTTCGATTTAAAACAAAAAAGGACTGGGCTCTGAGGAATGAGGTCCTTTGAGTGCTGACAACATGCTCCAAGTCTGAATACTAAATACTGATTCCAGACTAAAACCAAATGTGCAAGAACCAAGGCCTATAGCTTACATTTCTTCCCTAGCCATCATTTTTAACATTAAATAAAAATGGTCTGATGTGTATTCATTAGGAATTATTCTAATTTTATTTTATTATGTCTGTAAATTTATTTTTCTCTGCATATTTGATGTCTAACATTGACACAAAACTCAATAAGACCTACTGTAGTTACATTAAATATTAACCAGGACATTATTTGAAACATTTGGAAAGCTATGCTATCTCAGCCTGATCCAACACCTTACTGAACATATTAAACAAGGTAGCTTGAAGGCTTGTCAAGATATTTTTTGACAATCATCCTAACGTGATGAAACAAATAAGAAAATACCAACTACCCCAGAAGAGAGTTTATTTTAAAAAGCTTTATAGATTTGACATTGTGCAAAAGTTTCTAACTACAAGCAGGTACAGCCTTAATGGCATTAAATGACATTTAATTTTGTAAATAACAAAACCCGTTTTTGGAATGTAGGAACATAACTATTGGCAATTTGAAACTTCAAGAATAACTAATTGGCTAACACATAAAAGGACAGAAAATCTGACTAGTATTGACTTTGCAACAAACAAGAAAAAAAAAGAAAAGAAACCCACAATTTTCATGTAGCTGAATCCTTTCCTTGGCTGCTTACTTAACGCTTTGCAAACCTATTTTGTGTGAGTGGACATCAAATCCCCTTTGGGATTCTCAATTTCATTTATTTTTATCAATAAAAGAGTCTTCCTGTGGAGAAAGGAATAAATCACAGATAAATAAAATATAAGAGATTACACCAGGAGCCTGAGCTTTTACCTTGACTAATCCAATAGCTTTTGCCAAATATCTCAATGTCAAAAGCATTATAAGTATTCTACAAGGTATGTCTGGCAAAGAGAAATCAATAAAAAAGTATTGGATTTGATTAAAATGTTTACTTTCCCCCTCTTTCCCAAACTAAATAGCTCTTTCCCATGCTAACCTGATCTTTGATATGGTTATAGGCTGGCCTTGTTTCTTGTCATAATGCCACATGCCTTAGAACTCATTTCTGAATCATATACTTTTCTGCCTCCCCATAATTTCGGTGTTGGAGTTCATGCTCTGTTGTCATGTCTTGTGTTTCTGACCTTGTTAACAATCATCAAAGTAATAGTGCAAACCCATTTATACAAATTATTTTTTTTATTCTAACAACTTCATAATGCATTTTTTAATTTTTACAGAAGAGAAAACATGCTGAGCAAGATAATTCTGCCCAAGTTTGCTCAGCTCAAATATAGTTAAGTCTTTCCAATGATTTTGCTCAACAGAGACTCTTGGGCATCATAAAAAAATTCCAGAACACTGACTATGATATTAATCTAGCACCTCAGGGCTTTCCCATATTCTATTCTTCCTGCCGGGAGTGTTCTTCAAACTCTCCTTCCCCTTGTCCTTCACATAGTTAACTCTTAATCATTTTTCAGGGCTAAGTGTCTTAACCAGTTGGGTTCTGCTCTAACAAATTACCATAGATTGGGTGGCTCAAACAACAAGCATTTGTTTATTAGAACTCTGGAGGCTGGTAAGTCCAAGATTAAGGTGCCAGTAGATAGCATGTTGGGTGACAGCCCTCTTCTTGGTTTGCAGATGTCCATCTTCTTGTTGTCTCCTCACATGGTGAACAGCAGAGAAGGAAGGTCTCTACTGTCTCTTCTTATAAAGGTGCTAAACTCATCAAGAGGGCTCCACCTTCATGACCCAAAGGCACCATCTCAAATATCACATTTAGGGGCTACGGTTTCAATATATGTGTGAATTTTAGGGGAGGAGGACATGAACATTCAGCCCATAGCACTGAGCTTTCAAAGTCACTTTAAAAGGCATCTTTTCCTGATCCTTCCCAAACCCTTCCAGATTAGCAAAATTTCCCGGATGTACTTTTATACCTAACATCTCCTTATCAGCATTCATCACAGAAGGGATTATTTTTAAAGAATACCTGCTTCCTCTACCGGACTTAGAATCGGGGATAGCAGAACTGGGAACCACAATGTTGACTGTTGTATTCCCAACATATTGTGGAACTGAAAAATATTTGTCATCATACTAATGGTCTACGGTACTTGCTATTTTAAGACTTTCTCAAGACCATATTGCCCAGCCCTGACTGATTTCTTATCCTAAAACACTTTTTTTTATCATGTTACATTCCAGTGAAATCACTCTGTCACCATGTTATTTATGGGGGGGGGGGGAATGATGTTCCTTAGCGTCACATTTAGGGCCCTCCATAATTTTCTGATGTTGGAGAGGTCAATTACACCTATATCTATTCTCATGGACTAAGAACCTGAAATCCCAAGTTGGAAGTTGACATTCTCAAGTGATAGCCTTCAATTACTTATTTGATTGTTAGTTTCTTCTATAGTTTATAACATTCTTCAGAGAAAGAAAAGTTGGTATCTTATTTACATTGAACTATTGATGGTTAGCGCAATAAAGGTGTTCCTTAATATATACGGAATTGAATTAATAGCCTCTGAGAAACCCTGTACTTTGAAGGACGCAATATGAAGTGTACTTTTCATTTAAAGGTATATATAAATAATTTATTCTTTCCTTTGGGGAAATTTGACTATTCAGATGTATTATTCAATGCTTAAAAAGTTCTTACCACAGTATGTCCCATATTTGAGAATTTCTGTGAAATATCCTGATGTATAAACAGGGTTATCCTGTTAAAGAGCAACAAGCACCAATTGGGCTAAAGCAAATTCTTTTATAAGTCATTTTGGACCAAAACTTAGGGCTCTTGACTGAAAAAAAAAATCAATTCATTTGAATTATCTCCTATTATACTGCTGATGGAGATTTGGGAAAAGATTAATGTAAAAAAATATATAAGTAGAACAACCATATCAAGTCCATTATAATTTGTCTGTCTGGAGAGGGTATATGTTAGTGGAAGAAAAGTCTTCATGGAAATAACAGAACCAAAAGTCAGAATCCGTTGGTATACCAAGCTTCTTCTAGAGGGGATGGCATAAAACAGGTACTTTGTACAATAAGGATGATTGCTTCCACATATCATAGATCTTAAAACAACCCAACCCTTTCTGTCTAATTTCATGGTCACCAAACAATATTTAACCACAAATTGGTTTCTATTTTAGACTCTCAAGGTTGGGTGAGAAAATATAAAGATTTGAGTGTTCCACTATAGCCTACCAGCTATATTTCTTATTAAAAATTGCCATCATGTTTTATGTGTTTCCATGTCTTGTGTGTTTAGAATGAACTAGTCTCTTCTGCCTGTCCTACCTTGGTCCATCATAGCATCGTCCCTGTCCATTCTCTAACCCTAGGGCATGCTGCTTGGAGAAGCTCTTGAGTAGCCTATTAGGCTCTCACATTATATATGATCCCTTTCAGTAGACAGCACACAATTGTGCCTGTCAGAGTTAGCATGAGCCTGAACTCGAAATCTTTAACCTTTTAATTAACTGTTGCCTTTTAATTTTTAACTTTTCAAGCAACCATTTTTCTTATATAAGGTTTTCTGGTTAATTGATACCAAAGTTGGTAGCAAGCTTCTCTTTGCCTTGTCCTCAGGTATGTCTCTCTGAAACATGAATATAACATGGGGATTTCCTAGTCATTTTAAGCTCCATGAAATGCAAGCTTCCTGGAGAAGCTTATCTTGTGCTTCGTTATGTCCCACTATTTTGTGTATCTGTCCACAATGTCTTCTACTAGGGAAACTCAGGGTAATCTGTGATTTCTTTATTTTAACCCCCCATGGAAGTAATTTAACAATGCTTTCATATTCTGTCAAAGTTCCTGAGGACCTGAATAGACATTTCTTCAAAGAGGACATACTGTTTATTGCAGTATTATTTACAATAGCCAAGACATGGAAGAAGCCTAGATGTCCATTGATAGACTAATGAATAAAGAAGAGGTAGCAAATACTTATATATACAATGGAATATTACTTGGTTATAAAAAGAATGAACTCTTTCCATCTGCAACAACATGAATGGAACTAGAAGGTATTATGCTAGGTGGAATAAGTCAGACAGGGAAAGACAAATATCATATGATTTCACTCATATGTAGAACCTAAGAAACAAAATAAATGAACAAAGAAGACAGAAACAAACTGATTGATAACAGAGAATATTATGATGGTTGCCAGATGGAGGGGGATTGAAGGGATGGGTGAAAAGGGGAAGGGATTAAGATGTACAAATTGCCATTATAAAGAGAGCCACAGGGATATATAAAGTATAGCATAGGGAATATAGTCAGTAATATTATAATAACAATGTATGGTGTAAAATGGGTACTAGACTTATTGGGGTGATCACTTAATAAGTTATATAACTGTCTAATCACTATGTTGTATACCTGAAACTAATATAACACTGTATGTCAACATTAATTGAAAAATTAAAAAAATATACATGTATTTTTAAAATAATAATAAACTAAGGCCATGATTGAGAGTCAGGTGAGAGAGAGATGATGATATAGGGCCAATTCATTCTTAAGGATTCTGGCGAGATGCTCACTAGACTAGATTTATAAAAGGAGATTTGGAGGACAACATTTCTTCCCTTACTCCTACCAGGAGAAAATGCTGATATATTCTTGACTGTAGAGAACAAAATAAAATCCACTTCTTAGTATTGAAATATTATTTATATGGATGACCTATCATAATAGACTGTATTTTTGCTTTAACACTTGTTCTTTTTATTCTTAACTAATTTTAGAGCACCACAAAGTATTTATAAAGAACTGTAAGGGGTTTAAAGAAGACCACACCTTAAATGTCTTTGCATTATAAATTATATAAGCAGCATTTCCAATTCTTGAACAGTTTTTCATTTTGATTACAATGTTAGTACATTTCACTGTGAAAAGATAAAAACAAAGCATTTGTATCCAATATATAAATTAAATTTACCTCTAAAAATAAACAAAACATTTTAACTTTATGTGTAAAGCAACAACCTAAATCATTTCAGTATAGGACGTATCATCTAAATGATAGTTAAAATCCCATGTAAACGATTAACTCTGCATATTTTATTACTCTGAGGAAACCTCAGAAGTATTATTTAGACATGTAGTTATTATATTAAACTACCAAGGAAAACTTGTACTTATGGTTATGACGTTTCCATAATCATACTAAATGATTTATTTTTCCCCTCAAATAAGTATCTTTCAGGTTTGGGAAAAGGGTAGTCCTGAGAACAGTCTCCCAAAATATATCTTATTTTTTTTAAAAAATTTAACATCTACTTATGTGAAGTACTCTACTATATCTGAGAGTTTGAGAGAGACAGAAACATTTTCATGGGAAGTTTCTAATCTGTGAAATGTATAGACTTTGTACCCAAATATAATACTACATGGTTGTTCAATATTTCTTATCCTCTGAATATAAAAATACTAAAAATCCCCTATTATTTGAAAAAAAAAGAAATTGTCAAGGAGTAATTTTATAGAGTGCCAGGTGGTATATGCAGATGAAATAATTGTAACATGAGTGCACTGAGATCACTAAGCAGTTTGCCTTGTAATTATATTCCTGAAAGTGGTATAATTTCAGTTCAAGTTCAGCAGACGAACATCAGCCATAAATTGATATCCTTCAAGCCACTTAAGCAGTTTCAAGCCTTATAAATATTGGCAAGTTTAGTGAGAGGGACACTTTTTAGAAAATTTCTAAGCTAATGACTTCAGTGGCATTGTTAAATGTCCAAAGGTCATATGAGGGGAAACTTGGAAGATAGAAATGTGAAATTTAAATAGAAGAACTATCATGTTAAATCTAAAAAAAAAACATATTAGTAAGTGATATTTTCCTTTTGGTAATTTTACTGTATTTCTCAGCGACTTTCAATTACTTATCAGTAGTAAGAAAGTATTGTTTAGGATTTGAAAAGTGAGTAAATGTGTATAAGCTACAAAAGACTAATTAATTATTAGTAAGTAGTCTATCGTAAAACTGAGAAATCTCAAAGGTAGCTAATGAAATGAAGATTTCCATTGTTCTTTCCAATATCTTCACAAAAAGTGCAACAATTTAGTCATGAATAATAATAATTTAAAATGACTTTTATTGGTTATTTCTATTTATATTTCTTCAGTTCTTTTCTTTTTTAAAGATTTTATTGGGGAATTGGGGGAGGGAACAGCGTTGGGGAATGGGGGAAGAGGAACAGACAAGTTGCTGTCCTTTTGTTCTTCAGTCTAGTTGTGGAAGACATTGCTTCATTGGCCCCTGTTGGTATTATCATTGTGCTCTTCCTGGGTGAGGCAGTCAGTCTCCAGCCATTGGTCGGCCACTCACAGCAGCTGCTGGCCACTCATGCTGGCTGCTGGCCATTCAAGATAGCTCATGGAAGCCCACTGCAGCCCCTCTGCAGCCTATGCCACTGCTGGCCACTCACCATAGCCCAGCTCCAGGTCGAGCTGTTGTTCACCATCTTAGCTGTAGAGGGCGCAGCTTACTGGCCCTCTATGTGGGATCTGAACCTGGGCCTTGCTGCTCAGAGCTGGTGTCCCAAGCCAACTCTTAACCAATTGAGCCACTGGGCAGGTCCCCTTCAGTTATTTTCTTGACAATTATTCTGTGTGCAGACAAGTTGCTTTGTCCTTTGTTAATTACCTGTTTATTACTTTCAACTTGAATCAACCATGTATAATTCAAATATGTTTCTCTTTTTATGAAATATGAGTCAAATTTTATTTTACTTGTACTTTTTTTCTTTTTGTTAAATTTTAGTATATTGAACTTTGGAGTTTGTAGTGTTTGTCAACATTTTTGTGGAGAATGGAAGGATTTTTTTTTTTCTATGAACGTAGAGCTCAGAAAGTTATCAGCCATACCTACCAGTTGGTTATTATTCAATTACATTTCTTCTAGTTTCCCAGTGACTTTATTTTTTTACAGTAGATTTAAGTTTACAACAATATTGAGAGGGATGTGCAGAGATTTCCAATACACCCTATGCCCCCACACATACATAGCCTCTCCCATTATCTACATTACTTATCAACTAAGTAATGTATTACTTAGAATTACATATCAACTAAGAATTACATATCAACTAAAAATTAACCTACAGTGACACATTATAATCCCCCCAAATCTAAGGTGTACCTTAGGATTTACTCATGTACATTCTGAGTTTGGACAAAGTTCAATGAAAATTTAATGACATATATTCACCACTGTAATATCATACAAAGTGTTTTCACTGCCTTAAACATCCTAGTACTATCTATTCATCTCTCCCTACCTGACAAACCCTGTCAACCACAGATCCTTTTGCCGTCTCCATAGTTTTGCATTTTTCAGAATATCATATAGTTGGAAACATTCAGAATATCATATAGTTGGAAAAGTCATGATGTATTTTTTCTATGTTTTTCATTGCAAAAATGTGTCATGACTTTTCCAACAACACAATAGTATATGGCTTTTCAAACTGGCTCCTTTCACTTAGTAACATTCATTTAATGTTCCTCCGTGTATTTTCATGGCTTGATGGATCCCTGAATAATATTCCATGTCTGGAGGTACTAAAGTTTTATTTATCCATTCTCTCCTGAAGGCCATCTTGGTTGCTTCTACATTTTGGCAATTTTGAATAAAGGAGCTATAAACATTCTCATGCAGGTTATTGTATGGACATAAGTTTTCAACTCCCTTGAATAAATACCAAGGACTAAAATTGCTGGATTGTATGGTAAGAGTATGTTTAGTTTTCTAAGAAACCACTAAACTGTCTTCCAAAATGGCTGTACCACTTTGCATCTCTGCTATCAACACGTGAGAGACCTTGTTGCTCCACATCCTTTCCAGGAATTTGTGTAGTCAGTGTTCGGAATTTTGACCATTTTAATTAGATGCATAGTGGTATCTCACTGTTGTTTTAATTTGCATTTCTCTGTTGACATATGTAGAACATCTTTTCATACGCTTATTTGACATCTTTATATCTTTTATGGCCCATTTTAAAATAAAGTTGTTTTCTTATTGTTGAGTTTTCAGAGTTCATTGTGTATTTTTAATAATAGTCTTTTATCAGATGTATCTTTTGCAAACATGTTTTTCCCAGTCCTTTTCTTCTCTTGACATTATCCTTTGCAGGGCACAAGCTTTTAACTTTAGTGAAATATAGTTTATCTTTTATTTCTTTAATGGATCTCTTTCTTCTGTATGTTACCTTCCAGGTGTTTTGTCGTTTAGTATTTTACCTTTAGGTCTGTCATCCATTTTGAGTTCATCTTTATGAAGGTGGTAAGATCTGTGTCAAGATTCATCTTTGTTTATGGATGTCCAGTTGATTCAGCATCTTTGCTCCACTATATCGTCCTTGTTCCTTTGTCAAAGATGAGTTGACTATATTTATGGGTGTCTATTTCAGGGCTCTCTGTTGTGGTCTATTGATCTATTTGTACATTCTTTCACCAATACCACACTGTCTTGATTACTGTATCTTTAGCATAAGTCTTTAGTCAGGTAGTGTCAGTCCTCCAACGAGTTTCTTGTTCAATATTGTTTGGGCTATTCTAGGACCTTTGCTTCTCTATATAAACTATAGAATCAGTTTGTCAATATCCACAAAATCATTTGCTGGGATACTGATTGGGGTTGCATTAAGTCTATAGATAATTTATAAAGAACTGGCATCTTGACAATATTGAGTCATCATGTCTACGAATGTGGTATATCTCTATAAACACTTAGATCCTTCACTTTCTTCATCAGAATTTTGTAGTATTACTCTTATAGCTCTTGTACATACTTGGTTAGATTTATATCTTTGTATTTCTTTTTTTTGTGTTGTTTGGTGTATTTTTAAATCATGTAGTCTTCTGAGTATTTCTGAATT
Source organism: Aselliscus stoliczkanus (assembly GCA_033961575.1). NCBI lineage: Eukaryota > Metazoa > Chordata > Mammalia > Chiroptera > Hipposideridae > Aselliscus > Aselliscus stoliczkanus. The sequence continues at coordinate 156,641,646 of CM066731.1, forward strand.
TTGACCTATCTTCCTTAATTTTTGATATTTTTCTTACTAGTTTAATTTTTATCTTTTAAATATAACTTTATATACACAAAATATAAATCAAAAAGCATAAAGCTTAATTTTATGTTTGCCTATTTATGATATTAATGAGACCATTATGAGTCTCAAATAGTGTCAAATACAAATATAATTTTAAAATCTATGGCAATTTTGAATAGGAACTAAAATGAAGAAGCATATCATTTGTATGCCAAATGTATCAATCCTCTCAATAGTCAGACATGAGTGTAGTAATTAAGTAATATTTTACAGTTTCTAAAGTGCTTTTGTCATTGTTACATTTGGGGACACCAATCGTATCATTCATGTAGATAGATCTGTAGTTAGAGCCAGTCTGGTATTATCTGACCCTAAATTGACACAAGTCCACTGTGTGGTAAATCAGTAGAGAATACTTAAATTCACATTCTTCAACTCTATATGAAACACATTTAGAATTCCTTTGTTGGCATTTAAAGGAAAAAGGTGATTTAAAACTATAATTATGCATAATTTGATATAATGAATACTAAATTAACATTGATGCATATTTGGCTATGCTTTATAGCCTCAGTGCTTGATAATAATAATCAGATACTATTTGGTTCTAATCTGCTTCTTATAACCACTCTTTCTGGACTCATTACTTCGAATCTTGCAATAGTATTTCAAACTTCCTATTACTTTCTTTGTACTCAATTATTTTATATATTTATGACTTTGTTTTTTTAATATCTTTAAAAATAAGATTTCCCCTTCTTTTTGTTTCTGCATCCACATGTATTTCCTTAACTTTCACCATTATAGTACTTTATTTTCTATCTTCAAATGATGTACATCTAATTTCTAATTCCAGCTTCGGCTGTAGCTAACTGTTCCATAGCCAGAAATTTAGTCCTTACATGGAGTGATTACACGGTGAGGGTTCACATTTTATCCTGTTCACAAAATTTCATCTTTTCTGGGAGAAAGTGTTGACTTCCTAAAAGATGGCAACAAGAGCAGTTATTCTTCTAAAAGAACAATGCATTTCTTGTCCCTGAGTTATTATCGTTTTTAAAAGAAGTTATTTCTTTTTTTTTTAATTAGTTTCAGGTGTACAACACAGTGCAATAGTTATACATTTTACCCCTCAAAGTGACAATCCCCCACCCCCAATACACCACCCCACTCCCCCCCCATATCATATATATCTATTACTCTTCCTCTGACTCTCTTCCACAGTATAATCCACATCCTGTGACTATCTATATATATTCAATTACAGTAGGTATACCACCTCCGCTTTAGTAATACAGTGCAGTGATCAAACCTCTACTCCATCCATGAAATGGTCTCCCTAACAAGACCTATGATCATCTGACATTCCACAGAATATTTACAACATTATTAATTATATTCCCCAAACTGTTTTTCCTATCCCAGTAGCAATATTGTAGTTGCCTATTTTTGCTGTCTAATCCCTTCCCCTTCTCCCTCATCCCCATTCCCCTCCCAATTAGCAACCCTGATTTTTCCTCTATATCTATGAGACAGTTTCTGTTTATTTTGCTCATTCATACAGTTTTTCAGATTCCACATATGAGTGAGATCATATGGTATTTGTCCTTCTCTGACTGACTTATTTCACTCAACATTATAGTCTCTAGGTCCATCCATATCAAAAAAAAGTTATTTCTTTAAAGCAGCATGCTCTATGCAAATGATAAACCTTTAAAGGCTGTTATATAGATATACACAAATTTCATTTCTTAGTGTCCACATTTGCTTTGGGGGGTATATTTTGGCAAACATCCTTAGTGTAATCCACACTAAGGAATCAGAGTAGGGAGGTATCATTTTTTTCTTTTACAAATGAGAATACTAATCTTCAGAAAAATGGTTTCACAAGCCACAGAGCTCTAAATGGCAGATATATGACTACAATATGATTTCTGACTTCTGCTAATACTCCAGTTTACCGTATTTCCAGAACAGTTAAGAGCTATTGAGTACCAAATTTAGTATGCATACGGATCCAATTTACTTATGCTTCTAAACCTTGAGGTATAGAATTCACACTGTTAAGAAATACACTAATATCTACCCTGATGTCTATTAAATCTTTGGTGAATAGTACAGCCTGATAAAGGATATCTGATCTACTAAGACTTGGAAAATTCAGGTAGAATTTATGCAGTTTTTCTAGAGTTTATTAGAAATGTGATTGAGAATCTGCTGAGATCAGATCAGTTGTTCCCCTATGCACTCCACTGATTTTATGGTAAAACAGATGACACTCTCAGACCAGCAAAACATTTTAGTGCTTATAAAATCTTCAAAAGGAAATTAGAGGAGTTTGTGTTATTACCATTACTTCTTTCTCTTATCTATACTTGCAGGGATAGAGGGACAAGAGAGGTAAATAGCTCATTTTAAACATGATTTCAATTATGGAGCTTGGATTTCTGAAAAGTGGCTTCATAAACTGATATTCTCAATTGAGTTCCCAGGTAAAAATACAGTACAGCTCAGAATATTACAAACAGCTTTGTTTGTCCTGAAACAAACTGATCTTATCAAAAGATCTTCAATCTGACTGTGAACCTGGTCATTAAGAAAAAATAGGTCTTTTGGGGGAAGGAAATGAAAATTTGAAAATGAAGCACAGTTAGTGAAAGAATAAGAAAGTATAATTCCTGAGAATGGAAATTCAGCAACCTGAATCTCATATTCTAATATGTGGACATATATGTGATTTTATATGTGTTACCAAGATTTAAAGAGATAGGATATATGATTGGAATATAATGAAATGCCCTGTTCAATAGAAATAGCCCAGCCATGAGTCAAGGTAGAGTAGATACACAGATTCTTAGGTCTTTGTGTACCCCTAAGTGGAAGTAGCATGAGAAGAATATTTGGGTAATAAAGAAAGGAGATGAATAGATTGTCATTTCTAGGACATGATAGCTTTCCTCCTCTACCCTGAAGGCTACTGAGCAAAAGAGGGATAATGTGAATTCTGAGTGATGCCAAGAATTATAACTAACTTTAATGAGGGGAAGTTTTATATAGAAGAGAATAATCTAAATAAAACAAAGATTTTCTAACAGAGCTACTCAAAACTGAATGAACTGGGTTTTATGTCATTTTAATTAGAGGAATGTACCACGAAATGGTAGAATATCAGTACAAATAATTAAAATGAGGGATATGTGATTATATTAGAGCTGGATTTAAGGGCCCTTCCAGACTTGAGATTCTAGAATTTTGTTATACCTGAATTCACTTTAACCAAACTAATTTTGAATATATCCCAATTTTCATTATAATACTGCCAACTATTTTTTTAAATCTTATTTTATACCAGAAACAGAAGCATTACTTCTTTTGGAACCATAGAAATATCTTGCTTATGTCTATTATAAGGCTTTCAGACAACATGGCTTTAGCAGATATGGGTCATGAAAAAATCTGAGTCCAAGATTGAATGTTCCTCCCTAAACATGCAAGGAAAATATTTTTTTCTAATTGCACTTTCCAGACTGAATGTTGAGAATAGTTATTTGAAAATATTGTCCCAGTTTCACTTATAACTTTCACTAGTCCATGAAAAGCAGTTCTCTTCGCTATACTTCTTGTCTTATTGAAACTTTAAACAACAGCTTTTAGTGTAAAAGAAGAGGCTGCTAAGAAACTATTCCATTCTATATTTAGTAATTGGTTACAGGTGATGAAATATGTATCCTACCTGTATTGACCTTGAATATTTTGTCATATCAGTCCTCCTAAGACTTGAACTCGGCATCATATTTTGGTTGCCATATATTTCTGAAAGTCAGCATACATTACACTGAAAAATTCTATAATTCAAGATTTCTACAAAGTCAGATCAGAGGTCAAAACACGGTAGAGAAGCAGAAATATCACAGTGCTGGGGGTGGCATTTCTCTGGCAAAATGGGATGCCCCCAGCCATTACAAATTAGACTTAGGGAAATCCTTTAGCTAAGTGAAAAAGACGAGCATTAGACTGAAACTTAGCCTATTTACTAAAATCTGGGAATGACTGTGATTATACAAAGTATAGATCTCAAAGTAATTAAGTTCGATAATTAAGTATAAGACTATAATAGAAATCTCTATCAAATCCCTAACATATTTTCTGTTCTTTCTCCAACAATCCTTTTTTTGTCATATTTCCATAGTTATCACCCTAAAATTCATATCTGATTACTATTCCAACTCCTAAAATCCTTTAATCTCTCTTCATAGCCTATAGATTAACGCTTTAGGACTGTAAGAAAGGCCTTCTATTATTTGATTGTTTATCTATTTAGACTAATTTTCCATTATTCTTCTTTTGAATGCAATATTATTTAATATCTCTGAAAATGCCACGATTTCCACATGTTGAACATTCATCCTTTTTCCTTTTCTGTGTTCACACTGTTAACACCTACTTATACATATAGATTTTATTCAGATGTATTCACCTATTTAAAACCGTCATGACTGCCTTCCAAGCACAGAAAATTGGTTATACCCTTCTCTGTCCTATCACTCTCTCCTGTATGCCATGTATTAAAATATTACATGAAATATTTTAAATGAAATGAAAATATTCAAAATAATTGATTATATATTCATGTAACCTATTAGACCATGAGGTCCTTCCGGGCAGACTTTATTTCAATTACCTTTCTATCCCTAGCACATAGTACATTTTGAGAGTTTTATATCATACATTTTCCAAAGGAATTTGGGAACTTGCAAATATAAAAAGACACATTTTTGAGAGATAATTAAGGAGAAGGATAACTTAAAATAGGTAAAATAAGGTCAATCTAGGTATCAAATTAATACATAAATGCATGTAATCTACCTTAAATCCTTCCTATTAAAGGTTGGCTATATGGACATTCATTAATTCATAAAAAACATAATATAATGCTGTTTTCTTAAATTGCTAGAGGAAGGCTTCAAGTTTGGAACTAAGCATTTTAGCAGTCAACAGAAGGAAGTAGTGGTCAGCTATGTGATTTTCCATTATCCTTAAAATAAAACATCTCAAACTGTTCAGTTGCAACACAATGACCGTAGCTATTAAGGACTAAATGGCATTTCTCCACTGGGTCCATTTTGAAAGCAGTATACCACGATACTCTTGTGGAATATCTAATCTATTGAGCAATAGTCTCAACAACAACCTTTCTATAATACAGATTTTCATAGTGTTGTGCTTTATGACTTTCTTTATTACCAGGCAGTTGAATAAAACCACTGGTAACTTAGTTAAAAGCAATTCTATGGTGGGGAACGGGAAGTAGGAAAAGTGATCTCTGAATATACAAACTTCTAATTCTCATAATTTAATCCAAAGAAAAAAAATGTAAAGTATTTGAGGAATATGTGTGCTCTATATTCTTCATACCCTTTGTATCCCTGGTATATAGTGGGTAGTCAGGGGGAACTGAATAAATTAGTGAACTTTAAAAACACAGGAATCTAATTATAGCATAAAATTCGTTGGTAGAGACCCAAGTGCTAGACAGGAAGTTGGGTTGTAAATGTTTCTTTGATATGTAAGCAGAGTTGGTGATTTGCAAGGCAAGTTGGAATACAGAGGAAGCCTGTTCAGTGCAAAGTGATCATTCTCAAGAAAGACTGGTTCCCTGTCCTATGGACCATGTGAACACACGGTCTTTGGAAATAGACAGCTCTTGCCTCTGGTGCTACGAGAAAGAGGCCTGGCTCCTGGTCTGAATGAGAATGAAACATCTCCTGGTACTTTGTGAAAAAAGGGGCAATAGCCAGGACTTCACATTTTAGGAGCAGAGAGATGATAATTTTAAACTCCACAAGATGGTGGGATCGAGACAGTTAGTAAATAATATATTTTTTGTAAGAACCAGATTCTGGCAGGGTATGGAATCAAATTTAAAGGCATTCATTATCTGTGGATATACCGAAAAGTAAAGAACTGGGTAAAGCAGAGGTCCACAAAGCTGTGAGATCACTAAGAGAACAGAGAATACAGAAGAGATATCAGCAAAATACATAGTAAGTTAATAGTGATAAGTGCTACTGAAAAGAAAAAAAAGAGAAAGGAGAGTCATCTGTGAGATTGCCTTTTAGATAGGCCTCCTTTGATGTGTCTTTCTGTAAAGCCCTAAAGAAAGGGACAGAATCAGTCATTGATTTTCTGGAAAAGAACATTCCTGGAAGAAAGAACAATGAGCACAAAGGCTCCCCTATAGCTAGAGCAGAGAGAGAGAGAGAAGGGAAAGACAGTAGGAGAAAAGATCAGAGTGGTAACTTGGTGGGTGGTAGGTGGACCACTGCGGGGCCGGATTTAATCATTTGGGTTTTAGTTTTTACTCTGGGACACGCAAAACCAGTGGAGGATTTTGAGCAGAGGAGCAGCTACAACAGGATCCTTGTCTTCTGTACTGTTAAGAGGCTTCAGAGGAACAAAGGCAGGTGCAGTTAGGAGGCTACTAGTATAATATAATTCAGACTTAATGGTGGAGTGTGCTACAGTAACTTGACTCTTTATTAAATGCCCTATTGTGATGCTCTAAAGACTCAATGCAGTTGATGTTTCACTAGGAATTGAAGATATAGTATTTCTGCAACTTAATGTGAGCTAGTTATTTATTCATGGGATTTATTTATGGTCTGCATCTTTCCAAAAAAGATATGATGTGGTTGGGGGATATGCTGTCTTCTGGAGGCTATCTGATAATATCATCCAACATGATCTGAAATTTTATATGTATAAAAACTCTGGCAAAGTTCAGAAGGAAATGATTTATTATGTCATGAAGTAAAGCTTCTTTAAGAAAATAAATATCCAAGTAAAGTATGCAGTAGTAAAATGGAGCATAGGATCCATTTACTTACATTTTTCTTTGTATTTATAACCCCTGAAATAAGACTGTATCATATTCATAATTGTCTCATTTATTAATTTATAGGTTTAACAGTTACTTATTGAGAGTCCCTATGTGCTAAGTATGATGCTTAGTAGGATACAGCAGTGAATAAAAAAAAAAAATTCCTGCTCTCATATACAGAGGGTGCCAATAAAATGTATATTCATTATAAGAAAGAAAAAAATTATATTAAAATTGTAATACTCAATACATACTGATAACAAAAAATGAACACAAGTCACATTTAACTTCTGCAATTACAAAAGGTGCTGGAAGTGGTTACCATCAGCATAATTTTAATAGTTGCTTTCTTTCTTAAAATGTGTATACATTTTTTTGGCACCCTCTGTATGTTATATTCTATTGACAAAGACAGACAATAAATAAAATAAGTGATACATGGCTTAATATATGGAGAAAAATAATGCAATGAAGGGAAGCCGGAGGTGACAAAAATTTGGGGCGATGCAATATTTTAAGTGAGATTGTCAGGCATGTCCTCTGTATTAAGGTAAGTTTGAAGAAAAGGTCTTTAACTGAAGACAAAGAGCAAGTCATGGGCATACCCAGTGAGGGATAGCATCCTAGTGCCAGCGGTAAATGTCTGCAGATTCCCTGAAGGGGGCATGCTCAGTGTGTTTGATGAACACGGAGGGGTGCTGGACTGAGCTGTGCTAGCACAGTATCTGTACTAACTGTGAAATGGATGAATGGATCTCCTCTATCATGAAATCTCTCAGCACTTAGGCTAAATTCTAAATGTCTCACCATTGCCAGGAAGGCCCGAAGTGGCCTGGCGTCTCCTGCTTCTCAGGTCTTAATACTACACCTCCACTCCCCTCCCACCACCATCCCTTCCACGCCCCCAGCCTGCAATACCACACGGATGTTTCAGCTCCTTGAGCAAGTCATGTAGGCCCTTCTCAGCACCTGTACCCTGCACTTTGTGCTCTCCTCTACCTAGAACATTTGGTCAAAAGAAAGGAAATGAAAAGAAAAGTGTCAAATGAAGAGGTCTTGATAGCTGGGAAAATTTTAGATTTAATACCCCTAATTTTTTTTCTAGTCAAGAACCTAAGGTATGCATGGAAATGTATTTTTGAAAAAGGATGAGAACAGCATTATTAGTAAGTATGATTATTTATTAAAATATTATGATTAGCCATGATTGTGTATTTCAAGATTATTCAATTTTGTTGTGTCACATACATACAGGTATATGACTGACAGCAAGAAAATATTCAGAAGCATGTTAATGTGATAAAAAAACGAAATAATAAAATAACCCCAAAGATTTAAGTTGATACTCAAATATTTGAAAACATTCTAGGGGCATCTCTATTTTATTCTGGGGTGACACCATTTTTCGTGATCTCCACATGAAGTTTCATGAGCTAACCTGCCAAGTTCTGTTCTTCTACATCTACAATCCAAACAATTACATAAACACAAAGAATTAAACAGAATAAAAAGAATTAGTAACATATTAGTAGTTTTGTAATTCTGTATTTTCTTTCCTCTCTACCAATATATCTTGCTATACATAAATTGTTTATATATGCAACCCAAATTATTTGATATGCAGCCAGCAGCTCTTACTCCAAGGGTTTAAAGTAACTTGTATAAAAGCATTTTCAGCCATATTTCTTTCAACTATTAAAGTTTGGGGGACTTAAAAACAGCACACTAAATGTATCTCAAATGTGTCTTAATTCTACTTAAATATGAGCTTTTCTAATAAAATCATGTATGAGCTCAGTGAAACCAAAATTATTTTTTTACCCTTGCAAAAACAGCGAAACATTTAATTTAGTTAGAGTTTGGCTATATGTTATTCTGCTATATAAAATATACATATTCTATGGTAACTGAGAACATTGTGACCGATGGTCCTTTTATAAATTCAGATAGTCCTGTTGAGTACTCACAGGTAGTTGAAACTGCAATCTAATGATAGTAATGATTTTATTCCACTATTTATGGAAATACAAATAATCAATTCTATATAAAAAATGACCCAGAGATCACAACATAATCTTTTTTAAAAATAATCTTAAGTTGGAACAGTGCCTAGAATTAAAATGTGCTGTTTCAAGAATGCTCTTATTTGATCTTCAACATTTTACATTATATTGAGAACTTATCCATATTTTCAAATAAAGATAATGAAGTTAAGAGATGTTAAATGTATATGTTAAATGGCCTGTCCAAGGTCATGTGGGTTGTTTAGCAAAGCAGAATAAGAAGGCAACCAAGTCTTCTTGCTTCTGTACTGTCTGCTTCCTATTTTGTGAAACAGGAGGCATTGAATCTGTTCCACCCTTCTCTCATGAAACACTTTAGCACGTTTCTTTAAAAACAAGTAATTAGCGTCAATCTGGAACCTGTAATATATTTAGTTCTCAAAAGTGAAGTCTTTTCAACAGTAACAGACTCTAATAGTTCTTTAGTTGTGTGCTAAAATCTGAAAAATGTCAATAATTTGCATAAAGAACATGCAAAATATGGAATAAAGCAATTATAGGAAATATAAAATATTTCTAAATATGATTGATCTATATATTGCTTACTTTTTGCAATGTATAAATTTGCTTGACCCAAAAGAATTTGTCATAAAGTATTTGTTCATAAGATACAAAAAAGTGTTGATGTAAATAATATTTTTTAAAATTAAAGTTTATTGGGGTGACAATTGTTAGCAAAGTTACATAGATTTTAGGTCTAAAAGTCTATAATATATCATCTATGTATAATGTTGTGTGTTCACCACCCAGAGTCAGTTCTCTTTCCATCACCATATATTTGGTCCCCTTTATCCTCATCTACCATCCCTTCCTCCTTAACCTCTGGTAACTACTAAACTATTGTCTGTGTCTATGAGTTTTGTTTTTCTTGTTCTTCTGTTGTTTTCAGTTTTATATACCACATATTAGTGAAATCATATGGCTCCCTACTTTTTCTGTCTGACTTATTTCACTTAGCATTGTAATCTGAAGATCCATCCATATTGATACAAATGGCAGTATTTCATCTTTTCTTATGGTAGAGTAGTATTCCATTGTGGATATATTCCACAACTTCTTTATCCAGTCATCTATCAAAGGACTCTTTGATTGTTTCCATGTCTTGGCCACCATAAATAAAGCTGTAATGAACAATGGAGCACATACATCTTTACAGATAAATGTTTTCAGACATTTTGGATAGGTACCCAAGAGAGAGATTGCTGGGTCATATGGTAATACTATTTTTAATTTTTTGAAGAGTCTCCACACTGCCTTCCATAGTGGCTGCACCAATCTGCATTCCCAAAACAGTGTGTGAGGGTTCCTTTTTTTCCATAGCCTCTCCAACACTTGCTATTATTTATCTTGTTGATGATAGCCATTCTAACTGGTGTGAGGTTATATCTCATTGTGGTTTTTATTTGTATTTCTCTGATGATTAGTGATGTTGAACATTTTTTCATATGTCTATTGGCCATCTGTATATCCTCTTTGGAGAAATATCTATTCAGGTCCTCTGCCCATTTTTTAATTGGATTGTTTGTTTTTTGTTGTAGAGTTGTATGAGTTCCTTATATATATTGGACATTAGCCCCTTATTGGAGGTTTGTTTGCAAAAATCTTCTCCCACTCAGTTGGTTGCCTCTTTACTTTATCAATGGTTTATTTTGCTGTGTAGAAGCTTTTCAGTTTGCTATAGTCCCATTCATTTATTTTAGCTTTTACTTCCCTTGCTTTTGAGGTCAAATTCATAAAATCCTCTTTGAACCGAAGGTCCATAAAAAACGCATGTTTTTTCCCATTCAGTTTATTGTTTCAGGTCTTATGGTTAGGTCTTTGATCCATTTTGAGTTAATTTTGGTACATGGTGACAGATAGAAGTTTGTTTCATTCTTTTGCATATGACTTTCCAATTCTCCCAGCACCATTTATTGAAGAGGCTGCCTTTATTCTATTGTAGGTTTTTTGTTTTTGTTTTTTTTTTGAGGGCTGTGTCACTGGCCCTCACATGTGGGACCGAACCGGGGCTGCTGGCTTCCCAAGCCAGTGCTTAACCGCCACGCCACTCGGCCGGCCCTATTGTAGGATTTTGGCTTCATTGTCAAAAATTATCTGAAGATATTTATGTGGGTTTATTTCTGGGTTTCCAGTTCTATTCCACTTGCCTATGTGTCGGTTTTTCTGCCAATACCATACTGTTTTGATTATTGTTGCTCTATATTGAAGTCAGGGACTGTGAGACCTCCAGCATTATTCTTTTTTCTTAGGATTGCTTTGGCTATTCAAGGTCTTTTGTGGTTCCATACAAATCTGATGATTTTTTTTTGTTCTATTTCTTTTAAAAATGGCTCTGGAATTTTGATGGGAATTGCATTAAATCTGTATATTTCTTTGGATAATATGGCCGTTTTAGCTACGTTGATTCTTCCAATCCAACACAGAATGTCTTTCCATTTCTTTGTCTTCTTCAATTTCTTTTAAAAATGTCATAGTTTTCAGTGTGTAGGTCTTTCACATCCTTGGTTAAGTTTATCCCTAGCTATTTAAATAACAGTTTTATGAAAAATAAATATAATTCTCAAACAGAGAAAAAATAGAAAAGAATGACACTACTTTATATTTTCATGAAATCTCTTCAGTATCTGGCTTAATAGATTGTCATCTTGAGAGAACTTTTTGATTTTTTTTTTTTCGCCAGCCTGTGCTGAGATTTATTTATTTTATTTGTTTCTTCAAGAACGACTCTGACTTTATTGATCTTCCATTATACTATTTTATAGTATTTTTTTTCTAAACTTAAAATCTCATGCTTAGCAAAACAATTTTGAAGCTGTCTTTTTTTTTTCCCATTATAAGGAGGTAAAAAAAAATTAAGATGCCTTCAAAATACTATTTTGATTTTACATCATAGTTTTGTTATGTTGTTTTTCATTGTTCTAGTTATGTTGTTTTTCATTCAGTTCTAATATTTGCAAACATCCACTATTATTTGTTCTTTGATACATAAGTTATTTAAAACTGTTTTAAAATTAACACATATAGCTTTTAAAAATATATAATTTTCTTCATCGTTTATGCTAATTGAATTATGATGAGAAAATATAATCTCTATAGAAATCATGTTAAATGTTTTAAGATTTGCTTTACAGCTTATTGTCTGTTTTCATAAATGTTCCATATACGACGTCAGACAATTAAGTTCACGAACTCATCCTAGAAAAAGTGCTACATGTCTCATTGATGAATATCATTATGGTCACCTTCAAAATACTCCCCATGGGAAACTATGCCTGACACTAGTGCCTCGTCCACCTTTCAAGGCAATTTTGAAACTCTTTCTGAAATGGCCATCAGAGCTGTCACCTTAGTATCCTTGATAGCCTGAATGTCACCAAAATACCTTCTTTCAATATTTCTTTTATCTTCAGGAAAAGAAAGAGGTCATTGGGGGCCAGATCAGATGAGTAGGGAGGGTGTTTCAATACAGTTGTTTGTTTACAGGCTAAAAACTCCCTCACAGACAGTGCCGTGTGAGCTGGCGCATTGTCGTGATGCAAGAGCCATGAATTGGCGAAAAGTTCAGATTGTCTTTTTCATGCATCCTTTTCAGCACTTTTAAATAGTAAATTTGGTTAACTGTTTGTCTAGTTGGTACAAATTTGTAATGAATAATCCCCCTGATGTAAAAAAAAAAAAAAGTTGGTAACATTGTTGCAACAAGTTCACGAACTTAATTGTCAAACCTCAATGCTATGTAATTTCAATTCCTTAAATATTCCATAACTTTGTTTATACCTTGAATTGGAAAAATAGATTGAGAGATGTGTGTAAATCTTTCACGTTGACAATAGATTGGTCATTTTTGTTTTTATGGTTCTAACATTGTTATATCAGTTCAGATGCATTTAGTATTTTTATATAATTTAGTTTCTAACCCTTTCTAGGAATGAAACTTTTTTATCTTTATATAGAAACTATCTTTATCCTTAATAACACATTTTTGCCCTAAAGTCTTTTTTTGTCTACTTCATCTTCATTTTTATTTCATTTAGCTAGGTATCTATTTTTCATCTCTTATACTTTCAATCTTTGTATGTTTTTAGGAGTTTAGTGTGCCTCATGTAAGCAACATATTGCTGAATTGTTTCCTTTTTAGCCAAACTGAACTTTGTCATTTAAATTACAATTTAGTCCATTTGTATTTATTAGTATTATTATGTTTGAATTTTTTTCTACTGTCATTTTCCTCTTGTTTGTTTTCTATGTGTACCACTTGAAGTGCTTCCTCTCGTCCTTCTTACTTTATTGTGAATATATGTTTATAATTTGGATAAATGTTTATAATTGTTTGCTTTTTTTTTTACTCATTTATTTTTACTTATACATGTCTAAAAGGTATATACTTTATTCCTGTTCTTATAATGGTTATCCTTGATGTTTTACTATCCAGGCTTAACAAAGTCTAAAATGTTTCAGTGTATTACCTTCCCTTCTGAACAACACAAGAACATTATTGTCAATATTATTATTCTTTTTCCAAACTCTATTTATATACACAAATACTTGAATATATTCATATGTTTAACAAATTCTTTGCTCACCATTCCTTCATTTCAGATCTTCCTTCCAGGATTTTTTTTTTTTCCTCTGAATATACAAACTTAAAAGTTCCTATAGGGGAGAATTATTTAGTGGAAGCTATTTTTATTTGCCTGGTTTTGAAAGAGATTTTTGATAGTTCTAGAGTAACATGATTTTCCCTTAGCTCTTTGAAGAAAATCTAAATCTGCCACTTGCTAGCTCTCTGATGTTGTTCCAGTGTTTTGAATATATTAATGGTGCCCATCCTATAGGATGGTTGAGAGCATCAAATATATGTAATGTACTTAGTTGGGTTCCAACACATATTAAGCACTATGTAAATAAATAACCTTTCCTTCTATTTTTTTTCCTCTTCTCCTTATTCTTGTAATTATAATTATTGTTGCCTATGGTGCTCTGAAGTTGACTAAAATTTATCTAAGAGAAGATTTCTTTTTGTTTACACTGTTTATCCTCCTTGGTATACAATTTCTTCCTGAATCTATAGTTCTAAGTCTTAAATTTTCTAGTGTCTGTAAATTCTCAACCTTTAGTTCTTGGAGTGTTACATCTATCACTTTATACCATTCTCTTGTGAGGTTTTGATGAGAAAATATATATATATATATATATATATATATATATATATATATATTTATATATATATATATATATATATATATATATATATATATATATATATATATATATATATAGATATATAGAGAGAGAGAGAGAGAGAGAGAGAGAGAGAGTCATCCCTTTTTCTTAACTTACATACTGTTATGGACTGAATGTCTGTGTCCACCCGCCCTCCCAAATTTGTATTTTGAAGCCATAACCCCTGATATGATGCTATAAGGAAGTGGGAGCTTTGGGAGATAATTAGGTTTAGATAAGGAAATGAGAGTGGAACCCCATGATGAGATTAATGTCCTTATAAAAAGAGGAATAGACACCAGAGCTTCCTTTCTCTCTGGTATGTAACAACACAGAAAGAAGATAGCCATCTTGCAAGCCAGGGCGATAGCCCTCACCATGAATCAAACTGACCAACACCTTGACTTTGGACGTTCCAGCCTCTAGAACTGTGAAAATACGTTTCTATTGTTTAAGACGCCAGTCTGGTATTTTGTTATAGCCTCCCAATCTGACTAAGACATTTTATTTCCTGGTCTGTTTATACTCTAGTAGGGGTAATTTTTTTTGCCACATTTGTCTTCTAATTCATTTACTCTGTCTTTTACTACATCTAATCTGCTATTTTACCCATCTATTGATTTATTAATCTCAATAATTATTTTTTTAATTTCAAAATGCTCTATTTTGTTTCAGATCTGATTCATTTTATAATATTGTGTAGCTTGAAAATTTTAATTTCATTATTTCTTTATATATTTCATAAGTCTTTGTTAATTTTATCACCTTACCCTTAGTCATGGCTTTTTATTTCTCATTGTTTGGTGCCTTTTTTTTTTTTTTTTTTTTTTTTTGGTAAGCTCATGTTTGCTTGACTTTATCTCTGGAATGCTAAGAGCCTATATTAGAATGATGTAGTCTGTATGCTAAGAACATGGACCTGTTTTTGATCTTTTTGTGGCTTTGGTTTCTCATATTTGTACGGAGCTGAGGGAAACCATGACTTTTTCATGACCTGGAGCATCTTCGGAATCTTAGTTCACCATTTTTTCTTACTCTCACCCCTCAAAGACATCATTATTTTCCTGTGAACCAAAAGAATACAGCTTTCCATATTTTAAATCAAGCCTTTTAAAAATGAAAGCATTTCAAAGAAATTTAGAAATTCATATTCTGTATATTTTGGACTTGGTTGAGTTCACACACATGAGCAATAATCTCAATATGTTAAAACTTATGGGAATATTATTTATATCTATTGTTGACTGAATATCAGTTTGTGACACTTTGAAAGGTTATTAGAACTGCTGTATTCCATTTATAGTTACAGTAAAACCTTAGATTGCGAGTAACTTGGTTTGTGAGTGTTCTGCAAGATGAACAAATATTTCTAATACATTTTAAGTTAGTAAATGAGTGATGTCTTACAATACTAGTAGTTTGTTTCTGGAACAAATTATTCTCACAAACCAAGGTATTACTGTATTTCTGTTGTGATTTTTGTTTGTCTTGTCACATAGTTTAAAGAAAAAGAGTAGTATGTGAAACTTATCTGAAAGGGTCTTTCAACCACGGGCAGAAATATACCACAGTAATTCTTATCCTAGAGCAAGGCATGTCTATTATAGGTTGCTATCCCATCAGAAGGATTTGAGAAAGAGGCACAGTTAAATTAGTTTTGATTTCTGTGTTTATTTGGATATTTATAGAAAATTGTATTTGGTCTTTAATATTAAAAAGTAAAATTTTGAATGGGAAAATAGAAAACAGCTACAAAAGGGCAGTTTTCAATATCTATCTATCTGAAGGACTATCTATAATACAGTACTTTTTTTTCAACTCTGCTAATTTGAAAAATAAAATAGATATCTTTTTATAACTTTAATGAGAACTTCTTCACTCTATAATCCACCTTTCCTGCAGCACTTTTAAATTCTCCCTCTCCAGTGTTTGTTTCTCTTCTGCACATAAACATTGAATTCTCTCAGCATAAAAATTAGCCAAAAAAAAAAGCAAGCAAGCAAAAGTTTGCCCTGATCCTACCATGTCCTCTCTTAGAAATAATGGGCACCATTTTTTCTTCACTTACAGCATAACTGCATCCATTCATTCAAATACTTACTCTGGAAATATTTACTGAGCATGTCAATGGGTCAGTCATGATACTTGGTGCTGTAGAAACTGAGAGAGGAAACAGTTCTCCATCAAAAACACTAGAAAGGAGGACAAGTAAGCAAGCAGCTTATTATATTCGGTGACAGGAGTGTTACTGACAGAACACATAGAAGGACCATGGCATGCAGGAGGATGTGGAGAAGCTGATGAAACTGAATTTTTCTTGCAGTTGATATTTTACCAAAACAAACCCAAATGTTTCTCTTTGTGTCACTGACACCCATTCATTTCTTAAAGTAGCTTGTGTGTCCACCACTTGAGAGCCACAGTATCTCATAATGACCTAAATGGAAAATCCAATGACTCTTTCTCAAACACCCAACACTTCAAAATTTAGTTCAAAAGCCCCCTCATTGTGATTTATTTTTTCTTTCATCATCTAAACAGTATTCCTGGAGCAGTTTATTAATACAAATATAAGTGATATTGACCTACTGTTTTGTACTGTATTATGTTTTTGAAATTGCCTTAGCCTACATCTACTCGTAAATTGTTGGCATTCAAAGCTACGTCATCCACAAAGCCTAACACATGGCCCTGAACCCAACACATGATGTATATACACAACACCATATATATATATATATATATATATATATATATATATATATATATACTGATTTAATTAATTCATCTAGAAAAATATAGAAGAATTAATCTAGAAAGTGCACAACTCTCATCAACTTGAATTATTAAACAATACAAGTAAGTATATAATTGTATAGACTTAAGATAATAAGATTCAGTCATGTGGATAAACCATTAAAAGTAAAAATAACTCAGAAACACACACATATGCAAATTACTCACAGAATACAACCATTCGAAAAATAAAGTGTAAATTGTTTTTTTAACGAATATACTTTTTGTGTTTTTGCAAATAGTGGCAACAAGTTGGCTACTTCGAGTGGTGACACTACAGTGAAATTATGGGACCTGTCCAGAGGCAATTGCATTTTGACCTTTGAAGGACACAGACATGCAGTGTGGTCCTGCACCTGGCACTCCTGTGGTGACTTCGTGGCATCTTCTTCACTGGATACCACAAGTAAAATCTGGGATGTTAATAGGTAAGAAGCACTTTAAACGTTATTAACCCCCTACGTTGAAAAATATACATCGGTAATGCTGTCTTTGTTTGTTTGTTTTTCCCTCAGTGCTACCACTGGAAAACATTTTTCTTTAAAATTCTTAGCTGATAAAATTATAGAGAGCTACTTAAATCATCTCTGTGAAATCCACTTCTAACTTCATTAATCTTTGTTGATATAATGAATTCTTTCTAAGCAGGTATCAAGTTCAAGCGATGTAATAAGATTAGAATTGCTTCATTGGGAAGCTGTTTGTTTTAAGCAAGATAGAAACAAATACTTATTTTTGAGGTTGGTTTTTAGTTCTCCCTTTCACAGGATTATTATCTCTCTGTATTATCAAGCTAACAATTTAATAGACATAAATATGACACAAGTAATTACTTGCTTTATGCTTAATTTTAATATAATATTTTCCCAAATTAAATGCTTTTTGGAAATTTACCAATTGTAAGAACTAATGCAATTTAGTGTATGCAAAGTCTAATATAATATCACATGAATTTTGATCTTAATTCAAGACAGACAAATATGTTTACAGTGTCAAAATACCTGTCAGTCATGTACATTTGGATGATTATTACATCCTGTTATGTATACAAATAGTATATAAAGAACTACTATCAAAATCATGGTTGCTTCAGCTAGCTAAGGTATTATAAATTATCAGTTATATTTCTGATCATTTTGATTATTGAACAATGCCCAGATCCCAAATATGAGTGATAAAAGCTCCTAAAATTTTAGGTAAACAGTTGCTATTGAGCCATTGTAATTTATTTTAAGAGAAAGATGGACTTGCTTTAAAGTTGGACACTGTTGCTTTGAGGTCATGCATAAAACCATGTGCCTTAAACAAACTTTCTTTTTTCTTCCGTGAATCATGGGTAACATTTAGAAGAGGGGTAAGTGTGGTGCTTGCACAAAGTCAACAGGTTTTCTGGGAGGATTTGTTGAAAGAGTATATGCTCTGTCCTGTGCATCAGCTGATTATCTTCTAATGCCATGTACCAGTTATTATGCTATTATATTTTTTTCTTGGTACCAAACTCCACCTTTTTGCTGTGCCAGCTGACTCTCTGTTAGGCTTTAGCAATAGGGGTTGCGTGTAGGAGACCACAGTGCTGGAAGATGAAGAGAGGACATGATCCAACCTGTCTTCTTCCTACGGGCTTCTTTTAGACTTAAAGTTCCAGTGAGCATCACTTTAGCAATACCGCACCTTTGCATCAGCAGCTTGTTCTCATCACAGCAGTTAAGTATACATTCATGAAATCATTACCAATCTATGCCATAAATATACCCATCACCTCTAAATGTTTCTTCCCACCCTCTTCACATTACTTTTTATGATAAGAACACTTAATATAAGATCTAGCCCAGCAAATTTTTAAGTATGCAATATGGTGTTATTAACAATAGATACTATTTTTGCAGTATATCTCTAGGATTTATTCATCTTATATAACTGAAATTTTAACACTAGTATCTAATTTTAATTTTTATCACCTGTGGCTTAGATAAGGATCTTAATAAAATATTGTGGCCCATTCTAAAGTAGATCTTCAAATGTCTTAATTAATCATAATGTTGAAACTAAAGTATGGTTAAGAACTGATTCCCAATAGACTCAGCCTTACTAAGAATGATTTCAGACACTTTGACTTGACAGCTTTTTTCCATGATCTGATATCCAAATAATATCTTCCAATTGATACCCAATAGATATTGCTCTAACAGATTAAAATTGCTCCTGATTGACCAGAATTTTTTTACATTTCAAAATTCCCAACAATGTCAAGAGCTCACCATCAAAGACAAAGAAAACTTTTGACAATTTTGAAGCTGAGGTAGCAGACAAACATTGACTAATAAAAAAGACAAATTGATTGTTTATATAGTGGCTATTGATTTACCTTTCAAAGTTCTAATCAAAGCACTGACTGTAATTTACAATTATTCATGGACCAGTGCTGTGTATATATGTCTAAAACAAGTGTCTGATTTTAAAATTTCATAGGTTACTGGAGCCAGTTTAATGATTTAGAGAGGTTATTTGCATTTGCCAGATTTTAGTAGCAGAAGCTATTCTTTGCTGTGTTGTAATATCTTATCCTGATACCACATAGTCATTAATAAAAAAACATATCAATAGACTCTGCTATTCACCAGGGTGGGGAGAGTTTAGCACATATTAGTCTCTCCTACAACTTTCCCTTCCCTCTGAGCCCCTGGCTCTAGCCTCACATCTGTTCCTGAATTAGACATCACTAACCAAGACCATCCAATTAGCTCCTCACCAGACAGTTGAATAACTGAGAATCAAAATTAACGTAAAATAGCCAAATCGAGAGCCACTTTTACTGAATGCTGATAAGAATAATATCTGCGGCACTCTTTTTTGTTTGTTTGTTTGTTTGTTTTTTAGCTGAGCCATCCTGCCACTTGTTGGCAGGTCAGCGGCAGCTCTGCTCGGGCTGGGCATCGAACTGCTGTTGCTTAGAGCTCAGCTTGCACTGTTGAGTGAGTTCTTAACCAACTGAGCCACTTGGCCCGGTCCTATCTGTGGCATTCTTAACGTATCAACACTCTAAGTTTTCTACAAATAATTAACAGTAATATATTTATGATCTTCTGAATTACCATTTATATAAAGTGGCACTTTATATGTGTTTCAATTGTAATCATTGCTTTCTACCTTAATTTTCAAACATACTTTTTAAAAATTAGTCTCAAAACACACATGCACACTTGGATGCACAAACACACACACACACACACACACACACACACACACACACACACACACCATTGTATCCTAAGCAGAGAATGCTTGACACGTGGCAGTTTGGTTGCATGAATAATAAAGAAAAAATCAACACCTACACAGAAAAAACTTCTCTCCCTGTTCCCATCCACATTCAAACTATAATTTAATTGTTGTCTTATTCCATATGAATCTATAAAATGATGAAAATGGGATAGGAAAATCAGCAAATATCTCAGTCGCCTATAAAAATAATGCTTCTTTAAAGCATAAGATTATCAATAAGTATTCATGAAATGAATTGCCAGTATTGGGCTGTGTTATAGACATTAGAAAATTCTAAGACTCCATTACTGCCCTCAATGAGATTAAAAATAATTTTAAAATGCAGCAGTTTGGAAGCAGTCAGAGAATGTACATTGCATCTGCTGTTTATAACATCAGATGGGGTATTCTGGTTAATGTCTGGCTACTTTTCTTCCAAGGCAGCTGGATATTTGAATGACTATACCATACTGTCACTCCAACATTTGTACGGCAGAACACACACCTGCTTAGTTCGTAGCTTTAGAGGAAGGGATTGGAAACAGCCAAAATGTTACTGAGTGTAGCTGCCCCTACTGCTTTTAGCAAGGTAATTATGCAGGCAAGAGGTGAGTTTGTAACCAGAATGAAAGGAAACAGAGCTTTGTAAAATCCAACAGCTTCTGGACCTCTAACAGTGGGAGATACACATAAATCTGTTGCCAAATGTATTGTTTTAGATGACCTCAAGATTAAGTGGATAGAGAAAAATTAATCAGGTTGAAAACTGTTTAGAAAATTTGTGATTACTGCTGCATTGCATTGACTATAAGCAAATACAGCAGAAACCTACTAAGCTTTTGAGAGATGAGTATTGACAAAGAATCCATGAGCCTGTTCTCAAAATCTCATGAGTCTTCAAACTGTACAACAGTCCTTGGGGCCCTTAATTTCCCAGCATCTTACAATCGACAGTGAAGAAACAGACCACAGCATCCACATCAGATGTGGCCGTGGAGGACAATGGGTAAGGAAAACCTTAGCCAGGGAACAAAGCCAGAGGCCACCGCGAGCAATGGGCAAAGGGTCTCCCCTTAGAGAGACGTGACACCACCTGTGAACTTTCTGTGTGCCGTGGAAAAGTTCCTCATTATACCTGTCCAGGATTCTTTCACTATCGTACTAGTGACTCTTGTAGTTTTTCCACTTTTCTACTGTTTGTATTGCAGTCATTCTGTTCTTGCTTCACCATTGTACGTTGTGTTTGTGGTGACTGGGAAGGCAGAAAACTTCCCTTTTATTTGATTGGTCACCAGCACACTAGAGACACCCTCGAGCCCAGTAGCAAATTGTGCATAATGCAGAGATAACAGACTGTGGAATACGTGCAGCAAATGAATGGGACATTGTGTTATGTCCTTTTGGGGGTGGGAAATGGAAGGGGACAGTTACTATTCTACATGTGGAAGGATGGATGCTACAGATATTTGGCGAACAAAAGGCCAGGCTGTGGCAGTTATTGTTAGCTATTCACCAGAACCCACTTTTTCCTTCTTTTGTATTAAGTGGGCACCTGCTTATCTACATAGTATTTCTCGGCTGCCCTTTTATTAAGTGTGGTTATGTCACTACATCCATACAATAGAATATTAGTTAAAGTGATATATGCCATTTCTATATTTTTCCCTCTTGTGGTGGGATGGAATATCAATGTCCAGCATAAAGAAGCCAATTACTAAAAATGACAGAGTGGTTTTCAGCCTGCTTAGAGTAAAGCCATCCCCATTCCTTACCTCTAGTTGGCCTGAAATATTCTCTGGATTCTTCAACAATAAGGAAATCAACTTTATTTTATTTGAGACATGATATTTCCCATCTGTTTACTATAGCACTTGAGCCTGCCCAGTCTGATATAGGAACCTTGTGAATAATTTTTAGGTGATATGTTTTCCCCTCATAACGTATTAATAAGGCAACTAAGACAAGGCCTGTGATGTTGTCAGATTATTTAGACAGGGTAGTAACAGACACTCTGTGCTGGGGGAGATGGCTACACAACTCCCTCTGCATTTTTTTTTTTCTTCTTCCTTGCCATTCTCATTTCCCATCCTGGTTTCTGCTGCAATACTATTTGAGCCTCTGAAGTCCTACGTGACAGCAGTGATGCCTGTAAGTCAATTGGCTTACATGCAAGTTAATGCCTGTGAAAGTAGCTATAAGTTATAAGAAAATATGCAGCTATAATTTATTAGTGTCTCCATGAGTGAGAGTCTGATTCAATAATAATTATTTCAGTTAAACAATAAAAGCTCTGAGAATCTCAATTTTATGGTAGCACTAGCTATATTTACTGTTGAGAACCAGTTTTACTGACTGCAGTCAAGCTGATGGAATATAAATAGAACCTCCCTTGTGATCACCATAACAGTTTTTTTAAAATTTATTTACAGATCTAATAAATACACATTTAGCACTCTGGTATATGCATTGTTAGTCACTAAGCTATAGCAGTGAATGGAATAGAAAGAAAGAAAAATTCCTGCCCTCATGTTGATATCATTCTACTGGGAGTCATAAAATAAGCCAAATGAAAAAAATAATAAATAATTATGTACAGTATTTAGGGATGATAAGTTTTGTAGCGGAAAAAAATATGGAAAGTGGAAAGGAAGGATGAGCATTGGAAAAGATAGCTATTTTACACAGGATGGTCCGGGAAATCCCCAGCATAAAGCTGATTTTGGATAACCTGAAGTACGTGTGGCAACAAGCCAAGCAGATATCCAGGACAGGAACATCCCAACGTCTTCTGGGCAGTGAGCTCCCTCATGGGGGTGGCAAGATTCATGTGACTAAGGGACAGCCGGGAGTCCAGTGAGACTGGAGTAGAATGAGCAGATGAGTGAACAGTGGATAAGGCAGTTATATGGGTATGTACATATAATAGAGGGTCTCGTAGCACATTTGAAATGACATTGACCTTATTCTTAATGAGACAGGAAACCAGTGGAGGGTTGTGAACAGTAGAGTCAGATACTCTCTTTTACACTTCTACAGGATGATTCTGGTTACTGTGTTGAGATTAGACTGTGACAGGGGATGGGTGGGGGTACAAGGGTAAAAGCAGGAAGACCAGCCTGGGTCTACTGCAACAATCAAGGCAAAAGACAGTGAAGTCTTGAGGCAGGATGGAACAGTGGAGGTAATAATAAGATTTTTTTTTTTTTTTTTTTTTTTTTTTTGGTATTCTGGATAGATTTGGAAGGTAAAGACCAGAGGAATTGTAAGTTGTGAGAGAAAACAAATTACCTCTTACATTTTGAGACACCCTAAAAGCAAAAATCTTATTCTCTTTATACTGGAACACTAATATGAACTTGATAAAAGCCTTTTCTAACCAGGTCTATCAACTGGAATTCTGGAAACAGCTGTACAATGAGGAATGCCTTCTCATTGTTCATCTAAGAAGGAAGTGCTGTTGAAGACACGTGAATGTCCCTTCTGGCCCACCAGCATCACTTGCTTTGTAATTTAATAATTCATTTCCCAATCATAACTCCTGGGCTGAGACGAAGGAAACGGAAGTCTATAGATAAAGGGAATGGTTGAATTTTAGAAAAAACAAATGTGACATATTAAGATTCTCTTACAGTGAGTTATCTTTTTTTTTTTTTTTTTTTAGCTGAGCCATCCTGCCACCTGTTGGCAGCTGAACGGCAACTCAGCTTGGGCTGGGCATCGAACTGCTGTTGCTCAGAGCTCAGCTCACACTCTTGAGCGAGCTCTTAACCAACTGAGCCACTCGGTCGGCCCTGAGTTATCTTAATAAATGTACCATAGATTTCTTTCAAGCAAATAATGCACCATGGTGGACTCTAAGATGGAAGATTTTTTTTTTTTTAATTTTATTATAAAATTAGTAATAAGATAGCACTAAATAAATTATAAAAATGGAGTTTATTATTTACAATCTAAAAGAGTTCATTAATAAAGCATTTCATGTTCTTTATGATTCATTTGCAAAGTTGGATATTTTTGTAGATGAAGAACATATTGTACAACATTCATGGTTTCAAAATATAATAATGTAAGAAGTATGAAGACTTAAGTGCATAGGTTGTTGTCACAGTAATATCTGTGTGGTAAAGACCCCCTAGTTTCCTTCTTATATTTTAAAAGGAACCCAAGGTATATATTAATATACTGCTAAATCAGAGCTTGAAACATGATTATGTTACATGAAAAGAAATGGTAACATACGTAAACTGACCTCTTGTGATCGCTTTATCCTCTTCTAGGAATGGTAAATCAATTCTTATATCTTCTTGGATTTTCATTTATATTCTACTAGTTCTCCCTCGAAATACAGATTTTAAATTATATCTAAGTATTGTTGAAAATAAATATGTACATAAGCACAAAAATGAAAAAAATAGCTTCTACTTTTTCACTGCCATGTTTCCCCCCAAACAGTGCATAATTAATAATTACTAGTCAAGAAGTATCTATTTTAGGGAGAGAATATATATTAAAGCTAAGTTTAGATTTTATTTAGCAAGTTATACCATGATTAAAAAATCAAGCTCTCTCTCAACCAGTATGGCCTTGTGTGTATGCATGAGGAATGCTATGAGCAGCAGTATCCACTGCACTGACACTGATGTGAACATCCTTTTACACCAGTATAGACGTATATGGGTTGATCAATAAAAGAATTACATGTCATTAGAATTTCAAAATTCAGCCCTCTACATTTACAAAACAAATACTCTTTCATATAAAGAAGATATATAATTTGTACCTGACTTGCATTATGTAAGGCACACTTCCTGTTGGTTAAGTCCAAAACTGCTAAACTGTATATTAGAAATAATTCGGATGAGTATTGATTAATGAAACTAAAGATTTTCCAATAAGACTGAGTGTAGGTATTTTATAACATTATTTCTCTATTGCCACCAATTAAAGCAAGAAATGTAACATATAAAAGATGCAACACCCCTTTTCCACCCCACCAAAAAGAATCTGGTCAATAGATTCCTTAGTCCTTTTCAATGGTAGTAACTAACAGGGTTTAATGTATTTCTTCATTAATATATGTTGAAATGATATATAGGCATAGTACATATGAGGTAAAAAACTAAAATGCATTATGTATTTTATATTTAAGGTTTAATCCTGTGTGTGTGTGTGTGTGTGTGTGTGTGTGTGTGTGTGTGTGTGTTCATCCCGACATGGTGATGGATACACATGTGTTAGTATTAATACAGTGCATTTAAATATTCAATTCTAAATTAATTTTAGAGTGACATAAACATTTGACTATCTCAACTATCTTATGTATCATTTAATCAAAAGGATTTATTTATTTATTTATGTTTTATCTATGAATCCAAAACCCAACTAGTTTCTAAATCATTCATTTGAGACAGCAAAAACTAGCTATCATGCCCCTGAAATGTCGTTTTGGAATTACTGAAAAGGTTTTCATGTAAAGAAAACTGTAAGATTTGACTCACTTGTTATTGAAATTAATTGAATGTCCAAGTGCATCAAATCAAAATAAAAGATGTAAACTAGTTGATATAAAAATAGCAAGCAATAAAGTTTTAGGTGGAATTAAACTATTGTCTTATATAAAACCATGTTATTAAACACAACATACTTCCTACTTAGAGAATAAAGGTGAAAGCGTTCCCTTCGGTCACCTCACAACTTAGAGCAGGTACTACAGGAAGCAGTTCCTCTGAAAGGATTCCACCTTCTAGAAAACTCATGTCTTCTGATTTGGTCCATCGTTTCTTGAATTGTTTACAAGATTTGACCACAACATTACTAAAAATTGTTTTCT
The DNA here is from genome assembly GCA_033961575.1 of Aselliscus stoliczkanus. Classification (NCBI taxonomy): domain Eukaryota; kingdom Metazoa; phylum Chordata; class Mammalia; order Chiroptera; family Hipposideridae; genus Aselliscus; species Aselliscus stoliczkanus. Next base: position 156,667,726 of record CM066731.1, read on the forward strand.
TACTTAGAAATTGATTATTCATTTTTTCAACAATTACAAACTATGTACCAATCCATACCTCCTAAATTATATAAAATATAAATTTTATTAGGTACCCAAACCACCCAGTTAAGACAGTTTAAAGCAGTTTTCACATGAAGAATAAACTTTTCCTGTGATGCTTGCATTTCATTTTGATTTGGGATTATTGTGTCAGTTCACTTTTTGTTTTGAGTAAGAAAGAATATGATGAATTTAGAATAGTACACATTAGCAAGAAACAATCTAAAACTCTATATAGTAATAACAATTAGAAATAATTACACTAAGATGTGTTGTATCCCATCCTGTTTATGTTAAAATTTTCTATCTCTGGCTAGTAAAATGTATACCTAAATTATGTGTTTCCTAAGTATACAGACAGATTCAGAGGGATATTAAATATTTATTTTTCCTACTTTAAGTGATGCAGACATTTAAGAATTATTATTGAAGATGTAGAATGACTTCATTATAATTTTATGTATTATTATCTGAATACATGTCCAAGTAAAATTTCTTACCCATAAAATTAAGATTTAAAGTTACTGTTGGAAATTTAGGGTTATTATCTAAATGTGCATTTTAAAAGGTACAACATTTCAGCCTAGAAACGCAAAACATATCTTTATATAAAAGCCATAACTACGGTAAAAGAAAGTGAGTATTTGACACTTTCTCTTGATTATCTTTGCCCAGATTTTTGGCAAGTTTATAAAAGTATCTGATGCTTCAAATTTTAAAGGTGATGTATAATTTATTTCATTGTCAATTTCTATAGTTACCATGTGACAATTTAAATGCACTTTTTAGAGAATATTAATGTCAGTATCTCCAGAAAAAAATTTAGCTTTACTATTTTACATATATAAATTAATATAGGTATATGCAAAACTGTAATAAAAAATTATATGTCTGTACAAAAAGATACTGCCTACATCCTTAATATTCATTATGAGTTATAATATTTTGCAGGAATCACACTGACTAATAAGTTTATGTGAGTTATCTATGCACTCACCTGTACTCCTTGCTCTCATGGTCTCCTGCTCATTTCTAAGCATTATGGCATCTTAGACTTGAGGCTTTCAGTGATATCTCCAACAAAATTAGCTCTTAGTGATCTGAGTTATCATGGCTCTTATTATCTATGTTCATATGCTTACCACTATAGTCTACCTAAGAACCCAGCCCCAAAACCTGGACTGATTGTTTACAACCCCTTAAGAGGCCATTGATACTAATTTCATCAGACTAACAGCTGTGATTATTTGGATCACCATGATTAAACCAACCATTATATTCTAGATATTGTTCACATATCCACCATTCAGACTTTTTCTCTCTCTCCCCTCTGATATCCCTTTCACTGTATGCATTAGAATTCAATTCCTGTCAGCAGCTAAATATTCTATATCCACAATCTCTTCAAAGTCCTCTTTTATCTTCTTGCTTAAACTGGCTATCCCTTGAGGAGATTGAGTCCCTTTTCTAAGGGAGCATGCAGCTTCCTCCCTTAATCCTTCCTTAAAGATTTACAATCCACACTGAATACTAAACATGTAGACCTTGAGGTACATACATAAAATTTACTTCAGAGTTTTGCACACGTCCATCATATCTATCTAGTTATCTATCTATCTATCTATCTATCTATCTATCTATCTATCTATCTACCTACCTACCTATCCATTTATTTATCTATAAATGTTTAATTTGTCTCGTGTTACTGACAACAATTTCACCTACCACTGGACCTGGAGGCTTGTTCACTAATGTGTCCCCAGAACCCAACAATACTCTGCACTGGGAAAGCAGTCAACATTTGTTTAATTAATATATACATTAATGATGTACATTCCTTCTATGTTCTTTATGGTCACTGGACCGCTTTTCCTTTCTCCCACCTTCCTCCAACCCCACTTCTTAGAAGCACACAGTTTAAAGCTGTACCATTAGATACTCTTCTATTTTGTAGTCATACACTGACCTTGCAGTTATCCCCATCACGTTTTGAATAATTGAGCAGATGGGCACTGTCTTCACTGAGTGCAACATCAATATCCAATTAGAAAACCCAGGGCTGGCCGAGTGGCTCAGTTGGTTAAGAGCTCACTCAAGAGTGCGAGCTGAGCTCTGAGGAACAGCAGTTCGATGCCCAGCCCGAGATTGAGCTGCCGCTGAGCTGCCAACAGGTGGCAAGATTGCTCAGCTAAAAAAAAAAAAAAAAAAAAAAATCAACACCTTGGTCCCTTTGTTTCTTCACCTCTTCTAACAACTTTCAAATCTTTTTCTTTTTAATTAAATTTATTGACGTTGGTTAGTAAAATTATATAGGTTTCAAAGGTACAATTTTATACTACATCATATATATATATATATATATATATATATATATATATATATATATATATATATATATATTGCATTGTGTGCTCACCACCCAAAGTCAGTAAGTTTTCTATTCTGTGAGAAGCATCCCCCCTCTCTCTATCTTGTGTATTTACAACTACGACCTGTTCCAACAATTCTCTGATTCCATTAGTATTGATAATTAATTGTCTCCACTATTTTTTCCCTTGCCCTTGGAAACAGCTTTCTGGTTCTTCCCATCATATCCAAAGTGGTTCCAAGGTATCACAGTCATCTTCCCTCTCCCTACAGTTTCAGATTCCTTGGTCTTATCCTCCACATTTTTTTCCTGTCAAAACCCCAACTCTGGTTAAACCACATGTTCTGCCTCTTCTGTGTCTGTACCCGGTAAGCTAAGCATGGCTAGGTAAAAAGAAAAGAACAAAGAATCGTGTTGACTGGTCTTACTTGATATTGGGTTGTCGGAAAAGTCATGTCATATTTTTTCTGTTTTTCTTCACAAAAATGCGTCTTGACTTTTCTGACAACCCAATATTTATAAATTCGGCCCAAAAGCTGAATTGGTCTGCATTCCCTGTCAGTTAACTTTCTACCATATGAGATGAATATTTCATACCTTTCTCCTCTCTCCTCAGAAACCTAACAATCTCCCTACTTCTTTTTTCCTCTGAGCTGTTGACCTGGATTTTTATTTTACTGAGTAATGAGAAACAATCAGAAGACAACTTGCTAATCTTCCCAGGACTAAATCCATCAGTGATACCTCCCCCCTCCCTTCACCACCCCTCCCCTTCTCTCTCTCTCTCTCTCTCTTTCTCTCTCTCTCTCTCTCTCTCTCTCTCTCTTCTCTCCCCCCTCCCCTCGCCCCTCTCCCCTCTCCCCTTCCCTCTCCCCCTCTCTCCCTCCCTTCCTCCTTTGGTGTTGGCTGGTTTGTTCCTCTATTCTGGACTGGATTGCCTGAGGAGGGGTAGTTTAAAATGAACTCGCTCACATGTCTGAAGCTTCAGGTGGGCCAGTTAGGGCCACTCTCTCCTTGGTCTCTCAATCTTTAGCAGACTTGCCTGAGCTTCTTCACATATTGCCTAAAAGGTTTCAGCATCAAGAAAGAGCAAGTGCCAATGGACAAGAAATTGTTCAAGCCTCTACTTGCTATTGTCTCATTAACCTAAACAAGTCACATGGCCAAGACCGAGGTTCATGTGGGAGGGACCACTAAATAGGTTGTTGGAGTAATTTTAGGCTATCTGTGTTTCTATGCTCAGTAAATTTTAGATGATCCCTATTACTTGCTAATACCTTTTTATTTTGAATTAGTTTAATAGTCAAAGTATTTAAAAAAGTTGAAAAATGGTAGTTTTCATGTACTCTTCACCTAGATTCCCCCTAAGGATAATATCTGACTGTTGTACATTGTCAAAACAAGAAAATTTAAGATTGGTGCAGCATTATTAACTCAAGCAGAGACCTTAGATGAATTTGACCAGATTCCACATACAGTTTGTGTGTGTGTGTGTGTGTGTGTGTTTCCATGAAATTTTATCACATGTGTAAATTAGAGTAATGTACGCAACTGACACCATAATCAGGATGCAGACTGTTTCATCACCATAAGGACACTCTCCCTAATGTTACCCCCTAAAGATTTCATTCTTCCCCCAGCCCTAACAACCACTGATCTGTTCTCCATCCTATAATTGTCAACTCAGTTATTAGAGAAATTTAATCATACAGATTGTCTCTTTTTATTCAGCAAATTGCCCTTGAGATTCATTCAATATTTTGTGTATCAGTATTTTATTTGTTTTTATTGCTGAATAACAGTTCATTTTATGAATATACCACAGTTTATCCTCTTTGAAGGACCTTTGTACATGAGAAATCCAGTTTTTCCTCATCCTCCTCAGAATTTGGTACTATCAGTGTATTTTATTCTCTTGGTCATTCTAATGGTATATAATTATCTCATTATGATTTTAGTGTCCATTTCCCTAATGGTGGGTGTTATGGTGTTAATGAATATATTTTGATGTACTTGTCATCTGTATTCCTTCTTTGACAAAATATCTGTTTATGTTCTGGCCCATTTTCTAATTGTTTCTTTTCTTACTATTGAGTTTCTGTTGAAAGTTCTTTGTATATTCTGGGTGCACATAATTTGTTGGAGAGGTTTATGTGAGGTTAAATTGAAACATATTTCTTTGCTTATAAACTTCAAATTGTTTTAACACCATTGATGAAAATTCATGAACAACCCCCACCCCCTCTCAATCTGAATTTTGAGAAAGGCACAAACGCAATTCAATGGAAGAAAGAAAAAAATCAGTTTTTTCTATACTATACTGAAGTGTGCCTGTTTCTGGTTCTCTATTCCACAGATCTATGCATTTATCCTCTACCGATACCATACCATCTTGATTAATGCAGCTGCATAGTAAGTCGTAAAATCAGGTAGTATGAGTCCTTTGTTTTTTGGTTTTTGTTTCTTTTTTCAAAACTTTGTTGACTATTCCCGTTCATTCATCTTGTCTAACCCCCTTTTCCACCTTTATCTAAAATCACTTCAGCCTGGTTTTCCTGGCCAGTAAATTGCTGTATTCCTTTTCTTTTTTCTTTTTTTTTTTTTTTTTAAAGACTTTATTGGGGAATCGGGGAAGGGGAACAGACAAGTTGCTGTCTTGTTGTTCTTCAGTCTAGTTGCAGAGGACGTTGCTTCACTGGCCCATGTTGGTATTGTGATCATTGTTCTCTTCCCGGGTGAGGCAGTCACTTTCCAGCCATTGGATGGCTACTCATGGTGACTCATGGCAGTTCACAGTAGCTCATGCTCGCTGCCAGCCAGCCAGCCCCATTGCTGCCTATGGCATCGCCGGGGACTCACAGCAGCCCAGCTCTAAGTTGAGCTGTCGTTCACCATCTTAGCTGTAGGGGTCGCAGCATCACTGGCCCTCATGTATGGGATCCAAACCGGGGCCCTGCTGCTCAGAGCAGGTGTTTCAAGCCAATTCCTAACCAACGCGCCACTCCGCTGGCCCTGCTGTATCCCTTTTCTATCTGCAGTTATTTTTTTTCTTTCTGATTCTCACTAGTGTCTTATTTATCCCTCTTGTTTTGTTCTTGCTGCTCCTCAGAATTAAACTCTCTCTAGACTGTTCTCCAATAATCCACTTGGTTTTTACCCCAAATTTGAGGTGAAGACTAAACGCGTCTAAGAAACCTCTTTCCCTATCCTCAATTTCTGATGACCACACTTTGTTTCCTATTTCCTTTTCCTTGTTAGAATCACCCTTGTAATATTTTAAAGTGTCAAGCAGCACACGCAAAAAGAAGAAAAGAAAAAAGTACCCCTCACATATACTTAAAAATTTTAAACAAATAAAATGTATGTGTAAGAAACTCCCTCAAAATTTGATTTTTTTTTTACATGAACTCCCCCTTCCTTAGATGCTACTTTATTTACTTATACTTTGGGATATAAAATTATTTTTAAAATTCTCTTTCTCTTTTTTTTCTATCTTTACTTTTTATCCTCCTCCCAGTTGGATGTAGCTGCTTTGCTGGTACCTTAGGCACATGTTTCATCTTTCTGTTGGATAATCCAACACTGGCTTTATCAATAATTTGTTCTATGTCATAAAGCATTCATGTTCATGCTCTAGCTCTCTTTTTATATTTACTGTCCTTCTGCCACATCATAATCTCTTATTTTTGTTTACTTTTTAAAAGAAGCTATGTAGCCCCTCATTGTTAACTAATGCCATGTTGTCTCTTCTACCTCATATTTTCACTTAGAATTTATTTTAATCTTTACCAGTTTTCAAAATAAACTATTGCTTTCTACATTATCACAAATATATTCCTGTTACAGTTGTTCCATCGACTGTAAGCAGTTAAATCACTCCTCTACAGCTCCTCTCACTTTAGAAAGAATATATCCTGCAGTGTCTGAATGTAAATAAATGGTCCCATACAACTTTCATTCATTATCTCCTGCAATAGGGTCTCTTTGTCCATGCCTTCCCATCACCATATTGGATGTGAACTAAAGAAATCTGAGTACCTTTTGAAACTTTCTTCAGATGGTTTACTAACATTACAAGATAGAGTGATGAGGAATTCCAATTAAATGAAAATAGTGGCTATAAATATATCTATGTCTACATATTTATATATCTATGTATCTATCTATGTATCTATCTATGTATCTATCTATGTATCTATCTATGTATCTATCTATCTATCTATCTATCTATCCATCTATCTATCTATCTATCTAGATATCTCTATAGATAGATTATATCTAGATAGATAGATAGATAGATAGATAGATAGATAGATAGATAGATAGATAGATCTTTTCTGGAGGCTGGGGCACTGCTCAACTATAACACTCCTTCTCTTGTTAGTGATCCTTTTTTTTTTTAGCTGAACCATCTTGCCACCTGTTGGCAGCTCATCTCGGGCTGGGCATCAAACTGCTGCTGCTCAGAGCTCAGCTCACACTCTTGATCAAGCTCTTAACCACTCGGCTCACCCTATAATGCTCCTTCTTAATGTGCAATTTTTACTCAACACTGGTTGAATGAATTCTATAATGAATTAAATGCATTTTGCCAAAATGATCACAATTTTTTTTTTTACTTTCAAATATGTATTTTTTTTTAAAGATTTTATTGGGGAATTGGGGGAGGGGAACAGCGTTGGGGAACCAGAGAAGGGGAACAGACAAGTTGTTGTCCTTTTGTTCTTCAGTCTATTTGTGGAGGACGTTGCTTCACTTGCCCATGTTGGTATCATCATTGCCCTCTTCCCAGGTGAGGCAGATGGGTAGCCAGCCACTGGATGGCCACTCACTCCACTGCTGGCTGCTCACGCTGACTGCCAGTCACTCATGGTAGCTTATAGCAGCCCACTGCAGCAAGGGCTGCAGCCTACACCTTTCACCGGCAACTCATGGCAGCCCAGCTCCAGGTCAAGCTGTTGTTCACCATTTTAGCTGTAGAGGGCAGTGTCACTGGCCCTCATGTGAGATCCAAACCAGGGCCCTGCTGCTCAGAGCTGGCGTCCCAAGCCAGCTCTTAACCAACGCTCCACTCGGTGGCCCTCAAATATGTATTTATTTGCATTGTGAAGTCCTTGGTATTCAATCATTCTCATTAAAGCAAATAAGTTTCACCTATAAGATTGAACAGATAGTCTCACTGAATATTTAATTCCAAGTATTATTTACTATGACTACATGTGCCTTTTATTTTGATTGCATAATGAGGGGTGTGAAAGCAGGTTTGAGTCTAACAAAATTAAAGACACACAAAAACTATGTACGAGTTATTTTCTAAAACTAACATGAACTAAAATGTTTTTTTCCTTTCCTCCCCTTTAGCAAACCTTTGCTGTATCACTCTACTTCACTGAGTACAAGCCGTACATGTGTGAACAAAATGTATCTTTATTCAGATGACACAAAAATATATATTGTTGGATCAGAAGTTAGTGAAGCTCCCTTCACTGCATATATCTGTAGTTAGGTGACATGAACTGACACATATTTCTTATTCATGAGTTCTGCTGCATGAGAAGGAGAATTCACCTGAATCTTAAAACTCTTCCGAACCATTAATATATTCTGGCTTGGACTGAATAAGCTGATCATATTATATCAAAGAAAAGGTTCATGCAATGCTTCACACATCAGTGCTTCTCATTTGGATTCCAGCTCTCGTGGCCTCTGACAATCTCTGCAAATGATCTTTATTTCCCTTTACTCTTCTAAAAATTCAGAAAAAATGAGATTTTGAAAAAAACCCTCACATTGTCAAATGACCGTTTTTCTCTTTGTACATGCTTTTTGAGGGGTACACATGCGCATATGCATTCACTTCATTTTTAAGCCCGTCCCCTTTATCTTTAGTTTTTTTTTTTCAGTTGGAATACAAACACAGGTCACATAGCCCTTTAACAATGGCTGCTCCTATCCTGAAGGCCTCCATAGCATCGCACTAAAGTCAATAGCTTCTAAATTGTCTTTCAGCCTTCTCAAGGCATTTAAAAAATATTATTCAGGATGCATCTCTTTTGCTTTAGAGATAAATTATTTCTCATTTTCCCTTTGACATAGTTTTTCTTATAATACATTTGGCATAATTTGATTAATATTTACTCCCCGAAATCCTTTTAGTTTGGTAACCAAGATATTTAAAATACAGTCTCTGTATTTAAACATACAAGGAAATAGGGTTCAAATTCTCCTGTTTGAAATTCAAGATTTCATATTGGGTATGACATGTAAACTCTGAATAAGTAAGAAAATCAAGGAACATTTTAGAAAATATAAAATCCACTTCTTTCACATTTACAAAAACAAGAAACAAAACCCTAGTATTTAAATTCAGCTGCTATGATGACACAAAATAAGCATTCAAATAGAAATGGCAATTATAATAAATTGAATTTTAAAATTATCCCAAGTTAGAAATATATAGTGTACATTAATTCGTTACAATAGTAACATTTTCCTTTTTAAGGTGGAAAAATGTTCAAAATCAAGATAGCAGCATAACAAGCCCAACGGAAGTTCTCCAGTTCCTAATTTATATAGTTATATAATATACAAAAGACATAAATACATGAAACACAGAAAATATGAAGAAGCAAAAACCTACCTGATGCAGGCTTAATTCCTTCTCTTAATTTGATTTATTTTCATTCTTATCTTTTTCCAGAAAATATTTAAACCAGCTTACAAAGATAAACAAGGCATGACAAAAGAGTATATATAAATTGAAGTTGAAAACAATAAAGATAAATATTGAGGAGAGAAAATCGAATTAGGAACATACAAAAACTCATGCTATAATAGTTCACTTCGTAATGCTGAGTAACACTTTTAGATTTAAGCTTTCAAATAGCCAAGCAAAGGACATTTAATTTATATAATTGAAAATATTTGAGATGCACTCAAACTAAGTATTTAAGGAAAAAAATTAATTATTAGAAAGTGAGGATTTTAACTGAAGAAGCTCAAACAATGTAGGCAGGTGCATTAAATGATGTTCTCAACAGTACCCTTATAATAGATGCATTGATGAGTTTAAAAGGGTAGTTCCTCATAATGCATAAATATATTCTAAGAACATCACCTATGTACAATCAGTCAGGGGTAATACAATGGATTACCAATTGGAAGTATCAAAATTCTCTTCGCAACTTGGTTTTGAGACAGCTTTAGGCTATAGAGAAAATGAAGGAAGTTCACACATGACAGAATTCAAAAATACAGTGGACATAGTTTAAGAACAAAACTGATATTGAAGATAATTAAAATCGTGATATGGAGGACACATATTAAAAGGCATAATAAAATGTAGAACAAAAGATATAATAAGGAAGGAAAATAAAGGCTGTGGAGCTCTAAACTCATGAAAGCAGATTTTTTTGTTAATGTGGTTTATCATACTGACTTGTGGATGTTGAACTATCCTTGCATCCATGAACTAAATCCCACTTGATCATAGTGTATGATTCTTTTAATGTATTGTTAAATATGGTTTGCTAATATTTTGTTGAGAATTTTTGCATGTGTGTTTTTCAGATATATTGGCCTGTAATTTTATTTTCTTGTGGTGTATTTGTCTTGTTTTGGTATCAGGATAATGCTGGCCTCACAAAATGAGTTTGGAAGAGTTCCCTCCAGATCTATTTTTTTGGATGAGCTTGAGAAGGATTAGTGTTAAATCTTTGAATGTTTGGTAGAATTCACCAGTGAAGTGGTCTAACTGGGCTTTTGCTTGTTGGGGGGTTTTTGAGCACTGATTCAATCTCCTTACTAGTAATAACTATTCAGATTTTCTATTTTATCATGATTTAATAAGTTTGTAGGAATTTACCCATTTCTTCTAGATTGTCCAATTTATTGGTGTATGATTGTTCATAGTAGTCTCTGATGATCCTTTGTATTTTTGTGGTATTAGTTCTAATATCTCTTTCATTTCTGATTTTGAGTCCTCCTTTTTACTTGGTAAGTCTAGCTAATGGAATTTTGTTTATCTTTTCAAAGAACCATCTCTTAGTTTCATTGTTCTTTTCTATTGTCTTTTTAGACTTTAGTTCATTTCATTTATTTCTGATTTAATCTTTGTTATTTCTTTCTCCCTATCCACTTTTGGCTTCATTTGTTATCCTTTTTCTTAATGTTGAAGTGTAAAAGGATGTTTATTTGAAACTTTTCTTGTTTCCTGAGGTAAGCATTTATTGCTATGACCTTCACAACTAGAACTGCTTATATATACTTTTTTTTTTTTAAATTTTCTCCTTTGACCTATTGGTTGTTTAGTAGCATGTTGTTTAATCTCTACATATTTGTGAATTTTCTAGTTTTCTTTATGTAATTAATTTATAGTTTCATACCATTGTCATCAAAAAAGGTGCTTGATATGTTTTCAGTTCTCTTAAATGTATTAAGACTTTTTTTGTGGCCTAACATATGATCTATCCTGGAAAAATGTCCACATTTATTTCAGAAAAATGTGAGCGAGTTCTGTCATTTCGCGCGCGCACGATGTCAGACAATTAAGTTCGCAAACTTGTTGCAATGATGTTGCTAACCTTTTCTGATATCAGGGGGATTATTCATTATGAATTTGTACCAACTGGACAAACAGATAACCAAGTTTACTATTTGGAAATGCTGAAAAGGCTGTGTGAAAAAGTTAGACGACCTGAACTTTTTGCCAATAATTCATGGGTCTTGCATCATGATAATGTACCAGCTCACACGGCACTGCCTGTGAGGGAGGAGTTTTTAGCCAGTAAACAAATAACTGTATTGGAACACCCTCCCTACTCACCTGATCTGCCCCCCCACACACACAATGACTTCTTTCTTTACCCTAAGATAAAGGAAATATTGAAAGGAAGACATTTTGATGCCATTCAGGACATCAAGGATAATATGATCACAGCTCTGATGGCCATTCCAGAAAAAGAATTCCAAAATTGCTTTGAAGGGTGGACTAGGCACTGGCATCGGTGCATAGCTACCCAAAGGGAGTACTTCAAAGGTGAATATAGTGATATTCAGCAATGAGGTATGTAGCACTTTTTCTAGGATGAGTTTGAGAACTTAATTGTCTGAGCTCTTGTGTATATGTTACAAAACATTATTTTATAACAAGAAAAGTACCCCTAATATTAGATTAGATATAAAAGCAGAAGTGTTTTATATTCTATATAATCCTTTTGAAAAAAATATTAATGTAAACATAGCTGACAGAGTAAGAGAGAGAGAAATAATTTTCTTTTTCTTTCTTTTTTTTTTTTTGAGGGCAGTGTCACTGGCCCTCATATGTGGGACCGAACCGGGGCCACTGGCTTCCCAAGCCAGCGCTTAACCACCGCACCACTCGGCCGGCCAAAATTTTCTAAAATATACCAAAATCTTACAAATTTTTTTTTTTTCTGAACTATGTGATTAAAGGTAATTTTTATTTTCTTTGACACATCTTTCTATATTTTCCAAGTATTTTGCAATATACATTTATTTAATTAATAAGTGGAAAAATAAGCATAATTGAAGATAATAATGCCTTTTTAGACCCTAGACAATGTTTGAATTACTTTCATTAAGTGCTTCTTGGCTGCTTGCTCCATCACTTTTCTCCAGTCTTCTGACTACCTTTGCTTTTGTGTCTTGGTGTTCTATCTGGATTAATATGGTATGTGACCTACTGTGGCCATCTCTGTTCCTACACTCACTAAGGAAAGCATAGGAGAAGATGAAATTCACACCCTAATGGTTATGTCCTCTGCCTCCTCTGGCTCCCAAGATGTTTACAGCTTGTGCAGATCACGGGAAGCTCTGGGAGAGTCAGTCAGAGCCCACCTTTTGAACTGGAAGTTTAACTAGACTCAGCAGGTGGTTCTTAGACTCTTTCAACTTCTGAATAGCTTAGTTCAATCTAGTTCTACTTATTCTGCTTGTGAATTCAAGTAGTCTTCATTATTCTCAATTTTTACATGAGAACCTGTTACATCATTCAGTATACCCAATATAGGTATTCTTTCTTACAGTCCCCTGTAAGAACATAAAGACTGTATTAGGTCCTACAACTGTTTCACCTCAGACTCTATTCTATTTGACCAAATTTCCCATCAGCACCTTCTTTATTTTGAACTCATGATATATGGCAGCCATCAAATCTATTTATCACGTCTTTGGTATCCATTAGGGAATTGGTTTTCTGTCACTTTGAATCTTACCTAATAAAACTCCTTAAACACAACAAAGCCAAATTTCAAAGGTGAATAAATAGACAAAGGAAAGAGAATGAAAGAGAGACATGTTAAAATCACAGATGAAATAATTTGTAAGATTTTAAAACATTCGTGTACCACCATAGTTACGTGAGGAAAAAAAGACCTTTGTGATCCTAAGGTCTTTTTATTTTATTTATTTATTTATTTATTTATTTATTTATTTATTTATTTTTTTGAGGGCAGTGTCACTGGCCCTCATAAGTGGGACCCGAACCGGGGCTGCTGGCTTCCCAAGCCAGCGCTTAACCGCCGCGCCACTCGGCCGGCCCCTAAGGTCTTTTTAAATGTATACTTCAGTACAGAAAAATATTAAGCAATAAAGTTCTTAAATTAAGCTTTTGAGAAAAAAACTAAACTATAAAATTTACCTTAGCCTCTGCTATGATTACAAAAAAGTGAAGTAAGGTAATTAGAGATTAAATTGTCCTACTTTTTTTGTTTTTTTAAAGATTTTATTGGGGAATTGGGGGAAGGCAACAGCATTGGAGAATTGGGGAAGGGAAACAGACAAGCCGCTGTCCCTTTTTGTTCCCCAGTCTAGCTGTGGAGGACGTTGCTTCACTGGCCTATGTTGGTATTATCATTGCGCTCTTCCTGGGTGAGGCAGTCACTCGCCGGCCATGGCCACTCACAGTGTCTCGCGGAAGCTCATGCCAGCTGCCCGCTGCTCACACTGACTGCCAGCCACTCCCAGTAGCTCATGGAAGCCCACTGCAGCAGGGGCTACAGGCTACGCCGTCGCCAGTGATTCACGGGGAGCCCAGCTCCAGGATGAGTTGTTGTTCACTACCTTAGCTGTACAGGGCACAGCGTCACTGGCCCTCACGTGCGATCCAAACAAGTATACCTGCTGCTCAGAGCTGGCATCCCAAGTCAACTCTTAACCAACGCACCACTCAGCTGGCCCTTGTCATTCTTCTTTATGTTTATTAGAGTTAGTATCTTAATTTTAGGTTAAATACATGTTGTAGGACTATAATGTTTTATGCACTTTATGCACATTTTATTATACACAGAGACTGCATAATCACTGTGCATACATTTCAGCCAATTTTATGGGACTTGAAGGATAATAGGATTCCTTTAAATGATACTATGGGTTTATAGTGTGTGTGCTTCCTTTTATGGCATACCTGACTGATGTATTTAATGGCCTATTATTAATTTATTTTGATGTGTAAAGGTAATCAGCTTCTGTAACGTCCAACATGTTATATGAAGCTGTCCACGTAGCTGCCTCAGTCCACTGATTTACCTACAATTTCAAAATAACTACTTTCTTTTAAGCTTGTTGTATTAGGTTTCTGATGATAGAGTAGAAAATTTACTGGGCTTAGATTCAGAATAGAATTCAAATCCCATGTCCTTGGGCAATGATTTCACTAAACTTTTCCTTCATTTATCTTCTCTTAGGTTACAGAAAAGTATGAATTTGAAATTGAAAGTTTAAATCCTGGCTCCATCCAGTGTTACTGAATTTTTGACATTGGGCATATTTCTTGATTGCTATGCTTTGCCCCCTTTTTGTGAAATGGGAATTATAATGTCTATTACCTTAAGATAAACAAATGAAATAGTGAATATAGAAGTGTTTTCTAAATCGCAGAGCTTCATTCTAACTTTTTATGTAGCACATACATATTTAATGCCTATTTTTACACTGAGTTCCCTTTCCCTAGCAGTGTTCACATCTTAGTTGAAGAGGCAGAGACAAGTATCGTCCACTCAGAGTCATATAATATGGAGATGTGAAAAGTATTACAGGAGGCTTGTGGAAGAACCACTCTAAATAAACATGAGAGACATGACTAAAGAAGTTGCATTTGGGGGCAGGGCAGGGGGGAAGGAGTTTAAAAAGAAAAGGAAAAGAGCTCCAGAAAGAGGTAAAGACATGATCTTTCAACAGAGGCAAGAACTACCAATGTTGTGGTGGTGCAAAATTGACTTTGGCTAGAGTGTAGGATAGAGAAGGAAATGTGGTTGGAGCTGAGGTTCACAAAGCATTTTGACACAAAAGGCAGAGTCATGGTGGCCAAGCTAGTATGGACCTTCTCCTTAGTCTAGTGTGGAGCCATCAGAGCCTTTTAATACTTCATGCAGATTAGAGCCAGCTGATTCCTATGCATTATACATTTTACGTATACTTTAGATCTGGTGTCAGTAGAAGATGCCAGGTAGTTAATTTATAAGACCTGAAACCCTGAACACAAGGGTCACAGTTTAATGAACCAAACGCAGTCACAATGTGAAATAAAAGACATAGTTTAACCAATCTGCTTATAATTGTTGAAAGTAAAAAAGAAAAAAAAAATGACACAGTAGTAAACTGTTGACAGTCAGGTAATCCGCAAAATTTATACCATTACACTACTGATGAAATTGGCTGAGTCTGAAGGCATTTAGGAACCAGTGCCTCCTGGTCTCAGAAATATTTAGTTGATGTCCTTCCATGTGTATTCATGAACCTAGGCAATTCATATAATGTGTGCATGCATGTGTTTATCATACATAATAAATGCTTAAAATATAAAGGTACATAGTACATTTACCCATTAAGTTTACATAATTACCCCTTTGGCTCATAATACTGACAGGACTAGCCTAATTTTCATTAAGCATGACTACAGTTTTCCTACACCAATCAAATTAATGCCATACTTGTTTTGATACCCAAGAAAGTAATTAGGTTGCTTCAGTGATGGTGAATATAATATGTATATTAATGAATTGGTATATGTTTCATTTTTTGTTTAATATAATCAATAGATAGTACTTCTTATCAGCTAGCTAACAATTAAAATAAGCATTCTTTTCCCTAAGCTTATTTAGTTTATTATTTAAAAACATGATTTTAATAATGAATTTTCAAAGATATTAATGATCAATTTTCAAGAAAAACATAGGTTGTTGACATTCTAAATCTAAATGTAGTAAGAGCGTCTTTTCATTCATAATTATTGCATCATTAGTGCAAAGCTGCATATTGCTAATTGAAGTAAGTACTTTCATTATCTTCACATTTAATGAATATGTGAAACCCTTTTTAAAAATACTGATGATTTATGGAATATTCATATATTTGAAACTGAATTATAAAATTCCTAAGAAATTATATCTGCCATATTTCTGCTTCTACGGCTATTACATATACTACTGGAATATAGAATTAATTAATGAACTATAGTTTTGTTTTGTTTTTCTTATGGATATATACATGGGGGGGCAAAAAAAATGTATACAAGTAGTAGTTCGGGGTAATCAGAAGTGTCTGGATGCTGATGGTAACCACTTTGAGCACTTCTTGTAATTGCAGAAGTCAAATGTGACTTATATTCATCTTTTGTTATTGGCATATATTGAGTATTACAATTTTAATACAGTTTTCCTTTCTTAAAATGTGTGTACATTTTTTTGGCTCTTCTCTGCCATGTTAATCATTTTTAAGTGCACAACTTGCAGTGATACTAATTACAATGTTGCATAACCATCGCCACAATCTATTTCTGAATTTTTCAGTATCTCAAAGAGAAACTGTACCTTAAAAAAAATCAAAATATAGAATTACCATATGACCCAGCAACTCCACTTCTAAATATATTTTTAACAGCATTGAAAGCAGGAACTCAGAAAGATGGTGGTACAACCACCGAACTGTTTTCCACAATGGCTACACTATTTTACATCTCTGCCAGAAATGTACAAGGGTTCCATTTTTTTACCTCCTTGCTGTCACACATAATTTCTAAAAACTAATGATATTAATCATTTTTTCATGTGCTTATCAGCCATTTGTATATCATCTTTAAAGAAATATCTATTTAAGTCCTTTTCACATTTTTAAATTGTTTTTTTTTTTGTTGTTAAGTTCTTTTTTAAAAATTTTTTATTAAACTTATTGGGGTGACATTGGTTAGTAAAATTATATAAATTTTAAGTGTATAATTCTATAAAACATCATCTATATAATTCATTGTGTGTTCACCACTCAGAGTCTGTTCTCCTTCAATCTCCATGTATTTGACCCCTTTTATCCTCTGGTCACCACTAAACTATTGCCTGTAGGGTTTTTTTGGTCCTGTTTGTTGCTTTCAGTTTTATATCCCAGATATGAGTGAAGTCATGTGGTTCTCGACTTTTTCTGTCTGTCTTATTTTACTTAGCTTGGTAATCTCAAAATCCATCCATGTTTTCACAAATGGCAATATTTCATCTTTTTTATGGCTGAGTGATATTCGATTCTACATAGGTACCACATCTTCTTTAATTATTTATTGAAGGACACTTTGGTTGTTTCCATGTCTTCACCACTGAGAATAATGCTGCAATGAACACAGGAGTTCTTAATATATTCTGGGTATTAATCCCTTGTGTCAGTCCTTTAGGTAGCCGCCACACAGGTTAGAACAGACAAGCACAATAATGTGTTTATAAGATCTGTTCTGCTCCCTCCAGAACCAGGGACTACAGTCCGCACTGGGGATCCGGGCTCCCATTTTTGGGACCGCAGCCAGCCGGGGCGGGGGGTGGGATGGGGGTGGTAGTAATAGTAAGTGCTACCATTTTAAGTTGTCTTTTTCTTGATTCAGCATTTACCTGGTTGCTGTAATCCTTTGACTATTCATTCTAAAGTCCTAACAAAGTTAGTTCGAGACAGTTTCTGCTTGTTTTCAATGATTTCGTGAAGAGACGGGTTGAAGCTGCCTGCTCTACCGTTCTGCTGATATCAGCAGAATTAGTAAGTCCCTGAGAATTATATGACAGGTATTGTAATAAGTAGTATAGGAAATATACAGGTGGAAGACTGGTCCTCAAGGAATTTAGCAACTCATATGACTTGCATATAGATTTCTGTTATACAAGGTAGTTTATATGACCTTCAATAAATTAAGGGAGCTGGGACAGGATTCATAATATAACTTTTAAGGTGGACTTTGCAGGTTAAGTGGGATTTTTATAGTTGGAGATAATGGGGAGAAAAGGTTCAGCTGTGACAGTATGCGTATCATACAATAAATAAGAAAAACAACAGAGAAGTGTCATATTTTATGGGTATGTAGGCTATTTGTAGAGGTTTGATGGAAGATAGAAACAGATGATAAATACTTTTATATTTTAGTCAGAAGGCATGAAAATAAAAACATTTAAGGAAATAAATGCTATGATTAAAGCTATTGCTTCAGAGGTTTAGTTTGACAACAATGTATAGAATGAATTGAGAGCGCAAAAGCATGTGGTGGTTTGAGATGAGTATATTTTTCTTAGTAGCTGAATTCCTGCCTTACATATCAGTAATTAAAAATTACATCTTATTTGGAAATTTATTTGGAAAATAAATCAATAGCTTAAAAATTCCAGCATATTTGATAAAGCAAATGACGGCCATTCTCTAGTGGTTAGTTAGTAATCTAACACAAACTTTGCATTTACATCTCACACAATAGAATATATAAAGACTATATTTTGCAATACATTTAGATTCTCTAGTGAATAAAGATTGTTCATAACAATAGCAGGCATATTTTCTTCCCATTATGAAATCATATTTCATCGAATAAGTGTCCATTACACTGACCTTAAAGACCAATATTGAAGTGTGTACAGAATTTTCAATGCCTTCTAATTATATTATGTTGGCTTCTTATTTAGAAATCACTAATATTTTCTATTTAAAAATATTCTAAAATACTAATTAATTCTATACCATAAGTCTATATCAGTTAACAACATGGTTTATTTATGGCATGACATAATTTCTTTTTAATGCCCTGGATGTTTTACCTACATGGATACTTAATAAATGCCTTTTTTGACAATCAAATATTAAAAGTAACTTTCTTAGTAAAAATTCCCCATAGTTATAGAGAAAATGATTTTCTGTGTTTTGATTATTTAATATTAATTAATTCAAGCTACTCTCCAAACCTTCTCTGCCCCAACCCCTTTTATAGTACTAAGCAACAGAGTATAACTGCAACAAAAGTGCTAAGTATCTCTTTCGTTGCCAGTTTTTGTTTTGTTTTGTTTAGTTTTTTGTCTGTATTTTGTGGCTGCCTCCCATCTGTAGCAGTTTGTTATAAGACCTAACGAGGACTAAAATACATTCGTCTGTCCCAGGATAGACTCAAACAAAAAAATAATTTCCAAGTAGTATGTAGTATCAGCAAGATTGATCTCAGCCATTCAAAATTGGTAGGATGCATATCCTCTGTTGTGCATCAACCATAGTTAATACAACTAAAATGTCCTCTACGGAATGACACTTACACCTCACCAGACATAAGTATCAGTGTATACAAGCAATATATAAGGACCTTATCTAGTAGACCCTCAGAAATTACATGTGAGTTACTTCCAGTCCAGGATAGTGATTGGGCTTGTGAATTTTACTCTCTACTTAAAATTTATCATTACAATGGCAAAGGAAGAGGAAAAGAGAAAATATATATTCCTACCCAAACTAGGAAATTCATCATCCAAATACTGGAAATGTTGAGGACTTTTGTAAACTATAGCTTATCTAAAACCAGAGTGGACAATTAGATAAACCTATATAATCTCTCTCTCTCTCTCTCTCTCTCTCTCTCTCTCTCTCTCTCTCTCTCTCACACACACACACACACACACACACACACACACACACAATGAAAACAAGAGATTGGGACTCAGGAATTCTATACCTAGTCTGTCACTGGCTAAGTTACCTGTTCTTCCTGCAAACATTTCTAAAAATATCCCAGCCAACTTAGAAATTAATTAAAATTAAAACATTAAGGAACATTTGAGTGAAACAGAGAGTGATAAAAACAGGAGAATATAGTATTAAGTTCATATTTATTATTAATATGGATATTAAATTTCAAGAAATACTAAATACTTCATAAGAAAATAAAAATAGATTAAAATAATAATGTGGATTAAATGTCCAAGATTTCTACAAAAACCTGATAGCATTTGAGGCGCTTGGAGAAAAAGATGTAAAGCATGATAAAATTATCAGATTCCATAAAGAGAAATCAATATTTATTATTTTTTTTGACCACTAAAGACAATATAATTTATAACTTCTTAATTATTATAGAAGACAGAAACAAAATTCAAATCAATGTAATAAAAGAAAAGATGTTTTAAAAAAAATAAAGAATAAGAAAAGTAAAAATGTAAGTAAATAAAATGACAAATGAAAGCATTAACTATTGCAATAAGTGTGATTATATTAAGCTTTCTTAAAATCCAGGGAGTCCCAGTTTTTGTCAATAAATAACTAAATTTACTTACTTAAAGAGCCACCTAAACATGGCACCTAAGGTTTCATAAAACGAGGCAAATGCAATTAGAAAACAAATTATGTCTAAATATCAATATCAAAGTACGTTCCACAGAAATAGAATAAATAGCATGACAAAGATACTTAAATAAATACCATTTAAAATCCACAATACAGATCATTATACTTGAGCCAGTTTTTATTGAGTGCTTCCTATACTCCTAGCATTATTCTAAATGTTTATAAGTGGCTGCTCAAGTAACTCACACAGTAGCCTATTAATTAGGGACCATTATTGCCATCATACCTGTTTTATAATGAGAAACCTGAGACAGATAAATTAAAAAAATTTGCCTTGCCATATAAGCAGCAAATGGTAGAGCTGGGATTTGAATCCATTCACTTAGGCTCTGGAGGGTTTGACCTTAATTGTTACATGACATTGTCTCCGTTTGTAACAGCTATCAAGCATCAGGTACCAGAGTAAGGTATCATTAAAAAGAAAAGAAAAAAAAAGCAAGATCTGTACAAACATTGAGAAAACTACCATTATCATAATAATGATGTTCAAGTAATAATATTCTATTTTCTAAGTCTTCAATAAATCAAAAAAGGTAAAATAAATAAAAAGTCAGACTTTATCATACAAAATCACTGTATATATAGTGATTATATATGAATATGTAGATAGATGCATATATAAATATGTAGATAGATAGATGCATATAAAACTATCTACCCTAAAAACAAATAGCATATATCACTTTCAAATACCCATAGAAGTTACAAAGGTGATAAAGATGATGTCTTAGAATATAAAGTTTACATCAAAATTTTTCAAATATTAGAAACATACGTGCCACATTCTCAGGTTTTTGCTGACACAAAACTAGAAATTAATAGCAAAATGTTAACTCAAAATATTTAATCATATAACAATTTAATAACATAGTCAAATAGATCTAAGAGAATTTTTAAAAATAATCATATATTAATTAATTCATGAAGGAAAGTGACAGTATTACATACCAAACTGCAAATGCTGATAAGAAAACAGTTCTCAACGAAATGCACTTATAATTAAGTAGGATAGAATATAAACAAACAAATAAAAGCATCATAGTTGATAATCTAGAGGAAAAAACAAAATTAACCTATTAATATATTAGAAAAGAAAATTTGATAAATTCCAGAATGGATCTTTTGTAGGGAGAGGAAAAATTCCACCACAATATGCTAAACAAAACAAAACAAAACAAAAAACTGAAATGTCAGAAAAGGAGAGAGACAGACAGATAGACACAGAGAGACACCGATGGATAACTAAAGGTGGCAACTTCAGGATCTTTTATAAATTGATCTCAGAAATGGCATACCATCACTTTTCACATCTTCTGTTGGTCATATGCACAACTCAGGTACAATGTGGGAGTAGAATACCAGGACATGTTTGGGGCCTCTTAGAGATTGGCTACCACGGTACACCCTCTGGTACCCAGTGAGTCAGGTCCCTCTTTTATTTCTTTATAAAGAATCATATTTTACAATATTGGAAATTTTGCCTCAAGGAAGCTAAGAACCTTATCCAAGATACTATTACTACTATAAGATAACTGAGATTAACCCAGGTCTTCTGACCTAAAACATCATGGCTTTTTTCTTGCCATAAAATGGATGCCTTGGAGGCCTACTGCAGTGTGCAGTGCAGTGTTCCAGCATTCACAATATCCCTATACTACTGAGCTTTTGAAATTGTCATGATGATCTTTTTCCAGTTTTGCTTTATCCCCTAGCTTTCAAGTTACCCTCTTCTGTACCTCACTGGTATAAATATTCCAGACTGACAATTTTTTTCTCTGCTTTCCCATATTACTGTTTTTGTTTGCAGTAGACATACACTATATATGCTATAACCAGACCTATTAGAATTATATAAAAAAGAGTAAATGCATTCAAAGTCAAAACATGTGGGTCTTTCCATATTATCCTGCTTGGGCTCCCATAACAAAATACCATAGTTTGGGTGGCATACACAATATAAATTTATTTCTCATAGTTCTGGAAGTCCAAGACCCAACTAATTTGATTTCCAGTGATGGCTTACTTCCTGGCTTACAGATGGCTACCCTCTCTCTCTCTCTCTTCTCACATAGTGGAGAGTCAGCAAACCCTCTGGTGTCTCTCGTAAAAAACAAAAAAAACAAACCAACAAAAAAACTAATCCTATTAATCATAGACCTATCCTTATGGCCTCATTTAACCTTACTCCGGATAGTCACATTGGGAGTTAAGGCTTCAACATATGAATTATGGTGACACACAATTCATTAAGTCCTTAGCATTTCCTGTGAGGAGAAAATATTGTGCTTGGATTATGAGATATTATAGCTTTCAAGGGGCATTTTTTTCCCAAAGGGACTTGTGGTTATTTACATTATTCATTATTGCTGTTATTTTAGAAAAATATATTTCCTAATTTTCAAGTTCTAAAAAGATTTCTTGTTTAAATTTAATATTGCATGTTGCAATTTAAAACACCTTTCTTTCAAAGGAAAATTGTCAAAATTCACCTGCATAAGAGACTGATAGTAATGAAGTAAAATTTTAAAAAATGAAAATAGCATTACCTGAAGGTATACTAAAATTTGTTTTACTCACCTAAGTAGCTCCTTATTAGAGGGTCATATTGAATTTATATTAATATAAAGAGTACAAAATATCCATTATATAATAGTGATTTAATTATTATACAAGGCCATTGATAAACTGTAGTACATTGTCTAAGCATTTCTCAGCATCCCCTTTCTAGACATACATACACACATGTTCACAATAATCACGATAATGGTTTCTTTGATAACCATTTTTTAATAAACCAGTTGAATTCATGAAAGAATTCATTTTTTGAATCAATATTTGAGTGTATGATTTTATTACATTTCAAAAATACTTTGTTTACCCTGTTTTAAGGAAAATGTGATGCTTATAACAGGTAGACAAGTTATTGACTATATTAAAGTTAATAATTAATATATGTTGTATCCTAACTCTAAGGAATATGTTCTTAGGAAAAAAAAATTATATGTATATAATAGTGACATTAGACATCCAGCTGGTATTATATTCTCTTTGTACCAACTTACGTTAAATTTGTCAACCTATTTTCTGAAGTCAGTAAAAGAAGGAATTTCTTTAAGAGTGATTTTAAGAATAAATATGAAGCCCCCATGTGTCCATATTTTGATCCATTAGTCTGCAATCAATTTTTAGTGCAATTAAAAAGTGCACAAATTCTCTCTGTGATTCCTTCTGTCAGTGAGAAGCCAATTGTCAAGTATGTTAATTACATTCTCAATTATATCATTTTTAGTAATGAGTTCAAATATCATTTGTCTTAGCAATCGAAAAGAAGTTGGAAGATGCGTTTGTATTTCAGAAGTATTTACAAGAAAGTTTTGAAGCACTAGCTCTGAAAAAGAATTTATAACAATGAGTATTTGGAAATAAAATATATCTTCCATTAAATAAAACAAACAAACAAACAAACAAACAAAAACTATCCTCAGGCATAGTGTCTGGTGTGAGTGTGTGTGTGTGTGTGTGTGTGTGTGTGTGTGTGAGAGAGAGAGAGAGAGAGAGAGAGAGGAGGGAGTGTGTGAATGGTGTGGTTCATCTGAGATTACAGGATAATGGCATTTGATTCAAATGCTTTTGACAACATAAGAGCACAAAATGATTGAGCAACATATGACAGTTGAAAGTTAACTTCTGTGGAATTTAAAAAATCTTTGCTTTTTAAAAAATTTATTAATTCAGACCAATATATATTTTTTCTATGAAAGGGTAAGTCATAGAAAAGTTGTAAAAATATTTTTTAATAGTATATTATTTTAACAATTTTCATTATTACTATACTTTTAAATATTGGGTTGTTGGAAAAGTAAGAACATATTTTTTTCTGTTTTTTGTTGCAAAAAATGCATCGTGACTTTTCTGACAACCCAGAAGTTACCTGGAATTCATGTAGTTCTAAATGCAACTCCTAACAAAATTTTCTATCTTACATATTTACTTTAAATTACATTGTCTTTTATAAATTCTAAGCTTTTGTGAGAAATGCTGTAGAATGTATTGTATAATAAATATTACTTGCTGTTATTGAACATTTTAAACATAAGAGAATTTTTTTACTAAAGGCTTAAGCTTATAACTTTTTGCTTATGAATTAAAAGAAAGAACTGTGGTACCCTGTTTTGCAGATTTAAGATTGGTAAAATTAGTTGGAAATGCTAAATACATCAGTCATTTAAAGGTCACTCGAAGGTTTGGTATTTTGCCTTGGAGATCAAGTAACAAGTTTAGAATGAGCCAGTTCAGGCTTCATTAAGACGAAGTTTAAGACACTTCGTTTTCCCATAATAAGAGTAATAGTAAACCATTACATTCTCAGGTGGAACTTTATGCCATATTCTGTTAGTGTCATCATTGGGTTCTGGTTAACTTTTTATCTATGACATAAGTGGCTTGTATGAAAAGACCTGCTTTAACTCTTAAAAATCTAATAACACCTCTTATAATCCATATATTATAATTAAATTTAACATAATTGTAAAGATACTTTGAAAGGCCTATGATTTCCATGAAAGAAGAACCTGTGGGTACCAATTATTCTACCATCTAGAAACAGAATGAGTCTTGAATCCATTTTCAAACTTCCCCCAAATGAAATGTAGTTTTCTTGAGTACCGACAAAGCTTTATTATGTCATTCATAATAGCTTATTTGTCATTAGTAAACAGTATTTATTGTGTGCCAGGACAATAAGGGGAGTTGACAAAACCCTTGACAAACAGTAGTCCCCCCTTATCCATTGTATCAATTTTCCTGTGGTCAACCACAATTCAAAAATATTAAATGGAAATTTCCTAAAATAAGAAATTCATGATTTAAATTGTATACCATTCTGCATAGCGTGATGAAACCTTACCATCCTGCTTCATCATGCCCAGCCATGAGCTGTCCCTTTGTCCAGTGTATTCATATTGCAGTTAGTCTCTGCCCTTTAGTCACTTAGTAGCTGCCTAGGTTGTTAGATTGACTCTTGTGATATCGCAGTGCTTATGTTCAAGGAATCCTTATTTTACTTGATAATGGCCCCAAAGCACAAGAGTAGTAATGCTGGCAGTTTGTACATGCCAAAGGGAAGCCATAAATTTCTTCCTTTAAGTGAAAAGATATGTATGTATAGGAAGAAAACATAGTATGTATAGGGTTCAGTGCTATTTGCGGTTTCAGTCGTCCACTGGGGAACTTGGAACATATTGACACAGATAAGGGGAGTCTGCTGTGCTGTTTTTATCCTCTAGTGTTTAGGACATAATGTAGAGTAAAAAAAATGATAAAGATACTACCTTAGCTTCCTAAAGATAGAAATCATAGTATTATCACTGTTGTGGCAATGGAACAAGCATCAAACTCATTATAAACTTCTGTCCATATCACATGCATCAAAATAGAAGAAAAGGGCTGGCCAACTGGTGAATTGGTTAAGAGCTAGCTTGGGATGCCAGCGGCCCAGGTTCGGATCCCACATATGAGGGCCAGTGACACTGCCCTCTACAGCTAAGATGGTGAACAACAGCTCCACCTGGAGCTGGGCTGCTGTGATTCCCCGGGACAGCATAGCTGCAGCCCCTGCTGCAGTGGGCTGCCATAGGCTACAGTGAGCAACCGGCAGCTAGTGTGAGTGGCCGGCAGCCGGACTGAGCTGCCAAGATCTGCAGTGAACAGCCGTCCAGAGGCCGGCAACTGATCTGTCTCGTCCGGGAAAAGTGCAATAATGATACCAACATGGGCCAGTGAAGCAATGTCCTCCACAACTAGACTGAAGAACAAAAAGGACAGAAATTTGTCTGTTCCCCTTCCCCAATTTCCCCAATGCTGTTCCCCTCCCCCAATTCCCCAATTTAAAAAAAAAAAAATAGAAGTGAAAGGAATAAGTGGAGCTGAGTGAGGTTAACATCAGTATTCAGAGATTTTGTGACTAGTAAAGCACTCTATTTTCTAGCTGGAATTCCCAATGGAGAAGCGAATACTGCTTATATTATTATAATGCATGAATGAATATGACTGAAATAAATGATATGTTATTCTATCAAATCCAATTACATGAATATTATCAACTGGCTAAAAAAATTGAATTGCTGATTATAGAACTTATTACTGAGATTGTCCTCATGTTTCAAATTGACATCATATACAGAACTATATCTTATTTACGAGTTACGAGAACAAAATGTACATATATATGTAGATGTATATATATATATATATATATATGTAGATGTACACATATATGTATGTGTACACACACAAATATACCCAAATATATATACTATATAAACTGGTGTGCAGTACATCAAAGCCTTCTCTGTGTCCTTCAAACTTGGATGGCTAGGCAGCAAAGCTGACCACACCTCTCCCCCCACCAGCTTGCATACTTCCTCCAGCCTAGCAAAACAGCTCCACAGTGGGCCTTGTCTCTCCTGTCGAGTGCTGCATCCCCAAAATCCAGCCCATCACTCAGGCTATGGAAGCAGCCGGTGGAGCTCCCTCGCTCAAACATCGGCTTCGTCACTGTCAGCCATTTTAAAGCTAGGCTCCATGGGGACGCAGACGTTCTGCAGAGGTGCCTTAGGCAGAGCACTGAAGAAACAAACAGGAGAAAGAAATCCACATTCTTACCATGGTTTGAGGCCGTATGTGAATTGGCCTCCCGCTCCATCTCCAACCTCATCCGCTTCTCCTCACCCCATCCCTCACTCCATTCCAGAACCCACTGGCCCTTCCGCTGCCCCTCCAAATAAGCCTCTATGCCTCAATGACCTTCCTATACCAGCACATCACTTCCTCAGATATCCACATGGCTTATCTTCTAACTTCATTTAAATCTCTGCTCACAACCTCTTATTAGAGAGGACTTTCCTGACTACCCACCTATAGTAACTTATACTACTTTTAATTTTCATTGTTGAAATTTGCCACAAGACGATATCTTAAATATTTATTTGCTATTGTCTTACACACACAAATCCAATAATAAAAGCTTTCTGAGAGGAGGAGTTTACCAGAATTATAGTGAGAGGTCCTACTGCTTAGAATGCAGTATAGAAAATAGAAGGTCCTCGAAAAGTATTTGTTGAATGAACAAATGAAGAAGTGAGTCCCTCACATCCATGTCAAGCAGTTTGGGTGTTGGGTTTTGCCATTTAGCACATTGGGCTTTTAAGTACACTTTTCTTTTGTAACGAGATCTCTGTGCTTGAAAACAAGTTTGACGTTTTAAAACCTGCGAGGCTTGGTAGCACAAGTTCTAAGGATGTTTTTTGATGCTACTGAAAATAATTCTATTAAATCATCTTAAATATAACAGTAAAATAATTTATAACACCATCCTCGTGCCTAAGGATTGTCAAATCTATTCGGGAAACATAAACCTAATTTTTTGTAGTGTCAGTACAGTTTTGATAACAATTTATATTATTCTGCAAGAAGATTCCTACAAACCCGAATCTTGCATTGTGAATCACTTCTGCCAAATAAAATCCCCCCATGGAGCGATACACAAAAGTACCAAAGTGAAGTGGACAGAATGTTGAAGTTGGGATGATGCAGAGTTCTGGCTGGATACAAACCAGGGCAATAACCAGCCCTCTAGGGTGTGTGAGCAGACGGAGGGCATAAAGGGACAGGGACAGAGTAGCCAAACAATACTCTCTTTAGTAGGAAATCATTCTACTAATCAATTCTCACATGAGAAGGAGAATGGAGGGCCAGACAGGGAAACGGCAGAGGCTGCTGAGGCCAGGACACATCTCCATATTGTCAAGAGTTGGGCACCTAGGGAAAGAGCAGAGTTAAACACAGCTATGACCCTCCAAGATGCAGGGACTACACATGAGTGAATCTGCTATACTTATAGTCATAAATGCTGATAAATCAAGTTGGTATCTTCTCTTCCTATAAGGAGAAATGAGGAAAAGTAGTTGTCTTGTGGCACTGAAAGAAATATAGACACAATCTGTTAATAAGCTATAACATTTAATACAAGGCAGGAAGTAGTAAATGCTAAAAGAAAATCATGAATCTTTGCAGTCCAGTGGGAATATAGAGAAAAGGACCTCACCTTTCCTTGGGTGATAAAGGAAGACTTCACAGAGAAAGTAGGACTAACAAATGCTAGGTGCTCTGGAACAGAAAATATGCAAAGAACCAATGAGTACATAATCCTTGCTGGGCTGTATTGTTTTCACTATTTATTTTAGTTTTGTTTTTTTTCCCTGACATGTTTTATATTAATTTAGTTAACAATAAACTATTCAGTTCTAGCTTACATATATCTGTCAAGAGAAGTGCTTATTAAACATACATTTAAATGCAATATTTTAAAAGACTATATTTTAAAATGTGTTTATACCTTTGCTTGGAAGGACACTGAAATCTATGGGAAACAGCTATAGTATATTTTAGATTAGAAAAAAAAAATGAAATTAAAATTTTATAAAGTGCCTCATATTTAAATCTATGAAATATTAGAGTGTTTACAAAAAAAACCAAAATGATATGTTAGATTACTTCAAAGAAATCATGAACACTGAGAAAAGCCTTACCTTCAAACAGCTATTTTGATTTTTTTTAAATTTTAAAAAATCCTCAAGTTTTTATATTTCTTTTGGACATAAAATAGGTTTAAATCATGACTTATTACAACTTTTGAAATTGCAAAAAAAGCAATTGGACTATGTATATAACGATAGCAGTTAATAAAACATAGTATAAGCTTTTTAAAATAATGTTAGTTAAATGAAGACAGTTTCTAGTCAATTTTTCTGCCCCTAGCTTTTACAAAAAAATCTAAGAAAGTATCAAAAGTAGTTAAAAGTTTAAGAGAGTAAAAAAACAAAATGTCACAAAGTAGTCTTTATTATCCTGAGATCTGATCATAATTATCCTCTATGGAAATCCCAGTGGGAGGAAATAAAACATCTAAATTTATTTGTTCAAGGTCATGATAATCTTATAATTGGTCATGCATTATAATCTTCCTTCCTTCCTTCCTGCCTTCCTGCCTTCCTTCGCTCCCTCCTCCCTCTCTCCCTCCCTTTCGCTCGTTCTCAATCTCTCTCTCTCTCTCTCTCTCTCTCTCTCTCTCTCTCTCTCTCTCTCTCTCACACACACACACACACACACACACACACACACACACACACAATATGTTAGTTACGGCAGCTTGATTTTACTCCTTTCACCTGGTTCTGAACTGTGTCCTTATTTCTACTCAGGCACTGATACTTTCAAACTTCTCTGCCTCACCCGCTGCCTGTCTACTTCATCTTTAACTGAAATGGACCAGTGTTAGGGCCTCATAGACTCACCAACCTGCCCAAGAAAGACAAGCTAAATTTTCGATCCACTACCTTATTTAATAATGGTTCATGCTAACTATGTTTTCAGTCTTATCCTAATTTTCTGATAAATCAAGTTAATATTAAAGCAAATATGTTTGATAAGTCAAGTTAGGTTGTGCCTTCTACTTCTGGATTGAGTTCTCTAAATACTCATGTATAGACGAATATTTCTCTGGTCATGTCCCCATCTTTAGTTCTCTGGCTTCTGTCTGAGGCTACAGTCATAATCCTGGACAATTCCAATTTCACCCACTTTGCTAATGTTTAATTTCTCAATTGGCATATATTTGGCATTGTCAAGAAGGGACAATATTGAGATCTGCATATATTAAAAATACATAGGCACAGGGCCGGCCGAGTGGCGCGGTGGTTGGGAGCTGGCTTGGGAAGCCAGCGGCCCCGGTTTGGGTCCAACATATGAGGGCCAGTGACACAGCCCTCAAAAAAATATATATATATAGGCACATTCTTTAACCACAGAGTCCTTACAGTTTAGTAAATGGTGTTAACAACAATATATAAGCAAGGAAGACTGTGCTAATGCTGGAAGAGAGGAGCCACATCTATTTGAGCAGATCATAAAAGATTTTGTAGGGTGATGGTGGCACTATTTTAAGTATGTGCATTTTATACTGTCAAGAAGTAGCCAACTAAAATGCAAGAAGGAAAGGATTGTAAACCTAGGGAGTTGAGATGATGAGTTAAGACACAAATAGATAAATAGTTGGATAAATGCCTAAACTTTTCCAAAAGGGTGGTGGTTTAATACATTTATATAAACCAGGATAATCTCTACAAATACATGCTATGAGTACTTGATAGAACAAATAGAAAATCGGTAAAGATATAGAAAACTTGAACGGCACTATCAACCATATTTCCCTAATTGAGATTTATAGGGCACTCTACCCAACAACAGCAAAGTACGTATTCTTTTAAGTAAATATGGAATATCACCAATGTAGACAGTATTTTTGAGCCATAAAACAAGATCAATAAATTTTAAATGATTTAAATCACACAGTGTGTTTCCTGTACAAAGATGAATTAAGTTAGAAATCAATAACAGAAAGATATCTGGAATATCTCCAAATATTTTGAAATTTAAAAATACATGGTAGATAACTCAAAGGATGAAAAAGAAATCACAGGGAAATTAAAAACAATCTGAGCAGATAAAAGCATAGCATGTTAAAATGGTAGGATAAAGTCTAACAAGGCTAAGGAATACAAGGTCAACAAACAAAATCAGTCTTATTTATGTATACCAACAATGTACAGTTGTACCAAAATTTTAAAAATCCAATTCACAATCGTTCCAAAACTGGAAATACTTAGGTATGAATAAAAATATATATATATAGTATTTGTGTGATAACACTACAAAATACTAAAGGAAGAAATCCAAGGTGTCGATAAATGAGAGATGTATTGTTCATGATATAGAGGACTCAATATGTAAAGATGTCAATTCTCCCTAAATTCATATACAAATTTAATGCAATTCCTATCAAGCCCAGAAATATTTTCTGTAAATGTAGACAATTCAATTGTGTAAAATGTGAGGTCCTAGTATTGCAGTTATTGAATCAGCCAGGGCTAGGCTTCACAGCTCACATGCCAGCAATTGTAGGATTTTGAATGCTGGATCTAAATTTGTTCTGGGTACAGGGATAATTCTGTATTCTATAATGGACTGAAGCTACTAGGACAGTGAGAATGATTCTCCGGTGAGTGCTTGTTTCGTGGGCCCAATTCTCTGAAGGACACAGGAACCACCCTCCCACCCCCCCACCCCCCCACCCCCACCCCCGCCATTAATCTTTTCATTTCCTGAGATAGTTTCCTAGTCTTTACTTGGCTATTGTCACCCTTTTGTCTATATCCTCCTAGGCCATCATACCAAAGATAAGTTCTTTATCCAACCCAGTTTGCAGGAAAAAAGAACAAACACCAATTGCATTATATCTACTTTTGCATAATCATATGGTGTGTTATCACGGGGTTTCTCATTTTAAAAAATTAACTCTCTATATTCTTTTTAAATTAAATTTATTGAAGTTACACTGATTAGTAATATGATATGGGTTTCAAGTGTACAATTCTATAATACATCACCTGTATACTGCATTGTGTATTCACCACCCAGAGTCAGTTCTTCCATCACCATATATTTGATCCTTTTCCCTTTTCCAGCACCTCTTCTCCCCCTTTATCCTCTGGTAACCTCTAAACTGTTGTCATGTCTATGAGTTTTTGTATCTCTGTTTGTTTGTCTTGTTCCTTTGTTGTTTTCAGTTTTATATCCCACATACGAGTAAAGTTTTACATGGTTCTTGACATTTTCTTTCTGACATTTCGCTTAGTCTAGTTTCTAGAGCTCCAATTTAATAAATTCTTTTGAGCATGCCCTTAGTAGAAGTATCTACTATATATGACCCAACTAATTCTCATGTCTTCATAGTTGACCACAGCCAAGGAAAGTCATGTCAAGACCACTATGGCCAAGGAAGATATGATGTCTCGCAGAAATCATTCCTGATGGGAATAATCAAACTCATATCACTTGTTAGACACATAAGGGGTATTAATGACATTGATTAATATTTAGCCAGCCTTTTACAATTTTTAAGTTGCTTTAACATTTTTACTTTATTCTCATTATATATAAATGTAGAGAGTATATGATTTGCCTATACAAATGTGTGGCAGAATTGGTCCATAACTCCAAGTCCCAAGTCTAGTACTATAAGCAATATATATTGTCAGAAAAAAAAAATTACTTTTAGAAGAATTATTTATTTTGTAGTTTTTCTTTGATTCCAACGATTAATAAGTTGCCTTTTGCCTTATTTCAAAAAGAATTTGATGTGGTGTGTTCTTTATGTTAAGTAGAAAAGTGTCAGATCTAAACTCAGTACTTTCCCCTTTTACATTTCTGTATATTCATCTCTTGCCCTGAGATAAGGGTAATTAAAAATATATTTTCTAGGGCCGGCCGAGGGGCTCAATTGCTTAAGAGCTCGCTCAAGAGTGAGAGCTGCGCTCTGAGCAATGGCAGTTCGATGCCCAGCCCGAGCTGAGTTATGGTTGAGCTGCCAACAGGTGGCAGGATGGCTCAGCTAAAAAAAAAAAAAAAAAAAAAAAAAAAAATATATATATATATAATATATAATATATATATAT
The DNA here is from genome assembly GCA_033961575.1 of Aselliscus stoliczkanus. NCBI lineage: Eukaryota > Metazoa > Chordata > Mammalia > Chiroptera > Hipposideridae > Aselliscus > Aselliscus stoliczkanus. The sequence goes on from CM066731.1 coordinate 156,700,345, forward strand.
ATATATATATATATATATATATATTTTCTAAGTATATTTGGTCCAAAATTGAAGATGAGATAAAAAGTAATATGTCTAGAAATGTGATTTAGATTTACATTTGAATATTATACCTGAATGTAGGTGATAAGCTGTCTTTAATCAAACTACTAGAGTTACACTGTGGGGAGAGTCCATATTAGAAGCTAAAATGTTATTCACTTTTTTGCAATCTATCTAATAATTTCTCTGACAAGCCACTCAAAAAGATACTCTATATGTCATTTTAAAAACAACTGTGGAATTTAATCACCTGACCCAATCTTTTCATGATGCCCTTGAATACGGTTGGCAGAAAGTGGAGGGTTTTCTCATCATCTTCCTTCTCTAAATCCTCCTGCTCTGACATTTCTTTTATTTGGCATCTTCACATTCCCTTTCTTCATCCGACTGCATATATTTCCCACACCCTGGGTTTCCTGATCCTCATCACTTGTCCCGTGCAACTAGGCCAACTTCTCATGGTGCCCCAAGTCCTGGAGGGAGTGTGGATGATCATGAGACACACACTCAACTGACACCAGTTTATATTTTAGACTGATTTAAAGGAGAGCAATAATAAATACAAAATGGGCTTTCCTGGAACCTTCAAGGGATGGGTTTCAAAGTCTTCTTTTCTGGCAATGCATCAACTAGTAAGAATAAATAACAAAGTCAATGCAATTCTTAAGTCAGTGGTTCACCAGGGCAGTACCACTCTCAAAGGGATGCTTTGATAATGCACAAAGTGATTTTCTTGTTTCAATGATTGGTGGGCACTGCTGGCATGAAGTGGTTGGGACTAGCACGCCATACATCTTGCAGAGTAGGACAGTCCTGTACAATGAAAAAACATCTCTGTACCACATGACTTCCAAATGCCCCCAGGTGTATGAGTATTCATGAAATCGAAAGAAAAATTTCTGTTGATAATTCTTTTTAAGTTTTGTTTTTAGCCTAGAATTCAACTCCACAATACAAATAAAGACAAAACATTGTTTACTAAGTTTTAGTTATATATTGCTTTTCAGGTATGCAACTATTTTGTAAATCAAAGTCATTTTAAAGTAAATTTTTATCAGAAATTTACCAAGAGTTGTTTATTGTTGCAGAAAACTACCTCAGGGGCTGTAGGTAAGGCTCCTTGAATTTGAGTCTCTTGGACAGTATGCCTTAACAGTTTGCATTGATGGCATTCCAATCATGTTGATTCTGTCCTATAGGTGTGTACCTTAGGTTCCATCATTGTGTCTCCTAGTATAGTTGGGCCTGAGCATTTACATTTCGAAAAACACATCACTTTGTTGGAAATTATTTACTTTCTATTTTTTTTTATATTACAGTAGGCCAATATATTGATTTTTAAAATTATTATTATCTATTAATTTCATTTTAATATAGTAGATGGAGCTTTATATATTTGTTTTTCAAAGGGACCATTAGAGCTCATAGAATTCAGAATTACTGTATGAAGTAATTAATCAGACTAGTACCAACTAATAGGTACAAAAATTGCATAGTAAGTTATTTAGCTGAACATAACTGCTAATTATATAAGCCTGAAAAAAAGATTTGTTAGAAATAATTGACACATTTATATGCATTGATTGATATTCCCACCATGTTTAAATGATGCTGCATTTAAATAATAAAACAAAGTCATATAAAAGTCGGCCTTATAACACAGATACGTAATAGGTGTATACGTCATCCTTATCAACTTTAAGCTGTGCTGACCAGTCATGTAATGAAAATGGAAGGCACCTGATTGAGAAAACAATGATGTGACTATTTGAGGGAGGGTGGCCATACCCAAAGGATGAACAAAATACTTCAAGCAAAACTAACAGCAACATAATGAGCTAAGGAATGACAGGCACGCTCACAAGCAGATCATGTTGGCTTGAAGCAAGCTGACTTTGAGCTGTTTCAATGCCTCATTTAAACAAAAGCGTATGCTCAGCATGTAACTAACAGACAGCTTACAGGGAGTGATACCCTGCAGGTAACATCTGCTCCTAATACTCAAAGGACAGCGCGTTTAGCAGTATTTATTTATTTTCACAATTTGTGAGGAAGTGATTGCCTGACATGAGTCAGTCTTTTCAGGCCCACTCATATAAACAGGAAGCCTCAAGATCAATAGCCCAATCACACACTGCAGAAGATGTTTCCATATTTATATGATTCAGTGGACTAGCTGAAGTCAGTTTTATGGGACTGTTCTGAATGTGTCATCTGCATCCATATTAATAATGTGTTGATTATGGTTCCTTAAGAAAAATAGACATTCAAAACTAAGTACCCTAAAGCATAGTTTTAATGGTACTGCTCTAGAGCCACATACTGTATTCAATTTCTATTCTAGAAATTGTACCCTTATTGTACCCAGGTCTAGGCCATAAAGCAGGGGAACTCCAACTTTAAGTGAAAGAAGTATTATAATAATATCCATTGCTTTTTAAGACATGTAATGTTTAATGAGAAAACAGTGTTTCTCACATAAAATCTAGGTTTTGTTCAAGAAAAATATTGCATCCAAAGATATAGTAAAGGAAAAAAAATATCATGTCTTTCTTTAGTGAAATGATGGTAGTTTTAAATTCTTGACATGAGTAATTGGATATGTCTTATCTGCATCTACCAAGAAATAAAATAGAGGTCATAAAATGGAAAGACGTGATAGGACATATTTATAACCTCATAAAACAAACTGGCATTTTAATATCTTAATCTGGTCACTTTACTGTGTTTATATATGGGTCCTCACTATGAAATTCTGTTCCTGATTTGAACACGTCACATATGAGAGCTAAAAAGCACATCATAGGTGGAGGATGCAGATATCATTCTGTTTATGATCCTTATCTTTAGGTTGGTGACAATCTCTCAACATAACCAAGATAAATAATATATCTTTATAATAATCCTACAATCCTGTAGAACTTTTCTAACAATATTTTCAGATCTTAACAAATCAATTTATGATGCATAAAGAGCAGGTGAAGTTAAGAGAAGTTAGTTCAATATGATGTTACAAATATAAAGAAAAGCATGTATGCCTTTTTTCAAGTTTGGTTTAATATAATGTTTATAGACAGTACTTTTCTTTAAAACATTAATTAGTTCAGTGTTTATGTGATTAATGGGGAGGAGGTGTGAGTAGTCATCATGGTGGCAATACAATGCAGTGAGCCCTAATATATAATTCATAGTAATAATGGTGAGAAACACACACCAGGTGACGCATTTTAATGGCCTAGTAAAAGAATGGCCAGGAAAAGAGAGAACTTCAGTTTTAATATTGAATAAATAAACTGGAGGAAAGGAAACAGATTCTTAAAATATTCTTTAGATATTACTGTATCAAATCATTCCTTTCATAGTTAATCCTTTCTGATCAACCAAATGATCAGTTTCATTCACTAGTTAGTTATGGATGAGAAGTGAGAACCTTTTAGAAGTCAGGTCTCTTGCAGTCCAGCTATTGTTTAGACAGATATTTCAAAGAGAGAAAATAAATTTCCTTAAGTTGTTTAGAAGACTAAGGTGCAAGTAGAAAGTAATTGCTATTATTATTATTAAAGTGCTGCTTCCGTTCATGGAATCTGACTGATTTGCTTACATATTAATGGCTGCTTTTGTTAAGTGACCTCTATTTTAAATTTTGCTCTCCATATTGCAGTTATAATATAAAGGAAATGAAATGGAAATGCTTTGTTTAAAGATATCAAAGGAGCAAAATTGTTTCCATAATTAAGAACAGATCTAAACACAGACAATTAACTTAATCATACAGTTCAAATGGTATTACAAGGTCCTCCGTGACCCCGAGTATCTATTTTCCTACCAGCTTACTATCTTAATTGTTTCTTTTCTTAGAATAAGATTCTTGCAATTAGAATAATGTCTCTCAGAAGAAGGATATAGAAATAGCTTTGTTATAGTTTTCATATAGCACTTATTATTATATTTAGAAGGTAACTATTAAAAATATTCTCTGATGGAATGGACCCAAGAGAAATGCCAGGGTGGATGCTAGTTTACAGGAAGTCTTCTCATGTATCCTGGTTTCATTAGCGTGGATTCATTTATTAGATTAGTTAGAGGCTCACCAAAGCCTGACCTAAGATTTATGAGGTGGAAAAGCTACTAGGTATAAATATGTATCAGAAACAGCAGCAAAAACCCTTAGAGAATGGTGACAGCACATGGACTATTGTTAGCTGGGTGTACATGGAGGAAGAGCCCAGGGATGCCTCAAGGTAGCACAGGCTGTCAGGGAAAGCAGATCCAGGGTTTGAGAGGACCATGTTGCAGCACAGAAAAGACTGATTTCACTCCTCCTAGCTTCTCTCTCTCTTCTTGTCATGAATAGCATATATGGACTTACTTTCAATTGTAGGATGGATATGCTTATACCCAATGTGCATGAATTACTGCCTACAAATCAGGTGTGGGAGAACTATTCTATTTCCTTGTTTTTGAGAAGTCAAGATAATTTGACCTCAGTCCCTTATAAATCTAGCTGGAAATTCTGACTTAGGAATTCTTAGTGCATCCTGTCCCTAGAATTGAGCCAGTGATTGAGGGTCTTATTCACCCCTAGTCATCAGGAGCCTTTCCTGGTCATTTGTTCTCAACCTACTGCCCAATGTCCCAGCTTCATGGTGATGTCTATAACTTCAGTGCCGTACATGGAGTATTTGTGGACAAAGAGGGAGCCTTGGGCACGGGACTAGATCCCTCACATGAACCATGTGGCCTTTTCCTCTGAGATCTGGCCACCTTCTCTAGTCACTGCAACAGGTGACATAAAATTCCTTATCACAGAGCCTGACAAGTATCTCTATACCCTTCCCACTTCAAAGAAATCCCACACACTCTGTCTCCTCATCTTTAAAAGCTTCCCTTCAGAGATAACAGAGATAGCTTGAGTTTAGAGTTTTACAAATGGTGGGAAATACCTTTGTCTCCATATAGTTTCCGCTATCTGTCCACCCAACATTCCAGAGTCAAGGAACTACAAAGGCTGTCTCCTTGCTTCAATTAAGGTATTAATGGGGAAACACCAGGAATGTGATGCACATTAATATTTTAACAAATTATACTGTCATAGAGGACTAGCTTCACATATCAGTATCACCAGGCACACTGGTGCTAAAGAAATTCATTCCAAAATACGTTTTTAAAACAAATACCTAATGACTAAATTCTGACAAAGAGTTTAGTCTGATTTGTGCATCATTCATGTAACTATTGAGTCGTCAGAGAAAGTCATGACGCATTTTTGCATTGAAAAACATAGAAAAATACGTCATAACTCGGGCCGGCTAAGTGGCGCATTGGTTAAGAGTTGGTTTTGGGATGCCAGCGGCCCCAGTTCAGATCCCACGTATGAGGGCCAGTGTCACTGCCCTCTATAGCTAAGGTGGTGAACAACAGCTCCACCTGGTTGCCTCTATAGCTAAGATGGCTGGCGACGGTGTGGGCTGCAGCCCCTGCTGCAGTGGGCTGCCATAGGCTACAGTGAGTGGCCGGCTGCTAACATGAGTGGCTGGCAGTCAGCGTGAGCTGCCAATAGCCACAGTGAGCGACCATCCAGAGGCCGGCGACTGATCTGCCTCATCCGGGAAGAGCGTAATGATGATACCAACATGGGCCAGTGAAGCAACATCCTCTGCAACTAGACTGAAGAACAAAAGGACAGTAACTTGTCTGTTCCCTTCCCCAATTCCCCAACGCTGTTCCCCTCCCCAAATTAAAAAAAAATATTTAAAAGAAAAAAAAGAAAAATATATCATAACTTTCCCAATGACCCACTATTTCAGAGACACAGAAATCAAATCATATCTGAGACACGATATTTGATGTATTATATTTATCAAAAATAATACAATTATAAAAAATCAAGACTGTCAGGAAATTTGGAATGCCTGTTCACTGCACTCAGTATAAAGAGATAATTGAATAAAGACAGGTATAAAGCTATTGAATCTCTCACTTAAAATGCTAGAGAGAAAAGTAATGAGGAAACTCTTCTGCCAAAGCTATTCCCAAGCTATTCACCCTTTCTGGTTTTGTCTTCTATCGAAAAATAGGCCCATATGTTTTATATTCTTGTATAGTAGGTAGAAATCTCTGTGGTCTGGAAAAAAGGAGGGCATCCTTTAGGTGAACAGGAAAGTTGGACTGATTGAGAAAAATGATACATATTTAAATTGTGTTTACCATTTCCTATACTTCCATTTCTAAGGAGGACATTCATAAAGAACTGCATCCAGAGTTAGGAAGTTCAAGCTGGGTTGAATTGTATTCCTTCTAGAGTTTCACGTAACCTCTGCCAATGATCCCTATCTTTTATACTTGCTTTCAGTTGTTATAAAATTTATTAAAGAGTAAAAAGAGAAGGAAATAGTAAGGCACACCAGGGACAGACGAATAAGAGTGTACAGACAGTTCCAAACCATTTTTCTTTAGATGTTGAAAATGACTCTACCTGCACTATTAATATAAAACCTTTATTTTTCCAACTCAGAAGGGTTAGATGTACATAGTAGAATGAGAGAGACATTGGGGAACTAATATTCCAAGTATAAACTTTTCATTTCAACATTTTGCATCAAGTCACTCTAGGCAGATGATGGCAGCAACAACAGGATAAATAAAGTCCCAAGGATCATTGTGGACATGCTGTGGCAAATCTGAAGGTCCCCAAATAGGCTTAAAATGTTTTCCAACATTTTCTTTGCCAATGTTTCTATTCTCACTTAAAACAATGTTTAAAATGCTGGATTCTTTACGGGTGTTTTAAAGTAACACAGTGCAAAAATGGGACTGCAGATTGATACCATCAAGGATCGTGACAGGATTTATCAATTTAATACTTTTAAGAAGGTTTCTTGCTAAGAGTAAGCTTGTGAATTAAGATCAGAAGCTTAGGCTAACAAGATCCTACTTTTAGATGAGAAAATTAAAAAAAAATTCTTGGATCATTTGTACTAATCATGCAATTCTTTTTTTCATTAAGGTGATTGAAATCCACATAGAGCTCAGTAAGGTTTTTTTTTTAAAACAATATATATTGAGTATTTTAACATGAAGTCCAAAGGGAAAAATATTGGATTGAGGGTTTAGTATTGAGAAGTAATGGTGTCCTCATGGAGTATGTAACTCTAGGCAGGGCGGGTGGGTGGGAGAGGGCACAAGAACAAAATGAATCAAGCTAATTTCACCAGTGATTGGTGCTATGAAGGAAACAAACTGGATGATGTGACAGATGGCTATCATGGGTCCAATCAGTTTTCCATCTCTTTATGGTCAGAAGAGACTGACCTGTGAATTAAAGATCTGAACATGAACACCCAGATTGAAATCTTTTTTTTCCAACCACGCAGTCCCTGGACAATCTAAGGATTTTATCCCCCTCATTTCAGCTTTTCTTTCTCTCCTTTCTGCTATGCTTTCTGGGCTTTCTTCTCTCCTGGAGGAAAGTTGCTGTGGCTAGAGATCTTGCTGTTTGTCATCTTCTCACTCCTGATATCTTCTCTCTGATGAACATCTCTTTCAGGGGCTTCACATGGAAAGAAAAAGAGGTGTAAGATTTAAATGTGTCAGTGTGGCTATGTGTGAGCATATTATATTAAAATATTTTGTAGAAATAACATTGAATAGAAGGTTTCAGAAGATTGTTTTTGGATTTAAAGTACTTAATGTTACATCTATTGATCAATTTACAGTTAACAGTAAAGTTGATTATAATTATCTTTAAAACTAACGTATTTCCTATTTTGTTTAAAGCTTTATTTTCAAGAAAGATGTTTCTATACAACCATGTTGACCTTCTTTGTATATTAAAAAAACAAGACATTAAATGGTTCCTTGATAGTTTTAAATCAGAGTTTTTAGACTCCAAAGTTCTCTTAAAAACTCATCTAACTGCAGAACATAAAATATCAGCACGTTGGAACCCTATGAGCTTTCACTCTCTCTTACTCGGGTCTAAGGTTCAGGCAAATGAAGTATTGTCTTTCATCATTCCACATCATAAGACACAGATTCTAAAGCATAGAAAACCAGACCATGTGAGTCAACTCAGTAATGTGACATTTCACGCCTAGCCCTTTCTGTCTTCTATAATAATAATCAGGGAAATAATATTTTAAATCTGTTTGGTAGGTACAAAATTACCCAGAAGATATGGATGACAGGTAACGAACCTATGCTCTGAATGTAAAGGAAGAGTTAAGGTATTACTAAAGAAATAGTTTGCTATCACATTCTTAAGACTGAGGCACTTACATTTATTCTCACATTCATTCTTATTATTATGAGCCACTGTATCAAATATGTTGGATTAAAAAATAAAGAAATAAACAAAACAAAATAAGGATTGCAAAGAAAACTCTAGTCAATACATGCAAGAGATGATCAGATGATAAATGTGATTTTTTTAAAAATCTTAAATGTGAAAGGCAAATAAATAATGGCTAAACTAAGGATGTTAGGGTCAGGCAGTGATGTGCTTGTAAACCCACTCTCAGAAAAATAGCACCCTGATGTGTAGCATTTGCCAGTTTCCATTGTCTAAATACTCCCACCATGACAAATTTCAGATTACCCAGGTGAAGTCACTAAACATGGAATTGGAGAGACATGCGTACCATTGTCTTGTAAACTAGTACAAATTAACTACAGTGTATCATTATGTCAGACCAGATAACATTCATTTTACCTACATTTAAAAATGTTTCTAATTCATAACAGTTGATCTCTCTGGCACTGTGGGAGGACAGGCTGAAAGAAATTAATTTTCTAAATAATGAATGTTTCACCTCAAGCAACTGAAATATTTCAAGTAGGAACTATTTCTTAAAGAAAATCTCTATGAAATGTGTGTTACGTTTTTCTGCCTGCAGTGCATAATTTCATTAATGGCTGATGACCCCAAGGTCCTCAGTTGGCATTGCATGCATTATGCTGTGCAGTGAGGAAGATAACGTAGATAGTGGGTAAAAGTACATAGTCTTAGGCCAACTGGGGGAAAAAATGGCCTCCATCACTAACTATCTATGCAAAATGGAACCAGTTACCTAGATTCTGTCCATTTTGGTTTTCTTGTCTGTAAAGTGGGGAAACTATAAGTGTAGTTAGTTCTTGTTATTTAAAGTAGCTATGTTTTATAAAGTCACCACAAACACTCAATTGGTGAATACAAAATCATTGCTCCTAAGGAAAATACAGGGTTAGTTTTCTGCAAGCTGGTTCATTAACCGATCAATATATAAACTTCTTTTGTGTGTGCTTCTGTTTAAAGGCACCTTACTTAAAATTGTTGATTCATTAACCTTGAACTCACAGCCAGTGGCACCATAGCTCTTGCATGAACAAAGCTCATCCAACACACTTGTTTCCTCTATTTGCACCCTCTTCCTCTTAGGAACACTAGATAACACTACACTTGAGCACCAGTTTAAACAGCAAAATCACCAAAATCACCACAAAAAGCAAGCAAATGTGGAAAATACGGCAATGAATAGACTGCAAAAAGGACACTGTTTATATTGGGTTGTCGGAAAAGTCATGACACATTTTTGCAATGAAAAACATAGAAAAAAATACATCATGACTTTTCCAACAACCCAAAACTATGAGACTTGAAATAGAAAGACAGAGCTTTACCTGGTTTGACCTCAGCAGGGGCTGTGTGCATCATGTGATTCTAATTTTATGCCCACATGCCTACATCTGAGAATGCCTGCAAAAGCATGGGCATGGGGGTTATAAACATGACCAAATACTAACCACTAGACCACCAGGAGCCACGGGGCGGGGGGGAGGGAGGGGTTGTATAAATAAACATTAGAGAGTAGGCAGTTCACACATATGGAATCTGAGAATAATGAGGGCCAAGTGTACTTCTCCACGTTGCTATCACAGTGTCGTTAATATATATAAATTACTTAGAACAGTAAGCAATCCATAGATGCCAGCTTAAACCACAATGTTAATAGGAACTGTTGAAGTATCTTTGCTTTTATTAAAAAATTACCATTCCAATATTTGTTCTTTTTATTTTATTTTTTTTCCATTTCCCAGGATACTGCCATTTATGCTAAGTTTTCACTTTTTCTGACTGTTATCAGCATGCACTACCCCAGCCTCTTAACCCCTCCCTGCATCTACACCCTTTGCAAAAACAATTCAGTGGACTATTTAATGAGTGAGGACTTGAGAGTGCTCTGAATGAGTCCTCAGCTCTGGTGTAATTATTTTATTTATTTACCTTTTGCTTTTATTCTCAACGTCTTGGCTGCACTCCAGGCATTTGAGGTTACCAGGAATCCACCCTTTACATATGCAGAGTTTCTGACCATTTGGGGGTAATCTCAGACTGTATGTTTATTGTCAAGGGTTTTGGCCAAGAACTCTCCTTGTCCAGGAGCTGTGACCTATTCATGATCTTTCCTAGGTAGACACTCAGACCACATCATAGATTATTATTTTACAATAGATTATGGTGAACTTTAAGATAGCACTTGTGGCCAACTCCCTGGTAGGTGTTATTTAAATATCACTTCCTCCACTAAATGTTCAATTAAATTCCATGGTTACCCCTCCCCCCAAAAAAAGAAAGCAAGAAAGAAAGAAAGAAAGAAAGAAAGAAAGAAAGAAAGAAAGAAAGAAAAGAAAGAAAAGAAATTATTGCATATTGAAGGATTTTATATTTGTGGTAATATTAAACAAAATACTCTTATTATTAGCATTTTAATAACTTTTGAAGTCATAATGTGGCCATCACTTGAGTACTTTGCCTGCTGAGATGAATATTCTAGTGGGTTTTGAAAATAGCCTGTATATACACTTTGAAAAATAAACCAAGAGATGGCAAGGATCCCTCACTGAATTTGGATGTTATGAATTGCAGTATAAGGATTTAAGTTGGATTCATTTGTTTATGTTAGTTTCTTAGATTTAGGTATTTCATAAAGATTCTCTTTTATTTCAGATAAACCTCATGATAAATTTTATCATTGTATATTGACTATATAAATTATATAAATACTACATAAAATTCAGGTCTTACTGAGGGTTAATAAGATAATGAATCGCAATTTGCTTTTACAAAACAAGGATAAATATTTTTGGCCGCTTTCTTCATATTTATTTTTTAAAATATTGCTGCTACTCCCTTTTTGTAAGTGCTGCATAGTTCCGTTTACCACATTTTATTGATCTGTAAAGTCATACAAGCCCGGAGTTTTAAAAATACAATTTTTTATCCAATATTAATGGTGTTAAAACAAATATACAAATAAATAAATAAATAAATAAATAAATAAATAAATAAAATTCTTAAAACCGAATGCCTCACAAAGGAAAAGTGTGTTAAAATGGTGTCCTCTTTGAGTTAACGTATGTATGAGAAATATATTTTAAATGAAAATTTAACTGTTCTAGAGGAATAGATAGCTTTGTTTTACAGCAAATCGCAAGTTCAGAGACATATCCATCATTCAGTTACTAGAATAATAAATAAATCAAAGGGGACAAGGAAAGAGAATAGAGGAGACAAAGGGAAATAAAGGAAAAGCAGGAGGTGAGTTAAGAAAGCTATTGCTTATGAACTACTCGCTACAAAAAAAATGATAGGGAAACAGCAGACAGGGCAACAGAGAGGAAATTGCATCAGGTTTCAGTGTTTATGTTTTTGATGGAAATGTACAAATCATTTCCATTCCTTATGGTGCTGTCATGCTCCATCTCTTTAGTCCATTTTCACCTTTGCAAAGGAATTCTGAATGGGACTTCCTTCTCTGGCAGCTAATTAATCTCCCACAAACCTGCTCTTGCAGCTTGTCTGTCCGGAATGCCCCACACCTTAAGTGGGTGACTCCTGAGCAGCTTTCTTTCCCCTTGGGCAGTTCTTTCTTCCCGTAAGCTATAAGAAGTCTCATCTTTTCCTTTTCATTTGGGAAGTTATGTGAGCTTTAATCTATCACTGAGAAATTGCTCCCTCTACTCTACCACCATAAATGAATATACTCCCAAATAATTGAATTGGGTTTTCATGACAACAGACAAAGGCTGAATATAAATTGTGAATGTGTACCATATTTTACCTGTGGTGCATGAAATATGTAAGGACACATATTAATAAATTATGCATTTGCTGTGTATTTGTATTTTCTAGATTTTCATTGTGATGAAACACATATAATACTGTTGCATTTGCTTTAAAAATACCATCAAATTTTTCAAATAGGAGACTTTTAGTTTACTGGCACAATCTGTATATAAAAACTTTTTTTAAGGTAAGAACATAATTCTTTATAGGTTGAAATGCTTCAATTAAAAAATAATAAAAATCCTATTCAGGTTTGGTCTATTTAATAAATACAGCCTTATACAAGTTTCCACTAATCAATTACTTACAAATAGTAATGCTTAATTTTGTCACAGGTGGAACTATATTTGAATAATAACTCATAGGAGGCTAGAAATATTAACCATACTTTAATATTTTCCTGATGCTGTTCACATATATCTTTCTTTCTTTAATGGAATTATCTATATTGCTTTTATTTTCTTTTACTTGTTTTTGTTAAATCTTTAGTGGGTTTGTGCTTATATTTTTCCTTTTCTTTATATTTCCTTTTAATTAAATATAAAACACCTTCCATCAGCTATGTATTGCATGTCTTTAGAAAGCAGAATATGTGTTAATGGAATAACTATTCTAAATATGAAGGGTTCTCTGTCCATCTGAGAAGATGGATGCAATTTGACCCAGGTATATTTGGGAAACATACTTGATGAAAGAATAGGATCACTATAGATATTCAATTATTCACAGATAAAAATGTGCATGTGCACACATGTGCATACACTCACATGTCACATTTTCTACCTCTTAACATGTACAATTATTTTTAAAATTTTATGGTGCATATTGTTAAGGCCAGATTGTAGGGAGTCTTTATTAGGTGGTCTTTCTATAAAAGGTAAAGAATTCTGTTTTAGCAATCAGTTTAATTGTAGGCAAATTATTTTTGCCCTTTAGGTTTTGTTTTATTCTTTGGTAAGACAAGTCTGCTTTGGTTTTGAACTTAATCCGTGAACTTGACCCTTACTCCTACTGTGTGGCCTTTCTTCAGTCCCAACTGCAAGTCTGGGGTACTCAGTGAGTTCTCTCCATTCTGGATGGATTTACGTCCAATATGTTCCAGCATGCCTGGTCTCTGGTATCACCATTCAGCTCTCAATCGCAGAGCAGGAAACCTCTTCTAGGCCTTATGGAATCGTACTCTGTAGAAATGCCACCTGGACCTTAACCAACCATTCATAGCGAGTCTGCACACAAACTATTGCCATTCTCAGTGCAGCTCACTTTTCTCAGGGATCCTGCACTGCAAATTCCAGGCATATCAGGGGCCCAGACTTCTCACTTCCCCTTGGTTCACTGAGACTTTAGCCTGCTGGGGTTCCACCACTGCAGCCGATAACAGTGCTTCCAAGCCAAAACACAAGAAAGGCAGAGCTCATGTGGAGTTTTCCCCTTCACTCAAGGATTGCCATACTGCACTGTATTTAGTTCAATGCCAGAAAAATTATAGCCTTTTGTAATTTGTGTAATTTTATATATATAGTTGTTTATGATAGGAGGAGAGGTACCATACTGGTTACTCTATCATGGTTAGAAGTGTAAATCCTAACAGGACTTTATTGTAAGATAAGGAGATAAAGAAGATTGCCAAATGCGAGGCAGGCGGAGGGTGGTAGGGGGGTCAGGGGCATTTACAGTTATTATAGAGCCAGTGGCTCAAGGGGTTTTGCAACAAGCTACATCTGTACTTTAAAATACAAAAATGGAGGAGAGACATACCTCAGGGATCAGGGGATCAAGGCAGCAACACATTTGGTGAGATGTCTCTGTGGAAAACAAATATGGTTAGAAATTAGAACCTAATTTCAGCTTCTCTCCTTTTGCCACTAATCTTTAGCAAATAGCTGTCCTCATACAAAGATAAGTCATAATAAAAGGAACCAGTACTTATGAAGAATTGCAAGAACTGAAGACTATATGAATGTAAATCAAATTCCACTGAAGAACATACAGTGCATAAGAAATTACCTAAGTAAAATTATCCATAATTCAGACAAAAAGTACTATACCCGATCAGAACTTAACTAACTGGTTATCAGCAATGTACTTATGTTGACTCATCTGCTCACAACATTATTAGTTATGTTACCAGGAACAGTGATTTTTCCCTTGGTTCCTGTCTTCTTGAAAGAAAGAATTCAGTCAAGAGACAGAGTTGGTGAGGTGAAGGGCAGAAAGCAAAATTTATTAGTGAAAGCAGGTCCATTCCAAGCATGGAGTGGACTGACCCTAGGTGGGTGGCAACCCAATGTCTCCGGGGCCCTGGCCTTTTATCCTATAGATTGGGTTGTCTCCCTCCTCTTCCCGCTGCCTTGTTTGACGTGGTTTCCTCTTTGTCTGACTGTCTCCCCTCGTCCTGAGTGTTTCCTTCATCCTAGTGCGTCGGCGCTAGCCCAAGTCTTTGTTCTGACGGTTCAGTTCACTGGGTCTGCAACAAGATGGTGATGACGCGAATGGGTCAAATGTGGAGGAGTCCCAGGTCGTCCTCCTGCCTGTGCCTACCTTCCTACCTGCTCTACTGGTCACTCTGCTTCTACTCTTTCTCTGTTTTAAAATATATGTATAAATAATATTAACTAAAAGCAATCAAACATTACAAATGAGGAGTGATACAGCTCTATGAACACACTGTTTCATTAAGAAAGAGCCCTTCCATAAAAGGGGAAAAGTGCTCCTGTCTTTCCCTTTCAGTCCCCTCTAATCGTCTAGCTGAGTGCTTCTCAAGCTTTAGCCTGCATCAGAATCACCTAGAGAGTTGGTTAAAATGTAGACTATTGGGCCTCAACCCCAGAGTTTCTGACAGTGGGTTTAGGATGAGCCTTAAGAATGTGCATTTCGACATCTTTCCAAATTCTGATGCTGCTGGTCTGGGTAGAATCCTTTTAGAATCACTGGTTTAAATTCTCATCCCTAAAGGCAAATTATAATCACCAAGAGGAGACGTTAATTCACACGAATGCTCGGGCTCCATCTCAGACAAATTGAAATAGAATGTTTGGGACTTGAGGCTTTGTATGGGTCATATGTTATCTCAGGTGATTCTAATATGCAGCCAAAACTGAGAGGAAAAAAACAAAAAAAAAAAACAAAAAAATGGAATGATATCAAGTATATAGGATCTTAATGCATTAGTTAATGTTTTCTTTTCTCAGCATATTCCTTTATTAGGTAGGAACAATTCTGACATAATCATTCATGATAAGGAATGAGTGACATAATATAAAGATGGCTTTACCAAGTGGCTTTATAAATTAGAGGTAATTTCAATTTAGTCCTTTTTATGCTACTAACTTTACAAAGTGCTTAAAATATAAGGTAGTTGTAGAACTTGTCTTTTAAAGTGTTCTTGTATATTTTTGCCATTTATAAAACCACTTTATGCCTTAGATATTTAAAACATGTTTATTATTATTGTATAGACAGCATAAGAAACACTTAGGCACTAACTCCTAAAACTTTAACTCTTAATTGCTCTCTCTACAGTGAAAGATGCAGATATACTTTGTATGGACATACAGACTCTGTGAACAGCATTGAGTTTTTCCCTCACTCCAACATTCTTCTCACAGGTTCTGCAGATAAGTCCCTGTCTGTATGGGATGCAAGAACGGTAAGCATATCATTAACCGTTTTTCCAGGTTCTAATAAGTCTGGACACTCCTAGTTACTATTCAGGGACTGGGTACAACTCATACAGTAATTGTGCAAGGACAGGTAAGGTAAAAGAATGATAGTAAGTTTCTATTTACAAAACCTGTTAATATACTCTTATCTACCCTACCTCCTAAATGTAAGGACTATAAAAGTAATGCAGGTACTTCATTAAACATTAATTCAATTATTTATTGAAACTGGTGGTGCAGCAGATATGAAAGGGAAACACATAGTACCTCTTTTTAAGTGTAGTTAAGGAAGGAGAAAAAAGATTATTTTAATGCAATGAAATATGTTAAAATGGAAGAATATACAAGGTACAGGAGGAAAGAAAGAAGGAAAACGCTCATCTGTTTGGAAGAGTGTGGATGGCTTGCTTGAGCTGAGATTTGTAGTGTAAGTAGGATATGGCAGGTATTCTCTAGAAGGGTGGCTTCCAGGAAAGGGGAGTGCTTGTACAAAGCTGTAGGTGTGAGGCTACAACAGCGTATTCCGGGAACAATGATATGCATTAATAGAGCTTAAGGGGGAAGGAAGGAATGACAGGGAAGAGTATACGGATGAATGAGGACAGGATCCTGAAGTATCTGATTGAAGTTCTATTCTGTCTTGGAAGGTAACAATCCAATTTGCCTTACAGAAAAATTGATAGTAGGATAAGGGAATCAGTCTCTTTAAGGAGACTGGTACAACAGGTGAGGGAGATGAGATTTGATCTAAGAGACTGAGAAAATCAACAGGATTGAATGATTTAAAGATATGAAGTTTAACTATCAGAATTTGAAGTGATTGGAGGTGGAGATTATGGGAGGAGGAGGGATTTAGTGTGAGCAGCTGTCCCAGTTTGTCTAGGATTGGGAGTTTTCTTGGGTCCTGGAATTTTCAGTGCTGAAACTAGACAGCCAGATTATTGCCTTCTAGAGTGATTTACATGTGAAGGAATGGAAATACAATGTGGGATCTACATTTTCAAATACTTTGGCTGTGAAGATGAAGAGGACAAAGGCTACACCTCTGGGGTGAAATAAAGTCTCCCTTTTTCAGATAGGAGACAAAAATGTGTATTTGGTTAGGGATAAGAACTAGGGGAAAGTAAAGGGCTGAAGATGAAGGAAAGAGAAGAAATAATTGAGAGGCTTATTGGGTACAGATTTTAGTAATTTGAGGAGTGCCAAGATATGCAAAACAGGGTCTCCGTATTCATTCTTAGCAATGTTTGATGAGGATAATAAAGAAAACTAGGACTCCAGGAGACTCTACAAAAAAGAAGAAATATCCATAATATCTGGTTCCTGGGTCAGTAAAGAAATGCAACTTGTCATTTCTCCCATTTATCTTCCTATATATAATATATGATTGACATCAATAAAAGAATATGATGTCATATAGATATTATGAACGGGGACCCAAGATCAGTGATGGGAGGGAGCGGTGTCATTTAGTCTTCTGAGGCAATTTCATTTGGAATGAATAAAGAACAAGTCTTTAGGTTCACACATTGTAGGAAAAACTAATGATAAAGCTACAAGTTTCGTGTAGATACCAACTTCACGTGTCATGGAGCTTTAGACTTCTGAGGAAGCAGGAGTCAAGGGGGCATGGTGGGAAAAGTGTTTCAGATGTGATTTAAGAATAACATCACAATGATTAATTTTGGGGTACAAGAGTTCCACAACCTCTTCCTTGTATTTAAAATAGCTTAGACCCTAATGCAGCAGAGTTCACACCTGCTAATGGAGCATCAGTGGAAAAGCAAGGTTTTCAATCCATTTAGTCCAAATACTTAGATGTGAAGTACATATAAAAGCAATTGGTAAAGGAAAACCCATAGAGAAAATATTAATTTAGCAGTGACCTAAATTTTATGTTCATTTTCTCTTGATATCAGTTTTTTCTTTCCTGTCTCTCAAAGTGCCATGACTGAATGTTTTCAGAAAGCGTGTCTCTCATTTACCCTCTCGCATGTGAAAAACTGGAGCACTAATGTTTGGAAGTAAAGCTGTTCTTATTAATAGAAGCTGCCTCTCCTATGCCTACCTTAAATTCATGGAGTTGTTTATTGACAGTGACCTTCCTACCTGATGTTGCAATCTCTCTGTGTGCTGTTTTTATTCTCCACAGTATCTCTAAGAGCAGGAGAAAAGAGGGGTTCAGCACTGCACAGAGCTTTAGCATATAGCATAGCATATGGATTGAAAGTATGTGCACAGAAAGGCTGTGAATCCAAAAAGTATTACTTTAGTCATATATATATATATATATATATATATATATATATATATATATATATATATATATAAAATTTGGTTTAATGGCAAATTAAATTTTATATTCTTAATATTATTGTAATATTAGTATGCGTACTAGCTTTATAATGATTAATACCAGGACAAGGGCTCTAAAATATTTTGTAAAATTAAATGCTAGTCAAAAATATTGGGAAATGCATGTATTAGAAATAAAGTTAATTTAATGTGTTTGTTTTCTGAAAATATTTCCAAACTAGATGGTAAATATATATATATATATTTAAGTTGATATCTATGTAATATAGAATTAGCATGTAAAATAAAGGGAAACTTATTTAGTTTAGGTTATTCATAATTAGACAATGCAAGGTGTTAACTAAAATATCAATACAAAATTATACAAATAATGTGTGACAACAGCTCTATATAATTCAACAGGATAATTTTACTAATGTTGTATTAGGCATTTCTGATAATTTTGTTTTAGATCAATCTTATTTATTTAAAACAGAAAACAAAAAAATTTTAAATAACCAGATTAACCAGATTTTTGAAAGTTCATATTATATACGTAGTTTTTAAAAGGTATACGTTACATGTTATCTATATAATATGGTATTATTAGCTGTTTTATATCCCAGTGGTTCATGAAGGAGTTAAAAATAAATTAATTTTGGGCCGGCCGAGTGGTGCGGTGGTTAAGTGGTGGCTTGGGAAGACCACGGCCCCGGTTCGGGTCCCACATATAAGGGCCAGTGACACTTCCCTCAAAAAAAAATTTAAAAAATTAATTTTTATAGTTGAATATTAAGAGATATTGAGAAGAATAATGAGGATAGCTATAATTCCATGTGATAGTATAAACTGTACAACATATTGATACGGATAATATTATTTCAGTTGTATCATCAACTATTCCATAGTACACTGATCTTCTTAATAACTGGAGATTATATTAATTCTTTAATAAGTGATAAATTGTCAGGTTATACTAAAAGTCTGAACCTAAAAGGAAAGGCATGACTTTCTTCTCTTCTTAGTAAAGCAAGAACAGTACATTTTGCCACTTTAATGTGATCAATTAGTATTGAGACATCCTCTAAAATATTTTTTGATGAAACCTGAAAATGACCAGTAGATTACATTCCTATAAGTTAGTTTTAAACCTTTTTCTCCCATTCCCAAACATACACGAGTCTTAAATCATTAACCTGATCTAACAGCTTATTGTCAAAGATGATGAATGTGCAAACCCCTAAGTCAGTCTCTAAGTCAACTGGACAGATCAGCTTGGAATATTGTGGGAAATGAGGAGACGGATATAAATCTCTCTAATTACCAAATTGAGGCTATTAAATAGCTTGCATTTGGGAAACTCATGAAATCGCTCTGTTTTACAGGACCACATGCAGAGTATTTTTCCTCAAGGTTATGAAACAGGAAAATTATTTTATTGAAATTGAAAAATAAGATTGTAATATTGCCAGAAAATGTATAGTATGGTACATTTAATGAAAACTTATAATGCCCTCTCAAAAACTGACATGAAAAAAGCCCGAAGTACCTCAGTGGTTTGGAAGTCCATTTAAAATCAATGCAATGAGATGACTCATTCACAAGTCCAATGAAAGTATTAAGGCTTTGATATGTTTTTTGTTGTTTTTTTTTTAAAGAATGTGCTCACAGTACAGTAAAACATAGAATAGGATGAGTAATGCATCTATGAGTTGTTCAGAGCTGGGTTGACGACGGTCTGAGTTGCTGACATTTTGTCTCGTGATGAATCAGACACAGAGTTCATGGCCTGGGTGGCTTTGGTGGCTGTGTCCTGCTTCCTGGATTAGCTACAGGCTCTAGTCCAGCACATGGTGTTTTTCTGACTTAGCTTTAGCTAAAAGATCCAAGAACTGATCACTCGGAGTTCCTATAAAGTGGAGAAACTAAGAATTGACCAAGAAAGTTACCCTCTTGGGTCCCGTCTGGGTCCTACCCCGTTGCTGACTCCATAGTTCAGCCTGCACCCTGCACAGGCATTTTGGTTTCCCAAAAGGTGGGCTCGCGGAGGAGTCTGATATTATTCATGAGCCAGAATGTAGAAACACAGGCAAAGCTCGTATGTTCTCTCTTTAAGCCATGTTCAATTTAGTAATATTTATTGAAGATCTTTGTGCCAGGCAACATTCTGGTTTCTGTATCATTGACTGTGAAAGAGCCCCTTCCCTCAATGAACAAATAGTCTACTAGGGAGCAGATACAAAAATGCATTATCTTAAAGTAGCGTAATTGCTATATACTTGATAAAGCTATAGCTTTGGCTTTTTGTTCCAAAGCCTACTCTTCCAAGAAGTGATGTTATGACTAACACTTATTTAATACCTACTATGTGTTGCCATCACTTTACCTATAACATCTATGTGATGCTTACTGGAATTACCATTATACTCTATATTAGCAATTGAAAAAACAAAGGCTTAGAAAAGTCAAATAAGTTGCCCAAGATTGGCCAACAAGCCAGTGGCAAACTCAGGAAACCTCAATTCTATATTGTTATTTTATGGCCTCCAATTTTTTGGAGGTTCTCACGGAAAAATTAGGATAGTGTTAAAATGACATTTCAGTCAAAAAAAAAATCAATATGCTTATATTTTCAAAAATATTATTTTAACACTCTAATTCAATGATTCACAAGTCAGATCCATGATTATATTTACCAACTGTCAAAGCTACAAATGGTCCCTTGCAGAGATACAAAACTCTAAAGAGAAAAAAATACATCATGGTCTATAGTTATCAGTTAGATACAGAACTGTCAAATTCATCCACCAGTTATGCAAAGGCATGTTTGTTAAAATTTTGCTAGGCATTTCTCTCATCCTGAGTTCAATTAATTGGTCTTGTAAGTCAATCAGAAGTTTTCAAATATTTTAAAACAAGGTAGAAAGTTCTGTTCCTACACTTCTTTAAAGAGTCCGATTCAAGAGCTTTTAAAGGTGATTACCCTGACATAGATTTGGCAGAGGAAGCACTTAAAAACAACCGTTATCAAATGTTCCGTTGAGCAAATTTCCTTTAAAAATGGTTCCTTTTATGTTCACTGTTAAAATGTCACCTTTCTTTTGATGGAATGATTAACTGTATTATTATTTTCAAAAATATCTGCTTATACCACACGATTGACAAATAGTTGTCATCACATAAAACATCAACAAATTAGGATTACTTGTGTTTTGTGGGGGGAAAGCATAACTCATCTCTTAAGGTCAACTTTAAAAAAAAAAAATGCTTTGCTAAACTCTAACAGTCACATTTTGTGGGGGCATGCAACGTTTTCTTGGTTACTCCCTGATTCATTACAAAAGATTATGAAGGGTATAATCATCAAAGGACTGGTTTGCATAAAATTAACCAGCTTAAAAATATCCAAAGTGCTCCAAATTGCGGTGATACATTACAAACACTTGAAGAAAGGCTGTGATCTTTTCCAGATACTGTGATGCAGCTTGCTTTGGAGACCTCGACTCAGCGACCTTTAGATTGCACAAATCCTATGCAAAACCTCACAGCTCCCTCACTAAATAAATGTCAGCTACCATCAGTTATTAAACACATTTAAACCCTAACTATGTGAAATTAGCCAACATATACAATACTCTTGCTTTTGAAAAGCCTTTCCCTTTGTTCTCTTTTCTACCTAACGTACCTTTTCTGCCTTCAGCTGGTGAGTTTGCTTCTATTCTTACTTCACCTTCACTTAAAAGTTCTCCACGTTTGTACCTCTGCACTAGATGTTCTAAGAGGCAAACAAGAAAACTTCGTACCACATAGAATTTCGCTATTTTTTTAATAAAGTACGTAAAATATTGAACTCGACTAGGGAGGGATTTTTATTTTCACAAAAAGACAAGCCTTACCAATTTGCTAACTTTTTGGGTAATAACTAATTGCTTCAATAATGTGGTATGAGTAGATACGTTTAATAAATAAACGTACCTAATTGTTTCTATAGAATCCTAGGCCTACATTCTGTTATCAAGTATTTATGTCAGACATTATAGCACAATAATAGTACACAGCCATTCTGCCTTGATTCAAACCCAAATTCTGGTGCTTATGAGCAATGTGACCTTGGCATTCATTGTCTGAAATCTTTCTATTTCAATTCCCTCATTTGTGAAATGCAGACAGTGGTGGTACCTATTACATAAGAGTGCAATGGGGTTAAATTATTAATCATATAAAATGCTGAGAAGATTGACTGATACATACAAGAACTTAATATATTTTAGATATTCTTATACCAGCTGTCATATCATATTAGAGTCGTTTGCCTATTAATATTTGTCTGTCATGAAACTGAGCTTTCTTTTCTAATTCACAATGGTTGACATAATAGCTGCTCAACAGATGTTGAAGTAAGAAAGGGAAGGGAGAGAGGAGCCATAAATCAGACATTTTGCTTTTTATGAAGAAAATCATTTTATCTGAAAATTCCACTGTTTTCTAAAAATTAAAAATAAGTTTTAATACACAATACATTATCATTATTAAAGAAATTAACAGCATATAAGGTTTGAAAACATTGTTATTTAACTCATAAAATGCTGCATTTCTTTATATATCTCCTATATACCACATAAAATTTACACAGATATATCACAAGTGCCATCATTCTTTTTTCCTTGTCCTTTGGAATTAATGTAAATAGCATATCAGGCTTTGAAAAAATGTCCTATCTCAATGGAAATAATGATTAATCACTTGTATTCCTAACCAAAATATACAGATCAATTAGTTTTATGAAATTATTTCAATCATTTAAGAGTTAGAAACAATTCCTTCATACTTCATGCAGTTCATTTAAATTTAATCCAAAAAGATGTATTAAAGTCGTGGTGTAAAGACGCATAAGATTAAAATCCCTAACCAATTGTTTAGAATAACAAATATTCTTGATAACACTTCACTCCTGTCATACTTAAAACACCCCTTTGCACTGCCTTTTACATTGAATTGTATGGATTGAGTTGAATTTTAGGATGGGGGAACAAGCATAAAGAAAATACTAGCTATGAAAAACTTATCTTTAGAATAAAAATAACATGGGCTAATCTTCTAAAACAGGTTTCCCCCTATGCTTGCCACTATTGATTTCATTATTGAAATGGACTATTTGTATCAATTTGAAAATATTTATATTATTAGGAAAGAAATGATCACCTATGAGGTAATGAAATTTAGATACAGCAGGGACAGACAGCTCAGTTCCCCTTAGTTGTTAATAATAGCTGTAATAAAAATAGCTGGTGTTGGGCCGGCCGAGTGGCGCGGTGGTTGAGCACTGGCTTGGGAAGCCGGCGGCCCTGTTTCGGGTACCACATGTGAGGGCCAGTGACACTGCCCTCAAAAAAAAAAAAAAAAAAAAAAAAAAAAAATAGCTAGTATTTATGCTGTCAGGCACTTGGGGTACACAATTATAGTTAATTATCACAAACAACATGTCAAGTTAGAGAATATTTTCACCATATTGTCGATGAAGACACTGAAGATCAGAGACGTTAAATAACTTTTTCCAAAGGCCTATAACTATATAAGAGGCCGTCTTGAGATTGCAACCTTGTTCCTTCCGCCTTTGAAATCCATACTTCTTTACTACTACATGCCATCTCTATGTTAACATGACATCAAATAAAAACCTGATGATCAAATGACATTTGTAAGCATCTGTGTATGACACCAGGTTTGAAACTGTTCCAAATAAAATAAAAACCCCTAAGTCTAATTCAACTTCATCACCTTGCATCCTTTGTCACCTTGCAATATTGTCCTTAGGGAAGAATAAAAGAGTAATGTATGGTAAAACATAATTATTTGGTTTAATATCCATGAATAACACCATTTTAAATGAGATATAACTTAGATCTGGTCTCTTGGCAAAAATAAATTTTCGGACCTATCTGCATAACGTGATTCAGGGTTATCATGTGAGAATATTGAGGGTACTTTATCACAGAAGGTGTTTGACCAAAAGGAAACCGCAGTACGTTGGTTGGCTCCAGCCCTTTCTCCCTTGAGTATAATATAGTGACGGCATAGACTTTGAAATAAGGTAGAATGGAGTTGGAATGGAGGCTTTGTCTCTTCCTGGTTGTGTGTAGTGAAGCATGATATTTAATACCTGTCAAGTTCGGCATTCGTTCTTTAAATGGAAATAATAATTAAATCACAGTGTTAGCATTGGGAGTATGTATTTGGAAGTCATAAAAGAAGTATTTTTCTCTTTATTGGTGGCTGAGAATACTAGTGGCAAGTCTTTTCATGATTTGTAGTTCTGTCTCTTTGGTTGATGGGTTAAATGATGCTTAATGAAATTGAACAATTCCACTGCAGATTGCTTCACACGGTGTTTTGCCTGTCGTTGTCATTTTCAAGAACTCAGTGACTATAATTCATTGTATCAATTTGGAATTCCACTCTCTCTATGAGTGTTTATTTGACCTATCTTGCTTGTAGTCTCTTAATTTCAATTCAACATATAGAAATTACTTAGGAATAATCTTGTCACTTGTTATTTATTCTTTTATACATTCACCCATGAATGCTTCAATAGTGATGACTTGGCTGTACTTCAAGATAGTGTTAACTTTGAATTCAGTGTAGCGCTACATGTTAATTATAATTTTTAGGTACCATTGATGAAACTAGAAATTAAGTGCAGCATTTTTGGCAAGTGTTTTTGGCATCCTACAATGGTTGTTATCAGTGTAAGGTGAAACTACATCTCTTGTTATGTAGATCCACAGCACCAGAAAATCATTAACAATTAATTAAAGTGCATTTCTAGTGGATAATCACGAATGCTTCATATGATCATTTTTTTTTTACCATTAATTATACTCAAGGCTTTTATTCAATAAAGAAAATACTGAAAAAGAAGACGAGCTGCATTCTGTACACGCCTTTCCTCAGCATATAACATATTCCTTGGGTTCTTAATAAACTGAAGTAAACTCAGACACATCAGTTTGTGGCAGTTTTGTGTTCTAAGCTTAAAGGCAAAAAATATCTCAAATTTAGTCACACAGAAAATGCAATTATAAGTTGCTGTAAAAGATAAATGGAAATGGACATATGTTGTTTTTTTTGACTACTCAGCATTTAAGAGATATTTTCATTTGAGGGCAAAACCAACAATGTACATATGAAATTTGGGAGGTACAGGTGAATACAATTGGGGTTTTTGTGTTTGCTTGTCTTTGTTTGTTTTTATGGTTTCTAGGACATTAGCATAGGGGCACGTCCACCTAGAACTCTGCATTTGGGGGTAGTAATGCAAAGACAGAGGATCAGGTAGAAAATGATTTGTGGTTACAGAATTGTTGAGTCCAAATTGACCAAAGGCAGTGTCCTGACCAGATGTTTTATCAGGAATTTAACAATGTTTACTGTTACTTAGTTTTCGTTGGTTCTTGGATTTTTTCCCCAAATTTTCTAAATTTTTTCTCTATTTTGAGGGAGATGGTAGTTAGCAAATATATTATTATATATACATTCTCATTCTTATTCTCAGTGTACCATAGATTCATTTTAATTAATTATATAGATGCATCACTGTTTGCTTAGACAATCTCTTACTAATGGATATTTGGATTGTTTCTTATGTATTTCATACTCTAAACCAGATTGCAGACAACATCCTTTCAGATGGCTTTTTCACACCAGTCAGCTCACTTTATTGAGATACATTTATAAGTAGTGTCATCTATTTATATGACATTTAAGTGCATTCAAGAAAGCATTTAAATCTTACTGACAAAAGCTCTATAAAATGTTAACCATATCTACTCGTATACTCCCTGGAGCAATCCAGTAAGTAGTGTGCCCACTTTCCCACATGCTTGTCACTTTGATTTGAGCAAATAAATACATTAAAAGTATCTTGTCAGTGTTTTAACATATAATTATATAATTAAGCTTGTTGAAATGTTTTATATATTCATTAAGCATTCATTTGATATGCAGGCTACTGTTAACCTTAATTTCTATGTAATCTTTAATGGATGTTTAAGTTATTTGACAAAGAATTTTGGACAGTTTAAAAAAAAACAAAACATTAGTTTGGTTAACTGGTATCTTTGTTTTAAATTCAAACTAGTTGAATGTTTTGGTTAAATTTCATTTATTTTTGTTTCCCTTTGTCTTGGGAAATTATTGCTTCTTGAAATTTATTGTGATTCTTTTAATGGTATAATTTATGATTGTCTTCTTTTAGTTCACTAATTATTACATATGTGTATTTGTTGTAATATTACCCTCCAGTTTCCCTACTTTCTTACCAGTTGTTTTCTGTGATTTGCAGCATCTGTCAGTGGTTGGATGATGGGTGAGATGGGGGGAAGCTAGCACACTATTGGACCTAAACTGCTCTACTTTAGTTCTCAAATTACACCTAACCAATCATGTCTTCACCATATTTTCTATAGTTATTCCCTGGGCTTGCCATATCTGATTGTAGGAAAATATTGTTATTTTGATAACTTTAGCCTTTACTCAAGGTGTAATTGGAAGATATTGGAGAGTTTTAAGCAAAGGAATTACTTTAGCTTTTATCAGTCTAAAGTTTAGAGTGAGAGGAAATGATAGAAGAAGAAAAATCATGTGTAGCTATTATAATCCATCTATGCAAATGATGATAGTGGCTTGGACCAGAATGACAATAGAGAGGAGGATGTGACTAAAGAAAAACCAAATATGCTTGTGCGTACTCACACACACAAATACACACACACATAAAAAAAGAAAAAAATGTGGAGAGAAGATATACAGTGGCTTGGAAAATGTGGGACTGCCCCACAAACAAGACTGACTCAGACTTAACTCTAAGCCTTTCCTCACTAATCTAACCTTCAAAAGGAAACAGATTACTCAGTCACTCAGAAAGGAAAACATACATTAGTAACACATTTACTTTATTTATTATTTTGTCATTATATATGGACCTTGCAAATAACCTTTTTCAAGTTGTATGTTCTTTTACATGTATTACGTAAAGATGTGCTGGTATTATATTTTAGTGCCATAGTTATGAATTTGAGGTCCACCTGAAATCAATACTAAAAATGTACAGATTTCTATCAATGACTTATACCTTTCAAGTGAATTCAATTCTCTAAGTGTTCACTGAACAGCTCTGTGTTCAGAGACGATGCATATATAATCTTGCTCAGCCACCAAAATAAAGCTAGATTACCATATGCTGTTGATGCCTCACCCATATCCTTGCATCTGCCTGCAGCTGTGCTGGACAGGTCCCCTCAGAACTCACATGTGCATCTCTCTGAGGTTTCTTTCCCTGAGGCCTTTTCTTAGATGCTACAATTTCCTGGGCTCAAGGGGAGGAAATGAACATCCCTAAGGACAGATGGAAGTCAGTGGATAAATAGCTCCGCATCCCTGTCTCTCAGTTGGACATCGTGAGGCATGTTTTACATGATTCCTCATAGGGTCCTCAGTGGGTTCTAGTCCCAGCTGCTCATAGTGTGCCCGGAGCACTCCCATTGGTGGCTTTCTCCTTTCTTTTTTACACTTTTCCCACTCCCTTGGACATGCTTCCTGGATTCACCTCCCAAGTAAATGACCTCTAAATATTTGTTTCAGGGTATGTTTAGGGGGTTATCCTACCAAGCCAGGTGGGGACCCTTGAATCAAGTTGCTCATGTCTGGTTGACAATGTAAATGGTCCAGGAGTGATCTATAGGAATTAAGCAAAGGTAATCAGTGGCCTTTTTGCTGTATTCTACCCCTATTTGCCTTTATGGCTCCCACTTTGTCTAGCATTACAGAAACAATGGATCTTAAAGAGTTATAGAGATCTTTATGGTCCCCTACCAAATGCACTGTTAGTGTCATCATGTACATGTATTTTACAAATGGCAAATCTGGGGCTACTTCCGTAATTAATCATTTTTGTCAATAGTCACAAGTAAATACAGCCATGAAATGCAGAATGCATAATGAGGAGCTGACAATGTATGAGCATACAGAGCAGATATAATGATCACTTGTATCAGTAACAGAGAAGCATGAATACAGCTGCTTGGAGCCTGGTCCAGTTTAGAGGGGAAAGGAAAACTGGGAAAGGACTCTGTGTTTCTACCATCTAGGGTGAAGATTGGGAGAATTTAAAGTGCCATAGTCATATAGAAAACACAATTGGATTCACAGTTGGACTGAATTCTGGGGGAAATGATGTAGTGTAAGCCAATGGTGAATATCAGATCCTAAGATTATAAGAAAATGAATTTAGAAAAGACAAAAATAAAATAAAATCCCAAATTCCATATTTATTTTTGATGTCGATGTCCTTTGAAGGTATGACAAGGGTTTCTGGTTTGAGAAAGTTGAGATATAAGGACTGTGGATGAGTAAATATTCAATGGTCCTTTACCGCTTCTGGCATAATCTAGTCTCAGTAACAGAATACCCATGATATGGGCGCCTTTTTTTCTGTTATATGAAAAATCAGAAAAATACTACTTGCTTAGAGATCTGAGAATCTGTTAACGGAGAACAAATTTCTGTGCCACAAAAAGATTTTCAGATAAATCAGGCAGCAGAGAAAGACACAAAGTGAGACTCTAAAGTCAGAGGCCTTCTGTCATTTTCCTGCAGTGATAGGAAAAGTGAAACGTTTTTGATCAACACAGCATGAACCAAATTAAGGTAAATTATGTAACAACTAATAAACTTGTAAAATAGGTGAAAATTGCAGCAAATTTATGATCATGTTTTTTCCCCATGATTGGTGCTAAATAGATTAATTTCACAAAATAAACATTTATGGAGTGTCAGTACTCTGATGGGTGTGTAGGTGTGGGCAAATGAGACAAACAGAAAGTGCAGTTCTTTCCTTGAGGAATTTATAATTTAGTGGTTGAAAAAGACATGTAAACAAGTTATTTCAGTACAGCGTTAAAAGAACATGGGTCCTCTATAGAGTTAAACGCAGAGGCATGACATTGTCTGATGTATATTTTCAAAGCATTTCTCTGGCTGTCCTGTTGGGAATAGACTGAAAGGAGCCAGAGAGACAACAATCCAGGCAGAAAACTTTGATGGGCCTGGAACAAGATGGTAGCAGTGAAGGTGACAAAAAGGTGATGAAAGAAGGTTTTGTTTATGTATTCATGCATTTTGTCATTCATTCATTTAGACACAGGTTCAGTCTTACTGAAAAGTTGCAGGTTCTCCAAGTGTTACATTGTACTGTATTTGCTTTATCCTTTTCTCTCTTTCTGCATTTTTTTTTTTTTTGAGGGCAGTGTCACTGGCCCTCATATGTGGGACCCGAACCAGGGCCGCTGGCTTCCCAAGCCAGCGCTT
Source organism: Aselliscus stoliczkanus (assembly GCA_033961575.1). NCBI lineage: Eukaryota > Metazoa > Chordata > Mammalia > Chiroptera > Hipposideridae > Aselliscus > Aselliscus stoliczkanus. The sequence goes on from CM066731.1 coordinate 156,729,811, forward strand.
AACCACCGCGCCACTCGGCTGGCCCTCTCTTTCTGAATATACACATGCGTACATGTTTTTCCAAAACATTTGGGAATAAATTGTAGACATAATATCCCTTATCCTGTACATAGTTCATTGTGTAATACCAACAAACAAAGTCATGCTCTTAAACAACCACAGGAAAATTATGCAGATCAGTAAATCTATGTTGATATAATTATCTCATCTACAGACCTTAGTTAGATTTGTCCAATTGCCATATATAAAAATGCCTTATAATAAAAGAAAATCCAGGATCGCATGCTGCATTCAGTTGTCTCTTCAGCTCTCTTTAATCTGAAATAGTTCCTCAGTCTTTGTGTTTCATTACATTGACATTTTGAAAGAGTACAGGCCAGTTATTTGTAGAATGTCCCTCAATTTAAGTTTGCCTAATATTTGCTCTTGATTCGATTTAGCTTATGGAACTTTAACAGAATACCTGGGAAGTGGTGATCTTTTCAGGGAATTATATCAGGAGGCACATATGGTTGGTGTATCTTATTACTGTTGTTTTTAACTCGGATCACTTCATGGTAGACCCTGCTAAGTTTTTCCACTGTAGAGCTGAATATTTCACTTTGTAATGAATTCCTATCTTGTTACTTTGAGACTATTAAATATCCTGTGTCTTCTAAAAACTCTGCCTACTCATTTTAGCACCCATTGATAACTCTCTCCTTCATCTGTTATTATTACTGTGGTGTCCAATATGGTTTCCAACCCCATCATTTCTTTCATTTATTAGTTGGTTTTCTACTGAAAGGAAGTTTTCCCTCTCCCTCGTTTTTTACTTATGTCAAAATAGATTAATGTATTATCTCTATTTTATTTAATAAGTTATAATGCTTTATATTATTGTTTTAATACTAAAACTGTTCCAATCTTGGCTAAGAAAGCTCCTTCAAGGTGGCCACAAGTTCCCGTAATTCTCTGAGTACTTCTCTCTCTTCTAACATGGTGTGCTTCCGGCTCATCTTGTATTTTCTTTGCCCTAACACTATCAGCCATTTCTCCAAGATCCTGGTTCCTTTTCTGTGAATGTTTTTAGAGATCAAGAACCAGTTCTGCATGTTCTCATCACTACAAGTCATTACTTGTAGTTCTCAGTAAACAGAGCTAGAAATAGATATAAAGATGAGTATATTCACACACATACACACACACATACACACACACACACACACACACACACACTTCTATATTTATCTGTCAGCAAACTAGATATATTAAAAACTATGGTTTCATACTGATATCTTTCACTCCAATCCAATAACAGAATTCATTCTATTTTCTCCCTTTCCATATTTAAAATTCACCTCTATGCCAATGACAAATATAGCTCCTATTATCTACAATATATTTACTTTTATGTTCAATCCTACAATGTACAGAAAGTTTCAGTATTACTAACAGGTCTCTAGGAAAGGAAACCTACTAATTAGCATTCATTGTTTGTTTAGAGTTCTTTTTGTCTTTAGCCTGAAGGCATATACTTGTAGTCCAACTACTGCCCTGTTCAATAGTTATTTGGGTTAGATCTCCCATCTCTCCATTAGTTAATGTTATTTATTCAAATGTTATTCATTTGATATATGTTGGGTCATTTGTTTCTGTTTCTGTTCACTTTTAGGATACGCCACTCTTTCTTTTTTGTTTTATTTATGTTTTGTTTTCTTTTTCTGTGAAGCATTAACATTTTAAGAGTCAAAACTACATTAAATTTTACTTACATCTACATTATTTCCTTCATTGTGTTTTCTTTTGGTTTAGTTTCTTTTTTATATTTCTAGTTTTTTAAAGAGATTTGGATTAAATAATTTAGGTATATTTTTTGAATTTGATTGCTAAAATGTTTAAGAATATATATTTTCCTTCGCTCACTTCTTCTGTTCCACAGATTCTGATATGTATATACATACACACATATGTATATGTATATGTGTGTTAGTGTCTTCATTTTCATTCTTTTTAAATATGTTCTTTAATTTTGTTTCATGTTTCCACTTTCACACAGTTGTTTCATAAAATTTGTTTTGTTTTGTTATTTCCAAAATGACTTTTTGTCTTCTTAATATTTAAATAATTTCTAGTTTTTTATGTTGTTAAATTTTTAGTTACAATATTTATAATTGTGAAACATTTTTGTGACTTAATATATGATCAGATTTTACAATTGTCCCATGAGTGCATATATTCATTATTATTAGGAAGTTAATTTCTCTCTCTCTCTCTCTCTCTCTCTCTCTCTCTCTCTCTCTCTCTCTCTATATATATATATATATATATATATATATATATATATATATATATATATATATCTTATTGACTAGGTTTCTAGGTTTTTAGGACTTTATTGATTAGGTTTTTCAGACCTTATTGATTAGGTTTTTAGGACTTCTATATTCTGTCCTTGTGTCCGCTTGATTTGTGTTGTATCAGTTCTGATGTATTAAAATGTCCTATTGTTAATGTTTCTCTTTATGTCTCTTTGACTCTTTTGTAATTTTTGCTTACAAAGGTGCCTGCTGTATTACTTTGGGGCATGGATATTCACAGTTGTTATATCTTTATTGTTAATTGAGGTTTCTAGCATTAAAAACAATAATTCTTTGCCATTTAATGCATCTTAGTTTGAAGTTTATTTTGTTTGGTATCAGTGTTGCCTACTTTGTCTTTGCCCATCTCTTTATATTTGCCCATCTCTGTTATGCCATAAGCCTTTTCAGTAAGTTCATTCAAAACTTCTTTTATTTCTGAAAGGCTATCTAGGATTGTGTTTTAAAAATTAGTTTTTGTCAATTGGTTTAATTATATTTTGTAGAGTCTCCAATTATACTAAATTGGATCTCATTTGTCTATATTCTGTTTTAACCATTTTGTTTCACACTCTATTTCTTCCCTTATCTCATTTTCATTTTTTTCCCTATTATTTTTAATGAATCTTACTATGTTTTCATTTCAATCCATTCTTCCTTGGACACCTTGTAATTAGTTTTCATTACTTTTAATATGACTTTGTCTTTTTAAAATCTTTCTGTTGCCTTTCTTTTCTTAGTCTTTGAATTTATGCCTCAAGTATTTTGAGTTTTTTTCCCCACACACCTCAAAAGCTCATCAGCAGCCCTGCTTGATAGAAGATAATTAATTTAGTGTGAGTTTTGTACTTTTCTTCTTCAGTTGGTTTTGGTTGGTTGTAGAAGAGGGGTTTTATCAACTAAATTATTTGTATTCTCATTGTCTAATTTATTTTATAGCAGTTTCTAATAAATGAATAGTTTGTACTTCTGCATTTTCATGTGCTTAAATTGGTAATTTATGGTGGTTTTTGAGATCTATGGTTAAAAAATACTCTGTTGTCATTGTGAAAAAAGTTTTTTTATTAAGCAGATTTCTTTTGAGAGGTGGGAGAGGTGGTGCTGAGGATATTGTGAGGATATGGGTTTTATTTTATTTTACAAAATCCTCTGATTTTTACTTTTTCAGAATTTTCACACATAGGAAGACTTTTTCTGAAATAGTTTTAGATGAAAAAAGTAGGCTAAGTTATAGATGTTAGTTAATCTCATTATTTTCAAATCATATACACAAGCACATGTAAGCATTAATACATCAAAACCTATCAACAGAAAGCCCTCTAAAGCTTGGAGACCCACTTAAGATTGCTTCAAATATATAATTTCATCACCTAAGGAAGTAAAAAAAGAAAAAAGATTTTAATTTGTATATTTTTTGGTCTTCATAGTCCTTTCTCTGTCTAAGCACAATTTCTCTCTATTTTTTTTCTGTTTCATCATAGGAAAGAATATTATCCCTTGGATGAGTACTTATAAAAAATACACATAATCCTAATAATTTCCTGATATTTAGTAGACTTTGCTAAGATTTTAGCAGGCTAGAAAAATACAGCACTAGTTTCACATTCTCTTCTTTTTTTTTCTTGTAGCCCTTAATTTTTGTTGTTACACATGGTATCAGAGGCAGAATTTAGAATTTTACTAAGTCCCTTTGAAAACTAGAAAACAATGTATATAGTTTGTATATGTATAATACTAAAACTGTATCTATACATACATATGAGTATATATCCATGTGATACACATATAGTTAAATAGTTTCCCTTATTGTCATTATAGTGAATCAAAGTTCTAGATGTATATACTGCTCATCTGTATATAAATTTCTATTATTCTCCTATTTTTTGTCTCTAATTCCATGTAGAATGAGAATTATGATATCTTACTGTCCTGTTCTTTGTTGGTTTTTTTTGTTTTTTGTTTTTTGTTTTTGGTTGTGAGGGCAGTGTCACTGGCCCTCATATGTAGGATCCGAACCAGGGCCACTGGCTTCCCAAGCCAGCTCTTAACCAATGCGCCACTCAGCCGGCCCCATTGTCCTGTTCTTTGAATAGAGGATGTGTTGAATTACTCCCTCAGGGTCTTGCCTTTTCTTCCCTATCTCTTCTATTTCATGTCAATGATTTTGAGATATTATCAAATTTCATTTATAAAAATATAATTCAAGAAAATAATATTAACAATCCTTATATGCGTATAATTTTTGATTTCTAAATCACTAAAACACTCTCAAAATTGTCCTAAATACTCCATAGTTTTCTAAATAATAAGATAATATTGAGAAATGCTGTAAACACCATCTTAGTCATTTCAATTTATAAAACACCATTTACTTATTTTTCTTCTCTCTGCTACCAAGCTATAATTTCTCCCAATCAATAACAGTTGCTTACTGTAGCTTTCTAAAGTCACTACCATCCCTGGATAACTTGTTAGATGTTGGGAGACATCTTTTAAGAAAGGAGCAGACAACTTATAGCCATTATTCCCCATTGGTATAACTGAAGGAGAACTTAGTAGTTTAGACATGTTCTAAAGTGAAAATATGCTTGTAGAGTGACCTACAAAAGCTAGCCTCAATGACTAGAAAGGAATAGTTAAGAAATTATATGGGGCTTTGTTATATTGAATGTAGTCATGATCTTGATCTTTTTAGCAGAAGCACATTTCCTTTTCCTTCAGTATTTGGCTTTTTTGATCTGCATTACATGATTGATAACCTCACCTCCTTTCCCAGACTAGTATACAAGTTAAAGCTAAAACAAAGAAACAAACAAAACCTACTCTTATGTTCTCTGTTTGCAACAATCTCTTGAGATTTATTTCAGAAATGACAGTGCCATCTTGGATAAAATAATATATATTCATATATGAAAATAAATGAATTATTCTGGTTTTATGGTATCTCTCATTGTAGATATATCCTTATATCTATGTAACATAACTACATCTTTCATTTTAGATATATTCCTATTCATAATGAATGGAAATTTATATTAATGAAAATTATGAACTTTAAGGTACATTTATAAATAAATATTTTTCATTCACATACTATCATTTTTCTAAGATGTCTCAAAACCAGATTTTGCTATGGTACCTTCAATGGGCTCCATACCAGGTAGCTAGAGACCAACGGGCTGCCCCACAACCACTGTGAATTTACTGCGAGAAAGCTGGAGGCAGCCTTGGGAACACCCGAGGGTCAGATCCCAGGTGAGTTAGAGTGTACCAACCCAGAACTAATTTTTGAAGAGAAGTTATGTAACATACTTCAGATTGCAAGGCAAAAGAAAAAAGAAACTTTTTAAAGAAATAATACTTTAACTTACACATTTTATGGAAAAATCATTTGAAACATATATAAAAGAGCTGTAAGATATGTTCTGTATCAAGGAATATAGCTGATGGAAAAGAAGAATGTATACAACTTAGATTTTATTTGTATACATTTGAGTTAGAATTCTTTACTCTTAAAGGCCATCAGCAGTGACCGCACTTCATATTTTTTACATTCCGTAGTATCAAAACTCGTAACCAATTACATTACAATATTTTGTTCCTTTTAGTAATTGAGAAAGGACTGCCTGCCTTAGGGAGAAATTGGCAGTCTCTATCACCAAGACCATGAGGTGAAAGAAATTCCAGTCCAATTGTTTTTTTAGCTTCCGTGTACTTAAGAATTATCTGACAAGGTTTTAGTTAAATGTCCTGGGCCCCAGCTTGAGAAATTGGAATTAAGTTTGTCTTAATCCCAGGAATGAGTATTTTAGCAAGTATCCCAGGTAGTTCTTATGAAGGTGATTCTCTAAGCACATTTTGGGGAATACTGTCCTGGTTCTTTCTGTGTCAGCACCAATATCTGAGTGGTCTGACCTGAGGAAGTTGGGTAGATCACAGCAGTAGAGCTTTATTAGTCTTCACATTCTTGTCCAAACACTTGATATAATTCATATTGCTTAAGTAATTGATATTACCCATGAAATCAGAGAACAGAATTTTGACTCTTATTAAATACCATAGAAAATTAGAAAACAGTATATGTACTCTGTATATATGTGCAATCATGTGTCATTTAACAATGGGAATGCCTTCTAAGAATGCATCCTTAGGTGATTTCATCATTGTGCGAACATCACAGAGTGCACTTACATAAACCCAGCTAGAGCCTCCTACACATCCAGGCTGTATGGTGTATCCTATTGCTCCTAGGCTGCAAGCCTGAACAGCACATTACTGTACTGAATACTGTAGGCAATTGTAGCACAATGATAAGCATTTGTTTATCTAAACATATCTAATCATAGAAAAGGTATCATAAAAATACAACATAAAAGATAAATGGCACACCTATAGGGCAGTTAAACCATGAATGGAGCTTACAGATCTAGATGTTGCTCTGGGTGAATCACTCACTGAGTGATGAGTGAATGTGAAGTCCGAATATATTGCAGCACGTCCTCAAATGAAGTCATTTTGTTTAATGCCCTTTCATTATGATGTTGATGGAATGCCATAGGAACATAACTCTTGTGTGTATCAACTAGCCTATGAGAAAATTGGTTTTGTTGTATGTTGTTCCTGTGAAGTCACAGAGCCTATCCCAAACACTAAGTGAGGACCTACTGGACTGTTCACTCCTGTAGACTTTATAACATTGTCCCAGAAGCCCTTCCACCACACTCCTTCCGACAGAGCTAGACATAGAAGACAGACACAGTCAGGGCTGCTCCATGAACAGGGATCTGTGTGGGATTGATTGGAAATGCGGAGGAGAAGCCATAATAGTGACTGTTAGCGGGGAGTAAAAGGTGGCCTGAGGATCAGTAGGAATCAAGATAGAGAGATAAAAGGACATAGGAGGTTGCCATGGCAGTGTGGCTTTGGCTATTGCATGTTGGAGCAGTTGTCAGATTAAGAAACTTCATGGTATTCATTTAAAAACAATAGGGTGAAAAAAAATACATAAAAATAAAATAAAAAAAGAATAGGGTGTCTAACATGGAGGGAGTAGAGATCTGAGGACTCAATATTTTGCCTTTGGAAATTTGTTTTTGGCTCCATTAATTCTATTAGGTAAAAGGGCTCTCTTTGATGTTGAATTGATGGAAGAAATAAAACTTATTTATGCTTTACATTATTAAAACCTGGAAGGGCTGTCTGAGTGGCACTGTGGTTAAGCACTGGCTTGGGAAGCCAGCAGCCCCGGTTCAGGTCCCACATATGAGGGCCAGTGACACCTCCCTCAAAAAACAAAAACAAAACAAAACAACCTGAAAATATTGCCAAAGTACAGGGACAGACTTTTTGCATAGTACACAGAAAGCTTTTACTAAAGTGGCAGTGGCATTTAGTACTCGTTAAGGTAGATGCTGTGAACCTGTGTCCTCGTACAGGCTCATAGGTCCTCAACAAAGAATTTATAGCAATGTATTTTGAAGACCATCAGGCTAGATTTAAGGGGGCTGTAGTGCCCTCTGAATATGTAGTACTGAGGGAACAGGTTTCTCTGTGCTGAAACGGGTCCATGACTGACAGATTGGTATGCAGTCTGTGCACTCAAAACTGAGATGCTGTGAGTGAGAGGGAATCTATTGTCAAGCTCCACAGATATTGCCCCCATCAGAGAAAAAATAAACTTCCTTCTGAACCACATATCTTTCCATTTCTTAGAGGAAGTTCAGCTCCATTAGAATCTTATGGGGTCACCATCTTATAGTCAGTTGATCGTTGACCTAAGCATCATTACATGACTCATGACTGTATATGTAAAAATGTTTTATACATGTGTATATGTTTGCTATATATTTACATATATATATATATATATATATATATATATATATATATATATATAGTTTACCTTATAGTTTACCTTATTCTCATTACAACAAATCAGAATTCTAGATCTATGTACTGAGGGTAGCAGCCTAACAGGTGAGTTTCCTAGTAAGGAACTATAGGGTTAATTTAAGCAGCAGCATGGGAAGGGTACTATTAGGGGCTGAACTATGATCCCCTCATTTTTTTTTTCAATGTTGAATCTCTAACCCCAGTACTTCAGAACATGAATGTATTTGGATATAGGGCCTTTAAAGACATAATAAGATTCAATGAGATCCTAATTCAACATAACTAGTGTCCTTACAAGAAGAGGAAATTTGGAGAGACAGGCACCAGGGATGTGTACCCACAGAGCAAAGTCCATGTGAGGGCAGCTATTCACCACCCAAGGAGAGAGGCCTCAGAAGAAAGCAATCCTGAGGGGTGCTTTGATCTTGAACTTTCAGCTTTCAAAACTGTAAGAACATAAATTTCTGTTGTTTAAGACATTTAGTGCATGGTATTTTGTTACGGCAGCCCTAGTTAATTAACACAGATGTTAATACCAAGAAGGAGGTGCCACTGCAACAAATACCTGAAAATATGGACATAGCTTTAGAACTGGATAATGGGGAGAGACTGGAAGAGTTTTGAAATGCGCATTAGAAAAAGCTAGATTGCCTTGAAGAGACTGCTGTTAGGAATATGGATGTTACAAGTGATTCTGATGAGGCCTCAGACAAAAATGAGGAACGTGTTTCTGGAAACTGAAGGAAAGGCAATCCTGGTTATAAAGTAGCAAAGATCTTGGCTGAATAGCTTTTTAGTGTTTCATGAAAATAAGTAAGTGATGAACTTGGGTATTCAGCTGAGAGTGTTTCAAAGTAGTGTCGAGGGTGCAACCTGATTTCTCTTTGCTGCTTATAGTAAAATGTGAGAGAAAAGAAATAAATTGAAGAAGGAGTTGAAGAAGAACTGAAGAAACCAGAATTTAAAAATGTAGAAAATTCTCAGCCTATCCATATTCCAAAAAAATGAGAAAATATGTTCCAGAGAGAACACTGAGGGAGGGGCTGGCCAGTAACTCCATAAGGAGATAATGGGTGGGACTCATGGATCTAATCTGTCATCTCAGCAGAAGCCAGGAACAGAGATGGGGTTATACCAGTAGAAACTCTGCTGGCTTAGACTAAAGGTGATGGAGATGGGACAAAGTGAAGAGAGGCTATTGGACTTGTGGGATTCTATAGGGTGGGACAATAGAACTATCTGACCTTAAATGTGTTATCCTCCAATAAAAAGGAAGAATGACCCTAAAAGTAGGGCTATCTCCTCTTCAGTTCCAAAGGGTGGGGCTACTTCTTTAAATATTACCGAAGAGATGTCTTAATTATTCTATCTATATATAGCCTACCTGATACTCTTCTTTTCTTTGTACTATAACCATAGTGATTTTCCACTCTGCACTCTGATTTGTGTGTTCATGCTTCTCTCCAAAGTAAGAGCTTTACTTTATTCTTAGGAAAAATCAAAATCTTTTAATATGACCTACACCACTTCAAATGACCTGGCCTCCGCCTACCTCCCCAACCTCATTTTATATCCTCCTCTCCTTAATCTGGCTGGCCTAGTCCAGCTGATTTTCCCATAGTCCCCCAGGCTCACTATGTGCATTCTCTTCAAGGCCTTTGTGTATGTTGTTGTCTCTACTTGTAATGGTTTTCCTACCATTCTTTGCCTAGTTAGCACCTACCAATCTTTTATCTCAGCACTGAAATCACTTCCTTAGGGAAGCCTGACTGTGAAACTTCATTGTTACGGTTACTCATAGAACTGCAAATTGTTCTTCACATAACAGTGTAAGCTACGCAAAAACAGGGAACATTTATATTTTTACTGATGGATGCTTAACTCTGGTTAGAGACTTAATAAATACCTTTGAGTAAATACATGCATTCATGAATGAATGAGTGAATTAATTAATTTTAAATCTCAAAGAGAATATTGCTCTGGATTGTTCGATACCATCTGCTTTAATTCTGACTATCTAGCTTTGTTTAACAATAATTTTTTAAAACCCACATAAACATTTTTATGAATGCATTGGTTAATTTTAACCCTGTTTCATATTCACAGTAAATCTATAAAAAAACATGCTTATTTATCTAGAATAAAGCAATTAATGTAAAAGTCATTTCCTGAAAATTGTAAAAGGCACCACCACCTCTTGACATGTAACCTTTGACAGTCTGCACTGCTAAACATCTTCCCCACCTCCCTGCCTCTCTTCTTAATCCCCTCTCTGTCACCAGATTATTTCTTCCCCCAAGTTATTAAATTAAATTCTTTCCTCACAAAAATTATTATGGGCTTTTAATAAAATGCTTACCCTATAAAAGAGATCACAGCATGTGAGCCAAACTGTGACACTCACTGGTGGAACACTATTGCTCATTTTTACTCTGAAACATTATTGTTAAGTGCTCAGAATGCACAAGGGTGAGACTTTCCAGAAAAGTGGGGTTGCTAGTTTCTCTGAGGACTAGTTATGACTGCACTTTTTGAAAATACAATCACAGCACTGTCTTTGCCTTTAATCTCGACAGCATGATGATTTGTTGTCTTTTGATTTAGCTCTAAGAATATCCCCGGCATTTCGCATTGCTTCTTCTGTGGCCCCCACCCAGAAGACACCCTTTCAAGGTGCTGTGCAATGTACTGTTTTGCTAATGCCAGTGGTTTCCATGCCAGTCTCTTAGTCAGCTCATTGTGTTTCTTTTTTTCCTCTGAAAATATTTTATAACAATGGAATCATAAATCAGAAAGAAAAGACGTTTATCAAACTAAAATAGAAAAAAAGAGAGCAAGAAGAATTGCCAAAAAAACCTCTTACTAATGCCTCGTGCAAGGAATCTTTGCAGAAGCACCTTGTGAGAATGATGAAACAGGCAGATTTAGGGAGCTATAACACCCTTTAGAGAGTCAAGCTGTAGCTAACTCATTTGCAATCTTATTTACTGTTTTCATCCCCTCCAAAATTTGTAGTTCCTCTTCCCTTATGGGTGCTAACTTTTGCTTAGCTTTTCTAAACGAGGTACTCTATCTGCTGTAACATTCTAATTAGGCCTTTTCCAGTTGTACATAGAATAATGTGCAATCTCAAGATAGAACTTTTCTTGCACCTGAAGAGTAGATAACCCGCGATGGGGAAGTTCAGATAGATGCAGTTTAGCGGAGTCAGCAAGAATACTGACTTAGCCAAGAGGGATATGCCTTCCCCAGTCTGACAGATGACATTCCTGCCATGATCAGCCTTAGGGGCTGATGTACGTTACCATCACTTTCCTTGGTAATCTGTTCTCAAGCTCCAAGCAGCTGCGTATGTAGGGTTTTTATCCCATGTCATTAGATGCACTTGATAAATTTTGCCCAAGAGGCAAACTTAATTTTAACATATTCATATTTATTTAATGAAAAATAGATTTCCCTTTTTTCCTACATGCGACATGGCATATTGATTTTGGATGGTACATACTTGTATACCATTTTCAGACGTGTGAATGTGCTATGTGAGCTCTATTCGTGTCAATTAAAATGATGGTTTTCGTTGTTTTTATTACTGTGAAATCATTTTTATCAGTCGGACTACTTGTAGCGGAGCAGAGAAGCCAATTTAAAAAGCTCCTTTAAATATAAACATTAGCATCAGTCTCTACCTAGTACCTCCTATCATCCTTATAAGCAGCTGATAAAACACATTCATTTAACTGGTCCAACTGAGCTAGACTGGTCAGGAAATTTGGTGAGCAGTGTCAGCCACTCAGTGACCTTCTTTGAAGCAGAAATGGACCCTCTAGAGGTCTTATGATCTATGTTGTAGTCACACTGCTTTTTGACTTTTTGTGGTTTAACTCAGGGAGTGGCAGATAATTATGAAGGCAAAGAGACAACTATATATGAAGTTTAAAAATCCTTTTCAAATTTTGGGTTGTTTTAATATATGCCACTAGTGATAGAGCTGAATGTTGTATTTATGTTTAGGTGCTAAGAGGAACACAAACATTTATAATGAAACAATGAAATAGCTTTTTCTTCCCTCTCCCCTTTTTAAATTCTAAAAGCCTTTATCTCTTTATTGCTATATATACAAACTAATAATTAGAAAATCCATAGAGAATTCTTAGTTCAAGGGTTTATTTATATAATTGTCACTATCAGAAACATGTAAAGTGTTTCATAGAGCATTATAGAGCACAGAAGAGAAAATACGAAAATAACATTTCTTTTGCAAAGCTTAATACATTTTTGAGGCCCAGTGGACCATATTATTAGTTAATTAATTAATGAGCTAACTATAAACTAAACCCATGGGAATGAGAGCTGATGGATCTAGTATACTATTTCTGCAATTTTTAGCTGGACATGACCTATTTTAAAGAACAGTTGCCTTGGACTCCCCAAGAAGAATCCATGTCTCTCAATCAGAATGCCTTTGTGTTCCTCTCTGTATATCACTTCAGCCCAAAGAGATTTTTTGTTGTTGCAAACTTAAGGAGATTAAAGTGTGTTTTAATGGCAGTAATTTTGGAGTTCTAATTACAGTGTTTATTATCATGAAGAATTTAATATAAATATATGGCAAATAGCAGTGTTAGATTGGAGAAAGCTGAAAATCATTTGTCCTAATCTAGAGATTTTCTGAGATTCATAATACACATACACTAATCCTGTTGCCCTGACAATACCACTGTGTGAAATAGCTCTAGGGATTTGTAAAGGTCAAAAAGATTCACAGCAGGAGAGTGACAGAGCATATACAGGAAACCCAAATTCTGCAGCCATTTAGAAGGATTTTCCCCCGATTAAATCACAGTAGCATAAAATTGGATATGTAAAATCACTTCATTAATACTTATTTTGAAACTAGAGTTTATATATTTTCACAGTGCCAGGAAAAGCTCCCAAAAAAACCTCTTCCTGTATTCTACTGTATTTGAAATCCTATGAGAATTTCCAATTACATATTGGTGATTTCCATTTTGATGGATAATTTAGGTATACAATTTAAAAAACATCACTCCTACAAAATAATCCTAGTGAATGAGCAGGGTTCCTTTATCCACTAGCCATCCTGCATCACTCAGTGGATTGCCTTTCTTAATTAACTTGGCTCCTCAGTATAAAAAGAAGCAAACAATAATGATTTTTTTAAAAATTAGTTCTGAATTTTCCAGACTTTATTCCACTTTCTCAATTTTAACCTGCCAAAAATGAAATAAATGCCTATGGAAAAGTAATTACTTTTCTCCTTCTTTAACTTATTTTTAATTAACTTTTAATCTATGCTGCTACACAGGGAGCATCTCTTAATACTAAATATGTCTAAAATATAAGAGACAGAGATTTAAATGATTTAGGTAAACATCTGCCTAGCACAGAGGCATAAAAATTACAAAATTAGGATATGGGTGGCTCAGTGCCAATTGCAGCTGCCAGTGAAAGAAAGACATTGCCTTCATTTAAAAAATATTTTCCTTACAACCAAATCAACTTAATAAATTCCTTCTAACCGTACATACTTATTTTGGAACATGTCTCTTAGCCTAGCCTACATTGAATTCTAAAAACGTTTGAATGAGAATTGTAATCATTTATAAAAGACATGTTTTAATAGAGAAAAATCAATAAATTGAAAAGTTTCTGTATGAAGTGAAACACTGTTGTTTAGTTGGAATGAATTCTGTCAACAGTAATTTAAAATAATCAGTTCAATGATGTGATTCCTTGTTGGTGTTTAGATAATTACTATACTTATATCTAGTAATTTTCATCTATTAAATGGATCACAGAGTGGCAAGTAAAGACAGGACTCTGACTCGTAACACCTCCCCTACTATCTGTGTGTAATTTGTCATTTAATAAGTGAAAGAACATGACAATAAACTCCTTATATACAAAGTAGAAAGCATCCTACCTTCTTTATGCATGCCCAGTTAACCAAAATGTTTTCATACACAGAGAGAGAGAGGGAGGGAGAGAGAAAGAGAGGGAGAGAGAAAAAGGAGAGAGAGAGTTACATGCATGTATCTGCCTTTCATCTCTAAATATCATTGAAGTAAAGGAAGATAAACAAATTACCTAATACATGAACATATTTACAGAAATACTGAGAAGGATAGATGAGGACATCTCAGACCAGAGATTTCTAAGAACTTCTGAGATCAAAAGGTGGATAGGTCCTATTAAGAGGATAACCCAATTTAGGGGAACCCCAAGATGTTGTTAAAGTGATGTCAGGAGATTAACGAGTTCTTTATGGTTATTGGATGTGAAAATCTCAGTTCTTTTCTCTCAGTAGTCTCTATGTATTGATCTACTGTCTTCTTACTTCCAGTAGCATATGTAAAATCTGATGTTAGTATAATTTCCTTACAGTTTTCAGTATCTTGCTCTTCATTATCTTGCTCTTTAAGTGGATATGTTCTTGGTATGTCACCAAGGATTTTTTTTTTTTTTTTTTTAGATTTTTTCCAACCTGGGGCTTCTCAAGGATCAAGTTGTTTTTGTTTTTTTTTCAGTTAATGGATTTGTCTATTGTTTGTTTAATTATTATTTAACTTCCATTTCTTATTTTTCTTCTTCTGAAATAATTACTATTGGCATGTTTTGTCTCTGGGATTTGTCCTCCAGGTTTGTTTGTTTTTTATCTTTCCCTTGTGATTCCCATAATCTTGTGTTTTTTCTGTCAGTTTTAACTTATTTCTTCCACTTGATCTTATCATTACAAAGATAGTTTTGAGCTATATTTGGCCTTCGGTTTCTTTAGACTCCTTATCAGTTTTACTTTTGGGAAATATCACTTATAGAACTTAGGCTCACTCACCATTTCTCAGGTTGCTAATAAAGTATTTTTTTCTTTGTCTGTGTTTCATTGTATGTGCCCTTGGCCTTTATACATATGGGGATGTTACAGGTTTCGAGCCATGGAAAACTTTCAGTGGGAATGCTGGAATCAAATGGAAGGCTTAGTTATTTTTGCTCTTAAAAGTCAAGCTGCATTATCTTTCAAATGGGTTGTTCTCTCTTAAAGCATGGAAATACAGCTTATTTTACCTGTATATAAGTAAAACCCCTTTGTCAGTCACAGGAACTTTGGGCAGTGTTGCCAACTAATACAGGTCTGTGCTGAGTGACTGGGTTTTCTCCAAGTCTAAGAGAGTAACTGGAATCAGGCAGACAGAGCCCCAAAAGACCACACACAGCCAGTGGACAACCTCATCAAGGGAATTTGAAGGCTTTTTTATTTTCTCCACTCTATCCCCAAAATATCAGATGCATCCTCCAGGATCTACCAACTTATATGCCCTAGCTTCTCAATTATTCCATGTTAGAAGGGATAGAAGCCAGGAATGATATCTGAAATTTCCATTCTTTATTTTGAAAAGAAGGAGACAAAATAATTTTAAATGCAAAAATGTAATTGTATACCTCTGAAACCCAGGAGAAAAACTGAAATGTTTTTAAAGTAATAAGAGAATTCAATGAGACGATAGGAGATAAAATGGAATCATAAACTCTACTTAATCTAAAGAAATAAAAAAGGGAGGAAAAACTGAACAAAGCATAGATGGGGATAAGCAGAAAACAAATAGTGAGATAATAGACGTAAGATAACCACATCAAGGGTCACATTTCATGTAAATATCTAAATACCTCAATTAAAAGGCAGAGATTGGCCAAATTGGTTAGTAACCACACCCTACTATGTATAGTCTTCATAAACCCCAATTTAAATATAAAGATACAAATCAGTTGAAAATAAAAGAATGAAAAAAGAAATATCATTTGAAGACAAACAAAAAAAATTTGGAGTCATTATATTGATATCAAAATAGATTTCATAGCAAAGAACATAATTAAGGATAAAGAAAGTTATTTCATAAAGATAAAGAGGTCAATTAATCAAGAGGACATAATAATCCCAAATATATGTACATCTAGTAACAAAGCTTCAAAAATCATAGAGCAAAGGGCTGGCCGAGTGGCGCGGTGGTTGGGCGCTGGTTTGGGAAGCCAGCGGCCCAGATTCGGGTCCCACATATGAGGGCCAGTGACACTGCCCTCAAAAAAAAAAAAATCATAGAGCAAAAACAGACAGAAATCAACAAATCCACAAATATAATCACAGAGTTCAATATCCTTCTTTCAAATTGATAAGACAGAGAAAATCAGCTAGGATATAGTAGATTTAAAAATAAACATCATCCACCAAATTGAAAAAAAATCATCCACCTAAAAACAGCAGAATACACATTCTTTTCAAAAGCTCATGGGATATTTACAAAGAGAGATTATATTCTTGGCCATGAAATAAGTCTCAATAATTTTAAATAGATTCAATTCAAAGTATGTTCCCTGACCACACTGTATTTGAATTAGAAATAAGTGACAAAAAGATCTCTTTTGAAGTTTGGCAGTTTCTTATGGAGATAAACATTCATCTACCATGTTATGCAGCTATTCCATTCTGAGGTTTCATCCAGCTGAAAAGAAAACTTATGTTTATACAAAGACTTACACTTAAAATATTTATAGCAGCCTTTTTGTGATAGCCAAGAACTGGAAACATCTCAAATGTCCATCAACAATTAAATAGATAAATGTGGTATATCTATATGATAGAATACTATTCAGCAATAAAAATATTTAAGCTAGTAAATAATGAGTTATCAGCATATACAAAAACATATTCTCAGATAACTTTTCTGAATGAAAGAGGCAAGATACAAAAAGAAGCATGTTCCATTTTTGTAAAAACCTAGGAAATGTAAACTAATCTATAGTCACACAAAATGTATCAGTGTGTCCTGGGAGGTAAGAGGGAAAAGAAAGGGCAAGAGAGAGGGAAATTCTATAACCAGACTGAAGAACAAAAGAACAACTTGTCTGTTCCTCTTCCCTGGTTCCCCAATGCTGTTCCCTGCCCCCAATTCCCCAATAAAAATCTTAAAAAAAAACACAAAAAAACAGAGGGACTTTTTTTATTATTATTATTATACATTCATTATCTTGAATATGATAATGGTTCCAAAGGTGCATTCATTGTCAAAACTTTTCAAATTTTACCCTTTAAATAAATCTAGTTTATATTAATTACACCTTAATGAACCTACTAGATAAATGGCAAAAGATATCAACATTTATTTAGAATATTTAGAAGAATAAGCATATGACAATATTATCAGCAACAGAAAAAAAATGATAAAAAGATCAATTAGAGACCCTTTTTTTGCTTATCAAATGGACAAAGATTAAAGTTTTATAATACTCAGAGCCTATTCCAAGTGAATTAGGAAACTGGCTTTCCTAGTAACTATTGTTTGCAGTGTAAATTGATATAATATTTGGCAAAACTTATTAAAATTTATATAGGCACATTTTTGAGGAAGTAATTCCATTTGCCAAGGATCTTCGACATTAGCATTGTTGGTAAATGCAAAAAACTGAAAATATTAAAATTATTCATTGGGGGCCGGCTGAGTGGCCGGCTTGGGACGCCAGCAGCCCTGGTTCAGGTCCCACATATGAGGGCCAATGACACTGCCCTCAAAAAAAAAAAGTAAATAAATAAAAATTATTCATTGGTGGGAAAATGAAAAATTAAGGATGGTGTATCCATGCAGTTCTCTCACTTCTCTCCGTTCCAAAAATACATGTAATGTAACTTTTGCAACTCACTGTTCAGCATTGGCCAAAGCTATTATATATCTTTATTCCTTGAAGGCCCATTTCAGCTTCTTACTTTTAACAAACCCAAATATTCCCTGAAGACACCGATTCCGCCATAGCCTTCTTGATCGGTGGCTGATTTTGATCTCTCGGAGCGCTCCTCCACTGGCCTGAACATGTGGTAGGTCTCCTTACTCTTTTTTACCACATCTGAAGACTCTACCACCCACCGCCCCTCAGTGTTGCAGTCATCCCCTGACATCCCTCACCCTGAAAGTCCCTCTCAGTTCTTGAAGAACTTAGCGCCTGGCCTAGAGTCACTCTCCCTAATTCTACTTGTATAGAACTTATGATTTACATATAACTATGCAGGATCTTCCAACACCATGATCTCTCAGTTCCTAGAGCTCTTCCCACTGATGACTTATCCTATACCATACCTCAGTCACTCACTCCCAGGAATATAGTCTAGCTAGCTTGTTAGCATGACCAACAATGACAAGCTCTCCACAATTTCAGTTTCAGTCATCCCACGATCTGACTGAGCAGGCTATCTTGCCAACATTCCTCCCACTCCTCTGGAACCTAAAGTTGATTGAATCTTTACTTTTATTGTATGTATCTCATCTGACATCCCTGTTTTCCTATTCAGCTTCCTTAAATTACATCCAAATTTCTTCCAACTACACGTATTCCAGTGCAGCTAAATACGGCTAGGAAAAACAGAAGCAAGCTGAATGGTCTTACTTTAAACCTCAAGTGGGTCCTTAAGGAAATCCAGCAATCATTCAGTCTCCCACTTCTCCTGGATGAAGTCTTTAACATTTCCTCCTTTACCTCACTTTTATTTGATGTCTTTGCTTTTTTATTTCACCAAGAAAACAAAAGCAACAATAAGAACACTTTAAAAATCTCCTCCATCATATTTACTCACCTACAAAACTCTATACCCATATACTCAGCCTTTTAGTTTACTTGTTGGCTCCTGTCTTAACCTTGGAGTCCCTGAAAGGTCAGCCTTTAGAACTCCTTTTGGATACTTAATCTCTTGGGGATTTCATCTAGTCTCATGGTCTTCAATACCACAACCTACATGTTGACGACTCCCACATTTACACACACAGACACATGCACATGTAGAATTCAGAGAAAAGATTGACACATTTATTTTTCCTATGAATTCTACATGGATATCTGTATCTATACCTATATCTGTCTGCCTATCTATCATCTATCTAGATCTATCTATCTATCTATCTATCTATCTATCTATCTATCTATCTATCTATCTATCTATCCTCATACGCAAAACAATGAGTGCATTAATTAAAAATCTCAGGGCAATAAAAGCTAGCAGGCAAATTGTTATCTGGAAGTCTCTGGTGGCCAATGCCTAGATATGCATCCCTAAATATGTGTATATATACATGAATTACACAATATGTATATATAGATATATAGATATAGAGCTGTATTTCTTCAACTGTAACAGCCTTCTGTTTTTGTTTCATTCCCTGTTCCCTTAAAATTTATTCTTAACATGGTAACCAGAGTGATTCTTGCAAAATGTAATCCTCATTCATCACTTTCGTGTTCAATCTCACCAAAGGATCTTTATTTTATAAAATAGAAGCCAGTGTCTTTCCAATGGCCTACATGATTTTCTCTTTCCCTGTCTCTCTCACCAGATCCTCCTGCCATTATTCCGTTTCACCAATGTCCAATAGCAATGTAACGTGGGTCACATATGCAATTTCAAAGTTTTTAGTGGCACAGTTTTTAAAAGTTCAAAACAGGTGAAATAAATTTAATAAAATACTGTATTTAACCCAGTATATTATGTATATTATAATTTCAACATACAATCAATATTTTAGTGAGATATTTTTTCAGGATTTTATAGCACATCTCAATTTGGATTAGCCCAGTAGCCACTTGTGATTAGTGGGTATCATATTGGACAACATAGTTCTACTCATTTGTCTTCAGCCACACTGGATTCCATGATATTCCGATAATATGCCAGCCATACTTTTTCTTTGTACTTTTACATAGCCTTTGCATCAGTTTTGTTTTATTTTGTTTTGTTTTTCCTTTACATTCTCACTGACATGTACATTGCTTTTTCTTTCACCTCTTTCTAATCTTTTTTTTTTTCAAATGTCACCATCTCAGTGAGGCCATGGCAGATCACTCTATTTAAGATACCTCTTACCTCACCTAATCCTTACATATCCTATTCATCGTACCTGCTGTAGTTTACAGTATCATTTATCACCTTTTAATAATATATAATTTACTTATTTATCATGTTTGTTATCTGTCTTCCCTTTCCACTAGCATCTCTGCCACGAGATTTTGGACTTTTTTTTGTTTATGTGTCACCTGCTTCTCAAATAATGCCTAATATGTAGTAGTTGCTGAATAAATCCTTTTTAAATGAATGAAAAGAGTAAAGGCAGTGTTATACTAAGCAGTCATTTTAACAATGTGGAGTCATGTGTATTTACTTTGAGGGTATTCAAAATATTTGGTAAAGGAAAAAATTAACATGTTGAAGAACTATATAAAATATACCCTTTCATTGTTTCAAAATATACATCTATAGATATAAATGTTTAAGATGGCATATCATCTAACAGTGTAAGTTTAAAGACCAGTAATGGCTATAAAATATTATGAGAACTTATTATCTTCCTGTGATAATTAATTCATGGCACTAAAATCCATTTCTTAGAGGTCACCATTGCATACTGTATAGGTATTTCTCCAGAAATATCCTGAGAACTCTACATTGTACAGGTATTATTTTGCCATATTTTTTATTGTATATACAGGGCCATCTGGATTTCGTCATTTTCATTTCTAGAAATTATTTGATAAACTCTTCTTCAATTCATAGTCTTTGCAATTAAATTGTAACTTGACTTACTGAGTTGTAGAAATCAGATGTAAACACATAAACACATTTTAGCTGTCCATTTGATACAGTGATTTGAATTAGCTTTAATGGACCCCATGATGATTTTCTATCCTGTAACTACTATGAAACAATTCTGTCAATTCATTTAAGATCTTTAAATATTCTGTACAGTAATACAATTGATTTGTGTTTTATACAATAACTAGGGTTTGAATTAAAAAGAATGTATGCCCCAAAGAAAAGAGGGACTATTTAATGCAGTTTCTATTTTATTACTTTAGAAGATGAACATTTTAATTTATTTTTTTCTTTTGAACAATGGAACTATTAATAGTTTTCTAGAAGTATCTAGAATTTCCACTATGCTAAGAGTTTAAATATTTCATGTGATTCTTACAATAAGCCTATGAAGTTGGTACCAATATTATTTCTACTTTTACAGATGAGAAAATTGAGGCTTAAAGAGTGAGGTAACTTGCCCGTGTCCACTCAGCTAAGATTATAATCAACATTTAAATATCATATTGGGTTTCTTTTCAAAACCATGTTCTTAAAAACTATGTCACTAATGTGGTTATCATAATGAAACCAACAACTTATATTATCTTAAGAATAATTGGTCCTAAAATTACAAAGAATTTTGACCTAAAATCTATTATGAGTCTGACATGTGTAATATTATATCACAAAACTTAGAACAACTGGAACATAGTAGGTACAAAATCAAAACCTTGAACTAATGAAATCAGGGAAAATTTTATCTAGTGCAACATTCAAAATCTTTACAATGAATAACAAAAACTTATAAAAAGGAAAGGACAGAAGCAAATGGCATGGAAACCTGTTAGCATTTATGAATAAAGGGAATTAAAATTGACTGCAATCAGGTAGGGGACAACTGATGAACTGAAAGCTGCAAAGTGCCTGGATATTATACAATATGCCTATCTGAGGTGCCACTCCATAGAGATATGTTTTTGAAGACTTTCCATAGATCCTTATATAGCTCTGTTGATTCAAAAATAAGAGATCATCTCAGTTTACATGACTGATAGAAAAAATATTTATTTCCTCTGGTAATTTTAATGCATCTTGAAATATTTGAGGGCCTAGTTAATATATGAAACATTCTCTGCAGTCCAGATATAATGCAACACTCTGTTCCCCATTAAATAAGGAGATTTTATCTTAGCCTTTGAAATATCACTGTGACATTACCTAGTCAGGCAAACAGGTAATGCTTCCTTTGCTCTTTGACCCAGTGCTCCCTGCATACATGGTCAGCCACTTTTAAAATAGCATATCATGTTGGATTCAATGTATATAATGATTCTCAAATTCACCTCATCTTTCCATTTTTTTCTACCACTTCCCTAGTTGCAGATCATTATCTGTTGCTAGCACTAGTGACATCACCTTCAAAACATTCTCCTTGAGTTAGAAGTCCACTTTACCGATCCTCCATTCCTGCTGTCACCAGATTTGTCTTTCTGGAACTATGATCTGTTCTTAAATGTTGTTAATTCCATGTCATCTGCAAAACTCAGGTCTGAAGCTTCCTCATGAAATTAAAGAACCCCAGGCACTTGCCCAGCCACCTTTTCTGGTTCACCTTCCCACAACCTTCTAATACACTGGAATTATAATCATAAAGACCACATTATGACTGCCCCTAATCACCAGGCATTATTTCATGCTAAACCCTGTTTCTTAAATATCATGGTCCTCTGTCATCAAAATCCTCCTCAAATATCAAAGCTTAGGAAAAACTGCCATCTTATAATTTTTCATAATATTTTTCCTAGTGTTTCCCATTTCCCTCCCAACTGAGAGTTAATTATTCTCATCAAACTTTATTCATACCTCTATTTGCTGCATATCCACTTCCTATCTTTATTATAATTGTCATCATTTATTTTCTTATTGAGCTTGAACTCTCTGTAGACAAGCATAATGGATTATTTAAGTTTTTTTTTTCCTTTCAGTGCCTATGATAGGGCAATACTTACAAGAAAAACGTCCAATACAATAAATATATATTGTTTACTGAACTATCAAGTAAACTCAAAAACTACAATAAAATATTTTTAAAATATAGAGAATAAAGAGCACAGGGGAGAAAACATAATTTCTCTATTATAGAAACGGAACATGATAAAACTTGTATGGATACCTGGGTGAATTTAGATGGATGTCTTATTGGAAATGGAAAACAGAAAAGCTGAAAGGAAAATAAATCAAAATTATTCTTTGATTTCAAGTTTTCATGGAAAAATTATTTTCAGTTGCTAAGTTTATCTGCGTTGGGAAGGAGTGATTTTGTAATTTCCAGAACTGTCATTCTTTGTTACCCTGTTGCCCTTCACCTACCATGCTCTCTGGGGGATTTCAGCAGAAGCACCCCAGGAGTCTTGGACACAATGGCACTTAAGTCTTGCCACACAGGAAGGCTTGGTGATCAATTCCCCACTTCCCAGGTGGTGCTGTTTGGCTCCATTCACATTAACTTTTCAGTCTTGTATGTGGAGAAAGCCTCCAGATAGTGCAGAGGGAGGGAGCTCAATAAGACCGGTGATTACACATCAATCACTTTTATTGCTGCCAGAACCAAAGCAGGACACAGATGATAGACAGAGCAATGGTTCTGTTCAATAATTGAGTTGTTTCCTAGGGGAGAAAAGGAAGTCTTAAATATTCTACTCTTTTAAAAAATATGTGTATTGTTTCAAACATTGGGTGGTATACAATAGAAACTGAGGTTTTAATAGTGGATCTTACTATGAACAGTGAATGCTATAAGGCAGATTTGATTAGATTTGGGAAAGGATCAGCTCTCCTGCATATACACAGTGAAAGTATTTGGGATTTCTGTCCCCAGGAAAATGGAAAAGTGTGCGTTCCCTAGATGAGGGGTGATTCAGGTAAGGCGCTACTACTGAGTAAATTTAGAAAATGCACTCAAAACTTTGGCAAAGATAAGAAAAAAGAATTTTATGCGCATTGATATGTGTGTACATTCCTCCCTGAAAAAAATCTAAAGTTATGACAATGCTGTCATAATGACATAAAGGTCATATATCTGTATGGATTTGAATGCATCCCAGTCTCTTCAAGATGGACTTTGCCAGGACTGTGTTAAAATAACTTTTTATACTATCAAATATTTTAAATAAATGCCATTTTGGTGTTTTGTTTACCTCTTTGGGGTCCCCACTTTCTCCCTCATTCTCTTACAATGTTATCACCAAATGCAACACCCACATTAGCTATGAGTGGGACAGAGATAGCATAAAACATTCTTCAGTGTTTAGAAACACAGTAGTTACTTGAGAAGAGGATATAAAACTATAAAAAAAAATATGTGTGCCTTTGTAAATAGAATTCAAATTAAAGTTTAACTCTAACATTTTTTTGGAAAACAATGATAGAACATTCAATATATATAAAAGACATGCAGTATAACAGAAAATTTCCTATGATACAGTACCAGAACGCAGAATTTATTCCCCCAACCATCCCTGGCTTCTATGACATTAGAGCTAGTCATTTAATTTCCAGAGTCTTTCAATCATATTATTAAAAATGGAAACATGACACAGATGCCTAAAAAGAGATCATGAAAATATTGGGATGAAAAACAACTTGTGATTGTATTTTAGGTGCTCAATATGCCATGTTTGTTATTTTCCTGGAAAGATCCAATCCCAAAAGGAAATAACAGAAAATAAGCACTATCAGTGTACATTGCCCTATTAGATATTTTCACACAAACCATTATGCTGACCTCAGAAAGAGCATATTTTAACCAGACATAGAGCTTTTATTTGTTCTAATAAAACCCTAATTTTCCCAAGTTCTATCAGTAACCATGGTTTCCCCATAGTGCTCATGGAGGGGGGCATAGTTTTTATTTCCTAATAAGACTCACTATAGTATAAAGTCTGACTCAGAGCTTTTCCTAGGTATACAAAACGGATAAATAAAAAGTATAAAAGAAAAATTACTAAACTATCCTTTGATAACTAAATGGTTGATCATAAATTGGAGTGTCTATGCAAATGAAGTAAATAATTAAAAACTCCAAGAACAGCATGGACTAGGTGGTTGATGACTGGCAATTATAAAAGCTGAATTTTTAATATGCAGACATCTAAGGAGCCAGTAAAAATTAGCTCCTAGACTAATGGACTTGCCTTTCTTCCGAGGCAGAATTTTAATGAGAGCATTATTTATAACAAGAGAGCCCACGAACCAGGATATTCTTGCTTAGTCTCATTTTTTCACTCCCTGACACCTTATCCATTAAACTATGAACTTCTTTACAGAAGAATAATACTTTATGTGCTAAGAAGTAAAGGTCAAAATGACGTCGGAAATTAGTCACACTATATGTACTCTAATGATGTGCCGTTTAGGAGAAAAGTAATTATAAAGCCTATATTTTTAAATACCCAAATACTATGTGCTGTGCTGTGTGTGTGCGTGCATATGTGTGCGTGCGTGTGTGTGTGTATGTGTGTGTGTGTATTCCACATTGATTAAATTAAATCACATTCCATGTAGTTTTGCTCTTGAGGCTACATAAATTGTCACTCTTCCACAAAACTTTCTGTGCCGTGAGACTGTTTCCTGCATAAGATGAAGTTTAAAATCCTTGATACCAATATATTATTTATCTGTTGATTTCTTTAAGACCACTGAAAGACTTACATTTTTCCTTTGACACACCATTGTGTCATTGGCAGTCTGTATCATAAGCATCACAGGAACTTTGGGTGCTCTCCGTAAGGTTAGATTTACGTTCCAGTTCTATGATTTCAAAGCTATCTCTTGTCTTGCTTCTGTGACTCCCTCCCATATAGTTGTGACTAAGCAGGAAATGCCTGGCAGAAAACATGTCACGAGATTTTATTGGCTGTGTGATGTCCCCATAACCTATGAGTCAGGCAAAAGCCTAGTCCAAGGATGAGTCAGAACAGTGGTTTATTCAGAGCAGCTTTAAATTGAAATTAATTGGTCCCCTTCCACTTCTATTCCTTCACTCTCATCCCAGCACCAACCTAAAATCATAGGGATGGGGTAGAGGAAGCATTATCAGGGAGAACATGATAAATGGCCTCTCATTTGTTCAGATGTGTCCCCTTCTATTTTTTTTTAAGCCCTTCAGAATTTCATAAACTTCTGCATCCACTCATAAATACTGAAAAATTTGGGCTTTTAAGGAAATCTGATGTTTTATTAAAATTCTCAGGATTGTAGGTCCCTCTCCGATGTTCAACATCAGTCAGCAGGCAAATGCCCAGGATGGTCTCAACCCATTATACCAACCAGGGCAAAGCCAGGATGTTCTCAGTGGAATTTCTGTTTAATAATCTGTATCGGTACTATTGCTTAATAACACTGGATTGTGAATACAGTTAAGTTCTCTTATATATGTTTTAGCAATTTTGTTTTCTTTTTTTTGTTGTTTAATTGCCTGTTTTTCTTTCCTTTGCACAGTTTTCTATTGGATTTCATTTTTATCGACTTAAAAGAATTCTTCACATATTAACACTAGTCTTTCCTTTCTACAAATATAGTACAGCCTATCATTTGCCTTTTGATACTTATATGCTTCATGCATAGATGGTTTACTCTTCTATATGACTAAATATATCCATATTTTCCTTAATGTTTTCTTACATATTTTTATGTTTAAAAAAGCTATCCCTACTCTGATATCAGATAAATATTTGCTTATATTTTTCTGTAGTTCTGGTTTGTTGGTTTTTATTTTTATAACAAATGTAATTCATTTGGTATATCATATGGGATAGATACTTATTTGTTATGTGGCAAATACTTAACCAGTTGTGCAAAGATGATTTATCAAATAAAATTATTTCTCTACTGCTTTAACAGTAATTTACATTTCCATATTATGAATCTTGTTTATAACTTAGTAAATAACTCAATATACTATATATATGAATGTATTAGTAGTTTTCTTAGTCTGCTCAAGTCATTTTTTAAAATTTTTATTCCAATATCAGAAAATGTTTTACTATTCTCATAATACTATAACATTTATCAGATAATAAGTATTCAGTTTTTTCAATTTTCTTTTTAGCATCAACTGAGCTGATGATATAGTTTCTGTCTTTTGATATATCAATATATTGATGTGATTTTATTAATAGGGTTTCTAATATTTAATTGTTCTTGCTTTTCTGAAACAAATCCTACCTGGTTATGGTTTTATTATATTAACGTATTAGTAATATTCTTTGGATTTCTGCATATATAGTATAATTGAGAATGTTCTATAATTTTCTTTTTTTTTTTTTTTAAGGTTTTACTAGGGAATTGGGGGAGGGGAACAGCATTGGGGAATCGGGGAGGGGGAACAGACAAGTTGCTGTCCTTTTGTTCTTCAGTCTAGTTGTGGAGGACGTCGCTTCACTAGCCCATGTTGGCATTCTCGTTGCACCCTTCCTGGGTGAGACAGTTGCTCACCGGTCATTGGATGGCCGCTCATGGCTGTTCATGGAAGCTCACGGAAGCTCTTGCCAGCTGCCAGCCAGCCCCAGTGCAGCTACTCTGTCACCGGCGACTCACAGCAGCCCAGCTCTAGGTTGGGCTGTTGTTCACCATCTTAGCTGTAGAGAGCGCAGTGTCACTGACCCTTGTGTGGGATCTGAACCAGGGCCCTGCTGCTCAGAGCTGGCATCCCAAGTCAACTTCTAACCAATGCGCCACTTGGCCAGACCTATAATTTCTTTTTGATTTGTCATTGTGCAGGGTTCTATAAGTCATTTTCTTCTTGATTCATGAAATGAATTGGAAAATAGAGTAAAAAGTTTTAAAAATATGGCTGAGTCAGTGAAGACATTCAGTGCTTCCCTTTTATCTGCCCTTCTCAGAATCTATAGAAATAACCAAAGAATTATAAAGATAGGGAAAAACTAAAAGCCTGCACCAGTATTGGAAACCTGGAAAGGAGTCTATCACATAGCAGATAATAATGAGTAATTGTTGTTATATGTGATATATATGGAAACAAATGAAAGAATTTCATAACAGATAACTCACAACTCCATGTCTGAAGAGAAGAGTGGGGTATTTCAGGGAGAAAGTAAAGAAAATCTAGGCAGATCTCTAATAAAACCTCCTCGTTTGAATGGTTGAGGCCTGAAAGCAAGAGCAGGTCTATAGCTAGATGGCATCTGAAATTTTTACCACTATTGCAATAGTGTGGCTATGCCTAGCACATTACATTTAATTTGTTTAGCAAATTGAATAGAAAAGTAACCATATTAAATCAAAGCCTTCAGACAGCTAAATTTGTCCCAGGTGTGAAATTAAAAAGGCTATCAAGAATAAAACAACAGTAAATTATATAAGGAACATGGAGGACAAGCTTGAGATGATTGTCCAGAATGCAGGGAAGAAAGGAAATGTAATGAAAACAACCAAAGAAAAGCCATTTGCATAGCTAACCATGGAAAGCTAAGATATAGATTGTTCCATATGAGAACTCGAACAGAATGCTGGGAGTTGTTAACGGATGTCTCCATATTTACTGCACTTATTACATAAGGGATGCAACTGCCAGTCATTTGTTCCTATTTCCCTTTAATTCCATAACGGATTGCTAAAATGTCCTAAGATTTTTAGATTTTAAAATTTCCCAAGTGAATGTCACCTTGCCCTCATTTTCATGTATGTTTTCCTTTGGTCACTAAAATCAGGATCTAGGATGAAGAACCTAATCACTGCCTTTGTTCATCATATCCTTTTACTTATGCCTTATTTTAAGGCAAAAAATACTGTCATTTAGTTAAAATTTGACTCACTGACTCAACAAGAAATTATAACTAATTTAGGTTAGGTTTCAAAAGTTAGTGAGACTCCTCCCCCAGCCCACCCCCACTTTGGTTTGAAAGTTAATTTATCCTAAATATATGCAAAAATTTTTTTTTGAGGAGCAACTTCTTAAACACAAAAGTCACAAATTCAATTTTTAGAAAAGTAGTATATACAAGAAGCTGTTTTTGTTTTCTTTTTAACCCTGCTCTACTTTTCTAAACATAAATACATGGCCTTTAACATTTCCAGTTTTCCAGTTTCACACCTCCTTAAAAAGGCAAGCACAAAATTTACATTGTTTATATGAGAGAAGTAAAAATCCCTTGAAATATTCTGACTGACAGGTAAATTATAGCAAAGTGAAGATGAGCACAGTTTTTAATCTTATAAAAAGAAAATAGAAATGTCTAATGATGGATATGAGGAAACTTGTTGCTATGGTCTGTCTTTCTAATGCTCAAAATAATGTTCAGTTGTCTCAAAGTCTCAAATCCCATTAAAGAAAACTGCTGGAAGATAGTTCTTGGTAAATGTATCCCATCGGTCCACACCTCCACCTACAACAGTGCCACCCCCCTTGCATTCAAATATGGCTCAGAATATTCTGTGTCAAGATTTTTTTCCTTTAGTGACATACCATTTAATTGACATTAAAGGGAGATACTGGACGAGGGAATCAGTTTAATGAAATTTGCTATTCCATAAAATTGCCTTAAATTTGATAACATAGGAAGTTGAAGATAGAAATGTGTTTGAGGGAAATTTATGCGACTGAAATGAAGATATTTGAAGGTAGACATTTTAAGTATTTAAAAATGGAATCCAAGGTGATGTCATAAAAATAGTCATTCTCAGAAAAAGTGGAAGAAAATGTCTTTTAATTAGGAAGACTAGAAGTTGTTTTTAAAAATTTAAAATTCTAAAGTAATGTGTTTCAACAATAAGATGGGATAAAGCCAATTTTTACTAATAATCAAATTTGGATTTAGCTCCTATTGCATTTAATATTTAAATTTCTAAAATAGTCATATACATGCAACCACTCAGCATGTGTGTGAATATGAACACTCAAAAATGTTAAGCCATTCTTACTTTTTATCATAAAGTTAAAAATGTATAATAATAATTATTGGTGTTTTGGTGTTTTATGCATTTTTTAAAAATTGCTGAATATAAGGTCAATGTGCTAATTAAATAGTAGTCTTTATACTTGAAACAAATTATTATAAAATTAAAGGAAACTATCACTTAAAGTAGCATTAAAATAAACCCAAGTACCTAGCAACTAATTTAATGAAGGATGTGGAAGTCCTGTACTCTACAAACTATAATAAGCTGGAAGAAATTTTAAAAGACCTAAATATCGGTAGAAGTATGCTATACACATGCATTGGAAGAACTCAATATCATAAAGATGTCACATTGATTTATAAATTCATTGCAATAGCAATAAAAAAAATTCCATTAGTTTCTTTTATGAAAAGACAAGCTGATTCTAAAATTCATATGGAAATTGAAAGGGTCAAAGGGCACAAACTTCCAGTTTTACGATCAGTAAGTTCTGGGGATCTACAACATGTGACCCTAGTTAATAACAATGTATTGTGTACTTGAAGTTTGCTAAGAGAGGAGTAGATCTTAGTATTAACACCCCCAAAAAAAAAAAAAAAAAAAAAAGAAGAAGAATAAAGAGGGCTGGCCAAGTGGCGCGTGGCGCATTGGTTAAGAGCTGGTTTTGGGACGCCAGCGGCCCCGGTTCAGATCCCACATATGAGGGCCAGCGACACTGCTCTCTACAGCTAACAGCTCCACCTGGAGCTGGGCTGCGAGCCCCGGCGATGGTGTAGGCTGCAGCCCCTGCTGCAGTGGGCTGCCATAGGCTACAGTGAGTGGCCGGCAGCCAGCGTGAACTGCCAATGCCGTGGTGAGCGACCATCCAGAGGCTGGCGACCAATCTGCCTCATCTGGGAAGAGCGCAATGACGATACCAACATGGACCAGTGAAGCAACGTCCTCCACAACTAGACTGAAGAACAAAAAGACAGCAACTTGTCTGTTCCCCTTCCCCGATTCCCCAACGCTGTTCCCCTCCCCCAATTCCCCAATAAAATCTTAAAAAAAAAAAAAAGAGAGAGAGAGAAAGAAAGAAAAGGAACTGTGAGCTGATGGATTTGTTAATTAGCTTGATGACGATAATCATTTTACAATGTATATCTAATCATCACATTGTACATTTTAAATATATGTGTTTTTGTTCATTGAATATATCTCAATAAAGCTAGGAAAATAAGTGACACTGAAATACAATGGGAGAAAGGATGTTTTTATAAGTGGTGCAGGATCAATTTTATACCCATATAGAAAATAATAAATTATTCTTCCAAACTTATATAATACAGAGAAATTAATTCCACACAAATCATAGACCTAAAATGAAATTAAGTCAATAAATTTTCTAGAAGATAAAGGAAAAGATATTCTAATCATCTTTGACCTCTAGGTCGATGAGGATTTATCAAGCAGGCCATAAAAGGTATTACTGCTACAAAAAAAGATTGAGAAGTTGGATATTATACAAATCAAGAAATTCTGTTCATTAAAAACATCACTATGAAGAAAAGACAACCAGAGTGGAGAAAATATCTGAAAACAAAAACAAAAACAAACGAAAAATTCTAACCTACAGAAAAATAAAGTAGTCCTATAAATCATAAGAAAAAGACAATTTCCAATTTAAAAAAAAGTAACAGAGATGAAGTGACATTTACAAAATAAGATATCCAAAGGCTAATAAATATGTTAAAAGGTATTTAACATCACTAGTTATCAGGAAATGCAAATTAAAAACTCAATGAGATGCATTCCACTCTACAACCTCTATGAAGTCTAACATTAAAAAGATGAAAAACACCAACTGCTGGCAAGGATGTAATGTAAGTGGAAAAAAATATTAATATAGCATTATTTGTAATGGCCATTGCCTGAAATAACTGCAAATGTCCATCAACAGTAGAATCTATAAATAAATAGTGTTGCTTCATACATTATAATACCCATAAAGCAATGAAATACTGCTATTCACAACATGGATGAATCCTATAAGCATAAATTTAAACATAAAAGAATACATAAGTAGTCATTCCATTTATATAAAATTTAAAACCAGAAAAAATTAATCTGTACTGATAAAAATCAAAACAGTGGTTCCATTGCGGGGAGATGATGATTGGGAGCCCCGTTAGGAAGACTTCTGGGTGCCAGAAATGATCTATAAGTTCATCTAGCTGTTTTCATTTGATGTAAACTTGTCAGTTTAAACACATATGGCTGTATGCATGTTATATGCTTCAATAAAAATGTTTTCTTGCAAAATAAAATATACATCCTAGGACAGAAGCAAAATTCAAATGCAGCCCCACTCATCAAGCCCAAGACAAGGAAATACAAACATGGTGATAACTAAGGGAAACTGATTTATTTTTTATCTCAGTATACATCATCATAGCTCTTTATGTCTTTGTGTGTTGTGCTTAGGGAAAAATGAATTCTGATGTCTGCAGTAAGAAAGAACAGATTGTAAATTCAACAACTGTGTTTGAGTTTAAACTTTTCAAAAGTAATTGTTACTCTTCTTAGGTAAAGATGTGTGCCTTGATTACAACTGATTAGCAAAAGAAAATTTCTGTCATCGTCTTTCTTCAAATGGAATCAAAAACTTACCAAAATAAGTTAAGTATATGTGTATATATGAATGTATTTTTATATATTTAAATATGCATTTGTATAGGAGAGTGTATATTTAAATACCGAATCACATAAAAACATACATATTCAGTCCTAAATGAATGGAAAAGAGTGGTATGGATCAACATTTTCATTTCTCTTTGAATTTAGAAATGCCTTACAGGATTCTGAAGGCATATTTATCTTCTTGATTAGAGTTTGTTTAGCCTGATATTAAAATTAGCCTGCACTACTTTAAGACATAACATCAAATTTTGAAGAATTATGTCTACAATATATTGGTTAACAGAAAGAATCTATCTGGGGATTAAATTATTTTACACCAGTATTCACCCAAGAATATTAACAGCATACTGATAAATGGGAATTAACTATAAATTAAAATCAATTACTAAAAATAAGGACATGCCTAAAGTTAAATGCAATTAAGAAATTAGCCTAAAGTGAAAATTACGGTATTTCAATTAATTTTAATCCTTCTTAGTTCTATTCTTCTCCCTCTCTTTCTCCTTCCCAAGCTTTCTCCCTCCCTCCCCCGTGTGTGTGTGTGTGTGTGTGTGTGTGTGTGTGGTTTGAGAAAATATGCTATAATAAAATAATCACAGGTTTCAGATTCTGACAAACAAGTATTCAAATACTGAGTCTGTTACTTTCTAAGATATGTTAGCAAATAACTAGGTTCCTCCAGTTCTTGTAATAGCATATGCCTTGGAATACGATTGTGGGAATTTAACCCCAGTGGCACATAAGTTAACACTTTGTAAGCGAGCATAAAAAGCTTTATGACGAGTTTACTCGTTTACCGCAAAAAAAAGTGTTAATAGTTTGCTTTTGGTGGAGCGAACTTAATAAGTAAGCAAGGTCAGATCATGAGTTAGAGGTTTGTACTGGAAGGTGATGGATTCAACTTGTGATAGAGTCAGTGTAATGTGGCATCTAATTGTACCATGACCAATAACAGCAAGTTGAATTTAGAGAGATCTGGAAGGGAAATATAAGTTACAGAGTTATCGTATCTACATGGCAAAGGAAGCTATGGGCGTGAACCTAGGCTCCTAGGATGAGGGTATTTAATGAGAAAAGAGGAGAGCCCAGAATCTAAAAACTTAATAACACTGAAGGAAATCCAAAAAGACATTTATTTTGGGTACTGAAATCTGATGGTTTAGATATACCATCCATACCATTTGATTCTAAGTACAAAAAGAATACAACAACAACAAAAAACAACCCAGAAACAT
The DNA here is from genome assembly GCA_033961575.1 of Aselliscus stoliczkanus. Classification (NCBI taxonomy): domain Eukaryota; kingdom Metazoa; phylum Chordata; class Mammalia; order Chiroptera; family Hipposideridae; genus Aselliscus; species Aselliscus stoliczkanus. The sequence continues at coordinate 156,763,497 of CM066731.1, forward strand.
ATTTGAGCAAATAGAGGAATATTATTTACTAAAAATAACAGATCACAAAAGTCTCTGGGCACCCTTGGGCAGGAGCAGAACTCGTTTGCGAGAGTTCTGGGATGAGAAGCCCACAGGGACCCTGAGAGGATGCTCTCTCTCACCTCTCCTTCCTCCTTCATAATGACCTCTTTATTCTTCTACACACCGACTTTATTTGTTCCTCTGAACATGTGTTGAAAAATGTTTACATCACAGATTCTTGGTTTTATCTTTCACTCATCCAAGAAGCCAACTCAACATGAAAGTAGAATTTGAATCCTTATTCCAAGTTTTGGAAAAAGGGTATTATTTCAGATATAAATCTTACGCAGTTTCACTGATTGCTGCAGCACTGCCAGCCAGACTGCAGTACCGTGCCAGAGCTGTTTAAGCACTTGTTTGGGGAGAGCTGGGCTCACCCCTCTTCTTGGCTACCCCATGCAGGCAGGCTGAACAGCCATGTGCTATGAATTCTGTTTGCACTGACCACTTTCAGACTTCAATGAGAAAACACACTGGAGGGCACAGAATCAGGCACATTGCACCACAGCCAAAGTACCTAGATGGTGCTCTACAGAAGTATTGGGACTTGGATTTCCAAGAAGCAAACTAACTGAACCCCACTGCTTCCTCCCTGCCATGAATTATTCTGTCAGAGTTTTCCCTGTATCCTGTCCACAGAAATCCTGTAAGCCAAGAGGTACAACTGCTGAACAACCTGCTATTTTCGTGTGTGTAGTAGCCAATGCCATAATGCCTCATTCCCCATCTGTCCCCACCTCACTGCTCTAGTCTCACCTTAGCTGCCTGGGGTGAGCACCTTGCAAATAAGGCATTAGCCCATTACTCCTTGCTTCAGGCTCCATTTTTTAGGGAACTCAAGCTAAGAAAGGCAGCTTATTGCTTAGATGTGCCCCAGCACCCCACTGACTCTATCTCCATGGGGACCCATCCATGTGACTCTGAGGTTCAGAAGGTACAGTAGGGCTTGTTTCCAGAAGAGAAAAAGCCACTGCCATCAAGTCAGATACCCCAAAATATATTTGACAGAAGTTAAAAGTGTAGCCATCAAAGAATTTTCTGTTCCTTACTACTCCTTCCCTATGAGTGTGATAATTGCAAGTGCTTCCATTTTACATGTTTTGTTCTTTAAAACAGTTCAATGAATCTGATCAGATGAGGTGTTACTATAAATATGGTGTCATTCCATGACAAAATAATATTTGGAAATTTATCATAACTGATAATTTTTGTAGATTTAGGAAGTTACCTGATTTATATATGTGTTTGTGTATATATATATATATATAGATATAGATATATATATATAGATATATAGATATTTCTCTATGAAATTAGAAATAATTATTTTACTGTGCTTTTAATGTATGCATACTACTTTCAGATGTAATTATACACCATTATCAAAATAATTATTTGCAAGTCATACTTTTTGGATTTTCAGTTCAGCGTGCTGAGGTAACATAGAGGCACAGCTGCCCTGTGTACCATAGAAGAAGGCAGCAGAAACCTGTGAGAAAATGGGTGAGGGCTTGACCGTGAATCTTTGTGTGACCTGTGAGGTCTGTGTTTAGATTTCAGGGCATCTCAAGTCTCTGCCCTTCCATTGTCTCTTCTAGGCCTAAGACACATTTAGAGTAAATGGAGGCACCATATAGCAAAACATCAAGATTCATTCCAGTGTGAGATTTTTGTTCAAGGAAAGCACTTTTCCCACAGTCGGTCAATTTACTGCAGCTTTTCAAAAAGATGCTGTCGAAATATATATTTAAGTACAAATTCCCATCAGAATAAGTTCAGGATGTCACATTCCAGGGATGATGGCTAATGCCCAGTGAACAGAAAAAAAGAATGAAGAACTTCATCAATTTTGTCAAGATTAGTCTTTTAGTGCCTGAGTAAATCTCCAAGCTTTGATTACAGGTGTCAGTGAAGTACTTACCTTGGTGAGAAATGGCAGCCGGTGGGACTCAATGAAGCATGAAATTTAAGCACAAAATTATTTTCTAGCAGGCATTAATAACTAATAAGGCATCATTATCACTAATGTAATAAATAAACTTGGGAAAAAAATAAAGATAGTCATAGCAAGATAGAAAGCAATATTTAAAAAATAACATGAAATACTTCAAAATGATATCTTCCAACCACTGAGAAAAAAGAAATAAATCACCATCTAACTTTCTTCATATGTCACCTCACTATCAGAAGACACTGCTAACTCCCTTCCTTTCCCTTTAATGCACTCAGCAAGTTGTATGAAGTGTGATATGTAGAGCACCATAAAAGGGCCATAAATACTAACGAAATTATATATCATTGCCCTTGGCAGTAATCACCTCACAATCTGGTAGGGAAATCACTTTGTTTAAATAACTTGTTATGTTCTGGATTCATGGTGTTCAAAATGCTAAATTTTACTACAATTATGATGTTCCCTTACTCATGGCAATTCTTAAATGAACCAAGTTAAAAAGTTAGAATTCCGGAGTAGGCATTACTGCAAAAACTTCATCTGTGTTTAAATTCCCAGTAAAATTCAAGCAATATCTAGACTCTGTCCATCTCTGTTGAAATGGAATGCTTGGGGAAAATTAGAAAAATAGTCAAGAAGTTTTCTATTAATTAGATACGGAACCTCATGTAAATCATAGGCTTTTGTTACCTATTTTATAAATTGCCCTCCTTTTAGCAGTCAGATTTCAGACTCAGAAGAATCTAGGAGCTGGAGACCAGAAAGCAGGTACTGATCCTTTCAGCCCCAACCAAAGTCCCAGAACGGTTGCTTTTGTTATAGATGAGAAAAGAGAGTTTAGAAAAGCAAACTAATTCTGATTAGTTTAAGCAGCTATTTGGGTCTCTAAATTGAAACAAAGTAGTGTAGTTGAAGGAAGATGGGCTTTGCAGGCAGTCAATTGAATTTGAAATCTATTTTTTGTCACTCCTCACTGTGTAAATGTGGGCGATTTACTTAACCTCTTGGTGTCCTATCTCTTCATTCTTAAAAGGCTGTTAATACCTGTGATAAGATTTTTGTAAGAAATCAAATATATCACTTAACATATGACACATAGAGGGCAACTGGCACACTGGTAAACTAAAGATGCAGAGCAGGAAAATTACCAACATACTTTAGTAAGAGATCCTAGCCTCAGAATGTTTTCAAATAAGTTCTACAGACTAACACGACCTTTAAAGTGATGCTAACAACTCAGAAGATTTAAAATATTGATGAATAACTTAGGGTAAAAGTGTTCCTCTTTATTAATCAAACTCTGCAAGATACAAGTTCTTCAGGCCAAAATACCACAGCCAAACAAATGTAACCCTCACTGAACAGCTAGTTACAGGCAAGTTTCCCTAAGCAGAACCACCAGGTTCTAAAACCAGACCCACTGGGAAGGCGTGGGAAGAACATGACTAGGTACACACCCAGAGTTCTGATGTGGTGGGCCTGGAGCACGATTCAGACAAGTTCCCAGGTGCAGCTGATGCACCTGGTCTGCAGACCACACTTTGAGAACCACTGTGTAAGAAAATCATCTGTTAGATGCTTTCAAATACAAGACTATACAGTAACATGAAATAAATGGTAACATATATTTATGCAATATGTGCATTACATAGGTATAGATAGATATAGACATAGATGATATAGATGTAGATGTAGATACAGATACATAGATGTAGATTAGATATAGATGATATAGATATGATATATATATATATATATATATATATATATATATATATAAACCACTGTCTCCTTTCTCTATCCCCTCATTGAAAAATACAATTAAACTGAGACATCTTCAAAAGTAGGATCCTTCAGAAGTAGGATTACCAAAGACTCCAGTCTGTAATAGTGTTTTAAATCCTTTGATTCACTATATTTTACCTAACAACAAACCCTCTGTTGTTCGTTGAATTGCTTCCTCTAAAAGGATGTATTCAAATCCTAACCCCTAGTACCTGAGAATGGTACTGGATTGTAAATAGAGTCTTTGCAGATGTAATTAGTTAAGATGAGGTCATATAGGACTAGGGTGGGTTCTAATTTAATGACTGGTGTCTTTATAAGAAGAGAAGACAGAGACACAAAGGGAGAATGCCATGTGAAGATGAAGGCAGAGGTCGGAAGGCTGCATCTACAGGCCAGGAGAGGTTGTAAATCGCCAGCCATCATCATAAGCTGAGACATAGAACAGATTCATCCTCAAAGCCGTTAGCAGGCAACAACAGTGTTGACACCTTGAGCTCAGAATTCCAGCCTCCAGAACACGAAGAGAATAAATTTTTGTTGTTTTAAGCCACTGAGTTGGTGGCCCTTTGTTAGGGCAGCCCTAGGCAAGGAATGCACCTTCCTTACTCCAGTACCTACAGGATTCTCAGCCTACCTCTCAAATTTGCTTCAGATCTCAACATTGTTCGTGTATTTTTCTCCCCCACTTATTTTATTTCTTTGTCTTTATGAGGGCTGCATTAAAGAAAGAAAAGATGTGGGCTGGCCCAGTGGCTCAGTTGGTTAAGAGCTCGCTCAAGAGTGCAAGCTGAGCTCTGAGCATCAGCAGTTCAATGCCCAGCCCGAGCTGAGCTGCCACTGAGCTGCCAACAGGTGGCAGGATGGCTCAGCTAAAAAAAAAAAAAAAAAAAAAAAAAGAAAGATGTGACAGGAAGGTGGGGGCAAGTGTGACTATTTCAGCCTGCGGATCACCAGAGATTAAGAAAGCTGCACCCCCATGGAAGTGCTCTGCTGGTTATTTTCCTCTGGCTCCACATCTGGTGTCTCAAGCTCTGGGGCCTATTTTCTTTCTCCTTCACCTTTAGCTTCAAACTTCTGGCTCACTGATTTAATTCTGGCTCTGATCCTTGGCATTCCTCCCAGCTCTCCTTGCCCCTTACTCTTGGCTTTGATATCCCTGCAGTGTCTTACAGCTGGACATGGTAAAGCTTTCCACCTGCCCTTCATTTTTGGCTCCTACTACTTGAATTTAGCCAGCTCTTCCTTGTCTGCCCCTGAGGCTACTCTGAACAATATAACCATCACTTCACTTAAGAGGCCCACTCCACTTTGTCTACAAATAAATCAATATTTCATTAAATGAAATGTGTCTGTACCCTGAAGACACAAGATCTTTTACATCCTTCTCCCCTACTTTTTTCCCTCCTCCATTTCCACTGACTTTGGGGGACCTCATACGTGAACCTCCCCAACTACTTTAGTTCTACTGTTGATTTCAGGCTGTTGTTCCACTGCCTTGACTCAGTGATCTCCCCTACTTTTGTATCTACATTTCCCCTTTTCTCTTCCTTATACCCTGTTCATTTTGTTGGCCTGTCTTCTGTCTTCAGGACACCAGCCCACATTTATCACTGCCTTCAATACCTGTTTCACCCTGTTCTTCCTTTCTTCATTATCTTGGTCCTGACTTCACATTGGAGTCACCTGAGAAGGTTTAGAAAACTAATTCCCCAACAGCCATACTCCCAGAGATTCTAATTTAATAATTGGGCCCAAGCATCATATATCTTAAAATTACTTCCTAGGTAATTCAACGGTTCATCCACTATTAATAACTAGTGGCTCAGCAGTTTCAATATCTGTAATAAAAATCTCCCTCACTTCCTAGCCTCACAGTTCCTCAGGTCCAATTCTAAGCATTGTCACTTTGTTTCCCTACCCTGTCACTCAGCTATACCGCACAACTCCTCATAACTTGAAATAACTCTACCAACTATCAGTGTAGTCTCAAACTCTGACATTGAAATATAATTGCAACCTTTTTCTCACCTTTTTTTTTTTTACTTTCAGAGAATAAGCTCTAAATTCTTAATATGACCCTATATTGTCCCTATATTGTCAAGTCTACGCAGCCAGAAATGTGGTCAGCCATTTCAGCAATGCTACCATCTATTAGGAAGAAATACTCTCTCTGCATGCATCACACTTTTTCACAGAGGGGAGGAAACTTCTGTTCCTGGGAAGAAAGTATTGAGGCCTTTCTCCAGAGCCCCTCATAGACACACCCCCACAGGAGGATATATGGCTGATAAACACCTGATTAATAAGCATGGAAGAGGATCCTGTGCACATATGCCTTTCTACTGAGTTAAGGATGCAGTTATTTCTTCTCTACCTGGCATTAAGTTCAATTTTTCAGCTGCACCAGTGACTATGTGGATAAGTTTAATTCCATGGAGGGAATACTTTTATATGGGTTTCCAATCTGTATTCTTTAATTCAGCTATAATAGTCACAAATCTTGTGTTCTGATCCCTGTCAATAGATTCAACTAATGAACCTCCTTTCATTCTCCTTTTATTGAGGAGCTTATCTAGTAACTCATAAAATAGGACTTTTATCCCTTAACCACTCTCATTGCTGCACATTTAGAGAAATGGACAAAGTTATACTGAGCTAGACCCTCATTGTTGGATCATTTTTTTTTAAATTACTTGTATGTGCTTATTGTTTAGTTCTTTTCCCATCGCTATTTCTATAGTCCCTATTCTACTAAAACTCTCATACTAAATCTATGACCTCCCAGATTTTCAGGGAATAAATTCAGCTCAGAGAGTTTTGAGAAGACTGTATAGCAACTACACTATCCCCTTTCCTCTTAACTTTAAAATGCATCTCAATCCATCTTCTCTTCTTTTGTGTTTCTCTCTCAAGATGAACTATTCCTTTTGCCCTTGATAATCCTTCACAACATTCTCAAACTCTCCCCTCTCTGAACCATTCCATCAAGTCCTCCCATTTGTTTACAAAAGAGTTTCTCCCTGCTTACCAACATTTTACAACCAACAAGGCCATAAATAAAAACAAAATCCTCAATCCTGTTACTCCTTGAAATGACTTTTTTGTTTTCTTCCCTTCAGCATATAATTCTTGAAAGAATGATCTAGGATTGCTGACTCTACTTTTTTCCCCCTTATCTCACAACATGATTTAAAACCCCCTCTAAATCAATGGAAATGGCTCATTTATAATTCATCAATAAAATAATAAAGATCACATTGACAGCATTTTTTTTTTTTTTTTTTTTTTAGTTCTCACATTGTCTCACTCCTCTCCTCCCCTGTTTCCAATGCATCCATATCCTAGGCTTTAGCTCCCTATGTATGTAATAATATAAAGTTGCTCTCACTCCCCCCACTTCACATAAATATTTACAATTATTGCTTGGACTTGAACTCAAGAGTCTTTACACCAATTTCTCAGATTACTGTTTATTTCAGTAAATGACAACATTATTTCCTAATGACTCAGGCTCAAAGTGTCAATGTCATTTCATACATTTTATTTGTTAATTTTTTCATCATTCATTGCATACAGCTCCTTGCCCAGGAGTACATCTATGTTCTGAAAAATACAAAGGAGAAATAAAACAATATGTGTTCAGCGCCGTTCTCCAGGTATCACCTGGAGAGTGGCTAACACAGAGTGGACAGTAATTAATTTTATGTGGGGGAGTTGGAAGGAACGCTTCACATGAGGTAGATCCTTCAGTTGAATCTTTAATAAGGATTGTATTTAAAAAGTAGAGAAGATACTTCCAAGAGGCTATTAGGACAGCATTTATAAAGTCAATGATGCTTAAAGCCATATGAAATTTGGTTTGCCTGGAGTATATAGAGGGAAAAAAGTAAATGATAGAACAAAGTGGGATGAGTCAAAGAGTTATTGTGAAGGTCTCCATTTCTGGTCTAGTGAACCTGTGATCAAATTTCTTGTTAGAGCAGTCATCCTACTTACAACACAGAGTGGGGGAAAATACTCACCTTTGATTCTACTTCTCCGGTTTCCCATGCATACAATCGTTTATTAAATCTTACAGATGTTTCCTTCATATCATCTTTTACATCTTTCCCTACTGTCTAGATCCCACTGCCCCCATCCTGGTTCAGGAGTTCAGTCCCTTTTCCCTGGATAGACAGACTACTGACCTTTGACTCCAGACTTTACTATAAAATGGGACTTGACATCTTCAAAGATAACAATTCTAATCATGTTATTCACACAATCACAGACTTTTAGGACATCCTATTACCACATTTAAGACTTTTCTCAAAGACCTATCTATTTTATTTTCTGCTAATAGGAAGAAGACATGTTCACTGTCACAGCCAAGCAGCACTTGTGCTTGGCATTCATACATGACAGAGCTTTCTCTCACTATGCCTTCGCTTTCATGTTCCTTTTACCTTCAGCACCTTCTCCTCTCCTCGGCCTTTTGAAATCTTGTACATCCTTACAAATTCACCTTAAAATACACCTTCCAAGATTAAAATTTTAAATTATTCCAAATATATGTGATTGTCCCTTTTTGCTTTTATGACAAATTCTTCTTTTTTATAATTGACTTGAAAATGTATCTGCTGCAGCCATTCCCCCATCCATTACCATAGAATGTAAACTTTTGAAAGTGACACTATGTTACTAGTTTACATTTTCTTTCATTTCAACGTATTACCTTATTCAAAATACATGTTAGTTAAGGAAGTTACTTTCAACATAATTTAAGAGGCCATATTGTTTTCTTTGACAAACCTTCATAGTTCAAGATGGCCATATGTTTCGTTATGATAATTTGTTGTATGCCAAGCAAGTAGTAAGGGCCTTAACAGCTATCTTTAGTTGCTTGTATGTTTGTCTCCTCTCTACTCCACTGTCTCCTCTAGAAAGTGATAATAATAATAATAATAATAATAATAATAATATACAAGCTGGAGGCTCACAAAGTATCTTCAAGGAATACAATATGAGAAAAAAAGAAAATTTAAATTTCACAATGCCAGATAAACAATATGATATAGTTTTTCTGTTTGTTTGTTTCCTTACCATTCAACAACTCATTTATGTCAAGTAGTCATTTCCAGATTGAGAGCAAGACACATTACCTCAAACCACAGATGATTTTCCATCTCAACTCTATTATGTGGTTTGTAACTCCTTTTCTCATTTCTGCCCTGAAAAGAAAGAGGGAGGGTAGAGCCTTGGGAGTTTTATTAATATATCCTGAATATATTTCTTAGTTCAGTATAAAGGTATTTTCAACCTTGTGATAAAATGGTAGTGATGATTTAAATGCAGATATTATTTTCTATACTAACTTTATTATTAGGAAGCAATAAAATAATGTAGGAAAAATATATGGACACACATATAGAGACCTAAGAAAAGTAAGACAACATTGTATGAAAAAGTCATGCATACTATCATATTTCTACTTTTCACCTCCTACTCAACATGACACTAAACTATTACAATCCAATTAACAATCCGATTACAAATGGGTTATATAATAATTTATTCATGTGTTAATTCAGTCGTTTACTAAATATTTATTAAGACCTTCCTATATCCCAAGCAACTGTACATGTTATTAGGGATATATAGCTAAAAACATATGTTTACTTTCTACAAGATGTCACCATGACAATAAGAGTAAATCAGCAGAGAAAAGAGTAGAGATAGAACGAAATCAGGGTAAAATGCATGCTGGGAATTATAGGTGAGTGTTCCAAAGTACCAAAGAAAAATACAGAGAGGGCTGAGGAGATGGGAACCTCACCTCTGTTCAACAGAAGGAATTAATAAGGGAATAAAATAAAACCTTTAGTTATACATTTGAAAATAGAAATCAATAGTGTCAGCACAAGTGTATTTTAGTGTGTCATCCTGACACTTGATGTTATAAGCAAAAACAACATCAAGACAAATTCTGCCATTTTTTTGAGGCCAAATGAAAATGAAACACATGTGGAGGCAATGGGAAAGAATGACATCCAGAAGATTCAGAGGAAAAATATCTCTTGGGAAATGGTTTTCTACACTATTTAGAAAACAACATATTTTTTTAAAAAAACACAAAAAGTTGTCATTGATATAAACCAAGAGGATATTTTGTTACTTAAAAATATTAATATAGGGCCAGCTGAGTGGTGCATTGGTTAAGAGCTGGTTTGGGATGCTGGCAGCCCCGTTTCGGATCCCACATATGAGGGCCAGTGACACTGCCCTCTACAGCTAACAACAGCTCCACCTGGAACTGGGCTGTGTGAGCCCCAGCAACGGTGTAGGCTGCAGCCCCTGCTGCAGTGGGCTGCCATAGGCTACAGTGAGTGGCCGGCAGCCAGCGTGAGCGGATGGCAGCCAGCGTGAGCTGCCAATAGCTGCGGTGAGCGACCATCCAGAGGCCAGCGACAGAACTGCCTCATCCGGGAAGAGCGCAATGACGATACCAACACGGGCCAGTGAAGCAACGTCCTCTGCAACCAGACTGAAGAACAAAAGGACAGCAATTTGTCTGTTTCCCTTTTCGATTCCCTAATGCTGTTCCCCTCCCTCAATTCCCCAATAAAATCTTTTTAAAAAAAATAGATAGATAGATAGATAGATAGATAGATAGATAGATAGATAGATAGATATAGAGATATAGAGATATAGAGATATAGAGATATAGAGATATAGAGATAGATATATTAAATAGGCATTAACTGTGCAGTAGCAGAATTGATACCACAGAAACCCGAATCATTTTGTAGAAGATGACTTTAAGTGCCTTTTCTAGGGAGTAGAAGAGGGAAGGATGGAAGCATTCATAGTTTGCAAAGGAGCAAAAGAGTTGCAAAAACAACCTGGAAGATGATGGTTATAGAGGCCTGAAAACAAGGAGGCATCACACAAAATAGTATTCCAGAGAAAAATTTCAGAACATGAGTAACCAAAATTATTCCAAACTCTGCTAGGTATCCGTATGTACAGTTTGAAGGAGCTCTGCAGACTTTAGATAAAGATGCAAAAAGCACACCCAACCCTGCTGCACAGATTTGGGCCCTCCATCCCCAGCACTCACAAGTTCATGCTCTCTGATAGAGAAAGCCACTTGAATTGAAAGAATAAAGAAAAACTACCAGTCTATGGGAATAAAAATACATTAGCCATACTAGAGAACAAATAATTCTTCTCTGAAACATGAAAGGCCAGGATACAACAGGGACAGATTTGAAGAAAAAAAAGTGACTCAGTGATTCAATAACACCACCCCATTTTCTTTTACACATGGAGGAACAATTGACAGTCCGATATATCCAGTAGATGTTAAAAAATGCACACACGTAATATGCACAAACATGAAATAAAGGGGAGAAAATATCAATGTATAAGGACTAGAGCTTTAAAATGTTTAATACAAAGAGTTTAAAATATTTCAAATGGGAATAAAATTAACTGTAGCTACAATATCTTGAGCAGTGGCTAGCCAAGTAACACTCGCCTAATGTTTGTTGAAATAATAAGTGCTCTAGACAATTATAAACTTAAAAAACTGAAACGAACAAACACCAAAACAAATAGATAACCTGAATAGATCCATATCCTGGGAAGAACTGGAAATAGCTGAGAGATCTAACCTCTGATACAGGTGCAGGGACCAGATGGTTTTACGAATGAGTCCTCTCACTCTTCGAGGGACAGATAATACCAATGATGTTCAAACTATTCCAGGACATGGAAAAATAGAAAGATATTCTAGTCATTTTGTAAAACTAGCATAACAATGATATTGAAACATGACAAAGAAAATAAAACAGCAGATCAATTTTACTTTAGAATATAGATATAAAAAATAATATTTGCGGACTGAAACCCAGCAGTATATTAAAATGTCACAGTCAAGCACATTATAGAATAACAATAATTGCTTCTTCATAGGAATATATTAATATGCCCTATATCATTTCCATTCCCACACTTCAGCTGTAAATCCCTTACAGCAGAGCAGGACAGGGATTACGTTTGTCTTCGCCACTTCTGTAAACCCAGTGTCCATCCCCATGCCTTGCCAGAGTGACCAATAAACCTCTCTAATATGTGGAAAATTGAATGGAGACATTGTCAGAGCGTGATGAGACATATTAGCAATATGTACAGATAAAATTTTGCAAATTAAAAAAAAGTGAGCCCATCATTAACTGGGAGGATGGAAAATTAAAATAAACCTAATCTTAAAAAATAATAAAAAAATAATAAAAAATTAAATTACATTAAATAAACCTAATCTTGATATTTAGTTCAGCAGTCAACATTATGAACATAATCCTAATAATGTAAACATGGAATATTGATTTTTAACTATAAATGTTATATTAGGGGCATGGGTTGAGGGAAAATGGGATGCTGTTTTATGATAGTTTAATAATTATCCATAATAACTAGGAAATCAAAAGATATTATCTAATATGTATGCATCAGTTGATAGCAGTTTAAAATTTCATTTAAAGACATGGATGTGAATACTAAGATGATGTAAAGAGAAACGACTGAAGGAATTTCAAGTTTGTTGTCTTTAGAGAGTGGAATCACCAAAGCCTGCGCAGGTGACTACTGTTTTTCAGTATTATAATCATTCTTCGGTATTATCAGATCCTAAATGCTTAAGTGACTTTAAAAGTATTTTTTGAACTTTTTAAACTTTGAGCATATATTTGATAATATAAAAACTTATAAATAAATTAAATCTGGCTCTAGCAACATTAAATTAAAAATGATAATATATATTTGGGATAAGGGTAGAAGACTGGTCTTCAAATGAACTTATTGTAGAATTAAAATTGATAAATTTGATCAATAGAACATTTTTATATTATGTGTTAAAAGCCTTAAGAATCTATACATTCTGATCTATAACTTCTATTTTTAGACTTGATTCTCAAGAAATAGTCAAGATCATATACAAACATTTTCATCATTTGCCTTGTTAGTGGTATTTTTGCCATTGGGGGAAAATATAAAGATTTGGTAATTAGCCTAGTCACATTTTATACTTACGCTAATTATTAACTTATTGCCTGTCAGCTCCAAACCCACCCTTCTCCACTTGCTCTCTGATTCTGGGGCTGAGACCTGCAAACTATGTTTTTGTTTATAGTTTTTGTTTGCCAGCTGCCTCCATGTTGAGCTCTGCCACAGGAGGAGCTGAGAGAGACTGTGAGGCTGAAAGTTGATTCTCCCTGTATGCTTCCTGTGGGATTCCTGTGGCTTGCTTCTCAATCCCAGCAGTACCAGGACCTTCCTATGGCTGCTGTAGCTGACCCCAGTTTTCAGTTTTTCCCAAGCTCACAGAACCCGCCATATGGCACCCTCTTCAGAGACACAAACCCCACGAAGCAGAGCCACCTCTCCAAGGCCTGAGTTTAAGCTTGTCTTCTGAATTAAGATTTAATAACTCAAATCTCTTCCCCTTAGTCCCTCAGCCCTAGTTATAGTTGCTTCCTACTGGTAGTACCTCTAGAATACTTTAGGATTCTCTTTTAACCCTTTCAGCTACCTGGTTAGCAAATTTATATTTATAACATTTTCCTCCTAAATTCTCTTTTGGAATAAATGCTATGATTTCTAACTTCCGATTGTAGTTCACCATAATCAGAAGTGTCTGGACACTGATGGTAACCACTTTGAGCACCTCTAATAATTGCAGAAGTCAAACGTGACTTGTATTCATCTTTTATTATTGGTATATATTATTACAATTTTAGTACAATTCCTTTCTTAAAATGTGTATACATTGTTTGGTACCTTCTCTCTATATATTTTATAGATATAGCTGTGGAAATAAATATGCATATACAAATACATATAAATATCTCCCTTCAGAAATCTTGAAAATAGGACCTATTTTCCACAAAAATAGAAAAAAAATTCTTATTAAAAATAACAGTAAATTCTTAAGCAGGAAATAAAATCAATAATTTTCTAAATTTGGAAATGAATTATGGCCTACAATGATGAGAATTAAATAGATAACACAAAGAAATCTGTGGAAATTTATAATCTGCTTCCCCAAGATGTGACGTTTGCTTAACAGGAGCCTCTGAGATTGACCCTCAACTCGAATTATTGTGTTTCTCTCTGACCCCTCCCCTACATAAACTTTGCGTTGTTTCCAATAACTATGCTTCTTGTAAATGCCTCACTTAATGTTTTCCCATGAATTACATGAAGCTGGTGGTTTTGCACAGAGAGTTTTGTTTTGTTAATGCCAAAGAATTTAGACATTTTATCAGGGGAAAGTCACTTCCCCAGGCAACTTTAGTTCATTTGATGTGGCCTGCTCTACCCAGTCTCTGTGTTCTACTTAATCACTGTATTGGACAGATTGTCACAAAAGGCTTGTTTCCATCAAAAGAAATCCCCAGAGGGGATTGTTGTTTTGATGAAATTGAAGTAATTAAATATAATCTAAAGGAAGGTGGTTAGAAATATAACAACAGTGAAGTCAGTTTTTATGCTACTGGGAGCATTTTTTTAAATGCTTGTTTCTAAATGGCACTCAGAACCCCATGTGAAAGCTTTTCCTCCTTCTGGAAAAAAAAAAAAAGCTTGTTTTTTTCAGCAATTCATCGTAGAACAAAGAAATCAAAAATATCATCTGCTAAAAAAATTCGCAGTTGAAATTTTGTAGTGGCAAGGCAAACTAACATTAATAAATGAAGCTAATTAGGCTCAATTTGCATATTTAACTAATCTTAATTACACATGCATTCAGCAAACATTTTAAAAGGTACAATCAATCTTAAGCAGACATGGTTAGTTATTTATATGAAATAACAAAAACCAAGAGCCTTGTTAATGATTATTTTGTTTATCAATTTATATACCAGTGAGATTAGTTCAGTGATGGTAGTGGATATATATATATATTTTTTAATAATATGTAAACCTCTAAGGTTAAACTTATTTGGTTTCACAAAGTTATTTAAAGACAAGATTTGCAGAAAATATGAATGCTACCTAAATTATTATATTAAATATTTGACCCCGTTTGTCTGAAAAAGAACCTTCATGAAATTCTTTGTTATTAATTTTTAAACTAAGTAACTAAAGTAGTACCTATAATAAAAACAATAGCTGATAATGAGTAGGAGAATATTTTTCTCACAACTGGTATCAATTTTAATTCTGCTCACCCTTGGATACAATTTGTTTTCTCTTTTTTAATAGTACTTTTCATTGATCATAAAATTTAAATAAAAATGCATAAGGCACAATTCCACAATATAATTCTCTAACTTTAATAAGTTTTATTTATAGAATTTTTCTTAAAAGTTTTTATTTTACCCTAAGCAATTATTTTCTAGAAATATACAGAAGAATAATGCTTTGAAGACACTCTGTCACTATATTGCAATGTGAGGGCCTGGCCACGCTCAATGGGGTGGGAAGGACAGGGCTGTGAACAGGAAAAAAACAGTGCATGTGCAAAACTTTATTCTGTGCCGCTATCAAATGGTTGTATAATTCAATTATTAGGGCTCCATTTCCTAGAGTTCCTCTCCATGAGGATTCTTTCATAAAATCAAAAATTCTGAAAGGTTAACCCTTTTGCCTGAATTGCCTTGAGAAGGCAGAGGTCACATGGTGAACAAAAGAAAGTTGGTGAAGGGCAAACTTGCTAATCTTACTTAATAGTTTTCCTAGGAATGGCCCGTGTGTGTGTGTGTGTGTGTGTGTGTGTGTGTGTGTGCATGTGCATGTAATAATTCGAAAATATGTGTTAAATACCTCTCATAAGCCAGCTCATCTCTGCAGTTATAATACCACTGGCCCATGTAGGATCTGAACCGAGGCCCTGCTGCTCAGAGCTGGTGTCCCAAGCCAACTCTTAACCTACATGCCACTCGGCCGGCCCGAACATTAGCTCTTTAATGAATATCAATGATGGTGTTTGGTTACTTATTTTATGACTATTTATAGTATTTATATTTATGATTGTTTTGTGATTTTTTTTTATTAGCTCTAATTTGTAATAGTTTTTAAACTTTTGAGTATTAGGCTTCTGATAAGTACTATTTTAATATTTTTCAACTTTTCACGTTGCACTATTGATGGTAGAAAAAGCTTTTCATATTTGAGGAGACATGACTAATCTTCCCACATAGGGTGTATGACAGTCAGCCTAGGCTAGGCTGTGTTATGGTAACACACAACCTCCCAATCACAGCAACATGTACATCTTGCTCATGGTCTGTGTCCTCTCCAGGTTGGAAGGGTGAGCTCTATTCATCAGATTCACCTAGGATCTAGGATGATGTAGCAGCCATCTTGAATGCTGCTGGGTTTTGACAGGAAAGATCTCCTTGGAGGGCATGGCACCTCTAATTAAATGCTATTGGATTGTTGGAAAAGTCATGATGCATGTTTTCAAGAGATGGCACTAGTTCATTTTTGGAATTACTAGAGTCATTTGCATCTATGTTATTGCATGTCATTTGACAGCTGACAGTTCTAGCTTCACTCTAAAAAAAAAAAAATTGAGCAATTTGGTTGAGTTTTGGAGATTTTACAAGTTGAAGATGAAAGACCAAACTGTATTTTTGCCATATTTTACTGTTTTACTTTCATAAAGGGAAGAACATGTGACAAGCTTGTGAAAAGTTGCATGAAGTTTACGACGACAATGCTCTACAAGAATATCAATGCTAACAATGGTTCACAAAATTTAGTGCTGGTGATTTTGATCTCAAAGACGCTTCTCGGTTAGGGAGGCCCACCAAGTTTGATGAAGACAAAATAAAGGCATTGATCAAGTCAAACCATTTACATAACACAAGAGATTGCAGAAACATTAAACATCTATCATTCAAGCATTCATGACAACCTGAAGAAGCTGGGATACATAAACAGGCTCAATATTTGGGTTCCACATGAATTCAAAGAAGTTCATTTGACAGTGAGTATAAATATCTGCAATATGCTCATTAAACATGAGGAAAACAATCCTTTTTTTGAAGTGACTGATAACTGGTGATGAGAAGTGGATGTTTACAACAATGTGGTGTGCAAATGGTCTTGGTCCCAACGTGATGATTCAGCCTTAAAAGACATCGAAGGCAGACATTCACCATAGGAAGGTTATGCGTTCAGTGTGGTGGGATTTTAAAGGTGTTGTATTTTTCAAGCTCCTACCAAGGAACCAACCAATCAATTCAAATGTGTGCTGTCAGCAATTGGACAGTTTGAATGAATCCATCATCCCAAAATGTCTAGAGCTTGTTAATTGTAAAGGAGTTTTGTTCTATCACGACAACATGAGACCACACACAAGTTTGATCATCTGTCAAAGTTATTGAAGCTTGGATGGGATGTGTTGCCATACACACCATACTCACCTGACCTTGCGCCATCAGATTTCCACTTGTTTCGCTATGTTCAAAACTCCTTACGTGGTATAGTGTTCAATTCAGATGAGGCTATAAATCAGCACTTTGTTAAGTTTTTTACAAATAAAGGCAGGTCCTTCTATGAAGGAAGAATTATGAAGCTCACTGAAAGATGGCAAAAGGTTATTGAACAAAACAGGCAATATATCATTGATTGATCTTTGTTCTTTATATAAAAAAATGACCTTTGAATAACATAGACAAAATCGTCATGACTTTACCGACAACCCAGTAGAAAGATGGAGGTGCAGAGAACATAAGAGGAGTATTACATGTCATTTCTACACCCACCTCTCAGGCCAGAACAAAGTATGTGGCCCCCACACAATTATGCAGGGGCCAGGTAGTGCCCATCTACCAGAAAGGAGAAACATTGGAAAAAATTGGCAAATGGCATTGAAAAGTTCCCTACACTCTATTACTTCAATTTCTTGCACATAAAGGGTCAGGTGACTTAGTAATTAAACAAAACAGAGTGATTGTCTTGTCTCTGGCACATTTTACCTATGCCCTCATGGATTAGTGCTTCTGTTTTCTCATCTCTAGAATGAGAATTCCAATAGTACCCATCTTATTGAGTTGTTGTGAGGATTACATGTAATGATGAAAGTGAAGTACTTAGCACAAGGCTTTAGTGACATAATAAACATTCAGTGAATGTAAAGCTGCTTTCTTCTCCCAGAGTATCAGTTGTCTCCATATAGCTATTTAAAACACCTCTGTACAGTTGTTTAAGAGGCAATGACAATATCAGTGGGTAAATGTGCTACAGGCTTAGAATCAAGTTATGAAAAAAGGAATTCAGGGAGTAAGTGTGCATTCCATGTTGTGACGGATTCCAATGAAAATCAACATTGGGAAGAAGATGAAGCTATATGTCTAAAAATAAACATATCTGCTGAGGAATTATTTCTAACTTTTGGTTGTAATCTCCATGTAACTGTTTAGTTTTGTACTCAACAAGTGTTTATCAAATCCTACCAGAGCTGCCTCGGGCTTTCGAGATGATAGAGTGGTGGACAAGACAAACAAGTATCAAGCATATTTCTCTGGTGGGGCTTAATTCTAATGGGAGCAAGCTAACAAAAAACAAGGAAACATTTTTTAAGTAAATTTAGTTGATGATCAGTTATATGAAAGAACAAAATACTGTGACCTGTGTGTTGGGGGTCAACACCTGTTGAAACAGGTAAACCCTGGATTCTCAGGGATGTGACACAGGAGAAGCTTAGTTCTCAGTCATGCAATATCCAGTTGGAGTGTCCTAATTGATGACTTTCCTCCTTGTAGTGGTTCAGAAACCCAGACTCCTTCCATTCGTGCTCCTCCATCTTCCAGCGCCCCTCCACCGACAGCCTAAAAACAGGCAAAAATAAAAAACTTAGAGGATCATGTGGGGTATTTTAAGGACCAACCCTACGTGGGTCTTATTTCATAATTGCCCATCCACTGAGCAGAGTTCAGTCACATGGCCCTACCTGGCATCAAGTCTGGCTGAGTACCCAAGAAGAAAAAGAAAGGGGTATCATACATTGTATGCTACTGTAATTTGTGGGAATAAGAGAAGGGGCAGGAATATTTGATCTCCCACATCACTGAAAAGGATGAATTTGCATTGAAAGCAGAATTGGAAGAAGGAAAAGGACATGCCTATAGCTACATGTAAAAGTGCAAGGTACAGAAAACAGGAAATATAAAGGCAGGAGCATGCTAGGCCTGTTAGAAAAACAGGGAGGCCAATGTGACAGTGTTATGGTTTTATGTTTATATTTACTTATTTATTTATCCAGGCAGGAAAAAGAAGATCAGACCATTTGTTACTCTTCAAGCAGTTTGTGTCAATTTGCCATCCCCCAATTTCTCATGGGGAGAAACAGTGAGAGACAGATATACCCTGTGGGTGGAGTGGAGTTATGTACCATTAAAAGAAACCCCCAAATTATGAAAGTCAGAACCCCTCTGCCCCTCCACCATCCAGGTAGCCTGGTGTTGGGATGGGGGGATGGGGTGAGGAAAGAGAGATTGAGAGAAAGAGACAAAGAACATTTGTTTTGAAATATAAATAGATCCTCTCTGGGGAGAAGAAGGGAAGGCATCTAGGCTTGCAACCCCTGTAATATAAACAAAAGAAACAAAACAGAAAACCTCAGGGGGAGATGGCCCTAAATCTCTCCAGAGGTGTCTACTTTTAGGGTTGCTATTGCATCATCCTTTAACTCAGGTATAGCAGTCTTTGCTCAGAAAGCCCTGACCTTGTAGAAACATGAAAATATCTATGGGACACAGTATAAAAGAAGGGAGAATGCTAATGGATGAAGTCAGATAGCCAGACAGGAGCCAAACAATAGAGAGCCATTCGATCTAATTCAAAAATTATGAATTTATTCTGAGTACAGTGGGAATTGTTCTGGTGACTGTAAGCAGGAGCATGGTATGGTCTGATTCAGGTTTTATTGATCATTTTAGTGGCTGCAAGAAAATGGACAGGGAGTGGGGTGAGAGTGGGAGCAAGCAGATCAATGAGGATGCCCCCGCTGTCCCCAAGCTCTGTATGACAGTGTCCCACACTAGCGTGGTAATGATGCAGTGAAGAGATGGGCAGAATATGGCTGTCTGTTTCAGAAAGAGCTGATACACAGGGTGAGAAGTGGGGTAGGGGTGGGGGAAGAAGAGGTACTCTCATTCTCGGGTGTCTGATTGCCTAGGTGTTTTGTATGAGCAACTGATGATGCCATTTACTCAGAGGGAAAGATTTGTCAAGGATCAAGATAGGCAACTGGGAAGTCCCAAGTTAAAAAGGCTGCATTTCAAAATTATGTCTGACATGCTCCATCATTCAAGTCGCCAGCGGGAAATAGACGTATATGGAGTAAACTCAAGTTGAACGTTTACAGAAATGTGAACAGGGTTAAGGGACCAAACACAGAACCCAAGGGCTAGCAAAAATGGGAAGCCATTGCTGCTCCTTGGTCTGAAGGGGCAAGAGAAGGAGGGCATGGCTGGACACACGTGCATTGTGGCCGTGGGAGAGGACGTGCACAACAGGAGCTGTGTCATTAGGTAGAGAACAGAGCCACTGACAAAAATCACAGCTGAACAGGAAGGGAACCGAGTGATTCTTTAGCTGTCTTCTGTATCCTTCCGCTCTACCATCTCCTGCTGGTGCTCCTCTCTGGCTCAGTCCAACCCAAAGACAGAGGGCCTGAGAGCCCCAAGGGATGTGTTAGTAGAGAGCAGAGCACAGAGCAGAGCAGTAGCACCTGTGGAATGAATCTGAGGGACAAACACGAAAAACAGCACTGATGCCCCCTTCCTGGGGTCTTTAAAGAGACAGGTAGTATGCTGAAGGCAGAGATGTTGATTTCAAGGTCATCAGCATTTTCGTGGTTTATATCTCAAAGTAGGAGCTAATGTTTGTTAAGCTTTTCCTGTGTTCTAGGCACTCTACCAACTTTTCACTGGCCTTATTTAATTCTCTAAACCTATGCATAGGTTAAATATTTTACCTCATTGGACACATGTCATGTTATTGAACCTATAGGCTGGTTTTGAGAATTAAATGAGGCAACTGAAGCACAGTGAAATTAATCACTTTGTCTAAGGTTACATGGCTGTTAGGTGGCAGTTCCAAGAATTAAAGCCCCGACATTTCTATCCCCTGGGCCAGTGATAGAAACCATTGTTGCACACAGCTTCACTGAGAGAATCAAACGCTGGAGCAATGATGTTTGGTCACATGATTTTTTTTTTTTTTTATAAGACTCTTTGCTCTTTTTTTTATTTTTTCCACTTCTTTGAAATAAAACAATTCTGACAAGATTTCATCAAGGAAGATATTCCAAATTTTAAGGCCCCGGTTTGGGTATTGCTTTTGATTAAGGCTGTTTGCAGCCTAGCATATTAGTAACCCACATAGTCCCTATACCACAAGAACAGTGGATTCACTTTTATCTTGGGAACAAAGCTGGATAGAAAAAGCTTTTTTTAACTTTTCTTAATTCATGAAACATTTATCTTCGAGTCAGGTTTTGTTACAGCAGCACAAATGTGTTCCGTCAGCATTTCCATTATTACCCTGTATTTCCAGGGCTTTACAACAGTGCCTTAGAGATTCCACTTTGAATTAAAACTTGGCATTCAGAATTTGAATAGAAAACTCCATTTTTCTTACTAATTAATCAAATAGTGTAGAGGTTCACAATTTAGTAGAGGACCATGTGTAAAACTTTTATTAATGAAAAAATATTGTAAGACAAATATGCCCATGTAAATATATTTTTTTTAAATATTAACACTCACTTTACAAGTATAATGTTATATAACTCTATATGATATTATTTCTCAAGTGAAATTAACTGTAAAAATCCCTAAGCTAATATATGAAAGCTAACTATAACATTTTATTCCTCATTTTTTTGGCCTTGGAAGTAATTTATTTCTACTTTAGGAATTTGGGCGATTCAAAGTTCTCAGCATAATTGGTGGTGTAATGGTATCAAGATCCTGATACAGAATAACATGGGCAGGGGGGATTCTGATAGAGTGGCAAAGGGTGTCAACATATTTTTATGAAATTTAAATTCATGTGGGTAAATTTTGCATTCTGTGAAAAGGTGTTAATAGCATGCATTAATTCTGTAAATAAATATTTGAAATTCAGTTTGCTGAATTCAGCGGTGAAGACTAAGCAGAGCCTAGTTGTAAAGACTTTCCAACTTTGACCAGTTCCCAAAAATTCCATGAACGTCCTATAACAATGAGGGGCCTGATGATGACCCTCTATCTTTAATATCTCTTTTTTATAGTCTTTCCTGGAATCTCTTTCCCAGCCTTAAAGGATTTAGAATGAAGTAAACACAAGGCAGTGAATGAGAGTAGATGAAAACTTTTGAGTAAATCCACTTCTGACTGACTTCTCTCCAGCCACCTTGGCTCCTTGCTATTCCAGAAACATCCCACACAAACTCCTACCTTGAGACATTTGCTCCAGCTTTTCTTTGTTCCTGGAATGCTTTTTTTCCAACTGTCTGCTTGGCTAACTCCCCTTACCCACATCAATCTTTGTTCAAACTTTACTTTCAGAGTGTGGTCAAACCACCTCATTCTACTCGATAATCTGATTTGTCCTTAGCGCCTCAATCCCAAAACTCATCATAATACCTTCACCTTGCCTGACTTTTACTATTCTCACAATACTTATCTTCTAACATACTTTGTACCTTTTTAAAATATGTCTATTCTCTCCCTCTCCCTCTAGAATGTAAGGCCATTGAGGACAAGTTTGTTTTATTCATTAACATATCATAGGCATCTAGAATCATGCTTGACATATATTAGTTGCTCAAAAATATTTGTTGAATGAGTACATTGTTGAATTAAATATGAATTTTAGTACATAACAAACAATATTTGTTAATATCTTCAAATGATATTCTAGGTATATCTTTCTCCGGTTCTTCTACAGACACTGGGTTATTTCCCTAAAATTGTTAAGAATGCCCTTTGGATAGTTGTGTAAAAATGATAGGCACCACCTTTAAATCCCCTTTGTAATTGTATTATGGACCATTTTTCCTGGAATCATTTAAACTGAAGCTTGGAAATTTTTACAGTGACTTTTGCTTTTGTTTGGAAAAGATGATCTGAATGGATACATAGGGTTTTCACAAAAATGCTTACTTTGTGTTAAAAATACTACTATACATGTTGTGTAACACTTTTATACATGTAATGATTTTAATGCCAAATTGTGAAAATTCGGGAATTAAAACATGATCTTGTAACTACAAACAGAAGAGAAAAAAGAACCCACACCCCGAGCAGTGGTAGAAATCATGTGCTGAAAGAAAGAGGCTTTGATAGGGGCTTCACTACTTTGCCCCATTAGTAAAAAACTGTGCTCATTGGGGCCGGCCGAGTGGAGCAGTGGTTAAGCGCTGGCTTGGGACACCAGCGGCCCTGGTTCGGGTCCCACATATGAGGGCCAGTGACACTGCCCTCAAAAAAAAAAAAAAACTATGCTAACTGCAAAATGGAGTCATTTGGTGAAAGGTCACCACCAGTCCAATGGAGTAAAAGCAGGGAAGCAAGGTTTTTAGCGTAGGTACTAGCCCTGGTGCAGACTCATCAGCACAGCCCTGTGATTCTGACTGGGGGCTGAATGAAAAGCTAACATTTTCAGTCACGAGAATGTATTCATTTTCTTATTGAACTAAAACATTGCTTAGAAAAATAAAATTAATTATCCTTCAATTTTTTTACACACATTGAATGGGATTTATTTGATTTCATTTCTGCTTTGTCTTTCTAGGGTAAATGTGAGCAGACACTTTATGGTCACATGCATTCTATCAATGACGCCACCTTCACTCCTAGGGTGAGTTCAAGTCTCCCAATATATATCTTTTCTTAACTCTTCATATATACAAATTCATTTTAATGATACAAAGTCCCAGAGAAAAATGTAAGTGATCGGGGTGAGTGGAGAACACATTTGAGAATTGATTATGACAACAGAAAAACATATAGATAGCATAGGGATGTACAAGTTTAAACCACACACAATACACAGTGGTAGGAACAAACAGGAATTCTTCTGTTGGGCTAACGATACATAAGCAAATTTTTGAAAGCTTCTTGTCTATTTTAGGCTTCAAGAAAGTAATAGACTTGTGAATATTACAGAATCATAAAAATAACAAAAATGCTTGAAAGGAAACCCAAGAATAAGAACTGTTAAAGGAGAAAGGGAATTTCTTCTGGTTAGAACAGAGCAACCTTGAACTGACAGCTTTTTAATTCCTCATGGAAAGATTTTAAGTATGTCTTTCTTCATATAAACTGATGAAGTACCAAAAGTGTTTGTCGGCAGCTTGAAGCGTTCAGAGATCAGGATAGTTTTTCCAAAGATGAAAATTGCTAAACATTGTTGTAAGTTGCTAAGCTAATAGGGGCTATCTTTGAAAGGGTTCAGATAGTAATCATGGAAGAATGATTTAAGTTTGTTCCTTCTCAAATGAAAGCAATTTGACAAGATAGATGACCTCTCAAGTCCTTTCAAACTCTATGATTTAATTATATCTAACATTTTAATTTGTCTCTAAGTTCCCAGTAGAGTGTGAATATTAATTCCAAACCCCTCTTCTTTTCTAATTAGCTAAAAAGAAATGTGGTAGATTCCCTACATCTAATTTCCAAATGACAGCATAGTTAAAATTCTGTTACTATCATGCTGTTATTATTCTTTTAAAAAGAGGAAAAATATTCACTAAAAATTATTTCTACTAAAGGAATTTAGTTGTTTGCTCCAGCTGAAATTGTCCCAGTGCCATTCTCAGCTCTGGAATGTTACTGTTGGGCTCAGCTACAATTATATTCTAGCAAAATCATCTTAGTAAGGCGTTTCCATTTGATTGACCCTATTGAGCCAGCATATTATGGATTAATTCTAGATACCAAGCAAAATTTTATTTCTAGCAAATTTATAAAGCCATGTAAGTACTATGGACCCACATAATATAATATATTTATGGCAAAAATCTATTAAGTGCTTACAGCTTTACATATGCTGGGAAAATTAAATGGAAGCTAAAATGAACTGAACTAATATTTTGTAAGTTAGGCATTTTATTTTGGTAAGCAATATTATAACTGAAAAAGAAACACCACTTAACATCCCAAATAGTAAAATTAATAAATATGGAAATAGCCAAGTTAGATTTATTGAATCAGCAATCAAGGGAGACATACATTAATTATGCATGTTTTGAAGACATAATGATAAATATGAGGTCCAGGTGTCCAATATCAAAGTGGTTAACCTGTTTTTGTTTTTACACTTTCTTCATACCAAAATGACTATAACAGCACAATTCCAAATCAACATCCTGGGGTCTCGTTGAATTTTTCCATTAATTAATCTCTTTTTATAAATATTTCATAACTATTAAGGGAATGATATTTTGTTAAGATAACTGACACGCCAAGTGAAATTTTCAATCACATATATTAATTGCTTTGAAAACTGTTTTATTACACAAAGCTGCTAAGGAATGTCAAGAGATTGGGAGTCATCAGTGACTGAAAAAGCTCAAAGACTTTAGGGATCTCTCAAGAACCTGACATTGTGACGCATTTCCGTATTTAACAAACTCAGAAAAAGTTGTGGTAATAAATACATTATAAGGTGCATGTATGGCAGGCAGACATTTGAATTATTTAGTATTAGACTTGCTAATTGTTTGATGCCTTTAGGGATATGTATTCAGCTTACATACTAGTTAAAAATGCATGTAGCTATTTATGTAAACATAATTTTAGGAATAGTCTACAATTTTATGTTTGTCAGCATAAATAACAAATAAAATTCAGTGTTATGTACCTGTCAACCAAGAATCACAGAAATAAATAAACAACATATTATACTTAGGTATGGTTCTAAAAAGCTATGTTAATATAACTTTATTTATGTGTAGAACTGTGTCATATACAATAGTAGTAGGGTTCCGATGCCTTTATTTCTTACTGAATTTTCTAATAGAAGTAGATATTTATTTAAAACTTCTTTTTTAAAGTAATCCATTAGTGAAATACTTTAAGGTACTACGGAAGCTTTTTTACTAAGTCCATTTTGTGAAGTAAAACCAAAAATAAAAAAAGGAAGTTGATAGTAATTTCTGGGAAAATATTAATAGATACAGATGATTCAATGTAAATAAAAAGAAAACAAAAACTATGTAAAGATATATAGCAAGCAAATGAGCAGGTCTACCTATCACAGAGTCTTCCCTGCCTTCCATTTTCCAGGAAATTGCTGTGCCTGCCTGGTGAAGTCAGGCGCACACCATAAATCAGCTCGGTTAGAAAACCATTGCATCTTTCCTTGGAAGTACTTACTGCTGTCTCACACATTTAAGCTAGGAATTCATTCTCAACTCATTGATTGTTGAAAATTGAAAGGTTGTAAAAGATTGAAGATAACTCTAGAAGTCCTATGGTTTTCACTAGCTTGTGAAAGAGGAGGGTTCTACCTATCTCAAGCCTATTTTCACTTCTTCTAATTGACTTGTTCAATTAATTCAAATATTATTATATTGATTTTTTTTTAAATGTAGAGGTGTGTGCCTGTATTGCAACTAATTATATACAATATGCATATTCTGATGTCAAAATAGGTGACACAGTATATAGCCTTTAATAGAAGACAAGTCAAATTCTAACTTAAACAAGTTAGAATTTATATAATTTATATAAATTTTATATAATTCCATGAGTAGGGGTGAAGGAAAAATGAAGCCTGGCAGTTTTATCTTTATAGCACTTGGGAGTTTTCAATAGATAAGAGGCAAAGGGGTTTGTTAGGAATTTGTAGGAAGGAAGATACCTATCACAGCCATTGGCCTTGAGTCATGTGGAGAGTAAGAGAACTAATTTCCTGTTTTAGGGAACTATAAGAAAAATGGTAATTGTGGGGATATGCAGGTCACAATTCAAGCCAAGAAGGTGAAGAAGTGCTTAGAGGAGGGAGAAGAATTAGATGGGAGTTGGTTGATGATGTATTGGGGGTTAGAGGATGGAATAGAAGAATATGTAAGAGATACAAGGGTAATGGGATCAGATTAAGGAACAAATAGTTCTTTGGAGATGAGAGTCTAAATAATAAGGGAAAATATACTAGCTTTGACATCTATCAATAACAGAAATAAATGTAATAATTATTTATATTTTGTATGGCAAAATGGCCATAGAATCAAAATAAAAAGATCAAAAGATCAAGTATTCCTAAAATATGATGGTATGGAAAAGAGATGAAGTCTACTGTGTTTCCTATCCCTAAGCACCTTACTTTGCACAGGTATCAGAGGCTATGATAAGGAGTTTGATAAGGACTTGCCCCAGGAAGTGTGGGCTAAGTCAGCTGCAGTTCAAGGATCACTGAGGAGAGTGGACTTCAGAATTAACTCAGGGATCAAGGATCACATGAGATGTTTTATACTCAACGTACTCTGGAATCCCACTGAAATCCTACCGCAGATTCACTACTGGGAGTCTCCCAGTCACTCTCCCTCATTCTTTGATGACTATAGAGTTTCTGAATCATTGTCTGCCTCTACCTCCATGGCCCCATGCATCACTCTGACCACTTACTTCCTGACCACTTTTCCTCCAACACCTTTTTTCCTCCTCAGCCACATACTCCTGAAGTCAAACTCTAACCACTTCATCATTAACTGTAAATGCATCACCCCCAAAATCTCAATTCCATGCACTGCTTTTCTGAACATGCCTATCCGTCTTTCCAGCTCTTCAGTAAGTCCAGTACAATACTTCCACTTCATTAAAAGCTCTAACCAGCCAAACCCTTACTACCTTATTGATACAGGATTTTTTATTATTTTTTTTTGAGGGCAGTGCCCCTGGCCCTCACATGTGGGACCCGAACCGGGGCCGCTGGCTTCCGAAGCCAGCGCTTAACCACCGCGCCACTCGGCCGGCCCGATGCAGGATTCTTTGGTGTGTGATTGTGATGCAGGATTTTTTGATGTCTGTGATTGTATGTGACCAGGATCGTGGTCTTGTGGAACCGAAGAATGAACCAGAGAGGTGAAGTTGCAAAAAAATACAATTTATTAGAAGAAAAAATACATTTCGAAGCAGCAGAAGTGGGTCCGAGCAGTAGAGAATGGCTCAAAGGCCATTATTAGAAGAGAACGTACACTCCAAAGAGTTTGGAGGGGGCCAAGGAAAGGAAGTTCAAAAGGCACTGACTGGCCAGGACTTGGGAGTTATTATTCCTCCTTTCTCTAGAATGGGCTGTTCCTCTCTGGGCTTGGGACCATTTGATTGACAACTGTGACTGACAACAGGCTATTATCTCATCTCTTTAGACTGTGCATGTTCCTTCCCAGAATACAGTCTGTTATAATGATATTAATGAATTTCTGGGCATATGTATGATATTAAATATGGTATAATGAGGCCCAGGTGAAATGAAGGTGTTGTGGTCTTTACTGCACAGGTGTGAGTGACTGGTCTAATCCAGTCAGGTATTCTGGACCCATTTGTTTTCCCGTAGGGGTAGATAATTACAATGAAAAAGGGAAGTTTTGGTTGGAGAGGGGAGGTCTTTTGGGTGGCCACATTCTGTTGGACTTGCAGGAACGCAGAGACCCAATGCCTGCCTCTAACTGTCTGCCTTGTTTTCCCATTAAGAGACGTGATCCCCATAAAATCTCTATGGGAAATTAAGGGGCAGGAGGTCTTTTCTTCTGTATCTGCTTCCTGCTGGGCAGGGGCATAGAGCTGTCCCTGCCTATTGGGGGATTCACGGAACTCTCACCCTATCTGATCTCAGAAGAGAGGAAGGAGGTCTCGAGATCCACCAGGGGTCCATGTTGGCTTCTTTGGTTACAACTTTCAAACTTGCTGGGGTGCCCTCTGTATCCCCAAGGACCCTAAATGAGGAAAAATAGATTTTAATTTATAAATTTCTTAAAAAACAAAGCTCAAAGCTATTGAGGTAGGGTGGCTACTACAGGTTTGGAAAGAACATTAGGTTTTAATATTTACAGTCAACAAGTATACTGGTCTGGGGAAATGTTAAAACCTATTTAGTCTCTGGGATGGGATTTTCCAAGAGTTAGGTCTGGAATGGCTCGGGGAATGTTGGGCAATCACAGGCTTTTAAGTATTGGGCTACCGGAAAAGTCATGACACATTTTTGCAACAAAAAACAAACAAACAAAAAAAAATAGCCATGACTTTTCCAACAACCCAATAGTAATCTAAACCCAGAGTGGGTAAGAGATATTCTGTGATTCAGTCTAGGAATCTTTAGTCTAGGATTCAGAAGCTGATTAGAGGAGTAATCAAAGCCAGGGGCTGAGAAACTAGGGAAAAGAAGACTTAAAATTTCTATGGGAGGGAAAACTTAAAAGTTGTCCAGTGCAGGTCTACTGGCTTGGCCCATATCATTATCACCCTTCTGCCTTTACTTATCATTTTACACTGACTTAGATTCCTCAGTTGTCAGTCTAGCAATTCCATTGCAAAGGACTTTAACTCAGTTTGACCTCATTTCCTCTGTAATGCTTACCTGGCAAATCTATATTATGTGGCCTGTACCAGAACAGATTTTAAAATGCTGGAGGAAACTATACAAACTTTTAAAAATTTAATTAACTTTGAATTTATGACTCTAAGGTACAAATAACCACGCACTGTTGCTCAACACTTAAAGTACATTTCTCTAGTGTGTTCACTGTTCCATTCACTTAAATCACTTTTATCTCCTTAAATATCCCACCTCTCTAACTTCCCTTTCATCCACAAACTCTCCTCTTACACCCTTGATTTGTCCTTTAATGAGAAAATAGAAGCCATTAGAGAAGAAACCTCATATCTTCCTCCTACTGCATATCTAAATTCATGGGCATCTCCAAGCATCTTCTGTGTCTCATCTCTAGTCATTGTGGAAGGAACGTATCAGCTCCTAAGGCATTCTGACATTTCAGGTTGTATTGTAAGTCCAATTGTTTCATTCTCTTCATCTTTACCTTTTCAGTTATTCTTTGCCGTTGTCCATGTTGAGATTAAACGTTAGATGCATGTAAATTGATGACTCATATCTTCTCTGTGAACACTTCCATTTAAATTTATGTAATTGTCCTCTTTGACGCAATTAAAACATTTTGTCTTAAATTATTTATTTTGATTGTATTTATATGAAAAAATCTTTTATGATCCCTCAATTTCTTTCCTTTTTTACGGTTTCATTTGAGTTATTTTTCTTATAAGCATATATACTGTTTTACTTTGTGCTTTTAATAAAACCTGAGTCCTTTAATAGCTGACTTTAACTCAGTCACATTTATTATGATTATCAATGTATTTGAAATCACCTTTACCATCTTATTTTATATTCTATTGATTAAGGGATTTCCTTGATCTTCTTCTTGTCTATGTCTATTTTTCATAGTTACCCCTCTGTCTTTAACATGCACACATTTTATTTCCTTAAACAATACTGGTATTCCCCCTAGAACAGCACAAAGAACTTCAAACATTCGAACTTTTTTCTAGATTTTACTTTTCCATACCCTGTGTTATTTTTATTTTGTAATTTGGTCCCATATTGAAATTAATTATGTAAGCATTTGATATTTATTAGAGCTACCAATATGTTTTATTACTTCACTGCCTATAATTCACTTATTTATTTTCCCTCCTTCTTTCAGGGTCCATTTTCTTCTTTACACTTTTCGTTCTTCTTTTAGGGACAGTAAATAAGTAGCAATCATGCTTGGTCTTAGTGTATTTTATTTTTGTTTTTATGTTCCATTTACTTCTGCAACTGTTTTTACCAATGAAATTCTACTCTCAGTCTAGTAATAGATCCTATGTAATAATCTGATATTTCTCTCTGATACATTTTAATGTATTTGATATTTTATTTTCAATATTTCTATGATGTGTCTACATGTGGATTTGTCTCATTTTTGTCTTTCTCAAAACTTGAACTTCCTCAAGATGAGCAACCTTGTCTTTCTGCAATTCTGGAGAACCTTTAGCCATTATCTTTTTAAAATAATGTTTCTTGTCAGTTCCCTCAAGTCTCTTCTTTACTCCTTTTATACTCGTGTTGAAACTTTTTGTCCAGTTCTGCAAATTTCTCAGTTTTTTAAAAATGTTTCCTATGCTTTAGGTTTTTACGTTGCATTTTGATGGACTTCTGCATATTTGTCTTATAATTTACTAAATTATATTTGTTAAACTAAAATTTACTTTACTTCTTAACCTTTCTATTGAGTTTAATATATATATATATATATACATTTATAGAATTTCTGTTTGATTCTTTTCAAATTTGCCTGTGTGTGTTTTATTATGTTTTATTTGAATTCAGATAAATATACTTTTTAAAATTTTTAATCCATAATCTCTTTGAATTTTGAGTGGCAATGTTATTTCTACGTTATTTTATTCCTCCCAGAAGTGTCCAATTTCATTTTCAACTCAGTTATTCAAATGTGAACTCCAAGTCAACAGCTCCACTGAAATTGCCTGGATTTTCATATGTTTATATCCAATGACAATTCTTCTATTATTATCAGGCTTTACTTTCATAATCACTTAAAACCTCTTCTTGAATCCTAAGAAGTAAAATACCCATGATTACTGCTTCTCAAACTACTGTGCTGGATCCTCCTTTACTACTGGACTGATAAATATTAAATCGTATCAAGATTCAATTTTCAGTCCTGTTCTCTAGCAGATTCTCTTCTTACACTATCTCATTCAAACCTGTGACTTTTAATTCCATCCACATGTAATATTTTCAAAGTAAACCCCACTATGACCTCTAGATTCATCGTTAACTGTTTTGCATCTCAGCCTAACTATTATGATAACTCATTGTAATTTGCTAAAATGAAACTCTTGCTTTTCCTTCATCTTAACCGGTTTTTCTCTCCATTTTATTGTCTTAGTCAATGTCACCTTATTTATTGCCCTGTAGAAGTATGAGGATCAGTCACAGTTCACAATTGTCTTGGGGCTTTTTATCTGTTCATTTCAAAAAAAAAAAAATCTTTTTACATTGGAATGCAGTGAAAAGGGAATGAGAAAAATGATGTTTTAAATCTTCACTGAATATCTCTAGCATCTGGTATAGTTTAATTTACATATTTAATATTAAAAAATGTGATGAATGAATACTGAACAAATGAAAGCACAGGGATTTCATTACAGCCTTGTTTCATTGTATCCTAATTCACCTTTATTGGCCTTCCAAATTGTGTGGATATTGAACAGAAACCTAAAATCATTTAATTCTCAGGAGAGAGTACTTGCTGCTTTGAAAGCTTGGAGACCATCGCAATGACCCACGATGTTGGAGTACTGGAAAATTACCCAGTTTCAGTTATCCTTGTCTCCTGCTAGTACCTAGACCCAGGCTTTGCCATTCACAAGACTCATATATGATCTTGAACAAATCATTCAGTTCTTCTGTAAAAATGAATGATAAAAAGAACAATGAGGGCCGGCAGAGTGGCGCAGTGGTTAAGCGCTGGCTTGGGAAGCCAGAGGCCCCAGTTCGGTCTCACATATGAAGGCCAGTGACACTGCCCTCAAAAGAAAAAAAAAAAAAAAAAGAACAATGAGTATTGGATAATACCAATCCTATTATTATTATTGCTACTACTATTATTATTAGTGGAGATAATGTTTGGTTTCTTTTTTAACCATTTGTGTTCAAATACATAGAAGTAAATAAAAGAACACACACATAATCATACACTTCCACAAATCTATAAGATGAATATCTTGTATCCCATAATTTTATTTTATTTAATGTAATGTTATGAACATGCAACTGCAGCATATGTTTTGCAGTTTAACAAAGATAAAAAAAATGTAGTTTTAAAAATATTTCAAATAAAAATATATGTAATTGTATTCAACAAGCTAAATCTTACTAAAAACACATCAGAACATACCATTTCATAATTAGGCAGTTAAGAGCTGGCTTGGGACGCTAGCTGCCCTGGTTCCGGTCCCACATATGAGGGCCAGTGACACTGCCCTCAAAAAATAATAATAAGAAGAAGAAGAATTAGGCAGTTAAGAGTTTTAAATTTTATCTGAGATAAGTTAATCATTTTTTCTAGGTTGCAAATTTGTGGATATAAATGCATTAATTCACATTATCTTTATATGACGGATAAACACGTACTTGCAGTTGCCCACCTAGAAAAGTTACCCTCACTCCATTTTAACAAAGAAAGCTCAATTTCTCATTTTCTGCCTTTTGTTCATTACCCAAACACAAACAGATGTACTTAGTATCAATCTTTGGCCATTTATATAAAGCAATACAAACAACATTTAGGTCATGCAGCCATTGATCCTCTGAAGGGCAAATGATGTCAGGCCATACTTACACACCAAAAAAATTTCAATTTTGTTTACTTCTTCAGCAGTCCGTCCAACTTCATGTCAACTACCATTTAGCCCAGGCCAATAATATTGATATTTTATGTCACTTCTTATTCGTTGCTGCACCTAGATAATACATAAGCCAAAACTTTTAGATATGTGGTAAAAAAAAAAAACACACCACCAAAGCAATGCCTGTCTACTTGAGGAAGTTGGAAACAACAACAGAATAGAAAATTAATGGACATGTAACATGCCAATTTTATTTTATGTAATATTTGAAATATTTTGATGCTCCTATATATCCCCAAATGAATATTATATCTTTTAAACTAATCTAATAGTAAGAGATCTCCCAAAATTAAATCCTTCATGAAATAGCCTTGCCCTAACACTTTGCAAAGAACATAATTTCTGATAGAAAAGTTAAAGACACGTAAAAGAAATAAAAGAGTTAGTAAACAGAAAATAAAAATTAATTAGAAAATTATTTTTAAATGTAATAAATGATAAGAGTCTTCTCTCTTTATTTCTACTTTGTTTTGTTCTTAGAAATTTAACATTTAACAAAGAATAGTACATTTAAGATCAGATCACCATGCCCCCAAAGTTTAATGTTCAATAATTTCTACAGTTAGATAAAGATGAATTCAACATTTGTAATTTTCTTGATGGTTACATGAAAATTAGAAGCAACATGATTATGTCATATTTCTTGACACTTCCTCTTTTGCTATAAAACTAATCATTTGTTTTTCCATATACACATTCTCTGAATGACTTAAAACTTTTTTGGCATATGAAAAATTCATGTGGACTTTCAACTTAGCAACTCTTTACTGAGCACCTACTATATCTTAGTCTTAGACACTACTTGAAATATTGGGGGCTCATCAATGAACAATGCCAAGTCCTGTTCTTATGAACCTTATACTCTGGTAAGAACCAGAGACAGTAGTGAAGTAAACAAATGAATAGACTCAAAAATAATAAATGTTATATAACCTGAAAAAATTAGGGTAAAAAGAGGTGACAGTTGGGGTTTATAATAGAATATTTGGGGAGGGACTCTGAGAGAATTATATTAAAGAAAATATTAGATTAAGCAGGTGAAATGTCTTACATCTAATAGATAAGCTATTAACTTAGATTGTTCTTATTGGTTAAGTGAGGGATGATTGATGCCATTTTAGAATAGCCCCACAGCATTATCTCTGGCTACAAAAATAAATATTTATAAAAAAAAAAAAATACCCCTGCTATGAGACATAAAATAGATTATTTTGGCTTAGTAATACCTTAACTTACTTTACCCCTTAGCTCTTGGTACAATTCTAGGTAAAATTAGTAAATATCCTAATAAGAAATATCAGAAAGTCACTGCAGGTTAGAACATAAGGGATATTTAAGAGGACATAGTTATAACAATACTGTGACACAATTAAATTCATTTTATACTAATGGTCTTAAAATATTTTAAAATGTAATATGCTTTGTAGACTTTCCATGTTTGTTCTGAGCATATAACTGCTAGAAATAATTTGAAATACATTTATTATTTTTATAAGAAATGATGTCACTGCTCAGAATATTTGGCCTTTTAGGCAAGTGGTCTTTCTAATACAACTGTCTCACTTAAACAGTTTTCACAGCACAAAAATGTTCTAAATAATATCAAAATATCAATATGAAATTATATATTTTTCTCTAAACATAATTGATTGTAGTCAGTCTAAACTTGCAAGTGATTTAAAAAGTTGGCAAAGCTATATGTATGATACACCACATAATTTTTTTTAAGAAATCGTTTTACATGTAGGGATAATGTCTAGTACATCATCCATTATCCCTGAATCACATAATTAGAGCACAAAGAATTGTCACACCAATTTACTCAAAAGCATAATTACAAGATAACTTGATTATCCCCTTTAATGTAATTTTCCCTACTTAATTGTGAGATTGTGGATGAATGTGACCCTGTGAATCAAGAAGTGACTGCTTGTTAGGATGCAAAAGGCAGGCAGTGCAGAAGAATCAGCCCTTCCTCATCAGAAATGTACTTTGTATACTCAGAGTGTCACTGCAGGGAAAACATTTAAAAAATTACATCTCCCAGGCCTGGAATTTCCTGTGACAGATTTGACAAAGGTCTTGGGGCTCAGCATTGATTATAACCATGCTCAGCCTCTCGCCCCACCCTAATTCAACAGCTGTATCCAAAAACTCAACCGTTTTCTAGCTAAGGAAATTTAAGGTGCTATATTTAGATTGCATTTAGAAACCTACATTCATTGTATTTTTCCTAAAATATTCATTTTCATATATATATATATATATATATATATATATATATATATATATATATATATATTATTTATTTATTTTTAAGAATTTGCAATTATTCCTTGACTTGTTCTTGGGTGATAGTAAAGCAAAAAATCCTTTTGTTTCTAACTTAAATGCTGGCTTCATCTAGATTTTTACTCCACCTGAGCTAGAGAAATTTAAGTCCACAAAGAATCTTGAATACAGACTCTGTTTCTTTCTGGTGGGTCTTGATATTGAAATTGACCAAAGGTGTTCAAAATTTCCTCTTGTTAGGCTGATAGGTAGAATTTTTCTGTAGAAATAGTTGGTTTTCAGTTTATATACCCAAATACAAAATCACAGAAGAAACCAAATCATTAAATTATGGATTGCTTCCCTATTGTGTTATGTTTTGCATATCTCAAAATGATAAAAATAGAATGTGCCTTTTTTGAATGTATAACTTTTCTTTCTCCAAAGAATATTCTGTGGATACAATATCTTCAGGAAAGTCTTATGAAAAAAAAAACCTAGAGTTTCTAAAAAATTCTGTGAGAGCAGAAGCACAGCCTAGTAAAGCAATAGTTCTTAGAAACCCTCTGAATTTTAGTTAAATATATATAGCTTAATCCTCTAACCTATTTTTATGAATCAAACTATAGATTTGAAGATATTTTATCCAATCACTTTAATATGGCTACAGCCAAATAATAGCCTATCGACATAAACATGGATGTAGTAATGTAAACATTATGATGACAAACCTATGCATAAATTATTTTATGTATATCAGGCCTGCCAATTAAATTTGCAAACTTGTTGTGACGATATTGCTAACCTGTTTTGATATCAGAGGGATTATTCATTATGTATTTTAACTAACTGGACAAACAGTTAACCAAATTTGCTATTTGGAAGTGCTGAAAAGGTTGCATGAAAAAGTTAGACAATGTGGACTTTTCACCAACAATTTATGGCTCTTGCATCATAACAATGCACCAGCTCACACGGCACTGTCTGGAGGGAGTTTTTAGTCAGGAAACAAATAACTGTATTGGAACACCCTCCCTACTCTCCTGATCTGGTCTCCAATGACTTCTTTACCTGAAGATAAAGGAAATACCGAAAGCAAGACATTTTGATGACATTCACAACATCGAGGTTAATACAATGACAGCTCTGATGGTCATTCCAGAAAAAGAGTTCCAAAATTGCCTTAAAGGGTGAACTAGGCACTGGTGTCGGTGCATAGCTTCCCAAGGGGAGTACTTCAAAGGTGACCATAGTGATATTCAGCAATGAGGTATGTAGCACTTTTTCTAGGATGAGTTCGCTAACTTATTTGTCCCATCTCATAGTAGAATTGCCCTGATTTTATGCAACTACACTTATGTATACATATTAAGAGAAAATAAAGTTACCACAGGTTATCCCAGAAATGCTATTGCAGTGAACACTATATTATTCAATAATAATTGGCCACTTTAAAAGAGACTTCTGCCAATTAGAGTAACTAATGCTTCAGGTTGCTATCACAATAAATAAAACAGATTTAACAGAATTTGTGCTGAAATTATAATGTCCTCTACGATGATTAAAGAGCAGAAGGGCAAAGAGAAAAGGGACTGTTATTAAGAACAGTCATTAAGGTGTTGCTGCCATCTTCGCTAAATGAAGTGTTAAAAACACATATATATTTAAAAGCTCCACCTAAGCACTTAAAAAATGATTGTTTTGAAATCACTAGAAATACAAATTTGTATCTTCTTCATAGTAATCACTCTGTAAATATTTGTGGAACTGATTTAGGTAAATAAAACAAAACAAAAAAAATCATTAATTTTTCCAACCAGAAAAGGAACAGATTTGACTGGGTATTTTGTGATTCACACCTCGGTTAGCTGCTAACGTGGACACTCAGGTTCCAAGCCCCTCAGCAGCCTCTATTCAGGGCCTCAGAAGACTAGTGCTTCTCTGATTTTCATTCCCTGCCCTGCCCCCTTTATCATGCTGGGAATATAAAAGGACTGATTTCCTCTCCTGATAAAGCACATCAGATTAACAAATTTAAGTGCCTGCATCATTAAAATCGTCATGCCTGGTATACTATTTAAAGTGCAATAGCAATTGTGACTAGCTTTTACTCTTTAGGAGGTCCTGTGATCTCCAGTTTTTTTATGTAAATTAATGCAAAACTGCTCCAACAGAATCACGTATTGTTCACTTCAAACTCCAAACAGAATGTTCTATTTCTTGATTTGGTGAATAGAGAGATCAGAGTGGCAGTGTGCTGAGTTACAGGTTAACAGACAGGATATTGGTCCAACCAGGGATGAAGGGCACTGGGGAAGAAAGCATCATGTATATTTTCAAATGTGTTGATTTGGAGATTCACCTATATCTATTTCATTCTTATGTACATATGTTAACAACATGTAAAGTTACAGGACAACACATTTCATTTCACTTAGAAGGTTTACAAATTAGTATGAACAAGGTGACTGCATAGCCCGTTAAGATCTAGGACTATGTCTTAGCCCTTTCTGTATTGCATCATCCTGTCCCCTCTCCCCCTCCCTACTCTATCACCTGGCATTTAGCCATTCTAACAGGGAATGCTTGTGTGGTCAATGCTTAATGAATGATTAATAATTTCATCAAAGTCTTTAGAAACAGAAATGTCATCATCTTTTAAAATTATGTACACATTTCTTCGTTCAGCTCAGCATAGCAAAAGAAAATAGAGTAGTAAAGGCACAGAGACATACTATTCTGTGAAAAAGATGGGTTTTAGCAACTTGATTAAATGGATCAAAGAGTAGTAGAAGTTTAGCAGCTAACACATGATTTTTAAAAGCATTTGAATATACTTTAATTCTCAGATTGGATCACCCATTATTACGGATTGTTTTAGGAAGATTATCAGTATAGACTTCATTCAAATGTAAATAAATATAGCATGTATGTTTTCTTTAAAGATGGTTGTTTAGAAGAAACTAAGTTGATGGACAAAGCCAAAGATATCTCAAGTTATAATTATTATAGGAAAATAGATGCTGTGTGTGTGTGTGTGTGTGTGTGTGTGTGTGTGTGTGTGTGTGTGATGTGTGCATGAATTACTCAGTTGGGTGACCACATTAATTGTGTGTCTTTGTTATAATTGCTTAAAGACTGAGTGAGAAGTCTATTTGTATATTTTAATTAAATCTTATATTTCTCAGTTTATATAAGAAAGTGCCAAGAAAAATTATAAAACTCTAAGCTCTACTAATGCTTTTCATTATTTGGCCACATTCATTAATGAGCCGCATCACCCTCTCTCTCCCCTAATATCTCTTATTTTCACCCCCAACTTCTGCTAGTTCCAAAATCACTATGCCAAAATCAAATAATAATGTGCATCAAAATTAAATTAAAAAGCTTTGAATAAAACCCTTCCATCTGATTTACATGTGACTTTATTCCTGACTCTCTTCTTATTTACTTAATGGATTTGAAGTCAATAAGATTGAGTTTCGGATGTCAGCTACCATTTACGAGGTATATGAATTTGAAATAGCCTCAATATGCTCATATATAAAATGGTAATATTACAGTGTACCAAATAATCTCATCAAGTTAATCCTGTTGGATGTTGGATGCTTTTGTATTCCTATATATATTCTTGAGCTTTGCTCTGGGATGCTGTTAAGTTACTTAGAAACTGTTTGGTTCTTTCAGGTCTGCTTTTAAGATTTCTTAGGTGGTACTGGAGGCACGCTCAATTTCGAGCCATTTATTTTCCCAGTACTCAGGCAAGACCCTTCTGTGTGCTGTAATCTACCTAGTACTCCCCAGTGACATTTTTCAGTATGGCTTCTGGGGCAGGCACAATGCCCAGCCTTCCGTAAGTGTCTTTTCATGTTTCCTCTAATAATTTCAGATGGTTCTTTCCAGGCCTCCAGTTAGTTTCCTCATGCATATGCCAGTCAGTACGTCGGTAAATACTGGAGGAAGTTGCTTTAGAGATCTCCAGGGTCTTCTCCTGCACTCTGTCGTGCAATCTTGAGCTGCCTTTGTCTCCCTAGACTCTCAGCTCTACCCCTTTCATCGTGAAGGTCAGCCGTGTTCTTTCTGGGTTCCCTCCCCTTGTGTCGTGGGTTAGAAGCTGCTAAGGCAGGATGTCACAACAATCTTCTCTGGATCACTTTATTAACTTCCTCTTTCTCGGTGATTATTGTTCTTTGTTGCCTGATACACAGCATCTTGCAAACCGTTGTTTCCTGTATGTTGTCCATGTTTTTGGTTGTTTCAGGCAGGAGAGAGTAAACCTGATCCCTATTACTCCATTGTGAGTGGCAGTGGAAGTCTTTTTATTACCTGTTTTTAATTGTCAACAATTCAAAGCAGAAGATATGTGATTATAATGATAATGGTATTATTTTTAAAATTTATAATTAACCTTTCCTCCTCTGAAAGATAAAGATTGACAGTGTGTTTGCAGGAGATCTGGATTCTAGCCTGATAAGGCCCATGGGTTTCCTGTGAAGGTTTAGACAAGTCCTGTGATATCTCAAAATCTTTACTTTTCTAATCTGTGGGAGACATCGATATGGACAACCTTTATGTTCCCTTTCAGAAATACATCAACAATCACTAACAATTTCTTTAGAAATTGAGAAAAGCTATTGAATTTGAATGTATCAGTTAGATGGTTTTTAAGGGAAATAAGAAAGTATTTTCAACATCTGATCTTTCTAAAATTTGAAAGGTTCTTTGTTACTCAGTACTTACTAGCAAACTCAAAAGCGAAACTTAAATCTTTCTTTTGACATACACAGCAATGCCAAGCTGAAATAATTTAATACT
Source organism: Aselliscus stoliczkanus (assembly GCA_033961575.1). Classification (NCBI taxonomy): domain Eukaryota; kingdom Metazoa; phylum Chordata; class Mammalia; order Chiroptera; family Hipposideridae; genus Aselliscus; species Aselliscus stoliczkanus. The sequence goes on from CM066731.1 coordinate 156,803,859, forward strand.
GTACTCTTCAGATATTGAGCACTAAGCTTTAGTTTTTACTTCATATCTCCTTGGTTTATTCTTTCATATTAAAAAAATACTATTGCCCTACTTTTACAGTATGTTACTATGTAAATATATCATGAAAGACTACTGCAATGTGACAAGTTTCATCAGAAGAAAACACCAAGGACCCATAAGACGAAGATTTCATACATGAATATCTGAAATAATGCCAATAATGACACTGAAAATGAAGTAAACTCACATGAGAGTCAGAAAATTTATCTTTAGTGCTTTTAGAAGAGGCTCATTGCCAGAGGCAGAATGCATTAATTTCATATGCCATGTTATGAATTTCCATTTCTCCTTGAATAAAATGTTAGCTTCAAAAACTATCCTTAGAGTAGAAAGACTCTCAGTGATTTATTAAAACTTCTTCTCCCCTTTATCTTCAGAAATCTACTAATTTTGCACCATATTTGGCAGGAAGGAAGTTGGGTTAATCTACTCACTTCTACCAGAACTGTGCTCAATTTATTTAGAATTTGCAAAATGAAAAGTATTATGCTAGATTTTGTAGGAGAGTCAAACAAACAAAGTATTTAGTTCTTTTCTTTTATGAGCTAGAATAAAATAAAAGGATCAAAATCTATACACAAAGTAGATAACCGTCAATGTAAGGCAACAAATTGTAAGTACCATAGATGGCTAATTAAAAATCAGTGGGAATAGCTGGTATAATTCTAGAGAGAGTGCAATCACTACCATTATGAAAAGTTTTGCTCTGACTATTCACCTATGGAAATAATGATTCATTAAGTCATTTATTTAAATATTTACTAAATGTATAATATAAGCCCCACACTGAGCACAAATGGTCTAGCACAGTAGTCTCTAATAGAACAGTATTGTCTAAAATAACTTTTCTGTAATGAAGGAAATGTTCAATATGACAGTGATTAGCTGCAGGAGGAAATTTTAATTTTAACTAAGTAAAATAAGATATTCAGTTCCTCAGATGCATTAGTTACATTTGAAGTACTGAGCAACCACATGTATTGCACAATACAGGTCTAGAAGGAAAAGACAGGCATGTATACCAAAAATTATAATTTGTTAATTAACTTTTATGACATCATTATGTACAAGTAAGAAAAAAAATGTTATCTTCTTCCCTAGAATACTTTAGAAGAGGTTGTGTTTGAAGCTAATTTAAATATATTTAATGTACTTAGTAAATATGTATATTATTTATTTAATTCTTATATTTTTCCAAAGGAAGAAATAGGACATGAGCATCCTAGTCAGTAGGGAAAAAAAGAAAGGCATGTTGTCATGGTGTATTTATTGGGGGAGTTGTGAAAGATAATAGGCAAGAAGGAGGAGCTCAAATTTGCATTTTAGAAAAAACTTACTCCGCCATTAGTTTTTCAGCCATGGCATCATTGATATCATGGACCAGGTAACTTCATGTTGGGGTTAGGGGTGATGGGGCATTCCTCTACATTGTAAGATGTTCATCAGCATCTCTGGCCTCTGTCAACTGAATGCCAATGTTAGGTCCCCGGGTATTACGATCAAAGTTGTCATTGCCAAATGTCCTCTGACAGGCAAAATAGCCCTGGTTGAGGACACCTGTTGTGAAAGCAAGGTGCAAAGCTACAGGGCTGAAGGCAGGGAGGTACTACTTGTGTCCCAGTGTGAGATGATGAGAACCTACCATAAGGGATTGTGGAGAATGGAAGCCAACTGAACAGGATTGGAGACAACAGAGATGGAGAATATGATAACGAGGTCTGGTGGTTGCATGGAGTGTGGAAAGTGCACAAGGGTCAAGTCTGAGGGGAAGATGAATTTGACTTTGAACATACAGATGGGTGGTAGCTAAGGAACATGTAAACTGATATGTCCTGTGGGTAGTTGGAAATAATGATCAGGATTTCAGAAGAGAAGTGTGAATTGGACATGTAGATTTGGGGGTCATAAACATCTAGATAATTTTTGAAATCATAGAAATGCTTCTTTCTGCTCCCAGCAATCTAAATTCAAAAACAACTGTCATTGTTTTCAATTGATCTCCAAATACAACCCTATTCAATCCTGTCAACAAGAAACATCAGTTTTGTTTTGTTTTTGATTTTTCCTACTTTCATGTAGAATCAAGGACTTGGAATTTCAGCTACACTGGTCTATTTATTTTCAGCACTTTTGCCTGGGGATCTTTTATCTCACTCTTCCCTGTTCCTGGATCACTCTTTTTCCCCTATAGCACAACTTGTCCCCATAAATTCTTTTGCTCTTAAAGGTCATCTTTTTTTTTTTTTTGTAAGATTTTATTGGGGAACTGGGGAAGAGGAACAGACAAGTTGCTGTCCTTTTGTTCTTCAGTCTAGTTGTGGAGGGCGTTGCTTCACTGGCCCACGTTGGTATCATCATTGCACACTTCCTGGATGATGCAGTCGCTCCCAGGCCATTGGACGGCCGCTCATGGCAGCTCACAACAGCCCACTGCAGCCCCACTGCAGCCTATGCTGTCACCGGCCACTCACAGCAGCCCAACTCCAGGTGGGATCCGAACCAGGGCCCTGCTGCTCAGAGCTCGTGCTCCCAAGCCAACTCTTAACCAACGTGACACTCAGCCGGCACAAAGGTCATATTCTTGATGAGACCTTTCCTGACCAGGGTATTTACAGTTCAACACTCTTTTTGCCAGACATTCCTTGTTTACAATGTTTTAGTCTCCATAGCTCTTAACATTTAACATACCACATATTTAAATGATTTACTTAATTTATGGTATGATTCTCCCCAGAAGTATACAAGTTCCATGAGGCCAGGACTTCTATCTATTTTGTTCACTTCAGTATATTCCACCACTTAAGTCAGTACCCACTGCTAGGTAGTAGGCTCAGTCAATATTTCTTTGATAGATGAAGTAATAGGTTTTCCACTGACCCAGACAATTTTGCCTGTATTCAAACTCTTGCTTAGGCTTTTGACACAAACTGGAAAAAACACAGGAAAGTAGTGTTCACTTGTTTTATGAGGTCTTGGAGACAATTTTGTACTTGACAGTACCCACTTAACTCACTGAGACTACTGGCCTTCAAACATTATTGTTAACATATCAATATTTATGTTCAAAACACATAATGTTTTCATATCATATATAAAATTCACATTTCTTGGCGTGAGCTCCAACAACTCTTCAGAATTGTTACACATCATTAACCTCATCATAAATTCACTATATTCCTCATAGTGAAATATGCTAATTCCTGCTTTGGAGCTCTACATTGTGTTGTTTTCCATAGTCATGATGCCTTCCACTCTTCTGTTCACTGATATCTGCTCATAATCTTAATCTATTTAAAATGTTATTTCTAGAAAGCCGCATTCACCTGATGGACCAATCCCAGGACTGCATTCTTAGAAGACACCTGTGATCTTCCTGGCTTGAGTTAGGAGTTTAATTTGTACTCTAAACAACCCTTTCTCTCCTTCTGGCATTTAACTTTGTATTGCAAGTGCTGGGTTACCCCTCTCTCTCCAATAATTAACTATAAACCCCTTTTGAATTTATATCCATCGTATCTCTTGCTCCTGGCCTGAAGCCAGGGACATAGTATAGCTCAATATATATTTGTTCCTTTATGTATATTGATTGCCTTCATCTGTTTCTAATTATTCTCCTTATGAGTTTAAACATTCACTTGCTCAATTTGCTCTTCGCTGATATGTATTTGTTGATCTTCTGTTAAACTACTGTTAGTTCTTTTAGGGTATTCTGCCTGAATCCCACAATGTGCTCTCTAAGCACTTACGTGCTGCTTATTAGCTTCCACTCCTAGGAGCATCTAAGTCGAGGCCTTCAAAATATTTTCCTTGCTAAGAGCTTAAGAGCTTGTACCCTTAAGTCAGATTGACTGAATTTGAATTCTGGTTCTATGTGTTAGTAACAAAATGACTTTGGGAAAGCTGTATAATATTGTAAGTCTCGTTTTTCTCATCTGAATAATAGGATAATATATTCTAACCACAAAGATGAAGGATTGAATGGGATTTTATATATATATTTATATCACTTTGAACAAAGTATTGTGGTTATGTAGTGTAGTAATTATTGTTGAGATATCTAGCTTCCGTATCCCTGGGGCATGATTGGTGATAGAAGTTGTTAATGCCTAACATATTGACAATGGCATAGGGAAGGAGAAGGTACTAACAAAACAATCTTATTTACATCTTTCGAATGCTTCATATTCCCTCCTTCTTTAACCTTGAACTCCATAAACATTCCCAAATTTTACTTTCTCTTTCCATTCAAACTCCATAATTTCTTTGCCTTATCTGTGCCATTAAGGACTGAAGCATTGTAACGAGTTAATGCTTAATGCTGTACAGGCCTGTCCTAAGAGACACACTAATGTATCAGTATACTAAAAATGTTTGAGATACTAATTTTTCTCCTAATGAGCCTAAACATTTTATTATAGTTACACCTTAATACCAAGTTGCAGGTCATTACCTTCACATATTGAGAACAGCTGATGTATTGGGGCTTAATGTTTCTGCCATTTACTTGATGAACCCTCATTTTTGCCCATTTTTACACAGTAGAATTTTAAGATGTGAGAATTAGATCACTTGACAGGTATGGTGTATGGTGACTGCCTTCATGATATACTTATTCAAAACTGTTTTCCTGATTGCAATATATACTAATTCCATGAAATTTGAATTTTAAAAATGCTAAAAGGAACAAATAAAATAAAAACAATATACCCTACCACCTAAAGATAAGCATTTCTGATTTAGTTCCTATCACTTTTATTTTCAACATATGCTTTGTGTGTGTGTGTGTGTGTGTGTGTGTGTGTCTATGTGTGTGTATGTATCAGACAGTGTAAACAAGTTTGTTTACTGCTTCTTTCATTGAACTACATATGCATGTTTTCTCTTGTTTTAATCATCTTTGGAAATGCCACTATAATAGTTAATAGTTCAGGTATATAATTGTAAGTTACAGTAATATATATATATATATATATATATATATATATATATATATGAATGTCTATTTATCTGTGTATCTATCTATCTATGCAAAATGATTTTCTTCCATTTCTACTGCCCCATCTTATAACTAATCATAGTGACAAATATTGATCTGAGTTATTCACTTACTTAACTATATCCTAATGAAGGAATATATTCAATATATTTAAACATTTATAATATATTGTGCTATATTAGTTTCAAGAAATAGAATGTATATTAGTTAAAATCTCAGACTCTGAAGTCAGTCAGACCTATTTAGAATTCTTACTCCAAATCATTCTACTTTGGTAATTTTAGGAAAGTTGCTTGATATATTTAAACCTTATTTTCCTCATCTGTATAATGGGATTATTGCACATAAGAAGTACCTCTAAAAACATTTACTTTGAAATCTCTCTCTCTTGGTTTAGGGTAAGTGCCTAGCTATACTGTTGTCACACAACAGCCTACTGTCTGCCCCCATACACCTTCCCATAAAGAATGGAGCATCTATAGAGACAGATCCGTTTAGGGACATGGCTTTAACATTATGCCTACTCTGCTTGTATCCCTGTTTGGCCCCACAAGATGGCTGGTTAGTCAATGACGGATAAGATTCCTCAAGGGAGGAACAACCTAAGACAGACATAGTCTCGTGGGCGCCATAAGGAGAAATCATGGAGTTGATGAGAGTGGGCACAGAACCACCACCACCCCGCCCCCTCCCTCCCCACCCCTACTCCTGACTTGGAGCTGACAGCCAGCTTATGGACTTAATGATGTGATAACATCTGTCCTCCATGTAATCTTCTCAGTGAGTTTTGGCATAAGAGGTTTTTGTCTCTTGGGGAGGTGCATGTAAGCAGATCATGGCAATGGCAGCCTGCAGGCATGGGTGATTTGGCCCTGAGCTAAGTTCTCAGGTATGAGACTCACAGACTGTGGAAGATACATTGAGCCTTTCTTGTGTAAGAGACAATAAAAAGAGCACTCAGGCCCAATTCGGGACTCAGTCTGTGAGACTTGAGTCCCCTGGAACCACATGTATTTTCTCTCTCTTTCTTATCCTTTAACCATCCCTTCTCGCTCTCCCACTATTCTGTCATGCTGGACTCGACACTGTAGCTAGGCATTGTTTCCTTACCTGCCTTTATATAAAATATTTGTTTTGCTTTTCCCCCCCATGTTGTCAGCTAATTCCTTTCCCATGTCTCTCCATCTCCAGATCCCTCAAAACTCACCCTATGCTGTTGAGAAAAGCAGTATTCTAGTATCTTCTAATGCCCTGTGGGAGGAGATTGATCTGTTAAGACAGAAAGAGTAAGGATACTAGGTCTTGAGGCTATCCCAAATTTTTGGCTCTGGATTGTCTATATCTTCCTTTTTTTATTTTTATTTTTTTTTTAAGGGATTCAGAGCCATCAGGGTTAGAACTAATGTTTACCTGAAAACTGTTGTGGAAGGATTGACCTAAAGTGAAAGTTCTAGGTAATCTCCAGTGAGTTATTTATCATCTATTCGTTTAACAAGTATTATTTGAGCTCTACCGTGCTCCAGATACTGCCATAGACACTGAGTGGGCCTCATTGGCTAACTGGAGGTATAGCTAAATTGTTCTTTCATTATCAAGCATCACTCCATTATCAAATACGAACACAAACTTATTTCTATCACTTAATAAGTTATATTTATTTTAGCTAATATATGCATTATTGTGGCTTCTAAGCTTCTTGGGAAATAAAAAGAATCGGGCTAACTAATGTTAGTTATTCAAAATTGTTTAAATAATATATATTATTTTAGTAATTAAGCATTTAGCACAGTACTTGGTTCATTAAAAGCATGTAATAAGTATTGACTCTTGTTTTAATATTATCAAACTGTCTTGTCATATATGGATCACTTGGCAAGAATAAAAGATAAATGTAAAAATATTAAAACTTTTAAATACTTATTTTCACACAAGAAATGATTGAACTATTTTTATTTTATTTTATTTTATTTTATTTTATTTTATTTTAAGTGTATGTCCTCGATTTTAATATGCAGGGTTATAATGCACACTTTAAGATTATTTTTAATTGATAGAATCCAGACAAGAAAAGTACATCAAGTCCATAACCCGACTTTGGTTAGAAGTGCATCCAAATTAAGTTCTGATTAAAATTTATCTATTCTGTTTTCAGAATTGAAAAAAAAAAATTCCATCGTTGACTTCTGATAGATGTTTGAAAACGCTTATATCTGGAAAGACTTCTTTCTCATTTCTAACATTAACATTCCCTGCTAATCCCAAGAACTTTCCTTTTCTGAAAATTAAATCTACTGAATCGTCACAATTCTTACAATACATGTTTACATATTTGAAAACATCCCAAGTCCTCCATGTTCCCTTTAAGTCATAAAAAAGATTAAACATCCCATTTAGTAGATTGGGGGCAAGGTGGTTGTATTGCTTTACCAGTGACTGTAGTTACAGAATTTTAAAACGAATGGCATTTGTTGCATGACTGGTATGTTTAGGGGAAAACAGAATCCTCGTGCAGTTTAATACAAGATACATATTTTTGACAGAAAGCTTAGAAATCAAGGAATAAATGAAAAAAGAAATTGTGTGAGCTAGTTCAAAATGATAAGAAGGAAAATTGTACAATAATCGTTATTCTCCATAGTCTTTTAGAATGTTTAATATTTTAGAATATTTAGGAAGAAAATGGGAGTGTGATTTTTGATCTGACATTAAAAAAGTTAAGCTAGAGCTGAAAGAGAGATTGTCTATTGAATGGAAAACAGTATAATGACTTATCATAAATGTTATTTATGGTCCTGATGTAGCCAATACTGATATTTAATTGGTGAGTGGACACAGAAATTAAATGACAGAATGAAAACAATGATTGTAGGTTATGCATTGCTAGAGACCAGGAACAATCACATACCTGGGACCCTGACCTGAAGTGTGTGGTCAATAACATTTCCTGTGAGTCCAGCAGGACTGTGAACTAGGAACCAATGTATCCATAATGGTACTTCTATACTGGGAAAATATCTATTCTGCTTTCTGTAATACTTTAATCCATCCGGCCTTCATCCCTTTGTTTTCCATCCCCTTTATCCAGTTACCTTCACCCTTATCCCATTACATGTCACCTCAAAGCCCCAAATATTTCTAGTAACTTTGTCTAATAGACCACAGTGAGCACAGTTTCTTTGTCACCAATTTCACTTGGCCCCAGTGATTCTACCTTCTAGAATAAAAATACACCTTTTCCTGTGTCCATTTGTTTGCCTACCTCTGTTTTTACTTTTATTCCATCTGAGATATAAATGATCAATATTAACTTATCACTATTTTATAGAGTGAGATACCCTTTTAGTGCAATGTTTTTATGTATATAATTTTTATGTGTAGATCACATATATACCTGATATGGGATAAGTGCACATAGATAAATTACATGGAGGTGTATATTTTTGTTTTACTACATCTTATAATATAATATAATTAAAATAATTAAAATGATTTCCTGAAAAATATACCAAAATTACTTTAGGATTTTATATATTTAAATTATTGTTTTATAACAACTTTATGTTCAAGACAAAGCTCTTGAAAAGGTATTTTTTAGTTCAGAGTATACTCTTGTGGATTTAATAAAATTGTAACAAGTCTTCTCTTTTGTGTGTGTTACTATATATTTTTGAATATATGTTACATATGTATGTACATTTATTTCCTTTTGTTTGTACTTTAAAGGGTCACATAATAGCATCCTGTGATTCCTGTGGAGTTACAAAACTGTGGGACTTTCGGAAACTCTTACCAATTGTGTCCATTGATTCAGGTCCAAGTCCTGGAAATGAGGTGAACTTTGATTCATCAGGTAGAATTTTTTTTTTATTGTTTAATAATTGTGACTAGTCTAACACCTTTAATATTTGTTCTGAAACTATTTTCTGTTTCCACTTTTGTTTTTTGGTATTTTCTCCTATGTAAATTTGTTTTTAATATTATATTATGCTGTGCTGCATTATATTTCATTATATCATATTATGTCATATCATGAAATCATTATGTTTATTATATATGCAAAGGAAGAAACATAGAGGAGGTAAGTGTGTTAATATAGATAACAAGTTCCTAGCAGTGCTGCAAATTCTTGGAGCCTATACCCCTTAGACCCACCATCCAAGGTAAGTAAATTGGGTTTTCTGAAGGCAAAATAGCTGAGGGTATAGAAGAACAAAACTTTGGCAAAATAAAATTAACATTTTTAATAGAATATTTTAGTCTGATAAACATTTAATAAATTGCCCCCATATTGTCTAGATTTTGCAATTCATTTGAAATATATATTCATCTTGCTGTTGTAATTATGTGCTCTGCATTCTGCAATATTATTTTTTGATTGTGTTTAGCATTGTTTCTGAAATAATACAAACATTATCAATATAGTAAAATATTTTATAGTTACTGATGATAAATAGTATAGCAACTGATATTAACAACGACACCATGATTCCAATTGTCCATTTAGCAGGTTAAAATTACAATTACACCATTATCTGTAATCATAGCCTTTGCCAAGTAAAGAATGTATCTCTGTTATTGAATAATACAACTTTTTTTTGCTGTGGTACATGTTTACACTTTTTTTAAGCTTTGAGAATTTTTTAAATCTTTGATAATACTTTATGGTAAATAGAAGTTGTACAGACAGACATTTTAAAGGAAGAAGTAAAGATAGAATATATACAAAAGAAATAAATAATAATGCTATATTTAAAAATAGCCTACATTAATTCTGTAATACAAAAAGTTTGTGGTAATTATAAAATCATGAGAAAATTGTTTTGTGGGACTGTTTTCCTGATACTGCCGTCACATAGATGAAATTTAGAATATAGTAAGTTTGTCCTGGAAGTTTGAACTTTGAAGTTTCAAAACTTTTGGCTGTACTTTTCTAATCATGAGTTAAATGCATTTTGAAATGCTATACAGCTAATAATTGATATATATTTTACTGTTGTTATTAAATATGTTGCCACTTACTTTTTGCTATCTTTGTCATCCAGCCTCCAAATTTGTCTCTATGTTTAGTCAAGCAAACCTGATTTTAATTAAATATCAATACCTATCTTATTGTCATACAAGTCAATATCTTCCTAAAGTCCTTGGTACAACAAACCTATTTTTTTCCACTCCCTGACTGCTATATTCTTGATAATTCACTAATAGTAAGAAAAGTATGAGAATCAAAGGTGGAACAATTAGAAACATAAAAGACAAAAAGTATAAAATTAGGAACCCTGTTAATGAAAACACTTCATCAGTTTGAGGGAATATAATTACAACCTGACTGGGCCGGCCGAGTGGCACGGTGGTTAAGAGGTGGCTTGGGACACCCGCGGCCCCAATTCAGGTCCCACATATGAGGGCCAGTGACACTGCCCTCAAAAATAAATAAATAAATAAAATGAATAATAATAATAATAATAATAATAATAATAATTACAAACTGACCTTCCCAACTCTTTGACCATTTCTTAGGAAACATTCTGCAATTAATTTTAATTCTATGTGTTTGAGAAATTAATTTCATAAGCCTTTTCCTCATTGAATAATGAGAAATTTGTGCTTCTTCAGAAGAGAAGTTTTCAGTGACTTTTCATTTAAAAGGTGGAGGAGTATCAGGGGCCGGCTAAGTTGCTCAGTTGGTTAAGAACTCACTCAAGAGTGAGAGCTCTGAGCAACAGGCTCGCTGTTTCAAAATCCTGTCTTTCAAAATGTGGAGGTATATCAAAAGTTCAAGGAATGAGGGAGAGCAAACATAAGGTTTAATGGGTGCATGAAAAGATATGAAATCACAAAGTAAAATACCAGAAATTACATTCACCTTAAATGAGTAAAGAAGTGTAAGTTGAGAGCAAAACAAAATCAAAATAAGGATAAGGATGCATAGATCTAGTCTAATCCGCATTTATTCAGTAAAAAAAATTCTTTAAAAGAAAGGTATAACAAAATTATATCATGAAAATTTTGAACTGTGAGGATTAAATAAAATCTAACTTTAAAATATACATTTATTAGATATACTTTTATTTATTTCCAATGACAAGCCAATACAAGCATACATGATATGGTAATTTTCAAAAAAGCAAGAGTATATTGACAATAATTAACATGTATTGAGGGCTTACAACAGTTAAGTTGGGCCAAACCAGGTTTCCAGGTTGAAATTCTGTGACAAAGGTAAGTTGTGCAGTTATAGACACTTAGGATATTATATGTCACAACTTAACTAGTGTGAGACAGGCTCTGGTCTGCTGTCTCATTTATGCCCATGGACCCGAGGAAAAGTCATTCAAAACATACATGTAGTATCATCATAAACTTATATAATACATGTGGAAATTTTGATAGTATTGTCTGAGATATTTCATATAAAGAATGTGAGTAGTTGTTACTAATCATCATAGAAACAAAATTTCTAATTGCATTCTGTGTTTCTAAATCAATTTAATGGAAGCGCATCTTCAGATTATGAAGTACACGGTTTAAAAGAACTGTTTCCTTGTACAATGACTTATCTTTATTAGAAAGGGATTTCTTGTCACAGCAAATCCAATACATTATAGAAATAAATTGGGGTAGAGGTTATTAAAATGCTTATTAAAGTGTTGTCCATAACATTTGACTTCAAATTTTTATGTCTATAAAACTTTCCTTATTATTTATTAACCTCATAGGTACATATTTTCATTTTGATTTTATGAAAGTATATATGTACTAATGAAATACTATATCTGTTTTACAATTGTGATTCTCATAGTGTATCATTTTTTAAAATGTACCTTTGATAAAAATATTTGTAAACCAGTGGTGTAGAAAAAATATATATTCTATAATTCAGACCCTTAAGTCTTCACCACCTTTTAGACTTTAAGTAAATTATTTACTCTCCCTGAACTAAATTTCCCCATGGAAATAATGAAGGAGATAATTTCTTACAGTGTTCTCATGTGTTTCAAAGGCATAATATATCCTATAATGAGGAAATCCCAGTAGAGTCACCTACCATGTTTTATCCTAGCTGGAAGGAGTATTAAAAGTCATTCCATTCATTTTAGGGCTGAGAAAAATGAGTGTACACATTGGTGTGTAAATAAGATACCTAAGGTATGCTAGTATAGAAAGTTTCTAGTGAAAGCGTAAACACCAATGAATAAATATCAACAGAAACAAGTATCAGACTTCATTTTCATGTAATATTAAAAGTAATTTAAATGGTTAACTAAGAAGTAAAGATATATAGATATATATATATAGATAGATAGATAGATATTAATTAAACTCAAAAGATTTAAAGATGTATGAATCACCATCTAGAGTTTAGCTTTCCTTTATTGCTGTAAAAATCTGCTTCTCACACATTTAAAAGACTTGCATGTGGCATAGCATTATTTACATAATGTTTTATTTGCAAATACATTGCCTGTGACAAACACAGCTTATCTGTGTTTATAGATATACTCATATATTAGTATGTATTTATAAGTTGTGTATTTGTAAGGGGATAAATGTTCCTTTCTCATTAAACAGAGAGGCTCCTGGTAATAGAATGCTACACATTTCTGTGAATATTCACTATCTAAATAATATCTCTCACTTGGCATACTCAAATGCCATATGTTTTACCATTCAAAAATTTATTACAATTTCAGAAAATGTTAAATGGAATTGCGTAAAGTAGTAAAAATCAACTGTGAGAATTTATGCATACATTTCCACATTTCTCATTTCATCATGTTTAGGCAGTTTAGCAATACAGTGTTTTTCCCTCCTTTGTGAAAGGTAATTCCAATATATTTGCAAAGGCCCATCCATAGAAAATGCAGGAGAAGTTTGAGCCAGATGGGGATTTTCCAGTAGAAAGATTATCAGTAGAAGATCATAAAAACGGACAAGGTTTCCCACCATTTGGAAAAAATCCTAAATATTCTTCACAAGCAGAACCACAATAAAAATGCTAAAATAGGTTGGGGGAGGATGACTGCATTAGAAAATATGGAAAGGATAAGAGCCCTCCAAAATTTTCAAAACATAAGATAACCCCAAAACCTTTGGTTAAAATTAGATGCATCAGTCTGTGTTAGTAAAGTCTACAGTTCATTGCTTTGTGTTTAAAAGGCAGATAATAGTTAGGGCCTTCTGATGGTAGCAGTGTAGGATAACGGCGAAAGCACTCAGTTAGAAGTTAGGAGCCCTGGTGTTGGACTTTGACTCCACCACTACCTAGCTGAATGGTCTTGGTGAAATTTCTGAGCCTCAGTTTCCTTGTATGTGAAATATTAAAAACCTATTGGGATTTCCACTTCCAGCCAAGATGAAGTAACAGGGGCCAGATTTATCCTACAACCTAAAAAAAAAAACTAAAACAAACAAATAAAAACAAAAAAACAGACAAACTATATGAAACAATGGTTTTCAGACATTGGATATTAGACAAGGAAAGACAATGATACCTGAGACAGGACAAGTAAATCAGATGAGCCCTATGACAGCCCCAAATACTGCTCGGAGAAAGTTCCTAGGTAGCAACCCAGGATGGATGAAAACCAAAGGCAAACCTGGCGGAATCCCAGGCTTAAGAGGAGGGGGCAGTTCTGGGAGGAGTTTGCATAGCCAGCTACAGGATGGAGCCAGCAGCACAGAGAGAGCTCTGGAAATTTGCAGAGACACCAGCCCCCCAACTCCCCCACCCTCTCAGCCCCGCACCCCCCCACCTCCATCCCCGCCTTTAGATGAATAGGTATCAGTACTTGAAAACCTCGCCAGGGAAAAATATGTCTGAAGAGTTAAAAGGAAAAATCCCCGGAGCTCACCCAAGCTTAGGAATAGGAATAGTGTGTGTTCCCACCAACCAGAGTTGGAAAACCTTGCAATTCAAAAGAAAAGTAGGTAGAGCAGGAATCGGCAAATTAGCACCCATGAGCCAGTTTGCTCTCTGTTCATATATGATTTTAATGAAACACAGCTACACCCGTTCATTTCCATATTGTGTAAGGCTACTTTCACAGTGCAGCTGCGGAACTGGGTATTTGCAACAGACCATCGGCCTGCAAAGCCTAAACTATTCAATATCTGGATCTTTACAGAAAAACAAAAACAAAAAATTTACCAAGATAAAGTACTCAGGAGAGTGTTACCTCAATAGTGAGTCAACCTCAGCCCACACCTCTGGATCTAGTCCCTTCACTAATGTCTCTTGAACCATCTAAGTTGTCTCATATAAAAACCTATTTAATCTTTACTGCACCTCAGTGAGATTGTTACTTTTGTCCCCTTTTCACAGATGAGGAAACTGGGACATAATGAAGTTAACAACACACCCTGTAATAGCTAGCTGATCAAATGTGGTATCAGAATTCAAAGACAGTCTAGTTCCAGAGACTAAAATTTAAACTTTATATTATTCTGCTTCTTATTTTACTAATACTATTCAGTTTCATGTTGTTATATGACATATGTTAGGAGAAATGCTTCATTTGCTCTGAATATTGCAATAATCCCATTAATGTCCATGTTCGACAGCGTTTGACTCATAGCTAAGACATAGACTCTTGTCACTAATTGTCAATCTATTGTCTCTGGAAGAAGAAAAGAAAAGATCTTTCTAGTGTTATCTGCCAAGTTTTTGTTGTGTCTTATGCACAAGGAGTATCCTAAGTACCTCTGTGTCCCTTATAGGAGCTGGAACTCCAACCCCAACCTCAGTATATAAATTGCTATCCGAGTGATCAATGCTGGACTATGTGAGCACCTTCAGGGTCCCTCTTTCTGCCATTTTTTTTTAAAGTCCCAGCCTGATTACAGACTAAAATAACAGAAGAAAGCAAGCTGACCTCTTTTATTTCTAAGGCCTAAGGCAGAGCCAACCTAAGTTGCTTCTCCTAAGAGCAAGCCTGTTCTACCTCATCAATTTCCTAGGAAAGAAAGCCCCAAGAAGAGAGGATAAAATATAAGAGGTGAAAGGTAACCAGATGACCCTCCTTAATTATTTATAATCACTTTACTTCATCTCACCCTTTTGAGTGGCTCTATTGTGTATGTAAATCCATTTTGAGTAGAGTACAGACCTCTCTGATACAGGAGCAAGGAGCTGGAGGAAGTAAAGGAAATCAGATTATATATCTCCCTTGTAGACCCAGGTCTATGATTACTACTTGGAATGAAGTATACTATCCTCTAGGAACTACTTTCTCTTTTAATCATCACAGCACTCTAAGTTTGGTTCCCTTTCTCCCATTTCAAAGAGTTTTGTAAGCTTCAATTACATATGTATGTTAATAAATATATATATGTGTACAGCTCTGTGAAAGCCTGAATTGCATTTCATTTAATCTTTAGCTCTAGGAAATTGTAAAGAAAAATTTTAGAGATCCATAGGGACTGTTTTATACTTTATCTGTAAAAAAATACCACTGTGTTTTCTCTTTGGTTTTGTCATGCTATCCCCTGTGTTAGAATCAATTTTATTTACTCAACAGCAAGTATAGAAATTAACAGTCTAGTAATAGCATGGACACCTTGAAAACTTTAATTCAAGGTATATTGATCAGAGATATATAAATTCAGAGATAATATTCATAGTTGTACCAAGTGTTGTGGCTATAAACCAGTCTGATCCATCTATTGTTCATTCTGCTTGGTTGATGGCAATGCCATACCAGTTGTTAAGTATTTAGATTATCATACCAATAATGGATAATGAATTCGACAATTGAAATGCATTTGAAATGTATAAATTATCATAGGTTAATATAAATGAAAGTTACTGACTTTTTCAAAATATAGTAGCATGTAAATATGTAACGAAGTCTTTTTTATTTCCAATATTATGTTTGAAAGGTTGTATTTTTAATCTAACGACAATGTCATTGCACAAATTATGAAGACTCTCTTTCTGAATTGTCTTTGCAGTTTTAAGAATAATTATGGAATATCCCCAAAAGTCACAAATCTCTTATCTAAGGCTGGATTGAATTTGTAGAGAATCTAGAAATTATTCACATCTCATGAGTCAGCAAAAGACATTTGAGTTAATCACAGAGAGAGGCTCTAAAGTTTAAAGATTGTTGTTTATCTGTGATTTGTAACATGAAATTGAGCATGACACTTAATCTCAGTTGACCTCAACTTTATCATCTCCAAAATGAGAGTTTGGGATGAGGCAGCTTCATCAATTGAGTTTACAGCCGAAATTTTACATTATATTTTTCTGTGTTCATTAGGACATAGCATCCCTGAGACAGAAATAATATTCTAAAATAAAACTTAAATGTTTTTATACTATTTAAAACCTTAAAATAAAATGTCAAAATATAAGTAAAATATTCCATTTTTCCTTGACCCAAAGGGAAATACAATTTAATAAAACAAAAACCAAAAAAAAAAAAAACCAAGGGTATTTAAAAACTGAGCCTCAAATTTAAATGACAGCTTTATGGCTCAGCAATACAACACTTTTATTCTTACAAACCTAGCAATACATTCAGTCTCTGTAGCAAAAGGAGTTTTGGCAAAAAAAAAAAAAAAAAAATTAAGATCCAACATTTTAATAAATCAATGACTCCATCAAACCCTTCTTATAGAATTATATGAGTTAGTAAGAATCTGATCCATCGTGGTTGAATCAGAGAAGAAAATAACTTAATTTTACAAATTACAGCATTATACAGGTATAATCAACTATTGCAGCTGCAATTGTTAATTATTCAATTTTGTGTAGTATTTTTTAAACAAGTATAGTTTCAATCATTGCTTAGCTTTCTAATATAGTTGCACTACATAGAAATTTATTTGTAACATAGGCATAGATGGTCAAAAATGCTTGGAAATATTTCAAATGTAAATAAAATATCTCCTTGGAAATTCATTACAAAGTCGATATGCTCAATTATACACAATTTAAATCTAGCAAATGTCCAAATGATGATAAATTCTAAATTAGTACCATCATATTTAATGATGATTTATTTTACAGTATTAATGTAATAAACATTTTTCAACTGTATTTATGGTAGTTATATGCATATAACAATATGCTAATGCTAAGTTTTCAACACATTTAAGAAATTAAAAAATGTATCTATATAGCAAGTATGAGAAATTAGTTGCAGGACTAGCTATATCATAATATCATCTAGGCAATAAAATATCCCAATGTCTATAATTAGCTATGCCTGTATGTTTACAAATATAATAAAAATTGCATGTGTATGGTAGCATAGCTCATTTTGAAATATGACAAATGACATTGTTACACATACATTAATCAAAAAAAATACATTTGTATAAAAAAGTAAGGCATAATCAGACCTCTGAGTTTTTCTAAGATACAGTTGTGGTATTAAGGGGACTGTATTATGTTAACCTAGTAGCATATAATAGTTTATTAGATTTAAAATTAATATAGTTAAAATGTGCAATCCACACACATTTCATGGTCCAATATCATGTACCTGTACCCCAAACATTTGTCTCCTTTTTAATAGATTATGTAGACAAAATTAAATAGATAACCATCCTTAATCTGCCAGGCTGTGACTTTTTAATAGGATAATCTTTTAAGGAAAATTGCAGTTCACCAGATGTGCAAATCAGCCCCGAATAAATAGCTCACCACTGTTGGGGAAGGAGCCTGTACAGTTGGCATTTGTGATAACTTTCAGTTATACTTATCTAAAATTAAGTTTCAAACAATATTCAAATTTGATTAACTGAAATCTGATTGTGCTCAGAAGTATCCTTTCACATATGTAACATAAGAGGAGTGTAAATAAAAATAGTTTAAAATTATCTTCCTACAACATCCCATACTCTTCAGTCTACTACCAAAAGAAAAAAAAAATTGAAAACAAGAAACTGTGGTATTGGTATTATGAAAATCAACAGTCTGTAAATGTTTTTAAATAATGAGTTTGATAAACACCTCTGAATAATAGATATGCATTGCAGGGCACACATTCTATCCAAGAGTTTTATTTATTTATTTATTTATTTATTTATTTATTTATTTATTTATTTATTTTTGAGGTCAGTGTCACTGGCCCTCATATGTGGTACCTGAACTGGGGCCGCTGGCTTCCTAAGCCAGCACTTAACCACTGCACCACTCGGCCAGCCCCCAAGAGTTTTATCATTCTCTTTTTTTGTGTGTATTTTTGTTGGCCTAACAGTGAAAATCATGTTAATTCAATTGACAAGTATTTAGTATAAGACTACTATCTTCCAGGTTCTAAATTTTGGGATTTAGTGATGAAGAGATTGATAAAAATTCTATTTACAAAGAAAATTGAAGCAGTAGACATGAATCTGCAGGTAGTAACTGGGGAAGCTGCAAGTTAAACTGTTCCACATGTCATGTGCTATATGTGCCATCAGAGCAGTGTTGTAAAGCAGAATATCTTGTAGCTGTATAGGGGGTGGGAGGAAAAAGATGGGCATTCCTATAAAGTTAGTTGTATAAACTCCCATTTCTGTTCTCATGGACTCGGTTTAATTTGAAGTTTCGATTACCCTGCTTTATTCTATTATCTTTTCACTTTGCCTTACATAACATTTGATTTGTTTCTTCATTCTAACTGCATTAGGAACCATTTACCCTCATGAAGCTTTGGTTGTAACAATGTTTCTGCCACTTCTGCTACTTTCTCCTTTATCTACTTCTTTCCTCTTCCTCCTCTTGCTTAGCTCCCTTCTCTCCATCTCCCTTGTTTTTTCTTCCTAATGTACAAAGAACTGAGTTAAACATACTTCTCGCATATAATAGACAATAATCATTAGATTTTATGATTTTTGTCCTTTCCTGTCACTTCCCTAGTCTCATTCCCTCCCACCCTCTATGGACATTTTTAAATGTCTTATGTGTTTCCTTAGGTTTACAGGTATGTTTGAAGAATATTTAAAGTTATTTTGTGTATGTATATACCTAAGACTTCTGAAAACTATATTTTATTATAATATATTCTATTTAGTTTCTTCCTTTTGCATTCTATGTTATGTTCTTAAGTTCTGCCCATATTCACATATATCTGTCAGGTTTATCAGTTCTGCCTACTGGATAGTATTCCTTTTTATTCACTTTAACATTTTATGTATCCATTGTACTAGAGATGGGCACATAAGTTCCCTATAAGCCGCTGCTGCTTCGTGGTATGCTGTGCTAAGTATCTTTACACGTGCCTTCTGTGAAAGTTTCTGCATGGTATACATCCAGGGATGGACTTGCAATGCCATAGAACGTGCATTATTTCATTTAACTAAGCACTGTCACATTGCTCTTTAGAATCACTATTCTAGTTTACACTTCCAGAAATATCATTATCAACATGTGCTAGTGATGGACTGAACTGTGTCCCCCAAAAATCCACATACTTATACAGAGACATTGTGACATTGATGACATTTATAGGTGCTTAGCTTTTACTACCATCGGATTGATAGCAGTGTTTTAGTATTAAATTAGATTGATTCGTTTTTGAGACTCCCTTGTCGATATTTGCATGTATATACGTTTACATGAGGGAAGTGTTACCATGTTAGGGGAAACATTATATCAGTGAATTCTGGAGTATTTTGCTATGCATTCTGGAACTGTGAAGAAGCAATGGGAAAGAGTGCTTAGAGACCTCTCAACATGGGAGGCTTGATAGTAATAATACCCTCTATCTGTATAACAATTCATTGATCTTAATATCATTCATTTCACAGCTTATTATCTAAGTCTTAGTCCTGTAAGTTTATCATTATCAAAAATGATTTCTCTTTTCTTTTTTTGTTTTTGAAGGCAGTGTCACTGGCCCTCATATGTGGGATCCAAACTGGGGCCGCTGGCATCCCAAGCCAGCTCTTAACCACTGCACCACTCAGCTGGCCCAATGATTTCTCTTTTTAAATGTTTTACACTGAACTTTTTGTTGTTGTTTGTCTGTTTGCAATAGTTGACATTCTGTTTGGTTTTAGACAGTTGAACTAGGTCATATTTCTGGATTTGTTGCTTCCATTCTTCGTGTAGATTCAGAGCATCCTGTAACATTTTGTTTTGTTTTGTTTTGTTTTGTTTCCTTCTGAAGTTGTAGTCTCAATTAAACGTTGTTATTTGTAAGAAAGCCTTGACCCAGCTTTGGAGTTTGGAACAGCCAACTGATCAGAATGCAGTGAATACTGTGTTGCCAGTGGTACTCCATAACCCCATCCTATCTCAGTCAACTGGATTAAAATATCACTCTACTATTTTTATTAATAAAAGTAGAACTTGTGTTTACAAAGCCATATTTGCTACAATTCAAAGTCAATTAGCTTTCTTGTGTGATTAAATTATTAGAGATTCTCATTTTGTATTGAATGATAAAATAAAGAGAGCATTATTCACACTAAATATAAAATAATCCTCAAAAATAATTCAAAAGGGCATCTTTGAACACTAAACATGAAAAGATAATAACTGAAAACAATTTGAAAATTAAATGTGTAAGCATAAGATGTGATCAAATATCTCCTACAGTAGAATACCATGTGACCATTAAAATCATAAATGTATATATTAATATAATGAAGCACAAAAATAGATTTTCATGGGACATAGTGAAGATAAATGTAGTGACAAAACAGTTTAGGACACGATTTTGCAATGAATAGATAGATAGATAGATAGATAGATAGATAGATAGATAGATAGATAGATATAGGCAGATTAGCAGATGCATCGATGTCGTGTTGTATTTCCACTGGCTCTACCCCACCACTCATCCATTTTTTGCTCTTCTCTGCTCTCCTCTATTCCCTGGGGAAACTGATGATTTCCCATTGACTTATGTTTGGAATTGACCAATGAGAGGCTCTGGCAGGAACAGATTGAGCAGGAGAAGAGATTGAAGCATTTATTGCCTCTGCTACCACTTTGGATGCTTTGTGGTGATGGCCTCATTGTGTGACAGCTACATCTCCTATCAGACGCCCTACCTCTATGGCTCCAGTTCTCAGCCAGGTCTCACTTAGGTCATTTCTACTCTTTGCCCCTTCAAGCCTAGTATAAGTTAACAGCTTCCCACTACTCCTAATTAATGTATTTATTTTCTTAATTTTCCCTCTACTCCCCCACCCCATAAATAGTCCCTTCATTAATAACTTGCTTTAGAATTTCCTTCTGTGTGTGATCTTTGTTTCCTGCCAGGACTCTGACTGATAGAGAAGCACATAAAAAGGCTGTCATTATAGCCACCAAAATGTGTATAGGCTTGTTTTATGAGGTGTTTTCCCTGTGTTCTAAACTTTCTGAAGTAAATACATAATAATTTTCAATATAAATAATATAAAGTAAAAAAGAAAAAAAATCTGTACATGAATGAGAAAAAATCACATGCAGATAAATAACACTGATATGAAACAATGAAGAGCTGGTATCTTTTAAACATCTTATTCTAGTTGGATAGATTAATCCTAATGATATCCTACATCCAACCTGAAGTCCTACCCCCCTCCTCCCAAAATGAGCCAGAAAGAAAGGAGGGGTAGGGCAGATAAAGACTCATTTGAAGCCAAGTGAAAGGTGGGATTTGTACATATGCGACATTAACACTTAATTCCTCATCTTCATTTGTGCATGGATCAAAGGGATTTAGAATATTTCTAACCCCTCTCTACTCCATCTTTCCTTCCCTCCTTCTTCCCTCTGTGAAAGGGGTGTTTTGCTTAACTAAAGAGTTCAGCATAATCTCAAGATCCATACATTTAGTTGCAAATGGCACTATTTCATCTTTCATCTTTTCTTATGGCAGAGTAGTATCCTGCTGTATATATACGCCACAGCTTCTTTATCCAATCATCTATCAAAGGGCAATTTGTTTGTTTCCATGTCTTGTCTACTGTAAATAAAGCTAAATGAACTTCGGAGTACATATATCTTTACTGATAAATGTTTTCAGAGTTTTTTGGGTAGATACCCAGGAGAGGGATTGCTGGGTCATATGGTAATTCTATTCTTAATTTTTTGAGGAATCTTCACACTGCCTTCCATAGTGGCTGTGTGAATCTGCATTCCCACCAACTGTGTATGAGGGTTCCATTTTCTCCACTGCCTCTCCAACACTTTTTATTATTTGTCTTGTTGATGATAGTCATTCTAACTGGCTTGAGATGATACCACATTGTGGTTTTTATTTGCATTTCTGATTTAGTGATGTTGAGCTTCTTTTCATATATCTATTGGCCATCTGTATGTCCTCTTTAGAGAAATGTCTATTCATGTCCTCTGCTCGTTTTAATTGGATTGTTTGGTTTTTTTGTTGTTGTTGAGTTGTATGAGTTCCTTATATATTTTGAATATTAGCCCTTTATCAGAGGTGTTGTTTGCAAAATTCTTCTCCCATTCGGTTGATTGCCTCTATATTTTGTGGATGGTTTCTTTTGCTGTGCAAAATAGTTTGATATAGTCCCATTCATTTATTTTAGCTTTTACTTCTCTTGCCATCCAGGTCAAACTCATAAAATTCTCTTTGAACCCAAGGTTTGTAAGTTTAGTACCTATATTTTCTTCTAAGCAGTTTATTTCAGGTCTTATGTTTATGTTTTTTATCAACTTTGAGTTAATTTTTGTACATGGTGACAGGTAGGAGTCTAGTTTAATTCTTTTGCATGTGGCTTCCTATTCTCCCAGCATCATTTATTGAAGAGGCTTTCTTTTCTCCATTGTATGTTTTGGCTCCTTTGTCAAAAATTATCTGTTCATATTTATGTGGGTTTATTTCTGAGTTTTCAATTGCGATTATCATGCTAACAAAATAAAAAATGTCGAGAACAACATGGTTTCACTGCTATGTGGGATATAAAACTACAAGCAACAAAAGAACAAGACAAACAAAACAAAAATTCAGACAATGGTATAGTGGTTACTGGAGAGTAAGGGAGCAGGGGAGTGGTATGAGGGTAAACAGGGTCAAATATATGGTGATGGAAGGAGAACTGACTCTGGGTGGTGAACACACAATGTGATATATAGATGATGTATTACAGAATTGTACACTTGAAGTCTATGTAATTTTACTCACCATTGTCACCCCAATAAACTTTAATTAAAAAAAGAAAGAGTTCAGAAAGAACCAGGCAAGTCCCACTGAGTAAATTCTCCAGTGGCCTTCTCCTTGGGAAAGTCCATCCTCTGATCACATCCATTGCTTCCAGCTGACTAATCCAAATAGCAGAAGCCTGAGTTCTTGCAACTCTGCCAATAATTTGCTTGGGCAGGGTTAATTAACTGTGGGACCTGTCAGGTTCCCACTGATGAGGCTGCATATCTGTGCCATATTTTAAATTCACCCTTATCCATTTAAGAAGATATTTTGATCTCTGTCCTTATAATTCCTGCATCTACTCAAGGTGTTCCAAACTGGAGCAGGAAAGAAAAGAGCATTTTACTGATACTGTCAAACCATGAAACCATTAGGATTCCTTTTGTATGCCCACATGTGCCATTGTTTTTAATATGTGAATTTTTTGTTATTCTAAATGTTTTATGTGGTTATTGCCTATATTTTCAAAAAGCAATATTGAAAGTATATAAAAGAAAAATGAATCATGAAATCACAAAACTTGGAGTTTAAAAATTTTATGTTTCTTCTGAAACTCTATGTTAAATTACTATATGTAATCATTTATGTAATATAAAATTCTATATATTACTAAATGTATTAAAATAATATATATTACTAAATATATATATATATATATATATATATATATATATATACAACATAGTGTTTGCACTTTATAGCCTAATGTTCTCACACATCCAACCTTATGTCCTACAGTGTTCTAATAAGCAACATTTTACACTTTATGTTGGGACTTTTTTTCAATTTAATTAATTTTCAGTGTCAGTAGAGCAGTTAAGAACAACAGCCTCCAGAGTAACAGTGCTTGATTTTGAATCCAGATTCTAGCACTTATTAGTTCTCTAACTTTGGGCATGTTTCTTAATGTTCCTATGCCTAAATTTCTGCCTCTATGAAATAAGGGTAGTAAAACAATACTTGTTAATTTTTTTGTAAACATTATGAGATAATCTATAGGAACATGATAAAAAGGCTTAAGTCTCCACCCTCCCATGTTTACATTCTAATGGAAGAAGCAGAAAATTAAGTCACTCTCTCTCTCTCTCTCTCTCTCTCTCTCTCTCTCTCTCTCTCTCTCTCACACACACACACACACACACACACACACACAAACACACACACACACACACACACACAAAGTTTTAAGAAGAATAAAGCCATGGATATAAGTCATGCATGGGTCTTGGTAAAGCATATTCTAGGAAGAGGGCTCATGTAGACAACCTGAATTAGAATACAGTTGAGGAGATCCATGTGACAAGCAAAACGAATACAGCAGCAGTTGACATAAGATGACTTTGACGATGTAGATCATGAAGGACCTCAGTGGCCATGGCAGAGAGGCTGAATTTTATCTGAATATGACATGAAGACACTGGACAGTTTTAAGCAGTGAGGTAATGGGCTTTTATTTACATTGGAACAAGCCAATAAACAGTTTGACAGCTATGTAGAACAACACTCTATCCAGGGCAAGACAGGAAGCAGAGAAAACAGTGAGGATGTTCATGTTATGACCAGAATTAAAGAGCCTGGACTGAGACAGTGACATACTAAGTGTGGGGCTTTCAGAGAACCACAAGTGCGGTGCACTTTTGGTAGAAAATTCGAAGACCATGATAAAACCGTTGTAAAGAAATTCTGGTGTTTGTTTTTTTTTATTATCACCATACTTTCAGCAATTCTACATATCCATGATTAAATATTGTACTTGTCCCAAAAGGAGCAAATGCTTCCATTGCCCCTCCACCCTGTTTATGCCAGTGGACCTAGCTGGCTACTGAGAAACTGTTAATATACCATCATATAGTTGAAGAAAGGGTCAACAGAATTTGATGATGAATTGGATCTAATATGTTAACAAATGCAATCTCAAACATATTTCGTGCAACATTTAGGTGAGATATAGTACTGTTTGTAATACAGCCTTTATTATATACTATGTAGTATGTGTATGATAAACTTCGTGTATGGTCTAGGATATGTTAGTAGATTATGTACTCTACTCCATTGATTATACTTTCAATTAGTTTGTCAGTTCTATACTATATTAATTGTGTTTCTTTATCATGTTTTAATATTATATAAGTTAAGTATCATTTACTAAGATTATTTTTCTAAGAGTTCTTGATTATTATTTATTAATTAATGCACTTGTTAAGATGCTTTTGGTGACAAGTATGAAAACTCCCAGCTGGAACCAACAATAAAGAACCTTGTAATCTCACATAAGAGAAAGTTCATAGGTAGGACCAACTTCAGATTTGGTTGATTGATTTAACAAATCTAAGACATTTTCAAGGAATCAGGTTCTTTCTTTTATCATGTTTTCCTGTCCTCAGTGTTGGCAGCAAGGTAGCCCTTGCATCTTCACAGATTATACTGCAACAAGACACCATCCTGGGAAAGTGATGAGACTGTCTTTTTCTGTGGCTCTCAGAAGAGTGTAAATATTTCTTAAAGTCCCCAAGTAGGCTTCCCTCATGTCTTTTGGGCCAGGATTGGGCCATGTGCACATCTCAGAATGAGGGTCTAGAGAGGGGAATGATTACGTTTATATTTGGTAGTGGTATCTGCTTCCTCTTGGGTACATGGCTGTGTATGTGTGTATTTGGGGAGGGAGGGAGGGAGTAAGGGGGGAAGGAAGGCAGGAAGAAAGGGAAGAGGCGAGGCAGTAGGGGAAGGTCTAACTACTAGAGCAACATGAAAGGAACTCAGGAGGCAGAGAGCCTCTGCTCCTTGAACTGTTTTGGGGGAGACTGGAGGAACATTGCCGTGGACAGGAAAGAGAAAACCAAAGCATCAGGAAAAATTTCAACTAAAGCAGTGACTTTAGAACTGTATTGTAAGGACAACCCACTCTAGAAAATTCATTTTATCACAACCCTGAAACATAATCTCAAACGTACATTATGAGAGTGTGTATGTGTGTGTAGTATGTATTATATATAATGTAAAAATTTATATGAATATAAACTTTTATATATAATATTTATATCTGAATTAAAAGTTTCACAGAACAGTATTTATTCTTAGTACATGTGACGCACTCTGATATATTCTGTTACCTCCTGTTTAATGCTGGACTACATTACCTTTTATTGGTTTCAGACTACAGTTTAGAAAATCCTGGCCTAGCAGGTCCTTCAGGCCAGTATGTACAAAACCTTAATACACATAATAATCTTCTTTCTGCTCATAACTCTGTGTATCAAGTTTAAACAATGAGCAGTAGCTTGATATGTCTCTTTATTTAGCATTTACTCTGTGTGGCTCATGCAGGAGTTGGCCTGAGGAAATGTATGCTTAGTGAATTACTTGAGAGCAAAAGGGAAGCAAGCCCCCCGGGCAGGTTCAGAACTTCAATACTAGTAAACCTCTAAAGGATGTGTTGCTCCTGGTGGGAACTCAAAATTGTGGGAAACTGGGGCAACGCAGCCTGAGCAAGTGTCCTTACACCACGTGTAGCTACCTCTTTGGAAGAGTTTTTCCTTTGGGATACTGTAATTAAACATTTTATATCATGTGTAAAACTAAATTATCATGGTGCTGTTAAGATGTGTTCCACTTTCTTTTGTTAGTGGTTTCTAGAAACACCTATCATTTTGTAGGTTAGAACACTGAATAACTTCTTGTGTGAAATAAGATGCTTAGAAAACTACTAGCTAGATCATGCAACTCATAATTTGATAATCCTTGGGCATGTGTGAGTATACTGTAAAAATTTATTTCTTGAACTATAATAATACCTGAATTGTAAATTATTCTATTTATTTGATATGGACCAATCTAGTTTAATTTTGTGCACTTTTAATTCTGCATTTTGCATTAGTGAAGAAGAGGTTCATAATCTGACTCTTTTATTCTAAAGAAGTAAATTAAGTTTTAAAGTGTTGAGCATAAAAATGAATTGGTGAATGTTTATTTTACTTCTTTTGAGAATCCCTTTCCCAAGGGCCAGGCAGTATTTTGCATTTTGGTCACTTTTCTTTTTGCTGAGATAATGAGAGTGGGGACTCTACCACGGCAGGCGATTGCTTTGAGCTCTAAGCACTTTGAAGAGATTAGCCCCATTGATATTCTCTTCATTTATGGGCGAGAAATACTGTCTTTCCCCTAGTAGACAGACTGACAGCTGTGGAACAGAAATCGCTTTTGTCTAGCAAATAGTATGGCACTAAATAGTTTCTTTTCAAAGACATATATGCAACATTAGAACGTTCCTTAAAATGATTGGGAGCCTCATTACTCTGACTTGTTAATTTTAGCTGAAACTGCAAAGTTAAATTTGGTATCATTTCCCTAAGAAAATATCCTTAAAAGGGTTACAGCCTGGATTGTATTGTTATTAAGCAAGCCAACTTGGTGATGAGCAAGTTAATTATCCTGGGGATAAAAGAGGGAAAAATGGTATGATTCCTGCCAGCAATACAATGAAAAATACATGAATGAACTATTTGGACGTCTGCCGACACGGTAGCACTTAACTGGACAGTGGCCTGTATCTCCTGTGTCTGAGTTCAATCAAAGATGAGTTTCTTTGATTTAAAAATGTTACACTTTGCTGGAATTCTGATGAAGCTATATAAATCATAGAAGTTTTATGCCAGGTGACTCCACGTGCATCATGTGATTGTTGTTTCAGAGAGGTTCAATTACCAAAATCTCCATTCAAATGACGTTCTGTCATTAAAAATAAGTCTTCTATGGGAGAGGGATATAAATACATACATATATGTAATATATTTGATAAAAAAAAAGTATAAATATACAGAGAGTGCCAAAAAATGTATATACATTTTAAGAAAGGAAAACTCTTAAAATTTGTAATACTCAATCTATACCGATAAAAAAGGGTGAATACAAGTCACATTTGACTTCTGCAATTACAAGAGGTGCTCAAAGTGGTGACCATCAGCGTCCAGACACTTCTGATTATGGCGAACTACTGCTTGAGCAACGCTGACCAAAGTGTCCACTTGTATACCTTTTTTGGCATCCCTGGTATATAGTTTTATATACACATATATACTATACTATATATACTTATATTGTTTGAATTGCAGGGCTGCACTTCTATCCAGTGTCTGGCTTAAATATTGGGAGGTCGGAAAATCATGATGCATTTTTGCAACAAAAAAAAAAATGTAGAAAAAATACGTCATGACTTTTCCGAAAACCCAATATAAGAGCTTCATCTAAGGATTAGCTTAATGCTCCAGGCAATAGGTTAGATACCACAACCTTTTGAAGGTCATCTATCCTTCCCTTTCTGATAGCATCCCTTGAAATTTAACAGCTTAGCATGTTTCTGTTGCCTTTGTGTCCCTTGCTCTGTTATACACACATAAAAAGGAACAGCACTTTTATTCAGAAAAGTTAGTAAAAAAACCTGTGATTTAGGAAACAAGATTATCATCAAATAAGTCTTTTATTTATGCTATTCAGACCATCTGTCTTCAGGATATCAAAAATATTGATAAATTTTCTTGTCAATTGAACCTGTGAAATAGAAGCACATTCTATAAGCTCATGATTACGTCCTGTGGTTTGAAACAGTGAATTTGATTATATGACATGTTGCTGCAACCCCACCCCCTCCATGCACTTGAAATCATCAAACCTGTGCAAACTCCAAAGCCAGTTTATTAGGAGAGGACCTATGATATAATTTTATACATTCCTTCAGTGTGTTCGAAATTAAAAATGACCACCATCTCCATTCCTCCAGCTTCATAATGCCAGTCCCAATATCATAATCAGAGATCTTGGGCATGCTCCCCTGTGGCACTGATGGAGTAATAGGGATGGGTGAGGGACTTCTTCAAAGATGGCTAGGGTCAGAAAATTGCTATTCTGCCTTTCTCTCCAAGAGCACCTCACAGGATCACAATATTCTGCAACTGCTTAGTGCTTGAAACTAGAGTCAATGAGATTTTTCCAAGGTCGATACATTTTTTTAAAGTAATAAGACAAGGTAAGAAAATCTTAATCTACAGATCTGGTCGCTTTTTCTTAGGGCCACTGCTTTAGCTGTGTTGGACCTTAATTTACAATGGAAAAAAACCCATCAGAATTTTTGGCTCCTTTAGATTGAGATAGATTGTTTATAAGTGCTTTTAGAATGTCAAAGCTCTTCCTTTTCAGTGTACTTTTCTCTAATTTACCAAATGTATTTTGTTCTTTTGTTGCACTTTGCTGAGTTATTTGCATTCCCTTTGTATGGTTATTTCAATAAATATTTGTTGATTGATATCTGCAAAGAAAATGTTTATTGAGGACCTTTAACCCTAGTCATTATCAGTGCTTTTTTGTGAACTTTTCAGATAATTTCTGAAAAATGCCCATTAAACTCTTATAAAGTTTAAATTTGAGTATATTTTTCAGCATTTTTGCTTCACTTTTAAAGGAGAACTTTGCTTCCTGGCAGTAATAAAGATTACTATTACATGAGCTCTCCTCCTATGGAGTAAAAATATTTTATCTTGTTCCATAGATTCAGTGGTTCCATAAATTGCTAGTTGAAGAATCAGGTTTGAAAATATTGATTTGCAACTAATACCAGTGCATCAAGGGTGACTGGAGCCCTTTAAGAACAATAAATAATAAATAAATACTGTATATGATAAGTGAAACATTATTAATGTTGAAAACATTTAGTTTCTGTTACCTGCAGGAATTAGTTACTGTAATTGTAGTTGACCAAACAAACAACCAATCCGAAAGTCAATAGCTTAACACAAACATGCTAACTTCCCACCATCAGTCCAGGGTGAGGAGACCTCTCTTTCACGCAAATGTATGTGGTCCAGGACAGCAAAGGCACTTCCGTTTTCAGTGTGTAGTTTCAAAGGTCATCCTGGGCGTGAACATCTAGCCAGCAGACAAAAGAAGAAAGGAAAAAATAGAAAGCCCACTCTGGAACGACCTTGACCCAGATGTAAAATAAATCTTTTCTATTACCAGGGCCAGTTGCTATAGATAGTTATCCCTTAAACAGGAATACAAAGTTGAAAAATTACAGGATAGACCTGGGGAAAATTGTAAAAATTACAATAAAAAAATTCTGCAAACATATCTTTCTGTGCCCCTCTTATCAGTGTACTCTACCCTGTAGTTGTAGCTTTCTTAGTAGGCTACGGAGTTGTCTTTCAAGGATTTATTTTAGCAAATGGCTATACCATCTATGCACAAAGAAAATGAAATAAGCCTATAATTTTGTGGAGTTCTTAAAGGTAAGCTAACAAAAAGATTCCTTGCATTTTCCTTTGATTCCAAAGAATGTACACTTATCCATGCTTTTCCTTTGGGACCTCAGTAAGACAACCTTCCCTGAATCTTTCTTCAAGTGTTTCATATAACAATAGAAGTACAGTAATGGTCAGTGTTTCCTGGGCTTCCTCACTCCCTCATGAGAGACTCCAGTGGGATTTATTGTGTGTGTGTTTATACATATTTTAGAAAAGAGTTTAAAAAAAGAGTTTAGAAAAGAGTTCTTTGCAAGAAATAAACAAACAAAAACCGTGTTTTTCTTTGAAGTTACAATGTGTTTTCTAGATGTTATTAGCATATCTCTGGGGCTAGAATTTTATGCTAAATTAGTTCTTAATTTGTATTTTTGAATATCTATTATTCATTTATAATTAGTGCTAAACCCTCATTCCAGGAATGCTCATAAATATGGAACAATTATTAGGAAATTAATTAAGGTCTAACTTCAGGGATGTTTGGAATAGCACTCTCTTAATGGCAACTCCCAGTATGTATTGTATTTATATAAAAACTAAAACCATCTTCTTGCCAAGGGATATGATGATATGGTCCCATTAGACACATATACTTATTTTGTGTAGAAAGGAGCCTCATTCACAGCATTGTTCTAGCTCAAAACCCCTGAAATTTCTCTAGCTGCTTTTTTTTAACGTACAGACTACCACCCAGTGCTTTTTAGCTTGAAAAAAGGTGCAAAATCTTCGCCCCCTTGAATTTTCTTTAAAAAGACTGACCTGATTATGGCAGCTCCCCTCTGTAAAATCCTTGATGGGAGCCACTGTCCTACCATTTCTTCGTATTGCAGGTGTTGTCAGCATTCTGCATCTTTGCTCTGTGGATTCCTGTCTTCTTTCCTGCCTGGAGAAATCCTTATTCATCCTTTAATGTTCTCTTCAAATATATCACTTCCACTCCTCAACTTCAGTCCCTCAACCAGAATAAATTCCATTCTCTTCTATATTTTTATTTTACACTGTGTACACATCCCTATTGCATTAGCATTAATTTGGGTTTCACAGGCCACCCCCTTTACAGTACAGTATTCCTGGAGAAAGACATACTTATCCACCCTTCCACCCCCCCACCCCCAACTCCGTGTTCTACATCTTCGGCATTGTGCCTGGCTTAGTGTGGGTGCCCATTAATGTCTACAAAATTACTTTGAGGTTGATTTTATGCTGAAATAGATGTGGTTAAAGCAGGAAGAATTCTGGAACCCTGTGGCCTGAGACATTCAGGGTTATAATATCTAAAACATAAGGACACTGATTCTTCAATTTCAGAACCCCTCACTTCACCTTCCCTAGAGAGAAATGGAAGTTTTTGTGACTCAGAAAATCAGTTCATTGGGAATACAGTAAGAATTATGCCAAAGGCCTTTTGTCAAAAAAAAAAAAGCTGCTGATAGAAGTCATTATATGTGATTTCCAGTTTGAGATGATCTGTTTATAGTATGGCTAATAATTAATATTGTAGTTAATTCAGTGTTAACAATACTTCCTCTGTGTCATATTAACATTGATATGAATTTTCACAATAGTTATTAAAAGCCATGAACTCCTTCCAATAAGCAGATATTTAATATGACTTAACAATAATTTCCTAATATATAGATAGAGAAGTGTTCAAGATAAATGTTAAGTGAAAAAAGCAGGATATAGATATGTGTGTGTCTCTCAATTTATATATATATATATATATATATATATATATATATATATATCATATATACTTAAGTAGATATAGTTGCATATACATACATAGAGAAGAAGAAATTGAGAGAAAATGTAGGTGGTTATTTTTTCTAAATTTTCTATATGGTCATATTTAATTTTTATTACCCCAAAAATCTTATTTAAAAATGTTATTAAAACTAATCTAATTGGATGTAATTAGGATATTTTTGGAATAAAACTTTCTTGTTTAACTGAATTATCTTTCTTTAGGCGGGGGATATTAGATTTCTGCAAACACTGTGGTATATTTTTATAATAAACTAATCTAGGAAATTGGAATGTAGCAGTCTTGAGGTTGCTACATTATGTGGTTTGTAAAATGCTGAAAGTGATGGTAATCAATGTAGAAAACTGCATATATAAAATTAGAAACAGATGCTAATACACAGGTGGTTGAACAAAAAATAATGTAGCCCTGGTTCAGTAGTCTTGTGCTAAAGGAACATCTGGATGTATGTTTTATCTCTAAGCTAAAAGTTGCTAACAAGAAATAATATCTAGAAATTTCTTGAATGAATGGAGTTGAATCAAAAAGTGAATTTTAAGGTGACCTTTGAGTCTGTATTGTTTTTGAATCTGCCATGCATGGAAATATGTTACTAACAAGTATGTCATGTGTGCACACATGTTTTATGGCTCATGCAGTTTTTTAATATTATAGAAATATTTCTAATCTCTAATACCCAGTATTCAAAGTAATATAGTCATCTAAAAGTCCTTCTTCTAGAATGCTATCCATTATATGTAACATTAAATAAAGCATAGCTGTGTCCATCATATAGTGGAATGCTTAGAAAGTTTTCATTTGAGTTATGAACATTTGTTTCACAAACTAAGATGACCTACCATGCAATCCTTCTTAGGCTTCCAACAAATCAAATAATAATGTGTGTCTAGGACAAGAAGATATTACAGTTATGGCATCTGAATAATGAAAATATTTTCAAGCTCCAATCAGTTGCTTACTAGTAGAAACATTTAGCAAAACAAAAGTTAAGTGTATAAAGAACAATAAATGTCATTTAGTTCCTAGGAGTTTGTTGTAATAGTATTTGGTCTTTCACCATTTGCAAAGTTAGAAAAAAACAGATGGATCTGCATTCAATAAGATCCCATTCTCTGATAATGTTTTTATAGCCTGCATTGTTTCCATTGAGTTTTGTGCTAACAGTTTGTGTAATTATTTTTTCTCTTTAGCCATAATATTGTAAGCGTATGAAATGGGCAATATGTCAGGAATAATTAGGCCCCATAGTATTGAAACCACAGTGGATAAACAGCTCCTTTTGTAGAAGCAGCTCATTACCTGCATACCTGTCAATTTTACTTAGCAAATACCATCTGTTTTTAGCCACCTCTTTCCCCAGAGGAGCAATTTCTCTTCCACGAAGAACTGCTCCATGATGTCAAAATACTTTCCCCATAAAATGGCCTCTCCTGCCTTCTCCACTTCTTTCTGTTCCTACTACACTGGGTTATTTATTATAGAACCAGCAAAAGTGGTACGAGATAATTTAAAAGGTAAAATAAAATAGATCTGATAGACAATGCCCTCAGCAGAACAGGTATACTATAAATGTGCTTAGATGGATTTATGGCTACAGGAAGCTTTTGTATGGACAATAACTATCAGAGAATATTTACATGTACTTGTGACTCTGGGTTTCTCAGCAGCAGTAAGCCAACTGGTGTTTGTCAATCACATAAAACTCATACATTTCAATTTAGTTTGAAATCATAAGGAACATTATGACTAAAAAAAATGGTTTCATATTCCTAGATTTTAACAGTTTGGATTTATTATTATTTTTCAGAAAAAATATGTAATTGGTGTTAGAATACTTTAGATCAGTTAGCAGTTATTTTAATGGAGACAGTCAATTTTATCATTTAAATTCCCCTAGATAAATACCATAGATGTATATAAAACTGTACAGATAAATAATGTCCTTCATCCTTCATCTGCCATTTCATGACAAACTAATCTCAGCTTTACTAAATATGAGGATGCATATTATAAAAGCACCAGAGACTGCAGTACCTTCATTGCCTACCACTGGAGAGTAATTTAGGGAGACATCAGGAATTTACCCAGCAGTCTATGCTCAAGTTTATATGTTTTGAGAGAAGAATAAAACATGCTTGATATTTCTGCATATTTCATGTTCGGTTGTCAGAAAAATCATGATGTATTTTGTCTATTTTTTCAAAGATCAACAAATGATATCTTGCCCATTTTATTCAATAATCTTTTGCCATCTTTCAGTGAGCTTCATAATTCCTCATTCATAAAAGAACCTGTCTTTGTTTGCAAAAAACTGAACAAGGTGCTGATTTACAGCCTTATTTGAATTGAACATTATGCCACGCAAAGGGTTTTGAAGACAGCGAAACAAGTGGAAGTCTGATGGCTCAAGGTCAGGTGAGTATGGTGGGTGTGGCAACACATCCCATCTAAGCTCCAATAATTTTTGATGGGTGATCAAATTTGTGTGTGATGGTCTCAAGTTGTTACGATGAAACACAACTGCTTTACAATTAACAAGCTCTGGAGGTTTCTAGATGATGGATTTGTTCAAACTGTCCTATTGCCGACAGTACACATTCAAATTGATTGTTTGGTTTCTTGGTAGGAGCTCGAAAAAAAATGCACCTTTAAAATCCCACTACACTGAGAGCATAACCTTCCTCTGAAGAATGTCTGCTTTCAATGTTGTTTGAGGCGAATCATCACATTGGGACCAACACGGTTTGTGCACCACATTGTTGTAAACAATCTACCTCTCATCACCAGTTATCAGTTGCTTCAAAAATGGATCATTTTCCTCACGTTTAATGAACATATTGCAGATGTTTATATGCTCTGTCAAATGAACTTCTTTGAGTTCATGTGGAACCCCAAAATCAAGCTTGCTTACATATCCGAGCTTCTTCAGGTGGTCGTGAATGCTTCAATGATGGATGTTCATTCAATGTTTCTGCAGTCTCTCGTGTCATGTAACGTGGGTTTGACTTGATCAATGCCTTTATTTTGTCATCGTCAACCTCAGTGGGCTTCCCTGACCGAGGAGCTCCATTGAGATCAAAATCACCGGCACGGAATTTTGTGAACCATCATTGGCACTGTCATTCTTGTAGAGCATTGTCACCGTAAACTTTATGCAACTTTTCACAAGCTTGACATGTGTTCTTCCCTTTATGGAAGTAAAATATGGCAAAAATGCAGTTTTGTCTTCCATCTTCCTCATCTTGTAAAATCTCCAAAACTCAACCAAATAGCTCAATTTTTATTTTTAGAACGAAGCCAGAACTGTCAGCTGTCAAATGACATAACAATAACATAGATGCAAATGTCTCTAGTACTTCCAAAAATGAACTAGTGCCATCTATAGCAAACATGCATCATGACTTTTCCGACAACCCAATAGTATTTAGGAGACTTGTCCAGAGCAGAGTGGGAATTTTTTGTTCTTATCCTCTTTTGTCATATGATGCCACAGTGGTCCACAGTGAGTGAAGAAGCAATGGCTATAGTACCTCAGTATAAAAGGAGAGTTGACCACAAAAAGGACCCAGAAATCGGAATTAATATGTAGTTCTGTTATAATACCTGGAATAACATTCAGAGTCCAGGTGTTCCCAAAATAAATTTTAATACACTTAAATAGATTATAATGTCTATCCAATTTAATTACAAACTATCTTTTTTCTCCACCAGCATTCATCCTCCCGCTAAGCAAACAGTTAATTCAGTATAAACAAGGTAGCTTTCAGGAAACTAACATGCACTATGACAATATACAATAATGACAAAACTAAGAAAAAAAAAATATCTGGATCCTCAGAATTGGGCCAACAAACCACGTATTATTGAACAGGCACAAATTGTGATGGGCGTCTTTGCAATCTAGTCTCTGCTGGTGGTTCCAAGATTAGGTTTTTCTTATACCTAAAGAAATTTTCTGGAATAATTAATAACTCAGGCGGAATGTGAAAGTTCTAATATTAACCTAATGCAAAATGACCTTTGACCCTTTCTCTTCTATAACTCAAGCCAAACCTATCTGAAGCCACTTTTGGCCTGAATGGATTGCATTTAAAAACCTCTGGTTGATTTAGCTATCAGTTTTATTAAAATCATAAACTATTTTGTCCTATCCAAAAGTAAAGAAGATTTCTAGCTAATTTTACTTTACTTACTTGTTGTTTTCCAACTAAATTTAGAAATAATTTTACAAAACATGGCAGAAATATTTTTGAAAGACATTAAATTAGCAATAGAACATAGATTAACAGAGAACATCTAGGGAGGAGGAAAAGCAATAAATGTGAGCATATAGAACAAAGGACTATCTAAAAATGAGGAATGTGATTTTTATACTTTAAATTTATGTACTTATAACACATCTCTCCCTCTCCATAATACTAAGCTGACAGAAGCATGTCAACCTAACATGATATAATGAGCAGAGAGAAGGAGATGTCATACTTCTTGGCTACAGGTAATAATATAAAATAGAGGTCACTGATTTGACATGGCAGAAAATACCATGTGCTTCTCTCTAGCAAGGTGATTCCAAGGAGGTTAACATAGCTTCCTGTTTTCTGATCAGTCCTTTTTCTCATTTTCTGACTCTGATGGCTTCCAATACTACTATATAAACACATACAGAATGAAGGAGGAGGTAAAACTGCTCCACTAGTGGACATCTCTGCAAAGGGCACACAATTTGCTAGAACATGGCTCTAGCACTTCACGTCCTTCTTCACACACCTAGGTTTAAATGTTATCAAACAAGTCTTATAATTCTCTGCCACTGTTACTTTCATAAGATGTAAAATTGTATATTCTCATCATAACAAGCAGATGGTTTTCATTGTTACGTTAATATATAAACCATAAGAAATATCTAAAAACTGCTTCCAATCTAGTCAAGGTTATGGTTGAGAGCTCCTCTAACTGCCATGCCTCTTCTATCATAGTGACTTGAAGTACGTTTGTAGATGACTCCTAAAATCAGAACTGCATGCTGCCACCAACACACACCTTGTACACACACAAAGTCATCAAGAACAGGAGATGCAACAATGATTTAAAACCCTACGTTCATGGTCTGTGATCTTCTATATATTTTCCACTAGATTGATCATGGAATTAAATGAACTGACAGTTTATTGCTTTCTCTTTCTCTTTTCTACCTTTTGCTGGAGATGAAAAAAAAAAATACCATGACAAAAGAAGGGGGAAAATTAAACTTAAGAATCTAGACATATTTTACATTAGAAAATATGCTCTGTAGTTACCAGTTTACTTATTTTATTATTCTTACTTTTGAGAGTATAGGTAATCTGTTTCCTCATTTTAAAAGTAAACATACCAATGACTCAACTAGTATACTGGGCACTCAAAATTTGGCCCATAACTTTTCAGAAAGTATAATCTAAAATTGATGTGAATAGTTACATGAACTACTTAACAGTTAGACTAATATGTACATTATATAACAGACTAATGTGCACATTATACAATCAAGGTTAAAAAATAATAAGCCTGTTTTGCAATTCCTTCTTCTGTTCAATATACGTGTTACAAGATGACAAACGTGTGCATTAGGTATATGTATTTTATGATGGGGATGAAAAAGGCTAGTTTTTTGGTTTGTTTGTTTTAACTTTCAATCTTTTTATGGCTTCTGCATAACTTTGTAAATTATAATGATGCAGATTTACAAGATACCTAAGTATAATATTAATGTAATATATTGGGACCAAGGCTGAATCAAGTGTCACGGTAGATTCTGTAATTTTCACACTTGCTTTGCCTTTTAGCCATTTTAAGGACTGATGTCTTTATAAGGTGCTGGAATCATGTCACCTTATCTTACATAAATACCAGATCCATTTCATTGCTCAGATCCTTTCCACACCTCTCTATAGAAATTTTGAAAAGTGAGTAAAATATACACTTTAAAAATTAAGCTATTTTATCACTATGGCCATTGGTTGTGTACTTCTAATATCCCAAAAAATCACAGTCTAGACGAAATCATAGCAATGAAGTACTTGGTGTATAGTAAATATTCAAGTACTTTTTGGAATAAATGACTCTAACCTTTCGGTATTTTCCTAATATAGCAGGTTGGTGGTAAACTCCATTTACATTATTCTTCCTCGTTTCAACAACATGATTTTGTGTTTGTAGACAGCCCATCCCTTTTCTGAATTGCTGCCTGTTTCCCTCAATGTAAAAATGTAAACATCAACTACACATTTTTCCATCATGGTTCTCTGAGCTCAGGCCTAATCATAAGCAGATCCATTTCTGCTTCCATTTGTTGTTTGAATTTTCTTCTCAAAATTACCTTATTATAAGAAAGGAACAAACAGTATAATACCTGGTAAGGAGAAGTATAAAAAAATGGAGTTAATTTTTCTCCTATACAGGACTTCTGGAGACAAAATTACTAGTGTTGGTGTGAAGGCTCAAGGATGGTGTGAAGGCTCAAGGTCTCAGCCTTTCTCTCTTGGCTGTGTAAGGAAGCAAAACTTCCTTCTTCCCTTTAGTTGGTCTAATCATTAAATTTACATAAAACAGATTAACAGGAGAAAAACACATTAATTTCCTGTATATGGGAGCCCATAAAATATGAGACTCAAAGAAGTGACCAAAGCAGTCAGCTTTTATACCTTTTAGACAAGGAAATAATAAATTTGTGAAGACTTGACAAGACAAAGACGTTTGGGCTTGGGGTAGCAACTTAGTGATGGAGTAACAGGGTTTGTTTATACAGCCTCCCCAGCCCTAGATTCTCTGTCTCTGGTGATAAGGAGCCTTCCATCCTCCTGTTACAGGAAGGATACTTCTGCATGAAAGATTTAGTTCCTGCTTTCAGGGGCCCAAAGGAGGTGAGTGTCCTCCTTGCACAGGCTGTTTTTTAAGTAATTTACTTCAAAATAATATGGTCAAGGGGCATGTTTTGGGGAGGCATATTCTGTTCTCCTTTTGCTGAAAGTTGGCTGCTGCAGCTTAGGGCTTGTTCAAGTTAATTTGTAAGCGGGCATTGGAGCTATATGACGAGTTTACTCGTTTCCCGCAAAAAATGTGTTAAAAAGAAGAGGGCAAAGGAGAGACAAGTGCAGCTTCCTTCCCTTCAGTAAAGAAAGCAAAACCCTCCCAGAAAAACCCTGACAGACTTCTGTTTCTCGTTGAGTTGAACCTTGTCACACAGTGAGCCCTTGCAGAAAGGAAGGCAGGGAAAAGGGCTGAGCGGATGGGTCAGCCCTTCACTCTTTCCTTAGGTTTGCTCAGAGGCTGCCCTGGCTCTATTATTCTCTCTACCCATACAGTCAGAGCTTATGGTGTCAGCTCTCAATGCCTAACTTTTTTTTTTTTTTTTTACTGTGAGGAAAAGAGCCTTCTTATGCTTTCCACAAATGTGCTTTGATGAAGCCCAAAACTTTCATTGACCCTCCATGGATAGGATACCAAATCTGAGATTATAAAGAAACAATCACAAGTGGTTGAGGTAAATTGAAGCCACATGATAAGTACCTCTCTTAAAACACTTGAGGGGTTCAGCAAAAAAGTCTCCACAATATCTCGATATAGTCTAAGTCCATTCCTATTCTAAATATGGTATTTACTATACCACATTTCATAAATTCATAAGCACAAATTCATAAATGCTTACTTTCAATTTATTTACTTAATTCACCATGGACCAGTAACAAATAAATGGACATATCGGCACCAGTTTTGCAACCACGTGTCATATAAAATAACAGTGCTTGTACAGTGGCCCCCCCTTATCTGTGAGGGATATGGTCCAAGATCCTCAGTGGAATCCTGAGACCTGGGTAGTACCAAGCCCTATATATACTATGTTTTTTCTTATACATATATACCTCTGATAATGCTTAATCTATAAGTCAGGCACAGTAAGAGATTCACAACACTAATAATACAACAGAGCAATTATAAAGATCTACGGTAATAAACGTTGTGTGAATGTGGCATTTTAAGTAAAAGAAGGGTCCCTTGGGCCCAAGCACTGCCGCTGTCCATGATACTGCAGCAGCCAGTCTGATAACTGAGCCAGTGGGTGCGTAGGGTATCCATCATGAATGTACCGGACAAACAGATGATTCACACATTGGGCAAGACGGAGCTGGGCAGCACAAGGTCCCATCACACGACTCAGAACAGTGTGCAACTTGAAGCTTATGAATTGTTTATTCCTGGAATTTTCCATTTAATATTTTCAGACAGCAGTTGACTGCCCAAAATTGAAACCTTGGAAAACGAAGCAGTGTATAAGGGGGGACTACTGTAGTCTGACATTTTCTTCACTCTACATTCACATATGATAAATATCTATGTTTCTTTCACATGGATGATAAAATGCTTGATTCCTGGTTACTATTTAAATAAAATTTGATCATAATTATCTGATATTAAAAGCCACCAAGAATTATTTATCATATAAATATCCAGTTAGTTGAAATCTTTTCAAGCTTTATTGATAATGGTAATAACCACTTATCCAAACATATTCTCTCTATAATCGCTAATCTTCACTAGTTTACTGTTAAAATTGGGATAGCTGGGCTAACCCATAACATATTAATGTTTTGACTCATTTCTTTTGCTTTATATAACAAAAATGTAAGCATTTCTTTCAGCCCACAATGTTCTCTGGAAGAACTGTAGTATATTATAAGGCCAGATATTGGTTGACGATTACCTGTACATTTCTTAAGGGTGAATTTGAAACCAGTTTCAGAGCCAGAAACAAAAGGGCATAATTTGATAAAAATCGTATTGCCTGATAGCTCTCAGATATCTGTCAGCAGTTTTGGATTCTTTTAAAGGGCAGCACATGGCTGGCTGATCTCATAGTAGGATTTATATGTGTAATTATTGCCATATAATACAACAAATCACTTTTATCACTGAAAACCTAAAGCTTTCAAATTTTTGCATTTTAGTTATTGAGTTCTTAGGGAGATCGGCTTGTGTAAAGTGAATTTTAATTCCAATAGAAAGCCTTCATTAAAATATAAATAACTTAATGATAAAATAAATATAATGACTTCAAGTCTTTAAAAGAAATCTAGTCTTTCCTTTTTCATTTAGAATATTGCTATGGATATAAAATAAAAGGCAGTGGAAGCTTTTAGGACCACATTGCAAGTTGTACTTATTAACAAAAAAAATTAACATGCATACTGATTGTCAATGAAGGTAGATTTGCACATACACAAAAAATTTTGACTTATGCAGAAACTTAAAAATGCTTCAAAAAGCACTCATTGTAAAGACAGCATGGCTTTATAAGCAGATTCCATCGTAATCTCGCATGTACCAACAGTTCAAGGAAGTAACCTCTGAGGTTGAGTCTGCCTCTCTCATGAAGTTATTATATCTAAAAAAATGACACACTTTATGTAAATTAGTGAGTTCAGTCCCTGCCACATAATATGTACAATATCTGAAAGCTTCTGTTTATTGTAGAGAAGCTTATTTCTTAGTCAGTAGAAATACTTTGTGTTTCGAAATGAGAATACTAATTTGGAGCAAAATAGCAAAAAGAACAAAACATACTAGCATAAACAGATATATCGGTATGAAAGATCCCTGAATTGATTCCTATCTAACAAGAAGAGTTCACAAAATGATGATATTAATTACATAGAGAGACAAGAACTAGAGAAATCACTATGAGATATTTCCTTAAACATTAAACAGGTATATAAAAAGCATATGTATAATTTTATTTCAAAGAACAGAGAGCTGCATAAAACTGGAGTGGTTTAAGAAATTTTCACAGAGCAGGCAAATTTTCAGGATGAAGGAGACAAAATGAATGGAGACCTAACCAAACGCACCTATGTTCTCTAGGACTAAGGGGCAAAAGGCCGACTGGGACAGATGTGGAGTTACACAGAAATCAGAGAGAAGAGGAACCTGACCATTTAGAGTAGCCCTGCAACACACACACAACACGATCATCTCTTTATCCCTTCATTCTGTGTATTCCTTCCTTCATATTAACTTTCACAATCTGTAATTATCCTTTTTTTTTTTTTTTTTTTTTTGGAAGATTTTATTGGGGAATCGGGGGAGGGGAACAGACAAGTTGCTGTCCTTTTGTTCTTCAGTCTAGTTGTGGAGGACGTCGCTTCACTGGCCCATGTTGTTATCATCATTGCGCTCTTCCTGGGTGAGGCAGTCGCTGCTCATCGCAGCTCACGAAAGTGCAAGCCAGCTGTCAGCCAGCCCCACTGCAGCCTGCGCTATCGCTGGGACTCATGGCAGCCCAGCTCCAAGTGGAGCTGTTGTTCACCATCTTAGCTGTAGAGGGCAGTATCACTGGCCCACATGTGGGATCTGAACCAGGGTTCTACTGCTCAGAGTTGGCGTCCCAAGCCAGCTCTTAACCAAGAGCCACTCTGCCGGCCCTGTAATTATCTTT
This sequence comes from Aselliscus stoliczkanus, assembly GCA_033961575.1. Lineage (NCBI taxonomy): Eukaryota > Metazoa > Chordata > Mammalia > Chiroptera > Hipposideridae > Aselliscus > Aselliscus stoliczkanus. Next base: position 156,846,538 of record CM066731.1, read on the forward strand.
CTTTTTATTGATATAATTGACACTCTCTCTCCACCACTACAGTATAAATTCTATTAAGGCAGAGTCCTTGTCTGTATTCTTCAACACTCATTTAGACATACCTAGCTAGCTCTGTACTAGGGTGAAATAAATAGTAAATGTTTAAAAGATAAAAATTAAATTAATAAATTAATGAATATGAACTGAAAATTAAAGGATTAGTTCTTTTGATGAACTGTATCAGTAAATGGTGAAATGACATTCTCAGGTGTTAATTAAAGAATTCCATGCCCCACCACGTTGTCTTTGATCATAGAGCTGTTCTCCAAGAGCTCTTTACTGCCACAAGGAAGAATTGTCATAGCTCATAATGAGCCAGAGTTTAAAGCATTAGATTCTTACCTTTCAAGTTTAAATCTATGGCCTGGGTATAAAACACAATGACTTGTGAGAATCTAATTATATGAGGTTTTCCTCTTTTCAGCTAAATAAATAATCCATGCGCTGGTGCCAGGAGGAGGGGAGAATATAAGAAAGAAAGAGAAGTTACTGGGAGTTGAGACTAATAGGGAGTGATGATGGAATGATATAGTTGACTCTGGTACAAAATTCCTCTTCGTAGATGTTACCATGGAAGAATGAAAGTGGCCTAGAACCACCCAGTTTCTCTCCTTCCTATTTTAATAACCTTATGTAAGTGCTTTGGAACAAGTGTGCCACATGGAAGAGAAGGGATGGATGGAAGGAATGAGTACTAAGCTGACCTAGTCTACTATGAGTTGCCAAAATGTAGTTTTTCCTTATTAGATGGGAAAGAGCTCAGTACAGAAATTTATGCAATATGCTATCTGTTTTAATGGAAGAGCAAATAGAAGTGTTTCAAGGTTTGCTCCTTCAGGAACCACTATGGTAGAACACTATATAGGCATAAAATGGTTCTATCTTAAATATATGTGCATTCATCAATATGCAACTCTCTCTTTCTCTCTCTCTCTCTCTCTCTCTCTCTCTCTCCCCCCTCTCTCACTCTCTCGCTCGCTCTCTCTCTCTCTCTCTCTCTCTCTCTCTCTCCCTCCTTCCCTCCCTCTCCCTCTCTCCCTCTCTCCCTCTCTCTGTTATGTTTATGTTCTAACCCATTAGAATATTCTTTTTTTTTAAATACCTCTAGCTATTCCTTGACCTTGACCAAACTGCTTAGGAGGTGAGAGGCATTATGTTGTAAGTTATCTATCAGTATTTTATACAGTCATGTTAGTGTTTTACATCACTACAAAATGGCAAAATAAAATAATGGCAATCCAATTTTACCATTTGTTCTGATTATGAAACCTAAGCGCTCATCCATCCACCCATCATTCATTGAACAAATACAGAGAGTGCCAAAAAAATGCATATAAATTTTAAGAAAGAAAAAAAAACTATTAAAATTGTAATATATACAATGAATAACACCAGCTAGCATTCATCTGATTAACACCATCTTTTGAGCAAACGTCATACTACACATTGCCACCATAATTCAATTCAATTTTGAAAACTAATGCATAGATAACATCTCTTAAAATGTGTATGTTTTTTTGGCACCCCTGGTATTTGTCACTTTATCAGAAAGCAAGAGCTTTTCCAGGAAATATCAGCAATTTAAGTTTACTTTTCATTGGTCAGATATGATCAATATGCTTTCCTGGCTGCAAGGGAAACTGGGAACGAGGGTCTTTCATCTCCTGTAGGAGAAGGCAGCTTGGAAAAAGAGGGTTGGGGATTGTTATATAAATAACAATGTCTGCCATAATAAATAATGGAAAGAACCCCCGGTTAACATAAATCTGCCTAACTGAATCTTAGCTTTCCAGTTCTCTGTGATTATTCTTGTGACTCCATATATCTTAGCCTCCCCATTTTTTTTTTTTTCTGGAAAGAGGAAAATAATGTAAAGAGACAATAAAATGAGGAGAATGATATGGTTTCCAAACTTCTGTACAAATTACAAAATCATACTTTGAAGTGTTTCCTCTATCCCCAACTCCACTCATTTATTATCATAGTGCATTTTTTTCTCTTAAGAAATTTTCAGATTGCAGAGACCTTTAGAATATATGATTTTGAAAGCAGAGACTCTATTCCAGCAGCTACATCTAGAACCATGAGAAGCTCAAGTTCTGAGAAACTAATTAGATCAGTGTCTGCTCCATACAGATGTCAGGTTTCCTTTGTGTCTCCGCTCCTCCCTGAATACCTGCTTTCCCATGGCTCAATCTCTGACTTGACCATGAAGATTGGTTCAATAAAGCAAGAGAATGAAAGTCTACAATTGAAGTTTGAGAGACATTGCCAATAAAGCATTAATAAGACATGCCATTAAGAATATTTTGAAGTATAATGAGGATCTATAAGGAGACTTATTTTTGTCCCATGCAGTCTTTCAAAGATATCATATATTCAGTCATTCAATACCTGTTTACAAAGCACATACTGTGTGTCAAGCACTACATGACAAAGTATGTGTCCTCTGTACTTGGTCTTTGTTTAGGTATAACCATAATACAATGCCTAAAAATTAAGTCTGAATGCAGTTATTTTAATTATCTGTGATTCTTTGAATCATAAATTAAAACTATTGAAGTTCCATGTTTTTGAATCAAAGGGGCTCATTAAACTAGATATATAGATTCTCTTCTTTATATTGAAAGACTAAACATCCTTTGGCATCTAATCCACATAGAGTTTTTCTTCATATTCATAAAAATGCAAAGTCTTTACAAATGTAATTGCTCAGTCTTCAGAGGAAAGACAGCTTTACTTCTACATCTCTCCTTAGCCTTATGTGTCCCTGTTATGGTCCTGAATACTAATTTTAAGAATACTGAACTCCCGTTACTCAACATTGTGCAAATGTGGAAATCTGTTAATGCAGTTAATCCCATACTTCTTAAATAATGCATCTATCTTTGTAACTTGGTTTTTTCCAGATCAGAGGCATCAACTAATTTCATGATAGTCACTCATTGATTCAAATGTGGGATTCCTCATCTCTCTCTGTGATTCATTTATGGTCTCGGTGTGATTTAGAAGAAAATGAGTAGCATTTTATACTGAGCAACATCCCTTGACCAAGAAAGAGCTCAGATTTTTACACAAAAATCATGACTTTTAGTCATAAAATTTCACTTGCAGAACTAACAAGTCAATTCGTATAATTACCTTCTATTGGTTCGATTTGTGCAAGACTTCTCACAATCACTCTATGGACTCCTCCAAGCTTTTGGCTGGCAAATGACAGACTCACAACTATTCTGCTTGTTAAATTAACATCAGAAAGCAAAATTTGCATCTGGCCACCAGGACTTTATTCATTAAATCATCAAATGGAACTAATGCAGAATAATAATGGGAGAGTAGGCTTTTGAGACCAGAAGACTAAAAGGGATTTTTTTTTGTTTGTTAATAAAACATGAAGTTCACATTTAAAAAAAAAAAATCACAAAAGCCATTGAATACTGAATGCATCTTATTTTTCATGTTAGCTAGTGTGTTTTCATTGTCTCTTCTAGGACATTCATGATTTTCATGCTACAAGTAATGTCACAGAGAATTTTTGATAACTCTTGTAAATGCCAGTCATATAAACAGTGTTCTTTGTCTTTTGATAAAATCCTATACTTTACCTGGGTGTTTTGAACATTTTAAAATACGGGTTTGAATTGAAGAATTTTTTAATACGATGGTAAAATGTGATCCTAAGAGATTATCACAAAACCAGCAAATGCTAAATATATTTTTTCTAAATTGAATGCATAAACACCTTCTTTACATTTTTCTCCATGATATCTTGATAGTGATTGAAAATACTCCAGGGAAGAGAGAAGTTCTTTTAAAAAATCAACTTACTATGCAGTAACTCTTTTACATGTAAATTAATTTATGTGACTATTTAAAGTAGATTTGTGTGTTTCTCTATCAAAAACTGAGTTAACACTTGGTCTTTTGAATTATGAAAATTACTAACAACCGTCTTTAAACAACAGTTAATGCCATTTAGAGTTTTCACAAATACGGATTTTATAGTTGGAAATAGTACAATGATTAAGATTTTTAATTGAGTAAACCAAGATTCAAAATGATCAACATAGCCTGAAATTATCTTCCATTTCCCTGTTTTGCATTATTCTTTTCTACCTTGATTCATGCATATAGATATATGTTATCAAAATTAATCCTTCTCTAAACACTCTTACTACAGTATCACTGGAATTTTCTCCAGTTTTCTGCTGTATTTATCTCAATACAGACACTCTCTGGTACTCCTTTTGGATTGAATGATAGAGAACAAGGATTAAAAGGGAATATGAGTGGGTCCTTTGCAGACTTCCCTCATTTGCCAGATTCTATTGTTTGCTTTGGAATTTGCATAGGAGAGATGGTGTGAAAATTCAGAGCAACGTGCTTCTTTTCCCTCAGATATGCCTGAAAACTTCAAAAAATAGTTTATACTCTTACACAAAGTTCATATCTCAAATTATTTCATAAAAGTAAATGGTCACAAAGGATGTTATCTCCAACATTCTGTATATTGTATGAGTGCCATAAATATATATTTTCCAAGGGCTTATATCTGCAGATTTAAATTATTCAATTTGTGATAAATGGTAAAATGATGGTTCTTATTATCAAACCAATCAACCAAATCAGACGTACTTCATTATCAATTCAAATGAAATTGTCAATATGCATTCTCAAGATGACCATCTGTTCAAAATTCTAGATAGGGAGATGAAAAGTAAAATGATAGGTAGATGATAGATAAAAAGAGACCATCTAACAGAAGCATGGGACGTTGCCCTGAGATGTTTGGTTTAGTGGAAAAAAGAGACACATCCACCTCTGATGTTTTTTTTTGCCAAGGCTCTCTCTTCCCCTGTAAGACTCTTTTATTAAGAGCCGTTCATTTTCTAATTACCCCTTGTTTGGGCACAGCTGACTTGGTTCTACCCAGGGTAGTAATATCCTTTTTTTTTTTTAGCAAAATAGGAGAACGATAAAAAAAAAAAGTTGGAAAGGAAACACCATGGTGCTGTGAACCAGAGTGATGTAACTAATTTTAGCAAAGTGTTTACGTATAAGTTGAGATACTAGAAAATGATTATCATATAGCTATGTGATCATGTACCCAAGGACAGTCTTTGTGACTTCCAAGGGAACATGAACACTGATTGGAAGATCATTGACACCATCTCAATAAAGATACAATTGACATTGTGCAAGTTTAAGAGCTTGAAGTGTTTTTAATGTGACAGTTTTATTTTCATTTTCAATTTTACTTCAGAGCCACCCAGAGAGCCGCATGTGTCTCCAGAGCTGCAGTTGCCGACCCCTGGCAGCCTTTCTGTCTCAAAAGTTTGCAGACCCTTGCTCTAGAAGAAGAGCGTGACACCCTGAGACAAGGATTCTTGTGCAGGGGAGCTCCAGGAGGAGAAACCTGTAATGGAGTGAGAGAAGCGAATAGGGAAGGGGCAGAAGTCAGGTAGTGACGAGGTTTCAGCTCAAGTCTAGTCTCAGCCTGATTGACAGAGAGCTCTGGAACATGAATAACACAGCCGAGTTGTCCCACCTTGAGGCAAAACCACCAAGCTTGGTGCCTCTGTCTCAGCCAGTTATTGGCTGCAGAGAGCTACCTGGGGGTAGAGGGTGGGGCATAATTTCGCAGACATCTCCAGGCAATATGACATTTAGCAAAAGAAAAAGCAAAAAGAAAATGGTACCTATGAGGATTTGGCAGCCAACACGGACAGCAGCTGGGGGATGGCTGTTGTACTGCCTAGAGAAAGGAAACCTGGCCGAAACTCCAATGGCCTCTGCTACAGCTGCCAGGCCAGTCAAATATATTTGTGTAACTAAAATGTTAAGAGTTTTTATTAACATTAATTAAGATTCAATCCACAGTAGGATCATGTGTGGGGGGAGCGCAGGGGGTCCAGGGGGTATCATTTGGTTCATTGGGCAGAGCCCAGGACTGTTACTGCCAATGTTTCAGGCAGAGGGATTCAGTTAAAAAAGTTTTGGGGCACTAATAGATTATATGATTTTTTTTGCTTTATGAAGTTGGCTAGTCACTTAGTTTATGGAAGTCAGTTCATCATCTCTGCAACTACAGTCATAATACCTATCTGTGGGTTACTGTGAGAAGATGTATGTGAGTTTGCTGAACATAGGGAGATACTCACAAAATGGTGGCTCTTTTTTTTATAGTGCAATTTATTTTATTGTCCTCCATTTCATGAGCTCAGACACCTCCTTTGAAAATCAAAAATACAACAAGTGGGAAAGTGTTGCTGAGTCAGTACAAAGGTCATCTTACTGGAAAAAAGCACTCAACACTGGGTATCATTCCTATGTAAAAAGTCAGAACATTTAATTTGGTATTTTTACTTTAAATAATAGATTTTTCAGGTGGATAAAGTAATGCACCATTCAAATGCACCGTTGCATCAGCAAAATTGGTTGGCCTTCTATAGAGATTTCTAAAGAAAGTTACTGTTTATATAATACTCAAATATAGTCAGCAAATAGTAAACACAACTGCACAGGCAAGATATTTAAGACAGTCACTGACACATTCTAAACCAGTGTGTTATTATGTAATATAATTCATGCGTTATTATATAACTCCTATGTGTTATTATATAACTCATATAACTCATGAATGGGGCTTTTGTTTTTTCTACTGGTCACCACTAGATGGTGATATAGGAAACATTCACTTCAGACTTGTTTAAAGATAAAAGTAATGCCTTGAGTCTCCAAAATCAGCTACAGGCAAATTCATCTACCTGTATCCTAATTGTCACAAAATATATGCATTAATACACATATATTTACTCATATATTACTAGAGTATTTACTAGATCCCCTCATTCTCATTCAGAAACACTATAATATATTCATACTTTACAAACTATTATAGTACATTTTGAATATTTGGTGTCAAATTATAGGTACCTTAGAAGCAGGAAAATGAGATAGTAAAAGGGTGCCAATACTAAACATACATATTTTCAAATTGACATCTAACAGCCCCAGAGCAATAATTCTTCAAATTTCTCTATATTTTACTAGTATAAGATACGTCAATGCACATTATCATGTTAGATCTTTATAATGCACCGCAGAGTTTGCTAGTCAAATAAGCATTCTCATTTTCCATGTGAAGAAAGACCCAGAATGTTTTTGATTTTTGCAAAGTCACAAAGTTAGTAAACAGCAATAATGGATTTCAGAGCCATACAGTAGGTCCATATATTGGCTGTGTGCATTATATTGCTAGATTTTAAGGAAGAAGACTCTTAAAGCCTTGCTTTGGAATCCATTTGATAAAGGGGAAAAAAATGTCCACATTTATTATGAGGACTGAAATACATGACTATATATTTTAGTCAATATTAAGATATTTATTTATACAGCATCTCCATGTGGTAGCCACTGTAATAGACAGTAGGGATTAAGTGGTGAATAAAACAAATATGCCGCATCCATTATAGAACTTACAGTTTAATGAGCAGGCCGACAAAATATCAATATAACAAATATTGAATGCCATAAAATAAAAGAACAGAGAATGGAAGAGAATAACTGGCAGAACTTACAGGAATGGCCTCTTGAAGAAACAACATTTAATGAGGAAGAGTCATCCAGGTGAACAGGTAACAGTTCCTGGCATAATGAATGATTTGTAGGAAGGCCCTGGGGCAGAAAGGACTTTGTAAGTTTTAAGAAGAGACAGAAATGAAGTCTAAAAGGAGCATGGCGACCAGCGAAGAATGCTAACACGGAGAGAGAAAGGTATAAATATAGACAGGTGCCGCATTAAAAAGTTTGAATTTTATTCCAAGTTCAAATGACGGCTTGATATATTTCCAGCAGAGGAAGGTGTTATGATCTAATTTACATTTTTAAAAAAGATTACCTGCTGTGTAGGAAAATAATTAGAGGGGATTAGGAGTGATGTAGAGAGACCACTGATGGGGTGATTATAGAAGTGTAAAAGGAGGCTACAAAGTGTGTCAATGGAGGTGGAGAGAGGTGAACAATATGTATTGGAGCAAAATGTAGAGGTAAAACTGACAGAATGAGGTGCCGGATAGTAGAGGAATGTGGGATGGAAGTGAGTAAGGGAAATGAGTTGACCCTGAGGTCCCTGGCTTGCCCCAGTTTCTAACTGCTGAAGAACATTAGGGAAATGTAGGAGATAGCTTCAGGAGAGAAATCAGCAGTTCATGTTTACACTTGATAGGCCTGAGATCCTTATGAGAACAACAATAAATGAAAATTCAAGTAGAAAACTAGCTAATGATATAGAGTAGATTCTGAAGGGGAGTGTCTAGCTGCAGTTAGGAATTTGAAGTCACCAACGGTGAGGTTTTATTTAAAGTCAAGTAAGTAAATAATATCTTCTCGGATAACAGAGAGAGAGAGAGAGAGAGAGAGAGAGAGAGAGAGATTAACGAAAGCAGTGTGTCACACTGCTTTCCTATTCATTTCAAAATAAGCCTAAAATGTTACTAGGGCCAGAATCACCCCTGTTTAATAATAATGATACTGTGGGGCTCTGAAAGAAAGATTTTCAGTCTTTCTTTCATTTTAACTCTATACTGAATGTCACAACCCAGCACTGTATACCCAGGGGAGGTGGGGATACAGGATAGAGGGGAGATACCGTATCAGAAGAGACAGAAAGCAACCTGCCACTGCAGGCTTTCCACTTGGTCCTTTGAACTCCTCCACTCTTTTCTCCTGGTGAGACCTTGGCATCTTACGGTCTTTAGCATCAGGACTTAAAACATGAAAGAATTTGACATCTTGATGCCATTTTTCTTCCACATTTAGATGAGCTTCGTGATGGTTTAGATGCCTCTTAAGTGGGATAAACAGGAAAACTGTCCTAAGATATTGGACACAGAGTCTATTCCTAGGTGTCTATTTTAATATTTAAAGATATACAGGCAGAGACACACACCATTGCCTAAATCAGAATGGTAGAGCAGTAAAATACCATCTAGACCCAGAATATTCTAAATGCAACAGAAGGGACACTACAAACCAAGGCAAATGCAGTGATGCTTGGAAACTGAATGAGTACAGAAAAACTTTGGAGAAGAAAGATGAAAAGACAAAGCCAATCTATAATGCCTATTACATCATTAGGGTTGAATAAAAAGAAGATGCATCATATTCAAACTAGCTAAATTTCTTAATTTAATTGGATTTAATACTTAAGTATCAACACCAGAACACTAATTTAGACTTCGGCTAAAAATAATGTAAGAGAGAGCAGAAAGATAGTATAATGCAGTGAATCATATAGCACAGTGTAATCCATCAAAACCACAGAGCCTACAATTTTCTTCCTTTATATTAGATTGAAAAATGACTTCAGAGTATACACTTATACGGAGAAGTGATGAGAAATCCAAGTTGAGGGAAAACTACTTGATACTAGCTTTATATGATAATGTATGACTCTAACAGCCACAATTAATAATAGTTAAAGGCTTAAATGGCCCTGGGATATATAGTTAACAGAAGATGGGTATACCTGTCAATATGAAGCTTTGGAACATTACTAGGATAAAATTACGGCAATTAATCTGACAGCATTCCACTGAATTTCTGAGCACAAATAAACGTTATAAAAATAATGGAGGTCAGCAATTGACTTACAATATTATTTAGAGTTCTGACACATATTTAAATTAATCCTTATTTAATCATAACTTAGAAATCAATAAACTGAACATGCAATTTATATAGACATATAAATGGGGAAAATCCTTACTGAATTTGTATTCATATTTTGACATTAGTATTATTTTAAAAGTTTGTTAACCTTATTTAGAAATAACAAAATTTCTGAATCACCAAAGTTCAATTTTAATACAATATTGTTCTTTTGGACACATTCTATAATATGAATGGAATAAATAGTAAATCTCCATAGTAAATAATCTCAAATTTCCTACATCTTTACAAGAAAAGTTAAAACATTGTCATTGTAAACAAAAATCCTTGGCTTTATTGATAAAATTTTTTTAGGTACTCCATATAACATAGTTCACAAAACTTTTTATCAGATTTCTATGTCATTAGACCTCTACTTCTGTTATTTATACTTTAGTACTTTTCATTGACATTCATGTGATAGCTGTGCGTGGTAATATTAGTTTATGTGACAATAACCTGTGTTTTGGGGGTGTTTTTCCTCTATTGATTCAACCCATTAATTCATAGTGTTTATGAAAATATTGAAGACCCTGATTTTTTAAAATCAATCAGATTAATATTATGAAATAAGCATTATCACATGAATTCTCACTTCTTTTGTCAGTAAAAGACAACATTGGGGCCATATTTCTTTTGAGTTTTAATTGAGTCATTGGTTGAAAATGGCCCAATGTTTTAATATTGTATGATTTCATGTATAACTCATGTGTAGTCTAGTATATAACTAACCCCATTTCATTTCTAATTTGATAGCAGTATTGATCTATTACTTAATTATTTAAAATGTAGACCATAAGCCAACTAACTACACAAATGAAAATCTATATCAATATACTAGCTAAAAATGTTTTAAATCACAAATCAATTTGTAATTCATTCGAATCTTTTATTTTCAAAATATGAAATATTTGTACTGTTTTACTTTTAAATCATAAGTGAAACAAAAATTAAATTGATTGTAAAATAGTTAATTATGCATTTTCTTATACAGTCATGTGCTGCTTAATAATGGGGATATATTCTGAGAAATATGTGGTTAGGTGATTTCATCGTCATGCAAACATCAGAGTGTACTTACACAAACTTAGATAGTATATAGCCTAGTAAACACCTAAGCTACAAGGTGTATTCATATGATAAGGTGAATGCTTAAAGGAAAATTATTACAGTAAAAGACACATTGCCATGAATCTCTCTCAGAATAGTCCCCTTTGTTTCAAACACACTTAGTCCATTGTTCTTGCGACTTTCTGAAGCAGTTCTGGAAGTCCTCTTTCATGAGTATGTTTAGTTGCGCTGTCGTGGCTGACTCTATGTCCTCAATCATTTTGACTTTGGGGAAGAGCCGGAAGTGCCAGATCCGGTGAATAAGGTGAATGAGGACACACCATAATGATTTTTATTTGACAGAAATCGTCATATACCAGAAGCAATGTGTGGCACAGTGTTGTCATGATGGAGGATGATTTATGGCACACTAAAACACACCTTCGGTCAACCATAGCTCACACCCAACTGACTGCACCAAACAAGTTGAAACTTGTCACACACTGTCACTAATGTTCGACGTGCCACTTCCCGTATTGAAGACCCCTGCCTTTCCCTTGGATGGCACTCGGCAGCAGCATTCACTGTATTTTCTGATCACTACTGAAGCCTCTATAAGACACATTGCTTCTGGCATGGCAATTTCTGTCTAATAAAAACATTACAATGTGTCCTTATTCACTAGATCTGGCACCATGCGACTTCTGGCTCTTCCCCAAAGTCAAAATGACCATGAAAGGTAAATGTTTTGAATCGATTGAGGACATCAAAGCAGCCATGACAGCTCAACTAAAGATACGACACTTACAAAAGACTTTTAAGAAAGAAAAGAGGACTCTAGAACTGCTTCAGAAAGTGGCAAGAACGATGGGATGAGTGTGTTTAAAGCAAGGAGGAGTATTTTGAGGGGGATTAATAGCAATGTGTCTTTTACTGTAATAATTTTTTAAATTTAACATTCACTGTAGTTTTTGAGCATATCATATGTACATAATCTTATGGAACCACCATTGCATATGTAGTCTGTCACTGACCAAAGTGTTGGTATATGGTGCATGACTGTAATTCTTTAAAAAGTCTCATAAGAGTATAAATTTATAAAAATTATTATTTTACAAAAGCAAAGTTTTTCAGGGTTTTTGAGGAAACAGAATAAATTCTAAGCTTCCTTAAATATAGCACGGATCCACAGTCAATATTATTTTACTCCAAATGTACATCATTGTCTCCACCAGTCCCTTAGCACATTTTTCAGTGTTTATTATAATAATATACATATAACAAAATTTACTGTCTTAATCATTTTAAGTGTACAGTTTAATGACATTAAGAATATACATACTGTTGTGCAATAATCACTGTCATCCATCTGCAGAACTTTTTTCATCTTGAAAAATTGAAGCTCTATACTCAAAAAACAATACCTTCCCTTTCCTCTCTTCCCCTGCTCCTGGAAACCACCATGGCATTTGAGGATTAGACCAGTTTTATTAGTCTTCGTTCCTCAAAACTGAGATACCTTTGTTTCTTAACCTGCTGATTAAAGAAAAATAAAGAAAAAAAGAAAAGAAAGCCTTAATTGCTTTAGAGCCTTATCAAAAAAAGATGATTTTTCTTAAAATGATTCTTATGAACTTGTATTGTCGTGTCCCACACGACAAAGAGCAACGAGACTTGGGACGGTGCGAAGGTTGAAATAAATACAAAGGGCCAGTGATTTAGGTGCAAGCTGGGGCCAAGGGACCAACAGTCTCACAAGGACTGAAGGCCCCGAATCGGGGCCGAGCCAGAGATTTTATTAAGAAACTTCAAAGGAAGAAAACAATTTATTCTCTCCGAGGTCTGTGATAAGTGCGTGCCTGCTGGCTATCTCCCCGCAACTCCCGTTTGCATTCCAGCACATACTGTGCCTTCATGCACCCACACTTTCGTCCCAGAGGATGGCTCCAAGGTAAAGAAACCATCCGATAAGGGAGAAAGCCTGATATCATTCCACCAGGCCCCAGTGTTCCGGGAGTCTCCCTTAGGAGGTTTTACCGATATCATTCCACCGGGTCCCAGTTTTCCGAGACACTTCGTTACAATGTCATTTTTGACATGGGGCAAGCGCGGGGGGGTGGGGGGTGGGAGGGGGGTGGGGGGGGAACAGTAGGTCGACAGTTGTCAGGCAACATTCTATGACATTTGGACTTCAACCTGCCATTCTGCTTCCTTGGATCGACATAGGCCAAAGTATTACCTTCAAATCAGAATTTTGTAAGGGGTGTTATTTGTCTATTTCTGCCCACACTTGGAGATAGAATCCTGACTCGTAACATCAGACACGGTTCACCTAATTCAGATGCTTGTTCTAAAACAATTTCTGACTCGATTGTTCTATGTGGAACTCACCAAAGCAACAAAGGATTTATTGTAACTGCCTCTCCCCTTCTTTCATGTCTGCCCTCTTTCGCTTCCCATACCATTACCTCCTCCACCAACAAAATTGATAGTTTACTCTACTTGATTATGTGTACAGTGAGCATACACAGTGATTTCTGATAAAAAATTTCAATATCTATCATTAAGAAATGGATCCTATCCATTCACCAGTGGGGCTCATCAGTTTATATGTTCCTAGTTGCTCTTCTCAAATACCAGCTCCAAAAGGGTGGTTTTCATTTCATTGAAAATCCTTATTTTTCATGCCTAGCTTTTCTTTATAAACATGCTCCAAGTAGAGTCGGTAAGTGCTAAATCTGTTCAAACTATTTCAGTTGAAGGTTTTATTTTGCATAATGGGGCCATCAAAATATTGATATATTAGAATAATATAATGGTTAAGAACATTGGTTATAGTTAAAATGTCTAATCTGAATTCAACTCTTTCACTTATTAGCTGGATTAATATCTAGGTGACCATGGGCAAGGTACTTAATCTCCCTGTGCCTCAGTTTCTTATTTTATAAAATGGCAATTACAATAGTACTTCATAAGTTTTTTTTGGATAGGAAGAAATAAGATAAGATTACAACATTGTCTGGCACCTAGTAAATGTTCAATAAATCAGTGCTACTTGTTGATTTTGTTTTTATGGTTATGGGATAATAGTTTCTATTTCTTGAAACCATTGCTCTGTTTTTGTTATTATCATTCCTTTTTTATTCTATTTTCTGGCTGCTGTAATACCTACATAGATCTTTATTTTTCCAACAGCTACTGTAAAAGTTTAAATTCCATTAGTTGAAAGGATCATTTCCCACCTATAGCCTAGACTCAAAAAAGATCCCCATGTGGGATATAGTCCTTTGTAGCCACTGTGTAGCTTAGGTTGTGCTTTTACCTGTTCATACCCAATATCCTGGGGGCCCACCAGAAATTCTGAATAAGATGGAAGAGCAGAAACTGTCCAGCCTCATTGTACAGAAACCCACAGGAATCTTTCAGAAATAGGGATTTCTCTTGTTTTTCATACTTCACTACCCTTATCTCATCAGCTATAAAATAACAGTAAACAAAGTTCTGATTTATTTGAAATTTTGATATTGTGCGTTACTCAAGAGCTGTTTAAATAGTCTGGGAAAACGGTTCAAATAACAAACCTGCTCATTAAATAAGCCACAGGGAGAAGTCCTCTGCTCTTTTCTCTTTCCCTTCAACAACTTGACAGAGTATTATGGGCCATTGGAAGAGATCTGCCTTTTCAGCTGACCTAGTCTTACCACGATAGTAGGTCTCCCTAAGTCTTAATTGTTACCAGTATGATCAACCCCCTATTTGGTCCATTGCTGGCACTAGTGCCCATAGCAGTGATTTCTTGGCTTTGCCCAGAAACATTACCACTTCACTTTGTACTATGCCTAATTGAGGTTATTAACCTGCAAGCTTCCACAAGTACTATTAAAAAGTACTTGTATTTATTTTTCTTTTAAATTGAAATAACCCCAAGGAAGATCTTAAAACCCATCTACTATGTTTGTAACTTGACCTTTACCAACTCCACTCTTTCACTATTCTCCTTGTCCAAAAAAATGGAGAATTTAATGTTTGCAACAAATACCAGATGTTGAACAAGATCACCATCTGAAATCAATACTCCTTCCTACAGTTTTCTGCACCTGTTTAATCAGCTTGAGTAAGTGTCATTTGTAAAAGCTGAATCTCCAGGACAGAGTTAGACGGTAAGGAAGAAAAGACAAGAAGGGTCATATCCCCAATCAATATCAGATATTTTTAAAGTATACATTAGAGACTGTATTTTCAGATCATCTTAATAATTTTTTTTAATATTGCTGGATAGGATACTAGTTCTGTTTTAATAGATTCTAAAAAATGTTTCTAGGCTTTAATTAGAACATTATATAACATGTTTAAATAGAAGTTAACATAGTCATGTGATCCTAAATACACCTCCTAAGCACTGCAAATAATTGGAAAAAGGAAGGATTATTAAATAAATTATTTGAGGAAATATGGGTACCCCTCTCTGTCCATAATGACATTGGTGGAATAGTAATGAATTCTTACCAAAAAAATTACAAATGGAGTAAAGACCTAAATGTAATAAATAAAGTTTTGAGTGATTCAAAAGAAGTAGGGTGAACTCTCATAGTATCTTAGGTTGGTTATTCTAAAAAAAAAAACACAATTAAAAGTAGCAGATATACCCACATATCATTAAAATACATTTATTTCAAAAAATACAATAAAAATAAAATTAAAAGCAAAATATACCCTGAGTAAAAAGTATTTACTTGTAACATATAACAGAAAAGTGACAATCCTAAATATATAAAGAGGTGAATGTTTTTTTATGTATAAAGAGCCCTTGTGTATCAATAGGAAAGAAAATTACAATAGAAAAAGGGGCCCATAGGACACAGAGAACACAAATGAGCAATATACGTATATGGAAAAATTCAACTTTGGTATTAAAAATTTGTCCCAGTTAAATTATAAAATGTTTCTAAAGAATAATGACACTCCATTCCTATGGAAAATGAGTGGTTTTGTCCACTATTACTGAGTATTGTAAGATAATCTTTCATTATGAGTGGGAACCAGTACATATCAAAAATCTTAGAAATCCATATGCTTTGACCCAAGAATTCTATTGCTGGGAATTTTTTCCAAAGGAAATGATTAAGCATAGTGCAAGGTTACATGTAGGAATGGTCATTATTTGTAATAAGAAAATAACAAAAAGAGCTACAATTTGGAGTTTGTAAATATGAGCGTGTTTACACTTATATGTAGATATGTTATGACATTAATATAAAAGATGATGTGACTGCTTAAAATAATATGAATATACTATATTGAACAACAAAGGAAGGATGTCAACATATTTAAGTGATTTATAAAGTTAATACACATTGTGTTATATCAACCTTGAAATTGATAATGACTATCTAGATAATCAAATTGCAAGAAATTTTTAAAATTTTGTTCTTTGACTCATTTCCTCAAATTGCTATGCAATAACTATAATAAGAAAAAAAAATATTTAGAGCAAGGAGAAAATAAACCTGCATTAGAAGTTATTTGCCTAAATCATTTTGTATACTAGAATCACCAGGGGAACATTAAAAGAAATTCTGAGACTTACCCTGACTTGCTGAGTTAAAATGTGTTTTTCGTTTTGGTTTGGTTTTGTTATTAGATTTTTAACATGGTTCTGAAGAGATCCTTAAGTGGCCAGGCCAGTATCAATCCACAAACTGGCATTTAGGTACCATTGCCTTTGAAGATAATATTATAATATTAATTTCTCAGAGCTTTGTGAGAACCAAGTGAAATAATGCAAGTGATTAAAGGATGATATATGACTAATATAGATATCACCTACTTCCCAGTGAATTTTCCTCTGTGAGGTATTACTTGTTTTGGGAAAGACCACTGTAATGTGGTAGTAATGGTGGTAGCCCTCTGATACTTCTTTACTCCCTTCTTGTGGTAAAAACTCCAGCCCTCTGAACATATATTGAATTAGATCCCCTCTGCATGAAGAAGAAAGGCAGGCTGCAGAAGGGCAGACTGAAGTCACCAAGCAGAGGGAGTAGCTCAGGGTGAGAACTGGCAAAGCTTTAGTTCCCAGAATCCTCCCAGCGAGTGCTACCCTTTCCATTTCCCATCCCTTGTGTAGGTGAACCAGAAAAGCCTTCCTTTTCTCTTCAATTAATTTGAATATGCTTTTTGTCACTTGAAACTGAAAGATCCCTGATGAAGAGCCAATCGAGTGTGAGGCGTTTTGGCGGGAAATCCATGAAAAGCCACAACTCTGTGCCCAGAATATTGTAAAGTAGAACTCTACACAGCACAAATCTTTTATTTCCCAAGTTACCCTCTGGATGCACCATAGGCCATCATCGTTGTCAGTATGTTCAGAGTTTCCCTCTCCCATGGAGTATTTTGTTCTTTATGTGATTGTCTATTCTTGTCATTTGCTGACTGAACAACTCAGCCTGGGCTGCTGCTCACCCTTCCTAACCCTTCTTTTACCCTACCAGATTTGCAGATTATTTCAGAGTTGTGAAGGAAATTATTAAGTCTCAAAATTGGTTCACTTGGCTCCTTTCTACCTCCCACACACTTAACAAAGAATACATGAAGCTTACTCTGTACTATCTTCATCTCTATCCAGTCTTAAAGCAGGCTGGTTTCCATCTATCCTCACCCCAAATTTGTTTATACAAATGTTCACAGGACACTGCCACTTATTTCTGCATTTCAGGCAAAGAGTTTGACTTCATAGAGTACCATGTTCCTTGAGCACCATGAAATCACCCCTGTAGCATCATAAGGCAGCCTGAACCCACAAGGAGCTGTATCAAAGCCAGAACCTGAGACCAACCGCCAGAATTTCTCCTCAAATCCAAGGGAGCAAGTACGGGCCTACGGCCAGTTTCTCAACTAAAGCACTGTTACTGACATTTTCGGCTGAATACTCAGTGTTTATTTGGCCTCTACCTACTAGATGCCCCTAGCATCACTTTTCCAGGCTTTGACAACTATTCCCAGGTGTGTGTGTGTGTGTGTGTGTGTGTGTGTGTGTGTGTGTGTGTGAGAGAGAGAGAGAGAGAGAGAGAGAGAGAGAGAGAGAGAGAGAGAATGTATTTTTTTTTTTTTTGAGGGCAGTGTCACTGGCCCTCACATGTGGGACCAAACCGGGGCCACTGGCTTCCCAAGTCAGCGTTTAACCACCGTGCCACTCGGCTGGTCCGAGAGAGAGAGAGAGAGAGAGAGAGAGAGAGAGAGAGAGAGAGAGGATTGCATCCAGCTGAGAATGACTTGTGTACAGAGAAAGAACTAGCTTGGAGACTCAAAAAAAAATTTGTTCCCTCCATTGGATCTACTATTATCCCCTCAAAAAAAACAGGTAAAGGTACTAAGTAGATGAAAGCCGCCCCTTCTTTCGAGAGCTGAACCACTTTGAACAGGTCCTGACCATTATAACTCAATAAGGATCTGTTAGGAGTAACACGGGGAGGTTAATGTGATCCATTTTATAGATTTGAATTTCTAAAAGGGGTGTTGTTTTCCCCAGAGTCCAATTACTTTCATATCTAAGGTTAATTTCTCTTTTTTCACTTACAGTGCCGTTTGTGATAGAGCTCAGTCTCACGTCTCATACCGAAGCCCCATTATTGCCTTGCATGTGTCCCTCTGCCCAGCCATATCGACATTTTTTTCATTCTATGGGGAAAACATGCTTTCTGATACCTTCATGTTATTCATACACGCTGTTCCCTCTGCCTAAAATACTCTTCTCAATCTTCCATATTTTCTCTGACATATTGCTTGCTGTAACATTGAAACACTCGTCAACTGCTCTTCCTCCCTGACACTCCCCTGACACTCCCATCAGGCCAGTAGGCTCCTTTCCTCTCTGATTCATCCATTCTTAGTGGTCATTCTGTCTTGTAAATGTCAGGTTTGTCTTGTTTTGCTTTGTTTTGTTTTTCCATCTCTCACGAGGCACTTGAGGGTCTTATCTTATATACAGGTATATTTATTTAGAATTAAGAAAGAAATTACAACAAATGGCTGTGATTTTAAAGACTTGGCCTCCTTTTTCTCTAAGATCTCTTTAGTGAGTTTACCGGAAAGGTTTACATGGAAATAACAACCTGGCCTTCCTTACCATTTAGAATGCTCTGCAGCTCTCAGCCTCTTACAAAATTTCTTTGTGATTCAGGAGCCCCAGAGCTTCAGATTGATTACCTTTCATGGGAAATCTACCTTTTCAAAAATATATCTCTGTGTCTCCAGTGCCCAATGCAGTGATTGGATCATAGAAATTTCCTAACAAATGTTAGTGGTAACGATGTTGAATTTTATTTGAATGTTAAGAAATCTCCTCGCCATTTGGTGTTCTAGAAAAAGGCTTACTTGTAGGAACCACCTTCCCACTGTGACTTAGTTAAGACTCACGGGTTCCCTCTTGTTTACATAAGACAGGGCCAGAGAGAGATCCTCCGATTTTCATCCCTTGCCTCAGAAATGACCAGCTGATCTTCTTGTTTCTACTGATTAATTAGAACAAAATGCTTGTTAACCAAACTTTGGTTAAGTTTCTGCCCTTCCTCCATGACCCAGAACTCCAGCTCACTTTCAGCGGGAGCCAGCGTGCTGCCCCACCTAAGGGAAGACTGGCCTCAGAGGAAAACCTTCTTTCACCTATTAGTCTACCATGGCAAGCTTTCCTTCTTCTTGCCCACACCTGGTTCTTTCTAGCTTTGTTTACCCTTCTCCATAAAAGAAAATCCCTTTATCCAGCTCTTGAGAAGCTTGCAGTTCTCAGGATCACAAAATTCTCCCTATTGCAGTTGTCCCTTTCCCCAGCCTTGGAGGAAATCTCTTTCCTCAGACTTTTAAACAGTCTCTCCATACTAGGTCCAGATTTGATTTTTTATTTTACAGTGGAATTACTGACCAAAAAAACAATGATAATAGTAATAGTAATAATATTAATAATAGTAACGAAGATTGAAGGTGAAATTCTCCTATCAAAGTGACCAGCTTCTTTGTAGCTCTGTATTTGTATGACTGTAATGACAATGCTGTCACTCTCCTCCTGATCCCAGGTGACACTGTTCTGTCTGCTAGAATCTACTTCTCTGTCAGTCATCACTATAAACTTAATTTGTCAATATCATCAAACAGTTCTGACCTCTAACTTCATTTTGGCTTAAATTTCACCTTCAACCTACTTGGTCTAGATTCTGATCCATTCACACTGTTTCCTGGCTTAGTTCCCAAGAAGACCTGACCCCTTTTCTGCAATTTTGAGAAGATGAATTAGTTTTCAAAGGCCTATTGGATACCAATTACAAAAAGTTAGACAAAGGCCATTATAGATGCAAACAATTATATGTAAAATCTTGGAGGCTGGAATTGCAAATTCATGCCTGAGTCCAATAAAATTAGCTTACTTTTAGTTTAACTTGGTAGATTGATGAGAGAAGGTTGGTGATATTCAGGTGATAGCCTTATATATTAGACAGAACTGATTGAACTTCATGCAAAATAGCAAAATGCTTGATTATGATGGGGACATGATCAAACTGTTCCTAAACAGTTTTAAATAGATTATTAGGTTGAGTGGAGGTAGAAAGAAATCGGAAAGCAGGATAGATAAATACATACATACACATACATAAATGCATAACACTTACATAATAAGAGACAAACTGAGCAAATCATGCAGCTGGGAGATGATCTGGATTCTGATTTGCAGGACTGATACAAAGAGAAGCATGTTAGGAATGGATATTGATTGGATACACATCATAAACTCTGTTTTTTATGTGTGAAATTTTAGATACTGGCAAAATGCACACATGATACTATTCTACAGTGAATAAAAAAGATCTGAGGCTATAATTTGAGAGGCATTTAATTTCTGTCATTTAAAATTTTGAGGACTGGCTGAGTGGCGCGTTGGTTAAGAGCTGGCTTGGGATGCCAGTGGCCTGGGTTTGGATCTCACATATGAGGGTCAGTGACACTGCCCTCTTAAATAAATAAATAAATAAATAAATAAATAAATAAATAAAATAAAAATAAAATTTTGAAAAAGTCTTATGGTTATTAAAAAGAAATTCTATAGCAAGTACAGCTTTGCAGTACAAATATATTTCCCAAATTTGGGTTAAAAATTGTAGTATTTTACACTTTTGTAAAATATGTTAATTGAATTCTCAACTGATTTTACAACTTTGTGTTAATTGTGGGATGTAGACAAGCATATTTAACACTAAATGTTTTGAACATTTAAGTACATTTAAGTAACATTTGAGAATACTTAAGTACACTAACTATAGTTTTGAACTTATTTTGTTGGTTGAAATTATTGCGCTAAAGAGATATGAGTAATAAAATTCTGCACAGGCACTCTGCATAGACACAGAGTATATAAAAATGTAATTAAGATAGTGTTAAATTATAGGGTCATTTTTTACAATCATTATTTTATAGATTAACAAATACAAACTTCACCAGACCTTAAAATCCATTATTTCAGATAAGAAGCAATGATTTATAAGAGCCAAGTGGCAGATTTAATACAACCTCACGTTTTAATAAGACTGTTACAAAGTTTTAGTTATTAAAAATTCAAAAAGGTTAACATTTCAGCTATAAAAAGAGCAAGACACCAATCGATTTAATGGGAGATAAGGGGTAAAGCATGCAATGCTCAGGCTTTAAAAATCCAATTATTCCTATTATCCTGCATATATTAGGAAGTCATATTTTAGTGTTATCCTATGCCTCACTTGTCTTGCTGCCTCTTATCAAACCTCCCGTTTGCATTTTAATTGACTTGGGAAAAGCAAAAGGAAAAAGAAAAAGAAGTTGTAAAATGAAAGAAAAGATTCTGCATATTTGAAAGCCTGTAAGTGACCCTCCCTGACTATATTATGCCCATGCTTTAAACACCACTGTGCTCCCAATCATTCTGTTTTTAAATTATCACTTCCAAACCTAAGTACATTTTATGAAAGTTTATTGCACCACTGTAAGAGCTGTGAGTACACATCAGAACCTTATTAGACTTACTTGAATCAATAGGCTATACATATTTTCCACACTGTAAAAGAATAGGCCACAGATTTGTGGGGCTATGTTTTACCATTATTTAATGTCTATAAACCTCAGTTTTCTCATCTGAAAATATGAATGGCCAGAACTACTTTCTAAGATAGCTGTGAAAATAAAGGAAAAGCTACTATCTGGGGAGGCCTGCAGGAGTGCCCTGTAGGCTCTCTGGTAATCAGTTCATCTAAAGTTGTTTTGAAGCTGCTTCCGGGCCGGTGATTCTCCAATGTCTCGAATTTATAACCCTTTTAGACTCTTAAAAATTACCATGGACCCCAAAGACCTTTTGCTTATTGAGATGATATCTTTTAATACTTACTATATATTACATTTAAATTTAAATGTATGCATCATTTTTAAACCACTATATATTAATTTATGTGATAACTATAATAAAGTCTTTATATCCTAACATAACACAAACATTTTACAAAGATCTGTATTTCTAAAACAAAATAGATTTACATTGTCTTACATTTTTTAAACCTCTTTAATGTCTAGCATGAGATCCAGATTCTATTATCTACTTCTGCAGTCAATCTTTTGTGATATGTTTTTTTGTTGTTGTTGTTGAAGCATAGAAAGAATATCAGGTCTTACAGAGATCTGTGGTTGGAAAAGGGAAGACCTCAGGTCCTCATGAAAGGGTCTTGGGGACCCCCAGAAGTCCTGAAACCACACCTTGAGAATTACTTACTGTCCTAGGGAATAGCAGCAAAGAAGGGGAGAGCAGACTGTTTTCCACATTTGCCAAATGGAGGGAACTTGCAAAGAAGAATTCTGGACACTTGGGATCTAACTTTTGTCTTCAAATTGCCTTTATCCTTTAACCTGGTGGTCTTTCCAATGTTTTGTGATAGCCCACCCCGATTTTGCTCCTGCCAAGAGGATCAGAACTCGAGCCTGCTATCATTTGACAGAAGCAGCTGGGAAGAGGGGACAGGAGCTACTTGTATACTAACACTTTCATGCTGTGGGGTTTTACAATGCTTCATTTTGGGGGGAAATGTGCTTTGATTTATTTTAAATACTGTATATCTTTGATATATGCAAGTTTAACATTTGCTGTTTCACAAACGGTCAGGAAGATGCACAGCATATAATTATTTGTAAATTTTTTGAGGCATAAATTTGAAACAGTCCTCGACTAGTGTGTGAGGGTGAGTGAGTCATGTGATAACTGGGTTGAGTGGATCGCCAGCATTTCCATCCCAGTGGAATTTCCTGGCGGCCACTCTTCTTAGGGGAACTGCTCCTACAATAATTAAAGTCATGGTTGAAAGACTTGGGATTTGGGAGACTATTACTATTTTGTGAAAAACGGTCTTAGGAAGTTGAAAAGCCAACTACCAGTTTTGGCAATGGAAACACAGAGAAAGTGAAACTAAAGTATAGTGTTTGTTAAAAAATAAGTTCACATTTTACTTCAGTTTAATATATATGAAATAATTAAACATCCAAAGATATAACTTTAATTTAAGCTTTATTGCATTTTATGATGATTTTATGTAATTTTGGTATTCACAGATTTGGGCATTTGCAAATGTCAAGAGTCTACTACATTAAATCAATATTTAAATTAAATGTTAGAATAATCAACATTGTTTTTCATTCTCAGTTTGATGTGGGTTTGTAATATTGGTTAAAATCTGATCTTTAGGAGAAGCTACACAGTATTAATTATAGTTACATTTGACAGTATTTATAAAAAACATTTTAACTTAAGACAGGAGCAACTTATCAAATAGAGATATTGCCAGCTTATTTTTTTTTTCTTAATTAAAGTTTTCTGTACTGTCTATAATTTAAGGTAATCTGTGAGGGACTGTATTTAAAAGGCTTGGAACAATTGCTTGGCATATACAAAGTACTGTATAAGTTTTTGCTATTTTTATACTTTCATACAAATATCAAACAACAACAACAAAAAAAGATGACAAGAAAAGAACATAATTTATTGAGTGCCTGTTCTTATGCCAGTTACTATTTTAGGCATTCAGGATAAAAAGCCTAGAATATAACTGGATGGTATATGTTTCACAGCACAAAATTTTATTCTATACATAAAATTTCCCAAATCCTTAGGAAAAATTCTTACTAGTTTCTCTCTATCGGTGTTTAGTATAATTTACATGAATTTACTCTCATTGAAAGTAATTATTCTATTTGAAATACTAGGCCAACTATTTCTTTAGTTGCCATTAACTGATGATACAAGCTTAAAGAGTATGAACCTTATTTATAATCTTAATAGGCATGAACAAAGATAAGTTAGAACATCCTATGGATAGGTTCAACCACTGGAAAAACATATTTTAATTGTTATTTTTTTTATTGATATTCCTTCATTTCTGATAGTTTATAAGGAAATTTTACATATCTAGGTAAAAACACTCAATACATTAAGATATTAACTTTAAAAGCATACAAGGTTTAGAATGTTTAAAAATAGAAGATTTTAATATGATTTCATACCAAGTGTAGTTTAAACTTTATTACCAGTAACTATTTAAACTCTGTAATGAGAAAGTTTACACATTTTCAGAAAGCCTTGAATCCTTAATCCAGATGGTCTTTTATCTAAACTGTTTAGAACCTTTACCAAAAAATCAGCCTATGTCAGCCTGCCCACAGCCATCTAAAATTTGCTTGATTCTTCTAACTGGTTAAAAATTGTTTCAGATATTGGAGATTATCAAAATACTGTCTGCTGGAAGCATGAAAACACTTAATCTTTGACTGATTTTCAATTGCATTTGAGTTTGTTCATTTATAAGCAAAGAAATTCCCCATACTCTCAGTGGGGAAAGACTTATTATATAACCTGAATGTTATGTCACCACCCCACCGTCCCACTCAAAGCCTCTCAGACTCCTTGTTCACACCTCTCATATCAAAGCAGAATTAAACACTCATTCTGTGTTCTGATAACACTTATTCATACTAATATTATGAAATGTGTTATAGTTGAATATGCTAAGACATCTTCAACTGTATATTAAATATGTTGGATTGTAAATTTCTGAGAACTAAAGCCTTCTATTAGGTTTCTCTAATGCTTAGGTTAGTGGCAGAGAAATAATGAACCTTCAAGGAGTGTTTAATATGGCTTAACAGATTAATCCTCAAGTGTTTTTTTGTTGTTGTTTTGTGTTGTTGTTGTTTTGTTTTGGGGTTTTTTTTGTTTGTTTGTTTGGGTTTTTTTTTTGAGGGCAGTGTCACTGGCCCTCATATGTGGGACCCGAACCGGGGCCACTGGCTTCCCAAGCCAGCGCTTAACCACCGCGCCACTCAGACAGCCCTGTTTTGTTTTTTACTTAATTAAAAGCAACATAAAATTAACATAGTAAAAAAGATATATGTCATATGGTGGACATATTTTATTTTCTAGCTACTCTTTATTTTATTTATCTTTGGGGGAATACTCTGAACGCATTCTTTTTCCATGTGCTTGAAAAAGAATGACACTATCTCCACAGCACAGAGATGGTCGTATGATCAGATCTTTGGCACTTCTTCCCCACTCCAATGTTTTAATTATGAGAGCCAATGTACTTCTTTATTTTGCTTTAGATAATTGCAGCTGGATGACAAACACATTTAGAGCAGCCTGGCTAAAACACTGTCTGTATTTGAGAATTCTCCCATCGGAAATATTCATCAAGTTCACATTCTTCAGTGCTTTCCTAACTACAGCTTTATATGCATATACAATGCTATGTTTTATTGCCTCATCCTACAGAAAGTTTTCAACTCCCACAACCAGTTTTTATTTATTTTTCTTTTCACAATCTTTCAAATATTTTTTGCAGAGCCAAATTTACAGAATGGTAAATTTTCTTTGTACCTTGTCTCATTTTTTCCTTGAACATCTCATCTGTGAGAATTTCCCCCTTAATTCTTTTTCTCATGCTTGACATTTGTCTCTATTTTCTCCAACGATTTT
Organism: Aselliscus stoliczkanus; assembly: GCA_033961575.1. Lineage (NCBI taxonomy): Eukaryota > Metazoa > Chordata > Mammalia > Chiroptera > Hipposideridae > Aselliscus > Aselliscus stoliczkanus. The sequence goes on from CM066731.1 coordinate 156,872,363, forward strand.
CCTCTTCAGCCTATTTTTCTTCTTCAAGATAAAGAAAAACAAAGGTAAATCTCCATCACACTTCAGCAATATTCACCTTTAAATGAACCTCACATAATGGTTAAAGTAAGATGTCTCATTGTATGTAATGGATATTGGTAATGGCCTTATCTTTCTTTTTAACTCTATTAAAAGAAAGAAACTGCTGAAGAGCAGATATTTGTGCTTTTTGAATATATTTCTTTAGCTACCTGATTTCTCTCCACTTATCCCTCAAAAAAGGAAAAGATGATATTTTTATATTCCAGAGCCTATGTACATCCCAAACTAGCTTTAGAACTCTTTATGAAGCAGAAGGTACAAAGGTTATTTTATCTTATCTTTGGTAATTTCACTTTAGCATTTTAATTATGTGCTTATTAGCACACATTCATCTTAGATTTTGGGGTTTTGCTTTTAGAGCAGTTTTAGGTTCATAGAAAAATTAAAAAGAAGGTACAGATATTTCCATGTGCCCTTCCCCCATTATCATCACCGCCCCCCACACCAGAATGGTGCATTTGTTACAATTGATGAACCTACATTTACACAGCATAGCGTCCCAAAGTCCAGAGTTTACAGTTCACTCGGTGTTCTACATTCTTTGGGTTTGGGCAATGTATAATGACATGTATTCATCATTATAAAAACATAAAGAGCATTTTCACTGACATAAAAATACTCTGTACTCTGACTGTTTGTCACTCCCTCCCACCACAACCCTGGGCAATGCCTGCTCTTTCTGCTGTCTCCATTGTTTTACCTTTTTCCAGAACATCATATAGTTAGAATCATCCAGTGTGTAGCATCTTCAGATTGGCCTCTTTCACTTAGTAATATGCATTTAAGTTTCCTCCGTGTCTTTTCATGGCTTGGTAGCACATTTTATTTTAATGTTGAATAATATTCCTTTGTAGATGGACCACAGTTTCATAATCCATTCCCCTACTGAAGGGCATCTTGGTTGCCTCAAAGTTTGGGCAATTTTAAATAAAGCTGCTCTAAACATCTTCCTGAAGCTTTTTTTGTGTAAACATACAATTTCATTTCCTATGGGTAAATTCCAAAGAGTATGATTGCTGGCTTACATGGTAAGAGTATGTTCATTTATTTATTTTGTGTTTTAAGAAACCACTGAAATACCTTCCAAACTGTCTAAAATACTCTGTACATTTTTCATTCCCATCAGCATAGAATGAGGGTTCTTGCTGCTCCACATCCCTCCCAGCATGTGATGTCAGTGCTCCATATTGGCCATCCTAATAGGTGTGCCATTGTGTCTTGTGTTAATTTGCATTTCCCTGATACCATGTGACTTGGAGAATCTTTCCTGTGCTTATTTGCCACCTATCTTCTTCAGCAAGGGATATGTTAAAGGCTTTGATTCTTTTTTTTTTTCAATCAGATTATTTGTGTTCTTATTGCTGAGTTGCAGCAAGAGTTTTTTTTGCATATTTTGGATAACAGTCCTTTATCAGATGTGTATTTTACAAATATTTTCTCCCAGTCTGTGGTTGTCTTCTCATTCTCTTGACATTGTCTTTCACAGACAGAGGTTTTTGTTGTTGTTTTGTTTTGTCGTTTTTAATTTTAATGAAGTCCAGCTTATCATTTCTTTCATGCATTGTGTCTTTGGTGTTTTATCTAAAAAGTCATCACCTTGGTTTGCTTTTGGTGAGTGTAGTACCTGATTATTATTTTAGAATGCCAGTTTTGATTTTTTAAAATCAGCCAACATTATTTAAGAATTATTTTAGAATTAGTAAAGTGCTAATTGCAATAGATAGATAAATAGATAGATAGATAGATGAGATAGATAGATAGATAGATAGATAGATAAAGATCTGAATATTCATTTTAAATAAAAATATATGTTTGTGCCTTTTGATACCCAGTATAATAGCCAGTAATACTGAATGTAACATGGTATACCCATCTCTCATAGCTAATAGTTTTGATTATTTACCAACTAAGATGTTAATATGTGTTAAGAATTTCATTTCCTTGCTGCGGTGAACTGAGTATGTCTCTCCAAAATTCATATGTTGAAATTCTATCCCTAATGTGATAGTATTAGTACTAGCCTTTGAGAGGCAATTAGGTCTTGAGAATGGAGCCCGCATGCATGAGATTAGTGTCCCTATAAAATAGACCTCCAGAGAGCTCCCCTCCCCACTTATGTCATGTGAGGTTACAGAGAGAAGACAGAGGTCTATGAACCAGGATGGAGGTCTTCATCAGACACTAATTCTTCCAGTGTATTGATCTTGGACTGCCCGCCTCCAGAACTATGAGAAATGAAGTTCTTTTGTTTATCAACCATCAGTTTATGGTATTCTATTATAGAAGCATAAACAAACTAAGACATTTGCTAGCATTAGCATGTTGTGGAAAGATGACCTATTTTGAGCCAGAAATAATCTCAATATCCACACAAACTTGTTAACCTGTTTCATTCAAATTATAATTTGAAATTTTTCTCTCAAGAAAAAAAAAATATATCACTCAGGCTATGAATCACAGAACCCAAGTTAATGCTTTTTTTTAAATAAACATTTTTTTTCTGTTGTGCACATCATGACACAACTGCTTACCACTATTAATATAATTATCAGAAACAGGGTCAGAAACATCTATTTTTTAGTGAAGTACTGTGACTAACCTTGCTAAAATGTGCATTTTCAAGAGACTCACCTCAGGAGGCATCTACCCTGCGATATTCTAAGTTACTGAATTTTAGTTACGTGCAGCGTTGAGACAATAACCACTGGACAAGCCCCACAACAATTAAATAGCAATCTTTGGAGATTGGGCCTTTGATTATGTTTCTGAAAACCTCCCAGGTACTTCCGAAGTACACCAAAGTATAATACCATTTATTTGGGCCAAATGGATGTTCCGAGTCTTAGTATTCAATTTTTCGTCATTTGTTAGGAACCATTTTATTTCCAAAAATACATCCACTTAGTGTTGATGGATAATGTCAAATGTTTTTTTTCTTTCATTTTTTAACATGAAATATGTTACAGAGTCATCACAAACATCTGCATTTTAGAAGATTTCCATTGTGAGCTGTTTTTGCTCTTTCAGATCTTTCTGGAGACACTTTATCTCTCTTGGAGGTAACCTCTGTTTAGTCTTAACAGGAAAAATGAAAGCTCTTCAGAAAGCTTTGTGGCATACAAGTCATTAGCAAAAAGCTGAATTTGAAGTATTCACTGAAGTATCCATTATAATAATGAATACTACATTATTATGAGATTTATTTTCCTAGAATAGTAATTCTCCCACATGGGTACTTGGCAATATTTTATTATAGTAGGTTCACTTTTAAACTTACTTCTGAATACATATAGTATGTAAACAAAATCAAACAAGTAATAATAAACACAGAACAAGAGAAGGATTTTTTTAAAAATTAGGTTCAGCCTTTTTCTTCAGAACAATAAAATGCAAACTATTAGAATAGAATGTTTTACTAATTTAAGAGGTAGTTGTCCGGTACCAAGAATCAAAGCAATAAAAATAATTTTTGCAATCTATTTGAAAATAAAATAAGTTTAAGTAGTCTCTGTTGAATATACTGTACATCTATATAGTCTCCCTATAGAAAAGGTATTTCTATTGCAATTTTTGAAGTATTGATTAAGTGCCAAGTTTATTCTCATACTGTACAGGAGATATAAATATGAATAAGAGATTGTTCCCACCCTTGGTTAACTATTTTGTGGATGACATAGACATATATTTGCATAATATTTGCATATACTAACAAAGTGTGGAGATCAGGAAAGGGCATGTTTCAGCCTGGAGGCACTGAGCAAGGCTGCCCAAAGGAAGAGGCACATTGAAATGTGTTCCAAAGGATGGGGAGAAGTTTTCCATAGGGAGCAGAATGAGTACATTGAAGTCAATAAAACTTAGAGCATCTGCAGAAAGGCAGGCTGTTCAACAAGTTCAGAACTTAAAGAACAATTGCAAAGACCACCTGTCAGTGGAACTGCAGTCATTTTTGACCTCAGATCATGAAGAACCTTGAACGTTATACTAAGAATCCTGATCTTCTTCCTAGGAGCAATGAGATGCCTTGTGCACAATATAATTTTGAGTTGTTTAAGACTTCTGATTGCTTAGCTACTTTCCTTGGCCTGACATCAAGCTGTCTCCCCACAGCCATACTTCTGCTTTTCCTCTCATGTGAGTCAGTTTGTTACATTACTAAAATGTCTCACCAAAGTAACAAATCAATTTCTCTGAAATTAAAACAAAACAATGAATGTCCCATAAAGATATATATTAGTAAATATTAGTTATTTCTATTAAAGATAAGACATTATGATTGAGGTTTATGATTTCATCGATAGGTATAATTTTGTTATGTCTAAACTGTAATCATGTATCATATACAAATTTATTTTATGCCAAAGCATTCAAAAAGCCTTACAATTTTCAACCAATAAATAATATGTACATCATATGAAAAGCTTGAAAGTTAAGTGAGAGAAGGAATTGCAAAACTAAGGGTTTTTGTTTTTGTTTTTGTAATACTTTTTGAAAAATATTTTATTGGGGATTTGGGGGAGGGGAACAGTGTTGGGGAACCGGGGAAGGGGAACAGTCAAGTTGCTGTCCTTTTGTTCTTCAGTCTAATTGTGGAGGACGTTGCTTCCCTGGCCCATGTTGGTATCGTCATTGCGCTCTTCCCGGATGAGGCAGATCGGTCGCCAGCCTCTGGATGGCCGCTCACAGTGGCTCTTTGCAGCTCACACTGGCTACCGACTACTCACGCTGGCTGCTGGCCACTCGCTGTAGCCTATGACAGCCCACTGTAGCAGCGGCTGCAAATATGCCATCCCGGGCACTCAGAGCAGCCCAGATCCAGATGGAGCTGTTGTTCACCATCTTAGCTGTAGAGGGCGGTGTTACTGGCCCTCGTATGTGGGATCCAAACCAGAGCCCTGCTGCTCAGAGCTGGCCTCCCAAGCTAGCTCTTACCCAATGCACCACTCAGCCAGCCCCAAACTAAGGGTTTTTGGAGGAAAAGCTATACAAATAATGACTTTGAGAACAGAGCTCTGTTCATTTGCTTGTTTTTTTTGATAAGAAAAACAACTTTAGTCTTAAGGTTTATATTATACTGGGAAATGTTTAGTTTGTAAGTGCTTAATTGTTAAAAGTGAACAAGTGAATATTACAAACAAACATTCATTCATCCCATACATACGAGTATGGGAGAGGCGATGTTCTAGGCACGAACACGCAACAATGAAATGAAACACAGTAGAATCAACCTTCGTCTAGTGGGGCTCATATTCTAATGGTAGTTGTCATAACAGGGGAAAAGAGATAGTTAAACAATAATTAACTAATGCATAATATATCATATGACCATGGATGCTGTGGAAACTAGAAAGCAGGATAAAGGGGTGTGGATTATGGCAGAAGGAGAAAAATGCTAATTTGTATGGAATGATTAGAGAAGGGCTCACTAATAAGGTAACAGTTACGCCATGCAGATGGAATAGGGAGCAAGAACAAAACTTAAGGTTGGAATCTGTTGCCAATGTTCAGGAAGCAGGAAAGTCCAATGCAGCCAGAAGAAAATGAGCCACGGCTAGGTTAAATGACAGGAGGTGTGGACAAGATGTGAGAATGCATGGGGTGAGGGAGATGGGGCCAAATCTTGTAGGGTCTTGCAAGCTATCCTCTGGACTTCGGTTTTTTTCTAAGATAGGGATCCATTGGAAGGTCTTACATTTTATAAGAACCAATCTGGCTGCTCCTGAGACTATGGAGAATGAGGGCGTAGGGAGTCTATTGTGATAACCCAGGAGGGAGATGATGGAGGCTTGGACCCATGTGGACATAGGGAAGGCAGACACAAATGGTAGTATTTTGGATATATTTTGAAGACATGGATATCAATATTGAAATATTGGATTAATATTTACTTATGTATTAAAATTATCTTCCTGTATGTGGCAAAGTATTAATATTACCAAAATCTCAACAATCACAGAGAATCCCTCACCTCTAGAACAGACTAGACAATGTTTCATATATTTTTCTTTGGTCTCAAACGTAAAAAGGAGAAAAGCAAAACTATCTTTATAATTTTTGAGTATTGAGTCTGTGTACTGGCCCATAAATAAGTTCATAATACAATATGTGGTTTTAAAAAAAAATGAGGATAAATATAGGATGTTTGTTTTGTTCCAGTCATTTGAACTGACTATATTATTGAAATAAAATTTTCCAACTAAATGCCTATGTAGATACTGAGAAGCAATTACAAATAAGTTGATAATATCATTCCTTATATTTTGGCCCTACACAGTCTAGAAATTATATGCTTTTTACCTAGCTATGTAGTCATTTTGAATTACGGAGTCTGACAACTCATGAAAGAATGCCAGTAGTGGAACTTCAATGTTTACTTAAATGTAGGCTGGAGACAGAATCTGAAAAGGATTGGATTGGCAAATCACTGCATAACAAACCAATCTAAATCTATTGGTTTAAAATATGAACTGTTTATTATTTCTCAAAAGACTCAATGGGTCTCAGCTGTACTTCATTTGTGTGCAGGTTGCTAGTGGGCTGGCAGGGGCTGGCTGGTCTAGGGTGGTCTTAACTGGGATGCTCAGCTCTGCCCTGTGGTCTCTCAACTTACAGGTTTGTCGAGGAGTCTCTTCATGATGATAGTAGAAGTCACAGAGAAAAGTAAAAAGCAAAAACAAACAAACAAACGAAATGCACAAGCACTTTTTGAAGCCACTATGTGCATCAAGTCTGATAACATCCTATTGGCCTTGGCCATGCAAGTGACATGACCAAGCCCAGATGTAAGGATTGGGAAAAAAGCCTCTGACCATGTAGTCAGAAGAGCTAATAAGAAAAACTTAAGGTCTCAGGTAAAGAGCAAACAAAACACATGGCCTTAACCACATCACGGAAAGCATTACAGCCACCATTTCTTTTTCAAGTGTCAAGTCTGGAAGACAGGCAACTTTGATTAAGGTCTTATTTCCAATATTGACCCTTTGCTGCTCACTAAAATCTGATTACTGTGCCCAGAGCAGTGAAATGATTTAAAGGCTACTTAAAGCACTCGTCCACATTCTCCCCAAGTCTTTCCCTGGTAAACACATTAATAGAACTGCATAAGGTCATATTTTGAGCACTTAGTTGAAAAATAAGAGATAAAAAACATGAAATTCAAAGAGCGTTTCAGTCTTTGAGAAAAGAAAAGGTGCTTTCTGGCTGGGACTGATTCCCTGGCTTTTAAAATGTGCTGGATTTCTTAAAATTTCAATAATCAGATGTTTGAAAGTTTCACTTTATACATTTGTATATCTTAGTATTTTATACTTATCTTTATTGACATCAGACAACAGTTAAATTGGCAATAAAGTATGAATAAAAACAATTTATAGATTATTAAAATTTTAAGTACATTTCAAAGGCATAACAATATACCAATCTAGAGAAAATAATCCAGAAAATATAAATAAGTTCAATAAAGTGATTTTTAGAAAGAGCTTTTTATATAAATTATTAATTATTTTTAACTGAGTAATAAAAATCATATATACTTCATGTCTAAAACTTGTTAAATTCTGTCTTCCTCCTGATAATTAATTAATTTGTGGTCAAATAGTAATTATGGAAGTTTTAAAGATTCTGAATCTTCTTTGTAACTTATTCTGACTATAGACCATGATCTGAGTAATTTGCTACAGCAATAATGTCAAAATTAATAAGCTATAATCAATATTAGGAACTGTTTCAACATTTGCTGCCAACTATCCCTAAAATACTTTTCAAAACAAGATAGGAATCAATAAATAAAAGCCAATATATTAATAGTTTATTTTATTATTCCCCAAAGCTACATGTATTTTATCGCCTGTCATCCTTGCTTAAATTCCTTTCCCAGTCAGCACTGCCATATATACTTACCCATCTCCCAGAGACAAATATGCTGAATTTGTAGAGTCCCACTGTTTCTATATTATGATGCAGCTTCCTCTTCTTGCCCTGGTTCACTCTAATAGTTGCTGTAGCGGTTCTCTATTGAGGCTTGCTTTCTGCCAAGATGGCAGCCATTTTGAAAATTCCAATTCCCAATGGGTAAAGGTTTGTGTTATTAATAAAAATGTTTTCCTTGTAAAAACTATGTATGTATTTATGCATGTATGTGTGTATATCCCCTAAAACCTTTAATTTTCCTACTATACTATCTCCTCCTTCTTATAGATCAATCTTGATCTGCCATGATTTGACCCAAAACAGGAGCTAATAGTAACTAGTTTAGAGATGGAAGTCTGGCAAATTCCTTTACTTAAGCAGTTAACCTGGGTTGGTTTGTTTGGGTTTTTTTCCACATGCCTTTTGCTGAGATTCTGCACTGTGTCTGTTTGTAAATATAAAAGCTGCTCCTGGAGACAGATGGTTATTTATAGTGTTTTCTCTATTATACAGGATAAATTATTAACAAGAAAATAATTGAATATTGAATATGCCCTAGAAAAGAAATAATCTTTCACCAAGTCTGTCACATAGTATGCCGCAAGCATACATTTCAATTAATAGAGGGGGCCAAGTTAGATTAATGTATTAAATTGTTTAAATTCATGATCCAAACCTACTTTTCCTTAAGAAATTAGTACAATTGTGAGTTAGTTGTTACTCAAGTTTGTTAACTTTCTGCAATAATTTTATATATTGTAACTAAATATAGTTACAACTATATTTAATGATCCATGGATTTAAATTATAATTCAATATGCATAGCATTGAAAAAGTTTTCTTGAAAGCGTTTTATCATTTTGTTAGTATCATATCTCAGTTGATCAAATAATATGTTGCTTTAATATATTGAAATGCATTAATGGGACATATATTACCTCATATTTTATAGGTAAGTTTTCAAATCACTAAGTATTGACATAGAAAATAATATATTCATCTAGGAGAGTAGAATAAAATATATGAATATTAAAGGATTATAATATCAATATAGAAGCAAGCAAAACTCTTTAACCATTATATAAGAATCCTCTATATCATTGGCTCTCAAATTGTGGTCCTTGCATTGGAAGCATCAGCAGTAACTGGGAACTTGGGAGAAATGTAAACCTCAAATCCCAGAATTTCTGAATCAGAATCTCTAGGAATAGAGCTCAGGCATCAGCATTTTACACTGTGCTCAAAGTGATTCTGAGAAACACTCAAGTTGGACAACCACTGTCCTACAGTGTTATTTATTCTTTTCAAGCACCATTTTAATCCTAATATCATTTAACCTGCATTTAGAAAGTCAAAGTACTATTATCCACCTTTAACAATTGAGGAAAATGAATCTCATCAAGATTAAGATTAAATTCTTCAGAGCCACAGCTTAATTGATGACAGAACCAGCACCTGATATAACTTTCACTTGTATTTGTCTCCATTAACAAGCTCATAATTTCCACTTAATTAGACAAAAAAAAATAAAGGAAAAGGGAAGTCTAAGTCAGGCAAGACATTGACTTTGGCATGATGTTGAAAGTAGGGGAAGGATAATCAATATACTAATATCCATTACACTATTATATATGCATACACCACAGGGAAGGAATTCCCTGGTAGAATGAAGGCTGCAAAGAATTATATTGTTCCTGCCATGGAACATTTTTTTTTCCTCCTTTTAACAAATCATATATCAGTAACTATGTTAGGCACAGAGGATATAACCATGAGCAAAATGCAGTCCTTGCCCTCAAGGCTCTTGCAGTCTACTGGTAGAAACAACCCCAAAAGTGGGTAATTTCAATATAGAACAAAATACACTACAAAATGTAAAGAATGTCATGATGAGCACATAGGAAAAACACTTCTCAATCTGAGTTTGAGAGAAGGGTTGACAAGTGATTCAAAGACCACTTCCTAGAATTTTGCAGTCTTTCAGTAGAGCAGAAGAGAAAAGATCTTAACCCATAAAGAGGCTAACAATATGAGAAGAAATAGGCATGAATTCTTATTGTCTTCACAGTTTTTATCTAAAGAAGGATGTGTACATTTTCAAGTGTCATTATTCTGAAGGACCTTTGTCCACAGATACGTTTAAAATCCAGAGAAAAGTTTTGAATACAGTTTCTTAATTAGAATTCAACAATTAAAAAAATTGCTGCATAAAAATTAAGCATACAATTATTCTGTTTAAAAACACTATAATTTAGAACGTTAAAAACAAAAATAAGGGCCTACCGAGTGGCACAGTGGTTAAGGGCTGGCTTGGGAAGCCAGCGGTCCTGGTTCGGGTCCCACATATGAGGGCCAGTGACACTGCCCTCAAAAAAAAAAAAAATGCCAAGTTCTGGGCCGGCCGAGTGGCGCATTCATTAAGAGCTGGTTTTGGGATGCCCACCTCCCTGGTTCGGATCCCACATATGAGGGCCAGTGACACTGCCCACTACAGCTAACAACAGCTCCACCTGGAGCTGGGCTGTGTGAGCCCCGACAATGGTGTAGGCTGCGGCCCCTGCTGCAGTGGGCTGCCATAGGCTACAGTGAGTGGCCGGCAGCCAGCGTGAGTGGCTGGCAGCCAGTATGAGCTGCCAATAGCCGAGGTGAGCAACCATCCAGAGGCCGGCGACCGATCTGCCTCATCCAGGAAGAGCACAATGACGATACCAACATGGGCCAGTGAAGCAACGTCCTCCGCAACTAGACTGAAGAACAAAAAAAAGACAGCAACTTGCCTGTTCCCCTTCCCCAATTCCCCAATGCCGTTCCCCTCCCCCAATTCCCCAATAAAATCTTTAAAAAAACCAACAACAACAGTATTTCAGTACTTAGTTCATATTTTGGTAGAATCAGACAAAAACAAAATGTGACTTGATGCCATTAGAAAATATGTATGTAGTGCAAAAAAGGGAGTAAGCATTAAATATGTCATAGAGTAAATTATAATAAAAGCTAGAATCTATATAAACTTCTGCTCTGCTACAGAGTTCTTATAGTGTTGATCAATGTATTTCCTTTTCATAACAGAATCAGCTAAGTTCAGCACAGGAATGTTGACCTTAGTGTATTTTTCCTGGCTTAACCTTATATTGAATTTTTCTCCTACTTTCCAATATTATATATGAAGAGTGTAGAAAAACAAGCAAACACCTAATATTTTGGAGCAGATGAAATAAAATATAGCTAAATCAGAAAGATTCCCTACATTTTCAATGCGAGACAATGAAAATGAAGATTTAATTTTCAACAGCCTTTTCATTGCAATTATTCTACAACAATGAACCCACAGTGATTAGAGTATTTTGTGTATTAAATTATATTGTTTGACATTATTGCTATCTGATTCTGGATATTTATATCAGCTAGCTAATTTCTACATTAACCAAAATAAGTAGCTAATAGACCATAAAATATGACAAGAGAGAAGGCACATTCCTAGCCCTTTGATAGCCCACAAAAATACTGAGTTCCACAAAATCAAAAGGGTACAATAATTTCATTATTGTCAAGTAATGTCAATGTGCAGTCTGATAGACAATGCCTCACATTCTTTTTGCAACATGAGATATAAATAAATGTGTCAGTGATATTAAACATTTATTACACTGAACTTTTAAGTGTTGAAAACAAGTTTATCTCAGTGAGAAATATTATGATAGTTTAAAAATTAGCTCATAAATAACTGCATTTATAAATTCAGTAGTTTGCTCCCAGAGGGAATTAAAATATACCTCTATGCACATGCTGGTACAGAAGGTGTAGAGTGTATATTAGGACTCTCCAAGGGACACCAAAATTCTGAGACCCAAATAGAGGCAGCAAAATACAGTCCCATTCTAATTTGGTGTCTGATATCTAAGTGAGAGGCCATGGTTCTGGAGATGTTGAATGAGAAGGCTTTGAGCAGGGACATATATTTCAGGTTTAGAAGATTTGGCAGTTATTGTGGATCAAGTTTCACAAATATTTTGGAACCATGATGAGTCATGCACCCAAACCATCTCTCTACCATCTTGGGTATCAATTGGGGGAGAGAGAGTTCTCAAGAAACTGTTGATCCCAAAGGATTTAACTGGAAGCGTAGTCAAGGGGTTCTAATGTCTTCTTTGATTAACTAGCTCCCGCCCACCTCAGGCTATTACAATCTTCAGTGTTGTCTGTAATAATTCTTGAAGTCCTACTTCATTGATCTAGATAGGCTTAGAACCACCAACCATGTCCTCGAGTCATGGTCCATGGAAACAACTGAAATAGGTGCAGGAGTAGGTCAGGGCTTGATTTAATTTATGTCATCTATCCTAAATATATTTCAAATATAATCCAGCCTATAATCAAAAAGTGAACAAATCAATCTAGAATAGATATTAAAATTACCAAAATTAACTATATGGTTGGATGTTTTAAATACAGCAAGATGTTATGACATCATTTCTTCATATTTTAGATATTAAATCGTATCATAAACCTTCAGAATAGACTGAGATAACCTGTGATAAGTAGTATGTAACATACTCAAGAATATAAAAAGTCATAGTGTTCTTTCATTTACAATTTTGAAATTTCTATTTAAGTAGTACTATTGGTCCTATTTATTTATAATTTCTTCTATTAAATAAGAAAAGGAACATGGTTTTTGCTAGGGTTCCCCATATAGCCAGGAGGTATTACAAAAATAGTGAGCCCCAGAAGGAAGAGGGCAGGTAGTGAGATGGGGCCAAAGGGCAAAGGAAAACTTCACAAAGTAAACCACAAACATTTTTTACTTCCAGAGCCATTAGATTTTTTAAAACCCATTGTCAGGTTTCACTGGGGACTCTTTTCTGTTTTTTTTTGTTTTGATTTTTTCAGAGTGTGACAATGTGCACATGTATTTTGAGTGCTAAATTAAAAGTTAAGAATTCTACATGCTTTTTGTTTTTTTCAATGAGTGAGTAAAATTTTAAGTGATTTATTTTGTAAAAATTAAAAAAAAGCAGTATTTACAGCTTTATTCAAATGATTTTTATATCTGTTTAATTGTTGTATAAGTGACTAGACAATTAGTTTTTGTGCATTGATACATTTTTGAAAATTAAACTAATATATATTACTATGAATAGAAGGAACATGTAATGTCATATAAAACTGGCATTGGAGTATACTTGCCTTCACTGACATCTGTTTCCTGTTACATAAAATTTTAAATACACTTACTTGTTCTTGTAGTCATAACTAAGAAAGAAGTTGTAGGGGAAAAGTAAACATATGGCCGATGCTATTTATTCTCCTTTAGGGAAATAAGACAAGTCAAATTTAGAACTTAATCTAGGATTATCTCAGATTGTAATATCTTTACCTTAACTATGTTCTAAATTGTTATGGAATATCTCATGATTTCATCCAGAATTGAAATAAGATTGACTTTTATTATTTTCACTTTCCTGTTTTATATTCTCTTTTGATGACTAGAACATTGGTGGTGAATTCAATTTAGAGCTTTCGGTAGCTGTGGAAAGTCCAGTTAGTCACAGGATCAATAACTCTGGAAGAAGCTTTGAGAATATTTCAGGTCCTTAAACTATATGAAGAAGTGTAAATTAGAGGGTTGCATTCAGAAATTAACTAAGTCATCAATGACCTCTGAATTGGGGGGAGAGGTTATTTCTTATTATATTGTATTTGCTCAATATATTTGAAAAGTGCTAAATGAAGATTTAAACATTAATTCATTTTAAACTTCTTTAAGTAAAACTATTGTCATATATAAAATAAATAAAATTTAATGTATATTCAGTGACATTTTTTTGATCATCCTGCATTTCTTTCTTTGGTAATTTTAGATCACCTCAAATACAAACAGCATCATTAAATTCTGAAGTGCTACATTTTTCTCTATTGAATAGAAATTATAGGAAGCCAAGGTCATTAGTTAAGAAGAAGACTCAGAAAACAACCCAAACATCAATCAATAGTAGAATGGATAAATAAGATGTAATATATTCATGCAATGGAATACATGCAATGATTAAAATGAATGAGCACAGGCCAAATCATAATATTGAGGGAAAGAAATCAAGCAAGAAGAATACATAATCTATGATTTATTTTATAAAAAGTTCAATTTCAGGACAAACCATTTTTTATGTTATTTAAAGATGCATACTATACAGAACTCAATAGCAAGACAGAAAAGAATGATCATAAATGTTAGCATAGAGGTTACCTCCAGGAAGGAGAGTAAGGATTGGAAACAGGAAGTGGCACAAGTGGCACAAGGGGGGCATTTTTGGGATGCTGGCAATGTTCTCAGTCTTTACCTGGGGTCACTTACACACATGCTTGCTTTACAAGAGTTTATTAATCTGTATAGTCTTCTGTCTGTGTATCCTAATTCTCTAAATAAACAGAACATAGATAAATAGATAGGTGATTGATTGATTGATGTAAAAGAAAAGGGATAAATTAAATTTAAAATCAAGAAAACCAGAATATTTGATGTGCTGTTGACTGTCTCATCTCAGGTGTGTGCTTGGACTGCCATAGAAAGCAAGGGTTGTGGTAGATACTTTGGAAAGAAGACTAAGAAAGACTGAGAACTTGGGTTCAGAATCCAGTTCCATACTTATATAATTACATTCTGTTTATCATGGAAATTCATGTCAATTCTCTGATCCTTAAAATTTTTATCTGCAGATTGGGAGAACAGAAATGTAGGTGAAAATTTCAGCGAGATTATGAAAACTATTTAGATAATTAACTCCTTATGTCTATCCTTCTTACCGCAAATCCTCAGTCCTATGCATAAATATGTGGAAACAATGTCAGAGTTATTACTACCAGAATGTGTAAAGTACTTTTACATATTTCATGCATTCCTTTTACATATTTCATGCATTCATTCAGTTTTTTGTTCAACAAAACCTCATTAAGCAAGGCATTATGGTCATAAATAAGGAAAAGGATGTTATCATTTTTATTACACACACACACACAAGGACACTCACTTGAAGATACACACAGGGTTGAGCCGTGCGCTCTGCTTCTACCCTTTGTCAGAGCTAAGCACACTGGAAAATAAGCATCAAGGAGTAGAAAAGAGAAAGGTAGTTCTTAACAGGGATTAATCTAGTGTCATTCCCGTTTATAGGAACATAGTAGAGGAATACAGCTTTGCAGGCATCAACCTAACTGTGAAATACGCATGTCTAGATTAAGGAAAAAGGATTGATATTTATTGAGCATCCTTCCTCTTTTGTGCCAGGCACTGTACTAGGCGCTTTCTCTCATAATACTCCATTTAACCTCACAGCAATACTGCAGATAAAATCAAGATTTCTAGAGGTCGAGTGATGTTCCCAGGCCTCATGGAAGATAAATGCCAGAATCACGACTTCACCTCACATTTCCTTGATTCTAGTAGAGCAGACTATCTCCCCTGACCCATCTCTCACTCTCAAACACTGTACTTAAAAAAGCAATTTTTAATTATTTTTTATTGTTTGCTAACTTTAACATGCCAAGAGAAGAGAAGAACCAACTAATGACCCAGAACCAGTTTTCAGAAATATTTAGTCCTGCAAATTTCTTTCAAATAATGATCCTTTCAAGGAAATTAACAATATTTTGCATTTAAATGCCACTGATGGATTAATAAATTCTTGTATACCTAGATTTTATGATATTTATGGAAAGCCTGAACCTGAATGTTTTTGTAGCATTGATGTAGATGGCTTCATTTGACAGGAAGCTAAGGGTTCAACAGCACATTTGACAAAAGCAAATTTTTACAATTAGAATAAAATGCATATTGATTTTAATAAATGCAAGTCCATGCATTTAATGCAAGTCTTACATTTCTATGATTTAAAAATATTTCCCCAAATACATATTGCATTATACCTTTCTCAAATAAATATTCTTCACATAGATATTGCACCATACTTTTCTTAAATATATACTGAAATATACCTGTCCTTGGAGCATTAACATGTCCTGCACCAAATATCTAAAGCTTTAAAGACCCCTCCCTGTGCCCTGAATAGAATGAATTCAATGAATATTAGTTGAATGGAATTGAAAAATACTTATCTACCTCCCCTTTTACACCACTTAATATCTTGCCATTAGTGGGACCGAGTGGTCTGTAGTCTCCAAGGTTTTTAACAATTACCAAGAATTCGCCCGTCTTGGATCCTCATGCCCGTTGGCAAAGTATACAAATTACAATATTTAAACCATTTAGGTTTTGTTTAGCAATAACATTTACTTCTAGCAACACAATTAAATTGTTTATTTATTTATTTGCATTATAGCTACCACAGCAGTACAATATACAGTAATACCTTGGTTTGCAAGCATAATTCATTCCAGAAAAAAACTACTCATGTTGTAAGACATCACTCATTTACCACGTTAAAATGTATTAGAAATGTTTGCTCATCTTGGGGAACACTCGCAAATCATGTTACTCGCAATCCAAAGTTTTACTGTGTACCCAAATCTATTGCTACATTCTACGAATACTAGTGCAATTAGAATTTTTATTTGTCTACTTTTTAACTATTTTATTTTGAGCTAATTTTAAGGGCATAGCAGTACAATGTGTAGAGCAAACTGAGATAGGAATCCTTTGTTATTCTGAAGAAGAAAATGCACATTAATTTCTTCATATTCTATTAAAGGAATATGGTAGAAGTATAAATATACTTATTTTATCATGACTTTGATAAATAGAGCGCAACTATCTGCCAGACCACATTGTTGAGTAAATAATTCCTATCAGGTACCTTACTAGCAAACTCAGATCAATTAGTACTTGTAATTGAACCTCAATAATAATTACAGTTACATCTGGTGAGCATCTATTTCCTGTGTGGCAAGCATGGTGATGGATACAGTTTAAGCTGTTCAAGTTTCATATAATGAAAATTATATTAGTATTGTAGGTGATTACAAAGAATTACTAGTAAAAGGAAACTGAATATTAATAAAGTCTTCAAAGATATAATTTTTTCATTCGCCTCATATATTTTGATTGCCCAGCATTTATCATCATGACTTACCAAATAAGGTGATGATCATGCATAGATCATGAAGCTTTAGGCATTCTCTGGATTGAAATGAGTCCCCTGAACATATCCTACATCTTGCCAGTGACTCTGGAATGAGAAATAACCATAAGGCTTATGGCCAAGCTGAGAGTGACACAGAGCTTGTGCCACCTTCCTTAGAAAAACGGCATGATGCCCTTGTGAATCCTCCACCTGGCATTTCCCCATTTTATTCTGGGAACTTATTCTTCTATAGTGACTCTTTCTTTCCATATTCATAATGTGTGCATCTGATCCTTGGACTTCATCATGAAAGGACATATGGAACTTTATTTTAAGAAGTAGGGTATTTTTTTCATCAAAATCAAGAGTTTGAGTATTGTGAGTCCTTATGTGGTCAGAAATAATGTAGCAACAGGGAAACACAATTTTATCCCCTTACAACCATTCTGTTACTCTTCTCTTCGTGCTCTGGATTTAGGATCCAGATATGAAGAAGTGTTTCTCAATATTAAGAATGCACCCCTTAAGAACATTCTGAGATATGGCCCCAAAGAGACCTGGAGCATTTTCTGAGTTAAAAGCATTTGATGAGCTGGCTATCAAACATTAAAAAACATGGGTTTTAATTCATAAATTGTTGTTAGTATTTTATTCATAAGATAAATAGCATCATGTAATTATTAATGATATACTCTCATGGAGAATGTCTTTATAGAATGTATTTCTGAGATGTTTTCATTACTGCATTACTAGATTTCTAAAAACAACTCTAGATTTTGTTCAAAATTTTAATAATAAATGAACTGAAATATTTAATACATTACAACCCCTTGGAAAATGGGAAAAGTTAAATTGCAAGTTGTACTTATCTCTTACATTATTGTAAGATGCAGTAATAATCTGGGGACCAATGTACTGTTGATTCATCTTTTGTCACTTACCAAATCAAATAACAATATGCATAATATAATTCTGTTTCTATGATTTTACAATTCCCTTCCTGGGAATAATTATTTTCTTTACTTCATCTAATTGTCCTTATAAAAAGTAACCTGGGATCAAAAAATGTAGTATAAAAGTATGTTTTTGAGAGAACATGTAGAAGGCAAAAAATTTAATATGACAGGTTCTGTATATGAAGATTAAACTAACAATTATAGTAGTTTTAATTGGTGTTTTTTCACACTTAAAAACTACAGGATCATTCTAAATCTATAAACTTGTTGCTATAAATTTAGAGATTAGAGAATTATATCTAATTATAAAACTAACATTTGAATTATGAACACAATCTTATGCTGCAGAAATTTACTATAATTTAGATTGTCATTAACATCAAGAAGGTTTCTTATTGCATTAACAACCTTTAATTTAGTTAATCACATAATTTATTTTTATTTCAGGAAATACATTTCTATATAGGTTAGCAACTTAAATATACCATCTCTAGCTTTTTAAATGTTACCCCAAATTCAACTTGTCAATGGTAGGACTGTATAATCTAGATAGATATGATAATATTTTATATCTAACTTTCCATCTTCTTGAGTTATCACTCTCACCATTGTTCATTCAGACTGTCCAATTTCCATGGAGTTTGCCCCTCTAATCTTGTCAGTACCTTGAAATCAAGCTGGCTTTCATTCAGGAATTATTTTCATGCCCATTATCATATTTTGAATCATTTTATATCATTGTAAACAATCCTACTGTTACCTTTTCAATGAATATAAGAATTAGATTTTCCAGTGTTAATGTGCTCCATCAGCAACAGTGCCAAATTCAGATGGCAAAACTGTAGTTGCATTTTAATCAGAAAACTTCATTTCATATATGCTGAAGACATTTTGCTAAATTAACATTTTGAGTGTTATTCACAAGGCACTATTATGTGAATACTATATGAATTAAGTTAAATACTAGATCACTTGGATAGTTTAGGATTTCATGTGCTAGCTTGTTTCCTCTTCCACAAAATTCATGGCCTTATATACTTGACTTGCAAAAACTTAACTCATGAGGCTAATAAGCATTTTAAGTGACTATTTTCCTTGATGGAAATATCTTTGTTCCTAACAATAAACATATCTGCAGCTAACATTTCTCAAGAGCAAATGGTGTTTGTAATTTGAAAATTGGCATTCTATCACCATACCTGGCTGTTCACCTTAAAACACTATTTAGAAATTTAATTTTGAGATATTCTTTGAGGCTACTAGTGTCATAGTACTGATGTAGTTACTTACTGAGCTGATATTTATTTACTTATTGTAAAATAATAAAATTAACCATCTTAGCTATGTTTTAAATGTACAGTTTAATAGTGTGAACTTTGTTCACATTATTGCATAGTAGCTCTCTAGAACCTTTTCATCTTGCTAAACTGAAATATTCCCATTGAACAATGAACCGCCATTTTAAAACTAGATGCATTTCTAGATTTGGAAAAGCAGCTCTCCTTCTTCATTATTCCCCTTGTGTTCCATGAAAGTGGATTTGAAATTGAAACAAATATGTAAACATTCATTTTAATAGATGTGTATTAAGACATATTAATACTAAGAGAAACCTTTAATTCATGGAGCTGTTTTCGGTTTTCAGGGCAGTAGTTCTTTGCTCCCCCCCCCCCCCCCCCCGTGGTTCCTTTCACACAGAGCAGCATTTGCATCATACTGGAGATGGGGTAGAGGACACTCAGGTTGTCATGTCTCTGTTCAAATCCCTGCAAGAAGAAAGTTGTTGCTGTTGGAAACATAATGGATCTAGTTATTATTAAATACCTTAAATTAGCTACAGAAATTGGAAAGCATAGGCACACTTCTGTTTTGCCATGACAGTTTAAAACAGTCTAAAATTCTCATTGAGAGAAAACAAAAACAACAGCAGCAACAACAACAACAAAATAGCGAGAACTGCCACCCACAGGTATACCTTTCACCACCTGGTCCAAGTAGCCAGAACCCAAACCACATAAGATATCAGATCTCTCTCTCTCTCTCTCTCTCTCTCTCTCTCTCTCTCTCTCTCTCTCTCTCTCTCTCTCTCTCTCTCTCTAAGCAATTAAAGAAAGATGAGGAAAGTGAACCAGAGAAATCAGTTAGTGTCTCCTGAAATTCATATGGTTACTGAGGGTCACAACTGGAACGAATATCCAGTCATTTTCCTCATCCCTCAGTGTTCTTTCCACTTTGCTATGTTGGGGAGACTTTCCCTTGCACCCTAATCAAGGGGTCTGAAAGCAGCACAGAACTGCCCTCAGAAGACTAAATTCTTGTTTTTGCTTTCATATTATTCTTTCATGGAAAGAATTCTTTCATATTCTTTTATGGAAAGAATTCCAAAACCAAGTAACTAAAATGCTAATTTGTATTCAGCTTTGTTATTTCATTTGTTTTTAGGCACACTTGTGAAGAGAATGTAGACTCTTTGAGGGCAGGGTCTATGTCCTATATATCATCGTACTCCTTAGCCTTCCTCAGTATCTGACATGTTATAGATAGATAAGACAGTCTGACAAATAATTTGCTTCCAGGTAGAATACCTGAAAAATTATCTGATTTCTGTTTCAACTGCACAAATTCCATATCTCATACATACCCCCACCAAAGCAATGTTTAGGAAGGGTGACTCAGAATGGAAAAGCAAGCTAGACATATTAAAGTAAGAAATATGAAGCTTTCCTTTTTATTTTGACTACAAATTCTCTAAGGATTTACAAAACTCACCTATACAATCTGTCTCAGGTAATAACTTCTAGATGCTATTTAGAAATTGGCCAATTGTGCCAGATAAAAATCATCTGAGATTATGATGCAAATCAGTCATCATTAAAAATGTATAATAGAGAACTAGAATTTATACAAGTTCTTCTAAGCATTTATTTTATATGAAAGAGGAATACATTCCCAGCACATACATAATTAAATGTAAATGTATGCTGAAAGGCTCGTAATCATGAAAAATACATATCCTGATGGACTACTTTTATTTGGCAACCTTTTCCTTCTAATATCTGTCTTAATATTCAAGAGTAGATTAGAAATTATATCTACAGTCCCAACTCTTTCTACGAAATATGTATAAAAATGGGCATAGATCATTTATTTTCCTTCAGCTGTACGTAGAGATGGATAATTATATCTTTCTGAAAACTTAGTGAAGCAGTTAGGTTTTTTTCTAACCTTTAACTGTACCTTTATAGACTTTCATTTTATCAGCTAGTAAAACTTAGTTATGCACTATTATTTGAAGTCAAATACATCCATTTTTCTAACTTCTTTTGTGTTGTTTTAACATTCACATAGAATCAGTACATATGGCTCTATTGTTGAACTTAAAGTAAATTTTTTAGTGACAACATTTTCAAAAGAGTCAATTTTTACTATTAAATAAAAAAATAAATTGATGACGGGAACTATGCATTTCTATTCAAGATTTGCAATAACCTAAAACTGTTCTGAGAAATAAAATCCATTCATTAAAAATTATTATAGCAAAGGTTTTAAAAAGTATTGTTTAAACTAGAAGGGAAGAAGGAGGAGAATTAGTTTATTCCTTTACTAGACATGAACTGCCTATCATCTTCTCTAAGTATAGGACAAGGACCCAACCTGCCATAAGAGAGATGTAAGTTGTATAAAAGAAACATTCTAATGACTAGAACTTGTTATTAGTATTGAAATGAATTCCTACATGAAACGTCCAGAATTTCGTGTTCTAAAATGTTTAAAGAAAGATGCAGGTAATTAATTGTCTGGTAAAGCCTAACACTTTCTCTTGCCTAGAAAAAAGGCGATGAATTAGTCAAAACTAGGAAAATGGATGCAACCTCCTGTGGCTATTGTCATTTATTTCCTGGACTAGATTGTTCAGCCCTTTAAAAAATGAGGGCTTTGGGCCAGCCAAGTGGCACATTGGTTAAGAGCTGGTTTTGGGACGCCAGCGGCCCTGGTTCGGATCCCACATATGAGGGCCAGTGACACGGCCCTCTACAGCTAACAACAGCTCCACCTGGAGCTGGGCTGCGAGCCCCGGTGACGGTGTAGGCTGCAGCCCCTGCTGCAGTGGGTTGCCATGGGCTACAGTGAGTGGCCGGCAGCCAGTGTGAGCTGCCAATAGGCGTGGTGAGTGACCATCCAGAGGCCGGCGACCGATCTGCCTCATCCGGGAAGAGCGCAACGATGATACCAACATGGGCCAGGGAAGCAACGTCCTCTGCAACTAGACTGAAGAACAAAAAGACAGCAACTTGTCTGTTCCTCTTCCCCGATTCCCCAGCGCTGTTCCCCTCCTCCAAATCCCCAATAAAATCTTTAAAAAAAAATGAGGGCTTTGTGAATTGAAAGTCACAGGTTTAATTCTTGTTTCAACCTGTTAGCTTCCCCTTCTTCTGAGGTCATAGACTCTATTCCTTTACTTCTAACCTTGGCAAACTATCTTGTAACCTCCCTCCACTCAGAAAGCAAGATACTTAGAGTGGCTGGGTACCCACAGTTATCCCACAAGTCTCTTGCAGATGTCACATTGCAGGCTGGACTCCTAATACCAAAAGAAGATATATGCAAAAGTAGACATGGCTCATTACAATTTTTGCTGTCAAAAACTCAAAGTCTAAGATTAGCCTAACAAATTGTGATTTGCCTCTATCAAGAAAAGAGGGAAGGAACTTCAGAGCATTTTGTTCTGTTTTCTCCTTCAGAGACTTAACACCTAATGATTTTGAACTTTGTTTCTTCTCCAATCTTTTTATTTCTGAAGAGTGAAAACCTCCCAACTGAATTCACTGAATCTACAAAAATATTTTGTTTTGAAAAAAATAGTCAAGGAAAAAAAAATGAATTTTCCTCTATTTTTGGATAATAGATTCTCCTTAATCATTGGCCATAAGAAAATGAAAACAACACATGAACTGGTTAATATTCTGAATAATATGAAAAAGGACTACTGTGTAAAATAATGCAAAATCCGTATTTCACAAGTCACCATAATTCAAATACATAAATCTTTTATATTAAAAAAAAGAATCTTGGGCCGGCCGAGTGGCGCATTGGTTAAGCGCTGGTTTTGGGATGCCAGCGGCCCCGGTTCGGATCCCACATATGAGTGCCAGTGACACTGCCCTCTACAGCTAACAACAGCTCCATCTGGAGCTGGGCTGTGTGAGCCCCGGTGATGGTGTGGGCTGCAGCCCCTGCTGCAGTGGGCTGCCATAGGCTACAGTGAGTGGCCAACAGCCAGGGTGAGCGGCTGGCAGCCAAGCGTGAGCTGCCAATAGCCGAGGTGAGCGACATCCAGAGGCCAGCGACCGATCTGCCTCATCCGGGAAGAGCGCAATGACAATACCAACAGTGAAGCAACATCCTCCGCAACTAAAACTGAAGAACAAAAAGACAGCAACTTGTCTGTTCCCCTTTCCCGATTCCCCAACGCTGTTCCCCTCCACCAATTCCCCAATAAAATCTTTAAAAAAAAAACAAAAAAAACAAAAAAAAAAACTTAAGAACCATATGATGACTTCTGTCAGCACATATTTGACATCTATTTAGATGCTAAATGTGATCTATTAACTATCATTTCAGTAGATGTGGCCCTACACAGCTTGTTTTATCCTTTTGACAAAATAAAATTTTACCTCAGGAATGACTTGCTGATTAGTAAAACTGAATTCTCTTAAGCTCAGAACTTGGGAAATCAATAATTGGAAAGATAAATGTTTGAAGACATAATGAAAAGCAAGTATAATAAAATCCTCTCTAAGATCCTGAGGCATTGTCCAAATTTATGGAAGTGGGAACTAAGTGTTCAAAGACTGAGGAGACTGGAGAGAGCCTGAAAATCTGGTTCAATATCTTGAATTATTTGTCTCTTTGTAGTGATAAATGAGTTTTAATCAATTTGACTGTAGAAATGGAACCAGAAAGAGCATTTTTCTAAGTGATATCAATAATCAAGGAAGAAAATCCTGGTATTAAATGCTCACTATCTTTTGCAGTAGTCTCTTGAGATGAACTCAAGATATGAACAAAAAGAACTTGATTGTAGCATACCTATTTCCCTACATTTATTTACAAAATAATCTCAAAGCATAGTTTATTTTTTAATAAACCTCTCTCCCTGGAGTAAGCATTCCTGAAATTCACCTACAGAACTGGCCTAATGTTTCATGGAGCCATATGTTAATTATGTTAACATGAATTACTAATTAATTAATCTCATTGATGAGTGTAACAAATCATTTATGACATGCTTGATATGCAGATAATCACATAAAAGGCTATAATTTATTGTAAATAATGAATTTTAGTGTATACTTTATATGTCACAAGTGTCTAATTTAACAATGTATATTTATACATATCAACTCCTATTTGAGGATATATATTTAATTGTCAAAATTTATCTTAAAGTGTTTGCCAATCACACACAATCAATGTTTATGGGCAAATAATTTCCTGAGAATTTGAGTTAAAAAAAAACATAACATTTTAAATTGTATCATACAATATTGAACCATGAAGAGTTTGGACTGACACCAGTAAGTAGCACAGAGTATGGTCCTGTTCCCATAGCCTTTCTCTACCGGGGTTTTCTCCTCAGGCTCGAAATCCCAGTTCAGAGTTCCTGCATACTGACTGTCTCTAGGCAACATGTGAATACAAATAAAGCAATTCTCAAATCTTGATGGTCACCACTGGTCCTCGGTCAAGTTTTGCCCCCAAGTCACTTATCGGAGAGAAAGAAATGAAATTATAATGTGATTACCAATAGTGTTTCTGAAGTTCAAATTCAGAACTTTCACATTCATTTATAAATTCTTTCATAAGTATAATTGTAATCATAATGCATTGTGTATCACACAGACTCCTACTATAATGACCTTGTTGGGAATCTACTCAATTAGTTTATAGGTATTAATATAAGAAATTCTAACAAACCTTCAGGTTCTAACATAAATAAATATTGAAAGTAACCATTTAAATTGAATATATTTGAAATAATTACTTTTTATATATAATCCCATGTATCATAATCCATATGAAAATTGGAGACATGTCCTATAGTAATCAGCTCCAGATGCAATTATAAATAGATTTAATTGACATTGGGATTTAAAGCTTACTTACTTCTGAATAACAAATTAATAGAATTTTCAGCTCACTCAGCATGTGACTTCTTCAATGATAAGCTGAAGTTCTGAAAATAAGACTTAAAATGACTGCATATATGATTTTTAAATTACTCTCTACATTCTTTGAGAAATTAGGAAGCTAGGCATAGTATCTGAGATTCTAATATGAAGCAAAGTAAGGATGTAATATGATTATATGATTTGAAAAAAGATCATTGGTTAAAATATTGGTAGAATAACCAATTGCTATTAATGAGCTCTTCTACTATTAAAACTTTTCAGAATGCAATTAATATTAATTTTTAGAAAACTTTTCAAAATAGTTTCATGAAAATCTATTGCTATTTTGAAGTTTACTATGACTACCAGTACGCTATTGTTTCTCAATAAATTATAACATTGAAATCCTATTTTGATCATAATGATCTTTCCTGCTGATTGATAACTTATTTTTATCCTTATACCTAAATCAATTACTGTATTCAGTATATGTTTTTATTCTTTGTACTCTAAATAAGAAGTTTGCTTAGAAATGCCTGTAGTCTTATCTTTTCTACCTCTTCTCCAAAAGAATGACTTTTTTACAAATATCTCTTTCTAACTCTAAATTCCTTCACTATCTTCCCATACCTTAAACTATGCCTAGAACACCTTTCAGTTTCCTGGCACCTTTGGTTGCTTTTGTTGTGTTTCAATGTCCATAAACTACTATTGTCTGAATCTGCATTCTAACTATAAATTGTTCATGTTCTTCAAACACCACCTATAAAACTTTATTTTGACATGCTCTTCTATACTTGCCAAATTACTGCACCAGAATATCATTCTGACTATCCAGCAACTTTCTGGAATCATGGATTAAGGATGTATGTATATTTTTGTAGGTGTTTCCAATATCTGCCATATCCTCAACACAGTTCTCTTCTCTATATCCTACAGATCCCCCATTACCTTGCATCTCTCCACTAACATCTCTTCCCTCTAATCCCCAAAGGTAACTCAGTTATCTTCAGCTAAAGTGCCTTGGGCACTACCTTTTGCAGGGCCTACTGTAGCTTAATGATACATTTTCTTAGTTTGAAAAATTAGATGTTTAAAAGAGGAATCAAAGAAAATGAAAGTCATTGAGCATTTTTTCATCTGTATAATAAAAAAATAATAATACATTGGCTGAAAGCTTAGAGAGAAAACTTGGGCCATAGTCTGAAGTGTTCTTTAATAATAAAAATAAAAAAGGAAAGTTTTGGGGGATTTAAAAGAACCTATTCCCTATACACAAAGAGGATATCCTTTTGTTTTATAGATTATCCGAATGTAAATTCTAGTATGCACCTAAAGCAACATCTAATTATCTATAGATAAAATATAAGAATATTTCAGGTCAACTCATGCAAACAATTTTCAGTTTTTCAAATGATGAATTCATGTCAATGTTATATTTATTTGCAATTTTTTATTGGATTAGAGCCCTAAGCAGAGGAAATTTCTTTAATTTATCTGATACATATTTAAATAGTTCCCAGCACACATGAAAGGGCCTAAAACAAGTTTTGAATGAGTACATAATCAAATGCTTGAATTTGCAATGTAGAGTTCATATGCTAAGATAAGACATTCCAAATACATATTCCAGAATATGAGGTCTGACAATTAAGTTTGTGAACTCATCCTAAAAACTGCTACATACCTCATTGCTGAATATCACTGTGGTCACATTTGAAGTACTTGGAAAGCTATGCATCAATGCCAGCACCTAGTCCACCTTCAAAGCAATTTTGGAACTCTTTTTTCTGGAATGGCCATCAGAGCTGTCATCGTATTACCCTTGATGTCCTGAATGTCATCAAAATATCTTCTGTTCAATATTTCCTTTGTTTTCAGGTAAAAAAAGAAGTCATTGGGGGCCAGAGGTGAGCAGGGAGGGTGTTCCAATACAGTTATTTGTTTCCTGCCTAAAAACTCCCTCACGGACAGTGCCGTGTGAGCTGGTGCATTGTCGTGATGCGAGAGCCATGAATTGTTGGTGGAAAGTTCATGTCATCTAACTTTTTCATGCAGCCTTTTCAGCACTTCCAAATAGTAGACTTGGTTAACTGTTTGTCCAGTTGGTACAAATTCATAATGAATAATCCCTATGATACCAAAAAAGGTTAGCAACATCGTTGCAACAAGTTTGTGAACCTAATTGTCTGACATCATATGTTCCCATTGTGTGTGCATTTTATTTTTTTCATGCTCAGTAGTCATTTTGTATGCCTTATGAATGAATTCCTTGGGCATTTTGTATGCCTTAGGAACCAGTGTTCTTAGGTCCTGCACTTCCTTTTGGTACCCCTAGGAGGCAGTCTCCTGACAAAGGTGAAAAAATTAGACCAGAGGTCAGGAGATGTATGTTCTATTCCAACTTTGCCACTATCAGAAGCAAGAGTAATTTGTATAAATCATTGAACCCCAAAATTTACAAACTCATAAATTAAGAGGACAGAATGATGTTTAGCATTTAATGCCTGTGGCAGATTATATTTTCTTAAACTAGTCCCAATAATACTTCCCATCTGACCAGGTCTTCTACAATGTGATCTTGGCATTCCTCCCATCAAGAGGTGAGGTCTAGGATCCCTCCCCTTGAATCCAGTGGGCTTGTGACTCACTTGTTTCTTATAAATGGCAGAAGGTTGCTTATGTTAACACTGGGTGACTTCTGAAGCTTGGTCAGAAAAAGGTGGGACTAGTTTCCTAAAATACTAGCACTAGAGTCCTAAACCATCTTATTAGCCCTTGCCTGCTCTGAGTCCACCATGCCTTCAAGAAGCCCAAACAAGATCCCACAGAAAGAAGGAGATGAGCCAACCCCAGCTGCTCTGGCCTCCCATTGTTTTGGCTTTAACTGATGTCTAATTGAAGCCACATAAGTGACCCTAAGCTATATCCATCCAGCCCAGACCTTCCTCAATTTTGGAGCCACAGAAAATGTGAAATACAGAATGATTTTTATTTTAAGCCATTATCTTTTAGAGTGATTTGTTATGCAGCATACAGTAGCATTTGTGAGGTAAAGGAAACTATTTCATGCCTCAAACTGCTTCCTTATTCTTTGAAAAAAAGTGAAATCCCCTGTTTTTCGTTGACTATACAAACGTTTGTGGCCCAGATATATTAGTTAAGTGCCTTGAATTGTTTCAGGGAAACACGGTATAAAATAATTTTGTTTATTAGATCATGGGCTTTTAATTGAATTAAGTGCAATACCCAAAACATGAGGGAGTAGAACCACATGTAAATTATAACTGATAATGTCACTTCCAAGGGTTATACACTGGATGTGTATAGCTCGCTTCCTACTTCTCTGTTACCCTCAACCCTGGCCTATCTGATTCTTTACTAGTAAAACCTCTGTTAAGAATTTCATCACGTATGTCAGAAGAGTCATGTTTGTTTTTTTGTTTTTGTTTTTTGTTTTTAATTATTTATTTATTTATTTTTAATTAGTTTCAGGTGTACAACACAGTGCAATAGTTATACATTTTACCCCTCAAAGTGACAACCTCCCACCCCCAATTTGCCACCCCACTTCCCCCCCATATCATATATATCTATTACTCTTCCTCTGACTCTCTTCCACAGTATAATCCACATCCCGTGACTATCTATATATATTCAATTACAGTAGGTATACGACCTCCACTTTAGTTATACAGTGCAGTGATCAAACCTCTACTCCATCCATGAAATGGTCTCCCTAACAAGACCTATGACCATCTGACATGCCACAGAATATTTACAACATTATTAATTATATTCCCCAAACTGTTTTTCATATCCCAGTGGCAATATTGTAGTTGCCTATTTTTGCTGTCTAATCCCTTCCCCTTCTCCCTCATCCCCATCCCCCTCCCAATTAGCACCCCTGATTTTTCCTCTATATCTATGAGACAGTTTCTGTTTACTTTGCTCATTCATATAGTTTTTCAGATTCCACATATGAGTGAGATCATATGGTATTTGTCTTTCTCTGACTGACTTATTTCACTTAACATAAAAGTCTCTAGGTCCATCCATATCATTGCAAATGGTACGATTTCATTCTTCTTTATAGCGGAGTAATACTCCATTGTATAAATATACCACAGTTTCTTAATCCAGTCCTCTACTGATGGGCATTTTGGTTGTTTTCAAGTCTTAGCTATTGTAAATTGTGCTGCTATGAACATAGGGGTGCATAACTTTTTTTGAATAAGTGTCTTGGTTTTTTCAGGATAAATACCTAGGAGTGGAATTGCTGGGTCAAACGGTAGCTCTATTTCCAGTTCTTTGAGATACCTCCATACTGACTTCCATAGTGGCTGCACCAATCTGCAATCCCACCAACAGTGCAGCAGGGTCCCCTTTTCCCCACAGCCCCGCCAGCACTTGTTGTTTGTTGATTTATTGATGATAGCCATTCTGACTGGAGTGAGGTGGTATCTCATGGTGGTTTTTATTTGCATTTCCCTAATGACCAGTGAGGTTGAACTGTTTTTCATATGCCTGTTGGCCATCTGTATGTCCTCTTTAGAGAAATGTCTCTGCATATCTTCTGCCCATTTTTTAATTGGGTTGTTTGATTTTTGGGTGTTGAGTTTCATGAGTGTTTTATAAATTTTCAATGTTAACCCCTTATCAGATATATCGTTGGTAAATATATTCTCCCATTCAGTAGGCTTCCTTTTTGTTTTATTAATGGTTTCCTTTGTTGTGAAAAAACTTTTAAGTCTGATATAATCCCATATGTTCATTTTTTCTTTTACTTCCCTTGCCCGTAGGGATGTATCAGTAAAAATATTGCTCTGGGTAATGTCTGCAAATGTACTCCCTATATTTTCTTTTAGGATTGTTATGGTTTCCGGTCTTACATTTAAGTCTTTAATCCATTTTGAATTTGTTCTTGGATAAGGCGTAAGGAGGTGGTCCAGTTTCATTTTTTTTGCATGTGTCAGTCCAATTTTCCCAGCACCATTTATTGAATAGACTATCTTTACTCCAGTGTAAATTCTTGCTTCCCTTGTCATAGATTAACTGTCCGTAAATGCCTGGATTTATTTCTGGGCTCTCTGTTCTGTTCCACTGATCGATGTGCCTGTTTTTATGCCAATACCAAACTGTCTTGATTACTGTGGCCTTGTAGTAGGTTTTGATGTCTGGTAGCGTGATCCCCCCGAATTTGTTCTTATTTCTCAGAATTGCCGAGGCTATTCTGGGTCTTTTATGATTCCATATAAATTTTAGGATTATATTTTCTATTTCTGTGAAAAATGCCCTTGGTAGTTTGATAGGAATTGCATTGAATCTATATATTTCTTTAGGCAGTATGGACATTTTAACTATATTAATTCTTCCTATCCATGAGCATGGTAGGTGTTTCCATTTATTTGTATCTTCTATGATTTCTTTCTTAAGTGTCTTATAATTTTCTGAGTACAGATCTTTCACTTCTTTGGTTAAATTTATTCCTAGGTATTTTATAGTTCTTGACACAATTGTAAATGGGACAGTTTTCTTAATTTCTCTTTCCATTAGTTTATTATTGGTATATGCAAGTGCCACTGATTTCTGAACATTGATTTTATATCCTGCTACTTTCCTGAATTCGTCTATCAGTTCCAATAGTTTTTTTGATGGAGTCTTTGGGGTTGTCTATATACAGTATCATGTCATCAGCATATAATGACAATTTTACTTCTTCCTTGACAATTTGAATGCCTTTTATTTCTTTTTGTTGTCTGATTGCTGTGGCTAGAACTTCCAGCACTATGTTGAATAAAAGAGGAGAAAGTGGACAGCCTTGTCTTGTTCCTGATCTTAAGAGGAATGGTTTTAGCTTTTCCCCATTGAGTATGTATAATGTTAGCTGTAGGTTTATCATATATGGCTTTTATTATGTTGAGATATGATCCCTGTATTCCCACTTTGCTAAGGGTTTTTAACATAAATGGCTGTTGGATTTTTGTCAAATGCTTTTTCTGCATCTATTGAAATGACCATGTGATCTTTATCCTTCATTTTGTTGATGTGGTGTATCACATTAATTGATTTACGGATGTTGAACCAGCCTTGCGCACTAGGGATGAATCCCACTTGATCATGATGTATGATCTTCTTAATATATTGCTGAATTCTGTTTGCTAATATTTTATTGAGAATTTTTGCATCTATATTCATCAGGGAGATTGGCCTGTAGTTTTCCTTTTTGTGATGTCTTTATCTGGTTTTGGAATCAGGGTGATAGTGGCTTCATAAAAAGAGTTTGGGAGCCTTCCCTCCTTCTGGATTTTTTGGAATAGTTTGAGAAGAATAGGTGATAGTTCTTTTTTGAGTGTTTGATAAAATTCACTTGTGAAGCCATCTGGTCCAGGGCTTTTGTTTTTGGGGAGATTGTCAATTACTGATTCAATTTCCTTGGTAGTAATCAGAGTATTTAGATTTTCTGTTTCTTCTTGCATTAGCTTTGGACAGTTGTATGCTTCTAGAAAATTATCCATTTCTTCCAGATTGTCAAATTTGTTGGCATATAGTTGCTCATAGTAATTTCTTAGAATTTTTTGTATTTCTGTGATGTCTGTAGTCATTTCCCCTCTTTCATTCCTGATTTTGCTAATTTGAGTCCTCTCTCTTTTTTTTTTTTTGATGAGCCTGGCTAGAGGTTTGTCAATTTTGTTTATCTTCTCAAGAAACCAGCTCTTGGTTTCATTGATCTTTTGAATTGTTTTTCTGTTCTCTATATTGTTGATTTCTGCTCTGGTCTTTATTATCTCCTTTCTTGTACTCCCCTTGGGCCTCTTTTGCTGTTCTTTTTCCAGTTCCCTTAGGTGTAAGGATAACCTGTTGATTTGAGATTTTTCTTCCTTCTTTAGGTAGGCCTGCACTGCTATAAACTTCCCTCTTAGGACTGCTTTTGCAGCATCCCAGAGGTTTTGGGTCGTGGTGTTTTCATTTTCACTTGTCTCGAGGTATCTTGATTTCCTCCTTGATCTCATTTGTGACCCACTCACTATTTAATAGCATATTGTTTAGCCTCCATTTATTTGTCCGCTTCCCGGATTTCTTCTTATAATTGATTTCTAGTTTCATAGCATTGTGGTCAGAGAATACAGTTGAAATGATTTCAATCTTCTTAAATTTTTTGAGATTTGTTTTGTGGCCTAACATGTGGTCTATCTTAGAAAATGTTCCATGTGCACTTGAAAAGAACGTATATTCTGTAGCTTTGGGATGAAATGCTCTGAAAATGTCTGTTAAATCCAGCTGGTCTAATGTGTCATTTAAGGTCGCTGTTTCCACATTGATTTTCTGTCTCGAGGATCTGTCCATTAGTGACAGCAGGGTGTTGAAGTCCCCTACTATGATAGTGTTACTGTTAATCTCTGTCTTTATGTCTGACAATACCTGTTTTATTTATTTAGGGGCTCCTATGTTAGGTGCATAGATGTTTACTAGAGTTATGTCCTAGAAGAGTCATATGTTAAATATGACTGAGATGATATATTTTATGATACCCCACCACCAAAAAAAAAGGGTCCTGATTAGTCCTCTGAGGTCTGGTAGTTCTTGTTTTATTTTCTGTTTTTAATCTATTTCTTAGTGTGGCTCGCTCATGGATTAAATGTCTCTTGAGGGATACAACTGTCATATGTATGAATGGATTCTTCATGCTTACCAAGTATCTTCCTGATAGTAGATGCTCAATAAATATTTGATGATTGAATGAAAGCTTACAAGAAACAGTGATTAATTAGAGTATGACTTTAAAAATTAATTGCACAAAATATATAGTTATTACACCTTTGTTAAGAGAACACATTAAATTTACAGTTTGAGACACCTCTATTCCAACTAGTGTCAACCCACTGACTGCAACTGTAGCTTTATACCAATCACTGAACTAGGAAAATGGGAGACAGACACATTTCACGAACCAGAACTGAAATAGGACAGCATCTGTGAAAGATATTATCTTAGGATAATTGTTCCAAAATGCCATTTTAAGACCTACTTTTACAGAGGGCTCAGGGGACCAGGCAACTGCAAAACAACTGGAGTGGGAAAGATAAGCAAGGGAGAAAAAGAGAAAAGGTGGGTAAAAGATATGTATTTAAAATGAAACTAAAAATCAAAATTCTAGAATATTTGAAAAAAATCTAATATGAAAAAAAGCAGCCAACAAAAACATATAGATATTAAACAAGAATATGCTGATAATTTAAAAAGATCAATCAGAAATTATAAAAATAAAATTTAGTCATTAAAATTTAAAAAAATAATTAAACAGACTAAGCTCTAAACTTGATTTAAGATGGCATTGAGGAATTTATTGAGGAAGCAGACAAAAAAAAGCAATGAGGTATAAAAATATCAAAAGGTACAACATTCATCTAACAATAGTGCCACAACTAAGAAGGGAGAGGAAATTTCATTGCATCAGAAACTATATATTGAGTACCTACTATGTGCCAGGCACTATTCTAAACATTTGACCTAGCAATGACCAAGCAGACTAAAAAAATCCTCTTTGGATTTAAATTTTAGAAGAAGGATAAAGTAATAAACAAATGATAAAATAAATATATAAGGTGTGGAAGTAATTAATGCTATGAGGAAAATTAAAGAAGGGTAAGAGAATAGAAAGTAATAGAGAAGAAAGTAATATTTGAGATAAGATAGTCAGGGAAGGATTATCTGAATACAGTGAAATTTATGGAGAGACTGGATGATGTAAGTCTTACAACTATATAGGAGAAGACTGTCCCCAAAACAGAGCGTCACTTAAAGTGTAAGGTTTGAGGCAAGAATAGTTTTAATATATTTGAAGTGCAGAAAAACAATATTTGAAGAAATGATAGGTAAGAATTTCCAGAATTGAAGAAAACCATAAGACCACAGATTGATTGTATCTTCTGAAGGCAAGAAAATATAAATTTACACCTAGACTCACCACGCGTAAAGACCTTGAACAATAAAAAAATAAAAATCCTAAAAGTTTTCAGAAAGAAAATTCAGACTGATTATCCTCAATGAATTATTAAATAAAAGCCAGCACACAGAGCAGAATTACTTTGAAAGTGATAATGGGAAAACTGTAACCTGGATTTTTATAAATATAAAAATACATTTTTATTCAATAGTGAGGACAAAGTAAAGACTTTTTCAGCATACAAGTTAGGATTGTTTACCATTCACAGATGTGCACTAAAAGAAAAGAAAAGGAGAGGAAGAGTAAGAAGAAGAAGGAGGGGGAAAAGGAGGAGAAAAGGGAGGGAGAGGGAGAGGCGACAAGAAGAAAAGGAAAGCAGAAACAACAATACATGCAGAAATTGATAACGGCAATGAATTCAAATAACTGATTATGGAAAAAAGATATTTGAAAAAGTAAGACTAAACTATTGACAACATGATGGACAGTTAAATCACATTATGATTTGCATTAATTTAGCAAGAAAATTACGATAATGAAAAAAGCACTTAACCATGTTTTTAAAAGTTTAAACTGATACACATGAAGTATTTGAGTATTTACTAGCAGTGGTGGTAGTTAAAAGTCAGATTAAAAGATTTAAATTATCATAAATATTGTTGATTCAGGACCTCGTAAATATAATACATGTTATTTAGGGAGAAGTAGCTTTGGATACTAAATTAACTGTTAGAAGACTCGCTATGTTACAGTGACAAACCATGATTTCAGTGATTTAGCACAATCAAAGTTGATCTTTTGTTCATTAAATGCCCCATGTAATTAGGTGGCTCTTATTGGTAGCTTTCCTCCAGTGATGATTCAACGATTCAGTCTACATTCATTTTGCCACTCACCATCTTGAAATTTGCTTCCAGCCACAAGGTTAGGTGAGTTCAAGATCAAAAAACTCACACCCTTTCATGAGTGCCTTAGACCAACAATTATATATCACTTTCACTCACTTGCTTGTTGACAAGATTATTCACATGGCCACAACGTAGATATTTGGTAAGCACAATCTCTGCCACATTTATCAGCAATGAGTTGTTTATAATTTTAAGTAAAAGAGTTGCATCTGTTTTTAACAAATAAGTTTCAAAAAAGTTAAAAGGAAATAAGTACCTTCAATGTGGAAAAAAGTAGAACACATTGAGAAGGTGAATAGTATAGATAACTAAGAACATGAAATTACTAAATACAGCCTATGCTGCTTTATATGTCTAAGGCCAATACGAACAGATATCAAGTGTTATTTGCACTAAAGTAAATATAAATTCCATTTAATTTATTTTACATTAAATATTTACTAAGAATAAAAAATAGTAAAATAAGTGAGTTCACAAAAATCTCTAGTTAATTGCTCAGTTTTCTAATCTTAATCACAATAGAATAAATTTAGCACTTAAATATGTATAAAAAGAAAAAAAACAGAAGTTAAAAACCACCTTTTGTTATTGTACATCAACCTTTTGTAAATTAGAAAACAATTTCATTTAAGTTTGCAATATAAGAAAGATTTAAATTTCCTTTGGGAAGAAATATATATAAATGGCCAAACATTAAAGTTTATAGAGAGATAAGCAGCATTCAAGTCAAAGGGATTTTTGTCATGTTTCCTTTTAAACAGATTGTCTGATTCTCCCAGATTTTGATTCATTATTTTGATGGTTTACCCCTGCTTATTAGGTTGGAAAATATTGTATGTCACAATAAAAAATGAGGAACTTAGCTTCGGGCTAACTTTACCATTAAAAACATAAAGTATTTTTTGTCCAGTGTATATATAAAACACTATTATTTTAGCATATCAAATGAGAACAGTTTAACAATATTTAACTATCCCCTTATCCCTAAACTGGAACATTTTACTTTAAATTCATATTTATATATGATGTTGCAGTGTAGATTATAACATTGTGATTAAATACTTCCCAAATTAGGATTTGGGTACATTTAGATACACACACACACACACACACACACACACACACACAAACACACACATTTCTCAGGCTTTTAGACCTGAGCAAATTTAGAGGTACTGTGTTATAGAGAGACAGGAAAAAAAAAAAAATCACTGCAAACCACGGTCCATTTCAAAAGTTAAAAAAATTATAAGCAAAAGGAACAAAGACTAGAAGAATTTAGAGTACTCGTTTTACATTCACTTTTATTTGCATGGCATAAACAGTTTTTTTAATGAGAATTTTAGGTACCCATATTGATAAAGTTCTAATCATGACTGCAGAAGAAATATTTAATTTGAACAGAAAAAAAATGAAGATATCAAAATTGTTAAACATTTTACTCACCATGGTTTAGCCATCAATTCAAATGGAGACTGCAGCCAAGAAATCAAGAGAAGGCTGAGACGTGGAAGGGCAGCAATGAAAGAACGAGGAAAGAACACTCAGACCAAAGGCAGGTCAGTAGAGACCAAGGCTAAAATCATCAACACCCTTGTATTCCCAGCTACTATGTATGGATGCGAAAGTTGGACAATCAGGAAGGCTGGAAAAAAAATTGACTCATTTGAAAAAAGGTGTTGGAGGAGAACTCTGTGGATACCCTGGGCCACCAGCAAGATGAACAAGTGGGTCCAAAAGCAAAGTAAGCCCAAACATCGTCAGAGGCAAAAAATGACAAAACCACAACTGTCCTCCTCTGGGCACATCATGAGAAGGTAGGATTTTTTCAGGAAAGACCGCAGTACTCGCAAAAACAGAA
Organism: Aselliscus stoliczkanus; assembly: GCA_033961575.1. Classification (NCBI taxonomy): domain Eukaryota; kingdom Metazoa; phylum Chordata; class Mammalia; order Chiroptera; family Hipposideridae; genus Aselliscus; species Aselliscus stoliczkanus. Next base: position 156,909,270 of record CM066731.1, read on the forward strand.
AACAGCAGGAAAAGAAGAAGACCAAATGTGAGGTGGATTGACCCCATAAAAGAAGCCTTAGGCATGTGTCTGCAGGAGCTGAGTAGGGCTGCTGAGGACAGGTCCTTTGGACCTAAGTCCTCCAGAGGGGACTCACAGGCACAAAACACACACTGTATAAAGATTACTAATAAACATTGTGTGGTTATATTTCATTGTGTCAAAACTGTATATAAAAATTAACTTATGAAACTTTTAATCGGCAAATTCATTGTGCATATTATGCCTGAGGATACATATTACTGAATTTTGTGGTTTCCTTATTCAGAGATTTCAAGCAAATCATCATCCCACCAACTTGCTTTATGTCTACCAAATGTGCTCCTGTAATGTTCTTGCTTGCTTTGTTTAACTGGTTGCCTCTGATGTATTCCAGTGTTTCTGTTTGTATTTGTTTTTCTGTTCAAGATTAAACTATTAATTCCTGAAAGAGCACAAATTGTTAAAAAGTAGGGACTAAGTAGCCAAAGAGATGTCGATTTCTGCCTGCTAAAATCTTAGGAGAAAAACACTAAAAGTAGCGTACTGCCTTTAGTTTACTTACTGTTTCCCTTTAAATTCCAAGGAATTACATCCAAATAACAATAATCTTAAATGACTTGTTTTAAATATTCTTACTTTTCTTTTACATGGGTGATTTTTAAAAGAGTTCTACTCTGTAAGTATAATTTTGTTATGCCTAAGTCATAAATATATTCTCAGAGAAATGTATTTCCAACTTCATAGGCGAAGTCTATTAGAAAGCTAAATTCTTTGTAACTTGGGGACCACATCTGTTTCCAAAGGCAGTAGGAGATGGTGATACAAAGAGCACTGGATTTGCAGTTGAAAATCTAAGTTTAGTGCAGGTTTTGACACTCATTAGACTGGAGAATAATCACTTAACCTCTTTCATCTGTAACATGGGAGGAAATGCATTTTAATAGATATAATAAACTGATACATTCTTCCATTACCAATGATTACTGTTATTGTTGGTTTAACATCAGATAGTATTTTTTTAAAATTTTTTTATTGGGGAACAGCCATGGTCATTGGTTACACATTGCTTTTAAGCTACAATGGCATAGTTGATTCTTTTAAGGAGCATGCAGCTCACAGTGGCCCATGTGGGGATTGAACTGGCAACCTTGGTGTTATCAGCACCACGCTCTAAACAGCTGAGCTAACCGGTCACCCTGAGATAGTGTTTTATCACATCAAATTTACTAGTGTGAAATAAATCATCAATGCATTATTATCAATATGGTCAATGACCATCTGGTATTTTTGTCTATCCCGAAGGTCTACTTCATTTCTTTGGAAATATAGCTAGCTCTTTTCTGTGGCGACCACATTTTGTGGATCGGAAAGGTTTGACTTCTTATTCTTTTGTCAATAGCAAAGGGATCAGTCAGAGTGACTGCCATTCTGGCCCCACTGTTTTTCTAACAGAGAGAAATGCTTAAAGATTTTAACTCTGAATACCTATATATCCACAACATTCATTTCACAATGAACATCTTACTATACTTAATTTATTCATCTATCTATCCTTCCTATCCTGGTATCAATGCATCTTATTTTTCTGATACATTTAAAATTAAGTTGCAGATACCATCACAGTTCCTCCAAATACTTCAACATGGATATTATTTGACTAGAGTTCAATATTTGTTTTGCACAAATCTTAAGTGTATCATTTGCTGACCTCTGTGAGACATGGAATGCTATTATTCCAGAAAATTGTTCTCTCATGGCCCTTCCAGCTCCATCTCCGCCTACATTCCTCAGCAATAACCATTGCCTGGGCATTTTTCAACCTCAGATTAGTTTTTGACTATTGTAGAACTGCAAATAAATGAAATAGTTCATGTAAGGTTTCTTTCAGCATAATATGAAATTCTTCTGTGTCATTGCATCAGTAATCCATTCCATTTTATTTCAGAATAGTACTATGGTATGGTTATATCAGTTTATTTATCAATTCTATTGATGGGCATGGGCTCCTCTTAGTTTTTGGCTATTCTGAATAAAGCTGCTATGAACATTCTTATACATAGTCTCTTTGGGACATGTTTTCATTCCTCATTCTAATGCACTGAGAAGTGGACTGGCTAAATCATGGAGCTGGCATAGACTTTAAGAATTCAAACTTTTCCATAGTGAGGACATAATTTTATATTCTAGTCATATATAAAAGTCCAGGTGCTCTATATCTCACCATCATTTGATGTTGTGAATCTTTTTATATTTAGCTATTCTGGAGGTTGCATATTATTATCTCATATTAGTTTTAGCTTGCATTTCCCCAATGTCTAATTATGGTGAGCATCTTTACATGTGCTTATTGGCATTTGTATATCTTCTTTAAAGAAATATTGTTCAAATAGTTTGCCCATTTTTGATTGGGTTGTTTGCCTTTTTATTGCTGAACTATAGAATTCAATTATATATTCTGTTTAATGAAAGACTTTGTATAGGGTTGATGTTATCTCTTCCTTAAATGTTTAATAGAATTCACTGCTGAAACTAAATAGGTCTTTAGTTTTCTTTGTGGGAAAGATTTTGATAACAAATATATAATATATAGATGTAGAACTACTCAGATTTTATGATTCATTTTGTGATAATTTTTGGAAGTTTTCATTTTCAAGGAATTTACTCATTTTATCTATGTTGTAGAATTTGTTTGGCATATTTTGGATTTTCTAATGTACAACAGATCCCTGAAACACTGTTTATTATTTTTCAATCTTTTTAGTTTTTGTTGTTCAGATTATTTGTAGTGGTCTATCTTCAGTCATCTTCCTTCCTTTAATCTTCTCTTACTTCAGTTATCTCCATTCTACTATTACTCCTAGCTAGTGAATTTTATACTTCAGATACTGTATTTTCTATTCAGTAGTTTCCATCTGGACTTTTAGATAGCTTCTATTTCTTTACTGAGATTTAAAATTTTTATTTTATGTGAGTATATTTTCCTTTTTGTCTTTGTGCATAATTATCATTGCTATTTTAGTCTCCTTTGCAAATTCTGACCCCTGGATCATCTTGGGGTTGTAGTCTGTTGATTAATTTTTCTCCTAAAGATGTATCAAATGTTTGTTTTTCCTTATATGTTGAGTGATTTTGGATTGTATATTGAGTTAACTTAATAGGATGTAGATACTCTAAATGCTCTTCTTATTTTTTTCCCCAGGAATGTTGATTACTTTTGTTTTAATAGACATTTAATTGGATGAATGCAAATTACAAAATCGGTCTCCCCTGAAAGTGACCAGAAACTTAAATCTCAGTTCAGTTGTTTTAACTTTGGCTCACTTGTTTGGAGTCTGCCTTTTGCACACTTGACTGAGGGGTCAGCCACATATTTGTGTGGAGTTTATATACATACGAGGTGTGATCATAAAGATATGGTGAATGTTTAAATAAATAAAAAAGTTATTCAGGCAAAAGACACATTGTCATTAATCCCCCTCAAAATACTCGCCCTCACTTTGAAAACACATATTCCATTGTTCTTGCCACTTTCTGAAGCAGCTCTGGAAGTCCTCTTTTGTGAGTATCTTTAGTTGCACTGTCATGGCTGCCTCGACGTCCTGAATTGATTCATAAATGCCTACCTTTCGTGGTCATTTTGACTTGGGGAAGAGCCAGAAGTCTCACGATGCCAGATCCGGTGAATAAGGTGGATGAAGATACACCATAATGCTTTTATTTGACAGAAACTGCTATACCAGAAGTGATGTGTGACATGGAGTGTTCCCATTGTGATCAAAAACGATGGTGAATGCTGCTGCCAACTGCCATCCAAAGGAAAGGCAGGAATCTTCAGTACAGGAAGAGGTGCATGGAACCTTAGTAACAGTGTGTGGTAAGTTTCAGCTTGTTCAGTGCAGTCATTCAGGTGTGAGCTACGGTTGAGAGATGGTTGTTTTAAAATGTTTTGTAAATCATCCTCCATCTTGACAAAGTTCCATGTCACACATCCCTTCTGGTATAAAGCAATTTCTGACAAATAAAAACATTACAGTTTGTCCTGAGATCTGGCACCGTGCAACTTCTTGCTCTTCCCCCAAATCAAAATGATTCAGGACATCGAGGCAGCCACAACAGCACCACTAAAGACACTCACGAATTAGGACTTCCAGGACTGCTTCAGAAAGTGGCAAAAACAAGGGGATAAGTGTGTTTGAAGTGACAAATAAAAGAGAGTATTTTGAGGAGGATTAATGGTAATGTGTCTTTTACAGTAATATATATATATTTAATTTAAACATTCACCGTATTTTTTGATCATACCTCATATGGCTCTTCTTTTCCTGAATCACCACACACAAATGCATGCGTGTGCGCGCGCGTGCTCACACACCCACACACACATTTTCCACAGATATCTTTGACCTAAATTCTATCCTATGGTTTTTTGATAAAACTAGATTTTTGTAAGACTGTTTTACCATCCCTATTTTGCAGACTGGGGCCTCTCTCTTGCCAAAAGCAAAAAACTGCATAACATATCTCATTCCGTGACTCTTTTCCTAGTGCTCACTCTTTTCACGATCTACCTTTTTTTGTTTTGTTTTGCTCTGTTTCACCCTCCAGTACCTTAGACTGTGTGTGTGTGTATGTGTGTGTGTGTGTGTGTGTGTGTGTATGTGTGTGTATTAATCTAAATTTGGTTGTTTTGATGGGAGAGATCCCAAATCAGAAATCCCAGTATGTATGTTTAGATTTATTTTCTGAGTGAACTTCTGAATTATTCAGATGAGTTATCTACATAGAGAGCTAGGGATTGTGTTTGAAGTAGTAATTATTTTGACCAAACCTTTCCATTATGAAAATTCAGAGACATGTTTGTTTTAAAATCCCTTTGTTGAAGAAGTATGCCATTTTATCAAGATTATGTCATTTTAATGTTTTAACACAAAGGAATAAAACAAATTCATTTAGCAAAAGATTAAATTACAGTGAGTCCTCACTTAGTGGCATTGATAGGTTCTGTGACTTTAAGTGAAATGACATATAATAAAACCAATTTTACCATAGGCTAATTGATATTAATAAGAGTTAAGTTCCTATGGGATATCATCACCAATATGACAAATGATATTCATTAAGGACCTGCTAGTACTCTGTTATGACTTAGTAACTAATAAAATATATAAATACATACTTATGATATTCTCTATGCTGTACTTTATATCCAATAACTATGTATGGTGTTAGATGGGTACTAGATTCATCGGGCTGATTGCTTTATAAGGTATATGGATGTCTAATCCCTATACTGCACACCTGAAACTAATATAATATTGTGTGTCAACTGTAATTGAAAAGCAAATTTTAAAAATAAAAAAATAACAATAGTAATTACAAATAAATAAGTAAATACTTTGATGTTTTTTCCTGGTTATTGGGCAGTGTCATCTTTTATACAAGAATCAGGTAAAATCTCGATCCATAATACTGCAGGTGAGAGAATATAATTTTGAAAGTTTTTCTGAAATCTACTTAGTTTTCCATTATAAGCCTCTGCCACCAGGTGGGCAAGTTAATTTTAGTCAGTTAGTATCTTCTCCATCCTTTTCCCAGGGGTTATTTTCACATTATAGGAGCCTTGTAAGTGCCAGAGGAGACAGAAAATTATTTAGTCCTTGGACTAAAGGGAGAATTGAGATGTAGCTTGAAGAGGTTTAGACTGTAAAGTGGATGGGAATTGGAGGTAGGGAATGGAGAATATCCAAATTGTCTGGAATACTATCTTACCACAAACAGTTGGTGTTTATATATTTATGATTTTTATTTTCATTTAGTTGTTTATTACTTAATATTTTCTTTTTCCTAATAACTTGAAAATAAATATCAGAGTATATGTGTATGTATGTATAATTCAATCAATAATTTAACAGATTATATTCTAGTTATCTCATTTATAAAAATTATGCCAAATAACTTGTTTCATAAGAAGTCTCTGCAATTTTGATGTAAACATCAACAAAATATGCTGGCATCATAGACCATTTGTCTAATCAAAGACTGCTTAATTCAGAGACAGGTATCTCCATAAGTAGGAAATTGTTTTGTTTTCATTATGAATAAAGAAAAACTTTCAAATAGTTTTATTTTACTCTTTCTTAGATCCTATATGTTAATATGTAAAAATTTAGATACAATTACTAGACACCTAATTAGATTACCCATCTAATATTTATTAGATAATCTATGAATTTATGATTATTATCCTTCTGTAACTTTTCTTAGTTTGAATTACTTTCTATTTTTAAAATTTGTCCTATATTAATTCCAATATCCTATGTATTTTACTTAAGAAAGACTTCTGCCAACTCTCCTTACGGTGAGAAAATATAATGTGCCAAGTAGAAAAAGGGGAATTACCAAAATGAAGATAAGTAAATTAAAACCCTTGGAGTCAATTTCTTGAATGAATTTTTGTGTTTAAATATGTGCCATATTGCAAAATCTCTTGAATTACCTAGCTTTTATAATATAATTAATTTCAACTTGATGTGCACTTTTTTTTTAAAGATTTTATTGGGGAATTGGGGGAGGGGAACAGCGTTGGGGAACCGGGGAAGGGGAACAGACAAGTTGCTGTCTTTTTGTTCTTCAGTCTAGTTGCGGAGGACGTTGTTTCACTGGCCCTTGTTGGTATCGTCCTTGTGCTCTTCTCGGGTGAAGTAGATCGGTTATCGGCCTCTGGACAGCCGCTCACAGCGGCTTTTGGCAATTCACAGCGGCTGCCAGCCGCTCCCACTGACTGCGGGCCACTCACTGTAGCCTATGGCAGCCCACTGCAGCAGGGGCTGCAGCTATGCCGTCCCAGGGACTCACAGCAGCCCAGCTCCAGGTGGAGCTGTTGTTCACCATCTTAGCTGTAGAGGGCAGTGTCACTGGCCCTCATATGTTGGATCCAAACCAGGGATGCTGGCGTCCCAAGCCAGCCCTTAACCAACTCGCTGATCGACAGGCCCTGCACTTTTTTTTTTTTTTTTTAAGTTTCAAATACTTTGAAAAAAAAAAACTAGTCTTATTATTGTCTGAATAATATTGTTGGTTCCCAGTCAGCTTGGGAACTTTCCAGGTGTAACCCTTACTTGCAGTTCAGAGAGAGAAAGTGAAGAAAAAGGCAGACCACTGCAGATGGGTAGGTGGCATGTTAATAAGAAGGGAGCTTACTAATGAGGTTTGTTCTGAGCCGCTGCAAGATGAGTAGTTTTCTGTATCTGCCTCCAAAATCTTAAATATTTATGCAGCGGCCTTAACTAGGTCAAACACGTACACAGGCGGGCTTAACGGGTTCAGTTGAAGACCCAATTCAGGTGGTCTAAACACCACATTTCTATAGCAAGACTCGATCCTTTACGCAGTTTCTCAGAGCAGGAAAGGTAAGCTAGATGCACATCCTTAGCACAGGGAGGGAGTGAGGAGCCTCAGTTGCCGGGATCCAGCTCACAGCTCAACCAGTGGTCACATCTCTTGCCAATCTCCTCCAACAAATATATTTCTGTTTCAGCAACCAAAAAACAGCAGCCAAGCCAGACGAAAGTAAACTTTTTATGGCCCCTATGCTATATAGCAACTGATCATTAAAAATGTTTTTAAGATGATGACATTTTGAAAGAGCTTTATTAAATTAACCAAAATTTAAAAAATACATCCTGTCAAAATGGTTCTTCTTTTTTTACTCTCAGTCTCCGTATGTACAGAATTGGAGCAGGCTGACTATGTGATCCTACGATCTTCTCTGACTCCAAAAGTATTCGATTCTAATAAATAACTAAATAATAACAAACAGTATTAAGTGGGGTTAGTAAGTACCAAATGATTTGGTATAGTATTGTAGTATTATGTAATCTTTCTTTATATGGATTATTTCTGAGCTGCTATTGTGAATCCGCGGTTTTGATGTTAAGCTGTGCTTGTTGATTGAATGGTTCACTGAGGGCACAGGTGCAGTTGCCCTACATGTGGGTAAATTTCACATTTGCATTTCAGATCCTTGACTCAGCATAATCCCCCTATCTGTTTTTCCTAGTGAATTCTTAATTACTGATTATTTACCTACTTTGTATTGTTTGCAAGGTTTGCAATAAATTCTGCATATAATTATATGTATGTGAATGAGTGAGTATATAGCAGTAAAATAATTTACGTTCCAAGCACTTGATGGAGCATATGTTTTTATATTAGCCTTGCAATTTTGCATACATGGGAGATCCTGCTTTATTTTATTGCATCACACTGCAGAATAACCTTGGCTGTTACACTTCAAGGTCTCAGGTGTTGAGTCATTAGCAGCTATGGAATAGATCAGAATTGCATTACAGCTGCACAGCTACGAAGAAAGGGTAATCCAAGATCTTTCAGGCTTAACATCAGCATATGGACAACTCCTCAGCACCTGCCTGGAAAGAGAGTTAATTTGGGAATTTTGAGCTACATTCCCTGAGGATGACTTCTCCAAATCATTTTTAACTTCTGTAATGAAAATAAGCAGTGTTCAATTAAAACCGAGAACAATAACACACATATTTGTGCCTGCATCTTCCAAAGTTGGTCATTTTATAATGAATTGTATTTTAACATGTTTGATTTCTATTTGCATGCACTTAGGGAATATTTAGTTCATTGACATCCTGGATATAATTATAGTAGTAACAGGACCAAGTCTGAACAATTTATCAGCATTATTGAGTCTATACATAAAAATTAAGCAGAAAGTGGCATCTATAAGAATTAGACACAGTCAACTATAATTTAACACATATATAGTCATGGGATGTGGAGTACAGTGTGGGAATGGAGTCCATGGAATTGTAATAGATATGTATGATATGAGGGTAGGGAGCAGTGAGTGGTGGGAGAGGGGTTGTCACTTTGTAAGGGGTGAAAAGGATAACCGTTGCATTGTTTTTGTACACCTGAAACTAATAATAAATAAATAAATAAATAAATAAATAAATAAATAAATAAATAAACAAATAAACAGAATTCAAACAAACAAACAAAAAGAATGAGACACATTTAAACTAGAAAAATGTTCACGACTGTCTGGTCTATTGAAACACCTCGTGATTGCTCTCTCTGCTTAAGCCGTCTCCTTGACTGTACCCCCACCCATGTCCTTGAAATCCATGCTCCCTCTGATAGTCAAAAGGATTTGGGGTACATCAGATAAAATATCTGATATAAACCCCAGAGAGGTTTTCTACTAAATCTTGAATGAATTGAAAACATCTCCATGGCCTATGAGAGCTTTCATGACAGCATCCACCTCATAGGGACCCAATCTCCACCTACCCCTCTCTCCTCTGCATTCTAGCCACACTGGTTTGCACATGCCATGTGTATTTCTGCTCGTGCTTGCTAATCCTTTTGCCTAGGAAGCCCTGCCCATGGATTTTCTAATGACTTTTCCTTTAAACAAATAGGCTTTACTTTTAGAACAGTTTTGCGTTTACAAAAAACGTGAGCAGAAAGTGCCAAGAGTTCTCACATACTCCCCTCCGTCCATTCTTCTCCCACAATTCCACAGTCGTTTACACCGTTTCCCTGTTATTATCTCTTTGCATTATTGTTATACATTTGTTATAATTAATGAACATATATTAATACATTGTTTTTAATAGAGTTTGCTCTTTGTGCAGTTTATGGTTTTTTGACAGATGCATACTGTCATGTATCTATCATTACAGTATTATACAGAATAGTTTCATCATGCTAAAATTCCCCTATGTTCCACATATTCATCTCTCCCTCCCTCCTGCCAAATCCTTGGCAACCACTGATTTTTCCACTATCTCCATAGTTTTGACTTTTCTAGAATGTCACATAGTTGGAATTATACTGTATGTGGGTTTTGCAGATTAGTTTCTTCCACTCACTGACATGCACTTAAGTGTTCTCCATATCTTTTCATGGTTTGATATTTCATTTCTTTTTATTGCTGAGGAACATTGCATTGTCTGGAAGCACCACAGTTTGTTTATTCATTCACCTACTGAAGGACATTTTGGCTGCTTCCATGTTTTGGCAATTATGAATAAAGATGCAATAAACATCCTTGTGCAGAATTTTGTGTAAACATACATTTTCAGCTCATTTGGGTAAATAACGAGGAACACAATTGCTATATCCTATGGTCAGAGCAGGTTCGGTTTTGTAAGAAATTGCCAAAATATCCCCTCAAGTGTCTGTACCATTTTGCATCTTCACCAGCATAGAGTGAGATTATCTGTTTTTCCACATCATTACCAGTATTAGCTGTTGTCAGTGCTATGGATTTTAACAATTTTAATAAGTGCAAAATAGTATCTCATTTTTGTTTTAGTTTACAGCTCCCTGATGACATATGATATTGTGTGTTTTCTCATGTGCTTATTTACCATTGGTGCATCTTCTTTGTTGATGTGTCTGTGCAGATCTTTTGCCCACTTTTTAAATTGGGTTCTTTGTGTTCTTGGTATAGAGTTTTCAGAGTTCTTTGTATATTTTAGATACAAGTTCTTCGTCTGATAGATATTTTGCAAATATTTTCTCTCTATGGCTTATCTTTTTATTCTCTTAAAATGCCATTCACAGCACAGAAGTTTTTCATGTTAATAAAGTCCAACCTTTTTCTTTTCTTTCATGTATAGTGTTTATGATGTATCTGAAAGGTCACCACCAAACTCAAGGTCATCTAGATTTTTTACACTTTCTCATTTTTTTAAAAAATTTTTAAATTTTTTATTTTTAGCTGAGCCATCCTGCCACCTGTTCACAGCTCAGCGGCAACTCAGCTCGGGCTGGCATCGAACCGCCGTTGCTCAGAACTCAGCTCGCACTCTTGAGCGAGCTCTTAACCAACTGAGCCACTTGGCCAGCCCTACACTTTCTCATTTTACCTTTAGGTCTGTGATCCATTTTGAGTTATTTTTGTGCAAGTTCTAGTGGCTTTTCATAGCTCCTTCTCCTCATTTGTAGTCTCATTTTAATGTCATCCCCTCAAAGAAGCCTTTCCTGATCAGGCTAGCCAAAGCAGTCCCTTACAACCAATCACTGACTAACCCATTATACTGTTTTTTTTTCCCTAGCATTATCACTCTGTGAAATCATATTGTATTTGACTTATTTGCATGTTTGCTTTCTCTTTCTCTCAAATGTAAGCTGCATGGGTGCCCAGACCCATTCCATCTTCTCCTGTGTTCTCTCCATAGTGCCTCATGTAACACTTGGTACATGTTAGAGACTTGGCAAATATTTGATGATTAAATGAATGAATAAGAAATACACTTATCCAAACTCTTAAGCGCATCATGATATATGTTAAAGACATTGATTGTGAGTGCCTTTATAATTAACAAGGACAGAAAATTTCTAGAAATGAAAAAAAGGAGGGTACGGAAAAGGAATCAAGGTTAGAACAAAAAGCATAGCTACAAGTGTTGTGTTTGTTCTGACTCTAATTTATAATAAGCCCAGCTGAATCTAGAATATGGTCCAGAAGAAGAATGTGACTCAGGGAAATTAAATGATTTCCATGGAAGTGTTTAGAGTCCCCTATCAATTGCCAATAGATTTTATTTTTGGAGTAGGTCTAGTTAATCATTATGAAGTCAACAGAAGACTCAGATAGATTGCTTCTTTCCACAAAATGTGCATTAGCTCTGACTAATTTTAGTTGAGTTTCTATGAACCAAATAATGGGAAAGAATGTATTTGTAATCTGGGTCAGATTAGATCATAAATTATTATATCTTTCTCCTACATGGAAAAATAATTATGCGACCCAATCTTTTTATAGCCTCTGCTGAATCTTAGATCAAACAAAAAGCCTAAGAGGCGTTTTCATTGTTTCCTTGGCTGCTGATCTGCCATTATATAAAGATTACTTGAGTTTTGAAAGTATCTACAGTCAGGTTTGCCTGCCTTAGACAATAGGTTAGTGTCCGGCTTGTACGAAAATCATTATCCTCAAGGTATTGATACAGCTACTGGGATCAACTAGTCATCAATCACTTGAATCATTCTAGTCATTTTTATAGTGCACAACCCTTAAAAAATTGAATTTATTTTGGTCTTTCATCCTGCATCTCAGTATCCATCCTTCTGCACATGTTTATGAAGGAAGGGGGAGAAATATTTATCTCTCTATAATTTGATAAAGTACATTAGATTCAACAATACTTATGGGCAAACTATGATATGACTAAAATGGCTCAAAGCACTGTGGTGGTTACCAAAAAATATGTGACACAGTTTCTGCATTCGAGATGTTACTGTCTTTTAGGAGAAATAAGATTTAGTTAATTAAAAATTAAAAATGAAACACCAAAAATTATAAAAGTGACTGCTAATTTAGTTAGCATTTTGAAATGGACTAATTATTTTCACTTCCATTATTTTATTTAATTCTCACAGTAAATTTTGAGGGTGTTATTAATGTGATTTTTTTAAAAGGGCAAAAATAGTATTTACTAGAATTTTCATGAAGCCCTTATACAGGAACAAAAAATACTTGAATAGAGTTTTAGGGAATGGTTTAGAGAGGAAAAGAAACATAAGAGCATTCAGCTGGAAAATAATATAGGAATAATCATATCATCCCAAGAATAAAGAAGAACCAATGTGACTAAAAATAAATGAGCAGCATTTGTGTTTATTCTAAAAGTAAGCAATGGAGAAATTATGGCTCAATGAATATAAGGAAAGACAGCAAATGTCTGGAGAGAAGGAGAGGAAGAAGGAGAGAGAGAGAATTTTTCATTGTGTATTTATGTGCCATTACATATATCATTATTAGCTTCTAGGTTTCTGCACTGACACATGCCATGCATGCAAGAACAGTTTACAACTGTTTTACTTATTCTATTCAGCGTAGAATTTTTTTTTTAAAGCAAGACAGTGCTATGTGTAAATGTTACTAATCACTTTGATTTAAATTTGCGATTCAACAAATTAACTGCTCGGATTACTTTTGTGCCTAAAATTTGGTGTGCTGTCATCAAAGTGATAGAACCAATCCCTAAAAATTACATTTAATAACCATTTGCCAGATTTTTCTTTTGTAGAAAAAGAGTGCTGTTATTAATACAGCCATCAAACATTTGCCTTTTCAATATGATATATTCTTAAAATAATTTGGAAATTTTTTTTAAATCCACTTTAACTTTGAATTGTAAGGGTAGACATTTATGTTCTTAGGATATCCATGTAATATATAGAGAGTAAAATATATATTTTTCTGTTCAAACATGAAAAACCTAAGTAAGCTAACATATCATAATAAAAGGAACTGCCTAATACGGTCTTCCTGAAAAGAAATAACATATAAAAATTGTTATAAAACATTGTAACATTAATGAGATTTTTAGAGACAAAAATAAACCACACAGCTTAATTCCATCCACCAAGTTATTGATTTCTGTTTTAGGTATTTCCTTTGGATCTTTAGACACGTGCCTGTTCTTTGCCTGGTTATACTGGCTAGAATTTGTGAACATAGAATTGTGTGTGTGTACACTAATATGTGTGTATGTGTGTTACTTAAATAAATTACATTAGTTAAATGTTTGTATTTTCTGAAGCATGCATCTTTACTTCATGCAGTAAATTTAGTAAAATTTTGAGTTTGCAAAACTACTTCAATCCACTCTACACCAAACTAGAAATTGTAATGCCATAAAAATTGCATTGCATGCATTTTATTACTCTGATCTATTTATTGGAGAGGAAAGAATGGTAAAACATGTCATGGAGCTGTTAGATGAGATTTTTCCCAGTTACTTCAAAAGAAGGTTTCCATTCAGGAGAAAGTAATTGCAAAAAAGAGAAAGCCTATGAGAAGAGTCTATGTCAAGCACTTAAGCTGAAACCAGGAGTCCAAATATTGAACTCTGAATCATGAGGGGATCTCTTATCCTCTATTTACTTTAAAATTAACATTTGGTAAAGAAGCTTATCCTGAAATGTTTGCTTAAGGGCAGATATAATTTCCTTATCAAGATGCTATAATAAATTAGTACCAGAGATAGAACTTAGAAAAGAAAAAAGAAATAAAATGCATTTTGGTGTTCAGGTCCACTATTATTAATATGTTTAGTACCATAGCTTTCTCCTCGCGTTAGACTCTGAATTTTTCAAAATGAACACTGTGTCATATTTCTTCATTATATTTATTTTTTTATTAAATGTATTGGGGTGACATTGGTTAATACAATTATATAGGTTTCAACTGTATAGTTGTATAATACATCATCTATATAATGCATTGTGTATTCACCAACCAAAGTCAAATCTCCTTCCATTGCCTTATATTTGATCCCCTTTACTTTCTTCTATCTCCCTTCCTCCCTCTTACCTTTTGGTAATCACTAAACTGTTGTCTGTGTGTCATATTTATTTTAGTGTCCCTCATAGAGCCAGGTACAATATCACGCATTCAAAAACGTCTTGAATTGAGTAGTGTTCCAATGGAGTCTACTTCACTGCATAAATATTCAACTGGCAAATTAGACTTGAAATGATAGTGTTATTGAACGTTGGCTGCATCTTAACAACCACTCTGTTAATCCATTTACATAGCCTTTGTTCAAGTATTTTATAATCATAGCATCCTTTTGTACCACAATTCAAACATATTTAAAAAGTAAAAAATGAAGGCCTTTGTGGGTATTTTTGACTTTCATAAGAAATATGATATTAAACCTGTTAGTTAATAAAATGGAAAATATGTTTTGGGGTTTGAGCTTTCTTTCTGAATGCCAATCTGAGCATTCTGTCACTCTCTGCTTAGAACATATTAAGAACATATTACACTTATTATAAAACCAAAAATCTTCAAAAATGGCATGCATGAGCACTGTGACATGGCTCCTGACTATGTGTTCATCTTTATCACAAGTCAACCTACCGCTTTCAATAACATTAGCTGTCTCTCTGTTCCTAGAATGTCTCAACTCTATCATACCTTAGAACTTTTCATTTGCTTTTCTAGCTGCCTGGAATGCTTACCCTTTGATTAGTCCTGTGATTGGCTCCATAGTCCTATTGGTTTTAGATTAAATATCTGCTCCTCAAGGAGGTGATTTCTGACCACATTATCTAAAGTAGCTCCCTAGTAGAGTTGTTCGCTGTTGCATCACCATTTTATTTCTTTCATAAGACTTGTCACAATCAATGATGATCATATTCATTGGCTATCTTCTCCAACAAAACATGAATTCCATAAGTACGGGAACCTTTTCCTGCCTTTTTTCCTGATAAAATAGTGCCTGGTAGATAATAAGAGCCTGAATAAATAAACAAGAAAAGTGCAAAAACATTTAATATCTTAATATAAGCAATGAATTGATTTGAAGAAGAGGTATAATTCTGATGCTCTTTTTCATTTTTGTTTGTCTAAAAACAATTGCTAGATTGTCTTCCACATTGTGAGGCAGCCAAACTGTATTATTAACAACAATTGAGACTCTGGGGCTTATGAAGTTAAGATATTTTCCAAAGCTAATGATAGGGATGAAAAAAAGAAATCTAATGCACTTTTTTTGTCTTTATTCAGAGAGAAAAAAAATAACTTTGTCTTTAAATTTCTTAAATGTAAATAGGTGCCTTGTGATATCAAGTATTTTAAATTTTGTATTTATATTGATTTTAATAATTAGCTTAGGCAGAAGTTCATAAATTTGGAAGCTTGTTGGAAAGGTGTTACTTCCAAGGAGTTGAAAGAAAACAATATCTTCAAACAATATATCAAAACCTTATTAAAATAAATCCTAGGAGACCCCCCTCCAAAAAAAGCAGGATTTTGTTTTATATGAATTTCATTGAGCTTAAGAAACCTAAATATGGAACTTTGAAGCGTTTTCAATATACATGTGGTTCTCATGGTATCTATTCCTTTTCAAAGGAAACCAGTGGGAATAATTTCATATAAATTAACAAAATGTGATCTTAATACACAGTGCTATAAAGTTAACAATATTTCATAGACATACTGAATATTTCTTGCTTTTCTTGAAAAGTTTATATCATACTGTATACTATATCTGTCTGTGTATATTTTTAAATCATACTTAAGTTACCCATTAGCTTTTGTAACATGGTACAGGGTCAGGAATAGTGTTAGCCTTCATTTGCTTAATACAAATGTAGAGTCCACATTTTAAAGCTGAAAAGGATCCCAGCCATTTTGTAGTCAGTCTATCATTGCATTATGAGAAGGCCAACTGTGAAGCCAGATTACATGACTAGCTTAGGATCTAAAGAATATTAGTGGCAGAGCTAGAAGCAAAATTTAAGTCCCATAATACCCACTCCAGAGCTCTTTGTGAGACATTATGCGGGCTACTTCAAGTTGATACATTTTGTTTGGTAGCATAATGGATTTTCTAAATAGGCTAAAGAAGCATTTACCTTGGACTGACAGGTGAGTTAAGAGAAGACAAAAAGGATCACAGCAGGTTCAGATGACAAAAATTATAGGAGCCACCATCTAAATCTGATATTGATTCAGTATGAGATGTATAGATGACAGCAACCAATACTCTAAAATATTTGTATGCAGGAGAAAAGATACAGCTTAGCAAAAGGATAAAAGCATATGAAGGATAATTATTAATAATTATTAATAATTCTAGTACTTGCTAGTCTTTTATCAGTAAATTGATTTTACTCTGTTCTCTTGACTGGGTAATTTATTTGTCTTGCCTGCATCAGTTCTTTTGCTGAATTAATAATTATATGTGTGGAACGGTTTTCTTGATAGTCTAAAGACTTTGATTTCTTCTTGTTAATTTATGGACTAAAGGGCCAGCCGAGTGGCTTAGTTGGTTAAGAGCTCACTCAAGAGTGTGAGCTGAGCTCTGAGCAACAGCAGTTCAATGCCCAGCCTGAGCTGAGCAGCCGCTGAGCTGCCAACAGGTAGCTGGATGGCTCAGCTAAAAAAAAAAAAAAAAAAAGTTATAGTTTAATAACAATAGCAACAACAACAAAAATAAGGGTACTAAATATATGTTTGCTACAAATTATCACTATATAACACTTTACATATTTTCACTTTTGAATACTTTAGATATTTCTAAATACATTGTATATTTCAACTCCTTTAATTGCCACAAAAACTTATAAGTTTGGTGCTTTTATATCTTCATTTTACAGATGAGAAAACTGAGGAGGTTATACTAAGTTGCAGTGCAAGATAAACTCTGGATATAATACTCTCAACCACTTTTAAAACATGTAAAAATAGCTTCTAAAAAAAGAGGCTTGACACTTTAGCCAAAAATGAGAGAAAAGGTTGCATCCAAACTGATACTTTTTTGCTGATATTGGCAGGATTCTTGTTGCTCTAATAGTTTTTACTTAATGAGCAAATATCTTTAAGTACATATACCATGGTGGCAGCAAGATAAAGATATTTAGCCAATCTCTTTCTCATTTGTGATAATTCCAATACTGCCTATTTACGCAACAGCAGTCTGAATTTAACCTGAAAAAAAAATAACACTTAAGAAATTAGCATTATAAACTTTAAAAAATTACTAATGCATAAAGGGAACAATAAATATAGTCACTTATTAAATAAAACACAATGGAAGCATTCATTGTAATGTTATGAAAACAATGAATAATGATCAAAATGTATCCTATTGATTTGAGAGCTTGTCAGTAAGGTGACTTTCAGACCATGTTTAGCAGTAAATATATATATTCCATAGCCTCACATAGCACTCCCCTTTTTTCAGGGTATCATACCTAGTCGTGAGTGTCCTTTGAAAGGATCTGCTTCATAGGAAAAAAACACAAAATAAAGACCTCCTTGTAAGACATTAATAGACCTCATTATTTTATGTCATAATACATTTTAGTCTCTCCTTAGTCTTGATAAATTTTGTGAGTCCTCCAAACACAGTTTAATGATCTCATCTATGAAGTTTTCCTTCAGTTTGATTTCTTTCTCCTTTGACTTTCCCGCAGCGCTGAGGTCTCTATACCACATCCAGTATTCAGTTATATGGTATCTGTGCTGCTCAGTGTTGATTCCAACTATTAGACTGTGTGCATTAAATAATACACACCTTGCAGATGGTTTCTCTGTCTCATGTTTATTTAATTCCACAGCATATTATCACAGAGCCACAGGTAGGAAACTTTCAGGATCCCTCTGGTCTCTTTCTCCAATCAAAAAAGCACATACTGGGCCAGCTGAGTGGCACGGTGGTTAAGCGCTGGCTTGGGAAGCTAGCGGCCCAGGTTCAGATCCCACATATGAGGGCCAGTGACACTGCCCTCAAAAAAAAAAAAAAAATTTAAAAAGTACATACTGAGTTTTGGTCCACAGTAGTGAAAGAGGACCCTCCTAAACCCATTTGTTCCCTCGGGCACACAAAATCTACAGCTACACACAGAACCTTATCTCTAATAGAAATGTAGAAACTAGCTGAGCATCTCCTGCTCATCAGGCCAATGAGAAAAAAAACCATTAAATAGGCAGGGAAAACTGAGATGCACTATCTCCATAAACCTCATCCCCAAGACAGCAACATACAGTCAGGAGGGAACTCACAGTTCCCAGCTTCTCCCTGAAAACCAAAAGGTTTAAGCCCTATATTTAATACCCCAACTTTTAAGACTTCCACCTGAGGAAAGGGGCCCCCAAAACACCTAGCTCTGAAAATCAACAGGGCTCCTGTCCATGAATAAGACTATAGCATCCAGCTCACCAGGACTTTCCGTGGCTGTCCCCACCAGAGCTCAGCCAGGAGGTAGAGGACAGAAATGCCCATCCCCCAGTCTTTCCTTGAAAGAGGCCCATTGGCATATTTTAAAAACTGCTGCCTGAGAGTGTCATCTCCACTCTTCTCCCTTTGTCCCAATCCAGATAACTGATGTCTTCCTGGAAGGGATTTGTAAACTAAACATATCAAGCTAGACTTACCAAGGGGGTGGAGAAAGAGAGAGAGAGAGAGAGAGAGAGAGAGAGAGAGAGAGAGAGAGAGAGAGAGAACTCAAACAAATAAAACTCTCAAACAAATAAAATTAGAAATAAAAGAGGTGACATTACAACTGATACTACACAAATGCAAGCAGGGGATTTTAAGAGACCACTATGAATAATTATATTCCAATAAATTGGACAACCTAGAAGAAATGGATAAATCCCCAGAGGCATTAACTTACCAATTCTGAATCATGAGGAAATAGAAAATCTAAACATAATAAAGACCATGTATGACAAGCACACAACTAATATTATACTTAATCATGGAAAGCTGAAAGCTTTTCCTCCAAGATCTGGAACAAGATAGGATGCCTGCCTTCACTTTATTCAATATAGTACTGGAAGTCTTAGCCAGAGCAGTTAGGCAAAATAAAGACATAAAAGGCATCCAAATTGGAAAGGAAGATATAAATCTGTCTCTATTTGTAGATGACATGAGAACCCTAACATCTCCTACAAAAAAAAAAAATTTAGATCTAATCAACAAATTCAGTAAACGTTGCAAGATACAAAATCAATATAAAAAAATCAGTGGCATTTTATACATTAACAACAAACTATTAGAAAAAAAGATTAGGAGTAATCCCATTTACAACTGCCTCAAAAACAGTAAAATGCATAGGCATAAAATTAGCCAAGGAGGTGAAAGAACTGTACTCTGAAAACTGTAAGATTCTGATAACATAAATTGAAGAAGACACAAGCAGTATTGGGTTGTTTGAAAAATCATGGTGTATTTTTTTCTGTTTTTAGTTGCAAAAATACGTCATGACTTTTCAGACAACCCAATAAATGGAAAGATATCACATGCTCGTGGATTGGTAGAGTTAATGTTGTTAAAATGTCTATGCAACCAAAGGACTCTATCAAAATTAATACAATATCTGTCTAAATGTCTCTATTTTTCACAGAAATAGAGAAAACAATCTTTAAATGTTCTCACCAAAACAAACAAACAAAAATGATAAACATGTAAGGTAATGAATGTGTTGATTGACTAGATGGGGAAAATCCTTTTACAGTATCAAATCACAACAATATATACTTTAAATATCTTAAAAATTTGTCAATTGTACCTGCAGTAAAGTTGATTTTTTAAAAGTACATATTTATTTGGAAGTAGACACAGTACTAATTTATATAAGAAAGCAAAACCTGATGAGGTTTCCCTCTTTGAAGGGATTTGGTTAGTGCTCTGTTGAGATCTAGATACAGAAAATTAAAATAAATTTTAGGTTGAATATGACTGATGCCTTCATTGAATAAGAAAGTGTTCATTCTTGCAACTAGTCCAACTTCATTACCAAATTATCTTTTATCAAGGAATCTCCAGTGATTTCAAAATGTTTATATCAGTGCTCATCTAATGTATTTATTCAAAATCCATATATATCCTTAAATAATACTCTAAAAGGACTAAAGAGTGGGGCTTTTCTAAATGATGGTAACTTGTTATGATGTTACTTGACAGAATGCTTTAGAATGATTAAAACCAAATAATAGGGCCAGCCGAGTGGCACATTGGTTAAGAGCTGGTTTGGGGATGCCAGCGGTCCCGGTTCAGATCCCACATATGAGGGCCAGTGACACTGCCCTCTACAGCTAACAACAGCTCCACCTAGAGCTGGGCTGTGAGCCCCAGAAATGGTGTAGGCTGCAGCCCCTGCTGCAGTGGGCTGCCATAGGCTACAGTGAGTGGCCGGCAGCCAGCGTGAGCGGCCAATAGCCGCGGTGAGCAACATCCAGACACCTGTGACTGATCTGCCTCATCCGGGAAGAGCGCAATGACGATACCAACATGGGCCAGTGAAGCAACGTCCTCCACAACTAGACTGAAGAACAAAGGACAGCAACTTGTCTGTTCCCCTTCCCCGATTCCCCAACGCTGTTCCCTCCCCCAATTCCCCAATAAAATCTTTTTAAAAAAACCCAAAACACAAATAATAGACCCATGAAAGTGGAAATGCTCCCCATAATAGACTAATGGTGTATCAACTTCTTGACTCTCCTTTCCCTTTTTTCTTAAGTTGAATCATAACTACTTTGAAAGATTGTGATTTCTAATGTTTTAGAGTTAATACCTTTAGCTAGAAATTAAGGCTAGAAAGATGAAATTAGTGATTAATAAATAAAATCCTTTGGAAGGGTGTTTTTAATCACATATTCATTTTGAAATATTTCTCATTATTATGCCCACAAAAATACAAACCTTAGTCATCTTTTCTTTCCTCCTTACATATTTAGCAATGCAAGGACCTTGTATGGTCTGCTGTTACTTTCTAAACCCATTTCTATTGATTGTATGCATCAAACTATTGACGTTGAATGATTGTTGAACTCTAGCCATATACACACTTGAAATATCTGAAACTAAAAATAACTCTACTCTTCACATTTTGTTTCTTTTATCTTTTCTCTATTATAAGACTTATCAGTGAGTGATTTCCTTCTGTATCCCATTATAGACATGGCATCATGAAATATAATATATGTTGACAGCTCACAGATTTATCATTGTATTTGATATATTCACATTTTAAAAAGTAATGTTCCATAGTTAAATGAATCCAAAGTGATTAAATCTCCTTAAAAGGAATCAATCCTCTCAGAGTGATATGTTTTTGTCAGCATGGCTTGATTGGACCATAATTGGTGGTGGGCTTTCTGAGATTGCAACACATTTTCTGTTCATCTGCATTAGGCAGAATTTTGTTGACTCATAATATCTTAAAATATTGGTTTTCTGTCTATCATTGTAATCAAATGCATTTACATTACTGCATTTCAATGAAAGTATCAACACCTATAGAAAATTATACTTTGGAAGTAGATTCGATTCAGGTACTTGAAAAACCCATATGTTCATAAATTAAAAAGTCCAATTTTCATGAACACTAACTTAAAGTGTTTCAACTGATGTGCCAACTAAACTACTGGGAGATCCTAGCTCTAGAATGAGCAGTGAGCACCTGTCCACTGGAGTTCATGATTTGCCATCTTTCCACCTTGACTCTGGGTAACATCTAGCCTGAGTCAGCAGCAAATCATGGACTTAGTCTCAGGGAACCCATGAAGGCCTGATGTTGGACTATGTATAGTCCATCCTTATCTGGCTATAAACAGCCTATTTTATACCTACGCATGTCTCCCTTATCCCAAAGAAAGGGAGTTTATCAGACAAGACACAATCATGCTGATGTCTGATCTTCCTGCCTTTCCCAAGGTGTTTGTCTGATGCCAAACTCCAAATCTAGCTGGATTGGATTCATGAGTATGCAACCAACATTAATGACTGTTCTAACACATCCTTAATTCTATTACCTCACAAAATGGAGAATGCTTGGTTTACAGCAGAATAATGGCTGTGCCTATGTCCCTGTGTGGGTACTGCATCTAGTCATGGTCACAGTGCTCCCTGCACAGGATTAGGTGACATCAGGCCCACTGACTATGGTGAGCTTGAAGGTACAAGAGATGGCACCCAGACCTAGCTGTCAGTTAGTTCATGTACAGTTCTCAGGTTCACCACTTCACTTTTAAGATCAGAGTCTGCTTTCATTATCACTTTCTGATGATGCAGTTGGCACCCAAGGAAAGAAAATAGGTGGGGTATTTTATAGCTGAAGAATCTGAGTGATAACTCCTTGATCAATGTATGCTTTATTATACAACAAATTGTTTATTCACACCAATATCATGAGATCATGAGGAAGATTATATATATATCTCCTATACACACACACACACACACACACACACACACACACACACACACACACACCGGGAGTGCCAAAAAAATGTATACACATTTTAAAGATTTTATTTATGCTCAAGCAGTAGTTTGCCATAATCAAAAGGGTCTCGGGGCAGGCCGAGTGGCGTGGTAGTTGAGAGCTGGGTTGGGACGCCAACGGCCCCAGTTCGGATCCCACATATAAGGGCCAGTGACACTGCCCTCAAAAAAAAAAAAGTGTCTGGAGGCTGATGGTAACCACTTTGAACAACTCTTGTAATTGTAGAAGTCAAACGTGACTTGTATTCATCTTTTGTTATTGGTATATATTATTACAATTTTAATATCGTTTTTTCATTTCTTAAAATATGTATACATTTTTTGGCATCCTCTGTGTGTGTGTGTGTGTGTGTATTTCTAAACTTATTCTAATGTAACACCTTTTTCTAATTAGCATTTATTAAGGATTTTGTTTGCATCTTACGCATAGTAAACAGTCCTTAAGGGATTCTGAATACCGTCCATTCCCAATCTTATCTTAATTGGGTGACCAATCTGTTATACATTCTCAAACAATTTCCTTGGCCATTTTCAGTTAATTTATCATTTTATAAGTTTCTTTAATTAGGTAACTTTAAAATGCAATGTTCTTCAAGAAGTAATGATATCCTCACTCTTCTGTGGCCAAAATGCACAGCTAAACTTCTCAGTCTGCATATTTTACTTAAAGAGTGTGAAACCTACCCTCATACCCCCCACTCATTTTTTAATTAGAAAGAATGAAACAGAAATTATCATGTGGAACAGGTAAATACTGACTGTGTACATTTGTAAAAGAATTATAAACCTCCAAGGATAAAAGCATTTCCATACTAATAAGTTGAATTATTCAAAGAAAAATAAAATACTTTGCATGAGTTTTAGTGTGTGAATCATTTCCTTTTTGATGAAAATGATCATGTTTAATGATGCGAATCATATTTTTTAACAGTTATGATAAATCCCTTAAACCCAAACTGAAAATCATGTGCCAGAGGTTTCCAAATTAAAAACAAAAGAAATACACTCCCAGGGTGAGTTAATAATTTTTAGAAATATATTATCTCTCAGTTTATGCACTTGAATACCACTTGGTAAATTCACCTGCTGCACTAATGTGTACTTTGGTTTCATGCAGAGGTAAAGACAATTCATTATTTCATTTTAATAATTTGCATCCAAATGGCTATGGAGAGAATAATTTTCATCCTGAGTAAATTTGGTCATATCCCCAAGACATACCTAGGCCTGACTTTGAACCCTTTGCATAGGATTCTTGGTATCATATTTCCTTAATACAGGCATAGTACTTTCCAGGTCAAATTAATTCTCCTCTAAGCACTCATGGACAGAAACCTACCACTGGCCTCTCCCTATGTGTTGTAGCCTGCTGAGTTGCTCTGATTTCTAGAAATGTGACGATTCACTGATGTTTTATCACTTTATGTATGTGGAACCCAAGTCATTGGGTTATTATTTTACTTAAATAGCAATCTATCCTTAGAATGTAAGTGATTTAGACTTGTTTTTTAGAAGCATCATTAAGTTTTTTTCCTTTTTTTTTTTTTGAGCAGGACGTGGGGAGCAGGGAACTTTCAATGTATGTAGTTTATTGCATGTTTTTTTAAGACTTTCATTGAAATATAGCTAACATATTATATTAGTTTCAGGTGAACACCATAGTAATTCAACATATACCTAAAGAAGTGATCACCATGATAAGTCTAGCAACCACCTGACACCGTACCGTGCTATCACAATATTATTTACTACATTCCCCATGCTGTATATTACATTCCCATGACTTACTTGTTTTATACCTGGAAATTTGAACCTCTTATTTCCCGTTACATTCCCCCCACTTTTTTAAATTTTTCAATTACAGTTGACATTCAATATTTATTTCAAGTGTACAGCATAGTACTTAGACATTTATATAAGAAGTGATCCCCCAACTAGCCTAGTACCCACCTGGCACCATACATAGTTACTGCTATATTATTGACTATATTCCCTATGCTTTACTTTACATCTCCAGGACTATTTTGTAACTACCAGTTTGTACTTCTTAAATCCTTCACCTTTTTCATCCTGTCCCCAAACCCCTCCCACCTATCACCCTGATAAATCTCCTACCCATCTGACACCATACATAGTTATTACGATATTATTGGCTATATTCCTTATGCTATACCCCACATCCACATGACTACTGTGTAACAACAAATTTGTACTTCTTTTTTTCACCCACTCCCTTTTTCACCCACTCCCAATTCCCATCCCATCTGGCAACCATCAAAATGTTCTCTGTGGGCTGGCCGAGTGGCGCGGTGGTTGGGCGCTGGCTTGGGACGCCAGCGGCCCCGGTTCGGGTCCCACGTATGAGGGCCGGTGATACTGCCCTCAAAAAATAAATAAATTAATTAAATAAAATTAAAAAGAAAACAGGCTCTAAGGGGGGTGAAAGGTCACAATTAAAAAAAAATGTTCTCTGTATCTATGAGTTTGTTTCTGTTTTGTTAGTTTGTTTATTTTGTTCTTGAAATTCCACTTATAAGTGAAATCATATGACATTTGTCTTTCTCTGTCTGACTTATTGCACTCAGCAAAATACTCTCTAGGTCCATCCATGTTGTTGCAGGTGGCAAGATTTCATATTTTATGGCTGAGTAATATTCTTTTGTATATATATGGACCACCTCTTTTTTATCCATTCATCCATTCAGGGACACCCAAGTTGCCTTCATATCTTGGCTATTGTAAATAATGCTGCTATGAATATATGGATGCACACGTCCCCTCTAAGTAGTGTTTTGGGTTTCTTTGGCTAAATACCCAGAAGTGGGATTACGAGGTAGTTCTCTGTCTCTTATTATAGTTTGTTTAAAGTCTACTTTGTCTGGTATAAGTATTGCTACCCCAGTCTTTTTTGTTTGTTTGTTTTGATTTTTATGAATTATCTTTTTTCATCCCTTTGTTTTCAGTCTGTGTGTGTCTTTTGATCTGAAGTGAGTCTCTTGTAGGCAGCATATATAAGAGTCTTGTTTTCTTATCCATTTTTCATGTTTCTTGATTGGAGCATTTAATGTATTTACATTTAAAGTGAATATTGACAGGTATATAGTTATTATCACTTCATTATTCATATTTTTATCTTGTTTTTTTCTTCTCCTTAAAGAAGTCCCTTTAACATTTCTTGTAACACTAATTTCATGGTGATGAACTAGTTTTTTTCTTGTCTGGGAAACTCTTTATCTGCCCTTTGATTTTAAATGATAGCCTTGCTGGGTGGAGTAATCTTGGTTGTATGTCCTAGCTTCTCATTTCTTTCAGTATTTTGTGCCAATCTTTTCTGGCCTGCAAAGTTTCTGTTGAGAAATCAGCTGACAGTCTTGTGGGGACTCCCTTGTGGGTAACTAACTGCTATTGTTTTGCAGCTTTTAAGATTCTCTCTTTGTGTTTAACTTTTGTCATTTTAATTATGATGTGTCTTGGTGTGGGCTTCTTTGGGTTCATCTTGTTTGGGACTCACTGAACTTCCTGGCTTATATATGTATTTCCTTCACCAGGTTAGAGAACTTTTCCATCATTATTTCTTCAAATAGGTTTTTAATTCCTTATTTTCTCTCTCCTCCTTCTGGTACCCCTATGATGTGAATGTCAGTATACTTGATATTGTCCCAGAGGCCCCTTAGATGGTCCCTATTTGGGGGGATTCTTTTTTTTTTTTGCTGTTCTGATTGGATGTTTTCTACTACCTATCTTCTAAATTGCTGATTTGATCCACTGCTTCACCTAACCTACTGTTGCTTCCCTCAAATGTATTCTTCATTTCAATTATTGTATAGTTTATTTCTGACTGGTTCTTTTTTATGTTTCCTGTCTTTCTTGAAGCTCTCCCTGTGATCATTCAGCATACTTATAACCGGTATTTAGAATTCTGTGTCTGGTAGATTGCTTGTCTCCATTTTGTGTAGTTCTTTTTCTGGAGCTTTGTTCTATTCTTTTATTTGGGTAATGTTTCTTCATCTCCCCATTTTGGTCCCTCTGTGTGTTTGTTTCTATGTATTAGGTAGGGTTGCTATGTCCCCTGGTCTTATAGACTGTCATTATATAGTAGGTGTCTGGTGGGGCCCAGTGGTGTAGTCTCCCCAGTCACCAGAGAGGGGTGCTCCAGGTGTGTCCCTTGTGTGGTTCATGTGTGTCCTCCTGTTGTTGTTGAGCCTTGGTTGCTGTCTGCCAAAATGTTTTATACAGTGGAATATAATTAGTACCTTATTCCTTATGGACTTCACATTTCTTGTTTTATTAGAAGCAGATTATATAAGTTCATTTCTGTTGCAGCAGATCCTACTGACAATGCATTCAAGTCAGGGTTATCACTGTCAAATTGAAGTGGAAAATGGAAGCAACTCTTTTTATCATTACCACAAGCCAAAAAAAAACCCAGTTAGTATAAAAAAAAAAATCATGACTATATAAAAAATAATGAAACTAACTGTAAATATCTCACTATAAAAATTTAAATAAACAAACTATAGTTAAAATTGTTCCAGGTAAACAAATATATTTAACAAAAAGCAAGTAAATCAGACCGAATAGTTAGTTTAATGAAATTTAAATTATGACCCATCTACTTAAGTGTCATCTTCAAGAAAATTAAATCACCACCAATATTTGTTAATGAGGCAACATACTTGTTATTCCAACTAATAGTAATGTGTGCATTCCTGAAAGGACCTCTGTGAATTTAAAATTTTTTCTTACTTAATTTTAAGGAATTTTCTTTTTCCATAGATCTTTCTCTTATCATCTGCTAAAGAATTCCCTATGATTCAATTACATTTTATTTATTCAGATATTTTCATAAGATATATTTGAGAAAACTTCTCTAGAATGTAATTTTTTTAGTAAAATTGAGATGTGTCATACAAACCTTAAGCTTTCTTGTATGGCTTAAATAACCCTTATGTGCACAGACTTGACACATAGAAATTCTATAAATATTAGCTATTTTGAAAAGATTTTATTATTTTATTGATTATCTTTAACATTCACTAGTTTAATACATCTTTCAAAATTAAATCATGTTTTTTTCTTATATGATCTTTTTTTCAATTCCTCTATCCATGGTTCTTTTCCAGGTATTTATTTGTTTGTTTTCTAAAATAAAATTTCTGAAATGGGTAATCAAATATGAATTTTATATTCAGACTAATGACCACCAGCAAGAAATGACAACATGACATCTAATGTTTACTTTTGTTAAATTTTAAAATACTGATATATGATCAATGTTTATTTCTTTCATTTTGTTTCTATATTCTTTTTTGCTGTTGTATGTTATTAAACAATGACCTGCATCTTTAATAAGTACCTATAATAATTTTTAAGTAATTTTAAAGAGATTATTCCTTTTTCAAATATTGCTATACACTAATAATTATTCACATTAAATCTACTACATAGCAGCATTATTGACTTGTTTACTTGAGGCATTATATTTCTATCTATGTCTCATAACTTTTTCTTTATTAGAATATTTTGTAGTTTAGTGACTAACATTCCACTGTTATTGTGTACTAGATGGGTAATTCAAAAATTAGCAAACACTCAGTCAAAGTAAGTACATAACTCTATTTTGCCTTGGATTATGATTTCTTAGAAATGGAATCACCACTATCCCATTTAATAATATTTCTCACACATTTAAAATATTATTTCTTCTTAAACTAATTGCATTTATGTAATTATGGTTATAGTTGCATGTTAAAATGTATAGATGACAATTAACATTAATATAGAGTTATACTTATTTATGTAGGATTTCTCAAGTTGTTTCAGGAAGCCTTAAATTTAAACCAAGTGCTGACTTCATCATATCCAAATTATAAAGCATAAATAAAGTCCTCAAGTTCCATTTCGAATTTTAATTTTAATGCTGTTAACCTTCAGGAGCACAGACTCCAGAAACAGTCTCTCTAGATGTGAATCCCAGTTCTACCACTTAGTAGAGAGAAACCTTGAACAAACTACTTAATACCTTCTTGAATATCTTGTTGAATTTGGAAGGATGACTGCTTTTAGGATAGGTAGAGGTGCCAAGAGAGGAAATTTCAATAAAGTAAAATAGTATAATAAATGCATGAGCAAGAAATGTTAAGGAGACCCAGAGACGTATTGACTACCAGAGGATGTATGTGTTGGGATGGGTTAGGAAATGTTAGGAAATAATAGTTAGATTGAGTGGGTTCACATTATGGAAAACCTGAACATTTAGGAAACAAACAAAAAACAACAACAACAATAAAAAAAAAAAAGTTGAGCAGAGGGGTTATCATGATGTTTTCAGAGGTAATTCATTCTTATAAAAAGAAGAATAAAAAATGACTGTTGTTAAAGCAAAAAAGTAGTTACTGTATTGTCCTGATATATGATAAAGAAGGTTAAACTAAATATGATTCAGAAAAAGAGAACTGAAGACATTGGAATATTATGAGAGGTTTTAATGGAAGAATTAATGGAAGAATTGGTAAATGGAGGCTCCTGAGCCCAAAACTCCCCCCCACCGCTAGTCATCATTCCTAGCTTCACCTATTATTATTATTTATTATATTTTATTTTAGTTTTTATGTTTTTCAGTAGCAAGAAAGGAATGAACAGCTCAGTGAGGGGTACATTAGTAAATGCGCAGGAGGAGTTAGGAGTGAAGCAGTCAGGAGATAGGGTATTAGCTGTGTGATCTGTAGTGCCCTTTTTGTGCAGGCACCAAAGAATACAGTTATTAATAAGATTTCTGAAAATCCATGCCTGCTGTTGAATTTATGAATAGGTGGTATTTATTAGTAAACACATTAAACTGATTTAGAGACTATCACTTCCTATTGCTGGTACAGTTGCCATGACCTCAGTTTGAAAAATTAAAAATGTTCTCTGTTTCCCTCCAAATGGAAGTAAAACCATGAGTGATTTCATCTTGAATATGAGGTCATCTGGAGAGACAATGAAGCTAGCTTGAGGTGAATACATTTTTTTTCTCTTTTTACCAAATCATGCATAAATATTTCTCTTCTTGGCTTTGGGTGTTCAGACTTAATTTAATATGGAAATGTACTTTTCAAGGCATTACATTACAGACCTCTGGCGTCTAATCCAATGATAGTGGTGAATGAAATGACATTGGAAATATTTTGTCATTTATCTATACCAGCTTGTTTTGCTCATGGAGCATTAATAACGGAAGAGGAGATTGTACTAATTTTGTGGTCTTCTGTATAACCAGCTCCTTAATTATACTAGCCTTGGTCACCTTGGTGACCATGTTCCCTTCTGACCTTTTATTTTCTAAAGATTTTCTTTCCAGTTTATGAATCCCAGGTGCCCTAATGAGTGCCCCTGAAGTAGCCTATTGTCCAAAGTTGTAATAAAGCAAACCAGTCCTCTAGAAATGCAGCCCAGCAGTATTCCTATTAAGGAACTTATGTGAGAGATAACAACAGCAACAAAAAGAGTTTGAATGAGATGGGAGGACATTCCAGGTCATCAATGGAATGCTGAAAAAGAGACTGTCTTACCCTTATCAGCAGGTAGTTGACTTTTGGGTTCTAACTTTCATTTGCTTATCATGCTGCTTACTCTTCAATGACAAGCAGTCACTCTAGCCTGCTTTTGTCGCTAGCACCTTATTTGGGGTTCTTTTAACAAGGACCAGTAATGAAATTTATAGTTAGTAACTGTAAAGAAATTTCTCTTCCCTCCCCTACTTCTCTGTAGGCCCTGAAATTTAAATAAAATGTTTTTCTTTAAGAAAGTATTTCCTACATTAACATCTGTAACTCTGAACCAGAATTCTAGATCCTCAATCTCAAATAAATAAACATGGTTTTCTTTAATTTTTCAACTTGGATATTTGGTCTCAATATTCTATTAGGGTTATATGATATAAATCCTCATATGCTGACCCTCATCCAATCATTTCAAAAGCAGTTGAAGCCCTGCCCACATCTTGGCCTTTCTCACGTTCCCACCTTCATGCTTATATCTGCACATCACCAAATGGTCAATAGGCCAGATTTTGCCAGATGCTGCACAGACAGCACTGTAATTCAAATTAGTCAATAAAAGAAGCTCTCCTTATTTGATTAATAACAAAAGTTTATGCCATAAGGATGGATAGATAATGAAATTCAAAAAGTAGAAAGTAAATACAGTATATCCCTTGTTAGAAACACCCTGGGTTGTAGTCCCTGTTCCTGATTCCTGGATGCAAATGGTGGGTATGTTTGCACTGTAGAAAATTAGAGCCAGAATCCCATAAGAGATAATAGGGTGTAGCCTCCTTACTTAGTAGCTGAGAAAATATTCCATTTCCTGATCAAGGTCACTCAGAGACTCTATAAACATGAGGACAAGAACCTAAGTCAATGCTTCTGACTTCCAAGCCAGTGTTCTTTCCACTTCATTTTACTGTCACGAAGCACAAGTCATTAACATTAACATAAAAAGTAACTTGAACACATGCTCCATTGGAAACAGACTCTGTTATAATATCAAAGATGATCCAAGTCCAAGAATGTAACCATTATAGTGTGAACTGAATGATGAGTCTCCCAAATGAAGTGAGTATAATAACTCTTGACTCATTCTGCCTTCTGAGAGATGGCTGTCTGTCACTTAAGATTCCCAAACCTGCACTAGTAAATTTCTAGAACAATTTAGATTCTTTAGACTGCAAGTATCCCAATGGTTACTTCTAAAAGTGATATAACCAACAAGGGGTTTATTAATTCACAAAACAAGTAAACTAGAGGAAAGGAAGTTGTAGAACGAATTCATCAGTTACATACTGTCAGGATTCTCATTCTCTGTGATTCTATTGGCTTTGGTTTTCTAACGCCACTGTGTTTCCCGGTATTATGTGCAGCTATAGGCAGGAAGAAAAGTGACTAATCTCTGCCTGTGTCCTTTTTTAAGAGTAGAGGAAAACTTTTCCAGTCACTCTCCCCAGCAGATTTCCTTTTATGGCTCATTAGTCAGAATTACATCACATGCCTTGTCTAAACCAATCACTGTCAAGAAAATGGAATTACCACAATCGGCTTAGAGTAACCATCCTTTATTTCCCCTGAAGCAAAAAGCCTCCAGGTATCTGGACAAAATCAGAGTTCTGTTGGAGGAAAAGAATTAGAAAGTATTTGAGGAAGGATGGTGACTGATTCACAGAATATGGATATATTTCTTAATAACTAGGCAAGTGTTTCTTTTAGAAGATATTTAGGATGTGAGACATTATCAGAACCCAGGATTGACCAACACCTGACAGGTTACTGCTACTTGTCACAAGTCTGGAAACACCTGTTGCATGCAATAACATGGCACCAGCAAATATGTGCTTCTGTGCCAATTATGGCTGATATCGCATACTTGGAGGAATCATTGTTCTACTCATGGAAGCAGGAAACTCAGCAAATGTCAGGGAACAAGATTTTCAACGTAAGCAATAATGGAAGATTTTATTAACCTCCCCACCCCTACTCCCCAAATAATTTCACTGACTCCCAGAAGTTGCAGCTGATGATGGGTGTGGTCTCTTTAGCAGTCAGGCTCCATAGCAGGTCAGAATTTAGATCAGATCTAATGTAGCAGGATGGCCTTTAAAATCTGCAAGTGAGGTGGGCAGAGGTAAGAACAGACATCTTGTCTTCAAAGCACACAGAATAGACTGCCTTGGTTCTAACGGAGAGTTCCTGATGTAAGTGAGAACTTAAGCTGAAGCGGAGCAAGCCTGGGGTGAGGAGTGGGGTCAGCTATGAGCAACTGAAAAGATGCCACTGTTTGTCAGCTTTCTTTATATCAAAATCTGGCTTTTTTCATTGTTCCTTCTAAAGCGCTCTCATGTTGCTAGAAACCCAAAAGTAGACATATTACCTTAAATACACTTTGGAAACAATGCCATTTGAGAATTTGTTCAGGATGAGCAGCCCTGCCCCCACCCCCCAAACACACACACACACACCCTATTATGCCTCAAAGTAAAGATCATAAAGGCGGGGATGAGTTTAGTTTCTCGAAGATTTCCTAATTTTAGGCTAAATTATTTGTATTTTATATTAATGAAATAAGAAAACCAGAGGAAGTGTTTAAACAGAGTTGTGAAAAGGTGAAATCAGGATTTCAGAAAGACTGAGGTGGTTTGGACTCTGTGAGATAAGAGGGTGGAACAGGGGAAGAGACTAAAGGCAGAGAATCAGTGATTGAAATACTGTGTCATTCAAAAGGAAGAGACAAAAATCCCAAACCAAGGAAATGACTCAGGCAGAAGGAGCCATTACAAAAGAATAATAATAGGAATTAATGGAGGACTCTATATGGAAAACTAGGAGGAAGTAGAAAGTTAGGTGGAAGTAGGAAGTATTAGGAGTTGATCTACTGGCCAAGGTTGGGTAACAGAAACAATGACAAAAAATGAGATTTTTTTTTTTTTTAGCTGAGCCATCCTGCCACCTGTTGGCAGCTCAACGGCAACTCAGCTCGGGCTGGACTCGAACAGCTGTTGCTCAGAGCTCAGCTCACACTCTTGAGCGAGCTCTTAACCAACTGAGCCACTCGGCCGGCCCAAGATTTCTTTTTAAGAGAACCTATGGTTTTGGTTTTTATAACTTCAAAGTTTCCTTGAAGGAAAAGATGCCATTCTTCTCTTCTGCCCATCTTTGTAACACTGGAATATCTTGGGATGGACATAGTAGATGTCTATTAATATTGTTGAGTAGATGGAAGATTTATTCATCACTTCATTGCTGTTAATATAGCTCTGAAACTATTATATGGCAATGCTAAATTAACAATGAAATTTAGTTTTGCAAATCGTTTTTCAGAATATACTTTTTAAAAGGTATCTTCACCTACACCACAGAGTATTCATTGCCACACTCCTTACTATGTTTATCTAGTTCCATGAAATTATACACAGGAAGCAAACCCAGGTGAGGTTGGTCTGTATATTTTAGTCTGCTAACATTTAACATTGCTCTAAAGACCCTGTGATCCAGCCTCAGCCAAACTCTCCAGGCTCACCTCTGCTACTTCACCCCTACTCCAAACCCCACATCCCTCTGTCCAGCCTTAGTAACCCTGCTGATTTCTCACGGCCATGCTCTTTCCTTTGGGTCCTTTACCTGAAAATTTTTTCTCTACTTCTTTCCTTTACCTGGTCTAGGCCTGCTCATTTTTATGATTTCAGCTAGGGTCACTTCCTTGTACTCTCAATCTGGGTTAAGAGCCATTCTCTACTCCCATGACACACTAACCTTTCCACACATAGCATACATCACACTATTTAATTGTCCCTTTGTTTGTTTATATCCCTTTCTTTTTAACACTACTCTTACAAGCCCATATTGTATTGCCTGGTACTTGGCAGCTATGCAATAAACATTGTTAGACTAATTTATGCATTAATTAACAAAGAAAAGTTTGTCTTGGTTGACAAACATAAACGTTTGTTAAAAAGTCTAACCCTTTATAAAATCATATGTGCCTGTTGGTATGTTATGAAATAAATATATTGCCTGTAGATTGGAACAATGAAAATGCTACAGTAACCAGTATTTCAGTAATTCCTCACCAGGAAAAAAAAAAAAGGATGCGATGATGGTTATCAAACAAAGAATAATGAGAACATCTTAATCAAAAATATGTTTGTGTGACAAGAGTATGATTAAAAGAGTTTCACCCATAGGGTTTAATAAAGCAATGACAATGGAAGGAGAGGTATCTTCAAGAAGAAGGAATTTGCAAAAACTGAATAGATATCCTCATTGTTGCCAGCAGGCTTATACTTTTCTTTAAAAAGGTCATGTTCACTTTCTTCTTTCCTGGTGCTGCCAGGCCAGATACAATGGTCAACAAAATCTTCCATCTTACAATGCTACAGATGAGCCCCTTTTATATTTGTGTAAATATTTTATTGATAAGAAAATTCAAAATAGGGCCAGTCAAGTGGCTCAATTGGCTGAGTTGGCTTAGAGCACGTGCTCTGAGCAATGGGGCTACCAGTTCAATTCCCACATGGGCCAGTGAATGCTGCGCTCTAGCTGAGCTATTGCTGAGCTGCCAACAGGTGACAGGATGGTTCAGCTGGTGTAACAAAAAGATTGCCTGTTCAATGGTGGGCTACACCCACCCACAACTAAGACTGAACTCGGGACCTTGAGCTGAGCAGCCACCTGGATGGCTCAGTGGATAGGGCATGCATTCTTAACAATAAAGCTGCTGGGTTCGACCCTCGCATGGGATGGTGGCTACGCCCACGTGCAACTAAGACTGAACTTGGTACCTTGAGCTGAGCTGCTGCCTGAATGCCTCAGAAGATAGTGTGTGTTCTCTTAACAACAAGGCTGCTGGTTTGACTCCTGAATGGGATGGTGGCTACGCCCACCTGCAACTAAGATTGAACACAGTACATTGAGCTGAGAGTCCACAAGCTGCCGATGGGAAGCCAGATGGCGACTGGCGCCCTCCACAATGAAGACTGAAGAGCAACAACTTGGCTGGTCTCCTTCCCCAATGCCCCAACTCTGTCCCCTCCCTCAATTCCCCAATAATATCTTTAAAAAAAAAAAGAAAATTCAAAATAATGTTCAAATTGATTAATAGGTAAATGGCCTAAATAATTCCACTTATCTGTAAGATTAAATTTGTGTTTCCTTCAAAAAGTTCTCTGTTACCCCAAACTGAATTAACTTGTTTTTTCTGTGCTTCTATAATACTTTGTGAACACATGAGTGTTATTTCAACCTTTCTAATGTATTTCTGGCTTTTTAATTACAAAAGCAACACCTGCTATGTTGAAATGACTGTATACAGAATTGTGTAAGGAAAGAGCTAACAACCTCCTGCTCCCCTCTTCCAAACCCAGCTGTCCTGAGTAAATCAGAGAAATATTTTTGTTGGTTTTCTCCCACACTTTTCTGTCTTGTATGTATTTCTATCACTGCTGTTCCCACACTGATTTATAATTATTTGTTTTTGGTCTATCTCTTGTACTCTTCCATGATTCTCAATCCTGGGTGCACATTAGAATTACCTAAGGCTGTTTTTAAGAAATTCAAATATACTGACATTCCCTCCTCAAATTCTGATTTCATTGGTCTAACAGACTGAGGTGAAAACAGATGTCACATTTTTAAAACATTCCAAGCGTTAATGATGTCTGATTTATCCGTGTATCCCCCATTCCTTTTCCTTCCTAATCTTGAAATTGCATGGGTAGCCATGGTTGTTGAATAAATTGACTAATTTGTTTTTAAAGAGACTAAAATTGCTTTGATTAGCTGGAATGGAGAAAACCTAAATCTCATGTTTCTAATTTGTACATAGATGGCTCACCTTATAGAAAAAATGTATCACAGAAAAATTTACAGCAAAGTCTATTTCCAAAAAAATAAATTATATTTCCTATAGTTTTATAGCAAGTTGGAATATATTTTAGAAAGGGGACATTTGGCTCTAAAAAGTTTACATTATAGTGAACATTTCAAAATATAATTAAGATATATTCAAAAGAGTAACCCTCCCACTTCATCTACCACCAGAAAAGTCTAGCCATTATTTGTAAAACATTAAAATTACACAGTGAGTTACTTCTCCAGAGAAAAAGGTGGGTTGAGAATAAGGCATTCCTGGCAGTAACTTTATCGTGCTCACAATCACAGTACAAATCTCCAGGCTAGCGCCAAACTGCTTCCTGGTGACACTGACTGATCCATGTGGGGACAAAGCCCATGGCTCCAGTATTATTTCAAACTAAAGCACGGAGGGTTCTACAAATCCAGTTACTGACTGATGTAAGAATTCATTTTTCAAATAACTAAAAGCTATGAAGTCTTTCTCAGGCACTCACTGCATTATTTTTAGGTCTTTCGTCTAAAGGAATTTATTGTGTGCTTTGTCGCTTATTGTTGACTGCTGTTTCTTGATTATGTGTTGAAGTTTATCAGTCCTGTTGAGGGAGGCTATTGATATTGTTTATTTAGTGTCTGTCCTATGGTTTTTATCCTAATATAAAAGGTCTGTTCTTTCTCTCTTCCTCTCCCCACCCCACTGAGTTTCAGATTGCTTTTAAAGCATGATCTGACAACCTCTGTGTGCACTTGTATTAAAAAAAGAAAAAAAAAAGAAAACAACACAACACTTTCCTCATGTATCTGTGAGATTTTTAAAAGAGTATTATTTAAATGATTACACTTGTATTTAAGAAAATAATTTATCACTATATAAAAGGGAAAGAGGATATCCTGACAAAGTATTAGGTCATATTTATCTTAGGCAGGGAATTGGGGCATATTTTAATGACTTGGACGAGTACAGAAATAAGTAGCTCAAACTGCTGGGCTTTTTGTTTGTTTGTTATTTCTTTTTTAAAAAAATATATATTTAATTTTTCAGTTACAATTGACATGATATTATATTAGTTTCAGGAGTACAACACAGTGATTACAGAGTGATCACACAAATAAATCCAATACTCACCTGACACATACATAGTTATTACAATAGCATTTATATTCCCCATGCTATACTCTACATCCCTATGACTGTTTTGGAGCTACAGACTTATGCCTCTTAATCTCCTCCTTTCACCCATCCACTCATACCGCCATCCAGCAACCATCAAAATGCTCTCTATATCTATGAGCTTGCTTCTGATTCGTTTGCTCATTTATCCTGTTCTCTAGATTCCACATATAAGTGAAATTATATGACATTTGTCTTTTTTCTGTCTGACTTACTCCACTCAGCACAATACCCTCTAGCTTCATCCATGTTGTTGTAGATGGCAAGATTTCATTTTTTATGTCCAAGTAATATTCCATTGCATATAAGAGTTTGGACAATTAAGTTCACGAACTCGTGTATGTAGAAAAAGTGCTACATACCTCATTGCTGCATACCACTAGTCACCTTCGAGGTACTCTCCTTGGGAAGGTATGCACTGACGCCACTGCCTAGTCTGCCCTTCAAAGCAGTTTTGGAACTCTTTTTTCTGATATGGCCATCAGAGCTGTCATCATATTACCCTTGATGTCCTGAATGTCATCAAAATGTTTTCCTTTCAATATTTCCTTTATCTCCTGGTGAAGAAAGAAGTCATTGGGGACCAGATCAAGTGATTAGGGAGGGTGTTCCAATACAGTTATTTGTTTACTGGCTAAAAACTCTCTCACAAACAGTGCTGTGTGAGCTGGTGCATTGTCATGATGCAAGAGGCACGAATTGTTGGCAAAAAGTTCAGGTCATTTTCATCTAACTTTTTCATGCAGCTTTTTCAGCTCTTCTGAATAGTAAACTTGGTTAACTGTTTGTCCAGGTGGTACAAATTCATAATGAATAATCCCTCTGATATCAAAAAAGGTTAACAACATCGTTGTGATTCTTGATTTGGACTGACAGAAATTTTTTGGTTGTGGAGAATTGGCTGACTTTCATTGTGCACACTGACTCTTTGTTTCAGGGTCGTATTGGTGCAGCCATGTTTCATCACCAGTAATAACATGGCCCAAAACATCGTCTTGCCTTTTCAAAAAGTCTTGGCAAATGTCGACTCTCTTTTGCTTTTGTTCATCGGTGAGTTTCTTCAGAACCACATTTTTTTTTAAAAAAAAAAGATTTTATTGGGGGAATTAGGGGAGAGGAACAGTGTTGAGGAATAGGGGAAGGGGAACAGACAAATTTCTGTCTTTTTGTTCTTCAGTCTAGTTGTGGAGGATGTTGCTTCAACTGGCCCATGTTGGTATCGTCATTGCGCTCTTCCCGGATGAGGCAGATCAGTCGCCGGCCTCTGGATGGTTGCTCACCGCAGCTCACGCTGGCTGCCGGCCACTCACTGTAGCCTATGGCAGCTCACTGCAGCAGGGGCTGCAGCCTACTCCATCGCAGGGGCTTGCAGCACAGCTCTAGGTGGAGCTGTTGTTAGCTGTCGAGGGCAGTGTCACTAGCACTCATATGTGGGATCCGAACCGGGGCCATTGGTGTCCCAAGCCAGCTCTTAACCAATGCGCCACTTGGCGGTCCCAGACCACATTTTTGCACACACCTTTCTCATGCCAAGGTTTCAGTTCAGGTTTTCCTAACTGTTTCTCTATTGATGTTTATTGGTCTGCTATGCTTCTCACAGTCAGCTGACAACTTTGACACACAATTTGACAGATTTTTTTCAATGTTTTCATCAGTTCTGCTTGTCACTGGCCACCATGACCCCTCTTCATTAGTGACGTGTTCTCTCCCCTCAGAAAAATGTTTAATCCATTTGTACACTGCCGTTTTCCTCATGGCATTATCCCCATAAACTTGGACTAACATGTCACTGATTTCACTTCCACTCTTGTCAAATTTAACAAGAAATTTAATGTTAGTTCATTGCTCTAATTCAAGCTTAGACATTCTCGCGATGGCACACAAAAACACACAACAACTATAATGCATGCCACTCAGCAAGATAGAGCCACACGTTGCCATGGACACATCTGTGAGACACTGATATACCAAGGTTATGAAACCTTATGAGCTGTTTGTACAGTGCTGCCAATGTAAGCACATGTTGGAAACTTAATTGTTAGACCTTGTATGTCCTACTTTTTTTTATTCATTCATCGATTGATGGACACCCAGAGTGTCTCCACATCTTGGCTTGGCTATTGTAGATATGCTGCAATTAACATGGATGCACATGCCCCTTTGAAGTAATGTTTTGAGTTCCTTCAGATAAATACTACCCAGAAGTAGGATTACTGGTTCCTTCTTTGTTGCTTGTTATAGTCTTTCTTTTAAAGTCTATTTTGTCTGGTATCAGTATAGCTACCCCAGGTTTTGTTTGCTTTTTTGTTTCCATTTTTATGAAATATCTTTTTCCATCCTTTTGCTTTCAGTCTGTATGTGTCATTCAATCTGAAATAGCACATGCAAGGGTTTTGTTATCTTATCCATTCAGCCACCCTATGTCTTTTGATTGGAGCCTTTAATCCATTTACATTTAAAGTGAATATTGACAGGTACTACATAGTTAGTGTCATTTTATTATTCATATTTTTATCTTTTTCTTCTTTTTTTTTTGAGGGCAGTGTCACTGGCCCTCATATGTGGGACCGAACCGGGGCCGCTGGCTTCCCAGGCCTGCGCTTAACCACCGCGCCACTCGGCCGGCCTTCTTTTTCTTCTTCTTAAAGAAGCCCTTTTAACATTTCTTTTAATACCAGTTTCATGGTGTTGAAATTCTTTAGATTTTTCTTGTCTGGGAAGCTCTTTATCTATACTTGGATTTAAAATGATACACTTGATGGGTAGAGTAATCTTGGTTGTAGGTGCTTACTTTTTATCTCTTTGAATATTTCCTGCCAATCCTTTCTGACCTGCAAAGTTTCTCTTGAGAAATCAGCTGACAGCCTTAAGGGAGTTTCCTTGTAGGTAACTAACTGCTTTTCTCTTGCTGCTTTGTGTCTTTGTCTTTAACTTTGGGCATTTTAATTATGATGTGTCTTGGTGTGGACCTCTTTGGCTTCATTTTGTTTGGGAGTCTGTGTTTCCTGGGTTTGTATGTCTATCTCCTTTACCAGGTTAGGAAAGTTTTCCATCACTGTTTTTTCAAATAGGCTTTTAATTCCTTGCTCTCTTGTATCCTTCTGGTACCCTTCTGATCAAATGTTGGTACACTTGATGTTGTCCCAGAGGCCCCTTAAACTCTCAGTTTTTTCTTATTCTTTTTTTCTTTTTGCTGTTCCATTTGGGCATTTTCTGCTACCTTCTATTTCACACCGCTGATTTGATCTTCTGCTTCATCTAATCCACTATTGATTTCCTCAAATGTATTCCTCATTACAGTTATTGTATTCTTTATTTCTGACTGGTTCTTTTTATGTTGTCTATCTCTAATTTTATGTTTCCTATCCCTTTGTTGAAGTACTCACTGAGATCATTGAGCATCCTTATAACCACTGTTTTGAACTCTGCATATGGTAGATTGTCTCCATTTTGTTTAGTTCTCTTTCTGGAGCTTTGTTTTTTTAGCTCCTACCTTAAGTACATTAAATAAAGGACTTTTCTCCCCATGGAAAGTTAAAAGCAGATGTAGTACTAAATGAACTGCAGCAACTTGGGCTTATTGGTGTGTCAAATGGATTGTGATATTCAGTTCCAATTAAAGTTCTTTTACAAAGATCAACAAAGATCACATTTTCACAAATTGAAAATGAATATCACATTTTCACTAAGAAACAAAATTTCCCCATCTCCATTGGTGGCAAATTATAATGTCTTTAACATTTAAAAACCTATCACATTATTAATTACAAGATGCAATTGTGAGGAAAGATCAAATATTTACCCAGTTTGTGTTTAACCTCCAATTTTATAAGAAAGGTAAGGAACATTAACTATTTATAAGGTATCTGTACAGAAATAATTTTCTGAACTTGAATTTTTTTGTTCTTTGATCCATACACATTTTTTATTTACTAAATAACATGCTTTCCTAATGATTAAAAGGTCTGATCTTTGGTAAATTAGAAAAGAGTCTTTTATAGAGTAACCTTTAATTAATGAATGCACAGTATACATTTACATCAGGAACAATGGGGTTTGTGAGAAAAGGAAAATAGCTTAGGACTTTGCCTTCGAAATCATTGAGTTGCTTCAGAAATATTAAAATGTTAATTTGGCAATCTTAAATATCAATAGTTTGTTTACAGAATGCACAAATGTTATGATACTCATTTTCAAACACCTTCTCACTTTTCACCTCCCCTTACTATTTCTTTCAAAGTATACTTTTGAGTAGATGTTGTACATTTGCATAGTTTTCATTTTAAAGTTTTTACTGTCTTTATATTGATGAAGGATAACTGAAATGGAGGCACCTCTGAAGTAAAGAGTGAGGTTTCATCATGGACTTGTATTTTCAAACAACAAAAGGGGATATTTGGTGGATGTGCACATGCCAGATTTCCCCCCTGAGATCCTGAAACATAATAATACTTTCCACACTGTGGTCTACTACTTCACAAAACATTTTCCATTTGCTCATGGGATGAACTGTAGTTTGTATACATTCCTGGCATGACAAAGAGCTTATCAAATAATACTCCCAAACTGAGTGTCATTATGGTAATTTGTCAAGCCATATTTGTGTGATTTCTTCAAAGAGGTCCAGCCTAAAGAAAAAAGTTAAGGAAAATGTTAAGAAAAAATGTAAAGAAACATTCATCTTTGATATTCTACCCAATCCCTTCCTTTTTCTTCTTCTCCTAACTCCATCCTTCTCTTCAGTGAATCACTTTCTATCCATACCACTTTTGGATTTTATGAGTCAATAATTTCAAAGGAAAAAGTACCACAGGTGTTTGTCAAATTATTTTTGTAAATCAAAGATCAAACACATACACGCATGCCTGCATGCTGCACATGACCATCTTATATCATCATAATTTCATAAAAGAAATAATAGAAAACCCTTAAAATCAGAATAAAATACATTTCTTTATTTTCAATAAGTTTAACTTCACAAAACTCACTAAATAAATGTATTTTTTTCATTTTTTTTCATTTTTTTCATATACTGATGAGCCTTGTCATAAATAAACATAAGCCTGCAGTCCACCTTTTATTTTTAATGGCTTATTTTTATGCACAAAGCTCATTGTTCCAGCAACAATTTTTTAAAATAATATTCCTTTATTGAATTGCTTTGGAAACTCTGAGGGATTTTGACATGAAATGGATTGCATCAATCTAACAATTTAATAAGAATTAGTATCTTAATAATACCATTTTCTAGTCCATAAATACGTGGTTTTCTATTTCGTGGTTTTCATTATTTTGTATCTGCTATATTCAGTTATTTTCA
Organism: Aselliscus stoliczkanus; assembly: GCA_033961575.1. Classification (NCBI taxonomy): domain Eukaryota; kingdom Metazoa; phylum Chordata; class Mammalia; order Chiroptera; family Hipposideridae; genus Aselliscus; species Aselliscus stoliczkanus. The sequence continues at coordinate 156,951,963 of CM066731.1, forward strand.
GTGTTGAATTCTTGCATATAATTGGTTAAATTTATTCCTAAATGTTTTATAGTTTTGGTGCCATTAGAAATGTATTCTAAGTCATATTTATTGAAGTACAATCTATGTAAAATAAACTCACCCTTTTGAAAATGTACAGTTCAGTGTTTTTTGAATCATATTACCTTAGCTTGTTCTGCTGCTATAACAAAAATACCACAGACTAGGCGATTTATAAAAAACAGAAAATTACCTTATAGCTCTGGAGGTTTAGAAGTTCCAGTTCAGGGCACTGGCAGATCTGGTGTCTGGTGAAGACTTGCTTCCGATTTATACATGGCTGTCTTCATGTTGCACCCTCCCATGGCAAAAGGGGCATGCAGTCCACCTTTTGAGAACTACTATACCAGATGTCTTGTTACAACATGTTTTACTAGTTAGGAAGGATAGAATTGACTCTTCAAAATACAATGTGCCTTTTAATTACTAGGAATCTTGTTAAAATGTACATGCTGGTTTGATAGGTCTGGGTGGACCCTCAGATTATGCATTTCTGACCAGGTGATACTGCTCCTGCTGATCTGTGGACCACACTTTGAGTATCAAGGAATAAACCTATTTATCTTATGTGTTAATAGCTAACCTGTAAGGCATTATCCTTTCTAGAACTTTTAAAGTAAGGGAGGGCATGTATTGCAATGAAAATACTTAAAGATGCAAAGAAATTATTCTATAATATTGTAGGTCATTGGGGCATCATTTTGGGGAGATGATAACTTCTTATTCAAATTCAGTTCAAAGTTATTTTGTCCTTGGCTTTAATCATGCCACATTAAGTATCGTTACCCTTACTTGGAAAACATCCTCATCAATGTATGTTTCTGATTGATGCTTTCTTCGGTTATTTCCAGGAAATTCCCTATTATTGATCAGATTCCTTTGACATTTATTTTAGTCACACATTGGTGTGATGTCCAATTCTTTTTCTCTTTTTAGCTTACGGAGGCAAAAAGCAGGAAGGTAAGCGAAGATATTAATTTTGAAAGGATAATAATAACTTCTACTTTTTTAGTATTTAGATTTCTTATGTAGCTGTCCCCCATAAGATTGAAGATCATGCCTGTTTCTCCAAAAATAGTCCCAACATCCAAGCCCAGTTCATGGCAAATAACAACTACAGTGAGTTTAGATGGGGGTCCCCTCAATGTTGCCTTCCGGAACCTGTGAATGTAACCTAATTGGAAAAAAGGGTCTTTACACGTGTAATTAAGGATTTTGAGATGCTATCATCTTGGGTTGTATAGATGGGCCCTAAATCCAATAACAAGTGTCCTCATAAGAGAAAGAGGAACCAACACCAACATGCAGATGAGGGAGCAATGTAAAGATGGAGGCAGAGGTCGGAGTAAGGCAGCCACCAGCCACAGATGCCTGCTACCACCACCAGTGATGACAGCGGCCAGGACTGGAATCTCCCCTAGACACTCTGGAGGGAGAATGACTCTGGTGACATGCTTTCAAACTTGGAGCCTCCAGTACTGTGAGAGGATCAGTTTCTATTGTGTTAAGGCACTGTTTGTGGTAGTTTGTTATGACAGCCCAGATAACTAATAAAGTAGCAAAAAGCAAATATGCACAAAACAACTGAATAACTGAAGGAGGACTGATATTAGAAATTTCATCTTAAAGATAAGGAAAGAGGAGCCCAGAGTGGTGAAATAATTTACCTAAGTTTGCTCAGAATAGCATGATAGCAGTGAATGTCAAATACCACATCACATCATTTACTAGTGTTGATTTACTAATACTTATATCTGACTCATTGTAAAACTGTAACAAACTGTCTGCAGAAGACAAGATGTTAGGCAAAAATACAGAATTTTGTATAGCAATAATTTTATGAATAGCTTTCTCTGGAATAAGATTAAGCATTTTTATAAATATCTTTTTAACATCAAGTTTCTAAAAGTTTAAGAATTATAAAATTATCATATTATAATCAAACTAGACCATATTTGTAGACATCAAGTTCTCCTGATCAATTCAATTAGACAACTAGTTATTCCAGTTGCATGATAAAAACGGGAAGCAGGTAAGAATAAAAGCTAAACAATTTCTACTGGAATATAGACAAAAGTTTGAATTGCAGTTCTGCTCTCTAGGGAGAGAGCGACTTAGGTGCCTTAGTTTTCCAGGCATAAAAATGATATTTAAGAAATATGAGGATTAAGTGAGACAGCACTTAAAGGTCCAGAGCACAGACCCTGGGGCATCACCGTCCTTGCTATCCCATGTCTGGTACACAGTAGGAATTCAATCAGTATTTGTTGAATGTATTCACTCAAGCCTACAGTTGGACTAAAATAATAAGATACTTTCACTGTCTTAATTGCAAGTGGCTCCATAGTCATCATATAATTTTGAAAGTGCAATTCAAAGTATGAACTTAGCGAGATGAAGTCATAAGGTTCAGACTAAATATCAAAGAAATTATCTTTTCCCTTCATTCTCATGGGTCATGAGACTCTTTCAAAGATCTGCTATCAGGAGAATTTGCCTTTCCTTGAGAATAAGACAGCAAAATATGGTACATACTCTTCCCTCCCCCCTCCAAATATTCATTCCTCTGAAATTGATTTCTCCTTCCTGATTGAAAAGTCTGGAATTTGTTGGCCTGCAGGGAACTTTGTGAAGGGTCCATCTGGTTAATCAGTCACTTGTCTGATTGATGCTAGAGCATTAGAAGGGTGGGTTAGAGATCATGGAATGAATGATCTGACAATCAGTTAATTCGATGTCATCTGTGTATGTTCCTGGAGACTCCACGGTAGGAGTAGTCATATAAATAAATGAAAAAGATAGAGGGGAGCTATTTTTCCAGAGTACATTTGGCTTCATTATGAACTCATGTTGTATAGTAGTCTGCAAGCATGAGGTAATTGATAATACATAGGAGTCCTTGGCGAAAATTTGGTTGAAGGACCTCTTGTTGGCACCCAGTATACTTTGGAAACCCAAGCTCCCATAATTCTCTTGCATGAACTTACTGAAAGATGGAAATTGTACACTTGGCAGTTCAATTGGACACTTATGTATTTAAATCTAACATTACAGTTATATTTCTAAATCTATTTCATAAAATTGAGAAGTTCAAAATTCAGGTGATATAAAAGAAATGTCTATATTAATCAGAGTATTTTCAATTTTGCTTTTTTTAGTGTCATCATTGTTCAATTCCACTTTTGGTTGGTATTTTCTACTATAGCTTTTTACTTTATGAAAGCTCCATTCATGCAACTATAACAATAGTAAATGTTAACATGCATTGACTACTTATTATGTTCCCAGCACTTATTAGGTAATAGCACTTTATTTTTTTCCTATGCACTCTGTATATGAGTGTGTTTTAAACTTGAAGTGACTATTCAGGAAACTAGCCATAATGCTTCATTTTGTTGATAAGAAAACCGAGGTACAGAGAAGCTAAATTTACTTGCCCAACCGAGGACACCGAGATGGTTAGAAATGTATCATTGTAGCATCACATCTTTCTGACAGAAAGAACAATAGCAAAGCTGTGATGCAGAAACAAAGGTTTCTCATTCCATACTGTGAGAGGCAGAGCTGCTCCAAGAACAAAGCTGCATTTGAAGCGGAGGATTGCTCCATTTCAAATCAACTCTGTGGGGTGCAGAGTGTGACACGATGGGGCCAACATAGCAGAAAATAAAGTTCAAAAAACTCTAAAATTCTGTCCAGACCTTTGGTGCCAGTGCTTAAAAGAATCATTATTGTATTTATGTATATTTCTAACTTGTGTTCATTACTTCTCTTTATTTTTGGCAAATACGTTTAACCTTCAATATTCTTCATTTATTCGACTTGATTAAATCACACAACTGAATAGAGAGATAGAAACAAATAACAGTATTTTCTGTCCTCGGTTGGATGGTGGGGGGAGAAATTTAAAAAAATAGTAGTTTCTAGAATAGATAATCAAATATTTGACCTGCTGTGCATGGAAAGTTAAAAAAAAAGTAACTACTTACAAAAAAAGATTGAAATGGAAGTTTCAGATTGTGGCATTTTTGTCTTGTTAGTTCCTGCTAAAGCCCTCCCTTCAGGTAGGATATTCTTTCAAGTACTGTCCCTAAAGTATATAAATCAATGCAATACTGCCCTGAAATGGTATCCTAACCATGTGAAAAATCACAAAACTATAAAAGGCTGTGTTTAACAAAGTTCCCAACTTTACCCCTACAACATCGATGAGATGTCAATATGAAAGTCCAGCTATGTTGAGGCCAATGGAGAGGAAAGGAAGAGAAAACAGATAAAAAAGGACAGAAAGTGGACAATTTAAAATGGACAGTTTATGGGACAAACACAACTAGATTTTTTAGCTCTGTGGAAATAGAACTGAAGATAAACTAGGAAAATGGAAATGTTATGAGAAAATGAAAGGGCACTCACTCACTGCCTTATGTCAGGTTCTCCAAGAAATATTCTGCGATGAAGGTTTATTAGAAAGTGCCACTGGGAACACCTGTAAAAGAATGAGAGAAATGGAATCAGGCAGAGGAAGAAATTGCAATGCTTTGGCAAATATACCTCAGTCAGTCCTACAAGAAACTCTGGAGCTGAGGTGGTCCTTCAGAGTGGTCCCAAATCAAAGCAAGGGGTAGGACCTTTGACACCTGCATCAACCAGTCACTCTGTGCTGACTGGCCTTAGGACGGGGACTCCATCTCTGACACCATGGCACTGGGATGCTTAATGATGGATACTGGCTGACATCAAATGGCCTACTCAATCTGTCTGCTTCGATTGTGCCTCTTTATTGGTAGATGCTCTCTTGGGCATATCACAGCATGATCTAAAGAGGATGCTTTATGCTTACTCCCATAGATCTATCCACATATATCCTCCATTCTCCTTGTCTTCAATCCCCCATGTCTCTCTCCTTCCAGGCCCCTGAACAGCCAAGTAAGCTACTTGCTACTGCAAGAGTCTTTTGGTATTCTTACCTCAGGCTACTTGGCTATCTGCACAAAATGGACAATCAGGTACACTGCCTGAGTCTCTGCCTAGTGGGAGGATTTCCCCACACCACTGACTTTCAGTACCACCTCTGTGAGGAGCCGAATCAGCAGCCTATGTTTGGTTTGACCCACACATTGGACTGACTGATTTCTCTCCTTTTATCATTTCTGTCATATACCCATCAAGAGAACCCCTCTCCATGTGGCTGTCAGTGTAAGCTGGAGGAAAGGTGCTGGTGTAATGGTGCTTAATAGCATGGTGGTTTGAGACTCATGCACTTATTAGTGTTTACCTGGGCCTTCTGATCTCACTGATGACTAATCCTATATGTGTCACTTCTATCTTATTACATATTGCTGCTGGGCACATCCAACCTTATGATTTAGTGGTTATTACAGAAACCAACTTGTAATGGGCACTTGGGGCCACATGGTGATTTGATGTCCCATATACAGTGGTCTCTTTCTACCAGGGCCACAAGCACATCAGCAGTTGTTTTTTGAGTTGTATATAGTTCACTGAAGCACATGGCATGATGTTGCTCCAGAAACCAAGCTGTCTGTGTGGTGATTCTCTTATATAGGCTTGCAGTAAGTCCCAAAGACATATTTCCCAACCACAGATATCTGTTATTGTAGGGTATGTTGGGTTGTATGGACCTGTTGCAAAGTTCTTCCTTGCTTTGGAACCCACAGCAAGCTGTCAGCTTTTCATGCCATTTAGTCAATGGGTAGAAGTATATTCATAAGCAGAGAATAATGCTGCTACTTGAGCCCCAAGAAGCTTACCAGGCATTATGTTTTCCTCTTTGTGGTAGAAATTATGAGATGTAGCTATTTATCCTTAATTTTGTGAAGGGATGCCCCTACATGCCCCAGACCAATAGATCTCTTGAAACTTCACTAATGTGGCTGACTGCTAAATATTCACTGGATTTATCTCTCACTCTCTGGAGTGTTTGCGTTTTACCAAAGCCTCTAATATTCTTGACACTTGTTTCTCAGTTAGACTAATTAAATGAGTCATAAGTAGACCAAGGATATCCAAATAGTCCAGATCCCTTCAGACCATAATATGACAGAGGGCAGAAGAGTTAATATACCCTTGGGACAGGCCATCACTGTGTACCATTGACCATCCAAGATGAATGCAATCTGCTTCTGATACTTCTTCCTGGTAGGGATGGAACACAACACAGTAGTTGCGTGCCAGGTACTTGGAGCTGTACTCATCTGCCCTGTCAGAGATATCCCATCTGATGCTACAGGTGCTTTAGGACAAGCACTTGTTTGTGTTTCCAGTAGTCCACTATAGTTTATCAAGATCTGTCTGCGTTCTGTAGGGACCAGACTCATTAATTAAGTGGGAACATTACAAGTCCTACCACATTCCATCCATTTAAGTCTTTAAGAGTAGCGCTGGTCTCTGCAAATTCTCCCCATTATGATAGCTGTTACTCCAGAGGCCATGGAACCAGTGTGGGGATTCTGTCAATGCCCATATAAGTACATTCTATTTATACATTTGGTGATCAGGTAAATGACCACTGGATGGGTTTGTGGATGAACTGTGACTAAGAACTGGGGTAGGGTTCTCTTAACCACCTACCTCTATCTGTTCATGTGCTCCAACAACTCTAATAGGTGAGTGGTGATGTGATTCTTTAGTCTCCAGTTCTCATCATCGACAGTCCTCAAATTATCTAGTTATTTCCCTTTTCTGATGTCGTTTGAGGAAAATAGTGATAGGTTCTTTTGAAGAAGGACCAAGTGAATGATTACCACATACCCTTTCCATAATGTTGCAAGGTCTTTCTTCAAGGTGATCATGCCTTTCCTTCAATCAGGCCCTTCCTTCAGCCGGTAGGTCCTAGATCTGAGCATTGGCTCAGGTCTCATAACTCAGCTCAAGTGATCCTGACTTTTTATTGGTACATCTGAGTTCAGCCTCCTGATCATGCATACATGATTTCTTTAGATTGTATAGATTGATCAAACACTTGTTGGTTGCTTATTTATCTTGTACCTAGGATCACATGTTCTAATAACTATCTCCATAGTGCTGTACATGTCAGACCACCCTGGCTATCACTCTGATCTTCTTACTCTTTAACCTTTTACTATAATATTTTACTTAAAAAAATATACTGCAATTGTTACCAGGAAGATTAAAGGTAAGAGGAAATGTGTATGAATAACCTCAAAGTATCGATGTTGGATGTCAGTTTGCCAGTAGTAAAGGCTACGGGGCATAGCAATTGTTCTCTGCTCCTGAATGAATCTCCTAGGCTGCCTCATTTCTTTCAATATAACTGAACACAGACAAACCTAAAGAAACAGAAATTGAGACAATGCAGACATATGCCTGTATGTTCTTGACCTTAGTTCCCACTCCGGAGTGAACGTCACAGCATTGAAGCCCCATTGGTACTTCTAAAAAATCACGGTATTGATCAAATCTACACAGATCCTTGCGGGTTGCGAGAGTCATTGCTGTGTCTAAACCAGTGTTTTCTCTTCTATAGCCAAGTTTTCTCACTTCAAATGGGAAAAAAAACAAAAACAAAAAACATATCGCTTAAAGCAAAAACAATGTTTAGGAGATTTGTTCTAAAAATACTGAACTAATCAACTTATTAAGAGCTCCATTTTTAAAATCTTAACTCTGAATAAGCCATTTGACCCATCTTGGACACAGTTTCCTCATCTGTCAATGAGGGAGTCAAAAATGTGACTTTGAAGACTTCCACAAGTATGTTTTGTCATTATTTTCTGTGCAGATACCAGGCACATGGACAGCCATCTCTGCTTCACAATTGCAGAACAGCCACATCATAATGACAGTCAAGTCCTAATACATTTCAAATGAATTTAGGACTACCTTTAGCAAATAGTGTTGTTATGTGGCTCTTCTAAAACTGCTCTGCCATTCCAATATTCTAGGGAAAACAAGACAAAACAAAACAGATCTCCTGTGGATATTTTTAACAACGAAACACACAGCGATAGAGAATGATCCAGTCCTGGTTCTGAGTATCTCCTGAGTCAATTGTGTCCATCTCTTCTAAATCGGCATTCACTAGTGTTACACTGTAGCTTGATTTTTGGCCATGGTGGGAGTATTTACACTTTGAAAATCTATAAACACTATAATCCAGGGCGTTTTCTTATCTTTCTTCTTCTTTCTGGATGCTAAACATTTCTATTTGAAAATAAGAGGGTGAAACTGGGTGACTCAAGAATTACTTGAGGCCTTCAGATAATATTTTTCAAGCCAAGAATTTGGATTTCTTCTGAATTTAAAAGGCTATTTTTCCCCCGAGGAAGAAGACTAGTGCTAGGGATAGTGAAATTTTTATCTAAACTGTGCAAATAGGATACTTGAATATACATTTTTTTATATTATAAGAATACCATCCACTTTAAAAAGAGCAATAGGTGAAACCCAAAGTTATTACACATTATTCTATTTTTGAGCAGTTCATTTTAGCTAGTACACTCTGAAAAGGGAGTCAAAAGAGTTGAGAGTTATCTAAAAATTAATTGAATCCATTTTGACTGATGGCTAATCTATTTGTTGCAACCTCCAAGGATTCTTATAGTTAAGATATTAGATTAGATTTGATTGGCCCTTCTATCTTCTGATTCTCTCTCTTCTTCTGTTGCTTCTGTCTTTATTATCAACTTAGCTTCTAAATGAGTATGGGCAGGGTAGAAGGAAAAGGCAAACCTAAAATCTATCAGTTTTTTCTAATTGTAAAACGCTTCTAAAATTGTATGGTAGAAATAAAGAAATATTTTAATGTATGTCTGTAATTATTGGAAATTCTAACTATTATATTTATGATTCTCCTATGCCTCAGTCACAGTATGTAATATTGCCACAAAAGAGTAGTTGTTATTGTTAATGATTTCCGTGGAAAGTATTAATTACAATAATTGTCTGGACCATATATTTTGACACGTTATAATATCCAGTCTGGTGTTTTATTAATATGGCTTAGTATTGGTTTCATTTTTCTTGTGTGCATAAATGATGTTTCTGCCAACAGAGAACATTTTTGATACGCCGTGGGTGTCTGCCCATAGCAACCAGAAGTTATAAGTAAAGACTAAGGAATCAATAAATACCCAATCAAATGAAGCTATGATAATTGCTTCTGCCCAGGGAGGGTTGGGCTTAGTAAGGTGCTATTTAGAGCCTGATTATATTCTTTACTAAGCAATTGCCTGAAGTTTGGATTAGCAGCCAGGAGGTGACTGAGTTGCCTCTTTTGGTAATATAATATAACAAAGAAAGGCTGCTACTTCTCCATCACAGAAAATTCAACAGCCAAATTAATCCAAACACTCGTTTGTACTAGAAAGGCATACATTAATTAATTCACTTGTTCACACCTCAAACATGTCTGTTGTTCTATAATGAACCAGGAACTGAATAAAAATGACAGTAAAGCAAAAATTACTGAAATGACTAATTTTAAATGTGTTGTAAAATAAGTACAGGACTTAGACTGAATAGACCTTCTATTGATTAAATCGAAATAATGTAATTACATTTGCCTCACTTTTTAGTCTCTCTTTAAGACAATCAAGCCATTCTAGGAAATGTCTTACAGGAAATTTGTTGTAAGAGAACTTCTCAGGACTTGAACAACTCTATTTTAGCTAAACAAAGCAAAACACGCCTACTGGTTCTTGCCTGCATCTTACATCTATAATTCCTGCAAAATAAATTTTTCAATACAGTTTTTTTCTGTCTCAGAAGCTGTCACTACCCTGTCTTTTTTAAACAATTCTGAGGTATGATTGTCATGCAAAAAGATGTATATATTTGATGTTTACAAAACTTGATGAATTTTGGAGATAAGTATACACCCATGAAACCATCACCACCATGTATGCCATAAATATACCCATCACCTTCAAAAATTTTCTGCCACCTTCTTCATTGATTATTTTTTGTGTTAAAAGCAATTAATATGAGATCTAGCTTATTGGCAAAATTTTAAGTACAACATACAATATTGCTAACTCTTGGTACTATGATGTACAGTAGATCCCTAGGACTTAATCATCTTGTATAACTAAAACTTTGTACCTTTGCCTAATACCTGCCTGTTTTCCCTTCCTCCAGCCTCTGGGAACCACTATTCTGCACTCTACTTTTATCATTTTTGACTGTTTTAGTACAACTATCTTATCTAAAAATTTGAAAGGACTGTCAAATATTAAGAAAATGAGAAAGGAGGAAGGATATTGTAAGAAAAATGATCTTTCTCTTTCAGCATGGAGGAATTCATAGGCATTGCCTCAAGAAGTGAGGCTGTGTGCTGTTAACTAGCACTGCCAAACCAAGTGTAGAACTAACTGAAGAAATTTAAGAATCAGGTATCTGAAGAAGAGATGTCAGGAGATTTATTTTTCATCAGAGATTCTTTTATATTGTTTCTTTTTTCATAAGTAAGAGTGACTTTGGTGAACTATATCATGTTAAGCTTGATTAGATTGGGCCATTAGGAACTAATGGAAAAAAATTAAATTTAAAAGCCAAAGTATAAAATGTATTGCCAAATTCTACAAATCCTGACATGTTTGTACATGTTTTTACAAATGAAAGCTTTGTCAAATATGCCTTATTTCCAACTTTATTGAGATATGATTGACATATAATAAAAGTAAGTTTAGGGTGTCCAACATGATTTGATATATGTACAAGTATATGTTATGAAATGATTACTATAATAAGGCTAATTCATACCTCCAGCCCTTCACATAATTACCATATTTTAGTTGGTGATGATATTACTCTCTTAATAATTTTCAAGTACATAATACAGTATTGTTAATTATAGTCACCATGCTTGTACATTAGGTATCCAGAATTTATTACTCTTATACCTGGAAGTTTGTACTCTCTGACTATGATTTCCCCACTTCCCCCTGCACTTCCTCAGACTCTGGTTCTGTGAGTTTGGCTTTTTTGAATTTTACATGTAGGTGAGAGTATACATTCTTTTCTCTGACTTATTTTACTTAGCATAATGCCCCCAATTCCCATTCATATTATCACAAAAAGAAGGATTTGCTTATTTTTACAGCTGTATAATATCCTAGTATGTATGTGTATAATATCTTTTCTTATCCATTTATCCATCAGTGGACAAATAAGTTGTTTCCATGTCTTGGCAATTGTAAATAGTACTGCAATGAATGTGGGGATGCAGTTATCTTTTTGAGATGAAATAGGGCATATTTCCAGTAGATATATATACCCAGGAGTGAGACTGTTGAATCATATGGCAGTTCTGTTTTTAATTTTTTTTGAGGAACCTCTGTATTGTTTTCCATAGCAGTGGTATTAATTTACATTCCCACGAACAATGCACACGGCTTCCCTTTTCTCCAGAGCCTCCCCAATACTCATTGTCTCTTGCTTTTTTTGATGACATCCATTCTAACAGGTGTGAAGCAATATCCCATTGTGGTTTTGATTTGCATTTCCCAGATAATTAGTGATGTTCGCCATCTATTCATGTACCCGTTGGCCATTTGGATGACATCTTGGGAAAACTGTTTATTCAAATCCTCTGCCCATTTTTTAATTGGATGGTTTGTGTGTTATTTTTTGCTATTGAGTTATATTAACCCCTTATCAGATAGATGATTTGCAGACATATTCTTTCATTCCATTCCATAGGTTGCCTTTTTATTGTGCTGATTATTTCTTGTGTTATGCTGAAGCTTTTTACTTTACTGTAGTCCCCCTTGTTGATTTTTGCTCTTGTTGCTTGCTTTAGATGTTATATCCAAAAAAATCACTGCCAGTACCTATGTCAAGGAGCCTGTCCTTTATGGTTTGTTTGTTTTTTTAGTAGTTTTGCAGTTTTCGGTCTTAAATTTACTTCTTTAATCCATTTTGAGTTCATTTTTGTTCCTGGTATAAGATAGGACTCCAGTTTCATTCTTTTATATGTAAATATCCAGTTTTCCCAGCACCATTTATTGAAGAGGCTATCCTTTCCTACTGTGTATTCTTACATCTCTTGTCAAATAGGTGATTACATATGTGTGAGTTAATTTCCAGGCTCTCTATTCTGTTCCATTGGTCTTTGTGTCCGTTTTTATGCCAGTACCACACGGTTTTGAAAACTATAGCTTTGTAATAAAATTTAAAATCAAGAAATGTGATGTCCCTAGTTTTGTTTTGTTTTTTTTGTTTTTTTCATCAGCATTGCTTTGGTTCGTTAGGATATTTTATGGTTCCATATGAATTTTAAAATTTTTTTTCTATTTCTTTGAAAAATACCACTGAAATTTTGATGGGGATTACATTGAATCTATTGATGGTTTGCGGTAGTAAGGACATTTTAACAGTATTCTTCTGATTTATGAACATGTGATATCTTTACATTGATTCCATTTCTTTTCTCAATGCCATGTAATTTTTAGGACACAGGTCTTTTAACTTCTTGGTTAAATTGGTCCCCAAGTATTTTACTATTTTTGATGCTGTTGTAAGTGGGATATTTAAAATTTCTTTTTCAGATAGTTTTGTAAGTATATAGAAACACAACTGATTTTTGTATGTTGATTTTGTAGTTAATGTTTTAACATAGGTGTATATGTCAGTAATTATACTATTATTCCCCATCGGTTATAAAACTGACACATATTTAAACCAGCCAGATAAACTTGGATACAATAGGGCATTAAATTAAAAAAAAAAAAAGTTAAAAGCTCTTTCTACTTAGTTAGCATGGCATACTCCAGAATGCCCTCAAGATTAACTTCCAAATTTCAAATAACCCATAACTGAAATAACTACCTCCCAATAGAGTAAATGATTTTACTGAGCATAATTAATAAAATTGGCTGTCTGGTTTACTGAGCTTAAATAAGGGATAATGAACAATGAGACAGAACTCAGTGATGAGATGTGGTGAGAGTATTCAGACTGCAGTTCTGAGCCTCAAACCGACCATATGCAAACGACTTGTGAAGAACAAATAGGTTTTTTATTCCCATACCTTAATAATAGTGGGTCTCCATTTCCACCACAGAACTTTTCTCTTCACCCACATGTTTTCAGCAAAAGCACATTTTTCATCAAGTACCATTTATTGAAAATACTCTTCTATATTCAAGAGAGTATCAGTGTGTATTAAAAAAAGGAGATATGTGTAGATGATATGCATTTGAATGACCTTTCAAAACCTGCCTTTCTTGTGTAGAGGAGATAACACTTAATAAAGTCAAAATTTTCTCAATTGTTTAACTTTTAAAAATAAGAATGTCATAGCTTTGAAGTATTTGAAATAAAAACTGGTTTTTCTGGTACTGTGGAAGCTTCAACTTGACTGCTTTTAAAGTTAAAAAAAAATCAAAAGGTGTAGTTTGGGTATGGCATTGCTTGCTTTTTTAATAGATGTAAATTACTTGGAGAAATTATTATTTTACTGCTGTAGTAAGAACTTCGGGCAGGTTCTTTTGAAAATCCGCTTTAATCAATGTAGTTCATTGTCTTCCTTTAATATTAGCCAAGAAGCAAGGTCATTGTTTTAAAAGTTTAATGTTTCCCTTATAATAAATGATGGAGGTCAAGGTTAAACCTGAATCTTTTTCAACATGATCTTATATAAAGTATAATGCAAATTACAGTTCATGCATGGTTTGTAACATGGGAATTTAACAAGAGCCACTTCTACATGCATGACTCTGCTCTTGCAGCTGAATTACATACTAAGCTGGAACTCCTAAAAATTCACTTGCAGTTTCAGACCAGACTGTACTCTGACATCTGAATAACATTTGGTCTGTTTCCAGCTTAGTCTCTTACAAATAATGCTGCTATGAATATTCATGTATAAATTTTCAGTATACATGAATATACATTTCTGTTGGGTTGTGATTAGGTGTGAGATATTTTGTCATAGGATGTGTATGTTTAACTTTAATACTTGATGCCAGACAATACAACATGGTTGTACCAAATATACCCCCATCAGAAGGTGTATGAGAATTACCACTTGTTTTCAAACACATGAACTTGTCCGTCTTAAATTTTGGCCATTCCAGTGAGTGTGTAATAGTGTTTTGTTATGGTTTTAATTTTCATTTCTCTGATGATTAGTGAGATTGAGAAAAATTGTAAACTCTTATTGGTCATATCAGTATCTTTTATGAAGAGAATCTGGCTTAAGTCTCTTGTTTATTTTTCTTTAGGGTCTTGTCATGGTTTTAAATCATGGCCACAAATCCTTTGATGCTCCTCCTATTGGAAGATGGGTCTATGTCCCCTCCTCTTAATTCTGTGGAGGTTTGTGATTATTTTCAATAATAATATAGTGAGGAAGCAATGCTATGTGGTTTCTAAGACTAGGTCATAAAGGGTCATTCAATGTCCACATCATTCACAGGAAAATTTGCTTTAGGAACCTTAAACTACTAGGTAAAAGGCCCAACTACCCTGAGACTACCACCCCACAGAGGCCATGTGTAAACATCCCTGTCAACAGCTAAGCCCACTTTTAGCCATTCTCCACAAGGCTCCAGATGTGTGAGTAAACTATTCTGGACCCTCAAGACTACCTCACACTCCAGATTAAACCACGGAATAACTGACATTGATACCACTTGAAACAAGAATCTTCTAGCCAAGGCCTGCCTAAATTCCTGATTCATTAAATCATTATATGTAATAAAATGGTTGTTATTTTAAGCCATTAAATTTTATGTGAGTTTTTCCTGCAGCAATAGGTAACCAAAACAGAATTCGTTACCTGAAAGTGGAATGCTGTCATAATAAAACCAAAGCATGTAGCATAGGTTTTGGAAATGGCCAGCAGCCTTGAGGAGGCTCAGAAGAAAACAAGGACACTGTTTTTGAAGCTAAAGGAAAAGGGACTCTCGTTATGCAGTTGTGGAAAGTTCAGCAACACTGTTGCCTGTGATTACATGAAATGTACCTAATAAACTAAAGGATCAAGCTGAGGGGAGTCTTCTGGACATGGTGTTAGACACGCAGCTGGCTTCTCACCTCCTGGAATAAAATGAGGGACCAGACAGATACAGATGAGCAAACTAAAGAATGAGCTGCTCCGTGATTTAGCAGAATTCTTAGGAAATGTAAAAGCCCAGCATAGCCTTTCCATTCAGCAAAATGGCTCCAAAATAAAAGATAGATTCAAAGCAAAGCTCAAATCCTGGAGATGGCCAGTGAAACATTCACTGCCTCAGTGGAATCCAGGTGTCACTAAAATTCTTTGTTAAAAAACCTCAGCAAGATTGAAGCTAGTGCCTCATTTACCTTCTCATTTAAACAAGAAAGCCTCCGAGAATGTTAAGGGTGTACTTTACCAGTTATCTCTGTTAGGCCATAGTGCTTCTACAGGTATTATTCTAAAGGTATTGTCACAGTGAGCCCTGGGTAGAGAGAGATTCATCTCCAAGATCTGTGAATGAGCCTTTTGTGTAATGTATTAGCTTGTAAATTGACATATAAGCAGCTCAAAGGAAATTTAACTGCTTGGGTTGGAAGGGATCAACACAGCACCCCCATGAAAACAGAAATTTGAACCCCAAACTTTTATGGACCGGGAGCAGGCTGAGAAAACTACTCAGCTGCAAACACTAGCTACTCTCAATAAAAAAAAAAAAAAAAAGGATGACTCAGGAGGAAGAATCAAGACCAGGGAGGCAGGTCAGGACCCTACCCAAGGAACTAACAATGTATCATGTAGTGAATTCCAGAATCATTATGGGCCAGTGACTGCTGTGTCCCTCGTATCTCCCATTTTTCTGAGCAGAAATGTCTATTTTCACTATCCTATGATGTTTCACCATCATCTGCTAGTTGTATGTGTGTGTGTTTGCGGGGTGGAGGGTGCAGGTATCTTGTCTCTGTCTCACAGGGTGTCAGATGGGGAGGAATAGTACTCTAGAAATACTGAAACCGAGATGTCTCTGCCACACAAGGGCACAAGTCAGATAAGATTGTTAATCTTGACTCTAAGCCATACTAGGGTAAGAATTTGGGGAATGAGAGTCTTGAAAAGGGATGAGGGTATCTGTCACATAGAAGAAATTAAACTTATTTATGACCAGAGGGTAAACTGGCAGGTTTAAAACATGGCTGCAAATTTTTGATGTCCTTTCAAGTATCAGGGACACAGATTCTTCTCCTTATGTCTTAGAGGGCTTATGACTGCCCTGACCAAGAGAGTATACGTAGGAAAAAAAAAATGCTATTAATATATGATTTCCAGGACTAGGTCATAAAAGGCCTTCTTTATTTGCTGAAAATTTTACTTTAGGAGCCTTGAGATGTCACCTATTAAACCCAATTACCCCCAAGAATACCATGTTGGAGAAGCTAGGCATTGGTGCCCCATCTTGAGCTGGGCCCAGTCACCCCAAACAGGGTGACATAAAGTCAGTAAAGCTGTCTTGGACCCTTCACACTAACTCCTCTGCCAGCACATACAACCAGGTGACTAGATTGATGCCAAGTGGGATAGAAGAATCACCCAGCCACATCCTGGGTAAATTCCTGACCCACGGAATTAAGAGATCTGCCATAAAATGATGGTTGTTTTAAGTCTGTCAGATTTGGAGGAGTTTGTTACACAGAACTACATCACTGAAATTATCTATCTTTTTCTTATTGATTTGTAGGAGTTCTTTATATGTCTTGACTAGAGTAGCTTTTGTCAATACATGTTTTACAAACTTATTCTACTCTGTTTCATTTTTATTTTCTTAAATATGTCTTTTGGTAAACACCTATGTTTAAATTTTAATATAGTTTAATGTATCCATCTTGAACTTCATATTTGGTACTTTGTTTCCTATTTAAAAAACTTTGTTTAATCCGAGGTCATGAAGACACTTATATAGGTTACCTTTCAGAAGCTTTATTGTCTCACCTTTACAATTAGATTTACAACCCACATGATCTAGTTGTTTATCTTGCACTAATTCAACACTGACTTAATTACTGTAACTTGATAAGTGTTGATATCTGAAGTTCTCCCTCTTTATTTTTTTTCTTCAATATTATCGTGGCTAATCTTGATCCTTTGCTTTTCCGTATACATTTTAGAATAGCATACTCATTTTTTATATACATAAACCCACATATACCCAAATGCAAAATCATGCTGACATTCTCATTAAGATTCTATCACATATACATCAATTAGGGGAAAACTGACAGTAGTATCAAACCGACCTTCTACATTCCTTCAGGCCCTTTCTCGCCTGCCTCCAGGCCCCTTTAATATTTTGCTCCGTTTCTGTTAGCTACATGGGAACAGATTTCCTATGTTAAACCTAAGGACAAGCAGCCATATGCTCAGAATCTCTGGATTCTCCTACCATTTCCTGACTAGAAAAATAAACAAAATGTAAAATGTAAAAGAATTGGAAAGGAAGAAGTAAACCTGTCATTATTTGCAGTAGACATGATTGTGAGTGTACAAAATCTTTGGATTCATTTTCCCTAACCAGTGTTCATAGAAATGGCATTATACAGTGTGTAACATTTTGTATAAGTCTTTCACTCAGCGTAATGTTTTTGAGACTAATCCATGTTGTTGTCTGTATCAATACTTCATTTTCTTGCTGAGCCTGTTGATGATTCTGCTGTCGATGGATGCCTTGGCTTTTTCTAACTGTTGAATGTTATGAATATAGTTATTGTGAACATTCTTGCCAAACACTTTCTGTGAGCATATATGTTCATTTTATTGGAGTAAATGCATAGAATTGGAACTTCTAGGCCATAACATAGGGATATGTTTAGATTGGTTTTTTGGGTTTTTTAAAAAGATTTTATTGGGGATTTGGGGGAGGGGAACAGCAGTGGTGAACAGAGGAAGGGGAACAGACAAGTTGCTGTTCTTTTGTTCTTTAGTCTAGTTGTGGAGGACACTGTTTCACTGGCCCATGTTGGTATCATCATTGCACTCTTCCTGGGTGAGGCAGATTGGTCGCCCGCTTCTGGATGGTCGCTCACCGCGGCTATTGGCAGCTCACACCAGCTGCCAGACGCTCGCGGTGTCTGCGGGCCACTCACTGTAGCCTATGGCAGCCCACTGCAGCAGGGTCTGCAGCCTACACCATCGCCAGGGCTCGCACAGCCCAGCTCCAGGTGGAGCTGTTGTTCACCATCTTAGCTGTAGAGGGCAGTGTCACTGGCCCTCATATGTGGGATCTGAACCGGGGCAGCTGGCTTCCCAAGCCAACTCTTAACCAACGCGCCACTCAACCAGCCCTGGGATATGTTTAGTTTTATATGAAATTGTCAACATTTTTCCAAATTGTTTATATCATTTTATATTCCCACCAGCAATGTATGAAGGTTTCAATTGATGTCAACATTTAATGTTGTTGGTCTTTTTATTTTAATTTTTTAATTTTTATGTTTTATTAATTAAAAATTTTTTTTATTAGTTTCAGATGTACAGAACAATGCAATAGTTATACTTTTCACCCCTCAAAAAGTGACAACCCCTTCCCCCAATCCATTGCCTCCCACCCCTGATATCATACATATCTATTACAATTCCATTGACTCCACTCCCCACACCATACTCCACATCCCATGACTATATATATATATATATATATATATATATATATATATATATATTCAATATCAGCTTCAGGTGTACAGTGCAATGGTCAAGCCTCTACACCGTCCATGAAGTGGTCTCCCTAAAAAAGCATGTGCCCATCTGATACCCTACAAAATATTTACAACATTATTAATTACATTCCCCGAACTGTCTTTCATATCCCTGTGGCAATATTGTAGTTACCTATTTATTCTTTCTAATCGCTTCCCCTTCTTTCTCATCCTCACCCCCCTCCCATTTAGCAACCATCAGTTTTTCCTCTATATCTCTGAGGCTATTTGTGTTTACTTTGCTCATTTATTCAGTTCTTTAGATTCCACATATAAGTGAGATCATACGGTATTTGTCTTTCTCCGACTGACTTATTTCACTTAACATAATAGTTCTAGGTCCATCCATATAGTTGCAAAAGGTAAGATTTCATTCTTCTTTATAGCTGAATAATACTCCATTGTATAAATGTACCACAGTTTCTTAATCCAGTCGTCTACCAATGGGCATCTCGATTGTTTCCAAGTCTTGGCTATTGTAAATAGTGCTGCAATAAACATAAGGGTGCATATATTTTTTTGAATTAGTGTCGTGGGTTTCTTTGGATAGAAACCTAGGAGTGGAATTGCTGGGTCATAAGGTAGTTCCATTTCCAGTTTTTTGAGATACCTCCATGCTGATTTCCCCACTGGCTGCACCAATCTGCTGACCCACCATTGTTGGTCTTTTTAGTTTCGCAGTTTCTAATATATGTGTGTATGGCATCTCATTCTGATTTTAATTTGCATTTATTTAATGACTAATGATGATAAGCACTTTTTTTATATGTTTTCATATGTTTAGGGCATATGAATATCTTCTGTTGGTTGTGAAATATCTATTTCTTATTGGATTCTTTGTATTATTATTAAGTTGTAGGGGTGCTTGATTTAGTCTGAAAACCAGCCTATTGTCAGAGAAAATATCGTAAATAATTTCTCCTAGTCTTTGGTTTGCTCATTCATTTCTTTGCAAGTCTAAATGTTTTCATTTATGATTATTGTCCAAGGAAACTTTGCCTACCCTCAAAGCATGATGTCTCCTTTTCCTCTAAAATTTTTGTGGGAATTATTTCAATATACATAATTTGTCATTTTTTCCTGGCTACTTTCAGGATTTCTCCCACTAGCTTTGAGTGTCAGCAGTTTGTGCCTATGTGAGGTGTCCTTTTTATTTATCCTGTTGGGGTTTACTAAGTTTTTTATTCTGTAATTTATATCTTCCAATAAATTTGAGAAATTTTCAAACATTATTGATTCATATACTTTTTTTTCCCCTTTCTCTTTTTTACTCTCTTCCAAGACTCTGATTACTCATTTAATAGACCCTTTGATAATGTCTCACAGGTTGCTGAAGCTCTGATATTATCCTTTTGGCATCTTTGTCTCTACTCTTCAGATTGGAGAGTTTTTATTGTTTTCTCTGCACTTCTGCTACCTCTTTCATCAGGCATCTCCATTCTGCTGGTAAGCCCATCCAGTGAAGTTTTATTTCAGATATTGTATTTTTCAATTCTAGAATTTTCGTCTCTACATAAGCCTAGTTAAGCATGTTTCAAGAGAATGATCCTGAGTGGATATGTCTTTTGTCATGTGAGAGAGATAAGAACTGTCTGACTCTCACCTGGGGAAATAGGAAATGGAGAGGCTATATGCAATTATCTGGGTTGGGAGTGAGCTCCACTCCCATAGAGAGATAGTGGTGCATATTTCCCTTGGTCTAGATGTTGTCTCCCTGCAAGTCTCAGATTCATCTTAAGAGAGACTCTGCCTAAGAGAATCTCAGGGAGACCATGCAATTCCAATTTAGTAATGAACTTTTGGGAGCCCAGAGGCTGGAGAGGAAGTAGTGGATGGCCAGCAGACATAAAAGCAATGCTAGGTCAGTGGATCTGCAATAGGCATTCTGACCCCAGCAGGGGATCTCTAAAAACTCTCTAAAGGTAACCAATGAAAGAAAGCTATCCACCTCTGAGATCAATCTGGAATTGCCCAAAACATCAGGTAAAACCAGAATTAAAGTAAAAAAAGAAATAGAGTTGAAGAAGACAATTCTATTTGCCCTATAAGCATCAGCATTGCAAGTCAGAGCTGGGGGAAGGGAAAAGCATTAATTGGATCAGAGTGGATTTTGATCCTACAAGGTGTGATCAAAAAATACGGTGAATGTTTACATTTAAAAAAATTTATTACACATTTCCATTAATCCTCTCAAAATACTGCCCCTTGCTTCAATCACACTAATCCCCTTGTTCTTACCACTTCCTGAAGCAGTTCTGTTGAGTTTCTTTTGCAAGTGTCTTTAGTTCTGATGTTGTGGCTACCTCGATGTCCTGAATTGATTCAAAACGTTTCCCTTTAGTGGTCATTTTCACTTTGGGGAAGGACCAGAAGTCGCACAGTGCCTGATCCAGTGAATAAGGTGGAGGAGGACACACCATAATGTTTCTATTTGACAAAAACTGCCATACCAGAAGTGATGTGTGATGCACAGCATTGTCATGATGGAGGATGAAGCCATTTGCCCATTTCATATTAATGCCTTATTTGTGAACCATGAGTTACAACACACTTTAAAACACACCTTCTCTCAACCATAGCTCACACCCGACTGACTGCACTGAACAAGTGGAAACTTGTCACACACTGTTGCTAGGGTTCAACACACCACTTTTCATATTGAACATCCCTGCCTTTCCATTAGATGACACTTGGCAGCAACATTCACACTATGTATTGAGCACAATGGAAAGACTCCATGTCACACATCGCTTCTGGTCAGGCAATTTCTATCAAATAAACACATTACTGTGTGTTCTCATCCACCTTATTCACCAAACCTGCACTGAGCGACTTCTGACTTTTCCCCAAAGTCAAAGTGATTCAGGACATCAAGGCAGCCTCAACAGTGCAACCAAATACACTCATGGAAGAGGACTTCCAGAACTGCTTCAGAAAGTGGCAAGAACAATGAAAAAAGTATGTTCAAAGGGAGGGAGAGTCCTTTGAGGGGGATTAATGGCAATGTGTCTTTTACTGTAATATTGTTTTTTTATTTAAACATTCACTATATTGTTTGATTGTACCTCGTATATGGGAATGGGAATATGTGATTAATAGACCGAAATAGACTTTATTGTCATCTAACAATGACCAGAAAAGTTATGGCATATATCTGATATTTCATTTAGGAGCTTGAAAGGAAAAATGAATGGCACAAAGCAAAAGTTAAATTACAAAAGGATAATTATATATATAGAACACTGAAATACTGGCAGTGATGTATAACATAATTTTATTTGTGTTTTTTGTTTGTTTTGTGTTCTAATTTTCTACAATTAGCATGTATTTTGCTTACATCAGGAAAAAAAGCACTGCAAAAGTTTTAAATGGTGTATGGGGTAAAGTTTTTCTGTTAATCAAGTATCCTAGAGATTCTTGATTGGGTCCCCAGAGATATAACCATTTTCAAAGCTTTAATTTTAATGATTTGACACATTAGAGAGACCAAGTATTTTATCATCCTACATTTCAAGCATAAATCACATTTTAGTTCCCTTGATTAAGTAATATACTTGTGAATTGACAAATGTTTTTATAGCCTTCTTCTTAAAGAGACTTTGTCTTTTTTCTAACTCTCCAGTCTTCCAATCCTGTCCTCATACTCAGGCTTCAGAATCGTAACATTTGTCACATAAGAAACTGAATGCTTTTTTTTTTTCCTGATTCATTTTGTGTGTGTATATGTCACTTAACCTGTCTAATACTTTTTCCTTCTCTCTTCTTCTCTTGTATATTGCTTACAGAATTTCAGTGTTCTACAAAGTTTTTATTTTTTTCAGATTATTTGACATTTTAAAGTATACTTTTCTAATCCTGGTGAATCCATGTGCTTTGCTTCTTCTCCTGTTTTATTTATATTTTTGCCCTTTTCCTGCTGGCTATGTAAACTGTTTATACTCCCTAATATTTTATGCTCCCTTCAAGATAACTATTTAACTTTAACATACATTTTATTTTGTCATTGAATTTGCTTTCAATTATTTTCTTATAACTTTTACAGAGAACCTTTAAAGATACAAATCATTACTATATTACCACCCTCGCACCCTTTTGATAATAGCTCTCTCATATGATTCTAGGTCTAAGTGGAAGTGTTAGGATCCTCCACTTCTATTTTTTCTCTGATAGGCTCTTTAATACCTTTAAGATGTGAGTCATTGCCCTTTTTATTTGTATCTTCCCTGGTTCTTTATTTTTTATGATTAACATACAAGATGTAAATATTTAATGTATACAACATGAGGAGTTTGGAGGTAAGTATACAACTGTGAAACCATCACCAGAATCTATGCCATAAACATATCCATTACCTCTGAAAGTTTCCTCTTATCCTTTGTACTACTACTGTTACTGCCTCTCCCCTGCCTTCTCCTCATCCTCCTCCTCCTTGTTATTATTACTATTAGAATGTTTAACATTTGATTTACTAGTTTAGTAAAATTTTAAGTGTATAATACAATATTAATTAATCAATTAATTATAGGCAATTTGCTGTACCACAGGTCTTTAGGACTTACTCATCTTGCATAACTGACACTCTGACTACCCATTGACTACCAATTTGACAACCCATACCTCCCCATTTTTCCCTCCTCTACCCTTGGCAGCCATCATTCTGGTCTCTGCTTCTATGACTCTTAGATTTTTTTATATAAATGGTATCATGTAGTATTTGTCTTTTTTTTTGGTCTGGTTTATTTCACTTAGTATATAATGTCCTCCAGGTTCATTCATGTTGTCATAAATGCCAGCACCTCCCAGTTCTTTATTTGAGGCATCCTACAGGATTCTTTTACATCATCCTGTTATAAATGGGGCCTAATCTAAACATTGATTTGATTCAATCATCAATGTTTCTGTATTGCACAAAATTCACATTAAGCCCTAGAAAGCTGCAAGCAAAAAAGAGGGAGGTATCTTTGCCAAAAGGCTAAAAATCAAGCTGATTAATTCAACATTTTTTAAATTTACTACTAATTACGTATGAAATTGCTGAGGAAAAAAAAATCAACTCTGATTTCATTTGCGAAATCTGGTGATAACACTGCATAGAGAGATCAGTATAATAAATTTTCTAAGTCTATCTACCATGTTCAAAGGATAATCAAAGCTTTAAAAAAGTCATATTTTCAAAACTACAATTAGGGTTTAAATTATAGAATGTTCTAGTGCCCAAAATCTATCTGTAAGAGATGCGGGCAATCATTGAGAAATGTCTCAGTAAATTCATTCTTTTCTTCAAGAGAGAGATCTACAGATCAGATACTCTTTACAAATTAAGCCCTGGATTTCATAGATAACAAAATCTATGTCAGTCAAGGATCAAATGCTAATAGTCAGAGTTGAGTCACCCAGCAGTGAAAGATACAATTGCATAAAGACACAATACCTCTCTCAGAATTCTAAGATACTTAAATAAACCTTCCTCTGAATCTCAATTTCCCTTTAGCCACATGAAAATCACCATGTTATTTATATGATTAGTGATAAGCTGGTATTGCATTACTATCACATAAAATATAGCAAAGTCAATCTTCTCCCATTTTGTTAATGTTTTAAGCATGGCAACATGTCTCTTAGCTATGATTGAATTATGTTAGTGAGAAGTGTACATCTGGAAGTACAAGATGGAGGAAACAATGATTTCCATTGAGGTCAGTCTAGGTCTAGCTGTTTATGTTATTCAAAAAAGATATACATTTTCCATCTGGATAAACATATCCCATAAACACATTCCCTGTCCTTTTGAACATATTATGGAGAAAAACTTGTCCATGGGTAAGATTGCATATATGTGCTCCCAAAGCACATAAAGTGGAAGAAATTATATAAATATCTAGGACTCCCATAATTTATCAACCTTTTCTATAAAAAGCATTTAGTGAGTATCAAAGAGCAGAACAGTTGTTAAATATTTGTAATGTTTTCAAATGCATTTTTAACCTTTCCTTTCATTGGATATACAATCCATATTTTCCTCTCTCTTAACTCAGAAGTTATGTATTTCATTTCTGTTATTTTAGTGTTTACTCTAGAAATTCATTGTACAGGTTTGCCATACAGATAATCTGTGTTAATTCCCCTACAGAACAATGCAAGGACTTTGAAACAATTTAACTGAAGCCCTGGGTTCTCTCTCAACTAAATGTTTATAAGGCAGTATTTAAATCTATCTTAATTTTTTTAACACTAAATGTTAAACTTTTAATGATTCAGTGTTACCAACATGATTAGTTTCTCCTTAGCTCAAGTTTTTTTCTTTCGTCTCATACCTGTTTTGTAGTCATTTTCATTTTGGGCATGTGATCAGTGCCTGTTCATCCTAAGTACTCTCAGTGTTTGACTCTAATGCCATCTTTTTGCCTATAGCCTTGAAAGTTTTGTTAGTAGAGATTTGTAGATCAACTGTTTTCTTTCAGCACTTTGAAGGTAACTCTCTTTTCTATTGGGTTGTAGGAAAAGTCATGACATATTTTTTTTCTGTGTTTCATTGCAAAAATGCGTCATAACTCCTCCAACAACCCAATAGTTTCCACTGCTGTTATGGAGATACCACTTTCAATCTAATAGTCATCCCTTGCAAGGTGCCTGTCTTTTTCCTAGGTGCCTTATGATCCCTTCTGCATTTTGGGTACTCTGCAACATCACTAGTATGTGCCTACTGTGAATTTCTTTAAATTTATTTTTCTTAGGATTAATGATTTGCATCAATTCTGGAAAATTATTATTTTATTTCAGAATACTGTACCTTTCTCACTCTCTCTATTATCTTCTACTACAATGCAAATGAGAAATATGTTATATAGCCTTTCACTCTATTCCTCCTTTCTTATCATCTCTCTTTTATATTTTCATCTGTTTGTCTCTCTGTGCTGCATTCTGTTTGATTTCTCTTGATCTATCTAGTAGTTTATTCAGCCTCCCTTCAGATGTGACTAATTTGTTTTTTATCCCATCTACTGAGTTTCTAATTTCAATTATTCACTTTTTTTTCATTTAATGGTTCTTTTTTTCAGTGTGCCTATCTGTTTGTATAGTCTCTTGTTTCTTTGTCATATTTACATGCAGTATTTTATTTTCTTAAATATATTCAATATGCTTATTTTATATTCTCTGACAATATCATTATCTGCAGTCTTTTGGGTCTGATTGCTTCTCATGCGACTTGTTACCTGACTTATTCTGTGATATTCTTTAGGGTGACTTCTTTTTTTTTTTTTTTTTTTTTTATTTATTTATTTATTTTTTTTTTAATTTTATTTTATTTTTAATTAGTTTCAGGTGTACAACACAGTGCAATAGTTATACATTTTACCCCTCAAAGTGACAAACCCCCCACCCCCAATACACCACCCCACACACCCCCATATCATATATATCCATCACTCTTCCTCTGACTCTCTTCCACAGTATAATCCACATCTTTAGGGTGACTTCTGACCCATAGGAATTCTTTGAGGATTGGATTTTAAAAATTTTACAAGGGAGGACCTTGCTGTGTTTCTGGCAAGTGTCTGGGAATGTTACTTTCCCAGGAAAACATCAAATGATTGAATTCAGGAGTTTTCAGGTCACATGGTTAAGTTGAATTTGGGGCCCAAATTCTTAAAAGTGTGAGTTCATCATTCCAAGGGATTCAAAAAGAAAATTATTCTCTTCTTTACCCAGGGCCATGACTGGAACATGCACATATCCTTGGTGTACTCTTATGAAGTTCAGGCTTTTCTCTAATTCACTTAGAATTAGTATTTTCCAGAACTGCCATCTATAACTTCAGTGGGCCACGTTCACATAATGATCCATGCAAATAGTATTTCATGGGTTGTGCAGTACACAGTGTTTGCAATCCTATGCGATGGTCTTGGTGTCACCATTTGAACACCTCATTTTTAAATGAGTCTCTGACCTGATGGCTTCCCTTGCTTGGGCCAAACTTTTGTTTGTTTGTTTGTTTGTTTGTTTCCCCAAGGTCACTTGGTTTATTAAAGAACAAGTTCTATTAGATCATCTGGAATGAACAGGCAGATCCCTAGAACAAATTCAAGGTTTAGTGATCTAGATTTCAAGATGTTTGCTTATTAGTTTTTTGTGTTTTTTTTTTCCCCACTCAACTATGTAGCCCACTCTCCCCTGCAAGCCAAGCAGTGCATTTAAAAAGATGTTTCAAAATAGTCTATACAGTATTGTAGTATGTTTTGTATTGGAAGAGGTTCTCTAGCATTTGGTCTTTCATATTGCCAAACTCAGAGCCTATGGGACCTACTCTGAAATCACAGACCTAGTCACTGTCGTCACTGCTGCTTATTCCATCACTGTGAGCAGCAGATGTTTACTAGCTATGCCTCCAGATGGAATCTGCTGGTTGCTGTGGTCTTCTGAGCTCTGGTGGCTTTATTTCATATTGGAGAGTCCGCAAAGACTCGAATAGTGATGGGAGTAGGGAAAGAGATAACAGGAGGAGGAAGGATGAACTTCTAACTTGTCAGGCTGATCAGTTGACTCTTTATTGGGTATTCTTGGATTCCTCTTGCCATGTACATTGTTATTTCATGTTACTACAATAATTTTTGCCTACTAGTTTAGAATCTATGACCTTATAACAGGGAACCCATTGATAACAATTTGCTGCTCTTTTTCCTTGTATAGAAATGATTGATTCTTTTCACAACCTCACAGATATGTAAGGGAAAGGAAAAATCAATTATTAAATGCTTACTGCTCCATACTACCTATGAGATTTTTTTATTATTCCTGTTTTATAGATAATATACATCAACAACAATAGTAATAGTAATACAAGCTTACATTTATTGAGAGCTTACATTTATTGAGAGTGTGCACTGCTCTAAATGTTTCACATTTATCAAATTTAATAATACCCACAACAACTCTGTGAAATACCATTTCTATTTCCACTTTATATATAAAAAAATAAACTAAGAGAAGTTCATTTTCCAACTTCATACAGCTAGTGAGTGACAGGTCATGGTTTAAATTCAGGTCTTCCAAACTCCAGACTTTATATCCTTTTTATGTGCAGTAAATAAGCTACTCTCCTAAAATCATATTGGGCATTTGGGGAGCCATTATTTTGTTTGACAAAACAATAACAAAAAGGAATTTCAGTGATGCTAAGGAGTTAATACTATTTTAGAGCACAAGAGAGAATATTTTCAACAACAGAAAGAAATCTAACACTTCTGTCTTTTAAAGAGCGTTTAATTCTCATGGTCATGCTTGTCCTGTATTTCTACATCAATTGTGGATGAACTATTAACTTCCAAATTAGTCGCTCCAGGGTTCTATTTACATTTTTAATAGACACAGTATCAGAGGATCATAAGGCCTAAGTTAAATTCAAGAGAATTTTCCAGAGAACTAAGTGATCAGAGCAACAGAATGTATCCCAATGCCCTATATATCATTAAAGAGTTAATTAAATGTATTAAGCAAAATGTAGTGTCAATTTGCTCTAATTGAGAAAATTTTTGTGAGAAATTATTAAAACCATACTTAAATGAAGAGGACTTGGTCTGCATAATCTGCAGGAGACTTTTTTGGCCACCAAGGACTCCATGCTAATAAACTCTGACTTGTTCAAAGTCCCTCTGAGGGAGAGTATTTAGTCTACAATTGGCTCGCTAATGAGTGCTGCCAAAATGTAGATTGGCCTCAGGTGTTATACTCTAAAACCAGCAGGAAGTTTTCCTCAAGTCAACGTTTTGAACAAAACTTGATTTACAAGTTTACTCTGTCACCTTCCTCCAGCCAAAAATCACAACAACAGTGTGCCATTTCTCTGGACAGGGCACAAAGAATACTTATTGTGAGGTGAGATGATTTGTAATTGGGGGTGACAGGGCATCATAATTTCCCCTTCATGGCTCTCCCTATCAAATAACAGGTGGATTAGGAATTGTTAGAAATCAATATGACTTGATATTTTAATAAATTTAAAATATATTGGAATATTCTTTTGGACAGGAGAAACAGATATTTTAGACATTCAAGCATGTTTGTTTAACTCTTAAACAGCTACAGACAGAAAAAGCCACTAAAAGTAAACTCAACTCTGAGGTGTTGACATGTCATTTTAACCACAGCAAACAAATTGAAAAACCTAGGTGTTTTATCACTTTCTACCAACTTCCCCTAAGATAATTTATAATTTTTGGAAGTTGTAACATTTTCACAGAAGCAAGATTCTCCAGCTGCCTAATCATATTTTTAAGCAAAATTTCTATTGCCATTTACAGGATATTCTGAGGTAGATGTAAGTTCACTTATCCTAAAAGCCCATCACTATAGATTATAGGTTACATACTTCAAGTAGGCTACTAGGGCCACAGTTTTCCAAACTGAATGAAACCACTTCAGTATAATACAGTTTTTACAATTTAAAGTTATCTTTTGCCTTGCACTAGTCAAAAGCTGCTGATCAGTGTTGATCAGTAAATTAAAGTCCTTCATCTCTGATGTGGGCTTTCTTGGATTGCTGAAATCTTAATATTGCTCAAGTGGTCAGGACACCAATAATAGTATCATTTCAAAATATAGACACATACACTGTTTTAGCCTCTGTTACTAAGTTCATTATTGTGGAATCACATTCAATGTGAATTGCTAGTCCAACTATAACATCACTCCTTAACCTAATCTTAGTTTTCTTGTGTTGTTTTGTTCAAGTAGAAAACCAATTTGAAAGATTGTTTTAGTAGAGATGATTGGACTTTCAAACATAGAAAATTAAAGAGGTTCTGAAGATTTTGAAGATGAAATTCTACGTTTGAGAAAATGTCCTCATTCTTCTCTTTTGCTCCTGCTATTTGTCTTTTAAAACTCAACTCCGGATATACTTTTTCTGTAAAGCCTTTCTTATTTAGCCCACCTGCTTCCAATCTCCACTTACAACTCTCACAAGTCCACTTTCAATTATATTCTACTTAGAGATAATTACTTTATATTATTCTTAAATTATTCCATGTCTGTATATCTTCTCTGAAGCTAGGTTGAATGTGTACCAGGCAATAGGCCTATCTTTGTGATTCATATATCTCAGATGACTCCTCCAGGAGAAGGTATGGAAAGGAGAATGTATCAGTCCAGATTGTTTACCATGGTAACAAACAATCCCCAAAGTTTAGCAACTGACTGGAACAGAGTTTTATTTCTGAGTCACATAAATGTCCATTGCAGGGACAGAGGTTCTGCGCCATGTCATCTTCAGCCCAAGACACAGGGTGAGGAATAGCCACTAATCTGTGATATTGTCAGTCTCATGGCAGAGGAGGAAAAGAAATGGTCAAAACATGCCATTTCCACACTTTATTGTGAAAAGTAAGTTTTACAGCTGTTCCTGAATTCATCAGAATGTGGATGTGTACTTCTCCCACATGGAAGTGCCAAATGAAGTCTTATGGCCAAGTCTGAATTCACTGGGTAGAAAAGTATAATCCTTCTTCAGGCAATGGCAGCAACTACTGTGAACAATGCTACAATCTATCTTACAGGGAAAGTGTACAAAGATAATCAAATATATCAACATAAGTTTTTCACTGGTTATACTGCATGGATGGATCTACTTGATATCCTCTGCCCCCACTCTTTTTTTGTGAATCCAGAGTCCTGACAACCTCTCCCCCTTCTCTAGCCTCATGCCCTAGTGTTATGCTCGTGATTTCTTCTTTATTGTGACTTCTCAATTCAGGATTATCCACAAATATTTGTTTATTATTTAATGAGATAGCTACAAACATTATATCAATTTCCCCCAAATTGCAATTTACCAAGCACTGCCCTAAGTGCATGGAGGAAACACAAGAAAACTAGATGTGGTCCCTGATCTTAAGCAGCTTATAATTTTATGGGGAAGTTAAAATACAAACACAAATAGCTATGATTCACAGTAGAACAAGATGCTTGTTTTAAAAGAAATACAAAACGCCACAACACAGTGGGAATCATTTATGTACACACATAAGATTGCGGCCACTGAAATCCCCCAATTTTCTTCATTTCCATCTCTAACCTTAACTGAAGTGCCATCCATCTTTATTTGTCTCCTACTACCCTAGGCCACTCTTTCCCCCAAGACACCTAATCCCAGCCCTTCCTTCCTGAGCCAGATGCATCACTTCTTCCTTCTCTCCCACAGCTATAATCTCTACCTTTCCACTATTGTGTTTTTTTCGGTCTACCACTTTATCCAAGTTTTCTCCTCCATCAAAATAACCTCTTTTCCTGAATATGTCTATATTTCACTTTCCTTTTAATTGTAAAGCTTCTTGAGCTAGAAATCTCCACTACCTGCACTTCCTCAATTCTCATTCACAATTCACACCACTGCAATCTGCCTCTGCCATCACCCTTTTACATCTGTGCTCTCAAAGACTGAAATAAAAGGCCTTTTAATAGTTGAATCTGATACTTTACATGACTGTTCTTCATTATCTAAAGTTGTTGACCACTTTCTGTATCTTTAAGCAATCTTTTCTTTTAGTTTCTGAGACACTTCCTCTAGTCTCAGTGTTTATCTTCCTTAAAACAAAACAAAAAAAATCCATTCCCATTCCTTTAAATATTATTTAAATGTTGATGAGTCCTACAGACCCACATTTTCATTCAATATGTGGACAACTTGCACATAATTAAAACTTAACAGCTTGAAAAATGACCCAAACATATTCCTTCTCTGGTATTCTCTAATTTGATCATTCCTTCCAATCAAGAAACCCAAGGTTTTAGTAGACTATTCTACCTTCATACCCTCATAACTAAAAGGTAACCATTGTCTTTTTGTTCTACTAAAACGTCTCTTAGTTCTTCCTGCTCTTCTCTGTTCCTCCTGCTGTAGTATCCCCAGTAATTAGTAATATCTGACCTACAGTAGATTCTAAGTAAATATTGGTTGAGTACGTTAACTATTTACTACTTTTGGATGCTGTTTCCTCCATGTGGAATGTCTTTCCTTTGTTCTACTTGTGAAAATAGCTGATATCACACTGGCTCTATAAAAAGTTCATTTACTCTCTGAAGAGATACTCCTCTGTTTCCATATTACTTTTTTATATTGTTGCTACTCTTTGTTTTTATAGATTTTCCCCAATTGACATTTCACTTATTGAGGATAGGCATCACAGTGTTATTTATATTTGGTATCTTTACCATCTTTACAATGCTTGGGTGAATCAGTGCATGGTTGGATGTTGGATGAGTGTGCGTTTACTAAAAGCTTCACATAGAAGACAACATTTGAACAGGGATTTAGAAATGGATTCTACTTGGGTTTGATGAGAATGGCATTCTGATTAAATTTAAAGTACAGAGTATTCTAAAAATACCCAGAAGGCGAACTCAGCTGAAATGTGGGCACATTTTGGAGGAAGGATTCATTGCACATATTTTGGAGAGTGGATCACAGATGATTATAGGGTTCCTTAAATGACGGACAAGTGTATTTATTCTATTTTACCCTCTGGGCAGAGATGAGCTACATATGGTTTGTAAGCAGAGTAGTGGCTTATTCAAATTTGTAAGTTTAAGAAGATTACTCTAATGTCAATATGTCTTATGGAATGGCATGTAGGCTGCAAAAGCTATTAGAAAAGATACTGCAACAATCCAGAAGGAAGAAATGTATAAAGGAGAGAGGAAAAAGAGAATGGTAGAAGACACACTGTAGAGGTACCATCTGAAGGACTGAAGAATGCAGCTGCTAGAAGATAAGCAAAGAAAAGAAAACTGAGGGTTCAAGCCTGAGTGACAGAAGGGATGGCCCTGCTTTTAACAAGAGATAGGGAATAGCAAGATGAAGCAAACATTTGTGGAAGACTACGAGTTCAATTTCAGACATAGTGAGTTTGAAGAGCAAATATGAATTTGAACTTGAATTTCAGCACTTAAACTCTTCATATCAGGATTGCTTTCCTTTTCCTGTCAAGTGACCTAGGGATCTGTCACTTGGTAAGATATTCAGGCCCAAATTCTTCTACTAACAGCAGTCTTCGAAGAATAACTGCCATTTCAAGTGATTGGAAGTTGCCATCCAAATGTCCACTAACAGTTGAAGCATAAAGCATCACTACCAATGAAGTGGATAGCAAAATTAAAACATTACATAAGAAATATCCATGTTTCAGGAGCATTTCTTATATATTATGCAGTAGTGTTAAGAACTGAGTTAATAAAAAAAACTTAGTTCATTAAAATTTATTAAAATAATGATTTTTCATGGTGTTTCCATTAAAAACATGAAGTTGACTGATGCCCACTTACTATATTTTATATATTTTGATATATATTAATTTTCCCTTCTGTAAAAAAATGAAATTCAAAAACAGGGTCGTAGGGAAAGATGACATCTTTATTATTCTATCACATAAAACTAGTTCTTCACTCTCTACAAGATCTGTTTCTTTCTAAAAGTGACAGTTGGATGCACTCTATTATCAACCTCTAAGTGGCCTTGATAAAGCACCCATAAAATTATTCTTGCAACTGAAAATAAAAGGAATTCTATAAATGCACACCAAGGGACAATGTGAGAGGCTGGTCGTCAGAACAACTATATTTGTCAGATATCTTTTTTCTCAATATTTCCTTTTGATTACTGAAACTGTGACTATGCTCAGATAGTGGGTACATAGCTTCTACGAAAAGACTTTCCCACTACTGAGTTTGGTATAGTCTACTTTTTCAAAGTATTACCAAGACCAGATATATGTAAACATTTCCTCAGAGAAAAATTACCCAACATAGTATAAAATGTGTGTGTGACACATATATATCTAGTGCATATATATACATAAGTGCATGTATATAATATCTCTATATATAGCAGAACTGTTACATAGATATATGTGTTATCTACTGATATCTATATGTAGCACAAATATTTGGCCATTGGAAAAGTCATGACGCCTTTTTGCAATGAAAAACATAGAAAAAAATACGTCATGACTTTTCCGACAACCCAATATATGCACTATATATGTTCAGTATATACTATATGTGTGTGTATATATGTTATGTGTGTGTGTGTGTATGCAATATATACGAGAGAGAGAGAGAGAGAGAGAGAGAGAGAGAGAGAGAGAGAGAGAAAGCACAAAGAACCACAAATGAAAATTCCAATAGCCAATTCAAGGGAATTTGAATTTTAATTAATATATATTATATTAAATTTTGAGCATCATATCAATTATGCATTCAGTATGTTTGGGTTAAAATCAACCAAAGTATGATTTGATTGTTGCTTCAGTGGGTTTCTAATTATTGGAAGAGAATGATTAGGATGTTGTGGGAAAAGGCAAATACACACAAAAAAAGTAATGGCATTGAATGCTGATTGCTCACCTCCCACCATCTGCTGTGTCTTAGGTTAATTACATGGTGCACCTAAATGGCTCCACGTAGTTTGGAAAAACACATTTGTGTGCATGAATGCTCCCTCCAAACAGTCCTTCCTAGCATGTTATTTTCCAAAATCTATTAAAAAGGCTCTTTTCAGATTCAAAATCTTACATTTTCATACCTAACTAAACAGACGTGGTAAGGGAGGAGAAAGTCTTCCTTTATTGCTCTTCGCCTCTCTCCAACTGCTTCACTTTGGTCGGCTGGTGAGAAGGGAGGGTTTCTGTTGGGAATTGGGAAGTCGGCAGAGGCAAACTGCCTGTCACTTTAAAATTGTTACCATGTACTCTGGTTTCTTTTCAGATCATATATATCTTTTGCCTTTTAAAAATTCTTACTATGTAAGAGAATTTAATCTGTGACATCTTACTGCTACTGTGTAGAAAAGGTTAAGAGTTAGGTAAAACTTAAGATTTAGAAATGGCTTAAAGAGTGGAAAGTTTGGAAATTGCTTAAACAATTCATGTAGGCACTAAACTTTATATTTATGATCACAAGGCAAACAACTCAGAGTTAGCTGGGCTTATATTTACTGGTTCTTTATAAAAGCATGCCTCTGTCATCCTTCATGTGTGTTGGAAACCACACATACCAGTATGGGTGAGGGAATAGTTCCATGAAATTAAAGAAACTCTACATCATACTAAACTGACTCTAATTAGCCTCATAAAGACATTTTAGTACTCAGTGATTCTCTGTGAGTAAACAGCTAAAAGCAAAAAAAAAAAAAAAAAGCAAAAAGGTTTCTGTGATATGTGATTGCAAATAGCAGTTCTACAGGGAAAAGAGATGAAATCTCTTCGAATTCAAAGAATCTTCTTCAGGGAGTGTGGACTAAACTCTGAGGCATGTAAATAAAAGTAATGCCTTTACTCCCAGCATGCTTTTCTCTCTCTCTCTCCCCCCCTTTTTTTTTTCCTGCCACTTGTTTCAATGTGACATATTGTCTTCTGATTATAATCTGGTTGTGTCAACTAGCTGCATTTTTTTTTCTTTAGAAAATGTTGTTACTGGTGTTAAAAACAAAATGTAACACAGTAAATCTTAAAGATCCTCTGGTTTTATTCAACAATTCATGAATCAGGCAGCATCCAATCTTGCAGATAGAAAGGAGCTCCCAAGAGCTATACAAAATGAAAGGCTTTTAGAAAGGAAAGGGAACAAGGAAGTTATGCAAGACAAAAGAAAGCAGAATGAATATGGCAAGGTCACTTTCCTTCAGGGGATGGCAGGGGTGGCAAGCAGGTTACCTGACTCATGCTGATTAGGCAATTCCTGGTTGATTGGGTTAAGATTCCATTTCTGAGAGAATTAAAACTATAATTCTCAGTTTGGTGACTGATGTGGAGCTTAGCATTAAGTGACTCCATTTTGAGCCTGTTGCCTTGTTTTTAATACTGGATAGTTATTTTTAAGTGTTCAAATTTTATCAATGTCCATCTCTTCCAACAATATATCTCATCCTCACAATACAGGAACATGTTTCCACAATTCTCTGACTTCTGTCTTCAAGGCCAGAATGATGTCAACATGGTAAAAAGCTTTGAAAGCTTTTGTGTGGATATGGTAGATAGAAAAATGTTCTCTTTTTCAAGACAAGGATCTCGATATTGAAGTGATCCTATCATAGCTTTGACTTTGTATAAAACATACTGAGCCCTCCCTTTTAGTTAAGTATATCATGAAAATGCTCCCTGTCAATCAATCTTTTATCAGCACATTTTTAAATCACTTTTCTTGACCTCCTTAGATACATTTTTATTTCTTAAGCTGTGACATCTGTTTATGCCATGTTCTTCTCTACTCACACCTTCAAACACTTTCTATCCTGCCTCTTACCCCATCTTTTCCCTTCTTCGCTTCCTGGTCCCATCAAACTTTTCTATCATAATACCTCCTCTGATTTTTTTAATTTTTGGTCAAGAAACATCTGAATATTCTTTTTTTTCCTCTCTTGAGAGCACTCCATCTGCAACTTTTCTTAGTTGAAACTTGATGTTTTTCTCATAATTATGCCCCACATGTAGTTTTCACAAGTGGAGAATGTTCATTTTTCTTTTCTCTGCTTTAGGGTAATGAGGACAAACTTACAATATTCTTGTTCTACTTTATACTACACCAGACCATTTGTCTCAAACTACCTGATGCAGTTCCCCCTGATTTGAAAAGCAAAGCTTTTATTGATATCAACTCAATTCCACTTTAATCAACAAACTGTAAGCCATTTTTCCTGATTTTTAGAAGACTGAATACCTAGTTCAGTTATCCTCTCCCCACTAATTATCACCTTTATCCTGAGCAAATCGCAACATAGTCTACATAGCTAATTAGCTTCACAGTCTTTGACTTCTTGCACCCCTGTGTCAAAATCCAAGTCACTTTTGAAACCAACTCAAATGACTATACCATGAAATTTAGTTATTAAGTAAAATGTTATACCCCTTAGAATTTTCTGAAATTACTATAGCTGCCTACAGTATCTTAGCTTTCTAATTCTCCATCACCCCTATTCCCTTTAATCTGTTCTTCATCAGAAAATTTCACCAGAAGTCCTCAATATTCATGTAGTTCATCTTCTCCCTTTTTGGATTTACTTCTTATCTTCCACAACAAAACCCCACGAGCAATTGTTTCACCTACTGTTGCCTAGACTCTGAATCCTAATATTTTGCTTTATCTTTGCCACAGTTCTTTTAACATGCAACCTGTGTCATCCGAGGAACTGTCTGAACTTAGAGATTCTATGAAAAGAAAAAGAAAAACAGGTTTTGTAGCCTAACTTGAACAAGAATCTTATTCTACTCACTAGATTTGTGATGAGAGCTTCAGTTTTCTCATCCATAAAACAAAGATAACTTTTTTTTTTTTGTCATATGATGGGGTTTCTATGAATGCTGCATGATGTGAATACACTGGCTGAGAGCAGACAATACATGATAATTCTGCCTTCCTATCCACCGAAAGATACTATGACCTATTCATTATTCAACTTTATCTCAGTATTGATCCTTGGTTAACTCTTCTCTTCATTCTCTATAATAATTTGTTTTATTTTATTTCCTAACACATGTTCCATACTGGTTCCTGATTCTCAACAGATGACATGGTCTTTGTTTTTAACCAGAATAATATAAATCATGAGGTTGTGAACTCCCACAATTTTTCTTTCAAACTAATATAAATATTCATTTATGCTATCTCAGGGGAAGAAGTTAACCCCTTTCCAAGGTCAACTTCTCTATATCAGTAATATTGATTTTATCATTTTTGCTTCCTCTGTGATGATACTCTTTCAATTATTTCTCCTCTGTTATCATTAATCTGTCATCTCTGGGTTATTTCCCCATTCTGCCAATCCATTTCACCCTTTAAAAAATTTTTTAAAATATATTTCCACCATCACCTCAGTATTGAAATTCTTTCTTCAAAGGTCAGAAATGACCTGGTAACTGGTGAGCTAACACTTTACTTGGTCTTTATATCTGCAACTCCTAACATTATTACCCAGAACCTATGATGTCTACAATGCCTCCCTTCTAGGTTTTTTTTTTTTTCCCCCCTCCTAGTTCCTAACTAACCTTACTATCCATCTTGGTACTCTTCTTCAATTCTTCCATAAATCTCTCCAGATTGACTGACATTATGTATAGTAATGGTAGGGCTCTGCCCATTTTTTAGAAAAAGAAGTCACAACAAAATGTCTAGGCTATATCCATTTGACCACTCCCATCCATGTCTGAACCACACTGGGTCTCCAACATGCCTCACACTTCAGTTGCTATGTTTCATATTACAAAGCTGCAGTGCTCACCCTAATATGCACTGATCTTTATTTAATGGCTAGGTTTTCTGGAAAAACCTAACCTGCTGCATGTCTCAAGTACATGTGTCAACACAGTATAATAAGAGGCCTATGGTATGGAAATGAGTAAATGAAGTCACACTTCAGTCAGGGTTTCCATAGAAGTCCCCAACTCCTTGACACTCCCAGGCCTATTTGCAGTTGAATGTTTAACTTCCAGGGTTTCAGTCCCGATGCTCCATAGTTGTTTCAGATCATTTGAGAGCTCTAAAGGGACTCTCACTCTGTCTGATGGCCTCCAAAATACATGATAGCTCTAAAGATATTCTTTAATGAAGTTGCACTAAGATAAGTGTTCTAGGGGGAAATCTGTTTCTATATAACCACAGCCCTCTCAATTATTTAATGACTGCATGTTGCACATTAGCTCTTGCACTTCTGTGCCAGGCTCTGTGCCAGCTTGTCTGCAAAGGCAGTCAGACCTGAAAACATAATTGTTCGCTTATGTGAATTTATTTTCCTGCAAATATTAGAATATTCTGATATACGTGTGTGCGAGTGTGCAAGTGTGAGTGTGTGTGTGTGTATGTGTGTCGTGTATAAGTTTCTTATTAGACCTTTTAATTTGGAGATATATCACAGTCCATATGTCTCTCCTATTAGGTCTCTCCTAGTTTGAATAAAATTGACATACAGTGTAGCAGATTCCTTCAGCAGCCAGATATTAGTGATTCTTCACATACCAGGTTTGAAGTTAGAGAATCACATATAAAGCTCATTAGGGACCTAAGTCCCATGCTGTTTTATGCTTCGTCTCGATAATAGAAACCATATAAATAGCCTGTAGTGTGTTCTATTTTCTTTCCATAGCCAAATGGGATAAATAGTGATCTCAGCTATCCTTGGAGCATCATAACAGTATAACTAACTAGTCTTTATCATTTAAGTTTCAAAATTAACAAAATCAGACTTCATTTCCTAAAACAAACAAAAAAAACTCAAATTGCATGCTTGAAGGAAATCAAGCACAAATGCTTGAAGGAAAAAATAATAAACAGCAAGCAACTTTCCTGTTTCATGTCATTTGAAACATATCTTGGGAATTGTTTCAAACAGAAAAAAACAAAACAAAAAACAAAGCCAATTTTTTATGGAGGGTGCAAAGGAGGGTGTCAAGGCTTCCCCATCAGCCTTTTCTCTGTGTTGTTTATTCATTTGTCTCAAGAGGCTTACATGAATTTCAAAGACTTGATCCCAAGAAGACTTGGTCCCAATTTAGGGCATAAGAATATATCATTCTTCTATTTATAGTATTTTGTAATGATATAATTCCTGGACAAAAGGAGTAACAGGAATGAAATTTTTTTTCGCCAGCCTATCGTAGAAACATCTCAGCCCTTCCTCTGTTATCACTGTCCCCCAAAAATAGATGCCATGAAATTCCATTACCCATTTTGCTGTTTTTAATATTAGAAATAAATTTTTTATTTAACTTGAAATGTTCAAATATGCATACAAGCAAATGGCGCTACCTACATCTACTGATGCTCTGGAATAACAAAGCGATATTCAAGAAGGGAGAAAAATCATGATGAATATTTTAAGTAACTCCGAGTCAGGGAGTATATGAGACAGTCAGAGAGTATATCAAAGAATGTAGTAAAATTATATGTTTTATTTTTATTTATGAACTCCTGGTGAGTTTAAATATGCCTCTAGCCTGGTACTTTCTTAATAAAGAGAAATAATTGCTTCAGAAAAATTGCTTTCAGAATAAACTAATAATATTGAGGAACTTGTGTGGGCAATTTTACAATACCTTTAATAAAATGTCACTTTCTCACCACCCACAGGTATTATGAAGATGATAGGGAAGTGCTATTTGCCAAAGCAAAAATATAGGATTACATTTTCCTCTCAAGATACTATTGATTATATGAGATGTGGCTATAAAGTAATGAAACTGATTAAAGAGCCACACATTGTATGGTTCAATCTTATGCAGTTCATCCGCTCAGAACAATATCCAATCTACTATATTTGTGTGGAATAAATGTTAATAAATTATTAGTTTTTAAGTAGAAATAAATTATTATGCAGGGAATCTGTGATTTGCAATGCTCCACTTGTTCACTATCAATGTGCAGAAGTAAGAGTCCAGAAACAACAGAGCCAACCTCCCACTCCACTAGAAAAATGGTCCTTACTTTCTAATTCAAAAGCTCTGGTAGTTCATCTAAAGAAAGAGACACACACACACACACACAGAGAGAGAGAGAGAGAGAGAGAGAGAGAGAGAGAGAGAGAACTTTGCTGATGGAAGTGCAGACTTTAAGGGAGGGGCCTTCTTTCATGAAGAGGGGGAGGTCAAAAAAGTAATTTACTTTTGATTCACATCTTGTTTATCTCATGCCAATGATGAATGAACCAGACGAAGTTCAGGTTTCACCTTCTCATAGCAACAGTTTCATAAATCGTGGTTATGATTGAAGTAATGTGCATTTGTTCCTGCATTTAGTAAATAATCCATTGACTACCCACTATGTGCACAAAAATGACCATATTCCAGGGATAGGAAGGCAAGGAAAAGGGCCATGGTTCCTACCCTTGAGTTTATCAGTCTAATAAGAGCCAAAACCAAGTAAAATTAGAATATAGTAGGATAAAATGCTTAAAGAAAAAAATGCAACGTTATAAGGAATAATGGCTGGAAATGGAGCTAGAGATAGGTTGAGGCCAGCTTGTGAAAAACCTACCTGGAACTGTATGCAATTTGGATTTTATCTTATGGGCAACTTCTAAACGCTGCCTTCATGCTAATTATTTTAAATGAGCATCCAAAAGTGTCTGCTTGGCAGCGAGTGATAAGCCAGGAAGGGAATCTGGAAATGACTCTAAAAATATCCAGAATGATTTTCTTCAGATCAAATCCCCAAGCAAGCAAATTTGTCCAAAATCTATTTGGCAGATGTTAAAATTAATCCTTCCAATGAAACATATCTGAGGATACACTAAACAGTACAGGAAATTTGAGGGGTTACCAGTATAGTAACACCAACCTCTCTGGATATTTATCAGATATAAAAGATATCTCTGCCCACATTCAAATCCCTCACCAGCTTATGTCTCTAGCTCCTCTTGCCTGAAAAACTTTCTCCTCTAAAATATTTGGTGTCATAAACTCTTTTATTAAATAGAATGGAGCCAAGCAGAACATCAAAAACTCTAAATTTCTCAAAATATGCAAAATGCTGGAGAGGCAAGCCTGCACCTGCAGCCCCAAAAGCAAATGTGTTGAATAATCAGGGATCCCAAACAGAGCTGCACTAGAGTAATTTACTCAGCTAATCATTATATGAAATAGAACATTTGATTTCTTCACCAAAGTTACATCAAAGTAGATGCATACCTCATTCGATTAAATAAAGTACCACAAACAAAATCATTTAGTTCAATGTGTGGTTTTTAGTAAGCACTCAATAAATCTAAGTTCCTTCCTTAGAGAAGGCACTACGTGTTTTATTTTTGGTGTGTGTACTTCCTGGCAAATGGAGATGAGGTCTACATGATTCAGGATCCGGTTAGATGACTGTTGGATGCCATCTAGTATAGTAGAAAGATACGTATTTAACATCAAAATGCCCTCAAGATAAGCCTGGTGTCTTTGAACTCACATGTCAGAATAGAACTTCTCTCCTTTAATCGGCCATAGAACTAACATCTTCAGCTATTGAAAGCTAATGCTTAGGAGAAGGACTGTAGCCTCAGTTCACTCTGCATTCTCTAGCACTTTCTGGCTTTTTTAGACCCAGCCAACTTTGAAACTGAGCTTTAATTTAAATGGTTTTCTAGTGTAAATAAAGAGTTTGGGTTACCAAGAAAATATGTAGAATTGTTAGAAAATGTAGAAGTTGGCATATCTC
Organism: Aselliscus stoliczkanus; assembly: GCA_033961575.1. Lineage (NCBI taxonomy): Eukaryota > Metazoa > Chordata > Mammalia > Chiroptera > Hipposideridae > Aselliscus > Aselliscus stoliczkanus. The sequence continues at coordinate 156,993,852 of CM066731.1, forward strand.
TGAGCTATTTTGATTTTCCAGAAACTTGTTAGGGGATAATTGTCAAAAACCAGTTTACAAAGTGGGGCAGAGATTTTTCTATTTTATTTATTTTTTTCCTTACGTTGTTTCATATTCTTTGTTCATTACTGGAAAGTAGAATGTAGCTTTTCAGGACATATAGCCTCCAACACTGAATAGCCTTTCAACCAGCACATGAATGCATGTGAATACACACACACACACACACACACACACACACACGTACATGCTCGCACACAAGAAAAAACACTGATCTACGGCACCATTCTTGCAATGCAGATGTGTACTCGTATGGTCAAGTTGTGGAAACCATGAAAAAAGGAAAAAGTAAACCTGCCATGCTTTGTTGGATATCAATATATCTATATCTTTTAGGCATATAGATTCTTAACCATGGAAAATTGAGAACTAGCCATCATCATACCACCTATGGGTTTTTTCCCACTTGTTTACCATTGCTATTCAAATAAGCACAGTGGTTACCTCTGAAATGAGAGATATGGAGAGTGAAGATTTTCCTAATTTCACAAGTTAACATCTCCACAATTGGTCAATGTTTTAACATTGACAGTGTATCGGCTTAGTTGGAAGTGATTTTCTTCTGTCTAGCAGCACATAAAATTGCAGTACATGTCACAATCTCTGCACCTTAGACTCTATAAAATATGTTATTGTTAAAGCAGTTGCATTATGGGTGATTTTTGTTTTCCTATGGCCTTCAAATTTTTAAATAACAAAGAGGAAGGAATAAAAAATAATAAATAAAAAAATGAGAGGAAATGCTGAAAAACAAAATAGAACCTGACAGTGGCACAATTCATGGCAGAATGAAATATTCAAAGATATATTAAATATATTCTGGTTATTTGTATACTTGTCCTGTCTCTAATTAGAGTACAAGACACCGTGGTATCTTAATCACCTTTGAATTGCCTCTGGGATGCAGCACACTTCTGGTAGCTTAGTAGCTCAGTAAACATCGTTGGAATAAATAGATTACGAAGTGAATTTGCCTTTAAATGTATTTTTCAAAATTATCTGGACCACATTTCTCAGACTTCTAAGGAATTTTCTCAAACTATGCCTGTTTGACGTATGGAAACCTTACCTATAGAAATCTTAAAAACCTGATTCAAAATAATAGGACCAATTGGAAATTGATTAGTTTAAAACTATATAGATTTTAGGGTAAAATGGTGGAATAGACAGACGCTGTGCTAACTACCTCCCAGGATCACACCAAAATTACAAATTATAAAGCATTCAACCCTGGAGGTCCCCGGAACATTAGATGAACAGAACCACTAAATGAAGAACTTTAAGAGGAGGCCGTGTGGGGTCTGGTAGGACGGGCGGAGACAAGAGAGGGCGAGCCCCGTGAGGGAAGCCCCAGCTGTGGGGAGGCTTCTCCGATTGGGGGAGAGACCCTCCGGCCGCACACCAAGCTCACCAGTTCAGAGTTCCTTTGCTGGGAAGAGGAGTTCTAAGACAGCCGGCAGTAAATTAGTGAGGACTCTCTTTGCTCAGCTCCGTGAGGCTAAGAGCGGCGGGAGAATCAGTGGGCCAGTGCCCGGGCTTGCTCGCTGGTGAGCTCTTACCTGGTTCCTGGTGGAGGGAGTGGCTGTGTGAGCCGGGAGCCTGCGGGGACAGACTGGACTGAGCACCTTTGGTGCAGGGGCTGGAGTTTTTGGACAGTTGTTCCTGTGGTGTGGAACCTGCATGCAAGTGGTGTAGGGAGGGCACCTGCGGCACGCCTGCAGCCTTGGATCCCCACCCTCTGCCCGGCTTATACTGCGTTGTCAGGGAAACGCTGGGCAGATGCCCTCTGGCTCCAACAGGCTGCTCACTGAGACCCAGGAGGGCGCTAGCTGCCTCGGATCCCCACCCTCCGCACAGCTTGTGCTGCGTTGCCAGGGAAACGCCTGGTGGGTGTGCTCCGGCTCCAACAGGCTGCTCACTGAGACGCAGGAGTGTGCAAGCCACCTCCGGTCCCCGCACTCCGTACTGCGCTTGCAGAGTTGCCAGGCTGGTGATTGGTTGTCGGGCTGCTCGGCCTGATGTGCGAGCGGCTGATTGGGACAGGCTGAGACTGGGAGTTTTACTGGGAATGTTGTGCCGTGAGCTGTGTGCCTGCGTGATCCAGCCAGGGCTCTCCTGGTGATCTATCTAATACATCAAAGCAATCCCAGAGTGACAGCCAGAATGGGGAAACAAAGAAACATGTCACAAGTAAAAGATCAGAAGAAACCTCTAGAAATGGAACCAAATGAAACAGAGGGATCCAACCTTTCAGAGCTAGAGTTTAGAACACTGATGATAAGAATGTTTAACAAACTTAGTGAGGACATAAGGAAGGATAGAGAAATCATAATAACAACCAATTAGAACTAAAGAATACAATAATTGAAATGAAGAACACACTCGAAGGAATCACCAGTAGAGTAGATGCAGCAGAGGAGCAGATCAGCGATTTGGAAGACAAAAAAGCAGAAACCACCCAGTTGACACAACAAAAAGACCAAAGAATAAAAAACAATGAAAATAGTTTAGGAGCCCTATGGAACAAGATGCAGCGCAACCACCTTCAACTCATAGGAATACCAGAAGGAGAAGAGAAGAAGCAAGGGGTCGAGAATATATTTGAAAAAATAATGACTGAAAACTTCCCTACCCTGGTGAAGGAAATCAACATACATGCCCAGGAAGTGCAGAGGGTTCCAAACAAGCTGAACCCAAACAGGTCCACACCAAGACACATCATAGTTAAAATGGCAAAGGTTAAAGACAGAAACAGAATCCTAGAGGCAGCAAGAGAAAGACAGCAGATTACATACAAAGGAACTCCTGTTAGACTAACAGCTGACTTGTCTACAGAAACTCTGCAGGCCAGAAGAGAGTGGCAGGAGATATTCAAAGTGACACAAAATAAAAGCCTACAACCAAGATTGCTCTACCCAGCACAGCTATCACTTAAAATTGAAGGAGAAATAAAGAGCTTCTCAGAAAAAATAAGCTCAAGGAATTCATTACTACCAAGCCAGCTTTGCAAGAAATGTTAAAAGGGCTTTTTTAAACAAAAGAAAGGGGTAAACAAGCTAACCCAGGAAGACCAGGAATACAAATAACAAAATGGCAATACATATGCACCCATCAATAATCATTTTAAATGTGAATGGGCTAAATGCTGCAATCAAAAGACAGAGAGTGACTGAGTGGATAAGAAAATACGACACATGTATATGCTGTTTACAGATGGAATAAGATATTTCATGCAAATGGAAATGAAAAAAAAAAGCTGGAGTATCAATATTTATTTTGGACAAAATAGACTTTAAAATGAAGACTACAATAAAAGACAAAGAAGGGCACTATAACCCTAATAAACATCTATGCACCCAACATAGGAACTCCGAATTACATATAACAGATTTTGACAGACATAAAGACAGAGATCAACAGTAACACTATCATAGTAGGGGACTTCAACAGCCCATTGTCACCAATGGACAGACTCTTTAGACAGAAAATCAACACAGAAAGAGGAACCTTAAATGACACTTTAGACCAGCTGGACTTCGTTGATATTTTTAGAGCATTTCACCCTGAAAAAACAGAATATACATTCTTCTCAAGTACACATGGGACATTTTCCAAGATAGACCACATTAGGCCACAAAACAAGTCTCAGTAAATTTAGGAAGACTGAAGTCATATCAAACAGATATAAAGGAAAAACTGATGATTGCTCGCTGGGAGGGAGTGGGGATGAGGGAGAGGGGGAAGGTTTTGGTCAGCGTAGGTGGGTGACTACCATGTTGCTGCAGGGATATGGGGGCAGTTCTGGGAATGTAATTGATAATGTTGTGAAGAGACTATTATGTTAAGTGAAATAAGTCAGTCGGAAAAATACAAGTACCATATGATCTCATTTATATTTGGAGTCTGAAAAACTGAATGAATGATCAAAGTAAACAGACTCATAGATATAGAGGGAAAACTCAAGGTTTCTAGTTGGGAGGGGGGTGGAGATAAGGGGGAAGGGTAAGGATTAGACAGCATAAATAGACAACTACAATATTGCCACAGGGATATGAAACACAGTTCGGGGAATATAATAATGTGGTAAAAATTTTGTGGCATGTCAGATAGTCACATGTCTTGTTAGAGAGACCACTTCATGGATGGAGTAGAGGCTTGATCACTGCACTGTACACCTGAAGCTGGTGTTGTATAATATTGAATGCCAACTGTAACTGAATATATAGATAGTCACGGGATGTGGAGTATACTGTGGAAGGGAGTCAAAGGGATTGTAATAGATATGTATGATATGGGTGGGGAGTGGGGTGGCAAACTGGGGGAACGGGGTTGTCACTTTGAGAGGTAAAGAGTATAACTATTGCGTTGTGTTGTACACTTGAAACTAATTTTTTAAAATGCACAAAAAAAAAACTATATGTATTTTTTCTTGATAATCTTGTGTTGTAGTAACATTGTAATCTAAATATGCAATGAAAAAGACCAGATTATAACCACATAGCCTAACCTAGCAGTGAGCGTGAGGGTCCTTCCCTGTTCATACAGCTTCTAATACAGCACTGAACATTCTCTAATAGGACCTATCCACCGTAGTAAACAAGGTGCTTAGCACAGTGCCTGGCATGTAGTGTTCTATAAATGTTGATTAAATGACATGACGGAATTACAAATTTTAAAAGAATATAAAACGATATTAGTAATGCTTATTGGTGAGACCACAAAGACTCTCCCTTAAGAATACAGTCATGTGACTGTGTTAAGTACATGTGGCCTGCAGAATAGCGCCCTACCAAAGATATCACATCCTCATCCTCAAAACCTGAGCATATGTTACCTTATAGGGCAAAAGGGATTTTGTTTGTGTGATTAATTTAGAGATATTGAGATGGGAGGTTATCATGGATGTATCCAGTGGGCCTAGTATAATCATAAGGGTCCTGATAAGAGGGGTCAGAAGCATCAGAATCAGAAAAGGAGACTTGATGGCAGAAGTTAGGCTAAGAGTGATGAGGAGCCATAAGCCAAGGAATGCGGCAGCCACTAGCAGCTGGGAAAGGCAAGAAAAGGGCTTCTTCCCTTGGGTCTCCAGGAAGCACACAGCCCTGCTGACTCATTTTAGACTTCTGACCCCTGGAACTATAAAATCATAAATGTGTGTGTTTCAAGCCACTAAGTTTGTGGTAATATGTCATAAGAAACTAATATACAACAAGTACATCAATTAGGGACAATTTGGCTTCAAATTGTAGGAACCTCTATCCAAACTGATTTAAACAGTAAGCAAGTGCATGTGTTTACATATCAAGAAGCCTGATATGAGGCCCAGTGGGTCGCCCCATTGTCTCAGTGATATCATCAGTGATGCTGTGTAATTCCTTTCTGTCTCTCTGCTCTGTATGTCTGTTCTATTGGCTTCATCCTAAGACCAGTTCCCTCATAAATTTGAAAAGGCTGCCAGCAGCAATTGGAGTTAAATACTTCCTTGTTCAGTTTTAGCAGGAAAGAGCCAGGCTTCTCATAATCATCTACCTTGATAGACTTGGATAAATCAGGACCTCTCCCTGGAGCTTCCCTCAAGGGGTACCCTCAGGGCAGATGGCAGAACAAAATCAGAGCTCTGTTAAGGAGGAAAGAGGAAAATGTACCCAGATAGGATGCTAGCAGTGCCCCACAAAGCATATCACGAAATCCTGTGACTAGGAGAGTGTGGGGGTGAAAGTGGTTAAACAAGTTCCAAGGATATCATGCCCTCCATCCCAGGTCTAGGAAACAAGTTCCAGCTTTTACTTGGCAATGTGTTCTCTTGCTCTGTAAGGACAGTTGTATAATAGAAAGAGCAGCAGCAATTAGTAAAAACTCACAACTCGTTCTGCCAGGCTCAGACTGGCAGTTAGTCTGGACTTTGTCCCACCTGGGGAATGGCAACATGCCCAGCACCTTGGCTCATCATAACACCGTCTGGCATACCTGCTGCAAGTTTCTGAACTCTGGATTAATTGACGCCACACAGCCTCTGGTGAATCATCCCCAAAATGGTGGATTCCCTTTGAAAACCGATACATTTCTTTATATACATCACGGCATAGAAATCTGCTTCTTCATATATGTTTTACACATATTGGATGAGCTATTACTGATGATTTTCCTTCCCACCCATCTCTGTAGCCAGGCAAAGTAATACAGGGAGGAAAGAAAAGGAGACGGGGGGATATTAATTGGGTGTTATAGTTATAAGGTACACTATATAATTTATTTATGGCAGTTCATTTAATCTTCAACTTCCAATGCATTATTTTCTCCAGTTTTACAGAAGAGGAAATTTGAGAATTAAGTTGTAAAGTGTGTAACTGTTATAGCTTGTTATTAAACTTTAGGCAGTATGATTGCCAAGCCCCTGTTCTTCGTGTATTCCTACGAGCCACTCACAGAATCAGGTATCTGAATAGACTTGACCTGTGAGAGTTGGCCCATCCTAACTCTATCCCTGTGATTTAATGCTCATTCTAGAACTGGTCCTGATGTCCCACAGGGAGACAGAAATCTGAGAAGCATCAAACTTTCACCAATTTTATTAGAATTAGAGATAGAGATAAGGAAAAGTCTCTCTGGCCTAGTTCCAAAAGAAAGCTAGAATAGTGACCCCCCACCCCCTTTGGTTGGCTGTACCCCAATTAAATATAAGATGAAACCTGAGTACAATAAAATTGATTATCAGGACTGATTATGGTAATTTGGTTTGCTAGGTGGGCCATCCTTTCGCTATCACAGTCCTCAGCTTTTGCAGAGGATTAAGATCAAAGAGAAGAATTACCCTTCAACATTCTTCTGTTTCTGGGGTCCCTTTCAGAAACAACACACAAACTCCCCCCAGCCACATATACAACTCAGGAGAGCCCGGGTTGTGAATTTGCCAGACTCAGTTCCACAAGGGCAGAGATCGCGTTATGAATACTGCATCTCCTCCAGGTCTGAGCACAATACCTGACCCACAACAAATTGCTGTTATGTGAAGGACTCATTGAATGAGAAAGAGTAGACAACTTAGTAAACATTTTATCAGCAAAGAGGAAGACAAGGATAGAGTAAGATGGTGAGCTGGCAGCAAATGGGGCTACTCTAAAGTCGTTATCTAGCAAAAATTATGGGACATTTTACCTTCAGACACATCCATAAGTCCTAGACCTATAGTGATGACTTTAAAATACTACAGAATCCACTGTTCCATTCAAGGGGTAGAAATGAAAGATCTTTTTACCCAATAAGCATTACATGAATTTTTAGGCTTTGCAAAATATTAGTGTTTGGAAAGCATTTCGAGTTACTGGCAATCTTCAAAAAAAAATGCCTACAACAGTTTTCAGAACCACTTCTATTGAACTCTACTAAAATTACATTTTATGTAGTCCTGGGTGATTGCTTCTGCTTTATTGTTCAAGAACTGTTAATAATGAATGAGAGTTTTAATATGCAGAAAATGAGCAACAGAATGGGACCCAAGATTATTTTATTTTTTTAATAATAATAAGAAAGTAAAGACCCTGTTAGAGTCAGTTTCCAGAGATAATTTACTGGCATATACATTGTTTAATTTATTTCTAATTTAGAGATAAATCAGTGTGTTAAGAAGTTACAACATAGCATGCCATCAAAATGAGATGTCTCATAGACACTGAGGACCCATGAAACATTTGTTTCATGACAGTTGTGATTTGAAATCACAGACTGGAATGAGAAGCACCACAGTATATCAATGAGTACAGTACAGAAGTGAGTTGAACGTGGTCACTACTTTTCCATCACCATTTCCGGTGGATGTTTTCCACAACATGTAGTCAATTCTGGTTTCCACTTCTGCATTAGTGTAATTGGTTCTTGTTCTCCAAAGGGGAGTTTATCAAGGCAGTTTCAGTAAATAAGGGAAAAGGGCTCCCGATTTGCTACTGAATCCAGTGAGTGTGAATAATGACCCCGATCTTCCTCCAAATCCCCAGGGGGGTCTTGGCATTACTGTGAAAAGCAAAACGAAAGGACACTATTTTTTTTTTTTCAAGAAAATTGGTATGCTTAATGACAACAATTTTAGGAAACAATACCTTCCCAAGTATTGGTTATCAGATGTGTTTAAAGAACACTCAGAGGGTGTTTAGGGGATAGTTCAAAGGAATATTATGTACAAGGCATCTGCCATTTCTAAATAATTTTAAATCCCAGTTGCTATGAAGGAAATGCATGCCAAAGTTAAATTTCCAATGGTCCCTTCATGAAACCAGATCTTTGGTAACTTAGCAAAATCAAGAGGAGCTTTTGGGGGTGGGGGGGAAGTTATGCCAAGTGTGAAAGAGCAAAGATGTCATTTCCTGTGGGCAAGTTCTTCCTGCACAGAGTGTGAGAGATGAGGAGGCATAATTCCCAAGACGGTTACTTCTTTTCTGCCAACATTTTCCATTTGGAGTAAAATATTTTCAGAATGCCCGAGAGATTCCATTATTTGAATAGGAAGCCAGAACATCACGTTTACAGCATATTTGGCAAACTTTGTAATGGAATGAAGAAATCAGAACCATTTACAAAATTATTAATGCATTCTCCACACATTCTGGTGTAGAGTGCTGCCAGATTGTGTGTGTGAAGCGACACCAGGGTCTTCAGGTGAGAGAAGTACCATCTTCAACAGGACATAGGTGACCAGAGGTTCTCTGGATTTAGAGAATTCCAATACAAAGCAGTAAGCAAATTGTTACTTCATCCAAGCTAAACAAAGCAAAGCAAGCAAACAAGAAAACACTCTATTAGATGTCTATGCAAATATTCTAAGGGCCAGAGCAATCTTTTAATTCAGGCAAGGACAAGGAGTTCTTCTTCCATCATATGGATTATTGCCTTAACCCTCAGCTTTGCTTTGAAAACCAGACCTCCCTTTGCATCTTCAGAGCAATATTAATTCAGAACTGACTTGGATTTGTTCCTTGGGCAAAAGGTTAAGTGATCCATAAATTTATTTCCCTGTAGAATTGGAAAAAGAAAAGTAAATATCACAGTGATTTGTTGGCCAGCTTTTTTGCAACAACAGAATCATCGAATATCCCTCTCGTTGCCAGAGTCAATGTCATGTGGTGAACAGAAAATAATTAAAATATTTATGATTCACCCACATGATGGATGCCAATGAGCAGAAAGATCAAATCCTTAAAGAAATCTGATTAATATGGAATGGCTCTAACCTGCTTCATGTTTGAGTAAGAACTAAATTCCATTACAAATGTGCAAAGAAGCATAATCCATCCCTGCAAAATGGCTTTTTGTTAACATAACTTCACTGTGAAGAAACGCTCAGTATCTCTAAACCGCATCATATTTGTTACAAAATAGAACCTACATTTTTCAGGACTAAACTTAGGTTTTTCTGGTTCTCTATCCAGTGACTCAACATTAATGTAATAGGTACCTTTATAACTCATGACAGGTGCTACTCTGAGCAGCAGATTTTGTGATTGTAGGTAACAGCCTTCAGACTTAAACACTCTCATGGAGGAAGGTGTGCTTGAAAAGATAATAGTGGTGGAGAGATTCTTAGAAATGGCACCATCCTCTCTCAACAACAATAGCTCAGTTATTAAGTATCTGTCAAGTACATGGCATTGTCTATGCTCATTGAAAGCTTCCATATTGAATCCGAGCCTCTCTTTCTAAATGAAGAGCTTTGCCTCCATGTCCCTTTGTGTCTCCAAATAATTGTTCAATATGCAGCAAGAGGCTAAGCTTTTTCCTCTGAGAGTTGTGAGAAGATGTGCCAGATTCAGAAAACCATACAGTAGGAAAGGTCCCATGAGATAAGATTTTCTCACCTGTTGCCTATCCAAGCATGACTATTACTAAGACCTTTCATAAGGAACACCAAATATTATAAGCTCAGCGATTTACATGGGATCCCCCTCTCTGTGCCTGTGATTGTGCCGAAGCCCCCATCCTACCTTAGGGCCCCTTCCCCGCTCCCCGTCTCATAAAATACATCTCCATCCAGTCAGCAGATTTCTTGAGCACAGCACACAGTCCTTGTGTGGAAGTAGAGAGGTAAACACAGACCTTTTCCCAACCTTCACTGAATTTATAATCTAGTGGGGAAGATAGGCATTGTGTAAGAAGATTATCACAAGTAATTATTTATGTAACTACATGTTGCATGATCTGAAAAGAGGTACAGGTACTCTGGAGACATAAAGAGGGGTTCTAGGCATAGTCTGAGAGATCAATTGTGGCTCACCAAAGAAGCCACAAAGAAGGGTCATTTAGACTAGAACTTCAAGGAAACTCATTTAATGAGGAAAAGGAGGGAAGAACATTCCAGTCAAAGAGAATCTAATTTGTCAAGGCTGGGAGGTGGGAGAGGGTGCAGCAAATGATATGAAAAGTTAATGGGGGCCGGTCGAGTGGCGTGGTGGTTAAGCGCTGTCTTGGGAAGCCAGCTGCCTGGGTTCGGGTCCCACAGATGCGGACCAGTGACACTGCCCTCAAAAAAATAAAAATAAATAAATAAATAAATGGAAGGGAGATTCTGTAAACCATACAGCAGATGGAAAGCCATCAAAGGACAGGCAGCAACATGATCAGATTCAGATTTCTTAAATTTATTCTTGTGTGGGTATTTGTTTACAGAGATAAGAGAAGATACCGGGAGATCAGATGGGGGAGGCTGTTGTAATAATTCATGCATATGGCAACCCTCTATAAATCTCTGTTGATAAACCAACTTGGCTCATCAATCTGTTTTCACTGACATATATCTTCTGTCCTTCAGGGGATTAATACATATTTAGAAACAGGATCCAGAATTTCTGAGTTAGCATGATTACTTTTAATATAAGCTACTAACCTGTCCAAAGATTTGCAGACAGAGCAAATATCAGAGCATTTCAATTTAAAACCAAGTCCCTGCTCTTTAATGAATATATCAAGTAGAATAAAATTAAATGCATTATTAAAATATTAGATTTTTACCTACCCTTGATCTTGGACACAAAAGTATTTGAGTTGTCTGAAAGGACTTGCACTTCACCAAAGCATGACAGTTACTACTACCTGAACTATATTTGTTATAATATTTTTCCTCTGATAATTTTTATTTTATATGTGGAACTCTCCTTTTCTACTTAAACAATACCAACACTTGTTAGCACTCATTTTTTGTCTAGAGGTGATCCTGTGACATGCCAGGTTATGGAAGTTAAATAGTACAATTAATATGAATGTCCTTCGAATTATGCCTCTGTTTCTCGGGTGCGATCTTCACTCAGGAAACTGTGCTGGGCTTCAAAGAGGCGCCATATTTCATAGGAAGAGAGATTTAACTAATTTCCCCCCTCACAACCACTATCTCTACTGTCCACCGCCCCATCCCACTTACAATGCAGATACATGTCCTCAGTATCTTGGATGCCTCACTCCCCCAACCCCCCATAAGCATTCCACATCTCTCTCCAGGTGGCAGGTAGATACACGCCAATGGCAGAATATATTTTCCAGGCAGGGAAACTTTTTCCGATTTCTTCAGTTTATGCAGTAGGTCGCCAAACATGCCATCTGCTGATCTGGTTTCCAAAGCATATGGCTGCTTCTTCAATCAGCAGTGCCGGAGACAAGCTAAAAGAAGTCACACTTAGGAGAGTGTAAATAAAGCCATACATGTGAGTCACTCTTCTGTGGGTTCTAAATTTTACCCCTGGGTCCAGTTGGAATTCCTAAAGTCTTCACCCTTGGAACACATTAGATTTGTCTTTTGCAGAATTGCTGTCACTGGGTTCCATTTTAATCTTACACTTTTAACATAGGCAACAAGAGACAGCCATAGAAAATCCATGACTATGTTTGCTTCCCAATAGTGTTGAAAATGCTCTCTGTCCTCTATCACAACATTAATAGTCATTAGATATAAAGCACATGACATGCCAGGCACTGTCTCATGGCTTTCATTGTTTCAGATGGGCAGCAGAGCCAGTAGCTCAGAGCCTAGCTCAGAGCCAGGCAACCTAGGTTCAGGTTCTGTCTCTACCACTCACTACTATATGCTCTTGAGAGCCTTACATAACTTCTCAGTGCCTCATTGTAAAACAGGGCAGAAGAGAACACTTCTCACCTTTGGGGTTATTGTGATGATTAAATGGCTCGGTATACATAAAGTACTTAGATCAGTTCCCAAAACGTACTCAACACTGTGGAAATCTTACCTATTAGTATCTCCTTTAAGCCATGCACAATCTTCATCTGATATAAGAAGAAACTGAGGCACAGAGAGCTTAAGTAACTGCTACCAAGCCATTCTGACTCTAGACTCCATGATCTTAACACCTCATTCTTTATATAAAGACTTAAGAAATGATATTTTTGTTTTTAGAGTGATATCTCTTTATTAAAACTGTAAACGTATTTTTTGACTCTGCTGCCGGCAAGCACAGATCCACATTTGAAGTTCAATAATGACGACATTGTGTTAAATTTTTTGGTCTCCATTTGTGTGTTCTCTTTTTCCATGATCCTGATTTTCTATTAACGTTTCAATTTGGCTCTTACACTGTATATACATTGGGTAATAACCACCTCATAAAATGCTCCATAAAGGAAAAAGGTATGAATATTGTTTTTATAAAGAACATTGCAGAGTGTAGAGGGAAAACTCAGCTAAATATGGAAAACAAATTTCATTCAATAGGGAAATTTTGTTCTAACAGAGACCACTGAGGAATGAAAATAAGGACACAGTATAATACAAAATGGGAAGTATTACTTGTTTTTGTCAGCTGACTAACTTTTCAATCCCAGAGGCAATCAGTCATCTACAGATATCCTACTCTCCAAACCCAATTAATTTAACTTCTCTAAACAAGTTGAATTTCCTCACACGTCTGTCTTTTCATATACCACTTCCTTCTACCCCCAATAAGCTCAAACATATTCTCTGTGAAGCAACAATTAACCTGACACCTTTAAGCAATTAATATCTTTCTGTCTTTGAGCTCTTATGAGGATGCCATATACATAATATTATTATGGGATTTTATTGATTCACTTGTTTATTCTTGTAACAAATATCCCTTGAGTGCCTGCTGTCAAACACCCTGCATTAAATTGGGATTATCATTCAAATCTTATTTTCACTTTTTAAAAAAGGGGCACTGTTTTATCCATGAGGATACCTGAAATAAAGCAGGTTCTGAATGTATGACTGTTGAAGGAAAAAGTTGGCCAAATAAAATATTAATAATTCTGTGGCTTTGTAGTTACATTCTAATTTTTAACCAAAGGTAATACACTATTTCAATTTATTTCAACTGCTCCTCTCCTTTCCACCAGACTCTAAATACCATGTTTTTGTTTGTTTGTTTGTTTGTTTTTAGTTTCAGGTCACTGGATACCTTTCAATGACTTGAAAAAATCAAATTCATCCTTAGAAACTAACAATTTACCATCACTTAAAAAATTCAAAAGCCATACTATCTTCCACAGTGTAATCAGACCATAATTTTTTTAACTTCTCCTCAGGAGATGAAAGTCAGGTTGTTGTCATATTGTTTAATATCTTTGAAATGCTATAATGATCCTTGTATATATTTCTTTGTATATTTGGAAGTTCTTCCCTGTTTGTACATTTGTGAGAATGCTAGAACAAAATGGATGTATATATTTTATATCTATTGCCCTAGAAAGATGTCCACACTTAGAAATAGATCCAGACTTTGTGTAGCCTGCCACATAAAAAGTCAGGGGCCCTCTTTAAGTAAAAAAAAAAAAAAAAAAAAAAAAAAAAGACTCATGAACAGAATTGCTAGGACAGTCCCTGCCCTGCCAGCAGGCCATAGAAGCGCCCATACAAGCTAGGGTCCCTAAAGATCACAGTTAGTTTATTTCATGGTAAACCTGTCCATGCCTATGATATGTAGCCAGAGGAGAAAAAAAACAAATTAAGCCAGGGGTTAAGTAAGGAAGTTGTGTGGTTGGTAGTGTGTGTGTGTGGGGGGAGCGGGGGCAGGAGAATTGTGATCATTTTCTTATTTTAGACATTTATTTTCATTATTACAGCAATGATGTACAGCTTTGTAATTCTAAAAGCTGAAATAAACTTTACTGAATAGAGAATAAAAGCATGAGCTGCTGTATACACTGAAGGAGGTCCAAAGAAGGTATTCTACAAGTGCCTTTGGGATAAATCTACATCCTCCCAAGGTGACTATGTGAAGTTCTGGTTTTAGAAGTTCTGTTGTATTTGTTACAAAATTAGCCACATTCTTTTATGAGAACATCCTTTATATGAATAGACTGTTCCCCAGGCATCCCATAAAAACAAAAGAACCAGATAAGAAGAGAGAACATAAAAGCTCAGTGACCTACCAATTGGCTGCCCGGAAAACAGTCATTGGTAAATAAAAGACTTTCCAGGATCTCACCATGAAATTACTTAAATCAATCACCATTTGGAACCAAGAGGAACATTCCTCCATAGATGAGGCAAATTTAGGATGAATCCAGAGGCATATATAACCCACAGGGATAGAATATAATCAAGACAAGTCAAGCCAAAAATATTTCTCTTGACTTCTATGCAGGTAACACTTGATTGTAGCAGAGAGAAATCCGATACACATTTTGAAACAAGTTATAAAAAGAAATTAAAGGAGATTCACACCAGAAGAAACATGTTTTTCAAAATAGCTAGTTCCACTACAATACGTGCAATCTAACTTGCATGATGTGTGTAGGCCAGCGTCAGTTTCCAGGGAGAGAGTCTGTGGTTCCAAAAGGCTTAGCAATGTAAGGCTAATGGCTACAGTCCATGTGATAGAGTCCCAGCCCCAGCTCCAAGCAAGAAAGCAGATGCCTTTCTCTTAGGTGTTCTGACAGGCTGGTATTAAAGAGCAGCATATGCCAGAAGGCGTGGGAAATCAGCTGGCTTCTTTGACAGATTTACAGTGCAGTGTGTGCACTGTTGGGGCACTGGGAATGACCAATGTGAGAGATGACAGTAATAGGAGTGTTTGGGTAAAAGAAGAAGCTTAATAGAGACACCACTGTTGACAATAACATGCTGATATTAAAAGAACAATCCTTGTTTTCCTTTTCTACCAGATAGTACAAAGCCCATTTTTTAAATCAGTTTTTTTTTTCTAAATCTTACAAAACTCCCTTTTAATTCTTTGCACAGGCAGGGGACTACACTGCCAGTCATATTTTCTCATCTCTTGTTCAAGATACCTCAGACCATCATATCATTGACATTTTTAGTCAGGGCACTCGTCTGGATGGAAGCAGAACTTATGTAGGATTTGGAAGTAACTGTGAAATGACTGCCTATTTTTCTGGAGTACTCTTCAAATTAACCTTGGAGCCTCCGCCCAAGAATGGCTATTCCCCAACATATGTACCGAAGCCCAACAATACCATGTTTAGGATACCTTACAATCATTCTAAATCAACTTCTCATTATTTTGTACCACAGATAAAATATATGAAACAATATAATTTTCCTTTCCACAACCATCCATAAATTTTGTACTTTTTACACTTCTATGGATATTTAAGTTAATTATAGTGTCTATATCACATTCCAGCAATAACCTACTTCCAAGTTATTTGAACTCCTCCAGAAATACTTTACTCTAACTCTGCATGCGTGCTCAGTGATAGAGCATTTGGGTGAATTAACTGCCAGTTGTGAATTGATGCTAAATGAATGGGTATGCTTTAAAAAGAGTCCTTTTTGCTTGCGGGCTTTAATACTCATCTAATTATAATGATTTCGCATTCTCTCAGGGCTAAAATTAATCTTGGCTTCCTGGATAGCCAAACAAGTGACTATTCTTCTACACCACCCAGCTTCCATTTTTATCTCAGGCTCACTTTGAGTATAAATTGGTTAAAAACAGTCATATTCTGAATGCTGAATTAAAAATCACTAAAAATATCATTTGAAGGGGCAGTTAAAATCCAACACCATCCAGTTGGAATGACAGTAGGGTGTTGTCATTCCCTTCCCAGTGAGGCAGGTGGTGGTCAGGGAACAAACACAACACTAGTTCTAGAGGTGAGTGTTGGTCATGGTGCAAACGTCCAACAGGACGCAATATGTGAAGCCAAGGAGAAAGTTACTGAAAGCACAGTGCCAATGAGAGCCAGATCGGACTCAAAAGAATGATTCCAAAATTGAGGTGCCCATCTATAGGAGGCTTGACAGAAGACCAACCATACATATGAAACAAATTGACACAGACAGAAGAGTACTATTCTCTTAATAAGAATTTCGTAGAAAATGTCTGAAATTGATATAAAGAAATAGCAGTGGCACATATGGAAGCAAATATCAAAAGAAGCAACTCAAAGCGTTTAAAATAGATATTTCTGGGAATGGGCCTTTGTGGTATGAGAAGATTTAGGACAAATAAATATTTGCTCAATAAAATTTAAAATTATTTTAAAACACAAACATTTTATGGAAGCAGCCTTCCAACCTCTGTTTTTAAAATTAGATTAAGGACATTTTCGTAAATTTCAGATGGCTTGTAGGTTGTTTATCCCTGTCTTGGTTGACTGTTATAATAGTTTTCCTACAACTATGCCCTGTTCTTTGACTGACAGCCCCTGAAGGAAATATGCAAGATATAGAGGCATATCTTGCATTGTCCTTTTCTATCACCAAGTAGAACATTTTGGTTCAACAATAATCAGAATTGGATTTTAAAAAACATATAGGGCCGGCCAAGTGGCACATTGGTTAAGAGCTGGTTTGGGGATGCCAGCGGCCCCGGTTCGGATCCCACATATAAGGGCCAGTGACACTGCCCTCTACAGCTAACAACAGCTCCACCTGGAGCTGGGCTGCAAGCCCTGGCGATGGTGTAGGCCGCAGCCCCTGCTGCAGTGGGCTGCCATAGGCTACAGTGAGTGGCCAGCAGCCAGCGTGAGCGGCTGGCAGCCAGCGCGAGCTGCCAATAGCCGCGGTGAGCCACCATCCAGAGGTCAGTGACGATCTGCCTCATCCCAGAAGAGTGCAATGACGATACCAACATTAGGCCAGTGAAGCAACGTCCTCTGCAACTAGACTGAAGAACAAAAAGACAGCAACTTATCTGTTCCCCTTCCCCGATTCCCCAATGCTGTTCCCCTCCGCCAATTCCCCAATAAAATCTTAAAAAAAAAAAAAAAAAGTATATATTTTTCCGTTTTACAAGTTCACTGAATAATAAAAAAGTAAGGTATAGATTGGATTAAGTATGTAATAGGTGAGAATTAGTATTTCCAGGTCTATTAAAAGGATCAAACCTTTTTATTAATAATTTTGTCAAAAGTACAGAATGGTTATCCAGTAAAATAAGTTGTCATTCATATCAGTTAGGATCATTAAAGTCAAAATACTCATTTGTTTTATGTATAGGATTAGAAGTGACCCTATATATCTTCAGAGATATGTTTGCATTTGATTGAAACTAGGAACACTTTATACCCCTCATGCTTTATAACACATAATGTGAAGGCAAAACAAAACAAAACAAAAAAATACACAGAAAAATGCTGAAGATATTAATTTCAGGAAAAAAAAAAGCTTTAAAGGGCTAATAGTATGCTATTTTGAAGAGACTCCTAATGTACAAAGTCCAAATTATGTTTAATTTTTTTTTTTAAATGGACCTCTCTTTAATCATAGGAAATGTACCACCAGGACAATGTAATCAATATGAAGCAGATGGTGGTACAAATTATCTAGCATATTTGGGCACTTCCATTAGCCAAATCATAGAGTCGGGGCCAGGAAATTCATTCTGTGTTTTCAATCTGCTTTCTGGGTATAATGATAATGATTTTTATTGAAATTCTTTGGATTATTTTAGTTTCCATAGTACAAGCTGCATCTACATAGACAACTTTTTTTATTCTTTTCTTTTTTCTTTTATTAGCTTTTCAATTTGGGGTTTAAGTCCAGTTGGAGCTCTACAGTGATTTTAGAAATCTAATTTTTGAATTTGAATTATGATTGTTTTTCAATATTAGCATTGTTTATTATTAATAATTCTTTGAGTAAATAATTGCTTCCTATATCAATACAAGTTTTAGTATTTTATTTGAATACTTTAAATATTTAAAATTATATGGTGCAGTTCACAATTTAGAATACACTATTTTTGAATGCTAATTCAGAATTATGCATAACAGTGTAGGACTTTAAAGTGTCTACTTTTCAGCACTTATAGAATCATTTTAAGTGCTTAAGTATTTTGTATTATAATATGTATTATATATGATTATAGTATTTATAAATAATATGTATTATAATTGGAAATGATCTAGACTCTCAGCTGGGTTTCCAGTCTATTTTGTTGTTTTTTTTCTGAGCCATCCTGCCAACTGTTGGCAGCTCAACGGCACCTCAGCTCAGGCTGGCCTCGAACCGCTGTTGCTCAGAGCTCAGCTCACACTCTTGAGCGAGCTCTTAACCAACTGAGCCACTCGGCCGGCCCTCAGTCTGTTATTTTTTTTAACACATTTTATTTAGTATCTTCATTTATCACTATCTAACTCTATAGCTGCTAACAAAATTATTTAGACACATAGGATATATACCTAGTTCTAGAACAATTTGTTATCCTTTTAATAATAAACATATTTTTAGGGGCCGACTGAGTGGCACGGTGGTTAATCGCTGGCCTGGGAAGCCAGCGGCCCAGGTTCGGGTCCCACATCTGAGGGCCAGTGACACTGCCCTCCAAAAAAAAACAAAAAACATACTTTTAGTTCTAAGTATAAGAAATGACTACATAATATAACTGATATGTTTAAACTTTGAATATCATTTTCCAAACCTACATAATAGTGGAGCAAATAGTATAAGGAACCTAATTCATCTGTCGCCCAGGTTCAACAACTATCAAGATTTTCCCAATTTTGTTAATCAATTCCTTCTCATCACATTTTTGTGTTTTTTATTCTGAAGCAATTTTGAAAGAATATTTAAGTTTAAACACTGATTTCAGCAAAAAATATGTAGGTTTTTAAAGATAATGTCTTCACAAAATAACTTATTTATTTGGTTATATAAATTTATATATGATCCTGTGCAAGTTTTTCCCTAAAACTTAAAATGTATCAATCTAATGAAACCCTTAAAAAGTTTTCTTAAGTTAATTTCTTTTTCTGAAAATGCTGAGATTATTTAAAAAAAAAACTGACATATTTCTGATTTTAGAGTTTATAACAATTTTATTCCTAACAAAGGGAATTCAATGTGAATTATTGAGATGGTGTTTCTTTGTGGGGGGGGTCATACTCTAGTATATAAATGCTGTGCAGATATTAATAATCGTAGTATCTAGCCAATGCAAAGGAGGCCTGATTTTAAGGAATATTTCCCATTTTCTAACACAGATTTTTTTGTCACTAGGTATTTGGTTCTTTCTGTTCCTTTGCAAGTAATTCCTACTTCATCCCCACTCTCTCTGCAGTTGTGCTTGGGATTTTTCTACATTGCCTAGCCTCAAACATTGGCTTCTGTTTAACAAAATAACTGCTGTTTTCTTAGTAAAGCCAGGTGAAGTTTATTTGCATTGGAATCTTTTAGGAGGCAAGGGTATAGAATGAGATGGCTTGTTAAATGGAAAAAACAAAAGAAAGTAAAGCATTGTTTCAGTGGCCTAGAATGTAGCTTTTATTTTCTCCCCTAATGCAAAAATTGTCTCTAGTTTTGCATAGCAGGAATGCTACCTGAAGTAGGGTTTGTTTGTGTTTCATGCAGTGTTCATTCCTCATCAATAACAACATCTTGATCTCCCTTTGTACTCTTCTTGTACTTTCAATGGTTGTAGCGGGCACTCAGTCCTGACCTGGTCCATCACACCCTTCCATTCCCCAGCCATAGTAATTGGTTCAGGGAGAAGCACATGATCCACACTAGCCAATGATGGACATTTTTTACCCAATATAAAACTGTTGGGCAATAGAGGTACTCTTTCCTTGGACCTTGAATTTAGGAGGCTATGAACCTGAACCTGCTGTGACCACAAAGTGGAGAGAAACTGCATGACAGTGAATTCACACTGCTGACAGCAGAGCCGAGAGACAATGCGAAATGGCATCCTCATAAAGTCACTCCAACCTCTTGGTCCAACTATTTCTGGTTTCAGTCTACTTGTATTTCTGGGTTATAAATATATATTCTTCAACTGTTTTTTTCTCTTTGCCACTTTGAGTTGATTTTCTTTCACTTGCAACTGAAAAATGTCCTGAATAATATTCCATCCAATTAGACAAGTCAAGCCCTAGTTTTTATAAAAATAATTGCAATGTCAACTTTGTCATTTTTATGCCTCATGTACATATCTAAATCATTTGGGTCTCACATTTTATTTTAACCCCACGTATTCATCAGTGCCCTTAATTTCAAATTGTCTTTTAGCTTTTAGTAAAAGCCCATATGGTATAATACAAGTGGAATGTCAGATTAAAAGGATAAGAACAAGAAAGCATGATGGAGGGAGACTGAGTAAAGAACAAACTAATAACATTTTGTTTTAATTTTTCTATGAGGTACAAAGCCAGGTCATCAGAATAGAATGCACTAGAATATGACTTTAGATTTCCATAAAGATGCCTTCACAGAATTATGAGTTAATATAAATTTATTTAGCACTCCATGCAGTAGCCAAATTAGCTTAGCTTTCTGGTATAACTACTTTACTTTCTCCCGAGGCTAAAAAATAGAAAGGGTTTATAAACAATCTTGGGTTGGCATTCTTGCCCTAAACACTAGGTCTGTTATCTTGAGGAAGCTAGTTAACTTCTTTGTGATTCAATACCTTTATATATAAAATGAAAATAATATTTTCTGCACATGTGGTTATAAGGATTACATAATATAATAAAAATATTCAGGAAAAATAGATACTCAATATATGTAAACTAGTAGTTATATCTTTGATCAACCACTTGAAATCATTTTGAAGATAGCGTAAGCATTACGTGTTAGGTCTTTGTAGTTCCTCAGGTAATGAATTATGAAAGATTTGTAATTTAGGCCAATCTCTCTATGATTTCAGATAATCTGATGATTCTCTAAACACCAGTAGAGTGTTTACTATCTCCACTCCAAACTCACACAAGACTTCCATATTTGATATTCTAGCCATTCTTTTTGTCTTTGTGTCAATGGGTGGGTACTATCTTGCCTAAAATCTTTTATCAGATATGTATATCTTTTTTTTAATTTTCATGATCAAGTTGAGTTTATTCCAGATAGATAATGCTGGCTTACAATTTTAAAATCAGTTAATGAATTCATACTAACTGTATAAACAAATTATATTATATCACCATATTAACAGATGCAGAAAAGCATCTGATACATTTCACATCCATTCATGATAAAAATTTTAGCAAACTAGGAACAGAACTTTCTCAATTTGTTAAGTGTCTCTAAAAACAAAACCCTACCTCAAATACGATACTGATGGTGAATTAGTGAAAGCTTTCCACCCAGAATAAAAAAATAAAACAAGGACACCGACTTTCACCATATGTTCATCTTTTTTACTCAATTAATAGTGTAGTGATGCTGATTGATCACTAAACCACTTTTATCCAGTTGGTGATGTTATCCTGAAGTAGGAAAGGATGAAGTTCTAAAAATAAGGATACAATTATTAAAAATTCACCACCTCCTGAACATTAACAGAAACTGACACTATTTTCTTCCCATCGATGAAACTCCACATTCAGAAAGGGGAAAAATTTCTAAAATGTTAGAACTCTAACTTTTTGCGTCTTGAAATGTAGTAAATGTTATGGCTTAAGTCGTGCAAAATGAGAAATACTAAAGGTGGTATTATTACTTTATAGTAAGATTTTTAAAAATTAAAGTTTTAATTAAACTTTTGGTATAAAATATAAGGTTTCAGGTCTTTCTCTACTAATGAACAATGGGGACGAAGACACCGCAATCTATGATATGCTCTGAATCACATTTTACCATAGCTTATCTGATCCCCAGAACTGAACCCAAACTAGATCTTTCTGTGACATCAGCAAAAGCTTTTCTGAAATTACAATGCTCCAGGTGCATGGGGTCCCTGAATAAATTGTTATTTCAACGCTGCTCAGCTGCATAGGTGAAGACTGTTAGGAAGCATGTCTACAAGAATTTCTTAATGAAAGCAGGTGGCTGTTGATACATCAACATTAGGTGCATCTCACAAAGGACTTCTGTAATATTCAGAAGACAGCTCATGTAGGAAGACACATGTTTAAGAAGACATTTATTCATTCTCTCTTGATAGGAGGAAAACTTATAAAAACTACATATGGTAAGACCAAAAGTTATGTTACCAGCAAGCAAAGACTTTACTTTTTGCGTTTATTAACTGTTTATGTTTAGGAATTTCTGCAGTATCAAAGGACTGCCTTTCTAAACAAGAGTGGATTTCAGGTGAAAAACAAAAAAATATTACTCTATTTATTTAAAATTGTTTATTTAGGCCAAACATATAAAACATACTCTGTGGAAAAAAACTCACTTGCTTAATAAATAACATTTCATTTCAAGTTTAAGCAATGGTAGATTTTTTTCTTCAACCTCTGTTGAATCTATTAAACATTATCTATTCTAAGTAAGGTAAACATACCTGATTGACTCCAGTCCTAAAATAAGATATTGAAGCACTCTCTATCGTAATGTTTTTGACATGACTTTCTACCCAGAGAAATTTAAAATGCATTTATTTTTTAACCTATATTTATACTTTTACACAAATTAATCTTTGTTCAAGCAGACTACCTACAATAGAAAAGTTAAGCCCCTTTAGCAAAAGCATATGTGGTTGGACAATCAAGTTCATGAACTCACCCTTGAAAAAGTGTTACATACCTCATTGCTGAATATCACTAAGGTCACCTTCGAAGTATTCCCCTTGGGAAGCTATGCACCCTCACCAGCCCCTAGTCCACCCTTCAAAGCAATTTTGGAACTCTTTTTCTGGAATGGCCATCAGAGCTGTCATCGTATTACCCTCAGTGTCCTGAATGTCATCAAAATGTCTTCCTTTCAGTATTTCTTTATCTTGAGGGAAAGAAGGAAGTCATTGGGGGCCAGATCAGGTAAGTATGGAAGTTGTTCCAATACAGTTATTTGTTTACTGGCTAAAAACTCCACAGACAGTGCTGTGTTACCTGATGCATTGTCATTATGCAAGAGGCATGAATTGTTGGTGGAAATTTCAGGTCATCTAACTTTTTCACACAGCCTTTTAAGCACTTCCAAATAGTAAACTCGGTTAACTATTTGTCCAGTTGGTACAAATTCATAATGAATAATCCTTCTGCTATTAAAAAAGGTTAGCAACGTCATTGCAACAAGTTCGCAAACTTAATTGTCAGACTTGTGCATAGTAAAAATGCTGGAAAAGTTTATAAATTGTTACTTAAGCAAGTTAAATTCCCAAGTAATATATTTCTTTTTCTGAACTATATTGATCAGAAATGGGATGCAAAATAAACTAAATCAAATTTTACATCTTTTTAGATGGTGTTTTTGAAATTCTACTGAGTAATGACAGGTTGAGCCATTAATGCAAATCCTCAAAACTTAAGTAGTTTCTTGATACTTTTCATTTTGAAGCATCTTTTAAAGAAACAACAGATCCCTCTCCACATGCATTCTAAAATCAATACAATTAATCAATAATACTCTCCACAGGTAATAAATGCTGAGAAGCATTTCTGCCTATCTATATTGATCAAAAGAATTGCTTCAAATTACTTCTGATGTGTATAAAAATCATTTCCTTATTGATCAAAGCCTCTCTAATATGTTAGTTCATGTATTGCACACAATTGCTCTGGACTTCATCCTTCTATATTTGTGATCAAAAAAATCCCTATGATCTATATATGAGACTAATGTAAATGTAATGTAAAATGGATGTTTTTGTTGTTGTTGTTGGGAGAATGTATTACTCAAAATTTAATCCAAGCATGAATAATCACAAGAAATTACTCGTTATTTTAATGAGAAATGTAAGATGTGTTTCACTCATATTTTCATTATTTAGAATAAGCTTTAAGTGTTGAGTCTGTTTCTATTTCTTATAACAGAAATCCATTCACATAGACATACATATTTAATCCAGAATGATGCTATTCCTGATGGTATAAATAAAAAAAAACTACATAGTTTTAGTCAACCATTGATTTATAATATTGCTGGAAAGTTATATTTTTGTAACATGAGCTAACATGATAGTGAATTTTGTGACCTATCACTAATATATATGTTAAAGGTATAAACACAGAGTAATAAGAAAAGTGTGTCTTCTAAATTAATTTTTCTAAACAATAAGTTTACAATTCCATTAGATACAACATTTAATGAGTCTCATTAAATAGGACTCTATTAATCTTTGAGGCAAACAATATATGTATCCACAGTTGCCTTGCTAACAGTGATGGCAACAAGTGGCTCATTGGTAAACATTATTAGATCAATTAAGAAGTTTGCCAAGGAAGCTCAACATCTAACTCTTGATATATTAAATAGCATTGTGAATTATTCTTCCAATAACAAAAAAATCCTATAAAAAGAAAGATTGCTATCAACATGATTTAGCAAATTTCATAACTTATACTACCTATTTTCCTTGTCTAAATGTTCTATTACAAAATGGCATTATTTTGTCCAATGAATACACTACAATGGAAAGTATTGCTCAACCAGTATCTTCTTAAAACTTGACCACCAATTTATTAAAAGTTTGCATTCATCTCATGATTTTTATTTGGAATTTCAGGAAATATGAATGGCCATATTGACAATTGAGGTCCCTATATCTCTACATTAGATAGTTTTACTTCATCGATCTAACAATTTGATTTTGTCTTGTTTTACTCTTTAATGTAAAACAAATTAAGTTGAAATCTTTCCACAAAATAAAAATTATTTCTTTTTCCATTAACAATTAGTGTAAAGGGATTGGATAAAATATGTTCACTATATTCAAAATTACTGTTTTCACCCACTGCGGGTCTGAGGAGATGTTAGTCAATGTTGAAAACATAGCATCAAAAGTCTGATGCATTCTGCTGTGTTTCCCCAGAGCAAAAATGAAACGATACATTATTATAACATTTTAATATAAAGCACTTACCTAAAGATGTGAAGATGTCTTTTCTGTTGCCTGTTGAAGGCACTGTTGAATCTTGAGAGCGTGGATGGGCTCTCTGAGCTCTAAAAGAATAAAAGCTGCTTTCCTAAGGCCCTCACTTATTCCCAGCAGGCTAATTGCACAGTAAGATTTTCAGAGTCAGTAAGTACTATTAAGGTAAACACAGACATGAAACTTTTAAAACATTTCTTGTACTTAAATAGAAATTAATTTGAAGTATTCCTAGGAACAAGCATAGATTCAGCTGGAAACTGGAGCCGCATACCCAAGGGATGTTTACTCTGACTCATGTTGTATTTTAGGAAGGGCAGCTTAATCACAGTAGGAGAGATGACATTGAGCCAATCAATAAAAATTCATCCAGAGGTATTAGGGCATGACGTAGAGGATAAAAGCATGCATTTGGAGTCACACAGGCCTCAAATCCAGACTCCACTGTTTATAAGCTGTGTGGCCTTGGAGCAGCTGCTTTTATCTCTCTCAGCCTCATTTTCCTCCTCTGTGAAGTAGGATTTGTGCGAGCACTTTCCAATAGAAATACAATGTGAATCATAGATATAATTTTAAATGTTTAGCAGTCACATTTTTTAAAAAACAGGGAAATTAATTTAAAATATGTTATTTAATACAATTTATCCAAAGTACTATCATCACAATATGTCATCAATATAAAAAGTATTAATGAAATATTTTTTTCATAATAAACCTTTGAAATCTAGTGAGCCTTTTATAATTATAGCACATTTCAATGTGTGCTAGATGTATTTCAGGTTCTCCATTGCCATGTGTGAGTCATGGTTGCTATAAAGTATTGTGCAGGTATATGTGTACCCTACATGGTTGTTGTAAGGATAAAATGAGATAACATGTGAAAAGGCCTTTGAACAGTGCTTGGCAAATAATAAGCACTAAAAAAGGTAGTTGTGAAAACTGTTACTATTACCACTGAGCCAGTGTGCTCAGCAAAGGGGAAGGCAAAAACATGCCATATGCAGTAGCCACTCTTACTGAGTAATTTACCAAGTTAAGAAGGTAGGACAAAAACAGAGTTAACTGTTATTTATGGCACCATATTGTCACATGAATGATATGAATAAAATGCAAAAAAATGTTCAAAAGAGGGCCATCATTCCATATGCCTTTATACCAATTTGGTGAAGAAAGTAATTTTGAACTGGGATTTAATAAATAGGTTAACTTTTATTAGGAAGATGTGTGTTCAGGGACTATGGAGACAGCTAAGGAAAATATTCCAAAAGGAATAATAGAAGCAACAAGCCAAAGTTGGGGAAGTGAAAAACATATTCAAGAAGTGATTGGACCGGCCGAGTGGCGTGTTGGTTAAGAGATGGCTTGGGATGCCAGCGACCCCGGTTCGGATCCCACATACGAGGGCCACTGACACTGCCCTCTACAGCTAACAACAGCTCCACCTGGAGCTGCGCTGCTGTGGGTCCCAGGGAACAGCATAGCTGCAGCCCCTGCTGCAGTACGCTGCCATAGACAACAGTGAGTGGCCGGCAGCCAGCGTGAGCTGCCAATGGCCTCGATGAGCAACCATCCAGAGGCCGGCGACCAATCTGCCTCATCCGGGAAGAGCGCAATGACAATACCAACATGGGCCAGTGAAGCAACGTCCTCCGCAACTAGACTGAAGAACAAAAGGACAGCAACTTGTCTGTTCCCCTTCCCCGATTCCCCAAAGCTGTTCTCCTCCCCCAATTCCCCAATAAAATCTTTAAAAAAAAAGAAAAGAAAAAGAAATGATGGCAAATCATTTGATGAACACAAGATTTACTTAAGAGTGCGCTTGCGTGAGTAAATGCAGATTTGTTTTAGAGTGTAGAGAGCTGAAAAGCCATCCAAAAATACTAGGACCTCATTCAGTGTCAGAGGGAAATAGCAAAAAGAGCACTGATTTGCGAGTCAGAGATCTAATTTCATTCTACAACTGCTGTGAATATGTTTTCTTACCTTGGGCAAGTCAGTTTATCTCACCTGTTTTGTTTCTAAAATGAGATAGTTGGATGTAAAACCAAACCAAACCTTAGAATGTCAAAGTTGTAAGCAGTCTCTGTTGTTATTGCTAGAGCTTGGTTGTTGCTCTATTCAAATTTATAGTATTTTAAGATGGGAGTAACATAATTGAAGAAACACCTTACGAATTAGTATTGGTAAATTTAACTGTAATGATATTATAACAAAAAGATCATTTGGGGTATCATTTTAATGTTCCTGACATCTAAAGTTAAGGACTTCAGTATTGTGGATATAACAGTTAGAAATGGGCAGATTATAGATTAATTATAAAGAATAGATAGAACTTGGGTTGAGGATGAAGAGGGAGAAAAGGTGAGAAATGAATGCTATTGCCATTTGGAGTCTGGGAAAGAGAGAATATCATATTCAAAATAGAAATGGAAAAACTATATATAATTTTTCTGGAGAAATGGGGAAGGATGTAACATGAGTCTCTTTAGTTATAAGTTAGTTGTGATTTTTAGTATGTACAATAAATGCACTAAAATGTGGGTATTTAAGAGTTTAATGGATATACATGAAGAATGACTCCTGCAAGAACATGGGTGTTTTAGCTTCAGAGTTTTGCAAAGTAGTAAAGCAAACATTGAACAAAAGAATTATGAGATTAACATAAGCATTAATTTTAAGATCCTATATATCTCGTAAATTAGTTGGCATTCATAGAGAAGCCCCAAAGTATCACATTTATCAGAGTCTTAATTTGTGAAAGAAACATTCAAGACAATAAATGAAGCAAACCTTTTGAATATAAAATATTTTGATTCAGATTCCAGCCTAACCTTCTCTGAGTCTCATTCTTCATTAGTTAAAAAGGGAAGCTATTTATTTCATAAGGTTGAGTGCAAAACACGGTAAGGCAATATGGTTAGTAAATGATGGCGACTATAAACTTATTCCAGTAGACCTGAAAGACAAAGATATGGGCTCATATTTTTACCATTTAAAAAAAAAAAATCATGAGGGTCTTTGTGTTCCTACTTATATAAAACTATAATTTCTCATGTAACAAGCATGTATTAGGCACTGATTATGTCAAGTTTTATGACTGGCATCAAAAATATTGCACTAATAGGCAGTATGTAGAATCCCTAAACTTAAGAAGAATTTCTCTAGGTTAGTAGGCAAGTAAGTAACTGTTGAAAAGTTTCAGATAACTCTTGGCTCTTCTGTGTGTAGACTCTCAAAATCAAATTGAATTATCACATATGTATGTATCCAAAATTAATGTACAATTCTTTAATTTGAAAAAGTGCCAATTTTTTTTACTTTTATTTTTATGAGATTTAAAGATTCTAATTTATGTTGGTTTATACAAAGTGATTACCATATTTTGCCATGGATAATACCCAGTTTTTTGCCTATATCTGTGAGGGAAATATAAGGATGTCCATTATACATGAATAGTAATAATCCTGTATCTATATAAACATTTTTACTTCTTTTATTTATGCTTATGAGTTAAAAGTGTAACTCTAGAAATCCGTATGTAAAATAATATCCTGAAATACAATAATCAGTTTTGTTGAACTTATGATGAACTTGCAAAGAATAAGAGTTCTTGGGCTTTTATGATGGGTAAATATCATAATTTTGTTACCAGTACATAAAATTTCTTGTTATTGTATCTGTTCTTGTGTTTTGTAATTATTTGTTACATAAAATTTCTTGAGCCATAATATGCTAAAAAAATAAATGGTAAAATTCCTTTATAATACAAAAAAATAAGTACCTAACTGTAAACAAATAAAAATTTCAATTAAAACAAAAGATTTTTTTCCCTGAAAATTTGGGCCGAAAACATGGGTGCACATTATATATGGCAAAATACAATACATGCACTCCAATAAAATTTTACCACTTGATTTTAATGGGCTAAATCCTTTTATAAACTTCTTCAAGAGTTCCATTCCAATGATGCTTAATTAATAAGTATATTCAAATATTCAGGTTTTTATTCCAAATGCAGTTGTCTTCTTTGCTCAAGATATTACTAGGTTTCTTTTGTGTTTTGTTTTTTGTTTTTTAAATTGCTTTCTAAGTATAAAGGAGTCTTATGATCTTAAGTAATTTATAAGTTTACTTGGAACTAAAATTTGAAAGACCTACTGATTTTTAAAGGTTGGTTGGCACATGGATAACAGAGCAATACTTTGGGAGTAGGTGAAATTTCGTGCTTGTCTTAGCCAAAAGAAATTGGCAAATTTATCCAATGGAGTAAAAACGATAGCAACATATTATCCTCATGCAAAGCCCATTGGTCAAAAAAAAAAAAAAAAAAAAGATAGATTTAACCAACAAGAAAATATTCTGCAGTCCTGGTAGATAAAAGTAAGTATTACGTTTGCAGAGAAAGAGACAGTCATGATCACTTCCTATTGAGATATACTGAGTTATTTATGAGAAAGAATAGCAATTGCAAAACCATATCAATTTTCTCCCCAGGTTGTTTATTTTTTCCCCATTCTGTGAAAAGTTTGGGCATCAAAAGAACTATGTATTAACTAAATAAAGGAAGTCATTTTTCATGTAATTTTCTAAATCTTTTTTTAAAAATTTTTATTATTTACTTATTTTTCAGTTACAGTTGACATTCAATTTTATTTTATATTTGTTTCATGTGTACAACATAGTGACCAGACACCCCCTTAATTTATTCAGTGATCTCCCCATTAACCAACTGGTACTATACATAGTTGTTGCAGTATTATTGACTATATTCTCCACGCTGTATTTTGTATCCTCATGACTATTTTGTAACTACTAACTTGTATTTCTCAATCCCTTCACCTTTTTTACCCAGTTCCCCAACACCTCTCCCATTAGGCAACCATCACTGTTCTCTGTTCTTATGAGCCTATTTCAGTTTTGTTTGTTTGTTTGTTTTGTCCTTTATATTCTACATATAAGTGAGATCATATGGTATTTGTCTTTCTCAGTCTGATTTATTTTACTTAGCATAATATCCTTTAGGTCCATCTATGTGGACCATCCACAAAGCTAAGATTTCATTATTTTTTATGGTTGAGCAATATAACATTATATATATGTGCCACTTTTTAATCTAATCATGTATTGATGGGCACTGAGGTTGCTTCTATTTCTTGGCTATTGTAAATATGCTGCAGTGAATATAGGGGTGCATATATCTTTTCGAATTAGTGTTTTGGATCAATACCCAGAAGTGAAATTGCTGAACCTTCAAATCATTTTCCATAGTGGCTACACCAATTTGCAATCCCACCAACAGTGCACCAGGGTTCCCTTTTTCTGCATCCTCACCAACACTTGTTTTTGATTTATTGATGATTGCCATTCTGACAGATGTGAGGTGATACATCATTGTGACTATAATTTGAATTTTTCTGATGAGTAGTGAAGCTGAGCATCTTTTCATATGTCTATTGGCCATCTGTATGTCTTCTTTGGACAAATGTATATTCTGGTCCTCTGCCAATTTTTTAACTGAATTATTTGTTTTATTTTGTTTTTTGGAGTTGAGTTGTATGAGTTCCTTATACATTTTGGGTATTAATCCCTTATCAGATATTTAATTGGTGAATATATTCTCCAAAACAGAAAGCTGTCTTTCCATTTTGTTGGTGGCTTCCTTTGCTGTGTAAAATTTTTTAGCTTGATGTTGTCGCATTTATTTATTTTTTTTCTTTTGTTTCCCTTGCTCTCAAAGAGATAGATCAGAAAAAATATTACTAAAAGCAAGTTAGATATGTATAATGTCAGAGGGGCAATAGATTGGGGAATGGGGTTTATCACTTTATGATGGGTGAAATGTCTAACTATTGCATTGTTTTGTACACCTGAAACTAATGATAATAATAATAATAATACAATGAAAACAGTTAGACTTAAAAAGGAGCAATGTCAGAGAGTTTACTCCTATGTTTTCTTCTAGGAGTTTTATGGTTTCAGGTCTTACATTTAAGACTTCAATCCATTTTGAGTTTATTCTTGTATATGGTGTAATATGGTGGTCCGGTTTCATTATTTTGCATGTATCTGTCCAGTTTCCCCAACATCAATTATTGAACAGACTGTCTTTAACCCATTGTATATTCTTCACTCCTTTGTCATAGATTAAATGATCATTTGGTCGTAGGTTTATTTCTGGGCTCTCTATTCTGTTCCATTGATCTGTGTGTCTGTTTTTGTGCCAGTGCCTTGCTGTTTTGATTACTATGGCCTTGTAGTATAGTTTATATCAGGTATAGTATTACATCCAATTTTGTTCTTCTTTCTCAAGATTGCTATTTGGGGTCTTTTGTGGTTCCATATAAATTTTAAGATTATTTGTTCTAGTTCTTTGAAAAATGCCGTTGGTATTTTGATAGGATTTGCATTGACTCAATAGATTGCTTTGGATAGCATGGATATTTTAACAATATTAATTCTTCCTATCTATGAGCATGGTATATGCTTCAATATATTTGTATCTTCTTCGACTGCTCTCTTCAGTGTCATATAGTTTTCCAAATACAGGTCTTTTACATCCTTGATTAAATTTATTATTATATATTTTATTATTTTTTATGTAATTTTATTTATTTATTTATTTATTTATTTATTTATTTATTTATTTATTTTTGAGGGCAGTGTCACTGGCCCTCATATGTGGGACTGAACTGGGTCCGCTGGCTTCCCAAGCCAACGCTTAACCACTGTGCCACTCACCCAGCCCTTTTTTGATGTAATATTAAATGGGATTGTTTCCTTAATTTCTTTTTCTGGTAATTCATTATTGGTATATAAAAGTGTGATGAATTTCTAAATATTAATTTTTGTATCCTGTTACACTACCAAATTCATTTATCAGTTCTAATAGCACTTTCTATGGAATCCTTAGGGATATCTATATATCTATATATCTATATAGATATATATCTATATATCTAGAGCTACATATATAGATATAGATATAGATATAGATATAGATATAGATATAGATATAGATATAGATATAGATATTAATTCATGTCATCTGCAAATAATGACAGTTTTACTTCTTCCTTTTCAGTTTGGATGCCTTCTTTTTTTTTTTTTCTTTTTCTTGCCTGATTGCTGTGGCTAGAACTTCTAATACTATGTTAAATAAAAGGGGTGAAAGTAGGCATTCTTGTCTTGTTCCTGATCACAAAGAGAATGTGTTTAGCTTTTCTATGTGGGGTCTGATGTTAACTGTGGGTTTGTCATATGTGGTCTTTATTATGTGCAGATATGCCCTCAATTCCCACTTTGCTGAGAGTTTATATCATAAATGGATGCTGTATTTTGTCAAGCACTATTTCTGCATCTATTGATATGATCATATGACTTTTATCCTTCATTTTGTTTATGTGGTATATCACATTAATTGGTTTGCAGATATTGAACCAACCTTGCATCCCAGGAATAAATCCCAGTGATCATGGCATATGATCTTTTTAATGTACTGGTGAATTCGGTTTGCTAATTTTTTTGGAGGATTTTCACATTTATGTTCATCAGGGATATTGGCCTATAATTTTCTTTTTTTGTTCAGTCTCTGTCTAATTTTTGAATCAGGGTAATGGAGTCCTCATAAAATGAGCTTTCCCTCCTCTTGAGCTTTTTGGAAGATTTTGAGAAAGATATGGGTTAATTCTTTGCATGTTTGGTAAAATTCACCTGTGAAGCCATCTGGTCAAGGGCTTTTGTTTGTTGGGAGTTTTTTGATTACTGATTCAATTTCATTTGTTGTAATAGATGTGATCAGATTTTCTGTTTCTTCTTGATTTAGTCTCAGAAGATTGTATGCTTGTAGGAATTTATCCATTTATTCCAGATTGTCCGATTTGTTAGAGTGTAATTATTTGTAGTATTTTCTTAAAATCATTTATATTTCTGTAGTGTCTGCTGTCAATTCTCCTTCATTTCTGATTTTATTTGTTTGGGTCCTCTCTCTTTCTTTCTTGGAGTCTGGTCAAAGGCTCATCAACTTTATCTTTTCACAAAACCAGCTCTTGGTTTCATTGATCTTATGTGTTGTTTGTTTTTAGGCCTATTTTGTTTATTTCCATTCTGATCTTTATTATTTCCTTCCTTCTAATCACTTTGAGTTTTGTTTCCTGTCCTTCTAGTAACTTTAAGTGTAAGGTTAAATTGTTTATTTGAGATTTTTCTTGTTTCTTGAGGTAGGCCTGTATTGCTATGAATTTCCCTCTTAGGAATGCTTTTGCTATGTCCTATAGATTTTGGGTCATTGTTTTTGTTTGGTTTTTGTTTGTTTGTTTGTGTTTCATTTTCATTTGTCTCAATGTATTTTTTGATTCCTCGATCTCATTTTTAACCTGTTCATTATTTAGTAGCATGTTATTTAGCTTCCATGTGTTTGTGTGTTTTTCAGTTTTTTTCTTGTAATTGATTTCTAGTTTCATAATTTTGGGTCAAAGAAGATGCTTCATATGTTTTCAATCTTCTTAAATTTATTGAGACTTGTTTTGTGGCCAAAATATATATTATGCTGCTATGGGGTGAAATGCACTAAAAATATCAATTAAATCCATGTGGTTTGGTATGTTTTTTAAGGTCACTGTTTTCATGTTGATTTTCTGTCTGGAAGATCTGCCCATTGGTGCCAATGTGGTGTTAAAATCATCTACTATGATTCTATTGCTTTTACTCTCTCCCTTTATGTTGATCAATATTTGCTTTTCATATTTAGGTGCTCCTATATTGGGTGCACAAATGTTTACAAAGGTTATATCCTCTTGTTGGATTGATCTCTTTATCATTTAATGTTCCTCTTTGTCTCTCATTATAGTCTTTGTTTTAAAGTCTATTTTGTCTTATATAAGTATTACTACTCCAGCTTTTGTTTGTTTCCAAATATCCTTGTCTATTTCTTTACTTTCAGTCTGTGTGTGTATTTCAGTCTGAAGTGTGTCTCTTGTAGACAGCATATGTCTGGGTTTTGTTTTCTCATCCATTCAGCTACCCCTATGTCTTTTGATTAGAGCATTTAAGCCATTTCCATTTAAAGTGAATAGTGATGGGTACATAGTTGTTCCCATTTAATTATTTATCTTTATGGCATTTTTCCCTCCTTTTTCTTAAATAAGCCCCTTTAACATTTCTTGTAATACTGTTTTTGTGGTGATGAACTCTACCTTTTTCTTGCCTGGGAAGCTCTTCGTCTCTCCTTCAATTTCAAATGATAGCCTCGCTGGATAGAGTAGTCTTGGTTGTAGGTCCTCACTTTTCATCACTTTGAATATTTCATGACAATTCCTCTCGCCTGCAAAATTTCTGTTGAGAAATCATCTCACAATCTTAAGGGATCACCTTTGGAAGCAACTAACTGCCTTTCTCTTGCTGCTTTTAGGATTCTCTCTTTGTCTTTAACCTTTGCCATTTTAATTATCATGGTTTCTTGGTATGGGCCTCTTTGAGTTCATCCTGTTTGAGACTCTCTGTGCTCTCTGGACTTATATATCTATTTCCTTCACCAGGTTACGAAAGTTTTCAGGCATTATTTCTTCAACTATGTCTCAATCCCTTGCTTTCTCTCTTTGCCTACTGGTACACTGATGATGTGAATGTTGTTATGCTTGATGTAGTCCCAGAGGTCCCTTAAACTACTTCCATTTTTGATTTATTTTTTTTTTTCTTTTTGCTGTTCCAATTGGGTGTTTTCTGCCACCTTGTCTTCCAAATTGCTGATTCAATCTTCTGCTTCATCTAATCTTCTGGTGATTCCTTCCTATGCATTCTTCATTTAAGTTATGTATTATTAATTTCTGACTGGTTCTTTTTTATGGTTTCTATTTTCCTTTTTATATTTCGTATCTCTTTGTTGATGTTCTCACTAAGGATAAAGGATGCTTCTTATAACGATTGCTTTGAACTCTGTATCTGTATCTGTTAGGTTGATTGTGTCCATTTATTTTTAGTTCTTTTAGTTCTTTTTTTGTAATTTACTCCTGTTCCTTCATTTGGGACATATTTCTTAGTTTCCTCATTTGGCTGTGACTCTGTGTTTGTTTCTATATATTAGGTAGATCTGCTATGTCTCTCAGTCTTGGCCAGGTGGTATTACATAGTAAGTTCTCTGCAGTAGCACAGTCTCCCTGATCACCTGCACCAGTGTTCCAGAAGTATCATTTACATGCATTCCTTTTGTAGTTAAGACTCTATTACCATTGCCACATTGGTAGGTACGATTGACTTGCTGGCTGACTGGATGTAGGGTTTGGCCCTGTCCACAGCTTACAGGATGCTATGGGAGAAACTTACCCTGAAAAGAAGGATTTGCCCCAGTGGGTTCTTGTGCCTTCTGAAACCACCATATTGGTGTGCCACTTGTAGTGCTAATTGGGTGGTGCTCTGTTATGTTCTGAAGGCAGCCTCAGGTTTGTTGTTTCTGGGGCCCCTTAAGAGGCTCCAGTGCAGGCCCAGGTGAGCCCCTCCCTGTGACCAGACAAAGGCTACCTCAGTCCTGGTAGGAGCTACAAAATGATCAGCAGTTGTTTGCTGTCTGTACTGGACCTACAGGTGCATAGAAGAGGCCGCACTGCAAACCAAAGATGGCTGCCACCAGTACAAGGCCTGGGGTAGCTCCACAAAAAGCCCAGGGCACCTTGAGGTCTGTTGCCACTTGCTGGATGCCTGTAAATCTTACTTATAGAACATCCTGCAGTATGCAAGTTGGGTCACAGGATATCACCAGGGGTAACAGGATGTCATCAGGATGGGGCAAGTGGTTTTCCAAAGGTTAGTGTGGATTGTGGTTTGGCATCAGTGCTGAGCTTAGAGCTACTCAGCAAAAGGCTCAGAGCACACTGAGGCCAGCTATTGCCCACCTGTGTCCCATTTGCCCCCTAGAGTTGTCCAAAAAGAAAACTTTAGTATGGGCCAGGGCTGGCTGCTGGCTGTGAAAGTGCCTCTGGTGGTGTGCAAGTTGAGACTATCTAGTTGCTGCTGAAAGAGTCTCTTGGGGTGTGCGCGGCAGGGGCTTGTTGCTGGTCACAGAAACTGCTTCTGGTGGTGTATGAGTTGGGTGGGGTGGGGTCCCAAGGGGTCACCAGGGTTGAGCAAATGGTATTCATCAGACCAATGCGGATTCAGATTTAACTGTAGTGGAGGAAGGCACAATAGGAAAAATAGCACCCCCCTACTGGCTGCAGGGGAGAAGCGTTCTACACAGGGAAAATGGCTGCTGTCCCTCCAGTTTTGTCCCAAAGCCACACAACTCAGTCTCTTCTGGTATGTCTCTGGAGCCCCCTGAGTCACTGTCCCTCTGCTGAACCCCAGACTGAGTGCCTGTGAACTACTGAGTTTATACACTGGCCCTTTAACAGCACATATGTGTTTCTAGCAACCTTCCATCTCACCCATATGGTCAGAATCCCCACTGTTTTTCACAGCTAGTTGTTGTGGGGGGTCCACTTACCAACACTGGTACTCCAGGATGAGGATCCCAGCATGAGGCTGGGGTCCCTCACTTGTCTGGGTGGGGGAAACCACTGTAGTCAAGATAGTACTCCCAATTCTCAACTGGCACACACAGGTGTGGGGCTGGCTTGTTTTGTGTCTCTGCCCCTCCTACCAGACTCCATATGGCTTTTTCTTTATATCTTAGTTATAGGATTTCTGTTTAGCAAGTCTTCAGATGGTGCTCCAGGTTGATTGTTCTATAATTTAGTCATAATTTTAATGTGGTCATGGGGGGAAGCAAGCATAGGGTTTATCTACTACACCCTCTTGCCCCCTCTCTCCTACATAATTTATATTCAAATATTTATTTATAGTGTATTTTAAAATTCTTTTATGAATCAACTTGCCTATCTTTCTTTTTAAATTGATGTTGATAAATTATATTACTCTGTTTTTAAACCATATATATTCAATCTATGTGATATTTGTGGAATGTGTGTATTCATAATTTGGTATCCTTATTCTTGTTAAAATACTATGCTAAATTATATTTTAAATAATATATTCTGAAATTGAATGTTATCAGACAATTATTTTGGCTAAATTTTATTTTTATAATATTTTAATAAAATACATATAATTTTCCATTTATATTTTTATTTTGCACTTTTTTGGAGGCATATTTACTTTTTTATGAACATTATTAGTGCAAGTCTTCATAAATTTTTATGGTACTATTTAAAATTTTATTTCTGCCATATTTTAATTCTATTGACCAAGTTTTGATATACCTAAATCTACTATACTCCCTAAGTTTGTCATTAAGTCTCTGACATTGAGATGACAAATATACTCCCTACATTTGTCATTAAGTCTCTGACATTGAGATGTCAAATATAATAACTTGTATTGTGGTTTATTTCTCCTTGCCAATCAGCAGGTTATTTATAAAGACACTCATTTACATGTCTGTAAATATTCCACTTGCTAGATATGCTACTAATAAACATAACTTTGATTTTTTTTTTTGAGAGTGCAGCCTGTCTCTCACACAACTCGATGCTAATGTAGTAATTGATATATCCTAATAAGCAATGTTGAAAATCTCCAAACTTAGAAATAGTTCAGCATTTCAATTACCAATAAAATTAATTTTTAGGTCAGATATAGTATGCCTGTAATAATCCAATACACTTTATATTTTAGTAATTTTATTAAAGTATAAATGATATACAATATTATATTAGTTTCAGTTTTACAACACAGTGATTCTCCATTTACATCCATTATTATGTGGTCACCACAATAAGTCTAATAACCATCTATTTCCATATGAAGTTATTATGAATTTATTGTCTATATTCCCTTGCTATACATTACATTCCCATGAAATTTATTTTATTTTATTTTTTTGAGGGCAGTGTTACTGGCCCTCATATGTGGGATCGAACCGGGGCTGCTGGCTTCCCAAGGCAGTGCTTAACCACCGCGCCACATGGCTGGTCCTTGAAATTTATTTTATAACTGGGCTAAAGGTTTATCAAAGAATCAGCTCTTGGTTTCATTGATCTTATATATTTTACATTCTGTTTTATTTATTTTCACTCTGATCTTTATTATTTCCTTCCTTCTACTAACTTTGAGTTTTGTTTATTCTTCCTTTTCTAGTTCCTTTAGTTATACAGTTAGATTTTTTTATTTAAATATTTTCTTGTTTCTTGAGGCAAGCTTGTATTGCTATAAATTTCCTTCTTAGAACTGCCTTTGCTGCATTGCACTGAGTTTGGGGAGTTGTTTCCATTTTCATTTGTCTCAATATATAGATAGATAGGTAGATAGATGATGATGATGATAGATAGATAGATAGATAGATAGATAGATAGATAGATATATTTAAATATAGATGATATAGATAAAGATATATAGATAGATATACATGTAGATATAGATATAACTTAATGTTGATTTATTCTATGACCCCTTTGGTTGTTTAGTAGTATGTTGTTACATGTCCACTTGTTTGTGTTGTCTTTAGTTTCTTCTTATAATTGATTTCAACTTTCATACTATTGTGGTTGGAAAAGACACTTGATATGAATTCAGCTTTCTTGAATTTATTTACACATGTTTTGTAGCCTAACAAGTGACCTATTCTGGACAATGTTCTGTGTGTACTTAAAAATAATATGTATTCACCAAGCACATTTTATGAGGCCACTATTGCTCTGTTCCCCAAATCAGACAAAGACATTACAAAAAAAGAAAACTACGGGCCAATGTCCCTAATGAACATAGATGCAAAAATCCTCAACAAAATATTAGCAAACCGAATTCAGCATCACATTAAAAAGATCATACACCACGATCAAGTGGGATTCATTCCTGGTATGCAAGGTTGGTTCAATATCTGCAAATGAATTAATGTAATACATCACATTAGCAAAATGAAAAATAAAAATCATATGATCATATCAATAGATGCAGAAAAAGCATTTGACAAAATCAAGCAGCAATTTATTGTAAAAACTCTTAGCAAAGCGGGAATAGTGGGATCATATCTCAACATAATAAAGGCCATGTATGACAAGCCCACAGCAAACATCGGACTCAATGAGGAAAGGCTAAAAGCTTTCCCCTTAAGATCAGGAACAAGACAAGGTTGCCTACTTTCACCACTTCTATTCAACATAATTCTGGAAGTTCTAGCCACAGCAATCAGACAAGAAAATGAAATAAAAGGCATCCAAATTGGAAAGGAGGAAGTAAAATTGTCATTATATGCAGATGACATGATACTATACAGAGAGAATCCCAAAGACTCCACCAAAAAACTGTTAGAACTGATAAATGAATTTAGTGAGATAGCAGGATACAAAATTAATACTCAGAAATTAGT
The DNA here is from genome assembly GCA_033961575.1 of Aselliscus stoliczkanus. Classification (NCBI taxonomy): domain Eukaryota; kingdom Metazoa; phylum Chordata; class Mammalia; order Chiroptera; family Hipposideridae; genus Aselliscus; species Aselliscus stoliczkanus. Next base: position 157,033,440 of record CM066731.1, read on the forward strand.
TGCATCTCTATACAACAATAATAAACTATCAGAAGAAGGAATCAGGAAATCAATACCATTTACAATTGCTTCAAAAACAATAGAATATCTGGTAATAAATTTAACCAAAGAAGTAAAAGACCTGTACTCAGAAAAATTATAAGACTCTGAAGAGAGAAATCAAAAATACAAATTAATGGAAATACATTCCATGTTAACGGATAGGAAGAATTGATATATTTAAAATGTCAATACTTCCTAAAGCAATATACAGATTCCATGCAATTTCTATCAAACTACCCAGGACATTTTTATCAGAAATAGAACATATCCTAAAATGTATATGGAACCATAAAAGACCTGAATAGCCATGGCAATCTTGAGAAATAAGAACAAAGTTGGGGGGGGGGGGGCGGCCGAGTGGCACTGTGGTTAAGCACTGGCTTCAGAAGCCAGCAGCCCTGGTTCGGTCCCACATATGAGGGCCAGTGACACTGCCCTCAAAAAAAAAAAGAACAAAGTTACGGGTATCACTCTCGCCTACATCAAATCATACTACAATGCTATAGTAATCAAAACAGTATGGTACACCCATAAAAACAGACACATAGATCAATGGAACAGAATAGAGAGCCCAGGAATAAACCCATTTATATATGATCATTTCATCTATGACAATGGAAGCAATAATTTACATTAGAGTAAAGATAGTTTATTTAATAAATGGTGCTGGGAAAATTGGACTGACACATGAAAAAAAAATGAAAATGGACCACCTACTTACATCATATACAAGAACAAATTCAAAATGGATTAAAGACTTAAATGTAAACCCTAAAACCATAAAACTCCTAGAAGAAAACATAGGGAGAAAATTTGCAGACATCACCCTCAGCAATATTTTTACTGATATATCCCCTTGGACAAGGGAAATAAAAGAAAAAATAAACATATAGGACTACATCAAACTTAAAAGTTTTTTCACAGCAAAGGAAATCATCAGTAAAACAGAAAGGCAGTCTACTGAATGGGAGGAGAAACTTGCCAATGGTATATCTAATAAGGGGTTAATATCCAAAATTTATAAAACACTCATTCAACTCAACACCAAAAAAAACCAAATAACCCAATTAAAAATGGACAAAGGATATGAAGAGACATTTCTCTAAAGAGAACATACAGATGGCCAACTGGCATATAAAAAAATGTACAACCTCACTAATCATTAGAGAAATGCAAATAAAAACCACAATGAAATACTATCTCACCCCAGTCAGAATGGCTATCATCAATAAATCAGCAAACAACAAGTGCTGGCGAGGTTGTGGAGAAAAGGGAACCCTGGTGCACTATTGGAGGGACTGCAGTTTGGTGCAGCCATTATGGAAATCAGTATGGAGGTATCTTCAAAAACTGGAACTGGAACTACCTTATGACCCAGCAATTCCACTCTTGGGTATCTATCCAGAGCAACTCAAGATGCTAACTTGAAAAAATATGTGCAGCCCTGTTTTTTGCAGCACTATTTATAATAGCCAAAACTTGGAAACAACCGAAATGCCCATTGGTAGACGACTGGATTAAGAAACTGTGGTACATTTATACAATGGAGTATTACTCCGCTATAACCAAGAATGAAATCGTACCATTTGCAACGATATGGATGGACCTAGAGATTATTATGTTAAGTGAAATAAGTCAGCTGGAGAAAGACAAATACCATATGATCTCACTTATATGTGGAATCTAAAAAATACTGAGTGAACAAGCAAAGTAAACAGAAATAGTCTCAGAGATATAGAGGAAAAACTGGTTGCTAGTTGGGAGGTTGATGGAAGGAAGGGAGAAGGGGAACGGATTAGACAGCATAAATTGATAACCAGTATTGCCACAGGGATACGAAAGACAGTTTGGGGAATATAATTAATAATGTTGTAAATATTTTGTAGGGTGTCAGATGATCACATATCTTGTTAGGAAGACCACTTCATTGGTGGGGTAGAGGCTTGATCACTGCACTGTACACCTGAAGCTGATGTTATATAATATTGTATGTCAACTGTAGTTGAAGTCATGGGATGTGGAGTATAGTGTGGGAATGGAGTCAATGGAATTGTAATAGATATGTATGATATCGGGGTGGGGGGAGTGGGGTGGCAGATTGGGGGACTGGGGTTGTGACTTTGAGGGATAAAAAGTATAACTATTGCACTGTGTTGTATACCTGAAACTAATTTTATTTATGTAAAATTTATGTAAAAATAAATAAACAAACATATAAACAAAAAATAATTGTATTCTGCCATTTGGGAAAGAAATGTTCTAAAATATCTATTAAGTGCATCTGATCTAATGTGTTGTATAAGGCCAATGGTTCTTTGATTTTCTGCCTCAATAATCTATCCATTGTTGTAAATAGGGTATTCAAGTCCCTTACTATTATTGTATCACTCTCAATTTCTTTCTTTATGTCTATTAATACTACTTAATATATTAAGGTGTGCCTATGTTGGATGCATAAATATTTACAAATGTTATATTTTATTCTGGAATTGACCCCTTTATTCATTATATATTTACTTTGTCTCTTTTTAGAGTCTTTGTTTTAAAATCTATTTTGTTTGATATGCATATTGCTACTCAGGTTTTCATTTGTTTGTTTCTATTTGCATGGAATATCTTTTTACATTCCTTCACTTTCAGTCTGTGTGTGTTTTCTATCTGAATAGACTCTCTTGAAGGCAGCATAGAGACACCTCTTTTTTTTTTTTTTAAAAACCCATTTAGTGTCCCTCTGTCTTTTGATTGGATCATCAATCCATTTGCATTTAAAGTAATTATTTGCAGGTATGTGTTAAATGAAATTGTGTTTTTTTATTTTTTGGGTTGTTTTTGGTTGTTTTTGTAGTTTTTCTCTGTTCCTTTCTTGTCTTTCTTCCTTTGTATATGCTGGTTTTCTTTAGTGTTATATTGGAGTTCCTTTCGTTTTATTTATTGTGTATCTTTTGTAGGTTTTTGGTTTTTGGTTACCATAAGGTTCACCTATATCTATTGAGCTTGCTAAAAAAATGTATACAAGTGGACACTTTGGTCAACATTGCTCAAGCAGTAGTTTTCCATAATTAGAAGTGTCTGGATGCTGATGGTACCCACTTTGAGCACCGCTTGTAATTGCATAAATCAAATGTAACTTGTATTTATCTTTTGCTATTGGTATATATTGAGTATTGCAATTTTAGTACACTTTTCCTTCCTTAAAATGTGTATACATTTTTTTGGCACTCTGTATATCTATATCTATAATCTGTATATCTATTGTATAGATATATAGCAGTTTATTTTAAGCTAATAGGCATTTTATTTTGAATACATTCTGAAAATTCCACAGTTTTACTCTCTCCTCCATACTTTGTTTTTGACATTATATTTTAGATCTTTTTGTTTTGTGTATCCTCTATTTACTTATTGTATTTTAACCTTTATACTAGATTTTTAAGTGGCAGATCCACTACATTTACTACATATTTCCCTTTACATGTGAGTTTTTATATATAAAATACATTTTAAGACCATACATTTTTTAGTTTAAAATTTTTAATTTTCTGGTAATGGCCCTTTTTCTCCTAATTACAGAAGATCATTTAACATTTATTTTACAGTAAGTTTAGTGGTCGACTCTAATGTTTGCTTTTCTGGAAAACTCTGTTTCTTGCCTTCAATTCTGATTAATAATCTAGGTTGTTGGATTTTTTTCAGCACTTTAAGTATATCCTACCACTTTCTTCTGGCTTGCAAAATTTCTGCAGAGAAATCAACTAACATATTTATATTTCCCTTGTGTGTGACTGTTCTTTTACTCTTGTTGCCTTTAAGAGTCTCTCTTCTTTAACTTTTGCCATTTTAACTACAGTATGTCTTGGTGTGTGTCTCTTTGGATTCCTCTTGTTTGGAACCCACCATGCTTCCTAAACCTAGAAGTCCATTTCCTTCCCACTTTACGAAAGCTTTTAGCCATTATTTCTTCAAGTAAGTTTTCTGCCCTTTCTCTCTCTCTTCTCCTGCTGGAATCTCAATAATGTAAAAGTTACTGTCTTTGATGTTGTCCTAGAAGTCCCTTAAATATCCTCATTTTTAAAATTTTTTGTTATTGCTGTTCTGATTGGGTAATTTCCACTGTTCTATCTTCCAGATCGCTAATTCATTCTTTTGTATAATCTAATCTGGTGTTGATTCCCTCTAGTGATTTTTTTTTACATTTCACTTATTGTATTCTTCAGCTCTAGTTTGTTCTTTATTATGTCTCTCTGTTGATGTTTTTCACTGAATTTCTGCATTCTCTCAAATTCAGTGAACAGCCTTAAGACCATCACTTTGAATTCTTTATCAGACAAATACTTGTCTCTATTTCTTTAAGGATTTTTATTCATTTTTTCCCTTGTTCTTTCATTTGGAACATATTCCTTTGTCTTCTCATTTTCTCTTACTTTCTGTGTTTGTTTCTATGTATTAGACAAAACAGCTATCTCTTCCAACCTTAAAGTGTAGTGGCTTTGTGTAGGAGCAACCTCTGTGTAGATTATGTGTGCTGGGCGGTTTTGACAGGCCAGCAGAAGCTGAAGGCGGTGTATATGGCACCAGGAACAGCCTGGTGCATCAATGGGTTGGAGCTGCAACAGGCCCTGGTGGCCAGAGCATGCTGTGGAGACCTTGTAGGTGGCCAGAGTGCTTGTACCATGCTCTTATCTAGACTGTCTAGGTGGAGAGGAAATGTAACAATGGTGTTCATCAGCACCTCTGACCCCAAAGAGTTCCTGCACATCCTGGGAGTTCCTGGAGTTCTCCACCTATTAGACAAGTGTTTTGGGGTCAATAAATGGAATTTTTTCATGTATAGTCTAGGAGCCCTTTAAATTACTGTTCTTTTGCTATACCCCAGGGCAGGTGAGTCTTCCAAGCTTCTCAATGATATTTCTCCCTACTGTAAGTCACATGTGGGAGTGAGGTCCCCATGATTACCATGTTACTTTCTCTTCTACCCTTCTTTATTTGGTTCCTCTCTCATTTGTTGTGCAGAAAGCTCTTCAATCAGTCTCTAGTTCTTCAGGATGAATTGCTGTATATGTAGGTGTATATTCAGTTTGTCCACTAAAGGGGGTGAGTTCAGGGTCTTCTTTCATGGTGGCCATCTTCACCTTAATCCAATATACTTTAAATAAAATTGAACATGATTATACATTTATACCCCTTAGTTCAAGTAAACCTGAAATACTGCACCATAAACTTGCTGACTCAAGTCTGTTCTAGCAAAGGCAAATTATTTTTTCAATATCTGAGGCCTGGTGCTGCTGAATTATATAATCCTATCATTTTCTCTATTTTATTGAATAAACTCAGAAATTAACAAGAATCTTTGTATTTTTAATTATAAATTTTACAGATTTGACTTCAACAAAAGATAATGGTTTAAAGCTAATCATTTCCTTTTTCTTTATGGGTTTTGATTCTGTTTGGTTTAAAAAAGTAGTATTTACCTCCTTCCTAGCTGTTGTATGAAGACTACAAGAAAGCAGTTCTTTATTTGGTTCTTAGGAAAGTCATGAATAGCAATTGCCTATAGAGTGAGGCTGGAAGTGAAATCCATATGTAATGCCTCTGTCAGCAAAGACGTAGTAGAACAGGGTTTATAACAAATATTCACATCTGCTGCTTTGGACACTCTAATCCATCCTAAGGATATTTGCTGTGTCAGGCTTTGTTCTAGATGAAGAAGCCCAGTAGTTATAAAGGTTTGCAAATAGGCCATATTTATCATGATTAGCTTTACTTTTATAACTTTTTTTCTGTTTTAGAGATATTATGACAATTTTAAGTATAATTTGTGATTAAATATTTCAGTGTGACATTTATGGTGATATCATTATAGAATTTTCATTATGAAATGGATAAATTCTATTTTGACAATATATCACATACTTAAAATCTGTCAAAAAGTCATCATTGATAACAATATTACACTGGAAGTGGAGAACATAATGACTAAAAGCCCAAGTTTTAGATTCAAAGTATTTGTGATTAAATGCTAGCTCCATCCATCCATGGGGTATCATCTTAAGCAAATTTCTTGGCCTTTCCAAACCTCTCTTTATTCACCTATGTAACAGAGTTAATATTTTATTTATCATTAAATTATTGTAAGGATTATATGGAATAATACATGCTGGGTACTAAAATCTAGTATCTAACATGTTGAAAGAGTTTAATATATGTGAAATGTTGTTACTAAAATGATACTTTATGCCTTCTAAGGATGATTAGATAATCCCATGAATAGTACTAATATCATACTTATTTACCTCATCCCATGTTCTGTATTTATGCAAACAAATTCTACTGTATTTACTTACCTCCAAATTCCCTGATTGTTTGCTACTAAACTTTTTTATTTTTTATTTTTGAGGGCAGTGTCACTGGCCCTCACATGTGGGACCTGAACCGGGGCACCGGGGCCGCTGGCTTCGCAAGCCAGCGCCTAACCATCGCACCACTTGGCTGGCCATGTTTGCTACTAAACTTTTAAAAATAAAAGTATTAATTAGAATTGGATTGGTGATATAATTTTCCTTTAAAGAAATTATTTACTCAAAAAATATATGGTATAAAAATTATGCAAATACTCTGTGATGCATTCAATTCTCTTATGTAACAAAAATTTAACAGTATTTTGAATTTTAAATTAGAGAAAGAAAAACAAGTCATCTTTAAAATGGAGGTATCTTCAGTTCAACTGCAAAGAAATTTATTGAATTAATGAGTATCACAATTTTAAAAATAAGTATACTATTACAGTTTTAAGTAATAATTCAGTATGATTATAATAAAAAGTTGAAGTGCAATGTAAATTTTAAAATATAAATTATCCATTTAAAATAGAAATTATATATATATGTATGCATAACACATATATATTCTCTCATATGTGTGTGTATGTAGATCTAAACAATTTATCACAAATAATTCACTTTTAAAAAGCTGCATTGCTTAGTGGTTTTAATCTCATCTTCTCAAAATTATTTATTAATCCCAAAATATAAAGAGACTAGCAAAGCATTTTATGACCTCTTCACATAAAGCAGGCAGAGCATTAGGTGTTACTTCCTTATTTAAAATTTCTGTAATATAATCATTGACATGTCTTAGTTTGGGCAGGAATTATTCCCTATACTGACAGGAGTTAGTTCATATTTAATGACTATATCTAACATAAAATGAATCTGTTAAATTAAAATTGAAATAAAACTGTATTTCCATTGCTTATAAACTGTGACTGCTTGAAATGAAACTTTGATATCTTCTCTCTCTCTCTCTCTCTCTCTCTCTCTCTCTCTCTCTCTCTCTCAGGTCGAGTATTAGCTCAGGCGAGTGGAAGTGGGATTATTCATTTGCTGGATCTTAAATCAGGACAAATTCACAAATTGATGGGCCATGAGAATGAGACTCACACGGTTGTATTTTCTCATGGTGGAGAGAGTCTGTTTTCTGGAGGCTCTGATGGCACTGTCCGAAAATGGTCTTGATTGTCAGCATATCCAACTGCAGAGGGCATTCCCTTTCAGACTTGAAAATGCCTCTCATATAGTCCCAAACCAGTACATATCTGGTTAAATATGCCAGCAGGTAACATTTACAATTCGCTTTAAAACGTGCTTTAAACATATATTTGAGTGTTCATACTGTTACCAATAAAATAATAAAAAACCTTTCTGCTCATTTATTTGTGTATGGGTCTTTTTCCTTTCTCATTTTGATATGAGTTTAGAGGCAGAGCATCTTTGCTAGGAGTTTGGAGGAAACAGCTTTACAATGACGCCTAATGACAGACTAGATGAATTACAGGAGATTGATTTTGAATGTTGGAGAACACACTGCAGGAGAACCAGGCTACTTTTTAAAAAATCAAATTCAAACTGCAGGAAGACCTGAAGTTTAACCATGTAGCACAGGGAAAGTGTTTCTTCAACTAAAGGGTCAAACAGAATCGGGGAGCATATATCTTCACAGCTTCTTTGACAAAGATTATGCTTATCTATTAATAATAGCAATCAGAGACTGCAGATGACTTAAATCTAAATGCAAGCCTTTTCCGGAACTTTCATTTCCGTAACCCATCCGAGAATACATTAAGTATAATTACAATGTTTTTTTATTTTTAATTGTAATTTCAATGCAAATAAGTATCTCGCACGTCAAGTGCCTTTTACCCCTCCTAATGCGTGCATCAGCTGTATAAAGTGCTACTGCTTAGACAACACTAGTCTGGTCTCCAGAAGCAGCTCGGGATTTCGACCGAGATGGGCTCAGAAGCCAGTTGGCGCTGTCCGTGGTGCTGAGGAATTCCCGGCTGCCGGCAGAATGAGCTCCAAATCAGCAGTCTGCAAACTGCTCTCAGTGATGCAGAAACCCAGCTAAAGTTGCTCCTTTCCTCCGCGTCCACAATTAGTATTTTCCTGTGTGTTAGAGGGGATTCGAGTAACATATTGTGGATGATGCTGATGTTATTGCCAGCGGAGTGGGCTTTAAGCTTCAGCATGCTGTTGCTGTTTGTGATCCACAGAGCCTAGCCAAATCACCTCTACTGCCGTAGCAAACACTGTGTAAATGAACTCATGTGTGGAGGAGGCGTAATCGGCCAGGAAATTTCATAGAAGGATCGGGGAAAATGCTAAATAGAAGTTCAACATGATTCTGCTACTGGGGTCTGGATTTCTACAGGACCAGCATTGCTTCTTGCTTTGAATTCTGAAGACAGGTCCAAAGCATATTTCATATGTGTGTCTGCTGTATTTTTCTCTGGAAGGGCGGGAGACTGCTTCTTGACTGTGGTTTGAAATGAGAGGTAGAGAGAATGGATTGCCTTTAATTCAAGCCTGAAAATGTATTCTTTGGATAATTAAAGAGAAACTGCTTTCTTAAAACATACCTGATCTTTTAGTTCATATTGGTCTGTGACCCCCATCACCACCATTAACCTCCAGAGTGATTAGGTAAGTGTATCTTATGACATGAGTTACATTTGTTTTCTCAGAGACACAGATGCAGTCATTTTAAATCATAGGTAGCAATATGGGGAAAGGGGAAAGTTTAGCTGGGAAGTGATCTTCTGTTTAACAATGTCTACTTACTTATTAAAAATCTTCAGATAACCATTTGATTGGATTTCTCTAATGTTTTTTTTCTCTTAAATAAATAGTGTCTTAGACTGAACTAGAGCAGCTCAATTATGAAGAGGGATTTTTAAAAATAGCCTAAGAACTTTGTTATATTAAAAAGAAAATGTTGTTTTCTCCATGCAGATTTTAAAATGCATTTCATAAAATAAAAGGATGTTTAATGTTTATATAAAGTGGATATCACACCCTTTTTTTACCTTTAAGTTTACATTTACCATAACCTGACACATTAATGCCTACCTGTGGCTTGCAAAGAGATAATTTTTGTCTATGTCCTTTTGAAGCAGAATGATATGGGTATTTTATATGGCTTATCTTGCATATATTGACAGATACTACTGAAATACTATAAGGAATTACAATAGCCCTTTTTTCTTCCAAAATAAACTTTCTAAATATGTGAGAGATGTATAAAATGCATGCCTTAAGTAGTAAAATATATGTATGCTTTTTTCAGAAGCTTCTGTTGTGTTTGTGGCCTCTGTAGTAATTTCAGAGGGAAAAAAAAATTGCTTTGTGAAAGGGAGCTTCCAGCTTCTCAAGTAGAATTATAGGTTTGCATTTTTTTGTTCTGTCATGACTCATTATTTTTGACATTTTTTTAAAAAAAATCCATCTCCTTTATCATTACCTACCCAACAGGAATTCTAATATCAGAGAGCAGATTTCTCTTGAAGGGAGGACATGAATATACTATCTTCCATTTTACTATTTCTAGAATTTGCATATCTAACTTAAGAAGCAAATATTCATAGTTCATGAAGTTTCCTAATGCCAAGTTTATCTTATTTAAAATTATCATCAGTATATGTTAGACTGAAAAGAGATGGTTTATCATTGCTCTTATTATAACCTGAAAAGAAACCAATAAATAATATTGATAAATGATCTCTGAATATGTTCTATATACAATCTTAGTGATATTGGCATAAAGCCAAAAGCATTTAGATAGACAAATGAACTATTTGACATTTTTCCTTAGCTATTACTCCCTAAAGTCACAGTTTCCCCAGAGTTTTGGTATGAGTTAGTCACTCTAAACATTTAAATAAGAACCCCCTAGGAACACTCCACACAAGCATTAATATTAAGTGAAGTTTTCAAGAGTCAATGCCACCAAACTAATAAGGCATATTTTCTATGAATGGTAACAACTTATTACTGTTTTAAGAAATTTTAATAAATAGCTTTACACCAGCATTTTTGCACAAAATGACACTGGCATTTTTGTACAAAATGCAAATATCTTTGGCATGTCAAAAAAGAAGTGTGTATTCAGGACTGTATAAATGGTATTTATTATATATTGAAATATAATTCAAATAGTATTATAAGGATACTAGATTCATGATTCTGTGAAATAAAATGCATACATACATCTTTCCTGCCCACTAGGAGCTTACTTCCTGAGTAAAATAAAGGTATGGACAATAATAAAAATAGATTTATTTTTAACAAATTATTTTTAATACATGCAGCTCTCTCCTTGTATTTATTATTTTAAATTTATTTTCTCTTATTCACTGTGGAACAGTTGTGCTGTTTTTCTTCTTGCTATGTTTTAAAATCCAGATTTATGTCATCTAAAACAAGTAACCCATATCAAGGCCATTGTTCTCCAATTATGGGCATAAAGAAGTAGGAAGGCCTTTATAGTGAATCCATTCCATTATAATTTCTATTCAATTGTTGAGTTTTTTCCCATCTTTCTTTCTTCTCTTCCCTACTTAGAAGTAGAATTTTTCTCACTAAGCTCTTGAATTTTCATACAGCTAATTGTAACATATATACATTTGGGCACTGAAACTGGAGGTTCCTAGGTGAAATAACTCCATAAAACCCAAATTTTAATGTATATGTTGTCAAGGACAAACTCTACAAATTTTATAATAAAATGTAGATAATTGCAAGAATTTAGTCTATTTGAGGTCTATCTTTCAAGCAGATCCCAAATACACAGGTTAAGAGCATAGGCTTAAATGAATCTGTATTTTCTTCATATATGTCATATTATTCTTTTTGAATATTTATTTTCAGCCTACCACTCTTGTATTCCCATGGAAGGAGCTGAGTATATTTAATATTAGGAGCACATCCAGAAGCCTTTGAGGAGGGGGATGGCTCTTCATATTCATGAAGCTTGCATACTTCTGTTGGTCATCCCTGGATTGGTCACCCCTGCTGCCATCAGTCATGAAGACTATCCTGCTGATGAAGGTGACCAGATGTCCAGTAATGACAATCTGATCTTTGATGACTATCGAGGCAAAGGGTGTGTGGATGACAGCGGCTTTGTATACAAGTTGGGAGAACGATTTTTCCCAGGGCATTCCAACTGTCCATGTGTCTGTGCTCTGGATGGACCTGTTTGCGACCAGCCAGAATGCCCTAAAATTCACCCAAAGTGTACTAAAGTGGAACACAATGGATGCTGTCCTGAGTGCAAAGAAGTGAAAAACTTTTGTGAATACCATGGGAAAAATTACAAAATCTTGGAGGAATTTAAGGTATGACTTACCATCCATATTAATTGAATACTAACTTTTCACAGCACATACTTAGTAAATTAGTACATTAAAATTAAAGTTGGAAAAACATATTTACATTTACCTTTAATTTACAACAATATGATTCCAGATAGCATAAGTATTATTCAAGTCAACAAATGGCCAATTGGTTTGTTGATCATTATCTGAAGGGCTTCAAGATAACGTTTTCCTTTAGAAGTATTTTGGTCATGCTTAACATTTCTTTTGCCCTTAAACATTTCTTCTGTGTTACTAAAAATATATTTTCTTAGGGAAACAATTTTGTTTGGAGGCTATGTGTCTATTAAGTTCATGTTTAAATTTTGTAAGGGGTGTGTGTGTGTGTGTGTGTGTGTGTGTGTGTGTGTGTGTGTATTATTAGCCTATATTTGGAGCCATTTAACTATAGCCTAGAATTATCTGTTTAGAAAATGCAGATGCTATAGTGATACAACTCTGATCTGTGGTCTTTATATTAGGAGTATGCACTGGACCTACTTGTTATAGAGCATCACCTGCATTCTGCTGTCTGCTCATCAGATTTTTTTACTCATAGGACCCCAGAGAGGACTGTGTTTTTATAGTAGTCCATTGTAAAAAAGTAGTGAAAAAAAAAGCAACTAATTTTTCAGCTTCAGTAGTATTTCTTGGTCTTTCTTTTATGCTTGTATCAAATTTTCAAGCATTGGGTTGTCGGAAAAATCAAGCTGCATTTTTGCAATGAAAAACATAGAAAAAATATGTCACAACTTTTCTGACAACCCAATAACTTGGAATTCATTTTTATCTCTTCTTAGAGTCTCTTTTCTCCAATGGCTACTTTTAATTAAGGTTTCCTACAAGCCAGATCTGAGCCCTGAGGGCATAAATTAATATGTCAAATTACCCTCCTTAAATATAATGACAGTTTGTGCTTTGGAGTGTCTGACATACTGATGGCTTGATATAAAAGATTTTCATTTTATCTAACCAAGTTCAGTGACAAAATGCCCAGAACATGATATGTAAAAGAAGATATAGCTAGTTTTCAGTGTGACCGTGTATGTTTGAGAGAGAATGTTAAGGTATTTGCACTGACCCAGCTCCTTCTCCACAAGAGTCAAATAGTGGAGGAAGTCAATATGTGGCAAAAAGGTTTTAACTGATCATGATCAGAGTATTCTGTGTTTGGGCATTTCATTGCATTCAGTCCTTTCCAGGTTATGGGGGTACAAACCAGTTCTAATTTGCACAAGAATCCCAATCATTTAACCAGATTCCCAAATATATGAGGGGAATTGTAAAGATAATTATCATTTTCAACTATCTTGCACATGTTATTCTAGACTTTTGTCTTCCATGTATTATAATGTTATGTTGTACAATATTGAGAAGAGGCTTGAGAGTCTAGTAAAATTATCATTAGTGACATCAAATAATAATTTAGAGTATAGTGCATTTATTAATGGCTTTACGGTCTCTAAAATATTGGATACATGTTGACATTAGCTAGTATTACTTTTAGGATAATGAAAGTAAAGGCATGTTAACACATGATTTGATTCTAGACAGGGTTCTAGAATCATGTCACTTTTTTAGTACGCATATTTATCTAGAGTTGAATGCAAAACTCATTGTAGGATAGCCTAGCCCAAGCAAAAAAAAAAAAAAGTACATCAGATAAAATTTCTGAGATTTTTATAATTTGGTAATCAATGTTTAATAAAGGATAAAAGATATTGACAGATTATTTGAAGTTGGTTAATTTACCACTAAAAACACTATAGTTTTAGCTCTATTTGTTAGATTTTATTTTATTACAAAAGTAATAACTATTTACCATGTCAAACAATAAAGATATAAAGATAAAGTTAATTCCTTTACTCTAATTATATGTCCCTTCTGTAGTCATTATATAACCCACTGATGTACATACAACGTTTCCACCTGACTCTCTATGCCTTGAGGTTTTTTAATGTGATTTTTTTTCTTAAAGCCACTTTTTTACAACACTTAAGAGTTATAAGAGATTTAGTGATTATCTAGGGCAAATTCCTAAAAATGAGGAACTGAGATCAATAAAGTTTACTCTCCAAAATTATCAAATTATTATACCTATTTCTAAACACTGCTATTCTATAAAACATCTACATAACCTCTCAAAGCACTTTGGCTCAAGAGCCAGGTAGACCTGGATTCAAATCCCAGATTCATCACTTAGAAATAAGACTTTGGAAGGAGTCCTTAATCTTCTTGAGTCAGAGTGGCTTTGACTAGAAAATGACCATCATAACAATTATTTCTCTTGGGAGAAGATATTGGGAAGATTTAATGAGATGATTTTTGTGAAGTTAGCAACCTTGTGATGACTGGTACACATAGATATTGAATAAATGGTTGTTGCCTTTCTAAGCTCTTATGTCCAAGGATTTATTCTAAGTTCTAAATTCCTCTATATCTTTACCTACATTTTATAGTGGAAGCCCAACTTTAAAAGCCATTCAACTGAAAGAATCCCAATACATTTTTTAAATGTTCTACTTATCTATGTGTAGTATCTATACCTAAGTAAATAGCAGCCATAATCTATCTTCTTAATTATCTTTCAATTCAGCTTGCAACAGACACGTAACTAATTTTTAAAGATGTATGGAACTTTCACATAATAATCTTGGCATATTATTTAGGAGGTTATATTATGCGCTATGTCTGCACATCATATATTCATCCAACAAGCATTTATTGGACTGTTATGATACAGGACACTATAGTTCTACTTACACTGGGAAGTGAGATATCTTGAAGATAAAATCCCCGCTCACAAGAAAAGCAGACACAATGTGGAGAGCAGGGCAGGGCTGGGGGGAGAGGAAGCAGTCTAAGGTAAAGTAGATGATTGTGAAGCTGAACACCAAGGAATTGTGTTGCTAAAAACTTGTCAACATGGTGTGAGTTTGGTGAACAAACTTTATTTTTCTTCAGGATGGTCCATGTTGGGCCTGTTCTTAAAGAACTAATTAAAATTGATCTGGGGAGATTAAAATTCCAAAGAGGAGGCAGTTTGAGCAAAATCAGAGATTGGGGTGAATGAAATCTGCAAAGCAAGGGAATAGATGAGAATAACAAGAAGCTAGATCTTACTAAAATGCAATTATGCAGACAGAAGTAAATTTGTATATGTATTTTGGACAGTGGAGAAAGGAACTTGAATACTGGGCCAAAATATTTATAGATTCAGTCTGAAGAATAAGAGAATAAAACCTAAAGAATAAAATGCAGGTTGTTGTGCATAGAGATGACCTAGTTAAATGTGTTTTTTAAACAAGATCACTTGGTAGCCAAGTATAGAATTGAATAAAAGGTGAAGAGAAATTAGTGGCTGGGGAGGTGGGGCTGCTGCAAACACACAAAGAATGAGATGACCAGTATGCATAAGAACAAAAACATTCAGGACAGTGTTTAGGATCAAAATCTCAATTCCCCGGTATAGTCTAAATGATACTCATCGACCTCTCCAGGGATCCCTGACTCTCAGTAACTTCTCTTCCCTGTGTGCTGGTATATGCTGTCCCACAGTTTTCCACCATTGCACGCCTGTATAAATCCTGCTAGATGACTTCAAAACTCTTAAACCTCATTTCCTTTGGAAAGCTCTCTGATTGTCCTCCTGCTGCATCTGAGCTGAGTCTCCTTCCTCCCCTGTATGTTCTCACAGCATGCTGTGCATCCCATTACACAAGAACAGGAATCAGAGCCAGGCACTGTTAACACCTCTGTGTTCATTAAAATGCATTTCATTTCATAAAAACAGTAAGAAGATTATACTTTTATTAACCTTCTTTTACAGATAAGAAAACTGAAGTGTCCAAGTGTAATAGATTGCCCAACATCATACAGCTCTAAAGCGTAAGACCCAAGCTTCAAACCCAAGCAACCCTGCTCCAGAATCGAAGCTCTTCACCACCCCTGCTGCCTTTATCACAATACAATGATATAATTTGACACCACCTGTCTCTCCCACTAGACAGGGAACCCGTTGAGCCAATGGACAGTGTAGCTGCTTTGTTTTTTTTTTTGTTTTTTCTTTTCTCCTCTGTTCCCAACCCTAGCACTCCTACATGAACCAAATACCAGGCATTCAGTACATTTTTGGTAAGTGGCCTAATGGCTCAGATTATAACTGAACCCATAGCGTAAAGAGATAAATTAGAGGTGCTTTTTTTTTTAAATGCCTTAGTTTCTTTCTGTTTGTATGTTGATCACCTTCATTTTAATTAGTTAAAGGAGCACTCAAAGTTCAGATAAAAAAAGAGAGCTCTTCCAGCCCCTAAAGATGACACACATTGTTCGCGAAACACTCATTTCCATCCTGCTACTTTCAATTCCATCTTCCTACCTGAGTTTATAACTCTCACTCAGCTAGAATTAGCTTTTGTGTATTTTTTTTAAAAAAACAAACTCTAAAACTTAAACTAATTTAGTTTTAGGTCAGACGCTGAAGGTTATATTACATGCAGCTAAAAGAAATAGTCCAGTTTTTGCATAGCTCATTTTATTTTAAAGTGATTTTCAGCAGTCAACTTGCCCAGCTTCCCTAATTGAGGATTTGGGTTCTCCCAAGGTCTGCCTTTCTCTGCAGCCATTGACCTTTGTCCTCACCAAAGTTACTCTTGGATTCTGTCTCCACCCCAGTGTTATAATGACACCCCCTCCCCCATGTTTTAGTTGTGAGTGCCTCACTCTACACAGTTGCAAAACATATGTTCCTACTTCGGTCTTTTCTGATCACCAAATTCAAATGTAAATTAATCCACATGTGTCACCTGGTAGGAAGAAGAAAGTTGTTTATAAAGGTTATCGTATTATTTTCTTTTCAAAATAACTGATGCAAGCTTTGAAAATGGATCTCTCTCTACTTTTTTTTTGAAAACTCTACGTTTTCCAGTGTTCTGGTAATAATGTGTTAAGATAAAGGTCACTGTCGAGTAGTTCTCTCATCTTTCTTTTATGTGTACCCGGGCAAAATAACACTGGACCTACTTTTGAAAAAATAAGGAGTATAAATAATAAATTACAATAGCATTTCCTATAAAAAAAAAAGTTGATTGGAAATGTAGACCCTGTCAGCCTTGACTCTGTGCTTAACTAACTTATGCTGGGTTTCCCAAAGGGTGAAATGATTTCTTATTTTGCTCAGTATTTCTATAACTCGCACTCAGCTAGAATTAGCTTTTGTGTATTGTTTTTTTTAAATGCTCTGAAACTTGGACTGATTTAGTTTTTGGTCAGACACTGAAGGTTGTACTACATGCAGCTTTTGCATAGCTTGTCTTATTTGAAAGTGATTTTCTGCAGTCAACGCCCAGCAGCCCTAATTCAGGATGTGGAGTTGCTCAAGGTCTACCTTTCTCTGCAGCCATTGGTTTTGGTCCTTTTCCCATTGTGGGCCAAAGACAGCAGCAGATCAGGTTTCCAATTTTTATTTTTAAAAGGTTCAACATGATTATTTTCTCAGGCCACACCTTTGTGCATATATTAGTTTTTTTTTAAAAAGTAAATATGTGGTGAGCTGCCTAGATTTAGCCCTGAATTTTGTATTTAATATTGAAATCTTGAAGAAAGAAGAGGACAGAAAATTAATCAACTGGAGCATTTTGCCAAATCATCACACCCATAGAAATGTCAATGCCAAGGTTTAGGAGTGACTTGCTCGTCAATGACTACATTCTCAGGAAGGCAGGTTTTCCAGCTTTCTCATCAATCTATTCCCCATTATTAAAGTCCAGTGCTGTAATGTTAAACCCATAATACTGTTAGGGCAGGAATGAGTTTTGCATTTAGGTTTGGGAAATTTGTTTGATGTCACCTTTTTTTTTTTTAAACATGTGAAAAGAATGGAAGGCAACATGTTTAAGGGCTGAGGAACAAATATGTGAAAGAAGAGGAAAAACTGGAGGCTGTAAAGAAATCTCAATTGAGGGACTAATAGTTAACACCTTGCAGAAACACATTTCACTGCACCACACCCACCTACCTGCCATTGCACCAGTTTCTGTGAAAGGCACAGAAACTAAGGTGTTTGCACTAGGCCAAGGGCAGAGTGCATCCTTCCAGGGGTGTGAAGGTTGTATTTATTTTAATAACAGAGAACTGGGTGAATTCTGAGTATATGGGTAGGATTTTTAAATAAGTTTTTTTTCTAGGAGGGGATTTACAAGTTCTTGGCAAATGGTTAATGGAGTCGCCAGGGGCATTTGTAAGATTCCATCTAAAGAAAGCCCTAGAAAAAAACATCATAATGTCATTCAATAAAGATATCTTAGGATCTTTGTTGAGAGATTGAGAAGACTAATTCCACAGTTATTGACTGCAAAATACAGCTTCTATTTTGCAGGGCATGATGTGGTTTTAATATTAAAATGTCCTTTGAGCGAATTCAGAAATGGCTTCTTCTTTTGAGTTGCTATGAAATAACACAGATTAAGAAATCTCCATCAGTAATAACTTGCTCACCTGAGGTTCAGGCCAGGCATGCAGAATGGTCTCAAATTGAATATTCCCAGAGGGGAATTCCTATCCTTGTAAATAACTAAGGAATCATGATTTAATATGTATAATCTAAGACCAATTTCAAAGATTGGATGTCAATTTTGTTCAAATTTAAATTTATGAAGTTCCTTGCACTTCTTTCTCATTTTTATATCATGCTCACTAGGCATTTTTTAATTCTATAAAGCTACACTAAATCTAGAAAACAGATCAGTTTTTTATAATAATTTATTTTTCAAAATCTCCAGTAATAATCGGGAATGGTTTTCTTCATTTAACACTTTTTAAAATGAGGGAGTAAGAATAGATGGCTTCCAAGTTAACCCTGGAAGAGGGGAAATAGTCTGTGTCCAGTCAGAAAAATTCTCTAGCTTTAAATTTTAAGAGAGCTGATGGTCAGCTAGCCCTTTGGACAGTTGCATGTAGAAATAGTTTTTCATTCTCACCACCTGATATTTATTGCTGTCCTTCATATTACAAGATGCTGCTGCTAATGGTGATAACTGTGTGATAAGAATGACTACAAAGATTTGTGACTCGGCTTCTGTGCCCTGTACTCCTGGGGCAATTGGTGTTTGATTTGCAGCCACATCTGTGATTTGTGGAGCTTGTCACTGTTAGTGGCTACCTCAGACTTGAGTTCAGCCACCAGCCACTTACTGAGTCTCCAATGGTAGAAGGAAGTGAGATTGAAAAGGGAGTGACTTGGGGCTGGCCGAGTGGCACGGTGGTTAAGTGCTGGCGTGCAAAGCCAGTGCCCCGTTTCGGGTCCCACAAATGAGGGCCAGTGATACTGCCCTCAAAAAAAAAAGAAAAAAAAAAAAGAAAAGGGAGTGACCTGGTCATCTCCCTTCCAAACTTCAACTCCAGTTGTATAACATATTGGGTGTTTTAGAAATTTGCCTATTTTAATTGTGGCCTTACTCTCCAAAATGCATAATTGATTAATTGTCTGATATTAACAGGTGTATTTTTTTTCTATTTCCTATACATTGTTTCGTATATCAGGTTTACATATTTTGTGTTGATTTAGCTGAATAACCTATATCACATAAATTGAAATTAATGTCTTGAAGCATGCGCACGAGCGTGTGTGCTTGTGTGTGTCTTTAATTTGAGGGAGCAGGAATGTTCTTTCTTTAGAAAATCTTACTTTAAAATTATGTGAATCCTGTTTCAACTTCTCTTTATTCGCCATGACAATATTTTTGTTTTATTGTCCTACGGCTTGATTTATACACCAGGCAGTGTTTTATGAAGGCCAACACAGGAAAAACTTATTGGTTTACTTTTTAGTTGTACTTTGACAAGTTTTTGAGGAACAGCTTGAAACAAATAACCAAGAGGCAATTTGAAGTGATCAGTAGTTTTATTTATCCAGGTTGTCTTTCTTAAACAATAGGCATTATTAATTGGGAATGGCTTATTTTAGAGTCTGTACCTTGAACTTTTATGATCATTACTGATTCACATCAGTAATTTCAGTCTCACACACCTCCATTGTTGGTTTCCTTGCTTTTAGCCTGCTGTATATAGCACATCACAATAAAGCCATCTTTGCAAGGATTTAATGACACAATAAAATGAGTGAATAAAGTACTGAAGTAACAAGAAAAATCATTTATCTTCTGAAAAAAGTTTTCAGAGGATATTTTGTAGTTGTAAAATTTTGTCTAAAGTGCATAAAAGTCCATTGAACACAGCTCTTAATTTTTCCCCCATTATGTCATGTGACCATAAACAAAACTCAAATAATTTTAATTTATCTATAGAATGAATACTATTATAGATAATGAATATCTTCTGAAAAGTAAATAGTATTGGGAAATTGAATATTATAGTATTGTATATTAATTTATAACTAAATTCTAACTGCTTAAGTTTGTTTGAATTAAATATTACTTGGATAGGATTTTTGCAATCACTTTGTTTTAATATTGACCTTAGACTACCAGTGTTACTTCTTGGCATGGAATTGGGTTTCTAGTATTTGAGTTTATATAAATGCTTCTACTTATAAAAGACAAGCATTATGGTCTGTTTTTCACAGTCTAGTTCCTACCTCCTTTTAGAGCTGACTGTAGAATTTTAGCTCTGGAAAAGAACTTTGAAATAATTTTGTCTAACTCCCTTATTTTACAGATGATAAAACAAGGCCAGCAAAACCATAGTGAAAACACCGCAATAAAATAGCTCATTATTTGCAAAGGCAATATTAATACACTGTTCTCCAGTGGTCTTTTTTCTACATTTTACTACCTTCAGGTATAACAGGAAAATGCCACTGATTTGCATCTTTCTTTCCAATAAATATGTTTGATGCAAAGATTTATTTCAGCCAGTTGTCTATAGAAATGTGATGTTAGGACCTATCACCATGACAACCCAGAGTTACAAGTACACAAGAACAATAAAATATTGGCATATCTGAAATCAGTCTGACACAGATAGGCTCCCTTTGCAAATTGCACTCTAAGTTTGCAAAGGCTCTAATAAAAAGGAGATCCTTTGTCTAAAAATGAGCAATTCTGTAATTAAGCCAAAGAAAATAGTCCAAAATAAAATAAAAATAGGTGAAACACTACGTATTTATTTTCACATAGACTATTAGGAAGTAACAAAGGAACTACATTAGCTGTTCTGGCCATACATTTGGTGGTTTTTAGAAACTGAGGACTGTGTTCTTGATTTTTTTCACTCTGCAAACTCCCACCTCTTCATGGCTGGAACAGAGGATGCAAAATGGATGCAGTATGCAAAAACATCTAGTTACATGGCATTAGTACAAAGGCATATCTTTAAAATGGCATATGATCAGCATCATCTAAGGCAGGAATGTTGGAAAACCTCACATTCCTTTGTTAATTCCAATGAAAATTATTTCAATTTACATTTTCTCTAAAGTTTCCCACATTATTCTAATGATCAACAATATTTGGGAATCACTGCCATAATGTAACCTTTTCCAACTGTCTTCTAAGGAATAGTGCCCTGTGAGCTTCTTAGTAAGGATTTCAATCTTTTTTTGTCATGGTCAAGTAACTTTGAGAGATGATGATTCCTTTAACATCTCTTAGAAATGTGCAATGCACATTAATATACTGATAGTGCTTGAGCATTTTTAAAAGGTTTGTTTGAGAGTCAGTGTGTACAGTTCAACAGATAAGAGCTTAACAGTGTGGTTGAAAACTGGATTTTAGAGTGAGGTCTTCCACTTACCACCAAGTGACTTAGGCACATGTTACCTCTGTATGTCTTATTGTACACATCTCTAAAATAGAGATTATGGTAGAAACTTGGCACACAAAAAGGGATTCATAAAAGCTCTCTGACATTTTTACTATTATTACTACTAAACTGAATTTAATCCTGTGTTTCACGAATTTATGTAACACTTTTTTTCCCTCAGAACATCTATTAACATCTTAGAGTTAATAATAGTACAATGAAATACAGTTTAAAAAATATTTTGCAAATGATTCAAGATCATCTTTTATTCCTTTGACTCTGTGGGCAGTTAATGATAAAGAAATCTATATGTTTTGGTTTATCTTCTAATTTTCAGTTCTTTTTAAAGTTCCCGAAATTGCAATTCATGTGATTATTTATGGTAATTGATTAAGTTTTGCTACATAAAACAATTTAATTAAAAAGTGACCTATTCAAAATAATAATGGCAACGATGCCAGTTACATATAACCAAAAGGCTAAGACAGGATTCTGCACATTATAATCATTAGCCAAATCTAGCTCCCCACCTGTCTGGGTAAATAGAGTTTTATTGGAAAACAGTGTTGCTTTTCATTTATGTATTGTCTGTGGTGTCTTTTAGGCTACAGTGCACAGTTGAGTAGTGCTCTGGAGACCATATGACCTAGATGGGTCAAAACTATTTTCTATCTGGCCCTCAATAGCAAGTTTGCCAACTTCTGATCTAAGATCAAATTCTTCTTCCCTTTATACCTCCCTCAAATTGTACTGTCATCAAATCTTTCTAACCTGCATTCTTGCAGGTTATAAATTATTTTGGTACTGATAGATATTGGACCTGCTTCACTTGTGGGTGATCTTAGGGATCTCTTTTCACACATGTAAATTTTAAAAGGCATGTAGATTTGCCTATTTTAAAAGTGTTATACGCATACTTAACAGTAAATATCTCTTTGCACACTTGTCTGCAAGGAGTACAGCTTTGATTTTTGCATGGATGCATAATAATTTAATAACTTTCCACTTAGAGAGAATTCTCAGATATAATAGATAAGCAAAAATAATCAAATTTCCATTATTTTTATATCTCATGTGCTTTTTGAGATGTGCCAAGTCAAGTATGTATTTTTAGTTTAATGTAATGGAATTATTTCCTATTATATAAATTTACTTAGGCATTGGTCCATTTTTACATTTTTCAATCAACTTACATAATCCATAGTTTGATTTTATTGTGTCCCATTTTACTAACTATCTCTCACATGTGGGGAAGTGATAAGTCTTGTGGGGATGTACCAAAATATATGACATAAATCTGACACTCCAGGTGTTCCTAGACTATCAAAAGAAATAATACAAAGGAAGATATCCTGAGAATGGGAATTTAGTGCATTGAAAGTATTTTAGAAAAAATTGAAAAAAGTGTGAAAGTAAATGCAAAGCATATAAAGAGAAAAGGAAATTTACCCAAGTGGCCAGAGCACAGGCAGGGTATAGAGGAGACAAAAAGTGAGAGAAGAGTGAGAAGGGGACATGGGGCCAGCTTACATCATGAATGCCAGGCTAAAGTGCTTAGGTCAAAACCTGTTACCCAAGGGCTTGAGTGACACATCTAGATCTGTGCTTCAGGCAGGACAAGTAATTGATGACAATTTCATAAAATATTTTGCACCAGTGTTTCCTTATTGAGTTACTTAGTTCTAAGACATTTTTATTCTCATTTTATAAATGAGAGGGAATGGCTTTTGATAGCAACTCTAACACTCCCTCTATTACAGCTGACCAAATTCCATAGACATTCCAAGTTCACTATGGACATTATGCAGGACAATTGGTGGAGATGGCCTAGTTTTCATTCAAACCTATGCATGTCCTGTATTCTTTTTTTTTTTTTTTAAGTTTGTAGCAGAGGACAGTTTTATTAGAGCAGAAAGTTACAGCTTTTGAAACGAAAGGGGGTCCCAACTGGGATGCTCCCCATGTCCTATATTCTTCAATATGTGTTCAATGATAACTCAAATATTTAACGTTAAGTCCGGTTTCTTTCTGGTGGAAATGTAGTACATTGCCAACATGAGGAAAATTCTTTCCCTGCTCCATATTTTACAGGGCTCAGTTTGTTTCATTTTAAAAACTCCTATGGCCATAAGGAAGTATGCATATAAAGAGGCAGGTTCCTAATTAAAACAAATAAACCAAAATTGCATTCTGAATGTAGTGCAAATTGACTAGGAATATTTTTTAAATTTAGGTTGTTTCTTTTTTTTTCCTTTCTACATCAGTGAAGTACAAATTTAAAATAACAAAAAACCACAGACCTTGATAATAATTTTTGCAGTCTACAAATACCATAGTCAATTGTAAAAATTTCCAGTAGTTATCAAATTCAGTCACTGTTCTTTATAGTGAAGAACAGCTATAGTTTGCATATTAGTTTTATTTTCCCTTCCTAAATATGACAGGGAAAAAATTAAAATCTAGCTAATTTTTCCCCAACATGAAAAATAAAATCCCAATAAAATAGTGAAACTTTGGCTTCTGAAATTTAGAAAACTTCATTAGGAAGAAAAAAAGACAATCACAGAGAATTTTCCTTTGTTCATGAGATTCTAGGACATTCACATTGAAGCTAGAAGATACTTATATAAGACTCCAAAAAATGTGAGCTTACATTACCCTGCTTTGGGCAAGAACCTGATTAAAGATTGAAGTTTCATCTCTGTAAATAAGAATCTAATTAACTATCTAAAAAAGTGTTGTCCAATCTCATTCTTAGTCTAACCATGATCTGAGTGCAAACATTGCTACATTTTAGAGATGCTTTTCAAAACTCTAAAAGATATATTCTTTACAAATCCAATGTTTCAAATCATTCATAATGAAAATGATATGCTATAATAATACAAATACTTAATGATAAATATAGTACTTTCTTGAGAAATACACAGCCATTGAAAATGTACAAAGGGAAATAAATAAAGAAATACTGGTCAAGTTGAAAGCTATGATGAAGATGATAGTCATTGAACCAATGCTATGTAGTTTACAAGTTCCTTAATACAGTTTACAAGTTTCGCTTAGTCGCATAAGAAATCAAGTAAGAAAATTAGAGCCCTATTAATATTATGTTATTATTACCTCCATCTTACAAATAAGAAAACCCAGGCTCAAGTGGCCTAAGAAATCAGTCCAAGGTGAAACAGCAGTTTTGACAGCACAACTTGAGCTCCCAATGTGCTTATTCCATACAGCCAAATTCCAATGGGCGACAGCACTAACAAATGTTATACTTAGTTTCAAAATTGTGACTGCTCCTGCTGTACTGTGCACAGAAATACCCACTAAAGTTGAAAGGTTTATCAAGAAATTACTCGATCAAGGTTTTTTATATAGAAATATGATTTCATATTATTGCCTGCAATATATTGCCTGCAATATATTTCTATGGAATGAGGTAAGCTATGAATGAACCATCAAATAATGCAGTATAAAATTCATTAGGAAATTGCTGTTTGAACTTAAAATTAAAAATTAATATATTTTAATATTAGCAGTTTTATTTTATTAATTTTAATTACTTCTGCTTTATATCATGTAAAAAAATAGTTGCCAGCAAATGAAAAAAATGAAGAAAATATTTCAACTTCTAGAAAATGTTTGCTCAGAGAAATACTGAGACAGTGGCAAAGAGAGTTCTTAAGTAATATTATGATTGACACTCTCAATACAAATGGATTTGGTTGTACCAGGCCTCTAACTCCTATATCCTAGACACTGAAAAACCCTAAGTTCAGTGTCACCCTGTATGGCTAGCAGGTTGAGTTATGGCCTTCTTTCTTTTCTGATATCACTTCCTTTTCATGTTTCCCATAGAATAGGTCTGATATATTTGTCTCTTACATAATTCTTTCAGGTTGTAGAATTCTAGTGGTGTTATTTTCTCCCCCACCCATGTATGAGTTTGTTTTAATGCTATTATAGATGACTAGCATTTTAATTGATATCAACAATCTGCCCTTTTCAGTGTCAACAGAAAAATTTTGAAGTTACACAGTTACTCATCTCTTCCCTGTTGCATAAATAGGTGATAAATGGAGTATCCTTAGTACTGAAACATACAGGCTGTACTGAAAAAATTCAGTTCATTGTCAAAGACCTGTCTTGTACCAAAGTCAACTGTCAATCCAGCTTATCAGTGAAGGACTAAAGGCTGCTGCTTTTATAGGCTATTTCATGCATATTGGTGTGATACTTTATCAAAACCTTTATCTTGAAGCCTCTAGCCTTTGTCTATTCCATTGGGTTCTCCTTCTAAGATCTTAGCGGCAGCAAAAACATTCTTTCCTCCCTTTTAAATACAAACCGATATTTCCTTGATAAGTGAACTTTGCTTACTTGGAAAATGCATCTGGATTGCAACTAAAGAAAAATATTTTTACTTACATTCTCCTTATCTGTATTTTTTTTTTCTGCATACTATTCTTCATATTTCAGAAAAAGCTCCATTTTTTTTTTGGTCATGAGACTCCTTGAAAACATTCAGAAACAATTGGTTCACCAGATCTTCAGTTTATGAGAATAAGCAGTATATAACTGTAGAGGTAGACTTACCTGTCCATAAAATATAAGCCAAAGTATATTTAAAGACTTTTTTCCAGTAAAATGTTTTCAGGGAAAAAGTAAACAATTCATATAATGTCACTGTTGTGTTGCAACCATAAAGGTGAATTTTCAAGAATGAATGAACTTTTTTGTACTTGGTAATTAATAGTTTTATATCAGGCATTTCATCAATTGTTTTTGCAATATTCTGGCATTTTGCATTAGCGTGGACTAAATACAAATAAAAATAGATAAACTCCAATAATTCTGCCTTCCATTTTAAAAGTACCATCAGTTATTCTTATAAAAAATCATTTGTTTTAAAAAATTAAAACATATAGTTCTAGATTCTTAATATTGTCTTTTTGATTGTTGTTTAATAAGGGCAAGCTAGAGCTGTAATTCCTCTTGGTTTTCCTTATATACACTATCATGTATATAATATACATTTCATAAATATACTGGATAAATAATTTTAAACATTTATATCATTTCTGAATTTAGTTTATTAACTAACTATATCATATCTGCATGGGCAAGGCTATGTGCACTTTTTACAGTCACTTGGCTAAAATGTGTGTTTTTAATAAACATGAAGTGTTTTTTGACAGACACCTTGAAATAATACTCCAGAGTGTATTATCAAAAAACCAACTTCTCAAAAAAAGCCAGAACAGCTACTATTTAACTTGTTATTCAAATGATACCATTATACACATTTACTGACCAACTGAGGTGACTATAAAAAAATATTTATGCATCTGATTTTTTATTTGCTTCAGCAGTATTAAAATTCTTAAAGAAGTTCCAGCTCTATGTTCATAATTTTGTAAGACTTAACAACCTCAGTATTTCAAATATATTCCAATCAATAGGGCAGAAGAAGTCATCATAATCCCATTAAACACAGGACACTGTGGAACATTTTAATCAGTAATGTGATGGGTTTTTTTTTTTTCAGATGGTTGTGAATTTTGTTTAAAACCCATCAGATCCATTGATTATTAGGTGACACCTGATGCACGCAAATTACTGGCTACAGGTGTGGCAAGAGATGCTAAGTATTCTTGTACTCTAATTTAATGTATATTTTAATGAAGTGAATAGTGAGATTCCTGATAGGCATCAGCAATTTTGAAATAGTGTCTTCCAAATTTCTCATACAGTTTGAAAGTAATGAGATTTGTTTCATAAAGTGATGAAATTTATGCCATAAATTATCTCTAAAAGAAGAGTGCTTCTTAAAGCAGTCTATTTTCCTTGGTAGAGATCGGATTTTAAAGAGTTGTCTAATGGGAAGTTTTGGGAAAAGTAACCTGAGCCATCATATTTTTGATAATTTTTACCAGTAATCAAAGATAGAGAGCACACGGTATCCAAAGTCTAATATAACTTGGTCAGAAAGAAAGTCATGGATACTATCGTAAAACTTGTCACTTGGAATATTCTTATATCCTGTCCATTTAGATATCTATTCCTTCGACCTTGAACAGTAGTCACAGAGGGCTTTCTAGAAATCAAGTTTTGTTTCTCAGAATATTCAGCACGTGTTTTGTTGGACTTTGTACCATAACCCATCCTTTAAGAAAATTGACATATTTAAGGCCTTTTCCCTAAAAAATATTTTATAATATGCTAAAATAATTTTGTTTAATAAGCAGCCATTGAACTTGACACACATAAATGAGACTAGCTTTTCTCAGACTCTTTAGTAATTTCTCAGCCTGTATCCTTGCCCTAAATCTAGTTTTCATGGTATTTTTTAGTGCAATAAAAGTCTGCAATCATCTGCTAGATAGTCTAGTCAATGAAATGCTTGAAAATTGACTTACCTTGTGATCCACATGATAGATGTTCAAATTACCTTTAGAGAGTAAGTTTATGTGCATTGCCATAATATTGAAACTCAAATAGTTATTTTATACTCGTAATCCGAAACCTTTCCCCCCAAAGTGCCCTTGAACACTGATGAAGCTGCCCAGATGTATAGCTTAATAAATAAGAAAACATAAATTTCACATAAGTGGTTTTGCATATGTTAAATATTTATTGAATATTATGTGCTAAGTTGTCTTCTTTGCACTCAGAATATAGCAATGAACAATATACTATATAATAATCTTATAATCTATGGGGAAGGCAGATAAGAATCCATAAATAAATAACTATGAACAAATTCATAAGATAATTTCATGAACTGATTAGAGCTCTGAATGATCAACATTCTGGAGAGCGATGATGGGAGGGTTAGTCGGGGGAGACCTCCCTGGAGAGAGGGAATTTGAATTGACATCTGAATGGTGAGCCTTCAGGAAATTAAAATGGGCCTGCTGCTTTTCTTTTTCTGAGTTATTTTCAATGGTCATTTTAACCATTCACAATTATTCTTTATCTAGAAGCTTCTAAATATGTGTTTTTCAATGTTTCAAACATGATTAACTGTATTGGTTCACAAATGCCCCCACCAAACCAAGTCCTATAAAACTTCATTGCAACCACCTCTGTGATCAGATTACACTTTGAACAAGAGAAATAACCTAAATATTCTCTTAAATATAATCTTGTGCTTCAAATCCTATACTTTAATTTTTTTCAGAAAACCCTCACTAACTATGCAAGGGAATAATAATGATAATGATGATGTTATAATATGTCCTAAATATTTTATGTGCTTCACAATAACTCTATGAAGCTGGTAATATTGTTATTCTCATTTTGTTGATTAAGATACTAAGGCACAGAAAGGTTATATAATTTTCCCAAGATTCCCAGCTAGTAAGTAAAGCATCTAAGACTAGGACTCATGTGCCATGGCTATAGAGAACTTGCTTTTAGCCACAATACCACAACCACCCTAAGAAAGTCAACTATATGAAATTTTTTTTCAATTTTTTCTAATGTAGAGTTTCTCAACTTGTATGAATATTGTTATAATAAATTCCACTGAATTAAAATAGCAGACCAAACTGCTATTGTCCCTTGTCACTTTAACATTTAATTTCATGTAACAAATCTTATGGACTGTGACTATTTCCTCCTGGGCACTCTATGAACAATGCCAGTGACAGTCACCACATAAATAATGCTGCCATGAGGTACAGTTGTATGGACCAAACCTCAGGTTTTCCTCAGGTATGGAGAAGTAAGTATATTCAGAATACACAATAGATGTGCATTTTCTATAAACATTTGGAAAATTCTATGTAACAGTGTATAATAACATGTTCTAATAATCCTGTATTAACTCTTAGCTTCCAAATTCTCACAAATAACATATATTATAATTTTTCAGGAGTTATTCAATTATTCCAGTAATTAAGTTACCAGTTGTCAGTGTGCCTTTTTTCATTAAAAAAGAAAAAAAAATCATGGAGCATTTATTGTTTCTAGGATCCTGGTACGTCTCCTCCAATTCTCCAGGAATTCTCAGAAATCATAGACCGGGACATTGGGATTTGAATTTCCAGGTCTTTTGAAGTTAACTATTTTGAAAATGATGATGTATTTCCATGTTTGCATTCTGATACAAAGAAGAAAATTTGGATTCTGGTCATCTAACGCAATATTTAAGAAAGAATAGATATAGATATAGATATAGATATAGATATAGATATAGATATAGATATAGATATAGATATAGATATAGATATAGATATAGATATAGATATAGATAGATATAGATATAGATAGATATAGATATAGATAGATAGATAGATAGATATATGAAATCAGGAAACCCCTTTGAAATTTGGGGGCAACTGGGACATTTGGATTTGCCTTGGAAATGTATTCAGTGATAGCAGGAACTACAGATAAAAATGCACAGTTTCTGCTTAAACAAGACACCATATTAGATATTCAAAACATTAAGCTTGAGGTATACATGTTCATAATAGACATAAACTCAGGTCATCTAATACACACATTAACAAATAAATTTGACCTTTAATCCTAATTTCAATTAAAATTTACGTAAAGGTATATATAGTGAATATTCCTTCATTTTCCAAAACTTTCATAGAAATGAAATGTGCTGTGAGATTTCTTAGAAAAAGACTGTCCTGTTATAAAATTGTAGGATGGTGTCATTTAATCATCTTACCAAATTGCTAGCTGACTAAAGCCATGCACTAGACATAATTTCACATGTTCCTTTAAAAAAGCTAGTAATGGTAATTTTTTTTCCCAAGTACTTGTCTCCGTGTCCTCTGTTCCTCTAAGGGTAGCTTTATTGTTTAATCTTTGGTTTTACGGAGACATTTTCAGATTTAATCTATAGTTTTCATATTGAAGAGCCTGATAAAAGGGAATCTGTAACCAGCTCAGTGCTTAGGATGTAAAAATTTATTCAAAGCACCAAACCTTTCAAGAGATTTACGCTGTAAAGCGGGAAGGATTTTTAAAGTCTGAACTTAATGTCAAAGTAGCACACGGCTCGTGGCTAAGAAACTTCTTGCTGTCTAAGCAATGTCTTTTCAGAAGTGCAGGGGGTAAGCGGGTTAGTGAAGGAAGTCAAGATGGGCAAGAGAACAATGGTGTCCGAACTGGTGAGTTTCTGAAAGAAAAGAGGCATGGCAAGAGGGCCGAAAGGGTGTTAGCGGGAAGCAAATGGGTTAAATTTGATGGACAGTTTAGAGGGAAAGGAGAAGTGCATATGGAGCAGATGAGAAGAAATGGACTGAAACAGAGACACTATATGGAAGAAGAAAAAAACAAGAATGAAAATAAAGGAGGAAAGGAAACAACATGTTTCAGACAAGAGATTCTGGGACAGGAAGGGACTGAGTATGGCATATGAATAAAGTGAGGTTCAGGAAGGATTAGAAGCTGTCCATGGCTAGGGTGGCATTTTTATTTTTTTAAATTTATGTTTCTCATTATTCAAAACCCCATAAATATCAGGCACACTTTTATCAGGAAGCCTTGTAGCCAAAGCTCTTACTCAGAGTGTTTCTCAGGGTTCTAGTGCATGCATACCCAGTCTTCTCTGACTTCAGACAATGCCCTGGGGTCTCTACTGGACAGTATCCCTTAGTGCTTCTCCCAGATACCAATGAGTATAGCTCCCAGGCTCCAAGGCTTGAAGTTGCCAAGGCCCAAGAACACGAGCCTTGTGGCAACCTGACTTCAATTTTTTACTCACATTTACAGAAGGTTAACAAGCTCTGCAGCTCCATAATAATTATTTTATGCACTAACTACCCTGGTTACTGACATTGTCTTTCTTAGCAAGAAGTATCTATCCCCTATACATCAATTATTTAGTTGCTAATGGTTATTCCTGGGCATCTGGTATGCATGTAGAAATGTACAAAGCTTTGAAAAGTGAACTACTCAACAGACAGGCCCAGATTGAGGTGGTACCTTCTGCCTCTGCCCTGATAAAATATTTCAATTAAAGAGCATTTGGCAACCGAAAAAAAAAAGAAAGAAAAGTGAACTATTCAGATGGGAGTGCAGAGAATACAAATTTTGCTATCACATGGCAGTACAGTAGAGCAGTTAGGCTGCCAGGAACCAAGTCCTGCCTCTGCCCCTTACTGACTATAGCACCGGGAAAGCTACCAAACCTCTCTCAGCCTAGTTCCTCATCTGTGAAATGGAGATCATAATCAACCTTCCTGCACAGGCTTTCTCTGAGAAATAAGTAAGTTGACATAGGTAAATTGCTTAGCCTGATACCCAGTAGTTAATAATGATCAAAAACGTTTGAATTAGAATGGCATTCTTCATCAGTCTGTGTTCGGAATCTAATAGTCCAACATTAAGGTCTTTCTCATAGACCATAGTTATTTTGAGTTAAACATTTGCAAATTTAGGAGGTCTTTGAGATTTTGAATGCCAGAATCAGTTCAATAGAGTCCCAACAGATTAGCCCCTCCTTCAGCAAGAAGGAAGCCAATGAGAACAAAACAATCACAACTGTGGAAGAGCAGAATGTGGAAGCAATGAAATTCATGGCTCTCTTTTTTCTCAAATTAGCAATAAATGTAGGTCAAGTACTAGCTGTTCTTGAGAAGGCTGTGCAAAACTCTTCTTTGCAGTTAACCAAGGACAGGGGACACCTTCTGACAATTTGGCTTAGGAATTTAAGATACCATAATGGAGCAATATGGTGGCAAGAATTTCCATCTCTCACACTGCTTCCTTATGAAACGTTTCTGCATCAAGTAATGTGTTATAGTATCAAATCTTTTCCTTCATTTACTGAGATTATTCAGTAGAGGAGCTTCATGAAAATCCCAGTTCTTGGGATGATCCAACAGATTCTTCTGAATTCTCTTGTTGCTACTGATTGTGAAAGTGAAATAATTAATTGAAAGCTAGATTACCATTCTTCAAGCAGAAAGCAAAGATAAAATTAAGAAATAATTAGTTGAAAGGTTTCTTACCCCCACAGACTACCTGAATCCAGGAGCACTGATATTACCCAAATTGTAAGGTTTAAGAAGAAACAAGAGCCAATAGGGATTATAGTCAGTAGCCACTGAGACAAGGGCAGAGGGTTTTAATGAACATAACCTGGAAGTGGGGAGCATAACTTGGAAGTGGGGAGCTATGGCATAGGTTGGAGGCAGAATTTTCTAGGAACAAATGGCTTGATTTGAGAAGAACAGACCCGTGTAACTTCTGAGACCACCAAGTTGTCATTCCAAATTCTAAACCTCTGTTGCATGAGAAAGGAGAACTAGAACTGGCAAAAAATGAAAAAGTCACAGAGTGGCCACTACTTTAGATTATTTGTGGTACGAGAAGTTTCTGGAGAGGAAATAGAAAATCCCAAACTCACTTTTGGTCGGTAAGTACTCTGAAGACAAAAATTGTTTTTTGAATTTTTTTTACATTTTTTCTTCCAAATTAACCACTTTGCAATTCTGTTTTTAGACTCTTTGCCTCCTAAATAGTGGCTTTTTAAGTCAATCGATTTTAGTTCATTCATAGAAGCAAGCAAGCAAGATACAAGGTAGTCACTCAATTTTCCCAGAAGCAGTACCTGTATGCTTGGATCCCAAATACAATCTCCTCTAAAATCCGCATGGGAAACACAGTGCCATTTAGAATCCAGGTTAGCTTGAAAAAAGACTTCACACAAAGGGTTAGGATGTCCATTTGCCATTTTCTTATTTCTCAGTAATTTTCTTAGGAAGAAAAATTATAAATGGCAAAAACTTTTTTAACATGTTCCAGTGTCATTCCTCTTTACCAGAGAAAGGCAGAGCAGTCAGTACATCTGGCAACCAAACCATGAGGTGACATATTAGTTGTCCAAACAGGTCTTTGGACAGTAGGAACATAGACAGGAAAAGTCACACATGAGCTCCCAGTTGCTCATGGCAACCTGATTTGCATGTGGCCACCCACCTTGGCTTGACTATTCAGGTGGCCTTCGATTGGGGAAGCCGATCATATACATGGTGAATGGAGTTACTATAATACAGTAAAGCCAATATAAACACCAATGTTTTGTCTTCTGACAGCATATGAATGTACAAGCATTAAGTTATAGGAGAAAAGGGGCTAATTTTAGATTTGTTCCTAGCCCTCTCCATGTGAATGGTGTCGCTGTGAGCCCAGCAATGAAGTTCACTGCGTTGTAGCAGACTGCGCAGCTCCTGAGTGTGTCAACCCAGTCTATGAACCAGAACAGTGTTGTCCTGTCTGCAAAAATGGTAAGACCGCACTGCATTAGCTTTCACGGAGGGGTCAGTGCAAAATACAGGTATTTCCCCGCACCACACACATTCAATGCAAGAGCCATCTAAGATCTGCCTGTGGATTTTTTAGCATGGGCATGGCCAATTTATATTTTCTTTCCCCACCTGAAAATGAAAATCAACCAGCAATGTGGGAATCATGCAGCTTTCTATCTGGGGAATGAAAGCTTTTATAAGCTGACTTGGTTGGGATGCCTATTGTGTATTGTTGACTGGAGGATATTGGAAAGAACACAGTACCATCTTTTCATAGTGACTGAATGTCTGTGTCGTGGAGGCAATCCAGCAGTTTATCCCACTTCCTAGTGCATAATCCAAGAGAGCGAGTAGGATCAATGCCAGGCATTTTGCTGTGGGCATAGATAAGACGTTAAGTTTAAAGTTATCAAATAAATACAAAATTCAATTATTAATGCACTGAAGTGGAAGTACGAAAAGACTAGAAAGTTTAGGACTTTTATTTTAAATTGATATTACAATGGAATCTTGCTCTGATAGTAATTGCTACAGAGGGGAATTCGGATTATAAGATCTTGGGTTTCTTTTTGGCCCTCATGGAATGGAGAGGTTGAAATGATCATATCATGCTAATCATCCAAGATCAAAGTGATGCTGC
This sequence comes from Aselliscus stoliczkanus, assembly GCA_033961575.1. Lineage (NCBI taxonomy): Eukaryota > Metazoa > Chordata > Mammalia > Chiroptera > Hipposideridae > Aselliscus > Aselliscus stoliczkanus. Next base: position 157,067,845 of record CM066731.1, read on the forward strand.
AGAGAAGACAGTGTAATGTCATAAAGCCAGAACAGCATATCAGCAAAGCCAATACCATACTTTTCCTACAGGCCATATAATAACAAGAAATAAATTTCCTCTAGGTAACACTCCACAAATGCCCCCTCTTTGCATTAAAATCTGCTTGAAAAAGTGGTTCTAGCTTTTAATTAAGCTGAAGTCACTCTAATGCTGAGTCTCTCTGCCGTTTCTTGAATTAACAGTCCCCATCTTCCTCTATTATATATTATTTTTTTCATCCCGAATTTGGCATTATGTTAGTTCATCTCCTAATCTTTTACTTTGCAGAATTATAACTAGTAAAGAGAGGTATCAGGTTATTTAGTTAAGAAAACACAAAAGCAGCTCTGGTTGTTTTTGCCAGGATTTTATGTTCTAGTATCTTCCCGAAGGACTTATGAAGAATCCTATGACATTTTTCCAGGTACAGTTTTTACTATTTCTGATCATACAAATGCACTGAGTTGAATACTAAATGGTTCACCTGGCTTCTCGTTTTCTTCTTACCCCTCTCACCCAACTGACCTGTGTCATAGTGACCAACCCTCTGACTGAGAATGTGAAAAGAAATATCTTCCTGAAGTTCTAACTTGTCTCATATATGCAAAGATATCAAAGTTAAGGCTTTCTATTTTAAAAGGATTTTGAAGCAACTGGAGAACATTCAGGGAGAACAATAAGATGATTTAATGGTTGAAAAATAGAACCTAGGAGGACAGACTGAAGGAGTTAGCATAATTTGTCCTGGAAAAGGGAAGGCTCAAGGGAGAGCTAACTGTCATAAAGGATATGAATGGTTCGTCTAAAATGGAAGGGGACCTGTTATTTCTCATTTTCTCCAAGGACAGAAGGAAGAAAAAAATCAGCTATCTAATCAATCTTTAAAAATGGGATTGACACGTCTTTGACGGAAGACTTCTTTTTCCCTGGAAGCAACTATTTAAATAGGTCCTTGAGGATCCTCTCTTCCCTAAGTGGCCCTGGTTGGCTTTGTGTCACATGTAGGGGAAACAAAACTATGCTTACAGTGAAAAACTCTTGTCTGAACATAAAATCGTCATAGAATTAAAGAATTGTAGACCCCATATTTAAAATACAGTTTTTACACATACATCTGCCATATCATCCTGGCTAGCCCACACCAAAGCCTATCCAGAGTTTATTTCTATGTCAAGTTAAGTTAAATCAGCCACTACAAGCTAGTCATGCCTAATTTGATGTCACCCAAGATTATCCTATTTCTAGCATGTGCCAGAGTAGGAATTTGTCTTGAAATGAACCCCTCTTTGTAAATCAACCTGTAATGAATGGATTTTAATTTTTTCAATTAAGTAGAAATCCATTAGTACTCCTGAAGAACATATGTTGATAGAACAAGATATATTAGTAATGTTCTCCAAATTATAGTTCATGAAGCGTTACAAAATGACCACTTTTGTTTCCTTTTGCCATTTCCAACCAAACTTTTTTTCTTTTTTAAATAAGGAAATTAACCTGAATCAAAATTATTAAGAAGACTAACTCTGATTGTACTATAACATTATGAAATATCATCATTTTTTTTTTCATTTTCAAATGCCAGTGATTAATTAGTCACTTGTACATAAAAGAAAAGTATAATCATTGTCAAAGATGAGCATATTATGGACCTCTGGGGAATCCTTATGACCACCAGTATTACAGTGTTTTATTGAGATAATAGACTGAGCCCAAGTCTTGCTTGCCCTCATTGGAAGCCTAATCCAGGAAACAAGAAACAAATAGCCCATGTGTAGAAAAGCTGGGGGGAAAATAGATGTGTATTATGACAAAATGTAACTAGAACAATTTCATAAATTTCCAACAAATGATAAATCTGTCTCATTCTATATGATAAAATTAATTTGCCCATTATAGTATAAACTAATTTTTTAAAGTGTGCTACTATTTTCTTCTATTAAAAAAGAGAGAGAGACAGACAGAGAGAGAGAGAGAGAGAGAGAGAGAGAGAGAGGGAAATCTACTCTATGGATTCAAGGTCTAGGCAATAGATTTTAATTTGTGAACAGTCCTATAACATTTTCTACATATGCTTAAATCTTCATAAATATTGAAATTTTCAGTTTGCATAAATGCTGATTATCTTGGCTGCCAAATACTTCCTTTTTGCATACTAAGATTGATTGTCCTGCCTTCTTGAATTATAATTTGCCAAGAGCAAGAGGCACTAATGTTATAAAAGTTTAAAGTGATAGAATTTACCACACCTAAACTTAAAACTCAATATTCAGCTAATATCAAAACCTTTGTTATCAGAGTATTTAAGAGAAAACAAAACAAGCAAATATATAACATGTGTAGTATTCCAGAAAACAGTAGTGTACCAATGAAAATGTAACAATTATCTTTAGATATAACTATTTTTAAAAAAATATGTAGTGTAAAGTGATTTACTCCCTAGGTAAACAATGATAGCCTGTCTTTATTCTAATTTTATTTTAATTTTTCAAAATAAATGTAAAGACACATACTTCTAAATATTTTCTCCACTGATATATATTAAAAAATGTTTCTAGTAGTTATCAGTGAAGGTAGCCAAATCATAAAATGTACTCCATTATATTAAAGTTGGTTTAAAACCAAGAAAAAACTGTCAATTTAGTCAGTAGAAACATTCAGGGAAAATGTAACGGCCTGGTTAAATACAAAATAGAAGGAGAAAGAGGATAGTAATTTTTTAGTGTGGGGGTGGAGAATTGGGTGGATTCACATGGCCATTTATTGTTTTTAACAATGTTATTAAGCATTTGCTTCTCCCTCCTCTATACATCTGCAAGACTGAACATCCCAAATGCCTCCTGAAAGATATGATATTTCCGGACTGTTTTTCTTATACCAAGATAGCATTACTTTGACCTATCTTTTGGCCCCAATCCTTTCCATGTGAGTTAATGAATACTCCTTACGGTTTTATTTTTATCTTGTTGGTTTTATAATGTGAAAAAATAGTTTAGTATAGCATCTTCTTAAAGAAAACATTCTACACTGGAGTGTCATATAAATATTTCAAATATTTGGTAACTCATCATACATTTGACTAGTGAAATATATGATCATTATGGCATCCAGATGACTAACAGCATTTTTTTTACATTTCAACAGGCAGTATGTCAGGGAGTTATATATTTTCACTGGGATACAGAGTCAATCATTATTCATGGTTCTAAAGGAAAAGTCACTTCATGAAAAATTGGAATAGACAGGAAACACCCACAATATCCTCCATACACGTTAAGTGAGGGGTTTTCATATCTTTTCCAACTAAATTAAAGTTGTCATAAGCCCTGTTCAGATATGGAATTTTCCATATCCCTTACTCTCTTCTAGTTAGTAGTGAAACAAACATGGCAAGAATCAGACAAGCCAAAAGGGCAAATGGAAGGAAGAAGGCAATATAGGGTATGGGCAGTGCATACATAAGAAAAGAAGGGGCTTTAGAGGCATCCAATGCCTTCTAAAGGTACGTTGAAAGAAAATGTTTGACGTACATAATTGTTAATATTGCTAATATACAAAGAGCTCCTGGAAATAAATAAGAGAAAAACAATTACAGAGGAAGGAAGGAAGGAAGGAAGGAAGGAAGGAAGGAAGGAAGGAAGGAAGGAAGGAAGGAAGGAGAAAATGAGAAAGGGGCATACAAAGGAAATACATAGAATCAGAAAACCCAATGTCTAATAAATATATAAAACATATGCTTAACCTCACAAGGGATCAAGAAGAATATATTAAAGAGATACTAATATTGTACTGAGAATTATTTGAGATTGAGGATACCTCAAACTGGCAAAAGTATTAAGGGTTGAGAAAATATTGGAATAATTTTTAAGGAGGTCCTTTCTATCAGAATTTCCATGTAACTTGAAATCAACAATGCCACCTCTTGTACTTTGTCCCACATTTCCATCCTAAATTTTAACTGCATTTTAAGAGTGAAAAGGTGAGAGAAAACTAATGGTCCTTCAATGAAGTAATGAAATACATTTCAGCCTTTAAAAAGACCCTACTGGCATTTTTTTTATTGCTGTGTAAAATAAGCAAGGAGTGTATAGAAGACTACACATGACTTTATATATAATAAAGCGCCCTATATATAATACATTTTAAGTTATATATATTTAAAACATTTTTATTGTTAACTTGATATACAATTTTAAAAAGATATTAAATTTGTATGTACATACAAAAAAACCTAAGTGGGTACACTACAGAACATGAACAATGATTCAGTGATTACTTGTAGGGAGTAGAAATGAGAAGGTTACAGGGAGGGTAGATAAGAAATAATCTTTTGGGCCGGCTGAGTGGCGTGGTGGTTAAGCGCTGGCTTGGGAAGCCAGCGGCCCAGGTTCGGGCCCACATGTGAGGGCCAGTGATACTGCCCTCAAAAAAAAAAAGAAATAATCTTTTAAAAATATGAAACCTTTACATATTGGTGACAATAAAAAAAGAAGTCCACAAACAGGGAATTCATAAATAAAATACAAATATTTAAATATATGAAAAATTTTAATCCTCATTAATAAATTAGGTTATTTTTTAAATCCTTGTTTCTTATTTTTGTACGTGGCATAAGGAAAGTTCTGGAAGAATACACACCAAATTTTTAACAGTGATCCAGTGATCAGACGAGTAATTAAAGAGTAGAAGGGAGAAGGTAGAAGCAGAGAACTTCGACTTTTTGTTTCATGGGCCTCTTTAGAGAATGAATTTTCAAAAAACTATTCAATTTTTGTAATTTAAAAAGTTGTATCAATCCTTTAAAGAAAAGGTAATTCTAATGTTATTTAAGTTCTTCCAGAGGTGAGACAGAATTAATCTTTTTTTTCTTATGTAGTAAATAATATTGAAGTCAATAATATTGAGACAAACCAATGGCTACAAACTAAGAAAAAGAACACAGAGAACCTTATTTATGATTAGTAATGAACTGCTATTAAAATACTAAATCCCCATTCTAAAACACGTGGGTTGTGGATTTTAGAGAGGGAATGGAGTTCATGTATTGTATAATATGTTATATCACTAGTGGGTCTAGGGCAGCATTCTTTAATAAATCACATGGACAGTTCTGCAACAAAATACATGATAATCATGCTAAGGAGACCGAATAAATATAGAATCTCACATCATCTCAGGTCAGATTTTGATCCCAACTGAGTTTTGTATCAGTATTATGAAAAACTATTTGGTTTTCAGAGATTGTGGAAAAGGGATTGTAATTTGTGTTAGCAAACAGAATCTAGTAGTAGGTTAAAATAATTATTCATTCCAACCAAGTGGTTTAAAATTAAGAACTTTATCAATACAATTTATTCCATTACTAAATTGAAGAGGAAAATCATATTATTATTTCTATACATATATAAAACATTAGACATAAATCAACAAAAAATATTGACAAAAACCCTTGATAAAATAAGATTAAGTGGATACTTTTTACATGATAAACTACATCTACCTCACGTCAAAAAGGAAGAATGCTTAATAAGTAAATGCTAAAGGCATTCTTGATAAAGTCAGAAATAACACAATGATGCCCACAATTACTTAAAGTTCCACATAGATATTAGATATGAACTAGGTAATGTAATTAGAAAAAAAATCAGAGGAGAAAAATTAGAAAGGGTATAAGACTGCTACATTGACATATGATATAATTGTATACTTGAAAAACCCAATAAAATAGATTGAAAACTACTATAAAGAGAATTTAGTTGCGGGAGGGGGGTTTTCACTTTGAGGGGTAAAAAGTATAACTATTGCACTGTGTTGTACACCTGAAACTAATTTTTAAAAATAATAATAATAATAATACTCAAAGAAAAATGAGAATTTAGTAAGATAGGGTACAAAAGGAAAGTATAGATTATCTATCTATCTATATCTATATCTATCTATCTATCTATCTATCTATCTATCTAACTAATTAAAATTGTGTCACTGGTACCTGGTGCAGAGAGATCAATGGAATATAATGGAAAGTTCATGAACAGACCTAACAACATATAAAAATTTGGTATATTGTATGTAAAGTAATATTTCAAATTAATGGCAATTTGAAAACATACTGAATAGTTGTCTGAAAAAAATAATTCAAAATTCCTACCTTATCTTAAAATTCATAAAAAAGACTTCATTTCAACAAAAATTTAAATATAAACTATTTTCCAAAACAGTAAGAGACGAAAACCTGGACAACTTGATTTACGATCTTAAAAATTTTAAATCTAGATTTTAAAAACAAACAAAAAACTGAATATAGCAAAACAAAACAAAATATCACTGTAAAAATATCTGACACTGGGGGAAAAATTAATCTTATATCCCAAAGGATTACTCTCTATCATAGAATAAGAGCTCTTAGAAATTGTTAAGGAAAATGACCAACAACTCTATTTTTAAAATGGGCAAAGAACTTCAAAAATCATTACAAAAAAAAAAATGTGAAAAAAGTTCCTAAAACATATGCCAAATTGCTCAAATCACTTATAAAAAGAAAAATGCAAATGAAGATTTGATACCATTTTTTTACTTACAGATTGGCAAAAATCCTAAACTTTAATAACCCATTTTGTTGTTGATACTATGCTAAAACGGGCAAGCTTTCCTATTGCTGGTGCATGTATAAACTGATACAACCCCCTGGAAGGAAATTTGACAATATATGTCAAAATCGAAGTACACATATCTTTTACCTTAGTAATAACACTTCTATTCACAAATGTGTGAAATGACAAAAGAGCAGTGTTAATCATTGTACTTCCAGTTTTCTGATTAATGAAAAATGATCAGAAAATTTGTAGAAATAACTGTAAATTTAAATTTCCTTTTAATATATTATTACTTGATAGTCAAAACAGAACTAATTTATTTTTTAAAATACTCAATATTTTTATTGCATTATAATTTAATTAGCTTCCATTTAACTTTCTTTTATTTTTTCATCTCATAATACATTTTTAAACTTTAATATCACATGGTTCAAAATTGCGTAATGGAAATATACTTATTACATCAGCATCAACATGATGATAGGCTACATTTTAAAAAAAGTAACATTAAAATAAATAAAATGGAGGATATAGGTATACAGTTTAAAAATTATAAAACCATACTAAGAACTACTTACAAAATAATAAATAAGGAGACATACTAAATTTCTTAATGTGAAAACTCAGATTTATTAGGTTGCAATTTCTTTAGTGATAAATTAAATGGAAATCCTATCAAATTTTCAAAAGTGATATAATTTTGTTTTTGTAAGTTGACAAAAGTTAAAAAATTTAAGTAAGTGAAAAAGAAAGCACTTAGTAAGATGGGGAATTCAATTTACTGGATATGTTAAAATAACATATAAAGGTATAATTTTTTATAACAGTGTATAGTGGAACAAAAATAATCAGATAAATGGAATAGAAAATCAGAAAATAACCAATATTTGATTATAACTTGGTATACAATTAAAGTGACATCCCAGTATCAGATGAAAAAACTATTATTCTAGAATTATATTATAAAGGTTAATCATTTTTGAAAAGTGAAATTGCATTCCTGTTTGACCCATTATATAAAAATAAATTTCTGCTCCATTAAAGGACTAACTCTAAAAAATAAATTTCTAAAGGAATTTTAAAAATATTAACCTTGTGCTGTCAGACAAAAGCAAATAAAGAATTTATCAAAAGAAAAAAATAAAATGCAAATTAGGTAATATGTTTTATTTATAAATTTTTTCATAAATTAAAAGAAGACAATGTCTAACTGTAGCAAGGTAAAATGCAATAGGCATTCTCACTACTGGTAAACTGATATATCCTCTGAAGGGCAACAAAAGTGTGTCTATCATTGATGCAGCAATATCACTTCTAGAAACTGATTAGAAAAAAAATAGATAAGTATATAAAGATGTGTATGGAGATATTTAATACAGACTTGTTTACAATAGCAAAAACTTGGAAAACCTGAAACCTGAATACTCAACAATAAGGTGGTTGTTTAGAACAGCTATAGTATATGTACATGGACGGACTACTAAGAAAACATACAAATAATATAGAACAAAAGGACATCCTCCACACACAAAAATGCATATTCAGAGTATATTATTAATTAAACTATTATTAAATAAATAATAGGGTCATATATGACCCTATTTTTCTTTAAAAAAAATATATGTAATATGTATAGAAAAAGACTGGAAGAAACTAGTTCAAAATGTTAATGGTACTTAACTCTGAATAGTAGGCTAATGGATGATTTTTTTACTTTCTTCACTTTGCGAGCCCATATTTTCTGAATTTCCTACAACAAACATGCATTATCCTTGTGATTTAAAATTATGATTTAAAAGGGAAAATGGCAAAAATTCTTTTAAAAGATCATGCAAAAATATTCTCACTATTTTCGTAATTTATGTGTCACTTATTAGAAATTACACTATAATTTGTCACTTACCAGAAATTGCACCATAAATCCATGTTACAATTTGTATTTTAATTAACCAACTAACAATTCTACCACTTGACTTTGAATTCTTTAACTATGAGATTCTTTACAAAGTATCTGGAAAACCTCATTGCCCATTTAATGCACCTATTAGAACAATTGCTAAAATATTCACTGAGGTATATTCATTTACATTTTCATGATGTTATTTGCAAAATCAGTCTTTTTTTAGTTCGAATATTGGATGCAGCTTCTCACCTTAATTTGATATTTTCTCACTTCCTCTTAGGTAGATAATTAGTAAGAAGTGAAATAGACATAAAACAAACATAGTTAAGATGAAAAATTTTCTTGCAACTGCACATACCCTTTGCTATAGTTTCCCTGAAAATAGTTCATGATGAAAGCATATCCTAGGAAAGGCAGTTTCAAAGTCTGCATTTCATTGACTCCGTAACTGAAGGTCAGAATTATCATATTCGTATAAAGTAGATGTCAAAACAGAGTAATTATAAATAGCTATTTTAATGAGCCAAACAATAATTTTCTATTGCTTTAAACAATAATTTTCTATTGCTTTCATAGAGCTTCCTCCAAAATATGAAAGGAAATATTTATGTTTATGTTGTCTTAAACCAACAGGATTCCCTCTTAATTCATCAGCAAATTAGATTTCAAAAACATTGTTGTACAATGTTGACACAATGAAAATTAATGCCATATTCATTTCCTGCTAAGCACGTTTTTGTTTTTGTTTTTATTTTAATTATCAGAGCTACCCAGTCCTTCAGAAAATGAAGGAAGGCCAACATATGGAAATATGTGAACATTTTCCCTGTTTCCTCCTTCACATGTCGGAAGTGCTTAGGGACTACACACAAAGCACACACTTGCTCCCTTGAGAACAGACACATTAGGAAGTTGCACTCACTTCCTCAAATATCATGGAGCACTTTAACGTTCAGGGCATCTCTCCACGGGGCACCTCAGAGACCAGAGGGAGGGTAACAAACATTCATGTACTGTCTTGTTCCGAAACGTTCATAGAACCTCAAGGTAATCTGGCTCAAAAATAGTGACTTGGCAGAGTATTGAATGGACCTCCCAAAAGAGACGGTGCATTTCTGGCCTTAACTCCACCTTCTCTCATATTCTCCAGCCTCTCCTCAATGATGTTTTTATGGAGTATGGCTGACTTCTAGGATTGTATGCAGAAGTATGTGAACTGGGGACGGCAGTAAAAGGGCAATTGAGAACAATAGTGGGTTCCTTGGGAGCTTTTCTCCCCTCCTTACACACAAGTATGAACTCCATGCAGGCAAAGATTTTTCTCTGTTTTTTTCACAGTTGTATTTCCACTACCTACAACACGTTGTAGGTGCAAACATATGTTTTCGAATGAATGAATGAATAAATAAGCACCCGCATTTTGCCTTTGGAAGCGTGAAAGTTAAATAAGAAATTTGATTCTTTGAGTTTAATCCTCTTGAAAAGTATTTGTCTTTTATTTCATAGAGCTGTCATATGAAGAGTCTAAAATGCATTGTGTGATAGGAAGGAAGGGGCTTATTGGAAAGTTTCTTTCCTAATTAAGTTTGCTTCAGTTTACCACTAAGATCAGTGATACATATATTGATGGAAGCCATATCGGGGTGATCTAGGGGAGACAGGCTGATCGCCAGGGGAAACCAATTCTAGCCTGATATTGTACTCTTCATAATCTTACCATAAACCTTCTATTTCTTAAGAACTAGCTTAATTACTTAATGTAACATATGGATGGATCACTTTAGCACAAACTTAATGTAATACTTTAGCCAGTATTATCCTTAATGATATATTCTATCTCACAGTAGGGATTGGACTTTTAAGCATTATGGAGCCATGAACATTGACTGAATTTGTGATTTCTCAGGATTTGGTACAATCAGCTGAACTTACTGTGAAGACAGGAAACAAATTCAGAAAATGTGACTGATAATTGGGGCAGAGGGAGGAAAGCTGATTGCAGTGGATCATAATTAATTCTAGAAATCAAACTGTGCAACTGGAAAAGAAACCAGAAATATGGCCTAAAACAGGGACAGAGCACCCTGGCTAACCTATCTCTTTTGGGGCACTTAGTAATTGGGGAACTCTCCAAGGATTGCTGTGGCTGAGGCAGGAAGCCCTTGCAGTAATCTTCCTGATATTTAAATGTAGCTCTGAGCTGCTTCAAATCAATCTATCAAAAGTGTTAAACCTCCTTTGATACATATGTACGGTTGGATACCCCTCCGTTGAGTAAAGAGAAATGGGAAGTTCCTGTGTGTACACTTCTTTTGCTTACATGAGCATCATTTGTGCAAGGTGATGGCAGGAGCAGCCATATACGCTGCTGCTTGTCAGGGTAGATAACCAGCCCACCCCTTCCTTTCAACTATCACTTTTATGTGTTCTGCAGAAAGGTCCATAAAGCAACTCACCTGCCTTCTGGAAGGCTAAGCTCGGTTAGTTTCAAACATTGGTAAATAACAAAATCGCCGGCAGCGTTGTATCCAAATCTTGAAAGCCTGCCTCTCTCCAGCTTTCTCTGTTCAGATTTAAAATAGAAGCAAGATGTAGGCCGCTAGGGACTGATGTCATGTGTTTAAGGTGTAGGGTTCTCAGAGGCATCTGTTTGCTTTCTCCTGCCTGCTTTGATTTGATGATTTCTTTAAGGATGGAGATAGATGACAACATAGGAGGAGAGCTGCAGTGTAGAGGAGAGCATAGGAGCCTTTCGAGCCAGAATTTCTGCAGATTCATGGTAAAAAAAAAAACACAAAAAAACTTTGTTGGATTCTACTGTAACTCCCAGTAAATGCAATAATCAGGTCTCTGAGCTGAGCAAAGTAATCAGCCCCCTATGCAACATCCTCTGAGGTATACTGAAGCTTTTCAGCCCATCAAAAATAGTGCCCCTTCTAGCCGGCCAACATACACATCCACACATACACACCTTTATAAATACTTTCTCACAATTTCTCTCTAGAATTTTCATAATTAATATCACTAGAATTTTGAGGAAAATAGCTGAGACATCAGGTATTAAGGACACCAATTAAGTTACATATTGGGGGGGGCTGGTTATCAAATGATAGGTCATCCAGTATAGGCTCAATTAGTTTAGAGTAAACCCAGGCTAACAGTAGGAAGGTACTGAACCAGAGAAAGAGAGAACACCTTGAATTGGTGCCTGTAAGATGAGTAAGGGAGCTGTGAATGCTGGGAGATTGATGTGGAAAGGGATGTCTGCTTATGGTACATGCTGAGGGAAATCGTTTCCTTTTTCATGTATTTTCCAAATGACTGGTCTATTACTGATAATTAATCTAACTACTAAGAATAACACTAGTTATCATGTATTAAGTCCTCACTTATTCTAGGTGTGATGCACATTTTAACACATTTAATCTTTACAATGATCCTATAAAGAGGAAACAATAATAAGTGTTAATTTGTAGAGGAGGAAACTAAGACTAAGGTAAATAATATATTTGAAACCTGCTCGATCAAACTCTAAAGCCAGCAATGTTTAACCAGTAGTTCTCAAAGTAATCCCAGGTCAGCAACATCACCATTGTCTGGGAACTAGTTAGAAATGCATACTTCTCAACCAACCCCAAATCTACAGAATCAGAAATTCTGGGAGTGGAACACAGCATTCTGTGTCTTAACAAGGCTTCCAGGAGTTTCTGCTGCTCAAAGACCATGTATGTCTTCTCAGGTGTCCATTAGGGAGTGTGTTCTCTTTCAAACGAAGAATAAGTGTGTGTGTTGGGGGTAGTAAACGCTGAAAAAATTACCAGCCAATGCTATCTGAGAGAATGTTACACTAGGACAAGAAGTAAGATAAGTCTGCAAAGGAATCGTCAGACCACAAAATGCTCTAGCCCAGGAGTTGGCAAACTTTTGAGACAGAAGAGCCGCCAGGGGTCAGCAAACTGTGGCGAGCCACATTGTGTACAAATATATTTATGACTCTTGAATAATTTTTAAATTGTTGTGAGGAACAGGATTGGCTCTTCCAGGGGTGGGCAAACTTTTGAGATGGAAGGTACTGCATGTGATTTGTGAGCCGCAGTTTGCCGACCCCTGCGTCTAGTCAAAGCAAGGCCGCTAGGATTGGGGAGGACCTAGGAGTGGTAAATTCCATTAGTGGCAAAGGCAAGCCCTCCAGGGTTAGAAGTGAGCAAGTGGGAGCTACCAGGGAGATGATGTTCACATTGAACTGTCAAGAATGGTCAGATCTAAAGACATTTCTTAACAATGGAGCCATGATCATTGAGTGCTAAATTCAACTGACTTTTAAAGGCAGCAAAAGTCACTAGTGAAAGCACAAGGAAAGGCAATGTGAGATGAACTTAATGAGAGTTGACCCTTGAACAACCTTCTATCCATGGGTGATTGGTTCCAGAACACTCTGAGAATACCAAAATCTACAGATACTCAAGTCCCTGGTATAGAATGGGTAGAACAATGCATAGGTTCAATCCCTGCATCCAGGGATTCCCAACTATGGACTCAAAAGACTGTTTTTGATCCACGGTTGGTTGAGTCAGTTGATGTGAAACCTGGGGAATGAACAGACGACTATATTTATTGAAAAATATATGTGTATCATTGGCCCTGGAGAGTTCAAACCCACATTGCTCAGGGGTTAACTATATTGCTAATTCATCATCATTCATCATGTTTCTCTCTACTGCTCCACTATGAAGAAGCGATTGTTTCAAGTGAAGTATTCTTTCTGGATTTAAGTTATGGTAACTTTTATCCTTTTATAAGTCATAATTATATTTAAGAATATTTTAATCTGTTTGAACAGCTGTATCAAGGTCTAACAGACATAAAATGAACTCTACATTTTTAAAGTGTATAATTTGATGTTTTGTAGCAATGTGAAACCATTAGTACAGTCAAGATAGTGCCCATATCCAAAACTCCCCAAACTTTCTTTACGTCCTTTTGTAATTCTTCCCTCCTGCACTTTTTTATCCCATCCTTTCCCAGGCAACCTCTGTTCTGCTTTCTGTCATTATAAACAAATTTGCATTTCTTAGAACTTTATGTAAATGGGATTATTGTTTCATTCGGCATGATTACTTTGAACTTCATTCATGTAGCATGTATCAATAATTCATTCCCTTTTTACTGCTGAATACTATATTGATGTACCACAGTATAATTTATCCATTCACTCATCAATGAACTTTTGGGTTGTTTCCAATTTTTGACTATTACAAATAAAGCTGCTTTAAACTTTCTCACATAAGTCTTTGTATGGATATATGCTTTATTTTCTATAGTGAAAATACCTAGAGATAGAATGCTAGATCATATGGTAGGTGTATATGTCACTACTTTTGTTTTAATGCTACGCAATATCAAAGTGGCTGTGCTATTTCAAGTTCCCATCAAAAATGGAGGAGAGTGCCAGTTGCTCCACATTCTTACTTATGTTTGGGATCATTTGTACTGTTCATTTTAGCTACTCTAACAGAAATGTATCATTTTATTATGGGGTTAAACTGCATTTCCCTAATGATTTTTTTATATTGAGCATTTTTTCATATACTAATTTTCCATCTGTATATTGTCTTTAGAGTAATGTCTGTCAAATCCTTTGCCCTTTAGTCTCTTAATTGGGCTGTTTGTTTGTGTATTGAGTTTGGAGAGTTCTTTATATAGTCTACAGACAAATCCTTTATTAGACATATGCTTTGCAACTATTTTCTCCCAGATTTTGGTATGTCGTTTCATCCCCTTACCAGGGTTGTTTGAAGAGAAGAGGTTTTTAATTATGATGAAGTCCAATTTATCAATGTTTCCTTTTACGAATTATACTTTTGGTGTTGTAAGTAAGACATCATGACCATATCCAAGGTGAAAAGTTGTTTTCCTATTTTTCTTCTAGAAATATTTTAGTTTTAGATTTTACATTTAGGTCTATGATCTATTTTGAGTTATTTTGTGAATATGACACAAAAAATGATTGAAGGATTATTTTTAATTTGATATCCAATTGTTTTAGAGGATTTTGTTGAAAAATTATTCTTTCTTCATCAAATTATATTTGTACCTTTGTTACAAATCAGATGTTCATATATGTTTATAAGTTTTCTTCTATTTTTGGACTCTTCATTCTATTCCACTGACAGTGTTTTGACTATTGTAGGTTTTTTTGTATTTCTGTCTGAATTTTAGAATTCAGTTTATAAGTTTTTACAAAAATAAAAATATTTATTGTTGGTATTGCACTGAATGTATACATCATTTTAAGAAGAACTGAGATCTTAAGTATGTTGAGTCTTTTGATTCATGAACATGGTATGTCCCTCTGTTTATTTAGTTCTTTAATTTTTCTCATCACTGTTATATAGTTTTCAGTGTACAAACCTTTCACATCTTTGGGAATTTTTATTTCAAAGTATTTCATTTTTTAATGCTTTTGTAGTTAGTATGCATATTTAAAAGAATTCTGACTATTTTTTGCTAGCATATAGTAATAAAATTGATAGCCATATATAGATCTTAGATCCTGAAACATTGTTAAACTCAATTATTAGATCTAGTTGTTATTTATTTTTTAAATTTTTGATGGATTCCATTGGACTTTCTACATAGATGATCATGTTACCTATAAATAAAGACAGTTCGTTTCTTCCTTGATTTGGGTGCCTTTTAGTTTTCTTATCTTAATGCATTTGCTAGAACATCTTATACAATGTTAAATAGAAGTGCTAAACCCACATAGCTTTGTGTTGTTCAGATATGAAATGAAAATAATTTTGTATTTCCCAATTAATATGATTTTATCTGTATGTTTTTCATAGATGTCCATATCAGCCTGAGAAAATTCCCTTCTATTCCTAGTTTGCCAAGAGATTTTATCATGAATGGAGATTGGGTTTTGTTAAAGGCTTTTTCGGTATCAATTAAGATGATCATGTGATTTTCTTTTATAGTTTTGAATATAGTGAATTACATTGATTGATTTTCAAATATTAAGCCAATCTTGTATTCCTATGATAAATTATATTTGGTCATGATGTACTATCTTTTTAATATATTGCTGAATTTGATTTGCTAAAATTGTGTTTAATTTTTTAACAATATTGAGTCTTCCAATCTAAGTATATGAGGCATATTGGTCTGTAGTTTTCTTCTTCTTCTTCTTCTTTTTTATTTTACATTTATTTGTTAGGTTTGGGTATCAAGGCATTAAGGTATTGCTGACCATGTAGAATGAGTTAGGAAAATATTTCTTAATTTTTCAATTTTATGGAAGAGTTTGTATAGGATTTGTATTAATTTTCCATTATATGTTTGGCAGAATTCACCAATGACCTATGAAGTTATCTGAGCTTCAAATTTCTCTGTGGAAATGTTTTTTAAACAAATTTATTTAATAGATGTAGGGGCATTTTTGTTATTTCATCCTGAGCTAGCATTAGAAATCTTTGTCTTCAAGGAATTACACAATTTCATCTTAAGTTGTTGAATTTATAATCATAAAGTTGTTAATATTTCCTTAGATATTTTCCTTTTGGTATCTTCAGATTCTGTAGCTATTTCATCTTTTTTGTTCCTGATGTTGGTAATTTCTCATTTCTGTTTTTATCCCTGATCAGTTGGCTAGCATTTTATCAGTTATTAATTTGCTCAAATAATCAATTTTGGGGTTCATTGATTTTCTCTTAACATTTCTGTTTTCTACTCTAGCATTGATATCCATTCTAGTCCTTATTGTTTCCTTCCTTCTACTTACTTTGGCCTTACTTTGATCATCTTTTTCTAGTTTCTTAAGGTAGAATCTGGCATAATCAATTTGAGGTCTTTTTCCTTGTTTATAAATACCCTAAGTTCAACTTTAGCATTATCTGCCAGTTTTGATATGTTGTGTTTATATATTCATTACACTTAAAAATGCTAATTTCTTTTTTGATTTCACCTTGAACCATGGGTTATTTAGACTATGCTAGTTTCCAAATATTGTATATTTTCCAGATATCTATTTGTTGCTGATTTCAGATTTAATTCCTCAAAGATGAATGAACATGCTTTTATTACACAAATACTTTATATTTATAAAGACTTGTTTTATGGCCAAGAATATATTCTATCTTGGTAAATATTCCATGTACCTGTAAATAATGTATATTTTGCTGTTTTTGAGTATGATATTCTATAATTGTTAATAAAGACAAGTTGATTGAAAGTATTCAATTCTTTCATATTTTTACTAGTATTTTATCTACAATTATTGAGAGGGTGGTATTGAAACCTCTGATTATACTTGGACTTGTCCATTTCTTCTAGCAGTACTATTAGCTTTGGTTCATATACTTTGAAACTCTTATTATATGAATCAATATTTAGGATTCATTATACCCTCTTCATAAGTTAATGCCTTTATAATTATTAAAAGACATTCTTTATACCTTTATATTCTTTTCTCAGTTATCTTTTTTCTGACATTAATATAGCTTATCCAGCTTCCTTTTGATTAGTGTTAGTATATTGTATCTGGTTCCACCAATTGCAAATGGGATTATTCCCTTCATTTCTTTTTCTACACTGATTTTGTTTATTGTTTCTAATAATCTTTTGGTTGAGTCCTTATGGTTTTCTAGGTTTTTTATATGTAGAATTATGTCATCTGCAAACAGTGACACATTTACTTCCTTGTTCCCAATTTGGATTCTCTCTACTTCTTTCTTTTGCCTGACTGCTCTGACTATGTTCAATGACAGTGGAAAGAGTAGGCATCCTTTTGTTCTTCCTGACCTTAGAAAAAAAAGCTTTCAGTTTTTCACCATTGAGTATGATATTAAATGAGGATTTGTCATATCTGGCCTTTATTATGTTGAGGTATTTTCTGAAGTCCTTTTCTTCTAGGCAGCTTAGAGTTGGGTGTTACTTCGTAATCTGATCATCTCTGCCTTCAAAATTGGGGTATTTGAACTACTTATATGTAATGTGACTATTAATATATGGTTAGATTTAAATCTATCGTATTATCTTTTCTAATTGTCCCTTTTCTTCTTTTCACTTCTTTTTTTTTTCCTTTCCACCTTTTCTGCCGTCTTTAGGATTAATTGAATATTTTATGATTCATTTTCTTTTTTGTTGACTATTTAAGTATAATTCTTTCTTTCTTCCTTCCTTCCTTCCTTCCTTCCTTCCTTCCTTCCTTCCTTCCTTCCTTCTTTTTTTCTTTCTTTCTTCTTTCTTTCTTCCTTTATTTCTTTGGTTTCTTTGGGATTTATAGTATACACCTTTAACTCATCACACTTGACATTTATATAATATTATACCATATCATGTATAAGAATCTTACAATAGGATACTTGAATTTCAACCTTGCTGACCTATATAAGATTGTTGTCATACATTTTACTTTTTCATATGATATCTAGCCTACAATATTTTGTTTTATTTGTACTTAAATATACACTATCTCTTAAGAAGATTTGAATAATAATACAAAATTTTATACATAACCGTGGCTAAATTTCTAACGCTTTCCATTTCCTTTGGGTAGGCAAATGTTTCTATCTATTATAATTCTTCTTCAGTCTGAATGTCTTTATTATTTCCTGTAATGCTAGTGTATTGATGAATTTGTTAAACCTTTTTATGTCTTAAAAATATTTAATCTTCACTTTTTAAAGGTATTTTCAGTGGTAGAGAATTCTTGTTAGACAGTTTTGTTTCTTTCAGTGCTTTGAAGATGTTGTTCCACTGTCTTTTCCAATTCACTTTATTTTCCTGACAAGTTATCAGCTGTTATATTTATTCCTTTGAATGTTAGATGTTTCCTGTTTCCCCCCAACCCCACACTCCTGGCTGCTTTTAAGATTTCCTTTTTTATAACTGTTTTTGTGCAATGGAATTATTACATATCTTGATTTAGCTCTCAGCGTTTCTTATGCTTGTGCTACATTAAACTTCCTCAACCTGTGAGTTTATAGTTTCTATTAATATCAATATTGGAAATTTTTCAGCTTTATTTCTTCAAATATATGTTTGTCTCTCTACCACCTTTGAATACCTTAATTCATAGTAATTAGGCTGCTGAAAATTATCCCACACCTCTGTTCAATTTTTTTTTTTTAAGCTGAGCCATCCTGCCACTTGTTGGCAGCTCAGCAGCAGCTCAGCTCCAGCTGGGCATTGAACTGCTGTTGCTCAGAGCTCAGCTTGCACGCTTGAGTGAGCTCTTAACCAACTGAGCCACTCCCTGGCCCTCTGTTCATTTTTTTGGATTCTATTTTCCGGTTTTTGTTTTATATAGTTTCTACTGTTATATGTTAAAAATTGTTAATCCTTTCTTCTGCAGTGTCTAATCTTCCAAAAACTGTAAACAGTATATTCATACTTTGTAGCTTTCATCTCTAAAGGTTAAATTTGTTTTGTTTTTCTTTTTGTTTTCATTTTACTTTTCTGGCTTCTACTTGTTTTTTTATATATACAGAGAGTGCCAAAAAAATGTATACACATTTGAAGAATGGGAAAAAAATGTATTAAAATTGTAATACTCAAGATATACCTATAGCAAGAGATGAATAAAAGTCACCTTTGAGTTCTGCAATTATAAGAGGTGCTCAAAGTGGTTACCATCAGCATAATTTTAATACAGTTCTTTCTTTTCTTAAAAATGTATCTAGGGGCCAGCAGAGTGGCACATTGGTTGGGAGCTGGCTTGGGACGCCAGCAGCCCTGGTTCAGATCCCGCATGTGAGGGCCAGTGACACTGCCCTCTGCAGCTGGGGTGGTGGGCAGTGGCACGATCTAAGGCTGGGCTGCTGTGAGTCCCTGGGAATGCAATGGCTGCGGCCCCTGCTGCAGTGGGCCATCATAGGCTGCAGTGAGTGGCCAGCAGCTAGTGTGGGTGGCCGGCAGCCGGTGTGAGCTGCCAAGAGCCACTGTGTCCAGTCCAGGGGCCGGCGGCCGATCTGCCTCACATGGGCCAGTGGGGCGGTATCCTCCACAGTTAAGCTGAAGAATTGGGGGACAGGGCTTGTCTGTTCCCCTTCCCCGGTTAGCCAACGCTGTTCCCTGTTCCCGATTCCCCATTAGAGTCTTAAAAAAAAAAAAAATGCGTATACATATTTTTGGCACCCTCTGTATATATATGAAATCAAATTATAACTTTTTTTTCTGTTTATGATAAAGCTGTGTTAGCTGTAAATATTTTTATTGATTGCTTTATCTTCTGATTATAGGTCATCTTTTCATCCTCCTTAGCATGGCTGCTAATTTTTTATTGAATGTCAGACATAGTAAATTTTACCTAATTTGAGAAAGACATTTGTTTTTCTATAAATAATTTTGAGCTTTGCTGTAGTATAAAGTTGTTCCTTTGAATTAATTTGATTCTTTTATGTCTGGCTTTTAAGAATTATTCAATAGGACTAGAATAGTACTCAGTCTAGGGTTAATTATTTCCCTACTAAGGCAAGAAATTTTGAATACTGTATCCAATACCCTGTTGATCATCAGGTTTTCCAGTCTGGGTAATGGGAACTGCCACTTTCCCAGCCCTTTTCCCAGGCAGTTCCTTTTCTGGCTATGGGTATCTTCCTCACATGCATATGCTGGTCAATATCCAGCTGAATACTTCAGGGAAACCACTTGCAGGTCTCTGGAGTCTGTCTCTGGGCAGCTGTCTCCTTACCAGTACTCTGTACTGTGGACTCATGCTGCCTTGATCTCTCCAAACCCTTAGCTCTATTTCTTCAGCGATGGAAATCAACTGAATTTCACTCTCCAGCACTAGAAAATTCCAAGGAAAACTATGGAGCAATCATAAAGCTCCTCTTATTTGTTTCCCATCTCTCAGGGAATCACTGTCCTTCCTTGCCTGATATCTAGAGTCTTAAAAAACATTGTTTCATATATTGTATTTGTTTTTCATGGTTTCTAGTGATGATGCAAATCTGATCAGTTACTCTACCTTGAACGTAGCTGAAATAGAGCATAGTTTAATTTCATAACTTTCAACAGAGACCCAAGTTCATCCAGTCTCTACCTGTCACAACAATGCTGCACAATTCAAAGCTAAATAAATTAAAAGAGTAATATTTATTGTCCCCACAATAACTGCCAAATGGTGGTCACTGAATAAATATTGAGTACCTACAATGTCTTAGCCATTTTGCTAGATAGTTTACACAAGTTATTTCTATTCTTAATATGTTATCATGAGGTTTTACCTCTTTTTTATTATAACTTTTATAAACAGGAGAAATTAGGTTTAGGGATATGAAATAATGTGCCAAATACCCTGCAAATAATATATTTAGCTTTCAAATCCAAATTTTTCTGACTCAAAAACCCTGTACTTTTCATAGTGCTGTGGTTATCACTTACCATAAAATAAGAATAGGACATTTATAATGGGTTTTCTAATTATGCTTTCCAGCTAAGGACGTTACAATACTTCTAACTTACCACCTTAAAAGATTTAGCTGACTAGTAGAATCCTAAGGCATTTTCTGTAGATCAGCATGGAAAGAAAATTTATATTGCAAGAACAAAAGTAATAAAATGGGAAGACTATAAAGTGGTTAAATTTATCTCTTAGTGGAATGCCAAATACTGAGAATAAGAATGTGTGGTAGAAGAGAAGGGGGCCCAGAGAGGCAGAAATCCAAAGGAAGACTCAGGGAGGGGAATAGTTCATTTGACAAACTATCAAACACAGCACAAGATTGCTGATTAAAAAGAAAAAAAAAAAATTGGACTTTTTAGAAACTATATTGTTTTGGTGACTTAAAAATCCCTCCACAGGGGGCCGGTCAAGTGGCTCAGTTGGTTAAGAGCTCGCTCAAGAGTGCGAGCTGAGCTCTGAGCAACAGCAGTTCGATGCCCAGCCCGAGATGAGCAGCTGCTGAGCTGCCAACAGGTAGCAGGATGGCTCAGCTGGAAAAAAAAAAAAAAAAAAAAATCCCTCCACAGGGCTGGCCGAGTGGCTCAGTTGGCTAAGAGCTTGCTCAAGAATGCGAGCTCTGAGCAACATGGTCACCAGTTTGATTCCCGGCCCAAACTGAGCTGCTGCTGAGCTGCCAACAGGTGACAGGATGGCTCAGCTAAAACAAATAAACAAACAAATCCCTCCATAAATATTAAAGATATGAGCTTTTTAAAAATTAATATTATCAACTTAATCTTGTTTAAAGGTATCAAATATTTTTTTACTTAAAATATGACCAAGCACTTATATTCTTTTGACTGAAAGACACTCTCAAATCTTGGTTTAAATATTTTAAATAAATAAGAACTTGATCCATATTGTCAGTAAAAAAATAACCATTTTTTAAACTTTTATATTACTGTGACTGTCAGAAAACATCAAATAATTGCATTGTATTACTGAATTCAACCATAGATGAAAAATACACAGAATATAATAAAGTTAAAGAAACATTGCATACATATTGTGCAAATAACTCTATCAAATACTCAGGAACAACCAATTAGCTCTAATATAATCCATGCAGTCAACTACATCCTTATTTGAGAAGTAGGTCTGCTTCAGATTCATAATTCCTCACTAAAAACTGTTTAAAGTATCATGGGTATAATCTATATGAGAAGATGAAAAGAAAATCTATATAGCATTTGAGATCTTTATATTCTCTTAGGGATAATTGCAAATAAAATATTACCTTGAAAGGTATTAAGACAACATAATAAATTTTCCAAAATTACTCTGCATTCATTTCAGGTATTTAAAATTTCCTACATTGAAGCAAAATGTAAACTTTAAGACTATTTCATTCCTGTTGAAGAGATGCCTAAGAAAAAAATCTTGGCTGTACAAATGAATATTCATGATACTATTTTTTCCTTAATAGTACAGTTGTAAAGAATAGAAATGGAACTGAACTTTCTTTGTCTCAGCCTTCTTCAAGCTTCCAAGGAACTTACAGACAACTGTTTTAAAGGGAGAAAATTTGATAACTTTAAACAGGGTTTGACTTCTTTTTTAAAAAAGGCAACACATGAAATTAAGTTATATGTAAGTCTTCAAACGAACTATTAATATATGCAAAACATTATAGTGATGATATGGATACAGGTAATGACCATAACAGAATAGGAATAGTTCTAAGAAGAGGGCTGGACTGTAGACTCTGTAAATGAATCTTTTCCCAATTACTTTCTAGATAAAATTGGAAATCATAAAATAGAATTTTAAAACTGAGAGACCTTCGAAATCATTTGATATAAATCTGTTATTTTGCACTTAAAGAAAACCCAAGGATGAAAGGTTAAGGTGAATTGTTCAAAAGACCACAACTGAAAGACTTAGGACTAAACCCAGCTCTGCTCTTTCTCAGGGGACCCATGTTTAAAACAAAATAAATACATATTCTGTGTTATGTCCCAAAGGTATTTGTGGGTTTGTTTTCATTTAACAGGATTGCTTGCACATTTTGATGACAAGTATTTTATAGAATTTAATTTGTTTTTATATGCCGCTGGGTTTTGAGTGCCAATCAAATGATTCTTAAGGTTATTTTTGATTTTGCAAGTATGTGTGCACCTACAAGTAAAATGTGGTTAGAATGTTAATTGCAACATTTACTACAGAAAACTAGAGGATCTGTCATGTTAATTAGTTTGGAAAACACCATGCCCCAGAGAAAACTTTGGAAAAAAAAAAGGAAGAAAAGAAAAGAAAATCCTTTTCATATTACTTCTTGGAAGAAGAGATCCCAAAAGTTTTGAGTAAAGCATTGAAAAATGGTTGATGAGAGTTTCTCTTTAGCATCTATATCTTTCTAGCGGGCATGTTTTATTATTGTCATAATGAATACATTTCACAGAACCATAAAATTAAAATATCAACACTTTTGTGCTCAATTCAGTTTAACAAGTATTTATTGCCCTCCTTCAGTTTGTCAACACATAATCGTTGAAGACCCACCATTTACCAGGCATTGTGCTAACTGTTAGAAATACAATGATGACCAAAATTAATCCCTGCCTTCAAAAACTTCCAGCTTTAAGGGAAATCTGGGCAAGCAAACAAGTAAATAATTGTCATTGCAATATGCTCAAATGAAATTATAGGGAAAATTTGCTGAAGAATGCCTAGGGAGAAAAAAAGTAAACAGACTTTAAGTCACTTTGGCTATATTAGAGAGAATTAATTGTAAGAATTAATCGCAATATGGGACAATCCATTTGTCCTTATGCTTTTCCTTCTAAAGACTCTTTGAACTGTTATGTCCACTAGTTTGAGCACAGTTGAAAAAATTGATTTTAGGTACTTGTCATTTAATAAATGTTTAATACCTTTTTATTGGTTTCTGGTTATGTAGAGGATTGATAGTGTTAAAAATTGTCAGGTTGAAGAGATTTTTGTACTACTTCTTACTCTCTACTCCTATAATAAGAAACAAAAACCTGATAGACAGTATTTAGAAAGGTAATTAAAAAATAGATTAAAGATTAGAGTCAAGGAAATTAAGAAGATACACAATGGAAAATTTGTTTGAGAATCTCTGTGTTTCCTTCTCTTTGCCTCCACACTACTTGATATTTCTGTCATCTTCTCTCTGTTTCTCTGATACCCCTAGCTATTTCAATCATCTATAATTTCAATTAAAACACCAGCAAATACAGAACAATCTGATTCCAAATGATAGCATTTGTGACTTTTTCCTTTAGTTCTTAGAACTTGAAAATATTGCCTTCTACTGGTATTTCAGCGACTTCAACAGCAAATGCCTCAAGTATTCTGAAAGACTCCCTGGAGAAAAATAAAAGTGCTTTCTTCTCAAAGAATAAGTAAACAGAAATAACAGAACTTCAGTTTGTAGCCCCCTATTGAGACAAGTGATCATATCATGGGCAGATTAAGACGAGGTTAAAAATCAGGTTTAAAGTCATATTTTAATGAATTGCATCCTCTTGATTACAAAGAATTTTTCCCTCACAAAAATTTTTAAAGGCTGTGTCAATAATTTGTCAATAATTTTTATTGTTTGCAATACTTTCTCAGTAATCTTTCCCACATGAGGGAGAAGGCACTATCCACATTGGCCATGCTGTAACCCCATTACATTTCTGGAAACCTCTTGGGAGAAGAAAAGTTTCAAAGCCTAAATCATGTTTTCAGACTCCTTACTTTGCATCTCATGGGTCTATGATTCTATATAAAGGAAACTAAGGTAATTTATAGACATTCACTGGGGACTAAAATTGATGAATGAATGAATGAATGAATGAATGAGCTAAGGCAGTAATGAGTAAAGTAAGCATTGTTTTATGCACTATAGGATGAGTAAGTAAAATGAAAGGATACTTGTAAAAGGTCAATTTGTCTATAAAATAGACATTTATTGGGCAACTAAGTTAGGTACTGTACACATGTAATCTCATTTAATTTTTTTAGCAGCTCTGCTACACATGCAACTGAGGCTTAGCAATTTATCATTGGATCATATGGCTGGAAAGGTATATTTACACCTATATTCACTACTCTTTCCTGTCCAAAGCCCGTACTCTTCCCACTTCACCTTTCTGCCAACATGTGCTCTATGAACAGACTACCCTGATGCAGCCCTGTCCGTCAAATATACTCCATTAACAAAGGGCAAATTGGAATGCGGGCCTAGAGCTCCAGAACAAACTCTATAGGCTTTAATACAATAGATGTGCTCTGCACTCTACCTTTAGTTTCTTATTTTCTGCAGCTACATTGGTGAGGACCAGCTCAGTTGCAAATGACAACAAACTCAGCTCTTGTCAAGCCAAAAATGTTCACATATCTGAAAAACCCAAGAGTACCTAGTTCTAGACCTAGATAAATCTGCGGACTTAAGTAATATGAGGACTTGTCCTTTTTTTTTTTTTTTTTTGGTCATGTCTCTGTTCTGCATTTCTCTTCTTGGCTGCATTTAGAGGCCTTTCATGGTGACAAGATGGCTGCCAGAATGTCCAGGCTTTTTCCTGTCTATATCTATTGGAGGACAAAGGAATGGGTAGATCTTTTATCTCACATAAGTATGTGATATAACTCACACTGGCCTGAAATGAGAATAAACAGATTCCTGAACCAATACCCCTGGGCAGAAGAATGTGTTTCTTAGTTAACCAGCCAGGAGCCACATTCCCATCCCTGAAGATAGGGATGGAGACAATATACGACTAGAGTCAACATAGTAGTGAGGGAGGATATTTTTCCAAGGAAAAAAAAAGTTTCCTAAATGTCAAAAAAATATGACATTTCCACTATAGTACAGAATTAGGAAGAAATTAAATATATTCGCTATAAAACGTTTGTGTGTGCAAGCACAGAAGCTATAGGTGTTTGCGAACAACAGTGACAAACGTATCATGGATAATCTAAGACTAGGCAAACTTTGATAAGAAATATCTGATGGTCATCCTTCTGTATGTTCAACCCATACTTGAGGGGCGAGAACCACCTTTTCCATGCAAGGGATTTTGATGCAGAACATTACCCAAAGAGGCAATAGGTTGAAGAGATCTAGATCACAAGTCTTATCTCCAATAGACTGGTATTCCATGTCACCATGGTGGTGAGAATCTTCTTATTCGCTCAGAACATCTATTAGCATTTCATGGAACACAGTTTGAGAAATGTTGCATTTTTATGCCACCTCTTCAGTAAATATGCATGTAGAAATATACACCAACTTTATGCATAGTTTTCTGATGACCTGAGTTTGGGGATGAAAGCACTGAATTTTACAACTTTGGTGGTATCTAAAAATTAGACCGCTTTTCTTGTCTTTGCTATGAACTTTGGTACATGTGGTCAAGGTCAGGAGGTAATCTGTATCTATGGACATGAGCAAAACTAAATGATTCTCTTGGTCCCAGTAGCACATGTCTAGGTAAGCTGGTTTCTGGAGACTGTTAGAAAAGAACTTCATCATTACAGACGCCTCCAAAAGATCATGCCAGTCTAAAAATTTTATCCATGAAAGGCAGGAGAGTCTGTGTGTGTAAAATGGACAGATGGTTGTAACAGTATAACCCAATAAGAATAACATTTTTGTTTTATTGTTAATCCATATTGCAATGCTAAAATTAAAAATGAGAAAGAAGAAAATATTTTACTGCTTACACAGAGTGCAGATCTTTTTTCCTCACTTTGTAAGGGAAGAGGCTCTTGCATACTTAGAAGCATACCAACCAGCTAGCCTAGAAGAAGAGAGGCAGCATGGTACCATCACGGTGTGGCATATGAGTTCAATTCATTAGCAGCATGACCTTGAGACAGTCACATCATCTCTATAGGGCTTGGTTGTCTCACTTGCAAAATGAAGTCAATGAGATCTGTCCTGTCTGCTTCTGGGTCTGTTGTGAGAGTTAAATGTGTGTGAAAGTATCTTATCAAATGTAAATCATACAGGGAAAAAAAATGCATATTTGTGGAAAAATATTAAAACATTTGAGGGGAAAATAATGTCTATTATTGCATAAGTAAGCCATGCATTTTGTCCCCTGATCTTTCTTTGTCAAAACTCTTAAGGCCATGGTATGATATAGTGAAGTGGTTTCAAGCAAAGCCTTTGGCAATAAAGAGACTCACTCTCTCCAGTGCTATCTGTGTGACCTTGAACCAGCTATTGAACCTCCCGGCATTTTAGTCTCCCCATGTGAAGAGGGAAAAAGAATACTTTCTTCATAAAATAATTCTAAGGATTAAGTGAGATAAGGTATTTTGCATAGCACCTGTTAATAAATGCCGGAGATTTATTGGGCCAGTTATATTATAAGGAAGGGTATGAGATGTTATTTACCGCAGGCTTGCTTCTTCTGAATCTCGCCCTTCTTAGGTTTCTTTTATTGCCCGCCCCCAAAAAAACCCAAAACAACAATAAAAACCCTTAATGCAGAATGCCAAGCAGGACAGATCTTTGGTTCACTGTGGAAATGAAGTAATACAGAGAGATATAGAAATCTTGTTTGGGAAAATCGTTCTCTCGAGCACCAATTGTCACACCAAAGCCCCTGAATTCATGCAAATTGCTTATAACTGTTCAGCAAGCTATTTACCTGGCCCCCCAGACTTTCTTTTTTTTTTTTTTTTTTTTTTTTTTTTTTTGAGGGCAGTGTCACTGGCCCTCACATGTGGGACCAAACCGAAGCCAGCGCTTAACCACCGCACCACTCGGCTGGCCCCCCAGAGCTCTTTTTTTGAAAGCTTTATATAGCATTGGTACACGCCGTTCTTCTGGCTATCAGACCCAGACATCTTCCCAAAGAATTCTCTCTTTTGTGTACATTAATGGAACATTACAAGGAAGGCATCTGTTGCAAAGTCTCTAGATGAAGTTACAGAGCTGTAGCATTGTGTGCCCAAATGGACCAGGAATGGCAAATTTGAATCCCTAGAGAGGCCAGGTAAGTAACATAAATAAGTGAAGCAGGGCTTGTATTCCTTCCTCATGGATTCTTCTCTTTGTTAGCATAATAAAACCAAAGAGATATTCTTTTTGTTTTAAAAAGAAAGGTACTCTTCCCATATACTTTTTTAAACCTGGGTGTCTTGAACCTTTTTTTCCAGTTTAAATAAAAATGCAGATACTGAAAAATATACCCATACTATCAGAAAATCGACAATAAGCATAGTACACAGGACTAGCATTTAGTCCCAGGATTGGGTCAAGAGTATAGGGCATGATGGAGACTGAGACAAATGGGAGAAAGCACATCCCATGTGAGTGAACTACCATTCTGCTCTGGTCATTGCTGCCATGTCAGAATGTGAGACTGGCATGAAGTGTTCCGATTTTTTCATGGAAGCCAGGATCTGATTTTTAAGTAAAATCTCCCAATTTTTAAGTGTTGGCTCAGAAAAATTTAAAAACATAACGCAGGTAAACAAAAAAATATCTATAGACCAAATGTGACTTTGTGATTGCTAACGATTACAAGAGTCCTTGTTGCAGAGAAATAACTGATTACAAAGGAGGCTAAATTACTTCCTCAAGGTGACGTTGATATTGGGAAAGCCAGAAGTTGAACCTGAATCCCCTGATCCCCCAGCCCTGGAAAATCAGCCTGTCTTCTCACATCTAAACCAGCCACGTTGTTGTTGATAATAGAATGCATGAAAATACAATAGAGTAGTTAAATATATGTGTTATTATTTCTCTTTTTTCCTCAAGAGATTTCTCTATTTTCTCATGTATTATCCAGGACATGATAAGACCCCCTTTCTGCCTTAGTGTGATAATAATTCTCCAACTCACAGAAAGCAATCTTCTGCTTGATAGCTAATATCTTTGTAGATTTAAGGAAATATACTGTAACCAGTATGCAGAGAAGTTTGGTACAAGAAACACATACTGTATCATTTAAATCAATATTTTCAGTGATGTATATTCAGAACAAAATCATGCGCATTCCAACTGCTCACTTGCATAGTTTTTAATAACCAGTAAGAAATTTACAGACCACATACTGACATTCTGGTCAAAATTATAGTTTCCATACAACATAACAATTGTAAAACTATTCACTTGGTTACAGATCAGGGCATCAAATGCCAAATACTAATGAAAAGAATGTTTTTGGACATAGTGCATCTAATTTGTCCAGCCTCTCTTGCTCCCATGCACCACAGGCTTAAACTGAAGAGATTACTTGTGGTTACCTGGGGAGATAATGCCTCCCAACCTAAAAGCTATATGACAGCAGGCGCTGAATAGGAAGTTATTAGGTAGTGGGGAAACAGTGATTAAAACCTGAAGCTGGCCTTGTTAAATCCATAATTATATTTATTCAGCAGATTTGGAAGAGAAACCACATTTTCCCCTGCCTTTCTCATGCTCTCTTTCTTGTTTCCTTTGGAGCTATTGAAGTATTTTTTTAAAATGTATTTTCTCTACTTATTAACAGTGTGGAAACTCAGTTAGAAAAGCTGAACTTCAAACATTTATTTTGTCAATTGGTTATGTAGCTGGAACCAAGGGCATTAATTAACTCCCCTTACGGGTCAAGCTCCTTTTCAAGCCCCTATACTCAGAGACTGGCTTTTATGCTGTAATAAAATAAAAAATTCTGAAGAGGGGGAAAAAACCGGAAAAAGCTTGCCAATGTTAATTTGTCTTCCATCTGCTAAAGCTATATGACACCTCCAGCTAATACCATGCCTTCAGGGGAACGGAAGCATCAGGATACATATACATATGTAAAGGGTAAAGAGATAAATCGCAATCAGAAAATGCATTTGTGTAAACACTCCACTCCCTCATGAGGCTGTGAACAGAGTTCTTATCATCCTATAACAAGGTGGAGGATTCCACAAGGAATGGAAGGAGCCATGATATTTTCTCCTTCAACCCATTATGTTCCTGGAAGCCATAGCCATGCATTCATATCACAGGCAAGCCTTGACAGATATACAAAGGTCATCCTTCGTTCAACTCTAATAGGGACTTGTTCACCTGGCACAAATTTTTGGTAAAAAGTTTGCAATAACCCCTTAATTTATAAGGATATATATACCCTTTGCTCCTTAGACCACAATCTCAGGAAAAGGGCCAGTTGTGCTTTGTTTCATCCCCAGAACCATAACAAACACAACAGCTAAATAATGTACAGCACTTGACGCTTAATGGATGAGCTGATTTAATCCTCACAACAAGCTTATGAGACAGCTGTGATTATCCCCCTCACCCCCCAGCCCCACCCCAGCCTCTATTTTGCAGCTGAAGACACAAAGGCTTAAAAGTATTAAATGTCTTCCCTAAAAATCACACAACTAATAAATGATGTGGCAGGATTTGTACCTAGGCAGGCTGACTCTTAATCCCTGTGTTATGCTGAATGTACAATGAAAGGCCTTATCTGTCCTTGAGTTTCATTTATTCTTAGATAATACCATTGTAATCTTAAAGGAGCTGGTTAGGACATTTCCCAGCTGTAATTTATTTTAGGATTTTGTTGTTTGCTTGTTTTTCTCTTTTCCGATACATATTTATTTTATATTTCATTTTGTTATTTTATTTTACAGTGGTAAGGACACAACATGAGATCTACTCTCAACAAATTTTTGAATGTAAAATACATTACTGTTGACTATAGATGCAATGTTATACAACAGATCTCTAGAGCTTTTTCATCTTGCCCTACTGAATGAAACTTGATGCCGATTGATTAGTAACTTCCATCCCCACTTGCCCCAAGCCCAAGCAACCCCACCCACTGTTTGAGTCTATTTTAGATACCTCATATAAGTGGAATCATGCAGTATTTGTCTTTCTTGATTAACTTATTTCCTTTAGCATAATGTCCTCAAGGTTTATTCATGTTATTGCATTTTGCACAATATCCTTCTTTTTTTCTAAGGCTGAATTGTATTCCACTGTGTGTATAGACCATATTTTCTTTATCCATTTATTTGTTGATGGACATTTAGGTTGTTTCCAGATCTCGGCTATGGTGAATAGTGCTACAACGAACTTAGGAGTGCTAATATCTCTTTCAGATACTGATTTCAAGTCTTCTAGATAAGTATCCGGAGGTGGGATTGCTGGATCATATAGCAATTCAACTTTTAATTTTTTTTGAGGAATCTTCATACTGTTTCCTGTAGTAGCTACATTACCACCAATGTGCAATGGCTGAACCAGTGTGCAATGGTTCGATTTTTCTACATCCTTGCCAACTCTTTTTTTTTTTTAATATATACCGGGGGTGTCAAAAAAACATATACACATGACTTGTATTCATCTTTTGTTATTGGTATATATTGAGTATTACAATTTTAATACAGTTTTTTCCTTTCTTAAAATGTGTATACATTTTTTTGACACCCTCTGTATATATAATAGCCATCCTGGCAGTTGTCGGGTGATGTCTCAATGTGATTTTGATTTGATTTCCCTGGTGATTAGTGATGTTTAGCATTTTTTCATAACCTATTGGATATTTGTATTTCACATTGGGAAAAATGTCTATTCAAGTCCTTAACCCATTTTTAAATCAGATTATTCTTTTTCTTTTCTTTCTGTTGAGTTGTAGTTCCTTATATATTTTATAGGAGTTCCTTATATATTTTGGAATGTAACCCCTTATTAGAGATATAATTTACAAATATATTCTTACTCCATAGATTGTCTTTTCATTCTATTGATTGTTTTCTTTCTGTGTAGAAGATTTGTACTTTGATGTAATTTTTTTTATTTTGGAATAATGCCTGTTCTATTGGTGTCATATTCATAAAATTTTGCAAAGATCAATGTCATGAAGCTCTTCGCCCATTTTCTTCTAGGAGGCTTACAGTTTGAGGTCTTATGTTGAAGTCTTTAATCCAGTTTGGTAAATATTAAGTATCCTCAACACCATGTGTTGAAGACACTATTGTTTCCATTGTGTATTCTTCGCAACCCTGAAGAATTGTTGACTGTACATGTATAGACATTTTTCTGGGCTTCCTATATTATTCTGTTGGTCTATATGTCTGTCCGTCTTTATGCCACTACTACACTGCTTTCATTACTGTAACTTTGTATTACAGTTTGAAATCAGGAAGTATGATACCTCCAGCTTTGTCCTTCTTTGTCAAGATTAATTTGGCTATTCATGATCTTTTGTGGTTCTGTATGAAATTTACTTTTTTTTCTATTTCTATAAAAACTAGATTTTGATAGGGATCGTACTGAATCCCTATTAAAAACATTGCTGTATGTAGTATGGATATTTTAACAATATTTCATCTTCCAATCCATGGTCTTTCTATTTGTCTGTGTCTTATTTAATTTATTTCCTCAATGTTTTATGGTTTTCAGTATGCAAGTCTTTTATCTCCATAGTTAAATTTGTTCCTAAGTATTTTATTCTCTTTGGTTCTATTGCGAATGGAATTGTTTCCCTAATTTCCTTTTAAGATAGTTTGATATTACTGTGTAGAAACGTAAATGAATTAAAAATGTTGAGTTTGTATCCTTCCACTTTACTGAATTTGTTTATTAGTTCTAACAATTTTTAATGGGACCTTAGATATAGATATAGATCATCTATCTATATCTATGTATCTATATATATGTATATATCTATATATTCATGTAGTCTGCAAACAAGGACAATTTTACATTTTTCCTTTCAATTTGGATGACTTTTATTTATTTTTCTTGACTAATTGCTCTGGGGAGGACTTCCAGTACTATGTTAAATAGAAGATGTGGTGCGAATGGGCATCCTTGCCTTGTTTCTGAGGAATTTTTTTTTTTTATTGTTAAATATAATGTTAGCTGTGGGCTTTTTATTTATGGTCTTTATTATATTGA
Organism: Aselliscus stoliczkanus; assembly: GCA_033961575.1. NCBI lineage: Eukaryota > Metazoa > Chordata > Mammalia > Chiroptera > Hipposideridae > Aselliscus > Aselliscus stoliczkanus. The sequence goes on from CM066731.1 coordinate 157,100,661, forward strand.
GGTAATTGCCTTCTCTTCCTAGTTTATTGAGAGTTTGTTTTTTTTTAGATTTTATTGGGGAATTGGCGGAGGGAACAGCGTTGGGGAATCGGGGAAGGGGAACAGACAAGTTGCTGTCTTTTTGTTCTTCAGTCTAGTTGCGGAGGACATTGCTTCACTGTTGGTATCGCCACTGCGCTCTTCCCGGATGAGGCAGATCAGTCGCCGGCCTCTGGATGTCGCTCACCGTGGCTATTGGCAGCTCACGCTTGGCTGCCAGCCACTCACGCTGACTTCGGGCCACTCACTGTAGCCTATGGCAGCCCACTGCAGCAGGGGCTGCAGCCCACACCATCACCGGGGCTCGCACAGCCCAGCTCCAGGTGGAGCTGTTGTTAGCTGTAGAGGGCAGTGTCACTGACCCTCATGTCGGATCCGAACCGGGGCTGCTGGCATCCCAAAACCAGCGCTTAACCAATGCGCCACTCGGCCGGCCCTATTGAGAGTTTTTGTCATGAAATTTGTCAAACATTTTTCTGCACATATTGAGATGATCATATGATTTTTATCCTTTATTCTGTTAATATGGTATGGTATATTACATTACATAATTGATTTTCATTTTCTTGCATCCCAAGGGTAAACCTCACTTGGTCATGGTGTATGATGTGTTTTATTGTTCTGTTGCATTCAGTTTGCTATTATTTTGTTGGGGATTTTTGCATCTATATTCATCAGGGATATTTGTCTATAATTCTCTTCCCTTGTGATGTCTTTGTCTGGCTTTGTTATCAGGACAGTGCTGGCCTCATAAAATTAGTTTGGAAATGTTCCCATCTCTTCAATTTTTTTGGAAGAGTTTAAGAAGGATTGGTGTTAATTCTTGTTTATATGTTTGGTAGAATTCTCCATTGAAGCCATCTGGTCCTGTGCTTTTTTTTCCTGGGGAGGTTTTAGAATCAGCTGTTTTAAAATGCCACTTTTGTTCAGATTATGGTGTGCATGTACTTAGTTTATTGATCAAGGCTAACATAAATTCTGAACAAATGCAACTTTATTTTTGACTCTTAAGTTCTTTTTAAGCTTCTTTGGTGGAAGTTACCTTTTCCAGCTCCTAGATGGAAATTCAGCCAGGGGCTTGGGCAGTTAAAGTCACAAACATAGTCTCAATTCATTAATTAGAATATCTTATCTGAGATATTAATCAAAACTCCAAAACTGATTTAATATCAAATCTTCACTTTCCTAGCTTCCGTCTGGAAGTCAGGAATGGGTAAATGGTGTGATCCTACTGTTATGTTTGTACCTCCTCTACCCACACTACCAAGCTTCTGTTTCCATTGAGGCTTCCTTACCCTTCAGGTAACATGACTAGGCAGAACCCAATACAACTCCACATGGGTTCACTTTCTTATGTTACCCACAGATGTGCAGTAGGGAATACTCAAGCCACTCTTGCTTTGACAAGTATCTTCAAGCAGTGGCTCTCTCCTGGTTCTGCCACAAAAGGGGTATATCAGCCATTCATTTGCCTTCATTATTTCCCAGTCTCTAATCCCTAAGCCATCTTAGCTTTTCCAGGTTTAGGTCAGGTATCAGTCTTTGATATCCCCCAAGTGCAGGAAACATATTCCAAAGCTCTCAGTTAGGCCCCTTTATTAATATCAAAGTCAGGAACTTGTACCACCACATATCCCTCTTCCAAAATGGGGTGTAAGGACTCAGGCAGAGTAGCTATTTTCAGCAAGGTCTCCTTAACAATGTTGCCTCCCCACTCTGACCCACTTTCTGACACCCTTTAATATCCTTGATCTGATAGAGGAGCCCTTAAATCATGAAGCAGGTTTATTCCCTTTGGAAATTCTGCACATGGATGAGGCCATCTCAAACTCATTTTGTTGCTATGATATCATGCTATTCAAAAATGAGGGAGCAAACTTCCCTTTCTAATATATTTTACAGGTGTATTTCTAGTACACTGACAATGTTATATTTTACTTTACATTATCCATAAAACTTCTCTTTCTTGTTACATTCACCATGTGTATCATATCATTTCTTTCTGCAACCACCAAAAAGAAGTAATTGAACTATAAAACCTATTAAATGATCTATTTTCTCAACAAATTGACCATTCTTACATTTTTATTTTGTTAGAGTAGAGCAAACAGTAAGAACATTAGATTCAATTAGGTTTTATTAGTTTCTATGTTTTAGTATTTTTTTAAATATAACTAGCTCCTGATTTTCTATGTTAATAAAAGAGGCAGATAACTTGAATTAACAAACCTAGAAAAATCCAAAAGTCACTGATTTTTGATGATGTTTTAAAGTTATGGTTGATTGAATGCAAGGAAGAAGATAATTAAGTTCTCTTCTCTGTATAATATAAAAAGAGGAATAAACAACAACTTGATGATAGGTTCAGTACATTTTGAATGGCTCTCTAATTATAAAACAAAGGGAGATATATTAGCATTCAAGTTTATCTGCAAATATTAGAGAAACCCAAGGAATAGTGTTCAGATGATTTAGAAATATATTTCTCTTTGACAGTCAGGAAATCTAGATGAAATCAGTCCAGGGATGGTGTAGCACTTCTTGGGGTTGGAAACTCAGAGGTTTATGTGCCCAGCTAAAGAAAAACAAAACAAAACAAACAAACAAAAAAACAAGCATTTATTTCTGATGAAGGAAACAATGGATTTTGAAAAAAAACTAGCAGTCTTTGCCACAGGAGATTAAAGTGATTTATTAATTCTTATAACATAAACCCAAACACAGACTACTTAGCCAAGTGAGAAGAAGACTAGAGGGACAGAGAGAGATGCAAACTCCCGAAGAAGGAACCAGCTTAGAAAATGATGATAGGGTGCTCAATAATAACCGCAATATCCTCCCTCTGTGCACATCCCTTTTCAGTGTGACTCTTATCCTCCCACTAAATAGGGGCGGAGTCTACCCACTAAATAGGGGCGGAGTCTATTTCTCTACTCCTTGAACCTGAGTTGACCTTATGAGTTGCTTTGACCAATAGAATGCAGCAGAGCTGTTGTGAGGCTGGTGAGGCTAAACCTTAAGAGACATTGCAGCTTCTGTTTTCATCCTCTTGCAACTCCCACGGTCATGTGAGGAATCCAGGTAAACTACTGAATTTGAGAGACCGCGTAGAGAAAAAAAAAAGGTCCAGCTGACAGCTAGCACCAGGATCTCAGACTTGAGAATGAGGCTAGTCCGGCACCACCTGATCTAACAGCTGCCTGAAGCCTTGCAGATGAGCTCAGGAGAGGCCCATTGCTCAGTCAACCCACGGAACATGAGACAATAAATCATTGCCCTTTTAAGCCACCAAGTTCTGGAGTGGTTTGTTCTGCAGCAATAGACAACTGATACAATGGTATATTTGAAAATCACCACTAATAATAGTCTGGTATCTGACATACTTTGGATCTTGGCTTTTAAATTTTAACAAACTATATAGTGCTGATGTTAAATTCTATTACAAATATCAAAAATATTGACTTGAATTCTAACTTCAGAATAAGGTAACCCTGGTACAAGTAAGTTTACCTTCTTTAAAAAGCATCACAAATACCTTAGTGAATTCTTGAAAATAAAAGTAACATTATCATGCTTGTGCAAGATGACTCTTCCCAGATACCAGTGCCTACTATAACTTTAAATATATGTTCTTGGTTAACAAGGTGAAGAAAGATAATGCAATAAATGGTGTGTGTGTGTGTGTGTGTGTGTGTGTGTGTGTGTGTGTGTGTGTGTGGCGGAGGGGTGGGGATTATATGGCTAAAAGCAAACCAACTTCTTGTTTATAGCACATATTTCAAAGGGGCAAATAGTACCACAGTCTGGGATAATGATAATTGGAACATTGGAAGAAAATATAAGGACAGCTACATGAACAACCAAACATGGCAGAATAATTAATATGAGCAGTCAAGGAGGGGCAAAGACAAAAAGGGCAGCCCATATATTCATAAGCTTAGGTGTAGGCTGATCTTAGGCCTCCATCCTCTTCCTGCTTATCAGCACCATTCAATACCCTACATGTCAAATATGTTTTAAAGTTCTAATAAAGCTAAATAAAGGATTTCAAGGGAGAGTAAAGCAGATCCGCTTCCTCCTAAAACATAATGCTCAATTCCTCCTTCGTCACAACTCATTTTTGAGAATGTGAACTACCCCGTCTCAATGACCCTAGCACCAGAACAAAGAAAAATTTCTTGTATCTCTCTCCTATTCTCTTATATAGCTATTCCCAATGGTGTTGCAAACTGGTAGAAAAATAAGACAAAATAAAAATGCTCATCCAACATTGATTTTAGTCTACCTGATGGCCAATTTGGTTTTTCTTTTTTGCCCAATTCCTCCTTAAAACTTATTGTCCTAGATACTGAGAACCTGTCCATTCCAGGGGAGAGTAGAAGTGTCAAAAGACCATTTGCACTAAAAGTACTTGCATTCAGTCTGTCAGCCCACTCCTGACACAAAGCACCTACCTCTTTCTGTTACTCCCCTTTGTTTGCCGGCAGCAGTACACCAGCAGTGGACTTGAAACCAATATGCTCTCTGTCCCAGCCTCCCCATTATAAGAACAAGGGCGCTTAAAATGAAGTTCTAATTGACTGGTTATTGATGTGTCATGTAAGCAAAACTGAAGTGCTTCGTCTAAAATGGCATTTCTGGTGACAGAACCTGTGCTTTCCACCCTACTATACTCCTGTGTGGCTGTAGATTGAGTGCAAAGAGTATCCAGCTATAGCTACAGTGTCCAAGAAAGCAGATCAATGGAGAGCTGGAGATGAGTTTAGACTCTGATAAACTGCAGCACAGTAATCTGAGTTAATGGATCAACTTTTTTTTTTTTTTTTGGTTAGACTTTCAACTTCAATCAACGTGGTAAAAATAGGAACAATCTATCTGGCAAAAAAAATGGGGGGAGGATTTTTGAAAATTCCAATGTGCTCATCAATTCTGTAAGAATATAATACTCAGAATATTAACATTTCTCTTACAGTGACCTCCAATAAGCTACACTCTCTTAACAATTGTAGATTTCAAGACCCACGATACCTAGGAAGTAATTTCTCCACTTTTTATTCCTGTTTGGTATAAAAGCAAGCAGCAATACATTTACATTCAATTTAAATGGGTCACTGCTTCCTGTGATGAGATTTAAGGTGACTTACAGCTAATTGGAACACAAACAACAATAAGTGTGTTTGTCAGGTGAGAGTGAGGAACCCACCCCGTTTATGTATTAAAATGTTGTCCTTCGTGTTTGAGGGTAGGACAGTGGCAGCACACTTTGGGCTCTTTACCTAGTAAGAAAGATGCCCAAGATGAGCCAGGATTAAGCAGAAGATATTACATTAATGTCTTAGCACTGCCATAACAATGTACCACAAAGTGTGTGGCTTAAAATAACAGACATTTACTCTCTCACAGTTGTAGAGATGGGAAGTCTGAAATCAAGTTGTATGGGCAGGGCCACCCTCCCTCCAGAGGCTTAAGAGTCTTTCTTACCTCTTCTAGCTTCTGGTAGTTATGGGCAATCCTTAGCATTCCTTAGCTTGTAGATGTATCACTTCAATCTCTATATTCCTAGCTTTCTCCCACATGTATCAGTGTGTCTGTTTTCTCTACTTATACAGATACCAGTTGTTGAGTTAAGGTTCAACCCTCGTCCAATATGACTATTAACAAGTTACATCTGCAAAGACCTTATTTTGAAATGAGGTCACATTCTGAGATTCTGAGTGGACATGAATTCTGGGGAGACACGATTCAACCCAAAATAGGGGTGCAGTGAGGGATTCAGGTGGTCTAAATTCTTCCCTGAGATTTGCCACTAGCTTATTGGGTGACATTGGGTAACTCACTTTACCACTCCAAGCCTCATCACCTTGCCATAAAATGAAAAGCCTTGAACTAGATGTTCTCTGAGAGCCCTCCAAACTCTACTCATTAGTGATTCTCTCATGTGCTCAGTTTCAGCTGTCCCAATTTCCCCTTGTGAACAATGGCATACATTTACCAGCCAGCTGGCCAGCCAGGCAAGAAGCACTGCTTGTGCAGAACAATGGTAAATGATCTTCTGTCTGGCAGCTTAGTCGGTGAGAACATAAGTCACAATTAGGCTTTTACATGGATGCTGTGTTAAGAGATATCAGCTAGAAATCAATGAAGTTTTTACGTCTTGAAAGTATGATTCATGTCTAACATGTTTAAACTCCTTTGAAAAGCTTTTCTAAGATATAGTACAAAGTGAAGCAATATGATAACACTTGTGTTATGTTTTTTCATAATTAAATGTGGTCTTACATGTTCTCACAAATTCTTGGCATCGGGGTAATGTCAATGTTGAGCATTCCGTATGATGAACTTTTTTTTTTTTTTAATTTTATTGGGCAACAGCCCTGGTCATTGATTATACAATGCTTTCACACTCCAATGGCATGGTTGACTCTTTTAAGTAGGGTGCAGCTCACAGCGGCCCATGTGGGAATCGAACCGGCAATGTTGGTGTTATCGGCACCATGTTCTAACCACCTGAGTGAACCCATCACCCCCTCATATGATTAACTTTTAAGCAACACCCTTTCCTGGATTATCAATTTTTTTTATAAACATAAAAACATATCATCATGAAAATTATTAAGGGGCTGTTTGAAGCTGAGACATGAAGAACAAACATTTCCTATGTTTGGAACTCTGTATCTTAAGCACAACTTGTTGGGGAAGAAATAATGTGCAGTTGTAAAGAGACAAGCCGAGATTTGATATCTAGGCTCACCATAACTGTGACATTAGGTAAGTTAGTTAACTCTCTGAGTCTATTTTTCCTCATCTGAAAAATGAAGCTAATAAAAATATTTTCCTCTTTGGGTGGCCATAAGAGATGAAAAATAATGTATGAAACTCATTTAGGTCAGTACCTGTCACAGAGGGGAAATAGAAGAATCTTACTGAAAAATGAGGTGGTAGACTGAAATTCACACATTTACGTCACTCGTATAGGAAATAAATGTGCTTTTGTCTTCCTCTGCGCCAGCACTATCCTACATATATCTCTACCTGCACTCAGAGTTTAGGATCGTAACTGTTCTCATGTCACTTCTCCTTAAAAACAACAATTCTATCTCTTTCATCTTTCTTTCTCCAGTGCCTGGGAGGGTCAACCCTGTCAAATGAATGAGTAAGTGAATTACAAAGAAATAAATACTAGGGAAATTTTAATTTAATGGATAGGTATTAAAAGATACAATAATACCTGAAGGAGTATGTCCATAGAAATAAATTACTAAAGGTACAGTTTACATAGACCCCGACCACTATATTTGATCATTTCATTTGAGAATAATTCTAAGAAGTGCTTTTCCTTCCCATGCAATATAATATATGTATGTAGACTCTGTGTGTGTGTGTGTGTGTGTGTGTGTGTGTGTGTGTGTGAGAGAGAGAGAGAGTGGGTCAAAAGGAAACAGCCATTGCTACATTAAGCTGTAATTATATACTCAGAGCCCTTTTGAATTGCTTATTTATCAAAATAATCTGATGAGGAATGTCATATCCCATCATTTTTTGCAGATAAGACCCTAGGCCATAGAAAGGTTAAGTGACTTAGGGAGGTACATGCAGGAATCAATAGCAAAGGAGAAGTTAGAGCTTTCTGCCCTGGAATACCCTATTAATCACTTAACACAGAGATTTTTTTTTTCAGGAGATACAGAGATGTCTCATATATTCTCTGCACACTTATAATAGTATGTTCTTACAAGAAATCTTAGGAGACTGGGGGTTGAAAATTGATCTGTGACAGGTTGCCACCTTCCCTTAATTCTTTCTATATCCCAAACAGACTATTTTATTCAACTGGCGGCTTCATAGAACCGATCAGAACAGCACCCTTACTACTCTGGTAATTACACACATATCTGCATCAGAGTAGAAATTAGCTATTGATGAGGGAGGCCGGGTGAGAGCCCTGCTGCCCCACATGCTGGAGGAGATCATGACATATGTTGCTCAAGGACTTGGCTAGCTGGGCCTTTGTTTTGTTTTGATTGTTTTGAATACACATTTTTCCCATTTTTAATTGTTTTAGTTTGATATTAAATTTATTGGGTTAACATTGGATAGCAAAATTATATAGGTTTCAAGTGTACAATTCCATAATACACCGTCTATACATTGCATTGTAGGTTCACGACCCAAAGGCAGTCCTCCTTCCATCACCATATATTTGATCCCCTTTACCCTCCCTCCTTTCCCTCTTCCCCCTTTGCTAATCACTAAACTGTTGCCTGTGTCTATAAGTATTTATTTGTTCATCTTGTTCATTTGTTGGTTTCAGTTTTATATCCCACATACGAGTGAAGCCATATGGTTCCCGGCTTTTTCTGTGTGACTTATTTTGCTTAGCAGGATAATCTCAAGATCAGATCCATCCATGTGGTCACAAATGGCAATATTTCATTTTTTCTTAGGGTTGAGTAATATTCCATTATATATACAGAGGGTGCCAAAAAAATGTATATATATATATTAAGAAAGGGAAAAAAACTGTATTAAAATTGTAATACTCAATATATACCAATATCAAAAGATGAATATAAGTCACTTTTGACTTCTGCAATTACAAGAAGTACTCAAAGTGGTTACCATCAGTATAATTTTAATACAGTATTTTCCTTTCTTAAAATATATATACTTTTTTTTTTCATACCCTCTGTATGTACCACATCTTCTTTATTCAATCATCTATCAAAGGACACTTCAGTTGTTTCCATGTCTTGGCCACCATGAATAATGCTGCAATGAATACTGGGGTACATATATCTTTACAGATAAATGTTTGCAGATTTTGGGGAGTAGTACCCAGAAGAGGGATTGCTGGGTCATATAGTAACTCTATTCTTAATTTTTTGAAGAACTTCCATACTGTTTTCCATAGTGGCTGAAACAATTTACGTTCCCACCAGCAGTGTATGAGGATGCCTTTTTCTCCACTTCCTCTCCAACACTTGCTATTATTTGTTTTGTTGATGATAGTCATTCTAACAGGTGTGAGGTGATATTTCATTTGTTGTTTTAATTTGCATTTAGAGCAGGTTTAGGTTTACAACAACATTGAGAAGAAGGTACAGAGATTTCTCAGATATTCTCTGCCCCCACACATGCATACCCTTCCCATTATCAATATCACTCACCAGAACAGTTTTTTACCAAGGATGAACCTACATTGACACATCATAATCACCCAAAGTCCATAGTTTACATTAGAGGTCACTCTTGGTGTGTACATTCTATGGATTTGGACAGATGTATAATAACATATATCCATCATAATAATGTCATACATAGTATCTTCACTGCCCTAAAAATCCTCTGTGATCTGCCTATTCATCCCTTTCCTCCTCCCTAAAGCCTGGCAACCATTAATCTTTTTACTATCTCGATAAATCTTTTTATTATCTCTGCTATCTTTTATTGTCTCCATACCTTTTATAGAATGTCATGTAGTTGGAATCACACATTCTCTGATTGTTTTGTTTTACTTAGAAACACACATTAAAGGTTGGATGACTTGATAGCTCATTTCTTTTAGGTGCTGTATAATATCGCATTATCTGGATATACCACAGTTTATTTATCCATTCACCTACTGAAGGTCATCTTTGTTGCATCCAAGTTTTGGCAATTATGAATAAAGCTGCTATAGCTATCTATGTGCAGATTTTGTTTTGTTTTGTTTCGTTTTTTATGGACATAAATTTTTAACTCCTTTGGGTAAATTCCAAGGAGTGTGATCCCTGGATCGTGTGGTAAGAGTGTGTACTTAGTTTTGTAAAAAAAAAAAAAACAAAAAACACCCACCTTTGTCACTTTGAGGGGTAAAAAGTATAGCTATTGCACTTTGTTGTATACCTGAAGCTAATTAAAAATAAATAAATAAATAATTTAAAAAAAAACAACAAAAAAACCATCAACCTGTCTTCCAAAGTAGTTGTATCCTTTTGCATTCCCACCTGCAATGAATGAGAATTGCTGTTGCTCCACATCCTAACCACCATGTGATGTTGTCAGCGTTTTGGATTTTGACCATTATAATAGGTGTGTGGTGGTATCTCACTGTTGTTTTAATTTTCATTTCCTGATGACATATGATGTGGACCATCTTTTCATAAGCTTATATGCCATCTGTATATCTTCTTCAGTGTCTATTAAAGTCTTCAGTTTATTTTTCAACGGGGTTGTTTGTGTTCTTAGTGTTGAGTTTAAAGAGTTTTTTGTATATTTTGATAAGAGTTGTTTACCAGTTGTGTGTTTTGCAAATATTTTCTCCCAGTCTTTGGCTTGTCTTCCTATTCTCTTGATATTATCTTGCACAGAACAAAAGTTTTTTGTTTTTTTTTTAATTTTAATGAAGCCTAGATTACCAATTATTTCTTTTATTATAATGTCTTTGTGTTTTATTTAAAAAGCCATCACCATACCCAAGGTCACCTAGATTTTCTCCTGTAGGAGTTTCTATAGTTTTTGGAGTTTTTCTAGGTTTTCATTTTAAATTTAGGTTTATGATCCATTTTGAGTTAATTGTTGTGAGGGGAGCAAGGTCTATATCTAGATCAGGGATCGGTAAACTGGCTCGCGAGCCACATGTGGCTCTTTGGGGAACGTACCGTCTCAAAAGTTTGCCGACCCCTGGAAGAACCAATCCTATCCCCAAAACAATTTATAAATTATTTAAGAGCCATAAATATATTTTTATATAATCACCATATGTGAATAATATCCTTAAAATATTTTGTAAATGAAACTATGATAGTTTTATTTTCATTTTTACTTCAGAGCCTACAGCTTGCGAGCCACAGTTTGCTGACCGCTGGCGGCTCTTCTGTCTTAAAAGTTTGCAACCCCTAGTCTAGATTCATTATTTTGCATGAGAATATCCAGTTTGGGCCTTTGTTTTTCATTTATTTTTTTCCCCCTCACTATTAGCTATAACTTTGTGTAATCACTGAGACCATTTTAAGTGCTTTTACTTTACTTTTAATCTGCTTTGCACTTTACCTTTAAGCTGAACTCAGAGCTTCTAAGAAAGCAATTTACTAAATTTGTCAGTTTAGTGTTATGGGCTGAACTGTGTCCTTATTGGTTGAAACTAATTTAAAGTGAAGTCATTAGGGTAAACCCTAATCCAATATGACTGGTGTCTTTATAAAAGGAGATTAAGACTCACACCCAGAGGGGAGATCCTCTAAGGACACAGGTAAAAGACAGCCATATACAAGCCAAGGAGAGTGGCCTCAGAAGAAACTAACCCTACTGACACCATGATCTCAGACTTCCAGACTCCAGAATTGTGAGAAAATAAATTTCTGTTGTTTTAGCCATTCAGTCAGTCTGTGGTATTTTGTTATAGCTGCTCAAGCAAATTAATACAATTTAACAATTTTAATTTTACATTCACTACTAATCAACAAGCATTGGCTTGAAGAACTGAAGGTATCCAATCCATTACTTAGTGAGTATCTACTGTTCTGACTACTGATCACCTACTGTACCAGGCTCTGTCCAGTTGCTGGGCATACAATGATGAACAAGATAAAGCTCCTGCCTTTAGAAGGCTTACAAGTCTATAAGAAGAAACAGTCAAGGGAAGATCTGATTATTACACAGTGTGAAAAATTAGCAGGCACCCAATGTGCTGTGGGGACCAGAGGAGAGATATACAATCCAAAATACATTGGAGAGGGCCGCCTGAGTGGCTCAGTTGGTTAAGAGCTTGCTGAAGAATGCAAGCTCTGCAAGCTCTGAGCAACACTGTCACTGGTTTGATTCATGGCCTGAGCTGAGCTGCCACTGAGCTGCCAATAGGTGGCAGGATGGCTCAGCTAAAATAAATAAATAAATAAATAAATAAATAAATAAATAAATAAATAAAATAATTTGGAGAGAGTAGTTAGGCAAATCACCCAAGAGAAGTTTTCAACAGAGTTATGTTTTGAAGAATGAATAGAAGTCAACCAGTGACAAAGGCCTTCCATGAAACAAGGAGCCACATTTGAAAATGCAGCACAGTGCATTCAGGAATAGTGTAGACAGCATGATGAAAGCAAAGCATCTGATGTGACTGGGGTAGAAGGATAGGGGGCTGGAGAAGCAAGAAAACGGCAAGTCATGATGACTGCTAGATTTTATCTTTTGGTTACAAGCAACGAAGCTGCAATACTCAGTTTAATTCAAGTGATGGGGTTTTATTAGATTAGGTGGAAGAGTAAAGAAATACAGAAAACATCTAATAATCCAAACTGTTAAGTCGCACTGGCAAAGTAGAAGATGGATCAACCTGCAGACTCAGCTCTAGGCTTATTGATATTCTGGCTACTACTTCAGCAAGACTTACTTCCTCTGAAATGAGTATCTGTTACTCCTACTCCATGGACTCACCACACCTTAAAGTTTACTCCTCTTGGACTTGGATTCTACTAGGACAAAATCTACATCTTCCCCACCAATTCTTTCCTCTCCTCTATACCTTATGGTTTCTGCTTACTATGGCTTCTATTGCTTCATAGCTTTTGCTCACAGATGGCTTCACTTGATAGATTTCACTCAAAATCGATTTTCTGTGATGCTCTTAATATTTATGTTGCTCATATACCTCACATTCAACTAGGATAGAGAATCTGATTGGGTTGATAGGTCACAAGCCAATACAGAGAAACCCCACTGGACAGAGTTGGCGTACTAGGCTACTTCATTAGTTGTGACACACTAATCATAGGGCTGCCATTGGTTTGGTTCCCTGTTCAAGTCACCTTTGGCCATAATCATATCAGCTGGTGCTGAAGAAAAGAATTCTAACTGATTAGTACAGATGGGGCTATGATAGTGGCAGACAAATGGAATTTCATAGACTTTATCCAGCAGATGTTACTAAGTCATTAAAAGATTTGATGAAGAGAAATAAAAAATAAATGTGTGTTTCTAAAGCTTACTATAGCAGAAAAGGAAAGAATGATTTGAAGTGAGATAACCTAGAGAACTATTTATAAAGCTACTGTGATAACCCAGCAAGAAATGCCAAGGACATTAGCAGTTCTGAGTGTAGAGATTTTAAATATGTGAAATTAGCAGTAGTTGCTGACCAGCAATAACTGGAAATTACAGAAGAGGGAGAATTCAAATATGATACTGACATTTCTGGCTCAATGGATGTTAGAATTTATCAGATTATCTATCTATCTATCTATCTATCTATCTATCTATCTATCATTGATCTATCTATCATCTATCTATCATCATGTCTGTGAGAAAGCCTCCATAAAATCCCAATAGCATGGTGTTTTAAAGAGCTTCCAGATTAGAAAACACATCCACATAATGGGAGCATGATGCACCCCAACTCCTCGGGGATTGAAGCTCCTGTGCTTGGGACCTGCCTAGACCTCACCCTATATGTCGCTCCACCTGGCTATTATCTGTATCTTTTATCAGATTGTTTAATAAACATGTAAATGTAAGTAAGTTTTCCCTAAATTCTGTGAGCTACTCTAGTAAATTAACCGAACCCAAAGAGAAGGTCTTGGGAATCTCAGATTCAGAGCTGATCAGTTTGAAGCACAGATAACAACCTGGGCTTGTTATTGGCATTGGAAGTGAGATGGGGGGCAGTCTTGTGGGACTGAGCCCTTAACCTGTGGGATATGATGATATCTCCAGGTAGATAATGTCAGAACTGAGTTAAAATGTAGGGAACCAGCTGGTGTCACAGAGAATTGTTTGATGGGGGAAACCCCTACATATCTGGTGTCAAAAGTATTGTGAGTATGGTAGTAGCTTGAGAGTAAATGAGAAATGCAGGAGGAAAGACTGGTTGTTGTGGTGGTTTTTCCAATTCAGAACCAATCACTAGGATAAGGGGCACTGGAGTTAAAGGAAAGATTATAAATGTGGTATTGGGTATGTTGAATTTGATCTGGCTGTAAAACAATATATTAGTCAAAGTAAGAAGTATTGTTATAACATTTATAGTTAAGCCTCCCAAATCTTGGCGGCTTAACCCCATAAAAGTTTATTTCTTATTCAGTTGTTGTTTGGATGGATGATGACCTGCTCTGTGCAATCATTTAAGGCCTTACATATTCGACATGTGGCTTCAAGGTACCTTGGCTGTGTCTAGCACTGACGAGAGAAGAAACTGAAGAAAATATACTTGTTCCTAAGCACCTACATCCAGAAGTAACATATCACCCAGTCACATTCTTTTGACAAGAACTAGTCAATGAATGCAAGAAGATTAAGATGGTGAGAGGGGGCTGGCAATAAGTTAACTGTGTGCCTGAGAAGAAGACACAGCCATTATCTAGACAGTCTGCCACAAATAGCTGAGTGGGGTTTTCAGAGGCAAATAGGTATCCAGAGCAAATTTGAAGCTTATAATATATTTGGGAATGGATCAGTTAGATCCCAAGGGCAGGGATGTAACCAAGCTCCAGGAACAGACTGAGCCCTGTGCTTATAACGGCTCACTCTCCTTATATCATCTCTCCTCTTTGGTTTCTCAGGCCACGTGGTAAAAACATGACATCTGATAGATACCAGTCTCATGTGATTTAGGTAGGCACATGAGAAAAGAGTAAATCTAAATCTTTTTTTGGTTCCAATTACAAATTTCTAGGACAGGTTTCTGGTTGGTCCAGTGTAGGTCATATGCCTGTGCCCTGACCATTTCATTGGGAGAATCATGTCATAGGAGCTTGGCCTCTAAGAGTCTCATTAAGCCACATGGATCGGGGAGGAAGGGGAGAATCAAGCCCAAGATATGTGGAGAGGGTAGGGGCAGGAAGAAAAGGAGCAAAACAACCCAATAAGTAATGCTGTGGAAATTTACTAGAATAAGTGCGGTAACTGAAGCCTTGGAAAGAGGTAAATCATCAAAAAGAGACTATAATAGGAAATGGGCTCCAGGTGGAACCCTAGAAAATATTAATATCTAAGTGCCAGGTAAAGGAAGACGAACCTGCAAAGAGGTTTACAAAAGAACTTCAGGTGCATGTGATGCCTGGGAAGGAGAGAGGCTGTCGCACAGAGGACGAGTCAGACATGGACAGAGGCAATGAGGGTAAAGGGTTGAAAAAGAGGTCCATAGACCACAAGCTTTAAAAAGCTACTCTATAGCTACAATAAAGGTGAGTCATGGCAACATTATGCTAAGTGAAAGAAGTCAAACACAAAATGCCACATTTTGTATGATTCTATTTCTCTGAAATTCCCAGAACAGGTAAAATCCATAAGGAGAGAAAGCTGATGAAAGATTGCAAGGTGCTAGGGAAGGGAAAAATGGAGAGGGACTATTTAATATGTATGGAGTTTTTTGGAGGGGTGATAAAAATATTCTACAATTAGATTGTGGTGATGGTTGCACAAGCTTATGAATACACTAACTGCCACTGAATTGGCATACTATAAAATGGCTAAAATGGTAAATTTTATGTTATCTGAACTTTCCCTAGATTTTTTAAAAAGTTAGGCAACAAAAGCATGGCAAGCGATTTGGCTATGGATCAGGGAGGGGAGGTATCTTTTTTTTATTGGGAGAGTCTTGATTGTTCCATACAGAGGGAAAGATACAATAAGGAGAGAGAAGTTAAATATGTAGAAGAAGAAAGTGTGCAGAAGAAAAACAATGTCTGATGTTTTGTCCTGACTGGATGGGATATTGACGAGGCACAGAATAAGTAACACATTAAATCTGGATTGGAGAAAAGACATCTTTGCCATCAGGGAAGGAATAAATCCCATATTCAAAATATAGGTAGGAAAATGACAGTGAATGAAAGAAACCCCTCTGTTTTTCTCCAATACAATAAAGTAATGGGCTTTTGGGCAACCATATTAGATTCATAGAATGTTATGATAACTTAGAGCAAAATGTTCTCAACTCTGTCATTAACTAGGAAGCTTAAATAACTTCACCCAAATCATGGTTTCCCTTCATGCCCTAAGAACTTTTTCACTTAATTCTAAGAAACAGCATCACATCGAAGACAGAAAAGAACTTTGGAGCCAGTTGGACATAAGTTGAATCCCAGTTCCATTATTTATGGCACCTTGGTTATGTTACTTCTTAACCTTCTGAGTTTTATCCTCCATATATAACATAGGTAAAATATCAACCTTTTAGTCACTACAGTTTTTAGCCCAATAATAAGCCCATAGTAAGCATTCTTCTCCCCCTTTTCCTCCTGCTTTTCAGCCTCACTTTCTGGTCCTCTCCTGATGATGAAATAGCTGAAATTTATAGAAACCTGGCAAGTGATAAAGGACAACATTGTTGTTGTTTTTTATTTGACACTTTTTTTTTTTTTTTTTTTTGCGAAAGATGTAAAGGGCAAAGTATCGTAGGGCCTCAGGAATATATAAATATCAGAGGGATAAAAGTAAGCATGATTACAGCTGATCTTAGAGAATTAAACATGAAGAACAAATCAAAGAGGGGAGAAGTCAAAGAGTGATGTGCTGTGTATAGTTCTGGGACACACAATATGACATGCAGTGGCCCACTAAGCAAAGCAGCACAAAGCCCCTTAGAAGCAAGAGGGCATGTGATGAGTATTCCCAGAGGTAGGGTTTGGTATCAGGGATGCACAGCCCTCAGAGTACAATGTGTCACAATAGGGAACAGCTGTTCAAAGAACTCCACAGTCCATCAACAAGACCATAAAAGGTTATTACAAAGAAGTGCTGCTGTGACAAGTGCCTTCTCTTGTGACATTTGTTGGCAGAGCAGCTGAGGAGCTGTTAGCTTCGAACAACAATGCATCAAAAGATCTACCAAATCAACAGTGCAGTCCCATAGAGTACTATGTGTGAGACACACAGAACAACCAGAACCCAGAAAATACAACCAAGGGAGAAAATGGAGCTACATTACATTCGGGACTGGGGTGGACTTTGTATGAATGCATTCCTTTAGCTAGTGTATTTTTTTAAAAATATAAATTGAATAATATAAATGTACCAGAGGAAATTGTAATTTAAAGAAGACACCTATTGGTACTATTAATCATTAACTTTAAATAATCATTTTTTTCCCCTTAAGTTTGGGTTTTGCTATGTCTAATATATCAGTCAATATTTATTAGGCTTTGCTGATGTAACAAACAAACCCCTAATCTCAGGAGCTCACAATAAGCTATTATTCCTTGTTTACATTACATGTTGGATGTGAGTTAGCTATGATTGTATGCCTCATAATTTCTTTTTTATAAAGTCTAGGCTGAAGGAGCAGTCCCTATCTGGCACGTACTTCTCTTGGCAGAGGAGGGGAAAAGCAATGGCAGAACTATGGGATGTCTCTTATAGTCTGCTCACATATAGGGCTCATCGCTTCCATTCAAATTTCATTCCTCAAAACAAGTCACCTGGCCAAACCTGTGTCAATGTGGCAGAGAAATATAATTGTTTTACAAAGAGGAAAAGACAAATAATTCAAAACAATATTAAAAATCTATCATAATTTATATTCCTAATGTGGTGTGTGTGTGTGTGTGTGTGTGTGTGTGTTTGTGTCTGTCAAGCTTTTGAAATTACACTATCTTAGGTTAGATTAGTCTGAGAAAACCAGACAAAATATAACAAAGAATCTTGCTATCTCAGAAGAATATCTCAAGGAAAGACTTTATGGCTTCTGAGAGGCAAGGTTTAAATGTAGTCATTCAAACTTCAAAGTTCAATTAGTATTATTCCTATTAACCTGTATGTATTTGATTAGACAGCCATCTTTGTGTAAATAAAACCTAATCCCATGTTAATATGATCTGAAGGAAAGAGATTACTGCATATAACTGAAAAATCTAAGCATAGGTATAGTTTTATGCATAGCTAGGTTCACAGGCTCAGAAATATCTTAAGAATTCTGTTTGTTTGCCTTTTTCAATACTTTGGTACTTCTACCTACTATTTCCTTCATTCTTAGGCATGCTTCCCACCCTCATCCATTTTTGTAGCAAAGACAGCACTATCAATATCACCAGTTCTTAATAAGCTAATGAACTAATATACAGCCAAAGTCCATAACACTATCCCTAATTTTCTAAAGGTCAAAAAGAAATCAGTGGAGGGCTGGCCAAGTGGCGTGGTGGTTGAGCGCTGGCTTGGGAAGCCAGCTGCCCCGGTTCGGTCCCACATATGAGGGCCAGTGACACTGCCCTCAAAAAAAAAAAAAAAAATGAAATCAGTGGAGAGGTACACTATACTTTGCTAAATGCATCTACCATATCCTTGTCAGTATAGAATGAAACTAAAGTAGTCTTAATTAGCATAAACTCATTCCCATATGAACAAGGAATACTGTAAATTACTTATCTGAGGTATTTTTTTCTTGCTACAATGCCTTCAATTATTTCTTCAGTCCTAGGTGTAATAAAATATTATAATTTATTCTCATAGACATGAATTAAACTATTATTCTGATTTAGGATTTTTATTTTTATTATATATATATATATATATATATATATATATATATATATATATAATTTTAGCAATGCAAACTGCTTTCCCATGCAGTGTGAGCACAAGGCTATAAGGAAGACTTAAGACAGATAAATTTTGCCAAAAGCTTTTCAGCAGCAAACCAAACAGTGAAACCTGACTTTGCATGTTGGTGAAGAGTTTCTCATTTGAGGATCAGGAATGAATTTGACCTTCACCTTCTTCAGAGCCTCTCCCATGTGTGATAGTCTCCTCCATTTTGGAGGAAAAACTCTCAGCTCATCTTTGAGTCTCCAAGTCTCTTCTGATGAGCTTTGTTTACCCCTTGCTCTCAGAGATTTTTGCAGTCAAATCAGAAATTAAAGTTTATCAGAATTAGGCAGTTGTTGCTGCCTCAAGACTTAAATGTGCTTAAAATTCATCCCTGAAATGTTACACACTATGTTGGTTTTTTGTGTGTGTTTTTTAAATAGCACTAGGTACTTTTTGTTTTGAAGTTTCTAATTTGGTGTTTTGTTTTATTTTTCCTTCTTTCGAGGCCGTACCTCAAGTAGAAAAACTTTCTGGAAAAGTGACAAAGTGACTGCTTCTCTCATTTGTCCTTTTAAGTTTCCACCTAGAACAATTCTTAGATTTCTAATGCCATTGATTGCTTCTGAACTGTCTTCTAATACATTATAGTCTTTTGTTGGTGCTATCAAAGTGGCCTGGTTTATCTAGAATTTTCATAAACAACTAAATAGTTCATACCTTAATGTTGATGACCAGTTTAATGGTTTCTGTTGTGTTTTGCTTTCTTTTACATTAATCTGACTTGATGCTTCTCTGGACTGCAAAATATTCTGCTAATACATTGTTAAAGAAAATCCAGAGCCTGACAGTAGTTACAGGGTAAAAACAGATTTCATTCAGAAGCTATTGCAATAGGGGAAAAGAAGACTCAGTACAGAACTAGCATCCATTCTGAATACAACATGGACATGTGGCAGATTTCCAGCCAAGGTGAGAGGGGGCTGTCAGTGAAGGAAAACAATGAAGAGCGAGCATCAAAGTTAAAGGGGGATTTCTGCCCATACAGCCTTGACAGGACTCTTGCTGCAGGCAGACCAGTATGATCATGTATCATCCAAGGTGTGTAGAGAAATGGGCAATTTAACCCGATATGGAGGATGATCAGACATCAAGGGGGGAGGATTCTCATTAAACTGCCTTAGCAAAATTTGTGCTAAAATTGGGCTCTGCAAAGATGGACACAAAAGTCCAAATGCCAAGGACTAGTAGGCAAGTGAGTTCATGGGAAACTGACTAAAGTTTGGTCAAGGGACAGGGGGGTCTTTATCAACTCTCTCCTCCCACTGTCATGTCACAAATGTCGCAGAAATTAAATTACAAAGGCTACTGAGCCAATCCCTGTGCCTCATCATTTGCTGACCTCTCACTGCTGCCTTTCTATCCACTGTCTTCCTTTACTGAGCCAGCCATGATGCTGAGTGCCTGTTCCATAAGTATTTGCTTTTATTCCCCTCAGAACTGAGCTGCTTGATGGCAGGGATCAAACTTTCTCATCTTTGTTTCACCTGAAATGCCAGAGTAGCTTCTCAACAAGCGTTTCTTAATTTGAATGATTTCATTTTCCTGCTACTTCCTAATAAAACAGGGGCTCTTTCAAACATGAGTTTTCCTCAATTGACTGACTAGTGTTTGGGAACTACCTCCAGACAGCTTCCCTGCTCCACTAGTTTAGGGCTGTGATCTTTCAGCAGATCTTTTGTTTCAGTTTCCTCATCTGTAAAATGAGAACCAATACAATTCCACTAATTATTTCCACCATTGCACGGGGCTATTGTAAGAGTCAAATACATTATCTTGGTCAGCATATTTGGTAACTTTGAAAATGCTGTGACCATTTTTTCCTAAAGGAACATAAGCGCCTACAACATTCACACTCAATCTAAATCATTTTACACACAAGTAGCATGAGCTTCAAAAGTATCACGGCCTCTTTCTGAAATCCTCATGACCAGCTTCAAAACATGTAAATTGCAGGAAATAATGTTTCAAAAAAGCCAACAAGTCAGTTCAGATATTTTGTGAACTGATTGTCCCACATTTTTAAAAAGAAAGATGTGATAGAATAGTTGCAAGTATATGCAGCATTCCTCTCCATTACTTGGTTTGAAATTTACTCAAGATACTAGGCATCTTGTCACAGGCTGTGACAGCGGGTACTGTATTGTATTATTTTACAAATATCAGTTATGCTTAGGTCTCCAAACCTGTCAATCTACAAGAACATCAGCTTTCACATCACTGATGGATCCCTTAATTGAATTGTTATTTCTAAGAACAGGTTGACCACTCTGCTTTGTCCACTTTGGGATTGGTTTCACTAGTACAGAGCAAAGATGTTTTTAACAAGTGTGTCTGATTTCCCAATGAAAGCACAATTAAGGAGAAATCTTATACAACTGTATACTATTGCTTAAAGCTGTGGCTGATTGATGAAATTGTCAATAATTGAGTATTATATATATTGATTTGTATATTTTGGTCCTTTCACCTCTTGCTATACACTCTTTCCTTTTTTTCAATTGTGCTAATTATACTGCACCAAAAGACCATAGATTTTTGAGATCAAAAGATGGTCTGTTCCACTTTGAGGTGAAATGCAGATTTCCCCTAAAAGGCAAATTCTACCTTTCAGAAGGTTGAATAGGCTGGTACTTACAGAATCCCAGCTGGTTAAATTTAGAGCATTGGCAAAGATCCAATCCAAGAATAGTCTTTGGATTTATGCCTGTAACATTTTTATTTGATAGTGTATTGGAAAGAAAAAAAGTAATAAATTCATTTTAAGCTCTTGTCTTTATACATATTGTTCTGTAATAGGCGAATGGGTGTTGATAGTGGTGTTGGCTTCAAAACCATCACTTCCCTTTAGTGATCTGTTTTAATTGTATGATGCCAGTTTAAAGGGGCTTCTGTTTGCAAATGTTTACACTGAAATTATCCTCTCCTGCATCTCTCAATGTCAACTGCTTCTTCCTTCTTGGCTTCACCTCATTTTTGCAATCCTGTCTTTGAGCCTTTATCCTCCTTGAAATATGGCAGGGTCATGCGTGTCTGCGTATTAGTGCTCATTGCTGCAGTATAGAACTTTTCTTTGACAATTTTTCCACTTACTCATTGATTTCAAAATCATCTAGCTCACGCTTTGGCTCAATATCTAACCTGCTGTCCATTTCCAACCCCAGACTCACAGTTGCCATTTCTGCAAATCCATTCTCTTTATCAGCATTCCTCTAAATGTGCATCTAAATCACCTGAAGTGGTCATGAAAATGCCTATTTCTGGGCTCCATCCCAGATCTAATGAATCAGAATCTGGGAGTGAGGCCCGGGGATTTGTATTCATCACACATTTCTCCCAAACGAGTCTGACATTTGAGAACTGCTGCTCTCTGCTCAGCCAGTTTTCACTAATGATGGTAACTTCATAACCACTGTTAAAGCTGTAGCATATATGTACTAGTTGAGGTAGTGTGAGGTGCTATGACAGCCTAACGAGCTGAAATCTCTGTGGCTTCACCCAACAGATACATGAGGAGGGAGGCTCTCCTCTAGACTGTCTTTAGGTGACTCACCCTGCCGGAGGCTCCACCTTCTTCAATACCCGTTTCCTAAGGTCAGCCTGTACATAACAATGCAGCCAGTCAACCAGGGAAAAGAGCATAGAGGATCATCCAGGAAATGTTTATGGGCCTGGCCTATGAGTGGCTTCCATCACCTCTGCCCCGATCCCTATGGTAAAAACTTGGGACTCTGCCTCACTGCTTGAGAAGTGCTGGGAAATGCAAGCTCTGGACAGCTGCTTTATAGCAACCACTGTGCATTAAATGGACATGGAACAAAGCTGCTGGACCCCTGGCATCTGCCACTCAGTACCACCAAGAATCTAAAGAGAAGGATTGTCTGGTTCCAGCATATATTGTGGAGCATCAGAGGCCTATTATTCAAACACCCTCATTTTTGGAACTTCCAGCCCAAGGAGGAAAGCCAGGATCCCCTCAAGGTGTATCTCTAGAACTATTTGAATCTTCAATATTTCTTTTTTTTTTTTTTTATTAGTTTCAGGTGTACAACACAATGCAATAGGTATACTTTTTACCCCTCAAAGTGACAACCCTCCTCCCCCAGTTCGCCACCCCACTCCTCCCCCCATATCATACATATCTACTACAATTCCTTTGACTCCCTTCCACAATATATTCCACATCCTGTGACTATCCATATATTCAGTTACAGCTGGCAATATTTCTTTTTCTTAATGTTTCTGAACTAGCTCGAAACACAAGCAGATTTTTATTAAACTTTGGAGATGAGCTATATGAATACTATATCACATAAAAATTAATGGGTGAATCTTTCAATATGTTCCTGATATTGAAAAACAAGAAAGTTGTGTGTGTGTGTGTGTGTGTGTATATACGCACATGCACACACACACATATAAACACCAATCATATATTGTGTGTACATACATGTACATATTTATATATGTACATTACATATACTTGTATATCTGCCACTGAGTTTTGGGATATATATGTTTGTGTCCATGTGCACAGCAAATTCCAGTGGCAGATATATTTTTCATGAATGTAAAACGTTGCTCTGTGTTCATTTCCTTATAAGGAGACATAGGGTATATTAACTTAAGAAAAATTAGAGACTTGTGGCCAAGTCAACATAAAGGTGATGTATGAGTACCTTCATGTGCCTTTTGAGGCTTATATCTCACCATTCTATTTCTTTCAGATAAAATTGAAGGGAGGGAATCAGCAAAGTTTGAAAAATTGCCTTCTAGCTTAAACACTATCAGTTACACTGAACGATTGTAACAAGACATATTATTTTAACAGGCACAAGGACTACGCTGAAGTTTAACAGGATATTTGAAGTTCTTGACTGAAATGAGCTATGAGTCATAATTTTTTATACATGCATTCAGTTGTTGGTAGTTTTCTCAGAAAACTTTCAGAATCAAACATGCATTAGTTTCTGCTTTTATTCATTTATTACTTCAATTGTTTAACAAATATTCATTGAGCAACTACTAAGTGTAAGACACTGCTCTAAGCACTGAGGAGACAATAATGAAAAATAACATAGTAAAAATGTCAAGAGTCGAGAGTACATAGAGGAGAGTTATAGAGAGTGATAGGGGCTGATTGTGTAGAGGCTGGTTAGGAAAGGCCTTTCTGAACTGTGGATATTTGAGCAGAAACCCCAGTGAAGGGAACGTGTGTGCCATGTGAATATTCATGAGAAGAGTACATCAGGCAGAGGTCAGAGAAAGTGCTAGTGCTCTGATGGAAGAAAGTATCTTACGGGAGACATCTCTAACATATACACATATAAGAAAATCCTCCCGTTTGATTTTGAATAACTATTTCACCAAAATGGCATCCTCTTTCTTGGAAAAAGCATCAACTACATACTTTCATTTGTCTGTTGTAATAAAATGATCAATTGGAGACTGTGTTCAACTACAAAGTAATAGAAATATAAAAAAAAATATATAAACCAAACCGTTGTTTTCATTCCTTCTCTTAAATTGAAGTCAGGGAGTAGGTAATGGACAGCTGGTACAGGGACTCCATCGTATCAACAAGGTTCCAGCCTCTCATCCTTTTGCTTTTCCATTCTTAGTGTATGGGTTTCATCTTCAAGTTTACTTCAGGGTCACAATATGGCCACTGTATCTCTAAGCGTTATATCTGCATTCCAGGTAGGAAAGAAGGGCAAATGAGCACTTTCTCTGAATCTGATCTCTAGGTTCTTAGCCCTACTGTCAGCTTCTGAGGAACTTCCCCCAAAGTCTCATCTAACAGCTAGTCAATTGAGTCATACGGCTTCTTTTTTTCTGCAAGGAAGGTTAGGAAATATATTAGGTTATTGAAAAAGTCATGATGATTTTTTTCTATGTTTTTCGTTGCAAAAATGTGTCATGACTTTTCCAACAACCCAATAACTTGACCTGGATACACTGCTCTCCTCAACAAGGTCGGTGTTATATAAAGAGGAAGGGGAGAATTAATATCAGTAGACCACTAAAACCAAGTAACCATGGCTTCAGTTATAAAAAGAGAATACGGAAACCTCCATTCTATAACTCAGTATGAGCCTAAAATCCTATTACTCTGTCCATCATTGGTCCTCCTTAGGTTATACAATACCCTTTCTCAGTATATATACATCGCTTCCTTTTCATCTCTTTTCATTGAGTTCCCACACATATCTCATCATTTGTAATCTCCTCAGGTTGTTGTAATCCCTGAGAAGGCCTACAAATAGCATCTCGCTTCCATGACTGGAGAAATAAAATAACACTGTAGCAGATGGAAGCCAAGTATCATTTTGGCTACTCCTAAAAATCAACTCAGAGGGCATAGTTTCAGGTTTATTAGCCAGTAGCTACTACTGAACCCCAAAATAATGGACTTTTCTACCCACAATGCTGGATTCCTCCTACTAAAAAAGCTCACTCCCAAGAAGCAAACATGCTCAGTTTTTGTAAATTTAACCATCAGACAGCCACTTCACTGGCCCAGCAGCAAGTTATTTCTCTAACTGTTGCCACAATCTGAAAAGAAACCTGAGGTGTGGGAAAGAAGTTTTCCCCCAGCACTCATGGTGTCTGGTACACTGGTGACTCCAGGAAGTCTGGCATCTCAGAATTCACGCCCTGCGTGTACCCTCCTCCTTGAATCTGCTCGAACCGAAAGAATGTGTCAGCCGTAATCCTAAACCTTAGAAAGGTCACTTGCTGCTTTGATTGCTCTCTAGAGAACTGTGAGCCAATAGGCAAGAGTCCAGCTACTGGACAGCCATAGAGTAAGGCCACTTACAGAGAGGGAGGGGCTCAGAGATGACAGACAAAGAAGGAGAATTCCAGCTGTCCCAGGGTCCAGCTAAACTCAGCTCCCCGCTAACTCAGCTGCTTCACTTTGGCCATGTGAGTGACCACTGCAAGATGGGCAGGATTGTCCAGCCAAGCCAGTCCACATGGCAAGATTGGAGCAAAAGCATAAAATTACAGTTGTCTTAGATGGCTAAGCTTTGGGGTGGTATGTTACAAAACGATAACCAAAGCAATTGAATACCAGTATTTCTTCTTCTACAATATTTTTCATTCTGTTTCCTTCTTATCTACTGTCAGCTTCAGCGTGTATTACCACTGAACTTAAAATATTGGCAAGTTCTCAATAAATATTAGCTATTATTATATAAGTTGCTTCATAAATGGAAGTGTCAGTGTAAATATTCAGAGTAATAACCGTTTCTGAGTATTGTTGGCTGCCTGTTGCTTTTTCAAAACTCTAAAATGATACTTAGTCTTCTCAGTGTTCGAGAATTGTCATTTTATGGTCTTCTGTTAGTTGCAGTGCCTACTCTATTTTTGTATAACGCCAGGTGTGTCTTTCTTATTTGCCTCCTTTTAGTTTCTGTGAATGCTGTTCCTGCTTCATATTATGGATCTATACTGTGTTTTCTCATATTCCCTTTCTCTTTTCCTCGCATTCTTCTGTTTCCAATTGCCATACCCTAGCTACTGCACCCTCAGAGTTGGTATTCCCATAGCCCAAAATTTCATAAATGTGCATTTCTACGTAGTTGTCATATGTGTGTGTTAGTATGTGTCACCTACATAGGATGATGATACTTGAGCAAAGTTTGCATTGACTAGTATTGAGAAGTCATTGGAAGCTGACTGCCTGCCTTCATATCCAGGTGTCCAGCTCCAAGCACAAGAATGACCTGCAAACTACCTTCATGCAAAGTTGCATACTCTGAACTCCAGCATGTTTTGACCTGATTTCATTATGATATGTCAAAGATATGATGTGTTTAGGATCTAAATTTTCAGACTACTAGATTACCAATTTTCTAGGTTGACTAGTCCTTCGTTCATTCTGGGCTGTAGAAGAAACAGGAGGCACAGTGTGAAGCCCACGGGACTTTTACAGGCCCATGAAAATGTTTTATTTTTTTCTCCCACTCGGAAAAATTAATTGAACTGAGGTTAAAGAAAAAAAATTATATATAATATTCATCTACATGCCAACACAGTGGAAAAATATAATTTTAAATATTTTTTATAGATGTAGAGACCCACAAAGGTACAAGTGCCTAGAGCCCTTGAAAGTCATAATGTGGCCCAAGATTTATTAGGCGAATCGTCCTCAAAATTTAGAAGGCATTAGACTTCCCTGTGCTTTTTTATTAAATGGAGTCTCAGCCACAATAGCAGTGATGCTGTTAAGCAAATCTAGAATAAATCTCAGGAATCTGCATTCGTAATGTGCAACTCAGGTAATTTTACTACATACTGAATTAGAGGAAAATTAAAGAAGTAAAGCTAGAAAAACAAAAATGAAGTTTTTGCCTCTAAAGAGCAGAGTTGGAGAATGGGACAAATAAGAATGAGTATGTTGCTTTTTGTTATCTTTTCTGTCCTAATTGATTTGTTCTCACCAGATGCATATGGCAAGTATTAAATTGCTGGCTCCATGATCAGCAAGCATACCTATAGTCCCTTGAGATAATCCATGTGCAGATTATTCTGCAGGGAGGAACACGATTTGTTGACTACAAGAAAGTCACTTAAATTGCACACCAGCAAATAAGATACATCAGGTGAACCTTGGAAACAGCTGAGGTTTCCGTGCCTTATACAAATTGTAGCTGGGTCTGTGTCCACGTGCGACCAGTTGGGTAGATGATTGAAATATTACACAAAGAAACAAAAAAATGCAGATTTCAAAATGAGAAGTTAGAAAGGTTATTTAGTGTTAATTTTGAATAGCTTTAGATGTTTTCATTTTCCTAAGAGAAAAGTAAAATCAAGATGTACAACCCAGCAGAGATAGTTGGGTTGGAATGACTGATGGTCATACTAGCCACCTGTGACACTGCACCTATTGGATAAATCAAAGGTACTGACTGTTCTCCATACTCATATAAGTATCTGGGATCTCCTGCCGACTGTCCATTTGTGATAAGATGTGTAACAGCAGCATATGTACTAATGTTTGGGGGAAGCAAAACTTATTAAGTTCAACCAGATTGCCTAGCAAAAGTCAACTCTCAGCCAAGTTGATTATACACAGGCCAGTCAATTATTCTTTAACTAAGATGAATTGAATAACCACCAAAGAATTTGTCAGGGGGCATGGCCTGCACAAAGCTAGTAAGCTTTGCCCATTATAAATAGTAACGTCTTCCTTAGGAGGGACCATGATGTGAGCCACAGCATGAACTGGAGTTATTGGTTATTCCCTCCAAATCCTGGGAAATACAATTCAGCGTTCCATGATTGCAAAGTGCCTCATAACATTCATTATTTTATCTTCACAACAAGCATATTGGGCAGCCTGGGGATGTGATTCCCATTTTACACAGGAGGAAACAATCAGAGAGAGATTAAGTAATTCACCCAATGTTCCAGAATGAAAGAGGACAGACAAGTCCAATTTTGAGCTGTGAATTTCTACCACATCATTTAGCTCATCGCCCGGCTCGCTTAAAATCCCAAAATAAAATTTGACTGGTGTGAACATTTAAAAAGATATCATAATTACTTAAATGAAAGATGTCTTCATGGACTCGAATGCTATTTCTTGTCTGTCCTCATCCCCCTGGACATGGTCTGTGAAATTTCTTTTCTCAAGGACAGTGTTGATTTAATTGGAAAAAGTCATGTTCCTGTTTCCTATTTTGGCTACTGCAGTACCCCCCACCATATGCACAGTGGCCATCTGGAAAAATCCATTCCTAACTTCAGGGAGTATTACAGCAGTTTGCCCTAAAACTGTTTACCCACTGGCACTGCTCTTCATTTTTCAGAAGCAGGGTGATTTCTACTTGGGTTGATTTGAGATTCTGCCTAATAACCAAAACAAACAGTGGTGCATAAGCCTCCTTGGGCGACCTGCGCATATATGTAGACAATACTCCCCCAGTGCTACTCTATAATTTGTTCCTTTTTTGGCAGTTTTTGTTTTTTATTAAGAGTTGTTTAATTCAGGCTTTATTCAATGTATTCATTAATACAAGGCTGTTTTTCTTCTTGTTTCCTTTTTTTTTCTGACTAAGAAATACTCAAAGGTATAATCAGGTCTTTCCACAGTATTTAATTAGCCATAATTAAAAAATATCTACACAAAGCACAGTGTTTTCAAAGTCTTTTCTACTATTACATTGCTAATGAATTAAGAAATTAATTGGCATTGTGAGTTACAATAGAAAATGTCAATGAGAAAATATTAACTGTCTTATAAAAATTATCCTTTTCTTGTAGATCATGCTTTGTCACTATATTAAATTCAATGTTATTCCCAATCACTAAAAGAAAAAAAGAAGCTAAAGCATAAGAATTGTGGGAGGGTGGGGAAAGCTGAGAAAGGGATAAAGAATGTTCCTATAGACCCATAGTCTAGTAATGATTAAATCTCCTTTTAAATGATTAAATCCCCAAGCTATGACATTAGATTTTGGAGATTTTTTTCACCCTCCAAATCTCTTAAGGGTAGTGGGGTTGAGGGCAGGGGATAGCAAGGAGTGTTGGGAAGAAGATGAACTTATGTTTACACCTAACAATCTGACCCTACTGTTAAATAATATATATGGAAATATTATACATGTGATTAATTCTAACAACAATAACAAGGTCTCATAAAGGACAGTTTAATAAAAAATTTGGAAAATATTATTTCATGGAAATCTTTTGTCCTTCAGAAGGCTGTTTTCCATGGACATATATAAATTTTATCCTTCCACTTTAAATGACAGAAAATGAGTTTTACTTGGGTACAAAATAGAAATCAAATATAGCAAGTATGATAGATAAAGGATAGACAGAGGGTACCAAAAAAATGTATACACATTTTAAGAAAGGAGAAAACTGTATGAAAATTGTAATAATATATACCGATAACCAAAGATGAATACAAATCCTGTGTATACATTTTTTTGGCACCCCCGGTGTATGTTTAGCATGTGAAAACCTCTATAAATCTTTAAGATAATAGAAAAGTGCCAACACACGTGGGCAAAGGGCAAGAACAGGCCAAATCATATACAAACAATATTAATAGTTAATAAACATAAAATAGGTTAATTTCTCTAGTAATCAAAGGAATGCAAATCAAAATGAGATCACTCTTAACTCCTGTATCTTTATTAAGAATTTCTTAAAATCGTAATACCTAGTTTGGAGAGGCTATGGAGAAATGGATATTCTGATCCACTGGTGTTGGGACTACAAGCGATGTATCTTTCCAGAGAGCAATTGAGCTATATGTGTCCGAACCTTTAGAAACGAGCACATGCTTTGACTCAGTAATTTTACTTCTAAGAATTTTTTTCTAAAGAAATTTTCAGAGATGAAGTGAATACTTATCTTGGAAGTTATTTATCACAGCAAATATCATAGTAAATTTGTAATATCAAAAATATAGAAATAATCTAAATGCCAACAACAGTTAAGGTTTAAATATATGTCTTAACTATGCATTTAGTTGAATATTATACCAATAAAATATTCCTGAAAAATATATAATGACATAGAGAAACAGTTATCATACAATGTTTTGTGGAAACAGAATATAAAACTATATCATCTAAATGTTTTCAAAAAATGTATATCTAAGTGCACAGAGTGAAGAATAGAAATACATTAAAATATTAACAAAAGTTATATCGGGGTAGTTGAAATTACTTGAAATTTTAGCCTCTAATTTTTGTGAAATTCTCTATAAGGAAAATGTGCTATTTTATGATTACGAAATATAAAATTGACTTTATAAAACATGGTCAGGATCAATGTGCTTCTTTGAAGGAATAAGTACTAGGGCAAAAACATATTTGTAAATTTAGACTTCTTCCACAATTAAATGTAACTGAAAATACTTATAATATTTTATCTGTGTATCTGTAGGCCTTACTGACTAGCCATACATAGATATTTTAACATTGTTAAGGAATCCTCTAATAAATCTAAAAAGACAAATGCCATTATCTATCCTCCATAATCAAACAGTGTTTAATTTCAAATTGAAGTTTACCTGGAGTCCTTAATTCTGTGCTAAATAATTTGGAAATCCACTAATTAATGAATCAGGACAATGGCATGTATAGAATGATTGTGGAAGTAAAGATTAATAATCATTAATAATCATTTCATATATGTTACTATATTTGACCCTCATACTTTTCAACTGGAGTAATACTTTTCTGATTAGAGATATGGAGAAGTTTATTAAATTAATAAAATTGCCCAGGTCTCTTGTCAAGTCAGAAAATGGAGCCAGGTCTTTCACTTTGCACATCTTATTTCTAATCTTAGACCCAAGTTCAGAGTTTGTGTTCAGAGACCTATGTTCCATGCCGGCACCCAAAAATAATCACTCTCTCTTATCCATTGATACAATTCCACCAAAAATGGGTGCCTTTAAAGTTAAGGATGACATCATCTGTAACTGCTAACTTTGATAACAACACACATTTCTAGTAAGCAGCCCTGGAGACACAAAGCCCAGAACTTGAAGTGGACTCAAATTTCCACTAGGTGGCAGGTAGCCTGCTTTTCCTCTAGTGAACGAGTTGCAGAGAATTTGCAGCTATTTGCCACATTTGAAAAACGTAACTTACGCAAACTCTTAACAGATATTATATTCACGTTGCTTAAAAAGCTAATTAATGTAAAGGCTTAAGTTACACCTGCATCGTTGAACTTAAAATGATGTAGTTACGTTTAGTTTTTATTCCCAAACTATCCACCTGAACTCTGGATTCCCCATTTGGTAGATGAAGATATTAGTGTCTCTGGCCCTTCCTTCCGTTTATCCCATCTTTTCCTTTTCTGTTTTCCCTGTCATCTGTAATTTTACATGATCAAATTTGGTAACATCTACAGTCTATCAATCAAGCTTTGTTCTTAGGATGATTCGAAATGACGGAACTATAAATAGTAACATTATAGCCGACAACATAATTTTTTTTCACTAACAACCAAGTAGTTTACTATAATCACAGTCCCCTTCCCCTATAACTAGTGTGTGTTTGTTTTAACGTGGGGTTTCCCATTTCTTCCTCCTCCTAAATATTTTTCCTTTTTCTCATAAAAGTCTTTGACTTCTCTTCTAATACTACCGTGGAGTTTTTAACGTCCAAGAGATCTTTCAAGTTTTCAGATTTTACTTTTCATATAATATACTGTTATTTTGTTAACTAAGGTTTAGTGTTTTTTTTTCTCTCAACTCTACTTGAGAATTTAATCTGAATCTTATTTTGGAATTTCTAATGCATTCGTTCCCTGAAAGAGTACTATTTTTTCAATGATTTTTCTTTCCTTTCTATCCTTTCTTTCCAACCTTTGCTGCCCACCTTCTTCCTGCCATTCCTTATTTCTGTGTCTTTGTCTTTCGTTTTTCTGGATATAGCAGCTCACAGCATCCCTACCCCCTGTTTTAATCACTCTGCAGCAAGTTTTTACACAGTGTCCCAGAGTTCCTGGGACAGGCTTTTATCCATCTCCTATCCTTCCTAGTCTCACTTCCCAACTTTCCCACTAGAATTTCTAGAGGTTACCTCCCAAATAAACTACTTGCATCTAAATGAAGACAGTGAATTTTGTAAAGTGTGTCAGGCCTTTGATTGCCCATTCATACAAAATGTGAAGCAACTGAGTAAATGATGATAAGGCATTCATTTTGTTGGAAGATTCCTACTTAACCAGAGTTGAATGTTTTGTTCTTTAGCACTAATACCTTTGCTACCTGTCAGCCTCAATTTCTTAAAACACTGCCCATTTACTCCCAAGACAGTTGGGTAATTTTTCTATTTCTTTAAAGAAAAATTTTACTACTTAAAAAAAAAAGTGTTTGCTGTTGATATTGCATTTGCCTGAGGGGTAAATAAATGTCTTAATATATGTAAATATATGTCTAAATAAATGTCCTGATGTTGCAGATCTGCACTGGGGATGGGCGTAAGGGTGATACAGTTGATTTGAACACAGCCTTATGTTTATCCTCTTCCCCCTGTCTCCTCTGCTCCAAGTGTACCCAAGAGCTGAATTGCTTTGGGGTCCTGCTGGGCATAGTGACTGTCTGCTTGGCTGTAACCCCTTATTGCATAATTTCAGCAATCGCTGTTTCTCTCCACTTTATGGCTCATTTTTTTTTCCTTCTTCCAAATAGTTGTTGAAATTTGCTACTGATGATGGCTCCCTTCCTATTCTCTTCATGATTGTAGATACATACATTTTAAATAAACCTCTTTATGATCAATTTAAGGAGGGCCTCTTGAAAGGAAGGAAACAAATGCATGTGATCAGAGTGCTGTATTAAAAGGGAAGTTAGCTGTTATCTCTTCTAAAGAAAAAAGCTATCAGCAAAATGTACTTTACACCTTATGTAACTATGAGCTATTAAAATAAGATCCCATTTGTAGCTAGAGGGTTATAAAATTTATACAATTTTGGTGCAGAAGGCACCTGGCTCAATTTTGATGGGCCTTACTTTTTAATTAAATCTCTATTATAGCCCAAGCTTCAATATAATTTTATTTTGTCTCTCTTCAGAATCAGAAAGCCAGTTGATACTCATTCTGGAAACTTTTGAATCCTAGTAATTCATTAAGGGGATCCAGATGTAAGTTTAATTGATTATCAGAGACTGTAATGATCAATTATGTTTATACATCTGGGTGCTGAAATGTTGAGAAATTATAATTTATTCTCCTTATGCATTAGGTATCATGCATTAAGTATTTAATTCCTTCACGTGTTATCTGTCTCCTCTTTTAGGATCTTCTTTCTGTTTGTTCTAGACAGCCTCCTGAGAAAACTATATTATTCCCAGTTTTACATGCACATCCTATTCTTTGATTTATCTTTCTGCGTAAAGAGATAGTACTTTGTGGTCCAGAGATTTTTTTTTTTCTCCTCTATTTAAAAGGAGATTTTACATAGTAAATCAAGTTACTCCTAGTTTTCCCTCTCACATTTCTGGAAGGGGGATGCTTAGTATAATACAAAACACTGAAAGAAAGGTTACTCTTTTTTTTTTTTAGCTGAGCCATCCTGCACCTGCACCTATTGGCAGCTCCACGGCAGTTCAGCTCTGGCTGGGCATCGAACTACTATTGCTCAGAGCTCAGCTCGCACTCTTGAGCAAGCTCTTAACCAACAGAGCCACTCGGCTGGCAAGAAAGGTTACTCTTACTTGGGACTTTTGGACACATGCTAATTAATGGCTCCTCTAGTCAGCTAGAATGGCATCTTCAGCATTTAGCAATGCACCCACCAGAGGGTATTGCCTGGCGTGTGCTCATTCCCTTACAGTAATTACTGAATAAATGAATGAATCCCAGTATAGTGCTGCCCCTTGGTCCATGTAGAAGGCAGAATAACAGCTCCTCTAAAGACATCCACATCCTAATCCCTGGAAACTATGAATATCTTACTTTACATGGCAAAAGGTACTTTACAAATGTAATTAAAGTCATATAGATCTTGAGATGAGGAGCATATCCTACTAGATTATTCATATGAACCCAATTTAATCACCTCAGTCTTTAAAGGCATAGAATCTTTCCCAGCTATGGTCAGAGAGATGCAATCTTGCTGGCTTTACAAATTGAAGAAGGGCCATGAGCCAAGGAATTCAGGAGACTTCTAGAATTTAGAAAAGGCAGATAAATGAATTCTCCCTTAGAGCTTCCAGAAAGAAAGGCAGCCCTGTTGACACTTTGATTTTGGCCTAGTGTGACAGACTTCTAACCTATAGAACTACAATTTAATACATTTAAGTTGTTGTAAGCCACAAAATTTGTGGTAATTTATTACAACAGCAATATGCCTGAAATATCCTCACTTTTGTTTCTGCCTGTTAAAACCATCTAGCCATCCTCCAGCACCAATCTTAAATTCTACTTCCACATGAATCCTTTCATGTCTCTCCCTCCCCACATGAGTTGATCTTTCCCATTTGTAAACTTTCATTGCCTATTTTGATGTGTTTTGCGTGTTTCCCTTACCCTGCTTTGACACTGTAGGTTCCTCAAGAGCAAGAATCCAAGGAGCTTTACTGTAAAATCCTTGAGGGTAAGAACCCTGTCTCCTCGGCATTTTTTCCCACCAATATAACATCTATGTGAATATTTGCTAAGGTGACCAGGAAATGAAAACTTATAACCACACTACTGTGAACTGGATTATGCCCCCCTCAAACTCATGTATTAAAGCCTTAACCTCCAAGGTGACTGAATTTGGAGATAAGGCCCTTAGAGGGTAATTAAGGTTAAATGAGATTATAAGGATGGGGCACCAGTCTGATAGGATTGTGGCTTTATAAGGAGGAGAGAGAGAGAGAGAGAGAGAGAGAGAGAGAGAGAGAGAGAGAGAGAGATATCTGCCTGCCATGAAAGCACACTGTTAGAAGCCAGGAAAGGAACCTTTACCAGGAACCAAATCGACCAGCACTTTGATCTCAGTCTTCCCAGCTCTAAAATTGTGAAAAGTAAATTTCTGTTTAAGCTACCCAGTCTATGGTATTTTGTCATGGCAATCCAAACAGACTAAAACTCATACCTGAAAATAAAATTATAATTCGTTTCTCCGTAAGAGGTATATAATATCATGAAACCCCACATTATTTAAACTTAAAGTATCAGGATGTTGAATTGATGAAATAATATATATATATATATATGTGCATTGGTCTTCCTCCCAATTGATTAACTGAATCCTTGCCATTTGTGCTTCTCATTTTGAGATGTGTTATTTACAAATGATCCCTCTCTCACCATTGAGATCAAAGAAACTATCCATTTCATTAACTTGCTATATACTCTTGGTCTCATTTGATTATGGTTTTAGGTAATGTAGATGAGAGAGATTGAAGTATTTCTTTTCCTTTTACAACAAATTAGCTGGAAGCATCTCTGCTGCTACCTGCTCAAGCAAAAATATGCCAGCAATTCTTTTGTTTTCTGTGCTTACCTTACCTTCATGCTACTTCTACTATTGTGATGTGGTAATTGCATTTGAAAATTGATCACTATTACTTTCTAAAACTTATTTTGTCGATGTGACAGGTACCTGATGATAAGTTTAGGGTTTGTGCTACAAACCAAAGGCCAGTGCTGTCAGGTCAAAAATATAACATTCAAAAAGAGCTGCATTAAATCCAACATCCAAGAATTTCAGATCTAAGGGTGTCCAAAAGAGTAGTTTCGCCATACAACAGTGACAGACCACAAGAAGAATGCATAATGTGGATATAACTGAAAAATGAATTGTTTTAAACTTTATGTATTAAAGTTGACATGATGAATTATGGCTGGATGTAAAATGATCACATAAAGTACAGTGTCTAAGTGAAATATGTGCTAGAAATTCCCCCTGAAATATCAGTGGTTTTCAAGACTGACTCTTTACAGAATCCACTGAAACTCCAGTGGTTTTCAGGGTTGAATGCTTATAGAATCCATTGTAGTGGTAATCCAACTATAATGAGTAAACAAAGGCAGCAAAGCTCTGTTGAAAAAGGAAGACTGCATCTTCATCATTGAGCTCAGTTAGATAAAATGTTATTGCACAGCTACAAACAGTCCTGGTACTGCCTGTAACAATTTAGAAATGAATGTCATTTTGGTTAAACAAGTGATTCTTCTAAGGTCAAGGAGAATTAGTGAACTCTCCCCAGTCATTATATACACAATATCTGACCTTCAAGCTTTATTTCCTTCATATTGAAATTCAATCAGCCAGCCTTCCCAATAAGGAACATCCACCAGCATGCAAGCCAGTCTAATGGTTTTGTGAACTGATTATTAAATGATGCCTCCGATGCCAAATAACAATCCTGAGTGATGTTTCTGAAGATGTAGAAAGTATGATTCATTTTTTTCCATTGGGTCAATATCAGAGTGAAGAAATACAAGAATTACATATAAACACTCATAATGTGGTTGAGAAGATTCTTACTATTGATGTTCCTCAGGAGTATGATATGAGTGGAACAGAGTTCAACATGATATCTGGCCAGATGTGTTATTCATTTATTCATTCAAATGTTCAACATATAATCTTGGAAAGCCACTCAGTGTCAAACAAAGTTTGCTCCTCATGGTCCTATTGAGCCATGTATGTCTTCTTCATGGAATAAAGAACCAAATGTGGGAAAACATTTACAGATTAAAGAACAGAACACTCTACCTAATGCCATAGTATCAACTTCAGCATACCTAGAGCAAGAGGTCATGCAGCCTCTGGGTAAACTGCCCCAGAAAGCTCTAAAGACAAATTCTCAGATGTATGAAATGTGCACCAATATGATCGTTGCCAGCCAGTTCGGTCAGCAACTTGAAGGGTTGCCACTCTGCCAGAGGTGATCTGCAGGATGACAGCAGGGTGTCAGTGGAACAAATGTCTTTGACTCTGAGTTGTATTTATTGATGAGAACTGATTGATGGTTCAGCCCATATACACACATGCATACTAATGGCTTCTTCTGTACAGTTCTAAATGTAATGCCATGTTAATTTGGATAAACAGTTGTTAAGGTTCTTATCAAAGTTTTTGGGTTTTTTTCTGTTAGCCATTTACTTCATATTTTAGTTTTTCCCTCTCAAGGTTTCCAATTTAAATTGTTTAAAGATCATCTCTGTGTTAATACAAGATATAGACAGAAAACATCTGTATTGTGTCAGGTACAGACAAGGGAAATAGCAAAGCCTAATTTCTGATCTTTATGTAGTATGCGTCTTCTTTTTTCTTGACACCATTAAATGTAACACAGTGAAATATGATATTTAAATATCAAGGCAAAATTCTGTATTTTTAAGCCTTCATTTCTGTTCATTTTGGTCTTTGTCTTGAGAGATACATGACAGATAGATAGATAGATAATCGATCTACATATATAATGGAATGGCATTATTTTTAAAACTAATCCCATCCCTCACTTCGGTAGCTAAGGGGCAACATTTTGTCAAAAGAATAGTGTTATAAAAGGAAATCATAGTATGTTTTTTGCAATCCTACATTCTACACTAGTAGGTTGTTATTAAGTGCCTATAGCACTTTACCTAGAAATCCTTTATTAGGTCAACAGCACATGATCTGGGAAATGGAAAAGGAAGGCTGGATCCTGTCAATACATACGCATGTCTGAAAACTGGCAGTCGCTCTTTTTGGTGGAGATGTGTTATTCCAAAATTGGCATAATCACAGTTTCTACCTCATTTATGACCAGCATAAAAAATTGCATAAAATATCATGCACAGCTGTAGTCAGAAGGAAGATTCAATTTGGGCTTTGTGTAGACTTGACTTGCTGCCAGAGCAGTCTTACATCATCGAGGGCTGTATTTAAAAGGATAAAATACAGTTTTAATTCTCATGGCAAGTTTACTTTTTTAAAGAGAGATAAAGATGTTAAAATTGATCATAAAGAGCTTTACGTCCCTCTCCTCCCCGCACCCTGTCTATCTTTTGTTAATATAACGTTAAAGGGTTCGCAAAAGATGAGAAAGCCATACAATTAAAGGTGAAGACTGCATTTCTGTCTATCCTCAGAACGAGAAGTTATCTGCTGTGATTGCATACTCCTTTTCATTATTTCGACAGCCTCGTAGGGAATATTATTATATGAGAACAACCTCAAACATTCCTGCTGGTTTCTTTGAGAAATCTCAAAGGCTGGAGTGATAGAGAACAGCATGAGCAAGCTCTGAGGAAAGACCACATTGTCATCTGAAACCCAAAAGCTCAATGTAGCACACATTTTTACAAGATTTTCTCCAGCCCTATGGAGGAGCGGGCTGACTTCTGGCATCCTATGTGCTACTGCATCACAGCATTTGCAAACCCTCAAGAGCCTTAAAGGGCCAGCTGCCCCATTTCCCAGTGTGGGTCCAAAGAAAATAGGGCACATGGCTAATCATCAACTGACTGAATCAGAACCAGACTACTATTCTCTGGAATTTGGATGCACTGTTCTTTCTCCCTTTTTATGTTACTTCACTTTATGCTGCTTCAGGAAGTGCTTAGAATGAGAGAGGATGTCTACTGAGAGATATAGAGAAAACCTTTAAAAAAAAATGTTGTGTTTTTTTTTTATCTGATGATGTGCTAGAACCAGTTTGCACAGACTCTTGAAAGTCGAAATGTTCTCATCTCTTCCTGACTCATGATAGCTTGAAATTGGTCATCGTGGGAGTATTTACGCCTTTGAAAGTGGGCAAATACTACAAATCAGGGTTCTTCTCTTCCTTAGAGCTGGTTGTTAAACGTTTATCAGCATGACACTCCCGTATTGCAGCACAGGAAGATTAGGTGTAACACTGCTCTCACTTAGCTACATTCATCCCCTCCCTCACCATCGCCCATTATTAACTCTCAGTCATTCACAGCACAGCATGTGAGGAGCTGCTGCTATGAGGCTCCTTTGAGTCACTAAGGGACCTTGAGAACTACCTGTTTCAGGGGCTTAGGGCTCTAACAGGAGACCTAAAGTCAGGAGACACCAGAAAAGGGAGTTTTGCCAGGGACTTATAGAAAGCTAATATGCTCAGTAGCTTTGTCAGAGCTTTGGGTTCTAAAGATTTATTTCTTTTAATCTAAAGAGCGCATTGGTATCTTTAGTTTATGTAGATTATGGATAGCTTATCATTAAGCAGACTTTTGCTGCAGGAGAAACAGTTTCTTGAAATTAAGGAAAGAAGCTGAG
This sequence comes from Aselliscus stoliczkanus, assembly GCA_033961575.1. Classification (NCBI taxonomy): domain Eukaryota; kingdom Metazoa; phylum Chordata; class Mammalia; order Chiroptera; family Hipposideridae; genus Aselliscus; species Aselliscus stoliczkanus. Next base: position 157,139,961 of record CM066731.1, read on the forward strand.
TAAGAAATTATGAAATAATTTTTTAATATAGAATTGTAAGAAATTAAAAATGTACACAAAGCTGACTCAGCTTCATCTAAAAGGGTATGTCTTACCAACAAGAAACCAGGGAATGGAGCTGCCAACAGCTTTGAAGGCAGGTAGGCTTATGTTGGATTCCCAGCTCTGACAACTATAAGCTATGGGACCTTGGACAGTTAGTAACCTTTCTAACCCTCACTTTCCTCATCTGTAAAATGGAAATATAAATAATATCTGCTTCTTGGGGTTATTGGAAAGATTAAATGAGACGAAGTGCACTCAATCCATCTCCTTTGGCCTGCCTAAGAGTTCTGCTCTAGCAATTCTCCCTCTCCCGCTCTCTCCTGCATCTTGAATCTTTTGTTTTCTACTCAGGGTTTTATTTCTCATCACTTCAAAGACCTTTGTTGATCTTGTCAAGGTTACCAGTGATCTCCATATTACACTGGCCAAGTGTTTGTTCTCATCTTACTTGACTTAGCATATGACAGCTAATCAACTCCCCCTTCCTAATATACTCCCTTCACTTGGCTTTCAGTGCCCCAGACTCTTAGGACTTCCCTTCTCCACCATGGGCATGACCAATTCCAGTGGTTTAAGGGCTACGAAGGAGCACTACATTGTGTTATGACAGATTGTAATAGGGACACTGAACCCTGGTGAGGGAGGTGGGGTTGCTGCAGGTGAGATGTGACGAATGAATAGCAAATGTTCAGACCAGTGTTTTTCAATTTTGGCTGCACATTTGAATCATTGGGGAGCTTTTGGAAACCATGCGGTACTGTCCACACTAAGTAAATCAGAATCTCTGGGGGTAAGACCCAGGCATCAGTTTTATTTAATGTCCTTCAGGTGATTACAATGTTCAACCAACACTGAAAACACTGATTTAGATGAAGAAGAAGTAAAGGCAGATTCCAACGGGAGGAAACAGTTTATAGAACATCTCCCTGGGAGAGACAGCAGGTAAATGAACACAAAAGACTGAGAAAGGTGAGTGATGCCGGAGCAATATTCTCCAAAGGAGAATATAATATTTGTAATACAAGACAGAATATTATTTAAAATATGCCAAAAAATATTTATAAAATACTAGTTAAGAAATTCAGAGTGAATAAAGATAATTTTGGCTCAAGATAAAGTATATAAAGATGAAAATTATGAGAAGTAGTGCTGTGTATCAATTGATAAGAAGATTGGAGTTATATTGGCTGGATTTGAATTCCCATTTCACCACTTTCTTTGATCTTGGGCAAGAGGCCTCAGTGTCCTCAACTGTTATATGTATATAATAAGAAAAGTATCTCATACGTTTCTTGGAGAATTATGATAATCATGATGATACAGGCTTTCACAAAGGTGGATGGCATTAAGTTGGAAAATTGACCCATGTTTGAGTTTTCAATCTTAAGACAACCATTATACGAGGTGTGATCTAACAATATGGTGAATGTTTAAATTTAAAAAAAAAAAATAAACCAAAAGACACATTGCCATTAAACCCCCTCAAAATACTCCCCCTTGCTTCAAACACACTTATCCCATCATTCTTGCCACTTTCTGAAGCAGTTTTGGAAGCCTCTTTCATGAGTGTTTTTAGTTACATTGTCCTAACCACCTTGATGGCCTGAATCGTTTTTGACTTTGGGGAAGAGCCAGAAGTTGCATGGTGCCAGATGCTGTGAATAAAGTAGATGAGGACACACCATAATGTTTTTCTTTGACAGAAATTGCCATATACCAGGAGCGATATGTCACATGGAGCATTGTCATGATGGAGAATGATTTACTGCATACTTTAAAACACATCTCTTGACAGTAGCTCACACCCAACTGACTGCACCGAACAAGTTGAAACTTGTCACACACTGTGACTAAGATTCAATGTGCCACTTCCTGTATTGAAGACCCCTGCCTTTCAGTTGGATGGCACTCGGCAGCAGCATTCACCATATTTTGTGATCACAACGGAAAGTGTCACACTTCACTTCTGTTATACAGCAAATTCTGTCAAGTAAAAAACATTATGGTGTGTCCTGATCCACCTTATTCACTGGATCTGGCACCATGCAACTTCTTTCTCTTCCCCTAAGTCAAAATAACCATGAAAGGTAAACATTTTGAATTGATTCAGGACATGCTCATCGAAGAGCATGTTGGATCTTTCTGGAAGGCCAATGTTCCTCACTAGCAGCAGAATCCAGAATCCAGGCTTACAGAAAAAAAACTTGACTACCATGAGCTACAATAAGCATGTGGCAAAAAGACCAAGATTGCAGGTTGCTTGTGAAAGCTTCTGTTCTTTAGAAAGCCTTAACATAAAAAGCATGCTGATTTATTCATAATGAGTATGATTAGGCAGCAACGGGTAAAGAGGAAACATATGAGTATGGATGCATGAGTCCCTAGAATCACAAACCTGTCCACTGTCAGATCCTGTCCTTCTATTTGGAATTCCCACTTCTTACCAAAGTATAGGTGGTCTCAAAAATATTGAGGAAACACCCACTATGCACCAAGGACCTTTCATGGCACTACAGATATAAAGGGGAGTAAGACACAGTCTCTGCCCCTGAGAAGCTTATGAGAGAGTAGGATATACAGACCACTTACATAAATAGATCAGTATAACATGATAGCAAAATTGCAAAGATGAAAGTAGGCACGTGGTGCTGTGCACACACCCCTCTCAGCCAACATTGGAAACCATTATATCACAAGAGAAGAGCCTAGCCCAGAAATAAAATCTGAAAACAATATTCAGTACAAAAGAAAAAACAAAACAAACACATGAAGAGACCCTAGTAGCATACTAGTAAAATGAGCCCCCAAGCAGTAGGTCATCCTCCAAGTGCTCTGGTTTTCAATTAGAAAAGATTGTCCCTTCCCTCTCAGAGCTGCTCCATCATTTCTCGCCACTGTCTGAAGGGATGGCCTCATTCTCTGCCTCCTGTTTCTGAAGGCTCATGTTCAGTTGTATGCATGCACGCACCCAAACATACTCCCCCCAGGTGCACTTGCATGACCCGATGATGCCTTAGCACCACAAAGGAAATGGTCTAGAAATGCAAACAGAGATGCTTATAGTCATAGATGTAAGTAGCTACATATTTTAAACAATACTAGGAGTTAAAGACATGATGGCATTTCCACTAAATAAAACACTCTAAAGCTATTAAAAATACATACTTCTGAAATTTTAAGATTATTCAAAGGCATTGGGAAATTATCAGAATATAATGTCTATTCCAGGTGTGTGTGTGTGTGTGTGTGTGTGTGTGTGTAAGTAAATATGTATATATTTGCATTTGTATTTCTTGAATTTATAGATATAGATGTGTTTTTGTATGTATACATACATATATACTCACCTTTTATGTTTACATAAGCCCATGCTCAAAGTAGAAATTTTGAGAAATACAAATAAATAAATAAATACTTAAATGAATTTTATACATAACACCAAGAACCAGAAACAATCATCACTAACATTTAAGCATATATTTTTTTTCCAGAGCATTCTTTGTACATGCTTGCTTTTTAAAACCTAAACTAGGACACTGGGGTTTTGTGTCATTTATTATGCTCAATCCAAGTAATGTCCTATCAGGAACCCTTTTTCATATTTTAAATTCTTCTTAAATTTTATTTTAAAATCTGTACAATATTCCATCTTTTGAATGTAGTATAATTTATTTAGCAGTTTCCTATAGTGGACAGTAATAATTTTTATCCCCTTGTTGTTACAAATGACTCTTCAATGAACTTCCTTGACCATAAGTCCTTGTTCATATTTTCGATTATTTCCTGAGACTAGCTATACAAGTAAAATTACCAGGTCAAAAGGTAGATGATTTTTAATGTTCTTGAAATGTGTCTCCTAAATTGCTTTCAAAAAAGGTTCTACTGGCTGATATACTCACCAACGATGTAAGACGATACTCATAACTTGGAGTCTCGAGTGTTTTATCACAGTTGCCAATTTGACACGTGAAAAGCAGTATCTCTTTTTGATGCTATAGTATGTTAAATAAAACAAAGTATAAAAAACTGTACATGAGATATGATGGCAACAATGAAGAAGTATGCCTAGAAAAGCCTGAATGGAAGGAAATACATAAAACTGTTAAAATGTTTAGCACTTGGTTGTAGAATAATATGTCGCTGTTATTTTCATATAACAATATTAATAACAATAAATGTACTTACTATTTATTCAAAGCTACCCTGTTTGGGGAGACATGCTAGGTAATTTACCTACAGTAGCTCATTTAATCCTCAAAACCCTATGAAGTTTTATTGTGCCATTTACAGAAGAGTGTGACTACGCAAAGAAAATACACAGAGGCCAGGCCAGTATTTAAAAGCCAAGCTTTAACTAATACCACTGTTCCTGCTTTTTCTTCTTTCTCTTACTTTCCCATATTTCAGGTTTTTGTTTTTGTCAATGAGTATGTTTGCCTTTTTTAATCATAGAAAGAAATAAAAATGATTTTTACAGTCATTCGCAAATAAAAGGATCCCTTACTACAACTGTTGTCAATAAAATTTGACCAGCTTTCCCAGGAAAAACAGCTCGTTCTCCAGTTTAAGGAGATGTGAACTTGAGATACTTGAATGTCCCACAGTGACCATGGGTTGACCAAATGCAAGGAATTATCAGTGTCATTACTTGAAGCATCAATTCCTGGCACCCTTGAAGCCATGGGTCGCTGCTATTCACTGGGCCTTGACTTGTAGTGTATCACTCTGCCCATAAGAAATGCTGCCTCTGTGGGTAAGGTGGCTACATAGGGGAGATGGATAGAGTCAGAATTTAAACTGTTGTCCTCCTAGCTTTAATTGGTACTTCCTTTGTATTAGTATTAATTCTAGTATTTTTAAGAAGATAGACAAAGTGATGATGTAAATATAATGTGCTCTTGTTTTTATAAATGTCAAGTTTGTTTCTGTTTTTATTGAAGTCCACATAACATCTAGACAATTTTTATGACAATCTTTAAATATGTTATATATATACTACATACCAAAAAAAACAGTATATCTGCAAAGGAGTCATTCTAACATCTTTTAAAGATACATTTCAGAAAATTGCTAAAAGCATACTACTTAATGATCATCATGAGCTATGAAAATAGCTATTTTAAAAATTAAAAGGCTATTTTTGAAACTGTTATTTCTGTTTTGGGTTTATTAAATCTTGATATGTTAAATACTTATATTAAAAACAATACACAGAAAAATGAGGAAAGAATAAGGAATATTTCTATGTGAGTGTAAAGTTCAAAAGCTAGCTTTTTTAATATTCAAAGAACATGTTGATTGTATATGTAATATACTCAGATACATCATCAGACATTGTATCAATATAGAAATAAGCACTAACAAAACAAAGTTTGTTGGTGAACCATCAGGTGAAAGGAACCAGGTCAACATATTCTATTGACTTGTCAGGAGAGAACTTTTCATAATGATTCTATCATTTAGTAGTGACTTGTGTTTCTCAAGCTACAATGCCAACATCTAGGACCTATTCTCCTGGCCCCATACCATAGCCTTATTTCATTTTAACTCCAGACGCCTCCTAATAGTTTCACCTCTGTGACAACATGAATCAATGCCCAGAAGCCTCTAGGGCATTTAGATTCTTAAGGAAACTGTCACTGAGTTACCCATTTCTTGTTTTTCAAGAGCCAGTAAAAGTCTGGGAATTTGATAAAGTTTTGCTTTTCCCCATTTCCCCTAAGATGTCAATACATTTACAGTAGCTTCACAAGCTTCTAATTTGCTGGTTGCTCTCTACATTTTAAATGTGAAGATTCCTCATCAGAAAACAAAACTATTTTAGGAACCCTAATTCCACCTTTTGTAAACTGAGAGGTTTTTTTTCTAATGCAGAGAGAAATGATTTGATATGTCAGAGAGACATTAATATGAAATTATTAAGTCTCAATAACACCCAAGTTTTGCCCAACTGTCTGTTTTTACTGGTAATAATTACTGCCTGATGTTAGATCTAATTATAAAGGGAAACATGGGGCTGGCCGAGTGGCGTGGTGGTTAAGTGCTGGCTTGGGAGACCAGCGGTCCCAGTTCGGGTCCCACGTATGAGGGCCAGTGACACTGCCCTCAAAAAATAAATAAATAAATAAATAAATAAATAAATAAATAAATAAATGGAAACATGGATAGAATGATTTAAGGTTTATTGAGCCAGGAAATTTTTTTTTAAAATCATGTTTCTTATAGCCCTAAGCTTATTTTAAAGAAATCATTGATTAGTAATTACAGGAGAACAAAAGGAAAAGAAAAACAATTCAAATGCATAGAACCATACCATATTGTGTCCTATAGAGCTATTTTTTTAAAAAGCAAATTGTCACAATATATACTTTGTCATCTGACAAAACTCATGTTCTGTTTGCTCCCTCTTTGTCTGATATGTATTTTATCAACCGTTCAGTTTTCTGGCTCTATCCATCCAAGTCATTTCAGTTGTTAAACATTGACGTTCAAGCACATAATGTCACGTTGACACTAGGAAGAACAGTATCTCCATTTTCTAATATGACTAGGCCTGGTTCTGGTAAAAAAAAAAAAAAAAAAAAAAAAAAAAAATTCCAAGTGTTTCTTCCATCTGTAAAATTCTTAGATCTCAGCCACATTCTGAGAATGTTTCTCCCTTAGTCTGAGTTAGAGCCTAGATTTTCTCATATACAAAAACGAAAAGAGTAAGCCAGAAGGACTCCCTTACCGTTTTTGTCAATGAAATAAAAATTAACTCAATTCTGATTCTAACCTACTTTGTATTCATTCCACACGTATTTAGTAAGTAAGCATTACTATATGCCAGGCACCGTGTTAGGTAGTAAGGACATGCTGGTGAGCGAGCAGCACAGAGTCCCTGGCCAGCCCAGTGCCTCCCCCTAACTGCCCATCGCCTCAGGGAAACGCTGGCATTGCATCATTGCTCCTGCATCACTGCCCTGTTATTCTTTTCTCACTCGTGCCCTGATCTCTTCAAGGGAAAGACTCCACTTCTCACAGCTTATTTAAAAGAATCAGATCATTTGACCATCAACTAAATATATTGTAGACACTTATTACAGAATCTTGGCTCAAATGAAGGTTAGAAGAACACAGAAAGATTTTATTTTTATTTCTTTGCTGATGGCTTTAGAGCCAAGGGCACTTTGGCTGATTCTATGCTTTTTAGAAATGCCAAGTACAAGACAGTTCCACCCACTATTGAGTGATTTGGGTTTAGGAAGCATGAAGGCAGGGCGGTTGGGGGAGGCATTCTCTCTTTTATTTTTTTTTTTAATTTTAAATAAATAATGTGCTCATTAGTTCTTCGTAAGTTTTTTTTTACACTGACTAAAAAAATAATTTCATCCTGTCTGGTCTGTTTTTCTGCAGGGAAAATCCTTGTGTGGGATTCTTAACTTCTCTACCACATGCTGTTACTGTGGGAATTAAATGAGTTACTATATGTAAAGTACTTTGAATAGTGTCATGTACATAAGTGCTCTATATATTGCTATAATTTTTAATTTTCTGTGATTATATAAACATATTTTGTTGCTTAAATATCACTTGATTAGTTCAGAATATTTTATTTAGCCACAGATAGTATTCTTTTTTCTTTTTTTTTTAAACTTGGGGAATTGGGGGAGGGGAACAGTGTTGGGGAATTGGGGAGGGGAACCAGCCAAGTTGTTGTTCTTCAATCTTAATTGTGGAGGGCACCAGTCATCATCTGGCTGCCCTTCGGCAGCTCGTAGCAATCTAAACTCAAGGTGCTGTTACAATCTTAGTTGCAGGCGGGTGTAGCCACCATCCCATGGGAGATTCCAACCAACAGCCTTGTTGTTAAGAGCGCCGCTCTATCCACTGAGCCATCCGGGCAGCAGCTCAACTCAAGGTGCCCATTTCAGTCTTAGTTGCTGGCAGGCATAGCCCACCATGGAACAGGCAGTCTTGTTGTTAGGAGCACGTGCTCTCACCAGCTGAGCCATCCTGCCACCCGTTGGCAGCTCAGTGGCAACTCAACTCAGGCGCAGCGTCACTGGCCCATATGGGAATCCAACCAGTGGCCCTGTTGCTCAGAGCTCATGCTCTTAAGCTAACTCTTAACCAACTGAGCCACTCAGCGGGCCCTATATTCATATTTTTAAAAGGCAGTGGCTACTCTGTCTCAGAATATCTGAATATAACTTGAAACATTATGGGGGGAGGGGAAGTAGTCAAATATTTGCAAACACAGCCATTTCTTATCAAGAGAGTTGGATTTATTTTATACAGATATATAGAGCAATATCAATATTTAGAAACTTGGTTAAAGAGTAAAATAAAGATAGATTAATATTCCTGCTAACATCTCCCCATCTTCATACAATACTTCTTTAGTAGTATTTAGTTTCTTTAGGGTAGAATAAAATAGATGACACAGTCGGGGCCTGAGGCATTTAATGGCAAAACAGCAGCCACTGTAAAAAAAAAAAAAAAAAAGTCATTATTGACATAAGGACAAAAAGTATAAGACTGATAGGTGAGGCAAAACTAGCTCTATTCTATCTTGACCTGACTTATCATCATAAACCCAATTAAAAGAGACTGAAAATTCTCTTCTTTCTACTCGGCTTCCTTTTCCCATTGCTTTCTTTCTTCACCAAAACCCACTTACCACACAATAGCCAGCTTTGATCACTCTCCTATTCTAATGACTTCTGTGCTTAGAATAAAATCCTTATCTCAGTCTACAAGGCCCCACACGATATGGCCAGCTGCTGCCTCTGCCCCTCATTTCACATCACTCTTCCCCACCTGAGCTTTTTTTTCTGTTCCTTGAACCAAGATCCTCCTTGTCTCAGAGCCTTTGCTTTTGCCATTGCCTCTGCCTGAAGTGTTCATACCTCAGCTCATACTTGGCCTGACTCCACCTTACCATCTGAGCTGATAAGAGGTGGTAAATGACATCACTTTCAACAGCATTCCTTGATCATGCTACCTAAGGTAGCCCTCCTACACATCCTCTCTCGCTTAAATCTATCATACCACCAGCTTTATTTTTCTTAAAGTACCAATATGTATTTGATATTAACTAATAAATTATTATTAACACCAAAATTGTTCTAGTTAATTGTCTCCATGATACAGATGAAGTCTTCCATATTTACTTATGGAAGAAGGGAGAAGTCACCCTTATTTAGTTATTGTTATTGGCCTGTAAGTCCCACGTATGATAAACATTCGCTCATTTACTCTTTTTTGTTTTGTTTTAGCTGAGCCATCCTGCCACCTGTTGGCAGCTCAGCTCGGGATGGGCATCAAACTGCTGTTGCTCAGAGCTCAGCTCACATTCTTGAGCGAGCTTTTAACCAACTGAGCCACTCGGCTGGCCCTGCTCATTAACTCTTAACATTAATTTTATAGCAACACCTTGGACATAGGAATAATAGTAACACATAGAAAAACTGAAGCTCATAATTCATTAGCAAAATATTTCACAGTTTTCAAAGAAGGTGCCTGTTTACTCTGGAAGGATCAAGAATTTGCAAAGTCATACAATTTTATCACTGAAAGAAAACACAAAAGCCTTAGAACAGCCAGTCATCTAATATTTGAACCCTTCCATGATGTTCCTACCAAGTGGTTATTTTCCATTAACAGGGAATTCACAACCTCTTAGGGTAACCCTTTCTTCTTCAGAAACTTCTGAATTTTAGAAATCCTTATAAGATGAGATGAGACAAGCCTCACAGTAACATCTACCCTTTGGTCCTATTTCAATATTTTAAATCCCAGTGGAATAAACCTAAACTCTCTTATATACAACATTGTTTTTCGGATTTCTGAAGGCAGTTGTAATATCCCCTTAATTTTCCTCTTTTCTGGACTGATATCTTTAGTTCTTTCAACTATTCTTAAGATGCCATTGTTTCAAATTTTCACCAAAGACCAATCTTCCTGGTTTATACCACTTTCTCTATAGCCCTCTTCGTAGGTGGAGCCCAGAAATGAACCCTTTGCCATAGGTAACTGGATCACTGCCAAAACCTGTGTTTGTGGTATCAAAAACCAGAAATAACAAAGCATATAAAACACCATAGAGATTTAATGTGGGGCCGAGGGGGACAAAAGAAAAGAACCTGGTGTATGCTGACCCCATTTTTACCCCCTAAACCTACCTCTACCCTCTAATCATTATTAGTCTCCTTGATTATTTTCTTGCAATTAAGTTTAGGATCACGATGATAAAGTCTCTCTCTCTTAATATGTAGAGAAAAAAATCCTACTTAGCTTAAACTACATGAAATTGCCAATATGTGGTTATTTCACCTACAAAAATATCAATGTCTAAATCAAATCATAATGACATATCACCTCATACCTGTTATAAAGGCTATCATCAAAAAGACAAGAGAGAAGTGTTGGTGAAGATGTGGGAAAAAGGCAACCCTTGTGCACTGTTGGTGGGAATGTAAACTGGTGCAGCCACTATGGAAAACAATATGGAGGGCCCTCAAAAATGAAAAAACTATCATATGATCTAGCAATTCCACTTCTGGGTATGTATGCAAAGGAAATGAAAAATAGATCTCTAAGGGATATCTGCACTCTCATGTTCATTGCAGCATTATTCAAAATAGCCAAGATACAGAAGCAGTCTAAGTGTCTGTCAACAGATGAATGGATAAAGATGTGTGTGTGTGTGTGTGTGTGTGTGTGTGTGTGTGTGTGTGTGTGTGATATTACTATTAGCCATGAGAAAAAAAGGAAATCTTGCTATTTATGACAACATAGACTGACCTTGAGAGCATTAGGCTAAGTGAAATACGTCAGACAGGGAAGGACAAATACTGTATATCATTTATATGTCAATCTAAAAATGGCAAACTCAGAAAGAAACCAGATGATGGTTAACAGGGCCTGGGGTGGGGGTAGGGGTGGGCAGGGAATGGACAGATGTTGGTCTAAGGGCACAGACTTTTAGTTGTAAGATAAGTTTTTGGCATCTAATGTACAGCATGAAGATATCGACAACAATGCTGTAATATATTCTTGAAAGTTGCTAAGAGAGTAGCTCTTAAATGTTCTCACTACAAAAAAGAAATGGTAATTATGTGAGGTGATGGCAGTGTTAGCTAAAGCTATAGTGCTGATCATTTTCCAATATGTAAGTGTATCAAATCAGCACATTGTGTTCCTTAAACTTATATAATGTTATATGGCACTTGTTATCTCTATAAAGCTGAAAAAAAAATAGCAATTTCTTAGGGTTTGACCCAATATGTCAGGTATATACAAACAAAATACATTATCAACATTGTTCAGGTGAAGAAATTAGTTAATAGAGAGTCAGTAACTTATCTGAGATCGCAAGCTACAGTAGATACAGTAATGAGAAAACCGGGATTGGATCTGAAGCCAGGCTCCTGACCTAAGGCTCTTGTCACCTATCACATGAACTCCACCCAAGGGCAGCCTGTCTGGCTCCTAGAGAGGAAGTAAACGTGTTATATCGTGAGGCCGATTCTAACACCTTCTCCATGTTAAAAATATAGAAACAGAATTTCAGAGAAGTTTATTAACATGGCCAAAATCACGAATCAGGGAGCTGGGAATTTGAACACGGGGTGCCCGGATTCCAGGGCAAGGCACGCTTAGCCAGTGTCACAGTTTCCATATTTCTTGGTTTTGTGGGGGTTTCTGAATTTTTTTTTAACTTGAAAAGTCAATAGAAACTTAATGATTAAAATTTGTTTTCTCATTTAATGTATTTTCTACATTTTTACATTTCTTCTTACAAGTACACAAGAATGTGTATTGGTTTTACATCTTTAGGCAGTTTACACCATGAAAACAATTTGGAAAAGCTTGAGAGGCAAAAAACACTTGTACCAAAACCATTGCCAGGTTTTGTTTCACTGCAGTTTTATGTCTAAATTACAAAGCTTTCCTATAAACTAGGTTCATAAGGAAAAGTGCTGAGTCATTTTCATTATTGCTTTGATTCTACACAGGGGTATCACAATAATGTTTGAGGAAGTTAAATGTTACTATTTCTTTCTTTTTTTTTAATTTACATCTCAGGTCAATGATATTATCAAATCATGTATGTGCATCTGTTAAAGTGATTCATGCTTAAGCTCAGATGTTTGATAGCTTCATCTTCCATCTTCTATCAGGTGATGGGCTGGCAGTTCCAGAAGCCTGCATCATAAAGTCCAACAATTCAATAGATTCAATAGCATCCTAAGTTTAAAAGCACAAGCTTCCTCCAAACTGGTGGTTCTTCAGATCTCACAGCAGCAGCAGCCGAAATAACAATAACCCTATCAAAGTCATGAGAATTATAGAAGTTCAGAGAATAATTTATCATGCAGAGAAAAAAAATAAAATTACTCTGTACTTAGGTCTCCATTTTCTTTGCAAAGCACTTTTAAAATGAATTTATGCCAAATAGGTTTCACACCAAACCTTCTTTTCTTCACAGCTCACCTTTCCTTAGTTAAAATGTAGACGTTATGACAGCACCACCATTTCCATAGCACAGTGGTGAGTGGGTAACAAAGACAACCAGCATTTATTCCACGAGGAGGGATAGTTCAGGCCAGGAGCAGAGGGGGTCGAGTTCAGCTGTGAGTGAGGGCAGAGTCCTCATTTTCTAATATGAACTATTGATCCTCATTTAGTCATTTGTTTACAATGCACATGAGGTACCATTTATCTCTGCTCCAGTGCCATAGCAGTTGGTCCCTTCTTATAAACACATTCTTAGCCCTGATAAAGCTGGAAAAATGGGCAGACCTGGCCACCTACTCCTGACTCAAGGACTTACCTGTGGGATTAAGATATGAGCTACTTGAGGAATTAGGAGATGGAGATTTCAAGTGGTCAGAGGATAAAGAAAGAGATTAGTGATCAAAATAAAACTCAAGAGCCGGCCGAGTGGCGCGGTGGTTAAGCGCTGGCTTGGGAAGCCAGTGGCCCCGGTTCGGTCCCACATATAAGGGCCAATGACACTGCCCTCAAAAAACAAAAAACAAAAAACAAAAAACAAAAAAAAAACAATTTCAGCCAGTTATACATAATGCTTGCAAGTTCTGAAAGCAAATGGATCACACAAGTACCTGGTTATATCTGTTCCCACCCCATAGCAAGTTAATGAGGTAAATAGACATAAAATTTATGCACACTCTGAGTAAAAGTCATTACTAAAACAATATTAACATGGCAACCATATAAAATGGAGACCTCAAAACCTCTAAACCTTTGTTTACTGCCATATTAATTTTGTGTTTTAGTCAGTGGCATTGGTAATCGTGTTAGGATGAGTAAGTGGAAAGGAAAAATACAGAAACATCTACAATAGGGGTAATTTAATATTGCCACCCACTCAATCATTTTAATACTTCCCAAATCTACAATATTTCTGTTTTCATTCTTACATGAATTTTGCTGGGCATTTGTGTGGGCATTGATCTTGCTACTTTACCATCAACTCAATAAAATTGAAAAGGAAAGTGGTTACTCCCCAGGGGCTTTCCAACCAGGATCTCCAAAAATTTTGAATTGTGTTAGGATCACAGAAAACATGAAATGTGCTAGCAATGGAGAACAAACAGGTTAGCTGGAAGTCCCTGCCTAACCAGCATATATCCACAGAACTTTCCATGTGGAAACACATTCTGATTGCGTGTGACTGTGTTAGTCAGGACAAATTTTTCTGCTGAGGATGTGAAGAAACACTGCCAAATAATTATTACTTGGAAATAACAAATGCCTTTTAGATCAAGTTGTTTTTTCCTTCGTATGCCATTCCTTCTTCCAAATGTATAGAAGAATAGGTAATTCGTTCTGGCACAGTGGAAAAATGTGGAAATAAAAGAAGCAATTTTGCATTTTCTCTGTATTGGAATATTAGGTCTATTCTGCAGAAATCAACTTTCCTGAGAGTAAAGTGTTTTGTTTTTCAGGGAGGGTGAACTTTTCAGCAGCTAGATAGATGTCAAGCAAAGCCATTTCTTAAGTGGGCTCTTTGCAGAAGTGGTTGGCTTCACATTAAGGCAGAGTCAGAGCTAAGTGGCCCATAGGACATTACAACTAAAACATTTCTCTTGTGATTGACTGTCTGGAGGAAAGCCTGCCTGGAAACATGATTGTCAATGGAAGATACCAACATCTTACTTTCTAACTGAAACAGAACAGGTTTGAACACCAGGGGTTCAGGATCCCAGAGTTATCTTAGCTACCAGATTTTAAAGGGTGAGTAGAAATGAAAACCAGAGTAACATATCCAATTGCACTGCTATAGTATTTCCACTCACACACTAATTTTGTATTTCTTCAATGCATAGTCTCCACTTTCATCCCACAGGAGCTATCCCATAATACTTGCTATTTCTCTGTATACTCAGAAATTCTATGGGAATAAAAAGAAGTCGACGTACATCCCTGGGAATTTCCAGAAAGCAGGGTTACAGACCTTGAGATCACAAAATGCAAAGGTAGCCTTGGAAATAGGAAACACAGATCAGTGATAATAAAAATCTCCTGTATGAATCAATAGAACCCACTCTTGATCACCACAAGACGCCTACACAGCATCTAGTACATAGTGGGGAAGCAATGGAGAGCTAGGAGTCAAGGTTATGAAAATATTGAGAGTATTATCACCATGACTTTGGATTCTAGATATAAAAACTGGTAATAAAACCTGATTTCTTGCTTTGCTCACGTGGATATTACTGAGGTAAGAATGTGCTTTATTTTTGGGTAAGTGTACTATGAAAAAAGTTAATAACTCACTTAATTGGAGCCACACTGAGAAACAGCATGTAAGCTCCTTGAGTAGCCTTCTCACTGACATGAAAAACCAAACTCCCACCTTTTATTTCAACAGTTTAATTTGTATTATGGTGTTGAAATGTCTTTTAAATTCATTTCCACTTTGTTGGTACCAAAATTAGGAGAGAAGAGAAAAGGCTAATATGGCTTCATTTTTACCTCCATTGTAATTTTGCAGGCTTTTACAAAACTATTAAGCTTGTGTGTGTGTGTGTGTGTGTGTGTGTGTGTGTGTGTGTGTTGTTGTATATTTTGTTTTAAAGTCACCTATTTATGAACATAAAAAGCTGACAATGGCAACTTCGGTTATTTGGTGGTTTCAACTAAGTGGGATTGGAAGATGGAGTGGGGCGCAAGAGGCAAAGCTCATTTCACACAGCAGTGCACAAACTTAAGACGTTCTCTCCTGGCTCTCCTGAGCCACCTGAGACTGGATAGGAAACACCAGAGGGAACTCCATTAACACATGAGGCTGGGCTGGGGATACAGATGCCAGCGTCATGACCTTGTGCTAGGGGCTGGACCCCTGGTAGGCTGAAATCTGCATTCATTTCCATGAGCCTCCCAACCCCCAATCCCATCAGCTCAAATACTTCCTCATACATATAACAACTTCCAAAGACATGGCTCCTTTGATAGCATGAAACCCAGGAAAGCTTACAACTTCTCCAAGTCAGTAGAAGCAAATTCTGCCCTCATCAATGTGTCTGATTCACAGCCCTGCTCACAATTACCTGACAAACCATTTAAACCTGCCATGCTCCAGTTTCTTTTGCAACCCAGAAACACAGTAATGTTCAAAATCTTCCTCCTGGGATTATTGTGAACAGTAATTACACACATGCACACACATGCATATGCACACACATACAGATATATTAAAACACTTTAGCTTTATATCAGGTGCTCTAGCAATATGTAAAGATAAAATCAGAATAAGTGAATCAGCCTGCAGCTTCAGTGAGTCTGCTGTCTACACAAGGTTGCTAGTATTAAAGAGCACGGCTTAGAGATAGGCTTTCAAGGTCTCTACCCTCGGGCGCCACTGCTGACTTGCTCTGTGTAGCATCCAACTTTGAATTCTATCTGCCTCGACATTCACCTTTAAAAAAATTTGAAGTGACGTGCCTTCTTGCAGGTCTAAGAAGGGGGTGGAAAAGCCAAGGTATTTAATAACTATTATAATAAAAAAAACAAAAAACAAATAACAGACAGAATCCATCCGTCAAATACACACTTGTTAATTCTATCCACATGCCAATTCAGCCCAAGAGTAAAATCACAAGAAACTCTCTGACTTAAGGGAGGTAACTTTTAACAGTCACAGGCATGTTCCTGGTTTTAGCAAGCCAAGTGAAGAACACGAGGTTTTAGGGAATGCCTGGGACTTTGCCCTGAGTGATTTGTGTGTGGCTTCTATAAATTAAACTGTTGGGGTTATCTATGGATAACGGCAGGCAGAGTTTAGCCATAAACCTCCCAAGTAACTGTGACTTCTTAAGCCCCTTCTCTAACCAATATTTCTAAACTGTTTTCCTTGACTCACTGGCAATAAAATGGATGGAACGCTTTCAATTCTCTCTTTTTCTTTCTTGGTCATAGCTTCAGAACCCTAGCGCTGCTTTGATTCCCTTCAGTTGCAGATATTGGTGGCTGGAATCAAGGGCCAGGCCCCAGAAAAGTTTCACAGAGGGAACATACGTAGGGCCAAATTGGACCCTCCGATTCACACCGTGTATCTCTGAGATGTGTGGTAAGTGTCTGAGGTACTGATAACGCTGCAGCCGAGATGGTACGATAGAGCCAACACACCGCGCACGCTGTTGAAAAGCCGTGTTGCACCCTCACACCAATCGGGCTGCAATGCATACTGCTCAGGTCATCAGTCTCCTGGGCACTATGCATTTTAATTGCACACGCTGCAATTAAAAATCAGAATTCAAAAAAAAAAATTATTGCATCCATTGTGTTTCCAGGTCATTGTCTAGTATCTCTGCATTCTTTGCCAAAAAGATTTAAGAACTGAAATTGTAATATGGATGGAGTCTTAGGGACTGCTTTCAAGCACCTTGTACTCGAAGAGAGGGAAACTCATCACCACCAATTGAGAAAGCAATGATGGGGGTACAGTGGCTGCACAACTCTAACAGGCACCATTTATTCAGATCTCATTGTGAACGGTGTCCACTGGAGTTATGCAATGAAGAAATTATGAGATATCAGCTATCCCTAGGTAAATATTCCTAAAGAAAAACGGACTCAAATAAATTAGAAATGTCCATCTAGGAGATAAAAGTTTCAGTACTCCTGCTCTCAAGGACTTTTCCATTGTAAACAAGGTTCCATGAAATCATCTCTAGTATCAACCCTAGCTCTTAAGTTCTGTAATTCTGAGTCAAAGCCAATTAATAAGCATCAAGTGATGGGACTGACACAAATATTCCCTTCTTTCAATCAGTAACTTGTGACTAGTGCCGTATTAATGGACACAGGAAGAAATTCCATATAATCCCCAGTTGTTTTGAAGGAGGCCTTTGGACTCTCTGACCAGTTCAGTTTCTTTCACAACTAATAAAAATACTGCACACACACACATACACACACACACAAAAAAAAAAAAAAAGAAAGAAAGAATAGAATCATAAAGAAAGGAAAGTTGCATTAAATCAATGTAGGCAGTATTTCAAAAATGTTTTTATGAGCTTTGTTTCCTTCAAGCTGGAAACATACTCTTTGTGCTAAATAATGAAGTTTGCTTTAAATCAAACACATACAAAGCAACATTCTTGACTTGGGGTTGTGCTATAAATAGACATATTTTAAAACTATGTTTCTACAATGTTTTCTCAAACCATCTTTTACTTATCACCAGCGAAATTCTTTATTGAGCTTTACATTCTGTCATTTGATTTATGATAGTAGTAAATATACCGAAGATGCCTTGTTGTGTGTGTGACACTGCCCATGTCCCTCTCCACTACCCTGGTCCAAGGTTCTCATACTAGATGATGAGTCCCCTGTATCTACATTGGCCTTCTGAAATGGGAGCTGCGCTTGGCTTCCTGATGAGAAACACCAGGCTTATTCCATGCAAACAGACTTAGCAAACACTTTAAAGACTATAAATCCAAGTGGCACTATGATTGTGTATAAGCCACAGCTTTTGTTTTAGAAATATAAACAGAAGAGTGATTCTGAAAACTGTGTTAAGTGATCCCAATTTCAAACACTAGGGATTGGGCTAAGAGACTGACTTAGGCTAGATACCCTACATAGTATTGGGCTCAATTAGATAAATGGAGTTTTACAATAGAATTTAACAAAATCATGACAGAAATTCAAAAACAAGATGCAAAAACAAACAAACACAGATAGGCATACACACAATATTCTATATCTGGGGACATCTGAGACAGAAAAGGAGACAGAGACCTTACAAAGTGAATAACATACTATTTTTTCTAAAAGAGAATGGGCATACTTTCTCTCCAAGGTTAAGCTTCACACTGGGCAGTCTTCCTGGGCATTTAACCGGATGGAAAAAGTCAAGAACCACATGATTTCACTCACATGTGGGATCTAAAACTGAAAGCAACAAAC
Source organism: Aselliscus stoliczkanus (assembly GCA_033961575.1). Taxonomy (NCBI): domain Eukaryota; kingdom Metazoa; phylum Chordata; class Mammalia; order Chiroptera; family Hipposideridae; genus Aselliscus; species Aselliscus stoliczkanus. The sequence continues at coordinate 157,158,435 of CM066731.1, forward strand.
GAATGAGACAAACAAACAAACAAAAACTCAGAGATACAGACAACAGTATGGTGGTTACCAGAGGAAAAGGGGAAGAAGTGGGAGGTAGAAAAGGGTAAAGAGGGTCAAATATTATATATGGTGATGGAAAGAGATTAGACTTTGGGCAGTGAATACACAATGCAATATGCAGGTGATGTATTATAGAATTGTCCATTTGCAACCTGCATGATTTAATTAACCAATGTCACCCCCAGAAATCTAATAAAATAAAAATTGAGAACATTTGAACTACACAAAACAAATAAACAAAAGTAGATACATAAATAAATATTCCCCGGTATCCTTTATTGGTAGATGGGAAGATATGTGTTTCTGCTAACTTTATCCTCATCTATCTACTATTCTACTATGCTGTGAGTTCCCTGAGGATGTGCTTTTGTTCACCTTGAAGTCCCAATGGCTATCATCCAGCATGGCACATAGTAAATGCTCAGTAAATATTTGTTAAATTACTGAATAAAAGAGTTCTCTTTTTTTTCTTTTTTTCTCACTATAAATGTGAAACACATTTATTGAGTATCTGCCAGAAGTTCTTCTTGGCACATAGCAGTACTCAATAAATGTGTATGTAAATTGTAGTGCAGTTTCAATTCAAGGTCAGCTTCTAGAATGAGAAAAAAGTTTAGATAGGCTTGAACTGAGTTCTTAGATGAGCAGTGCTTTCTATGCTTCCCATGGGCACCATGAGGAATAAACTCCATAGCCTTGGCTACTTACTAGTGTTTGGAGACTGCCTCCCCTGGCCAGTACCTAATTAATCCACTACGGAAAATTTGATGCTTTAGTGACATCCAGTTAAGCTAAAACCTTAACATTTGTGGGTTAAAAAAATAGAAAAAATAGAAATTAGGATTTACCCTTTCTCTCTTTTGTAGGAAAAAATGATAGATAGATAGATAAGTAGATAGATAGATAGATAGATAGATAGATAGATAGATAGATAGATAGACAGACAGATAATAGGTAGATAGATAGCTTCCTTTACCTTTCCTTCTACAACAAAAATTATTAGCATTGTTCTTATGATTTACCCTCACTGCCTCTAGAGAGTTTTCTAAAAATATACATCTGCTTTCTTCAACCCAGGCTTAAAATATCCCCAAATGCCTTCAACATAAAGTCTAGATTCACGATATGACTTAATGAAAGTTTGATGATCTGGGCCTCTGCTTATTCTGAAAGCTTATGCCACAGCACTCTTCTCAACAGTAACCACTACTACCCCCAAATCAGTCTGTAATACACATTTCTTTCTGCCTCTTGTCCTCTCTATATGATAATGTTCCTCTTTCCCCTCCCACAAAATCATATCTTACACACACACACACACACACACACACACACACACACACACACACACAAAACCTTCACCTGGCTAACTTCTATTCATCCTTTTAATTAGCTCAGGAATCATTCTTCCAAAAAGACTTACAAGTCCTCATCCATCACTCCCTCCCATACTCTGGGTTGGGTGGCCCTCTTAGATAAAACCTGCACTATCTTAGCTCATTTGTCTGCTTGCCCCTTCCTCAATAATCTATAAGTCTTGGGAGGCAGGGCCTGAGGCTTAATGTCTTTGGAGCCCTAGCATCCAGCATCATGCTTATCATTATAGTCAAAACAATACAAATTAATGAAATAAATAAACAAATGGATCCATGCCCCCTTTTTTAAATTTGTTCATACTTCTTCCCAATAGAGTTTGCATGGGTTTCTTATTGAACCTATTAACTCAATGCATAAAATCAAACAAAGCAACCAGGGACAAGCAGATTGCAGATGGGTTGGTAGTGGACTGTTTTTGGTGGACTTGCTATGAATAAGAATTTAAACTGGACACTGAGTAAATATATATATGTTTTCATGCATCCTCGTTGCCCCCACCCCAAGCAGTTTTCTCCTTCTCCAGTCTCCTTTTAGGGTCATATGTATTCTTATTGCCATTTTTCATGACAGCGCTGTGGGAGATCGGATGGTTTGCTTGGAACTGGATTGTGAGAAGACATGATAAAGTGTCAAGCATATATCACAATGTCTGCATGGCTGTGGCTGACAACATAAGAGACAAAGAAACAGACTGAGCACTATTCATTCACAACTGCTTCATGGCTCTTCCTGGACTATTAATTTGCCAGCATACTTGGGAACTGTTGTCACTCCAGAAAATATCACTCTGATTTAGACATACCCATAGACAGCTGTCTATCCTCTACAGGCAGCTACAGTATGCCTGAGTAGAGAGACAGTGAGATGCTCAGCCTATTTTATGCAAGGTAAATGAACACAAATTTCTCTGACTCACTCAATTCCACAAAAATGGATCAGGCAAGTAACTTTGTGGCTTCACGTGCTGCAGGTGAGGACACGCTCCAAACGAAAATGCAAAAGGATCCTTAGAGTTCATTGTCAGTATAATATAGTATAATATATAATTTAGTGTAATACTATACTCTTACTTAAAGAAAGGTGCCCTAATGGAACGTTTTCTCTACCTTCTCCCAAGTGCATTTATAAAACATTTTACTTCCTGCTACCTTAATTTGGATATTCTGCTTTGTCAACTTTAAGTTACTTAAGAGCTAGAAGTGGTTAAGTGGATAAATGCAGGGTCACATCTGTCAAATTCCTCAGTTCTCTGAGAGAGGAATTAGCTGTCTAGCCTATTTGCACAACTCACATTAAGATTTCCATTGGGGAAAAACCTTCATAATTTTTAAACTGAGCACTTTTAAATTGCATCTATACATCTTCCTTGCATGAATGGATATCTGGCTTCATATCTGGCGATGCTTGCTACAATGCCTCCTCATAAAATTAAGCAACTGTACAATCAATTAAACTTTTTCAAAGGCAGCGTGACGGTGCTCTCCTTGGATGCCACACTGTGACTGATTTGTTTGGGGACTACTGTGCTTGACTAAGAATGATAACAAACACTCGATAACATTGCAAAGGAAATGTAAATGAACTCAGAGGAGCAACAAAGCATAACCCATTTGGCATCAAGAGAAACTATGTATTCCCTGAGTGTGTTCAATTCAATCACAGAAAAATTTATAAAATTATTTTGGTAGCCCTTAACAAAAATTTCATTCTAGTTTTCAAAATTTGCCACAATCAAAATGCAAATGCAAAATAAGTGCAGTTATTAGTTCACTGTTAGTAAAGCTGTCACTGCTAGCTGAAATCTTTGTGTGTACCTTGTACTAATTAGGAAAAAAGATCAATGAGAATGAAAGAGATCTTTTCGTTTCATTACTATCTGACTACTCATTATTCTGAATCATTAAACTGAGAACTTAAAACTTCTATATTTATCCATAAACTTTGTTAGCAAATAACAAAGTTATCCTGACCTTGCTTAGTAACTAATCTAAGTGGAGAGTTTTGCTTTGTATTCTGTATTAATGTACTGCTGCTTTTTGATAGGCAGCTTGTAATTAGATTGCGTAAACTTTTTAACAGTTAATTTTTTAGTAAAGATATTATCTTTCATGAAACAGACTGTTTATCTTCTGTTAAAATAAATTACAATTTTTAAGCATCACTAATATTGGAAAACACAATACGTATACACAAGTTAATTAGAACAGTTTAGATTTCACCTCTAAAATGGTTTTTAAAAGTGAAAAGATTAATTTTGATCTTGAGTATACTTTAAGTGATGCATGAGGTTTGTTTGTGTGTGTTTTGCATTGGTGAAATTCACAGGAAACTTAAAAATATCAGATAAATTAGCTGAAGGAACTAAGTATAAAATTTAAAAACTACTACTTTTGATTCATCCTTCTCAAGTAATCCTAGTTGGAACTGAGTATACCTGCACGTGTTGATATCCGTTTGGTGAGAGGCCCATGTGAAATAGTGGATAACCTAATATTTATTGAGTGTTTGTTTATTGAATAATATCTAGATTTGCTAAGGATACCATATAAGCCTTTTGTATTGGAAAGCTTGGTTGGAAAAAAATGTCAGAAAGAAGATTGTACCAACAAAAACAATATTTAACTTTCACAGGCATTTACTAGAATCTTTATGTGCATTATCTCTTGAATCTTCACAATAACATATGAGTAAAATATCCCATTATACAACTGAGGACACTGAAACTCTAAGAAGTGAGATGACTCGGGCAAGGTCCTACAGGTAGCAAATTTGGGCCCAAGATCCAGACTCCAGTAATGCAACTCCAGGGCTTCCACTGTGAACCACAGTGCAATGCTGTCTAAAGAGAAAACACTCTCTTTTCCCAGGAAAGATAGTTCTCCTTGTATATGGTAGACATATATAGCAAAGTTGGTATCTTTAACTCATATATAACCAACATCTGCATCTGAATTAGAGACATTTGTTTCCAGAGCTTGTTTTTCAGTACTAATGAATATTAAATTCTCACTAAGATTTACATGAGAAAAATGCAGATCTCATCTGAGTTAGAGGAATCCCAGTGAAATTAATTTGCTTCCTAAGAAATATGTGATAAATAGCAGGCAGCTTTTCTTCTAAAATGTCTCACACCTGTAAACAATACATTGAAAAGCAAGGGGAAAGAGACGTGGGATGGATTTTATGATGATGTAACACATGCCCTCAACAGTGTCAAAATGTGCTCTCTGTCACTAAACAGTGACTAGAGTGGGACTAGAGCCTTTCTGTGGATAACACAGGAAAAGAAGCCAATAAAGCTCCTTCCAACCATGTATTTCACTTTAGTCTACCCCCTAGTATCTCTAAATTTAGCTTTTCCTCTCCCATAGCAGGTGGCACTTTTTTTTTTTCTTGAAATACACTGGTTAGATGATAATATTTGGGAGGGATAAAATCAGAAAAGATTGGTACTTCAGCTAGTAAAATTCGTTTTCTTTTTTTTTTTAAATATTTTATTAGGGAGTTGAGGAAGGGGAACAGTGTTGGGGAATTGGGGAAGGGAAACAGCCAAGTTTTTCTCCTTCAACAACTTTGTGGAGGGAGCAGCTAGCTCAGCTCCAAGTCCAATTTCCATCCAGCAAGCCGCTGACAGCTCGTGTTGCAGCTGCTTAGCTCAAGGTGCCGTGTTCAATCTTAGTTTCAGGTGGGCATAGCCCACCATCCCATGTGGGAGTGGAACTAGCAACCTTGTTGTTAGGAACATCTGTTCTCACCAGCTGAGCCATCCTGCCAACAGCTCAGCTCAGACCCATCTCACTGGCCCATGTGGGAATCAAACTGGCTCAGAGCTCAGACTCTTAACCAAATGAGCCACTCGGCCGGCCCCTCATTTTTTTTTTTCTTAATACAATCCATAAATGCTTGGCTCAAAGTGATGGGATGCTATGTAAGATAATACCTGGGCTAGGCTGGAGAGCAATATGTCCTCTATTCTCCCATCACCTGTCAAGGTCCTTTGGCTCTTTATACAGTTTATTCTTCATCCCTTTTAATTCCCTCATTTTGTTTTCAGTCTTGGTACCATCCGGAAAGGAAAACAAAAAACAAAACTGTTTCTTCTTTGACTTCTCCTTGTTCTCTGAGTGACATTTAGCTATTTCCATATCAGGCTGAACCACCCAGGCATATGTCCTTCCGTTACTCTGAAAGCTCCCTATCCTATCCCCATTATAGCTGCCTGATTGTTCCAGGTTGTCTTGATTCATTGATTTTGCATGCTGCTGGCATAGTATAGGAATTCAAACAACATTTATCAAAGAAATTTTTGAATAAACTTGCAATTTATAATGAAAAATGAGCTTGCGAAGACTTTTCTGGGTAACGTACGGGTAACAATGGCAGTATGCACAGTGGTGAAGAACTTGAGCTTTGGGGCCGGTAGTCTTCACTTTGAATCCTTGCTCTGTCACACATTAGCTAGGGCCTTAGCAAGTCACTCAACCCCACCAGACCTCGGTTTCCCCATCTTTAAAATGGGGACAATTAGCATGTACCATGGTCAGCTCTGTGTCTGCCACCGGGCAAATACACAAGCATAGCGTTTATTTATTTATTTATTCACTCATTCATTTTTGGTGGTAAAGCAGTTAATGCATTTGCACTCATAATATGGAGATTTTAATATGTCTTTGAATCTGATATATTCTAGGTGAATTTTAGAATGGCACTAGAGTTCTGGGGAAGAGTAAGCACTGTTTTTTGGTTTTTGTTTTGTTTTGTTTCTTTCCTCCTGAGGTAAAAGTGTTAAATCTAATTAAGAATAATAACAAATAGCAACCAGAAAAAAAATTCAGCTGCGAAGGAGTTGCGTAGGCGTTTTATGTTGCTCAGGTGGAATAAGTCATTCATTGTGGGACAGGGTTGGCTCCCTGGGTAAATGTAATACTGACGACAGTCTGCCTGGCACTAGTGGCTTCCCCTCATTTTAGGGAGCTCTCACCAATGGATGATTCACGGTGTTCCTTCAGCTTGTTCTTGTGTGCATTGCGGTAAAATTTGGGGAAAACAAGCTGTGACCACTGGGGACGATTTGCATCTGATCATTTATACACAACCCGCCCAGCTCCTACGCAGCTTGGAAAATTCCATAAATGCCTCCCACGCCGACCAGGATCCCTCTCAGGTGCCTGGTGCCAGCAGCTGTTCCGCCTGTCTGGGGCCCAGCATTGCCTTTGTGTCTTCCATGCTTGCCGCATCAGTGAGCAATCATTGCTGCTGACAAGACTTTGACGGTCTGTCCTAACACAAAGGTGGGAGCAAAGTTGAGGTGACTAAAAACTTCTCCCGCTGCGTCCTGACATCGTTCAGAAATGTGCAGTTAATTCAAGCTGCAGATGGCTGGTGTTAGAGGGGCCAGGGCTGATGGAGTCTTTATTTTAGCAAGTGTCCACCATGCAGTGACAGGGGTGCCCTAGGCAAGTGAAAATCAGAGCAGGTACCCATCAAGACAAGCTGCCTGCATCTTATTATCCACCTAGTCTCTCCTATACCCTTTCCAATCTCTCCTGTACCCTTTCAACCTTCATACTCTTTCTGCCTTTTCTACTCCAGGAATGGATGTATCCCAAGGGTGACTATGGCTAATGGCTGTACAATTTTCATACACTTTCATCCAAGACATATTTATATAAACATTCCCATTACTGAAATGTATGCACAATTTAGAAACGACACGCCACCTTGAGGTTCATTCACTCAACAAGCCTTGATTGCACACCACGCCTGTGTTAGGTTGTCATTATATCACCTTTTCTTTGCAAGGTTCAGATAGTTGTCATTGAAAAAGCTAAACCGTGCTCATAAAATGACTTGTACCTGAAAGAATGTAGTACTCAGCTTGCATCGGTATTTCTAGCAGTCATTCAGTAGCAACAGCAATATAGTTAGTAACAGCTAGTATTAGGTTAATATGAAAAGTTGATTTCCAACTTAGAATACAAAAAAACTTCTCCCATACAAACACACTCCTGCCCTTTCTTCAGAATTCTTTTTTTTTTAAAAAAAGATTTTATTGGGGAATTGGGGGAGGAAACAGCATTGGGGAATTGGGGGAGGGGAACAGACAAGTTGTCCTTTTGTTCTTCAGTCTAGTTGTGGAAAACATCACTTCACTGGCCCATGCTGGTATTGTGATCATTACGCTCTTCCAGGCTGAGGCAGTTGCTCACCGGCCATTGGACGGCCGCTCACGCTAGCTGCCAGCCACTCACAGTAGCTCACGGCAGCTCCACTGCAGCCCCACTGCTGCCTATGCTGTCGCCGGTGACTCACGGCAGCCCAGCGCCAGGTTGAGCTGTTGTTCACCATCTTAGCCGTAGAGGGCGCAGTGTCACTGACCCAGGGGCCCTGCTGCTCAGAGTTTGTGCTCCCAAGCCAACTCTTAACCAACGCTCCACTCGGCCAGCCCCAGAATTCTTAAAAAAGGTTGAATAGGAATGATTTCATTCAAGGGCCGGCTGAATGGCTCAGTTGGTTAAGGGCTCGCTCAAGAGTGCAAGCTGAGCTCAGAGCAACAGCGCCTCGAGGCCAGCCCGAGCTGAGTTGCCGTTGAGCTGCCAACAGGTGGCAGGATGGCTCAGCTAAAAAAAAAAAAAAAAAAAAAAAGATTAAAAGGAATGATTTCATTCAGATGTGTTCAAACATAACTTTCAACCTAGCCAAAGTTTAATTCATTTTTGAGGCTGCTCAGCTCTTGAGAGTGTTTACCTTTAAAGATATTTGATTTAGCTGTATAAAACTTATCCATAATAGCAGTGATGTCACATGAATGTGATTCAGTTCAATAGAAATTATAAGGAAAAGCTAATTGTATTCTACAATTTAAAAAGTTAATCGAGCTAACCTAATTGACAGCATCAGGTCCTTCCCTTCACATACCATAAACCAGGTTATTTTTTTGAGACTTTTCTTTTTTTTTTAGCTGAGCCATCCTGCCACCTGTTGGCAGCTCAACAGCAACTCAGCTCAGGCTGGTGTCGAACCACCGTTGCTCAGAGCTCAGCTCGCACTCGTGAGCAAGCTCTTAACCAACTGAGCCACTCGTCCAGCCCCAGGTTATTTTTTTGAAAATAGTTATCAAATATATTGAGTTGTCAAAAAAATCATGACGTATTTTTTTCTGTTTTTGGTCGCAAAAATGCGTCATGACTTTTCCAACAACAACCGAATAATAGTCAACGCAAATTATTTGTCTTATCCACAGTACTTTCCAGAAACACCAACTTGCTCCCAGAACATATAGATTAGTTATCCAAATATGCTGACCAAAGAAAGCAAGAGAAATAAAAGACAGAGAGGAAAATGAAAGTGGTTGGCAATCTCTCTCAACTTAATTGAATAAACAAGAGAATTCTAAATAGTGTCCTGTATGCCCTCTCAAAGCCAAACTGCTTTGGCTGATTCTAAAGTGCTAAGTGATTCCTACAGGGCATTAAGGAGTCCTGGCTTTGGGTCAGATCTGCCAAATGGTTTTGCTTTCACGGTGCTGCTAGATAAGGGGAAACCTGAAATCAGTATGATGCATCTAGACGTGTGATTATTTGCCAATATCATGAGGATGGAAACCAGAAGAATACCATATTGCTCTGTAAGTCACAGGAATATTTTCTCACTTATTATTTGACTTGATAATCTTCTAGCCCTATGAGGATTGAAAACACAGGTATGATATTGTTATCCCCATCTAAAAAAAATGAGGATTTGAGATTTAGAAAGATCATACAGCTGAAAAGACACAGAAACCCTGGTTTCTGATTCAAGTCCTTTGTTTTGTGCTTGTCAAGGGAGATGAGTTCTGGACAGTCAAACCTAGAATGCAGAATAATCTGGGACATGTCTCTGCACAGGCACAGAGTGGGAGCCTCAGAGTTGCTGATCCATTTTTAGCTAGAACTCAATACTATGAGAAGATTTGGTCTATAAAGACGTCAAGAAGGTAGCAATTGGCTATTAGCAGGTAGCCAGTTGGCGCTATTGACCCCAGCTGGTCAACACAGCCTCTCTGGTCAGCCCCTCTGTGACTTGGAAGTTCCATAGTCCTGATAGCCTTCCAGAAAACTCCCCTACACCTGGGCAGCTTTCCCAGGACATTCCAGTCTAAGACTGGTACACTTGAGACTCACTGATACTACACCCTATCCTCATGGTAGGATGAAGAGTCCAAGCCAAGACTTGGTCATGAAAGAGCTGATTGAATAATGGTGAATGGCTCATGGGATTTGGAATTGACCTTGGGCAAACCTCTCTGAGTTCCACTCTTTTCATCTACAATGGGAGACACTACTATCTTTTCAAATTTGTTGAGATTACAAAAAGTTAATGGATTAATTTCTCTTATATTATCCTATGAATCAGGCACTAATCTATGCCCTATAGAAACCCTTTGCGGTGAGTATTATTATTATCTAATTTGAAGATAAAAAAAACTACAGCATAGAGGATTCAAGTAATTTGGCCAACAGTATGTAGTTAGTAAGTAGCAAAAATGAAATTGGAACCCGGGTTCCCAAATTCATTATGCTATGCTGCTTCCCAATTATCCTGAATTTCCACATACTCCATATCATTTAACCTACAGTCTTTTATTTTTGCTAATTTGGATAACAGGGTCTAAAATGCGCAAACTCCAGGTATTTGTCACTAAGTGCATCTTCTAGCAATTATAAGGTAATGGCTATAAAGAGTACATAATGTCTATAGAACCATGACTATGTTACTCCTTTGCTTTTATCTTCTATTGGATTGTTGGGAAAATCATGATGCATTTTTTGCACTGAAAAACATAGAAAAATACATCATGACTTTCCCAACGACCCAATATTTTATGATTCTTCAAAGTCAGTCTGGGAAGTTGAATTATCTGTAGAAAGTTATTTTGTAAAGATTAAATGGAAAAAAAAAATCTACCAGTTACTTTAGTAGCGTTGGCATGTACTATATCCTTGTACACCCTTACTTTGAAAGCTGTTGTTATTAATTGTTCACCTTTAAGTAATATCTCTGCCAACATACTGACTAGCAGTTCTATCCAAGCTGTTGTAGAAAATATAGAATGATCCATGGAAGTTGCCTTTTGAATTAATGACATAAATTATTTTTAACCAAGTATCACAACAGCATGTGATCATTGTAAGGGGTGTGTTTTAAGCAAGTCATCATTTTGCTCAAGACACAAAAGGTATCTGTGACATAATACTAAGTCTAAACAAGTACATAGCATCTTCCATGAAACAAAATGTTTTTTAAAAATATGATGTTTCTAATGTTTCAGAGCTGACAGAAACCTAAGGAAAGGTATTGATGTCTCTCCTGAAAGAAGTTTATCTCTGCATCCATTTTATAAACCTTTTTATTGATTTCAACCAAATTGAAAATATGGTTTAAAAAAATTTTTGGTGAGGCTATCAGGAGAATCAAGAAATTCCATAAACATCTTTGGTGACCATGTTCCAAGAATCTAACCACAAAGACAACCATGATATCCCACTGGTCCTCACTATACAATTTTAAGGGAATGCCTGATTTTCCTTACTCCCCACACCCTAAAGGAAAATAAAATTCATTAAATCATGTAATTATTCAGCATCAATTGATTTGATTTTTTTTTATACTGGATCTAACAAAAACAACTGAAGGAATGATCACCAAAAGTAATTTATTCCCTTCCTGGAAGGCATTTTTATATTTACCTTCCTATCACCTCCATTTCCAGCCCTGCTCATTAACTCCTGGATTTGATTTGCAGTCCCAGGCCTCAGCATGAATATGAGTGTGTTTGTGTTTGAGTGGGGGCAGTCATTTGTATAAACAAGAGGGATAACAACCCTAGCATAGATCTAGGAAATTAACTGCCCCTAAAACCGTCTAATGAGCTAAGCCTAAATGATTTCTGCTTCCTAGTAGTGTAGAATCTTTCATTTCCTCTTATGGTTAAGCCCACTTACTAAGCAGTGAGAAAGAATTGCTGTGGCATTTGGCACAAGCTGCCAAGATGTGCAAACCTTCAGTTTGATTACCATATGCTCATTGTGTTAATTTTCTTTCAGCCAAATGCTCTCTAGATCTTGTTTGTTATCTGTTTTAGCTTCTAGATTCTCCTGAATTCTAATGTTTTTCTTCCTTCCTCAATAACGCTCTAGTGGGGAGCATGCAAAAGCTCTGTTTTATCCTCAAAATGGCCACAATAGGAGCAATATTGCACTTCTATGGCAGTTGTTCTCATTGCCAGTGATAGTTAGTTTCATAAAAATGAAGTGGAACGTTCACAGGCAAGCCAAGTAATTATTGCAAATATCAGATTTCTAACAACAGAAAAATGCAGGCACCCTTCAGAAACCTTGTCATATGGTTTATAGTATAATGTTTGCATATTTGAAATGAATGTCATTCTTCCATCCCTGAAATTAAAAAGGTTTTAAAAACATCATTTTTAGCAAACACCGAGAATATTGAATGTCACAAACCATGTAAGTGGCTGAATGAGAAGTGTCCTTGCTGGTATTGTTGGCATGTTTGAGTGATTCTGTGCCCAAACCAAGTGTCACAGGGGGGATCCCAAGGAGGAGGATGCCCTAATTTTAACACCAGAGGCAAACCTACTGTCAGCAGTACTATTGAATAAACACTACAATGATTTGTTGGAATCCTACTACACGCTGCTGAGTGCCTTCGTGGTGTTCGAACTTCAGCATGAAGATGGGCATGTACACAAACACCCCTCTCTGCCAGATTGCATAACAGAGACTCAGAGCAGAGGGCAGCAAAGGCCCTAAGGGGAGGATGGTCAGCTCAAACTGGAGGTATTCCTCAGGATCTGAAGGCCCTGGTAAATGCCACCATACATCTAGCAGTGAGCAGAGAGCTTATGTAAATGCTAGGAAAACAAATAGAACATTTGAGGGTTACATCCTCAAACCTTTGAGTTTACAACCTCCTAAAATCCTTGAATCAACCCTACAACTAAATCAAGGGTGTTTAGAAGCCAGAGTAGAACAAAACAGATAGGTATCGATGAATACAGTCCACAGTGGACTGGAAAAAGTTTTACATGCAACCTAGGGCAAGGTAAAATTTACTAGGGCTGAAACCATAGGAGATATTTAAACAAGTGGTCTGTGATTATCAACATCTGTGTTCCTGGTGCTCATTAAAAATAAATGCTATGATTAATTTTTTAATAATAAATATTGGCCTCCACATGAATGTTACTGGGGAGTAAGAATAATTGAGCACCACTTGCTAAAGACCATCTCAAAAGAAAACTCAGCAAAATTCTATGTAGCTTTTTCCCTAGCAACAGAATTCAATCATTAAAGGGTTCTAGGTTGCAGTCATTGTCACAGATACATGAACATTCAGAGACTTCATGGGAAGCAAATAAGGAAAGGCACATTCTGTAAGAACCTGGGTTTCAGTGGAAAACAGCCTTGCCAAGACTTCATTAGTTTTCAGCTTAGAATGACCATTCTCCCATACTAACCATTGGAAGCCAATCCTTTTCCTGAAAAAAAAAAAGTATGGTGCATAGTATACAGTAGGCACTGAGCAGAATTTGTTGGGTAAATCCATGAGTACACGAGGAACTTCCTGTTCATATGCGTGACTTTTAATTTCTTCTTCCAGCTTTTTCCATTGATTTAGATTTCACACTGAGATGCACCAGTTAATGTAAATTTTGCTTTCTTCAAATGTCTTCTCAATTTGGAGGCCATGCCAATGTAATTCTAGGGCTGTCACTGCGTCTACAAAAATCACATGAGTCATGGATGTTTTCCTTTCTGGGGCTCTTCACCAGTAGTACTACTAGCAGAACAGTTTGTCACTTATGCTACTCAGAGCTCTTGCTAGTTCTGCTGAGCCATGTGACTCACCGTCTCTCCTTGTGTTATGGGTGTTCCATCACTGCTTGTCAACACAAGGCATGCAATTTACAAGCTTAAAACGTTTACATGATTTAAAAAAACAAAACATTTATGACAATATTCTCTGGGATCTGCATGGGCATTTAAAAAAAACAAAACTGTGTGTTGGCAGAGATGATGTATTGTTGATTACTGGAAAATGAATAGTACAAGCCAGGACTTATAATTTATAAATAAATTTTCATGTTTTCCCTGCAGGATATAAACACTCAAAAATGCTGCCTACGAATTCAAATCTGAGCAGGGAATTCAACCAAATCCAATGGATCGTGGTACAATTCTGAGAGCATGAAAGAATCCTTGATTTTTTTTTTTTTTTGTAGTAGATAAAGCAGCTAAGGATAGACCACAAATCTTTCAGTCAAATCCAACTAAGTTGTTGACACAATTTGTCAAGTGGCTACCATAATAACAAGTATTTTGACCTTTTGTGTTTAGGCTTATTAGCCTTCTGTGTTTGGATCAAATACTTAACCCTCCAGAGATTCTTTTTAAGAGCAATAATAACAGCATTGGTAATCAATATATAGTTTGAAATTATTTTAAAATCCATTGTGAAATTCTACCATGTCTAAACTTACCCTTCCGCTTTAGCATCATCTATAAATTGATTCAAGCCTATAGCTTCTCTAACAAATTACCACAAGCTCACTGGCTTAAAATAAGATAAATTTTTTCTTGTATAGTTCTGCAGGTGGAGGCTGGGCTGCTGCATTCCTTCTGGGGGCTTCAAGGGAGAATCTATTTCTTTGCATTTCCTGGTTTCTAAAGACCACTGGCAGTATTTGGTTCCTGACCACTTTCTCTCATCACTCCAACCTCTCACTTACAGCATCACATTTCCTACTACTGACACTTATCCTTCTACTTTCCTCTTATAAGGACTCTTGTGATTATAGTGAACTGCCTGGGTAATCCATGATAATCTCCCCATATCAAACTCTTTAAATTTCTCACATCTGCAAACTCTCTTTGACCATGGGAGGTTAACATATTCACAGGCTCCAGGGATTCAGATGTGGACATTTTAGGGAGGCCATTATACAACAGGTAGGTATACCAAAGAGGACACAGAAAGAGTGGCTCCATTTATTTAGGACCTTATTTACCCCTCTAAAACATTGAACAATTATGAATGAAAAGAAGCAATTAGTAGAACATTAAGTTATGCTACTGCAAACAGACTGTATTAAGAAGGTGGCCTAACCATATATTTATGTTATAAAAGACTGAGATCTGAGTGGAATTCAAGGGTACATTTCTTGGATCTTCCATCTTGATTCCTAAGCATACCATCCTTTAAGCCCTTTTTATTGTCCTATCTGGATGCCTCTGCTAAGTCTCAAGACAAACTCTGAGCTGGATCAAACACGTAACTTCCTAACATCTCTCACAATTACTTTGCAAACTTTCCAGTACAAAGAAGAGACAACCCAGATATGTTTAAAAAGTGTCTAGCTCAGTGTTTAGAACCAACTTTTTGGCTTGAAAGATTTTGGCTTGAAAATCTGCATGTGAAATGCAAGGGTTGCACAAATCCTCTTTATTGCTCAAATGCTCCAGAAAGTACAATCCCTAGGGCTGTGCAGTGCCATTTGGAATGAAAATGAGCATCATATGAAAACTTGGGTATATCTAAAGGTCAGTGGAATTTCAACCAGATGCTTTGCTTCCCCACCACAGCACTGGCAGTAGGAGTGGTTTATAAATTCCACCTTGGGGAAATAAATGTAAATATTTTTAATAACATTTTCCATTTCAACCTTGGCTCTTCTTTAAAGTTCAAAACACAGTCTCACATTTATTTTTTTCTAATGTATTCAACCAACGTTTATGACTATAAGTAAAATATTTTAAAATGTTTAAAGTTGAACTCATCACTCCCTACACTTCACATATCATCGCCGTCCCCTTCCTCTTCCCTGAACCTGTTGTTTCTTTCCTGTCTGGCTCAGTGAATGGCGTTACCTGTGTTACCCAATCCAGAAACCAGAGACAAGCTATGGGCTTCTTCCCCTGCCTCATCCCCTACATCCATGTCATTAAATCCTACCATGGATGAAATGAGAATTTTGCTGTCCAGACCCAAGTTAGGCCTCCTTTCAGATTCTTGTCTCTCACATGGACAATCATGACGGTTTTGTAATTCACAACCTTGCCTTTCATCTTGCACACCTTTGTTCCACACTTTAGACAGAGTGAGATTTCAGAATTGTTAATATCATATCACTCACTTCCCTACTTTAAAGTTTTCAGTGGCTCCTCATTTTAGAGGTTAAAATCCAAACATCTAATTTTGGTACAAAAGGTCTTTCATAACCTTCCACCAGCCCTCTTTCTAGCATAATCTACTTCATTCCTGAACCCTGTGTTTCACCTACAAAACCTCCCCTTTTTGTCCATCCTTACGACAAAAATTAGCCAGACAGCTTCTGCTATTTAAGACTTTACAATCTCTTAGAAAGGATAAAACTGTTGAACTATATTTATATATATTTATATGGTATCATAGAGAGGAACAAAGTGCTTTGATAAAGGTCTGAAAGTTAAAGAAAGAACATTTTGGGGAATATTAATGTAGCAATCATAACATACCTGAAGTATACATTTTGCAAATGTTTATTAAAAAGAATAAATAAAGGGTTTCAAAAGGGCTTCAAGGTAGGAAAGTACATCATTCTGATCTTTTAAAGTCCTCAGTTGGATTTTACAAGTCCTCTCATTCCCAGTGAAAGAACTAAGACGCCGTAGTAGATTTTATAATGAGGATGCTATCTTAGTGGGAAGTTTCAGGGCCTGGAATAGTTCAGATTCTAGTTGAATATGTGACCAGTGGATGGAAGAGAAGAGTGAATGTTTTAGATGGGTTATTTGTAAAACATACAAATAAAGAGACTGTGTGCAGTGAAAATGAATAGCTCTCTTTGAGACAAGCAGTCACTATTGCTGGCAGTCTAATATTTCTCATTTCTATTAATGATTATGATTGGCCCTCTTTTCCTTCCAGGCCATCAGTTCCCACTGATTTTTATTGACTTTCCTTTGCAACCTAGACCCTGTGGTTCATTAATTCACTTTCTTTCTTGCCAGCTTCCACTTGCTTAGCAAAACCACACACCTACATCAATCTAAGTGTCTGTCTCCTCCTATTACCAGCCCTAGGCTGTTGGAGACATCCACACAAACACTCAGCTGCATACCACAATCAACTCCAGGGTTTCTCAGTCAAGCTTTCAGTGCTGCTCATTCCAACCTCCAGACTTTTCTCTCTTTTACCACATACACACTGACTCCCCTCTGATTCTCAGAGATCACTTCATTCCTTCACTGCCACATGAATTAGCATCATTTCAATGCCCTTCCTTGCCAACACCACGTATGTGTCCTCACCTCCATATTTTCCTTATCCTCATATATCAGGAGACTTTTCTTTCTTGTTAGAAGACAGATTCTGATGTAGTAAACCTGGGTGGGAACTGACACTGCTCATTTCCTGTTGATGCCAAGGAAGCTGGCCCTGAGACCATGACACTTGTTTACCAAGTCCTAGAACTCATTCCCTGCACAAACATACAGAACTTCCTCTTCACCAAGCCTGCCATCTTTTCTTCTCCATGGCGTCTTTCCTATTAGCATATGGATAGGTACAACTCCCTGATATTAAAAATTAAAAGGTGGGGGTGGGTAAGAGCTCAGAAGTTGAATGAATAAATTTCAGCCCAGTAGGTTCTCGGTCATTTAGCCCTACATCTCACCTTCTTTTCAAAACAAGGTTTCTTGGGACTGGCCGAGTGGGCAGTGGTTAAGCGCTGGCTTGGGAAGCCAGCGACCCCAGTTCGGGTCCCACATATGAGGGCCAGTGACACTGCCCTCAAAACAAACAAACAAATAAAAAAAACAAAACAAAAAAACAAGGTTTCTTGACTGTGTAGCTTATAAAGTTTTTTCCACGCGTCAATTTTAAACCCACTGGAGCCCAGCTTCCTTCCCACAGTGACATGGAAGTTTGCTTTTTGCCCGCTGGATACTAAATTCAATGAATATGTTCAACTCTTTTTGTATTCAACATCCCAGCAGCATTTGACTCCTCGATGAAACCTTCTTCTCCACTGACCCCTATCACATCATCTTCTCCCATCTCAATTTTCGTTTATTCAGTTTCCTTCTCAGGGGCCTATTTCTCTACTCATGACTTAAATGTTAGTTCCTTGGGGTCCCATCAGTAGTAACCTTCCCATTATTTATTCTTTCTCTTCCTAGGAAGCCATTTTCTTGGGTTCAATCACCATCTATATCCTGAAGACTTCTAAACTGATGCTTTTAGTTCAAACATCTCCCTTGAGATCTCAACCTTTCTATCTCACTACGTACTTTAAGCTTTCCAATGTTTATAAGCCAAAGACATTTAAAATCCAATATGTGTAGAACTGAACTCTGGACCTTCCACCTAAACTTGATTATTCTATATTTCTCCTCTCCATGAAAGATACCACCTGCTATCCAGTACAAAAGCAAGATATATGAATGACATTTTATTTCCTTCCCTTTCTATACCAGTTACATCCACATTCTCTCAATTCTACTCCTTTTCATATCACCCCAGCTTGTCCCCTTTTCTCCATCCCCACTGCCACTATTTCAATGTGGTCCTTTCCTATTTCTTTGCTGGAACAATTACTACTGTTGCTTCCTCCAGCCAGGGTGCCTACCCACCCCACACAGCAGCAGTCATGATCTGACTAATGCACAGATACGATTACACCACCCTGCCACTTAAAAATCCTTCAGTGCCTCCCCAGGGCTACAACAGTAAAGTCCAGGACAACTTGCAAGGTCTCCCAGAACCTGGCCACTTCCTCTCCTTCTCTTCCTGCTTCGGCTACTTATATGCCTCCTGGGACCCTAAGCTCCAACTACATAGAATTCCTTAGATTATTTTTCAATGGGCCATAGCCCTTTCTTCACTTATGTCACTATTATAACTTTTCACCCACCACCATCATCCTGATTCTTCACCAAAATAGTCCCTGTTCACCCCACAAGATCCACTCCGTCTTCACATCTTCCAGGAAGCATTCCTCTTCCTCAGTTTTGATTAGGTTCCCTCCTACATTCTCCTATGAAATCCTATTTCTAACTTTGTACTTGCCTCACTTCTGCTAAAGTGTAAGCCTGTTGAGAGGTAGAAAATATATCTTGTTATCACTGTATTTCTAGTGATTTGCACAGTCTCTGATACATAGGAAGTCTTCAATATATGCTTTTGAATGAATGAATAAATAAATAATTCTTAATAAATGACATGTGTCCACTGGCAATTCCTGGGAAGGCAGCAGATTTGGGAATATCTTTGAGATAAGAATGGCAGTGTTTGTTTGTAAGATGAATGGCACTGATCTTTCTTCTCTCCACCCTGCTCCCCTTTAGATGTTTCCTCTAATTTCGAGGAAAAATGATTTACACAAGCAGGAATAAAATAAATATTTCTAGACTCCCAAAAGTCCAGGCCCTAGTCTATAATTGTACTTTATTTACCTGCTTGTTGGTACATGAAACTATTTTCAGAGATCTCAATAGGCTCTTTAGTAACATTTTTATCATATAAAACTTCAACCATGTTCATAACCTGGAAATAAAATATTGGTGTCTAAAGTCCATTTACACTCATGATAAAAGGCCAGGGTCCCAATGCATGATCTGAATGACCATACAGAATATATTCCCAAAGACAAAATAGCACCTCTGAGAGTCTCAGTGCATCAGCAATGCAGAGAGTTCCTTTTAAAGTTCAGTTTCAAAGGTTGTTTATTCTGCAGCAATTCAAGCTTGGGCCAAACTGATTGTTTTTTTTTTCTGGCTTAAATAGCACTGCAGACCTCAAGGAAAATAACATAAACTCTTGGTAAATTTACAGCCTCTAAACAAAACTGCCTTAACTTGAGGGGATTCCCTTAATATTGCTTCTTATAATTTTTTTTTGTCTCATTTCAAGAACTCCCTCATCTCATAGGAATTCAGAACATGAAGTATCACAGGATCTGCTTCAAGCTAATGTAAAAATAAAATAAAATAATGTACAACAACATCTTTTTAATGTCAATTCCTTATGTATTGGGCACTACAGCCAAAGTATAGCACAGATGTTAGAATGACAGAGCTCAGATAATGTTATTCAGTTTTCATCAACACTCTAATTCTGTCAGAAAAACTAGCATACTATAATTTTAGGTCAGCAATCCATACCAGAAGGACTTCCAGTAGATACAAAATCACCTAGTGATTTCCAAAATCAATTCACTTCCTTGTTCTCCAGTTTTAACTCCTTAATCTACAATTTCAACCACTCTCTTTGTTAATATCTCCTGGGCCTTTGCTTCTCTCATCCCATGCCTGCCCAACCCCAAATCTGGAGAACAGCGAATACTTGCCGAGTGCACACTATATGCTAACTATTCTTAGCACTGTTAGTGTATTAACTCATTTAATACTCCCCAAAAATCCTATCAGATGGTCTCTTATTGTTCCCAGTTTACAGATGAGGAAAGGGAGATAGAATGAGTGACTTGCCCAAGGTCACACTACTATTAAATGATGCCTGTCTGCCTGGGGCACTCTTTCCCAATATTGTGGAGCTCCAATGGGAAAGATCACACGAGCAAGTAAATCGGTACCACTACAAATTGTAGTCACCATCCTCATTAGACCTTCACCCTGTCCAACAATTTCCAGTCAGCTCTCTTTTTCCTTCTCCAGAATGACTGGCTCAACCCTCTCCTTTCTTCATCTCTCTTCACTCTCAGAAGATTAGTGCCCAGCCTCCTTCCCAGAGACAACAGAAATGATCAGACAGAAACTCCTTGGGCCGGCCGAGTGGCTCAGTTGGTTAAGAGCTCGCTCAAGAGTGCGAGCTGAGCTCTGAGCAACAGCTGTTCGAGGCCAGCCCGAGCTGAGTTGCCGTTGAGCCGCCAACAGGTGGCAGGATGGCTCAGCTAAAAAAAAAAAAAAAAAAAAAAAATAGAAACTCCTTTAACTTCCCATTGTCTATTACAATGCAAGAAATTCCCCATCTCCCATTTAAGAACACAGAATCCCATGCCCTTCTGCTTTCTCAGGGACTCTATTCTCTAAATTCTTCTGCCCCACCCAGACTTTTTATACCCAACCTCTCTCTCCCCACTTTTTTTTTTCCAACATTTAAGATATTTATCTCTCTCCTAAACATCCTCCCTCAACCCTGACCCTTGTACAGCTATTCACTGGGTTGTCTTTATGTCTGTATCCCCTAACCACCCACTGATTCCTTAGCCTTCTTCAACCTGGTTTTTGCTTTCCCTACTTCACAGAAATTGCTCTTGTGAGTCACCAATAAACTTGTCTCAGCCTATATCTCATTTGCCATCTCAGCTGCATTTGCCACTGCTGCCACTGCTCCTACCTGAAATGCTTCCTTTGCTTTGCTTCTCTGATACCATGTACTATTTTATTTTCTCCCTCCTCTTTGGAGATTTCCTTTTAGTCACCTCAACAGGCTCCAGCTCTTCTGTCTGCTGTCTGAGGCCCTCTTTCTTCTTGCACTACACCCAATGCTCCAAGGAGAACTCATCCACCCTCCTGGCTTCAATTTCCATTCATTTGCCTGGGATGCCCAAGTCTCTCTGCTTAGCTCAGTCAGTTCTGCTCCACTATTCATCCCACTTAGATGATTCATGTGTGCATGAATTCAAAATTTCTAACATAACCTCATTCTTTCCCCCAAAATCCTGATCTTTTATCAGTGTCCTGTATACCTGCTTAAATGAGAAACATAATGGGCATCAGCTACCTTATTCTACACATTCCGTCCACCCCTGAATCACACTGACTCTATATCCTCACTAGTGCTCACATCCGTTCACTTCTCTCTATTGCTTGGCCACCACCCTACTCTAGCCAATCATTACCTTTGCCTGGACTAAGGTAAGAATTGATAAAATTGGTCTACTTTTTGCAACACAGCCCTCACCTTTGGTTCAACTCTTTATCTACATTGAAGCCAGTGTAATCTATTTTAAAAATAAATCTGGTGATGTATGTCATGGCTGTAATTGCTCTTTAGAAGGCATCCCAAATCCCACATGTGTTTTTTTTTTTGTTTTTTTTAAAATATTTTATTGGGGAATTGGGGGAGGGGAACAGCGTTGGGGAATCGGGGAAGGGGAACTTGTCTGTTGTGGGGAACAGTCTAGTTGTGGAGGATGTTGCTTCACTGGCCCATGTTGGTATCATCATTGCGCTCTTCTTGGGTGAGGCAGATTGGTCGCCGGCCTCTGGATGTCGCTCACCGTGGCTATTGGCAGCTCACGCTGGCTGCCGGCCACTCACTGTAGCCTATGGCAGCAGCCTATGGCAGCCCACTGCAGCAGGGGCTGCAGCCTGCACTGTCGCCGGGGTTCTCACAGCCCAGCTCCAGGTGGAGCTGTTGTTAGCTGTAGAGGGCAGTGTCACTGGCCCTCATATGTGGGATCCGAACCTGGGCCACTTGCATCCCCAAACCAGCTCTTAACCAATGCGCCACTCGGCCGGCCCCACAACATGTTTTTTTTTTTTAAGCATCAAGAACTAGCATCTACTTATCTCTACTTTTATTTTGGTCCCTCTTTCACTGGCTCTCCACGCTGTAGTATCTCAAAAGCCTCCCTGGGTCCCAAGCTTTTATTGCACTTAAGAGCTGGTCACGTGTAACTTCTTTGTGAGCTCCCTCCATTATCGCCCAGCACTTCCTCAAGGCACTCTTCTTTGATGTCTAAACTAGATTAAATACCCTTAGTATGTGCGCTCTTTATTTTACTTTTTTAGTAGATTGTATCACATTGTTATTTATATTCAATATCTAATTTTGTTATATTCATACAGGAAAGAAATATGACTATTTGGCTTTGGTCAACATTATATTTCTAGACTAGAAATAATTCTAAAGGGGACTCATACAGTTTGTGAACAACTTATTTTTACTAATTTTGTCATCTCTTCTGTGTCACAGTTATTAGCTATCTGCAGGCACTGTTAAATGGACATTAAAGGAAATGTCACTTTGTTACTTAATTTACCCATAGCATGCTTAATACATTACTATGAAAATTCTGAAAAGGGCCGGCCGAGTGGCTCAGTTGGTTTAGAGCTCACTCAAGAGTGCGAGCTGAGCCCTGAGCAACAGCAGTTCCATGCCCGGCCTGAGCTGAGCTGCTGTTAAATGGCCAACAGGTGGCAGGATGGCTTAGCGGGGGAAAAAAAAGAAAATTCTGGAAATGTCAGTAGGGCAGCTTTGGTCATATGTTCCAATAATGAAATAATCTGCTTATCATCCTTTTTTGCAGTTGCAAAGCATTTTGTGTCTTTGAATATAGAGAATAAAAGTGGAAAGTTTTCTGTTTTATTTCCATTATGAAATGTGCTAGGTGGGGGGTGGTGATACCCACTTTGTTGCAAGCATACCCCATGTCCAATACCCCACTCCCTCAGTGAAGATGTGACTTCTATTCTAGTGCATTCAATCAAGCATATTCTTTCAAATAAATAAAATATATGCTTATATATTTTCATCAATGAAGTGGGCAGTGTTCAAAGAGGTTACTCAGTTAGTTGTCAGAAGTAGAAAACGCGTTGCTTAAAAAATTTTATTTTTCATATAAAAGGTAGATAAAAGTGAGTAATACAACTTTCTTTAACCTGATTGTATCCCAAAGATAATATATACTATGTTCTTTCTAGTGATAATCAACTTGGTTTTTTTGAAAGAGAGATCATTAAACATCGAACATGGTTCCAAATGCCAAGTTCCACACATGACTCTGAATCTCAAAGTTGTCATGTGGATAAAATCACACTTATCAAAGAAACACAATAATGACAGCTCTCAGAGGTCAATGCTGAAACTTGAAAGTAATTGAACCCTTTAACCACCATTTACTTGCACAGAATGTCTTCTTAGGAATGACTCATTGCTAAAAGCTGATGTTGTTTAGCATGCTAAATTCATTGCCTTTGGATAAGGCTCAGCCTATTTTGAAGCATCTTCCAAAACTCAGACTAACTGTGCTACCTTTCCGGTTACTAATGGCATGGTTTTTATCCAAATTCTGCCTTTTCCTAAAGCAGTGGTTCTCATGTCTTAGCCTGCATCAGAATCACCTGGAATGTTTGTTAAAACACAGATTGCTGGGCTCATACCCAAAGTTTCTGATTCAGCAGATGTCTGATGGGGCTGAAAAATTTGCATTTCAAAGATGTTCCCAGTGATGCTGAGGATACTGATCAAAGGCCCACACTCTGAGAATGCCTATCCTAAAGATATGCCCTTTTCAACAACACTTAGTATTTCTTCCTACCAAACTGTAAAACTTAGTTTCCTCTTGATCATTCCTAATGCCTCTTTATCCTCTCATAATTCCTCTAGACCAGGACTGTCCCATGGAAATAGCACGTGAGCCATGTTATTTTCCAAACTTTCTAAATTAGCCCATTAAAAATGTAAAAGAGATTAAATTAATTTTAAAAATGTATTTTATTTCACGCAATATATCCAAAATATTTTCATCCAACATGTAATCAATATAAAGAGAAATCAATAAGCAATTTTATTTTATTTTATTTTTTCATGTTTAAGGCATACTAAGTCTTTGAAATCTGATGTGTACTTTTTGCACTTACAGCGTACCTCATTTTGGACTGGCCACATGTCATGTGCTCCGTAGCCACACATGGCCAGTGGCTGCTGTAAGGGACTGCACAGCTCTAGAACTTTAGAGTCAAGGAAACTGGAGTATTGGTACTGTGCTAATGGTCTGGCTGCCTGACACTTGAAATAGTTAAAAATCGAGAGACAAGACTGATGGAAAGAAAAGCAGGTTGATTCAGAATGCTGGCACTTTGGGAGGGTGGCGGACTCCTGTCCAAAGGCCATATTCCCATTCCTGGACTAGTCAGAAGGTTGTATAGGGACATAGGAAGAAGAGCAAAGGAAAGGGGGCGTCGGTCAGGCAGGTTCCAGGGCTGACATCACTTCCTGGGGCCTCAGTCTGTTGTAAAATAATGTTATCTCGGGACTCAGACTCGGCCACTGCAGCCTGGGGCTTTCTGCATCACCAGGAAAACTGCAAGGGAGTTGCAAAAATCGATTCCAGCGTCCAGCGCCTAAGAATTAAGGAACTGCTATTTTTAGGTTAGGATTATGCTGATTAAATGGATTAACAAGGTGTATGTAGATTTAGAAAGGGGAAAAAACCAGAGTTCTTAAATCAATCAGTGAGAAGAGAAACAAAGGGAAAACAGCTGAATATCAGGATAGATCTAACTGCAAACTAGCTAAGTCTATGTTATTGATTTTCTGAGTTTCACCCTTACAGTACCACGGGCTCTGCTCTGCTGGGTCTGCCTCTTTCTATGACTTTCACTGCATTTTCTCAGGATAAAATGGGCCTGATTGTCAGACTCATTATCAATTTAATAACACATTTTAAGAAAAAAAAAAGAAAGAAAGAAACCATTACAGCATTAAATGTACACATTGATTTTGAAATGCTTGCCAATTAAGAATTTCCTCTTTATTTTTATACACATTAGAAATATAAATATGTCAGGATGTACTTGTTTTTCTCCTGTCATTTTATTCTACTCAAATCTTCTCCCATCAAAAATCTTTCCTACCAGCAAGATAATCCACGTTAACAACACAATATTTGCGCTTCTTTATTTTTCCTTCATCCTTGTGTAATCCTATACAAACATGCGCACAGAAGTTTGTCTATATTTGTTTTGTAAAAACAGGATCCTATTATACCTACGCTTCTCTGCATAATTCCTTTCCTATTCAACAACTCATGAAAATCCTTGCAAGTCAGCTGCAGGTTGTGATTCATTCTTTTTAATGACTATAGTAGAGTCCATTGAGTGGGGCACCATAATTTATTCAATATTTCTCTTATTGGCAGGCATTCACATTTTATCCTGTTTTTTTTTTAAACACTAAGAAAAAATGCTGCAAGAAAACCTCAGATAGCTAGATATTTAGATATATAGATACATATCTTTGCCTACTCTCCCTTTATATAGCTTGCCATCTCTTTGTTAGCCTCTTAGACTTTCTCCCACCATGTCTGGGCCCTTTATTTCCAAAAAACAAAGGTAATTTTCATTAGTAGTCCAAGCAACTATTTTAAATCATTTTCCTAATGAACGCTTCCACAGTCAACAACTAATTCAGACCTTTAACCCTCCCCAGTGATGCTGTCTCTATTCGTGGTGTTACCCGAGAATGGGCCCTTCTTGGCTAGATGTCCAGGTTCTTGGTGTTTTGAGCAAAGAATTGAATAAGATACTGAGGCAAAGTAGTGAAAAAGCAGTTTATTAGAAGAGATAGTATACTCCAAAGAATTAGGAGCTGGCCAAGTACAAAGAAAAACAACTCAAGGCCCAAGGTGGCATTATTAGGAGAAAAAGTGCTTGTTTGGAGCAGGCCAAGCAAAGGAAACTCAAAAGGTGCTGACTGGCAAGGACTTGGAGTTTTTATCCCTTTTTTGTAGAATGGGCTGTCCCTCTCTGGGCATGGGACCACTTGATTGACACCTGTGATTGACAACAGGCTATTATCTCATCTCTTTAGACTGTGCAGGTATGAGTGACTGGTCTAATCCAGTTGGGTATTTTGTACCCATTTGTTTCCCCGCAGGGGTAGGTAATTACAATGAAAAGGCGAAGTTTTGAGTGGAGAGGGGAGGTCTTTTGGGCAGTCGAATTCTGTTGGTTGTGTTGGACATGCAGGAATGCAGAGACCCAATGCCTGCCTCTAATTGCCTGCTTTGTTTTCCCTTTGAGAGACATGATCCCCATAAAATCTCTATGGGAAGTTGAGGGACCGGAGGTCTTTTCTCCTGTATCTGCTTTCTGCTGGGCAGGGGCGTAGAGCTGTCCCTGCCTATTGGGGGTTCATGGAACTCTCACCCTAGCTGGTCTCAGATGAGAGGAAGGGGTCTCAAGCTCCACCTGGAAGACCATGTTGGTTCTTTGGTTGTGATTGGCAATCTTGCTGGGGTATCATCTGTATCCCCAAGGCCCCTGAATAAGGAAAAATAGATTTTAATTAATAAATCCGTTAGCTGTTAAGGAGCTTGTAGCCATTCAACTAGTCAGTCAGGTGGCATCAATTGTCAAGGAGCTGGGCCCAGAATGGATTTGAAAAGAATCATTAGGCTTCAATGATTATAATCAACAAATATAGTGGCCTGGGGAAATGTTAAAATCTATTTAGTCTCTGGGATGGGATTTTCCAAGAGTTAGGTTGGAATGGCTTGGGAGATGTTGGGAAGTCACTGGGCTTTTGAAGTAGTTATCTGAAGCAGGGGTAGGAGATTTCTATGATTCAGATTAAAAACAATCTATTGTTTATGATTAAGAAACTGGTTTACAAAACACTCAAGAACCAGGGGGATAGGAGACTTCCATGTTTCAGGCTAGGAGCAATCTTTAGTCTAGAATTCAGAAACTGATTAGAAGAGTAATCAAAGCCAGGGGCTAAGGAGCTAAGCAACTAGGGAAAAGGAGACTAAATTTCTATAGGAAAGAAAACTTAAAAGTTTTTCGGGGGGGCGGGGGAGCGGTTCTCACCTGGCCTGTAACAATCAGAGAAATCTACAGAGGAATGATTTTACTGTTGTATGCCCATTCACTTTGCAAACAAATATTAGTCGACATCAACGAGATTAATTTCTTCACTGATGTTTTAAAATTAACAAAATAAAAATTAGACTAGAAATCAAAGGATTTGGACTCTATACCCTGCCCAAAGTAGCACAGATTATAACTCAAGTGGTAACCGTACTCAGAATGATGAATAGCAACAACTCACATTTATTGAGTGTGTGAGTATGTGGCAGGCACTGTTCTGAGTGTTTTACATATAGTAATCCATTTGTGCCTTCAAAACTTCCTTAAGGTAAGTACTTGTAGTATTTAAATATTATTCCCACTTTATGGCTGAGGACACTGAGAGCATACTTCCAGTAAATGGCAGAAACAGGACTGAAATACGACTTTAGCATCCTAATCTCCTCACCAAGAACTAAATCAACTCAACTAGTAAATAAGTAAGTAGTAAATCACCTCACTTCCTCTCTCTTTGAATCTCAGTGCCCCCAGCTGTAAAATGGGTGCAGTTACACCAGCTTTTCCTTCCTTTAGGATTGAAAGGAATATACAACTCACTTGAAAACCACGGAAAGCTCTAACAAGGGAGGTAGCCTTGTTTCAGCTTGGAACATTTGGCTGAAACTATTTCATCGTTCGAAGCAAAAACTAAGCAGATAAAGTGTTTTACACGACGGCAAACCAAGCCATATTCTGGCCACACACGTTCTTCTGAAGGTGAGCCTGAACACATACAGCCAGCTAACACAGAGTATGAACTATGCCACATTCTCACAGCCTGCTGATGTGCCTGAAATTAGAAAAAGAGCAGCCAACCTTTACCTCTATTGTGTAGCCTGACTGCGTCCTTCCTCTCTCTGCTCCAGCTTTTGCATTTTACTTAATTGGAGCACCAGGCTATAAATCTTACATACTTAGGGGCCAGAAAACTCTCTGGAGCTCACACAATGAAATTTGTGTGGGAGTTCAGCAATATTGAATTTTTAAATAAAATGATTAACAGGCACCTTTAGGACAGCCTCAGAGAAAACAATCCTTCCTGAATCTTGTCACCTTAATCCAAGGAAGCTTTTTGTTCCTAGGTTTAATAAAATGGTTGGAAAGTAACATAGAGAAGAGTGACTAAAAGCAGAAAGATAGAGACAGAGGCACACCATTCTCTGGTCTGAAAGCCCACTTTAATCAAAATCATGTCACCTCCCTCTGCCCAGGCCCAACAGGCCATTGGAACTGTTACTGGGGAGGTTTCAGTCGTTTAGTTCAATTTTAACTGCAATCAGCTCTAATTACTGGTTTTTTAGAAACATTTTCTCCAAGATTTTAATAGTTGGAAATGGGTACACCTGATCAAAAAGATATTTGCTTTTCCATAGCAGAATAACACCTACCAGACTTCATGAAGCAGAGAATTAAAATCAGTTAAGAGGAAGAACATAATTGAACCTAATTCAACCACAGACTCAGGCCTACAAGCCTACTATTTGCTGAAACAATGATTTAGCTGCTCTGCCAAATAAACATGGGATGTTTATGGTCTCACACAATAGGAATCCACCTCATCTATGCAGCAGGAAGATCATTTACAACCAATTTCTATGAGACACCAAGCATCAATAATAAATTTTCAAATCAAGGCCAGAAATTGTAATACTCAAGCAGGGACTACTAAACAATAGAAAGTTGTTGTCAGAAGGAGGATTTTTTTGGGGTGCCACCACAATTTACAATCCAGAAGCATCTATAAAGTGGTCATGATCAGCCTGGCTTACCCAGCCTCTAAGAAGGAGGAGGCTTGGCTGTAAGGATCTGGGCCAACAAACAACAAGGACAGGGTGTCTCCTGCTGAGAGATCTCAGTGCCAATCTGGCTGCCTTCTGAGAGGATCACTAAAACCACACTGCTTTCTTAGCCATACCTGCTTCTTGGGAGTCATTCTGCTTTGCGGTTGTGGAAAAAAGCTGCCCACTTCTCTGATTTTGTAACTGGACCTACACTTTTCCATTCACCAATTGTCTATTCACCCCTTCTCACTCTCTCTCTCTCTCTCTCTCTCTCTCTCTCTCTCTCTCTCTCTCTCTCTCCCTCCCTCCTTCTCTCAACAGGAATTCAAATATCCTAGGCTTTTCCTTCTAACCCTCCTCATACCACCCCAGGTGCTATTAAAATCTGGAGGAAATGAAAAGTAGCTCCTGCTCAGAAAGATTGAGTTCTGGGATGGAGCCTAGAAAAGTAGCTGTGTATCCCAGCTCAATCACTTACTAGCTGTGTGATTTTGAGGAAGCCACTTGACATTTTTATGTCTCATTGTTTCACCTATAAAACAAAGAAAATAGTAGGCCATGTGAAGAGAACATAAGGTCATGTATAAAAACTCTTAAAAATAATTCAAGGGGCCGGCCAAGTGGTTCAGTTGGTTTAGAGCTTGCTCAAGAGTGCGAGCTGAGCTCTGAGCAACAGCAGTTCGATGCCCAGCCTAAGCTGAGCTGCCACTGAGCTGTCAACAGGTGGCAGGATGGCTCAGCTAAAAAATAAATAAATAAAAATAAATAATAATTCAAAAAGTGTGAAGTGAATTCAGTGTTGTCAATGGGCTCTGGGCTACATCTGAGCTCCTTACGAGGAAGCTGGGGAGTCAGGAACAGGAGAATGTACAATTATAACTGACATTTGGATTAAATAATAGCACACATAAAGAAAGACTCTCCTCAAGGAAAATAGTCACCTAGGGATCAGGATACAAGGGTTGAAATTAAACTCTCCTGTTGTTTAGTTTTCTGCCCTTTATCAAATCCTTTCATCTCTCAGAACTTCACTTTTCTCACTTGTACAATGGGATTCATGGGAAACACCTTATAACATGATAATGAATATGGAATAAAAAAACATATATGAACATGGTCTGCAAACTATAAAGAACTTTCCCACTCTGGGCCTAGGCACTCAACTACATTATCTTGTTTATTTTCTTCCTAACACAGAATGGCACAGAATGAGTTGAAATGAACCAATTGCTTTTTGCCTGATTCATTGCGCTAGAATGTCAACTCTCTAAAGGCAGAAACTCTGTCTTATTAATAGCTGCATCACTCATGCTTAGAGCAGTCTTGTTCTGAATGAATGAATGAATGAATGAATGAATGAATATTCATTTAGAACAAGACACACATACTGGCAGTCAGCCCTAGGGGCAAAAAGAAATAATTGAAGCAGATGAAGTTTGCCACATTAACCCCTCTCCCCATCCCTCTTAGCATCAGAAATAAACAATTGCTCCCTTGCTCTGATTGGAGAATTTTCTACATATGATGAAAGCCCATCTCTTCAGAGAAGCTGAAAATGCCAGATTTCAAGTCCCAGCCTCCCTTGCAGCTAGGGTGCAGGTATTTAGGGTCTGTCCCCAGGTTTACTTGCTGCAGACTTTAAATTGAAAGCTAGTCATTTCCAGAAGCACAGGACTACACAAGTCTCCATCCTGGCAAGACTGGTAAGAGGCAGCTAGGCCCGTGGTTCTCACAGCAGCATCCAGCGTCCCGGGTTGGTGATATTGATGTGGCAAACTGCTATATCTGCACCCAAGATATGTTTTCACTGGCTCAAATCTCGGGCATGAGTTTGGCCCTTGCTCTTGATTGTATTATACCCCAAGCTTGAATCTCTAGGCTATTCTATTTAGATATTCTCCAGACACAACTTCCTTTAATTTGTGCCTTTTATCTAGAACTGCTTTTGTTGTATGACTGATAGGATCATCCTCTTTTCTCAAACAGCCCAGTATTTCCATCAGGTTGCACGTGATCCTGGTTACCTAAGGGATTCCAAATTAGTTTTTCTTCTAAAAATGACTTGCCCACACCAGCCCTTTTCCATCTCCTTCACTCAGATCAAATTACACATTTGCTGAGCCTTTTGTTCCCCTAGGACCTTACTTTCTATAAGGCCTAACCTAATCTGTTAATTCAAGCTAATGTGTTAATTGCTGACACTAATTTAATATTACCCCAGTGCCTTAGCAGAGACATTTGATACCACACAGGGCCAGGGCCGGGAAGTGCTCTAGTCTTTGTCTGCAATCTCAAAGTTCCTGTATCCATACAGATAAGTCATTTTCAGTCCAACCTCTGGTGCTCTGTGGACTAATCATGTGGCAACACTGGTGCAGTTCATGGAATCAATGTCTTTTTGTCACGACTCTACATGCACATGCTTAGGTCCAGCAAGGCCCAGACCTTGAGCCCTAACCTAGTGATATAAGTGTTTAACAGCTCGCTCTTGGGTCAGGGGAGAGATGGTTAATATCCCAATTTATAGCATTTAGTGGTTTGGATGGCATAAATACTTGCAACATGGCCAATTTCAAGCTATGAAAATAATGTCAACAAGGTTACAAAACTTGAATATTTAACAGTTGGCTCTTGAAAGTCACTATGAGCCACTGGCTCTAGCACACCACTGTGTTCAAAACTACTAGAACTTCTTTTTCTCACCGCTTCTTACTACACTCACCATTCTAATCCCATTGGCTTTTTCAGCTTCCTCAGTGGATCATACTCACCCCCTCCCTACACACACACACACACACACACACACACACACACACACACACACACCCTCAAATCTTTCCATAGATCCACAGCCTAGGTCAAGTTCT
The DNA here is from genome assembly GCA_033961575.1 of Aselliscus stoliczkanus. Taxonomy (NCBI): domain Eukaryota; kingdom Metazoa; phylum Chordata; class Mammalia; order Chiroptera; family Hipposideridae; genus Aselliscus; species Aselliscus stoliczkanus. The sequence continues at coordinate 157,190,148 of CM066731.1, forward strand.
CTGTCACAACCTTACATAGCTCTATGATCCTTTCCTTCAGAGTGCTAATTTTAGGTTAACTATTTGTTCCTTCATGCGACGGATGTGACATTTAACATTGTAAACAAGTGTGGATCTATAGGAGATTTGAGGAGAGTAGCTATAAACTTCCTTTTCCATATAGTTTCTATGCACCCTTTTATGAGGGCAATTTTAGAGCTTACCAAAAAAGACAACCTTAGTGGATGAGTGAATTTGCTCAGTTCTTAGCTACAAACATGACAAAATCCCTCCTGGTTTCACAGATTATTGAGCCTTGAGAGATAATTCCAAATGTCTTTTCTCTGGTCACTAGATATTTTATGTAGATGCCTTACAGGCTGCCCCTGAGAGGTTGGTGTTTGGAGATTGGGCCATCCTGCTGAAAAGGCACAGCTCCAGGATCCCACAGCCACTGCACCAAGACAAGCTCTGCTTTTAAAAGATTTATTATGAATGATTTCTACTGCGGGAAAAAAAAAATGTGTGCAAACCAGTTTTTAGTTTATAGATGTGCAAAATAAGTGCTCAGACAAGTACAGAATAATAGGAAAACTCATGTATATGCTTAATGGAATTTTTTTTTTTTTTTAATGTATGAGAATTTCTAGCCTGCTTTTCCTTCTTCCTTCCTTATTCCAACCCCCAGGAAAGATTGAAGTCGCATTTCCCATCGTATTGCACTTTCAATGTCTGAATCCTTTCTGAGACTACACCATATGGGCCCCCATTTGTATTTGGGTTACAGAGTGCTTGCTTCAAGTCACCTAGATAATTAATTGGGGAACCACAGCTTGAACCAGGTCTCCTGAGTCCCACTCTACTTTCATCTGCTTTTTAGTTGGTCTACTTTCAGTTAGAGTGGGAATTTCACTGGCCCAAAGAAAAGCCAAAATCTCACTGTCCAAGCATCTTCTCCATCGGAACTATCTTTTCATTTTTAGGAAAATTATATTTTCTGGAGACTGTATGGATACACACAATATGAAACGAGTAAACTTGATAAAAGTTTATAGAAAAACAGTCTCACTTCCTCCTAACCATCAAATGTCTTACCTCAATATTCATCCTCAATACTAAAAAATCGGTCTGAAGAGAAACTCAGAATAAGGGTGAAGGAACCCGCAGTGCACTCTTGGCATCTGCCTCTTTTCCTGGCCAATTAAAAGCATCCTGTAGATTAAAGAGATTTGAGTTCATCTTCCATCGGTACCACTTACTAAATGTTGCAAGTCATTTTCTATCTCTGAGGCTCAGTGTCCCGAGGACGAAGAAGTATATCTTATATGATTTATTGAAAAGGTTAAAAGAGACAAACTCCTGGCATTAAGTAACTGCTCAAGAAATTTTCGCTCCATGTTTCCACTAATGAATATACATTTCTATACCTATATTACTAGGGCCAGGCCTAATATATCTATGTAAGTCCTGATCCAGAAGCTCAGAAAATAATTTTGCTTCCAATAGATAACTAGAGTGTTCATTCTATGTCATTCAGCTGAACAAATATATATTGAGTTTTTAATATTTGCTGGACAAAGTATTAGGCCTTGACCATAAGAAATAACAGATATTCAGTTCCTGTTTTCAAGGCACTGATGGTTTAATTCATCCCCGACAGATCAGGCATTCTATGTCTTCAAGATCTCTAAGAGAAAAGATCTCACCCCACTGTTGGCAACTGCCACACTCAATTCTCGTTCTCTGAGCAATTTGTGTGTGTTTACAATTCCTTGAGAATCAGTGTATCTCTGTTTTCTCTTATACCAGGTGTCAGAAGAAAGAAAGAACAGTTGGTCACCATTTTTCACCTGATAAGCCTTCATTCCCTGAGAGTTATTGAGTTATTCTTCTGTCTTCTCTTTCTAGATTAAATAATTCCAATCCCTATAACCTTTTCTCAGAGGTCCTATTTGCCAGCCTTCAGTTTAATCATTTTCACTGCTTCCCTCTGGAGTCTCTCCAAGTCTTATGCATTAAAATATGTTGTGTTTGCTATTGAATTCACTGTTCTAAGCATCTTATTCTTGCACATAAACCAAGATATAAAGGAAAACAGCTATCAAATAAAAGGAAGGGCATAGACAGAAGGATAGATTCCCTATGCTCAAAGCACATTAGCATTTACTGTCACCACTGTTTTACTGTCACCATTATTAAGGAGGACAGGCCAAAACCAAAACAGCTTCTAAATTGTGCCAAACATTCTGTTTGACATTTATCTAAAGTACTTTTAAACAGATCAGACTATTAACAGCAAACTTGAGACTTGCTTTAGTTATACCTGAAGTTTTCAGAAGGGTGCTAACAAAATCACTGTTAATGAGATCAGAGAGGATTTTTTTGATTTTGTAAAATACCTCTGGTTGCCAAGTAGACCATTGAGAGGCTGCCATGTTATTTACAGGCAATGTCTTTGACTGGTCAGTCATGGCCAAGTGCTCAGGGTCTTTCTTTGCATTTTGTCAATCAATATAAATTAATATTTCCTAAGCTGAGAGTGCAGCAAATTCTAAATAACTCTTAAGAAATAATGTATAGAGGCATATCAAATACATGCTGATCATAGTATGGCACTGGCATATGCAGAATGGGGCAGAAATGAAAACCAGAACCCTTGCAAAATATCCCTTCAAGACATGTATGATAAATTGTCAGAGATCTGTTTACCAAGAGCCCTCCCTGCCTTTTGCTCTTATTGTGCCATTGGGATAAATCTGCCCCTTGTGAGCCAATGACATTCCTCTTCTCTCTCTCTCATTCTCCACACCCCCCACCCCCCCGGGGATTCTTCTGACAAATTTCCAAATCTTCTCAAGAAGCTAGGAAAATACTTACTGGATAATACCCTGCCTGTTTCAGGGACTTCTTTGTTTGGAAACCACTGTTTAGAATTTTTGTTTCTTTCCCCATCTAGAAAAGTTACAAGTGTACAGTTAGGGTGAAAGAGTTGGTTAGAAGTAGAGAGGTGGAGAGAGAGAAACTATTGCCTACTCTGGTGACTCCACGAAAACAAGGGGTAGTCGCCATCTAGTTCAATTCCTGAGCTAGTTTGGCCTTGGCCAGATCCTGTCTGGCATACAACTGGTTGGGTTGAGAAAGACCTGACAACAGCCATGGTAGAACCAGCTACATTCTGAAAAACCTCCTTGCCAAATTCTCTGAAGACTCCCTCAGGTCTGGTAACAGAGCAAATACATGACTTGGTGTCAGACTTTCCCAGGGAGGTGTAGTCCCAAAGAAAGTTCAATATATCAAACAATAATTAAATGCTAAGACTTATGAAATATATATAATGATCCTTATGTCATCAGCAATTAGGATGGCCAGGGCCTTAAAAGCACTGCATCATAAGAAGTGCCCTCCTGGGTAAAAGTAGACAGTTTGCTAGCTGTTTAAGTGTCAGCCTTGACCCACTACATCCCTCCTACTCTCACTGGTTCTTCATGTCCAGACACACACCCAACGGGTTTCTCCACCCTAGTGAAGGAAAGGCATAGGTCCACAAGCCCCATTGGTAAGTGTGTTAATAATTGAGGTCTGGGAGCTCTGAAATAATAGGTGATTAAAGCCATAGCATATTAAATTGTTTTATGTTGATAAATAGATGTAATTTAATAGTTACCATTTTTTATAAAAGCAATATTCAATTATGAAATGGAACTACAAATTGCCCCCTGGTTTCATTTATTTGATAGTAAAGATAGTCTCTTATCAAATGGTAAGAAAGCGAAAGTAGAGCACTGATGAGAATGTACGTTGCCATGTGATTTTGTAGTGGTTTTGGCAAGTGGCCAGTGATGCTGGATTAATAAATCACTAGCAGATGCAACTCAGCGCTCCCTCTCTTTATTCAAATATGTACTTCAGAGACTTATATCAAACCATTTCAAAGAAACGGCAATTTGTACCGCCCCACTATAATCCACTGTGCCCTGGGAAGCAATTTTTATTCCATTTGAGTTTGAGAAATCATATCCCCAACATGGAACACTGGCATTTGTGCATTGGGAGGGTTAGAAAATAAGTAAAAGGAAAGAGAAAAGGGAGAAAGACAAGAAGTGAAAAGCTGAGATTGGTGAATTTTAAAAACACCCATCTATAATGACCAAGTGATGTTTTCAGTAAAGCATTTCTGAATGTGAAAGGGTAAAATAAAATTCCTGTTGACTTTCAAAAGCCAACCATTTTTGCCATTCTTAAAAAAAAAAAATTAGATAGCCAGCAGATTAAAGCAACTCCATTTATAAAAATCAAATGAACTCCTAACAAAGCTTGTTTGGGACATGAATAAATCATCTGGTCATGAATTATTCATTATTATCAAGAAACAAGCTGGGGATTCCAGGAATTGGGCTTGGGGAAGTGCTGAAACCGGGAGTGAGTGAGTTCATTATCTCATACTCACCATAGAAGCAAGAGGACAGGCCACGGGGTACCATCATCTGATGCAGACCTTGCCAGACCCCCACTCGAGTTCAGAGGACACTTCAGCAGTCTTTTACCCCAAAGCAAATAGAGTTTAATCCATAGAACTTTACTTTAGAAAATTGCATGTACTCCGTAACAGACAATATTTTTTGAGGCCTGGATCTTTTGTTTTTTTAATGCACGACATACATAGAGAACACGAACTGTGTGCAAAAGATAGTAGGAGCTGCAGATTTGCATTTACAAGAGATGGCTAGAAAATTCCTTCATGATAAACTGTGAAAAATAGTCTGATCTGGTCATTCATGGCTTTTGGGGGTTGGAATTTTTAATTGGGGTGGGAAAAGGAAAAGAAAAAGGGAGCTTCTCAGATTTAATCAACTAATCAATGTATGTATGTGTTCCAGGTCCAAACTGCTTTGCAGGAACTACAATAATTCCGGCTGGCATTGAAGTGAAAGTGGATGAATGTAACATCTGTCACTGTCACAACGGGGACTGGTGGAAGCCGGCTCAGTGTTCAAAACGTGAATGCCAAGGCAAGCAGACTGTGTAGGGCCGGTTCCCAACCGATGACGAGTTTCTAGGAGACGACGCTATGGATTCTACTCTGCACATGTTCAAAATAAAACAAACAAACTCCTGCCAGCTACAACAGGGTCACCAGCAAAATCTTTTAGGGTTGACAAAAGTGAATATTTTACTAAGAGAAAATTTCTCTTTCTCTCTTGCTATATAAAATATATATAGTATATAGCTATCAAACCCGCTTTTGTAATCATACATGCTTGATGGTGACTTGACGACTGGAATTCTGGAACAAAAACAATGAAATAGCCTTGTACAGGCTCCTTCTCTGGTGACACTACTAACCTGCCAGCTCACCACCCGCCGAGTTAATCCATTTTTACTCTCCTGTACATCATATGTGGCATTTTTCTCTTGTAGTATTTCTTTTTCCTGTTTAGAGTCTAAGGGGCCAGATTTGACTGCACAGTAAAGTTTTGAGTTGTGTCACACAAGCCATGGTAAAGAAATGTTAGGGGTGAGGACCCTTCCTGACCAGGAAGACCAAAAGCATCCAACCAATCACTCCCCTTGAGTGAATCATGACCTGTAGGCTGAGAAGAGAGAGGAGCACACAGATGGACCCACTGCTGGGCAGGGAGGCGAACTTGTGCTTGGTGCATTATTGGGGGGCACCCAATCTGATTCTTACAAACCACACATTTCATTTGCAAAACCTTGAAACTGCCAATCAAACACTAACATGGGAAGAACACCAAGAACTTGATGAAAGAATCCAAAGGAAATAGGTATTCACAATTGTAGCATTAATCATCAGACTTTCTCATGACGCCGAATTTGAGTTCAGCTTGTAACACTCTAAACCCTCTCTGTCACCTGGCAGTATAAATACCAGAACCAGGGTGAGAAGCCCCACTGTGAATCTGAATCCTTCTGAACACGACTGGCTTTGGAGATCAGATTTGGCTGAAAGCCAGTAGTACACACAGGCAGATTTTTTGGTTTAGGACGCGTTTGCCATGTTAATAACCACTCAGCCCTATGTCTAAAACACAGATTCAGGACACTCCTTTCCACCTCAAGTGCTGATTTAAATTCAAGATTAGGGTAGAGTGAGTCTTGCACAATATAATTCCATTTGTTGAACATTTTTAAAAAATGTATATATTAGATATGGAACAATTAAATTGAACTTTTGAAGAGTCTCAAGGTTGCCCTGGTAATGCTGCTAGCATAGTAACAGAAAAAATAAACTACACAGGGTATCTGATGCCACCTCAATTCAAGTGCAAATTTAACAATTCTGAAATCACATGGTATATTTAGTTGCTTATTCCACTCTCCTGTCTTGAAAACCCTGGCACAGATCTGGTAGGGTCCTTGAGGAAACTTGAAGGTTGTTTTCATTACCAATTGTTCTTTCCTTTTCTGCTCTCACCCCAACCTTGGCTTTGCAATAGCTCCTGTGGAGTGCCACATTCTAGAACAAGGTTTCTCAACCTTAGTTTTATTGACATCTTGGGCCAGACAATTCATTGTTGTTGGGGGCTGTCCTGTGCATTTTTAGGATGTTGAGAAACACCCTTGATCTCTATCCACCAAATGGCAATAGTAACACCCTAGTTGGAACAACAAAATGTCTCCAGACATTTCAAATGTCCCTGAAAGGTGGGGGGAATGGGGGGAATATCACCTGATTGAGAACCAGTGGTCTAGATGAATAAGTATAGAGTGGTTTCTGACAGGGGACATACTAGGCTCACTCTGGCTAAGCCTGTGGCTTAGTTGAGCCTCTGAGCCCTTTGGGACATGCACAGTCAGCAACTCCAAGGGGGCGGGCTCAGTCTCCTCCAAAGGGAGTGATGCTTCCATGCCATAGGTCCACCCTCAGGACACATTTCCTTTGTCTGCTGAACTGGATTTTCATTTAAAATTGTCAGCCCCTCCTTCCTGGAAGCACCTCCTGTCATCAAGAAAGAGTTGTCATTTCCAAAATTAATGTGTTGACGAGTGGACCTGACACTTCTCACGCACACCGTGCTTGTATTATGATACAAATAGCCATGCCGGCGCCATCCAAGGAAGAGCATCAAGCCGCCTTCTCCTAGAACACCAATTTGCACGAGGTTGGTGCCTTTCAATTGCCACCATGGATACATCCTATAGACAGTCATGAATCATTCACGAACAATTCTGCATGATTTATTCCTGCACTCCAAAGTAAAGGCATTCCACACTTCAGCTTGTGTCTAGACAGAGATGTATTATAGAGCTTTCTTTGCCCTGAGGTTGTCTGTTGCCAGCTTCAAAAATCCACACTCTTAGAAAAAAAAATATAATAAGTGACAGGAATATGGTTTGAAATCCAGAAAATATCGTTAATGGAACCATGTAGCATAGTACCCTATCTATTATTAAAAAGTTACTATGTCCTTTTTAGAAAAACGGAAAGAGAGTGCAACTGACAAGCCAGGGTACAGAAATTTCACATGAAAATCTTGGCACAGTGATAATCCCAGCAAGAATTAGCTAGAATGAAGTACAATATCCATCAAGAAACGTTCTTTAGAGAGTTTGCAGAATGAAGTCTGTTCTATGGCCTCTGTTACCAGCCAGAGAAAGAGTTTCTGTTTTTCTCTCATGTTTCACTACAAGCTCTTTCTTTAAGACTTGGCAGCACTGACATTTTTCCCCTTTTAGGGAGAGATGAACCTATACTGTGACAGAATTTCTCGTGACCATAAACACTTATAACTTCCTTTCACGCAGGTCATTGAGAAATTCTTTCCAAACTCTGAACAACAGAGTTGTGGTCTCATCTGTTGTTTTTTTCTTTTGAGGGCTTTGTTTGCAACCACGCTATCACCTCTGTCCTCATATTTGTCCTCTACCTTTGGTTCTCGGCTTTAACTACAGCTATGTTTAAATAAGGGATCAACATCCTGTTTGTCAACTGATGCCTGTTTAAAAAAAAAAAAAAGATTCAGTTTCTAAAAATCTTTGAAAAATGGTGTGCCTGAAAACTAGTGAGAAAAACAACAACAAAACCTAAACACTAACCTGTAAAAAGGGGATTCTAGCAACAATATTTGATGTGTAAAGAATATATTATTAAAAATTATTTTGTTAAATATAAAGTGTGTTAACCAGCAAACTTTGTTTGTGGTATATTTTCCTTCTTAAATTTCTCCCTTCTCCTTACCTTCAGCATTTTAGTTCTCAGTGACTTCTGTTGTCTGCAAGTACACGTGTCATTGGAACTATCAATTAGAATTAAGTGTTAGCTTTAGCACTTGCCTGTGTACAGTTTCATTTTTCATAATATAAGGCAAGGCTGACTTGGGGATTGGAGAGGGAGCTCAAACAAACCGGCAGTGATGGGGAAACATTTTCCTGACCTGTGTCCATACACAATCCTAATGATCATCTATAATTATTGAGTGTTTGATCTTTGGCAGGCTCTGGGCAGTGATGCACTGAACCCTCTGCAGCTTCTGCAATCCACACAGCACACCTATACGGAAGGGACTCTCGTTATCTCTGCTTTGCTGTTGGGGAAACCAAAACACAAAAAGGTTAAGTGATTTGCCCAAGTGGCAAAGTAGGAATTTTGTATTATAAAAGTTTTCAAACACACACACGCATAAATCAAGAAAATCGTATAAGGAACCTCCATATACCCATTGCCCAGATTCAATAGGTATCAAGATTTTGCATAATGCTTCATCTATTCTTCTTCTTTTTTTCCTTTATTTTTTTATTTTATTTTTTATTTTTTTAAGGAGAGCACAGCTCACAGTGGCCCATGTGGGGATCAAACTGGCAACCTTGGTGTTATCAGCCCCATGCTCTAGCCAACTGAGCTAATGAGCCACCCCCTTTCCTTTGAGTATTTTAAAGCAAATGTCAAGCATTATATAATTTCATCCCTACTTCTTACACTAATCATCTCTTTCAAAAGAAAGGATAATTTCTTACAAAACCATGTGTTATACATTACATTACCAAAGCCTACCAAAATTAATAATAATTCTTTAGTAGCATATAATATCCAGTCCATATTCAAATTTCTTCAACTTTCTAAAATATGAGGGGGTGGGAGTATTTGCAGGACCCAAACCATCGATAATACTGCACTTGGTTGCAATGCCTCCTAAGTCCAAAATGGGGATTTGAACCTGGCCAATTGACAGCTGTGAATTCTGACAGACTCCTGGGCTTGCTGTTATTGGAGGGTTTGTGATGGCAAAATCACTCTTTTAAAGCTCCATCTTAAACTCTCTCCTAGATGCTGAGCAGGGCAAGCAGTGGGCAAGAGACTTTCTACCAACTAACCTCTGAGGGGCAACAAAGAGCACCCAGAGGAAACTGCTTTTTCTATGTGTATAAGCTTTCCTTGGGGAGTAAGAGCAAACTGTTATTTTTCTCCTCCTTGAGGCAAACATACTGTCTAATACAGAGTAAATCTGAACAATATTTTATAAATTGCCGTCATTTTCTGCACTGTTGGAGGAAGAAAGAAAAAAGCCAACCACTAAGAAAACTTCGGCATGGAGTCCCCACACATATGCATCCACACCTCCACTCCACCAACATTTTCTTAAAACAAGATTAAACTCTTGCTTTTCAGTTTCCCTTGTGTCCAATTTTCTGCTGCCTATGTCCCTTGCAAAGGATTGTTTATAGTTCATTTTGAATTCAAGTTTCATGGGAGAGTGCTTCAAAGCACAGAACAGAAAGTGATGAACTGTGACAGGCCTGGGTTTGTGGTTATTTGAGGGGTTATGTTGGGAATATTCCTCTTAAAATAAAAAGGAACCTTGATGATTTTGAAAGACAGTGCTATCTCTGAGCTAGCAGCCTCTCCTATACTTTCTTTCCACATTTGTATGGGAATTATACCAGGAATTGGGGTGACAGTCTTATCAGTGAGCCTCAGAGTGTACTGTCTGGTGTGAACACCTCATTGTCCCTGGTCAACCACATACATCTGGAAGGCATGTTGTTCTTCTGATGAACAAGACATAACTTGTGCCATAGTGCCTTTCACAGACTATGAGTTAAATAAATTGAGTTAAAGGAATTTCTTTCATTTAATTTTAAGGACTCAAAATTTGTTTTCTATTCCAAATCTGTTTAGCTTGTGGTACTGATTTGATGGCTTTGTTTTCTTTCTGGGGGCAGGAAAACAAATAAATGTATTATGTATTAAAGAACCAGAGAGTGATGGAGGAAGACAGACAATTTAGAAATGTTTTTGATTTTTTTTTTTTTTTTGAGGGCAGTGTCACTGGCCCTCATATGTGGGACCCAAACCGGGGCCGCTGGCTTCCCAAGCCAGCGCTTCACTACCGCACCACTCGGCTGGCCCTGTTTTTTATTTTTTTGTTACTAAACTGCTATAGTAGAGAAAAGAGGGGAAGCTAGAGTTAATAGAAATTAAATTTTAATTTTGAATTTAAAAATTCCAGAGAATAACAGAGTCTACTTTTTAGAGAAAACAACCTTTCAGAAAATCACCTGAGGGTGCCTCCAAGTCTGACTTCTTACGTAAGTCATCTGTATATTTTGTAAAAAATGCTTAATAAATAGATAAATAAATAAATAAATAAATAAATAAATGTGGTTCCACAACTTTCCTTAATTGCTTGTTTAGTTTTGAGGATTTTTTTTTCCTGTCAAAAAATTCTTTGCTAAGCCTTACCAGGCAGCCCCAAAGCAAGATATATATTTATATATACAGAAGGTGCCAAAAAAAATGTATACACATTTTAAGAAAGGAAAAAAACTGTATTAAAATTGTAATAACAAAAACAAAAGATGAATACAAGTCATTTTTTTTTTTGGCACCGCGATATAACTTGTTTTGTGGTGTGGAGAGGCTTTTCCCCATGAATAGCTCGGGCAATTCCTGGTAAAAACCAAAATCAATATGCCACAGTGTAAAACCTGTAGTTTTTTTTTGTTTATTTGTTTTTAAGAATAGTATAATGAATCCAATTTACTGTCACTCAGCTTTAACAATTAGCTCATGGGTAGTCTTGTTTCATGTATTACTACCTCTTGCCTCCCCAGATTATTAATATTTTTTCTTTTTAAAGGATGGTGGATGGGAGACATGGGTGAAAGGGGCATCAAATGATGTCTTCCTTTTTAACTTTTGAAAATCTTGAACTCGTATTTATTTGAAGACCAAATTCCAATTTAATTAATTGCATTACTTGATAGTACTTGCATTACCATCTGGCTTTGAATAGGTACACTTTTTTAAAACTCTATTTTGGAATTAAGTTTGAGTTTTAAAATCTTCCAAATAAATAGTTATAGAGAATGGCCCATAAGTCACTTTCTCCTTTAAAAATTGAATAAAACTTATATTTGTTAATTAATTAATTGATTGTTTTTAATAATGTGAAGTACCAAAATGGGATTTTTTAAAACTTATTTATGAAAAATTATGTCATGTAAATAACCCCTATTGAAAATAACACATATATGCTCTCTGAATTGAAACAATGGAACACTGATTTTAAAAATAAAATTCAACAATTTTTACACATTGCTCTGTCATGTATTTTTCCATAATAAATTTCCAAGGAACAAACTTTTAAAATCTAAAACAAATTTTTAAAAAAATTAATGACAAGCACAATTATTAAACTTTTAAATGGAAAAGTGACTTATGGGCCATCCTGTATAAGGTGGGTGGTGCTGGGTCAGAATTTGGATATAAAGTTTGGCTACCATTTTTTGAGCCCCTTATGTGTGTCAGACACTGTACTGGCTACTTTACATGAGACAGTAATTTATATTCATTAGTTCAACCATCCTCATTACCACCGTGAAATTATGAACTGGCATTCCCATTTTGCAAACTGGCATATTGAGATTCAAAGAGATTTTTGTGATTTTTCTAAGGCTTACACGATTAGAAGGAAGCAAAACCAGCTTTTTTTTTTTTTTTTTTTCACCTGAGCCATCCTGCCATCTGTTAGCAGCTCAGTGGCAGCTCAGCTCAGGCAGGGAATCGAACCAGCAACCCTGCTGCTCAGAGCTTGCACTCTTGAGTGAGCTCTTAACCAACTGAGCCACTTGGCCAGCCCAAAACCAGCATTTATATCAAGAAGTCTTAAGTCTTAAACATAATACTACCAATACAATAGCTCAGAATAGAATCTGGCAGATAAGAAAAGCCTATTCTATGTTATCTATCTTCAGGACTTGTGGCATCAAAAGAGAGATATCATGGATAAGGTAACCCTTGATTTAGACTTTGTAGCTTGGGTGCTATTTATGGAGTAATATTGTAGGCAGCTATTTATGGAGTAATATTGTAGTGCAGAAAAAAAATGAATAGAGTATTAGGGTGTGACAAGCAGTCAGGTGTGATGTGAGTGTGAGGTTGAAGATGGTTGGACACAGTGAAAGATGTGTCCAGGAAGAAAACCCAGTTCTTAGGCCCTGGAAGATTATACTGAGAAAATTAGATTTGTTTTTCTTTAATACTATAGATTAATTAACATCAAAAAAGAGGGTGATATGGTCATATGTGTGTCTTGAATAACAAGGGTGGATTGGGGTCTGAGGATAGAGAGGTGGATCTGAGGATAGAGACACTAGTGAAAGGCAATTACAACAGTCTTGGAAAAGATAATAAAGATCTGATCTCATAGTGGTGAGACTCAAACAGACCAATTGGGGCAATAAGACTTCATGGAAGATCAAATGGGAATTGAAAAATTAAAATAGCCGACATTTCTAGTTCAGGTAATTAGAAGGGTAATGATGCTAAGCGGAACCTCTATTTTCCTTGCGGTTGGCACATAATCTCATTTTAGACTGTGCCAAAGATGCTGGCAATATCAGGTACTTAGAATCAACCTCAGATATGCTTGTCTCCAGGGCAGCCTACTCTGTTTCTATTTGCCAATTCTGTTTTCACCTCGGTTTAAATAATTGCCATTTGAATATCCAAAGTTATCTACTGGTCATACATTTTTTTCACAGCATTCTGGAAATGCGAGACAAAGGTTGGAATAGCAAGAATAACAGAATTCTTCACTAATATATGGCAAATACTAAGCTCATACTATACTGAGACAAAATTTATTAGCATATTGTGACATACCCTGCTTATAAATTTCAGCACCTCTTTCTACTTATGCTCCTTTAGAATATAAAATGTAAATTTCATTTTCATGTTGTTCATTAGGGTTCTTGAAATTCAAAAAAGAGATTTAGCCATCCTCTGTGACCCACTCTCATTCCGCCCCCCTCACCCCCACCCCACCCAGAACATATAGGAATGAATGGCAAGTTAGGTCCTGCGGCAGATTTTTTTTTTTTTTAAAGCATTTGACAACGTACAACATTCATTTCTTTTTTAAAAAAGATTTTATTGGGGAATTGGAGGAGTGGAACAGCGGTTGGGGAATCAAGAAAGGGGAACATACAAGTTGCTGTCCTTGTGTTCTTCAGTCTAGTTGCGGAGGACGTTGCTTCAATGGCCCATGTTGGTATTGTCATTGCGCTCTTCTCGGATGAGGCAGATCGGTCACCAGGCTCTGGAAAGCAGCTCACCCCGGCTTTTGGCAGCTCACACTGGCTGCCGGCCGCTCAAGCTGGCTCCCGGCCACTCACTGTAGCCTATGGCAGCCCACTTGCAGCAGGGTCTGCAGCCCACACCATCGTTGGGGCTCGCACAGCCCAGCTCCAGGTGGAGCTGTTGTTAGCTGTAGAGGGCAGTGTCACTGGCCCTCATATGTGGGATCCGAACCGGGGCCACTGGCATCCCAAGCCAGCTGTTAACCAATGTGCCACTCAGCCGGCCCCTGGGGCAGACTTTTGATTTGAGATTTCCAAAGATGCCCACCCTTCTACCATTACATTTTCCTCTGCCTTTGTTTTTTGTTTTTTGTTTTTAGTTTTAGTCCCTTTTTAGTTAATCACAACATTGGGTCAGCCAGACCCATTAACTGCATTTCTCATTTAGACCTTTCAGAGATGCAGCTACAGATGCAATTTAATTTGTTGACCCATGATCGATAGCAATTAATAGCATATCTTTAATCTTGTTGAAAGGTCTGTCTTTGGCTTCAAGCAGCTACCATCTCAAGGGAAAAAGGTATCCAACCACACAGGTTATTTAGCTTCTAGGCAATAGTTGTCCTTAACCATCTACTTTTCTTGTGACTTAGAAGTCATTTCAGAAGTCACTATTCTCTAGGACATTTTCAATTATCACAAAAAAGTTTATCTGCATTCTGTCATAAGATTCCTCCATTACAAATTCATCATGCAAATGTTATAGACCAAGAACTCTGAGAAAAATATTATACAACATTTTTTTAATTCAGAAAAATACATTTGAGTTTTTAAGTGTATTATGTTAATAAAATAATTGCTCAGATTTCTTGGGACTTCTTCATGTTGTATTCTGGCTAACTCAATCACTACAATCCAGTCCTTTCCTTTTATCTGTCACATTAATTAAAAACTTTGTTGAATTTATAATAACATTCCAACTGGGAAATAGGCACTCTGATTAAAACTCATTGAGGTATTTTTCCCCTGCTCTCAAGGAGCTTATAGTCTGATAAAGACAAACAGCAAGGCAAGTCCACAATAATAGAGGTAAGTTCTGTGCTCTAGCCATGAATGGTTCCACTGGAAATATTTGTGAGATGCAATGCATCATTGTGGGCCTGTGAGAAGGCTACCTGGGAGATGAAATTTGTATTATGAGTTTTAAAAAGAGGGATACATAAACAATGAGGGAAGTAGCCAATGCCCTCTTACAGTTTATAAGGTGAAATTTCTAATGAAACAAGTCAGACCGTATAACTGCTCTGTTTTGCTAATAATGAAATCCATCCAAATCAGTAAATATATGTCTGGCACCAAACCAAGGGCTTTGAGCAAATTAAGAAAAAAAAAAAAAGGAAAGATGAGTCACTTCCATATTGTGAAGGAATCATTTACTTCTCTTGGTGCCATCAACCCTTCTTCTCTATATAAGTATACCTCAGAAATATTGCAGGTTTGGTTCCAGACCATCACAATAAAGTGAAATATCACAACAAGGTGAGTGATACAATTTTTTGGTTTCCTAGTGCATATAAAAGTTATGTTTACACTGTATTGTAGTCTATCAAGTGTGTAATAGCATCATGTCTGAAAATATAATGTACATACCTTAATTACAACATACTTTACAGCTAAAAAATGCTAATCATCATATGAGCCTTTGGTGAGTAATAATCCTTTTGCCGGTGGAAGTACATTGTCAATAAGCAGTAATATTTTGAAAAAGAAATCTTTTTTCCTGAGCAGTAGATCTCAATAGCAGACTTAAAATACTCAGTAAACCAGGTTGCAAACAAATGTGCTGTCATCCAGGCTTTGTTCCATTTATAGAGCACAGGCAGAGTAGATTTAGCATAATTCTTAAGGGCCGTAGAATTTTCAGAATGGAAAATCAATATTGGTTTCAACTTAAAATCGCCAGCTGCATTAGCTCCTAATGAGAGAGTCAGCCTGTCCTTTGAAGCTTTAAAGCCAAGCATTGGCTTTTCCTCTCCAGCTCTGAAAGTCCTAGATAGTATCTTTTTCCAATATAATACTGTTTCATCTAACTGAAAATCTGTTTAGTGTAACCACCTCTATTAATTATCTTAGCTAGATTTTCTGGATAACTTGCTGCAACTTCCACATTAGCACTTGCTGCTTCAGCTTGTACTTTTATATTTTGGAGATGGGTTCTTTCCTTATACCTCATGAACCAACCTCTGCGAGCTTCAAACTTTTCTTCTGCAGCTTCCTCACCTCTCAGCCTTCACAGAATTGAAGATAATTAAGGTCTTGCTCTGGATTAGCCTTTGGCTTAAGGGAATGTTGTAGCTGGTTTTATATTCTATCCAGACGACCAAAGCTTTATCCATATTGGCTATAAGGCTATTTTGCTTTTTTATCATTTGTGTGTTCACTGGAGTAGTACTTTTAATTTCCTTCAAGAACTTTTCCTTTTTTTTTTTTTTTTTTTTTTTTTTTTTACAACTTGGCTAACAGTTTGGCACAAGAAGCCTAGCTTTGCTAGCTTTGGCCTATCTCCACATTTGACATGTCATTCTCCCTAAGCTTAATCATTTCTAGCTTTTGATTCAAAGTAAGAAAGTACTGTTCCTTTCACCTGAACACGTAGAGGCCATTGTAGGGTTATTAAATGACCTAATTCAATGTTGTTGTGTCTCAGGGAATGCGGAGTGCCTTAGCAGAGGGAGAGAAGCAGGGAATGGTTGGTAGGTGGGGCAGTTAGTACCATAGTATACACACATTTATTGATTGACTTCACTATCTTATATAATGCAGTTCATGGCACCCCAAAAAAATCTACAGTAGAAACAGTAAAGTTTACAAAGACCATTGATCACAGATTATCATAACAAATAAAATAACAAAAAAAGTTTGAAATATTGCAAGAATTACCAAAATGTGACACAGACACACAAAATGAGCAAATGCTGTTGTACATTGTTGCTGGTAAATTTATTCAATGAAGGGTTTCCACAAGCCTTCAATTTGTTATAAAGAAAAAAAAGCACTATCTGCAAAGCATAATCAATCAAAGTGCAATAAGACAATATACTTGTGTCTGTAGTCAATTCACTGACTAGTAGAATTTCCTCTTCTCTATCTAACACTGGATACCCAGCACACTACATTTTATCAAAACGTGTCCTTGCATCTCAACAAGAATTTGCATAATGCCATCCCTCAGTGGTATTTGCATTATATTGACTCTTCCTACTTGGTACTGGGCTCAAGTGTGGAATGGAAGGCTGCAATTCTTTTTAAAGCATCAGGAAACAAGAGACATGGTTTTGAGCAAGAATCACTTTTTAAATTTTTGAAAATGACAATATGAGGATGGCCAGATGCTCTGTAAACTCTCAAGACTAGTGGTAAAACCAATTGTCAAGAAATTTCCTCTGTTACAATTTTACATACAGATAATGAAGAGATGCTGGTGACACCTTATAGATTTGAGGATATTGGTTATATAAATATAAGGAATATGATTTGTAAATTGCAAGTATAAAATGCCTAAGATGCACATGTGTGTATATTTGGATCTTTGTGTAAATAATACAGGTCTATATATCTATAGAAATATAAAAAGCTATCGACATAATAGTGGACTGCTGGCTGTGTCATTAAGATCACATACTGCTATGGCTACATAGAGTTGACACACCGTTCTCCAAATTTTGTGCTTGACAATTGCAGGCTTGTATAGCCTACAATAATTCTTATCCCACCTTTGCCTTGTTGTGAGGTATTTCATTAGTTCTGCTTGTTCATAGATTTAATTTCCCATCTCTAATCATCTGTGGCTCCTGTGGTCCATCAGTTTTCACAAAGAGGCTGAACATGAGCAAAAGAGAGTAGCAGAGAAGAATAAAAATCAAGCTGCTTGGCACTTGAAGTCATTACAGTGACAATGAGATTTATGCATCAAAAGTAGTATTTCTTATTAAATGTGCAAATTAACATAAATGTATAGTTGGAGTTTTTGTTTGCTTTTGTTTGGATTGTTCTTCATTTGCAGCTAAAGAATCATTTCTGCTCTGGAGGGCTTATCTTTCATTCACCTTCTCTGCATTCACCTTCTCTGTTTGCTATCTGATGTGGCCCCTTCAGAGTACCACTCCTATAGGCTCAACAGAGAATGACCCTGGGTAGCCAGATATGATGAGAGTACTTGCATGCAGTCAGGGGATGTTCTCCAAGTCACTTCACTTATTTACACAAGGCATACTCCTTATCCTGTTGGTTGGGCTGGGTGCTTCTTTCATTTCCCCAGAGAACCCAGCAATGTTCCAGGAGCTTCTTACCACTCAATTGCCTGTTTCTCAGCTGGACAAGTATTCTCCTCTGAGGAATGTCAACTTTAATTGCCTGAGTTTACTTTAGAGACCCACTTGTACCTTCCAGCTAATGAGTTATTGAGCAGCTCTACATAGCAAAGCACACTTTGGATATGAACGGTGATATGAGGCTCCAGCACACCTCATGCATGAGAGGAGAGACAACCAGTGCTCCATTTCTTCTAGTACAGTGTTTCTCATCAGTAGCCAGGCCACTGGCTACCAAGACCCCAGAGTCAGCAGCCTATAAAGCTTCATGAATACATTATGTCTGGGTCTTTAAAACTAACAAATAAACAAACATTCAGCTACTTTCTAAAGAGCGGGGAGGCCAGGGTCACAGCAGAGAAGCTGTAAAACAATACATTTGAATTAAGATATTTCACAACACCGATGCAGTGTGCAATGACACATTTCCCTTCTTGGCACTTGCAGAAGTAAAACCAGAATATACATCTGTAATCACATATTCCATCCCATTGATTTGCTCTCACAGAAAATGGAAGGCTCATCATCACACGCATATGCTTATTAAAATGATGTCAGTTCAGAAAAATAGTATTTGTTTACTATAAAATCTCTCGCTCAGTACCTATAAATTCACTGTATGTAGGTCATGTATATAGCACTATTTGGTTTTCTTTAGCTGTCATCTGGAAAAATAAAAGGGCATATCGGAAATGCATCCTGCATGCAATGAAATGCAATCTGAAAACAGGTTCTCTAACCCTCAGCTCTGATACACAATGAGATACAGATTTTTAAAACCATTTTGTTAGTTTGAGCAATTGTATACATACTTAATATTATCAGACTTGAGATTTAACTAAACCATCTTGCCCAAAGTAATTTTCTTTGAGACTTGGTTTTTGTCTATTGAGCTGAATCAAAGAAACTGGATCATTCCAAAGACCCACTTCTCATTGACTTACACTACCTGTACATAAAACACACATATGAGAGTACTTATAACATGAGATGAATAGGGTATATCACTAGTACCCCAGAAGTCTCCATGCAGCCTGTTCCAGTAAACACCCTCACCACCACCAAGAATCACCACCACCAGCAATGGCTGAACATCCAAACAACTCATTTTTGCATGTTTTGAAACTGTGTAAATAGAATCACACAGTATGTATCTTTTGAATGTGGCATCTTTCATTCAATGTTTTGTTGGTGAGATTCACTCATATTGTTGCATCTCTTTATTTTATTTATGAAAAAGGAGATTTTATTTCATTGACAATGCTACATCCCTTTATTTCTTAGGAGAAACATCATAATTAATATTAAAAATCTAAAATCTTGCCCAAAGATCAGAGATTATAAAGAAATGGGGGGAGTGTGGAGGGAGAATCTCCATAAACATACAAGTTTTTTTTTCTCTTCTAGGTATTTAATCATATATATTAATTTAGGAATTCACTGGACTCTACATTGGGAGCTGCTCCTAAACAGAGGTAAAAGTTAAAGAGCACCAGCGGTAAAGCAGATTTTCAATTTTTGAAGGAGGGGCTTGTCCTTCACTAGTATCTCATCACTTCTAGCTGAATTTGTCATATATCACCTCTCCTTTCAATCTTCAGTAAACTCTTACATTAGCCTAGAAAGATGCCCTGACAGGTGAGCTCAGAAAGGTCAAATCTGAAATGGAGAAGGAAAAAGTATGATGACATCCAGGCTGGGGTCACCGGAGCCTAGAGGGACTGGCAAGGTATTTCCCCAGGCAAGACAGCTCATCCTGGCCGGAACTGTATGCTATGTAAGCTTTTCCTGAACATCTGAACCAGCCCCACCCTCCTCCTTACCCTTCACTATTTCTTTTCCACCCTTCAGTTCTCAGCCTAAATGCCACTTCTCAGGGAACACTGGCTTCACACCACAAGTGGTACAGATCCCTCAGGATGTTCTCCCATAGCCCTCCGGACTTCCTTTTGGGGAAATTCATGACACCATAAGTGAACTATTCTTTGGTTGTCCCCTCCACCAGACTATAAGTTGATGAGGCACTTAGAAGTGTGCCTGGCACATAGCAAATATTCATCTAATATTTCTTAAATGGGTGACTAATAAAGGACCAAAATTAAATTAATATTGCAGGCATCCTCAAGATAGAACATCAGTTTTACCCCTGAATGTTTTGATTTGTTTATTTCTTGTTCTTATTGCAGAGGGGATGGCGTGCGTGTGTGTGTGTGGGGGGGGGGGTCGCGGAGGAATATGTAAGTCTCTCCAAACAAACAAACAAAAATCCTTGAGTGTCACATAATTCCATTTCTTTCTGAACACAAAATGCTTCTTCATTTCCAGGAACATGTTCATAATAGGTTCCTTAAATTAGAGGTTCAAATGAAAGGAAGTTCAGTAGAGCAAGCACATTTGCTTTGAAAGAAGCATATCACCCCATCTCAGACAAATGGATGAATGTTGACTATCAAAATGTCATCTTTAAAGAGACTTGTAACCTGCATACTCCTCCTCACATCTAGTGGATCCATTTAGGATGAAGTATTTGGCAGAGAAAAGAGATAGTTAAGATGTGTGTTTTCTGTTTCTTCAGAGAAATCAGACTCGTTGGCCACTTTCAAGATTCTTAGGCTATAAGAAAATTTACTAAAATGACCAAGAGAACATTAATACAAAATGTTTGGGCTTTCTTCAAAAGTGTTGCAGATAGTCACATGATGGGCCCGGTCTCTGCAGTTCTAGAGGACCAAAGTGACCAAGTGATGATGTGACGGCAGCAGCGATAAAGTTTAAATAATTTTTATTCTGAGGTTTCTTTGGGGGCGAGTAAGTCCTAGAATTCCAAAACTGGAAGGGGCCTCAGAGGTTGTGAATTATTTAATCTGATGGAACTAATTATTAACAATAATTTAGACAAAAGGTATTTTCATTTCTAATAATTAAAATGAATTTATAGTACACATTATTCCATGTGATAGCAATCCCATAATCCTAGCAGTACAACCAATTTCAGGAAACTTTTAGCCAATAGCTTAAAAAGCTGAGCTGAAATAGATATATATACTTTGAAACTTTTTTTTTTAAAGATTTTATTGGGGAATTAGTGGAGGGGAACAGCATTGGGGAATCGGGGAAGGGGAACAGACAAGTTGCTGTCTTTTTGTTCTTCAGTCTAGTTGCAGAGGACGTTGCTTCACTGGCCCATGTTGGTATCATCATTGTGCTCTTCTTGGGTGAGGCAGATTGGTCGCCGGCCTCTGGATGGTTGCTCACGGTGGCTCTTGGTAGCTCACATTGACTGCTAGCCGCTCACACTGGCTGCCGGCCACTCACTGTAGCCTATGGCAGCCTACTGCAGCAGGGGCTGCAGCCTACACTGTCGCCGGGGCTCACACAGCCCAGCTCCAGGTGGAGCTGTTGTTCACCATCTTAGCTGTAGAGGGTAGTGTCACTGGCCTTCATATGTGGGATCTGAATAGGGGCTGCTGGTGTCCCAAACCAGCTCTTAACCAATGAACCACTCAGCTGGCCCTCCTTTGAGACTTTTTCACTTTTTTTTTTTCCCCCCCCTTTTTTGAGGACAGTGTCACTGACCTTCATATGTGAGAACTCAACCGGGGCCGCTGGCTTCCCAAGCCAGCGCTTAACCACCACGCCACTCGGCTGGCCCTCCTTTGAGACTTTTTAAAACACAATGCTTATCATCACATTGGAGGTTAGGTAAAATAAATAAATAAATAAATAAATAAATAAATAAATAAAACACAATGCATGCTATTAAAACCTGTTTTCAACCTATAAGTGACACAGAGAGTACCTAAATTAAGAAAATGTCCAAGGTTTTTTTGAATAATCTACCCAAATATTAAAAACTCTCAGCCAAAGAAAGAAATCCTATGTAAAACTATTAAATGTATTAATTTAACTCAAAGATGATTTCATGAGCATTTTTAATCATTTACCAAATGAAGAGCATTGGGCTTAATGTTGAGCGTACTAAAATGAATACAAAATAATCTTTTTTCTCAAAAACTTGACAGCCTAGTGAAGTAGAGACACAAACAAAACTTTCGATAATCAATCTATAGAGGTTTGCATAGGATGTGATGGAGCATAAGAGGGTTCATTACCTCCAGATGGATTTCAGAGAAGGCTTTCTAGGGGAAAATGAAAATGCTGCAGCTGAGTTTTGAAAGGGCAAAACTGGCTGTGGAGAGATGAGCAGGCTGTTGCACTGAGGGAGCAGCACAAATCAAGACATGCACTGGTAAAGCAACACTGCAAGTGTGCAGAGTTACCAGCAAATCCATGATGCACTCAGATCAAGGGATGGACCTAATGAGGCAGGTATAGGCCAAGTCAGGAGGGGTTTGGTGAGATCTGTTAAGAAGTTCAATTTCAGTCTGTAAATGCTAGGAAACCACAGATATAGTCTAAAGAGGGGAGCTATATAGTCAAATGTGCATGTTGGAGAGAGGATTCTGGTTCTGGCTACACCATGAAAATTCATCTGGGGAAAGTGACACTATACTGGAAGCAAGATTTGATGACAATTGTACTCAGAACAAGAATAGTGAGAGTGCTCTACCCCTAGAGCACTCTTTATAGGGATAAAAAAAAAAAAAGCGGGTCCACTTGAACTGAGTTTAGGCAATACAATAAGAACTTGAGAACTGAATGTGAGAGTTGAGAGGAAGAAGTAGTATAGCCTGAGTGAGAGCTAAATTGCAAGGGGAAGAATAGTTGGATTTGTGGGAATATGACTTTAAAGTTAAGGCATGTTGAGTTACGAGTGACAGTGAGATTTCTAAGTAGCTTTCTCCAGCAGTCCATTGGATATATACATTTGAAGGTCAAGGCCAAGCTCAAGACAGGGATACAGGTTCAGTGGTTCTAACATAAAAGACAGTTATAACCATGAAGCAGATACTTTTGCACAAGTAAAGATTGTTGGGCTTGGAAACAAAATCAATTGTAACACATAGAAGCAAGCCAATGAAGACATATGTGACTATGTTCAGAGGGTCATAAATCTACATGGCCACACATTTTTTCTGTATTCTATTCTTGCTAAGGTCCTTAGTGTTTCTAATGGTCAAAATATTCATTAAATCTTGCCCATTTATATTTTATAGAAACAAAGCCAAGAGCTAATGATGGATTAATATTGAGCAAAATTTAAGTGGTCTAATGAAAATTGATTCCCAGTGATCTCAGAGATTCAACAAAATGCATTGGTATTACCTATCCATGTAGATAAATACATATATATCGCTGGATAAAGGACATGTGAGTAATTTATTCTCATATATAAAAGTCTTACCTGTATGTGCTGAAATGCTCATTTCTCAGTCCATTAGGTTCAATTTAAAGCATATAGAACATGTCTAGAATCGATAGGACTTTGAAGGTTTCATTTTTAATTTTACTCAGATGAAAAATTCTGATAGTTCTAGCACTTACACAGCATCATCAATGGGCCCCTCAGGAAGCATGAGGCCAAGGTTAAATTCCTTCTAAGTCAAGATGCTACAATACCCAGAGAACCAATTTTTACTGTATTGCATGTCTTCTGGTATTTTATTGGCATTCCCAGAATCTGAGAGCAGAAGGGGTGTACTGGGACTAATTTCAGTTGCAGATGTACAACTCTTGACATTAAATTTTCCTTAACTTTCACAAATTCCAAGGTTACTGCTTTAGCTTATTAGTCTTTAGCTAATTTTATACCATGTATGAAAACAAAAGTAGACATGCTGTTTTCCTCAAAATACAAAATACGAGTGTGTAATGGCAGATATGGGTCCTAGTTTCTGCTGAATTAGCAAGTATATGCTAAAGAAAGAATAGCTCAAATCATTTTTTTTCATGACTAAAGTAGTGGCTGTCTGTATACAAAGGAGATGCCCTTCTGACCAAGTGGCATTCCATTACATTGTTTATTATTAAATGTAAGTTTGCATATCCCTAGCTATATTCATATTCTCATTTGCAAAACGGCCAATTAGGCGTAGGATTAGGGTTGGGTTAACCAAGTGTATGGTATATGAGCACACTTCCTATACTATAGGAAGTACAATCCAAAACTTATCTTCAGGGCAAAAATTCTCCCATACTAGTCTACTAGCTTATGTGCCTTAAACCCATCTTTTACTGACACATCATCGCTGGTGATCCTTGCATTAGTTTGACCCAAAAACCTGTTGAATGATACTTCATACCTAAATTTATGTTTGTGTAGTATTTTGCAATTTTCAAATATTTTATAACCAAAGAACTCACTATATAATGACAGAACTGCTGTTATTATTACATTATCTTAATTGAAGCTCAAAGAGGTTAAATGGTTTGCACAGAATTATATGATTAATAAATGGTGGGCCTGATCTAGAAGATAAGTCTTCAGATTTCCATGTAAGCTTTATTGTCACTGTACCCCCCAGGCATCCTATAAAAACAAATAAATAAAATAAAATCCTTGAGGTCTTACACAGGCTAGGAATAGTGCCTACTGTCATGGATAAAATAATTTATTTTATGTTTCTTAGCTGACTGGAGCAGATGACAGCACAATTGAGAAATAAACTTTGTCTTTGACATTCTTATCCATTTTCCCAGACTCCTATTTCTTTCCCCCATCTTTTAACCTCCAGATCTGAACTTAGGGTCTTCATAATGACTCAGAATCCTGAGGAAAGTCATCTCACCTCTTCCTAGTAAGCAATTCCCCTAGACACAAATGTGGAACTCTCTGAGGATTTTCCTTATTTCTTCTGGAATCATTTATTGTCCTCTAAGCTACCAGAGGATAGCTTTGTTCATACATTGTAATATCAGCCATTACATTATGTTTTAATATTTACTGTCATCCATTTGTTCACCTGGCTGTGAGTTTCCAAAAGACAAGTACCTATGTTTCATCTTTGTGTCATCCACAGTGCCTAGAAGAGTCTCTGGCACATAAAAGATGTTCAAGAAAAGCTAAGCCTATGGATCTGAAAACCTGTAGTCTAAAGTGTCGGTGACAATGTATTTACGCCCCTCACAATAACAGATGGATTTAAATATTGAGATTTTTTCAGGGAGAAGCCAATACCTAGCACAAAATAATGACTGTCTCATTATGAAATATCAGACCTTATGATGCTAGAGAAAGATTTTAGGGACAGTGGAGTCTTTCTACTTTTTCTCAAATCATGTTACCACTATTTCTATGGAGCACCATTTTTACTTAAAGAAATGAGTGATAGACAAAATACAGTTATCAACATTTGGTTTTTGGCATACATTTTCTAAAAAAAATAATGCA
This sequence comes from Aselliscus stoliczkanus, assembly GCA_033961575.1. NCBI lineage: Eukaryota > Metazoa > Chordata > Mammalia > Chiroptera > Hipposideridae > Aselliscus > Aselliscus stoliczkanus. The sequence goes on from CM066731.1 coordinate 157,215,330, forward strand.
GTAAGAATGTTAATTCAAATAAACTGACATATGACAATATCTATTGCCAGTTGGTAAAATCATAATTAAAATGGCAAAGGTTAAAGACAAAGAGAATTATAAAAGTAACAAGAGAAAAAGGGAGCTTCCATAAGCTTATCAGCTGATTTCTCAATAGAAACTTCGAAGGCAAGAAGAGATTGGCATGAAATATTCAAAGTGATGAAAAGCAAGGACCTACAATTGAGACTACTCTACCCACAAGGCTATCATTTAAAACTGAAGGTGAGATAAATTGTTTCCCAGACAAGAAAAAGCTAAAGGAGTTCATCACCACCAGATCAGTATTATAAGAAATGCTAAAGAGACTTGAAAAAGAAGAAGGAGGAAGAGAATGAGGAGGAGGAGGAGGAGGAGGAGGAGGAGGAGGAGGAGAAGAAGAAGAAGAAGAAGAAGAAGAAGAAGAAGAAGAAGAAGAAGAAGAAGAAGAAAAAGAAGAATAAGGAGGAGGAGGAGGAGGAGAAGGAGGAGAAGAAGAAGAAGAAAAGGAGGAGGAGGAAAGGAGAGAAAAAAGAACATAAATATGAATAATAAAATAACAATAACTATGAATCTATCAATAATCACTTTAAATGCAAATGGATTAAATGCTACAATGAAAAGATACAGGGTAGCTGAATAGATAAGAAAACAAGAACCATACATATGCTGTCTACAAGAGACCCACTTCAGATCAAAAGACACACACAGACTGAAAGCATGGAGATACAAAAGGGCATTTTATGAAAATGGGAACAAGAAAAATCTGGGGTAGCAATGCTTACATCAGACAAAATAAACTTTAAAACAAAGGCTATAATAAGAGACAAAGGGGGACATTACATAATGATAAAGGGATCAATCCAACAAGAGAATATAACTCTTGTAAACATTTATGCACCCAACATAGGAGCCACCTAAGTACATAAACCAAATATTAACCAACGAAAAGAGAGTAAGACAATCATAGCAGGGGATATTAACATCCCATTGACACCAATAGGAATATAGATACCCTAGACCAGAGGTATTTAATTTACATTTTAGGGCATTTTACCCCATAGTAGCAGAATATACATTCTTTTCAAGTGCACATGGAACATTTTCCCAGATAGACCACATGTTAGGCCACATAATAAGTCTCAATAAATTAAGAAGATTGAAATCATATTAAGCATCTTCCCCAACCACAATAGTATGAAATTAGAAATCAATTACAAGAAAAAAACAAAAACTGGAAAACACACAAACACATGGAGGCTAAATAACATGGTACTAAACAGTGAATGGGTCAACAATGAGATCAAGGGAGAAATAAAAAAATACCTTAAGACAAATGAAAATGAAAACACAATGACCCATAATAGATGGGAAACAGTAAAAGCAGTCCTAAGAGGGAAATTCATAGCAATACAGGCCTACCTTAGGAAACAAGAAAAATCTCAAATAAGCAATCTACACGTATACTTCAAAGTTATTAGAAGGAAGGAAATAATAATGATCAGAGTGGACATACACAAAATAGAGTCTAAAAACAAACAATATAAAAGATCGATGAAACCAAAAGCTGTTTTTTAGAAAAGCTGATGAACCTTTGACCAGTTCACCAAGAAAGAGAGGATCCAAATAAAATCAGAAATGAAGGAGGTGAAGTGACAGCAGACGCCACAGAAATATAAACAATTTTAAGAAAGTGCTACAAGCAATTACACTCCAACAAATTGGACAATCTGGAATAAATGGATGAATTCCTGGAAGCATACAGTCTTCCAAGACTGAGTTAAGAAGAAACAGAAAATCTGAGCACACAATTATAAGTGAAATTGAATCCGTAATCAAAAAGCTTCCAACAAACAAAAGTCCTTGACCAATCAGATGGCTTCACAGATGAATTTTACCAAATATTCAAAGAAGAATTAACCTATCTTTTTCAAACTCTTCCAAAAAATTCAAGAGCTCATTTTATGAGGACAATGAGATACCACCTTATTCCTGTCAGAATGGCCATCATCAATAAATCAACAAACAACAAGTGTTGGAGAAGATGGAAAGAAAAGGGAACCCTTGTGCACTGTTGGTGGGATTGCAAATTGGTGCAGCCACTATGGACAACAGTATGGAGGTTCCTCAAAAAATTAAAAATAGAACTACCTTATCACCTAGCAGTTCCACTTCTAGGTATTTATATGAAGATTCCAAAACACTAATTCAAAAAGATATACACCTTTATATTCATTGCAGCACTATTTACAATAGCCAAGATATGAAAGCACTTAAGTACCCATCAGTAGATGACTGGATAAAGAAGTGGTACATATAGACACTAGAATATTATTCTGCCATTTAAAAGAATGAAATTTTGCCATTTGCAACAACATGGATAGAACTAAAGGGTATTATGCTAAGTGCAATAAATCAGACTGAGAAAGACAAATACCATATTATCTAACTTATATGTGGAATCTAAAGAACAAAATAAATGAACAAACAAAACAGAAGCAGACTCATAGATACAGAGAACAAACTGATGGTTGCCACAGTGGAGGAGATTTGGGGGGCTGTATGAAAAAAGGTGAAGGGATTAAGAAACACAAGTTGATGTAATTGAATATATAGATAGTCACGGGTTGTGGATTATACTGTGGAAGGGAATCAGAGGAAGTGTAATAGATATGTATGATATGGGGGGGAGTAGTGGGGTGGCGAACTGGGGGAGGGGGTTGTCACTTTGAGGGATAAAAAGTATAACTATTGCACTGTGTTGTACACCTGAAACTAATTAGAAAGAAAGAGAAAGAAAGAAAGAAAGAAAGAAAGAAAGAAAGAAAGAAAGAAAGAAAGAAAGAAAGAAAGAAGGAAAGAAAAGTTGATAGTTATGAAATAGTCATGGTGATGTAAAGTACAGCATAGGGAATATAGTCAATAATGTTGTAATAACTATGTATAGTGCCAGGCATGTACTAGACTAATCAGAGGGATCACTTCACAAATGATATAAATGTTTAACCATTATGTTGTGCACCTGAAACTAATACAAAATAATATTATATTGAATGTCAACTGTACTGAAAAAAATAAATATTTAAAAAAAAATAAAGAGAGAGCTGGCTGAGTGGCTCATTGGTTAACAGTTGGCTTGGGGGCCGAGCTCTGAGCAGCAGGGCCACAGGTTCGGATCCCACATGGGCCAGTGATGCTGTGCCCTCTACAACTAAGATTGTGAACAACAGCTCGACCTGGAGGTGGGCTGCCCTGAGTCACCAGCAACTGGTGTAGGCTGTAGTGGGGCTACAGTGGACTGCCGTAAGCTACCGTGAGTGGCTGGCAGCCAGCGTGAGCTGCCATGAACCTCTGTGAGTGGCTGTCCAATGGCCAGCAACCAATCTGCCTCACCCGGGAAGAGCGCAATAATCACAATACCAACATGGGCCAGTGGAGCGACGTCCTCCACAACTAGACTGAAGAACAAAGAACAGGAACGTTCCCCTTTCCAGATTCCCCAACTTTGTTCCCTCCCCCAATTCCCCAATAAAATCTTTAAAATAAATAAATAAATAAATAAATAAATAAATAAATAAATAAAATAAAATAAAGAGAAAATGTTTCCAAAAATTGATCTGCAAGCTCAGCTAGGCTATGAAAATGCCATAGAAATTTTATGAAACTGAAATTGACTTGAAAGCATGTATCAAAGGAAATATCTATAAACGTAAGGCACAATTCATAATAATGACAATGAATAAAAGATACCTAATATGAGATTCACAAAATACCTATATGAACATTATAAAGGAAATTTTTTAAATTTGCTAAGAACTAAAAATAGAATTAAATATATAAAGAAATATGCTTTTTGCATGAACAGAAAAACTAAACATCATAAAAATGTTGGTTGTTGCCCAAATTAACATATAAATTCAATAAAAACTCCAATGAAAATCCTGGTATAATATTTTAGGAAACCCAATGAGCTAATTATAAATTTATTTTTGGAATACTAGCAAATACTTGACAGTATTTTTTGTAAATCAGACACTTTCTAAAAACGTCATACATATCTCTTTAATATCCATACTGACTATTTATTTCATTCTCATTTTACCTATGGTCACACGTTCAGAGGCAAGGCTGAAGAGCAGCAGGCAGAGTGGGCATTTTTGTTCAGCTCCTTCGTTTTACGATGCACTACGACCCCTATGTGGATGAGCCCTGTGGCCAATGAAAGGCAGGACCTGCTAGCTTCTCACTTGTCACTCTACAGCCAGTGTGCTGGGGGGGTGAGGGTGGCTGGGGATGCAGGATGCTATTAGCAATGCCAAGATCCTAGATTTGATTCCTTTCAGAGCTCATTAGCATCACACCTTCCTACAAGTATGTGGCCGCTTTCTGTTGCCTGCTGACCCACGGAACAACGGAGGCCAAGAAAAAGCAGAGAACCAGCTGTTCAAAAAGCCTTGATTTCTAGTGTGAGTCCCAGAATGTATAACCTAAGCTCAGGAAAGAAGCAATGGGAAGCCACCTTTATCCCAGTTCAAATGACCCCTCTTGTGTTATTTGAGACCTCCATGACCAGGTCAATAACACTGTGCAAAAAATGTCTTCACAGAATGGAAGAGTCTACACAAACCAATGAAAGGGAGCAGCAAACTCAAATAAAATGGCCTGGAGACACCATAGCTTGGGGTTAAAAACATTCATCGCCTGTGACCATTTCTTTTTTACCTAATAAAATATATTTTCATATTGAAATAATTTCAAGTAAATTTAACCTGAATAATCATTACTTACAAATATTTAACCCCCACTTATCAACCATCCCAGCTTTCTCCTCTGTAAAAGATTGGGCATTCTAAATAAGCTGTGTATGAACTTTACCCAATAAGAGTGTCTATGTTTCTCTCTTGCTTTTATTTATTTTGGTCAAATCTTGGTTATAAATAAAAACAAGGTTTTTCACATTTATGTGCAGAAGGAAATTGCAGAAGGTAACGTCTAATGAAATCATTCCAAATTTCCATGTTTTTCCTCTTATAAGTGAGAAATCCTTAGCTTCTTTGTGCCTCAGGGACTTTGAGCCTTAGAATTTCCATGGATATATAATGGAGAAATCAGCTGAGAACACAAAGCCCTGGACCCTTTAATACATAGATATAATTTGGGGACACTGGATCTGCACTTCTCTCTTTGTTAAATCCTCGGAATGGCGATGAGAGAATAAGAGTTTAGAGTACTCTTGCTTATAAGTAACGGGAACCCAATTCAATCCAACAAAAAGATGGCTTTTTGACACTCATAATTCAGAAGCCCGGGAGCACTCCATGCACAATTGGACCCAGAGCTCACATCCCAGGCAACTGTACCCCTTGCTCAGGTCCACGTTTTTCAGAGGATCAGCTGAAATAATGACAGAGTCCAACAGGAGCTCTCAAATAACATCCTACTAGCTAAACAACACAAGGAGAAAACATATAAAACTTCTCTTCTCTGGTGTGTCCAGTAAGAACCCCAGATTTCATGATTACATGTCCATCTCTGAATCAGATCAATGCATCTAAGCAGATGCTGGGCTCTTACCTACCATGTCTGACCCATGTGTGTCCCCCCTGCCCTGCCTCCCAAAGCCTATGAGAGGAACCAAACCCCACCCCAACCATATGGACTAAAATGATTTAGGGCTGGCTCCCCAAAGGAAAATTGTGCTGCTGTTCTCAGAAAGGGAAATGGCAGGCAAAAACAGTAGATATTCATTATCAAAGGCCTAAGCTGTTATCACAGAAAAAATATACTATTAGTCACAAGTGGGTGTAGTCAAAAAACACAGCAAGCTCAATACAAACTCATCATCATAACTGCAAAAAAATAAATTACAAATCCATTTGCTATTGCTAGGGAGGCCAACACTGCATTGTCATATGGGCAAGTAATTATAAGTTGTAGCTTTATCATTTGAAAGCTGCTCTGTAGGTATGAGAAAAGAGCAAATGAAGAGTGACACTGAAAGGTTGTTTAACTCATCCCCAGCCACCAATAAAATCATGCCTAAGCCTTCAATTTTTGAAGACCCACAGAAACAAGATGCTACCATAGTCATTCCATTATAATTAAATTATTACAAAAATTGATATATGCTGCCTTTCTAGCCCTCTCCATGCAAAGGACTAGCTCCTTCTGTACATGTCATGAATTAATTTTTTTGTAGCAATTAGTTTCAATGCTCCTATGAGGCATGCTAATCTTCCACCAGGGTAAAATGAGGCACTTGGATAAAACTAGTGCTTTTGAAAGCATGAGTCTCCAGCCCTGATAATAACTTTAAGACCAAAATATGTTCCCTGAATCCACGGCCTATTCACATGGATTTCAAAAGGCTATGAAAAAGAAGATGACCTCACTAGGTGTGTGCTTTTTCAACTGCCAGTTATGACAGCTCCCCCATTTGACACTCACCCCCTTGAACTATCTATCTAGTGGTAGAGTCAAAAGCAGCAGCAATTTCTTGCTCCCACTATAATACTCTATCATAGTCTCACACTGTACTTAATGTAGACTAATTCTATGTTTGTCTAAATAACCCAATACAATTTGTTTCACTTTCATGTGTAGCCAGGTTTTTGAATGCATTATCTGGAAGAAGGGAAAGACATTCTTCTATAGAAGGTGTTTTTTTTTAAAACAAACAAACAAACAAAAAAACCCTCAGGTATTAAATAAATAAAAGGGTCCCCATATGTGCAGCCTGGGACATTGCTTGCAGAATTTAGCAGGGTCAGATTATCAAGTTTCATTATTTGATACATTTTTCAGTCTGGCAACAGAGTCGCAAAGAATTGATGGGAGCAGCAAATTCATTTTAAAATGGGTTTATCACTTCATCAGGTATTCATTTAAGCAGAATCCACAGCATAACTGGATCTCTTTGGCCCTATGTGACATGTTTTTCCAAATGGAATGATAATAAGTATAGAGATGCAATATGTAGTTAAAGACTTCCCATTTCATGAGGCACCCAGATAATCAAAGGAAGAAATTACTTTCATTCTCAAGCCACTGTTCACTAGAGGATCGATGGCCAGCTGTTTCAGAGCCCTGCTAAAGAGAAACCTGGAGCCATGTTTCTTTGGGGGTTTAGTGAATGAGACTAACAGATACGTTATAGAGAAACCATCATAAGGGATTTAGTTTCTGGTGAGAAAAAATATAAATTTAGCATTAAATAAAATATAATAATACATTTTCTTAAAGCTACTAAGCCAGACCAAAAGGGAAAATACCATTCAATTAATTAAGATACAATTTTAATACAAAAACTATTAAGAAACTTCCAGCTATTTCAGATTTCCAGAACATGGTAAATTACGCACGTGAAATGCACCCCAGTCTAAAATCTACAGAATCCAAATTCTAATCCGAGATCAAGATTGTTAATGTGCTGAGTTCTTATAGAATGTCTTTCACGTAATGAATTCTCTCATGGTCTCTTCAAAAAATTCACTTCAAAATATAAATTGTTGGTTTTCCAAATGCATACTAACATTTTGAAAATATGAAAAAACTATAGGTAGTGTAATAGTATGTTCAACAATGACAGGACACATATACAATGGTGGACCCATACGATTATAATGGAGCTGAAAATTCCTGTCACAGTGTAATAGTATTAACACATTACTAATGCATTTGTGATGATCCTGGCTTCAACAAACCTATTATGCTGCCCGTCTATAAAAATATGGCACGTACAATTACAGTAATAGGCTATACCATCTAGGTTTGTGTAAGTACACTCTATGATGTTGGCACAACACACAATGACGACATTGCTTAACAACGTACTTCTTAGAAAGTATCCCCATTGTTAAGCAGCATGTGACTGTATTGATGGGTGTCGCTTAGGTTGGCTACCTAAGTGGGCTCGGAATCCTGCTGTACAGTCTAGACCACTGGTTCTCAATCTTGGCTGTACCTTGAATTACCTGGAAAGGTTATAAAATACTCCATGCTCAGGCCAATTAAGTCAGAAGACCCACGAAGGATTTTTCCCAACCATCAATATTTTAAAAAACAACCCAGGTGCTTCCATTGTGCAGCCAAGGTTGAGAACCATTCGTTTAGAGCAGTGGTTCTCAAAGTGGGATACCTGGAGCAGCAGCTTCACATCACCTGGGATCTTGTTAGAAATGCAAACCAGGTCCCAACCCAGACCTGAATCAGAAACCCTGGGGGAAGCCGGCAATGGAACAGACCATGCAGGTGATTCTGAAGTGTGAGAGCCACTGACCTAAAACTTGGAGCAACCCATTCAGAGAAAGTTTGGATCTGCAGAGCAGACACACTTACCTTGGCTCTTCACCTCTCACTGGTCCAGCACAGAAAGCCGGGGAAGGAGTTAAGCTTTGAGGAGCTTGAAATTACTGCAATTTCAAGATTTAAAAAAAAAAAAAAAAAAAAAAACCCACAAAATTTTGCACAACGTAAATATTTATTTAGAATCAGAGAAATCACAATTTTTTTTTTAATTTCATGCTAACAAGTACCACAAACTACAAGAAAACATAATACTTTTATTAATTTATTTCCTGGGACCCCTCTCTAATGCCCTTTTCCTATTATTTTTTTCCTATGGAATACTCTTTGAATGCCTTATCATAGGATAAAAATGTTATAATATTTTCTGCAGAGATACAAACGATAATTCATTCTTTCCTCTAGTATGGTCTTTTTCTTCCCCGCCCCCCCCCCCCCTTTTGAGGGTTTAGAAAAACTGTCTTTGAGCTTATTGTTGAATTAGGGAAAAACTCCATCAATTTTCACTCACATATGGGCATAGGGTTTTAGGCATTTGAAGTATTTGATTGCCGCCATTAACCTTAAACATTCCCTGGATTGACGTCTCTACCCAGGGCCTCGGAAGCAGTCTTTGCGAGTGAGGAGCCTAATGCTTTATTCTCTTTATGCTAAATCTGTGTTGCACAGACTTTGATACATTAACTTCCCCAATCAACCCACCCCCTAGGTAACTCGTTCTTCTTCTACTGCGGGGAGGAGGAGATGGCACAGAGAGGAGGAGTGTTTAGGGAAAAAAATCTCTCCTGATGGAAACTAAATGAAAGGAATCTTTGTTCCCCTGAAAATCAAAAGGGCCGCTTTTTGGGCTATCTCCATATGGAGAAATGTATGCAGTCAAATAAAGTCACCCAACCAGATGCTCTTCCCTCTATCGCCCTAAAAACGTGTGATGCTTCAGCTTCGGAAACTAGAAAGCCCCAATGAGGTCTACTGTCATCCTGCAGATAATGAAGTAAGGCCAAGAGGCACGCTGTGGTGGCCAGCGCCAAAGCCTCCTCCCTGCCTTTGTGAGAGTTGAGTGTTCAAAAATAGAGAACTACTGAAGACCCCAATCCGGAGAACAATTATTATTTGGACACAGTTCAAAATGGGTTATTTTGGTTAACTCTCAAATCAGCAAGGAAGCAGCAAGTAGGATATACAGAGGACAAGGATTAAAAAAGCTGATACAAAGGAGCAGCTTTGCCTCCCTTGTCACCCCTGCCCAGGGGTGCAGCTGCAGAATGAAGTCACCACCACTGGAGAAGAGCTCAACTGTGGGTTTGCTGTCTTTTATACCTACAGACACTTCAGCACCCAGACACACCTCACTTAACATATAAAAACAACAATTCTGCCCCGTAGGGAACTTCCCACAAGGTCCCAGTTCTTCAGATTCCTTCCAGACCTGCCCTGAGACAACCTCTCCTTAGATACACCCGCTTTCTGGACTCAGGGACTTTCCATTTATGTCCACTAACTTGCAGAGTGCCTGGGACATAGCAGATGCCTGACAAATGTGTGTAAGATGAATGAATGCATAAACTTAAAGTTTACAGGATTATAAAATAGAATGTGACAAGTACATGAGAAATAATAAAGAAGTATATCTGGTATAGTGTTTTCTTTTAATTTAATACTTTAATAAAATAGCTGCTTAAATGAACACCTCTTTACAAGCTGTCTTTTATCACTATTTGTCTGCTGACAGGCTGAAAAAAAAAGAACATATCTTGTTGGGGAACTCAAGAATGGCTTAATGAAGTAGGTGGCATTTTGGATGAGTCTTGAAAGATGGGATTTGACAGATGACATATTTCAGGGAGATATCCCAGATGGAGGGAACCTAATTAGCAAAAGACATTAAAGCAAGAAGGCATGAGGTGTGTTTGGAGAAAAGCATGATACAGTTTCCCTGAAGTGTAGGATAACTGAGAAAACTACTGCAAGTTTGGGTCTGGCATGGAAATCTGAAGAGCTGGGATTTCTGTCAGTAGGAATGTGGGCGCCATGGAAAATTTTGATGAGGGGAGTGACGCATCAGAACTGTACTTGAGGAGATGTATCTGCCATCAAAGATGCAGTGAGTACTAGAAAAGAGAATCACTACAGAGCCACGAGATCAGCTAGGATATTAAAGCAACTATCTAAGTACAAAGGAGCAAATATTAACTCGGATGATAGCTCCAGACACAGAAAGGAAGAGATGAATGTGAGGAACAATGTAGGTGAAGATTCTGCTAACCGTGTCAGGTAGGAGAATGTGTGAGTACAGGTAAATGGCACAGTAGGGCATGGAGGAGACATCTAAAAATGCTCTGACATTTTTAATCTGGAATCATCCTAGCAGACTTTTCCTGAGAACATGCTGTGTAATTTCCTGCAGACAGGCTCAGCAGACCACTGGGTAAACAGGTCTGGCCCTTTAGAAGTCGCCTCCAGACCTAAACCTAAGCCCCAGGAAGACAGAAACCGTGTCTGTTTTTCTCACTATTAAATACTCAGGATATAACCTGCTACTTAGTAGGAGTAGTTATGTAAGAAATATTTGTTAAATAAAAGAATGAAGACTATAGTTGAGCAGAAAAGATTAGGATAGCAAAGTACAATGAATGTAGAAATTAAGGAAATGAATCAAACAATGAATGTAGAAATTAGGGAAATGAATTAATTTGTTAAATAACACCAACAAATTACACTTTGCAAAAGGAGGAAAACCATCTAAGACCAGTAGCAGCACTAGACAGCATTGGGAAATAATAATACTACATAGATGAAGTAGGTTATAATTCACAGGCTTAGAATTCACCCGAGCTTTGGAAAGAATGTGAACCCAAGATACTTTTGTACTTAGATTACCCTGAAGCAAAAATTGCAACATTAGAAGTTGATGCTGTTTTTTTTTAAAAGTTGAGATTAGGAAGTGATGGGAAGGTTGAGTTGCCCATGGTACCTGATTCTGAGTGATCATACTTTCTGGAGACTATGTAGAGGTAAACAGGTTGGGATATGTGACAATCTTGATGTCAGATTGAGCTTTTTATAAGTCAAGCCGCTTACTCCTCAGTTAAAAACCTTCCAATGGCTTCCCACTACACTTAGGAAAAATCCAAACTCCCTAACATTGCCCATTTGTTGTAATAGTCCTACAACATCTGTTCCCTGCCAACATCTTCCACCCCAATTTATGTCTCCATCTCTGGCAGCCATGACACTGCGAACACATCTACCATCTTCAGTTTCCCCAAAACTGATTCTTCTCCCTCCTCTTTTACTTCTGATTAGAACACCATCCTTCCAGCCACCACGTGTTTCCCCCATCCATTCAGATTATCTTGTTAATGTCTACTTATTCTACAATCTCAGTTCTAACAAATATTCTTTGGGGAACACTTCCCTTCTCCTTAGTTCAAGTCAGATTTCCCTCTTACATACCATTAAGGTTCCACCATTAGGGTTCCATGCATCTTCACTTTACAGCGTTTATTATAGTTTATAATTAGACACTTATTTGTCTCCTTTTTAAGTATAATTCTCTGACAAAGAACCATAATCTCCGTGATGATAATGTTGGCTTTGGTTCACTTTGATACTCTCAATATCTAGCAGAGTGACTGGCTTATAACAGTACTCTACAAACATTTTAATAACAATAATAATAGCTATTGTTATCCTATACATATTAAGAATTTACTGAGTCCCAAATATTGCTCTAAGTGCTTACATGAACTGAAGGCAGTAGAATGTGATGTAAAAAGCATGGACTTGAAAACTGACAGTCTGGGTTCAAACCTCAGCTTTACCATTTAGTCATGTGTGAACTCAGGAAAATCATTACATTTTTGGTACCTGAACTTCCCCATCAATACAGCTGAGATAATGCAGAGTTGTGTCATGGTTAGGTAACTGAGAACCGGAGAGATTGATTAGCCTGCCCACGGACTTCAAGCAGCAAGCAGCAGTGCTTGCAAACTGAATCTGCTATTAAAGCACTACATAGAGGAGTAATAGCATACATTATATATAATATGAAGATGATTTCCATTTCTAAAATTACTGTATAGATAGGCTGAGACATCCATAAGCACCTGCACCTATCTTTCCCATCCTACCCTGCTCAGTCCTTTCCCCAGAGCAACATGGAGGCTGTTAGGCCTAGACCCATGAGGAAATATGCCAAGATGTAAAATCAGGCCAAACCTAGAATGAATCTTAGAATAAGACCAACAACCATAGGTGCCCTGGAGTGGACTGGTGACAAACGTTACCGCACTTGTGTCTTGCTTTTAAGTGGAATGTCACTTCACTAACAGATTTCAAATGTCATTCCTTTGCACATACATACCAACATGCTTTATTTAATATTTATCACATAATAAACACATGAAAGATTGCACAAAATCTGTGCTCAATGACCCTTGATGACAAAGCATTAGTGACCCTATCTTTTTCTAGACCTAATGATATTTTGCTCCAATAGCCTAGTGCTATATCTCATATGAAACACATAAGACACTCATGCATAAAATTAATATAGTAAGCTCTCTAGGCAGTGATAAATTGGGAATGGAAACAGGCCCACAGGATCATGTCATCTCTCTTGAAGGCAGATTTCCCATAAAACCTTGAGTCACCTACATCTTGACTGGTAAGGCTCTTTTGGAAATTATGCCATCATATCCCATGAAACCCAATAGGGCATGTGCAGTCAAGGTGGAAATAAAGGGTGCAATGAAGCTGTTGAGGAGATGCTTAAAAATATGACTACTTCATTTTATGTGAAAAGGCTATTGATCTCCAAGCATTAAGAGAGCTTTCAGCTTGCCCTCTATGATTAAGTTATTCTCCCCACTCTGCACCTTTCCGTTCACCTCTGTATAAATGGGTCTTGAATTCTCTTGTGTTATGTAGGGGCAAATGAAGGTGATTGTAAGCCTGGGAAACCTTTGATAAGCAGCTATCAAGAGTACCATCACGGAAAAGCAGGGTTGCCTTAATTTCTCTAATAATCACTGGAAAGCACCTTTACATCTGAAAGCACGAATCTCATGAAGACATTCACAAATAAAATCTGTGCCCTTGCAAACACGTCTTAGTCATCCACACAATGAACCTTACTGCTAAGGTTTGAAACAAACATTAGAAAGTGGGTTTTCTGAAAACTAAACATTGTATTTAAAAATTTCCGTTTAAAGGTTTTGAAGAACAAAGGAGGTAGCCGTTGCTGCTTGGATCCCATTAGACCTCCATGACAAGAGGAAAATGAAGGATTTGATTTATTTGGGGAGTACACTGTTAATTTGCTCTATGTGTCATGTTATGCTTGGCAGCATCTGAGAAAAATAAGGGATTCTGGTTGAAATGATATTGAGGATGACGGTAACTGGGTTTTACTTCGCCAGGCTCAAAACAGCAATGAACTTCAGATGCCTGCTATGGCATTTTTTATTCTCATTGCAACTCTAGTTGCAAGAGTGATTTTTCAGAATGCGTGTCTCATATTGTTACTGGACAGTCAGTAAAAATTGTTTATGTGAGTGTGTTGGATGGATTCCTTTTGACCTTGCTGGTATTTCTGTTTCTTGTGTCATTTTGAAGAAGAAAATGGAAAACAAACCTTGTCTTCTAAGGTTCTTTTTCCAAAAGGGACACTGGCTAACATTCCCTTTTTACCTCTTCCAGGTGGGGGTCCAGAAGCACAAGAGTAGTTTACATATTAAATTGATAACAGGAGTCTCTATGGAAAAGTAAAGCCAGGTTGAAACATACCCTGAGGGGATTCTAAGGTGCAGAAATATGATCTTGTTTCTGTATAACCAAAGCATTAATATTAATAGTGAATCCGGTGGACTTGCTTAGCAAGCAACATTTCTCCCGAGAACGTTCTCACCGCACTGACAATGCCCCTTGGTTCTTTTATTTATTTATTTATTTATTTATTTATTTATTTATTTATTTATTTATTTATTTTTAATTTAAGCCGAGCCCTCCTGCCACCTGTTGGCAGCTCAGCCGCAGCGGCAGCTCAGTGACAGCTCAGCTCGGGCTGGGCATCGAACTGCTGTTGCTCAGAGCTCAGCTCACACTCTGAGCGAGCTCTTAACCAACTGAGCCATTCGGCCGGCCCAATAACTGACTATTCTTAAATACTCTGACACTACTCAACAATGCCCCATCTGGGTTCTGATTTTGTTTCTTGACTTTGAAATCCAGGCACCAGAATGTTAGTACTTTCTTGCAGATTCTTCCTTTTCCTTACAGGTCAGGAGCTCCAACTCATCCTTCCATTGTAATACATACTTCTTCCCATAGTTACACAGGGCTTCCCTTCCTCCACCCTCCCTTTATGAAGGGTTTTTTTCCTCTGTATTTCCCCATGTTTGTGTCATGCTGAATTGTTGCATTTCTAATAGCAACTGTCCTAGACCCTGAATTATGGAAGCTAAGATTTACTTAAATATTAACTGAAAAAAACTAGTACTTTTTTTTTTTTTTTTGAGGGCAGTATCACTGGCCCTCATATGTGGGACCGAACCGGGGCCACTGGCTTCCCAAGCCAGTGCTTAACCACCGTGCCACTCGGCCGGCCTGAAGTTGCTCTTCTTTTTTTTTTGAGGGCAATGTCACTGGCCCTCATTTGTGGGACTGAACCGGCGCTGCTGGCTTCCCAAGCCACATTTTTAAATGCACTATAAAGTTCTCAGAAAAGCACAGCTCACTAGAGGAGAAACTGCATTCCACTCTGCCATGATCAGAGTTCCTGTCTTATGGTCAAAATTGTTTCCCACATCTTTTTAACTGATACATGTCTTTGTAAATTTGGGGAAAATATGTGAGTGAATGTTGTAATTACTGATGAAAAACATGGAACTCATTGTTCAGGATGATAGATTTTTATGTGTTACTACTTCTGTTTATTTATAAAGCATTTCAATGTATAGTTAAAGTTATCATATTTTGTACACTGTAAATAAATCATTCTAAGAAGCTACTCATACGTATTAGAGCTGCCACAGCACATATTGGGTTATTTGGAGGTTATGAGAGATTGATTCTGTTTCTTAGCCTCTGTTTTGGCTTCTTGAGGGAAGATCAGATCTCTGTGCAAAAATGAAGACAAGGTTTTTCTATGTAAAAAGACAATATGTCCTATCTCATTCAAGAGCTACTAATGGGGGTCTTCGCTAGACTATATTAAGCTTACAAATCTACATCACTCTTTTCTTTCTCCAATAATTGTATCTTACGGTAGGTATGCACAAATAAATAATTCTCACTAATGGAAAAATAAGTCTTTATCTGCTTAGAACCCCAAATGCACTAGAATGTTAAACCTGAACTAATATTTTTAAGTTTACATTGTCCACCCCAATCATTTTATATTTGAGCAAGTACAGCTCCAAAGACATAAATGGTTTGCAAAATAACACAGTAATGGAACATATAATGCATAATCATACAGAATTGGGATACCTAGTGTACAATACTGGAACTTTCTGTTAAAAAATAATGGATTTAACTCATGTTCATCTCCTCTCTTCATACCACTAAAATATTAGTATATAAATGTTTTTAAGTATAAACTCATAACAGCAAAGAAAATGAAAATAGAGACAGCCTGTAGATAAGAGATTTCACAGATTTCTAGAACATAGAGGTGGATGAAGAAAGGATACTTAATGGAAGAAGGCAGAGGGAGCTAGTGTTCTTAGTATTAACATGTGTGGCAGATGGTGGAAGGCATAGGAAATCCCAAAGTAGCCGAAGTCCAGCAGACCCAGAGATAAACCAGCCTGGCATATAAGAGAGACATATAGTTTTACAAATGAAGGTTCCAGAAATAAAAGATGATTGTCAATGAAATAGAGCTTTTGAGAAGGGTGAGTGCGGGTATGTATATGACAAGGAAGTTATATGGCAAGATGAAAACAAAGCTAAGTGAAATACAAGGAAAAATAATTGCTATACAAAAGCAGAATATAATCCTATTTAGCAGTCAGACTTGTTCTAAGACCAGATATTTTAGAATGGTTGAGATGATTCAATTGAACAAATAGCTATTGAACATTTACTATAGACAAAGAACTGTTGGAGTTACAAGTTATAGAAGAAAAGTCCTTGTCTTCCAAGAGCTTAGGTTAGGTGAAGGAGACAAACATATACACATCTAATTTGCCAGATCATGGAGGGCATGGGATCCCAGAGAAAAAGAATTTGCACACATTTAAAATGCTTCAGCAGCACGGAGGCATCAAATGTATATGGTGTAAAAGAAATCATATTTTTAAAAATCAATCTAATAAAGGCATGATTTTCATCCAATAAAATGCACCTGTTTTAAGGGAACAGTTTTACGAGTTTTGACAAATGTACATGATTGTACAACATCCTAATCAAGATGTAGAATATTTCCATCCCTCCAAAAACCACCTCATGATTTTTCAGTCAGTCTCTCCCTACCCCACCCAGGCAACTATTGATCTGACTTCTATCACTATAGACAAATTTGGCCTGTTCTGCAAATTTATATAAATGGAACTATATAGTATTGACTCTTTTGTGTCTGGATCTATTCACTCAGCATAATGTTTCTCGAGCTTCCTTTAGTCTTCTGCTCCCTGCCCATGTACCTTAAAATGAAATGCCTCTATCAACAGAACACACCCACTTTCATAGATCCTGTGCCCAGCCTCTGTTCCAGTTATCTACTGCTATATAACAAACAACCCCAAAACTTAGAGAATTAAAACACAACAAGCAGGGCCGGCCGAGTGGCACGGTGGTTAAGCGCTGGCTTGGGAAGCCAGCAGCCTAGGTTCGGGTCCCACATATGAGGTCCCACATTTTTTGGGCTCAAAAAAAAAAACAAAAACCCAAAAAAACACAACAAGCATTTGTTCCTTATGAATTAGCCACTTGGGTAGGACTTGATGTTCCACATGACATCAGTGGGGCAGTTCAACTGGGGCCAGAGTATTCACATCCAAGATGACTCAGTCACATAGCTGGACAGTTAGTGCTGGCTTCTGGCTGACAGCTTGCCAGGGCAGGGCTGCCAGTCAAGGGCCTTAGTTCATCTCCATAGGGGTGCTTGGGCTTCCTCTCAGCATGGTGGTTGGATTCTAAGAACTCTTTTCAGGAGATAGGATGTGGAAGTAGAAGTTGCTGATCTCTTAAGGCCTGATTTCAGAAACTGGCACAATGCCACATCTACTAGGAAAGTGTTCTGTTAGTAAAGCATTTATAGAATTTATCCAGAATCAAGGAGCAGAGACATGGACCTTGAATAGAAAGGTGTGAGGGAGACAGTACCAAAAATTGCAGCCATTTTTAATCTAACACACCTTCCTAGTCAACAACAAAGGAAAGCTACAATAGGAATCTACACAAATTAGCCTAAGTCTTCTTGTAAGGCATTTGATGAAAATAAATGTAGGATGGTAAATGACTAAGATGAACAAACAGAATAATGGTGGGGGTAAAGGACTGATATAAATAATTGGAAATAACTTGTTTTCATCTAATTTTAACTCAATTTTAATTTGTATTTATATCAAAGATAATAGAGAAATATTATTATATCCATAAAATAAGCACAGGCAGGTCGCAATTTTTAAAAAAAGGAATCTGAGAACAAGAATACATTCCTGAAAGTTATATATATATTTACCAAAATATAAAATTCACTAGAGAAATTGAATCCTAGGATGGATATGGCTGAAGACCAAGTTAGACATCTGAAAGATAACAAAAAATAAATCACTTGGAATTTAAGCTAAAAGATGAAATAGTGAAGCAGAAAAAATTAAAGCGCATAGAAACTTGAATCAGAAGGCACAACATCTGTCTACTAGGCGTTCCATAAGGATAATCCAGAGAAAAATAAAGGAAAGAGATCAGCAAAGAAAGAGAAATTACCTAAAAAAAAAAAAAATACAGGCATTTTCAGATGGAAAAGTTGCCTAATATGAAAACGAATGAATGACAAAGGTTCACATGTAAGCAGTTTTTGGTGAAATTTTTGAAGTTGAAGATTAAAAAGGAAGCTCTATAAATTGGGGTTGGGGGTGTAGAATCGATAATAAAAAGATTAACATTAACAGTTAATTCTAAAAGAGAATAATTAATGCCTTCAAATGTCTGAGGAGAAATTTGAACTTATAATTTTGTGACTAGCCTAAGCTATCAAGCAAATGTGTAGGCAAAATAATTACATTTTCAGACATGTGAGGACGCAGTAAACTTACCTTCCAAGGCCCTTTTTGAGAACAGCCCTTAAAGTTATATTCCAGCAAAATGAGGGGGAAAAAATCCAAGAAAAAGAAATGAGACCTCATAGTGAAACCAACCCATGAGTGTAATAAGACGATACCCTAAGATTATAGCAGTTAAAGCAGGTCGGATTAGAATACAGATGGAAGTCTCTAGAAAGAATGATTCAATCACATTTCTTTAAAAATATGAAAAATATTTACAAGGGTTCCATAAAAACAAAAACAATGCATTTCAAAATTCTGGGGAGAAACAAACAAAAAGCTCCACGGGAGAGTCATGATCCAAACCTGAAGCCAACTTTTGAGTAAATAAAGGAAGAATCCACATAGCTTAACACTGAGAACATTCCCCTTCAAATGGCACAGGTTCAGTGACATAGCATTGTTGTCTTTCTCTCTGGATCTAATCATAGACTTCTTGATTTTGGGCTGTAATACATAAAATTTACATAATCATAATACAGTATGTAATGTTCAATGTTTTAATTTTATAATTAACCTATGGACAGAGCTCCAAATCCTAGAATGGATCTCTCATAAATATATATATGTATATCTATACATATGTGTGTATATATATATATATATATATATATACACACATACACACACATACATACGTACATATATACATATACATACACATCTTTTAAAAATCTATTTTAGGGCCGTCTGAGTGGCTCGGTTGGTTAAGAACTCGCTCAAGAGTGCGAGCTGAGCTCTGAGCAACAGCAGGTCGATGCCCAGCCCGAGCTGAGCTGCTGTTGAACTGCCAACAGGGATGACTCACCTAAAAAAAAAAAAAAGTCTATATATATTTATCTATGCATGTGCATATGACATACATACATACATACATACATACATGTGTATGTCCTTACATGCATCTCCTCTATAAAATCAACAAAACTGATGAGCAGGAGTGAAAAAGAGTGGCAGAGAGGGCAGTTTGCTAATTTCCTAATTTTACATAAATAAATACTGCTTAACATTAATCTTTCAAAAAAACGAGAGGTTTAGCTATATAATTTACAGTTCTAGAGTAGAAATTGGAAGATCTAAAAAGAATAATAGGTAGCATATAGACACTAAATTCCAGTTATTCTGGTGGTTAGTATACAGACATTCCTTAGAGTCATTGAATCAGGAAATAAGTTTACAGGTATGCCTTTAGTTTACAGGTATGCCTTTTAGTATTACTGAAGTCACCAACGTTTTGAGGAGGTAGGCGCAGGAAGCAGCTCTCTTGAGCTGAAGGCAAATCCTTCTTGCTAAGCAGCTGAGAACTTCAGTCCTGGAGGGGAATCTGGGCGCTGAACTATAGCATCTGCTACCACGAGCAGCTGGAGTTGTTCATAACTATGAATTCTTACAAAGGGGACTCAATAATTGGGTTTTCGTTGTACAGAGATTTCCTGTTACTAGTAATTATGAGGTGATTTTTTTCTCATTTTTATTAAAACTATTATTAGTGTTACAATAGCATAAAAAATAATTCCAAATAATTCTTTCCAACATGAATATCCTTTTGTAATAGGCTGTCTGTAGAACCATATGCAATTAAGACATGTTTGCCCAAACACTCCAGAACATAAGGCATATTCCTCTTCTTATGAAAAATGTAACTTTAAAAATGTGGGAAAGTCTCATCTCTCCTAATTACAAATTCTCTGTTAAATTTATTCTACTTCTACTCTTTATCATGAAAAGAGAGTAGTACATATTCAAGTCCATCACTTCTTCACCTATAGGTTGCACACACAGTAAAACTTTGTTAATTCTGTTTTCACCAAATTAAATTTATAGTTACTGTAACAGAATATGGGTTGTTCTATGATTTTTAAAATAGCTTTATAGTTTTCCAAAAAAATTATATTCATAAAATATTCAACAATTGCAGGAAAATATAAAGAATAAGGCAATTAATCACTTAAATCACACCACTCAAAAATAACCAGTGTTAACCTCACTCTAGATATCTCTCTGTACTGATGAATAAGTGGATGGGTGGATGGATGGGTGGAGGGAAGATAGATAATAGAAAAAAAATTGTATAAATGGGATTACATGTACATACTACTTTACAGAATCTTATCTTTACAATAAAGTAACAACTATGTGTCAAATTCTTAAAATATTTGTGATCATAATCCTTTAGATCCTCTCAAACTTCTCATGAAAAATCATTGTGCTTTGTGACCTAGACTTTTTCTAGTTTAATTTTAAAATGCCCAAATTATTTTTAAGTTTATATTTTTTTATTTTCATAGTGATATAAACACTGCTAACATATATTAACATTTACAATGTGTCAAGTACTACGTTAAGCACTTTTACATGGTCATCTCATCTCATTCAGTGCCTTCAATATGCCCATAAAAAACTGAGTCCAATTAGAGAGGTTAAGTGACAAGTCCCAGGTTCAACAGCCAAGTATTCAACTGGATCTGAATCCTGGCTTTTGGACTTCACAGCATTCACTCTTAAGCACGTGCATAAACCCCTCATTAAAATAGCCCAGTACAGACCAAGCAATTAATAATATTTTCCTCATTTGAATTGACAGTGCCATATTCAGCAAATATTAAGAATCTACTAGATATCAGGTGCTGTGGTATGGGACAAAGAATTAAGGAAAAAAAGGAAAATGAAAGAAACATTTGTGTGATTTTATCATAAAAGAACAAAGTAATGGCCAAAGGATGCTGCTTGTCTATTTTTATAATGTTTATATTTACTGATTGAAAAATTAATTGTGGTTTGTTTCTGGCCTGCCCTTTTTCTACACACAGTATGTAAATATGCATTTTCTTGTAAAACTGAGAATATACTTTTTATTCCATTCTGTAGGCATTTCTTTTATACATATTATAGATGAGCATTTCCCATCACATTAACTATTATTTTAAAAAATAATTCTTACTAGCTCTTTGGATGTAATTTTAATGGGCACATTTTAGCATATCGTTGAGCTATAAAATATTTAAATTACTCCCCAATTGTTTAATGTTTATGCTGTTAACTTTTTTTTCTATTATTAAACAATATATTTAATAAACTTTAGGAAGGTCCTAGAGCAGAAATAAAATGATTCAACTTTTTCAATTATCCAAGACAAGAAGAGGATGGAATTTATTCAAGAGATTTTCTGATACTTAGAAACCCAAATTCATTTCCTCGGTAGTGTTCTGTCTACTTTTTATCCTTGTATAAAATGACAATTTCATTTTCTTCTTTAAATCCCTTCTCTAGTTAATGTATTGTTTTCTCCACTTTTTTTAAATTTTTCCTTGTTTGTTTATTTTTCTGAGTGAGGGTCACCTTTGATGCTGAAAATAGCCAATTAGGGAATATCTAAATTTCTGGGGAAAGCAACTCTTATTTTTTCTCATTATTTTACAGTCTCTTGTTTTCCAGTGAACACAGGAAAATTCATACAGTACCAATCTGTATCCAATGCCCTGTGCAGAGTTCACCATCATCACCGAATAAACGTTGAAGCTTTGGCTTAGGAAATTCAAGCACTTCAAGCTGAGGTCCAATTCTCTCAAAGTGATGTAATATTAATGGCTTTGGTTGTTTTCTTTCCCTCAGTGGAGATAAATAGTTCAGTGGCTTAATTTTTCATGCTTTCATGAATTTAAAAATAAATTTTAAAAAATCCAAAGGCAATAAATTATTCATCATGTTGCTTAATCTTAAATCCCAGGTTAATTTTTTTCTATAATTTTCACATATACTCTTTCCTGTTCCATAATACTTCAGACACTAGTTAATAAATACATGTGCTTGCATGTTCATCATTGGGTTTAATCACATGAATGCTTATCAAATCCAAGGGACTAATTACCTTAAGCTTTCTACTGCATCAAGGAGTATTTTGCTGGTAATTAAATATTAAAAAAGCAAAAGATATCTCTTTATATGTAAAATGTAAACTGATTTATTCTCATTAGGAAAGAGAGTATAAAGTAAAAGAAAATTGGCAGAAAAAAAAACACAAGATATATTCATATTGGCTTCCTTGAATCCATTTAGATTTTTTTTTTCTTCATAAAGATTTGGAGAAGCCATTTAGTTTGCACAAGAAGACCAGAAACCAACCATCATATATAGTGCTAAACATGCTTCTGTAATTCCATCTACTACATGTTAGGGTTAGTCATTAGAGCTGTAACGATTTGGACAAGGAAGTGGTAGCCATTGTTTAAATACAGAATATGACTTCTTGTATATGAAAACACATTTCTCATGGGTCAGCTAATCCAGAACATTTGTCATGAGGCTTTACCAGTGTGAATGTAAAACTGACAATGGGGCAAATACCAGCATTATCAGTTTTGTTGAGTGCTGTCAGGTATTTAAAGGATGCAAAGTTGACTCATGGCATGATAAAATGCTGACAAGGTACTGGATAAAAGCAGCCTCAAGTTGAGAGAATATTTGTATTTGACAACACTGGGCCATTTTGGAGAATATCTATATGCATTTTTGCTGAAAATTGGCACTAGAAATAGTGCCAATTTTTCCAGTGGTTTTTAAACTGTATTTCCTGAGAAATAAAATTCTCTGTTCCTGCTCCCTCATTTTACAAGTGAAAAAACTAAGCATTAGATAAAGCATTTACCTACTCTGCAATCACCTGGTGGTAAAATCATGTATACTATCCAACCCTTTCACCTAGCCCAGCAGCTTTTTGGGTTTTTTTGTGATACTTCTTTCATATTCTAAAAAGTTCCACTTTGGATTGAAAGTTTCCAAAAGTCAGATTACTTTTGGCCAACTTTCTTTTCTTAATTTGCTGAATACAACTGGAAAGTCAAGCTCTGAGAGAATTATCAGAAAGGGGAACTTTTATTTCAGTGACCCAACTTTCCTTTTCTAAGTTCCAAGAATCTCTACTAGGCCTATGACTTTAAGTTATTCGACTTTGTTTTGCCTTAATGACTTCAGTTTTTAAAAAGAGTATCACGTGATAATGACATAATAAAACAACAGTAAGATATCATTTCATATTTATCAGGCTAGTATAGATAAAAATCTAATGGTATCAGGTGTTTTTGAAAAAAATGGGGAGATAACACTGAAGTGCTGCTCAGGGGATAGTAATGTAGTTTAACCTTTGAAAACTGGTAAATTCTAGTGGAGTTAACAACACAGTATTTTATAAGCCAGAGATACTACTTCTCGTTATACAAGTGTGTACCTAAGTATCTTACAGGAGACATCTGTGAGGATGCCCACTGTAACATTATTTCTTAAAATAGAAAATTGAAAACCAAGTCCACCAAGAGAGGACCTGGAAGGGTGGGTTTCCAGTTGCCCATGTAAGGAGCTTGAAGTCACTACTTTATCCACATGAGTGAAAAGCTAAACGAACTGCAAAATCAACAACTCTTCTTGGATCTATAAGAGAAGAGAGGACACAGAGCAAACCTCAGCCTCCCAGGGAGAAGAGACAAAGGGTGAATACAGGGAGTTGGGGCTTACCAGAGAAGAGACACTCTAGGAGGGGAAACCAGCTCTGTGGAGGATATCTTTTACCTTAATTGATGAGTTGCTAGAGCTCAATGCATATAAGTCACTCATAGGAGAACCCAACCATGGAGTGGCCACCACAATATTGTGAGACTTACCTCAAGATGCTTGAACAAATTTTCATAGTGAATATCCAGTAAATACGGGAGGAAAATCCCCTTGGGCTTCTGGCAAGGGGAGGGGAAGAGGAATCGTTTTGAAATCTAGCAGAGCACTTGGGCTTTCTTAATAAAGCCTGTCCTCGGGAGAAACTAGTTACCCAAAGCCTAACCTGAGTATAATTAAAGCCCAGCTGATCTGGGAGAAGGGACATACCCAGCTCCAGCTGGCTTAGCCACCCAGATGTGAGGTCGCACTTCGCTGAATGTAAACCAGTTCTCTTTGTTTCCATTGCTTTATAATGAACTGTAGTTTATTCAAACATTGAAAAATGTCAATGAACATTATTGAACAATATTCAAATAATGTAATGTTTGAATCTCCTAGCTAGGTTAGAGTACTACACAGAATCATGTGCTGAAATTGCCTTAATTAAAAGACTGATTTTGCTTCCAAAACTTGTTATTTCTTGAACCACCACTCTTAAGATTTGTCTAAAGGGTACTATGCATATAAACTTATAATTGTTTCTTTTACGTGCAAGAATGACTCACCCTTAGCATCAGACAGAACCATGAGCACACACTCATAATATGGCCACCATTGCAAGAAAGACTATCCTCTTTGATGATATCCACTTTGCCCCCACACTACTATACTGATTCCCAAGGGGATCCACCAGTGTAACCTTTGACCCTGCTTGTCAGTATTTTCTGTCTTCGGCTTGACATGAATGAACTCCTTCCAATCAGTAATTTCTCTATATCAGGGGTTAGCAAACTTTTGAGATATAGGGGCCGCCAGGGGTCAGCAAGCCGCTGCTCACAAACTGTGGCTCTGAAGTAAAATTGAAAATGAAAATAAAATTATCATAGTTTCATTTATAAAATTTTTAAAGGATATTATTCATATAATGGTGATTACATAAAAATATATTCATGGCTCTCGAATAATTTTTAAACTGTTAGGAGGGACAGGATTGGCTCTTCCAGGGGTCCACAAACTTTTGACACAGAATGTACCAAAAGAGTTGCATGTGGCTCGCGAGCTGCAGTGTGCCGACCCCTGCTCTATATTGATCACTAAGCTTTAATTCCTGCAAGACACTTATATTTTCCTATTTTCCCAATTATTCAACTGATTTTTCTCAAGATTCGGGATTTGAAAGAATATTTAAATTTCCCGAGAAATATTAAGAAGGAATTCCCACATAGAAACCATAATGTGCACTATAAAACATGGACTCAAGAAATAGTCACCGATTAAATGCAATCCCAATAAATATCTCATCAGAAAAAAAAAAAAAAAAGAAATAGTCACCACATTCCTGACTGTGATTACAGCTAAGAAGAGGCAGAAGGATGAGTCTAGAGAGAGAAATAAAAGGATCTGAAATTATATCTGCTGTTTTATGAAAAATTCATAACAAAAATGATAAAAATCATGTCTGTTAGTTCTGGTGAGGGGTATATATGTGTTGGATAATTTATTTCATTTTCCTGGGTTTTAAAATTTTTTTTTCCAAAAGAACTGCTAAATCCGATTGCTGGGCCTCACTGACAGAGGCCCTGATCCTGTGCGTCTGGGGTAGAGACTAGAAACCTGCATTTTTCATTAGCACTGAAGATGATGTTGGGACAGAGCACAGCACCAAACTTGGATGAGTGCTAGCCAATTCCAGGGAAACCCAGATACAAACCAGAGGTACCAGCAAAGATTCCTAACTCATGGTCAAACATGATTTGCAAATCACATCCTGAGGCCAAAGGAACAAGCCCCAGCTGCAGGAGTTCCTGGATGCCGTTGCCATAGGTGTGAGGTAGGAAAGGCCTCTGATCCTTCCTGGTGACAGCACCGTGTAGACACCTTTCCCACCTCAGGTAGACTGGTGCTGCTCTCATTGCCAGCTGCCACCCACTGCTTCTCACTGGTTTCAGTAATAACACAGCTGGATGGTGAGGCAAGGGACAGCAGATGATAAAACTCTGTACTGAAGGGGAAATATTTTAAGAGTTTCCAAAGTCTTCCCTTTATTAAAAGGAAAATTCCAAGCCACATTCGTACATTTGCTCTCATTACAGTGCACTTTAAAAGCACTGTCTGGCTTCATTGTGTTACTTCTAAAGCCTTTCATAGCACTTTATGCCTTCTGATAGCTTTCTAATCATGAACCAGTTAATGATTAAACAACCAGTTTCAAACCCTCATTATAAAGCGATAATGTCAACTTCTTTTTTCTCTTGATTGCTTGATTTAGAAAATTTTAACTCGATACCATTAGTTAGTCCATATACTCATATTTGGGAAATACTTATGCCATGAGAAATTTATGTATGTTTTATAATACTACCAAGTGCAGAGCAATAAGCAAATTTTAGGGCTTATGATGATTCAGAGAAAATAAATCCAGATTCCTGAATTCTGAAACCAATGTATGTTTTCTCTTCATTCTCTTTGAGTACAAAGATGGGGTTTTGATTAAAAAATAGAAAAAGAGGCATAGCTACCTGGAATTCTGTGCCTGAGTTCTCAGAAAAATCCTGATTTCTATTAATCCTTTGAGTTCCAACAGCAGAGCCACTGAAAGCTTTGTGAACTTGACCTAAGCTCCTGACTTCTGAGCCTGAACCTTTCTCACTCCCCTCCCATCTTCTGGCTTTTGCTAGCTGATGCTAAACTGAAAGTGGACTCCCCCTCCCAAACAATGGACAAGGCTCACTGTCACCCTCATGGAAGCTACACCATGTGGGAATTATTTGGATATTTTTCCAAATGCAATGGAGTAAGCAGGATGCCATCTGTACAGGGAGTTTCGCAGACAGTTGCTCTGACTGGCATTTAAACAGTGCTACGAGCTGCTATTGTGGCATAATGGGCTATACCAGATAATTCACAAACCTTCAATTATAAAAAAATGTATTCCTTTAAATTGTTCTCCAGAACTTCCAGTTGACAAAGACATCTGCCTAGCAGCACCCAAAGTACGCCTTCCTACTTCCCACATAAACTCAGTGTACACAAGCAATGTTTACAATGAAGACTACTGGATAGCCTAGTGCCAGAATCTGAGTAGTCTCTGCCCTAACTCTGAGGCAGATGGACTGAGGTACCGATGGTGATGCTGGCCTGAGGAAAACCCATGCAGGCTTTGCTTCATGAAACACAGGCAGCATGAATTAGGTAAAAAGACATATCAGTGTCCTTTCTTGTCTGCTCCCTGACTCTAGAGTTCTATAGTTGGTGCCAACCAAAACCCTGGACAACCATCCTTCAACTGCATGCAACAACTGTTCTTTAAAACAAATGAAACACCATATTCATGAACCTGTCCTCACCTTAATCTTTCACTACACATTGACAGAAAGCATATTCCAGAATGCAATCAGACTGCTGCAAATGTGGTCATGAAAAAGCAATGAGGAAAGCCATGGAAATAGCCACTGTACCCAGTTACAAGAAAAGTGCACTACATGGAGATGGAGAAAGGAAAAAGACTGCTAGCAATCCTTTTGGAAATATACTGTTTTTTAAATCCATTGGTGAAGAGTATTTGAGAGAGTGAAAACAAAACAAAACAATGGGTATAGGGAAAGATGACTCCATATTATAAAGAAAAATTAAATTCAGTGAAAGTGCTTTGCATGTATTATTGTATTATTCTCTTCACAGCAATATAAGTTAAAAACTGTGGGCAGGAAAAGTTAATTTTTCTTCTAAAATACAATGGGAGCTGGTCCCCAAACACTTTGGAATCTTTTCACTAATGTAGCACATTTTTATTGCATGTCGACAAAGGCATAGTCCTGTGGCAGCTACCCAGCCTGATCAGGGACAGATGGTGGGCATGTCACTACATGCTGAACTCCCTGGCATCACAAATAATCAAAACTCAACTCAAAAAATTTAAATGACCCAACAGAAGGAAAGATAAAGTGTTACAAGCATGCAGAGGAAGGAAAGGGCACCTCAAGGGAAGGGAATTAAGAACTTTGAATTTCCCAGATGTTTGAATTGAGTCCTTAATTATAAGGATAGGTGTGAGTGGAGGTGAGAAAGGGCATGCCACGCCAAGGCACTGACAAGAGCCAAGTTAAGAGTAAGAAAGAAACAATGAATAGGATTGAAGATGTAGAAGAGGAACACAGACATGGGAATCCTTTAAGCCTCATCTAAGGAGTCTACAGATTTTTTTCCCACATAAAATGGAACTGGTGATGTTTAAACAACAAAGTGAAAATATTAGTACTGCATTTCAAGAGTCAATACAAAACAGACAGTACATTGTATAGGAAGGGAGGATTGAAGGAGAGTTGGAAAAAAAAGAAACCTGTTGCAATAGTTTGAGTGTGATTTACAGAAAGCCTGATTTATCATTATATTACATTTTACAGCTGAGGAAACTAGAGCACTCAGAAGTTAATATGTTCAAAGTGACACAAATGATGAGTAACGGAATCATGACCCAAGTCTGGGAATGTATTTCCAGAGCCCATTCTGCTGCTGGACTTGTCCATACTAAGACTTTTTAATAATATATTGTCCTTAACAGCCATTCCACAAGCTAAGGACATTACTATGACATGGCATTTAATAAACAAATACTTAAGGTATAAATAAAGGTAAGAATAAAAATGTGAGCAATCCAAAATTTCTATAATAGGCAAGTATGCAGGCATCCATTATGAAACACATAGACTATGGGCATTAAAATAATATTTGAAAGAATATTTAATGGCATAAGTATAGTTTCATAATATGTTAAATGAAAAAATCTACATCTATATGCAGGTAGAATAAACACAGGAAGGATTTATACAAAAATATTTACAGTTCTTATCTTGAAAGGATTTCGAGTGATTTTTATTATCTTTATTTTTCTGCTTGACTTCTATAATAAAGCCGCACAATTTTATAGGGTCAAATAACCAATTTGCTCAGGGTTGTCACCTCTCATACACATTTCTTATGTAGACAGAGACATACAGCTTCATGTGTCCTTTCTTTAAGTATTTGAGTGCTAAGCAGGCACCAGACCCTGTGTTAAGCATTTGAGTTACAACTGTGAATAAGACAAATAGAATCATGAACCTTACAGCCTAGTGGAGAACAAGATATTGAACAAATAATTTAAAATGTGATAGTTGTTTCCAAAAAGAAATTATGGGAAGCTATGAGAGTACCCACAAGTACAAAGGACTGGCCAAGGAAGGAGATTTAAGATAAATAGTAGATGTAAGTAGTAAGTATTCCAGGATGAGCAAAGGACATGCATGAGGTCCTTAAGAGAGGGAGTATGGAAGTGGAGAAAAACACAGGGATTCTGGGAAGTTAATGGATCCCAGACAGTATGGAAAGTGAAGGGTTATGGAGAGGTATTAATTACCATGGCCTTTGTCCAGAAGGTAATGGAAAGCCACTGTTGTTCTGTATAGACTGTCTGGAGAAGGGGAAGAGACGTTTCAGGGAAACAAGTTTTTCTAGGAAGGGTGGTAGCTTGCACCAAGAGAGTGGCAATAGTTAAGGAAAAAAGCAGGCGAGTCAACAGTATTTAATCAGTAGGACTTGAATTGGTGTTTGGTGGGTGGGTGAGAAAACCATGGAAAACGACTCCCTGATGTCTGTCTTGAACAACTGAATAGATGGATGTAACATACTGAGCTAGAAGGCACTAGAGGTGGAAAAGGGCAGCAATGGATGAAACAGAACCTTCACCTCTCAACTTTAAACTAGCCCCACAAACTTCTGAAGTCATATCTACACTTTCTCAAGAAAAGTTAAGCTGGCAGAATAAGCAGCTGATCTAGAATGTAATTTTCAAGGACCTGGGAGTGAGTGATTAGCTTTTGTTAAGTCCTTATAAAGATAAATGGTCCTCCTGACAGCTGGGATTTGAAAAGAAATACAGAAATTCAACCACTTAAATAAGCAATGACTTAAGTAGAGCTTAGCATCATTTGTCATCTAGACAAACAGGCAGGTGCCTCTTTCTGCATGGGTTCTCACTAGAATCTGGAGGAACACATCTTAGTTCAGTTACAACGGCGTTGTAAACCACTTGCTCTCAGAGCTTGCCAACACTGTTACTGCTTCAAGACAGATTCTGTCTTTAATTAGTAGGAGATTTAAAGACACCCATTGTTTTCTAATCCTTTTCTGATACTTCTTTCAAAATAAACTCTATTGTGATCTCATGGCCTTAAGGATTCTCAAGCAGCACCACTCAGGGAAGCCCATGATTGATTAGGTACCTGGAATGCTGGAAGGCATCTCATCATTCCCAAATGGGCAGATCAGAAAGACCATAGGAGTAAGAGCAGGGTTTGGGAAATTAAAAACGTTTATAGGGGCAAGGCAAACTATTAGACTGCATAAAGAAAAAAATGCAAGCAATATGAAACTATAAATAACATATTGCTACAGAGCTGGTAACACATTAGGGTGTGGTGGAGACTACAGCATTATGGAGTGTGCTTGCCCTCTCCAAAAGCAAAATACCTACTCAGCTGATTGTTGCTATGCAGGAATATGGGCCTTGAGTTGCTTTTTCTTTTATCTTAATATTTTCTTCTCATTTGTATATATTATCAACTACTTCAATTTTTAAAAAGGTGTAAACTAAATAAAACAAACTTATCATAGGCTGTCAACTTGCAACTTTGATAGGAAAAAAAAAAAGACAAATTTGTCAATATTTTTCAGTCACACCTTAGCCGAAAGAGGTGGTCCCTTCTGATTATGAATAGCTTTAATATCTGGCATTCTCATTTACAAAGGAGTCATGAATCTTTTGCCTATGTGTCCCTGACAGGAGGAGATGATGGAAAATTTAAAACTTTGGAGCATATTATCTTTGCAAGAAACAAGGCTGAAAAACATTTGTGGCATGATACAACTTTGTAGATGAATCCTAACTAACTGAATCAAATCCATTTTTTAAAATTATATTTCAGTGTTTGTTAGGCAACAACCTAAGACAAGACATAAAAGGAAAATGTGGCCCCTGCCCGAGAGGCATGAATTCTACTACACAAGGAAAACAAAACATTCCCGAAATAAAAACACCAGCTGAGAAGGAGACATAATTAATGAAACAGTTCCAAGATTATCATCTTGCTGCAATTACCAGGTGTTTCTGACACTTCAACAGAGACTCATGACTCATGGTGAAGGGTACAGACCAGGGACTCACATACTCCGAGTTCCATGTGGGACTGAAATGAAGTGTAACATTTTCATATGCTGCAGTGCCTCACTTCTGTCAACAGAACACAGCAAGCAAAACTAACTGACTTGCTAAGCCCTGTAATAGTCCTTAATGACAGTCATTCTACAATTACACATTTGCCTTGACTTTTACAGAGAATTAATAGCATTCAATTGCCTTACCTCTTCTAGGTTCACCTCAATTTATTTTTAAAGGATTTTGCTATTGCTGTCTGACTTTTAACAAGATTTGAGTAAAGGATTAAGGAAAATAAATGGGAAACATATACTGTAATCAACATAATATGATCCCAATTTTGTTTTTATAAGATTTATGTATGCAAAGAAAAAGGACAACAAAAAAATGCATCAACCAACATGCGCTGGTTATCTGTGAGTGGTTGTTATCTCAGGTGATTGTTACTATAATAACAAGCAGAAACCCACCATAATTTCTCAGTATAGCTTCTACAAATCCATTCAATGAATTTGCTGCACCTTGCCTTTCATAGAGTTCTCAAAAACTTTTTCTGCTGACTCTTAAATAATAAAAGAATAATCTTAAGATCCATTCATGTTGTCTCAAATGGCACTATTTCATCTTTTCTGATGGCAGAATAGTATTCCATTGCATATATACAGCACAATTTCCTAAGTGAAATAAGTCAGTCAGAAGTTGAGAACCATATGATTTTACTGATATGTGGGATATAAAACTGAAAACAACAAAGGAACAAGACAAACAAATGAAGAAACAAAAACTCATAGACACAGACAATAGTTTAGTGGTTACCAGAGGGTAAGCGGGGGCAGGAGGATGGTAGAAGAGGGTGAAGGGATCAAATATATGGCGATGGAAGAACTGACTCTGAGTGGTGAACACACAATGTGATATATATATATAGATGATGTATTACAGAACTGTACACCTGAAACCTATGTAACTTTACTAACAATTGTCACCCCAATAAAATTTAATTAAAATAATAATAATAATAAAAGAATAGGCTCTCTGGATAATAAAAATTCCAGTCCGATCTTAGAATCATACCACTCCAGTCAGGTATAATATTAAAACTTCACATTCTTTTAATATTCTTGTTTATTTCCTTTTTCCATTTTATTTTATTTTTTAATTTATTTTTCACTTACAGTTGACATTCAGTATATTTTACATTAGTTTCATGGGTACAGCACAATGGTTAGACATTTATATAATTTATGCAATTATGATTAGTTAATTGGATTGTTTGGTTTTTTTGGTGTTGAGTTGTATGAGTTCTTAACAAATTTTGAATATTAAACCCTCATGAGATGCACCATTGGTAACTATCTTCTCAGATTCAGTAGGATATCTTTTCATTTTGTTAGTGGTTTCTTTCGTGGTGCAAAAGTTTTTTCGTCTGATGTAGTCCTATTTATTTAATTTTTTTTCCCCTTACCTAAAGAGACAGGTCAGAAAAAATATTACTAACACCAATGTTGGAGTTTCTTGTCTATGATTTTTCCCATGAGTAAAACTCCAAATTCTTATCCAATGTATCTCTTTTCCCATAATGAGCAGTAATGCTCATTTAGACCAAGATGGCACAGTAGCAAAGGCATGAAAGCTTAACTTCTCTCTTTGCATCCTCCACAACTTGCCAACTAAAATACATGGCCTCTTCAGGATTGGTTGAAGTGAAAGGTGAGGAGAGGTAAAGGTGGCGAAGGTTATTCTTAAATGACTCACCTTTGGGCCAGCCGAGTGCTGCATTGGTTAAGAGCTGGCTTGGGATGCCAGCGGCCCCGGTTTGGATCCCACATATGAGGGCCAGTGACACTGCCCTCTACAGCTAACAACAGCTCTACCTGGAGTTGGGCTGCACCAGTCCTGGCAACGGTGTAGGCTGCAGCCCCTGCTGCAGTGGGCTGCCATAGGCTACAGTGAGTGGCCGGCAGCCAGCGTGAGCGGCTGGCAGCCAGCGTAAGCTGCCAATAGCGGCGGTGAGCGACCATCCAGAGGCCGGCGACCGATCTGCCTCATCCGGGAAGAGCGCAATGACGATACCAGCATGGGCCAGTGAAGCAACATCCTCCGCAACTAGACTGAAAAACAAAAAAAGACAACAACTTGTCTGTTCTCATTCCCAATAAAATCTTAAAAAAAAAAAAAAAAAGACTCACCTTTAATCTGATGTTGGTGCCCTTGGGAAATGGTCTGTAGGAATGTCCTTGAAAGTGATTGCTTCTTTCATAGGTTTCTTTTGCAAAGTTCTCAAAGATTCATCTCTGGGCAACTCTGACTACAGTTCCATCTCACACCCTGAATGACTATCCTCTAACGTACTTCTGACACTCCCTCAGCTCCTGGACTTTCAATACTCCACATCCACATTGGTCATACTGTCCCTTCATATGGTATTCTGCCAAAGTCTATTTTCTTTTTTTTTTTTGAGGGCAGTGTCACTGGCCCTCATATGTGGGACCAAACCGGGGCTGCTGGCTTCCGAAGCCAGCGCTTAACCACCGCGCCACTCGGCTGGCCCAAAGTCTATTTTAATATAACCCCAGGCTGCTCCTTTCAATGGTGTCTATATCTGGTCCTCAAGGAACACCTTTGTCCTACATTCAAAGGAAGCACAACTCACACTCAGCGTTCCTGGTCTGTCTCTTACCTTAGGATTTCTCCTGGAAGGAATCAAACCCCAATTCTGACTTCACCAAACTCCAGGAAACAAATGTGAAGCCCTCAAAGTATGTCTTCTGAAACCTCTTATCTCACTTGGCCAAGGCGAAGAAGAAGCAACTCAGCTCTTCTATGCTCTCCACGTGGAATGATCACCCTGGGTTACCACCGCTGGCGGATTCCTCCATCTCTTGGTCCATCCAGCATAAATGTTCCACGTCTCACTTTAGAATGTGGGCTACATGAAACCTATTGTACTTTTCTCAGCCTTTCAAGTTTCTACTGACACTCAATGATAAAAAGAATAACACTTTAATATATTGCTAAATTATTTTCTTTTATATGTTTTTCTCCTTTTTTTCTAATTTCCTACATTTACATGAATTATTTGATTATCAGAGAAAAAAAAAATGAGTGTTCTTTTCCCTAAGAGTTTCTAATGTTAATTTTGGGAAACAATTTGGCAGCAGTTGCACATATTTGTTCAACAAAAATTTTAAATAGTATTTTTTAGAATCAAACACAGGATAATCCCCTTAAAATTTGTAATTGTAAAATACTTACAAGCTTCTCTTAGAAATTTGCCACATGTATAACCAGAAAACACTACCTCTATAACAAGTCACCATGCCCAAATCAACACCGCTTCTGCCCCCAGTAACATTTCTTGTTGTCCTTTAAAGAGTCATGGTGATAGCTCAAAGGCTTATTAAGGGAAGACTACCTGACTACCTAGAAAAGGTTCTCAAAAATAGCACACACCTGGCAAAGTCACCATTATCTAGGGACTTAATTACAGCTCTTCTGTCTGTAAATTCAACTTGATTAGGAACACTAGAATTTATCAGACTCGGGATAACCAAACAAAATCATCTAAGAGTAACATATGTAATGTATATGTAATGGGTCCAAATCTCAACTCACAAACCTAGTTGTTCAAGAAATGTTACTTTCTTTATGTTCCCTATCTGAATTTGTCTTGTATTTTGAAATTTCATGCTGCTGAGTGAAAAAATTTAATATTGCTCATATCATGGTTATTTGTTGATTTCGGGTTTCCCTCATCAATTTAGGATATCCACTCAGGATGGAGGTGAAAGATTTACCTACCTCTGGGGGATGCCAATCTGGTCTTTCACTATCCTTGATAAAACACCCTTTCCTCACACACACAAAAAAAGCCTCCCCTGCCTCTTTCCCACCACTCTCCCTCCCACCTTCCCAAGCACTCACAGGTTGTCATTAACAGAAGTTGGCAGCTATCCCAAAGGAATCACTCTAAAAAGTAGCCTAGAACCAACCTGCATGAGAAAGAAAAGCATAAACAAATAAATCAGAGGGGCAAAAGGCAGAGCAGAAAAAATGGGCAAAGTGGGATAAGAAGTTTAAAACTTATTCCATTGCCTGCAATTTCAAAAGCCATCATAAGCTACCTTGCCACTTTCTGACTTCAGAGACATCCACGTGGATTTAGGGGATATACCAAGAAAGAGCTCACAGACCCGCCCCCCCAAAGACAGTGTAATGTTAACTATGGGCAACTCATCTTCAAGAAAATAACTGAGTTTGGTAGGGGATCATTTAATAAATTGCAGCCCTCTTGCGCTAAATGGTGCTTCTGTGGCCTGTGGAAGTTATTATTATTTTTTTTCCAGGAGTTCAGTAAGCATCCACCATATCGCTACCCTGCTGGGATCTAACCCAGAAATGATATTGGATCCAATTCTTCCATAGCACATATTTATTACAAGCCTGCAATGGAAAATACCAAGTCAGATCAGAAAGAGAGTGTGTTTATGGCTGGGCTCCCAGAGAGCACACATAACCACAATATACATGGAACATAGCAAGTGCCCCAGAGAAGAAAAGATGGAGTGTTACGGGAGCTGAAAGGAAGGCATAGAGTATTTCAAGGGAGGGGATTGGGAGTGGCTTTCTAGGGCTTTAAGCTGAGTCCTAAATGACAAGAATATGGACGTGTGGAGGTGATGGAGAATGGCAATCCAAGACCGGGATGATCAGAGGCAAACAGCAGGAAAGGAAGGGAAGGGATTGTAGAAAGAAGAAAAAAAAATAGGTTGAAAAGATAGATTAGGGCACAGGCAAGGAAGACCTTGAAACTCTATCTAAAAACTTTGGAGGATGTTTTGGCGTTTTGTTCTGTTTTGTTTCCCACCTAAGGATGCATTTGTGATTATTGATCAATGGAGTGTAAATATCAGAGCTGTGCTTCATAAAACAACGGAAAGGAGACTATAAAATGAATTAGGGGGCAGGACTGGAGACAGTGAGAAAAAAGAGCCTATTGAAATGGTCCTAGTGACATCTGTAGACAGTCTCATATTGGACTGTGTCACCCTGCTCTTCTGGCAATTCCAGGACCCACCACTGGAAGTGCTAAACTGGGGGATTAAATAATTGTTCAATGAAGGAGATGAGGGAAATAGTGAATGAATCAAGTTCTTCACCCAGTAAAAGACTGGGAAATGTCACTTGAGGAAGACAAATGACTTTTGAGAGAAGGATACCATTGATTCCTACAGATAAATCTAAAATTAGGCGCAAGGTGAGTGAGCCGAGTGGCGCGGTGGTTAAGCGCTGGCGTGGGATGCCAGCGGCCCCGGTTCAGGTCCCACATATGAGGGCCAGTGACACTGCCCTCAAAAACAAACAAACAAACAAACAAATACAGGTTAAAACTAGGTGCAAGGTTAACATCATCTTACAGGTGAGAATTTTGGGTCATGAAGAACTGAAATAATCTTAGAACTCGCTCACTAATGTGCTGTCTCTCAAAGAATAATTTAGCAGGCACTATTCTCTTTCCCTAGTTACCCCACCTAACTGCTATAGCATCAGAATATATGTGACAAAGCACCACTTTCATTAAAACATAAATTTAAAAAAAACCCACCTTGACTGTATTTTTTTTCTAGATATAAAAATATCCTCTGCTAACTAAAGGTAAATAATTTAATTAATAACTTGGAGAATTCAGAAAATCACTTGTAATTCCATCCCCAAAGATAAGCAGACTTGATTTGTATAAACCATTCCAAACATATGTATTAATAGATATAGAGACTACACATTACGGGATTCGTAGATTTGCAGATAGAGTCATATATAATGCTAGGTAAACTTTTTATCTGGAGTGGTCCTATAAGCCATTCATTATGTGAAATAAATCCCTGTGCTCTTTCATTATCTTAAAATTTTGTCGTTGCTTTTATTTCTCACAGAGTTGTCTCAAGATTAA
This sequence comes from Aselliscus stoliczkanus, assembly GCA_033961575.1. Classification (NCBI taxonomy): domain Eukaryota; kingdom Metazoa; phylum Chordata; class Mammalia; order Chiroptera; family Hipposideridae; genus Aselliscus; species Aselliscus stoliczkanus. Next base: position 157,252,714 of record CM066731.1, read on the forward strand.
AATCTATGCTGAAATTAAAGAACTCTGCTTAGTGATCTCTTGGAGCACATTACTGTTCTTACTTTAATTAGTTATAATATGTATATAGGACATTTGCTGTGAGGGAGCTGGCAGCCCTCGTCAAACTCCAGGAAGTAAATAGGAACTACTTTTAATCTCAGTACTCAGATTCATAAAAGCAGACATCCAGCAGCTCATAATGAGCTCCAGGTCACCTGGTTCATGAAAAGCAGGCCTAGAAATCAAAGCCAGGGTTCTCCAGACTGAAACTTTTACCCAAGGATAGAAATCTCTTCATAGAATCTTCAATCTTGCAGATATGGAGCTGAGACATAAGCCTAGTTCAATCTCTTCCCTCTACAATCATGAAAACAAAGGTGCTAAGAGGTTGGATATCTTGTAAGGGTCATGTGGATGGTTAATGACTGATCTATTATAGATAGTTCTTTTCATTGTTTTAATACTGGACAGCAGACAGAATTTCTTGACTGCTGGGGGAGAAAAGCTATTAAGGCAGGTACTTTTCAAAAAACTTTAAAAGTTAATTAAAGCAAATCTTGAGTAGAAAATTAGAGTTCACGAAAAACTAAGAAAAGATAGCTTGACTATTTTTGACCTCATGAAAGCGATTTAAAAGTTAATTTCATTTTTTTAAACTGCTACTTCAATGAGTTTTAAAATTAAGTTATTAAATCACTACATGTTTTATGATTTTTAATTAACTTTACTTCTTAAACATTGCATAAAGCTTTGCTACACATTTAAAACAGATTTTGTCAATATATGATATAATCCTATTCTTTTTTAAATTGTGTATGGGAGACTGAGTGGGTAGGTGTTTGAAAGGTCATGCATGAAAATACTAACATTGCAGATTTCAGGTGATTTTTTAAATCTTTTTCTTATCTGTGCTTGCATATTTTCTCATTTTCTGTTATATGTATATATTTCTTATATAATTACCAAAAATAATTTTGCCAGTGAATTAACAATCTTCCCAGACTTTGTGGGAAAATAGCCATTTATTGTATTTGAAAAGCAATGTGTGATTTGCTCATTGTGGCAGATACTGTACTTGACTTTCCTACTTAATACCCATCCCAGCCTGCTTCCAGTATATCTTCCTATACTGCAGTGTTTGGAAAGCTGAAGAATGATATTGTTAGACTCCTTTGCAGCTAGGGTTCCAGATAAGACGTGGGTTCTGCCAATCAGACACTGTCACACCCAGCTAGAATTTGAAAGGCAGGCTGTGGGGTGCATATCATAGCAGCTCACAACACAGTCAGTGTCATTCTTCAGTCCCTTGTCTTCAGCTTTCTGACTCTGCAGCCTCCAGCAGCAGTGGTAGCAACTGTCCTGATTACAAAGGAGGGAGTATGATTTTAGGGCCAGGAGTTGTTCCTGGAAGTTCTACTTACTACCTGCTTCTTCTGCTTTTCTGATGATATCATCTTATACATAGTAAAAATACTTCCTGCTTAAAACTAGAACTTTGATGGTTCTATTGCTTACAATTCAACATTAACCCATGGACTCATGTTAAAAATGTTCTTACACACTCTTATTTTAGTCCTTAAGCTCTACCATTAATTTATCTCCTTTTGTGGTTGCAACAATAATACCTGCCTGTTATAAAAAAAAAAAAAAATTTAAAAAAAAATCAAGCATTACAAAAGTTATACATTGAAAAACAAAAATCATTCTCATGTTCCCTACCCCTCATCCTTGTCCTAAAGGAATCCATTGTTAATAGTTTGTTGTTTCATATCCATCTAGACAATTTTTACACCTATAGGAAGTATGAAAACACAGAGGTTTTTTCTTCATTTTTACAAAAATTACATTATACTATGTAGACATAAATCCTGCAAGTTGATTTTATTTTTTTGTCTTTTCATATTTGTGTGTACTGAGCTACCTGGTTCCTTTAAAGTACAATGTGTTATTCTCTATTGGGGCGAAACTGAATAATTCTATGGATGGACATGTTAACTCTAGGAAACAATGTTGTAATGATCATCCTTTATCATATATCTTTTTGTGTGCATCTGAATATTTCTTGAGATAGGCTCTAAAATCTAACTGCAAAAAAATTTAATTGTTAGCAGATTGTATTTAGCAGTGTTTTTAAAGAAAAATGTCTGTTTTGCTTATTACTGGTGCTCAGAACAGCATCTGCCAAGTAGATTACACTAAATAAATATGCATGAAATGAATGATGAATGCCAAATAAATAATTGAAAATATGTTATGAAATTCATTAATTCAATTTGCCACATGAATAGATTAAAGTAGGAAAAAAGAATATATATATATATATATATATATATATATATATATGTATAACCATTATGATGGATGTTCTCACAAATGAGATAAAACTCCACGTCCATTCCTGATTTTTAAGAAAAAAATTATTCATCAAGAAAAGAAGAAATATCTTTAACCTAGTAAGAGGACTTATCAGAATCCAACCACAAAATATATTTCCAAATATTTATAAAAGACAGAATAATTACTTCCTTCAAGTGCTCAGTTATGAATAAAAATAAACTCAGAGGCCTGAGATAAGAAAGAAGGCAAAAAATATTAAAATAAGATACAAAATATTAAAGACCTATAGACTCTCACAAAGAAATGCAAAGCAGATCTAAGCAAACAGCAAAATCATCAGCCACACAGGTGCATTGCGTTCATCATATTGGGAGTAGGCCTGGTGGTCCAGTCGTAATAGGCAACTCCAGGGTCAGACAAGAAAAGGTGCTTGGAAGCAATGACAGAGCTGCAGCTCTTCTGCCTTCTTTGCAGTACTCCCAGCCTAATCAACAGAAACAAAACTTATTCACCTCTTTTCCTAATGTTCTGTTGTATTAATTCTAAATGCTTCTCATCCCCTACTTATGGTCATTTACAGGATATGAACAGGCTAAAAACAAGGCTCTTTTTAACTTTAGGAATGTCTGTGATGCAAATTCAAATTACAAGAAACAATCAAGTATCCCACAATTTGGAATATGACATAACTATTTAAAAATATAGGCAGCTTTGTTTGTTCTTATATGAAAAAAATGCCCTAAGATGTATTACATGAAAAAGTAAGTTAACCATTTTTGTAGCATAATCATATATTCATTATTTTTTATTCTTTCTAACAACTTCATTGAGATATCACTTACATAAATTTACCTAAAGTGTACAATTTAATGCTTTTAAGCATATTCACAGAGTTGTACATCTATCACCATAATTTTGTTATAGAATATTTTCATTATGCCAACAAGAAACTCTATACCCATTAACAGTTACTCACCATTGTCCATCCACCATCTCAGGTAACCACTAAACCACTTTCTGTTCCTATAGAGTGGACTATTCTGAATGTCTGATACTAGTGCAATCATACAATTTGTGGTCTTTTGAGACTGGCTTCTTTCACTTAGCATAACGTTTTCAAGGTTTAACCAGGTGATAGCATGTATCAGTATACTGCATTCCTTTTAATGCCCTAATGATATTCTGCTACATGAATTTATCATACTTACTTTATTTATCTAGTTGTTGGTGGATGGACATTTATTTGGGTTGTTTCCACTTTTTAGCTACTATAAATAACACTTCTATGAACATTTGTGTACAAGTTTCTGTGTAGACATATGTTTTTATGTCTCTTAAGTATGTATCTAGGAATAGAATTGCTGGATCATGTGGTAACTCTATGTTTAACATTTTGAGGAACTAGTAGGCTGTTTTCCAAAGTGGTTGCATTTTACATTCCCACTATCAATACGTAAGGATTCTAATTTCTCCATATTCTTACCAACAGTTGTTATTGTCACCTTTTTTATTATAGCCATCATACTGGGTGTGAAGTAGTATCTCATTTTGATTTTGATGTGCATTTTCCAAATGGCTAATGATGTTGAACATCTTTTCATGTGCTTATTAGCCATTCATAGATCTTCTCTGGAGAAATATCTATTTAGATTCTTTGCCCATTTTTCAATCGTGTTATTATTTGCTTTTATTTCTGAGTTAAAAGAGCCATTCATATATTTTGAATACTTATCCCTAATCAGATATATAATTTGCAAACATGTTCTATTCTGTGGGTTGTCTTCACTATCTTGATGATGTCCTTTGAAGCACAAAAGTTTTTAATTTTGAAGTACAGCTTATCAATCTTCTCTTTTATGATTTGTACTCTTGGTGTTATATCTAAAAACATTTTGCCTAAGCCAAAATGTTTGCGGACATTTTCTAAAGCACATTCAAACCTATACAAGAATGTGCTTTTTCTCCTCTAAAGGTTGACAGAAATGCTACTAGTGGGTAACTTTGTGGAGAAAGACAAGGGGAAGGAAAGGGAATTTTATGTTTTAGTTTATTCATGTGTATGGTTTGAATTTTTTATCATCTGTATGTATTATGTCTACTATAAAGATTTTTTGAAAAAACATCTTTGCTAACAAAAAGCAATTTACCACCAATGGCATTTTAGAAGGCCTAATAAATGACAATTCGGATTTTCTGCCCGAATTCAGAATCAGTTGCGATAAAGATACAGGAATCAGTTATAGGGGGAAGCCATAATGTCAGCCTAATTTCTGACACAGCTGTATTGGTGGGAATGGCCTAGTGTAAGAGCCAAATGAATTTGTTAAAACACCTTGACCCCTCCCCCACCCACCCTGATTTATATCTTGAAACAGTCTATCTAAGAAAAAACCTGCATTTAAGAGTGGGCACACTTGGCCTTTTGAACTTCCTTTTGCTCCGCCTGCTCCAAAACTCTTTGGAGTGTACTTTTCTCTTCTAATAATGGCCCTTGAGCCATTCTCTACTGCTCAGGCCCGCTTCTGCTTCTTTGAAATGTATTTTTTCTTCTAATAAACTATCCTGTTCTGCAACTTAAAAAAAAAAAAAAAAAAGAGTGCACACACTTCCTGAGGATCCTTGCTTAGCACTGTTCCGAAGAACTTTTAATATATTGGCTCCACCCAATAGAAATTTGTAAATCAATGCCTTCCACCCACCAAACAATTCCCTCATTCTACCTCCTTGACAAGAACTATGGAAGACAGAGGCTTAAAGCATTTAAGAAAAAACTCTTCTCCATGGACTACAAAGAGGTAAAGAAATAAGCATCTCCCCCCAACAATTACCATGAGATTTTAAACTATAGTAGATAGAAATGTGTACCTAGATGTTGTGTATTCTTACATCTCGTTCCTAATGATTGATTATAAAATTGATTTGTACATGACAGTATTTGGTAATTAAGTAGTAAATGAAGGACCTAAACCACCTTGGAAACTCTAGGGCATCTGGATAGGCATCAAATTTCCTATGAAGGAAATTATGTGAAAAGAAGCTCAGGATTTTAGGATATAGTACTTATACTTAAAAAGCAGAAAACAGGGCCGGCCGAGTGGCGCAGTGGTTAAGCGCTGGCTTGGGAAGCTAGCGGCCCCGGTTCAGTCTCACATATGAGGCCCAGTGACACTGCCCTCAAAAAAAAACAACAAAAAAAAAAACAACGCAGAAAACAGAGCCGGCTGAGTGGCTCAGTTGGTTAAGAGTTCGCTCAAGAGTGTGAGCTCAGCTCTGAGCAATGGCAGTTTGATGCCCAGCCCGAGATGAGTTGCCATTGAGCTGCCAATAGGTGGCAGGATGGCTCAGCTAAAAAAAAAAGCAGAAAACAGAATAAGGTTGTTTAAATTTTAAACCATAAGAATGGAGCTGGGAAGCAGAAGCCTTTTAAATACAGAAAAAAAAAAATCAACAGAATGGTTATTGAACTATTTCTTACCACTGTGACAGGCACTGGATAAAGCCAGAACGTTCCAACCCCTGTGTTATAATAATACCTGGTGTACCAAGAGATTGATGCTGTTAGCCCTCAGGAAAGATGGTCAGTGTATGGATTCACTACAGCCCACACATTGGCCACCTCCAGGCAGATCAGCCTTTTTCCTTTCCCTAGCTGGTCACTTAAAGATTAATATTTTTCAGTGTTTGTCTTGATATGAATGACATTGGAAAACACTGACATTAAGATATAGTGAAGACTAAGGTAAGGTCATGGGTTTTAGAAACCTCACAGGTCAGTGAAAGAAACAGACATGTAAACAAATAACTACAGTTACTCAAATTCAATGCAATAAGCGGTAGAAGAGAAATAAGCACAAATGAGAGCCTCATTCAGGGAACCAGATAATAGCTTATCTTGGTTGTCATGACTGTGTGTGAAGCCCTGTGGTAAGCAGTTTGCAAGCGTTATATCTCTTGTGCATAACGACCCTCATAGGGGGGGTTCTATTATAATTTCTTTTCCCTGATGACAAGATCAAGGCACAGAAAGATTAGGTAGCTGAGTTTCATAGTTAATAAGCAGAGAAAACAGGATTTGACCATTGCTGTTTGAACCTGGAGACTATGACATTAAGAACTAACCATAAAGTTCAATCCACTCATCTGTGGTCAAGAAGAAAGTATTTAAATATGGCATTGAGCGCCATCTTTCCAATGCCTTCTCATTTAATTTTCAGAACAATTTTTAAAAGCTCCTTCTTGCATGGAATCATCAGATTGAATAGCACTATATTTTAAGCATCTAAATAACCAATAAAAAGAAACTAAAAGCATCACATACATTTCAAGGTAAAGCTCTAAGTTAGGTAGCAGCTGAGCATACATACACTCACTTCCTCATGAGGATAGGCAGGTACAGTGTCGTTTTCATCTCTGGAGCTTCACACAGTATCTAGTATAGATGAGAACATCAATACTATTTGTTGGATAAATGATTGAATGAACAAATACACAAATAAAAGAACAGATAAAAATAGCTGCTGGACACAAAAAAATAACAGTCACAGAGGGGAAACAAGGACATCTTATGCAAACAAAAACGGTCGTGCCTTATACATCTCCAATGATACCAAACAAAAGCTATATAAAAATCATAGTTCACGGTGTTGACATTGAGCTTATTGCATTATTTGAATTCTAGAATATTATATTTCCAAAAGACAAAGAAGATATCTAACCTGACTCAATTTTGTAAGCCTTCCTTGTGACCTAATAGGGTGTCATAGGGCCTCCATTTGAATACATCTAATGACAAAAATATGCTTGTGATCAGCTTAAATTTTTTAATAGACAGAAGTCTTCCTTATATTGACCTAGTATCTGCTTTCCCATCCTAGTTCTTCTGCTGGAAACCACATAGAAGAATTCACTCCTTCTAGCTCATGATGGTTCTTCAAATATTTAAAGGCATTTATCATGTTGCCTTGTTCATACTTCCATCTTTTCTGTTTTCCTAGAGTACCATTTCTTCCTATTGATTTCATATGACATGTGCATGTGTGTTTCAACAAAATGGAGGCATGATTAATGGAAAGTGGCCACAATCATGATTAGAGGCCTGCAAAGTCCTTTAACACCACATACTCATAGAGGCAAAATTATGTACTCCTGAATGGAGACAGAGCTTTTCAGTTCTCCAATGTTCTTCTTGGGAGTAATAGATGTAAATACTACTTATCCCTCCTCCTAGAGTGAGAATTCTGTTAAGAATATAGGTTCACTTTTGCATTTCCTTTGGACAATTTTTGTAACCTCATGGTTTCCTCTCCCAACTGCCTATTCTAGAGTCTGTGTTTATGTACTCATCAGGAGCAAAGAAATACTGCAACATGACCCTGACCCTAAGTGTTTTCTGTGACACTGACTTTGAAAATGGCGAGTTTATAGGAACATTCCTCAGCAAGCCTAGGACTCTGACCTGGCTAAGTTTCATTCCTAAATATCCAGATTTTTTTCTCTGATCCTCTCTTATCTCTGGTCTTGCTTAACTTTTCTAATATCCAGTTTTCCATTCCAGGAGAATGGAATGGAAATTCCCACACGTGATGGGCTAAATCAGTACTGTTGTAGAAAAATCATTTCAGGCTCAGAATATAAAAACAGGACTTTGCTATTTATAAGAACTACCTTGCAGGAAGTAAGGTACCACTGAAAGAGGGGACCACCACATACAGTTGCCTAACAAATCTATATGAGAGACTTTGGTTGGTACATGAGCATAATCTAATTATTTTATGATTTTCCATGATTTTCTTGTATTCAGCAGATTGGGTGGGTGACATGACATTTACTTAAGGAAAATGAGATCTCATGACATTCAGTAGAAAAGGGTGGAATGTTAGCACACTACACAAAGTCTATATGAAAACGGCATCAATAACACTCATCTGGGGCAGCCGAGTGGCACATTGGTTAAGAGCTGGTTTTGGGATGCCAGCGGCCTGGGTTCAGATCCCACATATGAGGGCCAGTGACACTGCCCTCTACAGCTAACAACAGCTCCACCTGGAGCTGGGCTGTGCAAGCACCGGTGATGGTGTGGGCTGCAGCCCCTGCTGCAGTGGGATGCCATAGGCTACAGTGAGTGGCCGGCAGCCAGCGTGAATGGCTGGCAGCTGGCACGAGCTGCCAATAAGCCACAGTGAGCGACCATCCAGAGTCGGCGACTGATCTGCCTCATCCGGGAAGAGCGCAATGACATACCAACATGGGCCAGTGAAGCAACATCCTCTGCAACTAGACTGAAGAACAAAAGGACAGCAACTTGTCTGTTCTCCTCCCCCAATTCCCCAATAAAATCTTTAAAAAAAAATAAAATAAATAACATACATCTGAATGAGGTCACAGAATTGTACAAGAAGACATTTCGGATCTCCAAAGAGTATGTCTAAGGTGTTTATCCAGAACAGGAGGAAATTATAGATTTATAAAGTTGTCCCAATGTCTGTCCAGGAAGATAAAGTATTAAGGATCTCTATTAGTTGAGAATGTTATCATTTTGAAGCTATGACAGAGTTTTGTGGCTTTCCCTCTTCAGTACAGAATAGGCTGTTAGTCCCATTTCTAAAAGGCAACTTGCCCCTTTACCTCTCCCTAGAGGAGAAGTTTTTCCCTTGTTCACTATGTTGGGAGCTGTTTGATTATTGTGTCTCATGCTCCCAATCACCCTTTAGTCACAGGGACTTTGAATGTTTTGATGTGGGCAGAGTAGTTTCAAACTGTTATTACTGAACTAAAAAAAGAAAAAAGTTTCCATATATATATCTCTCTAAGTTGAAATTATGCTAAGGAATTACTTCTCTTTTTTAAGAAGTCATTTTTGCCATTTAGTAATGAAACATAATTGCACAAATTGATGTTAATTTATGACAATGAACCAATAAAATATTGATGAAGTAAAAATCCCTAGATTTCAGTAATGAGCACAGGCATTTAAATCAATTCTTCACACTGGCACCAAAACAACTTTTCCAAAACACTAACCGGTTTGTATTTCTAGCTTACAACACTTCACTAGCTTTCTACCATTTGCAAGATAAAGTCCAAACTCATTAGTAAGAGAATATATTTCCTTTTTGGTTGACACTTGCTTATTGCTCATGTTCCACCACTCAGATCCAATCTCGTTTCATACTAAAGCAATACTAAGCTACTTATTGTTCCCAGACACACCACGCTATTTTATGCCTCCTTGCTTCCATGTTTATCATTCTAACAGAAGTCCCTTCTTCAATGTCCATCCAGTAAGATCCCATTCATCTTTCAGAAACAAGCCCAGATTTTCCCTACTCCAGGAAATCTTTGCACTAATGCTTCCTTGAATGAATCCATCACTCCTTTCTCTGCCACTTGTGCACTTCATCCATATTTCTATATTTCACTTAATTGCAATGTTTTATATGCTCTTTGAAAATAAACTAATTTCTGAGTCATAGTACATAGAACACTATAACTGAAAACACTCTATAAAAACGTTAAATTATATAGCAGCGTAGATTATTTGATAAACAAATACTTTTTTATAGACTCTGCAAAATGAATGCAAATACTAGTACTTTAATGTAATATAGCTCAGACTTGAGTCTCACAGGGATCTTGCAAAGTGAGCAAGACAAATATTTTCACATCATTAATACAGAACAGCTAGTAAGTGGAAATGCTGGAATCAGAACCTAAGACTTTTGATTCTTACAATGTCCAATACTCTATATACTACCTACTTTGACAATAAAACATCCACTCTCAGTTATTTTTCTCATCAGATATCCTGATGAGAAGGATCCTTCTGGAATGAATCTCAAAATAATTATGCTGAGGGAATGAAGCCAGACAAGAAAGAGTATATGCCATATGATACTATTTATATAAAACTCTAGAACAGTAGTCCTCTAACATGGCCAATTTTGCTCCCTAAGGAACATTTGGTAACAAAATGTCTAGTGATATTTTGAGTTGTTACAAGTACAGCAGAGGTGCTAGTGCATCTGATGGGTAGAGACCAGGGTTGCTGATAATCCTACTGCAGTGTACATGACAGCTCCTACATCAAAGAAGTATCTGGTTCAAAATGTCAATAGCACTGAGGTTGAGAAACTCTGCTACAGAAAATGCAAACTAGTCAATAGTGATAGAAAGGAAATCAGTAGTTGCTTAGGGATGGAGGCAGAGCAAGAGAGGATGGGAGAAAGGGATTACAAAGACCAGCAGGAAGCTTTTGGGGCTGATGGACACATGCACTTTCATGATTTTAGCAATCATTTCGTGGGTGTAAACCGATGTCAAAACTAATCAATTTGTACATTTAAATATGTGCAGATCATTATTTATCTATTATGCCTCAATAAAGCTGTTCTTTAAAAAAAGAAGTAAATGACAGAACAACAGAAACTTCCTATGGTATGAGTCAAAGGTTTCAACAATCTTCTCTAATTCAATAATATCACATTTATTAGGGGGACCACAACCTGGGCTCAGGATGTCATCATTATCTCTGGGCTAAGCTACACAAGGTCTGACAATTAAGTTTGCAAACTCATACTAGAAAAAGTGCTACATATCTCATTGCTGAATGTCACTATGGTCACCTTCAGAGTACTCTCCTAGGGAAGCTATGCACCGATGCTAGTGCCTAGTCAACCCTTAAAGGCAATTTTGGAACTCTTTTTCTGGAATTCCCAACAGAGTTGTCATCATCATATTACCCTTGATGTCCTGAATGTATCAAAATGTCTTCCTTTCAACATTTCCTTTATCTTATATTACAGAAAGAAGTCATTAGGGACAAGATCAGGTGAGTAGAGAGGCTGTTCCAATACCATTGTTTACTGGCTAAAAACTCCCTCACAGACAGTGTTGTGTGAGCTGGTGCATTGTCATGATGCAAGAGCCATAAATTGTTAGTGAAAAGTTCAGGTCGCCTACTTTTTCACACAGCCTTTTCACCACTTCCAAATAGTAAACTTGGTTAACTGTTTGTCCAGTTGGTACAAATTCATAATGAATAATCTGTCTGATGTTAATCAAAAAAGTTTAGCAACATTGCAACCAAGTTCACGAACTTAATTGTCTGACCTCATACATTAACTTTCCAAGCACAATCTCTGACAAGGTATGATCTGTTTACCACTTTAGATGGTGGATTAGAGCTGAAAATAATATAGTAGAATTATAAGGAAAAGTCAGAAGCCAAGATGTGAGTGAAGGTTTGATATAAAGTGTAAGGTGTTTATTTATAAATAATTTCAAACAAACCAAAACAGAATAGAGATGATAAACATTAAACTATGTCTATCATTGCGGGGAAAAGTCTGTTGTTGAAACTAAACACCTTGTAAGCTCTCATCAGAGTGGATGGGTTTTGTGGATCCTATAGAACCACCTCTAAGAAATTCTCAGTTTTGAGAGTATTAGCTCTCTTCCACCCTTTTAGTTGGTTGACAGGAACTGTTAGACAACTCGGTAGAATGTTTAATGAGAGTAGGTGGTAAATCTCACCAAAATTCATACAACCCCTTGTTGTGCTTAGTCCAGTCTATTTGTGGTAACCAGATTCTAAGAGGGCCCCCAATGATCCCACCTAATTATACTCACATCCTTGTATAGTCTTCTCCCACATTGTACCAGGTTTGGTCTGTGCGACTAATAAAATATAGCAGAAATTATGGCATGTCACTGTCCAAGATTAATTATAAAAGGCACTTCAGTTTATATCTTGGTGTCTTTCTCTCTCTCTCTCTCTCTCTCTCTCTCTCTCTCTCTCTCTCTCTCTCTTCCTCTCTCCCTCTCTCTGACAGGCACTCTGAGTTAAGCCAGGTCCATGTCATGACCAGCCCTATGGAGAACCCCATGTGGTAAAGAATTGAGACTGCTGACCAACAGTCAGCAAGAAGCTGAGGCCAGCCAACAGGCATGTGAGGGAGGAAACTCCAGCCCTGGTCAAGCCTTGAGATGAAAACTTAACTACAACCTCATGAGAGATCCTGAATTCCTGACCCTCAGAAACTCAGATAGTAATAAATGTTTGTTGTTTCAAGTTGCTAAGTTGTGGAAAAATTTGTTATGCAGCAATAGGTAACTAATACACCTACCTACTCCTGAAACATGGGAGTTAGACATAAGCCTACATCTTAGGATGCTTACACTCCAACTTAATAGCTACTTCTAGGATGGCATCCTGGAGCCTACACATTATTCACTATGCTCTTTGGATGGTGAAAGAAAAGGAAAAAGGATGTGGGGTGGTCAAGGGAACAGATGTAACCTGGTCTTGGCTCTCTGGGTCTGTGTAAAGGAGCTGGGTAAAGAAAGGGCATCCCTGTGACCCAAAACACGTACCTAAAGCTTCCATGATGGGGAAGCTCAACAGGGAGACATTCACAGAGATCTTTCTTTCCTTTTTTTTTTTTTTAAGATTTTATTGGGGAATTGGGGGAGGGGAACAGCGTTGGGGAATTAGGGAAGGGGAACAGACAAGTTGCTCTCATTTTGTTCTTCAGCCTAGTTGTGGAGGAAGTCACTTCAGTGGCCCATGTTGGTATTATGATTGCACTCTTCCCTGGTGAGGCAGATCGCTCGCCAGCCATTGGTTTGCCACTTATGGCGGCTCATGGCAGCTCATGAAAGTGCACGCCCACTGCTGGCCAGCCCCACTGCAGCCCACACCCGTTGCTGGAGACTCATGGCAACCCAGCTCCAGGTTGAGCTGTTATTCACCATCTTAGCTGTAGAGGGCGCAGCATCACTGGCCCTCATGTGGGATCTGAAACGGGGCCCTGATGCTCAGAGCTGGCATCCCAAGCCAACTCTTAATCAACACGCCACTCTGCTGGTCCCAGAGGTCTTCTTAGGTATCTGTTCCAAGCAAACAGACGAAGGGCTGGGCAGTGATTCACAAGCTAAGTAGAGATTTACTGTAAAACATTTCACTTAAAGCATGCACCATTAGACCCCTAGCTTTGCATAAGGCATAAGGCATTATCTCCAGAAGACCTCAGTTAAAATGCACATGCCACATGAGGGTGGAGCAAAAACCCCTTTTCATTAATACTTACGGCAGAAGAGGTTGGTTAATATGGTTAGTTGTCTTTTTCCAAAAGGCTGAAAAAGGAGAGGAAAAAAATGGGAATAGGTCCCAAGGTTGTTACAAATATAGTGCTATCAGGGACAGTTGATTAAAAAAACAACAAACATGAAAAAGAATTATGCATTTTTTTCCATGTCTTAACCCACGGAGAATATGCAAGAAGTGTAAACATTCACCGGAAAAAGTTATCCCTGTGTCACCTGGACAGACCAGAAGCCCAGGTCAAAATAGGGCTGTCTTCACTGAGACTACCAAGGATCAAAACGCATTGCGAAGTCCATACAAGAGAAAATGAGGCATCATCGAGTAAGAGTTATCGCCTGCCCCCCACTGCCCCTTCCCTCCCCAGTGAAGTCTGGGGAGGCTCAGCGGGAATCACAAGTACAAGCCCAGGCAGGGCTCCCCCAGGGGCATCCTTTCAACTCCAGTGCCCCACAGAGTTCTACAACTGTTAGAAAAATCGGAGACCAAGACAGAAAACAGCTCTCATGTCAGAAGCACCCCCAACCAGGGCTCCCCATGGAGACTGTGGCCCACCCAAGCCCTAACTGCGGGTGTCAACATCAACAGGGCCCTCAGGCTGCCCTAAACACTGCTTTCAGACGTGTGCCTCTCCAATTTAGAAGGAAAACCGTTCACCAGGATTTCAAGGGAGAACATTTTCCCATCCCCAAATGAATATTTCTTATGGAGAATACTGAATCTCCCCAATAAATATTTCTCCAATAATAATAAAAACAAAAACAACAAACAACATCAACAAAAACAAAACCAATATAGTGGTTCACAACTTAAGCTGCATAGCAAAATTATGCAAGGGGGCTTTTAAAATCCGAATGCCTAGATCTATTACTTCAGTGCCTTTGAGGGTGAGAAGCAGGCAGCAGTATTGTTTTGTTGTTGTTGTTGTTGTTGTTTATTTTTTTTATTTTTTTAAAGCTCCCTCGATGATCCCCATATATGCCAACTTTGAGAACCACTGAGCTGTGGGATATGAGACATCTAAGAAAAGTGCTGAAAGAGTGAGGAGAGAAAACAACAACAAACAAACAAACAAAAAAAGCCCTGAATTCAGCAAATGTGTTGTGTCTCTTTCACAAGGATAGCCTAAATGCTCTAGCTGCCTGTTTACTTGACAACATAAACTCATCAAGCTATCTTGGTATTGCATTCCTCACTTTTCACAGCATCAAGCATACTGTTGACATTCTATAAATGTTAAACAATAAGAGTGGTTTGCTGTCATTTTTTGTTTCTTTATAGTTGTCACTATTATAGGGCTGGCTAGCAGATTTTGTTCATCAAGTTCTAACTATTTGGACATCACAGTGCTGTCAGATCAGACCCTAGGGCAGTGAAAGTAGAAGCAGAATGTCAATAGAAGTAGTTCCTGGAGTGTCACCTTATTTTTCCCACAGTTACATGGCTCCATTGGCTTCCCAGAAAACCTGGGTCTCTATCTCTCCTCCCTTATCTGGCAGCCATCCTCTATCCCTCCTCATTGCTAAGATGTTCTGTGGCCTAAACCCAGCAGACTGTCTCCCAGAGAACTGGGCCCGCTGGCTCTTCACCCATTAACTAGACATTTCTAAGATAAGCTGGTATGATCGGTTTGGGTAATTGTTGCAAAAGGAATACTGTAAAGTATGCAAGGTCTGGGGAACCTTCCAGGTGTTGATAAGGAAAACATAATTAAGGATCAAAGTCTTCTGAAAATTACATTTCCAATGTCATACATGATGACCTTGAATTGTGAGTAGTTAAGAATTATTCCACGTCCATTCTCGCATGTATCTATCTGAAACTTTATATTACAAAATTTAGGCTGCTGCTTTAATAATGTCTTTAGGCTTCCACAGAGAATTTCCTTAATATGCAAAGATGTTAATTGGCAAACAAGAAACGTATTGGAAGAACTTCATGACCTACACTTATTCTTCGTGAGAATTAGATTTTTTTTAATATATGAAAGAATACTTGTACCTCATCTTCAGAGGGAAAATTTGTTGCCATGATTCTATTAACACAAGACTATTTGTGTTTTAGAATTGCGAACAAGAGTTTCCTCTGTCAGAGGTAGCATCCCAAGACAGCTTACTAATAAAATAAAGCAAGAGAAATACAGTTCTCTTGTGAACACAAACAGCTAATTTAATGAAGTACAAAGTAGACCAAAAAAAAAAAAAAAAAAAAAGAGGAAAATGCAAACAAGATTCTGGCTCTTTATTTAGGTGACCTCCCCATCCCCCCTTTTTGGACATATATATACAAAAGTTTCAAAGTGCAAGTTTTCTTCTTTATAAATCAGAAACCAAGAAGTGCAAGGATGTAATTTCATTTTTTTAGTAAAGGACCTTTACCATAGTAATGTCACATATTATTATTATACAGAGCCCATTGAGAAGAGGCAGGGAAGGGTGTATTCCAAAGCAGTGTTAATGTTTTGGGGTAATTTGTATGCCTGAAGTTCCTTATTATAATAATTTGAACTAGAGAGGTGCAATTTTTATGTAGCAATAAAGGACTATTGTATTGAAGGCTTACTTGTTCATTACCTGGTTTCATGTATGTTTTTTATTGCTGTTTTGTGCCAGTGTATTGTGGCACCCATGTCACATGAAAGCACAATGACATACTCGTATATACCATATATACATACATAAGGCTTTTAATTTCAGCACTGTTTGTGACTTCAGATAACCAGAGAAAAACTAAATATCCATCAATAGTAAATATTTTAAATAAATTATGATATTATATATCTAATCAATAAAATGCTAGACAAGTGTTAGAACAGTGAGGTGATTTTTGAAATCACCCTTAATACAGTTATATGAAAGCAGAATATTCAGTTTAGATATGTAATATGCAACTATTTGTGAGACAAAGGGGGGTTAGACATATGTTTATAGCTTGTATATGCATGGGCCAATAATAAAAGAATAATTATTATGGAGAAGAGGACAAGGAGAGTAAGAATTAGAGTCAGAAGGGAGAATTTTTACCTTTTCTATGCTATATATTGTCTGAATTTTTCTTTAAAAGACTTCAAAGGACACAATGTGGTATATATGTGCATATTTTTAACTTATACCTGTGCCCTGGGGTGGGGGTGTTAGTTAATATTTGAAGTGCCTTAATCAGGAATACACACTTAAATAATTATTAATAATAATTAGCATATTAAAGTGTTAATCAAAAAGCACACATCTCACATCACAGATTAATATAATCACATCAACAGTCTTGCTTTTTGATCAATGAAAAGCCCATATGAGGTTAAAAAACAAATAGATTTTATTGGTTTATTTATGTATTTAAGAAATATTTGTTAAGGGCCGGCCGAGTGGCCCATTGGTTAAGAGCTGGTTTTGGGATGCCAGCGGCCCAGTTCGGATCCCACATATGAGGGCCAGTGACACTGCCCTCTACAGCTAACAACAGCTCCACCTGGAGCTGGGCTGCGAGCCCCGGCAACGGTGTAGGCTGAGCCCCTGCTGCAGTGGGCTGCCATAGGCTACAGTGAGTGGCCAGCAGTCAGCGTGAGTGGCCGGCAGCCAGCGTGAGCTGCCAAGAGCCACGGTCAGCAACATCCAGAGGCCGAAGACCAATCTGCCTCATCTGGGAAGAGCGCAATGACATACCAACATGGGCCAGTGAAGCAATGTCCTCCACTACTAAACTGAAGAACAAAAAAGACAGCAACTTGTCTGTTCCCTTTCCCTGATTCCCCAATGCTGTTCCCCTCCCCCAATTCCCCAATAAAAAAATCTTAAAAAAAAAAATATTTGTTAAGCAACTATATAACAGGCTTTTTTTTTTAGCACTTAACCTCTATCAGTGAATAAAACAAAGATTCATATGCTTGTAGTAATGTAACATTTAAATTTTTTTTTTTTAATTTATAAAAGATAGTGGATTTGACTTCTGCTTCCAGCCATGATGGACTAAATAGTCCCTGATTCCCCTCCCCCAACCCAATTAGAAAACTAGACATAGTATGAAATAAGTGTTTACAGACATTGAAAAATAGGGAGCCCAGGATAATGAATTCTAAGAAAAAGGTAAACAAATAATGTGAACGCTACTTATTGCCCTCACCTTCTGCCTAGAGGCACTTCCCAGATAGTTGCAAAGAAATGAGGACATTAAAAAAAAAAATACCCCACAGTGGTCTTGCTGACTAGAAGGGATAAAGCTCAGAGTCATAGAAGCAGCTGAAATCTGCAGGGCAGGCTAGTAGAGAAGAGGGTGCACAGAGAGGAAGAGTTCAAGAAATCTACATAGACATACTCTTGAGTCAGAAAAACTACAGGGCGACTGGATGCCAAATAATTCTCAGTGCTCACACAGGGCTGGGAGACATCCAAATTTCAATTAGGCAAAGTGGAGGTTTCACTGAAGCATTGGCACATACAGTAGAGACCCCAGAGTCCCATGCCTAAGTCACAGGGCTAAACTAGTCCTACAGTAAGGGCTACACAAGGCATACTCTAACAAAGTTTAAGTACAAGCCTCAAAGGTGTCACACTGCCTCAACTGCCAGACAAAACAAAATGCAACATTCTTTCTAAAACAGACCACAAAATCTTGAGTCTCAATAATGCAATATTACAATGTCTGGCATCCAATCAAGAATTACTAGACATGAAAAGAAGCAGAAAAATGTGATCCATAACCAAGAAAAAAAAAATTAAGCAAAAGAAAGTCACTGAATGTCAAATGCAATGGAATTAACACACACACCAAAAGCTTAAAACAGCTATTATAAATACGTTCTAGGATATAAAGGAAAACATGATCAAAATGCAGAAAGAAATGGAACCTATTAACAAAAAACTAATAGGTACTTCAGTATCTGAAATGATGAATTCACTATATGTGCTTAATATCAGATTAGACACTGCACTGAGTTGAAGATATGGCAAAAGAAATCATCCAAACTGAATCAGAGAAAGAAAAAAGTAAACAAAATTAGCAAACAGTTTTTTATTTTCTCTTTTCTTTTTTCTTTTTCTTTGTTTTCCAAGCGGTGACCCTATTGCTCAGAGCTCGTGCTCTAACCAACTGTACCACTCAGCTGGCCCTTCTCCATTTTTTTCTTCTCTTCCCTCCCATGTTTCTCTCTTCCTTTTCCCTTTCCCCTCTGATATTCAAATCCACTGACCTTTCCCTTTCTTTTTTCCCAACTCACTGGCACCTACCAAAGTAGCAGATAGCAAAAGACAGCAGAGGGTACCCACAGCCCTCCTGCTCCCCAGTCCCTGTGAATGTGTAACTGTCCAGAGAGCCCTGGCCAGTAGGGGTTTGTTCCCATTCAGAGGAGTCTCTGGCCATGTCCAGCTCTATGTTCTGAGAATAGCCTGCTCCCAGGGAGGGGCAGAGAGCCAGCCAGGGCGCCAACCCCAGGCAGCCTATCCTGTGGTCTGATGCCCAGTGCCCGACTCCTATCTCATGATTCTATGGTGACCCTGTGATGTCTGGAACTGGATGCTCACCTAGGCTGGAAACCATCTAGCTGTGCCCTCTGGCTTCCCCAGGAGAGAGTGCTCTTAGATGTCAGTCAGGGAAGCCCAGGCCAGCCTGAGCTGGGGGCTGACCACTTCTAACTCTTTTCTTCTTCAGCCCCAGATCCAAACTCTGCACAAGTAAGTGACAGTTGCAGAGGAGGAGAGGGCACCTCAAAACCATTGTGCAGTCTCCTGTGACTTCCCCCTGCCAGCTCTGCCCTCTGAGCCCCAGTGCCAGCCTTCTGCGTTCACAGGCAACAGATGGTGCCTTGAAGACAAGTCCTGGGTCTGGGCCCAGGATGCGGATGTCAGCTGTGACAGGGCACTCCCCTTTCATCCTCTGGTATGCTGCTAGGGCAGCCCCAGCTCTTCACTGGCTGAGTAGGGCTTAGCGGGGCTGGGAGGGCTGAGCTGCAACAGGCTGACCTTTGGGATTGGGGGCCTGGCCTGTGAGAAGATGGCCTTGTTGTGGGGAGGGTGGTGTGGTAGGAAAGCCCTAAGCAGCCAAACTGAGCTTTGCCCACAGCCAGTGACATGAGTGGAGGGCCTCCGCTGGGCTCAAGTCATGGGGGATTAATGAAGGGCATCTGTTTGCCTCCAGGCTGCTCTCAGCAATGGCCTGGACACCCAGAAGGCCTCTCCGTCAATTCTAGATTCCCACCCACCAAGCCAAGCTCCTGGATCTGAGCCAGCCCTTGACAGGAGGCAAGGTTGGGAATAGCAAACAGTTTTATGGGGCAGTATCAAGAGTTCTAATATATCTGAAATTAAAATATTGAAATGCAAGAATCAACAATGGGCAGAGAAAGAAAAATTTTAAATCCAATCACTAAAATTTTTCAAATTTGTTGAAAACTATAAGCTTACAGAGATCCAATATTCTCAACAAACCCAAGCAGGAACATCACAATCATTCTCTTTTTTTTTTTTTTTTTTTTTAGCTGAGCCATCCTGCTACCTATTGGCATCTCAGCAGCTGCTCAGCTCAGGCTGGGCATCAAACAGGAACATCACAATCAAATTGTTGAAAACCCATGATAAAAAGACAATTTTAAAAGCAACCAGAGGAAAAAAAGGCGTAAGACTTAAAGAAAAACAAAAAGGAGATTACATTGATTTCTCATCAGAATTAATTCAAGCTAAAGACAATAGAATGACATTTAAAGTGTTGGGGGGTGGGAGGAACTATCAACCTGAATTTCTATATCCAGTGAAATTACACTTTAAAGATGAAGGGAAAATAAAGGTTTTTATCTGACAACAGAAAAAAAAGAATTGTCACTTGCAGACCTGTATGTAAGAAATATTAAAGGAAATTTTCTTCAGATAGAAATAAAAGGATACCTTATGGAAACTGAAATCTATATAATGGAATGAAGAGAGCTGGATATGGTTAATATGTAGATAATATGACTTATATTTTCTAACTTTTTAAATTATTAAAAGTCATGTATTGTGGGGTTTATAACATATAAAGAAATACAATGGTAACAATGAAGTAAAAAGGACAGGAGAAAATATACTGTTTAAGGCTTTTATATATGAAGTGGTATATTATTTGAAGGTAGACTCTGATAAGCTAAAAATATGTATTATAAATTCTGTAATAGCCAATAAAAAATTCAACAGAGGTAAATCTAAAAGACTAAATATAAGTATTAAAATGAAATAATAAATTATTTATATATTCATATAACATGAATTTATATAATATATGAAGAAATGTCCAAAAAGTCAGGCCAGATATTATATTATTTGTCTGAATTTTGTGTTGTTTGTCATATCTGTCAGATGTACAAACATATGTGATGTTTTTCAGATTTCTTTTCTCTTTCTAAATAAATATTCATTTTTAACTCTGGTTTTGTATTTTGTATTATTTTTTTCTTAAAGAGAGCTTTCAGAACTATTTAAGCTTGAGGCCACATAAGAACTTCAGGTAAGTTGCTGCCAGAGGGCCTGTAAGAACAAAGTGACGACTCTCCATCAAGCTTGCAGAACAGACAATATGATGTCTTTTGTGACTCTTTACTAATAAAAGCTTTTGTAGGTGACAGAATTGGCCTCAGACTCATTTGCAATGTAATATACTACCCAGTAAGGAGGTTGCCAGGGAAGAGACCAAAGCAGGGTAACCAGATAATTTGTCACATAACCAGGACATTTTTAAATGCTAAGCTACTAAACTGAATGGGACAAAGGATAACAGGCACAAACAGAATCTGATCCAAGAAATCTAAACCAATTGCCCCTCACCTTCCTCTAATCATTGGATGCTACAGATTGCCTCCCAAAAAGAACCTTTTTTTTTTTTTTAAGATTTTTATTGGGGAATTGGGGGAGGGGAACAGTGTTGGGGAATCGGGGAAGGGGAACAGACAAGTTGCTGTCTTTTTGTTCTTCAGTCTAGTTGCAGAGGACGTTGCTTTACTGGCCCATGTTGGTATCGTCATTGCGCTCTTCCCGGATGAGGCAGATCAGTCGCCGCCCTCTGGATGGTCACTCTCTGCGGCTATTGGCAGCTCACGCTGGCTGCCGGCCACTCACTGTAGCCTATGGCAGCCCACTGCAGCAGGGGCTGCAGCCCACACCATTGCCGGGGCTTGCACAGCCCAGCTCCAGGTGGAGCTGTTGTTAGCTGTAGAGGGCAGTGTCACTGGCCCTCACATGTGGGATCTGAATTGGGCCGCTGGCATCCCAAAACCAGCTCTTAACCAATGCGCCACTCGGCCGGCCCCCAAAAAGAACTTTTGATACACCAAACAGGCTTAGATCAGTGTGTAGCCGTTTAAATTTATATGTGTATGTATATATACATATAAATATATATGCACACATTATGTACATTATACTTGTAAATACATATATAAATACACATGTATATGCATATATATACCTGTATATACATACACATATATATATACACATATATACATGCATGTGTATATGTTTATACACATATACTTGTGTGCCTGTGTATTTACAAATGTATATATATGCATGTGCATATATATGATTATATGCATAAACATATGGATTCTATCTGTTGCATACTGATTTATGTATATGTGTATGTCTATGTACAAATGTGTGTATACATGCATGCATGTATATACATATGCATACATGCACATATATATTTTAATATTTCAAAAATAAAAACTGAATCTGTTGAGGTTTTCTTAAGAAATAACTTGATCATCAGTTCAGATACATAGTTTCTTTAGGAACCAGTTAAGATATGTTTTTAGAGCCACCTTTTACTCAAAAGACACGGATACCCAAGAAAAACGAAGGACATTTTTTAGGCAGAATAATTCTATCACTTGCATTATTTGTCTTTTTGTGGAATCCAGATCTCCATTATTAGGCGCAGTAAGAAAACTGCAGACCTCAGGACTTTCTTAGGACCCTGTCAAGGCAGAGATGAGAGTAGGGGAATAAGGGAGGTATTTAAAGGGTTCTGAAAGCAGGAACAACATTGTTTCTGGGTATCTGCTCTCTATGTAGCTGGTCCCCAAATCTCCCTTTATATGATACTTCAGAAGCAGTATCAAGTTCCCTTCATTATAAGCCCATGATATAAGTAAGTAAATATGACCAGAATTCTCACACTCTTCTATTTTGGTATGATTTCCTTACTCTAGAATCTGAAGCCAAACAACTGGCATAAAAAAATTATCAGCATTTTGACATGTGGTTTTAAAGATTCTTGAAAATCTCAAATATTAATGACAGATTCTCTGTGTCTATTTCCTATTTGGAAAGAAATCTATCATCTGATATTTCCCAAAACAGTTTCCAGTGGGCTTTCATCAGAAGTTCTGGGCATACATGTCAGTTAACACCTAAGTTTCTGAATGCGATGTGATGCCAGACTCATTAGGAGAAAATATAGACTTGGTGTGACTTCACACTTGAGTGGTTTTTCGGTTCCTTGTTTGACAGTATGTTAAAAGCAGTGAAAAGTGAAGATGTGCAACACAGAGAAAACAAAATTGCTCAATTCTTAGTGTCCATGAATAAGTCAACATTTATATTAAGAACAGTTTTTTAAAAAGACTCTTCTGTCAATGACTGCAATAAAAGAAAAAAAGACACACAGATCAATAGAACAGAATAGAGAGCTCTGAAATAAACCCAGGCCTATATGGTCAACTAATCTATGACAAATAGGGCAAGAATATGTTATACAATGGGGTAGGCACTCTATTCAAGAATTGGTCTTGGGAAAACTGGGCAGATACATGCAGAAAATTGAAACTAGAGCACTTTATTACACCATATACAAAAATGAACTCAAAATAGAATAAAGACTTAAATGTAAGATATAAAACCATAAGTCTCCTAAAAGAAAACCAGCAATAAACTCTTTGACATCACTCTTAGCAATATTTTTTACGATATGTCTTCCCACACAATGGAAACAAAAGAAAAAACAGATAAATGGGACTACATCAAACTAAAAAGTTTTGCACTATGAAGGAAACCATCAAAAAAATTAAAAGACAAGCTACTGAATAGGAGGAGATATTCTCCAGTGATATATCGATAAGGGGATAATATCCAAAGTATACAAGGAACTCAGACAACTTAACACCAAAACAAAAAACCCAATTAAAAAAGTGCAGACGACCTGAAAACACATTTCTCCAAAGAGGACATACAGATGTCCAATAGACATATGAAAAGATGCTCAACATCACTAATCATCAGAGAAATGCAAATTAAAACCACAATGAGATACCACCTCACACTTTTCAGAATGACTATCATCAATAAATCAACAAATAACAAATGTTAGAGAAAATGGAACCCTCATGCACTGTTCATGGGGTTGCAAATTGGTGCAGCCTCTATGGAAAACAGTATGGAGGTCCATCAAAAAATTAAAAACAGAACTACCTTATGACCTAGAAATTCTACTTCTGGGTATTTATCTGAAGAAATACAAAGTACTATTTCAAAAAGGTATATGCACCTCTTTGTTCATCACAGCACTATTTATAATAGCCAAGATGTCAGCAACCTAAATGTTCACCAATAGATGAGTGGATAAAGATGTGGTACATATATATAATGGAATATTACTCAGTCATAAAAAAGAATGAAATCTTAACATTTGTGAAAACATGATTGGACCTAGAAGGTATTATGCTAAGTGAAATAAGTCAGACAGAGAAAAACAAATACAATATGCTTTAACTTATATGTAGAATCTAAAAATCAAAATTAATTAACAAATGAAACAAAAACTCATAGATACAGAGAACAAATTGGTGGTTGCAAGATGGGACGGTGGGTTGGAGGGAATGGGTGACAAAGGTGAAGGGATTAAGAAGTACAAATTGGTAGTTATTAAAATAGTCATAGGGATGTAAAGTACTACATAGGGAATACAGTGAATAACAATGTAATAGCTATTATGTATGGTGTGAGGTTGGTACTAGACTTATCAGAGGCATCACTTTGTGAACTATATAAATGTCAAATCACTATGTTGTACACCTGAAACTAATATTGTATGCATTGTATTGTATTGAAAAATAAAAATTAAAACAAGACATCCCTCAATTTTGTTCTTAAAAAAGTTTATATTTATTCATATACTTTTATATTTTCATATGAAGTTTAGAAAGCCATTTCTTAAATTTCATAAAAGCATCCTGCAGGTATTCTAACTAGAATTGCATTGAGTTTAAGATTAATTTTGGGGAAAAAAGTAAGTCTTTACTATGTTATATAATCTTATCCTTGAGTGCATTCTATCTCTTGACTTAAATAAAGTCTAACTTTTACTAGCTTAATTAACTTTTTAAAAATTTTCTACTTGAAGACCTGTGTATTCTGTTAGGTTTAGTCCTGAAAATTTTATAATTTCTTTTGTTATTATGAATGCTGTTTTATATTCTTATACTTTCTACTTAGTTTTATTATCTTTTACAGAAGACTTTTATATGTGGAACTTGTATCATGATTATCTATTTAGCTATTTTCTCCTTTCTATTCACTTGTTTTTCTCTTTCTGGGATTAATATTAAGGAGGCTTGACATTTTTACCGCAGGTCTTTGTATCTCTTAATTTTTCTTTTATTCTTCCCACTTTTTACACTTTTATGTTGCCTTCACAGACAGTCCCTTAATCGGCTCTTCAAATTTACTAATTCTTACTTCAGTTGCATTCATTCTTCACTTTAACCCATGATTTATTTCAACAGCCCCAATGTTAACTGGAGACCACTGAGTCACCCTAATTGACACCACATTGTGTAAAAGAATGACTAATGAGTTCTACTGAATCCTTGACCCACAAAACTGTGAGATATAATTTTTTTTCTTAAAGATGACACTAAATTTGACTTAGTTTGTTATACAACAATTGATAACCAGGTCATCATGAGATGGTGGGAAATAACATTGCTACTTCAATAGACAGATGAATCAAACCCCGTATACTAGATTTTGAAAGAAAAAAAAAATTACCTACAACTAGCTTAATCTAGACTTTAAAAAGTCAATTAAAGCAGCCCAGACTGATTCCAATGCTGACAATCTTTTCCCTGCTCTTACCTTTCTATGGTGTCATAGGAGTCATGGCATCTTAGAAATGTCTAGCTTACAGGGGCCTTCCACATCACTGGATTCATCTGTGTGGACCATTTGGGGGACACTTCTGTTCATAGTGCTGTCACCTGTTTATTAACTGAAGTAACTAGCCTCATTATGAATACATCAAAATGTGCTTATGACTGCTCTTTGGATTCTCTGAGTGATTTTTAAAACACCTTTTTGATATTCTAAGAGCCTCTAATGAGGACAGAAACTATCAATTCTGAAAAACATTTGGCTGCAAAAACACAGCAAAAAAAAAAAAAAAAAAATATATATATATATATATATATATATATATATTTGCTGTCAGTTGACAGTCCACATATAGGAGTCACAAAATAGATTGTCATTTATCAGGAGGCCTCACTAAAGAAGACAACCTACAACTGACCTTGAAGAAAACCATGTATTTGCCTTTAATTTGCCTTAATTATGCAAAATTCAAAAGCCAGTTGCCCAAGAGAGAGTACTGAAAAGTGATGTGAGGGGAGAAGGAGTGTGAAGTTGTTAGATATATAATACTAAGCCCAATTAATGTACCAAGTGGAATGATAGAAAGGTCCTTGGGAAAGGTATTGTTGTTTTTTCCTACTCAGCCTCAGTTTCCTCATACATGAAAGGAAGATAATACCCATTCTCAGGGCCAAGGCGAGAATTTATGTCTAAACTGCCTGAGTAGCACTCAATAAATGAGAGCTGTCCCTTTTTTTTTTTTTTTTTTGAGGGCAGTGTCACTGGCCCTCCTATGTGGGAACCGAACCGGGGCCGCTGGCTTCCCAAGCCAGCTCTTAACCAACGCGCCACTCGGCTGGCCCTGAGAGCTGTCACTTTTATCATTAATAAGGGAAGAATGAATCTCAGTAATTCTGGACAGGGATAAAACCTAGAGAGGTCATGGAAAAAAGCATTTTGTGAAGATGCCACTCCAAAATCAGTGACACCATAGATTCACTAGGAAAATATCAGCAATATCACCACTAAGTCGCTTGAGGGCACTGGATCAGAATACAGGAAGTCAGTTTAGGCGGAGTATTCAAATGGAGTCAAGAGGATGTAGACAGGTAGAAAGCAAACTTTTGACCCGTATAGCCTATCCCACTTTTCAAAGCGCAGTTTGCCTTAATTTTCATTACAATATTCAAGAGCAGGGAAATCTCTTGGTGGAAAGCAATAAAAATAAAATGGGGGAGGGGAGAGATGGTGTTATCAAGAATTTCTCTTGGAGACGGCACTCGCTGTTTGGAAAGAATACTCTGATAAGGTTAGCAGACACTGTCCGTGTTCAGCCCAGTGCTTCTTGGATTACTCTTCCCATTTCTTTGCGCCCCTTCATCCCTGCTTTAATGTGCCCCTCAGGGCTCACAGTGACATCTTTTCTTTCAGGGACTACACTCAGACTACTGAGTCCTTTGCCTGCATACACAGAGTCTCATGTACAGCAGGTGCCCTTTACCCACGGATTCACTTTCCATGATTTCAGTTACCCGGGGTCAACTGCAGTCTAAAAACATTAAATGGAAAATTCCAGAAATAAACAACTCGTATTACTCTTCAGGTTGGCCCTTGGCCAATGATCAATGGAAGGCCAGTCTTCTTGCCTGAAGTCACAAACTATGAGGGGTAATTTTAAAAGACAAGATCCTAAATTGTGATCAACATGATGGAATGGAAAAATAACAGAGATAGTATTAGCCTAATCCAAATCTATTAGTACTCCTCTTTCATTAACCCTTCAGCTATACAAAATGTTTGACCCATTTGTGCCCAGTTTCACATTCTATGATCGAAAGTCTAACACAATTAAAACACTTGTTTCCTGCCTTCCTTCAGTGGCCAAACACAACCCTCTACCCCCCTCCACTCCTTGGTAGCTCTTCCCCTACCTTTCCCTGTCTCCTTTATTTGTGTGTCCCCTCACCTTCCTATAATTGAAGGCTGATGTCATCTTGAAAGAACATTCACTCTCTATTTTCAGAGGCTCTGTCAGCAGTGCAGCTGTCTGGCATCCTGTCATTGCCCATCGCTGTCAGTTAATACAGGAACACAAACCTTCAGGGACATTATGCAAATGTGTAACCTTCCCTGGAGATTTTCTGCCTGGATGTCAGGGTCTAAGCTGCACAGAAATAACACATCGTCCATGTAGACATCCATTCTAATGTGTGTCAGAAAAACAAAGAACAATTACCTTGACCTCATTTGCTAAGGGAATCTACAATTTCACCAAAGGTCCCACAAGGGAAATTGCCTTCAAAATGCCATATCCATGTCATCTCAGAGGAGCCTTCAAAAGAAGTAGAATTTAAAACTCATTGAGCAAAATGGCTTCTTCTGGTGCTCCAACCAGTAATGAGGTTTATCATGCTCATACCCAAACTGAATGAGAAATAGGAAATCCACTCTTCCCATTTTAATCAGTTTCCCTAGCTTTCCCGTCTCTGTTCTCATCTCCTTCAAGTTCATCAGGCCAGTGAAGTAATCTAGATGCACTAACATCCTAAGATATCAGGACATATAAACTACTGTTATCACCTACAATCGCTCCTCATGGCCATTTAGCCACGGATATCACCAGTCTTCCCTTTTATCCCTTCTTCCTTTCTCTCAACAAGTATTTATTAACTATTAACTGTGTTCAAGTACTTAATATGTCCTGGGAAAAACCCCACAAGGAATCACCAAGGGCCTGTTCTCAACGAGCTTGCACCCTCGTAGAGGAATGAAGATACTTGAAATCAGTGTGAGACCATGCGTTGTTTTGATGACCTTTCAAAGAGAGGATCGCATTTATAAGCAAAGATAGAGGAGGGGACAATCATTTTCTTGTTGCAGTTATAAAAAAAGCACCACAAATTTAGTGGCTTAAAACATCATAAATTTACACTCTGGAGACCAGAAGGCTAACGTAGGTTTTAGGAAGCTAATACCAACGTATCAGCAGGGATGGTTCCTTCTGGAGGCTCCAGGGGAGAATCCAATCCTTGCCTCCTGCAGCTTTTAAAGGCCATTACATTGTCATTCCTTTACTCACAATGACATCACTCCAATCTCTGCTTCCATCTTCACATCACCTTCTTTTACTGTGATCTCCTTTGTCCCTCTTATAGGAATCCATCTGATTATATCAGGCCCACCTGGGTAACACAGACTAATCTCCCCATCTCAAGATTTTTAACTAAATAACATCTGCAAGATCCCCTCCCCTTTTGCCATATGAGGTAACATAGTCACAGGTTCCAGGGATTAGGACATGGATATCTTTGGGGGAGGGGACATTATTCAGCCTAGCACAGAATTGTTCCAGGCCATGAAAGTTTTCTGATGAAAGGCGTGTAAGCAGGTGAGACATCACCATGTGAGGAATAGCAAGGTGAAGTTTCACACAATGGAGTCTCCAAGTATATGGTAGGACAAAATGCTACTAAAGAGGCTGAAACTTTTATTTAAAGACAACTAGAAACAATCAAAAGTGTGGAGTAGAAGAGTGTTTTTAAAAATTAACATGGCAGTCATGCACAGAATGACTTGGAATAGGAGTCTAAAATATAAATTTGGTACCTTCACTTGGTGCAATGCTCTTAGTGTAACAAGAACACAGTGCTGGGAGAAACATGGAGGACAGGACAGCACAGGCTCCATTCTAAAAAGGTCAGCACTGGGCAACCTGAGCCAACTGCTGGCCCAAAGGACATAGACCCAGTTGTTAGAGCATCAGTTATTCAAAAGAAGTGAGAAATCAGGATTTTACATAACATCTCTCAATTTTTAAATATTAATAGCTATTGAAAATATTTTCATGAACATTATACTATTGAAACAAAGTATGTCTGTGGACATGCCCACAGCTGGCAGTTTGTAGCCTCTGGACTAGAGGAAGCAAGGCGAGTCAGCGAACCTCATCCAGTGCTCAGGACCAGTCTCTGCTCTGTACATAGGAGTGTGACTGAGATTCAGAACATGGTGATGGACTCACTCCCTCAATTGTCCTTTTGCTGACTTCCACATGCCAAAATATTATCCACCACTTTCATCTAGTTGTGGAAACAGAACACAGATATGAGAGGATAATTAACTCTGAAAGGTCAGATGTGCTAAGTGTCAATGGATGTTATATCAACAATTCTTACAGAAATCAAAATGACATTTTGATAGTTTGGCCGAATAGAAGGTCTTTTGGATAGCATATTTCCTTGGATAGCAAGTCTTAGTTATTCCATGCACAATCAAATATCTTTATTCCTATTGCAGACGTTGTGGTCATCTACCCAATAGCCAATCCCACTCCTGTCTCTTCTTGCTAACAGAAATCTGATTCTGTGCAAAAACCTGTATCCATTTGTCTTAGGTAAAGCTGGGTCCCTTCCCCAACTCAGGAGAGACATCTTGTTTAGTATAAGTCTATCGTGGTAACTCCATTACCCTCCCCAGCAACTGGCTTCAGAATTGGTACAAGAAGCCAGTCTTGACCACTGAGACGGAAAGGCAATTCATCTGGCTTAAATTATAAGGGAGTTTTCTTTGCTCTTATAAAGGCGTAGACACTTCCAGATATGGGAGATTGCTGTGCAATGTCTGGAGCTGCTGCAGCCATCTTTTGTCCACGGCAAGGCAAGCATGAAGACAAGAACCAACCTACTGAAAAGACCATGGACAAAAGATGGCATGAACTAGTGTCATTGCTGATATTAGCTGCTGAAAGTTAAACATGGAGCTTTACAAAAGGTGACACGTGGTTGGCTGGTTCAAGAACCATAAGAAAGGAAATCCACTGACTTTTATAGCAATGATTATAAAAGTCAGGCCTTTTAGCATCAAAGTCAGACAGGCGGGAAGAGCAACACGAAAAGTGAGAAAGAGGAGAACAGATGAACACAGTGAAGCATCAAGGGAGCAACTGAGAACAGAACCGATTATAGAGATTCCACGCAGGAAGAATCCAGAGACAGCAGAAAGGTACCAAGCACAGCAGTGGGGGAAAGGAACTCACTACCCTCCTTCAGGGCAACACTAAGAGTATGCCAGCCCAGCCAGCCCAGCAATCTGGGGAGTGTTTCGTGGAAATGCAATGATATTTTTTAATGAAAAATGTCAGAAACATCCTAGAGAATCTCAAATGGTGTCACACTGAAAGCAAGCGACATAGCAACAAAATCTGGGGACATTTAGTGAGTCAGCAGGTTAATTCCCATTCATTTAGTAGATTCTATTAACTGGATCTTTGAAATAACAGATTTAGGGGCTAAAGAAGGCATGTGCAATGATGAGCTAAATGATAAAGCAATGAGGTAAAACAACTGGGTGTAAGAGTGAATGTATAAAGCAAAAGAAGCTAAAGAACAAAGACAAGAAGAAGCAGAAAAGGCTAGTTTCATCTCAAAAGAGAATAATGAGATTGCTATGCAATTTAAATAGAATAATTTAATTAGAAAAACTTTTATTAATAAAATATGACTTCACTGAAGTATGACCTAAAGATCAGAAAATAGAACACTAAACTATGAAAATTATAGTTATGTAAAGATAATAAAAAAATATTTCATTAGAAATACAAGTTAAGTACCTTGACTACATTTTTTACATGATTCTTGGCAAAAAAGAAATAAAAATGTTCTGTCCCTGTTTATTGATAAATGAATACATACATTATTTTTAATTAGCCAATGTATTATGTCTGTATTATTTGAAGGTGCTGATATTGTTTGAAAGTCCAATATGGCTTTAAGAAGCTGGGTGTATTTGGAGGAAAACTACCAACAAACTATAACTGCTGAACAATTTTCCAAATTGAAAAATAAAGTTAATACTTTTAATACTTAATGCTATTTCACAGGTTAAATACAATCTATTTAATGACTACTTAACAAAAATTCTACCCTAACAGAGGCCAGTGAATTACATTCTTAGGGAATTTGACCAGCTCAAGGAAGTTACTTGCCTAAGGATCTTCAGGTGTCTCATAAAATACAGTCTTATACATGTATCAGGTTTTTGGGTATTTTTTTTTGTATTTGTATTCCTACATATGTATTATTCTAATTGCCTACATTAGTGGTTCTCAATATTTTTGTTCAACTTTGATGTATGTAATGGACAATGGTCCCATGTTCACATTCCCATGGTTATTCAGACTTTTATGAAACAAAGAAAGACTATCTGGGACCTAAAATATTTTTAAATAGTCCATGGATGTAATGGAGAATTAAGATTCACATTTTTTTTTTTTTTTTGAGCTGAGCCATCCTGCCACCTGTTGTTGGCAGCTCAAGGGTAACTCACCTTGGGCTGGCATCGAACCACTGTTGCTCAGAGCTCTGCTTGCACTCCTTTTTTTTTTTTTTTTGAGGGCAGTGTCACTGGCCCTCATATGTGGGACCCGAACCAGGGCCGCTGGCTTCCCAAGCCAGCGCTTAACCACTGCGCCACTCGGCCGGCCCACTGCTCGCACTCCTGAGCGAGCTCTTAACCAACTGAGCCACTCAGCAGGCCCTAAGATTCACATTCTTATTCACACTCTCTTTAAGCTTAGTTTCTTACTTTTTATAAATTTACCCTTTGGTAAAAATTGTTTAAAAAAAATAATTAAAATTACAATTTACAAGAATTTAAATGATTCATAACCTCTCACATATTGTCAGTACATTAATAACACTTGAATTCCAAGGACAAGGCTGTGACTTATGTACAATTTCCACCCAGCTAATGGTACAAATCAACACTCTTTTTTCCATATCAGAAAGCAGGCAAGTGAGATAGCCTTGAGTCCACCTAAATTTTTAACAAAAGGTAACTCATTTATAAACTTTGGTATTCTTGTTAATAACTAATGAGCTATACCCGGGTTCACAGATTATTTTATCACAGACATTTTTGAGAAATGCAAACTAATGCATATTTGCAAAGAAAAAAAAAATCAATTTCATGTCTGTGCCTTTAGTGGGGAAAAAAAAACAACGTGCTCAGCATTGTAATTCTGGATCATTTTAGAACATAAATTTGGAGAGCAGGGTTAGTGCATATTAATAATTTTTATTATTTTCTATCTTCCAAAGTCACTGCATTCATTCTATCTATGAACCAAAGTTTAATGAAAATATGAAATGTTATTATAGAAGAAACTGCATAAGAAAATGCATTCATCATGCAGATCCCATGCAGATTTTTAAAATCTCATTATGACCTTAACATGAAATTTCTAATGTTCCTTCTGCCTAGTGATACTCAATGGTGGGGGAGGGGCAGCAGGAAAGAAGTGGCTTAAAGGATTTAGGAGTCTGAGCTGATAGAAAAGCTCACTCTGAGTCAACAGCGGCAGGAGGCAATCAAAAAGTCTCATGCATTCTTTTTCAGAAATGTAATATTCAGGATGAGTTCTCTCCTGCCTTTCAGACTATGCCTGGATTAATGTGTGCTGTTTGGAGCTCATCTTTTGGAGTGGAAGATGACAAATGGGGGGAATTCAGAGGAGTGACTGGGATAGGGAGATGGTTTGAAATCCTATCGTAATAGGCAGCTCTCAGGGATCTGTGGTGTTTTGTGGAGTGGCCACAGGCTCGGCACTGGGTGTAAGAACTGAATCTGTACTAATGCTATGAACTCCATCCATCCCACCCCATGACTCCCTGGGACCCTGCCCCATCCAACATGGGTGGCATTGCAGGGGGCATTGTCAGCTCCAAGACAACTAGTGTAGCACTTATGGAGGTTCTTTCAGCAACCAAACCTTACGGTGATCTGGCAGGTGGAAACAGGCCTAAGAGTGCCCTGGCCCTTTTGCTAAGAAGCTTCAGGCCTGATACTGATGGCAGCTGGCCTCGGTTCACAGCGAGCCGCCCCCACCCCATGTATCCAGGTCAAGCCGAGGCAGCAATCAACCACATACAGCCTTGTAGCTCCTACCAGGTAACCCCAGGCCTGGCAGAGGCAACAGCTGAAATTGGCCTACACAGGGGGCCCTCCCAAGAGGCATCAGAAAAAAACACATCTGTTGGCCTGCTTCAGACCAAAAGAGAGCACCACCCAATTAGCTCCATAAGCAGCAGCACACCTAAAGGGTAGTTTCAAAAGCACAAGAGCCTGCTGGGGCGAGTCCCTCTCTGAGGGGTCAGTCCATACCCAGCAGCTCCTATGCTGTGGGCATAGCCAACCCTCACAAGCATCAGAATGAGAGTCAGTCCCTCCCATTGATGTGCCCAAAGCAATCGAGGCGGAACTTGATTGCAGAAGGACACATACAAACAACACAAAGGGACACTTCTGGGAACACATGGCACAGGTAGTCAGAGAGACTGGACCACACAGGAAACCAATTACATAAGGTCACCAGCAAAGACTGAGTGACATAGATCTACTAACACATAGAAACCAACACAGAGAGGCAGACAAAATAAGAAAACAAAATATAAAAGAACAGGAGAAAAATCCATAAAAAAGAACTAAATGAAATGGAGACAACTAACCTACCAGAGACAGAGTTTAAAACGCTATGAGAATGTTTAAGGAACTTAGTGAGAACATCAACAAAGAGATGATAAGCATAAAGAAGGACATATAAACCATAAAAAAGAACCAGTCAGAAATAAATAATACAATAACTGGAATGAAGAATACGCTAGAAGGAATCAATAGCAGGTTAGATGAAGCAGAGTACTGAGTCAGCAGTTTAGAAGATAAGGTAGCAGAAAACAATGGAACAAAAACAAACACAAAAAAGTGGATAAATTCTCAGAAACATACAATCTTCCGAGACTGAATCAAGAAAAAACAGAAAATCTTAACCAATGAATTTCTACTAATGAAATCAAATCAATAATCAAGAAACTCCCAACAGGGCCAGCCGAGTGGCACATTGGTTAAGCGCTGGTTTTGGGATGCCAGCGGCCCCGGTTCGGATCCCACATGAGGGCCAGTGACACTGCCCTCTACAGCTAACAACAGCTCCACCTGGAGCTGGGCTGTGCAAGCCCTGGTGATGGTGTGGGCTGCAGCCCCTGCTGCAGTGGGCTGCCATAGGCTACAGTGAGTGGCCCACAGCCAGCGTGAGCGGCTGGCAGCCAAGCGTGAGCTGCCAGTAGCCACGGTGAGCGACATCCAGAGGCCGGCGACCGATTTGCCTCATCCGGGAAGAGCGCAATGACGATACCAACAGTGAAGCAACATCCTCCGCAACTAAACTGAAGAACAAAAAGACAGCAACTTGTCTGTTCCCCTTCCCCGATTCCCCAACGCTGTTCCCCTCCACCAATTCCCCAATAAAAATCTTTAAAAAAAAAAAAAGAAACTCCCAACAAAGAAAAGTCCTAGACTGGGATGGCTTCACAGATGAATTATATAAACATTCAAAGAAGAATTAACAATGACTCTTCTCAAACTATTCCAAAAATTGGGAAGGCTCCCAAGCTTATTCTAGAGGCCACCATTACTCTGATTCAAAAATCAGACAAAGACAGTACAAAATAAATAAATAAACAAAACCAGAGGCCGATATCCCTGATGAACATAAATGTAAAATTCATTGGCCCTGTGAATGGACTTAATACTACTGAACTGTTCACTTAAAAATGAATTAGATGGTCTGTTTTAATGTTATGCGTATTTTACCATAATTAAAAACTTAAAAAAGAAATCTGATGAAAAAGCTAAGATTGTCTCATTAGGAAAAGAGAAAGACCCATGGGGCAGAACATAGAAGAAAGAGGGCAAATCTATTAATGAAGAGTCATTGCATAGAAAATGAACTTGTGTTTGTGCCCCTAAGAAAAATCCAACACCAAGAAGTATTAGCTACTGGACTACAGATTTTAGCTCAACACAAATAAGAATTCAATAGTCAGAATGTAAAACAGAAAGAGTAAGTGGTTAATACCTGTGGTCCATGATATCAGTTACCCTGGAATAATTCATGCCCAGGACAGATGTGGTATGCTAGGAAAGAGTATGAGGAAGGCAGTCAGAAGGCCCTCTCTGGCACTTAATAGCTATGTCACCATTGCCTTAATATCTGTATCTGTAAATTAAGGGCTTGGAAAGGACTTCCAAGTTAAATGGCAACTGAAGTGGGCACTTAACTCCACACAGGTTTTGCACTCAAATAATCAAAAAGGGGAACAACTGTGTAGCTATGTTAAAACTACAGAATTGTTTGGCCGAGGTAGTGCACGTGGGTCAGAACAAAGGCAAACGCAATAAGATGCTACCAGTGTGAGGGAGTCTCAAGAGCAGAAAGGATCTTGGAGCATCACTTCATGAGGTTAATTATCAATTTACTTTAGAGGCGTCAGTCAAGCTGATTTTGAGGAGTCAGACCCGAATTCATAGCTGAGCCTGGGGAGGGATGGAAAACATCACTTGAAATCACGATAGATCAGTTGTCCAAGGCTGTGGTTTGAGCATTTGCTTTGTCTCCTCTCTTCATTAAACCCCACTCAAATGATAGTAAAGGAAAAAAAGGCCTCTAAGACTAGATGGCGGCCATTAGCAGATGAGCTATTTCAATATATTTTAGGAGACGAAACAGATGGGTGTGGACAAATGAGATAAAATTGTGGAAGCTATCATCCAGAGTTGAAACAAATTTGGACTCAGTGCGCTAATCAAGACTCCAGACTTAAGACAAAGAGCAGGTAAGACAAAGAACAGGAGGTAGAAGGGAGGCAGAAAACAGAGTAATTGATTGCAGATCTGTGTAAACTACAGGACAGTTGATTCACTTCCTACTCTACCCCCATGTCCTCACCCCTGTAGGTAGAGTATAGGTAGCCGGTATTTAACTCCAAGAAAAAAAAATTAGAGCAGAGATCATTTCTAAATTATATTTTTAGATCTGGGGATAACTAGGATAGCTAGTGAGTGGATTGGGACCCTTGAATATATAACTCTCTTAATTCCAACTCTTGGCAATAATAGATTGCTCTTTCAACACTCACTCTGAAAAAAATAAAAGCCTAGTGTTACTAACCCTTCCCCTATACATAGAGCTCCCACACATCAGTTCCTTTTTCTAGAATTCAACAATATCGGAAGTCACCAAAAGCTGAGAAAAATCTATAACATTTGAGATAAAAACCAAGATAACAACACCAGATAAAACAAAAGCTACTTTGTATCTTCAAAGATATTCAAGAGACTATCACAGGTAGAAAACAAGAACAAAATTAGCATGATGATTTTTTTAAAGTCTTAGCTTTTTAGTAATAAAAGTGGAAGGAAATAGTTTTCACTAAAAATTTAAAGTCAGAAACATTCATTAGGGCTCCTTCATCATTTTAAGTATCATACAATTCCTAGGAAATATTCCTACTTCTAGATAAACCTATTTTCATGTTAATTTCAAATAAATCTATACCATTTGAGATGTTATCAAGGAAAAAAAAAGAACAACAATTTGCAATATTTAGAAAACAAGAACACCTAAACTTGATATGGTTTTGAAATAAAGCTTTCAATAGATAAGTTAGGAATGCAAGAAAATCTCCCAGAATATATATTAAAAGAAAAAGGTATAAAAATTTTCAGAAAGAAAATATACCCAGAAGTTCAAATTTAGATGATAGGCATATTAAAATGAAAAAGAATACAGAAAATATATATTCTGGCTGCTAGTTTTAAAATATTTATCTCTACAACTTTAATCTCAAAGATCCTCATTCAGGAGATCAAGGGTCAGACCCTGTCAACCATAATTTTACAAGTGCCTCAAGTGACTTTGATTTTAGTGCACTGGCTGAAGAAAGCTATTACTGTTTGCAATTATCTTCAATTGAAAGGTTGGGTAGAAGTAAATGTAGAGAAGAGAAGAAAATTGATAAACCAGAAAAGCTAATGAGCCCTCTTCCTAAAAGCAGTTCTCCCATCCTCTACTCTTAAATGCTATACAGTTCTACCTATGGTGAAACATAAAAGCTTGTATTTCACCTCAAGGCTGAACAGACATGGTCCAATATCTTGCAGACTTTATGCTTAATTTTTCTGAAAAAGATCTCCTTGCAAAAGGACAATGCTTTAGAAATACTTATTAGAGAAGATGCAGAGTTACAAGAAAACAGTTTCAAGATAATAATGAGAAAATCAAAATGTTGTGAAGGGGTTGGCTAGTAGAAAGACAGGAGGATATGGTCCCTCCTAGTGCTTTATGAAAATCATCCCTTCCAATAAAAGTAACCCAAATCTTCTGACGGCCCGTTGATTGCCTTCTGCTTGACAAACGAGTTGGAATCAGGCCCTATCAAGTTTACAAAACTCTTTTTCCAGATCAAAATTTAGCTTCTTTCATTCTGCTACCTAGAAGAAACCCATATATATATATATTTCTTTCTTCAAGAAAACTATAAATGTAATAGTGAAAAGGTGAAGGGATGGTGAAAAGTAAATGGCTAACCATGTAGAC
Source organism: Aselliscus stoliczkanus (assembly GCA_033961575.1). Lineage (NCBI taxonomy): Eukaryota > Metazoa > Chordata > Mammalia > Chiroptera > Hipposideridae > Aselliscus > Aselliscus stoliczkanus. Next base: position 157,290,674 of record CM066731.1, read on the forward strand.
TTTCTTTTTAAAAAATGTTACAAAGTTAGGTTCCAGCTAATACTTTTACTGACAAAAGTTATATTTATTTGGATCAATAGTGGTTAACTTAATAAATAATACTACTAATAAAAATAATAGTTAATGCTGATGACCACGTTGTACTGGGCACTGTCCAGTTTACATGTGTCTACTTATTTAAGCTCACAATCACCCTGTGAGGTAGGTTGTAAGAGGTGAAATAACTTCCCCAGATTCTTACAATTGGGGTCAGTGGCAGAGCAAGAATTTCAATCTAACAGTCTGCCTTCAGAATCCATCTTCCTAATCACTAAACTTCTAAATTTGAAGCTGGCAATGGAAATGGAAAAACTACCATGACAATAGGACAAAGAAATGGTGAGGTCAACAGCTGTGATGAAAAGAATAAGAATAGAAAAAGAAGAGGTCAACATGACAAGAACGATCATCTTAACTTTAGGTGCACTAGGACATAACATGAAAAAATTTGAGATAAAACTGTACAGCAAAATTTGGATATTATCTTAGCTACCACCAAGATTTGGTGGCATGGAAACTGAGTCTAGAATGTGAATAATGCAAGCATCAGATCATAGCTCTAAATGTAAAAATAAAAACTATAAAACTCTTAAAATGTAACATAGGAAGAAATCTTCATGACCTAGGATTAGGCAATTACTTTCAGATAGGACACAAAAAGCACAAGTGACAAAAGAAAAAAAATGGATACAACAGATATCATCAAAATTTTAAAAGTTTCTTTCAGGAGATACCATCAAGGAAGTGAAAAGACAACTCACAGAATGGGAGAAAAATATTTGTAAATTATATATTTGATAAAAGATTTGTATCTAGCGCACATAAAGAAGTCTTACAACTCAATAATAAAAAGACAAATAGGCTAATTTTTATTTTATTTTATTTATTTTTTATTTTTATTTTTTTTTGAGGGCAGTGTCACTGGCCCTGACATGTGGGACCGAACCAGGGCCCCTGGCTTCCCAAGCCAGAGCTTAACCACCGCGCCACTCAGCCGGCCTTAATAAGCTAATTTTTAAAATGAGCAGAGGAGATGAATAGATTATTTCTCTAAGGAAGATACACAAATATCCAATAAGCACATGAAAAGATGTTCAACATCATTAGTCATCAGGGAAATGCAAATCAAAACCAAAACGAGATGCCACTTCACATCCACTAGTATGTCTAGAATCAAAAAGTCAGACAGGGGGTGGCCGGTTAGCTCAGCTGGTTAGAGCCCAGTGCTCATAACACCAACATTGCTGGTTCGATCCCCACATGGGCCAGTGAGATGTGCCCTCCACAACTAGATTGAAACAACTACTTGACTTGGAGCTGATGGATCCTGGAAAAATACACTGTTCCCCAATAAAATTAAAAAAAAAAATGTCAGGTAGTAATAAGTGTTGTGGAGGATGTGGAGAAATCAGAACCCTCATCTACTGCTGTTGGTAATATAAAATGGTGCAACTGCTTTGGGAAACACTGTGGCAGTTCTTCAAATAATTAAACATAATGCTACCCTGTAACCTAGCAATTCCACTCCTAGGAATACACCCAAGAGAAATGAAAACAAGTGTTCATGCAAAAACTTGCATGCAAAGGTTGATAGTATCATTATTCATAATGGCTGAAGGTGGGAACAACTCAGATGTCCATTTATTGGTGAAAAGATAAACAAAATGGGGTATATATCCATATAATGGAAATTATTCATCTATAAAAAGGAATGAAGTGCTTATAAATCCTACAGTATGGATGACCCTTGAAAGCATTATGCTTAGTGAAAGCAGACAGTCACAAAAGATCACACGTTGTATGATTCCATTTATATGAAATGATCAGAATAGACAAATCCACTGAAACAGAAAGTAGATTAGTATTTGTCAGCAGCAAGGGGTAGGGCTAAAAAGGGAAATAATTGTTAATAAGTATCAAGCTTGTTTCAAGGGGGATGTAAATGTTTTGAAATTAGATGGTGGTGATGATTGTTGCATAACTGTGGATATGCTAAACTCAGAGAATTATACACTTTAAAAAGGTAACTTTTAGGGTTTGTAAATTATATCCCAATAAACCAGCTTTTTTTTTTTTTTTTTTTGAGGGCAGTGTCACTGGCCCTCATATGTGGGACCCGAACTGGGGCTGCTGGCTTCTCAAACCAGCGCTTAACCACTGCGCCACTCGGCCAGCCCTAAACCAGCTATTTAAAAAAAACAACAGTGAGCACCATGAGCATAAAAACATAATTCAAGTGAAGAAAATAAATTTTCAGGGCTGAATTTAAATATTTCTGTTTTACATAAAAATGTTGCATAGTTTTATTTGTATCAACCATTGATTGTTAGTCATACTGATGGTAAAATATTTAACTTTCCATTTGATTTTAATTGGACTTACTCATTTTCTGCTTAGGACACTTGTGGTGCTCTGATAACCAAAGCAACAAAAGACTTGCTACTTTTTGGTACAGTCTTTGGCCAATTATGACTTGGCACACAACAACCAGAATATTATCTGTGGCCAGCTTTAATATTTTCTTAATTTTCCTTGTTTGTAATAAGCATGTGTATGCACACTCAATGTTTCAGTCATTGAAACACCCAATAAATATCTGGTAAAAACAAACAAACAGAAAACAAGAATCACATGTAACATACCAACACACCACCGACAGAGAAGATATTTCTCAACATTGACTATATTTTCAGTAAGTTTAAGTTCAGAATGATTCATAAGTGAATGAAATGGAATTGGGTTTGGCTCCTTATAACAACAAAAAATCCAACATAGAAGTAGCTTACACAAGACACAAGTGTATGTCTTTCGCATAAAGAAACCCCAAAGTTGAAAGTCCTGGGCTGGTTCAGGCTCTCCACATGTCATCGGGAAACCAGGCTCTTTTCAGGTGCCCAAATCCATGATATCTGGGTATGATCCTTGTCCAGCTAATCTATCCACTTTCAATAGTAAAACAAAAGAAGACAAGAGGGGCTCATCCAACACATTTTGTCAGTGATTACTGGCACTTAATCACACAGGAAACTACAATGGACACTTGGAAATGTAGGGTTTTTTTTTTTGTTTGTTTGTTTGTTTGTTTTTAGTTAGGCTAAACAATTATAAATGGATACTACAGAAAGAGTAGACAATGAATATGAAGAGGCAGGGCTGGCTGAATGGCTCATTGGTTGAGTTGGCTTGGGAGCGCAAGCTCTGAGCAGCAGGGCCACTGGTTTGGATCCCACATATGAGGGCCAGTGACGCTGTGCCCTCTACAGCTAAGATGGTGAACAACAGCTCAACCTGGAGCTGGGCTGCCATGAGTCGCTGGAGACAGCATAGGCTGCAGTGGGTTTGTGGTGGGCTGCCATAAGCTGCAGTGAGTGGCCTGCAGCCAGTGTGAGCGGCTGGCAGCTGGTGTGATCTGCCAAAGGCTGCCAAGAGCAGCCGTCCAAGGACCAGCGACCGATCTGCCTCAGCCAGGAAGATCACAATACCAACATGGGCCAGTGAAGCAACGTCCTTCACAACTAGACTGAAGAACAAAAGGACAGCAACTTGTCTGTTCCCCTACCCCGATTACTCAACTCTATTCCCTCTCCCAATTCCCCAATAAAATCTTAAAAAAAAAAAAAAATATATATATATATATATATATATATATATATATATATGAAGAGGCAACTAGAAATAGCTACTATTAAGAGCATATGGAACAATGATCCAAATTTCTGTCAGCCACCAGGTCTATCCACAGAGCAAAAACAGTTTATGTTTTTTCTTCTATTTATAATATGCTGATGGTAATCACTCTGTAGCCATTTTACAAATCTATATTTTTCCAAAGCTATGTGCCAAATCAAAAGTCCTAATGTTCTACAATGAACTTTTTTGAATCATTAAACTATGAGGAAGGATGTTTAGGAAAAAGCAAGTAATCATCTAAGTAATGACAGAGTCTAAAACAATTTTTAGGTTGCCAGGACAATTTTTCACCAAACATGGAGACTTTCTTCCATCCCTCCTTCCGTGGAGATGTAAGCTCTTTCTCCTCCCTGGACCTCGGCCGGTCCTGGGATTTGCTTCAATCACTAGAAGGCAGCACAAGTGATGCTGTGTAACTCCTGAAGCTAGGCCTCAAAAGATTGGCAGCTTCTTCCTTCACTGCTTGAAATACTGCTATCATTTGGAAGCCAGTTGGTATAGCCTTAGAAATCTCAGCCAAGTCTAAGGTGAGAGACCATATGGACAAGAACCAAGACACAAGGAGCTTGCGTAGCCAGTGCCACTGCCAGTCATGTGAGTGACACACACTGAAGGATCCAATCCAGTCAAACCTACATATGTGTTCAATCCCAGTTGATACCATGTAGAGTAGAACCATCCAGGTAAGTCCAATCAAGCAACAGGTTCATGAAATATGGTACATTTGTTTATACCACTAAGTTTAGTTATGTAGTTATATGTAACTGACACATACGCACACACACTCTCACGTTAGATCAGTGACAAATACAATTTTTGTCTGACTTAGATTTAAAACATTTGTTGTCATTTGAAAATAATCATTTTAAAACTTGTTAAATGATCAAAAAATCCAGTTTATCCTCACGAATCAAAAATCATGTCTTCTCATCTTTAAATCTACACCGCTTTCACTAGAAGTAGACCTGGTGATTGTGTAAATAGTTATTTAAGAAACGATGCTTCCAAGAGGTATACATTTATAATGTCAGAAGTAAATGGGGTGTAAAGAGTGGAGACTTTTTGAATAAGCAATGCAAAAATCTCAATAAAAGATGTATTCTTTTGGAAATATTTTGAGCATTTTAAGGAGAATATTTACAGATGGAATGCTTTCCTTCAATAAAAAAACAATCAAAAAAAAAGAAGGGAAAAAAATCACTATTGGTAATCTCATTTTATTAGTCATATTGAATTGACCTTTGACCTCTGATACTTTTCAGAAAATATTTCCTGTACAATTATGTAGAGTTTTGCAAGTTTATACATTCAGAGCCAAACTTGGATTTCACATATTTTTATTATACTGTAAAAGAACAAACTTCAGACTATATACATTTTTTAGATTCCTCTCATGGGATCACTTTATGAATTTAATAGTCTGTGCCATTCAAGTTCCCCTATCTAATTCTTTGAAGGTAATGCTGAATCTATGCATGACTGAGAAACCAATGTAAAGATTAATCTTGATTGCAATTTATGATTCTTCTATACCACTGGGAGTCTGTAATTATGAGGAATAGCTCAAGAAAATATTCTTTATGTGCTGTGAGGTTAAAAAAATTTATGAGGCTTAGGAATAAAACATTTTCATCTAAGAATATCTTCTTATTTAAGAATGTAAATAACCTCTTTCAAGAAATCACTCACTACCTTAAAATCATATGAAAGAAGGATAATAAATAATCTGAATTATTATCTGAATGACATAATAGTTATACCTTGGTATACAATAAAAGTGTTCCATGATTTTATAGAGTATAAAGCATTTTTTAAAGATATCATCAATATTATTTACCTTTGATCACATGGAATCTATAAAATATTTCACATTTACATGCATTGTTAATATTTTGACATTGATATTACAATTATTGCAAATCTCTACCTTGGAACTATAGAGGCCTTCTGGAGATGGTACCTATCGCTAAAACATCAGCTTTATTAGATGTTAAAACTCATCCTACTTCTGCTGACAGCTAATACCTTTGTCTGCCTTGGTTAAGTACATCTATCAGCTATTTCTTTTCGCCCTGGATAGAATAAGCCCTGAATTTAAAAGGCTAACTTGCTGTCATAAGCTTCCTACATTATAATCCCTTATATCTATGGAGGACCTGGCAATTTACACATGCCTTATTACATAATGTTCAAAGCAACCCCATAAGATATATGTTCAGAAAACAAGACTCTGAAAGGCCTTGCCCAGGTCGACAGTTAGGAAATGGCCTGGTGGGACCGCCATCCCGTACTTGGACTCCTTGTCTAATGTGTTTACCTCCCTATCATGCTGCTTGAGACCACACAATACACTTGAACATGGGGGATTGATAGCAGGACCTACAACTGCTGATTTCAAAAGGAAAGTATAAATTTATTTTATGTTGCATTAGAAATTACAGAAAATTGTAAAGGGCGGGGACATAAAGTATGGTTATTGTCAAAAAGAGCCTTTGCAATACAGCGCCTCAGAAAAGCATGTATTTCCTTCCTGGATGTTTTCTGATTCACATCAGCTTAGTTTACTCATAAAAAATACATTTTTTTACCACTACCTCTTCTGCAGAGCTGATATTGCTACAGAGGAGCAAAATGCATGCTATTCTGCCTCATGAATCAAAAATATTGCTAACTAAATCCTGATCCTGGAGTCACATTGTTGGCGATGATATACAAACCAAAGGAATCGCTCTTTATTTAATAAAATTAATGGTTTCAATGCTTATGTCCTTAATATATAAAACAAAATGCTATTTGGCAAAATGTTACATTTGAATCGTTTCAGAAATACTGGAATTTGTTTTGATAGAGACAGAAATGCTTGACATCTTCAGTCTTGGATGTATGCATGTACTCTGACAGTAAGAGTGGGAGTCACAGACCTTATTATCAGGAGGCTGGGATTTAATTTAATAAAGCATTGACTTTTATGTGGCAGAAATATGTAGCAAAGCTCCAAGGAATTGAGAAACCTTGTCCTGGCCCAATCATGCCTAGCAGTGATTTAAAATTAGGTAAAGCAGAATTCTTCAAGCTACAGAGGGTACATCTACATAAATAATCAGGAGCGTCTGCGTGATTGCATCAGCACTGATCTTTATAATGGCAAAAACTCAGCAGCTGCACCAGTAAACACCAATACTGCAAGGAAACTGGCTCCGCCCATAACTGCAGGGCACAGATCCTCCTATCTCCCCGCCCCAGGGGCTGGGACAAATCTTAGACCTGCAACTTTGAAAGGCTCAGTTCGGGATCTGGGGTTCCAAAGACAGTTCAGCACTTAAATAAATGTATTTATCTCCAACATTTTTATGGTGTCTTTTTCACTGGATGAGTGAAAAATTTTGTCTCTTTTCTGCCTTCTTTTGTTACTAGTGTATTTTACCTACAAGTTAAGAAGCTTCTCTGAAGTGGCCTATTCTATGAGAGGGTAAAAATGAATTGTATCAGATCAGAGGCAAAAGAAATGTATACAAGCTACTCTCCTCTCACAAACATGGGCATATTAAAATCACATTACCTTCCTATTTTAAGGCAGGCAGATAGGGGGGAAATCAGTTATCTTCTTTGGACAGGCCAGTTCCTAGCATTATAAGACATTTGCCTTTGGCAGTGAACCAGGACATTTTCTTCATGGGTTAGATTTCTGTCTGTTTCTCTGTCTTGCATTGGCACTCTTGAAGGTTCTTTTATTTAATCTATCAATGATATGATTTTTAAAAAATGTATCTGTTTTTTGTTTTGTTTTGGGAGGTGGCAAAGTTATATTCAGGGACTGATTTTTGCCTTCGCCAGCCATTTATTTAACACAGGTTGCTATGAGAATTATAACCATTTCCTAAGCCAATAGCATACAGGATAATACCTCTTACTAAGCCAAATTAAGAAATAACATACTCCAAACAAATGACAGGTTAATCACACTGTTGTTCCAGGAAACGGAGATGAAAGGAATAAAGTCCAAATCTAATTTGAGGTATACCTTTTATATGAGTTGGGCTTCTCCGGAGAGGTGGCTTAACCAGCTGAGAGCTGACTTCCAGGTGCCCAGTGCAAAACCCAAAATTCCGTTTTGTGAGCACATTGCTAGGGAATGGAGGCACCTATATTGGGGGACAGGCTAGGCTCTCAGGGGGGGTCCCTCCAGGGACCACAGCAGGGCTTAGCACCACTGCTGACAGGTCTCCCTGGCCACAGCGCAAGCAAATGTCTCAAGGCCTTCGGACCATTTAGGTCAGCAAAGTGTGTCTTTCCCAGACAGAAGCCCTGGAGTAGATCTCACAGACTCTCAGTGCTAGAGTCTAAATGTCCCCTTGTTACAGTTGCTTCTCCACAAGCTTTTCCCAATACTCCCCCAGCGGGGCTCCTGGCTGCTTATCAAATGACAACAGAGGATGATAGATAGCATCCTGACACCACTTTCTTACATCAAAACAACTTTACTTCTAAAAACAATTTTTTTGTGCCTTTGTCACAAACAAGTAGATTAAAACAACTTCACATAAGTTATAAACAAGCAGATGTGAAAACATAGTAAACCAAGACACACAGGATGGCCAGAGAGCCCCAAGCCAACCACTTGCAGTCTGTCCTCAGAGAGCTCTCATCTTTTGGGGCAAAGACCATGCTATCAGCCCACTATCCTTAAGTGACTGCTTAGTGGTTTGGATTTGCAGTTCCCCTGAGGTTGGGGAGAGGCTGAGAAAATCCACATTTGTTATTGTCTGGACCAGGGTTGGCAAACTGCGTGGCTTGCCACCTGCGGCTCTTTGGGTACATTGTCTCAAAAGTTTGCCGATCTCTGGAAGAGCAAATCCTGTCCCTCACAACAATTTAAAAATTATTCAAGAGCCATAAATATATTTTTACAAATAAGGAAAATTTAAAGTAATACTATAAATGAAACTATGATAATTTTAATTTTAATTTTCAATTTTACGTCAGGCCACATGTACATACACAAAGAGCCATTTGTGACTTGCAAGTCGAAGTTTGCCAACCCCTGGCGGCTCTTCGGTCTCAAAAGTTTGCCAACCCCTGGTCTGAACTATAATTGTTTATGTGGTTGACCAAGGACAGAGGAAAACAGGGCACAGAATTAATCCCTGTGGAGTTCACGCCCACTATAGAGGCTTTTTGTCATCACTCTATCTAACCAATTAAGGTAATTTTGTAACTTCTTAAGGTTTGAATGTGACTATATATATTTGCATGTCATTCTTTTGCCAAGGGTCAAGCTCATTCTTTGTCTTAATATTTTCATATACATAGCAGCAACATTTTCTCATTCCCTCCAAACTTAGTCCCTCCGCCTTCTACTGGCCACCACTGCTTAGATGTGCTACTGGCTATAGCTACTGCTACTCCATTGCTCCTCTAGTTTGTTCTTTGTGCTATTACTTCTGAAACATAACACACATATGCCATCACCATGTGTAAACACACAGGCACACACACATACATATTTAGATTAGTCTCTTCTTCCTAGCAGTTCCAATTTTTGTTCTTAGAGCCAACCCTTTGCAGATGGGCTGATCATGTGAATTTCTGGCCAACAAGATATAGGAAGCAGTTGTTGAGAGTGAGGCTGACAGAGCTGGTGGGCTCTTTTGCTCCCTCCTTCTTTTCATCTAAAATGCAGACATGATAGCCAGAGTTTAGTAAGTACCTTGCCATAATGCTGCAAGGTGGAGAATGGGACCCACCGTTTGCCTCCAGATTTCACATTGCATAAGAGAAAAAGAATTCTCTACCTGTTTTAGGCCACTGCCTTTCAGATTCACGTGGTTGAGCTACCACTGAGACAAGCCTTATGTTTTGTTTTGTTTTGTTTTTTAGCTGAACTATCCTGCCACTTATTGGCAGCTCAGCAGCAGCTCAGCTCGGGCCAGGCATTGAACTGCTGTTGCTCAGAGCTCAGCTCGCACTCTTGAGTGAGCTCTTAACCAACAGAGCCACTCGGCCGGCCCTAAGCCCTATGATGTTTTTATTACTCGATTTGTGCCAAGCACTTTATATGTTCTCATTTAATCCACACGGCCCTTCAGTATGTTATTGTCCCCATTTTACACATGAGGAAACTGAGTGTCAGACATGACGTTACTGCCACAATCATTCAAGTTAACTTTTATAACGGAAAGTTAGTTCACTATTAATCACTACGGTATGTTGCCTCTTTCATACAGCTTTTCGGAGGTCACTCACATTAGAGTTGTTGCTTCAGTGAGCTCAGAGGCGGCTTCTTTGCCACAAAGCTTCTTCTAAAGCCACATCAGGGCTCAGGGATGTTGTGGAAGGCTGGGGTAGTTAACAATTTAGGCTCTTGAATCAGACTTTCTGGTCTCAACTCTTAGCAGGGCTAACACTAGTTATATTACTTCGGTCAAGCTACTTAAAAACTCGCAGGGCCTGTTTTCTCATCTTTAAAATGAGATAAAAATTATACCGAGGAAACGAAGGCTGTTGAGCCAAAGGACCACTGTCTTTCACCAGTAACTGGAAGTAAAAATTTCAGTAACTTTTTGATAGCTACACTGAGTAAATGTTGAAGTAAAATTCAAATTCTGGGGTGGGTGGGTGGAGGAAAAGAAAGAAAACTAGTAATTAATATGGCAAATGACAAAAAAAAAATAGTGCTCTGTACACTAATGTTGGTAAACTTCTGATGACTTTATAATAAACAATTCCAAAAAGCCTGTGGTACATTTTTTTCCTCTTGGGTGACAAAACAAGAAAACAACTGGAGAACATCTAAGCTTAGAACTTTTGAGACTGAATGCCACTGACAAGTCAACAAGGGGTAAAAATACAGAGCGAAGCAGAATAGTGATATCAAGGTGAAAGGAAGTTCAACAGAAGCAAAAAAACATAGGTTAGCCAAAGACAACACGATCGGCCTTCTGTTGAATACATAAAACAAAGATGGAGGCAGAGGCCTTTCTATGAAGGAAGAACCTATTAAAAATATCAGGTGACAGAACTGGAAAAAGAAAATACCCAAGTATAAAAGTGGAGAAAAAAGGGAAATCCAATAACCAGGAGGGGAAAGCTCTGACTTCCAACTCTATAGCCTTTTTGCTTATGTCTTGACGTAACATTTTAAATAAGAAGACAACTGAAACAGCGTGCTACTTTCAATGTCTTCATGGTCATCTCCAAATGGAAATGATTTAAGAAGAAATAAAATTTTGGAAAAGTTTCAAAATAAGAAAAGGAAATGGCTCAAGATAAAGATTCTAATTCACAATTTCCCAGCACTCAGCACACGCTGACAATGTTAGGAGAGGTGGTCCCATCAAGGATGTGTTGAATTCTTACATTCCCTTTTTGTGCTCTGTGGATTCATTTCCTTCAAACACTACTATGTAAAGTTTAAGGTAGTCCCCAGCAGTAATCACCTGGATAGATTTCTAGGGATTATTTGCTACCCAAAGCAAGCTCAGTGGTTTACTGTCCCTAAATCCCACACTACACAGATTAATTGAAAACTGGGTGACTATTTTCTTACAGATGAAAGGCCACAAAACCTACAAGAGAAGGCTTGTCTTAACCTGCAAATGCTTAAGAAATTATAGTGTAACACAAAAAGATATAAAAAATTATTATCTATACTTGAATGTGTTTGTTCTCTCTTTCCTCAACCACAGGAAATTGACTGGATTTCCACTTGACATTCCACCTCCAAATATCCAATTGCTCATCATCAGTTGGCCTTATCTTTTTGTGTCATCGGTAACTGATAGCTTTCTCTTCTGATGCCTTTTTAAAACCCCCATCACCTCCCCTAGATAGATGACTTTCATTTGCATTTTAGCATGTTAGCAGATCTCCTGTGAATATTATCTTTACTTTTAGGTTACAAGATTTATAAATCTCAATAGTACTACCAAAAAAAAAAAAAAACAAGACAGGAAGACTTGCTGTGAAAAAAAGATTAACCACAAATACACTGATATTTGTATAAAGACTATTACAGATAGACTCAAGAAGCTTTTTCTGGGCAGGGAAGGATTCAGCCATTTAAAATCGTCATTCAAGGGCCCAAATCTCGTTCAGCAAAGAAGCTGTTTTAAGTTCTGTTAGCAAGTTGCTCCAAGCCCCGCATGACTAACCTATCCTATTTTGTCAAACATTACTCTCAAAGGAGCAGATTATACCATTTTAGAGAAGAGTATGCCCAGTTATTTCTAAATGACAGAAGAAACGCAAAGCATGACGTTTTATTAACTATATATAAAAGGTAAGAATTTCTGGTTTTCAGAAGAGAAAGTACAGATGTTTAAGGCATTGCTCCGTTGCCTGCCTCCTCCTAGACCTGAAAGCCATGCTGAATAACTGGACATAAGCCTCAACACAATATATGATGAGTGAAAATGCTTCATTGATGGAAGGAAGGTCAAATCCAGCCTACAGAGAGGACGAGAAGGAGGAAGCTGATTGACTCGCCAAAACCTCTTTAAGGGGAAACCCCACTTTCCTATTAAGAATTATTTACTGAGCCAAAGCCAGGAGTGACAGGAGAACGACATTTTTCAGACAAAAATATTTACATTTTCTATTCTTTCTTCTGAGGCTACTAGAAGATATACTCCATCAAAATACAGAGATAAAGCAGAAAACAGGGACTCTGAGAAGCAAAAGCGTTTGTCAGGATCTGGGAGAAAAGGGAAGTCAAAGGATGAACACCAGGTCCATGATGGAGATGGGGGTGGGGGTGGGGGGCGGAGGGCATCAGGAGGGGTGTTCCAGGAAAAACAGATGCTTAGTCTCTTACCCAAACCGGTTTGCCATGGAGAAAAATGATATTGTGAGACTTTTCTCAGGGCGGTCAGAAAGCAGTGAAAGATATAGACATAGGTTCAAAGGTTTAGATATGGATTTTAAAAACTAATAAAAATTAAAGAACGACAAAAAGGTTTATAAAAAGGGAAATTCAATCATTACAAATAACTTGGAAGAACAGTGAGTATTTCCACTAAAACCCTCAAGAGAGATTTGATTTACCTATTGGGAAGTTGGGGAGAGTAAAGAGGTGGTCTCTGAGTGGCAAAATGATCAATTAGAACAGATGAATCAAGAAAATGCACTACACACATACTTAATGTGGAAGGCAAATAACAAAATAAACCACTGAACGAGTAAAAAGTGATTGTTACTGAGTAGAGATTGAGAAAAAGGTACAGGAGACTGATGCTTCAGCTTAAATCTTTTGGCACAATTTGACTTTTTAAACTAGGTACACAAATTACTTTGCTACAAAATGGAAGCATTTTAAATAACAAAAATCCATTTAAATAAAAAACCAAAAAACAAAAAAAACCTTTTCTCACATTAAAAAAAAACCCTCCCTTCTAATGACTACCTGAATTCAGTTAAAAAATATATATATATTTAAAAGATGCATTTTTAAAAAAGGTAGATGAAATAAATCTGGATATCTTTAACTACTGTTTAAATTATCTTGAGATTGAATTTGCTGATTTAGCAAATTAAACACTGAGCAAAAAACTAATTTCCTATTCATGGCTTCAGAAAGCTGCATTTCCTGTTTCTGACTTGACTTCCTAATTAAAGAAAAAAAAACACCTTCTAATAAAATATTGATAAAATGTCATTCTTTTCTGCAAAAAACTACAAGTATTGCTCAAGGAGAATCAGAAAATGTTTAGTGAATATTATGGTAAATCTTAATTCATCTGGTCCTAAGAATGAGTCCCAGATACCTTTTCAGAAAATATCAAGTATGTCCAGAGCAAATACTGGTTAATTCTTCCACTAACTGATCATGTGGTGAAGCAGCCTTCTTGCAGTTATGTCCTGACACAGGTAACCAGCCTGCCTTGACAAAAACAATCACGTGGTTACCTGTGTGGCTCTCCCACTAGAGTGTAAGCTCCTGGAGGGCTGTGACTTGTCTCATTCACCTTAGTTGCTCTATATGGCAACCAAGCCTGAGATCCAGGCGTTTCCCAATACATATTCAATGAATCAATGTACAAATTAGTGAATCAGTTATCAGATTCTTGTTCAGCGTCCGTTGAAAATGTAAAGGTAGATGCCTATTTTTAAAAAGGAAAAGGCTAAAATGCACATGTATAATTGCTAGTGAATCTTTGCATAGCACTTCAAATTAGAGGATACTTACTCAAAAAGTCAAATGTCTTTTTCACAAGACTTTGTGTTCACAGATTTGCAAAAGAAAGGTCAGTAGGAAAAAAAAAAAAATCTTCAGACTTCATTTACTTTTCAGAATGTATTAATTCCCTTTTAAAATAAGTTAAATGTCATACTTGTTAATCACTTCCACGGCACAGAAAAATAATCCAAATTTACCACCAGGTATCAAAACTTCAGAACTCATAGACAAAAAAAAGGAAATAATGATTTCAATGAGATGGTGACTTTATGGCACATCAGTCACCATATTCTATAGCACATTTGCATACCTTAGCTTTAGAAATATGTGTCTTGCGGAATCAGATACAATACATGCCTATGGTTACATTTAGTCAAACACTCACACATATTCTGCATTGCAGTAGGCGCCCAAATACAGTCCACATGTCACATGTAAATTTCTTTTTTTTTTTTTTGAGGGCAGTGTCACTGGCCCTCAGATGTCAGATGTGGGACCTAACCGGGGCCGCTGGCTTCCCAAACCAGTACTTAACCACCACACCACTTGGCCGGCCCCACATGTAAATTTCTTAATATCATCAGTTGCAAAGCGGTGATGATATTGTAACTGGGAAGTGCAGGCATAGAAATCACCTAGAGAGGTTTTTCACACTATATTCCTCCTTTCCATTCTGTCTTTGAGATTTTTTTGTTTTTGGTTGTTTTAAACTTCTTCAACCCCCAACTAGGAGGGCATGTCCTCCCAGTTCAGAATCACTTCTGTACTGAGCTACAATTATTGACTGGAATATGTTCTAAACTTCTGGTATGATTCTATGCTGTGGGGCAACAAACATATAAAGATTAATTTTAAAGCATGGTTCAGTTTAGTGATGGCAAATCCATCCATCTGCTATATTGACTTGACCAGTTGGCTGTGGCTACTTGAAACAAAGGTTGAGAAAAATTTGACCTTTTTGGTCTCAGAAACAGATGCAGTAATTAGTAATGTCTGCTGAGGCAGAGGTGGGGGCTGCAGCATAAAGGACAGATGCCATCTCACCTTCTAGATGTCCTAGACCAGCCCCCACAAATTCCGTCAAGCAGAAGCCAGATCACAAGCTCTGTAACAGCGAATACTTTGATTTAGTTAAAGCAGCAACATACCCTGGAAGGGGGTGTGGCAAAGAGAACACGTGCATTTACTCTGGGCCCTGCCAACAAGGAGCTGGGTGATATGAAGTTCTCTGCACGTTTCCTCTTCATAACACAATAGCTCCTCACAGGTAAGATGATCTTGGAGGTCTCTACCCAAAGGCTTCTGCTTTTTCTTTCTCCCTTTTCCTGGTTAGTTCCTAACTCTTAAGAGCTGGAGTGTTTTAAACCTTACATGCAAGTCTCATCATCAACTCATGAAAATCACAGCAATCAATTAAGGCTAATTTTCTAATTTTCACATTTGAAGCATAGTTATAAGTCCTATTTTAAATGTGTAGGGTATGCACTGAATTTTGTAGAGATGGTAATGACAGATGGTGACTTAGCTTGACATTTTAAAGAAAAATTTCCCTACCCCCAGCCAAAATTTACTGTAACTGTTTATACAGCTTTATCTATAATAGAAATAATCCAAATAGTCAATAACAGGGATTTGGTTAAAGTTGAAAGGGTGCAACTATTGAAAATTATGTATTTAATTCCATGGGAAAAAATATTGAATAAAAGTATATTCAGGGCTTATTCCTTAGTTATGAAAGCTGTGTGTGTGCTTGAATAGAAAAAAAGACAACAATGTTAATAGTTGTTATTTTGGACTGTGGATTTAGTCAGTATTTCCAAGGCCCAAGTGAATGAATAAAATGGACGGGGTAAGACAGTAGTGGGCACTGAACTGAAGGACGCATGCCCTTTCAACAGCATTCAATAAAATTTTTTAACACTGAAGGCCAAACAAGTTACTTTATGGTTCCTGGATTTGGGGGTATTTTCTTGTGTTTTTGTACTTTGTACATTTTCTACAGTAATTATGAATATGTTAGTATGCATAACTATTTAAATATGGGAGGGTAGCCATATCAGTAAAATTCAGAACAAGATTTATTTCATTGATGGCAAAATATTTTGATATTTTTTAGCCATATATAAATAGGAGTGATTTCGACAAAATTTGTAGTATTAATAATGAAAATCTGAGTCTCACAAATTATGGAATCAAGGTAGCAAAGATCAGCCTCTTTAGAAATGTAATGTAAGCTTATCCCAAGGTCATGCAGAAGGGCGGAGGTGGGCCAAAAGGCTCATGGCACCATGTAGACAGGACTCTGGCCAGCGCTTTCTAGGGTGCAGATCTGCGGTATGGGGGCCTAAGTAGTCTTGGTATCTGAAGTAGACACATTCAAGGGATGAAAGCCCAACAAAATCTTAGCTGCAAGGGCAGGTGAGGCTACATAGATGGGGACACTTCTCATAGAATGGGGAGAAACTTAAGAGGTGAGACATAAGCCAGGCAGGTTGGATCCTGGTGGTTATTAAGGTTCGTCAGTAATGTGAAAACAGGACGACAGCAGGCAGTTGGGCAGGATTATTCAGGGCCGAGATAATCTGTGCTACCAGAAGCCATCTTTTAATGAGCTGCTTTTTGGGACATCTCCGATTCTTCCTGCTGAGAGGTACTGGAAGGTATCCTGTGAGTGCAATTCTTTCGTCCATCTTTATGTCCATGTGAGGTGGACAATCTTTTCCCCACTTTATAAACTAGTAAAGATGTTACACAAACCCAGGTCTCACTGCCTTCAAGCCTGAGCAGGAGTCATGCCCTTCCTTGAAGCCAATCTCCAAACCTGGCAGCAGGCCCATTCACCTTCTCAGTGGCCTGCACGGGCACATCAGACCACGGGAGCCAAAGGAACCTTCCCCAGGGCTAGGTGTGTCACTAACCCTTTAGCCAGGTCAGCCAGAATTGTCTAGCATTCCCCACTTCTCACACAGTGCCATTCTCACAGAAACTTCCAGGCATCACAAGGTGTACCCAGAAACTTAGAGAGGTCCACAAATAATTAATATACCTAATTCATGAGAGTATGTTACCAAGTAGGCAAACATAATATATACCAGTTGACTGAAAAAAATTAGAACAGTTGCTCAGTTTTACTTTGATGTGCGTGTCTTTGAAAAGCGTTGACTTATGACGATATAAATTAAGTTCACAATTCATAGTTCGGTCCATTTGCAAACAAAGTAGTGGCTTATAGTTATTATGTAAGCATTATTTCCTGCCATTTTTAAATGTTTTGATCAGAGAACAGACATTTGTATGAAGTCCATGAACCTTGGGAACACAACTCTTTTTTTACCCCAACCCATGGAGGCAGTAATAGCTTATGTGTAATATGACCCCCTGCTCTGTATCTTAGTCTCACAGGAAACATCGAACCCCCCAAAACATAATCTTCATCTATGCAGAAGTCATTTAATTGCCAATTCACAAAGCAGGCTCAAAAGAAATCAAGGCAAATAAAATAAATGGTGAACCTTGATCTACAAAACTATATACTTAATGATGACTCCAAACTATCAAGAAATATTTCTATCCAACAATAATTAAAAAGCATTAATGTTAAAAAAGATAAGCTTTTGTTAGCTGAAAGCTTTCCTCACAAGTCTTGTTGAGTCTCATTCTTCAGGAATACAGAATAAGCCACTTCTATAGAAGGTAGATACAGAAACATAAATAACTTTAATGATTTATGGTAAATAAAAAGGAAGCTTGAATTTACGATTAAAAAATGAAAATAATTACAAGTATATCTATGCAGAAAATACAAGTTTCAAGAGCTTAACATCAATCAACTGCTGTCAAAATAAATATTTAAAGAAACCCCAAAATAAAACTGCTTCATAGTGGGGGTCAAAATATGACAAAGGAGGGGGAAATACCAAGCGAAAGAATGAAAGAAAGTGAGCAACAATCTCCAAGGTGTTTTTATAAACAGGGATCAGAACAGAGGAGCAGACACAAACCCGTCTAGGGATGTGACCAGTGAGCTAATAGGAAGTGATAAAAAGTCAGTTATTAATCAAAAATGACGACCCAAATCCCAGAGCGTCTTCAATTCTTTCATACAGACATTATCTAACGCCTCAGATTTGTTTGGTGCCATGGTGCTCATCCTTCTCCGAGAACGAAATGTAGGACAAACACATTACCGGTGGGCAAGAGTGTTTCAGAGCTAATCTACCCTCCAAGGTCAGGGTCAGCAGACCATCACTGTGTTCACATATTTCCTGATGTGGAAAAGTCACATGTCGAAGAAGAAATTAACATTTATTTTGAAATAATCAACAGAATCTCAAACTTCAAGCTCTCAGATTCAAATCCAGTGGTTGTCAAACTGCTCCCTTTGGCCCACGAGAAGCCAAAACTGCAGGTCTCACAGTGTCTTTTTCCCCATGTCTTTAATATTAGAGAACATTCAATTTCTAGGGAGAATTATTAAAGGATTCAGCTTCCTGAACTATGTTTTCAAATAATCTGATTGATCTACCTCGTTCATCACCACTGAGGACACTCCGATGCGAGTAACTGCCGGGTCCCCAGTTCCCAGGTGGTTTCCTGTCCAGACTCTGCAGCCGTGACCGCGTGGTATTATGAAGAATCCTGCCCACGCCCACCTCTACTCATTGCTAAGGCCTTTTGTATCATCTGGATAAAACCTGTTCTAAATCAGGCAATTTCCAACTTTTTCAGCCACAGCAATCTAAAAAAAAAAAAATAGTAATAACAACTTTATGAAGAAATTAAGACCTTAAAAAAAAGTATTTTAGCAATATGTAGCTAAGTCTATCAGAAAAAAATCCGCTTTCCTAATTTAATATGTTAACATTTGACAATTGCTAGTCTGGTGAGCCCCTCTAAGAAGTATTGATACTAAAATGTGTTAGAGAAAATGCTAGAAGTATATATACATATATTGTAGATAAATACAGTAGTACATTGATAATTAACAATAAGCAAGTGTATATAATAAAAATATGTACCATGAACCCAATGGTGATTTTCACTACAATCATGTTAGGGTTCAAATCATGATTCCCTGATGAAAAGACAAAATAAAAATAAGGGATAAAAATGTGGGTACAGATAGCCAAGTAAATTAGACTAAAAAAGCAGTGTAAGATGAAGACAACTGTAGATGGGAGAAGAATTTAACACCTGTGGTGACACATATAGTCTAGGTACTATTTTCTTACAATAAAGCCAGAATACATTATTTGACAATCTACTTTGTTTACTAAAGGATGGCAAAGTATTTTTGCTAGTGGTAGATGCGCATTTTTCATCAAAGAACATTAAAAGGCTGAGGCAGTAATAATACCACTTGTATAATAACCAATAATAGTTCTAATACCTTATTAATTTTTGACAGCTGATAATTTGAGTACATGATGAATCAAAGCATACACTAGTTTTAAAAAGAAAATCCTTCAAAGCAATGTCAGCATCTAACTAGTAAACACAGAATAAATTTCTAATCTGGCATAAGGTATTTTTTTAATTCAAGGAAAAAAATATATATGAATGAGTACTTATTTGTAAAAATGTGAACCATCAACAGAGTGTCATGGCTGGGTTCTCTCACTAAGTTCAAGGTGAAAGGTTCATCTGGTGTATTTAGTCGTCAAGGGGGAGCAACTCAAAGGACATGACACAATCTATCAGCCAGCTGGAAGGAGCCATCCAGACCTTGCCCCGCCGCACCCTCTCTGGGCGATGATTGGACAAGTCCTCATAGATGATGTACTGCGTGCAGAAGCGCTGATCGGAATCTGGTTTGGCATGGTACGCTACTGTGTTGATGGTTTGAGTCACATCGCTGTCTGGTTTGGGCTTTCTACTGAGGATCTGGCCCCCAGCTGCAGTGGCAAGCTTCATAAGGTTGTCCTTCGGATGGTGTTTGAAGGTTCCCCCAAAAAAGAAGTAGCATCCATCAAACAGCTTTGGCAACTGAAATGACAAAAACAAAACAAAACTTGTTAAAGCACATCAAAATATTTTAAAACACTGCATGTAAATGAGGGAATAAAAAATAATAGTCACAAGCAGTAAGCAATTACCTAAGCAGGGGCTGGGGCAAGTTGTGTTTCCAGTAAATGATTAGAGTCATGAAAAATACTCACGCATTTATAGGTTTCCTATTTACAATTGTGTGACTCAGTTACCATCTCAGGTACTTTTTCACTCTCCTCAGGTTTTAGGTGTATTTTGTATAAAACGAAAAATGCAATCAAAAACTCTTCATCGATTTTCTTTTATCAGACAGTTTACTCATATCTAGTGGGACTTAAAGCCTCAAGAATTCCTAGGGTATCTGAAATATGCTTCAGAGATACGGCGCTAAACTTAACTAAATTATAAGAGTAGCATCTTTCCATGGACCTTTATCCAGTCCTGCCCATCCATATTCAGGTCCCTATATTACCAATCTAAGGTCTCCAGAGCACCCACAGCAGGAGTGTCACCTGCAGGCTTCCAGAGATGTACTTCTTGTACTTCTCGGGGCACAACACATTATGAAGCCAAGGCTAGGGATCCAATTAGCTATGAAACACACTTGTGTGTGCTTCGTGGAAAAAAAAAAAAATTCACAATTCCCTTCTATGAAAATTTTTCTTCCTAATTTCTAATATACTTATATATCAATAGGATAATGGAACATTATCCATTAAAACTGCAATATATATAGCAATAAAGACATATGGTAATTAAATCAGAGCAGCAGCTGTAAGTCTTCTTTCAAGTTACTTCCTGTATCTACGACTTGCCTCAGATGCTGAAAGGTTTATGGGAATGTTCAAGATGCCAACACTCCATTAACATGTGGAATTATTACCTTCTGAATTTTACTGCTCATAGCCATCATCTCTCAGAATCAAGTGCTTGAAATAAGTACAGTTCAAATTTTAATCAGTCACCTGTACTTGTGGAAAGGGCAGGAGAAGTTTTTTTCCAGGTGGGGAAAATATTCAGTTACAGGAATAATGAAAGTAGCAGCAAAAGAAAAATACCAGCTGTTCTCTGTTGAGCCTGCTTCTCTGTGGTCCTTCAGGAATTTCATACTTTTCTTCCTGCTCGCATTCTTTGCTTTGTAGACATGCTTTCACCCCTGACAAAAAGAAAACAAGGAGCAAAGCAAAATAAATACTTTTTTGGGGGGGAATGTTATTTCTTTCTCACTGAAATTAAACAATTTATCTAAGTGATATTTCTTCTTCACGGTTTCATTTCAAAATAGCAACAGAACCTTTATTTATGCCAAAGCAAAATAAAATGGCTTTCCTTATTTAAAAAAAAAAAGTACATGAGAAATCTCTTTCAGAGAGGACTGAGAAATGAACTAGTCGTACCACACACTAACAAATTTTATTTTTCCTTTTTGAAAAACCTAAATCTATACAGTATTTCACAAAGAATAAAAATCTGTATTATTTATAACCATTATCAAAATGAAGGCAAATAAAAAGCCCCTCATTTAGTTCAGCCCACAATGACATGAACTTGAGTACTCATCTGCTCAATTTTTTGCAGTCATGTCTAATCACCTGTTAGACTTAATCATCTGACATTAAGGAAGCAGCTTTAGTCCACAGCACCTGGCTCAGCTGGCCACACACCAGGGCTCCACAATAGTTGTTAAGACATAAACAGCAAGCAGCGCCGAAGGCATGCTTGGGATTTGACAGATATGACATACTGAAGTCACCATTCTAGAGATGACTTGAATATTTCCAATGTTTTAAAACTGCTTTAACTTAATCTTCAAAGATGCTGCTTAGCACATATGTGAGAAGGTTTCAACAACTCAATACTCCATCACTCAAAAGGCAGAGCTTTGTCAAGAGACTAAATTTTTTTCTTGGACAGTTAATGCATATTCAAATTCAGCACTCAGCCTTGGGCTATCCATCCTTCCCTCTCATGTGATTCTTTTTTTTTTTTTTTTCAGCTAAGCCATCCTGCCACCTGTTGGTAGCTCAGTGGTTGCTCAGCTCAGGCCAGGCATCCAACCAGCAACCCTGTTGCTCAGAACTCGCATTCTTGAGGGGACTCTTAACCAACTGAGCCACTTGGCCGGCCCACTCATGTGATTCTTAAAATGTTAGTTTTGTCTGTGCTTTGGTGTGCCTTTCCCCCAATGTTTTTAGTATAAGAATCACACTTAGCTAAGTGTCCTACTCTGAATTTCTAAATCCTATTCTTCTCACTACTTTGTCATAAATATTATAGCTCTATACAAATTGTTGGCTTTTTGCATGTAATAAAAATATTTTACAAATATTATAATTTTTAATAATTGCTCACTGAGTAAAACGATCTAATGAAGCTAGTATTAACTTTGCTATGCATTGAAAACGAGTCTCAAAATAAAGTTTCTGACGAGGTCAAAGTATCCCATTAGAAACATTGCCAGTGTGCTCACATCATATCATATACTGTTTCCATATTTAACACCAACCCCCAAAACTCTGGCAATCTTGTTAAATCACTGACTTACCTCAACCTCATTATTTTACATGTAAACTATTACTTTGGATCATTTGAGGATGTAGTCCCCTTTCTAAATCCCCTTTCCTAATGATATTTGCAGAGCATTCATACCAGGCCCTTTAGGTAAATGAACATGCCAGCCTATAAATCCAAGGGCTTAACACTGAACATTCTTAGGATATCTACTGTAACAAGGGAATGGCTAATGTCTAATTACAGAAATAAATAAATGGGCTGTGCCTATACTGGATGATTATCCACTTTATAGGCTTATTTTCTGTCAAAGATCATCTTAACATCGTGTCTATTGTTCCTGGTAATATGCTGACATTAGTCAGTCAACAGGCTATAGCCTTAGAAGATACTAAAATGAGGTAAGCATGGCATCAAGGGAAATGAGATGGCAGACAAGGAGAGGGCAGCATGGCGCTGCCACAGGAAGATGCCAGTGTTTTTATAGTGTAATTATGCCTCAAGTCATAAAACTCTCAGCTTTATAGGAATTGTTCAGTAAATTTCTGTAAAGGCAGAAAATTCCATGCTCTAATTACCATTACTGAGCTGAATGAAAACTGCATGCCTCTGATAGACTCTTACTCCAAGTACCAATGTGCTAATAACAACTAAAGAAGAAGGAAAATATAGTGCAGAGGGGGTTCCCCCTGAAAATTAAGCAGTCCAGGTCTGTAACATGTTTGAAAGGTGACCAAGGGTCCTTTTATTGTTGCTGTCATAGCATAGAAACCATGGAGAACTTTTTGAAAGCTAGGAGTGACATGTAGTGCAAGGAGGGCAACTCTAATACCTAACACCTCCCAGGGCCAATCAGATTACATCAACGTGGAGGAACCTGGTGTTAACTGGCAGGAAGTTGTGGAGGATCCAACAAATAGGGAATGCACGATACTGAGAGACACAAAAATCCAACGGTTATGCTGGACACAGCCCCATGAACTGTGTCTGCTCTGGCTCTCTGACTGCCAACTTGAAATTCCTGATGCTTAAAGCAGCTTGCCCAGTGACACGACGTAAGACATAACTGTTTATGCTTTTTTTTAAATTGAAAATCCTGTTTTACTTAATACTTTAGTCTTAATAATTATCATATAAAAATATGAATTTTTTTCAGGGAATATCTTTAAGCATTCCAGAATTTTCTTTTTTATTTTTATTTTTAATTAGCTTCAGGTGTACAACACAGTGCAAGTTATACTTTTTACCCTTCAACGTGACAACCCCCCACCCCCAATTCGCCACCCCACTCCCCCCCCAATATCATATATATCTATTACTCTTCCTCTGACTCCCTTCCACAGTATAATCCACATCCTGTGACTATCTATATATTCAATTATAGTTAGTATACAATATTATACAACCTCAGCTTCAGGTGTACAGTACAGTGATCAAGCCTCTACTCCATCCATGAAATGGTCTCCCTAATAAGACATGTGACCATCTGACACTCCACAAAATATTTACAACATTATATTCCCCGAAATGTCTTTCATATCCCTGTGGCAATATTGTAGTTGCCTACTTTTGCTGTCTAATCCCTTCCCCTTCGCCCTCTTCCCCACCCCCCTCCCTACTAGCAACCCTCAGTTTTTCCTCTATATCTATGAGACAGTTTCTGTTTACTTTGCTCATTCATTCAGTTTTTCAGATTCCACATATGAGTGAGATCATATTTTCTTAATTCTCTCATATTTAGGTTGTTCTCCCTATTTCCTGCTATTAGAAAAAGCAATGCTTAGGGGAAATTCTCAGAAGCGAAAGGATCAAAGGATGTTAATTTTTTTATTCTTATAAAGGATTTCTGTTAGCATTTAAAGTTGCCTAATCAATCTTAGTTGACAGAAATGCTTTGGTATATTTATTTTATGATAATTAGCAGTTTGAATAGAAAAAAAATGGCATGTATTTAAAAAATTCCACAGCACTCTCAATATCCATTTGAAAGAACAAATTTTAATAGGAAAGTATAAATAGGTTAACCTGATTATGAGGTTATTTATAAAACGATATGATTGTCTTTTAGGTTCCTTCCTCCTCAACTAAAGCAAAATCAAAAAGCACCCTATTTGGCCCTTCCTCACCTCACAGGCACAAGTCTAATGCCAACTGTTTGGCACATCCCCACAGCAATTCCCTTAGGAGCGGAAGACTTGCAAAACTTCCACAGGAGCAATTTTATTTAAACTTAGATAAGACGGGAGAAGGAGAGATTATTAAGGAAAAGATGACAGCCATCTGCTCTCCCCTTCACAATGAGATGAAAAACGAGATGGCGGAATTGTTTTTTAAAAGGTTAGACTAAAGGAAATTTTGAGAGCAGTACACTAAAAGAACAAGTCAATAAAAGATATTTTCTCTTACTGAAGGCTAGTTTACATCTTTAAGATGCAGTTCCACCTTATTCGTGCTCTAACAGATGAATAAAATGACTTATTTATATTATCTTCTATTCTTTCATTCTAGTCACCGCTTTAATTACCAAATTTCACCCTCGCACAGAGATGATTATAAGTTGCTTGTGAGGAATTCGTGTCAAAACTAGGACTAAAGCAAAATCTCAGTCACAAATTTAATGTTGAAGAAGGAACTTTTCCTATCTGTATCTCCCATTTCTGTAAAATATCTGTAAAATAAATATGACGAGAAGGAATGGCTGGTACAAGAGTAAAATTATGGCCTAGTATCAAAATCTTCATGCTAAGTCCATTTACTGTAACATTGTAATATATTTTACATATACAATGTATAAAAATAAGGGATATTAACCAATTAAGGCAAAATGTTTTTAAACAGAAAACTTTCAATGGTTAAATTTGGACAGTTATTCTTTTTGTTAATTTGTTTAAATTTGTTAAGTGAGTCAATTATCTACAAGAAAGTTTAAATAAAGTTTTCTCTTTGGAAAGTCCCATAAAAATATATTAAAGTTTCTATATACTTAAGCCAGTAAAGGTTTTGTCTACCAGCAAGCTAATGGATATCCTCAAAACATTAGATCTAGTTTTATAAATCATAAATTTTTACAATTAATTTTGAAAGCTTTGACATCACATCATTCTTTAATATAGATGGTTTATAGATAGTTCTGAATAGCTCTGAAGATTTTTTCTTATAATCAAACTAAATGCTTAATGCAAAGAACAATATAGAAACTGTGAGAAATATGTATTTGGGAAAGTAGGTATTTGAGGGTTCTTGCCTTCTAATTGTCTCAAACTCTGAACCTACTTCTCTTTGAACTCTATTAGAAAATATGGGGATATGACCTTCAATAAGAGATTCCATCCATCCTTTCTTGCTGATATTAGAACGTGTTATTCGCTACTGTGAGAATCACAAAACAGCACACTATTAAGTCAGCTTGAGTCCATCAGTGATTCTGTAAAAATGGCATGGCCGAGCCATTAAATTGACAACTGTCTTGGAGAAGACAGCTTTTATGGACATGAATCATGTAGCCTGAATATGTAACCAGATGCAAGTTCAGCATATTCACAGGAACTATATACTCAAAGTTAAGTGGTAAATGCCTTAACGTTCAACATTTCACATGGGTTCTTTATTACTGACACCTTATTATTATGAAAATCTATTCCTTCCTATAACCACTGGCAAGATTTCTGGCACAGATTCAGTACAAAAGCCTCTATAATCGTGGAACCATTTTAAATCAGTTTTTTTAAACACTGAGGAGCATCCACAGATCTGATAGAGAAAAGAAGGCTCAAAAATAAGAGTGAGACAGAAGGGACAATTTGTTTCCTATGTAAATGGTCAGTCCAATTATGTATCATACTTTTAAAACTGGTCATGTCTGGGAGAGTCTAATAACAGAGACCGATGAGATGGGACGCAGTGGCACTGCTAGCATGGCTGCTTAGCCACCGCATCCCTGGAGACCAGCATCACGAGAAAAGTGGGAGCTGCATTAAAAAGGACATGGATACCAACTGCTAGAAGGAAACTAGTTTACAAACCAAATCTACTTCAAACTAACAAATTAAGTTAAAAGATAATAAATATCTCAATAAATCAAGCATTTCTATCATTAAAACCTTCAAAGCACAAAGCCATAAAACAAAGTTTTTTAAAACTAATTCTGATCTATCATTTGCTTCTTAAAAACCAAGTTTCATTCACCAAAATTACATTCTGTTTTTTTCTTTCACATTTTAATTTGAAATGATTACAATTTCATAGGAGGCTGCAAAGAAATGTACAGGGAAGCCCCCTGCACCTTCCTGCAGTGCCCAGTGTCACCATCTTCCACCGCCATGGCACAACGCCAAAAGTGAGGATTTGACATTGATACAATCCACACAGTTTATCCGGCGTTTCATCAGTTATATGTGCGTGTGTGCGCACACGTGTATGTGTGTGTGTATCATGTGTGCCTGGGTATAGAGCTATATAATTAATCACATGTGGAGCCTTGTGTGAGGTAACCACCCCTAGGATCAAGATACAAGACTGTGTCATCACAAGACTCCTCCTATAACCCCTTTATCGCCACTATTCTTTCCTGAACAATTAGTTATTTTTGCCACTATACAAAAAGGGAGATATTTTAGCTATTAAGGAGTAGAAAACAACTCTCTATGAGCTTCCTTTTTCATTTTGTTTTAAGATCTAAGTGAATCCAAGGTTTAAAAAGGCAAACAAGTAAGAGTGGGGAAGGGGAAAGACAGCTCCGAGGTGGCAGTGTTTGACGGCCAACAGGCAATGGCCCATGGGGGTTTACACAACAGCTGGTATAACTGCCCCAAATCAGGTAATACAAAGCAGTCTCAATTTCCCAGCAGCTTCCCAAAATATTCTAAATAAGCTAAGAAAGCAAACAGGTGTTATACATATAAGTTTGTAGAAATCATAGAGGGAAGGCAATAAACTACTTACATTTCATAGCAATGTGTTTAAAATAAGCATTAATTAAGTTAAATAAATAATTTAATAGTAATATGGATTATTTGACTTTAAATGTCTACTATATAATCTATTGACTCTTCATTAAAATAGTTGGTATTGTAGAAAAAAAGGCTTTAAAACCAGAACATATTTGTGGACATTTACCAAGAACATGTAAATGATACCATTAATAGGGGAAGATTTTGCAAAATGCAGTTAACTAACCAGAAGTAAGAAAATTAACATAAGCTCCACAAATAATTAGTGGCAAAAGTGCACTATGAAAAATGAAATTAGTCTGCTTAATTCATTTTGTAATTCTTCCAAATCCAAAACTTACACTCAAATTTTAAGATCCAGCATCCATTGAGAATCCCAAGCATGCTTTTCAGGGTACTCTGAACTTGATCACCAGGAATAATGACATGAGTTACTAGAATACAAAAAAAGCAGTAAAAAACAAGAGATATAAACCAAAAGAATCCTTTAACCAGTTAGTCCACATTTTATTAATTTGTATCTGAATTTTCTTCAAAGGCAACAATTTTTACACTTAGGTATAAGATTCTTTTATTTTTATTCCCTAGCCAGAGCCACCAACATGAAAAATCAGATCATAAACCATACATACATCTTAAAGCCATATAAGCAAACATATTTTTTTATTTTAATTTCAAATTAAAACTGAAGAATTAAAGCATCAGAAGCACTATAATTTGTCATTAGCAAACTCAGAACTTCGCTCTTCTGACATATTGTTCTGTCCTAAACCAAGAGCAAAGCTTTAAACTTTACATTTCCTAACCCAATTAAGCCTATAAGTAAATTTATAACTGTAAAAATATTTTAGATTTATTATAAGATTCAAAGTATATAGTCGTATCTCAGCAGTGCTCTACAAAGGAATTACCTGTTTAAAATTTTTCTATCAAAAATAAATCAATAATCCTCACCTGTACTGTCGAACTCAGCACATTTTTTAGCCTTGAGAATTGCCGCAAGCTCACTGAGCATCCCGTGTTGTTCTGAAGAAAGCCCACTGCCTATAAGCACAACTGGGCCGCCCCTACGCTGACAAGTGCTCACCTGTTAATGCAAAGGGAGATGCCAGAGTGTGAAGAAATACTTAAAACCAGAGAAAGGTATTAAACTCACCTTTACTTTATGTAAGTTTCCATTTCATTACTTAGCTTACTCTATCTAGTAATTCTCAGTATTGGGTTGTCGGAAAAGTCACGATGTATTTTTTCTGTTTTTTGTTGCAAAAATGCGTCATGACTCAAAACCTCAATGCATTTGAATAATTAGTTTCCTATGTCTTTATATCCTCTGCAACAAAACATTATTGGGGATAGCTCTGTATACCCAGGGTATCTTGTTTCTTTGATTTTAAATTGGGTCTTTCTAGGGTTTCACAACTTAATTCTGTCACCAATAAGTTTTTTTTTTTTTTAAGTGACACAAAATACCCACTTAAAATGATTAATTCTCTATCTCCCTTCCACTAACTTATTCCAATAGAGTTAAACTCAACTTGGTCTTGGTCTATTTAGTTTAAACTGAGATTATGTGAAAAATCAAAGAACACTAAGACTTCTAGAACATCAGTGATCTCAAAGCCAGAAACAAATTTTTAACATCGTAACCGTTACCTTTCAAAACCAAAACAATGAAAACAGACAAGAGAATACAAAAAAGTTAGATCAGATTCACAACCATATAAGTCAATGAAGCTCATGAGAAGGAAAGAGTGCTCTACTAACAAAGACTAATATTACAGGAGACAAACAAGACAAAATAAAGAGAAGGCACCAATGGATTGCATTAGAGATTAGAAGTGAATGATTAAAAAAAAAACTGTGGGATGACTTTGACAGTAGACAACAGAAATGTAATAAATGGAATTGGAATGAGTTGGCCAAAGCTACCTGATAAATGAAAAGCAACGATCCAACAATGAAGAAAGAAAAGCTAAATCAACATTACTTCATGTAGGGCCGGGTGAGTGGCACAGTGGTTAAGCACTGGCTTGGGAAGCCAGCGGTCCTGGTTCGGGTCCCACACATGAGGGCCAGTGACACTGCACTCAAAAAACAAAACAAAACAAAACAAAAATTCGGGCTGGCGGAGCGGCACAGTGATGAGGGCCAGTGTCATTGCCCTCAAAAAAAACCAAAAAAAAACATTACTGCATGAAAGGAAACAAAGTCAAACACAATACTGTTATTTACAAATACAAGACACAGGCCCTCCTACATGTGAGTGTATATGTAACAGGACATCTGGGCTCTCAAAGCTCCAAAGAATGAGTGAAACCCCGACGATATGATCACCAGTAGAGTTCAGCAACTACTTTAGAGAAAGTTGGTATTTAAATAGTCACATATCAGAGTAGCGGTCATTTATCCAGTCTGATGCCCTACAATATTACACCTAAATTATTGGCTACAACTATAAACAGATTCATCTCAACAATTCATTTACCTGAAATACATTAAATGAGTTTACTATGTGAAGTAAGTATGTATACAAGACATTTTTTTAAAGACTTTTCATAAAAAGTCTTTTTAAATGGCAATCTTCAGCACCTAAAAGTTCAGCTTCCTGGATTTACTTACTCCTCTAAGGCTCAAGTTGCAATGTTTATTTTTACCTGACATGCTATATACATCACACACATATTTACATCACATTTCTGCCTATGGATCTTTCATATTCACTAAATTATAAGATGATGTGACCACGTGTACCCTAAACACTGTAAACATTGCATATCATGAAAACAGTTCAGTATACTTTATGGATTACTCAATTACTATACAATGGTAATATTAAAAAAAATTATTACTATAATTCTTGTCAGTTATACAAATAAGTGCCCTTAAAATAGCTCTAAACAGAACACATTACTTTCCAATTTATATAACTCCACTCCAGCTAAATTAGTTCTCTACACAAAATACAAGAGTAAAAAGATATCAATTCTAAATATAGGATAGGACACTATTTCTACCAACCCAAGGAAGGCATCAAAGTGGGTCAAGCATTTTCCTATCACAGTTTTTAAATTTGAATAAAAAATAGAAACTGGCACTAATTTCTCATAGTTAAAGACTGCTGTTTTAAAAAAACCGTAAAGCAAACAGCTGCCAAAGCCATATGTCTGATTTGGGGCGGCGGGGTGGGGAGAGGGAAGAGTGAGAGTGGGGGGTGGCGGGGGAGGCATTTGGGTTGAATAAGCAGGTCTCAGAACTATGAGGTTCAAAAAACATCGCAAGGGTTCAATATTCCAATTTTATAGAGATTAGATACTACATAGAATGGCATTTAACAAACTCTTATTTAAAGAATAATCCAATGTGGAACATTTTCTTTGATAAGTTATTCTTACTTAATGAATTTATCAAAAATAGTGTTTAAAAAATTATGGAGAGGGAAAAAAAAAGGGTAAACAAGCTGCTCACAGGGATTCTGGGCAGAAAAGACACAAAATGCTTTTTTAGGTTTTAAGCTTAGAGGCTGCTTCTCCAATTTAAAGCAGTGCTTTCTAACAGCCATTCATCTTGACTTGAGACAACCAAAACTCCCAAAGGGGAAGCAGAGGAACTCAAACCCCACCTACTCATCACCTTCCCATCTGAGTAATGGTCCCAGAAGCAGCTCCCAGAACAACTTAGAAATCACTGATCTGAAGGATCTCAGGCCCCAGGCGCATATGCTTGTTTCAGGGCAATCATGAATGCCCCCTGGTAGTCAGTCATGTATTCGGCACATACTTACTGAGCACCCACTATTTGTCAGACATTGTTCTCAGTTCTGGGACTGCTAGAGTAAACAAAACCAGCAAATGCCTGCCTTCACGTAGTTTATATTCTATTGTAGTTTGGGGGGGAAAATCAATAAAATAAAAATAATGTCAGATGATAATGAAGGGTTAGGGGTAAGAAGCACTGGCAGGTTGCATTTGCTGTACAGGGGGACGGAGGTGTCTCTGGTAGAAGCACCCTGGAGTCAGATCTGAAGGGAAGAAGGAGCACGCCATGTGGACATCTGCTTCCCTGCATTTGTTCCTGGCAAGACAAGAGCTAGTGGTAAGGACTGGAAATGGGCATGTTTGGTGGATTCAAAAAACAGCAAGACAACCCACATAGCTGAAAAAGAATGAGTGAAGCGGGGGTCTGGAAGTAGCTGGAGGAAGGCAGATCCAAGAGTTTAGATTTTAAGGATTGCACATAAAGCAAAATCCCTTTCCATTTAGGACTTATCACTACCTTTTTCTTAGCTAAGTATCTACCACTAAGATAGTAAATAATGCTATCTACAGGTCATAGCCATGTGACATACAGAAAGTATAGGTTTCCTATTTAATAACAACATAATAGTAATTGGAAAGTTGAACTGAGAGGATAATCACTTTTCTCTTTTCTAAAGGGCAC
This sequence comes from Aselliscus stoliczkanus, assembly GCA_033961575.1. NCBI lineage: Eukaryota > Metazoa > Chordata > Mammalia > Chiroptera > Hipposideridae > Aselliscus > Aselliscus stoliczkanus. Next base: position 157,322,462 of record CM066731.1, read on the forward strand.
TGCCATCCTCAGATTCCAAGAATACCATAAAGACATCTTTATTTTTGACACATTTAAAATAATCTTTCTCCAGCTTTTACATAAAAGGAACATTGGCAAATGACTACTTAGTTATTCTATGTTCTGCCAGGAAAGTTCAAGTTCAAATGAAAAACGTAACTGCCAATTTATAGTTGTTAAGTATGTTGAGACTGCATATGCACTGACCTAAGATTTAAATAATGTGTTCCAAGTGATCCATTCAAAAAGTATATATTTTTTTAAGGCTGGTTAAACTTGGGCAAATCCCCTCCTAGGTTGTCTCCCAGTTCATTACCACCATCCTTGCTAGACAAGAAGTCTTCTCTGAATGGTCCCAAATGTCAACAAATCCCTTTCTCTTATTTTCCCCCATCTGAGCAGGTGCTGAATATAGTGAGCCCACCATCCATCCATCCCGAAAACCCCCGTTCTCTGCATCCCACATCGCCATGGCCACCTGTAGCTGCAGTTCTGACAGTTCACACTTGGATTCTATGACGACAGTCTCCTGGCCAGTCTCCGGTCTTATCCACGCTCCCACCTATCCTGTGCACAGTCCCTCTCCACTAAACACACACTGAGGTGCCCCACTAACTAGGGAAATAAAGTCTGAACTCCTCCTCAGGGAATTCAAAGCCTTCCGCACACCGATCCCAGCCCAGCTCTTTACCTTCAATCCTTTAACCCCCCTCATGCTCCTCTCACTCAACTCGGGTCTCAGGTCTCTAAGGCCCTTTGTGCTTCCTTGTCTCGGCAGCTGCACCTCACGTTTGTACTGCCCTCTTCACTCTGTAACCTGACTGCTGCGAGCACTCCAAACCCACTCCTCATTTGCTACACATTAAAAGAATCCCAGTTTTACTCAGATAGCATTTTTCACGGACTGGCCCTATCTTTAACCATGAGGTATGTCAAAACCAATTATGTGACCAGTCCTGACCAATAAGACAGAAGGGAAGTCCACGGAAAGGTTTCTGGGAAAGCTTCTAGCCTATTTAACACTGGACACTGACGCACCTGGGATTGTGGCAATCACCCTATAACCACTATTAGTGAGGACAAAGCCGCGAGCTGAGAATGGCAGAGTACAAAGACAGAATCTGGATCTTTGGTGCAGCCACTTGACTGCTGAACTAACCAAGTGGAAAGTTATCGTATATTGGGATTATCTTTATATAACACACTGTCTTTAAGCATTTGAAAATTTTCTGCTATTTGCAACTAATAACATTCCTTTTTTTTTTAACTGAGATATAATGGACACATAACATTATATTAGCTTCAGGTGTATAACGTAATGATTTGACATTTATATATTGCAAAATGATCACCACAAGTCTAGTTAACATCCATCACTATATACAGTGCAATTTTTTTTTCCTGGAGAACTTTTAACATCTACTCTCCTAGCAACTTTCAAATATACAATACAGAACTATTAACCATACCACCATGTAGTATGTTACATCCCAGGACTGACTTCATAGCTGGAAGCGGTACTTTTTACCCTCCTTCACCCAGTGTGTGCCTCCCTTTCCAACCGCATCCCGCCCTCTGGCAAGCCACCAATCTGTTCTCTGTATCCCCAAGCTCAGTTTTTTTTGTTTTCAGGCTCCACAGTAAGGGAGATCATCTAGTATTTGTCTTTCTCTGTCTGGCTCCTTTTACTTAGCATAATGCCACCAAGTCATCCATGTTGACACAAATGGCTTGATTTTGTTTTTATGGCTGAAAATTATTCTATTGTGTATATACACATATATAATACATACACACACACACACACACACACACACACACACACACGCCCAGAAGAGTCAGGGTACATTTTCTTTACCCCGTTCATCCACTGATGGATGTTTAGGTTGCTTCTGTATCTTGGGTGTCATAAATAACACTGCAATGAACAGGGGACAAGGGACACATATTGAGTCTATCTTTTCAAGTTAATCTTTTCATTTTCTTCAGATAAATACCCAGAAGTGGAATTACTAGATCATAAGGATGTTCTATTTTTAATTTTTTGAGGAACTGTTTTCCACAGTGGCTGCACCAATTTACACTCCCACCATCTGTGCATAAGCTTCCCTTTCCTTCACATCCTCACCAACACTGGTTATTTCTTGTCTTGTTGATAACAGCCATCCTGCCAGGTGTGATGCTCACTGTGGCTCTGATCTGCCTTTCCCTGCTGAGGAGGGATGGTGAGCAGCTTTCTATGTGCCTACACACCATGTGTGTGTCACCTCTGGGAAACTGCCCATTCTGATTCTCTGTCCATTTCTTAATCAGATTGTTGTTGTTTTTTTATTAGTTTTTTGCTTATGAGTTGCGGGAGTTCTTTATACCAGCAGCATTCTATTATTAGACACTCACTGAAGCTTTTCGCTTTCAAGGCTCAGACATACTCTTTGTCACCTTCTCTGGGAAGTGCTCCCTGATTCCTCCTGAAGTTAGCCTCTTCGGTGTGATTCTGCTGTACATTTTATGGCTTCCATTATGAATTTACTACATCTGTAATAACGTTTTTTACATCTGTATCCCCTACTAAACTACAGGTTCCTAAGGAATAGGCATTCCTTCCACTTTATCGCAAGCTTATACCCCTCTCCTAAGCAACAGGCTCACATATCCCACTGCCCATTCAACAACTCCATCTGATGGCTGAAGAGCCATAAATTGGCAGAGAACTATTCATTTCCTTCTCCATGGCGGCAAATGGTACTACCATCTACTCTACTGCTACAGTCATAATAACCTTACTTTTCCCCCCCACACTTCATCGATAATCCAATCCATCAGAAAATTCTGTTGGCATCAACTCAAAAATATACACAAAACCTCATTACTTTTTCTAATCTCCACTATCACCTTACTAGGTCATCACGCCTAGCCTGTCACAATGAAACAGTCCTAGTAACCTCCCTGCTTCCACTCTTGCCCTCGACCACAGTCTCTTTGTTGCAAAGCAGCTAGAGTGAACTTTCTAAAGCATAAATTCAATAATGTTGTTCCCTTGCTTTAAATCCTTTCAATGGTTTACCATTACTCCTAGACACTCACTAGTTGCCAGCAATAATGGTCTTCTCTCTCACCTTCAAATATGACAAGCTCAATCACTGAGTGGCCTATCCACTTGCTATTCATTCTGCTTGGACTCTGTGACCCCCAGATATCCACCTGGCTACCTCCTCTTATCACTCAGGTTTCAAAGCAAACGTCCATTCCTCAAAGGCTCTCCTCAGTGACCCTAATTAAAGCAGTGCCCACAACCTCCACTCAACTACACTCTAAAAAATCCTCCTGGAATTATTTTATTTGTATTAGCTTACATATTTACAATCTGTTTCTTTCCCATCTCTCACTAGAATGTAAGCTCCTTGAAAATAAGAGTTCTATCAGTCATATTTATTGCATATGAATGTTGCCTAAAATATGGGGGGTGGTCAATAAGTATTTGTTGATAAATTTATTCTGATTTATGTCTTCAAATTCACAATAGCTAATAGACAGGAAGTGCTCAATAATTGTTTAGTGAATAAAAGCAATTTGCTAACTGAAAATGTTTCCATTATGCTCCTTTCATAGCCAATTTCAATAAAAGACATAAATTTACCAGAGCTAAATCCATACTTACTACTGGGCAATGGCTAGTTGATGATGATTCATTCTCTGGTAGCAGCAACAGCGATTTCATATTTTCACTGTCTGTATAATCCACAGGTCGCAGACCAAATATGTTACTGGCAAAATAAGTACAGATGGGTTTAAGTAAACAAAATGTGACTTAATTCTTAATTAAATGGATGCACTAGCAAAAATTATTTTTCAACTTCCTTAATAATACATAACTTTTGCTAAAATAAATGACTCAGGATTCACAGAAAGCAATAAGGATCAAGTATTACAAGCTGCTGAATTCAATGGAAAAAAAGAGGTGAAATTTTAATTTGACACCAGATCATTACAGGGGTATTCTTAATTGAATATATTGTTACTTACACATGAATTTTTTCACAACTCAGTATTCTTCTATATTCATATTCAAAAATACAGCTTCATAATTATTAATCACTATGCGTGAGATGCTTTCAAATGCAAATAAAAATCATTTACTGTAGCAATTATAGGCTCTATCACCTATATAAACAAATATAGAAATTAGATAAATTCACAGGATAGGCATTTATTACCACTAAAAGGAAAACTAATGCCACATGACAAAATTTAATAAAGTAGTGAACAAGGCACTTTTTAAATTAATTTTAATATGTATGTACACTATAATCTATAATAATTGCAGCCATCACAGAACAAACTGAAATGGTTTAGAGAACAAGTTGATGCAGGCTGATGTGGACGTCTCACCATGTACTAATTCACAAGTCACAAAATACCACACTGGAAGAGATTTTAGAGACACAGTATGAGTGTTCTTTCATAGATGAGAAAACAGAGAGAAAGGTTCCAGTGACTAGACTTACGTCATGTTTTCTTTGTTTGTTACAGTAATATTCAATGTTGCCCATCATTAGTCTTTTAATTATAAGTAAATTGTGGCAGCTATACAATTTTGTCTTCTATTCCACTTCCTTACATGTAGTTTCAAAATGATTTTAATATACTATACTACAAGGGCCGGCCAAGTGGCTCAGTTGGTTAAGAGCTCGTTTAAGAGTGCAAGCTGAGCTCTGAGCAACAGCAGTTCGATGCCCAGACCGAGCTGAGCAGCCGCTGAGCTGCCAACAGGTAGCAGAATGGCTCAGCTAAAAAAAAAAAAAAAAAAAAAAATATATATATATATATATATATATATATATATATAACTACAGAACAAAGTTTTCTAAAATGAGCATTTCTTTTATGGTTTTTCAGATTATGGTATATCCATATAATGACCACTAAAGCTCATGGGAAAATGCAATGAGTTAAAACAGGATATAAAATGATAAACATGGTATATTACCACTTTTAAAAATTGTATTGTATGTATTGAAAAGGATCTGGAAAGGAACAGCAAAATATTAGGGGGAGAGGAAAGAGGAAGGTGTCAGCTCTGTTTGATGTCGCATGGAGGGCAAAGAGATGAGACACATAGATAACAGACAGAAGCATCTAATGGGTTTAGAGACAAGGTTATTAATGACCTTGGAGAAAGCTGTTTTGATGGTATAGTAGGAAAAGAAAGCTAGTGAATTAAGAAAGGAAATGAACCATAGCAAATGTTTCTCTAATGGCTGACATTTTACTGTCAGACTCAGTCACTCTTTCTTCTTCAGACAGTGCTGGGTAAACACTGATGTATTTATATTCTCAGGTAACCCTTTATGTCCACGTCCAATAATGTGTAACCTTCCTCTGGCAGGTGTCTTTCTCCAGCCCAGGTGTAATATAAACAATTCTAGCTCAGCTTTCTGATTTACAACAAAGTGACACAAGTCATTGTTTTGGAATTTGAGTCTTTCCAAATTCCCATATATTTGAAGCAGACAATTTCAGCTTATTTCAAAAGGTAGTTAGTTGATCTTATCCCAATACTTGATGCTTCTCAATTTTATTCTTTAAATTATTATGCCCAAGTACCAAATACACAATCTCCTTACACACATACTCTGTTAGTGTAACCATCAAAAAATAGAAATCTGAGTGAAAGAACCAATATTCTAGGTCTTAAACCACCAAATGCAAAAGTGAAAAAATAAAAAATGTTACACTATATGCCATCAAAAACATTATTATACATGTAAGTAGTTTTTAACAAAGACAAACATAGATTTTACACTTTAAAGAAATAAAATTTAAGGGCCCAATCATATGCACTTTAATGCACAGTAACTATAGCATACTTATTTTACACAAATAAAGTCCATTATAATAACATGAAAAAATATTAATAAATATTAATAAATATTAAAAAAGTACTTCCATGACCATCAGCTAGTGAGGACTTCAAAAAAATACCAAATAAGACAATAGTTTTATAGGATGCTTACTGTCTGAAGAACTGTTTCATAAAATGACTAGCAGGACTCTAATTTACATTTAGGGTCCTTACTACATAAAGCTTACTATTTCATATGGTTTTTTTTGTTTGTTTGCTTTGTTTTTGTTTGTGTTTTTTTAAGGGCAGTGTCACTGGCCCTTGTATGTGGGACCCGAACCGGGGCCGCTGGCATCCTAAGCCAGCGCTTAACCACCACGCCACTCGGCTGGTCTCTCATATGGTTTTTAAACATGTGGTTCCTGCACTTAGATTACAAACAGCTTCTGTGCATCCACAATTCACTAAACTCTTAGCCCTCCTATACCACTAATGAAATGGAGGCTAGCACATTACAAATGGTAGGTTGAAAGATAATCAGTTCAATCTCAGTCCTACATCATGGGAGATGAAGCCTATTAAATCCTATCATGTTTTTGCTTTGTCGAGGACCACTAAAATTAGGAATTAGACACAAGATTGCATATTGGAACCTTCAAAACAGCAAAGCAAGAGAAGATAGGGTGTATGTAAGATTTCTTCTTTATTATGGGACCACAAAAAGGTCACAGCTATTTTTCCCATGGTGATATATTTGAATGGACTCATGCTTTGCTTAAAGACCTTGGATGAAAAATCAGTTTTAACTGTCCATAATTAGATTTAAAAAATATAGTGGGCCGGCCGAGTGGCGCGGTTGGTTGAGCGCTGGCTTGGGAAGCCAGCGGCCCCGGTTCGGTCCCACATGTGAGGGCCAGTGACACTGCCCTCAAAAAAAAAAAAAAAAAAATAGTAATATTCATACATAGAGGAAAAAAATCACACGTCACATGCACAAGGGACTACTAATGTGAATGTTTATTAATTGAACCCAGTGATAAATCAGTTATTCTCCATTATTACATAGGGAAAAGTTTTATTTTAGAATAGCTGCAAAACCATGGACTCAAGATAAACATCAATAATTTCATTTGCTATTTTATTAGATTGTGTTACCAAGGGAATTTATAGGATTTTTTCTGAAATGTTTTTAATATAGCACACACTCTACTTTATTTTAAGCTAGTCTTAACACTTACACTAGGTATTTTGGAGGGATACGTAAGACTTAGAAAATATTGTCCTTGCCCATAATCTTACTGAGCACAAATACTAACTCAACAGGTAAGTATAAAACTGGTAAAGTATAAACCAAAGCACAAATAAAATAATGAGGTAAAATGTGAGATGGATTCCAAAGAAGGTAAAGAACACACATTAACAAACAAAATAACCTTGAACCCAGGACTAAAAACTAGAATTTGGTGGATGAATGAATGTAAAGGGCCTGTGGAGGGAATAAAATACACAATTGCTGAGATAGATGGAATTAATGGACAAAAGCTTTCTATCAAGGCTAAAGAGTCTAATCACTCTATGCTCATGTGTAGGAGCCAAATACTATATGAAAAATCGATGAGATACTCAGGCATAAAGCAATGGGCGTTAGAAACAAAGACAGTGCGAAGCTGTGAAAATGGAAACACCAATTTAACAACAATTACTTCGGGCTGCTTTCAGATACAGAAAAATATCACCATCATTACCGCTGCCTTTATACACAGTATATGACAGTATATTATCTTCCATACACACCACTTTTGACAGTTCAGTTCTCTCAACGCCCTGTCAAAGACAGGTGAATTCCAAATGATCACATATGTTTCATCTACACCAAATCCTAAACATTGCATTTTTATAGTTATTGAAACATTTGACATGACCTCTAACCAAGAAGATACCTTTCTGATTCTGAAGTTTGTTTCTGTTCCTTTACAACATAGTAAGTCAGCAAATTTGAATAGCTTTTTTTTTTTAATGCAGGGGTCGGCAAACTGCGGTTCATGAGCCACATGTGGCTCTTTGGGTACGTACATGTGGCTCGGGTACGTACATGTGGCTCTGAAGTAAAATTGAAAATGAAAATAAAACTATCATAGTTTCATGGATAAAATTTTTAAAGGATTTTAAAATTTCCCTTATTTGTAAAATATATTTATGGCTCTTGAATGATTTTTAAATTGTTGTGATGGGCAGGATTGGCTCTTCCATCTCAAAAGTTTGCCAACCTCTGTTCTAATGCATTCCTGCTCCATTCCTTTAGCTGTGATTTTAAATCATAATTCTGAAAATATATTTCATAAAACTTTTAATGATATGACTGAAGATTTTAAATTTATTTTAAAATCTTGACAGAAGATCTAAGTGTTCATAAATTATTGCTTTTTACTATCAAAAGCTACTAAGAAATACTGGACTATCAATGCTACTGAGAGGTGAATGGATTCTACATAAAAAATGAATGTGTGCATCATTATGCATGTACACAGCATATATATACCAAAGCTAGCAATAATCATTTAATTTTTATTTTATACACAGAATGAGTACGTGTATATATACTAGGGGGAAAGTTAGAAACATCATTTGGTAATCAGCTTGGCAAATATTCATTCAACAAGTACCTCTAAGAACTCTTTTAGTCACTAATGAACCAATAGCTGAAAGGTAGTTCCAGTCCTCCCAGAGCTCAGTGGGACAACACAGAGGGAAGCAAACAGAAAGGACTTAAAGTCTGACAAAACTCCCCAGACATGAAAGGAGGAGGAAAGGAAGAGGGTACAGAAGTAAAATGAGGGAGAGAGAGAGAGAGGGAGAGGGAGAGGGAGAGAGAGAGAGAGAGAGAGAGAGAGAGAGAGAAAGAGAGAGAGAGAGGAATGGAGTGTTCCTCCACACAGGGGAATGGAGTGTTCTGGAAGTGTAAGCTGTGGCCAGATTGAGTAAGAACAAAAGGGTGGTGTTAAAGAGTTGGACTTTATCCTAAGGACAACAATAATTCCTGACCAGCTCCCTAAAGGGCTGTAAGCAGGAGGGATGGCATTGATATAGCATAGTGGTTAATAGCTGGGGTTACAGACTCAGGCTGTCTGAATTTAGATTCCAGCTCCGCCACTCAGTAGCTGTGTGACTTTGAAGAACCACTTAACCTCTGTGCCTCTGTTCCCTCATCTGTAAAATGGGGATAATAAAAGCAACCTACTTTATAGATTGCTGTGAGGACGAAATTCATACATCAAAAGTACTTAAAACAGTGCCTGGCTCAATAATTGCTAGCTATTAACATTAGTAGATTTGCATTTTTGGAAGACAGACATAGAATGAAGATAAGGGAACATAAGTTAGATCTGTAGCATTGACCTTTATGTTCATTTTCCCCAATTCTATAATATACTTCATGCATGCTTTGTAATAATTTGGAGATTTATTAAGGAACAGGATAGAAGCCTGTTTTCTTAACAACATTAAAATAGGAAGAAATTTTCATTTTCCTGTACGGCACAATCTGAAGATAAACAGCATGAACTCTGAAAATCCTTGTCCTCGCTAGGATTCTTTTTGATCACTAAAACTGATGAAAACTAAGTAGTTATTAAAAGGTAAGCTACGGTGTTTAACCACAACAGCAGAGTTCAGAATGCAGCGTAACCCTTTCACGTCCTTTTCTCCTCAAAAATGATATAACAGACACCTGTCTACAACTGTGCCTGTGATGAGTTGCACCACTCTTAAAAGGGAGGAGAGGTGGGCAAATTTAAACTTGCACTTGGCACATACAGATCACTGAATCCCAAACATTCACACACACAAGTGTTTTTACTAATGCTAAACCCATCACGACTGACAGGAGACAGTCCATGAACAACCGTGAAATTGCAAGTGCATGAATTTTAATTTTTCAAGTCACTTGGCTTGCTGTGAAGCAGGAAAAAGCACAGAAACTCTAAAGAGCAATATGGTTTTTAAAGCTATAAAATATAAATTAGCTCTGTTGTAGGAGATTAATTTTTTTTAAAATTAAGTAGGGTAGTGGGGCATTAATAGATCCAGTGGTCTATATAATATTTTCTAATTAAGAATTCTACATTCTCCCAAGGAAAACTCTGGCAATGGTAGACCAAGTACCAAATCCTAAACTCCACATATGTGTTAAAAAAAAAAAAAAAAGCAAAGCATACGACATTCTTCATATATTCAAAATGGTTCTGATATGATTGGGAGAACTTTTCTTAGGTTCACACTGAAGTACAGAAAGCAGTGGGCGGAGGGACAGCCAATGAAGTTTTGAGCAGTGATCAATATATTCTCAGGCACCAAAGAAGTATAGAATATATGAACCTTTTTCTCATTATCTAGGTCAAAATAGAACCAATTTTTCCTCTTGAGTAATGGACTCAGCTCACTGTGGTAAATTTCTCATGCAAAACACAAGTAAGTTCAGAGTTAAATGAATTAAAACTATATTCAAATTCAAGATACACTTTTAAAAAATGCCAAATTTGCACAGCAAAAGTCCAAAGTACATAATAAAGTATTCTCAGTAAAATGTGATTTAAAAAAAAAAAGGTGTTAGAATATTAAAATTAAATCAAAACAAAAGATATTCTCAAGTAGATATATGACCTTCTATTGTATACCTATTCCCTCTGTAATCATAAAGAGTTAGGACCCAAAAACCTTGCGGCAGGAAAATTCACTGGTGAAGACAATAGCCTCTATGGGAAAAAACAGGGTTGGGAGACTTCACTGGTGAACCCACGAAAGTCCCTACATTTTTTAAATTAAATAATGAAGATGGCAAACACAGAATATCAATATTTAAATTACTACTGTACGCAATTCATTCCTAGTTATCATGCCTTGCCTTATAAGGTTTCAAAATTTCCCTCCACAGGTTTCCAATAAAATAGTTTTATATTCACTTGGCTTAATATTTCATTCTTTCTTTTCCAATGCCTGGTCTTCCATAATTATTCAATGCCCTATTATATTACTGAGTTGTTTGTTGATTCTCCCCACTTCTTGGGCTACAAAATGGCTCTCAGCTATGTTTACATTTTATAAGTTACTGCTGAATAGACAGTTCTTGAGTCTTCTTTGCAATATTTAAAGTCATGTGGTCTTAGCGCTATTCACAACATCTTAATAACAAAAGAGAACAGGACAAGTACTTTCTAACATGGGTCCTTTCCCTCTCGTAAATGCCTTCCTCTCTTCTTGAAGACATCCAAGAATAACTCTAAGACTAGGTTTTTTTTGTCTCAGGTTTTCTTCTCTCATCCAAGGCTAAGTTACAAAAATCTTTACTCCTATCTTTATGTTTGCTGTACCCCCAAACTGAAATAATTCAGACTAAAATTTTACAGCAGCAGAAAAGGTACAAAATGCATAAAAATATACCAAATGCTGAGTATGAACACATTTGGTGTGAGGACACAGCTTTTATCAAACATGCTTTAATAGGAACTCCATTCACCATGACTTCCTCATGTCTATAGTGTAATAGAAATCAATGGATTTGAGGCTGGCCTGCAGGCCTACTGACTGTAGCTTACAGGGCCCTAAAGTATGTGGAAACAAAGACAACGTTGTTTAGCATTCAGTACACAGAAACTATCACAACACTTGACTAAGAAAATATCTAAAGGCAGGCCCGAAGCTTTATGGGTTGGAGGAACTCTGTACACATGAGGGAAATACACTAGGGCCCGGGTTTCCTAACAGGCCCTGTCTCACTGGGATACCCTATGCCAAGCACCAGCAAGAGAGGGGATCTTCCTGGGCATCCTCCAAACACTCACAGCCTCAGATCAAATTGCAAAACACATCAACTTTGTTTTTATAGTCCACAGGGACTATTTAAGGATAAGCTTAATGACATAACAAAAAGTCTACCTTGTCTTTGGTAAATGTATTGCTCTATTAATACATAAGCTTTTCACAGTGATAACTACTCGCAACAAAATATGCAGGTTGGGGAGGGAAGTTTCCTGTTGTAAGATACTCTATTAACATTCTAGGAGGAGAGAAGGTGGAAAGCATCCTGATGATCCTGCAAAAAGCTATGAGTATCATTTCAACATTAAAATCCGAGGGCAAAAAATCAAAGATAAAACCACATTCTAACTGTAACTTATAATCACTGAGGAAAAAGTCTTAAATAGAGCCCTAGCAAAGTAATGTAAAGTATTTGTTTATTTTATTTTTTTTTTTTTTTAGCTGAGCCCTCCTGCTACCTGTTGGCAGCTCAACGGCAACTCAGCTTGGGCTGGCCTCGAACCGCCGTTAATCAGAGCTCAGCTTGCACTCTTGAGCGAGCTCTTAACCTACTGAGCCACTCGGCCGGCCCATAAAGTATTTGTTTAAAGAATAACACATTACACCAACTCAAGTTCATCCTAGGACTACAACATGGTTTAATACTTAAAAATTTATCAATGACATCAACAGGCAAAAAGTCTAAGATCATCTCAGAATAAGCTGAAAATCATTTAATAAAATAAAATACTCTTGTTATAAAATAGTAAAATAACTGGGAGAAAGATCTTTATTTTTAATATTGATTTTAGTATTAACTTTAGGTTTACAGTCAATGAGAATAAAACAAACATGCCAACTATCACCATGAATTTAGAATATTGTTCTGGAAACTGACAAATGTAGTAAGAAATTAAAGTTAATAAATGATAATTAGATTCTCAGAATTCGGTGTTGATTAGATATAAGATAAATGCACCAAAATCAACAGATTTCCTATGTATCAGGAATAAGTTATATTTATTAACAGAACATCCAGCTCACCAGGGCAAAACAAGAATCACATACCTAGAATAATTTCAGTAACTAGTTCGGTGCTTGCGTGTATACGCGCACACACACATATATAAAACAGATTAAGAACTTTACGAAGATGTTCAACAGGAGATTCAAATAAATGGAGAAATATGCCATGGTTCTTAGGAAGAAATCAGTTTTATTAACCCACTGCAATCTGGACACTTACCAATTTCAATCAAAATCCTAACAGGATACTTTTGAACCTTAACAGAGTAAATCAAACTTCATGTAAACAAATAAATTGATAAAAATGGCTAATTCCCCTCTCCACCCTCCACTAAGTTACTATTTTAATTCAGGCTCTCTCACTTCTCCCCGGGATTATTGGACACAACTCTTCACTGAGCTTCCTCTCTGGTGCAGAAGAGGAAGTTTTCAATTTAAAATTTGAACTCTTGGGCCGGCCAAGTGGCGCATTCATTAAGAGCTGGTTTTGGGATGCCAGCGGCCCCGGTTCGGATCCCACATACGAGGGCCAGTGACACTGCCCTCTACAGCTAACAACAGCTCCACCTGGAGTTGGGCTGTGCGAGCCCCGGCAATGGTGTAGGCTGCAGCCCCTGCTGCAGTGGGCTGCCACAGGCTACAGTGAGTGGCCAGCAGCCAGCATGAGTGGCCGGCAGCCAGCATGAGCTGCCAATAGCTGCGGTGAACGACCAGCCAGAGGCTGGCCACCGATCTGCCTCATCCAGGAAGAGTGCAATGACGATACCAACATGGGCCAGTGAGGCAACGTCCTCCGCAACTAGACTGAAGAACAAAAAGACAGCAACTTGTCTGTTCCCCTTCCCCCATTCCCCAATGCTGTTCCCTCCCCCAATTCCCCAATAAAATCTTAAAAAAAAGAAAAAAAATTTCTAAAAAAAAAAAAAAAATTTGAACTCTTTTGCACACCAGGCCTTTTACTGTCTCTTCTCACCTTCTCTGGCCTCTTATCTCATCAGACTCCTGCCTTTCATTCCAGTTGTATATCACTAATAGAAGTTTCTACTGAATAAACAAGCAGTCTGGCCTTAGTCTATCTTAGTGCCCATCGTCTCCTCTTTCTGTATATCCCAACCTATCCTCCTACTCTGTCAAAATTCAGCTGGGGTGCTTCCTCTTACAGAAAACCTTCATGTCTTCCTCTGGTTTTAATTACAGCCCCTAAATTTTCATGGAATATTGGACACTAAGCTATGAAGGCATGTATCATGCTGTTCTAATCAGTAATGTAACTTGTCTCTTCATTTCTACTGGAATACAAGCAGCAGACAAAACTGGAGATGCTGAAGTGACGGGGGCAATGGAAAGAGTATGAGAAAACCTAACAGGATTTTACTGGAGACCAGGAAAGGCAGGCATCTACATGAAACGCCTTGACGTAATGAAGAAGACTGCCAAAATGTCTGTCTAGAGCTAAGGATACCATTAGGAAATTTAGAATAAGCAAAAGGACCCCACCTATCTACAACTTCAATTAGTCCAAGTACCAAGTACTAAAGAGGGGAAGACAGAATAATTTTTGCCCTTTCTGGTTTTTATTTTCTTCTAGGGATGGGAAGAGTCTAGTCCTGACTATTGAGAAAAAGAGTTCCATCAAGAGTAAAAGAGATATATTAGCAGCAAAAATGAAAACATGCTTGCCAACCCAGATTCCAGAGCCTGAGATATTAATGACTTAAAAACAGTGAGAGCTTCAGGCATAAAAAGAGCAGTAAGAACCCCTGATAGTCCCCATGACCCCCTTCCCATGATTCCCTTAAGACATGAAGGAAAATAGAGCAATGAATTTCATGTACTCTCACCTGTCAGTACTTAACTCTAGAAAGACAATATAAAGAACAATGGCAGAAAGACAGACCTTAAAAGTGTCAAGGCTATAGGAATTACGTTGGGTAGCCATGATCCCACAAACTACAGATGCCCAACTGGACAAAAGACTGAATTCTTTCGTCAGGGAGCATACATCATTTACACTAGTATCTACCAGGAACCAGTTCTACCACCTTAGAAAAGGCGCCACTTATGGAAACTTGGTTTTAGACATTCTCTTCATGCTTACAGTGAAGCTGGGAGCAGGAAGAAGCAAATTCCTATTTTCATCTCATCTGACTCTTTATCAAAAGAGAGGAAAGAGCCGGCCGAGTGGCATGGTGGTTAAGAGCTGGCTGGGAAGCCAGCGGCCCCAGTTCAGATCCCACATATGAGGGCCAGTGACACTGCCATAAAAAAAAAAAAAAAAAAAAAAGACAGAGGAAAAAGTATACCATCTTTCCAGGCATTCAAACACCTACTAATTCGCTCTACAAATAAATGTGGGTGCAAACTGCTAGGCATTTGGCAGGGCCTGGGAGCGCCAACATGATCCCTGGCACACGGACTGTACAACCTAATGAGAAGGTAACAAGAAGCCAAGATACCACTTCAGTTCTATGACTGGGAGGAAGCCATACACAGACACAGGAATCAGGAGAGCGGCCCAAAGGAAATGATACTGAAGACGAAACTCCAAAATTGAGAAATTGGCCACGAAACATGAGTATTCCAAAAAAAGGGAAAGCTACTATAAAGGCTATAAGGCAAAACAGTGTAGAGCATTTTAAGGAAATATAAATTTAGAAAGGCTATTGCAGAAATGTGAGAAGGAAATGCGGACAGGAGCAACTATGGAAAGATGAGGCCGAGAGGGAAATAGTGTCAGACGGCGCAGGGCCTTACAAACCATGTTTTGACATTTCACTTTCACTTCAGAAACATTAAGAGGTGCCACTGAAGTGTTTTAAGCAAATTAGTGACCTGGCCAGACTTGTATTTTTTAAAAGCTCTTGGGCTGCAGTATAAAACATAATCTGAAAAGGCCGGTGAGGAAATGGAGAAGTCCGTCACGTGAATACCAACTACTATGAATTAGAACAGAAAGTAAAAAACACAGAAAATACTTAAGCATGATGACCAACAGTCTGGAAAAGAAGGAACAACAACGTTTAGAAAGCGTTTATACCCTCAATTAAATCAATCCCTGCATTTGCCCTATAATTGCCCTACTCTCCTTTAACCAGCATCACTCCCAACCTCATACCAAATAAACCCTCCTTCGACAGTGTCCTGTCATAACCAACAGGGCAGCCACTTGGCATGCGCGGCTAGTACAATTAATTAAAATGAAATACATGTTCAAAGTTAGTTCCTCCAGATAGGCACATTCCAAGTGTCCCTCAGCAACAGACGGCCCGTGGCTACTGAGTAGTCAGCCCCGCTGTAGCGCATTTCCGTCAGTGTGAAAGGTGTGCTGGGGAGTGCTGGGCTACAGGGACCCCTAAACCTGCCATTTCACTAGGTGAGCCTATTTCAAACAACACACCTACCTGAGAAGGCACCTGAGAAGCGGGCTCACTCACTGTCGCATGCCTACTCCTTGTATAGTGATAAGCTTCGCAGGGTAGGGAGGAGTCATGGTTACAAACCATGAGGCAGGCTCTGGGTTTTGGCTCATTAATCCTCAGTACGCTCTCAAGAAACAGAAAAGCAGCAGGCATCACCCATGTTTTAGAGGTGCGGATACCAAGGCACAGAAATTAACCTGCCTGGGGCTACAGAAGCAATAATGGCGTCACAAATAAAAACTGGATTCCCTAACGCCCTGACCAGTGCCCCATTCATTAAAGTAGTCATGGCTGATTTAAGGACCCAAGGACAGAAACTATTCAGTTTCGCCTGACCTGCAACCATTTGCTTTCTCAAATGGCTTGCTACACCCCCAGGAGGGTCACATCTGTTAGGGTGTGTGTGTGTGTGTGTGTGTGTGTGTGTGTGTGTGTGCGTGTAAATGCAGGTGGAAAAAAAAAAAAAACCCAGACAATGTATCCCCTGAGTTTGCCCCAATTATCATATCACATTTGATGGGAAATAAAGCATATTAAACATACTTACTGAAACTAACTGCATCAAAGTATACAGAATATTCCTGCATTATTAATTTGTATTTCAATTATGTTATATAGTTACCTATAAAAACTTACAACCCAGAAGCTCTGCATCTGTAATTCTTATTTGCCTCTGTAACCAGATTGTAAGTCTAACTTTTTGTGGGGCATCTTCCAAATCTACAGAAGCAATGAGGGCAGCCGGGGACACAGAGGCGATTCTTACATTTGTATTTCAACTACCTCATTAACTGAAAAAGGGTAAAATAATATATAAGGAGACACGACCAAGTTATAAATTAAAGATACAGAATCCGTATAGAGCACTTGCTTGACACTCTACAGTAACCATTTTTAAATGCAGCCACCAGCATTCACTACTGTGTCTCTGTGTCCTGATATAGAAAACAGTTTACCCAGAGCATTTGAATGATATGAGAAATCTAAGAAATAATTCAACTGCGCTTGCCTAACATCTGAATCCTTATATTTTAATTGTTTCAATGCTAAATATGCAGAAAAAGCAGAAAAGGACTGGAATCTTTAAAAACAACTCTTAAGGTATTGGGAAGCACATAAAATAGTTATTTCTGTGCATCTAATTGTTTTCTTATTAATAAGTGTGAATCAATCTACAGAATATAAAAACTAACTGAATTTGTCCAGAAGGTCAAATCTTCCAAACTAAATCAGACAACTATTTCTGAATTAAAAGAGCCCATCTCTCTCGAATAGGTAAGCATCATAAAGACAAGGGACATGAATGCTGATTTTCAAATCCAGAATCTCATGGTCGCACCGAACTTTAGTTGTGAAGGACGAGAGCCATGAGAGCCATCAGCTTGGACAATAATACAGTCTTTGCTCCATCCCAGGACTGGAGTGAGAAATACAAATCAATGAAAAGCTTCTCCGTGGAACTACTTACACGGCGTTCCTGGCGGCGCCGTGGGAAAGCAGCAGCCTGACGATGTCTGTGTGCCCATTCCTGACCGCATCGTGCAACGGCGAGTCGTTCTGATACCCGGTGCTGTTCACCAGCGCCTTGTGCCGCAGCAGCAGCTCCACCACCTTCAGGTGCCCGTGACTGCAGGCTTCGTGCTAGTGAAATAAAAAGAAAAGGAGTGAGAAGTGTGATGGGGAAGAACAATGGAGAGCATCATACAACTGCACTGTAGAAAAACACATGTGAACTTCTTCTTACCTAAATATTCATACAGGCCATGAGCTCTTGACAGAGTCAAAGCCACTATTAATAATCGTGGTGATAAGATACATGTGATCAAGATCTACACAATTCATGGTTTCATTTGAGACTTGGGTCAAGTGCTTTCAGAAGACAATGTAGCTTTAAAGCAATTACTGTTCCTAAATTACTCTACAATAAGAAATTTAAAACAAGAAAAAAAAAAAAAACCTTAGAAGTATTTAACCAAATCATGCATAAAATCTGGAATTCTCCAAGGCTGAAGAGAATCCAGTAAATCAGGTGTTTAGCCTTCAGCCAAGTGCCTCACCGCATATGCGCATGTATATATTGTACAATCACCCAATAAAGCAAATATCCTAGAGTATTTATAAGATGAGCCTCTCTTGTTTACTGAAGCTACAGATTACTACATGGCTGGTGTCGATAACAGAAATAACAGAGTAGGTATTCAAAAGAGCTTACTGAATGAGTGACATAACTGGTAATAATGGAGAGTTTAGAGACATCTCACGTGCAAATCTTTCCTTACGTCTAATGAACTGCTGACGATGCCACTTGGCTGCACTCTAATAAATCTCTGGCGTATTGTACCTTTTAAACACATCTATTCAATTTGTAATAGGTCAGACCACACTAAACGTCTGTAGGTTTATTTCTAGGAGAAAGGAATTCAAATTAGGCATCAGATCCTCTAAATCACTCACCAACTTCCACTCCAATTTGCCTTAGTGGCTTAAAAAAAAATTAACCTTTCTTTGAAAAGGTCAGCCAGCCCGTAGAGTCCAAACAGCAAAGACTCTGATCTAGACTAAACCCTCCTGCTTAAAATTCGGCAAGGAGAACTCATTATACACAACTTTAAACTTTTTTTTTGCACCTGGCCTAATAAGAATCTTCCAAATTCTGTGAATGTCCAGCTCGCAGGGTAAGGGCAGCCACTCATATGTTAACATGGCCAAGGCTTCATTCAAATCACATGCTTATTGTCCTAAGTAGCCCACAAAGCACATATTCTCATGCATTTGTGCCATTCTGTTTCCAGACTGTTCTTCACACTGCATTTTAGTGATTATAAGCAAACACTGTTAAAAATGAATGACAAAGCAAAGATTTCTACATCTACATGTTTGCAGCTGGACAAGGTATAAAAGCGAGGCTGAGCCAGGCCCTCAGGAAGAATCGCTGCCTTGTGAGACATCCCTGACCCAGTTCCTCTGACCTCTCTTTGTTCCATAAAAGTTTGCAATGACACACAATGTTGCAGAATGGAGCCTGGTGTCAGCCGTGGCAGTCACCTCTCCACACACTTGCTAAATTGCGCAACATGGTATAACTGGTTTCCTAAATCTAAACGCAGTCAGTCAAAAGGTAGCTCATCTCATGCCTGTCACAACTGAAAAGCTAGGTGAAAAAAAAAAAAAAAGATGATACACAGACAACTACATAATCATAAACTGTAATAACTATAAAACAAAAAGAGAATGGGAATAAAAAACAAACAAACAAACAGAAAACTACCAATGGTGTCCAGCCGGCATGGTCTTTAACATTTGGGTCACTTCCATTTTGTAGGAGGTATTCCACAGAAGGTATGTCGCCCTAGTAAAACAATGAAAAAAGAAAAACGAAATTAAAAATCATCAAGGGGAAAAAAATAAGATACTGAGATTTTCTAAAAGATTCTGTTTCTATAAGATAAAACTTAAATCTCTCATGCCTATTGCTCATGAGTTAATAAATACTAAGTTATGCATGCATGGATTGTTTTGAAATGGAAGTCATACGGTCCATCCCTGAATATAGAGTACAAAAATCTGTTATTAGCAACCTATATCAAAATTAGTATCAAAAGACCAAATAAAGGACACTAGCCAAAGGTCATCTGATCATAATAAAGCTTTTAAAGTCATCATTTCATTGGTGAAAAACATCCTTTTTGAACATACATGAAAATGATTTCTGAGTATTGTTTAAAACAAAATTAAAGCCAAGAGCCCCGCTCAGTAAAACCAATGTTAAAACTGCCAAACGTTGCTGCCTTATGGGTTGTGACTCTATTTATCCTCAATACATTAACTTAGTTTACATTCACCTTATTTGTTCAAAGATATTTTTCTAAAGCAGATGCAAGGCATATTTTTTCCAAAAATAGCTAACAGAGCTTTCTCTGAATAAAAAAAGTTACATTTGACAAAAGTTACTCATGACAATGTTGTGTTTGGTGAAGCGCTTCTTCAAGGAGAAGGAACTCACTTCCCACTCCCAGCCTGGATACGCTTTTGAAATGAGATTTTTCCTCTACTGACTGATAATGTAGAAGTCATTAAGTCCCCTTAATACAGTTAACATTTACTTTTATTTGGATTGCTTTTTTTTGTTTGTTTGTTTGTTTTTTGAGGGCAGTCACTGGACCTCATATGTGGGATCCGAACCAGGGCCGCTGGCTTCCAAGGCCAGTGCTTAACAACTCGGTCGGCCCCTATTTGGATTGTTTTGGGCCACCTTTCAAATGCTGAGTATTTAGCAAACTACTTAGTTTTCTAAAAACACAAATCCACATACTCACATGGCATATATTTTTTAAGTTCCTAAACTAACAAAATTACCTTAAATATTCAATGTCCTAAAAAAATAAGCATTATATGTTTCAAATCAAATACTCCAGTTTGAATAAAAGACATTTCCCTTAGTTCCTGAGGGGTGCAAATTCTATACCTCTAGTGCAAGTTAACATGTATTTAGCAACTTCTGTTCTATCTTCAAGCCAGTTCCAAATAAGCTCAGATACAATTTTGAATTTTTAAAAACAATCCCATGAATATAAAGGCAGATGTAACTGCCAGAAGCACACACATTCCCAGCCTTCAACGAAAATAAACACAAAAAGTATACAAAAGTCCCTCTCAAAAATTTCCTCATTCTAATTTTACGTGGTAATCACAAAATGGTGTCCACCTATAAAGCCCATAAAATAATATAAACACAATTGAGGAATGGAAGAGTCATGTAGGAACAATCACATAGGAACAGAGTGACAATTTAGAGAGTAAAAGCAGAATCTCTTGTAAGGCTGCTACATAGTGGTAATTTTCTTTCACGTCACCCCCTCCTATAATCAAAGGTTCCACCTCTAGATTTCCCTGAAATGTAGAGCTGATTTGAAAACTGTTTGCGTTTTATACTCAATCTACTTTCTCTTCCCTGATACTTGAAAGTTTGTCATATTTTCATCCTACTTTAAGTAAATTTAATGTCATGCACATAAATAAAATTATGATAATTAGGATCCACAGTAATTGGGTAAGCTTGAACCAATATGAAGTTTCCAGAAAATAGATTAACTTCTGCTTCTCATTCCTTTAAATTACTTTTTTCTGTAACAGAATATTTTCTGAGTAATCAGCACTCACTTTTAGGCTCTTCACAACTTAGAAAAATAATTGAGATTTTTTTTTTAATACCAGAGCAAGAAAAAAGAAATTATCTAAGGAAAGTATTTACCAAGGCTTATAAGAAATTATAAATGGATTTGGTATTTTGAAGTAATACCTCAAAGGCTGAAAATAAGGAAGCATGTGTGAATGTTCTTATTGCTAAGCTTACATTCAAAGTACAGATTCTTCACACATTCGTGGACACTATAATATAAATTAACTTTCCAAAAGCAAACATACACTCACTCACACACAACTCATTTTCCTTATAATAAAGAGTAGCTCTTCCAAAATATTAATAAACATCTTTATAAAAATAGCACAGGCCATTACAATCGAGTGCAATGAGGAGTTACCCAACACGGTTGGTTAAGCTATTCCATATAAATGAACTGACCAAGTACGTAAAACTTCTTTTTTTAGCAAGTAGATGCCATTAAAATAAAAAAAGATTAGTCATCTGGAATGGAGCTCTAAAATGTTAAACACTTGCCCAGCTTCCTCGTCAGAGTTTACTGATAAACTAATTTCACAATGATTCTGACAACCTGGTCATGGTGACAATAAGTTACTGATATTGCAAAGGTGGGAGATGACAGAGAGAAAAGGAATACTGACTCCAAGAGGTGTATAGAAATTAAAGTCTTGAAAACACCACAGATGCCAGTTGCTTTTGAGTCCTTTGTTTCTTTCTCAAGAAGCGAGTAGGAAGGACATGGAATCACATGACTTTACTGACAATGTAACAGGACAGCCTTAAACTATAATGAATTCCAAAGTCAAACCCTGAAGGAGACTCCTCACACGGGTTTTCTCTCTACCCAGATCGTCATCGCCTTTGTTATGTTTAGTACATCATGCCCTTCTTGTAAGGTGTCTTCAAAATATTACCTCTTATGTCTGCATAACAAATACATCATATGACACGCCAACTTCAAGCCATTTTTGTATTTCATAATACCTTCACCGCTGTGGCATGAATTATGTGTAATCATTACCATTTAAAAAATCTGTACTAGAGAACTTTGGGAAGGTTTTTCCCAGCACCTATAAATTCTCTAGCAAAGATGATCAAGTAACAAATCAAAATTTTCTCTATGTCTAGAGAAATGTCAAACACTAAGGTATTTTTTTTCATTTAATCAGAAGAATAAATAGTACACGTTTACCTTAATTTCTACTTGGGCATAACATTTTCTCATAAAATCTCTCATTGATAACACAATGTTCTCAGTGGCATTTTAACTACAAGTGACATCTATATTCAAATAGAAACATGAGGAATAAAGAATCTAACGGATCTCAACTGATGTTCTAGTTAAATGAGACTGTTCACAACATCCCAGACATCATATGAATGAATATTCTGCTTGCAATTCTATAGTGAAATAAAAGTATAAATAAGGCACTGAAGAATAATCGTGTGTAGAGTTTGCATTCAAATGGTGCTGAATGTCCAAAAACTACTTGGCTGGCCTATACGGCCAAGTTCCTGAGAGGAAAAAGGTTTGAGAATTGACAGAACACCCAGTATCTGCTGACATTATAGTAAATGTCTATATTCAGGCAGCCTGAACATTGAGGCAGTTTGGATATTTAGTAAGAGCCTTCTACTGCCTAGATAAATAAGATAACAGATGCTTTATATTAACCCCAAATTCCCACTTTCAGGAATTTATCTTCAAGATAACTGCTGACATATGAAACAAAGATTGCTTACTGCCATACTGTTTACAAAAGTAAAAGACTGAAAAGCAGGCATTCTTCAGTAAGGAACTAGTTATATAATGAAAATTCATGGAAAGCTATGCTAGTATAAAAATGTACAGAAAGTTGTATATTAATATGGAAAGCATTTGCTTATTTTGCACAAAGAAATTCACAAAAGATACACAGAAAATTGAAAAGGTGGTGACCAGGAAAGACTGGTCAGTAATAATGGTGGTTGGGGCAGAAACAGGAGTGCGGCTTTCCACTACAAACAGTTCACCTAGCATTTGTGAAATGTGAGGTTATTACTCCTATTTTGAAATTAAATTTTAAGTGAGGAATATACTCCAGATAACAACAAGCTACTGGATTGTCGGAAAAGTCATGACGTATTTTTTTCTACATTTTTTGCTGCAAAAATGCATCATGACTTTTCCGACAACCCAATAGTTGAGGAGTCATATAATAAACAGAAAGCTAAATGAATGTAAGTGCAAACAAAATAATGTCACATAGAGAAGAAACTAACTGGGAATTCTGAAAAATACGCATGAAGAAGGTAGAACGTGTGCTAGATTTTGATGTTAGGTACCAAGGGCCAGAGGGAAAAGGAAAGGATGCAGAGGAATGGATTAAGAGGCTGAGAAAAGAGCTTGTGAAAGTCTTGGCAGCATTGACGAATGTCTCTGAATAATTCATAAGGTGAAAGTTCCTGTCTTAAGCTGCTGCTGGGGCTTTTTTCCACTGCCTAAACCAAGGGCAGGCGAGATACAGCCTGTGGGCCAGACACCTGAGTTCCCAGTTTTATTGGTTTACATATTGTGCATGGCTTCTTTTGTACTAGAACAGCAGAGTTGAATAGCTGGTATACAGAACATTTGGCCTACAAAGCTGAAAATATTTACTCTAATTCCCCTAAGCATTAGCCAAACCATGACCTAGAGTCTAGGTCCTAGAGACCCTTATTAATAAAGATAAATTATTCTTCTCGTTACAAGAAAAATTCCCTACCAGTGGTAAGTGGGTGTTTATGGTTGTCTCAAAAGAGTTCTCAGAGGGCAAAACGTAGACACTGAAGTGGCCTATTTTCTCACATATTAGTCAGAAAAATTAACAAAAATATAATTATTATTATGCTAGTTACTTATGTCTATAAAGCACTAATAACATTACCTTAAGATTTATAATAGCTTATGTGCATATATATTATACATATATGTATACATCATATATAACAAAGAGACAAAAAGTAGTCTGATTTTTAAATCACACTTTGCAAAAATCAAATTAAAATGTAACCAGAACCAACTCAGAAAATCAAGGTTGTTAATAGGATACGTAATCCCTAGCATGTGGTCAGGCTGCAGGTTCCCCTCTCATTTACATCAGATATAGAGCATTCTACATTCATCATTTATTGGAAGATAAAGCAAAGGAAAAAACAAAACTCATTTTTTGTGCTCTCTTTTTCTCCACACAAAATGTAGGGATCCAAGGACTGGCGTCTATTCCATTTCTTCCCAGATGTTTTATGTTGCTCACCAGCGTCGTTTGGGGGCCCCAAAGGGGTTCCTCCCAGACCTCCTAAAACTCTCTATCCATGCAAAAGACCCAAGGATTCCCCAATGAATTCACTGAAAGATCATAAAGGCTCTCCTAATTTAGTGCTAAGCTTTCACATATCATATTTTCCTAACACTTGCAGGAATTCCTCAACAGTAGGTCGATAAAGCTGTGGTGCGAGTGTGCAGTGCCTGTGTCACTTTCAAAGAGGAACCACTGCAAGCACACCTCAGGGTCCACAAACCAGCCAGGTTCCAACAAACAAGCACTGCCACACCCTAGGTGTCGAGGCAACAAAGAGAATTAGCTTCACTGAGCAGGCCGGGAAAAGGAATGGCAGGCTTTTCCATTGTAGGGCAGCCAAGCTCCGGTGTGGGGAACCACAGGGGCCACTTCTGACAGGTGGATTCCTGACAGCACTGGAGAAATAGGCAGATCCCCTCTCTCAACCTGCCCAGCTCTGGCCGGGCCCCTAGAAATGTCAGACACACAGAAGCTCACCACCTCTCACATTGCCCTAGCTCTTTGCTATGTAAAGCCATGCTGCCAGCAGTAACCTGGCAATGTCTATATTCATCCAGCATGGGAAGAAAGAATAAACTGAACAATGGATAAAATGGGGAAAACTGAACAAAACCAGGATGGACTAGACAAAAACGAGGCACTTGCCCAAACAGAAACTAGAATAGGTTTTCTCCGGTAAGGTCACTTCCCTGGGCCCCAGGGCCACTGCTCTAACTGAGGTGGGGATGCAGTCCCTAGTCCCTATGAATTTTGCTTCTCTGGTTCAATCTTTAAACTACCATGGCTGTGCGAGGCTAATTATCCTTGTCATCTCCTGTTTCACAAACCGCCGAGAACTTGTTTGATACTCACTGCGGAACTACATTTCAAAGTCAGTTCGGTACCTTAATTGAAGCAATGTGCAGCAGAGTCTCCCCTCTGTGATTTCTTTTCCCGGCCGTCAGGCTCCCGGGCAAGAGCGTCACTGCTGAGCTGGACATCATCCGTCTGTAGCTTGGGCTACGCAGTGCAGGAGGAGGTACACCTGGTGACGGGCTAATGGAGTCGTCTGACACATTGCTAGTTTTCCTCCTTAATGCACCGCCAGCTTTAATTTTGCTAGACGGTGGTGAAGAACAGCCAGGCAATGGCATGTTTTCTGAGAGCACTGTTTGCTTAACCAAATTGCCACTGGGGCTGGGGGTGCTGCTTCTACATCTCTTAGATGTGGGACTGAAGAGTCTCCGGCCTCGCCCACGTTTTTCATCAGCACCTTCCGGCACGGATTTCTTAGAGGGAAGACCATTTTCATGGCGATTCTTCTCAGGAGTCACTACTTCATTCCTCCTCTCAATTTCTGGGGACTCTATTTGCTCAGCCAATGGTAAAGAGACTCTGGTGAAACTTCCAAAACATTCCAGCTCGTCTACAGAGCCACTCGCTAGTATGTCTACTTCACCATTCAGCGGAGGGCTAGCAACCTCAGACGGCTGGCTGAAGAACGACACCAGCTTTCCCTTACATTTCTCTTCGGAGTCAAGTTCACTCTCTTTTTTGTCTGCCTCTAAATTCCATTCTCGGTTGACTTCAACTAACGTTTTCTTTTTCTTTTTCTTTCTACCAGATCTTGCAGAAGCCTTTTTAGCCTTCGCAGAAACCTCCGCTGGGGGACTTGCAGAAGACGCGTATTCATACACTGAGGCCTGCGGAGCATTTCCATCATCTATCGTTTGAGGATGGGTTTTCACTGCAACTTTATTCACAACGTATCTGACCTTCTTACTGCGAGGACTAAACCACATTTTTATTGAATTCTTCTTATTTTCGGCATCATTAAATATTTTTTTTTTAGATCCATCTTCTTTTAAATCTGATAGAAAAAAGGAAAAGAAATCTGTTACATGAACTTAATCTTGAGCTTCCAAAAAATTTTGTTTATAGTTCTGAAATGGATCACCTTTTATTTGTGTACCTCTCTCCCCCGTTCTAGACTATGAACTCCATGAGCACAGATACTCATTCAACGAATATTTACAGAATCCTACTTCAGTCCCGTGGATGTTTTAGGGACTGGAGGTACAGCAGGGAACTTATATTCCACTTATATTTACTTCTACAAGTAAATAAGTAGAATATACAGTATGCTGGTGACGGTAAGAGCCACGGAGGAAAGGGTAACTAAGTAAATAAATATGCAGATATGGGATTTAATAAGCAGTGGTCAAGAAATTAAGAAGGCTTAATTTTTTTAAAAGACTTGAAAATCAATCAATATAATTCACTATATCAAGGAAATAATAAAGGAAAACTATGTGATTTTCTTAACAAATACAGAAGGAAACATTTAACAAAATCCAATATCCATTCATGATTTTAGGACTCAGCAAATTAGGGACAGGAGGGAACTTCTTCAACTTGATGAAAAGCCCTCTACAAAAATAAACTCAGCTAGTGTCACACTTAATGCTGAAAGACTGGAACTATTACTTTGTTTCTATTAACTTCTTCCTATTATCAAAAACAAGGCAAAGGTGTCTGCTCTCACCATTCCTATTCAGCATCATACTGAAAGTCCTAGGTAAGAAATATATATAAAAGGAACAGACAGTGTAAAGGAAGATATAAAACTGTATATATTCATAGTTGACTTTGACTGTACAGAATATTCAAAAAAATCTTTTAAAAAAATTAATAAAATTAACAAGTGATTTTAACAGGGTAATAAAATACAAGGTCGATATAGTACATTCAATTTAAATTGTATATCTATGTACTAACCATGAATAATGCAAACTGAAATTTTTTTAAAAATTTGTTACCATTATAATAGTACCATAAAGACACAAAACACTTAAATATAAATCTAGCAAACTATGTACAATTTTTATTTGCTAAAAATTACAAAACATTTATGAAGGAAATCCTATACAAATGGAAAGACATACCATGTTCATGAATTGGAAAACTCAATACTATTGTCAATTCTCCACAATACTACAGACCACAACATGATCCCAGTGAAAATTCCGGCAGGTTTTTTGGTAAAAAGACACGCTATTATGAAATTTACATAGAAAAGCAAAGGAACTATAATGTGGAAAGCAAAAAACCTAGAATGGCAACAAAATATTGAAGAACAAAGTTGTAGAACTCACATTACCTGACTTCAACTTACTTCAGACAAAATGAATCAAGGGGATTAAAAGTAATAGTCATGATTCCTTAGGTAATTTCTAATATAACCTCAAGCTATGTAAACCAGAAACAAAGGAGAATGAACTATATAACTACACACTCAAATGTACTGTGGAACAAAAGAAGCCAGATACAAGAGTACATAAAAACAGCTAAAACGAATCTAACGTGTTAAGTCAGAATAGTAATAATTATCCCTATGGGGATAGGAGACACTGACTGGAAATGGGCAACAAGAAGGGCTTCTGCAGTGCTGTTTATTCTTCTGGGTGAATTCAGTTTGTGAAAATTCATTAAGCTATAGCGTCATGAGGTATAATAGCTTAAAAAGAAGTTTTTAAAAAAATACGTATTTGTAATTGGGAATTAAAACACAAAGATACAGTCAAGTTTAAACAATAAAAAAGGAATCGCTGTCCCTAAGTAGACAGGCATACCTAAGTAGACAGGCATACCATTTGTGGGTGAGTACTCTTGTGGATGTATATAAGCCACCTTGCTTCTTTAGCTATGGCCACCAAGAAAGGCCTCTCGGAGAAGCTTGCTTTTGAGTTGAGACCTAAATGACAAAAGGAAAGCAGCCTTGTCTAGGAAAGCATTTCCCAAGTAGAAGGAAGAGCAAACTGCCAAGATCCTAGGTTGGAAACAAGCTGAGTATAATATTCAGGGCACAGAAAGCCAGCGTGGCTGGAGCTTGGAGAAGCAGAAAATGGAGGGAAATGAAGTCAGACACATAAGCAGAACCATTCTATAAAGAGTCCAGTTTCAGGGTTTTTTCCTGCTGGCACTGCTCCTTTCACCAGCCTCTGCAGTCACTCCCTTGGTAATCGTATGATATGCACTGTTATCCATCTGTACACTGACAACTCCAAATGCTGAAGTGCAGTTCAAGTAGAGACCCTGAACTCCAGACTCCAATATTCAACTGCCTACTTAACAACTCTACTTACATGTCTATTCCTAATAAGTTTTCACACTGAACATGACCAAAACTGAGTTCCTGACCCACATTCTCCAATATCTGCTCCTCCAACAAGTTTTCCCATTTCAGTAAACAGAACATCCATCAGTACAGGTGCTTATGAGAAATACCTTCACGTCAAACTTGCCTCTGCTCTCTCTCACACCCCCTGATACAAAATGCAAGTTCTACCAGTTCTACCGGCAAAACACATCCAAAATCTGACTTTTACTCCCTCTATTCCTGCTACCCTGGTGTAAGATACCATCACCTCTCACTAGATGATTGCAATGGCCTCATAAGTCATCTCCTTGATTAGGTCCTGCCTCATCCCCCCATAAGTATCAACACTGCAGCCAATGATCCTTCTCTCAATGGTCAGATCATGTTACAAAAACCCTCCAGTCACAAAAAACTTTCCAACCTGACGCTGAATAAAAACCAAACTCTTAGTAGTTGCCTACAAGGCCAGAAACAACCCGATCCTCCATTAGCGTCCTGATCCCATCTCCTGTTCTCTCCTTACTCACCACTCCAGCCACTGAGCCTGTTATTTCTCACACACCAAGCAGGCCTCCACCTCAGAACCTTTGCACTTGCTGACCCCACACAACTGGATGATGCACTCTCTTACCAACTCAGGTCAGTTCCAAATGTCACTTTTTGTCAGACTATCCCTGACAACTTACAAACCCTCGTCTCCTACTTATTTTACTTATATTTTTGTATCTAGTCTGTCTCTTCCCATCAGAAGATAAGCTCACTGGATCTCACTAGACTCAATTCAGAGGAGGGGAATAAAGTCTTAACAAAAATAGTCACTCTGGCTGCTAGGTAGAGGAACTTTAGAAGGAAAAAAAGTGACCAAAATAAGTGACACAGTGACCAATTATGGGGCTATCATCCATGTAAGATTAAGATCACAGTGGCTTTCGCAAGGTTTGTAGCAGTAGACATGGTAAAAAGTATCAGATACAGAATCCAAAAGACTATTCATTAACTAAACAAAGAGACAGGGGAGAGGCAATAAAATGTTTAAAGGTGTAGTGGCAAGAGGGTATACAGCATGTTAATATAATACAATTAAAGACCTAAAAGACAGCCAGCACACCTGCCTTGTAGACCAATTAAGTGGTGTATAGATGAGACTAAAAATAGGCCACCGCCAGACCATGGAAACTCATGCTGGCAGTGATAAAGACTTTGATACCTATGCTAAGAGCAATGGAAAACCAATAAAATGTTTTACATAAGTCAGGTGGCATGGCTACATCTGTATTTTTAAAAGCTCACTCTTGGCTGGAATGTGGAAAAATAGATTGGAAGAAGGCCGGAGTTAGATGCAAGAGTAATAGTTAGAAGGTCAAAGTGGGAGTCTAAGTAGAGGACAGCAGACTGGGGAAGTAGTGTTAGAAAAAACAGGATTATTTGAAAAATATTTCGGAGATAAAATTCACAGGATTTAGTGATGTAATAAATACAAGAAGGAGATGACAAGGAGACTCACACACTTCTGGCTTACACCCTGAATGTACCTAGAGAATAAACACTGATGTTGGGAGAGAGCCAATGGGCCAGGGATCCTGAGCAGCCCTGTATGATCCTGCATGGTGGGGCAGAAAGGCTAGGCCCTAGCTGCTCTTTACCCAGGCCACTTCTCAGTCTGTGTTTGCAGCAAGCCATTCTGACAGATGCGGTAGTGTCTCCCTGTGGAAAAAAAGCAGGCCGATTTCTGTTTACTACAGAAATTCCCCAAGCTCAGAGCCGTTTCCTGTATCACAACCCACTGTGTGTGCAGGGATCCATGATGGGTCCTTTGCCAATTATGATCAAAGATGCAAAACTGCTAAAACAAATGAGCAAACCAAATCCAGGTGTTTCAAAGACAGTATGATAAAATATTGGCAAATTTTAAATGTATATACCCTTCACAAAGCAAATGCACCTCTAGTAATCTATCTTACAAAATATTCATGCATGTGCCTGCAAACATCAGTGTTTACGAATGTTAATCACAGCAATGTTTGTAGTCGCATAAATTAGGAAAAAGGTCAGTGTCCATCAAGTGGGGATCAGTTAACTATGGAGCATTTATACTACAAAATCTTACGTAGCAATCATACACACGCACACATATATCTCAACAAGAAAAGATCTTCAAGATACTTCTAAGTTAGCACAGTCCCATTTGTTTTTAAAATTTTATTATGTCTATGTCCAAATTCATAAAAGAAAGATGGAAAGGTTAAAAAATGAAAACAATACTTCGGAAAACCACAGGGATCTTGTGCTTTTCAGTTGAGGGAAAGGGTAGAGGGAGACTTCCATGTTTTACTCTACACACTTTTACACTGCTTCATCAGTTGCAAAAATGTTCTTTTAAATTTATGAAAATTAAACAAATAGAAAACAAAAGTTGTGTAAGGTTATATATCTAGTTGCTGATAGAGCTGGCATTTGAACTCGTATCTGTTTTCACTAAGTAAACATTAAACTTTTCATTAAATACAGACTATAGTGATACTGTGATTTATAAGAAATATATAATAGGTTTTTGTCCACTGTGCCTGGCACACAGCTCCTAAAACCTTTGTAATTTTCTATATGAGAACCATAAGGGCATCTTGTGTTATAATATTTGTGTTCCCAGTTCCTGAAATAGCTCCACAGTAATAAAGGTGAAATGGGTGGCCTTTTGTTGTTCATCAAGAGCCTCTTTCAACCATACCTGAGTTTATGTTAATGCAGTAACTTTGGAAGAGCCCTCAAAGGATGGGTTGGTTGCCAGAAGCAACTGTGGTTAGAGAGTTGGAACTTTCAGTCGTGCCCCTGACCTTGAGGGGAGTGCTGCTAGAGGCTGGATCAGTCACCAATGGCCAGTGATTTAATCAATGGCGCCTGTGTACAGAGACACCTCTGCAGAAACCCAAAGAACAGACAGAGATCAGAGTGTCTGAGCTGGTGGACATGGGCAGCTGCTGGGAGAGTCGGACACCCAGAGAGGGCATGGAAGCACCACACCCCTCCCCGCATACCTGGCCCTATGCATCGCTTCCATCTCCTGTTCCTAAATTATATCCCTTTATAATGAACCAGTAATCTAGTAAGTAAAATGGTTTCCTGAGTTCTGTGAGCCAATCAAACTTGAGAAGGTCATGGGAACCTCCAATGTAGAGCCAGCCTGTCAGAATCACCACCTGGACTTGAGATTGGCATCTGAAGAGGGATGTGGTGGGCAGCCTGTGCGCTGATGCTATCTTCAGGCAGACAATGTAACAATTCAGTTAAATTGTTATAAATAGATCTGCCCAAGTAAAAGACAGCACTTCAAACAGGTAAGAAAAAAATGAAAAATAGTGGATTTTGAGACACAAATAATTAGTATTTATCTCAGTAGACATTTCAGAGACATGATCCCTGCCTAAGCAAAGGAATTCAGTCAAAACCCCACTCCAGTCCAAAGAAGTTATCTCTTCCCCCTGGTGGCAATGGGAACACTACACTTGACAGTAAACTGATAAACCCAGCTGTAAGCAGGAGCATGTATCTGAATAAGGGCTGACCCTCTGACATCCTTCTTATGTCCTAGATGAATGTCACCTGGCCCACAAAGTATTATTAGGAAAGGATCTTGGAAATCAAAACAAACAGAATGAGCTGTCCATTCACACAGAGACTTTATGTCTCAATTCAACAAGGTCTTTACCCTGCAGTGGTAAGTAGGTTTCAAATCCAAGTCATTTCTGATATAATCTCAAGTCTATAGGAAAGGTCAAAATGAAATGTGACCAGGATTACTTTTTAAGAAAGACTCCGGATTACAAAGGCTAAAGAGTAATCCTTTGGTAGTCTGTAAAAAACTTGTATTTGATTTTTAAAATTTATTTTAAATATAGTTGATGACATTTTCAACTAAAAACAAATCAAATCCTGAAGTCTTCAATGCTTATAAAAACTTACAAAATGTAGAATTAGGCATTTAAAGGGAAATTAAATTGACTAAAAAAAATCTAAATCTAAAAAAAGCAAATTTCACACTCAGATATACATATTTAACTTATAAAGCAGTAAATGAAGAGAGCACATATTCATGTAATTTATATGTACATAATAACTTTACTAATCATCCAGTAAAACTAAATTCACTAAAGAATTTTTGTGTACCTTGTCCTAACTAAGCAAGGACCACCACAACAAACATGACTGGAAGCTCTGGATTTTACGCAGCATACCTAAGGCTATAAAAAACAAAGCCACCATCACCTCTGGAACATAAATCACACTATTAACGTAGAGCTGCAACAGTTTTTATACGTGAATGCTCCTATGCATGATAAATTATCATGAAGCAAAATCCTGGTCCTTCTTCTACATAGTACATTTCTTAATGATGACATTTATGAAATATATACTTTTTTTTTTTTTTTTTTGAGGGCAGTGTCACTGGCCCTCATATGTGGGACCGGAACCAGGGCCACTGGCTTCCCAAGCCAGCGCTTAACCACCACGCCACTTGGCCGGCCCCTTAATGATGACATTTAAAAGAATTCTATTCCCTGAATTTAAATACTTCAGAATACACCACAAACTATCCAGGAAAAGAGATGCGCAGGAAGCCAAGGAGCTGCTTAGCCAAGTTTTTTCTTAAAATTTAATAATAAACTGAAGAAAAAGGAGGCAATTAGAAAATGTGATTTAGCTATCATTAATCTAAATCAAAGGATTGTAATGACATACATTGTGTGCCTTTCAAATCATCCTCTATTACAGGTTTCACAACAGAAGTCAAGAAATCCCTTTGACAAACGAGTCCCTTATTAAAAATCAAAGGAAAATACTTTGCTACCATCTGTGCAACATTAACGCCTTCACTAAAGAATGATTATTTTGTAAGTTAAGAACTATTCAGTTCTATCTGAAAAAAACCAACAGCAACACGGCTATTCAAATGCTCATTTTCATCTATTACTAAAAAAACATAGCATATATGAAACACTATGTAATTCACCACAGAAAAACCAGCAACTCTCTTGCAACCAGAAAACAGGAAACTGATCTTATGAAAGCATCATCAAAGCACTTTTCTAATGTCACCAACACCAACTCGTGTTTCAAAGAACTTGACCAGCACCTGCAAGATATGATTTAATACCATGGGGGACAAGAGAAAATAAAAACTTTTAAATGTAATTCCATTAGTAAAAAGCAGGTTATGTTATAAAGAATAAGGGAAAGTCATCCATAAATGGTTGTCAGAAAAATTTATGCCAGACAATCTCTTCTCTTTAAAGTACACTGAACCGAGAAAAATCTGTTCAAGTATTTAGAAACTCAATTTAGAAAGCATTACTATAAATCAGGCTTCTCTATCTCCAGTACATACCATATACTATGTCCATGACTTGACAAGTTCTTCCTAATTGCCCACCTTAATTACAGTAATTATATATTTTATAGTAAAAGCAAGTAACAGGTTCATTTGAAAGATAAATTGTGAACTACAGGTTTTAAAAAATAGAGAAAATGTGGGAGATGTCCAACCACTGGACTAAATTCATCATCTAATTCATCATCTTCAACAGCTGAGCATTTAACAATGATTCTGGAGTCAGACTTTAGGAATCACTTAATCTTATACCCTTATTTCACAATGAGATCATTTTCCAATTTCCTCATTCTAAAGATCAACAATTATTCATCCCAGCTATCAGCACCCTCCACCTACTCACGTCACTCATATACCACGTTAGTTTTAGAAGTATCTGTTAGATAAACTAACATTAAAGTACTGCATAAAATATACTAAATAGATAAACTACAAAGAAACATGGAAATATTCCAAAAAAATTCAAATGCCCTTCAAGGCTAGTTTGTTTAAGGGGGCATCGAGAGGAAAAGGTGATGACAATGAAACTTATATAATAAGTAAAAAAGTTCCACACCATGGAAATTACAGATCTGGATAGAAATTTGTATTTCAGAATTTATGTTTCAGATAGAATTTGTATTTATCATCTTCTATAAAAGCAACAAAGGAGGATGTTGCTAGTCTAAAATGAATGCTGAAACCAAAACCTAAGAATTTCTTTTAAAATTGTACTAATTGTTTTAATTAAATTTAATCTCTGGGATATGAATTAAGTCTTAGCACTGCCAATTTTTCTCCAACTCAATTCAAAAACAATAATGAAAACCTATATGTCTAAAAAACCAATGTGCTAAAAGATAAAACAAAAGGCAAGAAATGTACAATATGACTGCCCAGCTTAACCAAGGTGCTCCTTTCCTCATCTGCAGAATAAAGGGATTAAGGAGACCTTGAGCTCCTAAAATCCTGACTGTATGTTATCCAAACTGTGAAATTTCAATTCATCTTAAAACAAGTAATGTTAAAACCAGCACTACTAAAGTCTGATAAGGACTAAGTAATTATTACTTATTATTATAAGGAAAACAAACACAAAATGGTGTTTGGAAAATTAATCACCATAACTCCTCAAACTCCAGCTCTACTCTTAGATTAAAAATGACAGCATTCTAAAAGGCCTCAGGTCCCATACAAAAAGTTGCTCTCAATGCAATAATTTCCCTAAATATCTTTTTTAATGATGAAACATTAAGGCATTTCAACAGTCATGATCCACAAAATATGAAAACCATGCTGATCACTCAAACATCACTAACCACAGTAAAATTTCCTGAGAAGTCATCTATCTTATTCTTCTCTGCATCCCATGGTACCTACCTGGTATCCCGGTCTACCACAATCAACAGGGCAGCAAGGGTTACTCTGTCCCCCCTCATCACCATCAAAAATTTCACATTACTTGTTATGGGTTAAACTGCATCCCTCCTAAAGTTCATATATTGAAGTCCGACACCCAGTACCTCAGGATGTGACCTTATTTGGAAATAAAGTCATTACAGTGTTAATTCGTAAACATGAGTTGGACGGGACTCCAATGAAATATGCCTGGTATCTTCATAAACAGGGGAACAGACACAAATACGCCGAGAGCGAGGACAGCATGTGAACGTAAAGACCAGCGTCTACAAGCCAAGGAGAGAGGCCTGGAACACATCCTTTCCTCATGGGCCCTGAAGGAACCAATTCTACCAACACCTTGGTTTAGGACTTGTAGCCTCCAGAACCATGAGACAATACGTACTGTTTGTGGTACGTACTGTTACAGAAACCCCAGGCAAGCAAGCTACTATCTTACTACACAGCAACTGGAGAAGAATCAAATCAAAACATGACAGACTCAAATCTCAGAGGAGCACCCCAAATTTCAGTGCATGGCCAACGTTCCCAATAGACCACACACCTTTAAGATTCTGACGAAAGCCACTTTCACACACACATGAACCTTTCTGATATTGTACACTTAATTTGAGGCTCCTAATCCCCCCTCCACCAACACTGCCAAAGATGTATGGACTCAAGAACTATCACTTTAGCCAATGGTGTCTGTGGGGGGAGGCGGATGGTGCGCTCATCTTTTGAATCAGAAAATAAACACTATCAGCACTGTCTCTGAATAACAATGAAAATAATAGATGAACTAATCATAAAACTTTTCTTCATTGTACTCTAAAGAGATTTACCACACAATATTATTTTTTCCAAAAAGGTAAGTACCTTTTAAATGTGTATGTGTATAACTAACTGCATCTGAAAGTCTGTAAAATTTTATCACTGCAGTACATTTTATCATAAAAGAATGAAGTCTAATATTATAACCAAATAACTCGATGAAGATAACTTTTCATAGGTGATTTAAATTCTTCTTAAAAATATGCACCTGGTCAATAAGACTATGTGTTTGACTTGCTTCTTTAGTTTGTCCAATCATTTCACCTTTAATAGCTGACAGTGACACATAATTTCAGAAAACTATGATCAAAAGGTTTAAAAACAGAGATCCAACCATTTTATATGAGTATTATCAATCATCACAGCATCCTGCCAGTCAAGAAAAGGTTCCCCTATAAAGAATACAAGTTAAAAATGATGTGATCTGGTCAATAAAAAGACAAACTCCAGTATCTAATTATGAAGATTCAAAACACTTTCTTTCCACAGCTAATTAGTTCTCAGCAGAAAGCACAATGGGAAGCTACATAGTTAATACAGAGTCTAAGAATAATTTGAAAAACATTAACTCCATTTAAATAGAAAAAAATGAGTATTAGATTTTTGCTCTTTCAAACTGTGTTTATCTAATTAATTCAGCCTAGAAAAGTGATTAATGGAAGAATGTTGCAGTCTGTCTTATAAAAATGTTATTTAAGTGAGATTAAGGACAAAATCACTAACATTGAGGACAAAATCACTATTCCATGTATATTATACAGGCATTAATTATCACAACTGCAAAAGCAAGCAGTAAAGGTGGTGAATAAGGCTCTGGACTGATAATCAGAAGAGACGGGCTCTATTTCTCCTGCTTCTGGTACTAACTACATGTGTTAATTCCAGAAAGACCATTTGACCTCTTTGGACCTTGGTTTCTCATCTACAAAAAAAGGGAGTCAGACAATTATCTCAAGGGAATCCGTCACTCACAATGATTCTAAGCATTATAAATCTTAAAATCTGAAATATACTATTCAGAATTCTTGCTAGATCTTTTTTATACTTATGTGATCAATATAAATTCATCAGTTATTTAACTACGAGAGACAGTGATATTTCTCACCTGCAAGCTCATTCTCATGTAGCAAATTTCGAAGTTTACTACAGAGCTGGATCATGCTGCCCAGTTGTCTATTTATCTTCACATCTTGTATCCAGGCTGGGGTATAACACACTGGACATTCAGTTCCTATGCAGTCACTCACACAGTTACTTCAAAAGGATTAAAATACACATGTAATTATCAACGCATGCAGTAAAATCTCAATTCCATAAAATAAACAAACATAGTTTGAACAGAAATATAATATACATGAAGAAAAGCTTGTTCTAATAAGTAATTGGCAATTATAAAATATTTCTTAAAATAGTGTTTTTGAGAATGTGATACACATATACACAAAATCTAAGTCTAAAGTTGCTTAGGTGGGCCGGCCAAGTGGTGCGGTGGTTGGGCGCTGGCTTGGGAAGCCAGCGGCCCCGATTTGGGTCCCACGTGTGAGGACCAGTGACACTGCCCTCAAAAATAAATAAATAGGGTAAAATGGCGCAATAGACAGACGCTGTGCTAACTGCCTCCCAGGATCACACCAAAATTACAAGCAAATTTACAGCATTCAACCCTGGAGGTCCCCGGAACACTGGAGGAACAGAACCACTAAACGAAGAACTTAAAGAGGAGGACACTTCGGGTCTGGTAGGACGGGCGAGGAGGCGAGAGAGGCGAGGCCCCGTGAGGGAAGCCCCAGCCGTGGGAAGCTTGTCTGATTGGGGGAGAGACCCTCCGGCCGCACCCCAAGCTCACCAGCCCAGAGCTCCTTTGCCGGGAAGAGGAGTTCTAAGATAGCCGGCAATAAATTAGTAAGGACTCTCTTTCCTCAGCTCGGTGAGGCTAAGAGCGGCTGGAGAATCAGTGGGGCCGGCGCCCAGGCTTGCTCGCCGGTGAGCACTTACCTGGTTCCTGATGGAGGGAGTGGCTGTGTGAGCCGGGAGCCTGCGAGACGGACTGGGCTGAGCACCTTTGGTGCAAAGGCTGGAGGTTTTGGATTGTTGTTCCCGTGGTGCGGGCTTGCACGCGAGTGGTGTAAGGAGGGCGCCATTTTGTCGGGCTTGGGCCCTCCCACGAAGGATCAGGTCCGAGACCCTGGTGGTCTGGTGGGTGGCGAAGTGCGTGTGTGCGTGCGTGCGTGCGCGCATGCGCGCCTGCGACCTGGATCCCCACCCTCCGCCCGGCTTATACTGCGTTGCCAGGGAAACATAGAGGCGGTGCCCTCCGGCTCCTCTACGGCGGCTCACTGAGACCCGGGAGTGCGCGAGCCGCCTTGGATCCCCACCCTCCGCTCGGTTTGTGCTGTGTTGCCAGGGAAACGCCTAGTGGGAGTGATCCGACTCCAACAGGCTGCTCACTGAGACCCGGGAGCACGCAAGCCGCCTTGGGTCTCTGCTTTCCACACTGCGCTTGCAGAGTTGCTAGGCTGGTGATTGGTTGTTGGGCTGCTCGGCCTGATCTGCGAGCGGCTGATTGGGACAGGCTGAGACTGGGAGTTCTCCTGGGAGTGTTGGGCCGTGAGCTGTGTGCCTGCGTGATCCAGCCAGGGCTCGCCTGGTGATCTATCTAATACATCAAAGCAATCCCAGGGCAACAGCCAGAATGGGGAAACAAAGAAACATGTCACAAGTAAAAGATCAGAAGAAACCTCCAGAAATGGAACCAAATGAAACAGAGGGATCCAACCTTTCAGAGACACAGTTTAGATCACTGATGATAAGCATGTTTAAGGAACTTAGCGAGGACATAAAGAAAGATAGGACAACCATAAAAAACAACCTGTTAGAACTAAAGAATACAATAACTGAAATGAAGAACACACTCGAAGGAATCACCAGTAGAGTAGATGAAGCAGAGGAGCGGATCAGCGATTTGGAAGATAAAATAGCAGAACTCACCCAGTTGGCACAGCAAAAAGACCAAAGAATAAAAAACAATGAAAATAGTTTAAGAGCCCTATGGGACAAGATGAAGCGCAACCACCTTGAATCATAGGGATACCAGAAGGAGAAGAGAGAGAAGAAGCAAGGGGTTGAAAAGGTATTTGAAAAAATAATGACTGAAAACTTCCCTACACTGGTAAAGGAAATCAACATACATGCCCAGGAAGTGCAGAGGGTTCCAAACAAGCTGAACCCAAACAGGTCCACACCAAGACACATCATAGTTAAAATGGCAAGGTTAAAGACAGAGACAGAATCCTAGAGGCTGCAAGAGAAAGACAGCAGATTACATACAAAGGAACTCCTGTTAGACTAACAGCTGACTTGTCTACAGAAACTCTGCAGGCCAGAAGGGAGTGGCAGGAGATACTCAAAGTGACACAAAATAAAGGCCTACAACCAAGATTGCTCTATCCAGCACGGCTATCACTTAAAATTGAAGGAGAAATAAAGAGCTTCTCAGAAAAGAATAAGCTTAAGGAATTCATTACCACCAAGCCAGCATTGCAAGAAATGTTAAAAGGACTTTTTAATCAAAAAGAAAGGGGTAAACAAGCTAACCCAGAGAGACAATTTAAGAAGATTGATGTCATATCAAGCAGATATAAAGGAAAAACTGATGGTTGCTGGCTGGGAGGAGTGGGGGAAGAGGGAGAGGGAAGGTTTTGGACAGTGTGCGTGGGACTACAATGTTGCCGCAGGGTTATGGGGGCAGTTCTGGGAATGTAATTGGCAATGTTGTGAAGAGACTATTATGTTGTGAGAAATAAGTCAGTCGGAGAAGGACAGGTACCATGTGATCTCACTTGTGTGTGGAGTCTGAAGAACTGAGTGAATGATCAAAGTAAACAGACTCATAGATGTAGAGGAAAAACTGAGGGTTGCTAGTTGGGAGGGTGGGGATGGGGGGAAGGGGAAGGGATTAGACAGCATAAATAGACAACTACAATATGTGCCACAGGGATATGAAACACAGTTCGGGGAATATAATAATGTTGTAAAAATTTTGTGGCGTGTCAGATAGTCACATGTCTTGTTTTTGGAGACCACTTCATGGATGGAGTAGAGGCTTGATCACTGCACTGTACACCTGAAGCTGATGTTGTATAGTATTGTATGCCAACTGCAACTGAATATGTGGGTGGTCACGGGATGTGGAGTATGCTGTGGAGGCGAGTCAGGGGAGTTGTGATGGATATGTATGATATGGGGGGGGGAGTGGGGTGGCGAACTGGGGGAGGGGGTTTTCACTTTGGGGGGTAAAGAGTATAACTATTGCATTGTGTTGTACACCGAAAACTAATAAAATAAAATTAAAAAAAAAAAAAAAAAAAAAAAAAAATAAATAAATAAATAAATAAATAAATAAATAAATAAATAAAGTTGCTTAGGTGATTTACATCGAAGAGACTTTACTTAGTCAGACATGAGTCTGTATAATTTTTCTTTGAAAATAAATATAACTTCTAAAGAGCAAGAATACAGAGGTAGACATAAAAAAACATATTAGTACCTAATGCATAGCACCCACGACCTCACCTCACCCTTTCCCACCCTAAACCTCAATGCTGCGCTTCATGGAAATACCTAAAATTACTGCAGAGAGAGGGAAAGATATTTTGTGTTTGATGTTTGAACAAGAGTCTAAAGGCTTTAAAGTAATTTTTGAGAAAAGATCTTCGCTTCTTTCAGGCACCTTTAAAACCTGTAGATTCAATTAAATTACCTTGGGTTATCTGTCAGGGATTTATAGTCTCATACTTAGAAGGGTTTTCCTAACTTTGGGGGTTACAAAAGCCTTTGCAAATCTGATACAATCTTGTAAAAAAGGGGATTCAGAATCTCCCCTGAAGTCTATGAATTTTGACATAGAAACCTGTAAATCCACGCCTTCTTTGGTCTCACCTGATGGGCTCTAGCAGAACCGGGGAATCTAACAGTCATAAAAGCCACATCTGCCCAAACATTACACTCATTTCCACGTGACGCGCTCATTTGTAGGCACACAGGCTTCTGACTAGATGAGCTCCCCTCAGAAAGGGCCTGTGGCATTTCTAATCTTTGTATCTAGGTGCTAGCATGATCCCTGAATCTAAGTAACTCAGTCAGTGTTGTAAACTAAGTCTATAAGCCACACTGGGCTGGAAGAGGCCTTCTAGATCACCACATCCAAATATGTAAATTTTCTTTATTTAGCAAAGAAAGGAACTTCTTTGAGTTTGCTTGCTTGTAGTTAACTGGGAACCCCAACATATAAAATAGGTAAACTGATTCCTTAGGGGATTTAAACCAATTGTTATGCAATACTTAATTATTTGAGGAACACTAGTGAAATATAGTCGAAACCCACTCATCAAAAACCACTACCTCATTTTCAGGTGGAGAAAATGAGATCCAGGTAGTTAAGACGCTTACCCAGCACCACACTAGTACTCAGATCAGGCTATTTTAGATATTCTATAATGTCTGTCTTACGAGTTTAACTGTTCTCAAATGATTTTGTATGCATTAATCCAGAATTCTGGGGAAATATCATTTCTCAATAAATCTGCATAACTCAATAAGCCAATATTTCCCAAATATACAATGCATGATGTCATAAAATCATGCTGGGTAAAAACTACAGGATTTAATCAATGAAATGTAATGTAATAAAGTACAAAAAGCTCACTGAAATAGCTTTAGATGCCACACTGTAACTAATTTAAGAAACTATCATTTGCCAAGTAGTGATGTAGTATCAAAAAAGAATATCCATAATTACCTAAAATACTCCTTTCTCCAACTACAGATATATATGTAAGACCAGGTTTTCTTCACATACATCAATCAGAACAATACATCACACCAGACTGAATATATAAGCAGATGTGATAATCTAGTATTTAGCAAGACAATGAAGAGATTTGCAATAATGTACAATTGTACCATTCCTGTTTTTTTCTTTAGTTTGTAAAATAGTTATTTT
Source organism: Aselliscus stoliczkanus (assembly GCA_033961575.1). Taxonomy (NCBI): domain Eukaryota; kingdom Metazoa; phylum Chordata; class Mammalia; order Chiroptera; family Hipposideridae; genus Aselliscus; species Aselliscus stoliczkanus. The sequence continues at coordinate 157,364,756 of CM066731.1, forward strand.
TCCTTAAAAAAAAAGAAACAGTGTTTTTGTGTTAGTGTGTAACAGGCTTATTGTTGTTCTTAAGTGAATTAGCATTTTTAAAATGTCTTTTATACGGCAAATACATACACACAAAAGCTTTGAGGTTCTCAGTTTCTAAGAGTGTAAAGTGGTCTGAGACCAAGACTTCTGAATCCCCTGGCCATTTGTCTTAAGTGACTTATATCTTAAAGTGAGTATGTGGACTACTTTTATCAGGGGTTGGTATGAAAGTACTTTGAAACCACACAACACTACCAATATTGAAGACTGCGCTCCTCTAACCTCCCCCCACTTCTACATTTCAGTTGGATTGGATATATCAAAACAATCTTTTAAAACCTCCCAGTATTGACAGCTTTGCGCAGCAGTTTTACATAACTCCAAACTTGCAACAATACAAATAGCTACCTTAATACAGGGCATCATATACTCAAAATGAATCAAAACTGCACTGAATCGATTCTTTCTTACGTTTATGCCATAAACAGATGACCGTTTTCTCTTTTAAGATACACTCGTGACTCTCACTCTTTCATTGGCTGTTTTAGTCCCAGGCCTCTTTAGAATCCAATTAAAGGTATGGATATGAATCTCTCTCTCACACATATACACATACACTTTACATATAATTTCACGGAGTTTGCTATGCTGCCGCAGCTTGGTCACGAATCTAGTCGACAGAGTGAGTATATCAGCTGAAACAAATGAAATCTGCTTGCTACCAAGTGGGAACAGGGAACAGGCATCATTTCATAAGGGGATCATGGGAGGCCTTTCAGAGGAGGTGGCAGTTAAGCTGAAATATAATGGAGGAAAAGTTAGCCTCACAAAAATTCAGCAGAAATACATTCCAGATGAAAGGAGTAACAAGTGCAAAAGTTTTGATGCAAGAGTGAGATTGGAGGTTTCGTGCACTAACAGGAGGAGGTGGTGGGACAGTGTGAGCCAGAGGGAAGCACGGTCCGAGGGGCAGGTGAAAGTCGGTCCTGTGCAGGGTCTTGTGGACCCTCATGCAAGAGTCGGGGCTTCATTCTAATTGTACAGGAAGCACTGCAGGATTATAAGGAGGATAATGATACAGATGTCATTTACATTTTTAAAAGATCACTGACAAGAATGTAGATTTGGGGAAAGGACCAGTTACTTCAATAATCTGAGGAGAGATAATATGATGGTAGCCTGGACCAAAGCATAACAATAGAAAATACATAGAAAAGTGGGAAATTCAAGATTCAGGGCACATTTTGAGGTGGGACTGACAGAAGCTAATGATGTGGGAAAAGGAAGAAAAAGGGAGATGAGGTATGACTTGTGGTTTCTGCTGAGCAGCTGCAGTGGCTGGTGACACTTATTGCTCTGAAAAGTCACGGAGGCAGGAACAGGCTGAAGGGGATGATGATCAACAGATCTGTCCTGAACATATCAAGTCTGAAATCACTTTCCATCACTCGAATGCAGATATCAGGTAGGAAACAGGTATGATGTCCTTCCCCATCCTCCTGCCAGACAGGCCCCAGGGAACAGTTATATGTTTCTAGAAAATCGGGACCTCAAACATAGCTGCCTCCCATACATCCCCGGCCCACTGAAGTCACGCAGTCAATTATTTTTCATATGTGCTTACATTTTATGTTGCAGTTTGCTCATGCCAGATACTTTCACAGTCATAACTTGAAATAATTAAAAGATTGATTCAAAGGAGGCCAAATTAACCCTGTCTCACAGACAATTAAACTAAGATATTCAGTTCTTAAATTGATTTCTCCTGAATAAAAAATAGGATGAAATCAAAATCTAATATTCTAGCGTATAAGTCAGGGCTTTCACATAATAACATGGATATAATTCCATAATAACTGTCATGGCTTAAATTGTGTCCCGCGAACAGATGTTGAAATCTTACCCCCCCCAGCACCATGAATGTCATCTTAATTGATTGAAAATAGGGTCTTTGCAGATAATCAAGTTGAGATGAGATCACCAGGGTGAGTCCTAATCCAATATAACTGGTAATCTTAGAAAAAGGGTAAACCTGCACACAGAGACAAACACGCCTGCAAGGGAGAATGCACGTGGACACGAAGGCTAAGACCAGGGTGCTGCATCTACAAGCCGAGGAATGCCAATGATTGCTGGAAGCCAGGCACTGCCCCAGAAGGTGGGGAAGAAGAGTAGAACCGATTCTCCCTCACAGCCCTAAGAAGGAGCCTGCTGGGACCTCGCACTTGGACTTCTAGCCTCCAGAACTGAGGCAATAAATTTCTGTTGTTCTAAGCCACCCAGTTTTGGGTACTTTGTTATGGCAGCCCTAGGAAACTAATACAATAACTCTAAGAGTTAGACTTTCATGATTTGGAAAGTCTAGATTCAAAACTAAATGGAAGAAAAAAAAGGAGACATTTTAATTATATAATAGATGTTAATCCTCCCCCCACCTCGCCCAAGCTTAGCAAAGCTACTATTAAGCTTTTTAACTTTGGATAAGTCATCCTCTGAGCTTTTTCTTTTTTTTAAAAAGATTTTATTGGGGAATTGGGGGAGGGGGACAGCATTGGGGAATTGGGGAAGGGGAACAGACAAGTTGCTGTCTTTTTGTTCTTCAGTCTAGTTGCGGAGGATGTTGCTTCACTGGCCCATGTTGGTATCGTCATTGCGCTCTTCCCGGATGAGGCAGATCAGTCACTGCCCTCTGGATGGTCACTCACTGCGGCTATTGGCAGCTCACGCTGGCTGCCGGCCACTCACTGTAACCTATGGCAGCCCACTGCAGCAGGGGCTGCAGCCTACACTGTTGCCGGGGCATGCACAGCCCAGCTCCAGGTGGAGCTGTTGTTAGCTGTAGAGGGCAGTGTCACTGGACCTCATATGTGGGATCCGAACCGGGGCCGCTGGTGTCTCAAACCAGCTCTTAACCAATGTGCCACTCAGCCGGCCCGAGCTTTTTCTTATTAGTAAAGTAAGACAGCTATAAGGGTCAAAATGAGACACTGTATAGTAAGTTACTCTGCAGTCTGCGAGTTATACAAACATAAAGGAATATTTTTATCAGTATGATTACATGACTGTTACTAGTAAAAAACAATTACTACACATGAGTAGAGACTATATATACATATATAGATGACAAATACATAATATATATAAGCCATAGCTACTTACCTACAGAAGATGTGTTCACATCCTCCTAAACACACAGGCTCCCTCAGAATATTAGTGCTGTTTGAAGAAAGGAAAACAATCCAGACTTAGTTACTGCTAAACATTTCATACCCAACCAGTCATAAGCCCAAGGCCCAACACTACCATATTTCTCTCTTTCTCAAAGCAGAAGGAATTAAGGATGTATTCATCCTGGTTAAATATTGTATCCTAACATATCTGCTCCATTCAAATAGCAGCTACCAAACTCAGTACAAATTGTAACACTTTTTATAACATATATACTCGGAAGTCATAGAAAGGAATAGCTTTGTTCAAGCATCTCTAAATCTTTTACAACAGGCAAAACCAACCATTGGCTGCTGCTTTCAACTACTAAGATACAAATCACAAATCTCAAAATGAGACCCATAAGTAGAATGACCATAATGCGCCGTCCAACTGAGAGCATTTCTGAGAGTGAAGAGGAGCGATGCCTGGACAGGGCACTGGGCAGCGGGTCTAATCCAGCACTGTCCCAGGAAAACCAGGACAGGGCCATCTTGCCTGTAAGAACTCCAGGTTCCCACACTGTTCCTGGAAATTGTTAGATAGCCATCTGTTTTTCATAGATGCCTTGTCAAAAAGATAGCCATGCTTTCAGTTCACAGGAAGCCAACTGTTTTGTTCTTAAGCATAGGAATCACCAGGTTGGCAATCTGCAGACAGAATGAGATTCATAGCACTGGGGGAAGAGACAGAAACACAATTATCCCCAATGTTGTCCATCAAAATACCTGGTGTATTTGATCATCCTAAGAAGGTAATGACACTTACTAATAAACACACACCAATCATATTCAGAGGGCATGATGTAGCAAGAGCAAACGGAAGTTAAGTGTTGTTGTTTTTTTAAAGATTTTATTGGGGAATTGGGGTAGGGCAACAGCGTTGGGGAATCGGGGAAGGGGAACAGACAAGTTGCTGTCTTTTTGTTCTTCAGTCTAGTTGCGGAGGACGTTGCTTCACTGGCCCACGTTGGTGTCATCATTGCGCTCTTCCCAGATGAGGCAGATCAGTCGCCGGCCTCTGGATGGTCATTCACTGTGGCTATTGGCAGCTCACCCTAAGTGCCGGCCGCTCACGCTAGTTGCCAGCCACTCACTGTAGCCTATGGCAGCCCACTGCAGCAGGGGCTGCAGCCTACACCGTCGCCGGGGCTTGCACAGCCCAGCTCCAGGTGGAGTTATTGTTAGCTGTAGAGGGCAGTGTCACTGGCCCTCACTCGGCCGGCCCGGAAGTCAAGTTTTTAAAGGGTGAACATATTTTTGTGCTTGGTTTATTACACTAATCCTAGGACCTTTCGGTATTTACACCATTATTATCCAATTACCTCTACACATACCGCATATCAATAAAAAGTTTTCCAAGGCCTGACGAGTGGCGCATTGGTTAAGAGCTGGTTTTGGGATGTCAGTGGCCCGGGTTCGGATCCCACATATGAGGGCCAGTGACACTGCCCTCTACAGCTAACAACAGCTCCACCTGGAGCTGGGCTGTGCAAGCCCCGGCGACGGTGTAGGCTGCAGCCCCTGCTGCAGTGGGCTGCCATAGGCTACAGTGAGTGGCCGGCAGCCAGCGTGAGCTGCCAATAGCCGCAGTGAGTGACCATCCAGAGGCCGGCGACTGACCTGCCTCATCCGGGAAGAGCGCAATGAGGATACCAACTTGGGCCAGTGAAGCAACGTCTTCTGCAATTAGACTGAAGAACAAAAAGACAGCAACTTGTCTGTTCCCCTTCCCTGAGTCCCCAATGCTGTTTCCGTCCCCCAATTCCCCAATAAAATCTCTAAAAAAAAAAGTTTTTTCCACGTTTTGAAAGATCAAAAGTACCACACTTCACATTTTGCTGTGAACTTAAAGTGAAATTGAGCTTTCAAAAAGAGTGTTAAACACAGAGTATGCACCCACAATGTTATTCTAAAGATACGGAAAACGGTGCTCACTGACATTATAAAACCCATTACTTTTTAAAAACTCACAATATCTGATTTCTCTATCATACTATGGAGAACATAATGATAAAAGTATGACTTGTGATGTGCCAGCCACTTTTGTAACTCTGGCCATTAAGATGATCTCTGTTAAAATGTTCTTGTTGCTTCTATAATTTTCATTCATTATTTGACTTACCAAACCTAATAATCTCTTATCGCCTGATCAAGTGTATAGAATTCTACTTCATTACAAGCTCTGCCTCTGAGATCTCAAAAGCAGTGTTAATCTCACCGCCTTCTATCATAATATCCCCTCTCTTTCTTTCCATCACCCTGACCAAACATCCACCTTCAGGTTGTTCTCCAGGGTGACAGGACGCCATTCGTTCCCTTAACTTCCTGGACTCCCTATCCAGCCTAGGCCACAGCGCCACCCACTGCCACTGACCCTGAGACGCGCATGGATGCAAATCTGTAATGCTAGATAAGCCAACAGTCCAAGCTTTCCTCGCCTGCTCTCAGGCTATGAATGAATGAATGAATGAATGAATAAATAAATAAAATATGTCTCTGTAAATTTATTTGGTAGCTTTTTCACTTTGTACCTCAATCAATGTGATGGATCAGATGTTCTGTGAATAAACAAACAAACGAATAGATACCTATTCAACAATCTCCATGCTCCTAAATCCCCATTAACCTTACTGGAGCCAAAAAGGTGTGAGCTTTCCACCACCTGGACTCTTTCCTACCTCGTCAGCCATAATCTTACCCCTCTCCAGGCAGAGAAAAAGATCTTCGGACATTTTCCTTCTTAAAATGTGCTGCTCTATTTGTCCCTAGGCCCCTCTCCCCGCATAACTTCTCTGTCTCTTAAACTACTCTATTCTCATCATTACAGTCGCCTTCTTCCATCGGCATCTAAACATGCACAGATGATCGCTCCCTGGACCTGGAAAATTACTCTCTAGATCCTGCCTCCCACTCTACCACCTGCCCAGCTCTCCCTTTCCTTGCAGACAGAAGCCCTGACATAAGTGCTCTATTCCAGCTAAAGCCATCTCCTTACCTAGCTGGCTTTAACCTCCCGCTGCTGAAGTTGCCCTCCAGGGCATTTTTGGTCCTCATTCACCCTGACCACTCTAAAATAACACTGACATCACCTGAAACCTTTCCTTCCATTTAGTTTTATTATCCTTATTTATCTGCCTATTTCAGCATTTCCTAAGCTGCTTCTCTTCCTATCTGTCAATGTAGGCCTATACCCCACAATGCAGTCCACAGCATTCTGGCTTTCTCTGACAATACTCGACTCAATGCCTCAACTCTTCCATCTGTAAACTTATTTCCTTCCTAAAATGACCCTGAACGCTTTATCTATATAGTTTGTACCTTTCACCCTAGCAATAAGACGTTATAGTGTAATTAGCAATAAATCTAGTATCTATGAATAATTGGTCAGCTACACTAATTCTTCTAATTACTGAGCTAGAATATATTTTTTGTTGCTATTACTCGCTAAAGAAAGACATTGGAAGAGTGAATGCAAAGTATGGGCACGTGCGTATGGGGGGAAGAGCAGGGATGGGAGTGTTAGAGCAAAAGCTGGGAGAGGGCGGTGCCAATTTCAAAAGAATGTTAATGGAAGAGCTTGAGGGGGACCAAAGATTTGCCACCCCAAAATATGCCTCTTGGGGTATTGATTTTAAGCTGGTTATTAAGAAACAAAAGACTGAGAAAGAACCTTTGACTCTCTCCCTTACCTGCCTAAAGGGATTCAGATGAAAGGGGAAAAAAAACAAACACCTGCTTTAAGGACGGAACATCACATTAGTATCATAAACTAAATGTGGCAAGCAGGGAGGAATCCAGCAAAGTCTATTTGTGGAACTTCCTTCTTGTTGTCCCATTTTTTTCTGGGTGGCCCACAGGAATTTGTTTACCACATGTTTGCTCTTCTCATCTACCTGTGAATTGTCTACTTCCCCTTTGAAATCCCAGGCCCCTGCCCCTCTCCTTTGTCCAAAATGGCACATAAACCTAATGTGTCTTTTTTAGGATCTCATGGCTTATGGCCTCCTGCATGTCCCTCTGTAATAAATTCTGCTGTTAATCTGTCTCATGGTAATCTGATTATTAGCCAAGCTAAAACTTAGAATTTGGAAGGAAAACAATTTTGTATGCCCCTCAGAAGCTCAAACTGGAGCTACACACTACACAGAGGGTGGCACTGATCTGTGTGAAAGCCAGGCTCTGACAATGTCTAGAGCTTAGCTGACAATAGGTAAGAACTTTATTACAACCAGGCATTATCTATCAAAATTGCAAATGCATCCAACTTTAAGTCAACTATTCCATTGCTCCTAGGAACTTATCCTTGAGATGCACTTGGATGCTTGTAAAACTGAAAATTCAAAACACAAGATACCAAAGCTTCCAGGGTTAAGAAATAATGAAATTAAAATGTCATATATCTATATTTTTAAAGGAGTCAGAATAGAATAGGAATCTCAAGGGTAACAAGGGATGTTTGGCCATCAAAATAATAATTGAAAAATATTTTGTACTTCTAACTCTGTAAAGGTGAAGGTATACTTTTAAGGATTTAGCAATTTAGCTTGGTTTACTGAATTATAGTTTGATTTACTTTATTTTGCAGTTTTCTATTTTTTTTCTCTTTGTTTTTCTCCCTCGCTGCCCGATTTAATTGCTCTATTTTCCCAAGGCTATGTGCACACCTCGTTAATCTAATTAATCAGCAGAACACTAACTTGCAAGAAACTGAGTCAGCCCTCAGCTATCCAGACACCAGCAACCGGGCTGCAGTTCTGAACTGAGATTTTCTGTCAGATGACGTATGAATCACCCCTAAGACCGGGTTTGAGATAACCAGTGCAGACCCCAGACCCCAGGAGATGTTCTCCCCGAGTCGCATAACTAACCCTCCATTTCTTTGTTCTGCCTCTTCCTGTGTACCTATAAAACCTTCTAACCATTCTGAGAAGGTGGCCTTCGAGACAGTAGTCCACCACCTTTCCAGAATGCGGGCATTTTGAATAACCTGCTTTTCTTTGCACCAACCCTTGTCTCTTGATCTTTGGCTTACGAGCAGCAAGCAGCCAAACCTTAGCTTGGTAACAACTCTATACATCTTCCATAGTAGAAAGTTAATATACAATAATAAGAAAACTCATCTTTCAGAGTAGGAAATTAATAAATGCTATCTAAAAAGGAAAAAAACAAATCAAGAAATAGTCAGAAAAATATTATTTGGAAATGTATAATACTTGAAGAACTTAAAAAGATGAAGTGTTGTGTCCAGAGTAAGAAATCAAGCGTAGTGAAGAATGAAGCGAAAGAATGCTTTCATTAGTCTTTGTCCTATTTACTTTACAACTATGTTCATGTATAATTTTAATCAAAAATTTTTAAATGTAAAGGCACATGGACAAGAATATTCATGCCAGCATTGCTTATTACAGCAAGACCAGGAATAATCTAAATTTCTACCACTAAGGAAATGATTATATAAATCATGACATGTCTATCCGATGTATAGTATCCTCTCATCTGAGGTATATAACGCTTATATGAAGAGAGCCTCTTAAAGGATACACAAGAAATAATGGGTTCTTAAAAAAGATTCAGACCTACCTGTCGTTCATTTCACAAATATTTAATGATCATGCACAATATTACTTTAATTATTTGGCATATGCACGTATTACTTTTAATTTTAAAAAACTTAATATTAAAAATTTCTTCACAATCTGGTAAGTCTGAAGCCAGGCAACGTGGGGATGCAAAAAATAACTTGGCTCCCACCTTCTAAGTTCTTCTATCTGGGCTAATAATGAAATTAACATGAGAGTGATTGACAGAGAAAATGTCCAAAGTTTATAAGGAATATACTACATACATGCAGGGGTGACACGAGGCCCGGAAATGTACGCACTGGGCAGTTGCAGTTTATATGCCACTTTGGACAAAGGAGAATGGGGGTAGGGGTATGGGATTTCAAAGGGAAAGCAGGCAATTAAAAGGTAGCTGAGGAAGAGCAAACATGTGGTAAATGAGTTCTGGCTGGGCCACTCAGAAACCATGGGACACACAAAAAATCCAGCACCCAGGCTTTGTACTTAACTCACATGTGCTAAGGAGACTATGCTAAAGTTCCCTTCTTGACATAGGTTTTTCTATCTGAATTCCTTTAGGCAGTAAGTGGGAAGGTCAAAACTTCTTTCTGAGTCTTTTGTTTCTTAATAACCAGCTTAATATCAATATCCCAAAAGGCACACTTTGGGGCGGCAAAACTTTGGTCCCCCTCACAACCTTTTCTCTCACTGCTCAACAAAAACTCTGTGCTCTCATCAGGATGGTGTCTATAGCATTTTTCAGATATCCTATATCCAATTCTAATCCCCAACTTCTCAGGCGGTTCTCTCTCCCTGCCCCCCATCAAAATACACTTCCTCCTCCCCCAAAACTATCCAAACCCAATGCATTATCCAAATACTGTCCAGGATGGTTAATAAAAATGTCACTAAGTGAAAAAGCACAGGAATCCTTTTATTTTCATTCCCATGCTATCGCTTGCGCAAAACCGGTACCCTGCACCAGACATGCAAAGAATACTGTTAAACAACAATATTTACTCCCGCTCCTGAAAGCCTTTTTAAAAGAATGGGTCCATTAAGCCATTGCTAGCAAAAAAAAAAAAGAAGGCCGGTCTTGAGGCACGGAATCTACACCACCAGAGGTGGCGAGGGAGAAAAGCCAGTGATGTCCGCTGTCCGGAGTTTTGCGAGCGTTTCCATTCATCAAGTAAGGGGAGAAAGCTGTCAGCCCTTCTGAAAGAATTTGCACTGGCTACAGACAGAGGGGATGGGAGAAGGTGCCCAGGGCTGGTTCTGGGAGAAGGTACAGCAGGGTCCACAGTGTAGTCCCTACCGCTCATATGGAAACAAGGAGCAGAGAGGCTCCCGGTGGGGGGATCCACAGTGCCTGGCTACTCCCTCTGTTCAGATAATCTTGGAAATAGCCACCTGGAAATTAATAATTTCAACATACACTAAGGAGTGTGAGAGGTCTTTTGCTGGTTTTGCACTGCAGTTGTCAACGGACTGACCCCTTTTTGTCTCTTCCTTCAGCCCTCTAGCCTGCTGTAATTCAATTTCTCAGAATTTTCTCCTAGTATTTTCAAGGTGTTATGAGATGCTGAAACGTACATTTTGGCTGCCCGAATGGCACTAGAGGTACGTTAGTCCCAGATTAGTTAAGCAGACACAGCTGATTGATACAACAGGCTCAGGCACTTCGGACCCCCAGGTGTAAGGGGGTTAAATGTGCCCCCCCAGGAGATCCCAATCCCTCCTACACAAGCTCAGAGGCGGCTTTTACAAAGCAGGTTAGCCTCTCTCTGGGATGTAAGCTCTTGTACGATTTAATGAAGAAACTCTGAAAGCTATTCACATCTAATCATACTGTGGTTTGTTTCTGGAGGATTTACTAGAAGTGTATTAAGGGCTGTGGGCATTTTTCACCCTGCTAAACCAAACTTGGACTTGTAACTTCCCAAGTCTTCTTGTCGTCAGTCATGGTTTGGGGGCAGTGAAGAAGGGAGAAGAAACACAATTCATCCCAGCACACACACACACCTGAAGCTAGACAACCTCAAAGTAGCAATATCTTTATCCTTGTCAATACAGTCGACGGCTTCCACTCTTTCCTAAGGATAGTTTTATAAGTCAAGTTATCATAGGACTTAAGAGAGGTACAGAATGCTCTGAAATTCCAGAGATCACACCTAGTTCAGGCACGGGAAATGAATGTTGAAAACAAAATATTTTTTGTATTTTATCTGCCTGATTCCACTCCCCCGCCACTCCCACCCCTGTTTTTTTCAGGCTCAAAATGGACTGTAGCCCTACAGGCAAGAGATCCTGACTTTCATTTTTGCTGAGCTCCCCAATATACTACTGTCTGCATAGCATGGTGCTGTATGAATAGCAGGATTTCAATAACTCCTTAGTGAAAGAACCAAATGGAAGGCTATAGACACAAACGCATTTATATTAACAATTCTATTTGATCCTTTCCCTATTTTTTGTCTGATATACATATATATTAGAAAGAAAAAATCCAGAATAAGAAAAGGCATTTGCATGGTTACAGGATTTCTGTACCTTGAAAATGCAGCTATTCTACTTTTTCCCATCTGCAGTCATACTTCTGTTACTTTAAATGTAGTTGATTTGGAAAGATCAGTGCAGTCAGAGGATTTTAACTTAGGGAAGAACTAAATAGTGAGAACAAACATTTGGGAAAAAGAAAAAAAGGTCCTACTGACAGAAAATTTTCTTTGCAAAGAAAAAAAAAAAAAGGAAAATAAATTCTAGTGAGATTATAAGGCAGACCTATTTCTCAACCGAATGGTTCCCTAAGCTTCCATACGATATCAATTGCTATTTAATATTTGGCAAGATAGCTACCAAGGTGCTTATATTTTAGAAAATTTCCAAGGTATTTTTAAGTGTGGAACAATATATTTAACACTGAAAGGCACAGGCTCTCCAGGCCAATTAAACAATTTGTTGTTTATCTCTAGGAAAATAAACAAAACTGTTAACAAGGGATATGAATAATGAAATCATCTTATTTTGTATAGTTATTTTACATGCCAGATTCAAGAAAATTACACAGTAAAAATAAGAAACCATGTCTAATTGTTTAGTGTCAATAACTATTAAGTAAATCAATAAGTCAAATATCCCAAAAGTCAAATGGACAATCAAATTCTATTAATGACTAATTATAATAGAATCTATCATAAGACAGATATGCCACAAAGAATATCATGTATGCCCAACTCAAATAGTTGGTTATTCTTATTCTATCTTCTATTCCCTCTTCTCTAAAGCAAAACAGTATCTCAGTTACTGTTGATATTCCTCTGTCCTGAGGAATTCACCTCTGCCACCAGATGCTAAATGTTGCGTTCATTTCAAGGCTCAGGCCTGGGCATTTGTCTTTATATTCTCCTCCCTGCTCACTTTCAAAAGTACGCCTCAAATTTCCGTCACCAGCCTAAAATCTCTCCTCTGAGCCCCAGACCTGGAGACCAATAACTTCACCTGTAAGACCATTCCCCATGTTATGGGGGGCAGTATTAAAGGCTGCTCAATGTGTCTAGTAAGTTTTTCTGGCAGTCACAAGCCCTAAGTAACACCAGGTATGTGTAAGCCAGTAATGGGACTGTTCCCGTAGTGACCCCAGCTCTAAATCCCAGGGGGAAAGACCTGTACCTTCTACATCTGCCCTGAGACCTTAGTCACTGATCGCTATGGAATATTAACCCCTGGAACCTATGGAGCACTCTAGGTGATTCAAGAGAATGAAGCAGGTCCTCCGTATTTCCACTCGCAAAAGTCCCTTAAATAGGATCCTAACTTAACCTAAATTCTTTCATGTGTTAATGTAATAAACACTAAAAAGCTAGGTGACTAGCACTGTGGCTGCAAATGTAAACCTGTCTTTATGAAATATGTAGTATAACTGAAGACGGGTATCAATGAATCAAAATACCGCATGAGTTAATAAATCCAAGAATTTGAAGGGGCATGATACAAACTCAACAACTATTTGTGCCCTTTTCCGTTATGTATGTTAAACTTCAATAAAAAGTTTTAAACATTTTGCATCCAATGGACACTAATAATTATGGAATCTGAAAACCAGTGGGAATCTTAAAAATTCATCAGTCCATTTTCCTCATTTTATATAGATAAGGACACCAGAGTCTCAGGAAAAATGACATGAATTGCTCTTTTTAAGGAATTAACTATAAGCCAGCATACCGCAGAGATATTGCAGGTTTGGTTCTGGACTACCACAAAAAACTTAGTATCACAGTCAAATGAGTAGTAATCTTTTTGCTGATGGACTGTCTTGCCTTCAATTTGTTTAAAAAGCAACATCTGTGGAGCGCAATAAAATGAGGTACGCCTGTACTGATCCAGCTAAATAGTCTGTTAGGCTACTAATCACTAGGATTTGGCCCTATCTTAATTCTCTGCCCAGCTGACTCACTCCATCTTTATTCTACAATACTTTTTTGCATATTATTTGCTAACAATCCCCCACATGCACTCACCTACAAAAATCTACCAAAGGCCCCATTCAAAAGCCCAGGAAGCTTTCCTCCACTGGCTCCACGCAAGTACCCTTCTCTGTATCCCGTTGGCCTTCGCCATGACTTACCCTAAACTGTGTGTACCTGTTATCTCTTATAATTAAGCATGTGCTCCTTAAAGGTGGAAAATAAATGTCTCACCTTATCACCACTAACATAGTGCCTCAGTGATTGCTTGATGAATAATGAATAACGGGCACCAGAGCAACCAACCAAAGGGAGTGATCCCAGTTGAGGACTACTGGCCTATACCAATGCCTCTGAACATTCCAGACGCCTGAAGAAATGCAAAAGCTGCATGCTGGAGTCAGGAAATCCATCCTTAATTTACAAACACTCACATAGCACTTGGAACCTAACAGGCACTGTTCTAAATACCTGATAAATATTAATTCATTTAATTCCCATAACAACTGTGTAGAGGAGAAACAAATTCATTTTGCAGATAAAGAAAAAGAAGCATACAAAATTGAAATAATTTGGGCCAGCCGAGTGGTGCGGTGGTTAAGTGCTGGCTCAGGTCCCAAATACGAGGGCCAGTGACACTGCCCTCAAAAAAAAAAAAAAAAAAAAAAAAAAAAATTATTTGCCCAAAATCAGTGAGTGAGGATTTGAAGCCTGGGTACAATCATCCATGCGCTTAACCACTAAGTTATTCTGTCTCAAAACCTGGTTGCCTATTAAATGACAAGAGATAATTCAGAAAAATAAAATCACCTATTCTAAAAAAAAAAAAAAAATCACGTTACTTATTGACTTTTTCCTAAAAGTTGATTTAAAAGGTGCTGAAGACACCATGTAACAATTGTCATAGATGCCAACCCTGCCATACCCCCAAAAAAATATATCAAGGTACCTAATTATTTTAATTCACAAAATAGTACCATATGACACCTGGGCTTTTACACTGCAGCTCCTATGATCATTTCCTGCTTCCTTTAGAAACACATTATTATTGTGCTTTCTGCCAGCCTCTCAAATGATAGTCTTCCTGTCTCATTCTCCCAAATTTTTAAATAGCTTCTGTCCGGTTGTGAGGTTGGGCCTAACACAAATGTCATATCTGGCTTCTTGAACAATTTCATCAGCTTCACCTTGGAGCCATACTTACGTTAAAGATCAAGAAAGGATGCCCTGTAATGTAGTCAATCCACCTTCACCGCAAGTATGTTTGCTGGAAAATAGATCCAATGTGCTACACAAGACAGGTGACAGGAGGGAACACGAGATAGATGGCAGCTGCAAGCTGAAAGTGAGGGCAATCGGGGTAATCACTAGCCCACTGGGTAGAACTCTGAAGCTCTGTAAAAGGACATACTGACATACAATCTCTAATAATATGACACTGCTTTCAACAGTGGGTAGCAAAAGCAAGAAGCAGGCCATGTTGAGCTGCTCTTTTCCAGCAATGATGTCAGGCAGCTGCCAGGCAAAGGCAGAGGTGAAAAGAATGTTTTTTTCATCATGGGTAAGGAGCAGCTGGCCACGCTTTATTCACTAGCCAATGCCAAACATGCAGAGATTCCAAGAGAGGTACACAAAACCATTTCTAAATATTAAACCTCATGTGATATAAAATTTTACACCAAAAAGGATTTTTAAACTTGAGACATTTTACCTGTTAAAACAGAGCAGCTAACTATTGTCTAAGAGCCAAATCAAGTCAGGAGGCTGCTTTTGTACAACCTTTAAACTAAAAATGTTTTTTGGGTGTTTTTTTCTTTTTTTTTTTACATTTTTAAGAGTTGTGGCCAGCAAAACCTAAAATATTTACTATATGACCCTTTACAGAAAAAGTTTGCAGAGCCCAATGTTAAAACATGCAAAGAAACAGCTGAGGTTTAGTTAACCCATCAGTGATTCATTATTAATTTTTCAAAAAAAAATCCCTGGAGTTCAACATCATTCTCCAGCCAAGGGATGAGCTGTATTAAAAGTCTAGCTAGACCTAGCAATTGATGTCTACTTTCAGTCTTATGGCTCTCGTTTTCTGCTCACTTTGGTTAGAAACCAAAAAACTACTTGGTAGGCAGAGGTGAAACTGGCACTATTAGATTTCAGGACAACCTATAAATTATTCATAAAAACCAACTATAATGTCTCCCCAAAGCCATTCAGCAAGCAGACTATGCTGCTTTGTATTTTCATAAGACACCTATTACTTATCACTTATTCTATGACAACCACCACACTTAACGCCTTACATGTATAATTTCACTTAGTTTCTTCCCTCCCATGGAACTTTACGTTCCTAAGGGTTTTTTTCTTCCGTTTTGTTCACTAATGACTCCCGAAAGCCTAGAACAGTGAGTGTCTGGCACTTTGTAGGTGCTCAATTAATTTTTAATTAAATTATTAATAATTTAATTATAATTGAGTATTACCGTAACTCAGATGGGAAAACTGAGGCGCAGTGAGATTGCATGACTTGAGCCATGGAGTGGTGTCAAAGCTGAAGCCTGAAATCAGGCAGCCTAACTGTAGACATAAAACACTACACCGCTGCCCTGGTGTCTTCCATGCAGGCATGTCCTGTTTGAACGTCTAAACTTTTGTTGAACTGACTATTCAGGTATGACTACAATTGATCCAATACAGCAACTAGCACAGCTACAAGTTTTAAATTTCTTATTGTCAGACGTATGACCCCTGTGCTATAGGGAACACACACTTAACTCAGCATATGTGCATGTACTCATCCTGGCGAAATGTTACTTTTTCTAAGGGCTGCAGGGATGTCATCTTGTCATAGGTTTTAAAGATTTTGCAGAAACAAAATATAAGTGCAAAACTCTGTGACAGTTAAGTCCTTTGCATTTTTAAATTAAAAAAAAAAAAAACCTGCTATGCTACTTATACTTTGTATATAACCAAGTTCCAGGAGGGAAAAGAAGCAAAACAAAATGCAAAAAAAGAAATATGGTGGGGACAGCTACAGGCAGAGAGAAAACCTGCCAGGGTGATATTGATGCAGAAATCCCGAGCTGTGCACACAGTAGGTGCTCAATAAACGCTACTGGAAGCAATGAAAAGTGAGACAAGCCCTTAGTGGGTTTTAAAAAAACCTTCCTGTTTTCTATACGAGGAAGAGCTACTGGAAAAAGAGAAACAAGAAGTACCAGACAGGAAAATGTCTTCACAGGGAATGAAAGCCTTGAACTCAGATGACTCACAGGGTGTAACAGCATAAAAGAAAATAAGACCCCCCAAAATCATAAGTAGTAGCATCTCTCAGAGACAGAACCCCAAGCCATACAGGTTTTTGACCAAAGGACATGAGAGAGAAACTGAATGGCAGTGTCCATCACACCGCCATCTTCAAACTGCCTCCAATAAGGATCCCCAAAACTCACCCCTGCCCCTCCCCCACCCCCAAAAAAAGCTAACACAGAGAAAAGTTTCAAGAGGCCAGTTAAGCAAAGAGTAACAGCTGCTTCCCACTTGGCAGCCGTCGGCGTTCAGACTCAGTCTGGAATAAGCTTGTCCCAAGGATGCGGGGACCTGTAGAAAGTGCAGACCTACTTAGCCCCTCCCCAGCCCTGCAGATTCAAACCCTGGAGGCGGGGCCAGGGGATCCGAATTTTTGAGCCACACCTTCAGCGGACTCAAAGTTCGAGAACTCCCATTTTAGTTGGGACCTAGTGCAAGAAAAAGCGAGGCAGCCCCCCAGAAAGGATGTCAGTGGGGGCCAGGTGGGGGTAACTCCCGCCGATCCCTGCGCAGGCACTAACTCTGCTCGCTGGCCGACTGCAGGGCGGGCCTAGGAGGCCTGCGGTTTGAAAAGATCCCCCCGCACCCCGAGACTGGGGAGACCCCTGCCCTGGGTGCTGCCCCCGCGGCCACCCGCTCCAAGGTCGCTCTTTACCAACGCGAGCAGCGCAGCAGCTTCTCCAGCCTGTCGAGCGCGGCGCGGCTGTGGGCCCAGGCCCCGCCGCTCGCCGGCTCCAGGGCGGGTGCGGGACGGGGCTCGTTCCCGGAGCGGGCCCTCGGCTGCCGGTTCCCCGGCATCGCCCAGCCTTCGCGGGAAAGGCTCCTCGGAAAGCGGGAGGCAGCGCGAACTCAGATTAAGGCCGAGATGCCGCAGGCCTGCAACCCACACCCCAGCCCCGGGTCCCAGCGATTCCCGCGTCTCCACTGGCGGGACGTGTGGGGGGCGGGGCGCGCGGGGGCGGGACGCGGGGCAGGACCAATGAAACGCGCCCGAAGTCCCGGCGCGCGGGCCCGGGAGGGGTGGAACCGCCAATGCCCGCCCCTCGCCCTGTGGGCGGGGCCTCGGGGAGATGGACGTGGGAAAAGGAACGCGTCCAAAAAGCGCCTCCTCTCTCCTAGAAAAAAAGCAGGAACGAAAGCACAAAACCTTGCTTTCCTGTAACAAAGTAGGAGGACCCTC
This sequence comes from Aselliscus stoliczkanus, assembly GCA_033961575.1. Lineage (NCBI taxonomy): Eukaryota > Metazoa > Chordata > Mammalia > Chiroptera > Hipposideridae > Aselliscus > Aselliscus stoliczkanus. The sequence goes on from CM066731.1 coordinate 157,382,493, forward strand.
CGCCCAACTTAACCCATGAAAAGTCACAAACTTAGGAGTTCTGTTTTGACGACTGTTGAGCTTAGAAAAGATTTGTTCCGGGCACTGAAAGGGGCACTCTCTTTATTCCTAAGAAAGTAATTTTTCCCTTCCCCTACCCCAGGTTTTTGTCTATTAAAAGAGTGCTTCTGTCCTCAATGGATCGCCATGTTTTGCAGATAACATCTATTGAGCTCCCTTCACCCTCCCACATCAATCCACTGCTAAATTCTTGCATTTTTTCCCCCTGACTCTCAAATCTACCCACTTCTCTTGATAGTCACTCCACAACAAACCCAGTTGTTTAATCGTCACCTGGATTATTCCCATAGCTTTTCAGCTGGTATCCCTGTGCCCACCCAAATCCCCTCCAATCTTTCAAGCTACACTGTAGCCGTTGAAAACATTTCCAAATAAACATTTGGTTAATAGAAGCAGAATGAGTGAAACTAAATAAGATCATACAGTATTTTGACTGAACAATGATAGCACACTCAACTAACCACTAATATATATTTTTAAACTCAGAGATAGCCAAGAGTTAAACCTTGATTATTAACCCATTTAAGTCATTGCTTCCTCTTTGCAAAGCCTCAGAGAAATCAAACTCAAGAAAATTTTAAATGTTAAACTTGAAGAGATGCTATGATGTGTAATGGGGTAAATTGGGGGTTTCAGAACCAGACAGTCCCACTTCTAATGGCACTTCCTCCACTAATTAATTGTGTGATTTAAGGAATGAGCTTTGGCTTTACTGGAGATGGCATATGTTTTTTTGAACCAACCCTTCCTTTCAGCCCTGGATCCTGAATCTGAAGAGCCATTTCTCTCTTCTGTGTACATACACGTGTGCAGGTAAAGGTGGGCAACCTATCCAACAATGTGTAAAATCCCAGAACTCTGGTCCCAGAGAAAAACTTCCCCGAAGAAATCTAGTCCGTCTATGGGTCCTTGGAAAAGCCATAGCTTAGGATATTAACAATGTCCTCTCTTCACTTTAAAAAGGGCTTAATGGTATGTTATTACCTTTTTTGTTTCCCTGCAAGGACCTCCTGATTTAATCAAAGTTTAGTTTTGTGCTCCATTTCAATCCTAGTCGAGTCTCCTCCTCTTCCAATTAAACAGCATTCCCAAATACCTTAGACTCTCACAATTATTCATCCTACCTCAGTGTAACACTACAGTCCTGAGGGAATTCTGGGGCATACAAATTTGCTTGCTTTCGTGTGTTTACACATCCTTCACTCTCTATGTCCTCTCTCATTGCTTTGACTACAATACTCCCAAAGCATCTGTGGCCTGGTTCTTTTCCTAATCTTCAGGCTCAATATAATGGTTTGTTGGAAACAGCCTAAATGCTACTTCCCGCCCTCCCCTTCTGTTGTGAAGTGTTTTACAAAGTAGTAAATCTTCCTCATATTTACTTAGGTAAACATATATAACAAACAAAATGGGACAAACATAATACACAGACTCTCCTCCCATGGAATGTGAAGCTTTCTCACAAATTCAACATGCACACTAATTCTTCTCCGTCTTTTAATTATGATGTAATACAAGGGGATCAACCACTTGGACTCTTTCGAGTACATTCTCTTTGTCAGATGTAAACTTTGTTAGCAAGGATCCCTTGCCAGAAACCTAGAGTTCCCCAAAAAAAATTCAGCTTGAAAATGATTAATAAAGAGCAATCAAACATAGTGACTGATGGAGTAGAACAAACCTCCACAGCATCTAGGAGTGTGGTGTCTGCTCTCTACATTTGACTGAGCTGGCCATTCTATGTGAAAATACTATCGGCCTCAGTTAAAGTCAAGCTCTGCTATTTTTTTTTTTCTAGAAGCCAATGTGGCATAATGATTAAGTACATAGAGCTCTGGAGTCAAGGAGAGCTGGGTTATAAACTAAGCCCTGCTATTTCCTAGGATTGCGTCCGCAGGTCCGTTGTTTAACGTATCTTGGAACTTAGTTTCATCTTTTGTAAATTTAGGATTAATGTATACCAACCTCCTCCTTGTAAGGCTGTTGTGAAAGGAATTACAAATTATGAAACTATCCTAAACCAATAGTACAGCACTGCCAATGGAAATCCGTTCACAGTGGATTATGCTGAACTTTAATACATATATTAAAGCTTAACTCATAATAAACGCTCAATACCTTTTTCCATTTTTAGTACTGGTTTTAGCACTGCTGAGTTACATTAAGCCAGTTATCTTTGCTTTAAAATTCTTTTAATAAAGAGTACATATTCTGAGCAGGAAAGAGCCACCCATTCTATAACTATTGGAGCAGAGGAATTGGAGCAATTCCTTTGCAAATATGATGCAATAGCTCTGAAAGGAAGCTTGAATTCTGTTTAATGATCATAATCTCTTTTAATATCATCTCAAATAAAATACTTACTGAATTCCTAACACCATCATTGGCACAATGTTAGGAGACCTGATAATGCAAATCTTTATAGTTTTTGTTCAAATAACTTGGAGACATTTTATGTATAACATTTTGTGCCTCCTAAGAGCAAAAAAAACCTCAGCAACTAAAAACAGTAATTTTGTCCTTTTTGCTAGACTGCTTATATGAAGCGAACAAAAGAGTAGGACCAAAACTAATCAGTACCCACCACCTATGGATGCCACAGTGATGAATGTGGATCTCTTTTTACTCAGTACAGTTGTGCATATATGTATTGATCAGTTATTGGCAGCAATGGACTGCACTGAACTGTTTTGACAGGCTGCAGTCTCTTTGACTTGCACATATAGACAGTCTCAATGTCATGTAGACCTTGGCATTTACTGAAAAAATTACCCAAGTTCTAGAAACACCTAGATACTTTGAGATGGTTTTTGAAAGGATGTTAACTCCATTCTTGTGGGCACTTGCCAAATTTCTGTCACAGGATTAAAAGTAACTAATCTAAGGATATAGTTACATTAATATGTCTCTACAGCAGTGGCTTTAAAGTTTTTGGTATCTTCTGTATTTCCTGGTCATTTATAAAATTCAGTCTGACACAGATATTTCACTGGCCATTGTTTTTTGTTCGGTGGACTTCAGAGTTCAGCCCATTCCGCTGCCTTTTATTGCTTGCTATTTTTAAGGAGACACCTCAGTAGAAACCCCCTTTTTCTGTACACTGTAATTACTGAAGCACATAAAGTGGTTATAGCAGGAATTTATCACTTTCAGGTGGAACTACTCCCAGCCAAATAAAAGATAGAGTAGGAATGCCAGAAGCAATTTATAACAGGCTCACTGACATTTTTGTGTTGAGAAACTCTACCACTGAATAAGCATCAAGTCATAAATCTCTGTAAACGTGATTAAAGCAAGCAACTTGTTCTTGGAGGGGACACTGTAATAAAAAGAATACTGTAATGCAAAGCAGGAAAATTCTGTTGACAAAAATCACCAAAAACAGCTGTCAGTGAAATTTACAAACAGCTTGTTTTAAATTCTGTTGAATTCCAGCAGCTGTTTGTTTGCACATAAAATGTTCATTTAGGAAATGAGCATTGGCCCTAGTTTGAGTTCCATTGTGTTTCAAAATTTTGTAATCAGTTTAATCAAAATTCATGCAATAATTCAAATTTCTTCAAAGGACAAATAAGAAGTAACCAGTCTACAGTCTTATGCAGCATAGTGGTGTTTTAGTCAAAGATGGACCGTACGTACAACGGTGTTTCTGTAAGATTATAATGGAGCTGAAACATTCTTATCTCCTAGTGATGCTCTAGCTGTTGTAGAGTCATAATGCAACCCATTACTAATGTGTTTGTGGTGACCCCACTGTAAACAAACTTACTGCACTTCTAGTAGCATAAAAGTATCGCATGTACAATACATAATGCTTGCTAATGATAAGAAACAACTATGTCACTGGCTTATGTATTTACTATATTGCACTTTTATCATTATTTTAGAGTATACTCTTTCTACTTACAAAAACACTGTTATAAAACAGGATGCCTTGTTATGCTGGCAACAGCCTCATACACCTCACATTTATCACATCCCTTGATTGCATCATTTTCTCTTGTGCTTGATTTAATCTCATGTTGTTCTATGAATTTAATGTAGCCTAAGTGTACAGAGTTTTTAAAGTCTACAGTAATGTCCTAAGCCTTCACATTCGCTCACCATTCAATCACTGAGTTAGCTGAGCAACCTCCATGCCTGCAAGCTCCACTCATCGTGAATGCCTTATACAGGTACACCATTTTTTAATCTTTTATACCACATTTTTACTGCACCTTTTCTATGTTTAGATATGTTTAGATACACAAATATTTACCATTCTGTTACAATTGCCTACAATATTGATTACAGTAACATGTTGTATAGGCTTGTAGCCTAGGAGCAATAGGCTACACCACACAGCCTGGGTGTGTAGTACGTTATACCAACTACAATAGGTTTGTGTAAGTGCACTCAATGATGCTCATACACTGACAAAATTGCCTAATGATGCATTTCTCAGAACATATTTCAGTCATTAAGTGGTTCATGACTGTATTTAAGTATGCCTTTATACCATATGTGTACAATAAACTGGGAAATAAATGAGAAAAATATATTCCATTGCTTTTAAGTTTCTAGAAAGGAGTCTATAAAAATCCAGATTTCTCATGTAATCCCAACAATCACCCAGTGGTACAGAGCCATCACCTCTCCATTTGACGGAAGAGGAAAAGGGCTTCAGTTTGTTTAGCAACTACCCCCAAAGACACACAGTTTATAAATTATAAATGCAGAGCAAACAAATAGATCCAGATCCTGACTCCAAGTTTTAAGCATCTAAGTAATCTAGTTTTAATTAATGTCAACATAGAATAGCATTGCTTATGGCCAAATGGGTTGAAAGACCAGTATGCACACTGATTTCAACACAATTATGCATTGTAAGGTTACTGAAGAAGTTTAAGTTAGGGTTTCCCCCTCAGAGAATTTACTGTCTGATTCCAGACAAGAGTAATGAGAGAAACAATACAAATAATATGAGACTGATTATAATCAAGTGTTCAATTGTGTGGCACAGATATAAGTATCACAAAAGGCTAGGGGAGAGGATGCTTAAAATTGCTTAATGAAGGTTAGAATGATCATGGATTTCTTTGTAGGAGAGGTAAAAGCGGGATTTAAATCTTGGAGATAGAGAGGTTTGAAGGGAGGAAGAAGATTATTTCAGATGGGTAAAATCATATAAACGCAGAGACACAAATGATAGGGGAATGTTGGCACCCCTCTGACTGGAGCAAAGGTGGTAAATTGAAGATATTAAATATTAGACTGAAATACTGTTTTTGTAGGGCAAAAGTGGTTAGATAACAGCAATTTCATCTGGCTCAACCTGATAGGTATTAGAGATACTGGTTATAGACGATGTATAGCTGAATGCAATAAGGAACTCCTAGAATTTGGGGAGGAATCAGGGAAAAGCCACCATCTGAGAGGAAGCTAGCAGAAATCAACAAAGAATGTCTGAAATGATAATCTGCTTGTTTATGCATCCTAAGAGAGATTTGGAAATATGTTGCTTAACTATTCAAAAACAAACCCAGATGAATCAAAGCAAACAGTAAAATCAAAGGACTAAGGTATTAAAAAACAACAACAAAATTTGCCTTTCTTCAGGATACTTTGAGCCTGCGAATAAAAATAAAGTCACTATTAACAGTAACAACACACATTTGTGTAGCTTTGGCATCTACCAGGGGAGTGTGGTGGTTGACTTGTACAGGCTCACAAGAGCCAATGTTAAAACTGTGGGAACTTTACTAGCTGTTTGTTAAACATAGCCATTGTTAAAAAAACATATTTAAACTTAGAATTCAGAAAATTATTCCTTAAAGAAAAAGTAATTAATTTTCAAAACTCATCGCTTCCTAAACATTTTACTACATTTTCTTATCTATCCTCTTGATGTGATTTACTTTTTTTTTTTCCCCCTCTGTGGTGGACATGCTATAGGGTATAATGGTGTGCTCTTAAACATTTCTTGTCAAGTCCATGTTCAGTCATATCACCCAGGTAGCTAGAAATCAGCCACAATAAGAGTACTTACACAGTGGATATTGGCCGAAGCTACAAGTTAGTACTTCATATATTGTTTCATTGGTTGTTTATTCTAAACTTAGATGGAGCTGTTAATAATACACATACATATGTGATGTCTGTAGCTCTTGTATTGCAATCAGGCACAAAAAATTGATGATTTATTCAGTATTCAAAACTGATTCAGCAAACAATTCACTCATGTCATTGAACAAATTTCACTTTTGTCTTACTCATTAACATGAATATCAATCAACATGTGTGTCAGAATTATATTCAGAAAGCCAGTTGTTTAACATGTACGAGCCCATCACTGCATCTACTCATTATGTTGTTGGAGAGTGGGCCTTTCTCGGCACAAAGTCCAGGTCCTTGGCAACTCGAGCAAAGAATTGAACGAGATACCAGAGTAAAGCAGTAGAATAAGTAGTTTATTAGAAAAGATAGTACATTTAGAAGTAAAAGTAGACCTGAGTACTAGAGGATGGCTCAAGGGCCCATTACTAGAAGTTACATTCCAAAGAGTGTGGAGTGGGCCACACATAAAGGCGAGGCTCAAAGGGAAGAAGCGGTAAAAAGGAGCAGGGAGGAAGCGGAAGCAGCAGAAGCAGAAGTAGCAGTAGCAGCAGCAGCCGCAGCTTCCCAAGACTTGGGGTTTTTATCCTTTTTCTCTAGAATGGGCTGTTCTTTCTGGGCGTAGGACCACTTGATTGGCACCCGTGATTAACAAGAGGTACTGCGTAGGTGTGAGTGACTGGTCTGATCTAGTTGGATATTTTGTGTCCATTTGCTCTTCCTGCAGGGGTAGGTAATTACAATATGGGGAGTTTTGGGTGGGGAGGGGAAGTGCCTCAGGCGGTTGGACTCAGAGGGATGTGTAGGAAAGCAGAGACCCAATGCCTGCCTCTAACTGCCTGCCTAGTTTTTCCTTGAGACGTGATCCCCATAAAATCTCTATGGGAAGCTGAGGGACAGGAGGTCTCTTCTTCTGTATCTGCTTCCTGCTGGGCAGGGGCGTAGAGCTGTCCCTGCCTATTGGGGTTCACGGAACTCTCACCCTAGCTGGTTTCAGATGAGAGAAAGGGGTCTCGAGCTCCACCTGGAAGACCGTGTTGGCTTCTTTGCTTGTTGGGGTATCCCCTGCATCCTCAAGGCTCCTGAATGAGGACAAAAATATAAATCTGTTAGTTCTTATGAAACTTGTGGTTATTCAGTCCATCACTCAGGTGGCATCAGTTGTCTGGACACAGAATGGGTTTGACATTTAGCTTCCTGGCCTGGGGGATATTAGGAAGTCTCAGGCTTTCAAATAGTTATCTGAAGCAGGGGTAGGAGACTTCTATTGTTTCAGATTCAGAAACTGATTAAAAGCAATTAAGAAGCAAGGGGGATCTTCCGTCCAAGACTCACAAACTGGTCAGAAGAGCAATCAAAGCCCAAGAGCTAAGAAACCAAAAACTAGGGAGGAGACTTAACACTTCTATAGAAAAGAAAACAAAGTTTTTCAGTGGTGGGGGTTGTTGCTGCTCAGTTGGTGAGTAACTGAGCCAACATTATGTCAGATCAGCTGACTCCCTTGCCCACCCTGCTGTGGGAGTGAGTCTTCAGGCTGCATTTCACACTGACTCACAAGCGCAGTGCTATGGACTATAACATGCATCCTGATTTTCCTTCCTCTCAGTCTCTGATCCTGAGTCCCACAGTGATTCTTGCTGCCTAGGCTCAGAATCCCGGCATGCTCTGAGCTGTTGAGATTCGCACTCCTTCTGCCACACTGCCTTTCCCATCCAGAATCGTCTCTAGCTGCTGCCGTTGGAAGGTACTCCATGTCAACACTGCTCTACTCTAATGGGGAGAATTTCTTTTTCTCAATTTTGTTCCTACTCAAAACTAATTAATTGAGTGTTCCCTTGTGCCTTCAGTATCTCTCAGAAGCTTTGTATGAGACTGGCTCTTTTGGTTTTGTTGTGCTCTTTACATTCATATTACAAGTTCATGAGGGGTTGGTTTGAAGCAATATTTCCTAACCTGCTTTATCTTCTTTATGTTTTTCTAACAGGTATCACTGGCTAACACATTGTGTATTTAACTTATTCATCTAATACATTAGAATATTTATGGGATGCATGCTCCAAAAGACTAGGATTTTTGTCTATTTGTTGCTCTACCCCCCACCCCCCGGCACTCAGAATAGCACCAGCAGTGTAGTAGGTATTCACATGAATGAATGAATGAATGAATGAATGAATGAGGAAAAGTGATAGATATTATAGTGTAGTCAGAATCAGCTTGACCCTTTGATGCTAGGGACATCATTTCTGGACTAAATATGCTCTCCATTCTCTTTGCTTAGGCTAAGTTATTTTCCTGGAGATTTCTACTGTAAATCATTTGCACCTTATAAATTTTCTAACTATGACTAAATTCTTCTCCTTGGTGGGTACTGCTTAGATTCCCCTCCCCACACTATGCCCTAAAGCTATGTAACTGAGTATAGAGACAAATATATTTCATGTCTGAACAGGTAGGTCTCCTATGTGCATGTGAAGTAACTGCACACAATATTGTTTACTGATTAGGGCCAGAGAATACCATTATGTGGTCAAAAAAAAGGAAGGCTGGGGCTGGCAGTCAAGAACCTTGAACTGATTAGGAAAGTATGGAATTGTTAGCAAAGATGGTAAGAGCTCAGATGTGTGAGTCTGGTTTGTAATCTGAGCTTCTGTTTGACCTTAGTAGGGCTGGGTAAGAAATCCTTGCAGATTTTTTGCTTTGTTTTTGTTTTAATATCAGATACTTCCTGCCCCCGGGGGAAATGTTTTGCTACAGAACATGATGGGCAAAGGCTGTGGTGCTAGAAGGCGTTTCAGGTTTCTATTGTTTCATTCTCAAACTGCCCAAATAGCCCATGAAAGGCAGGCTTATCCTTCCAGAGGCAAGAAATGACAGTCCTTGTGGGTAAAATATATCACCTGAAATTTTTTCTGATCATATTATCTTCTCAATAGAGTTCTATTTTCACAGTCCGTGACTTGATATCAAAGATTTTCACATCTTCCTGGCTTATTGCTTTAGGTGAATGGGGATACTGTGATAACAGTAATTATCAAAACCAAGGAAGAACAGGAAAAAGAAAAATACCCGTTGTTTCCCAGCTATTGGGTTGTCGGAAAAGTCATGTCGGAAAAGGCATTTTTGCAACAAAAAACATAGAAAAAAGATGTCATGACTTTTCCAACAGCCCAATATTTTTAGTGGTTAAGAATATTTAAAACTAAAAGAAGAAATATAAAGTATACATATATTTTTTTAAAGAATTCATTGGCACCTATTGTTTTTTGAAGGGAGCAGAAAAGGAAAAATAGGAGGGATGGCATAACTACTAATAAATAGGCAAAAAAAAAAAAAAGCCAAAAAAACAGGGCTATATGATATTTGTTCAAGCCTTGGAACTCCCATTAGCTAGTTTTTTGACTCTAGGTAAGCCATTTACTGCATCCTTCCAAGTTATTCTCATGCCATCAACTGGTTCTTGAGAGTTTATCATATTCCAGTCACTATCTTAAGTGCTGGAAATACAGGTGAATAAGACCAACCCAACACTTTTCTCATTGAGTTTACAATCTGTGCTTCCCTTTTATTAACTCTAAAATGGAGAAAATGATAATTGCCTTGTCATAGTGTTGCTGTGAGGATCAAGTGAGAATACCTTATGTAAAAGTAGTTTGTAAACCTTACACGTGAGAGATTATTATTATACTTCTTTTTGTCCAAACTCAAACTAAGAGGTACTCAGCCAACCTCACATTTGTTAAAATTAAAACAAAATTATTAACTTCAATTGTCACTGCACAATTGCCCCCAGAGAAGAAAATACCTTCTTTAAAGAACCTATCACGGTTTTGTGCAACTCACATCATAATCACTAGACAATGTGGCTTGCGTTGAAATTCCTCCTCTGCATTTCTTTTCCAAGTAGGAATTAAATTTCTTTTCTTGAATTATAGTGTAGCAGAATAAAGGGCTCATGCATTAGGTGAGAATCACAAAATCTAACTCATTCTGTTCTGGTACCTGAACCACAGACAAAAACCAAAATACCCCCTGTAATTTAAATAGAGATATTCTCTGACTTGAGGTAATTTTTTTTGTTATACACCATCAGTACAATATAGTAAAAAAAAAAAAAAATCTATTTCTAAAGATAATTTTTAAAAATATTGAAACTGCTCACTTACAGAACCATAGCCCTATATCCCCTCTTATTCTCACTTATATACTATATCTCTTTAAATAAAATTACAGAACTAACATGTTCACAGATCAAACAATCTTGACAAGATCAGCTCTGCTAAGTGTTTTATAATTATTCACAAATTATTAAGTATTAGTTGAAATGAGTATTCCTTATGTTCTAAGTATTACTCATTGACAAGTATACCAGTTTTTGAAATAGTGGTAATGTGAATTTCAAGCAGTATTTTATCCATTGGTCTTCTCAATAAAGTTGCCATTAACCTTTGAAAACAAAGGATACCAATATAGACCTCATAACACAATAAAATGGAAAAATACAGCATCTTCTTTTCCATAAACTGAAATATGTGTGCAGTCTTTGTCCATAAATCATATGTATATGCATTTCTCTGTGCATTACTTAAATTTACAACCATGTCAGCATAGCGAGACCACTACATATTACAACTAAGATCAAATATATATGAACATAATAGTACATACAAATATATTATTGTAGTAGGATATAAGATTAAATTGACTCACTCTTAAATTCATAAGGTTAAAGCGTTACAGATTCTAGAAATATAAGGAAAGAGGTTTTTCTGCAGTAAATTATTTTCTGCAGTAAATTGGACATTCTGAAGTGCAGACAACTTGGTTCATGCAAGCATGAAGAATAAACACTAAATTTGGTTTATGCCGTGGTTAAGCACAGGCAATGCAGTTGTTGCCTTTATAAGGCAAATGTATTTTAAAATCAATTTGTAATGTGACAGGAAGCCAGTAAAATAGTTTCAATAGTGGTATGATATACTGTGATAGTTTAGTTCTATGTAAACATGAATCAAGACTTCCATATCCTGTCAAGGCAGCAAAGACTCCAACTGTGCTAAGAGACTAATATGAATTCCAAACAATGCACTTCTTAAAAACAAAAACTTAGAGTGAAAAATGGCACCAAGTTTTTGGGAAGAGAAGTACAATCATACTCCACGAAGATTACACTGCAGCCTCTATATTTTAAAGTAGCTTCGCATGTTATATTTGGAGCTATATCACTGGTGTAATTTTCTTGAAAATCTATTAACATCAATTGTAGGGTATCTGAAGAATATAATTTGCAAATATGGATAGCCCCTTATTGAACTTAATCTAAAATTTATGCCTAATCCTCACTTCTATTATTCATTCTATGCTAGAAATAGGGGAGACCAAAAGATCAAGTACTAATTACCTATAATTCATTCGGATGGACTGGAAAGTTAGGTACCAGTATTTCTTATTCCTACTTTGTATAGATGGTCTAGGCTAAATCATAATGAGCAAAACAGTTGAATCATATCCCCTTTTTCAATTACTCAGGCTGCGAAGAGATTGAAATTTTATTCTGGCACTGGTATTCTCTGATACTTAGAATTAACAAGAGAATCCATTGACTAGGAGAGAATCAGTTTCAAATCCAGAATACAAAGGAAGAATGTGAGAGATTTGTTTTCACACACTACAGAATAGTAATAAAACACAAATGGCTGCCTGAGATTTTTCATATTGTACCTGTTCATTTGTTAAAACTTGATTTTCATGCAAAAAAAAATTTGGTCAAGAAAGTATGTAGAAAAATCTCTAAAAGGTAGGTGTTTACAAGGTAAAACAAAACAAAACAAAACAAACAATTCAAAAGCATGATCCCTCTCAGTGAGGAGCACACAGTGTGATATATAGATGATGTGTTCTAGAAATGTACACTTGGAACCTATGTAACTTTACTAACCATTGTCACCTCAATACATTTAAAAAAAAAGAAAAAAGAAAACTCCCTGCTTTTCAGGACATTCCAGGAGAAAGTATTGAGGAAAAGACTGACAAACACCTAAGAGAATGCCAACATTTAGGAGTCAGGGGAAGCAACATGATCCAGGAGATTAAAAGAAATGGAAAAAAAAATAAAATTAAGGAATAGAGGTAACATTATTTAAGCTTGAAAAACCCTATTTTATTTTATTTATTTATTTTTTTTGAGGGCAGTGTCACTGGGCCTCATATGTGGGACCCAAACCGGGGCCGCTGGCTTCCCAAGCCAGCGCTTAACCACCGCGCCACACGCGGCCGGCCCGAAAAACCTTATTTTAAAGAAAAGTTTGGGATTCTAAATAAGGTGGGTGAGAGGAGGAAGAAACTAAAAAATACCCCTGGTCACATTCTTCTTTTTGAAGGACTCCTCCCTTCTGTGCTAGGAGCAGTCAAGGGCTGAGAACTGGGAAAAGGCCATACGATTTGGATATCCCATCCCAAAAAGGTGATGGCATTCCAGGTCAAGCATTATTTCTTCTGTCCCAAAGGTGGCTTTTGCAGAATATTGAGATTTGAAATGGCTTGGGCTTATGCCTTTTTTAGTTTTTCCCCAGAAGGTGCTCATGACTTGACAGTATTTGGTCCTGGGGAAAGTCCACGCAAAGTGGATCCTCTTAACCCTGGCGCCAAAATTTCATAATATTTACTGAAGAAAGAGAATGAAAAAAAAAAAGGGAAGAACAACAAGGAGGGAAAGAAAGAAGAGGAGATGAAAGATATTTGATGGATCTTCAACTTGAAAAATGAAATAAATATTGTGAAAATAAATGATCATACTTAACATCTAGGTTATAACTGCCATTATGTGTTCATTTTGAGAATGAATAAAGAGGCAAAAATACGTTGCTTTGCAGTGTAACGTAGAAAAGAACTGTTTTTGGGCCGGCTGAGTGGCGTGGTGGTTGGGCGCTGGTATGGAAGGCCAGCGGCCCCAGTTCGGGTCCCACATGTGAGGGCCAGTGATACTGCCTTCAAAAAACAAAACAAAAAACATTTCTTTTTTTTTTTTTTTTTTCTTTTGAGGGCAGTGTCACTGGCCCTCATATGTGGGACCCGAACCGGGGCCGCTGGCTTCCCAAGCCAGCACTTAACCAGCACTTAACCTCCGCACCACTCAGCCAGCAGAAAAGAAATGTTTTCAACAGTTTGACTTGTCGAATCCACATGTCCCAATCCACATTTCCCAAGGGTCTGTCTTTTCTTTTTTTTTTTTTTAACTGAGCCATCCTGCCACGTGTTGGCAGCTCAGCTCAGGCCAGGAATAGAACCGGCAACCCTGTTGCTCAGATCTTCCACTCTTGAGCAAGCTCTTAACCACCTGAGCCACTAGGCTGGCCCTGCAAGGGCCTTTCCTAATCCTTTGATAATTCTAATAATTCGCTTTTGAAAGCTTAGATGGATCTTGTCATCATGCCTGTTGCTTTTCTCTTCTTCAGTGGTTGAATGGTTTGATTTTCATTTTCCTGTGATTCTAGCAGTTCTCTATTATCATGTTTGCTAACTTCAAGAAAATTTGCATCTTGTGCAATATTTGCATTTTCACTTTGAATTTGATTTGCATTGCATTTTATATCATTATAGTCCAGATGCTGATACTTTAAGAATGGGGAATATAGAAGCTAGGATTAGACATAGAGAATTCTGTGTTATTTGAATTCTGTATTATTTTATTTTGTTTATTTATTTATTTATTTTTAGCTGAGCCATCCTGCCACTTGGCAGCTCAGCGGCAGCTCAGCTTGGGCTGGGCATCGAACTGCTGTTGCTCAGAGCTCAGCTCGCATTCTTGAGCGAGCTCTTAACCAACAGAGCCACTCGGCCGGCCCTTCTGTATTATTTTATAAATGGCCAGTTCTGTATTATGTATTTGTAAGTATTATGTGTTTTGCTTTCCTATACAATCTTCCATAAGCCCAGGAATTTGATTATGAAAACTCAGAAGAAATCTCTAAATAATCAAGAATGGCTTATCTTTCCAAACATCCTTTAGGTGACTAAAATTTTATATGAAAGAAATATAATAATTGAGAAGTATGTTTTTATTTCACCCTCAAAAATCTTGTTTTGCTGTTCTTAAGTGATAATATATTTTTGAAATATATGTCTAGTCTTTAGCAAGTCAATCGTTCATCTCAAAATTTAACTGCAAAAAAATAAAACAGAAAAAATAATTGCTTACTTGTTGTCTAAGCATGGCTGGTAAGCTGTCAACAAAGAAAAGAGTCTCTATTTAAATTGCTTCCCTCTATGGTAATTTAAATTGTAAAAATTATTAGTTAGTTTGTCAAGTGTGACTTTAACTTTGTTGTTTGTATATGTAAGAAAAAAATAACTAAAAGTTATGAAAATTTGAAATACAATCATAATTTTATAAACAAATGCACACTCACAGTCAGAAAAAAATGTAATTGGCATGCGACTTGTTGCTATGAAATAAAGCCATCTCTACCAGCTAGTATTTCTAGAAATTTTCCATTAAAGAATTGTTTGATTCATTTTGAAAGTTTCTCTGGATTAATTTGAACTTTCAAATCATGTTGATATAATAAATTAAAATGATAAAAAATTAAGTCAAGCTTAAGTTTATCCAATGCTTTTTAAAAAATAATTAAGAATGAGCAATCTAGAAAACTCCATTTATAATTTTAAATCTCCACATTCTATTTTTACTATTGATGTAGGAAAAATCATTATAATGTGTTGTAAAATTCATTTGTTTGGTTTTACAAAAAAGGCTTGCTTTTGAAAAAAGCATCTTCCTAGTCCAAAGTGATTTGCATTTGGTTGCATTAGAAGCCAAGCCATTGTTAGCCAACAGGTAATCAATAAATGAAGGGAAACAGATGAAGAGGCAGCTCCTTTCTGCCATTTTTATTGCTTTCCCATTCTAGTAATTTGATCCATATCATTGTCTTTTTGATAATCCACTTTTTTAGTCATTTCTTTGTTTAGAGTTCTGTGGACTTTCTCATTGCTTTTGAGAAAAAGCAAAAGTGGGGACCACTTTTGACAACAGACTTGTTGATCCACTTTTCCCCTATTGTCAGTCACAAGCATCCTCTAACAATGATTAGAAATGGCTAACCCATTTCCCTAGGATAGTGGCTGTGATAATTTTTTACATAGTGGTCCACGGCAGGGGCAATATGCTCTATGTCTGATATACACTATTCCTCTGACTTTTCAACTAATGAGCAACAAAGAAGTGTCATTGTATAAGGACAGGTTACAAAAATAATATCAACAACAATGTCATCTTAAGATGATTCTCAATTATTGTTAGTCTTCCTTTGAATTAAATTCTTCAATAAACTCAATTACACAGCAGTTTATATATATCAAAATAGTATTAGTTTATACATATCAAAATAGTATAAGTTCCTAGAAACTTAGCAGTCTGTTAAAATTACCAAATAATTTCAAATTTCCCAAGGACGTTTAAAAATTATATATTACTGTGAGAGGTGTACAAAAAAAAAAAAAAAGATTATGAAAATGCTGGGCCATGGTAACTGCTGTGTCTTTCTTTCAAATAATCTCTATAGAAACTGCAAACATCATGTGTCATTTTACCCTACCTTTCTGAAGCTTTCAAATACATGACAACATAAATCACAGACACCAAATTATGGTAGAAGAACCCTGAATTGTGGGTCTG
Source organism: Aselliscus stoliczkanus (assembly GCA_033961575.1). Lineage (NCBI taxonomy): Eukaryota > Metazoa > Chordata > Mammalia > Chiroptera > Hipposideridae > Aselliscus > Aselliscus stoliczkanus. The sequence goes on from CM066731.1 coordinate 157,398,319, forward strand.
GAGGCCAGAATTATTAACTGGGTTCCCACTCACTAGAGAAGTCACAATATTCATACATTTAAGTTTATATTTTATCCCCTCATCAGCTTTGCTCCAACTTAATTTGTCTACTTAAGTCAGACAAACTGCAACTTGGTCTTTTCTTCATGATTCTCTCACTTTTACTTGCTTTTACATTTATTCCTACACACAAAGTGTTTTCCCCTTCCTTTCTTCCAAAGAGAAGAATCTTTTTTCATTCAAGAAAATCAATAGAGATACTAACAACTCATGGACAGTTTTCCCAAATTCAACCCACCTTCCTCTTGACCCTAAGCAGTTAGCAACCCTTTTAGCCTTGTAAGTGATAATGAAAACTATTTAATGAAGTTTGGCATTCTCTCTTGGATTTATCACATCTTCTCAATTGTAGCTTTTTAGTGACCCTCATTATTCCATAGGTTCATAGAATCCTTTTTGTAAAGAAATTATGCAATTAAACTCACCGTTAGACTACTCACCTCTGAGAAACTGCTTACTACGCCCAGAGGCTCCTTTTGAAAGAAGCTTCTATAGGAAGTGCTTTATGCATAACTGATGCTTATCATGTGACTGTTAGACCAGGGCTACCCAGCCTGGCACAAAAGCCCTGTCCAATCAGAGGACCTATAAGAATACTGCGGGCAGACCAATCAGGTCCTTACCGTGGGAGAAGTCAAAGATCAAGCTGGGAGGAGCTAAATCACCATGATGGTGGGCAAATAGACCACCCTGATATTGTGTGTTGAAAAATGTGAGTCTGAAAAAAAGAAAAAAAAAATGATACATGCACAAATCATTGTGCTGATAGTCTAAGTTGAGGAGTATCTGTAAATATGTGTTTTTTTTTTACAATAAGGTTGTGGTAAATTGCATTAGCCATAGGAAAATAATATGGAGATTGATGTGCATATTCCATCTCGTATGCAGTAAATAGAGTAGGAGATACACCTTAAATATTCTTTTTTTTCTTTCCCTTATCAATAACTGGATTTATGTACCTATTTAGTGTAAATTTCAATAAATTGTCAATAAAGGGTTGCTCCTGGAAAAACTTTGATTAAGTATGAGGTCTGATTCTTTTCAACTAGCAAGCAAATTCTTGAAATTATTAGTACTAAGTGAATTGGCATTGTCTGTAATAGTATTATGGAAATTAAAAATGTATACATAAATATAAAACCTGATTGAGTCTATATCTTTCAAATCATTCTACTATTTAGTTTTACCAAAATTGTAGAACTTCCCATAGTAAGTCAGTGTTTTTAATTTAAATCACCTTTGTTTTATATTTAACCTGAAAATTTGTTGATTTTATTTTTTGTTTATGTATTTATTTCAATATATAAGAGTTATTAGCCTGAGGAGTTTAGGCTTAGTCTTACCTTTGTTCATTTTAAGTCAACATTAGAGTTTGAAAGTGTTTTTTCCTTTCAAAGCTAATAAATTGAAAGCTACTGTAAAAGCTATTAGATTGAGAAACATTATTCAAAGTGTTTGTGAGGTTTAAGTAGGTGATGGCTTTCTATTCCTCCATACTGCTAAAAGATAAACTGAGGCGTATTACAAATTTTAAGAGTTTTTGTGAGCAAAAATTGATTTCAATCAGGCAGTGCCAAATTGGAAGTGGTTGAGAGCACTCCATCAACAAGAGCCAGGGAAAAGGCATACAAAGTGCTGAAGCAAAGAAAGGAAATTATTTGATTGGCTATGGTGTTAAGACTAGGTGGCCGTTTATGACTGATTGTCCTTAGTATTTAGATTTCATAACCTCGAGACATTTACAGGCTTAGCTTTTGGTTTGCTTACACGAACGACATTTAGAGCCACTTCAGTCTAATGGCCTTCTTGCATAATTAATTTAACATTACTCTCCCAATACACTTCCAGTAACAGAGTGCCTTTTGAAGCCTAAGAAACCTTACAACATCCATACCCATGTACACCTTATCTTTAAAGGTACTCCCTTTAACGTTTGCTCTAGAATATAATTTGATAAATTCAGTCTTTACAATGAATTCACCCACTGGGTGAGTTAAGCACAGTTTTCAGAGTAACTGCATTACCACTCAAGTTTAGAACTCTTGGAGTTTGAATGTGCAAAGTTTCAGTGAAGACAATATTGGTCCTTAGGTGACAGTTTACACGACATAAATTTAATACGGAAGAAACAGTGGACAGTTACTGCATGATGGTGATATCAGAAATGTAAACTCCTTAAGTCTTACCCATCTCTGAAACTCAGCTGTTTTGACATTTCCTCCAGGAAGGTTTTTCTGGTCCCTCCATGGTCATGAGTGGGCATGGTGCTGGTTCTTTATATTCTCAGGGTTCCTGTCCTTGCTGTGCTGTTTCTCCAAAACTCAGCAGGGTGAGGCCAGGAATAGGTGTTTGTTTTTATTTAATCTCTGTATCTTGACTGTCTCAAAGGCAGGGGCTCATCTTCCCTCATCCCAGCACATCCAGTATAGAGAGGGCACTCAATCAATGTTTGTTAAATGACTCTGCTCCAGGAGGAGGAGTACTTTTAAAAAGAGGGCTGCTACCCTTTTTTTTTTTTTTTAAAGATTTTATTGGGGAATTGTGGGAGGGGATCAGTGTTTTGGGGAATCGGGGAAGGGGAACAGACAAGTTGCTGTCTTTTTGTTCTTCAGTCTAGTTGCGGAGGACGTTGCTTCACTGGCCCATGTTGGTATCGTCATTGCGCTCTTCCCAGATGAGGCAGATCTGTCGCCAGCCTCTGGATGTCACTCACCACGGCTATTGGCAGCTCACACTGGCTGCCAGCCGCTCACGCTGGCTGCTGGCCGCTCACTGTAGCCCATGGCAGCCCACTGCAGCAGGGGCTGCAGCCTACACCATCACCGGGGCTCGCACAGCCCAGCTCCAGGTGGAGCTGTTGTTAGCTATAGAGGGCAGTGTCACTGGCCCTCATATGTGAGATACGAACCGGGGCAGCTGGCATCCCAAAACCAGCTCTTAACCAACGCGCCAGTTCGCCGGCCCGAGGGCTACCCTTTCTAATGGGCTACTCAGCAAACTGTTGCCTAGAAAGATTTGACACTGGCAATATTAAACTTTAGATACCATATTAGCACTTACTTGAAGGCTATGCTTTGCAATTAATAACAGCTACATCTAACATCTGATAACCTGTACTCTAATAACACAGATTTAATAAAAATGCAAAATGGATTGAGAAATTATCACAAACCATAAACTCCCAGCTTATTACTCTATAGCAAAGAACATATTCTTTCTAGTTAATCTTCTATTTCTCAGTGATCTATGGACACTTAATCATCCCCAGAATCCAATCAAATCCATTACAGCATGAGTTTTTACAGCTTCCAAACAGGAATACCCCCCTACCTGCTCAAATCCTCATGTTTCCCCATGAATCCAGGTTTCATTGCATCACCAGGGGAAAGCTGATTTTTAAAATGACATGTTCTTTGAACGAGTTGCTCTATTTGAACAAAATGGAAAATGGGTGCTTTGAAATCAGCAGCACAGAACTTAATCTGTGTCTATAAAGGCTTTATCTGCGCTCATCACTTTGATAAATGCTGTGGGGCTTATAAAAGAGAGGCAAAACACCAAACTTTATGCAGCACTATGGCACAGTCATGCGAATTACTGAGCAACATTAAAAAACACAGTATGATTAGGTGAGATACAGTTAGGAAGTACTTTTGAAGCTCTGCTGAAAGAGAAAGACCTTGGCAGAGGTCTAAGAGAGTCCGCCCAAAGCAGGTTGAGGACATAGATTTCTACCATGAACAGGAGATTTGAGTACTGGACAGCTGTGGAGAACTCTGAGCAACAAAAGTGGCATAAGTGCAGTGGGGAGGAGAAGGAGAGGAATAACCAGCAAGAAGAAAATGAGAGGAGAAAGCAAAGGTGTGAAGACATGGAAGACAAACTGCCTCCAGCTCACAATTACTCTTACTTTTTTTACTTGGTACAGAATTAATTATATGTGTAAAATAGTATTACTCATATTACAATTTACTGTTTTATTTATTTATTTCTCAAGGAGTTTCAGATAGATTGCCAAAAATGCTGTCAATCAAATAGAAAACTAAAATTAAAACATAAATAAAGGAGCTATAATTTCAAACACCAGAAGAAATTTTAGAAGGTCAGGACCAACGAGAAAAATCAAACAGAAAAATAGACATTAGAAGATTTTACACAATTATTATATTTGAGCCACAGAGGGTTCTGAGCTTCCTGGCAGCTAAAAAAGAAAGATACATCATTATAATATTTTAATTTTTGCATTTGTTTAAGACAGGGATTCTTAAATGGGGTCTATGAAATCCTTAATAGTTCACAATCTTCAGGGGGCCCATGAACATCCTAAAATTTTATGCAAAATATCATGTATATGGAGAATTTTATAAGGAAAATAATGAGAATTATATCAGATTCTTATAAGAGTTTATGACCTAAAATGTTAAGAACTATTTTTAAAAATGGTGTTATTAAATACAAGGTCACAATTAAAAGTCCAAGAGCCAAATTTGACCTGTTGATATGTTTTGTTCAGCTCACACACATTTTCAAAAAAATGTAATTGCCAATGTTCAAAAGTCTGGAAAAACTGGACAATCTGGCATTATGGGACTCTCATTCCAGCATGATAGAACTAAGTACTGTAGCTCAGATATGGCTACCCCTTAGAACCAAGCAATTTTCTTCTAGTTTATTACTCACTATGCCCAATAGCTCTGGACCCCTTTTTCACTTATTTCCTTCCTAGATGCTGTAGATGTTTATGTTTGAGAGTCCCTAATTTAATTTGTGCAGAAACTAGTAACCGGATCTAATTTTGGCTCCCATTCAGAAAGGAGCTTACTATCCCAGTAGTTCTCAAATTCTATGCCTGCTGGAACCCTGCTGTTATGTGTTCACCTTTGCTTTTTGATACTATTTATCTAACAAGCAAGTGTCAATAGACATACGAGTATCTATAAGTAGTTCTTGATACGTAGCTGCTTTTTTCATGAGCATATGTGCTCATAATTATTTTACATTTTGTACATATTTTCATTGATTCAGCAAATATTTCTTTTATTTTTTTTTAAGGTTTTATTGGGGAATTGTGGGAGGGGAACAGCGTTGGGGAATCAGGGAAGGGGAACAGACAAGTTGCTGTCTTTTTGTTCTTCAGTCTAGTTGCGGAGGACGTTGCTTCACTGGCCTATGTTGGTATCATCATTGCACTCTTCCCAAATGAGGCAAATAGGTCGCCAGCCTCTGGATGGTCACTCACCACAGCTACTGGCAGCTCACGCTGGCTGCCGGCCACTCACTGTATGTAGCCTATGGCAGCCCACTGCAGCAGGGGCTGCAGCCTACACCATCACCGGGGCTTGCAGCCCAGCTCCAGATGGAGCTGTTGTTAGCTGTGGAGGGCAGTGTCACTGGCCCTCATATGTGGGACCGAACCGGGGTCGCTGGCTTCCCAAGCCAGCGCTTAACCACCACACCACTCAGCCAGCCCTGCAGTTCACCTTTTTTGACACCCATGGTGTAGATAGTTGAATTTGAGGATGGATGGATGGATGGTTGGATGAATGAATGGAAGGATGATTGGATGAATGGATGGATGGATTTATTTGTTTGTTTGTTTGTTTGTTTGTTTGTTGGCTGTGCTGAGTGAATGCATCAGTGTGAGAAAGGCTCAGTGGCTCATTTGGTTTTGGTTGAGAGGGCATGGCCTCTGACCTAGCCATATGAGCAATCATACTCTTACCTTGTATCTATTACTTTAACAGACAATAAACTAACAGATTCTGTTATTTCTTTTTTCCCCCAGCATAATTCACTATCTGATTTCTGAAATTATTTTCTGGTTTCAGGGAAAAACAGATTCACAAAGACCACCAACAGGAACACTTAAACTGCTTGGGAATCTTTAAACAAACTTTCAATATGGGTAGACAATGATCAATTTTAATCATGCAAGTTCATAACATTTGACCAAAGGAAGATATAATGCCTTAGTAATATATAGGAAATATGAAATGCATGTACATGTTGGTTATGGCAGAAAAAAATCGTTTTTTAAAAGGTAAGGCTCTGTATAATTCACTTGGAAGACATAAAAATGTATTTTTTTCTAATTAATTAGAAGGTAATGGAGGATCTAATCAATTTTTATTAACAATGAAGGAATGAGTTATTTTAATAAATATCAAAGTTTAGCTCTTGGATCAGACAGAAAAAATACTTAAAGTTATATAGAAAAATAAAATATTCTTCTAGGACAAGAATAAGGAAGTCTCAGAAGATGTCCACTGAGGCAACAGGAAAAATTCAAAAAGATTTTTAAAAAGTCATTGTAAGACAAATGGATTATTTTGTTCTTAAAGAAAAATGCTTTCTTGCTTTATAAAAATATTCAGAACCTGTCCTTAAGTCTACATGGAATTCCAGCCTGTGTGGAACACAGAACAGAATGCGGCAACTGAACCCGAGAGGCCTGGGGATTATGAATAAGGAACCAGCAGCTTTGCCTTGAATGCCAATGAACGTGAAGTTTGTAAAACTTACTAACGATAGCACCAACATCTGAGTCATACTTTATATTTTACATTTTAAGGACACTTTCAGATACAGTATCTCATTTGGTTTTCAAAATAGCCCTTGGGAACATCAGAATACATTTAGTGCTGTTTTACTGATAAGGAGAGGTGAGGGCAGACCCAAAGTCACTCAGTACTGCACTGAAATAAATAAAGTCCCCCCTGCTGCTTCGCATCACTCTACTTGGGAAAAAAAGCCTCCCATTCCACAGAGTACCTAGTTTACCTGCAAAAGTCCTGGGAGACTTAACACACCAGGAAGGATGTAGGAGGAAAACCTGCCCTACTCATAGGTCTCTGAGCCACTCCGTCCTCACTTTCAGTTATGGTAATGCTTCATATATGAAAGCATACTTATGTTCTTGAAATTTTAAATCTGTGTTGATTGTTTGAAATAATGAATCAGGACACAGCTTAAATTTGCTAGGTGATTTTTAAACTAGATATGAAAAGTGAGCAGGAGTTATACTGGTAAGTAGGAAAGAAAAGCACCACATTTTAGGCAAAGGAAGCAGTATGTGTGAAGATCAGAGGTAAAAGATGGTGGGGCCCATCTTGCTACTATATGCCAGAATAGTTCATTGAGATATTGTGTTTTCTTTGCACAGCCGAAGATGGATCAGAGACACAAGAGCTGTTTTTGTTTTTGTTTTCCCTCTCCCTTATGTTTTTCTCAGTCCCAAAAAGGCTTTCAGTTGAATTGAGACCTAAGCTTGTCTTGCAGAGTTAAGAAAATTTTGCTTTGTAAAAGGTAGTCCAAGAAAGAGAATGGACTCTGAGACTCTAAGATCAGGAAATGGACATACCAAAAACTGAAGGAGGCTTCCAGAAGGGTGGATGATAACCCGCTCACTGCGTTTCCAGGACGGGTTAGCTCCAAGAAGAGTGGCTGGACACAATCACGAAAGCCAGCCTCTGCAAGGATCTCAGTGTTCATGTTACCAAGGAAGCCTCATTACAGAGAAAATTCAGGCCTGGACAATAAGTAGTGACCTATGTGGGCCAAAGATAAGACCTGCTGAATCTAAGACAGGGTTGGGTAGACAGAAGGATATGTGTCTTAGTTTTCTTAGAAATGTGTAACTGCTGTAAATACCCATTTAAGGTATGTCAGCTGCTTATCTTAGACTCAGAGATCTTAAGACTAATCCAGGTTTTTGGAGCCTAAGCAGCTCATGTTTAACTTTGTCTCCAGAAATTGTAGGCTTTCTGAACATCTCAGGATCTCATTTCCTACATATTCATACATTTAAAATTAGAAGTATTCATTGTCACAATGATTTGATAAATTCTATATTTTGCAAGTGTCATGGTCACAAGGAACAGAAAACCATATAAAGGTAAGCCATGCAAAGCTGGAAACTTTCCCAGGTAAAGATAAAAAAAGAGGTAACACACATAGCACCAGCTTTTTCCCAAGTACTGTTCTAATGATTTAGCTAGATTAAGTCACATTATCCTCTTAACAACCCTGTATGTAGATTCTATTTTTATCCCAGGTGTGGCTACTGCCAAGAGAAAGATGGTTGATGAGGAAATGCAAACCCCAAGTAGGCAGCATTTTCTATCAGGAGAGAAGATGACATTGAGCACTGATGAAATAAGCTACAGGTAATTCCTGGACCAAACTCAAATGATATCATCAGAGAAAAACATAATGATTATTTGTACCAAAGTTAAAACTAGACACAGAATGACTTTTCACCACATAGAGAATGGATAAAATTACATGAGCTTATTTTGCCCTCTACTTTCTGGGAGTCAGTTGCTTTGTGTGTATAAGGCTTTTTGGCATTATCCCTCTTGGGATCTCAATGAACATCCAGCGTATTGCCTGATGACTTTCAGCATTATTATCAGGTGGCTGCATCATTCTGAATCCAGGCATTATTTCCAGGGCATCTAGGGGCCTCCCACTGATTGTAATAGCAAAGTCATACGCTTTGCTATTGGAAATTTAGCTACCATTGTTGAATAGCATCTACTATCCAATTTATTTTACAGCAAAATCTATCACAAAAGCATTTGGTAAATTAATCTGGCTTGACTGGCAAGAGATTCTAGTGCTATCATATTATTCCCCCACAGGGCACCAATGGGAGTTCATATTTTTCATTTTATTCCCAGTGTTTTATTGTCGATGACTTGGCTGAACTGAGGCAAAATTGCAAGGTAGCCAAAGTTCATTTTAAGAGTCCTTCCTTCTTTTCATGCATACACTCCCCATCTTCTTGAGAAAGCTTGGATTGTCTTTACCCCCAGGATTACTTAAATATCCATTGACACTTTGACTTCATGAAATGTTTTGGATACCAAAAATTTGCCGTTAAGTTTGCACTGATTTCCCATTGCTAAATCCACTGACAAATTATCAGCCTTTATTTGTCCTGACTTAGCAACAGCATTTGATACAGCTGATCACTCTCTTCTCCTTAATATACTCTTCCTTTTTTTTCCCCTGTTGGCCTCCTTGAAATCCTTTCACCTGGTTTATTTTTCTTATCCCACTGATAGCTTTTCCATCTCCTTTGTTCTTTCTCTTCCCCCAGCCTGTTAACATTGGAGGGATGCAGGGCTCAGGCCTTGGCCCTCTTCTCTTTCTCTGTATATTCAATCTCTTGGTGATTTCATTGCTTGGAATATCATCTATATACCAACGACTCCCTTTGTATCTCTTCTGTGGACCTTCTCCCAAAGCCTAGGCACATGTGTCCAACTGCCTACTTGAAAGGCTTTCTTGAGTATTTATGCAGTATCTCAAAGTTAAGCTGACCACCATTGAGAGTTATAGCCTCCCCAGAAAATCTGCTCTGCCTAAAGTCACTTCCATCCCACTTGAAAGAAACTTCATCATTCTAGTGAATCCAGGTCAAATCTTTGGAGACATCCTGGAGTCCATCTTTACCTCATGTCACAAGTCTAACTTCACACATCTAACTTCAGAACGCATCCAGGATTCAATCACTCCTGATTGCTGGGAGCCGTCAGCACCCCAATGTGTGACAAGGTTTCATGGTCGGTTATAGTCTCCACTCCTGTGAGCCCATGTGCCTTTCTTCGACATCAGTTCCTATAGGAGACAGTACTTTCACTGCATTTATGGCAAGTTCCGGTGGTACCCCAGTGAGAGATGGCTATGTAAGTCAATGACGACTAAGATTTCCCAAGAAGGAAACAACACAAACCAGGCTGTAGCCCCCCTGGGAACCCCAGGACTGAGAGTAAGGGAACTCAAACCTTTTGGAAACAGAGGTTCAGACACCTGGTCACATAAGCCAATGGCCTACTTGTGAGAAACTGACAGCCTGTCTGTGAGAAACTGATGACAGCAGCCCATTGCACTCACTTGCCTAAGATAATTATAGTGAAAGTCTCCTTGGAGACTAAGGTCTCCAGGCCATGAGAGTTCAGATAAGGAGTGACTTACTGATTATGGGGCTGGGAATGTTGATCAACAACTTTACTTTGATTCAGTGCTTTGTACATTGCTATAACAATGAATACTTTGATTTTAATTAAAGAATAGATATTACCCTTTCTTTATAAGATCATATAGTTCTCTGTAGAATAAATATAGATCAATATCCCTTTTATGTTAGGTATATAATCACATAAAATAGAATTTAGATGTAATGAGATTTTGTAGCCTATACACAGCTACTGCTAGTCTCTTAGTAATAGCTCAAATATGCACCCTGTGAGTCTTATGATTGTGTTTAGCTGCTAGAGTTTGAAATAATTAGTAGGTAGTCACAGTAACCATTCTTTAGGCGATATGTAGAGATAAGTTAATTCTTTATGCATAGACATAGAACAGGTCACACTGTACCCCAATACACAAAAACAAGTTCAAGGAAGTAAGGAACTGAAAAATTGTGAGAAAGAAAAAACATCATGATCATGTGAAACATAACTTGTGACTGAGGTAATGGTAAAAAGCCCCTATAAAAGGGGATATGCTATAACAATAAAGTGAGACACTCCTGTGAAACTTTCTTTGGTGTCTCCATTCTTGTCTCTTCTCGCCGACGCCGTCCACACCTGAGGGAACCCCTGGACTCGCGGAGGCTGCACCCCCGCACCTGATCTTATCCAATTACCTCCAGTGCTGCCGCCCTTTTGGAACTATGATTATCTCTTGTCTGGATTACGGCACTAACTCTGGAACTAGTTTTCCTGTTTCTACCCTCATGGACTGTCTTGGTTTTAGGTCTCTTCAATAGCAGATCCTGAGCAAAAATTTGAGTGTAGTTTATTTAGGAGGTGATCCTGGGAAGCATTGTAGGGCATGGTACAGAGAGAAGGGTAAGGAGAAGTGGCCAATAAAAAATTTAGTGTTAGTGAGTAGGTTATCAATGTGGACAACTGGGGCTCAATCCTGATGGGGATCCTCTGAGAAACTAAATGCAACATGGCTCTGAAATTTGCCTCCAAGGAGCAAGGAACCTGAGACCATTAACACAACTGATAGAATGTCTCCCAAATCCAAGGAGGGTTAAAGTGCTGTGCCTCTTTCTTTGTGGCAGAAGGATAATAACTTGTCCTTTAGCGTTAAAGGAATGTCCTGCTGTTCTTCAAAACATTGGACCATAAAAATATCACTGATGCACCATGAATTTTTCTAGGGCTTATTTAATTTCCAGTTCACATATCACTTACCAGAACATCCAGGGTATTTTCCACAGTAAACATGAGCATGTGCGGTTGCTGCTGGCAGAACGTGGCCTGCGCTTTTCCAGCAACTTTTCTTCTGTAAATTGAAAAAGTACATTCTAAAATAACAATAAAGAAGTACAGCAAGTACATAAAGCAGCAACATGGTCATTATCATCATTATCAAGTATTATGTACTGTACATAATTGTATGTGCTACACTTTTATATGACTGGTAGTGCAGTAGATTTGTTTACACCAGCATCACCACAGGCATGTGAGTAATGTGTTGAGCTATTATATGATGATGGCTACAACGTCACTGGGTGATAGGGATCTTTCAGTTTCATCATAATCTATGGTACCATTATCATACATGTGATCCATAGCTGACAGAAACATCATTATGTGATACATGGCTATACTGGTATATGTCAGTCCTCCTTTTCGTCTCTTGTTTCCAATAAGAAGAGGGCTGAGAAGATAGGTAAGTCTAACAAGCTAGAATACCTTCCTGCCTTATTGCCTGGCCTCAATTTCTAGAGGACCAGGATAGAATTTGCCTCACATATGTACTCTACTTCAAGATGTATGTCTGTCCCATAGAAAAGAAACCTGATTGTTTCTCTCAGTGGACTCCCTAGCAACTCTTTTTCCCCTTGGAATACCCAGGGACTGGTGCTCAGGTGGTCACACCTATCCTGTCAGTGAATAGGCCTCCTGCCTCCCCTGTACATTAGTGGGCGGAGTCTAACCAGGGCCTGGAGCTTCTCTGCACATCCTTCTGTGGAGGACTAGGTTTTCCTCTCTTTGGGAATTCCTTTTGTGGAGAATTAGGCTGGAGCTGAGGAACCGAATCTAAGTAACTCGTTTCCCAAATTTCAACTGATACTTCCCTATGCCAATACCCTTTTTGGTTTTGTTGCAACTTGAAAGCAGCCAAATCTTTCCCTTTCTTCCTTCTTTATGTAAATTATGTTCACCAATAGTGAAATTTGGGCAAATTTCTTTCTCACCTTGCTTCTGTCTCTCTGCTACCTGAGGTTCTTCTGAAAAATCTTACTGTAAATTGTTCCAGTAACTACCCACAGCCATCGAGATTATCTCTCTGTTTTTATCTCAGAGCATTTTGTGTGAATCCATCTAGGCACAGTCTCTCCAGTCCTGGCACATGGGCCAAGGCCTTGTCTCCCTGTAACTGTGGTCAGAACCAGTAGGTCAGCTCTGACAAATCCCTGTCTTCCTGGATATTTGTATTCCTAGGTACCTGTTTGAAGTGCAGGAGAGATTTGAGACCTTGAAGCCTTGAATAATTCTGAATCGCAGAAAATGGCGTTTTTATTTTAATCCCCAAAGCTTCCCCTCTAGTACCTGAGTGCCTTAAAATGCATATATTTTCTAATAACATGTAGCTTTCACTTGATAGGCACCTGCTGCATAGCCCTATTTCATCTGCTGAAGGACAGAAAAGGCCCTGAGTTAGCCTGTTTCTCTTTGCCTCAAACCTCTGGTCCTCTTCTAAGAACACTCTCTCTTTCTAAAAAATATCCATGGAGAATCAATTAACCATCAATTTCTAGCCTGCTGCTTCATGAGGTTGCATTTTGGACTTAACCTTGACCCATTTACTTATTAATATCGCATTTGTGTGATTCTCAGTTATAATCTTGAATCTTCATCATTCCCCCAAAAACTAGATTGCCAATCTCATTAGTGTCCACAATCTCTTGCAGAATTTTGAAGAGTGTTCCAAGAACTGACAATCTTCTTGAACTCTACACTGAAGATCTCAGAGTTTATCTGGAGAGGATATACTCCTGACTCAGTTCCGTGAAAATATCAAGATTCATGCAATAATCAGAGAACAAAAGAACTATATAACAGATACACTCGGTGCCAGCCTTAGCATTATCACTCATTAAATGGTGTACCTAAAAACAAGTCACTTAACCTTTCGGTGCCTCATTTTCCGCATACTGATATATCAAAAGAGAAATAATAATAAGTACATTTGTTGCAAGACAAAATTCAATAATGGGAAAGTGCTTTGAAAAATATGAAACTGTGTAAGGTAATTTTCTTATTATATAGCCTAAGTTGCTTTGGTCTTCCAATTTCAGTTAAAATTAAACAATTGAACATGAAACATCAATTTTGGAAAGGGAATACAGCACAATGAGCTGTAGTAAAAATATCAATTTAATCTAGACCTCATATTTTTATTATGTGAAATCATTTTAAAAGATGGCATTTTTGCTCAAAATTTTGCTTTGAGATAGGGAATATATTGGAGCAGTTGGAAAGTATTGGGCCATTCATTTTATTAGATTTTGACATCATTTAAGTATGCTTCAAGTAGAGGCTATGTTTTTTTCATGCTACTTAAATGGTAAACTGAAATGATAACACCATAAAACAAAAATTAAGAGAGTCTTTATCTTATATGAAAAAAAAATCAGAAGGAGCCCTCTCTGGGAAAATATTAGTACTATAAATATATCTTAATAACTTTTGCCTGTGAATTATTACAAGTCACAGGAACAGTAACTAATAATTTTTCCATGTATAATTCATTATAATTAAAGATTTAAAATTCAACTTCGCATTTTTATAATTAGAAATTTCAACAGTGTTTAACTTTTTGCCCCTCCTAGTTACTGTATGCAAGCATACAGTCAAGGTGATTCAGCAGCTCCTCAGCTTGTTTAAAATGATGTGAATTCCATTCGCAGTCATCAGGGTGAACAATCGCTGAACAAAGAAATCCCCAATCTTTTCAGGCAGCCTTCCCACCTTAATGCCTTGTATTGCTGGGGTCAGAACACCTCCTTGGAACAACCTGGGGATATCGTGCTGGCCTGGGCTTTTGTATCATGCAGGTCTGTTTTTCCAAATGGAATTTTAAGTTGTTTCCAAATCTGGTGTCAAGAGCACTCATCTCTAGAGTGAGATAGATTTAAACTATCTATCTATCTATCTATCTATCTATCTATCTATCTATCTATATATATATATATTAATCTATGCATATTCTATTATATCTATAGCTATACCTATATCTATCTATCTATCTATCTATCTATCTATCTCTCTATCTATCTATCTATATTAGGATGATTATATTTACTTTGCATCCTAAAAATACAGAAGAAATTCAATAATAAAACACCATTTGACATTGGTGTCTGTGGGGAGCCAGCCCCCGAGAGGACCAGGGGTTCCCTCAGGTGGGACGGCTTCGGCGAGGAGAAAGAAGGTGGGAGACACCAGAAAGAGGTTTACAGGAGCGTCACACACACTTTATTATTAAAGCCTGGCCCCTTTTAAAGGGGCTTCTGACCATTACCTCAATTGCAAGTTAAGTTTCACATGATCAGGATGTTTTTCTCTTTCTCAGAGCTTTTACCTTTTTGTAATTGTATCTTTCCAGGGTACACCGGTTACCATGACTTCCTTACAGGGCATATACTTGAACTTAGTAGCAAAAGGAGTCTCAAACTTTTTCTATCCTAAGAAGAGCTGCATATTATTGCAATAGAGGGGAACATCTGTTTCTCAGTCAGAGCTTCAGTTTTTGTTTCTATAGCAATGTACAAAGCAAAGAGTTAAAACAAGGTTGTTAATTAAAATACCTCATAGTCAGTAAGTTGTCTCTTATCAGAACTCTCATGGCCAAGAGACCTTGGTCTCCTGATCTCCAAGGAAACCTTTCACAGCTGCATAGGCCAAGGGGCTTGAGTCCCCAATATCTCAGCTCAGGGGTCCCCTCAGGCTGTAGCCAGTTTTAGGGAGTTTCCTTTTCTATAGGAAATCTTGCCCTGTCATTGACTTACACAGCCAGCTATCATCAGGGTACCACAGGAACTTGTCACAAATACAGTGAGTATATTGTCTCCTATAGGAGGAAAGGCACATGGGTTCATAGAGGCAGGAGATATTACATGACCAACCATAAGGCAGCATCCCAGACATCCAGTGCTGAGCGTGGATCTTTACTTCAATGTGGCCTTGTCAGACACTGGGATGCTGTCGGCCCCCAACAGGTGTCCTTACATAATATCCCATATAATGGCTCATGTATGTATTTATAAACTAAAAACCCCCATGAAGGGTGCGTGCTCATATATTTTTACAGATAGGGTTAGGTTGCCCATATATTTGGAGTTCACTTGTTCAGAGCACCAGAAAACTTATTTGATGAATGGTAAAAGTGCTTAGAGATCTGTACTTCTAGTTTCTCCCCTTTTTCCTTTCTTGTCTTTCTGGTTCTCAAAATTCTGAACAATTCAGCTCTGTGTATGACATTCAGCAAAATAGAAGTACTGTAGATAACATATTTTACCCACATGAGGAAATAATTCAGGAACTGTCTCATTCTTGCATCTTTGGAATCACATACTCATCTCCAAATGGCAAAGCAAGCTATTCAGTCCTTTCTTTGGGGGGTCAGGATGTAGGTATTTGACATCGTATTGCTAATAATATTTCCCCCCATGTTTACACTTATAATTACCCTTGATTTGTAAATGTGTTTGAATTTATACTTTAGTCAGGGTGGAAAAACTTTTTCTCTACACTCTTAGATTCAGTTCTGGGCATGTGCACACTTAATTGACAAACAAAAAACAGATAAACAGGAGAAAAGGAACAAATTTATTAATATTTTTACATGCATGGGCGTTCACAGAAAAAAAGTGAAACTCAAGAAGTAGTTAGGCTCAGGATCTTGTATACCTTTCCTCCCAAAGGAAAGAGGGTTTGGGCTCTCAAGATGATAAATTGTGGGGAAATAATTAGGAAATATGTGGGGGAACTAATGGAAGAGAAGGATAATTTTAGAAAGCTTTGAGTATGCAAACTCATCTTGGTGCTGTTTCTCTGTCCCTGGTGATAAGGGTCATCTCCTCATCCTGGTACAGATCAGGGGATAAATTAATGTCACCTTCACAAAGGGAAATTTATGTCCTGCTTTTCAGGATAAGGGAGGGCAGAAGACTCTTCTTGCATTTGTTGATTCTTATTTCTCTTTAGCTTGAAATCATCCTTATGCCAAAATGGCATATTTTGGGGTAGCATATCTAGATCCCCTTTGTTGCCAACATCTGTAGTGAATCAGCATCTTTAGTCTCTGTGACAGGCACTCAGGGTGATTGATGATCCATTGTCATTCCCAAATCCCTTCTCCTTAGGCTTCTTCCATATAAAAGCTAAATAATTTTTCTGGGTTCCTTTCTAGAGGGAGTGGTCCTATGACATGAGTTGTGGCCAAAATGACATGCTTGAAATCTTCTCTGATTTTCTTAATACTAGAGACAGAAATGACTTGCCATCCACTTTGCTTGTTACTACTATCAACAGGGGTGTACCTGTAGAAGCTGCAGTAGGCATCCTTGTGTAACCATGAGATGCTAAGGCTGAGAGAAATGCCAAGCGAATTGCACAAGCAGTTGTTCTGACCTATCATCAAGCTTTTGGACCAACATCTAGTAGCTTCTTTCCTCCACAATTGTTTTAAAAAAAATAATATATAAATATATATATATATCTGTGAGTTGGATTTCTGTATTACTTTAAGCCAAATGCATTTCTTAACTATATAGCCTCCCAATAAACAAGACAATAGTTTGCTTTCAGTTACACCCTATATTCCTTTTTCATCATTGGTCAAATTATGGTCAAATTAGCTTGTGTTAAATAGTATATACATCATCCACTCAGATGTCTTTGCTTACCTCTGTTAATTGGATTTTTTTCTTTCTCTTGCTGGAGTTCAGGAATTCTTTCAGAAAAAAAGATATAACCTTTCGAGCCTTGTATGTCTGAAAAATATCTTTATTTTGTTCTCACACTAAATGGACTGGACATAGAATGCTATATGTGAACTAATTTTCTCTTACAACTTTGAAATCGTTGCTCCGCTATTTTCTAGCTTTTGTTAGTGTGGACAAGGTTGACCAGGGCACTGTATTAAACACTTTCAGGAAGTACCATCTATGTTGCAGTCTTATAAGAGTGGCCCCTCAGGAACACAGTGTGAGCCAGTCCCCCTGGGGATATAAAATCACAGGAGTCCTGAGTAGGACACTAGTTTCATTCCTTCATAGATACATATTTGTTGATTTGCTTTCTGAAAGTCTACACATTTTCTCTTCATTCTTAAGACCTGAACTGTTGGTAGGATATATTTGTTTGGGGTGGGGGGGTCTTTTTTTTTTTTTTTAATCAGACCTCAAGCATGTGGCGGGCCTTTCAGCTCTGGTAAATTACCTTTTCCTCCTCATCCCCTACTCCCCCTTATTACTTTTCTTCATCTTCCTTTTCTCTTCCTCATCTGTCTCCCCTTTTCCTCTTTCAAAATATAATTTCCTGCCCTTCATTTCCTCTGCTCTTTCTGGAATGCCTGTGGGAACATCAGAATGTATTCTCTAGTCTTAACTTTTCTG
Source organism: Aselliscus stoliczkanus (assembly GCA_033961575.1). Classification (NCBI taxonomy): domain Eukaryota; kingdom Metazoa; phylum Chordata; class Mammalia; order Chiroptera; family Hipposideridae; genus Aselliscus; species Aselliscus stoliczkanus. Next base: position 157,416,029 of record CM066731.1, read on the forward strand.
TTGGACTTTCTGCCTCTTTCCTCTCCTGAGCTACGTGCTCAGAAAATCTACTTAGCTCCATGGCCCTCTCACCAAGCCAGGCTTCAGTTGTTGCCAGGCTGCCTACCACCCTTTTATTACAGGGATTATGTTTTTCATTTCTATGACCTCTACTTGTTCTTTGCATAGTTGCTGAGTCTTGTTTCCTTTGTTAACTGTTTCCTTTAATGTGAGTTTTCTGTTGAGTTTGGTTCCTCTATTTCATAGTTTTTCCTTAAGGGTTCAATGATTTTATTTTATTTTTATATTAATATTTGAGAATTCTTATTTCTGTAGACCCATGTATCACCCACCACAATTTCGTTAGTGCTCTCCCTCTGTTCAGGACCGTGATTACATTTTGGTTCCTTTATGACCAGCTCATGTGGGAAAAAAAATTCAATCTTGGCTCATGGATGGGTTGAGTTGGTATGTAGGTTCAAGCTGCTATGGCCTGGCATGACAAAAATGAAAGCAAATGCTCCTAATCAGTAGAATTTGATGGCATAGTTTGTCATTACTTTGTGTCAAAGCACACATATCCTGAAGCTAGAACATATACAAGTTCATGGACAGTAACAAGTAACTTGGCTAACTGGACAAGGACCTGGAAGATCTGGGGTAGAGGCATATGGGCACATAGCGTGGAAGTATTTCTTTCACGTGCAATGCACTCAAAAAACATTTACCATGGAATAGCCATTAAATAATTAGGTAGACCAAAAGCTCATTCAGTCGATATCTTCATCTTCTTCTTGGTGCTGTTGCAATGGACACATGAATGAGCAGCCAGGATGGCAAGGTTAGAGGCTATGCATGGATCCAAATGCATGAACTCTCACTTACCAAGACTGATGTAGTGACTACTGCTACTCAGTGGCCAATCTCCCAGCAGCAGAAATTAATACTGAGTCCCTCAATATGGCATCGTCTCTCAAGGAAAACAATCAGCTCTTTGGCAGCAAGTTGATTCCATTAAACACACTTTACTCTGCAAGAAGCATTGGGTTTTTGTTGTTGTTATTGTTTTGTTGTTGTTGTTTGCTTGTTTTTTCCCAAGAAGCAGTAGATATTTCAGACATTGGTTTACCTTTCTTGGCCACAGGGCCTCAGCCAGTTCCACAGTCTGAGGGTTTACATAGTTGTTTGCTCTATTCATGAATTACCCTACATACATTGTATTAGATTAACGGACTCATCTGATGACAAAGAAAGTGTGGGAGTGAGGGCATGACCAATGGATCCACTGGGCATGTCACATTCTACACCACCTAAAAAGCTGGCGACCCCACTGAAATTCCAGAGGCACTACCTTGTCATAATGGAATACCATCTTCTAGGATGTACTTTAATCTGTGCTTCTCAACAAAGGGCAAAGACTAGAGACATTTTTGGTTGTCACAACTTGGGGTTTGCTGCTAGCATCCAGTGGGTACAGACCAGGGATAGTGGTAAACATCTTGCATTATATTAGGCATCCCTCACAACAAAGAATTATCCAGCCCAAAATGCCAATAGTACCAAAGTTGAGAAGCCTTGCTCTAAATCAATTAACTTTATAGGATGCTATTTTTATGTAATTGAAATACATTGGTCTGGGACCCATGAGTTAGAAGTAGAAGTGGCTCACTTACCATTGCTACCACCTCTTCTCTCCAACATGTTGCAATCTCATGAATATTCTCTAATAAATCTGTTGCATATTATCTCTATCTCAGTTTGCTTCCAGGGGAACCCTATCTGTGACAAATTATAAATTGAGCCAAGGCAATAGCAGCAGCAATGAATTCCGCATAGAAATTTTAGGATGTTTAAAGGAAAACTAGAGTTCATTAGCAATCAGATATAAAAGGAAGGGAAGATAGAAGACTTAATTATACCTTTCAGATTTACTTGGACAACTGGGTAGTCAATGGTGCATTCATCAAGATAAGGGATATAGAAATAGAAGCAGTTCAAGGGAGAAAATGACTGATCTTTCTTGTACATTTTCATCATGTATATAAAGGAAATGCAACAACATAATATATATAAAGTCATTAGCCTGAATCATATGAAATTGCCATTTTTATAGGTCAAAAACTATCAAATGCTGGCAACTTCAAATGGATCAACCTAATAACTATGCATTAGCTTCTACATGGAGAATTTTACTATTTTTATTAAAACTTACATAGGCCATATAAGATTTTAGAAAGGTAATATCTGTTAGATTCAAAAGATAATCTTTTGGATAATGATATGTCATTTACATTTAAGCTTTCAAAATCAGAATATAAGTCATGTATTATTGCTTTAAGGCACATTAGGGGATCTTGATGAGATTGGAAACTCTGTTTTATATCAATTTTCTTGTGGAATTTGAGACATAATTGCCATAACTAGAGCCAGGAAATGTCACAGATAACCTAACTTCTATGCCAAAGCTTTCAAAAACATGTTATCTGTCACACAAAAAAAGAATCTAAAACAAATGTGGTATGTTATGGCGTTTGTTGCCTATCAACAGGTTCATATGCAGAACCCAAAATGACTCCTGCAGTTTTAGGTGAGATCAAGACTGTAAATTCACAGACAAGTTTATATCACCTTAATGAGTTGAAAAATATACTCTTAATACACTATTTCCTACCAAGGTTGTAGCATGTATTGTTGATTGAATATGGGTGTCCAATTATTACAGATATAACATGTTCAAAGTGGTTGTTGAAGCAGTCACATTAGGAAAAGACTCTGTGCTACTTCTTACTGTGCCGAGCTTGACAATTTGGTTTCTATTCCTTTCAATAGAATGTAATCCACTGCATCTACATTAATCTGATCAAAGAAAGACAAGTAATCATGACCAATACTATGTTAAACCACTGATTTACCTGAAGAGATATAAAATTAAAATATAAAATATGTACATGAAGAAAGAATAAAATAAACTTCTTTTAAAATATAAGGCGTAGGTTCAAGGACAGAGACAGTAACATCACTCCTTTGGGTAGTTAGAGAATATAAGTGAGAGATGTGAAAAACTGTCAACACATATATCAATCAGGATAGGCTAGGTTCTTCTAAAATAAAAGAATAAAAAGCTCAAAATCTCAATGACTTAAAACCACTAAGTTTATTTCTGGTTCACATTGTATGTCTACTGCAAGCTGGCTGTGGCTCTGCTCCCTAATATCTGGCTCCAGAACCCAAGTTGAACAAGAAACCACCACCTGGGGCATTGCAAGTTACTCAATGTGAACAGCAAGTGTAATGAATTGCATACTGGCTTTTAAAGCTCGTGTCCAGAGTAATACACACCCCTTTGCTTACTTTCCACTCACACTTGATTGTCCCAAACAAGTCCAATTTCACAAATAACTTCAAGTGGGGTGAGAGCGAACAATACTACAATATACCTGGGGGGGGTGTGTGAAAATATTTGGTGAGCAGCATGAATATCACACTAAGACTTCCACTTTCCTAGTCTGTGGTTGAGACCGAAAAATTGCAGTGTTGAGAGATGCAGCAGCAAAGTGACAGATATCTTGAACAGGGCAAAGAATGGAGATAGAGTAATATTAACGTATGGGGCTGGAACATGCAGTGCTTCCTAGGGCTGTGAAGTTTCAGATGCACAACAACCTTTTCTAGAGATGTGAGAGGAACTACTTACCCGCACAAATGCATAACTCACAGATTTTGTTATCATAAGACAGGAGAAAAGAAGCGAATACAGGGGGTGCCAAAAAAATGTATACACATTTTAAGAAAAGAAAAAGCTGTCTTAAAATTGTAATATTCAATATATACTGATAACAAAAGATAAATACAAGTCATGTGTATACATTATTTTGGCACTGCCGATATAGGGAAATTAGAATTTTAAAAGGAAAGTTGTGTACTGAAAGAATATGATGTAAAATCCACTTCTCTTGGTAACAATCAGTAGTTTACATTGTGACAATTTTCCTTCATCTCCCAGCACCCTGTATTCTATCTATCTATCTTCTACATTTATATCCACATTTATATAATTACTATTTATTTCTATCTATGTATTTTATGCTTTTTATTTGCTCCAAAGTTCTTGTGGTTGCAAGGCTGAAGCCCTTAGCTCTTAGAGGTCACCTTCAGTTCCTTGCCATGTGACCCTCTTCATGGGCAGTTCACATTGTAACAGCTTACTTCTTCAAGACTATCAGAAGCAAGGCAGATAAAGAGCTTCCCAGACAAGAAAAAACTAAAGGAGTTCATCACCAACAAGCCAGTATTACAAGAAAAGTTAGAGATTTCTCTAAGGAGAAGAAAAAAAAGACTAAATGTATGAATAATAAAATGGCAATAACTACATACCTATCAACAATTACTTTAAATGTAAATGGGCTAAGTGCTCCAATCAAAAGACATAGGGTGGCTAAATGGATAAGAAAACAAGGCCCTAACAAATGGAAACTATGAAGGTTTAAGGACCTGCCATCTCAGTTAAATTTTTAGAGCTATGTCACTCTCACCATTATTTGTTGTATATATGGGGGGCAGATAACTCATCTTTCTGGTTTCACAAGTCCACAACTATCAAAAAACTGTACTGCTGGAGCTGTACTTAAGGAATTACACTCAAGGAGACTCGACCATACTTGAACATGATTTAGATGAGGTGATACTGGACTTTGATCTCATGCTGTAATGGGTTGAACTTTATAGGAACCTGAGAGATGGTGAGTGTATTTTTCATATGGAATAGATAGAATCATTGGGGTCCAGAGGAAATACAGTGAAAGGTTGCTTGTAAATTGGCTTCCTGTCATCCCCACCTCTGGTATTCTTTCCCTTGTGTAATCCCTTCCCCTTAAATATGGACTGGGCTTAATTAATCACTTCTAGAGAACAGAATGTAGTAAAAGTAATGGAATGTCACTTCTCAGATTATGTTATAAAGACCATGACACCTATCTTGCTCATACTCTTTCTTTCTGTGTCTCTTATTGCTTGTTTGTTTGATAAAGCAAGTTGTCATGTTATGAGATGCCTTATAGAAAGCCCACGTGTAAAGGAACTGAAGGTAGCTTTCAACCAATGGCTAACAAGGACAGAGGCCCATGAAATACTAAGTAGTGCCAATAATCATGTGAATGAACTTCGAAGCAAATCTTTCCTGAGTTGGTCTTCGGGATAACTGCAACCCAGACGACAGCCTGATTATAGCCTATGAGAAATCATGAAGCAGAGGACACAGACAAACATGTCCATATTCCTGGCTTATAGGAACCGTGAAATAACAACTGTTGTATTAAGCTACTAAATTTTGGAGTAATTTGTTATAACAACACATAACTAATTCGATTGTATGTCATTGTACAACTAGAGAGTCATTTACCCAATACTCTCCCTCATTTTACAGCAGAGTAAAAAAAATGTCAGTAGAATTAAGAACATAAAATATGTTCTTTTAATGTATCTTTTTTTAAGATAAAAAAGTTTTCAATCACGTTGAGATTTGTTTCATTCTTCTTTAAAATAGCATTAACTCTTTCAAAATGTTTAAATAAAAAAAATAACTAAATCACAGAATCATAAAACTGGAAGGGAGTTTAGAGATCAGCTAGCAGTATCCATTCATTTTACAAAAGAGAATTGAAAATCTACTTTTAAAAATTCCCTTCTGTAATTGCCTCCTAAAGTATTTTATGAGCTATGTGAGAAAACTAGGCTCATAATTTTAGCTCAACTTATTTTGAAACCTCAAACAGTATAATCCAATTTAACCAGCTGCTTTATTCACTAGTCTTGACTTTTGGCAATCTCTAAAAAATCAAATCTCCTGTCAAAGAATGAAGATTTGCCACTATTGAGGATAGTTTAAAAAAAAATTAGTTTCAGGCTCTGAAAGCAATTTCAAAAGGAGTTCTAAAACTGCTTTATGCAATAGTAGTATGGCTGGAATAAATGTATATCCTGCCAGGGCAGCTACTTTAAATGGGATATAATAATTTGGATCTGTAATTTCTGCTTTGTCTTTTAAAGAGTAGAAACATTATACACCAAGTATGTAGAAAAAAATAGCCAGCCATCCCATAACAACTACAACAAAAAAATATTAAGTTAAAGGTTTCAAAAAGTGCTTCAATCTTTGCTCAACAATTTATATCTATGATCCTAAATATAACCTCTTGGCATTTTGTAGTTTTCAGCAATTTGTGTTTATGACACTCTTACCACAAGTTCTGTCATTAACTATTGGTTTCTCTAACATTTTCCTTCAATATCATATTTAATAGTAGGATTAGATTTACAATTATGGGAACTATTATTCCTCATTCCTTATCCTTTTATCCTTTTATACAGTTCATACATTCTCCATATTCATACATCTTGACTGAAGCTTAGAATGTAACCATTAGAGTTTTGTGACATAGATTCTAAATTATAAATTAGCTTTTACATGCTTGCTCACTTTGTTGAGTTGTTTGTAGCCAACTTGAACATCGATGTTGAGAATGATTCTATGGCCTTATCTGGTCTCAGAGGGAGAGAATTTCATGTTTTATTAAGTCTGCCATGATCAAAGAGAAAAACTGGCCATATATATATAGATGATGCTTCTGTGAATTACTGTTTTGATTATTATTGCAATGAAAATATCCATAGGTTGAATAATACTTTAGTAGATTCTCAGGCAATTATACCTTAGAAGGAATAAAAGGTTTCCATTGTGTGGAAGTAAAAAGCACGTTTAGCTAGTGTGCATTGGGAATGTGGGATGTTACCATGAAAGAAAATGAAACAGAATTGTTTCCAAGATGGTTTGCATTTCTATAGTTTACAGTTTGATCCTGGTTCATCCTAATTGCTTTTAATTATTTCTTCAATTTGGTATAATTACATCTTCTCATGATTCAGGAATATTACAGAAAACTAGAATATTCATATTATCACATATTTTCAGGACATTGATTTAATGTCAGCTTCATTGTGCTAAGATAGGTTGATTTCCCAGGCTATCATTTGCCTGGAGGGAGGGTACAATTTATCATGGTCATACACATGCTGGAAAAACCTTTAATGAAATTACTTTGTGTTATTCCTGGATATTAAATCAGGAAGCAATCTATAAGTAGTCCCTTACCTGATTCACATCACCTCTATCTTACTAATAGTCAAGACCCAGTGTTGGATGCCTAGTTAATGCCCAGTTTTTGAATGCCACTATCCGTTCACCAATGCCTACAATACAGAAGTTGTGAATTTGACAAGTTTAAACTTCTTTTCCTTCCTGCAGTCATAACTAAGTACAAGAAGATAAGCAACCAGAAAAGTATGAGAACAACTCACACAGGTAAATATGAGTGAGAAAAAATAATTTTCTCTCTACCCTTTGGAGTTCTTCTGGCTGGACTAATAATGAAATTAACATAAAACAGATTAACAGGGGAAATGACCACATTTATTATGTATGTACATATGGGAGTTCCATACAAATATAAGAGACAAGCTGAATAATTATTAAGGTTTATATGCAACCTTGAGTTAAGGGGAAAGGGGGGTTGTGGGTTGGGACTTCAAAGGGCAGAAAGGCAATGCACATAGAGACAGAAAAGCAAATGTTTGGTAAATAAATGTTTGCTGGGCCATCTTTCGCAATAGGACATAGAGAGAACTTTGGTCAAAGGGGCTTCACTATTTTCCTCCCTGTGTGTCAGACATAGTTCACATTAAACTAGTTTTTACACTCATAGCTCCTTTCCTGGAGCAGGTCCTTCATCTAAAGTATTTTAGGTAATTCGGGGGAAGGTCAAAGATTCTTTATAAGACTTTTGTTTCTTAAAAAATGACCAGCTTAAAATAATCAATATCCCAAAAGGCATATTTTGGTGTGGCAAACTCTGCTCCCCCTCATAACTTTGACCAGAATAACCGGAACCAGTTCACAACACTCTAGTTTTACCTGGCATTTTCTCTATAGCTTCCCCTTTCCCATGTTTCCCCCTCCTCCCTCCTCTCACTGGTCTCTCTCTCTATCTCTAAATCTCCTATTGATGTGCGTTTTCTTATTTTTCTACCTCACTTTTCTGTAGTCATTCAGAACTAAATAGAGTGCCAACCTCTGAACCAATCCATAGTATATTGCTGTGACCCGAATCCCATTTTCTCAAGTTACCAATAAATTGCAATTCATTTCTCACAGCTTCCTGACATAACCTCTGACTAGTTCACACTAAATCTTTAGTGCATGCCAGAAATCTAACCTGGTCTAGACTCTAATTCACTTTTATGGTAACTCAATATGTCTTTCTGGGAGGAGAGTTAGCCTAGTTAGCATTATCTAAGTTTTTCTTCAAGTTTGAGACAATATTCCAAATTTGAGAGAAACTATATTCTAATTATAGACAAAGACTTTAAAAAAAAATTTCTTTACAGTATTCTAATGTCATTCCATGACATTTTGTTACAGAATGGCTGAACTTTACTTAAATATATATATATATATATATATATATATATATATATATATATATATGAAGAAAAAAGTTGAAAAACACCGAAGTATACATATTTTCTGAAGTCTAGCCTTCCTTTGGTGGGTTGGGAACTTTTCTGAACCCTTTCTATGAGAAGTAATTGCATGCATACATAAGATGAATTACAATTCAAATCAGTCACCACAAGCATATCAATTGGCTCCCCGGAAAATATAGCAAATTCACTACTGGTAAAGTCTCAAAAATTGGCATGGCAAAGTGAGGTTAAAAAAATAATAATTATAGGGCTGGTCGAGTGGTGTGGTGGTTAAGCGCTGGCCTGTGAAGCCAGCAGCCCCGGTTCGGTCCCACATATGAGGGCCAGTGACACTGCCCTCAAAAAAAAAAAAAATTATAACTTCTCATACCACTAATTACTTAATTTACAGTTTGCATAATAATATTATCAGTGACTCAGCTCAGTTATGCTTTATTTAATAGATTGGAGACTTCACACCACTAAATACTACTTCTCTGCACCACATCCACTATGCTGCAACTGCCAATAAGAAACAAAACAGACTACCACCAACTTGCTTAAAAATCCTTTAAGAGCCTTCACTTAGGCTTACCCTTCATTTCATGTAATAATCTTGCCTCTGGTGTCTGATATGAAGAAGATACAGTATGATCCAGACAGAAGATACGCTATGAATTTTCTGGATTGAGAATGAAAAAGAAAAACATGTTGTGAACAGTTTATTCCTGTAACTTTAAAAGAAAATCTTCATTCCTCTACTAAAAGGAATAAAGCTGGGTATAGGGAAGCAAATTGGTAGCCATGCATATCTATACTTCCAGCAATAGAGTCTTGATGAGTTTACCTGACAGCTACATAACTCCCCTGAAAACTCTTCCTTGTTAATCAGTTATTTGTTTACAGCGAATCTCAGTTAATGCACATTTAAAAATAATTACAGGGCCGGCCGAGTGGCGCATTGGTTAAGCGCTGGTTTTGGGATGCCAGCGGCCCCGGTTCGGATCCCACATGAGGGCCAGTGACACTGCCCTCTACAGCTAACAACAGCTCCACCTGGAGCTGGGCTGTGCGAGCCCCGGCGACGGAGTAGGCTGCAGACCCTGCTGCAGTGGGCTGCCATAGGCTACAGTGAGAGGCCGGCAGCCAGCGTGAGTGGCCGGCAGCCAGCGTGAGCTGCCAGTAGCTGTGGTGAGCGACCATCCAGAGTCCGGCTACCAATCTACCTCATCAGGGTAGAGCGCAATGATGATACCAACATGGGCCAGTGAAGCAGCGTCCTCCACAACTAGACTGAAAGACAAAAAGACAGCAACTTTTCTGTTCCCCTCCCCCAATTCCCCAATAAAATCTTAAAATAATAATAATAATAATAATAATAATAATAATAATAATAATAATAATTACATGGTCAGAAAAAGCTTTCACAAACTTCCAAAATGTTTGGAACTTTCTGTCTGTCTCCCATTTCTGTCTGTCTCAAAATAGAACATCATTGACCAAAAGGATGTTTTAAAGCTAACATCCTGAAATGCAGGGTAAGGCAGATAGAAAGCAGGCTCTCTTCGAGTGAGTCAGTTTATTACTACGTGGTCACATTTCCTAAAGGGCATATAAATATCTCTTCTCATAATATCAAGAATTAGAACTATTCGAAGAACCAAAGAAGAAAACATAAAAGGTATTGCCTAGGGGCAAATATCAGTAACAAGATGGAAAGCTTGCTAGGAGAATTAGAAACAGCATGGAAGATACAAACTACAAGAAATAATAATATAAAAACAAACTTGAGTCAGAGAAGCAAAACATTCAGGCAATAAGTGTCATACAAAATTTCTAAAAAAGGAAGAAGAATTGAAAAGTAGAGCAAACTTGTAAGAATTTTCAATAAAGGTAGCAAAGATCTAGTAAAAATGTTTATATCTAGACATTGAGATAGTGGCTGAAGGCATATTCTATGTTACAACAGGAATACCAATATAGATAGAAGCTGTCCTGGAGATGATGAACAGTTCAAGTGGTAGAATGAAATTGGATGTTGTTAGAGAAGTAAGGAGAAAAGTCAATCGAGAAGGCAAAAGAAAAAGAGATCCTTGTGGAAATATCCAATTGAAGTCTGAGAACCTTGTGACTGACACATAATACGATTATTCTTTCTTAAGAGAATAGATAAAACTAATGTTTAACTATCCTCATTAAGAATTTCCTTTCTGAAATACATGCTGAATATTTGCCCCAAAGGAGCATGAGTAAGAGTTACAACTCTTATTTTTTTTTTTTTTTTTGAGGGCAGTGTCACTGACCCTCATATGTGGGACACGAACTGGGGCTGCTGGCTTCCCAAACCAGTGCTTAACCACTGTGCCACTCGGCCGACCCAACAACTCTTATTTTTAAAGTGGCTTTGTTAAGGACTCCCTTTTCTTCCTCTTATATGCAAGTCTCATAGATGAGTTAGAAACATGTACTATTTTATTCCCAAATAAGACACAAGGAAGTTGTAATTGGATCTTACCAAAACCCACACATTCTGTATTGAAGAAAGTAGTGAAAAGGGGCTAGAACCTCCTCTGTGCTGGAATGGTATCAGGGAATTTTGTGCAGGAAATTGGATGGAGCTTCTTATTAGAGGCAGATCGATTGGGAGGTCCATGATGATCAGGCTTATAGCCATCGTACTTGTATGGGCCTCAAAACAGATTATGCTTTAGGTATGATCTGATTTTTGTTGTTGTTTTAATATTCTCTTTGATGTCAGGATAATTCTGATTAATTTTATCATTCTTCATTCCTTTTATTTCATATTCCATTATTTTTATCTGAATTTTCTCAGTTCTTTAATACATAAATTTATGTTTGAAAAAGATGGTACCATTTACATAGTCCAAGTTAGTGTCAGTAATGTCTCATTTGTTTCATTGAAACATCTTTAAAATGCTTATAGAATGTCCTGTGAACAATCATAACTGATTCTGTGTGTGGACTAATGCAACCAGTTAATGCCTCTGGTGGCCCGGCTACCAGTATTCCCTGACTTGTATTTCCTGACGTTACCACTTGAGAAGAATTGAGAAATTGCTCCTCTTATCATAGTTATGACTTTTTTAAAAATATCAGGTGAAGTGAGTGTAATGTCTACTTTTTAAAGCGTTTTGGATTTATGTTTGGATACTTTTATGTTTTTGTTTATTTATTTGTTAGTTTTTCATAAGGGGGGGTCCTCAAACTGCAAAAGCTTCAAGACCATAAAAACTATATAAGCTGCTGGCTGGGTAAAACCTGCTATTGTCCACTGTAAAGGTTAAGCTGTGCTAGATGGAAGAATCACAGCAATTCAAATGATTCAAGAACCTGATGGCTGAAAGCACTATAGCATCATCTGGACGTATACTGATGTTGCAATCGATAGGGAGTATAAGTATTCATACTTGTTGACCCACCCTATTCATGTCATTGTTATTCAAAGACTCAAAGCATTGTCTAGACTAGCATACAGGGGCTTCTTCAATATTGGCAAATCTTAGAACATTATGTCACCCCAATATAAGAAATTATTGCCAGGAGAGTTTGGGGGGTAGAGGTGGTAAAAATTCAATGCAGGATTTATTAACTTATTAATTTTTATGTTTATCTTAATTATTAACACATTAAATATAATTTCCCATGAGATGCTCATCAAGTTATTTTCTATTTAAAATTCCATTTTCAAGAGGCTTAACCAAGCACTATAGCAAAAATGCCTTGTATAGGGACCAATGGCTACCTGATTCATACAATATTACTTAAGAAAGGATGAAAAGAGGTACAGTTCCAAATTAACATATCAGTAGTGAAGGTCTCATCTCTAAAGCTTAAAACACTTGTACAGAAAAGAGTTGGCAAACATTCCACTCTCCATACCAGAGGGAGATGACTAAAGTTTAGGAATTAATCATACCTGGGAGTCAGTCTTTGAGGAAAAAAATGGGATTCAATATTAAAGTTCATCTAATTAATTATTCAGGTAGAACATCCAGGCATAGCAATGCTCTAAATGATACTCTATACAATTATGGGGTTCAGTGAGAAGTATCTTGATAATTATGAAAATCACTTTCTCAAAATTATTTTTTTCTGATGCCAAATTTAGTGGATAGACATGTATTTTGTTTGGTCTCCTCAGTATTTTAAAAATTGGACATTTATGGCTGGCCGAGTGGCACGGTGGTTAAGCGCTGGCTTGGGAAGCCAGCGGCCCTGGTTCGGGTCCCACATATGAGGGTCAGTGACACTGCCCTCAAAAAAAAAAAAAAAAAATTGGACATTTTGCATGTAATTCTAGATCTCCAAAAGGAGAGAAGAGTGAAGAGAAAGCAGAGTGAAAAGAGAGAAAGGAGGTAGATGACAACACTGCCTATATGCCTGAAAAACAACAACTGTTATGCCTCTGCAAAGGCATAAAAGCTCATTCTACTTTGCCTTAATCCCCATCTTTACCTATTAATAACACCACGTACACTTCACTCATTTATTTTATCTGCTTGAAGACTGAATGCCTCTATTTGTGATTTTTGGTTTAGAATGCACCCCACACTGATGACTTTTCTTGGATATGTGTTTCATTTAAATGTTCTTTAATTTATGGGGATTCACTCAACAGTAGCATATACTGGTACAAATATTGAAAAAAATCTGGTTTCTGGTCAAGACTGTGGAGTAGGTAAACATTGTGCTTACCTTCTTTCAACACCACATTGAAATTATAACTAAACTATAATATAAAACAATCATCATTGAGAGTTGTCTGAAGTTTTGCTGAACCAAAGCCCTACAACTAAGGACATACAGAAGACACCTTGAGACTTGTAAGAGGGGCAAAGACACAAATCAGCTGGTCCCACACCTGTGTGTCACCATTAAAATTTGAGAGGGATATCTCAGCTATGGAATTTCCCCCCAGAGGAGAAAAAGGTCCCAGATTTCCAGTACTGGGGAAAATAATTTCTGGTTTTGAAAACCAGTGGAGATTGTGGCTGAGTGGGCCAGAGGGCAGCTGCACTCCAAGGCGCTCCTCCTAAAGGGACCATGCATGGACTTACTCACTGATGGACTAGCTCACTCTGAGCTCCAGTGCTGGGGTAGCAGGTTGAATGGTAACAGGGAAATACGGGGAAGAACTGAGTTGACAGGCTGCAGGTTGAGGGCTGGAGGGGTAGCATTCTCCTGGATGGAGGAGCTGGCAGAAGCCATTGTTTTGCTGTTGAGCCCTCCCCCTTCCTGACATGCAAATGCATGTGGTTGCAATTTATGTCTTCATCATCACGGCTAACACTGTTCATTTTCCCTGATTCCCTGAGACCATGTTTCACCCAGCTTTCAAGCCCACCAGGCCTCCTTCAGGGGCTTTTTCATACAAACTGCTTGCTGCAGTTTATGCTGCAGGATTTCCTAATGTTCCTCAAAAGTTCACAAAACGCAAACAAGCAGCATCTGACTTCAGCATGTCCTGTACCTCTGGCTGAGCTGCACTAGTGGCAGCTGGCCTTAGTTTTCAGCTTGGCTTCTCAAGGCACCTTGAAGCACAGCATGGTTTGTGTCCATCTGCAATTGCTTTGCAGCTCATGCCAGGTGGTCCTGGGCAGGGCATAGGCTGTGGCTTAAGTAGCCTGCAGTGGGTCTCCTCTCAGGTGGCTCTGGAGCTGGAACACCCAATGGCCAGCTATAAACTGACCTGGAGCATCACCCAGCTGCCTCGAAGGATAACAAACCCAAAGGGCAGACAGGACAGGCACCAGAGCCCTGCTGAAGCAAACCCTGCTCTGTTGGGTGAGTCCCTGCATCACAACTCCTTCACTATAGTTATGGCCAATTGTCACAGCAAATGAGCCTGGGGGTTAATCCCTCCTATTGACATATAAATAGCAACCAAGGCTCAACTACAACAGGAGGGCACATACAACCCAGACAAGGGACACACCTGGAGCACCTGGCTCTGGTGACAAGGAAGACTGTGCCAATGGGCATCACAGGACACTCACTACATAAGGCCACTTTACTAAGACCAAGAAGTATAACAGACCTACCTGAAACATAGAAATGAACACAGGGAGGCAGCCAAAATGGGGAGACAAAGAAGCATCTCAAATAAAAGAGCAGAATAAAACTCCACAAAAACAACTAAACAAAATGGAAGCAAGCAATCTACCAGATGCACAGTTCAAAACATTGGTTATAAGATGCTCAGTGATCTCAGGGAGAACCTCAAAAGAGAGATAGGACATGCAGATTAGATGAAGTGGGAAATGACAGTAAATTAGATGAAGCAGAGGACCGAATCAGTGATTTAGGAGACAAGGTAGCAGAAAACACGCAAAAAGAACAGCAGAAAGAAAAAAAAAATCCCAAAAAGTGAGGGCAGTTTAAGAGGCCTCTGGGACAATATCAAGTATACTAACAATCATATCATAGGGGTACCAAAAGGAGAAGAGAGATAGCAAGGAATTAAAAACTTATTAAGAAATAATAACAGAAAACTTCCCTAACCTGGCAAAGGAAATAGATATTCAAGCCCAGGAAGCACGGAGAGACCCAAACAAGATGAACCCAAAGAGGACCACACCAGGACATATCATAATTAAAATGTCAAAGGTTAAAGGCAAAGACAGAATTCTTAAAAGCCAGAAGAGAAAAGCAGTTAGTTACCTACAAGGGAGCTCCCATAAGACCATCACATGATTTCTCAACAGAAACTTTGCAGGCCAGAAGGGATTGGTAATAAATATTCCAAGTGATGAAAAATAAGGACTCACAACAAGATTGCTCTACCCAGCAAAGCTATCACTTAGAATCAAAGAACAGATAAAGAGCTTCCTAGACAAGGAAAAGCTAAAGGGTTTCCTCACCACCAAACCAGTATTACAAGGAATCTTAGAGGAACATCATTAAGATGGGGAAAAAAAAAAAGAAGAAAATCAGAAATATGAAACATAAAATAACAATAACTACATATCTATCAACAATAACTTTAAATGCAATAAATAAATTAAATGCTCTAATCAAAAGATATAAGATGGCTGGATGTATATGAAAATAAGACCTATACATATGTTGCCTACAAGAGGCTCACTTTAGATTGAAAGACATATATAGACTGAAAGTAAAGGGATGGTAAAAGATATTTCATGAAAATGGAAAAAAACTAACAAATAAAAGCTGAGGTAGCAATACTTATACCAGACAAAATAGACTTTAAAACAAAGGCTATAACAAGGGATAAAGAAGGACCCAGTATTGCCTCTCCTGGGTGTTCATCTGAAGAAACCGAAATGCTATTTTAAGAGAATATGTTCATCTATATCTTCATTGCAGCATTGTTTACAATGGCCAAGATATGAATGCTACTGGGTGTACCTGAATGGGACAAGATAAGGTAACCTGGGTGTCCCTAAATGGATGAATGAATAAAGAAGAGTTGGTACATCTATACAAAGTAATATTACTCAGCCATAACAAGAATGAAATATTGCCATCTGAACAACATGGATGGACCTAGAGGGTATTGTGCTGAATGTAGTAAGTCGGGCAGCGAAAGACAAATGTCGTGATTTCACTTATAGGTGGAATCTTAAAAGCAAAATAAACAAACAAAACAGAAAGAAACTCATAGATTCATAGAACATTTTGATGGCTTCCAGATGGGAAGGAGGTTTGGTGATGGATGACAAAGGTGAAGGGATTAAGAAGTATAAGTTAGAAGTTACAAAATAGTCAATGGAATGTAAAGTAAAGCATAGGGAATGTAATCAATAATATGATAGTAACTAGGCATAGTGCCAGGTGGCTACTGGACTAGTTAAGGGAGTCACTTCTTTTTTTAGGCGAGGGAGGCGGAAATCACATCTTAAATTATATAAATATCTAACCACTATGCTGCACACCTGAAATTAATATATAATAATATTGAATGTCAACTGTAATTGAAAAATTTAAAAATGAAGGAAAAAGAGAAAGGGAAATAAGTTGTTCTAAGTTCCAGGTATAAAACAAGTCATGGGGGTGAATTGTACAGCATGGGGAATAGTCAATAATACTATGATAGCATGGTATGGTGTCAGATGGTTGCTGGACTTATCATGGTGATCACTTCTTTAGGTATATAAATGCTGAATACTATGGTGTGCCCCTGAAACTAATATAATATTGTATGTTGGCTGTATTTTAATAAAAATATTAAAAAATTAAAATAAAAAATATAAAAAAATACATATGTTGAAACCTCAAGAACATATCAATATGTAAAGAGAAAATGAAATTATAATAATGTCTTGATTACTAATTTAAAAATGGCTATGTAGAACAATAAAGATTATTAACTGTAACCCTCCAATCTCACACACATATACAAAAATCCAACAAGGAAGCTCCAGCTTCAGCATTAGCAATGACTCAGAGCCATTTGTCCTTCACCTGTTCTTTGAGGCTTGGGTATCCACCTGCTTCACTGACCAGCTTGCCAAACACTGAAGCTGCTACTTCATTTCAAGCATCAGACTTGGGCACTTATTTTAGCAGGAGGGGGCCTAGATTCAGGGAGAGGTGGAGTGTTCTGTGGAGGTAGGTAGAAATTCAGGCAGATGACTAGAAGATAGAGACACTTGGAGGACAGTTGTGTACCTGAAGGCATGGGGGCCAAATGAGTCATGAAGAAACCTGTGAGGGGAACTTCCTTTGCAGGATACAATTCTTAGGTGTCTTCGCTTTTAGTAATCAAGTATAACATTTTGTAATCGTTAACCTTCTCTTCTGAAATTGCCCTAGTATCTTTTCTTTTAAAGATTTCATTGGGGAATTGGGAAAGGGGAATAGTGTTGGGGAACTGGAGAAGGGGAACAGACAAGTCATTGTCTTTCAATCTTAATTGTGGAGGGCTCAGCTAGTGCAGCTCCAAGTCCAGTCGCCATCGGCGCCCGTTGGCAGCTCAACTCAAGGTGCCGTGTTCAATCTTAGTTGCGGGTTGGGTATAGTCCACCATCCAATGTGGGAGTTGAACTGGCAACCTTGTTGTTAGGAGTATGTGCTCTCACCAGCTGAGCCATCCTGCCACCTATTGGCAGCTCAGCAGCAGCTCAGCTTGGGCGCAACTCACTGGCCCCTGTGGGATTTGAACCGGTAACCCTGTTGCTCAGAGCTCGTGCTCTTAACAAACTAAGCCACTCAGCTGGCCCTGACCTAATTTTCTAATAAAGAAATTTTCATTTGGCTAAACATCTGTTGTAGTTGTCTCTAAGAGATTAAAGTGGCAGGTTAATAGAAGGAAAGAAGGCTTTCTTATCCCATTAATCTCTGGTACCAGGAAAGAGTGGCAGTTGTGGCTATCTATAGCTGTGTAACAAGCACCTCCATATTTTAAGCTATAAAAGAAAAAAGATTATGCTCACAAATATGCAAATTGGGCAGGAGGTCTGCATGGATGTTTGCATAGCTGAGGGCTGGAGAAGCAAGCCATGTATTTCTCTCTCTTAATGTAGTCTTAAAACCTCTCCAAATGGTCTTTTCATGTAATCTCTCCAGCAAGGCAGCCTCAGGAAGGTCAAGTTTTTACATACCAGCTAAGCACTCTAAGTGTGAAGGCAAAGCTTCTTATACTCTCACCTTAGCAGCCAGAATAATACAAAGTCTAGATGTTAAAGTGCATTTAATGCTGGACTCAGAACTCATTCTCTATTACTTTACACATAATTAGAATAAACACAGGGATATTTTAGCTGATAATGAATTCTAAGTGGCTTAGTAGTAAATTGGTGCAGACTGGGGTGAGAGATGCTGCTGGAGGTACATTCACTGACAGCAACAAGAAACAATTAAGTCTTAAAGCCTCCTAATCCCAGCATTTTCCCTCTTCCCAGGCTCTAGTCCCCACCATGCAAGACTCTGGGGTCAGTGCTCTTTCTTTGCAAGTTCATCTTTATTCCCAATTCCCAAGGTCAATAGTAACTTAAATAAACAATCTCTTCCTGAGGCTCTGCATTAGGTTATCTTTGATATGGATCTGACCTTGAAGTTTTGTTTCTGTTCTAATAACTGAGAGTCCTCTCATTCCTGAGTCTCCCAATTCCCCTAATTCTTCTAACTGGGATTCAGTCTAGGTCCTTGTTTTCAGGATGTTATTTTTACACCTGATATCCAAATCTCTCCTGCATTGGGGTTCTCCCCTCCTAAGGATTACCCACAACCTATGAATCCCTGTTCAGCCAGGAGGGCTATCTCACCCTGTGGGGGGCCAACACATGCCAACTTCCTGTCTGCTGAACTACTAAGTGGCCCTAAACCAAGCCTCCAATGTCAGATTATCCTCATGCCCCAATTTTTTATTGTGAAACTCTACTGCTGACTGTATAGCTGAAGGATTGAGTGGGTGGCCAACTCTTGACTGTGTTACGTGGCCTGAATTTCTTGTCACCACTGTCTGCTGCCTGAGTGTGCTTATGTCTCCCTAGTGGCAGGTCCAGTGCTAGATGATGTAATTGCTATTTCTCCCAGTGCCTGCCCCATTATGCTGTCCTATAAATGGTAGGCAATGGCATGCCCTCTTGACGCCCTAGATATGATCTTAATATCCCCCATATTAAAGAAGCAGAAGGGAAAAAATAAATATAGAACAACTATAAAATCAAATGAAAATGCAGCATTATTCTGTGAACAAAGAAACACCTCAAGAATAAAGACAACACTAACCTACATTTTTTGGGTACTTCCTTATTATGTGTCAGGCAGTCTTCTAGGCCCTTTACATGTGTGAATTCATTGTATCCTCACAACAACTAGGTGATGTACAAAGGCATCAAAAGATGTCAGTGTATCCTAGTCAGGTATGATAACCCAAGCCCATAATGATGGTCCTGAGTCATCAAGTCATCAAATGAGTTCAGACTATAGAGTAGAAAATTTTATAAGACACTTCAAAGCATTTGCTCAAAATCTATTAAAAACAATGGCATTTCATAGGGTCAGCTTCTGTTCTCTGGAAAATTCATTTAGGGGGCACCATAAAAATGAATTGTTACTGTCTTATGGCCATTATCAGATTTATTTAATGCTTGAGTTATAGCACATATTTAATTTAGACCTAATTCTTTACAGGGCATAGTTATATATGCTAATATATTTCTGGAGTTGCACCAGAAATAATTTTGTTTACAGTGTAACATATTTTGATGCTTCCGAATTTTTAGATTATATAGCTCTTTTCAGAATTAAGATCAACAATAACCAAAAGTGGTACATTTAAAAGATAATACACCCCAAAATGAAAATAATGTGTCATTGTTTTCCCTCTGTAACATATTTGTAGAACCTTAATAATAAACATCATTTCCATTTTTCTAAAAGTTTGGCCAGGTGAATAAATAAACTTTGTTCCTTATATTACTCATATATTTCTTTCTTTTTTTTTTTTTTTTTTGAGGGCAGTGTCACTGGCCCTCAACTGTGGGACCCGAACCGGGGCCCCTGGCTTCCCAAGGCAGCGCTTAACCACTGCACCACTCGGCCGGCCCTTTTTTTTTTTTTTTAACAATTAAAAATTTTTTTTATTGGGGACCAGCATAGTGTGTTTTTCCAGGACCCATCAGCCCCAAGCCAAAGAGTGGTTCCATCCCAGTTGTAGAAGGCACACCTCAGTGGCCCACATGGGAATGGAACCCGCAGCCCCAGTGCTATAAGCCCAGCTCCAACCAACTGAGCCAACCGGCCACCCCTACTCATTATATTTCTTTAAAAAATGAATTGCACTGGACAGATACATGCAAAAAAAATGAAACTGGACTACTTTCTTATACCATATACCAAAAAGAACAAAATGGATTAAAGACTTAAATGTAAGACCTGGAACCATAAAACACCCAGGAGAAAACATAGGTAATAATCTCTTTGACATTAATCTTAGTAATAGCTTTTTGAACACTTCCCCTTGAGCAATGGAAACAAAAGCAAAAATAAACAAATGGGCTTACATCAAACTAAAACGTTTCTGAACAGCAAAGGAAGTCATGAAGAAAATGGAAAGACAACCTACAGGATGGGAGAAGATACTTTTCAAATGATATATCTGATAAGGAGTTAATATTCAAAATATATAAAGAACTCATACAACTCAATTGAAAAAATTGAATTAAAAAAATTGGCAGAGGGCACAAAGAGACATTTTCCCAAGAAGACATACAGCTGGCTAACAGACATATGAAAAGATACTAAACATCAGAGAAATGCAAATCCAAACTGCAATGAGATATCACCTCACACCTGTCAGAATGGTTATTAGCAAGAAGTCAACAAATAACAACTACTGGTGAGGGTGTGGGGAAAAGGGAACACTTGTGCACTGTTGGTGGGACTGTGAATTGGTGCAGCCACTATGGAAAACAGTATGGAGGTTCCCAAAAAACTAAAACTAGAACTATAATACAAGCCAGAAACTTTACTTTTAGGGATTTATCTGAAGAAACCGAAAACACTCATTTGAAAAGATATATGAACCCCTATGTTCACTGTAGCGCTATTTACAATAGCCAACATACGGAAGAAATCTAGGTGTCCATCAATAGATGAATAGATAAAGAATATGCAATATATATGTACAATGGAATATTATTCAGCAATAAAAAAGAATGAAATGTTACCATTTGTGACAACATGGATGAACCTACAGGGTGTTATGCTAAGTGAAATAAATCAGACAGGGAAAGACAAATACTGCAGGATTTCACTTATATGTGGAATCTACAAAAACAAATGAACAAACAAAACAAAAACAGACTTAGAGAAATGGAGAACAAACTGGTGGTTGCCAAGGGGTGGGAGTGGGGGGATTCATGAAAAAGGTGAAGAAAATATAGTCAATAATATTGTGATAACTTTGCATGGTGACAGATGGTTATTAGACTTAGTGTATTTATAACATCATAAGATATATAAATATTGAATCACTATGTTGTACACCTGAAACTGATATAATATTGTATGCCAACTATACTTTAATAAAAAATTTAAAGAGTGAATTCTGATTGCCTTACAATTAAGGAACAGTTAGTTTGTTAAAGGTCATGATTTAATTACATCAGTCTAGAGTTGATGGCCATATTATCTTGTTAGCATCCAGAACTTTTAGGCCACTGCAAGTCTAACTAAATAAAACACTCTGTCATAAACCTTTTCTGAGAAAGGAAGATAGGGGTATTAAAAACACATACAAAGCCAGTGGCCCCGGTTCGGTCCCACATATGAGGGCCAGTAACACTGCCCTCAAAAAAACAAAAAAAACATACAAAATAAAAAAAATAATAAAAAAGATATCTGGGACATTTAAATGTTTCTTTTTAAGAAATTCCTGACATTGGTAATGGTTGAAATAAAAAGGCAGCATATGGTAGGCATTTCTCTACCCTGGCATCACATGAGAATTATAACAAGACCTTTGAACAAAAGCTTGGGCTTCACCCCTGAATGATTAAATCAGGATTTAAGGGAGTAGGCCCTGGACATCTGTGGTGTATTTAAAATTTCTCTACAGTGAAGCAAGCTTGAGAACAATGACCAAGGCCAGAGGCTGGCAAACCTCTGTTGCTGGGCTGGCCACTTTGTAACTAAAGTTTTTCCGAAACACAGCCATACCCATTTATATACTCATAGACTCATGTATTGTCTATGGCTGCTTTGGGGCTATAAAGACAGCACTGAGTTGTTGAGACAGAGACCATGTAGCCCTGAAAGCCTAAAATATTGCTATCTAACTCTAAGAAAAAGTTTACCACCCCTACTGTAGGCTAACATAATATCACAGTATTTTTATGGTGTTATTTTATAGCTTGTATGTGCATAGTAGAAATACCATACAAAACCAACACATTATAACTCATAAAGAGTAGACTTTCAAGAAATGTTAGTCAGCTCCCTTCTCTATCCCAGCTACTTAAATATCTTCTACATATTCAATACAGCAATTGTCTTGTCTCTGAGATAAAAACTTTAAATCATTATATCTTAACTCCAGAAAAGACCATTAGTAGTTCAAGATCATTTGAACTATGCCAAAGTTATTTCACTTGTAATATCTATGTTTCTCTTGATCCATGCTCCCATACCTCTTCTCCCTCCTGGATCTTTTCACGGTGTTCCCTGAAATGAATACTCTCCATATCAGCTTGCTAGGGCTGCACTAACAATATACCACAGACTGCGTGGCTTAAACAACAGAAACTTATAAACTCACATCTCTGGAGGCTGGAAGTCCAAGATCAAAATGTCTGCAGGTTTTGTTTCTCCTGAGGTTTCTTTTCATGGCTTGTAGATGGCCACTTTCTCAATGTGTCCTCACATGTCTGTTCTCTATGAGGGTATGCCTGGTTTCTCCTTTCCTTCTTATAAGAACCCCAGTCATATTGGATTAGGGCACCACCTCTCCTCAATTTAACTTAATCACTTCTTTGAAGGTGCTATTCCCAAATACAATCACATGGATCAGGGACCACCATATGATCTAATTTAACCTTATTACCTCTTTGGTTTTTTTTTTTGTGTTTTTTTTTGAGGGCAATGTCACTGGCCCTCACATGTGGGACCCGAACTGGGGCCGCTGGCTTCCGAAGCCAGCGTTTAACCACTTCACCACTTGGCCGGCCCTTATTACCTCTTTAAAAGGCCCTATCTCCAAATACTTTTACGTTCTGAGACACCAGAACTGAGACTTCAATATATGCATTTGGGGTGGGGGGTTGAGTGTGAAGGAGACACTCCCTTATTAACCAACTCCCCTAGTTAAAACCTGTTTTAACTAGAACCTGACTCATTTCAGTAAAATATTTTTTTCTCTCAACTTGGACATATGTTTCATCTTATGTTTCATTTAGCTAACTCTTGTTTATCCTTTAGGTCTTGGCCTAAATACCCTAAATATCACTTCTTTAAGAAGGCCACTCAACACTCTGGGTGGTTCTCCTGTTTCATGCGCATGACGGCACCTTGTAATTTCAGATTATGTTAAGATTTTATTTTATTTTATTTAAATAAGCTTTACTGATGTATAATTTATATGCAATGAAGCTCACCAATTTTAAAGGTATAATTCAATGAGTTTTCACAAAATTATACAATAGTCATAATCACTACAACAATTATGATTTTTTTTTTTTTTTTTAAGGGCAGTGTCCCTGGCCCTCATATGCAGGATCAGAACCCGGGCCGCTGGCATTCCAAGCCAGCTCTTAACCACCGCGCCACTTGGCCGGCCCAACAATTATGAAATTTAACATTTTTTTTAACCCTAAAAAGATCCCTTGGGTCCATTTGCAATCAATTCTCTCTAGCTACAAGCAACCACTGGTCTATTGTACATCACTATAGTATTGCCTTTTCTAGAATTTTGTATAAATGGAATGATACAGTATGCAGTCTTCCAATGATTACTCCCTTTCACTTATCATAATGCTTTTCAGATTCACATATAGTACGCATATCAGTAGTTCATTCCTTTTGATGAACAGAATTTCATTGCACAGATATGCCACAAATGATTTAACCCATTCAAGAATGTATGAACATGTGGTTTGTTTCCAGTTTGGGGCTATTTACAATAGCTACTATAAACAATCACATACAAGTCTTTATGTTAACATGTTTTCATTCTTTGGGTAAATACCTAGGACTAGAATGGCTGGGTTGTGTGGTAGGTTTATGTTTAGCTGTTTTATAAAGGTCAAATGGTTTTCAAAGTATACAATTTTATATTTCCATCTGAGTTGTTTAAGAGTTAATATTACTCCATGCCCTTACCAACACTTAGTATTTTCAGCTATTAATTTTAATCATCCTAGTGGATACTTAGTGATATTAATTGCAATTTTAATTTCTTTTTTAATGACTAATGATAGTGAGTTAAATTCTACTTAATACCTTTAAGTGCTTGCAGAAAGTCTATCTTCCCTCCCCGTTAGGTTGTAAACCCATGACAGCAGAGATGGCATATTTCTTTCTTTTGTGTTTTTTTGTTTGTTTGTTTTTTTGAGGGGGAAGGGACCTCTATGTTCTATATTCTTTTAAAATATTTTAATGGAATATTGCAAAGATACAGAAAAGTAGTAAATAACAAACCCTTGTGTATTCTCCACCCATGTATAAGAATCATCAAACCAAGCCCCTCACGTTTCATCTATTAACACCTCTCAAATTCCCTACACAAACACACACACAGTGATTAATTTTAAAACAAATTCACAACTACATCTTTTTTGTTCACAGATATATCTCTAGTGTTTAAAACAATGTCCAAACATGGAAGGTACTCAATAATTATTTGAATGACTAAATTTTATCTTTTACTTTGAACTCATTTTATCTTATATTCTTCCATCAATGACAGACCATTACTTTGATTCAGCTACTTAATGGACCTGAGCTTTTTAAGTGAATTTAAACAGGAACATATTAAGCTTCTTTCAAAAACTGCATCTATCCTCTAACTATTGTCAGAGGAATGGTAGAAGCTCAGAAATACTAAATTTTCTTTAATCTGATCAACATCACTTGATTACTTGCTGAGATGCTTTAGTTGTGAAGCAGTGTGTCTGGATTAATCAGCCAAAAAAGTGAGCTGCAGCTATGGTAAATGTCTAGCTTTTAGAAGCTGTTTCCCGAAGTCTATATTAGGTTGAATACTGACTAGTCCATCATAGAAAAAATGGGGGCTGGAAGAGAATTGCCTGAGTTAAGTTCGATGCTACTTTAATACATAAACCATCTAATTGGCTATCAGAATGAAATAAACAATAAGAATAGCCTGTAGCAGAAAAACATTCATAGGGTGAAGATTGGGCAAAAATAAAGCAGATGTAAGTCAAATTCCTGGAGCCTACTTCTTTCTAAGTCATAATTAACAATGTAAAACTTTTCTAAGAAAACTGTTCTCCTACTGGTTAAGATACAAACCCTCCAAGAAACTTGCTCTTCTACTGGTGAACAGATATGAGAAGACAGAAATTACCTCTCCCATATTCCTCTAGTTTGGTCCTACAGTTGATCCTGAACTAAAATGCTTCTGAATCTTCTAGTTTAAAAAAAACAAATGCCTAAAAGGAAGGATGTGCTTTCAAAAACATAAGTTATGTGTGATAGCCACACCTTTGTTTTCCCAGAGAACAGCAATTGGATGATTCAAAAAGTTTAATTAAGAGGTGATACTGATTCATGACTTGCAGTTTTTTTGTTTTTCCTTCTCTGTGGTAACTGAGCCAAGGTAAGGTGTGTGCATGAGTTGAAACAATTCTTTTACACAGTTGGCTTTTCACGCCATGGGCTATGGACTATGTGACACAAAAATATCACATTTTTAAAGTGGCAGTTTAATAATTTCTGCTAATCCTCATGTTGTGGTTAGAAGCCAATAGCTCCATTAAAGCTACAGTTTAAAATAGCAATTATTTTAAAGTATGTCTCTTTTGTACACCACTAGTAAATTGGATTATGTTTTCTGAGCCTCCCAGGAGCATTAGCCAAAGCATATCTAAAGCTTTTCCAGTATTATAAATCATCTTTATAGGCTCACAGATATTTTATAATAAAGGTTGGGATTTCCCTAATCTTTTTAATGTGAAATTCATGTTTCCTTCTCTCCATTAATCCTTATCCCACTCACACATTAAATTTATCTAGACTATCAGCCAAAGTGGAGTGCTTGTTTACTTTCTTCATAAAGCCAGTCTCTTCATCCAAATTACCCATGGTAGATTAGAACTCTTTTCTGACCTTGCTGCAAGAAAACTGGTAACTTGGTAATTCTGAATTGCACGTAGATGATAGGCTTATAAATTACCCACTTGTTGTGTTGGTATTAATTTAAAAGAGGAGGCTTTTTTCCCCCAGAAACATGTGAAAAGTTGTGAGAAAAATAAGGGAGGACTTCTTTTCTTTGTGCACTCGAAATGAATCCAATATTAAGGCACAAATTCAAAAACTGCTTATCATTGGCAACTTGTAGTTTGTGTTGCTGGATGTGTGCCTACATAATTACCCAATATCTTAATTAAAAAGAAATTCCCACTTGTCAGTATATTTTAATTCTGAGCTCTGCCTGACTTTGTAGAAAGTCTTCTCTAACCCCATACTAAAGTAAAAAACAAAACTAAAACCAAACAAATAAACACAAACCACTCTTGAAAGAGCTCTAGCCAAATGATCAATGCCACATTTAAGAGGAAACATGTCATGAGAATCTGAATCTATGAAAATGTGTTTCTTTAGTACAAAATCAGGAAAAAAATTGTTATTAGACAATTTGCTTTAACGTCAGTAAAAGAATATAGAAGACACTACTAAAATAAATGTAATTTAGAATTTTAGGAAACTATTTTTTTGTGTCGATAGCTCTGCATTAATCCTAATAATCAACTTCTTATCAGCTTGCTATTTCTTTTTTCATGTCTTCTTTTGTCTACAAGTAATATAGTGTCTACAAGTAATAGAATAAATAACTTAAACAGTTTAACGAAAGTAATACAATTACCTCACACTCACACAAAAGTCTAAAGGCTGGGTGCTTTCAGGATTGGTTCAACAGCTTAGTAATACTGCGAAGGATTCAGGTCTTTCCACATTTCAGCTCTCCATTTTCCATATTTCAGCTCTCCATTCTCTGAGAATTGTCTTAAACCTTACATTTATTTAAATCTCTTAGATATAAAAGTGTAGCTGTAGTTTAGGTATCACATGAAGAAATGGCAACATCTGCCATAAAAAAAAGTTTCAGATTCCCTCTATATATCTTTTTCTTAATAGGAAGGAAAACCTTTTCCAGAAATTTCTTAGCCATCTCTCCTTTGGGTCCCTTCTACTAGAATTGGGTCACATGCTTTTGACCTAGCTACAAGGAAATTTAAGAAGACAATGTGTGACATTTTAGGACTCTGTAGTTGAAAGTCATCTGGGCTAGAAAGGAAGAAGTTGGGAGAGGGAGGAATATGACAGTTGGGAAGACAATAGTTATCTACCAATAGTTTATATCATGTTATTACTCTTTTTGTAAAATAAAGTTACTAAAAATTAAGTGTAATTTTATGTAAAGTAAAATTTTGTTTGTTTTTGCAATGAATTAGTATCAATACATTACAGATATTTTTATGAGCAATTCACGGATTAATTCTAATTGAAACTATTAATTGTTTCTCAAGTAAATTTTAGAAGTTCCCTTTAAATATTTGGGAAAGTAAAGAAACGTGTTGTGATATTATTGTTCCAAGTAATAAAGAACAATAGGATGTTACGAATTGAGAAACCAAATCACACTCTTTCAATGGGATGGGGCAAAGACCAACTGGCTAGTAAAATAATTAGGAAACAAGGCTCTGAACATAAACAACGGCCCAATGGAAACTAATCAGATTAAACAGACATCAACACTATAATTATATTCCACAACAGATGTAGAACTGAGAACACCAAGGCACCTGTTTTGTTCAAACAGAAGCTAGATTTCATAGACACAGTATGAAAGGCCGAGGGCAACATTAAATCATCTGTCTTCATTTAGCTTGATTCACTGTGGAAACATCTTGGGTTTCCAGGGGTGGGACAGTTCCAGTCAGCAAAAAAGGAAACAACAAAAAAAAATCAAACAACAAAAACAGAACAACAATAACAAAAAGTTACCTTTTCCCAAATGTTCTTACTCTGAAAAATTTTGAAAGCAAGTTTCTCTTTTCAGTTTTCTAGTTTTATCTAAAATGAATACAGTTCATCTCCCCAAAACAAATAAGCTTTAATGCAAAATATTACTTAATAACACTGTGTAAGCATGGATTTATGAATTCCCACAATGACTTCCTTTATTGTTTTATTCCTTTATTCCTCTTTTAACAGAAAAGCTAATGGGGATGCAACTCAGAGTTGCAAAGGGGACTTCAAATCTTCAAATGGCTTGTTTAGTAAGTCCCCAACTATAAAGGAGAGGAGCCCAAGCCTACCATATTTTAACCAAAGAGCCAAAGAGAAAAAGATCTTTAGTTTTCCCTAAGCACCAAAATGAATGTAATTCTGACATAAATCTGGCTATGTTTAATTGAGAATTAATAGAGAATACAGAAATTGTAGCACATAAAGTAGCTATTTCACACCCTGAAAGATAAGGTACTTTTCTGACTCCCCCCCCCAAAAGTACATTAAAATTTCCTTAAAAGAAAAAGCTCATTCTAATGAAAATAGATAAATACCATTTTATTAATCTATTAATTTTCAAGAATAAAGGCTTTTCATAGTCTTTATTATCCTAAAAGTCAAAATCTCCATTTCAATAGAGTGTTTTTAAGGGGAGGTAAAGGGAAGTTCTAATGAATATTTATGCCTTATTCTATCTGGGTTTGTCTGGTGATAGAAGAACCTTTTTATATTTGCTTTTAAAAATGTGTGTGGAACTTAACATGAAAAACATGATTGGCATCATATTCAAATTGCTGGAAATGAATATATTCCAACAAGGCATGTCAAAAGTCTTAAAACAATCATTAGTCTTCATGGTGACAAATGGCTTCCCCTACAAGACAAAATAAAGAAAAACCAGTATTTATTGCATTATGGCTAATTGTGCCTAAGATATTAGCTTTAAGCCTGTGGAGTGTATGAACCAGCTGCAGCCATTAATAATGCACCATGCGATTATTCCTCCTGTCAGTCAGTAAGTCAGTAAATATTTATTGAATACCTATTATATACTATGATGGATTCTCAGGATACACTAGTGAACAAATTATGGGTTCTCCCCTTAGCTTCCAGTCTTCTTTCCCTCTTTGTCTTTTCCTGTAAGGTCTAGGGGAGAATTTGAAAACTGTTTTTCAGATTCTCCAGTGATCCTAATAGACCCAGAAAAGATAATCACCACACAGATGATAGACATATGTTTCAGATTTCAGTCTAAGAATAGTTTTATACAGAGAACCTTTTCTGACCCTCCTTCCTTCCAACAATACACACCTTAATCATATTAGGTCAGGCTTTCATGGATGTCAGTATTATGTTAATAAATATTTCCTTCCATTAATTTTAATCTAAACTAGAGGAAAGTCAATGACTGGGAAATTAATACAATTGGAAATATATTTATAGTGGTCCATAATACAGTCTCTGAATGATCTTAATGACCATGCTAATGACCATGAGTTTAGTTCCCAAAGTTTTTTTCATGCAAGCAGCCAAGTGACTAGATACCAACAGACCCCAAGGTCTGCTGGAATTTTTGTTTCTTAAAATGTAGCTCTTGGACACAGAGAGACACAGACACAAGGAGATGGATGGATTCAACTTCTGAAGTGGGGAATGGTAGAATAGGGGTACCAGAAGGAGATGAGAGAGAGAGCAAGGGATTGAGAACCTATTTGTAGAAATGATGACTAAAAACTTGCTTAACCTGCAAAAGAAATAAATATACAGGCCTAGGGAGCACAAAAAGTTCCAAACAAGATGAACCCAAAGAAGCCAACACCAAGATACATCATAATTAAAATGTCAAAGTTTAAAGACAAAGAGAAAACCCTAAAAGCAACAAGTGAAAGGCACTATTTACTCACAAGGGAGCTCCCATAAGATTGTCAGCTGATATCTCAACAGAAACTTTGCAGGTCAGAAAGAATTGGCAGAAAATATTCAAAGTGATGAAAAGCAAGGACCTACAACCAAGACTAGTCTACCCAGCAAGGCTATCATTTTAAATTTGAAGGAGATATAAAGCTCTTTCCAGACAAGAAAAAGCTAAAGGAGTTCGTCACCACCACACCAGTATTACAAGAAATGTTAAAGGGACTTCTTTAAGAGGAAGGAGGAAAAAGAAACAAACATAAAGATGAATAATAAATGAAAATAACTGAGTATCTATCAATAATCACTTTAAATGCAAATAGATTAAATGTTCCAATCAAAACATAGAGTAACTGAATGGGTAAGAAAACAAGACCCATATATATGGTGTCTACAAGAGACCCACTTCAGATTAAAAGACACACACAGACTGAAAGTAAAGATTTGGAAAAAGATATTTCATGCAAACGGAAACAAACAAACCAAAAAGCTGGGGTAGCAATACTTATGTCAGAAAAAAATAGATTTTAAAACAAAGGCTTTAAGAGACAAAGAGGGACATTAAATAATGATAAAGGGATCAATCCAACGAGAGTATATAACTTAGCTAACATTTATGCACACAACATAGGAGCATAGTCTTCCATGCGTTTATACGATTAAATGCAAATTTTCTCCCATTATGTCTATTTTACAGTCAGGTGATGATTTCTGAGACACTTGACCAAGTTTTAGTTTTCTTTTAATTCCTAAACATTTCAGATCTGTAAAAATTGATGAAAATCATTTGGATTCTAAAATATGTTAAATAATGGGAGCTTTCTTTGAAAAGAACTATTAAAGTAATTGAGTAAAAACTATCTAGGATAAACTCTTTTGGAAACCAAATTATTTACATTAGAAATATATTTAAAAATTAAAATAATTAGTCTTTTTTGGTTTTATAGCTTATGAAGAAGAAGAAGCAGAAGCAGGAGGATGAGAAAGAGGAGAAGGAGAAAAAGAAGAAAAGAAACAAACGAATAAAAATAATATCAAAGATTTTTTTTTTAAAGAAATACTTTTTTACTTTTCACCAAGGACAGATGGCATTAGTAAGGGACAATGGAATCCTCCATCATGCTAATGACAGTAATGATACTGGTGATGATGAAGATAAGGATAAAAATCTCTCCTGTGGTTAGAAAGCTAACATGAGAACCAATTTATTTTGAATTAAAAACTAGAACCATCTACTATGACACTTAAACAGTTATGAAAATCACATCCAACTCAAAGTTCTTAATTATGTTTAGTTTCTTTGTTCTAGTTTTGTTTTTCACTTTTTTTGGTATTTTCGTGGTCATTCTTATGATCAGGAGAAGTGCAGATTGTTTTTGTTAGTATGTTTACATCCTGAATGTAACCCCTTTGAAATTACCTTTGGTATTTTTCTTTTGGAAGTCTTAGTGAATGCTATGTACTTTAGAGGTTAAAATGCATAATATTGATTCAGGTGGAAAGCCGACTTTCCTTTCCAAGAAACTGCTCTTGAAGAATGCCATTTGACCTCTCTGTTCTATTGTCTATTTGGAGATATTACAGGATACAAGGTGTCCTTTCTGCAAAATGAGCTTGTTTTGAGGTAAGATCTTGGATCAAAGAGGGATTTTGTACAGACTATCTAGAAAAGCTGTAATCAAGATGGGGAGTTGTGAGCATGGACCTGCTTGTGGGATGACTCGAGTTGCCAGGCAGGTTTGGATCTTGGCTATGGAAGGAGATATCTGAGGACCTATTCTCTTTCCAGTTTGGCTGCTCATCATGTAGTTTGATTGTTGCTAAGTCACTTAAAGATGGTAAGCAAATAACTGAGCGAATCCTTTACTTAGCTCCCAGACTTCCTGTGTACAGTTCCTATATGCTCTTAGGAAACCCCTTTTGCATTCTCATATTTAAACTACTTATCTATTTCATCACCAAAAAACAACATATTCACCAAAGAACTACTTATCATTCCATCTCCAGGGCACAACCTACAGCATAAAATAAAACGTGCTTCATAACCTCAGCTGATGTGACCCATCCAATGCTTAAAATACATCATGGAAGGAGATTCTATTACCTCTTTTATGCGTACATTCTAGTGTTAATAACCTTTATGCATTGTGCCCTCCACAACTAAGATTGAAGGACAACAACTTGGCTGTTCCCCTTCCCCAATTCCCCAAGTAAAAAAATAAACATTGAATAAATAAAATAACCTTTTGAATAAATAAAAACTCAAAGTCACTATATAGAATGACAGAATTGAAGCAACAAGTGCTGTTTCTTCATCTTTACAATTACAGTGTTATCATTGTTTATTTATAATCTACTGTTTAAATGTAGGAATATATAGTTCCAGAGTTGTTAGAGGCAGAAATTGAACGTTTAACCAGAAGTTATTCAAATTTTCATCCATTTAGAATACAATGCTTATCAAAGGATTAATAAGTTTATAGAACTTCTAATTTAAAGCTTACATATTATTAAAGCTTAATAGTAACCACATCAATTTTATCACTGACCTTGTTTGAAATTGCTGGAGCTAGGTGAAAATAAAATATATATGTATATATATCTTTTAGTTGGTTCTATTATTGTTTTTAAATTCTCTACTGACATTGTATCCTACCTTTGCACTGGGGAGGACAGATCCCACTGGCACCTTTGAAAGGTCACAGGAGAGGAATAATGAACAGAGGAAGGAAAAGACATAGATGAAGAAGAAAGAGAATATATATATATATATATATATATATATATATATATATATATATCCATGTGACTTTTCCCTTAAGCCCCCACTCCACTTTCATGGGTGTTATTTGCAAATTTTCTTCTGACTACTCTCTGGATCTGATTTTTTTACGTATGCTAAGGTAAGCCATTGTTTTCACTTAAAGAAGAGGGATTCACCATCAATGCATAAGTAATTGCCCTGAAACCCCTCATCTCATTTGGGGTAATGTTAGTTCCCTTTGCTCCCCAGGAGGAGAATCCAGGGCAACAATTGCTTGCCTGTTCTTGGGCCCAGAGTTTCAGCAAGCTGTGGCTCTTATTTAGGCTCTGTTTCTGATCTATGAGACTATTTATCTTTTTTTTTTTTTTAAGTCCAGCTATGGCTTTCCTTATCTTTTACTTTTTATCTACCATTATTCTGTGTTTGTTTGTTTTTTCAGTAAAGGTGTGTCCAGCACAGCGTGGACTTTAAGCCAATTTCTCTATTTTCCGTTGGCATGTTCATATGCATACACATTTGTAAGGTTATTTAAAACTCTAATAAGGTCTGGAGTGAAACATACTAAACTCATTATGGTGGTTATCTCTGGGGACATGGAAGAGGGAGCCCAAACTGGGAGTGGTGTCAAAATTGTTTTAAACTTATGTAATATTTCAAGTTTTAAGGGAGACTGTGGAAATATATTAATTCAGTCATTTCAAATTTACTTAAACATTAATAAAATAAAACATAATGTGTTATGTTTATGAGGAGTAAGAAGTGTTTTATAAATGCCTACAGCTTTATTTTTTCAATTTTTAACTTTGAAGGGTGATTTTACCTTTATTAAATCTTAACCCATCTATTGATATGATATTACTTTAATGGAGCTCTAAAAATATTAAAAATGTATATTATATTGTTGTGTCTCTTTCTTTTGTTAAAAGATGTTTAAATTTTTTAAATTCAAGAATTAACAAAGTTTAATTTGCTGAAATACTCTAATGAACCATTTACTTTTCTAATGATAACATCTACAGAGATAGAAGTGTACTTCCGTATCACCATTTTTCTGAAAGCAATCAATTTACTAAGAAAACTCATTTCTCTGTGGTAATTCCTACTCACTGATACATAATATAATGCCTTAATTGGATTGTTAGGTAGGGTTAAAATGATCCACATGTGATGCTGGCACAAAGCTTCCTCTTTAAGAACAGCTCAACATGATTCATATTCTGTGCTATATATTAAGAAAACAAGAAAGAATAGAGCAACAACTACAAAAGCAGATGGAACAAATACTTTAGAAGCTGTTTTGGTACCTATAAGTGTTGTAGAACCACCTGGCTATAAAAGCAAAAGAATGTTTATCATGCTAGTCTTATATAGCATTGTTGTTGGGAAGAGTTTCTTTAGGAAAATAATGACTCTAAACTGTCTCATCCCTTGTATATGGCAACTGAGTGAATACTCATTTTTTTTTAAAAGGCTGTGTTTGTTTTTAAATATAAGTTTAAAAGAAAGAAGGCTAGGGCATAACTTGATTTTTACATCATTTAAAACTATTACTTAATATCTCAAAAGACTTCTTTCTAACTTTAGTGGCATAATTATAAGTTTTCAGGGGCATTAGTACCTGGGACCAACTATGTTAAGGCAATACAATTTATAATTCTATCTATGGAACCAAAGACTAATATAAATTTAATAAGTCTCTGAGGGTATATATATATATTTTTTTTTTCAATTTTTTCAGAGAGATATCAATTATCTATAGCAAATAGGACCATTGATCTCAACTTTGGCTAAACATAAGAAACACTTGGAGATGTTTGAAGATTCCCCATGACTATACCACAGACCTACTCATCAACACCTACATTGAAATAAGACTCCTGAGTGGTTTATATGTACACTTAAATTTGAGAAACAATTCTCCAAATCCCTTATTTTTACCCCTTCTCAGATCTGAAGTGATCAGTTTTATGCTGTGCTAATAAAGTGTAGATATAATTAGTATACATGTTGTTTGTATATATGATATATGTTCGCCATAATGAAGAGCCCAGTCAAGAACACAGAAATAAAATACACTATATTGTTCTCTAAAACAATGATTCTCCAATCTCCCTGAAGATAAAAACCACCTTGGTGTTTGTTAGTAATACAAATTATTTCCTAACCACTGACTACTGAATCAGAATCTCCAGGGAAAGGGCCTGGAAAGCTGTATTATTAATATAATGTTTTAAACAAAAGGCCCTAATTGATTCTTATTATGAGGGAAGCTTGGAAACATCACTCTGAGTTAAGCTTTACACTCAAGAAATAATGATGACACAAAATCACTACATCTAAAAACCTGTATCTTGATTGAAAGTGCTATATTATCATGTCCAAAGAAATAAAAATCCATGAAAAGAGAGTTGGTTGGCCATAGAAGCATTGAAAAGAGCTTCTGAGAGACAAAGGATGGCAGAGCTCAGAGCTTCCTCAGCTCTGATGAGGGAAGAAAGTTTCCAGAATCAAAGATGTGTCTTTTGAAGGTGTAGCCTACTATGAAGATGGATGCTTAAAGCTCAAGAAGCCTGATGCTACGAAAGGAAGGTTGGACTCATATAATTCACTCAACTTGCCCAGAGTCTCTGCCCAGCAAGCAACCTTCCGATTAAAGCTTGACTTCCTATGCAGTGTGCTTGTGGGGACAGAAAATGCATTGGCTGGGGGTAGAAATTTTCAGTTAAAGTTCTCATTGTAAATCAATCACCTGGCACTGAGATTTTACCCATCAGTGTTCTGGACTTTCATGAGAGTCCACCCATGAGAAATGTACCTCCTTTATGCTGTGAAGGTGTGATTTTTGAGTCTGTAGAGCTGAGGTGCAGTGAAAGGTTATGTGCGGGAAAGACCTGCATGGATAGACCTACCATAGCCCTTTCTCTTTGAAGCTTTTTCTCATTTACGTTTCTGATTATGATGCCCTTTCCATGTAGCCCAAAGCATTTACCTACTGGGGAATG
Organism: Aselliscus stoliczkanus; assembly: GCA_033961575.1. Lineage (NCBI taxonomy): Eukaryota > Metazoa > Chordata > Mammalia > Chiroptera > Hipposideridae > Aselliscus > Aselliscus stoliczkanus. Next base: position 157,451,879 of record CM066731.1, read on the forward strand.
AGGGAAATTATAGGGGAGGGAATTGAGGGGATTAGAAAAGTTCCAGAAAGGATGTTATGGAAAAGACCAAGGTAATATTCATTTTATGACAAACAAAATAAGAGTATGCAGCAAGACTGTAACCCTGAAGGACAGTGTATTATTTTAAGAATAGATTTGCTCAATTTCTTTGACTTTCCTCCCTCCATTCCATTTAGTAGATTAACAATCTAGCCTGAAAAAGTAGGCAATGAGTTTAAGATCGCAGAGTTTTCTTGTAATGTATAGAAAAAACACTTCCTGCCTTAAGATTTTGCTGTTCTTTGTAGGAGGGGTATCTGATGTAGAGAAAGCTTGTCCAATTTCCATTCTGGGGAATTAAGGAAAGGAGAAAGGAGAGAGAGAAGGTTAAGAGGATGGAAGAATGAATTTAATGCTAATTTTCTCCTCTCTGGGCTTCGACATGGGAGTGTGTTTGTCTCTGTGTGTAAAATATTCATTAAATGAGCTCAATGTGGAAGGTGAGCTGCTGTATATCACTATGGGACATGCCATGTCAAAGTAAATTAGACTGCACAGGATGACAATGATAAAGGAGACATTGGGTCTCAGCTTAACCACCTTCATTTGGATGTGGCATAGTCACTGACCTGGGAGCAGTGTTCTTGTCTTGGTGTCTACCTTGACAGGACTTGGTGACCTCTGAGCTAAGGGTGATCTTCCTGTGGGAGAAATGAAAGATGTAACACTCAGGGGTGAGGATACGTCATCCAGGAAGCACTACCAGACTTTGACCAAGCCAAGAAACACCAGATCACAAGTTATGTAAGCCCAGGCTTCAGTCATTAATCCTAACAAGGAAAATAGTACACAAAGAACAGGGAACACTGCTCATCCCAAAGAATAACGGAGGCAGAGGGCACTGCCCTTTGCAACCTTGATCCTCTTCTGCCCCCATTAGGATATGTAAGACTCCTCTTCTGCTGTAACTGGTAATTCTCTTCCAGCTACTGCCTGTTTCTCTGCTTCCCTTCCCTTACTCTCTTGAAAAAGTTAACTGCATGTTTCTCCACTTTTCCTCCTTTTTTTTTTGAGGGCAGTGTCACTGGGCCTCATATGTGGGACCCGAACTGGGGCCGCTGGTGTCCCAAGCCAACGCTTAACCAATGCGCCACTTGGCTGTTTTTTGTTTTGTTTTGTTTTTGTTTGTTTGTTTGTTTTTACTGAACTCATTCCTGAGGCTTTCTTTCCTATCATTCCACAGAAAATTCTCTTGTCAAGGTCACCCATGAACATGTCAAATCCAGTGGTCAACTTTCAGTTTTTACTTTAATCGACCCAGTAGCTGTGTCTAGATAAGGTTAACCACACCCTTCTTTTTAGAAACACATTCTTTTCTTGGCTTGCATGTTACACATAATTTCTGGGTGTTCCTTCTCTGTTTGAAAAATAGTGTAATGCCCCAGGATTCTCTCTTTAGACTGTTTTTCTGCATTAGGCACACTTATCTCCCAGAATAGTCCCATCCAGACTTGTGGCTTGAATTTCCATCTATATGTTGGTGACTTCCACAGTTTTTCCTTCCAGTGTGGGTCTTTTCCTGAACTCCAGATATATAGATCTACCAGCTCACCCAACACGTCCGCTAGAATGTCTAACAAGCATCTCAAACTTATTGAACTGTAACCCCAGCTCTTTATTTTTTCCCCCTAAACCTACATTTGCCTCTCCAGACTTACCATTCTCCAATGAATGACAATTCCACTTACCAGTTGCTCGGGTCAAGTCTCTCGGATTTATTCTTAACTTCCTTTTTATTACACATTTCTTACTAATGTGGCAGAAAGAACTGTCAGTTTTGCATTCAAAATATATCCAGAATCTATTTCTTACCTTCTCTGCAGCTACCACCTTATTCTGCAGCACTAGCTTCCTATATTGCCCTGCCTTTCACTTTGCCTCCCTGCAGTGTGTCCTCCATAGCTTTCAGAGTGGTCCTTCAGGGTTGGCTGGATCCTGTGGTTAAAAATATGTCATCAGGACTTGGTCTATTAATGCATTTGTCAGCTCGATTTATTCCTGCTTGACTTTATTTAATATGCAAGCTCTTTCTGTGTTATGGACACAATGACAACTGAGAGTCTTAGATTCATCTCCACTCATTTAGCAATCCCAGGAAAAGGAAATAACTACCCCCAAATTTAAATATTAATTCAAGGATGGTCGAGTAACTGTGCCAGAGTCATATTTAGTCTCTAAGCTAATCAAAGTGGTCAAGGTAATCAAAGTAGTCTGGCCATTTGGGGTCATGTGCCCAACCTACTTACTGGGATGAAATGGACACACCATCATTAACAACCTCATTGAGATAATCTTGAACAGGGGCATGAAAACCACAGAAATCACAAAGAATTTAGGGCAGGCAAAAAAATATAGTTAGCTATGATAATTTAATACATTGTATTTGTTGCTTGAAGTGACGTATTTAATTCCTTTGATTCTTATTCTCCATCTAGGAACAATAACGCTTCACAGGGTTGCTGTCGGGTTCATATAAAGTTGCTTTGTAATAAATGAAATTATAGACCTTATAATATAAATGTTGGCTATTATTAAATTGAGATTAGTTTATCAGAGGCAGATAAAATAGGGATAGATAGAGAGGACAACCTTCTGTAATTTATAACAATGTCATAGGTGTGAACAAAAGTCAATCAAAGGGTTAACACGTTCTGCTGAGAGAGGAAAAAAAATCATCTTGAAGACAAGGGTGAATAGGATTATAACAAGAATTGAAAATCTGTTTTTAGGTCTTGAAAGAGCCACTTTGGATATAACTTGTTTAGGGCACATATTATTTCATAGTGCCAGCTCCCTTAACCTGGGAGTGTTTGTTCTCATATGAATTGAATAATAAAACATAAAAATGAATATAGATATAAAGTGGGGAAATAAATCAAATATACAAAATAGCAAAATTAAGTTATATTGAAAACAACAACAAAATCCCTAAGTACTAAGCAAATTCTTTTGAGTTAAAATAAATGTAAATGATTAGTAAATATTTATATGTCTGGTTGACATGGTTGGGTTTCTTTGTGAGAAATTTCAGAGGGGGCAGGATGGAAAGCTAGAGTCCTTCCTGAGGGTTTCTGGTGGAAGAGGACAGCCAGGGACAGAGTCCTGTCATCTGAGCTAGAGATCGGTGCTGCATTATTCATGGGAACAATAATTGGGGTCACCGGGGCCAGCAGTTCCCTTACTGGGTTAACACAGATGTAAATGTAGTTCATACAAGACAAACAAACAAAAACTCATAGACACAGACAATAGTATGGTGATTACCAGAGGGTAAGGGGGGTGGAGGAGGGTAGAAGAGGGTGAAGCAGGTCAAATATATGGTGATGGAAGGAGACTTGATTTTAGGTGGTGAACGCACAATGTAATATACAGATGATGGATTATAGAATTGTACACTTGAAAATGACATAATTTTATTAACCAATGTCATCCCAACAAATTTAATAAAATTTAAAAAAATACACTGAAAGAAATACAGCCTATACAGCTCATCCCTAAATTATTAATAAATTAATGTATCTAAGTCAACATATTCAAGTCTTTTGCGTGTGTGTGTGTGTGTGTATGTGTGTGTGTGTGTGTGTGTGTGTGTGAGGGGGGTGTTTTTTGTCAGAATATAGCCCCTTGAGTCAAATTTACTTTTTTGCTGTATGATTCTGGGCAAGATAATGACCTTTTCCCAACCTCAAGTGTCCTTATCAATAAAAAGAGACTCATAAGTTGAAAGTATGTTGTGAGAGTTAAATAAGAATATTATAAATATGGCACACTTGACCCAGTGTTTCACATATAACAAATTGTCAGTAAGTGATAGCTGCTATTATTTTAACTGTCTTACCTTAGTTTTTTTCACTTGTGCAATGAGAGTCACTAAATGTAACTCTATTGGGTGAAAGTACTTGATTTTGAATAGTATTTTTATTTCAATAGCCTTGGGAAAATGTTATATTAGGCAATACTGTTAATGAAATACTAATATTTCCAATGCTTGGCGTTTTAAGTAAGGGTGCTTTCTGTAAAATTAACATTTTATTTAATTTAATTTCCCCAGCAATTACTTTATATTTTCTTAGCTAGTCTTCTAAAACTAAAACAAACATAATTGCACAAAAGTTAAAGCAAAAATTATGAAAATATTCATAAATTGAAAAAGACTTCTTTGGTCCTTCAAATATTTATTGAACAACAATATGTTGATATTGTGCTGAATATGGGAGACAGAATGATGAAGAAAAATAGTTTATTACTCTTAAAGAACTTAGAGTGTGGTGGGAAGAGTAAAACATTGAGAGAGATGAATTATAAGGCAACACAGAAATGCTTCTACAGTGGCATGCACAAAATGCTTTTGTAACAGAGGATAAAACAATTAACGCTGACAGAGGCTTTCTGGGAAGGAGTTTCCTTAAAGAGAAGACACAGTAGAGGGATGGTGATTAAGATGAAGAGGGGATTCTAGGTAAAAGTTAAGTGGGGGTAGGGAAGCGGGGCTTTTAGGAGAAAAGAATAGTGTGAGCCAAACAGCACAGAACTGAACAAAGATCTGACATAATAGGAAAGAGCAAAGAATTCACTGAAGTTGGCATACAAACTGCATGAGAAAGAGAGGTAGAAGCATTGAGGCCTGGATTATGAAATACTTTGAGGATTAGTGAAGGAGTTCGCATTTCATCCTGGGGATTATGAAAACCTGTCTGGGTTTACAAGCAAGGGAGTGATAAGAATAACTTTGTAAAAAAATGATGCCAAAGGAAATAATATCATTCCCTTCTGGCTTGCTGTCATTACATTTAAAATCTTATGTTGAGAAGCTTACTTTAATGAAGCAAGCCGGTTCCCAGGCTCCCTTGGGGGAAGGGATGTAAGCTTGCTCCACCATCCCCACACTAGTCTAGGAGGTATTTGCTATTTGTCTAGGGGGATTATCATCTCGGAGGACAAGAATGGATCATTCAGGCGGAGAGCATATTTGGAGAAGCTAGTTATACATCTTTTTCTCTTCTGATTTGGCACCAAGTGTTTTAATGGTATGAAAATCAGTTTTTACGGGAGAAGTGAAGAGTGAGTGCCACAGTCCTTAGGAGTAATTCAGGTACCTCATGCAAAGAAGCAGATTCTGTATGTGTTATCCAGATTGAAGGCATTCTTCCAAGAGCTGGGAATTCTCAAAGCATTTTCTCTATTGCCAAGAAGCCCAAAGGGATGTGGATTCAAATGATTATGTATGTTTCTTACTTATACATAAAAATGTCCCACGAAACTCTAAGAGTACATCCTTACAGGCAAAAAGACAAAGACAAAGAAGGAATAAACGTGCAGGAATGTACAAAAAGAAAACATTCGATTTCTGATTCCAAAGAAGGTGCCATGACCCTCCCATCTAAGTGGAGGCTCTGTAATTTCTGTATTATGGAATCAAGCATCGTCTTTCTTTTCTCTCCATGGGAAACTTCACTGCATTTCAGAGATTTAAACAGAACAAAGTTGCTCAGTTTTGGAACCAACCAGCCTAGGCTCTCTTCTGTTTCTCATTCATTTATTTATTCATCCATTTCACCAACAAATATTTATTGAAAGCTACAGATATTTCTTATGTGTGTAGGTGGGAAAACTAGGAAGATAAAATAGATTTCTGTCCTCATAGAGCTTCCTATCTAGTGAGGGAGACAAATACTTAATAAACACTCTAATAGAAGTGAAATTGCTGCTGCCCGGAGGCCACCTTGTGCTTCCCTGCCTGCTGAGAGGTGGATGAGATTGGATGGCATGCCCCTGGTTCATATCCTGTGGGGGTCAGAAGCTCTATTCTGCACATGTCTGGGGTTCTCTGTCTCATGATCTCAGCCGCTAGGTGTCTCCTCTGTGGTGTAACAGTCATTGTTCTGCACCCTTTTCAAAGAAGACATTAACACATCCTTCCCTCAGTTTCTGCTAGACATCTACATAAAGCGTTTGTAAATGTGGCTGACTTTAGTGAAGATTTAGGGCTAATGAGGACATTTCAGAGAGCATGCTTGCACAACAAATGAGTGTGAAAACACATTTGGATATTCATGGTTTTAGCAGCTCACTCAACCACTCCACTTTCTCACTGGACTTTCATCTCTCTTCATCTTTCGTCTCCCAGGATCTAACTGGTTCCTTCTTCCTCCAGTTCCTTTCTCTCCTTTCCCTGTACTTCTGTTCCTACCATTGCTCAGAAGCAAGCAAAAAACCAGCCACCACAATAACAAACATGGCGAACACTAAACAGATTCTGAATACCTTTATTCTTTTATGAAACCTGACTTTCTTTCTTTTGTTGTTTGGGCTCCTGAAGGTACTCATCCTCTCAGTTATTCCTTCTACTCCATATTTTCCTCTATGTATTATACTCAACATAGACACTGCCAATCCCATGACGAATTCTGTTAAGATATATATTCTTAGTCTGGATATATTATGAATTTGGATGCACGCTCTGACAGAAAAGTAGGAGGTCCAATAAGTACAGTATTAGAACAGGAGACTAGATTTAAACAGAACCTGGGGAAGGAAAGCTTCTTGGAGAAAGTATAACATTTCTGAAGACTGTTAGCAAGGCAGAAAGAGTAGGGGAAGAGCATTTCAAGCAAGGGAACAATATATGCAAAGGTCTTGCGATGGGAAGGAGCTTGGTGCACTAGAAAGACCAGAAAGAGGACAGAAACCTAGATGCTAAAGAGGAAAGAAAGATGAAAGGGATGAGAATGGAGAGGTTGGTGGGAGCCAGGTCCCTTGGGACCTTGTAGGCCATGTGGCTCCAGTGTTTTGATTCCTGGCTTTTCTCTAACAAATGAAATGACTTCATGATTTTTTTTTTTCTGAACCTTGAGTTTATTGATTTTTGAAACAGAAACAGTTGTGCCAAAGCTGGCAAACTTACACACACACACATACACATACACACACACACACACACACACACGCACGTTACACAAAGCCCCTTTGCTGAGGGCCGTACAACTTGGCACTATTATCAATCCTATAGCCAAATACATGATTCTGGGTCAGCTGGGTAATTAACTGAAAATTATATTCATTTTCTCTTTACAGGAAAGTTTCCTGCAGAGAAACCCAACATATGAGGCTTTTATTGTAAGAGCTTAAAAAAAAAAAAACAAACGTTGCCTGCCAGCAGCACATGAATTCTCTATCAGTTTTCAGGATTTGTATCTGTCCAGCTCACACAGCCATTTCCCCTGGAAAGCAAGTAGTGTCTTGCTCTGCCCTGTGCCTTCCTATTGTCAAGGCATGGCAGGAATATGTCTAAGTTCTGTTTACCACCAGGGTAAACGGCCTTCCAATGGGATTCTTGCAGAAAGCCATTTTGTTGTTGTTGTTCAGTATGACCCCAACTATTTACAGGTACTGAAAATGACATATACACTGCAGACCTTATGGCCACTGCTTACTGCTACTGTTAACCTGGCCCTTAGCACTTTCAACATCACAGTGTATTTATGTATTCATGATATGACGTTCATGCTGTTATTTTCTGGAAATAAGTTATTTTGTTTGCTCTCCCAATGTTACCCACCCCATGATACCTTCTTTTTCTTTCCCACTCTTGCTTTGCAACTACTAATAACCATGCCTTTTAAACTGTCTTTTTATTGAAAGTAATAAATTAAGACATTTCTCTTCAGGTAGTCCGTTTTTCCATAAGTCACCAGTAGCATTCTCACAGTGTTGAGTATATAGGAATTCATTTTAGTAGCAATAACATTCATTGACCTTAGAAAGAAACTTTCAGGTTATAGTTACTTGCTAGTCTTACACAGTTGTAACTTTCTATACAATTTAATATTTTAAAATTAAGATATTTTCAAGAAGTGCTGTCTTCTGTGGTTTCTCCCCAAAATGACGTCATTGCCTTTGCTGAGATCAAGTTTGTTGGAGATGCTAAGACTCCATCCGGTCATCCTGTGAGTCAACGCTGATGGTAGAAACTTGGCTACTGGTATCAGCAGTTTCGTAGGATTTTTGGTCTTTGGCAAAGTTGATGAAAACCTGATTTTTCAAGGGAAATTAAGTCATTAGTGCTTGGTAAATCAAAGGAAGAAATAAGGTTCATTCACACGTGCACATGCACACACACATGCGTGCATGCACATACAATGGGAGGACAAAAAAGAAAACTAGATTTTATAGAGGCACGTCCACACGTATATACACACTCTAACTAGGCGCCCTTCCTTTACATATTCAAATTCAACTGGAGTTTGAAAATAATACCTATATCTACAACTACAGTTATATTTATAATCATAATAGAACTCTAAAGCCATAATTTAGTATATAGAGCTACATATGTGTATCCATATGATATATTTCAATATCTCTATCAAATACAAACAAGGAGTTCAAGCCCAGGCCTTGTCAAATGCTTGTATGGTAACGTTGAGAGAAATTTCACTTAATTTAGGGTTAATGTCCTAAAATAAAATTTGTATAGAAAGTCTATGTTAACATTATGTTCAGTAAGCCAATTATTTAACAGGCAGACCTTAATTACTTCATTTAAAAATCATTATAGTCTATTAGTTACAGTCATCCAGAAAATATTGAGATTCTATTTTGTGCTAGTAGTTGGTTATAAGTCAAAGGCTAAATATTTTTTGTTGGAAAAGCCACACTTGCCTAAAGCCCCATAGAAAGTTATCCATAAATGGCAGCACTATACATTGACTCAGAGGTCTGTAAGGCCTCACTTTCAGACACATTTCAGTGGTAGGGGCAACCAAATGTTCTATACATCAGGTTGGTTGAGTTGTGTAAAATTAATCCACTGCAAAAGTGTTAAAGGATGCCATGGATCCTCAAGTTATTAACTATAAATGTAATTAAGACGTGATGTGAGTGAAAAAAAAGAATTCTGCATTTGCCACTTTGGTTGTCTGAACTAGCAAATCTAAAGGTCGGGCACCAAATTCTCTCTAAATGCCCACATCGTGCTCTATCTAATACAGAACACCAATCAATGAAAATGTTATTTTAGAAACCTACCAAGGAGGAACAAGGAAAGTGTTCACAGTTATTTTTGGTTTATAGGTGAAAATAATGTTTTGTTGCTTTATATATACATATAACTTGATGGATCCAAATATCTTGAGGAAGGGAAAAGTCTTCTTTTCTCCATTAAAAAATAGTGAATGCTTTTAACATTTCCCCCTAACATCCCCAAATGCAGTTAGAAATAAATTAAGCTAAGGTTTTCAGGTGCAAGATTAGATATTGCTTCAACTGAAACCAAATTGAATGTCATTGGAAATAAATAAACTGAATGTGGAGTGCTTTGTGATACTGTGCCCATGGATCATGGTGCCCAGCTTACCTCTTCCAGGGTAGTTTGACTCACGAGGAAATTTGTGATATTTAAAGCAGCCTTGTTGGTTTCCAGCCGATCAAAAATGTTTGCTACTCCTCCTGCCGTGACTGGTACATGGTACTCTAGCATGCTGAGGTGCTGATCCTGTGGGAAACAGAGGGGAACAAAAGGTATTTTGCAATGCCAGATAATATTGACTTGATTAGACATACTTGAGCAAGAGCCAAGAAAAATACTGACATTCATCCCACTGAAAATCATGCGGCTGTGTAAATAACAGGTATGTTTTGAAACTAACAGCTTGCAAAGATGAGGTGAAAAGTTGTATGAATGTCAAAGAGAAAACAAATTAAAAAGCTAATGAAAATTCCAAAGTCTTCTCTACTCATGTGCACTTATAAAGTCATTATAGTCTTGCCTGGAAAAAAATATTGTGGAATGATATTTCAGATGTCGTATTATGCTCAGATTATGCTCAGCTTACATAAGCATTTTCAGAGATCACTGCTAGAAATTTCATTTTTTTTTAATGTTAAAATTATTCTAAAAGACTAGGAGGATAGCTGCTCAATTTATATTGGCTGAAGAGACTAGGTTTAAAGAGCATTGTCCAGGAAAAGCTTCATTCAAAAAGCACCATGTTTTTTCACAACTCACCCCAAAATTATCTCCAATTTCTTTCTGTTAGTCCATAGTATTACCATCTACTTAGTAATCCGTACTGATTTCCTTGGACTATATTTAACACCTTGCCTTTCTGCATATTTAATCAGTTATCACATCCTATTTATTTTCCTCTAAAATAGCTCTCAAATTTAACCTTCCCTCTCTGTTTGCATCATCATTATCGTTAACCTGAGACTCATTATTCCACATCCGAGTCACTGCAACAGCCCCTGCAGAAGCCTAGAAACTATATACACTCATATATTTTGTAACAGAGCAGCTAGAAGAGCTTTCCTAAACACTAGTTTGATCAGGATGTTTGCTCCAGAAACAATCCCTTCAGCCTGTCTGGGCCACGTCAAGACTGTATTTCAGCCGGTATTCAAGACTTCCGTTACTGGAGAGCCGCTCTCTTCTCACTCCTTTGCTTACTTACTGCCTACCTCTCTCACAGACTTGTGTTTGCATCTCACCTGTCACTGCAATCAGGCTGTCTTACTTATTTTTACTTCCAAATTGTTCTTGCTATTCCCCTTTTAGAGATCTAGAAACCATCACATACTTGTAAAGAACGGTCTGTCTAGGAAAAAATAAGACTTATCATCACGGCATTTGTCTAGTATAACCCGGTCCTCTGAGGAGCAGGCCAGAGCAAATGTAATCTTATCAGTCAATGAATAAGTGCAGGTTTCAACCCAGAAATTCACTGAAGGAAAAAGCTCTATGATGTACACAATTTGTGTGAAGAAAGTGACCTTTAACTTTTAAATTTGATTTTAATTTAGGTGAAGGAAAAAGGGAGGGCTTTGATAAGAATCATAAAAGCTATTATTTCCTGGAGAAGTTAGCCAAAGTTTGGGAAATTGAGGCAAAGGTATTTTGTAGGGATAAAATAAGTGTTTTTTAAAATGGTCTTGATTTTGCTCTCTATAATCACTTCACGTTAATATGGTGCCTTGTAGTTTATGAAATATATCTGTGACATTTTATCATTTATGTCCCATGCCAATCTTGTAAAGTAGGTGTCATTATTCCTATTTAACAAATGAGAAAAACGAGGCTCGGAGACTTTGAATGTCTTGCTGGAAATCACACAGGGAGATCTAATCTTAGCCCAAGACTTTCAATTTCTTTTCATCATTCTACACATGATTTCCTTTTAGAAAACAATCATTTGCTATAATCATCTTATACAAATTATCTGTATATCAAAGATGTTATATAATGATAATATATTTTTAAAATATATTCTATGTGAGCCATATAGGTATGTATTTGTATGTGTATTAATGTATCCGTATTAATTTTTTTTTTTTTGAGGGCAGTGTCACTGGCCCTCATATATGGGACCCGAACCGGGGCTGCTGGCTTCCCAAGCCAGCGCTTAACCACCGCGCCACTAGGCCAGCTCCATATTAATTTTAATTTGTTTGTATGATATGTATGCATCTACATTCTGTAGATATGTGTAGGTAAGATGCAATTAATTGAACAACGTTTCAACTAGTGTGTGTCTAAGAACTTGATTTTCATGCTGTTCTGCTCAAATCTTTGTGGGCTTATCTTCTAAATGAGGGGAGTACAGGCCATAATCTTATGGTTGTGACATTCTGGAATTCTATTTTTTTCTCCCTAAGAAGAAATCCACTTGGTCATATAATATTTGTCATCCCTGTGTTCCCTAAGTATATAACTAGTAAACTAGTTATGGATACAACCCCAAAACTAATATGCTATGGTTATAAAGCCTTTGTAAGGAAGAAATAAATAAAGGTATGTACAAAGACTATGATACTTTTAAATAGCTACAAAAATATAATTTTGCAATTATATGTGAAGATGTTTGAAGATTCTATTTGAAGAATAGAATAATTTGAAGATTCTATTTGTTCATACTAGGTATGTTTCAGAGTATCTTAAACTAACAAACATATTCAGATTAATAATAAAGCTATAGTCAACTTGAGAATGGCAAACATCCACTATGATATCAGGCTACCAAAACCAGTCAAGATTCAAGAGGCAGGATAATCTCTTACTTTTAAGTACGTTTTTGGAAAGTGCAGTTGCATGAACCTTGTGACGGCCTCCATGCTAACTCTGGTATTCTTCACGTGAACCTTGACGGTAAATCCTCGTCCAAACCTAGAAAGGAAAAGTAGAAAATATGATGTGAGTTACAGTTTGCTGAAATAGCTGCCCTGGAATTGTAGATAATGAAACAAGACCCAAGCTGACCATTGCAGCCCCTTTTCATCTATAAAGACTCTCATTTTGCCATAAAAGTTCAGGGCATGTTGCAAACTGGAAATAGTGCACTGCCATGGTTTTAAAAAATTTATTTCTACCACTATACAAAGTCAGGCTCTTTGGACAAAAGCAGCATTAGAAAGAAAATATAAAAATCTTAGCTTTCTTTGACATCAATGAATTGGCAATTAATGTCAATTTCTAGGTTTAAATACTTTCTAATTTAAAGCAAACAAGGTCTTGAGAGGCAAGTCAGTGGAGATTTGGAGTCAACAGTAAAGATTAATATCACTGAGGTTTCAAAAACAGATATACTAGCAAACTGTTAGCATCAAGCGTAGAGTTTGTAAAAAAGTCACAACAGACTCTCTGAGAACACCATATAGCACCTCTTTCGTCCCTTTTTCTTTTTAAAGATTTTATTGGGGAATTGGAGGAGGGAACAGCGTTGGGGAATCGGGGAAGGGGAACAGACAAGTTGCTGTCTTTTTGTTCTTCAGTCTAGTTGCGGAGGATGTTGCTTCACTGGCCCATGTTGGTATCATCATTGTGCTCTTCCCGGATGAGGCATTTCGGTCGCCGGCCTCTGCATGATCGCTCACCACGGCTATTGGCAGCTCACGCTGGCTGCTGGCCTCTCACTGTAGCCTATGGCAGCCCACTGCAGCAGGGGTTGCAGCCCACACTGTCTCCGGCTCGCACAGCCAGCTCCAGGTGGAGCTGTTGTTAGCTGTAGAGGGCAGTGTCCCTGGCCCTCATATGTGGGATCCAAACTGGAGCCATTGGCGTCCCAAGCCAGCTCTTAACCAATGCACCAATGCTCTCGGCCAGCCCCCATCCCTTTTTCTTATCTTGGTTAATACTATCTTATAAGAAGGCCAAGTTGTACAGATAAAGGCATAACATCATTAAGTTTGGAGATTAACACGAATATACATATACATACATATATGTGTGTGTGTATGTGTGTGTGTATGTGCACTCTGGCAAATATAAAATATTAATTTAATTTTAATTTGTTAGTATGATATTTATGCACATTTCCTCAATATATTCTTGACTAAAAGGTTTTGAATGTGGTAAAAATATCAAATAGCTTCCTGAATGCCTGTGCAAACGGCAAAGGAACATGCTAGATAAAAATCCAAGCCTTTCATGTACCAGTCAAGGTCTGCTTTGTTATTGAGTAAACACTTGAAACTGCTTCTTGAGGGTACTTTGGTTGTGGACTAATTTTTTAAAAGCTTTTAGGCTTTGTAGGTTTGGGGGTTGTTAACTAAAAATACATCCAACCCTCCTCACTAAGATAATTTATCTTTAAGATGAGTCCATGATTAACTTCTCCATTCCATTTTCACTACTAATTGAAGGATAGGCTCCAGAGATAATCCTTGGAGATGATAGTAGCTTTAAACCGATTACCCTAGACTATATGTTAAACAGTGCATTTGTTTTTTTACCTGCTCTTTATATGCTGCAGGGATCCAATACACTGGAACCTTCCATTCACCATAATGGCCAGCCTGGTACAAAGCGCTTCACATTCTTCCATGCTGAAAGAGCAGAAGCACATCAGAATTCTGGTCACCGAAAACTGGGCTTAAGTTCATGAACATAAGCTTAACTATTCCATTATGGCACCTTAAAAATACTGTTTTAGATCTTTTGGCTTTTCCCTTGAAGGACAACAAAAAATTAATATACCTTCACTGTCTTCATATAGGGTGTACTACTATTTATCCTCAAACTCGAGGCCATCTCTCTTACCTGGAATGCCCTTTCTATCAAACACATTATTTCTTTCAAGTTCTTTCAAACTTTGACTTAAGACCTATATTGCCTAAGAAATGTTCCCAAAATAATGCTGAGTTGTTTTTTTTTTTCATTATGCTTCATACTCTGTATTCAGTTGGCTTTTCTGTTGTTCGTATTTGTAACTATTTAACCTTTACTTGCTTATGTAATTTCTAATTTCATGAAGTATGATAACTGGAGCAGATTTTAAGTATCACCCTGTCCACTTCATACAAAAATTCATGTTAAGTTAAATTATTGGCTCCTGAACATATAGTGTGCTGGGGCAAAGCTAGGATGAAAACAAGTCTCTTGATCCTAAAGAAATTTAGTACTTTCCTACTGTATGATAATTACCACAAGGCCAACCTTACAAGAAAGGCACCTATAAAATGCTTCAGTAGCTTATATACTTAACTAATTGGAAGGGCTTAACTTCAAGGAGGAGTCCTGTGAGCTGGTTCTTAAAGGACCAGTGAGATCAATCAGAACTTAGGGAGATTTTGTGAAAAGACCATTCCCAGTGGAAAGCACAGCCAAAGAAAGGGCATGGAACAGGAAAGGTAAAGGAGCGTATATGGAATCACAAGTCTTTCAGATTGACTGATAGGAGAGGGTGTCATAGGAAAAACAGGCTAGAAATTCAGATGAGGCCAGATCATAAAAGGCCCTGTATACTAAGCTGAAAAATGCTGAACTTTATGTGATAGGCAATCCGTAGTCGTAGTTGAGTCGAGAGGGTCAGAAGTCATAAGACATTTGTTTTAAAAAAGAGTGCTTAGGCCCTATCCCACCTCAGCACCTGGATCTTCACCATGAAACCTGCCTGCCTTGCTCCTAAGACTATAAACATAAATTACTTTCACTAAATTGTGGAATTCATTATCAACACATATACACGGGATTCTCTTTTCCCACTATATATCCTCAGATCAGGTCAGTTCCTGCACACGGTTTACCTGTGAGATGTGAGGATGACGGAACATTTATTCTGTACTTCTTCTGAAATGATCTTCCAGAGGTGCCGTTTTGACTTGGGATCCATCCCAGAGCTTGGCTCATCCTTATTAGAAAGTTACAAGGAAAATTTATCAAATTAGTTAATTTTTGATGGGGTTCTTTACATGAATCACTACGTCTCACTTGCCTAGAACAGAAATCACCTGGCCAAGTCCTGTGACTAACTTGTTTTATACTTAATAGGCTCCTTTCCACTGCTGACAAAAAGCTCAAAATTAATCATTTAAAATTGTCGATCTGTTTTAAAAAGTGACTAGTTGAAGTTGACATACTGTTACTTCACACTTGTCTCATATTTCTTTGAGAAAAAATTCTCCTTCAGTCACTGACAAAGCAGAGTTTTTACATTTGATACTACATTGTCGTTTAAATATTTGAGGCTACAGCAACAAGATCACTGCCTTGCTGATGGCACAATCGCATCTGTGAGTGATAATAGGCTATGTGAAGTGGAAAGAACACAATTTGATTTTTCGGTTAATGTATTTGAGGTGTATTTTTAGTTTCATGTTCTTAATTGAAATTTAATACTCCCTGGGGAAATAAGGTTTGCGGAAACTGTCAAGGAGAAAGATAAGAATTATATTTTAAAAGTAAATGATATTTCAAAAAATTGTTCAGACATAAAATTAGAAATGTAGTGACGTGTAATCTAAACAAGCAATAATAAGTCCTGAGAGATGATTAAACAAACAAGTGATAGGTCAAGAGTAGGTAAAAATTTAAATATATACATCTATAATGGAAAGTATGTGCACAAATAGGATCACCAGAGGCTTTCTTTTATGGTGAGGGGTTAAATTTAAAGAAAGGAATAATGTGAATTCAGGGAAACACTAAAGGATGTATTGTCACTCTTCCTAATTTTGAAGATGATCGCATATATAGTAAATGCATCTAGAAGAAAATAAGTGCCTTTGTTTCATAGACTGTACTTCCGGTAGGCTCATTCATACATAACATTTACATGGCGCTTTTAACTTTTTGAAATACTTTACATCTATTATCTCACAAGGGTGCCTAAGAATTGTTTTGTTTAATTTAACGGACACTTACACAATAGAATTCCATTAAAAGCATTGATTGGCAGGGATACAACACATTCTAAGCTTCTGGTATTGTAGAAAGATGGGCTGTGCAGCACTCTGGGGAGTTTACATGAATTGATCCTCTGTATGACTTAATCCCTGGAATAATGTGGTGATTTATAAGTGGATTTTTATTGTATATCGTTAATACTCTTTTGGAGTTTGAAGGTTCTTAAATGAAGGAGATCTTCCAAAATAAGGGCAAGCTGATTTCTCTGAAGTAAACACTTTTTACAATGTTTGGTCTGGGGAGCAGAGTGCTGTGTTGTCCCTGTGAATGATTTTATTTCCAGGGGATCCATTTATTTTCCAGCTCTTAATGAAAATATAAATGTTGAATGCATTTTTTTGGGGGCCTTCAGAAATTTCAGATAAAATAGAATGGCATATTATCGATCACATTCCAATGTACGAAATTCATATTTTTAAGTAACAGGAGAATACAGTTTTAGCACAACACATTGTCTTAAATTGTGTCTTTCCTTATTTCTAGAAGTTTATTTTTTTATTATTACTTTTTTTTTTAGCTGAGCCATCCTACCATCTGTTGACAGCTCAGCAGCAGCCCAGCTCGGGCCAGGAATCGAACCGGCGACCCTGTTGCTCAAAGCTCACACTCTTGAGCGAGCTCTTAACCAATTGAGCCACTCAGCTGGCCACCTCATTTCTAGAAGTTTAAAAATATGTTCGTTCACCTGGTCAGGTGCTCATAGAACTGATTTCTTCAATAGCTGGGAATCAAATTCTACTACATTCCATAATTTTACTTACTCCTTTGTATACCCTGAATTTATTTCAGCTCCTTCCCATTCCGATGCCATGTGTATCCTCTGAAACAGACTGCAACACAGCTTCAGACCAACACATTGTTGAGGGCAGACTGCCATGGCCACAAATTATTTGCTGATATAAATTCCCTGAATGAGATTGTGCAGGTAGAGTGCATTGTGAAATAGCCAGTACACAGTGAGCCCTCCATAAAGGTTTGTTCCAATAATGAGAAAGAAATGTCACACACACACACAATTGGATGGGTGGTTCTAAGTATGCAATAATAGCCTTTTTCACAATGACGTGCTTACCAGCAGCAGAATGGAAGGTTTCCCTATCAGGGCCAGTGCAGTGGATAGTTTTCTTTTTGTGCCATAGCTGCACAAGGAGGTGGCCCTGTTCTTGTAGGGCATCAGGTGGAGCCTCCGCAGGAGCTTATGCACAGTCTGTGGGCAGAAAAGAGGAGTTGGGTTGACCCCCGGCTAAAACCCTTAAAGCATTAAACAGAAAAAAAGCTGTGTGTGAAAAGAAAGTTTTATAATGAGGAAATACATACCCGGAAAATCCAACCATTTACACTCAACATAGATTTTATTTTTATTGTCAAAGGTCCATTTCAAAATGAATAATCATGAAAGAGATAAAAGCAATTTCACGGAGGTTCATTTTCAAGTGGGATTCCCCCCCCCCCAAATGTGTGTGTGTGTGTGTGTGTGTGTGTGTGTGTGTGTGTGTGTGTATTTATGATTGCAGATTGTTCTTTCTGTTACATCAACACAGATCTTCATTATAAAGCTTAAAAGAGCTAAAACAGAAATCAGCCCTTCTCAAAGCACATCTCTCATTAATGGTTGTCACTGTTTCACCTTTTTCTTACTGAGAGGTGAATTATCACAAAAGCTTTAAGTCTTTTTAAAACTGACCCAGTATCAAAACTTCAGTAAATTAACTGAGGAATCCTGGGTGCTTGTGGCTATTTCTGTAGTTAAATAGTTCTGGCAAATTGTGGAATCCTAAGATTTCAATAGGTCTTTGGGATTGCAAAAATAGAGGAAATCACCCTAAGGGTTAGCCATGCCATTACAAAGGCAAATACTTGTAGTGAAGTACAAAGCCACAGTTAAAAAAAAAAAAAATCAAATTAGAAACTATTCTATTTTGCTTGGGCATTTTGTAGGTAATTCCATATTTCCATACTTATCTGGACACTAAAGGTTATACAGGCATTACCAACCAATGCTCAACCCAGAGCCAAGACAAGTGTGATCCTTTTTTTGATACTTATTTATTTTTTTATTAGCTTCAGGTGTATAAAATGATGTAGTGATTAGGCATTTACACACCTCACAAAGTGATCACCCCAACAAGTCTACTATCCATCTGACACTATACTTAGCTGTTACAATACCATTGACTGTATTCTCTATGCTGTACTTTTCCTCCCATGACTATATATATATATATATATATATATATATATATATATATATATATATATATATATATTTAAAATTATAGCTGACATTCAAAATTATTTTATATTAGTTTCAGGTGATTGCACATTTGTGCAGCCACCATGGAAAACGGTAGGGAGGTTACTTAAAAAATTAAAAACAGAATTACCTTATGACCCAGCAATTCCACTGCTGGGTATTTACCCAAAGAAATCCAAAACAGTAATTCAAATATATGTGCACCCCTATGTTCATTGCAGCACTACTTACAAATAGCCACAGATGAATGGCTAAAGAAATTGTGGTACACGTTTGAGAGTTCTTAAAAAGTAACTGAATAGACACCTGTCAAGGAGCTTCTAAATCTGAGTTTATATGCATGTATATGACACACACAATCAAGCTAATACTGTAGCCATTGTCAGGAAGAAAATGTCATAGCTTTCTAGATGTCAACTTGGTCTTGAGGTTGGATGGTTAGGAAGCAGAAACAATACTGTTTTTTGGTTTTTCAATTACTGTTGACCTTCAATATTATTTTATACTCATTTCAGGTATACAGCATAGTGGTTAGATATTTATATAATTTACACAGTGATTCCCCCCAGTAAGTCTAACATCCACCTGGCACCATACTAGTTATTACAAAGTTACTGACTACTTTCCCTATGCTGTACTTTATTTACATCCTGTGACTATTTCGTAATTGCCAATTTGTATTTCTCAATTCCTTCACCTTTTCAGACCCAATAATGGTTTCCAAATGAACTGGTTTTTCTACGCTATACTCACTTCTTTAATATATTTTTCTGGAATTCCATGTATCCTGGCATAGAAATACAAATGTTCTTCCACAGTGACAAGGTCATCTAAAGCATCTTCTTGCGGGCAGTAGCCAACTAACGAGCTGTGTGAGTCCACGTGAGCCAGGGATCTGAATCGAGAGAATCAAAAACACAGATGAGTTTCAAAAGGTATTTCTCTCCTGGTCCCCATATGTTGGGACTGTAGCTCTATTTTGGTCATAGTTATTGGTGATTCTAATAAAAAAGAGAGAAAATAATCTCAACATTAAAGTTACACTTAAAGATTTAAAAATTCCCACTCACTTGAATAGCTGTCTATTCCCTAAGGTTTTAATAATATAACCACAAAAATAACATAAAGGGTTTGTTTTAATTATTTTTCTCATTCAGTTATTTTGCATTCAGTATGCTGAAGCATTCGTTTTCATACCCAGACTTATTTCTGATGAGAATGTTTCCACTTGAAGGAATTATGTCTCCAGTAAGCATCTTGAAGATAGTGGTCTTTCCTGCTCCATTCACCCCAAGGAGACCAAAGCACTGGTTTGGGGGAGAAAAAAAAGATGTAAACTGTAATCTAAAGCAAAGACATGTTACTATTGTATCTCTTTCCTCCTTGTCCATGGGTGAAATCAATTACTAAGAAAAATAAATCACTTGAATTATTCGTGAATATTGTGCTCTGTTGGCATTTGATAAAACTTTCTCTTTTAAAATGAATGAGTACTTTTGTGTCTTTTCCCCCTTTTAACTACATCTGAAAATTTGTGTGTGTGTGTATGATTTGTTTTATGTATATATTATAGCATACTTCTGTGCGCCATGATAAAATCCCTAAGTAAGATATGCTAACCTGACAAAGTAATTATATTTATAGATTTCACATTTTTCACACAAACTTTAATCACTACTTTAAATGAATAAGCTCCTGAAGCAATAATTTCTATATGCCATCGAATAAATTTGATGCATTTACTTTGTAGCTCTGCTGGGAAAACTAAGGGAAATACCCACATTCTCTTTCTCCTTTAAAAGCTGCTGTGAACAGGGTAAAAATAAATATGAATGCATTCTAGGACCTCACTTCTTTTTTTTTTTTTTTTGAGGGCAGTGTCAATGGCCCTCATATGTGGGACCCAAACCGGGGCCGCTGACTTCCCAAGTCAGCGCTCAACCACTGCGCCACTCAGCCGGCCCGGACCTCACTTCTAACAACTGATTTCTTTACGCTGTTTTTCAAAGGGGCCTGGAAACTAAAGGTTGAAGACAGTCTCCTGTACAGGCTTCTTGACTGAAATTCCCCCCGGGAGGACAGTAGCATGGGAAAGGGCCCAGGACTCGGTGTGTGATGAATCCTCCCTATCAAGAGGAAAGACTTATAGGGTAGGTAGCACATGGACACTTGTAAATTATATGTATAGAATCCATCAACATATTTGGCTTTCATATTTTTTTTTAATTAAGGAAAGATAAAGATGTTTATTTGTCACTTATCATGCCAATATTAAGGACAGAAACAAAATATGGTTCCTTACCTCCCCAGCAGGTATCCCAATGCTAATGTTGTTTACAGCTACAATTTTTTTGTGGATAAGTTGGTAGGTCTTTGTGAGACGATGGAGTTGCACCAGGTCAAATTCATCTGCCCCATTCTCGACTCTCAGCCTCTCAGCCCGCACATCTTCATCTTCATCTATTGTCCCAATTACAGGTGAAGAATTAAATTTTCTGAAGAAGAGTCTAAAAAAAAAAATGAATCCACGGATTTGGCATCAATGATTTTGAAATGGCACCACTCAATTTTGACATGTTTTAATGGGGTCTTGCTTCATTAAACGTGTGCCACCACATTCTAGGTTTGTTTTAAATTCATTATGCACTAGGCTACTCGAATACCAAAAATTAGTGTGAATGCTCTTCACCATATTCACTATGATATTTGGAAAACAGCTTTTACTTTCCAAGACTTCAGTGCCTACAGATCTACTGTTACAATCCAGATCCCTAATTTTAGTACAAGGAGGTCAATTTGAGTTTGAAAGTTACTTCCTAACAGAGACCAGAGTTAATAAGATTCAACACTTACAAGTCCACTGTCAATGATCACCTTTTTAAAAAAAATCCTCCCTGTTTTTTCTTTTATCATCAATAATATGAATGTTATTCTATGTTATGTTTACTGTGAATATCTTACTTAGCATCTATCCAATATATTAAGGTAAACAACCCTGGAAACTCGCTAAGTCTCAAACTCACTTTAGTGTCTTGCCTAATGAATACCAAAGCAAAGCAAACCAAACAAAATGTAAAAGCCCAACTAATCAACTCAGGTGTCCCTGTTTCTTTTAATGATATCCCCAGAGATTCCAACTGTGTTGTTCTCTTTGACTTCCCCATGCCAAAATCAACTCATGCAGTCAGCCTGCTAGTACTGGACACGCCTTAGAGTCATCCCCGGTCATTGTCATTGATCATTTTCTGCATGTTCCTATTACCATCATGGGCTTTCACTCTTTCTCACCTAGATTTCCCCAGGACCCTCAAGCTGCCTCAGTTTCTCTGACTCTTCCATTCTAACCTTTGCTACTTCCATAAAATCACATCTCCTGGGACATCATTTCATCATGTTGCTCTCCCTTCAAAAACCTTTAATGGATTACTATTTATTTGTTCAGTAAAGTCCAAACCAAAGCTCTTTAACCAAGCATCCAGTAAACTCCATAATCTCCCATGCTTTGGCTCTTACTATTTCATTACATTTATCGTTTGTTCTAATAAATTGTGTTATTCATTTCTCAAATACACCCAAAGATTTATTTTTCTCTATCTTTGCTCTTGTCATCTGTTTTTATTATTATTAACGTGTTTTATTTTTGATAGGTGATATATGCACATCATGTATTAAAATAGTACTATAGAATATATAGTGAAAAGTAAGTGTCCTCTAACCATATACATTCTCTTCAGCAAAAGCACACATATTTAGAGATGGCTCATGCATATGTATGCATAAATAATATATATTTCTTTTCTAACCCAAATGATAATATACTTTACACACATAGTTCTAAACATTGCATTTTTTACTTAATAAATAGTAGAAGTACTCCCAAATATTATATGGAGAACTGTATCCTTTTGTCTAATGGCTGCATCATGTTTAATTTATGAATATATATATATATATATATATATATATATATATATATATATATATACATACTTTAACTAGTTCCTAAATGAAGTCCATTTAGATTGTTTTTATTGTTTTGCTATTAGGAAATGGTTGTTGTGATGAGTAATTTTATTCATACACTATTCTGCATATTTGTGAGGATAGCTACAAAAAAAATCCCTAGAAATGGAATTGCTGGATCAATGGCAGGTGTATTTCTTTTCACTTATGATTCTGTAGTCACTTTTTCAATTTTCTTTTCCCCATTTCATTGCTAATATGGTGTATGTTCAGTCTTCTTTTCCTATTTCTATTTTCTATTTCTCCAAACTCAAACTTAGCATAAATAAAACTACGTCTTTTTTATGTATATATTTTCTCTCTATCACTGAATCTTAATCTCTTTAAGGCTCACAATTGTGTTTAATTGTACTCTCCAGTTTACGGTCATACTTACAGACACATAGTAAGGTCTGATAATTATTTACTGAGTGTAACAAATGGTGAATTATGCTCCCACTTTTTAGAAAGTTTTTTTGAGCAAAACATTTCCACACTCATGGAAAAGCTTCGGCTATTGACCCCTCCGTGAATATTTTGAAATCACGTTCCACCATGGATGTCAAACACTATATTTTCCTCTTTTTTTTTTTTTTTTTTAGCTGAGCCATCCTACCACCTGTTGGCAGCTCAGCGGTAGCTCAGCTCGGGCTGGGCATCGAACTGCTATTGCTCAGAGCTTAGCTTGCACTCTTGAGCAAGCTCTTAACCAACTGAACCACTTGGCCAGCCCCTTGTTTTCATTATACTTACCTGAATTTCTTTATTAGCCACTCATTGATTAAGAGTCGCAAGAAAAAGAATATGGTGCCTTGAGCAACCAAGGCCACAAACATTGCACCTAGTTTATCCATCTCAAAGGTTTCACTTGGGTATTCCACTCCATATGCTTTTAAGAAGTCTAGGACTGACTGTTGTTGAGAAAGTTCAATCAATCCGTAGCCAAAACAGAATTGCGGGAAAATCAGGAAAATGCGCTTGAGGGTTTCTGAAATAATTTCTAAAGCCTGAAATAAGAGAAATAAAAATGGAGGTCAATGTTAGACTTCCAATGAGTTCACAAAACTTTAAAACTGGATGTACACAAATATTGGAACCTGAGAAGCTTAC
The DNA here is from genome assembly GCA_033961575.1 of Aselliscus stoliczkanus. NCBI lineage: Eukaryota > Metazoa > Chordata > Mammalia > Chiroptera > Hipposideridae > Aselliscus > Aselliscus stoliczkanus. The sequence goes on from CM066731.1 coordinate 157,475,482, forward strand.
CTAGACTAACAATGATTTCACATGTATGCTGAATTTACATGTGAATATTTCCTGTAACTAAATGGTGGAGATATATTACTAAAATACAAGCAGAGAGGATTGTATTTTTATCAAGATGATCTAAGGTGTCAGGCTAAACCCTGAAGGCAGAATCATTTCTACATCTGCCTTAGATCCTAGGAATGTAGGAATAGCTAGGGTGTTGAGGGTCTGATGCGGGGTATTGGGCTATTGGTAGGTGCCTGAGTAAAGGAGGAATTTAGTAAAGTACAATTTCAAAACCTAAGGTAATTTCTGCTTGAAGAGGGACTAAAATGGTGAAATGAGATGTAAGGAGAGAGAGACAACCTATCTTAATGAGAAGCAAGTGGCTCATTTTCATGTTATTCACACTTGGGGCCAACCACTTGCACCTTATGAATTTTCCCCTTCCTTCTGGAGTGTGCTTGTTTTCCCCTCCATTCACTTCATTTCCTCCCTATTCTTTTCCATTCAATTGCCTGGCAATGTTAGTGCTTCCCTTCTCACTAATCATAATTGTTAGCTCTGAATGGAAAGTGATGCTTACAATGAAGTAGGCTCCAATACATGATTGAAAGGGAATGAATTAGGTTTTCTCTCTTTGAATGTTCAAACGAATCTTAACCCACAGTCATACAACTAAGCCATTGTACTTGTCACTGACACACCATAACAATGTGTTATGAGTAAAAAGCTTAGTTGACCAATTGGTTGCATGATTTTTGTAGTGCCATACAATATATCTGATTTCACCTCCATCACCCCACTCAAGCCCTATGATATATGTCAATAGTTTTGATGCTGGGTAAGTATAATCATAGGAATTAATCTTGATGGAACCAGAAAGAATTTCAAAAGGCTGTAGTTTCTCCTCTACTGAATTTAATAGAATCTAATGAAATTCCTCTTTTCTATTAGAGAACGCAAATTACAGAAAATCTTTCCATATTGACTATGTTGAACCATTTGATACATTCACTGAAGTTTGGCAGAGAAATAAAGGGCCTTACCGGATCATTAGGCCTTTCCTTGGAAAGAAAGTACACCACTGACAAGGAAACAATGGAATTGATGCCAAAAAAAAGGTTGATGCAGACATAAGTGATGAAAGCCATTCCCGTTTCATGGAAGAGCCCAGCCAGCAAGTACATCCAGGAAAATGTGGCATATCTAGATGTTAATAACACTAAGGATTAAAATTATACCTAAGTATTCTCATGTATTAAATACATACATACATACATAGATGTATACATACTTAGATTGGGTTCCAACGTGAAAATAAACACTGGTGATGAGGTGCCACACTCTATAGTTAGATCTCTCTTTTGTTTTATTCTTCTCTTTAACAACAACACAACAACAATTCAAAGAGTGTTTTTAATACTGATTTTTTTTTTTGAGGGCAGTGTCACTGGCCCTCATATATGGGACCCAAACCGGGGCCACTGGCTTCCCAAGCCAGCACTTAACCACCGCTCCACTCGGCCGACCCTCAAAAGTGTTTTTGAAATGACGGTAAGAAACCTCTCTTTCAAGGAACCTTGAACAGTCCTACGTCATTACAATTTCAAATTAATTCCTCCTAGAGATGGTGTTATCCCATCTAGGTAAGGAATTTTTTTTTTCTCTTCTCAGAAACATGAACTTAATCAATATAAATCTTACAATTTAAGGTTGAGAGAGACTAATGGTATTATTGTAAGTGAGATAAGCAGACAGGGCATGCTTAGAAGCTGTTGTGTTGAAGAAATACTTGAGCAACCTTTAGGGCAGTATAATGAAACCAGAGACAGAGATATCCTTCATGAGCTACAATAGCTAACTAAATGGATGCTACCCATGTATTCAGGGCAGAAAGAATTGCTACACTGAGCATTAATTATATCAACTGATATTACCTATACTATCCTAATATAGTAACAATATTATGTGTTTGTTTTAGACATTTATAAAAATATAAATAATATATATAACTTATGATGCTATATATACTCATAATTTGTCAATATCCATACATTTATACACATTTTTCTGATCATTCTAGAGCCCCCAATAATTATGCATATTAAATTACATATGTAAATTGTTAAGCATGAGACTTGGTATCTAGTAAGTGTTCATTAATGGTAGGTATTACTGTTGATAACAACATTCACTTTCAAAAGTATTGTACTTTACAGATATGACCTAGCAAGTATAATGTATTAATAGTCACCACTCATGGCTAATAAAAGCCCAAGGCAATTGTAAGTAAGCCTATGAGATTTAGGCCCTGTTTGTGCCCAGGAGCATTTAATTCTGTGAATTCTTCTTTCACAGCAGCTTACCCAAACAGCAGGAGTAGGAGAGATACAGCGCCCAGGTTGCTTCCACTGTAGAAAGCAGGTAACTTGAAAATTGCAATGACAGCAATGGAAAATGCTACAGGCACCAAGTAGAAGGCCTACAGGGATATGCAAAACAAGGTTTAATACATGGCGGTTTTTTCTTTCCTTTTTAAATAAATCAATGGTCCAGGTAGTTTAAAGCTGTAACAAGATGACCCAGAAATATTTGAAGAAATGAAGTTTTATTTATGTCCCTGTTGTTGGAACCATTCAGCTTATTTTACATTGATTTTACCCTAGAATTTGTCTCCTGCAATATGAGGTCAAGCCAGCCTTCCTGTGTACAGATATACATGGAGCTGCTAGTGTTTCTGCCTCCAGGCTTTCAGATTTAGGATTAATTCAGTGCTAGAGGTTCAGGGAGAAAGATAAGGCAGCCAGGTATCTTGGTATTAGATTCAGTCCTCAAAGCATTGATTTCATTTTGAATGCTGGAACTCTCCAGAAGGCTGATTTCTAAGGCTTGATTATCACTGTGAGCCACTTTGTGCAAAACAGTGGGGTAGCGGGTTCCACATCCTTGTAATCACAGGTGTATGGAAGAATTCAGTGTTTCATCGACAAGAGGAAATATTAAGTGCTGCGAGTTTGCAGCAAGAGGCACACAATAAAAGAAACGGTGATTAAATTTGGGGGGAAAAAAAACTCCTAAATTGGAGTGAGCACCAGGTATGTTTAACAACAGAATCTAAACAGTAAGTAGCCCCTCACAGAAGCGTGTCCTTTTAAACTGTCTTAACACTAAATCTCCTATTAAGTCCGGAGGAGTTATTACCGTCCTTTTAGATCTGATTTCTAGAATAAATGCATTTCAGACCTCACTGGGTACATTAACAAAATGGAGATGCAGATAATTACTCTCCAATCCTTTAAGCCAATGATCTTTACAGCAACTCAGACGATTTCACCATAATCACCAGGCAGAGCATAACCACCTGGGCTTTTGGCCAATGCTGGCACATTTCAAAGTAAGACAAACCACCTGAACTTTGGGACCATTTTATGCAAATGAGAGCTATCAATAAAATTCATTCTTTATTGTCCCTACTAATCTCCAATGTGTCTGTCATTCAGCAGGGGCTGCTACTTCGATATTTCCACTATTTATTATTTGATTACATTTTTATTATCATGATTATTTGGCACCACTGGGCAAGGCTGTTGTCAAGCTTCCATTTCTCCACAGTGATGGTTCTCAGGATTCAGTGTGCAAAAAATAATGTGGAGGATTTTGCTCAAAATGCATGTTCTCCAGGCTCCTCTCCCAAAATATGGATCTAATGGTCTGGTACGGGGCCCAGGAATCTGCATTCAACAAGTGTCCTGTGGGACCTGATCCAGGTGGTCTCAGACCACAGGGATGAGGACAGGTGGATTGCTCTTGCCTCTAAGCAGAGGATGAACATAAATGTGATGCAAGTTATTTTTTTCTTAATTTACTCACTTTGTGGTAATAATCTGAACTCACTAGCATAAATAAATCTCAAATATAAAACTGATGTCTTCTATGCAAATCAACCCTGTCTTTTCTGTAATGACAGAAGGTACTTACCATGTCATAAATGAAGTTTGTTACCCAGTAGCATGTCACGCCAATGCCTGAAATATGCTGTAACTGCTTGGCTTTGGTCTGATGCTCCCTCACAACATAGGTGACAAAGCTGGCGGTGGTGACAGAGTAGCCCATCAGGATGGAGAGTGCCACTAAAATATCGATTAAGCTGCTCATTCTATAATGAGCAACAGGGAGAAGAAAGCACACATAAGTTTTTGGAACTCTCTTCCTTTCAGAAAGATTCATGACTGAAACCATCAACAAAGCAGTATAAGAGTTGGCTGTGACACAAATAAGTCTTCCTACAAGGCAGCCAGATAATATCTTTTCCATGACTCATCTGTGACCCTGGAATAAGTGTAGTTGTAGTGCGTCTGAACTGGCTAGGGATATTTAATAAAAAAACCCGTGGTCTCCAAGGGTTGTGCAGTGTATCAAGGGATATTTAGTTCTTGAGCATAGAAATAGTGCTTAAATGCTATGCAGGGAAATTGAAATGATGCAGCACTTATGCACTTGACTTATAAAAGCAGCAGATTTTGTGAATCTACTGTCAACAAGTTCTACTTGGCAAGCCCAATGTACACTCTTTCAGAAACTTCTTTTTATCCCAGTGAGTGACTTATATTACCAGCTTTTCTAGATTGTCATTCATTCCAATACAACTGTGATTTCCAATTATAGTACTTTATGCAGAAACGCAACTATGCCAAGGAGGAAGGAGTCATGCCAAATATATCTACTTACGTGGCTTGTTCTTGGTCTTGCACTCCAGGGTAAGGATGACTATACATGATGATGCCTTAAAGAAGAGACCGTCCTTTTCATTAGTAAGTATTCAGTCTATCAGAAATATCAAGTTTTAGATGGCTAATACACAATACTTGGCTCCTTATGCTATGCTCGAAAGGATTTTTACTTGGGGGATACTCTTTTAAAGGAAAATGATTTTCTCTCAATCTCATCAGTGCCATACCATTGGTGACACTCACATAAAAAGAAAAAAGAGTTTTACACATCATGTATGGAACTTTGAGGGAAAGGGCAAGAATTTACACTTCTTATATAACATTTTCCTCTCTATTTAAGTAATTGTTTTCCATTTTCTTCTCTTTATCCTTTGCACTTCAGAAATGTATGGCACTTATAGAAACAACGCAAAAGGAGACCAATTATAGGAGACTATCCTAAAAAACAGACACTTACACCCCCATTTCTCTTTATTGTGCTATTGGCTGTGGTGAGGAAATATTTTGCCTGAGAAGATCACTAATTCTCCTTTACTATTTTTAAGATGCCTATTATTCTAGAATTCTACCATAGCAGGGCTTGGAGCTTCAGCCACTGAAACATAAAGACCCAGGAGGATTCAGAGAAACTAGCTGGCTCCAGAAAAGTGGTCACTTAATTCCAACACAGTCCTAAATTATTGGGGTCCTTCAGAGCTGGTTATCCTTTCTGAGTTAGAAGCAAGGTGATTCCCTCCCTCCTTCCTTAGAGGATGTTGTTTAGCCAGAGTCAAAATGGGCTGGCAGCAGTTTCCCAAAGGACCACAATATGAAGGCAAAGTCTATACCATCTGAGTAACTTTGGAAAAGAATGGTAAGGTGTGGAAGGAAGATATCCCTTTACACATTTGTTGTTATAGAGTCGTTAGTTGAGGGAGAGTTTATTTACTGCTCATATAGCATATGTTCATTATATTAAGATATTAAGGGCCTTTCACAACACCCATGTATTATAGAACTATTCCAAAGTAATATTCTCTCCATAACAAAATTATAATTTTTATTAAGTAGAACGTGACATGTTTTGAAGTTGAATTCTGCAATTGTTACATGTTAAAGAAATAAACAATGTTAAAGCCAATCAATAATAACTAGCTTGGCTTAGAATTTTAATCACATCATTGGGGGAGTGAATTTTTTGTTTCTTTTTTTCTTTAAATGAATGTGCTCTCTTTTTCCTGACATGAAATTTTCCTTGGGACCCTATGTAAACCTTGTTGCTAAATTATAACATAGGCAGGGGGAAAACATTTAAAAAAATTTTTGCTTTGTGTTTGAGGAATCTTTGCAAATACATTTAGTTCACTATAAAAACTGGTGCTGAACCAATTGTTTTCATACTTATCTTTAGCTAAAAGATCAAGTACATGTGTCAGAGTTAGGGATCTATTATATAGATATTATATGTTTGATATTTTATATCAAAATCTTCTCTGTGGGTTCTACAGTATCCACATAATGATTATAGTAAACTGATTGGTTCATGAATAATTATTAAATCTAATCAAATCTCAAAATTTCAGTTATTTCCTCCACTTACAATATACATTAAAAGTAACACATCTTATGCTATCTGTACAATGGTAAACTTAAAATGAGATACTTCCCACTGACTGTTGTTACTAATGCAAGAAAGGATAAGAACACACACTAGGGTGAAGGGAACGCTGTGTCAGCTATTTTGAAAAAGCCTCGTCCTATAACATTGGTTAGTAAAAACAAGCAAACTTATATTCTTTGTGAAGAAAAAAAAGAATTTTCATGTTAAATTAACCATGAGAGGAAACTACATGAATACCATAGATATTAACATTGCAAAGGAAAGCTAGTTAAAAAAAAATGTAATAGCACGTGAGAATTCAAATAAAATCAATTTTCCAGCTGAAGCAATATCCTAGTAAGCCAACAAAGATGGTTTAAAACAGCTAGTCTAGTAGGGGGAGATGGCAAGAGAATAGTTGAGTTGAGTTTTAAAGACAATATTATCATGGCAGACTCCACATACATGTTACAAAACAATAAAAGTATTTCCAGGTAACATGGATTTCTTCTTTGAAAGGAATCCAACTCTTTCCAGAGAGGGTAGAAAGCTGCCACAGTCATAAGTCTATATAGGAAAAGTAATCTCTATATTACTCAAGCTAAGCCTTATTTTTAGGGTAAAAACATAGTTTATGTTCCAGAATTCTTAATTCTTATACTCTGCAACTGGAAAATATGGTGGTGGGAGCCACAACTCGACTAGCCTGCTGGAATCCAGAGTGATAGAGGTTGCTCTGTCTTGGTAAAGAACACTAACAATCATTGAAATCTGAATTTAGGTTTCAAAAACTGACTCTTCAAAAATGACATTGGGCTTCTGTTCTCACCTACATACCTTTGCTACATTTTCCCCTAGTCATTTCTATACTTTTTGTACTGTTATTATTTGTCACAGCAACGAATGTCTTTTGCTGAATAAGACATCATACTAAAACGTCAAGTGTTCAATAGTATTTCAAACCAGGTTTTACTAGGCCCACTTGGCTTTAGTCACCATTTAACTTAATTTACCACTTTTGACTAGTTGGCCCTTTCTTGATGCTCTAGAGCTAAGGACTATGTATAAATCTTGGTGTTTTCTCTATGGTTCCTCCTGCTAGAAAAATGCCAGAGCAGTTGAGGAAAAAATACTGTTTATCTCTAACATGGAGTTTCCAAAAGATTCTGTTTGTAGAATGAGTACTTGACTCCACAGTGTACTGGTACAATCACACACATGTCCAGCATACATTACATGCTCAGTAGCAGGGAGATAAAAGAAAAGTAGGCCTTAGTATTTTTCAAAGATAGATTGTGTCTTTCTTTCCTATACAATAGGTTGTTAGCCCACTTACCAGATTAGAAACTCAACCTTGGTCAGCAAATATGTTACTCAGTATTTTTTTCTTTTTTCATCTTTAATATTTTTTTAGGATGAATATGGGGAAATAATTTGGGCAAGGCTTAAGAAGATACAATGCTCTGATGGGAAGTCATTGAATTAGAAAAAAGAAAATCAGTCGCTTTCAACTTCCAAACCTTATTTTTAAAACTATGTGGAAACCTCTTGGGAAAGAGTATAGAGAAGTAATACAAAAATGAAGTATGGGATATTAGAAAAATGAAGAGGCAGGAGTCAGACAGACCTGGGTTCAAATCCCACTTCTGAGCCCCAGAGAAATAATAACAGAGCACAATTATACTCATCCTGAAAGGGTGCTTTTAACGATTAGCGATATTTCATGAAAAGCATGCGTCATATGGTAAAGTGCTCAATTAATGGTAACCATTTTGGTCAGATATAGAACTTTTCAGTTTAAAAGTTTTTTTGTTTGCCTGTTTAGATTTGTGTACAATATCTATTAACACTATTTTTTTTAGCCTATAGACATGTAAATAGCTATAAAATATTTTCCTTTGACATGTAACTGAGGTATGAGAGCAGAAATAAGCATGAAGTCAGCCTTACTATCCTCAACTGATAAATGAAGAAACTAAATTAACCTGAAGTGAAGAGGGTCATCCCAAATGTTTCATCTGGTAGGAGTTTGGAAGTGGAGACTTCCAAAATCCTTTTAAATATCTGTGGTTTACGTACCATAAAATACCTGCCACTGGGAGCAAATGGGATCTAACGTACATTTTTTTTTTTTTGAGGGCAGTGTCACTGGCCCTCACATGTGGGACCAAACTGGGGCCACTGGCTTCCCAAGCCAGCACTTAACCACCGCACCACTTGGCCGGCCCTCTAACGTGCATTTTTTATATGGAGAGTAGCAAAAGTTGTAATACAAGAAGCTCTGTGTAAGAAAGTTTACCGTGTCGGGCAGCATCATGTTTTGACATGTGAACTCGCAGGAGGAAGTTATTCAAGCTGTTGAGGTAAGCTGGAAGGGAGTGATAGCCTTCTGGATCATACCACACCTGTTCAACCCCAAAAGAAGGTAAGATCAGAATTGTGTTGATATAAATTAGGCTGTCTTTATATCTGACAGCCTACAAAAGTTATATGGACAATAAGAGCACCAATTTCCCAGTAACTTATTTCATCTTGAAAGATTATGAACCATCCCCCCCAGAGTGTTTAACTCAGACCTCTGTTTACAACTTAGAGATGGCAGAGGTTGGGAAAATCATTTTCTTCTGTGTGATAGCACCATGTTATTAGTTATCCTGATCTTCTCTATAGGCAAAGCTTTAAATCAACTGGAGAAATTATTGTTATCTCCATCTCTGAGGCTGTTCTATAGTGATTCTTGAACTAAAACTAGGGCATCCTATCTCACAATAATAATTTTAAAAAATGACTGTAATAAGAACAGAGTACATATACAAGCATTGTATCCTTAACAACAAGATTGATAACCTTGAAATTTCCCCACTAATTTTGTATTTCTAGTTATAACCCACAAAGAAATGAGTTACTTTAACCTTCCATGTCAAAAACAGAGCGCTTTAAAATACTGGTGGGTCTCAATTCAAGAAACCCAGTTGATAATTTAATTACAAATCTAATTTAGTGAGAAATTATTTATTACTTGAACTCCTTTGTTATGCAAGGAGATTTACTCTGTGAGGAGAGGGGAAAGGAACAAAAAGGGGATGATATTGAAATATTCAGCACTGCTATTTACTTTCTCTATAACTTTGTGAAATCAGATAAAATAGACTCAGTATCTATCTCCTAGAGATGTGGTGAGGACGAAATAAGGTAGTTTGTGTAACAGGTGATACTAGTGCTTGATTTACAGTAGTCACTAAATGAATATTAATTAGTTCCCCACTTTCCCCAAGTTTACTACTCTTACTACCAAATGAGAAATATGTGAAGGGCAATTTAAAATTCCTAAGACTACCATCGATCATATGGGTAATCATATGTGTGTGATTCTGTGACTCTAGCCTGATTCAAAATATAGGTATGATCTAGAAAGGAGAAAAAAGCCAACAGGATTTTTTATCTCCATCAAATTCTGTTAAGTTTCCATGCTCTTTAAGAAATGAGACTAAACATATATGACTGTACATTGACTCTGGGTGGTGAACACACAATGTGATATATAGATGATGTATTACAGAATTGTACACCTGAAACCTATGTAACTTTACTAACCATTGTCATCCCAATAAAGTTTAATTTTGAAAAAAGATCAAAATTATGAATAATAAACAGGCAATACCTACATAAAAAAGTAACAAAGCTAAACATATATGACACATACATTAAGAAAATAAGCATAAAACATTAATATATAGCTTAACAAAAATTTATGAAGGGAGTACACTCACTGAAACAGAAACAGAAATAGATTGAGAAACAGAAATTGTCAGCATCAAGGTAAGGTCATCTCCAATTCTCTGTATACTTCCAAATTAGGATATTCTCTCCCCTAAATGACATGGTTGAGTTTTTCCTACTCTAAAAGTTTACAGTAAAGGCAATTATAGCTATATATTCCTTTTCATCTTTTTCTTTTGCTTATTAATAATGTTTGGGAGATTTAGCCTGTGTGTTATATAGAACTGAATTCATTTCTGTTGCTGAAAGATCTATTGAATGAAAATATAACAATTTATTTGTTCTACTGTATATGGGCATTTCAGGTCGTGTTTTTGGCTAATATGAGAAATACTACTGTGTACATTTTTCATATGTATTCTGGTACTTATGTGGGCACATTTTCCTGGATGAAATACGCAGGATTGGAATTACTGTGCTTTGGGTTATGTATCATATCTAACTGTTTTTCAAATTGATTGTACCCATGTTTTGTTTTTACCTTTCGATTGAACATGTGAAGTTCCCATTCTCATTTATAAGACATCCCAGAAAAAACTACATAATTTACCTTGGCAAGTGTTCTATTGGCAGGAACCTCTGTTACGTCAAAAAGAAGGTCGTCAGTCAAAGGCAACCCAAAACTCCAACCTCCATATCTATATAGAATAATAAAATTTATATTTGTTTTAGTGGAGAAAATAGTCATAAATAGATCTAAAATGTTTAACTAAAAGCTCATTTTTTTTCTTTCCATTAAGAACACATTTACCATATGAAATAAATACTGCCTGAAAAAATTTTCTTTTTATCAATTTATTTTATCATATTTTAGTCTAAAATGTACATTATAACTAGAAGTAAAAAGTCCTAAACAATAGCAAATGTGGAGTAATCATTCTGAAAATAAGTGACCTATAATTTAATCAATTCCTCTAACTTAACTGAATCTGCACCATCTCAAAAATCTTAAGATTTTTTTGTGCTTAAATACCTCCTTTAGGTAGTTTAATACTAAAGTTAGATAACATCAGTTCTTACCTATTTTCAAATGATTCAATTTCTTCGATTCTTCAAACCATTTTCCTTAGATTGTTCCCTGGTGCTACACTTATTCTCTTCCTGGATGTCTGAAGGTGAGCTATGTCTATATAACTAACTGTAAGGTCATGGTCTCTTAAAAATAAAAAGTGGACTTAAAAAATCGAAGTAATAATTTAAAGGATAAGTTGGTTTAAATATCCCAGATTAGGGTTGGGTTAAATAAATAATTATGCAGTCACACGAGTTTAATCTTCTTGAGTATTATCCTAAATGGGATGCCAAAGAGCTAGCTATATTTTTGACATGCAAAGAACACTATAGTATATTGTTCACTTTTTCAAAAAAAAGTAGGCTTTAGAACAGTTTATTTTCGATAAATCACATTTTGTTGAAAAGATTTACATGTATTTCTGACAAAAAAATTCTAGAAGAATATACACTAAATACCTGGGTAGAGAGACGATTTTTCTTCTTTTTGTTTATCTGGGGTTTCTATTTTATAGTGAACATTAGCCCTTTATGTATATTGAAAAATAAAAGAGGGAAGAGATGGAAGAAAGGAGAAAATAGTAGCTTACTGCAAGCCTAGGAACTTCTCCCCACCCCAGCTTTATTGAGATATAGTTGACAAATAGAAATTGTACGTATTTAAGGTGTACAAGTAAAATTATTTCATATGTATACATTATGAAATAATTACCATCACCACGCTGATTAACGTATCGATCACCTCACATAGTTATGACATTTTAGTGTGTTTGTGTGTGTGCGTGTTTGCTGAGAACTCTTACGGTCTAGCCTCTTAGCAAATTTCAAGTATACAAGACAGCATTGTTGCCTATAGTCATATTGCTGTTGGTTAGATCTCCAGACTCTATCCATTTTGTGTAACTGAAACTTTGTACACCTTGACCAACATCTCCCCAGGTTCCCCTCGCCCCAGACCCCAGCAACCACCATTCTACGCTCTACGTTGACGAGTATGACTGTTTTAGATTACATATATAAGTGGAACCTTCAGTACTTCTCTTTCTGTACCTGGCTTATTTCACTTAGCATAGTGTCTTCCAGGGCCTTCCATGTTGTCGCAGATGTAAGCCTACCAACCTAGGTCCATGGCAAATGCCTAAGTGGCCTAGGTATAAGTGCATGGCCTTGCTACACGTGAACACATTTTATCGACAAGAAGACATCATACTCTAAGTTTTGAGAGAGTCATATTGAAACCAGAGCTACTTGTCACCAAGAGCAATGCCTTAAAATTCTCCAAGTTGGCATAATCCAGTCAATAACTTCTCTTTTGCTTCCAGGAAAAAAAAAATGTACAAATTTCATAATACAATTTTGAGGCCTAAACAAATCAATGATTTTCGATTTGCTCAAAATGAATCTTAATTTAGAGTCGATACTTAACTTGTAATACATAAGGCTGTTTAGATAAAACAGAGAATTTAACAATGTAAATAATCGCTATTAATGTACATCTATTGTTTCAAGTCCAGAAGGCAGTTGCCGTTAAATTAGAAAGCAAGATATGTTAAATGTTATAAACAGAATATTTTTACCTTTTTTGCATAAACTCATTAGCAGTTGATATAAGATAATTTTCTAAGTGGTGCCCAGTGAGGTTATAAATTACTTGGGAAGAATACGTTCTTCTATGAGGTGGTGAATAGTTAAATTTAGGACATTCCTGAAAAATAAAATTAAACATTAAGTTCTTTGTGTCAAGGAGCTTAAGTCTCATGATTGATCTGTTATCACAACTGGTGGTATGCACCACTTGTCCTTTAAGAGCTCTGAAAAGGAAGGTCTCTTGCCTATTCCAAGAAATTAGAAAAGATAGTAATTATATAGAGAGCATATATATGTGTTTAGGGCTCACTTGAAGCCAAAAATGAACACATGTTAACTAATGTGCAATTTTTCTTTTACTGTACTAACAAGCTTGGTATGTTTGAAGGATAACGTTTAACACTAAGATGACTCAAAATAGTCTCAATAATTCATAGGGAAGAAACAAACATTTGCCCCCAAATTGAAAAGATCACATCAGCAGCCTTAAATTCCCAGGGGCTAACAGCAAATGGATGTAAACTTTGTTTTCTCTTAGTTTTAAGGTACCCAACCTAGAGGTCAGAGCTCAGTTTACATATATCTAAATCTAAATTTAATTTTATATAAATCTAAATCTTATCTTTATATACATAACTAAAATTATTACAAAATAAAGTTGATGGATATGTTGCAAAGTTATATATATATATATATATATATATATATATATAAAACAAAGATAATACGGAGAGTCCCTGGATAACTTTTGCCTAGCTTTCCCCATTGTTAGCATCTTATGTTACCATCATACATTTGTCAAATTAAATGTACTGGTATATTATTACTAACCAATCTCAGAACTTAGTTTCAATCTCTTATTTTTATGCTCATAGCTTCCAGCACTTCCTGACCACTTACTTTTCACTGGAATTTCTCATGCCTCACCTCAGCAAAGTTTAGTTTGGGGAAAACCTGGCATTTTCTTTCCAGTTTTTCCTTCCACCCTTCACATGATATCCCAGAGCCTGAGCCTAGGACCACATGTGTGTATCAAGAGCATAAAGCTGCAAGTTGCTCTAAAAACTGAATGCTGAATTTCACTTTACATCAAGTTGTATCAACTTGAAGATCACATTCTAGAATGCCACTGGTTTCACAAATATATATATATATATATATATATATATATATATATATATACATACATATATATATATAGTGTAATATTTAGCTTTAATTTCCATTGAATTATATCATACACACAGAAAAGCACATATAAGTATACTGCTTGATGAATTTTGACAAACCGAACCTGTGCAACCAGAAAATGGATCCAGAAACAAAACAAGGCTAGTACCCCGAAAGCCCTCTCATCATATTCCCTTCTGATCACTGCCACAGAATAGCTTTTGTATTCGAAATAAATGGAGTCATATTATATCTCTTGTATTTGTTGTTGTTTTTTTTTACTCATCATTTGTTTGTGAGAATCTTCCAGCATGATGTGTCTAGTTACAGATCAACAGATCAATCATTTCCATTTTGCTGTATATAGAATTTCATTGTGGAAATATATTACATTCAATTTATCCACTCCCCTGTTAGTGGGAATTTGAGTGGTTATTATGAATAGTATTGTTATAAATATTTTAGTATATGCCCCTTGGTGAACCTATTCACATTTCTCATGTGTATATAATAGGAATGGAATTGTTGATCCCATATGGCATGTATGTCTTCAGCATTAGTAGCTACTGTGAAACAGTTTTAAAAACTGTCTACACAAATTTAGATTCTTATCAGCAGAGTATTAGGTTAAAAATGTTTTATCTATTGGAGTTTTTCTAATTAAAAAAAATGTATCCAGAATTCAATTTTAAATACTAAGCTAGTTGGGTTTTACTGTAAACTGAAAAAATGTGTAAAGGACTTCATAAATTAACTAGATTAGATGAGGAATTAGAAAACTCTTTGAGTACTGGGTAAGATTAATATTTAAATCTGCAAGGATTCTAAAAGATAACTGTTGAATCCCAGACCCTTATTGTTAGTAACTGTTTTGCATGAAAACACACACACACAAATAGATTGTATTTACTGAAAACATTTTCATTCTAAAATATTGTATCAAGACAGTGTAGGCTACACTCATATGACATTTTGAAGAAAATATTGCTAGATTCCTCCCCATGAGGAAGTAAGTTGACAACATAGTGATTCTCAGAAACTAATAGTGACCTCTTTTCTTCAGCTATCTTTAATTTCTCCCAGTGAATTTGGTTTTCTTAAAGATTTATTGAATTGATAGGCCTAGAAAACTAAGGTGTGTATAGAATACAAACAGGGTAAGTGATAAGTGGACCATGTTTTCTGTTTCTTTCAGGACGTAGATTTTTCTTGCATCCTGAGGTGTTGCTTAGAGACATCTGGAGTTCTGTTCTGGACTTACTCGTACACATTACTGACTTCCCAGCTGACCACTACAGTGGCAGTCTCACTGTTTTCAAATATGACAGTTATGGTGGCATTTTGCTGTATGAAACATAGAGCTTTCTGGTTAAAACTGAACTGGAACCAAAAATTAATCTTCAGTTAGTTTCCACAAAGACCATCACAGAATTACCTACCTTTGAAAATTTGTCCTGAGATGGATTTATAACAACAACCTGAAGTTCAAAGCCAATATTTTTGAGCTGCCCAGGTTCACATCTCTGAGCTACTAGCTTCTGTAAAATGAAATTATACTGACTCTTTGGTAACCTGGATATCTCTCAAGTTTTGATATTTATTCCTTTCTTTTTCCTACTTCACTGAAACTGAATTCCATCTTACCTGGACATTTTCTGAGCAGGAGCAAACACCAAAATTACTGATACGTTCTCCGCTGGTGTTCCATTTTCCCAAACTGTTTTTCTTTAAACATCTTCTGCAAGTAAAAATGATATGGAAGTGAGGTGTGTGTGCATTCTCATGTTTATGTATAATCATAGAAGTGATTATTTTGTATTAAATTCCTATTGTAGTCCTAGGTACAATTTACCGATTTTTCATAACTTGAATATACATTGCATTACCATTTTCAAATGATCTGACATTTTGTGGGGAGTTGAGGGAGAGCTCTTAGTGATTAAATGGTGTTGAGATCAAAGCTCATTGAATTGTCTTAATATGACAGGATGGACTTTTTGACTCCCCTGTTCTCTTTGCTCTTTTCATTCTCTCCTCAGACAGGAAGGGGATACTTTAGCAAAATGATGCACTAATGTCAGGTTTACATATGTTATGCACTATCTTGAAAGTTTGAATAAGCAACACTACACAGTGTAAAAGCATGGGAATTGGAGTCAAGACTTGGGTCTCAGCTTTAGCTATCCAACTTCCTACCTAAATTTCTTTATACAGGAATCTTCATTTCTCTGAGCCTCACTTTCCTCATCTTAAAAATGGGATTAATAATTCACAGGGTTGTTGTGATTGTTAAATATGAATATGTACACAAAGAACTTTATAGTTATAAAGCATCCAGTGTTTATTATGACAGGGAAATATAGCCAGGGAATGAATTAAAGAACATAGAGAAAATCTGTTAAAGACAGATTTCTATCAGGGTATTGCCCTCCTCCAGCCGAATAACACACTTCCACTCATCCATACACCCTCACACACGTACATGCAGAGTGGAATGTTGAAACAAAGAAAGAGAACAAGAACCACGTACGGGTCACTGATGTTCAAACACATGTTGTCGATGCCAGGGAAAGCCCACATTGCTGAGACCAGGGCATTTGTTCTTGGGTTAGAATTCCTGTAACAATAAAAGATAGAAACAAATTCATGACTCCTCCATGAGTCTCCCATATGCTCATGAATCTTGAAGAAATGAAATATGCTCTCCGTAGGACTGTTTTCTTAAAAATTTAGGAAAGGCTTTGTCTCGGGGGAAAAAAAGTGTCACACAAAAATAAGCACACATCTCTATTTGGCTGCCTCAGCATTTTCCTGATTGTCACATGCATTGAGTAATCACCTATTGTATATATAAAATTATATTATACAGAATTCTGACATTTTTTTTAAATATCGGTGAGACCAATACAAAGTGATTTGCTATATATTACCGCTGATTTGAAACCCCTACCTAACCTGCCTTTCTCGATGCAAGTCTAGTCATTAAAAATAAAGATCTACTATAACTTCATTATTAGACAGAAAACACTTAAAAAGTTATGTGTTGGCGATAGAAATGCCATGTCACAATAAATCAAACTGTCCATTCCTTTGGCAGCGTTAAGTACTGTGGCTCTTAAGTTATTCTTCAGCATTCCATGGCATTTATTCAGGTAAAACCGCACCTCTGGAAGCAATGTGGGAATGTCGTCTTAGTGACAGGAAAGACACTTACATGTAGAAGGCTGTCTGTTCGGAGGTACCATAAAGCGAGGGGGAGATCTGGACCTCTGGATAGCTGTCGCTGGAATTTCTCAGTGTGCCAAGACCCATGGCGGTCATCACGAAAACGATGGGGAGGATAACCTGAGCAATAAAACCTTTCCAGTTCCTGCGTGTGTGGTGGAACCTCTTAATGAGGATCGCCATTATCTTCTTCAGCAACAGTCCACAACCTTCCAATTTCTCTCCTCTCGTCAGGATTTTATCTGATGAAGAAAAAGAGATTTGGTATGGTTCTGGGAAGTCCTGATAAACCAAATAATCCAGTAACTTCAAAAACTATGGATAGATGGTATAATGGGATGTGCTGGAGAAAGCTTACATTTTAAAGACTGGGATTTTAAGTTCAGCACTTTATTTATCAGCTTTGGGCCCGAGCCTCTCCATCTCATAGCGCTGTATGTAAAAAGTGCTTTGACAATGATCAATCACTATACACAAAATATTATTAGTCATATACATAGTCCTTGTACATGCCAAAGTGAGATATCTAGAATTTTATAAGTGAATACTGTCCCCAATCTCCAGTCTCAATGTAGTCTCAGTAGGTATTGCTAATTATTAATACTGAAGAGATAGCTTCTACCAATAGATTGAATTCAAATAAGATAGTAGAAGAACTCATTTCTATGGTGGGTAACTTAGTGGTTATAATTCTAACTGGTTCTCATTCTAAAGTTAGGCCCAATGAATTCATCTTAAACGTGGGAAAAGGAAAAAGCTCTCCTCCAAAGTATAATTCTAGTGTGAACACTAATTCGTCACATTCTCTTTAGAAATTTGGACTAATTATATGGCATTTCAAAACTCTATTTTTACTACTACAGTCACAAAAACGAACGTATTGGGGAAAATGTCTACTCTCCTCCCTTCTCAAATACTCTCCAGGTGCTGAGAAAAATGGCATAGCTTCTAAGAGTAAGAGTAGCCATGGAGGCCAGAAACTGTTGCTTCCTCAGTAGTGCTTTTGTAACTAATAATTTCAGCAGCATCCTCTAAAAAATACAACATTTTACCCCGAAGGCCTGCTGCCAAGCACTCCTTTACATGTGATAAGATGTGATATTCGTCAACTCTGTGGATATTTTGATTCTTTGTCACAAATTATGCAGCACAAAAATCACAATCTTCATTTAGCTGATAAGGAAAAGTACAAAGCTGCTTAATTTAAAATGAACTCCAATTAAACAGAGTGAACAAGTTTAAATGCAAACTCATATCTCTGCAAAGAGGAATTGTAGAAGGAGCTGAATATTTTAAGTTAATTAGTATGCTTTTCTGTTTCTTGAGAAATTACATGTGGATGACTTACAGGTGAATCAAACAGAGCAAATGTGCTTTCTAAAAGATAATGTCAACTGAAGGGTACATTTTGACTGAGAATGGTTTCAAATTATGAGACAAATGCAGAAGCAAATACATAACACTTGCTTCCTGAAGCAAATGACCACTTTCTAATCAAAGTCCTCAATTCCATGGACTCAACAGTTATACTTTCCAAAAGATGATAAATGAGGAATATGGCAGAGGACAAATGAGGCTCCAAGTTCCAGAATTAGACAAACATCAGAGATTACCTTTTCTGAGTTTCAAGCCAGACTAAAGTTTAATTAAAAGTTCTATTCCTAGAGATGTTTCTCAATTTAAGCAAACTGTTGAAATGACTATTCCATAATTTATATATCATTTTACTACATGCTTCCTTAAGTAAACAGTGTTTTCAAAGGAATAAATTAACTGTCAGAAAAAGAGTAACAGGATAAAAGTTATTCTTAAAAGAGCCTGATTCCTCAAAGTCATGTCAAGAAACATGATTTTTCAAACATATATTGTGTGAAGAATTATGGGGGGAATCTGTTATAATAGGTTCATATTCATCAGGTCCAACTTCATCAATCCTCCAAAAGGATTTTCTGAGAGCCTGAATTTTCTCAGCACCTGAATTATTCAGAGAGGTGAGAAGGTTAGACATGCTCTCCAGTGAGGTCCTGTAAAGAGAGATGACTATTTTTTTAAACCTTTTCTTATGGATGACAATTACCTTCACTTGAACATGTCTAGTAACAACGAGTGAACTATTTTACAAGGTAACTTTTTCCACTGTTGGACAGCAACAATTACAAGAAGGATTTTAACTTGTTGAACACAAATCTAAGATTATAGTAAATGACATCTTAAAACGACTTCTAGTGGGTAGGAGAATATTCATTACAGACCTGACAAGGAAGTTCTTTCACATTCTTCAAAATATTTTTGAAATAGAGGATTTGATTTGGTTTAATAAATGTTTTGTATATTAAGAAAAGACAGTTTATATTTTTTTAGTCTTTTTGAACTTAGGAAGAAAATTTAAAGTTGAATTAAAAAAAAAAATTAAAACCTGGCCTCATTTATGCCATTTGTTGGAATTACGCAAAATATGTGATTAGTTTTATACCGTCTCTGTCTGTGAAATTGCTGCTGGTCACAGATAAATCATCAGGAGTTGAGATGCCATTGGTACTGGAATTTCCAATCTTCTTTTGTGTTAAGTGCTCAAGAGTCATATCACTAGTTTTTTGTGACTCTTTAGTCAAGTTCAGAAAAACCTAGAAAGAAAAGCCAGGATGCTTCATTAACATAAAATATGCTCAGAAAAACCTAGAAAGAAAAGCCAGGATGCTTCATTAACATAAAATATGCTTACTTTTCTAGTTTCTAGGCTCAGTTTTTATTTTGATTTTTTTTATCACATTTATTGAGACATGTGACTTTAAGTGACAATTTTTGAGAATAATTTTAAGTGACAACTTTTATATGTAAAAGATAGGTGTTCTCTAATTGGAGCAACATGTTTGTTCTCAGAAGTTGGTTTTACATGTGAATGATATTAAGATAATTGTATGATTTTCTAATTTCATAAAATGTTTATATAACAATATTTCTTTTCTTAAAAAAAAGGATATATATTGATTCTAAGGGAACAGCAAGTTATAGCAGCTTTAAGAAGAAAGGAGGGCATTGGATGGGGAAGGGGGGGCATCACTTTGTAGGGGGTGAAAAAGATAACTATTGCATTGTTTTGTACATCTGTCACTAATAATAATAAAAAAATAATTTAAAAAAAAGAAGAAAGGACATTCCCAGGTGTACCTCTTCCACAGTGGTATCTGAAATGCCATAGCACCCGATGTTGAGGTCACCCATGCCATTGTCCAGCGCTCTTAGGAGTGACAGATAGGCCCCTGAGACGTTGGTACTAAATGGAGGAAGCACATAAACCAGCTCTCCCCCGATGTCCTCCTTGAGGTAGGCTTCAGGGAGGTGTGATTTGATCATTGCTGTCACCGCCGTTGTGTCACATATTGCACTTGCATTTAGATTTGGACTCTAGGGACAAAAAGAGAGGTTAGACACTCCCTTTTCTATAGACTACAGGGCCCAAGGGCCCTAGTCAGAGGGTGGTGAGTTGTTTCAGGCCGCCCCAGACTTGAGTCAGATCATAGATGACTCCTCCAGTGGTTCCCTGTCCCACGTGGGGGTCTCTGTAGTTGTCTACAAATCACTATTCTATTGGCTTCATTCTCCCACCACACCCAGTCTCTTTTCCAACACCCTTGTCCACCATCCTCCCTGTCATTTGCTCCACTCCAGCAACCACAGTCTCTTTTCTGGGTTAGAGTGCTTCAGGCTCAGGCACAGCCCCTCCTCAGGGTCTTTGCAAGTGTTTCTTTGTCCCCAGATAGTGACATGGCTCATTCACTCCCCAGCTCAGACTCTTGGATCTGCTCTCACTTTCTCAGAGACCTCCCCTCAACTTACTACCATACTTAAAATGGCATCATTCAGCATTTCCTATTTTCCTTCATCTGGGATCTTGCTAGAAATGTCATAAATTCTGGAGCCCCATCCCAGACGTATGGAATCTGAGACTCTTGGAGTGACGCTAGAAGTCTGGTTGACCAAGACCTCCAGGAGCTCTGATGCTCACTCAAATTTGAGAAACATAAAGCTAACATATTGGTAGTGAATTTTAGCAATGAATAAAGTTGGAGAGATCCCACCTCCATTTGACACAAAATGAACTTATGACCCCTTAATAAGGTATATTTTCTCCCCTACGAACCTTTTTCTTGGTGAGTGTGAGGTGATAGCCATCCCCAAATGCCTCCTTGAGGTAAAATGGTGACCCGCAGCAGCGCAGCCCGCCCTGCTCCAGGAAGGCAATGCGGTCACTCAGTACTTCAGCCTCATCCAAGTGGTGCGTGGACAGGATGATTGTTCTGGCTGGAAAACACAGAGGCAAACAACCAAGAATGGAAAAGGAAAATACAGTTCCCAAGATCTATAGTCAGCACAAGCAAATCCTGGGATTTATGAGAAGGCATATTTTATGAGCTAACAGAAAAACTAACCAGAAGGAGCTTCCAAAATAATCAAAGAGAAATTTTAGGAATGTCCCTAAATATTTGGGGATCTCTCTCTCTCTCTCTCTCTCTCTCTCTCTCTCTCTCTCTCTCTCTCTCTCTCTCTCTCTCTTCCTCCCCTCTTCCTTTCATCACTATGAAGAAGCAGTAATTTTAAAGATTTTTGAATATTCCTCTCTGATTAATCCACTCCACCCTGATTGCTCTTTGCTTCACATCCTGTTAGCACTTATTTAGTCTGTTTTCAGTTTATTTTCATTTGTGTATGTTTGGTTTCTCTAATTAGATTCTAAGCTCCTCTAGGCAGAGTGTGCAACTGCTATTGGATTTGCATGCTCAAAAAGTCCAGTTAAGCACTTCATTCACAGTGGACACTACATTGATATTAACTAATTGATCCAGAAATTTAGCTGGGAGAAGAGAAAACTTGGGCAAAGGATGAGCCTATCTGAGATCTTTAATGGAGATAGTGAACAAAAAGGCTTCAGTTTCTGTGTATCCCAGAAGGCAAAATTATGACTGTTGGGTGGGGAAATTATAAGAAGGTACTCATACCAGTTTTGTTCTTGGATATAACATCCCATATACTTCGGCGAGAACATGGGTCAACTCCAGTGGATGGTTCATCCAAAATGACCACCCTTGATCCACCAATTAGAGCTATGGATATGGATAACTTCCTCTTCATTCCTCCTGACAATGTTCCAACTCTTTTATGACGATGGCTATATAGTCCAGTATCTTTTAAAGTCCTTCAAAAAATAATGTATGGTGGTTATTTTCAGATAAGACATTTGACTATTGGAAAAATATAATAAGTATCCTAAATGATAGATACTCACTGAGAAACCATTATGTGCTCAGCTAGGTGCAATAAACTATTAAAAATTCATGACAAAAATTTCTATTATTTATCATGTAATTGGAGGTATAAAATTAATGCTCAGGAAACAACACAAGGGAATATATGGCTCATTATTTTATTCATTCATTCGACAAATATTTTAGAGTGTCTGCCCTTTTAGTGCCAGACTGTATTTTAGGTGCTGGGTGAAAAGAAGTGAACTGATAACGTTTCTATCCATAAAGAGATTATTTCTACTGTGAGTGCGAGTATCAGAAGGGCTATAGAGAAAATTCAGTTGATAAACATATTCTCAAGTAAGTTTATAGTATGCCAAGTGGTGATAAATGTCATAAAAAATAAAGCAGGGTACATGAGGTAAGTAGCCCCTGGAGCATTCTATTTTAGGCATCTATTTTATATCTGGTGGTCTCCTCAGAGAATGTGACATTTCATCAGAGAGGAGAAATGGAATGGTTGTTTGGGAAAGGCTACTCTAAGTAGAGGGAAAGTAAGTGAGAAGCTCTGAGGCTGGAGCAAGCCTAACATAATCAAGCGTGCAACTGGGCTGGTGTGCCCGGAGCAGAGTGAATGGGGGGAGTGGAAGGAAATGAATCACAAGTGAGATGGGGGGCAGGCCAGGCAGGGCCTCATAGACTTGAGTAAGGACATTACAGAGTGTGGTGAGAAGCCATTAGAGGGTTTGGATCCCAGGGATGGCATAGTCTGATCTGCAGCTTAAAAAGGTCATCTTGGCTGCTCTTTGAAGAGTAGAGTGTATAAGGGAGAGAGGGAGAGTAAAAACTGGAAGTCCAGTTAGGAGGCTTGAACCAGTATAGTAATCATAGAGATTAGAAACAGAGGATTTGGGGCAATATGGGAGCCGGAGTCAAAGAGACCTAAACCATTCCCGTATAACTGGCTGGTGAAGATAAGGCCATTAAATGTATTCAATACTAAAAACCAATCGGCTTGTGAGCAAATGTTTCCTATTGGTATTATTTGCATAGCTTGACTTCTCTCTGAGAGGAGTTACCAGTGTATATTCTCTTCACTGTCATAGCTGACCTTTTCACTTCCTCATGCAGCTGCTTTTTAGTCCAGTGAGGAACTTTGATGGAGCCATAAAGGAGCAGGTGCTCCTTGGTCGTGAGGTAACTAAACAAGACGTCGTGCTGCATGCAGACCCCCATGTTCTTCCTCACGGTGTGTAGGTCTGTTTTGATATCTTTTCCATAAACAAAGATGGTACCGGCTGAAGCCCCAAAGAGCCCAGTCAACATGGAGCTGGAAATAAATAAATGATAGAATAGGCATGAACCACGCATATAAGCTAGATTTTAGGACTAGATATATCTAAGTTGTTAGAAAAAAAAAAAATGTTAACTGTCTATCTCCTCAGGCAAGGTCATGAAATAAAATGGTATTAAATGCGAATAAAAACATAAAAATTACTTTTAAGCTTTTGATAATTTAGACTGTTACATAAACACTACAAAATGAATATGATGGTGGTGGTGGGTGGTGCTGGCAACAATGACAGAAATGGTTAGGCTTTTTAACTCACAGTACACTCCCTCATCCAGCAAGCCCGTGTACTTCCTCATCATCAGATAGTTTCTATAGATTGTGAAGTCTTAAATTTACATTCCTAGCCCAGATCTCATCACTCAGTTCCAGTCTTGCATTATACACCCAACAGGCAACACCACCTCTCCATGAGATGCCTTACAAGGTCTTTAAACTCTACATGTCTAAAATTGAACTCATGATCTTTGCACTCAAGCCCATGCTCCCATTGATGGCACTTCCTTCACCATATGGTAAATCCATACAGTGGTTGCACAAGCCTCAAATCCAGTTGTTTTTGTATCCTCCTCCTATCTTAGTCTCATAACTCCACCCACATCTTTCTATTTTCCCAGGGTCACCATCACCATTTGCCTACTTCTGCTGTAGGCTTCTCACCCTACTTTCTACATGCTTTTTAGCCATCTGCCGTCCCTTTCTCCACACTGTGATCAGAATATTCTCACTAGAAATTCCTTGCCATCTTTCAGATGGTTAGGAAACTCAGCAATTGTTTCTTACTAAAATATAAACTCCATGAGGTCAGGGAAAGACCTGTTTTCTTAAGACTCTGTCTCAGTACCTAACTAGTGTCTTGCACATTATAAAACTTCAATGACTATTATGGATTAAATAGGGAATTAATATAATATGCAATTCTTTCCATAAAGACACATTGAAATATAAATAACATTTCATTCATTATATTAAAGGTTTATATTCAGAAAAATAAAACAGGGACTTTTTCAGCTAAAATTGCAACCTCTTCAAAAGCTTTCTCTATTTCTTTTCTTCATCGGCCTCTTATTGCCTGGTAGAAATCTTGCCTTTTGAGCATTGTATCATGCTAGAAAGCCAACTCTGAATTTAAACAGGTCATGTAAATGAGAGTGGGTCCATGTTGACTCATTTCATGACCTTTCTTTGTCCCTTTTTATTTACAAAAAAAATTTAATTTGAATGTGTTTTGGCAGTCATTGAGTTTATTCATGATGACACTAAACAGGCAGGCTATCCAGCAAAGGACACTTTTTCTCAAATAAGGGCTAGAGTGCCAACAGCAACTCCCAGCTAAGCTATGTGGAGCATTAGAGGTCAATCAATCAATCAATCAATCAAAAGAATGTCACTTTAAAAATATTTGAATTTCTTTTCCATTCAAATACAGGAAAATGCTAGTTAAGTGAAGAGTAAGACAGAACAGGCCATGAACCTCTCCTGTCCTTTTTTATCTGTAGCTAATAGCTGGTGATTCTTTTGTTTCTTTATGAATCAAAGCAAGGGGTTCCTTTCCTGAGAGGGAGCCACTGAGGCTGAGTGTGATTATACCAGAGCATGTAAATTCAAGGTTGTACATGAGCCAGGATAAAAATGCAAGTAAGTCAAACGGAGTGGGCATGTGAGGTAGTATGGATTGGTGGGGACTAGGAATGAACCAGAAAGCACATGTCCTCTTGAAGAGAAGTATCACTAATAAGCCCCAATCAATTGTCCCAACCTGTAGACTTACGTTGCCCAACTTCCTTTTCTCGAAGAGGTGCCAAATATATATATTATAAAACTCCCCTATTTTAAAATATTAATACTGAATTAAAATTTTTAAGAAGTGCTGGGTGGACCAACCCTAGATGGAACAAATAAACCTATCTTGTGGGCCTGATCTGACTTTAGCGCTCATATTTTAGGATCGATCTCTGATTTAGACTCCATCCCATAGTATACAAAGTGAGCCATATTAATCCATCTGGGAGATGTAATGACTTTACTTTTTATGAAAGAGCTTAAGTAATGTGCTTCTGAGACAGTAAGTGTTGAAAAATAACATACATTGCTGTAGTTTTCCCGGCTCCATTGGGACCCAGCAATGAAGTAATATGCCCTTCATAAAAGTTCAGATTAAGGTTATCAACAGCAATTTTTGAGCCATAGATCTTTGTGACTCCATGCAGCGCAACCCCAACTGTGACATCTTTAGGTTCAGGCTCAATATTGGAGGGAAACATGCAATCAGGACCTGGAGAGAAATCAAGAGAAGAGTTGTAAGTTCACAAAGAAAGAAAATACAACTAGCGTTAGAACTTTTCTATATAAAAATATAGCCCTCTAAGTAAAAATTAATTCTAGAAACAAATAATCTATTATAGCCTTTGGCCTTCTTCTCAAGGTGGTTAAAGATTAATGAGGATGTGGAAGCACATTCTCTAAGGTTTAATGGCCCTTCTCTGTCAGGAGTAGTCCCAGAATCCAGTATCATGATAATAAATTCAGTATTATCTGAAATATCTCAAATATTCAAAATATCTCAAATATTCAAAAAACAAGCTTAAAGCTTAGCTCTCTAACTGGGTAGAAAGATACCAACTTATGAAAGAACTGTCTACATGGTGTGATTTTACAGTAACAGGGCTAGCTCAGATCTGTGGTTTATAGAATCCAGTTCCTTAATTACTCTCTACATCTCTTTCAGGCATCACAAAAGGACCACTTATGCGGGTCATCCTCACTTTATAAAGATGACACCACTCACCCAATGTCAGTGAGACATGAGCTTTAAAACTGTTTGTCCAGTGTCGGTGATGGGTTATGCCAAACTGTAGGTTATGCCAGACTTGTTACTTGATTACTCCTTATGACTAGTGACAGATGCGAGGGGTGCAGGCTGTGGCCAAGGAACAAAAAACTTTGCTCTGTGTGAGTCTAACTGGACCACAAAGGGATCTGCAATCTTGGATTAATTAGTGCCATATGCTAACCAACTGAGCTAATGAGCCCAGAAAAAAAGCCACAATTTAATCTCCATTAGAGTCTAAACACATATGTGTAGACATATTCATCCATAACAAAAAGGATACTTCTGCCATTTAGAAAAACATAATTAAAATCACGAGTCATGTAAATTTTATATCACTTTTCTCATAATACTGCATGTTGTTGACCTACTTGTCTTATTGGCAGATGGATTGGTGTTCTGCATCATGATATTAGTAAACATAAGGCCATTGCTTTTCTCATGCTTCACCTCTGCACATCCAAATCGCTCCTTCCAATAGGAAGGAAGGATAGGAAAATACCATGGGGCTGCCATGCCATATGTACCTGCAATAAAAATGCATTAGGGAAAATAACTATTATTAGATTGTTAACATTAAGCATCAGAAGCTAAACAACAGAACACTATTTATCGTTCAGGCAGTAGTTTCTTTTTTTTTTTTTTTGATACTATATAAAACTAAAGAATGGTTTTCAAAGTAAAGTAAAAAAGATATTTTTTCTTTTATTCTTTTCTTTTTAAACAGCTTTATTGGGGTATAATTCTATACTATAAAATTTACTCATTGCAAGTATAGAGTTCAATGATTTTTAGTAAATTTTTAAAGTTGTGTAGCCATCACCACAATCCACATATTAGAACATTTCTATAACCTTAAAAAGTTCTCTCATGCCCATTTGCATGTAAGCTCTGATCACATCTCAACTCCCAGTCAGGAATCTTATTTCTGTCTCTACATATTTGTCTTTTATAGAAATTTTATATGAATAGAATAATACTCTTTTATTCATTTACAGCATCAGAAAAAATATACAAATAATATTTTACAAATAAATCAATAAATACAAGTAAATAAGTCTTAATGGAAAAACTCCCAAGCATCTTAGAAATGATAACCACTTGAGACTTATGATGGCGAATGCAGCTAGTTTGGTAAATTCTCCTTAGAATTAGAAGACTTGGTTTTTGCCTTTTACTCCAATTTGGAAAGATTGGATTCCAGGCTTTCTTAATTCACTCCATCCTTTATAGAAATATCAGAGAAGGCACTCACTAGTGTATTATCTCATCCTGGAAAATTGTTGGCTAGTTTTGAGATTTAAGTATTTCTCTTTGGAGATTATATATGGCAAACCAAATATTAGAAAATATATATTAACCGGCTTATAACGGTGAAAACCATGAAAAGCATGTATCTGTAGGAAGCATGTTCATACCTGGGAAAACGTTCCTGACGTACCAAGCAATAAGGAAATAAATGAAAGAATCAGCTAGGATTAGACAGCACAGCCAGCCAAAGGAGGTGGTGTCATCCTGAACAGGGGAACTGTACATATTTTCCCACTGAAGACCTAAAAAGGGAACACATATGTTTATTCTTGTGTGAGATGTACTGTAGTTGTTAAAGATAAAATCCAGTTTTAAAGAAGGTGAGCCTACCAATGCCTTGCTCCTCGTATCGCGCAATGTATTGACTTGCATAACTAAAAGCTGTTGGTGACAGCAGGCTCTGTGAAGAGAACAAACAACACTGAGTGTTCATGTACATTTCACACAGTTCACTCAGAGGGATCTTAATATACTTAAAAGTTTGGACATATGCAGATAAAACCATATTTAAGAAATACAGAGGTCCCTTACCAAGATGCTACACTGAAAGAAGAGAAGAGCGAACAGCAGAAAACAAAAGCAGGAAAATTACAACTTGGAAAGGTTTTTGAGAAATCCAAACTATATATCCAAAATTATTAAATGTTTCTCAGTAGTGTATAAAATAGGTAATTACAAAGTAATCAAATGAAATGTTAGGGGCCAAAAGATGTTTTTACGTCATAAGTAGATTTCAGGTAATAGATGTGCTGCAGGAAAATATACTAAAATATCAATTGATTGAATATTTATTATTGCAACAAATTAAATATTTACATTTTGTGTAAGTCCAAAGTGGTCAATGTTAGATGAAACTTACTTATCACTTTCTATTTCACTTATAAAAGGGAAAGTTTTAATGTGACTCTTACTCAAGGCTGAGGTTTACTTCTGCTTCCCAAATTTCATATCTTAAGCTTTCACTAAAATTCTTAAATCAATTTCGTCCTTTTGAATTAAAAGGTAGAAAAGGATTCAAAATTGATTATATGCTGTCAGTGCATTTGTTTTTATGCCTCTAAGTTATATTATATGCCATGAAAACCATGACAATTATTCACATATGAGAATAATTCCAGTAATAAAGGCTTTAAGACATTTAAGGAAGTGGACGAGAGAAGTCAGAATTCTTGATGATCTTTAAAATATAATATATAACATCTTAACTGCCACTTTCTTCGGGAACTATTAACAGCACCACCTATTACAGTTTTAGAAACTACAGGGAAAATGTTTCTTTTTCATAGCCTCATGCTTGTACGGTATACAATGATGTAGAAAAACTGCCTATGATTAGGACAGTGAAGCTTATTTTGCAATCACTAAATGTCTAAATTTAGTTAGATAAGTGTACTTCCAGTGTGAGAGTCTAAAAACAAAAAAGCGTCCATTTTTCTCACACACTGGCAATTCTGTCGTGACCAATTGACTCACCATGAATACTTTTATTACATAGCTCAACTCATCCTCCACAGTAACCAGAACAATAAACGGGAAAAAAGCAATGATGTAGATGAGGCTTCCGATCAGAGCTGCAATGTTGGTGTTGTTAAAAAAGACACTGATGAGATAGCTCATGGCAATAACTGAAAGGCTGTAGTCCGAAAAATACAGGAACAAAATGAACCCATCGGTTTTAGGAAGAATATTGCCAAACTTGAGGATAATGATGAGGATGACAATGGTAACCAGTAAAAATCCAACACTCTCTATAAGCCAGGCAAAAAAGTGACTGCAGGAGTTCACACCCATCATCTTCATGTACTGTGAGAAGGAAAAAGTGTTAGCTGCTGCTTAAGCTGATACATTCTCAACTAACAATTATTCCTGCACCATGTCAAAACACCCTTGAGATGCTTCACATATATGGGACTAGGCATCATAACGATTTTCAAAAGTCAAGTATTTGTCCATGCTTGCTATGTGAAATTAATGTGACCATTTATTTCAGCTCATCTTAGATTGTATGCTTCCCAGACTGTCTCAATTTAATGAAATAATGAATGATTGGGATGGTAAGCTTCTTTTACAATTTCATTTTATAACTGGTATCTAACTGTTGTCTCCAGATTAAATTAGTTTAGAGTAGACCATCAAAATTTATGATATTCCCTACAGAATTTTACAACATGAATTTGACATTTGTGTGGAATGAATATTTCCAGCTGGTGAAAAAAAAACACACCAAAAACATGGTTTATTTCAAATTCAGTGTAGGGACTGAAATAATAAAACTATATATTTTGTTTTTACTAAACCATCAATATTCATGTTCCTGGGAGAAACAGAACAGACCTGATTCCTAAAAATTTAAAACATGGCAACCTGAAAGCGAGACTTTCTGCCCTTTGCCACACTTTCTCCATCCTTCAAATCATTGGCAGTCTAGGTCAGGCTTAGCATCTTTGTTTTCCAAAAGACATTCAGACACTCAAAATGAACTCATGTGTTATAGATTATCTATATCTCTCTCTCTCAATTGATATTCTTTGATAACTCTGTGATACCCCTAGAGGCCAAGGCATTTCACCAAGGTAGAAAAACAGACCAGTGTGATGTGTTTGTGCATTAACTCATAGGATTCTGAAAGATCTAAAGTCCCCTGGATCTTGGGTGTCTTGAATTTGGTGGCATGTGGTACTTCGGAGGAACCTGGATATCCTGGTTTCTAATTTTAACAATTCATGATTAAAATTAAACTTATGAATCCAATGTTTCATTAAAAGAGAACAAAACAAATGCTCCACTAACTATTGGGTTGTCGGAAAAGTCATGATGCATACTGGCAAAGAAAAAGATAGAAAAAATATGTCAAGACTTTTCTGACAACCCAATATAATGCCCACCTCCTTAAACTAACTTGTCTAGAAAATAAATATATAGGAAAAGTGCTGGGTCTTCTGCTCAAGCAAAACAGTGAATTTTACTTTCTGCCTTTGCAACTTACCACATTTTGATAATTCTGCTGCTCTGGTTGTTACCATGGAAACAGCTATCTCATTGCCAACAGTTTAAGCTATGGGACTTACACTAATCACCACCGAGAAAGCCTGTGACTTTTCCTCTTATCTTTGCCCTTTCCTCACCCTCTTTTCTTCCTAGTGCTTCTCTCCTCCCAGGCTCTATCAGCCTTTGTTGTAAAGACTCAACCTATTGTTTCCATAGAAATGGAAGTCTGGGTCAAAGTAAAAAAGAAACCATCATGGAGCAAAGATTCATTATGGAAGTTTCCTCCAATTGCTACTTATCTATCATTGAAAACAAAGTTACATTTTGATGTGAAAAAAAGACATCATACATCTTATTTTAGAAATTCTTTCCCTGCACCCCAACCCATGTGAGAAACTTTGTGTGTCATATTTAATGACAACAATTCAGAGATACTCACTTATTCAAGTATAATCATGATATATTAGCTTCATATTTATCTTTCATGCTATTTGTGTTTTGAGGTTTTTATTGAGTTTCTGCCTATTTAAATATAATTAAATGAGGAGTAATGGAACAAATATATGTACTCCAAAGCTGATATTCACCACCCAAGTTCATGTAGTCTGTAAGAAAATTTTTTACCCCTTCCCAATGTATGTCAATAGAAACAATGAATATATTTCACAAAGTGGATAAAAAATACCCAGGAAACTATCAAGGATATAAAGTAAATCTGACTTCATGAGTATACATGTGTCTTCCTTCCCTGACAATTATATATATATATATATATATATATATATATATATATATATATTTATATATGCAGTATATATATATTTAGAAAATTCTCCATTCATAACCTCGTTGAAAGATAATTCGACAAATCCAAAGACCAGGACTAAAGGTGTTTATCACTATGGTTTTGAAATTTTTCATATTTGTGATCAGATTCCTATTCCCAAGAGTTGGTAAAACTTGGAGACTGATTATCGCCTTTGATTGAAACAAATGGAGTTAGGTGCTTTCAAAAATAGTCACTTTTTAACATTCTCGCATGAAACATCAGAGGTAAACTTTTGGATTTTATGCCATGAGGAGAACAGCTGTTATGCATAAAGAGTAAGAGCAATGAGCTTATGTAAGTCATCCATAAACTATCCAGATACACTGCCAACTTTGTCATAATAAACAAGATCAAACTTGCTGATGGAAGATGGCCCACAGCAATGCTATGCTTTCTTGGATGTCATTAGACCCTCCTAAAGCAACAGGTGTCAGGTGCCAGCTTTGCAATTTCAGTCACATGTCTCAAACCTCCAAGCCTACCAGAGCAATTCATAACTACCTGGCAACCTGTTGTTTAAGCAAAACCCCTCTGGACAGTGGCCAAAGCCTGTCCTGGTTTATGGAAGAAAATAATGAGAAGAAAGGGATTCTGTAAGATTTTGCAGAAATGTGTTGCCACATTCAAGAGGAGCTTGTACTCAGGGATGGACATTAATGCTATCCAAAAAAGAAGCTATAAATATTCATAAATTTACTTGATAGCAATGTCTTCATTCAATTCAAGATCAAATATGAATTTGTAAGGAATAATAACATTTTCTACCTCAATTTTTAAAATTCTCTTAACAATAGATATTTAAATTATGTTTTAGTAAGATATAAAGGATGTTGTGATCATTATTTGGAATGTTCCAAATTCTCACTAGGAGGATGGATATTGTATGTTAAGAAAGCATAAAAAGTAGTCTAAAGTGAAGCACCAAAGGACTAAAAATTCTTGCATCATTCTTGGTAACATATCTGCAGCTTACAGATATTTTAGGTTACCTGTCTAAACCGAGAAAGAACAACTCCAAAATTTTGTCTCCAACTAAATGAATGTAAGTACTGAAATCCCCATAAATGATTTATACTAGACCAAATAGATGAAAGTAACCCATAAATCAAGAAAATAACGTGAAAAAATACTCTTCATATGTTATAAAAAGCAGATTTTGTAAAGCTGTAATATTTTAATTTTTAAAAGCAAGGAATGCAGAACAAAACCCAATTGAAAGGCATTTTGAAATATATATATTTTTAAATGTAGGTTTAATTTCATCAGTAAAATATTTATCCTAATTTCTTTAGCAAGTTAAAGGAATTCATTGGAGTCAGACCATAACAAGGTCAAAGATTAATGGTTTCACTGAAATAATAACTAACTTGGTTTTCTTGCCCAGTTGGAGAATAATTACAGAAGAAATAAAGTTGTTTGGTTTCTTTTTTTTTTACCTTGTTGATTTAATTTGTAATGAGAAGAAAGTAGAGAGTAGCTTTAGACCTTAACAGAATATACATAAAAAAAAATAGCATTAAAACGTGATTTTGAATCTCTGGTAACCTACAAGATTATATATCAATCTCTTCAAAAGTCCTTATGGGTCTATGCTACTAAAATAAGGTTCTGAGCAAGACAGTAGCTATGATATGGAAAAGGATTGTTGGGAGTCAAGACACCTGAGTTCTAGCTACAGTTCTACCATCAACTAGCTCCATAATTTTCAGCAAATCACCTCTCACTTTCTGGGCTCAGCTTTTTCATCTTTAAAAGAGAAGAGGTTAGGTTAGAACTGTGGGCAGTGAAGGGAGCCTGAGCTGGAGGCATTGGGAATATTCTACTCATTCCACACCTGCTTCCATTCATCTCACAAATAAATCATATTCCTTTGAATTTAGGATACCACTGCTTTTAAGATGGATCCTTATTTTACATGCAACCAAGGAAGAAAAATTATTGCCAAATAACTTAGGATACCCTATCAAATGCATCCCATTTCAGAGGCTTTAAAATGTGAAAAAAAATCATTATCTTGGAACTGATAAAGTATGTGTAATTGAATGCCTCCTCTGTTCTGGCAATAAAGAGCGCTACCTCCTGGGAATACAATGCTGAGTGAAGCCTTGATCATAACACTCAGAAAGTTTAAGGGATTGGGCCCAAACGAATATGGAACTGGAAGATTTGAAGCCTGATTCTCTGATTCCAAGTTTAGTGATCTTTTATTATATGACTTTGACCCTCAGGATCAGGGGGTTCAATTTTGGAAGTAGGGGCCTGAAAAATGAAGACACAGAGCTACAAAACAGAAATTAGTTCATCATTAAAAATGCCTTCTATGTATCCAATTGAGAAAGGGCTCTTCATTATGCTTAGATATCAATTGATGACATCACAGACGTGCTTAGAAAGTATAATCTTCAAACACAAAATAACACACTGTGTGTGTATTTTATAGGTATAAACCAGGGATGCCCACAAAATTTATACACATGACTTGTATTCATCTTTTGTGATTGGTATGTACTGAGTATTACAATTTTAATACAGATTTTTCCTTTCTTAAAATGTGTATACATTTTTGGCACCCTCTGTGTGTGTGTGTGTGTGTGTGTGTCTGCGCATGTGCGTATGTGTGTATAATATATCATGTATATGTATATATGCACATACATTTACTGTGTGTTTCTACCACAAATAATATTTTTGAAACAGATATTTATTCTGAAGTAGAAAATAACTTAGTTTTATCACAGTTTTCTACTTCAAAATTTTCCTTTAATCTGTGAAAGTTGACTTCTAAGTACCAGGCACCTGAAAGAAAAATATAAAGTGGGAGTTTGCAATCAAAATTATGGTTCAGGGTATGGATTCAAGTTTCTAAATTGGAATTAAAAACCATTGCAGAAGTCCTGAAACAACAGGATTCAAACCAGTTGAAGAGAGGTTTACCAAATTGTAACTGAAATATAAAAATTTATGTTTCAGATGTGAAAATCAACTAGAATTCAAACAGAAAAGGTCAGAAAAGCTAAGAAGTGCAAGTTCAAACTTTAGGAAAACCCTGGAAGTCTGGTGCTGAGCTACCAAAAATATGAAGCAGTAATTTATACCTTGTAAGGAGACATAATTGCCTAAAAGCACTGGCAAAGTAAGTCTGAAAAGTATAAGTGGATTAACAGGTTACCCTAATCTCATGATTTCAAATTGTCAGCGAGGCCTTGCAATAGTTATTGCAAGTTTTGAAATGTTTCCACTTTCTTTCCAGCCATGAGTATAAGAATGGACTCAATATAGGATGAACAGATAAAATGATTTCGATTCCAATACAATCCAAACTCACACAACGCTTTTTCATAAATTCTCAAAAGAAGTAAAATAGTTTGGATTTGGGGAATATGTTCAAGAAGAGGTCATGCTTTAACATCCTAGATCCTGTCTTGCATTGTGATATTATTAACCTAATCAGTAACATAACATGAAATTCTTAGTCTATAAATCACAAGTCAGTACGAGATAGACGAGATGGTAATTGAAGGAGACAAGGTACACCGGGAAGAGAATTTGCTTCTGGAGAGCTGAAGCAAGCCATATGCCTGTGTCTCTGTCTGTGACGGTGTGTAGCTATATATCTACAGCTGACCTTTGAACAACACTTGTTTGAATACCATGGGTCCACTAACATGCAAAGTTTTTTCAATAAATATATAGTCAGCCTTTTGCTTCACATCCCAGGATTCAATCTATTGTAGAACAAAAATAGTAGTTTTGATCCACAAATGGGAATCTGGGATGTGGAGGGCTGACTGTGTGGTATGCATTCATATACACCATGTTATATAAGGGACTTGAGTATCTGCAGATTTTGGTAACTGCAGGGATCCTGGAACCAATCCCCTATAGATACCAAGGGATACCTGAAGTTTTGGGGGAGTCAAAAGGTATATGCAGATTTTCAATTGCATAGAGGTTGGTATCCCTAACCCCTGCATTATACAGTGTCAGCTGTATATCTATATTTGTACCTTTATTTGGACTCATTTAGTTGCCGTACAACAATCTTTTTGCTTTAATAGTACTATTTTTATTATTTAAACTTCTTCTGTTAGATCCTAACTGTTATAGGTAATGTCTTGGGCAAAAATTACTCTTAAGATCCTAAGTTGTACTTAGATTTTATTCAGATTTATTCAGAATATTTTATTGTTATCTATAAATTATTATTATCTATAAATTATTCAGAATATTTTATTCAGAAGCTCGAAAGCATTTATAAAATAACTTATATGTAATTTTTTGGGAAAGCAAAATACCATCTTACCAGGTGCCTTTATGATGCATAAAACATTTTTCTATTTCACAAAGTATGGCTCAGGCTTTCTGAGTTCAAACAGGCATGATGAAAATCATAGTAATTAATTATTATACAATTATAACTTTTTCGTAATTAGAAGAGATTCTTAACATACCTCATGAAGCCGGAGGTCTTTCTCATAAACAAGCTTTTTTACAAATGCAGCTATAAATACAACCCAGGCAACCATGAGCACAATTGGAAGAGAATAAGAGACACTGGTTAGGAAGCTGTAAAAAAACAAAAACAAACAAACAAACAAAGCCAGTGACCAAAATGAATGTCATACTTGCAGAATGTAACATATAAGGAACACATTCCTCCTTACACTGATATTATACTCCTGTTTTGAAATTGAGAATAATCATTAATATTACTCCTTTATTTATGAAGTGCGAAGCTGACTTAACAGTGGGCCCGTGATATTCGTGCTGTAATGCTGCAAGAATAAAAAAAAGCTCTGGATTGTTAGATAAAATTGCCATATCATTTAAGGTGTATCTGAGTAAGCCCTGTCCAGGAAAATAATTGTTACACAAACATAATTGCAAGGCTCAAAATCCTTCTGCCTAAACTAAATTCTTATCTAAAAAGGCAGATTTGGAATAAGATGATAATTGGTTTATCTAGGTAAAAGCTATATCTTCCCAAATTACTGTATTTACCTACTCTTTGGAAGCTCATAGTGATTATTAAACTAAATTTCCTGAAATAAAATCCAATAAAACTCAAAGCTTTCAATTTACAATGCAGCCAAAGAACTTATGTTCCTCAAAATAATGCTCCAGGAGATGTTTCCTAAACAGCATAGGAATGCCTTTACTGGTAATATGCTAACTAGACGTTCATTGGAAGACTTCATTAGGACCCAACATAGTTCTGAGTGGACCACTCACGATACCTGAATGTCCAAATGCAGTTTTTCTCAAAGTTGAGCATGCATCTGAATCATCTATGGGGTTTATTAAAACACAGGTTTCTGAGCCCTACTCATAAGCTTCTGGTTTATTATATCTGGGGTGGAGTAAGGGATTTGCACCCTAAACGATTTCCCAGGTGATGCTGACTCTGCTAGTCCAGAGACCACACTTCGAGAACTATGGTTTCTTCCATTAACCCCCTTTCTATGGGCTAAGGCAAATCAAGTTTTCAGTGAGATAAACTCTAAATTGATCTGTTTTGCGTATTAAGTTCCACTGAAGCTTTTACTTACAGAAAGGTTCCCAAAGCCATTTCCTTTTTAATCATAAGGCTAAGGAATTACCTTCAAGTTCTCCATGAAAAATGCAAATATTAATGGAACATGACATCACCATCATTCATTCTCACTTTAGCATCAGATGTATAGCACCATTGGAGATATGAGGGGGGTTTTGTG
This sequence comes from Aselliscus stoliczkanus, assembly GCA_033961575.1. Taxonomy (NCBI): domain Eukaryota; kingdom Metazoa; phylum Chordata; class Mammalia; order Chiroptera; family Hipposideridae; genus Aselliscus; species Aselliscus stoliczkanus. The sequence goes on from CM066731.1 coordinate 157,512,815, forward strand.
AGGGAGGAGTGAAGGTTGGGGCCATATCCAATTTTTTTGGCCCCTGGGAAGCTGTCTGGCATGGGTAAGCACTTAAAGAATATTTGCTTAATGAATTTTGTCTTGATTCAGGTCCAGCCTTGATGCTGTTTCTGGCTCTAGCATTAGGCAAAAGCCCTCATTCATTAATAGCAAATCCGCTGTGATATTTGTTCCAAGTGACTGTGGATTTCATGTTTGATATAGGATAAAGGAGAAAATTCTGGTCTTGTCATCAAAGGACCAGTGTGGTGCCAGCTGTACAACTTTGGACACTTAACCTTTCTGAATTGTAGCTTTCTCACCTGGAAAGTCTGGTTTATAATACCTGCTCCCACTTACCTTCGGAGATTGTTGGATGGAACAAATGAAACAATATACATGAAAGCTCTTTGTATGCAACAAAGAGTTTATATGTATATGTAAGGCATTATGATCAGACTTCCTCAAAAGAATTCAGAGTATATTTACTTTTATTCTTCAAAGAAACATCCAGGGACAGACCATCCCAGGTACCAAAATTTACAAGGGAAAAAAATACGAGCAGGAAAATAAATGAGAATTTTCATTTTATGGAACCCACAGGTCATTCCTGTGACTGCAAGCCATTGCAGTTCACATGTGGCTCAGGCTGCAGAGTCCTGACAGGCCTCCACAAATAAGCAGCTCACCTTGACAACCCACTGAAGAGGTCCTCACCTGTCTGCCTGTATCACTGCTGCACAAAGGGTTACATAACCTCATCTCCTCTACGGCTCTTGAAGCAGCCAAGGGAGACAGAAGCATCTGAATTGTATATAAACCGCAGTAACTGGGCTAAATGAGTACAGTTCCTTTAAAGTAATATTCAGCCTCAAGATTTTGGGTAGGAAGATGAGCTTAAAAAAAAGACCTCCAACCTTGTTTATTATTTAATGATTGATTGAGTATTGATTTTTCTCATGGTCACAATGGAAGAGCCATTCAGTGCTACTTAAAAGGCAGATTTTTTGAACATCCAAATTCAATTGTCTAAAAGCATGACCTTTACCTTTTTTGTTCATTTAGAAAAAAACATTTTAGATAAAGATTTCTAGCAAGGGGACTGATAGTACATAACACAGTTTGAGAGAACACGGTTTTTATCTTAGAGATTGATCAATGATGTGTTCTGTCAAATGTTTCCTTAAAATGCACTCACAGATTTTTAATTAAATATGAATCTCGTTTGACTAGAGAAAGGAAAGACCAGCAGAGGGTGAGAAAAAACAAAATCATGCAACAATGCACCCAAGTCTGGAGTTCAATTCTCCAAGTTCTGGCACCAAAGTCCTCGGAAAACTAAGAGTTATGACAAAGATAACGTGGGTCATTTGGTCACAACATTCCCATCATTTCGGTAATAATGAGCCACTACAGTAAAGCAGTATCCTAGACTGTGGACGCTTTCCTGGAAACACACACTTGACACAGGTGTGGTGAACATGATCCTTTCACTTGACACATGTGAACGGATGAACAGAAATGAATGCTCAACGAAGTGGTTGATTATTAACAAGGGATAGAAGTATACAGACTTACTTGTCTTTCATGTAGCAGGGATAAGGAATTGCTTGGACCTGGACTGCTATGTCCTGGGAGTTCCTTCCAGTCTGCAATTCAATGATTGCCCTTTCAATATTATCCTGTAAGTAAACAAAAGCCCTGCCATAGATCTGGTTGTGTGATGGAGAATTATGTGGCCCCGGGGCCCAAATCTTGGTTCTTATGCTTCTTGTTGTCTGTGAGGTCTTGAGGCTCATGCGGATGGTGTATTTTATGACAGGCGGAAGATAAACATCTTCGGAGTCGTAGCCTCTGTGTTGGCTTCCGTTAGAAGGAAGCTTAAAAATAACACCTAAAAATAAATGGCAACAACAGCAGAAAGGTTATTTTATGATTGACATTACTTATGTTTAGAGGGTACATAAAGGGGAAAGCCAAACAGTCAATTGAGTTAGTAGTGTGGCAGTAAATATGGGCTCCTAATTTACAGAAAAGATGGTTAATTAGGAGTGACAAGCTCAGAGATTCAGAACAGGAGTTTGAGGGTATAATCACAAACTAAATGGCCAGATTACATGCATCACTCTAAGCCGCTTACTGAAATTAAACACACACACACACACACACACACACACACACACACACTCTTTATAATGAATAACCTTGAGTGTTTGTGAGGATGGACTCAATGATACCCTGTCACTATGTAATCCTTTTCAGTCTTAATTTTAACCATACCAAAAAAATTACACATAAGTGGAAGGCTTCTCACAATATGGTTGACTACTTGAAAGGTTCTTGTTTCTAAGGACATCTGAGGAGACAGTGACCCCCAGACTACTTTTCTGAGTTCTGGATGAAAGAGGTGAGGGAAGAATTTGGCCAATTTTAGTACAAAAAGAAATTCAAATTCTAGGCTAGGGGCATAACACTTACTTCCAAAGAGTTCGTTGCTTTTGTAGAGTCTTTTAGCCTCTCTCTCCATTTCATCTACACTTTCTGCTGCCTGAATACGGTCATATAATACACAGGAGGAAATATTTACTGTCAGGGAAGATAGTGTGTTGAGATGATCAGCGAGGTCAATGCCATTCTCTAATTTCAGCCTCAGGATATCTAAAGAAGCAAAGCAAACCAGACAAAACATACTATAATATGTTATAATGTTGTTTCTAGTAGTAATGAGACAAAATACTGCCATTTTGGTGAAGTATACATTAAACTAGAAATAACAGAAAGTTGTAGAATGTACTGTAAAAATACCTAGTACTGTATGTCTAGTAAAATGTGTCCAGTTGTGCAAATATTCATTGAGGAGAATGGTGAGCTAGTTGCAAGTACAGTAAACCCAAATTCAAAAAAATGATACAGGCTAATTTAAAAGTATATTCTGCTACAATTTAATTAATCAATGACTAAACATGAATAATTTTTAAAAATCTATCTACATGCAGTTAGAAAGCAAAATATAAACTAGAGACGAAAGTTTCAAATAAACAGTAATGCCTGTTGGGTTCAGGGAATGTGAACGCAAGAATTTAAACAAAGGAAAATGTATGCAAAATGTGGAGAACAAATATACTATATCATGCAATAAGCTGTGCCACAGAATCATTTATTAGGAGACTGTGAGAATCTGTGCCACAAACTTACAATTTTTTTTTAATATTGTTTGATTTTAATATTATGTGGGTTATCTCTATTAATGTCTGTATTAACCTAGATAAAGCAATCAAGGTTTTATTTCAGGAAATTAGAAGAAAGAGAATTTAATTGATTCTCAATTTCGTGATTCCTTATGAGGAAATCAACTGAGACAAAGGGTAAATATGAAATTGGAAGTTAATGAGTCACTTGGCCAATTAAACTTTCACTGACTTGATCATGAACACTGAGAAGACTATGACTATCATAAATCTCCTCTCACAGAACCCAAACATGTCTTTCCCATTGTCCAATATAAAACTAAGTTTCCCACAAATGGTTAAGTTCCTCATTGAATTTCTCATTAGAACTTAAAGTGAAGTGTTTTGCTTGATAAAGATGTTGGTGGGGGAGGCGTAAACTTGTGGTTGAATCGTGGTCTCCAGTGGCCACTGGAAATCAACACAATACCAAGGATTCTTTGGAAATGCTGGTAGACAGAATCAAAGAAGAGCTATGAGGGTTGGTGCCTCCCAAATTCAAACTATATAACCTCTTAGACACTGAGTTACATACACAATTACACAAACATCATCTTGCTGCTATATTCATTTCAGTTTTACTTTAAAGTCTAAAAATCCTCTCCTACAGCTGAAGTTAGGAATAATAAATTGTATATAAAAACTTTGTAGCATATCCCTGATATTTTGACCAAATCGTTCCTTCCCCAAATATTACTTTTAGAGAATAAATCCACTAATCTCTTTCTTTAATCAAAATGGGCTATCATAAAGTGCATACAAATATATACACTGTACCATACAAATGTAAGCAGAATTCCTCCCCACTGGCTTGCTACCTAAGGCACTATGTACCTGGAGCTGCAGGAGGGGGGCATTTCTCTACTGCTGTCAAATTCTGATGCTCTCAATCCCTGCCTCATACTCATGGTTGCATAGCAACAGTGAGTCAGACAGACTGAATTAGATGTCTTGCATCCCTTAGGTTGAAGGTGGGGATGTGGCAGAGGGAATGCATAAGTTCAGATGGTTTTCTTTGATCCTCTTCCGACTGGTCCTTTTAAATAACCGTGAGAGGAGGATCCAACCTGACTACTGATTTAGGTTTGTTTTCATTTAATCCTCTGCATTGCTTTTGTTCTGCTTTTGCTAACTCTATAACTTCTTCCAGTTACATTCTGGGTTAGTCAATGTAATTCTGAGGCCAGTGGAGACATCATGTTACATGTAGACAGAGATAAACCAATTCATTTTCCTTTGTTCTTAAGGACTTGTTTTTCATCAAGCTAGTAATAAAATAAAATAAAATAAAATAAAATAAAATAAAATAAAATAGTATCCCCTTACTTCTAGTAACCCACCAGCCTACCTATGATTGTAAGAAAGGCTGCATTTAAGCACAATATAATGCATTATAATTATTGAAACTAACTACAGACACTGGGTATCCAAATAATCATTACTACTCATAATTATACAACTAACTGAGAAGAAGATGGATGGATATATCCAGGATTTTACTTTTCTTTGAAAAACTGACTAGAAACCAAATATGGAAGAAAAGGAAGAGAAGTTCTTAGGACAATGTTTTTCACATTTCTGACATGATTAGTGAATAAAAGTTTTGTGAATCTGGACTCACCGAGTTCATTTATCTGTTTCAATAGTTCAACAGCATCAAGTCCCACGGAGAATTTTATAAAAACTTGCACAAATGGGTTCCTCAGAGTATTCTAACAAATAGTAACAGGAATCAGTTTCAATACAAGAAGAAAACATGTTTAATCACTGTCTCTCTAATAGCATCCACCATGAAATGAAGTAACTACCACTGGACATTATCATGCATCATCTTGCACAGGGTCACATACAAATCCTTGAGAAAGAAAGAGAAGGTATGTGGCTGGTAATGGCTTGAAAGGCTGGGCTTTTGCTAGTTTACAGACACAAATTTGCCAGCATGCTAAAGTGGCTAGATACAACCATAATAATCAAAATTAGGAAATTGTATTCAATTTAACAGTTCTTTTTTCAATAGCTATTGTAACATTTGTTTTTAACATATGGTATACATAGTTTTGATGGTTTATGGTTGAATTTTGTTAAACTGAAACGAACAAAAACAACTTTTAAAAACTGCGATGTTGGGCCGGCCGAGTGAGCAGTGGACGCGAGCGGCCCCAGTTCGGATCCCACATATGAGGGCCAGTGACACTGCCCTCAAAAAACAAAACAAAACAAAATAAAAACTGAGATATCTGCATGGAATTTGACATCACCACTCATTTGTGTACCAGTTCTGCTACTTTTTCGCTGTGAATCTTTCAGCAAGCACTCAGCCTTTTCCAGCTTCAGTCTACTTTTCTGTATAGTAGGGATAAATGACGCATCAGAAAAGTCAAAAGTAAATTATTATAATATTGTTTTATATTATAATAAGTGCAATGATGTGAACATGGAAAAATAAACGGATAATTAAACTAAATTACTCTATATCAATGGAAAGACTGAAAATTTTAAAATAAAACATAAATGCTTTAAAATATAAAGGCTTTTATAGCTATCTCCCAAATTTGGAGACATAACTTCTACCAGTGTAGAAGTACTACTAGGTAATACTGAGATCCTACTATGTGCTGGGCACCATCTAACTGAATTTTCCTTAATTGTCTTAGTTTTCAATAACACCTTATGGTAACTATTATTATTTTCCCAAGTTAATAGATGCAAAGCTAGGACTAAAGAAACTGTCTAAAATCTTTTAAGGACACACAATGCGAGCCAAGGGGAAAGTTGAAGGCAAGGATTCAACTTGATTAAAGAAATGTTTATTCATCTTATACGCAAATTAAAGCCTTAGTTTTTATGTAAGCTAAGCTTAAGTTGATTGTCCCTTTATTCTTTTTTTTTTTTTTTAGAGGGCAGTGTCACTGGCCCTCATATGTGGGATCCGAACTGGGGTCGCTGGCGTCCCAACCCAGCTCTTAACCAATGCACCACTCGGCCGGCCCTTGGTTGTCCCTTTAGAAGGCAGTACAGTACTGCTATCATTTTGTTCTTAACAATATCTTATGTTTTGCTATTATGGAGATAAATGATTAAGAATAATATGTATTAATAGAGCATATGTATATGTAATAGAATTAATTCACTAAATTCATAGCTTTAGAGGGGTCTAAAAGTAGTTGGTAGCATGCAAACTGATGGTTATCACACAGCTAAATACCATGATAAACAAAGTCCTTCAAAATCTCTTTACCAGGAATTAACTTGTGCATTAACCTGTGAATCAGAGTGCTATTACTAAGCAAAACACTGTGTTAGATGCAATTCAGAAGTGATCCATCGAACTTTATTTTCATTCCCCATTACTCATTATTTGTTTCCTCTTCAGAAAATCCTGCGTTTTTCACAAGAATAGTAAATTACACTTTTCAACCAGGATACATTGTATTTGAATTGCATTGTCTAATCTTTAACACAGACTGTCATATAATCAATCCTCTCTATGATATGCAATACTATTCTTAAGTGCTTCCACACATATGACCTCACAAGTCTGTGAAGTGGTTATCAAAATACCCATTTTAGATACTCATAAACTTCAGAGCAAGTATGTTAAGGCCCTGGACTAAGAGTTCACGATGTCAATGCCAGGTCTAGTGCTAAAAAGTGGGAAACTTCAAATTCTGTGCATTTACAGAAATGTTTTTCCTCAATAACTGAGAATAATGATTGATTTTGGTCTAGAACAGAATAAAGATACTTTCATTAGATGATGATATACTTGAAGACATGATCACAGATCTTCTTCTTAGTGAATGACCATACTTGGGAACTACAATGACTCAGCCATGTCCTTTGTTAATTTACCACACTAAGCAACATAACTTAATGAAATCATATGTGTGTGTTTTTTACCTGCTTACAGAGAAAAAAAAAAACGTTTTAGAAGAACAGAGCAATCTTCCACTTAGGGAAATTCGTATGCCAATAAAGTACTGTCTGAGTAGCCTTTGTTATCTGAGAGTCACTAAAAAAATGGCCACTTAAAATGAACATACTTATAGTTAGAAACAAACGTAACAGTAATGGTGGGGAAGACATTTGATGAAAAGTTATTTTCATATTAACTAAATGGATTTCATATATATTTTGGCAATTTATTGCATTATTTACAATAAAAATCAGGTTGTAATTGTAACTGCTGATTATTAGTCAAAGACTGAGTAAAGCATCTTTTGGGTATAATTTTTCTAACAAAGTTGTATGATACAAATTCTTCATTCTGTGTTTAATTTCTTGAGCATGATTATAAAGAGCATATTTTTTTTCAAAAATATTCTAGGACTCCATCAATTTTCCAAGGGCCTCTCTCAGTCTTCTGATAAGTAAGCCATTCTCTCTTGCAGCTCCTGTGCTATCCTTTCTGCCAATTTTCTCTTCTCCAGTTGATAACTGGTCTAACTCTGCCACTCGATCTTTCATTACCAATAGCTCTGTTTGTGATTACATTTCCCCATAGTATTTGCTTCAGCTTCAGAAAATCTTGCATCTTTCACAAGAACAGCAAATTATACTTTTCAACCGGTATGCACTGTATTTGAGTTGCATTGTCAAATCTTTGACTTAAACTAGAGTGTCATATATTTCAACCAAAAATCTCCTCAAATTTAACATTCTTCTCCAGGATATTAGTATTTTAGGAATTCTGCTTCTGTTAAAATAGCAAAACATGGTTTAAAGTAGAGAAATAAATAAATAAGCATATTTTAATTAGCTTTTAGAGAATTTTATTTTTGGAAAACAGATTTATACCACTAGCTAGCTACGTCTCAAGATCAACTTGTAAATTGGCTTATCTGACAGAGAAATTGTGATACAGGAGGGAGGATGATTATGAACATGAGTGACAGGTCTGTTATCTTGTCTCAGACTCACTCTCTGGAGGACAGATAATTCTAATCTACTGAATGTGGGTTCTAAGCTTCTATCCACCCATTCCCATAATGAAGGCGATTATAACCTCAAAGAATTATAATTCATATGAATGTGAATAACAGAACCATCTCCTACCTGGAGCATTGGTATTGTCTGGTTTAACAGGTGGAAAGAATTCATGAATAGCGGTGACTTATCAATCCACTCTTGAGATTTTTCTCTTAATTCTGCCAGTTGCCTCAGAGTTACATTAGACTTAAAGACAAAAAGGAAAATAAAAACATGTGGTTTGTTAGTATTTTTCCTATATTTCAAAAAGGTATCTTAAGGTTGTTTTGTTACATAACTTTAAAAAATACTTCTATAAGGCAAAAAGTATTGTGAGACATTTCCCACATTGTTAAAATTTTTTAAATCGAAGCTTTTTATAGGGTCAAAATCATTTATAAAAACTTTGGAAATCTTAGGGTTTGCTACATTTCCAGAGTGAAATTACAGCCAAAATGAAAGCACATCTTCTGGAGTTCTCACAAGTTATTCATTTTACCAAAAGTAAACTTAACTGTACTGCTAAAGAAACATTCTCGTTCAAAGATATGGAGATATTCTTATATATTGCTCGTGGACACGGCTGTGTTACAGCTTTTTTTGAAAAGCTATCTGACAAGAGTCATTAAAATAATATACAATATCCTTCAATCCCTCAATCTGGAGAGTTCATCTCACTGAAATAAAAATAGCATTGTGTAAAGTCATATGCACAAGAGTATTTGCTGCCACATTGTTTACATTAGCAAATCCAAAAGCAAACCCTGGATAAAAAAAGGAATGCCCAAAACAATTGAAGATTTGCTGAGTAAATTCTGTGGTATGAAAAAATTTTTAATCTTAGAAAAGAATGAATTAGGCTATACTTATTGAGTTGGAAGAATTTCCACAAAGTATTGTTGTGTGAGTTAAGCAAAAAAAAAAAAAGTATTATAATACAACTTAATTTTAATAATGCAAACAATCTTTGCATATAAATGTATATATAATTTAATAATTTATCAAGAATGAAAGGAATGTGCATAAATTATAGAAAGGCATATCCTTGAATGCTAACATTCATTAGTTTACTTGGAAGAAAGAGTAGAATCAAGAGGGAACAAAAAGAGATGAGAGTCAAAAAGAAAGAAAATTAAGACTTACTTCACTTAGAAAATAAGCATGTAATGACTTAAATAATGCAAAATTATGTAGAAGTGTGTAGTCAATAAAGCAAATAAGGTATTAAAGCATGAACAACAAAACAAAAAACATTCTAGAAATTGGTGAGGACCTCATGTCTATTTTTATAAAGATTTAAAATAATGTTATATTCACATAAATTATAGTTTAATGACCAAATAATAGTAAAGCAGAGATTTTTTTCAGTTTAGTTCTATCATTTTAAAAGTACTAAGTTTATAATTCAAATCATGAAAGCCAATTTTAAAAGTGAGATGGATTTTCTCATAGGGAATATAGTCAATAATATTGAAATAACTATGTATAGTGCCAGGTGGGTACCTGACTAATCTGGAGCATCACTTCATACATTATACAAATGTCTAACCACTACACTGTACACCTGAAACTAATATAAAATAATATTGAATGTCAACTGTAATTGAACACAAAATTTACCATGTACCTGAATTTAACCAGGAGAAAATATCAGACAATCCCAAATTAAGACACATTTTATAGAACAATGGTACTGTTTTCTTCAAAAACAACAATGTTATGAAAGACAAGAGAGGCTGAAGTACTTACTGCTCTAGACTAAAGGAGACCAAAGAGAAATTACAACTCAAAGAAACCCATGACCTTGGATTAGATACTGGATCAGGGAAAAATTGCTATAATTTAGGACATCATTGGCATGAATGGTGAAATATGAATATGGGCTGGTATTAGATAACAGAATTATAACCATGGTACATTTCCTGAATTCGATCATTGTATGGTGGGTATGTAGGACAATGTTCTTGTCTTTAGGAGACCAACACTAAAGTATTTAGAAGTAATGGTAGTATAATGTTAGCAATGTACTCTCAAAGGGTTCAGGAGGAAAGCCTTATGTTTTATGTATTGATAGATATATCTAAGGCAAAGTTGGCTGAAATAGGTACAGGAATTCTTTATATTATTTTTGTAACTTTCTATACATTTAGAAGTATTTCAAAATAAAAGTATAATAAAACAAAAAGAGGGAAATGCTGTTATGTTTAAATGACATAGATGATTAGTTACTATTAATAATGCTGTCCTTCTCAATGTCCATCTTTTATATAAGATGCTAAATCATACAACCAAACATAAAGTCAAGAATCTATAATTCAGGGATTGTTTTTGATAAATTAGTTATGTAATATTCCAATATTCTTTTTTCTAATGCCAATATTTTTTACATACTTTGAAAGTTAGCCAAGAGTTCTAGGAAAGCTTTTGGAGATAAATTGAAAAGTCTGAGGTTTTGCTTTAATTAACCTCATCTTTAAGCCTCAATGTGGTTCATTTCTCTTCAAAGGGCTACTACCCAATCTATGTTGTTTATACATATACAGGGCAGAAGTGGAGAAGTATTAACAGTTTCAGAAAGCCAAGGTAATAGTAGGTAAGGTATAAAGAAACCTGAGTCAGCTAGAGTAAATTTGAAGTTTGCTACTTTGAAAGTCATCTTAATATTGAAGATAGAAACTTTGAATTTGAATAATCAAACCTTTTCCATTATTGCCTTTGTGACTGGGGTATACGGTGCATACAAAATCTTTCCCAGCAACATAGGTTTCAAGAAAGCCCAAATCACAGGTCCAGCAGGCATGTTAATGATGTCTTTATAAAGGGAGAAGCAAAATGGTGCTGAAAGGAAAGTGTAATAAAACATTTTAGTATATGCATTTCAAATCTACGTCCTGGCAGTAAATTGACAGATTATTATTATCACACCCCAAAGTACATGCCTTAGCACTATTAACAGATGTGAGGCATATAACATGAAAGTTGGAAAACATAGTAACAAATCTTTTTGAGGTGCAAAAGTTTAACCCAAAAAACAAGCCCATAAAAAGTGATGGGATTTTGCCAAGAGGAGTTAGAAAGGTTGAATATCATATTTCAAAATTGCTTCCAACAGATCTACCTCACTAGCATTTCATTTAAAAAACAAAACAAAACTATGCTACCAGGAAAGTACCGAAGAAAAAGATGACTACAAGAGTCAATCCTATTGCTATACTAAACATCTATATATTATTTGGAAGAGCTCAGCTGGTTGTGTTTTGCATGTCAACGTTTATAGATCAAATAAATGTCTTTGATGTACCACTAAATGTTCACAGTTCTGCTGCATTAATGAAACGTCTATGTTGATACAAATTTCTGATTCTAGAAAGTTATGAAAAAATATTGAGCCGAGCAGATTTAAGGTGTGCTTTTGTATTATCTGTTGGCAAGGAAGGTGTAGTTACAACTGACAAATTCTTAGTGTTGTAGATAAGGGGCTAGACTTGGCAACAGACTGCGTGGGTTCAAAGCATGGCTCTGGTACTTCCAAGCTGGGTGACTGTGGTCAGGTTCCTTAGCCTCTTCGTGCCTCCTTTCCCTTTATTAAGATGGAGATATAGACATGCACACAGGGGTGTTGTGAAGAGTGAGTGAGTTAATATACTTAACATGTGTGCAGTAAGTGCTATACAATCATTTTCCACTTTTCTATTTGGAGAAGATGAATACTTCATTTATTAGAAAAGGCTAAGATAGAGTAGACAACATTAAGATTAGGATGTGACATTACCATCTGAGTTTTGAAATATACTCACTGGTATTTGTGGGAATTCCATATTTTGCAGCAATTTGCTCTTTACTTAATTTATAAGTCAAAAAATCATTGGTGTGGTTGCCTTTATGCCTCTGGGAAGAGGGCAACAAGGCAATTAAGTATTCAGTGGTAATTCCTTGGGAACACAATGCTTGGGAGATGGTACTAAATGATCCGGGTGTATTCATCTGGTTGCTTCTATACATTGCCTGGGAGATAAAAAAATTCATAATTTGTGAACATTATATAAGTTATAAATGTTACTGAAAACAACACAGAAAGAAAACCTGATAATGCTTAGAGTATCCTTATAGTTCCACAATTCCTTTAAAACATGTATACCAAATGTAAATGCAGGATATTAAACTTTACCCATTTAAGTGGCAAAAAATGTTGCCAGAGTAGAAGTTTTCTTGCAGGAGATTTTTTTCAATGTACTTCATTTAACATATTATAACTAATCTCAAATAAAAGTTAATATGACAAAAGGAATTTTCTTTCAAGAGAACATTACTGGGTGAATTTTCTACCTGTGTTAATGAAACACTTCTGGGCAGATGCATTTGTTTCAGGGACCTCATTTTGTCAAGCAGCGGACGTGTGCCAGAAGCCAGCTGATTAAGAATCCCTTTAAGTCGTATGAGGAGTTCTACCATCTTTTCTACTGGCTTTTGATCTTCTCTAGGGAAAAACACCTAACAGAAGCAGAATAAAAAAAAAAAGAAATGATTTATGTAAACAAACTGGAAACGTCACACATTATTGGTAAGAATATGAAAAAGGACAACTACTTTGGAAAACATTTTGGAAGTTTATTAAATGGTTAAACATAAATATACCATACAACCCCACTATTCCATTCCTAGGTATTTACTCAAGAGAAATGAAAACATGTCCACACAAAGCTTTGTATGGGAATGTCCATAGCAACATTACTCACAATAGCCAACAAGTAAAAACAATCCAAGTGAACTGATAAACAAAAGATATAGCCTTAAACTAGAATACTATTTGGCAATAAAAAAATGAAATATTGATGCATGTTCCAACACATATGAAACTCAAAAACATACTAAGTGAAAAAAGCCAGACACAAAGACCTGGTATTGCATGATTCAATTTGTATAAAAGGTCTAAAGAAGGCAAATCTATAGAGACAGAAAATAGATTAAAGGTTGCCAAGGCTAGAGGTCAGAACGAGAAGTGATTGTAAATGGATAGGTTTCTTTTTGGTTGATGGAAACATTCCAAAATTAGATCGTGGTAATAGTTGCCCAATTCTAGACATTTACTTTAAAAAAAAGTGATTGAACTGTACACTTAAAATGAGTAAATTTTATGGTATATAAATTATACCTCAATAAAGTTGCCAAAAATAAATGATTTTAAAAGTCAGAAAGGCAGATATCAATTACATAATTCTTCATGTATATTATTGCTCAAAAACCATATAACATGCTCCTTAAAAGCAGAAAGGCTCTGTCAAAAAGCTCACATAATTTATCAGGCTTAATCGTAATCCTATAATGCTTTGCTGCTGCAGGAAAAATAAAATATTAAAAATATTTTAAAATTTTAAAGTAATTTTATCCTCTCACTTATTTATTCATCACATATTAATTAAACACCCATTGTGTTCCCAGCATGGAGTGAGGTGGTAGGCATACAGTGGTACACAAATTGGAATCCTCCTTTCACTAAAGGAGCTTTGTTCTAATAGGAATAACAAATATCAAACAAATCAACAAACAAAAGGTTGTGTAGTGTGAGGAAATACAGAAAGTTTAGCCAAGAAATCAAAGGGCGTCTTTCCAAAATGAAACCCCAAGAGAGAGAAAGAACAAACCACAGCAAGACAAAGGAGAGGAAGGTTATAGGCAAAAGGGGAAGCATGTGAGGTCCATTAGGAAGGCAGCTCTTGGCATGTCTAATAAAGAAATAAACCACTGTTATGAGCACAAGATTCAGTTGGAAAGATGTCATGAAGACATAGCTGCCTCAACAGCACAGCTACTAATTGCAATCAGATTTTTCTAAATTAGGATCAGCATTCTAATTTTTCTTCCAATTCTGCCAAATTTCTAGGCATTGCTACATTGATATGAAATAAATTGACTAAAGATGAGAAAGTTTTCATTATTTTTGTTTGCAACACCTAAAAGAATTAGGTGTGGTCTTCAGCTTGTCAGATGCACATTTAATTACTAGATTCAACAAGAAATGTTTGATTCGATACCTGCTCAGCTGAGGTCTTATAAAATAAGAATTAAAATTTTAGATGAACAAAATTAATGATATCATTTCAAATGTGTTTTAGGTTATAGTTTATGTGAAATAAATGTTTGTTTAGCTCAGGATATTTTTTGAGTTCCTCTATGGGCCAGGCATCACTGAAGGCATTTGAGGTGTTTCAGTGAAAAAAAGAGGAATTTATAGGGCTTATATCCTAATGGGGGATGTACAGGAAATAAATAATAAAAATGAATATTCAATAAAAGGTATAGTACTATTCTGGAAGGACAATAGATAACAAATAGAGCAGGTAAAGGAGATCTGAGAGTGCCATAGCTGATGTTGGTTGCATCTTAAACAGGGTGATCGGAGTAGGTCTTATTGCAGTCAATGATGAGTAAAGACAGCCTTGCAAATCAGGTGAAGGGTGCTTCACTCAGTGGTGCTACACAGCAGTCCTGGACACCGAGAATATCCAAATAAATAGAATTTTAGATAGGGAGGGGTCGTGCAGACGATAGAGCCCTTGTAGGATCTGGGGGCTTACCTGAATAAAATGGGGAGCCACTAGAAGGTGTTAAGCAGAGGAGTGACATAATGTGATTCACTAGTAAAAGGCTCCCTTTGGCTGCTTGGGGATGGTGGGACAGGGAGGGGGCAAGTGTAGAGGTGGGGAGGCCAGTTTTAAAGGTCATTACAGAAATATAGGTGTGAGATAATGAGGACTCAGAAAAGGATATTTTGTATGTAGTCCTAAAACAGCTCCATCCTCTTTGCTATGTTTCAACAACATAAGTCAGCCGGGCTGCTTTTCGTTTCTTACCAAAAGAGAAAGACATTTTTTTTTCAGTTTTTTTCAATAACATGTAAACATTTGTGACCTACTATAGATATGGGTAAACATAGTGCTTAGTTCTCCTATGTTTATATTTTTCTTTCAATTTTTTATTAAATAAGTACTTATAAATGTCTACTTATTGCAAGATAGAACCATTGCCGACTTTACCAAGACCTAATAATGACCATTTGTTTTGTTCTGCTGGTTAATTAATGGTAGCCTCTGTCTAAATCAATGAAGGAAACACACCAAAACCCTTATTCCTTTACTCAAAAAAAAAAAAAAAAAAGAAAACTTTTGCTCTTATCTTTCTTTTTAAACCACCAAATTAATACTTGTTCACTGTAAAAAATTATCATAACATTTGTACTTCACACTTTAGTATAGTATCTATTAAATTTAATTCCTGATCTTAGATATACAAACTGAGAGTTAATGAGGCAATAATATTAATTTCCTCATCTATAAATGTGCAAATTGCAATATCTGGTCTCTAAGGTCCCATTTAATGGTAAAATAAAACTATAATTCTAAAAGCTATATAAGTGGATCTAATTCCTTATAGTATCAGAGAGCATATACATGTAATCAAATATTTTTATACTAAACTATGAATATGAATCTATTTCATCAACAGCAACTTGCCTTGTATGTGAAGTTGTAAATGTCTAAGTGATGCAGAAGAGCGAGTCCGATGAGGTAAGACTGACGGGATCTCTCTGGAAGAGGCAGGCTGCAGAGTTCCTTCACTGCTTCTTCTAATTGGGGATTGGTCATATTAGCATCACAAGAATGCAACCAGAACACATGAGAAATAATCTACAAGATAAAGGAAGAAAAATATTTTAGCTGTGAATCCTTTGAGAGCCATCTGTCCTTTTTGAGAGGTTTTTCTAATACTCTTAGACTTCATTTAAAAATATAACATTGTCTGCAAAAGGAAATACTTTTTTTATTTAAAGCACTAATTACTATCAATAAAACTATAGAGAGTCTATAGTCACTGGAAAGCTTAAGAAAGAAGATGGGAAGAGAGAAAGGGAGGGTTCAACAATGATTCCCAGATTTCTTGCTTGAATGATGGGTGAATGATGGTGCCAAGAAAGATAATTGGTATGGAGTAATTTGGGGGAAAAATACTAGTTTAAGATTCCTACTGGCTCTAAAATTTAACCTTAGTGTATTCGAATCATTTCATTTTTATAATCATTTGAAGTTATAATCTTGTACAATGAACTCGAGTCCAGAGGTGAAAAGCAAAGAAAAAAGGCCTAGGATCACACAATAGTCTGAATCAACCAAGCTGCAGAGTAACGCTTGTGTCAAAAATGAGGTGTGAATGTGGGAAATAAGATGTCATCTCCAGTGCCACCGAGTTGAAATAAAGAGAAAAGTTTAAGAAATTCAAGGTTATAGAAACTTTCCTCTCTTTCCTTTTGAAGGTAACAAGAATGTATGTTCTCCATTTACATGTTTTAATTTATTAAAATGAATCTGCTCCTCAGAAGCCAAAAACATGATTGCTAAAATTAGATCTTAGGATCAAATGAGCAAAAGGAGAGATCAAAGGGAAAAGGCAAATGAATAGTATTTGCTAGGATAAGAGGAAAAAAGTGAAGGCAAAGGAATTTTAATTTTTATATGGGAGAACCAATTAACATGATATAAGTAAACATAAATATTGTCCAAAGGTAGCCTTAAATGCTTTTAAAAAAAACATTATCCAATATTGGGGAACGGCTAGGTTGTGCTTAGAAATGACACGCAAATTTTAAATGAAGCCTTAAGCTCTGCATCTATTTTGGAAAATTTCTATGACACTTCCAGACAATGGACATGGAAAAGGAATAAAAGATAAGACATTTCAAGTAGAAAACCCTATTATCACCCTATGAGGATATGACATTATTCATTTTCACACCAACAAATGTTTACTACACCCACAAATATACCCAGAATTCCCTTGACCATATATAGAGGGTGCAAAAAAAAAGTAGACATATTTTAAGAAAGAAAAAAAATTGTATTAAAATTGTTATAATTGGGGCCGGCTGAGTGGCATGGTGGTTGGGCGCTGGCCTGGGAAGCCAGCAGCCCCGGTTCGGGTCCCACATGTGAGAGACAGTGATTCTGCCCTCAAAAGCAAAAAAAAAAAAAAAAAAAAAAAAGGAATATTCAATGTACACCGATAATAAAAGATAAATACAAGTCATGTGCACACATTTTTTTGCCAACCCCAGTATATTTTATATACTTTGTCTTGTCCTGGGACTTTTTAAAAGTAAAAATGAGTATTCATTTTTATTTTAGTTTCAACAACTTGTAAATAGTCTGGTTTTTTCCCAATTAGATTACTGAAACTTTACTTTGATATCATCATAATAGAATGTGCAGATTTACCTCAAATAATGTGATTGTGATAATGAACACAAAGAACTGATAGCACAGCATCTGGTTGGGGTTAGCCTAGTGCCTCAGTTGGTTAAGAACGCTGTGCCTGAGCTGAGCTGCCGCAGGGCTGCCAACAGGCGGCAGGATGGCTCAGCTGATGAGAGCACGTGCTCCTAACAGCAAGGTTGCTGGTTCAACTCCCGCATGGGATGGTGGGCAATGCCCACCTGCAACTAAGATTGAACACAGCACCTTGAGCTAGCGGCCAGAGCTGCCAACGGGCGGCCAGATGGCCACTGGACTTGGAGCTGAGCTAGCTGCACACTCCACAACTAAGATTGAAGGACAACAACTTGGCTGTTCCCTTCCCAAATTCCCCAACACTATTCCCCTTCCCCAATTCCTCAAACAAATCTTCAAAGAAAAGAAAAAAGAAAACGATCTGGGGGTAAAAAAAAAAGGAGAGGACAAAGGAAGCAAGAAGAAGAAGAAGGAAGGCCAGAGGGAAAGGAACAGTGATGACATTCTTGCTTCAGGATTTTTCTTCTGTGTTCATTTAAGAATTAGGCCCCTAATTTTACCACTTACATGAAAAATTCACCAGATTTACATTTGGCTACACAATATTTTACTGATAAGTGCTCAACAAATACTAAATGCTGTTTAGACTCTAAAAAACTGGGTGTAAATACAAATACATTCCACTTCACCTCGGCTCTCTTATCTGGGATAGGAATGGCCAGCAAATTGTCGATACTCCTATTGGACATTCCTGTCATTCTCCTCAGTTCTTCTTTCAGCTCTTCAACATTTTTAAACATTTCTATTAATTGACCTGCAAGAAACAAAAACAAACCAAAACACATGTTGGTTGCAATGTGATTTGTTTTATTTGTACTAACACAGAGAAACCTTCTAGACTAAAACACATATTCAACGTATATGCCTTGTGTCAGGAACAGAAATCTCCCAGTTCTGGAAAACCTTTAGGATGTATTTCTACCTGATTTAGACTTGTTCCTCTTATTATATCATTAACCCAAAATAACAGATTGATCTGTGCTGTAAATTTTCCTTAGATGTCTACAACTCAAGTTGCATTCAAAGGAAATACAGTTTCCTCACAGATTCAGATCACATAATGTCCTAAATATATCTCTCTCCATTTGATTTCAGACATCACACAAATTCAGCATGTATTTAAACCTCGGATCATGTAATATTGTCAACTTAGGACAAGGTTAACAACTAAATCCCCAACATTATGCCACAGGGCATTTTTCTTTAACTTTGCCCAGCACACTACAAAGGGTTTTCACATCTTTACCTCAGTTTTTGTTTGTTTGTTTGTTTTTCTTGAGGGCAGTGTCACTGGCCCTCATATGTGGGACCCAAACCGGGGCCGCCGGCTTCCCAAGCCAGCACTTAACCACCGCGCCACTTGGTCGGCCCTTTACCTCACTTTTAAATAGAATGTGCTTAACTTCAAACTCTTTAAGGGCAGTGATTATAATTATTTCATACCTAGGTCATTTAATGCATAATATTTTAACTTTATTTTGGCAGATGGTGATCTCCACTCTGCAAATGCCTTTCAATTTCCTTATGAAGTATCCCTCGTGCAAATTCACTTTATTTATTTTTGAACTTAGTGCCCTTCCAATTTTGTGGCTGTCTGTTGTCCAAAATTCTGAAAGCCTTTCTTTTCAGTACTGAGGTATTGTGCAAAGAAGAAATATCTGTATGATACATCATGCTCAGAATACTAATAGGAGGTTCTGAATTGAGATTTCTATAGAGAGCAACACATCTTTTTTTTTAATCATATTATCCACATGGAAGTAAATAAATTTCATCCTAGCTCTTGCAACCGACTATCAAATGCACTTTAATATATCAGAGAAACCAAAGGTAAGTGGTCTACCTAACTATAGTTTTGAAGATCTTTGTGCTATGAAATCAGATTTCCCTGTTTCATTCTCTGCTAGCTTTCTGTGCTTTTACTTTCGACACGTAACCACCTTTGAAAGCTTCAGGTTTCTGATGTGTAAGAGCAGATACAAGTCAGGTTTCGTTGGGAACTTCAAAAAAAGCCTTTCTTACAACTGCAGCAAGCGAGTCACACGCATTCTAACAAGACAGCGTTTAAAATATGGATGGGGACACACCTGGCTTTTCAGAAGTGTCAGCACTGTTGTTGACATGCAGCATGGATTCCATAGCCGGCATTAATCGTGTGATATTTTCCAAGTAATTCATTTGCAATGCCTGTTCTACAAACCTGGAGTGAAACAGAAGAGAAGAAATTGGACTAGGCATTTCAGTAATTTGAGAAGGGATTTCACCAAGGAAGGAAACAATGGAAAAACTTACCCGTCCATATTTAAATTAATTTTGACTGGATCCCCAGTAACCAAATCCCTCAGTTTATTAGATATGATGTTGTCATGGTACAGTAAGCTGGTTGCTATTTCAGTGCCAAGCTCTGCTGCTTCCAGGAGCTGCACATGAAATACACTCTCTTCACACAGGTTCCTGAAGTTCATATTAGAGAACTGGCACATTTTCTCTACTGAATTGAATGTTTCAGGTTCACAAAGAAGTTCGGTCAAGTTTCTAAGTTGAGTCACCTTTCCAGAAGGGGGAAAGAGCAAGAAATAGATTAGTTACATTATTTTAAATATTTAATTGCTAATAAGTAAATAAAATTTGATTTACTTCAAAAAATTTTGCATAGGTATTTAGTTAGTTAGCATTTGGCAACAGGTTTACCACAAAGCACTGTTTTCTGTTCTGTGAGTTTATTGTTCTCTTAAGAATTTCATCAAACTTTTAGACCTATTAGAACTGTCTTTCCCAAATGAACCCATATCTTATAGATGTACAGTTTAAAAAGATGTAGTTTAATTTTATCCCATTTAAATCACAAATACTTAAACATATTTTATATTTTAGTTTATATTTTAAATCATGTGTAATCGCAGGTTGCAAAGCAGGTTTGGCTTGAAACTTCAAAAGTCTTTCTTCCTCACATCCATTGGGATGGCTACTATCAAAACAAAACCAGAAAATAACAAGTGTTAGCAAGGATATGGAGAAATTAGAATCCTTGTGTACTCTTGGTGGGGATGTAAAGTGATGCAGCCACAAAGGAAAACAGTATGGGGGTTCCTCAAAATTGAAAAATAGGATCACCATACAATTTAACAATTCCACTCCTGTGTATATACCCAAAAGTTCAAAAAACCCAAGCTGGATTTTGAACAGATGTTTATACCTGTGTTCATAGCAGCGTTATTCACTATAGCCAAGAAGTGGAAGCAACCCTACTGTTCATTGACAGATGAATGGATAAACACAATGTGGAAAAATACACAACAGAATATTATTCAGCCTTAAAAGGGAAAGGAATTCTGACGCCTGCTATTAATACACCATGGATGAACTTTGAGGACATTATGCTAAGTGAAGTAAGCCAGTCACAAAACGATAAATACAGGGCGATCCTACTTATTGAAGGTAAGGCACTTAGATTAGTGAAACTGGTAGTGACAGAAAGTAGAACTGTAGTTGCCAGGGACTGGAGGGAGAGAGGGGTGGCGAGTTGTTATTTCATCGGTACAGGCTTTCAGCTCTGCGGGATTAAAAGAATTGCTTGCACAACAACACGGAAGTATTGAACAAGATTGAACTATACAGTAAAAATGGTTAAGGTGGTAAATTTTATACGTGTATATTATCACAATTTAAAAACATTAACTGGCAAGTAAAAGCCTTTGTAAACTGCATCCTGAGAATCACATGCATTAATGACTGCATTTAGAATGTGTTACTGACATTATCTTCTACCCTTTCACCTACTGAGGGAAACTAGGTATCTTTGTTTTGTGGAGAGATGTGAAAATCAACTAATTTCCTATCCTGTCACCTACACTCACTGCGCTTCACTATACTTTGTGTATTTTGAGGATATATCCCCAAGTCATACTTTCTGGGGGAAAATTATGCCTCGGGGAAAGCCACTTTTGTGATGCTTGGAAGCTACCTTAGAGCTATTCCTTTTAAGGAGTCAAATAATTTGGAGCAACATCTGAACAAGCAAATATATGTGTCATCCATGGCAGCTCAATTTCCAATCAGAAGAATGTATTTTGACTGAAATGACTTATTTTATGATACAGGCACATGTTTGGAATATTCCTTTGCATATATCAAATGGGAAAGGCACAAGGATGTGTCTTTGATGAGAGGTTTATAGTAACTACATGCAGGCAGTGGCAATTAAACACCAATCATCTTAGGTAACAAATATCACTGGCCTATTTTCCACTCTATTTAATATTCTAATTGACTTCTGGCTTTGAACTATTTAAAATGGCCTTATACGTATTAAAATTCTACTTGCTATGTCTTATTGCTATGAGAAATTTTTCATTATGTAATAGAGCCAATCATTTGACCAACTATAACTACATGTTGGCCACTCTTTTCCTACCCTTTGATTTTCCAAATACTAGATATGATTACACTTCTAATGAGTGGGGCCAAGCCTGCCTGCCACATCCTCCAGAGACTTTTATTTTAGTGATTTCTTAAATAAAAGGAGAACTACTGGCAGCCCAATATATTTGTTTTAATTGAGTGTAATAAAGTTGAATGACTTTTACCCAGTGGAGACCAAAATTTATTTTTATGTTGTAAGTGTGGCATATGTGTATGATAGACCAGTAAAAGTTTATAGAGTATAATCTTGGCCTGATAAGATAAAAGTTATAGAAGAAGAAATGGAAACCTGGCCATGCTACTGAAGTAGATTTGTTTTTCTGGAATAAGAATTCAATTCAGGGACCCTCATATGGAATGCACTGTGGGGCACAGCCACCAAGGAGCAACATGGTGGTCATTCAGTATTTGTCATTATTTACTACTGTCTTCTGAAAGCAATTTATGCATTCACCTTTTGAAGCTTTATGGACCATTAGTAATCAACATAAGTTCAGAGAATTATAATTCTATCTTCAAAAGTATGTGTCAAGTTCAGATTTGTCAGAGACTCCTGTAGAGAGAGCTCCTTTCTCCTTTATCAGTACTCTGGGCCACATAGTGAGCAAGGGCTCAGGCTTAAACTGAAACAATGGCCCATAACTAATTTCACATCCAGTGGCAACTGAATTCCCCAGTGACTGTGGTTCCCAAATGCATCTGAATTAGAATTGTAAGTGACGTGGTGGTCTCTGCCTCGAAATATCATAGGCATAAAAATGCTAAAACAGCAACACTACTGAACTCTTAGCAGGAGAAAGGGGACTGTTTAAAAATGGAAAGGTGTTATAAAGAAAATATTATGTTATTTCTGCCCATTAGGGGAAATATCCATTTTATGTGCTGTTCCCCAAACAGGAAGTTATCCTTTCCACCAGGGATTGGAAAGAAAAAGGGTAAAATAGACAATGAAAGGAAAAGAAAAATAAAACCTCAAGAAGAAGCTGTTAGGCCTAGAACAGAGGAAAAGCCACCAACGAAAGACAGGCATGTGACATATTGGAAGGCCTCAACCTTCTTAGAAATACCATGAATGATGTTTTGGAATGGGTGGTCCCTAACTGACAGTCACCATCAGGACACTAATTACCAAGGAGGGCAAAGCAGGGAATTGAAAGCAACACTTTCTGTAAAACTCCAGGAGTTTGTCTTCACTCATTCGGTATATGTACCAGACATTTTCTATGCACCAGGCTCTACGCCAGGGGCCGAGGACACAACCGTAAAGGGACAGACGTGACCATGTTCCTATTGGAGCTTATAGACTTAGATGCAGTTGCAAATAGCAGCCATGCTTGTTAAAAATAACAATAGACTTTTCTACCCACGGGACAAAATTGTAGTTTTTTCCCCACTTCTGTGCCTTCTAGAACTTTTTTCATAACATAACCTACAAGGGGAGCAGTATATTAAAACTGTGGATGCGGTTTTAAACTATTCTTAGCTCCATTCCCATTCCATTACTGTAAATGATTGAGAATGTATCATTTCCATTTCTCTAGTATATGTTGTGAACTGCCGGGTTGCTTCACAAATTGAAAACTACAGTTAGTAACTGTCCAGGTAACTCAATTATGTCTCCAGGGCTCTACTTTAACACATTCATTTGTTCATACATTCAAAAGTCAAGCCTTAAGCTCCTACTATGTGGTAGATAGAGATGCAGAAGGCATAATTTAATCAGAGTTTACGTCCTAGTGAGGGAAACAGACCCAACATATATAACAAACTATAATGCTAAGTAACAGGTCCCAAGAGCCAGAAATTTCCATGTCACCAAAGACTGTCTCCCTTATGCCTCACACCTAACCAGCTACCATTTCATGTCAACTCAGCTTCCTACATTACTCTTGAAACTGTTTCTTCCTTCTAGTCTCTGCCACTGCAGTGCAGGGTCTCACTTTTTGCTTAGGTTACTGCAAATATCTCATATTTGGCTTTGTTCCAGCTTATCCTCCATGATTCTCCCAGAGAGATCTCTTTCTAAAATGCAAATGTCACCTTCTTCAAAATCACAACTTTCAGGATTAGATTCAAATTCTTTGACTCAACATGAAGAGGCCTTTGGGATGTGGGCCCAGTCTCTCTGCAGCCCCTCTCGTGCCTCTCTCACAGACCCCTCTAGCTCCAGCTGGACACATGCCTCTGGGTAACCTATATCTATCCTTCAGGCTCACATCTCTGTCTTAGAAATGTAGGTCTCTATATATGGAAGGTAGGACTGTAACCTAATCTTACACAGGCCTGTGAGACTCAGCATGAGCATTATTTCCTCTATGAGTTTGTTTCTCTCCACCTCCATCCCCAGCAAGCTGAGTTAAATACCTCACCTCCATACACAGAATCTTGTCTTTCCACCTGCACCACTTACCTCACTGTGTTATAATTATTGATCTGCTTTCCTATCTCCGCTGAATTAATTATAAAGATTTGGGGGTTGGAGATTATGTCTTTTAAAAAATACATTAGTGTTATGGGAGCACAGATGATGGATGGAATGAAAGTATGGATTAATATTATATGCACACAAAGTCATTATTCTGGATGGGAAACAGAGAGAAAGACGATATTCTAATATCATAGGAGTGACATTTAAACTTGCCCTTGAAAGATGAGTAGGAATTTTCCAGATGAATGCATAACTTCCTTCTCCTTCGCACAAACAAATTAAGATAGTGCTAAATTAAGTACATTAGAAATTTTGATTTGTGTAGAAGACTAGGACTAAAATATAAGTACTGTAACTAGCATATGTGTTTGTAATACACATGGACATATGTTTTAGAGGCCTGCTTAATTATACCATGTTGACTGTACAGCAAGTCATCATGCTTGCCCTGAATAAACCAATTCTAATTTTACTTTATCCCTGCCTACATAAATCAAATTAAACTGCTGTTCTTACTAGGATAGCTGCTTTCAAAATTTAATAGGGTCATTTAAGAAATGAAGTGAATTTCATGATAACCTGAACACTATATACAGGAGCTAAACAAAGAATAATAGACAAACAAACATGAACCAATTCAGATAAACTTCAGTATTAAATGCTTTTTGTTGCTTTTCTTCAATGGCATACATTTTGATATGAATTATTAGTTTCTGCTTCTGATGACAATAACAAAAATAAGGCGAGTCAACTTCTGAGGTTTTTTTTGACACTGTGAAGTCTAAAATATCAGCTTTTGAAACTGAGTTTGAGTTTAGAAACGAAAGCCATCTCCAGTTAGAAATAATATTATCAATGCTTTTTCAAATCATGAAGCTTAATAAGATAACTATATTATTAGTCATTTCTTTATGTATATGCATGCTGCAATTAGGCTGTTATGGGCCATTTCATGCAGTTGCCCACGGGTGAAAACCAAAATGCTATCATATAGCACCAGAATACTTTTGTCATCCTTTTCCAGCATAACCCTAGAGTCAAAATAGGACCAGTATTTATGAAGATACAGATATAAAACTAAACTCAAAGCTGTCTTGCCAGAATACTACAGGAAGTGTTAAGATTTTGGGGGTTTTTTTGTTTGTTTTTTGTTTTCCTTTTTCTCTCAAGGCTTACTTTTGATTTCAGGATTTCAGGAAGTGAAGGGAAGCAGTCCTCACAGGAATCATTTTGAAGAAAAGATTTTTTAAATCGAATTGTGGATTGCAGGAGTCTTAAATTTTCTGTAAAGGAAGGAAGAAAAGTTACCCAAGTGAATTGCAAGGTCATTTAGGAAACCCATTTGAAAGACACTTTTCTCCTAATTTATTACTAAGCTTTTTCAAAGACAATAGTCTAGTTCAATCTAAATATAAGAGAAGGAAAATTTAACTTTTCCTTGAACCATGGAGACTATAGAGTTCATTATTTTTAAAATACTCGTAGATATTCTGCTTAGAGACAAAAATATTTCTAACAAAGGTACAAAACAACTCTGGCTCTTTGTGAACTGAATATGCTTTTATTTATGACTTTCGGACATACCATTAAGTTGAAGTATTTAGGGGGAATAGGTTGTATAGTCATTGTGACACAAATAGGCCCTTGTGATCTTGATTAATGCATGCCTGTTAAACAGAGACCATGTTTAATTATTTGTTGTACTATGTACTTGTCGTTAAGTCTCAAAAAATGAGTTTGGTGTAGGAAAAGTGAATATACATCTCATACAAAATGTGAAAAACTAGATGTTTTCCTCTTTAAAAGAAAGAAAGACACATTTGATTAAATGCAATCTTCATAGGTGCCTGTGTAAGCATAAAATTGAAAATAAAATGTGTAAGGATAGGAAGTAAAAATGGTCTGCCATAAAAATTCCTTTGTTTATGTAATTTACAACTATTTTTGGAAGTCTGTACTATCATTCTTCATTATATTTTGACAACTGAGATTATTGAGGGCATAGAAAATACCATGAAGGGTTGTGTGAACTCCTAATGACTCTGGACCTTTGGAAAATTTGTCCAGGCAGCCATTATCACATTATTCATTACATGGTCATTATACATTCAAGTTTGTTCAGGTGACCAGGTGGTACTTGCAGCAGCAATAGAAGTAATAACATAATAATATGATTACATAGTCCCTTCATATATCGAACCATGAAACTGAAACCAATGCAAATGGAAACTAAGATTTTTACATTTTCTCCCTTTTTAAAATAAACATCTTAAAAGACTTACTACTTTAGGACAGAATTAGAAACCATGTGCAGCATTTTGACTACTAAGAAGAGTAATACCTTGTGATCCTCTGGCCAAATTGTCAGTGACATTTCTTATACATGCCAAGTAAGGAATGTAAGGACTATCTGCTGATATATTTACGAGGACATCTTCAAAGTTTTCCAGTATTAGGAGTCTACAGAATTAGAAAAGAATATATACATTAAGTCATATATAAAAAAAGAAAAGCCATTTTGTTTAGATGGTTTGAATCTCTGGTTGTTTGACATGGGTTGACTTAAACATTGAAACATGGTGAAGTATGACATCTTCCCTCATCCAGACCAACTGTACAATGGCAGCATGACTCTTGGTTCTCTGAGCATATACCATGGGCATTATCATTATATTTAACTATTTAAATATTCAATCATAAATGATATTAAGATCATTTTTAATCATTCATATGGAAAAAAATAACTGGGTAAAAGGTTCTTGATGAAACACAAAACTCAGTTAAATTTGAATTTCAAGTAAATAGTAAATAGTTTTTCAAAGTAAGTACATCCCACAAGTCTTGCATGTCTTTCTTTTTTTTTTTTTTCACTTATTTTCCTTTTTTCATCTAAATTTGGCAAACCCCCTCTGGACCTCAGTTTCTTCTGTCAACTGAGCAATAAGGGGTTGGATGATCTGCTAGATCCTTGATACACCCTCTAAATCATTATGATTTAAAAAATAGTGGAATTCAATTGAACAGTATAAATTCCTTTTTTAAAAACAACCAATTTAGTATTCCCAAATTAACCACTTTGTTTTCAAATTGACTGGCATATGAGGACATAGCCTAAGATTTTTGAGGCATATGGATGTGCGTGAATAAATGTGTGTATGTGTTCTTCATACTCTGTCACTTTAACTGTGAGGCTGTTTCTGTATTTATTTAATAACTTTTCTAAATGTCTACTGTTGAATTTCATTGAGGGAGACAGAACAAATGTCAATGGCTGAGTTGGGGATCATTTACTTTGAATCAAACTGCACAACACACAAATTAACTAACATTGTCCAATCTTTAACTTAGATTTTCAAATACTATTGGAAGAGACTTTCCCTGGCATAGCTCGTAAACACATAGGAAAGTATTTGCATTAACATCAAAGAAGTCTTAGAGTGTTTAGATGTGTGTTGAAAACACTGGATCCTTAAGGAACTTCAAAAGGAAAAAAAAAAATCTATGTCAAGATAATTTTCTTATTTGGCAATAAGAGGACAGCTAATTGATCAGGTAGCTGATTCTTATTTAAATACAATTCATAGCCTCCATACAATAAATAAATAAATAAATACATACATACATACATAAATAAATAAATAAATAAAATAGCAACTTTTTCTAAGCGCTCTTGCTTTTGCTTAGGCATTTCTTTGACCACAGACTCTCTTCCCAATGTTGTCTTTCTTTATATTTTGTCTTTCTCTCTCTCATTGTTATTATAGCATAGAGCCATTTCTATCCTAGTGCAATGTTCAATAGCAAAATATTGAACTAAACTTCGGGATATGGTGGCACAAAAGATTCTCATGGTAAAATTTTAAGCTTAAAATAAAGAATGTTGGGCTAGAGATGACCTTGAAATATCACCTAAGCCATTTTCTTAGTTTCCTAATGAACAATTGATTGACAAAATTTTGAGATTGGAATTAATATACCCCCAAAATTTAGATTCCATATCTAAGTTCCACTGTCTTGGCATAAACATCCAACTATTCCTTCAAACCATTTTATTTATGGGTCTTTTATGTATAATGCTTCCTACTTCCTAAGAATGCTTACAATAAAAGATGAGCTTATGAATGTATGCATGGATGAGTGCGCACACAAGGACACGCTCACACAAAACAATAAAAGTAATAACCTTAGAATGAAAATAATGAAGAGGGAGAAGAGCTATGAGGAAAAATAGTTGTTTAGCAGCTGTTTTTAGAAAATTTTGGACCAAAGTTGTTTTGTTTTGTTTTGTTTTGTTTCGTTTTTATCCTATGCCAAATATTGCCACTCTGTGGTTATTCTAAAGTGCGAATGGAAAGGAAGACCAAAGATAGGAAATCCCTTAATTTCATCAACCTCAACAAAAATTATCTTAAAAGTGTTGAATTATTGCTAACAAACTGTCAGTTAGCTGTCAGCAAATAACTACATTTGCTGTGGAATTTGCAGGTCTGAGGAGCTAGCATTACCAATGCTATGGATGTCTCAAGGCTCGGATAAGGAGACCTGGCTACAGAATAAGCATCCAGTTGTCTCAATTCAAAGGTTTGGGTTTTGTTGTTTTTCTGTTTTAATTATTTGGAAGATGGCATCTTTGGAAGATGACTACTTGGAAGATGGCATCCTGGCTAGGGAGAAATTTCCCAAGGTTGCTCCCTGGCTCTGGAGAAGCGTCTGATTCAGTCACCTTAGAGCAGAAGAGACGTGGCAGTGGAAATGGGAGGTGGTCGTTTATGGAAGGATTTTGCCTAGAATTACCCAGAATTGGAGAAGTTCTCATTAAATAATAGAAATTTTATAAAAAAACCACATAGACTCCACTGTAGAAGAAAAAACTCATGGTTAAAAAAAAGTATTGCAGGGCCGGCCGAGTGGTCAGTTGGTTAAGAGCTCACTCAATAGTGCGAGCTGAGCTCTGAGCAACAGCAGTTCGATGCCCAGCCTGAGCTGAGCAGCTGCTGAGCTGCCAACAGGTGGCAGGAGGGCTCAGCTAAAAATAAAAAATAGAAAAAAGTATTACTATTTGTTTTTATTTGTACAACTTTCCATTAGCATGAAAATGTGTCCTTTGGGACTAAAGTCAAAGAATTTCAACAGTATAATTTATCAGGCCTAGCCAACCTGTATATGTATAACAGGCCATCTAGTCTCTAAATTTGCCTTGAACTATAGGAGTTTACTTCAGTCAGCTTCTACAGGCAACCACTTGCATCGCCTACAATAATTATTACAGTTACTACAGGAAACTGTCTACATTCACTGCCCTTAGAAGTCAAGGTTGCAGCTGTCATTTCCACTACCTATTCCTGGGACAACATATTTACATACCCCAATTAGAGTCCAAAATTAAGTGCCCTATAAACAGATTGCTACCTGAATACTACTGAAACAAATTTTTCTATTACCTCAACTGGGCATAAGAAATACTTTGATGTTTTAAAAAAATGAAATATACAGTAATGTGAATAATTGGAGGCTTTTATTGTGAATATTTTTCACGATAAAAGGCCTTAAAGGAGTTGGAAATTGGACCTCCAGATAGATTTTCCTTATAGTCATAAGGTAACCAACCCAGACAGGACACATTGGATCTAGTGATGCAATCTTCGAACTGAAAAAGAGATTCTTGTAAGTTTCAACTTCGCTACACTTCAACTATGTCCTTTACTTTGGTCAGTCAATGCTTCATTTTTCTATTACATGGTCTTACACACATACAAGAATTATGTCTATGAATTGTTTGCGTTGCTTAGCCAAATGACCTACCAATTTAGAAACAAACCAACAGAGACTTACTGTGCAGCCAGGCTGGTTGGAGAAAGTGCCTGTCCATTTTCTTCACTCCACCTGTGTGTTATATTAGCAGAGCCACCTAAAATAATAACATTTATATAGGTAAACATTTAAGATGTTTGCTTAAACAATTTCATTTTCATAGCAAAGATCATCCCAGGTCAAATTAATGGGGAGCTAATGCAAAAAATCTGCAAATTTTTCTCCAAAGGATTTTAGAAATACTCCTTTTGTTGGAAACATTTAGGATATTTATAGGAAATGGGTGCCTACTAATCAAAATAATCCCAGTGGTCGAGCACAAGCATTTTTAACAAATTCTTTCTCCATGCATCAAACTGCTACATTATTTTATGCTAAAATCTGTATGCATAGATGACTCTTGAATATTATAATGCAGATTGGTTACCATGTGACTTGTTAATCAAACGAAGCCAATTTCAGTCATGGATCACTGGATTTTCTTTGCCTTAAGTTGTCTAGGACTTAGGAACATCTGCCATCACTAATTTGTATTTTTTATCTTTCAAAAAGCAGCCGCTGATTTCAATTGAATGCAGCTGTGAATGCAAATTGGCTAATGTTAACAGAACAGTTCTGAGTGGTCTCAAATAATAGTCATGTTTCTAGTGTGGAAGGTAGTCAAGTCACTAAGTTAGGTTTAATGGAAACCACATGTGAAGACCTCATTCAACACTGAGAATCGCCCCTCGAAGCTGCTGATTCAGCTTGCCGCATAACGCTGTGTCATTAAAGAGTAAGTGTGCACTAGCATTCACATGAAAAATTGAAAATGAAAATACTTTACATGGCCACTGCATAAACAAAAACATCATAAATCCCGTGCTTTTGTTCAGCCCCTTTAGGAAAACTGTATCACGTATTTCTGCCTTCTCTTCAGACACTACTTATTCCTTATGAATAATCCAGTACGTTGCAGTGCTGTCATTTTTAACATTGGCCTGATCGCTTTCTGTAGGAAATGTTATTACCAGCGTTAATAGTTCTCCCGTTATCTCTACATAGTGTGTCCTAAAGCCTCCTAAAAAGCTCCTTGCACAAAACTATGCAATCATCCATACTTTTCTCATGCTGATCATTTAGTTTATTTATTATAAATTAGCACATGTGTAAAGAGTATTACAGAATGAAAGGCCTGCTTATCTCTCTGTATCATTCATGTTTGAGTAATGTTTGCACCATCCCTAGTGACTGGCAGAGTGGCTTTTCCAGTTTTCCTGTTCAGCAGAGCAGAATTTTCATGTGCTCCACTCAAGGTGCAACTGAATGTTATTGCTCTAATGATTGCAATGCTTCACTGAGTTGAAGGACCAAGGATGAAGATCCACAGAATAAATCAACCTAATTAATGATAGTAATACTGATTATTTATTGAAAACCATATATAGAATAATCAAGGATAAGAGTCTGTGTTTTGCTTTTTGCAATGTAAAAGTGTTTAAAAGCACTGTTTCTCTGACCAAATCTTGCTCACATTGAACTTCTATGTGATCCTCAACAAATTCGTTGGCATTTGTATAACATATTGTATGGAGCTTCTCTTCTTCATCAAGTTATTAAAATAAGTTACTAATATTCACTTTGTGCATATCAATGATAGACTTGACCCTGATGTTAGTAGGGACTTTTCCCTCTGGTCACTTTTCCTTCTGGACTATAAAGTAGTTTGGAAGAAATACTGTACTAAATAGGTCGTAACGGAGTGGGGAAATGTTACCTTCTCAAAAGGAAATTTTACTTTTTTTTTTTTAATTTATAGAATTAGGAATATTTAAAAAGGTTCCCATAGCAATAGTAATCTAGTGCACAGATAACCTCTTTTGACCAATAAAGCTGCATTTCTGGTTAAAGATGTAATTTCATAGAATTAACTACTTTGCAAAAGAGCAAACTTCAATGATTCACAAAGGTAGTGTTTGCTCTCAAAGTTTAGCGCTTATAAATGGAAATGCTAAATATTAAATTGTGAAGCAGGGATTCTGATTGAGAATTAGATTCCTTAAGACAAGATGTTAGGAGACAACCTTCTTCCCAAATGTTTATTAGAGTCTCCATTATTTTCATGCTTGCTGGGGAGGCTCCTGAAGAAACCTGGAAGTACTTTCATAATCAAGGTTGACTCAGAAATAGACATGGGGTAGGGATGATTGTAGAAATCAGAATGTGGAAAGGAATGGGGGCATGGCCATAGAAAACCTTGTTATGTGGGAGGGAATCTGGCACGATGAATCAAACCCCATCAGGGGCTGAACATGCAGATATTCTGAGTTTTGGTGGTGGCTGGTACTTGCCTGAGATATCCTGGAAGCAAGTTTGCATATATCCCGGATAGTAAATATGAGTGAGGCCATCTAAAATGGAGCTCAAGGGACCTGGTTTTGGACATAGACAGATCCAGGATTTCATCTCAGTTTGTATATGTGCTAAATGTACAGCAGAGGCAAAGTGCCCAACTTCCCTTTGCCTCATTTTCTTGATCTGTAAAATGGGATAATAACTCTATTTCACAGGATTGTTTTGATGATAAAAGGGACTTAAGATAACAAAGTATTTCTTGATACAAAAAAATACTACCTTTTTTATTGTCCTACTTTGAATGAGTGCTGTGAGACTTTCAAAGCTATATCAACCCTGTCATACATTAGAGAGAACCCAAGCAACCCTGCTATGAGATACCACCCGACTCCAGCATAACTGAATGTAAAAAAAAGCCAAGGGGAAAAAAATGTATTCACTTCACAGATACTCAATGCCATGAACATTAGGCACAGGTGGCCTGGGCAATGTGGCAGGAGGCTGTACCTGGTGCTAGAGACCCCTGTGCTCTTGACGAGAGACACTGGTTCAAGCTTCATGGACAAGTGTGTCTTGACTGAAGGATTTCCAGAAATAACTACAAGGATTTTTCAAAGGCCACAAAAGTTTTACTCAAGCAGGTAGGGACTTGGGGTTAATGACCTCTAGGAATTCACATTAATGTTACTGCATTGGAATCCTCAGACTGATGAAGTTACAAGTGTAGGAAATTAACAAACAAATTTAAGCACATCAAATTTTCAAATAAAAACGCATTTGCTTCATATACTGCCTTGTCTTCTTGACCATTTAATGGCACGTTTTAATGCATGCCAAAATCATTAGCATATTCATAGACATGAGACATGGCCATTGTTACGTACTGGAAAACTGAGTTATACTGTTCACCAGGAAAAATGTTTTGTTGCTTGAGTTAATAAGAAGTGCTGTGACTTCTCTGGCTTCTAAGGCACTGATGAGCTTTTGTCATTTGTAAAAACATTTTTTTAACTTTATCCCTTTACTTTATATAATTACAAGGTGTGATTCTGAAGATGAAAAAGAAAACAATGGTAAGGAGAAACTTGAAGTTCCCAAGTCTTTAAAATGCAAATATTAAAAAAAAATTCAGAGGAAATAATTGGTGTTTGTTAGTTCACTGTCTGGTTTTCTGGCCTGGACATTTTTTTTGAAGAATAAGTTTTTTTCCTCCAATGTTCTTTAAAACAGTTGAATTTAACAACAATCTTGAAAGCTAGTCATTAATTCTGTAATTTTAGATATTTAAAAAATGCTCCAGACTAATAGAAATTGGTATCCAAAAGTATGTTAGACCCTCCTGTGAGAATTCTTCAAAGCCTTTCCAAATCTGCTTTTCATATAAAAACTAACGGTTTAAGACCATGCAATAAACCATCAGCTTGTGACCTGGTGCTCTCAGGATACTTATTTGTAATCCAAAGGTAAAGTCTGCATATTTAAAACCTGACAAATCAGCTGAGAGAGTCTAATTCTAAACTCACTCAGGAGAGGTAAATGCTAAGCACACATTTTACTTGGAGAAGAGGGATTTATCCCTGAAAGCCCTAAATCTCTGTGTGTGTGTCTGTGTGTATATGTTGTGTATTGCCATGTGTGTAGTATATGATACTATTTTATATATGCAAAGGTGATATTTTCTGACTCACTAGTAACATGCTATAGCTTGTCTTCCTGGGATTAACAGTAGATTTATTCTGATCTAGTCATGCTTTGGTGTTCATCATGCATTTTCAAGATGGCTGGTTGAGGGGTATATTTTTACCAATTAAAGATTCATCCTGATTTAAAAAGCTAAAATTTGGAAATGAGGGCAAAAAACAACTGCAACTCAGTGTAGGCTTTCATTCCAAAAATTACTGATAAAAATCCATTGGCTGAGGTTTAACTTCCTGATATTTAATATTTTCCATACCAAGTATAAGCATAGCTTTACAAGATAAGGAAGATCATTTCTCCTAATGTGACTCCTAAAAGAGCCATGGCCTCTTTTCTGGCCATTTTGCCCTTTCTCCACACTTTGATTGGCTAGATGTCCAGATTTAGTCATAACATATGTCCCCACTTAAGAATAATATCATCCATAAATGATTACTTCACTGCACTCTGTTTTATATTTTTCACAGGCTTTGAGACATGGAAGTGAATACAATAAGATAAAAATATAATACCTTGAGCTGGGGCATGCAGCGTATACAGCAGATGTTGAACAGATTTATGGAGAGTTCTGAAACCTTCATTAGTTGTGACTCGTGGGTAAACCTTCTGAGCGGCCAACAGCACACTAACGAGTCGAAAAACAATTAAACCAGTTTGCATTTCAAGGTTTGCAGAGAGAAATAAAAGGTTATTCAAGGAGAAAATGTCTACGATACAGAAAATTATTCTTATAACATAAAGGACAAGGTGATGCTGTTGTTTAATTGCTTGTTTGTCTTTTCATGCACAAAATCCCAACAAGGCATTCATGAACCAGACTGAGCACGTTTCCAGGATTCTAAAATCTTGGGATTCAAAGGGCTTAAAGTAAGGGAGTCGAGTTCCCATCAGTTGTTTCTGTTAAGACTTAAAAATAAATGGTTAGAAAGAGCAACTTCCAACAAAAGGATACCACTTTTTTTTTGTTTAATTAAAGGGAAAGTTAAATATTGGAAATGATTTTCATTAAAAATCAAGCCAGGGCCGGCCGAGTGGCGCATTGGTTAAGCGCTGGTTTTGGGATGCCAGCAGCCCCGGTTCGGATCCCACATGAGGGCCAGTGACACTGCCCTCTACAGCTAACAACAGCTCCACCTGGAGCTGGGCTGTGCGAGCCCCGGTGATGGTGTGGGCTGCAGCCCCTGCTGCAGTGGGCTGCCATAGGCTACAGTGAGTGGCCCGAAGCCAGCATGAGTGGCTGGCAGCCAAGCGTGAGCTGCCAATAGCCGCAGTGAGCGACATCCAGAGGCCAGCAACCTATCTGCCTCATCCCGGAAGAGCGCAATGACGATACCAACAGTGAAGCAACATCCTCCGCAACTAAACTGAAGAACAAAAAGACAGCAACTTGTCTGTTCCCCTTCCCCGATTCCCCAACGCTGCTCCCCTCCGCCAATTCCCCAATAAAATCTTTAAAAAAAAAAAAAAATCAAGCCAGATAAAGGACTCAGTTACAGGGATAATTATTATTTAAGCATTTGATAAATATTTATCTTTTGCTAAACACTTAGTACTATTTTGTTTTTTTTAAATGGAACTATCCCTAATTAAAGATTGCATTTTATCTTCTAAGTTGCCCACAGGCACTACTCCAGGGATAGCTCAAAATTAATACCCAGGCAAACTAACACTGTCTTCCTACGATTATTATGTCACCAATAAGGAGGGCAGTCTGCACTGGAGATGGAAAATCAGCAAATTCACTTATGCTTGAGTTCATTCTATATTTCCAAAAAGCAATTAGTTACTCAAGAAATGTAATCCCCTTTTTGTTAGTAGTACATTAAAAAAATGCTGGCATTGTACATATATTTCTGAATTTCACAAAGGCTATGATTTATACCCATGATCAAGGCTGAGACCATGCTTCAATTTACCTTAGTAACTAGAACAAAAGGCTTTGTTAACAATTTACCATTGTAATGTTAAATATAGTACAAATTAGCTAATAGTTTTTTTTCCTATGTATCTTAGCCAACTAAAAGCTCACTCTAGCAACAGAGTATGTGCCTGTATGTTCATAGTACTCTACAATATTTCTGGAATTTTTAATATTTAGGTTAAGATTATTTTAATTTTACCTTCCTAGGTATGAGTGAAAGCTGTATTTAGAGTGCTAAATTTTGAGTTTCCTCTAGTTTCTAGTTTCTAGTATATACATATAGATATGGGGGTGTGTGTATATGTGTCTATACATATTAGAGAACTAAATAAAATTTACATATATATAAAATATTTTATGTAAATTATATATGTAAATATATATATATGTATATATATACATATATATGTAAAAAATATATATATGTAAAATTTTATTTAGTTCTCTAATAATCCCATAAAGTCAATTTTATTTGCCTGTTTTGCTGATGGAAAAACTAAAGTTCAAAAAGTTAAATAACTTACACAATTTTACCGAGTTAATAATAAGTATTGCTGGTTCTGTCTAATTTCAAAGTTTGTGTTCTTTCCACTTCACGCCTTGCCTCTGGCCCAGAAACTTTGCCCCAACATGGCAGGGGTGGAGAAGGACAGAACATCTCTGCACAGAGCCCACAGCCATTGTTAACTTGTTATCCAGCTGTATGTTTGGCCACAGAGACATGGTTGTCTCATTTTCATCTCCGCTCTGTATGCATAATAGTTGGTACCTCAGACATTTTTATATTTGCCCCAAGAACTTCCTGGTTCTCAGACTCCAGGTTGTTTCTGAACCCTGATGTTCATGATAACCAGTTAAATGGTCTCTGCCAACCTTCTCCCAACTTGGTCCTCTGCCTGACTTACCTGACCTGATGTCCTAAAGTAACACCTTCAAAGACTAAATAAGTGGCAGTCTCATTAAAACCATCAGTACTATTGTTATTAATATCATTAATAAAATGTCAGTGGATTTCATTTATCTTTTTCTAACAAAACATTAGAAAAATAATAACACATAACAATAATAACACTAGCCCCCACCCTCTTTAAAATCCTTTGAACCATTGGTCGGAATATTTTTATTTTACTTCATAGATTTTTTTTTTCCTGCTGTTCATCATATAGAAAAGAAAGTTACCCAAGACAAGTTGCCTCTTAAATAAAAATAGCTTAAAAAAGAGTTTTTCTGATTTATATCTCAGGACAGCCTCTTCCTCATAAATGGTGAAAATCATGAATATTTTTTCATATACCCTTCTTGATGTTTTGCGATTGCTCACTTTTGCTATTTTTGTCATAACCTTAATATTATATAATCAGGTGTTGGTGATTTTGTTATATAACAACCTGCAACTTAAAAAAAAAGTTGCTGCAGGAAATGATGAAAATGTGTATGGCACTCACAGAGTGAGATAAGCCAATGAGACCATAATTTGGTGATAACATATAGTCATTTGTAAGAAAATTATGGCTTTTAATAACAATAGTAAAGAAGAATTAGCTTTAAAAAATTTTTAAGGGCCAGCCGAGTGGCGCGGTGTTTAAGCGCTGGTATGGGAAGTCAGTGGCCCCGGTTCGGTCCCACATATGAGGGCCAGTGACACTGCCCTCAAAAAAAAAAAAAAAATTTTTTTAAAAGAGCTTTCCAATGGAAATATAAAGCAAGCCGTATATTCAATTTTAAATTTTCTAGTAGGCACATTAAAAAGGAAATTCATTTTAATAATATAGTTTACTTCACTCAATACATCCAAAAGATATCATTTCAACATCTAAACAACATAAAAAATTATTAATGAAATATTTTAAGTCTTTTATTGTACTACGTCTCCAAAATTCACCATGTATTTTACACTTATGGAGCATCTCAATTCAGATACTAAATTTTCATTTAAGAATATTTAATCTGTATTTAGATTTCCTCAGGTTTACAGGTGAAAAAGTAGGTTCACATACCCACATCATTCTAAACATCTTAAAAGTTTTACCATTTACTGAATCGTGTCACTGTTTAAATTTTAAATCAATTAAAGTTAAATAAAGTTAAAAATTCAGTTCCGTAAGTAAAAAAACACATAAGGTTAGGGGCTATTATATTAGAAAGAACAAGTATTATAAATTAGCAATAAAACTAAATTAAATAAATAAAAGTTGACCACTTAAAAAAGAGATGCTCTGATTAGTTAAAAGTCAAATTTCATCTGCTTAAAAATAATTTGAAGCTATTTCTTTCAGCTACTTCTTTTTTCTTCTTTGTTATTATGTAGGCTGGCTTACCACATTTGCCATCATCACCTTGCAGCATACTCTGTTGCATGATGCTATAGTATGTAATCAGTTTATTTTAAATTTTAAAAGAATTAAAAAAGCCACAGTGCAATGTCTTTCCTATAGAATTATTCTACCAAAATAATGCCTAAAGTATTTTTATTCATTTCTTTTTGACCCTAAAGCACTTATTGGGTCTTCTGCCTTCTCTGGAATATTATTTTGTGGGACTTTTATTTTTTATTTGTTGTTTTTTAATCAAATTTTATTGAAATATAATTCACATACAAAACCATGCACCTATTTTAGATTACAGTTCAGTAAATTCTGACAAATGCATATATTCATGTAGTCACCAGGCTAATAAGATACAAAGTATTTTAATAACACTCCTCCCCAAATTTCCTCATGCTCCCAAGAGTTGCCCTGGGGTGCACTGATCTAATTTCTAACACTATAAATTATTTTTTTTCCATTTGAGAACTTCATATAAATAAAACAATACAATATTCTACACATTCAGTATATGTGTATGGTTTGTTCTTTTGGCAGGGATTCTTTTGCCAACATAATATTCATAAGATTTATTCATCTTGTTGTGTAGCTCAGTAATCTGTTTATTTTTCTTGTTGAGTAGAATCTCTATGTATGAATATACTATAATCTTTTGCCACTCTGTTTATGGATATTTGTTCTTTCTCCCCCATTTTTAGCTATCATGAATAAATCTGCTATAAGCATTAACACACAAGACTTCACATGGACATATGTTTTCATTTTCTTGGGTAAAGACCCATGAATACAATGCTACATCATATGGATCTATTAACTTTATTAGAAGCTGTCACACCGTTTTCCAAAATAACTGTATCACTTTACACTGTCACTTGCAATGTATGAAAGTTAGATTTGCTCTATATTCTAGCCAACAATTGGGGTTGTCCATCTTTTTCAATTTTACCCATTCTAGTGAGTGTGTAGTGATATCTTACTGTGGTATGACTATTATTTGTAATCTTTTCAATGTTACACTATACAATTCAAACGATCCTTCTTCTCCTTTGATTGATTTATCTGTTTGTTTTCTTAAACAGAATATAAATAGGAGGAAGAGGATCGAGTGTCAAAATTCTGGGTGAGTGAAAATGTCCCTAAGAGTTAAAATGAGAACCAATCCAGAGATTAAAACTTCAGACCTCATAGTATCTTGCTCCTATAATTTAGTCATGACATGCTATTGTGGAAAGTGTACAGGGCTGAGGTTCAGATTCCTGGAGTTTGGATCCTGCCTTTGTACTTACTAATTGTACAACCTTGGGGAAGTCATCTGACTTCTGGGAGGGTTGGTTTCCTCTTCTATAAAATGGAGATATCTGTTGTCTCAATCTCAAAGCACTGTTGTGAGGGTTGAATAAGATTAATGTGCCAACATAATGGCTTATTATAAGGTCTTTAAACAAACATAAGCTCTTGGAAGTTTTCCAAAGAAGGGGATACTCTCATCTGGTGCTTCAGACATTAGAGATGGAGTGCACTTTTAATAACATATTAGAGAGGCAGCCTGGGTTCTGGAGTTAGAAAACCCAGGTTTAAACACACCTCGCTGCATGATCAGAAAGTATTTAAATTTTATGACCCTCTCTTACCTTATTTATAAAATAAATAATAGCTTAGTTGTAGATTTAATGTAATATATATATATATATATATATATATATATATATATATATATCCCAGTAAAAAGTCTAGTATGTAATGGGCACTCAGTAACTGATAGGTGTTGATTAAGTTGTTGGTCTTTTAATGCACATTTTCAAATTAACTAGGCAGGATAGTCAAAACCTAAGTGCCAGACTATTAAACTCTAAATGCTGGCCATACTCTGATCTCTTTTATGAGGAAAGCAGCCTTTAAAGGGGTTTCTTCTGTAAAACTTTTCAAATATTTTTGTCATCTATGTCAAATGAAGCCAACCCAAAACGCAGGCTTAGAAAGATCATTTAAAGGTTGGCTGCGCATGAGGGATGCCAACCCCCTTGAGGTAGCTTGTTTCAAAACTCTAACCAACAGTGCTGTTTTATATTGGATGCTATCAATAAAAACCCAATGAGTTAGTTTATTCATGGGCAGTTTAAATGCTGGGTACACAGAGCTCTTGTTATGTCTGAATGAGCCTCAGCCAATGCTCTAATCTACCATTGGTCCTGCTATACACCTTTTCCTCAGAAGCTCTGGGATACTAACAGTCTTGTTGTTAAAATTAATTAATATATATATATATTAATTTTTATATAAATTATATAATCTCTCTATATATAATCCCTATAATTATATATATATATATATATATATATATAGTCACGGGATATGGAGTATAGTACAGAGTCAATGGAATTGTAATAGATATATATGATGTCAGAGGGGCAATAGATTGGGGGAGGGGGGTTATCACTTTGTGAGGGGTGAAATGTATAATTATTACATTGTTTTGTACACCTGAAATGAATTAGAAAATAAAAATAAAAAGATGACTATCCCTCCTCATTTTCTCATGTACATTTCAATAACCCTCATGACCCAGTGTGTATTTCTTCTTTGCTTAACTAAGACCCTTACCTTCATTGCTAAAATCTGCAATAAGGTGCTGAAGACAATTTGGCCTGTGTTTAAATTACCTACCTACCAGTGATCCTCACAGATAACCTTTAAAGAAAAAGGACTCTTTTTGTGTGACTAGTAACACCCCACTTAATTCTTACATTTTCTTACCTGTTTGCATTTCGAAGAACATCAAATATATTGCTTAGTGATGTATCATTCTGAAACGCATTTGGAAAACTAGAGAGAAGCTGCCACACAGCTGTTTGCTCTTGCACTTGTGAGAAGAAGGACAGCACGTTGACCATTTCCTGAAATGCTGTCTTCTGATTATTGGGATCCCTTGATATCTTAAAAGAATAAAACCACAAACAGGACAAAATGAGACTTCAATGCTTGTAATCACATGGCTTACTGACTTTGAAAGCATTAAAAAACCTAGATTTTCACATAAATAATTCTTTGGGATTTTCATTGAGTTGGAAGCCATCTTTTACTTGGGAAAACAAATACAGTTTCTAATATTCTTAAACATAATTGCATATTTTTCCTATACCTACAGAAATTGGCATATTTAAAGTTTGATTCACAGAGCTATGGTTAATACAAAATATTTAAAATTGTATTTTGGGAAATTAAAATTAACTTCTTGAAATAAAATTAGCTTCTGAGTCATGTTTTTTGTTTTTCTCTTAGGACCTGGTTTGGGAGATCTTGATATTATTAAAATATTTACACTCACCTGAGAAAACTGATTTGTTAGTTCTTGGAGAGAAGACTCTAAAAGTGTCATGTTGGACAGGCAAAATTTGTTAAACACGTTTTTCCCTATAGTGGTCCAAGAGAAGGTGTAATCAGCAATATATACTGGATAGCTCTCACACAGATCTTTTCGTATGTCTTCCAAAGTTGAATTTTGCTTTAACAGCTAAAATTGTGCATGAGAAGAGTGGGATAACAATGTTAGTAAATATAGATATTAAAGTGTTCCAGTCTTCAAGTAAACTAACCTATCTTCACAATAGTAATTTTAAGGTCCTGTATTATAGCAATTATTAAAATAACACTAAAAAACACTGAGTTTACTCATGAAAAGTCACTAAGAAAGTGTGTGAATGTAGTAATTCTTGACATTGTTATGAATGAAATGATTTTCATATGATTTGTTTAACTGGACTCATTTCCTCTCTGACCAAGGAACACAAATGCACCAGGTCTTTTCTGACAAAAATCTTCAGGCTTGAAAATCTTAGTTTTTCCTGGGCATTTAGCAGCAGAGACTCAGGTGTTCTAGCTCTTTGTGACACTTTATGGGAAATTAGCTATGATTTTTGGAAGATTTCCAGGAAGTAGGAGATTAAGAGTCTATTCTCAAGACCAACTGTGTTTACTTAGAGAAGTGGGCAAACATGGATTATGTTTCATTGGCAAAGCCATTATTTCATTTAAGAGTTATACATATGAAGAAAATATATATGAAAATACATAAAAATATGTAATTACCAAAAGCAATAATTGTAAAGCATTTTTATTATGGAATCATTATAAGTCCCCCATATATTTCACAGTGCAGACCAATCACAGATGTAGCAACTATTTTCAGCCATAATATTGATCACATTCACCATTATGAACATGTTTAGATAATTACAAAGCCAATTATATTTAGTAGTAATTGTTAATGAGTCCTTCTTAATAATTAATTATTATAGCCCTGAGAAATGATGGCCAACTAACTTCCTTGTCCCCTTTAGTTTGCATCACAAAATCTACAGTCTGCCCTCCAATGACCCAACTTCTAAAGGTAATAGAAAAAAAACAGGACACACTTATTCTAGGATATACTGTAAATGCCAGGTCTTTTAGTCATTCATCCATATCTCCTCCTTAACATTGCACATAAACTCACCCCAAAATGATTTCTCTACTCATTCTTGCAAGAGTTGCAGAAAGCAGTAAAGAGAAAGAAAGAGGAATCAGAGATTGCTGACATGGGCATCAATATGTCATCCTAATTTTTACATCCCTTCCCTGCTCCAACTACTCTAAAAATATGTATCTATACATAGAAAATTCATTTTTGACTTATCTCCACTGG
The DNA here is from genome assembly GCA_033961575.1 of Aselliscus stoliczkanus. Taxonomy (NCBI): domain Eukaryota; kingdom Metazoa; phylum Chordata; class Mammalia; order Chiroptera; family Hipposideridae; genus Aselliscus; species Aselliscus stoliczkanus. Next base: position 157,555,967 of record CM066731.1, read on the forward strand.
ATATATGACTCTGTGCTGCCTCACAAAATTCTGTGATTTTATTCCATATGAGAAAGAGGACTTGGGAGTTTCAACCCAAGAAGTGGCGGTATTTTTGTGACTATCATTGCTCTTCTAGATATTAAAGAATATAACTGACCCAGCACAAGGCTTTTGCTTCTAAGAACCAATATGGAAGAAATAGAATGAAATAAAATAACTTTCCCTAGTTTTCACAGTGGTCTGATTTGGGATGGCTTTAACTTGGAATTAACTGGGCACATTGGGGGCTTCCTATGCCATACAGGTTGCTTTTGGTATCTCAAGTATTATTTATTATTGAAACTAGATGTTTAACATCTACACTGGACTGCATGGGAAAGTCATATTTTGATTGGCACTGGCAGAATTGCTTGGGTGGGTACAGTGCCCACCAAACATAGATCAGTTTTTTGAGATGCCTGAGTTATAGAGAGTGTTAACTCAAGGGAGCTAACAGAGACAAATGAAGCTACAATGGTTATGATCACTGGAATACAAATAAAAATCAGAGCTATGTCCCCATGGTTCAGAAAGCAGAAATGTGTACCACATAAGATATGGGTATATTATTTAAAACGCTTGTGTGTGTGAGAGAGAGAGAGACACAGAGGGAAGGAGAAAGAGAAGGAGAAACCTGTCTATTGCCAAATATTTTAAATGACCTCTTAATTTCTGAAGAGTATGTAAACACCTCTTCAGGGCTCAAACGCCTAACAGGGCCAGCCAAATAACTTAAATATATGAATCTGGCTGGATGAAAGACAATAAGGAAACATGGGGATTATATTAATAGAAGAGTACCTATTCTGCCTAAAGGCAATTAAAATTCCATTTCTTAAAATCCCTATATACACCACACATACACACTCTCTTAGTTCATACACTGCCAGTTTATACCATTGATAGAAATTACATGTATTATCTTGCAATCTGGATAAAGAAAATGACTAGTAAATAGAGGGAAACCCATAGAGAAGCTCTCTAAAGTCTGCTAAGAAAAAGGACATTACTACTTTGGGGAGATGTTTTCCATTGCTCTCAATTTTTCCAAAGGTGTTATCAGTATGAATGAGGCAGCAAGTTTAATGGGTGCTATACCTTCATTTGCTTTCATATAGCTTTTTCCCCTTCCCTGCTTCAGTATATAAAAAGATCACATATATACCACCCCATTTCTCACTAAAGGAAAAACCTCAGATATGATTAAGGAACTTAACAGGGAAGTAAATAAATATCCAAGATCCTAAGGAATTCAGAATGTCTCAAAATTAAGCTTTTTTTTTGTTTTTTGTTTTTTGTTTTAATTGAAGAGCTCCTAAGAAAAGATTCTTCCTGAGATAGTTCTCCAAATTGGAAAGATGGCTCAAGCTTCTTCCTATTGAGACAATTCCTCTACTAACTTAAGAGGCATTTGTTCAACTGCTCTTTATTATCAGTTCATTATAAAATTGAATAAAATTACCTTTTCCAAACCAATGATCCTGGCAAGGACTTGAGTACCATTGAAAGTATCTGTTTCAGTACTTTCCAAATCAGAACTTGGACTGGGAAATACTGTGACTGTAGTAGAAAAAATAACAGATTAGATTTTACACACACACACACACACACACACACACACACACACAAATGGGCAGGTTCATATAAGAACCCATAAATATCACTGCACCCTCATCCACCCCACAGCAAGAATATGCTCAAATATGCATCGTCCATGAAAGTTTTATATACTGGCAAAATGGCAAATTCCATATTTTTTCTTTTCACATAAAGTTGTGATGGTTTTGGTCTGCTCTTGGTTGTTTTCCAATCATTTCAGATGTGATTTGCTTTCCTTCCAGTTTATGTCATTAAACTTCATCACCAATATTATTGCCTAATAAACGGAATCATTTCTGTGCAGGCCTGGAGGATGCGAGGTCCCTCCACTGGCTCCACAGATCCATCATCTCCAACATCTGTTCAAAGGATCTGCCAATGCACATCTGGTAGTAATGCTTTTCTTTTTAATTATTCAATTGGGAGGCTGAAATCTGCTTAGGATCGTAAATTCTCTCCTCCCCAAAGTGGCTTCTGAATGATATTTCAGATCAAATAAATGGGACAAAGCAATTAATCCAGACTACAATGTACTTTACTTAAGTAATTCCCAAAGTGCCTTCATCTAGTACACTGTGTAACGGGGTGGGGGGCCCCTGGTCAGGGGCAGCGGTGAGAAGCGTACGCATGTTCAAATCCACAGCACGGACGTTCATTAAGCCAGTATGTTAACTTTTATAAAAGTTTGACAAAAGAATACTTTGTTATCTTTACAGCAAAGAATCTTAATATTCAAAGATACAGTGACGTATCTTCGTTAGGGCCTAGACTTTATTACAGTACCAATGGGGCTGAAGATTTACCAACTGTGGTGAGCACACAATGCAATATGCAGATGATGTATTATATTCCATCTTTTTTTTTTTTTTTTTTTTTTTTTTTTTAGGGCAGTGTCACTGGCCCTTATATGTGGGACCCGAACCTGGGCCGCTGGCTTCCCAAGCCAGCGCTTAACCACCGCGCCACTCGGCCGGCCCCTAGATGATGTATTATAGAACCGAATACTTGAAACTTCCACAGTGTCATTAACCAACATCACCCCAAAAATTCAATTTCAAAACATTATGAATGCATTTTTCTAGACCAAGGCAATACATGTGTGAGATGACTGGCCCGGGCGAGAAATGTTATGTGTGGCTACCGAGCAAAGCAAAGCTTACTGGGCTGCAACACTATGCTCTTTGCTTTAACCTACTCAGCCAAACAACCATAGATCATTCGCCACAGAACATTAACTCCTCAGAACCATTCACCACCATCTTCCTACCACATTAACCCAAGACTTTTCTCATTTTGCCCATTAACTTGTATTGGCATTATTTAATGTCATAAATCTTAAATATTCCATTGCATTTTTAAAAGTACTTCTTGTTTTCCAGGGTACAGTCCTATTCTAACCCACAGGAATTGTTTTTGTTCACTAATATGCCCCCCAGGACTTAGGACTGGGCCTACATAATAGCAGGCCCATGAAAATTGTCTAATGAATGTAAAACAGTACTGCTGTTTTGAGTTTTTCTCAATGTGTGACTCGATGAGTGTTTCCCAGGAAGCCTGCATTGGAACCACTTGGCATAAGGCTCAGCAAGCTCAGCCGGAGAGTTTTCTGCACTAAAGTTTGAGGGCTGCTGGTGTAGCTGTGAATGGAGGAAGTGCAGTCACACTGAATGACTGTGACACTGAGCGCTGAGTGGGAGTACTGAGTCTAGCTAATGAAATCCCGGCCTGGCGGTTGTTGCAGTAACAGCTCTGCTGGATGACTACAAACAGGGTGCTTAACCTTGTTGGGCCTCATCTGTAAGAGGAAACGTTTAGATAAATCTCTGCAGTTCCAACTCGTAATTTTTATTCCTGGGCTTTCTAACCATCCCAGCAGCATCTAATCAGAGAAAACTAAAGAGTCCCTAGACAACCTTGGGAAAGTATGCAATTCTCAACATCATATGATTACCAGCTAAGCTTTTGCTCCCTGAGAGTATTTCAGCAAGAACTTAATTTCCAATGATTCTTGAGAACTTGGTGTAATGGCACTGCACACTTAGGCAACCATAATAAACATTTGGATCTCTTAGGGATATGGCAGGGCTTTCTGTCTTTGTTTGAAAAGTGAAAAGGATAAACCCTTTTCAAGATTGGACATGTACCATCTGTTCCAAAGGCCTGTTCTAAACTCGGCAGAAGAGAATAGCGTACCTGGTGATGTGTGCCTTCCTTCTGGAACTTCGGAGCTCTGGAGTGATAAATTGTTGGGCTTCTGCAGGTTGGATGGCTTTTTCAGAATTGCACTAGAGAAGAAAAAGCAAGAACTCTATAACTTCACTCACATTAATTTCAGCTACTTACAGCAATGTATTATGTACCAAATCCCATGGCCCTCTGAGGACTTTTAAATATTTAATCTACTTCCTAGGAATTTAATGGAAGAGTAACCTAGCCATATACACCAATGGATATATATAAGGTCTCTTACAAGGTTCTTTTTTTTTTCAGAGAAAATGAGGTTTAAAATAGTTATTTTTACTTTAATCTTGTAGCAAGGAAATTATTTTTAAAAGACAGTGAAAGTAAATATTGAGAAGTATTACATATATAACACTTTTCAATATTTATACATATATACTCATATATGTGTGCATATATATATATATATATTTTTTTTTTCTTTTAAAAATATGATAGACCCTAAATAGATAAGAGTCCAAGGATGCTTGGGGGATGGAAGCAGAGGTCTGTTTATTTGTCAACCTTGAAAGAAAAACAAATTTTCTATATTAATTATAGATGGCATTTTGAAGATAGTCAAAGATGAATACTTGTAAGACAGATTCAAGGAAGGAGGAAAAGAACACACATTTATTGAGTATCTAGTCTGTTCCAGACACTGTGGTTGATGTCATTACAGGTGGCACCAGGTGTTAAAGAAATCGTGATGTATGCCGATTTTTAATTGTACTAAATGTATCAACACAATGATTATAGCATTGTGGTGACAGGGCTCCATGTACAACATGACGACACTAGCTTTCGGGAAAAAAAACATTATTGGCCATGCTCACAACTTAGTAATCCTCTTTTTAAAAAATTCACTTCCTGTTTAGTTGATTATTATTAAAATGGAGATAATCATATTTTCTTGAAAGCTTGATATACTGCAAGTAAGTGCCTAAAATAAATGTATATATATTTCAAGAGTGAAATCAGTCCAGATGCCTGGATTGAACATTTTTCAGAATTCCTATGAGCTGGTGACTTGTGTGACTTCTTATAAAAAGAAGTTTACGGAGCCGGCCAAGTTGCATGGTGGTTAGACGCTGGCTTGGGAAGCCAGCGGCCCCGGTTCGGGTCCCACATATGAGGGCCAGTGACACTGCCCTCAAAAAAAAAAGAAGTTTACTTAAGGTACATAAGGATAGATACAAAAAGATAATAATGGAAAAATAAGAAGCTATGCTTACTACTGTGGTCCAATTTGTTTTTAGAGACAAGATCTGAATCCTGGTTCTAGGGCACTTCGTGGTTTGTAATTGGGAAAAAAATCTGTGTTTTCTTCTTTCACTGTGTTCTTTTAATGCACATGATAAGAAGAGGTGATATTTGTTTTCATTCCCTAGTGGTTTTTCAATATTTTCTATAAAATGTACTGGTTGCTTCAGAAGTTTTGCATTCTTAATGCATATCTGAATTATTCATGACCATGGCTGTATTCCCTTAAATCTTTTTACATTCCTTACGCTGACTATTTGGATGGGAAACTACTCAGATAAAAATAAGAACTGACCTGAACGTCTCCCTTTCTCTCACACAAAAGTTTTAGAAAATTTGAGAAAGTCAGGTTCACTTTGCTTTTTCTCAACAATTTTTTTTTAAAGTTCAATTTGAAATATTACAAGGAAGACTACTGAATATCAACATATTTTGAAAATACAGGGGAAAACTGCCTTCATAAAAATTTTAAGGGTTAGGGACAGCAACAAAAACCAAAGGGAAAACGACAAAGATCAAAATGAATACAAAAAGAGCAAGAGAAAACAGAGACTGCATAATAAATGGGAATGGAGGACAGAGAAAAAGGACAGGAGGTAGAAAACTAAGAAAGTGGGAGCTTGGAAGCAAAAATCTACATCTACTCTACAGAGGACACCTTGCCCATCTTCTCACATTCAGGCAAGAGCCCTAAAACTACTCCTATTCTTTAAACACCAAAGAAAAATAAGCTCATACCTTCCAACTGGCTCTGTAGGTCTGAATTTGCTGAATAATAGAATGGCTGCTCCAGACAAGGAGGCCTCTTTTCTAACAGAACCCGTCCTTGGTCAGGAAGTGTACATGGTGACATGGTCTCCCAAGAATGGATTCCATGTAACAGGAGCGGGGAGGTGGTACATCTCTTTTTACATGGCCTTGGCTGGCCTTTTTGTTGGGGTGAGATAATATGTGCTCTGACATTCGTTGGCCTATGAATTTTCCCGTTTTATTTTGTATTTACAATGTGTAGTACAATGGCATGTGTCCACTGCCACTCCACAACAAAACTACTGTTTTTAAACTCTTAAAATGGAAACCACAATATAAATGTAAAACAGAATATTGTGCATAAAATAGATGAATTAAGGCTATAAGTTGAAATACAGCTACTTCATCCAAGCAAAGGTAATTAATTCTATTAACTCCCATTACATTACTACAGGAGGGCAGGAAGCTAGCCAGTCTTACTGAGTTCGTAAGGGTAACCTCTGAACTTTGTAATTAGCATGACCATGCTTCTAGATAGAGCACTATATGCTTCTTAGGATCAAAGGTGAGGAAACAGTCCCCTTTCTGTTATTTGACACAACTTAAGCACTTTGTACATATTTTATATCAATTTTAAGTATATCATGTTTGTTTGTGTACCTATGTCTTCCACTTCTCCATTTTATTATAATTTTTTTTCCTTTTTCCTTTTTTTTTTTTTTGAGGGCAGTATCACTGGCCCTCATATGTGGGACCCGAACTAGGGCTGCTGGCTTCCCAAGCCAGCACTTAACCACCATGCCACTCGGCCGGCCCCACTTCTCCATTTTAAATATGACTTTTTTGGAAGTAGGCACCATGTCTCATTCATTTTTTTATTCCAAATACCTAACACAGTACTGAACCATAAGACGGATGTCTAATAAAATAAAGAGAGAGTATTACTGGGGTGTGATAGAAGAGCGTTGGAATTAGCAGGTACCTTTGTACTTCCATCTCTGCCTCTTCCTAAAAGATTTCAGTCATTGCCTCCCTCATCTGCAAATTAAGAATGATACACCTATTTTGCAAGGTTGTTATAAATACTGTATGAGATGTGCTTATATAGTATAAGCACATTAGTAAGTGCCCTATCATCATAGGCACTCACTAATATTGACTGCCAAAGTACCCACAAAAGAAGATGGTGTTGGGCCGGCCGAGTGGCGCGGTGGTTAAGCGCTGGCTTGGAAAGCCAGCGGCCCCGGTTCGGGTCCCACATATCAAGGCCAGTGACACTGCCCTCAGAAGAAAATGGTGCAAAGATACAGCCTTCACCATCAGTATGGAGCCAAAGCCCCATACTTATGTACCCGTGCTCCACATATAACTGCTCTAGAACACTAGAACCTTTGCAATCTCTGGACACCAGATGGATGTACTCTGTTATTCGTATATCTGCTCATAGCACCTGCAAGCATTGGCTAGTGAGGTGGGGCCCTTTCTTCATCTTATTATTTAATTTCTTTACCAGTTAACTTATGAAAGGAATATTCCATTCATAGTAATGATTAATTTTCCCCTATTTAGACTTAAAAATACTTGAGAAAAGTCTACCACACTTTGTGTTGGCAGATAGTAGGCAGTTTAGTGCATAACAAGCATTAATGCTAGATTATAAAGATTATCTCTGAGAAAAAATGAAAACTAAGGAAGCATGTTTTTTACATAGCCTAGCCTCCTTCTATTGCTGCATACCTGGTTCTGCAAAGGTCCTTAAAAGAGGAAACACTCAGGGGTGGCACCACAGACACAAATGTATAATCTTACACTGTACTCACCATATTCATTTATTAACTTACTGACAGTTAGTAAATACCCATTGTATGTAATATAATGGGAAATTTACATAAGAAATCCAAGAATTACAATGTATTAATGGTATTATAATAGTTAAGTAAAAATATGCAAAGAGGATGATTGGAACAAATGACAGGGGCCACTAAATCAGTTATCATTTGTGTTTCTTATACAGCAATATCCTATCATAACTTTAATTCAAACCTCTTGCTACCTTAAATTTTTTTCTTCACCTTTGTATTAGACCAATAGTTCTCACTTGGGGACTATTTTCCCCTTTCCTTCTCAGGGGACATTTGGTAATGTCTGGAGATATATTTGATTGTCACAACGAAGGGGGCAGTGCTACTGTCATCTAATGGGTAAAAGCCAGGGATGTTGCTAAACATGAATTATCTGGTCCCAAGTAACAACAATGCTGAAGTTGAAACACCCTTTACTAAGATATGATAGATATGAATTTATTCCATGATAGCTCATCCCCATTCTCACTCCCTAGGACCAACTCAGGAGACTTATATTGGGTTGTTGGAAAAGTCATGATGCATTTGTGCAATGAAAAACATAGAAAAAATACATCATGACTTTCCAGACAGCCCAATAAGTCCTATTTAGGGACTCTGTATAGTTCTAAGGAAGTTTCAGAGCATCTATCTCAGACAGGATACCTCTGGGAGGTATGTTAGAGCATTAGGCAAAACTTAGATGCTTCCTGAGTCCCCCATGTATGTTCACCCGAGTCCAGAAAATTCACCTTCTGGATGAAGCAAGAAAGCCTGAACCAAATAATCTCTAAGTGGCCCATGGCACCGTTTAACTACCTTTTCCTCGACCCAGTCACAGGTACAGTAACCTGGAGATCACTAAGGGCCTCTCCTCTAAGGAGCTCAAGAAGTAAAGTCAGTTTCAGTGGCACTTAATCGGGCTCTACTTCAGAACAGAATTCAATAAAGGAAACACCTTGGATTCAAAATATGAAATTTCAGATACAGGAAGGAAACTTAGGCCCAGAGAAGACTTTGCTTCTTCTCAGACATGTCTACCAACAGTTACATTTGGGAAATGTCACATTTCTATAAATTCTGTATCATCTTATGCACTTCTCCTGGGTGTCTTTGTTTCCTGTGAATGGAAAGACTACCTGTGTAGGTGGTATCCATGTGTGCCATGGTACATTCTGTCTATAAAAGAAAAGACACATATGGCAAATCCTGGAAAGAAAATTCTGATATTCTTTTTTTTTTGTCTCTAAGGATTAAACTTTTTTATATTTTTTCTATTTTTCTCCAGAATTATAATTATATGGGTATGTAGTGACACCTGGAAAGAAGGTGTGGGATGAGCACTAGGCCTAGTTCGATCCCAGGTCCAGGTAACATTCATTATTGACTTGTAATGACAAATAAGGACACTTTAATGCCTTCAATGCCTTCTCAGGGATTTGATGCAGTAGTCCTTCTGGATACTCCCAAACACAAGTCATTCATAAGAAAATTCCTAATTCTTTTTCATTATTTTCTGGCATTTCATTCTGACCTTTATTCTTTCAGGGTCATCCACGTTTCAGATGCAATCTGCCTGCCCAGATTCAAAATATACCTCTCCCTAGGTGGCTCACGTACCAATCAACAATCTATATCAGTTCAAATGTTAAGATTTAGAAATACCTTAATATGTTGCTTTGTGCTAAGATATTTTCTGTTCTAAGGAGAGATTTAGTGTGTGTGTGTGTGTGTGTGTGTGTGTGTGTGTGTGCGTATATATCAGTTGAAACATCCTTCCACTTTGTTTTTTGATAAATAAAATTTTAACTTTTATATTTACACAAATACTCACAAAAATGACTACTAAGTGTTTATAAATTACTCTGAAGTCAATCCAATATTTAGGCCTATACATCCCACCTCATCTTTGTAATCAAAGGAGGATACATGCTGTTTTACTTCCTCCTACCTTACATTCCCAATACTATCTTTAGGCCCGTTTCTAAACATGTATTTTTCAATGCTAAACAAAAGCTCTGGCCCTTTAACATTATCCCTAAATAAAATCTGATTAGCTATGTTTCAGGTTCTATAGGAGTCATGTAACAGGAGCAGAGGTATGAATTTGGAAACCACTGCTCATGGATGAGTATCAACTTGACAGAGATAGGGAGCACATCATAGAGCATGTCCCCTACAGGGTCTGCAGGAATGCTGAATCGCTTCTCCAGATAATGACCCTGAGCTCTGCAGAAGGATCTTCAGCTACTGGCCAGCTGCGTGAGCAATAGCACAGCCAGGTCCCCCACTGTTCTGGTGTATTCTTTGAGGCAGTGCTGAGAGGAAGGATCACAAGGGCAAGTCTTGTGATGATGGGTCATCCGTGGAGCAAATGAGCAAGAAAACCAGAAAGATGATCATTTCTTTTTTTCAGAAAGCTAGTTAGAGTTGATGCTGAGGATAGAACTGGATTTTTTTTTTAAAAGCACCTCATTCTGAAGCTAATGCCTAGAGAAGTATGAATTTAATAACAGAAGGCTAGTGCCAATGCAAAAACACATCAAACACTTGGCAACTGGCCAGCAAGAAGTTACTGCAGTGTGATTATATCTTTCAAAGAGTATTCTATTGCAATAAACATGGCAGACCTCTTTTGATGAGGCCAAAAAATACATTTTCCCCCTCCCCTCTTACAAAAGAGAAAAGGAAGACTGCTTTGTTTCTTAATGAAGCTATGCTGGTGAATCTTTCTTCACCAAAGAGAAGCAGTCTAGTGGAACAGCTTACCCACTAACCATGCCCAGTTTCATTGCATGGCTATATAAAGCATAAAAGTTAATAGCATGGTGGGAAATATCATTAATGCAATTTTATTACTGTACATAATTTTCTAAATTAAGCTCCAATTACTTAGTAGTTTAGAGAAAATACTGAATATACAGCACTATATAGCTTGAGAGAGACAAACTATCTGGAGGTTAGAAAAAAATTTTAAAAAGCAGACATGGTCAGCTGTCTAGAGAATAATCGAGAGGATAAAATAAACATGGACTTTAATCCTGGTTCCCAAACCAATGGCTCATCTAAGACAACTCTCGTGAGTTTGGTTCTCTATTATATAACAGGAAAACACTCCTGGGGGAGGGTAGGTTATATTTATATATTCCTTAGATATAATTAACTATTTCCCTCATAGTTACTGTATTCTTCATTTGAAAGAAAAAACAATAAAGAAGAGAGTCCCACATGGAGTTGTAATATAACTTAAAAATAATGGACATTAATTTGTTTCTCTGATGTTTGGTTCACGAAATGTTCATCTGAAGTACAACCTCTCCATGAAGAGTTACCTGATTACCCCAGCTGAAGGTTCTCTTTCTACTTTAAAGATAGAAGATGTCTAGCTTCAGCATCTTTCTGCCACTCTTCACTATACTCTCTACTATTATCATTATTGACTTACTATTTTCCCTCCCCAGCTAGAACATAGGTATAGATTATGCCCAGCTCACCAGTCACACAGGGACACATAGACCATCCGTGGACCATCTGAATGACAAAGAACACTATGCTTCTACCCTGAATACCCAAGAAGCCATAGGCTCTGGTTAGCTTTTGGTCTCCTTGCAGAGAAACAGAAATGCTAGTGGAGGAAATAGTTGTATATGCCTCAGGCATGTTAGTCTCAAAGACAATATGTCATGTCATTTTTCTGCTTAAAACTTTCCAATGTCATTTTTTATACTAAAAATGAAATGCAAATCCTTTCCGTTTCCCTACATGTTAGTTTCTGCGTGCTCTATCTCCCGTGTTTCTTTCCAACATACCCCCTACAAGTTTCATCATCCCTCACTATGTTCTAGCCATATTAGCTGATTTTCTGTTCCTCTAAATGGCTGGGTTTGTCCCCACCTCAGGATCACTGGTTATTTCTCTGCCTGGAACATTCTGTTATGGATGTTCACATGTTGGTGCTAGTTTCTCCCTGTCCTTATCAGTCTTTACCCAAATGTCATCTTCTCTCACCACCCTATTAAGTTCCTACCTTTCAACTTCTATCTTTTAAACTGGTTTATGTTCTTGCCATCACACTTATTATCAGTAGATCTGCTGTTTACTTGCTTGCTCAGTTTTTTTTTATTGTTCTTCCATTAGGGTGCAAGCAACAAATAGGTAGAGAATTTGTCTGATCCACCTCTGTGTCACAGTGCCTAGAATGGTGCCTGGCATATAGAAACTTCTCAGTCATTGTTTCATGAATAAATTAATAAGTGGGTGAATGAACATCAGAATGTTTTAAGCATCGAGCCTAATAGAAATAACAAAACCAATGTGAGTCAGCAACCCAATACCTGTGTGCATCCCAAGTCATCGTCCATGACAATTCTTGACATGGTTTTATTTTATGCTAAACAGCTTATAGTTTCTCTCTCTTCATGCCTCACCCGTGTTTTGATTATCAAAATCACGATGATGGTATTAAAGGAGAAATGGTGCTACATACCAAGGAATTTAAATTAAAGTTTTAGAAACAAATAACTCTGTATAGTATAATATAATCTTTTCTTGAGACACTTAAAAAAGCACCTGCCAGAATTATATCATGGTCAATTCAGATTACAATATTGTTTTCAGTTCTATAGACTGGTGGGCTCCTGAGGGTTCTCTCTAGATATAGAATCCCAGGATGGGAAATTGAGATTGTAAATGACCAGGTTGTAAATGGTCTCGATTCTCTATTTTTATTCATCTGCTTCTCTCACCATAAACTAGGACACACATTAATCTCATTTAAAGGTTGTCATTCAATTAAGTATACTTTCAACTTTATTCCTTTGATTTCTAGACACTTAGTTGCCTTGTTTGCATTTTCTGTTTTCTGTTATATCTGGAAGTACCAAATAAAATAATAAAAACATGTCATTCTTCCAGAAGATAATGTGCCTGACATCTCCCTACATCTTATGCTTGTGATCAAGTTGTAGGAAACGTGTCACTGACAATTTGAGATGGGACAGAGAAACTCTGAGGGAAGTGATGGAGGACTGCTTTGGCCACCCAGTTTAGAAAGCAAAGTTTGGGTTACTTATCTAAAGTAGATTATGCTTAATCCCCCATTAAACATGGTCTTTCCAGCTTTTACGAACCTTGTTTATTCATATTTAGATCATCACATTTGTAGATACGTAAAATAAAGGTATATTTATTTTAGGATGTCTTCCTGGATATCTCATACAGAAATAAGATCTGACCTCTCAAAACCACTGAACATGCCTAGGAAGTACCCTTACCTGTCTTTAAATACTGCATCATCGATCCCTTTCCTACGAAGCAGATCTCGTGGGCCATAGGGGGTGTCTTTGCATTTAGAGTCTGTGTCACAGAGGAGGGTTTGTAGGAAGGGGAAGAAGCCGGTACTGGGAAGGTTTCGAGGTGCAAGATAACCTGGAATTAAAAAACAAACAAACACTAATTACATCAGTGTGACATTTGCCTGGGAAGAGAAAAAGGGGCAAATTATATTAATATATGCATACTTAAAAATCTCGAGGAATTTTTTCCCCCGTAAGTGGTATAATCCACATAAATTTTGTTTACTTTTATTTGGCTATCTATTAACTATTTTTCTCACATGTACATAACATATTTTCTTTTATAATCAAAGTCATTATAAATGCAGCCAATCTTTCAAATATCAGGAAATATTTTTGATCTCCTCAAAATTAAACATAATGGCTAAATTAGTTATCTTATTTAATATTATACATATAATATTTTTCCTACTTAAAAACCAATAATAATAGTATGAATGAATATGCAAATTTTTCTCAATATTATTGTCACAGAAAACAAGAACTGTAACAGTAAAGGTTTTGTAACCTTTACTTTAACATTTGCTTTATAAAATATGATGACGGCATACACATGAGTCAAGGCAATAGGCAAGCTATGAAGCACAAATCTTTCCACAATTAGTTTTCATATTGAAACACTAGATTCTTCCCTTCGGGAGAACACAAGGACAATGAACTTTCCACAAAAACAGATTTAGAAACTATAAGGGTAATTCCAAACTGAAGACATAAAAGCAAAACATAAACTGCCTCGTGCGTCTGTTAAAATGAGTGTCTGTTTTCATTAAAAAAAAGAGATTTGTTTCCATTATTTAAAAAAAAAAAGAGGAAAAAGTAAAAACCAAAACAAAGAAACAAAACAAAACCAAAAAAAACCCCAGTAAGAGCAACATGACTAAGTGTGCATTAATATATGCTCTGAGAGAGTAATAAATAGAATTTCGATCTAAGTAATTTAAATACAGATCTACATAAAGAAAGAAGACTGGAAATAAAAGAAAAAGGGCAATAGGACAATTGGCCAGAAGAAAAGTAAAGAGAAAAAAAAAGAGAGCGAGAGTGATTGAACGATGCTATGCTGTTAACATAGAAGATGGACAAAGGAGACAAAAGCCAACGAAAGTGAGTATACTCTAGAAGCTACGGTAGAAAAGGCAAGGAAACAGATTTTCCTGGAGCCGCCAGAAGAAATGGAGCTCCATAATTTTTAACCTCTGGGACTAACGGTTGGCTTCCGATCTCCACAACTGTAAAACCAGAGGTTGATGTTGTTCTTAAGATACTAAGTTTGCAGTGGTTTGTTACAACATTCATAGGGAAAACTAATACATAAAATAATAACAGTATGAATTAACGTTTTAAAATTCATTAGAAATTAGAAAGACCTTAAACCCACCAGACTATTATGCACTACCTCCATTTAAGCAGCTCCTTTCTGATACCAGAAAGGCCAGCGTCTCTCCTAATATCAAACCCAAGTGAAAACTGCAGTGAGCCTGTAATGTTTTCTTCGTGGTGCAACTCCTTCAACAAGATAAAGAGTAGCAGTCAAATTGCCCATTAGCGATTTCCCATCATCTCTCTACAACAACATTCCACCACAGTGAACTGTGGTGACCTTTACAATTCTGCAGTGGGATTTCACCCTTATTGGTGAGCCACCCTGTCACACAGATCTCAACTGCAACCACTTAACTGGGTTGTGGGTCTGCAAATGGGCTTATTCTTCTTCCAAATACATGCAGTGGGTCCTCTGAATGGAAGGCAAATAGAAAGGCAATAGAAATGATGACCCCTCTGCTCTATGTCACTTAATCGAGGTGATGGTGCGAGTGAGCCAGACAGTGGTGAAAACTATGGAAGCTCAAGGGGACCATATTGAAACAGGGAGCGAGGTAAAAAAGGGAAGCAATGTCAAGGAAAGAAGACCTGAGAAGAGATGGCACATTACATCCAATTTTACTTTTTCTGCATTGAATACAATTTGCAAATTATTAGACAGGAATTTGAAAGAATTCCTACAATATTCTTTAATGTGATTAACTATAGATATGCCTACTCCACAGGAAAATTCATCACAGTATTTCCTTAAAAGCAAGTTCTCATGGTATACAAAGTTCAAACATGCTTCACACAGTACTTTTATGATAACTAATATTTAACCAGTTACTATGGATTTAATGCAAATGAGGAATTGATTTAGGTGTGCACAAGTTTCAGTTAACACAGTGCCAATGCAGAGCACGGGCTACCTGCATTATTTATTTTACCATCATCTTTTAACCAAGAACTATACACTCATTAAGATGAGGAAGCCTGTTGTAACAATTACATGAGCACTGATTTATTAAACATCTGCTGTATTCCACATGCTATGCTAGACATGCAACATATATTTGTCATTCATCCTTCTTTGATATCCATAATACATTTTCTCACACACATCAACTTTTCACAAAGTCTATAAATCTTCTAGAGCTAACAAGTCAGAATGAACTAAAATTAAACTTTATTGGAGCTTTCTTATAGACAGTATTGGTTTTTTAATCTTCTGCCCATCTCAGCTATGTATGCAAAGAAGTAACCACTGAGAGCAATGGTGGAATGAAACCTTCACATATTTTAAAAAGCTGCTAATTCAGGGCTGGCCAAGTGGCTCAGTTGGTGAAGAGCTCAACAGTGCAAATCGAGCTCTGAGCAACAGCAGTTCAATGCCCAGCCCTGGCTGAGTTGCCAACAGGTGGCAGGATGGCTCAGCTAAAAATAAATAAAAAGCTACTAATTCTAAGTTGAACTCATTTTATTCTGAAGGTATCTCTGGCACATTCAGGTTCCAAATTTATGTTTGTTTTTTATTCCCAAATGCTAGGACACAGGAAAAAGAGAAACATTTCTTTAGCCTACAGTACTTCAATGCATCAAACGTGGATCATGCAAAGTTAAGGCTAATAATTGGTTGCCCATGTTTACAGCCAGAGCACAGATTTAAGGATACAAATAGAGAAAGTTCATAACTGTGCAAGCCATGGCTCTAGCTGCATGGGGGACAAAAGCAAAACAGATCTCAAGGTCTTTGTATAGTGTTTAGGCAGGATAAAGTCCTTGGTATCGTGGTTCCCAAAGGTTTCACACCCAGGAGAACATTAATGCCCTTTTCTAGGAGAAAAGCTATTGAAGAGCTTGCAATTTCATGGAGAAATTAGTCAGAAGACTCCAGCGTAGGGAGACAGGTGGAGTTGATAGGTAACAAAACTCAAGCCACTTATGGTTTAGTTTCCTAGGCGCTCCAGGCAAAGATGATGAGTTTGTATGAGGAGCCACCCATGGATGGGGAGTGGCTATTCTCATATAATGAATATAGTGAACATTATTGACACAGCGCAGTAATGACATTGACAGAGTTCAATGTCATTTCAGCGAGTTGAATCAAACCAGGCTATCAAACACTTTTAGGAACAAATCATCAATTAGTTAAGCTTCAAACTAGATCAAATTTATTTATTTATTTATTTATTTATTTTTTCTGAAGATTTTATTGGGGAATTGTGGGAAGGGAACAGCGTTGGGGAATCGAGGAAGGGGAACAGACAAGTTGCTGTCTTTTTGTTCTTCAGTCTAGTTGCAGAGGACATTGCTTCACTGGCCCATGTTGGTATCGTCATTGTACTCTTCCCAGGTGAGGCAGATCGGTCACCGGCCTCTGGATGGTCACTCACTGTGGCTATTGGCAGCTCACGCTGGCTGTCAGCCACTCACGCTGGCTGCCGGCCATTCACTGTAGCCTATGGCAGCCCATTGCAGCAGGGGCTGCAGCCTACACTGTTGCCGGGGCTCGCAGCCCAGTTCCAAGTGGAGCTGTTGTTAGCTGTAGAGGGCAGTGTCACTGGCCCTCATATGTGGGATCCCAAATGGGGCAGCTGACGTCCCAAGCCAGCTCTTAACCAATGCGCCACTGGCCGGCCCCAAATTTATTTTTCATTAAGGATGAAACCAGCCTTATAAAAAGATCCAGCTCTAGGAATTTTAAAAAACTGTAAACAGTTGTGATATAAAGCAATACATCTATGTTACCTAATAAAAGGATCAAGCTTGATTTTCCTTTCCCATTCTGCACAAAAGCCCTTATTCAGAACAAGCTCGGTGTGACGTAATGTAAAGATTGGAGCCATGGTTCTCACAGTGTGGTTCCTGAACCAACAGCATTATCATCAAGTGGGAAGCTATTAGACATGAACAGTTGACATTCCACCCCAGATTTACCTAATGAAAAACTGTGGGGGTGGAGTTCAGCAATTTTTATTTTAATGAGGCTTCTAGGTAATCCTGATGTACTCTAAAGTTTGAGGACAACTGGATTAGACTGCAAACATAAGAGTCGGGAAGTATTTTAAGCTACAGTCTACTGTCCCCATCACAATTACTTAAGTCTGGAATTATAGCATGAAAGCAGCCATAGACAACGTGTACATCAATATACCTGGTTATAGTTCAATAAAACTTTATTTACGAAAAAGGGAGTAGGTTGGATTTGGCCCACAGCCTGTAGTTTGTTGACGCTTGGAAGGATAACCTTTCTTACACATGTCCTTCTCCTGTTTTGTTCATTTCTTGTTTTTACTTCTTTTCTTCTTCCCTCATCTCATCTGATCCACTTATCATGCCTTTTTCTCTATTTCTCTATTTTTTTTTCTTTCCTTTCCACTCACCACCTCCTGTATTTACTCAGTTTCCAATTCATCTTTTCTCTCTCCCTCCTGGCACTCCTCTTTCTCTCTCCTACCCTTTTGTCTCTTTACTTGTTGACACAGCCAAGAATGCACATCCTTCCAACATGTTCCCTCACTCCTTTCCCTGTTTCACCACCACAAAAGGATTGTTACCCACTTCCATAATAAATTCAGCAGTATGTTGCTCATTGGCAAACTCTAATACAGAAGTGCTAATTCCTGTTTCTTGTATTATTAAAGAAAGAAATGTCAGTCTTTCCTATAATGAAGCTCTTTCCATGTGTCATCATTAGGTTCAGGAAACATTTTATAGGCTACCTTGGTGACATTTGTAGATATCACAGTAATTGTAGAATTGGAGAACTTCCGCTGTGTTTCTTTATTTTTCTCAAAGCAAGTCAGAACCCAACCTAGGTGGTATTTTTGTGTTTCCAGGTTAAAGGAATTTGATCTTTATCCCAGTGAATACCTGAATTATAAATCTTGGAAGAAAAAAAAAATCTGACTTTTTAAAATTTGAAGTTTTCATTTGGGGCATTATATTCTTCTTAACCTTTTGGATACAGAGTCACATTGGCAGAATAAGTATCGGGCCTTCTGATCAGGCAAATGATAAGTCTCCTTGTGAAATACCACGATAAGAATTCGTCACCGCGACAAGCATACAAAATAAGAAAGCATGTCCAGTAACCTCACCTACAAATAATCAAATAGCCTAATATGAATAAAGAAAATATGGGAAAGGAAAAGAATCTTTGAAGTATATGTAATATTTTAATAAAATAAGTCGTTTTACCCTTCTGGTAGATTTTAAGCATATTTTGTTCTCAATTACATTTTTAAAGATGTAATTAAAATTATAAATGACATAACACTAGCCTTTCAAATTATTTCATAACATTATATCAGGAAACCATAGGACTGTCACATGTACTTTCCATTTGTAGGACTGGGCTATTCCCTGAGGGGAGGTGTTCTGTTCCCCACTCATCAGCAGGTAAGATCAAATGTACTAGCTTTTCTGACTCCAGCCCCTCAGAATAAAAGCTATTATTTTTTTTTTTACCTTTGTGACCCTGAGGAACCTTAAGCTAGGGTTAAACACTGATATGACTTTGAATCTGCAGATGGATGCTAACTCAATACAATTGCACTTTTTAGAGACTAGATAAAGAATAAGCTATTTGAAAGAAAGAAAAATCCTTACATGGTTCCTAATACAATGCTTGACACATGCAAGCAATTATTAACTATATTAATAAATGAATCAATGAATGGATGAACTCCTGAGGGTAGCAGGAAGACTGCATGGTTTAGGACTTAAACATAATATACATCTTTATTATTTGTAGGACACAGTATCAAAATTGAACCCAACATCATAGTAAGCTCAAAAGCTAACAATGGATATAGTAAGTTCAATGGATGGTAAGTACATTGAATCATACTGCATTATATTCATGAGCCTTATAAAAATAGATAAATATTGATTAATAAAACTAATAGCATTTATTGTTATAGGCTCTTTATCTTGGTGTCCTCAAAAAATCTAGCCATTACACATTGTCATCCATAATATCAAGCACTGAATTTATTATCCACAAAGTGAATCCATCCATCATCTATTCAATAAATATTTACTGAACAAATACTCTGTGTTTGGCACTGAGTAAGGTACTAAGTAAGGTTCATTCTTCTATTTAAATATATAACTCTGGTGTGTGTGTGTGTGTGTGTGTGTGTGTGAGACAGAGAGAGAGAGAGAGAGAGAGAGAGAGAGAGAGAGAGAGAGAGAGAGAGAGAGAGCGAGTTTCAAAGCTCATAACACTTCCTTTTTTTTTTTTTGAGGGCAGTGTCACTGGTCCTCACATGTGGGACTGAACCGGGGCCGCTGGCTTCCCAAGCCAGCGCTTAACCACCGCGCCACTCGGCCGGCCCACATCACACTTTCATTTAACAAAATACAGATAGAAGTCATTTGTTTTCCTGAACTGTCAGAAATATTATGTATAAAGATAACATATATTTGGAAATAAATAGTAAAACACTGGTTTAAAAAAACTTAATGGTTTGTAGATGAAATGCAATCATCATTCCATATGAGCCCCATAACAGTCTTAAAAGGTAGGCAAGGAAAGTGTTATACCCATTTTGCAGATAACCTCAGAGAGAACAAGGAGCTTGCTCGAGGTCACATGAAAAATAAAATACCTGAGATAGAGCTAGAACTACATGATACATGACATGAATGAAAACAGCAATGTGTTCAGCTAAGTTTCAGTATATTTTGGAGTGAACAGACTGAGGGTTTGAAAAACAGGTACCCCTTCTGGTTTTCCTGTTGATGCATTGAATCACCAGCGGTAAATTCACCTCTCTCTATGTCTCTATTTCCACATCTACCAAATTGAGGATAATGGGCCTTGCCACCTCACAGGGCACAAGGAAGATTTATTAGATAAAACTTGTGTAAGGTGCTCTGGAGAGGAAAGGCCTCACGGAATCATGAGTTACCATTGCTCATCAGACTGCTGTTGTAACATTTGCCTTCTTTTCCACACAGTGTCTGGGGCCTTGCTGCTCTGCCTGGTCACCCATTTCTGTGCCTGGAGCCAATGAATGGTTAGGAGGATTGCATGATGTGTTTCTCTCCCTAGTAATTCATAATATGTACCTGTAACAACTGGTGTAGCACTTCAATTACTGCTGGCTCAGTGGGTGTGGTGCCATGACACATTCTTCCTAATTCTCCCCAGGCAACTCTTGCTCCACAGTGCAGGTGCTTTTCCAAGTTCAAATCCATTGGCAAAAAGGTAAACTGTTTTGGCTAGTGAGGGCTGAAGCAAGGTGCCTAACCTTTAAAGCTGTGGAAAAGGAGATCCTAGAGTCAAAATGTGGCATCTGTATATGTTTAATGTCTCAAGCCACAGAGAGTAAGAATAAATTTTGGGTCATTGGAGATGCTGTCCTACATTCCTTACATCTCTCAGAGTTTTTTCCAAGTACCACAGCCAACAGATTTTGAAAGATGCAAACAGTGTACCTGTGGAGATAATTTTGGGACTCTGGGTATGACATGGCAGGTGCAAAGGAAGTGGGAGAAAATTCTTCCTGCCTTCTTTATGTTCTTGGCTTATTACTATTATTATTATTTTTTTAAGATAAGATGAGTCGGTTTGGACTCAGGACCTTGATATCACTTTGGATGTTACCTGTTTGACCTTAAAGTGCACACCTGAATGGATGGTCGGCCCAAAGGGCTCTAACCCACCTTACTGAGCTCCCAGAATAGAATGTGCCTCCCTCCTTTCTGAATGTTAAGAAGATCCTGTTGTGTGATGGATCCCAAAAGCCATGGCCTAGTCAATTTAAACTGTAAACAAAATGGTTTGATTCAAGGCTTGGTGACATTAACAGTAACACATATATGCCAGATAATAAACTCCCACATGGACTGACTCTGGAGATTTTAAAAATAAGAACCTCATTAATACAATTCAAAATATTTCCACCTGGTGAGGAATGTTGAGTCCTGTGGCTCATCTTAGGTGATGGGTCTGTTTGTTTTGTTAGACAGGCCTAATAGGAACTAACATTTTGCTTGTCTAAAACTTGCCTTTCAAAAAAAAAAAGAAAATATTGTTTAGGGGGCCGGCCGAGTGGCTAGTTGGTTAAGAGCTCGCTCAAGAGTGGGAGCTGAGCTCTGAGCAACAGCAGTTTGATGCCAGCCCGAGCTGAGTTGCCGTTGAGCTGCCAACAGGTGGCAGGATGGCTCAGCTTAAAACAACAACAACAACAACAACAACAAAAACAACTTGCCTTTCAGTAACCAACACTCACAACTGTATTTTTAAAAATCTTCCTACCACAGCCATTTCCTTCTAAATCTAAATTAGTTAAAGGAAAAATTAACCCTAGACCCTGATTTCATTATAGAACACTCTTCCTATAAAACTTAGTCTCCTAATTCTCCTTAGATGTGGCTAGCAATGAAGCTGGGTGCACAACTGGTAGGACTGGGCTGACTGGGCAGGTGATGGTGGGCTAAGAGCCACTGCACTGAGCCCCATGAATTGCAGCCCCTCCCCTGAGACATTTCCCCCTTCCCCGATCCATCCATCAGTAAATACGTTGCAAAAAAAGGGGGGAGGGACCCTGGATGAATGGTGCTTTCTCCAGTGCCACCACATTTTTCTGATTTGTGATAGAAGTGCTGTGCTAATTGTTAACCACATTGCATCTCTCCCAGCCATCTAGGCAATTAACTGCCAAAGCCTGCACTGGGGGAATGAAATGAAGAATTAAATCCTCTTCCATCTAGCACGGTCTCCAATGTGATATTGGGAGTTAGGGAAGTGGGAAGTGGGGGAGCGTCAGAATTTGCAAAAATCAGCCTCTGGGGCCAAATGAGTTTAGGAAACTAAACTCTATCTCCTGTTGATGGAAAGCCAAAATGTATTTGTATATTAAAATATTTGAGAAGTTTTTCAGTAAAAAACCTGAATAACTTCGGTTAATTCACATTTCCAAATGTGTCAGCACAGAATATTTTTTCCTTTCTTACTTTTTTTTTCTTTTTCTTCTTGTTTTTAAGTATAATATCCTGAGAACAAATATTCCATGGAGTACACTTTGGGAAACAGTACTGTAGCCTGTGATCTCTCACATATTCCCAACTGCAGGGACCTAGCACTGAAAATTGATTTATCTTCCCCCAGGAGAAAGCTATTTACATAAGGAAATAGTTTGGCTTTGAGCCTTAATGTGCTAAAACTTACTTAAAAACTGCCACCTGACGAACTTGGCTTAGATATAGCTGTTCAGCAAGCACCTTAGAATTTTTTTGTGCAAATCCCTTAAAATTGTGCATCACTATTTGTGGTAACCCTTCAGCAAAAGTTGTCTCAGACATTGCTTGGAGAATTTCATTCCCGAAGGATTTGGGGAGGCTTATAAAAGTACATATGCTATAATGGGAAAAAAATAAGATAATAAGGAAATTGGAATGAGAGCAAACAAGGGTAGGAAAAAACAAAGCCATCATAATAATAGGTGCCACACGTCTGTGTATTATTAGAGGTTGGCTGTAAATTTGAATCTGAATGTCCTAAGGAAGTAAAGAAACGAGCAATTACCCAGTTCACAATGCCCATAAAATAAAAAAATAAATAAATAAATGTAGAGGTATAGCTTTTTCTACACAGAGAGAAACCATGCCTCTCAGTCACCAAGAATCGTGCTTCAGTGGGTCTGAGTGTGTCTGCCCCAGCCCACAACAGGAGCACCAACAAAAGTGACCCGCCATCCAGTGTCCCATCCTTAATGGGGAGCAACTGATCCAATCTGAAGGTGCTGGCCAGTAGGAGGAAAACATGGGAAGAAACTGAAGGGCTATTCTCTCTGCACCACTTAGAAAAGGGTCACTGCCAAGTTGAGGCACCACCATGATGGTATGGTATATAGAATACTGAGCAAGACAATGAAAATAGTGTAAAGTTGTTTGGCAGTTAGTCAAATTCTCAAATATTTGCCTTTCTGATGATTGGGCTAAGTTAGGAGTTGTTGCCAAGAGCTACAATTTGGCAAAAAAAATTTAAGAATTACTCTAGCGAGTGCAATACTGGAGAAGAGTTGGAAAGCATCCTTCTAATCCCAGTTTTGCAAATGATTTATTTTGTAGCCAAGATCCTCTACTTTGTCATTTCCTCACTCACACAGAAAAAATAAATCTGGACTACCCATCCATAACAACAATTATATGGAGAACACTATCCTGTAAAAGGAAATTAACCATGTTAAAGTAAAAGCACTTAATATAAGATAAAAATTATGATTAGAAATTAAAATGTAATCTTAGTAACCCATTAAGAATAATGATTTAGAGAAAAGTATTTCGATAATTACCCCTATAGAGGCATGTTACTAATAACTATTTTTTTTCTTTATGATTTTTTGGGGAGTTTGGGGAGAGAGCAGCATCAGGGAGTCGGGGAAGGGGAACAGACAAGTTGCTGTCCTTTTTTTCTTCAGTCTAGTTGTGGAGAATGTTGCTTCACTGGCCCATGTTGGTATTGTGATCATTGCGCTCTTCCCAGCTGAGGCAGATCGGTCACCAGCCATTGGATGGCCACTCACAGCAGCTCACGGCCACTCATGATAGCTCACAGCAGCCCACTCCAGCCTATGCCATTGCTGGCAACTCATGGCAGCCCAGCTCCAGGTCAGGCTGTTGTTCACCATCTTAGCTATAGAGGCCACAGCATCACTGGCCCATGTAGGATCCTGACTGGTGGCCCACTGCTCAGGGCTTGCACTCCCAAGCCAACTCTTAACCAATGAGTTACTTGGCAGGCCCAGCAACTTTTCTTTTTTTTCATTCAGAAATTTGACTCAGTTATTATCACAGAGAATTTTGTGTATTATAGTATAAAAATAAAAGCCAGTGAAATATATTGCTAGGATCATTGTATAGGGGGGAGAAAAGCCCCAGGCAGAAACTTAGTAATTTTTCTAATTTAACAGTCTATTCACTTGGGAAGAACAGGGTCTGGTTCTGGGTCCTTTCATTCTTCAAAAGCTTGTGGAATATTTAGGTCTTTGGTATTCACATTATGTCTGTTTACAAATGATAGGTACGACAGCCTGCCAGTGGAAAATGTATGTCACAACATTTCTGTCAAGCAGTACTACTACTGGCAGGTAACAACCTCATCTTCTTGTCAGACTTGACTTCCTCCTAAACCAAAGATTCTCTCACCAAGACTTCTGCCAATCAGAAAGAGACAATTTAAGTAACCTGTGACTTGCTTTGTAACCCCCAACATATTACTGGCTTCTCCCTCCCTCAATGTAGAATCACTTTTCATCAAAGCTACCATCTCACTAGAAAAAAAAAAGAAAAAACAAAGAAAAATTCCCCATGGGCATTCTCCTAAGTCATACAGCCAAAAAAAAATACTAACATGGCAATTAGTATTTCCTATTTTGCCTAACAAAAAAAGTTATTTTCTGAGAAGAAAATGCTTCAGACAAATACAAACTGAAACCATGAGACTTCATTTTACACCAATCAGATTGGCAAAAAATTAAAAAGTCCGACAACATCAAGTGTTGGGAAGGATATGCCTCAGTGGGCACCGTCATCCCATGATGGGGAGAAAGTAACAGTAATACCACTGTGGAAAGCAATGGTCCACATTCAACAAAGTTTAAAATGTGCAGAGTTCGAGGTATACATTTGCCCAAAGACACATATAAAAGAATATCCATCACAATACTATTGGAAATAAATTGTAAAAAGAACCAAGATGCTCATGGCAAGACCCTGGGCAACTAGATTGTGACACATCTATGCATGGAGTATGTTGTTAAAATGAACAACTGAAGCATCATAAATCAATGGAGATAAACATACAAAATGCAATGCTGAGCAAAACACAATATTCAAGCCAAAAAGCATAATGCAAAAGGATGTTCGATTGAGGTACTATTTATACCAAGGTTAAAAACCTGTGATCAAAAGGTAAAACCTTCCAGTTATAAAATAAATGAACCCTGAGGATTTAATGTATAACATGGTGATTATAGCTAACAATATTGTATTGTATATTTGAAAATTGCTAAGCGAGTAGATCTTAAAAGTTCTTATCACACACACACACAAAAAAATTGTAACCATGTGAGATGATGGATGTTAACTGAACTTACTGTGGTAATCATTTCACAATGTACCCATATATCAAATCATTATGTTATATACCTGAAACTAATATGTCATTTGTCAATTATATCTCAATAAAATTGGGGAAAAACTTATAGTTATACTAGGAGAAATGTAAAATACACGTTCAGAGCAGCACTGTTCATAATAAGAAAAGAAGAAAAAGAGCTACTTGATTAAACAACATAGCAAGGAAATTATCAAAGACACTCTACTAAAAAGAATCATCGAATTCTCACTGATTTCTGACAGTACCCATTTCAAAACAAGGCCCTGCTTCCTATCACCCTCCCCAATTATCACCCAAAATCCAAATCCTATAACGTGTTCTTTTTACTACCCTCTTACTGACATATGCCACAGTTCCCCAAGGTGTGAGCTCTCAGGAGCTGCAAGGAGTGAAGACACAAGTGGCTCAACAACAAAATTAAATAAAATCCAGAAATCCCAGAAGTTTTGAAAACCTTGCAAAGTACAATTATGTAAGTAGTCAAGTGTATACATATGTAGTAAAAAAAAAAAAAACGTAAAGGAAGCATGGCGATATTACACACTGAATTAATGATAACAGGTTCCTTCAGGAAGAAAAGGAGGGAGGCAGACAGGAAAAAGAAGACATGGATCTGGGAGGTTTACACAGGGACCTCAGTGGTACTTTGATGTTTGATATCTCTTAAACAAAACAAAACAGAATTCTGAAAGACATATGGCATAAAAATATTACTGTTTGATAACACTAGGTAATGGACACATGAATGTGTCATTTTTATGCTTGCCCATGTGTTTGAAATACTTCACCCTTTTCTTTTTAAGGATGATATACTGGAAAGACGTTAGACTTTAACCAGGAGGTTTTAGTTACTAAAAAGTACCAGAGAAAACGCATGATAATGTAATCTTATGTACAAGTCAGTTCAAAAATAGCTTTATAACAAGGCTCTCTGAGTGGATAAATCTCTTCCACTGTTCGCAAATGTGGTCAGTCCTTGACCTAGGTTCCTTTGCCCACTGTCTTCCTGGCCCTGCCTGTGATGACACTAGCTGGGAACCTCTCTTCCTGAGAGACAGGGCGAATTCAGAGCTCATTACATGCATGACTCCAAACTGTTCGTTATGTATCACCTCTGTCTTCTCTCTAGTGAGCCTCATCTGCTGTTGTGTTTACCCCATTACCGGGCTTAATTGAGTCCTTCTAGAGTTTCTCATAATCCTCTGAACTTGTTGTTGTTGGCAAACCCATGCCATTTATTTGCATTGCTTCTGAATTATTAATAAATGTTTTTAAATTGTTTCTAGGTTTCTGAAATGCATCTCACTGTTCACACTGATCACCGTGCTCTCACTTTATATATTTGCTTATCTCAACTGTGTGTTTGGAGCTCTCCTGGGATCTGACCTTTCATCTACTAGTAAGTTATCACTCAGTTTATATAGAGGACCCTTCATTCTGAGCCTTGTAAGAGTACAATAAAGTCCCCAACACTGGCTTTCCTTAAGTGCAAATAGTTAATTCTTTCAAGGAAATGTAGTAGGTTAGAAAGACATCATGTAATTTATTAAAATGGCACCAAGTGAGCCGCCTAGGCAGCCATTTTTTTTTCCTGCTAAAGAGGAAATTTACTTCCACCTAATGTGAATTCCCATGATCTCTCTCCTCACATTTAAAAAAACAGGTTAGCCATTAGCCAGCTGGCAGGTGTTTAACGGTATTCTCACAATTAATGGTAAATAACAGAGCTTTACCAGTGGGTTTGTTTCATGTTGCAGTCTCTTCAGGTTTTTAAAAACAGTAACCAAGAGAAGCAATGTCTTTGATTCCCCCAGACTCCTCCAGATTTCATTGCCAATTCAGGCTAGCGGTCTTCACCATTGCAAGCAGAAGAGTAACTCAAGGTCATGGCGCATGGAGCTCAGCCTTGACTATCTGAAAGAATATTGATCTAACAGGCTCCTCTGACTTGACCACATTGATGTTACCGTAAAGTTCTTATTACTCTTATAAATTGTGGGCAATGCTGAATTCAAATCCCTTCTTAATTTTAAAAGCCCTACTTCTTATGCAACCCTGCTGATGTTTGCCTTTTGTTGTCCTTTCTTGGGTAGGCAATGTTTCAAAATGTGTGCCTACCTCAGCTAATGTGGCATCATTACTCATTCATCCAATCAATTCACCAATGGCCATTGAATACCTTTTTATGTACCTAACATGGAAATGCTGTTGGTGGATAAGAGAACTGTCACTGTCTCTACAGTAGGAAGACTAATGAGAGGAGAAAACACGGGGTTCATCACGTTAGCAAAACAAACCCTTGTCACCCCATCTTTATTTGGATCCATTAATACCTGTGACTTGTTCCTAATTGACACAATAACCTCCAGGCAATAACCCCTCTTTTCAATTTTGTAACTGCCTTTGAGGACTAGACGTCTCTGAGGCAACATTGAAATAAAATCCTCCCCATAAGTACAATCATTAAACTGGAATGCAAATCAGCACAGGAACTGGGTGAGTAACGAAGTTTTTGTTTCTACCCTTCTTGTCCCTTTTTATGCATATTTAGTGGACTTTGTAGCAGCCTCTTTTGTGTCTGAGGGAAGCAGGTGCTTTTATTCTTTTAGCCTAACGATATGGGGAAACACAGAAGGATGTGAAAAGTCTTCAAGTGCTTGTCTTCAGAGATAATAGACTAAAATTGCATTCCTCACACCATTCTCTCCTCCCAGTTCAATATCTGGAAAGAACGAAAGAAGCATAAAGCTGTACTTAACACAAAATAAAATCCTCCTGTAGACAGTGGTGGGTCTCTTTTCAGAAAAAGGTGACAAACTGTGTAAGATTTAGAACCTGAAATCATAGCACTTTATTTCTGGCTCTAAGACAATAAAGTATAAATGAGATGGGCTTTTCTAAATATTCAATATCATATCATCAATGCCAGCCCTGGAGAATATTGATAAATAATAAAAATGAAACATAGAAGAGATCTGAAAGCTCAAACTAATCTCCAATTTTCAAATATCAAAACTGGTACAACTTTACTGACTGCTTATTATGCTTAAAGGAACAATGAAGTCTAAGTAAGTCCCATTAATTCCTTCAATACAATTTTCTCTTTTCCTGATCATTGTCTCTCTTGTTTTGTATCATTCACATCCACAAATGACTTGCCAGCTTTTGCTGATTGCTACTAAACAAACACAGGTTTCCCCATAAGCACCAGACTCTTTTGAATTATTATTTCTTTTGCACAGTTCTTAATTTTGTGTCACTTAATAACATGTTTAGAAAAAAATAGAACTTGAACAGAAACTTCTAGTTCAAAGCAAGTAACTTTCAACATTAAAAAAGGCTGATGAACTCAGATACAATATAGGAAGTTGGGAAGAAAGGACAAATGGATAAGTGAATAAAAGGATGACCACAATTTATTCTATTATTAAGATGCACTTCTTCATGTGACATATTTGTTCCTAAATGTTATGACCCTTCTGAGTGGAGATTTTCTTTCCTATTACTTTCCTATTTCTTTCCTGTAGTAATTCAAATAATACTGCATATATACTTGGAAAGTCTGTTTCACATCTTCATTTTTACATCATTTTCCTTGCTTGTTTATGTGGTGAGGTCTTCAATTAATACCTTTACTGTAGTTTTAAAAATTTCTTTAAAAATATAAAATGGATACCCCCTTAAGATATAACTAAAAGAGTCCGAAATTTAAAAGGATTTATTGTAGAACTAAAACGTATTTCTAATTAAATTTCATAATGCTTTAAAATAAGCAACAAGTGCCCTAGGCTTCTTAAAAGAGAAAAATTACTTATTTACACTTTATAGATTAAAAAAGGAAGACACTGTAGGAGTCAATGATACGCCGGAAGCAGCCCAGTCAATGGGCATGAATAGCATCCATCCCTCCCCTCAGCCAGTGGGCTGCTGGCTTCAGCGCCATAGTCCACTCAGTGACTCATTGTTTCTGCTTGGGGCAGTAACTGGGCTTCATGCAGACAGTACTGAAATACCAGGTAGCCCTCCAAAGAAGTTCAAGTTAAGCTCCTCTCCTTTCCCCTTAGAACCATATTATTTTTAATATTTTCTCAATCAGTGCTATTTCCAATTATCTGATCAAGAATTGAAAATTAGTCCATGGAAGTTGAAAAATGCTTGATTTATTATTAATTTTTGCTTCCTCCAGTAAGCCTGGTTTTGTGCTGTTAATATCTGCCCAGGAAAAAAGAAAGCTATCAATTAAGTTTTATGTTGTCCCTATTTGTATTCAAAAGTTCCAATTAAAATTTATCTTATTTGGCTCTTTAGTCTACTTACCTTCATTCTTTGACAAAACAATCAAACAACAATAGAAAAGGGGATTTAGATTTAGCCTCCCTCCCCTATTAAATGAAGGTGACCAGGTTATCACACCCCTTCTTGAATTACTTTTAGACACAGGGATACTCTGACAACACTACTTTATAATTCATCACAGAAGATGATATTTAAAATTATACATTTAAGTGTATGGGTATATATATTTCATTATATATTATATAATATTTTATATAAGTATGTGTGTGTGTGTATTTTTAGGAGAGCCCAAAAGAATACAAGAGGGGACACTGAGTCAGGGAACAGAAGGGGTGCTCAGAAAGAAGAGGTTCAGAATGGAGTTTTGTTCCCCTATAAAATAAATAGAGGATCCTGAAGTTTCTAACATGAAACCAATATTCAAAAGGCACTGGACATTTTTTTGTTGTCATTAGACCACGGGTCGGCAAACCTTGGAGATGGAAGAGTCAATCCTGTCCCTCACAACAATTGAAATATTATTTGAGAGACATAAAACAAATGAAGTCACCATTATGTGAATAATATCCCTTAAAAATTTTATAAATGAAACTATGATAGCTTTATTTTCATTTTCAGTTTTACTTCAGAGCCACATGTACATACCCAAATAGCCGCGTGTGGCTCTCGAGCTGCAGTTTGCCAACTCTTGTACTAGACTGTTAGAATTGTCCTTATTAAGAGTGCTACACAGTTGTGTAGACCTCAAATGAATGTGTGAGTCCCTCTTCTCAAGTCCATATGCAGTTACGCATTATGTAGGTCCTACACTGAAGTTGTTCAGTTCTTCCTGGCCATTTAATGCCTTCTTTTCTGTGTAGACTTCCCACCTTCAGGTTAAAGTCCAACCCTTAGCATTGAGTAATACCTGCCACCCCCTACCCTCTACTAACTTCCAACAATAGAATGTCTCCCTGACCTTCTAAAATAAATCATTAAAAAAATATATTTTGCAATAAAACTTTTATAGTTGTGTCACAGAGCTCATCAAAAAATAGGCTCAAGACAGTCAGTATTCTTTGTGCAAGCACTTGACTTCTTTCTCCTCCCTGCTTCCAGGAGGCTGATGGTCTTAAGGCTGAGCTGAGGGGAAAGAAGGATCGATGTACTGTAAAGAGTCAATGAACAAGGCTTGTATTGCTATGAATTTCCCTCTTAGGATTTAAATGTAAGACCCAAAGCCATAAAACTCCTAGAAGAAAACAAAGGCAGTACACTCTCTAACGTTACTCTGAATAACACTTTTTTTCCCTGATATATTTCATCAGGCAAGGAAAACAAATAAGTGAATGGGACTACATCAAACTAAAAAGTTTTTGCACAGCTAAGGACACCATCAACAAAACAAAAAGACAATCTACTTAATGGGAAAAGATACTCCCTAATGATACATCCGATATGGGGTGAATATCCAAAATTTATAGAGACTCGGGGGCCACCCGAGTGGCTCAGTTGGTTAAGAGGTGGCTTAGAGTGCAAGCTCTGAGCAACACGGCCGCCAGTTTGATTCCCACATGGGCCAGTGATGCTGTACCCGAGCTGAGCTGTCACTGAGCTGCCAACAGGTGGCAGGATGGGTCGGCTAGTGTAACAACAAGACTGCCTGTTCGATGGTGGGTTACGCCACTAGCAACTAAGACTGAACTGGGCACCTTGAGCTGAGCTGCCACCTGGATGGCTCAGTGAATACAGAGTGCGCTCTTAACAAGAAGGCTGCTGCTGGTTTGACTCCCGCATGGGATGGTGGCTACACCCACCCGCAACTAAGATAGAACATAGCACCTTGAGCTTATAGGTCATGAGCTGCCAATGGGAAGCCAGATGGCAACTGGTGCCCCCCACCCACAACGAAGATTGAAGAACAACAACTTGGCTGGTCCCCTTCCCCGATTCCCCAACACTGTTCCCCTCCCCCAATTCCTCAATAAAATCTTAAAAAAAAAAAAAAAAAAAGAAAAGAATTCATATAACTCAACACCAAAAAACACAAACAATCCAATTTTTAAAAAAGGGCAGAAGACCCAAATAGACATTTTTCCAGAGAAGACATGCAGACGATGAAAAGATGCTCAATGTCACAAATCATCAGAGAAATGCAAATTAAAACCACAATGAGATGTCACCGCACACTTGTCAGCATGGCTATCATCAATAAATCAACAAATAATAAATGTTGGTGAAGATGCATAGAAAAGAGAACCCTCCTGCATTGTTGGTGGGATTAAAAAATAGTGCAGTCACTATGGAAAACAGTATGGAGTTTCCTCAAACAAATAAAAATAGAACTACCTTATGACCCAGAAATTCCACTTCCGGATATTTATCCAAAAAAATCCAAAACACTAATTTTAAAAAAGCTATATGTACCACTATGTGCATTGCAGCATTATTTACAACAGCCAAGATATGGAAGCAACCCAAGTGCCTGTTGATAGACAACTGGATACAGAAGATGTGGTGCATTTATACAATGGACTATTACTCGGCCATAAAAAGATAATGAAATCTTACCGTTTGCAACAATATGGATAGGCCTAGAGGGTATTATGCTAAGTGAAATAAGTCAGACAGAGAAAGACAAATACTGTATGATTTCACTTATAATGAACAAATAATTGTTCACTTATAATTGAACAAAATACATGAACAAACAAAACAGAAACAGACTCATAGATACAGAGAACAAACTGATGGTTGCCAGATGGATGGAGGTTGGAGGGCTGGAAGTAAAAGGTGAAGGGAAGTTCAAATTTGTAGTTACAGAATACTCACAGTGATGTAAAGTACAGCATAGGGAATATAGTCAATAATATTGTAATAACTATGTATGGTGCCAGGTGAGTACTAGACTTATTGGGGGATCACTTTGTAAATTATATAAAAGTCTAACCAGTAGGCTCTACACCTGAAACTAATATAAAGTAATATTGAACATCAACTGTAATTGAAAAAAAAATAAAAGAGTCAATGAAGAGGCTGAGGCATAAAAGCCTGTGTGATCCA
This sequence comes from Aselliscus stoliczkanus, assembly GCA_033961575.1. NCBI lineage: Eukaryota > Metazoa > Chordata > Mammalia > Chiroptera > Hipposideridae > Aselliscus > Aselliscus stoliczkanus. The sequence continues at coordinate 157,588,792 of CM066731.1, forward strand.
CTGTTCCACACACAAGCCACTTGCTAACTGCCCGTCCTCTTGTAGTTTTGGGAATACATATAACCTGCTATACCTCCTTGAAGAGTTGGCTCGAGGGGGTCTCTTTTTCAATTACTATAACAATAACATATGTAACCAAATGTAACTATAACATGTTTTAATGCTCTTTAGCTTCAAAAGTACTTCCACAAATAACATCACATTTTAGCTTTATTCACATAACTGTGGGAGGAAAGCATCATTTCCCCTTTTATGGATTAGGTAATAAAAGCTCAGTGACATTTGTAAATAAATAAAGTGGGAACATTAAACAAGGAGTTGTGATTTTTAATCCTATATTCTTTCTACTATAGCATTCTGTTTATATTATGTGATGTGAAAGCTGATGGAAGGCTGGAAGCCCCCTCCCGCCCCTAATTAAATCCTCTCCACTAGCTTGGCTAAATATGATAGGCATTTCCATATAGTAATAGATCCCTAGAGATGTGTGCATTTAAACCAGGTTAATAGATTATGTTATCTGAGATGTGTAAAATATTCGATACCTGACAGATCCATAGGGATTACTGTCTATTAGTCATTAAAATGTAGAGTCACCTAGCAGAGAATAGATGCCTGTAGAAACGGACGGAGGAATGTGAAAGTTTGATAGAGAAAGGAGGCTGGGAGCTCCTGAGTGCAAGGCTGCCCCCAAGTAGTACATCCGAGTGAAAAATCTAGACATTGGGGTTCAGTACAAAGGTGTTAGAGAGGGCCAGGATGCATCATGGGAACCAGGGAGAAAGCCTAAGAGGTTCCCATGATCCAAAAGTACTAACTGCCTTTGGACATCATAAGTGATTTTATGTCAAAGTCCTTTTACACTGGACAACCAGCAAAATATTTGCAAGGACAGAGGAAAACCAATTAACCACATTCACTTGTCTTCTGGCTTTTCATTGTTTTTCTACAGTACACTAATTAGTAGTCACTTTATCATTGTGGTGCTTTCTTGGTGACAATTAGGTTGAGGGATATACTGGGACAGAGTAGCTCATATGACATGTCAAGTGGCTCAACTTGGGTATTCAGTCCAACGACAAAGGTATGTGGTATGCCATGCTGAGTACCCTAGTTTTAACTGCTCTGCATATTTTTCCCTTAAACTATCATTTCAAAATGGAAATATTTTTGGTATGGCTTGGTCTTTATGATTTTCACACTTATCATTATGGGGTTTCTCTTTCTATCTTTCATCTTTCTTATAAAGAATATTTTCAATCTGCACCCAAGATGTCAATATATAATTTACATGTGAATCATACATTGTACTTATAGACAGAATTATTTCAGATGCCAAAAATGTGCAATGACCTTTCATTTATCAAATGTCAATCTGAGTCTCAACAGTTGATTGTCTCATTATTCAAATTTTTAAAACATGGTTGCATTTGTCTTCCTATAACTCTTTAAAACTAAAGCTTAAAAATTGGAGAAGAAATTGCAGAAGCTAAGGTCAAAGGCCATCTTCTACTGACCTGAAATGGCTGCAAGATTAAAGCATTTCAACTACCAAGGCTGAATTGAAACCCTTCATCATCAGAAGATGGAGCTTGGCCAGACGTTTCTTGTAAATATTATGCCAACTGCACAGAGATCAATGTGCTCATTTGATCCTATGAGCCTGTTGACAGTTACTACTCTCCAGGAAGGTCAACTTGCCTTCCTGGCAAGGTTTCATGTGTGTATCCATAGATAGATCTGTCATAACACAGTTTGAGTAGGAACTCAGGAAATCATTGTTGAAGGGACAAATGAACAAATGAGTGAATGGCGCACTATGTGGGGCCAACATAAGAAGCTAGTGTTATAACGTCCAAATTTCAATTACAATAGGCTCCTTGTACTTCACATGGTCTAGACTTTCACTGTTGCAAATATCAATTGAAATTAAGTGAACCAGGTCAAGATTTCACAATATTTTTGGCAACAGGGTATAATGAGGATTTGTATGACATTAGCCCAGGCCTGGACTCCATGCTGGCTCTAGCTTGAGCACTGCACGAGGTTAGCCAACTGATTTCACTTTCTCTTTTCCTCAGGGGCAAAAGTGGACAACAGCATCTACCTCCAAGAGATATTGTCAAGGACAAATGAGACATTGCATGTCAAAGATTTACTATAGTCCTGAGCACAATAAATGTTAATTCCTCATACATAAATATTTTTTATAATGAGATTGACTTCAACAAGATTTGGCCTAAATTAATTTGCTTTTATATGTAGCAATCCCATCTCCTTCATTTTAGCATTATGTAGACAAGGATAAGTTTCTCCCTTCTATGACTTGGGACGTCACTCATTCATTCTATAAACATTTGAGCAGTTTGTATTTGTAAATATATAATTCAACTAGCTGGGCACTAGAGTTCCTGTGATAGGGAGAGGAAAGTAAAAGGGAGGAAGGAAGGCAGAAATGTTCAGCAAAGCATCACTCTGCTTCCACAAGAAAATTGAACATATAGGCACTTGGGGAATCAAGTAATACTGTATAATTGATAGGAGTCACATATAAGTGAAAACACCATTATATAATTTTATATGGTTTTTATTTAAAGCATAAAAGGTAATGATTGTGGTAGAAGAAGTCAGGACTCCTATATTGGAGACAGGACAATGAGAGAGCCATCACAACTGAAGGTGAACATGGGGAGGGAGTAAGGAATGGGAAATATTTTAAACTATGACAGGGGAGTATTTATTCAGATAAATAAGCCTTCTGGTCACAATCTGTTGCTGTTAGCAGCACTTGCTGTGCACCGTTTTTAGGAGGGGGCTGGCAAAAACCATTGTGACTGGCCAAAGGATCCAAAAATTCATTGATGTTATATAGCCTACCAAGAGTTAATAGATGTTATATAGCCTATGCTTTATTTTAAAGTGCATCAGGATACTGTAGGTTAAGCGCATTGGTTAAGTTTAACATAGCAACTATCCATTAATTTTTAAAGTTAATTCTAATCTAAAATCCAGAGGCTATTAGTAAACTTTGGACGTTCCCAAATCAGGAATATACAGCCCAGCAATAGTTAAATCTAAGTAAGAAACTCTAGGAGGACCTGGCGAGAATGGCGCTCTGCAAAGGCAATGAATGCTTTTCCTGCCTTTGCTTCATCATCCCTGGAGTGTGTTAAATAGCAGAGGGCTCATTCGAAGGAAGTTTTCATCGGTGCGATGAGTGGTGTACACATTAATGTGGCTGGGCTAGAAATCCTGTGAATGCACCTCCATCTGTGCATGAAAGGGTGTAAGAATCAGCAAACCCAGTGCCCTAACACCATCCAGAGAGCATGTGGCCTAGGAGTCCCATTCAGCCCTGTGCCCCAGCACTGGCTGGGTGATTCTGGGGCCAACGCCCACTGACACTGAACATATTGCTGCATGTGCCACCAATGCACCTTTCCAGCAAGGTCCTTGTTAGAATGACTACAAGGACAAAGAGCTAAGGCTTCACTGAACCTTGTGCATGCTTACTAATAAATGTTTCTGTGGATGGCAAACTGTGAGATTTGTTTTCATTGTAAATATACCAAGTGTCAGCAAGACTGTGGGGGAGGAAACCCACAGAGCTCATTTACTCAAGTTACCAGACAATTATTAATATTGTCCACCAAAAAGAACCTAATGACCATGAAAGGCCAAATTGGCTTAGGATATTTGTGACAGATTGGAAAACACAAACAGGAAATACTCAAATAATTTACTGCAAATACAAATCTTTAGCTTTCATTTAGATCACAAATTTCTTGTTTGTGCTTGCCACTGGGCTGCGTATTAAGAGCAAATAGAGATATAAAAAAATAAAATTCTCATCCTAAATGGGCATAGAAGCTCTGTGTGTGTGTGTGTGTGTGTGTGTGTGTGTGTGTGTGTGTGTGTATGCACATGTGCGTGGTGAGAGATTTGGGAAAATAAAAGCAAAGAGACAAGCATGTGTCCAAACAATTACAAGTGACACAAGGCATGCTATCGTGATAGGGCTATATACTGGATATGCTATAAAGGAAATCTGTACTCCAAACACAATTTAGTGGCAGAAGGTAATGTGGGCAGGTGAGAGTTAGAGAAGGTAGTACCTGCCATGAGTTTTGAAGGACAAGTTAGAGCTAGCCAACAGGATTATAGGAAAGGAAGAACATAATATATGCAGAGGCATAAATGTAAGAAAGCCCTTGAGGCACAATAAAACACTATGATAATGCAATAACTTGAATTCAGATATAAAGCAATTGGCTCATCAGGTCTTTTCATTATCGTTGCCAAATAGGCTTCTGCATTTTACATGATTGAATGTCCTGGACCCCACTTACAATGCTATGGCAGCATTTCCTTTTAGTCTGTTGGAAGTGGCTGAGTGTAAAGTATGTGGTTGTGAGATCATAGCCAGAGATGGTGCTGAAGAGTTAGGTCAAAGCCTTATCGGAACAGGTCTTAGGTGATGCACGAGAGAGTATGGATTTGACCCTGAAAGCAATGTTGAATCAGAAGGATATTAAGCATGGAAATGGCATGAGTATATGTGTGTTTAGAAAAATAACCAGATTGGTATCAATGAGAGACTGAAGGGGGCTTGATCAGGACATGGAAACCAGGTACAAAGCAACTGTAGTCACCATAGGAGACAAGATGGAGATCAACCTAAAGCAGTAACAGTGGAAATGGAGACAGAAGAGGATTTCAAGAGACATGAAGAAGGAAACACTCGCAGGATCTGGTGATGGAAGGATGTTAAAGGGGAGGGAAAGAAAGGCTACTATTTACGGCTTTGGATGAATCAGAGGATGGAGGCTCTATTCCCCACGCTATGAAATGGCCAGTGTGGGAGAAAGGGAAGATAGAAGGGTTTAGGAATAGATTTGTTGAACACTTATAACAAACACATTTCCTTAATTATTTTTTCTTCACGCGTTGAAATTAGGTTAGCCTAACCTAATGAAAAACCATTAGGTTTCAATGGCTAGAACTGAGCTAGATTAGATTCATTTATCATGAATTGACTGGGGGATTTGGAACCCAGGCTGTCAGAAGCTTAGTTTGGGGGTATTTGTCAGCAGCCCAACCTAGGATTTTAACAAGTGGGAGGTGGAAACATTTATTTCTTTAAGAAAAAGGAAATGAGAAGGGAGAACTTTCTAGTTAATTCCTAGCTATGCTCACGCAGTTGTCATTGTATGCTGAATGATGTTGGCGATGCGGCACAAGGGCACCTCAAATGAGTTTGAGTAGCAAACAAGGAGTTGGTATTTTGGGGTAAACTTCGATGGCACATTGATTTAGTCATTCCATAAAGCATTCATCCATCAGCAAATATGTATTGAACATCTGCTAAGAGTCACGCACATTGAAAGAACTGGGAGAGTTCGGGCAAACTTAAAAAGAAAAGAATCAAGCCTTGGTTGGAACACTCAGATAAGGCTTTGCTACTTCAGACTTCCACTGTATAAATAAGGAACCCAGAGATGGGGTACGAATAACTAATATAAATTAACACCTTCTCTGGCTTGATTGAATTCTTTTTAGCAATGGCTCAAGTTGTTGTTGTTGTTTTTTTCCCAACTATTACTGATGCTCAAAGAGGTTCCTTACAAACTATTGGGTTGTCAGAAAAGTCATGACGTATTTTTTCTATGTCTTTTGTTGCAAAACTGTATCCTGACTTTTCCGACAACCCAATATATAGTCTTTCTTGCTTATTGATTCATGATATTTACATCCCTTCTTCTAAGAATGGGAAAAGAGCATATCAAAATGAAGAATGACTACTAGAAGCCCATATATCCAAGAAAATCAAGACAAATACTAGGAAGACTATGATAGTGAAACAAGGGCTACCTTTTACATATTAGTGTGCAGACCAGACAGCCTCTGACTGTTTCAACGCTCAGAAAACATTTTCATATCAATTTACCTCTCCTGTGTGATTGTTGTCTAGGGCCTACTGGAAGGAGTAAAATTCATTCCGATGCTGGTTCTATTAAAATATACTTGGTTTTACAACTTGGCTTTACAACTATAAACAGTTGATGTAGCATCTTTATTGACTTCAGTTTTAAAGTACAGACTCAAAAAGAGAAACAAGTTTTACTGACAGTGGCTGTCACTAAAGATTATAGAACTAATTTAGCATTAAGAGAATTTTTACCAAGTGTGTTTTTCTTGGCACAATTTCACATGGATGATCTAGTACATAAGTATAGAAACCAAAGAGCAATTTATATCTTTTCACAAATCTGAGGATAATTTAGATTGGCAGAACTAAGGTAAGACGCAACGATTTTTTTTCCCCCCCCAAACACCAGGTCAGTGACTCTTAAAGCATGGTCTGCAAAAAACAAGTAGGATCTTTTGGGTAGTGAACAACTAATATTTTTTCACAGCTCTATTTCCAAGTGTTTATTTTCCTCTTTAATAGCAACATGATATGTATAACAAATATATCAGATGATCTGAGTTCAAGTCCGAAGGTCTTCCATTTACTAGATGTTTAATCTTGGACAAATCATCTAACCATAATAATCTTTTATTGAGCACTTACTATGTGCACATATAGACTATAGGCATCCTCTGTAATAGCACAAATTATCTTTTGTATGTTATCTTATTAGATGTTTTTATCTTATTTAACTCTCCCCTAAATGCTATGAAATAGGTACTTTAATTACCCCTATTTTACAGATGAAGAAGCAGGCTCAGAGAAATGAAATGACTTCTCAAGGTCAAACTGGGACTTGATTTGAGCACTCTGACCAAAGGCCCATGGGTTTGATCATTAAGCTCTATTCATCTCTCCAAGAGTTTTGATTTTCGTCTATAATGGAAATCATAATAATGAAACTCAGAGCTTTTACAAGAATTAAAAGACAAAATTACATAAAAGGGTCATTGTTGTTGTTATAGTTACTGCTGCTCTATCCTCTCAGACCCACAGATGAAAATCTAGGAGAGTGCCTTCTTCCCAATCATTTCTTTGTCCCCCCTGGAATTCAATCCCCACCACAATCTACTGAGTCTCTCTTCCCAATATCTTTAAGATATTCATTCTTTTCTACTTCTGTTTCTTTAATTGTGTTAGGAAGAGTATCCATCAATTTTTGTAATTTCAATAACTGTGGAATCCTTTCTCTTTCTCCAGCTTTTTCTCATCCTCACCAATCTTTCCTTCTCACACTATCTGATTAAAATACACAAAGTGCCATCTTCCTATTTCCTGGTGTCATTCTTTTTTGCTTGTCAGGTAAAGATATCCCGATACCATCACCCTGGTATTTGAGACTGGATCTCTGTGTCCTATATTACACATTCAACCTCATTTCTCAGTAGAATCTAATGGGACTGGGAGGGGACATTTATTTATGAACTGTCTGTTATGTGCTTGGAGCTGCTGTTATTTGGTAGGAAAGATAGGCATAGGCATAAGCCTCTCGAAGAAGAGATCAGGACCCAAACACCAAATAAACAGATACCCAATAAATCACAATTATAAAGAAGTGGTAGTGTGGGGTGAAAACTAACCTAGTAGAGAGGTTCAGGAAAGGTTTCCCGAGGCAAAATAAGACCATTCACCTACATCCCACCACCATGAACTTGGTTGATTCTTTCTTCCCTTGAAAAACTCTTCGTTCTTCTCCATGCAAATCCAACTGTCCTATTAGTCTCCCTCAGGATGCAGCTTAAGTCCTGCATATATACAATTTTAAGCTTTGCTAACTTCTCTAGCCTCCAAAGATTGTATTAAAAAAAAATCTTAATGCATTTGTGGTTCTTTGTTCCTGCTATCAAAGTTGCTTATGTAATACATTATGGCTTTTAGAATCAAATCCAGTATATCTTGCCTCTACAATTTGATTATTGATGTTTTTATCAAAAAAAATCCTGTTTTCGTCTCCTGTAGATTCCACATGGTGCTATAAGTGAGTGTCTGTTTAATAAATAGCTGAGTATTTAGTGGGTGTGCATAGCTAGATATTTAGAAATATCAGAATTGTGGCTCTAATACCTTAAGCAACCTTCCTGATGTTTGAGATTAACTTAATCCCACTCTTGTTCATTTGCTTTAGGTTTTATGCAATCTTAAATTTGATACTGTTTGCATTAACCTTGAGGAAAACCCTCTATTGCTCTGGAGGTTTGGCTCTATCACCCAATGTTAACACAGAATTCATAATAATCCCCCAAAACCGAACCTGTCTATGAAATTCACTGGTCCCTATCATTTACCCTCCAGATTATATATTTAATGCCAATTTTGCACATAAAACTAAAGATAAATCAACAAAATGAAGACTAACTTTCAGCTCTTGGTGTGGCTCTGAAAGACATGTAATCCATGTAAAAGGTTCTGTTTTGTTTTGTTTTGTTTTCCCCAGTTTTCAGAGCTCTGCTTAGCATGCAATCATAAAAACAGCAAATTAAAGCTAACAGGATGCAGTAGAGGTGAGTGAAGTTTGCAAAGCAGATTAGGTTCAATTTTGGTACAAAATTTTGCCACAATAAATAGTGTTCAAGTTGCATAGAAAGGTGTATGAGAGCTTAGGTATGCCAAGCTGTTCTCAAATTCATTTGTCTCCCTTTGTCTGTGGGTTAAATGTCAACGCTTAATGCTATTCATAAGAGAGGAGTTCCCGCTGAACTATGCTGATGTCTCCCCACTACTCCACTCTCACTCTTGAAAAGACTATATTTAAAATAATGATGTAATCATAGAAAGTTCATTCTTAATAGAACCTTTGTGTATAGTCATATGCTTTTCAAACCACAGGTGCTCCACATCTTCTATATTTTTAGTATCTAACTTCTCATTTTAAACCTGGTATCCCTTTAGTGAAAATGACAAAATAATAACCTGCACAAGAGGCAAGCATTGCGGCCTGCATTCCTCAGGTTTCCATTGGCTCATAAGTAAATTTGAACAGATTTCTTCATATCTCTAGCTTTCATGTATTGCCTCAAATTTGTTTGTTTGCTCAACAAATAGTTTTTGGGTAACTACTAAGTGCCAGGCGATATTCCAGAGAGTGGTTCTGTTAGCTGTGCCAACAGCAAGGTGAGTGTTGTGAAGAGATGAATAATTCTGTTTGACAGATAGCATGGTGCATAGAAAGGAAACCTGTGTGGTAAGGCTGAATTAAATCTTGGCTTCAACATTTACTTAGTGAAATCCATCACAAACACCCCTGGAAATAAATGGCTTCATCGATAAAACAGTAAGAGTTAAAAAAATGCTTAATGATGCCTCCATGTGCATGTACTGGGCTAGGTGTTAGGAAGGCCCCAAGCATATAAGGACTTCGCCATGATGAGGTTGAATATTTCAAGCATGTTTAGGGCACACTATTATTGCACCACTGGCTCTTGTTAGCCTGAGTTGTGCTTTTAAAATATGTCCACAGATTCTTTGACACCTTTTCCCTCAATAGGTGGAGCTTACTTCCCCAGCTGTCGAATACGGGTCAAGCTTAGTGACTTGTTTCTGAAGAACAGAAGGTGGCAGAAGTGACTCTTCCGGGCTTCGGAGGCCAGGTCATAAAAAGGACAGCTTCCACCTAACTGTCTCTTGGAGAAGCCAGCTGCCATGTCATGAGGACACTGAAGCAGCCTGTAGAGAGCTGAGGCCTCTCACCAACAATCTGTACCTGCTCACTAGCCATGGGAGCAATCCACCTTGGAAACAGATTTTCCAGCCCCTAACCAAGCTGTCATATAGGGCAGCCCTAGCTCAAATCTTGACTGCCATCTCATGGGAGACTCCAAGCCAAAACTGCACAGCTAAGCCACTCCCAAATTTCTGGCCCACGATAACTGGAGGAAAATAAATATTTATTGCTCTTGCCACTCAGTTTTGGGAGGCAATTTGTTATGGAGCAATAGAAAGCTAAAGTAGCCTGTGATAGTAACATCTGGATGAAGCTAAACAATTATGGTGGAAAACCTTTCAAACGTTCTTTAGTTTACTACCCACATTGGAAAGAAAAATTAAATAACTCTTCACAGAGTTCCAGTGTTTCAATGACTACAGAAGAAAATAACAAATTCCTAGGTCTAGTATTGAAAACCCAACATGATCAACCCCACCCAACTTGACCTCCTGTCCTCTCCAGCATGAAATCACTTCGGAGAATCTGCCTATACTCAACTACCTAGTTACCCCTGAGAAGCCCTGCTTCCAAGCTATTGATTATGTCCTTTCTTCCTGTCCTGAAGGGTACTTCATTTCTTGTTCCCTATTCATCATATTCAATTTTTCCCTTCCAAACTTCATTTAAACCCTGGGGTAATTCTTGATTGTACTAACTCATATCAATATCTTCCTTTTTAAAACCTCCAGTAGTTTATATTACCAATACTCCTTATTTAATACATATTTTCCTAAGTGCTTGCACTGTTGTTACATGTCACTATTAATTAAACAATAAATACTTGAGTTCTTATTATATGCAAAGCCCTCTGCCAAGAACCATCCTTAACACTTTTACATTAGTTATATTTAACTTTTTATTTTTTAAATCTTTTATGGCACATAACTTTGTGTGTGTGTGTGTGTGTGTGTGTGTGTTTCTTCACCCACAATCAGATTATAGGCAAGTTGAGGACAGAAAGCAGGCCTACTCTTTAGAGCCCTTAGCACACCCCTGTCAAATAAAAGTTTCCAGACGCATCTTTGTACCATCTCCACATAGGGTAGCGATCTCAAGATAATGAAACATATGTTTTTACATTTTCTTGTTATTCTGATATTCAAGAAACTAAAAGCATAATAATACAATGTTAGAGTCGGAAGTAGCACTCGTTTAAGTGGCACTGGGTTCCCCTGGCCATGTAACTTAACCATGAAATCATCTTGGAAAAACATCTGTGCATAAAAATTCAGGAAATTATGAACACCTCCTTCCTGGGTCACCAGCCTGACAGTACTCGCTGCGAGAAGGCATTCTCCTCTTCTCAAGTGTCCTGAAAATGTTGTCACTATAAGACATGAAAAATGGTGGGAGACTCCTGACATCCTGAGGATTACAGTGAAAGATCCAGTGCTAAAAACGAAGCAGGGAACACTGGCAATCATTTAAGTGCTACAATGTAGCTCAGGCAAGAGCAAATTCTTCCCTGAAATTATTCAAAGAATTAAATCCATTTCTTGATTCACTTTAACATGAGTGTGCTAGTAAAAAATGCAACTGCTTTAAAATAAGAAAAGGTAGTTGAAAAAAAAAAGAAAATGTCACTCTCCAACTTGCTTAAGAATCACCAGGGTTCTTTAAACTGCCAGGTCCTGATGTCACCCCACTCACTACCATCAGCATCTCATCCTCATCATCTCCACCAGAAGTCAACTCCAAAAGCCTGGGTTCAAAGATTCTAGAGGTCAGACCCTAGAATCTACATCTTTCAACAGGCTTATTTAGGTGATTGTGATTAGGGTATAGTGGATGAAGATATCTGTAAATCATGAAGATAGAGAAAATGCAACAAGGAAAAATGCTGATAATGTGGTATGATTTCTATTTTATTTTCTCATTAAGAAGTGCATTTCCACTTCCCAAATTTGTCCTACATTGTGATTGTGTTCATCTCATTTAGACAGTGTGAAATTGGGGGGTCATAGCTAGTTGTGCATTGAAAACTCCCATATTATAAAAAATAATTCTCTCTCTCTCTCTCTCTCTCTCTCTCTCTCTCTCTCTCTCTTTGTCTCTGTCTCTGTCTCTCTTCTTTTTTCTGAAAAGACAGTGAGGGATTGAAGAAAGAGATGTTAACAAAAAAAAAAAAATTCTGGGGACAGAACTTTTAGCCCCATAGCATTTCCGGGGCAATTCCTGCACATCTAATTATTTCATATCCTGCGTCCTCACTTAGGTTGGTCACTCTCTGTTATGAATGCAAAGATACTAGCTGTCTAGCTGACAAAATCCTGCTCATTCTTTAAGACTCAAACTAAGGCGGCAGAGAATTTCCATGGGCAGCCTTTCCTGACATCCCAGGCAGGGCTATATGAGCCACATTGGGGTCCAAGGCAAAAGAAAAATCAACAATACTGATTTTGACCTTATTTAAAATGTTGATATTTTGTTCATTGTGGATTTTAAAAATGAATTTTGATATTTATAATATTGTATTGAAATATGATTTATCTTGATGACTTTTTTGTCAACCCTTCACATGTTGCCTTGTGTTTGCCTCACCATAGTGCCAGCTCTGATTCCAAGTAAGTTGTCTGGACTCTATCTTCTCTGCTGCTTCTGCTCTTGGACCCACCTCCACTGTGGTATTTATCACACTGCATTATAGTCTCTGATGTATTTATTACTCACCTATAGATTTGATTGCTTTGAGGGCTTATGGCTGTTTTAGTCATCCCAGACATAATACATAGCCTTTAAATATGTGCTAATGGCAAGAATAAATGTTGTGAAACTCAATTCTCTTGAATTTTCTAAACCTCAGTTTCCTTATTTGTCAAATAATAATAAGGTACAAGGTTATCTCTATACTCAATGACTGATTCTATGCTCTATACATACGGAGGGTGCCATAAAAATGTATATACATATTTTAAAAAGGGGAAAAATGTATTACAATTGTAATACTCAATATACACCAATAACAAAAGGTGAATAGAAGTCACATTTGACTTCTGCAATTACAAGAGGTGCTCAAAGTGATTACCACTGGCATAATTTTAATGCAGTTTTTTTCCTTTCTTAAAATGTGTATGGGCCGGCCGAGTGGCGCGGTGGTTAAGCGCTGGCTTGGGAAGCCAGCGGCCCCGGTTCAGGTCCCACATATGAGGGCCAATGACACTGCCCTCAAAAAAAAAAAAAAATGTGTATATATTTTTTTGGTACCCTCTGTATATAATATTATAAACAAAATAACATAAAAAACAATATCCAACATTAGTGTGTCTCTTATTATGTGTCAGGCACTTTTCTGAGTATATAATAAGTATTACTCATTTAATTCTCACAACTAATCCATAAGTAGGTGCTATTATTAGCCTCAATTGACAGATGTGGAAATCGAGGCTAGAAGCATCTAAGAGATTATCTAAGGCACATATGTAAACCCAAGAAGTCTGGGTGTTGATCTATGCTCTAAGCCCCTAGATAGTCTGTATCAATGGTCATAATTTTATAAACACGTAAATATGTACCCAAAACAAAGATTTTGTTCTTTAAAATGTGAAAATATCATAGGGCATTCTAATGCTAAGCTCACAAGGAGATTCTAACTGACCAAAGACCAGTGAATATTGTGCGACATGGTATTTTTTCTATGTACTCTAAAAATACACTGGTTCATTTATCAAAGCAAAGGACATGATGTGACCCAATCGAAAAAAAAAAAATGAGAAAAGTTGAATACTGAGAGTAGCATAAAATGACTACAGTTTGGTAGACCAGGTTTCCTGGGTGATGCTTAGAAGAAGGTTTAATAAAACAGTCACTCAGGAAAAACCATTGTCAGCCAAGCACGGAGCCAGACCTTTACCTGTGAGCCCATGTCTGGGCTTTCGGCTCTCTCATAAGGGAAGGCAAATTGGCTGAATTGACTTTGTTACATCTTCCTCTTAGCTTCAAGGGCATATTGGAAACACCAACTGATATTGACAACCTCAGCAAGTGACATTACAATACTTGTGAGAATTTTAGAAGCAATCAATTATTTATCTTTATGTATCATATAGACTTGGATATTAGAGGTTCCTATCTGAGAATGACAGGAGCCCCTCTGCTCTTTATAAAGGAAAGGGAAAAGAAAAGGAGTTTTAAAGAGAAGACATTTGGCTCCTAGAGCTGATTTCAGTGAGGCAGTCATCTATGGGAAGCGTGTAAGGTAGATCATCAAGAGTAGGGATGATATGGAATGAACATAAAAAAGGCAAATAACAAAAAAATCCACCACTGTGCAATCAGCAGCTATTCTTTCATCTTTACTTTTCTCCTTGTTGAATTAAGTTTTACTGTAGTTCAAGATACTTCCGGTTCTGTGATGCAACTCTGTACTATGCCTAAGAGGATATTAGTTGGGAAATCCTTTTGTCATGTCATCTGGCATTAGGGTGTGCCCCTCTGCATTGCATGAGAGAATGGCAGAATTCCAAATCAGGGGCCAGGGAAGACGGGCAGCTACCAGCAGGAGCTGTAGCCGTCCTTGTGTAGGAGCGTGATGGGGCCACGTTCCCCTTCCTCCAGCCTGTGTCCTATAACTCTGCAGAATGCTGGAGGAAGCAAAGTCACAATCTCATCCTAATCTCCATTTCTATATGTTTCACCGAATTTATCCCCATGCTATCATCGAAAGGGTCAGTAATGTTTCCGAAAAAGTTGTTAACTACTGACTTGCTGAGGGAAGAGGTAAATGATGGGGCTATGACTGGGAAGTCAAAAGCTGTTCCAGAATTTTCTAGGACTTAAGCAAGAAGCAGATGGTAAGTCTCTCCCACACAAAAATCTTACATATGCATTCATAAGAGCTCTTAGGTATTCATAATGGAAATTTCCAGGTGGATCTACCTGGGGAGGAGTCAAGGGGTTTTATGTTCATCACCACCATCCCCTCAACATTAGCATTATACTAGACATTTTTGATAGTACAGTGATATTTACCTAGATCTGAGAAGTGAAAATCAAACTCCAAGCAAGCTAACTTCTTGCCCTTTCCTCATTTCAGGCTCACACTGAGTTTGTTTTATTATCCATCCTTGGATGACTTTGGTAATTCAATCACCCATATCAATCTTTCAAATTGTATCAAATTCTAACCAATATGTTGAACTCCTATTTTGTTCCCTATGCTAGGAATCATGCTGTATGTAATATGAGTGTGATGTTATGATGTGATTTCTGCTATCAATGGACTGTCTCTCCAACAAGTGAGTCAAGATTAAAGCATAAAGCACTCAAAGACCACTAGAATCCAATACATCAATAGGAGGGATATAAAGGAGGGGTAATTTGGAGTTTGAATGAGCAGAGAAAGCAAAAGGATAAGCCTTAGATGCAATCTTGTCTTTTAATAGACATTGAGGATGATACATGAGCATGTGGGTCTAAGTGGGAATGAACACAGCATGTACAGGACACATTTAGACACTGCTTCTTTGGTCAAAAGCACCGTACTGCAGAACTGAAAGTTGGGTGAATTCTGATTATGAAGGTCTTGAAAGTTAAGTAAAGAGGAATTGAAACTTGATAAACCCAAATAGTAGTTAAGGGGATTATCTGAAAACAAAACAAAACAAAACAAAACAAAAAACTTGAAAAAGCCATTGAAGAAATTCAGGCATGAAACAATTAGATTTGAGGGCTATGGGGTGGCAGGAAGGATGGAAAGAAAGGATTAACTCTAGGACACATTTTACAAGATAGACTCTGGCTTGAAGGCCAGTGGTTATGGGAGGTGAAGGAAAGGGAGGAGTCAAAAATGACTCAGATGTTTCTCCCCTGGGAGGCTGCCTACTGTTACTGGCACATGTGAGAATAGAGAAACTGGATGGGGCAATCCTGGACAGAAGAAGAATGATATAAGTTGTGAGCTTCCCAAGAACAATCAAGATAGAAAAGGAAATTATTTACTCTGGGTCCCTCAACTATTACTATTACAATTAAATCATGAGTGTGCTGGTGAGCTTGGTCCACCTAGAATCTTGTCTTCAGACACTTGCCTTCACTTCCATGATAAACATAAAAAATCAGGAATAATGAAACCTCACTCCTCTGACTTTCACAGCCCTCACCGGTGAGATGCCTTATGGACGCTTTCAACATAAAACTACACAGTCGTTTCTTCTTAACGACCCAGGTGGCATGGGTATAACAACATTCATGGATCCCACAAACCGCCAATTAATCAATAATTTCAATCTTCCTTTTCACATTTTTTCCTTGAGCTGCTGACAAGTAGAAACACCAGTTGAATTCACTTTTACAGCCATGCTCGCTCTATGAGAGTGCTAGTAAGTGTATGAGGAAGAGAAAAGAGATGCTGTGAATTCAAATGAGCCAGACCTCAGTATTGCTGTTGCTAGCACTCATGACCTGGATAAAACCACTCTGTCTGCAGGTAACAACTGTGAGGTTAAAATCCAGACTCAGGCACAGGGTAACCATGTGAACACTGGTAAATTACTTAACATTTCTGGGCCTCAGTTTTGTCATCTTTAAAATAGGGGTGGGCCGGCTGAATGGCGCATTGGTTAAGAGTTGGCTTGGGACGCCAGCTCTGAGCATCAGGACCCTGGTTCAGATCCCACATGAGGGCCAGTAATGCTGCGCCCTCTACAGCTAAGATGGTGAACAACAGCTCGACCTGTAGCTGGATTGCCGGCAACAGCATAGGCTGCAGTGCGGCTGGCCGGCAGCCAGAGTGCACTTTCATGAGCCGCCATGAGCGGCTGTCCAATGGCAGGGGTCAACTGCCTCACCCAGGAAGAGCACAATGATAATACAAACGTGGGCCAGTGAAGCGATGTCCACAACTAGACAGAAGAACAAAAGGACAGCAACTTGACTGCTCCCCGTCCCCGATTCTCCAACCCCCTCCCCCAATTTCCCAATAAAATCCTTAAATAAATAAAATAAAATAAAATAGGGGTAATCAATAGTTCAAAGAGATGATGTGAGTCCTGACTAAGGAAATATTTGTGAAGTCCTTAGCAAGCATAGTATCTGACGCAGGATAAAGTGTTCAACAAATGTTCACCCTATTATTATTTTTATTTGTCTTTGAAGACAAAAAGTATGCTGTGGAGGTCAAGAGACGTGGTAGGAATGTCAGCGTTGCATTTACCATAGGCTCTGAGTCACATCTGGATGGGTGGTATTTGGTATATCCCGGTGGTAATGCAAATGTGTATAGAATTCAGTGAGCCATGGGCTTCTGTCTGTCCCCAATCCCTATTTTCAGGTGTGGGATGGACTGAATTTCATATCTTATGAGGGCATAGAGGTTTGAGAAAGTGACAGCCTCAAAATGACTGGGATTTAATTCAGTGTGTAGTACTACTTGTACAATATAATTTCCATTGTGCTTTTAGTGATATTTTCAACCACTTGAAAAATATCATTTTTCATTAGCTTCTTAAAAATGCGACTCCCTGTTTGGCAAGGCTGCATTTTTGGAGTCCACTTATCTCACAATGGCAGGGTTTTCCCATTCTTGAAAAGTAGTCAGTTCCACAGTAATTAGGAGCTGCTTGCCTGCACTTTCAGGGGCATGTCTGTGTTAAAAAGAGACACAATTAACTCACTGCACATTACAGCTTGGCTGAGTCTAAATGAATTTTGGAGAGTTTTGCTTTGTTTTCCTTTGCTCCTAAGCATAGGATGTTGGCTTTAAAGTTTGTCTGTTCACAAGCCACTGCATGTCGGGTTTCCTTTAAGAGGTTGGAATGGATTCAAATTTGGTGCCTCAGCCCATTTCTTCCCTGTGTGAACAAGAGGTATGGGGGCCTGCCTGCCAGGCTTTGGAAACTTTCTTTATCTGGAACTTACTATTTACATAAGCTGTCGGTGGCAACACAAAAGGGGATACATGAAAGCAGAAGATGCCAGAAGTAAGTGTTTTGCCTGGACTGGTGCTCAGCATGGTAGAGACTGCAGCAGTTTCCTTACTCACCCCAAATCCAGGTGCCATCATTCAAAAGGACACAGAGGGAGTCCTTTGAGTTGCTAATTATATTTGGTCTGCATGACTTTGTCCTACAGACCTGCCCAGCTGTTCTGAGAGGAGAATGTGCCCACGGGAGACAACTCCCGTTCTCACCATAGCTGAGTTTCAGCTGGGGTGTAGTCTGAAGTTTCATCCTCATTTCTCTATTGCCCAACTAGCTCTGAAGAAGTCACTGCAGCCCAGAAAGGATTTTAATTCTGCTAAGCGAGACCTGGTTTTTATGGTACTGCAACTCATGCAAAATTCGTCAGACAGAGGAAGCCTTCTACATTGAATACTAATATTTAGGATAACTCTGATGAATGTGTTGGAATGCACCTCTTCCCCATAGTTCCATATTTCATGATACAGAGAAGAGGTGTTTCTATACCTAATTTCTCATTTTTAGTCTACTTTTGCAAAACCTAAATAATGCAATCTGAGAAACTGGTACTGACTATACTACATGTAAAAAATGTGAGTCCAAGGGCCGACTGAGTGGCTCAGTTGGTTAAGAGCTCTCTCAAGAGTGTGAGCAGAGCTCTGAGCAACAGCAGTTCGATGCCCAGCCCGAGCAGAGTTGCCAGCTGAGCTGCCAACAGGTGACGGTGACTCAGCTAAGAAAAAAAAAAAAAAAATGTGAGTCCATGAGCTTAAAGATAGGCTCTGGAGCCAGGCTGCCTTGGTTCAAATCCTGAGAAAACCACTTCTGAACTGTGCAATCTTGGTCAAGTTACTTAACCTCTGTGTGCACTGATTTTCTCGCCTGGGAAATGGAACACATTGCCGTTACTTCCCGAAGTGCCTGGCACATGGTATGAGATTTTTAAAATATATTTATTAGTGCATGTTAATCTTTTAGTGTAATAGATGTGGGAAACAAAGAAAACTAAAAATGAAAAACAGAATAAAAATATCTAAATCCAAATTGTCATTTCAAAGTTATTCTCTATCATAAGAGAAAAGAAAAGGTAACTGTGGCTATATGAGTTTTAGATTCTCTAAATTACAAAATAGCACCTCCAATTATAAGATTACATTTTATACTCTATGGATTATCGGATGAGTTGAAATCTTGGACATAATTTGTTTCTGGCTCTTTGTATATGAGGGTAAGATATGACATAAACCTCGTGGACAAAGAATAAGTTATGGTAATTTCTAAAAACTCTCTGTCTTATCCCACATGATTGAATTTTGGCAAATTGCAACCTCCCTCGGTTCCAGTGTTCTCATCTGTAAAGTCAGAGTATCCCTTCAAATTCTAATATCAAACCAGTAAACTATTTTTTAGGCTAAGATTATAAGATCTGAGAAATTGGTACAAATACTTTTAATGTTTGAACTTTCCTATAATTTTGTTCTCTCCTACCTACAAACATAAAGGTAAAACACCTCATAGCTAATTATTATTAGAGTATGATAATGGGTCCACAGTACAAATTGATTATTCATCTTCTTTTAAATATTGTGCTTTTGCAAAGCCTTTCAGATTAGGTGTATCATGCATTTGTCACATGGTTCTCCCAATATTTTCTTCATAAGTAAGTGGAATTGTACGTGCTTTTTATTATTTTCTCCGTGAATCTCTAAATTCTATCAGGTAACACCAATTAGATTAAGACTACTCACTCAACACACCTTATATTTGTCTCTTGGAACTTTCATAAGAGGTATTTTATATAACTGAAAAACCTTTTAAAGCAAGAAATTGGTGGAAATGATTGTGGAAAGAAGCTATAAACTCATTCTATCACTATCATTAGCAAATCGATAGCCAGCATCTTAAACCAGAATAGTTCAAAGAGTCATTTGTCCTTATGTTATGAATGCATTTATTTCTGAAGTCCATGCTACTTAAGGTATGCAAGAATACGTTAATTCCAACAGCATACAATGGAATTAATCTGCTATAACAGACTAATATATGCACAATATGAAGAGCACAAAATTATGCTGTTTTTATAAACAACCTAATAAAATCTCATCAACACCTTTACATAATAACTTGGGCAAAAGTCCCTTAGAAATGACAAGGTGCTATTCAAATATAAAGACATTTTTTCTAGCACCAAGAATTTAAATGCTTTACACTAATTGAATTGATTTTTTTTTTTCAGTTATCCTATTGGGTGTAATTCAATCCATTGTGTCTCTCATTTTTATTTCTTAGGACTGGGTGATTGAGAAGCACTGTGCTTTTTGAAATGTCACTAACACATTATTCTGTTTACAACTAATTCAGCATAGTATTCTTTCATATAGCAAAAAGCCATAATTTATCTGAAATACAATCTGATTTGCAGAAATTTGATTAACAAGAATCTTTAGAAGATGGCTGCTTTATGAAATGTGAAACATCCAACCTGGCTTTTACTGAAGTAAAAGCATTTACTTGAGTAAAATACTTAATAAGCATTTCTTATAAAAATGCTTAATAAATATTTCTACTAAGAAAACTGGCTCCAAAGTTTGTGAACAAAATAAAAAACAACATTGATCAAACTATTACCCCTCAGTTCTAAGGTCTTGTCTCACTCTTTTCTGCATTTTCATTCTGGATCCAAAAGAAAATAGTGACTGAGCTAGGCATTATGCCCATTTTATAACTTGGCAATGCTAAATGTAAGTGAAACAACACTAATTGGAA
Organism: Aselliscus stoliczkanus; assembly: GCA_033961575.1. Classification (NCBI taxonomy): domain Eukaryota; kingdom Metazoa; phylum Chordata; class Mammalia; order Chiroptera; family Hipposideridae; genus Aselliscus; species Aselliscus stoliczkanus. The sequence goes on from CM066731.1 coordinate 157,609,127, forward strand.
ACAACCCTCTCTTAAACTAAATTATATATTTGTGCCACTCCAATATTAGCCTGGCAGAGAGAGAAGTGATTTTTATAGCAGTACTCTGGATTCTGTTCATTCAGTTAATCAAATACCAGGCTATTTTGGGTTTCTGCTAGAACACAAAAGTAAAGGATGATCTAGCTGAGATTGCTACTTATTTTTGTTGTACATACCATGGTGACATTTATGAGGTGAATAATAAATGAGTCAAAAATTTTATAGGTAAAATTTAAAATATATTCTGGCTCCTATATGCTTTGTATTTTTCTAGGTAAATATTATAGGCTCTCCTTTCTAACTAATTCAAAAAACTGAAGGAAAAAAAAGTAAGTATTATACAAATACTTTCAAGTGGAAACACTGTTCAAAAAAATAAATTTTATAATGAAACACCAAAGTGGTATCAAAGTAAGTTGTAACTGGAATTCGTAAGTTAGGGAAACAAACAAACCTCGTTTACTTACACGTTGGCTTTGCTCTTGGAGGAAATTTGGTCCGTGTTATAGCCAAAATTATGAAAATAATGACTGGCCACAAAATCAAGACAAGTGTCCAAAGCTGCAAAATAATGATAGGAAAATATATTAATTACATTGCTGAACCAAAAAAAAAAAAACCTGACTAGAAGTACATCATACTATAAAATTTCAACATGAGACAGGTATTTGCTTGTAAATATTGTTAATAAGAATGAAATGAGAGGGCCGGCCGAGTGGCGCATTGGTTAAGCGCTGGTTTTGGGATGCCAGCGGCCCCGGTTCGGATCCCACATGAGGGCCAGTGACACTGCCCTCTACAGCTAACAACAGCTCCACCTGGAGCTGGGCTGTGCGAGCCCCGGTGATGGTGTGGGCTGCAGCCCCTGCTGCAGTGGGCTGCCATAGGCTACAGTGAGTGGCCCGCAGCCAGCGTGAGCGGCTGGCAGCCAAGAGTGAGCTGCCAATAGCCGCGGTGAGCGACATCCAGAGGCCAGCGACCGATCTGCCTCATCCGGGAAGAGCGCAATGACGATACCAACAGTGAAGCAACATCCTTCGCAACTAAACTGAAGAACAAAAAGACAGCAACTTGTCTGTTCCCCTTCCCCGATTTCCCAACGCTGTTCCCCTCCGCCAATTCCCCAATAAAATCTTTAAAAAAAAAAAAAAAAAAAAAAAAAAAAAAGAATGAAATGAGAGATTTTTAAAACTTCAAGAGACCTAGAAATGAACACAGGAATTTTTCCAGGCTTAAAACATTAAAATAATCTTCTGAAGACCCCTTTCCGGTCACCTCTCATGACTGCGCCAAGAGTGGTGATCTTAAAATTCAAGTCTGATTAGCAACTTCTTGTCTTAAAATCTGTTAGGTTTCCCAGTAGCCTTTGGATAAGGCTCAACATTATATACAGGGCATACAAAACCCAACATAATTGCAACCTAGAACTGTCATGACTTCCAATGTCAATAGTCCATGCTCAGCAATAAAGATTAGTGTGTGATATTGGATAATGGCTCTATAGACATTCTTGAACAAATGAATGAATAAATAATTGAGTCAATGGAGTAAATGAGTAAACAGGAACTAAAAGCTGTGTGCAACCCCCATAGTACTATAAATAGTTCATGTGTCTGCTTCTATCATGGAACTTAACATACTCTTATCATCAATAATTTCCCTTTTGCCTGGCTCACAAAATAAATTGGCAATTCTTATATGGCAAGAACAGTGTCTTATTTGTCACTAAATTTTCACTAGTACACAAAAGATGGTCAAAAAATGTATACTCTATTGAAATTTCTTTAGAAACTTTCACTGTAAGACACTTCAGAAGTGGCTTTTCTCCCTCATCTAGACATGATTGAATTCATAAGACATTAACTGATTAATATTTTACATGACTAAAGTTGTTTAAGTAAAATTTCTCAAACGTGTATTCACAAGAATATTAACCATGATACACAAGCAGTTACAGTGTTCAAACCAAACCATACAGAACAGATCTTGCCTATATTTAAAAAAGTAAAACTGGGACTGGCCGAGTGGCACAGTGGTTGGGAGCTGGCTTGGGACGCCAGTGGCCCTGGTTCCATCCCACATATGAGGGCCGGTGACACTGCCCTCAAAAAAAAAAAAAAAAAAAGTAAAACTGTTTCTGCCTGGTTATGCAGTCAGACTTGTTATCATTCCTCCCCCACTTTCAGAGATAATTTTCTTTTGCCAGACCTCAAACTATTGCCTGGGGCTCTTCCATTCTCCAAAACAGTCCAGAACCACCTAATTATTAACCCTTAATAAATGCCAAACCTATATTTTCTATGAAAATCTCGATTGTGTGTCTAACAGCACGGCTCTCCTTGCTGACAGGCCGTCACCAACTTCTCAGATTTCAGGCTTAAGAGCAAGTTTTTAAAAAGGAAAGAAGTTTATTATTTGTGTAAGGTGCTGGGTTTGATCACAGCTGAAAAGCTCCCAGACGGGCCAAGCATCGTAATCTATGGAGCACTTCTCAAGGAATAGTGTGCATCCCCAGTCACCTAAGGGTCTTGTACACGTGCAGATAGGAACCCAGTAGACCTGAGAGGGCAGAGATTCTGCATTTCTAACAAGCTCTAGGTGGGTGCCGCTCGTGCTGCTGTGCAAGGACCACACTAGGAGTAGAGTGGCTCTAAATGTATGCCACCCCACCTCACTAGCAGGGTAGTTTTTAAAAGTCCTAGAATATATATACATATATATTTTTTTGAAACTTCTTTTGAGATCATCTAATGGATAGAATTCAAGGCATTCTTAAACTTGGATAGGCAAAAAAAAAAAAAAAAAAAGATTACATTTTTATTTCCTCTAGCTTGTGATTGAAATTTAGCATTTCCATTGATGAATGTAGGTAATGAACTACAACGTATTAGAAGTACCGGTGACATAGCCACCAATAGGAGCCACAGATGTTTCCAAATCACAGTATCATTGTTGCAGACACCTCCAAGTGCTGTTTACACTCCGTCATGACATGAAAATTACAATAGCTGTGAGTTCACACTATGTATTTATCTATTTAATGATATAATAAAGAAACACATATTACCATAGGATACTTTTGCTTTTTAAAACCTTAATAATGGAATATCAATATAATTGGTTTTAGTTATAATCCCTTTTCATTGTCTTAAAAATATTTTCTTAGGGGGCGGCCGAGTGGCTCAGTTGGTTAAGAGCGTGAACTCTGAGCATCAGGGTCACCGGTTTGATTCCCACATGGGCCAGTGAGCTGTGCCCAGCTAAGCTGCTGCTGAGCTGCCAACAGGTGGCAGGATGGCTCAACTGGTGACAGCACGTGCTTCTAACAACAAGGTTGCCAGTTCGACTCCCGCATTGCATGATGGGCTATGCCCACACACAACTAAGACTGAACATGGCACCTTGAGTTGAGTGGCCAGACCTGCCGTCAGGTGGCCAGATGGCGACTGGACTTGAATCTGAGCTAGCTGCGCCCTCCAAAACTAAGATTGAAGGACAACAACTTGGCTGTTCCCCTTCCCCAATTCCCCAATAAAATCTTTAAAAACAAACAAAACAAAACAAAACAAAACAAAAAAATCATTATTCTTAGAAGAGCCATATGTTTCCCCAGGCTGCCGAAGACATCCATAGCATAGAAGAGGCTAAGGAGCCTTGATCTGATCCAACTCCTCTTTTTATTCTCTGAGATACAGAAGGTTAGCATAAGTTATCCAGTCATGTACCCAGTTGGGAAATAGAGCAGGGGAGAAGATCTGAATATCAAAATACTTAGGGTAGAATTTAAAAAAAAAATTATCCTACTGCTCTGAGGAACAAATAAGAAAGCATATTAGAAAAGCACAAGTGCTATGGAAATATAAGATGTATTATTATTCTAGACTAGTCTCTGATATAGCCAAAAGTTAGAGTCTGTTCTTCAAAGCTCCTAGATACAAGATATCATTTTTATTCTATGTGACTCATTGAAATACAGACTATAAAGAATTAAGGGTAAAAAAATGTAATATTTGTGGATTTGTTGGTTTTATATTTGAAGTCATAGTTATTGTTAAAAAAAAAAAAGAATTCATCTGAGTAGGTTTAGTGCCCCATCGCTACTTTCAGAAGCATCTATTCATTGTACTTTAGTAACCTTATGAGAATTCAGTGAGCAGCTGACATCAATTGCACCAACACAAATATACCTTCACATTCAAATAAGGGGCATATGTTGTGGGATATCTTTAAGCAGCCATTTGGTTGATCTAATATGATGGTTTCATCAAAATGTTTTGGTAAATTTTGAAATTCATTTCAGACACGATTTAAATCCAGACCAAAATGTAATCTATATCAGAGTAGTTTAAGGCAGTTTAGACTGTTATAGGTAAAAAACAACAGCCAGCTCCTAAGCGATCTATTATCACAAGATTTCCCCTGGGATTGTAGGTCAGAGAGGTTTAAAGAACATTTCTGCACACAGCATTTTAGAAGGATAATAAATACAAAGCCATTCACACTGGGATCTCAGGAATGTTAAGCTTGACAAGTTAATCACAAAAGCAAGAAATAAACAAAATGTAAATTATCATAGCAGCAGGATTGCTCTAACACCATTCTAAATATTATCATAAATTACCAAGAAGCAAATGTAGCACCAAGGGTCCAAATACTAAACAGATGAGCCATAGCTTTTCTTTTGTTTGTTTAGAGAAAGGATTAATATATTGATCTTACACATATAGATATTGGGGCTACTTGGAAATTTTGGGAAAAGCAGTTTTTAAGAGTTTCATATTTTGGTTTATATTTTGATTGCACCCTCCCCTTGACTCCATGCCTTATTTGCATTTCATCCTCCCCGCAACCCTGCTTTCTTGACATGAAGGGCATAGGCCCATAGAGTAATTTATAATTCCTTATAAGCTACTGAGCCATGGCATTTGTCTCCTTTTATTCTCCAAGGTTTATTTTCTCATGAGATTTCCCATTCGGTTCTCTTTCTTTTCCCTTTTCCTTCCTGAAAAATTCATTGCTAAAAGTCCTTAGGTGGGGTGTAGCAAGGGAAGTCCACCCTAGGACTGCAGGTAGCACAGTGACACAGTGTGGGAGGTGAGTCCCTAGTGAGGTGAAGAGGACCCCCACAGTACAGCAGGCAAACATGGGTGCCAGTGCCTAAGTGGGGTCAGGGCGTTGTCTCTGCAGGTTGACGAGTAGGAGATTGGTTTCACGGAGGGAGGTTGGCCAAACGTAAATGTATTCCCTATGAGAGGAGCCAGGTTCCTCACTATCCATCAGGGAAATTATAAACATGGAAAAGGGAGAAAACTAGAATGAATGCTTTGGTTTTGGGTTAGAATTAAGGACCTAAGTATGAACTGGTTTCCAAAATATAGAGAGACATGAAATATAGCTATACGTGTGTGTATAACTTATTTCCTTCTTTCTGGTTCCACAAGTTGTTTCTGCCTCATTATATCTTTCTATGTCCTGAAAATAACCATTTTCAAAGAAACACTAAGTTTTTTTAGTAGACAGATGAGAGCTAAGTGTGCGTGTTGCTATTGGAGTATCACTGTTTTCAAGACAATGCAGAGCAACAGAATATATGTATAATATATGGAGACACAGAGATAGATGATAGACAGATAAATATAGATGATAGATGATGATAGATGATGGATAGATAGATAGATAGATAGATGATAGATAAGTAGATAACTAAATAGGTGATAGCACCTCTTGCACTAGAGTGGTTTGTAGTTGGTTGTATCTAAAATGAATGCTAGTGATTATCATTATAAGTTTCAAATTGCAATGGGCTTACTTTGCCTAACTCTGAAAATAAATAAAAGTAAAATGTTTAGGATGAAGATCCTCTTTTCACCTTCATGAAATCATAGTCTTGGAGAGTCTTAAGAAAATTAGGGTTTAACATACACTACAATAATCAATTATATAAGGTTTATATATTTGCTCATACGATAAAAATTATTGAGGATCTACTATATATCAGGCATTGAAGATAGGGCAATTATAATTTTCAGTCTTTTGAGGAAGGGAAACGTTAAAAAGATAATTATAACCACATGTAATAGATAACGCCGAGACATCGGAGGTAAGAGTATGGAAGGAAGATAAAACAAGGGAAGCTGAGTCTAAAATTTAAGATGAAAAGGGCCAGGCAGAAAAAAAGATATGTATGTTGGATGGAGTGTGAAAAAGAAGTAGGAGTCTTCAGCAGAGGAAACATATGGGTGAAGACCCACAGATGGGAAAGGGGGTAAAATATTCCAGGAAAAGAATTAAGTCCCAAATGACTGGTGTACTAAGAGTCAAGAAAACATCTCTGCCATATGGTTATCAGGCCTCTACTTGAATGCCTCTAGTTCACAATTTCATAAGACTTTTTTATTGCTGAGCAATTCATATTACCCGATTTTTTTTTCTTTTACCAAGGTGATACTTTCCTATTTTGTGTTAACACTTATTTGTCTTAGCTTGGACTCTTCTTTCACATGAGAATTCTACACGTATTCAAAGAGACCAATACCCGTCTCCTCCTGGGTACCAAGGCCAGTTCCTTCAGCGATTCCTTGTTAAATATGATTTGAAAATGTCTTTCCCAAGATAAATTCTTGTAGTCAAATGGTCTCTTTATAATTAGTATCAGAATTCAATACCATACCACAAATGATAACAGCTAATATTTATTGACTGCTTAGATGCTCTGTTGAGCACTTAACATGCACCATCTTATTTAATATAACCACCTCATTTTCTTCTTGCAGATGGGAAATTAGAATCTTTGAGACTAAATAAGCCTTCCTTCTCTAAGCCACTAAATGGTAGACCTGATCTTTGAACCTAGGGAGCCTGGCTTCAGCACCTGCACAGTTAGCCATTAAGCTATGTAGCCAAACCACTACAGACCAAATTACAAGCTCTCTTTGACCACAAAACTATACCATTATTAGTTCAGCCTATAGGAGCATTAAAAGTCATTTGAAGGTCACCCTGTAACCTCAAATCATAACATTTTATTACAAACTGGGACATAAAACTTGCCCAACCTTCCATAAACTACATTGTTTCATCCTTCCTCTTCTATTTTACCTTTCTGCAGTGTCCCATCATTCAAGGATGACTGTTACTTGATGGTAACAAGAGGACTCCAAAACGGGGAGAAAAATGACACTGTTCTCTCCATTCAGTGGGCTTTCTACTGAACAATGTCATCCATATAAATGACCCATCAAAAAACTGAGATCAAGGAAATTTTCTGAAATCTGTATTTATAGATTATAATGCATTTTGGAGATTGGTAAACTTTCTATATGATGTATGTGAAAACAACACATTTTTAGTGGACTTTAAGTTAATGTATTTCTCTATTGCTCTCATTTCTAAAATGTCTCCATCTCATTTACTTTTCATTGATGGGCTGAACTAATAAAACATGCATGTCTAGGTGCCAAACGCCATAATCAACAGGTAGATCTAATTTTTTTTTAATAATTAAAAGGTATTAAGGGAGTAAATGGTACAGATCCTGAGGAGGGAAGAGGGCCTGTAACATTTGAGTATATAGTTGAATGAATTGTTTAAGGCCTAGTTCATTTTAATATGATTTAGATTAAATTTGAGATCAGAGTTTAATCCTAAATTGTTTCAATTAAAAAATTATTTTAACATATAGGCCAAACTACTCCAAAATTTTGAAGCTTAGACTTCCTCATTCTCCTGCTACTCAGAGGGAAAGTTATATGAGCAAGGCAGGGAGGGGAGGAAGTGTCAAATTTGATCCAAAGTGTTAGAAGCTTATCAAGCTGTGGGAATGTCTATGATAGAAAAAATAGTTCTATCATCAACTGAGCTAGAGTGTGATCCACTAGATAAATAGTTACAACAGAAAATAAACAGCTGCAGTTAATTTTCCTTCTTTAGGTCATAAGTCTGGAATTAGATTCCACTTCTATAGACATTTGAAATCACTCCTTGATATGCCTATTTAGAATCCATCTTCTTAATGAAAGATAAATGCTGATCTTACACTATTGAGCCTTTCAGCCTGTAGTCTCTTTGCTGTCCTAGGACTCTCTTTCCTGTCATTAACTAGCATCTCATTAGGTGAGCCTCCCTGTTGCTAACCATCTCCAGTGGAATTCATCTGCATTTTTCCATTATTTTTAGAGTTAAATTACAAACCCAGCAGGGTAGCAACCACATCTAATTGATTTTCCCTATTACCTAACTTTTCTGTTGGTTCTTAAAGGATATTTTTTTCACACACTCTTAGTATTCATTGCAATTGAGAAAAATGATATAAACAAAGCCATTTCAAAATGAAGTTGGAGCCACCATTTCAGAGAAATGGCTTTGTGCATCTTGGTTCTTGAAACTTTGAAATGTTTGGCTTGGGCAAAATAACTGTTAGCCAGATCAGAGCAGCACTGTCTTCCAAACAACTCTTTGTAGCACTAATAGGACTGCCAATAGGACATCCTGACCACAAAAATTGAAAATTAAAGATACTCTTTATAATTGGTAAACAGCCATCTATAGATCTAAAGACTAACTTATTAACACCAATAGAAATTCCTCCCTTCTATTCATGTAATTATTTCCCTTCCCTCTCTCATAAAGATCCCTTGCCTTGACCCCATAATTAGAACACAGTTTTTGGGTGGGTTTCTGCACTTCCAAAAAAGCAATTTTTTTTTATCTCAAATAAATGCTGTTGCCTTCCACTTTGACTTTTTACTTTTTGGTTAACAAATAGGGTGTTAGAATCGGGTTCTGAAGTGGCCTTCCCTTTATGGACCAGAGACCCCTGGAACCTACGAAGGTACCCACCCACACGAGCGTCTCTTGTGTTTACTGCTTCCAAAGATCACGCACTCCCCCCAATGTTGAGTCCTCTCAGGCTCTTGATGTCCCTTGTTTTTGGCTGAGGTCAGTGCCTGTCTTTGAGATCAGAAAGTGTATCCCTTAGGGAGACATTGCCCTGGCAACCATTGTACGTGTACCGGTGTGGCAGTTGCCACAGGTGCTTGCTACCACATGAAGAATTTTCCTCTGAAGGGGCTTGTTTCATGCTTGTAAAGTGTTCCCTGGGGGGTGAGTAGCTCACCGGGATTTTTTTCCCCCCCTTGGTGGGTGACTGTGCATTTTTGTTGCATGGTGTTTGTTTTTCTCTTTCTGTATCTCTGACTGTTGTGTTGTTTGTCATAAGAAAGAGATTCCAAAGGGAACATATCCAACATATCCAGTTGTATCCAGGCATAAGTCCTACAAACCTGTTGTCCAGGCTGCTTCCCACCCCGTGTAAACTGACAGTTTTTGCATATCTCATCAGACGAGAGTCTATCTAAACAAATTTTACTGTGGGTTAATTGCACATGAGGTAAAAGCTATTGCCAAGGGAATCTTGGAAGCCAAAGCCACGAAATTAATAGACACAGGTAGAACATTTAACAGCCAGAAGGGCACTTGACACCTGAAATTAAAGCACCTGGTCACAGAATGGGTTAGATTGACATAAGGTTGCCCACTAACCTCAAGAAAATTTGCGTGCAATGAGGTACTCTGCAGACCATGACACAATTTCCAACCCCAAGAACATCCCTCTTATTAGGTATTAGTTTGGTTCCAAGAGACTCAAGGCTTAGCTAAAGCTGTTAATGTGCATTTAGTAAGACACCAGTTTTTCCTTTAGTCTTGACAGTTTGGCTTTTTGCCCTATGAGAATATCTTCTTTGGTCTCTGCATTCTAGAAGGTGTGGACATCAGTGTTGACCTAGCAGCCAGGCAAGTAGGCTGGGGATTTGGAGCAGTTGTATCCAGTAGGTCGGAAGCAGAGGGTAATATCTGGGGCTTATGACTGCCACCTCTTTGTCTTTCTGTCCAACTGTGCCAGCTCTCAGGGGAATTTTTAACATGGGAATTTCATCCTCTAAAATTTACCAAGAAGTCCCTTCCTGAGGAACTCCAGCTGCTTATATGTACATACTTTTTGGCCCTCCCTCTTGTGTGTTTTTAAAATGGACCAACTTGGCCAAAATAACTTACAACTCTATTGGCCATTCTGGAGAAACTTTGTTTTAGATAAGGCAACTTAAATCCCCTCCCCCCTCTTAAAATCTGAGAGGATTTCAGACCTCTTGGAGAACATGGAATGTATTCTTTGATTGGTATACAGGAGTTTCTAAAAGACAAAATGACTTCAAAAACAGCCCTAGGAGGATGGTAAGAAATCTTTGGCCACCTGAGCAGGTAACCTTACCTTAAGCACTTAAACACAAGAATTTCCATAAGACTTCAAAAAGTATTTTTACTATTTGTCCTGCCTGAAATCTGATAAGACATTTTAAAGAATTTAAAATCTCAATGAACAGAAATTTGACAGAATTGAAAGCTGATATTCTAAATCTGATTGAAAATTTAAGCCTTTTCAGCTATTTTCCAGGTCCATCTATGTATAATCAGGAAATAGATCAGCTGGAAGCCATTGTCCAAAAATATCTTTGTCTTGTAAATCTCTACAAAATTGGAAATGTAAACATAGTCCACAGCTGCCTAAGACTGAGTCCAGTTAATTCAATCAATAGGACCTGAAACCGAAGGAAAAAATAAAATAGGAAAGTAGAGATTGTTTTTAAAAGCACAAGAGGCTAAAAAGGCTCCCTTGTCTTTTTAAGTCTTTATTTTTTATGGACAGATATTGTCTTATTCTAATGCTTTGACAAATGTGCTTTAACTTCAAAAAAATTTATGTACAGTGCCCTAGCATACAGGCTTCTACAAACTTTCAGATCACACCACTGAACTGAGTAAGAATTTATAGAACCCTAATTGGCTTCAGAGAAAGGACAAAGAACAACAAGAATTAATTAAATGAGATTAAATGAACTAATGAGGTTGATTATAATTTTTACACTTTTTTGTTGAAATATTGCTGAATTTTTTAATGCTTTGTTCCTCCAGATGTTTTTTTTTTTTGAGGGCAGTGTCACTGGCCCTCATATGTGGGACCCGAACCGGAGCCGCTGGCTTCCCAAGCCAGCGCTTAACTACCACGCCACTCGGCCGGCCCAAAGATATATGTTTGTTTGTTTGTTTGTTTTGTTTTTTTAGCTGAGCCATTCTGCCACCTGTTGACAGCTCAGGTCGGGCTGGGAATTGAACTGCTGTTGCTCAGAGCTCAGCTTGCACGCACTCTTGAGTGAGCTCTTAACCAACTGAGCCACTCAGCAGGCCCCCAGTTCCTCCAGATTTAAGAAAACATTTCTTTCTTTTTTTAAAAAAATCTATCCCTGAATTAAAGCAATTTGGTAAATTATATCTTTGTGAGCAGAATTGAAACGTTAATCTTTTTCTCCCTACCTGATCCCTCCAGAATTTGGAAACTGTTAATAAGTGAGTACTGCTATTTTCATGGTCATATAGTTATTTGCCTAAGTTCAATAAGAATCTTTTCTTTCAATGGGACACAAGTAAAAACATTAGTTATATTACCAAGGCTTTGACTAGAATGTCTTGTTTGAGAGAGAGATACATAGACTCAGATGTGATCAGGCAGCTTTAAGAAACTAAGATTGACTTAAGGAAACCAATCAAGCTTCCTTTGAAAAATTGGCCTGGTACCTTGCTTATAGGGTTCACAGCCTCACCAGGAGGGTAATGAGGAAGGTCACTCCCTGGCAGGCACAGGAACCTCAGGATATTTTGGGGACCTCAAGAAGAAAGGAATTAACTCAACTCTAAAGGTACTCCAGGTGAAGTCTGTTGGCAAGTGTTTGGCTTGGCCTTTTAACCTCAAGAAGCTGTTAAAAAATTCAGTCTAAGGGATGGCCAAAGGGCTCAGTTAGTTAAGAGCTCGCTCAAGAGCGTTAGCTGAGCTCTGAGCAACAGCAGTTCGATGCCCAGCCCTAGCTGAGCTGCCACTAAGCTGCCAACAGGTAGCAGGATGGCTCAGCTAAAAAAAAAAAAATTCAGTCTAGAGATTTCTTATAAAAACTCCCAGCAAATGAGATTTAAAAGAGCCTGTATGATCAATTGCTATCTATACTTAATGCATATATGTAGATAATCAGGCCAAGTCTATTAAAACTAGACTTAATTATTATAAAACTAATTTGCTTGCAAGACATCTTTGGTAAAAATGGGGATAATTGTAAGGAGAAAAAAATTATGTTTCAATTAAAACTATACTATGCACTTATGGATATTAGTTCATTAGTTGTCTTTGAGGTTTTGTTTTCCACTTGTACACTGGATTGAATCCTGAATTCTTCTAGTCTACTCAAATATTGGGCCACAACTCTCCAGATAAACATTTACAATTTTTCTCCCACTTTTGACTTGGAATGTTTGAGAACTACAGCTGCCATTTTCCCTGAAAGCTGAATGTAAATGACTTGATTTAAACTTCACAGAAATCACCACAAATGCTCAAGTTTAGACAATCTTCATGCTTGATGTTCCAAGCCACTGAACAATTAATAATTAATAACATCATCAGAGACACTTCAAACTGCAAAAGATGCTTGTACTCTGACATCTAAAATTTTTCTTGACTGGCAGCCCCCTTGGCTCAGACACTGGTTTTTCACCCTTCACCTTTGTTTTTATTTTTGTTTCCATAGAAATGTCTCTTATTAATGAATCAGAAATGTCTCTGATTGCTTACACCACAGGTCTACCTCTGGGGAAGTAGAGACAGAACTGATAAAATTTAGGCACAGAGAAAAGGGTTAAATACAATGCCCACTGACACCCATGGTCCTTGACCTAGTTAGCTGGCTGCCCTCAAGTATTGGCTTCTCCTGAGGTCTCTTCTCCACATTGACTTAGTATTTTTTTTGTCATAGGAATTCTTGTTGTTATACAATTTTGTCTGCCTTACACAGCTTGATGTTATAAAGTCATCACTTGGGTAATGATCACGCAGAGCTTTGAGATAATCACTAAAGTCTATGAGACTTCATATAAAAAACCTAAAGGAACTGCCAAAGATGTTTGCCCATAAAGAAGCATGACCTAAGGCCTTCCTCTATTCTGGTGTCCTTGTTGCTCACATGTGGCCTAAGACTCCTAAGGAAACTGCTTTCCTTCCTACTTGGGACATGATATACTGGGAATGAGCCTTTCCAGTGACAGATCAACAAAGCTTTGAACAACTGATCGGTGTTGCTTTCCAATGGTTGACCAGTGATGCTTTCAAGGAAAGACCTCAATCAAAAAAGGGAAATAGGGGCCGGCCGAGTGGCTCAATTGGTTAAGAGCTCGCTCAAGAGTGCAAGCTGAGCTCTGAGCAACGCGGTTCGATGCCAGCCCGAGCTGAGTTGCCGTTGAGCTGCCAACAGGTGGCAGGATGGCTCAGCTAAAAAAATAAATAAATAAACAAACAAACAAACAAAAGGGAAATAAGGGCCGGCTGAGTGGCGCGGTGGTTGGGAGCTGGCTTGGGAAGCCAGGGGCCCGGGTTCGGTCCCACATATGAGGCCCAGTGACACTAACCTCGAAAAAAAAAAAAAATCTTTAAAAAAAAAATTATATAAGTGGAGCTATTTCAAAATAGACCAGAGCCACCGTCCCAGAGAAAAGGCGTTGCATGTCTTACTCCTTGAATCTTTAAAATGCTTGACTGTAACACCAAAATAACTTTTGGACTGAGCCAGGGCAGCCTTGTCTTCCAAACAACTATTTGTAGAACTAACAGGAAAGTGAGAGTCTTGATCACAAAGTCTGAAGGTTAAAGACCTTATTCAGAATTAATAAACAGCCATGCAGAGCACATGAAAAATTCAGCTTATTAGCACCAATAGAAATTCCTTCCTTCCATTTATGTAATCATTTCCCTTCCTTTTCTCATAAAAACTCCTAGCCTTCAACCCAGAACACTATTTGGGTTTCTGCCTAAATTAGTGCTTCCAGAATTTGAGCTCTGTTCTTCAAGTTCAAATAAACACTGTTGCGGGCCGGCGGAGTGGCGTGGTGGTTAAGTGCTCGCTGGCTTGGGAAGCTAGCGGCCCGGGTTCAATCCCACATATGAGGGCCAGTGACACTGCCCTCAAGAAAACAACAAACAACCAAAAAACCCAAACAAATAAACACTGTTGCCTCTTAATTTGGCTTTTTATTTTTAGGTTAACACAATGTAATTGAGAATTGATATTACCACTAATATTAAAAAACAGCAATATCTAAGGCCTCCTTAGCAAATATAATCTCTTTGTTGGTGAGCTTAACTCTGGGAAAGGAAACTCAACTCAGGAGCAAAAAAGAGACTCAACTCAGGAAGCAATAGAAAGAATAGATCTATTTTGGGGGGAAATCAGAATTTGAGTCCTTCAATTCACTGTGTGACCTTGGACAATTGCCTTGAACTCTCTGAAATCTATAAAACTGAAGCAGCTAGATAGTTTCAAATATCCAGAATTCTGATATATGATTTTATGGGGAGGAGGGAGAAACACTTACTCTAAGAACCATTTTGAAGGAATTCACCTCAGAAATTAAAGATCCCTGTCATCCTTCTTTTGCAGCCAAACCTCACATTTAGCTTACCACATTGTCGTTCTATCATTAGAGTATATAGCTGTTTAAAATTCTCTGATTTTCTATCATAGTATATATTTTTATAATGTTTCCTTAGTAATCCCCACTCTATTTTAATATTTTCACTATATTTTTGTTCTCTTTTTTTATTCTGTCTCATATAGCATTTGTTTCTCCATTAGCAAATTCTTAACTTCTTCCTTTATAGACAATCCTTCCCACTATCTTTCCTCTTATAGAATCTCTTCAAACCAGGCCAGAGGTGAATGTCGTGGTGGTGATGCTAGCATTTTTTCTTTGGCATTCCGTAAGGACTATACATTTTCAGTACCACACACAAACTAACTCCATTTTCCTCAGTATAAGCATATATTTTTAAAGTACCACATTCAGAATAATTACAAAGACAGGAATTAAAACATTTTCATTTTAAATAATCACTTGGTGGATGACAAAGCCCAGTTCCTACACAAAAACTATGTCTCTCCTCAAATTTATATACACCTGCTTTTCACATTCTCTGTCTTCTAATTTGTCTGTATTTTCTCTCTTCACAATTTTCTTTCATTCCTTCTCCTTGTAGATCTTCAATCCTAACTTTCCAACCTCCTGATTTTCTCATTTCTTCCTCTTGCATAACACTGGCATGTGGATATCCTTCCATCTGTGTCCTCATGTCTTCTTTCCAATACCAAGATAGAGGGCTAGCCCTAGGCAAAACTATGAAAAAAGAAACATCTTTCTTTGCCCCCTTTCCCACCACTTAGAATTGTCTGTCCTTCTTCTTTTGGCACCACTGTTTTCTAAAGGTCACTTGTGTTCTTCTAGTTGGTCATAATGGATTCAGGTGAGCTTTCTGTGTTACCCCAAATTTTGGACTTCTCCTGATCTCTCTTTCTACTTCAAAGACTTTCTGTCCTGTATCCCATTCTGTCAAGTTGCACTTAACTTCTGTATCATTTGATGTCCCAAAATGAACTAATAGCTTATGTATTCTCATGCCCTATGCAAAAGTGTAATTACCAAGGGCTTTTTGGGGATTTTGGCTAAATAGGAATAATACAAGGTATCTTGGTGAAAACATTTTAGTATGCCTAACTTCCTTCTCCAAATGTGCCATGTCCAACAGAAATTAACTAAAATTGAAAAAGACTCTAAAGTAGGAAATTGATATACCAGCTGTTTTACAGATGAGGAAGAAACTTATTAAAGTTTCTAAAAATAAAATGTCTCAATGAAAAATTTTTTTCATCTGAGGGGTGTTTATTTTTAATTTTTAGGTAAAATAGAATTTTAATGAAAATACATAACCTCAGAATCCTGTTTATCAGCCATAATTGATGTTTTCAGTTTCCCTATGCCTTTATTCTTAACTATTGAATTTTCATTATTTAAGAACTTTACTGTATATAGATTTCTTCCTCTCTCCCACAATTCCTTCTCTTGGATTTCCTTTCATCATTACATTGCATAAAATATGACACACAGTTTGCTCCAAATGTCTCTATAATCTATTTACCAAGTGTTTCACCATTTATAAAACACTTTGAAATACATTAACACATTTGGTTCTCACTACTCTATGAGATAGATCCAATAGATCTCATGCCCATTTTAGAAATGGGAAAACCAATGCTCAGAGAAACTGTGATAAGTGCTCAAGTCTTATAGCTGGTAAGGAGCAAAAACAAGAAGCCAACTCTCATCTTCTGACCACATCTATCTACCCAAGACTCTCTCTGTTGAACTCCACAGAAGCTACGATGAGATAATTATGGGAAGCTTTATTTTTGTGTTGTTTCCAGTTAAAAAAACAATGAAATAAAAATAGTAAAGATTTAAAATTTCATGACCAAACCCCACACCCATGCCTTATGATTTAAAACCCTACCCACCAAATTCACAAAGGTGAGTGAACATTTACTTCTCCCTCTTAATATATACATTAGGATACTTAAGTAAGGTGTCAGGCACTGTAAGCAAACCTAGAGTGAGATAAGATACACAGATAAAATGTTGGTTTCTATGACGCATACTACTTGCATAATATTTATATTATTCACATAAGCCTGGAAAGTACCACTCTAAAATGAAGTATTTTGAGTGCCTTTTTGGATTCTCTGGTTTTCAAACATCCAAATATGTAACAATTCACTTTAGAAGCCAATTCCTTTCTCAATCTCCTAGGACCTTATCTGGTGAGGATCTAATAGTTGGCTTTGTAGTTTAAAAAACAAACACGAATGTAAAAGCACAAAAAAAAGATGTTGCAATGAGCAGAGTAGACAGACTGCAGCAGGGAAATTAACTGATTCAATAATACTCTGGAAACATGGCACATACATTGGTTCTTGCTTGAAATTTCTAGTACATATTTTTTGGTACTAAAATTTCTAAGAAGCTTTTCTATGCAAACAGCCTTCAGGGCCGGCCGAGTGGTGCGGTGGTTAAGCGGCGGCTTGGGAAGCCAGCGGCCCCGGTTCGGTCCCACATGTGAGGGCCACATATACACTGCCCTCAAAAACAAACAAACAGCCTTCAACCTATCTACTTTCCATATTTTACTTTTCAACCACACTTTCTATTGCTTTTAGTTTTTAAGTACACTTCTCTCACATTTATTGTACCTTCCATCCGATGCTTATCTTCATCTCATTTTTAACAATTCATCAAGAAAATTTCTAAAAGCTTCTTGGCCAGAAACCTAGAATTCAACACTAGTTCCATCCTTTCCAATCCAACGCATCCTTTTCTTTACCCAGGGCATATCCTGATTCACCCTTTTAATTTACTGAAATCAAAACGCTGCTTTAGGGACAAGTTCAGACTCGCTCCATTAGCTAGAAGACAGATGCAGGATGGTTTCTAAATATCTTATTTCCTGCTTTAAAAATTGCCTTAAAACTCTTCTCTATTTACCTCTCATTAACATCACATTTTGGGATTGCCTGGACCATTGCCCTCAGGGCTCCGTCCCTTTTTTTACTCACCGGCTGCCTCTTGACACCTAACCAATTTTTCCAGACCAGGACCCGAAGCTGGTGAAACTGGAAAGCCATCCTCCAAACACCCAAACAATAATTTCTCTTTTTTCCGTCACCCCTCAAAAGAAGAATTAGTCCAACTTGCTGTATGTCAATGGGTCAAGGGCCTTTTCATGGCATAGCTTTTGTGATGGTTGGGGTAAGAAACCCACAGATTTTCTTTTCCAGAGATCTTCTTTTCCTGGGCAAGGATTGGTTTAATTCTTAACCAGGGAGCACTTCTCAATCAACTCTTTCTCCTAAAAGAGGATCCAAACCAGTATCCTTCACAGGCTTTTGCTTATTTTAAAAGAACATCCAGTTGCTGCTTGTTGCGTGAAGTCCAGACTCCAGAGAGAATGAAAATCATTCAGATAATGCCCCACTGTAGAAAAAAAAAAAAAAAGAAACGCTTAACCTCCACCTCCTACTCTCCATGAAATTAACTGCCTATCCACACCTTCACGAAGGTGTCAACCTGCACTGAACACGTCATGAGGAATTAGGTGGGACCCTTGCCAGGCCAGTAGGACTTGTCCTACATTCTCTCGCCTTCTTTACTACATAGGGACCTGCTCTACAGAGGCAGCACATGAGGAGCACTTTACATACTCTAGCCCAGTGACTCCTATAATATTTAAGTGTCATTAGATGTCTTAAGTCAGTAAGGGCAGAGCACTGTTGAAAACCTCTGAACCTCAGCCCATCATTTGATACATAGAAAAAGCCTCATGTTCATTCTAGAGTTGAGTTGACTGTTTTGATCTGGGGGGAAGTGACCTATGCTGGCCAGGTCTCACCTTCTAACACAATTTATTAGGGTAAGCAAAATGCAGAAAATAAAATGGAGCTAGGGCTGACATGAATGCACACAATAGATTCCTCATTTTGGAGGTGTGCGTTCATGCCTCCATTCTAGGAAAGCCATGTTATTTCAGGCTTTTATGGTTAAAGGAGGCATAGGCAAACTAAGTAATTTTAATTGTGATTTTAGGGCATACGTAATGGAGAAATCTGGCATAAAAGCTTCTAGAAGTAGCCTTGCTTACACACCTTAGTGACAACCCATTCCCTCTGATACTCAATGACTACTCCACCTGGCTCCAGCCAATTTTCCAATCTCATCCTCCAGTAGTTTATGACAAATGCTTGACCACCTGCCAAAGTGGTATGTAGTACAATATGCAAATGAAATCTGTGCTTTCTGGTCCCTGATTTGCTTATGACACCTCCTCTACCTGGAATGCACTTCTCCCTCTCTAAGCTCCTACCTCTCAAAATTATTCCCAAGCTGACATCTTCCATGAAGACTTTTGTAGATATACTGCATAAGATACCTTCTCTCCAGCCTTTGAATCTACCATAATTCTTTGTTTGTCTCTCTCTTAAGGAACTGAAATTTTTGCCTTCTTGTTATTTTTGTATGTCTTGTTTTCCCCACTAGATTGAGAGCCTGGACTTTTTTATCTCACAATACTTTACACATGATCAGTGCTCAATGACCACTGCTGAATTTAATTGAATAGATTTTTTGAGCCAAGGCTAGTGAAGCTCCCTTTCAATCCTCACACCTTCCCATTACTCACTTTGTGAAAGAGGTTAAAACAATATTTGAGTTCTCCCTTCAAACCTGGAGCAAGTGCATTGCTTCCTGGTCCCCCATGTTCAGCTTCCTGGTCCCCATGCCAACTCTGCAATGCTGATGTCAGCCACCCTGAGGCTGATTAGAGCCATGCCGGCACATGCCCATTGCCTTAAGTTTGGCTCTGTCCCTGCTGTAATGAGTCCAATCCTCATGAAACAGTCAGCCCTGAATATCTAGAATTTGGCCCTGTAATTTTCTGTACTGGGTTAAAGACAAGGTGTTCTTGAGACAGCTGACAGCCTCAGAAATAATACCCTCCTTTATCACTCCTGGGATGCAGTGTCAAGATTCGCCTGGCTTCCTCAAGCTTTACAGAAGACTTGAACTCGTGCTTCCTTGCTTCCTTTCTCTGCCATCTGTCAGAGTCTACAACTCACTAGTTGTTTGATTCACAAATAAACATTATTCAGTTGTGAAGACGGGGTGGGATTTGCGATGTGACTCTACGTGTCTTGGGAAATTACCGGCAGAGTCATTTCATTCAGTCAGGTTACTTCAGGTTAAAAAGCACTGACTCACCACATGACCGATGCAGGTGAGAGGTCAACTCAAAAAGTATCAAATGATTTCTCCCAGCAGCTGCTCATGATCTCTCCTGTGTAATCATGGAATTGTTCTGATGTGGTTTGTATAATTTTAGTGAAAGATTCTCTCTCAGGCTGTCCTCTTGCCCAGACTCCTTCATCTACTATCTAATTCTCTGATGAAGATGATGTATTTTATCACATTCCCTGACTTCCCAGAAGATCTATTTTTTCAAAGCAATTTCAAAACTATGTATTTGGTGTTTAATGTATGTAAGATATTCCTTTATACTTGCAGGCACACAATGTCATAGCATCAAACATCACACATACTTCCTTGGGAACTGGGGTAATCTTTCACAAAACATAATTCAAAGTAGTTTAAGTTGTGGTACATAGACAACCAGGTCTCCAAATTTTGACCTATTCTGAATAGCTATATATTTTTAATTGAATGTATCAGGGTGACAGTGGTTAATAACATTATATAAATTTCAGGAATACAATTCTATAATACGTCATCTATATATAGCATTGTGTGCTCACCACCCCAATGTCCTTCCATCACTATATATTTGACCCCATTTACCCTCTTCATCATTCCCCAATATCCCTTCCCCTCTAGTAACCACCACAATGGTATCTGTATCAATGAGTTTGTTTGTTTTGTTTGTTGCTTTCTGTTTTATATCCCATGTATGAGTGAAATCAAATGGTTCTTAGACATTTCTATACCTTGACATCTATATTGACCATATCTGCCTGTAGTATTTTTAAGGTTTTCAAATTTCTTTTAAAATTTAATTTTACAAACATCTTTTAAAATTTCATTACAGAAAAGGCCTTGGCTAACAATAATCTTGGAAGCTATAGCTTACATAAATCAGAAATTATAACCACTGATCAGAAGAGAACTTGAAGTCATTATAAGACCAAACAAAAGGAAACGAGAGAGAGAGAGAGAGAGACAGAGAGAGAGAGAGACAGAGACAGAGAGACAGAGAGACAGAGAATGTAGAAGCAGATTAAAGACAGTGAAGTCTATTCTATTTATTTATTTAAAGAGTAAGACCTAGCTCTGTGCCCCACTCCTGATTGCACATTGGGGTGCTACGGGCAGGTATCTTAGGATTTTCTCTTGAGGGAAGAGAAAACAATTTGGTAACTTGAAATAAGTTGCACACAGGACACATGCATGGATGCTGAAAGTGTTTTATAAAAAGCAAAAAGCTAAACCGAACAGCAAATAAACAGAGGCAAAGTTAGAAAAATACAATCCATGAAAGAATGTTTAGCAGTAAACTGTTTAAAGATTTTATTCCGATAGTTGTACTGAGAAGTGAAATGACTGTGTTAGGTGGGACTGTGGTGGTCAGCCTCACCAGTGCTTCCACCAGAGGCCAGCAGACTCAGGTTGTCATTAGGTTGACTTCCAAGTCCCAGTGCATATCTGTCTCCAGTCCCTTTCTCTGCTGTTGGTGACTCTAATTCTTGGTGATCAACAGGTTCATCCCTTTATCAAGCAAGGAATTGTCACATCTACCAGAATTTAGGCAGCGTTTGCTTTTGTGCCCTCACTTGAGCAGCATTAAAAACAAAAATATAGCTTTATCTTGGACAAGCTTGCCCCAAAAATTAGCTAATCCCAGGATTCCAGTTGTGCATTCCTGAACCCTAGTAATCACAAATTTTGGAGAACAGTTCAAGCAGCCCAAATTTGACTGAGCCATGCCCAGAATTAGTTTTGAGCCTGCGTGGTCACTCCCCTGAGGTTGGTCTTATGGAGGGCCACCTCCAGAGTCACTGCACCTATTGAACCTAGTTAGAATGATGGCTCTGCTAAGTCTACACAGCCATGTAGTTGACAGGCTCCATAAGCAATGGATGGAGGTCTTGTCAGCCAGTCATCACGTAGCATACTCCAAGACCATGGCAAGTGGGGATTGGTCCAACCATGAATAGGATACTGAAACACATTAATTTATCTTAATAGTCTTATTAAAGATCTCTGAGTATATTAATAATAGTAATAATAATGTCAAATACTGGACTATAAAGCCCCTCTCTTCCCTGTTTAACTCATCACTGTGTAATAAGAGTCTAGCACAGGTCTTACGTTATAGCAGGTGGTCAATTAATGCTTATTGAATAATTGATAGCAAACATTTTGTTAAGCATTTATGGAATCACTAGAGAAGGCCTATCATATAGAAATTAATATTGTGCCCATTTTCAAAGAAAAAAACATGACCTTTAGAGAGGACATATAACTTGCCTGCATTCACCCAGTTAGAAGTGAGAACAATGGGAACAGCAGCAAGAGAACTCAAACCCTAAATCTATACTTCTCATCTCTCTGATGTGCTGCCTACAAGTCCTATGTATTGCACTGCATGGAAGAACTGAGAAGGAAAGTACATCATTACAGTAATTTCTGGTACCTCAGGAGCATATAAATCACATGTAGATATTTATTTAAAATAAAAAGTTAATACCAATATAAGTTCACAAAGAATAATTGCACCAGAAATTCAGGAACATCAAACAACTTCCCAGGCTGGCTCTAGCCAGCTTCATCAGGTGTGTCTCTCTACTCTCAACCATCCCTCCTGCCACCTGCTGTGATGCCTTGGATGAGGATATCTACTTTCAGGCTTTGGTCATGCTGCTTCCTCTGCACAAAATGAAATTGTGCTCATTCTTGAAGGGATGACTCAAATGTTACTTCCTCTCCAAAGCCTTTCCCAGCCCTTCCATCCACCACACCTCCACCCCCAGCTGATTAATCACCTCTTCATCTGTTTTACATGGATCTCTGTTCATAAAGATAGTCAATTCTTTATTAGCTTCTATTATAGTCAGTGTGTCTACACTCTAAGCCCCTGAAGGACCTGATGAAGCACTAACAGTTGGGAATTAATTATATATTCCTGGAAAATGGTGAGAACTCTGGCCTGACTAGATCTAAGAGCTGGTTTGAAGTAGAAGAAGATAAAGTTTGAAAAGGTAGGGACCTTAATGCTAAAGAACAGAGGATGCCATGCTGAGGATTTAGAATGGCACATAGTTCCATTATCTAAAGAGATAGAGCATGATAAAACTGCTGCTGTGGAGAGTGATGGAAATATTAGTAGAACGAGAGATTCAGATTTAGACCTAAAACCTCTATTTTGAATGGAAAGAAAATGTGGAATTGAGTTAATGGTGAAAAGAAATAGTTTAGGAATTTTAATGGTAACCAGATCCATAATTTTACTCCTTCACCTGCAAACTGGTTTTTGTCCAAGGCATCAGTGACAACTTACTTTTTTCTTCCCACCATTGATTGATTTTTACATTAAGGATCTAATCATTATGATACACATGTGAGGTCAGTATTATTATCTCTGCTCTATAGATGAGAAACCATAAGTCAAGTAGCTTCCTCAGGTCACACAGCTAATGAGTATCTGAACAGTGATTTGAACCCAGGTCTCTGTGTCTGCAAAGCCTGTTCTACAATAGGACCTCATAAAGTCAGCGTGGATTAGAAAACATGGCAAGTGCCTGCATTTAACCCAGGTGGAAATGTGCAATAAGTTGGGAAACTGAAGCTAACTCATGGCAAAAATAACAGCATCCTTCTTTTATGAGGAGGGTGGAGCTCCACCAGAGGCTTAAGATAATGAGGCACCAATTGCTAATACCCCATTACCTAAGACCCACCTTCGATGTAAAATGGAGATAGCCAGTGCTATGAAACAGGTAGGTGTGAGGAAGGTATCAGATTCAGGATTTTCAGGTGCTTTATCAGCACTGAGACACTCCAGTGATGATAGGGATGGAAGAACTATGTCAAGAAACAACTGTAAAGATCTACAAAACCAAGTAAGACATGTTTGAAGGGGCTTAAACAAGACTCACTCTCTCCAAGCTGAATTATAAGGCAGCTTCTCTCCCCAAAATGATACAAATGGTCCAGAATGTTCCATCACAAATAACATGGTCTTGTTAGGTGAGCCAGATTGATGAACAAACTGATTATCTTACTTACCACTGAGCTGTGTGAGTCTGGGAATTTCAGGGTGATTTAGAATCTTGCAAAAAGTTACTCACCCACGCATCCAGGATGAGTAATAATTTGCTTAGTTAAACTGGTAAAGTATGTTGAATTAATTAATTGTATTACATGTGTTGCTATAATCTTATGGGAATAAGAAATAAGAAATAATTGGTCTTTTGGGGACAACCTATTAAAACTAAAACTGGGGAAGAGGAATGCGGAAGGGTATTAAGAAAGATCAACCCCCGTCTTTTTTGCAGTAGAAGTTTGAATTCTCCACTTTAGAAGAAAAAATGAAAATGAAAATACTGTTTACAGCTTGTGTGTTTTCTTCCGTAAAACCTAAAGCAGTTTAAGAGACAAATCGCTGTTTTAATCTAGTATCACTTCTTTCTTTACTGAAAACTATAATAATACAACAAACCAATTTCTGCATGTGCTTTAGTCTTTGGTGACCAACCTGTTCCCAGAGAAATTTAAAAAAGAATATCACAAATATTAAAGGTTTGTACATTTTATGTGCAGCATGCATTCTCTTGAATACAACAAAAACTATGTTAGAATAGATTTTTCTTACATAAACTAGAAACTGATCATTCGTAGCATTTTGGAATTCCAAATTTTCCGAATAGGAAAAATGAGTCACCCAGTTATCTGTCCCTTCAATGCTGAACAACACACAATTTTTATACATGCATTCTAAGTATATTACTATTCAATTACTTTGAAAACATAGAACTTAGGAAAAGGGACTGGGCAATGATTTCAATGTGAAATCGATAATAAAATATTTTAGTTGAAAAGTCTGATGATTAAAGCACTGATTGGCTAGTCTACAGAGAATTAAAACCTTTACTTTCAGGCCCTTTCATTTGGGCTCCTTTAGTAGCTCTTCCCTTTCATCGGCCTCCCTGTAACCTCCCCCATGCAATATTTTGAAACACAGGAGAAGGAAAGATATCAGGTAGAAATGGAAAGGAGTACCTAATTGTCATGTGTGTTGGTATTTGATAGTTTTACTTTTGAACAAGAGAATTTATTTTTTAAATAGGGTAAAATAAATTCACAAGTCCATACTCAAAAATATCCATTTTTATATATGCTTATAGAGACATAAATATATGCCCATGTATGCTTCTTTACAAACATGTACTAGAGATATAGAGCATATGTATAAGTATGTAAAGAAACATTAACAAAAATTTAGCCATTATTAAAGCATATGTGGGTTGTAAATGTGAAGAAAATGGTATATAATAAAAATGAAACATCTGGCCCTGCAGATATGCATTTTAATGAGTGCTTTAACAATAGCATGTGACAAATGAAGCATATGGTCATATCAGTACAGCCTGGCTACAGAAAACTGGGCAGATTTTTTTAACTAAATTTTTTTTGTAGCATATAGATACCCCTGCAGTCTTTTTCTAAACAAATTTCTACATACATTCAAAACCATTCTAAGTGAAATAACTTCATACTCATTATTTTTTTTATTAAGTTTTACATTCGCCTTCTTCTTAAGGAGAGGCACCCACATGTAACAACACAAATGTATCTCAATCTAAACTAATTTGAGCTACTACAATGCAGCTCATCTTGCCCATTCCGCCACTACTCCGGTTTTCTCTCTGGATCATAGAATTGTTTTGAAAGCTGATCATAATCTATTGTACATATAGCTTATAATAAAGAAGAAGCTTGTTCAAAATTTTCCAAAAGGCTTACACAAACTTTCCTACCACTAAGGCTCCTTATGGGAAACATAATCCCATTCTCACTTACAGCTTGACCCTCAAATCTTCAGCCTCCCTTTAGTAATGAAAGTTCATTGCTTAGAGCGAACAACAAGCATTTCGCACAGCACAAGGAGCCCATGAAATGGAGTTCTGTTGATGCTGTGGTTGTACAGCCTCCGGAGATCATTGGCAATATGCCATTTTGACACAGCAACTTCATTCCTCAAACTAGGGGCCATGTGAGAAATGTCAAATCATGTTGAAAGAGAAGGGACTAACTTACTGTAAGGGAAAAGGATGCTGCAAAAACCTATTTAGGGGAGACTTGTTTTGACAAACAAGGAAGCACATATCATTTTAAGGAAAAGAGCATAGGGAGTCTAGTGAGGAGATGAATATACAGGCCACTCGGCTGCTTCCTGGCCAAGTTGATTTCTGAGGCTCAAAGGCTCTACCTAGAAAGGGGTTATGCTTCGTGCACATATTTGTTGGGGAGTTAAGTGAAAGGATCAAACAAGTATAAACAAGCTAACTAGATGTTAGCTAAGACCTCTCTGTCCCCAAGCTCTTACATCTATACATGTGGCTTGGGTGAATACCCTATTCAACCCATTGATGGTGCATACAGGACAACAAAACCAAAAAGGCACATGAAGTTTTTGGTGAGTGTACTACCCTTACTGGAGATTAGTGGGTTACAAATAATAGTGTGTGACCTCTCAATCTCACCGTCTCATCCTCTTCTCTAACCCACTTGTATCTTCTCTCCACTCCATCCTTCCTTCTCCCATTCTGGGACAATCAAATTCCTTTTCTTTTCTCTTGTTAAGTGATTTTGCCTTTTTTTTTTGACCTCCTGACCTTCAGCCTACAGAAGACACGTTTCTCCCCAAGCTTGTGCATCATGAGAATAAGGGCTGTTCTCTCTCTATATAAGAAACTCTGGTATAGCCCTTGAAGGAGTGAAAAATTTCACCAACTTCTTATAGTTAATTATGATTATTACTGGTTAAAATAATGCTTGATCACTTGGAACCTCCAGAATAGTGACAATCAAGGAAGATAATGAGATTAATCCCACAGCAATTATTTCAAACTCAAAGCAATATGCAATTACATATCAGAACAGATGAAATATTGTCACTTTCTGTTTTTTCTATACCCAAGCCAGTTTGAGTACAAGGGTAGACCCCTCTGGGATCTTTGATATATTTTCAGGGACCCATGAATTCCTTTTGAAGATTTAACATTTGGGGGCTTTCATGCTTATAATACTCTTTGAAAAATTAAAACAAGCCTATCCTGCTTCATCTGGATGACTTCTCTGTGAACAATTAAGTGTCAAGTGATCATTCTTGGTAGAAATGTTCAATCTTTCAGTGAATTGATAAACTTGCCTAGGTCTCCTTGTTCTAATATGAAAATGACAATTGCTACATATTTGCTATGGTAACACAAACTCAAAGAATTGTTAAATTCGTCTACAAATTGTAAAAGTAATACTTCTCTGTAGGAATGTAATCTTATAACTGAAAGTTTTATCATTTTTTAATATGTTTAAGGCTTTGATTGACATCATTAACATGATATAGTGAAGCAAAGCAAATACTACTTTTATTGTGGGTCAGTGAGGATAGAATACGGTGCACTTAATACAGAAATTATGCATTTATAATAGTATTGAACAACTGCATAAAAATGTATTAAAAATGTATGGTTTCAGCAGAGAGAAAGGAATTAGCAGTAAATGACTTGTTCATAACATTCTAAATACTATGTAAGTATAAATCGAGATTTGTTGGGTATACTTTAAATCCAGGGAAGATTGCTCTTTGCAATGTTGTGGTTAAATATAAAGTCTGAACTAGCAAACAAAGATTTAAAGTAATTAATATCATTATGTATGACTTGTATGAACATGCATTTCCTACATTTAGAATACACTGACTCTGCTTTGTAGGTTAGAATCGATCCATTTAAATATCAGAAAATACCAGGCAAACATGCACATGAACCCCTGATTAAAGGCATGAAGGACAGAAAATCCAATCCTGAGTAATATTGAGAAACTCTAGGGAAAAAACAGTTTAAGGACCTATGGTGGACTTTCCATGTATCACTTGGCTAGGCTAAACCCCCAGTTGTTCATTTAAAGGCTAATCTAGGACCAGCCAAGTGGCTTAGTTAGTTAAGAGTTGGCTTGGGAGTGCAAGCTCTGAGCAGCAGGGCCATAGATTCGGTTCCCACATGGGCCAATGATGCTGCGCCCTCTACAGCTAAGATGGTGAACAACAGCTTGACCTGGAACTGGGCTGCCATGAGCCACTGTGAGCAGCCATCCAATGGCCTGTGACTGACTGCCTCAGCCAGGAAGAGCGCAATGATCATAATACCAACATGGGCCAGTGAAGCAATGTCTTCCACAACTAGAATGAAGAACAAAGGACAGCAACTTGCTGTTCCCCTTCCCCAATTCCCCAGCACTGTTCCAATCTCCCAATTCCCCAATAAAATCTTTAAAAAACTAAATTACTTTAAAAAAATAAATAAATAAATAAATAAATAAATAAATAAATAAAGGCTAATCTAGGTGCTGCTGTAAAGGTATTTTGTAGATGCGATTAAAGCTTATAATGAGTTAACTTTAAGAAAGAGATTATCCTAGATAATCTGAGTGGGCCTGATTCAATGGTTGAAAGGCTTTAAGAGTAGAACTAAGGCTTCCTGCATAAAAAGAATGTCAGGCTGTAGGTAGCAGCTTTAGCCCCAGACTTCCAACCTGCCCTTCTGATATCCTGGGCCACAGATTTCAGACTTGCCAGGCCAGATCCCACAACTACATAAGCCAATTCCTTGCAATACATGTCTTAATATACATCTCCTGCTTATCCTATTTCCCTGGTGGAACTCTGGCTCACACAGGGTCTCAATAACCTTATGATATGCAAATGTTCAGCCAATCTTAAGAAATTGATATCAAATAAAAATTTAAATTCAGCAGAACTTTGTAGGTATTTGAAAAGTAACCTCTCAATTTTTTTTAAACTTTTGATTTTTAAAAAGTTTCTGAAACGGTTATATCTATAAATACTTGAAGGGAAAAAAGGCATTTGTATTCAATAATTGTTTTAAATGGTATCTACTTAGGAAATAACATTGTTGATCACAAAACTAGGAAAGTTCCAAATAATTTCTGTCAATTTCAATGAATGAACAATAAAAAGACTGCATTGTAGGTAAACTTCAATACTAGACAAATAGTCATGGCAAATGGCCATTAGTGGTGGGTACCAGCATGATGGCCCAAACTATCAACAGAAAACTGCCTCAGGGGTTTCAAGGCCAGAGAACAGACGAGATCTGTCCTTCCAGTAGAGAACAATGAAGATTAATTCATATGAGCCCCCCATTTCTCAAATCTCACCATCACCTTTGCCCTAGTATTTCAGGATCATACAAGCCGTGCTCAATAAATCCCATCATCGTTTTGAATAAGATCGCAGGGAGTGAGGAGATCTATAAAAGTCTGAGAATTTATCCCAAACATCTCTTTAGCCATCATAGAGAGTTTATGTAAACTGAAAGGACTGCTAAACTGTACATTCCCAAGTTTGTAGAATTGTTTTTTCCTCCATGTTATCCAGTGGACTAAAATATTGTAAGGAAGATATGATCTATTAAAGAAAATATAGAAACTGAATTTTATTTGCATATTTTATGGCTGCCTGAGTAAATTTTCAACCTCATCATACCATAGGTGCTCTGGGATTTTTTACTAAAAAAAACTGGGATTGAAATTTTAATGGTTTCAAGTACTTTCCCCAAAACCTGTTTCCCAACTAGTGTCCAGGAATACCCCTAAAGGTTATGTTTACGTGTGTATTTGTTCTATAACTGTAAAAAGAGGGAGGAATTTTATTTGAGGATAAGTTAGAACAGACAGATAAAGGAAGGGAACGCATGACATCTGTTCCCTTTCAGA
Source organism: Aselliscus stoliczkanus (assembly GCA_033961575.1). Classification (NCBI taxonomy): domain Eukaryota; kingdom Metazoa; phylum Chordata; class Mammalia; order Chiroptera; family Hipposideridae; genus Aselliscus; species Aselliscus stoliczkanus. The sequence goes on from CM066731.1 coordinate 157,638,647, forward strand.
TAGTGCGGACTAAATTTGAATCAGTGGGGTCATAGGGTTGAGAGTCAAAACCTGATGGAAAGGTTCACAAAAGATTTTGTAAAACTCTCAGTACAAGCACAATTTCTTTGTTGCCCAGGTGATAAAATGTGGCATGAAAAGAACAACACTGGTCTTGCTGCCAAACAAAGGTAAAGGGCCATTTACAATCAGGAATTACGTGCCTGAATCCCCTCCAGACATCAAACCTTCTGTCATAGAGCAAATGTGAAGGGAGGGTAAGGCAAAGAGATCCCAACTGATCCAGATTGACCCCGTAAGACAGCTGTATTCCCATACGGGTTAGCAGTAGTTCCTTAGTGAGGAGGAATGGAGCTTCATATCAGAATTCACCAAGGCATTTGGCAGTAGAACTGCCCTGAAGTTTGGCTTTAGCCTCATTATTTAACCAAAATCTATCCTACAGACTCAGCCACTGACTGGAAGACAAAGAGTCAAATACTTAAGCAAATGACGTTTCAGACATCCCTGAACCTGTGTGTCATTGGCGGGTATGTTACCATTATACATAACCAGAAGTTCATAGTAATATGAATAGGCTATGTCATTTGGATTTATATTATCTTAATTGTTCCTTTCAAATATTGGTAAAATTTCTAGATGTAATTTGGAATGAAAATTTGCTTATGTGTTTATCATATTTGAAATTCAATGTCAATTGGAATATAAATGTATATTCATTATAGCAAGAGTGAAATGTTACAATTATGTACTTTGAAATTTTTTTTGTTTGTACTTTTGTTTGCACAAAAGCAATTTTTAAGAACTTTGAAATCATTAAATAAATAAGAAAATAGATGGACAGTTAATACGAATGTTAAGAGAGAATGCACAAGCTTCCTACTTTTACAAAGGCTATTGTGGTAACAAATCTCCAAGTTGGTGCTCAGTGATCCCCACCACCTGGCATTCCTGCCATTGGTGTGTACCTTCCCACATTGAATAAAACTGACCTCCATATACAGTAATCACATAGTATGATTTCTACATCTATATCAAAATAGACTTCTACCTTGCTCTCTCTTGACTCATCTGTTCTGGAGGAAGCCAGCCACCATGTTGTGAGGACCCTCCAGCAACCTGTGAAGAAGTGCATGTAGAGAGGAAATGAGGCCTCTAGCCAATGACTACCACCAGCTGACCAGTGATTCGTGTGAGCCAACTTGGAAGCAGACCCTTGGGCCCCAGTCAAGGTTTCAGATGACTGTAGCCCAGACCAACAGCTGAACTGCAATCTCAGGAGAGACCCTGAACCAGATCTGCCAAGAGTAGACACTTTTTTTCTAACCCACAAAAACTGAGGATAATAAATGTTTATTACTGTTTTAAACCACTAAGTTTGGGGTGATTTCTAATGCAGCAGTACATAACTATTACAAATATAATACTTCCTAACCCAATTAATTTCTTTAAGTTAAATAATAATAAAATAAGTCATGGGGATATAATACCCAGCATGCTAACTATAGTTAATAATATTGTATTGAATATTTGAACGTTGCCAATCTTAAAAGGTCTCATCACAAGGAAAAAAATTCTGTAACTGTGTATGGTGACAGATGTTAATTAGACATATCATTTCACAATATATACAACTATTAAATTATTATGTTGTACACCTGAAACTAACATTATGTTGTATGTTAATTATACCTCATTTAAAAAATAATAATAATACAAAACAATAATAGAGATTATATTATATAATAATATAATCTTTGTAGGATTACTTAATATACTAGTATTTATAGCACTAAATAAATTAACTTTAAAGAATGACATCTTATGAGGGCCAGTGACACTGCCCTCTACAGCTAAGATGGTGAAAAACAGCTCCACCTGGAGCTGGGCTGCAGGAGTCCCCGGGACTCCATAGCTGCAGCCCCTGCTGCAGTGGGCTGCCATAGGCTACAGTGAGTGGCCCGCAGCCAGCGTGAGTGGCTGGCAGCTGGTGTGAGCTGCCAAGAGCCACTGTGGGCGGCCGTCCAGAGGTTGGCGACCGATCTGCCTCATCCAGAAAGAGCACAATGATGATACCAACACGGGCCAGTGAAGCGACATCCTCTACAAGTAGACTGAAGTACAAAAGGACAGCAACTTGTCTGTTCCCTTTCCCTGATTCCCCAACGCTGTTCCTCTCCCCCAATTCCCCAATAAAATCTTTAAAAAAAAAAAAATGGCACGTAACTATAGTTATTTTATTACATATAGGCCTTGAATATTTCAAGAAAAAGTCTTAGTTTGAAATCTTCATATTCTAAGAGAAGAATTACAAACAAACTTCGAAATTCTATTAGAAAATTCTATGATAAATTATCTTTGATTCGGTCGTAATAAGAACTATGAATAAAACAAAATATTAAAGAAAGATGAGGTACTCCAAACACATTTTATTCTCATTAATCACACTGCGAAACAGCAGGCTTTACTAATATTAAAGAAATTGTCCTATGGTTCAGAGTCTTAAAAAGTTAAAAAATAGGGCCGGCCGAGTGGCGCGGTGGTTGGGTGCTAGCTTGGGAGGCCAGCGGCCCTGGTTCGGGTCCCGCATGTGAGGGTCAATGACACTGCCCTAAAAAAACCCACACTCTATAAACTACATAAAAAGTTAAAAAATACAAACAAAAAGCTATAGACTGACAAACATTTTCCATGGTTGAAGATGAAGAATTTTGAGATTGGGAAAGATATGAATCCTTGGTACAAAGTCCTTTCTAGAAAATATGTTGCAGAACATATTTTCCCTGAATTACATCATATCATATCAGCTATATTATAACATAATTATGTTAATTTTATGAATATTATATGAATTAAACTGTACTGGTATTATTGAACATGCTATGTGTATGTGTATGTTCAGAAACATACATAGAACAGATAGGTAATCATGAAACAACATAACATAGCAAAATTACTAGCCATAAAGGGAAAGATGATAGCTCTTTTCATCACTTTTCTACAACAAATAATCCATATGACACAAGAGAATTTTTTTAATAGTAGCTTTATTGAAATATAATTTACATGTCATACAATTCACTCTTTAAAGTACACAATTCAGTCATTTTTAGCATAGTCACAAAGTTGATTAACAATCATCACTAATTTTAGATCCCTTTATCACTCCAAAAAGAAACTGTTCTCATTAGCAAGATTCCCCATTCTCCCTCTACTCTTAGCTTCCATCAATCATTAATATACCTTATTTCTATTGATTTGCTTATCCTGAATATTTCATATAAATGATCATGAAAAATGTGTTCTTTTATAACTGTCTTCTTTCATTCAGGATATGTTTTCAAATTTCATGTTGTAGTACCTGTCAATAGTTGATTCCTTTTAATAGTTGAATAATATTTCTTTGTATGAATTTACCATATTTTGTTTATCTATTCAACAATGTTTAGACATTCAGGTTGCTTACTCTTTTTTCAGCCATTATGAATAATGCTGCTGTGAACATTCATGTACAAATTTTTGTGTGGACATATGTTTTTTGTTTTGGTTTGTTGTTTTTTTTGTTTGATTTTGTTTTTTTGAAAGGTTTTATTGGGGAATTGGGGAAGGGGTACAGCATTGGGGAATTGGGGAAGAGGAACAGACAAGTTGCTGTCCTTTGGTTCTTCAATCTAGTTGAGGGATGCTGCTTCACCGGCCCATGTTGGTATTGTGATCATTGAGCTCTTCCCGACTGAGGCAGTCTGTCGCCGGCTATTGGACGGCTGTTCACAGCAGCTCACGGCAGCTCATGAAAGCACACGCCAGCTGCAGGCCAGCCCCACTGCAGCCTATGCTATCGCCAGCAACTCACGGCAGCCCAGCTCCAGGTCGAGCTGTTGTTCACCATCTTAGCTGTAGAGGGCGCAGCATCACTGGCCCTTATGTGGGATCCAAACCGGGCCTCTGCTGCTCATAGCTGGCGTCCCAAGCCAACTCCTAACGAATGCCACTTGGCCAACCCCGAACATATGTTTTTATTCTACGGTATATACCTAGGAGTATGGCAGTATCATATGCTGAGTCATAGGATAACTCTCTGATTAACATTTTGAGAAACTGCCAAACTGTTTTCCAAAGCAGCTGCTATACAAGAGATTTGAGAACTGCTCTGTCATGTATATATATATAATGTTTATCATATATGTTAATATTATATATATTCTAGCAAATGGAGGTGTTATTAGGTGTTATATATTATAAGTCAGCTGAAACAACAATAAAAAAGCCTTAATACTGTATTTTGCAGATAATAATACCCACATAATAAGACCTACTAACAGCCAACGGTTGTTTACAGAGAAAGTGCTTTAAGCCCCAGAAGTTACAAAAGAAGCATGCACCCTTGCATCTTGGTCCTTTGAAGTATTTCTCACATGATACCTGTTCTAAAGATCCTCTCATCATTATGCTTGGGGGAAAATTTCTGAAATTGGTTTTGTATGCAATAAAAGTTAAGATGCAGATGAACATCAAGTGAATATTCTTTTACTTTTAAAGACAGTTACATTTTGAGCCAGCCGAGTGGCGCATTGGTTAAGAGCTGGTTTTGAGATGCCAGCGGGCCGGTTCGGATCCCACATATGGGGGCCAGTGCCACTGCCCTCTACAGCTAACAACAGCTCCACCTTGAGCTGGGCTGCGAGCCCCGGCGACAGTGTAGGCTGCAGCCCCTGCTGCAGTGGGCTGCCATAGGCTACAGTGAGTGGCCAGCAGCCAGCATGAGCGGCTGGCAGCCAGCGTGAGCTGCCAATAGCCGCGGTGAGCGACCATCCAGAGGCCAGTGACCGATCTGCCTCATCCGGGAAGAGCGCAATGACGATACCAACATGGGCCAGTGAAGAAACGTCCTCCACAACTAGACTGAAGAACAAAAAGACAGCAACTTGTCTGTTCCTCTTTCCCGATTCCCCAATGCTGTTCCCCTGCCCCAATTCCCCAATAAAATCTTTGAAAAATAAATAAATAAACAAATAAAAAATAAAGACAGTTACATTTTGCTATCATCACATGTCTAAAAGACAATATTTAAGGAACAAACATGTTTCAAGTGTTGGAGATGAAGACAGGCAGTGAAGATGGCGACCTTGACTTCCAACTTAAGGTATTTGTTACACAGTGAGCTTGTGCTCATTTCATAGTGTCCGCTTCTGTTTTCATTGTTCTTTTTTTTGAATAAACTTTTTTTCATTTGAATTACATTAGGCTTACAGAAGCATTGGAAAAATTAGTATAGGGTGTTCCCATATATATTTCACTCAGCTTCCCCGCTATTCCATAAATATAGTAACAATTATCAAAACTGGGAAATTAACATTGGCACAGTACTGTTAACTAAATGACAGACTTTATTCGAATTTCCCCTTTTTCTCCACCAAAGGCTTTTCTCTCTTCTAGGGTTCAACTAATCCAGAATCCCACAGTTCTTTAATTGTCATTTCTCCATACTCTCATCTACTACAGTTCCTCAATTTGTCTTTCAGGACTTTGGGAATTTTATATAGAATTGGTTATTCATTTTATAGAATATAATGTACCTCAGTTTTGGCTTTCTTGCTCCCAATTAGAATGAAGTTTGCATTACTGGGAACGATAGTGCAGAGGTGAGGAACACTTCTCAGGCCATCATATCAAAGGGCACATGATGTCAATATCTATTACTGCTGGTGATGTGAACCTTGAGTCCTTGGTCAAGGTGGGGTCTGCCAGATTTCTCAACTGTCAAGATACTATTTTGGAAGAAATACTTTCAGACTACACAAAGATCCTGTTCCTTCTTAAGCTTTTACCCACTAATTTCAACATCCATTGGAGGATCTTGCCTGCAATAATTATCACTGTGGTGTTTAATCGTGATTTTATATTTCCTACCTCCCTGTAAGACTTATTAAATGGGATTCTTCTGTGTTCCTTGCCTACCATTTACACATTAATCCAGTTATTTATTTATATCAATATGGACTCATGGATAGTTATTTTATTCTTTGGAGTAACTTCAATTATGTTTAACTAATTGTATTGATTTTTTTTTTTTTTTAAGATTTTATTGGGGAATTGGGGCAGGGGAACAGCGCTGGGGAATCGGGGAAGAGGAACAGACAAGCTGCTGTCTTTTTGTTCTTCAGTCTAGTTGTGAAGGACGTTGCTTCACTGGCCTATGTTGGTATCATCATTGCGCTCTTCCCGGATAAGGCAAATCGGTTGCCGGCCTCTGGATGGTCACTCACCGTGGCTATTGGCAGCTCACGCTGGCTGCCAGCCGCTCACGCTGGCTGCCAGCCACTCACTGTAGCCTAAGGCAGCCCACTGCAGCAGGGGCTGCAGCTACACCGCCGCTGGGGCTCGCACAGCCCAGCTCCAGGTGAAACTGTTGTTAGCTGTAGAGGGCAGTGTCACTGGCCCTCATATGTGGGATCCGAACCGGGGCCGCTGGCATCCCAAGCCAGCTCTTAACCAATGCGCCACTCGGCTGGCCCTAGTTGTGTTGATTTTATAAAACCCAGACTTAAAGAAACTTGGACCAAGAAGCCCCCATGTGAATACTTAAGTCAAAATTCTGGAACCTAGTAGAGGCCCAAGAATGTAACAAAATTTTTTTACAGAATTCTTCTTAACATGTTTGTCTTTTGGTGTATGTTCTATGCTATACTTACTTGTAAATGCTCAATAAATATCAAGTACATTAGTAATTGCTTAGAGGTGAACACTTATTAAGCCCTTAAAGTACAATAGATAACTATGCTGAATAAAGATTATGTCCCTGACTAATGAACATTATTGGGCTTACATTTTAGCAGGCTTTTAAATTCCACTAGAGTGCACATGATCAAAGAACATAGTCTCTCTCCAGAACTCAGTTTTAAAGCCATCAGTGTATCATATGTCAAGATATTAATCTTGAGCCCAGGGTTAAGGTGGAGTCTACTAACTATTTTGGAAAAGATACTTTGAGACTACGTTAATATCCTGTTCCTCCTTAAACTTGTATCTACTAATTTTACTCACTAAGTTTCATTGTTCCATACTGCCATTTAGCCAATCACAGGATCCAATGGATTCAAAATACTTTGACTAAGTAATGGTTAAATTAGAAATCTCTTCAAGAAAATGTACTAGACTGACATGGTATAGAGATTTAAGTAAAATTTTATATATATATATATATATATATATATATATATATATATATATATATATATATAATTTCAACAAAGGTTTATCTTTGTTACTCGGGCTTTTTAGTTAAAAATGAATAAATGGCTTTTGCCTAAATTATTCAGGTACTTATAGTTGAATGACCCAGATGGAGTGTTATATGCTTGGCTAGCATCTCAAAGATAAATTTTACTATCTATTATAGCATACTTTTATGATACAAAATACATTCTTCTCTGATAATGCCCTACTATGGTGAATAATAAAACTATTAAAACTACTTCCCTTGAGGCAATTTAAAATGAACTAATGAAAAATTCTGAGTTCAGATTCTAGGCCAGAAGTATGCCTATATTGTGAAGAGAGACAATGTAGGAACTTGCCCTCATTGGTATTCTCCAGGAATTATTTTAGAACATAATATACATTTAAAGCTTCTTAGAAACTCTAGAAAATGGGAATCAATATTACAAATCAGTCAAACAAGATGTTAGTTAAAATCAACCTTTAGGAAAGAATTTCACTGTTACAATTTAAGTTTTAAAACACTTATAGACACCATGTTTTATTATCAAAGGAAAAAAAAATTGAGAAATTTTGCAGAGAAGTCCAAGGTTTATGTACAGAATTTTCCATGAGATTAACATGGATCAACCATTTGAAAAGAGAGCATTTAGACTACATTGGAGACATAGCTTTTGTCCACACAGGGTATTAGCAAAATCCTTATAAATGTATAAAACTATTGTGTATAAACCTGCCTTTAAGCCTAATAAGTAACTTAGAAGGACTGGTAAGATTAAGTGGAAAAATGCACCTAATGTGTATATACAAAATGAAAATAGAAGCCAAGGGTGTAGCCTCATGCTTGGAATAACTTTAGGGAGACGCCCAACAAGTCTAATACATTGCACTTGACTTCGATCCAACTTTAAGTGCTTTGAGACATGTCTGTTGAATGCAAGCTCATCTGGGCAAGCCAGAGAACTGGAAGGTTGGGAAGAAAGTTACCAATTAGCACTGCTACTAAATTTTTTTCATAACTTAAGATATGTCCCTACTCTCTGCACTTAAATTCTTCTTTTTTCTAATTTTTTTTTTTATTGGGGAATAGTGTGTTTTTTCAGGACCCAACAGCTCCAAGTCAAGTAGTTGTTTCAATCTCGTTGCTGAGGGCACATCTCAATGGCCCATGTGGGGATCAAACCGGCAATCTTGGTGTTACGAACACTGTACTCTAACCAACTGAGCTAACTGGTTGCCTCTGCACTTAAATTCTTAAACTTTGCATTTATAAAGTGGAAATGATGATTCTCAATATTGCTGCAAAAGTTATCCAATAAGAGGCATAGTATTTTAAAACACTGAAAAGGGCTCCTCTAATAAAGTCAAATGTCAGTATCTGTTACCAAGAGATATGGTAGATTTTTCTCTACTTGGTGGCTTTATGAAGTATTTGTCCCGAAAGTTTGCAAAAGCCACTTGGGTCTGAAAGGAGAATATTGGATTAAATTTCTGGGCATTCTTTACCACTTTATTCTCTTACGAAATAAATACTGCTTTCATGGAACTGTTCTCAGTAAGGTTTGATCTGCGATTTATGTTCTGTCATCCACCCTTGCCTTTCCAAAATTATTATCTGGATTGCAGCCACAATGATCTTTCCAAAGCACAGATCTAAAGATATTTCACACACACACACACACACACACACACACACACACACACACACACACACACACTCTCACACCTTTTGAAGTCCTTGAATGTCTTTCCTTTGTGTTTAGGAAAAAGACAGAACTCCTTAACAGTCCACAAACCCTAATATGGTCAAAACCTACTATGGGGCCGGCCGAGTGGCACGGTGGTTAAGCGTTGGCTTGGGAAGCCAGTGGCCCCGGTATGGGTCCCACATATGAGGGCCAGTGACACTGCCCTCAACAAAACAAAACAAAACAAAACAAACAAACAAGAAACCTACTATGGTCTGATGCCTACCTTCTATACCATCCTCCTCCTAAATTCTCTCCGCATGTCTTCTTTGGGTGTCTCCTCACCATGCTCCCTCCCACCCCAGGGCCAGGGCCTTGCACACACTTTCTATCCTTTCCAAATTCATAGCTACTCACTCCCTTTTTTTTTTTTTGTCACTTCCTTAAAAATGTCTGATCTAACATCCATAGCACTGTGCTTAGCAGCCTGCTAGCACATTTTATTATTGCAATTTACATTTCTGTGTGTGGTGATTTCACTGCTGTCTATCTCCCATACCGGACTGTAAACAGAATTCTTGACATATTAGAAACGTTGTGTCCCAGGGCCTACTCTGTGCCTGACCCAAAGGAGGCTGTCAGTAAATTTTGTTGAATGAATAATATTTACTTAAATCATTACTATTATTTTGTTGTTGTAACTGAAGGCAGTCAAGTGACACTGCACAGGGGAGAAGTTCCCATTTTTTGTTTTTTTTTTCATCAATTCTGCACCCATTATAAATAAGCAAAGCAATAGATTGGTAATGAAGTGATACCTATGCAAGCTCTTTCTTTCAATAAGATTTTTTTTTTTTTTTGAGGGCAGTGTCACTGGCCCTCATATGTGGGACCTGATCCAGGCTGCTGGCTTCCCAAGCCAGTGCTTAACCACTGCACCACTCGGCCGGCCTCAATAAGGTATCTTTTTTTAAAAACCCACTTCTTTTTGTACTTGGCATCTTTATTGAGAACACAAGCTGCCCTTGATCTCAGCAAGAAAGAGAAATGCAGGGATGATCTACAGTCATTGTGGAAACACAGCAGCTCTCACAGTTGCTCCTCAAAAAACAACAGTCCCACCTGCTGAAAGGTCTAACCTAGTTTTCCATCATTTTACATTATGTGCTAATGCTTTCCTCTACCCTCTTTAATCCTCTTGTGGGATAATGCTAATCATTTTACCTTCCTATTGCTAAAGTCCTAGGGGCACCTTGCTTCTTTCAGGGCAACAGAAAATCGCTAAAATTCTTATCAAAAGTATCCTGGGTGGCATACACTTCCCTGCTTGTCTGAAAAGAAAGCTTGTCCATACATGTTAGCACATCTTTAAAAATATAAATCTATTAAGAAGAAAACAAACATCTAGGTGAGCTGGTCTCTCATGGGAAAATATTTGGGCTACCTGAATTAAAGGGCTTTAGAGCAGCTCTTTGAAGCACAATCAAAACAAAAGCAAATGTGTATTGGTTAAAGCCCCAGACACCTGGGAGAGAGGGATCCCGGATTCCCTGAGGGATCCCATCAGGAAGGATTCATTCTACCCTTGAGCACTGTGACTTCTTTGGGTCTCTGTTATTCTCTGTAATAACATATTTATTCTTTTACTCTCTGTGTCATCCTGTGGTTCTTTTCCCTATTTATATCTTCCACAGCTTTATTAAGATATTACTAACATGTAACATATGTCAGTTTACAGTGTACAATGTGATGAGTTGATACTCGTATGTATTGTGAATATCTCCATCCCTTCACAAAACTACTATTTGTGTGTGTCTGTGTCTGTGTGTGGTCAAAATATTTTAGATCAATGCTCTTAATACCTTTCATGTCTATAGTACAGTATTGTTAATTATAGTCACTATGCTGTACATTAAATCCTAGAACTTATTCATCTTATAGCTGGAAGTTTGTACCTTTTGACAAACATCCCATTTCTCCCATTTTCCAGCCCTTAGCAACTGCCATTCTATTCTCTGTTTCTTTGAGTTCAACTTTTTTTAGATCCCACATGTAAGTGAGAACATATAGCATTTGTCTTTCTCTGTCTGATTTCTATCACTTAGTAGAATGCCCATATTATCACATATGGTAGGATTTTCTGCTTTTTGATGGCTCAATAATATTCCATTGTCACATTTTCTTTATCCATTCATCTGTCGATGGATATTTAGGTGTTTCCCATATCATGGCTATTGTGACTAATGCTGCAATGGCCTGGGGGTGCAGATATCTCTTTGAAAATAGTGATTAAATTTCCTTTAGATATATATCAAGGAACCTCCATACTGTTTTCTGAGGTAGCTGTACCAGTTTACATTCCCACCAATAAGGTACAAGAATTCCCTTTTCTCCATATCCTCACCAACACTTGTTATTTCTGTCTTTTTTATAATAACCATTTTATGAGATAATGTCTCATTGTGGTTTGCATTTGCATTTTCCTGATGATTAGTGACATTGAGCATCTTTTCACATATCTGTTGCCATTTGTATATCTTCTTTGGAAAACTGCCTTTTCAGTTTCTCTGACCACTTTTAAATTGCATTGTTCTTTTTTTGCTATTGAATTGTATGAGCTTCTTATCTGTTTTGGACATTAACCCCTTATCAGATAGATGGTTTGCAAGTATTTTCTCCCATTCCTTAGGTTGCCCTTTTTATTTTGCTGATTATTCTTCTGCTGTGCTGAAGTTTTTAAGTTTGATGCAGTCCCACTTGTTTATTTTGTTGTTGTTGCTTACATTTTTGGGTCATATCCAAAAAAAAAAATGTTGTCAAGGTCAATAGCAAGGAACTTTTTCCCTATGTTTTCCTCTAGCAATTTTAGAGTTTCAGGCCTTACATTTAAGTCTTTTATCCATTTTGAGTTAATTTTGTGAGTGGTGTAAGATATGTGCCCAATTTTATTTTTCTGCACACAGTTATCCAGTTTTCCGAATATCGTTTATTAAAGAGACTATCCTTTTCCCATTGAGTCTTCTTGGCTCCCTTGTCAAATACATATTAGCTATATACGTGTGTGCTTATTTCTGGGCTCTCAATTCTGTTCTATTGGTCTATATGTCTATTTTTATGCCATACTGTTTTGATTTTTATAACTTTGTAAATAAAGTTTGAAATCAGGAAAATTTGATACCACTACCTTTGTTGTTTTTTTTCCTTCAAAATTGCTTTGGTTATTCTTGTGTGGTTCCATGTGAATTTTAGGATTTTTTCCTCTATTACTGTTTAAAATGTCATTGGAATTTTGATAGTGATTGTATTGAATCCATGGGTGACTTCAGATAGTATGGCCATTTTAACAATATTAATTCTTCTGATTCATGAACATGGAATACCCATTTATTTGTGTCTTCTTCAATTTTTTTCATCAGTGGTTTGTAAATATCAGTGTACAGATCTTTCACATCCTTGGTTAAATTTACTTCTGAGAATTTTATTATTTTTGATGCTTTGATCATTATTCAATTGATCAATTTTCCATGCATCTTTCCTAGAAGGTAAGCTACCTGAGGGCAGGGTGTTATTCAAAATAAGGACCATTTTTTTTTTTTTTTTTTTTTTTTTTTTTTTTTAGGGCAGTGTCACTGGCCCTCATATGTGGGAACGAACCGGGGCGCTGGCTTCCCAGGCCAGCGCTTAACCTCCGCGCCACTCTGCCGGCCCAAAATAAGGACCACTTTAGTAAAACTATAGGCTCAAAGGACATATTTGCTTCATTAATTGGTTTTAAGTCATTCATAATTATGAATCTAATAATAGTTCCCATCCCAGGCCTTATTTTAAGTACTTTATACATACGTTTACTACTTTATCTTGTATTTTATAGCCAGAAGCTCAGCAATGTATTCACTGTTATCAAGGAGCAGGTTTTCTCTATTGATAAAGGCCATCCACCCCCTTTCAGTGTTTAAAGGGATAAACACCGAGCATCAAGCAAACACTCAAATCAATCCTGACAAATAGTAGTGTGACAAATGTCCCAGCCAAACTGCTCATACCTCTCATGTCACAATATGTAAGGCATTCAGCTCAATGCCACAGGGGATACCAGAAGGAATAAGATCTGGTTCATTCTCCAAAGAGCTCTGAACTTTTAGGGGCTGGTAAATGCCCCCACCCCTTAGCACTTTTCCCTACTGGACTACTGAAATACTTTGCACCCAATTTTATATTATTAGGTAGAAAATTGGAGACATTCTTACTGGGAAAACTGATCCACCCAAAAAGAAAAGACTTCAAAAATTATTTTTGGAATTTCCTAGTGGAAGAGCCAGACCCCACATTCAATCACCCACAAATCGGCAAACTGTGTCTGGAAACAGGACCCCCAATTATGGTTTCTTTTTAAATGAACAGCCAGAAACCACCAGTTAACCCAGGGAAACATTAACATGAAGTACAGACACTGATCAAACAGAAAAAGAAAACACAGAGACAACAAACATAAGGGAGGAAACTAAAACATTTAAATCAATTTTGTTAAAAAGCTAAGAGCAGATGCTGCAACAACCTAAAAGAAGATATAGCACCCATAAACTAAGCAAAGGATGGCTCGCTACAAGAAAAAAAGAAAATTAAAAGTACGATGCAGAAATAAACCTTTCAACATGTAGGGGAGGCAAAACATTTCCTCTATCCTCTTAGGGTCTCCCGCTGGGCCTGAGAACTAATTTGACATAAAACAAATTGACAGGAGAAAAGATACAAATTTTATTTTTACATGTACAAGGAAGACCTCACAGAAAAATAAAGATTCTAAAAGTGGTTAGGCCAAGTGGTCATATACTAGGTTGAACAAAGAGGAGTAATTGTGAAAAAGAAACTGAAATATATAAGAAGGCAAAAAGAAGCTAATGGTTATTTTTAACAAGGTTTATTTGTAAAGGTTATTTTCAGCCTCCACTCCCAGTCTCTGGTGATAAGAATGTTCGTTTCCACCAGGTCAGGGAGAGCATCTTTCACATGATAGTTTTATCTCCAATTTTAAGAAAAGGGGAAATGAGTGTGACTTTCTGGGATGTGTTGTTAAGTGCAATTTGCACAAAAGCATCAATATGCCAAGGCAGCATATTTTGGGTGCCATGTTCTGAACTCTTTCAAAAAGAAGTATTGAAAAATAAATAGAAAGTAGAAATAAAATACAGAGCTATTGAAATTAGGGAAATTTTTATTTTTTCAATCAATCTGAGAAATCTAGTATCTAAATAATAATAGTTCCATAAATAGAAAACAGAGATAGAATAAAACAAGAATATTTTCCAGGACTTAGACATATATTTCTAATGAGGCCATAGAGTGTGATCATATGGTGTGGCCATTCCTCAATGTTAAGTCTATAAAAGAGCAAAACTTGTGCAAGGAAGATATGTAATTATAATAGTCACAATGCCTCAGCTGTAAATAATATTTATATAACCAATATAATGATTCAATTGTTCTAAACAAAAATTGTGCTATATCTACATTGAGGGTGTGTGTGTGTGTGTGTGTGTGTGTGTGTGTGTGTGTGTGTTAGCAGCAGAAATGTAGATTGGTTAGTGTTTGTAGGGTAGCAGAATTCTCTTCTTCCATTGTATGAAATAAATACAAAATGCCGCTTGATTAAAAATCAAATAATCAATTCAAGAAGCGTGAAATGTGGAAATATGGAGGTGAATATCAAAAGAAATAGCTTAAAGAGCTGGAAGAAATAGCTTAAAGGGTAGCAGGAATTGGGAGTTTTTCATTATAAGCCAAGTGCCCACCTTTTATTTTTAAATTATGTCTAGTCATTACTTTAATAATGATTACATTTAAATTTTAATGGGTATGCAGAATAGAGCAGTCTGGGAAGAGGTTTACCAGTTCTGTCCAGGTCTCCCTGGGTGACATTGCTTTCCATGCTAAATATATAACTTTCAGCTTCTAGTCCTCAGCTTTGCAGCTTCAAAAAACTTAATTTCACCTGCACATAAAAAGTAGGTCCGTCCCTGGGAAAAGCAGTGAAACTCAATCACCTTCATGAGATGAGGTATAATAATTTAGGATGAGACCTCACTTCACTAGTAGCCAGCATGCTTATGCCTGCAAAAATGGTGTGTTTTCTATGGTAAAGCCATGAAGTTAACTTAGAATCATTGACTTAGCTAAGAAATGACAGAGAAGATCCAGAAGCCCAGGTGCTCACCACAAAATCTCCCTCGAGAGTGACTTACCTAGAAAACTGCATAGTTAGAAGGTTGTTTGGAATCAAAACTAAACAAATTCAATAAATTGGGTGTTTAATGGCCTCATCCTAAATTGTTACAACGATTCTATAAAGCAGTATTACTAACCTCTGCCATGAGTATTTAAAATAGTCTATTATTCGAAGAATAAGAAACTGATGCTCAGAAAATTAAAGTTTGCCTGAGGCCACACAGAGCTGGGATTTGATAAAGGTTTGTCCAATATTTCTGTTGTTCTGCACACTCTTCCCAAAACAGCCAATAAAATGGGTAATCCAAGAACTAACCCCTTGTTCCTCAGCACTTTTTTCCCTTTTGGGCATGAATAGGACTTTACCAAAACCATCTTTGAAACACAGGGAGTTAAAAATAAAAGAAAACAAGGGAAATTAATATTTAATGAAGGCCTGCTATGTCGGGCTTTGTGCTAGCAATTTTTTAAACTCTTATTTATGAGTCTTAATGCATTTTTACGTCTTATTGTTTATTACGCATACACAGCAGTTAGTAAACAGCGTGTCACAAAGGTTATAGGTTATTTTGTATTATTAAACCAGACTTGAAAATTTGCATTACCATATTTTGGAAATTTGTTGGCATTTTTACTTCTGTGAAGTTAATTGCATAAAAACATGTCCAAAAAGCCTAATACATCTCCAATGAGTAATGCCACAGTCATTTCAGAAAATGAAAATGGAAGTAATAACACATACTCTGTTACCACCATCGCTCCAAAGCCAGATTTTAATGAGCCCAACTCCATACTCTGCCAGAGCATTTACAGACCTCAAGAGGGAACTCTACGGCTTCAGGCTAGAAGCAGCAGAATGTCTCCCACTCAGGCAGGATCAGGGCTGGGCACGGCTGCTCTGCGGGCAAGCTCATCCATTGTGCCACTTGTAGGGGGCACTGCCCTGGGCAGGAGTAGGGCTGGCCAAGTTTGCCATTAGACACAAAGATGTATATAAAATCCATCAACTTTTCCCCATTTCATTGTGAAGAAATGAAAAATAATACAGTAGCTGGCTACTATACTGCCAGTATAGATAAGTAGCTTTACAAACATGTATAATAGAACATTTTTCTTGTGGAAAGCCAAGTGTATACCTAGGGAGGTTGGGCAAAGGGAAGCAAGAATGAGAAAAAAAAATAAAAAATAACAATTAAATGGTGCCAGAAATTCCACCTGCCATCTCTCTCACTATGCTGGATGGATGCCCAGGGTGAGTAAAACTAAGAGATATAAATCTGTTCTCTCAGTTTATCTCAGTTTCTCTGAGTTTCTCACAGTGTAAGAATCAGATACACTAAATAGAATTCTGGTACTTAGACTCAGGAGATAGTTTCCTTACAACATGGCCCCCAACAGAAGCTAACTCCTTCATCTGGTGCTCAACTGAAGAGCTAGCAATGTGTTTCAAAGCTGGAGATGGTGGCCTCCAACTTGGCATCCCCCAAAGGAGTTTCGGTAGTAACTTTGACTATAGGTAATTGTTGCTTTCTTGCCGACTGGATACACTACCTCTGATTTAAGATGTAATTCAGCTATAAATTCTAAGCAGTTTCAAGACAGAGCAGACCTAAGAAATATGGCGGCAGGCAGAGCCAAAGGAAAGGACTGTCAGAAGGGAGTTCCCTGTTACACAGTCTAGGCATGGTACAGTCATGAACAATAGAAGCATTTCATTATTCAAGTGTCAGTTCTAATTTATTTTAAAACATCATTTCAGAATGGTGCATTGATTTTTGTCTCTGAAATACAGGCATGGGAAGAATTTTCCATGTAACAAATGTGTGGAGGTAGTGAGCAAAACAAAATGTGCTTGGAATTGATTTTAATTGAACTTTGCATTTTCCCCAGCATTCCATACAGCTGTTCCAAATGAAAAGAATTTTTAATAAAAGTGTTATATAAATAACGGTATACTCACAGAAATGGATCAAATAATTAATTTTAAGAATATGTCCTTCTCCTCTCTCGCTGTATAGGTAGTGCTATAACTCACTGGAGAACAACATGGCATACTTAATAACAAGTGACAAGAAAGAAGTAGGTTTCAGACAGGGACAGAATATGGGAGTTCAGCGCAGCTAACTAATGTTGACTGATTATTCAAAGTGGGTGAAGAACTAAGGGGCTTGACAGGCAGCTTAGAAATCATGTAAGGATCCCTCTTGTTTTACAGGTGAGAAAAACTGTGGCCCAAAGATATGAAGTGACTTGCCAGAAGTCACAGAATTATTAAATTGTTTAGTCTTCTGTGTCAAAGTCCAGTGCTGTGTTTTGTTCTTTTTCTATAGAATTACAATTTGCTATTCTTTCCAAAGCAGGGGATATAGGACTAAATGTGCAATTTAAGCACTCTGAAATACAGTGGGAAAAATATATATATTTGGAAATTTTATTAAAGTGACAAGATGTAATCCTTTCTAAACAACTTCCTTTTACTAATAATTATAATTTTGTAATTTTCAGAAGTCAGCCAAATGAAAAAAGAAAAAAGAAATTCATCAATAATTTTCAGTCAAGCTGAGTCTCTCTCTCCCACCTCTTGTATCTGGAAAGTTATATTAGCACTGAAACCAGATCAGAGGCACGGGCTCCATGTCACATTTGCATAAAGAAATATATAGCAGGCCCTTCAGTTAAGTGAGATACTGCTTGGTTTGCTCCTAAGAAGGTTTGCTTTCTGACCTCCACCTGTTCAATTAGCTCTATAACCAAATCTCAAATATTGGTATTCATTGACTAAATCTCCAAAAAAAAAGTGTATTGTCCCTGGAAAGAGGACAGACAAGGTCCCAATGAATGGGGTAAAAGGTTTAAGACTAGAAATGGCCCTGCCATGTGGATGCTGACCTTCTGCCTTCAACTTGTGGCTCCTAAGAGACTTGAGTTATTGAAGGTGAGAGAGACTCACTCAGTCCAACTAAGAACTACAAATGGAATTTTCCAGTTGGTTGAGTACTGAAAACTACAGTTATTAGTTACAGGACATTGTTTAGAAGGGTTTGCAATTACAATTTTGGCTCATTGACCAAATAAACAGATTGTTGATCAATATAATTTTTGTTGTTGTTCTTTATGGGCTTTTATACATGCTCCTTGGCCCTTGTAAATCTGCAAGAGCAGAGCATTATGAAAAGACCAGTCACGTAATATTAAAATGACAGCATATATTTCCAGAATTTTCTATGAACCATCCTTGAGCAAATAACAGGAAAGTCCAAAAGACTAATGTTGGAAACTATTCCATATTCCTTTTTGTTCCCTCCTTTCTCCTAATTCCACACATGTGTGTTACAAAATTACTGCTGAAACTCCATCAAATAAGCAATAATTTAAAATGATGGATGATGTTATGGTATGAAATTAATCACCAATGATAGATTTAACAGTAGAAGTGGGGAGGCACAGCTCAGGCTCTGGGAGGTTCTTACACATTGGTTTAACTTGTATTGTCTGGGCCGGTGGAGGGGCGCGGTGGTTAAGCGCTGGCCTGAGAAGCCAGCGGCCCCGGTTCGGTCCCACATATGAGGGCCAGTGACACTGCTCTCAAAAAAAAAAAAAAAAAAAAAAGAAATAACTTGTATTGTCTGCCTCCCCACAGAAGAATTTAAACTCCGCAGGAACAGCTCCCTTCCCCACCTTGTTCACTACCATATCTCTAGGGCACGACAATAACGGACCTTAATTATACAGAAGGAGTGACTCAATCAATTAATAAAGCAGAAATCTTTGATCCAGAGAAACTTCAGATATTTATTGAGTCTCCATAAAAACAAAACAAAAAAAAAGGTAACAAATGTAAAATACTTTTTGAAAAGGTTAACTAATATACAAACAAAAAATATTTTAATTATTGTCATTTCAGATCGAACATATTCACTGTGGGACACATTGTCTGCCCTCCATTTGCTTTAAGGCACCAGTGACAGTCATCTAGGCCAGTAATTTTAATACTCATTACATCACTCCAAGTATTCGCAATTCTAAATATGAAGTCTCATGACATTTTGACAGAAGGCCACCTATAAATGTGTCTGAATTATACATGCAAACAAACCTGAATTAATATCAAAGGCAAAGAAGATCTTTTCTCAGAGGACAAGAAGAGAATTCACACCAGTTTATCATTTAATACTTTGGCAAAGGCTTTTGCTGGAAGATTTTAATGTTCCTTTCAGTATTCAATCAAACAACTGTCAGAAGAGGATGTTGTGATTTGAGTAATAATTTTCTCAAACACATTTACATCCCTAATTTCTTTTTGAACTGAGTCAATCAACATGCCATTTGGAATGCACCTGGAGGCAACTTGTTTGAGTTTTTTTTTTTCTTTCTCTGAAAAGTGAGAACTACTCAACATCCATTTGTACTTGAACTGCCTGTAAATACCTCCCAAAGTCCCTTAGCTCTGAGAAAGAGAACAAAGGAAATAGCCATTTTCAGTCTGTACTTAGTGATTCCTGTGTTTCACAGACTGGGGAATAGAATAAAGGGTGCATTCAGCTCTCTCTGGGGTCACTCTCTGGGATAAAGAGGAGTTGGCTAGTTTTTACATTTTTAAATGCTTTTCCTTTCAGTCTGCTGCAACTTCCCCTGACAGCCATGTTTGCACAAAGGATTACCTCATGGGAGTTTCTCCTGCTTCTTCACTCAAGTGGCACGTGAAAAGCCGGGTAAATATCAGTCTCTTTAGTAACTTAATAAGAGTTTAGCCCCTATATTCTCCCTCTGATTGTATCATCTCTCTCTTCCTTACATCCAGTATTACTAGACCTTCAGCCTGGCACTCAGAGCCAAGAGCCTTGTCAGGGAGGAAAAAAAGTACCTCTATCCTTGTAGGTTCTTCTGGCTGGTCTAATAATTAAATTAATATGAGAGTTTAGCAGGAGAAAGTACACAAATGTAATCATGTACATATACATGGTGGTTCCTTAAGAATGTGGGGCCAATGGGCAAGGGGGGCAGGTGAGGCTTACATGCCATCTTGAGCTAAGGAGAAGGTGGTCATGGTTTGGAACTTCAAAGGATCTGAGGAAGATAATTCACATGAAGATGGAAACGCACATGTTTGGTAAACAAGTCATTTTGGGGACCACACAGAGGCAATGGGCCACAGAGTGAGCTCTGATTTCTAGACCCTGCCCAGCCTCCTCTATCACACCTAGTTCATATTATGCTGCAGTTCTCAGTGGCAGTAGTACCCTTCCTGGAACAGGCCCTCTGTTTTAGGCAGTCAGGAGGATGGTCAAACATTCTTCCTGAATGTTTTGTTTCTTAAAAATAAAATAATCCTCATGCCAGAGAGATACAATTTGGCTTCCCAACAGCCTGGATGTAGAGACTTTAACTGAAAGTCAGGCTGGATTTGCAGAGAGTTAGTTCTTTAAGGAGGAGAGGGGGATTTTGGGGGTGAAGGTAAGTAAAATTGAAAATAAAAACACAATGCCTAAGCTGCTGTGTTCATACAATCGGCTCATCACTTATCATCTCATCCAAAACTCTCTGCCATATGGACCATGCCCACCTCTTCCTCTCCATCTGTCCCAGCTCACAAATGTGAATTTTAAAGTCCAACCAGCCCAGAACAATTTCTCTTCCATAATTATACTCTGCTCTTACCTCATCCCTGTGCTTTTCTTTCACACTCGCCCCGCCCCAGATCATACCCAGTCTATCTCAGACTCCTCCAATCCTAATTCATTCCTGAAGCACCATCTATCTATAAACAACAATTAGCCCTTTATTTCTGACTCCCATCTAGATAAAACAGATGAAAATTGTATTATGTTTTACAGCTGTGTGGGAAAATTGTTAAATTCTTTGATAAGGAAGATAATGTCCAAGGGGCATAATCCAAAGAAACAAAACGATGGTTATCCTACACTTCTAAAAAAAAAAAAAAAAAAAAAAAAAGTCTATAGCTATTGGTGGAATAGAAACCTTGCAGGAAACAGACAGTGAAGACATATGGTGACCATGCAGTCAAAAGATGTTTTCACAATGGAGAAACTGACTTCAGATTAAAGTTGTTTACATGGTGTGAGGGTTAGTTTTATTGTCAACTTGACTAAGCTATAGTTATCTCAGTTACTTAATCAAACACTAATTAAATGTGTATAACGTCTACAATCAGTTGATTTAAATAAAGGGGATTACCATCAATAATATGGGTGGGCTTCATCAAATCAGTTGAAGGCCTTAAGAGCAAAAACTGTTTCCCGGAGAAGAAATTCTACAAGATTGCAACATTAATTCCTGCCTGTGTTTCTAGCCTGTATATAGTTGTGTGTGTGTGTGTGTGTGTGTGTGTGTGTGTGTGTGTGTCTCTGTGTCTGTGTGTCTATGTGTGTGTCTCCCCCTCTCTTTCTCTCCTCTCTCTACTTGTATTGAGAACAAAAAGGGGGCTCTGTAATACATTTGATAAGCCTAATGACCAAGAGTAACCTCACAGGGTGATCTGATCATAAATTCCTAACTAAGTCATGGTGGGTGGTCATGCCCCAGGCCTGCAACTTCTGGAGCCCAGCCCTGCCCATTATTCTTGTGAATCTAGGTTAACACACCTCTGAAATGCCAGAGGAAACCTCTTTTTCAGGCCAGTTAGAGGCATAATCACCCTCTAACTGATCTCACCTTCAGGTAATCTTCCTTATGTTGCCTCTTTAATTCCAAATGTATAAAAAGAGCTGCATTACTGTTATTCTTGGGAGTATTTGAGATCTTGCTTCCTGGCATGTCATTAGTTTGGCTCAAACAAATTCAAATAAGCTTTTATAAAAATGCTTTATTTTTTCAAAAATTTTTAATTAGTTTCAGGTGTACAACACAGTGCAATAGTTATACTTTTTACCCCTCAAAGTGACAACTCCCCTCCCCCAATTCACCACCCCACTCCTCCCCCCCATGTTATATATATCTATTACACTTCCTCGGACTCCCTTCCACAGTATAATCCACATCCTGTGACTATCTATATATACAAGTTTGGGCCAGCTGAGTGGTGCGGTGGTTAAGAGGCCCCGGTTCGGGTCCTAAATATGAGGGCCAGTGACACTGCCCTCAAAAAAATAAATAAATAAAAAATAAAATGTTTAAAAAAAAATGCTCTACAAGTTTGGACGTTCTCACATTGACAGTATGAATAAATATGTAAGTAATGTATGCATATTTATATATGTATGTGCTGCACATGTACATATATGCACGTACATATAAAACATACATACATACAATTGATCCCCATTATTTGTGGATTCTATATTTACCTAGTTGCTAATTATTAGTAACCCCAAGACTACTACTCGCGATGCTTTTGCAGTTATTCACAGATATGCACAGAATAGTAAAAACTTTGAGCCGCCAATGCACACACTCTCATCAGAGGTCAAATAGGCAAATCTCAGCATCCTTGTTTCAGCTCTGATATTGTAAATATGTGTCCTTTATGTGGTATATTCAGTGCTACATTTTTTGCATTTTTATCCTTTTTTGTTGGCATCCCCCCCCCCCACGCACACATAATGCTGAAAAGCTGTCTAGAGTTTCTGGAGCAAGAAGGCTGTGATGTGCCTTACAGAGAAAATATGTGTGTAGATCAGCTTTCTTCAGGCTTAAGTTATAGTTCTGTTGGCCTTGAGCTCAATGTTAATGATATATATGAAATTATATATATAATTTATATTTTTAAATATATAAAATATATAATTTATATTTATAAATATATATTTACAGGCAAATAAAATAAGGTGTCTTCAAATAGAAACACACATAAAACAAGGTTATATACCAACCAGTTGTGACCAGTGATGCCAGGAACCCAACCCTGTATTTCCCCTAGGAGCAATGGCTTAGTATTTCCTAATTTAAGTGTTTGCAGCAACTTAATTACAGAAACTCAATAGAAAATAACTGCTGTGAGTTGTAACAAAAATCCAATATATATATATATATATATACACACACACACACACACACACACACACACACACACACACACATATCTGTATTTATCTCCTACTGGTTCTGCTTCTCTGGAGAACCCTGACTGATACACATGGCTATTGTCTTAGGTTATAAATTATCCCAGTGCTCCTAAGAGAAACTGGTAGAGACAGAAGAGGAAGCAAGAAAGAGGATGAGAAGCTGGGCACAAAAGAAATTTTAGATAAATTCTCATCTCTCTGCCATTGGCTACTGTTTCCCTGGGAGAATATAAATACACATGTACTTTCTCTTTTGGCTTGGACTTGGCAATGGATTCCGGGGGCCCTAACATTGGCTTATAAGGATGAATGCAGGACCAAGCACACAAGAGTGAAGCAGCCTTGGGGCTGGCCGAGTGGCTCAGTTGGTTAAGAGCTTGCTCAAGAGTTTGATCTCTGAGCAACAGGGTCACCAGTTCAATTCCCACATGGGCCAGTGAGCTGAACCAGAGCTGAGCTGCCGTTGAGCTGCCAACAGGTGGCAGAGTGGCTCAGCTGGTGAGAGTGCATGTTCCTAGCAACAAAGTTGCTTGCTAGAGACGGTGGGCTACACCCTCCCTCACCTAAAGACTGAATTCAGCACCTTGAGCTGAGCTGCCGCCCTGGTGGATCAGGGGATAGAGCTCACACTCTTAACAACAAGGCTGGTAGTTCAACTCCCACATGGGATGGTGGCTACGCCCACCTGCAACTAATTTAACACAGCACCTTGAGCTGAGCTGTGTGACTGACTTGGAGCTGAGCTTGCTTGCTGTGCCCTCCACAACTAAGACTGAATTAAGATTGAAGGACAACTTGGCTCTTCCCCTCCCCCAATTCCCCAACACTGTTCCCCTCCCCCAATTCCCCAATAAAAATCTTATTAAAAAAAAAAAAAGGAGTGAAGCATTCTCCAGCTGAGATGATAGAGAAATAGGTCACTAATAGATACCAAGATGGAACCAGAAAGAAGGGAATCACCCTTTATCTGTGTAAACTAACACTTAGCCAAGTGTCTCATGTATAGTACATGCTAAACAAATGTTGAACAAATAAATGATCCATCCTGCTGCAATTCATTATCCACATGTACAAATAAGGCAGAGAATCAGCCATTCTCAGGAATGCTTTTTTGATACTTCTTTAAAACACAGCTGTTGAAAAATATTTGTGAAAGGGAAGGTTTTGAAAATATCTTGATGGTTACTTGATAGATAATTTCCTTTATAGAACTATATGATAAAATTAAAGTTGTTAGTCTTCTGTTAGAAAATTTCGAGAGTTTATCCTAAACAGTAAGTCAGAGAAGAAGTCATACATGATCAAAACAACTTTGACAAATATAAAATGTACATTGCCACATCTGAAATCTCTCTCTCTCTCTCTCTCTCTCTCTCTCTCTCTCTCTCTCTCCCCCCTCCCTCTCTCCCTCCTTCTTTTGCTCTCATACACTATGCACACACGGATGCATGTACACATACACACACAAGATTACTCTCTGCATAAAATAATTTCTATACTCACCATAAAATTCAAATATAAGTGAATGAATGAATATCAGGATATCAAGACAATCTGATATTAAGTGTAGTTTTCTACAGGGTGTCCACAAAAGAAGGAAAGATATTTGTATGTAAAATGTGAGCAAAGATATGCGCAAGGATAATGTTTAGAATGGTACCTGCCTTTTGGAAGAATCATATCAATATTAGGTAAATTCCAGAGCATAGAAGTCTTGCTGATTCCTGAAAATGCTGTGAATATATTTTTTGTCAGGCAAGGACTGGATTACCCCATAAGGCAATTGAGGAATTGCTCAACTTCAGGGATAGGTCCTTATCACCAATAGGATCAAGTCTCAACTCCTTAGCATAGCATTTAAGATCTTTCGCCATCGGTCCCCAACCTGTCTCTCCAGCCATATTTCCTGCCTCTTCCCCCTTAAAGGACCTTACAATGGGGCCACCCAAAGTATTCATTCTTCCTCCAATGGAAAAGGCCATGATCTGGCATGCCTGGATATCTATTTCCTGTTTCTTCAGCCAGGCATAATCTTGCCCTCTATGGCAAACCCTTACTCATCTTTGGGGAACCAGCTCAGATAAGCTGTGAAGCAACCACTGATCCTCTTACTCCAATGTAGGTAAGTCAAGCCTACCTCTGTACTCCCAGAGTTCTTTGCATATATCCCATCTGGTGGAATTTTATCATGTTGTATTATTATTGCATGGTGTGTAATAAGGACAAGGACTATATCTTATTTATCTTTGTGTCTGTCCAATGTGCTCTAACACAGAGCAAGTTTTCAATAAATTAAGCATGGACAACCTTTCTTTTTAAGAACAGCAATGATGTGTGAAATCTTTGAACAAATGTAGACAGTAAGTGGGTTATTTGTTATTTGCAGGATAAATAAAAGCATTGTAGAAAAATAACAAACAAAAAATAATCTCTTCCAAAAGAGAATACGCATTAAGGGGTAAACCCCAAAAAAGAGCGGACAATGATATAATACGGTATCTAGGTACTTAAATGTGTTAAAGGTTTTGTCAAAATGGAAATTTGAAAGGAAGGCTTAACTTGGATAAGAAATTACTTCCTAGAATTGAGCAGATCCTAGGGCGTAGAGCCATTGTTCAAGAATGGAAAGAAACATAACCTGACCTACATCCCATATGGAGAGGAATCTAGTTAAGTGGTCAACACCTGGGAGGTTCAACCTGAGATAAAAGGCGGGTGTTGTAGTAAACAGGAGGAGACTGGAGATGGGTAGTCTGGAGCAGGTAGTATTCAGAGATCTAGCCAGGGAGGTGGCTGATAAGCATCAGGAAGCTCTGGAAACAGGAAACAGGAAACAGGATCCCAGACCTGAGGCTAGAGCTCAAGGGTTGGACTCCAGACCCTTACAAAGGTTGGCAATGCAGTCTTATTGAGACTGGAGTACCAAGTAGGCTATCAAAACAGAAACGGAGGCAAAAAGTAACAAAACAGGAATACAGTGTCTGGAATTGGGATACATGATAAAGGATTCATTAAAGCATAATAGATATGATTACCAAGTTAGGGAATAGTGCCAATGTAGAAATGGCGCAGGATTGGTGAGATGCTTAATCATTGTCTCACCAAGGCTTTGGAGTTCATCCAACCAAGAACAGGATTGGCCCTAGCCAGAAATGGACTAAACATACGTTGGGAGATCAAGATCTTAGGTTAGGGGAGAGATTGGAGTCCCGGAAAGTTTCTTATAAAGGTGGTAAGGGCTTGCAGGGAAGGCTGGTTGCTTTCTCCAGCATGCTAATGAATATTTGAAATACGCAAATGTCAGCAAAGATGATACGTGACTCTTGATGGGGATGGAAAGAAGGAAGGAGACTACCTAATGAAGCCAAAGGCTTGAACAGCAAGGTGGCTTGGAGCTGTTAGAAAGTGAAGTGGGAAAGGTGTGCTTGAAAGAAAAAGATCAGTTGATTCATAGTTAAGCAGCTCTGAAATGATACATCAAAGACTCTAGAAGATAGTAAAGAGAAGAGGAGATGAAAAAAGTCAGACAGAACTTGTAGAAAAGGAGCCCAGGACACGCTGGTATAGTTTGTTTTGATGCCCCCTTATGTCTCAGTAGATAATTTGAGTCTGCATAAAGTATTTTAAGCAGAATTATACAAACATGATCAATTTTCATCAAGAAAATATTTTCTGGAGCTTATTCCATTAAGGCAATTTGATTCTTCGATCCATTTTCTATACAGTACAGTCATTTCTTTTCATTTTTGTCTCTAATGTAACTGAAATTACTTTTACTGAGATCGATTCTTTCCAACTTAAATATTACTCTGAAGCTATGATTATTCTATAGAATTTCTTGAGAACATTGTATTTTCCCAATTGTAGCTTCTACCATTGTGTTTTTTCTCTAGCAGGTCTTCCAGCAAACCCAGTTTTCCCAGGTCAAATTTGATATATCTAAGTTTTATCAAAAAGAAGTGATTCTGGTATCATATTTTTAGTGATTGATAAACTTTACCATGTAAAGTTTTAGCTTTTAAAGTTTTATTTTATGAAGACTATTTCCACTAACTCTAATTTTGTCTAATCTTTCCCAGTATGCTTTTTCCATAGATTTTTTTGATATTTAACAAATTTTATAACATCAAGTTTTCATTGTTGTAAGTTTATTTTGGAATTTTTACCAAAAATGTTTATTATAAAATTGGGTTGTCGAAAAAGTCATGACACTTTTTTGCAACGAAAAACATAGAAAAAATATGTCATGACTTTTCTGACAACCCAATATTTACATAATGGAGTATTACACAAATACCAACAAAAAGAACAAGAACAATCTCTATGAACTGTTATTGTTAAAAAGCAAAAGTCTGGGAGAAAAAAGCAAAAGTGTGTATACACTATGCTATCTTTTCCATAAGAGAGAAGGTAAATAATATATATAATATCAATAAACATTTGTACATATAATTGCAAAAATGAACACAGGAATAATGAACCAGAACTAATGACAAAGGTCATCTACATGAGTAAGTGTGAATAGAAATGGGTAAATGGGAGTAAGACTTCTATGACTATGCATTTTTAAAATAGTTTTCTGTTTTCAAATATATATATATATATATATATATATATATATATATATATATATATATGTATGTATATATATTGCCTATTCAAAAACTAAAATGAAAAGAGAATTAAAAAATTAAAATTAAGACCCCCAGCTGGTCCACCACATACGTCTGTGCTATAGCTTTATGGGCTATGTGTTAATTGTTCATGCTACTGGTGAAAGCAGAAAGGAGTCTAAAAGTCCTTCAGTGTTGGACAGAGAGTTCAGCTTAGTACATTTTTCAAAAAAATCCCCAAATCTATGATTTCATAATGGGACAAAGACTAGCCCAAGAATTCCCTAAAACAAAATGGCAGAGTGGCTGGGTCGATGGAGTACTTGCCTAGCACCCAAAACGGAAGAATCCCAGAAGGAGGAAGGGTGTATCAGCTTTGATGTTAGGTATAGCCAACAAAAGAGACAGCAACAAAAAGGAGCAATGTTATTTTATATTTTATTTATAATATCTTATATCTTGAAATTTCATACTATAGACAAAAATTAAAGTTATTTTCATTTCAAGAAAACAAAAAAAGACAACACAACAACATAAAGGCCTTATCAAGGGGCCTCCTGAGAATTCAAGGGCAAAGGGGTCACAAAGACTTTCTGAGGCTTTGTGTCTAGTCCAGGCTGTATAATCTTCATATGATGAAAAACACATGTACTTGATCTAATAAAAGAACCGATTTAGTGGGGAGGGAAGTCACAATGAAAGAGAAAAGCAGGGCTGTGTATTTTTGGATGGTCTTTGAGAGAACCTCCCGCTTCTCACCACGTAGCATGTGGAAAGGGTAATTCTGATGAACTGGCAAAGAGGAACCTGGCCTCTGGGTTAGCTGGATTACCAGGTGGAGGCCGGTAAGAGGAAAGGTAGGATTTTTGGCAAAGAAGACTCCAAAATTTTGTTCAAAATTTAGGCTTCAAGAATTCTCTACATGGACTCATTTTTATATATTAGCCTTTATTTTAGCTTCATCTCTAAATGCAAAGTTTAGTGTAAAGGTTCATGTTTTTGGCATTTATTGCAGGACATTTTACAGCTACCAACATTTTCACACAATGACCCTCTCTTGAACTTCACATGTATTGATTTTAAATTTACTCCGTAATAAAGTTCCTAAACGTGGAGAATCAACTACAATATTATTTCAGCTTTAATAGGACAATTGTGTAAATAGCATCTAGCTTGCATTGAATTGAAATGTGGATTGCTGCTTCCTTCTAGTTTTAAACTACAAAATATCACATTCTCTCCATCCTTTCTAATGTACTCAATCCAACCTGGTCATTTCTCACTATAGCTTTTTACATTCATAACATGTTATTTGTTTTCGTTTTTGTTTTGTTTTTTTAACGTAATACTGGTGACTGGCTGCTTAGTTATGTTCATGCTCTAAAAGCTAATTTGGAAGTTCAGATAGGGCCTGTATACACCAAATTGCCAGCATGAAAAAATTACTAGATGGTTTAAAATGTCTCAGTATCTTTAGTTAACCTTCAGAGCATATTTCAATGTACAGTATATTACATATAACTGGAAGCTCAATTCTTTAAATTATTCTCCTTAATTCACACACTTCAGGGATGGTTATCAAATTATATGTTCAAAACTGTGACCTTGTGTGCAAATCATTGCACCTTCTGTTTCTTTTTTTTTTTCCTTTGATTAGCATTTATTTGATGTATTTACTCTTGGGCCATAAGCATTTGTTTCTTCCGTTTCTTCCGGGAGATCTTTTTCTTCTGTGCAGCCTCCTCTTCTGGTTTAGGAACAATTTGTTCCTTTCCAGTTTGGATCATCTCAATGTAGCAGGGAGAGCTCACGTGGGGGTTGATCCGCCCATGAGCTCTGTAAGTTCGGTGCCGCATCTTGGGAGCTTTGTTCACTTGGATGTGCTCTATGGCTAGAGCGTCTACATCTAAACCCTTAATTTCAGCATTCCTCTCTGCATTTTTAAGCATGTGCAGTAAGAATTCTGCACTCTTTTTGGGCCACCGACCCTGTATCCAACCCCACTGTTTGGCCTGGGCACACCTCCGAACTCTACCGTTGTAACGACGGAACGGCACCCATGGCTTCTGTAACATGACATTCTTTAGATAGTTGGTGGCTTTTCGGATATGCATACCCTTGATGGCCTGGGTAGTTTCACGAGTGTTCTTAAAACGGACCCATAGATTCAAACCTCTTAATTTACATGATTTTGTGGGGTTCTCCGGGTCCAGAGAATAGGGAATCATTTTTAGAGGTCACCTCAGGCTGCTTTCGGGAAGAGCGCACCTTCTGTTTCTTAAGTGAAGAATTAAAACAATTACATTTTGGGCCGGCTGAGTGGCACATTGGTTAAGAGCTGGTTTGGGATGCCAGCAGCCCCAGTTCGGATCCCACATACGAGGGCCAGTGACACTGCCCTCTACAGCTAACAACAGCTCCACCTTGAGCTGGGCTGTGCGAGCCCCGGTGATGGTGTGGGCTGCAGCCCCTGCTGCAGTGGGCTGCCATAGGCTACAGTGAGTGGCCGGCAGCCGGTGTGAGCGGCCGGCAGCCAGCGTGAGCTGCCAATGGCCACGGTGAGCGACCATCCAGAGGCCAGCGACCGATCTGCCTCATCCGGGAAGAGCGCAATGACATACCAACATGGGCCAGTGAAGCAACGTCCTCCGCAACTAGACTGAAGAACAAAAGGACTGCAACTTGTCTGTTCCCCTTCCCCGAGTCCCCAATAAAATCTTTTAAAAAAAAAATTATATTTAACCCTTGGGCAAATAATAAATTACATTAGAGATTGTTGGGATGACATATGCTATCAAATTCAACTATTTTATGTATAATTAGCATCTTACTTCAAAAACACCAAAAGCCAAATTGTAGCAAAAAATCGGAAAGAAAGAGAATTGGGTTCAGTTTGGTTGACTCGAAATGAAATATTCTTTATATCATAACTTCTAAAATTCTACTCCTACCATCTTCAAAAAAAAAAGTGATTAACAATAGTAGTTTATGGATTATCCAGACCTTGTTGGCTTTTCTTATTAATTAATTAATTTATTTATTTATTTAGTTAGTTAGTTAGTTAGTTTTGATCTACTGCCAGTCTTTTATTGACATATGACTATTTGCTAACTTCCACTGAAAGTCATTTAAAATGCCCATGGAGAAGAGCCAGAAAGAAGAACATGATTAATGCTAGCTGAGACCTTCCCCATGCAGATGCCCTCTGCCTCCATGGAAGTCAAGAGGTCCAGAGATACATGATCTGGCGCCAGCAAGGAGACATGGGACAGCACAGGAGTGCAGGAAGAAGCACAGTTTTTCAACCAGAAATGAGAGGAACATGTTGCATGACGGGCACCTGTACGAGGAAATTCCCTTAATGTGCAAACAGTAAGAGCCATTCCTACACTATTTGAAGGAAGAGGGCTCAGAAGTCATCTCTGTGAGCAATTATGCTGTGATTTTTAACCCAGAGATTCGGGTAGTACATTAGCAGTCACACACACACAAAAAAAAAAATTTAACTCTCTTCAACCATCTAAACACTGGAATTTTATTTTTGATGACAAATGTAAAGTAACCTAAATAGGGGTCTAGACAAATTCTGTGATGCTTTACCTCTACAACAGTTCCCAAAGCAATAGAGCATTATTGTTCTTTTGCCCTAATTTTTTTTTAAATGGGAACATTTCACCGCACGCTCTATAATAATGCCTTCTTATCTTCTGGGTAGACAAATGTGAGGGGAAGAAAAGATTGAAATAAAACCAACAACTAGCATGGGCATAAGAGACCTACCTGACACAGTGTTTTGTGGGCATGTTTCCTTTTATTTTGAGAATCCGTTTTAAAGAAAGCTAACTCTTTGAGTGTAAATGGCCAGCCTGGTCTATGCTGCTTCACTCTTCTGAAGCTTTTTCTACCATATGATCTTTACCCCAGATACCACTTACAGAATGCATCTGTGCTCCTGACAGAGGAGAGTACCAGTCTATGGACAAATCTGTCACCATCATATCTAAGGGAGCGCTTCAAGCATGAATCTGCTAAACCCCAGTGGGAATCTAGCTTTGGTTTTACCATGAGTTGTACCGATCTCTTCTACAGTAAAAACAACAAACTTCCTTGTTTAAAGGTCTGGAATTCTAGGATGTGCGTGTCTCTCTGTCTAACCTCACCTACAACTTTTCTTTGATCAGTTTATTTAGGATAAACCATTCCTTCCTCCTCTTAGCCTTATTATAAGGTTTCAGCTGACTTGTTTCCTTTAACATATCTTTGGCTCATCTGTTCTTTCCTCATCTTGACCAAGGGTCGGCCTGAGCAGAGGTGGGTGGATGAAAGCTCTCAGACAAATCAATAGACAGTCCAGGCCATCTCCGGCTTTGAAGTTTACCTAGTAAATGAATAACATGAGACAATAATTGCTTCCTTTATTGTTCCTGCTTATCTGAACATCAAAATACTTGAAGACAAAGCGGAAAAAATGCAATGAAAGGAAAGCAAAGGGTCAGAGTGCACGAAGTTACTGGAATTCAGGAATCCTTGATTCAAGCCCTAGCTCAGCCGTTAATTAGTCCTGTAATCTTTGGCTAAGCCTGTGAGCATAATTAAATGTTTTTTTGGGTTTTGTTTTAATCACTAAGGTTTGGGAAGGGGATTGTTATGCAATAATAGTAACTGTAAAAACTTCCAAATCACTAGGGGTATCAAGATATTTTCAAGTTCATAGGAAAGTCAGAATATCACCAACAGCAACCTGTAGAGCTGAATAACTATACAGCGGCTGAAAAATAGTCCAGCCAATCACAGCTTCTTTCTAACTGTCATTATCCTGGCATTTTGGATCATCTCCTTGCTTTTTTCTTTTTTTAAGCCTGACCTACCTTGAAGCCATCCTTTAACAATACAGTTTACTTTTGTTGAACTTTATAGAAATGGACTCATATTGTACACA
Source organism: Aselliscus stoliczkanus (assembly GCA_033961575.1). Taxonomy (NCBI): domain Eukaryota; kingdom Metazoa; phylum Chordata; class Mammalia; order Chiroptera; family Hipposideridae; genus Aselliscus; species Aselliscus stoliczkanus. The sequence continues at coordinate 157,671,348 of CM066731.1, forward strand.
TTCTCTTGTGCTTTACTTTTTGCTCTATTTTAGGTTGGTGAGATTCACCTCTGTTTAACTTCCTAAAAAATCAGGTAAGCTTCTTAAAACAGAGTAAAGTAGAAAAATAGAGCCCAACCCAGCCCCTTACAGTATACATGAGGGGGAAATATTTCCTTTTTTCTTTTTCTTTTGTCTTTTTAAAAATTTATTTGGGAAATATTTCATAGTTTGTGTATTCTGAAGTTCTTTCATGGCTTCCTTCTTTTTGTCCTTCCTTCCTTCCTTCCTTCCTTCCTTCCTTCCTTCCTTCCTTCCTTCCTTCCTTCCACACCTATTTGTTGAGCACCTAATTTGTGCCAGGCTCTATTCTAGAATTTAGGGAGAGAGCAGTGAATAATATAAAATTCCTTGACCTTACGGGACTTACATTTTAGTAGAGAAAGATGGACAATAATCAGATTTATAAACTGATTTATAAATTATGGGGTGATAAATGCTAAAAAAAAAAAAAAGGAACAGGAGGAGAACAGGGAGAAAAGCAAAGGAAAAAATAAAATCAGAATATGAGTTTATACTTATAGAGAGGGAGGTTTTCCCTCTCATTCACAACCATGGTTTCTTTTTTAATTCCCTCTGAATATCATCTCATAATCTCTTTTCCATCTCAATTCTCCACCTATAGAATCCCACTCCCTTTCATCTCAAAGCTTCACCTCTTTCCCAGTAAGAACAGAAGGCTACTTCCCTTCTTGTGTTTTGCCTGCACGGGCACGTGGATCTGCAGCCAGATAAGAATGCAGTCTTTCCTCTGTTTAGGATTTTCAGGCTCCTAGGAAGGGGAAGTGGGATGTGCTCCCTGAAGGCGGAGGAGGAAACTGAACTGCCAAAGGCCACAGCTACGTTCCTCCCAACTTACACAAAGGCAAACTCATCTCACTAGAGCAAACATTCATTTCCTTCTAAAAACAACACAGTTTTGTCACCTATGAGGAAATCATATTTCTCTTCGTAACAAGGCCTTGATTGCCCTGCTTGTGAAATAACAACCCAGGGCTTAATATGATAAAAAAAAGCATGTGACTGCTTCCTGTGGCTGTTTGAGTTTGAGGACCACAGCCTTACTTCAGCATGGTTGGGAAAATCCCCTAGTCTTTCCCGATAGCAGCTGGGAAAGGAGGTCTCCATTCATCTCCCCACAGCCTCAGGTGTAAAATTAGGACATACTTTTTTATGCAAAGGAGATGAAAGAATTGTTTTTAAACGTCGGAGGACAGGAATCATCACGGCTTAGCTTTAGGATGAATCTTGGAGTAATGACAGGATGTACTGATAACAACAACAACATAAAGAGGTGGGAGAACTAGTCAGAAAATGACTGCAGTTTCTTAGATGAGAAGCAATGAGCTCTGACCAGAAGTAGTGGGAATTACGGAGAACAAGTCAGAGTAGGTTCAAGGCACACTGCAGAAAGGATTTACAGACAAAATAAACACGAGGGGCAATGCAGAGATACTCATTTCAAGTTTGGGGACCATGTGAAAATAAATAAGGGAGAAAGGAAGAAGCAAAGGGATGATGACAAGGGTCAGAATGGTGAGACTGGAGTGAAAAGTAACTTGTGAACTTGTAAAGTTTCAGACGTTCACAGACATCCCATACTGTGTCAAAGTTTTTCAACCCCTGAATTAAGGAAAACTTCTCAGAAGCACTTTGGAAAGAGGTTAAGAATTCAACAGATGTTGGTTTGAATCCTGCCTTCATTCCTTGTTGCTTGTGTGACTGTTGGGAAGTTACTCTCTGTTTAGTATCTTCATCTGTTAAATGAAGTTACTAGTGCCTCCCTCATAGAAGGTGTAAGTGAGTGGATTAAATGAGAAAATTCACGTAGGCCACTTTGAATATTTCCTGACATACAGTAAATGGTATTATATAAAGTCATAAACCTTACTCTCTTTTTACTACTTTATTTAAACTTACTTAAGATAAAGGTCCAGATAAAAATTCTAGATTATCCTCATGTAACGTAGGATCACTTCCTCTTTGCTTGCTTTCAAGATTTGACTCAAGAGTGGAGATCAATGACTGGGCTTGCAAACTGTCTCAGGCACTCTTTACTGTATTGATGAGACACTTACAAAGGGTTAAGCAAAATTCTTTGCCAGGAGAGATGAGGAGGATTTTGTACAGGTTTCACTTTGTATTCGAGATGAGAATTATATGTCGATTCATCAAACCTTTATATCCTAAACCTTACTCAGGATGATTTCAGCTGAACATGGGTTTATCAAAGTGGGGATCTGAAAAGAAGGTATCTTGTGTGAGTAAGAAAGAGTCCCCTCCCTGGCAGGCATACAATAGCAAATCAATGCGTTGTGTGGGGGTGTGAACAAACAGGGTATATCAGAATCATTGGAATACTTCCAAGGCTTATGAACAAATGTAATACCCGGGTGTGTGCTCTCATGCTATTAGAAACAAAATGTCTACATTAGAACTTCGCAATAATTCCTTAAAGTTTAAATGTCTGTTAGTTCTTAAAATTAAATGCAGACCTGGTCACTGTCACATAGTTTATAAAGGTTTTAAAGAAGACCATTCGTTCGTTCATTCAACATTTATTGAGTGCAGCCACCATGGGAGAAAGGAAGCAGACCTAGTGTAATCTGACAGATTGCACCTTGAAATTAATCTGTGCCACTCGTAAGATTCCTACACTTCTCAGAGTCTAGCTCTTCTCCCCTTCAAAATGGAGATGATAAATCCACCTAGCAAAGTTGGTGCAAGCATTAAACACAGTGATGTGTTTCAAGTGCTTAGACCTATGCCTGCATTAAGTAAATAGAATTCATTAATTAACATTTTGCTATTAAATGAATGTAATTGCTGACCATTAAATAAATGTTCAATAAATGGAAATAACTGCTTTCTATATGCCAAGTACTATAGTGCCTAAGAAACAAGCACTCTGTCCCTGCCATCCAGTAGCTCCAACCTTATGGAGAAATGCGTAACCCTCTTCACGGTGATATAAGGTTAGTCCCAAATTTTGCAGATTAAGAAATTCAGGTATATCACAGACTTTGCTCTAAAACATATGAGCTTTCTGAGACTGAGCTTGTCCTAGGTTTCAAACTCTTTTTAAGAAATGTAAGTCGATCAAAGAATGATTGATTTATAGGTACTAAACTGGAAATAGTTTCAACCTTCAGCAAATACTACCCACCAAGAGCTTGCCAGCTAAAATCCTGCTGAGTGATGACATCTGCCTGTGGTTTGGACAAGAAGAGGATTTGCTTCTATCTGGTGTCTAGCCGTGGTTCATGTAACTTGATCTCTCTTCCTAAAGAAACTCTTTTGTATTTTAGTGGCTCCACATTTTCCTTCCAGCACGTCTTACCCCGCAGTACAATAAATGCAACTTTATGCGTCCTATACACATGTAATAAAATTTTGGAGCACTGTTTATAGTTGCTTTGTTATTTGTTACAAGCCCAAGATGTAATTAGATATGCAATATAGTATTAAATACATTTTAAATATGAATGCTTCTTTTCTTTATCACTAAGTTCCTTTTTAATAGAAAAAAAGGAAAATATTCACAAATATCCTTCCATTCTCTCTCCCTTTCTCTTCTTTCTCTTCTCTTTCTCTCTCTCTCTCTCTCTCTATATATATGTATATATATACATATATATAATATATGTGTATATATAAATCACATATGTGATATATATGAGATATGTGTGTGTGTGTATATATATATATATATATATATATATATATATATCAATGTTACTTTTATTTTATTTTATTTTTTTTTTTTTGAGGGGAGTGTCACTGGTCCTCATATGTGGGACCCGAACCGGGGCCGCTGGCTTCCCAAGCCAGCGCTTAACCACCATACCACTCGGCCTGCCCTCACTGTGTTACTTTTAATGTCATATTGTCGTCATTCCTCTTTGTAAACATTTGAATCTATTTCTGAAGAACTGATCTTATAAATAACTAATAAGTAATGGCTATTTTCTCCATCTCAAAAGAACTGGGAAGTGTTTTGCCATCACCAACCACCTATATTAAGGCAACAAGAAGACCTTAATTCTAGGAGCACACGTAATTCATCTCATATATTAATTGCCAGATATGTGCTAAGGACTGTTCTAGGCCCTAGAGGTGAAAAAGATGAATGGTATTTGATTATCAAAGGGCTCCTGTATGAGCACGTGAGGTAATTACTTATAGGTAATTCGAATACAAGGCTGACTGTATCCTCTATGTCCACACAGATGAGTAGTCACTTGAAACCACGCTACAGGTTTCTGGATGATGGGTTTTGTAGCTCTTATTGGTCTGCACACTAATAAAACAATGCTTTCTACCCATTTTTACACAGGGTGAGACATTTTAAAAATGAACTTTCACTTAGATGTTTAATGGCTCAACTTAAAGTATCTATTCTCTCTTTAGATTTTCTTGTGCTTATCTACAGCATTATATTATCAAGCATTCCACCATTCACTTCACTACTACAAGAAAAAAAGCAAAAATAATGAAATTATAACTACCTTAATTTAACATTAACTTTCCTGGAAAAGTCTTAAGATGTTTTATAGCCTCATTGGGTTTGATGCTAATCTTTTTGTCATTATACTTTGAATAACTGAGGAAAATATGTGGACTGGGAACAGGAGAGCAGAAAAGATCAAGAGAAATTCAAGATTCTGCTGGGAATTAGAAAACCTGGTTGAGTCCCTATTTGAGACACTGATTTACTGTGGGATGTTGGATCCTTGGGGCTGCAGCACTAGGTGATAAAAGGAGGAAGGACGATGGCTCTTCGGCTTCTGAAATTCAATGATTCTAGAGCTCTTAGTAGGAGAAAAGCAAGGCCCCTCCCCCAACTCCAAGGCCTTCTTCAGTTACAGTGAGGAAAGCTGTGCCCCCAAGTGGATGACAGAAAGTAACATATCAGGGCTGGCTGAGTGGCGCATTAGTTAAGAGCTGGCTTGGGATGCCAGTGCCCAGGTTCGGATCCCACAGGCCAGTGACACTGCCCTCTACAGCTAACAACAGCTCCACCTGGAGCTGGGCCGTGCGAGCCCTGGCGACGGTGTAGGCTGCAGCCCTTGCTGCAGTGGGCTGCCATAGGCTACAGTGAGCGGCCAGCAGCCAGCGTGAGCGGCCAAGAGCCGCGATGAGCGACCATCCAGAGGCCAGCGACTGATCTGCCTCATCCGGGAAGAGCGTAATGATGATATACCAACATGGGCCAGTGAAGCAACGTCCTCCACAACTAGACTGAAGAACAAAAAGACAGCAACTTGTCTGTTCCTCTCCCCCAATTCCCCAATAAAATATTGGAAAAAAAAAGAAAAAGAAAGTAACAAATCCTTGTGCCAAGAACAATTTTTTTAAAGTGCTTCTCAAGTGGGAAAATTAAAGGAAAAATAGCTTCTGGATATTGGTGGCTGGATATTGTTAACAAATTGCTACTTAATTGTATCTCTCAGAATCAAAGATAAATGATGCCAGAGAAGTAGAAGTAGTGCCAAGGTGTAAGTCTCCCTCATAATCCATTATTAAAAAGCTTGGACATCAGGAAGTCCAATCTAGACTGAAAGAAAGCCTTTGTGATGGTCATTTTTATTTGTCACCTTAGCTAGGCTGTACTAACCACTTAATCACTAATCTAGGTGCTGCTGTGAAGGTATTTTGCAGATGTAATTAACACCTATAATCAGTTGACTTTAAGTAAAGGAGATTCTTCCTGATAATATGGGTGGGACTCACCTAAACAGCTGAAAGGCCTTAAGAACAAAACTGAGGTTTCCCTGAGGAAAAAGAAACACCACCTATGGACTGCAGTGCTAACTGTTGCCCAAGAGTTTCCAGCTTGCTGGCCTGCCCTATGGATTTATTTAGCCAGACCCCACGTCATAAACCAATTACTTGAAATCAATCATTCTCTCTCTGTCTCTCTGTATCTCTCTCTCTCTCTCTTTCTCTCTCTCTCTGTGTCTCTCTCTGCCTCTCTCTCTCTAATATATATGTATATACATTTTTTTTAAAAACTATTAAAATTATAATACTCAATATATACTGATAACTAAAGATGAATATATCACGTTTGACTTCTGCAATTACAAGAGGTGCTCAAAGTGGTTACCATCAGTGTCCAGACACTTCTGATTATGGCGAGCTACTGCTTGAGCAATGTTGACCAAAGTGTCCAAGTGTATACATTTTTTTGGTACATGTTGCACACATTTTCTGTTTTTATATATAATACATATATAGTGTGCATGTGTGTGTTTGTGTGTGTGTATCCTACTGGTTCTATTTCTCTGGTTGAATGCTGATTCATATAGCTTTTAAAATATATATATGTACATACATCTATACACATTATATATGATATATATGACATGTGTGTGTGTATGTGTATATATTTGAACATATCTGGAAGTCTATTTCTCATGAAAACAATTTATCAACCTTGAATTCCTGAGCTAAAACTGTCAATTTAGAACAAAAGCTGATACTAACACACACACACACACACACACACCACACACACACACACACACACACACACACACACAGAATACTTAATATGTACCAGGCTTGTTTTATACAAATTGATTTATTTAATGCTCACTTCAACTCTCTGAGGACAGTATATCGCTCATGCTGTTTTACTGTTAGGGAACCTGAGGCAGAGAGAAGTTAGGTGACTTGCCCAGGTTTATGTGACTGGCAAGGGGTAGAACCATAATTCAAACCAAGAGAGTATGGCTATCGATCCAAAACTCTTAACCATCTTGTATGCTGCCTCTTGGAGCACTGAATTTCTCCCAATGATTATAAAGTGGCAGTATAACACTAAGAATCTAGAATAGCCAAATTCATATTTTCATGTGGTTGTTGGAACGAGATCCAGCTAGATCTCTGGTCTTTCTAATTGATTCCAAATTCATCAAAACAACAACCCACAATCTCTGATAGGGACAAGGACAGGCAAAGCAGATGAGAAGAACCCTCAGCCACTATAAGCAAGTTCACTTCGAAAGTCATTCCTGATAAAAGTACATCTCTGTTCATCTACTTATGGTTTTCCTTAATATTAGCTGCCAAGCCAGGAGCAGCCTTGGTCTTCAGAGAGACCAAAGTGCTAATTTACCTTTGGAAAAGAAATGAAATCACTACTTTTGAAGATGGTACCATATGTTTCAAAACTTCCCCATGGAAGTTGAAGGAAGTAGAACTCTTAATTCTCACAGCTGAATATTATTTTATGAAAAGTGCAGCCAAGATATCAGCTGTGATACCTTGTTAACTAAAATCTAGATGAGATTGATTGGGCTCTGGTTTACATCCCATGTATTCCCCCAAGACCTCCCAGTAAGTTCCTGTTCTTATGATCATCTAATTGTAAAACTCCAGTTTCCACTGAATTAGCTTAGTATATGGACTGTCACACATTCTGCTCATGCTATTTTTTTTGTCAACACATCGACTCAAACAGGAAATTCAATCCTCTTCCATAATTTTCATACAACTTAGTGTATGTCTACTTGTTTTTTTTCTGTTAAGAAAAAATATCCATGACTTAGAAATGAGCAAAAGAGATTACTGGGATTGCTGTGTCCTTCCAGAGAAGACCTGGGCATGGTCCAGTGGACCCCCTGGGGATTACATGGTTTTGTACAGGTGTGCACCTCTGATTATATTTCTATTAACTAGACTGTTTTACAACTCTCTCTCAGGGTTGTCAGAAACTGAGAGCGATGCAAATGATTCTCATCCAAAGCGATGCAAATGAAGTTTGTCCAGTAAAGATACAATTCTGACTTATAGAAACAATTGACCCCAAACATAAAAATGTTACTGCTCTATAAGAAATGAACCAGTTTTGCATCTATTAGAAAATTTATTTAAGCATTCCTGATTTCATGTGGTTTCTTTTCATTGGAACTAGTCTTAATATCATAGTTTCCTGCATTAATGAATGGGTTGAATAAAATCTTACATTTTATATGTGCATGAGAGAGAGGTATTATTAACTTCTGAAAATTACACTGTAACATTCTGATCATTTGGGAAATGGAGGATATTTACATTGAAGAAACACGAAAGATTTTAAATTGAATATTAAGCATCCTCCATAAAAATTGTTTTAGCTATTTTTATAACTCAGCTCCAACCTCCAACCACATTGTTAGGCCCAGATGCTTTTGTTTGTTTCTTCTCTCCGCTCCTCCATCCCTATGCAAGGCACTTTCCTATGTGTACATCACTCCTCATTATCAGAGAGACTTAAAGAATTATTCCTCAAAACAAATATTGTTCCTCCCTAAGAAGAATCCTAGTGCCAACCATATTTTGGAAGATATCTTGGTAAGCAAGACTGGGGAAAATTGAAAAGGAAAATAAGCCAGCATTCCAACTATTTTTTTGTAGATGAAATCTGAGGCCTGGAATTAATTTACTCACATATATCTAACTACTTAGTTAATTCATTATTAGTGAAAATATACCTTTTCCTGCAACATATAAAATAATTTTAGACTCAAGTAGAAAATTCAAATTAAGTATTAAAATGGAGTCATTTCAGTCTCATTAAAACTTTTGTAACAGGATGGGAGGAGTTTTAATCAAATAAAGCATAAGTTAAATTCAGAGTATATTGTGATATTTGATCCAATTGTAAATTGGTTTTTCAGAACTGGGAATATTCCTAGAGAGGAAAATGTGATAAATGTTCACATTAGTAAGTTAGATGAATAATTTAAACATTGTGAATTTACTATAGACAATTGTGTTAAACATTATTGTTGCAATATTATTTCTGAGGAAAAAATATCAAAACTGGAAGAAACTTCCAAAATGTGTCTAGAATATAGTTTTTTTTAGAAAAAAAAAATAGCCTTATTTTCAGGTTGATGGAGAAAATAGAAACAGTTATAGTGAGTTTTGAAAGTGACTTCTAGAAATTTTCCATGGTCTCACAAAATAAATATCTAGAATGTATAGCTCATAAAAATAATGGGAATAAAAAAAATAGCTCATACTTATCCATTGAGTTTCACAGATAGTTGTATGGCTTTCTTTCTTCAGAAATAGCATCCAAAATAAAAAAGGGGCAACATACAATATATGCAATGATGGTAAATGCTAAGGGAGAAAAATAAAGCAGAGAGAGGGTAAGAAGTGCTGGAGGTAAATTTTGATAGTGTGGGTCAAAGATGGCCTCACTACAACAAAATTTAAACAAGTATGCAAGTATGCATAGTACTTAGTGATAAATAGTTGTAAAGATATCTTTTAAGATAAGCATAGAACTCGAATGATTTATAGACAGAATATTAGACTGAAAAGAGATATCCTGTTTTCATTCTACATATTTTCCTCAGCTATTCAAAGTATAATGACAAAAGGCTTAGCCTTAGCATCAAACCCAAACCATTTTTAGACTTTTTAAGGAAAGTTAATGTTAAATCGAGGTACTTATAATTTCATTATTTTTGCTTTTTTTCTTACAGGCATATCAAAAAAAGTATCACATTTTTATACAACAAATGTACAATAGCAACAAAACATAATGCACCTATAAATAAGTTCAACAAGTAGAAAAATCTCTGTAGATAACATTATAAAGTTCACTGAGAGACATTAAAATAAATCTAAATAAAATGGGGAGTTAAATCATTCTCCCGGATAGGAAAACTCTATCCTAAAGAAGTTACTTCTTCCCAAATTGATCTAGAGATTCAATGCCATTCCAATAAAAATCTCCAAAGTTACTTTGGGGAAATTTTTAAACTTATTCAAAAAATGCATACAAAGCTCAGGACCAAGGGCAAGACATGAACTGAAGAAGAAAAGCAAGTTAAAGAAACTTGTCCTACCAGATATAAAGATATCTTGATATCAAGCCTTATTATAAAGCTACAATTAAGACAATGTGGTATTGGTGCCAAGATAGAAAATAGATCAAGGGACTAGAACAGCGAGTCCAGAAACAGAGCCACACAGATAAATTAATAAAGTTGGCACTGCAGAAGTGAAGAAAAGGTACTGTGGGAAATAGTTCTGAAATTCTTTATGATATCCATATGGAAAAAATGAAACTTGGCTCTTACTTCACACCATACAAGAATTCAATTTCATATAAATATCTAACCACTATGCTGTACAACTGAAACTAATATAAAATAGTATTGAAATGTCAAGTGTAATTGAAAAAAATTTTTTAAAGAATTCAATTTCAGTTTGATTAAAGATTTATAAGGCAAAATATACGTTTTTTGAAAGAGTATGTAAGAGAACATCTTCATGACTTTAGAATAGAAAGGGATTTCTTAAGGCCTAAAAATCAATAACCTTAAGGAATATTAAGGAAGATTAAAAATCTTAAGGAAGATTAAAAAATTAAGAACTTTGTTCATTAAATGACACCATTAAAAGAGTGAAAAAAAAATGAGCTACAAATTGAACAAGATATTTGTGATACATTTAACTGATGATGGATTGGCATCCAGAACATGTAAAGTCTGAATAAATAAGAAAAAAAACAAACTAACAAATTGAAAAATAGTCAAAGGAATGAAAGAATACATGAAAATGAAGGCCATTAGGAAAGAGTTTGACATTATCTGTTAAAATTGGATATGGGCAAATACAGTGACATAATACTTCCACTCCTAGGCATATACTCTAAGGCAGTATATCTCAAACTGTGGGTTATGACCAGCTTATTTAAAAACAAAATAGAATTGAAGAGAAAAATCAAAATGCACTGCAATTAGTAAGGGTAAGTATTGTTTTGTGAAATTTTCTTTTTTCACACATTATGTATGTATGTTAACTGAATTGTGAAGAAAAATGTATTTTCTACTATGTATCTTGTATGAATACCACTGTCTACAGAAAATCTCATATGTGTGCCAGGAAATGAGTAGAAAAATGTTTATTACAGCAGTATTAGGTTATGAGGGCAAAAATTTGGGAGCAACACAAATATTCATTAAAATGGATCAATAAAATGTGGCATATTTATGAAATAAAGTATATCAATAAAAGTGAACAAACACTTTACTACAAATATCAATATGGATGAATCTCAAAAACAGAATGATCAGGAAAAGAAAGCCCCAGAAGCATATATACTATATGGAACCACATTTATGTGTGATTCGAAAATAAGGAAAAGTAAAGTGTTTAGGAGCACATACCTGGGAGCTCCTGTAGCAAAACTAAGTGGTAAAACTATAAAGAAAACCATGGGAATTATTCAGACAGAATTAATAAGGTGGTAACTGGGGGAGGGGAGGGAGGAGATGCAATGGAGGCAGGGCACAGAAGGCCTTCAACGTGCTTAACAAGGGTTATTTCCTAACGTGAGTGCTGAGTACGTAAGTGTTCATTTTATTACGATTCGTTACTTTGTACATATATGATATATACAACTATACATACCAACTACTGCACATACCATACATGTACATGGGATGTATAATATATATCACTGTGAACATTTGAATATTTAGAATAAATGTTAGCTACTGTTCTTTTATTTAATTCTATACCTCACTCAAAAAAAGGTTAATATTAGAAAAAAAAACCCAAGTGCTATGGCTGATGCATAGAAGGTTTAAATTAATACAGAGGGTGCCCCCAAAAAACACATACACATTTTAAGAAAGGAAAAAAACTGTATTAAAATTGTAATACTCAATCTCAAATCAACAGGATATCCTTACACCTCAGGGAACTGGGAAAAGAACAGCAAAAGAAGCCCAAAGGGAGTACAAGGAAGGAGATAATAAAAACTAGAGCAGAAATAAACGATATAGAGAACAGAAAAACAATACAAACGATCAACGAAACCAAGAGCTGGTTTTTTGAGAAGATAAACAAAATTGACAAACCTCTAGCCAGGCTCATCAAAAAAAAAAAAAAAAAAAAAAAAGAGAGAGAGAGAGGACTCAAATTAGTAAAATCAGGAATAAAAGAGGTGAAATGACTACAGACATCATAGAAATACAAAAAACAATTAAGAAATTACTATGAGCAACTATATGCCAACACATTTGACAATCTGGAAGAAATGGATAATTTTCTAGAAGCATACAACCTTTCAAAGCTAACTAGAAAAGAAACGGAAAATCTAAATAGTCTGATTACTACCAAGGAAATTGAATCAGTAATCAACAAGCTCCCAACAAACAAAAGCCCTGGACCAGACGGCTTCACAAGTGAATTTTATCAAACATTCAAAAAAGAACTATCACCTATTCTTCTCAAACTATTCCAAAAAATCCAGAAGGAGGGAAGGCTCCCAAATTCTTTTTATGAAGCCACTATCACCCTGATTCCAAAACCAGATAAAGACAACACAGAAAAGGAAAACTATAGGCCAATATCACTGATGAACATAGATGCAAAGATTCTCAAAACATTAGCAAACAGATTTCAACAATATATTAAGAAGATTATACATCATGATCAAGTGGGTTTCATCCCTAGTACATAAGGCTGGTTCAACATCCATAAATCAATTAATGTGATACACCACATCAACAAAATGAAGGATAAAGATCACATGATCATATCAATAGATGCAGAAAAAGCATTTGACAAAATCCAAAAGCCATTTATGTTAAAAACCCTTAGCAAAGTGGGAATACAGGGATCATATCTCAACATAATAAAAGCCATATGTGATAAACCTACAGCTAACATCATACTCAATAGGGAAAAGCTAAAACCATTCCCTTTAAGATCGGGAACAAGACAAGGTTGTGTACTTTCTCCTCTTTTATTCAACATAGTTCTGGAAGTTCTAGCCACAGCAATCAGACAAGAAAAAGAAATAATATGCATCCAAATTGGCAAGGAAGAAATAAAATTGTCATTATATGCATTATATGTACACAGAGAACCCCAAAGACTCCATCAAAAAGCTATTGGAACTGATAGACGAATTCAGTAAGGTAGCAGGATGCAAAATCAATGTTCAGAAATCAGTTGCATTTGCATATACCAATAATAAACAAACGGAAGGAGAAATTAAGAACACTGTCCCATTTACGATTGCTTCAAGAACCATAAAATATCTAGGAATAAATTTAAAGAAGTAAAAGATCTGTACTCAGAAAATTATAAGACACTGAAGAAAGAAATAAAAGAAGATACAAATAAATGGTAACACCTACCATGCTCATGGATAGGAAGAATTAATATAGTTACAATGTTCATACTACCTAAAGCAGTATATAGGTTCAATGCAATTCCTATCAAACTACCAAGGGCATTTTTCACAGAAATAGAAAACATAATCTTAAAATTTATATGGAACCATAAAAGACCACGAATAGCCCCGGCAATCCTGAGAAATGAGAACAAAGTCGGGGTATCATACTACAAGGCTACAGTAATCAAAACAGTATGGTACTGGCATAAAAACAGACATATAGACCAGTGGAACAGAACAGAGAGCCCAGAAATAAATCCATGCATATATGGACAGTTAATCTATGACAATGGAAGCAAGAATTCACACTGGGGTAAAGATAGTCCAATTAATAAATGGTGCTGGAAAAATTGGACTGACACATGCAAAAAAAATGAAACTGGACAACCTCCTCATGCCATATACAAGAACAAATTCAAAATGGATTAAAGACTTAAATGTAAGACCTGAAACCATAAAACTCCTAGAAGAAAATATAGGGAGTACATTTGCAGACATTACCTTGAACAATATTTTTACTGATACATCCCCGGGGGCAAGGGAAGTAAAAGAAAAAGTGAACATATAGGACTACATCAAACTTAAAAGTTTTTTCACAACAAAGGAAACCATCAATGAAACAAAAAGGAAGCCTACTGAATGGGAGAATATATTTGTCAATGATATATCTGATAGGGTTGATATCCAAAATGTATAAAACACTCATGCAACTCAACACCAAAAAAACAAACAACCCAATTAAAAAATAGGCAGAGGAAATGAAGAGACATTTCTCTAAAGAAGACATACAGATGGCCAACAGGCTTATGAAAAAATGTTCAACCTCACTGATCATTAGGGAAATGCAAATAAAAACCACAATGAGATACCACCCCACTCCAGTCAGAATGGCTTCATCAATAAATCAACAAACAACAAGTGCTGGCGTGGCTGTGGGGAAAAGGGAACCCTGCTGCACTGTTGGTGGGATTGCAAATTGGTGCAGCCATTATGGAAGTCAGTATGGAGGTATCTCAAAAAACTGGAAATGGAACTACCTTTTGACCTAGCAATTCCACTCCTAGGTATTTATCCTGAAAAAACCCAAGACACTAATTCCAAAAAAATATATGCACCCCTATGTTCATTGCAGCGCTATTTACAATAGCCAAGTCTTGGAAACAATCGAAATGCCCATCGGTAGACGCCTGGATTAAGAAACTGTGGTACATTTACACAACGAAGTATTACGCAGCCATAAAGAAGAAAGAAATCGTACCATTTGCAACGATATGGATGGACCTAGAGAACATTACATTAAGTGAAATAAGTCAGTCAGAGAAAGACAAATACCATATAATCTCACTTGTATGTGGAATCTAAAGAAGTGAATAAATGAGCAATGTAAACAGAAATAGTCTGAGAGATATAGAGGAAAAACTGATGAGGACTAGATGGGAAAGGGCTGGGCATGAGGGAGAAGGGGAAGGGATGAGGAAACACAAACTGATAACTACAATACTACTATAGGGATAGAAGAGACAGTTTAGGGAATACAATTAATAAGGTTGTAAATATTTTTCTTGGGATCAGAAGGACTCATGTCTCGTCAGGGAGACCACTTCATGGACGGTGTAGTGGTCTGACCACTTCACTGTACCTCTGAAGCTGCCATTGAATAATATTATATGTCAACTATAATTTAACACATAGATACTCATGGGATGTGGAATATAGTGCGGGGATGGAGTCAATAGAATTGTAATAGATATGTATGATATCGGGGGTGGGGGTGCAGGGGAGGGGGAAGGGAGGAGTCACTTTGTAAGGGGTGAAAAAGATAACTATTGCAAGGTTTTGTACATCTGTAACTAATAATAATAATCATAATCATAATAAAGTTAAAAAAATTGTAATACTCAATATATACCCATAACAAAAGATGAATACAAGTCATGTTTATAGAATTTTTTGGCACCTCCGGTATGTAATTTATTTTAAAATATTTTAAAATTTAAAAAGTTGGAGATCATCAGTACTGCTAAAACTATCAAGCCTCTTTGTTGCCTCTGTCAGGTCAACCAATGTCTCTAAGAACACAGCAAGGAGATCATGTCAGGTTTACCTCAGTATTTAATTAATGCCAAGCCATTGGTATCTAGGCCCACCATCACTCCAAAATTTGCTCTCTAGTGGGATACCTGAGAACTTAGAAACATTAATTGAGTAATTTTAAGACTAGGGAAAAAATGAAAGTGGGAACAGCCTGAATTATAGGATTGCCTATATAAACAATTAGACCCAGAATATGGAATGCTCTGCAACCACCATAAAGAAACAGATAATGTAGGCTGACAAGAAGAAATGCTCCTGATATTTTGTTAAAGTGAGTAAGATAAGTTACAGGGTAGTTTACATGTTACAATATCATTTGTATATGTATATGTATATATATATATATATATACACACACACATACATATGCATATATATACACATGCATATATATGTATATATATACACATACATATGCATATATATACACATATGCATATATATATATATATATATGTAATGTAATACCAACTGTTAAATAAGGATAATAATATGGACTAACCCATTTTCTAATATGAAATTACAGGAAAATCAAATGGTGGCAGGACTTCAGTTTAGTAATAATCATGAAAAACTAGCACAGTACTTTCTGATCATCAAAGAGATGGTTCTAGGCTGTGAAAAATAGTTGTTTTGCCAGGCTTGTAAATGCTAACCCACATATTTTTCAAAAATAGCAATAGGGACACTACTGACCATCCTGGCATTCCTTGGTGGTAGATAATGCATTGTCCCTCCCTCTTACCCTCACACAAAGTGAATGCTCCTCTTACATTAGTATGCTGCCACTTGAATGAACTCTGGTTTGATTGGTTTGCCCTAAAGTACCCCTGGGTGAGTCCTGAAGATAATGAAAATAGCTTAAACTGCCCTCCCACCATCCATTTGTATTTCCAATTTAGTTCACATCTCTTACAATAATTTACTTAAATACAAAATGTATCAAAGTAAAATTGTTAAGACTTTTTCTCCCTTTATGCATTCAACTTTAGAAATCCAGAGCTAAGATTTCAGATAGAAGCAATTCTATGGATTTGCAAATACAGTTGCAGCATAAAAAAATAAAATTCTTGTAAATGAAATAGTTGATGATGGTCCCAGTAAGCCATACATATAAGCCTAGATTATGTTTGGAACTGGAAGTTTGTCTGTCCCTAAAGTGCAAGCTGTTCTCCAGATTTACAAGACTGTGTTTTTTACATTGAGATTATTACTGCAATTTCCTCTGCCCCCTTACCACTAGAGACAGGGAGTTTAAACATTAAACATTAAAGCCTAGTGGTTTGCTTCTAAATCTAAAAGAATCACATTCCAAGGTCTCTTTTAAAAAAAAGTCACCCTGAAAAGACACTCTGTTTTAGCTCAAGGCAGACAAGAAAAGGAGGAAACATTTGCCATAAAGAACACCACTGAGCCATCCCCTACTATTTTTTCTTGTGTCACTCCCCATTCAACAGTGTTTCTTATCAACTATTTCTTCTCCATGGTGGATAAATAAGCAAAGTTCAGAAAATACCTGAGTAATGAATTTAATCTATTCAAATCTACTTCTTGTGTTCTTGGTCTCTCTGCTGCAGATTTGATTGAGTAAATCTCTTCCAGTGTCTGTGTACCTCAAATTTCCCTGCATTCTATTCATGCCCTGCAATCCACATGAGCTATTTTTCTAGATTAGGCGTATCATTTAGTGAAGGTACTAATTTAGTGTGCATAATGTCCATGGTGCTATTAGCTCACACCCTGTGTGTGTCGGGGGAGGGGGTGGGAAATGATCCCAATGAGGAAGAAAAAACTGAGGCAGAGTAGAGTATTGACTATTTATCAAGTTTTCAGGTAAGATAACAACATGGAGACATCACTCTTCCATAGACCCTTTTCTTCTGCCAGAAGGTAGAGCATAGATAATGCTCAGATCTTGGCAACAACGGCTGGAAACTGTAGTAATAGGTACATTAAAGACTGATGTATCAGATCAGTAAACAAGTCTCTTACTCAATCTCATAGGCTGGACTAGACAAGTGGTGTAGAGTCAAAATGCTTTGAGAATATTAAGCAATATTTATTTCTGTCTGCAAGTCCAATAAGATATGTTTCTGATTCGAATGACATCATGATACAACTGTGTTTCAACTATCTGTGACAAGGATATAGTAAAGAGATCAAATTTTTCCAGTTCTGCGTTCCGTTTATTTTGTCAATTGCATTCATCTTTATCTGCATTTTTCTGATAATAAAAAGAACAGGAGGGCTAGTTTGATTGACAGCCATTCTTGGTGCAGGATTTCCACTTGATTGTTTAATATGCACCTCACTCTTTACAATGCCTCTGAAGGATACAGCAGTCAGAAAGCCAGAAGACAATTGTCACCATTAGTAAACTTGCTGGAAGCTCAGGATGTTGCAGACTGAAGGAGCCATTAATATTGAACCTAACTTTTCAACTGGGAAAGTCTTATATGTAATGTGGTTTATTACACAGCTTACATAAGGGTACTTGGCAGAAAGTAGTTTAAGAATACAATGAAAATGGATACATATCCAATGTCTGAAAGTGTGTTTTAACCATGTATAAATATGCAACTGCTTCTTTTTAAATTGAATGATGAGTTCATTGAATTGCCCAAAAGAATGAGCTTCACTGTTGTACTGAGTTGAAAAGCCTGATTTTAAATATACCCACTGGAAACATTTATCAATAGTTCTAAATGTTTTTTTTTCAATATTCATACAAATAGTGGTATTGTGCCTTTAATCTTTTCTTCTCATATTAAACAGGTATTATATTTACCTTTTTAGTTAAAACTAGGGAGATTTGGAGAGATTAAGTCAAGAGCAGTATCCAAAATGTAACTCAGTATTTCTGCAATCAATTATAAGCATTATTTTTAAAATTTTTAGAAGGACTAAGTATGTATGTTTATGTATATATAAATATACACACATATTTATACATTTTTTTCTTCTGAAATAGCCAACTTTCCTTAAATAAGCAACTTAGATCTTCAATAAGTAAATTCTTAAACAATTTTCTTAAATGCTTTTGAAGTTAGGTTCAAGCTTTTGAGACACTAATTACTGAATTTAATATTTACTATGTTTACCCCAATCATGTATCTGTAGCTCGCTGAATGCCCATGATGTACTATAAAAAAAAAAAAAATAGGCCTTTTTCCTGTATGTGGGTTACCCACCTGTGAATTTCCCAAAGCCTATTTATTTTATCTGTGACAAGCATAGATGCTTAAGAATTACTTCCTCTCAAAATTAAAAAAAACAAAACTGTTTTGACTTTCTCAGAATTCCAATTAGCACCGCTCATTAAGCTTTTATTACCGTTTTTTTTTTCCCTCAGTAAAACAAAATTCATTTTATTTTTAAGAACTTTTGTTTACTTAGATATTCTCCACAGATTTTTGGTATTAAAATGTCCTTTTTACGGGCCAGCTGAGTGGCGCGGTGGTTAAGAGCTGGCTTGGGAAGCCAGCGGCCCCGGTTCGGTCCCACATGTGAGGGCCAGTGACACTGCCCTCAAAAAAAAAAAAAAAAATCTCCTTTTTTCTATAAAATGATAGCCAAAGTGGATGGTGGTGGTTGTAGCTTTCTTGTTTCTCAACTTCCCCAACATTTTTGCTGGTGGCAGCATCTTACCACACTGGCCAGTTCAGAGCCTGGAAAACATTGTTCTGTAGTCTTCCTCATCTTTTGAAGTTCATTTATTGTGTTTTCACAAATTTCTGTGATAGTGTGATCTTGCCTGAGCCTCCACACTGGAACACATGATTTTTGAGAGCCTTGTTCATCTCTACATTTCCTACAATACCTAGAATCCAGCATCACATTTAGAGTAATCACTGTGGATGCTAAGCAAACAAGATACATACATATGCTGTCTACAAGAGACTCACTTCAGATAGAAATCACACACAGGCTGAAAGTAAAGGGATGGAAAAAAGGTATTTCACACAAATGAAAATGAAAAAAAAAAAAAGCTGGGGTAGCAATACTCATACCAGACAAAGTAGAATAAAAAAAAAAAACTATAACAAGAGACAAAGAAGGTCATTATATAATGATAAAGGGACTGGTCCAACAAGAGGATATATACCCTTTGTAAATATTTATGCACCGAACATAGGAGAACCTAAATACACAGAGCGTTCCAAAAAATTGTACACATATTTTAAGAAAGGAAAATTGTACTAAAATTGTAATACTCAATATATATCGATAACAAAAGATGAATACAAGTCACATTTGACTTCTGCAGTTACAAGAGGTGCTCAATCAAAGTGGTTACCGTCAGCATCTAGACACATCTGATTACAGCAAACTACTGCTTAAGCTACGCTACCAAACTGTTCACTTGTATACATTTTTGGCACCCTCAGTATAAAGCAAATATTGACTGACATACTTGTAAAGAGAGGGATTGACAATAATACCATTATAGTAGGGAAATTTAACAGCATATTGACACCAATGGACAGATTTTCCTGACAGAAAATCAATAAGGAAACAGCAGTTTTAAATGACACACTAGACCATATGGATTCCATTGATAATTTTTAGAGCATTTCCCCCCAAAAGCAAAATGTACATTATTTTCAAATGCACATGGAACATTTTCCAAGATAAACAACATGTTAGGCCACAAAAAAAGTCTCAGTACATTTAAGAAGATTAAAATCATATCAAGCATCGTCTCTAGCTACAATGATATGAAACTAGAAATCAATTACAAGAAGAAAAAAAAAGGAAAAACACACAAACACATGGAGGCTAAATAACATGCCACTGAATAATGAATGGGTCAACAATGAGATCAGGGAAGAAATCAAAAGATACCGTTAGGCAAACAACAATAAAAACACAATGACCCAAAATCTATGGGATGCAGTGAAATCAATCCTAAGAGGGAAATTCATAGCAATACAGGCCTATCTCAATAAACAAGAAAAATCTCAAACAATCTAATCTTACACTTAAAGGAACTAGAAAAAAAACAGCAAACAAAGCTCAAACTGAGTAGAAGGAAGGAAATAATAAAGATCACAGCAGAAATAAAGAAAATAGTGTCTAAAAACATAATACAAATGATCAATGAAACCAAGAGCTGGTTCTTTAAAAAGATAAACAAAATTGATAAACCTTTAACCAAACTCATCAAGAAAAAAAGAGAGAGGACTCAAATAAATAAAATCAGAAATGAAAGAGAAGTGACAACTAACACCACAGAAATAAAAAGGATTATAAGAAAATACTATGACCAATTTTATGCCAACGAATTGGGCAACCTGGAATAAATGAATAAATTCCTAGAAACATACAATCATCCAAGGCTGAATCAAGAAGAAGAAGAAAATCTGAACAGACTGATTACTACTAATGAAATCGAATTAGTAATCATAAAACTCCCCAAAACAAAATTTCTGGTCCAGATGGCTTCACAGGTGAATTTTACCAAACATTCAAAGAAAAATTAACACCTATCCTTCTCAAACTGTTTTTTAAAAATTCAAGAGGAAGGAAGGTTCCCAGCTCATTTTATAAAGTCAGCATTGCCCTAATTCCAAAACCAGACAGAAACATTACAAAAAGAGAAAAGTAAGTATAGGTTAATATACCTAATGAACACAGACACAAAGATCCTTAACAAAATATTAGCAAACCAAATTCAGCAATACATTAAAAAGATCATACACTTTGATCAAATACAATTTATCCTTGAGATGAAAGATGGTTTAATATCTGCAAATCAATTAATGTGGTACACCACATTAAATGGAAATTAAAAATCATAGGATCATAGATGTGAAAAAAGCATTTGACAAAATCCAGCATCCATTTGTGATAAAAACTCTTAGCAAAATGGAAATAGAGAGAACATACTACAACATAATAAAAACATGCTATAACACAAACCTCTATAACATCATACTCAACAGTGAAAAGCTAAAGTGTTTTCCTTAAGATCAGGTACAAGACAAGGTGTCTACTTTTACCACTTTATTCGGCATAGTATTGAAAGTCCTAGTCACAACAATCAGAAAGAGAAAAAGAAATAAAGGGCAAACAAATTAGAAAGGAAGAAGTAAAACCATTATTATTTGCTGATGACATGATACTATGTAGAGAGGACCTAAAGATTCCACCAAAAAAGTATGTGAACTGATAAATGAATTCAGTAAAGTAGTAGGATACAAAATTAATATTCAGATATTGGTTGCATTTTTACACATAAATAACAAACTATCAGAAAGAGAAATATCATTTACAATAGCATTAAGACAAAAAATACCTAGGAATAAATTTAACCAAGAAGATAAAAGACCTGTACTCAGAAAAATTATAAGACATTGAAAAAAGAAATTGAAGATGATACAAATAAATGGCCACATACCATGGTCCTAAATAGGAAGAATTAACATCAGTAAAATGTCCATATTACCCAAAGCAATCTATTGAGTCAGTGCAATCCCTATCAAAATACGAATGGCATTCTTCACAGAACTAGAACAAACAACCCTAAAATTTATATGGAACAATGGAAGATGCCAAATAGTCATGGCAATCTTGAGAAAGAAGAACAAAGTGGAATTGTAAATTGTTGCAGCCACTATGGAGAACAATTTGGAAATTCCTCAAAAAATTAAAAATAGAACCACCATATGACCCAGCAATTCCATTTCTGGGTAGTTATCCAACAAAATCTAAAACATTAATTTGAAAAGATATATTTACTCCTATGTTCATTGCAGCGTTATTTAAAATAACCACAATACAGAAGCAAACTAAGTGCTCATTAATAGATAATTAGATAAAGAAAATGAGGTACATGTATACAATGGAATATTATTCAACTATAAAATAAGAATGAAATCTTACCATTTATGACAACATGAATGGACCTAGAAGGTATTATGCTAAGTGAAATATGTCAGACAGAGAAAGACAAATCCACATAATCTCACCTATATATAGAATATAAAGAACAAAATTCATGAACAAGCCAAAGAGAAATCCAAGCCAAATCCATAGATATACAGAACAAACTGACGGTTGCCAGATAGGAGGGGATTTGGGGACAGGGTGAAATGGTGAAGAGAATAAGGAGTACCAATTGGTAGTTTAAAAATATTCACAGGGATGTGAAGCATAACATAGGGAATATAGTCAATAACATTGTAATAACTATGTATAGTGCCAGGTGGGTGGGTACTAGATTTGTCAGGTGATCAGTTCGTAAGTTATATAAATGTATAACCACTATGCTCTTCATTTGAAACTAATATAAAATAATAAAAAACTAATAATTGAAAGCAGAATCTTGAAGATGTATTTGCATAACCATGTTCATAACAACATTATCCACAATAGCCAAGAAGTGGAAGCAACCCAAGTGCTCATCGACACATGAATGGATTTTAAAAAATGTGGTATATACCACAATAGAATATTATTCAGCCTTAAAGGAAATTCTGACGTGTCTTATGATATAGATGAGCCTTGAGGACATCATGCTCATTGAAATAAGCCAGTCCCAAAAAGGCAAATATTGTATGATTCCACTTATATGAAGTACCTAGTATAGTCCAATTCATAGGAACAGAAAGTAGAATGGTGGTTGGTCAGAAGCTGGGGCAGGAAGAAATGAGGAGTCATTATTTTACGAGTATAGAGTTTCAATTTGCAAGATAAAAAGTTCTGGGGATGGTTGCACAAGAATATGAATACATTCAACACTACTGTACACTTAGAAATGATTAAGACAGTAAGTTTTATGTTATGTATTTTTTTTCTACAATAAAGTTTTGAATGAATGAATGAATGAATGGCTTAATGAGTAAGCAACATAAACATTTATAACAATAAATGGAAAATCTGGTAATTTATGATATATCATGTTTTAATTTAATTGGTTGAAAAAAATAGTAAGTCTACAGTTCTATCTTGTACATTTGCAGGTATGGGCATGTTGAAATATCATAGATGCTGTGTGTTCTTGGTATTTGTTAGACTCAGAAGAATACAATATCATGTTTGGGATTCCACAGTTTTAAGAACTGTGAAAAAAATCAAGTTTCCAGAAAAAGAACAAAAGATTCAAAGATAAGACAGACAGAAAATAACAGAAAACAAACAAAAAAAATTATTTCAAACAAGAGGAGGCCAAGAGCCTATTGACTCTGCATTCAGATTGAATCATTATTACAGCAGACAAATTCTAACTTCACAGGTCAAATAGGCTTAAATTGCAGTAAGAGAGATCTAAGGAGATCCACAGAAGACACTATAAAAATGTTAGACTTTTCTGTTAAAACAGAAGAATAGAATGCAAAAGATATGACTTGGCATTTTGAGAAATATAACTTGGAGGTAACAAGGAAGATTTCTCAAAATTTGGAAATAAGGCAAAGGATAGTGCCTCTTCTGAAAATGTAATATGAAGCATTGTGTAACAGCCACTCAAGGATTATTTAAATTCCTAGGAAAATGTACCTTTGTTTGATTTAGCATTATTTTATATTGGTAAGTGCCTGCTCTCTGTGAAATTAAATGTTAATTTACAGATTTCTGTTCATATAAAAGTTAATACAACCTGAAACAAATAATAAAAAAAAAATACAAATGATTACAGTTTTATTGTTAAGCAGCACATTAACCAGTTTGATATCTAACTGTACTATCTTATTTCAGCAACCTCTGTTTCATTGACTGTAAGTACTAAGACTCTCAAATTTCCCTTTTAATCAGATTTACCATCCTATTGGTCCCTCCATTAAAGAGTAAAATAATTATTTAACACACACTCCTTATGGCTATAGATGATTTATATTTTTGACTTTTTAAAAGATACTTTTACTAACGCCATTATTTGATAATTTCATTAAGTTGGCACCTTTGTGATTCAGATAGTAAATGAATATAAGCAAATAAAATTCATAGGTCTATACATCATTGAACAAAAGAAAATGAGAATATAAAATCAAAGTTCCAAAGGAGCTCCCACCAACCAAATCTGGGACCATTTGTGAATTTAAATAATAAAAGTAACAACATATAACTCAAATAATTAAAGTAAGAATTCCAAGAATACATGTTGATATAAGTAAATGAATGAATGAATGAGGGAGAAAGGAAAGCCCTTCTTCACATTATAATGTAGAATGAATAAAGAAAATTCACCTTTTAAACAATTGATTAATAATTAATCAATAATTAATTCAGGCAAGAATTATCAATGGATGCTAATACTAGTGGATGAGGGTTTCATGAGGAGCAGGATAGTTATATAAACTCAAATATCTCCCTACAAATTA
This sequence comes from Aselliscus stoliczkanus, assembly GCA_033961575.1. Classification (NCBI taxonomy): domain Eukaryota; kingdom Metazoa; phylum Chordata; class Mammalia; order Chiroptera; family Hipposideridae; genus Aselliscus; species Aselliscus stoliczkanus. The sequence continues at coordinate 157,695,999 of CM066731.1, forward strand.
GTTATAAGTTACAAAGTGATACAAATTACAAAAGGATATCTTGATATGAGTAGATATGTATCCTGAGAAGGACAAAATTTCCTTTCAATAGTAAATCTCCCCCAAAATGCAAAAACCTAAATATAATCACAAGGAAATATCACACTATTCCAAACTGAGGGACATTCTACAAAATAACCAACCAGAGTTCTTCAAAAATATTCATGACATTTTAAGTGGAGAAAAGGGAATCCTCATGCACTATTCGTAGGAATGCACATTGGTAGAGCCACTATGAAACATAGTATGGAGGTTCGTCAACAAATAAAAAATAGAACTACCATATGATCCACTGAATTCCGACTCCCATATTCCCACATCTGTATATAAATCCAAAGGAAATGAATACAGGCTCTCAAAGACATATCTGTGCTCCCATGTTCATTGCAGCCTTATTGACAGTAGCCAAGGTATGGAAACAATCTAGGTGTCCGATGGATGTACGGATAAAGAAGATTGGTATGTATACACAATAGAATATTATTTAGCCATGAAAAAGACAGAAATTCTACTGTTTGTAACAACATGGATCGACTTAAGGGTATTATACTAACTGAAATAAGCCAGACAGAAAAGAGCAAATACTGTATGGTCTCATTTATACGTGGAATCTAGAAAAAACTGAACTCCTAGAAACAGAGAACAGGTTGGTGGTTGCCAGGGGCTGAGGGGTGGGGTAAACAGGGAAAGAGGTTTGTAAAATGCTATAGAAATTTAGCTGTAAGATGGGTAAGGTCTGAATATAACATGGTGACTATAGTTAATAACACTGTAGTACATACTTGAAATTTTCTAAGAGAGCAGGATAAATGTTTTCACGTACACACAAACACACACACACAAGATTAAAAAGACATTAATGTCATTTTAGACAAAGAAAAGCTAAAATACTTTTGCAATGAAGGACACTAAAAATACATGACAACTGAATGTAATGTGGTTCCTGGACTGGATTCTAGATTGGGAGGAAAAGTATATAAAGAATATACTAAGAATAATTAGTGAAATTACAATATTTGATAATGTGCTTTAGATTAGATTATAATACTGGATCCATGTGAAATTTCCTGAGTTTGATCATTGTACTGTGGTTATGTAAAAGAAAGTCCTTATTGTTACAAAACACACACTGAGGTACTTAGGGATAAAGGAGCATGATGCCGGCAACCCACTCTCAAATAGTTCATGAAAAAAATTACATCTATATTTAAATATCTATGCATCTATCTAGATACACACATATATACATTTATGTGTCTACACACACAGAGGAGGGAAAGTGTGCATGAGTGCACTAGGTAATGGTAAAGTAAATGTTGCAAAATGTTAACAAATGGTGAAACTAGGTAAAAGATATAGAAAGTTTATCATACTATTCTTGTAAATTTCTGGTGAGATTGAAGTAATTTCAGAATCAAACTATAAAAAAGCAAAGTTGGATATCAGAGACTAAACATCTAAAAAAATAGAAAATACATAATAATTTCCCATGATGTATAATAAAAATGTAGAAATATATTTTTAAATCTAGTTGTGAATATTAGATATTGAGCATTCATATTTGTATAAGAGAAGGTTTGAACATTTAAGTGATTAATATTTTGTTGTATTCTGAAAATATATAAGTATATATATACAAGTATATAAGTGATCAAAATGCAATCTTATGTAAGAAATCTAATTTCTGGAAAAATTAAAAGCATGACCTCAATAGGACTTTTAAGTATAAGTTATTCTCACAGTATAAGTTAATATTTCTAAATATTAACATTAATATTTAGAAAATATCAGAAAATTGATGCCAGTTTAATCATTTTTAGGGAAATAAATGATTTTTCAAATATGTCATTTCCCTTAACATACTGCAAGCCTATTGATATATGAAAATTCTAAAACAATCAAGGTCTAAGATGACTAAGAAAAACAAAAATGTTCCCATTTAAAAGAAACTAACAATGGACAATTTCAAGGTAAAATAAAAATATTAAAAGACTAGGAGTTTTTGGTTTGTTTTTGTTTTATAAGTGGGTCAGGGAAAATGCTCATTTTGAATAAGCTCTGCACACACTGACAGGTCTGACAAGAATCCTAAGTTATGAAGGGAATTAGTTAATGAATTCACAACAGCCTAAATTATTTTTCTAAGGTCTCAAAGAACTGAAAAGATGCTAGGGGACTGAAAAAAACAAATGTAATTGTATCATTTAATGAGTTGATTGAAGCAATTAACATCAAATAAGTCACAAAAAATAGCTTGCAACATAGCAGAAAACAATGGAAGAAAACTATACAAATGGATAATAGGTAGTATGTCTCTACCAAGGAAAGTTCATGAGTCATAAATACAGATTAGATTTTCAAGACGAAGATCATCAGCTGCCTTACTCAACTGTGAGTTCCTTGGAGATAAGGAAATGTCTACTCAACTTTGAATAAAACTTTGTAGATATTTAGCAAATATGAGAGAGTAAAGAAGTAAAGGGAAAAAAAGGAAAAGAGGGAGGGAGGATGGATTAATGGGCGAAATGGAATACATTAACGGAACATTAATGCACTACAGTTTGACTTATACAAAATACTCAATTTAAAACTGAATGAATGTCTGCAGGCTTTATTTAAACTGAAAACATAAGTAAAGCATAATGGTGTCTAGCGGTAACTAAACTATAACATTGAATAAATTCACTCTGTTATTCAAGCTTCAATAAACAACCAGGAAAGTTCAGAGGAACAACAACAAAATGCTATTGTTTCATTGCTCTGTTTCAAACAGAAAATTCAAACTGCTAGAGAACTATTATTCAATTCACAGAAATGCAACAGTTCTGAGGTTGATGACAGAATGGGTTGTTTACCTTCTCTGATCAATATAAGTATGTATTTTTATTCAGTATAAGAATTGGCCCCTACTCAGGAAATATAAACAAGCTGTACTTGCTAATCTCAATGACATCTTGAGGAATGATGAATATAAATAGGTGACTTAGTGTAAAATAGTGCAAGTTGTAGGAGTTTAATACTCAGGTTTGACTTCCTGAAACAAATTCCCTATAGAAAGGAAGGTAAAGATGCAAGTAATCTGCCTTTACCTTTCCTGAGTGGTTAAAGAATTATATATCAAGTCTAAAAGGATAAAGGCCAACATTTTGAATTTAAGAGCTCACTTCTGGAATCATCTTCAAATTATTTTTATAAAATTGCCACATCTATAAAATGTGTTATATTCTAAGCCCTTCCTTGATAGAGATTTACCTAAGATGCTGATAGCATATTTTACACTTTCAGTACAAATATCTAAAAAATTGTGTCTTAAGTTGTCTATAGCGTACCGGTATACCCTGGTGGGGAGGGGAATAGTAAAGCATAAAGCAATTCTTAAACCCCAAGACTAAATAATCAAGATGTCAAGACTATGCCGCATGTTGTTAGGAAAACATCCTACAAACCTATTAATGGCCTAAGTGAAGATAATCGAAAAAATCAGACCATCTCATTTCATGGCCCATGTAGGGTTATTTTGAATATACAGACATAAAATTAGAGTTATGAAAACTCACAAAAACATTCCTACTGTTGCCCCACTAGTCTTTCATAGCAAAACATTTTCTTTTAATTCATTTGTTTTTAGAAATTAAAGCAAGGCATCTTTCAAATACTACTTAAAGGATAAAACAATTTTGATGGGAACCCTTTTTCCATCTAGAGAAGATCCCCAAAATGTCCTTCCAGCTAAAACACTGACAATTTATAGTAACTTTCTTACTCTACATTTTTTTTCACCTAGATTTCTTAAATTTATTGATAAGTTCATGTTTCTTGAATGGTTTCTGTACTTGAAAACTTTGACCAGTGAATACAGACAACAGAGAGAAGAGGTCAAGAAAATAAGAAATTAGGGACAGGAAATGAGTCCAGTACTTGTATAATTTTACTTGTTCCATCACAATAAAACTCCTGCCCTAAATCTGAAACATCTTTCTCTCAATGACAAGGACAAAGGACCCAGGCAGATGGCTGGCTGTGGCTTATACCTGCATTTGGGGATGGTTTGAAATTACTGAATAGTTCAGCAATGACTTGCTGGAAAGCTTGAAACTCTTTGCTCTTCAACCTCAACTGACAAAGCAATGACTTTAAATCTATGGGCAGTCATTCCATATAAAAGAAGAGAGAGATTGATTAGAATCTAAAGAAAAATTTTGCTGAGATACCAAAAAAAAGAAACAATTCCCCTCCTCAGTTCACTAATCAAACATGAAGGAACTCTCTCCTGCCCAGAATTTTGCATCTTTTAGCATAGGTTTCCTTATTCTAGTTTGAAAATACAGTGTTCATTTGATTTTTAAAGCATAATCACTATGAATATTAATTCTAAGAAGGGAATTGGCCACTTAATTATGCAATTAATGTTTTCTTTGTCTAATTGGGTAGATCAAGGCACTAATCTGATTCACAGCTGTGGTGTGTTTTTACAGACCTTGGTGAACTTAAATTGCTTATAAATATTGGATTATAAGACCATAAGCCTTCAGTAGAATCGTGTTCAGCCTCATATGCTTTCATACTTGACAATATGTTGTCCATTTACAGAGAATCCTTCGTTCCAAATGGCCCTGAGGGTAAGAAAGAAAGGAATAACACATATGGCTCACATAGCTGAAGTCCATTACCATTTTTGCTGTGGACAGCACCTAATGAATTATTGTCAGGAAAAACTATTGTCAATAAGCCCTTTCTTCCATAACAAGAAAATTGAAATACGAAGACACCACAGCTCAATGCCCTCGTAGTCTTATTGTGAAAGTTAGATTGTATTTAAATGATGCTCATGAGTCCATAGCCAGCCCTACAATAAGTGTAAAAGGAAACTTTAGACGGGGTGGCAGCTTGAAGTGGAGCAGGCTGAAGCTGATCAAATCTCCTGAGTTTTATAATAAAAGACCAAATTGGCCTCAGGCAGAAGCTGGCCCAAGCCAGTGAACAGAAAACCCCTCCCAGAGCTTGTCCATCCATCTCAGGGCTGCGTGGGGAATTATCATTTTCCTCTCGGCTCCTCCAGAGCCATCCCCAGGTTACAGGGACTGGGTGGTGTCAGCCCTCTGTGGTCTAACTGAAATTAAGCCACTCTTCACTACCACCCCCAAACAGGCATTCAGATTCCCCCACAAACAGCCATGGTTGTCCAAAAGTGCAACTGTCCCCTCATCCCACTTCCGATGGTTCATCCACCAAAGCCATCCTGGAATCTATAATAACCGGCACTACGTCAGGTCAATGAATCTGATTCCTTCTTGTTGCCCAACTTTAACACCAAGTCCTGTTTGACAGTCAAGCATGGATTCTTTGGTCACAAAGGCATGGACTTAAGCCCTGACTCTGCCACTTGAGATTGGTGGTTACATATCAAATTGAGTTTTATTAAAGCCAAGGGGCACATACCCATTACAATTTTTCTTTTACTATGAGGTATTTTGATACATGTTTTGTAACTAAATGCTAACATGGGAACAACTTGATAGGAAGATTTGTTTTTTTTGTTTTTTTCCTGTCTACTCTTATGTTCAAGTAATTCCTCCTTTTTGGTGCTTGGGACATGTAAACGTTACAGTTTAATTTCTTTTAATGGCTCTGGTTGCCATGTGGGAATGAGCAGGAGGCCAGTTATGAGACTATTACAGCCAATAGGAAAGACATGACAGTGCCCTGGATGAGTCTGGTAGATGGAAATAAATAGTATAGTATTATCCATGGATTAGAGCCTATTTTCAAGGCGGTCTTGGCAAGACTTGTTGATGGAACCCAAATGAGGATGACAAAAAGTCAGTGGTCTACAACAGCCCTCTTAAAGAAGGAACATGCTGAGGCCCATACAACAGCAGATAGCAGCAGCCTCAGCAGCCCTAGGGTGTTAAGAACAGAGCCACTCTGAAAAAGCAAGCAATGGGATAGCCCTATCAGGAGAAGGTAAACCCTTGCGGCCTCCCAGAAAAATTTGGTGAAGGGGTAGGGGTTGGGGGTGGTAGAAGAGTAGGGCTAGACATTTTTATAGTAAGTGGGATTGGGGGGGTTAATTCATTTTAACTGGACCCAGTGGTATTCTGGAGCTGGCTTACACTGGCTCACACACAAGTGACTGTTACATATTCAGGAATTTTACAAGTCCCATTGGTAGCTTGAAATTGCCCACAGTGGAGAGAATTTACACCACAGAAATTGGCAAATGCTACAAATCGGTCCTCTTCCCTCTCCGTTTGCCCTTTGTCCCCACCAATGCTGGCTGTTAAACATTTATCAGCACACCACTGACTGGACTCCACAAGCTGGAAGCCCTCGGAAAGCTGGCAGATATTTGATTTACACAATCAATTCACCTTGTTCTCTCTTCCACTGAGCAATGGATTGGCTGATTCTCCAAAATTTAGAAGCTTTTAGAAAATTCTTTGAAATGCAATGTGTATTTGTCCTGATTCTCCAAAATTTGGAAGCTTTTAGAAAATTCTTTGAAATGCAATGTGTATTTGTCCTTCCTAATGATATTTTTGCTGAAGCTAATAGTAAAATCATCTTTCATTTGGGGGCACATGTTGCAATGGAAATATTTTGGATCACAAGGAAAGTGGGTCCAAGTTTTAAAACATCACACGGAACTAGGCTATGAAAGAAGGTGCTCAGTGTGCAAGTAATCAAGAGTTCCTTTTATTCTTCTGATACAGATTTATGTGACCTGATCCTATTCTGATTAAATTCCTAACAATAGCAATATATCATTGACAATATAAAAATGAAATATAATTAAACACTTTATCATTATTTCAGCAGATTGTGTATTGCTATTGGAACTATCTATGATCTTATAGGGAAGTGTTGGGAACCAGGGCAGGCTGCTTCAAAGTATCCTACAATAGTATATTGATTGCTTTGAATTAAAGCTGCTTGACAAGAGCTAGTGCAATAAGGGCACATTGACCCTCCCTTGTCTCCTTAAGTGCAGGAAATAAATATCCCTTGTGAAAGGTGCCCTTCTTGATCCAGGGGCTAAGAGAGACACCTATATTGCTAGACTTCAGGAATCCAGGGCCAAAGAGCTTACAGAAACAAACCTTGTTACTCCTTTAGTAATTAACTACCCAAGCCCAAACTTTGTTTAGATTCCTCAGTAATAAGCACTCATTTCTTCACAAATTCATTGTTTCTTTGCCTAAAAAGTATAAAAACTCTGGCTGGCTCATCATTTCAAAGAGCATCATTTATGATTTCCCATGCATATGTATGAAATTGGTTTTTCTCCTATTAATCTGGTTTTGTGTCAATTTTATTATTAATCCGGCCCCAAGAATTCAAGGAGGGTTGGAGGGTAATGTCCCGCTCCCCAACCGAAGCAAAAAGAAGAAAATTAAATCTAGAATTATAGCTCCCAGAGATAATCACTGTTTACAGATCAGGGGTCAGCAAACTACAGCCCAGGGACAAAATACAGGTTGCCTATTCATTTACACATTGTGGGGAACTGGTTTTGCACTACAACAACCGATCTGAGTGGTTACAACAGAAACCACGTGATCCACAAACCTACAATATTTGCTATCTGGCCTTTCACAGAAAAAGCTTTGTTGACCACCAGTTTTGTTTTTTGTTTGTTTTCAAAACAGAGATAATTCACAATAAAAAGAGGATGATTTCATACATATTCTTAATAGCTTTTTCTCTCCCACTTATACTATACAGTGGATGTCCTTCCATGTCATTAAATGTTATATTGCATGATTTTCTGAAGTTGTGTAGCATCCATTGCCTTGATATAAAAAAACTTATTTAGGTCATTTCCTATAATTTTTTGGGGAGTCATAAATATCCTTTAGTCTAACCTTTTCCTCTTATCTTTATTTCCCTAGTTAGAGATAAGTTAGATCCACTTTCTAATTCTTAGGGCAAGTTTCTAATTGTAGAATCATTGGAGCAAAATTGGACATACAAAGGTTTTAAGATTTGGCAAGTTTTGCAAAGCTGCTCTATGAAGCTTTTCTTATGTATATGATAATCTTGCTGTGAACTTGCTAGGAATGTATATTTTCCAGGTAAAAATTCCCCAAAGTTTCTTCCAGAATGTTAGGAATAAACATTCTTTAATATTCACCTTTATAAAATACCCCTGTGAGAGAAAAGCAGATAAAATTGATATTCTTGTAGATATCAAATTTTAGTCACAGATCTATATTTTAACAGTATATGCTTTGTGGAAATCTATAATACTGGGTATGTCAAAAAGTAGTTACAGTAAGTAATTTTTCTAAGCCTCAGTTTTTTGCAACTATAAAATGGGATAATACAGTATCTTCCAATCTGAGAGATTACTGTAATAATCAAAATAATCAATAACATATTCATAAAAAGGATGTATAAAATTCTATAAAATAGTTATTATCTCAGAAATAAGGCCCTTCAACAAGTTCCTACTACTGCGCTTAGATAGTAAAAGTAAACTGATACTAAGATTTTTTTTTTTTTTTAAAATAAATGTAGGGCTGGCCGAGTGGTGCATTGGTTAAGAGCTGGTTTGGGATGCCAGCAGCCCCGGTTGGGATCCCACATATGAGTCCCAGTGACACTGCTCTCTATGGCTAACAACAGCTGGGAGCTGGGCTGCGAGCCCTGGCGACAGTGTAGGCTTAGCCCCCGCTGTAGTGGGCTGCCATAGGCTCGATGAGCAACCATCCAGAGGCTGGTGACCAATCTGCCTCATCCGCGAAGAGCACAATGATGATACCAACATGGGCCAGTGAAGCAACGTCCTCCGCAACTAGACTGAAGAACAAAAGGACAGCAACTTGTCTGTTTCCCTTCCCCGGTTCCCCAATGCTGTCCCCCTCCCCCAATTCCCCAATTTAAAAAAAAGTCTAAAAAAAAAGCAAATGTATAACTGAATGGGGGAGGGGGCAGTAGAAATGAGAGAAATTTCCCCTGTCTCTGTTTTCCTATAGAGGAAAATGTCCATGCCACATGGCCACTTGGTAATTCTTCTCTGTGGGAAAATGCATGAGAGTTGCAGGGTCTAGAAACAAAATTCATGGGGCACTTGCAGCCTCTTCTCCCCACTACCTACCTTTTCTTTCTTCATCAAGACACTAGGCTTGCTTGATTGTTCTGCTACCTCAGGGCTCACTTCTTTTCAGTCTGCTTTGTTTGTTCCTCCTCTTTGTTTTTTTTATTCTGGACACTGGAGTACTAGAAATAGGTCCTTGGTGCTTTTCTTTCCCCAATGACAGCTAGTCACAGATTTATAACACTGATGATCTTACACCTAGTCCAGGCCAGACCTCTCCCCTGAACTCCCCACTACCGTATCTCACCGCCTAATTAACTTTTCCACTCTATGTCCCATTCCATCTCAAAGCTGATACATTTACATCTGAACTCCCAATCTCCCAAAAACCCACCAACCTGCTCCACTCACAGCCTTTATTCACCTTCTTAGCTGATAACAACTTCATCTTTCCAGTTGCTCAGGTGCAAAATTTGGAAGTCCTTCTTTTCCCTCTCACATCATATATGTTCAGTCATCTGAAAATTGGGTTGGTTCTACTCTGAAGCGGTCCCCAGAAGCAGACCGCTTCTCAGCCCTCCACCACCACTGCCCTGGTCTGAGCGCCATCACCTTTGATCTGATTGCTATAATTATCACTTATTTTTCTTGCTTTTACACTTGCCTCTCCCCTCCAACCTCACACACAGACCACCCTCTGCATGGCAACAAGAAGGATCCTGTTAAAATATTTGCTCTGATCATGTCCTTCCACTCTGTGGCAAACCATTTCACTCAGAGTCAAAGCCAAAGTCTGTAACACAGTCCTGAGTCTTACCATGGCTGCCCCACATCGCACCTCTCTGAGTGTTTTCCCTTCCATCCACTCCATCTTAATTCCTTTGTAACTCTCAATAAGTGAGGCAGTCTCTGGCATTCATGGAACCAGCTTCCTCATCTCTTTCTCAAGAAGACCCACTTACTTAAAATTGCAACCCCGCCCAACTGCAGCCTTATTCTGCTGTTTGTCATTTTCTGATAGTGCTTAGCACCTTCTAAACAAATGATGCAATTTACTTATTTATATTCTATATCCATTGTTTATTATGTGTCCCCCCTCCTCCCACAAAATGTAAGCTCCATTTGGATGGGGATCTTCGTTTTGTCCAGTAAATTAAATGAATTAATAAATAGCTACATACTTACTAGATAATTCTGAGACTGTATCAAAATAATAGTTAAAGCGGAATTAAAGATGGGGGGGATGTAAAATAAAAAGAAACAAAATGGGTTCAATAACATTTTTAAAAGACTCTAATCTCAAAAAGAAATTTATTCAAAGGGCCGGCGGAGTGGCACAGTGGTTAAGCGCTGGCCTGGGAAGCCAGCGGCCCCGGTTTGGTCCCACATATAAGGACACTGCCAGTGACACTGCCCTCAAAAAAAAAAGAAAGAAATTTATTCAAAACAAGTAAAGAAAAAAATGGATAAGAAAGATTCCTAGCTGACTAGAAATCAGAAAACCTCCAGAGAAGTCTCTACTCTGCCCTTATTAACCATACAGGCAGCCAAAGTCATGAGTAGTTCACAGTGTGACATGCTTTAGGAGCATCCGTTTTCTAATCCATAAAGCAAGAACAACCATATAGTACTTTCTTATCTCACAAATTATTATCAGGCTTGTAGGCAAACATGCTTGTAAATTTAAAATGCTTTATAAACATGAGTTATTTTAATGTCTTTGTGTTGAAATACTTGCTTAGGTTGCCTTTTCTGGCAGTTAGCACACAGAAGCCCTCCAGTAGCTCTCCTTTAGGGAAAAGAACACTGATCTCAGCCTACCTTTGTAATCAGGAGACAGACAGAAAAGCAAATGAGTGATGGGTGGGGGTCCCTGGTGAACTTCCTGCTTCCTGCCAGAGTCCCCACAGCACAGCCTTCAGGATGCAAAATGCCCCCAGCCTTCTTCCTTGGCAAAAGAAAGATATGGAATGTTCCTGAAGAGTGAATGGGTAAGGGTTGCATAAATGATGACAAAGCATTTTTAGGAAAGCCTTAAGTGAAGAGGAAGTTTTATCTATGTAAACTCGTAAAACATCTCATTTGTTTTTATTAATAAAGATATCAATTAATTGACCAGCAATTGGTGTCTTACAAATTCAGCAGCGACTAGGGAAGTAGCCAGAGTCCAGCTGTGGCGTACTTGGTTTATTTAAGGCCTCCCCTTCAGGCCGGCTTTAAGTTTATGAGACTGATAACATTAAAATAGCTTGAACATGAAAGTTTTAGAACATATTAGAAGTTCGATGCAGAAATCTGTAAACAGAGATAAATAAATATTGTGAAGATCTTGGAAGCGACCCCTCTGGCATTTGTATTTCTTTACTTCAAGATGCCTACTCTGTTTTTAGTTGTGTTACTGTCCTCTAGTGGTCAGAGTGGTAGATGCAGTTTTATTAAATCATTCTCAGCCTTCAAAATGTGCCTCACTGACCTTCCAAAAGGAAAAAAAAAAAATCAGCCTATCAATTTTTTTTAAATGCTTCACTCGAATAGAAGAACATATAAGAAAAAAAAATACAGAAAATTAATCATACATCACTATTAGAAGAAAAATTCTGTACATTAATGGACTCTCAAAATTTTGAAGGAAGAAGACTTCTGAGGTCAAAGATGGAATTGAGAATGTTGTGAAGGCTATGGACCTACTTCCCAGAAAAATATGCATGCACCTATCATTTCAGGCTTTTACGCAGCACCTGAAAAACTTTGCATCCCAATTTAAAGGCTTGGGGTTTATCCAGCTCTATACTTGTCTCAGGTTCCCCAGGTCAAAAATCCTGTCTGAAATATTGAGTTTAAATTTCAGATTGGAAAAAGATACATAAAGTATGACAGTATGCAAAATAAGACTATATAGTTTCTATGCATGGATAGTAAAAATATACAAATTATGGGAATGATAAACATTGGTTTCATGGATGTGGTTACCTCTCAGAACAAGGCAGGTTAATGGGATGGGGAAAAATAAAGGTAGCCAGAGTCACATCTGTAGTATACCATTTCTTTAGAAACTATTCAAACATAAATGGCGTAATATTTTAACAAAGCTTAGTAGTATGTATATAGATAATGGATTTTCATAATTTAGTTTCCATATTTCCTGTATATGGGATGTACTTCCTAATTTTAAAAAGCTAAATTTTAAAAGTAAAGTGATTATATTTTAAGAATAAATGATCTAATTTCATTGTCACGTAAAAAAAGGTTAATTTTCAAAAACATGCAAATGTAAGTTCATGATCTGAGAAACAAATTTAATTCTATATTGTATAAAATCAACCGAGCTTATTTTAAAATATAAGCTAAATTAGTAATATTAAAAGGGAAACCAGAGTTCACTCCATAGAGTCCTTAAGTAGAAAAGCCTTTATTTTTACGGTTACAATTTGATTTCTTGATAAAGAGGAAAAGGGGATATTCTTCTGAAACTAATGTCATATTGGAACAAAACTTATTATCAATCCATATTCATTTTACTATAAAATATAATGAGAGGTTAGATGAGGTATTATTCTCTTTGGAGATTTCATATATAACAAAGTCAGCATGAAGCCGACTATGCCATTGCCTGAGAGTCTGAACCTAATAGCCAATTAATTTATTCATGCTTGTAGCTGCACTACCACATAGCATCCCAGAGCATGCAGATGCTACAATCAGATACATCTCATCACAATGCAAACCAGCAGAGTCTTATGCCTCCCTTGATTTAAATGGAATGCTGGGAGAATGAGGCAGTGCAGGCAATATGGAAGGCTGGGAGGGAAAGCATCAGCTCTGGTCCACCTGATAGAGCTGACAGGCCCTATACATGCCTGGGGAGATCAATCGTGACCATGGCATTAACCATCTGTTGGACAATATACACTATTGGCTAGTGGGGTCAGATCTAGTGTCCAGTCCTCCCTGACCTCCATTCTTAATGAAAAACAATGTTAATTTAAGAGGATCTTTGTGGGGCCATGGTGTTGAGGCAGGGGGAAGAACTTCCAGTGTTATGTTAGGAAAAGGCATAAAACCTTGTGCTTCTCTAGCAATGTTCTCCAGTTGGATTTGGTTTCTGAGAGGTTCTGTCCTTTCTGATTTATCTTATTAAAATGATTTCCCCACCAGTTGCTGCTCTAGAAAGAGAGCTAGGCCCTAGTTTCCACCTACTATAATAATTAACTCCTTCAACTTCCTCCTCTCACCACCCACCCAAACTCTACTTCCTGTCTTATCAAAAGGAAAACCTGATCTAGGTTTAGAGCTTTAGACCACTTCACTAGGTCTTAGTGGGGGGAAAAATCATCTCACTCACCCCTTTTTTCCTTTGGGTTTATCTTTCTTCTTGCTACTAGAGTGAGAGGATCTGGAGGGACTTCCTTAAGTTAGGTCTTTGACAAAAAATCCACAGGAATGTTTTCAGCCTTGTATAGTTCAGGACCATTCATCAGCTCTAGGCATTCCACATAGGATGTTGGAACCAAACCCACATAATAATAAACAGTATTCGTGGACCTGGCCTCATCTTCAGTGCATGTGTCTCCCATTGGGAATCTAATAGAGGTGGCTCTGATCACAATAGGTGACTGTTGAGAGATTTGGTGATCTTGAATTTTGGCTTAATTTCAACTCAGAAATAATTGACATATACTCTTGGAACAATTTGGAATGGCATGACGGAACAGTAAGGATTAAGGCAAATGAAGATAGAGAGATCTTGCACCCTACCACCATCTAAAAGCGCAGACCCATCAACGTGGCTTCCCAAAAAAAGATGATATTTCTGAAACAGCTACATTACATCTCAGACTATTTGGAAACTTTGAGTGATTGTTTTTTACCTTGTTACATTTAAGCTACCTCCCAAAGCAAGTGCCATCCATCCTAAATGATTCGTTTCTTGTCTTTAAAATATTTCTGCAAACAATTTGGTGGTGAATATCAAGATAATAGGTAAATATTCAGTTTTAGACTAGAAGAATCAGCATATTTTACCATTAAATCAAGAAAAAAAAAAGTAAAGCAAATAACCTTATCTCAGTCCTGTTAGATGAGATCACTCTAGAATTTCCTTTCCATGAGATGAAACTTGGCATTCAACAACTTACACATTTCATCTTCAGACATATTTCAAACAACTTCAGTTTGAGAGGTAATTCCTAATTTGGAATAAATGGAGTGATCTGGTGGGAAATAACTTCTAATTGGAATACACTGAGTGGTTCTAAGGTTACTCACAATGCTCAACCTATCAAGTAGATCGTTAGTAGCCCATTAAGGGTACAGGATCAATGTGGCATCAGAACCTTAACCATGTGAATGATCTGTGGCAACATGGAGCATGCACTGGCCTTGTAGAATTATCCTTAGAAAAATTCAAAAGTTTCCAGCACCAATCCTACCAGTGTGTAACATTTTGGGGGAGGGGTGAAGGGGAAGCATGGGGGGTGGAGGGACGCGGATCAGGTAGGTGAAAAGCATTTGGTCTCTGAAAGCAGGCAAACCTGAAATCTAGATCCTTGCTTTTCTAATCACTGACCATGTAATCTTGTGCAGGGCCTGGCACATAGCAGATAATCAATAAATCCTCATTTTTGTTTCCTCTGCAACAAGTCTGTATCGGTTTCCTATTGTGGCTGTAACAAATGATCACAAGCTTACTGGCTTAAAACAACACAAATTTGTTTTCTTATACTTATGGGGGTCAGAAGTCCTAAAATCAAAGCATTAACAAGCCTGCTTTTCTCCTGGGGGCTTTAGAGGTGACTGTTTCCTAGCCCAGTCATTGCCCAACTACTGCGGCATACGGGACATCGGGTAACAAAAAGAATAATCATCTAAGGTCCTCCTGGCCAAATTGCCTCCGCATGTCACTGTAAACGCAAATGACTACATTATTCTTCTAGAGTGGCCTTTTTCAAAATTTTGGTCTCGAAGCCCTTTTATACTCTTAATAATTATGAAAGACCCTGAACAACTATAGTTTATGGAGTATGTATCTATCACTATTTACCATACTGGGATTACAAAAGATACACAAAAGAAACCATAAGCATACACTCCACTGGCCGTGAGAACAATGCTGGAATCACACATCATGGAGCCACTTGTAAACTTCGCTCATAAGAGAAAGAGAACAAAAAAAGCAAATAATATCTTAGTAATATTATGAAAAGAATTTTGACCATGTGGACCCCCTAAAAACACCTCAGGAGGTCCCTGGTCCACATTTTAAGAACTACTGTTCTAGAATATATCAGTTGATGAGTGCTAAGATCAAAGTCTTGATTTCAGGCAGATAGCCAAAAGTTTGTCCTTGTCACAGCTGAAGAAGTGCAGCATATTAAACTCGAAAGAGGTGAACCAAAATGGCTGACAAACTTGTAGACATTTCCAGATTGAGCTCAATAACATTAAAGTAAATAAATACTCAAAAAATGAATACAACTTTTACAGAGTCATATGTTTCTGAGGGATCTTTAGGCCAGTGAATGAAGGGAAAGAAGCAGAAACAGCTGCAGAAATGCCACTTCCCCATCTCCTGAATCATTTGCCATGCTTATTATGCCAAGAAGAGCATGGCGGGCAACGTTGCCTACCTCTGATAGAAAAGACCAGGCAAGTGGATCCCACCAATCCCCTGCTGACTTATGCTGCAGGCTGCATCCATTCCCTGGGGTGTCAGAATCAACCAACGAGGAAGCAAGAAGCTTTGAAATACTGAATAAATCCTAAACCTTGAGCTGACTTTAAGAATCACTGTTTTGGGCCGGCCGAGTGGCTCATTGGTTAACAGTTGGTTTTGGGACGCCAGCAGCACCGGTTCGGATCCCACATATGAGGGCCAGTGACACTGCCCTCCACAGCTAACAACAGCTCCACCTGGAGCTGGGCTGCGAGCCCCGGCGACGGTGTAGGCTGCATCCCCTGCTGCAGTGGGCCGCCATAGGCTACAGTGAGTGGCCGGCAGCCAGCATGAGTGGCTGACAGCCAGTGTGAGCTGCCAATAGCCGTGGTGAGCGACCATCCAGAGGCAGGCGACCCATCTGCCTCATCCGCGAAGAGCGCAATGACGATACCAACATGGGCCAGTGAAGCAACATCCTCTGCAACTAGACTGAAGAACAAAAAGACAGCAACTTGTCTGTTCCCCTTCCCCGATTCCCCCAAGCTGTTCCCCTCCCCCAATTCCCCAATAAAAAATCTTTAAAAAAAAAAAAAAAGAAAAGAAAAGAATCACTGTTTTGAACTGGGAGAAAATGAAGTGAATTACATTAAGTTGTCTGCACAAGCCATAGCAAGGGACTCAGTGTCGGCCGTTCTACTGGGTTCTAACAAATTTTGAAAACTTCATTGCTGTGACTGTGATTATCACAGACAATGCAAGAACTGTTACTTGTTTCATCCATGTCAGTGTGGAACACTCGGGAATATTTTCCCCTGGTTGAGTGGGTTATGCTGTTCATGGGATCCCCTGACACTGGTTGGGGTGATCACGTGAAACTATAGCCAGCTGAACCTTGGGAACACATGTCTCGGTGTTTATAAACAGAAATAATATAAGGACACTACAGGTATAATTATATCCACACTGATATAATTATAGTCTGCAGCCCTTTTCAGGGAGAAGTGGAGGTGAGCATTATGAAGTCAGCCTCGTTCCACTCCCTAACCAGACTCCCTGCCCAAGCCAAGCAGGGAGATGCTTGGAGATGAGTGGAGGAATTCACACCGGCGCTAAAGTGTGGGCCACACACCACTGCAGGTCTGAGAACTGTTTGTTATTATTGGTTCATGGCAAGTACAGAAATTGAGAATAAGGATTTAAAGCTTGTAGAAAAATTAAACAATAATTTTATGTCTGTTGAAACTAATAATAATTTTAAAAAATGTGTGCTTCTATTTTGTATGTCTTTATTTTCCTTTTTCCATTGTTCTAGTACTTCAAGATTGTTCTATTTTATAAAAGTATTGGTCTGTAACAAATTGGTGGCAGGGAGCCTGGTCCATCATCAAAGATGATTTGTAGAGTAATGATCTAGGTGTTAAGTCCATTGATTAAAATCTAATAAGTAATCTTTTTATGCAGAAGTACTGATTCCATGTAGATATGGTCATTTTTAAAGTTTTTCTCCAGTTTGATTCATCTCAGTAAAGCACTAAAGTCCAAATTTTATGCCAAGATTTACATTTAATAACCTTAGAGCTAAATGGTAAAGTAGCTATCATTATGCTTATCAGCCATAAATCTATTTAATATCATTTCTTTTGCCTGGTTCAACAGTTTATGGGCTTCCATGAAGCAACACTATTTAATTAAATACCAACAGCACACTTGTTTCCTATGATGCTACATTCCATAGGCAATAATAAAAATGCTAACAAAAGTCAAGAGAAATGACTCTAGTCTAGATGAATGAAACACAATTTAATTGAGAATATGGATTAGAAGGCTTAATTTTTTAAGAAGCAATTTTCTTCTTTGAGTTTGTCCTGACTTTATGGTTCCATGCAAATTTTTAACACCCACTACAGATAGCATAGTGTTATTATTGGAGCTCACAGTGAAAATGCTTGTTTACCAGTGTTTATCTTGCCTAACAGATAAGGTGCTCTATAATGGGTGTTCTGAGTTTATCCATTGATTTGTAAAATTCAGAGTGAGCAGGTCCCTGGCGTTAGCTTTTAAATTTCAAGCACTAGAGTTTAATCAATTCCAATTGTTGGAGTGGGACCAACATCCTTAGGTAAAAGAAAACATTACTTGATAACTCCTTTTATCTTTTTTAAGGGGAGAAAAGCAGCCATCTCATTCAAATGCCAACTTCCCAATGAGAAACACACACTTTCTGTGTTATCGCCAACATAAGGCAAAAAGAAGAGAACACAGCAACCAGGAGAATATTATGTTGTGTTTGAACATCTGATAGTAATACACATCAGAAACAGATCTAAAATTGAATGGTTTGCACCTTTTAATAAATACAGCAGTTACTAAATGGACTGAATTCTGTTAATCATAGAAACCAAGTTTTCATATTTCTTCTCCCTTATTGTAAATATTAAAGATACTATTACCTTTTTCATGATTATATAATACATGTTCAGTACAGGAATGTATAATAAGAAAGCAAAAATCATCCATAGCTTTACTATATGTAGAGATACACACTATTAATACTTCTTTATACTAATTCCCTTTTTTCCCCTATGGATATTAATACTTTTTTTCTATATAGCTGAGATCATTATGTATATATCATATCATATCATATCATATCATATCTATCATATCATATGTTATCTTATTCTTTTGCTCACTACTAAAATATAAATATTTTCCAAAGTCAATGAAAATTATTTGGGTACATAATTCCCAATGACTGTATAATATTATATTGTATTGAAGTTATAATGTAATGAGCATTCTCCTATTGTTGATATTGCCGCATATTTAATTTTTTACAGAGATTTTAAGATGGTTTCAGACTTGGTTCAGTTCCTCTCTGGCTCTGCCGTTTATTAGCTATGTGACCTAACTCACATTGCTTAATCTCTCTAAACAGCAATTTTCTAATATATAAAAATTAGGATAATAATGCAAGCTACTGTAATAACACATGGGTTGCAATAGTAAACAAAATGATGCATATAAAAAAACCTAACTACAATGCCTGCCTTTTCTCAGTAAAAGTTAATTATTTTGATACCAGGATGAGCATCTTAGGTCATACAGCTTTGGTCTTGTTCTTTTATTTAATTTAGACATATGCCACGAAAACCAGAAATAGAATAGAAAAAATATATTTTAAAGAGTACTTTTCAGCTTTGAACACAACCAAGAGAAACTATTGGACAGTGTCACAATATGTGAGATTACTGTAAGTAACCTGGCAGGACAACATGGAAAGTTGATGGATTTAAATGCTGCAAAAACAAGAATGTTTTGTAGATGTCTAGTTTACTTGTAATTATTCACATATTCCTCAGGTAAGACTTAAAAGTGGAAAGATGACTATTTGGCTCACTTAGTAAAAGATGTTAAAGATAGGTAGATGGATGGATAGATAGATAGATAGATAGATAGATAGATAGATAGATAGATAGATAGATAGATAAAATAGGCATACAACACTTCTACCATATCTTCCAAGGACTATAATCTTTAACATGCCATACCTCTGACCTGCCCAGGCTCGCTATCTGTCTTAACCTTCTCTCTTGCCTTTTGTTCATCCCTTATCCAACATCGAATCTAGAGAAACAGATACTGACATTACTGCAAAATACTTTTATACATGCAAAATCTGTTTATTCCATGTCATCAAATATGTGAAAGAGGAAAAGAAAGGAGAGGGAAACCCAAGACATATACTAAGGACTGAATTGTGTCTCCTGCAAAATTCATATGGTGAAATTCTAACCCCTCAATGTGACTCTGTTTGGAGATAGGGCTTTAGGGAGATAATTAAGGTTAGTGAGGTCGAAGGGATAGGGTCTTAATCCAATAGGGTTGGTGGGATTATAAGAAAAAAAAGAGAGAGACAGAGACAGAGGCAGAGAGGGAGATATCTCCACTTGCATGCACCAAGGAAAGGTCATGTGAAGACAAAGTAAAAAGGTGGTTGTCTGCAAGCCAAGAATAGAGGCCCTCCCTGAAACCCAACCATGCTGGCACTCTGACTCAGATTTCAGACTCCAAAACTGTGAAAAAATAAATTTCTGATTTTTAAGCCACCCAGTCTCTGGTATTTTGTTATGGCAATCCAAGCAAACTAATACAATGTATACAATAATTTTCTTTGAATACATGACTTCTGAAGCTTAAGTAAATATTCTTATAAGTACATATAAGAAAGACACTTTTTATACAAAAAAGGGGTAAAAAGGAACTATAAAAAATATCCAAACCCATTTACTCCCATACTCTCTGAAACATGTATAACAAATCTAAATTAGTTATCCTAAAATAAATGTATTATATTTGTCATAGGAATATACATGCATTAAGTAAGTACATTACTCTACTTTATTTACATTTTAAAAAGAGCTTGGGCAATTGAGTTCGTAAGAACAACTGTGGCAGCCAACCTCCAAGATGGCCCTTGTGTAGTCACATCAAATAAAGCTAACCTTTGTAGCCAATAGGATACTGTGGAAATGAAGAAATATGACTTCCAAAGCCAGGTCATCAAATACATTGCAGCTTCTGCCTTGCTCTCTCTTGGATCACTCACTCTAGTGGAAGCCAACCACATGCTGTGAGGAAGCTCAAGCAGCCCATTGGAGAGGGCCACGTTGTGAGGAGCTGAGGCCTCCTTCCACCAGCCATCATCGACTCACCAGTCATGTGATTGAGCTACCTTGAAGCAAGACCTACAGCTGACATCTTGACACTGACTTCTTGAGAGACCTTAAGCCAGAACCACCTCGCTAACCTCTTTTGGTTACTCCCGAATTCTTGACCTACAACAAATTTGTGATATAATAAGCATTTATTGTGGTCTTCTGGTACTAAGTTTTAGAGTTATCTGTTATGTGTACAGTAAAAAATAGCTAACACAACAACTGAAGGTAGTGCACTTACAGCATTTTCGTCATTTACTCATTTAGTTCATATTGACCAAGTAAAACTTTATGTAATAATGCTTAAGCAGAATTTACAATCACAACTAAAAAAATCAACTTTGGGATCAGGTAAGGAAATTTAAAATCTAGCACCTCACAAGCACATCCAAAAAGAAAATACTCAAGTGGTCTGCAAGTATATGAAAGGGCACCCAGCCTCACTTGTCACCAGGGTAGTTCAAACTAAAACCACAGTGAAATACAACTACACACCCACCAGAGGTCTAGAATTAAATGAAGCAACTGGAACTGTCATACACTGCTTAAGAGTGTATAATCAATCACTTTGGTAAACTATTTGGCAGTACAGTATGTACTATAACTGAACTTATGCATACTCTGTGACCTAACCATTCCATTCTCAATAATAAACCCAACAGAAAAGTATACATATGCACACCAAAATATGTACAAAAATGTTCATATGCAATGTGCAAGTTTTGGAGTCAAATTCTGGCTCATACTTACTAGGTGTGTCACCTAGGGCAAGTAATATAACTGTTACCTATTATTTCTATTATTTTCTCAAATCATTCTAATAGCCTTGAAAAATAGATATTAACATGCCCACATAACAGGAGAGCCTTCTGAGGTGTAGAGAAATTCACCATTTACTCATTCAAATGCAGTTAGTAAGTTGAACTGTTGGATATATTTTAAATATGTTTTTAAACTTTTTATCTGGAAGAAATTTCAAATTCATAAAAAATACAAGAATAATACAAATAAATCTCACATACCATACCCTTCTCCCAGGATCCTCAATTGTTCATTTTTTAAGCCATATTTACCATTAACTCTCTCTCTCTCTCTCTCTCGATATATGTATAATTAATATTATATATATATATATATAATTTATATATTTTATATTTTGTCCCTAAGCCACTTGAGAATGACAGGCATGTGCCCTATTGTGCCTTAAGACTTCAATATGTAATTCCTAACAATAACAAGAACACTTGTCCATCTAATGAAAGTTCAACCATGGGAAATTAGGGTTGATACATTACCATGTTGGGTATTTGTTTAGTGAACTTGTTATCTAGGAATAATGTTCAGACAAAAAGGTCATTGATATACAACTTAATGAATTCCACCAAGTGAACACACCTGTGTAACCACCATACATATCCGGGACTAGATCATTATCATCACCCAAAAGATCCCCACCCTGTGTTCCTTCCCAGTCACTACCCTACTCCCCAAAGGTAACCATTATCCTGACTTTTATCACCATAGATTAGCTTTGCTTGATTTTGAACTTCATATAAATGTAGTTACATAGCCACATTCTTTTATTTTTGCTTCAAATAATTGACTTCTTTCACTAAATATTATATGTATGAGATTGATTCTTGTTGGTTACATCTATAATTTCTCTTCTTTCTTTCTCTCTCTCTCTCTCTCTCTCTCTCTCTCTCTCTCTCTCTCTCTCTCTTTCTTTCTTTCTTTCATGAATTGGGGAAGGGGAATAGCCAAGTTGTTGTCCTTCGATCTTAGTTGTGAAGGGCACAGCTAGCTCAGCTCCAAGTCTCAGTTCCAAGTCTCAGCTCCTGTAGGCAGCTCGTGGCTGCTCGGCTCAAGGTGCTGTGTTCAATCTTAGTTGCAGGTGAGTAGTTGTGGGTGGGTGTAGCCCACCATCCTATGTGGGAGTCTAACTGGAAATCTTGTTGCTAAGATTGCACGCTCTAACCACTGAGAAATCTGGCCACCTGTTAGCAGCTTAGGGCAGCTCAGTTCAGGTGCAGTTCACTGGTCCATGTGGGAATCGAACCTCCAATCCTGTTGCTCAGAACTCACGCTCTTAACCAACTGAGCCAGAATTTGACTCCAAAACTTGCATTCTCATCTAGCACACGAAACAATCAAACAACAGTGAATGTCATATAGCAGATGTCATTGATGGTTACTATGATGATGATGATGACGACGACGATGATGACAATGATGCTTGTATTGGTTTGCTATGGCTGCCATAACAAAATGCAACAAATTAAGAGGCTTTAAACAACAGAAGTGTATTCCCCAACAGTTCTGGAGGCTAGAGTCTAAAATCAAGGTGTTTGCAGGGCCTTGCTTCTTCCACCATATGTAGTCCTAGGCATTTCTTGGCTTGTGATAGCAAGCTGCATTCTTTGTCTCCATCTTCACATAGCCATCTTCCCTCTGAGTGTGTGTCTGTCTCGTCCTTCCTTATTATAAGGACACTAGTCATATTGGATTAAGGCCCTCCCTAATTCAACATGACCTCATCTTAATTATATCTGCAAAGACTTCATTTCAAAATCAGTTCACATTCACAGGTCCTGGGGGTTGGTACTTCCACATGTATTTCAAGGGGACAAAATTCAGCCTGTAACAATGCTTAAGAACTTTCTGCTTTATTCTTGCCAGAGTAATTTAACTGGAAGAAGTCCCCTGCTGATTAGTGGGAAAGGAGGAGTTGATACTTGGGCATGAGGAAAAGAAATCCTTTTATGGCTCTTCCTTCTGTTTAAAAGGGATAAAATGGAGATGTGCCATTTTGCTCTTAGAAAGTTTCTAAGTTTATCCAGTTCTTTCTGTTTTAAAGAGTACAGAACAAAAGCATACGGCTCAAGAATACTTGGAAAGGCATAGTTTCAAAGAAGCTATATTAAAGGGTACCAATTACTACGCAGGGTACTAAATGTAAAGGGGTGTGTGTGTGTGTGTGTGTGTGTGTGTGTGTGTGTTAGCAGGGACCCAGGCAAATTGTTATATTTAGCTAAATGTTTTTCCTCCCTCTCTGAAAAGTACTTTTGTCCTTGGGAAATGTGTGTGTGTGTGAAATTTATTAACAGGAGGCTTCTAACAAAAGAGTATATATCTATTTAACATTGGAGGAGGGGTGGGAAAGAGGGAATGGAGAAAAAGGTTTGACTTGAGTCTAGTGTCCATCTTAGACTGTCATGCTGAAGCTCCCAGGGATGATATAACTCTGATATTCAGAAATGGTATGGATTATTATGTTTAGAGATTATGTGATAGAGGAAACTTAGACACATCACTGTGAAAAGAGAAATGGGTTTCCCAAAACAGAATTAGAGGTTCATACAGCATAGGTGTGAATAAGAAAGCAACTATTGAGAAATGTGGAATCAAGGTCAGGAGATCAAGGATAGACCCTGAGTTGTGTCCACAAAGGAAACTCTTTATAAAGGTTCTAGCCTTTGGGGAGCTTTTCTTTTGGGCAATGGGAATGATGATTGGCAGCAGACAGTTTAAGATTTTTCTCTGTGTCTCCATTCTCTTTACTCCCAACACAATAGGTGGGTCAGACACATCTGTACAGCCTAGTATCCCAAGGTATGGAAATAAGGGATGGAGTAACAAAGGGAAGTATAGCCAGTTGCTAACCTATGCCTCTGCATTCAATCATGGAAGCCCTAGTCTCTAAAATATGTAAGCAATGTTAGCATTAAAAAGAGTACTGATTAGTCCCAAAGCAGAACATGAAATGAGGAACAACAGAAAGCCAAGAAAGGCAGCAGTCAAGAGGATTACTCAGGGATTGGTATAAGACAGACCAAATTTCCCAAATATTCTAGGAAAAAGTGATCTTAGGAGATCCATGGGTAGGGAAAGGTGGTGTGATATTACATAATCATTGTAAAAGCTTGCCCCCATATTCCCACCATTTTATCATTTGCTATTTGCATCATATGCTCACATTTTTATAAGTTATGTTAGGAAAAATTACCAGAAATTTGGAGAAAAGGTGATTCTGTTACCTTTTAATATCACCCACTACTCATTAGGGTCTAAGGTCTGTGAACTTAAATGTTTAACTTTTAGAAACTGATCTACTACAAATGATTTCCGTTCTGAGGAGAAGTTAACCCTGAAGGTTATGGTTATAATTGTCATGTAGGACACTAGTCAGATTTACATATAATCAAGCAATCTAATTTTAGGATTCTTTTTTTGTTTATTTTGTTTTGTTTATCATATATATATCAGTCTCATATTCTTGTTTGTCCTGGTTTGTTTACCTACTAGTTAAAAAAAGTTCGATCCATGCTATTTACTTGTATACAAATTATATTTATATTTTGCATTTTACATCATTAATACCTACATACATTTGTAGAAAATCATATCAAAGGACAGATGAAAGGTCAGACAATAAAGTTTGTGAACTTTCCAACCATGTGCTTACACAGTGGAAAGTTTGCAAACCTAAATTGTCCAACCTTTGGTATGCTTTCAATTTGAGCTTGGTTGGTTAGAAATAAAATGGTCAGAGGGGAAGAACAAGAAAGGACATATCAGACATTCAGGAAGTACATTTGCAGTTTGTAAAAGCAAAGAATATTATAATATTTTATATTTGACTATAGTGAAGAAAGCTTTCTAACTATATTTTGGCTGGTGACAATATGTAGATGATAACAATGATTTTAAATCAGAGCATGAGAAATTTATGTTCATTAAAAAGGAGATTATGAATTCAAAAGGATTGCAAAACATTCCTTTAGGACATTGTTCAGTATTATAAACCTCACACCTAGAAGTATGGGCCACTATTCCGTTTATTATTGCCCTTATTTTCAAACTTTATAAATAAGCCAACTGTTGTGTTGCCACAAATACACTTTAAGACTTTATCTTTGATGTACCATACACAATCATCGTGTAAGTCACTATAACGTGTGACCAATTAGCTCAGCTTCTCAGTTATTGTGCTAATGAGGCCAAGGCCTCAGAACCAAATGATGCAGCTAGTCTTACAAACTCATGCTGCATCATCAGTCACAAGAGAGATGTAATGATTAGCAACAATCTGGATGAAGCAGCACAAATCCATCAGCCCCCAAATAACTCCTGTTGTATACCCCAAATTTCATAGGTTGATAGCATTCTTTATCTTGGTGTGGGGCTATAGAAACATGTCACACCTGGAGCTGACCAAAGACTTAAAAAAAAAAAAAAATGAAAGAACAACGTTGATCATAAAATTTCACAGAATGCTTTAGTTTGAATAATTTACTCACCAAAATAGTAATAGCTAGGGCTTCTCTTGCATAGAAAAACCCATTTTGCCCCATCAGTTGTTATAAATTAAGAGTTTTGTCTGATGCTGAACTGCCTATGGCCTCTATTTAACTCACTCTGACTTATTTGGCTTATCTGGGGACTGTTGATTTCCTGTCTTCCAAATTGTTCTAAGAGTGTGAAAAACCCTGCAGCCCTTCTTCCAGCCCTTGCCACAGGCTTTCAGTGGCTTAAAAATAACATTCCTGTCAGTATTTAAGGAGAAAAGGAGAGGGAGGGGGAGGGGAAGGAGGAGGGAGAGGAATAGGGAGAGAGAGACAGAGAGAGAGAGAAACACTTTCTTGAATTTCATAAAATATTCCTACCTATTAGGTATTTCTATTGATTGATTTCCTATATTAAATCCAATGATTCCATATCAAAAGCATCAATTTCTCTAAAGTCTGTTCAGTACTTAGTTTTTGCCAAAATCTATTCTGTTAAAAAGATCATATTCTTTTTTTCAAGCAACATTTTACATACGTTCAAATGAGAAAGGCTTTTCTCTGAGGTGTCTAATTTCACTGAAATGCCCTGATCACTGAAATGCATCACTTTTGATCCTCTATCATGTGGTGGTTTTTTTTGTAAGATGTAAGATCAAGTTTATGTCTTTATTGAGTGTATTGCTTAGCATCTGCCTCCTCTTACTGTATAAGGGCAGGAATTTTTGTCTGCTTAATTCGCTATCATATCCCAAGATTCTGGAGCAGTACATGGCACAGAGTGACTGCGCAGTAAACATATTGAATGAATAAAAAGTGCAGTCAGGATGGCCTCTCTGACAATGAGGAAAGATGTGCACTTGATAGGAGGGTGAGGCTTGAAGGTGGATGCATGCCTGGAATGTTGAAGAAGCAGCAGAGATTCCACCTTTGTTTGTTGCAAAGCAAACAAGAGGGAGAAAAGCGGACCAGGATGGGAGAGCAAGGGGCCAGCTCACATAGCGTCTGTGGGTCACTCTAGGTACTTTGGATTTTAAGCAGTGTAAGGGGAAGCAACTGGAAGTTTTAGAGCAGAGTCTTATCATGATCCTATATGCTTTTCAAAGGATTTTTGTGTTTGGCTATTCTGTTGAGACTACTTCAGGGGGCGAGAGCAGAAATGAGAAAAACAGTTAGGAGTCTGTTGCAACAACCAAGGAGAGAAATGACAATTATGTGGCCACATTTGTGGTCATAAAAAGTAGTTAGATTCTCTACACAGTTAGAAGATAGAGTTGATGGGATTTATTGACAGATGGGATGTGAAGTATGAGAGAAAGAAAGAAGTTTGGGGTGACTGCAAGCTGCTTCACCTAATCAAATGATTGGAAATAGATGCCATTGACTGAGATGTAAAGACTATGAGAGGCATTTTGGGGGGGATGGAAAAAAACGTTGATTCCCAGTTTTGACTTTGATGGTCAATACCGTTCAAATTTCTTGTCTTCATTTATTTTCCCAAATACCCCAGCAGTTTATGAGTCTCCTAATGGTTGCTACCCATTGCACACTCCCAATATACGAAGTCTGACAATTAAGGTCGCGAACTTGTTGCTAACTTTTTTGATATCAGAGAGATTATTCACCAACTGGATGAACAGTTAACCAAGTTTACTATTTGGAAGTGATGAAAAGGCTGCATGAAAATGTTAGACGAAAACAACTTGAACTTTTCGCCAACAATTCATGGCTCTTGCATCATGACAGTATACCAGCTCACACGACACTGTCTGTGAGGGTTTTTAATCAACAAACAAATAACTGTATTGGAACACCCTCCTTACTCACCAGACCTGGCCCACAATGACTTCTTTCTTTACCCAAAGGTAAAGAAAATACTGAAAGGAAAACATTTTGATGACATTCAGGCCATCGAGGGCAATACGACGACAGCTCTGAAGGCCATTCCAGAAAAAGAGTTCCAAAATTGCTTTGAAGGGTAGACTGGTGTTGGTGCATAGCTTCCCAAGGTGAGTACCTCAAAGGTGACTATAGCGATATTCAGCAATGAAGTATGTACCACTTTTTCTAGGATGAATTCATGAACTTAATTGTCTAACCTCGTAAATACCTGGGAACCTCTCTTGGATCCCAGAACATTTCTGCAAACTGGAGATAGATATATATATATATTTTTTTTTTTTAAATAAACTTTGCATCATAGAGTTGCATTCATGACAGCAGAGCTCAAATCCTAGAGTGACTTACCCACAGCCCTCAGCAACCACGAGAGGAAGTGTGAACTCAGAGTTCAGCCAGAGCCTCACCTGTAGGTCTCTGTCTCCTCGGCCACTAGCAGTCAGTTTTGAATCCCGTTCCTCATTGCTAAAAACTGTTAAAAATGATTTAAAAAGACAATTTAGGTAATACAAACAAACTTTAGCACTTCATGAAGCAGACAGTCTCCTTTTGGAGGACTGCAAAATGAGATGGAAGGCAGGGACCTTTAATAGGATAAAGAATAAAGAAAAATAGAAAATATCTGATTGGCTGGAGCCTCAGAGTCAGCCTTGTTTGGGGAGGGGAGGAAGAACAAGGCATGCCTCACTCAGTGTTATCAAAATTTCTTGGAAATTGTGACTTGAAGCAGAATGACTAATAATGAAACCAATTTTACCAGAAGACAATTGATATAAATAAATTTCCTGTGGCATATTTCTGGTCACAGGAACATCAAACCTCTAAATAAAGACCCAAAATACTTCTAATATTAAACATTGAAATAAAGGTGAGTTGTACATACATGAAAGAAAGATTAATAAAAACAAGTAAGAATTCTTTTACAATATGCTTATTCCGGGTTCAGGGTTGCAGTGGCCAGAGCTCCTCCTGGCACCTCTGGGGCCATCCCAGGCCATTCATACCGACACCCTCACCCTCTCAGACTGGGACAGTGCAGACATGATATTCACCTTGCAGGTACATCTTTGGGGTGTGGGAATAAACCCACACAGACATAGGGAGAATGTGCAAGCTACACACAGACAGTGACCCTGCCAGGAATTGATTTTTTCTTTTCTCATCAAGGTCATAAACGATAGTGAACAGAGACAATGGTATTGAAGGAGCCCAGAGTTGGCTTGGCATTGGGGGATTGGCTGACTCAATATGCTGCATTTCTGGTCAAGCAGAGCCTTTACGGGGACACAGATGTTATCTTAATTTTGGTTTGCTGAGATGGCACCTGAGCAGAAGTGGCTCCATTTGGGGCCTAGAAAGTTATTTCAACACATTGTAAAAAATTATTCCCAAAAATAGCAGCTTAAAACAACACACATTTATTACCTCACAGTTTCTGTGCGTCCAAATTCTGACAGTGGTTGACCTGGGTGCTTCTGGCCCAGAGTCTCTCGTAAAGTTGTAGTCAGACTGTCAGCTGGACTGCAGCTTGAGAAGGAGATTCCACTTCAGTCCCTCACCACTTGGGTCTCTCCACAGGGCTGGTCCCAACATAGCCACTGACCTCTCCCAAGCTAGTGATCTAAGGATTAGGAAAAGCAACAGAGTCTGAGATGGAAGATGTCCCATCACTTCTGCAATAAGTTCTCGGTCACAGAGCGCAACCCTGCTACAGTGTGATATGGGGCCACACAAAGTGAGAAGACCAAAAGGTAGGCATCGTTGGGGACTATTTTGGAGTCTGATCACCACAAACCCATTTTTATCAATTTCCATGATTTTCTGTATATAACTTCCTGTGTACCATCAAGAGAATTGATAATGCAATATTTGTTGAACAGTGTTTGTTAACTCTTATTTCTTTAAGTAAAGAAGCCAAGAGAAAGAATTTTTTGCCAAGGTCCCAACACCTATTTTGCATTTAACGTTGACACTGTCTTGATCTTACCATGTATTTCCTGAAAACTATTATACTTCCTTATCTTAATGTTCTCAGTATCAATCTAGTACAAGATATATAGTAGGCTTTTATAGATGTTTGTTGAATGAATGAACCTTTCAAATGATCTAATCCAGTTCCTTCACTTTCCAATATTAGCCCATGGTTTCTCAGCCCGTCAAAAACCATGGTTCCAAAAAAATCATAATTCCTACATGCGGAAAATTGTCTGGTCATCATTGGCAGATGGAAATACATGTAAGGCAAGAAAGAGGTGATCTTTCAAAAGGATGCCAAATAAGGATGGAGAATGCATCTACCTCCATACTGTTATTGAGTGATGTTGCAAAGTTCACCTCTAGCAAAATACCTTCTCTTTTGACAACAACCACCATTATTACCTGACCTGAAATTGAGCATGGCCTTTTTAAAAGGAAAAAAAAAATGATTTTGGGAAGGGAAGGGAACCATAGGATCCTTCCTTAACTTTGCTAATGAATCATGAATATGGTAGACACCACTTTGAGATTTCAAGTGAGAACTGGTCCTAAGGCCATGAGATACAAGATAAATGCACTTTAGTATGGAACCAGAAGAGGGAGAATTAGGAAGACAAGACCAAGACAGACTACTGCACTACTTTCTTCAAAAGGTTATCAACACACATATATGCATACATAAATATGAATATACACACACATATAAACTTGAATTATTTATGTACACTATTTCCTTAAGTTTACAACACACTTCCTTTTTTATATTTTAATTTTCTAAAATTGGAATTCAACTTAAAATGAATGTAGAGGGTTATACCTTTCCTCCTACTCGACAATAAGAAACCTGATAGAAAATCAATAGTAAACCTTAGAATTGAAAAATTTAGTGGTTTTTCCTTTTGGGATGAAATTCGTGCTCCCAGGAGGGTGTCTTTTATCATTAGCTCTCTCAATGCCTATTAGGCTGAGCACTGACTTCAGAGTGGAAAAACACAATCTCAGCTCTACAACATCCTAGCACTATGACCTCGAGCTTCTATAGGCCTTCACATTCTGCATCTGAAGAATGGAGGCACAAATATAATGTCCTTCATTGTGTTATAATGAAAATGAGTGATAAGAGTCATTTATTAAGTGGAAAACATTGCGCAAATGTAGTTTGTTGTCTTTGAAATTCTGAGATGATGCTGATGATGCAAGAAACAACTTTTGCTGCTTACTAGGGATGGTATGTTCTCCTGGGAGCACTGTCTAGAAATAAATCATCTTTGTTTTCCTTATGCTTTGCGGAGATGCTTTTCTTTTGTGATGCTTAATATTTTGTGTGGAACAACTGCATGAACTCATTGCATAAAGAATACATATAAAGTATAATCAGAGTAGAAATTGATTTAAGTATTCTTCTGCAATTGTGCGTCCTTGAACTTCTCCATTTCTCTGCCCTTGTTAAATATAAATATCCTGAATGCTCTCTTTTTATCCATTCCCAACCCCCTGTCCTTAACACCTTAAGAGGCATGAAGTTGGGTGGGAAGAACCAAACATATAAGTGAATTAGTGTTATGAGCACTTTGTTCACTTATATTTATCTTCTGTGACATGTAAATCCTCTGACCCCTTTATAATTTGCATTATCCTTAAAAATGAAAAATAATAATTTTATCTAAACATAGCTTTTTCTAGATTCCTTTCACTTTTAGTCAAGGCAAGTTAAAAGTTTTTCTTGAGAGAACAACTAACGTTTGTTTTTTATGTTACTTCAAGGACCTAGCCCTTGCCCAGTACTCTTCTGCTATTATATACATGTTGAATCAATGGTGCTTCCAAAAAAATAAATAAAAGAGACATTAAGTACTTATTAAAAACCCAGCATCAAAGAGCCCAAACCAGATTTTGGTTTGGGTTTCACAAAACTTACACTTAAAAATTATATTTTTTTTGTAGTCGATATCCCTTACCATTTAATAACAAAAATAGTGATAATAAATTATACTGATGTTTCCTGAAATAATCCTTCTGCTTGGAAATTATTTTGTCATCCAGGTTCAATAATAAATAGATGTAGTATGTGGTATCTTGGGGTTGATATTTAATCTTAATCCTAAACTAGACTCTTTGAGGGGAGGAAAGAGACATATGATAGATGACAATAGTATTTCATTTTCTAATTGAACACATGCAGTCTTTTTTCTACTCTTGAAGGGTTACACATTTTTTGCTCCAAGAAAAACTTTCAAGTATTTCATTATGTTCTTATTGTTTCAAGTGATCCAAAATATTTTTCTTTTGCTATTGATTTTTATATGGAACTTTTCCAAATGTTAGACTGAAGATTTTAGTTTAAATCTTGTACTCTAACTTTTCTCTCCAAATACTTAAACTATTGGTTTCAAGTTCTGAAAACATGATGCAATATTAAAGATTTAATTTTTATGAATAAATTCTGAGAAAGTACACCTAATTAAATGAGTTAATCCATATAAAGTACAGAGAACAGTATGCAGCATGTATTAATATATAATTTTAGCTATATATTTATGGCACATGGACATTGCTATACATTTGTAATGAGCATATATACATTGCTAGAAGTCAGTATAATATATTTTGTTGAAAGAAGTTATAAAATAAAATCAAAATTACAACTAAATTACAAAACAACCATCAGTGAGAACCATGTGAAATCTAGCTGAGCAGATGTCCTACAACTAAGGACATACAGAAAAAGCCACATTGAGAATGGTAGAACTGGGAGGCACGAAACAGGTAGTTACCACACCCACGTGTGGAAGTTAAAAATCAGGAGGGATATCTCAGCTGTAAAGGTCTCCCCTGAGGAGCCTCACTTCAGGCTCCCCAGCCCAGGGTTCCAGTCCTGAGGGGAGAAATCCCCACAACTTCTGGCTGTGAAAACCAGTGGAGATTGTGGCCGAGAGAGACAGAGGGCGGCTGGAGTCCCAGGTGCTCCTCTGAAAGGTCCGAAGCACAGACTTACTCACTGATGGACTCACTTGCTCTGAGCCCCAGTGCTGGCACAGCAACTTAAAAGTCACCAGAAACATACGAAGAACTGAATTGTCTGGCTTTCGGGCAAGTGGTAGAGGGGTGAGCACTCCCCCGACTCACCATGCAGTAGCAGGCAGATGCCATATCGAAGTCTCCATCAACTTGGCTAACACTATTTGCCCCGCCCTGATGATTCCCTGAGACCCCACCCCATCCAACTTGCAAGCCTACCCAAGCTGCTTCCAGTTGCTTTGCCATACAAACAGCCTGTCTTGGCTCATGCTACGGACTTTTCTAAAATCTCTCAAAGATTCACAAACTCCAAACAAGCAGCATCGGGCCTCTGCTGTCCTGTACCTCTTGCTGAGCAGCCCCCACGTCAGGCATTGGCAGCAGCCACCTTCGGTTCAAGGTTTGGCCTCTCCCAGGCATCTCAAAGCCCAGCACAGGTGGCAGCCATCTGCAGATTGCAATGTGGCTTATTTCAGGTGTCTCCAAGCAAAAAACAATCTGCAGCTGAACTTGGCCTGGGGGGATGCTCCCAGGTAGCCGCGAGGTTGGTAGGCCGACTGGCCAGCTTCTGACTAGCCAGAGCACCACCCGCTGCCTTTGAGGATGACACACCCAGAGGGCCAACTGGGAAAGTACCAAAGCCCTGCTAAAGCAAATTCTGTTCCACAGAGTCAGCCCCTGCACAGCAGCTCCTTCTCTGTAGTCATGGCCAGTCTCCACAACCAATCAGCCCAAGATTCAATTCCTTCCACTGACAAACAGCAACCAAGGTTCAACTATAACAGAATCCACACAAAACCTACACAAGGGACACACCTGGAGCATGTGGTTCGGGTGACCAGGGAGAGGGAGACTGTGCCACTGGGTCCCACAGAACATCTCATAGCTGCTCTACTAAGACTAGGAGACATAGCAGCCCTACCTAATACATAGAAACAAACACAGGGAAGCAGCTAAAATAGGGAAGCAGATAAAATAGGGAAACAAAGAAACATATCCCAAATAAAAGAACAGAATAAAGCTCCAGAAAAAGAACTAAACAAAATGGAGACAAGCAACCTACCAGATGCACGGTTCAAAACACTTGTTATAAGGATGCTCAATGGTCTCAGGGAAAACTTCAGCAAAGAGATAGAAAACATTTTTAAAAAATCCAGTCAGAAATGAAGAATATAATAACTGAAATAAAGAATACATTGGAAGGTGTAGAGGCCTGACCTCTGTATTGTACATATGAAGCTGCTCCTGAATAATAGTATATGTCAACTATAATTTAATAATATATAGTCATGGGATATGGAGTATAGTGTGGGAATGGAGTTAATGGAATTGGAGTAGATATGTACAATATTAGGGGTCGGAGGGCAGTGGAAGGTAAGAGAGAGGTTGTCACTTTGTAAGGGGTGAAAAGGATAACTATTGCATTGTTTTGTACACCTGAAACTAATAATAATAATAAAAGGAAATAAAAAGACAAGAATGTTTAAACATATAATGGGTGCCAATTAACCATTGGAAGTATCAGATGAAGGTTGAGAATAAGCCATGGGATTTGGAGTCAATAATGTATAAATAGAACCTTATGCATAAAAGGGACCATTCAGTGGAGAGATTCATGAAGAGGAGAGAAAAGAAGTGACACAGTCCCATGCCCACTAGAAAAGGCATTATAGAACAGTTATAATATTTTTTAAAAATTAATAGCACTTAACTGTTTTAAAAAATCTGCTTTAAATTTATTTTCTGTTTGTCATATATAATATTTTGTATTCCATAGTCTCAAAACTGTCTTTAATCATTTTACGTATATTTTCATGTAGATTCTGAGTGAAACTCTTCCTATGAGTTGTCTGTGAAGATATTTTTAAGTTATAAAATTGGATATCAGTAAAGACTTACTAAAGCAGAACACAAAAGAAAAATAAAGATTCAAGCCACAAGCAAAATGGCATTATAACAACATTTATCTTATCAAATAAGAATTCTCACCAATGTTTACAGGTGCATCCATTTATACAATATATAGCAGAGTGTATTGTGTCTGATATCTTAAACTCAAAAATTCCTAAAACGTATAATATTGTAAGTGACAGGACAATTTTGTCCTTCCCATTACTCTTTCTACATCTGGTTTCCAGTGCAGTTCTATATGCAGCCATCAAACAATTTGTATTTCTGATTTCTTTTTCTTTATTTTTTATTGACATAATTTCAGTCTTACAGAGAAGTTACAAGAATAGTACAAAGAATTCCCATGTAACCCCTTCACCCATATTTCCAAATGTTAACGGTGACCATGTCAGCACACCTGCCAATGTGGCTGTCTCTCTCTCTCTCTCTGCAGACATGATGGCCCTTTGTCCCTAAATATTCCAGTTTATAATTCCAGAAATATGGTCGTTCTATTACGTAACTATAGTACAATTATCAAACTCAGGAAGAGGATATAATACCACTGTTTAATATTGTCTAATCTACAGTCTCTATTTGAATTTTGCTAATTGCCCCAGTTCTATTCTTTAAAGCAAAATAAAATCCCAGGTCACCCATTGCAAAAAAAAACAACAGAGTACGTTAAAGGAAATTAATAGTAGATTAGATAATAGATTAGATCAAATCAGTGATTTAGAAGAATCAGTGATTTAGAAAATACCTAGTCAGAACAACAAAAAGAAAAGAGAATCCAAAAAATGAGGATAGTTTAAAGAGCAACATCAAGAGCACCAACATGCACATCACAGGAATATGAGAAGAAGAAAGAGACCAGGAATTGAAAGCCTATTTGAAGAAACAATGATGGAAAACTTCCCTAACTTGGCCAATGAAATTGATATACAAGCCCAGGAATTTCAGACAGTCCCAAGCCAGATGAACCCAAAGAGTCCCACACCAAGACACATCATAATTTAAATATCAAATCTTAAGGCCAGCCAAGTGGTTAGGAGCTGGCTTGGGAAGCCAGCATCCCCGGTTTGGGTCCCACATATGAGGGCCAGTGCCACTGCCCTCAAAAAATAAAATAAAATAAAATAAAATAAAATAAAATAAAATAAAATAAAATAAAATAAAATAAAATAAAATATAAAATAAAATGTCAAATCTTAAAGACAAAGAGAGAAAATCTTAATAGCAGCAAGAAAGAAGCAGTTAGCTACCTACAAGAGAGCTTCCATGAGACTGGCAGCTGATTTCTCAACAGAAACTTTACAGGACAGAGGTATTGACACAAAATACTTAAAGTGAAAACTAAGGACCTACAACCAATATTACTCTACCCAACAAAACTATCATTAAGCATCAAAGGACAGGCAAAGAGCTTTTCAGATAAGAAAAAGCTAAAGGAGTTCATCACCACCAAACCAGTATTATAACAAATGTTAAAAGAACTTCTTGAAGAAAAATAAAGATTAAAAATGTGAATAATAAAATGGCAATAACTACATATCTATCAACAGTTACTTTAAAAGTAAATGGATTAGATGCTCCTATCAAAAATTATAGGGTGGCTGAATGGATAAGAAAACAAACCATTACATATGTTGCCTACAAGAAACTCACTTCAAATAAAAAAACACACACATAGGGCCGGCCGAGTGGCACATTGGTTAAGTGCTGGTTTGGGGATGCCAGCGGCCCCGGTTCGGATCCCACATGAGGGCCAGTGACACTGCCCTCTACAGCTAACAACAGCTCCACCTGGAGCTGGGCTGTGCGAGCTCCGGTGATGGTGTGGGCTGCAGCCCCTGCTGCAGTGGGCTGCCATAGGCTGCAGTGAGTGGCCCGCAGCCAGCGTGAGCGGCTGGCAGCCAAGCGTGAGCTGCCAATAGCCGCGGTGAGCGACATCCAGAGGCCAGCGACCGATCTGCCTCATCTGGGAAGAGCGCAATGACGATACCAACAGTGAAGCAACATCCTCCGCAACTAAACTGAAGAACAAGAAGACGGCAACTTGTCTGTTCCCCTTCCCCGATTCCCCAACGCTGTTCCCCTCCACCAATTCCCCAATAAAATCTTTAAAAAAAAACAAAAAAAACACATAGACTGAGAGTAAAGGGATGGAAAAGATATTTCATGAAAATGGAAACAAACAAAAGAAGCTGGGACAGCAATACTTTTATAAGACAAAATAGACTTCAAAATAAAAGCTGTAACAAGAAACAAAGAAGAACCCAATAATCCCACTTCTGGGTATTTATCCAAAGAATTCCAAAGTTCTATTTCAAGGGGACATGTGCATCCACATGTTTATTACAGCATTATTTACAATATCCAATATATGGAAGCAATCTGAGTGTCCACAATGGATGAATGGATGAAGAAGAGGCGTACATATATACAACGGAGGTGTACATATATACTCAGCAATAAATGAGAATGAAATCTTGCCATCTGTGACAACATGGTTGGACCTAGAGGGTATTGTGCTGAGTGGAGTAAGTCAGACAGAGAAAGACAAACACCATATGATTTCACTTATATGTGGAATCTAAATAACAAAATAAATGAACAAACAGAACTAAAAAAGCTCATAGATACAGAGAACATTTTGAGGGTTGCAAGATGGAAGGGAAGTTGAGGGGATGCGTGAAAAAATGGAAGTGATTAAGAAGTGCAAATTGGTCGTTACAGAATAGTTAAGAGGATGTAGGGTATAGAATAAGAAATATAGTCAATAATATAATAACTATATATGGTGTCAGATGAGTACTAGATTCATGAGTACAGTTCACCTCATAAGTTATATAAATGTCTAATCACTACGTTGTACACCTGAAACTAATATAATATTGTGTGTCAAATGTAATTGAAAACTAAAGAAATACTTACAAAAAAATTATAAAAATAAATATAAATCCATACAATTTTCTTTAAAAATTAATGCAGATAACATTTTAATGAAAATCCTAAAATATGGAAATTTATTTTTCAAAGTATTCAGCCAAAATGTACACTTTAAAATCTACGTTATAGTCAATGGTTTTATTTCTAAATTTAAAAATTGACAGACTGAGGGCTGGCCGAGTGGCGTGGTGGTTAAGCGCTGGCTTAGGATGCCTGCGGCCCCGGTTTGGGTCCCACATATTAGGGCCAGTACCACTGCCCTCAAAAATAAAATAAAATAAAATAAAATTGGCATACTGGCAAGCAACCATGAAATAAAACAACACTTTCACATGATGATCACTTTTCTGTGATTGAGCATAAGGGAAAGGGCAGGGTTTACCCTATTCCTCAGAGTCCTCTATAGGAACATAAGGAGCACATATCAGGCTATGTTCTATTTTTATTTTTTTCTAATGATAATTATATTTTAAAAATCAAGTTTTAATTTAGCTTTTCCTGCTGTTAGAAACATACCCTATGAAAGAACTCAAAATCAAGGATTTTAGAGACAGAAAAACTTATATTTCTTACCTGGAGAAATGTGATAGTACATATGATTTGTCCCTGTTTATTATTTAGTATGTCAGAGACAGAAGGATGGTATGAAGACTACATCTGTAGGATTACAAAATCCTGAATTTATGTAAACTACATTCTACATAATCAATCTCGAATCTCTGGAACTTTTAAGAATCTGGCAAAACTAAATATACCATATTTCTAATTTTAGATAATTTCCAAAATTTGCAATTTTTCTTTGACTCTTGCTATATAATTAGTATTTGAAAAGTGTCAAGTATAAAGCATTTCAAGGAATTGTGTACCTTACCTCAGTTAACAAATGATATAACAATTCTTGGATTCTGTCTAACAGTTCAGTGCTGTCCAGTAGAAATATAACAGGAATCACATATCTAATTTAAAATATTCTAGTATTCACATTAAAAACAGTAAAAAAGAGTAAGATTAATTTTAATAATATATTTTATTAAATGCTATATGTTCTGAATATTGTCATTTCAACATGTAATCTATTAAAATTATTAGAAATATTTTATGTTTTTGTTATTTTGGTTCTAAGTCTTCAAAATAAGGTATTATTTTACATTTATAGAACTCTCAGTTCAGACTAGGCACATTTCAAGTGCCCAATAGTATGTAACTAGTGGATACCATATTGGATATGTTAAAAATAATAAACAGAAATATCATTTAAACTGGAGACAGGAAGCTAGAAGAGAGAACTCACATGCACATATCATGTAATACACTACTGATCCCAAAAGGAGGAGATGAACCTCCCACCTTTGACAGGGAGTGATGATACTTCACAGCCTCAGCAGGAGGGAAAAAAGATTCCTCCTTGTTCAGTAACAGCTAAGCCAATGGGAAGTCACTATACTTCAAACTTTCAGTTTCCTCCAATGGATTCTTGATTTACAATAGCTCCTCTCAAGTCCATAAGAAAAAGTGTTCCCTCTTTGTTTCTAAAGACTTGTGAGTGGTTCGTTATTTGATCATATGTCCTAAGTTGCAATTCTTTGTTGTTCCTGAACAATAACCCATTTCACTGAAGAAATATCTGACTGTTTAAGTCAACAGCACAGGATGAAATAGTTCAATAGTGAACAACACACTACATTAAGTGTGGATGAGTTCTGTCCTTTGATAGTCTATTTCTGAAACAATTAATTTAAAAAATTGTTAAAAAGCCTGTCACTTCCAAGGGAAATTGGATTGCAACAGATAGCTCCTTCCATAAGTACACGATCTTTTGAAAGGGGTGAATTGGAATAAAATTTGGAATCTGCCAGCAAAAAGTAAGAAGAAAATAAAATTTTTAGTAGACAATTAAGTGTCTGCCACACATAGCAATTGTAAACAAACTTTCTAACTTTTAGCTTTCAGGATTTTCCCCAATATAAAGCATCAAGGTATGTATCTATTACAAGTCAAGTTCTTCAATTTATGTATTTCTTTCTAAAGAGAGGCTTATATGTCTCAGAAATGCATCATTTCTGGATGGAGATATTCAGAAGGACATGTGAGAATCTCAGTTTGTTTCGTTTTTCAGGTGTCACATTGCATTCTGGGAAGTGCAACCATGCATCCCAGTTTTACCAGGATTGTGAGAGTTTATGCGTTTGTCTCAGAATAATTATTAAATAACAATGACTTTTACTCTCAGAAGCATCCTAGTAAAAAAAAAAAAAAAGAAGAAGAAGAAAAAGGCCAGCTGAATGGCTCAGTTGGTTAAGAGCTCACTCAAAAGTGTGAGCTGAGCTCTGAGCAACAGCAGATTGATGCCCAGCCTGAGCTGAGCTGCTGTTGAGCTGCCAACAGGTGGCAGGATGGCTCAGCTAAAAAAAGAAAAGAAGAAGAAAAAAAGAAAAAAACAAGCAATAGAAATTACTTTAGAGGGAGCACAAGTTTTGAACTTAGCAGACAAAACTTCAAAGATAAATCATGCAGTTAAAATAAATAGTTAAACATTATTG
Organism: Aselliscus stoliczkanus; assembly: GCA_033961575.1. NCBI lineage: Eukaryota > Metazoa > Chordata > Mammalia > Chiroptera > Hipposideridae > Aselliscus > Aselliscus stoliczkanus. Next base: position 157,736,012 of record CM066731.1, read on the forward strand.
TAAATATGTTCAAAGAATGAAAGTAAATCATGTTTAAAGGATTAAAGGAAAATACAATGACATTTCATTGAATTAAGAATGTCCATAAAGAGATAAAAATAATCAAATGAAAATTCTAAAATTGAAACACAAAATAATGACAATGAAATATTCACTAGATGGGACCAACAGTAGATTGGAGCTAGCAGAAAAAGAATCAGTAAAGTTGCAGTTTGATCCATACAGACTACATAATCTGAAGGACAGAAAGGAAAGAGAATAAAGAAAAAAATGAACAGAACCACAGAAAAATAGGGGACATCATTAAGCACACCAACATAGCAGAATGGGAATATTAAAAGGGGTGGGGGACAAAAACAAATAATGGAAAATAGAATGTCTGAAAAATTCCCAAATTTGATGAAAAACATTAACTTACACTTCTAAGGAGCTCAATAAACTCTAAGTAGAGTAAAATCAAAGACATCCGCAGTCAGGCATATCCTCAAAATGATAAAATCTAAACATAAAGAGAAAATCTTAAAAGCAGCAAAGAAAATGATTCACCATGTACAAGTGTATTTCAGTATGATTAATAGCTGACGTGTCACCAAGAACAATGGAGATCAGAGAACAGTGTGGTGACATATTCAAAATGCTTAAAGAAAAAAAAAAGTAAAAAGCTTTCAAGCAAGAATCCTTTGTAGCAAAACCACCTAAAAGTAAAGGGAAAAAGAAAGATATTTCAAGATAAACAAAGATTGAAAGAATTTGCTGCTATTAATAGTAGACTTCCTTGCACAAAATACTAAATGAAGTTCTTCAGACAGAAAGGAAAGGACATCAGACTCGTTTGAATACACATGAGAAAACAGAGTGCCAGTAAAGGCAATTATGTAGCAAGCACAAAGGATAGAAGACATAATTACATATGTCTTCTTCTCTCTTCTCTTAATTTTTTTTTTAAGCAACAGCATAAAACAATGCCTATAAAGTTGAATTTGGAGGTTTATAGCTTAGAGAGATACAATATATTTAACAATAACAGCACAAAGAAGTGGGGAACCAAGGAAGCTATAAAAGAGCAAGAAAGTTACATTAGATAGTGACTCAAATCCACAAGAAGAAATGAAAGTACTAGAAATCCTTAATAAAAATCTTAATATTAAAACTTTATAAGTATATTTCTCTTCTATTAATTTCTTTAAAAGACATAAGATTGTGTGAAATCATAATTATAACATTGCATTGTTGGATTTGTAACAAGAGGGAATGAAACTATTGTGGAGCAAGTTTTCTATATCTCACTGCAATTAAATTAGTATAAATCTGAAGTAGATTCTGATAAATTAAGTTGCACACTGCAATTCCTAGAGCAGCCTCTAAGAAAAATAAAATAACTAAAAATATATAGTTTAAATTCAATAAAGGAGTTTAAATGATATATTAGAAAATATCCATTTAATCCAAAAGAAGACAATAAAGAAAGAACTCAACAAGACAAGAGATATAGAAAACCAATAGCAAAATAGCAGACATAATTTCAAATATATCAATAATAATATTAAATGTGCATGGACTGAACAATCGAATTCAAATGGCAGAAATTGTCGGGGGGCGGGGGGTGGTCTTTCCTGATTTGGACAATAAATTGTGATCCACCTAAATGTATTAAAGTTTTATTTGGTTTCAATGTCATTAGTAAGTAAAATTCACACTGGAATACCAGTTCTAATAATATATTAGGAGGAGTTTCTCAAGGACAATTTTAAGGAATTTTGTTCACAAAATTGGTATTGATTTAAAGTTTTTGAGATTTTTTTTTTTAAAGATTTTATTGGGGAATTGGTGTGGGGGGCGGAAACAGCGTTGGGGAATTGGGGAAGGGGAACAGACAAGTTGCTGTCCTTTGTTCTTCAGTCTATTTGTGAAGACATTGCTTCACTGGTTCATTGCAGTGTACAACTTAATTTTTCAGAATCTACTTCAGATTTATACTAATTTAATTGCAGTGAGATATAGAAAACTTGCTCCACTATAGTTTCATTCCCTCTTGTTACAAATCCAACAGTGCAATGTTATAATTATGATTTCACACAATCTTATGTCTTTTAAAGAAATTAATAGAAGAGAAATATACTTATAAAGTTTTTAATATTAACATTGCGCTCTTCCCGGATGAGACAGATCGGTTGCCAGCCTCTGGATGGTCGCTCACCGCGGCCGGGGCTCGCAGCCCAGCTCCAGGTGGAGCTGTTGTTAGCTGTAGAGGGCAGTGTCACTGGCCCTCATATGTGGGATCCGAACCGGGTCTGCTGGCGTCCCAAAACCAGCTCTTAGTCAATGCGCCACTTGGCCGGCCCTGAGATATATTTTTTATACTTGGGCTCAAAGAACGGAAAGACCAAAGTATTGAGTGGGTCATTGATAGGGATATTGATGTCAGCAAGACCACTGTAGGAGTTGAGGTAGAAAGGAAGACTGTGAGCCTGGTGCCAAACTATCTGTGAATGAGTGATAGCATCTATGAATTTGAGGTGACAAAGACTAGAAGTAGAGAGCAGTGGGGCCAGCAGATCTTTTATGCTTTTATGGTGAATGTCTGTTTTTCACTAGTTATTATATTAGGCATTCAAGTAAAGACAGAAAAATAAAACAGTTCCTGCCCATAAAGTGTAATGGGGTAGACAGCTTTATAAAGAAATGAGTGCAATACAATGTTAAAGGTATTATAATTAAATTAAGCTCCAGGATCAAAGGAGAAAGAATCAATCTACCTGGGGGATGGAGTGGTCCAAAAGCCTTTAGAAGGAAAGATAACATAAAAGTTATTTGTTCTGTCTTGTGATTAATTCATTGTGATATTTTATTTTTAGAAACAGAAGAGAGCAAGAATCCAGGTACTAAAAATGCTGTGAAAACGACAAAAAACTGATGGTGGCTATTCAGTCAAGAGGAAAATATGATGAAGGTTGGGGTTAAGTAGCAATCTCCAGCCCCAGTTTTGACAAATGGGGGATATGGGTGATCTAAAATGAGTGACAGAGGGATCCGACAGTCAGACCATGTTTGAATAGACCCATTTCAATACCCTGGCTATATTCCTGACCCTCACTTTTTACACTGAGATGTACAGTGCTTCTTCTAGTTCTTCCATAGACTGTAATCTTCTCTTCCTCTTGGCTTTTGCATGTACTTGTTTCTCTTCCTGAAACAGTCTTTCCTCCCCTATCTTTTCCTCTAACAAATACTTACTTTGTAAAATATGTATCAGCTTAGAAACTATTTTCATCAAGAATCCTTCCCCACCTGACCACACACTCCAGGTAGATCCCTGTATTATAAAATTGTATTCTGTCTTGTGTTGTCAGGCCTTCCTTCCCTTGTTTTTTTTTTTTTTTTTTTTTTTTTACTGTATCAATCTCATGACATACAAATGTGGTTATTTTTCCTAACTGATTATAACAAAATAAAACTTTATTAATATCTCTGGACCCATTTCAACCACCAGCTACCACACGATTTCTCTACTCTCTTTTTAGAGCAGCAGCTGTCAACTGCCCTTCCCCGCTTCCCAGAGGACCGTTGGCAAAGTCTGTAAATATTTCTGGTTGTCAAAACTGGGGGATAGAGGTGTTGCTAGTATCTAGCAGGTAGAAGCCAGAAATCCTGTGACATCCTCCAATGCATAGGACAACCCCCACAAAGAAGAATTATCTGCCCCAGCATGTCAATAGTGCAGAGGTTGAGAAACCCTGCTTTAGAGTAAAACTCTGTAAAAGAACGATCTGTATTCCACATCTCCAGTTCATTTCCTCATTCTCTCTTGAACCCACTCCAGCCAGACCTTTGTTCCCACTCTGCCACCAAATGTGTCCTTGTAAAGGCAATCCAAGATCCAATGGCCAACTCTCAGTCCTCATCATATGTCCCTTATCAGCAGTCTTGTACACAGAGTTAACCATTGCCTCCTGAAACACTCCCTTCACTTAACTTCCAGGACATCTGGTGTCCTTCATCACCCCAATTTTCTCCAAGATTACTGATTGTTCCTTTTCATCACTTTGACTTCAGTATTGGAATGTCCTGGAACTCTTTTCTTCCCCAGTTACTCTGCTTTGTTGCTGGTGACTTGCATTTTCATGCCTTGATTATTGGGGGTGCCAAAAAAAATGTATACACATGACTTGTATGCATCTTTTGTTATCGATATATATTGAGTACTACAATTTTAATACAGTTTGTTTCCTTTCTTAAAATGCGTATACATGTTTTGGGCACCGTCTGTATGATCTATACATGAATGACTCCCAAATTTATATCTCCATTATGGAGTTTCGTGCTGGACTTCTCCAACTATCCACTAGACATCTCCATTTGAATATCTAAAATAGGTATCCCATGTCCTAAATGCAGCCTCTGTTCTTCCTCCCACGACTACTCTACTTGCAGCCTTTGCAATGTTAGCTAATGTCAACTTCAACTTTCTAGTTGTACAGGCCAATTAATCTTGAAGTCATCCTTGCTTCCTCTCACATTTTACATCTAATTGTCAGCAAACCTTGTTGGCTGTCCCTTCAAAATATATATGATTTGATTCATTCTCACAATATCACTGATGTCACCCTAGACCATGCCACTGTTGTGGAGGAAGAAACCTACTTCTACTCTTCTAGGTTCTTCTGGTTGTTCTAATAACCAAATAAACATGAGATAGACTAACAAGAGAAAACAACCATATTTAATTACATATATATATATATATATATATATATATATATATATATATATATATATGAGAACCTCACATAAGAGCTTCAAAAACTCCATTTGCATGAGAGGTTCAGAGACAGAAAGTTAAAATGAGTTATACATGGCATTCTGAGCTAAGGATGAGGTAAGGCCCCTCGGGCCTTCAGAGAGGAAGGTCATTTGCAGGATGATAAGAAGAACAGATGTTCTGTAATTAGATGTTTGCCCTGCCCTACAGATAGGTCATAAAAATCTATCTCTGGCACTAACTCTTATTATGGACAAGTCCCCACATTTAAATTATTTAAGGGAGAGGCAACCGTCTCTTGCGTCTTGATTGCCATCAGCTCCAAATAACTCACATGCCAAGGAGGCCTGTTCCGAACCTCTTCACCACCCGACATCTTTCACCAACATCTAGGTCCTAGATGATTGCAACAGTCTCCTTAAGGATCTCTCTGTTTTCATCTTTACTCTCATACAACTAGAATGAGCATGTGACAACATGAACTAGATGCCACTCTTGCTCAAAACTCTCCAAAGTCATCCTTTTCACTCAGTGGAAAAGTCAGTCTTTATAAGGCACCAGAAAGCCCTATATGACTTGGCGACTGCCATCATTTGCTCCTTCGCTTAGTCTCGCTTTCTTTGTTGCAGCCATACTGCCCTCCATGCTGTTCTTTCAACAGGACAACACAGCCGCTGGGCAGGGCCTTTGCACTAGCTATTCCCCCACCTGGGATATTCCTCTCCAAATATATTGTAGCTTTCTTTTTTTTTAAATTTATTTATTTATATATTTTTTTAAATTAGCTTCAGGTGTACAACAAAGTGCAATAGTTATACTTTTTACCCCTCAAAGTGACAACACCCCTCCCCCAATTCTCCTCCCCTATTCCTCCCCCCCATATCATATATATCTATTACAATTCCTTTGACTCCCTTCCACCGTATAATCCACATCCCATGACTATCTATATATTCAATTACAGTTGGCATGCAATATTATACAACATCAATTTCAGGTATACAGTGCAGTAATCAAGCCTCTACTACATCCATGAAGTGTGACCAAAACATGTGACCATCTGATCGTATAAATCTTTCGCCTTTTACCTTGTAGCTTTCTACCCTTTCCCCATTACAGTTCTCAACTCAAAACCTTCTCAGTGTGAAATGCTCTGACAAGACTACTTAAACTTGCAGCTCCCTTCTGCCTTGCCCCCTTCCCTGCTTTATGTTTTCCATAGGGATAAAGTATCTTCTTATCTGGCATACTGTAAAGTTTATGCATTTATTTATTTTCTTTTCTTTTTTAAGAGGGCAGTGTCACTGGCCTTCATATGTGGGATCCGAACCAGGGCCGCTGGCATCCCAAGCCAGCTCTTAACCACCACGCCACTCTGCCGGTCCTGTGCATTTATTTTTTTGACTGTCTCCTTCTCTGAGAATGAAAACTCCATGAGGGCAGAAATTTCTTTTGTGTGTGTGTCTGTTTGTAACCTCATTGAACTCAAGCCTGGTGCATAGCATGTCCTCAGCAAATATTTTTTGAATGAATCCATAAATGAATGAATACATATCATCCTTCATAAATATTTATAAGATGTAACTTGCCATAATATCAGTATTTTATTGCTCTGTCAGTTACTCTATTAATTATATGAAGGTTAAATGATTAAAATCCACACGAACACTTGGGGCATTAAATGTTTGTTTAAACAAATTACCCTTTTTTGGCCTTCTGACTTACTCAGGCTATTTGCTGGACTGAATTAAGCAAGCTTATCTTCTTTTAGGCTTCAACTACTACTTCAGTGTCATTAACTTTCCAAGTTTATTTATCACAACCAGTCTTGATTTACATTTGTATTTCCAAAAGCTTACCATATATTTTCATTCAGTTATTTATACTTCAAAATCAACATTTAGAAACTCAAATTAACTTCTTAACCAAACTCTCACATTGAAAAAAAATAAATAAAAATAGACACATGCCCAAACTGTTTTTTTTTTCTCTTACTTTTTTATTTTTTAAGTTGGTTATTTTTTAAAGTTGGTTATTTGCTTCACCAGCTATTATTTGATCAAGCTAGAAATCATGAGGGCCGGCCGAGTGGCGCGGTAGTTAAGTGGTGGCTTGGGAAGCTAGGGCCCCCGGTTCGGGTCCCACATATGAAGGCCAGTGACACTGCTCTCAAAAATAAAATTAAAAAAAAAAGCTAAAAATGATGGAGTCTCCCTTGTTTTTTTCCATTTCATGTTTTCTTCATGTAATTGATCTCCGTGTACTGTTGGTTTTACCCCTGATCTTGTCTCACATAAATCTCTCTTTTTCCATGCTTTCATGTATCTGGTGAGGAGTTTGTGTGAGTTTATTCAAAACCTTCCTAACTGGTTTCCCTGCTTCCTGTTATTCTAATTCATTCTTTGTATTATTGCCAAACAGCCTCAGAACCTTCAGGGAAAACATTCCAATTTCTTAATACGTCATAAGATAGTTTAACTACTCTAGATTAAAGTAGACAGAGATTTTGTGGATAATGCTTACTATATTAATTCAATTATCTAAGCTCCTGGGAATCACTTCAAATGGCAGACTTCACCCACAGAGTGGATCAACCCCTTAGGAACAAGTTGGCCCCAAATGAAGCAACTTTACTATTCTTAGAGTCTAGTAGGAGATCTCAGATTTTTGGATTGGTGTCGAGGCTTTTTGGAGGAAGTGATAAGTTTACACCAGGAACAAACAACAGAGGCAAAACAGATTGTATTGATTGCACACTTGGATAACTGAAATCACTTATAAATATATTGAATATTTATAGATATATAAAGATGATTTCAGGGTCTTCAAGCTTCCTTTGAGAGGGGTGTGAAGTAAGAAGAGAACTTAAGGGCCAGCTGAGTGGCTCAATTGGTTAAGAGCTCACTCAAGAGTGCGGCGAGCTGAGCTCTGAGCAACAGCAGCAGTTCAATGACAGCCCAAGCTGAGTAGCCATTGAGCTGCCAACAGGTGGCAGGATGGCTCAGTTAAAAAAAAAAAAAAAGAAAGAAGAGAACTTAAAATGTAATCATTGTAGTGCATGCATGTGGTTTTCTGTCTGAAGCTCTGTTAGTGATAGACCCTTGGAAGATGAGTTCAAATCTTTGTGGGGACCTCTCCCATTTCTAATCCTCTAGCTTGCTTGTGACTAGCATCTTTAAGAAGTACATATGCTGTTGTACTTATTGGGCTGAAGCCCAGAGAGATACATACTTGTGAACTCCATCAAGGGAATGAACCAAGAAGGAATTTATATTTCTTTATTACCGTTATTAGTCACTTTGCAGTTTGCACTTTGAATAGATTGATTTGCTTCTTATAATCTGATGAAGCCTACAGACAAAATACTATTCCCATATCACAGACAAAGCAACTAAGGTCCCAAAGATGGAGCGATGTGGCGAGGATCACAAAACTAGCAAAAAATTTGCTCTTCTTGCCATTAACAAGTGAAGTAATTACCAAGTCTGAAATTGAAAACTATGATGGGGTTAGTTAGAATTAATCTTAGTAAACACCTGAAGGTGAATTGAGTTGTGTCTTGGTCTGGAACCTATAGTTCATTCTTGTTTTTAAGTACACATGGCAGCATTCCAAAGGGTCTCTACAAAAATCAACTTAATCTCATGTATTCTCTTTCTATTAAAAGTTTCTAGCTGTACCTGTGTTTCTATATTTTCATTCCATTATGAGCTCTTTTTTTTTTAGAGGGCAGTGTCACTGGCACTCATATGTGGAATCCGAAACAGGGCCACTGGTGTCCCAAGCTAGCTCTTACCCACCGCGCCACTCGGCCGGCCCCATCATGAGCTCTTCAAGGATGATTAGATGACATTCATCTCTGTCTTTCTGACACTGTATTTCTGCCACTTAGGTAGAAAGTGATCAATAAATATTTATTAAATTGAGTATTTGAAATTCACATGCAGGAAAAATGCTGAGTGCCTAAGTACTGCTTATTTCCCTCTTATCACTAAATGTCAGCCTTATTTTCTCCTTTCTCTGTTTCCATTTCTTACAAAAAAAAAAATTGTCAACATTAAGAAACATCTAAACCTGTAGAGAATTTTTATAAGAGTTCCTTTGAGCCAAATTGATGACATACACCAGGGAGGAAGATCTCAAATGCTCGACAGAAGAACAGTTTTGCAGCTTCTTTTATGCATTTGAAATTAAGGAGGAGGCTTAAGGAAGATTGGGGAAAACAAGACAGGGGTTGGATTACAGAACAGTTAACAAGAGTATGTGCCCTCTCAAGGGTTAATAGCCCCATCGAGGGGTTAATTCTGGTATTTCAAAGGTGTGTTAGCCTAGATGCAAGAGAACAATGGACACGCTGGCTTAAAACCTTTCACTAAAGAAGTTATAGGCCTGGGGTGTGACTACCCACCGTGACCTGCCCAGTTAGGAATTTATGATCAGATCGCCCTGGGAGGTGACTCCACAGAACCCCCTTTTTTTTTCATCCACAGGTGGAATAAAAAAACTTAAATGAATGCCAACTTTGTTTTGCCTTTATTATGCGAACTGTCCTTTTATTTTTTTAATCTACTAAAACGGGAGGATGCCAGGAGATTGCTAAAATGCTGTCGACCTGAGTATCTTTTGTTTCTTTCGTTTTCTGCATCCGTGCTTTTGACACTTATATACGCGCAGCCTCTGGGGACAGGGTGCCCTGGGCAACAAGTATTTGCTCCTGAGCCACGTGTTAGGGGGCAGGGGCAAGGGAGGCTCCCAGTGTGAGATTTCAGGCGGTGATCTTCAAGTTTATGACCCGGGTCTAGCACACCGAGCTGGAGCCCCCACCCCGCCTTCCCTTCCAGCCTCCAGGCTCCAATTCCGTGCCTGCCATCGAGCCCCGCTGAGCGCTGGGCGGAGCGCGCCGCGTCACGTGACCGGTCAGGGGCCCGCCGGGACCCGCCCTGCTTCCGGACCGCGATCTCGGCTGCACCGCTTCCCTCTGCACGTGGCGTCGTTGCTGCTGCGGCCCCGCTCGTCCCCGGACCCCCCCGGGCCTGAGCCATGGCACCCGGCCAGCTCGGTGAGCACCCGATCGGCGTCCCCCGGTGCCCTCCCTGGCGTGTTAGCGGGGTGCGGAGGGGCAGTGGGGGGCATTGGAAGGCCTGCTTGCGCTGCAGGCCTGCGGGCTCTGCTCCGCGGTCAGGCTGCCAGGCTGGGGTCACCTCCGCCCCCAGATCGAGGCTTGCCTAGTGGGGGAACAGGTGATGAGCTGGGCCTTGAGATTGGCGACCCTTCTCCCCCAGCTAAGGCCTTGAAGAACATAATGCAGTGCACTGCGAGTGATGCCAAATGTCTTCTGTCTCAGCCTTATTTAGTGTCTCTGACAAAACCGGCCTTGTGGAATTTGCCAGAAACCTAACTGCTGTTGGTTTGAATCTGATTGCTTCTGGAGGGACTGCAAAAGTGCTCAGGGATGCTGGTCTGGCTGTCAGGTAAGGGCACAACTTTCTTCTTCAGTTCGGTCCAATCAGAACGTAGGGTGATCACGTTAACCAGAAAGTAATGTATTCCAGGCACTGGAAGTAACATGCTTGAATGACTCCTCCCAGCAATGCCCTGAGATTGGTACACTTACTTACCCACTCGGTAGAAGAGGAAAGTGAGTCTCAGAGAGATTTAATACCTTCTGCTCAAGTTTACAGACTTTAGTAAGGAGTAGAGCTGGGGGTTAGGACCCTGGGTGTCCTCATTTCAGAGCTCTTATAACTAATTTAGGCGGGCTGTTTGTTTTGCAAGACTAACGCAATTGATGATTCACATGATCTGTTTTAAATGGCTCTTTAGTAAGCTGTTGACATCAACAGGTAGATTTTGATGTCTACCTCTCTGCTCTTAGCATCTCTGGTAACCATAGGAGAGCACAAATCTATCATTGACTCCCCCATCCATAAGCTGTTCATTACCTGGCCTAAGTGATGGGAAGAAGGAATGAGCAAAAGGTAAATCGGGCTGCAGTTTGTGACCTCAAGCTGCTGGCGTGGTGCTTTTAGGAGGTAGTAACTACTGAAAGTTAGAAAATGAAAAAGGCCATAGGACAGCTCATCTGAGCTCATCTCCACCCTGAAATATATTTTAGAAGAGGATTGAGGGATCCCTCTGCTTTTGTGGCCATGTGGAAAAGTTAGCTACTTGCAGTCTAGATCCATGTGGAGGTAAATTATTGCCGCTTTCCTCTTATAACCCTGCCCACTGTGAGCAGCACACAGCTTCCCCAAATTAGACAGCTCATATGCAAGAATACTTTAGTTTATTTACATATAAATGATCTATATGTTCCAAAGTCATCTTGCAACATCTCTCTGATGGGGTTTTCATGAGAGCCCCATGGGAGACAGGATGGCCTTTTCTGAACGGCAGTGGGGTGAGAATCCAAAGCTAAAGTGTTCTTTCCATTTTTTTCCATTTTGTGGCCTTTTCTGGTTGGACCCTTCAAATTAAGGAAGGTCCTCTTCTGTAGCCTCTTTTTTCCCCACCAGACTTTGTACTGTGGATATATGTTGCAGACAAAAACAAGGGAGAAAGGTATAATGAGCCCTTATGTTGCATGTCCCATTTAAATACTAACTCTATAGTCTTATTGGATCTGTACCCCTACCCACCCCTCAATTACCCCCACTATGGCTATGTCTTTTAAAAAAATTGGGAACGTAAATGTGTTTCTCTCCAATTAAAATGAGACTGTTCACACTTTTATATAGAGATTAACTAATGTAATCCTTACAACTTTTTTGTGTGGGCAGTAAATACTTCCATTTTATAAGAAAATTGAGGCACAAAGAAGTCCAGTAACTTACCCAAAACTAACACAGCCAATAAGAGGCGAAGCCAAGATTTTGTACTAGGAAGTTACCCTTGAGGTGTGAGGAAAACTGATGAGATTTTAATTGGTAAGTACACAGCAGTGAGCATGCCGAGAATTATCCTGAAGAAGGCAGCTGACATACAAATTCTTAACTATGGAGGAGTAGCAAGTTTAAGACATTTTTATTGGGGAGTTGGGGGAGGGGAACAGATAAGTTGCTGTCCTTTTGTTCCTCAGTCTAGTGGTGGAGGATGTTACTTCACTGGCCCATGTTGGTATCGTCATTGCGCTCTTCCTGGGTGAGGCAGTCGCTCCCTGGCCATTGGACGGCTGCTCATGGTGGCCCACGGCCACTCACGGTAGCTATACAGCAGCCCACTGCAGCAGGGGCTGCAGCCTGTGCTGTCGCTGGTGACTCAAGGCAGCCCAGCTCCTGGTGGAGCTTTGTTCACCATCCCAGATGTAGAAGACATCACTGGCCCTCATGTGGGATCCAAACCGGGGCCCTGCTGCTCAGAGCTGCTGTCCCAAGCCAACTCTTAACCAATGCACCACTTGGCCGGCCCAGGAGTAGCAAGTTTTTAATTACCCCAAATGGTGGTTAATTCTAAAAATATATCTGCCTTCTCTTCTTTTAGCAATTAACCATAATGTCACCAGTCTGTCAGTTTATGTTGGAACCCTGTGAGTCCTTGCTCAAACACCAGTCATTTGCGAATAGTCCTCCTTAATAGGAAAATCTACCCAGGAAATTACATGTCCTATTTTAGAACTTGCTGATTTAAGATATTTATTTTTTTATTTTTTTACTATAAAGGCAATATGTGTTGATTGTAGAACATTTGAAAAATGTGGAAAACTTTAAAGAAGGTAGTAAACTTGGCTTCCGTTTTTTAACATTTTGATGTGTTTCCGCTAGTGTTTTTATAAGCATGTACTTTATTTCATAGCTCATTGAAGATAGTTTTGCTTCTTGCTTTTGTTCATTTAACATACTGTAGGCATTTTTCATGTCATTAAATTTGCTTGTAATTTCTTCCAGAGAGAGTGCTTATATTAGCTTGGTGATATGGATCAATATTTAAATGCATTTTTTCATTTGGTCCTTTATCATATTTTGCAATCATTTTTCCAGCCTGCTTTTTTTCCCTGTAAAAGTTTTTTTTTTTTTTAAAGATTTTATTGGGGAATTGGCGGAGGGGAACAGCATTGGGGAATCGGGGAAGGGGAACAGACAAGTTGCTGTCTTTTTGTTCTTCAGTCTAGTTGCGGAGGATGTTGCTTCACTGTTGGTATCGTCATTGAGCTCTTCCCGGATGAGGCAGATCGGTCGCTGGCCTCTGGATGTCGCTCACCGCGGCTATTGGCAGCTCATGCTGGCTGCGGGCCACTCACTGTAGCCTATGGCAGCCCACTGCAGCAGGGGCTGCAGCCCACACCATCACCAGGGCTCGCACAGCCCAGCTCCAGGTGGAGCTGTTGTTAGCTGTAGAGGGCAGTGTCACTGGCCCTCATGTGGGATCCGAACTGGGGCCGCTGGCATCCCAAAACCAGCGTTTAACCAATGCGCCACTCGGCCGGCCCCCCTGTAAAAGTTTTTAATATTTACGTAGATAGATCTATTCATTGTTTGTTTAATGCTTTGAACAATATTCCTCATGTATTTAATTTTGGTACTTCTATATGATTTTTTTTATGTGCTCAGACCTTTGATACATTGAGAATTTATTTTTTGTGCATGGTTAACCAGTCATTCCATTACCAACACCACTTTGTTAAACAATCTTATTCCCCCACTCATTTGATTTTGCATCTTGGTGCTTGTTTAATCATAAAACTAAATTGTCATTTTTACTTTAATCTCTTTCTGAGATAAGGATATTTTTAATGCTTTTTGTTAAATACTGTCAAATTACTTCTCAGTTGAATTTGTTTCTTAATGATATGTCATTAGTATGGCTTATGATTCAATTTCTGAATTGTGAAATTTCAGGCTTTGAAAAATCTCTCCAAATGAGAACAGTGGATTTGATGTTAGAAGATGCTTTGGAATAGTGTGAAATGTAAAATGACAATTCAGCAGAAAGAGTAGCAGTATTCTATTTATCTATTTTCAGAGATGTTTCTGAGCTGACAGGATTTCCTGAAATGTTAGGGGGACGTGTGAAAACCCTGCACCCTGCAGTCCATGCTGGTAAGTGGTTAGTACCTTCAGTTTAAAATAACTAGGGTTTCCAGGAATATTTTAGTTGATTACTTTGTAGAACGAACAAGGAAAAAGGCAGGTCATAAGCTTAAAAAAAAAAAAGTTATCTGTGAGGGTATATTGGTTTTGTAACGTTTGTATAATATGTTAGAACCTGTTTAAAATCTAGTTTGCTTTATATGCAATGAATTGATTCTTTTTCTCTGCTTGCACATAATTAACTTAGAGTAATAGTTCCTGCTGGAATTAATGAAAATATTTAGATTTTGTGTGTGAAAAGACTTTATCATGATTCAAACTTAGAATAAAGCATCACAATGTAACTTTTGAAGTACTTTACTTTGTTCATTTATCTGAGACAATGAATCGCATATCAACTAAAATGGTTAGAAACATGTGCATTGCTAACTTACCAGTTACAATAAAAATTGTCAGAATAAAGGGGTTTGGTGCTAAGAATCAGACAAGCCATATACTTAAGGAAGCACATAGATGAATAGAGCTGGCAACAGTTATGTGAAAATTCCTTTTACATTTTATGGCTTAAGAAAAGGGGAATCAGGAACTGATAAAGGTTTTCAAATATACCAGCTCATCTTTTTTTTTTTAACTATGTGTTTGGTATTCTTCATTAGACAATGTTAAAGGCTTTAACTTGATTGCTGACACTATATTGGAAAGAAGTACCTTATTCCGACTTGTTTTTGAACTAATCCTTTAACTTTGTTCAATTAGGCATCTTGGCTCGTAATATCCCAGAAGATAATGCTGACATGGCCAGACTTGATTTCAGTTTTGTAAGGTAAAAATTCAAAGTTGAATTTTTAATACATTAAGGATCAGAGGTTTAAAGATCAAGACTAGCATTAGGTTTTATTTCCTGAGTGTTTGCTATAAGCACTTACTGAGTCCCTTATGTGTGATGTTGTGCCTGTTAGCATTTTCGTTTTGCCAAGTTTATGTTACCAAAATGTGTACTTAAACTAAAAACAACCTTTGCTTCTCTAGGAAGTTATGATCTAAAGTTTAGTACATACAAGCAACTTAGTTATTTGCATAAAGACAGTTAACTGTTTTTTTTAATATATCTAACAGTTTATTCAAATATAATTCACATACCATATAATTCCCCAATTGAAAATACATAATTCAGTGGTTTTTAGTATATTTTATTCATCATCTCCCTCAAAATAAACAAACAAAAAATATCTGTTAGCATCCATTCTTCATGTTGCCTAACACCCCTTTAGCCTTAGGCAACCACTAGTCTATTTTCGTCTCTGTAGATTTACCTACACTGAGTATTTCTTGTCAGTGGAATCCTACAGTATGTGGTTCTTTGTGACTAGCTTCTTAGCATGTTTTTAAGGTTCATCCATTTTAGAGCATATATCAGTGCTTCAATTGCTTATTGCTATAAAATAATTCATTGTATGGGTATGTCCCATTTTATTCACCTATTCATCAGTTGATGGACATTTGAATTGGTTCTACTTTTTAGATGTTATAAATAATGCAGTTATGAACATTCACGTACAAGTTTTTTGTGGACAGATATTTTCATTTTGGAGTATGTACCTAGGAGTGGAATTCCTTGGTCATATGATAACTATGTTTGACCTTTTGAGGAAATGCCACTGTTTTCCAAAGTGCTGTATCATTTTACATTCCCCGTAGCAGTATGTGACTCTAAATGTCCCAGGTAACAGTGGTCACATTCCAAAAGGATGATGTTCTCTGTGGCCTTGTATTTTATCTTTCTGCTAAGCTTTTAGAAAGCTTTTTGATGGCTTGATAATATAATGGGTAGCTAAGGTTACCCAGGCAGCAACATTACAATATGATTTGGAGGGAATAATGTGTATTGAGAGCACCTGCTGACTAAAACCACTTCTGTTTACCGATGCTGTGCAGTAGTGGGAGATTCTGATTTTTCAGCATAATTTTTTTAGAGTTCCAGCCTGTCAGACTCACAGTTTACATTTTAGATCTTTAGGGATTTTGGGCACATTACTAGCTACTGACTTATTTTTTCCTAGATAGCTGTAAACCACAGAAGTTGAGTTTTTGATGACAGCTAAATTCTTCTTTTAGAGTTGTTGTATGTAACCTGTATCCCTTTGTGAAGACAGTGGCTTCTCCAGGTGTGACTGTTGAAGAGGCTGTTGAGCAAATTGATATTGGTAAGTAGAAAAGCCATTTTCCATTTTGGAGGCTAACAGAGGATTATTTAAATTTTAAATGAGATTTTTTTTTTTTGAAATTCCCTGTTGAGGAAGTAGGAAATAGTTACTGCTGCCCGGTTGTATTCCAGGATGACTGTAATTCATCTATATTTTCTAAGTTCTCTCTCTGTACAAATTCATCTGGGTTATTTTTCCCCTCATTTTTTAAGCCGTGAATTAAAGTTGAATGAAGTAGGTGTATAGTGACTGTATTTGAAAGAGGCCAAACTGATAGGATAATACAAATCATCTTTTGTTCTTCAAAGGGGGAGTAACCCTGCTGAGAGCAGCAGCCAAAAACCATGCGCGAGTGACCGTAGTGTGTGAACCAGAGGACTATGCAGCCGTGTCCACAGAAATGCAGAGCTCCGACAGTAAAGACACCTCCATGGAGACCAGACGCCAGTTGGCCTTGAAGGTGAGGGCGCACTTTTATGCAGTGTTTGCAGAACGAAACAGTGCTCAGTCCTCACTACATTATTCCATCCACCAAGGGGTATTCTCTTAAAAAGATTGAAAGAGAATTGGAAAGGGAATAACTCTGTGTGCTATTTACTATTATTTGGTGTCTCTCCGGCACGGGTGTGTATGTAGGGTTAGGGGTTATAGTTGTCTTTGTCCTGCCTGTGACCATCTTGTCCCCATTTTGGGAAATGCTGCTGGTGTTTCACAAAACTTCCACTTTTTGTAGGCTTTCACTCATACGGCACAATATGATGAAGCGATTTCAGATTATTTCAGGAAGCAATATAGTAAAGGAGTATCTCAGATGCCCTTGAGGTATGGAATGAACCCCCATCAAACTCCTGCCCAGTTATTCACACTGAAACCAAAGCTTCCCCTCACAGGTAAAGGCTGAGTGTTCTGTGGCACGGTTTGCTGAGTCTGTGTGTGTGTGTGTGTGTGTGTGTGTGTGTGTGTGTGTGTGTCTTTATTGTCTCTGATGTGGTTTGTGTTTAGAAGATAAAGTAAATTACATAATACCTCTTCTTACCCTCTCAAGTTTGAGATGCTAAGTGGACTTGTGAGCAAAAAATAATCTGGGGAACCTGGGAAGAGGTCAGATTGGAGGTACAGTCTGGAGTGTTTGTCATATAAGTCATGACGTGCTTTTGCAATGAAAACCGTAGAAAAAATAAGTCACGTCTTTTCTGACAACCCAGTAGGTAATTTTGAAGACATAGGTCAGGGTGGGATGGCCTGGATTTCATAGAAGCAGGTCAAACCTAGCCTTTGGGTAGCAGTGGAGGAACCAGCACAGGAAAACCAGGTCGGAAATCCTGTAGTGTTTCAACCGGTTGGAATTCTGGCGATAACAGAAAAGTGACTATATGGTTTGGGAATGTTACCAGAAGAATTTTCTTTGGAATGATGAATCTGGAAATCCAGTTGATGTGGGCCAAAATAGGAATGTGAGATTAGGAAATAATGGTGATAAAAATTAATTCTTTGAACAATAAAATAAAGACTTCCATGTGTTTGTAGAGTTACAAGAGGATTTTTCAGTTTTGTATTCTGATTTGTCTGAAAGGTGGGCTCTTAGAGCGTGTCCTGTTCTGGTAGAAGGGCGGGTGGGTGCAGGGGGCAGAGGAAAGAGTTATGGGTGTGAAGGGCATGGATGCCTAGGAATTGCTGGAAGGGTTGGTGTTGGGGGACAGCAGGGACAGCTTCATTTAGCCTGAGAAGGCGAGCCCAGAGCACTCGGCTGGGCCCACGGTGCTGGGATGACGCAGGTGCTTCTGTCTGCTCCTCTTTGCTCCCTGTCACCAGCCGAGGGAGAGGAGCCAGCAGGCAGCAGGGTGGGAGGTTTAAGAAGAAACTGCAGAGCCGGCCGAGTGGCACGGTGGTTAAGCGCTGGCTTGGGACGCAGCGGCCCCAGTTCGGGTCCCACATATGAGGGCCAGTGACACTGCCCTCAAAAAAAAAAAAAAAAGAAACTGCAATACTCTTTTCCCTCCACTTTTCAGTGGATCAGCAAGTTCTGTGATCACTCTACCTCAGATACATTTTGAATCTTTTTGAACCCAACCCAAACCCCCAGTCACCCCCATAGTCTCTCAGACTGCAGTAATCTTAATGAATCTTAGCTTTCTCTTCCTTCTGTCTTCACAACATAGTCGTCTTTTAAAAATGTAAAGCAGATACTGTTACATCGCACTTGGAACCATTCCTCGGCTTGCTGTCCTCCTTCAAGGCCTTATCCTGCGCTACAAACCCTGTTATCTCTGGTCTTCCTCCTCCACAGTCATCCTCTGATCCATTTCTCCTCATTACCTTCTTTCTGTTCGTTCAGCAGGCTGAGCTTCTTCCACCCAAGGGCCTTTACACTAGGTGCTCCTTTCACCTAGAATTCTCCCTTCTAGTCTTCATAGTTCCAGTTTCTTGTCATTTAGATCTCACCTTAAATGTCACCACCTCAGAGAAGCCGCCCGTGACCACCCAGACCAGAGTGGCGCCCCATCTGATCACATCACTCATTTATTTTGCTGCATGTATGCAGATTTGTTTTCATTGTCTTCTCCTATTAGGATGTCAGCTCTCTAGAATAGAAACCTTGGGCGGGCCAAGTGGCGCGGTGGGTAAGTGCTGGCTTGGGACGCCAGTGGCCCTGGTTCGGGTCCCACATATGAGGGCCAGTGACACTGCCCTCAAAAAAAAACAAAAAAAAACTGTTATGTAGAATAGAAACCTTGTCTGTCTTTGTTCATTGCTCCTTGTTTATTTGTTGCTGTATCCAAAGTGATTAGAATATTGCTTGTTGTGCTTCCTAAATATTTATTGAATGAATAATTAGAAACGGGACATTTTGCACAAATTTTTGCCTCTAGAATTCTTAAAACAGATCTATGTACTATTGTATCTCACATGTTTCTTCTTTATAGTTATGTGTTCCCCATTTAGATTCTGAGGCAAAAAATATTTCATGTACTTTCAGATCCCAAATCTTTTCATTTTCAGCAGTTTTTCTATTTGTATTTGGTCAAGAGAACTATTTTTTTTAAGTATTTTTTAGAGCAGTTTTAGATTTACAGAAAAATTTCTCAGAAATTACAGAGTTCCCAGACTTTTCCTTCTTCTCCTTTTCTCCCCATTAGTATCTTGCATTGGGGTGGTGCATTTGTTGTAACTGATGAAACAATAATGATTCATTATTATGAACTAAGTTCCATAGTTTACATTAGCTTTTACTCGTTGTCGTACATCCTGTGTGTTTTGGCAAATGCATAATGTCATGTATCCACCTCGATAATAGCACTCAGAATAGTGTCACCCCCTAAAAATACCTGGCAACCACTGATCTTTCTGCTGTCTCCGTAGTTGTGCTGTTTCCAGAATGTCATAATGTTAGAATCATACACTGGCTTTTATTCAGTAAAGGCATTTAAGATTCCTCTTGATGTCTTGAGAGCTCATTTCTTCTTATCGCTGAGTAATATTCTATTGTGTATGGATTTAACATAGTTGGTTTCTGCATTTACCTATTGAAGGACTTAAAAAAAAGTGGAAGGACAGTTTTTGACAGTTACAAATAAAACTACTAAAAAACATTCAGTACAAGTTTTTGTGTGGAGATGTTTTCAACTCATTTGTATAAATACCTAGTATTTTCTTTTATTGTTTACTGTTTATTGCCTATTTTGTTTCTTCTAGGCGTCTCCCATAAGCTCCAGAAGGACAGGGATTTTTTGGGGGGTGGAGGGAGGGACTATTTTATTCACTGATTATATTCCAGGTATGCACGGCAGCACCTAACTTTACAGTAGGCACCCAGGAAATATTTGACAAAGTTTTACTTTTAAAAGTATGTAGTATGTAAGATAAAACAAAGGAAATGCAGTTATTTCTAAGTTTGTGTTTAGTTAATCATTCACTTTTTTTTGTATGTGCTGAACTTACAAATAAATGTTTATTCACAAGAGATATTAGCTTCTAAGACATCCTGCCATTGATAAGAAAGTAGGCAGTGCAGAATTCTGAAGTTGTCATTTTTTTTAACTGCATTTCAAATTTAGGCAGAACTTACTGAGTCTGGTATAAAAAAAGAAAAAATCCAACAAATTTTTTCCCCCCGCCTCCTACCCTTCATAGTTCTTGCACTGTAGTTTGTAATATTATTTCTTAAGTGGACAAGGTTTATAACTTAAATTTTATACTGTCTCTGTAATTGCCTTAATTGATTCATCTTAGTCCCGTACTGAAATGGATCCCTGATCATCACTAGCCTTGTCATTCTTCCTGTGTCCCTTCCTGAATTTCTCTTGGTTTACTTCTAGATGGGCTGGATTTGGTCCTCCAGTAGTGTCTGTGTGTGTTGTTTCTTTTTGTTTGTTTGTTTTTCAGGGCAGTGTCACTGGCCCTCATATGTGGGACCCGAACTGGGGCCGCTGGCTTCCCAAGCCAGCGCTTAACCACCGCGCCACTCGGCCGGCCCTGTGTTGGGTTTTTTTGTGTGTAAGACGGGCTCAGTAATTAGGCTCTAGAGCTTGGTTCACTTTTCTCATCAAATTCTTATATGTTTCTGTAGATTTGTTTACCTCTGAATTATGTGTCACTTAAAACATATCTGTGCAGTCTTGATAAATGTTTTTGTTTTAAGAAATGTACATATATCTGACCTTATTGACCTGTTTGGTAATGCGTGTATATTTTTATATGTAGTTCTAAATGGAGCGCCTGGATTTATAAACTTGTGTGATGCTTTGAATGCCTGGCAGCTGGTGAAGGAACTCAAGGAAGCTTTAGGCATTCCGGCTGCTGCCTCTTTCAAGCATGTCAGCCCAGCAGGTAAAGCACTGGGCTCTGGAACGCTGTGGAACTGTTCGAAATGCACTTCTTTTTCATTTTAAAAAGAATCAACAAGTTCTAATATGAATATAGACATTTCTATGAAGTCTGACACCACTTTTGTCAAGTCTGTTAACACTTTCAATATGATCACGTGATAAAAGTCTGATAATAAAATAACACACATATATATTATTTACATATACATAATTGTGTAATGTTGGGAGATCAGGAAATAGTTTTTTTGTAATGGAAACATGAAGTTTAGAAAATGAAAAAAAATGAAATGATTTAATGCAGTATGACTAAATACTTTTCCACATGGTTTAAGATGGAACTGAGTAGAGCTAAAGAAGCTGTTCCTAGGACACTTTATAACTTTTCATAGCTATTGTATGAGATATGTTTTTACTTATTAAGTCAGCTCTAACCTTTTAGTTACTTATATCACCAGATCTGCTGAGAGTCCAACAGGTAATTAGTTCTCAGATATTTATTCGATGTTAAAACAACAAGAGCTGGGAAAAAATAAACTGTGGTATCAAGTAGGGTGGAGAGAGTGATTAATGAAGGAAACTGACTTCATACACACACCTGGTGCTGGCAGGCCTCAGACATGTGGCTCTGTTTTCCGAGTCCAGAGAGATTCCCCCTGCTCACCTTCCCCTGCAGCTGTATTTTTGGTGTTTAATGATCTGGTCAAACAGATTTTTGTTTAATTTGGCACAGATGCTAGAAATTATGCTGCATAGATAGACTAGGTGATAAGAAAAATGTCTTGATTTAGGAGTTGACAAGTATTAGTAACTTGAGATTTATGGTTTCTTTTATGGTTTTGTATACCAGGTGCCGCTGTTGGAATTCCACTTAGTGAAGATGAGGCTAAAGTCTGCATGGTCTACGACATGTATAAAACCCTTACACCCATATCGACGGCATATGCAAGAGCAAGAGGTCAGAAGATAACAGGGCTTTTTGTTTTTTAATAGTAAAAGCAATATTGTATCTAAAATAGAATGAAATGGTAATATCTTTGTTTTACTCTTAAGATTTCATAGTACCTTTGATTTGTTTTTATTAATACTTGAGAATGATTATATGAGTGCCTTGAAATAAGTTTGTTTATAAATGTGTGTTAGTATTTTAATGTAATAAATGGAAGCATAATTGGAATCTGGTGCATGTCATTTCAAATTAGGCGATTAAATGCATTTGGAATGCTTAATATATGACTGAAATTGTATGGTTAGTCTGATGATACTGCATTTGGTTAGAATTATATGTTTCACAAATATCTAATTTGTGAATTTAATGTATGAATATTATTATAACATTTATGGAAAATACAGAAGATTGTTCAAAACCTGATACAGAAGATTGTTCAAAACCTGATATCACAGTTTACCTTCTATACAACAGGGATTAGCAACTGTAGGCAGAATTCAGCCTGCCATCTATTTTTTTTGTTAATGGTTTGATTGGAACGGTCACATCTCTGTCATTTGTTGTCAGTGGCTGATTTCGAATTACAACCACGAGTCCAGGGGTTGCACCAGAGACCGTGTGGCCACAAAACCTAAAAAATATTTACTATCAGGGCCCTAGTTCGGGTCCCACATACAAGGGCCAGTGACACTGCCCTCAAAAAAATATGTATATATCTTTACTATCAGGCTGGTTGCCAAATGCTGCTTTAGAAGGTAAAATTAAAGAATGCTTCCTCACTGATTATTTCAGTTAAATGACTTATTAATTAATCTATTATTTAAATCTTATGTAAACAGCAACGTTAAATTTGAGAACTGGATTTTATATGATCACTTTGACTTTTTTTAGACACTGTCTTGGGCCGGCCGAGTGGCGCGGTGGTTAAGCGCTGACTTGGGAAGCCAGCGGCCCCGGTTCGGTCCCACATATGAGGGCCAGTGACACTGCCCTAAAAAAAAAAAAAAAAAAAAAAAAGGCATTTAAACACTGTCTTTTTCCAATTTGTGATAAATACCTCATTTTAATATTCATTTACAGGGGCCGATAGGATGTCTTCATTTGGCGACTTTGTTGCATTATCTGATGTATGTGATGTCCCTACTGCCAAAATTCTCTCCAGAGAGGTTAGTGGATGTTTATGTATCCTGATCTGTGTGTAATGCAGTCAGCTTTATTTGTTCATAGTGTTCATTGAAAATATATATTATACACTTTGTAAGAGGTGAAAAAAAGCTATTGCATAGTTTTGTATATCTGTAACTATTAAAATAATAAAAATAATTAAAAAAAGAAAATATATCCTATAATTATATTTCTACCATCTGTGAATTAAATATCATTTAGAATGTTCCTATTTTATGTAGAACATGAATTTTTGAATTATAATTTTGAGATTTAGTGAATTAATGTTTCAAATGGATATTTGGCTGTTACAATAAAGTTAATTTACATATGTAATTTTATTTAATTCTTTAGTAGTTGTTATCTTAATGCCAAAATTACTGTTTCTGAAGAACAGAAGATGCCATCTTGGAAAGTGATATAATAATGAATGTTAAACTCATGGGTCTGTCATAAAAGAAACTGTATAATGGGAAAAAATTATAAACTACACTGAAAAACTAACCTCCATCAGCTGAGTACCAAATAATCCAGAAAAATCGGGTGGTGCTGGGGTGGAGAGACCAACAGAATAAAAAAGGTATCTGGGAGAGAAGACAGTAGGTAGTAGTAAAGGCTAAATGGCACGTGACTGGACAATATGTAGTTGCTTTGGGGATGCTTCCCATGACCGTGACCACCCCCAGCGGCCTTGGAGCTGACACTAGCACTGTAAGTTATGGCGCAGGGCCTTGGAGTATCAGCTATAGCACTTCTGTATCTTTAGTTATAAGATGTTATAAATCTCCAATTTAATCTGATCCCCATGTCTTGCTGTTGAGCAACCTTCCTGAGGTCATGTAGCCAGAGCCTGGCAGAACTGGCACCAGATGTGCTCTTCCTGGTGAAGAACACCACCTCGTGAACAGAAGAGTAAAAAATCATTTTTCTTCCTAAGGCATATGTATTATAGTGAATCATAGTTAAAATCGAAACAAACAACCAAAAACTTTGAAAGGACAGCACCTAAGATAAGGTGAGCTGTGGATCGCTGTACTGTAACGTATCTGTCCTAAGTATGTTACAGTAAGGCCTCACCTATCGTTGATAGGTTCCGTGACTGTAAGCAAAACGAAACCAATTAATTGATATAAACAAGAGTATAAGTTCCTATGGTATCTCATCAACAAAATGACAGTATTTGAGGACCTGCCGTATTAGCATTATATGTTGGAGGTAGAAACCCGAAAAATACTGCTACATTATTTAAGACTGATAATCTGGATTTTTTAAAAGAGGGTTTTCTCTAATTTTTTAAAACAAAATATTTAATATATTTACAGGTATCTGATGGTATTGTTGCCCCAGGATATGAAGAAGAAGCTTTGAAAATACTTTCTAAAAAGAAAAATGGGAACTACTGTGTCCTTCAGGTTAGCAAAACTTGTGTTTGAAACAGTAATTTCTTCTTTTATATTGTGTTTCCCTTCCCTTGTATTTAATCTTTCCTTTATGCTTATATTCTTCTCATTTATCGTTCTTTTCTGCAGTTTCTTTATCCTTAATCCTGCAATTTATTTATTTATTTATTTATTTATTTATTTTACTATTGATTTTTGAGATTAAGATGAAGGTAGCTTCCTTACTCGTAATATTAGATCTTTTAATTTTTTCAATAATTAGTATATTTACATGATTCTCTATTCAAAAGATATTAGAAGCCATTTGAAGAAAAGTCTCCCATCCTTCCCTTCTGCCATTCTGTTACCTTTCTTTAGAAGTACTGAATAGTTTAAATTTCTTATCTTTCCTGAAATAGTCTATACATGTTTAGCAAATATTTGCATTTTTCTTTTTTCCCCCCCCCTCATTGACACAATTGCACATTGCTTCACCATCTTAGAAGTTTGTCCCATGTCTGTATATTTTATCTAGACAGTACCAATCTTTAGCTACTACACAATCCATGGAGTGAATAACCCAGGGGAAAGAGTCCTAGCAGTGAAATTACAATGGGGCTACAGGTTATGTGTTGGTAATTTTGATAGATGCCTCTCCTCTTAGAGGTTGTACAACAAATTTTATGTCTTAATGAGAATCTGTAAGGGTGCCTATTTCCTAACACCATTGCCAGCATAGTGTTCTTAAAATTTTTCACCTTAGCAATAAGGTAGATTGCTTATGAAAATGGCATTTCATTGCAGTGTTCTCATTATGTGTGGGGTGAACATCTTTTCACATTGAAGGGTATTTTTACCTCCTTTTTATGAAGTGTCTACCCAATACTGTGCTTATTTTTCTAATAGGTTGTTGAGATTTTTTTCTTTACTGATTTTACAAGCTCTTACATACTAGGGAAAGTAGCCCAAAGCCTTAGATTTTACAGTGATAAAGCAAAGAGATACTTGAAAGTAAAAATTCATAATGCTGTTTTTCAGTAAGTATTGATGTCAAAAAATCTGTAGAATCCTAACTCTGTCTAATGGAAGTTATTAAGTATTCTTCATTGTAAGATGCCAGTAATTGTATGGTTCATCACTTATTCCATGTTTTCTCTTTAAGGAAAGAAGAAAATAATACCACTTTAAATATACATACATTTTTTTAAGCTACTTGACAGCAAGTTCAACCATTCTGTTAGCTGCTACTGTATTATTCAGTTTCTTAATTGTGTTTTTTTGTTGTTGTTATGATTATTAAGTGCATCTGGCTATTAGCAGTTATGTGTAGCAATGTGGAGAATGTTTTCCAAACCTTGAGCTCATCATCATGACCTCTTCAGCACCTGACAGTATCATATTTAAAGGGGTGAAGACTGCTGGAACTCCCACAGTACTTTATTTGAGACTTGGCTAAATTTGCATATGGACACATAATTACAACTATGGAACAATTTTAATTCCTCTACCTGGCTAATTACAAGTTCCTTTTGACATCAGCTAATAGGGGGATGCTCCCAATTGTAGAAATTTTATAATGCAAAGGAAAAAGGAACATTCTAGAATTGAGGAAAATGAGAATTAAGCATAATCAGCACAAGGATTTGTTTGTAAGTTATAAATATTAGTGCTTTGTAAGTCAAAGATCATACAAAGGATAAGTGAAGAAATACTATCAATTTTAGAAAAATATCTAGGGAGAAGGTAGCCTTCCACAGATTATTCCTATGTTTTAATATCTTCAGATCAAAATCTGGGAGAGGAAGATAGCAGTAAATGACATATTCCATTTCAAGTAGCAAAGACAGCACACACTATAGGGCCTGTTTTTACCCTTTCAACTTCTTTTTAATTTGTAATTCAAGGCTTAGTTAATTTATAATAGATTTTTAGAAAGGGAAATTAAGATTTAATTTTTGTGCCACTGACTGTTTATTAGCAAATTTGTTTTATCCACTAATCTTTTAAAAGGATTTTTTGGGGGGCCAGCCGAGTGGCACGGTTGTTAAGCGCTGGCTTGGGAAGCTAATGGCCCTGGTTCGGGTCCCACATATGAGGGTCAGTGACACTGCCCTCAAAAATTAGTTTCCGGTGTACAACACTGCAATAGTTATACTTTTTACTCCTCAAAGTGACAGCCCCTCCAATTTGTTGCCTCACTCCCTGCCTCCGATATCATACATATCTATTACAATTCCATTGACTCCACTCCCACAATATATTCCACATCCCGTGACTAGATATATATTCAATTATAGTTGACATAACAATATTATACAACATCAGCTTCAGGTGTACAGCGCAGTAATCAAGCCTCTACTCCATCTATGAAGCTATGAAGTGGTATCGTTATGTAACAAGACATGTGGTCATCTGACACCTCACAAAATAATTACAACATTATTAATTATATTCCCCCAACGGTTTTTCATATCCCTGTGGCAATATTGTTGTTACCTATTTATGCTGTCTAATCCCTTCCCCTTCTCCCTCCTCCACTCCCCACTCCCAACTAGCAACCATCAGTTTTTCCTCTATCTCTCTGAGACTATTTCTGTTTATTTTGCTTGTTCATCCAGTTTTTTTTGTTTGTTTGTTTGTTTATTTATTTATTTAAAGATTTTATTGGGGAATCCGTAAGGAGAACAGACAAGTTGCTGTCCTTTTGTTCTTCAGTGTAGTTGTGGAGGACGTCACCTCACTGGCCCATGTTGGTATTATCATTGTGCTCTTCCCGACTGAGGCAGTTGCTCGCCAGCCATTGGACAGCTGCTCATGGTGGCTCACGGCAGCTCCTGAAAGCTCACACCAGCTGCTGGCCAGCCCCACTGCAGCCTACGCCGTTGCCAGGCGACTCGTGGCAGCTCAGCTTCAGGTTGAGCTGTTGTTCACCATCTTAGCTGTAGAGAGCACAGCGTCACTGGCCCCCATGTGGGATCCGAACCAGGGCCCTGCTGCTCAAAGCTGGTGTCCCAAGCCAATGCACCACTCAGCCAGCCCTCATCCAGTCTTTTTAGATTCCATATATAAGTGAGATCATATGATATTTGTCTTTCTCCGACTGACTTATTTCACTTAACATAATGTTCTCTAGGTCCTTTCATATCATTGCACTTGGTAAGATTTCATTCTTCTTTATAGCTGAGTAATACTCCAGTGTATAAATGTACCACAGTTTCTTAATCCAGTCATCTACCAATGGGCATTTCAATTGTTTCCAAGTCTTGGCTATTGTAAATAGCGCTGCAATGAACATAGGGGTTCATATATTTTTTCGAATTAGTGTCTTGGGTTTCTCTGGGTAGATACCCAAGATTGGAATTGCTGGGTCATAAGATAGTTCCATTTCCAATTTTTTGAGATACCTCCATACTGATTTCCATAATGGCTGCACCAATCTGCAGTTCCACCAACAGTGCACCAGGGTTCCCTTTTCTCCACAACCTCGCCAGCAGTTGTTGTTTGTTGATTTATTGATGATAGCCATTCTGACCAGAGTGAGGTGGTATCTCATTGTGGTTATTATTTATTTGCATTTCTCTAATTATTAGTAAGATTGAATATTTTTCATATGCCTGTTGGCCATCTGTATGTCCTCTTTAGAGAAATGTCTCTTCATATCCTCTGCACATTTTTTAATTGGGTTTGTTTTTTTGGTGTTGAGTTGAATGAGTGTTTTATAAATTTTGGATATGGAAAATATCTTCTCCCATTCAATAGGCTGCCTTTTTGTTTTATCTATGACTTCTTTTGCTGTGAAAACACTTTTAAGTTGGATGTAATTCCATATGTTTATTTTTTCTTTTATTTCCCTTGCCCAAGGAGATATATCAGTAAAAATATTACTGAGGCTACTGTCTGCAAATTTATTCCCTATAGTTTCTTCTAAGAGTTTTATGGTTTCAGGTCTTACATTTAAGTCTTTAATCCATTTTGAATTTGTTGTCATATATGGTGTAAGTAGGTGGCCCATTTTCATTTTTTTGCACTCGTCAGTCCAATTTTCCCAGCACCATTTATTAAATAGACTATGTTTACTCCAATGTAAATTCTTACTCCCATTGTCATAGAATAAATCACCATTTATGGATTCTGTTCCATTGATTTATGTGTCTGTTTTTATGCTACTACCATATTGTTGTGATTATGATAGCCTTGTAGTATGATTTGATGTCGGGTAGCGTGATGTCTCCCACTTTGTTCTTATTTCTCAAGTTTGCTGTGGCTATTTGGGGTCTTTTATGGTTCCATATAAATTTTAAGATTATACGTTCTATTTCTGAGGAAAATGTCCTTGGTAGTTTGATAGGAATCTCATTGAATCTGTATATTGCCTTAGGTAATATTAACATTTTAACTATATTAATTCTTCCTATCCTTAAACACATTGTGTATTTCCATTTATTTGTATCTTCTTTGATTTCTCTCTTCAGTGTCTTATAATTTTCTGAGTACAGGTCTTTTACTTCATTGGTTAAATAAAATTCCTAGGTATTTTATTGTTTTTGAAGCAATTGTAAATGGGATTGATTTCCTGATTTCTTCTTCTCATAGTTTATTATTGGTGTATACAAATGCAACTGCTTTCTGAATATTAATTTTGTATCCTGCTACCTTGCTGAATTCATTTATCAGTTCTAACAGTTTTTTTGGTGGAGTCTTTGGGATTCTGTCCATCTAGTATAATGTTATTTGCATATAATCACAATTTTACTTCCTTCTTTCCAATTTGGATGCCTTTTATTTCATTTTCTTGTGTAATTGCTGTGGCTAGAACTTCCAGAATTACGTTGAATAGAAGTGGTGAAAGTGGGCAACCTTGTCTCTTCCTGACCTCAAGGGGAAAGAATTTAGCTGTGAGCTTATTATATATTGCCTTTATTATGTTGAGATATGCTCCCTGTATTCCCGCTTTGCTAAGAGTTTTTATCATAAATGGCTGCTGGATTTTGTCAAATGCTTTTTCTGCATCAGTTGATATGATCATATGATTTTTATTTTTCATTTTGTTAATATGATATGTTAATTGATTTGCAAATATTGAACCAACCTTGCATATCAAGAGTGAATCCCACTTGATCGTGTTATGATCTTTTTAATGTGTTGCTGAATCCGGTTTGCTAGTAATTTGTTGAGGTTTTTTTCATCTATGTTTGTTAGGGATATCAACCTGTAGTTTTCTTTTTTTGTAATATTTTTATTGGAATCAGAGTAATAGTGGGCTCATAAAATGTGCTTGGGAGCCTTCCCTCCTGTATTTTTTGGAATACTTTGAGGAGAATAGGTATTAATTCTTTTTTGAATGTTTTGTAAAATTCACCTGTGAAGCCATCTGGTCCAGAACTTTTGTTTGTTGTTTGCTTGTTGATTACTGATTCAGTTTCGTTGGTAGTAATCAGTTTGTTCAGTTTCTGGTTTTTTTTGGTTCAGACTTGGTAGATTGTATGCTTCTAGGAAGTTATCCATTTCTTCCAGATTGTCGAATTTGTTAGCATGTAGTTGCCCGTAGTATTTTCTTAAAATTTTCTGTATGTCTGTGGTATCTGTTGTCACTTCTCTTTCATTTCTGATTTCATTAATTTGGGTCCTCTCTCTCTTTTTCTTGGTGAGTCTGGCTAAGGGTTTGTCAATTTTGTTTATCTTTTAAAAAAAACAGCTCTTGGTTTCATTGATCTTTTGTATTGTTTTTTAGCCTCTATTTCATTTATTTCTGCTCTGGTCTTTATTATTTCCTTCCTTGTATTCCCTTTGGGCTTGTTTTGCTCTTCTTTTTCCAGTTCCATTAGGTGTAAAGATAGTCTGTTGATTTGAGATTTTTCTTGTTTCTTTAGATAGGCCTGCACTGCTATGAACTTCCCTTTTAGCACTGCTTTCGCTGCATCCCAGAGATTCTGAGTCGTGGTGTTTTCATTTTCATTTGTCTCAGGGTATCTTTTGATTTCCTCCTTCATCTCATTTTTGACCCACTCACTGTTTAGTAGCGTGTTATTCAGCCTCCATGTATTTGTGTGTTTTCCAGATTCCTTTTTATAATTGATTTCTAGTTTCATGGCATTGTGGTCAGGGAAGACACTTGATATGATTTCAGTCTTCTTAAATTTATTGAGACTTGTTTTGTGGTCTAACATGTGGTCTATCTTGGAAAATGTTCCATGTGCACTTGAGAATGTATATTCTGTAGCTTTGGGATGAAATGCTTTAAAAATATCGATTAAATCCAGCTGGTCTAAAGTGTCATTTAAGGCCACTGTTTCCATGTTGATTTTCTGTCTGGAGGATCTGTCCATTGGTGACAACGGGGTATTGAAGTCCCCTACTATGGTAGTACTACTATTGATCTCTGCCTTTATGTCTGTCAATATCTGTTTTATATAATGTAGGAGCTCTGTGTTTGGTGCATAGATGTTTACTAGGGTTATGTCCTCTTGTTGAATTGATCCCTTTATTATTATGTAGTGCCCTTCTTTGTCTTTTATTGTAGTCTTCATTTTAGAATCTTATTTTCTCAGAAATAAGTATTTTTACTTCAGCTTTTTTCTCATTTCCATTTGTGTGAAATATCTTATTCCATTCTTTCTCTTTCAGTCTGTGTGTGTCTTTTGATCTGAGATGAATCTCTTGTAAACAGCATATGCATGGGTCCTGTTTTCTTATCTACTCAGCCACTCTGTGTCTTTTGATTGGAGTGTTTAGCCCATTCACATTTAAAGTGATCATTGATAGGTGCATATTTGTTATTCGTATTTCTCATATACCCATACTGAAATGATCTTAACGTATTCTTAAATTAGAAAAAATACATATAACCTGCTTACAAAGAAACCCTTTATATAAAAATAAAATGAAAATTTTTGAGAGATGTAAATATATTACTTTTAATTCTTTATATTTGTATTTTAGATGGACCAGTCTTACACTCCAGATGAGAATGAGGTTCGAACTCTCTTTGGTCTTCGTTTAAGCCAGAAGAGAAATAACGGTGTCATCGATAGGTCATTATTTAGCAATGTTGTTACCAAGAATAAAGATGTAAGTTTGAAAATATGTAAACTGAAAGTTAGTAATTCTCCAGGTCTGTTTTTAATATTTATAAACCTATACATTTATTAAGGCCTATATTTAAAACTGGTTGATATGTAAATGTTAGTGCATCTTTGAGTCATCAAGTAAGCTTGAGAGTTTAAAAAGTGAATAAAAGACTGTATTAGAAGATTTTTGCATATATATATATATATATATAAAGAGAGAGAGAGAGAGAGGGAGAAAGAGAGATTTATCTCATATAAATGGGGTCATGTCTTTCATAATTGTTTTGTAACTTACCTTTTTTTCATGCACTAAGCTGAAAATATATTTCTATTAATGTATCAGTAAATGTATTTCCACATCTTCATCTGAAAGGCCACATGGCAATTCAAGTATTAGAATTATGACATTTAGATTGTTTTTATTTTCAGTGCTGTGATCAGTGTTTTTGTATAGACGAGCTTATGTGCGTGTGCTCTGTCATTTTTTTTTGTATATGTATTATATCATTTCATAATATAATATTCCTCGACGTGGGTTGGGGGCAGATTACTGTCACCTCTTGTAAAGATCACAAAATTGTGACAGGGAACAGTTAGGATATTTGCCCAAGATAACACAATAAGGAAATGGAGGAGCTGGTAAATGTTTTCTGACATCTCTTAATTGGGCCTTCAGTTTTTGGGGTTTCTTTTAAAGATTCTATTGGAGAATTGGGAAAGGAGAACAGTGTTGGGGAATTGGGGGAGGGGAACAGTGTTGGGAATTGGGGGAGGGGAACAGCCAAGTTGTTGTCCGTCAATCTTAGTTGTGGAGGGTGCAACAAGCTCAGCTCCAAGTCCAGTCACACCGCTCAGCTCAAGGTGTGAGCTGATTGTGTTCAATTATTGGGTTGTCGGAAAAGTCATGATGCATTTTTGCAACGAAAAACAAAAAATATGTCATGACTTTGCTGACAACCCAAAAGTTGCGGGTGGGCCTAGCCAGCATCCCATGCAGGAGCCAAGCCAGCAGCCTTGTTAAGAGCACACGCTCTACTGGGCCTTCAGTTTTGAAGGGTATTTTTGCTGGGTTTAACATTGGCTATCCTTTCTCTTTTTGTTTTTGTTTTTTTTGTACTTCAGGTATGTCACTCTGTTGTTTTCTGGTTTTGTCTGCTGATATGCCTGGTATTTTTGATTGACTACTGGTCATTGTGATTAAACTATAGAGATATTTTGAGGATCTGGATTACATATATATTGTGTGTGTGTGTGTGCGCGTGCGCACGTGCAGAGAGAGTGGACTTACACTTCTGGGAGGTATATCGGGTGGAGGCAGATCACATCACCTTCATCCCAGCAGGAATGGAGCTGATTTGAATTTGGGCTCAGTCTTTGGGAGGACTGGTCTTATGTATGACTCACCACTATTCTGAAAGCCATCAGCACCACTTTTCTCTGGTGTACCCTGAACTCTATTTTTGCCTCTTAGCCCTGTAAGACTCCAAAGCTGTGCTCAACTTATTCACCTCTTAGTTTATTGCCTGCATCTTGGAAAATGCCTTGAGGTTAAAAGCATAGATGCTCATACTCATGTCTCCGTTTATATCTAAGATCTTTGCCTCTCACTATTTGCTATTTGATTAGTTCTCTGGTCAGCTTTTCTCTTTGTTCTTAGAAGAGGGTTAGTCACTTAACAAGCTGTCCATTGTCACAGAGGTGGAAAATGAGGGGCACAGTCTGTTGCCAGGTCTGACTCCTGAGGCTTTATTTAAGTAGAATTTCTGAAAATGAGCTTTCAAAGCTTTACTGGGATACTTCTATCTGTTAGTAAGCAATGGGATTAAGACATGATCTTTGTTGGTTTATTAGATGTTCTTCCATTTTTAACTTTGAAAATTGAAGGTGCCCTGAAGTAAATGAACTTGTAGGCATTATCCGTAGAAATATCTTTCAGCCCTTTGGAATCCACTCTTGACCAAGGCTGTGAGGTACTGGGATTTGCATATGAAGACAGTATTTTGCAGCTGTGTTACTTTAAGCAGTGCACAATAAAATGAGACTCTTTTATTTCTTTACTAACCTGGTTGCTTAATGTATCTTTAAAAATACTGAAAGGGTACCGAACATTCCATGGTACCCATGTTGACAATTTTGCCTAACTATTGAGGCTCACTTTTTTAAGTTATTTCTGTAGGTTTATAGGTATTGGTCTGATTAATAATTTAGCAGTATTTGATAGGTTTTGTTATGGTGTGCTAGCTTGGATTTTTTTTTTACAAGGACTGAGGGTATGATGGTAATTACTCTCTTATCTACATTCTTCTCTACTTGTTTCACATCTATTTTTAATAGAAATTTGGAAACTTAAGGCTGAGAATGATGGCTTTACCCTCCTTTATATTTCCCTCCCTTCTTTTAAAGCAGATTTTTGTTAATATTCCAGCCTCAGAATCATCAGATTGTACTACTAGGTCTAGAATGATTTCAGCCCTGAGAGCGTGAGAAAAGTGTAAGGA
The DNA here is from genome assembly GCA_033961575.1 of Aselliscus stoliczkanus. Taxonomy (NCBI): domain Eukaryota; kingdom Metazoa; phylum Chordata; class Mammalia; order Chiroptera; family Hipposideridae; genus Aselliscus; species Aselliscus stoliczkanus. Next base: position 157,769,881 of record CM066731.1, read on the forward strand.
GTGTGTACTAAGCATTAAGGAACACACCTGAATTGTTTCTTCTCCCACTTTTCTTGACTAATGCTTTAATTTGTTTTAACTGTTTGTGCCATGTTTATAAGACTGAATTCCCGCCCCCCACTCCACCCCTCCCTTGACATGCCTGTGTATTCCTTCACCCTAACTCGGAGTAGCAGGTTAGATTTGAAGGTAGACTCCTAGGAGGCTGGCACTGGCTATTAAGGTTTCTCAGAACCAAAGGAATAAAATGTGTACTCGGTGACTCAAACAGCAGATGTGATAGGAAAGGATATATTACATTAATCACACCTTAGAATTATAAATTTTTAAGAACTTCTAACTGTGCTTTTTTGTTAAGTTTTTTAATTTGAGATTAAAACGATAAGAATTGTAGGTTCTCATGCAGTTTTTAGAGTTCCCATGTGCCTTGTACCCCATTTCCCCTGAGTAATGCCTTACAAAACTAGAGAAGATAATGCAACTGTGGCTTTGACTTTGATATAGCCTTTGATATAGTGAAGACTGAACGTTTCCATCCACATGGGATCCCTCTTATTGCCCTTTTGTAGCCATATACTCCCCTCTTGCCTCCACCCTCTCCTCAACCTTGGGCAACAATGAATCGCTTCTCCCTTTCAGTAATTTTTATTCATTAACTATTCATGAACAGGATGTTGTGTGAACATAGTTTTTATTGCTCTGTTACAAATGCCCTGGAGTGTAATTGCTGGGTGCTGAGTGGTATTATAGTTACATGTTTATAGTCTTTTAAGAAACTACCAAACTTTTCTAGAGTCTGCATCATTTTACATTTTACACCTGCAGTGTATGAGTGTTCCCGTTTCCCTGCATCCAGACCAGCTTTTTCTTAAAGATAGGTGTGGGGCAATGTCTCATCATTTTAAGTAGCATTTCCTAATAGCTAATGATGGACATTTTTCAGGTATTTGTTTGCCTTTTCGGTGAAATGTCTCTTAGTGTCTTTTGTCCGTTTTTTTAAGTAGATTTTTTTTTTTTGTCAGTGAGTTTTGAGAGGTCTTTATATATTTTAGATACTAGTTCTTTGTTGGGTATGTGGTTTGCAAATATTCTCTCCCAGTCTGTAGCTTTAACACAAGGTCTTTTGCACAGCGGAAGCCTTTGATTTTGTTGAAGTCTGATTTATCAGTTTTTCAGTTTGCAGTTTATCAATTAGCTGCTGTTTATATTCTTCATCCACTTAGCATACCAACATATATCATTGTCCTTCTTTTCAATTTGTGTTTGCTCTTTATATTAAAGATAATGATTTTTGGACTAAAATATTTGTTGTTTTATTTTATTTGGAGTGGTAGTTCACAATGCATTTTAGTGTAGTTTCTACTTAGAATATTCTAGACAAAGCAGAAAATGATCCTAATTTGATTTTCCTAAACAGCCTTGGCTGTGTGGGGACATCACAATTGTTTGTAATGTCTGAAAATTATTCTGTTTTTTCTGAACGTAAATGTTATCACGTCTCCAGATATTTGTTGGTATTGTGGTAGAGAAAATGCTGTTTGTCAGTTTTGGAGTAGATGTGGTATTTCCTATCTTGTGCAAGAAGGCTTAAGCTAAAGTTGCTGCAAAATGACATTAGTTTGAGTCTTTGATGCATTAGGCATTGTGCTGAGTTCCACAACAGAGATGTCAAATGTTGATCTTTTCAGTAAAACACAGTAGTGCTTAACATGAATAATTTCACTCTGTCATTTGGGAGAGATCACTACATTATAAGTCTTACAATAAATGGCATACGAGATGCTTCAAGTTAAGTGAAGTTTAAAAAGCCCGATGCCATTTACTCTTCTGTGTTTTTTCAGTTGCCGGAATCTGCACTCAGAGACCTCATCGTGGCCAGCGTTGCTGTCAAGTATACTCAGTCCAACTCCGTGTGCTATGCCAAGAACGGCCAGGTAACCACACCTTGAAACTTAACCTGGCGGGTGGGAGGGGGGGCTGCTATTTTACAAAATGATACTCAAAAACCCCTCTGCCCCTGGTATTAGACCACGCTAGAGGCAAAATTCGCCCTTTTTTTTTCTCTCTCTCTCGGGTTTGTCAGTATTTCCTGAATAACTTGGAGCTAAGTGTTAAAAATGAGTCGTATTGCTTCTTGTCTAGAATGAGTGGCACAGTTTGGATTCAAGACTGGTCCATTCACCTCTGTCCCCACCATGGCTAGTATTGCTGGTGAAGACGGAAGACAGGGTGATGCCACCCAGCAGCCCATGGTTTTGCAGCTCATAGGGCATTTTCACGTCTATTTCTTAGAGGTTATTTTACCAAGAATTTCATAGATTTAGAGGTTAACATGATCTTTTAAAATCAGGTTTACTGAGGCATAATTTGTATTCACAGTAAAATTCACCCCTTTTAAATGTAGAGTTTTAACAAGTTTTCACAAATTATATAATTGTGTGACCACTACTACCATCAAGATATTGAGCACTTCGTTCTATCTGATGTGAATTAAGCAAGATTTTGAACTTCTTTTCGAGGGCCCCGAGCTGTCAAATGCCGGAGCCGGCTAGCCCTTCACTCAGGCTTCGCCTGGCTCAAGGGCGGACCTGGTTCTGTCAGCTTCGGCGGCAGGGGAAGCCCTTCCTTCAGTGTCTTGAACTCTTCTCTTGGCGTGTGTTCAAACATTTGGCCCACAAGTGGGAGGGGTGAGGGTGTATATTAATTAGCTCCTGACCTGGAAGACCCTACAATGCAAATTCAGTGAGTGATTGCCAACTGTTAAAAGATGGCCAATCTCTAATAACAGAAGCTAGGAGATTGTGGCTACTGATCTCTCTGTGCTCAGGTTCTAATAAATTCCACTGATACCATGCATGCTTCACTGCTGAAGTCCAGGAGTTCTAGAAACTTCCATAATATTAAGAGGTGAAAACATATAAATAGTAGTCATAAACCTCTTACCTTCCCTTTTTTCTTTTTTGTTATTTTTGAGGGCAGTGTCACTGGCCCTCATATGTGGGACCGAACCGGGGCCGCTGGCTTCCCAAGCCAGCGTTTAACCACCGCGCCACTCGGCCGGCTTTACCTTTCCTTTTTAATGACTCAAAATTACTTACATTTCTCTTATTTGGCCTGGTATTTTCTTCCACAAAATTAATAGGTAGATTTGGGGGTGGGGGTGGGGGTGAGGGGTGAGGGGTATGCACAGAAGTGCCTTTGAGACAGGTGTGTGGTGAAAGAGCTGTTATTTTGTGTCCATGTTCTTCAGGTTATCGGCATTGGAGCAGGACAGCAGTCACGGATACATTGCACACGCCTTGCTGGAGATAAGGCAAACTTTTGGTGGCTTAGGCATCATCCACGAGTGCTCGCAATGAAGTTTAAAACTGGAGTGAAGAGAGCAGAAATCTCCAATGCCATTGATCAGTATGTTACTGGAACCATCGGCGAGGTGAGAGGCTTGTCATTGGGTGTAGGTGGAGTGTATTAGTATGTTCACCCTTTGGTGTGTAACAGACTTTACCTCCATCATCACAGAGAGAGAGTGCTACTTTCTTGAAATCCTATATTGTCTAAAATTGTTAATCTAAACTTCTTACCAGTTCCTCCTCCTCTTCTATCTCATTTAACTTTCTTCCTCCCCTTCTGACACTACCGACTCTTCTCTGCCCTTTTAAATTATAACCATTGGTTTAGTTTTGCATGCCTGTACTCCCTCTGTTGATTACAAGCTTTTGATGGCAGGAACTTTTTTCACCCATCTTGAAGTATCTATCCCAGTGCCAGGCATGATGCTACCCATTAGGTGTGTATTCAGTATTACATGCAAATTACCTGAGAGCAGGAAACCAGTGTCTTTCTTCTCCACCCGCATTTTCTACGAGTGCCATTAACAACTCAACATATTTTTGTTAATTTTATGTTCTTTAATATCTTGTTTTGAAGAAGGTATATGGGACATTAAAATTGGAAGTAATAAGGTATCTGCAAAAATCATAGGGTTTAGCCCAGTGTCTGGACATAGTAAGTGCTTAAGAAATAACTGGATGGGAAACAAGAGAAAGGTCCAGAAATCAAAATCTCAGTGGTTTTCTGAAGGGCGAGTCACCTACACTAAGCTGTCTGTTCAGGGACAGGAGTCCATGACACAGTGAGTATTACTGAAGAATGAGGCAGCTGAGTGTGCCTTGTAATTATGAAGTACTTGAAACAGCTATTGCCTTTTACTTTAATCTTCTGTTTTTTCTGTTTGATATTACCCAACAAAACCCTACTGATTGTGCTGGAAGAGTCTTTATATGTTTACAGGAATGAAAGTATATTGTTTAAGCTAAAAAAAATCACCCCAGAAGGAAGCATCTTCTTACGGTGTGAATATTTTGAATTGTGTTTTGATTTGTCTTGAGATTAACTTTATCAATATACTTGAAATGTCCATCATCAACTGTTCCTGTCTTGCTTTACTGCAGGGATATAAAATAGTAGATTTAACTTGGGCACAGATTAAAGAACAAAGTATATTTGGGATAAACTGATGTAGAAAGCAAATGGTATAGTCTTTATTTGGTACACTTAGAATCACTTTTCTTCCTTAATGAGATGTTAAAACCATTAAAAAGAGATTCTAGAAATACAAACTTGAATGTAAATAAGCATCATTATTTATAATTAAGAAGTCTGAGGCAAAATACCCAGTGTTTTCCAGTATTCCTACGTGCATCAGATAGTACTAAAGTTGGTGTCAAACCCCTTTTCTCCCTTCTTTCCCCCACTCATAGGGTGAAGATTTCATAAAGTGGAAGGCACTGTTCGAGGAAGTCCCTGAATTATTAACCGAGGCAGAGAAGAAGGAATGGGTTGACAAACTCACCGAAGTTTCTATCAGCTCTGATGCCTTCTTTCCTTTCAGAGATAATGTAGACAGAGCTAAAAGGGTACGTATGGAATTGTCTGCCCTTGCATGGAATTGATCATTTTATAGAAACTGTTTCAGAAATCCTGCTTCTGATTTTTCAGTTTTTTGAGTTCATATATGCATGCTAAGGCAATGCAATGTATCAGTGATACTTGGAGAATTGTTCTGACTTCACCTTTTGATGCGTAACTCAAATCCCATTACTTCCACCTTTTTGACTGAGTATATCAGTCTGCAATGTGAATTATTCTTAGCTTATGCTTTTTAGATGGGATTGTGGTTTCTGTGCATGTTAACATAAAACTGTTTTGAGAGTCAATGTCTGTTTCCCCATCAGAGCGGCGTGGCGTACATTGCTGCCCCTTCCGGCTCTGCTGCCGATGCAGTTGTAATCGAGGCCTGCGACGAACTGGGAATAATCCTCGCTCATACAAACCTTCGGCTCTTTCATCACTGACTTCATCACACATCATTTGAAAGTTTGCTTATATGTAGTGTAGGTGAAAAATCGTGTGAGAATTTTTGAAAATCCTTTCAAAGAAATAAAACATTAGATCTTAGTAATAATCTTGAATCCATGGTGTCCGGTAGTGTATTTAATTCGTCTTAAAGATATGGGCTCTTTAGCGTGATAAACATGACACAGAAATATTTGTGTCAAAGAGATACAGGAGTATTTCCTACCTCCTGGAGCTCAGCTCATCCCAAAACATTGCCTGTGAGAAGCACCTAAAAAGCATCACATAATCCAGAGACCACGCAGCTGCCAAGTAGATGGCACAAGCCTCTTCAAGCCCCACTGGTTTCCTCCTAGGGGATTCTGCTCATGCAGAGTGTGTTTTCATCAGTTCGAAAAAGCTTGGTTGTCTCCCTTCTGAACACATAGCAGATTATATCCCGTGAACTAGAAGTTTCGAGGGGATTAATGAGTCTTCTGTTGACCCCATAAACAGATAATGCTAGTACATACTTTTTCCTCTGTGTTAAGTGAAATGTTTCCCATAAGTTCAGCAAGGCCTTGATGTCCCCCTCTGGAGCTGCATAGAAAATGTAATTACTGTTTGCTGCTCAGAAACGGACCTGGTATTCCACTTAATGGAAAGTATATTTGTATCAGTGATACTTGGAGAATTGTTCTGACTTTACCTTTTGATGTGTAACTCAAATCCCATTACTTCCACCTTTTTGAGTGAGTATATCAGTCTGCAATGTGAATCATTCTTAGCTTATGCTTTTTAGATGGGGATTGTGGTTTTTGTGCATGTTAACATAAAACTGTGTTTTGAGAGTCAGTGTCTGTTTCCCCATCAGAGCGGCGGGAGGGCAGTACCCCCCTGCATGTGTGGTCCTGACTGTTCACCTCTATTACACCTGACATCAGCCACAACCTTTTGTCATCTTGTCGACCATGTCAACTAAAATTTCTCAAGTTGTTTTTTTTTTCTTTTTTTTAGGTCATCCTAGTCATTAATGTACTGACTAATCTTCTTGGCCTTGAATAGTACCCTCCCACATTAAAACAAGACTGCCTTATGTGGGACCTATAAATAACTGTAAAAGAATGTGTGAACTGAGGGTAGTTCATAAAAGGTATTCAGTTCATTTACATTCATTTCAATTGTTGATATACTTGGATTTGAAATTTGAATTGATAACATTTCCCCCCTAATAAATTAAGAACTTCTGTCCACTTTCATAACTGTTTCCCTTCCCCACCCTCCAAAATTCCCATAATGATTCCTGGACTTTCAGTTCTGGGTTAGGGAGTTAAGTATTCTCTTGGCAGCTTTTTTGTTTTGTTTTGTTTTGTTTTGTTTGTTTTATTTATTTATTTTTTAAAGATTTTATTGGGGAATTGGGGGAGGGGAACAGCATTGGGGAATCGGGGAAGGGGAACAGACAAGCTGCTGTCTTTTTGTTCTTCAGTCTAGTTGTGAAGGATGTTGCTTCACTGGCCCATGTTGGTATCATCATTGCGCTCTTCCCAGGTGAGGCAGATCGGTCGCCGGCCTCTGGATGGTCGCTCATGCTGGCTGCCGGCCTCTCACTGTAGCCTATGGGGCTGCAACCTACACCATCGCCTGGGCTCGCACAGCCCAGCTCCAGGTGGAGCTGTTGTTAGCAGTAGAGGGCGGTGTCGCTCTCATATGTGGGATCCGAACTGGGACCGCTGGCATCCCAAGCCAGCTGTTAACCAATGCGCCACTCGGCCGTCCCATTTTATTTGTTTTTTAAATGACACTTTCCATGGTTCCTGTTAACCTTCCCTTCACGTCTCTGTTGCAGTATCTCCTGAGTGTCTCTCCTCTTGTAGAAACTACCCAGTATGGTCTGCCAGCACAAACTTATTTTAAAAAATAAATTGTAATCAATCATGCCAATGGAAAGTGCTTAAAACATCTATAGTTTAGAGATTAATTTTTAAACAAACACCTACGTCATCACCAACTAGGTCAAGAAAAAGAATTTTGCCCTCTGTTTCCCCCCATGCCTGTTCTTTCTTATGGCCCCATCTTCCCCTCCAGGAAACTTACCTTGTGCCTTTCTGATAACCACTGCCGTGCTTTGCCACTCACTAGTTGGGTGATCTTGGGTTTATGGCTTAACGTCTTGGAATTTGTTTTTATCTGTAAAATGGGGATGTATTTGATCCTGGAGAGGCCAGATAACTCTCAGTTAAAAGTAAAGACCCTTGAGCTAGTTTGTCAAGTTCAAGTCCCAGCTGTTCTGCTGAGCTGATTCACTTACTGGCTTGCCGATACTGGACAGTTCATATAAATGGAATTGATATGTATGACCTTTTGTGCCGGACTTCTCTCACTTAGCAGAATGTTTTCAAGGTTGATGATGTGACATGGATGAGTACTTCATTTCTTTTTATGGTCAAATAATGTATTGTTTATCCATCCTCCAGTTCATGGACATTTGGGTTATTTCTGCTTTTTGGCTGTGATGAATAGTGGTGTTATGAACATTTGTGTACAAGTTTTTATGTGAACATGTTTTCAGTTCTCCTGGGTATATCCCTAGGAGGGAATTGATGGGTCCTGTGCTAATTCTGTGGTTAACTTTTTGAAGACCCATTGAACTGTTTTCCACAGCAGCTGCACCATTTTACATTTCCACCAGCAATGTATGAGGAGTTCAATTTCTCCACCAAGCAGCATGTTTTTGAGTCAAATACCACATAGCTTTTCAGCACTTGGCTTAATAATTCAAATTAATGCTGAACTACACAGATCAGCAATTTTGTTGTCAAGTCCTGTCCAGCCATCTCTGGAATGTTTCCTTCTGGAATGGCCATGTCCAAAGTACCGTGATGCAAAAGGAATCCTTGGCCTTTGAGTATTTTACTAAGGGGATCCTGCTGTGGTGTGCAGCCTGCAAGATGGTGATTCCCGCCCCAGCAAGGACAGGATGCTGACCATCACCCTGAGCTAGGGGCCTTCCAACAGCCTCCAAAGTGCTATTAGAATTCCAAGTCTTTGCAGGCTCCACACAAGAGCTATTTTAGAGATAAATTTGTGTCTTTGTTAAAACCTATGTCTCAAGAGTAAGTAAAAAAGAATTCAAGGAAATGTAAAACATGCTTTAATATCTCCTACTGTGACTCCACGGAAGAATATTAAAAAAAAAAAAAGGAATTCCCCATTTTTGGCTTTCAGTGGAAGCACCATTCCTCTGTGCTAATTTATTTTTTTCCATTGTGTTTTATATAGAGTTTTGTTTGCAATTCAAATAGAATCTCTTTTATTTTAATGTGTGTGTGTGGAGAGTGGGATGATGTGGCAATGATAATAACTCTGAATCTCAAATATGAGTGCCACTCTCTCTTTAAAAAGAACTTGCTTGGTCTGAAAAATCCATGGCTGGGCAAGGTCATCTTTCTGCCGCTTCTGCTTTATTAGCTTTTATGATAATCTTTAAATGTTCCCAAACATGAGAAGTCCCAAGAGCGGTCTTTTTTTTTAATGGTTGAAATGTATCTCCTGAAAATGGGATTTTTTTAATTGTAGCCTGCCACTTTCCCTCCTACAGCAATGGGAATTTACTGAATAGGAAGCAATTTCAGCACTTAAATGTGCTGATGTGATGTTTCTTAATCACTTTAATGAGTTACATATAATGAGAAATGGAATAGGATTTTCAATGGAAATAGAATTAAATAAAAGTCATTTCCTATACTTGTAATTTCCACCTGATCATCTCTTTATTCACCTCCACAGAACCACAGAAAGTGTGCCATATAAGCTTAGAATATTATCTAAGCTAATTTGCATATTTCACTTAGGTCATTAGAGCTGAAAACAATATAAATAACACAACAATAAATTTCATTACAAATCAAATGCAGCAAGGCAAGGTAAAACATCCAAACTGTAACTTCCCTTTTTAAAGTTTGATATATTTGCAAGTTTCACCTGATTTTTCTTGAATTGGCAATTTCTTACCTGAACCCTGATTGGTCTTTTAATTAAGCCTTTTCAGTCTGGCTTGCTTAAGACAATTCTCAGGGGAAGCAGTAACATGAGTCCATAAAAATGAAAGACTTTCGGGAATCCTCTCTGTTCTTGTATTTGAATGATTTTGCTGAGAAATAGTAAAAAAGAAAGTTTTACCATTCTTGCTTTGTGGTGCCTAAACATAAAAGGTTATTTAAATTTATTGAATTTGCTCTCATTATTTAAATATAGTTACTGACTCACTAGTGAAATAGTTTCATTTGTAAATTTAATATATTGCTTTTGAGAATCTAGCAGACATTCTGGAAAAAGTCGTATATTTTTATCTTAAACGTGGAGTCTGGGTTTTACATTTCAGTGTGTAAGTTGTCAAAAGGGCTTGCTATTCCTTTAATACAGTCCAACTGGATTTACTTAAATTCACTTTGGGGAAAATATTTTTAGGTTTGTAGTTAGAGAAGTGGTTTGAAGCATAGTCTCAACCCAAAGCTGCTCTTTCCTTATGTTTTTAAATAGAAAGACCTTTAAACAACATCCAGGGCTGGCCGAGTGGCGCGGTGGTTACGCGCTGGCTTGGGAAGCCAGCGGCCCCGGTTCGGGTCCCACTTGTGAGGGCCAGTGACACTGCCCTCAAAAAAAAAAAAAAAAAGCATAAACAACATCCAGCTGAGGCTCATGTCTTCATGTAGGAGGATGGAGGGAACAGCCTGCCTTCTCTTGGGCATGTCTTCAGTGGACTCCCCATTGCCCAGGGTGTGGACTTGTACTGAGTCACATTCTCTCTGCAGTGAGCTGTGATGACCCACATATGTGACACAGTCATTTAATATCACCATAATCTGTCCTTTCTGTAATCTTTGGTTTGGTTTGGTTTTGTTTCACATATCGGGCAGCTATCTTGGTCAATATTGACCTGATCATGCTGAAAGATGAGTGATGTTAAACACAAATCTGGGGTCTGGGTCTGTATCCGGCCAAGGAAAACTCCTGTGAGCTGTGGAATTAGACTATAAAACCTCCCCCAGGGCCGAGTGGCACTGCCCTCAAAAAAAAAAAAAAAAAAAAAAACCTCCCCCAAAGGAGATGCTAACCATCAAAGCATTTTATAAAAACTAAATCAAATGGGAATGTCGTTCTTTAAACAAACCCTGAGGAACGTTCTATGTATTCAGTCTTAATATTCATTGCCAGGTATTTATTGAAATATTTTCTATGTTGCACAATAGTATATAAAAAAGTATTTCCCATGTCTTGTGTATTATGAGTTATTCATCTTTTACTAATTAATAATCAGCTATTTCTAGGGCCACTATTACTCTGAATGCAAGGTTGAATCCCAAAGTTTGGTTGTTTCCCCAAAGTTGAACTGAAAAGGAAAATGGCCTTTGCTGGCCAAGAGTAGGCAAACTTTGTTCAACTTGGGGCACCCTAAACATTCAGCTGACAGAAATTTAGACAAGCCGGATTGAGGCTATCATACCACGAGGTCCTAAGACAAACCTCCTCTATGCTATACAACTCAAGTAGTTTTAACATCTCAGTCACCTTTTTACTTTCCTTGCAGGTAATCTCTGCATAGATGATGAAAGGAATGGAAGGGGGAGGGAGGGGAAAAGTATGATTAGAAAAGAGCAACTAAAAGTCTCGATTTTACCTCTGAAGAACTAGGAAGCAAAGTTAAGTAAATATTTGTGTCCACTGAAATATGGTAAAGCAGAAAATAGAAAACGATTACTGAAGAGATGAAATGATAAGAATGAGTCTTTTTTGTAATGACAAACTTAGAAATTCTTACACTGAAATCACCCCAAAATTGGAGAGCTGTACACCTCATAGGTTTTCAAAAGTTTGCTGAATTGAAAAAGGACATTCGTAAGGATTATTACTTTTCCCCAGTCTGTGTATAAAAAAGAAGGCATGACATTCAAGTTGTGGAATGTAAATCTTTTATTTATTAAACAGTTGTCTTTCCACAGTAGTAAAGCTTTGGCATGTACAGTATAAAAAATAATCACCAACCATAATCAAACCAAATTCTTCTTAGCAAACTGCATACTAAGTGTCTTCATTTTTTTTTCCATATAAAAATACTGGGAAAAATTGATAAATAACAGATAAGAGAAAGATATTTCTAGGCAATTGCTAGGATCATTTGGAAAAAGTGAGTACTGTGGATATTTTAAATATCCCAGTAACAAGGACATGCCATTCCTACAATATTGCGGGCCAGACAGTTAAGTGGAAGCAGAAGTGTTTGGGTAACTTTCCTACTTAAAATTTTGGTATTGTCATTTCAGTACTTTTTTTTTTTTTTTGCATCTGGGTTGGTGCCTGTGCTTCCCTGCTGCTCCCAAACCAAATCACAAGTTAGAATCATTTCATTTCAAACACTGCGCAGTACTGAATACTTCGGAGCAACACAAGCAATGTACTGCCCTGTTTTGATGAGAAAAGCCTCAAAACACTCCCAGGGTGATGCTTGGAGAGAAGCTGTGAGTTGAGCTGAAGCTGGAGAAGTTACTCTCCAGAGCAAAGGGCTTAAGAAAGAAACACTCTAAGATGGGTCTGCTAATGTCACTCCAGTTTGGATGGGCCTTGGCAGAGACCTCTGCTTGTTTTTCTGGGTTGGAAATATCACTCCCGGTAATCGTCTCTGTCATCAGCCTGTACATCTAAAGGCATGAAGCACTCAATTGGGCAGTTGACATTCTGTGAAAATAGAAGAAAAAGAAAAATCAGCAAATACTGCAACGTATACAGGAAAAAAAAAGGGGGGTGGGGTGGGGGTGAGCTTCTATGACAATTACTTCTAAATGGAGTATTTCTAACTTTACAAACCTAGCAATATACAGGCTAATCGGAGATGTTCAAGAGTTGACTATATTAGAACCTAAATTATGTTACAGAATACAGTTTTCTACTCTTAACTCATAAAAGATTTTTTGAAATTGGTTCTTCAAAGGAAAACTACCCACGGAAAGAGTCCCTACTGTGTGACTAAATTGTTTTTAGGGGAGAACACTCGAGGTGCAAATGCACTTACAGTGTGTGAGCTCTGATGGTATCTCTGAGAATACTGGTTGTAGGAGTGGCCAGTGGAGCCCTCATGGCCGTGACCGGGTTCAGCCCCTGGTCTACGGCAGTTGTCACAACGCCAGCCCTGTGAGCAGAAGCATAAAGTCAAATGGAGTTTGTGATAATAAGAGAACATCACAATTTAATGCCTGTGTTAAAGAATTTCAGCTCTTCATGTACTTAATCACCAAAGACGCTTTGATGATGATTTCATGCATTTATAACTCATAGAATACATTTTGGCTGATTACCTATGTCTTATGGCTGCCTCTGTCTATTTCTGCTTTTCCTTTCTCCTGAAATGTCCTCTCTTCTCCTCCTATTCAGACCCCACCCATTTGCTAAGGCTCATTCAAGTCCCAGCTTCCTTACTAAACATTCCACACTAGATGATAGAAGAGGCTTTCCTAGAATCCTTTTAAAGGGGACTTGAGATCACAAAGACAAACACTCTCATGTTACAGGTAAGGAAAAAAAATGAGATCCACAGAGGTGACTCGCTCAGAGGGAGCGGGAAAGTCGCAGTGAACTGCTGGTGAAGGTGTGGCTGCCATCCAGCTGGGTGACTCCTGGCCATGCTTTTGCTATTGCACCAGATTGCCACTCCTTTTCTAAATGTCCATAGCCAGTGACTCGCATTTAGCCTCCCATTTAGTGACTCGGCAGCCTTTCACCTGTCTACAAATGGCATGAGAGTGGGAACGGGACCAACCTGGGCCAATGGGGCTCCTCCTCAGATTTTTGCTAGAAATCTGAGGAAACATGTTCTCTTTCACTGTTGCTCCTAAGCTGGTTGGAGACACACCTGGAGCTGGTGGAGGCAATCGTTGTCACCAACAGTGGGGAGGCTTCTGAAGAACGAAGCCAATACAAAGGAACGAAGCATGTGATAGATACTGGAAGCCATTGATGAAGCAGCCTGAAGCTGGTAGCTCCTGGGACCTTTCAGTTACACAGCCATCTTTTGCCTAAATTGCATTGAGCTTTTCTCTTATAGCCAAAAAACCTTAAATGACACCCTTTCCTTCTTACATTTTCAGTTAAATACTTCAGACCTATTTCTCCACTTAAAAGCATATTCCCCATAATACCTAATACAATTATGGGTAAATGCCTACTTAGAGAATCAATGAATCTTGCTTTCATAGCAAAATGTAACAGACCTCACTCCTGTCTTAAGTGTTTCATTTAGCACTTTGCTTGAGAAAAGGATATATGTCACACACGAACGGTTTCATGTGCGTAAATAATGAGGCGGTGCTGAAGTGAAACCAAAACCTACTTCCCAACAAATTCACCTTCCATCACATATTTCCGTACCAAGCACATTACCAGAAATGAGTGAGTTCAATGACCACAGTCTTTATAAGTGTTAATGAGAGAGACTCCACAGTTACTATCAGAATAGCAGCACCTCCCACCCCTCCTAACCACTAGGGGAAAAGAGATCAGCTTTCACAGGCTACCCCAGGTCCTCAGGTGGGCACAGAGGCGGACACCTGAAGACCCTTCCCCGCTGCCAGATTAATCTTTCTAAAGGCAGTTTTCCATCATGCTCCTCTTGTGTCCCTGCAACTAATAGCAAGGCATCAACCAGTGAGTCTCACCCCGGAGTAGGGGGCCGGCTCTTCATGTATCAGAATGTGAGGGCTGTGGGGATGGTCTGTTTTTGCTGAAAACAAAGGACTATTATGTCACTTTACTTTTATTTGAGTTACGAGAGTCATTTTATTTTGGAATTTTAAACATTAGAGGAAGACCCAGCATTTTTTTGTTATACGGGAGTAGGACAGGTTAGAAATGTTGAAAAGTATTGGCTTCTAAATAATGGGCTTCTAAGGCCCTCCATAAGTGCCTCACCCCCCCGCCCCCCCCGCACACACACTTCTTCCCATCTAGTTTCTTACCACAAGACACCAGGCAGAGGATGGGCTCACTGGAGCCCACTTGTGCCAGCTTCCCATCCCAGGGGCTGTGGTTATTCTGGTCTCTCTGCCTGCCCCCTCCCTCAACCAAATACTGACCATCCTAAACAGCCAGTTTACACTTCTCTTTTCATGACACTTTTTTCTGATTCCAGCCTATATGGGAACTGTATTACTTGTCAGACCCACTCAGAACCTTATTTAATTAACTTGACCTTTAATTTATGTAATGTAATGTCCCCAACTACTATATCATTTAAAGAGCCAGGATCATTTCTCATTCCCTGTTGGCCCTATGTTCCTTAGCATAGTGCTAGACCTATAGCAGGAATCTATTTTTGGATTGAGAGAGGGACAAAGTGGTGGCACTTTCTCAGATCTGGGATATTCAAAATATTGAACAACAATGCCACGGGGCACTTGTTCATTAGATTGGAGCTGGAGACCCAGTCCTCCAGCATTTAACACTTCAGTTGCTAAAGAAAGAGAGCCTCAGAATAGTGGGTGTGGGAGGGGCTGAGGCTGCCATGAAAGGGAGAACAGGAAAGGGTATTCAGGAACTTCATGTCGGTAGCTATGTGCCCACAGGAAATGAGGTATTTCAACATTTCATAAGGGGCACTGCCGCACCTGTATGGATAGGACACACACAAGAAGCTTAACCCTTAATCATTACCGTATCTTATCTAAATGGCAGGGAGCCTGGCACATCTGGTCTTACCCGCTGGCCTCCAAAGCATGTGCAGGAGCAAATAGCACCAAGATATTCCTTCTGCCACTGTTCTCCAACATGGTAGGTCTTCCCATCATCGTAACATGTCGTTTCGTCTACACAGAGACACAAGTCAGAGGCTCGTATAAGACTAAGAACAACAATACAGACTTGACCCCTGCAGAATGATGGATTCTGTTTCTCTCCTACATCTGTATCAAAACACCTCACTGGTAAGAGGGCTACCACTGTATTAGGGCAGCATTGCCAAAAATTAGATCTAACAAACTGAAAAGGTTTCGATGGGAAGATGGAGATTATACTTTAAAAGTTGAATCTAAGGTCCAACAGAGCTTTCTTGTTACCATTTCGCTGCAGTTTATGGTCAAAACTCTCATCTTGGAAAAGTGCTGATGTGCCCTATAATAACATTAAATCATGGCTCCTTTTTGAAGTTAGTCTCCGCTTTCCCAAATCAGAGGATTAACAAACCCACTGTTCACTCCTCAAGGAGACCTAAAATCTCCAATCATTTCTGTGAATGAGTTATAGCGCAGTAATGAGTGCAGGAGTGCTTAATAAGGCACTAAAGATGATTTGTGGCAACTTACGGGGATCACACTTGAATTCTCCTTTTCCGTTTCCAAGACATGTGCAGCTCATCATCTGGCCATTTTCTCCCTGACGATCCCACTTCTCTCCAATCTTGTAGTTTACACCGTTGTCATGGCACCATTCTGTGGAGTGGGGGAAATCAGAGGCAAAGAGTTAGTGGTGTGTTCTGTTTCACAAGACAGGTAATGCACTGGATCTGTCACAGGATTTGAGAAGTCAGGTGTCTGGAAGGAGTGGAAAGGAAAGTTAGAGGTCATGAGTCCGACGACAAATCATTTTTTGTTGTTGTTGGATTTAAAAAAAATTAACTTTACAGTTTGATATTTTCTAGGCTATTTTAAGATCCAGTTTATTCCACCATAATCACGTCACAAGGAGAGCCAATGACTTTTGTTTGAATTCTCACTGTTAAGGGTTAAAATTGTAGAAAACTAAAGTGGGGCTGGAGTATTCTTTTGGCACTAGATCATAGAGGAAAAATTGCTTTCGATTCGCAGAGACCTGGATACAAAGTAGTTCAATTAACCAAAAAAAACAAAGATCTGTATGTTTCCACATGCCACAACTTGCTTATAAATGGGAAGAGTAAAAGAATCAACCTGTGTATCAAAGCAAAACAAAAACAAACAAAATGGTAATCCATTGGTTATTATCCATAAAAACAAGGCTGGTTTTGAGGACTAATACTCACATTACATGTCTTGACTACTACTCATAAAAGATGACTTTTAATTTTCAAAGCTTATACCGAAACAAAACACATTTCAGAAGTTGTAACACAATACACTACTTCTTCTATTTTATCAGCGTCACTCATTCCTTTAACTTTAAGTTAATTAACAATTATGACATTTAAGCAAAGAATATGTAATTTGAGAAAAAAAATTGCTCCCACAATTGCACCTAAGTACTTACAGGTAATAAATATGCAAACTTAAAAATAGTTCAGTTTGGAAATTAAAAACCACCTATTTGATACCAAATGTTAAAAATTCCAGCTCCTAAACAGCATGGCTCTTCTGTCTTTCCATTTTTCAGATGGTCAAGCACAGTAGTCTGTATTGAAAAAAATTTGTTGTTTTTATATGTCAGTCTGAATCAAACCACTTCATGCACACAAGTAAAATATTTTGAAAATATTTTTGAACTCTTATGTTTCAGTTCTCCAAATATGATTTCTGGATATGTCTATTTCTGAAGGCTTGTTTATAAGGCATAATGGTTAACACCTATAAAAATGAACCAATTGTCAATAATACATTTAAAAACAAAGTACAAATGAAAAGTTTGTATAAATTCTAATACTAATGTCCTAATCTCATAGTATAATAAGTAATTCTAGGATCATTTTAGCTAAAAAGAAAATTAAAATATTAAAATTTCTTTATGATTTGAAAATCAAATATATTCTTAATTATCTACAAGTGCATTATCTGTACTCGCTACATTACTTAGAAAGATTCAAGCTACCTGATGTCTGTATGTGTCTGTGTGATATGAGTGTGTGTGTGATATGAGTGTATGTGTGTCTGTGTGTGTATGTAGAGTATAATACATTTGGTTTGTGTTGAAAGACAGCAGAGCATTTGTGAGTATAAATGTCCGTATCCGAACTCAGTCAGCACTAAAGATTAAGAGATTCGGGGTTTCTTTGCGTCTTCCCTTCGACCTGGCTCCAAAGAATTTGACTTTGTTAGTTTATTTTAACAGAAAATTTTAAAAAATCCTATTACCATCACACATTTATTTTAATTAATAGTCTTCTTGACATAGCAACCTCAAAATGAAGCAATATTCCACAAGTAAAATTTCCCATCATTTTCCTATGATGCAAAATGTTACTTTGAGTCAAGCAGTCTCCCCTTGTTTGCTTCATGTTTGGAAGAGCCTGTGTCGGCCAAACATGAGTCCTTGGCAATGTGCGCGAATGCGTGGAATTAGAAGAGATGGACGGACAAGTGGGTGGACAAAGCAAGCTACTCACTAGATGAGTCACATCTGAAATGACCACTGCCAAAGCCTAAGCACTGGCACGAGAGTTTAAAGCCAGATTCAGACAATCGCTCCCACTCCTCTCCAATGGCATAATGGGAAACGGTGTAGGGATCAAAGCACGAGTCATCCGTAGGTTGGTTTAGGCCTTGGTCAACTACATGAAGAAAAGGGGGGGAAAAAAGAGATTTTATTGGTGGTGTTGGACCATAAAAAGAAAACTAAATTATTCTACATTAGGACTTAATTTCAAACAAAAATCCCAATACCGTTAAGAAGCATTCATCTATTCTATAAATGCAACAGCGGTACTAATAAAGAACACTTAGATGTTACCAGTGGACACTTACCACAATAAAGCATCTTAAAAGGAGCCCATCTTTCATTGTTGCCTTCAGTTCTAAAAAACTAATCTCTGGTAAATCTAGTCTATGGAGGGTGGAAAAGATCTTGACATTGTTTAAACTAGTTAAGAACTTCAGTGGGATATAAAGACTGGAAATGCCTCTCCATCAGTACCTGAGTGACCTTAAACTAGTTATGATATTGTAGTCATCTGTAATACGGGGATAAAAACAAAAATATCTCTACCTGCCCAGGATCTTGTGAAGATTAATAAGATCATGAATTCAAAGCACAGGTCCACTGCCAATATTTTAGAAAGTGCTCAAGAAATCAACAATAATTATTGGAGGGCATCTTTTGCTTTTAATGCAAAAGTCTTAGCATTTTTATATTCCATTATAATGTGATCTTCACTTTTATTATTGCGTTTTTTTGCAGAAGGGTGCAAAAATCTTAGATTTTGTACATTATTATCATAGTTGTAGGACTACTTTATTTTATCAATAAAATCAATTGTTCCAATAAGAGGAAGCAATGGGATATGAGTGATTTAGGAATAAGTAATAGAGTCCCTTCACGTTGCCTAAGATCTTGGTCTTTATGTTTTGGGAAAGCTTATAGCTTATTATAATCATTTATGCAAACAAAGCATAAATGATTCAACTTATTCTCTAAAAATTAAACAGACTAACTTTTGGGACTTTGAATCTCTCTGTGTATATTTCTTTTTACAGTGCAAAAATCAAAAACTCAAAAGCCATAGATATTTGAAGTGCCTAATATTTTAGAAAGCATCACCCTGGCAGAAAGTAGGGTTTTGGCGAAACTAAGAAGTCTGAAATGTCTCAAAGCCAGGAGGACCTGGAAAGAATGCAGAATATTATTGCTGGGAACACAGAGTTGGAAAGAAAAATGAAAGAAAACACTAAACTGCTACTAGGGGTTTCAATAATCCTCCTAAAACTAGCCCGGAGTTAAAACTCCACCTAGCTAAAGTTATGGAGGTGGAATCTTTTCTTAAAAAAATGACGTGGAAAAGCACGAAGATCTTTGTGCTCTTGAAAATTCCTTTTATGTGGCATTCTACTAGTACAACCACACAAGACAAAAGCTATGCAGTATCGTACATGTGTACTGTAAGAAGCACAAAACGATCCCTCCACCCCCCTGTCTCCACCTCCCACTCTCCACTGCTTAATTCACAGGTGTTTATTCAGGTAAAATAGCACTGTCATCTATCAAAAGAGAAAGGATGCTGAGATTAAGTAAACTGGCCCTAGAAATAAAGCTTGTCACTTGGGGGAGAAAGAATTTAGCACTCCCTGCTGATAAAGAACCCGGAAGATTCAAGGTTCGCAGTTCTGATTATTCCCTATCTCATACTCTCATATCTCACACTAGTGAATCTTCAGCTGCTGCAGGTTGAAAACCCAAGTGATCCGCTACTGGTTTAAAAGGACTTTCCAGGTGGTACAAAGAGTCAATGACCATTTAACCTTGTCAGAGGCTTTGGATCTACATAATTACACACACAAAAAAAGTTGAAATAACATTGGAATAAGGGAGCTCTCTGGACAGAAATGGACTGTGTGAGTAGCAGTTTACATCAGGAATAAACACCAGCTGTCCCTAATGTCTGCAGATGGGGAATTTTCTTTACAGGTCATTAGTTTCAGTACTTAAAAGTCACTCAAGAGGACAGCAACATGGGGTCTAGGAAAAGAGATCAGGAGACTTGTGCCCTGGACCAACTCAGATACTCACTAGCAGGGACTCAAGAGTGTTGGACTAAATATACGAAGTCCATTCCAGGTCTATCATCAGGTCACTGTTTGGGACTCTGTTAAATATGTACATGTTTTACAAAGATACTAGGATATGATGAGGGGAAAATAAATGAATATAAAGTTGCTCATTTACTCCCTGATGATGTACAACATTATTTCCCAAAGTTAAAAGACAACAGCGATAAAAGAGTCGGTAGAAAAAACATCTCTGGCGTAGTCCAGAGGGGAACCTGGGCCTGCGGGACACACATGCTCACATACCCGAGTTGCCCACAGTGACAACCTCTTCCCGGACCTTGTGCCTCTGGTGGTCCTTCAATGCTTCCACTATGATGTTGTAGGTGGCCCCTCTTGTGAGACCCGTCAGGGTGGCACTAGCAGAAGTTCCAGGTACTCGGAACTATAATTATTGGCACATCCAAAGTGGGGGAGAAAGCATTAGAGTGAGGAATCCACATGACTTGGCCTATTCTCTTAGCAGTAACCCTCACTGGGTCAACAAAATAAAGAGATAAATAAAGAGGGAGGAGGTAAAGGTTCCAACCAGCCAAGGAGAGAAATGGAACCTGGGTGAGGGGACCTCACTTCTACCTGCCAGATTTTCCTACCGAAATCTACCCGATATGCTCCACAGGGACCAGGATCCCTCAGCAGTCCTAGATACAGTCTCCTTCTCATCCTGCTGCACTCACAGGTCAAGCCCTCTGGAAAACCTGGCCATGCCCGCTTTACATAAAATGTGTACACTGCTATGTAGGGAGATTTATTTATCTCGCACAAAGTGGCACTTGACCCCAACATGGGGTCCTTAAAACACTGTGGTACCTCAAACTCAAATTTCTAAGCTCATAAATCTTCCACAGTTGTAGTCAATTTTTAAAATTCTGCCACTTTCTAAAAATAAGAACACAATAAAATTGATACCAGCATGACAAATTATAAGAACAGACGTTTTAGTTGGAGAATTAATCACTTATAACAGCTGACTTGTACACCTTCACCTAAGTTCTTTCTATGTAGACATATTGTAAATACTGGGAGATTCTTCAAGGATACGCCATATGGATGGCATTTTAGCCCTGCACACAAATATAATTCAGGCAAACTATTTCTCTTTTCTAGGATCATTTCTTTGTCTATATTTCTAAAGAGCCTCAAATGTGTGAGAATAATAGAAATGATTACATTCTCTCTTTTAAATAAAAGCAAATGATACTCTGGTACATCCCCCCAAAGTAGAACCACATTAAGATTAAAAACAGAAAAAAATCAGAGCTTCATTGTGACACCCACGTTACATCAGAGCTTCGGTCACTTCAGTGATCTAGCTTACTCCTTTCTAAGCTTCCCAGTCAGAGGTAAAGAGAAAAATTAATTACCTGTAAGGGTTCTTCATCAATGCCAACTGGCTGACATGAAATTATATACTCAGAGCTTTCCTGGAATGGGGTCCATGAGATGGTTGTCTGAGAGGCGGCTTCTTGTCCTGTAGAAGCATTTGGGTTGAGTCCCAGCACGTGAGGGTAGAGGTGGTGGTCTATGTCCCCCCTGGGGACATGACCGATTTGGATCTCCTCATTTACATTCGGCGGATATTGTCCTGGCCTATGCCTTACGGGGGTGGCCGGTGTGGTCCGCCTAAAACCATGTTCCTCAAAGATCATCTGTTGCCCAACACTGGGCTGCTGACCGGCAGTGCCAGGAAGTTGAATACCATTTCCGGTGTCATACCCAGGGTTGGTGATGAAAGGGGTCTTTTGAGCTGTGGAGGGAACATCCAAGATCTCTGGTCCTTGAAGATTGGGGTGTGGAAGGGTTACCAGTTGGGGAAGCTCATCTAGCCAAGAGAGGTTAGAGCCAAAAAAGCAAAGCGTGTTAAGCTCCCAGAAGTAGCAGCAGTAATCAATTCAGGTAACAATGACTGTGTATCAACCTGATCAAAGCCCCTGGAGCAGGAGCAGCAATTAGCTCACAAATCACTTTTTTCCAGAAAGGAATCTTTATGATTTTTGTCCTTCAAAGATTTCTTTATTGTTTAGAATGAAAAAAGTGTTAGTATGAATTTATCATACACACCAAGCTTTGGACCGCTGAGCACCACAGAAGCTGCCTCTGCTCAAATTAAGCCAATGAAACTGAAATTTGCAGCCTTTTTTTTCCCTTTTTTTCATTTGAGAATCATGTTATATGAACGAGGAGCCACACTAATTATATCATCATCAGTTTGGCTCAACTTATTTTTTTTCTTTTTTTTTTATGGTTTGAAATGGTGAAAATAAATAAAAATAAATACGTTTATTTTTAAAATTCTAGCAACACAAATAATCACATTTTCTTCAAATTAAACTGAGATTAGGAGCTACATATTCTCTCGCTCCAAGTTTCAGAAACCAAATAATAAAGACAAATAAGAGGGATTTTTCTCCCAACTTTTTAAAAAACATTTTTAACTTCAACAAAAAGTATAGAAAACTGGCAACAATAGCAGTTTCACTTTTACATTTTAATATTTTGAAATTTGTTTTTTGAGTTTCTTTTGAAATGTTTAAAGGTGAATAAAAGGCTTTATTTTGACTGGTTAAAAAAAAATAAAACTGAACTCAAGAAAAAAATAAAACAACAGAGTATGTTAGGTCATTCCTACTATCAAAGAACATGACATATATGCAGTGCTGTTAAGACAAACAGTTCCATGAGAAATGCATTGAAACCTGGAGCACATTTTCACTACAAAATTGATCATTTGTAGTTAGTTTTGTTCGATCGTCTCCCTGTCACCCTGTCAGAAAGGTGCTCTTTCTTTACCTGTCTTTTTTCTCCCGATCAGAGGCTCACTCTTCTGGTTGTTCTTCAGGGCAATAACTTGGATTGTGTACTCAGTTCCTGGTTCCAGACCTGAGGGAAGGAAGGACAGGTCACGCGACGTCTGTGGGCTCAGCTAGTCAAGTGGAAGCTGATCTCACCAGGAGACACTCCTGGGAGCAAGTGTCCTCTCTCCCTCTGGCCATGGGTGTCTTAAGGTCAAATCGACTTCACTTTTTCCCCCATAAATACCCAAAATACTCTACATATGATGGCCACTTAGCAAATTAATGATCTTACTAACACACGAAGAAGCCCTTTTATGCTAACTTTTCCTAGATATTCTTTTAGCATGTGGGCTTATTTGCCTTTTTGAATTCCAGAAAATCTATTAGCATTGTGCCCTGCCAGTGGAATATATATTTGGGAGAGATCATTGCAGATTGTACAGTTGAACCTGCATAGGCCTAGTAACCAGGCAGCCCTCAGAGACAGGATCTGTGAAGTTAGACTACAGGTAAGTGCTCTGCAGGAGTAAGTGACCAGTCTTTGTGGGGTCCTGGTACGAAGCATCCAATTCAACTCTTTCCATATTTTATTCTATTTTCCTGTCACCACAGTTTCTAAAAATAAAAGAGTGTCTTCTTTTGGTACCTATGTGTTATATAGGATTTTTAAGTACAGATGATACATAGTTTGAAAATTTAATCTCTTGGACAAAAATAATACTAGAGGCCTATGCTGCTTCCAACTGAAATGGACAACTCTTACGCCCCATTCCTGGCATTCTCTCCAATATGGTAGGTGGGAATCCCTTTGCCTCAACAACTATTCTGTGAAAGTGGATAATGAGGAGCAATGGCAGGTGGCACACTGGCAAGTCCTGCAAGATCATCAAGTCTTTAGGAAGTTGAGGGAGAGGAAAGGATCACAATGAGCTAGTTTAGTTGGAACAAAGTATTTTTCTAGGACTAGACTGATGAGTATCTGGCAAATCTACAGCAAATAAAAAGACTGTAGTTATGCTATTGTGACAGTATTGAAATAATTGCATTTTTAGGAATTCATGCCTTTTGGGATGCATTGAGCTCTACAGCTCCTACACAGAGAATGTTTTTTTTAAAGTTAGCAGAAATGGGCTTCTTGTTCTCGTGGTATCGCATCAAAGACACATTGGAGTCTGATAAGCACTTTGTGTATTCTAAGGGAGTAAGGAGAAAAATGGCAACATGGAAGCAGCAATACCAGTAATAGTAGCCTCTGTGACACCAGGGCGGGGCCGAGGGACCACTTCTCTGGGAGGGGAGCCAGGCTTCTCATACTTGATGATGTAACCAGTAATCTTGGCACGGGGTGGCTGCCACGATAGCAGCAAGGAGTTAGGTGTGGTGGCCAGGAAATGCAGGTTGGATGGTGCATCAATGGCTAAAAGAAAACAAAAATTAAGTCTCTCAGAAAATGAATAGACCAGAAAATTATTCCACACTCTTTTCCCAGCCTTTTTAAACAGACTTGAGAGAGCCTGAGAGTTCTATAAACTGTAAAAACCAATTCACTGAGACCTATAATACAAAAATATCAGCCTCAAATTTGTTTCTTAAGTTCACATGGACTGATCACATATAAGTTGGTGGCATTTCTTCAGTAGACAGCAGAATTACCTGTGGAAGCGTCGATAATGACAGGGGAGCTCCGGGCATTGTCATTTAAGGTGTACAAGTAGATCTTGTAGTCAGTGCCGGGCTGTAAACCTGGGATTTGTGAAAAGAGTGTTTTTATCTGATCTTGATTTACTAGGAAACATTTTAAACTGATCTACAATGTTCACGGTTCTTCTACCATCCCACATTTGTATAGACCACAGAAGTGGCTCACCGATGAGCAATAAATTAGAGCATGGTATGGATGTTAACTGTTAATGAGACACATATCTCAAAAGAAACTCACTGATGCAGACAAAGACATTGGCTAAAATAAATCTGAAATACAAAATACGATGTTAGAAGAGGCCCTCCTAGAGAATGAGGGGAGAGCACCTATAGAGTGTGTTTTCTCTTTATCATCATCAGATGATCACTGGTTGGCAACTGGAATCAGAGTTTTAAATCTCCAAATGACCTGAATCGACACAGATATTGAATATTTTCTGACTACAACTTTGATCTTCATGAAGTAGTGTTGTTCGTTTTTAAAAATTTTAATTATGCTTTATAATCTACGTTCACATGAAGAGCTATACACCACCAGTTTAGTTTCTTTTGGTTTTCCTCATTACATTACAATTTCTTTATATAAGAAAGGGTACATTGATTAAAAATCAAAATGATGAATGGAATGTATGCCATTGCTCTGGCAAACATTTGATAAAATCAGGCATTCACAGGACAAAACGATTTCTGATCGTGGTTAGAAAATAAGTTTTCAAAGAATAGAGCTGGATTAACATAAAACACTGAAAATAAATTTAATCCACGTAAGTGGAAGAATAGCTACTACTAAGCTAATTTACGTTGTGAACGGTAGTGAACAGATGTGGTCAGTACAATGAGTTCCCTGACCTGTGATGGTGTAGCTTCTGACATCTGGGCTGATGGTTCTCTGAATCGGAGTCTGGCCGTTCGATGGCATGGCATCCACTTGGAAGCCAGTGATGGTCTCAGTCTTGGTTCTCCAGCTAATGGTGATGGTGGTCTCAGTGGCATCTGTCACACGGGCTCTCCTTGGAGGGCTGACATCTGCACGAGATCATAGCTAGAGATTAGTGCCTGGTTGGCTCCTATAGGTAAGGTTTTGCTATTTGAAAGTGTTCCTTTTTATACACAAAATACGTCCATTTCTACATATGACAAATAGCATGTAGATTTTTCCCCTGTGGCATCCAGAAAGAGAGGTTGACAGTAATTAGAAATATGAAAATACCTCACATACCTTTCTTTTTCTCTGAAGAGCTGAAAAGTTTTACAGATACTACCAGTGTTTCCCAAGGCTGGTTGTATAATATCTACAAATACCTCAATAAGTTCTAAAATTATTAATTTATTAAAATGTAAAATATGTGTAGTAGGAATCACAATAATATGGCCAGCCAGCAGTGATATGTTCATGCATTGCTAGTATTTTGTCATTTTTTTAGGCTTTATATTTTTTTTTCTCAACAGGTACAATGCCATCCCTATTTTAGAGATGAAGAAACTTTTGACACTCTCTCTGATTTCTGGAAGAACATACTATGAGTTAGTGATATGGCAAAAACTAAAAACTGGGCCCACTTTTAGCCAGTATTTATTGCACTGTTAAGATACAGTAGAAGGCAGCGTGTACCCTCCAAACTTAACTCTGTGAAAACCAATTCTTACAAATAGAACATAAACACTAGCTGTCCATCTTAGTTCGTAGCACCAGTGTTTTAACATTATGAAGTGATTCTATTTATGTGCCAGTAGACCAATTTCTGGAGGGGGATAAATGGCACCAGAAGGAAGTCAAAAGTTGGAGGAGCACGTTACTTCCCAAACTGGGAATCATTCCATTGTTAACTTAGCGATCTAGAAAATCATCTACCATTCTTTAATTTTTGTTTATGCATAATGTTTGTGTATACTAACAAATTGGATTACTCACTCTCCAGAGTAGTGACAACTCCCTGAGCTGGTCTGCTTGTCAAAGTGTCCTTAAGAGCATAGACACTCACTTCATATTTGGTAGCCACCTAGAAAGGAGAGCATGATAAGCTTTAGCAGTGTGATCTTCTGAAGCCCAGGGATTTCACTATGGCATTAGAAAAACGCCATGGTTACAAGAGAAAATAAATAAATAACAGAACCCACAGCACTATAAATTCCTAGATTAATTTCATTCTTATACCACAAAAGATCAACAATCTATTTAAATTATATGAATTTAAAAACGTGCTTAGGGTAAGTCCAAGTAAAACCACAACTTACATGCTTAAACTAAGCCAATACAAAATAAGGAAAATGGGTATTAGTCTATTTATCTCCTTTATAAACTCAGATGTAAACCGTGAATTTTTCTGATCATAGAGAGGCAAAGGGAATTCTCTATTCTATCTCTGAACCTTCTTTCTGTAGTTTCTCCTGGAATTAGGCTTATGTGAAAAAGTACATAAACTTCCTAGGTTCCTGGCTACTTTTCTGCATGCACATCTAGAAAGAGTAAACATGTTTTAATGAAGGTAGGGTCAGGCTGCAACGGTACAAACTGGACAATATTCCTTGCCATGGTAACAGAGTGCAGAAAATGCAAGACCCAAGTGGATTTATGCCTTCAGTCTATAAATATATAAAATGTGCCCCCCAACACACAACCTTTTAAAATAAACATAATCCATTTAAAGAGCTGTGGCAACATTCAAAGCAATTTATAAAATTGTCCCCGATAGCCATCTAGAAAAACTCAGGTCAACATAAAGGAATTCTGCTTGATACAAAATTACAATACAATTATTTAACGGTTAAGGGCAAAGAACACAACTAGATTTATTATCATAGTATATTCCCACTACCTTAAAGTATGTAAGAGATGACCTACTCCTTAATTCCAATAAAAAAGGGACTCTTACCATGAGTCCTGGTACAACTACAGATGAGCTATCGGGAGCAAGGTTGATTTCTTTCATTGGTCCTGTCTTCTCCTTGGGGGTCACCCGCACTCGATATCCCGTGAGCTGAACACTGGGTGGTGTCCACTGGGCACTCAGGCTCGTTGGCGTCACCTGAATGAACTTCAGGTTGGTTGGTGCAGGAATGGCTGTTGGGATGGCCATCGGTTAGATGTTATCTCATAGGAAATGAGGACTATGGAAAATAAAGTGAATTCCAAGAAGTAGAAAAGACTGTGCTTGTTTGGTTAGCTGGGTTCCCTGGTCAAGCAAGGATTCAGTACAAGGAAGTATAAGAAGGAATGCAAAAGGAAGAAAACGTTTGCTGAAAAAATGTTTTATATCCACCAATGCTCAAAATCACTGGAAACATGGGTAAATGTCAGAATTCTAACAGACTTTAGGTTTTAGAAGATGTTTTTTGCTTTCCCTTAAAAAAAAAAAAAAGTCAAATTAACTTATCGGACATTAAAATTGATTTTCCATTTGTACAGAAAGATGAGCAATAACCCTTTTCCTATATAAATTCTTTTTTGTATGGAAAACTGACAGAATATGCCATCCTCCAATAGTTACAGCTATGTTTGTTATTCTCTTTACTTGGACCCCATGGCAGATATTGCTGCTAAACTGGAAATATTCTCTGTGGTGCAGCATAAGAAAATTGGCTCACAACAAAAGCAGAAAAGAGAAGCAAAGAGCAGTAACAGACTGTCACCTCCGGGGTTTCTGCTGTCACAAGGACACATCTTTAGCATTCCACTCTGCTTTGGGAACAGAGCACGAGAGGATAAATTATTGTGAACAGCATTTGCCCTATCATCTGTTTCATGTGTGTCTGGTTCTCAATCCTTTAAGCAAATTATATACCCAGCATCAGATATCTAACCAGAGAAGGAACGTCTTACCCGTGTGTTCTCAGAATCATGCTGCTACGAAATGGCCCAGTTTGGGTTCCTTTTTTAGATTAGCTCTAGGATGCCAAACTTCTTTCCTTTATACACAGTGAACGTAACCACAGGGAGTCAGTCATAGCTTAGGAAATAATCCACAATTTTAGTATTATCTTCAAATGTCTCACTTGATGGCCTTGTTGATAAGCCAAGCGACTCCAAAATTTCCTTTTATTACAGACTATCTCAATATCACCTAAACTTCATTGTTTTAGTACTAGTCCTCTTAAGAGGGTCTTTCCTAAGAGAGAGGCTGCTTTTCAGTCACCCCCTAACACGGGAATCGATAGCCCGATGACGTGTAATTCATTCAGCAGGGCATAAAGCCACTGCTCGGTGGAGCACCCAAGTGGTGCAGTGAACCATATACCTGTGGACTGGGTTCCAATCAGGGGCTGGCTCTCCATAGCATCGTGCAAGGCAACCACACTGACTGTGTACTCAGAACCAGGCCTGAGGCCTTTCAGCTCTGCAGTGTCCTCTTCACCGTCAGGTGCAGGGGCTAGCTCATGGATTCCATCCTCAGGGCTTGAGTAGGTCACCCTGTACCTGGAAACGTGCCCCTGCGGGCTTTCCCAAGCAATTTTGATGGAATCAACATCCACATCAGTGAATGCCAGTCCTTTAGGGCGATCAATGTCTGTTAGGCAAATTAATGGTGAGAAGTTATGTGAAAAGCAAGTTGTGAAATAAGCATCTTCATAACATGCAAAGCAGTTTTGCAGATACCGTTTTCTTTGATGAATTAAATTCCAATGAACCCACGATTACATGGAAAAATCACTTGACATGTGCTTAAGTGCTTTGGTTTTTGAGAATATTTAATGTCGCGTCACTCATGAAAACATAGGAGTACGCAAGATGGGTAGACACCCTGCAAAATGTCCTCCCAATGGTCATTTGTGTTTGTCTGCAAAGGGAGTGAAAAGCAAATGCAGCATCTATGTCATCGAGTGACTTTCGGAGTGTGGTAGTCAATGTGTGGTGGTCTGGATTTTCATTTGCAGAATTATGAAAATATGGAGGAATCAGACATGGATTTCCTCTTAGACAATGATTAACGTTCATTTATGTTGATTTTAAAATATTATACCAAAATTTGATTTTGCGATGTGTGTTAGTCTCACAGACCTGGATTTTCTATACCTCGGAAATGGTAAAGTTGGTTTTCAATGTTAGATTTAAATTGTTAAAATCCTTCTTTAACCGTGCTTTTTCACCCCTCTATTAAATATTTACATTAAATGCTGGTCCAGCCACAGTCCTCCAAATGCTCCAAACATAATGGCTTCTTCATGAGGCACACTTCAATCAACTTTACCATCCAGTCATAGAAAAGAAGGTCCTAGCAAAATATTTCATAGATGTGCTATAGTATAGGCAAATAAGATTTTGCTGAGGCCATTTGAGCAAAAGAAATTTAAAGCACAGCAACTAACTATGGTAGTTCCACAACTTCTTTCCCTATATGTTCACTGCTTGGCACTGAGAAGAAAAATAATGTTTGTAAAGGACTCAGCTCAATATTCAAAAAAACACAACAAGTTGGCTTTGCCTATGTATAATCTCAAAAGACACACAGATGGCATTCAGATGCCTGAGAACAAAACCTGACTTTGAAAATGGAAAACGAGCAATGGTTACGTACTGGTTACTGCCGTCTGGACCAGCGGCTGACTCTCCCCGTTTCGGTTCTGGGCATAAACACTAACCACATACTCTACTGTGGGCTGCAAGCCTTCGATGGTCATTTCTGTTTGTTCTGCAAAGGGAGTGAAAAGCAAATGTAGCATCTCTGTCATCCACTGGAAGGTCATCCAAATGACATTCAGAGTTCAGCAGTAAACATGTGGTGGCCTGGATTTTCATTTGCAGAATTATCGTGAAAATATGGAGGAGTCAGACATTGATTTCCTCTTGAACAAACACGTTTATTGCTAATACAAATTACCATATAGGAGTAAAGTCACACTAAAGGATAAGCTCCAAAATTTAATATGATGCCCCCAACAATGAATGATGCTGATCTTGGAAAAAAATGGAAATTAACTTGACTTTAAGGTATTGCCATAGGATCCTAATTTTATAAGTACTTTATATAAAAAACAAACACAGGAGCTAAAATTATCTCAAAAAAGTCAGTTATGTCATCTCTCTCTTCTTGGTGTACATGATAAGCAAAAACACAAAGATGGAACTAATAATTTAAGATGTCCACACCATCAAATAGGACTATGCATGTAAAAACAGAAATGCAGTTATCCTAAAATTCTACTGTGGAGGGAATAGGTAACTATCTTAAGCCCTGAATTCACAAATTAGGAAAATCTGACATAACGATGAATGAGTCAGGTGGCTATTTATTTTTAAAAAGCATACTATGGGGCCAGCCGAGTGGCTCAGTTGGTTGAGTTGGCTTAAGAGCATGAGCTCTGAGCAATAGAGCTGCTGGTTCAATTCCCACATTGGCCATAACACAGAGCCCTAGCTGAGCTGTCACTGAACTACCAACAGGTGGCAGGATGGCTCAGCTGGTGTAAAAACAAGATTGCCTGTTCAATGGTGGGCTACGCCCAACTGCAACTAAGACTGAACTTGGCAGCTTGAGCTGAGCTGCCGCCTGGATGGCTCCGTGGATAAGGCATGCGCTCTTAACAAGGCTGCTGGGTTCAACTCCCGCATGGGATGGTGGCTATGCTCAACTGCAACTAAGACTGAACTTGGCACCTTGAGCTGAGTTGCTGCCCGGATGGCTCAGTGAATAGAGCATGCGCTATTAACAACAAGGCTGCTGGTTCCACTCCCGCATAGGATGGTGGCTACGCCCACCAGCAATTAAGATTGAACACAGCACCTTGAGCTTAGAGGTCACGAGCTGCCAATGGGAAGCCAGATGGTGACTGGTGCCCGCCACAACAAAGACTGAAGAACAACAACTTGGCTGGTCCCCTTCCCCAATTCGCCAACACTGTGCCCCTCTCCCAATTCCCCAATAAAATCTTAAAAAACAAACAAACAAAAGCATACTATGTGGGCCCTTCTGTTTCTTCTGAAACATGTGAGACACTGGTGATTCTTACCTGGACCTGCAGTTTTAGTTTTCGATGGTCCCAGGCCATTTTTAGGAGTAGTAGTCACTCTGTAGCCTGTAACAGGGGAACTGGAAGGCAGCCACCTGACACTAATGCTGTTGTCCTGAACATCAGTCACTTGCATCTGGGATGGTTTGTCAATTTCTACAAATAAAAACAAGGAGAAAACTGTGAAGCTGCAATCCATGGGAACAAGATTGGACAAGTCCCCCCAGTTCTGGTATATATAGAATGATCTCCTACTAAAATCAATGACTCCAGGTGTTTCTTTTGCAGGAACAGAGAGAGTTTTTTTGGGGTAGGGCTAGCATCTAGCTACTATTACCTGTTTTCAAGATGGCTGCTGCTTTCACAAAGAAACTACATTCCAAGTAGGTGTTTATCTTCTTACTTTATCAGCTCATTCATTCACTCATTCATTCATTCATTAACAAATATTTATTTAAGAGCCTTTATATCGGTCTCTATTGTAAACACATGGAATACACTGATTAACAAAACAAAAAAAACCCCTGTCCTAGGAGGTGCTTCCTTGTATATCTGGCTCAAAAGTCTGTTGGTTGTAGGTGTTGCTTTAAAAAAGAAAATCAATTTACAATGAGGAAAATACCTTGGGGGAACATCATAAAAACTATCTGAGTAAATATGCCTGTGTCATCCCAGAAGAGTCAGTACCTATTCGGTAATTAATGGAAACCGGCTTGCTGCTTGCTGGGCTGTCTCCACGGCCAGTGACAGCATAAACGGTGATGGTGTAGTCTACCCCAGGTTTAAGGTTAGTGATGGTAGCTGTAGACTTGCTCCCAGGCACAGTAAACTCCTGAACAGGGCTACTTCCTCCTGTTTGAGAAGAGGTTAGTTCAGAGTATGAGGGGCTGAGAGGTACTTGGGGATTACTGAGTAAATGCATTCACATATTGAGAATAGCATGTAAGTCACACCTTTGCTATTCCCTTTAAAAGAGTGCTATTCATAGGGCTTGAACAGAAAGGTATAATTATTTATTAATGTAGTAAACCTTCGTAAGTGTGTAAACATTGGGAGAAAATTGCAGTTAGTTTAATGTCCCAGCTTTAAAAAGTCACTGAGTTGATTAACATCAGAAGGGTGGAAGAAGGTAAATCCTCTACCCAGGATTGTATAAATTATATTCCTTTTTCAAATTTTTAATGGAATATATTCACATTAAATAAGAATTTGAAAATACAGGAAAGTCAAAAGAAGAAAAATGCAAATAGCTTATCATTTCACCACTGATAATATATTTGTGAAATTGTAATGCTTTTTTCCTCAGCTCTACTGTTCACCCTCTAGGATTACACAAACAACTTTTTATCTTGATTCTGCCATCAATTATTGGGTTGTTGGAAAAGTCATGATGTATTTTTTTCTGTTTTTCGTTGCAAACATGTGTCATGACTTTCCTGACAACCCAATATACCATACCTATTTTCCACATATTCTTGGAAAAGACAAGACTCCATTGGATGGACTTACCAAACTTTCTTTAACTATGTGCTCACTGTGAGGCTTTCAGATTACCCACAGCAGGCTCTGCCTTGATCAGAGTGTGACACAGCATTTTACTAACACACCTGTTTCTCCATAGGTGATCCTGTAATATCTCACTGTGACAGCAGGAGCATCCCAGCTGATCAACAGGCTGGTGGGGGTTGAAGCGATTACTGCCAGGTCCCTTGGAACATCAGAAACTAGAAAAAGTGAGGGAGAGTTTTCACATTCTTAACTTTCAAATGATACCCAGGTTCACTCTGTTCATTTTCCAGATAATTGCCTTTATGATGCTTTCATGGAATGATGTGCATACTATATAAAATTAGCAGAATTAAAAATTATAAATAACTCAAGGAAAGAGTCTAAGGACCCAATTCAAGTTGTGATAAAATGATTAGTTCAAATTTATTGAAGGGTATTTTTTTTCCCTCTACTTTTTATTTTGAAAGATTTTAAAACAACAGAAAAATTACAAAAATAATATAATGAACACCCATATCCCTTTCCTTTAGGTATTTGCTAATTGGTAATGTTTGACATCTATCTATCTATCTATCTATCTATCTATCTATCTATCTATCTATCTATCTATCTCTGTCTGTCTTTTTATCTATCTATCTATCTATCTATCTATCTCTGTCTGTCTTTTTATCTATCTATCTATCTATCTATCTATCTATCCATCCATCTATCTATCTCTGTCTGTCTTTTTGTTAATCCACTTGTGACTAGGGTACAGATATCATGATGATACTTCTCCGCTGAGTACATCAGCATCTATCTCCTAAGAACAATGACACTATCACATTAAAATAATTTTTTAAGGGACTCTTAAACAGAGTGTTTTCTATATTTTGAATAAAACTGTACTTATTAAAAATGCATAAATACCTAAATCAGGAGGAAATTTCCTGGGATAAAAAAAAAATCATCTTTAATATATTCTAAGATTTCTCTACATATTCTCACTTCCCTCTTCATGTCTCATAACCATGATCTATTTTTTTAAGAGATGATGACTCAGACAACACAAAGCTATTTCACAGAAGATATCACTGTCATAGGAAAGTCCTCTGAGTTTCTTTGAAAACCAGAAAACAAGTTACCTGTTGATTGCTGGCCAACCAAGGAGGGACTTTCCTCTCTGCCATTAAGTGCAACAATGCTGACCACATATTCTGTGCCCGGATTGAGGTTGGTGAGGGTGATGGAATTCCGAGATGGGGGCACTCGGTCTTCTCGCGGTCTGCCACCAACGTGTTCAGGGTGATGGCGAATCCTGTAGCCAGTGATGGTGGCTCGAGGAGCAATCCAATGGACAGTGAAAGAGTTGGCAGTGATATCAGAAAAGTCAATGCCAGTTGGGGAATCGAGACCTGTTTCTCCCACCCAGGGGAAGAAGAGGGAGAGAGAGAGAAAAGACACCACCAGTTTAGGAAGTGAGAAACAGTGTAGGGGAAAATAACATATATCCAATGTTTCTGTTCTTTCTCATTAACACAATGAATTGCCATAAACATCAGGTTATGATGCACTGATTCTAAGCCATGTATGAATTTCCAAATCATAATGGCCAGCTCAAGCATTCTTTTCTTTTTTTCTTTGGGTAAGTAATCCAAGTATCATTACATTAGGTTATATGTATCATTGTAGTAGGTTTCCACATCATAGTTGAAGAATAGGTGGGAATTCTGGGAATTGATATGTTCAAATGCTTCAGTGTTCAAGTATTCTATGTTTGTATCCTATAAGTGCATCTTTCAAAGTAAGACAAGATCTGCCCACTTTCAAGTTAAGTGTTTGGCTCTCAAAGAAGCTTTCTACACTCAAGAAGAAATTGATATGTCAACAGGGTGATACTGATGCCAAACATAAAACTTTCTAAAACTAAAATAAGACATTATTCTGGACAAATTACAATTCAAATAATTCTTCATGAATTGAGAATTTAGTACAGTATAGAAAAATTAGCAAGAATTTGGAGTTTATCTCAAATTCAAATCACTTAATCTCTCTGAGACTTCCAACAAATTTCCATTTCAGTTATAACATTTATTTTATCCAATAATATACTCAAACCAAAGTGAGATATTGGAAGCAAGTGGACTATAATAAATAAATTAGTGGGTATACTAAACTTCACTTTTTTAAAGGGAAAAATTAAAAGGAGCACTAATTTAAGAGAGGACATCATATTATGGGATTCAATTCAAATTCCTTTTTATAGTAAATGATATTTCATCATGTAGAAAAAAGAGGTCAACTTGTTAGCTTAGTAAAAAGGGGAAAATACTTATATTACAATGACAGGTTGGGTCTGTCATTATACACAGCTGCCTAATCAGGAGGAATGTTCGCCATCTCTAAATAATAGACATTATGAGGTGTTATCCTTAGGAGATTTTTTTTTAAAGGACAGACAGCAACGTTTCTGGACTAATTTCAGTCCTCTCTGGAAGCAGAGAGTAGAATCTTGGTGACAAAGTCAGGGTCATAGTTGAATAAGGTGTCTTTTTATTTTTATTTTTCCTTTTTAGAGGGCAGTGTCACTTGCCCTCATATGTGGGATCCGAACCGGGGCCGCTGGCATCCCAAGTCAGCTCTTTACCACCGTGCCATTCGGCCGACCCAGGTGTCTTTAGATTTTTAAGACCAGTGATCAAAAGTAATGACAAGACTACAAGCACCGCCACCACAAAAGGTGGAGATGTATATTTAGAAGTAGCATTCCATTTTGCTATTTAAAATTGGTAGGTGAAAGCTACTTGATGAGCATAGTGCCAATATAACTCACCTGTTTTCTGTCTTCCTCTAAGAGGCGTGCTCTCATGTTGCTCATAAACACTGGAGACGCTGACTAAATACTCTGTGCCAGGCAGGAGATCTGAAGAGGCAAGTGGGACTTGTTTTAGAATTGTTCTTGAAAGCATGAAATACCAAAGTACCCCTGGGACTATTTCAACTTATAAAATATCTAAGAGTCCAGTTCTATAGTCTATTTATACCTAAGTGAATGTCATTACCTGGAGATAAGCTGTGATTAGGTGATAAGTAAGGGTCACCTTGCCCTGTAGCATCCCTAAGCCCTGCCCTCAGTTCCACCTCTCTAACTCACCTCTATGGGTGTGACTCAGCTGGATTGGCAATAAGATGGAGTTATTGTAGCATAATAATATTTCCATCATCCATTTAATAGTACGTCTGTTGAGGGCATGTGATAATAATGACCTTGGCACTGTGGATTATCATTTACACCTCAGAACCACCCAATGAGTTAGTTTGCTACTTTTTTTCCAAGCAGCTTTATTGGCATACAACAAACTGCATATATTTAAAGTGTAGACTTTGATGGGTTTTGACATATGTATACACTTATGAAACCATCACCACACTCAAGACAATAAACATATCCATTACCTCCCAAAGGTTGGTTTACAATTATCCCCATTTTACAAATCAGAAAACTGAGGCATAAAGAAGTTATCTTCTTTCATATACTTGACCAAGATCATACAGGAGTTGACCCAAGCCATGGCCAATGGGCCTAACCATTAACTTTTACTGGAAGAGTCATACTTCAAAGGGAAAGTGATCAGTTCTGCCATATTAAAGTGAGAGCAGAGCTCTTAAAACATTTTATTTTTTTTATTTTTTTGAGGGCAGTGTCACTGGCCTTCATATGTGGGATCCGAACCAGGGCCGCTGGCGTCCCAAGCCAGCACTTAACCACTGCGCCACTCAGCCGGCCCAAAACATTTTAAATATACATTCCTGGATATCCTCATCTCTCATTTTGAGGTACCATAAAAGATACAGAGTCAGGTTATTAACCATTGAACTCATACTCACTAACTGCCATGCCCCTCTATATCTCCCCTCAGGCTTTTTAAAGAGGCTCCTGCTGGGGGCTTGGACTCCACTTTCCTCCTTTCTGCAATTTATTTAACCACTTGGGACCTCAGATGCTTCATCTGTAAAATAGGATAATAATGGCTTCTCTGGGGGTGGGGGTGGGGAATGGCTACCTTGAGATCTACATTAGGCTCTAGAATAAGATCTTAGAAAACATGATGAACCTGGGACAGGTGTGTGGCTAAGGTGGGGCGGACACTGGTCCTGGAACTTGAGTATTGGGTGATGCTGTAACCACTGATGATGCTAGCGCTCTAGAACAGAAACAACAGCCCAGCTCATAGGCTGATCTAAGGCTGCTCTTCCCTGGGCCACAAAATGAGAAACCAAAGCTATGGTCATGCTTTAGCTGTCTTCCACTCCTTCAAATATGTCTGAAAGATAGAGGATATTTTCAGACCATCATTTGGCAATGGACTTCAATATGAGCCATTTTTCCCATACGTAGAAACTTTGGTTGTTCTTATGTAGGTGTATGTATTTTAACTATTATAGTGAAAATACTGAGAAGCAACATTTAATTGAAACACAGCACCATGTGCGGCCCACTTTTATTTTCCTTAATAAAAGATATCTATTTCAAAAGAGTAGGAACTAGAAAGAGACAATTTCCATAAAATTGTTGTTTATTTTAATATCAGTTGTTTTCTAACTCATCAGCCTTCAGAGGAATCCTGCTAACAGATTCTTTTTGAAGTACAAATTAAACTGGCTTTTTCTTCAAAAGAGAATCCTAATCTCTCCTGAGTAACCAGTCACTGTTTCTATGTTTTCAAATGCTAAACAGATTCCCTGCTGATACTTTTTTAAAAATGGTAGTAAAACAGATATGGTGACACTCTTTTCAATCCTCATTTTCGCTCACTCCAAACATTCAGATTTAGCCACATAATTTCTCTTGAGATACATTTATTTTTATGTGCTTATGTGAAAGCCAAATTTGTTCACTGTTGGTGGTGTTTTTCCACTGACTTTTAGAAAGTTGTGGCTATCAAAGATATAGTAATAATAAACCTGGCATCTTTCACAATTTACAGAGTTGCGTGTCGGATTTGGAGTTTAGTTTGTGGCTCTGTTGTAGCTGTTTTGATCTTAGTCGTTCCTACCTGAAAACTCAGGCTTCTTTCCTTATTATGCTCTAGCTTAGTATTTATTGAACAGATATAAGTGACTGCTTACTTGTTAGGACCACTGCGTTGTCTGAAGGAGAAATTGACAACTCCGCAACATCTTCCTCGTTTTTCACAGGTGAGTAGCGCACCAGGAAGTTGGTCAATTCAATGGATGGAGGTGGGGCCCAGGTGACACGAATCGTGTCTGGACCAACATTGGTAAATCGCAGGTCAGTAGGGGGAGGGACAGCTGGTTTCAAAATAGAAGGAAGACTAAGTTAATGTAATTTTACAATGAAAGCTAACAAAACTGCTGAAAAGATAAAACCAATATTTCATGCATAAAGGAAACGAGTCATAATCATGCAAACAGTCGAATCTAAATCTAATCTAAATTATAGTGAACTATAGTTGACCCTTGAACAACACAGGTTTGAACTGCACGGGACCACTTATATGTGGACTTTTTTCAGTATATACTGTAAATGTATTTTTCTCTTCTTTTTGATTTTTCTGAAGATTTTGTTTTCTCTGGCTTAATTTATTGTAAGAATACAGTATATAATTTGTATAACATACAAAATATGTGTTAATCGACTGTGTGCTATCGATAAGGCTTCTGGTCAGCAACAGGCAATTGGTAGTTAAATTTTGGGCAAGTCAAAAGTTATACGCGGATTTCTGACTGCAAAGGGGTTGCCATCCCTAATCCCCATGTTGTCCAAGAGTCAATTGTACTGTTAAAAATAAAATGCTAAAATGCTACACATAGTACTGTTAGGCCCCTTTAACCTTTCTGCCATCAATATATCTTAAACAATAATTTTAATATACCTTTAAATACATGGATTTTAAGTACATTATTAATACCACAGAAGATTATTTTATCCCAGGCTGAAGAGGCTTAAGTTGCCACACAGCAAAGAGAAACATAGCAGTACTTTCCAAAAAAACACATGCACACAGACAAAAAGAGAGAGGGTCCTTAATTGCCCCCTGACATGAGTTGACTACAGCTACAATTCCATTCAGTGAATTCTACTTGCAAGTGAAGAGGGTTCATGCAGATTGGTTCTCAGCATGTTTCTTACCATGCAGGGCAGAGAACCTTTATAATGTTGCATGCTGGTCCCAGACTGAGGTTAAAGAGGAGCGCCTTTACCTCACCATGGCACCTAGAATGCCCCAAAGTTTCTGTTTTCTCCTACCTCAAAGCAACCCCCTTCCACTCTACCCTAAATTTCAATGGGTTTTTAATCAGCTACAAAGAAGAGACATGGTGGACTTTATCAAAGAGTAGAAGGAAGAGCATTATAGTACATTTTGGAAGTCCATTTCTTATTATTAACTCGTGTTCATCATACAATTTGGTATTAAGGTTAGATAATTAAACGAGCTACAGGTCGGCAAATTCAATTAACCTTTGCCATTTTGTAGTTAACAGATCAGATATCGACGTTTCTTTGGCGTTATACATATTTGTGGTCAAAGGAAAGTATACTTAAGACTACTTGACTATGTCTTCATCCAATCAGTTTAGCATCTGCATTGGATTCCTT
Source organism: Aselliscus stoliczkanus (assembly GCA_033961575.1). Taxonomy (NCBI): domain Eukaryota; kingdom Metazoa; phylum Chordata; class Mammalia; order Chiroptera; family Hipposideridae; genus Aselliscus; species Aselliscus stoliczkanus. The sequence continues at coordinate 157,809,258 of CM066731.1, forward strand.
ACCCCCCAATCTACCATCACTTAATCTTTGGTACATTGCTGGCTTTGCCCTTGAAACATCCATATTTAACCAGAGTGATTGGGGGCAGCATGCAACACCATCCATGTCTCAAACACAGAAGTTTTCAAAATTCACCCGTTTGTTGTGTCAGTGTAGTAGGGGCACTCTCTCCGCCATTAATGAGAGTGATAACGCTGATGTCATAGTCAATGCCCGGCTCCAGCCCTGTAACTGTGTAGTATCCTACTGAGGAGTCCACAAAATCTTCAAAAATAGGGATACCTTCTCCTGCCGCAACTACTGTGATGCGGTACCCAATAATGGTGGAAGAGTTTAGCGGGGTCCACCTCAGGCCGATGCTTGAATCGGTTATATCAACAAAGCTTAGATCAGTGAGTTGGGGCACCTCTATTGAGTTACAAAGCAAAAGGGGGGCAAAAGAAAAAATAGAGGCAAAAAAGAGGAAAAGATAAAGCAGTGTACATCAGGTCACGAGTAGTAAAATTGATGGAATGTTAAAGCAATGATGGTAATATGCAATCTGTCCCAAATTATCTGAAAAGACTTCCTGAACATCATGAATAGTTTGCTTCCCTGGGAGAATCAAACAGTTTAATATTCTTTTAGGGATTTCCTTGCATTTTGAAAAGGTCTCTAAAAAGTGCAGTTTGAACCTCTCAGATTCCTAAAAATTATAGGCTATATAAGGATGTTTACACCATTTCGAGTACCTAAACACATTATCTGTAGTAAGGATCAGCAGTGTTTAAAAAATAAAAAATTTCCAAAAAAAGTTTTAGTAGGAAAATAAAGCTTGCATAAAGATTTTTTTTTTTTAATTAGTTGATGAGTTTTTCTTTTTTTCCCCCATACGAAAACTCATGACAACTTTATGGCCATAATGCCAATGCATTATGAATATATGGTGTGAAATGTGCCATCTAAAAGCATATTCAGGAAGAAGACAGATAGGCCTGAGTCCAAGGCCATTGCCAATATTTTGTTCAGCTTATAATCAAAGTTATTTAATGAGCATTACTAAAAGCATTCTACCAAAAAGTGCACAGTGGAACACAATCTGTTCACTTTCATTCTGTCACGTCCAATTTTGGACAAACGACAAGCCCATCAGTGCTGTCTTTCAATCCACACGAAAGAACACCCTGAAGGTGTGATTTTTTTGTTGTTGTTGTTGAATTTAAAAAGGAAGAACTTGAAACAGCAAGGTGAAGAACTGAACATGTCAATCAAGTGTTATTTCAGTGTCCACATATGGAGGCAGATACCATTTTATAGACAGCTGTGGAAAATTGATAGGGACTGTGAAACCAGGCACGAATGTACTGATGGGATGCATTTACCATATTACTTTTAGCCTGTCAGTACTGAGTACAGACATGTGACATCGTTTTAGTAATATTTCCACATGAGCGGACAGTACAGAGTTAATGCCATGGTTGCCACTCCATTACACACTCATCGCAACAGACAGCATCCCAGTGAAGCACAGACAGTAAAGCAGTGTTAACAGCAAGCACTTGTCCAAATAGTTGCTTTGACTTCATGGTTTCAGAGAGTGTGGTTGGAAGGTCAGAATCAAATCCCAACTATATTTGACACACTCAGCCATCTGAGGATTCAGATGTTAATCCCCACTCTTATTGAAACTGCCATTCTGAGGATAACAGCTTATTTTTTCATTACCTGGGATGACGGTATCAGAGATAGGGACACTTTCCTTGTCATCTTTGACAGTGTAAACACTAACATTGTACTCCAAGCCAGGACTGAGGTTTTCAAAAGTGCAGGAACTCTGATCTGCATGGACCACTTCTTCCAAAGAATTTCCCTGCTGGCCATTTGTTGGGGTGGTGGTAATTCTATAACCACTAATGTCTGGAGAAAACAGAAAGGAGGAAGTTACTGCATGGAGGATTTGTGACCCAGAGTACATTAAACTAGACTCCGATGATGGACCCACGAAGGGGAATGGAGAAAGCACTGGCATTTAGGAAGAACCCCACTGTCACTCAGTGCTTACAACAACTTTTGAGGCAGGTATTAATATTCTCAGTTTAAAGAAAATCTTGGAAAGGGGGCATGATTACCAAACACTTTCCTGTCTTGAAATTCCATGCTCCTTCTGCCAGTCTACCCTGCTTTTCCTAATTCATCATCTGCACGATAGCTGAGGAATTCCATTTTACCTGCTTAGCGTGGAGTGGCTCTTACCCTTAGGCGCATTCCCCAAAGTGGGCCCTCCTAATTTACAAGGTCTGAACCTATGGGGTTTACAGGAATAAGGCAAGGAGAAAAAGTGGAAACAAAAGTAGCTCTGCTTATTCCAGTTAAATAATAGGAATTGCTGAAGACTTCAGGAATCATAGAAACAGGCAGTAAGAGGATTGAGGGTGAAGAGAGATTCAAATTAAAACAGTGATGTCTACAGATCTGCAGGGACAGGCTTAAAGAAAAATGAGGACGTATATAGAAGTTAAACTTACCACAGAGCAAGAAAATGCTATATTTTTGTCATTAGGAACAGGGTGAAAGTTAAAGTGATATATACAAGGAAATCCAACTGGATGGGAGATAAATGTTGAGGTGATTACATTTGCTGGTGACCATCTGATGGTCAAGGTAGGCCATCCATTAACACTAACTATTAATGATCTAGCTTCCAACAAGCATGAAACTTGCCAACTTAAAGTTTCAAACTCAGAGTAGTTTGACTGGAAATAGTATAGCTTTGGCTTAAACAATGTTTCCACAGATAATAAAAACTTCACCAACATCACTCTACTTCAGAAGGGGATTAAAAAGGATATTTTGAGCTAGTTTTATTCTGTGTGATTGCATGCATTAATCAGATAATTAGAGACAATTGTCTCAGTTGTATGTTCAAGCAAAGGTAAGAGGTATTTTAAAAATTACAGTAAAATTAGAATTGGTGAAATAATAAACTAAGTACAGTCCTTAAATTAAGAAGTATAGTAGTTATGGATGCAATCAATGTGAGTTGGAAATTCCATTTTTGTTTAATTTAGAATTTTCTCATTTATAAGCATCCTGATATCTCAGTAGTGATTTTTCCAATATACCCAATATTAAATAATACAATTACACTTTAGTTAACATTTCTCATTTAAAAAGACTTTCACTTGGGCCTGGCAAAAGTCAAAAATAGCTAAAATTTCTCTTTTCAATGCCACAGTACATCATGCTTCTTGACTATTGTAATAGCTATCTTAACATATTTTGGGATTTTATAATTTTCAGTAGGTGTGAACAAAAAGTTTAGATGAAAGCTACATCTAAAGCTTTAAAAATAGTCACAAAACTATGTTTAACCAAATTTCTCAGTATTAAGTATAAGTAAAAACCAAACAAACAATCAAATTCCAAATACGTGATGCTGGATGTGAGAAGGAGTCTGAAAACTGCCACTTACAATCCCAGTTTTATAACATCTAAAATTTGTGACTATGAGAAGGTCATTTTTTTTCTGAGTTTCAGTTTTGTCATTCTATAAAATGAAGGTCGTTTCTACCTTTCATCACCCTTACAATTTTGTGGGACAACTCATGACAAAATATCTGTGAAACTTCATCGAATAATGTACTTGGAATCTATAATAATTCATAAAAGGAAAATTATGTATATAGTATGATTTCAACCATTTATTTGGCAATTTAGAATGCCACTGAGCAAAAGCCACCTTCCAGAAGGCTTTTCCTCCGCCCTCATGATTTCTTGCAGTTCAAGAAGGGTCTGCCTTGCTCTCTTTCATGTGATTTAAATAAACATGTAGCAAAACACCTACATATCACTCTACGATGTATACTCATGTCCTGTATTTTTCATGGAGTGATGGGTTCTTATAATTTTGACCCTATATGTCTCTGAAAGGAACAGTTTCTAAAACCTTCGTCTTGGTGTGGTATTGCATATACTTGCCCTCTGATATGTCCCAAGCTTACCTGGGGTGGTGCTCCTTTCCCAGGAGACTGTAAGCACTCCAGTGTCAGGGTTTGCCTCCAGGTGCAAGTTTGTTGGTGGAGACAATGCTATGTAGAAAGAAAATTATAAATTAAAAGTTAAAGCTAACACAAAGCACTTGACCTGTGGAATATTTCCCTCCTTACCCCCTCCCATGCCCTCCCTCTCTCCTTCCCCTCTCTTTTTAAAAGAATCAGTACAAACATAGAAATTGTACTTTGAAACCATGGTGGACTGCAATTCTCTGTCAGAAAATTTTTTTTTACAATTAATGTTTTACAATACTATTAAAATTCTTTCCATCTTGCCACTTCATAAACATTCTTGACATGGAATGAACACTTCTGATGCCATGGACTATATGACATGAGTTGAATTTGCTACTCACAATTTAGAAATAGCTAATAATATAAGTAGAGGCGGATCTTTCTCCTGTGCTATTTATCACAAGTAAAAAGTCATATTGATATCAGCTATTTTTTGAAAGTGGAGTGGTTTTAAACACTAAAAAAGAAAATGGAAAAGAGGCAAAAAACTCCTCTTACGTGTCACCACTTTGTTTACAATCGGTCTGTCTCTCTCTTGCCCATCTCGGAGGACTGAGATGGTGTAAACGTATTCCACGCCTGGAGTCAGGCCAGACACAACAATGCTTCCTGACTCTGAAGTCACTTCTCGTGGCGCTTCCCCTCCCTGGCTTGGTCGTACACCCAACTAGAAGAAGGAAAGAAAAATAAACACCACGGACAAATATTTCCAGAGATGGGTTGATGCCGAAAGGTTGTGGTTATGCTTCATAGAATGCGAACATTATTAGAGAATGTGTTGGGGCATTATGTGAGCTCTATTAGATACTTTAGCTGGAACTTCTTGGTAGTAAGGGGCTGGGTGGGGGAGGTATCTTCCAAAGCTGCATCAAGATGGCTAGAATGAAAGGTTCCAGAGAAATGTCATTACGTACTGTCTTGCTTAAAAAAAAAAATCTCCCGGTACAAACTAGAAGTACACAGGGGCTTTGGGCTACACAACAGTTCGTTACTATTTTCTTTTTGTTGGAAGAAATCCCCTAGAGCTCTCTCTTTAATGAGTTATTAACATTCAGTTCATTTTCTAGTTGCTATTTAAAGGTACTAGCCCTTCTAACACTTTGTACTCTAAAACCATGCCTTTTGAAGAATTATGTTCATAGCTTCAACTGGAGGACATGTTACCAAAAAAAGAATTAAAATGAATGGGCCCATAATTTTAAATCCTTTTAAGATTTTATTTCAAAAACCTAAGTAATATTGTGTCATCAGTGTTCCACTGTCGAGACAGCCTTCGTATGTAATATGGCTTCCAGAAGTCAGAATGACACTATGAAGGGAAATTTAAAAGGTATTCTGGCAATCTTCAAAAATGGCTTCTCTAAATTTAAGTAGCATAATCATCAGCATGGCCATCTGCATGGCCATCTACCTCAAAAAGGAAATGAGCTTTGATGCATTCTTTTTAAATAAACAGGCATGGGGGTTTAGTATTGATTTCCAATCATAATAAATATTTATATATACTCTAAATGCAAAAACAAACAAAAAAAGGAATTCTTTTAAACATATTCATTTATATTCATCACTTCCCTGCATCATCGCTTTAAAGAACATAGGTCCATATGTCTACATGGGAGACCTTAATCTTAACTTCTATTAAGAGATTCACCCACGGGGCTTTGAACAAGTTCAGATAAAAGTGGATGAAAATGTGATTTTTAAGTGACTCTGAGTTTAATTGGTCTTCCTAAATTGACTTTTGTGAACTTGTTAACAGCCATTTAGAGTAACACATCAAATGGAGTTTCCTGTATGCTTTTAGATGTAGTTCCCTGGGGGAAAGAACAGAGAAAATAAGGTAACAACTACTGCAGTTCCATACTGATGTTTAATCCTTTGCAAAGCACTTTCACTGCCTCTGTCCACCCTTCCAGCCATTCAGTGAGGCAGAAGGATTATTATGCCCTGACAACATGGTGAGAGAGGGATGAACAGAAGCAGGTAACAAAACCCAAGTTTCCTGACTCCTGAATATTTTGTTTCTACCACATCCAGAAACGGGAGGGCACCTCAGGGCTGTATCACAAGCAATCAGAAACATCTGCAATTTACCTTAAAACCAATCCTTGGAGCAGGCGTCCATGTAATCACAATGGTGGTCTCAGTCACCTCGGTGTTGTAAGGTGGAATGGAGCCCATGGGCTGCACTGGGAAATGGAAGCAACGCATATGTCAAAACCTTGGATTCCCAGATGATTGCATAGAATGTAGATAACAAGTGTTTTTATCAAGGACCTCTGGGTTTAATCAGCTAGTGGATCCGGAACATAACGCATATCCCTTCACTGGGTGAAAATTTGGAGTAGGTCAGGGCTTCTCAATCATTCCGGTGACACCCAAATCATCTGACACTTGGTTACAGTGCAAGTTTGTGTCATTTTCACCACATCAGGGATTTGCGTTTGATGACAATAAATTTCCCTATAGCGTCAGTATGTAAAACTGGTCACCACAAACTATCATTCTGCTTCTTCATCATTAATTTGAGAACAATGGTTAATTCGAGATGATGATCTAATGATAGCTTTATGCTGCATATAATGACGGTCAATTATTTTGAGTTGCAGTAAGAGATGCCATAAGAGAGTTAAACAAAATTGGCCATTATGGAAGCACTTATCAATTCTAAAGATCCTTTCCTTAAATATGTGAGTGTTCATATCAATTCTAAAGATCCTTTCCTTAAATATGTGAGTGTTCATTCAGAATAACAATACTACAGAAATTTAATATTCTGCCACTAGAATCAGGAATTAGAACAGAAGTTTAATGGTATGTCTTGGATGAGAGCTCTGTCATTTCTCTTAGTGAAAACGGTACTTTAAAAAAATAAGAAAAAAAGGTATGTACACAGAAAGTTAAGACAGATATTTTCAGTAATCCTACAAATCTTGTAAATTTGGAATTCCTAAGATATAATTGGCTGAACAACTAAATCTTGTAATAAGAGTAATAAGCATTTCAATCCCTGGCTGCTATGGGAAATGTGAGGTCTCAGAAGCCAAGAGGTTTGAGTAGAAAGAGTTAAATGCCAGGGTTTTCAGTGTGTTGGTGGCCCTGGCCTTCACAATTGCTTCCTCTTTACATCCCCACCAAATTCTGTCCCCAATGGGAAAAAACTTATTAAATGCATTTATACTAAATTATGAATGGCTGGTGAGACAAAGTTACCCTCCAGAGTAATACAAATGGGGATTCAAGTTTTAAGACTCCAGCCTCTACTCAGCTCCTGTCAATTTTTACTTCAACATATGGAAATTCAGAAACAGTATGCTTCCATTTTTTTTTTCCCCAAGTCTGTATTTTAAAGTGCCATTTTTTAAAAAAAATGTTTTTAAAATACTGTATGGAAAAAAAAAAAATACGTGTGTGAGCCACTTTGTAATGACTGTCCTATTGGCTGAACTGAAGTATCCTAATGGCTGAACTGGTTTAGTAAGCCGTTTCATAAGAATGTTATTATTCTGATGGCATTTGGGGGGCAACCAGGATGGGTGACCTGCAATGCTTTCCCGCTGTCTCTGGAATTATACACCACTTGCCACTGCTGACTTAGCCGAAATGCCATAGCCAGTCCTACGGGACTATATTGATGGCCAAAAAAAAAAATTCAGTAAGCAGTCAGCTCCTTTCACTGAACAGCAGTGAAAGCCACAACTCCTTCACAAATTACATTCTCCTCCATTGCCTTGGGCTTTCATATTGGGTATTTTCTATTGCTTGAGCCAGCCAGCTAGAAGCTTCTCAAGTTGAAGATGGCGCTTTCTGTCTGGGAAGACCATTACAGGAACATCTCCAAACTGCAAACCCACAAACTGATGTCAAACAAAGGATGCGACTGTAAGCATGAGCTATGGGTTCTGGCAGGTTTTGTTCAGTGAAGAACAGCCTGGCTGTTAAAGAAATAAAATTTGCCCTATTTAAAAAGGAAGACGCTGAATTTCCCCCAGAAACAGCTCCCACCCATCTCACAGTTGCTCGTAAGAATGTAGCAGGAATTACAAAACCCAGCAAAGTTATTCCCAGAATTCAGCTTAGTAAGACAATAAAAAAAACTACAGAAACTTAAAACAATTTCAAAAATATGCAAGCCCTGCTGATGTTTATAGCCTCAGAGAGTACCTGAAGCTCAAATAAAGTTGTAGAACTCCCCGCTTAACATAGGTTTATTTAAATCTAAGTGTGGTTGAACTGTTTTCATTATCTTCCTTCCTTAGTCAGTCACCTATTAAACAAATATTTTTTGAAAATATACTAAAACTAGGGCACATTGTTAACCTTTATCTAATAAAATTAATTTTTACTATCAGCACTTTTAATTCAAATATAGCTATATTTTATATAAATGTAGTTTGCAGAGCATAAAATGACATGTCCAATATATCGAAGTCTCCAAAAGTACTTGAAATAGCTTATATTGACTCATCTCAATTATTGTTAGGAGCACTAAAAATTATTTTTCTTTTATAGGCACTCTATCCAACAACAACAACAACAACAACAAAAACCCTTCATAAAATACACCTATGTTTAGGAGTAAAAAAAACGTAACTATGTAATTCTATATTTATATATTTCGTTATATGTGTATAGAAATATAGAAATATACATAGTCAGTAAAGACTATACCTACTGAAACCTTCATTCTAATGCAGTGAAGGACATTGAGAAAATAGATATTACAAGAAATGGATATTTACAAGAAATACAAAGACACTGATTTCACATTCATAGGTTTTAGAGTATCTCAGTAACATGTAACATAGAATAGCAAAATGTTAAGGCAAATTTACAAATAAAAAGCAGATTTTACTTGCTGATGAACAGTAATTACTTAGGAAGAAGACTTCACTAGCCAAACTTCATACGTCAAAATTTCCCATAAATTATGAGTTCTTACAAGGAAAAGTTTATAGATAATTTCTTTGGAAAATAATTCCACAGTTGTTACTTAGTTCACTTTTTACATGCTTTTTAGCATCTATACTTTAAAATTAGTCAAAGAGTAAGCTTTGTTGAAAGCTTTTAGAAAACTACAAACTAGTTCATAGTTGAATATGTATACATATATATGTATATACACACACGTAAAATGTTATGTTAGGTGCTTCTGTAATTCAAAATGTCAAGTTAAAAATAACAAATAATGCTCAGCTAGAAATAAGAGGGTCTTATAATTCTCTGTAACATAAATGAGAATCTTTTTAGTAGTAATCAGTTGAATACAGGCTTTTATTGTGATGTACATATGTAAGAGATTTAAGGCTACTTTCTGCAAAATATTGAGCTAAAGGAGAGACATGACCAAAAATTATTGTCAGTATTTTTCCCTCTGTGGAATTTCAAGAGTAATTTAAGAAAGATTAATTTTTTTAAAAAAAACAACTATCCTGTTCTACAAAAGTACTTTAATTGGCTGCAGGCAACACTTGTAAAAAAATCATTTCCCTTCTTGTTCTGTTAGTATCAATCCAATCAGTAGATGTTTTTATTCTACACTTAGTGCTATCATTCGATATTCAAAGTATTAGAATCTAGACATGCTGATTTTTTTCTTGCCTTAACTAGTATTTGGTAAATTTATTTAATACGATAAAATTCAATTTTGAAATAACTGGGTGCTTTAAACCATGTGACTCAAAATGTTGGTTCCAGAGGAAATAAGGGGTGTGGCAATATATATAATTTAATGCACTGCTTCCTTCATCAAGAAAATCTTGCTGCAAAAAATTATCCACTAGATTAAACAGTGTGCTTCATGGTTTGCATTCCATCACATGCTCCTTACCGTCCAGTAACACACACTTCACGGACCAGCGGCTGGTCTCCGGACCACACTTTGAGTAGCATTCCTTTAAATCTTTAACATTTTTTTAAAATTTATTTTTTATTTAACTCTTGTACTAAGTTTTATAAGTTAACTTTTAAAAGAAAATGGATGAAGCACAGCAAATGTAAATCTAGGAAAGAGCCTATCACATCACTAAGAAAAGACATGGAGATGTTGGCTTACGTGTTGTGAAGACGCCAGTGGCTTTGGGGCTCTGCTGGTTGCCTTTTACAGCCACGAGGGTGACAGTGTACTCAGACCCAGGCTGCAGATTCCTGAGTGGGTACTGGGAGGCCGAGGGTCCCACGTTGTACTGTTTGGGCTGGCCTCCCCGGGTCAGACCCACGGTCAGTCGGTACCCAGCTATCCGGGCCCGAGGAGGAGTCCAGGTCACTATGACAGTCGAGTCCGTTTCATTCATAAACTGGAGGTTAGTGGGAGCATCCAATTCTAGGGGAAAAAAAAAAAAGATAAAACATGTCAAGAAATATTTGAATCTTAGTCATTATCATACTGAAATGTTAACGTTTAACTAAATTTTCTAAAGTTTTGTCTTCTTCAGGTTGAAACTGATTATAAGTCAAAACTTTGGAAATATTGAGCCATTAAGAGATTTGAATGCTACACAGAACTTTGCGGAACTCTACGTCAGTCATGAGAAACCGCTGACCTTTTTGCTTGGCTATGATTCTGTGGAAAGTCTAATTTTCCAGCATGACTTTCTCATTACCCTCTGGAGTGATACAAACATTATAGACATGGCATTAAAAAGAAAAAGGAAAAAAAAAAAACCCCAAACACTTGTAAATGCCACAATTTACTGTGCTGAACCACACCAAGTTAAGATGAATAAGCCCTCTAATAGGAGGGCAAGAAGAAAATTCTACAGGAACAAAAGCAATATTTCCTGCAGTGATTGAATGGATAGTCCTTTGCTGGAGAAATAAAAGTGATTTTCACATGATTCAGGTTCAACAAGAATTATAACAAATAACTCAGAATTTCAGAATCATGGAGGAAGACAGGTGAGCTTGCACTATTAGAAAGAATCACATACATTGTGAGTTTTCTTCTTGAGTATGATAACTAACAGTTTTCCCCACAGTAATTTAAAATACTTTTAAGAGACAGGAAATGTTTAAGACGTAATTAAGTATAATAATTGGAAGCATGGGTTTTGGAATCAAAAAGACACAGGTCAATATGGATCAGGCTCGATCATTTCCTAAGGCCTGTGACCTGACAAGTTGCAGAATTTTTTACAAGCCTGTTTCTTCATGCAGCCAATAGGATAACAATAAGACTTTTCTCACTAGGTCAACATGAGGATTAAATATGAGGATAATGCTTATAATGGACCAAGCAGGGAACTTGTTGCCTAATACGCACTATATGTTTTAGCAATTACTATCTATAAACAATTATACTGCAAGAGTATGAAGAGCTTACATCTGAAGTCTAATCTTGTTATATTTATTTACACAAAAATGCACTGAAATTTTCAATCCATGTCTCCATTAGCCAAAAAAATGAGGTTCTCTTAAGTTTTCCTCTCTTGGTGTCATTCCACTGGTACGTGTATTTGGGAAATGGGTTGCCATTTAGCATCCATGTTGGAGGTTTGTGTTCAAATGTAATGCACTTTATGTCCACTATCCTGTCCCTTATTGGCTGAATATTCCTCTTTCTCACTGCAAACCCAGGACTAAGTGGGGTGCTACACGCTCATCATAGGTCGGCAGTGAGTGTGGGGAATTTGGGGTGGAGGTACGGTCAGGTGCGGGACGTACTGGTGGTTTGTGTTGCTGTCAGAGGCTTGCTCTCCCTTCCGTGGTTCATGGCAAAGACTTTGAAGTGATAGGTGACCCCAGGGGACAGCCCCAGGACTTCAGCAAAGGTGTTCCTGCTGGTGGGCAGCCTCTGCCCATGCTCCCCAGGCAGGTTGACAGGGATCACATCCACACGGTAACCGGTCACCGCACTCTCAGGGGGTGTCCACATGATGGTGATCTTCACATCTGTCACTTCCACGAACTGCAGGTCCCGGGGAGGGGGAACGTTATCTAATAGACAAGAGCCAACCGGTCATTCACAATTCTTGCTGAAGGTAACTTTGAAAAACCCAGTTTCCTGGTGTGTATAAGACACTTCATAGAGCCTCTCATTCTAAAGCAATGCGAAGTTTTACCTCTTAATCAGAAAATATGCTTTTTTGCTTATATTTTTCATGGTTCAGTCATACTGATTACATATGACATTTGAAAATTTTATTTAATATACATGGATAAGCAGATGAGGTTCCACCCTATGAAGTGTCCTATTGAGGGGTTTAAAACGAGGGGAGAAAAAAAGAAAAAAGGAAGGAAGGAAGGGAGGGAGGAAAAGAGGGAGGGAGGGGCAGAGAGAGGAAAGGAGGGAAGGAGGGAGGGAGGGAGGGAGGGAGGGAGGGAGGGAGGGAGGGAGGGAGGGAGCTCATTGTGACAACAGAAAAAAATGTGCGGTGTTCATTTTACTGAATCTTTTTATTATACTTAAGAGTGACAGAAGAACTTACCCTTAAATTTCTAGGGAAAAATATGAAGGCTTTATGGTGTTAGTTTTTAATTAGGAAGGCCAATAACCAGCTTTGATAAGTTACTTTATAGTGAGGACATTTCAGCCAAATGTCATAAATTTAGGGATAAACTAATCTATAAGATTACTAGCATATAGGAACTGTTGAAAGAGATAAAAAACAACTCTCCCACAGAGACAATTATTCTTTCTTTTTACACCTCTGGTCCTCCCCAGCAGGCTAATGGAAGGGCTGCAATTCAAGGATGGTTTTGTTACTTTGTGAAGCCCTAAGAGATAAGATACCATAGGAAGGGTCTTTAAGTTACCTGGACGTTGGACGCCAGTGGTTTCTTGTTGGATGAAAACAGGAGTACTTTCTTGATTTTCTTCCACAGCATAGATAGTGATGTTATACTGAACACCAGGTTGCAGATCACTGAGGGTGACAGAGTTGGCAGTTTCGGGAAGGTTGAGTTCTGTGCTGCTACCTTCTACTGATGGTGAATACACGATTCTATATCCTACAGAGTCACGAGAAAAAAAAGGAAGACACACTGTTTTAAGGAGCAGAGGTGTAAAAAGTCATACATCCCCCTTTCCCAATAGCCTTTAGCATCTTGCTTGATTAGTTAAGAATTAGTGATTCTTTTTGACTCTTTCAATGTTGCCACTTCTTTTAAGGACTACTCAGCACAAAGATAAAATAAGGAATAGCCATGCAAACCTTTTTAATAATAACTATCATCCTTAAAGACCCGAGACCTTTAATAAGTGTCTATCAGAGAAGCCATGAGGTGAAAATAAACATTCATGTTAAACCGAGATCTTCTCTTTGTGCCCTAGACGATGGAAGCCATTCATGACCCACCCTGAGCACAGAGTTGTCCAGCACTCTCTATGTCTTTTAGGAACATCGCAGACAGTTGAGTCAACTACTGAGCTACGTAAGAAAGCAACTCAGCTATCTCTTTAAGAATAAGTCTTAGAGTGAGGGTTTCAGAAAAATTATCCCCCTTCGATCACAGGAATGCCTGGTTTAACAAATCAATGAACTGGCTTTAGAGGTTGTTTTGTGTGTGTATGTGTGTGTGATCAATAAAATGGATTCAAGAAGAAATGATCCAAAAGAAAGCAGGGCATTAAGGCTTGAAAACAATCACATTCTTAATTAGCAACACACACACACACACACACACACACACACACACACACACACACCCTCTACTCAATCTAGCATTTCTATAGATTTAAGTAATCTGCCGGCCTTCATATCAGAATCTACTCCCTCACCTCTTATGCCACCCAGATTAACATGGCAGCCGAGAAGGGGAAGCTAAGCTGACCTGTGATGGGTGCCTGGGGTCTGCTCCAGCGAACAACAATCGAGGTGTCATCAACTTGGTCCACGGTAGGATCAGGAGGGGCATCGGGCGCTAACAGGGAGAAGGAAGAGGAAAAAAGGAAAACGGTCAGGAAATACTGCTACAGGTCAGTTTGACAGACAAAGGCTCTTTTCACACCACATGGTACACACGTACCTGTTGTCTGTGAAGTAGACAAGATCAAACTCTGCTCTCCTTCTTCAGATATCTGATAGACGTTGACGATGTATTTTCGGCCAGGAAGCAGGTCGGGGATGTTCACAGAAGTGGCTGTGCTTGGGAGATCTTTGACATCAAAAGGAAAAGATTACTAATCAGAGCACACCAATCCCGCAAATGACTCCATAGCCTATGAGAAGGGTTACTTTAAAAACTTGATATTCATGAGGCACAGGGGAAGAGTAGAAAGAAATGTACTAATGGATGCTCAATAATTATCAATGCGCAATGGGTATTTTTTCTTTTTATTTCATTTTTCTAAATTTGTTCTCTAAAGATGCATAATTTTTGTAATCTACCCCCAAACTTGTAAACCTAATCCTCTCTTAAACATTGTCCTTACATTGTCCATTGTAAACCTAGAATTGGAAATCAGGGTAGTGTTTATGGGCAAGAGATGATGGGGAGTAGGGGAGAGGGGGTGTTTTTTTCGTGATCTGGGTGCTGGTCATGTGGGTGTATTCACTTTATAAAAATTCATTGAGCTCTCTATTTACGAACTGTGTACTTTTCAGTCTGTCGATGATTCTACAACAAAGTCATAAAAGATTTCTAAATGTGAGAATTTGAAAAGTGAGTGAGAGCACTGTGTACCCCCAAAGCTACTGTTTTCCACTCCAATCCTTATACTGGCAATTATTTGCATAAAGAAAACACTTTTGTTTTATGGACCTGTGGCCGGGAAACAGATGCAGCTCACAGCAGGGACCAGAAAAATGTGAGCATGGCTTGGGAAAAACTCAGCTCAGTTGTAGAAAGGGTCCATCGCTTTCCTACCTCGTACTGGAGGGTAGTTTGTTTAATCTGAGCTGTCAACTAATTCCAAAGCTCACAGACCACCTGCCTGGATGCCATCTCCTGAGCAGTTTCACCAACAGCCCCTCAAAACCTATCATGACAGCACATTTAGCTTACCAAGGTACTGTGGTTCATCTCCCTCTTCACTCAACTCATATTCCACACGGAATCCTGACACAGTGTCTGAAGCCGAGACCCATGAGACCACAAAGCTGCTGGCTGTGATTTCAGTCACAGATTCGGAAGTGGCCACAACAGGAGAAAAGGGTGTTGTCTCTCCTGTCACGGTGTTGCCTGGGGAGTCACAGAAAGCGGAAAGAGAGCCTTTAGCCATCGAGAATATTTACTATTGTCTGTAGAATCTAATTAAGAAGAAAAATGCAGGTGTCGTCCATGGAAAAATATGAATCGAGAAGGAAAGCTCTTCCTAAGGGGAGCCCAACTCTGAGAAACTCAGGCACACACAGGAGCCTGGTTGGGGTACGTACTGTTCACCGCTGTGCTCGTGCTGGTGGTGGTGAAGTCAAAGCGGGTCACCTCTCTTGGGCCGTAGTGCTGGACGCTGATGAGCTGCCCCTCATATAACACATTTGGCCTCAGGCCTTTAATGGTGTATGAATTTAAGTGGCCTGGAATGGTGGCTTCCTTCCAGCGGCCTGGAGAATTTTTCTAAAAATTTAAAATAAAAAAAGTCATATAAGTATTCACAAGAAAGAACATTCAGAGATGACGTGCAATCATCAAAGAAGAATTACGGACCTTTGCAGTTTCATTATGGAGGAAAACTGGACCTGTAGCAGAGTTTGTTAATTTTAATAATTATTTTTATAGCTACTATTTACTGATAGCTTATTATGTACCAAGTCCTGCGCAATGTTACTTGCATTCTCCCATTTAATCTTTATCTCCCTTCTCCTCCCAGTTAATGATATTATTGTCCTCATTTTACAGGTGGAGAAACAGTTTTGGGACTGTTATACAATTACAGGTGCTAGGCACCTTCCTTTTTGCCAGATTATTTAATATCATCAACATAATGTGATGCACTCAACTTTTGCCTCTCCCAGTTTTTCCATTTCTACAATAAACAGAGATATATTTCTCTTTGAAGTAGGGAAAGCCATATATTTGATTTCTCACTTGGTGGGATACAGTTCAAGTTTCTTGC
This sequence comes from Aselliscus stoliczkanus, assembly GCA_033961575.1. Lineage (NCBI taxonomy): Eukaryota > Metazoa > Chordata > Mammalia > Chiroptera > Hipposideridae > Aselliscus > Aselliscus stoliczkanus. Next base: position 157,825,299 of record CM066731.1, read on the forward strand.
CTTGCAGAAACTGTCAAAGGCATAATACTGCGTCATGAGTCAGTTCTTGGGGCCATGACATTCAAGGTTCAACTGGTTTGGTTTTATGACTCGTTCTTGGATATAAACTACCCCATCAAAGTGGTGGGCCAACTCTGGGCAAGACTGCAGAAGAATATGATTTCGGTTTATTTAATCTTTGCTTCCAGTTTACATTTTCATATCCTGTCCAACTTCATTAATATGCCATGCATCACAAAACTCATTACGATAAAATGTATGGGAAACATCCTTACTTCAGACAATGTGAGATTCTTTTATGTCGTAATTATTCTAAACTAATGCAAGTCAAAATACATTTTTAATGCCCAATGGTTTTTTTAAAATTATCCAATCAACCAGTCCCTCAATAATTAAAATACTTAGTTGTCCATTTGTATTTTTGGAATAAATGAAAATGATCCTGAGACTCTTTAAATTTAAATTTTAACTCAAATACAGTATGAAAAAAATTGAAATTAGTCATTACCATTAGCTCAGATTGTGTGATAAGCCTTTTATGCAATGTGAATTTTTATGGTTAGCTATCAGAAGAAAATAGTGGAAAATAAGCACTCAGGTGACATACATTAAGGAAAATCCTGAAAAAAACTTTTAGACAGTTGATGAGAATTGAATACTTGTAAATACTATAAATTATAGATGTAAGTTATAAATAACACCATGTCTCTGGGGATGGGAAAAGAGATCCAGGTCAGATGGTCTCAGCAAACCTGAAATTTTTTCATTGCTGAAAATCTCAAAGGAATTCATTATTGCCACTCTTTGAAGACTTTCCAATTTAATATACATTTTATACCTATCTATAAATGTCTTTCATTACAATGGTCTCCCACAACACTTTAGAGCTAAGTTTAAAGTAAATAAAATTGGTGATGAGATAAAAAGATGAAAGGTAAAAAGGTATTAGAGGGAATAAAAAATAGATTCCATTGACTAACATCACTAGATAACAAAGTTCTGCAAATGGCAATTCAATATGCTATGGACATTACCAAGAGGGTGAAAGAATAAAAAACGATTTCAACAGCTTGAATTTTTTCTGAAGAGTTTAAATACAATTGCACAAATTGCTCAAATGTTTTGATTTATATTGCTTTTAATTTCTAGAATTCAATAGTTGTAATTTGAAATGGGCATTTTTCTTCTGTGTTTAAAATAGTGTTTCTCAAATTATGAGTCATGAATTTTGGAGCTATAGCAGGACAGATTGAGAGGGTAAGAGAACCTAAAGCCTAGTAGAAAAATATCCTCTTTGGTATGATTTCTTCAATTTCTAGACCTTTCTTATTAGAAAATTACATGGTTCATTCTTTAAATAAACAAACTGTCATTCCTCATCTATAATTCCCTGTCATCATCTCTTTCCCTTCTATCTAAATAACTTTAGAGGATCAAAAGTAAGGTTTTAAGAAATGATCACTTAAAAAGTGAACCAAAACAGAGTATTAATTTAGCTGCTTTTTTCACCCAAAATATGGAAATGATGCCAATATTTTTTTTCCCTTTGGTGGGATTATAAAACATACAAAAACTTTAGATTTTCTTCCCATATTGGGGAAGAATAATTTTAAGCATTATCATTTCTAAGTTCTTGCTAAGAAGATCTAACATAAAGAACTAAAGTCTTCTAAATATCAAAAAAGCTAAATCTATACATACAATCAATTGAGCACATATTGTTTCATTACTAAACCAATATAAATGTTATATGAATAGTTTATCAGATCTGTTCGCTCTGAAAAAACTTTCAGAAGTTGTTAATTTCAGGAGACTCACTGTCCAATTATCTGGGTGGCATACTCACAGGTTTCCACCTGAGGATGTACTTGGAAATGTGAGACGGTTCTGGTGCACTCCACTGGATGGGGTGAGAGTTGGGCTGACTGGGTGTCTCGGTGATGATTACTTGGACAGGACCAGTTGTGCCTGAAAATGAAAATGTGAAATTTTGTATCTATCCAAAAAATCTGAAAACATGTATCTATAAAGATATATGTACCCCTATGTTCCTTGCAGTATTAGTCACAGTGGCCAAAACAGGGAAACAACCAAAGTGTCCTTTGATAGATGATTGGATACAAAAGATGTGGTACATATATACAATGGCATATTAGCCATAAGAAAAGATGAAATACTGCCATTTGTGACAACATAGATGGATCTTGAGAATATCATGCTAAGCGAAATAAGTCAGACAGTAAAAGTCAAGAACCATATGATTTCATTCACATGTGGGATATAAAACTAAAAGCAAATGAACAAACAAGACAAACCACCCAACAAAAACTCATAGACACAGACAACAGTATACTGATTACCAGACAGAAAGGAGTGTAGGGGTGGGAGGGTGAAGGAGGGTAGGGGTGGGGGAGTGAAGAAGATAAAGAGGGTCAAATACATGGTGATGGAAGGAGAACTGACTCTGGGTAGTGAACATACAATGCAATATACAGATGATATATTATAGAATTGTACACTTGGAACCTATATAATTTTATTAACCACTATCAACCCAATAAATTTAATAAGATTTTTTTAAAATGTGAGATTTGGTTGGCCGAGTGGCTCAGTTGGTTAAGAGTTGGCTTAGGGCGCGAGCTCTGAACAACAGGAGGGCTGGTTCGATTCCCACATGAGCCAGTGATGCTGCGCCCAAGCTGAGCTGTCACTGAGCTGCCAACAGGTGGCAGGATAGCTCAGCTGGTGTACCAACAAGATTGCCTGTTCGATGGTGGGCTACTCCCACCCGCAACTAAGGCTGAACTCAGCACCTTGAGCTGAGCTGCTGCCCAGATGGCTCAGTGGATAGAGCGTGTGCTCTTAACAACAAGGCTGCTGGTTCAATTCACGCATAGGATGGTGGCTATGCCCACCCGCAACTAAGATTGAACACAGCACCTTGAGCTTAGAGACCACAAACTGCCGACGGGAAGCCAAATGGCAACTGGCACCCTCCACAATGAAGACTGAAGAACAATAACTTGGCTGGTCCCCTTCCCCGGTTCCCCAACACTGTTCCCCTCCCCCAATTCCCCAATAAAATCTTTAAAAAAAAAAAGTGAGATTTGATTATGGTAGATATTCACTCACTTCAATTTAAAATTTAGTGTATATGGTTGGCCATTATTAAAGACAGTTCTGCTTATCGGTAAATGTGAATATAATAAAAATTATCTGGGATCAATCTTTTATATACTGACATTGGAAATCACTACAACTCCTTTTTTAGCTGATAAATTGTTCTTCACATGAAAAATGCAAATAGAACTTGCTTGTAGCAAATAAAATACGTTTTAAAATATGCCTCTTAGTATGCTTTCTTCATTTTCAAAGTAAGAATTATAAGAAAACTGTGAAACTACTATAACACAAATCAGGTGACACAGACTACAAATTTCATTTACTTATTATGCTAAGCTTCTTTGAAGCAAATTCTGGTTTGTGGAGGCTTTCATCAAGAGAGAATCTACCACCTGAGAAGGAAACAACATTCCAAAGGCCTGATGATGACATGATGTAAAACACATTTCTAAATAGAGTAGACTCTTGGACAAATACAAAAAAGTACTAATTAAAGACTCAGTTTTACTTCTCATCAGTTTAAGCATCCTATCCTTTGGGAGAAAAATGTATTTTTATTCAGTAAATATACTCCAAAATCATACCAGTGTGTGGTCAAATTATTAAGAGACAAAACTTTTTTTTTCCTAAAGCAGTCATCCATTGAAATTCTGCAGGATATACTAAATTCAGTATTTCCATATCTTGATTTAAAGCATAATTTTAGTTCTATTTTTTTTAAGAGCAAAATAAGGGAAGTGGAATTAATTTCTTAATAGCGTAGACTAAATTCAGGATAATAAGGAAATAGGTGAATAATTCATACTGGCAGAACAGGACACTGTCTTTTCCCCAAACACTGTCTCTTTATGATGTCAATCCATGTTCAGCTCATTAAAATTAAAAACAAAGTTCCTTAAAATAATCTTTCCAAGAATTTTTAACTGCCAATCTATCAAGCAGAGCAAAATTTTGCATGTTTAACAAAACATTTCACAAGATTAACAGATTTAAGTTTTCTGAAAGCTCTTGGAAAAATAAATACCGATTTTCAAACTTATTATCTTTGCTGTTAAATTCTCTTTGAAAATAAAGTTTTCTCTAGAAGTACAAATAAACAACTTAGAAATCTGTGTAGACACAAAAGTTCTACAATAACATATTTGCTTTCACACTGGTAATAACACAAAGTTGGTTAATGAGTAACAAATATTCTTTGAATCTTAAATTCATTTAATACAAGTATTTCCAAGCCAAAGGAATTTCAAAATTCATGTATAAAATTCTCAGTTTTCCATTTTAAATTAATATGTATTTCACAGAACATGGCAGGATGCTTGTTTTAATCAACTGGCAGAAGTTAAGTCCATGTTCTTCTTTGAATCACTCCTTCAGACATGAAGGTTCTCACAAATGTAACTTTTTAAGGAAAAACAACGAAGCAAAATTTTAGAGATGTGGCTATTTAAAGTACTTCCAGGTAAATCAGTAAATACAGGAACAGTAAGTATGTCCTTAAAATATTTATATAATTGGTGTAAGGTTTTTAAATACTGATCCTTTAAAGAAATATCATTTCCTCCAATAAAGAGATACCTGATACAAGTATGTGTTGTGTTTAGTTTGGCAATCGTGATTTTGAGGGGAAAAAGTTGATGATAGCACATACAACACCAAAAATGATCCCTAATGTAAACCATGGGCTTTGGATGATAATGTCGGTTCAGATTGTAGTAAATGTACCACTTTGATGGGGCATGGCATATTGATAACAGGGGAGGTTGCGTATGTGTGGAGGTAAGTGTGGAATTCATGTGTGGGAAATCTCTGTATCGTCCTTTCAATTTTGCTGTAAAACCTAAAACTGCTCTAAAAAAAATTGTCTTTAATTTTTAAAAGTTTATGATGGTCAAATGTCTATTAAGGTTAATTTTAGACAACAGAAATGCCCTTTCCTGTGTACCATTAAGCTTAATAATGCTTGTAGGTCCACAAGGAGGATACTAAAGAAGGGAGGGAAAAGAAAAAGGTGACTCAGTGATTTTTACCTTAGGGAACGAGCAAAACTACAGAAGTTTCTTTTCTTTCTAAAACTTTAAGTGTTACTTTTCAATATCAGACTTGTGCCACAGCTCACCTTTAAGGGAACTGCACTGAGCAGCAATGGGGGTGTCATACATTTAGCACATTTCTGTCCAGAAAGTAAAGAGACTGTGCCCACTATTTGGAAGGTCAATTAAATTCCTATTATCACACTACTCTACCTTATTCTGCATATGATTTGAAAATGGAAAAATCTGAAAATTCTGACATCATTTATATTATTTATACTGGAAAGTTTGATAATCCTTTCGACACCAGTTAGTTGGTAAAACTTTTAAAATTAACCTAATGGAGCAATTACTCACCACTGTGAAAACTTCACTCCCTCTCTTATTCAATATAATCAGGCCAACAATAAGATAGTTAAGATGTGATACAAGGTCTCTACTCTTAAAACCAGTTTAAACAGCAGATCAAAATGAAGAATTTCCAATAACAGTGACCCTGGGAAGTTAAACATTTATGGGTTTGCGATTCAGTCCTTGTTTCTCTCTTTAGTTTGCCAAGATCTGTGCTTTCCTGGTTGTTTATTGACAAACCAAATGCCTCTTATCTTCTGTTAGTTTGGACAATTCTACCCAGCCCTTGGTAGGATGAACAAATGGGACAAGGCTCAGAGACAATCTCTTGGTGGTAACCTGTTGTTCCTTTATTCTTCCCACACTCTTAGGGCCCCCATGCTAGACATGAATCACTGAGCAAACCAGCACACAGATAAGCTGTACACTGAGGTGAAAGGCCAATCCCCCCTCCCCTATGCTCAAGGGCCTGCACTGTCACCCTTTTGAAAGAGTAGGAACAAGGTCAACATGTAAAACTCCAACACAGAAGGATTCCTTCCCCATCTAGGTTTCATCTCTGAAACGTCCACCGAAATGCTTCCAGCAGCAGCTATGTGAACAGGCTTATTTTAAAAGACAAAAAAAAAGTTCTCTCTGAATCACAGAGGTAGAAATCACTTTCAACAGGTTGCCTCACCACACCAATAACAACCAGAAATATAGAAAGAGAAAGCATGCCTTTAGAAGCTTCTACCCTTTGATTACATAATTAAAGAAAAAAATCAATGACATATTTTCTGAACTTACGGTAACTTCTGCAATCAGACTTCTAAAAATTACTAAATTTAAGAAAATTTAATGATTCTTATATCCAAATTCACCATGAAATACAATTTAAGAGCCCAAGGCGTGGGGAGAGCAGGATCTCTTTAAAGTTCATAGGAAGAGTGTATCTGGGAGGTGGGTATTAGGATCACAGATTGGAAGGACTACAGTCTCTCCGTTTTACAGGTGAGGAAATAATGAGTGAAGCCGGACATGTATCACTTTAGAAGCATAGACAGAGCTGGGGTCCATGTCTTGGGGAAAACTGCTTTGGCCGAATTGTTTCATATCTTGTTCTTTAGTGAATTTCTTATCACATTTTGGAGGGACTTAGTTAACTTCATCTTAATGTCTGTCACAGGCCGATTCTGTCATCCTGAAAATCTCTCTTTTTGCTTCTGAATGTAGGCTACGTTTTAAGTCTAAAGATAACGGAGGTCTAGGAAGCTTTGCACCTCCGTAGTTGCTCAAATAAATAACAGATGCCTAAAAATTAGACGACTTTCATCATTCAACACATTTTGTTATCATTAATCACTCGGTGGAAATTAAATTCAAAATCTTTTTTTCTAAAATGAATTAACAACACCTACAGCGAGGTATTATGTCCTGTGACCTGAAAAAACCCAACAATAAACATTGAAGAGTATTTGAACTGTGTGGGCAGAGGAATCGACCAAGTTACCCAACTTGACCCAGGATACTCTGTTGCACACTTCAACGGATCAAACAAATGAAGGTTTTGACAAAAAGAGGGACTAGGTCGAATGCTGAATGAACATTCCCTATATTGTCATTTCATGTAATTTCTCTATGCAACTTCTCTGTTAAGAATCATTAACATAGAACTCCAACCCTTGGTTCTCAGCATAGCTCACTTCATGGTTTCTATTTCCATGTATGGATGGGAGATGAAATTAGCCAGAGTACTTTAACCTAATGGGGTGTTCTTCAGTGTTAAGAAACCAATTACATACAGGCGCATTTTCACAGTCTTTCATGCCTTTTACTTGATGGGGGGGGGGGGAAGGAAAATCATTTTAGTCAAAAATGTGACTATTAGACAGTGATGGAAAAAAAGGATGGGATCTGCTAAGTTTTATTTCCTTAAATAATTTGGACGTCAACATGACAATATATTAACATTTAAAAAATCAAGGTATTGGGCCGGCCGGGTGGTACAGCTGGCAAGAGCGTGAGCTCTGAGCAACAGGGTCGCCAGTTGGACTCCCACATGGGCCAGTGAGCTACGCCCAAGCCGAGCTGCCACTGAGCTGCCAATGGATGGGTGGCCGGATGGCTCAGCTATACCATGTGGCCGTTTGGACTCCCGCAAAAAAAAAAAAAAAAAAAAAAAAAGAAAGAAAAGAATGGGAAAGTAAGGAGAGTCCAAGTTAGGCATCAGAGCGTTAATAACACTGGTGCTGTCCTGTTTTTATAACCCAGACTACAGTTCTCAATCTGTAGTAATGGAGTGACTCACCTGCATAGGCCTGTAAAGGCTGGCAGTGCCACTCTCCAATGCCACGGCCATAGCAGTAGCACTGGTATCTGACACCATGCACATGCTTCTCCCAGGAGTCTCCAATTTGGTAAAACGTTCGGGTTTCTGAATCCTGGCATTGGTCTAAAATAGACATCAGTAAAAGATAAGACTTAAAGCTACAAATTTAATTTCAGTATGATAGAACATTCCATTATTAATAGAAACCTGCAACTGCCCTTCCAAATATACACTGTTAAAAAAATAATTTGCTCATATCTTTTACCTTACAGGACAATTAGCGATTACAAAAAGAAAAAAGGATCCATTGGGAAGAATACTTAGTTTTCTAAAAGAATAATATTCCTACATAAAAATTTTAAGATTTAGATTTCAATGTGTATATTGATATTCTGAATATTAATTTGAGAAAAAAATTAGATACTGTATTTTACCCATATTAATGCAATCAATTTAACATTTGAAGAGCAAAGACAAAATATCACTTTATACCCTTCTTCAAAAATTGGACAGCTTTACTTTACATGTAAATAAATGCACGAGGTCTTAACTATGAATATTTGCTGAGCAGTTTCTAAGAAAACCTCTCAGGCTTTTTCCTCTCAGTTCTGGCAATCGCAGGTCAAACAAACTCATCTGATTAGTTTGCTTTCTTAGTGAGCAACCAATCTCTTCCAGTAAAGGAATATTAATGGATTACCTTAAAGCTGGTAACACAGTTCTTGTAAGGTTCAACCTTCACTATTTGCTTAGATCTATTATAAAGGGCAGCCAAGAAAAATAACAAATTTGGAGGGAGGTACTTAACTGGCAAAATCACTTGCCCATGTTATTGCACAGTCAGCAAAGGAAAGTTCTCTCTCATGACATGGACCATCTTTATGATTCAGAACCAAAGAATGAATTTCATTTCATGAAAATAAATCTGCCTTTGTCACCAAATACAGCAAAAATAGATGACACCCAATATCGAGGTTATACATGGGTCCATGATTAAAAGGAAGACTTTGCAAAGGTCTTTGAAAGCCACTGATCGAAGTCTGGATCCAGCTTCAATCATGTAATGTCAGATAGCTCTCTTTATCTGAAACTTCCTCACTACTCTCCGTGGCCACATTCGCCCAGAGACCAGGCTGCTTACCAATGGGGTCGCACTTCCATCTGCCCCGGCCCTGACCAAAGCAGGTACAATTCAGCATGTGCCCCTCTTCATGACGTTTGTGAAATGTGTCGTTCACATTGTAAGTGATGCCGTCGACAATGCATTGATCTATGTAAGAAAGAGTGGAGCGGGTGAAGAACTTGTTCTAAACTTCACTGATGAAAAAAAAAAAAAAAGCTACGGTTTTCAAAGTACACAGTTCCATCCACTAAATTATCAACACTTCCCATGAAAACTTTTCTGCTGGCATAGAATAAACATTTTTTCAAAGCTTAGTCAATAATACAACTTTTGCACACACAAAAATCCTCTCTCTCAGAAACTTGTAAATGACAGAGGTCAAAATATATACCGCTAAAGATGTAGTAAAATATTCCTTCTTGTGGAAAGCCAATTTTTGAACAAATACATGTCTTACTTTTGGAAATGTTCTTGCTTTAGATCTCTGCCTATTATGATAAATTGGATGAAGATTAAATATACTTATCTAGCAGCCAGCATGCTGTGATGGTCAAATCTCTGAAATGGTGGGGGTGGGAAGATATTTGGATTTGGGAAATAAAATGAAATCTATGGCATTTGTAAAGTTAAAAAAAATCTCTCGGGCCGGCTGAGTGGCGCGGTGGTTAAGCGCTGGTTTGGGAAGCCAGCAGCCTCGGTTCGGGTCCCACATATGAGGGCCAGTGACATTGCCCTCAAAAAAAAAAAAAAAAAAAAAAGCGGGCCGGCCGAGTGGCGCATTGGTTAAGCGCTGGTTTTGGGATGCCAGCGGCCCCGGTTCGGATCCCACATGAGGGCAAGTGACACTGCCCTCTACAGCTAACAACAGCTCCACCCGGAGCTGGGCTGTGCGAGCCCTGGTGATGGTGTGGGCTGCAGCCCCTGCTGCCCTGGGCTGCCATAGGCTACAGTGAGTGGCCCGCAGCCAGCGTGAGCGGCTGGCAGCCAAGCGTGAGCTGCCAATAGCCGCGGTGAGCGACATCCAGAGGCCAGTGACCGATCTGCCTCATCCGGGAAGAGCGCAATGACGATACCAACAGTGAAGCAACATCCTCCGCAACTAAACTGAAGAAAAGACAGCAACTTGTCTGTTCCCCTTCCCCGATTCCCCAACACTGTTCCCCTCCGCCAATTCCCCAATAAAATCTTTAAAAAAAGAAAGTAAAAAAATCTCTCGAAGAGATCCTCAGAAAATTACTTTCTCTCTTTGGGTCTCAGCTCCCTCATCTGCAAAATAAGTTGGTCTGTGTGCCCTTCTAGGGTTCCTTTCAGCTCTGTAATATCATATGTAATTATTATTACTCCTGGACTACTCACTGAACACACAAAAATGTTCTCTACAAAAGGAGCACAACTTCAGGCCAATATCAACATGCCAGCTACATGGACTATATATTCATAGTTCTACTAAATCTTACTTTTCATATCAAAGAAATAGAAGAACTCAAATAGTTCTAATAAACCAATATCCCTATATTATATATATTACATACCTGGGTCCAAAGGAGAAAAACTGATCTGAAAATAAACTGGTCTCTCTAGGTGTTTGTCTTCTTAAATTTGGATCACAAGGATCTGATTTTATTTATTTATTATTATTTTTTTTTTTTGAGGGCAGTGTCATTGGCCCTCATATGTGGGACCGAACCTGGGCCGCTGGCTTCCCAAGCCAGCGCTTAACCACCGCGCCACTCGGCCGGCCCCTACAAGGATCTGATTTTAGAATAGCAAAGTCTCTTTTCTTTACAGAAATTATCCAGTCTTTTCTAGACATGAATCCACCGGCATAACGAAATGCTAAAAGGATCAAATGATGTTGTTCTGGCCTTTGAAGTCAACTTTTTGGCTTAGCCTAAGTACTTACACCCTGGAAACATTTCAGAATCTTAGAATTGTTGTGCCAGCTTTTCTTAAATGGCTGTCCAAAATGTGATGCTTACTCAGCCCAGTAAGAATGATGGAGTGGCATTGCACATTTTTTTCTCCTGCTTTTGGTAAAGTACAAGTTTTCACATAAAAGTCTGCCTCCCTGACCCTTTGTCCTCTCAATGTTTTCAAGAATAAGCAAGCATACCTCGGAGCTGGGAGTAGGCGACACAGGTCCATTCCCCACGACCATTCCCCACACATGTGCACCTCATCATGTGGCCCATGTCATGCTGTTTATCCCACTGATCTCCAATGCGATACATGACCCCTTCATTGGTTGTACAGATTTCTTCATGGGCTGTTTGGAAACGGAGGAGAAATGTACACTTGATCAGGGATCATCAGGTCTAAAGAGGTATACAACATTGTCAGTCCACTTTGATTATCCTAAGAACTTCCTCACTTGGAAAGACGTCTTGTGTGCCTCAAAGACATTCCAGTGCTCTTTTGGATGTGTGGAGTTTTGAGTACCAGAGAGGAAAATATAGTCCACAAGTTAGATATGTTGCAGGGAATAATTACAGGAAGGGTTAGGGGATATTAAACCATGAGGATACCTACACAGTCACGCAAAGGGTTTGCACTATTCTAGAACCCTGGGTGTGAGTACTGCCCTGGAAATTTTTGTAGTTCTAGTTTAGTCTAACTCAAAGGGAAACTATGTTTATGGGTAGAATTGTAAGCTAATGTGTGTTTCTCTTTTAAGTCCAAAATTGTCTTTTGTTGAAACGAGAAATAAAAGGAAGTGTAAGTGGTTTTCTTCTTAGGTTTCATTGCTTCCTAGTCCCACTTGACAAGGCACAATACACAGGCTCTTGGTTCTACAACTGGAAAATCAAATGTGACTACAAGACTCTTGAAATTTGAAAAAAAATAAAAAGGTATCGGTGCCCTTGTCTCCATTCATATAAACTAGAGCCCCCACACACCACCCGCCCTTACAAAAAGATCCCTTACTTGTCGAAAAACGGAATTTTGGTCATGTTGGCATTTAATAAGTGATTGCGCTTATGCCAGCGAAACCAAAATCATGCGTAAATATTATAGGTCTGTGACTATCGCAGTCAGTCACCTTTGAAATGTTTTAAGCTACTCAGTGGTGTGCCCTTTACAAAAGGCAAATCTGTGCAAAAGGTAAATGTCCAGACATTTTAAAAAGTCATCATTGTATTTATATATTTTTGGGCATTAAATCATATCGATGGGATTTTAAAATCATATAAATAATTATATCATTCATATCTATATATCGCATGAAGTTTTTTGCCATCTCAAAATTAAGTCTTGATGAGTAAAGCAGGGTTGAAGTGGACGCTCTCCTTCATAAACGATTGTCTACCAGGGCTTCCTCTTACCAGCCATGGGGCAGAATCCAAACTTTTGGTCGGCATCATAGTTCTGTGTGGTGCCACACCATTTCATGTTGTCTCTCCTGCCCTCAGAAGTACAGTCAGTATAGTTGTGGTTGTTGTACAGGAAGGGGAAGTGGCACAGGGCACCATTGGAATTTCCACCTCGAGTTTGCACCAAAACTGCCCAAACAGATAGAAGGAAAAAGATGACAACTGAGCTTTCCAATGGACAGCACAGAATGGCTACAGAAAGAATATTCTCAGAGAGTCAGTTTTCTGCAGCTAATTTACAGGATCTATCTTGGAATAAAAGACGTCTGATAACACAGTTCTAAGCTTCCTTAATATATTCACCTTTATCTTCAAAATAGGTATAAATCCAATTTTCACTCTCATTTTCCCAGCCACTCTCCCCACCCCTGCCCAAATTAAACGGTCACATTGAATAACACAGTTTTTTTTAACCAGAAGAGAAGCAAAAGCACTCAGGCATCCATCCTATGTATTCTTCAGCCCCGTGAGATTGCATACTCATTTCAATATAGGAGTATGTTTAGTTACATCATAATCCCCATGTGTCAGAAATAAATGAACTGGAGGGCTTTTCCCTTGGTGTCATTTCCCAAGGGTAGTGGGGACCGTGGAAGGATCTTTAACTCCAGAGTTAGCTCCATGTCTCTGGGGTCTAGACTGAAGAAAAGTGGTATTTCTTGTGCAGCCTCAAGACTAATGGCTCGACTAACAAAAACAAGGCAGGAGAAACAGTTCTTTCTCACTGCTGTGTCTCCCCCGGGTAATACTCACCAGTATGGTCTGTACAGAAAGAATATTTCTGGTCTTGCTGATAATTGGACGTCGTGCTGCACCACAGGTGTCCATCCTGTCGCCCTTCAGTGGTGCAGGAGTAGAAAGTCCTGCCGTTGTAGGTGAACGGTAAGACACACGGCTCCCCATTTGAATTGCCACCATAAGTTTGTGTTACAGCTGCAAGCATAAGCAAGAGGGTCTCTGTAAATAGAGCTGCATGTATCTGCCACCGGCAGCTGCTTATTTATACTTTAAATGAGAGACTGAGTTTGTGCTGCAAATAGAGATGATCAGCTGGTTAATTTTCATCAAAATGCATTACACAGGAAGCCATGTCTTCTGTGGCTAGAGCAACACCTGTTTCCTCTGCCGACATCCTGTTACCACCTCTGCTACTGTGCCTCAGTTTCCCCATTTCTAAAGCTATATTCATGCAGGGTAATTAAGGATGCTGCTCAAAGGATACATGAGGAATACACATAACTCTGTTGGTGGCATAAGAATTAATACATGAGGCTATTCTAGGGGAAAAGTTAAGTGCACCAATTATTACTGCTTTAGTTATTAATCACCACTTTTAGAGCCAAGAAGGAGGCATTAGGTTTTTGAAGGAAGTTTACATTACAAGGCTCCAGAACTTTGAGATTTGGAGTATAAAATATGGATGATTGTAGTTATTCAGAAAGCAATGCTCCTATCACAACATTTTAGACAAAGATAATGCAGAGCAGTTTAATCTTCACTACGGAAAAGAAAATAAGACAGATTAAAAAGACTGAAAGCAAATATATATCAAATGTCAATCCTGACTGTTATCACAAGTGGTTAAGAGTATAAGGTTTTCCTCTTTGTTTCATCATTTTACGTTTGTGGGGGTAAATGAATGCACTGAGTTTCAAAACCTAATTTGAAAAAAAGTTATCAGTACTATTTTTTGAAAAAATAATGCAGACCTGTCTCTTGGCAGCTGACTCCATTGCCCAAGCAAGTGCAAAGCATCTGGTTATTTCCTTGTGTCTTCAGCCACTGCATCCCCACCGAGTAAATCACACCACTGTCAGTGACACAGTGACCGTATGGAGCAGGCTGGGGAGGAGGCTGGGGCTGGTAAATGGCCGCGCGGACATCTGTGATGGGGCCAGATCCTAAGGGCATGAGAAAGGAAAGTCACAAAGCTGGAGAAGAGAAAATTATTATTTCCTGAAGTCAGCATCTTTAGGGTCCCATACAGATCATTCTAAAATCCATATAGTTACTGACCTGGAGCTGGAAAGAAATGTCCCTCCCATTCAGCATTAGTTTTTTGCCTTCAGCCTACAAAATAATCCACAAAGTCTACCAAATAGACTTTCATAGACTTCCAAGCTCATCTGGAGCTACTCGTATTGTAATTTTAAATCACAGATATTATTCCTCCACTTAATAGAGCAGATACCTTCAACAACTCCTTACTCACTCCAGGAAGCTCATGATCCCTGCCTTCACAATCCTTCACACCTACCTTCATTCCAGCTCACTTCTGACCCCTTCCTTTCTTGCTCTTTGCCTTGTCTCAATGAGCTACTCATCATTCCCTTATGTACCCTGTGCTAACACCATGCTTTTCTCTTCACCTGGAATGGTCCATCTCATCTTTCCTCTCTTAGCAGCTTCCATAAGCCCAAGATATCTGGGCATTTCTCTTCCTGACCTTGTTCTGAGAAGGCCCTGCCATTCGGCAGCAGGCTTCTTGCTATCTGTCTAACTGTGAGCTCATCACAGAGTGCCCTGGGCAGCCATACTGGACTCTCTAAAAGTTACCCCTCCTACATTTTGTTTGTCCTCAGGATAATTTGTGAATCTGGTTTTTTCTAAAACCAGTCAATCCTCTTAAACTATCTTCCTTTTTAAGATAAGACAACAGATGGTGTCAATATTTTTTCAAACTTTTGGAAATCTGTTCTCCTAAAGGCCGGGCCCACAGCAGGGCAGTCAGAACTGATGCTAGAATGGCTGGCAGACTAAATTCAGTATCTCCCTAAGTGATGCTGGGCACTAGAACCCAAAGATACTTCACAGACAATGGTTCCCAAGATCACACATATTGGGGAAATAAGGCATCGGTATTCATACACCCCACCTGGGAGAGTCAGAATGCAAATGAACATAAAGATCATGTAAAAGTAGATACTCTGTTGTTTCTTAGACTTTTTTGAACAAGGAAACTTTTTAGTATAATACTAGTAATAGTAATAAAAATAGGTACATTTATTTAATTCTTACCCCATTTAACATTGACCGCCTGTTTAAATTAAACTATTTCAATAAATTGACATGTATAATTGTTTCTTTTTTGGGTTAGCAGTAATTTTACTGATAATAATCAAATAACTCAAAGAGATTATGAAATCTAATCTTGCTCACCTTTGTACGTGCTCAGAGCAAGATGAAAACTCATCAAGAGGACAAAAATCCAAGCAAATAATTAATATTTTTAGCTAAAAGACTGATTGCTAAGAGGCTAAGCAGCAATGCTAGCACATTATGTAGTGAAAATTTAATCAAAACATATTA
This sequence comes from Aselliscus stoliczkanus, assembly GCA_033961575.1. Lineage (NCBI taxonomy): Eukaryota > Metazoa > Chordata > Mammalia > Chiroptera > Hipposideridae > Aselliscus > Aselliscus stoliczkanus. The sequence continues at coordinate 157,840,917 of CM066731.1, forward strand.
AGAATAATAACAGAAGTACACACCCTTCCTTGATTGCCATATTTCTTTCTTCTGATTCTGACCAAAGAGTCTACAATCTTTGAAGAGGCAAAGATCTTCTTTTTATACCAGAAATAATTAAAATTTCTTTTTAAAAGAATGGATACTGTGCCATTCATTCCCATCTCTAGGCCCCCAATGAATTCCTCAACTTGTGAATGCCAATACATGAAGAAAATGACTGTGCATTATTTTACAAAATGCAACAAAGTTTGCTAGAGCACGAAAACCATACCTAAAGGATTGTTTTCTACAAAACGAGCTGAATGTCATGACAAAGAAAACTACTCCATTTTGAAAAAAGCACACATGCACTTTTTTCCTCTTTTCTAGAAGAAGAATCAAGTTGTCATATAACTCTTCGTAACTCTCTCGTTTCCATTAAAATGCACTTTAGACATTTAAAATACATATACGTGTGTGTGTGTGTAGCTATATACATACATATAGCTAGATCTAGGTCTATCTATATATAAATTATGTAGGTTTGATATTAGCATTTTTTTAAACATCAATTTGACCTCTTGGGGCTAAAACTATTATTTTTTTACCCCTAATATCCATTTTTGTTTCATTTTTATATAAATTTAAAACTTCACATTACATCAAGTTTTTAACAACTAACAATCTGTAAAGGAACTCAGTTTACTAGCTGAAACATTGCAAATCCTCCCTAAACGGCATGTTCAAGGGAAACATGGAGTTGAGGAATATTTTTGGAAACTGTCCTGCTTCCGGCCCGCCCCTTCCGCGCCTCACCGGTGGATGTGGTCTGCAGAGAGTGCCTTTCACATTTCCATTCCCCTCTGCCGTTCCCCGTGCAGAGGCACTGGAGCAAGTTCCCACGGTTATCCTTTTTGCTCCACGTATCTCCGATTCTATAGGATGTCCTCGTGTCTTGATCGTTGCATCTGTCTGTGTTAGAAAGGAAGCATTTAAATATGTAAGCCAGGTCAAGTTTGTCAAATGCTCAATTCAAAGCTAAAGAAAGAATATAGTAAAGCTCGGTAAGTCATTTTTGGGTGATATGTTTATATTCAGCTGTGGTGCCACGCACATTAAACTTCCAAAAGATGGGATTGCATTTGCGACAGTGGAAAGAAAGCTGTATGATTTAGTCTAGTCTAGCTTGGCTCTGTTTGCCAAAGTTCTTTTCTATCATCTTTCATTCGTTTTATTTTTTTTTCCATAGTTTTCACATCGTTCCTGTGACCAAATTCATTCTCTGGCTTTCTATCTCCCTTCTCTTTCCTTCTCAGGCTCTCCCAGTAATTATTGTATATGATCTGCCTTTCAATACAGGACTTTCTATAGAAAACTAGAAACAATAAGGAAGGCAAGTAGGTTTCAAAATGTCAACCCTCAAGAAGCTATAAAAAGGTAGCAGCATCTCTTTACTCATTAGTTATGTGCAAAATACAGGGGATTGCCAGCTTTTTTGACTAAAATGGTCTCTTCTTCCCCCTACACACACCTGTTTAAAATCACTAACAAAAACAACCTCTTTTGAATTGCTCAGTGTTAAATCACCAATGGAAAAGTGGATTAAAGTGAAATCATAATTTATAACCCAATTATCAAGTCTATGTATTCAATTATCTAGCAAATAGATTGTTTCCATTATAATACAACTTTGCCTGTATGCTATAATGTGAGTGTGGCAGATTTGATTTCTCAATCAGAAAATCGCTGCATTGGGTAAGAAAAAAATAATTAGACAGCTGTCACATAAATACACACCCACATTGACCTTCCACTAGAATGGCAGTCTGAATGAAGATACCATGGCTTGTTAGAGCTTTTTCCAAATCCCCAGCTTAAAGTATTGTCTTCCCTTGAACCTCCATAGCACTATTTTCAGTATTTGTTTCAAAGCCCTTAATATTGAGCTTTGTAGAAGTTAAATATATAAGCCTTTCTCATCTCCCTGACCTACTTACTAAGTGCTCTTGAAGACTAGGCTGATGTCCAATTCACTTTTGCATCCCTATACCATCTTGTGCAAAGTAGGAAGTGAACATAATTTTATAAAATAAATGACTTTTCTTTGAGAAACTTTTCCAAACTTGCTCTTAGAAGAGCTTTCGGGTTTTTTTTTGCTTTTGTTTTAACTTTTTTTTTTTTTTTGAATTGGGAAACAGCGTGTTTTTCCAGGACCCATCAGCTCCAAGTCAAGTAGTTGTTTTAGTCTAATTGTGGAGGGCATGGGGATCAAATCAGCAACCTTGATGTTATGAGCACTGCACTCTAACCACCAGAAAAGTTTTAAATAATAGATAAGAACCTGAATCAGACATCTAATTTGACTTAAATTAAAACATTGTTACCAAGGTCTTGAAAGTCTGATCATCATCATAACATTTTATCAATAAATGCAAACGATCTAATAAGCCAGGTAGTTTCTGGGAAAGATTTGGTCAGAATTGCTATCACTTTCCATGAGAGATTTATTTTTTTATTAGCAAAGAATTCAAATTTGGATGATGAACCCAAGGTGGTTAAATATTTTAAGCAGAAAATATTTAGACTGGATTTTAAATGTATCTACAACACCAATAGTTAATAGCTAATTTGCTTCAACAAACACTACACTTGCTATTAGTTTGAAGTTTCAAAAAAAGAAGTCTCGAACCCCTAGGGCGACAAGTGAGGAAGGTCTCACGGTAATCTTAGAAGAAGCAACAGAGCTGTCAGAGGTCAGCTTCTTCACAGGACTAATAAGCCTATCTAGGAGGTATGGGTAAGAGACGCTCTCCTTAGCCCCAGAATAGACACATAATTTTAACCAATGGGATAATTACTTTTTATTTTCATCAATGGTGCTTACGTATATTACATTTGAAACATGAAAGGAAACCTAAAACTTTAGAACTTTGCTCCATTTTATGCCAATAGTACCCACATGCCCAAAGGTTCATTTGTATGTTACTTGAATGATTTCTTTGCTCTTAATACTTGGAAAAATATCTCAGCGATAATTTAGATTAAATATTTGCAACTAATCTTCATGTCCATAGCCCAGTTGGCATTTCAGTGAATGTTAGTTTTTTTTCTTAGCAGCTGATGGCCTAAGTCCTTATTGAACTAAGTTTTCGTTTTTTGTTTTGTTTTGTTTTAATTTAGTCTTCTATCAAGAAGCAGAACAATCTGGTTATGGAATTTTTCTTGATATCCAAAAGTTACCAAAGTGTGTTGGTATATTGGGTGTGTTCTAAGTGACATCACATTACACTTAGGAATTCAGAAAACAATACCTGGACTCATCTTAACATAAAGACGTAAAACATACTTCTAGAGGTACAGGTGATGCGTCCACTGCCTTCTCCCAGACAAGTACAGTCCACCATCATCCAGCCTTGATAGGGCTTTTCCCAGGTTTCCCCAACAACATAGGAAGTCCCTGCCGCATCATCAAAACATTTCTCAGCTGTAGGAAAATGTAGAGGAAAAAAGAGGGGAAAATAGGTTATTTTGAATTGTGCAGTCTCCCTGTAATTTAAAGTGTATTGTGTAAGCAAAAATCCAGCCACATTTTTTTAAGTGGTACCCTGTTCAAAAAGAAAGGCATGCCCTATAACTAAGCACATTGTAAGTAACCAAAGCGAGAGGAAGCTCAAGGCTAATTGACAGGCAGAAATTCTGTTCCCCTAATCAGTACATGGACTGTGTATTTTCAGCTAGCACTTCTTCTTCACACCAGTATTTTAAGGAAAAAGGATCTATGTATGCACTCAGTCTGTAGGAGACTAAATGCAAAATTCCAATTTAATTATGAATGACCAATTATGAATGCCTAAGAAAAAAATGACAAGAAAGCATTTAAAAATTGCATTTCTGTAAAAACAAATACAACACAAAGCAAAACAAAAGCCTCTCCTGGGCCGGCCGAGTGGCGCAGTGGTTGAGTGCTGGCTTGGGAAGCCAGCGGCCCTGGTTCAGTTCCACATGTGAGAGGGCCAGTGACAATGCCCTCAAAAAAAAAAAAAAAAAAGCCTCTCAATTGGAGAACAATACAGTAAAATTTATAACTAGAAACCTTTAGATTTCTATTTACAGAGTTCAACTGAGGATTGAGACCAAAGGAAACTCAACAATTTTTATTTTGAAAAAAACTTACTAAGGTTTGGCAGAGCACACACAATTTTGTGTTTCAGTCCAGTGTGCACCAATAAAAAAATGTCAAAAGTATCATTTTTTTTCTTTTAAATAACTTCTATCTTGACTAAGGAAAAATCCGAGATCAGATATTAGACAAAAGAAATGACTTCTTCCTAAATCTTTCAACTCTATCTCGTGCTTTTGAAACAAAATTAAGACTTCTATACAAGGTGAGAACTTTTTGATCTGATTCCTTAAGACTATGGATTATAAAACATATCACTATTTAAAATAAAATTCCCATTTCATTATTTTTTGAATTGGAATTCAGATCTCTTGTCCACGCAATTTTGGTTCAGTCCCACCTATTGACTGCATTCCCACCCCTTACTCATCCCTAAGAGTCACTCACCTATGGGCTTGCAGGTCCATTCTCCTTTCCCATTACCAAGACACACACACTCTAACATGTAACCACCAGTCTCATGTGGTCTCCTCCATGTGTCACCGATCTTGTAGGACTGACCCCCTTCGTGGCAGCGGTCTGTTCAAGATAAAAAGCAAATGTTAGAGAGAGTGGGACAGGAAATATTTTTTAAAAAGAATAAGCCTCATGTTCTACCCAAAGTAGGTACTTAGGTTAGCCAAAGTAAAGACACACAGAACAGCTTTCCCATCAGAGACAGGGGAAAGATAACAGTTCTGGTCACTTGGGGTCATTCGATTAAATGTTTTGTTTAAACACAATGGGAAACCACAGAGAAAATTGAATGGTAAAGACAAAGGTCATAAGTCCTGGTTCTCCAGAGGGATTACAGGAAATTGGGTCCTAAAGCAGAAAAGTAAGGCAAAAAGTAAGGCATGGTCTCCACACATATATGGCAGGTTAAGCCCAAGACTAATTCAGTGAAAAAACCATATCGCATATAGTATTTCAGCTTTCAGGAGTGTGGAGAGTCTATATTTTATTCTAGGTTAGAAATGTCATTTTTGGCAGAAAGCAACAGATGTACACATATCAAATGTGGAAATCTGGGCACTTTTCTAGGATGTTAAACACAATGGCGCAACCAAAGGCTAAACTGTCCACTAGACTGTAAATCCTATGGACCACTAACTTTTTAAGATTTGCACGTAAACTTGGATAAACCCTGGCATCAAGTATGGGGAAAGCAGACTGGACTTATTCACAAGGGACTGACTTGTTCTTTTGGACAGAAGCCTTTAAAGTGACTTATATGTAAAGGATAGGTTTAAAAAAATAATACATACTATGTTAATAGAATCTATTGGTGACACAGTGAATTATACTGGAATGAGTGCCTCAGCTAAACTAGAACTGATGAACCAATCCAGTCCCCAAAGTACTCTGGAAACATTATTAGACTAATCATTCCGTATTATCCCTGGGAATAGAGAGATCTGCTTCCTGGGTATAAACTATTGGTCACAAAGAAACCAGACTGTTTCTGTGGGATGCAGGGGGTGTCCACATTGTAAGCAAGAAGAGCAGACCGTCCGCACAACAGCTAATTCACTCTTCCTGACCATCGTGCTAGTCACTGCAGAGAATCACATGACCTGTCTGGCTTGAAAATGCCTCTAAGCACATACGTATGTCTTACTGGAATGGAACCCAGGAGATTCACCTCGATTACCCTATGTGTACACAGGCAGACACACTCTTAAACCCACACCGACCAAACGCTGATTCTCCCTGTGCTCAGAGCCATCTTCCAGAAGCACAGGAACCAGCTGGGTGGCCACATAAGAGTAGCTGGTCACCTGGGATAAATCCCCAACTTAGGAAGATCCACCCATGGATAACAGAAAGTGACGGTGAGAGCAATGGAGAAATGCATATTTATGATAGTTCAGCATCATTTTACAGAGTGTCTTTCTTACTTGCAATGGTGCAGCTTATTCTCCTTCGCCCAGCCCCGATGCAGGTACAGTCCCATATCATGGAGTCTTTAGGACGCTCATAAGTGTCGCCCACCCGGTAGGTGTTCCCAGTGTACTTGTCAAAGCAAGTCTCTTCAGCTGAGGAGAGAGGGAAAGTCCAGTGAGCCTCACAGCTGTAAAAGCTTTTCTAGCCCACTACCTCATTCAAAGGAAAGCTCACTTTTCCATTCTAGGAGTAGCAGCACAGTACAACAGAAAGTTTTCAAAAACTGAAGTGGGAGATTTTATCGTGGACTCCAATAAAACCTCAGCTTTTGAACTTGGACACGTTCTCTAATTTTCTGTAAAGTAACTTCTATTGTAAAGGATTCTCAGGCCCTTAAGAAAAAGTCAGACGTGTGAAAGAATGGCTTCAGTTCATGTCCCTGACTCAGAAAGTCAAACCGAGGTCCACATAAAAAGCAAACAATTTGACAAGCCCCACCCCCACCAGGCACAGTCACTTGTTAATCCTACTGTTTCCATTTTAGCCTCATCTGTGTTTCTTTTTAAGAGTTGCTATAATTTACAAGAAACCTATCAATGGTCACATAGGAACGAGACCTTTGAAGTGGTTTTGTGTAAAAAAAAAAAAGTACTTTACAATACAGTGCCCAAAGTGTTTTCTGGCCCATAATCTTACAGTTTAAGACTTGCAATTACTTTCTAATTAATTAAAAATTTATAAGCAAGTGTTTTTGGAGGGAGAACACACAAAACTCTTCCATTGTCTCATCAAAACCTTTGGGAGATTAAAACCAGGAGGAATGACATGGGGATACATTTGTGCTTTTGTTTTAAAGAAGAAAGCAGTTATTAAACATGTTAAAGAGGAAATGACAGATCATTCTATTGGAAAATGGTGTATTTTTACTAATGCTAAGTTTAATTAACAAGCACCCTCTTCCCATCCATTACAAGATGCTAACTACAGGTTCCCCACCGCTCACCTTCAGGTTTACTCTCGCAGTTAAAGCCGCGGCTCCCTCCATAACAGGTACAAACCAAGGTGTTGCCCAGGTAGGTGCGTTCCCATTGCTGGTTTATCTGATAGTGATTCCCATTGTCAAAACAACCAGCTATAAGGAATTGAAGGGAAATGTTATTACATTTGCATCGCTCCTTTTCTCAAATTATAGAATTTTCGTGCACAACTAAATTGATGAGCCTAAGCAACAAATACAGAAAAATAAGTTAATCGTCAGAGCACTAGGGGAAATAAAAGCAGTATTCCACTAAAATGCAGATATAGAAAAGAGCTAGTGAGTTAACCTCAACTTGTACACGTAGATATTTAGGTATTCTTTTTTTCTTTCTTTTAATTTAGCTAAATGTTATACAATGATGTCATTTCCATCTGGCCAGGGGTCTACATCAAAGCAGTGGAAACATTTGGAAGCACAGATAGCTGAAATTACATTTTAAACTGAGCAAGGAACTTCAATGCTCTTCTGGGGTAATAAGTCAAGGGGGCAACTTAGCCAAGGCAAAGGAGGGTGTGTCTTTGAAACACTAGCAGAGAATTCCGATCTGTGTTCTTGGAGAAGCGTGCTGACGGGCCTGAAGGCAGATAAACCACATCTTCCAAGTCAGGAACAACAGAGCGATGGCGCTACCTTCTTCCCACCCCCACTCTGAAAATATTTAACCAGTGACTTCGTACCACAAAACATAGGAAGGACCCCAGTACGCCCAACTGACAATGTAAAAGCGTGTCTTGTTTTTCTCTTTCCAGGTCAGTTCTAATGAGTTCTGACCTCTCGGGAGGTCGACCTGCCCTGCCTGAGGAGGGCTGCTAGGAGCACAGCAGGACATGGCAGGGCCCCCATCTATTTATCCTCCCATGTATGGTCTTTTCCTAGGCCCTCAGAACCAGCCTACTCCAACCACGACCCTTTTGTGTCCACAGCCGGTTTCTCTCATTCAGGCGTGCACACGCGCGCGCGCGCGCAAAACTTGAGCCACAACTTTGGTTGGCTTTATGGTCGCCCTTGAGCAACAGCCTGTTTCAGCCCCGCGGTCAATACTCACGCTTGCCTTGGCTGACAGCCACCGGGGACTGGGGCTGAATGATTTGCTGAGCCTGTCTCTTGCTCCTCCAGGCTCCGGCGGAGGGCAGCGCGATCCCCAGGGACAGGGCTGCCAGCAGCAGCGCCCTGGGCCCCGGACCCCTGAGCATCCTGAAACCGTACGGGGGACAGACGCCCTCCCCAGGAGGCAAGTTGCCACCAAGTTTGGTTCCCCTCGCAACCTGCGGGAAGAGTCCGTTTCAGTGCCTCCTGGAGGAGGGGTGAGGGGTGGGGGTGAAGCCTCCCAGAAGGCAGGGGTCAGAGGATGGGGAAAGGGACGGGTTGAGAGGAAGGAAAGGACCAGAGAGAGAAGTGGCGGCTGCAAGTCCCGGCTCGCGCCTGGGCTTCCCTCTCCTCCCCCTGAACAGTGCAGCCGGCGCGGGCGGCCGAGCCGGGACAGCAGGGGTTTATATGGGACAGTCCCCTCCCGCCCCCCACGAGGCCCGGGGCGTCGGGGAGGAGGGACCGCTCCGCCTCCCCCCCCCCACCCTCCTCTCGCCGCCGCCGACCGCGAGCCGATTGGCTGGGGCTCCGGGTGACGTCAGGGGGACTGTGGGTTCGCCGCGAACAAAAGAGATGCTGATCGCCCGCCAGGATTGGGGCGAGAGAACTTTTTTTTTTTTTTTTTTGGTTTCCTTTGCGGTCGTCCAACTTTTTTAGGGCTGAGGGGGAGGGATGGGAAGCGGCTGGAAAAGGGTAGACAGGGAGGAAAGGGAGGGGCTGCAGTTCTGTGGAGCGAAGGGGGCTGCAAGGCTTCCTCCGTTCCCCTCCCCCCCTTTCCTTTGCTTTCTTATTGTGGGGCGGGGGTGGGGGGAGAGGACATTTCATCATCTCCGAAAAAAAAAAACACAAAAAAACCTCTGCTCACTGGAGGAAGGTATTTTGGGGGAAGGAAAAACCCATAAAATAGCCACCACCTTGCAGCTGTAGGAATGTAGACTTTGCAGTCCCAGGGCGGGGCGGGCCTGTCTCCTGTTCCCTTTCTTCCCTCCCGTGTGCACCGACTTGGGACTCAGTTTCTTTGCCTTCACAGCTCCCTGTTGCAGACGTGAGCCCTTGCCCACGCTGGACCTGCCGGGGGCTGAGGAAGGTGCTAGCTGTGCAGCTCAGGGGCAAAGCGAGTCTTTCATGAGCTTCAACTAAGTACCAGGAGTTCCGCGGGACGCCTGGCGGAGCTAGGGGAAGTTCAGGGAACGAGGTTACTTTGGAAAGGAAAAAAGCAGTTAGCTTTTTTTTTTTTTTTAATATGCAGGATAATCTTTCTTTCCGGGGTATGGGATAGCCGTTTCCACTGAAAGTGCCATCAGTCGTGGTCGACCTGAAAACTGGAAAGTTGGACCGGCTATGGAGGTTTTCTTGCTGTTTGCCCGTTAACACAAAGCAGAGATCGTGTTGGATTCGCTGAAACCCAAGAAAAGACCGTTTACAGTTTTGCCTCCTAGAGTTCCTTCGTATTAAAATAATAATTTGGCATTTTTTTTGTGTGTGTGGATGTAATTCAGTTACATCACAGAATTCCCCTTCCTTAGCCCCGCCGCCAGATTATATATATATTTCAATTACTATTTACTCCAAGAATGTGGAAAGTTCCCATTTAAGATTTCTCCCTCTTTTCCTCTCAACTCGGAGGGTGGAAACGGAATCTGAGAAGTCCTCTAACATTTAGCAACTCATCAATCCTTTTTCAGACATCCAAGTAACACTTGCTTTTCAATTTCTTCAAAAGGAGCCCACAACCTTCTTCAGTAATTCCTGAGAGTTTCAAAGTCAAATTTTTGCCTGCTAGTTATGTTAGCATGCAGACTTCTCGTTTGCTTTGCGAACCTGTGAAAGCTACTAGCAAAATATGTTTATTTCTTCAAGTACTTGTTTTCTCCAAAAGTTCCAACTTAGGTAACTGTTATGGGGTAATTCAAACTCTATGGTTTATAAAATGCCCAACACATGAAAGACACAAAACTAACACTTGTGTTTTATTAATGCAGGGAAATTTCAAAAGCAACAAATATCAGTTTCCTACAAGTAGTGTCAAAAAACTTGAATTTTTGTGACCAACATTTCAAGTTGAAAGAATGCCATGGATTTCCCAAATTTAGAGTCCCATCTAGGTTAGAGTTGGGGTTTGTTTGTTTGTTTGTTTGTTTTGAATTTCTCATCATCACTTGACAGACCGGTTTCTCTTTCAAATACAAAAGGGTCTCTTGTAAATTCTTAGTAAATTTCTGGGAAGCTGGGTGTTCCTTCCAGAGGTAAGGATACCTGGAAATCAGGATGTAAGAAAGATAGACCTTAGGCTAAAGCTTTCTTAAAACATAGATTCTGGAGGGAGGAAATAAGTGATTAGACAAGTATTTTGTCAACCAAAAACATGATAGTTTAATATATTTACTGTACTCAAAATACATTAGAATAATATACATATGAGAATTTGGAAGAAAAAAACCCACCTTACATTCCAGAAGAACTTTTATATTTAAACCCCATTGAAATGTAATTTGTTTAAGGAAATGGTATACCTTTAATGCCTCATAAGCAAAAATTTAATAATATTTAACTGAATTTTACAGGAATGCTTGGGAGTTTACCCTTTTACTTGAAAGTTGTTTGGTTTTTTTCTTAAACTTTGAAGATAGAGACATTTTCTTAGTTAAGATAACAAGGCTTGTTGTTTCATTATCAAAATCCCTTTTAACTATGTAAATCTATTATCTTTAGAGAGAGAATTAAATCTTGAAGACCACTTGACTTCCTTGTAACTTAACTGCCATGTGTAGTGTCAAAGAGTCCCTTCAAATTCCTAAAGACCATTTTGACAGGGGAGGTTTTTCAGTAGACACTGTCCTTTGACTTGTATGAAATATCCTTGGATTTCTTTTTCTCATCTCGATTTAGAGAGGGAAAGGCGAGCAAAGATACAAAAAGTAGATTCATAGGTGCCTGGGGGCTAGGGCTGGGAACAGGAATCAATTGTAAATGGACACCAGTAATCTTATTGGGGTGATGGCAATAAATGCTCTAAAACTCAGTCGTGATGGTGGCTGCACAACTTGGTAAAGTTACTAAAAATCATTGACTTGTACACTTAACATGGGTGACATTTATGGTACGGTACGGTATCTAAAGTTGTTTTTAAATACTTGACTAAAAAGTAGTATTTCTTTACTCTTTTTTACTTACACCATCTCCTGAATTTGTGTCAAGGACACGCTTTAGGGTGGCCACAGCACATAAAAGGTGTCCTAATTTCTTCATGTTTCCAAGAGGAAGTTTGCCTTTAATACAGTAGTGGATTCTTCCTTCTATATTAGTAATTCCTTACAAAACCTAGTATTTGTGTGATGGCATGTATGTGGTAGAGACAGAACAAATCTTCATTTAGGACTCTGAGTTGTTTTTTCTTGAAATTGCCATGGGGATAAGATTTTTCCGGAACTAAAGTCAACTCAAATTTTCAGTAACAAAAAGGAGCACATAAGTTTGTGGGAAGCGGGGGAGTGTTATTTGGATGTTTCCTTGTTGGAGAAGGTTAGTGAGGAGCACGAGGAAGTATGGAAATCTGAACTGAATTGACTTCATTTGAGTTTGAAGATTATGGTTAAGCACAAGAAGAATTTATCAGATCAAGTCATTTTTAAAGGACTGAAATCAAAACAATTTAAGGGATAAGTTTTAAAAGGCAATTTCTTCCATGTTTAAAAAAAATGGGTTTCCTTTTAGAGTAATGAACACGTTGCAGACAACACTCCTCCTAGCCAAATCGCCTGCCTATTAAAACAAAAAAAAAAACCTTATCTCTGACAAAAAAGAACTTCTCAGATGCCATTGAGTTGCATTTAGATGCAAGTAGCCTGTTTTTCCTGAAAACCTTTGGTTTTTATCTTGTTCTTAATCTCTTTCAGTCCCCTGAGAGAGGAGGCCAATGACTAAGTGACCTTTGGAACTTTCTTCCTTTAAGAGCCTGGAGTATCTTTTTTCTATTTCATGGTCTCCTATAGGTAGGTTGGATGAAAATAAATTACAGTCGTTTTGTTTCTTGATTTTCTTTTTTTTTTTGAAAAAAAAAGGGGGGGGGGGGAGGAGTATGAAATCCTTCCCCTCTTCTTCCTTTGAAAATAGCCAAGCTTGCAAAACTGCTACTCATTAAGCACAGGTGTGAGAATGGAAATAAATTGCCCCATGGGCAGCCCTCATGGGCAGCATGTCTACGGTTTGCTTCAAACTGACAGGACACCTGCCACCAGGGAGAAAATACTTGATAAGGGCTTTAAATTATGGCTTGAAAGCTAGCCAGTTTTCACTTCATAAGCATTTTATTTATATTTTAAGTTGCTTTATTACTTAATCAGCACTTTTATTTATTTATTATTTTGAGGGCAGTGTCACTGGCCCTCATACTTGGGACCCGAACCGGGTCGGCTGGCCCATAGTCAGCACTTTTAAAAGCCTTAATCTATGCCCTTTGTTTCTTAGCAAAAGGATTCTTTTTTCTCATGAGAGGGATTGTAACTCCCAAAAGTCTTTGAGAAGGAGTCTAATTCATCCAGTAAAATGGAATTAACTACTGTGTCGCTGGAACACTTAACCAAAACTGTGTTATAGAACATTTCAGCTTTCCAAGATAGCGGTTTCTGGGAAAAGTTTAATTTTTTGAGTATTAGTGTTCCTTTTTCCAAGTTTGTTTTATGTTGCGTTGATGGCTTTAAAAGTTGTTTTGAAAGGCTGAAAAAAAATTTAATATTAAAATATTTCCAGAATTTAAATTCTTTTCTATCCTTTATACATTTATATACTTTCAGGATTTTATATGCAGCTAATCATGAAGATTGTGTCAGATGCTTAAAAACCACCATAAACATTATCTCTTAAGCAAATTTTTATGCCCTACCTCTTAAACTTTATGCTGACAAAAGACTACTGTAATATAGGTGGTCAATACTTTTTATGTTGACTGTTTCTATTGATTAAGTGGTTATAATAAATCAAAGACAAATCTAACTAAATTATAGAAATACAAGTTGAAATATAATTATCATTAAATGTCTGCTAAACCATTTGCTAGGTAAATTTGATATATTCCTTCATTAGCTATGAAATTTTACTGAAATGGAATGGAAGTTTAAAATCATTTCATTGTAAACATGAAAAACTAAAGCAAACCGAAGTATGTTCACAAGGCCATAAAGATTTCAGTATCTGAAGAAAAATACGATTAAATAACTAGATTTTATTAAGCACTAACTCTGAGCCAGACCCGGTACTAAGTGTTTTATATGCTTTTTTTTTTTTCATTCAACCATCAACAACTCTCTGAGGTAAGCACTGTCATCTTCTCACTCTTACCGATGAGGGTACAAAGCTTAGAAAACTAACGAGAATGAAACTTGCTGAATCACCAGCTTTATAGAAATTGATCTTGTTAATGATCTCCCTCTGGGACAGTATGGGCAAAGCAATTGGCTAAAGGATTTTGTGGGTGACTTCTCCAACATAAGCCTAATTTAATCAGAAGTCACACAGCATCTTTCTAACTGACATGCTACCAGTTTTCACCTGTTGTATCCAGGACTATTCTTTTATGGACCAATTTCCTTCAGATGGGCTGCGTTTTGGCATTTGGAATCAGACGTGGACGTGGACGATTATTACCTCTGACTGTCCACTACACTACGAGACTGATAGACACCATCTTCTGTCTTATTTACTCTGCATGCCCAGCATTGGTCACAATGCACCATTGGGTAAGTATTAATCCTTGGCACTTAGGAATGAAAGGATAGAAAGACAGAAGAGAAATGTTGTCCCACTGACATTTAGTCATTATTTATCCAGCCAGGCACATTATGAAGTGTCCTGCATATGTTAGTTTATTGTCAAAGCAGCTGCCAAAAATAGATAGTAATAGCCCCATTTGCTCTCTGCGGGTCAGAAAGTTTAAAGGTGATTTTTAAGCTTATGCAGTAGAGAGAGACAAAGCTGGAATTTAGATCAAGGTCTTCCTGATACAAAAATTCAGGTTCTTCACCAAAGCATGCAAGGCTTCCCCCAAAGAGATTTTACCCCCTATAAGTTATAAGAAATTTGGGGGGAAAGCAGTGGTGGTTACTTTGTTTTCATGCTCTGCCCTTCACTGCCTTTCTCTGCCCTGCGGCTGACCCCTTGAATTGTCCACCAGCTCCTGTGCTGGTGGAGAGCAGGAGGACAAAGGGTACTTTTTCTGAAGCCTGCTTCCGCTTCAGGTTCACATGCTGGTGGCAGCCATCTCCCTCCAGAACATGCAAACATACATTCTCCAAAGGGGCAATATTGAGAGCAAAGGGTAGTTCTTGCCAGAGAGGAGGTGGTAAAACAAACAACTCAACCCTACCTGATAAAATCTTATTCATTAGTTGGTCATGTATCTCATAGGGTAGAATTTAAATTAGATTTAATTTTTCTTGGGGGTGGGGATGATAACTAAAAAGAAATGGGGAGGAACCCTGGTCTGGAACAGCAGCTGCTGCCAGGCTGTTCTTCCAGGCTCCAGCCGTCACTGGCTCCATCCTGGTGACAGCAGCCCTGCAGAGAGAAACTTCCTCCTCTGCTGGCCACTGGAGCTCAACATCCCTTCTTTGTCCCTTGGCTGTGCCCACACCTCTTTAAACAGTACCTTTATCAGTCTTTCCATGAAAACCATTTGGATTCTGTTTCCTGATGAAACCCTGGCAATTTAAATTCTAACAATCTAACCATGACATAAACAGTTTACATAAGCTATGGTTTAAGTCATAAATGGTAGCAAAATTGATTTAGGACATATGAATTATTTTCCAAACTTAGCAACTGATGTTATTACTTGATGATTTCTCCTTGTATTGCATGTGTCTTGAATTCTCTCTCTCTCTCTCAATCTCTCTCTCTCTCCCTCCCTCCCTCCCTCCCTCCCTTCTGAATCTTTGCCCCTCAAATACTGTATCTTTCCCAGATTAAAATGCTGTGATAATAGGAACAAATGACCTAGTGATCATAAAACGATAGAGAAAAGTAACAAGGATTTTATTTTTTAAGTATATAGTATTTGCCTTAACTACCTTGAAAATAATTTGATTTGTCTATGAATTAATTTGGTTCACAAAAAGAAGCTGCAATCAAGAGCTCTACCACATCAGAAACAAATTTATCTTTAAAAGTCCCTCATTAATCTGCAAGTGTCATATTTGTAAAAGCTAAAACACTTTTACTCATTTTTCACATTTATAAAAATGCAAGTTTTGTTTTTAAATTCATTTTTTATACTGAATAATTAAGCTGAGAGCTTGTAAAGTCAAAAAACTTAGCTTACTCAGATTTACTTGCTATAAATTCCCAGATCTTGCCGATATTTAGTGCAGATAAATTCTTTATGTGGAAACAAAAACTTCTTGGACAGACCTGATGCATCAGTATGTATTTGTACCTCAAAGACTTTCAAGCAAAAACAAGGAAAAACCTGACATATCTTTAATTTTAGAATACACTGTGATATTAGAAACATAACTATTTCTGAAATGCTTTGAAACTTCTCATAGCGTTCTGTTGATTTTTCAACTGATTTTACTCATCATTTGAAAACTGTAGATTCCATTTATTTTGGGGTAAATTTAGAAACTAAAAGTAATTATTAGCTGTGTGTGATCAGTAATTCCTTTACGTCTTATCTTAACCATGCTTGATACTTTATCCTCTATTTTTACACCAAAGTGATCACATTTTTGTCAAAAATCTTGAGAGATTCCTGATACTTTACCAATTTACACATAGAATTAATCTTCCCAGTTCCTTTGCCCAATTAAATTTTGAAGCAAAATAATATAAATATTTATAGACCCAAATTATGAACCCATTTCAGTGTAGAAGAGCAACAATAAATAAATATAATATAGAATTACAACTAGAACTTCAAATTCGTTCTGATAATTTTTAACCTCTCTGAAAAACTATGATTTTCAATTTAGGCACACAATATATGAAATTAGAAGGTATTCTCCTTACTCATGAAATCTTTGTCTTTTAATTGTTCTTTCTCAAATTTGGGTTTTAATTATAGACTAATTAAAATTGCTTACATAAAGTTACTACTTAGACAATTGACTCCAATATTTCGGCAAATTGTAATTCTGTTCATTCCCAAATTATAATATATGGTTTAGAGAGACTTATAGTTAGAGAATTTTAGAAAAATTAAAAACATGGACATATTATTTTCTCTAAAATGTTCATGTAAATGTTTCTCTAAATGATAGCTTTATTTAGGTATAATTGCTATATAATAAGTTGCATATATTTAAAATGTAGGATTTGATAACCATTGACATATGTAAACACCCAAGAAATTCTCATCACAGCTCAGATAGTGAACATATCCATCACCCCCAAAAGCTTCCTGTGCCCCTTGGCAATCCCACCCTCCTGCTTTGCTATCCCAAACAGCCTCTAATGTATTTTCTGTCACTATGGATTAGTTTGTGTTTTCTGGAGTTTTATATAAATGGAGCCATATAGTATATATGACCTTATTTGGAGATATGGTCTTTACAGAGATAGTCAAGTTAAAATGAAGTTATTTATTGGGGTGGACCCTAATCCAATATGGCTGGCACCCTGATAAAAAGGGAAAATTGAAGAAAGACATGCACACAAAGAGAAAGACATGTGAACATGAAGGCAGAGATCAGGGTGATGCATCTACAGCCAAAGCTGGCCCTTAACCCACCAGAAACCAGTAGAGAGGCCTGGAATAGATCCTTCCTTCATAGCCTTCAGAAGGAACCAGCCCTGCTGACGCTTTTATCTCAGACTTCTGTCTCCCAGAACCATGAGACAGTAGATATTTATTGTTTAAGTCACCCAGTTTGTTGTGCTTTGTGACTGTAATCAAGCAATCTAATACAAGTACTCATGGTATTATGATAAGAAGAGTGTTAGCGATGAATTTAGATTAAGAAATAGAGCTTCCAAGGCATAACATAGCATGCCTAAAGGCAAGATCCTAGTCAGCCAAAATGTTAGGATGGTTGACTTTTTGGCCCATGCTCTTTCATGCAGATGTCATTTTGCCACACATTATGCATAGGAAATAAAGATAGGCAAGACATAGGTTTTACTCTTAATAAATATAAAATTTAGTAGCAAATTTGGCAGGGATGAAAAAGTTTGATTTATACACTGTTGGCAAGTGTGTTTGTTGAAAAAAGCATATATGTGCACAGATTTTAGAAGTATAAATTGGTGCATTCAAAGGGTGTTTTGGCAATATTGAAAATGCACATTATTAAAATGTGGTAGATAGAGCACATGCGTTTTATCTAAACCCTCCTGAAACCACTAACAGGAACTTGGAGAACTACTATGATAGTTCAGAGACAACAACAGTAAAAAAACCCACAAAAATAAAGAGAATACAAAGAATACTGACAGCAGGTAAGAGATATCAACAAAATTTTGGAAGAAGGAAAGCAGACAGAGAAGCGCTAACTAAGGTCACAGAACAAGCCAATGTGAAGAAGTTGATTTGCGTTCAAGAAACTTTGAAAGGCTCTATAATCAGAGACACAAGGTGCCTCTGAAGGTGGGAAGAAAAGTGGGACCCAGAATTGTTTGAAAATCTCTATGTAAGGAGCAACTGGATACCCTCTTTAATCCCTCCCAAGCCAAGGACTAACCACGCCTCCCTCCCCTTGTCCAGGCAGGAACCAGGAATATTACTGTCTAGATGAAACCAGAAAAACTCTAGACCCAGGTTTTAGAAAGGTGGTAGAGGTGAAGCACAGTGCTGAAAATGGGAAAGAGTGAAAGTCTACATGTTTACTCTTCATGTGGCAGATTGGAGAATTTCTCTCTGGACTTAGTCTCTTTGGAAATAATGACCTAGAGATAAAATAAAATAGTTGGATCCCAACCCAGTCTCCAACAGTGACGCCAGTGAGTCAGTAAACTCCACTATGGGCACAGTTTCCATCAGATCTTAGTGCCTTGATTCTAAATGTGGATAGATAGCCAAAGGTCACCCAACATTTGAGGAAAGCCTCTAACACAACAAAAGATCAAAATGGACTTAAAGAAGGCAAAACAAAAAGATTGGAATAAGAAACAAGGCAAGAAATAGAAGAAAATGGAAAAACAAAAATAAACCCCCAAAATCAGTGACTATAGAAAGAGAAGATATTGTATGGATAATTAAACAAAACAAGTAGTAATCTATATATGTATGGGCATTCAGAAAGCAAGAAAGAGCTCAGAAATTAAAAAATAAGGTAGCAGGAATGCTGCATATTGATTTTTACTAAAATCATGGTGGAATTGGAAAGATGAGAGAAAGGAAAGTGTGTTTAAGGAGTGAGTTAGGTAATGGTGGAAAGAAAGAAGGGAGGAACGGAGTAAGACCACTTGTTTTTCTTTATAAACCTGATAGCACTATTTATCTTTTGATAAAAATAAAATTATACAAAGCAAAATAATAAGAAAAAAGAACTCTCAGATTTAAACTGAATATGCTTAATTTTTCTAGTACTTGAGACAGATATTGTAGTTTCCTCTGTTTCAGTAACTTTCCAAGTTGGAAGGATAATGAGAGACCACGACAAGTGAGAGAATTCTACTACCCAGACCCTAGAAACTGTCTCTGGCAAACAGGAATTATTTCAGCTCCTAGGGAAAGAAAGACAAATGGTTGTTCCTAGACCCAGATACCTCAACATGTTGTGACCAACGGGACTTGTGAATAATGAGGGGATTGTAGATACTGGGTCAGAAATCAGCAGGGAGGAGCAGTGGTTATTTCCAGAATGTGCTGATGATCTAGTGTATATCTATTAAAAATGTTAAAAATTATACCATAGTTATACTGCATTAAATAAAATTAAATGAACACTAAAAAAAAATGCACATGCTTTGTAATACAGTAATTCCCAATTCCTCTAGTTTTAGGACACCTAATTTAACCCAAAGATTGGCAAATGTAGGGGCCAAATCTAGCCTACCTTTCGTTTTTGTGCAGGCTATGAGCCCAGAATAGTTTTTAGACTTTTAAATGGTTGGGAAAAAAATCAAAAGAATAATACTTTATACCATGACAAAATGATGTGAAGTTCAAATTTCAGTGTTCATAAATGAAATTGTATTGAAATACCGCCATGCCCATTTTCTTACATATTATTTCTGGCAGCTTCCGTGCTCCAATGGCAGTTACATAGTGACAGAGGCCAAAGCACTACAAAATTGAAATTATTTACTATTTATCCCTTTAGGAAACAAGTTTGCTGAACCCTGGTATAGATCATCTGAGTATAATATCCTTCCAGGTTATTATATTTCCCCTAAACTTTTTAGTTGTTTTGCTCACACCCAATTCAAAAGCAATACTTGATTTTATTTTTTTGGCATATATTATCTTGTTTATATTTTTTTGACATTCAATATTATTTTATATTAATTTCAGGAATATAAAATGTGCTTAGACATTTATATAATTTAAGAAGTGATCCCCCTAACTAGTCTAGTACCCACCTGGCACTATACATAGTTATGACAATATTATTGACTATATTCCCTATGCAAAAGCAATATTTTAAATGTCTCAATTTTATTGCATCTTTCCAAAGTAATTCAAATTACTTTGAATAGAAAATGCTCTCTTTTCACATTTCTATTTCAAAATTCAAAAATATTTAACTAAATTTCATGCTTATATAAAAACAAATATAACTGGAATCAACAGGTTGGTACCCAACAACTGACCCCTGGTAAACGTTTATTTCAACTGATAGCAGTAGAAGAGCATTGACATGTTGAGAGGGACCATGGGCTTTGGGGCATACATTGGGCATCACTAGTATATTTTATGGAAAAAAAGCAGAACGTAGGTTAATACAGTAAGTGGGTTAAGGGGAAGATGTTTAAGAGGCTGTACATTGAAACTGCAGTCTGGGGCTGGCCAACTGGTGCTGTGGTTCAGCGCTGGCTTGGGAAGCCAGCGACCCCGGTTCGGTCCCACATGTAAGGGCCAGTGACACTGCCCTCAAAAAAAAAAAAAGAGTGAATGTTATTTGGGCCGTCCGAGTGGCGCAGTGCTTAAGAACTAGCTTGGGAAGCCAGCGGCCCCAGTTCGGGTCCCACATACGAGGGCCAGTGACACTGCCCTCAAAAAAAAAAAAGAAACTGCAGTCTGGTGGTTTCAGTGGTTTGATTTGCTCTCCCCAACTAAAGTAAACCTTCAAAGGGCAGAGATCATCCTTACATTTCTTTTGCATCTTTCTTCCAAGTGTGGAACGCTTAGCTGAGCACATGACAAATGATCAATCAATATATGTTGGGAGGTGACGAAGCTTCTATAAGCCAGAAGTGACAATTCCTGGGGTAAGTTAGTTCTCATAGCTACATAGAAAAGCTTGCTCAAGCGCTGATTTTAGACCCTCAATATGTTTTGATTTGTGATGCTGTATTCTTTTTTTTTTTTTGCCATTCTCCCAAAAGATGTATCATATTTCGTGATGTATGTTTATGCTTTCTCATGTATTGTTTCAATACTGGGTTTTTCTTAAGCAGCAAAATGCAAAGAAAACTCTCCTGTCAGAATTGCTGATGTGAAAGAAGACCATAAGGTTCAAATGACCTCACAGGGCATAAAACATGGTGAGTGAAAATGGGCTCACTACTTGTTGATCATGAGACAGATGAGGATGCTTTGGCCAGCTTGCTGAGTGTTGGTGACATGGAACAGTGTACTGCACACTGCCTAAACTTAAGTTATCAGATGTCCTTAATACTGACAACAAAAAAAGAACTATCTCGGAAGGCCCATCGTTATATGTAATTTATATTTCTTGCTTTAGTCATTTTCATTTTTAGCTACCCAGGAATATGATTAAGAATCTGTAGTAGTACAGCCTAATCTAAGGTCCCTTGTTATTCTAAGAGGAAAATGGTTTTGTGTTGAAAATTAACCCAACATTTTTTTTTTAAAGATTTTATTGGGGAATTGGGGGGGGGAACAGCGTTGGGGAATCAGGGAAGGGGAACAGACAAGTTGCTGTCCTTTTGTTCTTCAGTCTAGTTGCAGAGGAAGTTGCTTCACTGGCCCATGTTGGTATCATCACTGCGCTCTTCCCGGATGAAGCAGATCAGTCGCCGGCCTCTGGATGGTTGCTCACCACGGCTATTGGCAGCTCATGCTGGCCGCCGGCCACTCACTGTAGCCCATGGCAGCCCACTGCAGCAGGGGCTGCAGCCTATACCATTGCCGGGGCTCGCAGCCCAGCTCCAGGTAGAGCTGTTGTTAGCTGTAGAGGGCAGTGTCACTGGCCCTCATATGTGGGATCCAAACTGGGGCCACTGGTATCCCAAGCCAGCTCTTAATCAATGCGCCACTCAACCGGCCCAACCCAACGTTTTATAACATTTCAGTGTAAAATTACTATTAAGTTCTAAATATGTATAATCTAGTATAGGAAGCATTGATAGAAATTGGGTTATTAATTTTATTCTTCATTTGCCTTATGGTTATAGGAAAAGTACTTATTTTTATAACTTAATCACCCTCTTCTATAAAAACTATATAAAATTGTATCTACCTACATTATTAATATATCATAAAGATGCATAGGAATATGAGTGATCTACAGAATGACAATTATGACTTTTGGTTTTATGATATTCATCAATTAGTATTTTCTATATAGTTGGCACTCAGGTCTCTGCTTTGTCAGTTTATGTCTTCGTGACCTTGACTATGCTTTAAAAAAAAAATTTCTGTGCCTCAGTTTCCTTATTTGTAAAACAGTTGTGCTGAATTTGATTATTTCTTACTCGTAGGTCTAAAAAATTACATGATATTAAAATAGCTCTTGTCAATTACAATTTTTTAACTTTGCTTTAAGAAATATCTGAATATAAAATTATGACACATTTACACTTGCTAAGTATTCTTGTGCATATTTTGCCTATACCCAGACTCTCAGAATCTATATCTTAGCAAGGAATACGGGTTTGTATCCTAAACTTGCTTTTGTTGCTAAGTAAGACAAAAGGGAAAGACCTAAGCCTTTACTCCTAGCAAGAATAAAAGCTTTGTTTCTCCTTTCTGTTTAAGTTATCAAAAGATTTTGTTACTCTACTTTATGATTTCCCACTTTTGGGCTCCCTCAAGGTGGGAAGTGCAGATGATAAAACAGCCATCTCTTCCCTGCCTGAACCTGAATAGACAACTCATGGGGGCTAAGATGAAGGAAGTGATTCGGTACAGAGCCAGGTAAATTTGCTCAGAATTAGGGAGTCCTATCTGTCAGTTGCAGGCCCCACTGGAATGGAGTGATCCACACAGGGCATACGACTACCCCAGGAAGGCCAACAGCTTGGAGAAACAGGGAAGCAATGCAGACCTCAGTGAACAAGTATGAACCCAGAGGAGAAAAAGGAGCGCAAAGTCAAGAAAGCTTGTCTGGTTATTCTTCCCAAATTGACAAATGCAGTAAATCACTTCACATGTCCAGAGGAGAGACAAAAATGCTCAAAAGGTCAAAGAGAGTTATCAGGATTGTGTTTATGAAAGATCATCAGGAACAGGATAAAGGCATTCCCTTTCTAAATCTATGATCATAGTCACAACTAGCTACGTTCTCTAGAAAGAAACTTTTGTGAATTTTTTGAAAACTTAGAAAATGCTAAGATATGATATATAAAGCAATTTAATATAACTTTTCAAGTAGATTTGTCTGTCATGAAACCACCCTTGGCTCTACATTTGCAGATGCTCTTTGCAAGGAAATGTATGCATGTGCTTAACATTTATCTTCAATATTAACTGTGTTAGTGTTACTGTTGCTTACTTTGACATTTTCGTTTTAACATTTCTATTTGGGGGAATTAAAAAACACTTGACTTCAAAGGAGCTGTAACTCATTTTCACAGTCTGAGTTCATGTGAGCGCTTTAGAAGAAACTTCAGGAATGGCTTTGAATGGATTTGAAGAATGAAATGGTTTCTGAGAAAATATTTAAGACGATGCCATTTAGAAGTTAAAATCCTACTTGTGAAGATTGCTTCTGTGGAAATATATATCAATGCACAATGTAGAATGTAGTTTGATAGAATGAGTATGTTAGCAGAATTTTCACAGTGACTAGATAAAGACCTATAATTAAATAATAATGAGCCAGATAAGAACAAGAACAAAACAGCTACAATCTTCAGTACAGTTTGACTTTCATGATAATAGATAGAAATTACAGGGAGGTATATTTTATTTCAATATAAAGATGGTAAGAACTAACCAAGACTCAAATGGGCTGCCATAGTCAGACAATGGCTTTACAATCACTTGGCGATGGTACATGAAGGACACTCTTTTATACTTGTATTGGGTGACTTCCAAGTTTTCTTTCAATTCTAATATTCCATAAGACCTACTGAAATATGTAATGATGTCAAAGTTTTTTTTTTCCTTTTATGTTAGTTAATAGAATATACTAAAACTACCCAGCATGCTTCTGCTCACATCAATAGAAAAGAATCAGGAACATTTAAAATGTCTTAGGAAAGAAGGGGACCATTTGAAACTAATTTTTACAAATTAAGGTATTGGGAACCACCTCTATTTTCTGAAGAGACTAAAAAGGGATGCTTGCAAGTATGAAGTGTCTTAGTCTATTAGTATATATAATATAGTATTAAACAATACTATAAATTATCAAAACTTCGTTGGTAAAATTACTTGGCATATTCTAAAATTTATAAGAAGAAACTCAGGAACAAAGGCTGCCCACACAATGGACAGTAATAATTTGGAATCATGGCCCTGAGGATTTGCTAAGTAGATGGATTCTAGTGAGTTGGCCATCATTGACAAAATAACCACAGCTACTTGTTGTCTGGATGGATGGAGCAACATTGATTTACAGTTCTTAACAATGGTCCAGACATGTGACTAATGTCTTTATTCCCTCTTAGACTTGGGCTTCACCAGGAACACACATTTCCTGATTTGCTAATAAATGCTACACCCTCAGTGACAAGTAGGAGGAGCTGTTTGGTCTTTACTCTGTCTCAAAACCCTCTTCCTGGAGTCAAAACATTGCAGCTACTTGTACTGAGTTCACCTTTGGTATCTTTTGGTTCACACATATAAAGGATAAAGACAAATACATGCTTTCTAAGTGATTGAAGAAAACAGGATTGCTGCCTTCTTTATACGAACAAAGATTCCTCTGCCCTTTTTTGTTCTCAAAAGATTTCATAAGCTATTTTGAAGGGATGGCTTATTGAATTCTCAGCTCCATCTTCAGCTGTAAGAGTCCTATTTCTGTCGATAATTTACTTTCCTCAACTGCTCTACAACTTTGCAGATCAGAAGTTTAAAAGACTCAGTCTATCATCTAAATTGTAAAGCATCTTTTCTCCCCAGTGGCCATGCCAAAATCCCCATATCACTCTGCATAACTGAATCATTAATGTTTGCATTTCAAAGGGCCATGGCTGTAAACTTGAATATTGCAATGTTCATTTATTAAGAGAGTATTGTATTTAGAGTATTACAGTTACAAACGTGATTAAAGGCAGGAGACATTTTCTCTGGAGTAGGACTGATGAGAAAGTCAACATAGTATATATGTTTTTTGGCATATGCCTTTTGGGGAATAAAGTATAAGAGAGTGAGCAAAATCTGTGAACATGTATTTTTGCTGTCTTCCTGAAGTTGTCTATAAAAACCCATCAACCAGTTAGATTGAACATATCTAAATAATATTAGGTTGAACCAACTGAAATCATTATTGCTGTAGATCAATAAAGTGAATATTGAGAATTTCTTGTGGGTCAACCAATACAAAAAAAACCTGTATTCATTTTTTATAGCTGTAGAACAAATTACCTCACATTAAAAAGCTTAAAATAACGTATTCATTATCTCTCAGTTGGGTAGATCAGAAGCCTGGGTGGGCTTCCCTGGATTCTCTGATGAGGGTCTCCCAAGCCTGAAATCTGGGTGGGGCAGGGATCTCCTCTGGAGGCTCTGCAGAAAAATCTGCTTCTGAAGCCTGGTCAGATTGTTGACAGAATTCACTTCCTTGTGATTGTTGTCAGGGGTTGGTCTCAGAAATTAGAAACTGCTCTCTAGTCTTGTATGTGTGGCCTCCTCTGTCTTCAAATAAGCGATGGTGTATTGAATCCTTGTGCTTCAAATCTCTCTGACTTATTCCACCAGCCTGGGGGAGCTCTCCCTTTTAAAAGACTCATCTGATTCATTAGGCCCACCTAGATAACCTTCTTTTTGATAAACATGAAGTCAACTGATTACTAACCTTAATTACATCTGCACTATCCCTTTTACCAAATATTGTAATAATCAGGGCTTGATATATCATCATCTTAGAATGAGAAACCATAAGGGGCCATTTTAGAATTTTGTCTACCACATATATTAAACATGACCCCAAATGTCTTTGTTGTAAAATCCTCAATTGCCATAACTGTGTTATCTGTGGCCTGGGAACTGTCTCCAGGTACAAGATGTCCAGAAAAGGATAGGGCATTTTTTCAAAACAGAAAAACCTTGAAGGATTTTTCTAATGTATTAAATGTAGTCAGCGTTCTCCAAATACACTACAATTTTAATCTTAGTTCTATTCTAAATTATAAAATAACATGTTGTTTCATGTCAGTATTAAAAATAGCTAGAAGTGTTATGATAAAAGTAAAATTAATCTCATTTTGCAATATATATATATGTGTGTATCAAATCATTACATTGTACACCTTAAATTTACACAATGTTATATGTCAATTATAATATTAATAAAACTGGAAATAAAATAATATTAAAATTAAATTAAAATAAATCTTATGAAGACCTGAGCATGTGTTCCAGAGGGTCCATTCTATATATTTTTACCTGGCGTCACTTAAAAATAGCCAAGAGTTAAAGTCATTGGTACATTCATGAAACTTAATAAATCACAAAAGACCTCTGTTTCTCCAATTTGGAAAAAAAGGGTTTATTACTCATGCTAATAGAGATAGTGATATTCATCATGTTTCTACTTCTGGTCTAATTGATAGATTAAATTCAATAACATATTAAGTGTTATGCCTGCCTCACAAGTTGTGGAGGCTACACTGTGGGGAAAAAATACAGGACATTTTTATAAGAACCTAATATGTAATATTAGGTTGTATTATATAATAATGATAACAATGACAACTATTTATTAAGTGTTTACTATGTGCCAGGTACTGTGCTATAGATAAGTGACACAGACTAAAAGTGCTGTGAAAGGTTGAGTAGTAAAATTGTGGCCTTGAGAATCAAATTATCTGGGTTCAAAGCCATGTTTGATCACTAATTACGTTACGTTGGACAAAGTTTCTTAGCTTCTCTGTGCTTCTGCAAAACAAATATTATCTTCAATAACCTACCTGTTTGAGTGGACTAGATGAAATAATTTATGGAAAACATTTTTCACAATGCTGGCTTAATGAATAACACACTATTATTATTGGAGAAAAAGAAGACTGAAGAAAATGGAAGTAGAAAGAAAATGATATTGGTAGAGTGATTAAGAAAGAAAATTTATGAAGGAGATGAGGCCTGACGTGGATTGAATTAAAATGAATTTTTATAATTGGCGAAGAGGGGAAACGTATTCATGCTAAATTATTTCAAATTTACCAATGAAGACTTGTTATTTTGTAGAAATGAAAAACTGATTAGATATGTTTCTTTGGAGATTGAATGGGACGAGGGGCAATCCACACATTCTACCTGTTGGCAAATACCACGTCTGTATAATTTCATTTTCTTCAAAGATAAGTAAACAAGTGTGTAGTTCATTCAGGCTACTATAACAAAATGCCATAGACTGGATGACTTACAAACAAAATAATGTCTTTCTCACAGTTCTGGAGGAAAAACGTCTAAGCTCAGGGTGCTAGCATGGCTGGACCCTGGGGAAAGGTCTTCTGGGTTGCAGACTGCCAACTTCTTGTTGGGTCCTCACATGGTGGAAGGAGCTAGGGAGCTCTCTCAGTTCTCTTCTGCAAGGGCACTAATCTTATTCGAGAGAGCTCCACTCTCAGGACCTAATCACCTCCGAAAGGCTCCACTGCCTAATATCATCACATTGGGTATTAGGATTTCAACATATGAATTTTGGGGGACACAAACATTCAGAGCATAGCAACAAGCCAACATACCAACAAGATACACTGGATCAATAGGCTACCATGCTCTGTTGAATAAATAGGCTTATCCTGATACATGAGGCTTACCCAAGGAATTTGGTAAACTGAGTTTGAATATTCAGTTAGACTAGGGAGGAACCTGTGTATGCACTTTCATCATCGTTTGATTGGCCCAAACGCCTTAGTGATGTCTTCCCAACATAATTCAAGCTAAAACGAACAACAATTAATAATTGATTTGCAAACTTCAAATCAGAAAAATGAAAAAGCAATACGGCCATTTAGATCACAAAAAGCATGGTTCTACAGCCATGCAGTCAGTGCATTCTGCTAACCACTTCTTATTTATAGATTTCCTATCCAAGAACTGACTAACCCAAGACTGGACCTAGATGGCAAATCCACAGATCAATTAACCAATTAATAATCACTTCTTTGCCCAATATATAACCCTGTGATGAGATAAAGCAACTTGATTTTCCTCTAAAGAGCCATCCCTTCTCCATGTTCATCCATGATTTTCAGGCATGACTTACCTGGGATTTTTGACTTGGGTTTGGGTATTCAGAGTATTGAAGTGCCCTAGCCTTTGCTATGGGTTTATGGACCCACAATCTAAACTAGGCCAGTAGAAATCTTTTCAGAGACTTTTTTGTAGAACTAGTGAACAATTTTGCTTCTGTTCAAGGGTGCTAAAATGGTTGAATAGAGGTGTGAAGCTACTGGTGGGTAACTCCCTCTGTAGGAAAAGAGGCTGCCTGGGAATGAAGACAACACAAAGAAAATGAACTCAGAAATGAATAGACTCAGTTATGAAGATGTCATTTGAACACCCATATCCAGCCACACAGTAAACAACATTCCTCTGGACTTCTAAGTTAATGAGCCAATAAAGTATTTATGTTTTGTTTAGCACATTTGAATTTCCATTTCTGTTACTATCAACCAAAAAAGTTCTAATACAGGTTTAATATCATACAGCTAATTTTAGTCCCAATTATAGAATCCTGGTAGAGAGAATCTCTATCTTCTGGTCCAGTCAACTGTGTTTATCATCAGACAGGCGCACAGAGCACAAACACGTCTGTTGTTAGGGCTTGCTCCTGTAAGTGGGTAAAGAGAGGGGATTCTTACCAGAGGGACATAGATAACATGCCAAAAATCACTTGAATCAACCTTTAAGAACAGTTTGGAAAAGAGTAATTATAAAACGAATTTGTTCTAATTATTATAATACCACAACAATTAAAATGTGTGTGAGTTTTATAATCAGAGAATAAGAACGTTTGTTTTTAAAAATCTTGCTCTTTTGTTAAATTCGGTGGCTGCTGGGAGCTTTTTATTCCTAAATAATTTCAGTTAACATTTAATCATGGAAATCCATGCAGCAAAAATGTTTCCTCTAAGTCATTTGAAATAAGAGGAATCGTGCTCAGATGGTACATGGAGAGCCAAAACCAGTTTAGTCATTCTTCCTTTCCATGCTTCATAGTCTTACACTCTAGCCAAAAACCAGTTCCTATGCTCTATTCAGTGTCTACCTCTTTCCCTAAGACACACTCCCTCCATGAAATCATCTAATATGTTGCTAAATAGGCCTTAGAGATTATTTAGGACAGCTTTCTTTTGGGATGATTTGTTTCCAAGGAGTCAATAATAGTGAAATACTAAAAAAGGAGAAAATCTAATTTTATCAATATTCCCCCAAACAACTTGATGTTGCAGATACTTATCAGGCCTAGCTCATACTGTGGCTAGTTGAGTCCTCTGTTTATAGACTTTATTCCTAAGTAGACCCATTGTTTTTAGAAGTGAGTCGTCAACCTAGATCAATAAGTCAGGGTGGAAGAGATGTTGGAAGTTATCTAGTCCAACTCCATCATTTTACAGAAGAGAAAACTCAGGCTCAGAAAATGGAGTCCAAGAAGTAAACTAAGAGGGAAGACCATTCCAGGAAGGAAAAATAACCTGAATAAAAGTATTGACCTGAGAAAAGATATGTTCAAGGACAACATTTTGACAATGATTTGGATGTGGCTTTGGATGTTTGAGAAGTTGACGATAAAGCTTGAAAAGGAAATTACTAGATCCAAATTATAGAAGTTTTTGAATATCAATGAAAAGAGGTTTTTTAACTTATAAAACACACAGAAAAAGAGAAAAATCTTATAATGAATACCATGTAGTTATCAGCCATCCTCCACAATGATCAGCTCATGGCCAATCTTATTCCATCTATGCCTCCATTGTCTCCCTCCCTTCCAGGCCCGGAGATTGGTTTAAAGCAAATGTCGGTCATAATATTAATTTATCTATAAATATTTCAGTATATATGTTCAAAAAAGAAAAGGTCTTTAACTCTTTGTAGATAATAGGAAGTCTTTGAATATTTTTAACCTGGGGAGCAACATGTTCCGAGCTGTGCTTTTTAAAGGAAGGCTATTCTGGCAATTTACGTGTAGGATAAGCCAGGAAAGTACAGGGTAATTTAAGCACTCCCCATTGTCACTGTCACATATGCTACATTAAAATTATTTCCTAATTTCCAAATTTGAAATATGCTGTGTGGTTTCCTATGCTGGTATTTAGAATAGAAATAATTTATACATTCTTGGCCAATAGAGCGATTTCCTTTTTGGAGTTTTTGTCATCTTGATATTTCATTTTCACACTTTGTAATTCTTTTATTTATTGAGGTATATGGCAATAATGTAAGTGTGAATTTTTCTATTTCTACTCATGTATTAAATATTCATCTTTTATTTTATGATATTGTTTGAAAGGACATTCTGAGTACTAGCTTGATGTTTATGGGGGAAAACAGCTTTCCCAGATCTAAAAATTGCCTTTTGAGTTTCCCTTCTTTGTAAGTAACAAAATATATCACATAAATTATTCAGGCAATATGAAAATAAAATAAATACATTTCAAGTGGCCATTTAAGAGATCATTACTCTGTGCACGCTGTCCTCTTTCATATAGACACTGAAAAACCATAAAAGTTTGAAATATTTTCTGAATGAAAAAGCTTTCAACATGATGTACCATATAGGGCATTGAGACCAGAAATGAAAATGAAGCCTGTCTGGACTATTTAGAGTGGGAAATACTCATTTCAGGGTACATTTTTCTTTAACTCTGTCATCTCAAAGTAGAACAACAACACTAGAGAGGAGATAAGAGTGTCCGTCTGGCCAGTTGAATATCCCGTCCTTCATGCTGCTGAAAGATTTATAGAGGTTTTTAGATTCTGAATCCATACATACACCTTCTGCTTTTAATTTATGCTTTGAAGATTTACACAAAATGGAAAGGCCAAAATAACTCATTTTCTAGTTAAAGTGCTCACAGTTCCATCTGGCAGATTGTTATGAATAACATGTCTGCAATACATAATAGTAAATTTTTCATACTGATGCTCATCTGCCATCAATTTATAATCAGAAATGTCACATGGTGTATTGAAAAGAAATCAGAAGTACTCATGGTTGCTATATTTGTCTAATTATATTTCTCACTAGAAGCTTTCCCCTTCTGCTGGTTACCTTTGTAAATGGTGAGGAATTGTTACAGTAAAACTCAAATTAAGAGACAACAATTTCACAAAATTGTAAAAAAATTTTTGTCTAACCATCACAATTTTGTCTAACCATCACTATATATATATATATATATATATATATATATATATATATATATATCAAACTCTTCCTTATCTTTTCAGATATAGCTTTGTTTTCTGTCCTTTGTCTTTTCTTTTCTTCGGGAGAAGTTTGCTCATCATACATATACAGAGGTTGCCAAAAAAAATGTATACACATTTTAAGAATGGAAAGTATTAAAATTGTAATACTCAATATATACCAATAACAAAAGATGAATCCAAGTCACATTTGCCTTGTGCAATTACAAGAGGTGCTCAAAGTGGTTACCATCAGTTTCCAGACACTTCTGATTATGACGAACTACTGCTTGAGCAACATTGACCAAAGTGTCCACTTTACATACATTTTTTTGGTACCCCCGGTATATACGTTTGTTTATTTATTTGTTTGTTTATTTGTCTATTTAAATTTCAGCTTTATTGAGGTATAACTGACAAAATTGTAAGATATTCAAAGTGTGTATCATGGTGATTTAATTACATAAACATTGTGAAAGGATTTTCCTCATCTTGTTAATTAGCACATTTTCTGCTGTATTTTCAAATCAAAACACAAAGCTGATAGATGACAGATAATCACGAATTTTCATAACCAAATTTCCCTTAATACTTGAAAATATCAACAGACCAGCAGGAGGTGAAATGAGCATGTTGCAATTGCTAAAACGGGTCAGGCCAATACATCATATCACTGAAAAGTCTGGCTTTGACTGTGACAGTCATTCATGTTTAAAAAAAAAAAAATTCTAGTTGCCCTAGAAGATTTTAGCCTTAAAAAATCAGAGATATACCCAAGTTTTCCCAAACTTCTACTAATTAACACAAAAGAAAGGCAGGAAACATGAGTTCTCACTACTGATCATCCACTGGTGGGTGGGGCTGCCTTAGTCATGTTGTTAATTTTTTTGTCTTCAGTGCTTCACTTTCTTTTCAAATAAGAAAGAATTTTAATTATAAAAACAATTTTAAAAGATAGTAATTGTTATTATTTCTATTTACCTAAATCTGGGAACTCAAGATTGGTAACAACTATTTAGATACAAAAATTTATTGAATGTCCATTCAATAAATTGTTCTTGCTGCTGGGGATTTAGTAGTGATCCAGACTGAGTCCTTGCTCCACTGGGTATAGAGTGGGAGAGTTAGACATTGATGGATGTAATTCTAAGTGCCACAAATATTTCAAAAGGCAGAGTCAAGGACTCTGTGATAGGGTGTGCTAACCAAATGTGGTCAGTCAGGGAAGTCCTTCTAGGAGAACTGATGAAAAAGTTGAGTCTCAAAGGATGAGCTGAGTGAAGAGTTGGGGAACATCATGGATACAAGCCCTACAGGATGCATGTGTGGAATTGAATGGAAATCAGCTTGACCAGAGTAAAGCAGTACTTTCGGGTATTTTTCATACCATTGAAAACAAGAATCAATGGACCAGCCTATGCCTCTAGCAGTCCTGAAGGGCCTAAAATCTTGGCATATCTGCAATCAATTTGCAGAAAGGCTTTGAGCTTTGGCAAACCAGGTGGGAAGTTCTAGCTTGGCCTTCAAGAGAGGACTTAGCATGAAAGGATGCTGACGAAGTAGACAGGGGCCAGATTGGAGGAGTTGGGTGGTGAGTGGGAGGTGGGAAGTAAGTACAGGCACCACATTCAATATTGTCTAAAGTCACAGAGGCCTTGTTGAGGATACTCAACTATATTAAGGAGAATTGAGAGCTATGGAAGGACTTTAAGCTCTCCAGCAGTGTGTCTAGAAGAGGAGGAAGCAATCTGAGATGGCTTTAAGAAATCTACTTGTAGGTGTTATAAATCTGGAGTTCAGAGAAGAGTCTGACCCCAAAACCAGTTCTCTTTATGCTGATTCTAGGAAACCCTGATATTCTTCCAATACATTCCTTTTGTCTATAATAGCTGGAGCTGATTTCTGTTGCAATAAAAGAATTATCAGTAATGTGATAGTACAGAAGTAACAACAGGAGAGATTCCCACTCAAGATGGCAGAGGAGGTAAATGCTGTGCTTTCTCTCAGGACCAAACAAATTACAATTAAACTACAGAACAACCATTATTGAGAATCACCTGAAGTCAGGCTGAACCAAAGCCCTACAACTACGCACATACAGAATGAGCCACCTAGAGACTGGTAGGAGGGCCAGAGATGCGGAACAGTCCAGTACCACACCAGCATGTGACCATTAAAAATTGGGAGGGATATCTCAGCTGCAGAGCCTCTTCCTCCTCGCCTCCCTACAAGGAGCAAGGGGTCCCAGCACCTCCCTAACCCAGGGTTTCAATGCTGGGGAGAGAAGTCCCCATAAATTCTGGCTGTGAAAACCAGCAGAGATTGTGAAAGTGAGACGGAGGGCAGATGCAATCACAGGTGCTCCTCTTAAATGACCCACACACAGACTTACTCACTGATGAATTCACTCTGAGCTCCAGTGCTCGGACAGCAGCTTGAAAGGTGCCAGGGACATACAAGGAGGGACTGAGTTGTCAGGTTTCAGAGTGAAGGCTGGAGGCACAGCTTTCTCCCAGATGAAGGAGCTGGTGGAAGCCATTTGTTGAGCCCTCCCGCTCCATGCGTGTAGACACAGGTGGCCTCAATATGTGAGTCTCCATCAAACTGGCTATCACCTTTCGTCTACCCACCTTAATGATTCCCTGAGACCATGCCACAGCCAACATTCAGGCACACCCAAGCCACTTCCAATGGCTTGTCCATATAAATAGCTTGCCTTGGCTCATGCTGCAGGCTTTCCTAAAATCTCTCAAAGGTTCACAAAACCTAAACAAGCATCATCTATCTTCAGTGTGTTCCATAACTCTAGCTGAGCTGCCCCAAGCCCGGCTCTAACAACAGCCAGCCTTTGTGGCTTGGCCTCTTAAGGTACCTCCAAGCACAGCCATCTCTGGATTGCTTTGAGGCTCATGCCAGGTAACTCCAGATAGGGCACAGACTGTGGCTAAACTTGGTCTCCTCCTCCGAGGCCCTGGGCATTACCTGTCCACCTCCAAGGATGACACACCCAAAGGGCAGACTGGGCAGGCACCTGCTAAAGTGAACTCTGCTCTGTAGGGTCAGCCCCTGCATAACAGCTCCTCCACTGTAGTCACAGTCAGTCCTCACAATAAATCAGCCTGAAGGCTGATTCCTCACACTGACATGCAGACAGCAATCAAGGCTCAACTACAACAGGGGGACACACACAACCCACACAGGGACACAGCTAAAGTAGCCATCTCTTGTGACCAGGAAGACTGAGCCATTGGGTACCACCTACTACACTGGACACCTCCTATATAAGGCCACTTTATTAAGACCAACAGGCATAGCATCCCTTCACAGAAATAAAAAAAGGAGACAGCAAAAATGGGAAGACAAAACAAAAAAATACATGTCCCAAATAAAAGAACAGAACAAAACTTGGGAAAAGAACTAAACAAAATGGAGACAAGCAATCTACCAGATGCAGAGTTCCAAACGCTGTTTATAAGGATGCTCAATGGTCTCAGGGAGAACTTCAACAAAAAGATAGGAAACATAAAAAAATATAGAAAACATAAAAAAGAACCAGTCAGACATATAGGCTACAGTAACTGAAATGAAAACTACATTAGAGGGAATCAACAATAGATTAGCTGAAGCCGTAGATTGAATCAGTGACTTAAAAGATATGATGACAGAAAACAGCCAATCAGAATTTAAAAAAAAAATCCAAAAAAATGAAGACGGTTTAAGGGGCCTTTGGGACAACATCAAGCACACCAACAGCTGCATCATAAGTGTAGCAGAAGGAGAGAGCTAGCAAGGAAACCTATTGAAAAAAAATAATGACTGAAAACTTTCCTAATCTGGCAAAGGAAATGGATATATTAAACAAGCCCAGAAAGTGCAGAAAGTCCCAAACAAGATGAACCCAAATAGGCCCATACCAAGACACATCATAATTGAAACGCCAAAGGTTAAAGACAAAGACAGAATCTTAAAAGCAACAAGAGACAGGTTGGGAATGGTGAAAAAGAGGAAGGGATTAAGGAATACAAATTGGTTGTTACAAAGTAGTCATGGGGATGTAGGGTATAGCATAAGAAACATAGCTGATAATATTCTAATAACTATCTATGGTGTCAGATGGGTACTAGATTTATTGGGGTGATAGATGGGATAAGGGTTGGGGAGCAAGGTGAAAAAATGAAAGCATTAAGAAGTACAAATTGGTAGTTACAAAACAGTCACAGGGATGTTAAGTAAAGTATAGGGAATATAATCAATAATATGGTAATAACTGTGTATAGTGCCAGGAGGGTACTAGACTAGTCAGGGGGATCACTTCTTAAATTAAATAAATGTCTAATCACTATGCTGTACACCTGAAATTAATATAAAATAATATTGAATGTCAACTGTAATAGAAAATTTTTAAAGGTTGGGAAAAAGGTAAAGGGGAATAAGAGGTCCAAATTTTCAGGTATAAAACAAATATGTCATGGGGATGCAATGTATAGGATGGGCCATATAGTCAATAATATTGTGATAGTGTGTGATGTTGTCAGATGGTTGCTGGACTTATGATGATCATTTCTTTAGGTATACAAATGTTGAGTAACTATTGTGTATACCTGAAACTAATATAATATTGTATGTCAACTAGTATAAAAATCTTGTAAAAAAGAAGTAACAACAAAGGTGGCACTGATTCACATAAGACAGACATCCAGTTTAGTTTACTGAATAAAGAAACAGGACAAAATGGTCAGAGTTTACCAATATGGCCTCCCTGTTGGGAGTGTGTTGATTGCCTGGCCTACAAGCCCTTTGTGATCAGTAGAAAGATTACACATGCATTTTCTTCAGTGGGAAAAGAAATATAAAACATTCTCTTTAAAATGGTTCATATTCATTATAATTAAAAATAAAAGTTGTGAAACTTAACAGACTGTGTAGAAAGAAGTTCCAGTGTTAACACCATGCATGAAGTTTATTAAAGAAATGTCTAAGATGACATATCAACTCACATATATTAAACATAAAGTTAAAAAAGCTTAAAAGCTATTAAACTTTTTGTCTCATTTTCATGGTCATTAAAACATTCTTTTCCTGAGTTTGGTGGGAAACTATTTTTGTTTTTGTTTTTGTTTTTTTGGTGTTTTTTTTGAGGGCAGTGTCACTGGCCCTCATATGTGGGACCCGAACCGGGGCCACTGGCTTGGAAAGCCAGCGCTTAACCACTGCACCACTTGGCCGGCCCAGTGGGAAACTATTTTTTAAAGTTAATATTTAAAGTTTTACATCAGTTAACATTTGATCGGTATGGATAGAGCACAAATTAGCTATACTTTCTCCCAAGAGTAAATGATATCATTTTATTTGGCTTCTTTTCTGTTTTATCTGAATTTTTTTCTAATTCCTTTGATAAGGAATGAAAGATAAAAATTTTTTATCAATTTGTGTTAATTTTCCATTTTGTTCACTTCAAAATTGTGATGGTAGCATCCTTATGAAAAATCTCTCACTACACGTATTTATGAGAAGGTTTTGCTAAAATTAATGAGGTGAAACCATTCAATTCTGGCAGTGACTTTTAGAGGTAATTTCAACAATGTGTAAATAGCCCAAAGAATTCACTGGACTTAAAAGAAAGAAAGGCAACCTACAAAAGCACATAAAAATTGTGAACTTTTAAGAGTTATCTAATGTACACACAGTTTCTTTTTATAAATTCAGCCGTAAGTATAACCTATGTCTCACCCCCATTTTTTTGGTAAATTTTTCCTGTTCCTATGCATGAATATGTGTGGATTCAGTCTAGACACACCAACCATTAAGTAACCAATTTCACAGTTAAGTGAGTTGTCTGTGTTTAGATTTCCTGTTGGTCTCTTAAACCCTATTGTCTTCCTCCCTTGTGATTGCTAACTATATACCACAGTGGGTATCTCATTTCAGAGGTATGACCCAGTGGCTCAGATCCTGGTGGTCAACATTTCTAGAATTCCCACCCTCTGCTGTTACACATGATTTTCTTTCACCCTACAGCAATTGTCTCAGTTTTACAATGAGTCTTGATAAGGGAGCCTTTAGGAATTTTTTTATAATGACAGGCATATTTGTACTCCTAAAATGTTAATGAAACAAACATGAACTCAGTTCTAAACCCTTAATTCTGTTAATTTCTAATTAATGTGTCTTTTCCTTTGATACCTTTGATAAGGAAGCATATTTAATTTTTCTATGACATTTCTTTCAGTTCTCTATTAACATCCCCTGAATAAAGGTTCCATTCTTTCTAAAATGTCAAATTGGAGGTACTAAAGTTATTGTCATGAGAGATTTTAAACTATCTATTGAAGTGTGAAGAAAATTAGCTTGCTATAAAAGCTCAAAAACAAGCAAAAAAAGCATACACATACACACACACAAAAGAAACCCCAACCGAAAACCCAAAGAAAAACATAATGTATTTACCCAACAAGCAGTCCTTTTGTTATTTGGGCAAGTAATATTTTTCTCATCCACACTCATCCACTGTCCCTTCCAGAACCTCTCTGAAGGGAATACGGCTGAGAGTAGCTACTGACTTTATCTGCAGACCAGGTCTTAAGTTTATGCCAATGGTTATAACTTTTAAATTTACATTTTATTCAATTCAGAAACAAATCAAAAAGCAGATGTTTTCGTGACTGAGATTGAAGAAAAACAGCTCATCCCTAAACAATATTGGTAGGTCTCTTTCAGTGCAGGGGTTCAAGTCTAACTCTAACTGGCCTGAGCCAGAATGGGAATGTGTTGGCTTCTACAACTGAGAAGCTCACAGGCAGGCATCAGGCACGGCTAGATATGGATGCTTAATATCTGTCATCAGGACTCAGCCTCTTTCCAACACTCCTTGCTCTGCCTTCTTTGCTTTGACTAGTTTTCAGGAAGAACTTCCCCACCACCCAAGATGTTTACTAGAAGCTCCAGGTCTCTATTCTACTAATTTAATAACTCAGCTGAAAAAAACACCTCTTTCCACATTGATGGGATCTTTGAGGAGTTCAGGAAACAGCATCATTCTTTCAATAGTTTCTGAACAAACTGGGAAATAGGATAAATAATAAGGGACCCAAATATCACCCTTATTACTGCTAAGGTTTTCAGTTGGCATTAGGTGTCAGTTGATATTAGAGGCAGAGGGATTTCTTCATATGAACCACAGAATTGAGCAGACTTTTCTACAGCCCTGGGTCCTGGCAGTGCTGCAGTGGCCTGGGCTTCCCAAAAGGGTATCTGGGAGCAGGCTGGCCCAGTGAATGTATGAAATGTATTCTTTTCAAATTTATCAAATTTATGAGGTGAGTCACCCTGCCTCTGAGGGCTGTGGGGACATGGTATAAAAAAAGGCCAGGACTGTTATGGCTAGTAGAGCAATTTCCATGTGGAAGGAAACATCATGGATGTGGGAAAAGTTCTTACCTAGTATTTCCTGGCTCTTAGTTTTCCTAACTCACTGAATTAGCCACTAAACACACTGGCAGCCAGGAGTATGGCTGCCTCCCTCCGGGGACAGTTCTGCTCCCTCCTTTATGGGATAACCCCCCAGTACCAATAACCCCTCTATTGAGGATCCCCTTGGGACCTCCAGTAGACAGGGTAGAGCTGGTACCCAGAAAACTCTGATGTGAATCAGAGCAATACACTAATTCAACTAATTTCAAAGCTAGTTGTTCCATTGTATCCAAGACTGAATGTTCACATCCTATTTTATTTCCCAATCAACATGATGCCCAGAATCATCCAATATAGTCTTTCATAGATCAGATGATATCATAAAGACACTCCAATAATGAAATGCATGGAAATTCCACTAGTACAAATCCAACAATTTAGGGATTTCCCAAATGTAAATATAACATTCTTTCAATGATTACAGTCCTAGGAAGAAATTATAAAGTCCATAAACAAAGCTTCCTCTTAAGTTAAAATTCATAAGTGTTAAAATCTAGAGAAATTAAATTCTACAAATAAATGTCATTATCTTTGTGAGCTAAAAGCCCAAAGATCAAATTCTTACATTTGAATTAAAGCTTAAAAGGTATTCTCCCCAATTTGCTATTCACCTTACTAGTTTTCGTGTGTGGGGCTCTGGGTACCTTGAAAGAGGTGAGGTTCTTTGAGTATGTGCAACCTGGACTGTTTTTCAGGAAAGGATGTGGTTCTTTTAGGACCTCAGAAGTCGTATTAGTTTAATGTCAAATCTCTCACTTTCTAAAGAACTCAAAGACTTAATAGGTCACACCAGATTTCCATACCATTGGCCTCACATCCATCATTTTTAGGAAATAAGGTAACACCCAAACCCCTAAGGCAGCCATCCCCAGCAAAATTATGTACCCAGAACTGAATATTTAGTGTCAAAGAGCATTACAGAGACTTGGAAGTGACTGAAGAAAGAGGATAGATGAAAATCTTGGTTTTAGTCTTGCCAAATGCAAATCAGTCAATGTCAGTTACCTGGAATCCATGGCCTGTTAAAAATCTTATAATGGGGGAATTATCCTAGATAGTCTAGGTGGGCCAATATAATCACAGGGTTTTTACAAAAGGGAGGCAAGAGGTTGGGAATCAGGGAAGAGTAAATGATAGAAGCAGAGGTCAGAGTGATGTGCTTTCTAGAAGGAGGCTATGAGCCAAGGAATGTGGGTGACCACAAGATACTGGAAAAGGCAAGGACACAGATTCTCCTCTAGAGCCTGTAGAAGAAACAGAATTCTTCCAACACTTTAATTTTAGCCTGCTGAAGCCCATTTTGGACTTCTGACTTCCAGAATTTAAAGATAATAACTTGTGTTATTTTAAGCCACCTGGTTAAGTTATACCAGCAATAGGCAACTCATACAATGTCCCCCCGCCACACACACACACACACACACTTCTGTACTCCCCATCCCCCTCATCTGTTTAGTTTTCTACATATGGTACTTATCACCATATGCATACTAAATATTTTACTCATTTATTGTGTTTACTTTCTGTCTCTACACACTAGACTTTCTCCATGAGGGTAGGGAATTTTTTGTTTGTTATTGATCCCTGATATCTAGAACAGCACCTGTCATATACTAGATCCTCAATAATTATTTGTCAAATGGAAGGATTATTTGTCTTTAAAAATTGTGTCACATCCTATCATTTTTGGTTGCTTTTTTTTTCTAAATAGCTTTTTTTTAAAAAAACCATTTTAGTGATAATGACATTTTCTTCTTTATAATGAAGACTTTCTTTTTACATTTTTCTCTTTCAAATGTAAGACAATAAGCAATACTCAATTACTGACTTTTCTACATTTACTCTAGATGAATACTCTTTTTATTTACAAAATACTCCCACATTTTAAATGTTTTGAAATAGAAAAAAATGTTTTTCACATTTTAGATTTTTTAAAAGGGACTCATGTTCCAAAAGCATTAGTAAATTCAGAAATTATGTTCTTACCTAATAAAGAAAACAATCTTTAAATTCCTGGCCAAATACCAATTTCCTGAACTCATACAGCTTCAAATATAAGGACCTCAAGTTTTCTAGTGAGAATTCCAAAATATGTTTTTCATAGATTTAGGAGAAGTAAATCATCTTTGAACAGTTCCTTTCCTCCCTCCTTACTGTTACATAGTCTTTTCTACATTTCAAGTAGAGGGAAATGACAAAATGTGCTATGTCCTCATTTTTATGAAGTCTGCCTTGATGTATTTTGTCATTATGACCCAGAATCCTGTGTTGAGTTTATGGAATTCCACTTCCAGCCTAAGCAATTGAAGAATATTACTTTTCCCCTTTGGGAAGGACATACGTTGCACTGCGTGTGGTCATTCTGCTCCAAGGTTTCTTGGCATTGTCATCAAGCCTGCATGCTACCCAGTGATAAAGAAGCAGTTGTCTGCACAGCCATTCCTTCCATTAATTAAAAAATATTTATTAAGTACCTATTTTGTGAGAGGTGCTAAAGGTACAAAGATCACAGTTTCTGATCACTTTGTGCCTTCAGTCTGGTGAATATTTTCCATTCTGCTTTCAGGAAACCAAGTGTCAGAGCTTGTCAGTGTATAATGAATTCAATAGGCAAGGAGGGAAATGTAGGAGAAAGCTAAAGGAGACATCCTCTTAGTAGGGAATCTTAATTTTTCAGAGAATAACTTTTTAGTTTGTGAAGCATATTTTATTTAAGCTTTTTCACAGAAAAAAAAATACAATGCTTCTGCTTCAAGATGGCACTTTGAGCACATATGTTTAGGTCCTCATTTTTCTCAAATTCTTATGAAAATGAAGAAGAGACTCTGGATGATTGCTGAGGCCAGAAAAGGATACCATCCACATGTTCAAGTTGAATGGAATTCATGAGATATCATGTAGATAGATTGGGTTGAGTGATGGGCCAAACAACCAATGATTGGTTTATTGCATAAGAAAACAAACATACAAGTAGGTAGAAGAATGCCACTAGTACCCCCAAGCTCAGGAAGATAGGAGCTGAAGAAAATGGGGGTGCTTTGGGAGGCCTTTGAGGTATAAAATACCTGTGACGATGGCCATAGTCCACATAGAGCGTGATTCCTGCTGTGACTCTTAACTTACTGGAGCTCACCCTTGATGTCGATGGCC
The DNA here is from genome assembly GCA_033961575.1 of Aselliscus stoliczkanus. Lineage (NCBI taxonomy): Eukaryota > Metazoa > Chordata > Mammalia > Chiroptera > Hipposideridae > Aselliscus > Aselliscus stoliczkanus. The sequence continues at coordinate 157,882,554 of CM066731.1, forward strand.
ACTTCTAAGCAAAAAGCCAAGGCTCCCTTAGCTGGCTCCTAGTGAGGTCAGTTGTCAGTCAGAAAAGGGGAAACACTGCTTTAGCTACTTGGCTGCCACAACAAAGGGGGAAAGGAGTTCTCCCAAACTGAAGGTTGCTCTCCGGTATAACAGCTTTTGCTTGGAGTTTCCTTCCATAAAACAAAGGAACAGTAAAGGCATTCCTGTTAAGACAAAAATTATCAATTATTTTTTGGTGGGGATAAGCTATAAAATAAAGAATTTGAATATGTAGAATACAATCAAAAGGGTTGAAATGATAGGTTGGATTGATTTAATGTAACCCTACCCCATGTAGACATTTAAATACTTCAATCTTTATGATACTTTGATTTGTAATTCCTCTTAGACAAGTAACTTTCTCCTACCCTGTTTATTTGTTAAATTGCACTGAGGTAACTGGCCTTCCCAAGTCTGCAGGGGCACGAGCTTGGAGGCAACGGTAAGCATTGATGTGCTTAAAGAAATGCTTGTGAAAATCAAGCTAAGACCCAGGGATGAGTGCATTTGTGACGCACAGAGCAATAGAAAATGGCTTTCATTCAAATTTTGCACTTTTCTGGGTTATTTTGTTAACTTTTTTTTTGCCTCCTGACCCCAATTAATTCTGACACCAACTAGATATTCTATAATTCAATTCTGACACTCACTAGCTGGAGTTAGTGCCAGATTCCACAGGTTTAAGGGCTCAATCCCACAAAACTTCCCTCTCTTCAAATGTCAGTCACAAGTATTGGATCCCCAGATAACCCACACTGTTGTCAGACCTGGCTACAAAAGTGGAGATTTCTCCTTTTAGGCTTGACAATTTGCTAGAATAGCTCGCAAAATTCAGAGAAGCACTTAATTTACATTTACCAGTTTATTACAAAGGATATAAATGAATAGCCAGATGAAGAGATACATAGGGTGAAGTTTGGAAGGACCCTCTTCTGTCCCTGTAGAGTGAGGTGCATCACCACCCTGGTGCATAGATGTTTTTGACAATCTTAGAAGCTCCTAAAACCTGTCATTTAGGGTTTTTTTTACAAAAGTGTTATTACATGGGTATAATTGGTTAAATCATTGGCCATTAGTGATTTAATTCAAACTATAGCCCCTCTCCCCTTTCCAGAGTTCAGAGAATGGGGTTCAAAGCTTCAACGCTTTCATCAAAGACCTTGGCCTTCCTGGTGACTTGAAGGAATCTAGGGGCCCCCAGGAACCAGTCATCTTATTAGCATGTAAAAGACACTTTTATAATTGGAGATTCTAAGGGTTTTAGTTGCAGTGCGCCAGGAACTGGGGACAAAGACCAAATATTTATTTATTTTTTATTATACCACATACATTCAAAAAAGGAGGGCTCTGTTATAGCCAACCCCTAACAAGGGTTGCGCTCCCAGTCAAGGAACAGGGCAATGGTGGGCTCCCACAATTATCAAGGAAAAGAGACTTCAGCTCAAGGGTGATGCCTTCAAACGTGGTGGACACTCTACTTCCCTCAGGAGCTTGGTCCTCTAAATTAAAGCAACAACAACAACAGACTTGTGCAGGAATTTATATGCTCTCTGATAAAATCCCCTATAAAATATAGGACAATACAAGATACAAAACAAGAGAAAACTTTAAAAACTAAGTAATTCATTTTATTACTGCAAATTGGGAGGTGAAATGTGATGGTGATGGAAGCAGTGAGCAGCAGATGTAAATGGCAAGAATAAAATCCAGTGAATTGGAAAACTACTCAGGAACTCTCCCGGCCAGAGACCTTTTCACACATGGTGGTCGGCTCTTCTGTATCCAGGTAACCTTTCTGTATTTCTTTGTCCAATCAAGAAATGAATCCTAATGCACACCATGGTAATTATAGTCAACAGTGTTGTATTGTAAACTTCAACGTTGCTAAGAGACTAGGTCTTATCTATTCTCAACACAAAAGAGTAACCATAATTATGTGACATGATTAAGGTTTTAGCTAACACTACTATAGTAATCATATTGCAGTGTATAAATGCAGCATTGTACACCTCAGACTTATACAATGTTATATGTCAATTACATCTCAATAAAACAAGAAAGAAATCAACATTCATAAAACAAAAATTTTAAAAGGGGGAAAATTAGAATTAAAAAGCTTCTGGGTGATATCAAGATCAGGAAACCGATTTAGTATAAATAATTGTTAATACACTTATAAAATCTAGTGTAAATATAAAAAAATATGATTCTGAAAGAGAAAAATAATATAAAAGTCACTTATCATAGATCATAATTATTGGCCATTTTTATAAAGTGTGGTATGAGGTCAAGAGGATATGAAGAGAGGGCTGTATTTCTTATCTTCCATAAACATTGTACTTAGATAATATTTATGATGATATATGGTTTTGTTGTTTGATATAAAATGGAATATTCCAAATGTGTGATAACTAGTATATCATGAGCATTTGCCAATCAGAATGTACGCCTGTCATAACAACGCATGCTCACTTAGTGCATAATAGAAGGAATGCTATCTTAGATAAAAACAGTAACCGGTGGTAGAAAAAGTAAGAATTTGCAATTCCTAAGTCATTAGATTTTTTTTACTAGTTAATTTCTTTACCTTCAGTAACATTTAATCATTCTATAGTGAACATATTGGCTTTAGGGAAACAATAACTATTGAGTGGATTAAAAAGTTCCTATATCTTTGCTTTGTTATCATTAGGTCAAAGCATACATAGGCGTTATCTCATTATCTCCTATACTAGATTAGTAGAATATCAGTGCTCCAACATATACCAAATTGTTAGAATTCCAGTGCTCACGCCATTACAGCTACAAAGCCTCTGGTGCCTTCAATGCTGGCTTCAAAGAGAGCAATTGCAGTAAATTTCTGCAAACTGTTGAAGGGCTGATCTCACTCTACAAGTCACTTTCTTTGTTTTACCCCAGGAATGAAAGCAAAGACTTTTTGAAAAAACGTTTTTATCATCTATCACTGCCTTGACTTTGCTCTTTCCATTTCATGTTTATTGGTTTAAAAAAAAAACAAAAAGCAGTGTTTGTTAAAATAGGCAAAGACCAAAAAATAAACAGAAACCCAATGGAACATTATTCCCTGGGAACTGTTAACTAATTTATGCATTTGTTTGTGGAAAATGTTGGCATTGTAGTTGGAAAAGTAGCGAACTTCAGACACAGAACTTTAAAACAATGATTCTTTCCTATGCAAGGTACAGATTTTAATATTTAGGATCTCTAACTTTTATATTCAATTCCTTTGGTTGTTATGGTTATAGAAACTATGACTCTAGAAATACATCCTATCTTCCAGTTAACTGGGAACCTCATTTCAGTACTTTATCACTTTAGGTTGTTGGCATGAAACTGGCATCCCAATTATTTATCTGTTTAAGCCTGACAATGGTATCCCTCACCCCTCACCTTTTTCTGCTTAGTTATGAACTGTATAGCTACTGAGTACCAATTAGCTTGCTGGCTATAGGAGTGTGTGTGTGTGTGTGTGTGTGTGTGTGTGTGTGTGTGTCTCAGAGTACAAAATTTTCAAGTAACTTAGGAGTGTGACACCAAGGCAAATGTTTTCAGCATCCAAAATAATTTTTTTTCATGGGCTTGTCATTTTTTTGGCTTTTGCTTGGGAATAGTTTAGTTCAGTTGCTTGGGTACAGTTGATTGAATACAGTTGTAACAACTAATAAAAATCTGTTATAAGTTAGGGGCACTTTGCGTTTGTACTCCATTGTCTCCCATACGATGAATTATTTTCAACCCAGAATTTAGTGCTTGCACAAATCCTCTCTTGGTCTGAAGCCTTATCTAATGACAGAAAGTATGAGGAGAGCATTAACTCACTTAGAGCTGAAGAATAGTTTATTAAAAATGTAATATTCTGTAAAAAGTCAACAGAAACAGATTCCTTCTCTTGTTGAAAATTGGTCAGACTCCTTTGCTATTAAGAGGGCTTTCTGTTTATCGTTGGTTCTGGCCAATGGAGGCCCCAGCAGGAAGATGAAGGCAGGAAGGTGTGTGAGGTCAGGGTATTTATTCTCCCTCCTTTCTGTCTGTCAGGTTGCTGAGGGTTGGCACTGCTGACAGGCTAGCTCCTGTAAGAGAACCTCTCCATGAAGTTTTCTAACTAGTTTCTAAAACTCTCTCCTGCTGTGTTTTTCAGACCTAGGGCTGGTAACGGTTCCCTTCTATTTCTAGTCTCAAGGTACCATACCATGACTTCTTGCTTCTTTTAAACCCTGCATACCTTTGTAAAAAGAGGTTTTAATTAAACTCCCCTCATTTTTAAACTAAACTCTCCTCAATTTTCTTATATAAATAGCACTCATGTATACCACGTCCTTGGGTAAGGCAGTAATTTTAAATAAAAAGAGATGACTTGACCAATATGAATGAGTGAGTGAGAATAAAGGAGCCATGGAGCACTAAATAAAATTTCTACATAGCCTCTTCCTACCTCCCATCTTCATTTGATCATCCTGTTCTCTCTTCCTCCTTCTGGCTCCCAGTTTCCCCATGATTAATTAAAATCCTTTATTCCTATTCTCCAACAAACCCTCTCTACTTTGGATTAAGTTCAGTATTCTAAACATAGCACTCTCTCCCATCTCCTGAACTTTTCATGAATTTTCATCTCCTATGACTCATTCTCTGATTAAATGGGAAAACAATTAGATATATGAACTTATGCTAAGGTACAAATGTCTAAGAATGCCTTAATCATGTATAGCATTCCATGGTGTATTGACTTTAAACAGGTCTTCTAAAGATAAAAATGTCTTAGATAATATAACATAAACAAAGGAATAACTCTCTAATGGTGAGAGTATCACCCACAATGGCATCAAGTTCCATTAGAGAAATGGTATGAAGCAACAAGTGCAACTCTTAGGTCACATGAGGAGTTGTAGGCTCTAGTTGGATGTAAGGTTGGCATTGAGAAGCCGAGTGGTAGATATAACGTAAAAACTATGCCAAAATGAGACCATTTCTCTTCCTAGTAAAATGGAAAAAAGGAAAGTGGAATGGATATAAGTAACTTTGATATAAGAAATGAGCAGATACTACAATTCTTTCTGGACATTGGCTATCTCCATTTAGATATGGTTTGGGCACGATTTAATGTCAAAACTTAAGTAGACATCTGAAAAGAATATGGAATTTGAGGTGCTTTGCATAAAGTCAAGAACTGCTGGATAATTTGTACCATTTTCAAAGCCATATATGTTTTTTTATTCCTCTGATATGGAAGGTTTGATGTGTCATTATACCATTAGCCCAGTTTCTGATGGTTTGCACTATTCTGTATTTGATGCCATTAACTCAGTACCCAGATGTGTTTCACATGATATTTCTTACAAACTTTGACTGGCAGTGTCTTCCAATCCAAACACAGACATTAATGACCAAATCTCACTCTGTTGTATTCATTTTAACCCAGTTGATGAGGGCATGTACGTAAATTGCATCACAGAATGATTTTATTAAGAAATTGCATATCAATTTATTTGGATGGGGGAGGCTCAGGAATATCCCTCCAGTGTCACTATCTGATCTCTCGTATCCCAAAATCTCTCAGCTGGCCTAGAAGCAGGAGTTAGAGAGCAGCTAAGTTCCAACATCAGGGCCAGAGGCCTGGGGGATAGAGTTGGGTATGAATCGGAGGGAGGCTTACAGAAAAGAAGCTTAAAAACAGCACTTTTGACAATAGTACCTGAAGGTATCAAAAACTAACCATTGATATGTCAATAGAATATTTTGCAATGTCTCTTTTAACATTTATTTACCATGCATTTATTCAGATTTTAAAAAAGAAAATGCTAGGGCCGGCCGAGTGGCTCAGTTGGTTAAAAGCTGGCTCAAGAGTGCGAGCTGAGCTCTGAGCACTGGCGGTTCGATGCCAGCCTGAGCTGAGTTGCCGTTGAACTGCCAACAGGTGGCAGGATGGCTCAGCTAAAAAAAATAAATAAATAAAAAAGAAAAAAGAAAATGCCTACCTAGTAACAGGCATTGTTCTATGTGCTAGGGCTACAGCAGTGAGGAAAAACAGATAACAATGATTCTGCGTTATGGAGAGTGGTGGCAGGAAGAAAGATCATAAATAACAAATATAGTAATTAAATAAGATATATCATGAGATAGAGGTAAGTGAATGTTAACTGAAAACAAACAGACCTGGATTAGGAGGTCAGGAATTTAGGGAGTTGTAATTTATATCCAGTGACTTTGTTAAGTAGGTGATATTTGAGCAAAAACTTGGGAGGGAAGGGAATGAGCTATGCAGCTACCTCTTTAATACAGACCTGTTAAATTGACAACTGTTAAATCACCGTGTTAAAGTAGCTCTGTCCAATCAAAATATAATGCAAACCACATTAGTAATCAAAATTTTGTGGTATTTACATTTAAAAAAAGCAAAACAAAAGAGATAAAATTAGTTTCAATAAACTATTTTGTCTAATCAAATATACCCAAAATATTGTTTCAGCATTTAATCAAGATCTAGAAAAAATACTACGTATTTTGCATTCTTTATTTCATAGTAAGTCTTTGACATGGGATATGTATTTTATAACTACAGCACATCACAAGTTGGACTATCCCCATTCTAGTGCTCGGTAACCACACTTGCTTAGTGGCCACCATATTGGACAGTGTAGCTTTAAAGATTATTGAAAATTGCCACTTTTGAAGAAAACACTCAAGGGGAGTGAATGGTTCCTTTGCTTCCCTGTCCCTCCAAGCTAGGTGGGGGTGCTCGTGGGAGATGGGAAGGAGGAAGGAATTTATTGCAAAGTATTAGGGAATTTTATTTCTATTTTAGCCCATTAGACATTCATATGCATTTCCACCAAAGCTTTCCTCTCTTTTAGGAATTGTCTCATTGTGAGACTAGTTTGAAAACTGGATTTTCCATTCAAGATAAAGCCTTTGTGGTATTTTGGATGTTTGTCGGAAATGTAGATGATAACTTTAAACTAGAAGCTAAGGATAGAAATAGGAATTTTAAGAATGTAATTGTACTCTGAATACTTGAGTTCTAATACTATGACTGCTTGTAAGGTATCAGGTTCAGCAAAAACAAGAAAGAAATAAGCCACCCATTAATGCTATTTTCTTAGTTCCTAGTAATCAACAACGAAAACAGCTATGATTAGTTTTTCCCTCCCCAAGTAGATTGTAAGTCCCAAGGGATAGGAACCACATCTTCATTATTTTCTCTTTCCTCTTGTATCCTCTATAGAGGGTAGTGGTGAGCACATAGCTGATATTCAATAAATATTTATAGATTACTCCAGGGGTTGGCAAATGTTTTCTGTAAGGAACTGATAATCAATATTGTAGGCTTTGAGGGTCAAACAATCTCTGTCGTAATACCCCACTCTGTTCTTCGAGTACAAAAGCAACTGTAGCCAATATGTAACAAATGGACATAGATGTGTTCCAATAAAACTATTTATAGGCAGAGATTTTAATATGAGCAATGAAACTTTACTTATGGACATACAATTTTTACATGTCACAAAATATTGTTCTCATAATTTTTTTTTCAATGATTCTTTGCCCAAGCATACAAAACCACATGAGAGGCTGGGTCACAGTGTGCTGTTCGATGCCTGCTTATAAGATCCTCATTTTTTTTCTTTTTGTTTTCCTTTCCTCCTAATTCATTCTATCTTCTTTCTTTTTGACCTTCCTTCATCTCACTGCTGATTCTCCTATATCCTTCCTTCTTGCCTATCTTATTTTTTTTTCCTTTCTTCAAGCATCATAGCCATTTTTCTTCTCTCAATTTACCTAAGTACTATTGTCATAGGTGGAAAGATTTCCTGAAACACTGATTCAGTACCAGGAAGGAAAAAAAAATAAAAAATATATATATATATATATATATATATATATATATATATATATGGGAAAAATATTTAAGGCATGGCATAGTGGTTCTGAAATTTTTATGTTGTGGCCTCCAGTTCTTCTTCTCTTCATCTTTATGCTTCTCCATACACCAAGTATAGTGCAAAAGAATAAAAGTGACTTATATGTATCTATTGACAGAAGTGTCATTACTAATACATGCAAGTATGTAGGGAGGTAATGCTTATTCCAGTTTTGCCATTTATTTTGCATTAACCTGTAATGATTAGGCCCCTCAGATGTTTATTCTTTCACCCTTTCCTGCAAATTCAGACACCTATTTGAGAAAATTGTCTTGACTCACTAACCATTTTGGCTTTGCTGAAAGTAATTTTTAAAAAATTTCCAACTATTTCCATTCATAGCTTCCCATAGATAGCTTTATTCAAGTCTTGTTTATTTGGGGTTTTTTTACAACATTTTTGCAAATAATTTGCCTCAAATCTACCACGTTTGAGGAACAGTCTTTAAAATTCAGTTACTAGGGGAATTTTTACAAGTACAGATGCTACAAAGACAAAAACAAACAAAATAACCTACACACACACACACACACACGCACACACACACAACCTTTTCGTTCTTGTTAAATGTTCAGAGCATGTCTCCTTTAAAATAGTAGTTTCAACATTTTTTCCCTAAAACAAATGTAGCAGATTTTTCCCTTCTTGCTTTTTTTTTCTTTGCAAAATTACCAACTTGTAAAACATGATAGAATTTTGCTATTGTCAGCAGTTATGCAGAATTTTACCCATAAATCCAGGATGTTTTTGCCTGTCCTCATTTTTTTTTTTTTTTTTTTTTTTTTTAGCTGAGCCATCCTGCCACCTGTTGGCAGCTCAGCTCAGGCTGGGCATTGAACTGCTGTTGTTCAGAGCTCAGCTCGCCGTCTTGAGTGAGCTCTTAACGAACAGAGCCACTCGGCCAGCCCTGTCTTTCTGCATTTTTTAAGACACTCTGATTAAGTCTTAGAATCGACAACCTTCCTTCTTTGATAATTTTTTTTTTCCCCATTAAGTAATATTTTCTGAATGAAAGGTAGGGCAATGTTTATCTTCAGCTGTGTTTATCATTGTGTTAGTCACAGAAATCAGATCTTTTAAAGATATTTCCTGATTTTTTCTCCGTAATTCAGAATATTTGATAGAATGTGATCTAGCACAATTTAAAAAATCTAGACCAAAGCAAAATGTTGACAAAAGGCATGAATGCTTCATAATCATCTCATCCACAAGTGCCACACACAGTATTGATTTAAAATATTGTTACAGCTCCTCTTGTCCTTTTTGGGAATATACTGTCAATTCGTTGAATCTCACCAAATCATCTCTGTCATGTGGATTGAGATATGCTGACTATGATTGAACCTGTGATTTGTTACCTAAAAAATCAAAGATAAAATGATATCATCTGGTGGCATACTTATTAGCACTGCAAACACATTACACTCATTAACTTGATTTTATACCAGCCCAAAGGTTTGAGAAAAATACTAATACCAGTATCTTCAAACAGGAAAGTGATAAGTATTCATCAATGGTGTTTTGTAATATAATTTAAGACAATATTATAAAGCTAACCATAAATATTAAATTTCATCCATATATCTTTGATATTTCTCTATAAGTTTAGTATAAAAATTATTCTAAAGACCGCAGACGTGAAAAAGATACTGTCTATAATATGCATAACTTTTCTAGTCATGTCTTATAGTCTTTCATATTCCTTATATGGAATTTTGCAATCTTAGAGTAAGGAAAAAAGACTCTCTCTACCTGTCTATATATCTATCTATATCTATATCTATATCTATATCTATATCTATATCTATATCTATATCTATATCTATATCTATATCTATATCTATATCTATATATCTTCCAAGGTAGGGCATAGAAGGAAGTTCAACTTCTGGCTGGCTCTTTCTTGCTCAGGGCACTTTCCCCTGTGGAATCAGCAATCATGTCATAAGGAAGTCCAGATCAAATGAATGGGCCACATTCAGGTGTTCTGCTAAAGGACCCGTCTCTATCTTGGCCACAGCTGACATCAGCCATCATTTATGCAAATGACTAGTCTTTAAATGATTCTAGCCCCTAGCCTTTGAGCCACTCTGGCTGAGGTCAAGTGGAATAGAGATGAGCTGTCCTTGTTGAGCTCTGTCTAAATTATAGATTTGTGAACAAAATAAATATTGTCATTGTTTCAAGTTTCTAAAAGAGTTACTGTGTAGCCACAGATAACTAAAACAGCCTTCAACAAGATACTTCTTTGATGCGGTAAAAATTACATCGCTTATATAATTCGAGTTCCCTTGCATCCCCAAAACTAATGCTGAACCATAGCAATCCCTGGCATACTCAGTATATCTCCCCTTTTACTGAATATAAAATTCCCCTTTTGTGACTGCCTTAAGAAGAGACATAAGGGAGACCACTTCAGAATGGGAAGTGACCAGACAATTATTGCTCTGTGGTTTTTGTGAGTCTTGAAGATTAGAAAGAACATTTTCTTTTAATGTTTTAGTAAAATACTTCCATTAATTCTGATCTTGGAGGTGCACCTACATAGCTAGCAACATGATGAGACCACCCCTGTGTTCAGAAAGCAGGAATGAGCCAGATCTTACCTTGATCTATCTCTGTAATTTTAACAGAAATAATTTTTAGGGTGCAGATGACTAAGCAGTATGTTCAGACAGAACAGTAAAAGAGTTATGTTCTTATTTATTGGGGAAGTCCCCAGGTGGGCTGGAAGCATGTGGCTGTGGCAAGTTTAGAGTTATTTCCTCCATTTGTAACTCAGTAGGATGGCTCTTATGATTGACCTAAGAGTCACAGAATGAGCTGAAGAAATCTGTCAAGATGTGTTGGCCAACTCCTCAGATAAACACTTCAGTTAACTTGGAAGTCAGTACCAGCATTTCAGCCTGAGTTTCTCCAAATTCAGCAGCTTGGATATGATTCCAGTTCACAAAACCCTTACATTTGATTAAGATAAATTGTTTACAGCAATCTGAAGCAGCTAGCTGGTATGGCCGAAAGCTTATGTCCAGGTGCTTTAAGGATGCTATGTCAATAAAACAGCTCCTACCTTGATGTGGTCTTGAGAAATCCATGTGAAATCCATATGCTATTGAGCAAATATAATCCTGATAGAATAGAAGGGGCTTATGCGCAATGTAATCTATTTTTGTAACGTCTAACTCATTTGCAGTTTACCAGGCTAAGCTTCAAGCCAAAGCTTTCATGGAAACACTCTCTGTAAGTGCTACATTAAGGTGGCTAAGACAATGTAATAACCATCTAGAAGAAAAAGACAGGGAGTATTTAGCAGAATGGACTCTGTAGCCTGGGTTCAAATTCTGTCTCAGTTTGGTCATGTGATCTTAGAGCAAGTTCTAACATTCTAGCACTTTCTTTGCCTGAGTTCCTTCATTTTTAAAATGAAGATGATGGAGTTATTGTAATATTTAAAAGAGTTAATAGATGTGCAGTGTGTACAACAGTGCTTGGAACATAATAAGTGCTCAGCAAATTTAACTATTACTATTATTTTGTGAGTAAACTAGTGAGTGTCTTAAATTACTCAAGAATTTCCCCTCTTCCACCATTATAAAGTATTTTATGGTTCTGGTTGTTAATCATCCAACTTGTTCAGGCAGAAGATATGCTTGAAGCACATTTTTTAACATCAACACTTTCTCTGAAAAGGTCCCAATCTCTCTAGGGATCTCCTGTGACAATCAGCTCTGTACATCAAGGTTACTTACTATCGTTTTCATTACATTCTAGGCAAGTAGAGAATACATCATGAGTACTCAGTATGTGGCTTCATTGAGGCATAGATAGTGATAATGATAATTAATGATAAAATCCTGCAATAAGAGTTTCAAATGAAATTTGTATTGTATTGGTGAAAATTGAGCAGTTGGGAGATCATTAACTTCAGAAAGAACTCATAGTGTGAATGGTATTCTTTGAAGCATTTCTCAGAGTCAGCCACCATCTTTTGTTTTTCTTTCTTTCTATGTATAGCAAACTCACCATAAGCTGAAGAATCTTTGGTAGGAAATTGTGGTTTATTGTCAACATAAGATACTGATTCAGACTGGGAAGTGAATAATGATACAACATCCCAGAAAGCAATATTTTGCTGAGATCAGCTCAATAAAATCATATTTCTAATAAGTTACGAAGTGACCCTGCAATGGCAGACTTCTGAAGAAGAAATACAGTAAAAGTGTAAAGCCCCAGGAAAATTTAGCCTTGCTTAGCTTTAGATCACATCCGGTATTACACAGTCTAATCTCAGTTAGCTAAATGCTGATAACAGGGATAGAGTAATCCAGGAAGGTGCCAGTGGAAGTTCTCATTCCAAAACTTCCCTAATTATTTGGATGCCCCCTATGTCCTCCTTTTATGAGATATCAGCAGTTTTCTCCTTCCTTGAAAAGACATGAGTATTTTACCATAGTCAGCAGTTATGGGAAACTGTGAAGTTAAGATTATTCCTCTCTTTATATTTCTGAGTTTTTCTGCAAATTCAATCATTCTTACTGAGTCCATGATTAACATATTGTGTAAATATTATCACCTTTTTGCTAATCAGTTGTCTGTTTTGCTCTCGGGTGCTTCCCTGCCCTTCTCTGTATCGGAGAGAGCTCCATTTCCTAGGTTTCCTTGCACTTTGGTGTTGGGATAGGTTTGGCCAATACGAGGCATAGGTGATAGGCTGGAGAACAGGAAAAAGGAAGGAAATAAGGTATTTCACCTTCTCTTTCTCTGCTTGGAACGACATCTCTAACAGGCTATCTGTCTCCTCTGTGACTCCAACTTCCACCGAGTTGTCCACCGTGGTTCTATTGGGTTGTCAGAAAAGTCATGACATATTTTTTTTATGTTTTTCATTGCAAAAATGCATCATGACTTTTCTGACAACCCAATACTTCACATTGGGCCTTGTCTTTGGAACTTCCATAATACCGACTTCCTTCCTCCTTCTAGTCATAATGGCGTCTACTTTTCCTAATCTCTGGTTTTCTCACAATCTTCTGCTTGCCTTCTCACATCCTCCATTACTGTGTAACAAATATCCTGAATTAAATTCCTCTGTTGGAAACATCTATAGAAATTTCTGTGTTGTGGTACACACATGTAGAATCTTTATAAGATGTCTGAAAGAAAACTCTGGAAAATTCAAATATTTAAAGGATAACAGAAATTCTAAATGATATAACTGAAACTATTTCTGAATCATTGATTGTTTTGCATCTATAGCCATGCCATAAATAATGAGCTATTACTAGGCATAGACAAGGCCAGTTTTTGCAAAGATCTTATCTTCAGTAAGGATAATATGAAGTTTGCTAAGTATAAACACTATATATGGGGACTTCTTAGAGTCTTTCTATAGTCTACATAGTTTAACATTAAGCATTTGTAACTATATAATTAGATTAGCCTATACTAATCTAATCAGTACACAGTTAATTCAGTGGTACCTTAGTTGACTACAATCTTAAATATCTCCTCTATATTTTCTCTAACTACAATTTCTAACTAGGAGTAAATTACTACTATGTCTGGATGTAGATAGAGTGACATAGACATACTTTTTAGTGCAATTTTTCAGAGATGTTACAAGAAATCTGTTACTGTCTTATTGGAGGTAGGATTTTTTATGGTTTTGAATATCTTGGAAATCAATTCCTAATAGAATGAGACAGTTTCTCCCCTCCAGTATATTTTGATGACAAATGAAAATGTATCTGTAATTACAACATAGCTTCTGGTAATATCAGTTATTTGATTGTCATAATCTTAAAGAATTATCATGAGTGCTCATAGCAGTGGTGTAAAAGGGCTTGGAGAAAATATTACAGAAAGGTCTCAACCATACTTTTGAACTAGTTCTATAATATCACCACCAATTTACTCTGCAAGCCACTGCGATCTGGCTGGCACCTGTCAACCCCAACCTATGTTCTACCTCTCTGTTGGAAGTGTCTTGAGAAGCCATTGGTGATGTGCCATGTTAAAGCCAGTCTCTTTTCTTAAAAATTTCTTTCCATGGACCTGCCGAGTGGCACACTGGTTAAGTACTGGCTTGGGATGCCAGCAGCCCCAGTTCGGATTCCACATATAAGGGCCAGTGACACTGTCCTCAAAAAAAAAAAAAAAAAAAAAATTCTTTCCTTTTTTTGACCCTACTCTATTGTAGAGGTAGTTAATTAAGAATCTCATTTTCTTTTCCCTGAACAATGTGATAACCTCTTCCTGTGTCTCATTATCTCTGCTGTGTTGCCTTTTCAATTTATCCTCCATATTGTCATAGCATAGAAGGCAACATAGTACAGTGAAAGATCATGGCCATGAAGCCTCAGTTCATATCTCAGCTCTTCCATGTAAGTGACGTGATACTGACCTCAATTTTGAGACATCTTGTAAATGTGAATAATAGAACTTACATTGTGGAGTTGTTTTCAGAATCAAAAATGATAATGTTTACAAAGTGGCTTATACATGGTACAAAGTCTTTCTCATTTCTTAAAAATCCACTCAGTTATGAACATGTTTCTCTTCTATTAGTTACAGGATCATTTCCAGCTCTCTTAGCCTGGCCCACATAGTTCTTCACAAGCTACAGCTTCTTTTCAGTCCTAACTTCTGTGCTATCATTTCATGGTCTGAAAACACAGATGGGCTTGCTTTTTTTCCACAGTTGGCCTCTCATTTATGCCTCTATCTGTTTGCCTACATAGTTCTCCATCCATAATGTCTTTTGTCCTCCTATCTGAATGGCAGGCTCCCAATTTATTCTTCAGCACCCTGTGGGCCTCATTCTAATAGATTTAGAACACCTTTAGTTGTTAAAGTGGTCTATTTTTGAAGATTCTGCTCTTCATATACTGGCATTTGCAAATATACACTGTAGCTCCCCTACTTAAAAAATAGGCCCACTGAGGGGCCCGCCGAGTGGCTCAGTTGGTTAAGAGCGTGAGCTCTGAGCAACAGGGTCACTGGTTCGATTCCCACATTGGCCAGTGAGCTGCGCCCAAGCTGAGCTGCCGCTAAGCTGCCAACAGATGGCAGGATGACTCAGCTGGTGAGAGCACATGCACTTAACAACAAGGTTGCTGGTTCAACTCCAGCATAAGATGGTGGGCTACGCTCACCCGCAACTAAGATTGAACACGGCGCCTTGAGCTTAGAGGCGGTGAGTTGCCAACAGGTTGGGCAGATGGCAACTGAACTTGGAGCTGAGCTAGCTGTGCCTTCCACAACTAAGATTGAAGGACAACAACTTGGCTGTTCCCTTCCCCAATTCCCCAACACTGTTCCCCTACCCGAATTCCCCAATAAAATCTTTAAAAAAAATCTGTAGAACCCAGCAAATATTTATTAACCCTACCATGTTATTTCCATGTTAAGAACAGAAAGTTTACTTAGAATTATTTATTATAACAATTCTTGTTACTGGTGAAGATATGATAAGATAAGCACGTCCATATTACCTATATGCAACTTTTAGAGAAAACAGTTTGTCAATAGAATTTGAATCAATATTTAAAATATTTCCACTATTTAACCCACTGACTCTATTTCTAAAAATCTATTTAAAAAAATAAAATGATACATGTACACAGATTTATGTATAAACACGTTCATCAAATAGTTATAGTAAAAATCTAGGTGGAACTTTATTATACAAAATTAAGTTTTAGTTATACAAATTATAATATATACATACAATAAAATACTGTGTAGTCATTAAAACTTATATTTATAAAATATTTATAATAAAACAAAATTCTTATGGTATAACATTAAATAAAAACCAGAATACAAAAGCACAATTTCAGGATGACCAAAACTGTATTGAATATACTGTATACATAGGAAAAAGACTGAAAAAAAATATGCTAAAATGTTAGTAATTATCTACATTAGTCAGGGTTGTCTACCTGCTATATTAAGTAAACCCCAGTCTCTATGGTTTAACAGTAAAAGTTTATTTCTTGTTATGTCACAGTCTAATGAAAGGCTGAAGATGACTCTTCTCTACACAGATACTTGAGGAACAAGGTGCTTCCCATCTTCTAGAAACTGAGTTCTGTTATGCATTCTTTAGGCAGGTGAAGGAAGAGGGTTTCAGAGGTGGGGTCTAGAGTTGAGACACATCACTTCTGTCCGTACTCCACTGGGGCTCAGTCACGTGACACCACCTACTTTCCCAAAGTTTTGAGAACTATTCCTAAGACGAAGAAAAGGAAATTGGAAGCATTAGCATTGTCTTCCTCATCATTCAGACAAAATTTAACACATAATTTCTATTTCTTGACAGTTTTATGTATTTTCTAATTTTCCACGAGTAACTATGTATTAAAAGAGAAAATGTATAGTTAGGAGCTCTCAAAGTTTTTTAAAAAGCTACTCATTTAATTTGTGTGACATAATTTACACTGTCTAACATGTTTCCTTGGGCATTCAAATGGTAAAATTTGGTTCAGGTAAGAGTTGCTGTTATAAGATTTCATTATTAACACCGTAAGAGATCCATGCAATATGAACTGTCCTTTGATTCAACTGATGGAATTAAAATATCTAAATAGAAATACTTTGATTATTCCACACATTCATCAAATATTATTTAAGAAGATAGGGTACTGAGAAATCTAATTTTATATCATGTTTTTTGGTAGAAAAGAGATGGAGAGGTGGAAATATCTGAGACCCAAATTCTTGAAACTCAAGCCCTTTTCTGTCAACACTCTATAGTTCTGTTGACCCCAAGCTGTCCTTAGCATACCTACATCAGCCCTCTTCTTATTTGGAAGTAGAGAAGAAGCAGTGAGAGAATATTGGAGCGGTACAATGGCCCCTTCCTTTAATTTCTCCCGTCAATGTTCAGAGGCCAACATTTATTCTGGATAGTACTGAAACATTGACTCCCAAACTGTTGGGGTTATGGCAATCTTTTCTTCTTTTCTTTCTTCCATCCTTTGTTCCATCTATCCATCCACTCAACCACTAATCTAAAAAACATTGATTGAGACTCTACAGTGAAACAGGAAATATGCAACGTAACACTTTTTTTTGGTTTATTTTATTTTACTTGTTTTGAGGGCAGTGTCACTGGCTCTCATATGTGTGACCCGAACGGGGTCGCTGGCTTCCCAAGCCAGCGCTTAACCACCGCGCCACTTGGCCAGCCCTTTTTTGGTTTATTTTTGTTTGCTACCTTATGATGAAAGTCTTTCTTAATATGCACACTGGAGAGCCAGTGCCAGTGCATTGACCGAAATTCTTTCTATTTGCTCTGCAACACCATTTTAAACACAGGATTGGTTTAAATACCAATCCAGGATCTCATCTTACCCATCAGACCATTCCTTCTATAGCTAGGAGATCACCTCTCCACCCCCATCTGCCTGAATACGCTATAATCTTTGTTCCCCACTGCAGTTCTTTGGGTTACTTTATCCCTCTCCAACTCTAGCTGGATTGTAGAATTAAGTTTATGATAAAGTAAAAACTAAATAAAACAACAAAAAAATCTACACTGCCGGCTGGTAGTCTTCCCATCTTTGTACACTACTCAAACCTCCCACTCTGAAGAATGTGGCATAGCAGTTTTTAAAAATTCAAGCCAAGCCCACTAGGTCTACCACAGGCAATTACTACTCAAAACAATGTGGCTTGACACCAGGAAGTCTTAGAAAGATTCTATCAGCCATGGAGGCAAAGACTCGATAGCCAGCCCATTATCCATATGGGGCTATACGTTTATACGTTGAGTCTCAGTAAATATGGGATTTTTGAGCTACTGATTTTGCCATCGCGTGCAAGTCAGGATGGCACATTTTGCACAGCAGCTGCTGCAGTGATGTTGCTACAGTAGAAGACGTTGGCCTCCATTTTGGGCTAAGCCATGCATGGTCTTTCTACACTCAGAATCTGCTTTCACATTAGTTCACAGGCACCCGTTGTTTCTACATGTTTATGTCTAGAACAAAAGTCCAAAAAAAGAAATTGGACTCACAACTCTTTTTTTATTCTATAATACTCTATTTAAAATTAGAAAAGTGCCATTTATTGCCCTTCTCAGTTTATTAGATTGAGCAACACAGATTTTACCACAACTCATTATTAGCATTTCATAGTCATTAACATTTCATTACTTTTTTATTTTTTCAGAGCACAAAACCATATGTGAAATATTTTGGAATCTTGTGTGAAGTGCACAAAAGAACATGAAAAATATTAGTTTTTGCACGTAAGACAAAAACATCTCTTAAAATGTCCTATTCATTTTTTTTTTTTTGAGGGCAATGTCACTGGCCCCCATATGTGAAATCCAAACCGGGTTGCTATCGTCCAAGCCAACTCTTAACCACCGCGCCACTTGGCTGGCCCTGTCCTATTCATTTTTAATTAGAATTTTAAACTCTTGGTTAAACACTTAAGTCAATCTTGCCTAATTGAGAAGAATTTGCCATTTCTTTATCCCCATCCAGTCTTTGTTGTCTGTGATTTACATTCTTGTATTGACATGGTTGGTTGTGTCTGCTGAGCCAAGAGAATCAGGATATAGGATTTTATTGTATGTGTTTGGGATTATTTGATCAACCATTTCATATTGTATTCAGGCAGAGAACATTGGATTTTCCAAATTGTCTGGTAAAATAGGTCAACTTCTCAGGTATTTTTTACCCTACCCACCATTTTCCAGGAGACTGACTCAAGGATTTATTCACTCTTAGGTATGCTGATGGCTTTATCGAGTATACACGGTAAATTATGCACTATGCAAAAAATCCACTTTAGATTCAGCCCATGACCAGCAGGTTCATAGCTTTTATTTAGTACTGGTTCTTAAAGGAAACAGAAATAATTACACTTTCATAGAAATGTAATTGCCATATTATGCTGAAAAAAAAAAACCTCAATATTTTTACTTTCAGTCAGCATTTCCTGGTGATAATAATTTTGACCATGCAGTAAGAGAAAGAAAAGATTCCTTTTTTCACAAAAGCATTTTTTCATAATACAGATATGTTCATTTTAAATGAGTGCACTTCGACACTAGATTAACCAGATATTTGAGGAGAGTACCCATGCCTACTATTTGAGGTTAGTGTTTCTTAGTGAGGTTTAATTAGATGAGAGACCAATGTCCAATAATTTACCCCCAAAGAAACGGTTTGATCTGCTTCACAGTATCATTTTCTAATGAGAATGAATGAGCTACCTTAATAAACTGTTCAGGAAAGCTAACACATAGCCTTGTTGGAACCGAGAGACTGGAATATAAATAATTGGTACTTTCTGGCAATGGTTTGGCTCAAATGGTAATGTTAACTCTATTTTTAAATCCTATTCATTTTCTGATTATCTCCTTGTTCCCCTGAGATGAGAAGAAAGGTCCAGTCAGGGGAAGATGTCGATTCATCTTTCCCTTTTACCTCTGACTGGTTAAAAAAAAAAAAAAAAAAAGAGCCTTAGCAGTTCTCCTCAGAACCAAGCTGGCTGACTTTGGCTTCCGTTTTTATTTGCTTTTTTCTGTGCCTTCTCTGTGCCTGTTTTTCCCTTCCTACCTCTTCTGAGTCATATGTTGACTTAACTCAGTGTGAAGCCTGGGTGTGAAGAGACTTGGACACCATGTCCAGGTACACAGAGATTTTTGTCTGATAACACCACAAACACTCCGCCTGCAGACTTCCTACACTTGAAACATAATATTTTCAAATACCAATTTGTGGAGCAGGTTAGCTGTGAATTCGCCAGCCTGCTGGTGGTTTGTCAGAGCTGGGATGCTTCTCTCCATTCCGCTGGCTCTTGGGCTGAATTCTCAGTTTAGCCACACTAATAAATATAGCTTCCTTTTGAAGTGGAGAGTCTAGATTTTTCTCCCCCAGGCCGTAGAGAGAATTTAAAAGAATGAACTGCTGTATTCCAAACTTTATTTTTGATGAAATACAACTCACAACTCTTCTTAGAAATAAAAGCTTCTTAAATTTTGAGGCGTTGAAAGTTTGAGTCTGGGCTCCTGTGACATCTTCTTGATCACTTAATAACATTGCATCCTGTCTCCTCTATTTACAGTTTGGAAGTTATGTATACATAATACTAGCATTCCTATTCGATGTTTTCAAATGTGGACAGTGGTGACTTTCTATCCTTAATTACATCTCCTCTACCCCATCCCACCCTCACAGTTTTACTAATTCTTTTCTGCCCCATCCACAGGTGATGTATGTAGATATTAGATATAATGAATGAGAGTAAATGAAACACAACAAAGAAAAATAAAGGGATGGAAAGGGGAAAGCAAAGTGAATGAGTAGAAAAGACAATTAAAAGTTTCTTGCTTTAAAATATGGGAAATTTGGAAATTTTGCTGGATACAGTTAGACAATTGAAGGCCTGTCATGAAACAAAACAAAATTGATAAGTTTTCATAAAGAAGCTACATTTTAAGACTTGCAAAAGAAATGTGAATAAGGAAGAACTAACGGAGTCTCTCTGTCTCTCCAACACAACACAACACAACACACACACACACACACACACAAACACACACACACGATTTGTTAATCACATTTCACTATGTAAGAACAAGTGGTTTCAAAGATAATGAGTCTGAGTCAGCAGAGTGTCTCTGTCTTTGATTTCAACCAGACGTTGTCTGTTATTTGACTTTAGACATGTCTTCAGGTCCCTTTGAGGCGTGGTCTTGCTGTAGCCAAGAGCTTAAGGCAAAAACAAGCATGCTTTCTCCCTTTTGATGTTCATGCTACTTTAGCACCAATATACACCCTGCATCTATGGTCCATGGTGGTAGACCCTCCATGATCACTTGACTTTAAATAGCCAGATGGATAAATAGATGGTACTTTCTCTTACTCAGCACTGGTCAGATTTTTACAGGAAAGTGCTTTCCAGTTTGGGGCTCCATGTCTTAAAAGCACTCTGAAATTTGGAGAGGATTCAGAAGAGACTATGAATACTGATGAGAGGGTTAGAAAATGGAACTTATAAGAAAGAGTTAAAGACATTGGGATTGCTTATCTTGGAGAAGAGAAAAAAGGTAACCTAATAACAGTCTTGCAGTGTTTGAAGGTATATAATATATATAATGGTTACCAGCTGTTTTCCTTCTCCATCAAAAAGAACAAGAGGCCAAGTTCTCACACTGCATAGATCAAATGTAGGAAAATGCTTCTTGGCGATGGTGGTGACAGTGTTAGAAAGGTAAACTGGTAACTGTTGAATTTGGAAAAACCTTTTTGGAGTTATTTCAATATAGAGTGCTTTTTTCAGTCTCATATTTTCTGGGAATTGGAAGATAAAATTTATGTCATGGTTCTTAATTTTACATCATAACTTCTAAGTCTATAAGAATAGAAACTTATTTTGAGAGAATAAGTGTAGATAATGCCCAAGCACAGAATCCATGATGTGCGTTCCATGGAAAAAGTGAAATCAAGACAAGGAGATATTATTTCCATAAGGGCTTTAGATATAAACTTTTTAGAATAATGCTCTACTTCCTCAGAAAAATACCATTGCTAATTGACATAAAGAAAGGGAAAATCAAGAGACAACAGAGATTAAAAACATATAATATTGGGTTGTCAGAAAAGTCATGACGCATTTTTGCAATGCAAAGCAGAAAATATACATCATGACTTTTCTGACAACCCAATAGATACTACAATTATGTAGGAACTAAGAACCTCAGAATTGTATTGGCACACATACACGAAAGAATTCCATACTTTTTTCTTTTTTATTAAAACTGGCTAACTTAATTCCCCCAAGTTGATCCACAAGTAGCTCTGTGTCTTTGCAAATATCTCTGTGTGAACCAATATTATGTAAACATTACTCCCATTCCCAAGCCAATTAGCTGATGAATTCAATAACAAAAAAAAATTAAAATGCCTATTTAGTCTACAGGAGCCAGTCAGATTGGTTATTTAATTACCTCAATGAAGAAATAAAACATGCAATTCTTTGGCAACTATCTATTTTGTGTTGTACTAATATGACTGGAACTTATCTCACTGTCTTTTTTAAAAAAAAAACTCTGATAGATTGTATCACATGAGTTAGATAGAATAACAATTTTCACATAATGCTTACAAAAGTGGGATTAATTACTATACTTATCAAAAATAGTATTATGTTTTATCACGTTTTTCATGATGCAATGCTATGCTTTCATGTTCTTCTAGTTTTTTTCATACAAATTCATTGTGTTTTGACTCCACCAGTTCTACTCTCATCATTTCTTTTCTTTTCCTTTTCCAATTTTATTGAGAAATAATTGACATATATCATTGTATAAGGCATACAGTATGGTGATTTGATTTACATATGTCATGAAATGAATGCCACAATAGATTCAGCTAACATCCATCATCTCATAATGATATATAAAAAGAAAAGAAATGAGAAAAGAAAAAAAATTTTCTCCTTGTGAGGAGAACTGTTAGGATCTACTCTTAACAATTTT
Organism: Aselliscus stoliczkanus; assembly: GCA_033961575.1. Taxonomy (NCBI): domain Eukaryota; kingdom Metazoa; phylum Chordata; class Mammalia; order Chiroptera; family Hipposideridae; genus Aselliscus; species Aselliscus stoliczkanus. Next base: position 157,905,030 of record CM066731.1, read on the forward strand.
CCTATATGAGCATCATACAATAGCGTATATGATAATCATTGTGTTGTACGTTAAATACATCCCTGGTACTCATCTTATAACTGGAAGTTTATACCTTTTTGACCATCTTCTTCCAATTTCCCCTATCCCTACCCTCCACCTCTGGTAACCACAAGTCAAATCTTCCTTCCTTCCTTCCTTCCTTCCTTCCTTCCTTCCTTCCTTCCTTCCTTCCTTCCTTCCTTCCTTCCTTCTTTCCTTCCTTCCTTCCTTCCTTCCTTCCTTCCTTCCTTCCTTCCTTCCCTCCTTATTTGATTCCATATGTAAATGAGATCATACAATATTTGTCTTCCTCTGTCTGACTTATTTTACTTAGTGTATTGCCTTCAAGATTCATCTATGTTGTTGCAGATGGTAGGGTTTTCTCATTTTTTTACAGCTGAATAATATTCCATTGTGTGTGTGTGCAAGTGTGTGCACACCTTTTTTATCTATTCATCTACTGATGAACACTTAGATTTTTCATAGTGGCTGCATAAATTTACAATTCTACCAACAGTGCACAAGGGTTCCCTTTTCTCCACATCCTTGGCAGCATTCACCTCTAGTCTTTTAATGATGGCCATTCTAATACACATGAGGTAATAGCTCACTGTGGTTTTAATTTGCATTTGCTTAATGATTAGTGATAATGAGCATTTTTTTCACATACATGTTGACCTTTTGTATATCTTTTTTGGAATAATGCTATCAGATCCTTTGCTCATTTTTAAATTGGGCTGTTATTTGTTTGTTTGTTTGTTTGTTTTCTATTGAGTTGTATGAGTTTTGTTTTTGTTTTAGCATATATATTTTGGATATCAACCCCTTATCAGATATACGGTTTGCAAATATTTTTCACATTCTGTAGATTACCTTTTCACTTTGGTATCTTTTGTTGTATAGAAACTTTTTAGTTTTCTGTATGTCACTTGTTCATTTATTTATTTATTTTTTAAAAGATTTTATTGGGGAATTGGGGAAGTGGAACAGCGTTGGGGAATCAGGGAAGGGGAACAGACAAGTTGCTGTCCTTTTTTTTTTTTAATGCCAACATACACCCCCTATTTCTTTGGTACACAGCATTTATTGTTTTTTGTTTTGTTTTGTTTTGTTTTTTTGAGGGCAGTGTCAATGGCCCTCATATGTGGGATCCAAACCAGCGCTGCTGGCGTCCCAAACCAGCTCTTAACCAATGTGCCACTCAGCCGGCCTACTTGTTTATTTTTTATTTTGTTGTTTGTGCTTTAGGTGTCATACCCAAAAGGTCATTACCAAGACCCATGTGAAGGAGATTTATTCCTACATTTTCTTCTAGGAGTTTTGTGGGGTTTGGTCTTACATTTAAATCTTTAATCCATTTAGAGTTAATTTTTGTGAGTAGTGTAAGACAGAGGTTTAGTTTCATTCTTTTACATGTGAATATCCAATGAACCCAGCAATGAAGACTGTCTTTTTTCCATTGAGTATCCTGGGATCCCTCATCAAATATTAGTTGACCACATATGCTTGGGTTTATTTCTGGGCTCTGGCTTCTCTTCCATTGGTCTATGGTTCTGCTTTTATGCCAGTATCATACTGTTTTTATTATTATAGTTTTACAATATAGCTTCAAATCAGGAAGTGTGATGCATTCTATTTTGTTCTTCTTTCTCAGGATTTCTTTGGCTATTTTGGTTTTTTATGGTTCCATATAAATTTTTGAACTGTTTTTTTCCACTTTTTAAAAAAATGCCTTGGGTATCTTGATAGGATTGCATTGCATTTATAAATGGCTTTTAGTAGTATTGACATTTTAACAATGTTAATTCTTCCAATCCATGAACTCAGGATACCTTTCCATTTATTTGTCTTTGATTTCTTTCATCAATGTCTTATAGTTTTCAAGAGTAGAGATCTTACATCTCCTTGGTTAAATTTATTCCTAACTATTTTATTGGTTTTGATTCTATTGTAAACAGGATAGATTTCTTTATTTGTTTTTCAGAAAATTTTTTGTTGCACATTTGAGTAAGCACAGAGAACTTTGCATTTCAAATATAAGCAGAAAACAAATCATCTGCTATGAAAATGTGGTATTAATAATCTCCAGTGGAAATATTCCAATACTAAAGTCTTCAGATTAAAAGAGGAAAGGTTTAAATTTTTATCTTTCACATCTTATTCTACAAAAAATACACAGTATTTGTGTAATATAGCAGTGGCTCTGATTAAAGGGCTTGTTTTGAAACTTAATTAATTTGGAGGAGTACAAATGTTTTTAAACTTTGTTATGGATTTTTCCAACATTCAGGAAAGCAGGTTCGATAGTATGATGAACCCTATGCACCCATCACCAGCCATTCAACAATGATCAATTTTACCATCTGCTTTATCTGCCCTCCCACTTCCCTCTATTTGGTGTGTGTGTGTGTGTGCGTGCGTGTGTGTGTGTGTGTGTGTGTGTGTGTGTTGTCTTGTCTTTAGGGGCATTTAAATGCACCTAAACTTCCTTTGGGAATCAGTGATATATTTCTCGTTATCTAAAATATAAGTATCTTTATTAGTCAATATATCCAGACTTTTGTAATGATTAACATTTTCTTTCAGAATATTAAGTGTATTAGTTTCTTTTTGATGCTGTAACAAATGACCACAGCTCTGGAGTTCAGAAGTCTGAAATGGATCTCACTGTGCTAAAAATAAGGTGTCAGCAGAGCTATATTGCCTTGTGGGGGTTCTAGGGACAATTTGTTTTCTTTTTCTATCTTTTTTTTCTTTCTTTCCGCATTTCTTGGTGCATATCTCCCTTCCATCTTCAAAACCAGTGACTGTCAATTGAATCTTTCTTACTTTGATTTCCTCTGACATTCTCTCTCTTTTTCCCATATGAGGACTCCTGTAATTCCAGTGGGCCCACCTGGATAATCTCTTTATCTCAAGGTCAGGTGATTGGCAAGCTTAATTCTACCTGCACTCCTACTCCCCTTTGCCATGTGACCTAACATATCCACCAGTTCTGGGCAGTAGGATGTGGACATCTGTGGGGACCATTATTCTGCTTTCCACACTGGGCATATTTTACACTGATTCACAAATGCCCATCTAAGTATTTCATGTTAAATATATAATGTATATTTAACAGTCACCAAGAAATAGTAAAAAGACATTTTTGCCAAATCCAGTGGTTTGCGTCTATCTCTAATTCTGCAGACTGATTATTTAACTTACTGTTGAATTTGAATAAACACAGTAGTAATTTTCACCTCACAGTTTAGAGAGTAAAGTTAAACAACGACAGCAAAAAACAATCATTTGGTAGGCAACAGATCAATTACAGATAGAATGCTTTACAGACAGATTGGACCTCCTAATTTGGAATCTTAATATTACAACCTATAATTTATGTATCCCAGAGTATTTCTACAGCTCTGTTGCCTAGGATACCTCAGCCATCTTAAATATCAGGTCCTTTCTGGATTCTCTATTTTTTTATTTTTTTTTTGAGGGCAGTGTCACTGGCCCTCATATGTGGGATCCGAACCAGGGCCGCTGGCTTCCCAAGCCAGCTCTTAACCACCGCACCACTCGGCTGGCTGGATTCTCAATTTTTTGCTTTTACAGGCTTCCCCAGACCCCCACACTATATGCCCAAACATTTTTCTTCTATTTTGTTTTCTTCTAACATTATGCTTAGTGGGGAGGCCTGTTAGGTTTGTCTTACAGTGGAGAGAGATGGTGTGATTTTACTGTTGCCACCAGCAGTAAAGCCATAGACAGAAAGACTACAGATGTGGAGCAGATGTGTATAATGATCATTTTAAAAATTCCATGCAGAGCTCTAATAAAAGAGTGACTCTGATAAATGTTTATATGTTTGGCACTCGTATTATTTAAACAAAATCATCAAATTATTGTGTTTTGCAATCTACCTTGTATATTTCATTATTTCATTAAAAGCAATTTATTGCCACATTTTTTTAAAAATTTTTTTTTAGCTTGGGAGAATGATGCCTTTGCCCTCCTTCCAAATTCAGGATGAATTGGTTTACCTCTTTCTTTTTATGTTGTAGGTAGAGATTTTCCAAAAGGAAGAGGAAACACTTTCCGTGAAGGGACATGCTTCTAAGAAGGAAGCATGAACATTAGAATTGGATGAAATCCCAGCTCAGTCACTTAAGTTAGTTAATACGTATCTCTGAGCCTTCCTTTCTCATGTGCAAAATGGGGCTAACAATACAATTCATAAGATTTCAGTGAGGAAAAGCTGGGATAATGTATTAGAAAGCACCTAATGCAGTGTCTGATGCATTAACAGATCTGTCCTCTTTCCTTGCCTATGGAGGAGGTGGCCATGCTCCTAGAAAAACACTTTTAGGACCATATAGGTTTGTTTTTAAAGAAAATTAGCTTTCTATTAGTGAATATCATGTGAAAATGCCTGCATAGATTTTCATAAAATGTTTAGGTCATTGTTTAGAAAGGCCTGGTTTGAAACTTAGGTTATGTGGCGTATCATAAAAATCACATTAGAGGGCCCTGAGACACTTCAGAAAAATAGGCAGTCATCATCCAGGAGCTGAAAGGAGGGTTTAGCGAGACATCCGAAAGTATCATTTAGGAGAGACCTGCCACGTTTAGTAATATGCTATCAAGATAAAATAATAAAACAATGATTTAAAATAGGTCCCCCAAATGACAAGTCACAAGGATAGGTGCTCTGCAGAGCAGCTGTGATTTGTGATCAAACTGCCTTTGACATGGTCAGCTCTTCTGTGGATTTCTCTGGACTGTAGTACAGCATGAACCTGCTTTTTTATGAATGATGGTTACTGAGTCTTTCAAACAACCCAGGAAAGCCAATGTGAGATGAGTGTTCTCTCTTCAATTTCTCCACCATTCATAGGTCATTACTTCTGTGGCCCTTCTACATGGGCTATGTGGCCCTCTCTCTACACGTGGGAAGAAATATAGTCTTTGCAGGATGAGGAGATTCAGAAAGAAAAACTATCCAAGGAAAATATGCTGACTAAATCAGAAGGCTGAGCAGAAAACTTTTACTGATATAATAAAAGATAATGACTTGGTAAGAATTATACCAGCAATTAAACAGTTGTTTCCTAGGAAAAGATAGACATTCTTTGTGTAGGAGGGAATGGGTGTTTCATATTCATTAACATGGATTTGAGGGTTTGGCTTATTTGTGTTTGTGGCAAAGAACTCAGACAGAATGTCTTTGTTTACTGCCTAAAGATTTAATAAGTCAATTTGTTTCTTGTCTTCTATCTCGTTCACAGATAATATCTTTTTAAATAGGATACTAGATTGCATGCCTGAAGTTAAGCAAATGTGCAGCAGGAAAATTTCTCATCAAACTAGACCTTAGGATGTCCTTAATTCACAGGAACATTAGGAAAATTTTCAGAGTTCTTCACCAACCAAGGAGATAAATGTTCAAGGCAAGATTTCATGCTATGCAAAACTATGGTTGGAATAAACACTTTGTACTTAGTGCAAGTCCACTTTAAGACCACCTCCTAAATCAGATCTGTATTGAGTGACAGAAAAAGGAAATGGAAGGGCCGGCCGAGTGGCGCGGTGGTTAAGCGCTGGCTTGGGAAGCCAGCGGCCCCGGTACGGGTCCCACATATGAGGGCCAGCGACACTGTTCTCAAAAAAAAAAAAAGAAAGAAAAGGAAAAGGAAATGGACTGAATGAACCAAATAAACAGCTGACATTTCAAAGACATCCTCATGTATAATCAAAATTTAGAAATATAGGGGAATTCTGAACCTGACTTGGCTTTAGAGAAAATACCAAGCAAGAAGAACGGGAGGCTTCTGTTTTAGAAAGGCTGGCTACAAGTTGGTTGATAAGACATCTTCAGAAGCAAAAGTTTTGAAAGAATACATGAAAGGAAATTGCAATAGCAGAAAAAGAAATGATTAAAGCATTTCTCAAGAATTTCAGAAGTACCAGGATCAAAAATGCAGTCATGATCTGACAGCTTTCAGCAGCACTAGGAGACAGACAGAAGAAAAAGTGGTGGGAAGAGATATAGGTCCAAGTCCAAGGTTCCCCTAGGACATCTACTGAATCAGTCGGGCAAACCTTCCTTCTGTATCGAGGAGGAGCTCTGGCTAGAAACCCAGAGGGCGGCGCCTATGTGTGAAAATGCTTTTGATTTCTGATGCCTAAAGTTGGAGTTTGGATGGAACTCAAGTCTGAGAGAATTCAGGTAGAAAACAAAAAGCAACAATGACCAGTTGACCTCTTATTTGAATCCTGCTTTAAAAGCAAAATCTTCCATTTGTTATAATGATATTTTAAACTTATCAAAACCTTCCATGGAACTACATCCTTAATTCCTATGTGTGTGTGATACCCTCAAATGGGTTGGGAATGGGACAGGCTGTGAAATGAGAGAAACAGGATGGATATTCCTAGACTGCGGTTCTGTGTAAATCGAGGCACGATGCTGCTCTTACCATGGAACTGGCCCATTTTGGGGCTGAGCCTGGTGGTCAGGTTTGGTCAAAAAAGAAGGTGGGCCTGAGGCAGCTTTTTCTGGGGAACAGTGACCATTTGTTTCCTACTCATAGACTGCTGACAGACATGCTATTTGTCTAATCCTGGAACACAGTAGTGAACTCTATTTACGGTTGAGCTAACTAAGGCTCTGAGATGTTATGTAACTTGCCGTAGAGCCAGTGATGGTAAAGCTAGAATTCGTGTTTAGTTCTACCCCATCCCAAATGCATGTTTTCCAACTACGTGCCCTACCGACACTGAAGTTTCATTGTTGTTGAAGTGGCGCATCTTATTGAAAATTTACTTCACCCCAATCATGTATAAGACAAAAATATATTTTAGTTTTATTTTTAGCTTACCCACCTTCTCATATTACTTATATCACTGCTCCCTTCCACTCAAAAAAATAATGGAGTTAAGTATAAATGTTAAGTATAACTCAATACGTGTTGCTATCTGGGATCAGTTCTGTGACTCTATTAGTGTTTCAGTGTAGTTACACTTTCACAGAGTTTGAAGGAGGTGAGCAGTACTGGAGAAAATTCAGCTGCTGATAATCTCCCCCACCCACCCACTTTAGTCACTCTCCAAACCCATTTGCTCATGTCTTGTAGTAAATGATGACATACTGCCTTTCTGCTGATTCCTGAATATAATATTAAATTGGAAAAATTCCATGATAGAGCAAAGTTTGAAAAAATCAGAAACACAGACTATTCTAAACATCAAGGACTAAAACCTGCAGAGGTTGTGAAGGCCTCATTCATTGGATGTGATTCAGCTACACATGTTTCCGGCTGGGGCACACTTTGAATGGACACCACTTTCTACTTTCTTGAGTTTGATCACTTTGGTGTCAGGGTTGGGCCGGCCGAGTGGCGCGGTAGTTAAGCTCTGGCTTGGGAAGCCAGTGGCCCCCGGTTTGGTCCCACATATGAGGGCCAGTGACACTGCCCTCAAAAGAAAAAAAAAAGATGGGAATGGTGTCAGGGTCCATGTGATTTAAACTCAGTGGTCATCTCTCAGCCTTTTCGTAAGGTAAGTCACTCCTCAAATCCATCAGGTGAATGGCACAAAGTTTTGGTTTTAGGCAATTACACATTTTACTTGAAAGACCATGAAAACTAATGGAAGAGGGAAAACCTCCATTACACACTTTTACTATGTTTGATGAATTTTCCATCAGAGTGCTTTAAAAACATTTTGATATGTAACCAGAACTTAGGACAAAAAGAACAGAGAGGTATTCTAGCAATCCATATACTCTATTGAAATATGCGTGATCAGCACTAGGATAAAGAGAGGAAGAGGTTTCTCTTTTGCACTTTCATCTGGTTTTTATCAGTCCCTCCCACCCAACTGTGTTGCCTTCTTGCAGTTCAAAGCCCCACCTTTTGGCTCTGCTACCAGAACTGCATTTCTTTTGGATAAACGTCCCACACTCCAGAATTTGTTCTTCTCCCTTTGCTCTGCCAATTCTTAACTGTCCTGTTTTCTCAAGACCTAGTTAAGTGACTAATTTGCTAAACTATTCAATCTGTTAAACTAATGTGTGTACCTATTAATGAATAATAAGGGCTATCAAGGGAACCTCCTTCCATATACAACTGGTGGTCTACACATAAATGAATAACTCTCCAGCTAGAAACCACTAGAAGAGAAGTGTTTTTTTTTGGATTTTTTTACTTAGTGTATTTTCTTTGGCACCATTTAAATCACAAATTCTTCATGCCCATTACTCTGCCTGAGTATAGATTAAAGGAACCATTCACAGTAAACTAGTGACAATGAAATTACAAATAGGGCTAGAGGATAAAAGGAACTAAAAAGCCCATTAGCTCCAAATCCACTCAGCACATGGGAGTGTCCTGTGACCCAGGCACCTAGAAAAGAAAACAGGGTCTCATAGCTTCCTCAGCCTTTCGGGGCACGTAATCAGAGAACTTGACATCCAGGGTCAGTTTATTTATTTGTTCATTCTTTCATTTCTTCATTATTCACATTTCCTGTGCAACATGTGGTTAAAGGCATTAACCACGGTTCCATCATTTTCACAGTTGGAAAAGAGGAATCAATTTGCAACAGAGAAAAACAAAACTAGGGATTGTGAAATAAAGACATTCTAAGATGCTTTTTCCATATATGTGTAAATAATCTTATATATCTATTTCCATAAAATTGATATAGAAGGGAAGAAACAAAATTTTTAAAATGTGGTTTTATAAATATGCACCATTTAATTATCAGCTAAATGATAGTCTTATTCCATGAAGAGCTATCACAGGTTTTAAGGTAATGACAATAATCAGTAGTAATAGTTGAGTACTTACTATTTGTCAAGTAATTTTGCTATGTGCTTAGTATGCAATTAATCATCAGGAAAAAAAAATCTCATCAGACAGGCTCATTATTGCCTTCTTGTCCCAGATGAGAAAACATCTAGAAATGCTGGTGTCACCACTGATATTTAGAGCCTGGGTTTGAACCCAGACACCCTGACTGCAGAGTCTGCAGTCTTTTGTTGTTGTTACCTTTCTTTACTCCACCTATGTATTTTGAACATTTTCCAACCATTGGAATTTTGAAAAAAAAAAATATATATATACATATATATCTCACACAATGTGCATAAATGTATTTATTTATTTTAAAGATTTTATTGGGGAACTGGGGGAGGGGAAAAGAGTTGGGGAATCAGGGAAGAGGAACATACAAGTTGCTGTCCTTTTGTTCTTCAGTCTAGTTGTGGAGGACGTCGCTTCACTGGCCCATGTTGGTATTATCATTGCTCTCCTCCTGAGTGAGGCAGTAGCTAGCCCAGCCATTGGACAGCTGCTCACCACAGCTGCCAGCCACTCACGGTAGCTTACAGCAGCCCACTGCAGCCCCACTGCAGCCTACAGCATCGCCGGCCATTCAAGGCAGCCCAGCTCCAGGCTGACCTGTTGTTCACCATCTTAGCTGTAGAGGGCACAGCATCACTGGCTCTCATATGTGGGATCTGAACTGGGGCCCTGATGCTCCGAGCTGGCATCCCAAGCCAACTCCTAACCAATGCACAACTCATTCAGTCCATAAATTTATTCTTTACCTAAATTCACAAAATGTTAATATTTTGTTATCTTCTCTCTTTCTATGTGTATATGTGTGTGTGTTTGTGTGTATTTTGGGCAAAATCATCTGAAACTAAGTTGAAGACAAACTGTATCATTAAGAACAATTATATTCTATCAAGGAATCAGACATTGCATTACCATCTTTGGCTGCCATATTGCTTTAGGTCCCATAATCTAGAAAAATCATTTTTTTTATTTTTGTTTTTTTTTTTTTACCTTTTGAGACATTGATATTTTTGAAGAAACTAATCCAGTTTCCTCGTAGAATATCATAGAATATAAATTTGTCTGGTTGTGTTCTTGTGATTAAAATCAAGTTAAACATTTTTATCAAGAATACTACCTAGATGATGAATACTTTCCATTAAAAAGCATGTAATGTGAATGTATTTGGATAACCACAAGATTTCTCTACTGTAAAGATATCCTTTCCCCTCCTTCTTTGATACTCAAACGGAATCAAATTTGGACAATAGAAACTCTTTTAAGCCAACTGCTGGGTTCACTTGAAACATATATTTAGTGTTTGAGCATTTGCTTGCTTTTTTTCTTCAACATTATTTTGTACTTTTCCTACCCTGGACCTGGAAACAACCATTTCTCCAAGGAACTTTGGTTCTTCTTAATGAGGAATGATATTAGAAACCAAAATCTGGACTTTATTGTATTTACTGATAAAGGATTGTCATTTTTTTTCCTTTTAAAATATTTATTCACTAATCTTTGTGGTAAAAATCACAAAACATAAAATTACAGTCTTGGAGCCAGCAGAGTGGTGTGGTGGTTAAGCACTGGGTTGGGAAGCCAGCGGCCCCAGTTCGGGTCCCACATATGAGTGCCAGTGACACTGCCCTGGAAAAAAAAAAAAAAATTATAGTCTTAACCATTTTTAAGTATACGATTAAGACTGTCATTGATTTGAGGCTTTTTCAGGGGACCTAGAATATATATGGGTATAAACAGAAATATGTGTGTTTATGTGTGTACATCTGTGTATTATTTATATTAATTTAAATTATAAGTTCATACTGATATTACAGGGCTTTTCCTCACCTTTTCCCATTCCATATTTATAACTTCCTTTTCCCACAATAAGAAGCTTGGTTCTCAACAATTTACTAATTCCTTTCTTCTATATTACATACAAAACAGTTTGCATTACTACACTAATACCATCACCAATCAAACTCTACTAAGATCAAGATTTTTTTTATTCTTAAACTACATTTCACTAAGAATATGGAAGAATTCATCTCTCTAAGAGTATATTGTCAGAGTACTGTGTTCAAAAGTTATTTAAATTATAATTTTTGACTTCTTGAAATGTTCAGCTGTTTTCTACTTTAATTTAATTTTATTTATGAACTGAAAAATATTTCCACAAAGCCTGCATTCTTAATCTATATTTTGGTCATTAATGCATTAATTCATTAATTAATTCATTCACAATGAGAACCAAATTTAGTTCTAGATATTGAAATATAGCAGTGAGTTGGAAAGCAAGATCTCTGCCCAGTTAAGGAAGATAGATAAGAAAAAAAAAACAAAAGAAGATAATTTCAGAATTCTTTGAAGGAAATCTTAATAAAATGGTAAGACAGAAATTAAGGTTAGGGGTAGAAGGAGCTACTTTGGACTGGGAAATCAGAGACACCCTTTCTGGGGTATCCTTTGCACTGAGACTTAAGTACAGATTAAAAGGAGTCAGGCTTCTAGGCAGAGCAAGCTAAAAAATGCTCTAAGGCAACAACAGTGAATGACAGAAAGACAGTGGGAGGCAGGAACAAAGAGACAGTCCTGATGCTCCAGGAAAGGACTTAAAAACTGTGGTAAAAAGTCAAGATTTTAATCTAAAAGTCACAGAACACCAGAGGAGTTTTATAAGCAGAGACACATAAGACCTAGCTAATGTTTTTGAAAGACCACTCCAGTTGCTCTGTGGAGACTGGATCATAAGCGGGCAAAGATGGAAGCAGGCAGTCTCATGTTGTACATCAGGGGACCCCTGACATATGCAGGGGAGAGAGACTGAGGCGTTAGCAGAAAAAATGGAGAGAAGTGGGTAGATCCAGGATATATTCATCAAAAAGCCTCCTGGGGACAAAACCCTCCCCCCCCCCACTATTTTGGCAATTTAATCATAATGTTTCTAGTTATAATAAAATATTTTTGTGTGTATTAAAATTCATGAGAGATAAATTTTTAAGTTTTTTGATGTTGAAACAATCTCAAATTTACAGAAAAAATTCAAGTATGGTACAAAGAAATCTTTTTTTCCCCCATAGTACAAAGAATTCTTCTTCTTCTTCTTTTTTTTTTTTTTTCGTGCCCTGTACCATTTGGGAGTAAGTTGGTGTCAGAATGCTCCATTACGCCCAATCTCCTTATTGTGTATTTCATACTAACAAGAACTTTCCTTTACATAACTGCAATGTAATCATCAAAATTAGGAAACAAATATTGCTTTATTGTGATGCTCTAATTCTCAGATTCCATTCAAGTTTTGCCAGTGTCTATTTATTTTCTCAATTTCCCTGTATATATGACCAATTTACTGCCCCTTCACCCAAGCAGATGATCCCCTCAAGACAACACCCTGCTTCAGCCCCTCCTCCCCAGCCCCCAACTCGCCATGTGGATGCGCCCTTCCTCACCCGTTTGGATTCCAATACTCTATAATGGGTTACCGCTGCGTGGACACCAAATCAGACTCAGACTCCAGCCCAAGCCAGAGCTGCAGAACCCCTCCACCTCCCTCAACCATGACAGCGTTTCCAATTTGCCCAGGCTCCAGCTCTGTGTCCATTATTCCAACTCTCCAAGCTGTGCAGACATTCTCCTCCCTTGACACTTCACCTTGGGCTGACCCCTTCTTGGACACCTTCGGACTCAGCTAAGGGTTCAGCACCCGGCTCTGGGACATAATTCCCCATGAGAATGTTCCGTTCACACGGTTCCGGCTCTAAGGCCCCTGGAAGGTGCTCCTCGCCCGCTCAGGCTCTAACACGCCATGGTGAGTAGCTGTGATGTGTCTGTCTTCCTCACCGTCTTGGGCTTTAACATCCTGTGCTGGACCATCGTGGCTGCCACCTCCCCCGGAACACGTGACTGCCTTGTTCAGTTGCACCTAACAGTGTTCAGATAAAGTTGTCCAGGAAGGAAAGAGGAGATGGGAGGGAGGAGGAAGAGAGAGAGCAGTTGGAAAAATATGTTCTGAAGCTGGGTCATATCACAGAGAGAAAGGCAATTAAAAATCACATCGTACAACAATCAAATTGAGTTCATGATACTTCAAGGCTAATATCATAAAATAAAACTTATGAAATTGTTAAAGAGGACCATGACTTCACTGAGGAAAATCTCTGAATTATAAAATAAATAAATAAATTAGAGGAAGTGAACTTAATGTTTTCAATTAAACTTTAAAGAGATTTTGTGTATTTCTAAAATACAATTTACAATCTTTTTCAAAACAGTGAATATTAAGCATTGAACATCTTTATTTTCCACATAATGTGTTAGGATTTTGAGAAAAAGTAGAAACACTTTTGGAAGGCTTGCATTTTTTCCAGAGGCAATCTTAGAGGAAAATAAATGTCAGGCTGATATAAAAACTAAGTGGTTTGGATAACTGTTATGGAACAAAACACCAACACCTATTACTTTTATTACCAATAAAGTGAAATTTTATTTTTAGAATTACATTTTTTTTCTCTCTCTCTATCATTGTAAACACCACTGTTAGCTGTGTGCTTTGTGTGCGCACAAAGCCATTTGTCATGGCAGGAAGTGTCATTCCTAAGGTCCTAATGGCTCCAGGCACAAGCATAAAAAGATACATTTAAGAAAAAAATTTCTCTCTGTGTTCCAGAGAGAATTCTCTCACTCAATGAAATATTTAAGATTTGGAAAATGACTAAAGTGTAAAACAGAAGAAAAGAGAACATGTATCACAATTTGGAAGTTATTTGTACGTTGGCATAGAAAAGAGTTATACTAATACTTATTACTTGGAAAATTCTTGCTTACTAAGTAAACTCATATTCTTTAGGTCTGTCAGTCTCTGAAATGAAAAAACAAAATAAAACGAAAATGTAGTATACAAAGAATGTTACCACAGATTTCAAAAGATTCTGATTTCAGAAACGATATGAAGTAGAGAATTTATGAGACCTGAATGACTTAACTTTAAAGTATGTCTACCTCAGATCTTTGGTATTTATTTAGAATTCATTCAGGCTCCTAGATAGTTAGCTTAACCACCTTCTTCATTTGGCTTGCATTAGTAATAACTATTCCTACAGCCTTATCAGCCTTCAGGGGTTTTCAAAATATGCACATGCTTCAGGACTCATGGGCAAAATGCTCAACGGCATAAAGTGGGCAACTCTTTCCTTTAGATGCCTGTAAGATCATATTCTCAACAAAGTGGTATAATATAATCCTCTAGGGCGAGGGACAATAATTCAGGGTAAAAGTTTGTCTTAGGATAACCTAGAGCCTGAGATGAAGATCCTTCTACAGGAGAAATCTATGGAAGACCGAGACCCTTGTTCCCGAGGGTTCTGAGCCTCTGAGTACCATGGTCATGGCGGATGGCCACAGTAACACTGGGCCTGAGAGTACCAAGAGATGACCCAGTGAATCTCCTAAGTGCCATACATATTCCTCCTTTTCCCATTACGTAGTGGCAGTGCTACCTTCTTGCAATGATCAGGGTCAATTTCCCTCACCAATGTGGGAACTCCTTTTTTTGCCTACTGATCTTCTGGCACAAGAAGTTCCCAAGTAGCAGCCAAAGGTTTAGAGTGACTTTTACTGTGTCCTCCATGTAGAAGCATTTCCCCTCCAAGAACCAGAGAGTAAATTGCTCAAGTTGATCACTGAGAGTGATAGTGAATTAGGTTATCCCTACTTCCACCCTTTGGGTACTAGACCAGTATTTTCAAGTTGGGAACTGAGGACCGATACAATAGCCATTAGTTAAAGTTCTATACTCCATTCTAAAGGACAGTGCCCCCTCCTCCTAAAATGTCATCATCTGGCTGATGCTTCAGCTATGTCTTTAAGAGGTCATTCTACTGCTGTGTCATACAAGTAACTTCTGGATGGTGTGATATGTGGCATAACCTGTTACTCACCATTGCATCTCTTTGACCATAAAGTGGGTCCCTTGATTCAAAGTAATGCTATGCTATACAGGATACTAAGTCAATGAACCAGACAGTGGGTCTAGCCAAGGCACTGTAGGTAGTGAAGGCAAGCCCATCTCTGGAAGACATATCAATCCTGGTCAAGATAAATAATTGCTCCTTCCAGGATGGAGGTGTCCATCTTAGAATGTATTGCTGGTCTTGCCTTGGGAAGGAGGCAAATTCCTAGGCCCTCTTAAGCTAAGTGGCTTCCATCACTGGAGGACAATACTCCAGAAGAGGTTGCAATTGTGAGCTGTTACCAGCAACACCCACGGCATCCAGTAAAAGAGATTTCCGAGCATCTGGGCTTTTTAGCCCTTTGTAGCATCTTCTGAGGAATATGGATAGTATTCTCAGATGGCCACAGAGGCCAGCCTGGTAAAGTAATTGAGTGAAGCATGCCAAGTAGGAGCTATAGCCAAATTGAGTGCTAACACTCAGTCTTCAGTGCCAGTTTATTTTTGCCAGAGTTGTTGCCCAGATCTTCTAATTTCTCATGAGAATCTAACAATCCAGATTTCATATTTCCATGTAAAACCTCTCAATTTTTAAACTGTTGACAATCACATCATCAGTTTTTCTAACAGAAAACAGATGAGATACCCAAATTAGGATATAGGAAGGAAGGAGGAGGGAGGAGTGAATCTGCAGGAGCAAGTTGAAAATATCCAGCACAATAACCAATTCAGATTTTTAAAAAACACTTTGGGTCAATAGCGTGCAAGTATTGTATTAGTCAGCTTGAGCTGCCATAACAAAACATCATAGACTGATTGGCTTAAACAACATAAATTTATATTTTTATGGTTCTGGAGGCTGAAAATCTGAGATCAGGATGCCAGCATTGTTGGTTTCTGGTGAGGGATCACTTCCTGGTTTGTAGTCAGCCACCTTCTCAGTGTATCCTTACAGGGTCTTTCGTAGATGCATGCAAGTGAGGGGATCGGGGAGAGAGGGGTGCGGAGAAACAGCTAGCTTTCTTATTTCTCTTTTTATAAGGACATTTATCCTATAGGATCAGTGCCCCACCCTTATGATCTCATTCCACCTTAATTACTTCACCATCTCCAAACATAGCCATACTGGGGGGTTAGGGCTTCAACATATGAATTTTGGTGGGACACAGTCATTCAGTCCATACCAGCGTCAAATAAAATATTCAGATTAAAAAAACAAAACAAAACAAAACAAATATGTCTTCCATGGACCACCAGTATTTGACCTCTAATAGAAACAGCAACTTACTGCCTACATATAAGGTTGGTCCTAACTCTGATGCACATGTGACTCCCAAGCTGTGTCAGTTTGACAGTATTTGGATCTCAGTATTTGATTTACTGCTAATTGATTACCCCAAGTTTTCACCTGTAAAAAGAAATAATGAGAAATCTGGGGAAATTATAGAACTGGAAAATATGTTGCTGTGCTTTTCACTTGATGAATTGTCTAGTTCAACAAGTATTGACCTAGTAGTTTCCTTGTTCTTTTTGACTTCAAACTGAGCTCTGCATTCAAAAGCAATATGGAGAGGAACAGAGAGCTAAAAACAATGTAGGACTTATAATAGAAATCAGGCATGTCATCACCATTGGTAACAGAGTAAGTTCAGATGTCTCAGCTCATATATTTTAACATTGCTTTCAATCAGAAACCAATAAGGGGCCCAAAGACCTGAACATTTTGTCCTCCAGCACCCAAGAGTAATTGCTCTGTATGTACATTGATATAAGTGTGATCCACAGACAAACAAGTACAGCACCACCTGGGAACTTGTTAGAAACACAAAATTTGTCCCTCCTGCAGACCCACTAAATCAAAAACTCTGGGGATGGGGCTCAGCTATCTGTTTTACCAAGCTTTCCGGATGATTCTGGGACACAGAGCACTTTAAGAGTCATTGCTCAATATTACAAATTTCTGGAGAAAGGAGAAGAAACTGACATTTCACTGAACTTCTACAATGTCCCAGGCACCTTATTAAGAGGCCCTATAGGGGCATCAGGACATGAGCTCAAGTCTATCCAACTCCAAAGACCATGTGCTCATTCCATTTAATCAAATTCCCTCCTTAAAATATGTATTGAGTATTCCTATTGGGCCAAGTGTTTCACTTACATTATCTTATTTAATCTTTACAAGGGTTCCTGAGAGGTGGGCTATATTACTACCATTTTACAGATCAAGAAAATCAAGCTTATGAAAATTAAGCCATTTTCTTACTGTGGCATAGCCCATAAATGGCATAGATGTGATTTACATTCAATTCAGATGGTCACAAAGCCCGTGTTCTCACCTCCCCTCCCTACACCAGGCTTTTCCTTTTGTTTGTTAAATCTTCTACCTCTGGTTGCCATTGCCTACCTACAGCTCCTCTTTTTTCAGTTTTAGAGGATCCAGTGTTTCTCAGTTAGTGTGCGTCATCTGAAATGATTTGAGTGACATGGGAAATGATTTGAGTTGACTATTCTATCAATTCTCCCAAAGCTAGTCCTTAACCAGTGTCAGGCTAAATATACGGGTGGGGCTTGGGGAAGACAGTTCATTACACACAATAGGATTCTTGTGCATCAGGGCTCAATTCTCCCACAGAATCCCTTGGAGAAAGCCTAGAAGACATGTGGAAAACCATTCTTATTAGCCCATCTGGCAATTCACTTTACTCTCTTCTTTCTAAATGTCTCTTTGAATATCTTCCTTCAGTCAGAAAGTTTGCCACGAGAAAGTATGGTATAATTGAGGAAACACTGAGTTGGGTGGGGATTAGGAGTTTTAAACTCAACACCTCTGATAGGAAGATGTGCCTCACTTGATAATTCCCTTCTACTCCCTGGCCCCCTTTTCATAGGAAACGTCTGGGTTAATGAACACTGAGAACCCTCTGTCTAGCTCTAACATTGAACTGTTTATGAGAAGAAATGTAGTAGTACTACTGTCAAATCAACCTTCTTCATTCCAGTGAAGAAAAAAATCAGAGAAGGAAAAAATACATGTTTCAGTATTGTGTGTGTGTGTATGTGTGTGTTTACATGCAATCACCTTGGACCTGTTGAATATTTTGGCATGTGGTTTTTTTTCTTGATAGTGATGGGGTTCAAAAATGCTACCCCCAAAATATGCAATCCTGACATATTGGTTATGTTAAGCTGAAGGAGTTTGAGAAAAAGACAGAAGCAAGAAGGTCACTCTGACTTCCTCCTTTCCTCACCCTTCTTCCCTAAAACAAGTCATAAAACCTTCATGTGAGAGGTAACCTCCCTGTACCCAGAGGAAAGGAACATGCTTATCTCCGAAGAAAAAGGATGCCAAGAAGAATTCCAACAAATAGCCTTGTTAAGTTTCCCCCAGTTTACTACACTAACCTCATCTTCTTAATCTATCATATTCCTCCACAACTCTCCACTCTTTATCAAACCTAGCATAAAAATACACAGGTTTAACTGGTTTTGGGGGGTCCTCATTTTTTTTATGAAGGCCCTCATGTCACATAAAACTTATATTCAATAAATTTGTATGCTTTTCTCTTGTTAATCTATCTTTGCTAGTTTAATTTTCAGACCCAGCCAGCAACCTTAAGAAGGTTAAGGAAGACTTTTTCCTTGACTACAATGGTCACAATTATTTCCTTGGATATGTTTTTGTAAAGATCTTTCTCCATGAAATATTTTCATTCAGAATTTAAGTTAAGATTTAAAGTGAGGGTTACAGTTACCCCAACAGGTCTTAAGAAGTCTTTGTGATGTCTAACCTATTTATAACACTTCATCTGATTAAGTTCAGTTCAATTTGACCGATTGTTCTCTGCAGTATTTTCCCAGGTGCATCCCCTGTAAATATTATATTACTTTGTGGAAAGCTGGCTAGAAATTCTCTTCCAGTGAAAAGTTAATGCCACGAGTGACTAGGTTTGGAAATTAATAATTTTAAAGGTTATGGTGGTATGTTCCTTAGTAGGAAATTCCATTTTGGAAGAGTATCAATTTTTATTCTTGTCTTGTACAATATACATGATATAAAGATTTTTATACCTCTAAAGCTTTAAATTAGCTACTTTGGTTGACTTTTTAAACAGTATTTCTCCCAGAAAGAGAAGAGTAAAAAGAATTGCTTTTTATAATCACCCATCTTCTATCAGTCCATGCATCCATCAAATACCAAAAGAAATCTTTATAAAAGAAAATCTAAAATATACTAATTAAGCAAACCTAAACTAGGCAAGTGTTGCATATTTTTGTAGAAAATCAGATTAGTCAAAATATAACTTAGGGAATGTTCCAATTCTCTATCAACTGAATTGTTTGTAGGTTCATCAGAAGAGGATTTAAATGACCAAAAGTGGAGCAGGGAAGAAAGAATCTTCTAATGCTTAACTGCTTGCAGCTGCTATCTTAGTATCCAGCCTATAAAGATTTACAAACAGTACATTCTTTGTTTCATGCTGAGATTCTTCAGTATACAAAAAAAAAAAAAAAAAAAAAGGATGAAATTCAGCATGGTTACTTTCAGCCTAAGACAACTGGGACCAAACTAACAATTTACAGAAAACACAGGATGAGAAAGAAGCACTCCAAGAAAGAATTGCTATCAAGAATTAAATAGAGTGATCGCTTAAAACCATCCCCAGGTTAATCAGCTCTAATATTTATATGCTAATAAGTACTTCTGCTAATGCATTCTCTTTGTACAGGTATTGGTCAATAAAAGTATACTTTAAAAAAAAAAAAACAACGACTTTGCAAATATACAAATTTGCCAAAATTGTCTAAAGCTCTCCCAAATAAAATCAACAGTGTTCCTTCTCTTTTTAAGAATTGGGAGCCAACAACTTTCAGACATGATTAATAACTAACTGTGAGAGTTAGACTATACAGACATGAATACTAAGCATATGTATGTCATAGGTATACAGAATGTTCTATTGTGATTAAATAAAATTAACTACATTGTTTATATAGCATGTTGAAAATTAAGCTTAATCATAATTGGGCTAAATGGCAGACATAAATAATTACCATTTTACCATTTACCAATAATTACCATTACCACTTTATTACCATTTTTAGTTTTTAATATTCTACATATAATTGTTTATGTATAAAATTATACATATAATTGTATAATTTTGGCACCAATTTATTCATTCATTCGTTCATTCATTAATATTTTATGAATACTTCTCCTGGGCTATGCACCATGGTAAACAATGAGAATATAAGTTAAAAGACAATACCCCTGACTTTTGCATTTCAGTGGTGGAGACAAATAGTAAGCAAACATACAATTAAGTAAAACTAGTGACTTTTAAACAGAGACTGAAAGGATGAGAAAGAGTCAGTCATGTGATAAATTAAGGAAAGGACCTTCTAGGCAATCAGAGATGACAGAGGCTGGTGTGCCTGGAGTTAGGTAACACAAGAAGGTGCTGTAAAGGCGATGGGAGGGGCAAAGCCATGGGGTACTTTGTAAGATAAGAGAAAAAATTTGGATTTTACTCTAATGCAATAGGAAGCCATTGAAAGATTTTTAATCAAGAGAGTAACATGAGATAATAATCTCTGATTAACAGCACTGGTCTGCAGATGTGTGGAGAATGGATTTGAGTGGTATTTCAATTGAAGAAGTAAGGATTGAGATTAGGTGATCAGTTCAGTAATCCAGGTGGGACATGTTGAATAAGCATATATTTTGTAAGTAGGAAATTTGTTCAGGATGACCCCCAGATTTCTGACTTTAGTAATCAAATAGAAAATGATTGTATTATCTCCTAAGATAGGAACTACTGAGTGAAGGTCGGGTAGGTGGAAGTTGCAGTGGAGATAAGAGAAAGTACCAAAAATTCCATTTTGGATAAGTTATCCAACTGCAGATAACAGTAGGCAGATGGCTGTTCAAGTCTGAAGCTCAATATCATAATCTGGACTAGAGATATAAATTTAGGAATTATCAGTATGTCAATTGTATTTAAATTTATGTGACTAGGAAAGATCAGTTAAGAGTGAAAATATAACAAAGCAGAAAGAAGAACCAGAAATGAGTTTTAATAAATGCCAATTATTTGTAAGCTGAGAGAAGGGGAAAGAACCAGCACATTAGATCAAGCAGGAGAGGCTGAAAAAAAAAAAAAAGAACAGTGGGAGCTGTGAACAGAAGTAGGTTTTAGGAGAGCATTCACTGAATTAAACATGCTAGAAATTCTAATGTAGCAGATACACTTAGTACTGACTAGGCCAAATCAAAATTTTAAGCTCCTCCCCCGCATTTATCCATTATTTTAATCAATATTAGTGTTAATAATTTTACTCGTTGGCATAGACTAATAAATTACCCATGCTGTCATCATACTTACCCACATCCCTCTATATTCACAGAGATTCTGGGCCTTCTCCAAAATTCAAGTTCACTAATCTATTCATGTGCTCCATCCAGCCAATCCATTCCTTGTTTCAACCATGCCCCCAAGTTTCCAGAACTCTGAGCCCTATGGCAGTGGGTTGCTTGTGGGGGAAGATGACATGGCCATTTTTGCTGGCGGAAGAGACCTGGGAGGTGAGGAGCAGATCAAGATTGGTGGCTGGTGGCATGAAAGGGGGACAAGGGGCACAGAATTCAAATAGGCTTTATATCCCAGGGGCCTTAAGACAGAGGGATGAGAGGGTAATGGCATGAGTGAAGCAAAGGGGCTGGTTGAATTCCTTACAATTATTTAAAGTAGGTTTTATCTTTTGGGGTCAATTCTATCTAAATCTTAGTGAGAGAGAGCATAATTCATGGTGAGCAAATAACAGTTCAACAGCACCACCCCCTAGAAAAACAGCAAACACAGGTGTTGTCAGGTAGCCTTTCAGCCTGGAAGTTGTTTTCTCCCCACCACCGATTCAAGGAATCTGCATGACTCTATCCAGCACAGCAGAAAAGATAAAGAAGGCATTTTCACAGATATGAGGAATGTAAAACCTTCAACTTTTGCAAGGATATGCTAAGCAGAAAATGGTTTGCGAGGAAACTATAGAAAACAGTTGATGTATGTTTATGTCTGAATTTTGAACAATTATTTACAGACTGAGAACTGATATCTGTAACGTGTCCACTGTTCAGCAGGAAAATGACTGTTTTCCTGGATGAGCACGGGGTATGGAAGAAACTGACAGATGACCCAAAACTGGAGTGACCTTGGCAACTGGAGGTAACCTGAATAAAAGCTGACATAGCAGAAGTGCCTTAACACACCCTGCCAAGGGTTATATCAGTACCTCAGTGTGGAGGGACAGACGTTGAACTCCAAATATGGTGGGGAAGAATTATAAAACAGCAAGGGAAGCTAAAGAATGGCAACTGAGGAAGGAGAAGCAGAAGAGGGAGGCTGACGATACAAATGACAAACTTCAGAACATGCTGAAGCCTCTTCAAAGTTTCGGTAGCCATCACTGAGATTGGCAGTGGGCAGGGGACCCGTGCCCCAGATGGATAAGGTGTCCTGTCCTGTTTGAGGGTTTTATGACTAGGCTTGGGCTCCAGCTCATCAGCTGATAAGATCCTGGCGGTATTAGGCCACCACAGATTCTGTCTCAATGTTGTTACCTAAAACAGGAATCAAAAACGTAGATGCAAGAGAATGAGAAGATCTTGGAATCCAAGGTTAAAATGTGATGACCTGAGTGGATGATCTGAAGCACTAATCCTCTCATTATGTCCCTAGCTCTACAGAAAGCACATGGCTGCAATGTCTAGTTGGAAACTAGATCAGCGCCAGACTGAAAACAATGGTTTGTTGGCATAAGATCATGTACTTAGCCAAAGAAAGCTTTACTTGAATAAAAAGTGGAGAATAAATCAACTATTTGGATTACCTAACTACATTGCTTCAACTGAGAAGTTGAGCACGCCCCACCCTCCAAAATCTTTCCCAAATCCTTTTGAATTTATTTGTATTGGATTAACAAACATTCTAACAATAAGCCAGTTTAGTAAAACAATTAAATTGTGCTACTAGGGCAAACACAAACAAAACACATTCTATTTTGTTAACTACATAGTATTGTTGACATTCCTTTTGGTTTTACAAGGCTGTTAGTAGTTGATATCTTAAATGAAGTCTACAATGAACAAAGGGGGAAAAACTAGAAAAAACTCTTAGGAAGTGAAGTAGTGTTTGACAATTTAGATTTCAAAGGTTTCTTATTTGTGTCCATATTACCTGAATGCATACATCATTGAGTAGTTGTATACCTTGTTTTGTGATATGTGTGTTTGCATATGTGTATATATTTACCTCTGTACCTCTCTCTCTCTCCCTCCTCTCTCCTGAGTTGAATTTCTGTGTTCTTACTATATTTGCCAAAAGTATAAGGGAAATGCCCTTAAAGTGTATGTGTACATGTGTGTATATGATTTTTTCCCCCTAATGGTTCAAAACTGTGTAGGTGGAGGATTTGGCTTTATCTTGAATGAATCATATCTTTAGAATCAGTTAGTTCAGGGTGAAAATAATTCTGATTTTTACATGTTGAACCTACTATTCATTCCAGAAGCCCTGGGCAGCTTCCCAATTTAGTCATTGACTCATTCAGCTGATTTCCCCCCACAGGATGTGAGGAGGTGGTATATCTGGGGGCATGAACATGCCTAAGGCATCACCCCACCTAACCCTAGGGCATATTTTGTTTGCTCACACTCAGGGCAGGGATTGGCCCTTGTATATTATTTCTGCCTTTCTCTCTAGAAGTTGAAACAATAAACCATTGTAAGGATGGGCGTAATCTTTTCCTTTTCTACAGTTACATAGTCTGCTACTAAATATTCTATCCTCCTGCACGTAGTTCAGTCCATTTATTTACTCTTTCCACAATGCGTGTATTTCTAAACTTTTATACGTAGTGGAAAGCATGTTGTAATTATGTTCGCATATAGATTGAGAAGCTCACAGTCCTGAACTGAAGAGAGTCTGTAAAAGATCTGTATTACCCCCTTGTAGGGAAATTGTTATGGGCTGAATTGCATCTCTCCTCTCAGGACATTCATATATTCAAATCCTAACGCCCATTAGCTCAGACTGTATTTGGAGATAGGGCCTTTAAAGAAGTAACTAAGGTCAGATGGGTGGGCACTTTTCTAATTGGACACGTGTCTCTGTAAGAATAGGAAATTCGGACACCCAGGGACGTGCTCACAGAGAAAAGACCGTGAAGACACACAGATGACAGCCATTTGTAAGCCAATGAGAGAGGCCTCAGGAGAAACCAAACCTGCCAACTTCTTTATCATGAACTTCCAGCCTCCAGAACCGGGAGACAGTTAATTTCTGTTGTTGAAGCCACCCAGTCTGTGGTATTCTTTTCTGGCAGCCCTAGCAAACTAACACAGTGGAGTAGTAAGAAAAGCTCAGCTTTGAAGTGCTAAAATCTGAGTATACCTTGGGGCACTAGTGTAGCCTCAGGGAAATTGGTTTAAATCTCTGAACACCAGTTTCCTCATTTGTAAAACTGAGGACAGCACTAACTACCTATCAAGCTTATCTTGAAGATCAAATGAATGCATGTTAACTGTTTTACTTGAAGTAGGTATTCAAGAAATATTTTAGGGAGGTCGCTACCTGGTGGAGGAAAGGTATGGAATTTTAGTCAATTAGACTTGGGTTTGAACCCAATCTCTGCCACTCAGCTAGGTGGCCTTGGGCATATTGCTTAAAATCTATACTCCGTATATCTTGCATAGAGCACACTTGGACTATATTACAATATACATTTTAGTGTACGCCTTAGCCCATTTGTATACATGTCAATACATGTTAGTTCCCCTGTTTTGGGGATTCTTGTGGTTCCCATTCTTGTTGAGTATCAGTCACATATGGACATTGTTTAGCAGGGAGAGATGAAAGGTGGGGAGTATAATTGGAAGGATGAAGCTGTGTTCACAGTATTTATATTTTTACCCTTTATCCTTACTTGTCACATGATAAGTAAATGCCTATGGAATGGCCTTCCTGAAGAAGGAGGAATTATTGGACTAGGGAGTCAAGGAGAAGGCTTTATCACCAGGTTGATCTAATGGCTATTAATATCCTATCATAGATGCTGCCACATGAAATCTTGTTATCAAATCCATAATTTCTACATGGAAACATGAATAAACGTAGGACTGGATGAAGTGAAAAATCTGCCTCTGTAAGTTACATGTACTCCCTCCCAAAAGGATGAAAATTACCATTAATTTCACCACTGAGAGATAAACATCATTAATTTGGTACAATTTTCCAGATGCATGCTAGTTGATAGTGATATGGTGTATATGCATGTATTTCTATTTTAAATTATATAAATACTTTTTATGCATAGTATTTGGTAACTACTTCCCCTCCCCTGCCCTCCACCTATTACTAGATCATAACCCATTTCCGTGTCATTAAAAAGTGCACTCAACATTTTAAATAACTGAGTGGTATTCCACTAGTGAACATACCAGAATTTCAAGACAAATCCCTTTTGTTGGCTCTTTAGGTCTCACAGACTTTGTTTTTAAAAATCAAGAAGTCTCTTCTCTGGATGCTCATCTAATTGCTAACTCAGAGGTGCACAGAGTGGGTTAAAATAGCCTGGGTATGCAAATGCTAGCTTGTGGGAGTGGGGAAGACGTAATATCTACTATGGCTCTGGGTACTGGGAAAAACGCAAGGCAAGGGAAACATTATGAGAAATGCATTTCTACCTTAAATTTATTGGAACAAATCATCATTTTAGGGCCCAATGAAGCACTATGTACCTTCACAAAGATCTATATTTCACGTGGAATTATGTTTTCAGCATCAACTAAAGACTGCATTCTGGGACAGTGGTTCAGTGGAAATGGAGCTGAGTATCAAACAATTTTATTAAGATAATTGTTTTTTAAAAAAGATAATTGTTTAATATAATGATTCATGAAGAAAAATGCCTAGGTTAAAATATTAATAAAAAGGGCTGGCCACGTGGCTCAGTTGATTAAGAGTGTGAGCTCTGAGCAACAGGGTCACCGGTTCAATTCCCACATGGGCCAGTGAGCTGCCTCAGAGATGAGCTGCCGCTGAGCTGTCAATAGGTGGCAGGATGGCTCATCTGGTGAGAGCATGTGCTCCTAACAACAAGGTTGCCTCCTTCAACTCCCCCATGGGATGGTGGGCTGCGCCCCCCCCACAACTAAGATTGGACACAGCACTTTGAGCTGAGCAGCCATGAGCTACCAATGGGTGGACAGATGGTGACTGGACTTGGAGCTGAGCTAGCTGCACCCTCCACAACTAAGATTTAAGGACAGGAACTTGGCTGTTCCCCTTCCCCAAGTCCCCAATTCTCCTACCCCAATTCTCAATAAAATCTTTAGTAAGTGACTAGGTGACTAGATAATATGCCATTTCACCAGGGGATATAAGTACAAAATATTATAATAACATCTTTTGAATCTATCAAGAACACTAAAACTATCAGTCTGAAAACTAATAGATTTCCTGACTATAAGAAATATGCTTCTAAAAAGTATATTTATTATAAATACACCCTGTGTCCACTCACCTTTCCCCATCCACACCCCCCTCTAATAAGCAATCATGTTTTAACCAATGTCAGGTCTCAAGAGGCGTTAGCATTGACAGCCTATTTGATGTTATGGTAAGAAAAGAGATTTTTAGTAACCACTAAACTGGTGAAGTCCTTCTCACTCTTGCTCCAAGATTTAATATTTTAATTGTCACCAT
Organism: Aselliscus stoliczkanus; assembly: GCA_033961575.1. Taxonomy (NCBI): domain Eukaryota; kingdom Metazoa; phylum Chordata; class Mammalia; order Chiroptera; family Hipposideridae; genus Aselliscus; species Aselliscus stoliczkanus. The sequence goes on from CM066731.1 coordinate 157,931,588, forward strand.
TAACTAGCTAAAATTAAGGGAATTTTATTCTCTTTTTTTTTCTTTTTTTTTTCTTTTGAGGGCAGTGTCACTGGCCCTCATATGTGGGACCCGAACCGGGGCCGCCAGCTTCCCAAGCCAGCGCTTAACCACCACACCACTCAGCCGGCCCTTATTCTCTTTTTAAGCATCATTTTTATTCCATTTCTGCCCAGTTCTGCTTAATGTTGATGATAGATTTTACTTTCACCTGGCCTGACTTATTCAGTAGATGTGTTTTATAGTAGTTGCTTTGCATTATGTAACATTGCAACAACAGGTCTCTGAAGCATCTATTTCATCTTCATGATGCTACCAGATGATAGGTTGATAATAAAATTATCATCAGTGCCCACAGCATCTGTTAACAATACATTTCATTGACATGTTTGGGCAAACCAGGCTTGGATTCCTCTAATTATAATAGCTATGGTGACTGGTTGACAAGTAACAGGCAGACAAGGGAGGGTAAATAGTTTTATGTCCACATACTTGCACGGGGAAGTGGCTGAAGGGTGGGGTGTATATTTTGGTCAAAAGAATGTTTTAGTGATATTTTCTTTTCCATGTTGATTATAATTCAGCCATCCCAGAAATCTAAATATATTCAAGTGTGCAAGTATTGTTGGCTTTGAAAAGACTAATTTTTTGCTCGCATATCTAATAAACAATACATGGATCTTCCTTCCTATGGAAAAAAAATTGAGCTTTATGCCAAAAAGAGCCCCACCTGGAATGTTTTATGTGTATTCAACATCAGAAATAAGGGGTTCATTTGTTTTGGGTAGTAAAATAATTTTGTATTTTGGGGAATCATTTTTCAAAAGGTTCAATTTTCTAAACACAGTGCAAAAACATTCAAGGGATGGATTAGTGAGATATCACTAATTATCATTGTATTTTTCTAATTTTTCTAGATGAAAACAAAATTAGTACATAGAAACATACAGTGGTACTTGAGAGTTTAAAGCCAGTTGCTACAGATGCTTTGATCTGAGGCTTAGCACTAGGAATATCTCTGTCTCTTTACTGAAAATTTGCATGTTTTAAGTCCCATAAAATGTCCCTATGGGGGTTGACCCACACCCCTTGGCTGATGATCATTTTTTCCAAGTCCACACTAATTTTCAGATAGCAATGAGATGTGCAGATGCCTCCATGTTATATAGAACAATCCAAAAATTCCTCAGGTGTATAGCTGAGGGGAAAAAAACGTACTTATTTTAGATGACACAGGTGAAAGCATTGCCAATGCTGATGTCATACTCTTTTGTTGAGAAGAAAAAGGAGACATTAACAGACTGCTTTGTTAAAAATATAAAGATAGTACATGTTCATAAATTAAAAGACATTTGAAATCTGTAAAGTTGAAAGTGCAAGTCCCCATTTCCCTCTGATCAAACCCATATTCTTTTTTTCTTTTTTTTTTTTTGAGGGCAGTGTCACTGCCCCTCATATATGGGACTGAGCCGGGGCCGCTGGCGTCTCAAGCCAGCGCTTAACCACCGCGCCACTCGGCCGGCCCAAACCCATTTTCCAAAGATCATGACTTTAAGAGTTTGGCATATATATATTTGTAGATATTTTGTTTGATCTATGAAAAAACACACACACATATATTTGTATATTTTCTACAAAGATGGGATAAAAATATATACTTATCATAGTTTACTTTTTATCATTTAATAATATGTTATAGAAGTTTTATTTTATTACAGAGACCTGCCATATTCTTTTTTATGTCTGCATGGTATTTCATTTTAATGCATGTTACGCAACATGTATAACTCATTGCTTCTGGACAGATATTTAAATATTGTGCTGGGTAGTTTCTTTTCACCTGCCTTACAGATTATTCTCTGCTCTTCCCTGCAGTCCTCTGTGTCTGAGGAGGCTGAACCTTGGCTTCTGGTTATGTTTAGCTAATGGGCAGCATCACAAACTTGAGGTGCATGAAAAGAAGTCATGGTATTTTTTTTCTTGTCCCACTTTTCTCTCTCTCCCCCATGTGAGGATTTAGCTAGAAGCTGGCCATCTGCAAGCCAGGAAGAGAGCTTTCACCAGAACCTAACCAAGCAGGCACCTTGATCTCAGACTTTCAGCCTCCAGAACTGTGAGAAAATAAAATAAAATTCTTCTGTTTAAGCTATCCAGTCCGTGGTATTTTGTTAGGGCAGCCTGACCTAAGATACCCATGGACAAGAGGTAGGTAATTCACGAGACAGAACAGCATAGACATGTTTTAGATCCTGGGCAAAAGGACTGTATGGAGGTGGTTTGCTTGGCTCATAAGGGGCTATAGAAGGGAGAGGAAGTGCCCAGTAATGAGGGCTCTTGAAAGAACCCACAGAAGTTATCAAGGAAGAGTCAGGGTCAAAGATCCTTTAAGCTTAGAAAAACACAAAGACACCTTGAGATGGTACTTATTCATGTTTTCATCCATCAATGAGGAAGAATTTCCCTCACGGAATATATTTTACAGGGACCGTGGAAGACATAAATAAATTAGCTTTTCAATTATACCCCATAACTTCCAAATGCTTAAATGAGTGACTCTTAAATGTGACTCTGTGGCCCAAACCTTCTTATGAATTTCAAGTCCATATTTTTGAATCCCAAGCTTCTTGCCTGATCTATCTTCCTGGTTGTTTAAGATGCTTTTCAAAATGCAAGTGTTCAATACTGAAATTAACTTTCCCCATTTCCCCCATCAAATTCTCATCAAAGTTCAATAAAGAGAACAGCTCTTTGTGCTGCTGCTCATCTCATAAACTAGGGAGTCAGGGCTACCTTTGCTACTTTCTTCTCATTTACCTCCCCTCCACTCCCAACTAAGCCCTATGAATTGAAACTTCTAAATATATTTCACATATGTTTGCTTCTCTTTATCATCCATAGTCCTAACCACCTTTATTTTCTACCTGGTTTATTGCATTAACATATTCTCTGGCTTTCCTGCATTCCCACTGGCTCCTCCCAGTTCATTCTGTTACATAGCAGCCAGATCATAAAATAAAGATCTGGTTGTGTCTCCTCCTTAAAGCTCTTCATTGTTTCCACATGGTCTTGGGATAAAGATCTAAATCTTGTACATGATCTGTGAAGCCTTGAATAACCAACTTTTGCTTACATCACCAGCATCAACTTGTTCCATTGTCTCCATCACTCACTCACTACCCTTCTTTCTGTCACTGGAAAGCTCAGGCTCATTTCTGACTCAGACCTTTGAACGCGCTTTACCCGATACACTCTTCCTCTCCCAGCCTATCCAACTGGCCCCTTTGGTTATCACCAGGCTTCAGCTTAAATTCAATTTCTTTCCCGATTGCACAAACCAGAGTACATTCCCCTGTTATGTACTCTGATAGTACTTCATCCCCCCATCTTTATAACCCTAATTGCAATTTCAATGTATGTTTGTAATTATTTGTTTAATGTAAGTCTCTGACACTAGACTATAAGCTCCATGGGGGTAGGGAAAATGTTTATCATATTTCTCACGGTATTCCCCAACACCCAGTTCAGTGCCTGACAGAACACTGAAGGAACTCAATAAATATTTGCTGAAAAAATGCCTGAGAAAATTTTTATATGGGAACCACATCAGAGAAGGTCTAAGGGAGTATACCCCAAGTCAGTTCTGTGCTCCCTTCTGTCTTCTGGGAAAAACACCTTCACTTTGAGCCTATATATCTGCCCGAAGAGTCAGTTCTCAGACATTAACAGGGTACCCTACACAGATATAGAATTGTTTCCACCGTTAACTCAATATAAACAAGGATCTGCCCATCTTCATCTAATGTCCAGTGGAGATCTTGGGGCATTTCTACCCCAAGATCAATTAGGGGCAGAGGTGGAGGAAAGCGCCATAAAGATTTTAACATCATCATTTTAGAAGAGTCCTCTAACTCTAATATATGATTATATTAAAATGAGCTTGTTTATTTAATGTGTACCATCCATAATGTGGTATTTCAGCTTTGTACAGAGAAAAAAAATGCTTCAACTTTTACTTGTCAGTGTGTAGACATAGTCTAGAAGTTTATAATAGAATCATTGCAGTCCTTGCCCAAATATGGCGACATAGCACTTTAGGTTGAGGAAATTGGCTTGAATTTATAGTTTGAAGTCCAGACTAGATGTAACAAGACTCCAGTGAGTCAACATGTGTGATTGTTCCAAAAGTCTGGAGACAGGCCAGTTGCTCAGAGCTTGCCATTTCCAATGAGATTTTAAAACACGAATCATTTTAAACTCATCATTAAATAACAGCAATAAAAAAAAATCAAAAACAACAGTAACAAACTCCAGTGAAAGATACAAAATATACAGTCAGATTGCTTATAACAGGCATTGTAATATCATCTGTGCCCACTGAGATTATTGTAATAGCAAAGTCCCCATATTATAAAATCTGACAAGTCAGGAATCTAAGACAAAGTGTTGGCTGTTCAAAGTAGGATATAGAGTCACAGAAATTTGTCAACACACTTAAAATTAGAATTTAACTATATAAATTACCATTTATTTTTAGATCTTTTTTTTTCTAATGCCCGACCAATATTCATAGAGCCTGGGCTGAGCTGAGCAGCTGCCGGGACTATGCGGGCATGTGGCTGTCTTAGCTGGTGTGGTGTTTCCAGGATGACCTCCCAGCCAAAAGCCTCATTCATACCTGCACAGGCTCTGGAATTTTACCATTGGATATCAGTATTTTTAAATTTCACAGGGTTAGAACCTCCTGCTTTCTATGAAAATGCCGACTTAGCTGGGAAAGGCAGTAACGCCTCGGCTTGTTATCTATCACCAACTTACCAGGAAATAAAACACCAGAGGGTCCCTTATGCATAATTCATCCTTACGTACTCAAATTAAATTTTCTATTATTTCAAAATAAATAGTATTTGTTTTAGCCTACTTCATGTTGATCACTGTAGGTAATGCAAAAGGCACCTGTGACGTGCAGTTTGTAAATCACTTTCACACAGTCTCTCGAGAGAGAGCACGAGAAGATTCTGAATGGAAGAATGAGGGAGGCAAGAGTGGACTAGCTGGCTGGAATGAAGAACAGCTTGAGGACCTTGTGGGGTAGTGGGGTGGGGCAAGAAAGGGAAGAAGAGAATGGGACAGGAAGCACACAGAGGCTTTGAAACAGCCTTTGTCCACAGTACAGTTTTTCCCAGGAATGGTTCTGATGTTGGGTTTACATATCCTTATTGCAGAGCTAAAGTGATTTTGAAGGGCCAAGGGCAGTTTCTTTTTAGGTCTGTCTTTCTATACGATGCCACTAATCATTGGAAAAGTAAAAAGTTTAGTAAAGAATTAAAAGTTCTCTCCATGATTTCTAAACTAAAATAAAACCATTTTGCTGTTTTTCATGCTCAAATTGATCAAAGCTGTGGCTTGTTCTTTCACCCAATATACTCGTATAGAGTTTTAATCAGAAAGCCTTAGGACCTCACAAGTTTTCTAGAGTTTGTATCATTGCACAGAGTATATAAAAGTTTCACGGAGATGCATGTTTGAGATCGGCTAGCTTCATCATTTTTCAGTTGGCTTATGCTCCCTTTGGCAGCAACGGGTGCTGTTTTCACTTTGAATTATTCTTGTAGAAAATAAAAAGTAATATATCTACATTTTGATCAAGGAATACGTTTCCAAAGTGAAGCTGACAACTTAACCCTCTCAAATTTCGGCTTATGCATTTTTATGTGCTATATCTAAAGAAGCCTTATGCAATGATGTCATGGTTTATGTCTGGTTGAATAATGCATTGTTGGATGTGGTGTATGTTTTGATATGCCACACCATGTCTGGACATCTCATTATAGAAGTAGACTTAAAGAAATTCACATCAGGAAACAAGCTGATACCAGGCTTCTTTAGTAAACTCTAGAAAATTCCATTTGTAGAAAAATAATTTAATTATTAATGCGAGGAACTAAAACTTATGCTATCTGACTGAAAGTTATCAAAATCTAAATAGTTAAAATTTCAATTATTATGTCACCTCAACATAAATATTTTGGTCAAAAATTTTTTTTTTATTGGAGAATTGGGGAAGGGGAACAGCGTTGGGGAACTGGGGAAGGGGAATAGACAAGTTGCTGTCTTTTTGTTCTTCAGTCTAGTTGTGGAGGACGTTGCTTCACTGGCCCATGTTGGTATCGTCATTGCGCTCTTCCTGGGTGAGGCAGATCGGTTGCCTTTCTCTGGATGGTCGCTCACTGCAGTTATTGGCAGCTCGCGCTGGCTCCCAGCTGCTCACTGTAGCCTATGGCAGCCCCCTGCAGAAGGGGCTGCAGCCTACACCATCCCGGGGCTCACACAACCCAGCTCCAGGTGGAGCTGTTGTTAGCTGTAGAGGGCAGTGTCACTGACCCTCATATGTGGGATCTGAACCGGGGCTGCTGGCATCCCAAACCAGCTCTTAACCAATGCGCCACTCAGCTGGCCCTGGTCAAAATTTTTAAACATCATATTGGCAATGCAGTCCTTCACTTATTTTAATTGCATATATGATTTGCAGCCTTTTTATTACACCTTTTTATTTTAAAAAGACTTTTTTTTAAGTGTAGACAGTTAATCATGATGGCTTACTGTCATCATTGGTCTGGCAAGTTTCTTCTCTTATTTTATTGATATTATTTTTCCTTTTTTCCTCAATCTCCACTCTAAAAGTCCTCATTTTATTGTGCTTGGTTTATGAACCAGGATTTTGACATATCTTTGAAAAATATATAGTGTAGTTTTTATTCATGAATGAGTTTTAAATTACATAAATGGTATTACATCACAGGATGTGTTTGGTTTCTTACCTTTGGCTTTAATACTGTGTTTTTGAGATCTATTCTTGTTGATGTGTGTAGCTGTAGTTCATGGCTTTCGATGCTGCATAGCATCAGAAAGTAGTCCATAGTACCCATCTACCACCTTTTATCGAGCCATGGGCATATGGACTGCCTCTAATTCCCAGGTGCTCAGCTTGGATAACTGAGTAGCTAGGAGTGCCATTCTTTACATACAAAGTCCAAAATGAGGAGCAGGTTTAATAGGGAAGATAGTGGTTTGAGCATTGAATTTGAGTCAACAGTGGAACACATCAGTGGGTAAAGGAAGCATTTAGTTTTATGAGCCAGCTTTCAGAACCGGATCCAGCCATAAGAGCCTGGATCCCAAGAGACTGGCTTAGGCTAGAGATCATGATTTTAGAGCCATGAACATAAAAGGTGAAATGGATGAGATTATCTTGGAAGAATTCTTAGTATAAAAAGACTCAGGGCTCTTGATAGAACTCAAGGTCACACCACCATGTAAGGGTGGGTAGAGGCAGGACCTTTCAAGGCAAGTAAGTTGTAGTGGTCCTGCATAGCAATGATGCACTAGACCAGGGTCAGCAGGCTATTCCCTGTGAGCCAGATCAGGCCAGCTGCCTGTTTGTAAAACATGTTTTACTGGAACACAGCCACACGCATCTGTTTTCGCATTGTGTTACTACTTTTGTGTTACAATGGCGGAGTTGTGTGGTATCAACACAGACTGTATGATCGGCAAAACACAGAATATTTTCTATCTGCCTCTTTACAGAAAATCCTTGCTGTCCCCTGAGCTAGACAGTGAAATGAAGGAGCAAGGCCAGTAATGCTGGGATTCTTAATATTTCTCCTTTGGACCAAAAACAGGTTATATAATCATGAGAGTATCTGTGTGCTCAGTGGGCATAAATGTCATAATTCTATAAAAATTCATTGCATTCCTTTATTTCTTTTGAATGTATCAGTTTTGTAATATCAATCCACTGGAGTCAGATTTGCTCTTCTGAGAAAAACATGACTTACTGTTTCCTTGTTCTTCCTTGTATGCTATGCTTAAGATTGTAGCTTCCACATTTTATATATCTGAGTTCCTCTGGGCATGATTACCCATGATTTTATGCAGTGTAAATGCTTTGGTAAGAATGAAAGCTCTTTATATATATATATATATATATATTACATATCTATATCTATATCTATCTATCTATCTATCTATCTATCTATCTATCTATCTATCTGTCTATCTATAAATACATCTTAAAAGTGACTGAAGCCTTAGTAGAAGTGTTCCTAAGTAGATATCTATCAACTCTCAGATAAGCAGCTGCTGTTTTTTTCCAGTTGGATATTCTGTTCTCACATAACTCATTGCTCCCTATTTTCTTTTACATTCTTTAAGAAGACCATTCACATCATAGCAGTCAACTTTCTGAGACCTTCTCTGAAACTAATATGTATCAGAAACAAGTTGTAATGATAATAAGAGAAGCCAAACTTTTCTTTTTATTAATGAGCTTTCATTTCTCCTCCTTCAATAGAGAGCTTTTCTTTTAAAAAATCATATTTTCAATAGGCTACCATCACTGTTAACCTTTGTCAGTATTAAATTCCAGGAAAAAACATTTTGTTAGTCATTTTCTTTCCTGAAGAAGTATATGGATATTTTTATGTGTTTAATGAATTAAAAAGTGTATTTGATACATAGGTATTTGTATAACCAGGTCCTGAATTGAATTCCCAAGATAAATGAAAAAAATATTAAAATAGGATGCATATGTACTCAATAATATGTGGTTCTGAACCCCGGCTACACATTGGAATCACTTAAGAACTCTAACTTCAAAATAATAATAATAATACTGATGCCTGGAATTCACTCCCAAGCATTTTGATTTAATTAGTCTGAAAGACAGTCAGGCATTAGGATATTTTTTATAAGTTCCCCTAGGTGATTTTATTTATTTTCTTTTTAGAGGGCAGTGTCACTGGCCCCCATATGTGGGATCCGAACTGGGGCCGCTGGCATCCCAAGCCAGCTCTCAACCACTGCGCCATTCGGCCAGCCCCTAGGTGATTTTAAAATGATGCCAAAATCGAGAATTACTGCTGTAAATGAGTGTTTAATGAAATGAATGGGTGGGTTGATGGGAAGAAATTTTAGAGACCATAACAGAAATCTCAGTCTAAGAATTTGTGACTTGGGAACTATTGCAAAGAAGTAAATGAAATCTTATTGAATTGGAGGAGGGATGATTATAAAATATAGAATTGTAGAGTCTATGAATTCAGGAAAGCAGTCAAATGGCATCAACATCTTGTGGAGAAATTAAGAAAATAAGGAGGGAGAAATAGCAGAGTGCTTACATCTGCAACCCTTAAGATCCCAAAGTGGTTGGATTGTAAACTCCTGTGGACCCCCTTTCCCTATGCTACTGATGAAATGAGAAATCCTAAATGTAAATGAAGCAAATTATAATCAAAGTGAGGGCAACACCTGGCCTGGCACCATAGTTCTTAAGTTTCAGTGGACATCAAAATCACCTGGAGGAGTCCTTTAAACACCTTGCTGAGCCTTAGCCCAGAGTTTCTGGTTCAGTAGTGGGGTGGGACTTGAAATTTTATATTCCTATCAAGTTCTCAGGAGCTACTGGTGCTGCTGCTGTAAGGTTCACATTCTGAGAACCCCTGGTCTAGCAAGCTGCCACCAGGGATGAAGAAACTTGGGCACCCACCAAGGGCAAGAAACTTGGAAAGTGTTTTTTGGAGGTAAAGGGATTAGCACATACTTGGCATTGGCTGCAGGTGACAATACAATGAAAAGCATTGGTTCACTTTGGGTTTCTGTACAGCTGTGAAGTGCTAATTTGGGTCTCTTATCATCTCCACATTTTAAGGTTGTGTCCTTACCTTTGATTCTAAAGTTATGCAAAAAAAGTACTAAATCATTTAGATGGTTATACGGGCTTTTCTTATTTCATGTGAGCAGCATAAACTCTCAGCACTTTTTCCTTTGTTGTATTAGAATTAAAGTAAACATTTGACCCAATCATTTCATTTTTTCCAAGAGGGCTTAAATATCCACCTACAGATGTCTCTTTGGTTTAGACATTGACTGCCATCTGGTACTTGGTCATTGAGCTGGGACATCCGGCTTCCTTTAGCCTAGTCATACTGGACAATGTCTTCATTCCTCTAAAGTTCCTTTTGCCAGATCTGACACCTGATTGGGAGGCAGGGATGGAGTAATGTAACTAAGGTTCTGTCCACACTTTCAGAAAAGTGTTATCTGTGGCTGGCACCCATACTATGCACAATACTTCCAGAACAGGGAGATTTCTCATTCCAAGTATTCATGGGGATGGAAAACTGGGTAGTTCCATGAGAGCTGTGTCTCCTACAAGGAAGGCTCTTGCTAGAGTCTTCAGATTAGTTACCTCAAGGAAAACTTTTAGAAAATTCAAAGAAGCCTGAAGATAATGGTGAGACATAGTTCAGAACTATAAATTTTAAAAAGTGTATATATTTTTTTAATGCTGAAATGAATGACAATGTTTAAGCCTATCCTAAGTACAAAAGACATCTAGATGAATTTGACTTGGAAGCTCATTTTTTGCCACCACTTTTGAAATATGAACTACAACATGGTACTCTAAGAGAAAGAATTCATTAAATTGTAAAGAGTTCTCCCATTCAATAGTAATAGATTACTTCATTTAAGATTTAAGAATAAAAGACAAAAGTTGGTTTAGTCTTTAAATAAGGGAGAACATGATGGATGAAAGTAACCCTTTCCAAAAAGCAGACATGTTGTTGAAATATAGCAAAACAGGTAAATGCGAATGAAAGACTACATTAGATTTACCTTGTAAAGCCATCTCTGCTGGAAATTCACTGCTAGCAAGTGGGAACAAGGTGTTATTTGACTTGGTCTGGCTATTAACCAGCATTCTCGGGAGCACAAGTTATAAGCAGTATGGTTATTTTTCTTTTTTGAAACTCCCCCACCTTTCATCATTCAAATTCAATGAACGAAACACTTTTCCCCTCTCCAGATGTCTAACAAAATGAGTCAACATTTTGCTCATTATAGCTACCTGATTGTGAAGTGTCTAGCTCACAGTCTGACAAAAGTAAACAAATGCACCAAATTAGCAAAAGAAGCTCAGGGACAAAATTAGTAAGACATTTATATGAATCCTATGTGCCCGGAAAACAGGTGAGAATGGGCCTTCAGTCATGCTTGCAGCAATTTTGGGGAAAGTGTTCTGGCTAGGGACAGGATGATTCATTAGAGGTGTGTTTTTCACATCAAACATACACACTTGGCTCGAAACAGTTTGTCCCAGGTGCTTCTTGAATGATCGGAAGAATTGCATGTCTGTTCCCAAAGACTGAGAATTATAGAATCTGAAGCACCAGTTTTTGTTTAATTTTTTACTATTGTACAGTAAAATAGATGAAGAGAAGTAACACATGGTGAGAGCAAGTCTATAGTGCAGTTAGTGTTGAGTGAAATCTTGTCTTTTTCTCTGGTGGTGTTTGTCTTTGATACATAGGTATACTGAAAAACATTCGGGGCTCTAAATTGCAAATATAAAATGAAAATATTCCCTTGGAAATGTGCTATGCTATAAAATAAAAGAACTAGATGGCAGCGGGTTTTGAAATTTTAGTATGACTAAGATTCCCCCAGAATATGTATGAAACGTGTAGATTGTCAGGCTGTAGTCCCTAGGGACTCTGATTTAGAGCCCAGGACTCTACTTTTTATCAAGCATCTTTTGATGCTGATTGCGTTGGCTCAGGACTATGTTTGGAGAAAAGTTAAAAACTACTGCTTTTATGTTTCTTCTAGGAAAAAAGATCCTGTCCACTTACAAATGTAGAGTCATTTTATCCATTCAACATTATGCATTGAATCCTTAAGTCCTGAGCAAGGCAATGGGGATACAGGAGTGAACAAAATAACCAACCAATAATGACAGCTCAGAGTCAGGCGCTGATAGATAGTCTTGTGGGGAGATGCAGACATTTATCACAGCATCATACAAATAATTGTGAAATTACACCTTTAGTAAGTTCTTTTAGAAGTGGGACTTGGTGTTATGAGAGTGGAAGGATCAATATGATAGGATGTATCACATTGACTCCTTAAGGGTAAACACAACTAGCTCTTCAGTTTAAATTCTGAAAAGTTTCATTTCATGTGTTGCTCCTAAGAATACTTATTTGTCAGCATTCTACTATTTGTGCCCTGCTGTGTTACACAATGCTGGAATTGGCATGTATGTTCTACATGTCCATGCTGAGATAACATGTAGGCCCTAAGCTACATGCAAAATGAGAAATCTTTTCTTTGAAATGAATCATGCAATCAAATGAAAGAACCCAATGTTAGAATCCATGAGGCATCCAACAAAAAAGTGCACATCTTGACCTAGAAGTGTAATCTTTATGAAAAAAAAAGGAGTGGGGGCAGGGGGTGCACCTTAAAAGAACTGATTGTGAAGACTTCCACATCCATTGCTAAATCCACCTTGCTCAGAATGCACAAAGTGGTTGGCTATGCTGATGGGGACCATGGCTGTAAAATTCAGCCATGGATATCCATCAGGTCTACCATGAAATGTGAATTGTGGAAGCAGAGAGGTTGATTGTAGATGAAAATTTCAACCCAAGTATAGTTGTAACATTATTAAAAATCTGAAAAGTTGCCATGCTAGACTATTTCATTAGAAAGTTCTCACCTCAAAAATGGACTATAAAAATAATGGTTAAGAATTGGAAGACCTCGCAGGCTAGATACTGGTGATCCAATAACTCATTCTTCACACCTTTTCTGGACCCCTGTTTTGTGTCAGATCCTGGGCTAAGAATGTAGTGGAAAGCAGAACAGCAGGACCGCCTGGCCCTGAGGGAGCTCTCAGTCTAGTACCATCGTGAATTACTTGCAACTGTAATCAGTGTCAAATGATTTACCGAACATTTACCATCTGCCAGGCATTGCTAGGCTTTGTGGAGCCAAAGATGAATTAACAAGTGTTGAGTCTAGGGAACAGTGTCCCTCAATGGGTAGGAAATAATCAGCAGAAAGAACATGGACCTTGAAGCTACAAAGAACTTGTTTCAAATCCCAACACTGCTGCTTGACTTTCAGAGCATCATGCGGTCTTCCTGAGCCCCAGATTGTTATAGCAGTGATAGCAGGTCAATGCTCATCCTCAAAGTGTTGTAGTGTAGTCTATATTCAGCAGTCCTTCTGTGCACCATCTATGTGTGCGCAGGTGCCAACTCAGCACTTCTTCACATTCACAGTGAAGACTCCATCGGACCATCTCACTTTAGGAGTGATTTTACTCAGAATTTGTATGAGGAATGGGAAAATGGGCTTACTTTGCATTCTCCACTGTATTTTATTTCCCTGTTTTCCCAAATCATCTTTGTCCTCTCTTGTTCCCTGCTGAATATTGTTTGTAAATCTTCCCAGCTCTTTACCATGGCTCTCAATCTTCACCTTTTAAATGCAGATTTATTTAAGTTGATCTCAGCTTCTCCAAGTTTGCTTTTGGTACCATATCTAGCATCCTTAGAAGAAAAAAGAGAGTGTAAATATATAAATGTTTATTAATATATGTAACAAATTTTCCAGAAAGATTAGAAATAATAATGCACACAAAATACCAGAATGCCAAATATGTTGGCTAAATGGTCCAGAAACACAGTTAGGATCTCGTTTGTCCTTCTTGGCTCTGGTAGGTACTCTGATAACAATATGTATTTAGGAAATTGCTTCATTTGAACAGTTCAAAGCAATTTGTAACTTTTATTATTTATCATGTAACGTGGTTGCAGAAATAATTATTTTATGGATGAAAATATTGTAGCAGAGAAATATTCAAATGCTCGAAGTCTAGTGATTGGCTAGCTTCAAGAGGAAGAATAATGCATGACTTGACATCTGAGGAGGGTCATGTATTGAAAATGGTATACTTCTAAATGAAAAATAACATTTGTATTAATTTTTTTTCAGGCGTTTATTCTACATGATGTTAAATAGACAGACAGTTAACTTTCTGAATTCACAGACCAGGTCCTTAATTTAAACAGTTATTAAAATGATTTAATATTTTGAGGTCAATTACCTCCTTACTACCTGAAAAGCAAGGTTTTAAATTGATTATTACACAGCATCTACTGAACATTGTGTTTGGAAAAATTTCAGCAACATACCCTCAGTACATTCAGCATGAAATCCATTTTGAAAAAATAATAACTGTGTTTTCTGTAGAAAACTATGTGATGAAGGAGAACAAATTTCTTCCATATCTGTTTGATGTGATCTGTCTGAGTGGTTCAAAATGCGTGTGCTTGGTAAAGCAGATGGAAAAAAAAGAAAGATGTTGTTCAAGTTGAACCTTTAATCCTGTGACTGTTTTTAAAGGCCCCTGAATAGCAACAAATTCTAGAATATTATTTAATAAAAATAAGCCCTCTTTGATTCAATTACCCTCCAGGATAGGCTTTAACATAATAAATATGCAGAGCGTGGTTTCTCTAATTTTATGAATCAGAGTCTTTCCCAAAAGTGCTTCCCAAAATGTTAGTGTTTTACTTAATAACCTCAGCCCCTAACAGTCATTCCATGGAAGTTCCTTTGCAGTGACTGGTTTCATAAAATCCAGCTTTGAGAGACTCACAGCACCGTAGGACCTGAGAAGGTATCGTTTGAGGTTACTGTGTAAATAGACCCCCAGAGACTGTTGGTAGCCACGGACACACACTGCCCTTGATTGCCTCTATTCCTCTTGACTTTTTCTTTCTCTAGCCAACTCTTCAAGTGTTGCAACCCCAATAATTCCATCTGCATAATTTTTGCATCTTGTTTTAAATGTTTTATGCTATTGGGAATGCCAGATGTAGAATATTAGACCATTATACATTATTTTAATCCATTAAATTAATTTTAGTCTATGTGAGGATAATTTGTAGTATGTAATTTCACATTAATGCAATAAAAAAATAAGACAATAAGATTGTTCTTTAAAGCTCAAATAACAATACTGCCCATTAAATTACTGACATCAATTCATTATATATATATATAAAAATATAAATATATATATATATATATATATATTGCTTACCATATGCCAGAGACGGTTCTAAGCACTGTCCATGTATTAACTCAGTTAACCCTCACACCAATAAAAAAGAAGGTATTAGGATTATCTTCATTTTATAGATGAATAAGTTGAGACACACAGAAGTTAAATCAGCAAATAAGTAGCAGTATGTGCCCCAGTTGGTTTACCTACAGAGACCACACACACCTCTGGTTATTTGGTAATTTGTGGGAAAATATAACTGGGGTTGTATTATATGTATATACAATATATATATATTTATTATTTTTTATTATATATTTTAATATATATATATATATATATATATATATATATATATATATATATATATAAAGCTTATTGGCTTTTCTTTTTTTTTTAATTAATAATTTATTGGGGTTTTTTTCCAGGCTCCATCAGCTCCAAGTCAAGTCATTTTCCTCCCAGCCCACCATCCCATGTGGAAATCAAACCTGCAACCTTGTTGTTAAGAGCATGCACTCTAACCAACTGAGCCACCCAGTTACCCTAAAGAATATTTTAAAGAAATGAATGTTAGTAGATGGATCAGGCTCCTTTTGCTTTCTGCTTCATTGTAGTGTGCATTTCCCACTGTATTGAACATAGGAGTTTTCCATGTAGACAAAGTCCTTTGATCAATGGCAAGCCAGTAGAGTGTATTCCACAAGTTTTAGAGATGGACAAAGCACAGCAAAGCAAAGTTGCCTGGACAGAGTATCTCTCAGACAACGGTGCTGATTCTGTGTTCTGCCTGCTAACTTTGAGCATGAGCCTGGATCTGGCCATGCCTCATAGTTGGTGGAAAAGTAAAAAGTGTTACAAGAGAGTTTGGGGTGAGACGTGTTATTAATAGCCACTTGAATTTCTTATTCTTGGAATGTGTTTTTTATGCCAAAGCTCAGTTCTTGAAAAATGACCAAAGCAAATGTCTCCATGATTTTTATGAGAAATTTAGATAGACTACCACTTTGAGGATAATGGAAGTAAGCCTGCCCCAAACCTATGTGCTTAAATCTTTTGGAGATTGGTTTCATGATTCTAATGTTTCACTATAACATAGCTTTCAATAAAACCAAATTTGGCTTTCAGCATGACTAAAAGGAAGTAATGCCTATGTAAAACACAAGACTGAACCAGTTGAATTTTCCAACATATAAACCATGAATTTATTAATGCATTTATAGTTGGCAGTGATTGTGTGTTATAGTGATCCAGTGACTTATGTTCTCATTTCTGAACTGCCTCTCCTGTACTTGGTTATTGGATGAAACCGAAGGACAGAGGACCCAGAGGATAATTGCTGGGTTGGGTCCACTGGGTTGAGGGGAACTGGGATAGTGCTATAAAAGAAAAAGGAAGAAATAAAATTAGCAAGTATGAAAAAGTAAAACTAAGGTATGTTGTTACTCAGTTTTTGCTTGGAAAATGTTACTCAGGATTAAAGAACCAATCAGGAGAGGTATCTTCAGCCAGAATTTCTTGACTTCCTCCAGTATGTGGAAGTTATGTATTATAAAACTGCCTCAGATCAGATTTCTGTATCACAGCAAGATTCCAGAACAGTGCATACATATAGGAAGAGGGAGCCTCAGGGGAAAAGTGCAGGTCAAAAGCCCAGGGAAATATAGAAACACCAGGAGAACACACCTGAGTTCAGGGGAACTTGGGGGATCCAAGTGCAGGCAATCAGTTAGGAACCAGATTATCTGTAGAATATGAGGAAACAGAGAGAGCATAGAGGAGAACCAATGCACAACATTGTGGACAAGAGATTGGGGAGGTGGGGGTGGAAATTTAATGAAGAGCTAGAGAAGACACTGAGCTGAGAGGGGTCCCCTGACAGAGGCAGAGCCTGACAAAATAGTGGCACTATGTGCATAATGCAATATATATACACAATATAATACAATTGTATTATTGTACTATGTAATATATATCATTATATATTATACTGTGTATATATACTTAACTATGTGTGACATACTGTACATACTGTACATGTGTACATATATACTATTGTTTATTATACATACTATTGTGTTATACTGTATTAAAATATACATAAATGTATATATGCAGTGGGGGCGGCATGCTGGTAGTTTGACAACAAAATACTCCAAAACCAAAGCCATCAGAACCAGAGCATTTCAGAGCATGAAGCAATAGGAGGTGGTGACAAAGGTACTGGCGTGGAGTTGTGAATCCTAATTGCAGCCTTGAATGTGTTACATTTATGACCTTGGGAAAGCCTCACTTCTAGGAGTTTCAACTTTCTTACCTGTAAGATTAAACAGACTGAACTGAATGGGTTGTCAGGACCTTTCTGGTTCCAAGGAGAAAGGGTCTCAGAGTATTTGGATGGGTACAAGAGGGAAAGAGGCCCTGTTGCTGCCTCGTGCTCAATTTTCCTACCAGGTGATATCTTGCATATATATATATATGCCTACATTTTAGTCCAATGTTTCCAAATTCTCTTAAATTGTTGACTGATCAAGAGTGTACATGGGGAAATTTCACATTTCTTCTTTGGTCTTTATTCTACAGAATGCAGCTGCCATTGATGTATATTCTTTCAGAAAAACCTTGTTCTTCCAGCTTCACCTGTTCCTTCCTTGTGGAGAACCTTCAGTTGTCTTCTGGATATCTACTTTGTCGAAGAAAGGGATATAGGGGAGTGCAGTAAGTGGTAAGAGCCACAATCTAAAGGTGCTTTTGTCTATAAAAAGTTGGGACACACAGACCTAGAGATGACCACATGAGGACACAGGGAGAAGGCAACCATCTGCAAACCAAGGAGAGAGGCTTCAGAAGAAATTCAACTTGCAAACACCTTGATCTTGGACTTCTGGCCTCCAGAACTGTGAGAAAAGAAATTTCTGTTGTCTAAGCCACCCAGCCTGTAGAATTTTTTTATGGTTGCCCTAACAAACTAATATAATGTACAAAGTAATTCTCACCAATTCAACTATATTAATCTTGATATGTATTTCTATATCACTCCTAGCACCTAGTTATACCTTTAATAGATGTTTCTGATATTTTATTTCTAGTCTAATGCCTTTAGGGAAGAAATGTAAAATATTGACATTTAACAGGATTATATTTTAATTGCACTGTGCTTCTAGGAGTCATGTTTCCTTTGAATCTTGGAAGAATCGATGGAAAAAATACATAAATGAACTTGACGTTCCTGTCATTTGTGGAATATCACCTTGCTGATGTGTTATTGTTTAAAACATCTGGATAGACTAATTTATTTTCTTTTCTGAAGAGCATATGGATTAAAAACAGACACAGCACGGAGGGTATAACATCCAGACTTGGTCCCATCAGCAGGGAGCATAGAGCCGAGTGAAGAGAACGAAGTTTAATGTGGGACCATCCTCATGGCCTGGATGGTTTCCCAAGAGCAGTCAAACTCAGGGAACTAAAGAGTCTTGTCAGCAGCAGTTACCAGAGAAGAGATCTGAGGGGCAGGCGGCTGTTCCACTCCATTTAACATTCACCCAGCACCTTTCTAAGAGCTTTAAAATCATGTGAGGTGTTGAGTTCAAATTCCATTTTTAATAGTGGTGTTGTGGCCAAGACTGGGTCCAATTTATTTGTTTGTCTTCTCTCCACTTAAAAGCCTGAGAAAACTTGCCTACAGCCAGTGCCCACATGTCTGTTGAAATGAATAGATAATATAATATAAAAGTAGAACATTTCCCATTGCAATAGACACTTCTTATTGATACGTAGATGTGTGTGTGTGTGTGTGTGTGTGTGTGTGTGTAAATGAATAAATATGCATGTTCTAGTTGTAACATTAAAAACTCCTTACAAATAATTTCTTAAGCATAAATTTTCTTTTTATTCAAACAAGTAGTACCATTATTATTTTGATCAGGAGAAAAAAAAAGTGAAGCAAGCAAGTCCTCTCGAACTCAGTCATGTGGTACAGTGAAATCAGAATTCAGGAATGGCTGCTCTGAGGCCCTCACTACAAGAGTCACCAGCAACCCCCTCCCTTCCAGAGAGGCCAAATGATGATGCATTTCCAGCTAACTGCATTCACGACTCTGGAGAATTGGGGCTACATCATTGCCCTAGAATATAAATGAATGTCTTTTACCAAAGGACACTATAAACAGATGTTCTTCTTCTCCCTTCTTTAACTATAAAAGCACTTTTGTTGTTGTTACTGTCTTTAAAAATGCTCTGTAGTCATATTTCAAAGGGATTTTCATTCTCTTAAGGGCCAGAGGATTCATGTTTATTATGTGGTCCTGTTTGCCATGAACCTGTCATATGTTATCTCATTTAATTCTCAGAGTAACCCTTTGAAGTTGAAACTGGTAGCCCTAATTTAAAGATGAGGAAACAGAGACTCAGGAGAGTGACAAAACTTCCCCAAGCTACCAAGGGAATAAGAACACAGGCCAGTTTCATCTTGCATCAATAACCCTGCATAGGCCTTGATTCTTCTATTTCATTCCCTGCTTCCCAAGCTCCATAAGGCTGATGGTTAGACTATAAGAATAATCCATAAAAATTAAATTTGGAGAGAATGTATGGAATGGCCTGACTTAAAAAGTAGACTATGTGGCATGCATGAACTTCACTTTGGAGAGAACGGAGAAATAACACAGGGATAGTGCCTTAGGACAGTGGAAAAACAGGTTTTTTCAAGGACAAGTCAGTGACATCCAACAAAAAGACATTTGATGGTTGTCTAGAGAAGGGATGCTTAATCGGGGGGAACTGAGAAGGATGCTGTATTAATCTGCTAGGGCCATAATAAAATACCACAAACTGGGTGGTTTAAACAATAGGAATTTAATTTCTCACCATTCTGGAGGCTGGAAGTCCAAGATCAAGTTGCTGACACATTTGGTTTCTTCTGAGACCTCCCTCCACGGCTTGCAGTTGGTCGCTCTCTGACTGTGTCCTCAGTGGTTTTCCCTCTGTGCGTGCTCATTCTGTCCTAATCCTTCTTCTAAGAACACCAGTCATATTGGATTAGGGTCCACCCATATGGTGACATTTTACATTAACTATGTCTTTAAAGACCCTATCTTCAAATACAGTCACATTTTGAGGTACTAGAGGTTAGGACTTCAACAAATGGATTGCGGGGGGGGGGGGCTAGGAATAACTCATCCCAAACAGATGTCCAAAGGACATGGGGGTGCCAAAAAAGGGAGGCAGCCAAGTCATCCCTCCAAGTGCCTGAAACAGAGGTTTGTGATAGACCCATGGGATGGCATGTCCTGCTCTTTCCCAGGAAAAAAACCAATGCCCAGTATGAGAAACATCTAGATGCCAAGTAGGAGGGACCTACCATTTGTCTAAGATACAGTGGACAGAGGACATAAACAATGGCTTCAGTTATGAGCCCCAAATGAAATTATGCTAAGAAACCTAATATTAATTCAATGTCTGAAGTACGTTACAGTTACCCAGGCTACAAAAGGAAGGCGGTGGTCCGGGATATGCAGTTCAAGGAAAGGTCCTGTTGGAGGGTTCAGAACCTCCACAAGGTTCATCAACAAAACAACGTCCAGGGCTCAGACACTGTGGGAAGACACCCGCAGGATTTACCTCAGTGATTTCAACATGGGGATGATAACAGGGAAGCAACATGGATCCCCTGGGTTTCTATCAATGATTTCCTTCAACTACTTTTTAACTCTTAGATCCCCAAAATTTCCTACTAGTGTCTGTTTCACCGGGAGTAAATCACAAAGCCCACATCCCGAACCGCAGGTGTGTTTCTTAATGATAAGTTTCAGAAACTAACATAGAAAGGTCCAGAGTGAGTGGCAGCAGAAGTTCGTTCATGTGTCCCAATGTAATTAAAATATGAGAGATATTTAGATAAGCTGTCTTACACATTTGAAAAAAAAATTGAGGTTCTATATCAGTGCTGTTCAAAAGAAACATAACGAAGGCCATATGTGTAATTTAAAGCTTTCTAGTAGCCACACTGAAAAAAAAGTAAAAAGAAACAGGTGAAATTAATTTCATTTTATTTAACCAAATGTATCCAAAATATTGTCTTTTCAACATGTAAACAATTTAAAAGTTATCCATGAGGTATTTTATGTTCTTTTTTCATGTACTAAGTGTTTGAAATCCTGTGTATATATTTTTTATTTACACTATATTTCAATTTTCATTAAAAATACTTGAATTTCATTTAGGTGTCATAAAATTCACAGTTAGAAAAGGAGATTCACATATCCACATCGTCCCAAACTTAATTTCAAAGTTTTTAAATAATTTAATCAAGTCGTTTTACATTTTAAATTAATTAAAATTAAATTTTAAAAATTTAGTTCCTCAGTCATACTAGACACATTTTAAGTGCACATTAACAATATGTGGCTGATGGCTACAGCATTTTACAACACAGTTTTGAATACAATTATGAGTACAATGAAAGAAATAACTATAATTAAGGAAAATTATTAATTTCAGCAATATTTTTTATTGTTTTTATTTTAATTTTATGATGGTTCATGATTTTTGTTTGACCCAACCAGTAATAAGCAAGAAGGCAGGGTGACAAAGTAAAATCACACAGGCGGTCAAGATGACAGTTCTTCCTTTGTCCCCACCCATTTGATGACCTTGAGTCACCTTCTCTCTTACACCCTTAGCTTCTTCATTGTCAAAAGAAGGAGTTGGTCCTAAATCTCTTCCAGCTATGACTTTTATAATCCAAATTCACTGAGGAATTGAAATTGGCATGTGTGAGAGTAAATTATATTATGAGACAAATATTTTGTTTCCATTAGAGAAAATCTGTTTTCCTCTTAGAGCACTCACAACGCAGAGGATATCAATGTACTAAACTAAAATTTGTCAAAATATCAATAGTTAAGCAACTGAAGACCAAATCACCTGGAAACCTTCCCGTCCCAGGAGTCAGTGATGAATCAAGCAAGTAAGAGGTGTCCCTTTAGGGGAAACAAATTGAATTCTAGTCCCTCCCATGTCCTTTTTTGTAAGAGCCAACTGGAACCCCACCATTTGACCTCTCCTAAGTCAGATGAGGCTTACCAGGTTTTGAGATTCATCACTCATAAGATGATGAAGGATGCTTTTCAAAAACTTTATTTAGCTAATAGCAGCTTTTATAGTAAGAGGTACTGATTACCCAAATAAGGGACAACTTATTTTCCTCTTGCTTTTTTATGGTCTTTAGTATTATTTAATTTGTTAACATTTTAAAAATCCTATATTTTCTGCCTAAAATAACAATATTGTATGCCATATGCATGTATTTAAAAATTCTGAGAAAGGCAGGATGATACAAGAAAAGAATGAAATCTTTCATAATCTTTGTACTACACAGAAATAAACATTTTCACCATTTTTAGGTGTTCCTCTTCAGCCTTCTTTTCCACATTTGATTTTATTTTTATATTTATTTCTTACAAAACTGGGGTCATGTTGTATATACATGATGGCTTTTTTGATGTGTCAACTTGGCTAGGCTATAGTCTCCACTTACGCAATCAAGCACTAAGAGGAGGTGTGAAGGGATTTTATAAACACAAATTAAAGTCTCTCTAAAAAAAAAATCAAACAAAAGAAAAGGGAAAAAAAAGAGAGAGAAAAACTCTCTAATTAATTTTAAGTACAGGACTTACTCTGGATTATCAGGTGGCTTGACTTAAGCAGTTGAAAGACCTTAAAAGTAGAGTTGAAGCTTCCAAAAGAGAGAGACTAGGAGACCTGTAAACAACCTCTTTAGTCCACGTCCCGGGCTCCAGTGTACCTATAATTGTTCTTCCCTGACATCCTGTCCTACGAATTTCAGACTTACAATCACTTTAGCCGATTCCTTGTGATAAATCTCTTGATATATATAGCTGCTATTAGCACTGCTTCTCTGGTTGAAGACTACTTGATACAATGTATGCTTTCATAATTCATTCACTGAGGATTATATCTGAGCATTTTCTCACATTCAATGAATTTTCTTCAAGACTATTTTAATATCTGCATAGCAGTCCATTTTAAGGATAAAGCAATATCCTTATTATTTGACATTTAAGTGACTTATAACTTTTCTCCATTATAAATAACACTGAATTGCAAATACTTGTACTCAAATCTCTGTGTGCAGAGGTTCTTAGGTGAAAGAGCCTGAGATATTCTTGGGCCAAATTGGTTTTCAGAAATTTATGTTCTTATTATCAGTCATATAGAGTCTAGTTCATAGCACTTTCAACTACATTGAGCCCTACCATAGTTTTTAAAATTTGCTTAGTTGTTAGGAAAAAAGGTATCTTATATTGTTTTAATTTGTACTGTGTGTGTATATATGCATGTACACATATATCTGAAACATGGTTACACACACATACCACATACATATAATATATATATAGTCATATATATATATATATATATAATCACTAACTCTTCTTTTCAAAAATTTGGGTGAAAATTTTCATAACAAGCTTCCATCACAGAAACAGAAAAAGTAGGAAGGATTTATTTATTTATTGCAAAGAATTGGCTTACAGAGTGGTTGGGGCTGGCCAGGCAAGTCCCACATCCATAGGGCAGGCTGCTGGGAAGGCAGGCAGGAAATCTCAGGCACCAGCTACAGGTGCACTCTCCACAAGTAAAATTCCTTCTTCAGGAGATCCTCAGCTCTGCTCTTAAGACCTATCAGTGGATTGAATCAGGACCACCTAGATTATTGAAGGTCATCTCCTTTACTTAAAGTCAGTTGATTATAGATGTTAATCACATCTGTGCATTATAGTCCCAGCAGCACCTAGATTAGTGTTTGATTGAATAACTGATTGAGTAATAGCCTAGCTAAGTTGATGCATACACCTAACAATGGGTTATGTAAAAGGACTTCTCAACTGTCCACTGAGTATACTACAATACATTCTTCATTGTAGTTTTCAGTTCGATTTTCAGTTATCATTTTATTCTTCTGAATCCCAATGACAAAAAAAGAATTGCCTCTGTAGATAAATATAAAAATATTGTAGATGCAGAGCACCAGCCTTCCAGCAATACTTTACTCTCAGTCTTCACTCCACGAAAATGTGGGGAGTATCTACTTTGTAAAAAGCACCGTGCCAGTAAACTTTGTGGAGATACCAAGATAAATCGGCCATAAAGGAGATGTATTGTTGTTGTGAAATAGGGAAATATGTGAGAAGTATTATTTTTCATTTTAAAAAATTAGTTTCAGGTGTACAAAAGAGTGCAATAGTTATACTTTTCATCCCTCACAAAGTGACAACCCCCCTCCCCAATCCACAACCCCCCACCCCCGATATCATACATATCCATTACAATTCCACTGATTCCACTCCCCACACTCTACTCCACATCCTGTGAATATATATATATATATATATATATATATATATATATATCTTAGCTTCAAGTGTACAGTGCAGTGGTCACGCCTGTACACCGTCCATGAAGTGGTCTCCCTAACAAGTCATGTGACCATCTGACATCCGACAAAATATTTAGAACATTATTGGTTATATTCCCCAAACTGTCTTTCATATCCCGGTGGCAATATTGTAGTTACCTATTTATGCTGTCTTGTCCCTTTCCTTTCTCCCTCATCCCCATCCCACTCCCATCTAGCAACTATCAGTTTTTCCTCTGTATCCCTGTGACTATTTCTGTTTACTTTGCTCATTTATTCAGTTCTTTAGATTCCATATGTAAGTAAGACCATATGGTATTTGTCTTTCTCCGACTGATTTATTTCACTTAGCGTAATGTCCTCTAGGTCCATCCATATCGTTGCAAATGAGAAGATTTCACTCTTCTTTATAGCGGAGTAATACTCCATTGTATAAATGTATCACAGTTTCTTAATCCAGTCATATACTGGGCATTTTGGTTATTTCCAAGTCTTGGCTATTGTAAATAGCGCTGCAATGAACATAGGAGTACATATATTTTTTCGAATTAGCGTCTTGGATTCCTCTAGATAGATACCTAAGAGTGGAATTGCTGGGTCATAAAGTAGTTCCATTTTCAGTTTTTTGAGATACCTCCATACTGATTTCCATTTTCTCCGCAACCTTGCCAGCACTTGTTTATTGATTTATTGATGATAGCCATTCTGACCGGAGTGAAGTGGTATCTCCTTGTGGTTTTTATTTGCATTTCTCTAATGATTAGTGAGGTTGAACATTTTTTCATATGCCTGTTGGCCATCTGTATGTCCTCTTTCTGTGAGAAGTATTTTAGTGAAACATAGTCAGTTCACTGGTTATTTCAAAGGGAAGTGGGTATTTGTAACTGTGGGATGAGGTTGAGTGTCACAAAAGAAGGGGCATTTCAAAAAAAAAAGTGCATTAGAGATATTTGAAGTTGTGCACTTCAGATAAAAGAGGAAATATTAATGAAAAGACATAGAGCTAGAGACGTACAAGAAAAAGGAACACATGGTATTGGAATAGAAATAGGGAAAGATAGAAAAGATATGTGGAAGCTAGATATCAAGTTTTAGATAGTGGTAGGCTTCATTTCACAGTGGGGAAGGGTAGGGTGGGCATCGAGCCTGGGTTCACTGGGGTGGGCTTTGTGCTTCAGTCTGCAAGGATGGGCCTGGAACCTGGGTCTGTATGTGCCAACCTGGACCCTGGGTCCACAGGGGCCAACCATGTGATCTTGGAGTGATCCTGGCAGCTGGGTCCATGGAGACCAATCTGGTATTGGGATCAGTTTTTGGTTTTGCGGGTGCTGGCCTGAAGGCTGGCCTGACACTAAGGCCATCTTGTAACCTGGGGTCTTGGGGCTGGCCTTGGAGGCTGGGTCTCTGGGGGCTCGTCTGATGCTGGAGTGAGTCCAAAGCCTGGATCCTATGTAGTTGATCTAAAGCTAGGCCTAGCCAGGACCCTGGGTTTGCAAGTGCCTGCCTAGCAGCTTTAGATTTTCTAAGATCTCTAAGGCATAACCAAAATGCAAGAGTTCTGATAGAATATTGATGGAATCTTATCTCTTGTCCTTCCCTGTAAAAGAAGCTCTCTTGCAGTCCAGGCTCTGGACAAGATCCTCCTGAACTGTGGTTCTCCACCTGATGTGCAGGCCCCGTTCCTGGAGATTCTGATTCAATAGGTGTGAGCATCAAATGCGCCACCAGCAGAAAAACTGCTCCCCTAGCATCAGCCTCATCCTGAAGCAGAAACCTGTTTCAAAACAGAAGGCCAGAATAAGTTTCCTGGGGCCAGCCTGCAGAAGGGCCCTACCTTGAAACAGCCTTGGAAACTCTCCAGCCTGTGTGGAATTACAGGAGTATGGCCTGAGGTCTGGGAGTATTTAGTCTGGAGCTTTCCACCACATACCTGTCTGGGAAGGACAAAGTAGACTTGTACCTGGACACTTTGGGTGTACTTTGAGTTCATACTCTTAATCTTTGTATAATTAAGATTTTAGGCTTATCTTTTAATGTTATTTGGTATATATGTGTATTTTTTTTCCCTGAAAGCCAGGTTTCCTGGGCTAAAGAGTGGTTTTTCTTTAAGCATAATAGAAATTTATTGTTTACCACCTAATAGGCTAGAGATTAGTCACAAAGATACAGTGACAGAGTTGACATAAAAGATTAAGAATCTTAGAATTCAGAGACTAAGTAAAATCTGATTAACTATATATGTCAGCAACATATAAGTGCATTTTTTTTTAGCATAATAGCTTTTTAAAGGAATGGAAGGTATATCTTACTTTGTAAATTAATGTGATCTTTTTGAGCCTAATAGAAGCATATAATTGTTCTTGCTCAAAATTTGTGTTTTAATCACAGCACTACTGACTTTAGGACTGGATCATTCTTTGTCATGGGGACTATCCTGTGCATTGTAGGATATTTAGCACCTTCATGGCCTTCACCCACTAGATGCCAATAGCATGCCCATACCTGAGTCATGAAAATAAAAAAATGTCTCCAGACGTTGTCTAAAGTCTCTTGATGGGCAAATTCACCCCTAATGAGAACCCACTGAGGCTGCAGACTATGCCTCGTCAGACTCCAGTCATCTGTTTGGGTTTCTTAAAGGTGACCACACTGAGGAAAACCAGGGTAGTTCATCAGGTATACGATATGTGCTATTTTATAGATTTCATTTGATTCATAGATGAATATCAAGTCTCCCAAATGTCTGTGATATTGGAGACTAGTGGGCAGGCTTTGGGCTATGCAAACACTCAAAAATTGTATGCAACAGTGAGTACATATGCAAGTGTGCATGCCCCCACCACATCCTCCACAGCAGAGAATTGATAGTTTCATCAGATTATCACAGGCTTTAAACCCAAAAAGGACCTTAGGACCTCTGCTTTGGTGAATCAAACAAGCTAGGAGCGTCTCAGAAGAAAACAAAAAACAAAGAAAGAAAGTCAGAACTTAGTAGAGACAAAGTGTCAAATTCACACTGACATTTTGCTCATAAGAAAAATAGCCTTCATATGTTTTTAAAATTATTTTGATGGTTAGTGGACATGCAGAAAGAATTACTAGTTAAATAACACCTCATGTATGAATTCTTATTTTTATCTTTGTACAGGACGGTAATCTCCTTTTTAGAACTGGGATATAATAATACAATTTAATCATGTTTTGTATAAGACATTGTGCTAGCCATGAAAAGGGTGTTTTAAAGGTGTCTCTATTGTCACACAGCTCTTTTTTTTTTTTCCTGTAAAGATTGTGATCACATTATTTGCCTATTTGTTCTCATATTCATTCCCCTTCTTCCCCCTGCTCTCCTTTATATTGCAGGGAGCTACGTTTCTTAGGCTCACTTGTCAATTGGTTTCTGGGTAGATTAGATAGATAGAAGGCATTGGAGAACCGGTCAAGGGAAGAAGAATTGGGTGTAACTGGGTGACAATTCTGGCTGCTGCTGTGTTGCCTCTATTGCTACAGCTCCTTGGAGACAATAACAACCCCTGTGATCACAGATCTTGCCAGTTAGCCCCAGCCATGCTTCTGGCCAGATGGCTCTGGATTCTGGATTCTGACAATACACCACCTTCTCTCATTGTCTCATCAGCTCCAAGTGTGGGAAGGACTTTCTGCTATTGCTAATTTCTGGTTTGCCTCATTAAACCTACCTGTGTTGTCTGTTTTCTCATCACCTACATTAAAAACAAAAAAACCCCAAAAAACCCTTTTATTAAATTCTCTCTGTTGGAAATACCTGGAGTGTTGGAAATACCTGGGTTTTTCTTAGCAAATCCTGAATTAAACAACAGGATAGAATAAGTACATAAAGGCTTTTAATAAAAGGCAGGTTAAAGGAGACACAGTGCCTTGGGTTTTTTTAAGAGGAAGAGTGAGTATATCTAGATATTGTGAGAAGCTCCTTGGAAAGCCTTCCTGAAAGACCTGCTGTTTGAACTGGTCCTGAAAGGATGGAAAACATACAGACAGTAGAACTGTGGGGTCAGGGATTGGGGTGGGGGGAGAGCATGTTGAGGGAACAAAATAAAAAAAGGTATGAAAATAGAAAACCTAAATTATTTTATGGAGAGAGTGTCTGGAATAATACAGGTTGGAGAGAGTAAAATAAATATGTAATAAGAACATACTGAGGAGGATCTATATGCCAGGGTAAAGGGAATGTACTAAGTTCAGTAAGCCCTGAGTATTGAATGAAAGATGAAATATTTGTAATTACGTCAACATTTTTTAGTCAACATTTGTTTTCTCATTATTTCCATGACTATTTATTGAGTGTCTAGGTTCTGGAGTGTGTAACACACACACACACACACACACACACACACACACACACACACACACAAAACATAAAAATCCCTTACAGAGCTTGTATTCTAGTGGATTTGTTTAATATCTGTGAATAATTTTGATCTACTATAGCTTTGATTTAAACATAGATTAGGAATGGCATTAGGCAATTTTGCATGGATGTTAGCTGGATGCTAGCTGAATGGGAAAGGCAGGCACAATAGATGTATCCCTCTTCTGGAAACCCATTCTGAAGTAATTATAGCCCAAACTCGACCACTTCATTTTAAATTACAGATGTTGCTTCCTGTAATATTCAAGGCCTTTTGTGAAAGAAAGGTTCTGTCAGGAGTCAGATCAAAGATAAGACTGAAATAAAATGAGAAGTTCGATCAAAATAAATGCAGCTTTCTTTAATCAAAAATGTTGGTTGCAATTTTTGTCAAGGCAGCAAGTTCCTCTTCTTTGAGTAGGGTGGTAACAACAGTGCCAACTTCAGCTAAAGCTGAAAAATAGGCAAGGGTTTTCCCCAACACCCCAACTTCCAATTGTTGTGAATTTACTTGCAGGTTGGCATTTCTGTTTCCTTTTTGTCTCACTTCTACTCAGTGTCTCCAAGCTCTACTCTATCTCAGAAAAATAGAGCCTTTCTAAATGTCTTGAGATGGAATTTTGTGTATGTAGACTATGCCATGACCATCTCTCATTGAGACTCCTGTAATAGCCTTCTCACTAATTTTTCCATATCTAATTAACTCGAGTTTCCTCCTATATTTTCCCCTGCCATGTGATCTTTAAATATATATATAATGATACCATACCCTACTGCCCCCCTTAAATCCCTTTCATGGCCTCCTATAGCCTCTATTATGCTTCTGGCATTATTCTGCTCTCTCTCTCTCTCTCTCTCTCTCTCTCTCTCTCTCTCTCTCTCTCTCAACTCTAATTTGAACTTCAGCCCTCACTTGGAATTCTTTCCTCAGAGAAGTCCATAGGGACCACCACTTTCCCCAACCTTTTTCTAATTTAGGTCTCCTAGCCCATTGTATTTTCCCGTAGCCCCTGTATGTCTCCATTATACATAAATCACACTAATAGTTAATCAGTAATTGTATGTCATTTCCCATTAAACTCTAAGATCCATGAAGTCTGTGATTACATTTGTTTGATTCAGCTCTATATTTTGAGTGATAAATAGGGTTGATGGCTCATAGTAAGTTCCCAATAAAGATATATTTAATTAATAATCACTATTTTTTAACGAAAAGGTTGGGTTTGTTTTCAGAATGGGATTTGTGGGCTTCTTCCCCATATCTTGTACATTTCACACATTAGAAAAGCTACTACCAGGTGATAAAACAAGTTCCAGGAGTAAAGATGAGAATCTTTCCAAGCTGACTTAGGATTCCAAGTTTTCAGGGAAGATTGTACAAACAAGGTACAGTATTTTGAAAAATGAATATGTTTTACATTCCAAATAGAAAGATCTCTTTTAAACCAGGAATTATTGAATATATACTTTTAAATGACTACATATAAGCCAAATGAAAGATATTGTTTGATTAGCAAGCCAATAATCTCACCAGGTGGTAGCTAGCAAGAAATTTCTGCTGTGTTATCATGATCTAAACTAGTGCAGTTATGTTGCAAAGGCTTTCAGTGTCTGAGAATTTCACCAATTTCCTCCAAAGCATTTGGAAGATACCACCAGAGGCAACATGACAACAGTGAGGCAATTGTCCTCATGACCCAGCATCCTCATGTCCTGCTTTTTCTAAGGAGGCCTAAATTTTACTGCATCTTGCAAAAAGCAGCTCAGATATTTTAATAAGTTAAGAGTAAAATAAGGTAATAAGGCTCCTTCTTTGAATCACATAGCTCCTAGGTGCTGGAATCTGAGCAAAATATTCCAGAATAGGAATCACTCCTGTAACATGTAGACTGGATCTAAAGCATACTATTAATTAATCTTTCCTCACGGAGGGGGCTAGCCAGTCAGTCATGCTGCTCAAAATTGTTTAAGAATCTCCTTTCCTCACATATCCTAAGGTGCTGTCCAGTCACAAAGGGACTCTATACTCTTCAAGGCACACATAAGTAATGACATTATTCTGAGCTGTGAAACTTTGCATAGAGGAAATTTACAGGTTGAATGTGGTCAGAGGTAGCGTTGGGTATTAAAACCCCAGGAATCTCTTTGGTTTTGATGCCAGACAGCATTTGCCATTCCCTCTAAGGAAGTCAGCTTTGGGAAAATCTAACAAGAAGTCCAGTGTGGCATCTCACTGTGGCTTTTAGAAGGATCCTCTTAAGTGGCATTTACAAAAGTGGCATTCATTTAAAGGTTACATCCTCAAGTGAATAGGTCTGCTAAAGAGGCATTCAGTGATTAATAGTGAATGGAAGTCTTGGACTTTGGTCAATGGTATTGGAGTTTGAGCTGATTAAAGCACTCCCAGCTGATCAAAATCAAACTGTGTTATTTGTGATTTCTGTGGTTTTCACAGTGGGAAATTCACACTAAAAATACTTTAGAGGTTGAATTTCGTAGCCATTATTGTTTTAATTATGGGTCCGCTGTCCGCTGTCTCTCCATTAAGTCTTTCTGGAATTCACATCAAAGGAATATAAAAATGGTCCATTGAAAATATTTTGACTAAGAAGTGGATAGTTTTAAATAGTAAGACTTATTACTTTTACTGTATTCTTTTATTTCCTTTTATTTCCTAAATGACTCAAATGTTCAACCAAAAATATTGAGATGTACTTCAATTCAGACCAAAAATTGATTTTTCACTGTTCCTGTTTTCAATATATTTTTAATACCAGGGCTTTTTTCTTCCAGTAGCTTAACATCTTTAATTTACCTTATTACAATTTTAGTGCTAAGAAAATTCACTCTAAAGACATAATGAAATCAACCTTGAGGATGGGATTTGATCTCATCGCAGAAATATTAACATCAGAGTGAAAAAGAAAGAAAAACCTTAAAACTAATTGCATTACTTTTTCATTTTTCTACATGATTTAAAATACATGTTTTAAAGAATGAGGTAATGCAGAACACAGTGCCTGGCAAGCTTAAAAATATAACCACTGTGATAAAAACGTAGCCACTGTGATTATTATTGTTCAGCTTTGTGATTTATTTTATAATATTGGTTTAAATGTTAATTTTAATGTTACATGTTCAATACTCTAAATTTAGCTGAGTATTTCTTCAGCATATACGTATGTACTAACATGTATGATTTGCTCAGCTTAAGACCTGACTTCAAAATAAAGAGAGAGCAAAAAGATATTCTGATTTTAATATTACCAGACCTAAAATTTTGTTTTAAAAATACTTTATACAAGTTCATGAAATTCTACTCAAACCTAGAGGAGCATTTTATGGATTTATTGAGCGTCAGCACAAACCAAATAGTAATGAGCTCATTTTCATAGAATGAAGCTTAATATACTTCCAGCTGTTGAAAACTTGCACAGCTGGATACTGGCTGCAACACAGAGCTCTCATCTGCTAGTGAGAAAAAATAAATATCAATTTAAGCTTGTAACAAAAGACCCTTTCTATGTCTTTGAGGAAGCCATTTTCTACTGAAATCCATGTGTGTGACTTAATGCAAAGCTAAAACATGACCAACCCTTCTTTTAATACATTTGTACCCATTTATTTTAAGAAAATTAAGGTTAAAAGTTTGACAACAGAGCTTATTCTGGTTAGAGTATAGCACTTTCCAGAAGGAAATAATATTTCAAACCCAAATTCCAGATATGGCAAATTGGAGTAAATCATCCCAGATTCTGCACAAGGCAGTGGGGAAAGAGGATGGGGCTGCTATTTCTAGGACCAGAAGATGTATAATGCTTAGGAAACCTGTTAGGTAAAAGAAGGTCACCTATATGCCACCTATTATAGAAATGGCTACCTATTAAAGAAAAATTCATTCATTCATTTATTCATTCATTCAATAATATGAGGCATATCCTTACAATTACAGTGAACTTTACAACCAATACACAACACTCATTCATTCGTCCACTCACCTAGCAACCATTGTATAAGTAACAGTGCATGTCTTGCTCTTACACCACTTTCTGTGTTTTCATCATAGCCTTCCTTATCCAGAGACAATGATAATTGCTCACTCTTGAGGTCACACATGATATATCTAATATATCACCAAATCCTGTCAATTAGGCTTTTCTACAATGTCCACCACTCTACTGTTGTCCAAGCCACCAACTATCACGTTCTCTCTGGAATATCGCAATAGCCCTATCTCCCTACCTACACTGTTTATAGCTAATTGTCTACATAGTAGCAACAGTGATGCTTCTAAAAACATAAATATGGACATCTCAATCCATTGCCTAAAACCCTCTAATGGCTTCCTGAAACACATAGGAGAACAATTGAAAATCCTTGTGGAGACTTACATGGTTCTGCATACTTTGGCCCTGGTTATTCTAGCTCCTCTCTTGCCCCTCTTCCCTTCATTCTCAATGGTCCAGTTGCCCTGGATTCCTTGACATTCCTCCAACATGTCAAGTATGTTCCTGCCCAAAAGAATTTGTACCTGCTGTTCCTTCTGCCTGGAATGTTCTTTCTCTGTATCGTCTACTGTACATAGCTCTCTCTCACTCTGCTCTCTTAGCTTAACTTTTGACCCAGATATTATCCTTTTGCAATATTTTTTCTTCCTCTTCTCTGCGCTTTCACTATCCAATCCATTCTCAACCTATTGCCACCAGTCATCTGTCTAAAACACAAATCTGGTCAGCCCCTCCTCTTTCAGTAGCTACCACTGTCTATAAAAGGAATTACAGTAATATATTGGTTTTTGAGCATAATTGGTTCCGGAAACAAACTACTCACATTGCAAGACATTGCTCATTTACCACATTAAAACATATTAGAAATCTTTGTTCATCTTGCTGAACACTCACAAACCAAGTTGCTCGCAATTCAAGGTTTTACTGTATACTCTTATGGCCTTAACAACCTGATCCTATCTCTTCTTTTGTCCTGCTCCTCCTCCACTTCTCAACCTTCACTTTATAATCCAGCAACACCAACCCATTCATTCTTCCCCTTGATGCCACACACTCCTACCTTTTTTCCTTGATTCATGCCGTGGTTCAGACCTGCAATGTTCTCACTTCTGTCCTCGGGAAGTTCCACAACAGGAATTCACAGTAAGAAGTGAGTATGAATAGTATTCATGGAAAAAGAGAGACTTAAACCAGGTGTTGGAGGAAACATTGGATAAGTAAGAGGGGGGCATGGAGAGTCTTCTAGACATGGTGACACTTGACAAGGCAAAGAAGTTGGAGTACAGCTCCTGAAGGCATCACTCCTTGAGATTTGCTGGGGCTATTGGAGAATGCACAGTAGAGAGACATTAAAATAAGAATAGGGAAGTGGTATGGATGAAGCCCAGTTACAGAAGTCAGGCAGGGGCATGGGACAGGGGCTTGAATTGATCAGGTTCCACAGAATATTATGAGACTTCAATAAAATGGTGTACATAAAGTCGCTAGCACAGTATTGGGCACATAAGAGTCCCTCGATTTGCAAGAGTTATAATTAGCCATAAAGATTTATTGCCAATTGGTAATCAAGGTAACAATGAAAGTCAAGTTTTCTGACTGGAGTGGGGGGGGGGGGACTCTGTCCCAAGGCAAACACCTTTGAACCCAACTCCAAAACATTGTTATGGATTTAATGAAATTACTTCTGAAATCTTTTCTCAAATATATCTGGTTCTAGTTTTAATTAAATTAATACAATTTTAAGGTTAGTCTTATAGGTTTTATCCTTTCTGGGATGGTTTTAGGTTTGCAAACATATCACATAAAAGGTGATATTGACCATGATTTATAATTTGCTTGAAATATACTCATAACCAACTTAGTGAGTTTAACTATGCCATGTGCTGTTTTACTACAAAACAAAATAGATCAGTACAACCTTACATCTTTTGACAGAAGAGTAAAGATGTATATTTAACTCCAAACCACTGCATTGTAAATGTCTTCAAGATTTAAATGTAAGAAGTGGCAATATTCCTTCATCTGTAAAACCTTAACTATAAAGAGCTCAAGTCATGACAAATGGTATGTATTAATGAATTGAAGGACATTTTCTATGAACCATGTTGTATACAGGAAGTATAATACAAGTGCTGGCGATGTGTCTGGAATGTCTACATTACATTAAAGTCTTCAGACTTCAGAGGCTTGTAAATCCCCAGTATGTGACTTTCATTTTTTTAAAGAAGCCGACTTTACAGTTCTCTGGAGTACTATAATTTTCGCATTACAAAGAGTGACCTACCAAGTAAAATTAGAATGTTTTGAAATGTTTAGTGGGTGACTGACTAGTTCTTGAGAGCTGCAAAAATAAAACTTGCCCTGCTTCAGAGAGGATTGGAACTTTGAAATTCAGTCATGGTTTTTTTCAGCTCAGAAGTCAAAATAAATGTACAGTGATAGCTCAAGTCCTTAAATTTTGTTGTTGTTGTTGTTTTTTGTTTTTTTTCTTTTTCGGGGATATCTAAAGAAACAAGACAGACTGATATTATTCGAAGCTTCCTTTTGTTGAGCTTTTTGCAGTACATAGACTCTCCTTTAATTCCTCCTAATTTATTTTCTATGTGTTAGACTGTTGGTCATCCATACAGCATCTTTTTTTTTGCTGACTCAACCTTTATAGAAACTATCTGTAGCAGGACTGGCTACATCGTCTTCAGGGCCCCGTATG
This sequence comes from Aselliscus stoliczkanus, assembly GCA_033961575.1. NCBI lineage: Eukaryota > Metazoa > Chordata > Mammalia > Chiroptera > Hipposideridae > Aselliscus > Aselliscus stoliczkanus. The sequence goes on from CM066731.1 coordinate 157,967,072, forward strand.
ATGCAAAAATACAGGTTCCCTTGTTCTTAAGGAATTTTAAAAGGGAGACAGTAGAGCATTAAACCAAGTGTGAGGTCCTTTTAAGCACAGGGCCCCACAAAACTGCACAGGATACAAGGCCAGGGAACCAGCTCTATGGTTAAACAGCAGGAAGAAAGGACCCAGGCTCACCATTTCACACACTAGCTGCCAAAGGATATTCAGTAGCTTAATTAAACTATACAGTAGTACTTAACAAACACCACTTCCTGAATTCCTTAAACTCCATTCCAATTTCTCCCAGCCAATAATCACTGACATTTTTCTAATTATAAGAATTAAATCACATTTGGAAAAAAGAGCGTACTGTTTTGCTCTTTATTACTACTGTGCAAGGAAAGACTGCCATAAATGTTGTGTATTTATTGAGTACTTTGCTAGATGCTGGCAATAATACTGCAATGAGCAAAGTAATGCCGTATGGAGCATATATTCTAATGGGGATAGTTCATACTTTAGCAAAGACCTCTGCAATTATTATTTGTAAAGAATCTGTAACTAGAGGAGCTTTTTCTTGAAATAATTGTGCTTTTTGTTTCTATGGGCTTAATTTTGGTTGGGCAAAAATAAAAACAAACTTTTGGCACACAAAATGTGATGATTTAAGGTAATTTAGCTCAGTAAAAACCCTTTAATTAATTTATATCATTCAGTGAGTTTAATGATAAGAATAGCAGGAAATTGTTGATGAGATAATGTATGAGGACTTGGGAAATTCATTATCGTTTCCATTTAAGCCTGTCACTAATTTTATTATTATTATTATCATTATTATTATTATTACTTTCAACTATATTTAACACTCAATATTACATTAGTTTCAGGTGTACAGCATAGTGGTTAGACATTTATATAACTTAGGAAGTGATCACCCTGATAAATCTAGTACCCACCTGACACCATACTCATATATAGTTATTACAATATTATTGATAATATTCCCTACGCTGCACTTTACATCCCCATGATTATTTTGTAACTATATATTTGTACTTCTTAATCCCTTTACTTTTTTCACCCAGCCCTCTAAACCCCCTCCCATCTGACAACCATCAATTTGTTCTCTGTATCTATCAGTCTGTTTCTCTTTTGTTTGATCACTTATTTTGCATTTTTTTGTTTGTTTTTAGATTCCACATATAAGTGAAATCATATGGTATTTGTCTTTCCTTATCTGACTTATTTCATCAAAAAAATTCATCAAAAAACTCCTAGGAATAAATTTAACCAAGGAGGTAACAGACCTGTACTCAAAAAATTATAAGACATTGAAGAAAGAAACTGAAAGAGAAATAAATGGAAGCATATACCTTGCTCATGGGTAGGAAGAATTAATATCATTAAAATGTCCATACTACCCAAAGCAATCAATAACTTGCTTTTTATTATCATCCTTTTGTTGTTTCCTTCCTGTGATTTATGTCCAAGTGTTGGGTAAGTTTTCCTGTTTTTTATTATGTTCTTCCTTAGTGACTATATACAAAGAAACAAGAATCAGACAACAATGCAATACATATATGATATTTCTTTTTATGTCAATTTCAAAGGTTTCTTCCCATTTCTTTCTTATTTCCTCATTATTTCTTCCTTTTTCTTAGAATGTTGCCACACTGTTTCCTTTGCTACCTGATTTGGGAGTATATTCACCCATAATTTTACATTTAGAATGCTCACTATGTACATAGCATAATTCTCATGAATCACACTGGCTTTGTGAGTGTTTTCTTATAGAGATAGGCTATTTTGAGGTCCAGTGGGATTGCTTGTCCTGTCATATATCCTCTGCTTGTGGTAATCCTTTTGATTTCAGTCAACTGACAAGTGCTGAATTGTTCGAACTAATTATTTTATTTCAGATGTTCATTCTTCATTTAAACTTTACTGTCTTAAAAGCATCGTATTTTTTTACTCATTATCAAATTCTGTATTTTATATTGCTGAAAAGATGAAGGAGCATTAGTGGAATGCCAACAATTGACAGAAATGTTATAGCTTTACTTTTGACTCCTAAAAGTGATTTGGAGTCTTAAGGGATATTAGAACAAAGAAATACCTGTCTGGCTATTAAACGCTCATTTCAGGAAATAATCTGTTTTTATAATTTGCGGCATTTCCTATCAGAAGATGGAAGAAACAACCCCAATCTCTATAGCATGTTACTTCAAAATTGACCTTGTGCATATGGCCATCTTATTTCCTGAAAGAATAGCCCAGGAACTCATTTTTAATAAAAAATCTATTTAACTTTCAGTTAAGAAACTACAAATAGTCCCCCAAAAGCCTGCTGACCACAGTCTAAAAATATGAAATGTTCTTTGGAGGGTTTTGGGTGTGGAGTAAGACACATTTTCATAATATTCAGTATGTCATCATCAAGTAATGTTTACAAACCCCAACACCCTGGGGATGTTTGCAAGGTTCAGCAAGCAGATGTTAGCAGTAAAGGAAAAATTATGACTGCTGCCTGAAAACATTCCCTCTTGCCTATCAGTTACATACAAGATTGTCAAGATCGCTTCTTTTCGGTGTGTGTAATTTGCCTGGTTTATAGGACAGTTAATCTAAAAACAAATTTGGAAATTGCTGAAAGAAATCCAAGAATGGCCATAAATGTCCATCCAAGAACCTCTTGTCAATTTTTATGAGTGAGTTTTTTCTATTCAAAAAAAGCCTAGCTGTAGGGGCGGCCGAGTGGCGCGGTGGTTAAGTGCTGGCTTGGGAAGCCAGCAGCCCCGGTTCCATCCCACATATGAGGGCCAGTGACACTGCCCTCAAAAAAAAAAAAAAAAAAATCCTAGCTGTGGGTACTCTATTATTTAAAGTGATTTCCTTCTATTTCATTTTATGTAATCTTTTTTTTTTAATCCAGACTTTCCATCCTGCCTCTCTACTTCTCTGAGTATTTAGTTATTAAAAATGCTAATTGTATCACATAGCAACTTCAAACATATATTCACTTCAAATTCTTAGAAATGACAAATCCTTTCAGTGGAAAGAGATAAAATAAGGTGAGACTTTGCCTTGATGTACTGATATTTAGAGATTAAAGTTCCCCTTTTATAAATAAAGTATAAGGGTTTTGAGGCAAGTTGAGGTGGTATTTCCAGTAAGGCAAGTAAGAACTATTGGACTAATTTTATTTAATCTATTTATTTTTGAAAGTCATATAGAAAACTTTATTTATGTTTTCAGAATAGAGCAAAACAACAAATAAAACCATTACTCTATGTAAACAGAAGAATGGTTACTGCTAAATCAAGAACCACAGCAGCATCTTCTTTCAATAAATTAAAAGGTCAAGAACAAATCTTAAAAAAAGTTGTATAAGTTTCCCTTACATCTATTTTCGTTAGTATTTCACTTCTACTTAACACAAGGTGGGACATAAAAATTCTCTGGAGGGCCAGTCGAGTGGCGCATTCTTTAAGAGCTGGCTTGGGACACCAGTAGCCCCGGTTGGGATCCCACATATGAGGGCCAATGACACTGCCCTCTAGAGCTAAGATGGTGAAAAACAGCTCCACCTGGAGCTGGGCTGCGATAGGCTGCAGTGAGTGGCTGCAGTGGGCTGCAATAGACTGCAGTGAGTCGCCGGCAGCCAGCGTGACCTGCCAATAGCTGCGGTGAGTGACAATCCAGAGGCCAGCAACCGATCTGCCTCATCCGGGAAGAGCGCAATGACGATACCAACATGGGCCAGTGAAGCGATGTCCTCCGCAACTAGACTGAAGAACAAAAAGACAGCAACTTGTCTGTTCCCCTTCCCTGGTTCCCCAATGCTGTTCTCCTCCCCCAATTCCCCAATTAAAAAAAAAAAAAAAAAAAAAAAAACTTCTCTGGAGACACTGATGGAAGACTTGAGAAACTAATGCTGGATCCTGATTACTCATGATGAAAAGAAAAATAAACCAGACAAAAAAAGCTCATAAATATACTTACAGGTAATTGTTACTTTAATATCCATGGTAATGGCCGCCTGACATGTTTAGCGAGGAATGAGGATTGGAGGAATTGTTGGTGCCACAGAAACCTGAGGCAATGGAAGATACAAAGAAGCGATCTTTCCCCTGCCAAGAGGAATCTAGTATCTGTCCAGCCGATGCTGCAGTGCAAACAGATTTTAAGACAGCTAGAGAAGGCAGAGGGCCAGCCATTGGAGGATGTATGTTACCGCCTGTCCTAGCAAAGTCCTAGCTAAGGCCTAAAAGCTGGATATTACTCAAAAGCAGGAGGAGGGCTTCCCATTCTCTTCCTTCTTGAAACACAAAATCCCTCCTCCTAACATGCATTCTTGTCAACTTTTTGATATTGCTTTATTTGTTTTGATTAAAAGAGACAAGACACTTTGCAGACAAATACCATAAGCAACACATAGGCATGAAATGCTCTATCTGGACTGAGAGGAGTTTAAATCTGACCTAATAACCATTTTTCCATGTAACAGTGATTTTGTGTTTATATATGTAAAATACCACTTTAGCCAGAGGTTGTGTATATAGATAGGTACCGGAATTCCTAGGTAGGCTGAACTTTACAGCATGGATCTTCAATATCTTGGGTCCTGGGGGACTTGTCCCACTACAGCTGGACTCAACTAAGCAATAGAGTGTTGCAACGGAAGTTGTAAACAATTCTTCTACCCTCTGCAGGAAGGAGTAGAATAAAAGGCTTAAAGATTCTGTCTGCTTTGCTACCCTGACTGGGCCTGAAGGTTGAAAGAAGAGCAAAGGGAACAAATTAAAATGATTCAATTTCTTAAGCCATATGAAGGGTTTTGTCCTCTGACTATTGGACTAATTTTAAATCGACAAAAAAAAAAATAATAATTTATATGTAATTAGTGACATTGCTGTGAACAGTCTTCTTGGGTGATCATATTCACTAAAACTAAGTGGAGAACCCATGGGTACTTTTACTTCTGAAAGAGTTTTATTGTAAAGAGTAATTTTAATTGAATATTTAGTGGCAAGGGTCTATGTTTGTATATGAGGAAATCTAAGGGATAGCATTTTAGTGACAGATCTAAGATTTTGTTTACTTTTTTTTTTTTTTGAGGGCAGTGTCACTGGCCCTCATATGTGGGACCTGAACCGGGGCCACTGCACTTAACCACCGGGCCACTCGGCCAGCCCAAATGTTGTTTTTTGTTTACTTTTTTTTTTAAGATTTTGAATGAGGATCATCTGATGCTGAAAAATCACCATTGGTTTCAACAGTGAAATTTATATCAATGATCAGGTATGTAGCATGTGAATGGTAATAGACTCTTTTTTTTCTTTTTTCATACTTCCTACCTTAAAAAAGAAAGTGTGAATCTTCAGCCCCTATAACAGAAAAGGAAATTAGGGCAAAGAAAAATCAAATTCAGAAAGTAGTCAGACATATTAATGGAATAGGATAGTAAATCTAAAAAGATATTCAATTGCACATGGAAATTTGGTATATTGTAGTGTTTAGCATATGAGACTAAATAATAAAATTGGCATTTCAAATAAATGGGAGAAAGAATAACTTTATGGTAGGTGACTGGATAGCCAAATCTAAAAAATAAATTTGGATCCATTCCTCACACACACGAGGATAAATTCCAAATAAGTTAGTAATTGACATGTAAAAAATGAAATCATACATATCTTTGGTGAACACTTGGATGAATCCCTTTATACAATGTTATACTATAACTTAAAAACACATAAACAATAAGAAATTATGGTACATTTGACTGTATTAAAAAAAAATTTTGACTGGCTAAAAATACCACAAGCAAAGTTAGAAGACAAATTATAAAAATTTTACTTGCAACATATCACAGACAAAGATTTAGTACCCCGAACATATTAATAGCACTTGAGGAAAAATGGCCAATCACCTGATTGAAAAATGAATAAAAATATTCAACAATAAAGAAATGCAAATAACCCATAAACATATAAAGGATGCTCAATCATGCTCATGGCATGAGAAATATAAATTTCTCACCTATAAGATTAAATAAAATGTCAAAATTTTGACAGAATACACTATTGATGGCAGTAGGAATACAGATATTCTCAGACATTGGCAGGGAGAATGCAAAATGGCACAAACTTTGTGGATAGAAATTTGAAAATAGCCAAAAAAAAATACATTTTTTCTATTCTTTGACCCACCATCCTTATTTCTAGAAACTGTCCCAAAGATACGATGGCAAACACACAAAATGAGTAATAGACTGTTTATTGCAAGAAGGTTTGTAAGAGCAAAAGGTTAAAGACAATCCAAAAGCCCATAAGTAGTGTACTGGGTGGATAAATTATGGTACTTTCATATAATAGAGTCCTTTGCAAATCTAAAAAGGAATGAGAAAGATCTCATTCTGCTATAGATCATTGTCCAAGGTAGTGAAGTAAACCAGATATAGGAGAGGGGGTGGAGCATGCTACCTTTTGTATTGGAAAAGGGGATATAAATATGTATCTTTTAAAGATTTCCAAAATAAGCCATTGAAAGACACACTGGAAAAAATATAAAGATGGTTTCTGGTAGGGGAAAAAGAAAATAGAGGACCTTAAAATCTCTGAATGTATAGACTCATTACAGTAATATGATGCATTGTAATGTAATATAATTTTGACTGAAATTACAAAAATATTTTGTGAAATTAAATAAAAAAACAACACTTTTTCTATAAATAAAAGAAAACTTGATTTCATACTAAGTTAGTGGCATAATCATAAGATAAGAAATATTTCAAGTGACTTTAAATCATGGTGTTTGTCCTCTGTGGGATATATGCAAGGACACAGACTGCATTCAGGACTCTCTTTGTTAATAACACCATCGCTATGTTATTTTGAAACTTGTACGATAAAGTGAATAAGCAAATAGGACAATGTTGTTCAGCATAGGTGAAAAGCGATATGAAGATAAAATAAAAATGTTAAGAATAAGCATTGTAAGATCCAATTTAAATTGAAAATGTCATTATAAACTCATGGTTTTTTTTTCCTAAAAATACACATTTCCCTGTTCGGCACAATTAAAAGTCCTAGACAGAATACCAGTGAACACCACTTATATCCAGACTATGCTCTCCTGATATTCTTTTCCACTCTAAGATATCAAGGCTCCTTAGAGAAATGGCTGATTCCAAATCTGAGGTAGAAAATACATTCTCAATCCTGGGACATGTGTGACAAGGTCAGGGAAGCTACCAAGAACCACAGGGTTGTGTCAAAAGGATATAGGACCCAATGTGAAGCTTTCCCCACTGGCCAATGTTTGGGCAATTTGAGCATTATAAAGGTATTGACTGAAATATTCAAATATTTTGAAATTCAGTAAGTTTTTCGTGGTGTAAACAAAACAAAACATGGATCATTGGATGTGGTTCAAACATCAACTCATTCTGAAAACTGCTAAATAAAAGAAAAATAAATTGTGTTTATCTGTCTTTCTTGTGCATGCTCTACTTTAAAGATAACTAAATAGTTAAAAAGGAAAAATTCTTTTTAAAAGACCTTCAATTAACAAATGCAAAAGAAATAATGAAATGGGACTATCATAATTTTGCAACTTCTAAGGAAATAGTGGCTTGAGGCAATGATTATCCTGAGTTCCTAAAACCATTAGCTGGAAAGTTGATGGGAAATTTTATAAAGGATGAATTGGGCTGACACTGGAACCAACCGATCAGTCTTAACATCATTAAAAGTGGGATAATTGGACATCCTGTCCCTCCAGAGATGATACAGGAACCTGGAAAATGTCTAGCAAAAAAAATTGAGTGTGCATCTATTAAGTCACTGGGTCTAATTACATTTGTAGAGAATAGAGAGAAAATGGAAGTAGGAATATGTTAAATAACACTATAAGTATATAATCAGATGAAATCCTTCAGAATGTGGGAAAGCTACAGGACCAAAGCCTAGTTTTTTTGTTTTTGTTTTTGTGTTTTAAACAAATAAATGACATGGACAATGTATAAAAGGAGGGAAAAGTATGATAGATAAGATTCTTAAAGACCTATCAGTTAAACGCAATGTGTGGCCCTTGTTTAGACCCTGAAAATCAACTGTAAAAATGACATTTTTGAAACAATAGAGAAAAATTGAACATGGACTGAGCATTGAATCATTTTTAAGGAATTCTTGTTATTTTTCTTTTTTTGAGCATAATGTTATTATTGTGATTACATTTTTAGAAAGGAGTTCTTAATGGTGATAGATACACACCGATGGGTGAAATGATATGGTGTCTGGGATTTGCATTAAATACCACACAAAAAAAACCCGCTGGTAGTATTGAGGATAAATGAAACAAAATGGCACAATGGGTTTAATTATTGAAGCAAGGTGATGAATAAGTGGAGATTCCTTATATTGCTTTATTTATTCTTATGTCAATATTTATATTTATATATGTGTGCATTTATACACTGCAATGAACAATATTTCATTGTATGAAAATATCTACAATGAACAATGAAATTCAAATTAGTTAATTCAATTATTCTGTTGTAAACAATAAAGATTTGGAGGGAGACAGCTAAACTAGACTCAGCCACCTTTTTCTTTAAAATGAAGAGTAAGAAAATCTACCCCTTTAAGAAAGCAGAAAAATGCATTTCAGAAAGATTTTCAGCAAAGCAAAATGATTAGTTGAAATATGAACTTTCCAACAATTAGGGAATTTACTGAATTTAGCTCATTAGGACACAGCCTGACATTCTGTAGTTAATCACTCTTCAGCTGGAATTTTTGTTCAATTTTTCTTGCAAGGAAAAAAACTCATTTCTCATATAATTTCATCGTATCTGCTGTTTGAGGAAAATCATTTCTTGTGACACTGAGCTTTAGCCGTCCTCTAGGATGTGTTCTGTGGCACATTTGAGAATGGGAGCAGAGTGTGCTTTCAATGAAGAAATGAAAAATATTCCAAACCAAGAGAAAGTATGCGGTCTGTAGAACTGAGTTCCTTCTGGAGTAAATTTTGAAGAGTTCACATGGGTTTACCTTTGGCACAACTTCATTTAAGCCTAACAAATGCACAGGTATAAATGTTTCTTTGATGTTAGGACTCCTACCAGATTCTATTTAGATGCATTAAGAGCAATGGATCTGAGTGAATGAAGAATAGGTAGATCCAAATTCCCATTAAATGCACTATTTATAAGTAATTGATTGGTAGTTAGAAAAAGTGTTTTACCTTTCAGGTGCTCAGAGGGAAAAAAAAAATGTTTGTGTATAAATTATTACATTTGGTGGTGGGGGAAGTTTATGGAATTCAAAATATCGCCAAAATCCAAATTTGTGCAGATCACAAATAAGTTCTTTGTGGGATCCAAAATAATTGGGTTTCAAAAGTGAAGTGATCCTGGTGAGCAAGAGTAAATACTCCAAGCGACGTAGCCACATGCCCACCAATGTCCAGACTCTGATATCAACTTGATCTTGATACCAAGGTGGAGAGTAGATTTTCAACAATGAAAGCACACCTACCTATGGTTTGCTGAGAGAGCTCTGCATTTCCGATTTGTGCAAGGTCACCAATTTCCAACACTTGCCCACCTTCAAAGTGGGCCAGGCAGCACCAGCTGGCCATCGGAAGTCTCACCTGCTGGGTGGGTTGGCAGTGGAGGGGGAGGAGGGGTGAGAGACACTGTGACTACTTGTCCATTCAGCAGAACACCTGGGAGCCAGGCTCTTTTGTTCTGGCTTGCAAATAATAGGAAGTTCCATTCAGGCTCTTGAAAGCTGTGTAGGACTTCTTCAAGAGCCATGGCCTTTTTCTTGATCTCTATTGATTTATTTCTACCTGCTAATGAGTAAGATGAATATACTGGCTTTGGCCTGGCCACAGGATGTTTTCAGTGCCCTGAACGCATACAGCTTTACGTTCATCATAAAATGGGACATGGGGAAGGGTTTGGGAAGTATGGCAAGATTTGTCCAAGTACATAGACCCCATACACATGGTGATTAGATCAACATGGGTCCCAGGAAACCAGGTGGTGACATATTCCAAAGTCATCATGGTGAAAGCAGAGTCTTATCTCAATGAACTTGTTTCTCTGATTCAGGCCTTTTTCTTTTCTTTGCTATGATTGGAAGTTTTACTACCTGTGCTCAACCCTACATTTTTCTCTGCCTGGCATGCAGGTGGAAAGCCTATTAATGAAATTTAGTTTGATGGGGAGAAGAAAACTGATTTTATGCCTGAAAATGGAAAATACATGTAAATTTAAGGATGAAGGCTTACAGAAAAAACATCATAGCTCTGCTGCAATGCACACTGGAAAATATGATGAACTGGATTATTCAGGGAAAAACCTCCAAGCCAATTTTGAAAAAGCGGACAGTAGATGAGAAGATTGATTTCTGGTTAATAATGTTAGAGGTTATTTCCAAAGTTTTTATGAATAAACTAAGTATTATCTTTATAAATCATTTAAGTGTCAGATTGGCACCTTAGAAATCTTGATGACCAACTCATAACTTGCTCTTTTCTTGAGAGAACAAATACTGTCATTGCCATAGGGTAGGTGGCTAAGGAGGCGTCAGGTCTCTTACAATTTAGTAGGATGATCTTATTTTAAGTTACCTGAATTGCTTCAATTAGAAAGTTCATCAAGGCCAGCCTTAAAAATAGACATAATCAGTAATTAACAATGTCATGCAATTCTAGGATTGTCCAAAAGAATTCCAGTTTGCCACTGCTTCTTCCTGCCCATTCTTGATGCCCCAAATCCTATCATCTAAGCTTCATCTTGTTTGCTTAAAACTTTGATCTTTGTCAAAACTCTAACACCCGGTGAAAGACTAACATTTAAAGCTGTTATCAAGCATGTACACTGGTGCTTCTCAAACAGAGGTCCACAGACCCATGGGAATTCTCATGTATAGTCTTCACATCACTGTATTTTTACCTTGGCAATCATCGAATATGTTTATTAGTTGTAAAGTCAAAACTCTTTTGCACTGGTAATTGGGATTCATTTTTTGGGGAAGTGAGATTTTTTTTTCTTTTCAAGAAGTTTCTCGTGTTTTTCAAATTTGGAAACACAGAGCTACGCGCCAGTGCCCATGGATGGTGTGATGGAAGGTTTTGTTTAAGGGGGAGAGGAAGGTCGCTGAGAAAAACTGGTGTGAGGATGATGAGGATGGTGAAGACAATGTCCCTCCTTTAGACTTCTGAAGTAGAGCTGGGTTCTTTGCTGCAGACAGTGGACAGACAGCACAGGGAAAGCCCGAGCTACGAGTAAAATGCAGGACACTGGGTGGGGCTAAAGTTCGGAGTGGAGGCATCAGCAGCAAAGGCCTGGAAGCAAAGTCTTGGCATTGTCTCTCCTTAAAAAAAATTCATCCATGCTTTCTCTCTTTCAGCAAGCTGTTTATCTTGGGATTTCTGCACAGCCAGCTGAATGGAACGTGGGGCCAAGGAAATGGAAAAGCTGAATCACTGAAGGTTGTGTCACTTGTCTAAGATCAAACAGGAAAGTACAGTAATGTCCGAGTTGACAGGCCACAGAGTTGTCTGGCTTCCTGCTCTCAGCTTTGGCCCTCAGATGATTTGTTGTCCTTGGTTCCACCTCAACATGCACTCCATGACAGAGGATTATCTGATCAGACCTTAAAGGGAAAGGTTTCACACTTTTAAATGGTCTTACTCTTCTCTCTCCCCCTTACTTCCTTGAGGCTTTAGAGTCTTACTCTTTTTATTTCCTATTTTTCTTTCTAAGCATGGAATTATTGTATAAAATCACCATTGTCTTCAAACTTGAAATGAGATTATAACTGAACCTGGGTGTCTCATGACCCTCCTTGTTTTTCCCTTCTAACATACAGGAAGAATGGCCTTCAGGAAAGACCTATCGCCCTCCCATGCTTTGCTTCTGCCCACAGCGGTTCTTATCTTCTGCACCATTGACACCTGAGGCCATCTAACAGGACCTATAGACTCGCTCTCTGGATTGTTTTAAAATGCTGAAAATAAAACACAAAGGAAGCCAATTACATTGAAATGCAGTATTCAAAACATTAAAACACCAAATTTTTGATGGAGCAATATATGTGCTTTTTTATTAATACTCCCATAACAAGACATAGTGGCATGTTTAATAACTATTGTAATTTCAACATGGTAATGCTGGTAAATGGTATGTGAAGATATCTACAGCTACTGCAATGTGATATAAAAATATCTGTGATTTCTATTACTGACGAATCGTAGTTGAAGTCACCTGTAGTTTGTTGCTTACATTATAATGGAAGGAAATTGTAAATTGCAGTGTGAGGTTAATGAAAATAAAGATGGCTTAAAAAAAAAAAAAACACCCAAGTTCACAGACTGTGAATTCTATCCAAAGACCCCAGGTGGAGAACTCCTGGCCTACAAGATTTGATGCAATACTGGACCTGATACATTTTCTTGTAGACTAGTTATGAGGACAGATTTTTGTATGAAAGATTCAACTGAACTATCAAATTCTTTCTCCCAATTTTCCCCCAAATTTTAAATTTTCACATGCGAAAGTATACCTAAGCCAACTTTGATATCATGCCAGAAAGACCTGGCAAGATTCATTTCAGTCATAACTTATTTCCCTCTATTCTCTTGATGTGTTAAACATCAGAGAGGTTGGAATTGGTGATACCGCCTCAGCCACGATAACTGAAAGGCCTCAGTCTTGGGGGCTTGATTTCCTACTTCCTCTAGCAACTCCTTCAGCAAGGAGTGTATATGCCATGCCGCTCCCACATGTTTATGCAATTTTCCTTCAAAGGACTTCTTGAAACAAATGTTGCCTTTCCATGAGAGAAGCCTCTGGATGCTGTTTCACAGAGAGCAGGTCATGCTGTTTCTGTGCATTTTGGGAAACAAAACCCAATTCCACTGATGTGGGTTTTTCCATTGGAATTCTTGGCCATAGGCATAAGCATATGCCCACCTAGTTTCATGTTCAGTCTTCCCAAGAACTATTTTTATATATACTTTACATTTTTATTCTTACCATTCTTATTAACCCAAACATTGTTTCATTTATTTACTCATGGTTCGTAAGGAAAGTTCTCTAATTAGTGAGATATTGGTTAGATGCCTGCCACTGTGCAAGCCAGAGGCAAAGAATGAGAACAGAAACAAAACTCCAGAGAATACAGTCAAATTAATTCTTGAATGTTATAATTATGCAGTTTCTCCTAAGGAATCAAGGAATTTAGATCATGGATACTTTAATTATATATCAAAAAAAAAATCATTTCACCAAAACACATACCTTGCATAAAACTTGGGTGTTGTTATTGTTTAATTAAAAGTATTGGTACTTTTACTTTTAACCCTGACTTCACTGAGGATGTGGGCTTTGCTTCATGTAACATGTATACTATAGCTCTCATCCTGGTGTTTTGTGCGATAACTTGCAGGCTGTTGACATTCACAGATGATATGTCCTCTTGTTCTACACTGTTTTCATTGGACAACACTGAGAGACTTGCCAGGGGTGTGCTGGTCAATGTTTAGCAACTGGCTCCTCAGGGGAAATAAAGGCCAGATTTGTAACATTTGTCAGTTTTTGTGGTGTAAATGCTCCCTCCATGGATGATTTCAGGCTACAAAATGACTTCACTAAACTGAGTCAGGAAAAGATGAGTACAAGTGGCTCTTGTAACCTAGAACAAACCAGCTTCAGCGCCTCGATCAGGACTCACTTATTCCTTATGGCTGAGAGTTGTAATTGTCTATATCTGGGTTTTCTCTTTTTGCTCTCACTCAATTCATACAGCAATATCACAGGTGATAGAGAAAGAAAGCAAGACAGAAAGAGACAGATAGAAGATAGATAGATAGATAGATAGATAGATAGATAGATAGATAGATAGATAGATAGATATAGAATCCAAATAAAACCTCTCTCCCTTTGGTACACTCTCTCTCTCTCAAAGCTGATTTTTGGGACTGCAGTTTTGGTAATAGTCAGCATGATATGGCCTTATTATAGGCAAATTTATGCTCTGTCTTAATGATGTTCATTATTACTAATGCCACTTACTAAATGACTCCAGAAGCTAAATGTGACATCTGTTAGATATTCAAGTATTAACACCTACATAGATCCAAGTCTCACACCACCTTTCTGCAGGCCACACATGTTCTAGTGAATTAGGGAAGCCAGAAAACATTTCTTCTGACCAAGCAGGATCCGTGGCTCTTTATCAAACTGAAAGTGTTATCTAGACTGAGATAGTCTTCAAAAAGGAACATTTCATCTTTAAAATACTTTTAGTGCACTAGAATCCGATTAGTTGAAGTCAGGGTATGTTATGTCTATAGAACTTCCCAACCAACTCAATCTATGAAAAAAAAAATGGTGTTGATAGAGTAGACCTATACTGGCTCTTAATGCTTACCAAATCATTTCCCAAATGTTTGCAAACTCCCTATTCTGGAATTAGGAAAGGGATGCTGACCAATGGCTTCTAAAATCCAACTCTTTTTTTCCTTCTTAGAAAATTGGAACTGTCAGGGGCTAAACGGTCAAGTTGTCCAATCATCCTTTCTTTTTTTTCATTGTCAAAAAATGGCCCCAGACTCTAAGATCAAACTGCATATTGTATATTGAGATACACTTCACATACCCTATAGTTTACCTATTGAAAGTGTACAATTCAATGGTTCTTAGTAACTTCCTAGTCTCATCTTCTCAGAGGCCCAGGAAACCACTAATCTATCCATCTCTATAGGTTTGGCTATTCTGGTCATTTCCTATAAATGGAATACAGTGTGTGGTCTTTTGTGACTGGCTTCTTTCATTTAGCATAATATTTTCAAAGTTCATCCAAATAGTACCAGGTATCAGTACTTCATTCCCTTTTGCATATAATTTGCAAAACATTGTCTCCCATTTGCTAAATTGTCTTTTCTCTTCCTTGTTGATATCCTTTGGGAAGGACAAAAGTTTTAATTTTTTTTTAAAAAAGATTTTATTTGGGGAATTGGGGAAGGGGAACAGTGTTGGGGAATTGGGGAAGGGGAATAGCCAAGTTGTTGTCCTTCAATCTTAGTTGTGGATTGTGGAGTGTGCAGCTAACTCAGCTCCAAGTCCAGTCACCATCTGGCTGCCCGTAGGCAGCTCAGGACAGCTCAGCTCAAGGTGCTGTGTTCAATCTTAGCTGTGGGTGGGTGTAGCCCACCATCCCATGCGGGAGTCCAACCGGCAACCTTGTTGTTAGGCGCACATCCTCTCACCGGCTCAGCCATCCTGCCACCTGTTGGCAGCTCAGGTGCAGCTCACTGGCCCACGTGGGAATTGAACTGGTGACACAGTTGCTCAGAGCTTGCACTGTTAACCACCTGAATCACTCAGCCAGCCCAAGTTTTAATTTTGATGAAGTCCAATTTATTTTTTTTAGTTAGTTGATGAAGTCCAATTAAAAAAAAATTCTTTTGTTGCTTGTGCTTTTTGTGTCATTTCAACCTAATTTAGGGTCACAAAGACTTATGCCTGTATTTTCTTCTGAATCTTATAGATTTCGCTCTTACATTTAGGTTTCTGGTCCACCTTGTGTTAATTTTTTTTTTATATGGTATGAGTGTGGTTCTTTCTTATTTATATGCAGATATCCAGTTGTCACAGCACCATTTTTTGAAAAGACTATTCTTTCCCCTATTGAGTTGTCTTGGCATTCTTGTTGGAAATCAAATGAACATTGAGTCAAGTCTTGATTTAAGTATGGGGAAGACTTAAGGAAATCTAAGTCAGCACTCAGGTGACCAGCAGCCAGTCAACTTTAACCATTCTCTTTCTCTGTTATCATTGAGGTTAATTTGAATCTGCATACCACCAAGTAAGGAGCTATGTGTCCATGTCAGCCAGACAGAGAGCTCCAATGAAGTGCCCCAGAACACTGTTGTTGGCCTTGTTCTGTTTAACATTTTATTGATAATCTGAATGGGGATGCGTGTTTATTAAAATATCAGGGAACTAACTCAAAGCTTAAACGAGAGTGATTCAACACTACATGTACTAAAATTAAAATTCAAAATACTCTTCATAGGCCAGAAAACTAGATTGAAATAAATAAAATGAAGGCAACCTGAGATAAATAGGAATGCTTAGTTTCAAAAATTAGTTACATAAGTACTGGGTATAGGAAACTTGCCTGGAAATTTTAATTAATAGAATTATAATTTTTAGGTTTGGAAGTTGATAGTCCCTTTGGACTCTGCATCAGTTCCTCCATATTTTTGGGGAGACCTTACACAGGCACTGGAATTCCCTTAATACAACCATGTAATAACTTGGCAAGAAGCTTATGTAACTGATAAGTTTTTGACTGTTATTTCTGGGTAAGGTATACTAAGGCCTAAGTGTTTTTAATTACAAACAAGATACTCACACATATTGCATACACACATATCTATACATACATAAACACACACATACATATACCCTATATACACATACGTATACTTATACATACACATATGCAGATAGATAGATAGATGATAGATAGATAGATAGATAGATAGATAGATAGATAATAGAGTTTCTGAAGACACTTTGTTCAATGTTTTCTTTTTGTTCAATAATTTTATGTCTCAAAGTTTTTGGTGAATAGTAGACCCTCTCTGTATATTTAACTTGCTTACTCTTTTAATATACATGTGTGTTTTTCTATCTATAGATTAGGGACAGACAAATCTTTCAACCCACATAAAGTTAAAAAAAAGTTAAAATAAAAGGCTGTTATTAAAAGTTACTCTAGGCCCTAAACGTGTATTCTAAATAAGACTGTAAAAGTAATTGGAGCATTCTTTTCATCTCTTCCTAATACCACCATCATTCCAGGAGAGTTACCTGTGCTTCTTTAAAGGTTTTGGGCCTCCCCTTCTAACATGTTCCCCCATCAGTAGTCTCAGGAATCTGAAACTTTGAATAGCTGAAGACCCTACCTTTAGAAAAAGGGCCCAGGGTAAGTGTGGTAAACTTGAACTTTATCCCTAATAGTGCATGTAGGGAAAATACAGCTGTAAGCAGCCCTGCCTCTTGTATCTGTCAGCTTAATGCGAATATATTGTTTAGTTCTGAATGTGAAGACATCAGAATAACACTAATAAACTAGGAAACATCCTGGGGAAGGCAAAAGCTACTGTGAGAGATATGGAATCATGTCAGATGAGGAACATTTTTTTGGGGGAAAAAATAGTCTAGCCTGGAGAAGAAAATATTAAAGAAGATAAGATAGGTATGTTTAAATATTAAAGTAGCTATGATGCTGTATAGCAAAATATGTAAATTTTTACTTTGTTTCTGGACATCAATACTAGGAACCATGAATGTATTATATTTTGATTCCAACTAATGAAGAACTGCAATGGCATGAAAAAAGAAAATTCTGCCTTGTGAGGGATGAAAAGGATCTCTGAGCCCTACAGCAAAAATTGGAAATTTACCTCTTGAGGATACTACAAAAGAGATGGGGGAAATGATAGGGTAAGATGCCTTTCAAATATAAAGGTCTATAACTCTCTCGCTTTTCTCATCCAGCCACAGCCCATATCATGTATGCCCTCTCTCCGCAACGATAGCAAAGCTTATTCATCCATCCCCAAACCATTTTCCAAAACTGGCAGAACATCTGGTCTTTGGTTTTCCATTATGTTCATCGAAGAGGCCCATTCCATTTTATAAAAACTTGAGCAGTCTAGATTTAAATTCACATTTAGTGAAACTTGTCCTCCTTTTTTTCTTCCCTTTATAAGGTACCTTTAGATAACCACTCCTGGGAGGCCTGGTGGTCAATCTGCAAACTCTATTTTTTCCCCCAAGTTACACTGTTAGGTTTTCCACCCCAGCTCCCCCTTCAGAGAAGCAGCCAAACCTATACTTGGGAATAGGAGCCATTTGCTGGCTGATCGAACAAGTTGGATGAACTAAATACCTGCATCTTCCTGAAATGTGTTACTGGATAAAAGTAAACTGCTACAGTAAAATATCTATTTTTGAATTATATCCCAATTGGTCTAGCCCAACACAATGCTTACATCAAAACATTTATATTCTGATATGGCCAGTCTCATATATATCCTTATTGTGAACACAGCATAAAGAAGGATACATCCATTCTTTCTGCTTCCTAAGCTTGTTTCAATTTTAAATACTCTGATCCTAGAGTAATGCATACAAGTCCTATAGACACACACACACACACACACACACACACACACACACACACACACACTTCTGGCAATTCAGTAACCGTATGGCTTTTTAAATTACTTTTCTTTTTTTTTTTTTTTAATCTGAGATGTCAGGTTTCAAACTGATAAATTATAAAATAACCCTTCTAATCTTTTTTTTCCCCACACATCCTAACCCCTTTTCTCTTACATATGTTATACAAAATATTAGTTACAGATTAGCAGGAAAGAAGAAACTCTGCCTATTTTCAGTGTTGTCATCATGAAAATATAATGAAATGTATTTATTTCCAATGGAGGAGTCAATATTGGTGCATGTTCTTCAAACAATTTGGTCAAAAGAGGAATGTCTTTTTGTTACCTTTCTCCCTGCTCCCACTAATATATATATAAAAAAACCAAACATTGAGTAAAAGACATTTTTACATGTTCCAGTTGAGGAAAGGAGGAAAGTTAGCACGTCTTAGGCAATTAATCTCAAAGGATGGGCGAAAGTTTAGATAAAAGGCCCAAATGATTTCCTTTTTCAATCTGAAAACAGCCTCTACAGAAATATTTATAATCCATAAGGCAGGAACCAGAGAGGAGAAAATGCTTTGAAATATGAGAGTGTAAGTATGCATCGTCAGCTTAATTGTTCCTCCTAAAAAAAGAAAATATTTTTTGAAAACTCTCGGGAAAGCAGCAGGAGAAGATATAGAGACTTGAGTTCTTCACAGGGCCAATTTTTTCACCTCTGAAACAAACCTTCTTGGTGTTTTTTTTAAATGTCACAACATAGGATTATTGAGAAGATTCAATAAGTTAATATATATAAAGTGTTTGGCATGACGTTAGACCCTGTAGGTATTTGCCTATCTTCGGCTAAGAGAAATAAGTCTTTGATACTAAGAAATTAGGCAAATTGGAATTGACTCCGTTTTTTAACTTTTTTTGTGATTGAATATGTCATTTTCAAAGGTAGCATATGCATTTGTAGTTCAAAACAGAAATAACATTGTGTGGTTTTGTGAGTGTATGTTTATGGACATGCACACTCATCTTCAGACACACATATAATTCATTTACTAAGCAGAAAATAGTGACACTCAATCACTGTTGAAGGCCTTCCGTGAATGTCTTTTAATATCCCGAAGTTATCACATCACAAGCTTGGTAAGTTTGGACTGGACTGTGAAGTATAATATTTCATACCATAAACTCTTCAGTCCCACTAGAGGCACAGAAAGCTCCCTCCTTGTTCCAGATGGTGGACTGCCTTCCAGGCAGCTCACTTGAAAAAGATGTGGATAGCATTTCTGCAAAGTGGCCATTAGAAAGCTTTTGCTTTGCTGACACAGAGCACATCTCGGTGAGTTTCAATTTAAGTGATCGCAAACTAGTCCATACATTCTAAAAAGCTGGCGAGTGTTCAGCAGGGTAACTAGGTGTCGCTTTGTAGACAGAGCTGGGTTAGGAGACTGGGGGTTTACTAGCTGTTCTACCTTGAAGGTATTGCTTAATTTTGCCTGACTTTCCATTCTCTTCTGTACTAACAAATGCCAGTTCGTTTGCTTAAAATAAAAATAATACTTTATCTTTTAATAATTCCCTCCTTGTTGTCTCTGCTACAAATACACAAGTCTTTTTTAAGCCTCTTAAATATACTGAGCTCTTTTCTACCTCAGGACCTTTGCACAAGCTTCACATTAAGTCAGGAAGTCTTTTCCCATCATATTTCTGACTTGCTGATTACGATCAGCTTAAATATTACCTATTCAGAGAGGCACCCCCCTTCACCTCCCCTATTATTTCCTGTCTCCTACCACTTGCCATAATTTATAATTGTTTCAGTTGTTTGGTTTAATTATAATTTGCTCAGTTATCTTACTGACATGTCATTGAGGGATTCTGGCTGTCTTGCTCACCACCATATTCCAAGTGTCTAGTACAGTGCCTGATAGGGTT
Organism: Aselliscus stoliczkanus; assembly: GCA_033961575.1. Classification (NCBI taxonomy): domain Eukaryota; kingdom Metazoa; phylum Chordata; class Mammalia; order Chiroptera; family Hipposideridae; genus Aselliscus; species Aselliscus stoliczkanus. The sequence continues at coordinate 157,987,238 of CM066731.1, forward strand.
TCATAAATTGTGTTGCATGGATAAAAAGCATTTGCAGCTTGTTGTACAACTTAAATAAGATAATTTATGACATATTTCATGTTCTCCATCAAGTAAATCTTCTTAAAAATTATTTTTAGGGGCATGATTGGCACAAGATACATCTAGTTCATATGCTAAAGTAGCTGTGCTTGGGTTGTAAAAGTAAAGTATGGCAGGGCCACTATCGGTGGAGACAAAGTCACTGATGAACCAATTTATAGAGGAAAATGCCCTCACACAGACAAGATATCACCCATTTGAAGATATTTGAAGTTTTAGAAGCTCCAGCAGCCATTTTCAAGGCTTTCATGTCTTAGAGACCAGCCAGGACAAGGAGGTGACTTGAGCATATACTCACGATATCATTTTCTCCACCCCACTTAGAGAGTCTGAAAGCTGTCATTACAAATCTGGTTCTGTCTCCTTTTCACAAACTTGAGACCTTTTCCTTTCACTTTTTCTTGAAGCAAAGAAAGCTACTTCGGTGAACCATGTCTCTATTTTCAATTAAAAAACAAAAACAAACACTAACATAATTTAAAATGCAATGGAAAAGGGTAGTGCAGCTATTGAAGGATGCTTCTACTGTATTTTTTCAATTGATGCTTCCAGTCCAGGTTCCCTTAAACGAATCCAAGCAGACTATGGGAGACAGAAGGGTTCTGCAGATGCCTTCTTAAAATCAGAAAAAGGCCAGTAAAAACTAATGATCTAACAACAAACAACTGCCAATTCTGTGTCCCTGAGTCATCTTCTGTTGGGAAATGTTAGGATTTCATTAGACTTTTAAGTACCGCCAGCTGATTTATTATTTTCATTTTTTATTTTCTTAGTGGGTTGTCATGAAACTTCAGATCATTAATATGAAGACTAAAATGCCAAGTATGCTATAATTTCCTACATGACTACAGTAATGATGATAATAATAATCATTGAAGGCTCTCACATTTATTTATATCAACTGAACTTCAAGTGGTACAAAAATCATCCTTCAAAAAATTTGTCACCTTTTTCCTACTTTATCTTCTGATCTCTGCTCTCATTCTGATCTCTTGCAGCTTTTTTATCTTGTGATACTCAACCCCCATCCAACATCTAGGCTGAGCCTTCTTTCTAACATACTTGAATTTTTACATTCCTTTCCATTTTTTTTTTGATGGTACTGTTATTGATGGTACAATTTTATTGTGTCGTCCCCAAGAATACCATCATGAAAATCACAAGTAACATCTGAGAAGAGATTAAATAAAGTTACATGGAGAAAATAAAAATAAGGTTACTAATTTGGGATGCTGGTCAAAATGGAAAGTTGTAAGCACTATTTAAGTTTTTATATGTTTTCTCTAATTAGGAAAGTTATTCTCTCTTATATGTCTTCAATAAATATGTGCTACTGGTTTTCTAAATGACCATGCATCGATGTTAATACATACCTACTGTCTCAGTGATAAAATTTGCTAAATTAAATTGTTACATAATTTTGGGGTAATTCTCTATAACATTCTTTTACCCAAAAAATAAAGACCCCAAAGGGAAATCTGTGTGCCCAGTAATCTAAACAGCCTAATTAGTTACAACTTCATGTCTCAGAAGTTGAAACGCTTAGATTATGTTTTTTGCTTTCGTTTTTGTTATGCAATAAAATTACAAATACTAAATAGGTAACTGCAGAGAATATTAAAACATAAATTCATGGAGCTTTCAATCCTTTATCATAGAGGGTAATCTGATTCAAGTGAATGTCTGGGCAAGAATTTTTCAAAAATTTTTGAAACTTTGACCCAAAGTCAGAAATAAATATTGTACAAACCACAATACACACAAGCATACACATCATGGCTAAAACTAAGGTTTCGTGAAATAATAACCGTATTGGATATGAGAGGGACTGTGCTTGTCATGTTCAAGGTATAATATAGGTTCAGTGTGGCTGAAGGAGAGTGAAGAAAGGGGAAGGAGAGGTGCTAAAAGGCATGAAGGAATCCAGGTCATGGAGGGTCTTGTAGGCAATTGTAAGATTTTCAGCTTCTGTTCTGAGTGTGTGATGGGAAGCTTCTGAGGGAATTTTAGCTGAGGAGTGACATGCTATAACTGGTTTCAACAGGATCATCCTGGCTGTTGTATCATAACTAGACCATAAGAGCTCAAGTATGGAAACCAGAAACTAGTTAGGATCCTATTCTGATAATGCAGATGAAAAATGATGGTGGTGGGTCCAGGGCAGCAGTGGTGAAATAGGTAAAAACAAGACAAAACAAAACAGTTAATTTCTGGATATATCGTGAAGATAGAGCCACTTTGAAAGATTGGATATGTGATATGAGAGAAAGGCACAGCGGTCAAGGACAACTCCCAGGTTTCACCCGAGAAACTTGAAAGATGGGATGCTATTTACTGAGATTGGAAAGATAAATGAGAAACATATTTAGAGGAAGAAAACAGTTTTGTTTATATTTGAGCTGCCTATTGGACTTGCAAGTAAAGATATCTGGTTGGAGGCCAGAAGTTAACTAGTCTCAGATTCATGAGAGAAGACCTGGCTGGGTGTATATATTTGGGAGTTGTCAAAATATGTTGGTATTTAAAGAATTGGACAAGGAATTCCCAATCACCAAACAAGTAAACATTGACTAAGAAAGCAGAGATCTTACTTGCTCTCTCCTGAAAACAACCCTGATAGAAAGACTTCAATGCATACAATTTAACTAGGAGGTGGGATCCCAGAAAGCACAGATAAGGAAGTGGGGAGAGTAAAACAGGAAAGGAGAAAAACCAACTAAAGAATTAAAAGGTATATTTATAAGCTGGTTACCACCAGGACAATTGGAGTTCAAGTTCACTGGGAACGCTCTGAGGGACAGTATAAAACACACTTCAGTACTTTCCTGCTGATTGATGAGAACCTGAAATGTTTACCCAGCATTCCTGTTTTCTTTAGTTGAGGGATGTTCCCAAGGGTGTTAAGTCTCTGGATCTTCCAGGCCCAAAGAGCTGGAGAAAGTTCTAGGCAGAGAAGGAGAGAGATGGAACAGGGGACATGGGGCAGGGCGTTGAAGGATCTGTCTCTAGGTCTGAAGGCTGAGCTGTTTGGACAGGTTTGGAACATAAGGAGGCTCCAGCAAAGGAGGCTGAGAAGGAGTGACTAGTGCATGAGGAGGAAAACTAGAAGAAGATGATGGCGGGAAGTCATCCAGTAATTCCAGAAGGAAATGGTACCAAGTCCTAGTCGTTGGATTTTGCATCATAAAATTCAAGAACCATTTCATTGGAGTGGGCCAAGATGAAAGCCAAATACGATGAAGTTCAAAAGGAGGAGAGAAGTTGGAAAAAAGTAGCTTGGAAAAGTTACCAAAGAAGTGTTGCTATTAAAGAAGTAAACGAAGGAGAAGAAGGCTGGAGAAGTTACAGGACATTCGTACTGTGAAATCCATACTAGGGTGAAATAAAAAGGAGAAGTATGATAGATGTGATTGAGAATTCTGGCATAATTAAGAGGCAATAATCCATTTGTCTGGCAGTGGTGATAATGAATGAGTCTCCATTTGGGGTCACTGGCTGTAGGCCTGGCATGTATGTCATTGATCCCTCTTTTCTCTCTCCCCTAAAACCTAGAGGATGAAAAAATCACATTCATATTGAACACTACTATTAAAGATTCTGTTTTCTAAAAATATCATTTTAAGATGCAGTAACTCAAGAGTTTGAAAAACAGTGATTGTGTTTATAAGCCAACTTAGCAAAGATTTTTCAGGCTATAGTAAAAGAACATAGAGCATTACACATGAACTTAAAAATAAGACCACCGTGATGAGTACACATGTGTTTATATGTGCATGAAATGGTAATTCCAAATACAGTTAAATCCTGAAAGGCATTTAAGATTATTAACCTTTTAATTTCCCCCTTGTTATCATTTGTCTCTATATTTTTCATGCCTGTTAATTGATTTTACAAATTAACCACCTCTGAGGACTCGGAAGTTGCTTAACAGCAATTTGACGTGTCAGAAAGAAATTCTGCTTACAAGCCCCTGATGATAAGGTGGCATTGATGGGTGGGTGTTTATATCATAGAACAGATAGAAAGTAGTAACATCACAAACCTTATAGATTGGAACAAAATTCTTATAAGCTTGTGCAAAAACGGAATGGAGAAAAAGTTGTTCAGAGGAAAAGCAAAGGCAAGACAACCTTTATTGAAAACTTACATTCCATGTAGCTTTCCTTCAAAATGGCAATTCTTTGTTAAACTGTATCTGAATGAGAAACTTTTATAAGTTTATTTCATAAATACCTAGGTTTGTATGAAAGACAATAGTTACGTTCTATTTTCAAATGCCATGCATAGAGAATTTTCAGACGTACTCGTATACAGAGGTAAAGTACAATACCAAGCATATATCTAACACTGATCTAGGTGACTTGAATTCACTTTTGGAACATAAAGAGTCACAAGAGATGAGCGAATTCGCTGTACAGTTTGAAATCTAATGGAACTAGTTAGGCAGAAAAGATACAAAATCGAAGCTGTGGTCATACTACAAATGAGCGCCTTCCAGTATAATGTTTATATTAAAGAATTAAACATCAGCCAGCATCCAGATGTTAGGCATCCACACTGTGTGTGTCTGCATAAAACTAACTGGAATGCTATATAATAAATAATAACCATTTTCACAAAATAAATCACTGTAAGGAGTTAACAGAAATAACATATTAATTTAGAATCCAATTCCATTTTCTTTTAAAGCTATTTAGTAGTACTGAGGTAATTTTCCTTCTGGGACAGGGGGAAACAGTCTGCCATGAAACTCTGTCTTACATTTCCCATCCAGGTGATATGCATGTGTGAGGTCAGTGGGAGCACATATGCAGACAGTGCAAAAGTGATGGAGGGAACAGGGGTCCCTGCCCTCACACTCATATTGAGGGGGTGGCCAGTATTCAGCTCCAGGTGATTTCTTCTAAGAGGGAATGCACAAAGTTTCCCAGTCTTTAAAGAGAAGTCCCTTTCCCCTTTTCTAAATTTAGATTGTGACCACTTTCATTTTAAATTTAAGGTCAATTTTTAAAAGACATTTTTCAGTCCACGTGAACCATGTTCCAAGAACAGATTTTCCCCACAGGCAGCCAGTTTGCAAACCCTGCTCTCTGCAGACAATACGCAGGCACCACAACAAGCTCTGGCCAGGATTTTACATTCCACCTTTCTTGTGAACTGCCACGGATTCTAAAAATGTACCAGGCATTCTTTGTCAACAGAGTTAGGAAAAAGTAATTAGAGATTAATTAAAAATCATACATGGAAAAGTCTGGGGAAGAACACGAGGGAATCCCCTGAGGTACTGGAAATGTTCTATTAGGCTGTCGGAAAAGTCATGACGTATTCTATGCTTTGCGTTGCAAAAATGCGTCATGACTTTTCCAACAACCCAATACATCTTGGTAATCTGGACGGTGACACAAATGTATCCACATGTAAAATGTCATCAGGCTTCACACTTAAGATTCATACACTTCACACATTTGAATATATATATATATATATATATATATATATATATATATATATAGAGAGAGAGAGAGAGAGAGAGAGAGAGAGAGAGAGAGAGAGAGACTCCCAACCAACAAACTACCAACTTTAGTTAGAACTTTAAAAATAATCAGATGGCAACTCCGGTGTAGGCGTGGACAGGCAATGACCTCTTCCTTGGGTTGTGCAGTGGAGACAAGCCAGTCTAAGCAAACTTGTGTTGTATTTCATGGGCAAAAAGACTTCATAAATCCTAATGGTGAAAACTAGCCCTATCTAGTTCCCCGCAGTGGATTCCCATGCCACTCAGTGGTTGGTAGGCTCCTTTTTGATCTACGTGGAGGCTCATTTCAGACAGGCTTCACAAACATCTTCACATGAGTCACAATGGACCAGGGATGTAATTGAGTGAAAGGTGCACTCAGGCAAAGGGTGCAGACTCCTTTAAAACAGGTAAAGGGCACATCTGATCCCACCCACATGTCTACAAGACCTGAAAGAGGTGAGCTTCCCACGCCTGCGTGTCCTTGTGAAACATCCTGCTGCGGATGCTTCAGCCCCACTGGGTGAGCATCCCATCTGATATATCAGGAGACTTCCCTGTGGTCCTCTTTCAGAGTGGAGGTGATCTAGGGAATGGGAGATGCTCTGATCACATGCCTGTCTGCTCACCAGGTACAAGCAACTGAGGTCAGCCTCAGCACATTCCCAAGTGCATATCTCAAGATTAGGAGAAAATTTGCCAAGGTCCCACACCCGGGCATTCTATTGTCCTAGCTGGCTCAAGTTTCAGATCTGTTGGGGTCTGTGATTGCAACCTCAGTTCAGCCAACATCCAGGAGTCTCTGTAGGGCACACAAAAATGAGCAAGCCATAATTTCTTCTGTATTAGTTTGCCAGGGCTGTCATAAAAAAGTACCACAAACTGGAGAGCTTAGAACAACAGGAATGTATTGTCTCACAGCTCTGGAGCCCAGAAGTCTGAAATCAAGCTGTCGACAGGGCCATGCTCTCTCTGAGGGCACTTGGGCAGAATCTGGTCCAGGCCTCTCTCCCAGCTTTTGGTAGTTCCTTGGCTTGTGGCAGCATAACTCCAGTCTTCACATGGCGTTCTCCCTGAACATGTGAATTTCTCCCTTTTGTAAGGAAGGACACCTGTTATATTAGATTCAAGGCCCACCCTAACCCAACATGACCTCATCTTAACTCCATCTGCAAGGACCCTATTTCCAAATAATGTCTGGGGGTTAAAACTTCATTATGTGAATGAGGGGGAAGGGGAGAACACCGTGCAGTTCACAACACTTGCCCTCCAAGGGTTTATGATCCGGTAAAGGAAACAGGCAGATATGTCACTGAAGTCTGTGAAAAATTACTAGTTTCTAGGATGAAATCATACTGGGATTTGTTCCCATAGCAAAGATTTTTTTTTTTAATGCTATCTATCCACCAACTGTTCGTTTCACAATTTGTCAGCATGGTAATAAACAAAACTGGTTTATAGACATATCAGTAACATACAAATATTTCAACCATGACAAAATGTTGAATAAAAATGCTACTATAGAGAAATGTTATGCAGGGTTTTTTTTGTTGTTGTTGCTGTTGTTGTTTTTAAATTTTATTGGAGAACCATGGTCATTGGTTACACATTGCTTTCATGCTACAATGGCATAGTTGACTCTTATAAGGAGGGCGCAGCTCACAGTGGCCCATGAGGGGATCAAACCAGCAACCTTCTTTTTTGTGTGTGAGGGCAGTGTCACTGGCCCTCATATGTGGGATCCGAACTGGGGCCGCTGGCGTGCGTCCCAAGCCAGCTCTTAACCAATGCACCACTCAGCCGCCCCCCGCCAACCTTCTTGTTATCAGCACCACACTCTAACCAACTGAGCTAACTGGTCACCTCCCCACACTTTTTTTAAATTTATGTAGTTTTTAATATGAGGCAAAAAGTTGAAAAAAAAAACAAACTCAATAATGGATCTCATTCAGGTAAAGAAGAGAAAAAATTAAAGTGATAAGATGAAAGCTTTGCATTTCTATTTCTCACAGCCAAGAGAATAAAGCATTTAACCATTTAAATTGTGTCTACATGACAGGGCAGAGTGGGGCTTTGGTGGTTATATAGTTAATCTAACCAGTTTGGACATCCATTTGGGTAATTCAAGCTTTACATGAATAGAGCAGGTGTTTAAGAGAATTATCCAGATATTAATCTAAATATGAGGTTCAAAAAAGGGGGCCTAGAAAGTCAGTGAAAATGGTTTTGAGATTTTTCTCCTGATATTTCAGTTCAATTGTAATCATCACAGAAATACAGACATCAAAAAAAGTTTAGGTAAAGTTTAACATGTAAGATAGAGAATTCCAGGAGTAGTGGAGAAGTCTTACCATAGGGACATTGAAGTGAACCCTGCATTTGCAGTTGTGAACTTCGGGCACGCTGTTTAACTCGCTCCTATTATCGATGGCTTTCTACTAAGATGGAACCAAGTAGTGCATCATCTAAATGCTACTTTATGTTCTATAGATGCTGCTGATGTCCTTGGGTGTATTTTGTTGCACACTTTCTTGCCACATCTACTCAAAGAATAAAGTGTCATGAAAATTGTGTCTGATGGGAGGGTTGCTATCAGGTTTTTCACCCTACACAAAAGCATCAATGCAAAGTTTTTCAAACCCTTTCTCTTTCCATGCTGTTATTTCCTCTTACATGTAGTGCTGTAAAACAAATACCAATCTGATGATGATAGTCCTTTGCTGAAAATGATTCAGTGGCTTCCATTGCCCTTGAAGCCATGTCCAAGCTCTGAAACACGATCTGCAAAGTCCCACAGGGTCTGACCCTGGTTCACTTGTCTAGTCATAAGGAATGTTTTTTGTTTTCTTTCAGTTCCCTAAATAGTCAAAGTTCTCTTTTGCCTCTGAGCATTTGTTTCTGCTGTTCCCTCTGGTTTTGTATTTCCTCATCTCTGTCTGGTTCGCCCTTACTCATCCTTCCAGTCTCAGTATAGATGTCACTTGTCCTAGGGGTCACTGCTGATCCCCAAGTCCACATTCAGCACCCTCCCTTCTTCACTTATGACACTTCCTCATTTTGTAGCACTTACTACACTGTACCATAATTGCCTGCTTACTTATGTGCATTCCTCTGTATACCATAATTTTTCCCGACGGCAGGCAATGATTCCTTCTTGTTCAATATTGTATTCTCAGTGCCTGGTGGACAAAGTTGCTACAAGACAGTGTTTTGAACAAATGAATTAATTAATGGAGGAAAAAGAAATACAGTATCTGTGATATCTCTAGGAGCTGAGTACCTACTAATATTAGGAGTAACTAATATTTATTAAATATTCCAAATACCCTTCTTGTTCAAATACAGGTAAAAATTAATTCATAGTAACGCAAGTCAGGTTAGTGGTTACCTTTGGGAGTATTGACTGGGAAGAGGCACGAGGGAAACTCCAGAGGAAGAGAAAATTTCCGCTATCTTGATCTGGTTGTTAGTTTCATGGGCTTTTCCATATATATGAGCTGTGCACTTAGGATCTGCATAAATTAATAAAAAACAAAAAACTTTAAACTATTTTTATCTCATTCTAATATCCTCCACTAGCCAAAAAAAAAAAAAAAAAACTCTGGTTTTAAGGGTAATTTGTAACTCTGTTTAAGATTGCAATCATTTAAAAAAAAAAAAAAGATTGCAACCATTTGATAAGATTGCCCCAAACCTCCTGGCACAAGCTGAGTGAGCCATAGTCGTAGCAATCCCAAACCAGCTAAGGAGCTGGGCTCAGCCTTGTCTGAGCATCCTGTGGGCATCAGCTCCCTTCCAGGCCTCCCAATCACGTGCAATTCACTCTACCCTGGTTCTAGCCCCTATAAGCACCAACCAGACTGTATTGCCAAAGTCTGCTTTCAAACGGGTCTTAGCAAAAATCAAGAATCCTTCAGATCAATAGTCACCCTAAACTGAACCCTTCTCCAATAGTGATAATCAAAGTTCTCCTCTTACCAATCATGGAATTGCCCTGGTTCTCAACCCACTTCTCCAAGGGGACTTGCAATGAATGAAACAGCATTCTTGTGCAGTTAAGGCATCAATCCAGCATATTGTCATTGAAAATTGGCTTCAAGAATTTATTCCACACTTCTAGGGGAAGGGAGTTCATTTTCCTCTTGTAAATGCATTAAGTTTCTATGCTTATTTAGAGAATTCTTGAGTTACCTTCATTTACATTTACAATTCCTCATCATACAGCTATCAAGATTTTTTGAAAATATGCTGTATATTCATTCTGGTCCTATATTGGAGATCAACTGTAACATTTCTAAGTTAACTTTATTCTCATCTGTGTCCCCCATCAATCCTATCTTTATTTGTTGTACATCAGCCTTGCAGTACCTAAAATCCTGTCTTTGCCTGCAGCCATTGGGAGGGTTAAATATGCTATGCAAATTGACTACAGTTGTCTTTGTCTATTTGACTACAGCATCATTCTGGCTTGGTTGCATCCTGCAGTTATTCAATGTGGAATAATGGTCAGAATCAATTACAAACTTTTAGTTGTCTTTCCGGAATATTTATTATTGTTATTAGATAAGGTAACACAATATTGATTTACTATTTCTGAAGGCAGGAACATGCTTCTCTCTGAAGATTTTATGGTTTAAAGGGCACATAAAATTTCAGATTTGCTTTCCAGCTTCATAAACACATATATGGCTGCACAGAGTTAACACAGCGCATCCATCCTGAGTTTCTTTTGGTTCAAGCAACCATGGAACTAAGTCCCATAGAACATAGATAAGCCTCTGTATTCAAATCAACGTTGATGGGGAAAAAACAGTTCAACTACTTGATAATTCTGCACAAGAAAGAATTGTAACTTGAATTTTAATAATAAATTCAACCAAGTTATACATGCTCAGAAAACCGAGTTGCAGATTTTTCAGCTCTATTTGTATTGAATATATTAAACGTTTTTCAGAAGTTTCTGAAGTCTAATTTAAAACCATATTAATAAAGATTTTAATTTCTAACCTTTGAAAAGATTACAGACATAACAATACTGAAAGTTACCTAGATGTAAACACACACACACACACACACACACACACACACACACCACATAATACAGGGTCAGTAATGGATAATGTAGGTATGTAAGAAATTACTCCCAAACTTAATGGCTGAAAACAATACTGATATTTATGTTACTCATGAATCTGTAATTTGGGCAGGGCTCAGCAGAGAAAGGGAATACAGGGAGTTTATGGAAATGGGGAGGAGGAAGCATTATTTAAAAGTACTGTGTATGGTCAGATAGCATTTTTGCCACAGTAACAATTCTCCTTTTCTCCATCCCTGTCTCCCCAGCCCTAGTCAAGCATGAAGCCTAGTCTGCGTTGACAAAGCCAGGGGAAAAGCATGACTGGGTGGGGAAGAGAAATAGCCAGAGAATCTCTGGCTTTTGTATTTTCAACTGTTTTCAACCTTTGAATGAACTGGTGATACCTGGGATACAAACATAACTGATAGAAGGATTCCCTCTGAGAGAAAAACATCAAGATTAGGGAAAGAAAAATCCCTACGCTAGGTATCAGTTAGAGTCTCCTAAATGAGGAAGACCTCAATCTCACTAGGTATTTCAACAGAGTGGGTTTAATTTTGGAAAATGGCTCCCCGGAAGGCCGGAGGGCGAAGACATCAGTGGCAGCTCCAAGTGATGATCTGGAGGCAGTAAGCACAGGGAGGCGCCACCAGCGGACTGCCGGAGGGGGGAGCCTCGTTAAGGTGCGGCTCAGACCCCTGGGGAGGGGTACCGCCCAGCTACCGCTGACTCTTCTGAGGGGCCCATGCTGCCGATTCTGGGAATGCGGAAAGATGCTGAGGCTGAGGTCTGAGCCACCTGCTGCTGGTGGGACAAGTCACCAATGTTGGGCAACGCTGACAGAACGGGCAGTAAACAGGAAGGAAGGCACTTCTTCCTTGCTCCTGCCCTCCCTGCCCCTCTGCTGCTGCCAAGTGGCAGGACTCACAGAAACACAAAGAAGTCTGGGAAGTACAGATTCCAGAATCCCAGTCCCAGCACGGCAGACAGACTGTCAAAAGGATGAATTGGGAGCTGAGAGGCCATAGGTAAATAACCAGCATGTTTCTGTACCTGAGAAAATGGGGTACCACTGGATTTAGGAGAGAAGAAATTGGGAGTTGATAAGAGCCAGAATTGGGTGGGTCCTGGGATTTTGCTGCCTAGGCAGAAGCACAGACACTGGAGAGAGAACATGGGAACAGACAAGAAATTTCCTAGCAGATACATCATTACTTGAGGATTAAGTGCCCTCCCCCACCACGCCTTGATGCAACATTACCCCTGAACCCTATCTACTTTGATACACACCCAGATTTGTCTCAAATGGATCAAGAGTAAATGTTGGTTCCCAGGCCGAGTGAGGATTTAATATAGAAATTCAAACCTTAGGAAAATAAAGGTAATATGTCAAGTATGTCTGAATTTGTGGACTAATCCTCGACGGAGTATTTTCAATTGTGTAAAAACTGCTGACACAGCTTTTGCAATGATTCTTTGCAATTATTATTTCTAGTACCTAGCATTATGACTGATTCCTTTTCTTCTTTATACCTTTCGTTATTTTCCTAAATTTCCACAATAAACATATTTTACTTTTACAATACAAATTATTTTAAAAACCTTGGTGCAAATTATATTGTTATTTACTATTATATCATGCCTCAACTACATTTTTGAATTGGCCTGATAAAAAGCCTAAATTTTCCTTCTTGTTCTTTTTATATTTTATCCCTTTTTATATTTTGTGTTAGAAAAATTAGAAACTAAGAGGTCTTGTGAATTCTATTCCTTGATGTATTCTCTTAAAGCTCAGGCACCTTCTGAATATAAAGAGGAGCGTAGTCTTCAGTTTCTGTTATATTTTGACAAGAACATATTCATTCCAATAATTTTCAAGTTTGAAATTTCCATAGACTCTTCTGCCTATTAATACCAGAATCTGGCCTTCTTATGGTAGCATATGATTGAGCTTGAAAATATGGCAGAAATGATTTGCTGGAAACCTTGGAGAACACATTTCAAAAGTTCAGACAAATTCTGTTTTTGTCAGTAAAACATGAGCAATGGGACAAGGTTTGGGAGATAAAGATGATTAAAAGAAAGACACAGAAAAGAAAGGTCAGGTACTACATTTTCCACATAGCCCTTTTCACCATAATACTTATAGTATAGAAAAACTCCTTTATGGAGAGAGAGAAAGATGGAGATAGATATAGAGACAGAGAAAAAAAGAACAGAGAAAGACTGAGATTATTTAACTTTTGGAGAGGCTTTATTCCCAGGACAAACAGTGACCTCAATTTAAATTTGCATCTGCCTTTAGGCATCATGCCTTGAAATCGACAGTAAATTCCTTGTATAATTAGTTCAGAGATCTCCACAGATAGCAAGATGCCTGGGATTCCATTAGGAAAAAAGAAAGGCACTTTCAAAGATGCACTGCTGTAAGCATCCAGTAAATAGGCCAACACCTAAAAGCATATTTCAGGAGGAAATAAAAACACAGGTAAGGGGCTGGCCGAGGGGCGCATTGGTTGAGAGCTGGTTTTGGGATGCCAGTGACCCCTGTTCAGATCCCACATATGAGGGCCAGTGACACTGCCCTCCACAGCTAACAACAGCTCCACCTGAAGCTGGGCTGTGCCACCCCGGACGAAGGTGTAGACTGCAGCCCCTACTGCAGTGGGCTGCCATAGGCTACAGTGAGTGGCCGGCAGGCAGCCAGCGTGAGCTGCCAATAGCCGCAGTGAGCGACCATCCACAGGCCGGCGACCGATCTGCCTCACCCGGGAAGAACGCAATGACGATATCAACATGGGCCAATGAGGCAATGTCCTCCGCAACTAGACTGAAGAACAAAAAGACAGCAACTTGTCTGTTCCCCTTCCCAGATTCCCCAACGCTGTCCCCCCTCCCCCAATTCCGCAATAAAATCTTTAAAAAAAAAAAAAACACAGGTAAGAAAAGGATTAAAGCAAATCTGGGATCATCATTAAACCAGATATCAATATTGTCAGTTCCATGCAGTATTTCTCGCTCTCTGCTGGAGCACGTGTTGGCCTGCACTTCCCCGCTCTGAAGTTAGGCCTGGCCAGGTACACTGGGCAATGAAATGTGCATGGAACTGGTCTGTGTCACTCCTGGCTTCTGAGAAGAAGATTATGAGCCATTGCATCTCTGCCACTTCTCTCCCCCTGGTGGCCCCTGACTGGTATTAGCCTGGGTTCAAAACAGACCACAATGAACAAAGTAACCTTTGTGGATGGAAAAGGGGCCACATGTTAAACCTGACAAGCTCACGAAACTGAAAATAACTACAGAGGATGGCTTGAACATAAAAATTTCTAACTAAGGTGGGCCATGTCAGGAAGTCACATCCTTGGCCTGTGACTTGACAAAGGTCAATCTTTACCTTAAGTCTGTCTGTCTGTTGTTTTTCTGCATCTAAGATAACATACCCTTACAATATCAGAGTAATCTCTTTTTCCAGACCCCCAGGGGGCACAACCCACCACACCAGAGCAGGAAACTACAAAATCCCTCATTGTTATCTTGTTCCCCAAATACCATCTCTGTGTGCTGGAAAATGCCATTAACTATGCTGTATACCCACCAATGTAAAGGAAGTGCACGTCTCTCCATTTTACTTTTTATCCAGTCCCAGAGATCCCCACCCTCCCCACCTTTGCTTTCTCCCACCCCCTTAATCTACAACTAATGGATTTCATGTAACCCTTCTCCTTTGATTCTAATGTATAAAATAAGTTGCAAAATGGCCATTTTCTGGAGCATTTTCTCAATCTGTTGAGATTTTGCTTCCCGGCAATTGTCAACAGTTTGGTTCAAATAAACTCTTATAAGTTTTCTTTGAGGCTGGGTGTTTTTCATCGACACCCTGTTGACCCCTGATGGACATGCAGCATGAGAAAAAAATAGTCTTCGTTGTTGTAAGTCACTAGGGTTTGGAGGTTGTTATTGCAGCATAGTTTAGCTCCTTGAATGTTACAATATTCATCCAGAAAAGCGTTTTACAAAATCTATGTTTGTGTTTGCCATTGAGTGAGAAATGGTTGCTGTGGGTTATTGATTCAGAGCAAGAGTTTAGAAATTATGATAACCTACCCTATTTAAAATGTAATATAATATTATGCTTCATTTTAGTATAGACACTTTATTGAAGCTGTACCTTTTGAAAAATACTTTTTAATTTTGTATTCTTATAGGTTCCTTTACTCCTACTTCTTAAAATCTGTCTGACAAACGCTTAATGTACATTCCCATGAATATAACTGATGGATTTTTGCATTTTCAATGATTACATTTTAAAATTTAGGTGTCTGTGTCTATGTAATAAATCCAAGCAAATTTTTCATTTTGATGTTTAGGTACTTTATCTGGCAACCACACAATAACTAGAAAATTATACTCTCCTTCTCTTTAATAAATCCCATAATGAACAGAGCAAGTAACAGGAAATGAGTGTGTGAAAAAGCAGCCATTGCATGGCTGTGAAAAGAAAACTCTCTAAGGATAAGACTATTGTGGCTATGAATTCATGAAAAAAAAATACTAAACTATTTTCTTGAAGTCAATCTTTTCCCTAAATTCCTGTAAGGCATTCCTCCAGGCTGCTAATGATCTCTTTTATTCAAACTTCATATTGAGCTTTTTTTTTTTTTTTAACTTTTCATTTTTTCAGGTGCTCTGCTCAGTAGGGTAAATTTAAGAATTATTTTTGCTGGGTGTGGATCTTTTTGGGAGAACTGGCAAACCAGGTGGCTTTGAAGCTGCTGTTTTTTCATCAGCTGGGAGCAGTAACCTAATCCCTGTACTCGGACCAGATTTGACCTGAGTGGACATAGCTTGTTTCTATCACAGGATAAGATTGGAAGGAAGAGTCCGTCCTCAGCTGAGAAAAAGGGAAGGTGGGGAAAGATAAGCACAGAAGTTTCAAATATCTTTAATGGGAATTCTCCACAGTCATTTTTCATGGGAGCTGGATGCTGTCACAACTTTGATTACTGCCTCCTCTTTCCTGGGAAACCTTTTGTTTGGTCCACCTAGTATTTGGACTTTGGCCAGGCTGTTTTTTTTGTGTGTTTTCCAGGTAACGCTGGGTCTGTCTCAGTCCAGCCCTGAAGTGACTCATATGTCTGTAACCCATAGACCACTCTCATCTGCTTTTCAGTAATCCAAGTTTTCCTCACATATCCATGACTCACAAGGTAAGGGTGAGGGGTTTTTTTGTTATTGTTCTTTCTTTTCTTTTCATTTTGTTTCTTTTCTTTCTTTTCTTTCTTTCTTTTTGTTTTTCCTGGCTGTTGTCTTTCTGGCTCAAAAAGCCTGAAATACATTCAAGCCACGGATAGCACTGGGCATTTTCATCAATATTTTTACTGGGTTTTGTTTTTTATGTTTTTTTGTTTGTTCGTTTTTTTAGTTATGCATGCTGAAAGTAAATCAACATATTAGAAAAGAGAAGGAGAACTGGAAAGGAATGACATTTGTTAGTGGTTTCTGATTTATGAGTCTAAAGGACCTGTCACTTTGAGCCTTGGAATGATTTTTAATTAGCTGCATGACTGAAATGCCCTGTCAATGTGGCACATTAAAGCCTAACCATCCAATGAGTGAGCAGCCAGCAAGGGGCAGCCAGCGAGGGGCGAAGGGAAGAGATGTGGTGAGGCCGGTTGCAAGCACAAATCATGTTGCTCATGTTTGCCTGCATCCCCACATTGCTAACAAAAGGTAATTCCCTGAGGCACATTTTCCAACTCCTGGTTTGTAAAGCTGCTGAGAACATTATTGAAGCCCCACCCAATTTTTGCCTTTTGCTAACACAACTCTAGACAGTGAGAAATATGTGAAAACAGAACCAGTTTTTCAGGTAGCAACAAAGGAACTTCCTTTAGGAGTTTTAGGTCATATGTGAGTGGACTTGTCCTGAGATGGCTTCAGACCAACTCATGGCCTATGTCCCATTGGCAGTAATGGAGCAGAGCAGGTTGTGCAATGAGGCTAAAAGCACGTGGTCAATTGGGCTGGCCGAGTGGCGCGGTGGTTAAGCGCTGGCTTGGGAAGCCAGAGGCCCCAGTTCAGTCCCACATATGAGGGCCAGTGACACTGCCCTCAAAAAAAGAACAACAAAAAAAGCACATGATCAAAAGAGGTCCAGAGCGTTCCTGAAATGCTCATGGACCACAGTTTGTACAGGCGCCATTGTCGGTACCCCCATTTCTTTAGGAACATAGTGACCTTCTCCATTATAAGTGTGACCTTGTGTTTAACCAAAAAGGCCAAACAAATGCTGGGTGTTGTCAAGAAGGCTATAGATGACATAACAGAGAAGGTAGCTTATTCTTGTACCAAAAAGAGGCCCCTTCCTAGAAATGCCATGTACCATTCTGGACACCACTCTCTGGGTGTTATCTTGGGTAAGAGCCACTGCAGGAATGGAGCTGAGCATGAGTGATGGCTTGTGAGAGCAAATCAGGAAAAGACCATAACTTTCCAATCTGAGGAGGCAAAGGTAGAGAAAAGACATGCTAGATGTCCCTAAAACAACACACTCTGGGCATGAATAAGAGAAGATGGTGGCTTTATGTTAGATTGACAGGGGATTTTACTGGCTGTATCTTCCACTACTTTCCAACTCAAAACTCCCCTCAAACCAAGAGAGTTTGCTCACTGTTTCACAAAAGTGGCCTGCCTTTTTCTGTTCCCATACTTATACCTTTACTCATGTCATTGTCCTCACATATACATCCTTATTCTCACTGCTATGTTGAAATCCCATTTACTAAAAAAGGCCCAGGAGCCAAAGGTAGAATTCCCATATCTTTTAGGTCTGCCTATTTTTCTTTTGAACAATTAATCATCTATTGCTAGGTGAAATATTTTACATTGATGTCTCGGATTATTCTATAAATGCTGTTTTTATTATTTAATTTTTATATGCATAAACATGTAAATAATGGTTCATGTGAATTAGGTAGTTGCATATAGCAAAAACCTTAGGAAAACAGTTTAACAGGATAATTTTCTCTCTTAAGTAATAGAAGTTGGGAGGTAGGGAGAGAGGCCGGTCATTAAAGATAGACTCCTTCTACCTGGTGCATGGTTTATGTGCTGAAAGTTACTTAAAGAGGCAAGATGGCTGCTCAAGTTTCTGTCATCTTGTCTACAGTTAAAGCTTAGGAAAGAAGAAGAGAACAAAAGTCTTCCTGGCTGAGTCTGCAACCCTGTAAGATGTCTTCTCAGAAGTCCTTCAGGATACTTTTCTTATATACACACTGTCACCTGCCTAGCCTTGGCAATAAGGGAGGTTGGAAAACTCAGTGTTTTACCTGGGGGTCATTGCCATCACACATATGATACTGGTTTTGATACAAAGGAAGACTAGTAATTGGGTGTCAGCTAGCAGCTCCTGCCACACGATCTGACAAATAGTTTTGTGGTGCATCCAGGACATATATGAGTACTTAGGATAGCAAAAAAATTGGCCATTCTAGGAAATTCTAATAAGTTATGGAGAAGTAATGAACTGATGCTTTACAGACCAGATTTTACCTGCAGATACATTTTATTCAGCCAAAATAATGTTTAAAATTTTGTTGAGTTAGCATTTAAAATTGGGAGACTATACATAAATTCCAATGCAAAGAAATAAAGTGCTCCTCAAAGTGAGCACAGTTATTCCTTAAAGCCCCCCAAAAGGGCCTCATGTGGGCCCACAAATCGGTCCATTAATTACGATTGTGACAACCCAGTTTCTGCTGTGTTCCAGTCCTACTTCCTCGCTAGCCATGAAGGCTCTTTATGATTAGCTCTCCAGGGATCCCATCTGGAAAGCACCAGCACAGCTAAAGCCACCCCAAGGCAGTCAGTTCTCAGGTGCTAGAGAAGTTCCTTGAGGTATCGCTCAACATGGAGAGAACTGTGGCTTCCACCCAACTCTGTTTCCCACTGCTCCCCCTGCCCATAACCTCTCCAAGTCTGCCTGTATTTCTGACCTCCACCCTGCCCCACATCTCAAATATCTAATTCAAGGAGCACATCAGCTATTGGTTCCCGGATACCCTAACTGGCAAGGTACCAAGTCCATAAAAGATGCCAGAAAGAAAGCAGATGCTATGCCCTTTTCTCCATCCTCCACATCCCCTCTTCTCTCAGGCTATCCCTCCAAACCAACTCTTCCTTCATTTACAAATGAACCTGGTTCCAGCGCATCAGTGGATGGAAACAAATGAACTGATATGGTCTAGGGCCACACAAAGCCATACCGAGCCACTCCTGAGCAAGCTCAAAGGACCCATTACTTAATGAATCCTCACCAGATTTCTAGGAGCCTGGCCAGGGAGAATCCACTTGCATGGTGACGAAACTAATCAGAGATTACAGTATCTTTTAAGTAGTCAGAAAGGCAAAGAAAGCAAAGCTGAAAGACAGAACAGGCCCTTTGACTCCCAGTTTCCCCTAAGCACAAGAAGACGCATTCCATAAAAGCTAAGAAAATATCAAAGATAAAGAACATCTACTGTGGGACCGAGTGTGGGACAAAAGTTTTCTTGCTCCCCAAGAGCTTATGTAATCCCAGAGGGGTGTTTAATTTAATAATGCAAAGGAGATATGATAACTTTTGCTTTTCCTGCTTCTTCCAGACATCTGATAAGCCAGGATTAAATTTTATGTTCAGTTACGTGAAACCAAAGCAACTTCTCATGGTTACCATGGGATACATTCTAAATATGTGCCCAATGTGATTTCCCCAAATCATTACGCAATGAAAATGCCATAGATTCTAAGTATGAAGTTTTCTCAATTGCATACCCAGAGAAATATGATAGGTCCCCCTAGGATTGTATAATATTGGGCATGGCTATACGTCAGTAGATTTCAATAATGGAGAATGAAAGCCTTTCTAGCTACAGGTTACCAACAACTAGAGACTAAATACATTGGGGTTAATAATTATTTGCATAATGCCAACTTATTTTTCTTAATGAGGGGAATTTGCTTTCTAATAGAAAACAAGAAATTTTCTCCACCTGGAAGAGACTTATTCTTGCCAGGTGTGCTCATCATACTTTATATAGACTTTGCCTATTGAATTTCTATATAGTGATTATTTGTTCAATTGTCTATCTTCTCTAATAAACATGAGTTTCTTGAGGGCATGGAATATGTTGTTTGTTTTTAGATCTCCAACATCTGATGTACTGCAAGTGTCCCATAAATGGTGGTTAATGAAATAATGGATGATAATAGCACAGTGGTCTACAGAGGTTAGTGGTACTTTGACAAAGAGGTCTTGGAAGAAAGACAAGGCCCAAGAATAAAATCTGTTCTGAATAAAAGTTTTTGCTACACCCACAGTTTTTGCCCCAGAGTGAAAGTAACAAAGATTTAACTGGAGCTTCATTTCCCCACAAATATATAGAAAACCCAGAAAATAACAGATTAAGGATTGAGAGCAGGGAGACAAAATCCTAATGATCTATTGAATCAGCCTGGCCATCTTGTCACCCTGAAGGTAAACATATTTGCAGTTTGGAGGAGATGATACATTGCATTGTTTCTCCTTTTCTTCTGTATTCCAACCATTTCCTGCACTTACCTCAGCTACCCTCTTGTGCTGTACCGTCTTTCCAGTGATAGTGATTTTTGTGGTCTTGCTAGAGAAATATGAAAAATAAAGTGTATGAACATGGTATGAGAGAGAAAGTAATTTTTTTAAAGAAGATATTCACCCTGCCTGTGTAAAATTCCAGGTAAAGACTTAAAAAAAAAAGTATTAGTCATTTCTCATCTCCTTTTGCATGCTGGGTGTGGTTCCTTTGAGCTCTCCTTTGCCTAAAGATGGTATAAACTTCCTTGAACATAGATTCCTGTTTGTTTCCTCTCATCCTCACCTTCCTTTTCATCCTCAAATATTCTTTCCTGTCCAGTGGGAAGCACAGATCTCTAAAACCTGTTGGTTTGTAGCAGATGCATGCAGTAGAGAAAGCCTGTGTAGAGTTCGAGTTTGCTTATTTATTGGAGCGGGGAATGAGTGGAGGAAGTGCTGCCCAAACAGCAATTTCCAGGTAGGGATTCAGACTTATTCTTCTATTCTTTGTTGATTCTCTCTGAATCTGCTTGGTCCTACCTGGACCTTGTCTTCAGATCGGTGATTGCCATGGCTTTATAGGTTTTTGCAAATTCAGCTCTCAAGAAGCTATTTCCTCCTTAATGTTTTACCTGTGCCTATGGCCTGCAGCCATCAGCAAGTTTCCCTGCTTACCTGACAGCAACTCACCTTATCTGCAGGCAGCAAGACTCAGCCTGAAGTGGATATGGAACAACCTGATGGGCTCTATGTACTCAGACTGCCCTGGGAGCAAACAATGGCCATAGCTCTGGAACTTTGAACAAGTTACTTACTCTCTTAGTCCTTTGGTTTTTCCAGTCTGTGAAATGGGACTAGTGATATCCACTTTGCTACACTGTCATGAAATGAAATAGGATGAGGTATGTGAAGTGTCTGAGAAGAAGCAGGTGCTTTACAAACAATGCAAATTAATTCTTCTTTTGAGTAATTTCCTTCCTCTCCCCCTAATAACAGAATCTGAAAGATTGAGAGAGAGATGGGAATGGTGCCTTTCCTGGAATGTTCCATTCCCTTTCTGCCCTGCCTTTTCTACATTCTCTTGATACCAGGAGCTTGGGATACCTCAGAGAGGATGCATGAGGGCAAAAGATGAAAACATGTTCTTAAGCAACAACTTTTGAGGATGGTAGTAATACCTAGCCTAGAATATTACTTTTCATCTGAATTTAAAAATTATAAGCAACTTTTGTATATGCTGATTACTTATATTTGAATGATGTCCAAAAAATGTCCTAGTTAAAAGTACTAATTCCAAGCTTTGGATGTTTATTCGTGTGGCCACATATACTTAGAGAAAAAGTGGGTAGGAGAGGAGGAAAGGAAAAAAAGTCTGAAGCCAAAGGTAAGGTCCGTTAGAATCCACAAGTTGACAGCCCTCATTTGTCTGGTTATAGCATTTGCTCTATCATACCAGGAATGTATTCGTGTTCATAGCGTTAACATGTGGAATTTACAGAACAGTTTAGACATGAGCCTCTACCATAAAAAGTGTAAAATCTAGTGAAAGACAAAAGAGAAACACAAGTGAAGTCCATCTAAATGCCCCCAATTAGCATATACCCCAAATCATGTGTTAGGACCTCTAGTTCAGCATTGCTGAAGAGGATAAAATGTGCAGAGGGAATTTCTTTGGCCCCAGGGTCAGTCCTGTCATATACATTTGCTAGATCCAGCTGTGCTTCCTAAATGCTGAACATATTGTTCTGGCTGACTATATTCTTGGCACCCTGTGCCATTATGCTTTCTCAAGCGCACAGAGCACACAGCACAGCAGTAGCTTTCCCTAAAAGGCCTGTAAAGCCATGAAGAGTTTATTCTCCCTAAGATCTAAGGTACTCGCTAAAGCACAAGATCTGTTTCAACTGACATGGCTCGGAGTTACATGTGTCGCAACACAGCCTTAGGAAGACAGAGTTCCTTTGACTAATAGCCTCCATATTTGTCCAAACTACTGTAGGCCAAAGGTTAGCAGCAGTGTCTGGCAGCACAAAAGCAAACCTAAAAAGCTAAAGTAAGAGCTAAGCTCATGAGCCCAGTTCCTGCTCCAGCTTCCTCTTTCCACTACTCAAAGTCTGGGTCCATGCTATCACAAAGTAGAAGTTTATAGAATGCGTTGGATGTGTCAAAACAAAGCAGAAACTTCAGTGATTCTCTTAGTTCAAGAATGCGATATCCAAGCTTTATAACAGCTCTCAGAGAATGTTATGGAATTGTCAAAAACATTTGTGTCTACTTACTGTGTCTTTCTGACACAAAAATAGGATTTTTAGGTAGTTCTGTTAAAGACGTTCAGAATGTTATAGAGAAGGCAGAAACATTAAAAAGTATGAGCCAAGATGGAATACCAAGGGAATGCAGTGGAGGGAAATTAACCCAGATTGAGAAAGGAGGGAAAGCAATGTTGAGACAAAGGGGTCTCTACTGGTCCCCCAGGGACCTCAAATAACTCCACATCTAAATAACTAGAAATATGCTATCCAGATTGTCTCATTAAATACCTTCACTAGGCTCTACCAAGGTGGGAGGATTAGTAGTAGACAGGTTTCCTAGAGGACAAATCCTAAATTAATGTTTAGAATGTAAACTAAAATAAAGGAGAGAGTGTCACTCTTGGAAAAGCTAGGATGAAGCTCTCACTTGATGTTGAATAATTTTGATGTCTCAGATCTATATGTGTTTAACATACTAATTATCAAAGCATGTGATACTTCAAAATGCACTTGTGTTCTACCTCTTACCCTGACCTAAAGAGGGAATGAAATGCTTTGTAAGCATGAAAGATCAAGAAAAAAGAGCATTTGTCCCAGAAACAGTCTTTAAGAGGTTGATACCTTTAGATGCAAAATTTTAACTGAAAGACATTTATTCTATAAATATTAGGAAAATATTTAGTTCCAAGGGTATCCATCACTGTTTTAGTTTTTTTGGCTTTTTTTGTAGGAATGAAAGACTGGAAGCCGCTGTTTAGGTATTTGACCAGCAATAATACATTGTGCTATGGTACATTCATATAACAGAATAATTTATAACTATTAAAAAGAGGTGTTATGATAGAATAATATGGAAAGATGTTAACAATATATTAGTGAGAGAAAAAAAGCAGATTAAAGGAGTATATACTGCAAAAGACACTATTAAGAGGATAAAAAGATAAAATATTTGCAAATCACATATTGGATAAAGAATTTGTATCCAACATATATTAAAAGAACTCACAAACTCCACAATAAGATAAAAAAACAACTCTATTAAAGACAACAAGAGTTGGTGAGGATGTGGGGAATTGGAACCCTTTATATACTGCTGGTAGGAATGCAAAATAATGTAGATGCTATAAAAAGAAGTATGGAGGTTCCTTAAAAAATTACAAATTGAACTACAGATGACACAATGACACCACTTCTGGGTATATATGCTAAAGAACTGAAATCAGCAACTCAAAGATATATTATCACTACCATAGTCATTACAGCAGTATTCCCAATAGCCAAGTGTAGCAACAACCTAAATGTTTACTGACAGACGAATGGATATAGAAAATGTGGTATATGCATACAATGGAATACTGTTCAGCCTTAATAAGGAAATTCTGCAATATGAACCAACATGGATGAACTTTGAAGACATTATGCTAAGTGAAATAAACATTATGCTAAGTGAAAATCACAGAAAGACAAATATTGCATGATTCCACTTATTTGAGGTATCTAAAACAGTCAAATTCATAGAATCAAAGAGTGGAATGATGGTTTCCAGGAGTTCAGGGGAGGGGAAATGGGAAGTTACCAATGAATGGGCATAAAGTTTCAGTCAAGCAAAACAAATAAGTTCTAGAGGTCTGCTGTACAATATTGTACATACTGTCACTGTATGATATACTTAAAATCTTGTTGAGAGTTTAGCTTATGTTAAGTATTCTTACCACAATAACATTCAAAGAAATAATTTTTTTGTTTTGTTTTGTTTTGTTTTTTGAGGGCAGTGTCACTAGCCCTCACATGTGGGACCCGAACCAGGGCCGCTGGAGTCCCAAGCCAGCTCTTAACCACTGCGCCACTTGGCCGGCCCTCAAAGAAATAATGTTTAAAATGAGCAAAAAATAGACACATCCCAAAAAAGAAATATAGATGGCAATGAGCACATGAAAAGATACTCAACGTTATTTGTCATTACTGAAATGCAAATTAAAACGACAAGGTGCCATTACACATCTGTTAGACTAGCTAAAATCCAAACACTGTGACAATAATAATTGCTGGAAAGGATACTGAGCAACAGGAGCTCTCATTGATTCCTTATGGGAAGGCAAAATGGTACAGCTACTTTACAAGACAGCTTAGCAGCTTCTTACAAAGCCTAACATACTCATCATATGACCCAACGATCAGGCTCCTACATATTTACTCAACTGATTTAAAAATATATGTCTATATCTAAGAAAAAAAGAAAGAAAGGAAATGATGGTGGGTGGGAGGCGGGGGAGGAGGGGCATGTTGGTAGCCTATCCTTGTTCTAGACTCCAGAACAGTTAAGTTCAGACAGACCCTGTCCAGGTGATCTCATCAGACGACAGAGTGTTTTAACTCATTACTTCTGGTAAACAAAAGGAGCCATTGAGGCTCCATTATGCTACTTCTATATCTAACACTCTCACTCCAATTTTCTCAGACCATAAAATATACATATATGTATATACATATATACACAAAACCCACATGCAAATATTTATAGCAGCTTTATTGATAATTGAGCTATCAATATATGTTTCAATTCATGAATAAGAAAACTGTGGGCCATCCATACAACGTAATACTATTTATCAATTAAAAATGGGCTATTGAGGCATGCAAAAACATGGATAAATCTTAAATACATGTTGATAAATGAAATAAGCCAGTCTGAGAAGTCTGCATACTATGTGACAATTTATGTGATGTTCTGGAAAAAAAACAAGCTATAGAGACAAAAAATTAATCAGTGGTTGCCAGGGGCTTGGAGAAGGGGGATGATTTAATAGGTGAAACACAGGCAGATTTTTAGGGCAGTGAAACTATTGGGCATGATACTGCAATGGAGGATACATGACACTATGCATTTGTCAATACCTATAGAAATTTACAACACAAAGATTGAACTTTAATTTATACAAACTTAAAAAAATCATTTAGGAGATCAGGGGATTCCAGGGTGGAATATATACTATAACAAAGGAATCTGTCTATATTACAAATGTATGAAATGACCTAACTGAAAGGGGTAGGGCTAAAAGTGCGACCTATGTATGACATGAAATAAGTGGAAACTAAAATGAAAAGCAAAGAGACGTACATGAGCACTGTGCTCTAGTCTATAAAGTGGGTTCCCATGAGGACAGGGGATTAACAATTCTGAAATCACTATACATGTAAACTAGAATTGAACAATTATATTAATGGATGACAGATGGTAGAAACCAAGTTTCTCTCTCAGAGTGAGAATTTACAGACAAGTAAGGGAAGGGGTCAAGAATGAACCATGTGGCACTGGATTAGAGTTGGAGAATCAGTATGAACTCATGTTTAGTTTAATATACTGGTTTGTCGGAAAAGTCATGACATATTTTTTCTATGTTATTCGTTGCAAAAATGCATCATTTCCAACAACCCAATAGATACAGATAAATCTATAGGAATAAATAATTATAGATATGTGTGTATGAAAGAATACACAGTTCCTGGACTCCAAGACACTAAAAAATGTACAATCAGAAAATGACTAGATTCAGGTATTTTCAGAAATGAAGAGAATAGTAAATAAAATAAAAATTTAGAGAAGGCTAACAAAGATTTACCCATTTTATCTTAATCATTATTATCATCATTTCATATATAATTTGGTGGCTAAAGTATGCAAAACCATTGAGTTTACTACAGTGAGTTAAAGTATACGTAAAAGAATATGGAAATCATGTACATCTGTGTGTTTAAATAAGAAAAAATAGAATTTAGATTATTATATACTAGTTAATGAATGGCACTGATGAGTAGGGAAATAGAGAGAGCTTTTCAAGGTATCATTTAAACATCAGTATGACACATTGAGAGAAAAAGTAATTGAATATAGCAAAGAAAATTTTCATGGCTGAAAAACACATTAAATTGCCTTTATCTTTGCGCAGATTTACTTTATATGTTTCTCTTCAACAGAATCCTAACAAGCCAGTGGAAACCAAATAAAATAGAGCGTGTTATTCTGCCTTTAGTGCCTTTGGGAATAAGCTCAGATCTGAACATACAGATGAAAGCCATCAGGCCCCACTGCTGCTGAGAATCAATATGGATATGTTGATGAAGTCTTCAGTTTCTGATCAAGAGCTGAAATCAAATGGAAAGAAGGCGATAGCAATCACAAAATTCTAGGCAGGGAACAAAATGCTAGCAATACTAATTATTGACTAGCTTACTTCAGTTTTTATTTTTTAAATTTATCTTTTAATTATAGTTGACATACAATATTATATTAGCTCCTGGTGTACAACATAATGATTAGACATTTATATACCTTATGAATTAATCATCATTATAAGTCTAATAACCATGTCACCATAATAGTTATTACAATATTATTGACTATATTTCCTGTGCTGTACACTACATCCCCATGACTTATTTATTGTATAACTGTAAGTTTCACTTCCCATTCCCTTTCACCTTTTTCACTCATCCCCCACTCCCTCCCATCTTGCAAACATCAATTTAATTTCTGTATCTATGAATTAGTTTCTGTTTTGTTTTGTTTGTTCATTTGTTTTATTATTTTAGATTTCACATATAAGTAAAATCACACTGTATTTGTCTTTCCCTGTCTGACTTATTTTACCACTTTAGTATGTTCATTGTAGAAACACCTTGGAGGAGAGGAGTAAAACCCCCAAATCAGTGGGTTTTCACATCTACATCACAAGAACATATACAGCCCTATACTGTTCCCTCTACCTGGAATGACCTTCCATTACATATTTCAACAGTACTTGCACTCACTTTGATCAAATATCGCCTCAGAGAGGCCTTCCCAGACCACACTATCTACAAATTCAGCATCTACTCCTACTTTTCCTTGACTCCTCGATATGTTTTCAGTCAGGATAATCTACATTACGGTGCCATACCAACCAATCTCCAAATCTCAGTTGCTGAAAAAAAAAGGATCACTTATGAAAAAGTCCACTGCCAACCTGGCAGCTCTCCCAGGCAGCCCTTCTCCATAAGTCCTCATCAGGATGAGCTGACACGCTTGCCACAGCAAAGTGAAAGTGAGGTAGAGAGTCAAGCCCAGCAAATAAATGCTTCTACCCAAAAGCGGCACACATCACTGTCACTGCCAAAACCAATTAAAGTACAACTGGGCAGAGAAGTAGCCTCCTGTGTACCTAGAGGATATAGTAATGTCTGACACATTTTTGAAAAATTTTTCTTTAAAACACTTTTCTCCTAACATCACATTATATATATATATATATATATATATATATATATATATATATATATATATATTTTTTTTTTTTTTTTGAGGGCAGTGTCAGTGACCCTCATATGTGGGATCCGAACCAGGGCCACTGGAATCCCAAGCCAGCTCTTAACCACCGTGCCACTCGGCCGGCCCCCACATAATGTATTTTATTTGTCTTTATCTGTCTCTTCTTAGCAGAATCAAAGCACTGCCAGGGCAGGAACCATCTCTGTTTATTCACTGCTGTACTCTTAGAACTTACAAAAGAGATCATTAATAAATATTCATTGGGGCCGGCCGAGTTGCGCATTGTTTGAGAGCTGGCTTGGGACACCAGTGGCTCTGGTTCGGATCCCACTTATGAGGGCCAGTGACACTGCCCTCTACAGCTAAGATGGTGAACAACAGCTCCACCTGGAGCTGGGCTGTTGTGAGTCCCTGGGACAGCATAGGTGCATCCCCTGCTGCAGTGGCTGCTGCCATAGGCTACAGTGAGTGGCCGGCAGCCAGCGTGAGCGGCTGGCAGCCGGTGTGAGTTGCCAGTAGGCTCCGGGAATGGCCATCCAGCCGCCGGCAACCTATCTGCCTCACCCGGGAAGAGCGCAATGATGATACCAACATGGGCCAGTGAAGCAACGTCCTCCCCAACTAGACTGAAGAACAAAAGGACAGCAACTTGTTTGTTCCCCTTCCCCGACTCCCCAACACTGTTCCCCTCCCCCAATTCCCCAATAGAATCTTAAATAAATAAATAAATATTCATTGGATTAACAAATAAGAATGCAGGAGATGATGATATGCTTTACACCAGAGAGTCCAAGTTCAAATGCCTAAAGAACCAAGTTGTTAATATGACAAGGGACGCAAGCAAGATTGTAACTGTGGCTAAGTGAGTACTTTAACACTACCTAAAACGTGCTAGTTGTTGCCTCAATAGACTGTGGGGCTAGGACATTCAGATTCTCTCATTTTTAATGAGAATTCAAAAAATCTGAATTTCTAGGTAAAATTCAGATATTTACATCACACGGTTCAAAAGTTTCAAAACCATATGGAGGTCATACCCAGCAGACATGATGTCAGTCTGTTGTTCCCTCTGCTTTAGGTGGAGAGGCTGAAAGTGTGTGCCTTGAGATTTGCAAAGACTGAGTTACGTGGAGAAAGAAAGAGAAGAGAGAACAGGACATCCACCTCCATCTCTCCGTCACCTAAACTGCAATTTGGAGGATCTCTGCCCTGTCCCTTCGCCTCTCAGCCCTGTACCTCTTTCCCCAGGAATGTAGAAAACCATCTCATTATATTGATAGCACCAGTCTCATTTGTTTATTGTCTAATCCTGTGAAAAGTAAGAAGGGATCAACCCTGTCTTCACTGATGTTATTATGCCTCACATAACAACGTCAAAATAAACAAGAAACCCTGGTGAAAGGTCTCCAAGATTTGAAATATTTAGAATAAAACACTGCTGTGATGAGAACGGAATAGGCAGAATAAGAGATCTAATATCTCCCTCACATATCAGATGAGGTCTAACCCAGGAACTCTTCTCAGTAACCAATAATTTGATCTGATTATATAATGAGTGTTTCTTGTTCTTTGCCCTAAAGTTGAACTTTGTATATAAAGGGGCTGCCAAACATATTTTCACTGCAAGGAAATGTTGTTTTCCAATTGTATCACCCAAGAGGCTTAAATTCAGATGAAAGTGTTAAAAAAATCAAATTTCCATATTCCATTGGATCTAGCTTGGGGAGATTTAGCAAGCAGTGTTAATGCTTTTTTTCTTCTCCAGAGGGAATGATCATGGAGCAAGGTCAGTCAGACTTTACAATTGTCATTACAGTGGCCCTAAGCCCACACTGGGGATCTTTCCAGCTGCAGAATCAAGGAGAAACACCCTGGACTCTCCAATCAGAAACACAGCACTGGATTCTAGGCAATCTGCTTTTCTTGAGGAAGCAATTGAATTAAAACAGGCCTGCCCCTCTACATTTGCAGAGAATTCTACCATCATGCTTCTGACTCCCCAAAACCCCTACATGCTGTTGTCCCTGAGTAGAGCAGCCAGTGCAGGTCTCTGCTGCTATGTCTGTCAAATATTGGCTTTAATTCAAGGATAACTGGAGAAATAAAAAGAGCATTCCATCCCTCTTTCCCTCCCTGTCCCAGTCTCCAGTCAAAATCCTCACAAGAAATAGATTTCTGGTGGACTTTTGACATCCGTGTAAATGGCCCCCCTCACTAGGCACATCACTGGGTACCATGAGTTTGAGTTGCCTTGAAATAAATGAGGTCTCTAATTCAGGGTTTGGAAACCAAATTACCAAGACTAAAGTGGAAAATCTTGTTCTTACAGTTCATATTTTTACTTAAAAGTATGAAAATCCCTGGAGATAGTTCATGAGCAAACTAAAATTCCTTCCACAGAATTCTAGAACTCGTTTATTTTAGAATTTGAATATTGACTTGATTCTGAAAAAATAAAAATAAAAATTACATGATGACCTCTCCAAAAGAGTTCTCTTCAAAGTGGTTACTTATTTCACACACACACACACACACACACACACACACACACATACACACACACGTTTCAGTCAATACGGTGTTTTAACATTATGCTTTGATATTCCCTTTTGCATACACACAAATACAGTCCAGCAAGCCAGGCAAGCCGCCCTGTGGGCAGGTGAATGAATCAGTTTAATATTCTTAAACTGATTCTGGATTAAGTGACCCTACAAGAGCACATGAATGCAGGCACAAAACTCCTAAACAGGAAAAGAATACTGGGGGTGGAATGAGGTGAGACAACTTATAATATGAGAAAAGCTTACAAATCAAAGTGCTCAGATACATAAAGAAAAAAAATGCTGAGCAAGACAGCCAGCAAAATCAACTATTAGGAGATTAATTCAATCCAGGTAAGAGTAAAATCGTAAAGAAACAGAACAAATATCTGAACGTAAGTGTGCTTAGATTTTTCAAGTGATAAATTATGAGGGGGAAATGAAAACCAGCAAGAAATACTAAAATAAAATAGGCAGAAATAAGACAATAATAGGTGGATGAGAAAACGTACCAATTACACACCTTGGAAACAAAAAGCAGAATTATTATGATTTAAAACAATTTGATAAACAAAACAAATAGGTTTACCTACAGGTGACAAGTTAGTGAATTAGAAGGTTGTCCTGAGGAAATTCAGCAGGGATGAAGGATAACGGCCCAAACAGGTTAGAACTCTGCAAGAGAAGTTAAAGGCATCAAGTCTAAATTGAGTGACTCTATCATACTTCTAACGGCGCTTCTACAAGAAGAGAGTACAGGAAATCGCAGAGACCCTTATTAGAAGAGATGAGCATGAAATGCACCCAAATTTAATTATGGGTCCTCAGGTTCAAAGCACATGTCATATACCAAGCAAGATGAGTGACATTGAGTCTATACCTAGAAAGAAAATTTACATGGATATTTATGGATATTTTCTTTATATGTAAGTAGGAAACATGAAAGGCGTGTGTTGTTACCAAAGATACTAATCTGTAACCTGAAATGATCTTCACAAACAGCTGACACCTCCTGTAGTTATAATCCAAAAAGGTACTAAGGAGGTATTAAACATCACATAAGCACAAGACAAGGAAAGCATCTCTGCATATCAGGCTGCTACGCATGCCCTGAGCATGCTTCATGCCAGGTCTCCTTAAATGATTCTATACACTCTCTCTGCTTCGTAAGACGCTCCATCTGAACAGTTATCCAAGCTGGCCTGGGCAGTGGGGAGAAATGCCAAATCCATGCCTCATGTGATTGATCTGTTATGTTATCTGGTAAGTTCCTTGGAAACAGCTAGCGTTTCATTATTTTAACAAGGGAATAGACCTGACCTGTCCTGAGTGACTTCAGCGTAGCCTCCATTTGACAATCCATGAAGATGATGTAACCAAAAGCAGCTCATTAATCTTATCCTAAGTCTTAAATTCCAAGTCACAGTGGATCAGATCTAAAAGAGTTTCCACTGAACAAAGCTAGAGAAGGATTTTTTTATGGGGCATAGATTTTATTACTTCAGACTTTGTTGCAGTGAGGTACAGAAAACTCACCTTTCTACAAATATAGTAATTGCTTGAGCTCTTAATTACTCTTAGAGGAACCACAGCTGACTTCCAAACTTAGTAAAAATAATTTGAGTCTCCCTTAATGCATAGAGATACAGGCTGCTAGTAAGAAAAGTATTTGTATATAATGCTGTAGTCAAGCAAATTGAAGGTCCATTCCTTAAAACTTTAGACCAGTGCTGTTCACACAACTTTCTTCAATGATAGAAATGTCCCAATATCCACGCTCTCCAATTCGGTAGTCACAGGCATAACTCAGAGATATTATGGGTTCAGTCCCAGACAACCACAATAAAGGGAGTATCACAATAAAGTGAATCACAGGGCTTCTTTAATTTCCCAAGGTGTGTAAATATTATGTTTACACTACTACAATCTATTAAGTGTGTAACAGCAGTATGTCTAACAAACAACATATGTACCCTAATTAAAAAAATACTTTATTGCTAAAAAGTGCTAACCATCATCTGAGCCTTCAGTGAGTCGTAATCTTTTTGTTGGTGAGGCCCTTACCTTCAGTTTGTAAAATACACAATACCTGCAAAGCACAATAAAGGGAAGTGCAAATAAAATGAGATATGCCTGTATTAACACTTGAAATGTAGCTAGTATGACTGAGGAACTGAGTTATATTATTTAGTTTTAAGTTATTCTAATTTTAACAGCTACGTTAGCTAGTGGTTACCACATTGGATAGAGCAACCTGGGACCATACATTTTACGCTAAGTGAAATAAATTTGGTTTGAGTAATTATTTTATTATTAATAGTAGTAATACAACTAAAAATGCAAATATCACAGCAGCATTTACAGATGATTTCACCATTCCCCTTGACTTCTCTAGGCAACACTCGGAGGTCAACGGGGCAAGTATTATTATTCTCATTACAAATGAGGAAACTGATGCTCTCAGACAAATTGAGTGACTTAAGTGTCTTGGGGCTCAGACTACTTGTCCTTTCCACCAAACTGCAAGAGAAACCATGAAAGAGTATGATGACATCTGTGGAGTGTACAAGTAGGCTTATCTGAAATAAACTTTGATAAACTTGGGGTAGGGGAGAGAAAGAGGTAGAAAGAAAGAAAGATAGAGATAGATGGATGGATAGATAAATGATAGATGATACATAGATAGAAGATAGATAGATAGATAGATAGATAGATAGATAGATAGATAGATAGATAGATAGATAGATAGATAGATAGAATATAAAACCACACAGCCAAACAGCCAACACTGGACATTGTTGCAAGTAAAGAACTAAGTCAAATATTGTGCAAGCATGTCACACTGCTGCCAAAGACTAACTTAACAAGTTTCTGACATGGGTGGGGCCCAACATTAAAACCAAGTATCATTGCTTCTGTCAGTGCTCTGCAAACTGTCTCTGTCTCTCCCCATCCCTCTCCTTTCTATTGCTTGTACCACTCTTTTTCTCGCTGTGTCTTGTGATCTCAAGTCAAAAACTTTCTGTATCAACATGTAATTTGTATGTAACAATCTAAGAAAGCATTGGTAGCAGCAACAGGTTTTCTTTGTCTTTGGAAAATATGATGCAACTTGTAAGAAGAAAATCCATCTTCTTTTTAAAATTAACATAAGGAAATATATTAAATTGAATATGTATGGTGGGTAACAGCTTAGAGAAAAATGAATTGTATCTAGTCAGTTTGCAGACATATTAATGAAGACCCTATAAACCTGTTTTTGTGATAAGCCTGTGCAGCAGGCACTCTGCTAGAGAGATGAGACCCATGTCACCGAGAAAGACCCCGGTGCTGCTGAACAGCTTACATTTTATACATTTACATTGGAAAGGCAAACGTTTAAATTGGCCCATCTAAAACCTAAGCTGTATTTTCATGGATTCTAGATAATTGAAAACAGGACTTCAGTGCACTAAATCCACCTTTTCTGGGCTCTTTGCCATAACACACTCCAATCTGAAAACACTTGTTTTAAAAGAAGCCTCTTATGCAAAAGCAGGAGAAAAAGAGAGACAGAGGAAGAAAAATGATTATCAATATATTATAGCAAATGTACTTGTCACTTGCTAAAATATGCTTTGCTCAAGTTGCTCTTCTGTTAATATCATTACAGCTACCCAAATTATAGTTAAGTTTCCTAAACTGCCCAACCTGCTTTTGCACATTGTCGAGGAAAAAAGCCACCTGAGCCTATGGGACTGGTGTCACTAACTGCCCAGTCCCACCAGTGACCACAAGTTCATAAACCCAGGGAGCCTCCAACATTATAAAAGTTGTTAAATATTGAGAACAATGATATAGATTTTTGAGGCAGAAAGGTTTTTTAAAAAAGAATACTTATGGGGAATTTACAGTTTTGACTGGAAATATTGGCAAAACAAACCTACACGGAATAAATGTTGCTCATGCTGTTTTAGAGGTGGAGATAGAAATCAATTGCCAAGTGAATGAACTCTCTCCTCTTTGTTATTTACTTTAATGAACTATTTCTGTTTGTTATTTATCTTATTGATTTCATTTTAATCAAAAGTATAAAAGCTTTAATATTTTGCAAAGTTTGAGTCACTTTAGAGAGAGAGAGGAGAGAGAGAGAGAGAGAGACAGAGAGAGAGAGAGAGAGAGAGAGAGAGAGAGAGAGAGAGAGAGAAACCAAGAGGAAAAAAAACAACACTAACACAATTGGTATATTTTAAATTCCTTCTATCCTCTCCCCAAACCCTTTGCCCTCCCTTCCCCCCTCATGTAATTATTTTCATGAAATGTGAATTCTTCATTTGATATTCTAATTTTTTTTCTAAGTAGGTACATAGCCATAAAATAAATAGCATTGTGGTCTTTTAAACTTGATTGTATTGTAATTATCTTTCTGCAACTCTTTTTATTGTCCTATTTTATGTTTGAGGAATGTATCCACCATGATAACATAACTCTCATTTATTCCCTTTAATTGCTGGATAGAGTTCCATTGTATGAGTACACCATAATTTATCGATTCATTCCCTTGCCAATGGGCATTGAGGCTGTTTGGAGTTTTGTTGCTACTGACAATACCGCAGTGGACATTTCTGCACTACAAGTATCTCCTTGGGCACATTGAAAGCGTTTCTCTCTTCAAGCCTGGAATTACTGAGTTCTAGGGTATGCACATCTTCAGCTTTGCTGTATTGAGATACTGCCAAATGCTCTCCAAAATGGTTATCTAGTGTTTTCCATATGTGTCTCCTTATAGTCTACTCTCAACAAGCCATACAGCCGAGTGACCCTGCTGCGTTAAATTAAAATGTCACATCATAACATCCTTTGTGCAAAACTCTGTGATGTCTCCCCATTTCACTCCAAATGGCCTCAAGGTCCTATCTGATTTTCTCCCACCTTTGTCCTGATTATCTCTGTGGCCCTCCGTTATCTCTCTCATTTGCTCCTCCTCAAACACACCAGGTCCCTCCCAGGTAGAAGCTTTGTTCCAGCTGTTCGCTCTGCCTAACAGGCAGTTTTCCCAGACTCTACTTGGCAAAATCCCTCACCTTCTTCAAGCCTTTATTAAAACTGCACCCTAACAATGAAGCTTACTGTGACTACCTCTTTGCTTACCCAACCTCTTTTCTTACTTGATATTCTTCTTTCATAGTACCAATACCCTTATAATCTATTATGTCATTTGTTAGACTATTATCTAGTGCCTCATCCTCCCCCCAGAATGTCAGCTCTGTAAGGGCAGGGATCTTCGCTTGCTGTGTTCACTGATGCATCCTAAGTCCAATATGATGCATGCTAGGCCCGCAGGCAATATCAAGGAGAGGCGAATTGCATGCGTGATTCCACATTACACTTTGCAGGGTATTGTCTGTAAAGGACATAGGATTTTTTTTTTTTTTTGAGGGCAGTGTCTCTGGCCCTCATATGTGGGTCCGGAACCAGGGCCGCTGGCTTCCGAAGCCAGCGCTTAACCACCGTGCCACTCGGCCGGTGGACATAGGATATTTTGATTGGTATTATATGGAGACTAGGGCATGAGAAAGGACTGAAATTCACTCCTTTCCTCAGAATATGAGCTCCCTATGGGCAGGCACCAGGTCTGTCTTTTCACCATTGTACCCTTTGTTCTAAGATCTGTGCCTGGCACATAGCAGATGTTCAATAAATTCTTTTCAAATGATTGAAAAAACTGAAATTTATTGAAAAACTTACTCCACCACTTGGAAGTTGATTACATGGGGAGATAAGTTTGTTAACAGATCTGTGATGCTGACTTGCCCACGAGACAAAACAAGCAGCTGGTACTTACTACTTCTAAATGTAACCTTCAGACTATACCTTGTCCTTGTTGGAAACCTTTTCCTCTTAAAAGTTCCCATATAAATTCTTATTGGGGAAGAGAAGGATAGAAATTTGCTTAGCAGAACATACCCTAATTGAGTGTTTCTCATGTTTACTGATGATAAGAATCTCTCAGGTAGGTTAAGCGCTGGCTTGGGAAGCCAGCGTCCCCGGTTCGGTCCCACATATGAGGGCCAGTGACACTGCCCTCAAAAAAAAAAAAAAAAGAATCTCTCAGGGGAGGCTGTTAAAAAACACAGATTCTTTGACTTAATCTCTAAATCATAATCTCCAGGAGAGAATCATGAGAACAAACCCCTAAGAATTTTTTATAATCAGGTGAGTTAGGGAAGCAAAACCTTAGTAAATGGGATGGGGTCCATTGACAGGGCAAAGAACAATATAATGGGTGAAACGTCAACAGGAGGAGACAGTGCCTGCTATAAACTGTGTGTAAAATAATAACAGAACAGCTGGTGGGTGGCAGAACCACCTCCTCTATGCAAATTGCATCTCAGAGCCTCTCCTCTGTGCCTACCTAACATGGTCATAAGGGGCTCAGGGAATTTGGGGGTGACTCATAGCCCTGTGTTTATGAATTCATCATAGAGAGACTAACTGGAAGAAGGGAGGCTGCCTGCTGACTGTTCTAAGAACAGCTGGAAACGGGTCTTCATTCTGCTTACTCCCATGTCATAGGCCCATGAAGAAGACAGAGTGATTCATAAAAAAGGGGGGGAGGGGAGAAGCATTGGGAATCACAGGGAGAAAAGATGGGGACATGTGGGTTTGGAAAGGAACATGGTCAAGACTATACTATCACTCTCACAACAGAGAAGCCTTTCCCTATATCAAGGTCACCTAGTATATGTTTAATATACCCTACCAGAGTGTGACATGACATAGCGCTCAAGGTTCTAAAAAGCCTTTAAGTTATCATCCCTATCCAAGGGGAAGAGAAACTCGCTACCCCTCTGGTGTGTTCGTAGTCTGCTGAAGTTGCCGGTAAAGTTGGTTAGTGGGTGTAATTTTTGTCCTTCAGCTTTCCAATGTTTGTACTCCAAGCCATCTTTCCAGAATCTTTCCAATAGAAGACATTTCATTAAAACTTATGGAAAAGAGGATTTAGTGGGAAGAAACCTATAATTTAATCAAATGAAAACCCTCTCCCGTTTAAATTTGGCACACATTTTAGGTACTCAGATGTTTTGGGTTATTTTTAGTTATTTCGACTCCCCCCACCCCCTATTTTGGCAACCACGTTGAATTTGGCTGATAGGATGAGAGGGGAAGGGGTACATTAGAAATCTTGTGGGATGTCACAATTCTTTGCTGAAATCAGCACATATTTATTAAGGGGTGGGCATGAAGCTTCCCATCTGTTAGTTTCTTCAGCGTGCTGACAAGGACATTCTAATTTCCAGCTTGAATATACATATATACATACTTTTTTTATTTCGTTTGTCCATTTGCTCTGACCAGAGGGCTGTCTTAGTGTTCAGAGACAGACAAAAAATGATGCTTTAGTTTTCTAATTTGGCTTTGTAAGTAATGGAACCATCCAAAATGTCAGCCTTATATTTTTGCCAGCTTGCAAAATGCATACAAGACCCACCCAATGCTACCTACTCCTAGAATTAATCTTGATTGTTTTTTTGTTGTTGTTGCTCCTCATATCCCTGTTGAAGGGGAAGGCCACACCCTGTTGCAGACAGGTACCCCTGAGCTCTCCAGTAAAGACAGGGGAAAGGGGGGACCTTTGGATCTATGGCCTGCTTCTGTTTACATGGGAAATGCTTAGCTTCACTTTCTGGGAGCGATGGGTGGACCAGAGGGTCATGTTCTTTTTGCTTCATTTCAAGGCTGTCTTAGTTAACCAACTTTATGTCCTCTCACTCCAGCTCTGCTCCCGTCTGTTCCCCACCCATTTCTGTCCTAGCTTTGTTGATGCCAACCAATCTGGCAGGACTCAAGAAGTCCCCCCAACCTCTCAGAGGAGGCTGTGCCTCTCTCTTATGGACTCTGGTGAGAGCCTATGATTTTCCTTCACAGAGTTATGCATGGTTCTAATTGTTTAAGTTTTTTTTCCCCCAGCAATTACTTATTTAATATCAGGTATAGACAGAATTCTGAGATGGTGCCCAAGATTCCCACACCCTGGTGTCCAAGTCCCAGCTGACCCCCTCCCCTTGAGTGCGGGCATGGCCTATGAAAAGGATGGACAGCGCTCCTGAGTCATGTACCATTACATGGCAAAGGTGAGGGTATCTTGCAGATGTCATTAAGGTCTCTAATCAGTTGACACTAAGTTAATCGAAGGGATATTATCCTGGGAGGACTAGATTTCAT
Source organism: Aselliscus stoliczkanus (assembly GCA_033961575.1). Lineage (NCBI taxonomy): Eukaryota > Metazoa > Chordata > Mammalia > Chiroptera > Hipposideridae > Aselliscus > Aselliscus stoliczkanus. The sequence goes on from CM066731.1 coordinate 158,025,805, forward strand.
CAGGTGAGCCTTTGAACAGAGGAATCAGTTGGTCCCTGAAGTCAGACACACTTCCTGCTGGCCTGGAAAAAGTAAGCTGACGTGACTGTCACAGCTGCAAGAAACTGCTTTCTGCCAACAACCAGGGAACTTGGAGAAGACCTCACAGCCTCCAAGGAGTTCACAGTCCTGGCCAGCACCTTGACTGCAGCCTCATGAAACCCTGAGGGGAGGACCCAGTTCACCCCTGTGATCTCCAGAAATGTAAGATAATAAATGGGTGCTGGTTTGGTCCTTTAAGAATTGTGGTCATTTGTTATGCAGCAACAAGAAACCAATACAATATCTCAGGTTCAGTGTGTCTGATTCGCCATGTGTTTAGTGCATGGCACAGCGTGTAAAACTGGAAAGCTTGCTAAGTATTTACCAAAGGACAGACTGACCTGAGCGAATGGACAGGTTCAATCAATTGTGAGTGGCCAAGTGCACATCCAACTATAAAGAGAAATTTCATGAGGATAAAATATAAATCAGCCAGCTTCCATGAGTCTGGCCGGTCATTGTGTAAGTTACTCCTCTATTTGATGAGAAGGATCAGATGGAAACAGAGATGAAAGATCTTTAATAAATCCCCCTCATGTTTGTATCTCTTCTCAGGTCACTCTGCTGGATTTTAAATTCTTTTCCAAAACCTTCCTGCATTGACTGAGCCTTTTGAAAAGCAATTTACCCACCCCTCCCTTCTCCTCCTCCATCTCCCCCACCACATCCAGGGGACCACCTGCTCTGCGGCATTGCACTCAGCTGCAGGCCTGGACCATGAATCCTGGGCAAGTTACCCAAGCAAAGCCCAGCAAAGCTCAAGGACGGGCTCGTGATTCAATGAGAAGCAGTGTTTCTCCCTGAATCAGCCCAAGCCTGGCCACATCTGAAGGTAGGCATGGCCACGAGCTTAGCCACGGCCCGGCTGTGTGTGAACACGTGGCTCTCCTACCGTCTCAGATGAGACGACATGTCTGCTGATTCACTGGCACCTGGGCTTCCTGGCTGGACATCTGGAAAGGGCTTTTTTTTTTTTTTCCTAGCTCAAGTTTTATTTATCTAAAGCGATCTTTTTAAAAATCATTTTAGATTTCTTCAAAGTGTCTAGACATAGTTTGGAATGTGGTTTGTTTTGTCCACATTGCAGCAGACTCTCTGCCATATCTTGCTGAAATTTGGGGTCTGCCATCAATATACCAGCTGATGCCAACTTGTATGGGGTCGCAGTGTAGGGCAGTTGAGGAAAACAGGAGAAAGGAAAGAGCCCCTGCATGCGATGGCACCAGGCAAAGCTCATGCTCAGGCAACCTCGGTACACTTCTGTGGAACTCCACAAGTCAAATGTCTGAAGGGTCGATTACCGAAGATCAGAGCACACACTGAAGTGGAGGGTTTGAAATCTCAAATTGAATTTGAGATGATAAGAAACAAACCTTATCTGCTGGGCTTAACAGTTTACAAAAGGTTTCATGTGCATTAGTCCATACATTCTCACAACACACAATGAGGCAAGGGGTGCGTGTAATCTCAGCCCCTTTTTATACATTAGGGAAGAGAGAAGCACCAGGATGCTGTGGGAAGAGAAATGGATCTAAGTTGGGATGTGTTGGGAAAAATAGCCTTATAAGCTTCCAATCATTTACCTCTAAAAAGCTGTTAAGAGTTCCTTCTCAACAAGGTTATTATTGGGATAATAAGAATGTGTATGTGAACAGACCTGGGCTCTGAGTCATAATAAAATGCTCAGTTAATTTTCTTGAATCTGAAGACTCAGAGATATTTAGGAATTTGTCAAGGGTGCTTATCTTATAAGAGAAAGAGCTGGGAATCAGATCTTTGCTTCCCAGTTCTTTTACTGGCTTCTAGAACTTGACTCATTAAGTGCTTTAAAATACAACAACAATAACAAGTCTACCACGGGCATTCATGTTCCCGTTGAACTCTTAAGAAGTGTTTGGTTCGCTGTTTCTTTGTGACTGGCTTCCCTCTGTCCAGTCCTTTCCCTATTCAGCTAAGCTTTAATCCTTTTTCCCCAGAAATATCTTTTTAGATGTTCGGGATATATCGTTAATTTTAAAAAAGCAAGTTCAAAAAGCACATGTAATAAGAATGATACTATTATTATCAAAGAAAAATGAGGCAATTTTATATAAAAATGACATAAGATAAATATCAGCACATTAATAGTGGTTGTCTTTGAGCAGTGGGATTAGAAGCAACTTTTATTCTAATTTTTGCCTTCTAGAGTTTCTAGACTTTCTACAAAACAATGTGCATTGCTTTAGTAACAGGGAAAAAAAAATATCCCCATTTTCTTCAATCATCTCTCAAATCTCCCTTGAACAAACTCAAACCTTTTGTCTCTGGGTTATAAGTTACCAACTGCAATATCCTTGACATCTACATTCTCTGCCTATCCTCTCTCCAACCCCCATCAAATCTGCATCAGTTTCATTCTTCTATATTAATCTGTGGGCTCCAAGCACCTAAAGCTTGCTGACAAGCTCAAATCATAGAAACAGCTGTCAGCTCTTCCACTAAATGTGTCAAATCCTTCTCATAACTGAAGTAATAATTCCAATGCTCAGCTCTGCATCTAAGAAGCCCCTACATGTATGGTGTAATTCCTAATCAGGCCCCTCAATATTTGCCAGTTTTCTTACGCTAATGTCCACTCACAAATTAAACACCCTGACCTTTTCTCCTCTAAGATTGCAAACTCCCTGAAGGCGGGAATTGATTATTTCCATCTTCTATAAATTTCAAGAAACCACATATTTCTCTCTGAGCATCTCACTGTGTTTATGAACTGTGAGTAAATTATGCTTTGGCAAATTGGCAGGTTGAAGTGTTGAATTTACACACACTCTGACTTGTAAATTTAACCACTATTAACTTTTAATAAAAGTTTTAATTTTTTTTTTCCTTTTCAAAATTTTGGATAATATTTCTCACTGAGGACTTCTTTAAGCCAAATTTAACATTTATAGCTCCAACTGTTTTGGAAGACAGCCAGCCAGACAGCCAAGTGCATTGGAGAGAAGGGTTTCTTTTTCTGTGTCATGTTTATTCCCGTCAAAGGCGACTGAAAGATGTTTCTCTCCAAGATTTTAAGAGATCATCTGTCCTGTGTGTGGCAGCTTCATTCTCAAAAAGAAGGCTACTGTCAAAAAGGAAAAGAAGAGGTTTAACATGAAATTGTCTGGTTAACACGATGCACAGGGACGGGCAAAGCAGTAGAGACGTGGAAGAAAACAGCAGATGCCTAAGTGTCTGCAAATTTTACAGAGTCATCAATGGCCTCCTACTAGAGATAAGATTGCATAATGCATCTTGAGAAGCCTCTGGACAGAACTTCTGCCACAGAGAACAGGCAGGCAGTCCACTCACCAACCCTGAAGATTCATTCCATCTTATAGAAGGGTTCTGTGTGAGTGACAGGTTAAGTGGGAGGAAAGGTGGCCTTCCTGAGACAAAGTGGAGCAGGCAGTCACCTAAGAAGCATGTCTTAAGGAGACAATGACCTATCAGCCCACAGACCCCCAACTTTCATCGTTAGAATCAACCCTTTGGTTGAATAAATATTGGCCCTAATTGGCCTTTTAAAATAGGGGCTTGGATACACCCCCAGGCATAATTGTCCTCTGAAACCTTAGCACCCAACATTCATCATGTACTCAACATTCATCAACTTCTATTATTCAGTCACCCATCAAGACCCTGCGAGAAGATGCAGAATAATCTCTGATAGAAGCTAGAGGAGTAGAATGTTGCCTGAGATGAAGATGCCAGGCTCAAGAAAAGGCACCGAACAAGGGGACATCTCCTTGATGAAGAGAGCTAGAAAGCCTGGAAATCCGAGTATGATGCCAAATTGGAAAACACAAAGACAAACCTTGTCTGTGAGTCCCAAAGACAGGCCAAGTCAAAGGAAATTAGGAAGAAGGAATGAGGAGTTGGAGATGCAATTATAGTTCATATTCAATATTATTTTATATTGGCCTCAGGTATACAGCATATTGGTTAGACATTTACATAACTTACAGAGTGAACCCCTAGTTAGTCTAGTACCCACCTGGCACTATATATAGTTGTTATCATATTATTAACTAAATTCCCTATGCTGTATTTTACATCCTCATGACTATTTGTAACTACCAATTTGTACTTCTAAATCCCTTCGCCCTTTTTCAGCCAGTTCCCAGGCCCCCTTCCATCTGACAATGATAAGTCTGTTCTCTCTATGTTGAGTCTGTTTGTTTCATTTGTTCATTTATTTTGTTCCTTAGATTCCATATTTTCATTCTTACAATTCTTTTAAGTATCTAAATTCTATAGTAAAATTTTCCATAAAACATTCATGGAAAGATAACGGTCTGCTTATCTAACCTGTCCAGTAGGACCTACTTAAATTAAATTAAATTTACTATGATATTCTGAATGTTTCAGATTATATCAAAAGATCAAATGTATCTTACAAAGCCAGAAAGCATCTTGTTTTTAGATAGAACCTTAGCGATGTCTTTTTTAAAACTGAGTTACAGGAAACGCATTGGAAACTGTATAAAAACAGTAGATGTGAAAGCTCCATTTTGCTCACTTTTACTCAAGGATCTGTGGCCTTCAGGCACTAAGGTCTACCCTCATTGATCAGCTATGTAAACCATACCAACAAAATCTTTTTTCACCAGCAACTTGTTTCAGAACTTCACAAAATGACTCATCTAAATGAGACTGGGAAAACAGCTAAGTGAGTGACTAATATTTAACTCTCAGGGGAGAACAGGAAACTATCTTTATGTTTATTATTGGAAGAGACACTGATGACTGGTGACAAACTACTGAAAAAGACCAGAAAATGTCACTCACCCATTTGCTTAAATAGTGCAATGAAATTTGGAAGTGTCTCAGTTTGAAAGTGAGGATTGCACACAAAATGAGCTGAAGACAGTCATTTTAATTTTGATATTTAAGAAATGGAAATTACAAGTTTCTGGATAAAAGAAATGAGGCCTCATTTTTATTTTGACATAATTTTGCATTTATCTGTCTGGTCAAATAGAGTACAATTAACAAGATTCTCTTTCAGTTTCCACTTAAGTACACTCTCTGAAACCAAGCTGGCAATGAAACCTTTTAATCTGACACATCCTATGGGTTTCATGGAAAATTTTTTGTCGAGAAAGATTGCATGCTTTAAACAAGGTCTATGATTCATGGAACTAATAGCATCCTATCCTTTCTTGCCTTCTACAAAACTCCTATGGTTAATACTATCTCAGTCACAATATCTCTACCTGTATTAACCAAGAAAACAAAACAAAAAATTACCTTTCTAAATATAATGTTTCCATAACTCCAGGCTTAATCAGATAATCTAGACACAGCATACTATGAAATATCATACTGTTTCTTTTTTATTGATTTTGGTGAGAAAATTGTTCTTAACTTGTCAATTTCTATTGCTGATTGAATTGTGTTTGTCTTTATATGTAAAGGCAGTTCATTTCCTTTTCAACTTGTTCAGCACTGAACACTTCACCGCACAGTAATAACGACTGCTGTCAATTGACTGAATATGATATTTCCAGCATGTCAAACAGCCAACTTTTGATTATCCTGGCCATCAGGGAAATAGCATACATAAATTCAACTGTTAATCATTCCAAATTACACTATTGCTGAGATTTTTAACCAAACCTGACGATAACATGTAAAAGTGTTATTTTTTTAATCGCTCTTCTTTCATTTTTTTTGAAGATTCACTGTAGACAAATAGTGAAATAGCAAACGTGTAATCTTTTCCATTAGACAAGCAAACAACCACAGACATCATCGTGCTTGCTTTATCTCATTAACATCATTCTATTAAAATAAGAGCTGAAGGTTAGTGTTGCTTTAGATAGATGCTTACGAGAGCTAAAAATTTCCTCTGATCACAAGAATTCTCTACAATATCCTCCTTCAGTTGTGAACAAGAAAGCAGACCTTGATCTTTGGGTTTACAGGTAAATGCAGTGGGAAAAGTTATCCCCAGTGTCTGCAGATTGGTTGACACACTGTTCACCGGGTCAGGAATCAAAGATGGACTGTTCTGCCTATTTGTAATTTTAGAATGAACGCACAGTTTAGCAAAATAAAACTGACTTTTTTAGTTCACTGTTTTCTAATTCTTTAAGACTTCCATCCATGTGTTCACCTACATATGAAAAACTAAGACAAGAATAGATCTTCAGCAAATTGTAAATAAATCATTATGTCTTGCATATTCTCCTTTTTCTCTTCTCCTCCCAAGCATCACCCTGACTCTCTTTCATCTTTCTAAACTAACAACCCACAAAGTGACCCTGTTATAAATTTTGTTCACCTTTGTTCACCTATGGAAAAAGGATGCTCACCTATGAACATCCTTCAAAGGTGATCTTTCCTGCATCCCATTCCCGGAATTCTGTGGACTACTTAAGGCAATCTGATAAACTATTGTTGTCTATGGTAACACTGATTTAATCAGTTGCTCCTCGTAGATGATACATTTGCCTTTTAACAAAAGCTCTCATTGCCTGAAACATTTTTCACATTGTATTTGTGAAGATAGTGAAGGGCATCCTGAAGTGTAAGTGTTCCTGAGAGTTTCTGATGCCTCTAAGACCAATAGTTGAGATATCTGGGGATTAGGAGAATCTGGACATAGTTAATGAAAATGCTAAACCTGCTATTTTCCTTTTACTTAACTAAGGTACAAAAAGTCACTCAGTGAACTGGGCACATCGTTGGATATAATTGGAGACATTTGCTATTTTCACCCCCGTAGAGTTTTCTTTCTCACCTTAACCTTTTATTTTCTCTCTGCACAAAGTCCCTCCTAACATATATTAGCTCTAAATTTGTTACTAATTCAATTACTTAAGCTTCCAGAGGAAAACAATAATGTTGGGAACCCAGATCTCTGGTTTTTAAGTAGTGGGAGAGCAGAGGAAAACCCATTATTGCAATTGATTTAGAAGACATGGTAATTTCCCCAAAAATAACTGTGTATTTCAACTTACATAGTCATGACAGGGGGAAACTAAACAAGTTCATTGAGGAAGGTGATAAGGAAGAGGAGCACTGGTAAAGGCTAATTTCCTAGGACTCTCATTTAGTATCATAGCTCATAAGAGCCATGTGACCTACTACTAGCATTGTGGGGAAATGCTCATCCCCAAAGACTCAAATGACAATCAGACAAAAGCTTCTGTGATATGTGAACTCACGGTGGTGATTTTCCTCAGCCTGCACACTGTTCATTCGTCAGATTCAAACTTTCCTGGCACTGCAGGGAGCTGTTCCTCTAATAAATCCCAACAGTCTAGAGGGATTTGGTCTGGTGCTCACAGGTGACTGTATGGTGTAGTCCCTAAAAAGAAAGAGCAGGGCATTCAAGTCTATATCAGAGACCCACATTCACCCATTATTTTAGAAATTAAAGGTGAAATTGAGAAATCCTACATTGCGCAGGAAATCGCCATCCAGGTCTGTGACCCATTGCAGAGAAACACATTTAAAGAGAGTGTATCTAATGTCCTGTTCTCCTTCTTGCAACATGCCCATCAGGGTTGTAATGCTGTCATCATGCAGGTTATCGCCACATTGTACTTTAAAATCATATCTGGTAACTTAATCTCTGGGGCTATCGAAAGCCCTCTCTGGTATGCAGCCTTCCAAGTTGCAGCTTTAAAAGGATGTGAAAAGCAATACAAGTCAAGGAAAGTCTCTTGTTTTCACACCCCAAAAGTGTTTTTCCTTCAATTGCTCCAAAGCACCTGATGCACCCGTGTGAATGAAGGCCTTAGGATGATGATGGAGAATTCAAGGAGATAGGTGTAGGGGTCCAGAAAACCATGTCTGTCACTGCCACACTCCAGTGAATAAAATTGCTCCCAACACTTCTTTGATTAGACACCTGATCAACATCCAGGAGACGAACACAGTGAGGCAGCTCTGTAAATCAGTGCCTCTGGGCTCTCTCCCTGCTTGGCACACACAGCATTCTCATAAGAGGAAACCCAGCTGTTTTCACATGTGATAACAACCCCAGGAAGGCCTGGCTTTGGAAGAGAAGGCTGGAGAGAAGAGTCAGTGACTGCACACGGAGGAAACCCAGAGCTCTCAGATTCCCCAGATTGCTCCTTTTCGTGATAATGAAATCTGGTCTCCATACAATTTCCTCCTGCAGACACATTACGCTATAAACTATTTTGGCACTGGCTATACAAAAAGCAGAAGTCGAACCAGGGACGGAAAAAAAAGGTACTGAATATCATATCTTTTCTTGTGGATTTTTCTCTAAGCAGTGACAGGTTACACCAAGAGTTGCTAACATAAGCAGGAAATACTTCTGATTAATGCTTTAACAGGGGCAGCAAGATCTGACACAGAATTTGTCAGAAAATATAAGAGGACCTGAAACAAATTATTTATTGCTCCCAAACCCTGTACAGGTCAGCCACAACAGAATAATAGAGTTTGGCTGTGAAGACAAAAGGAATGAAAAATTTGGAAGAATGTTTTTCCCCACCAGCTGGTAAATATTAAGTATAAATGACATTAATTCCCTTTTCTAGGGTAGAAATTTACACAAGGTAAATTCAATGGCATAAATAGACAGTATGGAGAATTCCTAGTCCTGGCTGAGATGTTCCCAGTTCATCTGCCTGTTCTTCTTCCCTTCTGGGGGTCAGGAGAGGATGCTAAGGGCAGAGTGCATTTATACAGGAGAGAAAATAGCCATCCAAGCGATGCAAAGATATCAGAGTGCCATGCACAGCTGCGGTGCCTGAGAAGAGAGCCCAATAAGCAGGCAAGGATGGAGACATGGCAAGACCTTACAAACCATGAGTCTAAAGAAATGAACCTTAGCCTTGTTCAGTTTTCTTAGCCAGTAGTAAATCTGGCATTTAAAAAAAGAGAGACTCCAGAAAGGAAGATGAAATAGATTATTTGACACACACAAATTCAAGAGGCGATGAATTCAGGTGGCCTACCTGAAGAGTCAAAATCTGATGGCCCCAGTTTGGCACTTCACTGCCAAGCCCTAGTTATCACCAAAACACAGAAGTCCCACTCCCCTGCCACCAGCTTTGAGCTGCTACCCAAGGTTTTCCTCCTCAGATCTGACCATCCATCCTACCTGAGAATTTCAGAGGCCAGAAGCCTATATGTACCCTTAGTGGGACAAGTCCTTTCTCCAGGCTTAGACGTTGCCCTCCTGTAGCAATCAGTGCATTGGCTGTGTCTGGAATACAGACAGCATCTTCCAGAATAAGCATCTCATTTTTCTGGCTTCACATAACTCTGCTTCATGGAGCTGATGGGATACCTTATTACTTCTCCATTCTAGATTTAGAAGAAAGATTCTCTGATCCACCCTACTTCAGTCCTGCGACCCATCAAAGGAACTAATTATCTCCCCCAACTTTCCTCTCCAGGTCCTTATGCAAAAGGGGTCCTTAACCTGTTCTACTGCAAGGGGTCTTTTCATTCCTGATACCTCCGATGGTGACCTTGCTACCATGTACACAGCTTTGGGAGTCCCTGCTTCAAGATTTCCCAAATCCTTCTCTTTTAGTCTTTTTCCTTTTAGACCTTTTAAACTTCCATATCACAGAAAACCATGATGAGAAAACCAAATGGAAATGCTTTCCAGAGCAAAATGAATGGAACCATTAAAATAAGATAAATGAGGCAGCATTTCACTGTGAAATTTGGCTTCAGAGACTCTGTTATCTCCACCTTAACACCGCCTATCAACACTGAGGCTCACATCCTAGTCTTAATTGTTATATAAACATAGTTACACCCAAGCATCTTGGTTCAAAGTCTATTTTGCCTGTTGGCATTGCAAAGGGGTGACAAATCACTCTAAATGTCTATAGGGATTTGGGATTGATTAATAACTGCATTTTTAATTTTACTGCAAACCAGGTTTTGAACACAGTGAAACTTTTGTTTCTAGAAAACAGGCACTTTAAAAAGTGCTGAATGCATACGGAGCGTTTTTGAAGACTCACCTCCCCCAGGACTCAGGTCCTCTGAACAAGTAATCAGTCTCCGAAATTACCATTTGCTCAGTCATCGTTTCTGAGAGTTTGATGACAAGGAAAGTATTATCAAATGAAGAGAATAATGCTCTGTTACCCAACTTTTTGAGTTATTAGTGTTGGTGATGAGCTGGTCATAACAGAAGTTGTCTAGGCTTGCCTATCAAGTCCTAAAATCACACAATGGTGTAATGGGCCCTGACTTCAACTATAGGTTCAACTTCTACTATTGATATGACATGTTGGTCAAATCACTTAAGAGATTTTGCCAATTCACCAACAAGATGCAGAAAAAAATTCTCCTTACTTTCTTACTTCACAAACACAATGTGGAGTTGGTAATGCATCTATTCATAGAACTACCTGAAATAGTCTATGCTTTGCCCCAATAGCTACACCACCTGACACCATCAAAAGATCACCCCCACTAACATTTTAGCTCCTCCACTCCAATCTTGGCTGACAGTTGCCTTGTCTGACCACTCTGTTCTCTGTCAGTTGATACCAACTCGGCCTCCCTCTTCTACTTGCTAAGTTTTACCTTTTCCTCATTATTCCCCCAACCACTCAATGGAGCTCAAGAAATTAGTCAGCTAGACCAGTGCTTCTCAAACTTTAGCACACAAAAGAATGGTAGGGAATTCTTCATGCAGATTCCTGGGCCCCACCCTCACAATTTCTGATTCAATGGGTCTGGGTAGGGGGCCTGAGAATTTGTACTTCTAAGGAGCTCCAGGTGATGCCGAATGTTTCTAGTCACTTTGAGTAGCACCAATGCACATAAGGAGTCCTTTACTGCGCATGAAACTACTGAGGAATTAGAGAGAGTATTATGGAGTTTGACAGGAACTGAGAGAAGGGGGAATATAATGATAACTAAGTAGTAAGTAGTTGGAGGCAAGTGTTGAACAAAAATAAAAAATAAATTTACTAAGACTAGTTTTATGTCCCAATATATGGTCTATCCTTGAGAACGTTCCATGTGCACTAGAAAAGAATGTATAGTCTGATGTTCTAGGATAAAGTGCTCTATAAATGCCAAATTATGTCCATATCATCTAATGTGTCATTTAAGGCTGACATTTCTGTATTTATTTTCTGTTTAGATGATCTATCCATAGCTGTCAATGATGTACTTAGGTCCCCTGCAATTGTCACCCCAATAAACTTTAATTTAAAAAAAAAGTAAAGAAAAGAAACATATAGCCCTACTATACAAGTTCAGGGTGATACTAGACCAAACATCTGATGTTCAGTTGTGGTTTTCCCAGCACTGAACTACAGATTAGCAAATGGATCTGAGTATATAATTTGAGAACTACATAGAGATCCTGATCATTGTTCTGGGTTGTTTGTTTGTTTGTTACTGGATTTTTGTTATTCTAGAATGTCCAAGAATGTCACAATAAACTCATTTTTCCAGGCACTAGCTTTCTAAAAAATAAATGGACTAGAAAACTAAAGAGATTCAGAAAAACTTTCAAGGTATAATAGTATCCATAACTAAAAATAGAAGCTTTAACACATTTTTTAGACAAAGCTTTAAGCAACTATTATAACCATTCCGCATAAGGGAAAGTAAACTAATAAGATATATGGAAAAACAGATGCTCACAGCAGAAAAATAGAAACTTTAAAAAGAAGCAAATGAAAATTTTAAAGCTGAAAAGCATAATATCTGAACTAAGCAATTCACTGGACAGGCTCAATAGCATAATGGAGATGATAGAAGAGTCGGTGAACTTACAGATAAGTCAATACAAATTACCCAATTTATCCTAATTATCTAAGAACAGAGAGGGAAAAGAAAGCTTTCAAAAATAAACACAGCCTCAGCAGTCATTGGGAAAATATCTAACATTTGTGTCACTGGAGTCCCAATTAGAAAAGAGAGAGCTATTGGTGCAGGGAAAATAATGAATAAATAATGACTAAAAACTTCCCAAATATGGTGAAAGACATATGTTTACAGATTCAAGAAGCCCAACAAATCCCAAACCGGATAAATTCATAGAAAAATCATAGAATAAATTAATAGAAAATCATTCCCAGACACATCAAATTCAAACTTTGAAAACCAAAGACAAAGAAAGGAAAATGTAAGAGCAGAGGCGGGGAAAATGACATATTACATATAGGGAAAACTATTTGAAAGATGGCTTATTTCTTATCTAGACATTTTGGAGGCAAGAATAGAGTAAGTACAACAACATCTTTATAGTGTTGAAAGAAAAGAATTGTCAACTCTGAAAATATCCTCAGGAATGAAGGCAAATGAGTCCTTCTCAGATGAAAGAAAGCTAAGAATTCATCACCAGCAGACATGTTTTAAAAAATGCTTAAGGGAAGCTTTTCAGGCTGCAGAGAAGTGATAACAGAAGGAAATTTGGAACTTCAGGAATGAAATAAAAGCATCTCAAATGGTAAATACCTTAGAAAATAGACTATTTTTCCCTTCTTAAGGACTTAAACATTTATAAGTATTGAAAGCAAAGATTACAATATTATTTAGTGGGTTTTTCAATGTATGAATATGTAATATATATAAAAACTATAACAAAGGAAAGAGATTAAAAGAATCTGTGTGGTTGCAGGGCTTCTACTTTTACTCAAAATAGTAAAATATTAATTCTAAGTAGACTTTGGAAAGTTACATATGTATATTTTAATTCCGTGAAAAACACCAAACATAATACAAAATGTTATAGTCAAAAGGCCAATTGATAACTTGAAATGAAATACTAAAAATATCATGTAAGCCCAAAGAAATCAGGAAGAGGGAAAGAGAAAACAGAGGGGACAAACAGAAAACAATCATAGGGTAGACTTAAATGCAACCATATGAATAAATACATTAAGTGTAAATGATTCAAACACCAATTAAAAGATGCAGATTGTCAGATAAGATAAAAATAGAAAAACATTATTATACCAGAAACATTTAAAATAGAATGGGCCAAAGAAGTTAAACATAAAAGAATGGAATAGGATATACAATGTGAATGCTAATCAAAAAGAAAAAGCTGGAGGGATTATATTAATATCAAACTAGACTATAGAATAAGGAATATTTGCAGGGACAAAAAGGAATATTAAATAATAACAAGATGATCTATTCACCAAGAAGACATGAGTCCTAAATGGGTATGCACCTAACAACAGAGCTTCACAATACACAAAGCAAAAATGGATAGAAGTGCAAGGAGAAATAGATATACCCATAATTATGCTTGGAGACTCAACACTCTATTCTCAGCAATCAACAGAACAAATACACTTAAAATCAGCAAGTGTATAGAAGACCCAACATGACCTAAATCCTAATTACCAAGCACTCTACCCAAGAACAGCAAAATACACATGTTTCACACATGTGTGATTTGTTAAGATAGACCATATCACGGGCCTTAAAACAAACCCTAACAAATTGAAAAGAATTTAAATCATTTAAAGTATGTTTTTTTTTATCCATAACCAAAGTAATCTAGAAGTAAAACAGAAAGGTATCTGTAAGATCTCTGAATACTAGGAAATTTTAGAAAGAAAACCCAAGGGTCGAAGTAATCCATGGGTCAAACCAAAAGTGTCAAGGAAAATTAGTAAATATTTGGAACTGCCTGAAATGGAAAAAATGTAAGAAGGTAAAACTAAAGTGTTCAGAAACAAATATAAGAGACTTCGGGTAAGTCATACAACCCCAAAAGCACATCACAGAAAAAAACCTGATAAATTATCTTTACCTTTTTTATAATAATCCACGTCAATTGCAGGGCTCATTCAGGGTTTCCCAACCTTAGCATCACTGACATTTTGTGCAAGAGAATTCTTTGTTGTGAGGGGTTGTCCCGTGGACTGTAGGATCTTGAACAGCAGCCCTGGCTGCCAGTATAATGTGCACACCCAAACCCTGCCCAGCTGTGACAACAAAAATGTCTCTAGACATTGCCAATTGTCCTTCATGAAGACAACATCATCCCCTACCTCCAGAGTGGAAAACTGCTGCTGCGATTTATTCATTTTAACTGCTGCATATCTTTTCTTTCTGTTTTCTTTCTACCTGTCACATTTTGTATTGTCAAACTTAATTTTTGCCAAATTGATGAACATGAAGTAGAAACTCATTTGTGTTTTCCTGATCTGTCTTAAGTTGAGAACATCCCTGTACATTTATTATCCATTTGGTTTTCCTCTCCTGTGAATGACCTGTTCATGCCCTTTTTCTAATCTTTTTTCCTTATTGCGTGTAAAGTTCTTTGTATATTCGGAGACTAATTTTTTGTTAATTATATGCATTGCAAATATACTTTCTAAGTATGTGGCTTGTCTTTATCTTTTGTTTATCAGTCTTTCAATGTATAGAAATTTAAAAAAAAATCTTTATATAATCAATTTATCAACTTTTTCCTATACTGTTTGAGCTTTCCATGTCTTGTTTAAAAAAATGCCTCCATTTCCCTATGGTTATAAAGATATACTCTCACGTTTTCTTCTGGAAGTTTTGTTTTTAATATTTACCTTTATATGCAATTTCTATGGATAGTAAGATTCAATTTTATTTTGTTCCATGTAGACAACCAGTTGTCCTAGTATCATGTGTTGAATAGTAGTATATCTTTTAACACTAATTAGCAATGCTACCTCTGTCACATATTTCTATTCTGCTCTGTTAGTATATTTGTCTCTCTTGAACAATACTGCACCATTTTAATTACTAAATCTTTACAATAAATTTTAGTTTATATTAAGAAAAGTCCCTCTAATATGCTCTTCTTCAAAATTGGCTTGACTTTCATTGTGCCTTTTTCATGTTATATATATTTTAGAATTCAGTTATCACATACTTTTAACAGAATTCAAATTGAGAGCATGTCAAAGTTCTAGATTTATTTCAGAAGAAACAGTATCTTTATATTTATGTTTTTAAAAAGTAAATGTCTAGTCTAAATTTTGTTAAATTTGTTTATAATTTTTTTTGTTTTCTGCAGCTATGTATTTGTCAATTTTTAAAAATTAAAATTTTCCCATTTGTCACTAACATCAAAGTAGGCAATGGTTTTTTTGTATCTTGATGTTATGTCCTGCAACCTTGTTATACTCTGTAATTAATTCTAACAATTTGTCAGTAGTTCCTCATGGGTTTTTTGTGTATGTCATCTATGAAAACTGGCAGTTTTATCTCTTTCTTTCCATTACTTATAGCTTGTTCTTCTTGCCTTACTCTGATGCCTATGATCTCTAAACATTGTCAAGCATCAACCACAGTCATCGTTGTCTTCTTGCTGAATTTAAACACAATATTTCTCCCTCTCTCTCTCTCTCTGTCTCTCTCTCTCTCTCTCTCTCTCTCTCACACACACACACACACACACACACACACACACATTGCATAATAATTAACTGTCATGCCTGTACCACTTCTTTCTTTAACCACTCCAAAAATTGCCATAAAACTCAATTATAAAATATTTTTTTACTAATAATTAAACAGGGGACATTTTTAATATGTTACCTTTTTACCCAGTAGGGCAAAGACAAGAGAATGTGTGGTACTTAAGACAAACCCACCACTAGAAAGACATACAGCTTCATTTATTTACATCACAGAACCCCATATAGTACAAACTAATTGCTGATGAAGTGAGTTGTCAGTACTTCCAAGAGCCCATCAACATGGTTTACCTTTAACATCCATATCACTCCCATCTCCTTCCTCTCCCTTGTCCCATACTGCTTTACTTCCATCCACTCACTCATGTTTTAAGGGAAATTGGAAAAAGGCTCTATTTCCAGAAAGGGCAAAAGCTATAAGTTTACATGAAAGACAGCATGTCAACAGTGTTGCCAAAAACAAAAAACAAACAAACAAAAAAAATCAATAAATCAAAATAACAGATGGGTTAACCAAAATGAAAAATATATATAACTCTTGGGTGTCATGCAAAATTTATGGAATGTCTGTTTTTGTATCCCCTCCTTTTTAAGTATTGATTTCCTGTAGGATATCTCTCTGGCTTTTCAGCATTCTCATAATTTCCTTTGTCACTTCCAGCTTCCTTTTTTAAATATATCTGATGACTTGCAGTGACTACTTTCTCTCTTCGCATAAACAAGTCAATATGCAGATTCAAACATTTAAAAAGTATACAGAATCTCAAGGATTTGAAACATTATAAGAAAGAAACTTGAAGGACTCTGAGCCACAATAACATCAAGAAAAAATAGAGATAAGGAACCACACTTGTCAGCTAAGATTAAAAGCAACATGAAGACAGAGACAAATCTAATCTGAATTCTTAGAAAGAAATCAATCAGCTATTTTTTTTCTACATAGACAAAAGGACAAAAGATTTTCACTTTGGTGTACAACTTGTTTTGCTCAGGCACTTAACATCTATTTTCTCTGAATATAAGATAAATGCCAGGAAAAATAGTTTTGATTATGCAAGAGTAGGTTGTTTGCCTGTTCAGGGCAAAGCTAGGGAGAATTGCTGCTTCGTTTTATATGCCCCACAGGTCCATAGGAATGGACTTTAAAAAGAGGAAATCCAAAGACATAAGGAAGTCATAAGCATTAAAGTCCATCTGGCTCTATTTTTTCCAAAGTTGATTTGAAAAACAAATTGATTAAATAAACCTTTTTTTTAATACAGGTACGGCAAAAAGTGAAAGGATACAAATAATCGTAGTTTTAAATCTAACCTTTCTGATCTGACAGAATCCCAAAAGGTCAGGTGGCTTTCCCACGATCACACTGAAGACTACAATCTTCAACAACCCAGCCTGGTTCTCTCTCTGTGGCATTATGTGCTGAACAATTGTAGATGTTATTTCTGTCCTCAGTTATCACAATACAGACAAATGGATTCTTTTATCACTAACAGAAGTTAGCTAAGAACAATAATCTGTAAATTTCTGAATTTATTTTTATAAAGTATATATCAGAAATATTAAATACTAGAATTACATCATTTGGAAATACTAAACAACTTAGTTATTACAAAATCATAAATGGAAATTAAGGCCCTTTGCGTTTTATGGTCTATTAAATAGAAAAATTTTGGAAATTGATGTTTCTGAAAGAAATAACTGGTGATCTCTTTTTAAATACATTTTCAACATGATTAAGTACTTTTTCAAAATAATTGGCTAAATAATTCTAAAGTAAAATAGTCAAGTGTTTAAACAATGTGAAGATCATATCTAAAGTCTAAATAAATATTCAGTCATTCCAACAGGAGCACATCATAAAGAAAACATGTAAAGAAAACATCAGATTAGTTAAATGTGTTCGTTAGTCATGGTTACTCATGGAAACATTGTTCATGATTTCCTTACTGATTTCTACAGTCTATATATTTCTTTTAAATTTTTTCTTTTTAGGTTTCCCAAGTTCACAATTCACATAAAATACCCATTGAAGTAGACAGAATAATGTTACAAATATTTCAGAGCTCTTTGGGGATTCAAATAGGTTTTTACAATAAAACTTTGATCACTCCAAGAGCACAGACATGCTTGAAACTTAACAGCAGGAATAGGGGGCACCCTAGCTTGAAAAGTGTGGAGGGAGATTCAAAGCCTTGTAGCACTGATGCACTGAATCTTGAATCCTGGAACTCAGGCTAAGCACCAAGCCAGAAAGGTCAAACAGCACTGGACATGGGGGTGAGATGTGGGGGAAGACACTTGGAAAAGATGTGCAAGATTGTGGTTTCCTGATAATTTGAGATGACACAGACAGTGCCATAGGGCTTGCTTCATTATATCATTGTGAAATTTGGACTCAAATAGAGTGAGGCAAAACCACAAGTTAAAGTGTTTTTAAAGTAGCTTAATAATCACTTTGAAAACAGAACAGAACACCCTCTCAGAGGCATGACTGGAACTTTGATCGACAAACATCCAAGGGACACAGCCAACCTTTCATGAACAAATACAAAAAGTATTACTGGGGGTGGGGTAGGGGGCTTGAAGAGAATTGCCCCTAGAAAGGGGTAATTTTCTTTAATTATGAAACTTGGTGGTAGCATTATCTGATACAAGGTTTTTTTTCTGGGATTCTGAAGAAAACTTGCCCTCAGTGAAGGATTTATAAAAATTATAGTAGATACAAAGCTATTTGACCTCTTTTTAAAAATCAAAGGTATCATATTTTTTAGATTTCCCTCCTTTTTTTTTTGTTCTCTCATTTAAAGATCAGCTGCCAAAAGCATGAAATCCCACCTGGGCATGTGGCCAGTGGAAATAGATTCTTCTCAATTTTCATCTGCTAGATTCCTTGATGACCTGATTTCGTATCATGTTATGCTGCAGAGATAAAGATGGCTGGTTACAAATCAGGGCTTTCTGTGGAGTGGGGATGGGAGACAGAGGAAAAGGAATAAGAAGAGAGGGATGGAGACCACAACCCATCTTGGGGTTCGTAAGTTCCCCAACCTTTCCTTCTGCTGCACGTAAATGTCACCCAGGTCTAAGCTCATCCTACACTTGTCATTTAGACCAGACCATGGACACTCTCAGGGAGGTCCCAGACCACAGCTCAAAAACCACTCATCTACCACAGTATCACATGACTTCAAATGACTCCTCCAGGGGATTCCTCCTCTGAATTCCTAATCCATTTGTTTAACAACTACTGTTTCTTGCACCTTTTCAACAATTATGCATACATTCGTTTCTACATTCAAAACATGGATTTTTTTTTTTTTTAATACATACCTGTAATGTGCAAGGCCCTATGCTGGTACTAAGAAGGCAGCATTGAACACAACAGTCACTGATCTCATGGTGTTTACATTTCAAATGTCTTTCTTTTTTTTTTTTTTTTTTTTTTGAGGGCAGTGTCACTGGCCCTCATATGTGGGACCCGAACCGGGGCCGCTGGCTTCCCAAGCCAGCGCTGAACCACCGTTCCACCGGCCCCATCATGGTGTTTACATTTCAAAGGGGAACTGTTACCATTAAAATAGAAGAACATCTCATCAAGTTAGAACATAGTGAGTGAAAATGTTCAGGCCAATGCTGGGACCACAACGTACCATGAGCTTGTTGCATTGTGAGGAGATAATGCTTATTAAGCACTTACCACATGCCAGGCACATGGACAAGTACCATACCTTTGCTTCCTCATTGGGTGTGAAGGTGTGCTGGGTTCTTTCTAAAGCACCTGTTAAAATCTAGATCATTCATTTGGTTAGCCGCTTTAGCTGAGGTTAGACTTTCTGCAAACTTTTGTCTAGAGCTTAAGCTGTGGCAAAGAAAGATATTTATACTCAAGAGATCTCTTGAAATGACTTGAACTTGTCAGGGGTGGGGAAGAAGGGAAGAGGGCTTTCTAATAAGTTATGTAATATGGTGGAAAGGTGTAGACCTAGGTTCAAATCCCAGTTTGTCCACTAACCTTTCTGATCTTCTTCATTAAGTTGGGGTTAATTCATTCCTCTCAGCATTATTATGAGGAATAAATGTATTTTATTTAACAAATATTTATGACATGCATCTTGTGTTCTAGACATTGTCCTTGCTACTGAGGATGTAGTAATTAACAAGGCACATAAAGTCACTGCCCCTGTGAGGTGCCTTAGTTCCCTGCACCTTTTCTTTGACTTCTTTTTTTTTTTTTTTTTTTGCAGTTGGTCCCTTGGTCACTAGCGAATAGAAGACAGCATTCAGTTTTGTGTGAAAACCTCTGGCCATCTCCAGGGAACCCTTGACAGTCTCAGACCTGATCAGGTAGGCCCAACTCAGAGCTGGATCAGAAGGTGTTCAGAATCCACTCAAACCTGTGCCCTGAAGTGGCAGTCCTTGGGAAGGGGTTCCTGATCCTGGCTTTAGGGACCAAACTTCCTCTTATGTTCAAAGAGTCCCCTGATAAATACAGTCCAAATTTATTTGCAAATCCTAAACCATGGGCCTTTATTTTAAAGGCCTAAAATTTTAAAAAATCAGGAGACTGCCCTTTCCCTCAGCTCCATTCTTTTCTTTCTCAGCACAATGACAAAACTGTTCCCACTGCTACATATTGTTCAACATTGGATCTATCTTTAAGAAAACCTTAAGCACAAGAAAAAAGCTTATTCTTGGGCTGAGTTAAACTTTACAACAATGAAACAATGAGCTAAGGCATGTATAAATCTTGAAAAAAATGTTAATGAATAAAACTCATAGTTTGATTTTCTTTTTATATGATTTGAGAAACTCACCCACACAGTAGCCTATGAAACATACAGAAGGGATGACAAGAAGCATGTTCTTGTCACGTTGCTCAATGGCTCCTTAAATTCATGAACACCAGATATGTTGGGGCTTTTTTTTTTTTTTTTGTCTTCCAAATTTTTTATTTACCTCTCCACATCCTCCATGTTCGCGAACTTCAGTGCTCTGGAATGATGACTTGCTGAATCCTCTGCAATTTTTTTTAATGTGCCTAGAAATATGAATGTGTTCAAATTAGTTCAAAAGAAAAGAGAAGGGAGAAAGAACTGGGCTATGTGAAATTCATTGTAATCCTTTCTGAAGTTAATCTGATGATAATCAGCTCTCATAGACGGGATTATATTCACCCTCCCTCCTGTCATCAGGGGTATGTCTCTCCTGCTATTCCTAAGAGAACCTAGAGGTGCTAAGGACCAGGTCAGGGGACCCAAAATGAATAGCAATATGTATGCTCTAACCTTGCTGTGAAATGACTAATTTCAAAAAAATGAAATCAAACAACTTCCTGGTTGTGGGTTTTTATTCGTTTCTATACCCAGGCTGGAGGCAGGTGTGATTTAGAAATCTGATGAAAAATCTGTATTTTTCACTTTTTAGTTTAAGGATTGAATATGAAAGCTTTGGATGGGAAAGCACGTGAGCTGATTTTGAAGTAGCAGTTGGGTTTTGTTTTTTTGCTTTGTTTTATTTTACTTTATTTTATTTTATTTTTAAAGTGACTAAGCAAAAGAGAATAGGCTGTATATGCTATTTGTTCAAGTTTCAAAGTGCTGTTTCAGGAAAAAGTGTCTTTGATTTAGATCAAATTCTTGGTGTTTTTCCGTAGAAATGAACCAAGAAGAATGAGAGCAATGTGAGTTGACTTTTTAAAAGGAAACAGGCTAGTGTCAAATGTTGTCCAGTTGTGTATTGGTGATAACTGGAAATGCTTTCCAGAATTTATAGGAAGTAATTATGACCAGATTTGTTTTTGTGGTCTTCACATCCCATCATTTCCTCACCACTCACCCGTTCTTCCAACCCTCCATGGACGTCATTTCTTTTATTGCAATGATAACCACACAGGAAAGTAATGGACTCGGCTCAGGGACATCAAAACAGTCAAAGCAGCCTTTCTGAAAGCAGGGCCTTGTACCATTCTGTTTCACTGCTGAGTGAAGACTGTTTTCCTTAGGTTGAGCTCTTGAGGGATCCATATTCTTAGACACTAACCCAAAAATAATGGACTTGCCTTCCCTTATGTGGAAACTTGCCCTATGACCTAAACTGCCCAAACAAACACTGAGCAGTCACCCTCTTGTCTTCTTAGAGACAGAGTTTAGAAACAAAAAAATTGTCCTTCCAACTTGAGGATGTTTTTTTCCCACATGGGTCTTACAGTTAATAAGAGCAGTATGAATACTCCTTGTGGGTTTAGTACAATTATCTAGCTATAGCAATATCCCAAATATTCCAAAAAATGAGGCGATTCATATGGAAATCCTAAAAATCTATAGAGCACTAACCAAAAATAAGGTATACTATATTTGAGGTGATAATGTTAGAGCAATATTACATATCCAGAAAAGGCATATGCACACAGACAGAAAGCTGATTAGAGGTTGACAGAGGCTGGGAACAACGGAGTGAGGGCAGAAGGACAATGGGAATGACTGGTTAATTGATGTGGGATTTCCTGTTAAGGTGATGAAAATGTTTTGGAACTAGATAGAGGTGATGGTTGCACAACACTGTCAATGTAGTAAAAGACACTATATTGAACACTTAAAAATGGTTAATTCTATGTTATGCAAATTTTACCTCAATCAAAAAATTAAGGTGGGGTAAGCATGAACCTTTCATATTTTAGAATGTCTTATATAAAATTTGTGATGCAAATATGCAAATAAAAAAGGATTGATGCTAGAATGGCCAGCTATCTAAAACCACTTGTTCCCAAACATTGTAAGTTGCTAATTTAAATTTAACATGGCACCATTAAATTCAAAACAAGAGAATTTATGCATGGGCATATAATGTGATTGAGGAGTTTTCAGACTTCAGAGCTCAAATATCTAGCTAGAATTAGATTGGTGCAATGTGACCCAGAAAAGTGAGATGAAGCTGACAAAACAATTCAATTAGTTTAAATACCAGGAGATGTTGCCTAATGGTGAAGTCAACTATATTTGGAAAAGTGCTGCCAGAAGAAGTTATCCAAATCCCATAATTTGGGTCATTAAAGATGGATCTAAAAAAAGGAAAAATTATCTGGAGTAAGGGTTGAAAAACTCTCTGAACACTAATTTTATACTGGCAAGGGTGGGATGCAATGATATAATGGGTGCTTTAGTTTCTAGGTCCAATCTCCAATGGCTCTGGCTTTCTTATGGATTGTACATAAAAACTTAGATTTGTTTAAGTTTTATGTAGTAAAGAATTTATTCGGGGGAGGACTTGAAACAAAGAAGATGAAAGACACTTCAGAGAAAAAACACACTTTGGATTCAACTGCTGAAACAAATCAAATTTATGGAGCTATTACATAGATTTTCTCTTTAAGTCTTTGCCCTCAACATCAATGAATTTTATCTTTTAACTTGTTCTTCTGGTCATTTTTAATAAAAAGTTCAAATAATGATGTTATATAGGATGAATGACATTCCCATCATATAAATAGATGAAGAAACCAGCCCACCCCCATGGACAGGGACAGGAGTTCCTATCTGAAGAAACACACAAAGGGTAGAAAAAACAAAAACAAACAAACAAAGAAAAAGAAAGAAAGAAAAATGGGAAGAGTAAGTTTCTACACCCATCTCCCCCACAGCTCTCAGAAAATTTAGCTAAGAAAGTGATTGCAAGAATGAAAAAAGAGTAATTCACATTGCTTGAGACACTTCTTTATAGGCTTTTGAAGATAGTAATCAATTCAGAACACAATGAAGTCTTTCTAAAGTATTTCCAGAGATTCCGGGGTACATGAGGTGGGGTGTGCATTTATACTGGAGAGGGGAGCTACTAGTGATAATAGAAGCAGCAGCTAACATTCTATTGAGTACTTTCTAAGGCAGAGAGAGATTAGTTAAGTAATGTAACCAAAGTTGTAGAGCTGTGATTCTGGGCTAAACATCTAGGCAGGCTGGGCATCAACCACTAGGCATTTCTAACTCCTGGAACATACTACACACATAGTACCTAGTGAAATCAAGAGGCAGAGAAGGCTTCCTGGTGAGGTCATGCCTGATACCAATCTTGCAGGATAAGTAGCATTTCATTGGGTGAAGTGGAGGTAGAAGTGTGGCCAAGAGCAGGGAACAAGATGAACAAATATTTCAGGTATGCCGTATTACTGGACTTTGAGACAGAAAATAGATCAGTTTGGAGGTATGGAGAAGAGTCAGACTATAGGTGACTTTTATGTTGCACAATGAAGCTTGCATTTTATCCTAAAGAGAAAGAAAATCACTGAACTATTTTAAGCAGAGGAAATTAAAAAGTTGTTAATAGATCCCTTTGATGCCAGTGTAGAGGGATGTAAGGTTGAAGGAGAAAAGACTGGAATCATGGAGATGAGTTAGGGGCTACTGTGATGGTTTAGGTGAAAGAAGACAAGAATGTGAATTATAGCACTGGAGAGGTGGGAACAAATGCAAGGAATATTTGGGAGATGACTCAGTAAGATTCAGTTATGTAGGCAAATGAACACATGTAAAGAAGGAAAGGGTAATTGTGGGATGTGAACTGAATTCTTAGTGATCTTAAAGAAAAGCAAATTCTCTGAAAGTATTTTTATTTCTTTTTGCTCACTTAACAGTATTATTTTCGTTGTTATGATTTTTTGTTTGTTTGGGGTTTTTTTTGTTGGTTTTTTTTGGTTTTTTTTTTAGGGCGGTGTCACTGGCCCTTGTATATGGGACCGGAATCGGGGCTGCTGGCTTCCTAAGCCAGTGCTTAACCACCATGCCACTCAGCCGGCCCTCATTGTTATGTTAATGTGAGAGTTGGCCATGAGCTGCCATGGGACTGTTTGGGTTTTACCAGGTAAAATTAAACCTGTCTGTATCTTGTCATGCATGCTTTAAAAGAATGAGTATTCCACCAATTGTTGAGTGCAATGCTTATTAGATGGAGTATGTTTTTTTTGTTTGTTCGTTTTTGTTTTTGTTTTTTATGAGGGCAGTGTCACTGGCCCTCATATGTGGGATCTGAACTGGGGCCGCTGGCATCTCAAGCCAGCTCTCAATGGCTGTGCCACTCAGCTGGCCCTGGAGTATGTTAATTGTGTTTTCAAGACCTCTATATCCCATCCATTGTCTCTGCTCTGTGCTACATAAATTATGGATTGTAGTAAAATCTCCAACCATACTGGATTTTTAAATTTTCCTTATATTTCCATCAATTTTTGCTTTATATTTTGAAGTTATAGTAAGTGCATACAAGTCTATAACTTCTGTTTCTTTCATGTGAACCAAAATCTCTCATCATTATGTAGTTTTCCTCTATATTTGCAGTAATGCTGTTTTTTGTCTGATAATAATATAGCTACCCCAGCTACATTGTATAGTGCTTGCCTATTATATTATTTATTGCCACATAACAAATTACCCAATGTAGTGACTTAAAATAGTAACTCACATTTATTATCCTCTCAGATATTAAAGGATCTGCTTTCAACATGACTTATTCATGTGTCTGGCTGGTTGGTGATATTTGTTGTCAGATGGTTTCTGTTCCACCTCCACAGGGGGGTTTCTCCATAGGCCTCTGGAGTGTTCTCATGACATGGTGGTTGAATTCCCCCAGAGAAAATGATTCACGGTAAAGGGCCAAGTAGAAGATATGATTATGATCTAAATTTAGAAGCTACACAGAACCAATTCCACCATATTCTATTCATTAGACCAGACCAGATCCAAGAGGAGAGGAATTAGATGTCACCTTTTGAAAAGAGGAGTGATTTCCATAATGGCTGCACCAATTTGCAGTCCCACCAACAGTGCACCAGGGTTCCCTTTTATACCTGAAATTGATGTTGTATAATATTGTATGCCAACTGTAATTGAATATATAGACAGTCACGGGAGGTGGATTTTACGGTGGAAGGGAGTCAAAGGAATTGTAATAGATAGTATGATATTGGGGGGAGGAGTGGGAGGGGAGAATTGGGGGAGGGGGGTTATCACTTTGAGGGGTAAAAAGTATAACTATTGCACTTTGTTGTACACCTGAAGCTAATTAAAAATATTTATAAATAAAAAAATAAAGAAAAAAAAGAAAAAAAAAGGAAAAGAGGAGTAGCTCAGTTGGTTAAGAGCTCGCTCAAGAGTGTGAGCTCTAAGCAACAGGATCGCCAGTTCGATTCCTGGCCCCAGCTGAGCTGCCAACAGGTGGCAGGATGGCTCAGCTAAAAGAAAAGAAAAGAAAAGAAAAGAAAAGAAAAGAAAAGAAAAGAAAAGAAAAGAAAAGAAAAGAAAAGAGGAGTGTCAAGTAATGTGGAAATATATTTAAAATCACCATAACTGGTATACCTCTTATTCTCTTTACTTTCTATTGTGTTGTGTCCCTTTTTTTTGTTTTGTTTTGTTTTTTGAGGGCAGTGACACTGGCCCTCATATGTGGGATTGAACCGGGGCTGCTGGCTTCCCAAGCCAGCGCTTAACCACCATGCCACTCGGCTGGCCCTGTTGTGTCTCTTTTTTAGGTATGCCTCTTGTGGCTGGAATTTTATTCCAATTTTATAACCCTTATCTTTTAACTAGATAATTTAGTCCATTTATATTACTTGTTGATTACTAATAAATTAGGATCTATTTTTACCATTTATCTTGTACTTTCTATTTGCTTCACATTTTCTGTATTTCCTTTTTCCTCTCCTTTCTTACCATCTTTTGAAATGATTTTTCCTTGAGTTCCAAATTTTCTTCTCTATTCATTTTGAAGTTATACTTTCTATTTGTATTCTCTTACTGGATGCTTTATAAACCTGCATGTGTAAAGCATATATACTTAGTTCCAAATACGTATGTATGAAGCATACATATTTAATTCCAAATTCTAAATAAATCAAATATCTTTGCAATTTTATGTTCATTGAGAATTTTTATGTGGAACTTCCTTGAGAACTGTTTTTAAAGTGAACTTTTCTAGAAAAAAAATTGTATTTACTTCTTTAGGGCACTACCAATCTAAGACCACTTTACACTTGGGGATTTGGGTACCATGCATATAGTGTGAAGTCAGCACAGAAATCAACGTAGCAGCTGGCTATTAATTGTTAATTCTCAGAGAGACTTCCTGTTTCCATTTTTGGTATAACTTTTGTTTTGCTTTTGCTTTTGTTCAGTTCTCTTTTGTTTTAGTTCATCTTTTAAATAAAGGTGTTCTTTGGGGGTGAGTAATGTAGGCATTATGTGAGGAGAGGGCACTTTCCAATCTGACTTCTCCCCTACTGCGTGCATTAATTTTGGATGCCCTCCCGCCCCCCGTACCACTAAAACTTAAAAAATACCAAAGATTGTCATCGCTTGTCTCTCCAGACTCATGACTTCTTGTTTACTTCTGAGGATTTTCTTACTTTTTTTGTCAGCTTAGCTATGTGCTTAAAAGAGTTTGTAAAATTATGTTAACCAGGGAGGTTTCAAAATGCTTTGACAATAGAGCTAACATTGAACCCGTAAAAGGCTGGCAAAAATTTGCATCCTAAATCTAACCAGGTTGACTGCCTGGTAAAGCAAAAAATACTGACATTCTCCATAGGACTCATATGAGACTCAGCACATAATAACACAATATTCAAAATGCCCAGGATACAATTTAAAATTACATGTTCTGTGAAGAACCATGAAAATCTCAATTCACTTGGGAAAAGATAATCAACAGATACTAATTCCTAGGTGACAAAGATGTTAGAGTTATTTGAAAAAGACTTTAAGCAGCTCTTATAAAATGCTCCAGTAAGGGAAAAAACTCATGAAACAAATGGAAAGATAGAAGGTGTCAACAAACAAATAGAAGAGTCAAAGATGAACCAACTGGAAATTTTACAACTGAAAAATACAATAACTGAAATAAAAATGAAACTCATAAGATGGGCCCAAGCAGGGTGGAGATGACAGAAAAAAAGGATGAATTTGAATATAGATAGAAATAAAATAGAAATAAAAATAGAAAGTATCCAACCTGAGCAAAAGAGAGGAAAAAAAGATGCAGAAAAATGGTCAGAGCTTCAGTGATCTATGAAGACAAGACAGAAGATCTATTTCATCAGATTCCCAAAAGGAGAAGTGTGGTACACACACACACACACACACACACACACACACACGCATACACACAGGCATACACATGAAAATAATGTCTGGAAACTTGAAAAACTTGGCAAAAAGCATAAACATACTGATTCAATAAGCTCAGAAAACCCCAAACAGAATAAACTTCCAAAGCATACATATATAATAATCAAACTATTAAAATTTTAAGACAGAATAAAAATCCTGAAATCAGCCAGAGAAAAATGATGCACTGTTTATACAGAACAACTGTTCAAAAGACTGCAGATTATGTATGAGAATCCATGCAAGCCAGAAATAAATAGGACAACATTTTTAAAGTACTGAAAGGTAAGAATTCTCAGCTAGGAATTCTATAACTAACAAAAGTGTCCTTCAGTAATTAAGGTAAAATAAAGACATTCTCAGAAAACTAAGAATTAAAAAGGAATTCCTGAATATGACAAAGGGCATTTACAAATAATAAAATAAAATAAATAATAATAATAATAATCGTTAAAATCACATTTAATGGTTAAAGACTAAATGTTTCCCCTTAGGGTCAGGAACAAGACAAGGATGCCCACTCTCACAATTCTTGTTTGAGACCATGCTGACAGTTCTAGCCAGGGCAATAAATCAAGAAAAAGAAAGGTATACAGATTAGAAAGGAAGAAATAAAAATGTTTCCCTTTACAGATGAGATAATTGTCTACATAGAAAGTCCCACAGAATCTATAATATAAACTTCTAGAACTAATAAGTACAAGTAATTTTAACAGTCACAGGATACAAGGCAAACACAAAAAAACTAATCATATTTCTATATGTTAGCAATAAGCTGCTGGAAATAGAAAATTTTTAAAAATGACATTTATAACAGCTCCATAAAATTGAAACACTTAGGAATAAGTTTAACTATATATTGGAGCCATATGCTGAAAACTGCAAAACACTAATGCAAGAAATCAGAGCACCTAAGGAAATGAATATATATACCATGTTCATTGATTGGGAAATCCATCAAAGTAAATATAAAAAAATGAATCTACAGAAATAATGCAATTTCAGTCAAACTATCAGTAGGGTATTTTGTAAATATTGAAAAGCTGATTCTAAGATGTATATGGAAAAGAACTAAGATAGTCAAAACAATTTTGAAAAAAAAGAATAAAGAATTTGGGGAATTTATACTATCTGAACTTGACTTACTATACATCTACAGTAATCAATAGATCAGTAGAAGGTAATATTAGCAAAGAAACAGGCACAAAGATCAGTGGAATAGAATACAGAGTCCAGATACAGACTCATACAAAAAAGCCAACTGATTTTTTACAACAGTGCAAATTCAAATAAGTGGAGATATGATAGTCTTCTCAACAAATAGTTGGAACAATTGGACATTCTTATGTAAAAACAGGCTTGGACTTAGACTTCATCCCCAATGGAAAATGAACTCTAAATAAATCATAGATGCAAACATAAAACTAAAGCTTTTAGAAGAAAATATGGGGGTAAATCTTCATGAAATAGAATTAGGCAAAGAGTTCTTGGACAAGACCAAAACCAGCATTTATGTTTTTTAAAAAATGATAAATTGGACTTCATCAGGATGAAGAACATTTGCTCTGTGAAAGACACTATTAAGCAAATAAAAAGACAAACTAAAGGCTCAGAGAAAACATTTGCAAATCACATAACTGACAAAGAATTTGTATCTAGAATCTACAAGACACTCAAAAATCAACAGTAAGAAAATAAACAACTCAATTAAAAAAATAGGCAATACTTAAACAGACACTTAGAAGTGTATCACCAAATAAGATAAAGGGAAGACAATTAAGTAAATGAAAAGAATACATCATTAGCCATTAGGGAATTTTAATTAAAACCACAATAAGATAACTTTACACACCTAATTGAATGGTTAAGATTAAAAAACAAAAAACAAAAAACAACCTGACAATATAAAGTACAGACAAGGATGCCCAGCAGCTGGAGCTCTCATATTGCTGGTGGGAAAGCAAAATGGTATATAGCCCCTTTGGAAAACAATTTGGCAGTTTCTTAACAAGTTAAACATACTCTTGCCATATAACCCAGCAACCACACTCCTGAGTATTTACTCTAGAGAAATAAAACTTCATGCAAAAATCTGTACAAAAAGCTTATAGCAACTTTATTTCTAATTGACAAGAACTGGAAACAATCCAAATGTCCATATAATGGTAAACTAGTCGGCAATAAAAAAGGAGTGAATTATTGATTGACACAAACTAGGATGAATCTCAAAGGCATTTATGCTGAAAGAAGCCAGTCTCAAAGGTTATGTACTGTATGATTCTATTTAAATGACATTCTCAAAAAGACAAAGCTATAGAGACACAAAACAGTATGGGTATGGCCACAAAGGAATAGCAGGGGGGCAGGATTGGGGGTGATGGAACTGTTGTTTTGTACCTTGACTATGACGGTGGTTACACAAATCTAAACATGTGTCAAAATTCATAGATCTATACACCCCCAAAGAGTTAATTTTATTCTATGCTAATTTAAAAATCAAAATTTAGAAAAAGAATTCAATGTTAATCAGCATTAGTAGGCATTTTCCACATGAAATATTTTTTTAAATATCATAATTATCATATTATTAGAAATGCTAATATATCCATTATGGCTCCTGAACTACTGAAGCCCTTAATAGGTATTTTCTGAATAAATGATTTAATGCATGGCTCCAACATATTTGGAGCTCTATGAATTTCTATGTTTAAGAGAGGGAATATACTTCTCAAACTCTTTTCAATTTCCTCAGCTATAATTTGGAGATAAAATGTTATCCACTTCCCAGGGTGGTTGTGAACATTAAATGAGGTAATACATATAGAGGGCCTGGGAGGGCCTGGGCATTGTAAGCACTCATTCATTATGAGGTGCTGTTATAGTTGTGGTTGTTGGTGGTATAGAATGTTTATTACACTATATTGAAATGGGCTTTCTACATGTCTTATCGCCCCAGGTACACTGCTGCCCTTGTATTTCTAGTGCCCAGTATAAGATTAGACAAATAGTGAGTATTCAGCAGAAGTTTGCTGAACTGAATTAGTGATTGGAGCAAATAAATGAATCACATAACTTTTTAATGGTTAAGAAATACTTGATACACAGGAAAAAGCAAGATTTAACCACAGGGCAATGGGAACAGATTGAGGCTGGAAGCCATGAGCTATTCCAGTAGTGGTTTCCACAGTCTCATTCTGCTTGTTGTTTTGATTTGGTTTTGGCAAGGGAAGGCTTTCATGCAAATAAAATCTTACTCAGAAGCTTAAACAAATAAAACATAATTTAAACACACACACGCACACACATTTCACTGGCTGAGGAAACCTGCTGATCCTGAGATGACTCTTGAGGCCTCAGCTTGAAAAGCCCAGAAAAAGGCCCCCTTTAAGGCCGTTTCCAGCTCTCAGTTTTCATAAACTAAATTTTAGAGACTGAGAGTAGAAGGAATCCTGTGGTTCCTGCACAACATAAAACAAAGGCATTCTTGGTGAAAAAGGGAAAGTGACTCCTCAACCCACCATTCAACTATGTCACAGTAGTGTATATAAAATTTTGTGCACCCACAAGGAAAGAAAGGGCAAATAAATAAGTTGGAAGCTATCAGGATACTTTCTGCAGGAGGCCACAGAAGAGTGAACTAGAAATGGCTAAAGAATTGGCAAGTGATTCTTTGATATAACAAGAAGGCCAAAGATGAGCCGGTGACCAACTGCTGTTATCAAGGACACAGGGGCTTTCTCTTTCCTGCTCTGCCATTTCTGCAGGCCTGCAAGATCTCATTTGGTTGTTGCAAGATGATTCCATAATCATGAGTTATGTGCAAAAGAAAGAAGAAAAGAAAAGAAAAGAAAAGAAAAGAAAAGAAAAGAAAAGAAAAGAAAAGAAAAGAAAAGAAAAGAAAAGAAAAAAAAGAAAAGAAAAGAACCATGTTCAGTGAAGAAGGGGAGTATTTTCCTCCCACTTGGCCTTTCTGGAAGAGGGTGACTTTAACGGAGTAAAATGGTCCCATAAATTCTAATATTTGGAGGAAAAATACAGAACTGAAGTCCAGCTAAGCTCTCAGCTACACACCCACTCAAGAAGCATGAATACTTAGGATACCATGACTTCTGTTTTTTTAAGGTTCTGTCCATAAGGATTAGCAGTCAGGTCTCAGCAGCAAATAGGTGGCATGCTCAAATTGGGATAATTTCAGAATTATTAACAAAAGGACTCTTTAAAATGTGTACGTACAGTATCAGAAAACAACAGAATAGAGTTCAATACCCCAGGGTTTCCGTAACTCCTCCACGCCCCGCTACACGCACACACATACTCACACAACTTGAAGAGAGATGGGAGGTGGGGAGGGCTTAGTTACTAGAACCTGGAAAGAGAGAGTAATGTAGAGCAAAATTTTGTGTAAAGGACCAGAGAGAAAATATTTCAGTTTTAGCAGGCTGCGTTTCTGTCTCTCTCAACAACTCAACTCTGCCAGTGTAGCACAGAAGCAGCCAGAGACTGCTGAATGAGTGAGTGTGGCAGCCTTCCAATAAAACTTTATTTATGAATACTGAAATTTGATGCAATTTTCATGTACCAGGAAATAGTATTCTTTAAAAAAAAATTGTTTTCCAGCCATTTAAAAATGTATGCAGCTCACAGGCCCTAGAAACAGGTAGCAGGCTGGATTTGACCCACGGGCCACAATTGGTTGATCTCTTGTGTGGAGAAGTGTTGTGACCATTAGCGGAGGGAAGCAGCCAACCTTAGTGACACTGTAAAGGAGAAGCCACAGGAATACATACCCTGACCTCACCCTCTTCTCCCCACCCTGAACTCCTGCCAGGGTTCCTCATTAAAAAATTCTAACCAAGGCAGAGAGCTGGTGGAGTAGGGTAGAGAGTGCATCTTGAGAGGCAAACAGGAAATATCTGGCAAAGCAACTTTCCCATGTTGTCAGTTTAGTATTCTGTTCCATTCCTCTTCTAGTCAAGCATAAACTCACAGAAGAAAACTCAGGGAACCAATCTGTTGTGCTTTCCCCTTTGGGGACAGCAAGGAGGAGACACCGGAATAAGATTGTATTTTAATCTAAATCCATGCAGGGGAACTTTAAGGAACAAACAGGATGATATCAGCTCTAAAGAGAAATGGAGAGCAGATTGAATCTTTGGCACCTTGACCAAGAAGAAAAAGGAAAGACAGGGGCAGTGGATGAAGCTGCCAAAGAGCTCTGGGTTGAATGGATGAGGGAGGGGGATCTATAATTGGCTTCTGCAGAGAAGCCTCCCTCAAGAAGCCTTGATAACCCAGTAGCTGTCTGCCACTCCTCTGAGCTCCACAGAATTGTAGGTTTCTTTTAAAGATTTGACCATGGTTGTTTGAGCCTTACTTCCCTATAATTTTTAGGAGTCTCTTGTTTATAAGTGATAAAACCCAACTTAAATTGGCTTAAGTTTTAAAAGGGAACTTATAGGAAGGACTCTGAGTTACTATCTAAAGAAGAGTTGACAAAACCATTAAAATGGTAAGGAGCAGATGGCTCTCCAACTCCTGGAAATCAGGAATGTGTACACCATCAAATCCCTTCTCCCTGATCTCTGGTTCTCTCTGCCTGTTGACTTCATTTTCTTCGTGCAGAACAGCTTTGTCACTGAATCCCACATTTTATAACATATAGCTTAAGCAACTAAAGCCAAAGTTCCCAAAGTAACAAATTATTGGTCTAGTTTGGATCACATAATGATCCCTGGACCAATCAATTTTTTTCATTGGTTGGTAGCCAGGAGCTTGTTCGAACATTTCTTCTCCTATTACTGCAAAAAAAGGAAAGGAAATGGGACAATCTGTCTCAGGCATACCTTCTCCTCATCTTTCTGCACGTAGAGCTTACAGGGCAGGGCTTTTTATATTTTATCTCCCATAGGACCTAGTGCAGTATCTTGCACATGGCATGCCATCAGAATTAAAAAATGAATTTTGCCAGTGAAATTTTCTTTGGATCACTTAAAACTTTAATGCTCTGGATAATACTCCAGCATTTCCACATTAGTTAAGATTATCTCATAACTCTTTTCCTATTTAAACCTTGTTTTATTAATGCATTTAATTATCACCATTGAAGCTCAGTTTTTAAAATATAGGAGTGGTATCAGAATCTGAAACTCATCACAGCATATAAGGGGAATAGTTATTATGTCAGATTACCTGCCATTTTTATTACTAATTGTTTAATTATAACTACTAGTAGGTTTATACCTTTCCAAATCATGACAAACAGAAGAAGTACAACTAAGGTAATACTGAAAATCTCCAGCAGGGTTTTAAATCTAAAATATTCCTTTTCTAATCACAGACTCCTTATCGTCTGTTCTCTCTTTTCTCATTAATCAAAATTCCTCTTTAGCCTCATTAAACCTTCAGTACCCCAATTCTGATTCATTCATTCTCTCTCTCCATCTCTCCTTCTCTCCCTCTCTCTCAGATAACTAGATTCCTTTTGGCTCCAAATGTCTCCTATCAGATGGAAGCCAGAGTCGGTCTTTCTAGTGGGGATGTCTTACATTCAAGAATTCCTTATATCCCTCAACTTCCCATCATGGGGGAGGGAACTTTTTCCTCTGTTTACCCTCTTAGTTCTTCTGGATGACCTAAAAATTAAATTGACATGAGACAGATTAACAGGAGACAATATCCAAGTTTGTTACATATGTACATATGGGGGTTCCATAAGAATATGGGGCCACGGACAAATCAGACAGTTGAGGCTTATATGCCCTCTTGAACTAAGGAGAGAGGGGGATAGTTGTTTGGGGCTTCAAAGGGTAGGAAGGCAATTCACAAGGAGATGGTAAAGTAAATGTTTGCTGAGGCGTCTTTAACAAAGGGACACATAGAGGACTTTGATCAAAAGGGCCTTGCTAGGTTCCTGACCATCACACTCAAGTTCATATTAGACTATAGTTATTTATGATAATAGCTCCTTTCCTCAATCAGGTCCTTTATCTTTTGGCAGTTAGAGGGGATGTCAAAGGTTCTTCCTGAGTCTTTGGTTCCTTAGAAATAACCAGATGGGGGCTGGCCGAGTGGCTCGTTGGTTAAGAGTTGGCTTGGGAGCACTAGCTCTGTGCATCAGGGCCACCGGTTCTGATCCCACATGGGCCAGTGACGCTGTGCCCTCTACAGCTAAGATGGTGAACAACAGCTCGTCCTACAGTTGGGCTGCCAAGAGTCGCCAGCAGCAGTGTAGGCTGCAGCCCCTGCTGCAGTGGGCTGCTGTGAGCTGCCATGAGCTGGCATGAGCAGCCGTCCAATGGCCAGCAACTGATCAGCCTCATCCGGGAAGAGCGCAATGAGAATATCAACATGGGCCAGTGAAGCGACGTCTTCCACAACTAGACTTAAGAACAAAAGGACATCAACTTTCTGTTCCCCATCCCTGATTCCCCAATGCTGTTCCCTCCCCCAATTCCCCAATAAAATCTTAAAATAAAAAATAACCAGAAGGGCACTGGACTTATTAGGGAGATTGCTTCATAGATTGTGTAGATGCCTGACCACTGAGCTATACACCTGAAGCTGAAGCAGAATAATATTGAATGTCAACTATAATTAAATATATACATATATAGTCATAGGATGTAAAGCACAGCATATAGTCATAGGATGTAAAGCACAGAATATAGTTAATGGAATTGTAACAGCTATGTACGATGTCAGAGGGGTAGTAGACTGGGGAGCAGGGTTATCACTTTGTGAGGGGCATAAATGTCTACTTATTACACTGCTTTGTATACCTGAAACTAATAAAAAACTAAAAAATAACCAGCTTTAAATAATCAATATCCCAAAAAGGCATATTTTGGGGTGGCAAACTCTGTTCCCCTTCACATCCATGAAAATTTCCCCTACTCTAGTCTTACAATATCTTATTCCAAGCAGCCAAGCAATAATGGAGAAAAGTATAAATTTTTTTTATGTACAAATACGCACCAAATAATTGCAGTTTTTTTTTATATTGAAGACTGATTGTTGTTGTTTTTCTATTGAAACTTTCATATACTCGTTTTAAATCTTGCTGCTCCCCACCCCATCAATAATCTAAGTAGATTTAAGTCATATGGTATTAACTCCCTTCTCTTATTTTAACTTTAAAACTACACTTTCTCAGAGAACAATGTGCTTTTTAGTACTAAAGTTTTCTGTTCTATTTGTAATTCCACATCTTTTTCCTGATCCAAGACTTTATGTATTAGTTTGCTAGGGCTGCATAACAAATGCCACAGACTGAGTAGTTTAAACAACAGATATTTATTTTCTCGCAGTCCTGGAAGCTGGAAGCCCAAGCAAGACCTTGCAGATGGGCCGCCCTCTTGCTGTGTCCTCACGTGGTCCTGTGACCATGGTTCTTTTCTCAATGTGCCCCTAGTGTTTCTCTGTATATTCTAAGCTTTTATAAGGACACCAGCATAACTGGATTAGGGCCCACATGAAAGACCTCATTTTTTCACTTAATCACCTCCTTAAAGGGACAATCTCCAAAACACAGTCAACATTCTGAGGTACTGGGTATCAGAGCATTAAGTGTGAATTTGGGGAAGCACAGTTCAGTCCACAACACCTTGAAATTTCATGTATAATAATGCTTCTCAGTAAACTATCACCGTGTGCAAACACAGACACACACACACACACACACACACACACACACACACATTATCCCTTCGTTGTTTACCTGCTTCTTATCAGTTTACTAATGGATTTATTCTAAAGAAAAACTCTCTAGTTCCTTTTCTTTGTTTACATATTTCCTGTATCTTAGCATTCCCTCTTCTCGCCAATAATTTAAGTCTAACCCTTATTTCAAGTACTAATGGAATTTTACGTCTTAAACCATTTTTTTCCCAACTCCCTTAAATACCAGCAATGACTGCCACCTCCAAATTCCTGTAATCTTTACCTCTACTTTCACCTGCCTTCAGCTTCTATATTGTAGGACATATATGTTCTCTCAGCCTAAGTAGATTTGAAACCCCTTAGTTGGTTCACAATTTACTATGTATAATGGAAAAAATGAAAAACTATGGTTTGAAACCATAATTCGTTCTGAGGAGATTAGCACCTACAAAAACAAAACAAAACAAAAAAAACCTCAAAACACAGAAAAAACATATCAGGGCTTCTTCCAGGCCTTTGTTGTTTATGGAATAGAAATTTTGAGCATATTGGTGGGTTTTCAACATGGACAGATTAGCCAAGAATCAAGCTTTATTCGTCTTTCAACAGATATTTATTCAATGACTCTACTGTGATGTTGGGAAGTAAAACTGGAAAGACCGAAATTGTTGCTCATCATCAAGGGAGAAGAATTTGGAGTTCTTAAAGGCAAATTTGTGGGGAAGAACGAGGAAGAGAGGAAACAAGCCAACACAGCGTAGGAAAGGTTAGGATGCTGCATAGCCTGGCAGCGCTAATAACACAATTCCTGGTGGTAGAATGAAGCTCTTTAAGAAGAGCAGCATTGCATTTTACATTGATTGTATTCTGGAGAGGTAAATGCATGTGTAACTCAAGGAAGGGGGCTGAATTTCACATCTGCAGTGAGTGGGTAAGGAAGGAGACAGCCCCGTCAGCATGGTGGCAGGATTACCTAAATAGAGCATGTGTAGTATGAGCCGGATACTGGAATCAGGAGGGGTAACCATGAAAGCATAAGACACCTAAAAACGCACAAAGATTCTGCAGAATGAATTGCACATTTAGAAAGTTTTATTACTAGACATTTAAATCATAAAATGATCATAAAAAATAAAAGTATAAAAATGCATCCATGTGCATGCCAGCCAGCCTATGAAACACATTATCCATATATTTGAAGCTCTGTGTACCTCCACCTTTCCACTTCAATCTAGACATAACCTCCACCTTCAGTTTGATGTCTATCGTCCCCAAATGCATTGGAATTGGACGAATAGCAAAATGGGGTTTAGTTCAATTTTGTTTACATCTAAAAGAGAAAGACAATTCTGACATGTAGCTTATAAATGTATAATCCCTTTGTGCATCCCCAGGGACAAGCAGGCTGGTATATAATAAATACAAATCAGATACTCAGTAAATATGTAATATACCAATACATACACACACAAACACACACACACACACACACACACACACACACAGACCATTTATACATAAAATATATTTACTTATAAATATAATATACATATATATCTTGAATATTTGCTACTCAGTGACTTCAGGTTTATTGAACTGTCTTTCATTTTAACAAATAAATACAAATTACAAATCAATATGTTCATAAACAGTCTTCTTGGGGCTTAAAAAAATTTAAATATTAAATATACTCTATGATTTCTCTGATAGCCACTAAACCCACTTTCTTTTTGGCACTAGGCTCCCAATTACAGCATTTAAAATTAAAAGTTTAAATTGCTTTGGGTTTCCTGCTCAGTTGCAATTAATTTTGAAACTCATGTTTACAAGAACATTTTTCTCAAATCTCTCAGATATCAACTAAATGTAGAAACACTATTATCCAATGTTTGAAGTCATCTAAGACATTATTTTTCTTTGTGAATACTAAATACTTTTATGAGCAAATATCTTATTTAGAATATTGGGCTAAAGGATGGAAACACAAAATTCATTATTTTTCAGATTGTCCAGTGTATTTGGGGAAGAATATTTAACTTTCTTTCTTTTAAAAGATGATACGGGCCGGCCGAGTGGCGCATTGGTTAAGCGCTGGTTTGGGGATGTCAGCGGCCCCGGTTCGGATCCCACATGAGGGCCAGTGACACTGCCCTCTACAGCTAACAACAGCTCCACCTGGAGCTGGGCTGTGCGAGCCCCGGTGATGGTGTGGGCTGCAGCCCCTGCTGCAGTGGGCTGCCATAGGCTACAGTGAGTGGCCCGCAGCCAGTGTGAGCGGCTGGCAGCCAAGCGTGAGCTGCCAATAGCCGCGGTGAGCGACATCCAGAGGCCAGCGACCGATCTGCCTCATCCGGGAAGAGCTCAATGACGATACCAACAGTGAAGCAACATCCTCCGCAACTAAACTGAAGAACAAAAAGACAGCAACTTGTCTGTTCCCTTTCCCCGATTCCCCAACGCTGTTCCCCTCCGCCAATTCCCCAATAAAATCTTTAAAAAAAAAAAAAAAAAAAAAGATGATACTACCAACCAATGAAATATATCTTTAAACATTGAAGCAAGAAATAAGCAATGTCCTTATCTTAGGTGCTTGTGTTGTATGATTGCTGATAAACACAGTGCTGTATCTGAAGGTGATTTTCAAAGTCAGCTACGTGCATCCATAAAGAATCATTGCACGCAAAGGAATCGGAGGAACCAAACTCAAAGGAAAAGGGAACTTCACCTTGGCTAACTGTACTGCAATACAGTGGCTTTCAGGAATCTTATAACCTTACCCCTGCTAGTAAGGCCATGCACACTTAAGAGAGAGTGGGAAGTGCAGGTAACGTGGTGGGGATCCTTAAAATCAAATGTGTTTTAGGCAGACATCATCTTTCCACAAGACTCTCCCAGAGCTGTTGGAGGAAATAAGGCACCTCCAAGGAGAACGCCATCCCTGGGGGATCAGAATGGACAGCGGAGGCTCTGGGTTTGGGGTCCCAAGATGTTCAAGGATGACCTGGGACTCTAATCTGGGATTTCACGATGGATAATTTTTAAATGTAGAGACGAGTCGCTATATAGAAAAGCCTAAAATTTGTGTCAGGAAAAGTTTAAGTAAACTCGCCTGGCTGGAATGAAGCATGCTTGTAGTGCAACAGAGAGAAATAGATAGGATAGAGAAAGGAGGCTGGAGCCCGCGCATGGGGCCTGAAGGCCAACTTGACAGCAAACAACAAGGAACCCCCCTTCCTGCTCCCCCTTCTTCTTTAGGTTAGGGAAGGAACATGAGAAAATAGCATTTTATGGGTGTGCAAAAAAACTATAGTAGAATGAAGACATGTAAGTCATATTTTCCACATTCCCTTTTTTTTCTTATGTTGCTTGGATAATGGCGTCACCTCCTGTGATATGTTGGGAACCCCAAACTAAACCATTTTCAACTCCTCATTATAACTTCTACCCACCAACCAGGCCCTCATAATCTGATTTTCAGCCCTTTATACAGTGCCTCGACACCTAGCACAGAGTAAGTAGTCTGTTAACACGTGCTTGTTAAACAAACATATGCCTGAGAGAATGGGTTTGTTTCTTATGTCCTTCCCCTTTCCTTTTCTCTAGGTTCACCCTGTTCTGGCCCTGTTATTTGGTCTTTGTGCTAGTTTCTCTCCTCTCCAAACCATCCTTTCATGCGGCAACAAGAGTTATCATCCTCGAGCACAACAGCAATCATGTCACTACCTTGTAAAGAAGCAAAAACCAAAACACAAAAAGCCTGGAGATCCTTACAGAAAAAACAAAGTACAGATTGCTTAACAAGACCAGGTTCCCTGGGATATGGCTTCAGCCCATCTTTTTAGCCTCACTTCTTAATTCCTCCCTCTGCTTCCCCTGCCACATCCAATCCAAGCAACGTCTTCCCTTATTGCCCCTGTCATGAAAGTTGAAGAATTTTAAACATATAAATTGCTTACCACAACCCCGAGTGCATAGTAAGTTCTAAATAAACATAAGTGGCTGTTATTGAGATTATTATTAGTGTTCCTAGGTGCTTTTCTTCCTGATTTCCTAGGTACTCCCACTTCAGCCAATGACTTACCATATAATAACCTCTTTCTGATGGAATTCTACTTCTTCAATAAAGCCCAGTTCCAATATTGTTCTCAAAGGCTCAGCAACCTTTCCCAATTGCCTAATCAGGATCTCTCCTCACTCCATCTACCCATAGCTCTCTCTAGCTCATGTAGCGCTCGCTGAAAGCATTCTACAGGACAGTGGCAGGATGAACAGAGTCTCTCCACACACTCGCACTTTGGATGAGGCAAGATTTAAGGATTGTGAAGCGTCTACACTCGTATGACGCAGATGCCACTAGTTCAAACAGCCCTGAAGACCATTCTCAGGTACTGTGCTCATCCTTGGAATGTGAGCAGGACGGAGCCAGATGAGAATTAGAACAATACCAGAAATGGTTTTTCATAAGGAATAAGGCTGAAGATATCTTAAATGCTTTTCTTACTTGCAACGAACTTGTACTATCCTCTGAAAAAAAAGCAAATACTCACTGTGATGAGGTGTGTTTGTTCTTATGTAATTCATTAGGAAATTAAATGAATTCTCATTTTTCCACCTCAATGAAATAATTGAACTGTTTCCCTCTCTCATCCACCATGAGATCTTGGCTCATCCACCAACCCTTTGGAGCCAGCAAAGCTGAGGTAGAGTCAACTGGTTTTTGACTCAAATGTGATGCCTTGACTTTTATAAAAGAAATAAAGAATTTCTTTCTTGCTGGGGGATGGAGGGAGGGGAGACACAAAACCACAAGAGGGCCTGGAAAGAGGTGAGAGTCAGAAACAGGATGTATTCTAACCCCTGTGAGGCCCTGCTCCTGTGTGTAAGGGGATGAGTTAATCAGATGAGATCACAATTCCCAGCTCTGGCCTCCATGGCTTGTGGGATCTATTCAATCATTCCGTTCAACAACTGCTCAAATCATGAATCACTTTCTGTCCGTTGTGAGGTAGGATGTAAGAAGTGGACAGTAGCCAGCCCCTGACCAACCTCTAAGGCTCTTGAAAGTTCAGGGTGAGGTAGCACCCACTGCCTATCCCACTGCAAATTTCTAAATGGAGCCACATGCCACACAGAAAGAACCATGAACCAACAGGCCTCCTGAGCTCCATTCTCTGGGAGCTTGCCTGGAAAGGGTTGGGGACAAAGGGCCACTGCAGAGACAAATCTTATCTTTTTATTCTCCACATTGCCTATGCCTGTGCACATCATGGGTCTCGGGGTCTTCCCCAGTGAGTGCTCTTTGAGTTGCACTGACTTTCAGGAGGCCCACGGGTAGATGAAGAGTAGTGTTGAAAAGTGATTGGTGGCACTGGCACTTGTGTTGCCCAGACCCGCAGGAAGTGTCCCTGTACCAGGAGGCCATGCCTCAGCAATATCATGAATCAGTCGCTACTTATGAAAGCATAGCTTTGGGCCTTGCAGTGTGACCACTTCAGTTTTCCATTTCATCTTCTCCCTCCAGGAGGAAAAGGAACCATCTACGTGGGTTTCCTGTGGGATGTATTACAGTGTACATTCCTTTGGAATTGCTTCAATTTCTTGACATAGGGGAAATGGGAAATTCACCTAGTGAAGCAGAAACTCACATCTCCTGAAATTAACATGAAGGAGTCCTCAATTCCCTTAGGATTCACTTTCAGAGTTTCCTTGTGTAGTGGCCAAGGGTGTGCTTGAAAATAAAACCAGCACAGGAAGTTCACTGAGGTCCCTCTTTTCTCTATCAGATTTCACATTCCTTGAAGACAGTATCCATGTTCATGCCAAAATCCTCTAAGTCTGTGTGCTAAGGAAATGCTGGATCACTTGGTTGGTGCAGCTAAGATTTTCTAAGTTATTTGTCAATGTGGTCAGATACTTGTTTATGTGATATGATTTCAAAGTCCACAGGAGGCACAAAAAACAACAACAGGTCATTCAATAACTCTCAGTTGAATGAGTGAAAAATCCCTCAGCCCCAGGTTACCTTCCCCTTGATTCCAGTCACAGGACTTAAAATACAGACACATTCACTCCTTTCTTATTTGTTCAATGTAAAATGTTTGCCTTGGAAAATGGAAACTTCCCTAAATCATATTAGCAAATAATTCCACTCAATGTAGTTAATAAACATTTATTTACCCCTTCTATTTGTAAAGCACATACATGGTTTTGCGGATGAGAGCGCCACTTATGAATCTAAAAATCTGAGGTTGGGTGTTGGGTATCGCAGCTCAGCTGCTTACTAGCTGTGTGACTTCAGTCCAGTCAATGAACCTCTCTGTAAAATGAGAGTATTAATATAATAATCTGCACTCACAGCACTGCTGTGAGGATTAATTAAATAACATCGTTACTTTGCACAGACCTTCATCCGTGTCAGGACTTGATGACTGACGCTATTATTACTGTTTTTATCATCCTGGGTTTTGCCTTTGGTCTTCTTACCATAATGACTGCTGAAAAAGCTTCCCTGAGATATTAGCAGTGATTAGCCCGCTGGATCAAACTACTTTAGCAGAATAGCTGCTTAGTCATCTATCTGGGCCACATGGGACAAAGACAGAGAATTTTTGACACCGTGGTATAAACCTGAGTGGGAGGGCCGGCTGAGTGGCACGGTGGTTAAGCGCTGGCTTGGGAAGCCAGCGGCCCCAGTTTGGTTCCACATATGAGGGCCAGTGACACTGCCCTCAAAAAAAAACCCAAAAAACCAAGAAACTTGAGTGGGAAAAGCCCTGTGAAGAACCACACCACTAGATATTAGGAAGGTTCTGAGTGTTGGGACAAAGTGCACTCACCCAGAAAGACCTGGTGGCCACTAAGGAGAGATATGCAGACTGCGTCTTTCACTTAAGCCCAGCGAGAACCACTCTTGAACAGCAGTGTCGTCCATGGTTCTTCCCATTCTCCTCCATGGATATCTGCAGGTTTGGGGACAAGTGGAGCTTATTTCTGTATATTATTTCTGCCACTGTTTCCTTCTTTTATCTCCCTTAAAAAGAATTCTGCAGTAGTAAAATTTGAGGTCAAAACACATACGCATTTAAGACATTGTTTTTCTTCAAGTCCTTGAACAAATATTAACTCATTCATCATCTCATTCCCCCTGAGAATTGGGAAAGCAGAGGTTGGAATGTTCTAATCCCATCTATAAATTATAGTGCTTGTGGGATTTATTCACTGAAGGGTTTAAGACATTAGGAAGCTTTTCTAAATGTGATTTCTCAATTGCTATCAGGAGGACGTGCTCAAAAGGCATTTGCAAAGAGAAGAAAAGTCTAATGCCACTCTGCCATGATAATCGAACCAGCCATCTCACAGAGCAAAGGAGAAAGGCAGGTAGGAGGAGGGAGAGGAGGAGGGAAGGGAGGGACGACCAGGAGGGGGAGGGAAAGCCCCTTTCACTCCAGGCTTACGCTAAACAATTAGTTTACTACATTTTAAGTGAAAAGTTAGTTGAAAGGATAGTTTCCAACCATAAGCATTTTAAAGTAAAACATTCCAAAGATTTTCATGTGTACATACAAATGGCAGCAGGGTGCAACAAGTTGTGCCACTGAAAGTCGTTTTGAAAAACAGCAATGAGAGACATTGGTCAGCTAGGACAGGAATAAAAAGTGGAAACTTAGAAGGTTAGCTAATCTCTGCGTACGATTGCTGGGGTGAGTCAGGGCTCAGAACATATGATGAATGATGCCCCATGCAGTTATAGGAAAGGGATGTCACGCCTGGGAGCATCACCGTGGGCCCCTATCTAGGAAGCTCCTGGCCAGCTTTCCTGCCCCAGTGTGGCACCCTCTACTCTCTTTGCTCGGGACCTATGGGCCTTGCATTCTTCGGCCTTACTGACATCGCTTCATGATTTCTCCATTATCCTAGACAGTCTTGAAATGGGCCAGGCCTCCAGATTTCCCCCTTTCTTCTCTTCCTTCCATATCCCTCACGCATCCTCAAACCTTGTTCCTCTTTAGATTTTACTGATCACTACAGAGAAACAGGCTGGGAGTTACAAATATGAGAAGTTATGCAGTTGACATAAATTTTGAAGTTACACTGTCATTGTCCTGAGTATGTAGAGAACTTTTTAATTACAGATTATCATGATGACTCCCTCCTCTGTTGGAAAACCAATAGAACCCTTGCCCTCACTCTGTTGCTAAGGGAGAGCCCAAGGCTTGGAGTAATAATAGAATGGATAATGGCAAATTCAAATGTCCCCAAGACTAATGAGCATGATTTACATATCAAGGGAAGTCCAGGGAGATGACCCCCAACTCAGTGTGGTCCCTTTGGCCACAGAAAAGGTCACTTTAGGCTAGAGGTGATGATGATGGTGATGATGGTGATGATGATAATGATGATGATCTAATCTAAACAAATCCTTTCTATCCCATGTCATCTGTTCTACCTGACCTCAGGGGGGATCAGCCATATATTTTGTACTATTTCTCCAGCTGGATAGATAAATACAAACTGGGGCTCCAGGCCCCCTAATGGCTCACAATGATGGCATTTTTCAA
The DNA here is from genome assembly GCA_033961575.1 of Aselliscus stoliczkanus. Classification (NCBI taxonomy): domain Eukaryota; kingdom Metazoa; phylum Chordata; class Mammalia; order Chiroptera; family Hipposideridae; genus Aselliscus; species Aselliscus stoliczkanus. The sequence goes on from CM066731.1 coordinate 158,070,652, forward strand.
AGTCCATTGGATGGCCAGGAAGCAGGTTTCTCCACCACCATTTCTGAAGAGCACCTCGCCACCTTCCTGAACAGACAATACATTATACTCTAGTAAAGTTTCTAACATTCAGGAAATTGTCCCAAAGGCACCAAGGGATACAGAAATATGACTTGATGAGTCATTTCCCACTGAAGACTATGACATTGGCTCCATCGTAGTAATCCATATTCCTCCTACTAATATGGCTTTGACCTTGTTTGAGGGAAATGACCATTTTCACCTTATTATGCTGAGGCTGAATTGAACCCCGCCACGACTTGGGTTTCCTCACATTAGAGAAAAATGAATGATGTAAGTTCAAACCACATCTCTCTAATCTAAAGTTTTCTTACTTGACACAAGCTACCTTTTACCAGTTACAATTATAAGAATAAGACAAGACAGCATCTTGCTTAAGCCTCACAAAAACTCTACAAGAAAGGTATCTTCATTTCTAGAGGACACTGAATCCAGACAGGTTAAGTCATTTGCTTAAAGTCACATAAATTTCCCAGGGTGAATCTGATTTGAAGCGCGATCCATCGGACTATGTTATCTCTGTCAGTGCCACTGTGGCAATGTCAACAACATGGCACAGGCCACCATTTGCCATCTCACACCATGACAGGCATTAGAAGTTGATTGTGATGCTTCTCTATGGAACTAGTCTGTTCACTGCAGCATCCTTCTCTAGCTCTCCAGCAGTCAACGCAGGTTGATCAGAGTGGTTGTTAGGTTGCTTTGTGATTTGTCATTCCTATCTCCAGCCATTCCTTGACCAGTTCACTTCAACATCAGTACCACTGTTCACCTCCTAATGGAGACATATCATCACAGGACAGTAGTCCCATGCATCTGAGGGAATGGCTTTCCTACCATGGTAGCTGAAGAAACACTTGCTTGTGTCTTAGTGAAAATATTGGCTATTTCCCTCTCAGGTTTAACAGCAGGAGGTTTCTACCAAAGAGAAAGAAATGGAACTTGCAACAGGTCACATGTTCCTGACCACCTTTAACTTCTAACGGTGCTTATGCCCATGAGTGAACACATCTGTACATACACATCCACACAAACACACACTCCACCGCCCCTCCTTCTGCTCAACTTTGCACATGACATTCAGAGTAGGAAAATTATAGCACCATTGTTAAAGCCAACTCCATACTTACAGTGTCATTGCTTTTATAAGACCTCAGTAAGGAGTGTAAGTGTAAGGCCCCATTAGTCCCTCCTTGTAGAAAGACAGGCAGGGAGTTCAATATTTACACTCTAAATCACTGACAGAGACTATAGTCAAATGTAAGGCTCCCAGTACTGGGCTTGCCTCTTCTAGTATAAGATGCACTACCCTGCATAGTCAAAAGAAGTCATTTATCTTTCAGTTTTCTCGGAAAATACTAAAATTTGACAGTCTCCATGCTAATCCAGGGAAACATAAAAATCTGTTCTCTTCAGAACTGGAAGATATCATCCTAAAACAAATGCCAAAATGTCCAAGATTTTGCTCCTTAATAATTAAAGTTCATGGATCATTGTAGCAAAATTAACCCCATAGAGTTCTAAACCCTATCTTTTAAAAGTTCATTACTATGTTGTTTATTTAACATTGACTTGACACCCAAGGAAACTTTTGAGTCTTTCTTAAATAAGTTTCCGAAGAATTTTCCTCTTATAAACAGGAAAGCAAGTCTGGCCTGGGCTAAGTACCCTGGGATACCAAACACTGGAATAAGCTCGCACAGAGATGGCAAACAGGGCTTAGCTATGGCCAGGCTGATGATTCCACTTTGTGTTCCAGCTGCCATGCACACGACCTCACCTCCGTCCAGCCGCCCCCAGCTCCTCCGTGGTGGTGAGGCCCGGGAAGGAGGCTGATCTCATGTGTCTACCAGGCACGTTACTCATCAACACCCTCATAATTCCCAGATGCTCTCATACTCTCTGTGAAATAACAAGAAGCTCTGTCTCTTTGGAGCCAACACCCTAAAACTGCGTATGATATTAACCGATGCCTTGCACGGGGGCAAAGGGGCCCTTGCAGAACTCCCACAGTCCGGGAAGCAAATAGGCCCTTCCAACCAGACACTCAAGCCATCTCACACTCAAATCCTTTCTCAGTAGAGCCTGAGTGTCACATGATAGTCTGCCTGTCTGCCTCCATGCACCTCTCCATAAAGACAGATCATAACCTCAATATTATGTTTGCTGTATATAGCCAAAGGATGGCCAGCTAGTCAATGACAGATAAGATCCCACGAGAGGGACAACCCAAGCCAGACACGGTCGAGTGGGTGCTAGTGGGTGCCAGTGGGTACCCGCGGGTACCAGTGGGTGCCAAGGGAGAAATCAGGGAGAGGAGAGAAGGGGCCTAAACCCCTTGCTTCAGGTTCTGGCAGCCTGCCTGTGAATTGACCTGTTGATGTGATAATGGCTGTCCTCCCTGCATCCTTATCAGTGAGCCTTGGCAGAGGAAGTTCTGTCTCTGAAGAGGTGCATAACAATAACCTTATGGGACCTCTGGTAATGGCAGCTTGCAGGTGTGGGTGATTTGGCCTTGAGCTGTGTTTTTGGGTGTGAGACACACAGACCTTGGAAGCTACATTGAAGCTACATTGACCCTTGCTTATGTGTAAGATATAAAAGGGACAGTCAGGCCCGATTTGGGGCTCCAGTCCACGGGGCTGGGGTCCCCTGGCCCCGAACTGTCTCCTCTCCTATTTTGTGTGTCTCTCTCTTTTCCTTAACCTTTCACCGTCCCTTCTCCACACCCACCTAGCTCAGTAATGTGGGATGTGACACCTGAGAAAAAAAAAAGTCCTCTTGGATGATTCAAGTGGAAGACTCTTCCCTTGTGAAAAACGAAATGAGAAACTTTTAAAGCCCTTGTTAATATGATGTTGATCAAGATCTATATCAGACGAATGGGAAAAGAACCAGCCTAAGGTTGCCAAATTTATTTTTAAATGGAGACTCATTTCAGTTCTGGGGCAGATAGAGTTGCATTGGAAGGGAACTTGGCCTGTTGCAAATAACAGTTTTATGATGCCTTCCTATAGTCTAGACAAGCAGATGGACCAGTTCTAAAAAAAAAAAAAGTCTTTGTATTTATGTCTTGAGAGATATTTATCTACATCATAGGGTCTTTGGAACAAAGAGCGGTTTCCTCTTTCTACAAAGTTTGGCGTCATTATTATTTTGATAGATAATCATGCTCGCCTGTTGCCAGATGACTGCTGAGTTATGTTTTCTATATATTTTTTAAAGCCTTTGCTTTTGAAAACAAGTTGTGGGGGTTGGGGGGGCAGGGGTGAAGGGGGACCAGACCCTCTCATCCATTCCCTTCCTGACTGTGAGAAAACATGGGCCTGGGAATTTTGTTTTCTATAATTCCATCTAGTTTGAAACCAAAAAGAATACATTTTTGGAGGACAGACCACAACACAAGAGGGAGAGTGGTGGAGGGGGGTGGGGGCATAAAAATCTGATAGGTCAGCATTTGGCTCCAGAGGAGCCAAAGTAGAGAGGATTCCACAGTGCTGTGTGTTTTCTCTTTCAAGTCTTGCTTTTGTTCCCTGCCATCAGGAAATGCAGTAGACATTTGTCACCAGCAGCTCTTTGGAGACTTCGATGTTTTTTTCTCCCAGGGTCCAAAATGGGACTTCAGACACGAAAGAGTCGGATTTTGCAAAGCAGCAGCATTTTTTTGTAGTGTTTATAAGACAGGCTAGAGGCTGTGAAGGCAGACTTTGGGAAATAGTTTAAACAGTTCATAAATCAGATGTAATTGAAAAGGATAGGGTCTGCTTTCTGAAAGCCCTGGTAACCTTTCTTTTATAATCTCTTTACTGGGGCAAAATTGTAATGTGTGTAAGGACCAGGGGTCTAATGAAGTCGGGGTGCCTCAGGTCACTCAATGTAATTTGTTTTTTCTGGCCAAATCATGAAACAGAACTGCGTTCTGCTCCCCGTTAACATTTCTATGATATGATCTCTTTTGATACTGTCAAGTGGGTTATGCCAGGCTGCATAACATTACTGATAACAAAGTTCTTTGGAAAAAACAAATTTTTTTTTTTCTTCTTTGCACACACCTAAAAACAGCAGCTGAAATCAGCTGGGGTTCTTGGCTAGCCAGTAAGCCAAAATTGTTTTTTATATGAAATTTCTAAGAAGCCCCAGACACATGATGCAAAGCACTTTAACCCCCTATAAAAACTGGTGGAGTTTTTAGAGCTTTTAAAAACTATATTTGGTAAACTGATCAAAATGCATTTTCATATGAGGAACCTAACGCGTTGCCTAAGATTTCCCTTTGAGCTTAACATGTTATCAGTTGGAGTATAAGGAGCAAGTCTGGGGGACTGATAGGGTTCCCAGCTCCAGAGAGAACCTAAGACACCAAGAGCTCAGAAGAATAAAGAGTGGCTCAAGAGTAAAGATCAGGCAAATACCAAAGAGAAGAAGAGTCAGGTTCTAAAGGGCAGCCATTTCCTAAATGCCAACCAAGAGGTAAAGCAAGGGGACTGCTTTTTCCTGGCTGCACCATCAGAGGAGGAGCCTGATCAAAGCTGGATGCCAAGTGAAAGCGTAGTTAGGCACCGAGTTCTAGGGTCTGCATGGAAGGCCAACCAATTGATCATGTCAGCTGTTTTTAATGACAACACTTCTTTTGCACCAATATCTCTTCCTTAAAGTAGCAATCTTAGCAGGCTGTCCCTTTACACGATGTGCCCTATTCTCCAGAGACCTTGAAGACTATGCACTCTATGACATTACCTAAGGAAAACTGGAATTGGCTGATGCATATCACAGTCACGTGGGCAGTTGGGATTCCTGGGCCACGGAGACAACACACTTTCTGCTGTATGCCAGATTGACACGTGGCCATCTTTTGCATAACCTGGTTTCCTCATGGACTTTGTTGTTTGCGGTTCATCTAGGCTATCAAGAGAAAAGAGACCATGCTCAGCTCTATCTTGTATCAACCACCAGAGACCTGGCTTCTAGGCAGGGACTGGCTAGGGGACAGGCTCTTTTCTCTTAATGACTTCAAACCTTACTCTTCCAGAAGCCGGCCCTCATTTTGACAATGGCTGCCTCCGAACGAAGTTGGTCTTTGGTGTGGTAAAACAGAATCATCTGCTCAGATTACATGTCCAGCCAAACTCAGTGCCTGAGAGCCTTATTATAGGAATTATCTGGCCCTTGAGAGCTCCAACTGAAAGTGCTGAAATGCCATACTGACATTTTACCTCAGACTTATAACCACCTCCACTCAAAGCAGGATAGATCTCTGACAGGAGTCTTTCTCCTGTTCAAAGTCAACAGTGTGCAGCGCCTTGACCTGCTGAATAATCTTCCACGTCCTGATGGGAGGAGAAGGGGCAGCAGAGGAATAGGTATAGAAAGAAGAACCAAAACTGTGTCCACAGCATTGGGAAAAGAGAAATCACAGCACACAAGTTCAGTGGAAAATGTCTAATGAATCTATCAGCTTCAGTTTATCTACCCAGAGCCATAGTTAGGAAAGAAAGTGAAATAGCAGGACCACATGGAGAGGCTCAGAGGTGAGTCCTCTGAAACTGCAGCTGGAAGGATTTTGTAAGAGTTCTGGTACCACACCCATAGATGCTACCATATCTACTCTCTTGCTACCATTTAGCACTACCAAATGTCACAGGATCTCTATGTCTGAAAGCTTCCAAGCCCCTCAGCTGAAAGACCACAGAAGCCAAGAAAGTTTAGGGCTATCTTTGATACCCACAAATTTGGTGACAGGAGAAATGTCTACATTTCTGCCTTAACCACAAGTACGAGTTTTCAACACACGTACATCAGTATTAACATGGTGTAAACACATGTCCACCAGAAAAACCATTCAGTACTGGTGGTGCACATCCCAGCAAAATGCCAGACTCAAAAAAAGACATGATAATTGCTTTTGAGGATAACACTGAGAGGGTAAAATGTCTTCCCTCTCTTCTTCTGCCATGCCAAATCCTGAGGGTAAGGCCTCTGGAGATGGAGGCCATGCCCTTACGTGCCCTTGGGCACCAAGCTCCAACAAAGCAGGATGGAGACTCCTCACTGCTGATGTATTGCTGGCATAGCACCCAGCCCGCTGTGGAGAGGAAAGTTGGGGAGAGGTGAGAAGCTGTCTTCTTTCTGTTCAGAACACATTATTCTTAAGGATTGAAAGAGAGAAAGGAGCTTAGGAAACTCACATAGCGAACAATTTTCTTTGAAAACAATGTTTACCCCAAGGTTTCCAATATCCCTAGGGTTCCAGGGTGAACCATACAGGGCTCCAGGAAGTGTGCAACTTCCAAAAGAAAGACCTACAAGGTTGAGTTTGCACTGAAGATGTATTTTTGTTGATTTATTTCCAGCCCTGGTCATAAGGGATAAAATTATTATGGGACTGTAATAGTTATTTTCCCTTACAATTCTTACCTATTATGTATAATTCTTATATATAAAAATAAGAAGAGAAGAATAATTCCATTACTGAGATGTGGTGGCAGATATCCTCCACTTACAATGTTTTTACTAAAGAAAATGATTTAACATTTTAAAAACCAAGATCTGTTCAATAAATCAGATAATAAGGTAGGCTACAGCTAGAAAGATAAATGATGGTTGTACAAGAGAGCTGCTAGTATTGTAAGTAATGCTGCCTGTAGGGATACTAAACACTCAGTCAGAAAACTGCCACAGTTGTTGGTTTCCAATCAGCTTTTTCAAATCCATAATGTTTGAATGGGTTTGTTTTTCTTAACTGAAACATTTTTTAGTCAATAATAACCAGTCTCTACCATGCTTTAAAAGGGAACGCATTACAATTCCCCTCTTAGAGTTTTCCTTACGCCTTACATGGCATGGTGAGTCAGCAATGTTTTTTTTGTGTGTTTTTTTTTTTTAATTCCAAAGCATTAGAGAAGAGGCTGAGGGAAATTGTCTGTAACTGCTCAAGGCAGCATCTTTATCCTTCTGCCAAACACAGGGTTGCCAGCTGGCTAGCCTGAGCACTCTTTAGTCCTGAGAAGAATCACGTATGTGTCGCTGAAGATAGACACAAGTTGTTCTGTTTTAACCTGAATCATGTGCAGAATAAACAGCAAAATGTATAAACCTTGTTAAGTCGGCTGGCAGTATAAACCACAGAATAAATTGGGAAGGAAAAGTTTCTCCCTTCATCCCCCCACCGAGAGCACAGTGTGCAGGACTGATCCCAAAGCAGACATCTGCGCCCCTATTCTCAACCACCACCACCCCCAGCTCGGGATTTATATCTGCTTTTTCTGGACAGACGATTATGTTCCAAAGCAGTGATTCATAGATTTGATTCATTGGCTTCAATCTTCACTGTTTTTGCCCCTAACACTTTTACTATCATTTCCTAATATTTTATCATCATACCATATTTGAAATTCCAATATAATTTTTCATAATTAGAAGGTAACTGTACAAGTAAACCGAACAAAATCAAAATAATGTCCTTAAAATTTAACTAGATACTACTACCTACTAAAAGCTCTGAGCCTGAGGCCTATTCTGTCTCTTTTTAAAAGGGAGCTTAATGTGTTAGAAAGGCATTAAAGGCACATTAGATCCAAACTGAGACCTCCCCTTAATACATTCAGAAGGATGGAGAGAGACTTTTCCAAGGAAAATCTCTCATTTTGTGCAATTCCATTTCATTGAATGCTATGTCAATTTTATGTAATCCCACACAAGATCAGCTTGGGTACCACTTGGAATCATCTTGTAAATCCTACACTTTGGGAAACAGAATATATCAGTGTTTCCCAAAGCGTATATGGGAGATAACCTACAACAGATTAAAATGCAAATTATCTGGCTCCACCCACCGAGTCTTCTGGGATAGGTGTGGAAATCTGCATTTTTAAGAAACTTCCCAGGTGATACCTAGATACACAAATATTTGTCCAGATTTGTTATTTTCAACTTTCATTAGCCAAGGGATCCTTTCTTCCCATAAAATGCTACATGGACTAAGATAAAAAGCAGATAATAATGGGACCCTTTCGTTGAAGCAGGACAGTGGGGCATGGAGCCAGAGTTGCAGCTTCACCTCCTGCAATCTCCAGGGGCTCCTCCACGGAGCTCCCCGGGTTCTGCAGAACAGAATGTGGAAAATTCTCTTCTCTACCTTTCCCTTCCGCTCTTCCTCCCCTGATCTCCACTTCCTCCCACAATCAAAAATTGCCTGTAGCTTATTTGTTTTCAGATTGAGAAATCACTTAAGGGAATCCTCCATGTTACCTGGCAAAGAAGTATGAAAGCTGAATATAAATGTATTGATTGGAATTGAACCTGACTCATTTCATTATAAAGTAAAGGTATAAATACCCTAATATGGGTATTTGTTAAATAGATAAAAAACATACAGCTATTTCACAAGATAAAAATAAAATAGTTAACATATTAGAAAATGTTCAGAATCATAATAATCAAACAAAAACAAATAACATAAGGTGTTATTTTTTGACTTGTCAAATTAGTAAAGATGTTTTGAATGATACTTGGCTCAAATGAGGGTATGGTAAAGCCAACATTCTTATATACTGGAAAGCTAATAAGTACAGTCTTTCAGGATGTATTTTAAAGTATTTTTTCCTTTATTGCAACACTTTATACTCTATGAATCCATTATGCAGAAAGATTGATGCACAGTTCTGGAACTAGACAGTGGGTGATGGTTTTACAAAATTGTGAATATACCTAATATCACTAAATTGCACATTTTAAAATGGTTACAATGGTAAATTTATATTATGTATATTTTACCACAGTAAAAAAAATATTTAGGAACAAAAGTATTTTTTTATTATTACTTATGACAATAAGAATTTAAAACGGCTGAATGTCCAACATTAGGAGTTATTACTACATTATGGTGCTTCTTGGGAAATGCTTTTGATAACTTAAATGGGAAAAAAAGGATGTGAAGCTATATATACAATATTACCTCAGCCGCTTCTTCAAATATAGAGTAATCTAGAAAGAAATATGTTAAAATATTACTAGTAGTGGATTCTAGAAGAGTGGTGGAATTCTAACACCTTCTCTTTTCTCTTTACACTTTGAAAAGCTTTCTGAAATTTTTTCAAATTAGCACATCATTTTTTTTTTTTTGAGGGCAGTGTCACTGGCCCTCATATGTGGGACCCGAACCGGGGCCGCTGGCTTCCCAAGCCAGCGCTTAACCACCGCACCACTCGGCCGGCCCAGCACATCATTTTAATAAACAGAAAACAAATGAAGTAAATAATTTCAAAAGAAAATAAACTATGGACTATATGCCAATCTCCATCAAGGTGCCATTAATTAACAAAATAGAAAGTGTTACTCTCTAATTATAAATTATTTTTTAATTATTAAATTTGGCATGAATGAAGATACAAAATAATAATAGCTAATATGTGTATAGTACAGGCATTGTTTTAAGCACTTAACATATATTAACTTACAACCCTTTATGATGAATATTATTATGATTCTCATTTACATCTGATTTAATGGAAGCATAGAGAAGTTGAATAGCCAGCTCAAGATAAGGCAGTAGGTGAAACTAGGATTTGGACTCAGACATTTTTTTGCTCCAGAGTTTATTATCATCTTAGTCACTATAGTATACTACCTCTTGGGGAAAAAAAATTTTTTTAAGCAAGCAAGGAAGTGTATTAGTTTCCTCTTGCTCCTGTATCAAATTACCACAAACTTAGTGACTTATAGCACAAACTTATTATCTCACAGACATAGCTTTCAGAAGTCTACAATGGGTTTGCACAGCTGCATTCATTTTAAAGACTCTAGGGGAAAATCTATATCCTGGTCTTTTCTAGCTTCTAGAGGCTGCCCACATTCCTTGGCTGATAGCCCCTTCCTCCACCTTCAAAGCCAGCAGGGGAGCATCTTTTCTGCTCTCTGATCTCCACTTCCATCCCTACATCTTCTATACTCTGACCTCTTGCCTTTCTCTTATAAGAAACCTGTGGTTATATTAGACCCACCTGATAATCCACGATAATCTCCTCATCTCAAAATGTTTCATTTAATCACATCTGCAAAATCTCTTTTCACCATATTAAGTAACATATTCACAGGCTCCAGGCATTATGATTGAACATCTTTGGGGCCATTTTTCAGCCAACTATGGGAAGGAAGGAAGGAAGGAAGGAAGGAAGGAAGGAAGGAAGGAAGGAAGGAAGGAAGGAAGGAAGGAAGGAAGGGAAGGAGGAAGGAAAGATTCTGTTCTAATTTCTATTAATGTGTAGTAAAACATTTTTTCCGTACATCATAATTTTGTTCATCAGGAAGTTGGGCAGCATCCATAGGGTGATTCTTTGGTTTCAAGTTGCATTTTGTTTCAAGTGGAGGTCATTCAATAATATTTAGCTGGCAGGTGAGATGGTCTGGAAGATATAGACAAGCTCACTCACATGATTGCTTTTTTGGTGCAGATAATAGAAAAGCTGGGCTCAACAGGGACTGTCAGCCAAAGTGCTCAGACATGGTGCCCCCAGCATGGCAGTCACAGAGTAGTCAGGCTTCTTACATAGTGGCTCAGATCTCACGGAGAGGGTGTTCCAGAATACTCTGAAAGCCACAAGGGTCTTCTGACTAGCCTCAGAAGCCTGGGAATGTTACTTTTACTTTATTCTATTGGTCAAGCGTGTCTCTAAGGCTAGCACAAATTCAAATGGAGAGGAACTAGAGTTCACCTTTCAACAGGAGGAACAGCAAAGAGATAGAAGCCATCTTTAATCTCCTATGTTCTCTAAGTATAAAATTTCAGCTAACAAGGTGTGCATGGTGAAAGCCATCTCAATGGAAAATATGGGGAGTAGGTAGTTCTAGCACCTGTCAAATAACCAGAGAACATTCTGATGAGTTTAGATTGACCTCGGAAATGACTTTTAAATCTCTCTGATTTTAAACATTATACATTTTCCTTAGATATGTTTTGGTTTGTTTTTTTTCATTTGTTTTGGTTTTGGTTTTCTTCTACCATTTTTTTTAGTATCAAAGTCTATCAAGATGAAGAATCATGAAAACTCACTAGCTCATGTTTTTGTGTATTTTATTTATAAGGCTCTGTCCATAAAACAAATTTATTTAAAGCATGCCAGGAGAATAAAATCATGTCCCCACCTATTATTGGGAGACAATGATGATGAGGTTAAAGACATTTCTGTTGCTGCTCATCACCATGTCTGAAATATAGCCTTCTATTTCTTCTTTGTCTTGATAGAAAGCACAACCTGTCTAGATTTATTTTTCTTTTCCAACATAGCATTGGCTTTAATACTGATATATGTGGTATGTTTGTAAATTTGAATATATATCTTTCTTTTCTTTTCTAATTCCTTCAAGGGAGTATGGGCATAGCTAATTCCATACTAGGACAGATTTGTTTTAAGTTAGAAAAAAAAAAAGAAATGAACTAACTGAAACATCTTTCCTTAAGTCCCCTATATGAGTGAGACATTGAAATTCTTTTATACCCCCCCCCAAATTGGAGATTCATCCCTGGAAAGGGATGTGGTATCTCCCCCAAATTTGAGTATTTGAAGTGTGAAGCACTGGGTAACATTTAAATTGAAACAAATAAAGAATAAGGTGAAAGGGATATATTGGTTTCCACAATGTACATTAAAATCCTTTTATAGATAATTGTGACCCCTTGGCAATACTGCAAAGATTAGGTGCTCTGAGAAATGTGTTAAAAGGGTTTTCTGTAAAAAGAAACAAGCAGAGGATTCAGTCCCAAGGGGGTTAAACTGATTTGATTATAGATATTGAGCAGTTGCTCTGCAGAGAGCTTTGGATCAGGGCCTCTCCACTTCCTGTGTTGCACACAGTCTATTAGATAGGCTCTCCAGTGGGATGAAGAAAAGAGTAGGGAGCCCAAATGACAGGGTGACTAATTCTGCTGGGTGGAATCGAGGAAGGTTCTAGGGGAAGGTAATGTTTCACTTGGGAGATGAGTAGGACTTCAATAGGCAAAGAAGCAGTGAAGGGGGCACTCCAGACAGGAAGAATGCCCTGATCCAAGCCACAGAGTCCTGAAGTAAGGGTGTACATATATTTAAAGGATCATGGAACAGCCGCACATAGAGCAACTTACACAACTCTGAACAGAACAACTGCCAATGTGCTTTTGCAAAACAACATTCTAATTTTACTTTGGTTTTCATAATGACAAAGTGATTCATTAGTTCCTATTACACATAGCAATTTCAAAACGATAAAACACCGAGAACCCTTTTTTAATTATGAAAGTTCAAAAAAAGGGGAACTTGAAGCAAATCCACTCTTTCTACTCAGCAAGTATGTGACCACAGAGTCTCTTGGCCACCCTACACATGGCACCCATCCACCCTTGTTCGAACAAGCTTAAGAGTAAGATAAGCACATCTCTGCTTTATAAATATAGTAGAGCCTCATATGTGCACCAGAACTTATTTTATAGATTTAGATGGACCCCGCATCAACTTATACCTGCCAAGGCACAATCAACTACATTCGTTAAAAGCACAATTCAGGGGCAACTCACGTGAAAAAGAAAAACTAAAATATAAAAATAACTGATTTCCAAAATTAATATATGAGGTAATTGTTTTACATTCATTTCATCATTGGTTTCACTTAAATTGTGAGTTCCAAAATGCAGTTTAATTTACCAAAAGCTATTTTCATACTGGAATATATTTTGTGTATAGAGCAGAGCACCCCAAGCGTTGTTTAGTGACCAGCAACAGAGAATGATTCTGGCTGGCTTAAACTGAAAAGGGAATTCTTTTAAGAATATTATTCAAGACACCAAAGAGAGTGTTGGAAACAGAGCTCAAAAACAGTGGTTTAAAACAAACAAACAAACAAAAAACAGCTGGAATCCAGATAGTAGGAATTAATAGAGAATGCCGCTGATAATCATCCTTCATATCTTTCCTTCAGCTCAAGATTCAAAGTCCCTGGATAGAAGGTCTGATTGAGCCAATTTGGGGCAGTTGCCCAGAGATAGTCAGGCACTTAAATTATAGTGTCATGGAGGCTACACAGATTCCTGGAAAATGATTTCCTCAAAGGACATTAGCTTTGTTATCAAAGAGGCTAGAGAGATGGTGGTGGCCAGAAGACTGAGATGTTCACTCTAAAACCTAATGATACTCTGTGCTTAGTCCTGACCCATTACATCAATGTGATGCAGAACTTCCATTGGGCCGAGAGCTTTGTTTTTGTCTTCTTTCACCCTTCCATGGCCCAATCTGTTCTGAAGAGTTCAGTAGAAACTTTTAGAATCGACTTTATTAAGGAATCTTCTAGATACACATTTGTTAGCTAGTTGAGGTTTTTGTGTGATGCATTTTACACACTAAGCAATTTACTCACTCCTCTACACATAGCCTAAACAGTGTCTTCTGAGCACAAAACATGAACAAATAAAACAGAAACTTATTTCAACAGGTTTGTTCTCTTACATTAAGGCAATAGTCACGTTAAACCAGTCAGATAATTTAAATATGTCCACAGATGGAGAATATTTTTAAAACTTAAAAAGAGAAAGGGTTAATAAAAAAGATTTTTGGTCTTTGGTGACAAACACTGCATTAAACAGATATTTTCCATATGTTACTGGTAGTTTCAAGCAACATGCAAATTTATCTCAATGTTCTCTATGAATTTAGGTAGATTTTTCATTAGAAATCTACAGTACATACAGTATTTGTATTTTTCCATAGAATGGGCAACTGAGGTAAGGTAGAATGACTTCCACTATGAATATCTAGACATGTTGGATTAAAAAAACGATTAAAAAATTGACAATTGGTTTTTAAGTGCCCAGCTGAGCTCATAAGAAATAAAGAGGATATCCACGGGCAAAGAAATAAAAAGGGGACAGAAAGGCCGAGGGTGTACAAACCCATGCCACACTGGCCCTGGGCGGGGATGCAGAGAGGCCCACATCACCCTGAGAAATCAGCCCTGCTCCATCTACACAGGACAGGATAAGAGGTGTTGAGGCTGTGCAAGGGGGACAATTGCAGCTGAGGCTTTTGCATGAAGCTGGAACCCTAAAAGGCTACAACCTCAGTCTAAAGAAATTGGACAAACGCCACCTCTCGTCCCAGGGAAGAAGCAGTGAGGCTTGTCTGGCCCCTAGGATCTGTGGTGGGAAAAGGACAGTTTCCCACGAGAACCAGAAGCCCCAAGCCCATACCACACCTAGGCTTGGACACTTAGTTTATACTTTCCTTGAGATATGGGATTCCCCGGTGTGAGAGTGACATAGACATTGCTCCTGGGCTGGTTGTGCATGTTCCTTAAAGAAACAAATGTGACATTTCCCTTGAAGGAAACTCCACTGGAACTATTACAAGGCATGCCCACACCGGGGGATAGGGGGGTGGGATAGGGGATGGGGGTGGGGGGTGGAAGTCTGCTAAAGTTAAAATTTCAATAAAAAAGACATATAATATATGTAGTAAAGATCAAATATGAGTGAGGGTCCAAAGATCTCTCAGAAAATTTTCACAGAAAAGCAAAAATCATTTTCCAATACTTTTATGCTATCTGAATGAGTTTATAATATAAGCAGTTTAAATGGTTAGAGAGATTAAAGAAGGAATAAAGTCTATGATGAAAAAATAAGACTATGACAAAAGAACATGCACGATTTTAAAAGGAACCAAATAGAAATCTTTAAAATACAACATAAAATCTGAAAATTTCATGGACTGGTTGAATAACAGATTGGACCCTGATAAACAGAAAACTAGCTAACTGGAAGGGAAAAAAAAATCTTTGAATGTAGCATGGAAAGTAAGAAAGATGGAAAATAGGCGGAAAGGTCCAAAATACATACATTTAATAGGATTTTTAGAAAGGTTCATAGAGAAAATGAAGAAGATTCAAAGAGGTAATATCTGGACTTGAAAAATGATTTAATTACATTGAAGTTTCACAGAAATCCCAGAAGGGGGAAAATAGAAATATATCTATACTTAGATGCACTGGAGCAAAACTGTAGAACACAAAAAGAGAAAAATCTTAAAATCAATTTTTTTTAGAAAAAGATATATTTACTGAAAAAAAAATTGGATTGATAACAACAACAGAGGTCAGAAGAAAATGGAATGTCTTCGAAGTGATAAGGGAAAACAACTTTCAACCTATAGTATTTTACCAAGTCCAACTATCATTCAAGAACAAAGAGAAAATAAATGTTCACACCAACAAGATATGAGAAATACCACACATAGCCCTCACTGAATAAAAGGAAATTAAAATGAGGAGACAATGGGAACAAGAAGGACTGTTAAGCAAAGAAGTTGCTTTGTGTATAAATCTAACAACAAGATTCTGTTTGGAGAGTTTAAAAATAAGGTAGAGCTAAATACCAGATGTGGAAAATATGATTATTTACAGTCAAAACATACGAAGGTCTTTTTACTGATCAGGAGGATTAACTAGATTGTGTAACTCAAGTTAAGTATATGTATTAAAAATGTACTGGCAACAACTAAAACAGAAAAAAAGAATAGAAATAAATGCAAAACAATGTGAAACTTCTAAATCAGTAGAAAAGAAAAAGAAAAAAGAAGAAAATTAATAAATTCCATCGAAGGAAGGAGAGGGAAGGAAAATTTTTTTAAACCCCATCAAATAAATTTTTAAATCAAATGTGTAATATATCGTAAGTGTTTTTCTGTGGGACTTTTCTGAACCTCTATCATTGAATTAAAAATAAACAAAATCCTAAGCCAGGTAAATGCTTCTTCCAGGAAACACACTAGAAATCAATGACAGTAAGTCTCAAAAATTTAAAAAAGAAAATAAAGGATGAGAGCAATATATGTCAGGCATATTCTAAATAAGATAAAGCTAGTATATTGATACACACAGTAAACTTTAACTATTTAGGGGAATAAAGCAAGTCATTAGATAATAATAATAATAATAGTAATAATAATAATTCTCCAAGAAAATAGCATAATCCTGTGCAATTTTTGCCCAACATTTTAGCTCCAAACATAGAAAACAAACATTAAAATACAGTCAAAGAGGTAGTAGATTGTGTGTTTGTGTGGGGGGGTGATTTTTGTGAAGGGTATAAATGTCTAACTATTACATTGTTTTGTACACCTGAAATTAATAAATAATAATAAAATTAAAATACAAAGAGAAATTGATGATCTGCAACCACAGGAGAATACATTAATGCCTCTTTCTCAGAAATGGATAGATCAAAGAACAAAAAATTAATGAGTATATGGATGATTTGAACAACATAATGAATACAATCAAGCTAATGGAAATATATAAACCCCTGCTCCAATAATTAGGTTATAAATATTGTTTTTGAGAACAAATATAAAAATTTACTAGGCAACAAAGCAATCTCAAGGAATATCAAAAAATTGATCTCATGTGGGCTACGTTCTCTGACCACACTGCAACAAAAAAATAGCCCCAAATCCCAGGGATTTGAAAAATTTGAAATTTCCAAAATAATTCATGGGCTGAAGAAGAATTCTAATGGAAAATTGTGAAGAAATGGTTAATAATGAACACTGGAGCTTCTGTTGTATCTGTAATATTTTTTTTTTTTTAAGAAGCAGAAGAGGGAGAGATCTGAAACAAATATAACAAAACATTAGCAATGTTTAAAACTGTATGCTAGGGCGAGCTGAGTGGCCCGTTGGTTAAGAATTGGCTTGGGATGCCAGTTCTGAGCAACAGGGCCCCTGCTCGGATCCCACATGAGGGCCAGTGACGCTGCGCCCTCTACAGCTAAGATGGTGAACAACAGCTCAAACTGGAGCTGGGCTGCCGTGAGTCACCGGCGATGGTGTAGGCTGCAGTGAGACTGGCCGGCAGCGGGTGTGAGCTTTCATGAGCTGCCGTGAGCAGCCGTCCAATGGCCAGTGAGTGACTGCCTCACCCGAGAAGAGTGCAATTATAATACCAGCATGGGCCAGTGAAGCGATGTCCACAACTAGACTGAAGAACAAAAGGACAGCAACTTGTCTGTTCCCCTTCCCCGGTTCCCTAACGCAGTTCCTCTCCCCCAATTTTCCAATAAAATCTTTAAAACAAACAAACAAACAAAAACTGTATGCTCCCTACATGAATACTAGTTATATTATCTTCCGGGTACTTGAAACATTTCATATTTATTTTGAATTTTTAAATAGAGCTACTTATTCTGTCACACAAATGTTATTTATACTTCAATCGAGACATTGGTGGGGATTTGTTTGTTTGGTTTTGGTTTTGTTTTCTGTGTGGGACAGACAGAACCTAGACAAAATGTTTCCATCTGTGAACACAAGGCATCACCCAATCTGGGACATCTCATTGTCCCCGATTTCCATGTTTCGTTGTCACTAAGGGCTCAAGGCCAGCTGTTCCCAGCCTGGATTCTGAGGTCGCTTTCAGGTCTGTCAAAAATAATTCCTGCTGTTGAGCAGAAAAGGCTGCAAAGCCCATCATTTGAAAAGAGAACATATTGCAAAAATCACCCACATACAGAATCAACCCTCAGGGCAGACTATGTGGTCACACATTTATACTGACCCCTCTTAAAATATTTTATTAAATACTTCTGATATAAAAACAAAATCTGCCGATGAGTTGGAGTCTTGGTAAACAGTCCTTCCCTTTTTACAGTGTGTATTTAAAAGAGTTGTCCTATTCCAAATGAAAACTCTCTACTCCTTTTGACTCAAATCTTCAGCAACCTTCAGACCCTCTTTCCCAGTTCCCCCAATTAAACCCTGGCTGATTCCTGCTATCAAGTTTTTATACCATTATTGTCAAAGTTGAATAATGTATGCCTTCTGTTGGGAGGAAACATATTCTCACAAGCCCCTGACGGTGACAAACGACTTTCATTAGAATGTTATTTAAATATATATACAAATGTAAAACTAGATATAAACTCATTATGCTAAGCAACTATAACATCAAAACAAATTTACAAATTAGAAATAAAACTACCAAACTCATACAGTTCAACTTAGCAAGATTAATTTAATGTGACAATTTTGTGGATGTGGTAAACTTGCATTGCAGTTAGAAACGACTGGCTTCCTGTTAGGTTCAGCCAATGAAAGGCACTAGAGGCACATTTGGAGGCAAGAGGAAGTCAGGCTGTTTGTTCCTTCCCCTTCCTGATTCTTGTCCAGCAAAAAAGCTCCTTCTTCCAAGGTCCCAGCTTATGCTGGTAGTTTCCACCATGGCTGCTGTTTGCATCCAGCAGCCCTGGTTTCCTGCCTTGGCTCACACTACCTACCCTTCATCTCAGAGAGGAAGAGAGCTAAAATATATGCATATATTTTTTGTTTGTTTGTTTGTTTTGTTTTGTTTTTAATTGGGGAATTGGGGGAGGGGAACAACGTTGGGGAACCGGGGAAGGGGAACAGGCAAGTTGCTGTCCCTTTGTTCCTCAGTCTAGCTGCAGAGGACGTTGCTTCACTGGCCCATGTTGGTGTCGTCATTGTGCTCTTCCCGGATGAGGCAGATGGGTCGCTGGCCTCTGGATGGTCACTCACCGTGGCTATTGGCAGCTCACACTGGCTGCCGGCCACTCACTGTAGCCTATGGCAGCCCACCGCAGCAGGGGCTGCAGCCTACACCGTCACCGGGGCTCGCACAGCCCAGCTCCAGGTGGGGCTGTTGTTAGCTGTAGAGGGCAGTGTCACTGGCTTTCATATGTGGGATCCGAACCGGGGCCGCTGGCATCCCCAAACCAGCTCTTAACCAATGCGCCACTCAGCCGGCCCTGTTTGCTTGGTTTTATACCTGAGCCATCCTGCCACCTGTTGGTAGCTTAGCTCAGGCCAGGAATTGAACCGGTGACCCTGCTGCACAGAGCTCGCACTCTTGAGCAAGCTCTTAACCAACTGAGCCACTCAGCTGGCCCCAAGAGAGCTAAAATATTTAATTCTTAATGTTTCCCACAGAAAATACCAGACCACAGGACATTCCTTGCCAATCTTCAGACCAGCAGGATATGGGAGATTGTTTCTAAAGGTCTAGATCCGTGGTCCTCAATCTCACATGCTTATCAGAATCATGAAAGAGACTTTAAACCCTTTTGTCACGATGATCAGAAATATATGAATGAATATTTCCATCCACTAACTGTGGATGGAAACCTTCAGGAAGCAAGTTTAGGAAAGCAGATGTCCATTTTTCTATATTTTTGTGTTTTTCAAGAATGAATAACAATAGGAAATTTTTACACATAAAAATAATGTCATTTATATACAAAGCAGCTCCAATTGTTATTATTAAATGCATAAAATAATGAAAATATCAACTTTTTGGTTTTTCTGTGGCTTTCTAACACATTTTCAAAAAAAAAACACCTTGAAATCAATTAATGCAGTGCAAGAGTTAAGAAATGCTTCCATTTCTTATTTCAGATCCCTCTTGGTAGCAGCTTACTGCTGTCACTAACCCCTGTGTGGCCTCTCCATCCCTCACTTGGCTTTTTCATCTCTTTCAACACCATATTTCCCCCTTAGTTCTCAATATTAAATTCCCTTCATTAAAATACCTGGCACAAGCTCTCTTTTCCTGGCTCCCCTACAGATACATAGGTCATACACAGAGGTGGAAAGAGTTGAAGAGTAATCAGATTTTTTCTTTGTCCATTTGCTTTTTTTTATACCAATTATTATACTTTTAACTTCCTTCTTTTTTAATACTTCAAAGTGCCTATAAATAAACCAAAAAGCCAAATCCAAAAAAAAAAAAAAAAGTTTATGCTACTGTTTTATGTAGAAATCATTTCTGTTCTCCAAATTTCCTGTGGCTCCATAAATCATCAGAAAGGATTCAACAGGAATATGCCTGTTCCACAAAGAGAAACAGCAAATGATGGATGAGTTCTGTCTGCAAACTCCAATTTGAGGAAAATGGCTTGAGCTACCCCAGATAGCTCATCCCCATCATCCCCAAAGCAACCAATAATTTAAAAGAAAAATCCAGACATGGATTTGCTTTGTAAAATGACATTGAATTGAGATAACCATTTTTTTTTCTTTCCTTCCTAGAATTCCCCTGACATTACAGGACTCATCAGGGTTTCCCTTTGCTAAGTTACACCACAAAGACAAACAGGAAGGAGTAACGCCCACAGTCAAGTGTGAAAGAGAGGTGCAGAGGGATTTAAAATCAGAAAGGATCTTGCCTGGGTCAGGATGAGAAGAAATAATTTCTGATAGGATTACCAATATTCCTTCTTTCAAATGCAAGTTTCTTGCTTTCTTCAACGTAGCTTTTAAGTTACAGAAGTGCCAGCTCCTACTCCCTTTACGTTTCAAGGACTTAGGAAATTCAACTGGCTGGGAAAATAGGGTTTCTCCTGAGAATGACAGAGAAAGAGCTGAAAGATTTCATGTTTAGTGTTTCCCACAGAAATTGCCGAACCACAGGGCATTCCATGCCAATCTTCAGACCAGCAGGAAACGGGGGAGGTTGTTTTTAAAGTGGTCGCCGGTGAACCCCACATGCATATCAGAATCATCAAAGAAACTCTGAGAAATGCTGATACCAGGCTCCACCCCAGACAATTATTGGGTTGTCGGAAAAGTCATGACGCATTTTTGCAACGAAAAACATAGAAAAAAATACATTATGACTTTTTCGACAACCCAATTAAACAGAATCTCTGGGGGACAGAGATCCCAAGCATTAATGGTTTTAAAAATCTCCCACATGATTCTAATGAAGAGCAAAAACAGAGGCCACTTGCCTAGACTAAGAATTAGGAACTAAGCCTAATTTATATAATTATAGATAAATATTTTACTACTATATGTAATTCTTATATATCATGTCGTTATATGTAAGTGTATGTAATCCTTTCAGTGAATTCAGTTGTTTTCTATGTAGGAGTTTGCCCATTGTTCCTCATTCTTTTGAATGACACTGACATAAGTTATACTAGAGGTATAATGAACTTGAGATTTTGTTTTGCAGCTTGATGAAAGAAATAACAGAGCTGGGCACTTGGTGGAAGAGGACGGCCTTCCCTGAGAGAAGAGAGGACCTTTCTTCGGTCGAGGGTATATGAGTAGCTGTGCTCCCCTGCTAGAACCTCCAAACAAGCTCTCGAGAAATAACAGAAAAGGAAGCGTCCAAGTTCTTTTTCGCCATGGGGTGGGGGGTCAAGGGGGGCACATACTGATTGTGGTGAACCTGCCAGAATCTCTGGATGTCTGGACTGTGTGACTCTCACCCCAAAAGTGGCTTTCAAAAGACCATGTGTCAAATCCATTGTCTATCAGTCATCTGTTTTGTGTCACCACTTGATATCGTCAAGTCTGTTACCGCATATCAGACACACACAACCATGTCATTCTTCTTCCCATTAGGAATGTTCTAGTACATATTGTCCAAAGCCCAGTCTCTTGTGGAGTTGAAATCTTATTCTCTGCTGTAGTGCAGCACACTCTATATATGTATCTCCGAAGACAAATACCCGGCATAAAGTAGGCAATGGCTTAACCCAGGGGTCCCTTAAATATTTCAGATAGCACACCCTCTCAGTAAAATCTCTTTCTGCACACCTAATAGAAGTTTAAGTAGACATTTAATGTATTTCCCATGGCCCAATGGATCTTATCATATCCCACTGAAACACTCAACTTTCCCTCCAGTGACCACTGACCTAGTCTACTTTATAATGCCTGCAGCCTGACAAAAAGTTACTGCTTTTGTGACTGGAGCTGTCCCCGAATACAAATATCATATCTGAGGATTGCACAGCAATACATACATGGTAAATAGCTAATTCTCCACCATCACCATGAGTCGCTTCATGAAAGAAACTAAGGAAATAGGTGAGTACCACATGTTTCTGGTGACCCGCAAGGCAAGGTCTCGGGGGCTTCCCAGGCTCCTGTCTGATCCTTCAAACACAAGAAGTGCCCAAGTCATTTTTGATCTCTTTATGGCCAATTCCATAACTAGTTCAATGGCCTCTCAGAACCAGAAAAGCAGCCCCTAGGCTCTCTTGTTCCAGTGAGATGTTCTTCAAAAGAGAACACTGGGAAAACTCTGGCCATAATTTCAAAGCAAATTTCCTCTCTTCAGGAACCAGGTGTGAAACCATAAATGTTCTCAATGAATCATAAATTATGGAAAAGGTATAGTATAACAAGGCCTTGGGCAAGTGCATTGATTCTAGAAAACAGGCACAGAAAGATTTCCTCAGGGCCACGGAAAGAAGGAAAAGGAGCTGAGCATGTGTAGGGAACCGAGCGAGTCACGGTCATTCAAGATCACGCAGCTCCATGCTGGCTTTGCAGCTGAAGAAACTGACCCACCCAAGGTCACGCAGCAGTGAAGTGACAAAGCTGAAAACAGATCACAGGCTCCTTGCTTGCTCTTCCTTCTTTTAGTCTATAATATAATTACTTCCTTAATCACTGATCTCCCATTCTCTTTTCTGCCAGTCTTAGAGAAGAAAGTTCGAACATCTCTCTTGTTGTCTTATGAATCATCCTCACTTCACAAGGACTCCTGCCTTCCCATGGGGTGTTCCTCTTTCCCTTCCCATGCTCTTCCCCCAGGAGAAGGCCCTGCAGGGGCCTTGTCTGTCCTGTCGTAGAGTCCTTTCATCATTGCAATGTAAGAGCTGCCTGTCTCTAAAAATAAAATTCCATTTATTTGTTTGGTACAAGGAAAATCAATTATGACACAGTTCTCACCGTGGAAATACTCTCAGACAATGTTTTAACTGATTCCCAAGTTCTATTTTAAAAAGCATCATAACCACAGAAGTGCAAAATTCTGGAGAGCAAGAGGACTGCAGGGTTCACGCAATGTAGTTCGTTACCATCAGGGGATCATAAAACCATCTTTGAAAAGGTGATGACTGTTGTTTAAACTCCCCCCAGAAAACGTACATACAAAGACATATATGCAGACACATAACAAAATTTCTTTAAAACTCTCCATATAACTTTGTACATTGGTCACACCAAAAGTAGAAAGTCTCGAGCCTGTTGCTTTTTTTATGCCAGAAGGCCAAAATCTTGGAGGAAAAATAGAAAATGTGAACTTGCAATATAGCTTCTGAATCTTTGTTCTGCAGGACTTTGAAAACCTCAAGCTTCTACCCCCTTATCTGAGCTCTGATTAAATGCATTTCACACAGCTCATGAATATAACATACAAAGGAAATTATTATAACACTTCATAACAAGACTTCGTTTTTCTCCAGTCCCCCCCCTCCAAGGGGCAGCTCAATCAATTTTAGTTTTATCAGCAACACAGTAGCAAACATCAGAGCTTTCTTCTTGCTGCTGTTTGTAAAGTTAGTTTTACTCCAGAGGTTTGACCATTTCACTCTGATGATGCAGAGAAAGGATAAGGAAAATTGATTTTATTGCAAAGGCTCTCCCTAAAGGTCTAAATAATTCATATCAGTCTCAATCTACAGATGTTATCTCAAACAGTAACTGTATTCCAAAAGACACCTAGCTTCCAGCATTTCCCCTGGTCAAACAAAGCTACCGTCACCCCCGTTACTTGTTGCCTAGCCTTCCTTCAGAAGGGTCTGTCGCTTTTGTCCACTCATCTCCTTGTTCTTAAAATGGTAATTTCAAGGCCAAAAAAGTCTGTTTTTCAACTTAGTGACACTGTAAGTATCTTAGCAGAGTCTCCAGTTCTGAATGACATTACTATAGTCTATCTCAGGTCCCAGACCAGGGGTTCTCACTGGCTATGTATAAAAATTATGCAGAGAAATTTTCAAAAATCTCCCATGCTTGGGCTCTCCTCCTAAAGATTCTGATTCATTGGGTAGGGGGCAGGTCCAATTCATTGGGTAGGGGGTAGGTCCAAGCATGGTCAGTTTTTCCAAGCTTTCCCAGGTGATTCTAATGTGCAGCCATAGTTGAGAACTAGTGTTCCTGAAGAAAAAACAATGGGTGCTCCATGAGCCACATCAAGTGGCTTGCTCTTTTTCCCCTAAAGCTAGGGGAGTGCATAGAGGTTTGATGGTGGCTCATACAGGAGATGAGCCGGTAAGAGGAGAATGATGGCTTAAAGAACTCAAGTACAATCCCTCAAGAGCACTAGTATATGGGGACACCTGTCCATGAACCTCCAGGGTAGTTCAACCCAAGTATGCCTTGAACATGAACAGTGAGGACCCTCAACAGAGTTTTCTCCTTGGCACTAGGATACCAAAAATATCATGGTTCTTCATTGTCTAAGACAATTGGCAACAGGTCCACCCACATCTGCCAGGGTGGGTAGGAGATCTGACTTTTTTCCTGCAACGCCTACCTATCTCTTTCTGCCCATACTTCCTCAACTATACCTAAATGTCATAAGCCTCAAGGATTATGTAGTCCAAGAAAATGAGAAAGGCCCCCTTCTCCACCCTGCCCCCACATATAATCACTGTCATCATGATGCTCATTCACAGGCCACTGGTGACTGCTACTCTTCCCTGTTGGTCAGGCTCTGCTGCCCCCAGCAGAGCATCAGATATACTCTTCACACTGCCACTCCCGTATCTCCAGGACCAACACAGAGCCATCATCTCCCTACTGAGGTCCTGAAAATGCAGGGACATCATTTTAGAAAAGGACCCTGGTTTCTGCATATTAAGGTAACAGTAAAAACTCTTTCTCACCTTCCGGTTTCCAACAATTTGTACTCCACCAAAAGTCTGCATTGGTTTGGGCTGTCAAACTGTTTTTTTCTAAGTAAGTTTTGAAACTAGAAAAGTTTGACTTCTAAAGATTACCTACAGATTAAAGTGGATTCACCATCTGCTGTAGTTCTACAAAGAACAGCAACTCTATACGTGGAAGATGAAAGAACACATCTTTCAGCTATTGCTCTGTATCAGGCACTTGGCTATACATTTGCTCACGTGTTATCTCATTTAGTCCTTTTGATCCTCTACCTCAAATTCACCAGAGCTCTGGGGAATCATCGTCCCAATTTACAGATGAAGAAACTGAGGCACCAGGACATTGAGATACTTGGATAGCTAGTGATGGAAAAAAAATCAATTATCACCTCATATCCAACAGAGGATCACAGGTGAGTCCCTAGATTACTTGGTGTGATGTTGACTGTCTTATGCTGTATGGATGGGGCAGGACAAGGCACACATTAAGGGGATCAGGGACCTGGGGAGTTGGTTGATGGGGACAGTGGTGAAAAGAAAGGGAACATTTCAAGATGTGCTAATACAGGATATTCAGAAAAGAAATGTTTCTGTTTCTTATGAACATACCTCGTTCTTTTTATACTCATAAGTATCCTCCGTAAACTATATGTCTAAATGCCACAGGTAGAATTTGCCTCATGATGTGGTATCCCTTCTAGTAAAGGTTTGGAGATAGGTATTTTGAAAGCCCATGGGTGTCCTCTCTTTAAGAGAAATAGTGGCTGCAAGGACTAGAAAAGTCAGCCACCCTCAAGCTCCATTTGTGGGAGAATAGCCAGTGGATGATACTTGTGTTCATTATCTATGCCTTGGGAGGGTTGGGGTGGGGATGACCCCCGGATGAAAAGCCTGAAAATAGCATTTGTTTTCTCCTGATTGCTGTACATTAGGAATACGAGCATGACTTAGCTGGGTTCTCTGCTTCAGTATCTGTCAGAGGCTACAGCCAAAGTGTCAGCCAGGGCTACAGTCGCCTCAAGCCTTGATAGGCATGCCAGGGTCAAACTCACTCATGTGGTTATTATTAGGATGAAGTTACTTGCAGGCTATTGGGCTGATGGCCTCTGTTCCTTGCCGGTTGTTGGCAGTTCTTTGCTAAGGGGGTCTCCCTATAGGGCAGCTCACAGCATGGCAGCTGGCATCATCAGTGCAGGCAAATGACAAGATCCAAAGACAGAGAGGGAGTGTGTGAGCAAGATAGAAATCACAGAATACTTTTATAACCTGTGATGGATAATTTTATGTTCAATTTGGCTGGGCAAGGGCTGTCCAGATATTTAGGCAAACATTATCCTGGTATTTCTGGGATGGTGGTGTTTTTGGATGAAATTAACATTCAAGGTGATAGAATGAGTAAAACAGATTACCCTCCTAACATGGGTGGGCTGCATCCAATCAATTGAAGGGCTGAATAGAACAAAAAGCCTGACCTTCCTCCAAATAAGAGCTGGTCTGCAAACTGGGATATTAGTTTTAACCTATTTTTGGACTTGAACTGAAATATTGCCTCCTCTTGGGTCATAAGCTTACAGCCTTCAGACGGGAACTATACCATTGGCCCTTCAGGGTGTCCGGCATCGGGAACTGGCTGATAGCCAGAATTTGTTAAGACAGTTCCCCACAAGGGTATTTCGTAAGTCTCAGAGCTGGTGACGCAGGCATGGCAGAAGGAGGCCTGGACTTGGATTGAGAAGAGTGGCGTTTGAAGCTCTGCAGAGACACTTGCTACCTGGGTAAACTTGGGTCATGCTACACAAGCTCTCTGAAATGGGCCTCTGCCTTCTTGTCTGTAAAATGAGAATAACAACAGCTTATTCACAGGGATGCTGGGAGTGCTAAACTAAATCGTATTTCCTTAAGCGTGTTCCAGAAAGCTAGGTCTGCAGGATGTGAATAGATAGAAAAAGAGTTCCATTACTCATTCAGTTTGGGAAATGCTGGGTTACATGGAGTTAAACAAGACTCCTTTCTGTACTTCTAGAGTCTATAATGAGGTGTCGAACACTCTGGGTCTGCAAAAGGAAGACACGTTAGGCAGTGTTAACCAAATGTATTCAACCACAGCACCTTGTTTTTCCCCAAGAGAATTTCATGGGATTTGTGTTAAGTCAAGAATGAGATATTGCAAGTATCAACCTGCTGCCCATGAAGCCTGGCAGGCCACCCATGTGTAATCAGTGTGTGTGACTCTGAATCAGATCATTACACTGTAGTCATGGCAGCAAGCCACGTTGGGACAGGCCAGGACCAAAAACACAGATGCCCTAGCATTTAGGTAACAGAATAAATCTGCTACTAGCTATGCCTATTCTGTGGATAAATGGTGGGCTTACTATGTAACGCTCTGATAGACAATGTTAAGAGGTCATCAGGCCAGACCATACTGCTGTAGAAAAGGAAGGGGGGTCACCCCTAAAAAGAGAGGTGAGTCTAAGTACCACTCGTCTGGAAGAGTCAGATGGAAATGGCATTCTGAAGGCAGTCCTTAGCCAAACAGGAAAGAGAATAACAGCCTTTCTTTGGATCTCCCTCTGAACTTTGAGTTGGCTCAGTTATCTTGGGGGCATTCCTAATTTCAGACGAAACCTCAAACACATTGACTCAGCCTTGAGAAAGGCAAGAAGGCATTCCTGCAAGATATCCCAAGCTCAAGATGCACAAGTCTTACTTTACAAAGTAGATTTCCAGTTGTATGTTCCTTTTTTACTTGATGTTTTTGTTAAAAATCGAGGCTTCAGGGACAGGATGCTCCAGCCAAGATGCATGCTGGGTCCAGGTGGTAGGAGAGGCAGAGTGTCACATGAGGCCAGCATGATCATGCTCGGTAGGAAACTCGGGGTGAATTCCCAGTTCACACCCCTGACCCTTTCCTGGAGACTGGTCCTGATTCATAGAAACGAGCCCTAGTGGTCATGTCTTTACTCAGTGACAAGTACCAGAGCTGATGTTTTCAGAGGTGACCGCCTAAATGAAGCTAGGCTAATCAGATTGTCTCCTGGGAATGTGGAGGTTTGCATGAAGAAACAGCCACAGAGAGCCGTGGAGCTGAGCCACAGGGTGTCTGTGCTAAATGGGAGGTCCACGAACTCCTGCAGCTGAGACCCTTGGAGCTTCCCTACTTCTCACCCTCCTGGTGCTTTGTTTTCACACTCAGGTCTTCCCGGTAACATTTTTCTTTTAAGCTAGGAAAAGTCTGTTCCTTTCCCTCTAATCAAAAAACCCTTAATTAATACATGGTGGAATATAAGAATGACAGCAAGTAGGTTTGATGACACTGCCCATCTGTACAGCTTCACCACACAGTGATAACTCTGAAGAAAACCTAAGTGAAATAGGGAAAGGCTTACCAAGATGAGGTAGAACCCACAGGTCAGAGTCTGGGGAGAGTTAGCCTCGGTGGACAGGAGCCACGATGGATAAGCACCTAGGAGAAGGCAAAACACAAATTTCTAAGCTGGTAGCCTATAGGGGAGGTCTGGAAGTTTCTAACAGAGTTTTATTGAGCCAAGAAACTAAAGTTCAGAGGAATGACCTCAGGCTTAGACAAACTGAAACTCAAGGCAGGGACATAAGTCCAGGCTGACAAGACAATGACCCAGTTAGGTCACAGGTCAGAGCAGAAGCTGAGTTACCGGAATTGGAGCATGAATTCAGAGTAGGGGAATTGATTGGTGTGTGACCTGCACTGCTGGGCTCCTTAATTTCCCAACAAGGGACAGATCTGGTCCCTGAGTCTAGAGTGTAGGGCTGAGGCTGCAGGCAGGGGTCCAGCACAAACAAGCAGGGATCTGGTGACAAGGCATCCAGGGCTCACACCAGGATCTCCCCACCTCTCTCTCTCCAGTCTCATAGCCTTGGGGCCTCTGCGGAGTCCCTGAACTGCCAAGAAGAAAAGTCAGCAAAGGAATGATGAAGAAAGTCCAAGGAAGAGGCTCTGTCATCGGTCTGCAGCACTCCTGCACGCAACAGCATGTGGGGGTGGAATAGAGGGAGAACTCCATTTGTTTGTTTATTTCTTCATGGCAACTCACAAACCTAGCCAAATACAGATAAAAACGAAGTGCATGAAAACTTCCCTAACTATCTGACTAAGAAATGTTACTAAATATGTAGATCAGATGGAGGCAGAATCTCCACGTTACACTTACCAGTCCTCACACACTGCTTCCCCCGTGCCCTTCCAGGTAAAAGATCTCCCAAAGGTTACCAAGATGGGCTTGCCCAATTGCTCAATATTTTCTAAAATAAGCCAAATGGAAAACCAGTATTCACCTTTCCATGTCTACCAGTTCAAAGGAGCCAAGCATGCCTGGGGCAGCTTGGTCAAAATTGATGATATGATAGATGGATTGATAATTCTCCATACTTCTATCCTCTCTTTACTATCCTCTCCAATTCCTCTCCTCTCTTCTGTGGCAGGACATGACTGAGGTTCCTCAGGATCAAGGATAAAGCTACAACTCCTATGGGGTGTATGCTTCCAGTAAACTAAGACCATGCATGGTTCAGAAAGGAGGGCATGGATGGGTTGGGCCATCTGTGGGAGGAAGGAGAAGCTTGGTCATGCATTCTGAAATAGATCTGCAAGTGTCTTTAGAAGCTATCTGGTTCCAGTATGTATCATCTGAAGAGACTGGTCTATTCAGCAGTTGGTAAGAAAGAAGATAAGGCCTTAATGAATATTTCTATGAGGGTCCTAGGATTAGGTTTATCAAGATGTTCATCCCCACATTTTAGCCATGCTAAACAAACAAACAAACAAACAAACAAACAAACAAACAAAAACCTGGATTCAGGGGCAGGTAGAACGATTGAGGCAATTATAGCATACAGATGATTCATATCAGTTGGTGTCAGGAATTTAGTGTAAGGGTCAAAAGAATTTGTCACCAAACCAGAAAAAAAAGAAAATTTTCTCCTTTCTTCCCTTTTTAATCCACATTTACTGGGTGTGGGCTTCCTAAACTTATTATTATTTTTTAAAATCTATATTTGGTAAAGTTGTAATTTGCTAGGAGAAGAAGGAAAGGAAATTAAAATAAACCTGGTCTCCCATCTCTTCAGCCCATGCCTATTGCATTTTAATGCTGAGGGAAAGGTGGAGACAAAGCTGCTAAATTATGAGAACTTCAAAGCTCCTGCGATAGGAGGTATCTTAGTCCATTTGGACCACTGTGATAAAAATACCACACACTGGTGGCTTAAACAATAAATACTTGTTCCTCACAGTTCTAGAAGCTAGGAAGTCCGAGGGCAGGGTGTCCTCATGGTTGGGTTTGGGTGAGGATTCTCTTCCTCTGCAGATGGCTGTCTTCTTACAGAGAGCAGAGAGAGGAGCAAACGCTCTCATGTCTCTTCTTCGAGGGGTCCAATCCCATCATGAGGGCTGTACCCTCAAGACCTAATTCCCTCCCAAAGACCCCACCTTCTAATACCATCACATTGGGGATTAGAGTTTCAGCCTATGTATTTTGGAGGGACACAAACACTCAGTCCATAACAAGGGTCATCTGTGACTTTGGTCCCAGCCCTCCTCATGTAAAGCCTTAGAACAGTGCCTGGCATAGAGCAAGTGCTGTGCAGGCATTTGTGACTTGTAGCAGTATTTGCAGCCACGTTTGTGTCCTCAGTCTAGAATGCCCCGTCCATAAACCAACTTCCACCTTCTCTCAGACCCTTGCCCTCCTGGCCTACAGAAACTTATCAGGAATGCTTTGATTCAAATCATTGCTTCCACAGTTGAGGAAGTTAAAAAAAATTCTCCTCTTGATATAGCTCTTGGAAAAGGAAGGTAAGGTTCAACTACTCTCAACTATTAGTCTGAAGAACAAGAAAAATGTGCAGGCCATCCTCCCACCTGTCCCCTCTTACATTTCATCCATCTGCTGGAGTTGACAAACTGCTCATTTCACTTTTCACTTCATTGATTCCCTCATTCAACACTTTCCCGGCTGATTCATTGATCTGAAAACTAACTTGTCAACATTTTGCCTTGCTGATTCAGGAACACTGGGTGGAAAAAGAAGGTAAGTGCTGGCTACACTAGGAGGAGAAGAAAAAATGATTCATTCCTTGCCCTTCTCCTGCTCTCAACGGCATTTCCAGGAATGCACTGTAGCTAGAAGCTGGGGCGGCCTACATGCAGTCAAAGCAAGTTTTTGTGCTTTGTCACTGCATAGGATCATATGGTGTCTACCAGAGTCATCCTATCCCATTTAGAATGGTTTGTCCTCAATATTCACGGACTAAATACCAGTAACTGTGTACAGCAGCTATTCACAATAGAACAAATACAAAGCAAAGCACAGGGCGTTCTGTAATGGGTGTTACAGCTGAGCTATCAAACTTTATTCATTCCCTGTAAGTCCAGGCTTCCCTAGCTTGTAAACACAAATAAGGTCATTTTCCTATTTACGACTTCAAGACTCCCTTTCTGGGAATCCTCAGAGATGCCGGTGTTTTATGTGCTTTGCTAAGTCAGTTGGTCTTTGCCTCCACAGGCTCAGGCCTTCAATCACCTCTCTGTCCATGAGCCACTTAGTCCAATGGATGGTTGCCCCTTACTCTTCTAGAATTGCTGACCTGCCTCTGGCAAATGCTGATACTTCCACAGGGCCCTAAAAACTCAGGAAGAGATGGGAAGAGAAGAATGTGCTCCCTTCCCTTTTCCCCTCTTGGCAGGTGGTCAAGGGGCCCTTCCTTCACTCAGGTGAGACCAGGCTGTGACTTTGACAAGACTTAGTTTTGGAAAGGGAATTGGAACTCCCAATGCAGCACATGCACCAGCTGCCGTAGCACCACCTGGGAGTTTGATAGCAATTCAGAACCTCAGGTTTCATCTCAGACCTTCTAAAACATAATCTGCATTTTAACAAGATCCTCAGGCAATCCATATGCATGTCAAAGTTTGAGAAGCATGTATTTCAACACAGAGGTGCTTAGTCTACATGCCAGGTATCTACCCCTTGTTTCTC
The DNA here is from genome assembly GCA_033961575.1 of Aselliscus stoliczkanus. NCBI lineage: Eukaryota > Metazoa > Chordata > Mammalia > Chiroptera > Hipposideridae > Aselliscus > Aselliscus stoliczkanus. The sequence goes on from CM066731.1 coordinate 158,102,383, forward strand.
CAGATCCAATCTCCACCCTTCTCCCCCTTGTCTCTGGAATGTTGGCCTCTATGGAGCTCACCAACAAGGCTTCAGTGGTCTCTGCTGATGCTAATGAGAAGCCCTAGCAGGGGATCAGAGGGTGGAAGAAGGTGCAAGGAGGCTGGCCTCAGACTGTCTGTGACCCTCCCTTTTGCTACCTGCCTTGAAGCCCAGACAAAGGAAGTTTCTCTTGTTCGGTCCAAGACCTGCTATAAAGGATTTAATTTCAAGCTCCAGGCACTGCCTGCTTTCATGTATGTAAGTAGTGTGAATACCCATGCTATTCAAGCACTTTTATGGGTGGCACTCTCAGGATCAACTCCATGGAGGACATGAAGGAAGGAAGATTGGATGGAGAGAAACTGGGCAGCCACAAAAACAACAGAAGTCTCAGTTGATCCCAGAGCCAGGGTAACCATGCAGAGCTTTCCTCCGCTGAAGCAAAGGGGGCAGAGCCTTCCTATCTCCATCCTTTCATGTGGGCTGCTCTCAGAAAGACAGTGTGAACTTTGACGACCAAGGGTGAGATGGTCGTCACTTTTGCCCACACTTTTGCCTCAGCAGCTGGGGAATGAATGCTCCAGTCCCCAAAATGCTGAGCTGGGAGTTCAATCTGAATGGCACAGCACAGCCTATTGCACGTAGTCGATAAGGCCCTCCAGTATCTGACCCTGCCTACCTCTGTTACTTGATCTTATCCACTCACTACCCACTGTCCTCTAGTCACATTGGCTTCTGGGACTTCGTATTTGCTGCCCTCCTGCCCATACAACACTCTCTCTGGATCTTTGTGGGGCTGGCTACCTCTCATTCAGGCCTTAGGTCAGAGTCACTGGCACAAAGACACCATTTTTGATTGCCCTATAAAGTAGCTCTCGCACCTCAATTGCTTGTGGCCACTAATGTCATATTGCTTATCTCTTCAATAGAACTTATCATAAAATGGTATTCTTTATTTGCTTACTTGTTTAACTGCTGCTTGAACGTCTCTTGAGGGCAGGGACCTTGTTGTTTTTCTTCAAGTCTTTTTCACAATGCCTAGAATAGTAACAGAAACATAGCAGTTGCAATGAATGAATGAACGAATGAACAATGCATTCTAAGTTGGAGTTGTTTTTACATTTTTATGACTTTGGCTTCCTCTGGCATGAGTGCATAGTCTTTCCTCTTAACAAATTCCTACATGACTCAAATGTTCTTGAATCGCATATAAGATGAGCAAGAGGAGTCCAGGGTGACTCAGGCTTTTCATCTAAGCATGGAGTTGCCATTCAATGAGATGGGTAAGACGCCAGGAAGAGCAGTTTGGTGAAGGGGAGAGTAGAAATCAGGGGTCAGCCATGATTAGTTTCAAAAGTTCAAATGGAGATATGAAGTTACACAGAGTAAGAAGAAATCTAGCATTCAAATGGAAAAAAAGGCTTCAACGAGAATGAGTAAGTACAGCAAAGGATATAATGGATCGATGAGAAGCTTTACAAAAAGTGATAAAGACAAGAAGAATTCAGCTGCAATACCAAAACATGGATTTCATACCAATACATTGTTGGACAATACTCTTAAATTCTAGACAACGTGTGGACTTTCATTTTGTTATATGATAGCTGCAGTTGGAAATATCTCTATGTAGGAAAAATAAAAGAAGTTGACATTTAAGTTTTTCTTTTCTTTCTTTCTCTCTCCTTTGCCCCTTTCCCTCTTTTTCTCCCTCTTCCTCTCCACTTTCAGTTCTTTGTATCTTCTGCCAATTTCATAAGCTTGCCATGGCTTCATCAGACATTCTCACCACTAATCAATTAAATAGTGCTGACCTCTGGTAATGTGACCTCATTAAACACAAAATATATCTATACTAGATAATTTTTTTTCCTTACAAATAAAATTTCCTACTTTCACAGTTTTGTGAAAATAATTAGAGGAAAATATTTAGTGCCACTTTACATTTCTTTGAGGGAACACCAGGAAGTAGAAGAGAACTTTTACAATATACAATTAATGTTTAAACTTATTTTGGATCTCAGAAAGATGAGAGGACAATATTTTCATCACAAAATTAAAAAATGGATCTATTTTGCTAAGAGAAATAAGTGAGACTGAGAAGACAAATACCATATGATCTCACTTATATTGGAATCTAAAGAACAGACTAAGTGAGCAAACAAAACAGAAATAGACTCAGAGAGGGCTGGCCGAATTGAGCATTGGTTGGGAGCTGGCTTGGGACGCCAGCTCTGAGCAGCAGGGCCCCAGTTCGGGTCCCACATATGAGGGCCGGTGACACTGCCCTCTACAGCTAAGATGGTGAACAACAGCTCCACCTGGTTGCTTCTATAGCTAAGATGGCCTGCGACAGTGTGGGCTGCAGCCTTTGCTGCCATAGGCTACAGTGAGTGGCCGGCAGCCAGTGTGAGCTGCCAAGAGCCTCTGTGAGCGGCAGTCCAGATGCCAACGAGCAACTGCCTCACCCAGAAAGAGCACAATGACGATACTAACATGAGCCAGTGAAGCAACATCCTCCACAACTAGACTGAAGAACAAAAGGACAGCAACTTGTCTGTTCCCCTTCCCCGACTTCCCCATACGCTGTTCCCCTCCCCCAATTCCCCAATAAAAAAATCTTAAAAAAAGAAATAGACTCAGAGATACAGAGAAAGAACTGATGGTTGCTCCATGGGGGGAGTTGGAGGATGGGGGAGAAGGTAAAGCAATTAGAAAGTACAAATTGGTAGTCACAAAATAGTCACAGGGATGTGAAATGCAGTATGGGGAATATAATCAATAATGTTATAGAGTATGTAGGGTGCCAGATGGGTGGTACTGGACTTATGGGGATCACTAGATTGTGTAGATGACTGACCATTGCACTGTACACCTGAAGTTCATGTAGAATAGTGAATGTCAACTATAATTAAATATATATATATTATATATAATATATATAATATATATAATATATATAATATATATTTATATTTAGTTAGTCACAGGATGTAAAGTACAGCATAGAGAATATAGTCAATTGTATTATAATGGCTGTATACGATGTCAGAAAAATAGTAGACTTGTGGGGGGGTATCACTTTGGGAGGGGTGTAAATGTCTAAACACTATGTTGTTTTATACACCTGAAACTAATATAACTTAAAAGAAATTTTTAATGGATATATTTGAAAGGGCAATTGCTCTGTTTTTTTTTACATAGTATATTCACTGAAAAGGTATAAAATGCATTATAACTTTTCTGAAATTCTTTGGCAATACAAAATCATTTTTATAAATTTTTAAATTGGTAAAAGATATAAAACAAAGTATGAAATTGTTTGGGCTTCCATTTTTAGAATTATCTCATTGCATACCAGTACGCATAGTTGCTTTTAATTTCTTCCTTTTGGAGCATTTCCCATTTTTATTGGAAAACACAGATTTCAATAAATTGTGAAATGATTTATTACTGTACCTGAGATATTTTTATTTTATTTTATTTTATTTATTTATTTTTATTTTTTGAGGGCAGTGTCACTGGCCCTCATATGTGGGACCCCCGAACTGGGGCCACTGGCTTCCCAAGCCAGCGCTTAACCACCGTGCTACTCGACCGGCCCCTGAGATATTTTTAATATAAAAAAATTAAGAGAGTATTGGGTCACACTATAATTGGCAGGGTACTTTTCCTTTCTTAGTGGTATATAAGATAATAGCATGTTGTTCATCTGATGCTATCTTAAATTTGATGAGTTACAGTACTATGAGCCTAAGTGTGTGTGTATGTGTGTGGGGAAGGGGGGGATGGGTGAGGCTGTATGTATAAAAAAATCTAGATATAATGCCATTTATATTAGTACCACAAATGGGTTCACAGTTTAATATCAAGAATCTTAGATAGATCTGTAAATGAAGCATAATTTTTTATTTATTCCTTTGACCAGTAGTTTTCAAGAACATATTTGTTGAAGACATATACTAGTTGTGCTGAGTGTGAAGAATACCGTAGTGAATGAGACACATTTAGTGCCTGCTCTTAGAAGTTCCAGGTTACCTGAGGGTGTAGACAATAAAAACAGTCATTAAAATAGAGTACCCTGGGCCGGCCGAGTGGCGCGGTGGTTAAGTGCTTGGCTTGGGAAGCCAGTGGCCCCAGTTCGGGTCCCACATATGAGGGCCAGTGATACTGCCCTAAAAAACTATATAAATAAAATTTAAAAAAAAAAATAGAGTACCCTGAATGTGAATATAGGAGAAATTAGGGGTACACTAGAAATCTAAAGTAGAGAGACATAAAACAAGGAAACTCTAAGAAATAACTGAAGTTAGCCAGTGAATGTGTGACGCGTGTATCAGGGAGTGGTGCATGCTGAGATATTCTTACTACCATATTCTTACTATTCTTACTATTTGCTTGTGATTTACCGAGTCTCATTTGGCAAACATATATTGCAATCTTTTTTTGGAAGAAGAAGCAAACCCACACCCAGTTCTATCATCTAAAGTAGCTACACATTTTCCTGCAAATAAAAGGGCATAGTCTATTCTGAGAAACCAAGCATCATTATTGAGAGGTTGATCAAAGCATCAAAAACTGACAGGTACAAAGTAGGGTAAGTCAAACATTAGAAGCAACCTGATCCTTATTCTAGGCAATATTCTGATATGCAGATTTAATTTTACCCTGCAGTTTTCCGTAACTTGGAGGGCCACAGTCAGTTTCATCTCAAATTATTTGGCCCAGCTGAATCTAAGCGAAAGGAAACATTTTAGAGTTTTCCATAATACACCCTACCTTTCAGACAGCTCATTGGCCCACCCCTGTGGTCAGCTAGCCAAGTCCTCCTTGTTTTAACCCTTTAATCACGCAGAGCAGCCCTGGGGAGGCCCCACTCCGATGAGCCCAGAGAAACACAATGGGGAAGAGTGAGTGTGTCCTTGGCAGGCACGGGGCAGGGAGGCTGGCTCACACAGGTCTACTGGGCTTCCCATTTTGGATCACCTCCTGTGCTTTCAGATTTCATCATTTAACCCTCATTTTCAGAGCTGCTTTGTAAAATCCATGAGAAACTTTCTTCAGAAACTACTGAAAAAGTATGAAAAAAAATCACTGTAAATGTGTTCACAAGTGTTGTGAACTAGGTTCAAGTCTTTAACGTTTCTTATGAATTCTATTCTTCAAATGGAAAAATTGGTAAATCTAAGTACTGAAATAGGCATAGGAAAAGAATGTTCAACATTTATAAGAAGGAAAATCCTTTATGAGAGTTCTAGATGCATTATCTCATTATGCACATAATAAAAAGGTGTTTTAACAAAATAATTTAGTGACGATAAAACTAATAATCCAATCCATCACTGACAAGTAGATCTATAGTTTAAAAGGCCAAAAATGTAATTAAACACACACAAAAAAAATGAACTTGCTGGTGATTACTGGGGCAGGACACATATAACTGGACTTTTTTTTTTTTCTAAGTGGATATATATATATATATATATATATATATATATATATACATATATACACAAAAAGAAAATGCTGAGAGAAGGCATTAGGACTGAGTACCACAAATTCCTTCAGAATGCAATCTCTTGGTTTTAATTAAGGAAAAGAGGAAAGAGAAGATTATGGGGTGATTTTAACTCCATACAAAATTTGAACTCCAATTGAATTTAAGAAATGTTTACAGAGGACAAGTTACGTTGAGTGATGCACAGATGACAGAGAGAAATATGAGCTATAATACAAAGTGGCATATGAGAAATAGAGAGAAATAAAATGGGAACAGATATGGCAGTGTTTAGGCCTCATGAACCAGGTAGCATTAAGCCCAGTGAGAGAATGAAGATGGTTTAATCAGGAAGGCAGAGGGAGAGTCCACAGGCAGGGAAGTACAAGAAAAGCATAGAGAGGGCCTAGTAAAGTTCTTGTTGAGAGAATTTTAATCAATAATTATCACCAAGTGACTAAAATAAAAAGAAGAAAAGCCCTGCTCAGTAAGCCTAAGAGATAAATTTCAAATGTAAAACAGTGAGGTCCTCTCATTGTTCATATGCGTGGGTTTGCATTGAGCACCCCATTTATATCAGCCAGCTGCAAATGATGACCTTTTAGTCAAATATGTCTGGCCCGTAAATATTATTTATCCTGCATAGTGATTTTGCATTTGTATGTTTATGTTTTTTGCCAACATTTAAATATTGGCACCATTCACATTTTTTAAATAACAGATTTCTAGTTCTCTTGAAAAATTAGAAGATCTGGCAACACTGGGATCATTTGCCCAATTTGCCCCAATCAACACCAGCCCATATCCTTTATCTTTGTTACCTGTCATTGTAGATGGCTAAATCTGTTACTTCGTCATCTACATTTGTCACCAGCACCAGGCATTTTCAAGACAGCTGGTCAGAGACAGAGAGGAGCTAAGAATCCACAAGGTGATTGAATCTGTGACTTCTTTTTTTCCTAGAATTACCTTATAGTAATTTTAAAATTCTGTCAGTTATTTATTTGCCTATGTATTTTCCCACTGGAGTCAATACTCAACCAGAAACTATAAAATATTAAACAGAAAGCTAAGCTAGGGTATAATCCATATTTCATTCCCAGCATTTAATATAACCAGTAAGTGATTAAATGAATCTTATAAGTCACAGACAACCCCACAATAACCAAGCCCTGGACGAGAGGCCTAAAACCCAACCCAGACCAACACCCATGGAAACTGATGAATCACTGGAATAGAATCCATCTGCTCTGTGGAAACTAACTGATTCTGTTTTAAGCCTACCTGATATATAATTTGACAACTGGAAAGGAAAATGTGGGTCTGTCAAAATGGCAAGATACTTCTGAACCAAAAAGGAAACTCCAGGATAAGTGTAAGGGGAGATCAAAATAAGCTATATATAGTTAAGAGTCGAATTTTACTTACTATAACACGGGTATTTGGGGAGAGAGGGAGTTGGGGCAGGAGGAGGAAAGACAGCTTTCTTTCATTTCTATAGCGATCTCCTATTGCTAGTAAGGCCCTTGTCCTGCTGATTCAACAGACAAATCTGTTAATAAAAGAAAATTTTCAGAATGTTGTAAAACCTCAATCTCTTCTGATCCAAAGCAAATACATTTGCAATTCTCTCAAAGTTTGAACATCCTATTGAATCTGTTTCTCCCTCCTTAAGCAGTCTTCCATTCTCCTCCTCCTTCTCAATATTACATCTGGACATGGTGGTGGTCAGTGGCCTCTGGTCACGGGGCTTTCCTCTGAATCACTTGGAAATGACATTGATGATTTCAGACCTGGTCCTGGATACTCCCCCTTGCGGTGCATCCTACACTGGGGCTAATCCTACAAGCCCTTGTGGTTGTGAGATGGTTAGTACTGTAGCTCCTTTCTGATGCTAACCACCAGAGTTAGTGTCAAATTCTACAGATTAAAGCACACAATCCACAACATTCCCCTCATTTCAGGTGCCAATCACAAATTCAGGGATCCCCAAGCCACCATATATCTCACTAATTGGCTACAATCCCAAGAGATCCAATGACTTCCACTTAGGTTTGATAATTTACTGGGATGACCTACAGAACTCGGGAAAGTGCTATACTTCCAATTACAGTTTTGTTACAAAGAATACAAATCAGGACGAGCCAAATGAAGAGAAACATAAGGTGAGGTCTGGGAGGGTCCCAAATGCTGCTGTGCCCTGTCCACATAGAATCAGGGTGTTTCACCCTCTTAGCAAGTCATCAGTGTGTTCACCAGCCAGAAAATTCCACCAAGTTTCCATGTCCAGAGTTTTTATTGGGATTTTATTATATGATGCATAATTGACTGAATCATTGCCCACATGATTGAACTCAATATTCAGCCCCCGATTTTCCCTCCTCAGAAGTTGGGAGATTAGGCTGATACCACGTGGCTCAAAGCCCTGACCCTTTAATCACATGGTTGTTCTTTCAGGCATGGCTTGTCCACATCCTGAGTTACCTCCTTAGCATAAACTATCAGCATCTACCATGAATAATGGTCTTTGGGAACTTCTAAGAGTCTTTTCCAGGAATCAGGGACAAAGACCAGATGAATTCTCTATCATAGAATAGACATCACCCAGTACTGAAGTCCAAGTCACTGCCATAAACTTCCATCTTAACATCCAAGCATTCATGGCTTTCCACTCTAGACTCCAGGTCTCTTCCAGTCTATTCTCTCAGCACCTCTGTGCCAACTCCCACCTGGGGATCTGAAACTTGTGGGTGCTTCCCAGAAAACAACCTGCTATGCATAAGACTCACCAAGGCTACAATCAGGCACCTCCGTCCATTTGAAATGGAAACTTGGATCAACAGAAAAGAATGAAGACTGCTGGAAATGGTAAATATGTGGGTAAATATAAAATACTTCTTAATTTCTATAGTTTCATCAAAAGATAAATGACTAAGTAAAAAATGTATTGTGGGTTTTAGAGTATCTATAGAAAAAATGGATGAAAACAATAGTGAAACACTTAGAAAATGAAAGTATGCTATTGTAAAAGTCTTACATAAAGTGGTGTAATAGTATTTAAAAATAGGCCACAAGTTAAAGATAAATGCTGTAAGACACAGACAGGTTAGTTATGATAGGCTTTGAAATAGGGAGCAATAATTTTCAAACCAGGAGGGGATAGCTGTATTAGATAATATGCAGAACTTTTCAAACTACACTTATCCTACTTATCTTGAAATTCTGTCTCCCACCCTACCCCCACCCCCAAAACAACCACATCTACCCCATTTAAACTATAATAAATCTTTGGGTTGAAACAGAAAAGGGCGTGAACTGTTACAGACATGTTTTCCACCCTAAGTGCCTAATTTTGATAGGGAGATGTAATTGATTTCCGTATTAAGAAATTCATTTTATAAAGGGAACTCTTGAATATACCCAGTAGTACATACCTCTGTTGAGGGCAATGGGATGGGCGAGGCTTTCACTTTTATACTCTATATAGATCATGTCTCATACTGTCTTGTATTTTTGTGTGTAAAATATATTAAACAAAGAGAAAAGTACTCTTGATCAAAGTAAATCCCGCCTCTTGTTTGCAAGCAAGGATGTAGTTTGAAGACAGACATAATTAGGGATGAGGGAGAAAAAGGGCACTGGATAGTCAGCACCAGATCAGAGGCCCTGAGACATGAGACGCAGGTCACCCTTATATCCATGGGATAACATGTGGAGAAAACAAGTCAGGTTCTGATGCCATCCAGAGACTGATGGACTGATAGCATCATGCCACCTCCTCTTTCCCCAGACCCAGAGAGCTTCTATGGCACTCTCCTTTCTCTGAATTGTCTCAGTCTTTCCAACTTGTGCTGCACAATTTAGCATTCAGTTGTACTCATACAACCAAGGGTTATGTTCCAAGAATTTGTCTGTTGGTTTCAGCATTCAGTTTCTCAGCATGCATTTTCCCATAGACTCTGTATTATAAATTATGGTTCAATCCTCAAAACTGCCCACAAAAGGCTCGTCAATGTTAATGTATTTGAAATATATACTACAAACGGTACCACATTAACTATGCTTAACCAGCATTTATAACCCTGTTTATATGGGGGAAATGCATTGCATTTTGCAACCAGAGGTGACAGGGCTGCACTGGAAACATGGGGAGTTGAGAAAAACAACAAGGAGCCCCAGACAGCAGAGACACAGGGGACTTAACTCTATGTGCTTCAGGGCCAGCCGAGTGGCGTGGTGGTTAAGCGTCTGGCTTGGGAAGCCAGCAGCCCCGGTTCAGGTCCCACATCTGAGGGCCAGTGACACTGCCCTCAAAAAAAAAAAAACAAAAACAAAAACAAAAAAAAAACAACTCTATGTGCTTCAGAAGAAGCATCTAAGCAGGACATCTGTTACTCATAACCCATTCACTTTTTAACTGGAAATGGTAGTTTGATTTTACTTTAAAGAGCTACCCCTCCCCATCTCAGTGTACTGGTTGAGGTGGGCTTATCTCCTACATGATTCCAGGGTGGATGCACAACCCAGGCAGCCCTGGCCACCATGATTGGTTCAGAGGAGGCCATGCGCTGTCTTTCCAGTTAGATCATCTACAACATGATACATGGCCTAAACACTTGTAGCCTCCAGGTGACCTAGCACAGTGCTGGGCACTAGTCGCACAGCCATGCCCAGGAAAGGCAGGGAGTGAAGCTGTTCTGAGCAACAGTTAGGTGCTAGGCTTATTACACAGCTTTAAGTGTGATGAACCTTTCTCACATACATGTTGCCAAGTAGGGCAGTGGTTTTCCAGAAACCTGTTATGTTCTGGACATAAAAATCCTACTTAGTTTATTGATTTACAAATATTTGACTTTAGGTTTTTTTCAATATGATTATAATAAGAAAAATATTTAATTTCCCTTAACTATTTTATGATGATCATAGCTCATTTATCACAAGAAATAATAATGCCTGGTCTCCCAGACTCACAGATCAAAAACCCTATCTTGAGGCTTTTAAAGGCTAAAAGAGATAAATTTTGTAAGTGAACTTTGCAAAGCACTATACAAATATTATTATCATCATTACTGTTATTATCATTACTATTGCCATGTCTTCTTATCCATCAAAAGAACAAGACATCTGAAAAACAGGTCAGGACTGATTGAAGCTGTATTCTATCTAAACTATAGACTTCTCTATAATTTAAGGTGAATGAATAAATTAAACTATATTATACACAAACACATACCATTTGCAAAGAAATCTTAAGTATGATTATTTTTAATATAAATAAATGCTAATTTTCCTTCTAGGGATGTCATGAATTTTCCATTACTTGGCAATAGAAATCTTTAGTAGCAATTTGCATTCATATTATTGGCTGATACCTTTGCATTAACACATGAAATCATTCATCTCTAGTCTACACATTGTTGCTTTTGTTCGTTTGTCTTGCTAAAATAATCTTTCTATTCTCTCAACTTGTTACCTGTGTATCACTTATAAAAACTGGCTGTGATTAGTGCAGCCTTGAGTTTGTTTGACAGGAGCCTCAGAGGCCAGCTACGAAAAGCTTTATTTCCCTGGTTCAAATCTGTTCCTCATTGTCTCAAATATATCTGTGCTTATGAACTGGTAGCCATGGTCTTTCCAACATCATGGAGTCTGATGCAGTATAATGATCTTCCCCCATCTGATGGCCCAGTGAGAGCTGGCAGCAAGAGAGGGAAGATAATGAGTGATACCTTGTCCCTGGCTAGTGCCCTGGGTTGTATCCTGTCTCATTATCTGGGAGAGAGAGCAGGAGACCGACTCCCTTCCCATAGAGCACATGCACATTGGCAGATTTTAAAAATCAACCTGCTTCCAGTGAGGCCATGTCCCCAAGAAAACATAGGTGGCTCCTGGGTGCCTGCAGAGCCAGCGTGGTCAAACCATGAATGCTTTCACAAACCAAATATCTTGCTTCCACTTCCAGGTGCTTAAAATGTAAATCACTGAATGAATAACAAAAAGCTCCAGGCCCAGCTTTTCTCTACAACAAGAGATTCCTAAAAGACCTAACGAAATCTGGATCTCAGGTGTTACACTGGAAAAGCATATTATAATGCAAAACAAGAGTGATGGGCATCAGAAGGCAACCAAGCTAGCACAAAACTCCGGAAGGGAAATCAGCATGACATACATTTCATTCTCGAATTCAGCAGCAACTCGGACTATAGCTAGTTTTAGTCCTAACCCCTTGGACAGGGGATGTCTTAACACTCTTCTATTCATCTGGAGGCAACACACCCAACTCTAAATCCAGACCTGCCCCTAGTGAACTCAGGAGCCTTGAGCGCGGCACCCCACCAGGTACTGAGGACAGTACCTGACACACAGGGGACACTTGTGGCTAGATATTTACATCCACCTCTCTATTCCTAAGATTTCTCATCTGGAAAATTATCCGATTAAGAAGTAAATAAAGTCTCCATGCTTACAGGGTAGGTATACCATTACATCATGCTTCTTGGTTTAAAAATAAATCATGACAATCTTATGAATTATGGCACAGATATATATTATGCATATGCATCTATATGCACATATGCATCTATCTGCATAGATGTGTGTACTTGAATTATATTTGCAAGAAAATCCATAAAAGATTAATATAAAAAATAAAACAGAATTAATTGGCTAATGCTTCTTGATCCAAATGTGTATAACATGGATATTTAGGGGACAAAACATGTCATACCTGAAATTAAATGAAATGGTGTCTGAGTTTTCTTTCAAAGGAAAGGCGGGAGGCCCATGGGACACTTGCCAAAGGAGGTCTGTAGTACTGCCTGAACTAGAGAAGAGGTGCCACAACCTCAGGGCTTGCTAAAGGGGTCCCTGGCACAGTTCCCCCAAACCCCCAGGAAGGAAGTGGCCTTAACAGATGTGCAAACCATGTCTGTATTTGACCTTAACTGACTGGGCTAGGATAGACCCTTCACCAAGGTCAGCCAATCTCTAAAATGACTAGTAGCCTCTGACTATGAGCTAAAGACAGAAATGGGCACTCAGCAGAGGAACCAGAAGGGTAAACACAGCAAGGCTGAGTCATGTTGATGCTAAACGCTAAAATAATAACCCATGAACCATTGCTCCGGCAGGGCAGTGTGACGGCAGTCCTTGACCTTCTTGAGCACAGTAAGACTTGGCTGTTCCATGGTTTCTGGTCTTCCCACAAAGCCTGGTCATCCCATCTCTCCTGCATACAAGAGGCCATATGGCTAAACTTCCCTATTTCCAGGTGTATCCTCTAACCACTTATGCCTGTTCCTCACAAAGAGCAGAGCACAGCACAAGGAGTCTCTCTAACTGTCTCCTTCTCTTCTCCCAGGAATGTTTTAAATCTTGACTCTCTCAATACCTGAGTAACCCTCCTACGGTGAATATCTCAGCCACTCTCACAGATGTTTACCTTGACTGCCATTTCTTAATAGTCAACTGTTTCAGCTGTTTATGTCTTGTCTTCCAAATCAGCCATGAATTTTTGGAGGAGAAAGATCTCTGCCTGTGGTATAAAGTCACAAGCATCTTCAAGAGGCTTCGTGCTGAGGATTACAGTTCATCAGCTCTTTCTTCAGTGGTGAACAAACATCCTCTTCCTCCAGAGCCTGTTATTGTTTCTTATCTTTTTTATTTTTTCTTTTTACTTATCTTTCTCAACAGTCTACATTCACAAACCATTTGTACAATATATTTAAGGGATCAAAAAGCTTCCTAGTCCATCTAGAGGTATATTGACCTAAGCCTGTTATCCCCAGACTTTTTATCTTTTAGAAATCTTCTTATTATCCAATCTCTCTGTATATATGCATTTATCGTCTAGATCTTAAATCTCAAAGTATCATCAGAGATACTATATTTGAGAATCTTGGTCCACCAATGCCATTGTTTTTATGTGTTCTACACAACCCCTGTGGAATCTTTCGAAATTTCCGAGGAAAGCAAGGGAGATGAAAGGAGATAAGTGTGTGAGACTCTGTGTCACATGGCTCCCCTTCAACATGATCTATTTTTCATCTTAGATGCAGTGGATTGAGTTTACAGCCCCAACCAAAAATGGAAACTTGCTTGTATAGTGAGATTTAAGGAATCTGATTTAGCCTCGTGCCTAAAAACGCCTCTCCCCATTTGGATTGAGATCTTTGTGTCTGGATTTTAAAAGACTTGCATCCTGGAACCAATCCTGGATGCTTCATTATGCCATTTTGTCTATTAGAACTTTTATATCAGACTCAGGGAGACCTGCTACACAGATGAGACATATCGAAAAGGGAAGTTTTGATGGTTAGCCTGAAAGAAGAGATACCAAAAGACTCTGGAAGTTCAGTCCTGAGAAAGTCTGACCAGCATTCCCCAGTGGAGCAGGCAAGAAACAGCCTAAGGAGGGTAACATGGGGTTGGGGTAGAGGTGAGGAAAGGGGTTTCACATAATTGTCCCTTCATGGGAGACAGCAGCCAGTGAAGGCGTTCCATCCTCACAAGCTTGCTGACCATATCTTCAGCTTCTAGATAGAAAACTGCAGAGCCAGTTCTCCTTCATAAATTAATAATTTAGTTACAATATCCATTTCTTGATTCCACAACCAGTGTGTGTCATGTACTTCTCAGTAACACATTCCTTCATGAAGGATATTGGGCAGAAATAGAACACTCAAGACAGATAATCCTGGGTTTATAAAATAATATAAGTGGCAGAAAAGTACTAGAGATGGGTTCTGGATCTATTTTTTCCTTAGAAACCAGTCTAACTATGTAGTAAAATGTCTTGTTGCCAGTCAAAACTGAAAACCAGTTGAGGATTAAGAAAAACTGAGTCCTGATTAAAGGGAATGTAGATATACAGAGGGTGCAAAAAAAAAATGTATACACATTTTAAGAAAGAAAAAAACTGTATTAAAATTATGCTGATGGTAATCACTTTGAGCACCTTTTACAAGTCAAACATGACTTGTATTCATCTTCTGTTATGGGTATATATTGAATATTACAATTTTAATATAGTTTTTTCCTTTCTTAAAATACATATACATTTTTGGCACCCTCTGTAAATAGACAGGTGCTCTATTAGATTGATTTTTATGAAAAACTATATATTGGTTATGAATTAGGTTTCAAGGTAGGTAATTTGTCACACACACACACACATAAAATATTCTTCTGCCCAACATAACTCAACTTCTTACTTCTGGTAAAAGAGAAGTTTGATTAGTCTTCTCTGAACTTGGAGTAATGCTTCAGAAAGGATACAAGTTCCTCTAATCACGCTTATCTCCTGCCATAGCTGCTGACATTGCCCAGGAACACACTGACTGACCTTGGGTGGTGCTAAGTTCCTTGCTAGTTATTCCCAGTCCCCTCTTACTTGGATCTTTTGACTTTCCTTCTTATCTCCTCTCCAACCTCCATCTCCATCTTCCCACTCAGGAAAATAATTCTCCTTGAATCTGTGTTCATAAAGATTTATGTTTCTCATCAATTTTTATTCTTCTAATATTTAATGGGTCAAGTGCAACCAGCCGTATCAAAAATATATGCCGTATGTCAAAATGGTTTAACACAGTGTCCATATTGAAATCTGACTTTTGCTCTGACTCTGTAAATTTACCCTCAATGTCAAATGTCACATTTGATATAGAAGCAATTGCTGTTCAATTTAGATGTTCCCGATACCATCAAAATCTATTACGTCATTGAGATATTTTGCCCAATGTCTTCTTCCTGCTATGGATGAAGTGTGCCCAACACTGGTTATCCTTACCCCAGAGCTCAAGCCAGCTGTGACAACCCAGTCAACAACTCGGAGACTAATTCCTCCTCCCTCTTGATTTATGGAGGTTTGGGCAGTCTGTACTAGCAGGAAAATAAAGATGCATTAAAGAAAAAGAAGACTAGGGCAAATTTTGCTCTTCACTTACACTAGATTGGACCAGAGGAAATTGCTGTTTGTGTAGGTCAAAAGTGGTCTAGCATCAACAATTTTATATGGTTTAGCCCAATGCATGAAACAATGCACCCACAGTTCAGCGAAGTAAGTCATATACTCCATGGCCCACAATGATTATGAAAATAAAAGGTGTCTTAAACGACCTAGCAGTAGACTGCTAATTATACATTAAACACCATATGCATGGAAATGCTCTTTCAGAGTTTATATTCTTGAAGGTCTACCCCTCGATGCCTTCTATTTTTATAGACTGAAAAGAGTAACAGATCCCCTGCTCCTCATCTGAGGAAATGAAAGCACCACACCCAAAGCAACAAGTCTGATGGAAAAACATGTGAATGAAGGACACTTTTCTTATTTTGCTCCACGATCCAAAGGGCTGATTCAAGAGGGTGCTTCATTGCTGTTGAACTCATCCAAGCATGAACCTCAGAGGGGGTACCACCCTCCCACAGAATATGGGAAGTGGGACCAGCCCTGAGAGACATGATTAATGCAAGGTCAGCCAGGGGTCCACAGGCTGAACAAGTCATGAACTTCAACCCTACCAACGTCTGGCCTTTGCTTCACCAGTAGCTACATTTCCTCTTTAAAAGGCATGACCAATCAGTACAAAACCAAAGAACTTCATTGCCCAGCCAACTCATTTACAGGACAAACACAGACTCCTTTCAGTGGATCTAACTCCATTTAGAAATTCTGGTATGTGGTGAGCAATATTATATACCTCATTTTTTCTTTTTTTCCTGCAAAAATCACCTTCTCCTTTACACCCCTCTGTGTTTTAAATAAAAGAATCTCTCCTATAAAAGAACATACTTGCAAACACACACATACGGTATTTGGGCTCTATATCAAGTGTAAGAATCAAGCAAAACTTAAGGCCCAAATATCTACAGTGAATTGGGTATGGTTAAAAAAGGCATTCCAATAAATCACTTTATTTAGCATATCCAGGGAAAGCACTATCATAAGGTTGTAACTTTATGGTATTATATCATTTTGGTCTCATTATTTCTAGTCTTTTGCCCCAAAATATGGTTTTTAAATCAAGACAATATTCAAGTTCTTTTTAAAAGAAATTCAGCTGAACAGATGGGTGGGAGTTATATAAACACTGCAAGTGCATATCTGAAAATTATACCCAAAAGCTTGCTCCCAAACTGTGGATCCATCCTCATAAGTTTATCAAACCATCTAAACAGCTTATTCCAAGTCCACATAAACAAATGGCAATATATAGGTATACTAATCTAACTAAATGTCTCCCTTCTAAGTAAGTAGAACAAAAGGATAGCATACTTACTTAACCCACAGGCTCCCAGAACTCATTTCAGGCACCAGTTCACATATCCATTTTCACCATACTGTGACTAGAACCCCTAATAATAACAACATGTTAAAACTCCACTACCTCTCCGCACTGCAAACTTCATTTCGCTTAACAAATATTGATTTAGCACCCAGAAGGTGCATCAGCTTCCAAGAAACTAGCATCCCATAGAGAGAAAAATCACAAAGCCATTGTCAGCTTGCCACAGTGTGCTCCTAGGACCACACCCATATAAGTTTTTATATGAAAAACCAGCTCCACAGCCCAATAGGTTTGAAAACTGCATGACTGAACAAAGTTAAACACTTTTCTGTTTTGTAGAATCTCTCAGAAACTTGACTGGGCGACTGTAAATTAGGTAGCTCTAAGACAGGGATGGAAGAGGCTACCTCCTCCCTGTGCTACTTGATCATGAAACCATTCTTATGTGCATCATCTTCCACCAATCATACTTGGGAAATCATTGAGTTAAGTGAGTAATAGCTTCTTGACTGTTCCATTCATTGGGGAAGTTTAGAGGCCAGAGGCCAGATAGAATGTCAGAGAAGGACTTCCAGGGGAGACTGAATTCAAACGGAGTCCTGAGCTGGATTCTGAAAGGAGAATAGAATCTGGATAGGCACAGAAAAAGAGAAGAAAAGACAGAGATTTTCAGAGAGAAGACATGAATGCACAAAAGTTTGGAGCCAAGGATGAACCAGTGAAGACAACAAACTTATAAGAGAGAAGGGCTTGTATTGGGGAATGGCAGCATAAGAACATAAAGGTTGAAATTACTAATCTGGTGTTAGATCATTTTTCTAATTCACCTAACAACCCTAAAAGATGGGCATTTCTGTATTACTTTAGAGATAAGAAAACTGATACAGAGAGAGTAAGAAATTTACTGAGGTCTTATAACCAGTAAATAGCCACGCTGGGATTAGAACCCAAATTTGTCTGATTACAAAAATAGTGGAAATAAATTAAGTAGAACTTTAAAAGTCAAAATGTTGGGGGGCAGGAGGGAGTACTGTTATATTAAGACAGTAGAGGTTTCCCAGTACCCGAGATTACTCAGAACGAAGCTGATGTGAAACTGGTGTTTTAGAAAGATAAGCTCAACCATGATTCTCAGGACGGATTAAAGGAGGGAGGAAACAGAAACTGAGATGCCATTTAGAGGTTGTTTGTGATTCCACATGAAAAGAGGAGAAGCTGGGTAAGCATGGAGGCAGCGGAAGTAAAGTAGGAGGACCTCCTTGCATGGTAGTGGAGCCTGGCCATTCAAAGCAGGGTGGGGCTAGGGGCACTTGATGACTAATTGAATATAGATGTGAGAAGAGAGGGGAGAATCCTAAAAGCTTTTCCCACTTCTTTCTTGACTTTCTTCATCCCCAAGTGAAGGTGTGAACTGAGCTATTGAAACGGCAGCTGAATAGAGGAAGAAAGCCAGCTACACCTAGCAGTTGACAGATTTTCGTGATATGCACAGTGGTGCTGGGTTATCATGAAGGATCACACACACAGGCACACATGTGTTTCCTCCAGCAACAACTATTAAAAACCACAACTTCTATCCTTCAGAAGTTCAGACTTTTCTTCTAAGAGTCTCCTTCTTAAACTCGCTTGAGGGCCACTTGTGGAAAAGTAAGGAAGAGCGTATCTAGGGCTCTAGAAGTAAGCTGACTGACCTTGAGCAAATTCCTTCAACTTTTTAAGCTCCAGTCTTTCATTTTCAAAATGGAAAAGATGACTTAAGAAATACATTCGAGGCAGTAAATTCTATAATTCTCATAATCTGCACCAAATGACAGGTCTTTGGCTAGAGTTAAATGTCTTTGGAATAAGCTGTTTCCTGGCTCTTCCCACCTCTCTTTTTGAGCAACCTTATGCATGTGTGAAAACCTTCATAGTCCTGAGATACAAATCTAGTCTTTATTCCAGGTTCCAGGCCTCTGAGCAGGCCACATGGAGTGACTAGTGACAATTAGATTGTGACCAAGAGCTCCATTTCCTTCTAATACAAGGGAGCTTTGCAAAGTACTCCAGGCATTTATAAGATAAACCAGCCTTCACCGAGAAGTCACAGTATTTTGCTTCCACATGGTATGTGAGTGAACTGAGTCCCAACACAGAGTCAATGCCTACATCTCATTTATAATGTCTCTATCCCTTTTGTTTATTAGTAAATAATCTGTCCATAATGACTGCACTAAAAGAATATACATTTTCTACAGAATAGTCAAACAAGCATTGAAAAGCTCTGGTCAGGTCACATGGATTTGTTTGGCTGAGTTCACCCTTTCCTCCCTATAGTACTATGAGAACATGCTTTTTGGTGAGCTACAAACAGAACTCTCTGAGAACCCCAATATGGAGTTAATTTCTACATTCAAAATCCTGCCATCATTTCCAAACTTCTTTACAAATTTATGCCTTCACTAGCCCTTCAAATAAAAGACGAAAACATCTGAGATCAAGGAAGCTATAAAATGACTACAAAAGGTCAGAGACCTTGGCTGGGAATCCACAGGGCATGCGTGGAGTGCCTATTGTCAGAATTATCAAGCTGGACATATCTCTCTTGCTGTTTCCTCACATGAGCCCAGCAAGGTGCTGCTTTATGTCAACTGCGTGAGCCAACTCCCACAGGAGTCTGCTCACATGGAAAACAGTGCATGGGCCATGGTGAGCACTGCTTCACATTGTTTTTCCCCTGGAAATGAGAATGGGACTATGGCCAGGATGGGGGTTGGAGTTGGAAATGAAAGAGAGACAATGGATTCTGAAACAGACAACAAGACGGGGGTCCATCTGTCAAAATGGAATTCACCTCTAGTTGTTTCTTTTGTGTTGGGGTAAGGATGGAGCTGGAAGAACCCCGGTATCTAAAATTAGTTTTTCCCAGAAACAGATCCCAAGACAGTGATTCGAACGCAAGAGAAAGGAGATCTTCAGAAGCACCAGAAGGAAAATGGGAAAGTGAACAAGGGGGAAAAAAACAACAAAAAACAGTGCATGGTAGACTTGCTGTGGGGACTGAGGCTTAATCTCTCTGGGTACATCTCAGATACAGAGTGAACTGCATCTCAGAGTTGTCCCACTGAAGGGTGATTAAATAGAGCTATTTATCCTCCAAATCCCTTTCATCACTGATGAGGCTACTCCAGGTGCACTAATTCCCTGGCAATTCCGACCTGTCCACATTCAGACCAACAGAAAGCTCTCAGACAGGGTCACAGCACTTCCCGAGGGACCCTGCCAACCACAGGCCCTGAGAAGACAAGTGCCAAGGAGACATGGGCGGCGGGGCTAAAGTAGGCTGAAGAAGTTGTGGGCAGAATTAAAAACCAATAGGGGATGGTTGAATAGGTGGGACACAGGATTTTTAAGACAGTGAAAATACTCTATATGATCCTATAATGGTGGATACATAGCTTCATGTGTTTTTCCAAACCCACAGAATGTAGAACACCAAGAGTGAATCCCAATGTAAACTATGGGCTTTAGGTGAGGTGTCAATGTTGGTTCGTCGATTATATATTGTACAGTTCTAGTGAGGGATGTTGATAATGGGAGAAGATATGCATGTATGTGGCAGGGAGTGTATAGGGTATATTTGTACCTTCCTCTCAATTTTGTTGTGAACCTAAAACTGCTCTAAAAATATAAAATATAAAAAAAAAACTAATAAATTTGTAATTTCTTCAAATGTCATCCAGCTCCAGTTGATATCATCTAATGGACTGGCAGTCTTTTTAAACTGTGTTGGCTGGGGCAGGGCTGAAACCAGCTTTACTGGTTACTATGGTCCACCAACACCACCACCACCACCGTACTTGGATTACTGCATAGCCACCTTAAGTATCTCCCTGCTTCCAGGCCTGCCTGCCCCCCACCTCTCCTACACACATACACCGGCTTGGCCAATCATGTAAACACTGTATTAACAGAGATCATAAACACATTCAGTTAAACACAATACAAACATTGTACTCTTATAAGTCTTCTTGCAAAAATGGATCTAAACAAGAATCCTTTGTCACACCCGGCATCCCAATTTTGATGTAACAAACTGTGATTAAAATATAAAACAATTTCCAAAATATATTAAGTTAGAAACAAACAACAAAAACAAAAAAACAAGATACAGACCAGTGTGTAACATATGCTGCCATTTGTGTTAAAAAAAAAAAAAAGGGGTCCGGAGATTGAGAGGTGGATAGGTAGACAGATAAGCAGGTAGATATGTATAAATATATAGGGACATATAAATGTCCATGTCTAGACAGAATATCTCTGGAAGGATATGCAAGAAAGTAGATACAATGATTGCCTCTGGGGGAAGAAAATGAAAAAGTGTGAGGGAGACTTCATTATTTATTGTAATATATTATTTAAATTTTTAAACATGTGCATGCATTACTGTTGTGTTCAAATTGTATGACATGCGTAGTTACAATGGAAGGCAAACGGACAATAATAAGCATGGTCCCAGTTTCTAGCCTGTATCTCCTGTTTCAACCAGACTTTCTCTCACCTTCCCTCAAATGAGCCACATTTATTCCCCAAATTTTCAGGCTGCTTCTCTGGACTGTGTCTTCAAATCAAATCCCATTCAACTCAACCGTCACTTGCTCCAAGAAACTTCCCCATCAATCCCAAGCCAGTCTGACCACTCACTACCACCAAATCCTATGCTCTTTCTGTATTTCACAGCAAGCGCACTGGATCTGGACACCAGGATCAAGGCAACTACTGGTGTTTCCTATGTCACATGCCTGGGCTGGAGGGGCTGAGTAGAATCTGAGAAGCACTCTAACAAGTCTTGTGGGGCAGGCCTGGGAGCTAGAGAGCTGCTTCTATCATGCAGCAGTCATCTTACCAAGGGCGGCAGTCGCCAGTCCCAGCAACCTGCAGCTGAACCAGTGAAATACAGAGTAGCAAGGAGCCTCTTGGTATCTTCAAGGTGTCAGAAGCTAATATTAGAGAGCGCACACTGCAAAGAGAGGGTTGACGCAGGAAAGGAGATAATGAAAACAAGAGAAGCCCCTCTGGCCTGTATGGGAAATAACCTGGTAACTCAGAGAAGGGGCCCAAAAGCCCCACAACATTACATTATAGAAAAGGAAAAGGTTTGGGAAGTGTTTTCCAATAACTGCAGGGCCTTCTGTCTTCTACACAGAGTAAAATATGTGGGCATGCCCTTTTGGAGGGTGAAACTGGGACAGTGCTAAATGGCTCCGGAAGAAAAGGAGGAAGGCAAATGAGGGCCTAGGTGGGGGTGAGCAGCAGCCGTGGGACTCCAGGTAGAAAAAAAAGAGATGCCATCAGTGCAGAGGGGAGAAGGAAGACTCTTTTAATAGCCCCGTCGGAAAAAGGAGACTTTGGAAAATAGGTAAGCAGAATAAGAATGTGTAAGGAATTTGTTTAACAGTACGTAAGATGGCAATATCTTCACAACAACCTACGTTACTATTCAACATCTCCTGTGATAGACAATGTTTGTGTCCCTCCTGAAAATGTACATGCTAAATCCTAACACCCAATGTGATGGTATTTAGAGGTGGGGCCTTTGGGAGATGATTAGATGCCCTTATAAAAGAGACCCCAGAGAGAATCCACCCGCTTCTACCATGTGAGGACACAGCAAGAAGATGGCCACCTATGAACCAGGGAGCAGGCTCTCACCAGACACCAACCAAACCTGCTGGCGCCTTGATCTTGGACTTCCGGCCTCCAGAACCATGAGAAACAAATTTCTATTGTTCATAAGCCATCTAGTCTATGATGTTCTGTTACAGCAGCCCAGCTGGACTAATTCTTGCTCTGGCTGGCCCTCTCACTGTTTAGTCTTTTTCTTCACCTTTTTTCCATGTTTCAGATACCAGAGATCTTATTCTATTCAAATTCAGACTCTCGGGGTCCCCAACCCTTCAGCCTTTGTTTCACTATCAGTGAAACATACTTGCTTCTTTATATACAAGCAAATCTCTAGGTCAAAGTTCCTCCCTGAAGATATATAATTATTTTCCTTCTGCAATTAGAAAATGCTGTTGTTTCCCCAGCTGTTTTTACAGCTAAACTTGCAACAGACTTGAGAGAGTTTCTAAGCCTCTTGATGCAAGCTTTCCATCAAGCTTCATGCTGTCTAAACATGTCTAGTTTTTGTCTCTCTTTGCTTTTAAAGTTTTCACTTTATCCAAATGAAGTGGATAAAATGGTGGCTCTGAAGCTGTTTTGTGCTCAACAGAAAGTTTATTTCTGTCCAAGTCTTTACTTTTCTGGCCTTGGTACTGGGTTCACAGTTCCCTTAGAGAGAAGGCCATCCAACTATTTTTGGAAGAACAATATACTTTGGTAATCTACCAGGATGATTCCATGTTAAAGTTATTGCAGCTTTTCAGATATCCAACTCTGTGCACATGATAAATTAGAGCTGAAAATTAAGGAAAAATGTTCCTGGCATGCCAAAGGCACCCAGCACACTGTCATCACTAAGGAAATAAGATGCCCATTGTCACTTTATTGAACACATATTGGCAATCGATTTAGTAAAATCAAAACTCCTTTTGACTTTTCAGTCATTGTCTACATTGTATAGACATATCTATTGTTTAAAAAATTGAAGTTTGAGGCCGGGTAGGTTAAAAGAAGTAAATTTTGGAATCTAAACAAGAAAATTTTCTAGGGCAACATCAAAAATATAAAATCACTTCTTAGTAATATCCTTCTTCAGTCTGTCAGAGACATTCTGTATAAGGTCTTCTTTTTTGGGGTTGTTAATTGAATAACTGGAGATCTGGGGCATTTCCTCAAGTAATAAAAATAAGAGAACGACAGCCTGGGGAAATAAGGAGGGGAAAGGAATATAACTGTATGTCAAAGGACAGCATTTGGCCCAGAATAAACCATCAGTAGTGTTTACTGAATCTCCCATAATGACAAGGTCCAAAAGAATGATGTGAGAAATTAGGTTGAAAAATTAAGAAATAATCAAATCTGAGTAAGAACCTAACTGAGCATAAGAGCGTTCTCCTTCCCACTTATTCTGGCTTTGATAGTCTTTAAACAGAAACAGAGCTCTAATTCTATGTTAACGATGCTGAACTGCCTGCCCTCAGAACAGCCAGCAGCCTCTCCTGGCCAGAATTGGGAGCCTAATGCAAGGCAGAGATAGGGACTGGCCAGTGAGAGGCAATAATGTACTTACTGATGATGGGAGACTGGGCCAAAATAAGGGAAAACATAGGGGAAGACAAAGGTCTTTAAAAAAAAAAAATGAAGTTAAGATAACCTGGATTCCATGGTCCAGTTGGATAAAGACACCTAGCTCTCAAATAAAAAATAAAGAAAACAAAGACATTAAAATAAACAGGAATTCTGCATTTTCCATCAATCCTTGATCCCAGACCAACCCTAAAGTGGGACCTAAAGAAGAATAAGTGAGGTCCCTAAATAAGAGCTGGGAATGAATAGATGAGTGAAAACTCAGAGTCCAAATCTTTTCTTCAGACTCAGGAGAGACCTAGATATATCTAAATACCTAAAATATCCTTTGAGTCCTGCCCGCTCCTAATAAGAAAAGCAACAAAATACAGTTAACATATACATTGAGCATATACTATGTGCCAGGCAATGAGTCAATTGCTTCACAGGTAAGTGCTTATTGAATCCTCCCAATTGCTAAGTGTAATAGACACTAGGACCTCAATTTAAGGACAAGAAAATAAAGATTCACAGAGGTTAACTAACTTGCCAAGATTAAGTTTATATGGCTACTAAGTGGTGAAGGCAGGATTCAAACACAAACTTTGAGATTTCCAAATATACTTTACTTGTAATGGAGGTACCCTCTTCCCACTGTCCCAAATTGGGGTCACTTGGAGTTTCATTTGACCTTAAAATATATGCATGGAAGTTCCTCCCCAGGGTTGGACAGAAGTATTTTTAGGTTTACAAGTGTTCTGAGCATGGCAGGGAGCTGTCCTCTGAGGAGGAAGGCCCCTGACGACATGGTTTGAGACAAGGGTGTGTACGGTAACCATGCAGCCATTAGCTGGATGGTCAACATGGAACAGCCCTGGAGCAGGCATGCAAAACGTTCTCTTGCCTATGAAGACTGGAAAGTCAGCTGGGGAGGCCTCGAGGTTAGCACATCTCTCAGGCACTCAAACAGTGCCCCCACAGCAGGGTCTCCCCAATTCCAAGGGTATTAGCCTGGCAGCAGATCCACTTTTAGACAACTTTCTAGAATCAGGCCTCAGGATTTATTTAGGCAATACGCTTCTGTGTTCCAATGCCTTCCCTGATGGTGCTGGGCTCTCCTCCCATATGCTCTTTATCCCTTAAGATCAAACCTTCTGACAGCGTGCTTCGTGCTTCATTCAGAAGAGTTTAGGATTCCAGTAGTCTAGAGTGAAACCATTAGCATCTCTGCATATCTCCAACCTAGAAGGGTTTAGTGTTTAGAAACATCACACCTTATTTCCCCTCCCTGAATGGGAAGGGAAAAGCTTTCCTTTTCCCCCAAGGGAGGGATGGGAGGGGTACTAGGAAGGAAGAAGAGAAAGAAATAAGGATTCATATTAAAAGCATAACCATTGGCTATACTACCTCTCAGATACCCTGACATCAAACTGTTGTAAGCAGAATGAAAGCAAAACCCCCAACCACCCAAAGTCTATGTGCCTCTCTGTGCTCTCATAGCCCACTTGGATGCCTCCATCACAGCCCTTATTATTACACTGCATTGTGTGCATCCGTTCTTCACATCAGACTGCACAGAGACTGGAGCAAAGTATACACTCAGTAAATGTTGTGGAGCAAATAACTGAATGTGCAAATTCACAAGAATTCGCTGAATTTCTTACCTGTTGCATAGAGTTGTTCCTTTAATTGCTATGCAGCACTTTAGCTGAAGTCCATGCCTTCCATATGAACATTTAATCATCCATCCATCCATCCATCCATCCATCCCCCCATCCATCCACCCACCCATCCATCCATCCCCCCATCCATCCACCCATCCATCCATATTCCCATCAATCTATCCATCCATCCACCCATCCATCCATTCATACTGAATGAATTTTCTGAGGGCCTACCATATGCAAGACACTGTGCTAGGCACTAGGAAACTCAGGGCAAGCAAAAAAAATGACATACTGAAGATAGAATAACAAGCTTCCCTCCTATATTTTTCACAAAGTTGAAAGAGGAAAGGAGACAAAAATACAGGAAGAAGTTAAATAATGAATAGTCGCTGCCAGAGGGAGGACCAGTGATATACTCGAAGGAGCAAGAAATGTCTTTCAAAGGAGATTAGAAAAGAAGGGTACTGCCAATACACAAGAAAAGCCCAAGGAAAGACATTCTAGAAGCAGGGAGTTATAAAATAGTCCCTTAGTAGTGAGAAAAAAAACCAAGTCTGCCAACTCCTTCCTATATTGCTGAGGACAAAGTCAAAGGGTGCCTGACTTGTCTGCATACTCCCTGCAAAATTCCAGCTCTGCCCTGGACAGCAGAAGTCCTGCCTGGGGAGCAGAGCTGAGCCTTACAGACTGATTAATAAAACATGCACAGCTAGAGAATAAACACAAAGCTCAAGAATGTCATACTGTATATTTTATGGTCAGCAAAACACTGCGCTCTTTTTTTTTTTTTTTTTTTTTTTTTTTTTTTTTTTTTAAAGATTTTATTGGGGAATTGGCGGAGAGGAACAGCGTTGGGGAAACGGGGAAGGGGAACAGACAAGTTGCTGTCTTTTTGTTCTTCAGTTTAGTTGCGGAGGATGTTGCTTCACTGTTGGTATCCTCATTGAGCTCTTCCCGGATGAGGCAGATCGGTCGCTGGCCTCTGGATGTCGCTCACCGCGGCTATTGGCAGCTCACGCTGGCTGCCAGCCGCTCACGCTGGCTGCCGGCCACTCACTGTAGCCTATGGCAGCCCACTGCAGCAGGGGCTGCAGCCCACACCATCACCGGGGCTCGCACAGCCCAGCTCCAGGTGGAGCTGTTGTTAGCTGTAGAGGGCAGTGTCACTGGCCCTCATGTGGGATCCGAACCGGGGCTGCTGGCATCCCAAAACCAGCGCTTAACCAATGCGCCACTCGGCCGGCCCATGCGCTCTTTTAATATTAAGCTATCTTCCATGCTTGCTGACTCATCTTCCTAAACTCCACAAATGTCCATTTTGTAATGTTCTAATAGGCTCTCTATTCTTGTGGATACCTGATCTAAATTCCCTTTAAACAGAATGTTCGAGGATATTCAGAGATTCTTCATAAGTGACAGAGATCTAAATAACTATTGCTCTTATAACATTCTAATTTTTTTAGAATGTTACCTACTTGATCCATGGACCTACTATATACTCCCATTCATCCAAATTGACCTTCCAAGTTTCAAGCAAAATTGCCCACTCAAATTCTCTTAGCTTAACACTTAATTTAACAGGAATGAATGCCAACTAGATGGCCCTAATTATCAGAGAATTTGCTTCCACCAAAATTCTTATGGCAGGATTATGAGTTGGTAAAAAGAACAACTGTGAATGGCATGAATGACCAAACATTTGAAGTATTTAAAAATGTTCTCTTGTGTAGGTGTAACGCTGGCATTGTGTGGATTTTGATCCTTAAGTCTTAATTAAGTCAACTGTCCATGAAAGAAGTCCCTGAAAATTTCTCCCAGAAAAAACAAACAAACACAGTGGCTACATTGACTCTTAAATGTTGAGTAACTTTTTATGGGTCAGTCAAGACCCAAGTGGGGACAGCCGAGTGGCATGGTGGTTAAGCGCTGGCTTGGGAAGCTAGCAGCCCTGGTTCGGGTCCCACATATGAAGGCCAATGACACTGCCCTCAAAAAAAAAAAAAAAAAAAAAAAAAGACCCAAGTGAAAATTTACTGATACTGAGACCTAGTATATGCTTATAATGAGGGGCTACATGAATTGAATATTTTGTCCTTTTTGCTTACTTACCAACCATATGATTTGCGATAAGTCACAAAATCTCCCTAGAAAAGTTAGGTTAGTTTAGGAATCCTTGGGACACACTCGGAGGACACCTAATGATTTAACAATTGGGAAATTTAACCCAAAATCTGGATTTATGACTTGGATTTAAAACTGAAACTCCCTAAACCCAGCAATGCCCGGGGCACACATCAGCAAAGGATATACATTTGTACGCTCGCCACCACTGAAAGCATCCATGGCTGCCTCACAAACCACCCCAAACTTAGTGATAGAAAGCAACTGTCACTTTACGTGTATTTTGCTCACAAATTAATTCTATGAGTCAGGAATTTGTACAGGGCATGTAGAGATGGCTTTTCTTTCCTCCACAAAGTCTGGGGCCTTATCTGGGGATGCGCCAAAGAGTTATGTGCTAGAATCATCTGGAGGCTTCTTCACTTCCATCTATGCCCTGTGGGCTGGGATGGCTCAGCTGGGACTGTCAACCAAAGCACATTGGGCTGCTCACAACATGGCAGCTAGATTTTTGAAAGGGAGAATTCCAAGAAGAAGAGACCCAAGAGGGGCATCCAGATAGTAAGTGTTCCAAGAGAACTGGACAGAAGCTGCATGGTATTTTATGATCTAGCCTCAGAAGTCACATAATGTCACCTCTACCATATTCTATTTATTGAAGCAGTCATAAACCCACTCAGAATCAAAAGGGGGGGACCACAGACCCCACTTCCCAATGGGAGATGTGTCAAAGAATTTGAGACCATATTTTAAAATTATCATATTCACCAACTTTCCCTTTTAAGTAGAGGACCTGATACCAGGAGCTGCAGCAGCCATATTGCAACCATGAGGGAAAAGCCAAGAAAATTATAGAGACACAAGCCCTGACAATATTAAGCTAACAAACCAATCATAAAACTTTTATCTCCAGACTTTTGATGATGTGAGAAAAATTAGCTCCTATTTGTTTAAACCAATTTTAGATTCTTATGTGACTTGCAGGCAAAAGCATTTCTAACCAATATACTACCTCTCCCAGAGACCTACTCAGAATGGTATTAATAGGTCCATCTATTTATTTCAAATATTAATAGATTTGGGGTAAGCATAGATATAGAATTAAGAAAGCTATATGGTGATCTCACTCATGTGGAATCTGAAAAACTGTATGAATGAGCAAAGTAAACAGAAACTGTCTCATAGATATAGAGGAAAAATCAGGGTTGCTAATTGGGAGGGAGATGGGGATGAGGGAGAAGGGGAAGGGATTAGACAGCAAAAATAGGCAACTACAATATTGCCACTGGGATAGGAAAAACAGTTTGGGGAATATAATTAATAACATTGTAAATATTCTGTGGAATGTCAGATGGTCATAGGTCTTGTTAGGGAGACCATTTCATAGATGGAGTAGAGGCTTGATCATTGCACTGTATAACTAGAGCGGAGGTGGTGTACCTAATGTAATTGAATATATATAGATAGTCACGGGATGTGGATTATACTGTGGAAGTGAGTCAGAGGAAGAGTAATAGATATATATGATATGGGGGGGGGAGTGGGGTGGCGAATTGGGGGTGGGGGGTTATCACTTTGAGGGGTGAAATGTATAACTATTGCACTGTGTTGTACACCTGAAACTAATTTTTAAAAAAAATAATAAAAAAATAAAAAAGAAAGCTATATGGAAGTATTTTGGTCTTTCACCAGTTTTGAGATTTTATCAGCTCTAGCTAGGCCTCAGAGAATTTCAGAATGAAGTATATTTGTAACTATAAAATTTGTGTGTAAAACTGACATGAAAAATGCATTGTCCTTCAAAATTGGTGGAGCATTTAACAACTGTAAAGTACTTTATGGTATTCAGCCCCACAACTGGAACAGGTGGTTTACACTTTTATTCCCATTCAGGGTTGACCTCCAACAGTGTAGGAAATGAAGACATTTGTCTCTTCCAGAAATTATACTATTAGAAAATAATGCCTGGAAGAGACATAATGACTCCAGAAGAAGGAAGAAAAGTCAAGTACTCCTCCAAATGGAAACCTGAGAAAAAGCTCTAAGGCAACGAGTACCTATTTCTCCTACAGGAGGACTCATCTCTACCCTGCCATCTAGATGAGGGAGCAGGAATGGAGAGTGCCCCCCTTCACCCCCACCCACCTCCCAGTCCCCTCTGAGAACTATTTCCTGAACTCTCCAATCAGAGGGCATCCAGTTGAGCTGAGCACATCCCCTCTTACAACATGGGTTCATTTTACATGGAAATGAAGTTCAAGAAAGTACATATGCTCACCTTGCAGAGAAGAGTTACGCCAGAGTCGGTGTCCCAGCACTAGATTCTGAGCCCGACAGGACTTAGTTTAGAAATTGCTCTAGGGTTGAATAAACCTCCAATATACACCATTTGCTTCTGAGACATAGGGTAATGCTTTGAGCTTGGTGGTCACGACAATAGAAAACGCAGGAATGGTTCTCAGAGAAGCAGAGGCTTCCCATCAGAGGCTGCTCTCATCATGCCCAGGGACATGTCAGTGTGTGCTCAGACCTCACACCACAGAATCCTCCTGCGGGGGAGTTCCCCATATTGGCTCAGTGAGGGCAAGCTTTCAGGTCATGCCAGACCCAGTGAGGCACAGCCCTGAGCTTGTGGGTGCTGGCCCAGCAACCTTCCCTCCAGGCATCCATCCTGCTCGCAGGAGACGATCCACAGGGGAAGCCCTCCAGCCCCAGATCTCCAAGACAAGCAGCTCCAGCCGGGCATCCCATTTCAGCCCAAAGGCAATCAGCTGGGATCTTGCAATCTGTGAACTCATGCAGGCCTTGAAGGACCTTCAGAAGCCCTTGACTCCTACCCACCTCCTCTATTCACCAACACTTTGTAATAACCGGGACTCTGTAAATCCTACGGCTGAGGTCCTGAACATTCTAACAAAACAGAATGACCTTACTATAAGGCAGTGTCTTGTTTTAGAAAATAATAAGGAAACACAATTGTAGTTTTGCTAAAGCTTCCAATTTTTTCAGATTTTCCATTCGGATGGTATGTGTTAAGCCCATCCTCAGCGATCCCAGCTAGTCATTATCATTACTAACAACAAAATACAGCAGATGTTTATTTGGATAATGATACTGACTCAGTAGTCTGGAGGGAACACGCTTACAGGGGAGGGAGCTGCGGTCAACACTATCATGTGATCAGCTGCTGGCCCTGAATAGGGCAGAACTGAGGTTCACTGGAGAAACAGCTAGAATTCACTAGCTCCATTTTAAGGTGATGGTAAGTGCGAGGGGTGTGTGTGTGTGTGTGTGTGTGTGTGTGTGTGTGTACAGGTACACACTTGTAATTTGTGCCTTGAGGAGAAATGGAATCTCTTATTTTGTGAGGCATTCTGTTTTGCTGCTTTTCTAGCAATATATAAATCTGTCTTATTCTTAGAAAATCAAAGCACCTTGCAGACATTCCTTCAGCAGCCAATGCAAGAGCCTAACCAAGTGTGCGTGGGGAGAGATTATTGTTTCCAGAATCAGTGTCCTACCACAAACCCTAAAAGAGCTCTTGAATGCTAACCTAAGAAGTCCTACCACTTCAAAGCTCACAGACGCTTAAATTAGACTTAAAGGTGAAAGTTCAAGGAAGGAGATTTCTTCGTTCTAATTCCTGCCATCTGGTCTGAATCTGACTCCAGGGAGAAGCAGGCTGGCAGGTGACAGCTTAGAGCATGGCTGGTCTTTACAAATGCCATCCAATCTTCTTCTGTGCAATTGGACCTGAGTTGGCATAGATTTGCATAAATTATGCATTCATCAGAATCCTTCTGGTGCCTATTTAGGATTAAAATAAATTTGCTATTTTTAAGATGTCAAGTCTTGTTGGCTTTTTTTTTTCCTTTTTATAAGGTTGTGTTGCCTACACCCTCTCTGAGACTTTATCAGTCATTGCTCTAGGAGGGTTCCCCAGTGGCAGCTGCAAAGTCATTCATTTAATCAATGTGTGTTGAATAAATGAAGGAAGTCAACAAACATCTTGACTGTCAGTCCCAGTTATTCATAAGAGGAGATGGCAACTTTTGGGATCCCACAGCCAGTCTGATGCCCAAAGGATAGGTGAGGGGAGATGGCTTGAGGCTACTGGTGCCTCCCTTTCCAATGTGCTAGAGTACTCTGAGCTTGCGCATCTGTTTGTGTGTCTGTATGTCTGTCTCTTCCTTTAGAACTGGAGTGGAAGAGAATGAGAGTGACCAGAGGGATAAAAGCAGGTTTGGAAATTTGCCTCCTCAGAGACAGGCCCCTCCTCCAGTTCTTAGAGGATCTTGTTGACAGTATTTCATGTTGAGACTCTGCTCTTATTTCTGACAACACGGCTTTCTTCTCAGCTATCTGGAGCCTCTGGAGAAGCAGAGTAAATTACCTCAAACCCACAGCCCACACTAAAATAAGATTTTTTTTGTACAGTAGAGGAGCTTTTTCTTCCTTTCACTCCAGTGTTGGGGTCTCCAAAGGATCCTGGGCTTAAAGTTCGCAGCCTGTGGTTCTCTATCTGAATGTACATCAACACCCCTTGGAGAAGACAAGCTCTGCCCTCAAAGGATCAGATAGGTCAGGAGTGGATCCCAGGAATCCAAACCTAGGGGTTCAAAAGCACCTCCTGGTGATACTGAAGGGCAGTGCAGTGGAGGATCCTTAACTCAGTCTGTCTGTCCATGAAGGAAACGTAGTTAGTTCAGAGACATGTGCTGTAGTAGAAAGCCAAGCCCTGGAACCAGAACTCTCTCATGTTTCAAAAGAGGTTCTGAGAAAAGTGTGAGGTAGAGAATGGACTGTTTTGAGGGCAAGAGCATGGTCTCACTGAACTGCAGAATCAGAAACTAGACACTCCCAGAAGCTTAGGAAAGAAATGAATCCATCCAATAACATAGGGTCCCACTCAACAGCCACTCCCCAGCTGGCCCTGGTTTTTCAGCTCCGGCTTCTAGAAAGGCCCAGAGATGAGATCTGGGAATGAGAAATGGACAGTCTTTCATCTTAATCTTCCAGAAACCAAAAGTGTTCTTCGGACATTTTACCAGAGCCACAGATCCTGAGTTTAAAAGCTATCAGGGATTGATGGCCTGTTAAAAGATAAACTGAAGCATACTAAAAATTTTAAGAGTTTATTTGAACCAAAACTGATTCCAATTGGGCAGCACCAAACCAGAAGTAGTCAGGAGTACTCCACCCTCAGGAGCCAGGGGAAAGAATTATACAAAGAAAGGAAATCATTTAATTGGCTATAACTTAAAGCTTAGTTGGTTCTTTGCAATTGGTTGTCCTCAGTGTTTAGATTTCATAATCTTGAGGGATTTATAGGCATAGGTTTTGGTATGCTGATGTAGGCCCTCGTGGTGTTAGAGCCACCCCAGTCT
This sequence comes from Aselliscus stoliczkanus, assembly GCA_033961575.1. Taxonomy (NCBI): domain Eukaryota; kingdom Metazoa; phylum Chordata; class Mammalia; order Chiroptera; family Hipposideridae; genus Aselliscus; species Aselliscus stoliczkanus. Next base: position 158,135,570 of record CM066731.1, read on the forward strand.
AATAACCTCCTTGTGTAATGAATAAGCGGAGTAGTAGACCAGCCCTGCTTGAGGCACCTCAAGGATCCCTGGGTCATATTTTGGTTTGCAGCAAAAAAAGTATTAGAGCTTTAATCTAAGACTCTTGGAACTCTCAAAACTCCAGACGTTAGTAAAATGCAAGACTGCAATGGTCAGGAGAGTCCCTCTGATTGCTCTTAACTCTGTTCCCAACATTGAACTCTCTGCCAAAAATACAGTTCTGAAATCTATGCTAACTGGAATGGTGCATTCCAACCAAAGGAAGCCTCAACTACATCATGACTCAGCACTAGATGCCCACACCAAAACAAAGGACCCATGGGCTCTGTTCACACTGCATGGCTTCCTTTACATCAGGCAACACCTAGACTTTGGTGTGCTTCCTAACCTACCTCCCCCAGAATACATAAGGAGCACCTATTTTACATAGGATGCCTTGCATGTATTGTCTCCTCTCATCCTCACAGACATGTCATAAGGCAGGTGTACCATCCTTAACAGATGAGGAAACTCTCCCAGTTCACTCAGATAGAAAGCATCAGTGACAGAATTTGAACTCATGTCTGTCCAACTTCAAAGGACCTACTCTTTCCACCAAGTATGCAGCCTCCAAACACAGAAACAGGAGATCTGGACAGCTCTCCACTACTCTAGAATGGCCACCCTATCCTGTTGTTTGAAAGTACAAACTGGGGGGATTCCCCTGGAATGGGGTGGAGCAAAGTGCATTTTCCTGACTCTACAAGTTTTCCCAGGCTGCCCTGGGGCTAGAGACAGCTTGGGCAGGCAGCTTAAACACACACATTTCCAGGAAGAAAATTCCTTAATTAAAACCTGCTGTTTTGAATTTCCACAGCTATGGCTTTCCCTAACTTCCTGCAGCAGATGGATTCATCTTGCAGGGCCTGGGAGCTGGGAGCAGAGCTGCCTCAAGATGGCTCGGCCTGGTTTGGTTGTTTTGCTTCTAGTCTTTTGTTTGTTGTTTTTATGATTCTGAGGGATGCAAAACCACAGTGAGACACTTGGTTGTCTTCCAAAGAATGTTCTTACCACAGATTTGAAACACTTGCATTGTAATCTTGCGTCTTCAGTGTCAGAAAGGGAGTCATTTAACTTTTCATGGAGATAGTTCTACATTTATTGTAATATCCATACACACGCCAACAGGCACCAAAAATGATTTGTTTCCTCCTGATTTTCTTCTAAGCAATTCACAATTTTATACACCAGTGGAGAGCTTTGAATAGGGGAAGACGCACTCAACAAGTATGCTGAAGGAATTAGTGGTTACGGGTTAGGCGGTCTGGCCATTCCAAAGTTAAGAGCTCAGAGACGTTTCTTGGAGACGTTTCAATGAAGACATTGACCTATGGAAGCCCCCGGTGCTGATGCACTGAGCACTTTACACGCATGAGCTCAGTTAATCTTCACCACAATCCTATAAAGTCATAGAATTCTTATTACACATGAGGAAGCTGATGCTGAATGGGCTTAAGCAACTTGCCCCCATTTTCCCAGCTAGCATGAAGCATTTTAACCCAAGCAATCACTCCTATGTTGCCCATCACTTGCTTCCACCCCAGGCAGTGAGTCACTGAACCCATCAGGAATGGGAGTTGCTTTTTGGATCACTGTCAGATTAACTGCCCTGCAGACCCAGCAAAAGGTTCTCAGAGAAAAGTGTGATGACCCCAGAGTGGCCTGGAGTTCTGGCTGACCCTGGGGCCATTTCTGAGCAACAGGGGCTCTCAGCACTCTACTGGCTTACACTCGCCCCCTCAGGGCTAAGCAGACCCTGAAGAGATGGCAATGTACATGAAGCTAGTTTTTTTTATTTACCCCAAATTCTCCTGACAGACAAATATGTACTGACCAGCTCCCAGCTTCTCAAGACTTCCTGTTTTCTTTGGTGCTTTCACATCTGCTGCTCCCATGCTTTGGGTGAAGTTTATATTCACTGAAGAACAAAGCTAAAGAATTATGCATGAGACCACCAGAGTGCTCTTTTTTCTCACACTCTGAACCAATTCCCAGCCTGTTTATTGGGATCAATGGTGAAAAGGCTCCCTTTGAGTTGGGGACCTATGCTCACCCATGGAGTACTCAAGTCCCAAGACAATATCATAAACTATTCCTAAAATATCATGATCAAAATGTTACATTCCTACAAGCAATCACTAATCCCTGCACTTTTCACCACACCCCAAACTCTATGCATTTCCAAAGAGAAATGATTCACTTGTTAATGTGCGGAGACCCAGTCTAAGGTGAAATGGGATGGTTTAGTGCCCTTTTCTTAAGAGCTATTTTTATAATTAAATTCAAACATGTAAATTATAAACAAGAGATTTAAAAATTATAATCAAGAGATGTGAAACGGTTCTTGGTGATATTCCCTGTGGGTACCCTAATTTCAAATCTCTAGAAATCCGTCTTTTGCTGTATTATTTCTGGTCTTTTTGTGCCAAAATAGGCATTTTTCCTAAAATACAATACTTCTCAGTTATGTTGGCAGAAATCACTGCAGTAAAACACAAAACTATATTGGATGCCAATATTAGCATCAGAATTTACAGAGCGTGAAACAAACAAACAACAACAAAAAAGCCTTGATGATTCGTCCTTTTTACCAAAAGCTCATTAAAATCTCTTTCTTGATTTTCAATTTGTTTATTTGAAAATGAGGGAGATGGCATCGATGATATCTAAGGTTCCTTCTAATTCTGATGACATGTGAGGTGTGATAAAAAAAATACTGTGACTGTTTAAATAAAAAAAAATTACAGTAAAAGACACATTGCCATTAATCCTCCTCTAAACGCTCCTCCTCACTTCAAACACACTTATCCCATTGTTCTTGACACTTTCTGAAACAGTTCTGGAAGTCCTCTTTCGTGAGAGTCTTTACTTCATCCTCTATCATAACAACACTCCATGTCATACATTGCTTCTCGTATGGCAATTTCTGTCAAATAAAATCATTACAGTGTGTGCTCATCCACCTTATTCACTGGATCTGGCACTGTGTGATTTCTGACTCTTCGGCAAATCAAAATGACCATGAGAGGTAACCGTATGGAATCAATTCAGGACATCAAGGCAGCCAGGGCAGTGCAACTAAAGACACTCACGAAAGGGGACTTCCAGAACGGCTTCAGAAAGTGGTAAGAATGATGGATAAGTGTGTTCAAAGCGAGGGGGAGTAATTTTGAGGGGGGATTAATGGCAGTGTGTTTTTGACTATAGTAAATTTTTGTTTTTATTTAAACACTCACAATATTGTTTGATCACACCTTGTAAATTTATAAATGTATGGATTATTTCTCTAAAAGCTTTAAGTAGAGTCACTTAAAATTAATTCTTTAATAATTTAGAATGCCTAATTTCATCATACCAGTGTAATTATAATCGAATTGGGGTTTTTTTGTTGTTGTTAAAATGTTAAGCCAGGTTTTTGAAATGACTGTATAACTTCTTTCTCCCTTTCTCTTTTTCTATAAATATATCTACTTGCCTAACAAGTCAAATACTCAAATGAAAATTGTGTTTTCAATGCAAGCTTCATCATTGAAATTACTTTATGTGCATTATGACGTCAAAAAGGCAAATGGGGGAAGACCAGCTTACAAACATAGACATACATTCTCATCTCTTCCTGCTGAAGCCAAGACATCTCTGATCAGTGGAAACGGTGACTTGGGTATTGATGGAGCAGCAAATGAGTTCAGAATGGGAGCCCTCCCCCTTGGTGTCAAGTGTGGTTTGGCTTAACTCCAAACCACGCAGGGAAAGCATAAGTCACACCATACCACTGAAATGGTGTTTACAAGAAAATCCCCTGCCTGCTTTCTCTGTCACCTAGCATAAATTTCAAGAGATTTTACTCTATCCCTTAGAACCCTGTTTCAAATATTATTTTGACATCACACAGTAGACATGTCAAAATCCTATAGCTTATCATGCAATAATACACGGACTTCTGGCAAAGCAAGGACAAGGAGGTGAATAGAGTTGGTTGAAACTAGAAACTCCTACATGTTAGCATGTAATCAATAGGAGGTGGGTTTCCCCTCAGTATTTGCTTTCCTTTAATGAAGACTGTGTGCTTTTATACTGAGTCAATGTAGTCACTGACATGAGGACAAAGCCACAAGCCAAAGTTAAGCTTAGTGAGTTAACAGTATAATGGATAGTGACAGACTCTCTCCTTCTCCAAACTTTAGCCAGGTTCTTCTGAGCCTTCTTTTTAATGAGGCCTTGGCCTTAGCCTTTATCTTTAGCTTGCCTAGCACAGTTTCAGCAAGAACCTAAGTCAATTTACCTGATCAAGTTGCTCATCCTCCACCCTTGATATCTGATCACTCTGGCCTGCTTTTAAAAAGAATCCCCCTACATTTGAGATCTCCTCTTAACAATTTTCCATCCATTGACCGTCTACCCCCACCCCCCATATTGTTCATCTTCTGCTGTATTCAAAGCTGAGCCCAATCTCTCTCTTTAGTTGTGATAGCCTTGACATTGACAGGAACAGTCCTGAATAAAGTCTTCCTTACCATGTTAACAACTGTCAGAATAATTTTTTTCCTTAACAATAGTCATTGTTGTTTGTTTGATGTGAAAGAAAGCATTTACAATCTTCTGCAAGTTTTATAGTTAGTTTCAGTCACAGGTATTAAAATATGATCTGCTGCCTGGAGCCCAAAGGCTCCAAAGCCCTTCATCCTTTCTCCCTCTCCCCACCTCCCGCTACTTTCTGGGAAAAGAAAACCTGCATCTTACTTAAAACTGCTGTCAGCATGACAACAGTCCAGAGAAGGGTACTGGACGCATGGGGAGAGGGGCGACAGCTCCACTTAGACCAAAAAAAGGCAAGTCGGGAGTTCCGTCTGCCAAGAGGGGACCTTCCTGCACCAGTAGAAGGTAGTTTGGTAAATGAGTAGGTCCCAGGGAAGAATCACCAGACACCAAGATAAGGTTTTATGGGCCATGGAAAGAGAAAGGGGCTAAGTGCATCCTTGCTGAGGCATGGGAAGCAGAGAGTAGAAAAAAGCCTGAGGGAAAGTAAAGGGGAAAAAAAATAGTTAAGGAAAAACAGATAGAAAAATAAGGAGGGGAAGTGGGACCTTTGAGTCTCAAAGTAAATTTTGGCAGAACTCTAGCAAATGTCTTCACAGAGCCACACTAATCTGATGATGCTGTCATTCCCCATCTTCTCTGGAAACTGAGGGGTTGCTCTCCAAGCTCATGGAAGAGGGGCCCTGAAAGCAGTGACCTGCCTATTTGCCAGCTTATGCACATACCCATCAGCCTGAGTTAGTTATTCCAGTTTATTTTATGCATTGTTACTCAGACATTTCATTATCACCCCTGGTGGGGTACTGGGTAATTTATTGCAGAATATTATTCCGCTGTCACTAAATGAAATGAAATCTTTCACAAATTTTCTCCTTTCTCTGCCTTTTAGAGCACACAGTTGACAGCTGAAATGATCCACAAAACAAAGGCAGCTTTCCTCTCTTCAGTCCACACCTTAAACAGCTCCTTCCAAGCTAGTTGTCCAGAGCCCCAAAAATCATGCTGACGTCTTTGTACCCACTTCCTTAGCTTAATGTGACATTGGAAGTTGACGTTGTCTTTCCTAATGCACTGAATATGTGACTCCTAATGAAAATGAGGGTGAGCACTGTGGAAAAGGGAAAGGCACATGTTGGGGGATGTGAGAATATAAGCAGGTCAATGTCATTCACTCAGTGCTTTCTTTCCACTCTCCTCTAAAAGGACCTAGTCATCAGAGCATTGCAGGTCACAGCATTGCCACTCGCACGCAGGGAAGCTCATGGGTTGGGTCTTTCTCATTTGTGTCTGCAGATCTACTCTTCACTCTGCTCCATTCTCTTCCCTGGGAGGCTGTACTCTGTGGATCACGTATTTGCAGCTCACTTGCCCTCTGGCTTCCATTAGGTTTGGCCAATGAGAAGCCTTGGCAAGAGATCAGAGGGTAGAGTAGGGAGCACTTCGGGAAGTGGATTTCCTCCCACTCTTGTCTCCTTCCTTTCTGCCTCCCAAGCTCAGTTGTGCAGTGGCTGCAATCCTTGACATAAGGCTACTGTTGCTGTCTTGTGGGACAGGAGAGCTCCAGCTCACAGACGTTTCTGGTAAGCCCTCCCTGCCCTCCTGCAGACCACGAAGGGTGTGGCGCCACTTCCTGCTGCTGCTGCTGCCTATTACCATCCCTTGGTGGGTGTCTTAATTTTGCCCACACAGTTTTTTAAAGTATCCTCTGTAGATGATCTTTTGTGTGGGCCATCTGTTTCCTACTGGAACCTTAACCACTATGCACATCTCTTTATTCACTGTCAGGATTTTATACTTCTCTCAACTTTACAAAGCACAGCTCCAATCTGAAATGTTTCTTTCACATTTAGGAGCATTTTCGGACTGTATTAAAAAGAAGTGACTCTAGGTTCCCTTCTAGAATGGCCATGTGCGGAGCCCTGAGGACCAGTGAAACAATTATGACTGATGAAAATTAAAACAAACAAACAAACATTTAAGGTCTATAGAAATTGTCCTAAGGGCATATAGAAAATGGAGAAACATTTATTCAATAAAATCTACTAAACCTTGGTAAGAACAGTGAGTCTGTGACACATGAGCGTCCCCGCCCCCCCCCCCCATTCAGCTTGAGGGAAGCTCTACTCTGAACTGATTTACCCAAAAGGAGAGGCTCCCTCTCCCTCCATCTCCCAGTTAAGGGTTAAGGTATCTCACTGGGAGGGGCAGCAGCCAACTTTAAATTGGAAAGGTTAAATTCCTGGTGAATGTGGTTGAGAGATTGGGTTTCCCATTCTCCATCCAGCCCCCACTCATGGAAAGAAGCTCTATACCAGATGTGCCAGCCAATACTAGGGACCTAATTATCATCCCCTGCAGTTGACTCTTAGGACTGAGGCTCCACATCGGGAGAAAAAAGCCAAAATAATTAGAAGCTACCACTCCCAGCCCAAGGCCCAAAGAGTGGCTCAGAGAGTTTGCTCAGGGGGAGAGGTGACATATAAAAACAGAAGGCTCCAAGTTCTGCACAAAAGAACTGACTTTATTGTATACAGAGTATGGGGAAGGTCCAGTTCAAAGGTGCTCTCAAAAATAATGGGCATATTAGTGGTAAATGATTAAAAGGAGGCTTGTGGCTCTTAATAAGCTAAAAGATAGGCCAGCTAGTTATCCAGAGAAAATCAGGGAAATAGCCAAGAAGACCATTATTGGAGTCAGAGAAAACCTCAAAGACTGTCCTCAAAAACTATTTCAGCCTGAATTATTGGATCAGACTGTAGAACAAGTTATACACCAGGCATAATCAAAAACAATAGAGAAATCAGCTGGCAATTGGTGAAGCCTAACAACTTAGTGTGATATCAAATGAGACAGACAGCTTAATAGAGCACTCAGGGAAAGAGAACATCAAGAGTAAAATGGTAGACTTAAATCCAATTAAAATGTAATAACATTCAACGTGAATGGATTAAATGACCAAATCAAACAGTTGAGATTGTCAGACTAGATAAAAAAAACAGGATCCAACTATATGATGTCTACAAGAGACACACTTTAGATTCAAAGATACAAATAGGTTGAAAGTAAAAAGATGGAAAAGATATACAATGCAAGCAACAACCCAAACACAGCTGAAATGGCTATAATATCAGACAAAATGAACTTTAAAACAAAACAAAACTTACTAGACATAATGAAGGATGTCTTAAAATTAGTAAAATGTCAATCCCTCAAGGAGATACAACAATTATAAACATATATACCCTAAAAACAAAAACTCCAAAAATATACTTGAAGCAAAAATTGACAGAATTGAAGGGAGAAATAGACAGTTCTACACTAATGCTTAGAGACTTCACTATCCCACTTTCAATAATAAGTAGAATAACTATTCTTCCTTAAGACCCTGGGAAAAGAAGAGCAAAGTAAACTAAAAGCAAGCAGTAGGAAGAAAACAATGAGAATTAGAGCAGAAACTAATGAAATAGAGAATTTTAAAAATGGAAGAAAATAAAATAAAAAAAAGTTAATTCTTTAAAAAAAAAAAAAAAGTAAATTGGCAAATATTTAACTAGACTGACCAAGTAAAAAAGAGAAAAACTTAAAGTACCAAAATTAAGAATGAAATAAGGGACATTTCTACTGACTTGGCAGAAATAAATAAGATTATAAGGGAATAATATGAACAACTATCTGCCACGAATTAAATAATTTAAATGAAATGGACATGTTTCTACAAAGATTACCAAAACTAAACCAAGATGAAATAGAAATCTGATTTTAACAGGCCTATGACAAGTAAAAAAACTGAATTACTAGGCCTGGATGGCTTCACTGGTGAACTCTACCAAAACATTTAAATAAGAATGAATAACATTCTTTACAAACTTTTCCAAATAGTAGAAGAGACAGTAATACGTCCTAACTCATTCTATGAGGTCAAAATTATCCTAATACCAAGACAAAGATATCACAGGAAAAGTAAACTACAGACCACTGTCTCTTATGAATATAGATACAAAATCTTTAACAAAATACTAGCAAGCCAAGTCCAGCAACCTACAAAAGTATTATACACCATGACCAACTAAAATTTATTTTAGAATGCAAAGTTGGTTTAAACTTGAAAATCAATTAATGTAATACACCATCTCAATAAAGTAAAGGACTAAAACCATGTGATTATCTCAATAAATACAGAAAATTATTTGACAAAATCCAATATTCCTTGATGAATAAAAATAACACTCAACCAAAAATAAAACTTTTTCAGATTAGTGAAGAGTATCTATATAACCCACAAATAACATCATATTTAACAGTGAAAGAATGAATATTTTCCTTCTAAGGTCAGGAACAAGACAAGAATGTTCACTATTGCCATCTCTACTCAACACTGCACTGGAAGTACTATTCAAGGCAATTAGGGAAGGAAACTAAATAACGGCATCCATATTTAAAAGGAAAAAGTAAAGCTATCTATTTGCTAATGACAACATATTGTATATAGAAAATCCTAAGGAATCCACTAAAAATAAACTCTTAAAACTAATAAATGAATTTGGGAAGGTTGCAGAAAATAAGATTATTGTACAAAAGTCAGTTATATTTGCATGTACATAATGAACAATCAGAAAATAAAATTAAGAAAATGATTTCATTTATAATAGCATCAAAAAGAATAAAATACTTGTTATTTAACAAAAGAAATACAAATCTTTAACAAAAGAAAATACATTTAACAAAAGAAATCAAATTCTGGAAACCACAAAACTTTGTAGAAAGAAAGTAACAAATGCATAAATAAATAGAATGATATCCCATGTTGATGACTGAAAGACTTAATATTGTTGAGATGGCAGTACTCCCCAAATTGATCCACAGATTCATCACAATCTCTATGACAGTCTAATTCTGCAGATACTGACAAACTGATCCTAAAATTCCAATAGAAATACAAGGGACCCAGACAGAGACACAATTTTTTTTTTAAAAAAAAGAACACAGTAGGAGGACTCACACTTCCTGATTTCAAAATTTACTGCAAAGCTACAGTAATCAAGAAAGTGTGGTACTAGCACAAGGGTAGACATAGAGATCAATGGAAAGAAACTGAAAATACAGAATTAAACCCTCATGTTTTTGGTCAATTGATTTTCAGCAAGGATGCCAAGACAGTTCAATGGGGAAAGGACAACGTTTTCAACAAATGGTGCTAGGACAATGTGATAGCTACATGCAAAAGAATGAAATTGGATCACTACCTCACACCATGTACAAAAATTAGCTTAAAATGGGTCTAAAACCTAAATAGACAAGCCAAAACTCTTGAAGGAAACATAGGTGTAAATCTTTGTGACCTTGGATTAGCATTAGTTGCTTAGTTATGACACCAAAAGCAGAAGAAAACAGTAGAAATATTGGAAATCATCACAATTAACAACATTTGTATTGGCAAGAACACCATTTAGAAAGTTAAAAACACAACCCACAGAATGGGACAAAATATTTCAAATTATACACCTGAAGAGGTACTTGTATCTAGAATAGAAGGGAACTATTTCAACAACTCAATAACAAACAGACAAATAATCTGATTAAACATGAGCAAAGAATCTGGATAGTTCTCCAAAGCAGGTATACAAATGGCCAATAAGCACGTAAAATGATGCTTAACATCATTAGCCATCAAGGAAACATAAATCAAACCCACAATGATATATCCCTTCAGACTTGCTAGGAAGGCTGTCATAGATAGATAGATAGATAGATAGATAGATAGATAGATAGATAGATAAGTATTGGTGAGAATGTGGAGAAACTGGAACCCTCATACACTGCTGTTGGGAATGTATAATGGTGCAGCCACTATGAAAAGCCATTTGGCAGTTCCTTAGTTACCATGTGAGTCAGCAGTTCTATCCCTAGGTACCCAAGAGAAATGAAAATATGTTTACCCAAACAACTTATACATGAATGTTCATTGCAGTATTATTCATAATATCCATAAGGTGGAAACAACTCAAATATCCACCAACTTAATGAATGGATAAATAAAACATGGTATTTCCCTCCACAGGCATATTAAGAGGCCAGAAAAAGGAATGAAGTACTGATGCATGCTGCAACATGGGTAGACCTTGAAAACACTACAATAAGTGAAGGAAGCCAGTTATATTACATATTCCACTTAGATGAACTATCCAGAATAAGTAAATCTTTAGAGACAAGAAGTAGATAAGTAGTTGCCTAGAGCTGGACAGAGAGAGGGAAAACGGTCAGTGATTGCCAGTCAATATGGGGTTTCCTTGGGGTGAAATTAAAATGTTGTAAAATTGATTCTGGTGATGATTGCACAATATTTAGTGAATATACTAAAGAAACCACTGAACTGTATACTTTAAATGAGTAAATTGTATGATACTTGAATTATGTATCAATAAAGCTGGTTTTGTTTGCTTGCTTTTTAAGTGAGTAGAATTATTTTTCCTGATGTCGGAAGCAAAACAACCTAATATAGAGAAACATTTCTCACCTTCACACTCCTCATTCCACTCAGACTAAATTTCTGCTGCACAGGATGTCCAGGCAGGAGAGTGTAATGGCTGAGAGCCAGTTGCCTGTGTTGGAATCCTGGCTTACTCACTTACCAGATGTGGGACCTTGGGAAAGTTCCTTAAACTCTTGGTGCCTCAGTCCGATTAGTTGTAAAGTGAACATAATAATAATTTCTAGCTCAAAGGAGTTTTAGGTGTTTTAAAATATATTGCATATAAAGCTATTAGAACACTACCTAAGACATATACGTGTTACATAAGTATTGCTTTATTATGAACTAATTTCCCTCTTCCTAACACTAACCTAAATTCTCCCACAATGAGGATTGGCCCATCATCATATTCCATCCCCTTGTCTACAGTGACTGGTTCAGAGACAGGCACATGAGTTAATCAGGCCAGTCAGGACCAAGGAGGCTCCACTCTCAGACCTTGGTTGAACTGTTGGATAACAGATTCCCTCCATTCAACTGGCAATAAAACAAGGAAATACTTAGCCCCCAAAGGTCTGGCAGTCATTAGGAGCTCACAGGGGAGAACCCACCAGAAGAGGGAGACACACAGTTTAAACATAAATTCCTCTTGAAAACCTTTTCCCCATCATCACAACACACAGATGAGATTAAATGCTCCTCCTTCACAATCTCATAATAACCTCTAGAACCCCTGACCCTAAAATTATACACATCCCAGTTTACCCAAGGTAATCTCACTTTAAACCTCTTGACCCAACAGTGTTTTCACCCTCAAGGGTCCCAGTTTGGGTGATCGATTAGATAATCATCTTACCTATCACAAAATTTACGTACTGTGCATTGTTACCTGTTTAATTGCCTAACTTCTTTACAAAAAACAGGGACTATAGCCATACTGGCCACTGTTTAATTCTCAGCACCTAACACAGTGCCTGGCAGGAAATGAGATCTTGAGATTATAATACTAAGTGAAATAAGTCAGACAGAAAAAGTAAAGAACCATATGGTTTCACTGATATGTGGGACATAAAACTGAAAACAATAAAGGAACAAGAGAAACAAATGAATAAACAAAACTTATAGACACAGACAATAGTTTTGTGGTTACGAGGGTAAAGGGGATCAAATATATGGTGATGGAAAGAGAACTGACTCTGGGAGGTGAACACACAATGTGACATATGGATGATGTATTACAGAATTGTACACCTGAAACCTATGTAACTTTGTTAACAGTTGTCATCCCAATAAAATTTAATTTTTAAAAAAAAGGAAATAGGTTTTTTAATAACTATATGCAGAATAACTGAATGAATAAAACAATTTTTAAAAATTATCACACCTAGTGCTAACCTCAAGGTTTTCTTCTTTCAAAATTGTCCCTGGTATTTAGTTTTTAAGCTGATTTCACAATGAATTAAAATATATTTATATTAGAAAGGCAAGCATATGGTAGGGTGGCTCTATTACCTACACCCCTTCAAAATAGCAATGTTTGCTCCTGTGAGAGCCAATGAATGGAAATATTTTTTATTCTCTTGCGTGCACACACACACAACACCTGAAAAGCTCAGGACACCAACTTGAGTAAAGAAATTCTTCCACTTGAAACCTGAAACTCAAAGTAAATTTCCCAGGTGCAAGAAAAAACTTACCCATTAGAAAATAAAGCAGTGGAGTCTTACCAAACCTCTGCAGCCAAGTGAAGTTGTGAAAAAGATTCCCTATGTTCCCTACCTGCTTTGTTGGCTTTAATTTGACCTCTTCTCATCTTAGATTCAGCTTTGTGTCTCAACTTAGATTCAGCACATAAAGTTTATCAGATCCATAAGCCATCTAATTCCCCTACATTGTGCCAGGATATTTTTGTATAGGTAAAAGAAATAATGTGTAAAGAAGTTGAAAGAAGTTCTCCATTTTCAACAGCTGGAATTATAGTTCAAACTGCAGGAAGGACAAGAACACATTTGGGGGATGATACTCTGCAAATTCACTTATCAATTTGATATAAAAAGATGAAAAGAGTAGGGGAAAATACGCTCTTCCGGATACTTTTAGCGTTCATTAGTCATATTAACAATGCCCTAGAGGCAAATGTGGCCAGCTCTGAAAGGTTTACTGTATGTTTTCAAGTTAAACTTAATCCAAGTTACTTTCATGCCCTTAGGGTGTGCAACCAATGTTCTGAGTCCAAAGCTTGGTTCAAGAAAAGAAATGAAAAGAGACGGAAAATGTCCAATGAAAAGGTTAAATATATTTAGTAAGGGTGGTAAAACCACATGAATATTAATTGGGCCAATTCAAATTTTAATCCATCATTAAAACAAAAATGTGTTTAAGTTTTAGAAGAAAATAAAGTGGGCTCATCTTCCCAAGCTACTGCTGGTTCTTGGGATTGCAAGATCATAAAAAGAGAAATGACACTTTCAACACTTCTTAATTAGACATCCCAAAGCAAGAAAAACCAGTGACCTATGCAAAACTACGTTTTATGGAGAGTCGTTCTCCCCACAAGTGCTTAGGGCTGGCTTTGTCATTTCCTTCCACACACTGGAGCCATGGGTGGAAAAAGAATTCTGAGCCATGAACCTTTAGACAGATGGAGAAGTCTTTTCTCAGCCCTGTCATTTTTGCTTCTCACTTAATGCTCTCCATTCCTTTCCTGTTCTTTAATTTCCCTGTGCACCTCCTAAAGAAATTTATTTACAAAACTATTAACTAACTTCCTTCACAGTGCTGTAGGTTGATCTACAGAAAAAAAGAAAAAAAAGGCAAGGTTAAGTGAAGAGAGCTAATGTTGAACTTGATGTGAAAATTCTTCAAGAGTTAGGATGAGGGGCCGGCCGAGTGGCGCGGTGGTTAAGCGCTGGCTTGGGAAGCTAGCAGCCCCGGTTCGGTCCCACATATGAGGGCCAGTGACATTGCCCTTAAAAAAAAAAAAAAAAAAGAGTTAGGATGACACCTTCTGAGTTCTGGCTCTCATTTCTAAGCTAGATTGGAAACATTAATTAGTCTATATATGCAAGACCTTTGGACAATGGTGTCTATGAAATTGTCTTTCCAGTATAATGAAAACCTAGATTAATTCTTTTTCATTTAATTACAATTGACCCTTGAACAATGAATGCCAGGATTAGGGGTGTTGACATCCTACACAGTCAAAACTCATGTATAATTTTTGACTCCCCCAAAACTTATCTACTAATAGCCTACTGCTTACCAGAAGCCCAATAACATGTATAGTCCATTAATACATATTTTGTATGTTATATGTATTATACATTATATTCTCACAAAAACAAGTAAGCTAGAGAAAAGAAAATTTATTATGAAAGTCATAGGAAGAGAAAATACGTTAACAGTACTATTTGTATTTACTGAAAAAAAATCATAATCATCATAATCATGGACCCACATATTAAGAGTCAAAATAAGTGGACCTGAGCAGTTCAATCCTGTTGTTCAAGGGTCAACTGTATTTTCATTCTCAAAAGGAGAAATGGTCAATGGTTTCTTTTATATCTTGTTTTGAAGGTATATTGATGTGCATCTCTATAAAAAATCTTACACATCAAAATCTGAACCAAGAACACCTGATTTAATGAACAATTATTCACAATCCAAAAGGATTAATCCCTTCTTGAGAGGATTCATCACTGATTTCATTTAAGCACAGTAGAAAGGTTTTTCAATATAATTGAACTTATCTGATTATGTATTAAGATTAATACACAAATGCTTAGATTTTCACATTTTTAAATATACAACAACTGCTTCCTTTTTCTAAGTAGATAGGTAATGAATCTCATCATTAGTTTTCTTCTTCCCATTATCTGTCCACCACTGTATTGTTACTAATTGATATTTCATAGAAATCTTGTCCTGTTCAAAATATATATATCAAATGTGTTTCTATAATCGTTGACTCGTTTATTTTTAATGAGTCACCTATGCAACTGAATACTTATGAAATATCCACAATGTTTCAGGTTTTTATGCAGCGCAGCCAATGCTTAATTCCACTTTTTACCTCCCCTGTGTCCTAAGCAATACAGGACCTGCAGATTCATTTAACTAAAACTCAGACTTCAGTCAAAGCTCTCAGTAGTATCTTCAATAAATTAGAAAACCCTGACATGAATACAATGACATACAAAAGTTTAATATATGATAGAAGCAATATCTCAAATTGGTGGGGAAAAGATAGACTTTTAAGTAAGTGGTATTGGCATAACCAGATATTTCTATTTTAATAAGTAAAAATTGATCTATTTCTTACATTATAAAATAGGATAAATTCCAAATATATCAGAAATTTAATCAAATAAAACCATGCAACTATGAGATGAAACATGATGAGTGAACTGCTATATTATATTAGAGTGGGAAATATTTTTTATAACCATGGTTCAAAATCCAGAAGGAAAAAGGAAAGGAAGGGACTGAGAAGACTGACGTAAAAATTTAAGGGGGAAAAAAAAACCCAAAAAACCTTTACATGTGAAAAGCCTCATAAGGAATATAAAATGAAGACAAATAACAAACTAAGAAAAGATATGTACAATGTATATTACAAAGGGTAAAGATCCTTCAAATATGACTAGCTTTTAAAATTTAAGAGGAAAGACCAGAAACATTATGTTGTCCAAAGAGACTAAATAGTAGTTCATAGGCACACGGAAGTGATCTACAAAATAACTCAGCACGGCTCATAAAACTATAATTTCAAACTTCACTGAGATACCAGTTCTCATTTACCAGATTAGGGGGAAAAAAGTTTTAACAACATACACTTTTGGCAAGGCTGTGGGGAAAATGGGCACTTTTGCTCATTGGTAGGAATACAAAATTATACATCTCTGTTGGAGGAAAATTTGCTGATCTCTCCTGGGCTGACCTTGCTAGATATTGACCTAGCAATCCCATTTCTAGTAATCTAACCCAATGATACACTGGCAAAAATACAAAATGCTGCGCAAGTCTGTTCATTGCAACACAGTTTGTAATAACAAAGGACTTGGAAGAAATCCAAATGTCCATAATAGAGGACTTACTGAATAAACTAAGTTAGAGCCATGCATTGGAGTGCAAGGCAGCCATAAAAAAGGAATGAGAATTATCTCTATACTATTATGGAGTGATCTTCAGGTAAATTATTAAGTAGGATAGACAACTGTAAACAAGTGTGTATTACTAGGAAAGAGGAGGCATATATAAATACCTAGAACTACTTGTTTATTAACAAAATAGCAATGGAAAGATTAACATAATTTTTTAAGGGTTATCTATGAGGAAAGAAGAAATTATTTACAGAGGACAAAGCAACACTTCTTTGAATATACCTTGATTTGTAGATTTGATTTTGGCATACTAGAAATATTTTTACATAATTATAAAACAAAACTGAATATAAAATGTAATCCCTAAACCTGAGAGCAAAATTAATCAAGTAAATGAAACTGTGCATCAGATAAGGGACAAAACCACAGAGAGGAAGTATTCCAAATGACTTTGAATGCTGGAAACTGACAATATATCCCTATTAGGACATACCCTGAGGAGAAAATTAACTGCAAAAAAAAATTCTAAACTGCTTTCGATGATCAAATCATTGATGTTAGTGGTAGATATGGTTATTCTGAGTCTGTTATATGTGTAGTGAGAGATTTAACAAATGAGTAAGTGTGTTGGTATTATCAAAAGCCAGGATTTTTGCCCTGAAAGAAAAGAGATACAAATGTAAGATCCATGAGTTAATACCCTGTTGTCCTAAACTTGAATCAGAAATATCAGCATAAACTCACAATGCATTTTATTTTTTTTAAAAAATACACATTTCCTGGCTCTGTCCTCTGAAAAGGTCTGGAAACAAAGACCAACCCCAGAGCAGTGCGCAGTGCTGGTCCCATGTTGATGTTTGTATAAATCATTTCTAACTCAAAGGAATCATGCTCCCTTGGGAAAATGGCTGAGTCCAAGTCTGAGAAAGGAAATGTAGAGGATGAGCCTGGAGCCTCTTGTACCATAAAGCAAGGAACCTCTCAAAGAGATTGCTCAAAAGACACAGAAGACCCTGGTCAGAGGGGGACAGCATTGAGCATCAATAAAGATACTGACAGCAATCGATTAAAACACATCAAATATGCTTATTTCATAATAATAATTTTTTTACTAAGATTTTTTTTGAGGGGGAGGAATCTGGGAAGGGGAACAGACAAGTTGCTGTCTTTTTGTTCTTCAGTCTAGTTGCAGAGAACATTGCCTCATTGGCCCATGTTGATACTGTCATTGCGCTCTTCCCTGGTGAGGCAGATCGGTCACCGGCCTCTGGATAGTCACTCACCGCGGCTATTGGCAGCTCATGCTGGCTGCCTGCCAGCCACTCACTGTAGCCTATGGCAGCCCACTGCAGCAGGGGCAGCAGCCTACACCGTCGTCGGGGCTCGCATAGCCCAGCTCCAAGTGGAGCTGCTGTTAGCTGTAGAGGGCAGTGTCACTGGCCCTCATATGTGGGATCCGAAATGGTGCTGCTGGCATCCCAAACCAGCTCTTAACTAATGTGCCACTCGGCCGGCCCCATAATAATAATTTTTTTAAAATTAATGGGTCACCTTGGAAGGATGCTAGCCAAACAACTAATATTTTTGAAAACTGATTAATTAAAGGGAAGAATTAAGTCTTTATCAGGCCTCGTCTATCAAAGGGTACTAGAATAACCAAACAGCTGATCAGACTAATAAATGAAAGTAGAATGGTAGGATTTAATATCATCATATTGCAACCCTAAACGAATTAACAAATCTTGGCAATTTTTCAAAAAAAAAGACAACTTTGACATTGGGTTGTGCACTCCTAGTAGAAGTGCACAGCACCACTTAAACTGGGTTCTTGTCAAAAATAAGAAAGACAGAAATCTGGAACTGGTTAAGCCTCGATATCTAGCTACTAATTTATAAGAAACGTGAGAATAGAGGAACGTGTTCAACAGTCCTTCAGTGATACAGTCAGCAAAGTCCAGACTATGGAGAATCTTATGGGATGAATTTCCCAGCTTCTTCACCAACTACATTGGATGGCCTTATTTAGACCTAAATTTGAAAATACAACACTTAAAAAAATCTGTGACAATTAGAGAAATATGAAAATACACAAGATAGGTGATTATACTGAGAAATTAATGATATCTTTCATGTGACCCTGTGGTTTGGCTTGAGAAAGGAGTCCTTTAATTTAGATACTTACAAATAAAATAGTAGAAGATACAAGATTTAACTGAAAAAAATTGGGCTGAGGAAACCTTGGTTGGGGGTACCCATGAAACTAACTGGACCATTTGTTAATAACAATTGAAGTTAAATACACAGATTCCCTATACTATTTTCTCCTATTTCATATATTTGAAAATTTCCATTAAAATAAAATTTCTTTCAGAAAAATATACAGAGGTTGAGAGTGCCCAAAACAAGATACCATATTCTAGTTAACAAACTTTATTTTTTTCTTTCTTTAGTTCAGAGTTATTTCAAAAGCTTTAAGTATACATTTCTTTTTTCAGTAGAAAAAATGATGTGAAGAAGTTGGCCTAGACTTATTATCGGAGAAAAACTGGGTTAATGAGAAAGTTATTCAGGAGAGATGTTGAAAGAGAGAGATTAGTTGAAAGGGGGTTTTGGGATAGTGTTTGCTTCTGTACAATGTAAAGTCAGTCACAAGGAGAAATGGGCCCAGGATATCCATGACCTATATGTTCCCTATTGAGAAGGCCAGGGCAGATCTGACCTTTGCATGCTGCAGCCACCTGGAGTCAGGATCTGGGTCTGAAGACTGGAGCAAGAGGGATGAAGCCTATGTATCTGAGACCTGAGCCACAGAAGAGGCTCAAGGGCCGGTGTTAGCCGAAGTCTTCAGAGAGAACTTGAAATCAGGCCAGGAAGACAAATATCAGTCTTTATGTCTATAGAACAGAATCAGGACTCAAAATGAAAGCCGAGACAAGGAGGTTTAGCCCAGAATTGAAAAAAGGGCCCTGGTGATTGCCTCACATGGAACTGAAATGTCCAATTTGCCTTTACTGGCCACCAGTCCCATTATGCAGGGAAGAGGTGTGGACTGAGTGGGTTGATCCAATGTCCTTGATACATAATGTTTTGACCTAAGCCATGGGCTGGTGGGCTGCAAAGGGCAACACTCAAGGTCAGAGTGGAAAGCAGACACATAGTCATTCTTATGCTCTGATGCAATGCCAGTCCATTCACCCCTTTAACAAGGGTTTACTAAGTACCTTCCATTGCCTCACAGCACAGTAGGTGCCCAGTGAGCCAACACTATAATTGCATTAATATTAGAATGTGTATGAAAATGGACAAAGACAGGAAGGAAACACAAATTTGAACTTATTATGTAAGAGTGGTACAATGAGAAGTTATTTGCTTCTTTTATTTTTTCCTTTCCTTTAATGTTGTGATTAAAGTAGTGTTCTTGGACTTGACAATAGACATTCTTAACAATAGCTCTTTGCTGAAAATGGCAAAGCTGCTGATAAACAAATGAGCACTCTGGTTTAAGTGACTGATAAATGATTTTAGGGGTTGTTCCTCCCAGAATATTGCTTAAATTGGAATAATAAATCTCTCCTAGTAGATTTCAGGAAGAAGCATGAAAATAGGAAAACCATATTGGGGTCCGGTTTTTCCCCAAAAACCTCTCATAATCTCTAGGGAAATACTCTCCAGTGTTGCAGGAAAATAAAATATGTTTACCCCTAACACATCAAAATATGGTAAGCATATTTTAATTGATAGTTACAGTAAGTTATTTGTTGACAACATAGAAAATGGAAATTGTCCTTCAAAGGAAATGACTGCAATGTTTTTGCTTTACTATTAATTTGATCCCTTTTGTAAAGAAAGCATATGAGCTATGAAATCCCAGCTGGATACAGTAGTCATGAAAGCAACAAAGTAGGAATAATTTTAACAATTGTCCAAATCTATAATTCCTCTCTAGGAAACCCTCTGACTAAAAACAAATAAATAAAAATGGTCTCATTAATTTTGCAGTTCCTCATTGGAGTTATTCTTTTAAAAGTATAATTTATTATACAATACAGCAAGTGTGTATATTTAAAAGTTTAAACCCATCTTCAAAGTTCCCTGAAGATTCACTTAGTGTCTTGTTTGACATTGGCTTGTCTCCTATAAGTAAATAATTCAACAATTTTCAAGTATCTTTCCTAAAGAAGCATCTAAAAAATCTTATCTTACCCAAAAATGCAAACTGAAAAGCAGCAGCTCTGTGTCATCTTTTTGCTAAATGTCATCACTGGGATTTGGAACTCACCCACCACCAAGACACATAAGTACAAGCACAGATAAAGCCAACAGCAATTTGGTAGAGAGATTCAAAAAGTGTTCAGGCCTGAGAAATGTATTCCTGCCCACACGACCGGCCCATGAAATACATCTCATATCTGGGCAAGTGATCAGAGAAATGCCTAAGAGAAAAAACAAAAATCTTCCCCACCAACCTCCTAAAATGCCTAGAATTCTGACCGTTGAAACTACTTTGGCTTAAGCCGCTGCTTCTGAGATTTTCATCCAAGAATCCCTGATGGGAGAAGGAAGTGAGAACAAATCCCAGGGTACGTAAAGACCTATGCCAGAGTAGTTTCCCAAAAGTAAAAAATTTTTGTTTTCTCATGTTTTATTTTTAAGATATGGGAAACTTTTATTACCACTGTAATATATACCTATATTTGCTTTAATATGAAAACAATGTAGGGTTTTCCCTACTCCAGAAAAAATCTTCAAGTAAATTTGGAATTCCGGGAAACTGTGTTATATATATATACATATATATATATATATATATATATATATATATATATATATATATATATATATATATCTCCTGCGAATTTTTCCCTAAACACAGGACAGATTGGGAGGCCTGGATGGAGTTAAGGCATTAGAGACCCCAATCAGATAAAACAGAAATGGATTCTTTGCAAGGCTATATATGTTTAGGGTTGATTTTTATCAACTATTAACATGAACAGAATTCATGAACATATTACAATAATCAGCTGGGCATGATTGGATTAATGAGAAGAACTGGCCAGTCTTCTAACAAGGCCCTGAAGTAATGAAACCCAAACAGAGCAATTTACACAGCAGGAAATAGGAAAGCCAGGTAAGAAAGCTGGACCACTACCTATGGTGGTGATCTAGATGGAAAGGAAAAGGAGGAAGCTGTGGCAATAAGAGATAACAGGCCTGAATTTTGCAGGGACCAACAAGAAGAGAAAGGTTTCTGCAAGAGGGAACAGAGAATTCAGAGATAAACTTTTCCCACATCTTATGTTTATCAAGAGCACCCGAGCATATCACCAGGAATGAAAACATAAACATCGCTTAAAGCATAATCAGTGCAATGAATTGGAAAGTGGCTGATGTAGGTCCCTTCTAACAGTTCTCTGGAGCCCATGCAGAGTGAAACAAGAGATAAAGAGAAACAGACTCCTTCTCAGCTGCAGTCACGTTTTCTCTTCATCGTTCCCACTGAACACTGATTTGCAGAGGAAGTCATTTCTTGAGCAGCAACTATACTATTTCTCAGGTAATAAGAGCTAAATAAGGTAAAGTTAAAGAAAACAAACCATGCACATGGTAATTTTTTCATATAAGATAGAAACAAAGTAGGATCACCTATGTCAAAAAATTATTTCCTGAAAAAATTATTTCAGGAAAGATAAACCTGGATTCCAGAAAAATGCACCAGTCAATTCCACATCAAGTAGCCCAAAAAATTAGGAAGGGACAATGCCTGGAATATAGGTCACAGAATAACTCTCAAATATCTGAGATATGTACATTCCAAAATACCACAAGGAATATATAAACAAGAAAGCAATTCTTAAAAACCTGAGATTTCCCAGGACTTGTGTAAAATAGCCTGCTAACACTTTGGAAGGCTCAGGTTGTTTATCCTTCTAGATATAGGAAGAAAGATATATCTGTTCACTGCCCTCTTGCTTCTATCTCCCCCAGTGTTCTCTACATTTAAGTAAAGTTCTTTCTGGAAGATGAAAAGACTCCCTGACATTAAGAATACAGCTTACTTTGCATTCCGTCTTTTCAAATTCAATCATAATCTCTTTTAAAGCAAGGACCCCTCTATTTCTCTATTTACTTTTTTGTCTCCTCAGTGCCAAAGGATCCAAAAACTTCCCAAACAATTTTGCAACCATCATATCCAGTCGGCTCAGAAAATAATTAATTTAAAAATTAATAAATATAATTTGTTCCACACTGGTATCAAAAGTAAATGCCTGCCATAAAGCACTATTTTGTAGAAAGACGCAAAATGTCACAAAAATAAAAAAATAAAAAATGGGTTGATAAAATTAGTTTTAACTACTTGGTTTGTTTCATTCCAAAAATGTTGGGAACCACCACAGTGGTCTCTGCCTACTTATCTGTGCAGGAGTCCCCAAGGTAGTAAAGGTTTCCTACATTCAACATTGGGGCACAGGCTGCCACCCACAATCCGGTATGCTCTCACCAACAGCTAAGCTGTTCTGGTGAGAACACTCTGCGGCGTGTACAGTGCCTTCCCTCATACTTCCTTCCCTTATCCTCAGAAGGGTCTTGCAAGACCTATCTCCTGGCTGTCCCCCATTTTTCACAGCTCTCAGATGGTTTAAGGGTTAATTCCCCCACAGATCAACTTTCTCTCCTCTATATATGCAGACACATATCTACATAAACACGCTTTTCGTCTTTTCTTTAATTCTTCCCCAGCTACCTCAGAAAAAGAAGCCTGGCTCTGTAGTGGTTACTGTGATTTCAGGGCTGAGAATCAACCCTCCCCACCCATCACACCCCAAAGGCTGGGAGTGCTAGTGGCCCATGGCTCTCATGGCTATTCCTTTCTAGGGAAGGCTCTCAGCTAGAGAATCGCCTTGCTCAAGACCACATTCCTTCTCTGGGAGTGGCCTACATCCAGTGATTACTCAGTGACTAGATTTAAATCTTCACCTCTTGCCTCAAGATGGACCAACTCTGAAGGACTGTGTCTGCTCCATGGCATCAGCCGAGTCCTTTCCTGTGGCTGCATCTCAGCCCTCCTTCCCCTGTTCCCAATCCTGCTTCTTCACCCTCCTCACAGGGGTCCATCCAGAGTGTATTCCCCAATAAACTCCTCGTAAAGGCATCTCCGTCTTAGGCTCTGAGAAAACCCAACTTAAGACACTCTCCCTCTTTTGTTCCCTGCATTTCTTCTTGGTGATTAAAAATGAATCTTATGGTGGCTGATTGGTGGTAGGAAAGCGTGGTGTCAAAGTATAGTTTTCAAGTAAAATCATTCTTTAACTTCTAAAATGTCTAAATGTCCTGAGACTTTCCCCTCAATACTTCCCACAAGTCTCCAAATTTCTTTTCATTCTCATCTCATGAAAAAGGCCACTAGGAGCAGTAGTTGAGATCCAAGATGGCAGAACAGAGAAACAGTGTGCCTGCTTCCTTCCATGAACACATTAAAATTACAACTAAATTATAGAGCAATCAACCTGGAGAACCATCTGAAGTCTAGCCAAACAGAATCCTATGACTAAAAGTATAAAAAAGATGCCACGTCAAGACTGGTAGGAGGGGCAGAGGCATGAAATGGGCCTCAAACTTCCATGTGGTGGTTGAGAATCAAAAAGGATATCTCAGTCAGGGAGGTTCCCCCCAAGGAACAAGGGACAGCAGCCCCTCACATCAGGCTCCCCAGCCCAGAGTACTGGTGCTGGGAAGAGAAGCCCCTACAAATGTGGCTATGAAAAACAGTGGGGATTCCAACCATTCAGGTGGGACCCTGCTAGAAACCCAGAGGTCCTCTTACATGGCTTATGCACAGACTCTCTCACTTGCAGGCACTCACCTTGGGCTCCAGCAGAGAGACAGAGAGTCGGGAGGTGTTGGAGACATACACAAAGGTAGACTGAGGTGCGTGGCTTCGAGGTGAGGACTGGAGGACAGTCAGCACTTTCCCTGTGTGAGGTCCTTCTCCCGTGCAGCTGGAAGGCAGGTACCATCTTTCCTGTGTTAAGCCCACCTCCACAGGCCAAATCTGGATCTGACTGGCCTGGTGAGCTCCTCTGCTCCATCCTGCTGACTCACTGGGACCCCACCCCACCCAACTCCTCATCCCAGAGGCACATTCTCTTTGAGCAGCCAGCCCCACCTGCTGTGTACTCTTTCTTGGAAAACTATCAGAATCTGGCAGGCCTCTGGTGGGCCACACCTGGCCTCTGTGTGCTCTGAGACTTTTGCTGAGTAGCTCCAGACCCAGCAGCACTGGCACCAAATCAGAATTTACATTAACCTAGTAACCACACCTCTTCCCACTCTAGTGACTCCCTAAAACCCTACCTCACCCAACTTGCATACTGCATGAGGCTCTATCAACAGCTGAACCTTAAGAGAGCCAGCAGGTGGCAGCCTCAGAGTGTCCTGGCTTTTTGCGGAGCTAACCTAGGCCCAGTATTGGTGGCAGATGTCCTCATCTCATAGTGTGGCCCCTTTTATGCCCCTCCAGGTTTAGCACAGGTAATGAACAACCCCAGATCACTTTACAGCTCCTACCAGGTAGTCCCTGAACAGTCACTGGCAGTGGGTGACGTGGGCCTGCACTGGAGCCCCTCCCAAGAGGCCCCAGAACTAACATACTTGGAGGTTGGCTTCAGACTACAGCAGAACATCACCCAATTAGCCCACAAGTAGTACAAACAAAGAGTGGTCTCAACAGGCAACCAGAACCCACTGGGGTGAATCCAACTCATTGGGGTAAGCCCACCCACACAGCAGCCTGTAAGCTATGAATGTGGCCAAACCCCACAGCCAGTCAGCCTAAGTATCAATCCCACCCACTGATGTGCCAAAAGCAATCAAGGCTCAACTATAACAGGAGAGCACACACATCCTACTCAAGGGACACTCCTGAAACACCCAGAACAGGTGACCAGGAAGACTGTGACACTGAGCCCACAGGACACCTAATATATAAGGCCACCTGGGCAACACTGGAAGATATAGCAGATCTACTTTTTTTTTTCTTTAAAGATTTTTTTATTGGGGAATTGGGGCAGGGGAACAGACAAGTTGCTGCCCTTTTGTTCTTCAGTCTAGTTGTGGAGGACATGCTTCACTGGCCCATGTTGGTATCATCATTGCGCTCTTCCCAGGTGAGGCAGATCGGCCACTGGACCCTGGATGGCCACTCACGGCAGCTATTGGAAGTTCACTCCGGCTGCTGGCCACTCACACTGGCTGCCGGCCACTCACTGTAGCCTATGGCAGCCCACTGCAGCAGGGGCTACAGCTATGCCATCCCAGGGGACTCACAGCAGCCCAGTAACAGGTGGAGCTGTTGTTCATCATTTTAGTTGTAGAGGGCAGTGTCACTGGCCCTCATATGTGGGATCCGAACCAGGGCCACTGGCATCCCAAGCCAGCTCTTAACCAATGCGCCACTCAGCTGGCCACAGATCTAATATATATATATATATATATATATATATATATATATATATATATGGAGAGAGAGAGAGAGAGAGAGCGAGAGAAAGGAAGCCAAAAAAAAAAGAATTGTGTCCCAAATGAATGAACAAAAGAAAAAAACAAACAGAAAAAGAACTAAACAAAATGGAGGCAAGCAACCTATCAGAGACAGAGTTCAAAACAATGGCTATAAGGATGCTCAAGAATCAAGAAACTTATGAGAACTTCAACAAAGAGTTGACAAGCACAAAAAGGGACATAGAAACCATAACAATGAACCAGTCAGAAATGAAGAATACAATAACTGAAATGAAGAATGCGCTAGAAGCAATCACCAGCAGGTAAGATGAAGCAGAATATCAAATCAGTGATTTGGAAGACAAGATGGCAGAAAACACCCAATCAGAACAGCAAAAAGAAAAAAGAATCCAAAAAATGAGGAGAGTTTAAGCAACCTCTGGGACAACATCATGCAAAAATCATTAGCATCATAGAGGTACCAGAAGGAGAAGAGAAAAAGCAAGGGATTGAGAACCTATTTGAAGAAATAATGATTGAAAACTTTCCTAACCTGGTAAAGGAAATAGACATACAAATCCAGGAAGCATAGAGAGTTCCAAATAGGATGAACCCAAGCAAGCCCACACCTAGACGCATTATAATTAAAATGGCAAAGGTTAATGACAAAGAGAGAATCTGAAAAGCAGAGAAAGGCAACTAGTAACTTATAAGGCAGCTATAAGATTGTCGGCTGATTTCTCAATAGAAACTTCGCAGGCCAGAGAGATTGGCATAAGATATTCAAAGTGATGAAAAACAAGGACATACAACCAAGACTATTCTACCCAGCAAGGCTATCATTTAAAATTGAAGGACAAATAAAGAGTTTCCCAGACAAGAAAAAGCTAAAGGAGTTCATCAACACCGACTCAGTATTACAAGGAACATTAGAGGGACTACTTTAAGACTAAATAAATAAATAAATAAATAAATAAATAAATAAATATTATGAATAATAAAATGGCAACAGCTAGATATCAATCAACAATTACTTTCATGTAAATGGATTAACTGCTCCACTCAAAAGACAGAAGGACTGAATGGATAAGAAAACAAAACCCTTACATATGCTGCCTACAAGCGACTCACTTCAGATTGAAAGACATACACAGGCAGAAAGTAAAGGGATGGAAAAAGATATTTCATGAAAATGGAAACAACAACAACAACAACAAAAAGCTGGGATAGCAATACTTTTAAAACAAATGCTATAAGAAGAGACAATGAACCAGTAATCCCACTTCAGGGTATTTATCTGAAGAAACCTAAACACTGCCTCCAGGGTATGAATGCATCCATATGTTCATTGCAGCATTGTTTACAATGGCCAAGATGTGGAGGCAGCCTGGGTGTCTGTCGATGGAAAAATGGATAAAGAGGAGGTGGTACATATGCATATATATAATGAAATATTGCTCTACCATAAAAGGGAATGGGTTCTCAGCATCTGCAGTGACATGAATGGGCCTGGAGAGTACTGTGCTGGGTGGAGTGTCAGACAGATTCAATGTGATTTCGCTTATATGTGGAATCTAAAGAACAAACAAAACAGAAACAAACTCATAGGTAATAGAGAACATTTTGATGGTTGCCAGATGGGAAGGAGGTTGGGGGTGAGTGAAAAAGTGGATGGGATTAAGAAGTACAAATTGATTGTTACACAGTAATCATAGGGATGTAGGGTATAGCATAAGGAATGTAGTCGATAATATTGTAAGGTGGGTACTATATTTGTTGGGGTGGTAGAGGGGAGGGGTTGGGAGGCAGGGTGTAAAAGGTGAAGGGATTAAGAAGTACAAATTGGTAGTTACAAAATAATCACAGGGATGTAAAGTAAAGCATTGGGAATATAGTCAATGATATAGTAATAACTATGTATAGTGCCAGGTGGGTGCTAGACTAGTCAGGGGATCACTTCTTAAATCATACAAATGTGTGACCACTATACTGTACACATGAAATTAATATAAAATTATATGGAATGTCAACTGTAATTGAAAAATTTGAAAAGGAGGGGGAAAGGTTAAAGGAAATAAGAGGTCCAAATTTCCATGGGATGTAACGTATAGCATGTGGAACATAATCAATAATATTGTGATAGCATGGTACTGTGTCAAATGTTGCTGGGCTTATCATAGTGATCACTTCTTTAGGTATAAAAATGTTGAATAACTATTGTATAACTCTGAAACTAATATAATATTGTACATTAGCTATATTTTTAATAAAAATCTTTTTTTAATGCCAGTAGCAAAGTCATGCCACATAAATAAGAAATTCCTTTTATCAATTTGGTTATTTTCAGTTTTAATTAATGGACTTGCAAAGACACTCTTCCTTTCTAAACTACAATATCTTTGATTCTTCTGCTTTTCATTGTACACATACATTATTTTATCAAGGTTTGAATTTAAATAGATTTCTGTGGACTGGCCTTTTGGGTTTTTTCGCTTTACTGTTTTTCATGGAAAAAAGATATTTTCAAATTCAAAACAACTGACTTTGAAATCAACTGTTGGAACCCAATGCTCATATAAGTGAGAGTATGTGATCCCTTCAAATACTCAGTTTTGAAAACAGAGGGAAACCTGACTCCCTTTCAGGAACTTGAACCACCTCCTGGCTTCCCCTGATGAGGCAGCTGCCCAGTTGCCTGGCTGTGTAAGAGTAGAAGCGTCCCAGCTGGGCTGGACCCATTTTGACTTCAGATCACTCCTTGGACCACACCCACACTGACCATGTGAATGGACCAGCACAGCCACATGTGCAACGGGGCAGCAATTCTTTCCTGCTTATGGGGCATGTGAGGTCACTTAATGCGTTGATCCAAAACTTGCCCTCACCCCCATTTTTTGGAGGTAAAGTAGGGCTGAACATTTTATTAGATATTTTTGTGAGGTTTTTTTGTTTTTTTTTTATCTACAGTAATTTCTAAAGGAGGGACTGAAATATAAATAAGCAAGTCCAAAGGTTACCATCCACATGAAAAAAATAACCGCAGTCAGAGACATACCAGCCAAACTGAAGGGGATGAAGAAACTGGATTATAAAAATACTAATAAAGGGCCGGCCGAGTGGCATGTTGGTTAAGAGCTGGCTTGGGACGCCAGCCCCGGTTCGGATCCCACATATGAGGGCCAGTGACACTGCCCTCTACAGCTAAGATGGTGAACAACAGCTCCACCTGGAGCTGGGCTGCTGTGAGTCCCCGGGACGGCATAGCTGTAGCCCCTGCTGCAGTGGGCTGCCATAGGCTACAGTGAGTGGCCGGCAGTCAGCGTGAGCGGCTGGCAGCCAGTGTGAGCTGCCAACAGCTGCTGTGAGAGGCCATCCAGAGGCCCGTGACCAATCTGCCTCATCCAGGAGGAGTGCAATGATGATACCAACATGGGCCAGTGAAGCAATGTCCTCTACAACTAGACTAAAGAACAAAACAACAGCAACTTGTCTATTCCCCTTCCCCAGTTCCCCAACGCTGTTCCCCTCTCCCAATTCCCCAATAAAATTTAAAAAAAAAAAATTCTAATAAATATGTGGTGATGGAAGGAGAACTGACTCCGGGTGGTAAACACACAATGTGATATATAGATGTATTACAGAATTGTACACTTGAAACCTATGTAACTTTACTAATCATTATTTAGTAAACTTTAATTTTATTTTTTTTTAATTTTTTTTTTTTTAGCTGAGCCATCCTGCCACCTGTTGGCAGCTCAACGGCAACTCAGCTCGGGCTGGCCTCGAACAGCTGTTGCTCAGAGCTCAGCTCGCACTTTTGAGCGAGCTCTTAACCAACTGAGCCACTCGGCCGGCTAGTAAACTTTAGTTTTAAAAAATGCTAACAAATGCTATCAATTATTAATTTATAAAGAGTCTAGATTAATGGATAATCAAAGCTGCTTTCTTCATATATTCAAAAGGATTAACAGAACAGCCAAAGCATCCAGTAAGCTCAGTAAATAATATAAAGACTTATTCGGCTGCTAACAAAATCTCAGGAGCACTGGCTGGAAAGGGGAAGCCACCCAGAGAAGGAAGGGACATCTCACCATGGTGCCAGTGGAAGGTCTGTGACTGTCCCAGTTTGGGCATGCCTGGAGCTGGCAAGAAATGCTCTGTACAAATGGGCCCTCTCCAGTAGAAGAGAGGCAGGCACCCCTCCTGGAGCTAAAGCCTGGACCCCAGTCTGCTTACCCTATGTGGGAACAAAGAGAGGAACTGGAAGAGTCCTGTTTCCTGGAACAAGGGATAAAGTCATATTTCAAGCCAGACTACCAGAGGGAAAGGTCAGAGTGGAGGCAGTTCAGAGCAGAGAACATGAGTAGCCACATGAGTACATGTAGAGAAGCAATTGGCAAAGGGCAGAAGGAAGTGCTTCCTCTGGCACTTTCCACTTATTGCACTTATTGTTCTACCCATAGAATAGAGTTTCTCAAACTTTTTCTTTAGCACCTCTCTAAGGAAAAAAAAAAAAAAAGGAAGTTAAATTTAAGTTCTCCCTAATGAAAGAAATTAAATACTAATGAATAAGATTTTGTTGAGTAAGTTTGAGTTTCTCAAGGGTCACAACCATTTTAATATCTAAGATTTTTGTCCCCCCAAAAGAAAAACAATTTTCATCCCCTTTGAATTAATACAGCTTGTCAATAATGCATGTCCTAAGTTAAGGTGTCCAAGGGACAAAGGTACCAACAGATCTGTTAAAACATTTAATAACTTTAAGTTGACTTTAGTAGAATTAACTGAATTTAATTGAATTGTTATATATAGGGTAAAGCAAATTATCAAACATCTCTGGCATGTTTCACAAAAATTTTCCTTTCTGTGTTATTTCGATTTATGACTTTAAAGGAAAAGTTCTATATCCATCTGAAATACATGGATTTTCTACTATTTGTAAATAGCATTTATTATTTATACTTGTGTGCTATTGATTCATGTTTCTTTGTGCACAAAAAGAAATCTGTTGAGCATATATTCTTTTTTGAGAGACATCCATGAAATGAAGAGTCTGGAGAGGCAAGCTTTAATGTCTCATCTTAAATATTCTGATTCTCTGTCTTATACCACAATCACACATTGACACAGTGACAAAATTTTACAGAAAAATAGATTGCTACAGAAACTTGTTGTAAACAAAGTAGGGTCACGTAAAGACACTTCTTCTTTTGTCTTTAGCTGTGAAGATGGTATTTCAACTGGAGTTCTAAGCCATCTCAGGGAGTTACTCATTTTTCTCTGGGTATCTCCTTTGTACACATGAGGTACACATGTTAATAAACTTCTTGCTTGTTTTTCTCTTGTTAATCTGTTATTGAATATACAGGGGTCTCAGACAAGAACTCAGAAGGGTAGAGGGAAAAATATTTTTCTTCCCCTGTACTCATGAGTTTACACCCAGTTCTGTCCTATACCAGTTAGCTTTAAGTCATTACTTCCTTCCATCAGAGCTCATATTCATTTGTTCATTCATTCAACATACATTGTTGAGGGCCTACTATGTTCTTGGAGTACTGTTTTGAGCATTGGAGATACTATGATGAAGAAGAAACAGTCTCTTCCAGTTCTTCCAGAGCAAGGCAGCAGGAAAAAAAACTGAAAAAAAAGGAAACGGCCCTTGTACTATTTTGAAATGATAACTTTATTTCATTGTCTTTGTGTTTGTGCTCAACATCATTAACTGAGGTAGACTTATGAAAGAAAAGTTGCATTTATGCCAAGTGAAAGCCAATGAGGTCAAGGCACGAAGTTTCTCCATACATAGTTGGGATGGAGAAATGGTGGAAGAATTGGGACCACCCCACTGCATGCCACTACACAGGTGTGCCAAAATTTCAACACCTGTACCAGGACAATCAAGAACATATTCATACTGGGAGTAGCAGTTTAATTTCTACAGAACTTCATCCGTCACATCAAATTAATGCTGTTCATTTGAGTTTTATAGGTTTTAGAGCTTTATTTTTATTTAGTTTGTAAATGTTTTGGTTTTATAATTAGAAGAGCAATAAGCATCAAGAATTTATCTCAGGGGCGGCTGGTTAGAGCACAGGCTCATAACACCACGGTTGCCAGTTCGATTCCCACATGGACCAAGTAGCTGTGCCCTCCACAACTAGATTGAAGACAACGTCTTGACTTGGAGCTGATGGCTCCTGGAAAAATGTCCTCCACAACTAAACTGAAACAACTACTTGACTTGGAGCTGATGGGTCCTGGAAAAACATACTTTCCCCTATAAAATTTCTTTAAAAACAAAAATAGCCAATTACTTGGATGTTTAAAAGATATTTTCCTAAAGAATGATGGAATAAAAATGTAATCAAAATATACAATAATAGATTATTTAGGAAATAAAGAGCTATAAAAACTCGAAGAAAAAAAAAGAATTTATCTTAGCTTTACATTTGCACATCCGTAACATTGGCATTAAATTAATTTAAATTTAAAATGACAGAAGAAAACTGTTCCTCAGGAACATGTAAGCTTTGGAAACTGATTTTATTTTTTTTTTAACTATGACTGTTCCTAGCCATGGAGTTATCATTCTAACTCTTACTAATGGAGCCACCCTTTTTTTCAATTGTTTAGTTAATCCCAGAGTTGAAAGAAACAGTCTCCTTTTGTTATCTAGAAGCTTGAGTGGACACTCCTGACCTTCAGTGTACAGGGACTATAATTTCCTTCAAATTTATCAGTGAAAGAAAATGGTTGAAAGTTGGCATACAGCTGAAAACAATAAAGCAGAAAGAAAAACCCAATTCACTCTGTTGCCCTAGGGAATGGGGGAAAGGCTGTGTTTTCTGATAATACAGGGAAACTTGTGGAAGATACCAAGGGACTCCTGCAGTCCCCAAAGGCATGGGGTGGAGCAACTTTTTATATTATAGATTGCAACAGTGATATTGAAATCTATACCTGATTGAAATCTACACCTGGCCAGCCTTCTGTCTCCCCACCTCAAAAACACATGAGGAAAGCAGTGTTTTGTTCTATGTGGTTCCCAAATGCTTGTCCTGGGACCTGCCCTGGGCCAGGGCAGTTATCAGGAGTCTT
This sequence comes from Aselliscus stoliczkanus, assembly GCA_033961575.1. NCBI lineage: Eukaryota > Metazoa > Chordata > Mammalia > Chiroptera > Hipposideridae > Aselliscus > Aselliscus stoliczkanus. The sequence continues at coordinate 158,168,336 of CM066731.1, forward strand.
TGACAAAGTGAAAAAGATAAGGTCAGGGCCACTAGTGTTTATATAAACATGCTGGTGTAAGGTTACTAACTGGCCTTTCCCAGAAAGAACTATTCTTTGATTGGTGGTCACCATAGGAGAGGGACTGGGGGATGGGTGACAAAGGTGAAAGGGATTAAGTACAATTCTCAATTATTAAAATAGTCACGGGGATGTAAAGTACGGGACTGGGAATATTATCAATAACATTGCAATAACTATGTATGGTCAGATGGGTATTAGACTAATAGGGGTGATCACTTTGTAAGGTATATAAATGCCTAATCGCTATGTTACTTACTTCGAGTTAATATAATATTGTATGTCAAGTGTAACTGAAAAAAGAAAATTTTTTAAAGAACCAAAACAAACAAACACAAAAATAACTGTTCTTTGTTCTAAGATGTGACTTTCTTGCTTCTTTATAGTTGAAATGTCCAGAGATACATTAGCTACACACATGTTCAAAGTGAGCTTTCCCTCCCAGATCAGGAATCAGACACACTCAAGACTCAGGCTTTCCAGAAGCACAGAGAACAATAATATGATATAATGTTACATATTAACACTTTAAAATATAATACATATATTTAAACACCCTTTCTGTTACAGAATTGTGTTAAGAGTAGATTGTTTCTTTCAATTTTTATTTTCTAATTATTCGTACATATAAAAATTGTAAACCTTATTTTAGTCTGAAGGATTTTTGGGGTTTGTTTTTTGAAGTTTTACTGGTTCATGAAATTTATGAGTTCAAGAACCACTGAGGTAGGGCTGGCCAAGTGGCTCAGTTGGTTAAGAGCTCGCCCAAGAGTGCGAGCTGAGCTCTGAGCAACAGCAGTTTGATGCCCAGCCTGAGCTGAGCTGCCAACAGGTGGCAGGATGAAAAAAAACAAGAACCACTGAGTAGTGGCAAGAGCTCATGACTTAGAGGTAGAGAGAACGGGATTTTTACCTGAGTTCCACTACTGCCTATACCACCTTGGAAAAGTGTCTTACTTTTCCAAAGCCAAGGGCCCTCGTATACAAAATAGAGATGATATAGCATCTTTCTTCATAGAGCCACTTGTGAAGATTATTGGGAAAAAATATAAAGCATCTGAGAGCTCAATAAAAGTTATCATCACTAGTAATGATCAGCCCTTGGTTTTCACACATTCAGTATAAATCCAGTGATCAAGGTATTTAATTGGGAAGACTCAACATCCTTCAAAATCAGAGACAAAGCACAATACTGTAATTTCTGACCTGGCTGGTTACTTTATTTTTCTGGGCTAGACCACACTCTATCTACACAAGCATTCAAAAAATGAAAGAGAAAGAAATTAGTATACCTAATGGCTTTTTTGCCTACAAGGTTTCAAACAACCAGTTAAGCTGGTATTTTTTAATTTAATCACTTCAGACAAGAGCACCCAACATCCTTTGATGAGAACCCATCTAACCAGGCATGTACATAATGAGACAAAATAAGACACCATGTTTTTAAAAATAAATTTTCAACGTAAGAAAACTCTTTAGAGAACCAAAGGAAACAGGAATTCAGATTTTTGCCCAAAACAATAAAAAATGCTTACTTAAAATCTATTTATGCAGTTAAAATTTAATGTATGAAGCTCATTCATTTATATGAATCATTTGAAAACCCTATAAAGACATTCTTAATAGGCAGGTAATCTTCACTGGCCTTATTTACCTAAGGTTTTTTTTTTTTTTTAATTAATGATGAATAGGTCTAAACATCAGCTAACCTCTTAAAAAATATAGATGTTAATAGATTTAAGTTGAGCAAACTACATGTTCTTCCTTACTTGAATAATGTTCAATGATGTTTTTTAGCCATTGGGGAAATAGATCAACTTTATTCTAAACAGACTCTGACTGAGAAAATAACACAAGACACTCTTTTGTTTACCTGGGGATTTGAGAGCTCTGAAAGTTCATGAGTAAAAGAATCAACACTCTTTCTTTTCACAGACATGTCAAATTGGCTGCTCCCTAAATCAAAACAGGGCCTGGCACAAAGTGGGTCTTGATGTGGCACATTTCTGACATGTTCTTCATGAACATAAGTTTTTAATTCAGCACTTTACTCATCTAGGCTGAGCAAATAAGCCCCTTACCAGTTGCCTGACTCTTTCTTCTGAGCTGTGTTTTCCTTTCCCCTTGCAATCTGCAGTGGCTAAGCAACTGATAAATGAGCCCTTGCTAGAACAGCATTTGAACATTAAATAATGCCGAGGGAACTGTATTAGGTAAAAACCATGGGCTCTGCACAAAGAAAGCCAGAACAATCACATAAGCTCCTCAATAAGGGGCTGGTTTAATACACTATTATCCATGCATATAGTGGAATACTATGCAGCCATAAAAAAGAATCACAAGATTTTTATGTACAGATATGGAACAATCTCCAAAATGTATTTGTAAGTGTATATAATAAGGTGCAGGACAGTGCATCATATCATACCATCTATGAAAGAGAGAATGAAAATAATACAGAATTGTTTGTGCATGTGTAGACTATGTCTAAAAGGATTTGTAGGAAACTGGCAATAGTGGTTGCCTCTGAACATGGAACCAGGGTGATTATGGGACAGGGATGGATCGTGGGCTTTTCACTGCATGCCATTTTTCTTTTACTGTTAGAATTTTTCTCTAAATGCAACACTTCCATATTAAAAAGAAATTATACTTAGGGATTATTCTATAAAAATTATATGTGTGTATATAATATATAAAATACATTTTATATATACGTACACATATATATACAGACACACATACATACTATGTATGTTTCCATATGTATGTGTATACATACATAATGATCATTCATTTCATGAGGTGAATGAATTGGAGGATGATACACAGCAGGAAAAAGAGGTAAGAAGTTACAGTTATCTAAGTAAGATATCATGGTGGTCTGAACAAGGATTGTGGCAGTAGAGATGGAAAAACATGAACAGATTCTATATGGGGACCTAAAGCAAGTTTATTCCTACCATGTTTCCCCCAAAATAAGACCAGGTCTTATATTAATTTTTGCTCCAAAAGATGCATTTTATTCGTTTATTCATGTACTAAAATCTACATTTATTCAAATACAGTCAGTCATGTCTGGCTGACAATCTTAACTGGGGCTTATTTTGGGGTAGGGCTTATATTACAAGCGCCCTGAAAATCATACTAGGGTTTCTTTTCCAGTTGGGTCTTATTTTTGGAGAAACATGGTAGAGCTGTCATCCTGTCTTCCTGTCTAAAGCTTCTAGAGTTGTCCAATGTTATTCAGATAAAGAGGTAGGAAGGGACCCATCTTAACATTGATCTTAATATTATACACAAGCACCCTTACTTCTAAGGCCAGCCCTGCCGCCTGCACTTGCATTTCAGCCTTCGTGTGTGTGTGATCTGCCTTGATGATTCACTTACATTACTGTTCGGAAACAAGTTTTGTGGGGTTTTTTTCCTATAAAGTTAAGACAAAACTGTGACCATCGTCTGTTAATTATACCCTCCTTTGGTTAATTTTCTAAATTGAATCCAGGGAGTTCCACTTTTGGTCACAGGAAGAAAAGAAGAGAAAGAGACCAAGTGGATTGTTAGGACAATCCACTGTTATGATGTTTATTCTTTCTATGACATGCTGGCTGATGACAGAAGAACACACCTTCTTTGAACGATTGCCTCGAAACTGCATTCTGTTTTGAAAAAATTTAACTTCTTTCTCCTAAGGGAAAGGAAGACTGCTCCTTTGCTCTCATTTGCTCTAGTCTCAGAAGCATGGGTCATGGCTGGGCAAGGCCTGGTTATCTGCAGGGGATGAGGCCAGAGCTGCGACACAGGGAGGTACTGGCAGGGTCGTGGCCAGAAGTCAGGTTCTGGCAGCCTGTTGGCAGTTCGGGTGCCAGCTGTTTCATGTAGCTTGGGAGCTGCGTGGCTGACTCCACCATGAACAATGAGAACTAGAAAAAACAAGCCAAACTTCAATCCTAGGGGAATTGAAATATGGGCAGGATATCAAGGAATGACTGAAGCATGAAAACCAAGGTTTCAGAATGGGGGCATAAGGTTGGGGACAGACGTGTAACAAGGGCAGCTATTACTAAATCCAGGTTACTGGAATGAAATTTTTTAAATCCTGGACTGCTATTCTGCTAGAATTCTCTGATTAATATATTGAAATAATACCATCCTGGTTGGTAATTAGCTATTTCCTGCAGCCTCCCTTGCACCCTCAATCAATGCCCCTCTCTCCTCTTCTAACCAGATACAAACACCTAAGCTTCTCCCCCACAACCCCTGGTCCAATAGCCAATTAGTCCTTTAGCTACAGCTCCACCCCACTCCGTGTGGAGCCCCTGTCAGTAGCATTGGCCTCCTAATGCGCAATTGCTGGGAAACTGTGGCTGCCAATCAGCCTTTGCCTGGAGTTGTCCCCAGGAGGCCACATGTTGCAACTACAGCCTCCACTTTAAGCTACCACCATCTATCAGTTGTTAAAAATATTTCCCCTACTTAAATCTCTTATGTTTAGGCTAGGATTGGACACACACACACACACACACACACACACACACACACAGCAAAACTGACAGTTAAAAGTGAAAGGCTAGATGAGGGTAGTAATATCAGCTGTGGGAACAGGATAAATGAAATAGCTGAAATTCAAGCAAGGTCTGATTCAAAAATGAAAAAAGTTTAACTTTGTGGTCCTCAAACATAGATATGCAGAATAATTCCAGGGGGAGGGTTCTACAATACAGGTTCCCAGGCCTTCCCCAGACTATCCGAGTCAGAGCTTCTGAAGGTGGGACTCAGCGTCTATGGCTTTAATAAGCTCTTTATGGGATCCTTATATTCAGCAGAGTTTGGAAACTCTGATCTAACCTATTTCTAAAGTAATATCAGCCCTGTGTGGATTTGTTGGGAATTGCTGCCCACCATTTTCACCTTCATCAGATTTGTTGCTGGTTACCACAACTGTCAAGAGTTGAGGGGAAACTGGGAAGGACCAGGGTAAAAATAACTACCAAGATAAAAGATGAAATAGATGACAAATGAACATGGTATTGAAAAAAGTGTAAAGCGAGCTATCTACTAGGTCATTTTAATGCCTGTGTTTAAATTATTTTTAATACTGAACACAATTGTAGATTTTGGTTTTTTATTTTTATTTTTTTACAAAGCTAAGAGAAGATGAAATATTATCTTCAAAGTGAACTTTCCTTGAGTCCATGCAGCTATTTATTACTAAAGATAACATCATACAGAACAAATGAAAAAGAGCTTATTGTAAAAAATTATTTGTGTGAATCCAACTGGGGGAAAAAATCCGTGTGAAGAAAAATTGCAAAGGATTTAGAGTTCATGAAGAATCCACCAAAATAATGTTCAGTGCAAAATTTATCATAAGGTTATAAAGGTTTATGACCACATGTAATACTCAAAACAAATGGGGAAAAAAAAATCAATGTAAATATACCTGCTTTCCTTCCTTTGGTAAAGATATCTGTATTTTATTCTCCTCCTTCCCACTGCTCCCTGCATGGTCTGTGACCTCGTGACCTCTGTAATCATCCTCTCCCTGCTTCTATTATCCTTTCTGTCCTGTCTATCTATGCATGCTTTTGTCTGGGTCCCTCCTCAGGCCAAGCAGTGGCCTGTAACGGGGCCAGTACCAAGGGCTGAGTTCCACAGTACTGGAACTCAGGTCCTGGTAAAATAAATGTATCCAATAAAGGAAGTTAGCACTCAAATTCAGGGAAAGTCCATTCCAAACACCAAATCCAAAGGGCTACAGAGCCCCAAGTTTGTGGCCAGACTCCTGTCTGTGGGGACAAGAGACAACTCGGATATAAGAAGAAGGTCTTGGGACAGCAGCTTTGTGGCGGGTAAGTGGTAGGCAAGACGGGACATGTACAAGGTCAATCTTCCTACATCACAGCACTAACCATGTTGCTTCCCTGCTGGAAACCCTTCAAAGGCTCCTCACTTCCCATCTCACACAAACCCTTCCTGCTCTGGTGCCAACGTCCCTTTCCGGTCTCAGCTCCCATTATGCATTTACTCAAGCACGGGACAAAATGTGTTAAGTTCCTACTGTGTGTGGTTTCTGCCAAGTGCTGGAATCAGAGACAACAGAAAGGCTATTTCCACCTACTCAAAATTCACACCTAGAGGGCAGACAGATCAATCAATTGATGTCTACTGGATGTCTAATAGTCATCTTGAAGGTATATGTTCAAAATTGATTTGATCTTCCCTCTCAAACCTGTTTTTCCCACAGCCTTCTCCATTTCAGTAAATGGCATTTCAGTAAATGGCAATGGTCTTTCTTCATGCTATTGGCCTTGAAGCTATCCTTGACTTTTGTCTTTTTTTTTCACGTCCCATATCAGCAAGTCCAGCTGGTTCCACCTTCAGAATACAATCACCTCTCACCAACTTCACTGCCACCACGATGACACAAGCCACCATTCTCTCTTGCCTGGATTATTGCTCTAGTCACCAAATTAGCTCCCTGCTTCCATCCCCTGCTCCTCTAAGACAATTTTTAATACAACAGGCAAAGCAATCTTTTATATTTTGTTTTTTGTTTTTTGGGGTTTTTTTTAGGGCAGTGTCACTGGCCCTCATATGTGGGACCTGAACCAGGGCCGCTGGCCTCCCAAGCCAGCGCTTAACCACCACACCATTTAGCCGGCCCCAATCTTTTACATTTTAATATAAGCAAGGTAATATGCATAGCCCACCTGCTCAAAATCTTTCACTGGCTTTCCATCTCATTCAAAATGAAAGCCAAAGACATCAGACTGGACTCTAGGACTATATGTCCTCCGGCCCCACTATTTCTCCCATTGTATCTCTTATACTCTTCTTGCTTACTTGCTCCACAGGTATGTTTCTCTAGCACTCCGCCACATCCCACCTTAGGACCTTTGCACTGGCTGTTCTCTGTCTGGAACACTCTTCCCCAGGATAGCCTCATGGTTCACTCTGTCACCTCCTCTAGGTCTCTGCATAAACATCACCTTCTGAGAGAGCTTCTGCAATCATCTTATCCTAAATAACACCACCTCCCCAACAACTCCCTGCCTTTATCATTTAACTCTGCTTTCTTTTATAGCTTTGTATTATTGCTATCTGGTGCATACTTATGTGTGTTATCTATTTATTCTCCATCTCCTCCGTCTGACTGTAAGTACCATAAGGTCAGGGACATTATCTATTTTCATCACTACTATATCCCCTGCACTTTGAAGAGTGCCTAGCATGTAGTATAGTGTTTGATTAATCAATTATTTTGAATAAAGAACTGCTTTCCCTTCCTCTTCTTCCAAATCCTCATCTTTACTCGCAGCTTAAATCTCACCTCTTCAAAAAGCTTTACCTGACCCATCCTAGAAAATTAGGTTCCTCTGGTATATGCTCACTCTGTTTCACTTGCTGATTCAATAAGTAAGTAAAAGAAAATGAAATGGTAGTATGCCTTTGTCCACCACTGTTTCATACTGACACCTATGTCACTAATTATGGTTCTTGCAGTGGCCAATGACTAAACCAAGTCACATATCCAATTTACTTTCATAACATGTAGTTCAATTCCAGTTCTAGGCTATTGTGGAGTGTCCCCCCACCCCCACCCATCCCAGCCTATACTACTAGCACTCCTTCAAGCCCCAGGCAGGATGGATTTTTCCACAGTTCTTTACTCTTTCCTCTCACAGCCCCACAATTCCTCTCTCCATCTTCCACAGCCGTTTTCCCATGAACATCCTAAATAAAACACAGGTTACTGTTCACTGTATTGGCTTGCTTATACGAGTATATATTTTAGGACGCCTCATATTGTACATACTAAGACAGTCACTAAGATACGTACAAATATAGCTTTTTAGTGTTCCTACAAAATGTTGTCACCAAGCTCTTGATCCCTAACATGATCCATCGTAAAATCAAAGGTGACTTAACATTTTTGACCTCCAGTTTCTGTTCCAGAAACATAACATTCCACAAGTTCAAGAACAGCCAATTAACCACAAAACCCATTTTCCTAAAAGAATATCTTCTCAACCAATCAATCAACATTCAATATTGTGCCCAATATTGGACTGCGTGCTATGGATTAAAAGACAAAATCATCTCATGTAAAATAATGGACGGTATACTAGAAATCAGATGGTTTTTTCTGCCTGCAATTCATTTTCCCTTTTGACTTTCCTTTGGGAAACAGACCTTTCATCTACTCTCAGTCCATTTGTTTTGGGTGGAATTGAACCCACCTCAGTCCAGAAGTAGACAGTGATCCAAGCCTGGCCAATTATAGCATTCCAGCCATGACACAGTAATTGGTTTAGGAATGGGCACATGATCTAAGCCCAGCCGACATAAGTCAATTCTGATACAGTGTAGTGTTAATTTAACAGGCCCTAGAGAAGGCTGCCTGGGTTCAAATTACCAGGTATAAGAACTTTTCAGAGTTTTGCTTCCCTGCGGACTCTGACTCCTCATGTAGAAAATGGAGAAAACAATGTCTAGCCATAGGATTGCGAGGCAGCTTAAATAAATGTAAAGTGCTCAAAATCATGCCTGCTACATATTAAGCATTCAACAAATACTAATCAATTCTATTTTGGGAACTCTTTGGAAAGAGAATCTCTTTGCTGAAGCCATCTTGCTAACACATGGCCAGAGCCTGCCTGAATTAAGTAAAACCAAAGGAGAGCAAAGCTGAGCGATTGGGAGAGATGGAGCCTGGACACAGCAGTTGAGCCCATGCAGCTAAACGTGCCTAACATCAGCTGATGCCTGGACTTTTCTGCTCTGTGAATCAATACACTCTCTTTTCCTAAGGTAGGTTGAGTTGGGTTTCTATCTCTTTGTGAAAGAGTTCTGTCCCACACAGGCAGTTCCAGGAGATGTATAAGTAAGTGCTACATGGGTGTCATTGACCAGGAAAGTGCCGAGCAAGCCAAGTTCCATGTGGGCGATGGTAAATAGTGAGGAGAAGGAGATCACCCACCTCAAATTCTCCCAGCTCCAGACAGCAGTGTCAGACACGTCTGGGAGTAACTTAAGATATCATTGCCCTAGAGCATTATATTTTTAATCAGAGAAAAGTCACCTATTAAAAGAATAATGCCATTTCAGAGCTTTTTAGCAAAAATGTTTCCCGTTCCAGGAGGGGTTTGGAGGGCTGGGCGGAAAAGGTGAAGGGATTAAGAAGTACAAACTGGTAGTTATAAATTAGTCATGGGGATGTAAAGTGTAGCACAGAGAATATAGTCACTAGCATGGCAACAACTATTAATATGTGCAGTGCCCGGTGGGGACTGGACTAATCAAGGAGGTCACTGCATTAATTATGTAAATGTTGAACCACTCCACTATGCTGGACACCTGAAATGAATATAAAATAATATCGAATGTCAACTGTAACTGAAAAAATAATAATAATAATATTTAAAAAAAGCAAAAATCTCTCCCCTCCCATATCCAGGATCTAGAGCTCTACCCTTTGCTGTGTGGAAATGACAGCTTCCAAAATGGCAAAAATGATGCTTTCAAATAGAGGGAAGAATGGCCTTTGGTTTTATATCTGATAATCAATTTAGCTGGATCTAGCTGTCATTTTCAGAAGGGGCAACTTCAAAGTGATTCCTTTCAGGAAATCAGATGGCACAGGATTTGTTGCCTTGTCCTGTAGTTTCCAGGGCTTTGTGAGAACGAATACCCTGAGTCCCGTGAGCCATCCCTCATCGAGAACTGTGCAGGGTCACTACAATCTTCCTGGGAGTAAATTCACTTAACACCTCCTGACCATTTCTTTAGCAATTCAGCTTTTCAAACTTTTCACCATTTCCTTGGAGAACCCCAACTATCTTTCTTTTTCTTTCTTTTTTTTTTTTTTTTTTAAATGAAGATCAGAAAGAATGTCTTTTCACAATGCAGGGAGCAGTTTATATAGAGCATGACAAAAGCATCATTTTGGGGGCCTAGGATTTGAAGTTGATAAGAGGGTTTCAGGAACAAAGGGGTGCTGGCAGGCCCACTATGAGAGGGAGAGCAAGCGTGTGTGTGTGTGTGTGTGTGTGTGTGTGTGAGAGAGAGAGAGAGAGAGAGAGAGAGAGAGAGAGAGAGAGAGAGAGAGAACACAGCAGCCTGTCTCAATTCTCCCAAATTACTTCTATTTTTTCTCATGGAGAAGTCAGCAAAGACATCTTCATTTAGGAAGTTCATTACAATTTTATTACCTTAAAATTGCTCAACACATATCAACAACCGTAAAGGAAATATTGGAAATGAAAATGTCCACTGTGTTACCCTTAAGGTTAGCATCGTTGCCAAATTCTCCCTTGCTTCATTAAGGTTGCAATGTTTAACGTTCGGCTTTGTTAAACAAAAGAAAATATCAAGAACTCTAAAACTATTTTGGAAAATGCCTTCTAAAAAGACGATGTAAAGACAGAGATGAGGCTTTCCATGGTTCCTAGGGTTTCACTGTTTACTCCTCTTAACGACATTTTGTAAAAAGCAGGCCACAAACAAATTCACAGGCACAATTCTCTGCCATTTATACAAACAATGTTAATGTCAGAATCCACCATCAAGGAAGGCTCAAAAGTGGTTATTCAGTCATGATATGATTGAATTGTCAATTGCTTATTTCCAGCATTAGTGCCAAGAATAAAGGCCCTGAGCTACTCCTTAGCTTTCCATTAGAATCTGCTCCATTCTTCTCATGCAAGCCCTTCTTGTAATGGCTACAGCTTAAAGTGCAGAATAAATGTTCTCAACTTCTTGCTGAGTATGGAATAAATTGGAAGGGGGAAGGTGTGAAGAAGAGTCTGGTAAGAGGCCTGAGATTGACACTAGCCTGGTAAATCTCAACCCCATCATATCCAATGTCCCTCTTTTAATAAGTGTGTCCCTTTTTTTTGTCCAGAAGTAAAATGTGTAAACAGTAGACCCTCTCTAGCAACAAAATTTTTTTTTAAATAAATACAATGTCCAAACTGAAATATCCAGGAGAAACCCAGGGCTCGTCCCTTGGAATATGAGTTCAGCTGCCCTAGAAGACTTCTGTGGTCGCCCGGTACTGCCTCTGCCCACAGAAAATCTGTGACACCTCAGATCTCAGGCGCACTGGGGATGCTTTGAGATGGCATATTTCTTTTCATCAATATGGAACAAAAACATAGGGCCGGCCGAGTGGCTCAGTTGGTTAAGAGCTTGCTCAAGAGTGCCAGCTGAGCTCTGAGCAACAGCAGTTCAATGCCCAGCCCGCTGAGCTGCCAACAGGTGGGGCAGGATGGCTCAGCTAAAAAAAAAAAAAAAAAAAAAAAATATATATATATATATATATATATATATATAGCAGCAATTATTGCTTGTTTGGGTTTTTTTTTGTTTTTTTGAGGGCAGTGTCACCAGCCCTCATATGTGGGACCCTAACCAGGGCCACTGGCTTCCCAAGCCAGCGCTTAACCACCACGCCACTCGGCTGACCCAATTATTGCTTACACAGCAAATGCATTCATAGAAAATTCAGTGTACGTGAAAGCTATACAGAAAACCCTTTACCTTTATGTGTAAAATAGAGTTCGGTTTTAGATGGCAATCATTACCAACAGGTTTTTCACCTACATGGAAATTTCTCAGGAAGTTTATAGCTGGGCAGGACAGGGGACAACCCTGTTTCACAGGATGAGCCCCTGCACAGCAGGACACCCAGCATCACTGTTCTCAGTCAATCATTTTAACAGCTAATTCCACCCCTGACCAGAGAAAGTTCCAGAATGCCATCCAGGGTCAGCACTCCCACCTCCCATTATCCTTAGAGAACTGATCTCTGCACAGTTCTCTAACCAACTTATCTTTGCTTAGGAATAATGGAAGCTTGATTTCTACAGTAGGCAGAAACTTCTAATCCTTTCATTTACAAGTAAGGAAACCAACCCTCAGAATTGTTAAGTGACATCTTACAGCTCCACAGGGGCACATCTCTACCTGAAACCCAGGACTCCTAAGTCCTGAGTTCCGTGTTTATTCCTGAGCCCAATGTTAAATCTGAGAATCATTATTCCTCCACAGAATCAGTCTAAACAATGGCATCTGATGTCACTACATTTTCAGCGTGCATAGCAATATCCCCTGTTATTGCTCTTTCCTCAAATGCCACCTCTATCCTAGAGAAGTAATTTCCTAATGACCATGAGTAACCCTGTACACGTGAAAAGCCAAGTGTGGTGCCTGGTCAGTGGCACTCAAAAATTTCCTTTTGAATCCCTCGGTTTGGGATACATGGTGGTATGGAAGCTTTGAAACCATTCAGAAGTTCTTTCAGATCTTTCCAAGACCTTCCCACTGTGTGACTTTTGGCAATCTTCCAAACAGTCCCAGGAAGTTGGTATTATTATCCCCTTTACAAATAAGGAAGCAAGGCCCTAAGATGTGAAGGAGTTTGCCTAAGGTTACATAGTAAGTGAAAGGTCAAATTTTTAGCTCAAGTCTTGTCCTATTATTTGAAGGGAAAAAAAAAAAAAAATATATATATATATATATTTCTAGGCTTCCTAGTCTCAAGAAATATTAGATCCCACCTGAGTTGGTATTCTGTTTGTTCTTTTTCATTTTTTGATCAAACAAGAAAAAAATATTAGCACTTCTGCTTGTCTACCAGGTACAAGTACTTTTGATCACTAAAAGTGTCCCTAGTTCAAGGTTGTTTGTGTTATTGAATAACGTGGCTATGGTACTGCTTAAGAAGCTAACTCTAAATAATTTAAACAAAACTAACAAAAAACAAAGTCATCGCATATTGGGATATCTCTGGAATTTAAGTGGGCAGGCCAATCCTGAGGGAAGTGGCATGAGGACAGCCAGGTGCTCACCAGCAGTGGTGCCTGGCTAGTCCTTCTCTTTTAGTCCTGGGGTGGCTACTGATGAACCCAGCTCTTAGCCACTCCTCCTTTCTATGTCTATCATTTCTAGTTTGGATCCTGATAAGCATCAGCCTGAATTATCCAGTTTGGACCAATTATTGCTAGGGAAGGTCACAGAAAAAACAAGAGCAGCTAGGAGCCCACTCAAGAAAAACTGGACAATTCTCAGAGGAAAGAGGCAGTTCAGCCATACTAGTAAGTGTCCATAACAAGAGAAATGGGCAAAGGTGAGAATGTTTTAACAAGGGAAAACACCACAACTTGTTAAAAGACCAGATGTAAGGATAGCTGTATAAAAGTTTTAAAAATCTAGATAGCAATGAGATATTGAAAGATAAAACAAAGCGGCTGCCATAGGCTACAGTGAGTGGCTGGCAGCAGGTGTGAGCTGCCAAGAGCCACCGTGAACGGTCCGTCCAGAGGCTGGCGACCGATCTGCCTCATCCGGGAAGAGCGCAATGATGATACCAACATGGGCCAGTGAAGCAATGTCCTCCACAACTGGACTGAGGAACAGAAGGACAGCAACTTGTCTGTTCCTCTCCCCCAATTACCCAATAAAAATCTTTAAAAAAAAAAATTCGCTTTAAGTGTGACATAAACAGAATCAGGTCTGAGGCCCCAGGTGATGCAGCTCGCAGCCAATCATGCAGTACTTTAAGTGCCTTGTACACATGGGCCTGAACTGGCTTGTTACCTTCAACCCCTCCCACATCCCCATGAAACTGAAAAAAAATGCTAATTGATTAAGAGCTTAGAACCCACTTTGGTGGAAAACCAAAATGCAAAGTTATTTTTAGCCGTTAGATGGACCAGCCATGTTAATTAACTGCAGCTTTCATGTGGGACCTAATTGTTTGGATATTACATAGTCACAGACATAGATGCTTTCAACCTTGTAAGTGTGTTCACTGCATTTGATTTCCAGGGGCAGAATGGGAGTGTGCCTACAAAGCTCACTGAATATTAATATATGGAAGCATCCTTTTCCCAAAAAATCCCTCTCATCCTATAGCAATCACTGAATGGCTCATGGGAACACGTAACAGTTGATAATTACTTTTCGTTTTTAAAAGAAAAGCGACCAATTCAGATGTCCGTGCTAGAAGCAGCAATCTCATTTACACTTGTATGCCTACCTCTCACAGCAGCACACATTTAGGCAAAGAGCAAGCTCAGGCTTGCATCTAATAACTCCTAATGAGTTGGCTGGCTCTTTAAATAGGAAATCGGCACGGAAAGGACCCAAGGGCAGAAGAAGGTGAAAGTTGTCCATAGATTTTCTTTTCCTCTTCTTGCTCTCCTTTTCAGAATAAATCATGGCCTTTGTACTTGACTCACTAATCTACTAGTGCTATTGCTGAAACAATAAGCTTGTAATTTGTCCTTGAAATATGTGCCCAACCCCAGGACGCTTTTCAGACAATAAGGAAGAGTCACATTATTTCTCAAAGAAAAGAGATGGTCCCCATGTGTAGTTCTGATATCACCTTCTAAAGCTTCAAAGGGCCCAGGCTGCTGTCTTTAGGACCATGTAGCCCCTTAGAACACCCCACGAAACCCCAATAGTATTGGCTAGAAACTATACACATTCCTCTTTCCTGTCCCACACCCAGCCTCACGGAGCTTTCATAAACAGTCATAATTTGTAGAAAGAGGTTTACTTTACAAGGGAAACAATACAAACACCACATTTGCAAGTGACTTATAAAAGGTAAACCTAACAGACAGTCCCAATCAGTGAGAGCTTCCCCTCCACGGCCCCTAGAGCGGGAAGGGCAGTGAGCAGAGACCTCCCCTCCCAAGAGCTGGAGCCCGGATGCTCTCCTGGGCTGGGCTGCTGCAGAATAAGATCACTCTGAAAAGCTGGCTCATTCTATAAGCCTAAGCCTAATGGATCCTCGGTAAGAGGATCCTGAGTCTATTTTCCCTTCCCCACACTCACATACTTCCGTTCTCTCTCCCTCCAGTCCTCTTCACCATACCCTCAATCGCTCTCCTCCAAACCAGATGCTAACCTGCCCAGCATACCCTCCATTGGTGGGGTAGCATCCTCCCTGGTTGTTACCTGGACTGGACTGTATGAGGAGGGCTGAGGAGTGGCATGCAGAGGCCAGCACACTCATCTCTGAGAAGTTTGTCAGCTAGTAGCTCTCAGCTTTTTTGTCCACCATGTCATGCCTGACAGAAACTGTCTGCACACCTGTCACTTCCTCATCAGTGACGCTTGCCTACTTCCCGCTCTTTAGATCAGTTAAGATGCCAGTCAGGCGCTTTATGCAATTACCTACTAGCTAGCTCCATCACTATGCCTTTCTCTCCCACTGACTCAGGAGACATGGGGCTGAAGACCACCAGCAGAATATGACAAATACAAATAAACATCAAGGTAGAATGAACCAAAATACGTGAACATATCCATGGTAAATAGTGGCAACTTTAAATATGTATTGGCAGTTATGGCCACATAAGAAGGATTAGAGCAGAAGGAGATGGATGAGTAGAGAGAGACGTGCTCTTAAGAAAACCCAAATGAGTGGTGGAGGGGTTAGCTCAGTTGGTTAGAGCACAATGCTCATACACCAAGGTTGCCAGTTCAATCCCCATGCCCTCCACAACTAGATTGAAGCAACTACTTGATTTAGAGCTGATGGGTCCTGGAAAAACGCACTGTTCCCCAATAAAAATAAAATGATAAGAAAAAATATTCAAAAAAGAAAACCCCAATGAGAAGGAAAAAGGAGCCTTGTCTACATACCATTAAAGAAAAACTTATTCCAATACTTTTTAAAGATAGTAAGGAAGATTTTATTCAAGAAAGGACTACTGCTGCAATGGGGTTTTGCAGTAAGGGAGAAAGATTGGACTCAACTCTGAATACTACAAGGACAAGTGGGGATTTATAGGTGAGGAGGTGGGTGGGGATCAGTGGATGGAAAATTACTAAGAGGAGACATCAGGGGTTAAGGGGGATTTAGACTAAACTGACTTGACAAGATTTTTGTTGGGTGATCAGACATCAGCTGGGGAATGGGGGGGTGGGTAAAAAACCTGATCAGATAGATAGCAAGGGTAACCAGATATCGGGGTGGGAGTTCCAGCTCTTGGGGGAAAGGCCCAAAGCTGGGAGCCTGCCTAAAGCTTGGTGAAGGAGAGTTTTTAATTAATAATCACCCTTTATACCTAGAGAGTTTCTTTCTGAAACTCTTCTGTGTTCAAAACTTGGAAAGCTTTGTTTTTTGTTTTATGATAAATCAGGAGGTACTGTTCTGTTTTGAAATCAGAATAGGGACAAGGAAAAAATGTTGTGCCAAAGCTCAACTGTGTAGGAACACACTTTAGGTGGACACCCCTACGCTCTTTTCCTGTGGCATGGCCGTGAAAAGCTGACAATCGAAACACAGTCCTGACAGCTAAGTGGTTAATATTCCCATCCTAGGGCTGCCCTCAAAACAGCCCACTTAATCAAGCCCACGATTTTCCCTGCTTCTGCCACATGAACTGATGGTCTTACACACATGTTTCAACTTACTCCACACTGCACCAGCTATTGCAAATACAACACCATAAAGGGGTTTGGTATGAAAATATTTGAAACTATTTACAGTAACTGCAAACATATGCATACTTGTTTTGTTACATTTTCTCCCATTGTTACGGAGGGCCATGGCTATCTTTTCTTCCTCCATCATTTTCCCCCTTCAGTCAAGCACTATGAATTTTTATTGCATCCTGAACTCTTCCTCACCTCAGACTATCAGAATTGCATTCAGCAGGGTGTACTGAGTGTAGCAGCACTTCTCAAAATGAGGTCTATGGAATGGTCTCTGGGAAGCTTAACATTTTTTGAAGGTAGAATGCCATTTTAATTAATACTTTCAAAAACTTGATTTAGAATAATGAAGCTATTTCCCTGGCTCAGATGATAGATAGCACAGAACAACACAGTTTTGTTGACGTGGATACTATAAATTATATTTTTAGTGTTAAATGCATGTTAGTTTCATATTCAGGACATATCCATTTAGAGATTTATTTAACAACAGCAAGATACTGTCTTTGGGAAAAAGTGTTTGGGACAGCATTTATCTACGCATTCTGACAATTAAGTTCGTGGACTTGCCACCATGCACTCACATTGGCAGCACTGTACAAACTGCTTGGTAAGGTTTCATAACCTTGGTATATCCGTGTCTCACTGCTGTGCTCATGTAGAGGTGTGGCAGTGTCTTGCTGAGTGGCATTCATTATTATTGTTGCGTGTTTTGTGTGCCGTGGCTGGAATGTCTGAGCTTGAATTAGAGCAAGGAACAAACATCAAATTTCTTGTTAAACTTGGCAAGAGTGGAAGTGAAATCAGGGACACGTTAGTCCAAGTTTATGGGGATGATGCCATGAAGAAAATGGCAGTGTACAAATTGATTAAACGTTTTTCTGAGGGGAGAGAACATGTCACTGATGAAGAGAGATTAGAGCAGCCAGTAATGAGCAGAACTAACAAAAACAATGCCAAAGGTCATTAAATTGTGTTTCAAAATCATCAGCTGACTGTGAGAACCACAGCAGACCAAGTAAACATCGGGAGAGTAACAGTTAGGAAAATCTTAACTGAAAACCTTGGCATGAGACAGGTGTGTGCAAAAATGGTCCCGAAGGCGCTCACCGATGAACAAACGCAAACAAGAGTAGAAGTTTGCCAGGACCTTTTGGAGAGGAAAGATAATGTTTGGGGCCGTGTTATCACTGGTAATGAAATGTGGGTGTACCCATCACAGGTCCATCAGAGTTTGGATTTTTCTGTAAGCCTTCTTGTGTCCACCAGGAAACTGATTCAGAGTTTTGTGCTTGGGAATATTGTCTGATTCCCCTCTTCCCTAGATTATATCTATATAACATCTAAACTTTGTATAGGACACTCCTTACGCTCTTAATAGTGCTACTGAGTATGTTTTCTTGATTCACCATGACATCTACAATGGTGCCATCAAAAAGAACATGGGAGTTTGTTTCTGTACTCACTGTACACTGGCCACCGTGACCCGGGCCTTCCTATGTGGGAGACCTTGGGTATTTCTTACTTGGAGCAGAATGTATTCTTTCAATGTGTTTTTAATTACACTTGATGATACATGAAAAAAGAAGAAAGAAAGAAATATGGGTGTACCAATCCGACCCTAAACAAAGCATCAAAGTGCACAATGGAAGTCAGCCAATTCTCCACGACCAAAATGTTCCATCAGTCCAAATCAAGAATTAAAATGAGGTTGCTAACTTTCTTGATATCAGAGGGGATTATTCATTATGCATTTGTACCAACTGGACAAATAATTAACCATGCTTACTATTTGGAAGGGCTGAAAAGGCTGCAGGAAAAAGTTAGATGAAAAAGAATTGAACTTTTCGCCAACAATTCATGGCTCTTGCATCACGACAATGCACCAGCTCACACGGCACTGTCTGTGAGGGAGTTTCTAGCCAGTAAACAAATAACTGCATTGGAACACCTTCCCTACTCAACCTGATCTGGCCCCCAGTGACTTCTTTCTTTACCTGAAGTTAAAGAAAATATTAAAAGGAAGATATTTTGATGACATTCAGGACATCAAGTGTAACTCCATGACAGCTCTGATGGCCATTCCAGAAAAAGAGTTCCAACATTGCTTTGAAGCGTGGACTAGGTGCTGGCATTGGTGCATAGCTTCCCAAAGGGAGTACTTTGAAGGTGATCATAAAGATATTCAGCAATGAGATATGTAGCACTTTTTTAGGATGAGTTCACGAACTTCATTGTCATACCTTTGTATGTGTTTTGTTGATTCTTGGTAAGTCTATTTTCCTTCTTATTTTGTTGATTTCTTCATCACCAGTATTTCTTTATGTCTTAGAAAATTAACTGATTCCCCTTTCTTATTTTTCCTTTACTTCATTCTACCTACCTCATAGTTGACATGATGAATTTTTGTACCTTTGTCATCTTGAATGAGATCCCAAGTTTATTTGTGTTTTTCCCTTAGGTACTGGGAAATAGAGTATGTCAATTGGTTTCCCTGAGAGGCAGACACTGAGGAGAGGTTATGAGAACTAAGGGTTTATTGGAGAGTAGCCTCCATGAAAGGGAAGAGAAGGAAGCAGATGTGGGCAGGGGAAGCCACCGGCAGCGAAATAGACCTGATGGCATGTGTCTCTGCCCAACAAGGAAACAAGATGGCCTCGGAGAGGAGTCTTGCTTTGGATGGAAATGGCTAGGCCCTTGGATCTCCATCCTGCTCCATCATTGACTGTGGGCTTCCCCAACAGCAGGGCCTCAATCCAAACGCTGTGGTGGGTGCTCAAGGAGCTACAGCTGGAGGTGTCCACCAACCACACTCCTCATAGCCGGGCAGCAAGTCCTTTCTTGAAGGGGAATCTGAGTGGTGTGTTCCTGTATCTGCCACTCATGGAATTCTATCTTTAAACAAATGACAAATGATCACACATGGTATTTTGAAAATCAAAGGGAAATTTTAAGACCCATAAAGTTAAATATTGCATCAGAATCCATAAAAATATGCCCTGTACTATCATTATCCTTCTCACACTGTACACAAACTTACACACACATACACTTGGCTTATTAATATTTGTAATGATAGTTTCTTCACATAAACATTTAAAAATATACAATGCTAGAAATCCAATGGATAAGGCATGGAGTGACACAAAATGAGTGACGAAAAACACAGTTCTTTATACAGGAATCTGTTTTATTTGCAAAGGAAAGTTTGATTGAATATAAATGACACATTAAAATGACACATTGGTATTGAAAAGAGATGCAAAGGCCCAACACCTATTATTTCACAGATATAGGATGTTAAGGAACTAATTTTTTTTTTTTGCAGTCTAGTTTACTTTGAATAGTTTAACAGAAAATTACATATTTATTTTTAAGGATTCGCCTAATCAACAAAGTATTGAATATATAAATCTTAAGGATGTTTTCAAAATTATTTGGAATTATTCAAAATTCTTTAGTGATTTGCTCTGGTATCTTATATTTATGTTTGCTTCTGAGTACTGTGGGAATTAGTGAGCATTCATTATCCATGGACACCAGCTATTAGAGAACACTTATCATAGTTAATGGTTACCAGCTGCATTAATACCACATGTGCCTATTAATTAACCCCCTTTGTGTGCAAGGTTTATGGCGCATGACATCTTCTAATATTTTCCTCGAGATAATACAAAAGTTAATGAGAACTGCACGTGTGCCTTGGGAAGAGAATAGAGCCTTTGTCCTAATCGTATTAAGTTTCTCCAGATGTGATAATATTGTCCTGTCTCCAAATGGCTTTTTTTACTATCACTTAAAACTAATAAGATTTAAAATTAGAAAACAAAGTAATCTAAGCAAAGAACTTCCTGAACTTGCCTTTATTTTTTATTTTCCTTAATAATCTTAAATTTCCTATGGGTAAAAGAATGTGATTGCGGCATCAACACGCAGCTGAATATAAATCTAGGGGTATTTTTCTTGCACTTAAAACCTGAGTTATAAAGCTCAGAGTATTTTCAAGTCTGGAAGAAAAGTAGATGCAGATTCCATTGAGTATTACCTAACCCATTTAAGAACACCATCTGCTGAATGCCAACAACATGCCTATAATATGCTAAATGCTTCCACATATACTGTCCCACTAAATCACTTATTCATTTAACACATATTTATTTATTAATCATCTTCGGTACTAAGCAACAGGACTCTAACCATGAGCACAACAAATGTGTTTACTTTTTTTGTGGATCTTTCAGTCTGGTGGGGGAAACTGATTTAATTCTATTGGTCATCTATTGTTGCAGAACAAACTTCCCTGAAGTCCTGCATACAATAGCACTTATTATCACACTTGTTGGTGTGCAGGTCAGCTGGGGCAGCTCCGCTTCATATGTCTCTCATTCTTCCAGGACCAGCAAATGACCAAGTGCATATTCTTCTCAAGACAATGGCAGAGGAACAAGAGAGCAAGACCCACCACATAAGCACAGTTCAAATCTTTGCTCATGTTATGTCCACTAACATTCTACTGGCCAAATCAAGTCACATGGCCAAGCCCAAAATAAATGGGGTGGGAACTATACCCTGCCCACAGTGGGACAGGAAAGGGGATAAACATTTGCTGAACACTAATCTAAATTATCACAGTAATCACAAATTGCTGAATAATTAAAAACTCTGGAGTACGATGACAGAAAGTTGGGTGTGCTTGGCCAGGGTGTTACAGGAGAGCTGGGTCTCATCTGGGGATCAGGAAAACTTCCCTGAAGGCAGGGGAAGAGGAAGTGAACTGAAGGCTGAGAGACAGGTAAAAAATAACTCAGTAAAGAGGAGCTGTGAGGAATCATCCAGGCTGGGAAACTGTATAGCATGGCAATTTCTAGGCACTGGAATGGGGGTCCTGAGAGTGTTGTTCAGAGAGTAAGGAGGAAGGTGGTGGGGCACAAAGCTGGAGAAATGGGCAATGTGAGATGCTGATGGGCCTTGCAAGATGGAGTTTACCCTCAGACCAACAGGAGGCACTGGGGGTTTTTAAGCCAGTGAGAGACTAATTCATATTCAGTTCTGGAAATTAACTTCTGTTGCAATAAAAGCAACAGCTGAGAATGGACTTAAAGAAGTGAAAATCACTAGCAGATAAATGGTAATGTCATTGGTGTAGTCTACTGCCTGTGTTTATGAACAAAGTTTTATTGGAACACAGCCATGCTCAGTCATTTATAGATTGTCTCGTGTGGTCACTTTTAGGCTACAATGTAGAGTTGAGTAGTTGTGACAAAAGCCACATGCCCCACAAAGACTGAAATATTTACCATTTGGCCCTTTTCAGAAAACATTTTCCAATGCCAGCATAGATGAGATAGTGTTAAGCAGAAATCAGAGACAGAGGAGACAAGGGAGCTAGAATATAACCTGATAGAGAAGAAAACGATGGAAAAGAGAAAAAATGAGCTAGGAAAAGAAACTGGGAATCCTAATCTGTTTGACAGTTTTTAGGCCCATTTTACAGATTTAGAAACATAGGTTCAGAGAATGTGGGAAATTGCAACCCATAGCCACAAATTCCTTCCCTTCCTATATGCATCACCCTTTCCAATGTGATGTTACCGCTTCTCCAGTCAAGAGGTAGAGAATACTTCTCACAGCCTTGGTTCTACATGGCCCCAGCGACTGACTTTGACCAGTAAAATGTGGCAGAAGTCGCACTGTTTCAAGCCTTGGCTTCAAGAGGCCTTACAGTTTCGACATTTACCCTCCTGTTGTCCCAAGACTACCACAGGAGGAGGCTTGGACTAGCCTCCTGGACGATGTGAGTCTAGCTGGAGATAGGCCCAGCTAACAGCCAGCAGTAACCAGACATGTGGAGGAGAACTTCTAGGTTTACCTAGACTCCAGGAAGCAGCCAGCTGACTGCTGTCACCTGAATCCAAGAAAGCCCAGCAAAAAAGCCACCCAGCTAAGTTTGTCCAAATTGCTGACCTACAAAGCCACTCTGTTTTGGGTTAGTTTGTTGCACAGCAAAAAATAACTAAAGCATTAAGACATTAAGTGACTGTCTTGAGATCACATGACCATACAGCTATTATGTAGCAAAGCTAGGATCCAAACCCAGCCTTAGGACTCCAAGTCCATAATGTTCTCTGTTCATGTTAAGCACGCACATAACAGCAAACATGACTTTGTTTGTCTGTTTTCCTGATGGTCTGTCTTAATGCACCGACTTGGCTGTTTCCAGTTGGTAATTTGTTATTTGAAGCAGTCTGGGAACTCCCTGTATAGAATTTTAAAATATTGCGCCAGTTTGCCAAGTGTCTGAATATTCATTTGTATGCACCTCTGCTTGCTTTCTTTTCTTCTTTCATTCTTTATCTCTTTCTTTTACGTTTTTTCTTGTGGATGGGCAGAGGGGGGCATCTTACTTAAGAAAACTCATCAGATTCATTGTTTTGGTTTAGTATATTGTCCTGGTTTGATAGCAAATAATATTCCTGGGAGGAGAGGTAGCAGTCATTTACTCTGCAATATGTAAATTTGTCTATGAATGGTCTCTTACGAGGCCAGGTGCAGAGTAACTGTCTTAAATAAAATGGAGATAGCCAAGGACAATCATTACATGGACATACTTTATAAAAGACAGAGAGATGTCACTCCAATAAATTTTATATATAATATATATATATATATATATTACATAGATTATCTTAAATATATACTCATATATATTGAGAGAGAGAACGAGAGATACCCTACTGAGTAGCAGCAGCCAGAACAGTGTGAAAACACTGGGCAACTGAAGGTTAAGAATTAAAAGAATGGGAGAAGGGAAAGGATAAGACTGGAATGGCTGAAATCTTTCTTTACAGGGAAGTCACAGTAGCAGCTATATAACCCTGAGCAGGAAAAAGCATTAAGGAAGAATAATGAGGAGGGGCACAGTTAGCTTGCTAGCATCCAGGTCCATGCAAAAGTCAGTTTGGGTATAAAAGGTGAGGAAGGTGAAGCAAGCCCTCACTGTGCTACACTCCATCTTCCAACCCTCCCCACCTCCTCCGCACCCCCACCCCAGCCATCTTCACTGCACCTCTGCCTACAAACACTGCCTTCTGTCCCAGGAACTATCCTTTCTCTTTCCTGCTGTCTACACAAACCCTTGATTATTTGCATATTAATGAGTTTAAATGAACATGTCTATCTATGCCAGCACCAGGTTTGGCTTGGATACACATTCTCCGCATGTAGGAATAAAGGAGTCAAACTGAAAAAAGAGCCCAGGACATGAGAGTAGTGTGGCAGTTTGTAGTTTGATAGGGTTGTCCCCACTCTGTATTCAAGTGAAGATAGACCTGGAGAAAACTCACTTGG
Organism: Aselliscus stoliczkanus; assembly: GCA_033961575.1. Classification (NCBI taxonomy): domain Eukaryota; kingdom Metazoa; phylum Chordata; class Mammalia; order Chiroptera; family Hipposideridae; genus Aselliscus; species Aselliscus stoliczkanus. Next base: position 158,192,201 of record CM066731.1, read on the forward strand.
GCAAGGGAACCAAAACAATGTTATGGGCTTGGTAACAGAAGAGACAGACAGTAAAGAAGAGACTAGGAGATAATGAGATGAAGACTACCAAGACTACAGGTAAAGGGATTAATTAAGCACAGAGGAAAAGAGATGGAGTTAAAAATGACGTTAAGAAACGGTGGATGAGGGCCATCCAAGCGGCACAGTTGGTTAAGAGTTGGCTTGGGAGCATGAGCTCTGAGCAACAGGGTCCCTGTTCGGATCCCACATGGGCCAGTGATGCTGCGCCCTCTACAGCTAAGATGGTGAACAACAGCTCGACCTGGATCTGGGTTGCCATGAGTTGCCGGAGACAGCTTAGGCTGCAGTGGGGCTGCAGTGGGCTGCTGTGAGCTACTGTGAGTGGCCAGCAGCCAGCGTGAGTGGCCGGCAGCTGACGTGAGCTGCTGTGAGTGGCAGTCCAATGAATGGCGACCTATCTGCCTCAGCAACTTGCCTGTTCCCCTCCCCCAATTCCCCACTTTTAAAAAAAAAAAACACACACAAAAACGGATAATGAAAGGATAATCATGAAGGACAAAAAGCATGATTCAAAACATGATTAAGTTACACCCATCAGAGTGGCAAAAATCAAAAGACTACACCAAAATCAAAAGACTAACTACACCAAATGTTGGCAAGGATAGGGAACAAATATAACTCTCATACAGAACTGATGGGAGTCAAGTGGCAGGACCATGTTGAGAAGCTATTTGGCTGTTTCTTTAAGGTTAAACATTCATCTACCCTATGACTGAGAGATTCCCCTCCTAGACATTTACTCAAGAGAAATGATAACATGTTCTCCAAGAGATTTATATAAGGATGTTTATAGCAGCCTTATTCATAATAAGCCCAAACTGGAAAAAACCCAAATGTCCATCAACAGGAGAATGGATAAAGAAGTTGTGGTATATTCATACTATAACCTCAGTAATAAATTCCTATATAATCCTCAGTAATAAAAAGAATGAACTACTAATACATGCAACAACATGGATAAATATCAAAACTATTATGTTAATCCAAAGGTTGGCAAACTCCAGCCCACAGGCCACATCTAGTCCACCATCTGTTTTTGTAACTAATGCATTATTGGAACACAGCCAGGCCCATTTATTTCTGAACTGTCAACGACTGCTTTGGTGCTACAATGGCAGACCTGAGCCATTGAGATAGAGACCAAATGGAATGCAAAATCAAAAGTATTTACTATCTGGTCCTTTACAGAAAAATTTTGCCAATCCCTGCATTAAGCAAAATAAGCCAAGCACAAAAGAGTACATACAAAGAGGACATATATGATTCCATTCATATGAAATGCAAGAACAGATCAAACTAATACATAATGACTGAGGGGAAGGGCAAACTGACTGAAAAGGGGCACAGGGGACTTTTTGGAATGATGAAAATATTCTATATCTCATTTAGGGTGGTGGTTACACATCTGCATACAATTGTCAAAACTCATCAAAGTAAACACCTAAGATGTGGGAATTTTATGCATAAAGAGTTATTTCTTTGAAAAACTTTTGAAATAAACCACTTTGTCAGCCTTAGGGAAAAATAATTATAGAAGAATAATTTATTTAATTCTTTAAAAAATTTGTCGGCCGGCCGAGTGGCGCGTTGGTTAAGAGCTGGCTTGGGATGCCAGCTGCCCCAGTTCAGATCCCACATATGAGGGCCAGTGACACTGCCCTCTACAGCTAAGATGGTGAACAACAGCTCCACCTGGAGCTGGGCTGTGTGAGCCCCGGCGACGGTGTAGGCTGCAGTCCCTGCTGCAGTGGGCTGCATAGGCTACAGTGAGTGACCGGCAGCCAACATGAGTGGTTGGCAGCCGGTGTGAGCTGCAGAACTGCTGTGAGCAGCCATCCAGAGGCCGGCAACCAATCTGCCTCACCCAAGAAGAGCGTAATGATGATCCCAACATGGGCCAGTGAAGCAATGTCCTCCACAACTAGACTGAAGGACAAAAAAGGACAGCAACTTGTCTGTTCCCCTCCACCAATTCCCCAATAAAATCTTTAAAAAAAAAAATTTTTGGAAATCCAGGAAAAAAAAAAAAGACTGAAATATAAAAATAAAAATAATCCCCAACCAAAAAACAAACAAACAAAAAAAAAACCTGATAAAAAAGCACCTGATAGGAAACCATGAAGTTTCTAGAAGTACTGGTTTCCAAAACCAGAGCTTCCACTAATTTGATGAATGACTTTTGCTGGGAGACCAACCTTCTCCAGTCTTTTGTTCATCTTCAAGCTGCAGGTGTTGAATTAGCCATTGGTTCCCTCCCAGCTCCATCACTCCATGTTTTATGGTTCATGCCATCAAAGGTCAGTCACTCTTCCACTGTAGCACTGGCCCCAATTCCTCCACCAATGTCTTTACCTTAATTATCCAGCTAATTGTGGAAGCTCTCCCTTCACCAGCCTGATTAGTAGCTTTGGGGGAAAAGTAGGAAAGAATTTAGGGAGGAGACTTAAACCGGACTGTTTCAATCAAAGTAAGATTTGATCAGCTGGAACTGATGATGAAGTCAAACACTGTCCATCTTTACAGGATTGCCACAAACTATTTCAGAGAACGTACTATTTGTACCTTCTTTTCTTGACACAAAACCAGAGATAGGAGATACCTTCTCAAATATGTTTACTCATGATAATTCTGTTGTGTAAAAAAAAAAAAAAGGCAGGGGTGGGTCAGTCATAAGGGGGAGTTTGGGACAAAAATATTGTCAAGAGGATATATGCTGACAGCATGCCATTGTTTTCAGCTCCTCTAAACCCACCTCCAAAGATAAAATAAAATAACAATACCATGGGACCATACCTAGGGCAGTTGGCATCAATGTATAGGAACTTGCCTGGTTTATTAATTAGGTAAATCAATTTAAATCAGGCTGTGCTTTATTTTTTCAGCTATGGACTCTAATATAAACCCCTGAGATCTCCTTCATGGAATTCAGAATCTATTTGGTATAACCCCTGAATTTATTTGCCTCACTGGATAGATCATTTTCAATACATCCAGAGTCAAGAAATCCCATACCTTATTTCCATCATGCAATACCAAAAAGCTACCATCATTCACTGTCTTCATTTACTCACCAAACTAACAGGCCAACAGTATCTCAACAAGCTATGCATTGGGTTATCTCCAGCATCAGGGAAGTCTCATTCTGGTGAGATGACATTGGTAACTTCATATAACATGGGGACTCACTGAGCAAGTATCCTTTGCTTTGTTTTTGCTGTTAAAGACTCCATGGAAAGCCATCCAGCTTCCCTATTCCTATTGCCTATTCCTCAGCAGGCAGGTAGACAGGTCTTTATTTACGAGCTGTGAGCTTTCTGCATACCCTGTAGAGATGATAGAGGTATTTTTGTATTTCTGAACTTTGAAGAAAAAAAAAATAGTTATCAGGTATCTGGAAAGTCTAGACCAGGGCTGACTTACAAGCTCCCAGGTCTATAAAGGCCAGAAAGATCATTTAAATGAGTAAAGTGAACCTGGCATAAGATGACAACAGCTGACCTTGGCCTCGGTGATAAGGATACAGCAGAGAGGTAGAGAGATGTAGATAGCAAATGCCAGCCATTACTCAGCTGGCTGCTGCCATGGGGAATAAAGGTCCCACCTTGCCAGACCTGCTGAAATTTCAATCAAACCTGGACATTTTCAAATCCTCATTTGTAGATGATAGCAATTAATTCAGATTAATTAAACTCTGTGCAGAATGCCATTGTGTACACCAAGAAAAAAGAACAAGAGGCCATGAGTCCAAATATGACTCACGGGGCTCATGTTCCACCCCTGGTCTAGGTGCACTGAGGGAATTAAGTGTCCATCCAAGAGACAGCAGGTGGATATGGGAATGGCCAAATGACTTGAGCATGCTTGGGTTCCCTGAGACAGGGGAGGAGAGTGGAAGGATATAATTTAGTGAAGCAGTACGAGCAGAGCCTACCCAGGGAAGTATACCTGGGGTGCTGGGCTCTTGGATAGGGACAAGTGTATCAGTGATTGTATAAGCACTCCAGGTGCTGTCTTTGGAGGCTTGACAAAGGTTTTGTAACCGCGTATGGCATGGAAGTGATGGAATTGAGGTATTCACCTGCCTTTGAAGGCCACCCTTGAAGAATGACCAAGGCCATTCCCCATTTTGGGGGGCCATATAATCCCAAAGTTTCTCACAGAAAATAAGAAGCTGAGGGCGGATTCCATTCACCCCAACCCGGACTACCCAAAATAACAATTACTGACCTCTCACAAAGCTCCCAAGAGTTGAGAAACAAGCTGAATTTAATTTGATACAGAAAACTAAAGGGATTATATTTCTTATACCCAAATCATTATTAAACAATTCATACAGTTATATATCAACAATTGGTTAAGGTACAATGGATAAAAAACCATGAGTTATTACTTCTAAGGGCTAAAGAAGTGATTATTTCTGCCTGGATGAAACAAGCAAGCCCTCTCCTTTCAAGGTGGATCTCAAACCCCTCCTCTAAGGTACTTCAAATGGGAAGAGACCCTCAAAGGGACCACAGGAGAGCAGGGCAGAGCTGTGAACATTTATATTGGGATATTTCTCACCAGTTCTATTGGATGTTATAGTTGCTTTCAATTGGTGCTGTAATAAATGACCACAAACTTAGTGTTTTAAAACAACACAAATTTATTATCTTACACCAGGAGAAAACAACAAGAGGTCATGAGACTGAATATGGCTCACAAGGTTCATTTTGCAGAATGAAGGTCAGAAGTCTGAAATGGGTCTCACGGGGCTAAAACCAAGGTGTCATTAAGACTACATCCTTTCCAGAGGCTCAAGGGGAGAACCCATTTTCTAGCTTTTTCTAGAGGCTGCTCTTATTCCATGGCTCTTAACCTCCTTCCTTCTTTCTAAGATAGCAATTACACCACCCTGACCTCTTCTTTCATTGTCACATCTTCTTCTCTGATTCGTGCCTTCCCCATTTAAGGAACCCTTGTGATTACATTGGGCCTACCCACATAAATCAGGATAATCTCCCTGTTTTAAGGTCAACTGATTAACACCCTTAATTATATCTGCAACCTTAACTTCCCCTTGCCATGTAACAAAAGATAGTCATGGACTCAGGAAATTAAGACATGGACATATTTAGGGCCCATTATTCTGCCTACCCCAGTCACCCTGTCTGCAAAGCTAATATGCCTCCTCTAATTACTACCTTGATTGAAAATCTAATCATTCTCTGATGCATAAAGTCACTCTATTGAACTCCTACCTGGATGAAGCAGTAGAGGCACAAAGCTAATGCTTTCCAAGACATTAATAGGAAATCACTCTTTAAAATTCATGCCAGAGAGAGAAGACCCAAGATGACAGGGAAAATAAACACTGTGCTTGCTTCCTTCCATTAAAACATTAAAATTGCAACTAAATTATAGAACAGTCAACCTAGAGAATCACCTGAAGCCTGGCTGAACAGAAGTTCTATAACTAAGGAAGTCATGTCAAGACTGGTAGGAGGCGTATAGATGTGAAACAGGCTGACCCCAAACCTTTGTGTGGTGGTTGAGAACCAGGAGGAATATCTCAGCCATGGAGGTTCCCCCCAGAGGAGCAAGAGACCCCGGTCCCGCAACAGGCCTCCCCAGCTCAGAGTACTGGTGGCAGAAAAAGGAGCCCCCACAACATCTGGCTGTGAAAAATAGTGGCAAGTCCAATGAAACAGGTAGGACTGATGGATGTAGGAAACCCAGACTCCACTAAAACAGCCCACACACAGACTCTCTCACTTGCAGGCACTCACTTTGGGCTCTGGTGAATGGACAGTAACTAGGAGGATATCAGAGGCATATGAGGAACAGACTGAGGTGTGTGGCTTTAGAGTAAGAGCAGTTGCCATTTATCCTCCTTGGGGTCCTTTTCCTATGCAGCCAGCAGGCTGCACAATCTTTCCCCCGGGTTGAGCCCTCCCCCACAGGCCAAATCTGAATTTGATTGGCCAGGTGAGCTCTGCTGTTACACCCTGCTGACTTTCTGAGACACTGCCCCAACCAGCTCACCCAATATAAGAAGCACTTTCTCCAAGAGCAGGCGGCCCCATCCACATTGCACTCTTTCTTGAAAAACTATCGAAGACCACAAGACCCAGGTGGGTGGAAGCTGGCATTGGTGTGCTCTGAGACTTTTGCTGAGGAGCTCCAGGCTCAGCACTGGCACCAAACCAGAGTCTACATTAAACTGGTGACCACACCTCTTCCCACTCTAGTGACTCCCTGAGCCCCTGCCTCACCAAAGTCATGTACCACATGAGGCTTTATCAGGGGCAGAAACTTAAGGGAACCAGCAGGTGGCAGCAGGCCTCAAGGTGTCCTGGATTTTTGCGAAGCTACAGCATTGGTGATAGCCATCCTCAGTTCTCAGCATGGCCTCTCCCATGCGCCTCCAGGGTTAGCACAGGCAATGAACAACCAAGGATCGCTTGGTAGCTCCTACCAGGTCATCCCCAGCCAGTCACAGGCAGTGGGTGCCCTGGTCCTGCACTGGAGGCCCTCACAAGAGGCCCCAGAACCAACATACTTGGAGGTTTGCTTCAGACCACAGGAGAGCACCGCCCAATTAGCCCCACAAGTGGCACACAAAATGGGTGGTCTCAACAAGCATCAGAGTCCACTGGGGTAAATCCCACTCAGTGAGGCAAGCCCCTCGCACAGAACCCTGTAAGATGTGGATGTGGCCAAACCCCACCGCCAATCAGTCTCAGGGTCAATCCCACCCACTGATGTGCCAATAGCAATCAAGGCTCAACTATAACAGGAAGGCACACACAACCCCAGGAGAGCACACACAACCCACACAAGGGACACTCCTAGAGCACCCAGAGCAGGTGACTGAGGAGACTGTGCCAGGGCCCCACAGAGCACCTACTACATAAAATCATCTGGCCAAGACTGGGAGAAAATGCAGATCTACCTCATACATAGAAACAAGCACAGAGAGGCAGTCAAAATGAGGAAACACGGGCAGGCCGGGTGGCTCAGTTGGTTAAGGGTTGGCTTAGAATGTGTGCTCCGAGCATCAAGGCTGCCAGTTCAATTCCCGCATGGGCCAGTGAACACTGCGCCCTAGCTGAGCTGTCACTGAGCTGCCAACAGGTGGCAGGATGGTTCAGCTGGTGTAACAACAAGATTGCCTGTTTAATGGTGGGCTATACCCACCTGCAACTAAAGACCGAACTCGGCACCTTGAGCTGAGCGGCCACCCAGATGGCTCAGTGGATAGGGCATGCTCTCTTAACAACAAGACTGCTGGGTTTGACTCCCACATGGGATGGTGGCTATTCCCACCAGCAACTAAGACTGAACACAGCACCTTGAGCTTGGAGGCCACAAGCTGCCAATGGGAAGCCAGATGGCGACTGGTCCCCTCCACAATGAACATCAAAGAACAACAACTGTTCCCCTCCCCCAATTCCCCAATTTAAAAAAAAAAAAACTTTAAAAATAAAACTAAAATAAAAATAAAAGCAAGAGCGCATTGGTTTGCAGTCTGAGGCAGAAGCCTCAGGCCGGGCAAGTGCGGGAGGAGAGAGAGGAGACGACTGTGCAGAGGTACAAGCTGCACCCGCGGCTCGCCGGGTCCCCAGGAAGCAGGGTGCAGAGCCCGGCAGCGGCAGGGCAAGATCAGTCCCTGCACCCTCCCGGCTCAGGGATCAGTCTCTGTGCCCACCGGGTCCCACGGAGCGCAGAAGCCTGAAACCCGGGAGCAGGGGAAACAAAAGAATACTCGGGCTTGGAGAAGCAGCGCACTGGGCAGAGACGCAGGTCCCTGAGAGACGGAGTGGGGATCGGAGCCCCGCGGCAGGGTGCGCGCGGTCCCCTGAACCCCGGTGACAGTCCCTCCAGAAGCGCAGCAGGAGAGTGGTGCGGGCACGCGCCAGCTCCGAGGCAGAAGCCTGAAACCCGGGAGCAGGGGGAAACAGAGGACTCGCCCACGGAGACGCAGCGCGCCGGCTGGAGTCACAGGTTCCGGAGAGACGGAGTGGGGATCGGAGCCTCGGGGCAGGGGGCATGCAGTCCCTTAAACCCCGGCAGTCTCTGCGGGAGAGCAGCAGGAGATCCGCGCGGGCGCACGTCGCTCTGAGGCAGACGCCTTAAACCCGGGAGCAGGGGAAACAAGAAGACTCGCGCGGAAACGCAGCGCGCCGGGTGGAGACGCAGGCCCCCGAGAGACGCGGAGCGGGGATCTGAGCCACACGGTAGGGTGCGCGCAATTCCCTAAATCCCGGCAGACCCTTTGGGAGAGCAGCAGGAACTCCGCTGGAGCATAAGAGGCAAAGGCCTTATCTTAAAACAGTGCTGGAACTGTGGCTTTGTTTATTTTTATGTTTTGTTTTTTTTTCCCTTTTTCTACTCTTGAATAGGAAGCAAAAAAAAAACCAATAACTCACCCACTCCCACAAACTTTGGCCCCCGCCAAGACAGTCTTAAACTGACTCCTGAAGGGAGCAATAGGGGCAGACTAGGAACATATTCCTACCTGCAGGGGTTGAGAATGTCCACCCAGTAAAGGCAGCAGAGTGAGACTACCTATCCCGCCCCCACCTTTAGGCAAGGCTTGGGAGGCAGGGCAGGTTCACCTGCTGAGGCACTAATTAACAGATTCTTAGCAGCAGGCTTTTGGTAGTGAGGAATTCTTTAATTCTCCACAGCTGTCAACCCAAAGGGTGCCCAGAGACACTCATTGAGCCTTTGGGGGTGCAGCCTGCCTTGGGACAGGCAAAAGCAAAAAGGCAGTGACTTTGTAAAAATCACCAATCACACGTCACAACCATACTCAAGTACAGCAAAACTGCAGTGCCAGGATCACGCTAGGCATCAGGTGGCCTACTGTTCCCACAAGATGCACAGGAATTTTTGTACAGCAGACAAACTGAAGAGAGCTTGGTGGACTTGAGCCAAGATCAGCACGGGTATTTTTGGTTTGTTTGGTTTTATTCTGTTTTGTTTTCCCTTTATTGGCTGCTTATCTTGGTTGTTTTTGGTTTTTATTTCTATTTCATTCTTATCATTTTGTAGTTTTTAATATAGACATATATATAGGTGTATATAGGTGAATATATGTCCATATATATGGGTGTGTAGACAAATATATATATATATATATTTCTTTTTCTTTCTTTTCTTTATTTTTCCCCACCCTCACTTTCTCTCTTATTTTATTCATTCTTCTCACTGCTATACTTTTCCTCTTTTCCTTTTTTCTGCAAATTTTATTTTTTTAATTTTTATTCTTACTTTTTTTATTTTTATTATTTTAGTTTATTTTTATTTTTTATTTTTTAGGTATAGCTAATTGGTTTCTCATGTTTATTCTATTTTTTATTTTAGGATATTGCATTTTATTTTGTTTCCTCTTCTGTTATTATTGTATGTGTGGTTTTTGTTTTGTTTCTGTTTGTTTTCTTCATTAGTATGATTGATATTTCTGTACAAGTTGACTGTAGTTTGATGGTTGGTTTTTTTTACTTGTGCGAGCATTTGGTTTCCTTTGGTGGCTGCCGAGGTTGTTCTTGTGGATCTGTTATGCTCTAAAATCACTCTGCAGCAGTGGGTCCAAACAAACAGACACAAGAATCATCATACCCGGATGCCAACTTTAGATAAAACCAGAGCACTTCTGCGTTTGACATACAAGATTCACACCCAAAAGGAAGTTGCTACAGGTACTAGAGCCCATAGGGTCCAAGTTTCATCAGAGGGGTCAATCCTCTCACAGCAGCTCATAAACTGCAGACGCTGCTGATCCTCACAGCTAATCAATCTGGGAGTCAATCCCACCAACTGACAAGCCAAAAGTAATCAAAACTAAAACTTCAACAAGTGAGGACGCACGACACAAGGAACACCACAGATACAAGCACAGGAGAATAGGGAGACTGAGTAATTCAACTAGAAAGGACGCACACCATATAAGTTTACCCAGAAAAGACTGAGAAATCTGGGGCATCTATCTGTTATATTGAAGCAAACACAAAAAGTAAGCCAGAATGGGGAGACAAAGAAACACAACACAAATAAAAGAACAGAAGAAACTTCCTGAATCAGTGGAAATAGAGGAAATAGAGGTAACCAACCTATCGGAGACAGAGTTCAGAACACTGATTATTAGAATGTTCAAGGAAAGTAATGAAAATATAAAGAAGGATAGAGAAATCATGAAAAGCAACCAGCTAGAACTTAAGAACACAATTACTGAATTAAATAACAAACTTGATGGAATCACTAGCAGATTGGATGAAGCAGAAAATCGAATCAGTGACTTAGAAGACAAAATAGCAGAGATCACCCATGCGGAACAACAAAAAGAAAAAAGAATGAAAAACATGGAAAATAGTTTAAGAGAGCTGGGGGACAAGATCAAACGGAATAACCTAAGCGTCATTGGAGTACCAGAAGAGAAGAGAAGGAGCAAGGGATTGAGAATATACTTGAAGTAATAATGTCTGAAAACTTCCCTAACCTGGCAAAGGACATTGAAATACAAGCCCAGGAAGTGCAGAGAGTTCCAACTGGGATGATTCCAAACAGGCCCACTCCAAGACACATTATAGTGAAAATGGCAAGGGTTAAGGACAAAGACAGAATCCTTAAAGCAGCAAGGGAAAGGTAGCAAGTTACTTACAAGGATACCCCCATAAGATTATCAGCTGACTTTCCTACAGAAACTTTGCAGGCCAGAAGGGAGTGGCAAGAGGTTTTCAAAGTGATGAAAAATAAAGGCCTACAACCGAGATTGCTGTATCCAGCAAGGTTATCATTTAAAATTGAAGGCAAGATAAGGAGCTTTGCAGAAAAGAATAAGTTAAGGGAATTCATTACCACCAAGCCAGCTTTACAGGAAATGCTAAAATGTCTTCTTTAAGTAGAAGAGAAAAACAACCTATGAAAGACTACAAACACAAATAACAAAATGGCAATAAATACACACCTATCAATAATCACATTAAATGTAAATGGATTAAATGCTCCAATCAAAAGACATAGGGTGGCTGATTGGATAAGAAAGCAAGACCCCAGCATATGCTGTATACAAGAGACTCAGCTCAGATCCAAAGACTCATGCAGGCTAAAAGTAAAGGGATGGAGTAAAATATTTCATGCAAATGGTACGGAGAAAAAAGCTGGAGTAGCAATACTTATATCAGATAAAATGGACTTTAAATTGAAGAATATAACAAAGGACAAAGAAGGACACTTCATAGTAATGAAGGGATCAATCCAACAAGAGGACATAACCCTAGTAAACATCTATGCACCTAACACAGGAGCCCCTAAATATATAAAATAGATATTGTCAGACATAAAGACAGAGATCAACAGTAACACTATCATAGTAGGGGACTTCAACACAACACTGTCACCAATGGACGGATCCTCTAGACAGAAAATCAATGCAGAAACAGCGACTTTAAACGACACATTAGAACAGCTGGATTTAACAGACATTTTCAGAGCATTTCATCCCAAAGCTACAGAATATACGTTCTTTTCAAGTGCACATGGAACATTTTCTAAGATAGACCACATGTTAGGCCACAAAACAAGTCTCAATAAATTTAAGAAGATTGAAATCATTTCAACTGTATTCTCTGACCACAATGCTATGAAACTAGAAATCAATTATAAGAAATCCGGGAAGCTGACAAATAAATGGAGGCTAAACAATGTGCTATTAAATAGTGAGTGGGTCACAAATGAGATCAAGGAGGAAATCAAAAGATACCTCGAGACAAACGATAATGAAAACACCACGACCCAAAATCTCTGGGATGCTTTGAAAGCAGTCCTAAGAGGGAAGTTTATAGCAGTGCAAGCCTACCTAAAGAAGGAAGAAAAATCTCAAATCAACAGGTTATCCTTACACCTAAGGGAACTGGAAAAAGAACAGCAAAAGAGGCCCAAGGGGAGTACAAGAAAGAAGTTAATAAAGACCAGAGCAGAAATAAACTATATAGAGAACAGAAAAACAATTCAAAAGATCAGTGAAACCAAGAGCTGGTTTCTTGAGAAGATAAACAAAATTGACAAACCTCTAGCCAGGCTCATCAAAAAAAAAAAGAGAGAGGACTCAAATTAGCAAAATCAGGAATGAAAGAGGGGAAATGACTACAGACATCACAGAAATACAAAAAATTCTAAGAAATTACTATGAGCAACTATATGCCAACAAATTTGACAATCTGGTAGAAATGGATAATTTTCTAGAAGCATACAACCTTCCAAAGCTAATGCAAGAAGAAACAGAAAATATAAATACCCTGATTACTACCAAGGAAATTGAATCAGTAATTGACAAGCTCCCAAAAAACAAAAGCCCTGGACCAGATGGCTTCACAAGTGAATTTTATCAAACATTCAAAAAAGGACTATCACCTATTCTTCTCAAACTATTCCAAAAAATCCAGAAGGAGGGAAGGCTCCCAAACTCTTTTTATGAAGCTACTATCACCCTGATTCCAAACCAGATAAAGACATCACAAAAAAGGAAAACTACAGGCCAATCTCCCTGATGAATATAGATGCAAAAATTCTCAATAAAATATTAGCAAACAGAATTCAGCAATATATTAAGAAGATCATACATCATGATCAAGTGGGATTCATCCCTAGTGCGCAAGGCTGGTTCAACATCCGTAAATCAATTAATGTGATACACCACATCAACAAAATGAAGGATAAAGATCACATGGTCATTTCAATAGATGCAGAAGAAGCATTTGACAAAATCCAACGCCATTTATGTTAAAAACCCTTAGCAAAGTGGGAATACAGGGATCATATCTCAACATAATAAAAGCCATATATGATAAACCTACAGCTAACATCATACTCAATGGGGAAAAGCTAAAACCATTCCCCTTAAGATCAGGAACAAGACAAGGCTGTCCACTTTCTCCTCTTTTATTCAACATAGTGCTGGAAGTTCTAGCCACAGCAATCAGACAACAAAAAGAAATAAAAGGCATCCAAATTGGCAAGGAAGAAGTAAAATTGTCATTATATGCAGATGACATGATACTGTATATAGAGAACCCCAAAGACTCCATCAAAAAACTATTGGAACTGATAGATAAATTCAGTAAAGTAGCAGGATATAAAATCAATGTTCAGAAATCAGTGGCATTTGCATATACCAATAATAAACTAATGGAAAGTGAAATTAAGAAAACTGTCCCATTTACAATTGCATCAAGAACTATAAAATACCTAGGAATAAATTTAACCAAAGAAGTGAAAGATCTGTACTCAGAAAATTATAAGACACTGAAGAAAGAAATCATAGAAGATACAAATAAATGGAAACACCTACCATGCTCATGGATAGGAAGAATTAATATAGTTAAAATGTCCATACTGCCTAAAGCAATATATAGATTCAATGCAATTCCTATCAAACTACCAAGGGCATTTTTCACAGAAATAGAAAATATAATCCTAAAATTTACATGGAATCAAAGAAGATCCAGAATAGCCTCGGCAATTCTGAGAAATAAGAACAAAGTCGGGGGGATCATGCTACCAGACATCGAAACCTACTACAAGGCTACAATAATCAAGACAGTTTGGTATTGGCATAAAAACAGGCACATCGATCAGTGGAACAGAACAGAGAGCCCAGAAATAAATCCAAGCATTTACGGACAGTTAATCTATGACAAGGGAAGCAAGAATTTACACTGGAGTAAAGATAGTCTATTCAATAAATGGTGCTAGGAAAATTGGACTGACACATGCAAAAAATGAAACTGGACCACCTCCTTATGCCTTATACAAGAACAAATTCAAAATGGATTAAAGACTTAAATGTAAGACCTGAAACCATAAAAATCCTAAAAGAAAATATAGGGAGTACATTTGCAGACATTACCCGGAGCAATATTTTTACTGATACATCCCTACGGGCAAGGGAAGTAAAAGAAAAAATGAACATATGGGATTATATCAGACTTAAAAGTTTTTTCACAACAAAGGAAACCATTAATAAAACAAAAAGGAAGCCTACTGAATGGGAGAATATATTTGCCAACGATGAATCTGATAAGGGGTTAATATCCAAAATTTATAAAACACTCATGAAACTCAACACCAAAAAAACAAACAACCCAATTAAAAAATGGGCAGAAGATATGAAGAGACATTTCTCTAAAGAGGACATACAGATGGCCAACAGGCATATGAAAAAAAGTTCAACCTCACTGGTCATTAGGGAGATGCAAATAAAAACCACCATGAGATACCACCTCACTCCAGTCAGAATGGCTATCATCAATAAATCAACAAACAACAAGTGCTGGCGGGGCTGTGGGGAAAAGGGTACCCTGCTGCACTGTTAGTGGGATTGCAGATTGGTGCAGCCACTACGGAAGTCAGTATGGAGGTATCTCAAAGAACTGGAAATAGAGCTACCGTTTGACCCAGCAATTCCACTTCTAGGTATTTATCCTGAAAAAAAACAAGACACTTATTCAAAAAAAGTTATGCACCCCTATGTTCATAGCAGCACAATTTACAATAGCTAAGACTTGTAGGCAACCAAAATGCCCATCAGTAGATGACTGGATTAAGAAACTGTGGTATATTTATACAATGGAGTATTATGCAGCTATAAAGAAGAAAGAAATTGTACCATTTGCAATGATATGGATGGACCTAGAGACTATTACGTTAAGTGAAATAAGTCAGTCAGAGAAAGACAAATACCATATGATCTCACTCATATGTGGAATCTGAAAAACTGTATGAATGAGCAAAATAAACAGAAACTGTCTCATAGATATAGAGGAAAAATCAGGGTTGCTAATTGGGAGGGGGATGGGAATGAGGGAGAAGGGGAAGGGATTATACAGCAAAAATAGGCAACTACAATATTGCTACTGGGATAGGAAAAACAGTTTGGGGTATATAATTAATAATGTTGTAAATATTCTGTGGAATGTCAGATGGTCATAGGTCTTGTTAGGGAGACCATTTCATGGATGGAGTAGAGGTTTGATCACTGCACTGTATAACTAGAGCGGAGGTGGTATACCTATTGTAATTGAATATATATAGATAGTCACGGGATGTGGATTATACTGTGGAAGAGAGTCAGAGGACGAGTAATAGATATATATGATATGGGGGTGGGGTGGCGAATTGGGGGTGGGGGGTTGTCACTTTGAGGGGTAAAATGTATAACTATTGCACTGTGTTGTACACCTGAAACTAATTAAAAATAAATAAAAAAATAAAAATAAAAAATATTTTAAAAAATGAGGAAACGAAGAAATGGATGCCAAATGAAAGAACAGGAGAAAACTTCAGAAAGAGAACTAAAGGAAATGAAGGCAAGCAAACTACCAGAAACAGAGTTCAAACAATGGTTATACGAATGCTCAAGGAACTTAGTGAGAACTTCAACAAAGAGATAGCAAGCATAAAAAAAGGCATAGAAACCATAAAGAAAAAAACCAGTCAGAAGTGAAGAATACAATAACTGGAATGAAGAATGCACTAGAAGGAATCACCAGCAGGCAAGATGAAGCAGAAGATCAAATCAGTAATTTGGAAGACAAGGTAGCAGAAAACACCCAATCGGAACAGCAACAAGAAAAATGAATCCAAAAAAATGAGGATAGTTTAAGAGACCTCTGGGATAACATCAACACTCACATCATAGGGGTACCAGAAGGAGAAGAGAGAAAACAAGAGATTGAGAACTTATTTGAAGAAATAATGACTGAAAACTTTCCTAACCTGGTATAGGAAATAGACAAGTCCAGAAAGTGTCCAGGAGGGTCCCAAACAAGATGAACTCAAACAGGCCCACACCAAGACACATTATAATTAGAATGACAAAGGTTAAAGACAAAGAGAGAATCTTAAAAGCAGTAACAGAAAGGCAACTAGTAACTTATAAGAATGCTCCCATAAGACTATCAGCTGATTTCTCAACAGAAACTTTGCAGGCCTGAAGGGATTGGCACAAAACATTCAATGTGATGAAAAGCAAGGTCATACAACCAAGATTACTATACCCAGCAAAGTTATCATTTGAAATCGAAGGGCAGATAAAGAGCTTCTCAGACAAGAAAAAGCTAAAAAAGTTCATCATCACCAAGCCAGGATTACAAGGAATGTTAAAGGGCCTTCTTTAAGATGGAAAAGAAAAAAAAAATCAAAATTATGAATAATACAATGGCAACAGCTACCTATCTACCAATAATTCTTTCAGTATAAATTGATTAATGCTCCACTCAAAAGACAAAGAAGGGCTGAATGGATAAGAAAACAAGACCTTTACCTACGCTGCCTACAAGGGATTCACTTCAGATTGAGAGACACAGAAAGTAAAGGGATGGAAAAATATATTTCATGAAAATGGATACAAACAAACAAACAAAATCTGGAGTAGCAGTACTTATACCAGACAAAATAGACTTTAAAACAAAGGCTATATAACAAGAGACATAGAAGAACCCAGTAATCCCACTCAGGGTATTGATCTGAAGAAACCCAAGCTACTTCAAGGGGATGTGTATACATCCATGTGTTCATTGGATAAGAGGAGGTGGTACATATATACAATGGAAAATTGCTCAGCCATGGAAGGGAATGGGTTCTCACCCTCTGTGGGGGCATGGATGGACATAAAGGGCATTGTGCTGAGTGGAGTATGTCAGAGAAATACAGATGCAATGTGATTTCACTTATATGTGGAATCTAAAGAACAAAATAAACAAAATAGAAACAAACTCATATATACACAGAACATGTTGGTAATTGCCAGATGGGAGGGAGATTGGGGGCTGAGTGAAAAAGGTGAGGCGAAGGAATTAAAAAATACTAATTAGTTGTTACACAGTAATCATGGGGATGTAGGGTATAACCTAAGGAATATAGTCAATAATGTTGTAATAACTATGTATGGTGTCAGATGGGTACTTGATTTATTGGGGTAATAGGTGGGAGGGGTTTGGGGGCAGCGTGAAAAAGGTGAAGGGACTAAAAAGTACAAACTTGTAGTTACAAAATAGTCATGGGTGTGTAAAGTAAAGCATAGGGAATATAATCAATAATATGGTAGTAACTATGTACAGTGCTAGATGGGTACTAGACTGGTCAAGGAGATCACTTCTTAAATTATATAAATGTCTAACCACTATACTGTACACCTGAAATTAATATAAACTAATATTGAATGTCAACTGTAATTGAAATTTTTTTTTTTTTTTTAAAGATTTTATTGGGGAATTGGTGGAGGGGAACAGCGTTGGGGAATCGGGGAAGGGGAACAGACAAGTTGCCGTCTTCTTGTTCTTTTAGTTTTAGTTGCGGAGGACATTGCTTCACTGGCCCATGTTGGTATCGTCATTGCGCTCTTCCCGGATGAGGCAGATCGGTCGTTGGCCTCTGGATGTCGCTCATCGCGGCTATTGGCAGCTCACGCTTGGCTGCCAGCCGCTCACGCTGGCTGCGGGCCACTCACTGCAGCCTATGGCAGCCCACTGCAGCAGGGGCTGCAGCCTACACCGTCACCGGGGCTCGCACAGCCCAGCTCCAGGTGGAGCTGTTGTTAGCTGTAGAGGGCAGTGTCACTGGCCCTCATGTGGGATCCGAACCGGGGCCGCTGGCATCCCAAAACCAGCGCTTAACCAATGCGCCACTCGGCCGGCCCTGAAAATTTTTTAAAACAGAGGAAAGGTGAATGGGAATAAAAGGTCCAAATTTCCAGGTATAAAACAAATAAGTCATGGGGAAGTAATGTACAGCATAGGAAATACAGTCAATAATATTGTGATACAATAGCATGGTACAGTGTCACATAGTTGCGGGATTTATTGTGATGATCACTTCTTTAGGTATATAAATGTTGAATAACTATGGTGTACACCTGAAACAAACATTGCATGTTAGCTATATTTTAATACACATTTTTAAAAAATGAAGTACTGATACAGGGTAGGGTATGGATGAATCTTGAAAACATCAGGCTAACTGAAAGAAGCTAATTACAAAAGACCACATATAATGTAATTCCATTTATATGAAAGTCTACAATAGAGAAAAGTATAGAGACAGAAAGTAGATTAGTGGTTACTTAGGGCTGGAGTGGGGGGCTCAGGGAATGCTAAAAAACATAGGGTTTCTTACCAAAGTGATGCAAATGTTCTACAATTGACTGTAGTAATGGTTGCTCTGTGACTGTACTAAAATCCATTGAATTATACACTTTAAATGGGTGAATTGTATGGAATGTGAATTAAATCTCAATAAAGTTTTTCTTTTTTAATTCATGTGAGAGTTGGCAATCAAGGTAAGTTAAGGGACTCTGAGTGATTCTCTTCTGACAAGTAGTAGATATTAGTCATAAGGCTGGCAGATATTAATAGGGAAACCCATGACTATGAACAGAAGAAAACTTCTGATATGGTTAGCACTCACTCCAGCCACCAGAGCTGGCCCAAATTTCATTTCTTAGCACACAAAATAAAGCAAACAACAGCAGTGAATAGTGCCATGAGATACTTATTAACATCTCTGCCATGGCTTTGGCTACATGATTTCATAATGCTTTCATAAATCATTGCATAAATACATTGTTGCTTAAAATATGAATAACTTGGAAATGGAAACACAATAAAAAGTGAAACAAATGAAGTACTACAATGTAAATGCCATCGTCTAAATAAAACCTCTCAAAACAAGAGGTCTGCAGAGGAAAAATAATAAAATCGATTATCGGTTATGGAAAAGCCAATAACCATTGTTCTAACTCAATTGTCTCATTTTATAGCTGGAGATGCTAAGGCTCGGTAAGATGAAAGTGTCAGGGTTTGGGAAAGCCAGGAGATGAGTCCAACTTATAACACCGGTTGCATCTCTTTATTTCCTGCAATTGTTTTCTTTTCTTTTTGCCTAAAAAGAATGTGGGTATCCACAGAGCTGCTTCCTCATTCTCTATGATATGCTAAGGTAACTATTCCTGGAAGTGTCCCACAACTCAGCACCACTGGACTGTAGCCCCTAAAGTGATGAACTATAAGCAAGTGTGGTCAAGTTTAATAGCCAATTCATACAAAAAGTGGCCTTCCCAGACTTTCTAGTACACCTAGCAGGTGCATTTCCCAGAGTGAAGATTAGGGCCTGAAACCACTTACAGTTTCTAGTGTCACTGGTGAAAGAAAAGTTATAGGGTCATTGCTGAACTATAATGAAAGGAAATTGTTCAGTCATCATTTCGAACCAACATAGTCTTACTTTTTTTCCCTCATAAAAGTCCCTTGACACATTTTCCTCATTCCTCAGGCAACCATGATCTGCACTATGAAAAATGAGATCAAGTAATAAATTTTTATGCAGTCAGGTTAGTCTCCCTATTTGTCATTTAATGATAACATTTGCTTTTTAATTCTTTTCAGTTGGAAAAATGCCTTTATTTTGTAAATAGCTGCCTAGCAACATTCTTTGTAAATGCTCATATCTCATTTGGAATACCTACCACTTGGTTCTGGAAATCCTTAAATTCCTTGGGGCTTATGCAGTATTCTCAAAACATGGACAAAAAGCAGGAGAAACCATGTGAGAAAGTTAAATCATTCAATTTTCTAACCAGAAAAGGAATTTAATAAATATGGAAAGCTGCTTTTATTTCAGTGGAACTGATGTGATGCTGAGAAAAAAAAAATGAAATTATGATCTGAAGAGATAAAGAATAGTTTGTCCATGAATGACAGAGCCCATATCTGGAGCAGATCAGGTCAGGAGTGGGAGACTGGGAATGTGTGAAATCTAGAACTGCAGTTTTATCATCTGTTTATCACTGGAAATCCCTGGTGTCTTGGAGCCAAATGCAACCCTAATTTTTACAGATAATGAGAGAGAATTCTATAGTTCTTAGAAGCCCCGTCTCCTCACTCACATCATCTGGGGGGAGGGGAGGATTCAGAACCCCAGTGAATTTGTGATAATTAAAACCTGTTCACATCACAGGGTAAAAGAAGTATAGGTAAAGAGATTTCTCTTGGAGTTGGCAGACTCAGGCCAACAATGAGGAGAGTTAACGTCCCTCTTCTGGGTCTTTCCCACCCAGTATCATTTTCTCTCTTTTCTAAATTATTAATATGCCAAGGCTGTGGAAACAAGGTGAAGCTGGTGCTTAGGATGCAAGAGTCACCATACAGTAGAGGCCCAACACTCCCTTGTTGAAACTCAGTAGTTTTGCCTATGCACATTAATTAAATGGGAGCTCTCCCTCCATTGTACCCACTTTTGAGTGCTGGGAAAGAAAAAGATGATCAAGTACACAAAAACATGTGAAAATAGGTCACAGTATGACATAAAATAAGTGGAGTAGCCAGCCTCCAAGATGGTACCCGTGTGATTCCTGTCTCCTGATAGTCACATTCTTGTTTAGTCTCCTTCCACATTGTACCACGTTGATTTGTGTGACCAGTGGAATATGAAAGAAGTGATGGTATGTCACTTCCAACATTAGATCCTAAATGACATTGCAGCTTCCATGTTGGTTGCCCTCCCAGTCTTTGTACCCCCTTGGAATACTTGCTCTGGGAGAAGCCAGATGCCATGTCTTCTAGACACTCAGGAAACCCATGGAGAAGCCATGTAGCAAGAAACTGAGACTTCCAGCAAACAGCCGTGTGAGTGAGCCTTGCTGGAAATGAATCCTCCAGCACCAGCCAAGTCTCCAGGTCATACAACCCAGACCCTGGGCCAGAAGCACCCAGCTAAGCCACTCCTGGTTTCCTGACCCTCAGGATCTGTGCGATGATGAACATTTGCTGTTTCAAGCCACTAAATTTTGGGGGTATTTGTTATGTAGCAGTAGATAACCAATATAGTGTTAAAATACCACATTTAAGAAATTTAGGGCCGGCCAGGTGGCTCGTTGGTTAGGAGTTGGCTTAGGAGAGTGAACTCTGAGCAGCAGGGCTGCTGGTTCAGATCCCACATATGAGGGCCAGTGACGCTATCCTCTACAGCTAAGATGGTAAAGAACAGCTCGACCTGGAGTTGGGCTGCTGTCAGTCACCCGCAACGGCATAGGCTGCAGTTCCTGCTGCAGTGAGCTACCGTAAGCTACTGTGAGCGGCCGACAGCCGGCATGAATGGCCATCCAATGGCCAGCAACCGATCTGCCTCAGCCAGGAAGAGCACAATGACAATACCAACATGGGCCAGTGAAGCGACATCCTCCACAACTAGGCCATAGAACAAAAAGACAGCAACTTACCTGTTCCCCTTGGACCATGAACGCCTTGAGGATAATGATATATTTATCCTTTTGGGGGAAAACAAAAACAAAAACAAAAACAACCAAACAAAAACCTTGAAGAGAAACTATTTTATCTCATTAGGAGGATGTAAACTGTATTTTCCAGCCATGTTAAATTCAGTTTTCAAATCATTTTTATTCACCCAGTTATTAAGCACCTTGTATATATATACACTACTAGGATAAAATGATAGAAAATAAAGACATACCAATATCTTTAAAGTCTTTAACCTAAAGTCCCACACTGACACCTGGCAGCATGTTTTGTTTTCCCCTTCGGTATTTCTTTGTAATTTACTTAATCTGAATTAATAGCTACCTATGCTGAATATTTTCCATTTTCCCTCTGTAATGCCCTGCTTTGTACCCCAGGGGGCTGCTCTTTGGGGACTGAATCAACAGACCCCTCTGCTCATTGGCTTCCTCTCGGTTTCAGCCAATGGAGGAATAAGGAGATCTGAGGATGAGGAAAGGAAATGAAGGAACTTAGATCTTTGGCTCCTTCCCTACCATGGATTGGTTACATCCCTCCACCCAAGACCATCACCTGTTGGGCAGCCCTCTCAGACCTCTTCTACAGCCAGAGCTGGGCCCTTTAGACCAAGATGTACTAATGCTCCCTACGGTTGATAGCCCCAAGGTGCTTCACCATTCCTTGATGGGAGAGGGAAACCCTGCTCACACCTTTTAAATAATTCCTTTCTTTGTTGATTACCCAGTTTGAATGTGCTATGTAGTCCCTGCCAGGACTGAATAGTACAATCACCTTTTTAAAAAATGGGAGATTTCCCATAAAGGTCAGGGTGTCCACACTCTTCTTAAAAATCAGAACATTTGGCAACACTTGGTTCCTTTTCCCAAGCACCTGCTATCTGTGCCCCTTTTGACAGGCCATGAGCTCTCAAGTTACCCATTAGTCCTCACCACTGCCTATTGTGTGACCCACTTGGTCAACTTTCAAACATTCATATGATCTGCTTGCCCTTTTATGCTCATTTGAGTTTGTCAACTCAGGCTAAATCTGTGGCAAGAAAGAGATAGTCTTGAACACAAGTCACTATTATAAAGTGTGGTGTGTTGGTGCCAAGAAATGATTAAGACAATAAGGACAATGGCAATTAAGTGGATGGAGCATTCATTTCTGTCTATGAGAAGTTTCCTGGGGGAAATGGGCCTTGATGCTTCGCTCTGATGCACAAAACCACACTTGAAGTATTATTAGGGTATAACCAGCTAGGAAGCCTAGTCAATATTTATACCATTCTGAGATCCAAAAAAGCTGAATTAACAACAACGCTTTGGGAACATAATCCAGTACTTAAATTGGTGACCCCTTATAAGTAAGCCTAAGTATCAAAATAATTACCTTTTATCCAAATAGAAAACCTCTAAGATTAGTGACCTTAATCCAAAAGATTTTAGTGTAAAAACATTAAAGCCTTGGGCCGGCCGAGTGGCATGGTGGTTAAGTGCTGGCTTGGGAAGCCAGGGGCCCTGGTTTGGGTCCCGCAGGTGAGGGCCAGTGACAGTGCCCTCAAAAAAAAAAAGAAAAGAAAAGAAAACATTAAAGCCTTGAGGTGGGGGGAATGGTGTTTATTATTGCTAAGATAATTCAACATCATCACAGATTAACTAATCAAGGCAATTAGACAATCAAAAAAAAGTATAAGAAAGAGTCAAAATTATTATTATTTGTAGATGATATGAGTTTGTAGACTAGAAGACACAAGAAAATTGACATAACTACTAGATGCAATAGAAAAAGTAAGGTGATGAGTTACAAAATTATTTTTTAAATCAACAACTTTTCTATATATTCATTTATTCATAAAGCATTTAACAACTGCACTATCATTTGCTACACAGCATTCTAGGCACTGAAGATATAGAAGTAACAAACCAGATAAAAAATCCTTATCCTCATGCAGTTTATATTCTAGTGAAGAAAGACAGACAATATAGAAGATAAAGAAGTACAATATATGGTATGTTAAATGGTGATAAGTGTAAGGATAAAAATAAAACAAGAAAGGAGGGTATATGGTGTAGGAGGATTGCAATTTTTATAAAGTGCCCAGGGAAAGCCTCACTGAAAACACAGTACTATGTAAAGATCTCAAGAAGGGTGGTGGAGCAAGCCATGCATAGATCTGGTAGATGAGAGTACCAAGCAGAAGAAACAGCAAGGGAGGAAGGATTCAATTAGAAATATCATGGAAGGAAAATTCCATTAACAAGAAAGAAAAAAAGATAAAATACCTAAGAAGAAACACTAAAGGAATCTGTAGAATCTATCTGAAGAAAACCTTAATACTGTAGTAAGATATAAAAGAAGCATTAAATAAATGGACAGTATATCCATCAGGGTCCCTCAAGAGAAGCAGAGCCACTATGAATGCTATAAAATAAGGAGTTGATTACAGAATTAGACCTTACTCCATTGTGGAAAGATCTGGGGAAATAAAACTCCAAAATGGGTAAACTTAGGATCAAAGAAAAGTCACCAGCTCTCCTGAAGCACCTGGCCCAGATAGAAAAGTCAGAGCTTTCAGCAGAATCAGGAAATAAGGCATTGCAGCTGTCAAAAGGGGTAAGAAAAGGAAGACTATCATATCAACCTAGGAAGACCATTGCCTCGGCATAGCTACCAACATTGTGAAATCACAGCTAAACTATCAGTTGGTGGGATTGGTTTGAGCTTGGTCGTTTAGGGCCAGAGTTAGGAAGAAAAGCAGGACATATATTTCTTGGATAAGGAAGAGCCAGAACTCACTGGAACCCACTTGTACCTCTGCATCTGCCTCTCATCACTTCTATCCATCACAGCCTTTAGAGATCATGACTCTGATTCACATTTGCTTTGCAAATCTCACACAAATTTCCCACCAATGTGGAATGACACAGGAAAGAAGATTCTGAAAAACACGTTGTGCTCTTGAATAAAAGCACTCCTTTTTGTGAAGATGCCAATCACACCAAAACTAATTGACAAGTTTAATTCCAGCAGGATTTCATGGGGAAAGTGTTGTGAATAATGTTCAGCTGTAAAAGTGAAAATGTGAGACTAGGCAAAAAAATTCCCAAAAAGAAGAGGGAGCATTTGTTTCACAAGATATTAAAACCTATAATGAAGCTACAAAAATTAAGACTGTTTGGTACTGGAAAAAAACTGGAACAATGGAAAAAAATAGTTGAGAAACAGACCTAAATACATATAGGAGTTTTAATAAACGTGGGTTTCAATTCAGTAAGGAAAAAAGGGTGTGTTTTTTAATGGTGTGAAAACATGGTTGAGAAAGGCTTCAAAGCACAGGACAGAAAACCCCAAAGCAAAAAAAGACAAGAGTTATAAAAATGGCTACATTTAAATTTAAAGCTTTTGACAGAAAAATATATATCATAAAGGGAAAGACCAATAACAAATATTGGAAAGCATATATGCACCACATTTGAGCCACAAGGGCTGATGTTTAAAAAGAACTCAGGCAAAAACAAACAAACAAACAAAAACAACTCATACAAATTTTAAAAAGGAAAAGATCAGCAATGCAATAGAAAATTGAGTGACCCTTGAACAATGCAGATTTGAACAGCACAGGTCCATTTATACATGGATACTTTTCAATAAATACCTGTACTGTTTACTATCCTCAGGTGGGAGTCATGCAGATGCAGAGAGCTGACTACACCATTTTACATAAGGGACTTGAACACCCATGGATTTTGGTATCCAAGGGAGTTTCTGGAACCAATCCCCCACAGATACCAAGGGACAACAAAATTTAGGGGGAGTCAAAAGTTATATGTGGATTTTAAAATAGGTGAGGGTTGGCATGCCTAATGCCCACACTGTTCAAGGGTCAACTGTATATATAAAAAGTTTACAGAAAATATAAATACAACCAGCCAATTAATTGAAAAGGTGGTCAAATGTTCAACCTCATTAACAATTTTTAAAATCTATGCCAACCAACAGTGAAATGTTATTTTTCACCAGTCCAATAAGCAAAAATTAGAAAGTTTGATAATACCCACTGTTGCCAAGGGCCAGCAAAGACTGACCATACTTCCATTCTCTGAAATCTCTTTGATCCCTCACATTAGTGTTTGCTCTGGGTTGGTTTCTCTGCCCTTCACCTTTTCACTCCAAGTCTGGATGCAGTTCCTTACCTTGCCCATCCAACAAGAGCTAAGACTGGAAGGTGGTGTTAAATAAAACTTTACAAGTGATTTGAGGAATAACAAAAGTTGAGTGACTTTTGCTGCTACAAAAAGTGGCCACTGACAACTTGACCTTACTCCTAAATTCCCTATCTTACTCCTAATTGTCTTCCATGAGGCAAGGCCAGCTTGCCCCTCACAACCAGAAATTTCTAGGTTCTCCCATCCTAAGCCCCATAAAAGTTTCAGCCTTAACCATAAGCAGATGTCCTCCCCTACCCAAATGAGGTCCTTTCATTTCATCTCCCAGGATGTATGACAGTGGGGTGATTCATTTCTTTCAGTAGACAAAATCACAATAACCAATAGTATGTTTCTCAAAATCTGTTGAATACCATTAAGCATATAGCTATCCATCTCAAAGTACATTCAGTTCATAGTACTAAATTGAACATTTAATATGTCTAACTGCAGCATCTATAGTCAGATCCATAGTGATTTCAAGTTTTTGTCAAGGACTCTAAGTATTTGCCTTACATTCATTCTGATGAAGAAGCCAAATTAAAATTGCTTCAAGTATGAATTAGCAACCTCCAGCAATCAAAAATGGACAACTTTTGGAGAGATCCAAGATGGCGGAGTAGATAAGGATGTGCCTGCATTCTTCCATGAACACATTAAAACTATGACTAAATATTATAGAAAAATCAACCTGGAGAACCATCTGAAATCTAGCGAAACAGAAGTCCTATAACTAAAAATATAAAAAAGAAGCCACGTGGAGAATAGTAGGAAGGGCAGAGACACAGAATGGGCCCCAAACCTCACTCTGGTGGCTGAAAATCAGGGGAGATACCTTGGCTGCGGAGGTTCCCCCTGGAAGAGCAAGCCCCCATACCAGACTCCCCAGCCTGGAGTACTGATGCTGGGAAGAATAGCTCCCACAACATCTGGCTGTGAAAAACAGTGGGAATTCCAACCATTCAGGTGGAATAGAAAGTTGTGGGAAACCCAGGCATTCCCTTAAACAGCCCGCGTACAGACTCACTTGTTCACAGGTACTCACCTGGGGCTCCAGTAGAGGGAGAGTGACTTAGGGTGTGTCTCAGAGATGTACAGGGAGCAGACTAAGGAATGTAGCTTCATGAGGCGGACTGGAGGACAGTTGGCAGTTTTCTGGCAAGAGGTCCTCTTCCAGTGCAGCCAGCAGACAGACACCATCTTTCCTATGTTGAGTCTGCACTCACAGGCCAAATCTGAATCTGATTCATCTGGTGAGCTCTGCTGCTCCTCCCTGTTGATCAGCTGGGACACTGTCCCACCCAACTCATGCACAGCCGGAGGCACTTTCTCTGCAAGCACTCAGCACTTCCCACGTTGCTTTCTTTCTAGGAAAGCTATCAAAGTCCACTGGCCCCAGGTGAGCGATGACTGTCCTCGGTGTGCTCTGAGGCTTTTGCTGAGTAGCTCCAGGCTCAGCACTGACACCAAACCAGAGTCTACATTAACCTGGTGACCACAACTCTTCCCACTCTAGTAACTCCCTGAGACGATGCCTAGCTTAACTCGAGTACCACATGAGGCTTTACAGTGGCTGAAACTTAAGGGAGCTGACAGGTGGCAGCAGGCCTCTGGATGTCCTGGTTTTTTTGCAGCATTACCCCAGTCTCAGTACTGGTGGCAGCCAGACTGGTGGCAGTTCACAGCGTGGCCTCTCCCACATGCCTCCAGGATTAGCACAGTCAGTGTACAACTGCAGATTATTTTGTAGCTCCTACCAGGCAGCCCCTGGCCAGTCACAGGCAGTGGCTGATTTGGACTTGGACCAAAGCTCCACCCAAGAAGTCCCAGAGCCAGCATTCTTGGAGGTTGGCTTCTGACCACAGCAGAGGACCACCCAATTATCCCCACAATTGGCACACACAAAGAGTGGTCTCAATAGGCACCAGAGTCCACTGGGGCAAATCCCACTCAGTGGAGTAAGCCTACCGCACAGCAGCCCATAAGTTGTGGAAGTGGCCAAACTCAACAGCCAATCAGCCTGAGGGTCAATTCCACACACCGATGTGCCAATAGCAATCAAGGTACAACTATAACACAACCCACACAAGGGATACTCCTGAAGTACCCAGCTCAGGTGACCAGGGAGACTGTACCACTGGACCCACAGGACACTTACTAACTAAAGCCACCAGGCCAAGACTGCAAGACGTAGCAGATCTACTGAATATAGAGAAATAAACACAGAGAGACAGCCAAAATGAAAAAACAAAGAAATTCACCCCAAATGAAAGAACAGGAGAAAACTCCAGAAAAAGAACTAAAGGAAATGGAGGCAGACAACCTACCAGAAACAGAATTCAAACAATGGTTATAAAGATGCTCAAGGAAATGTAGTGATAACTTCAACGAAGACAAAGGATTCCAAAATAAATGAGAAAAGTTTAGGAGACCTCTGGAACAACATCATACCTAACAACATTTGTATCAAAGGGGTACCAGAAGAAGAAGAGAGGAAGCAAGGGATTGAGAACCTATTTGAAGAAATAATGACTGAAAACTTTCCTAACCTGATGAAGGAAATAGACAGACAAGTCCAGGAAGTACAGAGGGTCCCAAACAAGATGAACCCAAACAGGCCCACACCAAGACACATTATAATCAAAATGGCAAAAGTTAAAGACAAAGAGAGAATCCTAAAAGCCATAACAGAAATGCAACTAATAACTTATAAGAATGCTCCCATAAGATTGTCAGCTGATTTCTCAACAGAAACTTTGCAGTCCTAAAGGGACTGGCACAAAATATTCAGCATGATGAAAAGCAAGGTCATAAAACCAAGATTACTCTACTCAGCAAGGCTATCATTTAAAATCAAAGGACAGATAAAGAGCTTCCCATACAAGAAAAAGCTAAAGGAGTTCATCATTCAAAACCACTATTACAAGGAGTCTTAGAGGAACTTCTTTAAGACAGGAAAAAGAAACATCAAAATTATGAATAATGAAATGGTAATAGCTACCTATCTATCAACAATTACTTTCAATGTAAATGAATTAAACGCTCCAATCAGAAGACATAGGAGGACTGAATGGTTAGGAAAACAAACCCTTACATAGACTGCCTACAAGAAAATAACTTCAGATTGAAAGACAGACACAGACAGAAAGGGATGGAAAAAGATATTTCATGAAAATGGAAATGAAACAAAAAAAAATGCTGGGGTAGCAACACTTATACCAGACAAAATAGTCTTTAAAGCAAAGGCTACAAGAAGAGACAATGAAGGACCTAGCAATCCTACTTCAGGGTAATGATCTGAAGAAACCCAAGATGCTACTTTGAGGAGACATGTGCATCCATTTGTTCATTGCAGCCTTGTTCTAATGGCCAAGATGTGGAGGCAGCCTGGGTATCTGTTGATGGAAGAATGGATAAAGAAGATGTGGTACAAATATATATATAATAGAATATTGCTCGGCCATAGAAGGTAATAGGTTCTTGCCATCTGCAGCAGCATGGATGGACCTGGAGGGCGTTGTGCTGAGTGAAGTACGTCAGACAGACAAAGACAGATGCAATGGGATTTTGCTTCTTTGTGGAATCTAAGAATAAAATTAACAAACAAAACTGAAACAAACTCATAGATATAGAGAATATGTTGGTGGTTGCCAGATGGGAGGGGGGTTGGGGGTGAGTGAAAAAGGTGAAGGGATTAAGAAGTACAAATTGGTTGTTACACAGTAATCATGGAAATGTAGGGTGCAGCACAAAGGACACAGTCAATAATATAGTAATAACTATGTATGGTATCTAATGGGTACTAGATTTGTTGGGGTGATAGATGGGAGGAGTTGGGGGGCAGGGTGAAAGAGGTAAAAGGATTAAGAAGTACAAACCGGTAGTTACAAAATTGTCATGGGGATGTAAAGTAAAGCACAGGAAAATATAGTCAATAATATCGTAATAACTATGTGTAGTGCCAGGCCGGTAGTAATCTAGTCAGGGGATCACTTCTTAAAATATATAAATGTCTAACCACTATGCTGTACACCTGAAGTTAATATGAAATAATATTGAATATCAACTATAATTGATAAACTTAAAATGGGGGAAAGAGGAAGGGAAATAAGAGGTTCAAATTTCCAAGTATAAAACAAATAAGTCATGGGGATATAACATACAAGTACAGCATAGGGAATACAGTCAATAATATTGTTATAGCATAGTATGGTGTCAGATGGTTGCTGGATTTATGGTGATCACTTCTTTAGGTATATAAATGTTGAATAACTATGGTGTAACCCTGAAACTAATATAATATCATATGTTGCCTATATTTTTAATAAAAATCTAAAAAAAATTTTTTTTAAATGGAGGACTCTCTAAAGGGTAGTTATCTCAGTAAAAGAGAATCTAAAGTCTTATCTACATCATACACTCAGCTTCATGTACATTCAAGTTTTCTATACTGTGCATATATTATTTCCATATTTAGAACAAACTAGTGCCATATTTAGAGCAAATGCCCTTTAAAATAATCCTTTATTCGTTTAGGTTCAGAGGACACAGCATATCTCCAAGAGTAGAATCATTTTGAAAAATTAATTGTCCTCTACTAGGATCAATGTTAGACAAACTTGGGACATGACTAAGGTTTATCTTGGGCATGTTTTCCCTTTGGGTCTCCTCTCTCTTCTAGCACAGAACAATTCTTCCAGGAGCCTGCTTTTTCCTGGTTCTCAACCACCCACTAAATTGTTATTCTAACTCAGGCATAACCTAGAGCCTTCCTTATTGTGCTATCACCAGGTTTCTTCTACTTTCTACTGGTGATTTAAATCAGAAAATCAAACATGACACTAAAATTCTCCAAAGGCATTTCTCTTCTGATATAGGGAATCACAGGCACTATGTACTGCGTGAGGCATTTGTGATACTTCAAATCCAACCATTTAATCTATCGGTAAACTTTCTCGTTCCCCTCACCTTTCATTTGCTTCTTCTATTGCTACAGATAGATGGAAAGGAGAGTGCTCTGATTTTATTAAGAATTCAAGAGCAAAAGAGAAAAAAAAATCAGAGAACTAAAAAAAAAAAGAAAAGAAAAAAGAAAACCACTCATATTGCAACAAGGCAATCAAGACAGCTGTAGAGAAAAATCTCACAACATGAAAATTAGGACCCATCCCACGTTAATCAGGCCCACAGCTGGCAATTAGGAAGCTTAAATTGAGCTTTGTGACACACTTTTAAAAATTTCCACAAATAAACTGCCTCGACTCGACTCACACCATCTTTCTCTTTTTTTTTTTCCATATGAGTTTTTTAATCTCCACATGTTTTCAAAATAGGAAACTATTTTCTTCAGTTGTCAACCGATACACCCTACTGAGAATTGCAAATGGAATAAAACCTGTTTAGCTCACTGAAGGATGGGTCTTATTCATCAGATTTCAGACACTGTTTTATTTACCTTCATAAACACCATCCCTTGCCTACAATTCAGAGGAAAGTACACGTACTCACAATGGTCTTTCTGTAGAACTTTCCTTCTCTTTAATGGCCTAGAAGAGAAATTTCATGTAGAGGTATAAAGAGAGGAAACTATTTGACAAAATTTGAAAGCATCTGATAATAGCTTCAAAGATTCTGAAGATTAGGTTAGGAAGTTTGGGGGATATTTGAAGAATAAAGCAGTGCATTAATTAAGGATATTTGATTTGATTTAGGGAAAACTTCATCATTAAAAATGCTTATACAATTTCAGTTCTCAAAGCTGTGCTAGTAAATGGAAACTTTTGTCTATGTCATAATATCTTTAAATGTACTTTGCAGCTTAATAGTGGAACACTGAGGCAGAGAACCTCTAAGATGGCCCCCATGATTACTGCTTCTTAGTACTTCCTAAGTAATCTCCTCCCCTTGAACAATTGCTTCTAACCAATAGAATATAGCAATGTTGATGGGCTGTCACTCCTGTGATTGGGTTACAGAAGATTGAGACCTGCCTCTGGCTTGTAGACTGTTGCTGTTGCTGGCTTTGATGAAACAACCTGCCATGTTTCAGGGAGTAGAACCATCTAACCCACATTGCAAGGAATTGAGGGTGGCCTCTGGACAGCAGTCACCTCGGTACTGAGGCACTCAAGTCCAACACTGCTTGAGGAACAGAATACTGCCTGAAATCACATAAGTGAACTTTGAAGCAGATCCTTCCCCATTCGAACCCTCAGGTGAGACTTTAGAACTGGGAGACCCCCGACGGCAGCCTTATGAAAGGACTCAGCTAAGCTACACCAGATTCCTGACTCAAATAAATTGTGAGGTAATAAATGTATGTTATTGTAAGCCATGAAGCGTCAGGGTAATTTGTCATGCCATAATAGACAACTAATACAAGTACTTATTTTCCCATTATTGAAATGTCCATAATACCTATCATTTTTTTATAGACATGAGTTACTATTGTGAACAAAAAAATGAGTTCTGTAATCTGACAAGTTCAAGTAACCAAAAGTAACCTCACAGGGTGATATGATCACAAATTTCTAACTGAGCAGCTCAGGGTAGGCAGTCATGGCCCAGGCTTAAAATTTCTTTAGTAAAAGGTTCATCTTTGCCTTAAGCAAACCCTGTCCACTGGTTTTGTGCATCTGGGTTAACACATCTTTAAAATGCCAAAAGTAATTCACTTTTCCAGACCCCTCAGCAGTATAACGACCCTCAAGGCAGCACATAATCTTAACTATCCTATAATTCAATAACAGAGATTTTCCTGCCTTGCTTTCTTCCCACCCCCCACCCTCCATTAATCTTCCCTATGTTCCCTCAATTCCAAGTGTAGAAAAAGAACTGCAAAAATGACATTCAATGGAGAATTTGATATCTTTGATATCTTGCTTCCCAGTTTGGCTCAACTAAACTTACAAATTCTTACAAAAAGGTTTTGATGTTCTTACTTAAACATTGTATACTTGTGAAATGGGTGACCAGTTTTCCCTATCACACCATTTTTACGTTTTAGTTTTAGCTACAATAATATTCCGTCCAACTAATAATAACCAGAAGAATCAGAGGCTAGGAATTCTGGTTCAGTGTATAGACAGAGATTTTTGTAGTTTGGAAGATTGTTGGAGTAATTAAGTTATTTTAGGGAAGGCCTCTTACTCAATCCTGCTTATCCATCTTGTTTAAATGTCTGAAATATATAATTACAACTTTTGGCTTTAATTACTAGGGCCTTGTCTCCATTTAAAATGAAAGTATCTCAGGGAAAAAACTCAAGTGCAGCTTTATCCATTTAGACCTTTTTCTAAGTATGAGTTAATTGTTTGGTTTCAGACTTCTCTGAAAGCAGGGTTTTTTTTAAATAACCAAAGGGGGTCCTGCCGAGTGGCGGTGGTTAAGCGCTGACTTGGGAAGCCAGCGGCCCCGGTTTGGGTCCCACATATGAGGGCCAGTGACACTGCCCTCAAAAAAATTTTAAAAATTAAAAAAAAATAACAAAAGGGTACTGAATTCTGAAGGGGTAGAAAAACTGAAATATTAAAAAAATTTTTTAAAAAATGCATCAAATGCTAGCCCTACTGGGTTCAATATCAAGAAAAATGGCACTCAGAGGATACTTAAAAACTCGCATCCCCCCTTTTTGTGTCTCTTTGCTGTACTTTTTTATTATACCTCTGTGATTTTGTGATATAATAAGAAATATATACTTAGTTC
The DNA here is from genome assembly GCA_033961575.1 of Aselliscus stoliczkanus. Classification (NCBI taxonomy): domain Eukaryota; kingdom Metazoa; phylum Chordata; class Mammalia; order Chiroptera; family Hipposideridae; genus Aselliscus; species Aselliscus stoliczkanus. The sequence continues at coordinate 158,225,448 of CM066731.1, forward strand.
TATCCCAGGTCACTGGCACAAGGATCTTCTAAAACCTTTGGAATTTCCTCAGTGATAAGGTTGAGAAGAACGCCTTTTCTTATCCATAACAAGGCCCTTCCAACCCTACCTGAGTTTGTGCTAATGAAGGACTTGATGAGCCCTCAGAACAGAAGGAGTCATAGTCCCTTGTAATAGCAGTTGAAGGTTTTCCTCCTTGAATACCTCAGAGCATAAATAAGCAATTTCAATATAATGCAGTAAGTGCTATGACATGTTTTGACACTAGTAATAGTAACAACACTATAATAATAATGATGTATAAAACTTAGTAAAGAGCTACTATATATTAATATGCTTGGCATTCTGCTAAGTACCTTATTTATTTCACCTATTTTAATACACATCCCAATTTTATGTGGTAGATACTAATAGGATTCCCATTTTACAAACAAACAAATAAAACCTCAAGCCAAATATGGGCCAGCCGAGTGGCGCGGTGGTTAAGAGCTGGCCTGGGAAGCCAGTGGCCCCGGTTTGGGTCCCACATATGAGGGCCAGTGACATTGCCCTCTAAAAAAAAAAAAACCTCAAGCCACATAACATGTGAAGTAGAGAGGTTGGTTCCCTAGAAGGAGACTCTAAGGTGGAGATTAGGATGCAGGAGGTCCTTAGGATGCAGTAGAGTGTTTTGGGATCAATTCCCAAGGAGGGAGGTAAAGGAAGCAAGATGGGGCAGAAGAAATTAAGCTGGGATGCAACCGCAGCAAAAGCCTCAGCTGACCCCATGGGGAGTTCTGAAGCTGGGATAGTTCTTCAGAATTGTCTGAGTTGGGATAAGGGGGTGCTTCAACCAGTTACTGGATGTAGGCTACTCTAAGAAGAGGACATAACCTTGAGCTAGGTGGCTCTCTCCAGCTGGGGGAATCCTTGAAGAGAATGGACAGCTGAGAGCTTTCTGCCACTTGCAGCAGCTGAGGGAACAAGTCCTTCATTCCCGCAGCGCGATCTGGGTGGCACATCACAGCATCCACCCATAGTGCTTATTACAGTTTAAGCCCATTCCTCTAAGATGTTAAAGATTGCTTTTAGGGGGAGTGGCAGAGTGGCACATTGGTTAGGACCTGGCTTGGAACGCCAGCTTTGAGCAGGAGGGCCCCAGTTCGGATCCCACATATGAGGGCTAGTGACACTGCCCTCTATAGCTAAGGTAGTGAACAACAGCTCCACCTGGTTGCCTCTATAGCTGAGATGGTGAACAACAGCTCCATCTGGAGCTGGGCTGCTGTGAGTCACTGGCAACAGCGTGAGCTGCAGCCTCTGCTGCAGTGGGCTGCCGTAGGCTACAGTGAGTGGCCGGCAGCCAGCATGAGCAGGCCAAGAGCTGCCATGAGCGGCCATCCAGAGGCCAGTGACTGATCTGCCTCACCTGGGACGAGCGCAATGATAATACCAACGTGGGCCAGTGAAGCAACGTCCTCCACAACTAGACTGAAGAACAAAAGGACAGCAACTGTCTGTTCTCCTTCCCCAACTCCCCAATGCTGTTCCCCTCCCCCAATTCCCCAGTAAAATCTTTAAAAAAAAAAAAAAAGATTGCTTTTAGGAAGAATGTTGTTTTTTAAAATTAGAACAGCCTCTTTAATTGTAAAAGCAGAGGTGCCTCTAAACTAACATAAATGAAAAATAAATAAGACAAAGAAGCCACTAAATTGCTCCACAATATACAGTAGAAGGATTTGGGGACTGTCTGCCAGCAGCTTTGGAGGAAGATGGTTGTATAATAAGGTGCCTGGAGACTCATGGGAAATGGCAAGGAGAAAGGAGAACAGGCTCCAGCAACACAGCAGCAAAGTGAGACCAGCAGGGATTAGGGATCGCCTATGACAGGCTACCTGCTTGGGGTTGGCCAAGAATCTAAAACATATTTAATTTTAGATTGCTCACTGTTTTATACTGCTTGGTGATCCCCCTCTGTTATACTGAAAACTTCAGTAAATGTCTTTTCTACACATTTCTTTGTTAGTGGTGCTTTGCGGGGGATATACAAGGAGCTAGTCCATGCTTGGGAGAAACAGGGAAGCAAGGTAGACAACTAAGAATTCAAGAAGCAGGAAGTTGTAAGTCTCCCTGAGAACTCTTGGAAATGTTGGGGAAGATATTGGACCTTGTATTATATGTGGATTGAGGACCAATCCAATGTATTTGGCTATGAAAGAAAAAGACTATCCTCAGAAAACTGCAAGGCTTTGAAATATCCAGTTTATACTTTCCCAACAGAAAATGTGATAAATTTTTCTTGGGAAAATCAAGGAGGACTTCAGAGAGGAGAAAGACAAATAAGCTGGGTATGGGATGATGAATAAATACAAGCTTCTTAGGTAGACAGACAGAGGTGGAGCAGGTGGAACAAACTGCATTCCAGGTACTTTTGTGTTTCAGGTTTTTATGGAGGTTCCATTATACAAGCATGATTGATTAAATTATCGGCCATTGGTGAGTGACTCAGTCTCCATCCCCTCCTCCCTCCCTAAAGGTCAGAGGATGGTTGGACTCAAAAGTTCCAATCCTCTATCACATGGTTAGTTCCTCTGGTGACTAGCACCTATCCTGAAGCTATCTAGGGGCCCACCAAGTCACCTCATTAGCACAAATCAGGTATAATTGAAAAGAAACAACTTGTGTAAAAGTTCAAGGTGTATTAGTAACTACTGAGTGTGGAGGACAGAGTATCAAACAAGGAAAGACCTTGGAGCAGCCGCCAAGACAGATGACTCAGGGCTCTGTATGTCAGGCGATGGAGCTCCTGCTTCTCAAACTAATGTACGTCCACCCACTAGAGCACATGTGGTTGGCTAGAGCTTACAGCAAAACATAAATGAATGTGGCTCATTTTTCTGGAATATAAATCTTACATGAAGATATTAGGGGAAGGACATTCTTTTTAGATTAAAATAAACGTGGTACTATTTTGCAGTAAAATACAAAATGTGCATGATTTTTAACATTAAAAAGTAAGGTTTTAAATAAATTTCCTGGTTGATTCAGGCTGTTCTTGCTATACTCTCTGCCTTCTGTTAGGAGAAACTTTGATGAAACTAACATAAATAATGGGAAGTTTTAAGCAAGAAGGTAAGATGATCAGCAATTATACATAGTTTTGCATTGTTAATATTTCATGTGTTTCAATTTTATATTCCTCCAAATATTGTGTTATAGTCAATAATATGGAAAGGGCATGAAGAGCAAGAGACAACTACAGGAAAAAAATGGAAACAGAAATGTGTGGTGGAGGCTGGCTGCCCAGAGTGGGCTTCATGAAATATCTATATGTTGGTGAAGTTTCCAATAGGTTCTCAGCTTTGCATGGTCCCCAACTTTGCGGTTTGAAGATCTGGATTTTAATCAGGTCACTCATCATGGTGGAGAAAATCCTAGATGGCTGAGTCCCACAAACTAAACCTAAGAGATTTTTTACAAGACCTCTTGAAAATACTTATATTCAACGTCAAAGAGGACTGTATTCTAGTGTCTTTCCTTTAAATATTTGGAGAGTCCTCCAAATGAAGACCTATAGATTCTTCCTTCATACCAGCCAATAAAGATTGTGCGTTCTTCTGTGTTTTCCTACAAGGTATCTATATGTTTGACCACAAGAAAGATGACTAACATACAAATCCCTGCCTGAATTGCCTTTGTTTAAAAATTTTAATTTCTACACTATATTGGAGGAGATTTATCATTTGGTTCAAATTTCAATGGACTCTGGGTGAAATCAAATGGGAGTAAGGAATGGACAGGCTGCAATTGCTTCTGAAAGAAAATTCTGAAAAAGAGTGAAGAGTGAGGGCCCCTCCTCCACTTTCTAGAGCTCTACCTCAGAAATACCCCACAAAGTTTTGGCTGTTGCCTCTGGGTATGCTCTCTGTCATCTACCTGCAAACACAAGTGGAGCAATGATGGCTGAGGGCTTCCGACACTTAGGATAATGGGACAACCTTTGGATAAGGAGTTGGAAACACTGTGGGTGTTATCATTTGAGCAGCGCATTTGAAAGGAATTTTAAAAGCTTATGCATCCCTTCAATCAATTTCTGTCTCCTGATGTCCTAAAATTGTCACCTTATGGTAATTTAAAGAATCAGAGTATGCTCTAGGACAGGCAGGAGCAGGGTCCCTAATTTTGGCAGATCCAGACATACCATGGTCCTCCTGCCCTTGAAAAAAACAAATTATGCATTCACCAGTTTATGTATGTACAATCACAGCCAAAGGAACTGGGTGGCTCCATGACAAATAACCCTCAGACTGTGGCAGTGGGGCTGACTGTGTGTCCTCCACTAGCAGCTTGCCTTTCTAGGTATGCCGGAGACAGCAAGGCCCTCCGCTCAGAAGGATCAACACAAACACACCTCATTGTTTTGGCCTCTTTCTACATGGCACAGAGACCAGCTACTTCTGTTATAAAATTACTTCAGGGAAATTAAAATGAATTAGAGCACATATTCTCTTGTAATCACATTTTAATGTCCTCAGTGAGATGTGGGGAATTTCATAGCCCTATGAACCACAAGGGTGCCATTTTCTACCCTTTCCTTCAAATTCTGGAGACTCTTGTTCCTTATGGAATGACTACAGTTTATGAACCCCAATGAAGGCCAAGCTTTTGACTAATGCTGTTTTATAGGCTAGCTGAAAGTACACAAAACATAGTAGTTTCTCAAAAATTAAATACCTGATGAACAGATGCTTGATCAGTGATATGACAAATGGAATTGTCTTTTACAGAAAACTACCTCCAAATAAAGCCCTTCAATAATTAATTCCCCTTGGCTAGTGCCCAAGACCCTCTGACACCGAGCTTTTATTGAGGTCCCAGAATGCTTACTTGGGGATATCTTTGTCTTTCCACACAATTAACAGCTCTGTGCAAGAGCAATGGAGTAACTATTTGGGTGCACCTTGACAATGAGAGATCCAAAGGAATTTTTTTTTTTCCTTTTCTTTAAAATCTATTGTGATCAAAGAAGACTTAGGGTGTCAAGAAGAAAAACAAGTTAACACAATTTGTACTGAATTTTGAAAAACCTTTCCCTGTAGCCATGGGCAACTGGATAAGAAAATACTAAAGAAGTCCCTTTGGGAATATTACATGATGGTATTCAATTTTACATCCTGCCTCCTACACTGGGGATTTCTCCAAGATATAGACAGGCTCTGAGAGACAGACTTATGTAAATAGAAGCATTGCTCAGTGATGAGATTACTCTTGGCTATAAGGCAAAATTACTTCTAAATAATAGATCATGGCATTAAATTCAAAAAAAAGAGAGATTTCTGGTTTCAGTACTATGAGAAAGAGCCTAAGTATTTTAAAGGTTACCCATATGCTCCAAACAGCCACGTGTGAAATTATTTCAGATACAAAAGGAAACTTTGATGAAGAACATACCTGATTTACCATTTTGACTGAGCAACCAAATTCTCTCCTACATACCCTCTGTTCACTCCCCTACCCAGATCTAAGAACGACAAAGGATAGTGTTGATTTCTTGCTCCGAGAGATGTGGAAGAGAAATATTATATGATTAGGTAAATTTTCCTTCACTGGGAGTAACACTCCTAGGTAACTATAAAAATCAGAGCTCCTTCTGTTAGCAGGCTCCATAATTAATTAGGGTCCAAACTGCCAATGTTCAAAATGCTAATTATATGCTTAAGAACACTGATTACAATTTTTAATCTATCACTCTGCTGGATATGGTACCTTCTAGATAAATAATTACATAACCAAGGAATCTTAAAATACTCTCAAGTTGCCTTTTTCCAGTCAAGCCATATCATTCATGTAGTTAACATAATTTTTGGCTGCATAACCACAAAAACATATTGGGACTTCTTCCTCCATCCATGCCAGAAATTTTCAGACACATCCTTAATTCTTCATCTGAAATATTCATCTTTTTTTTCTCTTTCATCTATAGAATTCTCCTTTTCCATCAGGCAGGATAATGTCCCCAGAGACCTCAGAGATATAAAACAAGTTCCTCCCCTGGTGAGGACAGAAGGAAAAAGACGGACCAGGGAGACAAGAGTTTCTTATCTCTAGTCTAGACTGTAACTTCTGGAAATTCTAGGATGCCCACTCTCACGGTCCCTGGGATTTAAAAACAAGCATAAATGTAAAAATGACACTCAGCAGGTTCCACACTTCCCCCAGTCCTTGGTAATATATATTTCAGACAATCCAGAATTCCCATATTCATATTAACCATTTCATATCACCACTCTTCTGCGGCCCATCAATATAGCTTTTGCTAGATCATACCTCACCCCAGATCCATGATACTATAAGTCTGAGGAGGCAAGCAGAGCACAGTATGAACTAATAACATAGTCATCACAGCCTCTGTAACTCTCAGAGGCTTCCAGCCATACCCCACCACCACCAACAACACCCCAGTGAACACTCTACAAAGGGAAGGAACATTCTTCTAACTCAAAAGGCACCAAGGGAGACCAGGCAGGGATTTTTAACTCAGCTACAGGGTGCAGTGGTAGCAGCAGGGCTCATTTCAGGCCTCTCATATTCTCTACCAGTGGGCATGATGGCAGCCAACCTCTATTACTGTTCAAACAGAAACTTTGGAGGGAGAGGGAATCAGCCAGCAGCTACCTTGCTGGTCACAATAGCACAAGGGAGCAAGGACTTATGAATCCACTCATGACCCCCAGAAATTCTTCAAAAAGGGGAGCTTTGCAAGGAGGCTCCTGGAGGAAAAAGAACTCTTTGGATGGAGAAATGCACTGAAGGTTGCTGCAGTTTTCCTCAGACTACCAAAGCCTGGAACACTTGGGTTTCACAAGTAATTTCAAAACAGTGTAAAAAGGGGCTGTAACTGGGATAAGGCCCAAACAATCAGAAAACAGGAGATACAGGTGAGATCAATGCCGTGAGGAAACCAAGAGGTTGGAGAATCAGGAAAGGCCTATGAAGTTGTAAGGCTTAAGCCAGGGCAAGAAAGGTAAGTAGGAGTAACCCATCAGGCTAGCTAGGGAGAGGGGGATTCCAGGAAGAGAAAGCAGCTCACACAAAGGCCCAGGGCAACACAGCTACAGGGGGAGTTCGGAGAATGGCAGGCGGGTCAGTGTGGTTGGAACAGTTATGGAAGAATGGAGGAGGGAGTGGATGGGGGAATCCCTGAGAGTCATTTCATAGTCCCTAGACTTTTCTGTAAAGCACAGAGAGACCCTAGACTTTTCTGTAAAACAGCACGACTGCCTCGTGAGATTTGCATTTGAGAAAGATCATAACAGCAGCCTGGTAGAGGAGAGATTGAAAGAGGCCGAGGCTGGAGCCGGGAAGTTGGTTCAGCCATCCAGGGCAGAGAGGAAGATGGTCTCTGCCAAGGCAGAGACCATGGGGAAGAGACAAAGGGCTACTTAAGGAACACGTCCTCCGAGCAGGAGAAATCAGAATCATAGCTTATCTTCATGGTTTCTGAAGTCATGCCCAGCACAATAATTCTCACGCAAACCCACCAAGGCAAGAATCACCTGGAGTGTTTCACTTCTCCTTAAAGAAATGGGCTCTGGTAGCAAGTCCCTTCCCAGGGAGACACCACATGCCAGGCTGCTGTTCTACTACGCCTCAATGCCTGCAGATAATGAGCTTATGTTTTCAAAGCTGCTAACCAGACTCAGAGAAAATACATACAATTTGAGAGATATCCCACTGGCAAGGAGACCAAGGAAGGAAAAGAAATTCTCAAGGAAAAAGTAGTTCTTTCTGTTGTTCAGAAAATAATACCACTCTGAACGCCATTTTTGAACAGTTAAATAACCAGAGAATTACATGAGAGATCTATTTTTATTGTGAGGCTTGTTTTCTAATTTGTAAAATATTATTTTATATTTCCTTGTCTATATTTCTATAGTGAGGACGTTTTTTTACCCAAAGATGTGATTTGGAGAACCTTATTTATATCTTACTGCCCCCAAGAACATCTTGTGGATATATGAAAGGTGAATCAGCCTCGTAAATTCTGAAAGGAGGAATCTATATACCTAAACCTATATCTCTTTGGAACAGGCAATATTAAAATAGCTAAAACAAAACAAAGCTGATAGAGAAGTGGTTTATCTTCCTAAAATGTGCATGCTCCGTAAGGAAATAGTTCTGTGCTCCTCCCGTTAACTGAGCTTCTTTTACTCAGAAAACATCTACAGACAGCATGCCAGGAGGAGAAAACAGTAAAGATTTTTATTGCAAACACATAATCTTTGAAGAACAAAATCCCCTACTCTCTTGGCAGTGACCAACAAGGAAAAGTTGTAGGGATGTATTCTTCAAAGGAGACCTCCAGGTGACTGCTCTGATGTGGCTAGCAGCGACTTATTTAATCCTAAAGGGTTGTCCGGCCTGGGTAGGGCTAAGGAGTAACACATTTCCTTATCTGCAGTTTGAGATCTTCAAACGTACAATCTTTCATGCAAGAAAAGCATGAGAAGGTAATGGTTGTTAGATAGTATCTGTAAGCAGCTGTGTGCTGTCAAACCTAGAACTGGGATACAAGAAAAATCCTTTCCCAAAGTCCGGCCACATTCTTTTATCTTGCTCTAACACTACAGAATTGACAATTGCAATATATGAAACCAAATTCTTAATGGCCCAGCCAAATCTGTTCTTCCTGCAACCTTACCCACCTTTATAAACATCACTCTGATTCACCCTGGTTTTCATCTCTATAAGCATTCCTTCATCTTCACATGTGATCTATTACCAAGTCTCAACTCTATCCCATAGTAATCTCAAACCACTCCTACCACTCTTGTTCATGATGCCATGTCATCATAGTAAAGAGCTGCAGAAATCCCCTCTGCTGGTCTGCCCACTTCTACTCTTACATTCTCTGCCTTTCTCCACACAGCAGCCAGAATGGTCTTTAAATGCAAATCAGAAATTAAAAGTTCCAGGAAGTGTCTTTCCCTGAAGCGGAAACCCACACCTTGTAACATATCCTACGCTAAGTCTCTAAGCGGGTTGAGGTCTGGCTCCGGCCCCTTCATCTTGCTCTCCCACCTTTCTTCCCTGCATGCGTTACTCTCCATAGATACTTCCTTTGATTCCACCTATATGCCAACCAATTTACCGCTTCAAGGTCTTAGCACATACTGTGCCCTTTGCCTGGTTTGCACCTGGCTACCTCCTAGGTCTCAACTAAAATCTCCAGCTTTTTCTGACCCATCAGTCTACATTTTATTTTAAATTGTGGCATTCCTTTTCAATGCATGTGCTTCTTCTTGTCACTACAGCAATTTGAATCTACTCTATTTGTTGTGTACTTCTCTTTTTAATGTCAGTGTCTTCCACTATACTGTAATCTCTGTGAGAGACAAGCCAGGTGTGTGTGTCTGGCTGAGCACTGCTTTTCCAGTACCTGGCAGAGCCTAATATGTAGTAAATGCTCAATACTACTTGTTGAATGTATGAATGAATACATGAGCTGAAACCAAGACTTAGGAGTATTTGTGTTACACACATGCATTTTCATTTAAAAGGCACCAGTATTAAAAAAATAAATAAATACATAAATAAAAGGCACTAGTATTTAATTCCATTTTTTTTAACATTAGCAGAATAAAGAGAAAATATAGGTAAGTTAAACAGACTTGTGTTCAAATACTGTTTATACCATGAGTAGTTGTATAATGTGGGGAATTTTCTTCCCTCTCTGCATCTTGGGTTTCTAAACTGCATAATGGGGATAATACAACCTATTTCAAAATAGGTTAAAGGTTCTTTCTAGCTTTTTCTTACAACTTTATTGTACTTTCCAATTTTTTAGTATTATAATCAGAAAAGCGCAATAAGCATTTTTTTTAGAAAATTCCCACTTCACAAAGTTATAGTGAAAATAGTTATCTATTAACTTGCAATTCAGGTAGTGTATTAAGTATCTAGTGCTGAGTAAAAAATGTGGTGATGTAAAACAGCAACAATATTGATGATTTCTCTCTGTGGCTCTGGGATTCAGGAGTGGCATATCTGAGCAGTTCTGGCCTGAGTCGTTCACAAGGTAGGTTACAGGCAGATGCAGCCAGAGCAGCACTCATCCGACTAGGGCTGCAGGATGTCCTTCTAAGATGGCTCACGCACATGGCTGGCAAGTTAATGCTGGCAATTAGTTGGAGGCCTCAGCTCCTCCTTGGGTAGATCTTTCCACAGAACTACTTAAGTGTTCCCACGGGCTGGTGGCTGGCTTTTTCCCAGGGCAAGGAATCTAAGAGACCAAAGCAAAAGCTGCATTGCCTTTTATGACTCAGCCTTGGAAGTCACATATTGCCATTCCCACCCATATTCTGTTGGTCCCACGGAGTCAGTGTGAGAGGAAACCATACTGGGCCTGAAAGCAGCCATGTGGGGTTATTTGCACCATGGCAATCAGCCAATGCTACGAATCAGGCTTCTGCTTATTTTGGTTTTGTTGTTCTTTGTTTTTGGAATACTGATTGTTAAACATTTACCAGCACGCAGCTGAATTTAACTGTACATACCTAGAGACAAAAAGAATTACGAAACACAATTACCACAAATTAGCTTCAATAATCATGGTGTTGGTAGTAGTGTTCGTATTATTCTGAGATTGTCTTGTAAGTAGTACAAGATAAACAAATGAGTAATTATGTTGCTATTGTGAAGAACTGGGATTTGGGAGAGTAGGGAAAAGAAGATACAAATGTAACAGAATAACTTAAAAGAAAACCTTAATATTGAATTTTAATCAGAAGTATCAGTGTGAACACATGATGAATTTTAACATAATCATAGAGATGGACTCAGATAAAACCCAACTGTGGGAACTACAGGGCAAATTACAACTTCTTCAACAAAAACAACAAAAATCACATTAAAAATGTCTATTGATTAAAAGAGACATAAAAGATATTTAACCAATCTCATTGTATGGACTTTTTCGATCCCAACTCACACCAAAAAGAAAAAAAAGAAAAGAAAAGAAAAGAAAAGGAAAGGAAAGGAAAGGAAAGGAAAGGAAAGGAAAGGAAAGGAAAGAAAAGAAAAGAAAAGAAAAGAAAAGAAAAGAAAGAAAGAAAGAAAGAAAGAAAGAAAGAAAGAAAGAAAGAAAAAGAAGGGAGTGTCTGAGCAGAGAGCATTCTGAAGACAGTTAAGGAAACATGAATAATCACGGAATATGCAATGTTATTAGGGATTTTCTGTTGATTTTGTGTGATTATGGTATATTATTGTATGTATTGTGATTATGCTTTAATAGCATAGTCTTTGTCAATTAGAAACACATCCTGAAATATTTATATATAAAATAATATTACAGATATGCCTAGGATTTGTTTCAAAATAACTAGGGGGAAGATTAATAAGAGGAGATATAGAAAAATAAAATTGGTCATAACTGATCATTGTTGAAGCTTAGTGATGGGTACATGGGAGGTCAATATATTATTTATGTATTTCTTTATTTTATGGAAATTTTTCAAACATTTTCTAAGGTTACAATTCCTACATCCCTATACCTACTGACTGGATGTTGCTTTCCCCAAGTTTCCTTTAAAATTATGGGGACAACTAGCAGACTTACTATGGTCATCATTTTGTAATACATCCAAATATCAAAGCATTACAGTGTACATCTGAAATTAACATAATATTATACCTCAATAAGAAATATATAAGCATATTTTTATGGAGATAAGTATCTGTGGATGTTTTTACTGTCATCATCTCCTAAAAATTATTTACTAAGTGCCTCATGTAAGGGCCTCAATTTAACAAAATTTACAAATTATCAAAGTATAGACAGAAAGCCATATTGAATTAGTTTGGAAAAAAAAACACAACTCAATAGAGTCAATTTATAGACCAAAAGACCTTGGCAGCAATTAATGAAATGCTTAATTAGGAGCTGCAAAACACTCTCCAAATAATAAACAATTGGAACTTCTTACAAAGTCACATACCTTTAAAAGAGTTATTGCTGCTGTGTAATAACATTATATAAGCCCACATAGAAGGATTCTTTAAAACATCTGGAATGCAACCACATCTGCTACAGGTGAACAAACAGAGCCTCCATAAAACCGAGGAACAGACTGAACAGGCTGATTGACCCGAGGGTATTTGTATGACTAGCCCATGAAGGGGAGGCACAAACAGTACTTTTACCCACAGTGCATTTTTCAAGAAAATTAAACCTCAAAAAAACTACAAAGAGGCATCAGCCCAAACCATCCCCATTTGCTTTAGGTGTGAAATACCCTTTCCCAATTCAGACAGACAGCAAATATTTAACAAGGAAAGAAGAGAAGCAGGTGCAGAATTTGGGCAATCGGTAAGAACTCCTCCTCGCACCATGGTGAATCATCAGGGAAATGTTCAGGTCAGTGACCTTCAGACACAGATAGTGCTTTTGAGCATTATAAAAAGCAGGAGGCATTTTAGGAAGCGATCTACTGCTGGCCCCCAGCCCCAGAGTTCCAACCAAATAAAAAACCCACACACCATAGTGAGGCGGTGGTAAGAAACCTCGGCCATCAACCAAAGTAAGTAATGCAAGTAAACCCGGAAAGTGTCTGGAAGCCAGACTTCAGGTGAGAATCAACAAAATGTTGGCTTTTGAGCTCCTAGTTAGTGTCCTTAAATCCTCAAGTCATGAAAGGAGCACAGTTTTCTGAATGACTCCAAGCTAATGTCCCTGCAAATAACTCTATTGGGCCAATTGCATCAGAACAAACTTGAGATGCTGATAAATACAGACCCCCTAAACAGAACGGCCAGTGTAAGTAGGGAATCCAAATTTTTAAGAAACCCATTAAAATTTCCATGCCCACTAAACTTTAAAAACCACTGGACTGGGCCAAGCCTGAGCAGTGAATGTTATCACAGATCGTAAAATGCCCAACAGCAGAAACAAATGCTTATTATGTTTCCATTATGTAAAGCGTATATGAAATTATTTTTGTAATCCCATGTGTCATATTCAACAAAACTTGGTGGGAGTAGGGCTGGAGGTTATTCAGGGTCAGAGATGCTAACTCCCTCTCATCTTCTTAGGCTTCTTATTTTTTTAATCTCTTGAGTCATCCAGGTTAAGTGTTCATATTTAAAAAAAAAAAAAAGGTTAGGTCACTTTAATTGATTATCATGGTAGAGAGTATATTTAAACATCTAGGACAAAGGGACATTCATATTGCCTGTTATGGAAAGACTAAACCTCACTCAGATTAGAGGGTACAAGCAAGAGCTAGAATTGGGTTGAAGTTCCGCTTATCAGCTGGGTAACTTTAGATGGTTCACCTAAACGTCTGAGCATGTTTTTTTTGTTTACATTGAGAACAATGAAAATATCTACCAGGATTAGATGAAGTATTGTATGTAAAAGCCTTTTGATATCTGCTGAACAACTGAGCATAAATTGCTATAATCATCCATTCCTCCAGGATCATTCAGTCACATCAGCAATACTGAGCATCCACTGCCTGCAGACGCTGTGGGGTAGACACTGGGTCATCGCCATTCACATAATCAAATGTAATACTGACATGACTGTGACAGCCAGGGAGGGGTCCCCCTTCCCAAAGGGATCTGTGACAATAGGGACTGGAGGGAATTCTTGAGCTGGGAGAGAGACAAGCTCAATGTGGTGTTTGTTCTGTGCCTCCCATGGGAGGACAGTCAATACAGGATAATCAGTCTCCTGAAACCACTGGTATTCTCAGGACACTGAGAATTCTATGGAAAACCTGGGTCAGGCTCTCTACTGATAGAGACATGTAGGGGGCCATCCAGCTTTTAAGTCAGCAAGCGACTAGAAGAAGATAGTATATTAAATTACTGATTTAGGGATTTAAAAGAAGGTACTACCATCTCCTTATCTGTACTCAACTGGCAGACTTTTGACTTTTCAAAAACTGACTGCTCTGTATTTCTCAGGAACCAATCAGTGTCAGTGATGTGGCTTTCCCGTTGCTCTCTATGGCTAAGTGGGCATAACTGAGCTGGGTGGACTCAGAGAACTCCACTGGGCTGGCTACAGTGCCCAGGTCACCCCTGTCCATATCCTTTCCCGCCCTCCCTGTCCAGGAGTCCTATATCCTAAGCCTTTCCTAGCAGTGGGAGAAAACTAATAAATCACTAACCTGATTTGATTTAGTTTAATGTTTTACTCCTTGTAGTGCTGTGTGCAATTTGAAAAAGGAAACCATAAGAATATATTCCTAGGGATGGAATTTCAGGAGGGAATTCCCGAGGGAAAGGAGAGAGATGTTTTGGGTCCCCAATCACATTGGTGAACGACTATGCTCGCAACCCCAGAACTAAGAGCCAAGCTAATCCAGTCTCACTCCCTAGTCATAATTGGAACTTTGTCACTCCCAGTGCTAGACAGTCATGCACGGTGGTCATTGTTGACATCTGGTCATTTCTTTCTTCAAAGGGAGTCAAAACTCACCATTTTCCTGGATTTCCCCTACCTCCAACCCCAGTCATTTTCTGATGAAGAACCACCTTCACTTTCCAAAAATGGTTAAGAATGTCCCAATGGATTGAACCTGGCATGGCTGAGGGAAGCACTGAGAATGTAAGTCCTTGTTAGGAACAATAGCCAGTCTCTTTCTCCCTGGGATTTCCCTAATTGCCTCACCTCTTTCAAGGCTTTGCTCTAATCTCACCTTCTCATGGGGTCTACCTGGAGCAATCCTGTTGAACACTGCACCCATTCCTCACCCCTTGCCTGCACTCCTGTTTTCCCTTCTCCTTCTGCCATAACATGTATCAACATTGAAGACACTATAACATCTACATGCTTATTTTGTCGACTGTTCATGTCTTTCTTCTCTCACTGGTTGTAAGCTTCATGAGGGCAGGAATATTTATTTTGTTCATCAATATATGTCCAGTGCCTGACACATAGTAGGCATTCCATAAAGAGTTCCTATTAATAATAATATAATACAGGGCCAGCCGAGTGGCTCAGTTGGTGAAGAGCTCGCTCAAGCGTGTGAGCTGAGCTCTGAGCAACAGCAGTTCAATGCCCAGCCCGAGCTGAGCTGCTGCTAAACTGCCAACAGGTGACAGGATGGCTCAGCTAAAAAAAAATTTAAAAAAAGAAAAAAAAAAGATTAAAAAATATATATAATACATTAATTTAATGAATAATTAAATTGAATTAATGATATAATAGTCGTTAATAATAACAATGATTGTATGTTATTGATGGGTAATAAGGATATTGAAAAACTATAGCTGTGAACTGAAGACGAGAGGTAAAGGGGAAAGGAGGGTATACACTGGGCTGGACACCACACAGGCACTCAGGTTTATGAATATTGTTCTCCCTGTTCCCCGCAGAGTTTCTAGAACAAGGACCTTTACCTGACAAGTCCCAACCTAACAGTCAGCCGGAAGGCCGGGCCTGGGTGGCAGCCAACGGGAGAGCTGGAACATGTCGTCTCCCCAAGGCTCCTGGAAATTCCTACAGGGAAAAAGAAATATTGCCTGGGTCATAGACTTACACCCTATGTGACCCCTCCGCCACACCATCCCAGGTCACTAGGAAAACCTGAAAGGTTTTCAGAAACTAAAAGGAGCTCTGCCTCAGTAATCCCAGGGAAGTTGCAGACTGCTCACCTTGGACCTTGCAGCAGGCCCAGAAGCAGCTTCCGAGTCTATCACCGCCTGTGATAAAAGTAGACACATCGAGCATGAGTCTGAGCTATTAAAACTGCACTAAAAGCCACATATATGAGCAAACGGAGCCCATGAGACAGGAGCAGGCTTGCTGGAAAAATCATTGTCTCAAATAAAGTCTAAAACAGTAACATCAGCACTTCGTATCCTCCTGTCTTCAGCACTGGAAGGTAGAAAAAAATCTGAAAGGGCACATACTAAATCATTACCTCTGGAAGAAGAGATCATAGAAGAGGAGCATGATGCTTTAAAATTCATGCACTTCCAAATTGTATAAATTTGTCAAAACAAGCATGGATTACTTTTGTAATTTAAAAAAATTAATCATGCCTCTTTTAAAAAAAAGAGTTCTATACTGGAGGATGAAAGTTGGCTTCTTAGTAGATAGATGTGCCATAACTGTATGGAGATTCTCAGTGAGATGTGATTCCCAGCTGTTCCAGGGGGAAGCACGGAAAAACACATATAGCTCATCGCCTGGTGGACATCACTGTCACATCCTCACAGGAACCAGAGTTTTGCCTCTCAAATGGGGCTCCACACCTGCGACTCTTCAGTGTGTCTTTAGCCTCCATGAAGCCACTTGCATGTGACTGCTCCCCGAGCAGTTTTGCTCTGGAAGGCAGACTGCCCAAGGTCACGGCTGTCCCAGTCTACCTCAAATGAGTCCTTGTTTGTAGGACGCCGGAGTCCTGCTGAACAAACTGGTTTAAGCCCTCGAGCCCTGTTCCAACGGGATACAGCAAAGGGCTTCATGAGAAGTCATGTCTGGAAGCAGGAGGAAAATATTGAGTAATATGAGCAGCCTGACCCAGAGGCTGGCTGTGGTGTGTAACTAGACATCCTCCCTGAGGCAAGGCAGGGCGTTGGGTCATGCTACCTGGGTCCACAGAACCACAGTGGGGCCCATTCACAAAACCACACCAGAGCTGGACAGGCTCCATGCTGAGGGCACCTTTTCCACAATGTGGCAATGTAGACATGTAACCAGAAAGCGTCTATGTTTGCCTGTGGTCAGTGTCTGTGACTGAGAATGAGACAAGGCTGGCATTGCACAATGACTTTCAGAGTTGGAAGGGACTTATGTGGTGTATTCAGAGGGTGATTTCAATCTGGGTTTCACAGAGCCCCAGGGGTCAGAGCAGGAACCCAGGGGGACAAGGGTGAGGCTGAGGGGGCTCTGAGCTGTCCATACTGGCTTCATCAAGAGTCGTTTAACATTTATCTATTATATATCTATTTACAATATATTTATTTTATCATTTATCTGTTTTATTCCAGACAGATCTGTGGTCCAACCTCAGCATGAAGTCATGTTCAAAGAAACAGCTGTCCATCAAAAAATATAACCCAAAACAATTCCTATCACAACTAGGCCTCTAAAGAAAAAGCCAAATATGCAGAGTACATCCTTAGTGAGCACCAAGGATGTTTTTAAATGCCATTACTCCCAACCCTTGTCATTCTCAATACCTTCCACCTGGACGGCAGGTGCTACCTGAAATCTTACTCTCTATCCTACTCTCGAAGCCAGACCAAACACGCTCCACAACATCCAGCCTGTCGGACTCACCCACCAACCCTCTTCCCTTCTCTAGCTCAGTCCTCTATTATGTAGCTCAGCTTAGCCCCTCTGGCTTCACTGATTGGTTTGGGGTTATTTCCCTCATGGCCCATACAGGAATGATCAGACACTGGTGTAGCAAATATGAGTCTTTCTACTTTACAAGGTAAGGAAAACGGAGAAAGACTCAATTCTCATAGAGTGTCATTCTTCCCCTTGTTGCATTAAGGTCTCATAGAAAAGAAAAAAAAATCACTTTTATAAGGATGCCACTGGGGCCGGCCGAGTGGCGCGGTGGTTAGGCGCTGGCTTGGGAAGCCAGCGGCCCCGGTTTGGGTCCCACATATGAGGGCCGGTGACACTGCCCTCAAAAATAAATAAATAAATAAATAAATAAATAAATAAATAAATAAATAAATAAATAATAAAAGCATATCCTTAAAATAAAAAAAAATAAAAAAGGATGCCACTGATCCAGTCCATTCTAAATGGCGTCTCTGAGAAAATTGTAACTGATAACCATTCTGCCTCTATTCATTAAATGACAAGGGGTTCATTACTTCACAAAGCAATATGCATAATGTTTAGGCAGCTTTCATCTGTGCAAGTTCTTCCTTAGAAAGATTTTTGACAGGGTTTAAGGTCTGGCCAAAGTTCCTTCTGCTTCAAAATATTTCTCTCCATCAACCAGAAGAAATGTCTCCATATCTAAAGCTCCCACAAGGCCTTCCCAAGGACTGATTAAATAGAAATATATTCCCCCCAACGGGTAAGTCCTTCTCTCACTAACACCAGCCTCATTCTCTGAAGTCATTGCTCAACTCTGCTAGCCAGGCAATCAGTGATACCTTGAGATTTGGGGTTGGGAGTAAAGAAGGAAAAAATTCCAAAGTATGAGGTGACCAGAGGCAAGTCCCAGAGACAACCCACAGCCTAGTGGAGGAAAACTGGAGCTCTAGGAAGCGATGGAGCAAAGACAAGCAGTTGTAGAGACCCACTGCCCAAGCCCTCCACCCCCAGAGTAACCGGCTTTGAACCACCAGACTCACCATCCAAGAAGCCCTGAGCTCTCTAGTCAACACTGTGGTTCCAGGCATCCTTTTGGAGTGGGGTACTTTCGGGGCACATCCTCAGCAAATATTCCTGACCTGGCAAACTCACCAACTCTTCTCTTCTGTAACAAGCCCACTTGCCAGCTCATCACCAGGTTCCAAGTGCCCCACCCATGCTCTTCTCCCAGCTCTGCCTTGTGCTTCCAACTTCTAGCCCTGCCCTGCTGCTCACCTCTCACCGCCTAGTGGGCAGCAGGGCCTTGTCCTGACCCAGTACAGTCTGCCCTGACCCAGCCCATGATCCAATACGCCGGGGCTCCCCAAAGACTCTCCCCTCAGCTAGCCCTCATCTTCCCTCACTTGTCTCTAATTTCTCCTCACCAACTATACCAGGTGTCCCTGCCTCTGACAAACTTGAGTCACCTAACAGTTTTACCTAGGGATGCCTTTCCTGCCTAACATGACAAAAATCACACTGCTGAATCCTCTCATTCTCAAGGCTCTCAGAAAGTTGTTAACTGATTAAATGAATACATGAGTGAATGGACAATTAAATGCTTTATAAGATTAGGGAGAACATGTTGTGTAAACTACCAAATAGAGGTTTCCTTGCTTGACATCACTGTTCAACAATGACAACACAGCAGTGAATACCTTATGAGTTCAATGCCCATCATGCATCTGTTTTTGGAGCCTTGGACTCCAGGAACTATGGACATTCGTGGTTTTTGTCTGGTCAACATCCATTCCCCTTCTTCTGCTTTTCCTCAGATATTGCCACTGTGACTAAGACGTGAGCTAATGGTCCACTTGGGCCGTCCAGCCTCTCTCCTCTAGGGATTTGCATCTTGAGTTGAGTGACTCAAGAATGAAAATAACTGGAGCAAATCCATCCTGAATTCTGCACCCTGTACAGACTGACCAACTGTCTAAGATGCATTGTGGCATAACATGGGTTCTGGAACCAAGTCGCCCAGGGCTGAACATGGAACTACCATTTATCATCCACACGTCTTTCGATTATTTAAGGTTACTTAATTCACTGTCTCTATTTCCTTTTCTGTATAACAGTGATATGCAATGTCCATCAGGGGTCTTCTCAGGTTCAAATAAAGAGTCCAACTCAGAAGACAGCAATAGGCTTTCATGTGACATCAGTTTACTCAGAAGCATATCAGACATTCTTCTTCAGGACAGGAGCCCTTACAATAATCCACACAATAGGCATCAAGTACAAGGAGCCAACATCCGCATCAAGTGGGACCCCTTCCCTGCTTTCCCCCTTCATACAATTTCATAGACATAGTTTGCAGGTCCCCACATAAAGAGTTGGAAAAGTCAGAGAAACCCAAATTGATAACTTCCTGACAGGTATTTATAGTTTTCCCAGTCCAGGAGCCATTAACCAATCAGGAGTCAGCAATGCTGCCTAGCATTATGGGTGACACATATTATTATATCTGGTTTCCAGAGGTGGTTAACCAAAGGTCAGATTGTCATGTCACAGGGGAATTGGGTTTTATTAACCCTTTTGCCCACAGGATAGTAATGGTACCCACCTTACCGCATTCTTGTGCAGGTCAAACGAATTAGTATGTGTCAAGGGCTTAGCACAAGGGCAGGGACATAGTAAGCAGTCAATAAATGCTAGCTATTATTGTAGATTTCTGGAGCTGCCGATGTTTTCTCTCCTTTACAAGTTCTAATTATTCAGGCTTTGCTCCACTTCTCTTAGCTACCACCAGTCCTTCCAATAAATTGAACCTTTGGTTAAGTTGATCAGAATAACTTTCTTGTGCAACTTATCAACCCTAACTACGCTGGAGTAGCCACAGGAGAAGGACCCTGTCTGATCCAGGTAGTCTAACCTGACCTGACTCCCAGGACCTCTCCTAAGTGCCAGAGTTCCAAAATTACCACAGGAGAGCCTGAAACATCCAACGTCACCCTAGCCCAAAGTGACATGGAACCTGAAGCTGACATGGCTTCCAGCCCGGAGCCTAAGGTGACTTTGTCATCAGGCATGAAAAGGGGAGAAGCCATGTTCCTCTCTTTACCTTACTCTGAGATCTTAGGTCTGTGTGTTTATTAGTGACTTGAGGGCAGAATGTTGTCAGAGAGCAGCAGTCTCAGTAAGTTGTTTCAGAGAAGGGACGCTGTCACAGCTGCTCATCAGGGACCAGGGAGCATAAACTCATGTAAACAAGACCAAGATGCTTCTGCAGCATGGCTCTCAGCCAGAGCACAGACTTCAGTACAGGGAGGAACGGGTTACAGGAAACCTGTCCCTAAAGGAGACACACCACAAATGACACATGCATTTCTTTCTCCTGCCATTCAGTGAATAGAAATGATGGTATCAGCAGACCTGTGCCCCTCTGTTTCCTTGAGGCAACTGACTGCCGTAGAAGGAGGATGACTCACTTGAAGGCTCTTCTCCTCCTGTCTCCTGTTTAGGGTCATGGTGTCTGGTTTTCTGAATTGATAATTCCTCCCCTTGTCCCAGCTTCCCCAAATCCCTTCCCTCCAACACCCTGCATCACGTCTGGATTCCACCTCCTATTTCTGACACTCAGACTAAAACACGCAGAGCACAAAACCAAGGCAGTTTTCCTTTCCTGGGCCTCGTTGGGTAACAGTTAACTGGATTTCTTGCAAAAGTAACTTTTCGTGCCTGCTCTCTAGGTCTAAAGAATAGTGCCTGAGAAGAAGCCTTCTTTAGAAAAGGTAAGAGGGGGCCAACGGAGGGGCTCAGTTGGTTAAGAGCTTGCCCAAGAGTGTGAACTCTGAGCAACAGGGTCGCCTGTTCCATCCCCGGCCCGCGCTGAGCTGCTGCTGAGCTTGCAGGATGGCTCAGCTAAAAAAAAAAAATAGAAAAGAAAAAAAAACAGAAAGAAAAGGTGAGAGGATAAACAGAAACAGAAAACTGACAAGTGTCGTGATTTATATAGGCCAAGTCTCCACTGCCATCTTCCCTTTCAGAGCGAGTGTCAGAGAGGTGCAGCCCACCTGTGCCACCCACTGGGCTCAAACTTGTTCGTGCTGCTGTTCTTCCTGATATAGACTGGAACTTCCCCAAGTGACAGTCATTTTCCTCATAACAGACCCCTGCCTGTACTATTAGTTACCTATTTATTTCAAAAGTAATCCCATCCCTTTTTAAACATAAATTCCTAGTTACCCTTCCAAATTCAAAATATCCATACAGTCATAAATTCAATGTGTTATTAGTTCCTTAACAAACACTTACAAAACTCTTACAGTATGTCAGGCCCTACTTCAAGTGCTTTACAAATGTGAGCTCGCTGAATCCTTACAACAACCCTGTGAGGTAGGGGCTGCTGTTATCCCCATTTTACAGATTAGGAAATTGAGGCCTAGACTGACGAGGAAGAAATCACCCAGTGTGTAAGTAGAATTAGGACTAGAATCCAGGTCTGACGGTTCCAGAACTTCAGTTTAACCTCCATTAACCACTAAACAATTCTGCCTTTTTAAACATAGATAAAAATAATCTATTAAAATGTTTTCGTTTTAATTCATGTACCACCTAAAAGTATCTTATACACAACCAGTGGTACCTATCACTGTGAGAAATACATACACTGGGAGAAATACTAGAGGAGTGGAAAGAACTCTGGATTTAGGGAAGATACTTCATTTAAATTCCTTCCCATGATTTACTTGCTGTGTGACCACATTGTCTGACCTGTGTAAGCCTCAGTTTCCCCACATGTTGACTATGGATAATAATCCCTATTTCTCTCACAGGAGGTGGTAGAGACTAAAGAATTCCTACCATCACAAGTGCTTTGGAAAATATTATTGCCATGAGTCAACATCATCCCCTCCGATGACGAATAAATGTTTAAAATAAAGGAAATGGTGCCCCGACTTTTTCATTACAAGCAGTCCTTGCTGGTTGGAAAATCTTTCAAATAAAAAGTAGATCCTTATGTTCCTTTGTGCTGTGCTATAGAGGTTGTTGCAGCTGCCAATTCAAAATAAATTACTTCGTGAAGTCTGTTTATGTTATTCCACTACCTGATGACTTCCTGTGTATAACATTCAAATGTGAGCATCTCAGCCAAAGGCCCATAAAACCATTTCCCCTACACTTCACACTCAGCTGTGCTAAACATCTGCTTTTCTTGGCCACCTGAGTTGATGAGTTTTACTTTGCTCCATGGTGAGGTCCAGGTGTCAAGCGAGGACCCAGACATTTTCATCCCGCATTGCTTCAAGAGGGGTCTGGGTTTATAGCCCCATTTCCCCATAAGAGATGGTGGCAAGGAGACATTGCAGCTGGGCTTCATCACCCTCCATCAATGGCCATGACTTTTTTTTTTTTTTCAAGGTAGCAGGCAGGGCCTAAGGTTGGATTCTCGCACTTTCAGCCAGGTTGGAGCTGTGGCCATCTGGGAAGATGGATATGAATATAAGCCCAAATGAGGGAACTTTGGGTTTTCATTCTTTGGGAGCTCCTACAACTTAAAAGTCCTTTGAGTCTTCACCCTGGGAGTAACGTGTTTTCTAGCCTGAGCCCGTGAGTATGGACACGGATCTGTTCCCTATTTCCTTCTGTTCCTCTTCGTTATCAATGTGAAATAAGAATAAGCAATGTAATGCTCATGGGGTGTTTTGATATCCTAATGGAACAGTAATCTGTAAGGAATTAGTGAAATCCTGAGATCACGGAGGCCTTTGGGGGGGAGGGGTGGTCCAACAATCCTTCATTGTCAAAGGACTTCTTTGAGCCCTGTGCCCATTTTTACCTTAGAGAACACATCTCGGTATATCAGAGAACATCACCTGATCATTGTGAAAGGAGAGGCAAGATAAATACAGAGGAAACATCTCCTAAATCCCACCTGGCTTGTCTCTGTGCCTCTGTCGGCTGAACCAGAGCCTCCTACCATAGAGAGAAAGCAACTCTCCTCCTAAAACGATACAGGTCGTATTTTGAAGACCAGAGCTCATTAAAGAAATGATTCAACATGTTGCAGCTGCACCAATACACTGCTATCTCAGGTGCTGCCTGTCACACCTTTTGTATTTAATAACACGTGGGCCTCCCTGGTTTGGTAACGCCTCAAAGGATGGCGGCACAAATGGAGAACGGATCAAGAGAACAAGCTTGCACTCTGTCCTGAAAGGGGATTTACACACAGGTTACTGTCTATCTGACACGCTTCCATATATTTGGATCCCACCAGGAGTTTTCCTAAACCACTCCTGTTGCCTGTCTGGCAAGAAAAGATCACTTTTTTTCAATGGTCCTGGTTGACTATAAAGGAAGGTATTAACTGCTTGGGTTTTTCCCTTCAATCATCCCTTTATTGCAGGACTGTATTAAGAAGTGTTGTTCTTTTTTCTTTTAATTGGCTTCAAAATGTTACCTGTTCTCCCCCACGTCTCCCAATGCCAGTCACTTTCCATATCACCCACCTACCTCCCAGGCCCACACATCTCCCTATGCCTCTAACTTTCAGCCTCTAGATGCAGACCCACCATTATGTACTGGAGATGACCGTTCCAGGCATTGTGTTAGACAGTTCACATGCATAATGCCATTGGATCCCCGAAAAACTGCAATAAGCAAAATAACCCAGACAGACAGAGGTCACAAACCTTGCAATGGTCGATGCGAGATTTACACCTGGGTCTTCTCCAAGTCCTACAAGCTTTATACTAAATGAACTCCTTCAACTTCTCTTCCCTCTGTTCTGAGTTATCTCAATTAGTGTCACTAATTACAGTTGACCCTTAAACAACACAGGTTTGAACTGCGCAGGTCCACTTATCTGCAAGGTTTTTTTTTTTGTTTTTTTTTTCAGTAGTTAGCCCTTCCTATCTGAGGGTTTCACATCCACAGATTCAACAAAGCACTGGTTGAAACAGTATTTATGCATCCCCAACCTCAGATTCCCAACTGGGCATGGAAAAATACCGTTTTGGATCCATGGCTGGTTAAATCCAGGAATGTGAAGGGCCTACTGCAGAGTCAAAAGTTATACACAGCGTTTCAACTCTGTGGAGGTCGGTGCCCCTAACTCAGCTTTGTTCAAGAGTCAACTGTATTTACTCTCCTCTTTGCAATAAATGTCCTCTCTCCTTTCCATCCATGCTTAGAAACGATGCTCCAGGGCCTGTCTTCCTTGCATCTTGTGCTTTTTTCCTTCCCACTGACTTCCTCCTACTCCTTTCCTCTCACAGCCAAATTCCTGAAAAGCCAACTACATTCTTCCTGTTGTTCAATTCCTATCTGCTGCTCATGCCCTTGAAATTGCGCACCAAAAGTGCAGCCTGATTGTGCTGCTAGTCTTTTCCATTATTTTACCACTTTCTGATTCCACCTGAACCTCAATCAAATAAGCACATGCTGATCTGTATGTCAAGAGGAGATACATATCCAGAGACACATTTTTCTCCACGAATTTTTCAAAGCATCTTACTATTTTTCTAGGTCTTTTGTTTTCCCTTTAGTTGTTTTTTTTTGTTTGTTTGTTTGTTTTGGTTTCTTTTTGTTTTATTTTATTTTATTTTATTTTTAATTAGTTTCAGGTGTACAACACAGTGCAATAGTTATACATTTTACCCCTCAAAGTGACAACCCCCCACCCCCAATACACCACCCCACTCCCCCCCATATCATATATATCTATTACTCTTCCTCCGACTCTCTTCTACAGTATAATCCACATCCCGTGACTATCTATATATATTCAATTACAGTAGGTATACCACCTCCGCTTTAGTAATACAGTGCAGTGATCAAACCTCTACTCCATCCATGAAATGGTCTCCCTAACAAGACCTATGATCATCTGACATTCCACAGAATATTTACAACATTATTAATTATATTCCCCAAACTGTTTTTCCTATCCCAGTAGCAATATTGTAGTTGCCTATTTTTGCTGTCTAATCCCTTCCCCTTCTCCCTCATCACCATTCCCCTCCCAATTAGCAACCCTGATTTTTCCTCTATATCTATGAGACAGTTTCTGTTTACTTTGCTCATTCATACAGTTTTTCAGATTCCGCATATGAGTGAGATCATATGGTATTTGTCTTTCTCTGACTGACTTATTTCACTCAACATTATAGTCTCTAGGTCCATCCATATAATTGCAAATGGCACGATTTCATTCTTCCTTATAGCGGAGTAATACTCCATTGTATAAATATACCACAGTTTCTTAATCCAGTCATCTACTGACGGGCATTTTGGTTGTTTCCAAGTCTTAGCTATTGTAAATTGTGCTGCTATGAACATAGGGGTGCATAACTTTTTTTGAATAAGTGTCCTGGTTTTTTCAGGATAAATACCTAGGAGTGGAATTGCTGGGTCAAACGGTAGCTCTATTTCCAGTTCTTTGAGATACCTCCATACTGACTTCCATAGTGGCTGCACCAATCTGCAGTCCCACCAACAGTGCAGCAGGGTCTCCTTTTCCCCACAGCCCCGCCAGCACTTGTTGTTTGTTGATTTGCTGATGATAGCCATTCTGACTGGAGTGAGGTGGTATCTCATGGTGGTTTTTATTTGCATTTCCCTAATGACCAGTGAGGTTGAACTTTTTTTCATATGCCTGTTGGCCATCTGTATGTCCTCTAGAGAAATGTCTCTTCATATCTTCTGCCCATTTTTTAATTGGGTTGTTTGTTTGAGTGTTTTATAAATTTTGGATATTAACCCCTTATCAGATATATCATTGGCAAATATATTCTCCCATTCAGTAGGCTTCCTTTTTGTTTTATTAATGGTTTCCTTTGTTGTGAAAAAACTTTTAAGTCTGATATAATCCCATATGTTCATTTTTTCTTTTACTTCCCTTGCCCGTAGGGATGTATCAGTAAAAATATTGCTCCGGGTAATGTCTGCAAATGTACTCCCTATATTTTCTTTTAGGATTTTTATGGTTTCAGGTCTTACATTTAAGTCTTTAATCCATTTTGAATTTGTTCTTGTATAAGGCGTAAGGAGATGATCCAGTTTCATTTTTTTGCATGTGTCAGTCCAATTTTCCCAGCACCATTTATTGAATAGACTATCTTTTCTCCAGTGTAAATTCTTGCTTCCCTTGTCATAGATTAACTGTCCATAAATGCTTGGATTTATTTCTGGGCTCTCTGTTCTGTTCCACTGATCGATGTGCCTGTTTTTATGCCAATACCAAACTGTCTTGATTACTGTGGCCTTGTAGTAGGTTTTGATGTCTGGTAGCGTGATCCCCCCGACTTTCTTTTTATTTCTCAGAATTGCCGAGGCTATTCTGGGTCTTTTATGATTCCATATAAATTTTAGGATTATATTTTCTATTTCTGTGAAAAATGCCCTTGGTAGTTTGATAGGAATTGCATTGAATCTATATATTGCTTTAGGCAGTATGGACATTTTAACTATATTAATTCTTCCTATCCATGAGCATGGTAGGTGTTTCCATTTATTTGTATCTTCTATGATTTCTTTCTTCAGTGTCTTATAATTTTCTGAGTACAGATCTTTCACTTCTTTGGTTAAATGTATTCCTAGGTATTTTATAGTTCTTGACGCAATTGTAAATGGGACAGTTTTCTTAATTTCTCTTTCCATTAGTTTATTACTGGTATATGCAAATGCCACTGCTTTCTGAACATTGATTTTATATCCTGCTACTTTACTGAATTCGTCTATCAGTTCCAATAGTTTTTTGATGGAGTCTTTGGGGTTCTCTATATACAGTATCATGTCATCTGCATATAATGACAATTTTACTTCTTCCTTGCCAATTTGGATGCCTTTTATTTCTTTTTGTTGTCTGATTGCTGTGGCTAGAACTTCCAGCACTATGTTGAATAAAAGAGGAGAAAGTGGACAGCCTTGTCTTGTTCCTGATCTTAAGGGGAATGGTTTTAGCTTTTCCCCATTGAGTATGATGTTAGCTGTAGGTTTATCATATATGGCTTTTATTATGTTGAGATATGATCCCTGTATTCCCACTTTGCTAAGGGTTTTTAACATAAATGGCTGTTGGATTTTGGCAAATGCTTCTTCTGCATCTATTGAAATGACCATGTGATCTTTATCCTTCATTTTGTTGATGTGGTGTATCACATTAATTGATTTACGGATGTTGAACCAGCCTTGCGCACTAGGGATGAATCCCACTTGATCATGATGTATGATCTTCTTAATATATTGCTGAATTCTGTTTGCTAATATTTTATTGAGAATTTTTGCATCTATATTCATCAGGGAGATTGGCCTGTAGTTTTCCTTTTTTGTGATGTCTTTATCTGGTTTGGAATCAGGGTGATAGTGGCTTCATAAAAAGAGTTTGGGAGCCTTCCCTCCTTCTGGATTTTTTGGAATAGTTTGAGAAGAATAGGTGATAGTTCTTTTTTGAATGTTTGATAAAATTCACTTGTGAAGCCATCTGGTCCAGGGCTTTTGTTTTTTGGGAGCTTGTCAATTACTGATTCAATTTCCTTGGTAGTAATCAGGGTATTTAGATTTTCTGTTTCTTCTTGCGTTGACTTTGGAAGGTTGTATGCTTCTAGAAAATTATCCATTTCTACCAGATTGTCAAATTTGTTGGCATATAGTTGCTCATAGTAATTTCTTAGAATTTTTTGTATTTCTGTGATGTCTGTAGTCATTTCCCCTCTTTCATTCCTGATTTTGCTAATTTGAGTCCTCTCTCTTTTTTTTTTGATGAGCCTGGCTAGAGGTTTGTCAATTTTGTTTATCTTCTCAAGAAACCAGCTCTTGGTTTCATTGATCTTTTGAATTGTTTTTCTGTTCTCTATATTGTTTATTTCTGCTCTGGTCTTTATTATCTCCTTTCTTGTACACCCCTTGGGCCTCTTTTGCTGTTCTTTTTCCAGTTCCCTTAGGTGTAAGGATAACCTGTTGATTTGAGATTTTTCTTCCTTCTTTAGGTAGGCTTGCACTGCTATAAACTTCCCTCTTAGGACTGCTTTCACAGCATCCCAGAGATTTTGGGTCGTGGTGTTTTCATTATCGTTTGTCTCGAGGTATCTTTTGATTTCCTCCTTGATCTCATTTGTGACCCACTCACTATTTAATAGCATATTGTTTAGCCTCCATTTATTTGTCAGCTTCCCGGATTTCTTCTTATAATTGATTTCTAGTTTCATAGCATTGTGGTCAGAGAATACAGTTGAAATGATTTCAATCTTCTTAAATTTATTGAGACTTGTTTTGTGGCCTAACATGTGGTCTATCTTAGAAAATGTTCCATGTGCACTTGAAAAGAACGTATATTCTGTAGCTTTGGGATGAAATGCTCTGAAAATGTCTGTTAAATCCAGCTGATCTAATGTGTCATTTAAGGTCGCTGTTTCGACATTGATTTTCTGTCTGGAGGATCTGTCCATTAGTGACAGCGGGGTGTTGAAGTCCCCTACTATGATAGTGTTACTGTTGATCTCTGTCTTTATGTCTGACAATATCTGTTATATATATTTAGGGGCTCCTATGTTAGGTGCATAGATGTTTACAAGAGTTATGTCCTCTTGTTGGATCGATCCCTTCATTACTATGAAGTGTCCTTCTTTGTCCTTTGTTATATTCTTCAATTTAAAGTCCATTTTACCTGATATAAGTATCGCTACTCCAGCTTTTTTCTCAGTACCATTTGCATGAAATATTTTACTTCATCCCTTTACTTTCAGCCGGTATGAGTCTTTGGATCTGAGCTGAGTCTCTTGTATACAGCATATGCTGGGGTCTTGCTTTCTTATCCATTCAGCCACCCTATGTCTTTTGATTGGAGCATTTAATCCATTTACATTTAATGTGATTATTGATAGGTGTGTATTTATTGCCATTTTGTTATTTGTGTTCGTAGTCTTTCATAGGTTGTTTTTCTCTTCTACTTAAAGAAGCCCTTTTAGCATTTCCTACAAAGCTGGCTTGGTGGTAATGAATTCCCTTAACTTATTTTTTTCTGCAAAGCTCCTTATCTCACCTTCGATTTTAAATGATAACCTTGCTGGATACAGCAATCTTGGTTGTAGGCCTTTATTTTTCATCACTTTGAAAACCTCCTGCCACTCTCTTCTGGCCTGCAAAGTTTCTGTAGAAAAGTCAGCTGATAATCTCATGGGGGTACCCTTGTAAGTAACTTGCTGCCTTTCCCTTGCTGCTTTAAGGATTCTGTCTTTGTCCTTAACCCTTGCCATTTTCACTATAATGTGTCTTGGAGTGGGCCTGTTTGGAATCATCCTGTTTGGAACTCTCTGCACTTCCTGGGCTTGTATTTCAATGTCCTTTGCCAGGTTAGGGAAGTTTTCAGACATTATTACTTCAAATATATTCTCAATCCCTTGCTCCCTCTCTTCTCCTTCTGGTACTCCAATGACCCTTAGGTTATTGCGTCTGATGTTGTCCCCCAGCTCTCTTAAACTATTTTCCATGTTTTTCATTCTTTTTTCTTTTTGTTGTTCCGCATGGGTGATCTCTGCTATTTTGTCTTCTAAGTCACTGATTCGATTTTCTGCTTCATCCAATCTGCTAGTGATTCCATCAAGTTTGTTATTTAATTCAGTAATTGTGTTCTTAAGTTCTAGCTGGTTGGTTTTCATGATTTCTCTATCCTTCTTTATATTTTCATTACTTTCCTTGAACATTCTAATAATCAGTGTTCTGAACTCTGTCTCCGATAGGTTGGTTACCTCTATTTCCTCTATTTCCACTGATTCAGGAAGTTTCTTCTGTTCTTTTATTTGTGTTGTGTTTCTTTGTCTCCCCATTCTGGCTTACTCTTTGTGTATTTTGTGTTTGCTTCACTATAACAGATAGATGTCCCAGATTTCTCAGTCTTTTCTGGGTAAACTTATATGGTGTGTGTCCTTTATATTTGAATTACTGTCTCCCTATTCTCCTGTGCTTGTATCTGAGGTGTTCCTTGTGTCATGCGTCCTCACTTGAAATTTTAGTTTTGATTACTTTTGGTTTGTCAGTAGGTGGGATTGACTCCCAGATTGATTAGCTGTGAGAATCAGCAGCTTCTGCAGTTTATGAGCTGCTGTGAGAGGATTGACCCCTGTGATGAAACTTGGACCCTATGGGTCTTAGTACCTGTAGCAACTTCTTTTTGGGTGTACTCTTGTATGTCAAACCCAGAAATGCTCTGGTTTTATCTAAAGTTGGCCTCCGGGTATGATGATTCTTGTGTGTTTGTTTGGACCCACTGCTGCAGAGTGATTTTAGAGCATAACAGATCAACAAGAACAACCTCGGCAGCCACCAAAGGAAACCAAATGCTTGCACAAGTAAAAAAAACCAACCATCAAACTACAGTCAACTTGTACAGAAATATCAATCATACTAATGAAGAAAACAAACAGAAACAAAACAAAAACCACATACTCAATAATAACAGAAGAGGAAACAAAATAAAATACAATATCCTAAAATAAAAAATAGAATAAACATGAGAAACCGATTAGCTATACCTAAAAAATAAAAAATAAAAATAAACTAAAATAATAATAAAAAAGTAAGAAAAATTAAAAAAATAAAATTTGCAGAAAAAAGGAAAAGAGGAAAAGTATAGCAGTGAGAAGAATGAATAAAATAAGAGAGAAAGTGAGGGTGGGGGAAAAAAGAAAAAGAAAAGAAAGAAAAAGAAAAAGAAAAAGGGAAAAAAAAAAATATATATATATATATATTTGTCTACACACCCATATATATGGACATATATTCACCTATATACACCTATATATATATGCCTATATTAAAAACTACAATATGATTAGAATGAAATAGAAATAAAAACCAAAAACAACCAAGATAAGCAGCCAATAAAGGGAAAACAAAACAGAATAAAACCAAACAAACCAAAAATACCCGTGCTGGTCTTGGCTCAAGTCCACCAAACTCTCTTCAGTTGGTCTGCTGTACAAAAATTCCTGTGCATCTTGTGGGAACAGTAGGCCACCTGATGCCTAGCGTGATCCTGGCACTGCAGGTTTGCTGTACTTGAGTGTGGTTGTGACGTGTGATTGGTGGTTTTTACAAAGTCACTGCCTTTTTGCTTTTGCCTGTCCCAAGGCAGGCTGCACCCCCAAAGGCTCAATGAGTGTCTCTGGGCACCCTTTGGGTTGACAGCCGTGGAGAATTAAAGAATTCCTCACTACCAAAAGCCTGCTGCTAAGAATCTGTTAATTAGTGCCTCAGCAGGTGAACCTGCCCTGCCTCCCAAGCCTTGCCTAAAGGTGGGGGCGGGGTAGGTAGTCTCACTCTGCTGCCTTTACTGGGTGGAAATTCTCAACTCCCTGCAGGTAAGGTTATCTTCCTAGTCTGCCCCTATTGCTCCCTTCAGGAGTCAGTTTAAGACTGTCTTGGCGGGGGCCAAAGTTTGTGGGAGTGGGTGAGTTATTGGTTTTTTTTTGCTTTCTGTTCAAGAGTAGAAAAAGGGAAAAAAAAACACATAAAAATAAACAAAGCCACAGTTCCAACACTGTTTTAAGCTAAGGCCTTTGCCTCTTATGCTCCAGCGGAGTTCCTGCTGCTCTCCCAAAGGGTCTGCCGGGATTTAGGGAATTGCGCGCACCCTACCGTGTGGCCAAGATCCCCGCTCCGCGTCTCTCGGGACCTGCGTCTCCACCCGGCACGCTGCTTGTCCGAGCGAATCTTCTTTTTCCCCTGCTCCCGGGTTCCAGGCTTCTGCCTCGGAGCCGGCGCCCCCGCGCGGATCTCCTGCTGCTCTCCCAAACGGTCTGCCGGGATTTAGGGGACTGCGCGCACCGTGCCGCGTGTCTCCGATCCCCACTCCGTCTCTCGGGGACCTGCGTCTCCGCCCAGCGCGCGCTGCTTCTCCGCGGGCGAGTCCTCTGTTTTCCCCTGCTCCCAGGTTTCAGGCTTCTGCGCTCCGCGGGACCCGGTGGGCACAGAGACTGATCCCTGAACCGGGCGGGTGCAGGGACTGATCTTGCCCTGTCACTGCCGGGCTCTGCACCCTGCTTCCTGGGGACCCGGGAGCCGCGGGTGCAGCTCGTCCCTCTGCACAGTCGTCTCCTCTCTCTCCTCCCGCACTTGCCCGGCCTGAGCTTCTGCCTCAGACCGCAAACCAACGCGCTCTGGCTGAACTCCAGGTGGGCCGCGGGCCGCAGGGAGCGAGCCGGGGAACACTCACCGTGACTCAGCAGCCGCGGGTGCGGGCTGCACCTCACGGTCTCGCCGCCTTCTTCCCTGACTCGCCCGGCCTGCCCGCCTTCCAGCAATCCTTGTGTGGAACTCTTAGTTGCTCTGTGTGATGAGTAGATGTCTCCTTAAAGCGTATTAGAAGTTCAAATTGTGGATATTTCCAGGGGAGATTTCATGGAGCCCTCCTCACAGCCGCCATCTTGCCCCTCCCTCTCTCCCCCTTTAATTGTTAAACAATTGCAGCTACATGAAAGTGAGAACTATGTCTTCTTGTTTTCAGTAGTGGGTCTTAGGACATGCATGCAACCAAATTAAAATCAAACAAAAAACATTTATAGAACTCAAACCGTTTCTACCAAATGGAACCAACTGCACTAGTTCTCTAATATGGAAGCTCCCATAACTTCAGAGAACAGAAACATTACTGAGGAGACAACAATTTCTTTTTTTAAAGTTGGCTAACATTACATAGAAGCCCCACTTTTGCATATTGAGTATTTACTTTTTTTTTTTGAGGGCAGTATCACTGGCCCTCATATGTGGGACCGAACCGGGGCCGCTGGAGAAGCCCCACTTTTCATAGATGAGAAAGAGATGGAAAGAAGAAATTACTAGCTCTGTCAAATTGCTAGCTCTGTGTTAGAAGGAAGGTAAAGAAAAAAACCACTTTGATGCATTATTACTATGAGAGTAAATTGGTAACATTTTTTTTGGAGAAAGATTTATCAATATTTATCAAAATAAAAAATGCATATACTCTGACCCAGCAATTCCACTCTTTCAGAACTAATGCTACAGGTTTACTTGTATCTGCACAAAGAAATGTGTGTTATACTATTCATTTGCAGCATTTAAAAAATCAGGCATCTCAATATCATATGAAATGATCTCCCAGATAAGATATGAAGAAAGCAAAATGCAAAACAATATGTCTAATGCACTAATGTTTATGGAGCTGGGACACACACATACACACTTGCATTTGATAAGACTATAGACCCATAAACACACACGTACACATTTGGAAATGAAAAGATTATCTCTGGCAATTTATACGAGAATATTATCTTAGCTCTTATCTTTGGGGAGAGAAATTAGGAACTGGGGTGGGAAGGAAACGTACTTTCCAACTGCATTCTTTTTTTTTTTTTTTTTCTTTTGAGAAGAGTGTCACTGGCCCTCAAAGTGGGACCCAAACCGGGGCTGCTGGCTTCCCAAGCCAGCGCTTAACCCCTATGCCACTCGGTCGGCCCTCCCACTGCATTTTTATGTACTGATTTAAAACTGTGCCTGGTGTAACTATTAAATTTTAAAAACTTTTTTAAACAAAAAGGAATTTTTAAAAGCTTGTTAACCTGAACGTCTTTATTCCCAATTAAGTGTAAAGAATTTAAACATTTTTTTCCCAGTTAAGTGTAAAGAGTTGCTCTAAGACTTGAGAGGTATGGGTAAGCCAACTCTGAATTGAGATGTTACAGCCACAGATCTAGGATGAAAGAGGCTTTCCTGTTGCCTTGCTGGTTTCAGAACTTTAAAGAAGTGTTGCTATAAAGAAGGCACAAATTACTTAATCCATACACAAGAGCCTGTCTCCTTAGTTCACATTCACACCTCTTAGATCATACAGTGGTCATCAGCTCTACCTGGGAGGAGTTTCGAGGGACAATCTCACAGCTCTGTGAAATAGTTTTCTGTCCTACAGTTTTTGGCTCTCAGAATGCAAGCAATAACATTCACCAGCTACAGTCTAGTCTGTTCCTTTTAGGGCATCTTCAGTCGGTAACACTAAGTCAATATTACTCCATCATTTCAGCTATCCCATTAAACTCTCTAGTCCCAACACTCAGTTGCAAGTTTGTGGTACCACAACAAGTCAAGACCTTCCATTTCTGGCTCAGAATAACTTTGCTATCTTCCCTCAGGAGTCCCCCTAACCTGGCATCTTCTCAGCAATCAACTTCATACCTCAGGAGAGATTCCAGAGACCTCCATCTCCAGGCCATGTAGGGAGCACCCAGAAGACAGCCATTAGCCAACATTCAGGGACTACAGGCAATTCTGGTCCTCGTAACAACTGCTATTGGAGTAGGCAATTTTACAGCAGCCACTGTTGTCAAGTGGAAATAAATTTTTAAGAAGAAGAATAACAGCAGTTCATTGATACTTCAGCTCTTCTGCAACAGCCATCCAGGGGATATCCCAGCCTTAAAGTTCTATCAGTTCAAGCAAAGTTAATGTTTCCACCCCCACAGGGGAACACTCTAGCTCTTCGTCTCTTTTACAAGCAACAGAGGACTTGAGAAGCAGTGACAGCTGAGGACCTGGCGATTGCCAGGTAGCCTGTGATTGAGCAAACACCGAGGAACTAAGGCCCTTCTCTCTGTCTCTGTTTTTCTCACTAGCCTTTCCAACTGTCCCGTAGGTGTGGTAAATCCAAATGCGTAATTCTCAAAAACCATAACTCACTCTTTCTCTGGGTGCCAAACAATCATAGAAGGCTAAGATGCTTTCAACAATCCACTCTCCTGTCTTCCTTCAGCTGCCGGCATTGATCAAGAAAAAGAGGCTGCCTTATTTGTCCTCCTCGATCTTGTTCATGTGCTATCAAGACTCACCTATGGGATTAGAAAGATTTCCAAGCACACGACGTGAATTTATATCTTTACATGCCTAATACACTGAAGTCTGAATCCTCATGTAGTTGGAAAGAGAACACAGTGCAAGGAAAACCTGAATTGATCTTAGCCTGAGTTTTTCCATGAAACGGGGACTTATAAATCACTCTGTGTGTCAAACTCTGACTCAGTAATCACTCCTGGTAACTTGGGATATCTAAACTAGACATTTGTATCTACCATGGGCCCTGACGGGGTGATTTATTTAAATCAGCTGAGAATTTGGGGTGTTATTTTCTATTAATTCACAGGTGACTTATTTTTTAAATTAATGATGCAGCGCCAACTTCCTTTGGAGATGTTAGACTTGATAGAAATACAATGCAATAAGAAGTAATTCTCTGTTTTGGCTTAACTTTATTATCCTAATTATTCACATAAGAAAAAATATCCTCAAATGCTCTCAAGTTTCACAGACATAGTTTTGTCTGTATGTTTACTCAGAAAGGAGATCAAGTCTATAGTTTCTTGCTAAATTAATGGCAAGAGGAAGACCTTAAGCCAATCCCAAAACCCCAGCTCTTCTGAATTAAAACTAAAATTATGAAAATGAGTTATAACCACAGATTATGTCTGGCTTTTCAACTATGTCTAATGCACAGATGTAATTCAGCCACATTTTGTGTTAAAAGTTTTTTAATGGCTTTAAAAGGAGGTTTGTATCATCTTCCCTCTTTTTTTTTCAGACTAATTTGTTCAAGTTCTATGGCGCTAAGACCTGGAATTAACACTATTATTCATACTGGATTTTGAAAAATTCAAGTGCAAGAGAATAAAAGCTCTTGACCAATGTTTGCCTGTTGGAGAAAGAGGGGAAAAACTGAGTAAGCAGACAGATATTTGTGATTCAAAAGGATGGCTTGTGCTAAATTCCTCATAAAAAGGTAAATTCTCAAGGGTCAACCTTTCAACCTCAAGTCTGGAGTTTGACTTTGTATATTACTATTAATGGGAGCCATGAATCCATGACTCAGAAATACCAGGCCACTTCAGGCACATTGCTTTTCCCAGCCAATATCTATGTCTCCATCTTTTAAAAGCATAGATTCCTATTTTTACCACTCAATTTCAAATGTTCTCTTTTGGTCTGAGTTATGAAAGCAACAAAAGCCAGTCAGAACTGACTTTTCAGATGTTGTATCTTTTCCCATTTTTGTAAGAATGCTCTGATGAAAGGCAAAAAAAGCATGCTCTCAGAACTCCATTACTCTATAGGTTTTTTAGCACTCTCCTCTCATAGTGTTCCATTCAGTTAGAAGGTTCTCCTCTCTCCCCTTCCCATATCCAAGTCTTTCCCACCTTCAAATCACATTAAGGACTGTTCCAATGACACTTCTTCCCCTAATACCTAGCAAAAAGCCAACCCCACAGGAGCAGAAGAATTGTGGAAGGATGATGCTATACTCCCTGCTCTTAAAGCGTCTTCAAGTTATAACCTTTCAAGATTGTCATTGCCCACAGGATGTAGCTCTAGGTAGGACAGAGGCTAAATAAGATAAAATTTAGGTTAATAATACATGGTCTAAAGCTTAGCTATAACTGTCATCTCTGAGGAGGTATGCCTATGCCCACCCTATGGTCAAACAACTGCCTCTTTCTCACTCTTCCCCACTCATCTAAAATGCTACCACAGATGTTTCACCCTGGCTTTTTGAAGTTGTTTCAAGCAGAATTTATGGGTCAGTTTCTTTTCCCGAAAGTACAGCCTATTTCCCAATATAAAATGTTACTATCGGACAATCAAACTTACATAGATGTAGGAAAAACTGTAAAAACCTTCGAAATAGACCAAAATGATTAGAAGTTGTCTTCAGTGGAAAACTAGGCATTGTCTAAATGTCATCCTCCTGGATTTGACTTCATGAGGCCTTTTATTGACTTTGAGCTACTTTATTTACTACTCTGTAAACTGTAGATAACAGTAATGCAAATGATTCTTGTCCATAGATATGCAAATGAATTTTTCCCAGAAAATACAATTGATTTTCCTCCCCGCTGTGGAATGAGCCCAGTTTTACATATTTGTAAATTTATTGTTGTGTGATTGCTGGTTCTTTGAATTCTTCTTTGACTCAGTTGTAACATCTTACTGGTTCCCTCATTAATTAATGATTTCAATAATGTCTCTGACATGTGTTCATTTCATATTCAAGATTCATGATTATATTTTATTTTGAAAATCTTCATTTAACACAAGGAACCCAGAGGACAGTAAACACTGTTCTTTACTTTTCTCATGGAAGAGCCCATGGAGCTCACCTCAGGTAGGCATCAAAGAGCCCCTCTCTGGTCTCTGTCCTGTTCTCTTCCAGGTGCACCCCTATTGCCTTCTCAATCTTTTTAGTCATTTACTCCCATGGTAGGCTCTCAACCAGCTAGTTCCATCTTAAGGGAAGAGAGAAGAATATTCTGATTTATTCGGATTCTTCTGTTTCCTCTGCATATAACAGCTATGGGGGGGGAGGGGAATAAATAAACTTGTCTATTTCTAGTATCAGTGACTCATCAGGCCAAATCTCCAATGTGTTAGACTAATTCCAATTGTCAATGATTCCCTCCAAGAAAGAAGGTGGAAGGCGGAAGGCCCTAAAACGCCCTTCTGAAGCCGCTCTGGACTGTCTTCCTTTTCCTATTAAAAGGCCTGTTGCTAATTTGTCTTTCCAATGATGAGGATGGTTTCTACTGATCCACTCTCCTCTTTCACCCTGTTTCATGGTTCTCAACCAGTTCTATGGAACACCCATTGAACATCTGCTATGGATATTTGCTAGGCATTGTTTTACTTCCTGGAGATTCATAGAGCTCGAAATGCTCACAGTTGTGAGAGAATCACCTCCAGGAAAATTAAGTTAGAACACAGTAGCTATACAGCACTTAATAACACTGTACATTTTCAGAATGACTGTCATGAAGAAGATAACCAGGCTGTGCCTATTTAACACAACTGAAGTCTCGGTACAGCATTCAAACCTAGGATCCTCAACTTCTTTAGCCTTAAATTTGAACAAACCCAATCCATCTCCAGACAAGAAGAGCCTATCTGAGCACAAAATAATAGAGATCAGATATCTCAGATGGTTAGTTATCAAATTACTGCTCACAGTCCAGAAAATGTCAATGCTTAGTTGGCTTTCAAGATGACAATTCATGAAATATGGGGTTAAGAAAATTATCATCATGAAGGGCTTTTAAGTGATTTGGACACTCTGCACTTGGTGGGGGGCAGCTCTGTTTTGGGGTACCTTTCTAAAGGGAGTGGGCAGTTGATTTCCTTAACCTCCAAGAGGCTTCCAGAGTTTGTCATGTTTTATGAGTAATTTTTAAAGTACATTTCAGACCTCCCTTCCTTTCCAACTGCTCAGGCTTGCGAGGCTTTTAAACTTTCTATTTCATTAGAGTACAAACAGCTCTACAAGCAGGCCTCCTGCTTCTTCCCTCAGGCTATGCAGAATTATTCATACTCAGAGTCTAAAGAGGAACATCAGCATGAAGGAAAAACAGACCAAGGAGTGAAAACAAATTAGCAATCCAAACAGCTCTCTCCCTGCCTGTCAGGAGAAGGCCTTTGGTGTCTCCTTCCAGAGTCAAGGGCTTTTTTGAGTCAAAGATTAAAGGATACATTTCAGGGCTCAGAGAGCAGGCACTCTGAAATGTATATCTACCCAAGGCAACCAGGACAAATTATGCATATGTGGAACCAGAGTGTGCCTAAAGCCTGCTGCAGGAGTCTCCGAAGCCAGATCAGCCTGACTGAATGTTTGGTATTCTGCACCCACCAGGCACAGGTCTCAAAGTGCATCTCACATTTTCCTCCATGCTTGGGTAGGGAAAAAAGGAAAAGAATAGAAAAAGAAGAAAGAGAAGCCATTAAGTTCTCTGGGGGAGTGTAAAACCTTACCTTAAGTTATTCTCAACTGAGGGGATTTTGCCCAACAAGGAAACATTTGGCAATGTCTAAAGATGCTTTTGGGTGTCACAACTGGGCGTGGGAGCTGCTACCTTCACCTAATGGGTAGACAACAAAGAGTATGCAGCTAATCACCCTACAGTGCACAATGGCCCCCACAACAAAGAAAGATCTGGTCCACATGTCAGTAGTGCTGAGGTGGAGAAACCATGCCTAAAAGAGGCTAAGGGGTGAAAACAGATTTTTTTTGAAAAATTCCTCACACACACACACACACACACACACACAGTGCAAAGGGCCCCACACTCAGAGGAGTCCCTGTTCTTGATAATCCTCTGCTGTTGCCATCTTGAAATTCTCAATGATTTTGAACAAGACCTGACGTTTTCATTTTACCCTGGGCCCGCAAATTATGTAGCTAGTACTTTGTGCAAACGAACTCGCACGAGAGACCCGGCCGTGTACTGGAGCAGAACCATATGTTCTCCACTGCATTCCCTTTCCAGCTTCAACATCCCACTTCATCATAGCAGTCAGTGTGGGCTTGTTCTGTTTTTAAAACCCTTTTTTGCATTATGGCAGAGTTGAAGCTGGAAAATCTACCCATGTCGTGGGTTTGCCCTATTCCCCATCAAACTGTCTAGGAAATCCACACAAGGCACAAAGGGCCAGGCAGTGAACTGTGTGACATAAACAGACATTTTCTCAAGGACCCTGGAAAAAGGCTGTAGGGACGGTGAAGGGTGTTTGTTTACTGCAAGGGCAGTAGGGCTCTGCTCCAGTAATCCTTGAAGAGATGACAAAAACAATCCAGGACAAGCATCTTAATACCTGGATTCAAATAAAATCAACTTTCACAGCTAACAGCTAACCTCTTCTTGCAAACCTTTTGTTATATCACGTTATGCATTGTTAATAAACCTATGACTACGCTCAAAATACCCTATTAAAAGCCTCCATGAGGTAAGGGCCATCACTTTGCTTCTTATTAATCTCTTTTAATCTACTGCCATATGTTCCACCAGCAACAACTTACTGAGCGATTGTGAAGGGATGGAAGACCCTAGCCACAAACAATCTCATTCACTTTTCCAAATGGATTCCTCAAAATATCCTGTTTGTGGGATTATCTGTGATGTTTACAAGAAAAAAACCACAAAAGCAAAAACAAATTCAGTTTTTGAATACCAGGCCAGTAATGAGAAACCCTGCCTGAAAGGCCCAGGTTCCCTTGGTGGAGACCTACCAAATGTGTCTCTGCTGCCATCTTCTGATTAAGCCATCCTGCACACACATTTATTAGGCACCACTTGGGAATCACCCTGAGCACTTCAGAACTGAGCTTGCTAAGTCAATGGGCTTTGAAAAAAAATATTAAAGCACCAGTCACAGTCGCTGCCACATTAGTAAACAGTTGAGGACATCGATAACAATTTGCAAGTTTGCAGGCAATTTGACTTAAAACCATACACACAGAACAAAATTCAATGCCGTAGGCTGTGAGCAGGCAGCCTTGACTGCAGTGCGACTCTTCAGGGACCTGTACAAAGACCATGGGAAAGGCCGAGGGAGGGAGTCAATAGGCTCTGATCAGAACAGCTTGAGTTCTTTAAAGGTTTTTGTTTGTCTGCTCCTAGGAAGGAGAACAGATCAAAGGCTATGAGGCTGATTTTCCAGGTAAAGTAGAAATATGGTCAGTGTACCTTTTTAGGCATCACCTAAGACACACCTAGTTCTCCTTTCCCCTTTGTGCATAGCAACCCAGGCTAGATTTGTAATAACAGTGATAATGGTGACTAGATTTCACGAGGGCAAGGACTGGATTCCATTCATTGTTGTAGTCCTAGGACAAAACCAGTGGTCTCACAGTGTTCAAAAATATATACTTACCAAAGATATATTATTGCTTCATGATATATCTTATGCCAAGTCCTTTACAGTTCTTATTTCGTTTCTTCTTTATAATACCCTATGAGGTATGTATAGGGTTGTCAGAAAAGTCATGACGTATTTTCTCTATGTTTTTCATTGTGAAAATGCGTCATGACTTTTCCGACAACCCAATATTATTATGCATATATTATTGGTAGAAAAAGTGATATTAAACAGAGTTGGTAATGGCCAGGCTGAACAGAGAGAAAATCCATGTTATGTTACCAGTATCACACGGAGAAGCACATAATAAAATCAGTTATTGACAAATTGCCGTGTGCCGACAGGTGCTCAGCATTATCTTATTTTCTCCTAACAACAGCTCAGTGAGAGAAATATTACTGCATATTGCCATTTTGAAGATAAGGGTCAGAAAGTTTAAGCAATTTGCTGGGATTCCCACCTGGTCAGCCTCATTGACTCCTCCCCATATACCCTGCCTCGCATCATACATGTTGGGCTACACGCCCACCTTCCTCTAGGAAGTCCCCCATGAGAGGAACAAAAGTGTGAGCCAACTCCTACATGAAATGCCCACCAACTGACTAACTGCAAGGTACTTCCTTCCAAAATAGTTAGCAGTGTGGATACAGAAGGAAAGAGGATTGAGGTGGTGACCCAATGATTCAGGTTGGGTTGGTTTAGGGTA
This sequence comes from Aselliscus stoliczkanus, assembly GCA_033961575.1. Taxonomy (NCBI): domain Eukaryota; kingdom Metazoa; phylum Chordata; class Mammalia; order Chiroptera; family Hipposideridae; genus Aselliscus; species Aselliscus stoliczkanus. The sequence goes on from CM066731.1 coordinate 158,267,090, forward strand.
GAATGAAGTCTCCTCAATAAAATGACAAAAGTCAAAAGGTCAGCCAGAAGAAGAGAGCAGGAAACCATGGCATCAACTTGGCTTTTTCACCTACTTTCGCTGTTTCATAGACACTGCAAATTTCGCAAATATAAACAAAAGTCAGATATCCATATAAAAATTTGTACACAGGGCTGGCCGAGTGGCTCAGTTGGTAAGAGTTCCAGCTCTGAACAACAGGGCTACCAGCTCGATTCCCACATGCACCAGTAAGCTGTGCCCTCTACAGCTAAGATTGTGAACAACAGCTTGACCTGGAGCTGGGCTGCTGTGAGTGGCCAACGCTGGTGTAGGCTGCAGTGGGGCTTCCGTGGGCTGCTGTGGGCTGCCGTGACCAGCTGTCCAATGGCTGGGGACCAACTGCCTCAGCCGGGAAGAGCGCAATGATCACAATACCAACATGGGCCAGTGAAGCGGCATCCTCCACAACTAGACTGAAGAACAAAAAGAACAACTTGGCTGTTCCCCTTCCCCAATTCCCCAGTACTGTTCCCCTCCCCAATTCCCCAATAAAATCTTCAAAAAAAAAAAATTACACACAAATGTTTGTAGCAGCATTATACATAATAGTTAAAAAGAAAAAGAAAAGACAACCCCAATGATCATCAACTGATGAATGGAAAAATAAAATGTGGTACATCCATACAATGGAATGTTATTCAACAATAAAAGAGTGAAATAGCAGTACATGCTACAATATGAATGAACTTTGAAAACATTATTCTAAATGAAAGAAATCAGAACCCAAAGGCTACATAGTGTATGCTTCTACTTATACTAAAAGACCAGAATACATAAATCTATAGTGACAGAAACTGTATTACTGGTTGCCTAGAGTTTGGGATAGGGGAGTGGGGGCAGATGTGAAGAATGAATAACTCCTGAAGGGCATCTTCTGGAGTAATGAAAATATTCTAAAATTGCGTATGGTGATAATTGCACAACCGTGGGTATACTAAAATCCATTGAATTATACACTTTAAATAGGTAAATTGTACAGTATGTGAATTATACCTCAACAAAGCCGTGATTAAAAAAAAATATTCTATAAGTGTTTAGAAACAAAACGAATTCCTTAAGTATTGAGGGAAGAAAATCTTGGTGCTCCATCAAAACAAATCCAGTCCCTTCCTCCAGTCTTTCTTCTCTCAGTAAATGGGACCACACTCTTGCACAGCTGGAAAGCTATGAGTGATCTTTGATTTCTCCCTTCCCTGTACCACCTCCAAAATCCAAATCCATCAGCAACTACTGTCCATTATATGTCCAAAAATATATCTCAAACTGTGCTCCTTTGTTCTCATCCTCACCACCTGTACCCTCATCCAAACTACCATCCTCTCTCATTCCTAATTGGTCTTGCTTCCACTCTTGACATCCTTCATTCCATTCCCTATAAATTGCAAGAGTGGCTATCTGAAAAGAATTCAGATCATGGCTCTCCCTGGCACAAATTCCTTCAGTCATTTGCCCATTGCATGGACACAACATCCACTTTCCCCTGGCCTCAGATTCTACCCCCTACAATGTTCTGGGTTTACTGCTCTCCTTCCTGTCCTTCAGTTATGCTAAACCCTTTATCACCTCCAGGTTTTTGCACTGCTGCTTCCTCCCCCTGGAATAGTCTTCCTTCAAATACTTGCATGATTGGCTGTCACTCGTCCTTGAGGTCTCAACTTAAATGTCCCCTCTCAGAGAAGATGCCCCTGACGGCTCTCTGAAAAAGGGTTTCACCCAGTTTCACTCTATCTCATCCCAGGGTTCATTTTTATAGTTCTTGTTGTAATTTGTAGTTACATGTTTATTTGTCTAGTCTTGTCTTTCCCATTAGTAACTAAGCTTAACATTTTCTTTATAATATATTAATAATTAATATAAACATTTGTTTTTCATGAAATCTCATAGAAATTCCTACATTTTGAGATTGGTTACAGAGGGATCTAGCAAGAGATTGAACAGGAGCTATGTTCTGAAAACTTTCCCAGTTAAAATATATATATATATATACAAATGATCATGGGAAAGGCAGGATTATAGGATCCTAGTGAAACTATGGAAGACTTTACAATGATTTTTATATTTACTGAACTAAAATAATAACATATAAAACAAAGAGATTATCAGTAACATTTTATAAAACTTAAATTCATAACATTGGGTATGGTGTAATTAATTTCCCCACTTATTATCCTAATTTGAATTCAACATTCTGGGATTTCCCTCACATATAATTCTAAAGAGATGCTTGTAAATTTGTTCTGCTTTATATGTAGATCACATGAATTAAAGAGACATTTTTTTTCTGGATATGGTTCTCCATCCAAAAGTTGGATGGTTTTCTAAAACCAAATGTCTCAGAGTCATTGAGTCACTTTTCCCAAGTTATGACTCAATCAATGAGGCTAGTAATTCATGTATATTCTTCCAAAATTCTTACTACTGCAAAAAAAAAAAAAAAAAAGAATACTGAATATAACAGAATCAATTGTTTGGAGATATCAATGAGTAAGGTTGTTCATATTGAATTAAATGAGGGTCAAGGAATAAATAATGGGGGAAATGGGTTAGTGGGGCAGATGTCCTGGAAAATTCAGATTTAAGACTGCCAAGTCCTCTTTTTTCATCCCTCTGCCATGCTGAACTGGACTTTGCTGTCTCAAATTTTGACTCAGGAAGTCTACAGGGAAGTCAGAGGTCTACACATTTGTAACTCCAAAGACATTCTGACATGAAGCCAAAGTTGGAAATCACTGGTACAGGCCAAGTACTGTAAAAATTGGATCACAGCAGTACAAAGATAACCAGGATTTGGTGTTACCCTAGAGGAGGTCTTGTCTGGGAGCAACGGTTATGTAAACATGTATTTCAATGCATATGATAAATACTCTGAGCACATTGCCATGGAAGTACTGAGAGAGAGAGAGACAGACAGACAGACAGACAGACAGACAAGTGTCTACAAGACAGTAATGTTGTTCTGAAAGGATGGGGGAATTTTGAGGACTAAAATAGAGCAAGGGCTCTCCAATGTTATTTGCAATTTTCTGTTTTCAAGTAACTGTTAGTGATCTCCTTTTGTGAGAGGTATCCCCTTAACCACCCATAAACAGATAATAGAGAATCTAGTATTGGTCTTAACTGGACCATGTTCCTTTAGTGCTCTGTTTGCTAAATAGCTAAATAAATAAATACTAAAAGAACCTGATAAATTTTGTAAAGCAGCATCTCAGAATGCACCCTAGGTGAAGGGGAACCAGCTTGCTATGGTTGGTGTGAGGGGTTGCCTGGGATTGTTACAGGAGAGATGAGAGACTTCAATAAAAGTAAGGAGTAGTAGACAGCTTTGAAGATGGAAGATGATTGATTATACAGAGTAAGAGTTAGCACAGCTTTTGTTAGGAAATATTTGGGTTCTGTGAATGTAGTGAGATGTCTAGGGAAATTATTACAAGGGTGTTTTCAGGTTGGAGATGCAAGCTGGAAAGAACCTGGTTCTGTCTTTGACGTTGGCAACATCCTATTCTGTGCAAGTTTGTAGCTCCCAAGGGATCATAAATATATTCGTACATCTATTGAATTATTTTGTAGAATAGGATGTCTAAATATATGCACATTTACAATATACACAGCTATTATAAATCGAGCTATAACTAAATCTAACAATAAATTGTTCTATTTAGAAGATTCTTGCAAACATATTTTAAAAGCTTTGAAAATGTATATGTAGAGCTGGTTTTCAAAAGAGAATATAGCTATTCATATATGCACACAGATTGGTAGAAATCAAGTAGAAAAGTAGCATCATAGAAACACTTTTAGTAAAAAAAATTGGGTTTGAATCACGTGGAACCATCAATTAGCTGTATCAACCTGGGTAGCTGTTTAGTCTCTCTGATCCTCCATTTCATTATCTGCAAAATGGAGATGCTAAAACCTGCTTAAGCAGAAGATCAAGTCCATGACTGTAAAATTTGGTAGTTTAAAGTGATGAGATGGGTCCATGGGGCTCACTATACTAGTCATTTAACTTTTGTGTTAAAACTTTTTCATAATAAAGTTTTTGATTTTCTTTTAAAATTAAAAAACCAGTAATGGAGACAAAACTATAGAGACAGGAAAAAAAAAAAATCAGAGGTTGCCAGTGGTTAGAGAAAAGGAAAAGCTGAACAGGTGAAGTACAAAAGAGGTTTAGGGCAATAAAACTATTCTGTGTGACACTATAATTGTAAATACATGTTATTTTACATTTGTCCAAACCCATAGAATATACAACACCATAACATAAACTATGGGCTTTGGATGATAATGATGTGTCCATGTGGGTTCCTTGATTGTAATGAATGCATCACTCTAGTGGGGGCTGTTGGTAATGGGGAAGGCTGTGCTTGTGTGGGGGTGGGGAGTAATGAAAAATTCCCGTACCTTCCTCCTCTGAATTTTTCTGTGAACCTACAACTGCTCTTAAAAACAGCCTGTAAAAGAAAAAAGTTAAAAAACAAAACAAAACACCTTAATGACACCAACAACCTGGCCTATTGAGAGATAAAGGCAACCATTAGGCACATATCCATTATAATATTCAAATAAATGCCAAAGACGATAAAAACCTGTTATACCTCAGAACTAGGGAAAAAAGTAGGCTTGAGGGTAACTTGAGTCTTTTCTCAGACAGAAGCTCAGAGATACAAAATGATTTTATTTACAAACCTCTAGTGTAAGTTAGTTGACCTTTAAGTAACATTCATGCCTCTTCGCTTTCCATTTTCTGCCAATTGTTAAATGTTCTCTAGAAAAAGTCACTATCTGAAATTTATCTTAAAAAAAAAGAAATAAAACCTCACACACAAACCTTTTTATCAATCATTAAATGAGAGAAAAATTTACAGACCTTTGTGTACATAATCAGGAAATCTTGACGCCAACAGACAGCAGAGTGAGTCAACAGTGCCATCTAGTGTTCAACTGGAGCCTTTCTGCGAAGTCCCTGCACGAAGAGGAAGGTCCTTGAGTTAAGATACAATGCAAATCTGCTACATGCAACCAGCCAATTGAGAGCATTGCAATGCACTCACCTGAGCATTATTGGTGCTCCCTTCGCAGATGTTCACAGGGAAAGGACACAGGTTGTCCTAATTCCACAGAGACCCAACACCTCGCAGCCTTGGTGCGTGCCTCCAGTTAAGGAGTTGGTGCCATCCGCTCTGCCTCAGCCTCCTCTCAATCCCACAGTCAAAACAGAATGATAAGCCCTGGAGACCAAGAGCTCTGGATAATTGTTTCAGAGATTTCTCTTGGTGTAAATTGACTAGATCTTGTTAACTTTAGGAAATAACCCTGGTTTTGCATTAACTGTTTTTTATTTAATTTTTTATATTAGTTTCAGGTGTACAAAATAACATAATGATTAGACATTTACATCCCTCACAAAGAGATAACCCCACGCCCCAAGTCTACTCCCCTCTGACATTGAATATAGCTGTTTCAAATTTTTCTTGAACTCAATGAATAGCAAATTCTGGGGGAAACTATTAACCTATTTCGTTCTATAAGTAAGGGGCTATTTTTTATCCATACATGGCATTGATTGTCAGTATTTTTTTTACTGGCAGTGGAACTCTTTAGGGAGAAAAATGAAATATTATTTGGAACAGCAATGTTACGAAGCATAGGTAAATTAACACTTTGTAAGCGGGCATAAAAAGCTATATGACGAGTTTACTCGTTTCCCGCAAAAAATGTGTTAAGATAAAAATAAACTAGATATGGCTGCTCTATTTAGGCAGGGCTAGGTGGAAAAACTAGTCTCTCAGCCTTCCCCAAACCCCTCCCTTCTCTCAGCCCTCTCCACCTCACTCCCCCTCTCCCATGCCCCCCACACTCTATTACCTCAACCCCACCCCACCTCCAGCTTGTGAGGCTTTTCTGCAGTCCTAGCTTCTCCCAACACAGGCCCTTTAAATTTGTATTTACTTTCTTTAGGTGACAATTGTTAGAAAGGCACCTGCAGACCTGAAAAAGAATATGGAGTACTTTCATATAAGCGAAGATGTAAATTACCTAACACAGAAAGCCACAAAGCAGGAGGTTGGGCAGCATTTTTCTAGCTAGAAAGACAAGCTCCCTTTCTCTCTGTATCCACAAAGGTGCCCCACCCTCATCCACCCCTTCACTGATGGCACCACACCTTTGGATGAGGATGTCATGAGACCCATTTAGAAAATCTCTGTGAGTCTTCTGGGAGATTTTATACCCATCTTTTACCTCCCCAGGCCTATCCGCCTGTCTTCCCACAGATGCAAGTAACTAGTGACAATGTTTCCCAAATTCTGAAGGTTTTCCAGAAGGAAAGTTAATGGTCAGCGTCCCAAGGTCAATGTCCCAGGGGCAACATCCCCCTAACAGTCCCATGCTTCCTGCCTGACTGGAAAATATTCCTAAAACTTGGTACCTTGAAGTTTTCTGTATAATTACCTTTTTATCCACTAAGAAAACATAAATGAACATCTTCCAAACACTTCAAACCAAAAGAGCAGCATTTTTATGGTTGGAAGTCATGTATTTTTCTTGATTGTGAAATGAAAAGCATCATCTTGACAAGAAACGGATGGCTACATCTCACAGCTGAAATGTCTTGGGTTTAATCAGAAAACAAAATGAGAAAAGCTCTTCTCGGTCCCCTTCACTTGGTCAAAACAGGCATGAGCACTTGGTAAGCTCTAGGTGACAAACGCATGATCCTCCCTACTTGAAATTTATTAATGAGCGTGCACACTAAGCAATTTCTACGAGACAGGATTTCCTCTCCATACCACATCTTAGGCATTCTCGGCCTCAGCACTGTTGACATTTTGGATAGTTCTTTGCTATGGCGTCTATCCGATGCATTGTAGCATGTTTAGCAGCATCCTTGGCATCTATCCACTAGATGCCAATAGCATGGGTCCTTTCAGTTAAAACCAAAGGAGGTCTCCAGACACGGCCAAATGTCCCCTGGGAGACAAAATGCCCTCCTCCCCCATGAAGAGCCATTGCCTTATATGAATTAATTATGTAATTCTTGCAAAAATCCCTGTGAACTAGATCATCTAGATCATTTTCCAGGTGAGGAAACAAAGATTGGATAAATTCCCCAATTTTACACAACTGAACTCAGTTAAGAGCCCAGGACTCCAGCTCTAGAGGGCATGCTCATGACCACTCTGCTCCATCCTCCTCTGAGTTTTTATCCCACTGCTGTCCGGGATCTACACACCCTTCAAAAGAGGTGCTCACTTCCCTGGCACTGCCACAGTCTTGTGAGGACTTGCTGCCCCTCCCAGAGGCCGGTGCAGTGAAATTTAAAAAAAAAAAAAGATGAAAGTTAAATGAGATCCCTTTCAAGTCTTTCCTTGTGTGTGAAACTCCCTCAGGCCATGTCAGCTTACAGGTTACTATAACTTTTCCAAAGCAGTCACAAAACAGAATTTCTCTACCTTTATCTCAACTCACTATGAAATTCCATCGTCCACCTTTAATTTTCTTCCAAAATCTTCAGGAATCCTGATTCACTCTGGGACCACAACTGGAGCCACTAAAGTGGGATCTTAGTTGGTGATGTCTCTGTGGATTTCTTTCCCAGCAGTAACTCATCTTAACTTCATACAAGCATGTTACCTGTTTTGCTATAGAGGAGACTGAAGATTAAATCAGTTAAGTCACTTGCCTGAAGTTATTCACCTCGTTAGTGACAAAACTGAGATCTGAATGTCAAAGCCTATGCTTTTAACCACTAAGAAAAACTGTCTCCTTGGTCACCTATAGTGTCACCAGCCTTGGTGGTGAAATTGTAGCTCCCTATGCCTGAAGCAGCAACCAGTCTGCTAAGACGACGGCCATGATATACAAGGCACCACATTGCACAGACAGCTCACTCTCAGGCCGCTGTCAACGCCATGGGTGCCAAGACGGTAAGCATCTCCCAGTGCCCCATGAGGGACACAGGACACAGCTTGCTCAGTCTCTTCCTCTTCTTTTTGTGTCTCCTCACTTTAAAAGTCAGGTGTGAGCCTACAATGACCAAAGAGAAGGAAAACATCAGTGACAAACAGACCCTGACTCAGACTGTCTCTCCTCTATCATTGATCCTTTGTTCTTGACTCAAACTGCCTCTTGACTCTCTCCTCCCTCAGGATACAGGCTTTTCTCATTCATTGTCTCAGCCAATATTTACTTAATCTCCATATGCCCATCACTCCACTAGGCACTGGGAATAGCATAATGAGCAAAGATAGATGTGGTGCCTGCCTGCTTCACGGAGCTTGCAGTATTTGGAGTAGACAACCATTAATCTAATAATCACATAAATAGATTCAAGATGATGGCTGTGTTAAGAGCCATGGAGAAAAAGTGCATGATGCTATGAGATAGCCTGTATAGGAGTGGGGCCTACACCAATCTGCTAAGTTGGAGGAGGTTTGGTTGATGAACTTGTATGGAACTCAAACATAAAGACCTGAAGAATGGACAGGAGGTAAGAGCAATAACCAGCTAAGAGAGAGATGGTGTGCAGGTAGGCGGAGGGTGCACAGGCTGTGAAGTGGGAAGAAGCAGCAAAGCCTGTCTACACTGCAGGAGGCCTTTGTATAATAGCTGTTTTGCAGAGTGAGTCTGAAGAGACAAGCAAGGTCCAAAGCCGCAGGACCTCATGGGCATTTTTAGGATTTTTTACTTTTCCCTGAGAATATCGCTTTAAGCATGAGAGGACAGGAATCTATTTGCACTTTTAGAAGATCACTTGGCTATGAAAGAAAATAGACAGGAGAAGAATGAAGAGAGGTGTGAACCTATTTGTAGACTACAAATACATCGCTGGGGAAGCTTCCCTGAAGCAGGTACTGCTGGTTGCTTACCTGATAGCCTTACTCCTGTTCTTACTAACTCACAGGACTGGGCTTTTTTGTTCAAGGTGGTTATGTGCCCAGTTAAAATCACTCACTTTCTCAGACTCCCTTATATTCACCGCTTGGCCCTGTGACCCAGTTCTGGACAATATTTTGCAAGTAGAACTCTTGTTTAAAGTGACAGGCATAGCTACATTGCTCTTTGTTCCTTTGCCCTTACACCTTCCCCTCCCCTGGATGTAGATGCTATGTCTGGAGGTAGCAGCCCTCTAAAGCCATGAGGATAAAAGTCAAGTTGAGGATGAGGAACAGGAAACAAGCCTCAGGTTACACAGTTGATGCACGGACCATCCATTCCCAGACTTCTTGTGGCATAAGACAGGTAAGACCTACGTGCAGGGTTCATTGTTACTCACAGCTGAGTCGAATCCTTACTTTACCCACTAATCCCTCAGGCATCCTCAGAGATGCCTAAATTTTATTGGAGTGAACACAACATCCAGTCTTTCTCCACATGCGCTCCAGAGATCACCTGTATTGAAATTTCCTAAAGTGGGAGGAGTTAAAACTGCAGATCCTCTCAGCCAGGTGATCAACGTTAACATTGTCATAATAATTCATCTGACAGATGTACCCTTGGTAAGATGTGATAAATGGCACTTACCTCTGTGGTCTTCCCCCAGTCTGATCACAAGAAAATAATCAGACAAATCTCAACTGAGGTACATTTTACAAAACGTTTGCCCAGTACTCCTCAAAAACAAGAAAAGTTTGGGCCGGCCGAATGGCACATTGGTTAAAAGCTGGTTTTGGGGATGCCAGTGACCCCAGCTCGGATCCCACATATGAGGGCCAGTGACACTGCCCTCCACAGCTAACAACAGCTCCACCTGGAGCTGGGCTGTGCGAGCCTCAGCGACGGTGTAGGCTGCAGCCCCTGCTGCAGTGGGCTGCCATAGGCTACAGTGAGTGGCCGGCAGGCAGCGTGAGGTGCTAAGAGCCGCGGTGAGTGACCATCCAGAGGCCGGCGACCGATCTGCCTCATCCGGGAAGAGCACAGTGACAATACCAACATGGGCCAGTGAAGCAAGGTCCTCTGCAACTAGACTGAAGAACAAAGGGACGACAACTTGTCTGTTCCCTTTCCCCAATTCCCCAACGCTGTTCCCCTCCCCCAATTCCCCAATAAAATCTTAAAAAGAAAAGTTCGAGAAAATGTCCTGGCCTTAGACATGACAATTAACATGTGATGTGGTGTCCTAGATGGGATCCTGAAACAGAAAAGGGGCATTATGTAAAAACTAAGGAAATGTGAAGAAGGTATGGACTTTAGTTAATAATGTATCAATATTGGGTCACTAGAGGTGGTAAATTGATCATACTCATTTTGGGAGTATGGGAGTGGGGTGTATGGAACTTTCTGTACTATCTTCGATTCAATTTTTCGGTAAATCTAAAGGTATTCTAAAATTAAAAGTCTATTAGAATTAATATTGCAGCCTCCATGCTGGTCCTACAGAAGCACTGTCTTGAGTAGGACCCAGGTACTTACAAAGCTAACAACACCCTCAAGTTTCAAAACTACTATAATAGTTCTGGCCTAACGAACCTCCAGCTACACTTGGAAAGCAAGACAGTTTGGGCCATCTGCTCAGCTACCACCAGGAAAGACGCAGACACTTCAACAGGGAGGGCTGTTCAGGCTCTAAGAGTGAGTATTCAGCCTCTAGAACACAGGCAATTCCTTTATTGTACGTATTTTATCAGCATCAAATGTCTTTGGATAGAAATCACTAGCTTAATGTTTTGCCACTAAAATGGATTTGAACTTTTGCAGTAATGATGCTAAACATCTGGACTGAATATTTGTCCTTCTGTCATGAATAAAGTGAAATATTTGGTGATTTTTTTTTTAACTTCTTGGCTCCCATTTTTACCATCATATCTCTTGGAGTAAAACCAGTAACAAAGCCAATATTTATAAAGATTTTTCCATGGCTCTATAGTAATTTTTCATCAGGCTTGAAAGATCAAAATAATTATTTTCTGTAATGGAATTTGGACATGAATATATATAAAAATACAGCCATCCACTAGCTGAATTCAGATATATCAGGACCAAATTCTATTGCAAAATGCAGCAACACAGGCAGCCCCAGAAGAAGGCAGTGGGGTGAAATGGGGGAAAAAATAAACTAGGAATCAGAGGCCCAGATAGTGGACTGCAGTTCCTTGCTAGCTTGTGTGACTTTGGAAAAGTAACTGGAACTCAATTTCCATATTAACAAAACAAGCAGTTTGAAATACATGATTTTTAAATCCCTCTGAGCTCTGGAACATTGAGTATGGAATCTCAAAGCCAGGAGCCAGTCTTGCTCTTAATATCATTGTAGTAAGGCTTGTATTTATAAACTCAAAATAATTCATAATTAATAATTCAATAATTAATCATAAAATATAGGTATAAAATTTCAGCTGTCTTAATCCTTGAGAATCATATCCACAAAATGAATTAAAGGGACACAACTGGTATCAAAGGCTATTTAAAGATGCCTTTCAATCCATTTTGCCTCTGTGATCAATGCTGCCATGTGAGACAGTGAGAGACCCAAGGATGAAAGCCGACAACTAGTAGAGAAAAGAAAAGCCCCATAAAACAGATGTTTTAAACATGAAGCAGGTGCTGGTGTTTATTTATACCTGGCTGCTGCATAGATTGACATTGTTAAAATTTCAAAGTAGGAGTTCTCTGCATAGACAAAGGACAAAGGAAGCAAATAGACAAGTCATGAAAGAAATGAAAGTGGTAAACAAGCATATGAAATAATGGTCACCCCAACTAATAAGTGGATGAGGTGCCTTTTTTATTCTTTGCCAATGTTTTTCCCTACTATATATCCCAATGGTGACAGAGATGTGGTGAAGTTATCCTTTCATACATCACTCCTAGAGAGAGCATAAACTGATACAAATCTTTTGGAAAACATCTGATGATGTACATAAAGTATGATTTAAATAGTCATGCCCTTTGATTCTGTAATTCCACTAAGAACACAGGACAAAGCAATATGCATAAAGATGTTCATTGCAGAGGAAAATTGAAAACAACCTCTAAATGTCCAAAAATAGATGACAGGTTGTAAAATGTGTTACATCTACTCAATTTAATGTTATGCAGCTTTGTAAAAAGGATGCACTAGAGGCCACTTACTGACAAAAAATGTTTATGACCTGTGAAATGTGGTTAACTGCCAGTGCATGGATATGTAGATCTTTGGCTTACACAATATTTTTAAATTTTTCATTTAGTAACCAACATTCTAAAACTGATAAAACTTATATAGAAATCATGTTTGTTTGGCTGTTGTCAAAAAATTAGAATAATTGGTCAGACAGCCCTTTTGCTTGACAACGATTTACTGTTTGGAGCTGTGTAGTAATTGTTCCCTTTAGGGCGAGAAATACATAATGCTCTTTGGTCTGCAGTCCCTACTCAGTGACCCTTCGAGATATTTGAATTCATGATCCCTGGCCTAAATTTAATAATCAGGATATATGATGGCACATAAAAATTTCAAATATACACATGAAAAAGAAATGAAATCTCCCAAAATGTTATGAATGCTTGTATTAGAGTTCTAGTATCATGGGTGGTTTTCGTGTTTCTAGTTTAAAATTTTCTGCATGACTTTTATATTTTAAAAATGGGTTAGAAATTGACCTTCAGTAAATGTGACCTTTCAGCATATGTCCAATCTTTTAGTAAATATCAGTGATTTTCAGCAATTAGAAAAGAAAGGTGAAGGCCGCATACGTCTCCTCCCCCATAATCTTGCAATCAGGTGCTATAAGACAATGAAAGCGAGTCTTAGAAATTCTTCTCAGCATACAACATTTATTAGCCTGGAATGGCCCGTGTGTTTCCTGTGATCCCAGAGAAGTCCCCCCTTTCTTTCCTCAGCATCCACAATATTGAAATAAACATTTGAGAGATGCTTGAGTGAAAGTTTCATTCTTAGATAGACACAACAATAACAAAACCAGACAACACAGTGTCGGGTCTGTAAAGCAGGCAAAGGACCAGTGGGGCTCAAGGCCTTGGGCCCTGCTGGGTTTAACAGGTTTTTCACACTTTCTTCCTGCGTAGATGATGGAAGCCAGAGACAGTCTTTCTAGCTAAGCACTTATATTGATGAATACTCATTTCACAAATGGAAAATCATCCCTCACACCCTTAACCATCTTTGGAAAGCAGATTCCTGATTAGGATACTTCAAATCCTGTATGTCTGTAAGATATATGGTAAAGTTTACTTACTCATTTCATACTCCTAATGCTGAAAAAAGGTTAAAGTGTTACTTAAAAACTACAGCTGTTGGTTTTCAAAAAAGTAATGATCTATATAGGTCTATGCTTTAGCTAGCTATTATAAATGTCTGAATTTAATTTTTGTGTTTATAAGACAGTTCTTTCTAAACTTAATCTTACTAAATACCTAGAATATAGATGAGTAGCAAAAGCAGATAAACCCCATTTAGTTACTAAATGATCAAAGGATGAGACTAAAGATAAGACCTGGTTCCCTGACTCAGTTCTTCAAAACCTAGTCTTCCAAACCCACTTGTTAAAGGACTTGAAAGTTGAAAAATTGAGATGCCAAGTGTCTTTCTGTAGTGTGTCAAAAACAGGATAGGGCATAATACTCTGGAAGCAAATAATAGCGCTTCTGGAAACATCGTAAACAGAAAGTTCAAAGTGGCTGGCCACTTTCACTCTGTACATGGTAGTGATTTGGAAATTCAATATACTCCTCTCAATGCAACTTAATCAAATTTAAACATATTTCTTGTGACATTAGTAATAGAAAAATATCAGGGGAAATGAACAAATGCATTAATCCAATGGAAAAGAAGCCAAGTTTGTGCCATCTAATTTTCATAAGGGCCAGAGTGGGGAATTAAATGGAATTATGATCAGGACCCACACTCCTGCATCCTTTAGGTCTTTAGAGATGGCATTAACCTCTGCCATCTCCCTGAGATGCCATCGTGATTTGGGTTTACTGTCTTGGCCAGGGGGTGGAGTTTCAGAGGCTTAACCCCCAGGCCAAGAAATGAATGGTGGCTCTGCCAAATTCCAAATATGTTCAGCCCAGTAGTTTATTCTGGAAGCAGGAAGATGATCATTTGGTAGATCCATGGACTCTATGGAATTACTGTGAGTTAGTCCTGGGATAGGACTCCATTTATTATCTGCAACGTGTGTGCCCCACTTTAAAAGCCACAATATAGTGATACTCTTGTCCCTGAGTATCAATTTCAACTTGGACCATGTGTCCCATGTCCTCAGTTTGTATATGCCTCCTTCCCCAAGTTTTACAAGTAAATAACCATAAGTGCTTTTGAGGAAGGGCTAGGGGAATCATTGCCAACGGTGCTGCAAAGCCCTCCGTCTTAGGGATCCAGGCTTTCCTTCAGTCAGAAGTTTCTGGGTCTGGAGAGTAGCCAAGGTCTGGAAACTTAGCAAGTCATCATAACTATGTGAGGGTGGCTATGCCCTTCCTATCTCCTCATCATCCCTCCATCCTTGAGATTTTTTGATGGTATAGCTTGAGCAATACTCTTATTGGCTACCCACCATCTATTTTGCCCCTTGGGATGCCATGTTCTATTAGCCATCTCCAGATCTCTCTGCAGGTACCCCTCAGACCTAAGCACTCATATGGTAATTGTGCCCACTTTGCTTCTGAGAGTGAAACTGAGCCCCTGTTCTTCTATCCCCATTGTTATCAGAAAGCCCACTTCTGGCCTACAGGGCCACCACTGAGCTTCTCAGTGATGCTGGTGCCCCCTCACCAATGCAATGCTTCTCACTTTGGTCTGTGTGTCCACTGTGACTTCCTGGTTGCCCCCTTTAAGAAAACATAACTACTTTTTTTAAAAAAAAAAAGATTTTTATTGGGTAATTGGGGAAGGGGAACAGACAAGTTGCTGTCCTTTTGTTCTTCAGTCTAGTTGTGGAGAACGTCGCTTCACTGGCCCATGTTGGTATCATCATTGCGCTCCTCCCGGATGAGGCAGATCGGTCGCCAGCCTCTAGACGGCTGCTCACCGCGGCTCTTGGCAGCTCACACCAGCTGCCAGCTGCTCACTCTGGCTGCCGGCCACTCACTGTAGCCTATGGCAGCCCACTGCAGCAGGGGCTGCAGCCTACACCGTCAACAGGACTTGCGCAGCCCAGCTCCAGAAGGAGCTGTTGTTCACCCTATTAGCTGTAGAAGGCAGTGTCACTGGCCCTCATATGTGGGATCTGAACCAGGGCCCCTGGTATCTCAAGCCAGCTCTTAACCAACGTGCCACTCGGCCGGCCCCATAACTACTTTATCGTTTGCTGCAATAATATCCATTCATAGGAAATCAGGTGTTTGATCTGCCAATGACAGGATTTTTCCCAGGTGCACATTAAAATAAATGTTAATATAAAAATTTCCTTCCGTCTTCTCCCTGAAATTGCCCTGCACACCCAGAACCACCTTCAAGAAGTACTCCAGTCGTCAACAGGGAGACATTAAGAAAGTAGGAAACCCTCCAGCCAACTGCACATCTGTGGATGCTGGACCAGCTGAGCACCTTGTGACTTTTTACGTGGTCAGTGGTTACCCTCAAGCCTCTCTCATGTACTGCAGTGTCCACTGAGCCTGAGCACAGAACTGCCCATTAACCGGCTGAGGGGAGGGCCTTAAACCCATCTGTTTCTCAGCTTCTTTACCTTTTAATTCAAAGGGATTATGGAAAGA
The DNA here is from genome assembly GCA_033961575.1 of Aselliscus stoliczkanus. Taxonomy (NCBI): domain Eukaryota; kingdom Metazoa; phylum Chordata; class Mammalia; order Chiroptera; family Hipposideridae; genus Aselliscus; species Aselliscus stoliczkanus. The sequence continues at coordinate 158,282,804 of CM066731.1, forward strand.
GTATCTGTTCCTTCTTATTTCTTATAAATAGAACACACATCCAACTGAAAAGTAAATACAGAGACCTTTTAATTCCTTGCAATGAAAATTTCCTGGATAATTCCATGTGTTTTTATAATCATAGAGACAATCTTATCCTTACTCATTCATTACCAAAAATAAAGACTATGGTTACAATTTATTCTCCATAGATGCAAACAATCTCATCTATTTTGACATCAAAAAAGGCAGATAGACAAAACAGAAATGAAAACAATGTGATTTTTCCAGTTTTTCAATTTATTGTTTCGCTGTTTGTATGTTTATCTTGCAAGAGCCCACGGAAGTGAGGGAAAATATTTGCAGGCTAATTTTAAACAACATGAGAGGTATGAAGCACTAAATATGAAAAAATATAATAAGACTTTTAGCTTATTAATTATTAAACTAGGAAGGATTTTCCCAAAACATACCAGTTAAATTGGTCTGCTACACATTAATAAATGGAGAACATGTGTCTCCTATAACAAATAACTTAAACAGTGTATACACTACCAAAATTGCTAGTCAGGATATGGAAATTTTCAAGCCACAATCCCCTGGGAGGGACAAAACATAAGTTACTTTTTAACCTGAAGTCAGAAGAGCAAGATCTGTAAAAGTAACAATATTGCCATTGTTCTCAGCAATCTACTGATGAGTCCTATAACTTCTGGAAGTCTTTTCAATAAAATGAACCAGGATTTCTTGGCAAGCTCCTTGCTTAAGGGACAAGCAACTTCTGAGACTGGACTTCTAGATCTGTGGATAGATGCACACTGTCTTAGCAGCACTGCTCCATTTTGAAAATCATCTTCAGAATAAAAGTCCAGCAATGACCTCCATCAATGAGGCACTGCCTGCAAAGCTGCACATCTGCACTAGAGGTCCCTAGGCAGGTGAAATGCTTAGCAGATAAGCCGGAAACAGATTAAAGAGAAGTAGAGGTCAAATGCTTCTGTTTGCAGTATTATCCTGGATAACATATCAAGAGCTTCTGGACCAGAAAGGGACCATAAGCACAAAAGAGGTAATCAGATATCAATAATGCTGAGAAGTTAAGATGCCAGAAGATAGAGCCTTTTATATGTGGCTGCAGGAGGTTCTGCTTGGGACCATTCTATTTGGAACTCATGTCTGAGCAGCACTCCTAGACGTTTCTATTACCTAGTTTATGTGTATTCCTGAATAACCATCACTAACATTCAAAAATGATGCCTTTGGCACCTTCCCAGGTTCTATGGGTTCTTCCAAACTATAAAGAAAGGTCACATAGTGCCTGGTATTATTTTGGCGTTAGCCTATGTTATATAACAATTATTTAAAAATTGGTAATCCGTGTTGGGCTCAATGAGAGCACTCGCTATTAATCTTATTGTTTTATTAACTAGAATATCCCACTCTCACAATAGGATTAGTCATTAAGGATTACTGTACAATCAAACCAAAACAAGGACAATGGGTTCTTGGCATCTAATCACCCATGATGAACTATCCCGTTGACCAACTCGTTGATGCAAGATCACCAGGGTGTTATACCGCAACCCGAACATCTCACAGAATAAAGTACTCTGTGGAAGACCAGACATCCAAATCCTTAGATTTCTGTAGGATTCAGAATCCTTTTTCATCAGGTCCTCCACTTGTTCACTCTCGTTTGCATGCACCTGTCCAACTTTGGTTGGCTGCTGAGTTCCAGTGGAAGAATTCCAGTTCTGCCTCCCGGCCCTCCTCTAGGGGCTTGGAAACGGAGAGCAGTGCAGTTCTTTCTGGCCAGCTGCCAGGCACGGCACCCCAGGCTTCTTGGGGTAGGTTCGACGGGCAATTTTAAAGAACTCTTCTGCAGCATCAAGAGCGATGAGACGGTCCTGCCAAAAAAAAAAAAAAAAATTAAAAGTAAAAATGTTGCCAAGATGGGAACCATGCCATGTCGATGGGAGAACCAATCTAACAACAATAAAACCCACCCTGGAAACAATAACCAGTAAACATGTATTAAATTTTTTTCTCAAATTTTGAGACATATCTTCATCCTTTACTTAAATTATCCCAGGAACATTTCACCACTCTGAAGAGTCCCCTCAAATTCTTTTTCAACCTCAGGATAGATAAACAATATTTCTCACATCCCTGGCCTATAAATGGTTCAAAAAAGCAAAACTGGCTGAAAAATGCAGATTCTTGAGCCACAGCCCAAGCTTCCATAGGTCTGAGTACAATCCAGAAATCTGAATTCTAAAGCCCCCGCAGGTGACTCTGAGGCTACTGGCCATGGAATACCAGAGTTCGAGATGCCAGCTCCATCTGCCACCTTCTGTTGTGTTGATGCTGGTGGTGTTAGAATGATGAGTATATAGAGTGACAGAAAAGGAAACATTTAAAGCAAAATCAGGGCAGATGAAAAAATGCATCCATGCCTGACCACTGCAGTGTACACCTAAAGCTGCAGCTGAATAATAATGAACATCCTGTCAAAATTATAGATTCATGAACAAAATAAATTTAGTATATATATAGTCACAGGATGTGGAGTCCAGCATAGGGAATAGAGTCAATGGAACTGTAACAAATATATATGATGTCAGAGGGGTAGCAGATTGTGAGAGGTTTAAATGTCTAACTAGTACATTGTTTTGTACATCTGAAACTCATAAAAAAAGTTTTTTTTTAAATGCATCCACTTACCACAACAAAGAGATATCTCTCTGAGAGCTCCCAACTTGTTGGGAAAATAGTGGTCTCTTCAGCCAGTTTTAACAATATCTCCTGAGCTCCTTTTGTGTTTTTAGAATCACTGATGGTGCTGAGTTTCGTCACTGACAGCAAAGAGTCTGCTTCCTTTTGAAATCCTAAAGTAAAAAAAACAAACAAAAAAAATGTACCTGTCATGTAAAGTAGTCACAGGAAATGACTGTTCTACAGGACATACGGGACCCAAATGTGGATCCTGAACAAAGACCAGAAAACGGAAGCCAAAGATACCACGTGCTGCTTCCCAGCTCAGCATGACTAGCAGGGTCTTTTATTAAAATCATTTGACCTTTCTTCTTGTTTAATTTTCTTTGTCACTTTTTTTCCTCAGAGTTAAGCCTCATATAGTCACCCACTGACTGCTTGCTGCATATATTCTGGGTTGAAAACCTCCCCCTAATCCCCACGCTTCGTCTCCTCCCCTGGCCCCAGAATTCCCACCTGCCTTTATAGTTCGGGAGCCACAAAGGGGTCACACCAGGTCCCTACTTCTCCAAGCCCAGATTCCAGTGCCCTGTAGTACTCAGTACTGAGGACAGAGGGAGTAACACATGGCAAAATGTGTCCTCAAGACATGGTCTGGTGGTAACAGAAATATCAGGTGATTACAATGAAGGAGATACAAGGAGGAGAGGACTGGGAAAATAATCAGTACACAGTAGCCTGAAGTAGTCAGTTTCTGACATTCCTTTTATAAAAACCGTGGTGAAAAAAGTGAAGACGAATGATCACAACTGCTGATTTTTACCATTTCATAATGGTAATTTCTGACTCACCTAAGTCTTCTAAAATGCGTTTCCATCTATTTCTCACTTCCCTTCGAATATGTCGCAAGGTGTAGATATCATAGTTGAGTTTTTGCCACTCCTGTGGGAAAATAAAAATTCAGTTTTATTTTTACCCTTTGGCCAAAACCTTTCCCCAAATTTATGCTATATAAACATGTGGTTCTCCTCTCCACTAATTTTCAAAGCATATCTAAAAGAAGAAGAAATGAGTGAGATGGGCTTGATAAGAATACATTGGCTCGGCTACCATGGAGAATCTGCCATGTAGCCAGAGATATGACACATTACAAAGATTATTCTAATCAAAACTCTTCACATGATCTAGTCTCTCAACTTCAGTGATCTCACCTGTAAAGCAGGGATAACAACAGTGAATATTCCATTTAAGGCTGTTATACAGACTAAAGGTGTATAAAACCACAATGCACACCAATAAAATCCATGTGTCCGTAAAGCTATTTTATAGATGAAGAAACTGGCTAATCCAGTATCATCCAGCTAATTGGTGTCAGAATTGGTAATTGGATCCAGGTCTGACTCCAAAGTTCATGAGGAGAATTACACAAAAAATGGATGCCTTCCTTTGTTATTGGGATAAAGTAGACCCAGGTATCCCAAATTTCTTGATTCCCAGCCAATTTTCTCTTTACCATATATCAGGGTCACTCTCTTTCATTGATATTCCCATGATAAGACGGATCTTTAAAGCCATCGGCTGAACTATTACAAGGTTATAATTCTGAAAACTTCAATCTTGTGAGTAGTAAACAATCATGTTGGCCCCAAAACAAAACTTGACTATTTCAGGAGCATTACTGAGCTCCTTTACTGAGCTAACGTGTTCCTTTAAAATGTCATGGAAATGTGTTTTTAAGGAGCGTTATCTATAGAGAACAGGCATTTTATAAGGTATACCTTTTCCTCTTCACAAAAACATTAAGCACACAACTCTCCCAAACACAACTTAAAAGAACAACATTCTAAACGCTCAACTTGAGACTCAAGTTATATGATATTTTGACATTTTCCTCTAACTGAAAAATGTTTCAATGGAGCCATTATTTTCCTACCAAGTTCCTTTCAAGGTTTACCTTGCTCGTTGCTAATCAACTTGCATCACTGGTTAAGAGAAATCAGTTTAGTAGCTATTCACAAATATTTGTAGATACCACTTTGAAAAAGAAAAGCTAGCAAAATAAAGTGTTTTTGTTTTTTTCGTGTTTTTTTTTAACAACTGCATTTTAGATCTGTATCTGAGGATGTGCTATCTGACGGTCATGGATTTCAGCTATTTTCTAGAAGTCAGGAAGTGGTGAATTTGAGTACTCTTTCCTGGTCCTTTTTTTTTTTTTCTTTCTTTTTACCAAAGGCATGTACACACATGTTGGTGATTGGGCTAAACTCTGTGGCCCTAGAAGAGAGCAAAGTTAACTGAGTCACTTCAGAAGAACACAATCCTGACATGATCATTAACATCGTGTTAAAGCATGCCTGTTTAATCCCCTGGAGACTGTCTAAGTCATGGGGAAAACACTCAAGTATTATCATTTTCATTGGGCCACGAAATGGGCCATTCACCATATAGCATCTTGGAAAACAGCACAGGTCCTAGAGCCAGACTGCCTGGGTCTGGATCCCAGCTCCATTATTTCTTAACAGCTGACTCTGGGCACACCCATGGCCTCACTTGTCTCATGGCCTCAGGGGCAATACGGGGGTAATAACACTAGCTACCTCATCCACTTACAGAGAGAATCGAAGGAGTTCATACAAAGCCTGAAAATGGAGTTTGGTGTACATTCTCCTCCCAGTAGTGTAGACACAATTAAGAAACAATACTCCAAGACTCGGGATGGTCTGTATTATGAGGACTGAGGATGTTATACCCTATATTATGCAGCGTCTCATATGTGAGGACCACCCCCCCCCAAAAAAAAAAACAAAACACCAATTTCTCTGCTTTTGGCATCAGGTACGGTTTTACTTTTCCTGAAAATTGCTTCATCTTTCTAGACAGTGTGAATTTTGTAAGTGATCAGTTTCTACGCTTACCTGAAAAGGTAGAGTCATTGCATGAAAAATTCAGAGGTATTTTTGAATCATCGAAAAGTTTGACTATGTTTATGTCCTTATTCATGTTTGTTCTCTTTCTTATCTTCCAGCTTGTGCTACCTCACTGTATTTTTATGTAAATTGCATTAAGTTCTTTTTGATAAAAAGATTATAAATAAATAAAACATTTCACAGAGCAGTGCTGTGCTTATTCTCAATGACACTGACCCTCCTGCTTCCTGGACTAAATGAAAAGTGATCGGACTCTTAGTCATATGTGATTAGAGACCCACCCAATCAATCCACAGTAGCTTCCTTCACATGCTCATACAACCTTAAATTTTGTAACAAACCACTAGGTGGCTTCATTAACTTGCAATTAAAGGTCGCTGCAATTTTTTTTTTTTTTTTTTCTTTCAGCTTCAGACCTCTTCCCTGTTTCAGCAACCCATTCATCATGGGGTGATCCAAGCTTTAGGCGTTTTATTTTTTTAAACCTTTCTCTTTCTGCTCTCCATCTATCAGTTATTTTACTATTTCTAAATACCAACACTGAATATTGTACAAATTCATTCAGTGTTAGTGTCTGTGACTCTGGTAAAATATTTGATGGAGAAGCAACAATTTGACATTTAAAAGTCTGCTAAGGATGGATTCACACACAATGCATTGAATGACTTGCACATGATAGGTAATTGTTCAGATTAGTGGAATGAAACTATGTATTTCCTATATCCATACTATTACTGTCTTCTTTTGACAGAATAGTCACGGATAATCATATGAAAGTATCTCAAACTTTTGTGCAAAATTTAAAGCTCTAAAACCAGTAGAAACCAGGGTAGGGTTTTGATAAAATAAATGGATAGAGGGGAATTTGAATTCCTCTCTAACACCTGACCCCAAAGAACAGAACCTAAATGTGACAAATGAAAGATGGCGATGTAGGGCCAGCCGAGTAGCGCATTGGTTAAGAGCTGGCTTGGGACGCCAGTAGCCCCGGTTCGGATCCCACATATGAGGGTCAGTGACACTGCCCTCTACAGCTAACAACAGCTCCACCTGGAGCTGGGCTTCACGAGCCCCGGCGATGGTGTAGGCTGCAGCCCCTGCTACAGTGGGCTGCCATAGGCTACAGTGAGCGGCCGGCAGTCAGCTTGAGCAGCCGTCCAGAGCCCAGCGACCAATCGGCCTCATCCAGGAAGAGCGCAATGATGATACTAACATGGGCCAGTGAAACAACGTCCTCTGCAACTGGACTAGAGAACAAAAGGACAGCAACTTATCTGTTCCCCTTCCCTGATTCCCCAACGCTGTTCACCTCCCCCAATTCCCCAATAAAATCTTTAAAAAAATAAAAATAAAAAATGGCGATGTACAAAATCTTACCCACAACTAAAAAAACTAATTCACCTATTCTCTGGTACTAGAGAAAAACAAGCCCTGTAATAACCTTCTACATTTTTCAAATTGTAACAATTTGTTTTCAGACAAATAATTTGAAAATAATAATTAAAGGTCAATTAAATATCCTTTACCAGTGAGTTGAAACTCAAGTCTACTAGACATCAAAAGTGAACGGTTTGTTTTCTAAAATAATCTTTTGTTTTTCTCTTAATTTCTGAAATAATGCATTGTGGCCAATGTGATGCTGCGGCCAAAAACTTTAACAACAAGTAAATTATCAAACATGTAATAAAAGAAATAGTGCAGAATTAATTTCATAAGATACCTGGGAACCAGGTCAAACTGAAAAACATGTGATTGAAAATGAATCACCCAAGATGCTTATAGCTGAATTCTTGAGGTTTTTGTCCTCTCCAGTTGTTGACCAAATCAGATTAGGGCTGCTAGATAAGAAGGTTGGGGCAACAACATGAAAGGAAGAACAAAACTCAATCTCCTACAACTATTAATAGCTAGCTCTCCTGTATCTTTAGATCCCTTGAGCTGGCCTTGAACTTGAGCTCTGATTTAAGCTCCTAGGATCATTTTCTCACACACAAAATTAAGACATTTTATTCTTATCTATACTACGTTATTGTGAGGTTGTAGATTAATGGGATAGTTTAAAGGCGCTACTTATTTCTCGTTACAAAGGTGATCTAGATTTCCAGTCAAGGTGGCTGTGTAGGTAAACACTGTACTTACCTCCTCTCAGGACCACATCAATTACAACTAAACTATGGAACAACCATCACTGAGAATCACTGAAATCTAGCATTACAACTACAGACATACAGAAGCCACCCTGAGACTGGTAGGAGGGGCAGAGATGCAGAAAGAGCTGGTCCCACACCAGCATGTGACCACTAAAAATTGAAAGGGATATCTTGGCTGTGGAGGTGCCCCCACACCTGGAGGAGTGAGAGTCCCAACCCCACACCAAGTTCCCCAGTCCAGGGTTCCAGGGCCAGGGAAAGAAGTTCCCATAACTTCTGAATGTGAAAAACAGTGGGGATTGTGGCTGAGTGAGACGAGGGTGGCTGCAGTCTCAGGAGCTCCTCTTGGAGGGCCCATGTAAGAACTTACTTGTTGATGGACTCATTCTGAGCTCCAGCACTGGGGGACAGCTCAAAAGGCACCAGGGACATACAGGGAGGAAGTGAGTTGTCTGGCTTCAGAATGAGGGCTGGAAAGGCAGCTTTCTCCCAATGGAGGAGCTGGCTGAAGCCATTGTTTCTTTGTTGAGCCCTCCCCTTCCCTGCATGTAGGCACAAGCAGAGGCCATATCTGAGTATCCATCAAACTAGCTAATACCTTTTGTCTACCCTACCCTAGTGATTCTCAGAGACCCCACCCCACCCAACTTTCAGGTACACCCCAGCCATTTCCAGTGGCTTACCCATACAACCTGTCAGCTCATGCTGCAAATTTTCATAAAATCTCTCAAAAGTTCACAAAACCCAAACAAGCAGTATCTGGATTTGGTGTTCCCATACCTCTGGTTGAGCAGGCCTAGGCCCAGCACCAGTGACAGCTGGCCTCAGTTTGCAGATTGGATCTCAAGGTATCTCGAAGCCTAGTGAGGGTGGCAGCCATCTGCAGATTGGTTTGTGGCTCCTGTGAGGTGGCTCCAGGCAGGTCACAGACTGCGGCTAAATGTGGCCTGCAGCAGGTCCCCTCCCAGAAGGCCCCAGGGCTGGTACACCTGACGACCAAACCAGAGCATCACACGGCAATGTCCAAAGATGACACACCTAAAGGACAGACTGAGTATGCATCAAAGCCCTGCTAAAGTGAACCCTGCTCTGTAAGGTCAGCCCCTGCATCACAGCTCCTCCACTGTAGTCACAGCCAGTCTCTCTCTCTCTCTCTCTCTCTCTCTCTCTCTCTCTCTCTCTCTCTCTTTCTCTCTCTCTCTCTCTCTTTCTCTCTCAGAGAGAAAAAAATGGAGAAACAGATTATCAATAGTATTCACAATCTATACCCTAGAGATGGCACCTTGCTGCTCCAAGCTAAAGCTGGGTTTTGGTAGCAAGGAAGAAAGGAGGGATATGGACACTGGGGCAGCTAATATGTCTGCAGCTAATATGTCTGTCACAAGTAAATATTTGATGTTTGCTTCCCTTACATCGATATTCCCCTTTTCCCATCAATCTGTCAAGTACACTCAGACTCACATTCTCAGCTCTAAGAGTGTATACTGATTGGCTTAATCTAAAAAAACTCAACTTTGGCTGAATTTTAGAATCATCCAAGGAACTTTATAAATACCAATGCACTATATCTGCTTCCCAGACAAATGAAATGAGAATCCTTTGAAGGGGTACCAGGTTTGAAGCCCAGTGACTTACGCCAATAAGCACATCCCATTGGCTCAGGGATGGGTGTATAACCCAACTCAAGCCATGAAGATGCAACAAAATCCATGGGGCTTCTGGGAGCAATCAGGAGTGGTCTCTCTTCTGCTGGATGTCATGATGTGAGGGTAGAAAATTCTAGAATTGCTCCTATCACTTACTACCCTAAGAAGAGCCAGACTAAGGAAGAAGCCAATGCTGAGAGGACAATTATGAAAGAATGACAGAGAATTAGAGCCTGAGGACATACTGGGCCTTAGCATCAAATCTCACCTGAAGTCAAACCTATTTCTGGAACTCTCTTATCGAAGCCAATTCCATTTAGTTTTAGACAACTGGAGTTCTTTTTCTGGTCCATGCATCTGAAAGATTCATGTTACAACACCTACTCATTTGGTACATAAACAAAAAGGAAATTATAATGGTGCACAGACTATCAGTCTCATATTTTCCTACCTCTAGCCCCTGGGGAAAATGTTCAGCATATAGACATATTTAGCTGGGGATGCATATGGCTTACAGGGAATGCAGTATTAACGGCTCTGCCTGGGCTCAATCTTTCTGTCCTGAGAGTGTCTTAGGCAATGACACAGACATAACAGCAATCCTCTTCTGTATCCAGGGATTGCCTTATGGAGCCTCCCCTGAATCCTGTCCACCAGAAGAGAGGTTCTCACTCTCACAAGACTATTGTTATGATAGGGGAGAAAGAGGAGGTGGCTTCTATCTAATTGACTAATTTCTTCTAAAGATCCACGGAAAAGTCATCTAACTATCATTGGCTTAAACACTCAACCTCCTTACTTATAAAAATATGTTGAATCCATCTGGCTAGATCTAATGATCAGTTCAAAGTTAACTTTTGACTCAGTAATTTTGATCCAAAATCTATTAGCCATTTGAAACCCAAGAATTAGGATAGCCTTCTTGTCTTATGTCTTTCTTGGTTGGTGAAAAATCATCTTCAAAGGAAGATGCTCATACAGAGGCTGAAAGCTGCTTCATCTTCTCCATTCCATACCCCAAGGTCTGATCATCACAAACTGAACTTTAGGAAATGGTCCTTAGTATATTTGATGTGCAAAAAAAACCAGCCAAGAATGTCTTTCCCAAATTTTACATGAAGCTATGTAACTTTCCCCAGGCTCGCTTGCCAGTAGCTGTCAAGCCACAATTCAGATCTCAGTGCATCTAATGCCAAAGCCACATACCCTTTAAAAAAAAAAAAAAGGAAACAAAAAACAGTGACTACTTATTTTTGCTTCTCCAACTCACCTTCTTTTTTCTTATGCATTTATTGTTTGCTTATTTAAGTTAGGTCATATGTTCATATAATTTGCCATTCAAACAGTACTAAAGTCTCTGTCCCCAAGCCACCAAGTCTCCTCTCTACAAGTAAAATGTATTGCCTATTTCTTCTGTACCCTTCCATTTTTCCCCATAAATGGTTACTATACCCTGTACTTTTCACTTAATAATTTAGCAATCATTCTGTATCAGAATGTAAGGTTCCAAATCTTTAACTTGGCTTTTTGACCATCTGGTATAGACAGAATCAGAACTATAATAAACATATATATTTGCTTTATAGAAAATAGTCTCCTAAGAAATTACAATATTTAGGGCCAGCAGAGTGGCTCAGTTGGTTAAGAGCTCGCTCAAGAGTGCGAGCTGAGCTCTGAGCAACAGCAGTTTGATGCCCAGTCTGAGCTGAGCTGCCACTGAGCTGCCAACAGGTGGCAGGATGGCTCAGCTAAAAAAAAAAAAAAAAAAAAAAAAAAAAAATTTCAATATTTTCCTAAATGTGCCTTCAAATGAGAAAATGCCTTAAAACTTTTTATTTCCTAGTCATTCTTTCTTTTTGTTTCTTTCTTTTTTTTTTTTTTTGAGGGCAGTGTCACTGGCCCTCACCAGGGCCGCTGGCTTCCGAAGCCACTCGGCCAGACCCCGAGTCATTCTTTCTAACATCACCATCAAAATGCACTATACACATCCCTTTGGAAATTTCCACTTCAACACTGATATTAAATGAAGATACCATATAACTGTGTCTATAACAACGCTGTATTACAAAAATTAAACATCTAAATCAGGGAATTATAAAGTGAATAGTAGCCAAATACTTTTACTGGAAAGTGATAGCTCCTTGGTAAAATAAATTCTTTGAACATTGTAACTGTTGTTTCTTTTGGCTTTCACCAATTCACATCATCTTATGCTACTTAAAATGAAGGAAGATTCTCTAAAAGACAGAAAAATCATATTGATTGCTTCTCCAATTTAGTTTTCTTTCATTGGGTATACGGTGGAAAATATCAGATAAGAGAAAGACAAGCAATAAATGGGGGTGGGGAGTACCTGGATTTTAACAAGTCTGTAACAGATTCTCCTATGCTTGGTTTTCACGGAGAATTGTTAGATGGATAATGCAGACTAGGGTAGTTTTGCAAGACTGAAGAGTACTCAAAATGGTTGCTGTCAGTCTGGAAAAAGGTATTTAGTAATGCACAATGGGGCTCAGTTTCAGGGCCTTGTCATTATTTTTATCAGTAGCTGTGGAGTCAAAGGTCACAAAAGTAGGAGGGATAGCTAATACATGAAAGAGAGTATCAAGATTTGAAACATACAACAAATAAGACCTAAAAAATAAAATCTACAGGCCAAAATTTATCACAAATCAATCAAAATCCTAATCTGAGATTGGAAAAAATCAACGCAGCCAAAGTACCAGATGCAGGGACTTGCCGACACGGCACTTCGTGTGAAACACAGGTTAGTCTTAGGGGAAACCACAAGAAAGAAGATCAATATTCGAAGGAACTTTCTATTCAGAATAAAGTCTTTGTAAGATAATGAATCTTCCATCACTGCAACTCTAAGTTATAATTTCTATACTGTATAGAGAAATTTACTATATAATTGCTAGAAATATAATTTCTATAGGCTCTTACAGCAATAATATATTTTCCTGTATCACCTGACAAAATCCAAAAAGGATTTAAAGGCACTTACGTACAAAAAAGAAGATGGACAGATAGATAGCTAGATGACTGATAGATAAATAATATTTACATAAGAGTACTTACTACTTCCCAGATACTACTCTAATCTCTTTACATGTGTTTGCTCAGTTAATTCTCATAATACATGTTACTCTACAAGATGGATATTATTATAACATCTTAAGAATGAGGAAACGGGGACTCAAAGAGGTGAAACAACTTCCCAAGGATGCACACCCATGAGAAGCTAGGATTTTAAACCCAGGCAGCCTGGTTGTAGGATCAATATACTATCCACTGCCCAAACCATCCCTTCAAACTGGAAGAGAGTGAGGGATGAGCGAGGTGGGAAGGGAGGAAAGGCAGCTGAGCAAGAGGGCTTGACAGAGCAGTCGAGTAGAGAAGAGACCAACCTGAAACCACAGCAGCTGTGCCTGAGGAGGAATTAAGAAAACACAATTGCAGTTTTGGGAGAAACCCAAACTTTTCTAGAGGCAAAGTAGTCCCAGGCTCTAGCCAAAGATATTGCAGAAACCAAGGACGCCCTCAAGCGTCGACTCCCTGAAGCGCTGTGCCCCAGTCCTTCATCTGAGGGCTTCGGTTCTCTCCCCTCCCCAGAGCAGGTGACAGGACCTCAACCCCCTCCCACTTCTCCTATCCCTTTCTTCCCCCACACTCCCTTCTTTCCAGCTCATGACCACCTCATCTCTGTGGAGGGACACAAAGTCAAAACCGTTCCCTTCAAGGCGCAGGAGTGGTAGGCAGTGAGGGGTGGCAGAAGCTACAAAGGTCTGAGATTCTGAGGGAGAAAATGTCAATATTTTGGACTGGTTTGTGGTTGTCTGCAACAGAGAGGTCTACAAAACTGGTCCACACTTTTCTGGACCTATGCTTCAGACTCCAGGGCGGAGAAAACCCCCAGGTTTCTTAGACTTACCTACGGTACTTCCTCTGCTCTTCCCCATGGCTGTCCCACCGCTCACTCCAAATGGAAACCAGCCACCTTATCTTTCTTTCCTTGGAAAAGTCCCTGGAGAGCTGGTAGCCCTCGCCTCCTATGTTTGCAAGGCTACAGGGTTACAAGAATGCCTCCTTCAGAACCCCAGCCAAGTCCTCTAGAGCTCACATGACAAGCCCCAGTTTCACTGTTTCACATGACAGCCTTCCTCTTCCCAGAGCTAATCAGTCAGCACCTCTGAACAAACCCCCGAAATCTGGCCTTGCATATGCCAAATCCAAGAGAAAAGGGATTGTCCAAGGAACTTACCCACTCTTCTTCAGAGGGCAGCTGGTTTCACTGACGCCAGCAGCCAGAAAGCCCTTCCCTTAATCCTGCTACTCCCTCAAACTCCACTCCTTTCTAGGTCCCTCCCTTCAAGGCCAACTGGCTTAAAAGAGGAGCTTTCACTAGCGGTTCTCACTTCCTCTTCATCCCCTCACTCACCAGCCCGTGGCCATCAGCCTCTCAGATCCGCTCCCCATGGAAAGTACTAAGGTCCTTTTCCTTGTGTCACTATTGACACTTTCTTGTGTCTCATAGGCCTTTCCACAGGCCCTCACCTTTTCTAAAGCATTAAATCCTGAAGGCCATCCCCTTAATGTGCCTCTCTGGGTTTCTGTGGGAAAGGGAAGAAGGAATGAGCATCTGTTGCGGCCCGGCTCAGTACAGCAGGCAGGGACACCTCCACCACCCTGTGGGGAGGTTGTTAGAAACCCTGCACTGTGGAGGGAAGGGCCGGTACCCTGCCGAGGGTTATTCAATAGCAGGTCTGGTCTGAGATTTGGGGTCTGCTGCCTCTCCAAATGCATCCTCCCGAGGGTCTCCCTCACTCCGTCCCTTCCCTTAGCAGGTGCCTCTTCTTCCTTTGCCTTTTCTTTTCAGACCATCCTTTCCCAAGGCTCTGTCTTGAGTCTTCTTATCATCATCATCATCATCATCATCATCTCTCTGGATAATTTCCCCTCATGCCTCAACTTCTATTGTCACTTCAAGTCTCCTGCGTTTGCCCTGACCCCAGGTTTCAATTTCCCCTTTTCTGCTGGGTGTCTCCACATCGATAGACTGCTGACCAGTCTGACTCCCCTACCAACCTCCACCAAGCCAACATCTTCCCTCTTATGCTCCCAACTTGGTTATCTGTTGCTCGCACCCCTTCAATCCCACCTAATCCTGTTGGTTCTCCCTGTGTCACAAAATGCCCCTTTTCTATCCTCACTGCCTCAGTCTTAATTGGTCTGAATAGCTGCAATGCTGATCCCTCTGCTTCTAGAAGCTAAGATCTCCAATCTCCTCCCAACCAGGTGTCTTTCTAAAGGTGAGACTGGGTCATTTCCCTCCCCAGAAATATTCAGCGGATCTGCATCACTTACCGAGTGAAGTTTCAATCCCCAAATGGCTCCCCATGAGCTGACTTTCTAGTCTTGTTCCGACAGCATCCCTTGGCTCCATGTGCTCCTGCCACATGGGACCACCACTCTGTTCCCGAGTGCACCTTCAACCTGTGTGCCTTCGAGCACGGCCTCTCATGTCCTCATTCCACTGCCATCTAGATCCTATTCACTCTTCAAGGTTCCACTCAAACGGCACCACCTGGAGAAGCCTTTGCCATTTCTACCAGTTGAAAGTCACTGCTGCTTCTTTTCAAACCCCTCAGCTCCTTTATGAAAACTGTTGGAGAGTCACTGACTGTATAGATATTGTTGTATAGGTATTTGCAACGTCTCCTTCACAACTAGATTGCAGGCTCCAAATACAGGAACCTGGTCCATTCAGGCCTTACACAGTCCCCTGTATACAGCCGGTGCTCCAAAGGGTTTACTGATCCCAAATGAATGTGACGATTCCCATAAAGGTCACATGCTGTTGGTGACTGAGTGCCAATTTTGAATCTAGGAAGCAGCTCCAAATCTTATCAGAAAAAGCCAGTTGGGCTCTCATCCATGTGTATTCTGAACAAGGCAGGTTTATATACTCAACACATTTTGATTCCCATATTTTGGGGGAACAGAATAAATTCAAGAAAGATGAAATAAGAGAAAACTATCCATTCACCTCTTCTACTCTGTGCCTGATCAGGCACTTGATATCGGAAAGGTGCTTTTCACTCATGCCTCTGTAAGTAGTAATAATACTGAGGCAGCACAGTCTGGCAGATCCTGTCCCAGGCGCTCCGGATGTGTTATTTGATGAGTCAGAAAATCTGATGAGATGGGATTATGGATCCCTTTCTAGACACGTCTGAAGTGAGGCTCCAGGAGGTTAAACAACTCAGCTGAGATCTCACAGCTATCTAGTGGGAAACCTAGAATTTAAACTTGAGTCTTTCTGGCTCCAAAACCCATGCTCCTCCCAGTACCCTCAGCTGCACTCAGTGAGGCCCAAATTTAGTCCACTACATTGTGTCTCCCTGTCACCAGTGTGGAAACTGGGACACAAAAAGAGAAATGGAACATAATGTGCAGGGACTTCCATTCTAAACGAGGCTTCTGGCACAGCCACACAGGTGCAGAGGACAGACACCCCCCCAATGTGTTCCTCTGCTGCCCCCACCCTCACACTCCTCACTGCCCAGCAGCAGGAGGCAGGGCAATGAATGCAACCAGATTCCAGTGCAAGGGGCAGGCCGGGGAGACGGCTGGGAAGGCAGGCAAGAGCTGATTGTGCAGGGGAAGCTAAGAGCTTCCTTTTAACACAGCTGGTTCTGGTCAGTGTCAAGGCCACCTACCCAGGAGGGGCATCCTCTTTCAGCATTATAAAGGCCTATTATCTCCATCCACCAGAAACGGTGTGTAAGTGGGAAAGATAGGATTATGTTTCACTGTTCCTAGACAGCCGGTCCACTCATTAGCCCTCTGCTTCCACCTTGGCCCAGATGGCACAGGATGAAATGACAGAGCAGAGAAAGTCAGTGTAGTAGAGGATAAATAACAGATTAGATGAACCATGAAGGGGAGGGGGGGATAAGGAGTAGAGACCAAGGAGGGGCCAGTGCCCAGGGACCTGCCACTTAGGGCCTTGGGGGCTCCAGGACTTGAAGGGCCCTCCAGCACCTCCCGACAAGGGTTGGCTTTATTACTCCTGCCCAGACATCTCATCATTCTGGAGCACTCACTCCAAGCAAGGTCTATCTGTTGGTAGCGGGGGGCCTATGGAAATGAGCCTTTTTAACGGGGGTAGCTCCAACTCTGATGTGGTTCTCTCTCTCCTAGCCTCACTGGCCCTTTAATTCCGTGAGGTAAGAACTAGCCTTTGGGTTACAGATTTGCATCTGAGTCTCCTCCCTACTGACTGACCTTCCAGAACTATCTACTTGCCCTTTCTCTGCATCCCAGGGAAAGATGGGCCTCAGTGGGGTTAGCCTGTGGTGCTGACCATTAGGCCCTGAGTCCGTACCCCGGAGGCTCTGATACATAAAAGATAATACAGTGAACCTTTTCTAAGGTCTGACAGCTTGGGCAGTTTGACTCTATATACTACACAGAGCCTCTAACCCCAAATATCATCCTGGAGTGCCTGCTTGGAGCACCTTGGACAGGCATATCCTTACCCAATGGCTAACGCAGTCCCACTGCCCCTGGCAATGCTCATGTGTCCTGACCGAGAACTCTAGCAAGCATTTGACCTGGAACAGATCACATGCAAATGCCAAGTAAGGCTTTTCCAGCTCTCTCTGTTTATTTTTATTCCACAGCTCTGCTGGAGCTCTGGAAACCGACTGCTTTGCAGCCAGGGGCCCCTGACCTAATTCTTTATCTGGTTTTAACCAGATTAAGCCAAAGGGATAGCTCACAGCTCCTGTTGGGGTAGTGTGCCAACAAAGTCATGGACTGGGGCTGCTGGGCAATGAGATTTCAAGTCAGTTTTGTCTACTTTGGGGGTGGGGAGTGTTCCGGCCCACGTCTGGCGTTAGGTGAAGGGCCGGATTCAGGATGTGATTTGGCCACTGCAGCCAGTGGAAGAATGTGACATTGTTATTCTGAATCAACCAGTTGGAAGCACCCCAGAGCTCTGCAGCTCCGGTCACTGCAGGGAAGGACAAGTAGTTGCTGTCACTGAAGGCAAAGGATAACAAGACAAAACTCTCATACATGGAGAGGGAAGCGGGACTTGACTTTCTGGCAAGGTAGAAAAACCCAGTGCACTCAATTAGTTTAAGTATGTACTGTCCCATTGAGGAAGGCTGCTGCTTCTAGATTAAATGATGGGTTGTATGAATCGTTATGAAGACATCTCAAAGATCTGGCTATCCCTCGGCACCCAGCGCTGTGATGGCCAGTATGGCAGCCACTGGCCTCACAGGGCTGCTGTGCACACGGAGTGTGGCTAGTCCAAATGGAGAAGTGCTATAAACTTAAAATACACACTGGATTTTGAAGACTTAGTACCAAAAAAAAAAAAAAAAACAAAGTAAAATATCTCATTAAGAGCATTTATATTGATTACATGTTGAAATGATAATATTTTGGATATATTTGGTTAAACATATTACTAAATTTCATTTCACTTTTTTTTTTTTTTTTTTTTTTACTTTTTCAATGTGGCTACTAGAAAATTTAGAAATACTTAATGTGGCTTGCATTATATATATTTTTTGGATGGCACTGATCTAGATAATACTATACCTAATGGTTTCATTTCCAAGTGTGGCAAAATTTTCAAAGGGATGCCTCTTTAGCCAAATTTCACCAGAAAATGCTCCTGTGTGGGTCCTTAAGGGTTGCAGGGCTTTCCAGGTAATAGTATAATAGTGTTTATATCAGGGAAGGATTACACATAGGTGATTTTTTTCTCCTATGCTAACCAAATTTTCCACAATGGCCATGTACGCCTTTTATAATTGGAACAGAAACTTTAAAATCCCTCAAAAGTATTATTTTTAAGCTTCCTTTGTTAGTGTAACCTAGTGTCTAATTACCTCTAAAATAGAAAAGTCAACTTACGGGTATGATTGTAATTTGAATTTATTTAGAAAAGTCTTTACCATTTTCTGGATGGCAATGCACAGACTTTAGCTCATCTGATTTCAGTGAATTCTATTAAATTGAAAATCCTGTTGATAAGTTTGCAGGTTCCTGTGTGTGTCCTGGTACTTAACTGAAAATACTGTTGCTTCTGTGGGGCATTTACTCTGTATTCCAGGATCTCTGCCAGCTTCAAAGAGGAGTTTGAGCAAGGGAAAAGAGCAAGGACAGGTGATGACCAGGAAGACTGGGTCCCAACAGAGCTGAGATGGAAGCCTCCAGTTGTGTGTGTGGGGGGCGGGAAGAAGGGGGTGTTGAGAAGGGGGGGCATTCATCAGAGCCAGTCACAGACACAAGGGAGAGAAAGGAAAGAGAGAAATTAAGTTATAATTTGCTTTATAAGCTAACAATCCCCCAAATCTTGAAGTTTTCCATTTTTTTTAACCCAAATACTTCTTATTGTAGTGGTAACCCTTTTTTGTAATTACTCCTCCTACTTATAATTGCTCTTCCTTTATTTGAAAGCTGTCAAATTGTTTAACTCTGCCTGACACTGAATAATCCCAGTCTTTTTCGTCTTCACCCCCTAGGAGCAAGGATTAAAGCAGCTGGGGGAGGGAGGAGAGGGGCACAAGTGGGAGGAGGGAGGCAGGTAAGCCCCCAGGAAAAAGGAAAGAAGGCAGGTGACCCTATCTAATTTCCTTATCAGCTGAACTCCTGGTAACCTCCTGGTAACCAGAGGAATGACATTTGCTAGGAGGAAGAAATCTTATCTACAGAATGCCCTTAGCTGGATGTCTCCAGCCAAAGACTTACTTAGTTAGACTCAAGGCACCCTACGTCTTCAGGGGATGGATCCCTGAAGAATGTCACTATACTACAAAATAATGAGGAGGTATGCAGTGGAGCTCTTCAACATATAAGCTTTCCACTGTGTGAGATAACCCAATGAACCTCACTTAGACTCATCTAAGTGTATGTCCTGTGGGGGCAGGGGTCCTAGGGACATATTCTCGATGTCCCCAACCTCTGCCTGCTTCATCTGAGCCTCTCTATTGCCTGTGTATTTGAAAGTATTAGTAAAGTTTGATACTAGGTAAGATCTATGATCCATGTGAACCTGTTCTGACAATCTGTGTTTTGCTCACCCCACCTATCCCCCATCCAACTTGCTAATTTTTCCATATTTTCATTGTTTACTATAGACCATCTCTAACTTATCTATATCCTTTCTAAGACAAAGAGCTGCAAACTAAGCCACTTTCCTCATCACACCAAGCACATCCCCAGCATCTGACACCCCTGTGAACACAACCCAAAGAGGCACTGAACCTCCCACAGACCTATGAGATGCTTGCCTATGTCACCTGTCCATGACAACAGGATTCTTTTAACAGCTTGGGGTTATTTCAATTGAAGCCTTGTAAAGCATTGTTCCTTACAATCCCAGTATTTCACTTCCTGTCTTTTTTTTTACTCCACCACAATCTTCAGCTGAGCCTTTCAGATGCTACCTCCTCCCAAACTCAAGTGTTTGGGGATTACCCTAACAAAGCCTCAAGCACGATGTAATGCCACACAGCCTGGAAGAAAAACAATCTCCTGAACAGGAGCAGTCCTGTAATTGCCTGGACACTCACTGGTTAACACATTTGTTTATAATCACTCCAGTCTTTACTGGCTGTTATGGGCACATGGATGACCCTTTGCCACACCAATGCAGAATTCAGCAGCCATTTCCAGTTTTCAAGCCCTTTGCCTCATCGCTTATCTGCCTGGTTCCTTATCAACGTGGCAAGCTTTCATGAATTTAAACAAAACTCCTAACACAATTTCGGTGCATCTAAAACCAGAATGTAAAAGAAAAACAGTAGTGTGGCACTAATTTGTGGTACCTTTAACATGTTTAGGAATTACAGTGTTGGGGTTTTTTTTGTTTTGTTTTGTTTTTGACTAATCTCACATAATAGATCATTATAGTCATTTCTCAAAAGAAAAAATCATCAATAAAGGGAAAATGTTTTGCACCCATAACTGAAAAGGCTAGAAGTGTCTCTCAGTTTCTAAGGATCTCTTCTTCCAGAGGATCACTCAGAGTTGAGCACAGGAAGCCTTCCTCAAAGGGACTGCTGATGTGTCTTTTGGGCTGAAACATTAAATCCACACAATCATTTGAGCCAAGTGTACTGAGCACCAAACCAAAGGCAAAGTTTTCAGTCTAGTTCATTAAGATACAGATGGCCAGGAGTACCACACATAATGTTTCTCGGCTTAAAAACCCTATCACTGCACCATAGTTCAACAGGCTTTTAAATATGGGGACTTTTGAGATATGTCCTCCGTACCTCCCTTTGTCAGATGAGAAAGCAGGCCCTGAGAGATGGAGTGGCCTCCCAAAGGTCACGCAGCAAATTAGTCGTAGAGTCAGGAGACAAGTAGTAGCGTTAGGCCTGAACCCTAAGAATCCTTCCTTCTGTGTCATGCTCCTACTGCTCTATGAAATAAATACCTGCTTTAGTTTTTAACACCCATTGCCAGAGCCCCAGGTAACAGAGAGAAGTAGATGAGCTCTCAAATTTGTTTCTGCAATGAGACTCATTTTTCCAAATGATATCCCACACAGAACCCCAACATAAAATACATGTGAAAGGGTGCCTTTCTCGCTCTGCCTGGTCCCACTCAAAGCTTGTGGGGCACCTCAACAGGGTCGTAAGGGTCAAGGATTGTAGCTGAAATGTGATCTTACTCATCATCTACTATCCTCTCAGTACCTCTTGTTGCTAGCACTCTTCCTCCGCTACTTTTTAGCCCTGCTCCAATGTCCAGGGCCAGCTACTGCAGGGCCCTTCTCTCCCAACCTTCCCCTCTATACCCTGCAATCAAAGCTTAGCAGTCTTGGACCCCATTCTTTGAACAAACTAATTGGTCCTGACCTATTAACGACGGGTAAATTATTTTTTTTGCGAAGATACAATTAATCTGTCTCTGATAAAAATCAATGTATTATGGCTCCCAGATATGAAACTTGAGTTTTAAAGGGATTTTTAGTAGCTCAACACAGTGTGTTTGCAATTATGTTGGGTGGCTTTTCCAAAAATGCCTACGGGGCTGCCTGAGAAGGGCAAATCTAGGTTCTTACCCCTACTTCGATCAGAGAAGTTTCCATTTCATTAGTTTCCTGGTAGGTTTCATCGGGCAGGGGGATTAGAGTTCCAAAGATAACAGAAAAAAAGTTTAAAAACCATACGCCAAAGCATGGACCTGTGCTCAAGCTCTCCATCATGACGACAACAGAAGCTATCTTAAGGGTGTCAAGACCTGTGAAGCATCTAGGATTTGACTCTTTTTATAAGCTAAAAAGTTCCCCTGCCAATTTCATGGGTGCTGGCAAAAAACACAAGGCTCCTGGGTCAAAGACAAAGGACCCAGCAATAGCAGGTCAGCATTTTTTATGCCAGTTCTCTGAGCCCCGGTTCCAACACAGCGAGGGGGACAGGGCTGAGTGACAGCTGCATGTGCAGGAGGCTGATTACAGGAGAGGAACCCTGAACGTAGGGAACCTGAATCTTTTATCATGGGCAACAGCCCGGCCTGCCCCGTGTTCCAGAGGGAGAGTTACCTTCACCTCCTGAGGACGTTCACTATGCAAATGTCTTTGAAAAGATGGTCCAGGACGAAGAGCAGATGGTGCCTCTGCTCACAACATGCCCAGAGATCAAGAGACCCAGGACGAATTATTTCTCAATGGGGAGGGAGGGCCAGGCCTGCTTAGGACTCCCAAGGAATGTGCGCTCACCAGGCTGGGAGGAACGGGCCAGAGGGAAAGAACGAATCTTGCAAAGGGACAAGTAAGCATTTTCCACTTGTTCAATTTGAAAGCACACCCTCCGTCCCTCGTAGAACAAAATTCAGAATCCTCACCGTGGCCTCCCAGGTCTTCCTGATCTGGCGGTTGCTAGTCTTCCCAGGGTCACCCAGTACGGCTGTTTGCCTTGCTCCCTATGGTGCAGCCACGCTGACCGTCTCACGGTTCCTGGCATACATGACGTGCAGTCCCGCCTCAGAGCCTTCACAGCCGCTGTTCCCTCTGCCTGGAAGATCTCTCACCAGGCTCCCTCCCTTGCTTCATTCAGATCTCCGCTCCCCGCCCTGAGTCACATTCTGTTCCCTCTTACTGTCTTATTTTTCATCAAAGTGCTTATCACAACCTACATTGTATTAATTTGTTGTCAGTCTCCCCGCAATAGAATGTAAGCTCCCTGAGGGCAGACCCTTTGTTCACTGCTATGCCCACAGGTGAACAAAGCGTGGGACCAGCAAATGAAACAACTATTTTTAATCCTATCAATGACAAGCCTACCCTTATGGGTTGAATTGTGTTCCCCTCAAATTCATATGTTGAAGTCCTAACCCCCAGCACCTCAGAATGTGACTTTATTGGGAAATCCTTACAGAGGTAGTCAAATTAAAGTGAGGTTATTAGGATGGGACCTAATCCACTCTGAGTGGTGTCATAAGAAGGGGACATTTGCCAGGAGAAGCAAGGCATCAGCTGCCAGCATTGGTTAAAAGCCCTGCGTAGAGCCGACCGCTATCCAAGCCTGGAGGCAGGAGTTCATAGAAAATGATCACACTGAGGAACGTTTCAGATCTTGCTTCTCAGCATACGTGGTCAGTTTGGCTCAAATAAATAATTATTAAAAAGAAAATCATCACTCTGAAGCATTTCAGTGTGTACTCTCTAGAGTTGCTATATACCCAAAGCAGCTCTCTATTCCCTAAACATAACTTTATAAGGCAGGCAAAAGGTAAATAGTATGTCATGGATTAAAAAGCTAAGGTGAGGACTGAGGCAGTAATGCAATGCTGTGTTGGAACACTCAGCAATCAAAAGCCTAGCAGCATTTGCGCCTGAGTCAGCTCCTCTTAGTGACCAGATCTCAGCTTGTGTCGGCTGAAACATTCACCCAGAGACAAGCACAGGCAGAGGTGAAAATATCCTAGCAAGCAAAAGGAAGAAAAGGACGGGTGAAACAAGCAGAGGGCTGTTTGCTTCCCTCCCTGGTTGCTTTACACAACCCTGCTCTCGACTTTCTGTGGCTGGAAGAAGAGTCCGAGGGACTGAAAGCGGGAGAAACAAGAGAAGAAAAGACCTTTCAAAACTAGGGCAGAGGAACAGGTGGAGCAAGCGGCATGAAGGGCAGTCAGTGTTTCCACATCAGCAGGGATCTGCCAGCTAGAAGGAAGATCATTTCTCAAACGCCCCCACCTTACCTAACCCCAGTCCAATAGGAGAGACATCAGGCAACCCACTAATTGTCCACAATCTCGGGCCACTCAGAGATGTGCTCGATGCTGACTGCCAGCTCAGGCCAGGGTTCACCCCTTCAAACAATTCAGCCCCAGGGCCCCACAAAATCCTTTGGGACAAGAAGTGGTCTGGTTCATCCAGTGCCTTGGCCTCTACCCTCAGGGTCCTCAGCAGGACCCTGTCCCTACCCTGGGAATATTGGATCTGAAACTCCTGGCAGTGTTTCCAAGGTGATGAGGCTGATCCAATCCCAATTCAGGAAAGTCCAAAACCGCAAAAAATGAAAACCACTGAACTGAACTGGCCTCTCGGCTCAGAAAAACCTCTCCTCTTTCTCATATTTTACCAATTATAATGAATTTGGGTTCAAAAGTTCCTCCTTCAAATCATTCACACTTCACTGAATTCCTCTGGTTTTCTCCTAATAACTGCTTCTTTTTTTTAAATTGGGGAACAGTGTGTTTTTCCAGGACCCATAAGCTCCAAGTCAAGTAGTTGTTTCAATCTATTTGTGGAAGGCGCATCTCAGTGGCCCATGTGGGATCGAACCAGCAACCTTAGTGTTATGAGCACTGCGCTCTAACCAACTGAGCTAACCGGCTGCCCAATACCTGCTTCTTTTTAATTTCCAGTTGAGCTTTGCCTGTGCAGAGTGAATGGACGTTTAATTGTGTGGAAAGACAGACGAAAAAAGGTTAGGGGTGAAACAGGTAGGGAGAGCTAAGCTAGGTGAGGAGCCAAATGAAGTGGGTGCGGGCAGAGGGTAACATGAGGAGAACCCTGGAAGGGCCCTCCAGGAGTTAAGAGAGAGGCCCAGACAGGCAGGGAGGAGGGTTCTGCATGTGAAGGCTGCCAGTCCTGCTGGTCACAGCACATCGTAGGGTAGCTCAGTCTTACTCCACGGTCCACTTCGTCCCAGAATACCACCCATTCCCTCCAGACTTCTGCCTGGAGATGCAAAGAGATAATGACTTAAGAATATGTCCTGTCATCATTCTCCATTAGAACAAATATAGAAGGGCCAGCCGAGTGGCTCAGTTGGTTAAGACTCATTCAAGAGTGCCAGCTCTGATCAACAGGGTTGCCGGTTTGATTCCCGGCCCGAGCTGAGCTGCCAAGGGCTGGCAGGATGGCTCAGCCAAAAAATAAATAAATAAAGTGATAGAAAAAATATGGAAACCTCACTGACTTTAGACAGATAAGAGTATATGCAGTATTAGATGATGGAGAGCATTTTTAAACTTATTTTTGCAGATTGCCAAGGTTGGACTGAAAAAGCAGATGCCCTGACTAGTCCTTGGTCTAAAGGTCTATCTCTTTTTCCAAGCTGTTGCCATTTCCACACCTGACTTTCCTGTGAGTCCCCCAAATTTTAAGTGATTGCTGGGAAAGAGACAGGGTAAATGGATAAAAGATCCCAGTCCCAAATCACATCCTGTATTTAACAAAAGAAACTCAACTCAGTGGATTTTTATTGTCACCACTTGTATTTGATTGCAAAACTTTCTGGTAACCTCACCAAGGCTGACCAAAAAAAAAAAAAAAAGTGAAAATTGAAAAGTAAGCTCAGGGCCGGCCAACTGGCACGGTGGTTGGGAACTGGCTTGGGACGCCAGCGGCCCCAGTTCGGATCCCACATATGAGGGCCAGTAAAAAGTAAGCTCAAACGGACTGAAGTGCACTTAGATGTACAACTGAACAAAAAAATATTCTGGTTGTGCAACGAGAGGCTTGCTCCTGCTCTGCTCTCTCATGACTTGCCCAATATCTGGGCCTGGTTACCCGGTAAGAATGCCTGGATTTTCTGGTTCTTGGTTGAAAAACATGATTCCACAGCCAGGACTGACAACCAGCAAAATTAACCAGGTGAATTTTGACTCAGGTCCATTGAAATTCGCTCCACGGTGAGTGCTTTAAGAAACTATGGCCACAGCCAGACAAGGCAAAGGGGGCAGGTGTGACCTGACCTCACCTACTCTGCAATTAAACAGGACAAGCATGTCTAGGGGGCCGGCCCAGTCTGTATTCACGAGCTACGTCGCCTGCCTCTTGGATTGCAAAACTATCAAACGGCACAGCTCACTCCTGCACTGTAAATAACACGCTCACGTGCAACAATCATGTAACAACAGGTAGCTGGGGACGAGGCACCTGGATCAAGAGGTGGTTTCATATCAAGAAAACTATAGGGTGCTTCCTTCCAGAATACTTGGGGAATTTTTTTAAGTCTGAAAGGGCCCCCATCAGAACGGAGTGGGTGCTATCACTTCCCCCAGGAGTTCAATCAGAACCAGAAAGCAAGCCACTGCAGTTCTTACGGACCACGCCTCCTGGGCCTTCCCAAGAATCCCCAGCTGAGCACGTTGGCTTCATGAAATCCCCGGACACCAGCATCCAGGGCTCTCACGGGCTCTGTGCAACTAAGAGCCATCTGCCATTATTCTGAGATGAGCAAGACCAACCAAAGGAAGGGGTGGAACAGGAGTGATCGAGAGGGTGGGGGTGGTAAAGAAGCCAACAAATACAGCTCTGTTCATTACCACATGAATTCACAGGCAGTCGGAGAGGAAGTAAGCTCCAGAGAAAGAGCCTGATTTATCAGAAGACTCTTCTTACAACACTGAAAAGATAAATACCAGCTGACTGCTTCATGCACTTTCTGCATCAGTCCATTTTGGCAGGATTCCTCAGAGCTTGCTCGAGCTCCTCCTAAAAGAACTCTCTCATTCAGTCTCTCTACCCCACCCCTCTCCAGCAAATGCACAGTAATACAAAGAGAAATAGCTTAGAAACACTCAGGGAAACCGCCACCAACAAAGTGTGCTATGAAATAATAGGGAGAGAATATTATTTTGTATGAACTATGTGGATATGAAGTAATACATGCATATGATCTAAAATCGACTTCCAACAAAAGACCATAAAGTTAAAGGAAAGAAAAACCTCCCTCTCTTCACTCACTCACTTCTAACTCCCCAGCAGTCACCACGGCTAACAAGCTCATAAGTAACCTTCCAAAAATGTTATAGCTATATATTAGCATACATATGCTTTGATACAAGCAGGATCTCTTTTACACAAATGGGATATTATACATACCCACTTAACAATAGGTCGTAACTATCTTTCCAAGTCAGTACCTATAACTCCTACCTCATTATTTTTTAAAGCTGTATAGCATCCATTATTATAGCTATTTACGATATATTTTTAACCAGTGCTTTCATTAGATATTTTTATTTCCAGATTTTAACTTCATAAAAGAAGGGCACAAAGAACATATATCTTTGTGCAAATAGCCATAGGATGGACTGCCAAGAGCAAAGTTTCCAGTGAGTTGATTTCATTTAGATTCCCTATTTAGGCTACTGCTCCACCTTTAAAAGAATTTTAAACTGGTGAATGGAGCCACAATGACTGATGAGGAAGCAGAAGCGCTATTTTGATCACAAGGGATACCACTCTGGGCAACCACTTCCCGTGGGCTCACTTGTATCTCAGGGAAGAGAAACACATAGATCTTTACTGAATGCTGGCACAGTCCCTTCAGGCAGAGATTCCTCAAAACCAGTAGCCTCATTGGTTTCTGTGCCCATGGTCTAGCTTTATATATTAAATTATAAATCAAGAAAATGAATGAGTCTTCTATGGGCAG
Source organism: Aselliscus stoliczkanus (assembly GCA_033961575.1). Lineage (NCBI taxonomy): Eukaryota > Metazoa > Chordata > Mammalia > Chiroptera > Hipposideridae > Aselliscus > Aselliscus stoliczkanus. The sequence continues at coordinate 158,310,145 of CM066731.1, forward strand.
AGTGATGACATCGTTATTTGATTGGGAAAATACTGTCAGGAGGTCTTATGGGAGAAGATGAGATGGTAGGACTTGCTGAGTCTTGGCAATGCATTGAGTTCTCGATTTGCAATAATCTGTGTGTTTCACTCGGACTGCAGTGTCTAGAGATCCCTATCTTCCATTCCTAATCTGCTGTCTTTGTTTGGGTATCTGTCTCGCCTCTTCATTAAGCTGAATATTTGAAACACCTCCTTTGCTCTCAGCCCCAGATTTATCCACTATTCCATTATTCTGGATTTCCCCTGACTACACCTTCTGCTGCCTGACCCCCTCTCCCCGCAAATCCCTGACCAAGACTACTGTTCACCTGGGGGTGATGTTCAGAGATGTTCAGAAATCTCTATATACTACACCAAGGGTCAGGGTGTCCTAACCAAATAACAGGAAAACTTGATACTGGAAATGAAAGCACCAGGCTATCACATCTGGAAGACAATGGTAGTAGCATGTTACATGTAAAATACTTAGAGCAGCACCTGGTATACAGTAAGTGCTCCCTAAATGTCAGTTGCTATCGTTCTCGTCTGATTCCTTTTCACCAAGCCAGCCACCTTCTAGTCTGGTCATTGGCTTCCCTTACAGACTTTAGCAAAGGCGAGAGACATCACTGACCCATCCAGTGTGTAGCCTACCGTGGTTCCATGCATTTGGGTTTATATGACAGCCTCTTGTGAATTTGCTTAGTGTTAGTAAAATTCCCTATGATGGTTAATGCTGTGTGTCAACCTGGCCACAGGGCCCAGATATGTAGTCAAACATTATTCTGGATGTGTCTGTGAAGGTGTTTGTGAATGAGACTCATGTTTAAATTGGTATAGTCCATATAAAGTAGATCCAGCCATGACGTGGCTGGACCTTACTTAATCACTTGAAGGCTTTAGTGGAACAAAAACTGACCTCTGGGCAAGAAGGACTTATGTCAGCACACTGCCTTTGGACTTGAATAGCAATTCTTCCCTGACTCTCCAGCCTACCAGCCTCCTCCATCAGATTTTAGATTCACCAAGCTTCCACAATTGTGTGAGCCAATTCCTGAAAATAAATATCTCTCATAGATAGATAGATAAATAGATAGATAGATAGATAGATAGATAGATAGATAGATAGATAGATAGATAGATCCTGTTAGTTCTGTTTCTTTGAGAACCCTAATATTCCTCCCAAGTTCAAATAGCTCTAGGTCCCCTGAGAAAATCAAGTTCAGAGAGCTGCAAAGCTGATCACCAGATCTTGAGCAGAAGTGACACCACCCATGGTATTAGGAGTATGTGAGCTTTGCATGAACACCAACCAGCCTGTCTCAGGGACACACCCATCATGTTGACCTAAGAATATCTGTGAAACTAGAAGTGGGTTCTTACTATGGTGAAAGGAGAAATTCTAACTTAATGACAATATAAGCCATTTATTTCTCATATGAGTTGAGAGGTGGGATATCTAGGAAAAACAAAAAAAGAATTTCCTACATTGTTGATACTAAATTAACATCAAGACTAAAAAAATATTAGGCTTTCAGGTGTTCAAAGAACTGACAACATCCTAATTCAAATGAAACCTACTTGATTTCACATTAGACACATCAATTACTAATAAAATGAACCAATTAACACCTATATCTGGCAGAATCTGTTTTTTTTTTTTGCTTTTTTGTTTTTTTTTTATTAACATTTTATTGGGGAATCGGGGGAGGGGAACAGACAAGTTGCTGTCCTTTTGTTCCTCAGTATAGTTGTGGAGGACATTGCTTCACTGGCCCATGTTGGTATCGTCATTGCACTCTTTCCGGATGAGGCAGATCGGTCGCCAGCCTGTGGATGGTCGCTCACCGCGGCTATTGTCAGCTCATGCTGGCTGCCAACCGCTCACGCTGGCTGCCGGCCACTCCCTGTAGCCTATGGCAGCCCACTGCAGCAGGGGCTGCAGCCTACACCATCACCGGGGCTCGCAGCCCAGCTCCAGGTGGAGCTGTTGTTAGCTGTAGAGGGCAGTGTCACTGGCCCTCATATGTGGGATCTGAACCGGGGCCGCTGGCATCCCAAAACCAGCTCTTAATCAATGCACCACTCGGCCGGCCCCAGAATCTGAACTTTTGTTATAAGAAGTCCTCAAATATATGAGAATATGTTTGATAAATCTATTTGAATAACCTAGATACCTTTGAAAAAACAATTACACATTGGAGTTTTCTTAAGAGAGAAATAAGTTGGACATCTTTTCTATAAAGGTCTATGCCTTTAAGCTTATTTTACCACCTGATTGTTACTATTCGCATTTAAAATAAAGGACAAAGAAAATCATTTGGCTATCTGCCCTAAATCCTCAGACCCTGTAGCTTTCCTTCTCCACTCCACAGTCAAAGGCATTGAACCCTGAGTCAGAAGCCCATTTCTGCTTGAACATTATAAAGTCGTGTGTGTGTGTGTGTGTGTGTGTGTGTGTTCTTTTTAACAAATAGTTCACCTACATCAAAAGACTACTGTAATGCATATAGGAGGCAATGTGACTGCATGACAGGCAGGCATCTCTGATGGTCTCATCTGTTCTAGGAAAAACCAAAGCCAATGCTAAGGTAGGTTATTGGAGGCTTAACTTGGTATTTATCCATAGTGTTTCAAATTTATACACCTTAAACTGTAATTTTTAAAAATTACAACTTTTGAAGCAGCTTTATGGTCTCAGTTTCTTCTCAGGCCCAATTAATTTATACAAGTTCTAAACAAACAAATGGAAAGATACAATTCCTATCAGCAGATTATCCTGCACATGCTGGCCAATAAATATGTACCTTCCTTCTGGAAATTTCGACCATCACAAGCGCAAAAACTAAGGAAGCTCTGAGTTGCAGCAATCTGTTGCTGTGACAGCGACATTCTAGATATGGAGAAAGTTGGCCAGCTTTCTGCCCTTCTCCCACAGACACTTCATTTTCCTAGAGGACCCCAACTTATTGTCCATCCTCTCTATTTCACTGACCCATCAGTACCCTCAAGGTACATTATCTACTTGTTTTCATGGATCTTTCTGGGGCCCAAAGTCTGAAGAACAGTAAAAGGAAGAGGCCTAGCCATTACACTCTAGTATATGGATGCCCAGAAAAAGAGTAGAATCCAGGTACAAAAAGCTCCCCGCAGTTATCTGTCCTCTCCATTTCCCTTCCACGGCCAAGCAGCTCAGAGGGATGCTTTCCCAGACATCAGCCTCTCCCAGGTATGCATCCCCAATGCTGGTATTCAGTGGTGGTGACTGGCCCACAGTTCCAACTGAATGGACTCTACATAGATGTAGATCAATTGATCAATATGGAGTCATCAGCTGTTTTATTGACCAATCTGGAAGTGAAGAAAGATGATCTAAATCAATAGTAAGTGTTGGCGAGGATGTGGAGAAATTGGAATCCTGTGTGCACTATTGGCAGGAATATAACATGGTGCAGCCACTGTGCAAAACGGTATGGAGGTACCTCAAAAAATTAAGCATAGAATTACTGTATGATCCACCAATTCCACTGCTGAGTATATACTCCAAAGAGCTGAAAGCAGGAACTCAAACAAACTTTTGTACACCCACGTTCATCGCATTAATACTCACATGAGCCAAAAGTGGAAAGCCACCCTAGTCCATCGAAGGATGAATGGATAAAAGATAGGTAATTTATACACACAATGGAATATTATTCAGCTTTAAAAAGGAAGGGAATCCTGACACACACTACAATGTGGATGAACTTGGAGGGCATTATGCGAAGTGAAATAAGCCAGTCACAAAAAGATAAAATTGTCTAATTCCACTAATATGAAGTACCTAAAGTAATCAAATTCATCAAGAAAGTAGAAATGGTGGTTACCATGGGCTGGGAGGAGGGGGTAGTGCGAAGTTATTGTTTAATGAGTAAGTTTTATTTTGGGAAGATGAAAAGGTGCTGGAGACAGATGGTATTCATGGCTGCCCAACAATGTGACTGTACTTCATGCCACTGAACTGACACTTAAAAAGGGTTAAAATGGCAAAATTTATGTCATAGGTATTGTACCACAATTTAAAAAAAGAAAGGTGATCAAATGACCCAGCCTGTTGAGGTCAGTGCCAATTTCTATCTTTGGCCTGGCACACTTATATTATCGCTCTCCTTTCCTCTTAGTTAAGACCTTCTGGCTGTGTCCCAAACTGAACAATAATAATAAATAGTATGACGGCCCTAAGGTGAAATAACTATTCAGTGTCATCAGCTCGAACATAGCAGAGGTATGACTCTCGTCCCCAAATCTGCCTAATCCCAAAGCCCATGTGTTTCACCGCCTCACATCCTACTGCATGAAATGTCTAATGATTTCCCCCAGCCCACATCCAGTGCTCCAATATTCACCGTCTCCACTCAGCTTACCCAGAGCTCTGATGTGCTACCTACATAGTAAGAAACACTGACTCCTTTACCACCAATAATATCCAGAATGTTTCCTGGTGTGGCACAATGGATTTTCATACCCACAGCAGTGTCTGGGGTGTTCAAAACTCCTACAGCAACAGCATCTGAAGCACACGACATGAGCACCCAAAACAGAGTGACACAAAACAAACAGGAAAGTCACTCTGTGATTCAGCTGGCACAGGGTAACAGTCAACACATCCACAGGCCAGCATGGCCACTTGAGGCAGAAAGTCAGCGTCCATTTGGTAACTTTCTTTTTGACCAAAAAGTTTCCACAGAGGCTTTTTCTAAGCTCACTAGAGAGACTGGGGCAGTGTTTCCAGTCATACAGCCTCCTGAGTCATACAGACTAGGAGCTATGCTCCCAATGCTCCCACTCATCTCTTCCAACACCTTGTACAGACGCCTGAAAGCCTCTACTGTTATATGTCAAAATGCCTCCTTCATAGGGTTACTGTGAGGATTCAATAATTATCTGAAGAACAGGCAGCATGCTGCTCAGCACACAGCATAATAAGAAATATTGTTACCTAAAACACAGAGGGTAAGATCACTTGGATTCTCAGATCCTAATAAGCCTTTTTATTCTCTCCCCCTCTAATCCAAACACTCACTAGCAAAGTAAAATAAAGAATGGCTGCATTCAACAGTCCCGGTCATCTGGACCCCAGAGAAAAAGACCTCTGGGGGGACCCAGAATTATCTAGAGAACCGCTTTCCTTTCCCACTGTTATTTGAGCCCTTCAGGCTTGGTGTAAAGCTTGCAGTCCTATCTCCTGTGATAGCCAGCATTTGCTCACTTGTAGAGAAACCAGTAGGTCCCACCAGCGCAGGCCTCATCCAGTGCGTGGAGACCTACAACAGAGTAATGCAGAGCCAAACTGGAACCCCTCGTCTCCAGGTGCTTTGGAGTTACGTGGCTGGTACACGATCAATTCAACCCTCTCTCCCGCTTCCGCTGCAAAACAACCCCTGGGAAGGTCTGTTGCTATTTTAAACTTTTTATAGGAACTGTTTATAATGCTCGGTGACACTCCGTCAGCAGGGAGTCCTGACACACAGGAAAACAAACTGTACACCAGGACATCCTATGTTTTGGCCTCTATAGTTTCAAAAAACAGTAACACTTGGCTGTTCCCCAGGGTTCAGCAGAGTATGGCTTTCACAGGCTCACTCCAGCCACACAAGCATCTGGTGTTCACATCACATTGCTCAGTGACATGGAGGCAGACACTCGTCACGAGAACTACATACATTGCTGAGCATGTAATGATTTAATAATTTAAAAGCAAACACAGAATTTCTATCACTGCTATACCAAATAAACGTCACCTATTTTGAATCAAAATGGTGCTTAAATGTGTTTACGACAATGATTTTTTTTAGCATGTATTTTTTTCATCAAAAATGGAAAAGTCTTTTTTAGCAGAGTAAACATGTTGACGCCTTGTACAGACTCCTAAAGAAACTGCTGCTGAACCATCAGAAGGGACACCAATTAACAGAGATCACAGGACAATAAACAAAGTGAGGAAGGGATGGAAAAGGAGTAAGATGAAACATCTTGGCTAATAAACAGAAGCCCAGGGTAGGTGTCATAAAACCAGGATCATAACCAGCTGCAATGACTATGGAAAAGCATAACTTGGGAAAGGTGTGTTCCGTTCCAGTCAGGAACACTTCCTGAAACATGATCCTCAGACCAAACAGAGCTCTCATTGCCCTGAGGGGAGAATACCTTTCATGTTACTGGCATCAACAAGTCCCAGAAATAGGCTTTGGACAGACAGGCTCCTGCATTTTGAACTCTACACTGAATCACAGACAATATCTGTTCTTCTCTCACAATGTCATACATGCTGCTCATTACATATTATGTCTCTGGATTTGCAAAGCCCAGATTCAAATCTTGACTCTACATTTTCAACTGTGTGGCCTCAGACAAATAAATAGCTTCAAATAGGGATAATAATAGTACCTATCTCACTGAGTTATGAAGAAGACATAGTAAATATATGTAAAGTGACTGAACAGTGCCTGGCACTGTTTTCATTGTTATTATGATCTGGAGGACAAGATAGTGCAGAATGATTAAAATTATTGATACAAATAAATAAATAAGGTGCGGTGATATTTCATTAACTGTTATTATTAAATTTCCTAGAACAGTGTGTTATATGTGAAGTACAACTAGTTTAATGAGAATGAACGTAAGAATAATAATGACTTAGTGCCATGATTTTGAGGTTGTTCACTATTGCTTAATCAAACATAAAGTGTTTTACATCATTCGAAGACAAGAGCAATAATTTTTCCACTACTTGGAGGTCTGCAAATGCATCATTTCTTCTGCTAAAAGTCTGTTTTCCATTATCTTTCAAAGGCTTGTGTAAATGAAAAGTGGATTCTATTAGATTTAAATAATGTTCCTCGTTACATTTTCTGACACTGCAAGTTACTTGAAGTTCATGCCTTTGCTTCATTATTCGCTCTCCTGTATGTCTTCTTTTCTGATTTTTTTTTTTCCAATTCAGGAAAAACACTGCAAATTTAGCCTAATTATTTGTAGCCCTTCCTCCACCAGCTTCAGATTCAATAAGGAAATGTAAGTAGTACACACACAGTTTTGAGATTATTTTTCATTTTTCAGAGAACTCTAAATATGGATGGTCCTGGGTCTTTCGTGCTATTGCTATTCAAGGAAAGACATAATGTTCCGTTTTCCCTAATAACTTGCTTGAACTTCTAAATAGAATCATGCAAACATATTGAGGCTTCCTTGTGCCTTTAGTAGATAGAATTTGTTTTTCTTTCAAAACTAAAATCCTGTTGTATTAAAATGTGCACCAATTCCATCCTGTATGAAAAAGAAAATATGCAATACTAGTGGATACAGAACTTGTTCAAATTTCAAACACCCCTCACTAGCTTCGTACTTGCACCCTCTAAATTAATGGCGAGTTCACCATTAATAACAATAGTAAATAGTAGTCATCCTAGTTGTAAATGTTTCTTATAGATCAGTAGCCTATAAACATATTTTGTTGAGCTGACACATTTTTTTAAGGTGAGTTATCATTTAAAAATCTGGACACTTTATATGTAAATTTGGATTTTCAGCTTCTCTTAAAAATTGAAAGCTCTGGCACTTCCTAATCCACATTTTCCACACGGCAGTTATCTAGAGCTTAGCAGCTGCTCCCCTTAAACACTGTATGAGCATCCAGTGCTACTCAGTTCTGCACCCTAAAATTCTTTTCCTAGGTTCTTCCCAGGAAGCACTGTGACAATTCCATCTTAAAGGCACATGCTCTTTCGTTCAGCCTGAAAAAAACTATGGAAGGTCATACAAGTACAAACGGATACCCATTGCAGCACTGCTTCTAAGAGCAAAAAAACTTGAATCAACTTAACCATCAGTAGGGACTGATTAGATGATGATAGCTCCATCCAAGCGAATACAGAGGGTCCCCAAAAGAAATAAGGTAAATCTAAGCACAACTGAACTGCAAAATTGTCCAAAACATATTAAGTAGGAAAAAAAGCTAGGTACAGAACAGTACACAATGAATAAATCTATTAATATGCACTTTTATATGCATTTCAAATTGGGGTGAGAACTGTAAGAAACTTTTTTTAACCACATGTATATATTATATATATATGTATTATAATACATATACATATAATACAATTACATGTAACATATGCACATATTTTATATATAAAATATATACCGTGTGTGTGTGTGTATATATATATATATTATACTTAAAAAAAGGAAGCACCGTGAACAGAGAGATTTCAAATTATTTCATGTATTATTATCATAACGTCTATTATTTATTTGATTGTCTGCCTTGGTTACAGAGTTCCTCTAGATGTAAGCTTGATTCGATTTCTTAGGCAAGGAGAAGAAAAACCCTTCTGGATGAACCTTCCCACAGGTCCAAGAATAGCACAGAAATGACACCACAGGCCACCTTGGAAGCTGAGTCTCTTCAGTGCCTTGGAGCTCATGTTGCCTCCTGTATCATGTTTTCAAAAGTGAAGACAAGTATGGCAGAGATGCTGATGGAGCCCCTCCAAAGAGAGCTGCAGGGCTCAGCTCCAAACACCCGCTTCAAGCCCCTTTCACATTCGCATGGGGCCTATAATTAGCAACTATACGCTGTTAAAATATGTGCCCTTCATTTCAAACAGCTCATCCTCAATTCTTTTCTTTAATTCGGGCTGGTCTTCTCAGTCACTGCTGTTTTTCACTGGACAATTATCACCTGTGTACAGCGAGCTCTCACAAGGTGCTTACCTCAGAATCTTTGGCCTGCTGATTACGAATGACTATCAAGTTATAGAGGATTCTGTCATCATCTGCCTCTGTGTGGGACACATCGTGAGGCACACTCCACAAATTCTTCTCATCATCCCTCGCCAGAGTTGCTCCAAATGAAGAATATGAATGGTTGTTACTGTGGTATAAAAAAAGGGGACATAAGGGTTTTAGACTATATATAATAGTATATACATCATATATATGTAACACAAGTAAAATATGTATTATATATTTTATATAAATACATATATATTTCTAACACAAAAATCTGAATTGTCTTTCATAATTAAGCATACCACCCAGAACAATTAAAGAGTCACTTTAAAAACAGCAGAGAACAGATGTAACCAGACACGTCGGCAGAGGTCATTTTACTACCTTCACCATGAAATTTAGCACTCAGTACCCTGGCAACTAAAACAGAAAAAGGAAGTCCAATGGGGAATGGAACTCTCGTGTGATTAAAAGACAAAAACAATTAACATGAAGAGATGAACTTTTTGCTGGCTCTGAATTGAAGGAAGCTCAGTAAATTCAGAGTACAATGGTATGGAATATCTATTGAATTCCTGACAAGAAAGTCGATTACTATGCATATCTAGATACTTTCAATAAATGTGGGATGTGGAGTAAGAATTTTAGTAGCCCCATCTCATATGGTGGTTTTATGATTTACCCTTTTATAAGGCAGTATCCATGCCTGGGCCTATGGAGGCGAGAGGCACAGTGTCACACCTAGGACACGCTTGTACACACAGCCTAGTTACCTTCTTCTATATTATTAACTTCTATTATTAACTTCTAATATGTATGAGGCACCAACTCCATGTTAATCACAAGGCCCAATAAAATTGTGAGCAAACACAACAATGGTCCCTGTCCTTGGACCTCAGTAGAGTCTAGGGAGGGGAACACATCAATAAATGGTCACACGGCTGTTTAATTTGAAAAGGTGATAAGTGTTATAAAGCCAGAGTTCCGGGAGCCGTGAGAGCTAGTGGGGTAAGCATCAGGTAGGCACTGTGAAGAAGGGGTGCTTGAGCTTTATACTGAAAGACAAGAATAGGGTTTCAAGTACAGGAAACAACATATTCTAAGGCCCTGGGGTGGGAGCGAGCAGGGTGTCTATGCATAAGAAGAAAGGGGACATTGCCCAGAGATTGAAAGAGAAGCTAGGGAGGTAGCTGGGGTCAGATCCACGCAGCTTCGTAGTCCATGGTTTCTAACATTATTTAGAAATGTGGTCTTTAAACCTAATAGCGAGGTAAGATAAGGAAGGGTTTTAAGCAAGACTGAGCAGTGGTGTGAACAGTATTACACCTTTAAAGATCTGGGGGTTCATTAAGATGCAACTGAAGGGCCGGCCGAGTGGCTCAGTTGGTTAAAAGCTCACTCAGGAGTGCGAGCTGAGCTCTGAGCAACTGCAGTTTGATGCCCGGCCTGAGCTGAGCTGCCGCTAAGCTGCCAACAGGCAGCAGGATGGCTCAGCCAAAAAAAATAAATAAAGTAATGATTTGGCTGCTGCAGAGTACGGCTATATCATAAAAAAAAAAGATGCAACTGAGGTAACTCAGGGAAGACCTGGTAGGTATCAGGATTAGAATGATGGTGTGGAGCTGAAGAAAAGTATGCTATTCAAAAATATGCAGATATAGAAGCTCTCTGGCTTTGCACCTGGTTGGTGAGTGATGCCATTATTATCTTAGACAACTGGAATGACCTGTGGCCATGGGATGGCAAACACACCTGCAGGTGTGACCTGAGGAATGGCAAATGAGAACAGGCAGAAGACGTCCAGATAAACAGACGGCACCTGCGAAAAAGAGACAGTAAATGACAGCTGGGCTGAAGGTAAATGTGAAGATTTAAACAAACGTGAGATACTCAGAAGTTGGCACTAAGGAAATCTTGCAACAGGATGTGAAATCCCAGTCTCCAAATCGGGGTTCAATGGCAGGAACCCTTCCAGCAAGGGAAGGGCTCCAGCACTTGGATGATGGGGTACAGATCAGGCTACCAGTCAAGGACCACGCGTGAAAACTGGGGCAAAGGGGGGATGCGGTCTTGGAACCCAGGCCAGCAAGAGGGGGCTAAGGACGCAGGACATTGTCTAACTGAGTCAGGCGGAGGGCTGAGGGGCTGGAGGCTGAACAGTGCTCCTTAAATCTCTCCAGCAGCAGTCCAGAAGTACAGGGCCTGGGACGTGACAGGGGGATCAGAGCTATGGGGAAAAGAGCAACTTACAGCGAACCAGGCACATGTCACGCCCTGGTTCTCAGAACCATCCTGTTTTCACAAGGTTGCCTGACACCGCCAAAGCTGAAACAGACCCCACGGCCTGGCTCTTCTTACAAATGATGGGCCAGCGACAGCTGAGGCAAATGATGCCTCAGTGCCTTGCCCTTTGGGGCTTTAATGAGCAGGTCAAATTCATTCATTCATTCGTTCACTTGTTTATTTAACAAACATAGAATGGACGCCTGTTGTAGACTGGGCACCGGGCTGGGTGCTTTGGGGACTTGAAAAAAAAAGAGGACATTGCCCCTGCCCTTAGTATGACTATAATGCAATAAGTGAAAAAAAAAAAATTAAAGTATAAACAGAAGGTCGTTGGAGCAGAGAATTAGGTGTGACAAATTGTGTGTGATGACAAGAAAGCTCAAGAAAGGTTTCATGGAGGTGACAACGTCTAACCCAGACCTGAGGAATATATAGCTTTTCACCAAGAAGAGAGAAGCAAGAGGAAAGGTATTACCGGCAGAGGGAACAGCACAGGCAGGGCATATGGATGCTTAAAGTGCCCTCCGGGTGGGGGATTCCAAGTATCCTGCATGGCGACACCCCATTGGTGCATGGAGGGAGGGAAATGCAGGGACACGAAGAAGAAACGGCGATTTGGGGTGAGGTGAGGGTAGAGCAGGAGTTCAGGCTTTCTTCTAGACACTGTGACAACTTATCAAGGGGATTTTGAGCTTTGTCAGCTCTGGATTTTAGAGAAATAACTGCGAGGAGGAGGCACAAGAGGATGCTTATGAGGCTGCCCCATGAGGCTAGGTGTGGTGTGGTTTTCACGCCATGCTCTCTGAGGTCCCAGTGTCAGGAGCCTGTGGAGCCCTCTGGGGGAGGAGTGGGACAGAAGATGGGCAGGGTCCCCCTGCAGAGAAGGAAAGAAGCCCAGAAACCAACCACAACTGGAACAGCTGTTCTACTTAAATCTTATTGGTTAGAGTTACATGGAAGACTTCTTTAGGGCGTAGGAAAGGTGGAGTTTTATTGCTAAATAAGTACATATGTAACACTAAACATTTTGAAATACTGGTTTGAGTGAGAGTGAACAAGGGTGTGGGCTAAAGAAACAGAAGTGGGAATGGAAATGAGAGGGTGGATCCCACCAGCCCCTGTGGGGGGTGGGGGGTGGCAGCCCTGTGACTGGTGACGGGCAGTACACAGGCGGGGGAGAGGAGTCAAAACTGACCTGGGGGGGGGTGCCTTTAACTGGGGCAACACATTGGAAGCCAAGGCTGACCTGTGAGCCTGCAGGGCGCTCAGAGAGGGGTCAGGATTTAGCTCTTAGGAGCAAGGGCAGGGCCACCGATCCAGACTTGGGAGAAATGAACATACATTTCTGTCACTGAGGAAGCCATGGGATCAGAGGGGGAGTGAGGAAAGAGTTCGGGGGGAATAGCTAGACCTAAGGAGCAGGGATGGAAGGGTGCCGGAGGGAGCAGGGGAGGTCCAGGGAAGAGAATGCTAGGACAATGAGGACTAGATGCTGGATGAACATTGATAACGCGCAGGGCAATGGTTCCACTTCTTTTTGTCTAAAGTGATTTTGCAGCCAATGACAAACCACCACTACATGACTTTACATGAGGGCTTCCACAATCCATAGCTCCTGTGACACAACCACCTGTGGTGGGAAGGGCAGGTGACACAGTCCCACTTTGCAGAGAGGCATGAGACTCTGAAGTCATTTGTCTCTCTGGTCAGGGAGCCAGCTGACATCCTCCCAGCACAAGTTCCTGATGGAGTATCTCCAAGCAGCCACGTGTCATAAGACTGGATAACCAAATGTTGTGACAGGATGCACCCACAAATGAAATGGCTCAGACAACAATTACGCGTGTATGTGAAAGGCAAACGTGTACAAACCGGCAAATGCTTCTCCTCTAGGCATCCAGACCCCAGGAGCTGTGACCATGGCGGCAGACACCACAGGAAATGCACAGGACATGCAATGAAACCCCAGTACTTTCCTGAAGCCAGTCTTTTGTTTTCCCCCACGTTTGTGTCATTTGTACAAACAAGTTTTGTCTCTTCAACAAGTTGGTAAGTTCCTCTAGGGTAGGAATTCTAGCCGATATTTCCTTGATACCCCACATCACCCAGTAGGATCAGGCACAGAGTAGTTACTTTAAAAATATTTGTTGAATGCAGCAAACTACACTGGGACCCCAATCTGCTAAAGAAAATCCCAGACATAGCTCATTGTCATCACTTTTTTAAAATTCCCCTAAAGCAGGAGGTTTAGAAATGAGCCAGTATTTACCTGAATAATTGGTAATAACATTTGACCATGAATAATCTGGCCACATTTTGTTTAATAACCCACCATTTTTGTGTGTGTTTTGAGAAGGTTATGACATCTGCCTCCCTGGCCAGTCCCCCTACCCTCTCACAATCACTCTCTCTCTCTCTCCCTCTCTCTCTTTGTCTCTCTCCCTCTCACACACACACAGGAACACGCACTACTCCAGCCGATGGAAAACACTAGCCACTCTTCCTTACTCTACAAACTCAAATGAAGCTCCACAGAAGGTCCCCCTGTGCAAAAGTGCTCGCGTCTCCAGACAGGTGCCACCTCCCTGTTCTCCCACATCTAGCCCTGCCCTAATTCGGGGCTGAGTTCCACTGACATCCAATGAGCTTCAGACTCTGCCTAGTCACTGAACCCCCAGGGGACAGTATAAACAGGCCTTCTGCCACTGGGTGAGCAAGGACTCTCACCAGTGCTGTTTGCCCCGAGCTCCTGCCGCCTGGTAAGCATTATGCTGGCCTGCTCATCTGTGCATTGCAGCCCCCTCCACCGGGCTCTGTCGCCTTCCTCAGCCTGGACCTCATTCCCACTGAGGCCTTATTCATTAGAGTTATCAGTCAGGTTTATTTGGGGCATTAGAAATGTGGGTTCTATTGCTAATCAATCATAAAATTAATAATTTTATCAAAATCCTGGTCAAGGTGAAAGTGAATGAGGGTGGGAGTTCATTCAGGAGGACCTGGCAGATTCGGCCTGTCTCCCCTGATCCTGGGTTCTGTGCTCTGGCATGCATGTCCCTGCTCCTTATATCCTACACCAACACACAGCCAAGGCAGCAATCCACTTTGCTTTAAAACTTTAAACCCTGGGCCAGCCGAATGGCGTGTTGGTTAAGAGCTGGCTTCAGATGCCAGCGGCCCCGGTTCGGATCCCACATATGAAGGCCAGTGACACTGCCCTCTACAGCTAAGATGGTGAACAACAGCTCCACCTGGAGCTGGGCTGCTGTGAGTCCCCGGGACGGCATAGCTGCAGCCCCTGCTGCAGTGGGCTGCCATAGGCTACAGTGAGTGACCGGCAGCCAGCGTGAGCTGCCAACAGCCACCGTGAGTGGCCGTCCAGAGGCCAATGACCACTCTGCCTCACCTGGGAAGAGTGCCATGATAATACCAACATGGGCCAGTGAAGTAACATCCTCCACAACTAGACTGAAGAACTAAAAGGACAGCAACTTGTCTGTTCCCCTTCCCTGGTTCCCCAATGCTGTTCTCCTCCCTGAGTTCCCCAATTAAAAAAAAAAAAAAGACTCATACACTCTAAAAAAAAAAAAAAGAAAAAAAAATTTTAAACCCTTAGGGTAGCGAGACCTGAACAAAGAAAAGCCTAAAGCAAATATCTGGAGAAGCAGCTTGGTACCCTCTGTGCACCTGAGACAGTGCCTATGTGGGGCCTATGTGAAGCAAATTCAGCTCAAAGGCCCTGAGGTCTGAGCCGAAACACCCAAGTAGGAGAGAAGGATGGGAGGGCGGGTATTAAGTCAAGAGCTTCACTTTCTCTCCCTCCCCCGTAGAATGATTTCCTAAAGGGACTGAAGAAAGTGAGAGAGGCTGTTTGTCCCTGGCCACCATCTGCTGATGATAAATATTTTATTAACCTCAGGCATTTGAGAGGTGGCTCTGCAGTTACATTAGAAGCACAAGCTGCTTTTCATTCCCAAAAGGGCAGGATGAGACAGGTCTCAGATTTCTGCCCCCATCCCACCTCGAGGCACAAGACCAAATGGCTGGGGCGTCTTGTCTTTCAATACAATCTAGAGCTACAGGGAGACACAGACACTGGGCTCACTGCCTGGGGGCTGCCCCTCAGCGTGAAAGCTGCCTCCAAGAGTTTCCCTGAGTCCTCAGGACTGCCAACAAGGACACTTGTAAAGTATTTGAGGAAGCCCCACAAAATACCCTGCGCCCAAGGCTGGCTGCTGACATCATTAGTTCCAGTGGCTTCACTGCCCTCCCCGCAGACAGGCTGTGTGTCAGTGACCACTCACTGGTTTAAGACAAGCTCTGAAATAGTGAAGAGATACAATCTCCAGTAAGCATCAACAAAAGCATAAAAAAATTTAAAGAAATAAAAAACCATCTCAAAAGGCTGTGTGGTGCCACCCCCTCATTACCCAAGGCCTCTTCCTCTGATTCCCAGCTCGGAACTGGCCTGCCTACTGGGCCCCTGCCTTCCAGACCTTTCCTTTTCTTCCTCCATAGAGACCTGGTGAAGGGGCAGGTGAATCTAAGATTCTTACCCTCTCCGTTTTTTCCTCCCTCCTTCCCTCCCACCCACCCTTCCTTCCTCCTTCATTGCTTCCAAGAGACATACTCTGACTCCCTTCTCTTACCTAGTTAATCCAATGTTTAAATATTATTTAACCGCAAGTGTAAACACTGTCCCATAGATTTTGGAGCTTTTCTCAGCATTTAACCGCCGAGGCTCATGACTTCCTTCAGCACCAGAGGTATGGCCCGCCTGCCTCAGCCTGCAGGGACGAAGACACCAGGTACCACTTTCTGGCACCGCTCTCCAATGCGCTCCTACCCTCCCTGCCTTCCCCTCCCCTGCCCCCTCCCTGGGGCTGAAACAGAGCCTGTGTGATCAGGTGTCATACATTGCTTTAAGTGCTTTAAAGGATGGCCTTGACAAGAACTCCCTGAAGTAGGCAGGGGAAGCATTATTTTTATTTCTTCCGCTGGGGCTCAGGAAGATTAGACCCCGTCCTAGGTCTCTTCTCTGCTTACATTCACTCCTGGTCACTATATCTGGTCACACGGCTTTAAATTCCATCCCCATGAGGAAGATTCCTAAACTTGTACTTGTATCCCCAGCTCAGACCTCTCTCTCGAATCCCGGACTCCTGTGTTTACCTGCCTTCTTACCACCTCCACATGGATGTGGGCAGCTCAAGGTCAAAGCCAAGGACCTGACCCTTCCACCAGCAGTCTCCCCACTCCACGCAGACGACAGGACGGGACCCCCAGCCTTCAGGTTGCTCAAACCCAAATGCTTCAAGTCATACTGGCTCTCTCATCCCCTACATCTAATCCATCAGAAAATCGTAGGGGTCCTACATGCAAAAAATATCCACCTCTGCCACTACCACCAGAGCCAGGGAGCCTGTGTCTTGCATAAAAATTCCTGCAACAGTTTTCTCCAACAGAAAGAGGCAGATCTACCTCTTTCTGCCATTGCCTCCACCAATTCTATTCTTAATACAACAGCTCAAGTGACCCTTTTCATATGTATATAAGATCACAGCACCCCTCACTCAAAACCTTGCAGGGGCTCCCATTTAACTTAGAGCATAAGCCAAAGTCCTGCCATGACCCCAGGTGACACCCCACACAACACCCCAGCCACTCTGGCCTCTCTGCTGTTTCCTGAACCCACCCGTTACACTCGCATCTCAGGTCCTCACACTGGCGGATTCTTCTACCTGTGACCTTCCCCCAGGTATCCAAATGCCTCACCCCCTCCATTCCTTCCTTCCTTCAAATCTTTATCTAAACATCAGCTTCTTTGGGTGAAAAAGGTGAAGGGGTTAAGAAGCACAAATTGGTAGTTACAGAACAGTCACAGGGATGTAAAGTAAACCACAGGAAATATTGTCAATAATGTTGTAACAACAATGTATAGTGCCAGGTGTACAGACTCACCAGGAATCACTGAATAAATTATATAAATGTCTAAGCACTATGTTGTACACCTGAAACGAATATTGAAAGTCAAAAAAAAAAAAAAAACCCAAAAAAATCAGCTCCTCAATGAGGCCCACCCTGAAAAATGTACTTAAAATCGTAAGCACGTCCCCCGCCCCTGCTCTGCCTTTCTTTCCTACACACTTACATATCTTCTAATTTACTTATTATATTTACTGTTTTGTGGTGCCCCACCCCCACCCCCACTAGAATAAATGGCCCACGAGGACAGGTTCTGTATCTATTTGGCTCAGTGATGTGCTTAGAACAGGCGCTGGCACTGCGCAGATGCTCAGTAAACATTTGCTGAATGAATGAACTGTGGCTTCCCCGGCTCACAGAAATGAGGCCGCAACCCCTGTCTCCAGACTCACAGGCAAACTCTGACCATTTGAGCTGTTTAAATCTGAAGGTGGGACTGGCTCTGAGTCTTGTGGGAGGTTGCAGACAATAAGCACATATTTTATGTCAGGTAACAAGCAGGCCTCGGAAGGAGAGGGCGGGAGTGGGGGCGCTGTTTAAAAGAGGGTGGTCAGGGAAGAACTTGCTGATAAAATGACTGAACAGAGACTTGAATAAAGTGAGGGAGTTATCCATATGGATAAGTGGAGGAAGCGCATTCTTAGCAGGGAGGGCAGGACATGCAAAGGCCCTGGGACAGGTGTACACTCAGTGTATCTGAGGACCCAGGAGGAGGCTAGTATGGCTGAAGGATTTCTGTACTAACTTTAAAATCGAAACCATGCAGAATAGCCCCAAACTGGAAACGACCCACAAGTCCATCAACAGTCGAAGGGGTGAACAAAATGAAATGAACTATAAAGCAATGAGAGCCACAAGCTAAGCTACACACAGCAACTTGGATGGATGTCATGAAGTTGAGAACACACAGAGTCTGATCCCATTTATGTCAAGTGTAACAGCAGGCAAAACTAAAGTACATATTTAAGGTGACTTCATAGGTGGTAAACCTACAAAGAAAAGGAAGGAAATGGCTGATTATCACAAGGGTCTAGATACAATCAGGGGTGGGGAGTACCAGGCTGGCAACAGCTATCTCTTAGCCTGGGTGGTGCTACAGGAGTAGTCACTCTGTGGTTGCTGTTTATACTGTATGTATTTGTGTATATTTTTAGTCTCTGATATCACAGGTACCACCACAAATTTTGTAAAGGCAAGGAAAAAAATAAATAAATACGAAGCAATGCAGAAAACTCTTATCACATGTTGGGCAGTAAAGGTGTTCATTAGATACACACAGTCTCATCAAAAGTATTTCCTACAAAACGCAGAAAAGAATAGAGTATATTCTATTCTTTTGCACAGTTATAATGGGCACAAAACAAATATGTATTTTGCCAGACTGAAGAGGACCTCCAACATGAACAGAATAAACTATTTTACCCAACAATGACACAGAATTTACTTTCTAAACCAAAGTGTAGTGATAAGATCACTTTAGGATATCTAGAGAATAAAAAAGTTTCCGGAAACCTAGATCACATGATGTGTAAGAAATTTCATCTTGGGAACTTTCAAGTTTACCAAGACTGACTAATTCGAGTCACAAAAGGGGGAAACGGGTGCTGTGGGTTGCCTGGGAAGAAATCTTTAAAAGTCATCCTTATATGAGTTTTGAGTGGCTGCCGTCTTGGTAGAGCACTTAGCTCGTACTCACTGGACCTGAAGCCCTCTTCTAGGAACAGCACCCATGATCCTCTCTGCTCTCTCCCCTGTCCTTCAAGAAGGTTAAAACACAAGCCTCAGAAAGCAATGGGTTCTTTGAGCTCCTTCCTGCAGCAGGGATCTCTGTGCCTCTGCAATCACCTCAGTGAATCACTGTCCAGCGCAGGGCTGCGTGGGCTTTGTAAACTGCAGGCTCTGCCGGAGGCCAGGGGGTAGTTGTGTCAGCTCAGGGAACCTAGCAGCATTATCATGAGAAAAGACATAGGCCATCTGGGCCCTGGTCTGAGCGACCTCACTGACACAAACACATTAGCCAACATTTTTTTTAAAGCCCTTCCAAGGGCAAAAGACAATCTGATCTGCTCAGAGGTCACGTGAGTCCACACTATGAAATGAAAATCTCTACATGTGTAAAAGGTGATTGTCCTTCTAGGGTTGGTGGCAATTCTCTTTGAAGTGTCTTAAACCCACCACCCTTCTTTCCCACTGACACCTGGTTTCTTCACCAGCCACAATACAGCAAAGGGGGCTAGCATTTCTCAACCCCAGGCTGTCTCAATCTTCAAACACAATATCCAGCACACACCATCTAAGCAGCTAGTCACAAGCCTCCCTGCATGCTAGGAGACCACTGCTCTTTCCTATGGTTCTGGAAGATACAAGGACTTGAATCCAGCTCGGCCACCTGTGCTTTTGCGCAACTGAAGCTCTCGTACCTCTGGTTCCTTCATCTGTCAAGAAGGATAGACACATAACTACAGTCTATCCTCATTGTTCCCAGGTCCCAGATTCTGCGTCTATTAATTCACCCACTTACTAAAATTTATCTGTTATCAGGAAATCAATACTTGTGGTACTTTTGGAAGCCCAAGTTCCCCACTGGTCCAACAAGACAATGTTGCCCTCTTGTACCAGTTTTCACACTCTAAACAAAGTGGTCCTTTTCGTGGTCTGTTTAGTGCCTCCATTGTTTGCATTTCTGTGCTTTTCTGTTGGTGATTTCACTGTTTGGAATGGCCCCAAGCATAGTGCTAAAATCTGTGTGTTAGATAAACTTCATTCCAGGCATGCATTATAGTGCTGCTGGCCTCAAGTGCCATGTTAATGCATCAACAATATATATTAAATAAGGAATATTTAAGTGGAAACATGCATAAAACAATGTATGTATTGATCCGTTGACAAATCGACTGGCAGGACTCTAACGCCGCATTTTCCCCTTGGAGTAATGGTTCGATAGTCTTCAATTCAGTATTTGCGGTGACTACTAGAACATAACCGTCATGACTAACAAGAATCGACTGTGCCTTGTATGGTTATGGTGAGGATTTAATTAATAGGTGTAATGCACTTACGACAGTACTTAGCACATCATAAGCACCAAGTACAGCGTTCTAGAAGCTCAGGAGAGATGGGACAAGGAAGGCGTATGTCACAACCTCAGTCTCTCACCCTCTCCTGCACGCCGGAAGCAGTACAACTCACACCGAACCATTTCTTTGTGGGTCAGGGAAATTCAATTCTGGTGCCCACACCCATAGACGCCTGTCAATTCCTTCTCAGAATGGCCCCGGGGATGCGGGCATGAAACTGCCATGGAGAGCACGTTGAGGTTCTATTTTATTTTTCCCCCATAGGAATTCCAGGCACTGGAGAAAAACAAAACACGGGTGTCTGTTATCTGTTCACTGCGCACAGATATGTGTGGAAGCTCTGTTCTCGTGAGTGGAAGGTGCAGGTAAGCACTAAGGAGACACGGGAGCAGGACAAATATGGAAGCTCATTACAGGCTCATGGAGGCGGCTTAAGTCAGAGCCACAAACAAAAACTCAACCATGGCTGATAATTCTCTCTCTCTCTCTCTCTCTTCGTTTGCTTTTGAACAACTGAGCAGCGGCAGTGCTTATCAGTTATTCACAGCCAATAAAGATGAGAGAGTGTGAATTATATTTCCCTTGAAAAGATCAAAGGGGCCTCTGTGAAAGACGCTTCAGTGTGTGACATTTGCACCGTGCTCCCTTCACCTTTCATTTTAGACTCTTCCAGGCTTGATGTCTGGATTGGATGTCATATGGCAGTAGACTCTGTGGTGCCAGGGGACTCGGGCACCTCTGCTTAAAGGTGACTGACTGCAGCTGTGCTTCCCGAATCATATTTTCCAGGGCCACAACTCATGTTCGGGAGGATTTCTATATGGCAATAACATGCTTGTTATCACTATCGGAAGAAGTCACACTCTACAAGCAAAATAGAAACCAATGCTTTGAGCGCAAACATTTTCCCAAAAAAGTACCCAAGTGTCCCCTAAAAAGACAGGTCCAAGTCCTAACACCCAGTTCCTGTGAATGTGACTTTATTTGGAAATAGGGCTTTGCAGATGTAATTAAGTTAAGGATTTGTGATAAAATCATCCCGAATTTGGGGCTGGCAGAGTGGCGCGGTGGTTGGGCGCTGGCCTGGGAGGCCAGCGGTCCCGATTCGGGTCCCACATGTGAGGGCCAGTGACACTGCCCTCAAAAAAAAAAAAAATCATCCCGAATTTAAAGTGGGCCCCAAATCCAATGACTGGTATCCTTATAAGAGAAAAAAGGGATGTTTGAGACACAGAGGAGAAGGGACGCATGGAAGATGACAGGGACAAAGACTGGAGTCCTGCGTCCACAAGCCAAGGAGCCATCCACCGGCAGATGGAGTCTTCGGAGGGAGCAGGGCCCTGCCAACACCTTGATTTCAGACTTCCGGCTTCCGGAACTGTGAAAGAATGTCTGCCGTTTTTAAGCTACCAAATTTGTGGTGATTTGTTGTGGAAGTCCTAGGAAACTAATAATACATATCCCAAGCATTTCCTTTCATTAGTAACATGGAATCTTGAACCAAAAAGTCATTCACTATTCTACAGACAAATGACTAATGATCTTGCCTTTCCAAAACATTCCATTTGCCATATTATCCTGTCCTCACCGCATATTGGTTGTTGGTGGTTGTTTTCATCACTACTTACTTTAGAAATACAGTCAGTGCAGAGAAGAATGGAGTGCAAACCCCAAACCTTACATCTTATCAATAGATGATTGATAAGATGAATCTTATATGACTCAATCCTAAAATTGGTAAAGGTGAGACACAGAGATTGAACAAAACCTTTGGCTTTCTTTAGGGCTGAAGCCTGATGTTAGTTAATGTCAGGCCGAGTGTCCTTTCTCCAGACCCAGACCTGCTCTGAAGCTTCCTGGCGTTAGAAATGACTATGCGACTATTCCCTGGTGAAGCAGCTCTGGACGGCGACCGAGCTGGACAAACGGTCATGAGTGACATCTCCTGGGCCTTCGGGTTCCTCCCAGTACTACAGATGGCCTCACTGCCCTTAGAGTCCATGTCAAACAGGATTTCAGCTGACACAAGCCACAGAAAGGGGGCCACCCACATCAAGAATGGAAAAGCCCTTCAAGATAGCACATTGATGGGCCGGCCGAGTGGCGCTGTGGTTAAGCGCTGGCTTGGGAAGCCAGCGGCCCCGGTTCGGGTCCCACATATGAGGGCCAGTGACACTGCCCTCAAAAAAAAAAAGATAGCACATTGAAGTCTGATCCTCCCCACTTTACAGAAGAAACTAAGGTTCCAGGGAGTTAACAGAGTTCCCCCAAATCCCACAGCTGGGACAAGGATTCAGGTCGCCTGACTCCCATTGGCCCTGGTTTACAGAGCCAGAGCCAGGTTGCTTCCACATCTAGGCAGAAGAATTATCCTAAGGGGCGACACAGAAGAAGGAAAGGATAAACAGGCCAAAATGGACAGGACCTAAGACTAGTGTTCTCCATCAGCTTCTAGTACACAAATATCATAAGTTACTTTCAGAAAATATTTGGTAGTTTTCTGAATTTTCTACCATGCAAGGCCTGAACTTTGACAAACATGGATTTAAATTCTGACTTAATTGTTGTGACTCTGAATCAATTATTTAAACTTTCTAAGCTCTGGATTCCTCATTTATATAATGGACACACTATCTATCTCATTTGGTCATAGTGCCGAATTAAATGACAGAAGGTGTGTAAAGAAATCTCACTTCTGCAATAGCTTACATGCAGTATGCACCATTCATTTAAGGTGAAGAATGCTAATCACAGATTCAATTTACAGGTCACCCTGGAAGGAGGATGCAGTGATGGAGGGGTACGTGGAGGGACTTCAACTACTGTTAAAGTTTCCGTAAGGTGGGTGCAGGGTATATGGGTGTTTGCTTTATTATTCTTCACGACATTTTGTTTTGAATACATTTTTTTAAATTTGCACATAGAAAGAAATTAATAGATGAACACCTATTATTATAATTTTTATAATTTTTATTAACGAAAACATATTAATTCACTTCTTACTCCACGCTGTGCACTGTGCTGAGCACAGCAGGGGATAGTAAGGTGAGTAAAGCTTAGTCCCTCCAAACTAGATTAGAACCTCCAATCTGGTAGAGGTTGCAGCGCCCACCTGACACCTGTAATAGCAGGCAGAATGTGGTAAGTGGCCGGAGGAGTAAAGAGAAAGGAAAGAGACACCGTAACTACTTGAGGAGACTTTCTAGGGCTTCATCACAAAGGCAGCAACTGAAATGGGCCTTAAAAACTGAGTAGAACCTTAAGAAGTACAGACAACAAAATGATGTCAAGCTAACAATTAGCAAAGACAGCAGGAGGGAAACCACCAGCATGATGAGACAGGTCACAGACAAAGGCTAGAGAAAGCAAAATCCCAAAAGCCAGGGAACAAGGAAATGTGAAAGGAGGCACGGCTGATCAGCTCGGAGGTATTCCATGTCCACTGAGAAAAGAACATCAGATTTCTCTCTCTAAGTGATGGTCATATATCATACATGGGAGATAAACCACATTTCATGGTGACTGGGTAGTCCAGAAGGAGGTGGGGGGGTACAGCTGACCACTTCTAAAGATTCTTACGCCTGACACAAAGGAAAGCAAAGGATGGTAATTGGAGGTCATGGCACAATATCAGAGTGAAGTTTTTGGTCAGGAGAGGTCTCAGCGTATTTCTGAGAAAAAGGGTGTGTGTGGGGGGAGAACTAATGGGACAGAGAAATACAGATGCAAATCAGACGAGAAACAAGCACTCCCCTTCACAGACCAGATTCCAGAAAAGGCAAAAGGAGCAAGGTCAAAAACATAAGTGGCATTGTCAGGTTGGCAAACATGTGAGGCTAAGAGTTGTTTTTCCTGAACTAACAAGAGTCCCTGGTGCATTTTGGAAAAGGAGTGGCGAAGACCATGCACACAAATGACAAATGTTGTGTCCTGACCCGACCTCTTCCAGGCACTATCACCTTAGGATATGAAATAAAACTTGGAAACCATTGTTTTAGGATAGATCAAAGGATTTTTAGTTGGGGAGAAGAAGGAGCGGTGTCTGTACAAAACCTCTCCTTTTTTTAATTGAAAAAAATAATACGATAACATGAAGAATGAAGTTCTCAATAAAATAAAAATTAAGACCGTCTGCCCACACGATTTCACTACATCGAGATTTCAAACCAGCTACTCTGGAAAACATTCTGGTAGTTCCTCAAAAAGTTAAATGTGGAACTGCTATATGATCCAGCAATTTTGCTTCTAGGTATATATAATCAAAGAACCAAAAACATACGTCCACACAAAAACACGTACACAAATGTTCATAGCAGTATTATGTATAAGAGCCAAAAAGTGGAAACTACCCAAATGTTCATCAATTGGCGAACGGCTAAATAAAATGTAATATATCCAGACAATGGAATATTATGCAAATATAAAAAGGAATGAAGCACTGATACATGCTACATGATGAAACTTCAAATCATTATGCTAAGTGAAAGAAGCCAGATGCAAAAGGTCGCAAATTGTATGATTTCATTTATACAGAATATCCAGAAGGCTAATCTATAAAGACAGAAAGTAGATTAGTGGTTGTCTTGGGGAAGGGACAAGGGACAGGCAGGAGAGGGAGGCAAGTAACTTATAATGGGTATGGATTGATTCTCTTTTGGAATGATGAAAATGTTCTTAATTAAATAGTGAGACAGTGGCAGTGGTTGCACAACTTTGTTAATACACTAAAACCACTGAGCTTCACACTTTAAAAAACTTTTAAATGAACCAAAAAAGAAGATAGCAAACTAGACCTTGCGATGACTTGGGTTGGAAAGAGCATGCACACATCCATACACACACATGTATTCTCACTGCTCCCCACATCCATTAAGGAGCTGCTTTCCGCAAATATTGTTATATGAAATGATGCCAGAATGACACTATGCCACAAAAGACCAGTCCACTCGTATTCACATGCTAATCAGAAGAATAACAATGATAATAATAACTAAATTTTATTGGGTGTTTACTATGTGTCAGATACTCTACTAAGCACTGTACATGGATTAGCTCATTTCATTTCTCACTGCAACCCTTTCAGGTGCATACTATTATCATCTTCATTTTACAGATGAGGAAGTTAAGGCAGAAATAAATTTCATAATTTGTGACAGGTCACCCAGTCAGGATTTAACCCCAGGCAATCTGATTCATAAACCCTGTGCTATTCTGCCCCAGATGACTCTGTCTCCTCAAAAGCACTCACAAAATCCAATGACTTCCAGTCTAAACCAAGAGAGGAGAAGGTAAAGAGTTTAAAGCAACCAAAACTATTAACTCAATTAGCAATCCTAGACAGAAAATTAGAAAGAGCCAAAGCTCTGAGGATGAGACAAAGCTGAAGACTGCATTTCATGGTACTATAAATACTGACAAATTGAGTGTTCAACCTAAGCATGAAATTCTAGATTTTACCCACTACATTTAAGACTAGGGTGGATTATGGGTTTCTCCCTGCCCACAATAATCTAAGTGGAAGCACCATCACAAGTGTAAACAAAAACATTGCCTATTATGTGTATGACTGTTTAGATATATAAAACAACATGACATTTATGTTTACACACATGGGTACTCACGAAACTGTGAGGGGCGGATGGTAAGTTCTAAAAAGTCCTAAGTCATAGGAGAGAGAGATGAATGAGGACAAAGTAATCAAAGAAGGCTGCTTGAGGGGGGCTTTAAGAACTAGCGTTCAGGAAGGGGCAGGAAGGATAAAGGTCACTACTTCAGAGACGTTTGAGAGAATGAGAAGGTTGGATTGTTCCTAGAACAGCAAAGGAGCCTGTCTCATTAAATCAAGGAGTGTACAGTGTTTAATGTGCTGAGAAATAAGAGTGGACAGGCGGGGTGGGGTTACGTAAGCTTTCAAAAGTCAAGGGGAGTGTTTGGACTTGATGGAGTAAGGAAAGGTAAAATGCGCTTAAAAAAGAAGAGTTGAGAAAGTTTTATCATATTAGTTGCACACTTCATAAGAAAGAAACACTGGCTTCAATACAGCTGCTTACCCAATCCTGGGATTCCAGACATATATGGTGGAATTCCTAACTTCATTTCAAATACTATTCTGTTTCTTTCATATCTACCACCAAGGCATGAACTAGTGGAAACTTGATTCAGCAGACTTAAACCATAATATAACTGCTTAAAATCGCAGCCTTGAACAAAACTGTGTTTTATTATCCCTTCACGAAGCCACTTCCCACATTGCTAACGTGCATTAAATTTCCCCACACTTCATAGTTTTACCTGTAATGAATCGACATCCTAGTGAATAGGCTGCCGCTCCAGAAAAAAAAAAAATTGCATTATTTTTTAATGTGAAACAATATTCCCTTGTGCTCGCTCAGTCGTTGAAATTGTCTTCTTTTGATAATAAAATTGAATGACAATTTTTTTTTTCTGGGTGAAATAGAAACTCACAATGGCTTACTCCCCTGAAATAAACCTATCAACTATATGGTCAGTCACAGTGGTTTTCGGTCGCAGCCCTACGAGAACTTCTCTCCCTGCTTCCCTGCCTGGCAACGGGCCCCGAATTCTTGGTCCTTTCCACAGGCATCCGCCTGGGTCTCTGGTGCCTCGGAGGATGTGTGCTTTCGGGCAAAAAAATCTTACCCGAGGCACAGAATACCCTGTAAGGGACCAAGGGGCTTAGTGTGTGCCTCAATGGGATCTTCAAGTGAGCGCCCCCTCGCCAACTCAGACAAGCACGCAGGTGTCCCCACTCCGCGGCGCTGGGCTGCAGCCAGGTAACCCCAGATCCCGGGCAGGACGCGCACCCACCTGACCAGCGGCTCCTTCTCGGGCACGGCGGACTCCTCCAGGCACTTGCACGGGCAACAGCAGCACAAGATTCTGAGCCAGTCCCTCAGCCCCATGGAGACCAAGCTGCCCCGCCTGCGACGGGAGACTCGGAGAAAGCCGCGGCGGCGAGCGAGCGCGGCTGGGGCGCGGCCACGGGGCCGGCGTCCAGGTGCGGGGACAGTGGCGTCCCTGGGGTCGCAGGCCGGTCTGTGCGCATCACGCCGCGGCAGGGGACGCGGGCAAGGCCGGAAGCGTCTCCACGGCCCAGGGTTTGCGGATCCGCGCGCTGGCCTCCACTTTGGTTTTGTTTGGGGCGCGTGTTTTGTTGAGGCTTTTTTTTTTTCCCCCCTGTCTGTCTGTCTTTTAATTCCCCGGGCGCAAATTGGGGCGCATGCGTCCTGGAGACGCTCCGCTGCTGCCCTCTAAGGAGGAATCGGGGACTCCAGCCAGACAGCAAAATCCGAGGGCCCCATTGCGAAGAAAGGGAGGGGGGGGAAAGCCTTCGGGTCACAGAGCACGTCATGGAGCACGAGGTTGGGCTGATTCTATTCATACGTTTTATTGGCGGAAATAGAAGGTCCTCCCTCCCACCCGCTTGTCTTCAAAGCAGAGTTTATGGCATTTCTAACATGTCAACCCCACACACGGAGTAAAAGTTAGCAAAAGAGTATGGATTGACCCATTATAGAGGTGGGCTTTTTAAGCACTACATTCACGATTTCTTTAAAATTGTTTTCAGGCCTCCCAGTCCTTGAATTATCCCCCCTCTCCCCCACACCCCAGGAAGGCAACCACTACCATTACTTTTCTGCAGTTTTCCAGAGCTATTTGTGTATGGATTTGTATGTTTATATACTTATATGAATATGTATTTATTTATGCTCGTGCAACTTGTAGCTATATGTACATAAATCCCCCTCTTTTTCTTACCCAAGCAGAGACCTGCTCTAGCATCTCTGCCCCTGGCTTGTTTCACTCAATATATCATGGAGACTGTTCCTCAGCCGCACATGTATATCTTCTTCTACCATTTTAACAGTTGCATATTATGCAGTCATATGTACAGCCCTTCGTTATTAAAACAATGCTGCAATGAACATCCTTGAACTATGTGTTTGGACATGCATATCTATTGAGTAAATGTTTGGCAGTTGAATTGCTGAATAAGATGCTTTTAAAATTTTTGATGGATCTTGCCAAACTACCCTTCAAAGAGCTAATTCCAGTTTACACTCTGACCAGCAACATATAAAAGTATCTATTTTCCTATCTCCCCGGGACCTATGCAAGGTGCCATCTAATTTTCATCTTTCAACAAATACTTATTGGCCGTCTGTTTTGTGCCAGGCATGTGCTAGATGCTGGGGATACGGCAGTGAGCAACAACAATAACAACAACAAACAATGTTTGCTTCTGCCCTCTTCACACAAACATTCTAGAGCTTTCCATCAAGGTGGTGAAGTAGGGGGCCTATATCAGGGCCAGTGACACTGCCCTCTACAGCTAAGATGGTGAACAACAGTTCCACCTAGAGCTGAACTGCCATGAGTCCCCAGCGATGGCATAGGCTGCAGCCCCTGCTGCAGTGGGCTGCCATAAGCTACAGTGAACCAGCGTGAGCGGCCAGCAGCCAGCGTGAGCCGCCGTCCAGTGGCCAGCAACCATCTGCCTCACCCGGGAAGAACGTAATGATAATACCAACATGGGCCAGAGAAGCGATGTCCTCCACAACTAGACTGAAAAACAAAAAGGACGGCAACTTGTCTGTTCTCCTTCCCCAGTTCCCCAACACTGTTCCCCTTCCCCAATTCCCCAATAAAACCTTAAAAGGTGAAGCAAGTAAATGCTGTGCTCACCTTTCTCATGACCACAACAAAATTATAGCTAAACTACAAAATGACAATCATTGAGAATTGCCTGAAGTCTTGCTGAGCCAAAACCCTACAACTAAGGACATACAGAAGAAGCCACCTTGAGACTGGTAAGAGGTGCAGAGACATGGAATGACCTGGTCCACAACCGTGTGTGACCACTAAAAATCAGGAGGGATTTTTCGGTCCCTCCCCGAGAAGTGAGGAGTCCCAGCCCCACACCAGGATCCCCAACACAGGATTCCAGTGTGGGGACAGAAGTTCCCATAAATATTGGTTGTGAAAAACAACAGAGATTGTGGCTGAGGGTGCAGGAGGGTGGCTGCACTCCCAGGCACTCCTCTTGGAGGACTCGCTCATGGACTTACTCGCTGATGGACTGGCTCACTCTGAGCTCCAGTGCTGGGGCAGCAGCTCAGAAGATAAAAGGGATGTTCAGGGAGGAACTGAGTTATCTGGCTCCAAGGTAATGGTTGGAGGGGCAGCTTTCTTCCAGACAGAGGAGCTGGCAGAAGCCATTGTTTCTTTGTTGAGCCCTCCTCCTTCCCAGTGTGCAGACACAGGCAGCTGCCATATCTGAGTCTCCATCAACCTAGCTAAGACTGTTCATTTGCCCCGCCATGGTGATTCTGAGATCCTGCCCCACCCAACTTTCAGGCATATCCAAACCACTTCCAATGGCTTTTTTATACAAACCACCTGCTTTGGCTCACACTGCAAAATTTCCTCAAGTCTCTTAAAGGTTCACAAAACCTAAACAAGCAGCATCTGGCTTCAGCATGTCCTGTACCTCTGGGTGGGGAGCCCTAAGCCCAGCACTAGCAACACCCAACCTTTGTTTGATGCTTGGTTTGATACTTTGGAGCATCACCTAGCGGCCTCCAAGAACAACACACCCAAAAGGCAGACTGGGCAGGCACCAGAGCCCTGCTAAAGCAAATCCTGCTTTGTAGTGTCAGCCCCTCCACAACAGCTCTTTCACTGTAGTAACTAACAGCCGTCTTCACAGCCAATTAGCTTGAAGGTCATTTCCTCCCACTGACATGCAAATAGCAAGGCTCAACTATAACAGGAGGACACACACAACCCATACAGGGACACATCTAGAGCACATGGCTCTGGTAATTGGGGAGACTGTGCCACTGGGTCCCACTGGACACCTACTACATAAGGCTACTCTAAGACTGGGAGACATAGCATATATAGAAACCTACCTAATATATAGAAACAAACACAGGGAGGCAACCAAAATGGGGAGACAAAGAAACATGTCCCAAATAAAAGAACAGAACAAAGCTCCAGAAAAATAACTAAACAAAACGGAGACAAGTTATCTACCAGACACAGAGTTCCAAACACTGGTTATAAGGATGCTCAGTTGATCTCAGAGAGAACTTCAACAAAGAGACAGGAAATGTAAAAATGGAGATAGAAAACATAAAAAAGAACTAGTCAGAAATAAAGAATACAATAACTGAAATGAAGAATACATTACAGGGAATTAACAATAGATTAGGTGAAGCAGAGGATCGATTCACCAATTTTGAAGATAGCAGAAAACACCCAAGCAAAACAGCAAAAAGAAAAAAGAAATCCAAAATAATAAGGACAGTTTAAGGGGCCTCTGAGACAATATCAAGCATACCAACATTCACATCAGAAGGGTACAAGAAGAAGAAGAAAGGGAGCAAGGAATTGAAAACCTATTTGAAGAAATAATGATGGAAAACTTCCCTAACCTGGCTAAAGAAATGGAGATTCAGGCCCAGGATGCACAGAGTCCCAAATAAGATGAAATCAAACATGCCCACACCAAGACACATCATAATTAAAATTGTGATAGCATGGAATGGTGTCAAATGGTTGTTAGGCTTACCATGATAATCACTTCTTTAAGTATTATATATAAATGTTGAATAAACTTGGTGTACACCTGAAACTAATAAAATATTGTATGTTAGAGGGCTGGCCGAGTGGCTCAGTTGTTTAAGAGCTCGCTGAAGAGTGAGCTCTGAGCAACAGAATCTCTGGTTCGATTCTTGAGCCGAGCTGCCAACCGGTGGCAGGATGGCTCAGTTTAAAAAAAATAAAAAAAAATTGTCTGTTAGTTATATTTTCATAAAAATCTTAAGAAAAACGACACAAGGGCTGGTCGAGTGGCGTGGTGGTTAAGAGCTGGCTTGGGGTGCCAGCGGCCCCGGTTCAGATCCCACATATGAGGGCCAGTGACATTGCCCTCTAAAAAAAAAAAAAAAAAAACCACACAAAATGTTAAGTACAGAATTATGCTCTTCACAGCTTATTACATCGTGTGTTCACTCACAGGGAAATAATTTAATGTGATTTACTCCCAACTGTTTTCCTCACGCTGACCCCGTTTATTAAAGTAACTGATTTCTAAACAAAAACAAAAACAAACTGTCGTCAGGGAGTTTGACAGAGAAAACAAGCACAGTAGTGTGTTAAAATGTGATGAGTGCCATAGAGAAATATAAAGCAGGGAAGGGTACAAGAAGTGCCAGGGAGGAGTGTGTGTGTGTGTGTGTGTGTGTGTGCGTGCGTGCATGCGAGTGTGTGTGTGTTGGGGTGGTTCAAGGAGTGGTGCCTGCAATTTCCAATGGGGTGGTCAAGGAAGACCTCCCGATATAGTGACATTTAAGCAAAGACTTGAAGGATGAGCAAGGTAGCCCTGATATTAGGGGGAAAAGCATTTCAGGGAGAGTAAAAAATATGTTCAAAACCCAAGTGGAGAGAAAATAAAGTGTGCCTAAGAAATAGCATTGATTCCAGGGGCTCTAGAGACATGTGGGTCAGGAGGAAGAGAAATAGCAGATGATGGATGTGGGACCTTGCAAGACTTTGTAAGGACTCTGGGTCTTGCGCCATGTTTTGCACCCTGTGAACTGAGCAAAATTTTGGAGGCTTTTGAGTAGAGGGAATAATACGGCTTACCTACGTGGCAATATGATCCATTGGCTGCCATCTTGAGAAGAATCTGGGTATGGAGAGCTGTTTTAGGGAGATGGAAATGAAGGCCGTGGTTTGGACCAGGGAAGTGGCAGTAGAGGTGGTTAGAAATGGTGGGACTCTGGATGGAATTTGAAGGTACAGCCAACAAGACTTGCTAAAAGGGTTGGAAGAAGGTAAATATAAAAAAAAGAACGAAAAAAGGAGTGGCTCCAAATTTTTGGGTTTACGAACTGTGAAGGTTAAATTGCCATTGACAAAGATAGACAAGACTGTGGGAGGAGCAGTTTTGGAGGAGTGAGGAAGACGAGCAAGAGTTTATTTTCAGAAGTGTCAATTCTCCTGGGTAGTGTATTAATTTTTAAAATGTGTCACTCACTACACATAAGTTTGTCCTGTCTTGGCTATACTAAGAGGCTGAAGGAACTTAACAAGTGCATATTCATTGAGAGGCTGGCTATTGAGGGATGCGGAAGAATAAGAGAAGGTCCCTCACTTGTCTTATTAGGGAATCCACTTCATGGACAGTGTAGATGCCTGACCACTGCACTGTACACCTGAAGCTGAAGCTGAATAAAAATGAATGCCAACTAATATATATATATATATATATACATATATATATATATATATATACACACACACACACACACACACACACACACACTCACAGGATGTGGAGTATAGCATAGGGAACAGAGCCAATGGAATTGTAACCGCTATATACGATGTCAGAGGGGTAGTAGATTGGGGGAGGGGGGTTATCACTTTGTGAGGGGTGTAAATGTCTAAGAAAAGAGAGAAAGTCCCTGATGACTCCAACTTTATTGGGAAGATATAGACCCAACATGAAAAGTTAACAGGACATGACAGAGGACCAGCTGTCACCAGGCTGCACAGGGCTATGAAGTCAAGCCCAGCACCATGCTACTTATTACCACTTGCAACTGTGCCAGGATGGAGGCGGAGGGTTGTCCTTGACAGCAAACTGTACTGGCTGCAAAATCCATTTGGCAGGATGCACTGTTCTGAAATGGGATTTTGGACTTCAGACAATCCACGTAGGTTCAGGTAGAAAGTGGATAGAGGCAGCTGCCAAAACATAACAGCCAGAAAGATGAAATCTGGGACCTGACAGCTACTTTTAACTATTGGAGTTGGAGTTCTTGAGAACAGAGAAATTAGAGAAGGCATTGAGCTGGAAGGTGCTCCACCCCTTGCTAACTTTTGCTCTTAGACAGGTCACTTCATTTTTCTGAACCTCCATTTTCTAATCTGTGAAATGGAGATGATGAATCCAGCCTTACCTATTAAACACAGCTGTCAGACTCAGGTGAGATTGTTTGAAAACCAGAAAGCACTATACAAACACCAGAATTTAGCACTACTGAAAAATCCAAATAATATAGGCCTGTTGGGCAAATGCCAATTCCAATACTACTTGGTTTGCATATAACAATATTTCTTTTCACATTTGTACCTCAGCAATGTGTGGGCATCCTGTGTGTGGCTTGTTTCAGATGGGATATTTCTAGAAAGCCCTCGGACCACGTCTACTTAACAAACTTGATCAGGAGATTAATGCCCTGACTTACTAAGGATCACTTGTAGTGTTTGCTTGCTTTAATAATTATTAATAAATTTTGCTTAAAATTAGTTTTCTTCTAAAATTTATAAGTGTAACATTCATCAAAAAATTGAAATATTTTAAAGTTCCCTTTAACTGCAATCCACAGTCTTCTCCCCTTTTTACCCTCCCCAGGGTAACTATCAGTATGGTACAAACTTTTTTCTGGACACACACACAGATATGTGCCCCTGTGATGTATATATACTATCGCTGTGTGCGTTTTTTGGGTAGTGGGTTTTGTTTTAATATAAAACGTACCCTTTAATCTATCTGCAAGCTTTTTTCATTTAATACAGTCAATACGAGTATGTCTTGGAGATCTATTCTTATTAGTGCACATAATACCACCTTATTCTTTTTAACTAATGTGAATATTCTATTTCTTAGTTTTCTAAGGATAACTAATGTGTTTTCATAGTGTTTCGCTTCCCAGAAGTTGAATACCTTCATGATTTCCCTGGGATTTTGTTTTGTTTGTTAGCTAAGACCACACTTTGGTAAGCTCATTTCCTGTTTCAGACATCATTTGCAGGAAAGCAGTGAACTTCCTTTTTTAGAGTGATGCTAGATTGTTCCTACTGCCTGAGTTGATGCCAACACACCTCACTACAGGCAGCAACATCTGACATTTACCAAGTGCCCCTGATGTGGGAGGAGTAGGCAGTCCCCTGGGGTGACTAGTGACTCACAGACCCATCAGCTGTTGGTTTTCAAGGCAGAGCTGCTGGTCTATATTTCCTGATTTTCCCATGGCAGGGAAAACTCTATCGAGTCTGCTTTGAAAACGACTAGTATAGTTTGAAGTCCTCCATCTGAATGAATATATTTCTGAGAGCTGGAGAAAAAAGGCATATGCAGGGTGAGAAAAATTGGAAAATCAAAATACTTAAGCTCCAACATCACATCATCAATGCATTCTACAGAAAAGCTATGGTTGCAGCAACATAGCACAAGCTGGTGTTATTCCTTTCATTATTCATTCAACAAATATTTATTGAGCCAGCTACTGCAGATACAATGGTGAACTAGAAGGGAGGTCCCATTCATAAAGATGGGGACTTTGTTTTGTTCTTTGCAATATCCCCAACACCTAGAATAATGCAGACCATAGTAGGGACTCTGTAGATAAAAGAATATCATGAAATCTGGAGCAGTGCAGGCACATAGTAGGCACTTAACAAATGTGAATCAAGTGTAGGAAAACAGAAAAAGAGCTGTTTAGTGAACCAGAGTATGCATGAAAAATTATGTTTAATTTCTGCAGTCGACTTATGAGCCCCCCAAATCCAATAGAGAAAAACCTAAAGAGCCCTGTCTTCCTTAGAGAAAACAGACATCGTCTAAAATAAGCCAGTACCCCCAAACCAATCTTGACATCATCACACCCCAAAGGACACAAGGTGAACCACCAACATGCATTCCATCTCTGGAGAAGTCAGCTTAGGGAATGGAATGACTGGCTATCACTGGTAAAAGTCAGCCAACGGTTCCCGTTGGGTCTCTCGTTTCTGCCTCTGCAGTATTCCCCACCCTTCCTGTTGGTGACAACACTTTTTCATTGAGGAGCAACCCCCTCCAGTCCCATGGGTTGGGCATGACAATGAACATACTCCATCCATCAACCCCTAACTCCCAACCAATGAGGGGTGGGCATGTGACCAAGATGAACTAATCAGACACCCTTCCTGAAATTTGCATCTTAAGTTGAACGACTCAAAGATGAAAAATGAGTGGAGTTGAGACATGAATTATTTTAGGGACAGCATCTTGAAAAGGACATCCAACAGCAGATGCCATTTAGATGCCTGGAGCTTTCCTCTTTGTGTTTTCCAAAATCTAGTTGTTCTAGCCATTTAGTTTTCCCATCATTCTCTGGGTCAGTCTGTAACTTGTCAATAAATAATTTTTTTCATTTGCCTAAGTTAACTAGGGTCAGATTCTGTTGCTTTCAGAACTAAAGCCAGACAGTCCCACTGAGGGATGGTAGGAGGCAAGAAAATGGTAATTGTGATGAAAGAGAGAGAATTATGAAAAAACAGTTCTCTTTTAGGCCATGTACAACAATTCAAAGATTGATTTGGTCAAATGAGATTTTTGTTTGTTTGTTTCTCTGCTTGGCTTCTCTTCCATGAAGAGAAATAAATAATATGCCATCTGAGAATCCTTTAGTCATATCACTCTGTAGTTTCCCATAATGCAAAATACATTCTAAGTTTTCAGATTCTTTTTACTTGGTGCAGTCTGCTGGTCAATTTCACTTCCTTCCCTCCCCCACCTTAAATATATACTCTGAGAAAAACCTCAATAATCAATCTTGCTTTAAGTTTTAAGCAACAAATATCTTTGCTTTCCTCAAAATTTAGTTGAGTCTTTGTTAAGCAACTTATGATTTAGGAATAAGTCTAACCTTTCAAAAGGATGCCCTTGGAGAGACTAA
Source organism: Aselliscus stoliczkanus (assembly GCA_033961575.1). Taxonomy (NCBI): domain Eukaryota; kingdom Metazoa; phylum Chordata; class Mammalia; order Chiroptera; family Hipposideridae; genus Aselliscus; species Aselliscus stoliczkanus. The sequence continues at coordinate 158,346,040 of CM066731.1, forward strand.
AAACATGAGGTAAGCTGAAAGAGGTATAAAGCATGTGCAGGGGTTCCTCAAGAAAACTTGATTCGTATAGCCCCACCTATTGCATCAACCTTACATACCACTTTTGTCTAGATTTCTGTGACCTTTATCCTCTGGGCATTAATCAACAACCATCTGTGGGGCCAGCCGAGTGGTGCGGTGGTTAAGAGCTGGTTTGGGAAGCCAGCGGCCCAGGTTCGGATCCCACATATGAGGGCCAGTGACACTGCCCTCAAAAAAAAAAAAAAAGACAACCAACTGTGAATGACAAAAACATATGTCTAACTGGTTTAAGTATAAAAAGAAAATTGCTGGCTCAGGTAACTGGAAAATTTAGAAGTAATGCTAGCCTCAGACATAATTGGATCCCAGCACTCAAAAGATAAAAATAAGTTGGTCTCTTCTATAGATGGAATGTTTGTTTGTTTGTTTGTTTGTTTGTTTGTTTTATTAGTTCAGGTGTACAACACAATGCAATAGTTATACTCTTTACCCCCCAAAGTGACAACCCCCTCTCCCAATTCGCCACCCCACTCCCCCCCCATACCATACATATCTATCACAACTCCCCTGACTCCCCTCCACAGTATACTCCACATCCTGTGACCATCCACATATTCAGTTACAGTTGGCATACCATACTATACAACATCAACTTCAGGAGTACAGTGCAGTGATCAAGCCTCTAGTGGTTTCCCTAACAAAACATGTGACTATCTGACACGCAACAAAATTTTTACAACATTATTATATTCCCCGAACTGTGTCTCATATCCCTGTGGCAATACTGTAGTTGTCTATTTATGCTGTCTAATCCCTTCCCCTTCCCCCCCATCCCCACCCCCCTCCCAACTAGCAACCCTCAGTTTTTCCTCTACATCTAAGTCTGTTTACTTTGTTCGTTCACTCAACTCTTCAGACTCCACACACAAGTGAGATCACATGGTACCTGTCCTCCGACTGACATATTTCACACAACATAATAGTCTCTTCACAACATTATCAGTTACATTCCCAGAACTGCCCCCATATCCCTGCAGCAACATTGTAGTCCCATCTACACTGTCCAAAACCTTCCCCCTCTCCCTCTTCCCCACTCCCTCCCAGCCAGCAACCATCAGTTTTTCCTTTATATCTGCTTGATATGACTTCAATCTTCTTAAATTTACTGAGACTTGTTTTGTGGCCTAACATGGTCTATCTTGCAAAATGTCCCATGTGTACTTGAGAAGAACGTATATTCTGTTTTTTCAGGGTGAAATGCTCTAAAAATATCAACGAAGTCCAGCTGGTCTAAAGTATCATTTAAGGCCCCTCTTTCTGTGTTGATTTTCTGTCTAAAGGGTCTGTCCATTGGTGACAATGGAGTTGAAGTCCCCCACTATGATAGTGTTACTGTTGATCTCTGTCTTTATGTCTGTCAAAATCTGTTATATGTAATTAGGAGTTCCTATGTGGAGTGCATAGATGTTTATTAGGGTTATAGTGCCCTTTTTTGTCTTTTATTGTAATCATTTTAAAGTCTATTTTGTCCAAAATAAGTATGGGTACTCCAGCTTTTTTTTTTCTCATTTCCATTTGCATGAAATATCTTATTCCATCTGTAAACAGCATATACATGTGTCCTATTTTCTTATCCACTCAGCCACTCTCTGTCTTTTGATTGGAGCATTTAGCCCATTCACATTTGAAATGATTATTGATAGGTGCATATGTATTGCCATTTTTTTATTTGTATTCCTGGTCTCCCTGGATTAGCTTGTTTACCCCTTTCTTTTGTTTAAAAAAGCCCTTTTAACATTTCTTGCAATGCTGGCTTGGTGGTAATGAATTCCTTAAGCTTATTCTTTTCTGGGAAGCTCTTTATTTCTCCTTCAATTTTAAGTGATAGCCGTGCTGGGTAGAGCAATCTTGGTTGTAGGCCTTTATTTTGTGTCACTTTGAATATCTCCTGCCACTCCCTTCTGGCCTGCAGAGTTTCTGTAGACAAGTCAGCTGTTGTTCTAACAGGAGTTCCTTTGTATGTAACCTGCTCTCTTTCTCTTGCAGCCTCTAGGATTCTGTCTCTGTCTTTAACCTTTGCCATTTTAACTATGATGTGCCTTGGTGTGGACCTGTTTGGGTTCAGCTTGTTTGGAACCCTCTGCACTTCCTGGGCATGTATGTTGATTTCCTTCACCAGGGTATGGAAGTTTTCAGTCATTATTTTTTCAAATACATTTTCGACCTCTTGCTTCTTCTCTTCTCCTTCTGGTATTCCTATGAGTCTAAGGTGGTTGTGTTTCACCTTGTCCCATAGGGCTCCTAAACTATTTTCATTGTTTTTTATTCTTCGGTCTTTTTGCTGTGCCAACTGGGTGATTTCTGCTATTTTATCTTCCAAATCGCTGATCCACTCCTCTGCTTCATCTACTCTACTGGTGATTCCTTCAAGTGTGTTCTTCATTTCAGTTATTGTATTCTTTAGTTCTAACAGGTTGTTTTTTTATGGTTTCCCTATCCTTCTTTATGTCCTCGCTAAGTTCCTTAAACATTCTTATCATCAGGGTTCTAAACTCTGTCTCTGAAAGGTTGGATCCCTCTGTTTCATTTAGTTCCGTTTCTAGAGGTTTCTTCTGATCTTTTACTTGTGACATGTTTCTTTGTTTCCCCATTCTGGCTGTCGCTCTAGGATTGCTTTGATGTATTAGATAGATCACCAGGAGAGCCCTGGCTGGATCACGCAGGCACACAGCTCACGGCCCAACACTCCCAGGAAAACTCCCAGTCTCAGCCTGTCCCAATCAGCCGCTTGCAGATCAGGACGAGCAGCCTGACAACCAATCACCATCCTGGCAATTCTGCAAGCGCAGTGCGGAGAGTGGGGACCCGAGGTGGCTTGCGCACTCCCGCGTCTCAGTGAGCAGCCTGTTGGAGCCGGAGCACGCCCACCAGGCGTTTCCCTGGCAACGCAGCACAAGCCGTAAGGAGGGTGGGGATCCGAGGCGGCTGGCACACTCCCCGGTGGGTCTCAGTGAGCAGCCTGTTGGAGCCGGAGGGCACCCACCCAGCATTTCCCTGGCAACACAGTATCAGCCGGGTGGAGGGTGGAGATCCAAGGCCGCATGCGCACACATGCACATACGCACTTCTGCGCCAATTCCACCAGACCAATGAGGTCTTGGACCTGATCCTCCGTGGGAGGGTCCAACCCTGACAAAATGGCGCCCTCCTGTACACCACTCACGTGCAGGCCCCACACCACGGGAACAACAGTCCAAAAACCTCCAGCCTTTGCACCAAAGGTGCTCAGTTCAGTCCTTCCCCACAGGCTCCCAGATCCGGCTCACACAGCTTTTCCCTCCACCAGGAACCAGGTAAGAGCTCACCGGCAAGCAAGCCCAGGCACCGACCCCTCTGATTCTCCAGCCGCTCCTAGCCTCACCGAGCTGAGCAAAGAGAGTCCTCACTAATTTACTGCCGGCTATCTTACAACTCCTCTTCCTGGCAAAGGAACTCTGGGCTGGTGAGCTTGGTGTGTGGCCGGAGGGTCTCTCCCCCAACCAGGCAAGCTTCCCACGGCTGGGGCTTCCCTCATGGGGCTCGCCATCTCTCGTCTCTGCCCGTCCTACCAGACCTGACGTGGCCTCCTCTTAAAGTTCTTCGTTTAGTGGTTCTGTTCATCTAGTGTTCCGGGGACCGCCAAGGTTGAATGCTGTATAATTTGTTTGTAATTTTGGTGTGATCCTGGGAGGTAGTTAGCACGGCGTCTATTGTGCCATTTTACCTAGAAGTTCCCTAGATGGAATGTTTGTGAATTCCTCAAATTCATATGTTGAAATGTAATCCCCAAAGTGATGGAATTTGAAGGTGAGGCCTTTGGGAGATGATGACGTCATGAGGATGGAACCCTCGTGAATGGGATTAGTGCCCTTATGAAAGAGACCCCAGAGAGCTCCCTCCTCCCTTCCACCATGAGGACACAGCAAGAAGACACCTGTCTATGAACCAGGGAGCAGGTTCTTACCAGACACTGAATCTGCCAGGAACTTGATCTTGAACCGTCCCGCCTCCAAAACTCTGAAAAATAGATTTGAGTTGTTTATAAGCCACCAATCTATGGTACTTCTGTTATAGAAAAGGACTTAAGTACTCTCTTTTCCTCTCTGGGCTCTGAGATGGTGACACTCTTCAGGCCCCTAGTAACCCTGGATTTCATCATCTTTTTGGCTGGGATTATCAGCAGAAAGAGAACAGTTCCTTCCCAGTCAATAAACAGGCTGGGGCATGGCTTTGTTTGGTCTGAAATGGAACCAATTGCTCTTTCAGAGGGAGGGGACACACCGACTGAGCAGGCTTGAGTCTCATGTGCACCCTTACAGTGCTCAAGAGAGAAGGAATCAGGGGATAGGAAAAGGAAGCCAATTGGACTAATGGTAGGAGAATGTCCAAAGAAAATCAGCTGGAGCCACGAAAAAAAGGAATGGATGCTGGCAAGACAATAACAACACACTTCCACTACACTCAGTCATGGCAGCTGCTGGTGCAGGAGCTCAGACGTCATCCTGTGTCCGAGGAGCTCCTGCTATCTGGAATGGACAGAAAGGATTCCACAGAAAAGAGCCAGCCCATGGGTCTGCCAGGTCCGATGCCCAGCAACTCAGACCACAGCTTTCTGCAAGAGGGACTTCAGAATCCCACCGCATCCCCTAAAAAATCCAGATAGTTCATCAATGAGTTCAGCAACACATACTCCCAAAACAAAAGAGAAAGAGAGAAGTTATTTCACTGGATGTAAAGGAACTCTCCTGTGAGGCTGTTGGCACAGATCTGAGTTTCTCAAAAGGTGATCCTAAACGCCAGCATAGGATTTCTTAAGGATGCTTATTGGAACTCCAGATTCCTAGACCCTACTTGAGAGCCCCAGAATCTGCCATTTTTTTCAGGCTCCCAAGCATTGCTGGGACTAATGAGGGGCTTAACATGCTGCATTTAAGGAAGTGCTCACTCCAGGGGCAGACCCTATACTTGCACAAACCTGAGAGTGAGCATGTCCTTAAATGCTGCACCCCAGGCCCCTCACCTCTTCACCCTCATCTTGGCCTTCCTTGTTCCAGAGGCTTGAGAATTTTGAGGCAATGAGTGTTATGGGCTGAATTGTGTCCCCTCCAAAATTCGTACATTGAAGTCTTAACCCCCAGGACCTCAGAATGTGACTGTATTTGAAGACAGGGCCTTTTAGAAGGTAATTAATGTTAAATGAGGTCATTAATCCAACATGACTGGCCTCTTTATAAGAAGAGGAGATTAAGACACTGACACAGCAGGAAGACCAAAGAAGTCAAGGAGAGAGGCCTCAGAATGAAATCAACCCTGCTGACACCTTGATCTCAGAATTCTAGCCTCCAGAACTATGAGAAAATAAATTTCTGTTGCTTAAGCCCCCAAGTGCATGGTATTTGTTATGACAGCTCCAGCAATTTAATGCATACACCAAGTTTGAACAGAAAAGGAAAATCATGGGGAAAAGGGAATACCTTGGATAAGAAATCAGGACACAAATCAAGCACTGCAAAAAATATATTAAGCATAACTTTATTTTCCTTTTGAATTAAGAGAGTTTATACAAATTTGACTTCCTGAACACAGCAAATCATACGCCAATAATTACCATAAAGTTTTATTAATCCAAAAGTATTCGCCAGGTAAGATGAGTCACTGTATAACTCTATTTGCCAGAATCATAATGATGCCACAATTTAGATTTATTGCCCACCTTTACAATTAAATGTTAAAATCTTTTGGGAGATCATGATACTCTGTTATTAATATGAAATTATTTCACTTTTCAAACAACCTTTCTTAGAAATAAAAAGTATAATCACAAAGTATGTTAATTTTCATTCCTAAATTTTTTTTTTTTAAACATAGGCTAAAGCGCATTGGTTGAGACTTAAAAATGCATGTATTTCAAGAATAGATTTTGCATGATCAACATTGACAACATTAAAAAAGCAGAAGATGATTTTTCCCAGCTTTATAGGCGCTTAAATTATAAGCGCCTATAAAGCACACAAGTGCATTCTCAAGCCTGAAGGTATTTGGGGACCTTCTTTCCTTAGGTTAGAGCTTGGATTCATGCTTGAAAGATTCTTTCAACCTTTTGACAACAGAAAGGTCCCCTGCTCCCTCAGGCCAGTTGTCATGCTCTGTTAAGAAAGTGGAAAACCTCATGTCATATGCAAATCTATCAACCTCAGAAGTCCTTCTAGTTCTCACCAATCCCTCTTGTTATTTTCCCTGGTTCACCCCTTTTCTCAGAAAGAAAAAAGAAACTATTAGGACAAATGGCATAGGTTTCGAGAAAATCCTGGATTTGAATCCCAGCTCTGTGAAGTTACTCCGCCTCAGTTTTCTCATCTATTCAAGCAGATAACAATATTTATCCTTTTTTTTTTTTTTTTTTTTGAGGGCAGTATCACTGGCCCTCATATGTGGGACCCGAACCGGGGCCACTGGCATCCCAAGCCAGCGCCCAACCACCGCGCCACTCGGCCGGCCCCACAATATTTATCTTTTAAAGTTGTGAGAATTTAAATGTGACACCCTATGTACAGTGCTTGGCATACTGTAGACATTACTTCCTTAATAATACTGATGATTTTAAAACAACGTGCTTACTTTGTCCCAGGCACATCTAGTTGCCTCCCCAGCCCCCAATCTCTTCTTTCCAATAGCCTGTTTGCACTTAGGATTCCAGGGGGAAGCGACCCCATTTAGACGCTTGACTGATGATTGACTGACCTAAGTCAATCAGTGCCCGCCATTCCTCCCCATTCCTCCGGTTATGGGTTGAGCATGGGCGTTTGCATAAGCTGGTCCAAAGCAGAGTGGATCTCAGAATTTTGTTAGAAATGCTAAAAGAAAGTCACTCCGCTCCTCTCCCTCTCTGCCCAAGTGGATGTGAACAAAGAAGCATGTTGCTTTAAGAGCAGCAGGCAGCCATCCTGCAACCAGGGGAGTCAGTCTTCAGATAGAGCCAACATCATAAAAGCAAAAACAAAGGTAAAAGAAACAGAAGTGCTTGATCAGATTGCAGAGCTGCTGAGTCAAGTCTCACCTGCTTTGTTCATGGGAGGCAACAAATTCCTTTATGGCTTCAGCCAGTTGGAGGTGCATCTGCAAGTATCCTATCTGACCCTTTAAATGTGCATTATCTAATTTAATCCTCCCAACAGCTGACCAAATAAATACTATATGTGACCCCATTTGATAGAAAGGAAAATGGAGGCGTGCTGAGATTAATTTTCCCAAGATTAATACTCCTATTTTAAATACTTTTCCAGGTTCAAATTCGACCAACCTACAGACACACAAAAAACTTTTTTAATATATAAAAAGCTAAGTTCTATAGTAAAGCAATTTCGGTATTTTCTGTGACCAGGAACATTTCCTTTAAAAACCATATCACGAATATAAACGCTTTGCACATATGGATGTTCTATTCAGAGAAAACCTTTATCTTTTAAGAAACTACTTAAGACATTTTGGAAAGGCGAACATGAAATGGCATAAAGTTAGTGACTACTCATCTCTTCACTGCTCACCTGCTATGTCATACATGTGACTGTATAGAGACTGGCCGCCATCCACATCCACTAACTGCCCGGTGATAAAGGAAGCTGCAGGGGAGAGCAGGAAACACACCAAGGGGGAGACCTGGAAACGGAAGCACACAGAAAAGCAGACACACCCCAGTTTGGGCTGCTTCCCAGGCCTGCGTAAACACCTCTCAGAGCACATGACCATCACGTGAATACTCCAGTGTGCCACACCGTAGCCTGACAGCACATAGACAACTGCCTTTTTCTATTTGAGAAGATCGAGTAAGAGATGAGGGGGAAGACAACGGCAAGACAAGATGGAGCCTTTGGCACTGCCAACTAATGTGATGAAGCCGAAGGGAGCACAGTGCTGAACCTAGGCCCTTTCCCATTTCAATCAACTCAGTTTCTTCCACACCTTTCACTGCCCACCACAACCCCACTTGTCATCACCGTCATGTGCCTTTTATATTTGCTTCCCTGAAACAGCCAATGTGTCTGTAAAGCAATAAAATGGCACTCTTGTTTTTCAGTCTGGGGTCCTGCAGGCTGAAAGCTCAGCAACTCAAACTAAAGCTTTCTTCCTGCAACATGGACTTCAGAATCCCACTGCGTCCCCCGCAAAAATCCAGACAGTTCATCAATGAGCTCAGCAACATCTACTCCCAAAACCAAAGAGAAAGAGAGAAGTTACTTCACTGGATGTAAAGGAACTCTCACTGTGAGGCTGTTGGCACAGACTTGAGTTTCTCCAAGGGTGATCCTAAACGCCAGCATCAGAATTCTTATTGGAACTCCAGATTCCTAGACCCTACTTGAGAACTTCTAAATGATAAACTCTGGGGTCGGAGCCCTAGGAGCTGACATTTTATCCGGTTCCCAAATACTGCTGGGACTAGCGTGAGGCTAATGAGGGGCTTAGGTGCAGCATTTAAGGAAGCGCTCACTCTTGGGGCAGACGCTACACTTGCACAACCCTGAGAGTGAGCACGTCCTTAAATGTTGTGTCCATGGTTTGTGTGCCTCACTCTAGTCTTGGTCCTGTCCATAGCACTGTGGACATGTCTGTTTACATGGCTGCGCCTCTTTGAGACTCGGAGACCCTGGAGGGCAGGAATAGCCTTCTCTCCATCCTTGTGTGTCCCCAGCAAGTATACGCGTAGAACTGCAGTCTAAAACAGAGGCCAGGGCCGGCCGAGTGGCGCATTGGTTAAGCGCTGGTTTTGGGATGCCAGCGGCCCCAGTTCCGATCCCACATGAGGGCCAGTGACACTGCCCTCTACAGCTAACAACAGCTCCACCTGGAGCTGGGCTGTGCGAGCCCCGGTGATGGTGTGGGCTGCAGCCCCTGCTGCAGTGGGCTGCCATAGGCTACAGTGAGTGGCCCGCAGCCAGCGTGAGCGGCTGGCAGCCAAGCGTGAGCTGCCAATAGCCGCGGTGAGCGACATCCAGAGGCCAGCGACCGATCTGCCTCATCCAGGAAGAGCGCAATGACGATACCAACAGTGAAGTAACATCTTCCGCAACTAAACTGAAGAACAAAAAGACAGCAACTTGTCTGTTCCCCTTCCCCGATTCCCCAACGCTGTTCCCCTCCGCCAATTCCCCAATAAAATCTTTAAAAAAATAAAAAAATAAAACAGAGGCCACTAGCCATACGACACTACCAAAACGTTTCCCACTTGGCTAGTCTGAATTGAGATGTGCTGTAAGTGTAAAACACAAACCAGATTTTGAAGACTTCATATGAAAAAAAGGATGTAAAATATCTAATTAATAGTTTTTATATTGATTACACGTTGAAATGATGTTTTGGATATACTGGGTTAAATGTATTATTAAAACCAAGTGCACCTCTTTTTACTTTTCTTTATGTGGTTACTAGGAAACTTAAAATTGTACATGTGGGGGCCAGCCGAGTGGCGTGTTGGTTAAGAGCTGGCTTGGGAAGACAGCGGCCCCGGTTCAGATCCAACATATGAGGGCCAGTGACACTGCCCTCTACAGCTAAGATGGTGAACAACAGCTCCACCTGGAGCTGGGCTGCGTGAGTCCCGGACGGCATAGCTGCAGCCCCTGCTGCAGTGGGCTGCCATAAGCTACAGTGAGTGGCCAGCAACCAGCGTGAGCGGCTGGCAGCTGGACTGAGCTGCCAAGAGCTGCGGTGCGTGTCTGTCCAGAGGCTGGTGACCAATCTGCCTCATCTGAGACAAGTGCAATGATGATACCAACATGAGCCAGTGAAGCAATATCCTCCACAACCAGACTGAAGAACAAAAGGACAGCAACTTGTCTGTTCCCCTCCCCGAATTACCCAATAAAATCTTTAAAAAAAAAATTGTACATGTGACTCTTATTTTTATTGGACAGAGTTGGCATAAAATTAACAATTGACAAGTGCCCACATTTTGGGGAAAGGGTAGAGAGATCTGAGCCATGGTAATAAGTTAACCATTAGGCTAGTTTTACCTTGTTTAATCAATCAATGACAACTCGCTGAGTGAATCTGTTTTGTTAGTTAACTAATTGATGAAAGCTTCCCTGGATTCTGAAAGTTAGCCAGTTAGGAAGATTCATTCCAATAAGCTCCTTTCCAAATCCAACCAAACTATAACCCTCTCATCCAAGTAACCATGACCTTTCTTAAGTCTTCAGATCCCTGAAACCACATTTTCGCCCCAGAAAAAGCAAAAAATCCATAGTCCTCTCTGCTCAGAAAAACAGTGCCTGGCCAGCAACAAATGTGGCTTTATGCTGAATTTTATTTTAAATACTGGGTGGTGACCTCATCCTGAAGGTGTTTAGCATAAACTAAGGACTTAATAAATGTGTACAGAATAAAGGAATTTTTATGCATTTCTTCCTCCCCTTGAGTGGATGTTGCATTGCCCAGCTCCTAATACAGTATTTATCCACAAACTAGGCACTATTAAATAATACTGCATTTAATTGACCCTATCTCCTAGGTAAAAAAGCGTATAAATATTCAATGCCTGGTTTAACTTTTGGAGCTCAACATGGAGCTAAGCTGAAATAATAAAATTTTGATAATTACCAAATTAACTAGGCATTATTGTAATGTCTTCAGATGGATTCTTAACCGTCATTTTAACAGAATCCATTTGACAGATGGACTTGAAGTGCTAAGTCATTCACAAGACTTTTATCATCAGGGTGCCCTATTGTATCTACTTATCTATGTGGGCAATACCTTGTTTAGCTCAATTACCTGTGTACTTTCAACTCTATTTATCAAAGATAACAAGGATTTTTAATAAGTTTGGGTATGAATCCCAGTACCATGACCTATGTATGCCTTAGGCAAATTACTGAAGCTCTTAGTTTCTTAATTTGTAAAGATGAGTGCAAGATCTCAGAAGCCAATGGAAGGGTCTGCCATGTGCTGCTTTCCCTTTCCAGGAGATATGAGACACCATGGGAGGTCAAGGCAGTTCCTTTAAAACTACAGCTACCTTCTAACCCTCTTGACTCTACCCTGGGGACTGTCAATTAAAAGAAGGCAACTCACTGATAAGCAGTTGGGCCAGCTGCCTGGCATGAAAGTTCTGCCCCAAATAGGTCATTGGTGATTGATTCACTGGGACAATCAGAATATCTTAGAAACATGACCTAGGAAGAAAGATAGGACACAACGAGGTAGAAGCTGAAACTCTCTCCTTATTCTGCATCTCGTGACAGCTACCATCATCTCCGCTTCCCTGCACAACCAAACTTCTTGAAGATATTACCTACATTACTACTCAAAGCATGGTCAGCAAAACCCTGGGTGTACCTAAGACCTTCCTTTTCAGGGGATTGGCAAGGTCAAAACTATTTTCAAAATAACATCAAGTCCGGGCTGGCTGAGTAGCTCAGTTGGTTAAGAGTTAGCTTAAGAGCCCAAGCACTGAGCTATAGGGCCATTGGGTCGATTCCCATATGGGCCAGTGAAGCTGTGCCCAAGCTGAACTGCCGCTGAGCTGCCAACAGGTGGCAGGATGGCTCAGCTGGTGACAGCACGTGCTCCTAACAACAAGACTGCCTGTTTGATGGTAGGCTACACTAGGCTGCAACTAAGACTGAACTCAGTGCCTTGAGCTGAGCTGCCACCTGGATGGCTCAGAGGATGGAGTGTGCACTCTTAACAATGAGGCTACTGGTTTGACTCCCGCTTGGGATGGTGGCTATGCCCACCCACAACTAAGATTGTAACACAGCACCTTGAGTTTAGAGGCCGTGAGCTGCCGAAGGGCACCCAGATGGCAACTGACGCCCTCCACAATTAAGATTGAAAAACAACAACTTGGCTAGTCCCCCTCCCCAATTCCCTAACACTGTTCCCCTCCCCTAATTCCCCAGTTTCTTTTTTTTAATTGCCACTTGTTGATTGTCAAAGACGAAATATCCACAATGACCTGAAAAGGCTATTAAAATGCTCCTCCCTTGCCAACTGTACACCTGCATAAAGCCAGATTTTCTTCACATGCTTAACCAAAACTACGAAGCACAACAAATTGAATGAAGAGGCAGATATGAACATCCAGCCATATTCTATTAAGCCATACATTAAAGACATTTGTCAAAATGTAAAACAAATTTTAAAAAATTGTTTTCTTTCATTTTTGAAAAATGTAGCTATTTTTCACTAAAAATATCACTTATTTTAACACATAATACTTTTATTGCTATTATTTTAAATAAATTGATAAATATTTCTTAAATTTCACAATTGCAATTTCTAATACATTAAATATAGATATTATTCACATAAACAAAAGGAGTGTTCTGTCCAAAATAAAAATTTAATCCTATAATTCCCTTGATTAAAATCCTTTAAAACCTCTATTAGTTTTCAGAATAAATATCCAAATGCCTTGCTTAATATAAAATAGCTCATCAAATGTTTGATTTAACATTTAATAAATCATTTTCATAAAATTTAATAGGCAAATCTGTTTTAGTTTAAGAATTCCACTTCTAGAAAGTTATTCCCTCACACAAGAGTGCATGACTATGTTCAAGGATGCTCACTGCAGAATTACCGCAATATCAAAAAACTTAAGTAGAATCTAAATGTGCAACAGGGTATAATTAACTATAGTATGGCATATTGATAGCAAGTTGCAGAAAAGAACATACAGTGGGATCCCGTTTTTCTTTTTCAGAAGTCAATAACTATAGATATTTTTGTGGGTGCATAGTAAATTTCTGGAGAGATACATGTCAAGCTGATAATGAAACCTCATTCTAGGAATTAGAACACATTTCCTTCAAGAGTTTTATGGTTTTCATATTTAGCACTTCAATGTATCTGAAAATTATTTTGTATGTGATATGAGATGGGGGGTCTAATGTATTTCTAAATGAACAGACAATTGCTGTAGGATTTTTGCTGAATGGTCTGTTGTTTCCTCACAGATCTAAAATGCTTCTTGTGCCCTATAAACTCCTATATATACATGATACTGATACAAGAGTACATTCTATTCCACTAATTTTAATATATTCCAGTACCAGCACCAGATATTGCAAATAAGTATAGGTATATAGTATGTTTCAATATCAGGAAGATCAAATCCCCCCATTATTCTCATTCAACACATTTTTGGCTGTTTTTACATAAATATTTTCTAGACAAACTTTAGAATGAGTTTGTTAAATTCCAAAAATATATTAAATTTCTACATTAGTTTAGTGAACTTGGTCTTAATAAAATCGATTTTCTCCATTGAGGAATTTAACGTGTCTGTATTTTTGGAGTTTTTTTTTCTGTTCTTCAGTAATAATGTTGTGTTTTTTTTCATTTAGAGCTAAGTTTAACCCCAGGTATTTTAGTTTTAATTATTACTGTGGAAAAGATATCCTTTTCCAAAATTACATTTTAAGACTGATACAGCTAACATTTAAGTCAGCTGCTGATTTTTACATCCTTAAATCTGGCCACATTATGGAAATCATGCATGGAACTCCAGGTAGTCATAATCGTGTGGCTTACTTAGCATGTTGCATACCCACATGTGTCATGTGATACAATAACGGAGCTGAAAAGTGAAATGAAACAATAAAAACGTGCTGCTCTTAATTCACACTGCATTCGCTCCTGAATAAAGGCTGCCGTGAGTATTCAAAGCACACCCAGGGCCAGAAAGCCCAGGGCAATGGTTTGGTGGCAGTGGGAGAAATCATCATCTCTATGAGCCAACCACACCATGTAAGGAGGACAAAATAATGTCACAAATTTCCAGAGACTAAAACAAAGTACATAATTCTAATCAATGTTAGAAATACATGTTACCTCTTCAGGAACTCCCATTCTTTTAGCTGGGATTCTCGAAGAGCTTTTTGCAAATTCGCTTTTTGTCAAATCACCATAGTTTTCCAAAGCAGTCTGGGAATAAATGACTCCCTATATTTAAAAACAAAACAGGACCAAAATAAAACACACAAGATTAAATTTTAATTGTAAAGACGTCAAGGCAGTTTATCAACCAATATGCAAAATGTAGTGGTTTAAGTTTAATAAAAAAGTTCCTATTTCTAATATTAATTTTTCTAAATATTGTCAAAGAAACACAGCCTTTATAACCAGCCAAGCTCTGGATTTTTTCATACAAGGCTTGGTTTCTGAAAGCATAATTATCTGAGTAGATCAGTGAGGCACTTAACTGGGAACAAGGGGACAGGGAAGTCTATTTTATTTTCCACTGACTTTGCCTTTTTTTGAAAGCCACTCTTTTGTAGTATACACACCTATTAACAAATACCTCTGTTAAAAACACAAAATCATAATCAGAAGAGCACAATTTGTCAACAGCTTTCAAATAGAAGATAAACGTACAGGGGCAACACAGTTGATCCTTACTCCACTGCTGGCCCACTCGATAGCCAAGGTTTTGGTGAGGTTGTAAACACCTTCTCTGGCGGCTCCACTATGCCTTCAAAAGACAAAGGATAAACATTTTAATCAGAGCCTGCTGAGTAGTTCTCTTGTTCACTCCACTGACAGGTGACAGGTGTATACCAATGACCTGTCAGAGCCCCACAACCACGTTCTTGTCATGAGATTCTGTCTTTCTGAGTCTCTGGACAATGGGAAAGGACAAGGCCCTTCCATAGGAAAGCCATCTGATAGTCACTCAATGCTCACATAGTGTAGGCCCCCATTCACATGACCATAAGAGGAATATTTTGAAGAACTTTTCTGTTATGGAGGAAAGCAAACCAACTGGCAATTTTGAGGGTTACAAGTGTGGTTGTTTTTTAAATCAATTTTAGCTATAAGGGATAGGAAATGCATACAGCAGGCTGGAAAATAGTTCCAATAGAGTTTCTAGAGAAACCAAAATTTAAATAAATTTGAATATATTCCCAGATAAGAGGTCAAAAATATTTAGGTCTGCATCCGTATGGGGTCTACAGAGGGTATAGATATGCTAAGACTTTCTAACGATACAGTCCTCAGAACCAAGCATGTAAGATCTGAGGGTATACTCACTTCTCACCGGAGAGTGCCTACAGAGACCAACCTTTCTGATGAAAACCCACATCAGGGCCGGCCGAATGGCGCGATGGTTAAGCGCTGGCTGGCTTCGGAAGCCAGCGGCCCCGGTTCGGTCCCACATATGAGAACCAGTGACACTGCCCTCAAAACAAAACAAAACAAAACAAAAAAACCCCACATCAGTCTGTGTCAGCTGCGGCAGCCCTGGTGGGTCCGCAGGCAGGAGCCACTGCTCCATCTACGAATTACCTGGGAGACCCCATCACCATCAAATGTGGCCACAATTTCTGTTGCTACTGCATCTAAAAGTCCTGAGTGGATCAGCCTAGCCCTGTCTGTCACCACCAATGCGAAGAGGGGCTTGTCTGGAGCAACCCTCCGCTGAGAAGGATGACTGAAGGATGACCAAGCCCCTCCATGCACCACTGGGAGTCAGAGACGGGGCAGGAACTGACATGCTTATGCACAGTCAAGTCCCGGCCCTTTTCTGTGAGAGGACCTAGACGTGTGTGCCCCTTTGTACTCAGCCCCTGACCACCAGGGCAACCGCAGGAGGTCCTGCCTCTAGAGAGAAGGCTCCACAGCCCCAGAGCCCCTGAAGAGGCAAGCGGCAATCGTTCAGAAACTAGTAACCACCCAAGAGAGAAAACCACTAGAACTGAGAGCGAGGTAGGAAACCAGAGACAGAGTGACCCTCTGAATGTGAGCGCCTGAACCATTTGTAGAATGTGAGCAAGAGGCGGGGGAAGGCAAGAGGCAGAGAATGCCACCCCTAAATATGACGATAGGAGTTTAGGGCATTTCACCCCAAAAAAGGCCTTTTTGACATATTGATTATTTTGAGCTGTTGGCACTTGAAAACAGCAAATGCAGGGAGAGGCCTTCTCTGCACTCCCCTTATCTGCCAGAAGACAGGTCCACCATAAGGAACTCCATTGTCATAAATCCCTTCCCCCAAAAGTTGCACCAACTATGAAAGATTAATTCTTGTCACAGGAGAGGAACCTAGAAGTCGACACCACTCCCAAACTTTGTCACAAATTATCATACCTCCCATCTCTTTTTCCACTCATCTTTCCTAAAAATCATCTACTCTCTTCTACAAGGCTGACGTGTGTCTCCCCCTCCCCCTCTTTACTTATAAAGATGGTATTTAGGTCTGAATTCTAAGCTACCTCAGGGAATTACTCATTTTCCCTGGGTATCTCCCATGTATCCATGAATAAACTTCTGCTTGTTCTCCTCTTGTTAACCTGTCTTTTATTTCAGGATCTCAGCTAAAAATTCAGAGGGTAGAGGGAAAATTCTTTTTCCTCCTCTATACAGTCCTCTCAAGGTTTGCCGATGGAGAAAGGGACATTGGATAGAAACTCAATGCAAACCTAACAGCATTTTCAGACTGCATTTTCACACTCAGAGATCCGCTAAAGGAGGGAGAGACGAGTGTGATGTCAAAAGCCCTAGCAACAGGTGTGAAAGCTTGAAAACCGCAGGTCTCTGTGCCTTGCAGTCTTCCTCCTTCATAGCATTCAGCTCTGCTGGGATTTGAAAGAAGTGACTCTGGATCCAAAACACCACATCCTAATCTGCTTGTCTCTGGGATAAAAACAAAACAATCTGTAACATTAAAAGCAGCGTTCATCTGAATCCAGAGACTTATGGCTTATCCAGTAGTCCTGGGTTCTGACGGATTTGATCCAGGTTGGCACAGGTGGATCAAGCCTGAGGGGCCATGGCAGGGTTTGTAACCACGTCATTCTCGTGACGAGAAAGGGACCCCTCAGGACAGGGCAGAGGGTGGAATGGAGACTATGGATGCTGTGGAATGATGACTACTTGCATGGGGCACTGTTACAGTTACTCTCCTTCGAAAGGAAAAGCCCAGACGGACTGGCACTTATCTGGACTATGATCCAGATATGGGTAAGAGTTCATTTTACTATCTCAATGACAGGTCTCACATTCATTCTGTTACTGATAAACTTTCTGAAGCACTAATGTGATTTAGTTTCAGATGGGATTGAAAAGTTCTTACAATCTGTGCAAGAAGAGATTATGAAAGATAAACTGCCCTTCGGGCTGTCACATTGCTTCATTTTCTGGGTGTAATTTATAAATAGGAGGCAGACTCATGTGCAACTCTCACTGAATTCAGCACTAACAGAATTTTAAAATGCTTCTAAAACTTATACACATACATGATATCACACACAAGAAAACATCTGGCTTTTTTCACTTAGAATAATTATTTGAGATTCATCCATGTTGTTGCATGAATCAATAGCTCATTCCTTTTTATTTCTGAGTATTAGTTCGTTATATACAAGTAGATATACTACAAATGTATATTCATTCATCCATTCATGGGCATTTGAGCCACAAAACATTATCTGTCCATGGGAGATGTGAGCTGCTTTTTGGCCCACTTTTTCCCCTTGTCATTGCTGACAATGACCCAAAAGATCAGCAGGTCAGTCTGAACTCCCTTGCATCGACTGTAATAGAAAACAGACTAGCTTTAGATAAAATGAAGAAAAAAATGATCAGAACCCCCATAGAAAAATGTGCCAAGATAGTAATACAGTTCAAACACATCCAAATACACATATCTCTCCAGATAGGCCTTCAACAAATGAAACGATGCTCCACTGAGAATGCCACTTCGTGCCCCTCAGAGTTGTCCAGAAGCTGAAATACCCATTTTGGGTAAGGCTGTGGGGAACTAGCACTGTCACACATTGAGGGTGGGAGTGTAAAACAGAAAGAAATTGGAAACCTAATGGGATACATTTACCCTTCTCTTGGCAACCCAACTTCCAGGATGCACCCTGATGATATATACCTCCACAAATATGAAACAGATATGCACGATGTGATTCATTGCAGAATTATTTGTAATAGAAAAATGTGGAAATAATACAAATTTCTTTTAAATTTGACACAATGTACTCGTATTCATTTGCAACAATGAATTTGAAAAGAAATCCAAAGTCCATAGCGGTATACCAAAAAATTTAATATGATGATAACATTAATAAATATATATTTAGGGAGAAGGGATAGTTGTGGTAGAAATCTTTTTATGGAAGAATATCAGCTAATAAGTGGAGAAGTAATTATGAATTCATAAAAATCAGCATTTTCACCCTCTCAATGTAATAAGTGATTCAGGTAAAGGTCAACAACGGTTGCTAAAATCATGATGGCGAAGAGAATATTCACATAGTGCCCAAAATATCACCCTATGGATTATAGATTACTTAATTACACAGGAATTAAGATCACCGTTTTAATTAGCGAACAGGTTATTTCTGGGATGAAAGGGTATAGAGGATTTGACTTTCTACCTTATACAGCTTTTATATAAATGAAAAATAGCATGCATTGTTTTTATTACACTAAGATGGGTCCATTTCATCAAAATCAAGATTCTATGTTGGAAAATAAAAACATTTTTTTTAATTTAGAAAAATGAAAGGAATAGAACTTATAAAAAAGTACTAAAGAAATGAGCAAAACTAATCTTTTTTATGCCAAGCTTTTAAACTGCTAAACATATGGTTTTCAAGTAGCTCCCTGGCATATTGTTTTTCTACCTGGTCTATTTAGATGAATTTTTAGACTATTAATGAAAGAATCAACTACTTCAGCAAGCTATATTAGTTCACTGAATTCATTTCTTTAAAAAAAAAAATGTTTGCATGAAAAAAATGTATCAAAATCAGAATAAGAGCCAAGCATGTCAGATTTCATTAAGGAGTAACAATTTAGCAATTCTGCCTAAAGTTTAGTAGGCATATTCATGATATTCAAATTTCAATTAACATAGGTTAGTTTCATTTGCACACCTTAACAAAAAAGATGTCTCCCTCTTAAAAAAAAAAATATCCTCCCCAATAAAATCTAAAAAAAAAAAAAAAGATGTCTCCAAACGATGATGTAACATTGGATTAGTAACACCTGGATTCGGGTTATCAGCTAAAATACAGATCATTCAGTTAAATTTGAATTACAGATAACAAAAAAATTATACCGTGGGGCCAGCCGAGTGGCGCGGTGGTTAAGTGCTGGCTTAGGGTGCCAGCAGCCCCGGTTCAGGTCCCACATTTTAGGGCCAGTGACACCGCCCTCAAAAAAAAAAAATTAATACTGTAAGTATGCCCCATGCAATATGTGGGACGTATTACATCATCTCCAAACAGTTATGTAACACTGGGTTAGTAACATCTGGATTAGGGTTCTCAGATAAAATACAGAACATTCAGCTAAATTTTAACTTCAGATTATGAAAAAAAATTTGCCATAAGTATGCCCCAAGCAATATTTGGGACATATTTGTAATAAAAAATTATTAAATGGGGCATCCTGTTTGCTTGTTTTCTTTTCTTGGTAAATGTGGCAACCATGATATGAGTGGGAATGTTTTAGAAGTACATTTTTAAAGTTCAAATAAAAGGAAATGATAAGTATTGAGATCACAGCTCATTAAAGGATTAATGATACTGATTAAGGAATTTTCCTATCCTACTCCTCCTACTCAGAGGACAAAACCTAAAAACAATTGTAAAAATCAAAAGGGAAACCAGCCTTAAAAGTTCCCGTGAGCAGAAAACAAAAAACAAAAAAGTTTAGTCATACAAACAAAGCTTAACTTAGCTTATTTTGCAAGGCTAACTTAACCTGGGTCATTTCTTGCTGATGCCCCTTGAAATTATAGGCAAACTTACTGTTTCTCCAGATATAGATGAGATAACCACTGAAAAACTGAATACTGTAAACAACAACTGTGCAGAATAAATAGTCACTTTGATCTCACTGTATAAGCTGCGTTATAACAATATACTCCTGAGCCTCATTCCATGTTTTGGCTTAAGTGCTCACGATTTGCAAACTGTCTTTTTGATGTGTGCATAATAAATTTGTACTAAATACTATTTCAGTGATTTACTGATTTTACTGGCTATTTCTGAACCTTTGACACATTGGAGAAAATGTATGAAAATACTTACGCAGCTCTTGGAAATCCATTTTTCGTACTCATAGTGATATTGACAATAGATCCTCCATGCTCTTTCATCCAGAAGTTGTAAACTACGGGAAACCAACAAATGAAAATCATATTAAATAGTGTCCTGACCCTTCTCTGATCCCGTGTTCAAATATGGTATGAGGTAAGTGTCTTTTTGCATGTGGATATCCAACTGTCCCAGTCCATCTGTTGAAAAGACTATCATTTCCCCATAGAATTGCATTAGAACCTTTTTTTTTTTTAAGATTTTATTGGAGAATTGGGGGAGGGGAACAGCGCTGGGGAATTAGGGAAGGGGAACAGACAAGTTGCTTTCCCCTGCTCTTCAGTCTAGTTGCAGAGGATGTTGCTTAACTGGCCCATGTTGGTATCATCATTGCGCTCTTCCCAGATGAGGCAGATGAGTCACCGACCTCTGGATGGTCGCTCACGGTGGCTATTGGCAGCTCACGCTGGCTGCCAGCCACTTGCTGTAGCCTATGGCAGCACACTGCAGCAGGGGTTGCAGCCTACACCATCGCAGGGGCTCACCAGCCCAGCTCCAGGTGGAGCTGTTGTTCACCATAGTAGCTGTAGAGGGCAATGTCACTGGCCCTCATGTGAGATCTGAACTGGGGCCGCTGGCATCCCAAAACCAGCTCTTAACCAATGTGCCACTCAGCCGGCCCTGCATTAGGCACCTACAGAAATCAATTAACCATAAATATAAGGATTTATTTCTGGACTCTGAATTCTGTTCCTTTACCTATACGTCTATCCTTATACCAATACCACAGTGTTTCCCAAACCAAGAAGAAGCTTTGAAATCAAGAAGTATAAATCCTCCAACTTTCTTCTTTTGTAAAATTGTTTTGGATATTCTGGGTCCTTTGCATTTCCATATATATTTTAGGACCAGCTTGTCAATTTGCAAAAAATTGATAGGAATTGATTGAACCTACAGATCAATTTGGGAAGAAATGCCATTGTAACAATATTGAATTTCAAGCATAGAATACCTTTCCATTTATTTAGATCTTTCATTTCTCTCAATAATGTTTTGTAGTTTTTTGGGTTTTTTTTAGAGGGAGTGTCATTGGCCCTCGTACGTGGGATCCGAACTGGTGCTGCTGGCATCCCAAGCCAGCTCTTAACCACCACGCCACTCGGCCAGCTCTGTTTTGTAGTTTTTAGCATCCAAATCTTACACTTCTTTGTTAACTTCATCCTTAAATATTTTATCATTTTTGAAGCCCGATTTGACATATAGGCATCCACTCTACTCATACAAGTCAAGCAAGACAAGGATAGAGATATAACTCAGGACTCTTTTTAACAGAAATCTAATTTTTAGACTGTAAAGACCAGAGAACAATTCAATACCCATTCCTATTAGAAAATTAAGCAAAAATAAGGATGTTTTCCTGTGAGTTCTTATCAGTTCTTAATATATGACAGTAAAAAAAGGGAGTAAGACCACTAGAAAAGAAGACATGAAATACAATATATTTTCAATCTAAGACAACTTTTCCACATTATTTTCACATTGCTGATATTGCAATATGTCTTCCAATTGGTGGCTTCTTGCAATTACAAATAGTAATGTTTTTACTTTGTTAACAATATATAAAATAATGAGGCATTTCACAATTGACTGTATCATTTACTCAGTGAAATATGGTAGTTTTTTTTGAAACAACGTGATTGTATATCTAGAAAACCCAAAAGGCTAATTTCACAAACTATTAAGTAAAGCCACAAGTCATTAGATAAAGCTATAAGATCAATTTGAAAAAATAATTCTTCTATAAACCAACAATAATCGAGTTTGATAAATTATTGGGGGGGCGGGAAAGCCCATTCAAAAGAGCAATAAATATAAAAAATATCTAGGTGTACCTTAATAAAAAATATGAGATCTCCATGACAAAAGCCACAAAACTTTGCCAAAAGATATAAAAGAAAAATTCATTGGTGAAAAGACATGTCATGATGGGAAGACAATATTTGAACATGTTAATTATTTCCAAATTATTAAAAGGTTTAACACAATTCCAATCAAACTCCCCACCAGAATTTTTGAGGAAGAAACTTGAATATAAAATTCATCTGAAAGAATAAATGGTTATAAATAGCCAAATGTTTGGAAATGAAAATAAATAAAGCAGTATGTGCCACATTAAATATTTTAAAAATCTGTAAAACGATTTGACACTAACACAAGAGAATAAGTTTATTTATATTATCTTAGACTTTCTGCTTCTGCTTAAATACCACCATACATTTTACTCTGCAATCATCATTGTGTTTCCCCATTGACACTTTCCAGGGTTATTATGGGGATATTTCTTCAAGGTATTTGAAACAGTCATCAGACGCCCGTCAAAAATCCACTTTGTTGTTACCTGGGCTTCTGCGTGGTTCTAAATCAGAGGTTCCTATAATCATAACCTCCTCCTTGGATTCGACTAATTTGCTATAGCAGGGAACCAGTAAACTCACTATATTACCAGTTATTACAAAGCATAGTAAAGAATATGAATCAATAGCCAGATGAAGAGATACACAGAGTATGGGGCCGAGCACTGCGGCATGTAGAAGTGTTATGGTTAACCAACCTGGAAGTTCTCTGAACCCCATCTTTCTGGGTTTTTAAGGAGGCTTCATTACATAGGCAAGATTGATTAAATTATTGGCCATTGGCAACTGATTTAACTTCCAGGCTCTCCCCCGTCCCCAGAAATCAGGGTGTGGGACTGCAAGTTCTAACCCTCTAGTCAGAGTTGGTTCCCTGGCAACTAGCATCATCCCCCACCCCCAACCCTCCATCTTTAAGGGATTTCCAAAAGTCACTTTATTAACATAAATTCAGTTGTCGTTGAAAAGGGTTTATTATGAATAACCAGACACCCATTTCACCTTTATGGCTCTGAAGTGATTTCAAGAACTAAGGACAAGAGATGAAATATAACAAAAGATGCTCCCATTGCTTTTAATGCTCAGGAAATTCCAAGGGTTTGGGGAGCTGTGAGCCAGAAACTGTAGATGGAAGTATATTTACAAATCACAATATCCCAGTCCCTTATGGTTATGGAACTACCGTAATATCCCTAGACTTCCTACCTGGACTATTTATGGGAGGGCTAAATAAACTGCTGGGGAGGAGGGAGAAATTTCCCTCTACCTTTCTAGGTTCTTCTTTTTTTTTTAAAGAATTTTTTTTTTAATTGGGGGAGGGGAACAGCATTGAGGAATCGGGGAAGGGGAACAGACAAGTTGCTGTCTTTTCTTCAGTCTAGTTGTGGAGGACGTTGCTTCACCGGCCCATGTTGGTATCATCATTGCGCTCTTCCTGGACGAGGCAGATTGGTCGCCGGCCTCTGGATGTCGCTCACCGCGACTATTGGCAGCTCACGCTGGCTACCAGCCACTCACACTGGCTGCCGGCCACTCATTGTAGCCTATGGCAGCCCACTGCAGCAGGGGCTGCAGCCCACACCGTCTCCGGGGCTCGCACAGCTCAGCTCCAGGTGGAGCTGTTGTTAGCTGTAGAGGGCAGTGCCACTGGCCCTCATATGTGGGATCCGAATCGGGGCCGCTGGCATCCCAAAACCAGCTCTTAACCAATGCGCCACTCGGCCGGCCCTCTAGGTTCTTCTGATGGTCTAATAATTACATCTACATGAGACAGATTAAGAAGAGAAAATAAGCAATTTGAATTATATACATAGGTATAGGAACCCTACATACGTGAGAGAGTCAGAGACCCTACATACATGAGAGGTTCTGAGAAAAAGTTAAAAAGACGTACATACGGCGCTCTGAGCTAAGGATGAGGTAAGATGCCTTGGGGCTTCAGAGGGGAGGAAGGTCACAGAAGGATAAGAAGAGCAGGTGTCCAGTAATTAGATGTTTGGCCTGCCTTATAGATAGGTCATAAAAAGGAATCTCTGGTAATGGGCAAGGAAACTCTGATTACGGGCAAGACCCCCCATTTAGTTTCTTCTAGGTAGTTAACGAAGGGGCAGATGTTTCTCCTGAATTTGCCAGGTCTTGATTGCCTTCAGCTCAAAATAATCCACATGCCAAAGTGGCACATCTTGGGGAGACTCTTTTCAGCCCCTTCATTATCTTATTTAAACTCCTAGGTTGTTTTTTTTCTGGGTATCTACACTGGAGCAGCCAATCCTGTATCACCACAAATACAGAGCTTTATATTGCTATAATAGTTAAATTAAAATGAAGCCTGGGAATGTCTGCAAGAGCTTTGACTTAGAGATACAAAGACTATAAAGCCTAACTCATGTTGGGCTAAAGATCCTTTGGGTAAGAATTATACTCGTTCTACATTTTGCATCATAAAAAAAGTCGTGGATGGTTTGAAAGGAAACCTTTGAGTTACCCAGCTTCAGGAGTTTAATATTACCACCTGTGAAACACAACCTTTAATCCAAAAACTATGTGTGCATCCTAATTAGGAGTTAGAAAAATGTTGGGGCCGGCCAAGTGGCTCAGTGGTTAAGAGCTCGCTCCAGAGTGCGAGCTGAGCTCTGAGCAATGGCGGTTCCATGCCAGCCCCAGCTGAGTTGCTGTTGAGCTGCCAACAGGTGGCAGGATGGCTCAGCTTAAAAAAAAAAAAAGAAAAAGAAAAAGAAAAAAGAAAAATGTGGGCTCTGGTATTCTCCCAAAAGACTTGACTGAATTATTAGGTCCCTGTAACAGATTTAACAGATTCATTTCTTGAAAACATAGTAAGTGTGTCGGTTTAATTTCATGAACAACTCTGTAGCTGTATCTGTGAACAGATCTTTCATAATTTTCTCATGATAAATTCCCAGAAATAAAATCACAAGATCAAAAGATATCCATATTTTATGAATATTGTCAAATTACCATCCAGAAATGTAGCAATTTACATTCCTACATTGTATGTGAGTAAATCAGTAAATGTTGATGACATGGAGCTTCTGAGACCCTAAGAATTATTTTCTTTTTTCTTTTTTTTTTTTAAGGAGGGCACAGCTCACAGTGGCCCATGCAGGAATCAAACCAGCAACCTTGATGTTATCAGCACCACACTCTAACCGAGTTAACTGGCCACCCCCCTAACAATTTCTTTTTCAGGATTCTCTATGATCTTTAAACAGACACCTTGACTTCTGATGACACTTGCCTGCTTTGCACATGTAGAAGGTGCCTGCCAGATTGGTCTCAATCACAGCATGCCATCCCTTTGAAGTGATATGTTCAGCAGGAGACAAAAATTGGCCTCCTCCGTTGTTTACCAGGAAATTGATCTTA
Organism: Aselliscus stoliczkanus; assembly: GCA_033961575.1. Classification (NCBI taxonomy): domain Eukaryota; kingdom Metazoa; phylum Chordata; class Mammalia; order Chiroptera; family Hipposideridae; genus Aselliscus; species Aselliscus stoliczkanus. Next base: position 158,371,451 of record CM066731.1, read on the forward strand.
CCATAAATATCTAAGGTGGATTTCATCAAATTATTCACCTAAAGAAAGACATTAAAAGCAAACTGGTTAATAACCTAATCTGCTCCTTGGAATGATGGCTTGCTCTAGAGTAGCAACAGAGCTGACAATCTCTCACTGTGAATGGTAACTCTAGGTACAACAATAGCCCCAGATCATAAAACTAAATTTGTAATTTTGCTTCCCTTCCTCTCCTCCTGAGGTGATTTAATAAATCCTGCAATTCGAGTACTCTCTTTCACAGGCTATGCTTCTCATGAACCTCATTTGAGACAGCTACCATCAGAAAACCTAAAGCACAGTCAGGTTTAGGAATGACTATTATAAACTAAAAATGGATGAATAAATGATATAGACATATTTGCATTACTTCGTCTTCCTTACGGATGTTGCATTGTATGGGAGTGATTTGAGACGGGTTGATAGCAGGCAGGCTGGCCTTCAGTTCATCCGCAGCAGATTTTAATCTATCAAAGTTACGGGACGCAATGACCACATTACAGCCTGAAGAGAAAACAGCCAAGTAAGTAATGTGCTTTCACAATTACTAATGTTTACCAAATTGCACAAATAATAATGTTTGGCAAATATTGCATGTGTTCTCATAAAAAGAGATGAATGATGGCTTCTGTTTTTCATCAAGATGGAGGTAACAGGAGCTATTTCTTTTAATACAAATGCCTGACTTAACCTATGTTTAATAGGCATCTATTTCAATAAACACAGTGCCAACCACAGGACTAGATGAAGAGCCAGGTCACCTACCCCCGCTGAGGCTCCTTTGTTGTACAGATCTTGGTTGATTTTTCAATAACTGACTATTTGTGCTACTTGTTTTTTCTCTTCCTGTGCTTTAATTTCACACTCCTGTATTTTAAATTCACCAATAAAGAGTCAGTCTGTGTAACCTTAGGCCCTCCCCCTTGACTCCAATAAAAGCAGAACCCCAGGCCCCAGGCTCTCTCTCTACTCCTGTCCTCACTCTGTGGCCCCAGGCATGCTGTGTAATTTCCAGGTCTCGCAAGCAATAAAACTTTGTTTTTTCAAAGTTCCCTGATGATTATTACTGAAGAGCATCTTGAAATCATAATAAGAACCACAAAGGCCAGTTCTGTAGGGACACGTTAGGGACGTCCCCACATAGGCCCCCAGAACCAAGATTGTAAGGTTGCTGCCTTGAGCCAAAGTTCGGCGGTCAACTAAGGGTCAACTGTGAGAGGCTGGATGCTTACCACACTGAAAACAGTGTGTGCTCAGCCAAAGTCCTTGGAACTGTTTTGCTCCTCTTGAGTTAAAAACCAATGCTTAGGGCCAACCGAGTGGTGCAGTGGTTAAGCGCTGGCTTGGGAAGCCAGCAGCCCCGGTTCCGTCCCACATATGAGGGCCAGTGACACTGCCCTAAAAACAAAACAAAACAAAAAAAACCAATGCTTAGACTAAGCATCTCACCCTTCGCCTTAGGGGCATGCTTGTTATTTCCTATCACCTGTTCCTCTGTTATCTCTAATAGGTAACTGACGGTCAGTGAGGATGCGGGGTCAGACTGAGCAGTCTGTCCTCCTCTCAGTTCTCTGCATTGCATTTCTGTCTTCACCTTTGGAGTCTCCGGTTGCAAATGCGACATTGGTCCAACCTCAACATTGGTTATTGATAGGCTGAAACCATAACAACCTAGTCACCAGAACAAGAGAAAGTGATGTGTTGTCTCACAACTCCATTTGCATTTCCTACTTTCATTTTAACCACTGTACCTAACTTCTGCTATAGTCAAAGAACGAGAGTGATTAACTTGAAGACAAAGGAACTGACTTGAATTCAACTTGAATGACCTTAGGTATTCCTTGATGGAATCCGGACTCCCTAACAGCATCTATCCAACAAAGAGGGCTTGCATCCTGTTCACCACAGCCTGCCTACTCGCAGGAGGGCTTTTAGCACCCTCTCAGAAAAAGGAACAGTTAAGATCATTTGGCTATGTAAGACAACACAATGATCAGCATTTTTAAAAGCATGACTGAAAATTCAACTTGTAATTCGCACCAAAAAATAGTTGATTTCTCACTGACAACAGAATTGGCTAATATTTTATTTGATTTTATTAGCCCTACTGGGTTTTTATATCAATTTTCAGAAAGTAGCCATTAATTCTGGCATTAAAAAGAAAAAGCTTAGAAAGTCATAGTAAAATTTATTTGTATATGATTTCACTGAAGGAAATCCATTTCTAATATAACTACATTACATATATGGGTTTTCTCAGTATATGAAATATTTTTAGAGAGGCACTCCACCTTTTCATTGCAATCTCAAAGGGAACCATGGCTTCCAGAAGATTATAAGACATTGTCCTAATGTTTCATTCTGTCCTAATAACAATGAAGTCTGCTACTGTGCCCCAGATCTGACATGCAGTATTTGGACTGTGCAAACTTAGCAAATAGGAAGAAAGTTTAAATGTATGAAAACCCAAAGGGTTATGCAAGGTTGAACCCAAATCCAACAAATAGGTATGAAGCCTAGTATCCTTCACATAAAAATGATAACTGATTCTATTTTTCTCATGGATTTTCCTGAAAGGGCCTACAGTTTGGTGTTGAGTAGAGTGGGCAATAAAGGTGATGAGGCTACACCAGAGGCAGATTAAGAAATGTTAATTTTCTTCTTCTTTTCCTTATTAAAAAGATATGTATTGTCATAGTCTGAAACATACTTTTTTTTTTTTTAGTTCATACTATGTGCCAGGCATTTAGAAACATAATGATAAAGGCAACTTACACGTTAACAAAAAAAAAAATTGAAAAATAAAGACAATTTAACCCCTCATAATTCCAATCATTTCCAGAAAAAGTAATTTGCTTTAACAATGCTATAAACTTCCTTCCAATCTTTTACTGAACATTCACTGTTTTTCATTAATAATCATATTATTGTAGAATGCTATTTATTTTTAGAATCCTACTTTTTTCAATTATAAGGTCTGTATTTCTCTACATAAAGTCTTCAATAGCACGAAGCTTAAATAGTAATATTTCATGATTATTGATTTAACTATTTACCTTATAATGAATATTTAGTTTATTTCCAATGTTTCACTACTCAACACTATCTTTGTATACAAATTTGTGGTTGTCTCTAATGATCTCCTTAAATTCCTGAGATAAGAATTACTAGGTCATAGGACATGAATATTGTTAACATTTTGGGTTCCTTTTTTCAAATTGCCCCCTAGAAAGTTTGTAATAATTTACATTACTTGCCTGCCTTCTCTCATTCCCTCATCAATACTTTTTCTTCCACGTTTTAAAATTTTGTTATAAAAACAATGGCATCTTATTATTATTTTGCATTTTATTGCCAATAAAGTTGATCATTTTCTCATATGCTGATTTCCTATTTTTAATTCTTCAGTTGTTATGCCTGGTCCATGTCATTAGCCCATTTTTCTACCAGTGTGTTAGATCTTTTCCTTCTGTTTGTGAGAGCTCTTCACAGCATACATCTGTTGTATATTGTAAATGTTTTTTTAAAAAATATCCTTTTATTGTTTTTTAATTCAATGACAAAATACATCTTCATGTGGGTAAATTTTATCTATTTTGCCCGTCGTGGTTGCTTTCCTTGTTTACGTGCTAACGAAGTCCTCCTTTCACTCAAGTTACGGTTAATATTATAAAGAAAGAGTATACGGTGGGAGACTCTCAATGCGTTAACAACCTTTACAGTTGAAAGAATGAAGTCTTCCCATGTTTCCTAGTCACTCTTCTGTTTTTTTTTTGAGGGCAGTGTCACTGGCCCTCCTATGTGGGACCCGAACCGGGGCCGCTGGCGTCCCAGGCTGGCGCTTAGCCCCCGCGCCCCTCGGCCGGCCCTCCTAGTCGCTCTTGAGGCCATAGTGACAGAAGGGATTCATTTGCAGTGCGTAACCATGGCTAATTCTACAGCATGTTTGCACAGATCTCCTTATTTTCGACCCGGGGCACCAGGAGTGATTCATCGCCCAACACTTCTACACACTTTCTTAGGAAGCCCTCGCGGTTTCCATGTCGCCCACCTCTACACGTCGGCAGCTCCACACACTCCCAACCTCGCTTCTAGCTCCCTGGCTCCCCGCCCCGGGAAACGCCAGCCTGTGTCCATGTGGGCCTCTAGCTCTGGGTCCCCTGGCCCAGGGGGCCTGCTCACGTACCCAAAAGCAAGAGCTCGGTCGCAATGGCCTTTCCGATGCCCGTGCCCCCGCCCGTGACGATGGCCGCTTGATTCTGTAGCAAGCCGGGGGCCAAGAAGCTCTTGCCTTTGACCCAGGGGCCCATGGTTACGGAGCGCCTGACTGCCTGCAGAGAAAGCCAACTGTAGTCCCCGTGGGTGAGTCCCAGGGACCTTGGAGGTGGGCAGGCCTTAGAGCCCACGTGACAGCCGGCCCGGCCCCGCCCCGTCGCCCGGCCCCGCCCCGCCGCCCGGCCCCGCCCCGTCGCCCGGCCCCGCCCCGTCGCCCGGCTCCGCCCCGTCGCCCGGCCCCGCCCCGTCGCCCGGCTCCGCCCCGTCGCCCGGCTCCGCCCCGTCGCCCGGCTCCGCCCCGTCGCCCGGCTCCGCCCCGTCGCCCGGCTCCGCCCCGTCGCCCGGCTCCGCCCCGTCGCAGCAGCTGCCCTGCCTCTAAGCCAAAGAGCGCTCCCCGCCGGCGGTTTCCTGACGGTCCTCATCCTCTGCCCGCCTCTGTCCCTGGCACGTGTAGGTGAGACTCCTCGTTCGTTCGTTTTTTGGGGTTTTCTTTGTTTGTTTTTTGGAGTGTTTTTTTTAAATTTCGATGCCATGGGGGCGTTTGGGGTGGGTGACCAAAGGGAAGCAGACAAAAAGCGGGAGGGTGCTCTGCTTTGAAGAATTCAATTCTCAGCGCTCTAGCTCTCACGGTTCATTCAAATGCAGTCTCCAGGGCATCTTGGGCACAGAGGCTGCAGCTTCGGAGCCTCGCGCCCGTTCGTGCCCGGCGGTGGGCTCCTGGCTGGGCAGGGAAGGCGCTGGCTTGGCTGCGGGGAGCAAATGCGGCTCCCAGATCCTTTCGTCCTCGGGAAGGCGCTCTGGGGATGGGGAAGGGAGGCGGGGAGGCGGGTGCCGTGGCCGTTATCCATAGAAGCAAGCTCATACATGATTTAAAAAATAAGCCCCAGCCCACCTCCGCCTCATCTCCCTCTCAGGAAGGGAGGGAAGGAAGCAATGTTGACCAGATTCGAGATCTGATCCATTTCAGACAGGCTGCATACATGGATGAGTCTGGAAAAGGACCTTTCCTTGACGGGCCCATGCTTCCTGCAAGAATGCATCATCTGTAGGTGTCTGTCTAGAAATTATCCTCCAGTGCACTCCTTATGCAGGGAAGTGATCCCGCTGAGGATGGGAGAGGTTTCTCATCCGTGTTTGGGTGCCCAGGAACAGGGGTTTATTCCTCAGATTCTCCTTATTGTTCACCTCGCCACGGGTTGTCACACCAGAGTGAGATTGCACCTGGCCTGGCTTGGCAAGACTCTGCCTGAGACCTTTGCAGATCTAGGGGATGTGTCAGGTGCTGGGGTCTCAACAATCCAGGCAGGATGCGATGTCCAAGTCTGTTGTCAGAGTACTGTATTTTTCCCTGCCAGCTGGTCAAAGAATGTAAAAGCAAACAAACGCCACCCTGTTTTGGGTGAGCCCACCACCTAGTGTATTCACAAAGCAAATTGGAGATGGGGCTGGCTGAGAGTAGAATCAGACATCATCTCGCCTGTTCCTCCAGCCCTTGTCCTTCATTGAACTCCTCTAAGCAACACTTGCCCCTCAATTTTTGTTGCTGACAGATTCCCATCTATACTCATTAGAAAGGGAAGACATCCCTCCCTCTTCCCGTTTGCTAGATAGTTTATCTAGGTACCACTTACTTCTACTACATAAATCAGTTATGTAGTTATGACCAAATTTTTTAAAATTGCACTATTACCAAAAAAGTAAATTTATATAGGAAAGTTCAAAGGATCATTGTAGGAAAACGTGACTCCTGGTGTTTTTGTTTTGTTTTGTTTTAAATTTATTTATTTTTAATTAGTTTCAGGTGTACAACACAGTGCAATAGTTATACTTTTTACCCCTCAAAGTGACAACCTCCCTCCCCCAATATCTATTACACTTCCTCTGACTCCCTTCCACATTATAATCCACATCCCATGGCTATCTATATATTCAATTACAGTTGGTATACAATATTATATAACCTCAGCTTCAGGTGTACAGTGCAGTGATCAGGCCTCTACTCCATCCATGAAATGGTCTCCCCTACAAATCATGTGACCATCTGACACCCCACAAAATATTTACAACATTATTAATTATATTCCCTGAACTGTCTTTCATATCCCTGTGGCAATATTGTAGTTGCCTATTTTTGCTGTCTAATCCCTTCCCCTTCTCCCTCCTCCCCACCCCCATCCCAACTAGCAACGCTGGTTTCCGCTATATCTATGAGACAGTTTCTGTTTACTTTGCTCATTCATTCAGTTTTTCAGATTCCACATATAAGTGAGATCATATGGTATTTGTCTTTCTCCGACTGACTTATTTCACTTAACATAATAGTCTCTAGGCCCATCCATATAATTGCAAATGGTATGATTTCATTCTTCTTTAGAGCGGAGTTAATACTCCATTGTATAAATGTACCACAGTTTCTTAATCCAGTCATCTACCGATGGGCATTTCTGTTGTTTCCAAGTCTTGGCTATTGTAAATAGCACCGCAATGAACATAGGGGTGCATATATTTTTTTTGAATTAGTGTCTTGGGTTTTTCGGGATAAATACCTAGCAGTGGAATTACTGGGTCAAAAGGTAGTTCCATTTCCAGTTTTTTGAGATACCTCCATACTGACTTCCATAGTGGCTGCACCAATCTGCAATCCCACCAACAGTGCAGCAGGGTCCCTTTTCCCCACAGCCCCGCCAGCACTTGTTGTTTGTTGATTTATTGATGATAGACATTCTGACCGGAGTGAGGTGGTATCTCAATGTGGTTTTTATTTGCATTTCCCTAATGACCAGTGAGGTTGAACATTTTTTCGTATGCCTGTTGGCCTTCTGTATGTCCTTTTTAGAGAAATGTCTCCTCATATCTTCTGCCCATTTTTTAATTGGGTTGTTTGTTTTCTTGGTGTTGAGTTTCATCAGTGTTTTATAAATTTTGGATATTAACCCTTTATCAGATATATCGTTGGCGAATATATTATCTCCCAATCAATAGCCTTCCTTTTTGTTTTATTGATGGTTTCCTTCGTTGTGAAAAAACTTTTAAATCTGATATAATCCCATATGTTCATTTTTTCTTTTACTTCCCTTGCTCGCAGGGATGTATCAGTAAAAATATTGCTCCGGGTAATGTCTGCAAATGTACTCCCTATATTTTCTTCTAGGAGTTTTATGGTTTCAGGTCTTACATTTAAGCCTTTAATCCATTTTGAATTTGTTCTTGTATATGGCATAAGGAGGTGGTCCAGTTTCATTTTTTTGAACGTATCGGTCCAATTTTCCCAGCACCATTTATTGAATAGACTATCTTTACTCCAGTGTAAATTCTTGCTTCCCTTGTCATAGATTAACTGTCTGTAAATGCCTGGATTTATTTCTGGGCTCTCTGTTCTGTTCCACTGATCTATGTGCCTATTTTTGTGCCAGTACCGTACTGTTTTGACTACTGTAGTCGGGGGTATCACGCTATCAGACATCAAAACATACTACTGATGTCTGATAGCGTGATACCCCCGACTCTGTTCTTATTTCTCAGGATTGCCGAGGCTATTCGGGGTCTTTTATGATTCCATATAAGTTTTAGGATTATATTTTCTATTTCTGTGAAAAATGCCCTTGGTAGTTTGATAGGAATTGCATTGAATCTATATATTGCTTTAGGCAGTATGGACATTTTAACATATTAATTCTTCCTATCCATCAGCATGGTAGGTGTTTCCATTTATTTGTATCTTCTATGATTTCTTTCTTCAGTGTCTTATAATTTTCTGAGTACAGATCTTTTACTTCTTTGGTTAAATTTATTCCTAGGTATTTTATAGTTCTTGAAGCAATTGTAAATGGGACAGTTTTCTTAATTTCTCCTTCCATTAGTTTATTATTGGTATATGCAAATGCCACTGATTTCTGAACATTGATTTTATATCCTGCTACTTTCCTGAATTCGTCTATCAGTTCGAATAGTAGTTGTTTTTTGTTTTGTTTTGTTTTAAAGATTTTATTGGGGAATTGGCGGAGGGGAACAGCGTTGGGGAATCGGGGAAGGGGAACAGACAAGTTGCTGTCTTTTTGTTCTTCAGTTTAGTTGCGGAGGATGTTGCTTCACTGGCCCATGTTGGTATCGTCATTGCGCTCTTCCTGGATGAGGCAGATCGGTCGCTGGCCTCTGGATGTCGCTCACCGCGGCTATTGGCAGCTCACGCTTAGCTGCCAGCCGCTCACGCTGGCTGCGGGCCACTCACTGTAGCCTATGGCAGCCCACCACAGCAGGGGCTGCAGCCTACACCGTCACCGGGGCTCGCACAGCCCAGCTCCAGGTGGAGCTGTTGTTAGCTGTAGAGGGCAGTGTCACTGGCCCTCACGTGGGATCCGAACCGGGGCCGCTGGCATCCCAAAACCAGCACTTAACCAATGCGCCACTCGGCCGGCCCAGTTCCAATAGTTTTTTGATGGAGTCTTTGGGGTTCTCTATGTAGCGTATCATGTCATCTGCATATAATGACAATTTTACTTCTTCCTTGCCAATTTGGATTCCTTTTATTTCTTTTTGTTGTCTGATTGCTGTGGCTGGAAGTTCCAGCACTATGTTGAATAAAAGAGGAGAAAGTGGACAGCCTTGTCTTGTTCCTGATCTTAAGGGGAATGGTTTTAGCTTTTTCCCATTAAGTATGATGTTAGCTGTAGGTTTATCATATATGGCCTTTATTATGTTGAGATATGATCCCTGTATTCCCACTTTGCTAAGGGTTTTTTTTTTAACATAAAGCTGTTGGATTTTGTCAAATGCTTTTTCTGCATCTATTGATATGACCATGTGATTTTTATTCTTCATTTTGTTGATGTGGTGTATCACATTAATTGATTTACGGATGTTGAACCAGCCTTGCATACTAGGCATGAAACCCACTTGATCATGATGTATGTATGATCTTCTTAATATATTGCTGAATTCTGTTTGCTAATATTTTATTGTGAATTTTTGCATCTATATTCATCAGGGATATTGGCCCTGTAGTTTTCCTTTTTTGTGCTGTCTTTATCTGGTTTTGGAATCAGGGTGATAGTGCTTCATAAAAAGAGTTTGGGGGCCAGCCGAGTGGCGCATTGGGTAAGTGCTGGTTTTGGGATGCCAGCGGCCCCGGTTCGGATCCCACATGAGGGCCAGTGACACTGCCCTCTACAGCTAACAACAGCTCCACCTGGAGCTGGGCTGTGCGAGCCCCGGTGATGGTGTGGGCTGCAGCCCCTGCTGCAGTGGGCTGCCATAGGCTACAGTGAGTGGCCCGCAGCCAGCGTGAGCGGCTGGCAGCCAAGAGTGAGCTGCCAATAGCCGCGGTGAGCGACATCCAGAGGCCAACGTCCGATCTGCCTCATCCGGGAAGAACGCAATGACGATACCAACAGTGAAGCAACATCCTCCGCAACTAAACTGAAGAACAAAAAGACAGCAACTTGTCTGTTCCCCTCCGCCAATTCCCCAATAAAATCTTAAAAAAAAAAAAAAAAGAGTTTGGGAGCCTTCCCTCCTTCTGGATTTTTTGGAATAGTTTGAGAAGAATAGGTGATAGTTCTTTTTTGAATGTTTGATAAAATTCACTTGTGAAGCCGTCTGGTCCAGGGCTTTTGTTTTTTTGGGAGCTTATCAATTATTGATTCAATTTCCTTGGTAGTAATCAGGTTATTTAGATGTTCTGTTTCTTCTTGAGTTAGCTTTAGAAGGTTGTATGCTTCTAGAAAATTATCCATTTCTTCCAGATTGTGAATTTTTTTGGCATATAGTTGCTCATAGTAATTGGAAAATGGTGTTTTCATTTTCGTTTGTCTCGAGGTATCTTTCAATTTCCTCCTTGATCTCATTTGTGACCCACTCACTATTTAGTAGCACGTTATTTAGCCTCCATTTATTTGTCAGCTTCCCGGATTTCTTCTTATAATTGATTTCTAGTTTCATAGCATTGTGGTCAGAGAGTACACTTGAAATTATTTCAATCTTCTTAAATTTATTGAGACTTGTTTTGTAGCCTACCATGTGGTCTATCTTAGAAAATGTTCCATGTGCACTTGAAAAGAATGTATATTCTGTAGCTTTGGGGTGAAATGCTCTGAATATATCAGTTAAATCCAGCTGGTCTAATATGTCATTCAAGGTCGCTGTTTCCGCATTGGTTTTCTGTCTGGACAATCTGTCCATTGGTGACAGCGGGGTGTTGAAGTCCCCTACTATGATAGTGTTACTGTTGATCTCTGTCTTTATGTCTGACAATATCTGTTTTATATATTTAGGAGCTCCTATGTTAGGTGCGTAGATGTTTACTAGGGTTATGTCCTCTTGTTGGATCCATCCCTTCATTATTATGAAGTGTCCTTCTTTGTCCTTTGTTATATCTTCAATTTAAAGTCCATTTGATCTGATATAAGTATCGCTACTGCAGCTTTTTTCTCAGTTCCATTTGCATGAAATATTTTACTCCATCCCTTTACTTTCAGCCTGAATGAGTCTTTTGATCTGAGGTGAGTCTCTTGTATACAGCATATGCTGGGGTCTTGTTTTCTTATCCATTCAGCCACCCTATGTCTTTTGATTGGAGCATTTAATCCATTTACATTTAATGTGATTATTGATAGGTGTGTATTTATTGCCATTTTGTTATTTGTGTTCCTAGTCTTTCTTAGTTAGGTTGTTTTTCTCTTCTTTTTAAAGAAGCCCTTTTAACATTTCCTGCAAAGCTGGCTTGGTGGTAATGAATTCCCCTATCTTATTCTTTTCTGGAAAGCTCTTTATCTCGCCTTCAATTTTAAATGATAACCTTGCTGGATACAGCAATCTTGGTTGTAGGCCTTTATTTTTCATCACTTTGAAAACCTCCTGCCACTCCCTTCTGGCCTGCAGAGTTTCTGTAGAAAAGTCAGCTGATAATCTTATGGGGGTACCGTTGTAAATAACTTGCTGCCTTTCCCTTGCTGCTTTAAGGATCCTGTCTTTGTCCTTAACCCTTGCCATTTTCACTATAATGTGTGTTGGTGTGGGCCTGTTTGGGATCATCCTGATTGGAACTTTCTGCACTTCCTGGGCTTGTATTTCAATGTCCTTTGCCAGGTTAGAGAAGTTTTCAGATATTATTACTTCAAATATGTTCTCAATCCATTGCTCCTTCTCTTCTCCTTCTGGTATTCCAATGATCTAACGGTTATTGCATTTGATGTTGTCCCCCAGCTCTCTTAAACTATTTTCAATGTTTTTCATTCTTTTTTCTTTTGGTTGTTCCACTTGGATGATCTCTTGTCCTCTAAGTCACTGATTCGATTTTCTGCTTCATCCAATCTGCTAGTCATTCCATCAAGTTTGTTATTCAGTAATTGTGTTCTTAAGTTCTAGCTGGTTGCTTTTCATGATTTCTCTATCCTTCTTTATATTTTCATTACTTTCCTTGAACATTCTAATAATCAGTGTTCTGAACTCTGTCTCCGATAGGTTGTTTACCTCTATTCCTCTAGTTCCACTAATTCAGGAAGTTTCTTCTGTTCTTATATTTGGGTTGTGTTTCTTTGTCTCCCCATTCTGGCTTGCTGTTTGTTCTTGCTTTGATATAACAGATAGATCCCCCAGGTTTCTCAGTCTTTTCTGGGTAAACTTATACAGTGTGTGTCCTTTATATTTGAATTACTCAGTCTCCCTATTCTCCTGTGCGTGTATTTATCTGAGGTGTTCCTTGTGTTGTGTGTCCTCACCTGTTGAAGTTTTAGTTTTGATTACTTTTGGCTTGTCAGTAGGTGGGATTGACTCCCAGACTGATTAGCTGTGAGGATCAGCAGTGTCTGCAGTTTATGAGCTGCTGTGAGAGGATTGACTCCTCTGATGAAACTTGGACCCTTTGGGCTCTAGTACCTGTAGCAACTTCCTTTTGGGTGTGCCTCTTGTATGTCAAACCCAGAAATGCTCTGGTTTTATCTAAAGTTGGCCTCCGGGTATGATGATTCTTCTGTCTGTTTGTTTGGACCCAGTGCGATCTGCTCTCTGAAGCTCTGTGCCTCAGCAGTCGCGGGTGCGGGCTGCACCTCACGCGTCTTGCCGCCTTCTTCCCCTACTCGCCCGGCCTGCCCACCTTCCAGCAATCATTGTGTGAAACTCTTAGTTGCTCTGTGTGATGAGTAGACGTCTCTTTGAAGCGTAACAGAAGTTCAAATTGTGGATATTTCCTTTGGTGTAGCTCACAACTTGTGAAAGCAGTGAAGCCTCTTAATTTCCTCAGGGCAGCCCCTAGCTGATCTCAGATGAGAGGAAGGGGTGTCGAACTCTGCCTGGAAGACCATGCTGGCTTCTTTGGTTGTGACTGGTAATTTTGCTAGGGTGTCCCCTGTATCCCCAAGGCCCTGGGTCTCCACGCCAGGCGGGAAGCCGGGGGCCGCCGCGGGGAAGCCGGCTTGCTGCGAGGCGGGCGCCACTTTCAGGTGGCCCCCGACTTTCTTGTCGACTCCTGGTGTTTTGATCCCAATGACCAAATATTTTGTTTTTAGCAGGAAGAGTAATACTGACTTGTTTCTGAGGGGTTTCTTATTACAGAAAATTCCAGGTTTTCTTTCTTGGGAGGAATGAACCCTTCAAATTTCTTTTCAAGATAGTTTATGAAAGATAAAATTAAGTGTGGTTTGTGACTGAGTTGGGCCTGTGGATTCACAGAGCTCTGCCAGGGCAGATGAATGTGGGTCTGGCTGTCCCACAGCCTCTGAGTGGTGGCTAAGTGGACTGAGAGAGGGATTCTGTGAAAAGGTGATGGGATTGGCTCCAAGCCAATTTTGACTGCTCAGGATGACAAGGAGTCATTCTCAGCAGCAAGGAAATTGCAGTATGAGCAACTGGAAAAGCTATTCTTCACAGTCCAGGGAGAACCTGCAACTAAGAGAAGAGATGGGGTCTTTTTGAGAGACCCTTTGTTAAAGACAAAGAGGCCAGTCTTCATTGCCTCTGCCTCTGAGCTGTCAGAGTTTAAAAGTCTGCTAACCCAATAAGGCCTGGCGGAGGCACTGCAGTAGTTCTGTCTCTCGGAGGCTCTTTGTTTCCAGATTTTAACTCTTTTTTGGGCAACCACTCCAGCTGTACTGACTGCTCCTGTGGCTGCATCAAATGCTGCTCTTCCCTGCACCCTGCCTCTCCATCCCCTTTGTCCTGGCAACAAAGGCATGGTCATGTCCATGATCCATCCATACTCCCATCCCGTCATACCCCATTAGCACCAGCTTTCTTCAGCTTCTGAGAGGCTTTTGCTGCTCGCCCAGCTCCCCACCCCTCCCCCACCCTTCTGCCTGGTGACTTCATGTCTCCCCTCTGCAAAGCAGCTGCTGGCTCAGACTGAAGGGCCTGTGGGAGTCTCAACATTCAGAGTCACGGAAGGAATGTCAATGAGGCATGTCGCTCCACCCTAGCTTTAAGTAAGAGCAGTCCTGAGTCAGCTTACATAAATCAGACTCTTAACCAGTTCAGCCAATATTTATTGAGCACCTGCCATGTGCCAGGTATTGTTCTAGGCATGGGGGATACAGGAGAGTGGACAAGACGTTTAGGCCTCCCTGCCTTTGTAGAAGTTATATTCTGGCATGTATGGGAGTAGGAGTGGGAGGCGGAAAGGGTATGTGTGCCAGGAGAGGTAAGATAATAAGCAAACAAAAGATCAGATAGTAAAGATCGGATCATACAATAAGGAGATGCTCAAGTTCCTTGTAACCAGCTAACCTTGCTGCCAAGGCTCGGAACTAGTTCCTCTGTAGAGAGTCAGGTCTTCCCTAGGGGATGAACCTGCCTCAGTGTGAGAGCCTGTCAGGACCGGGCGGGTTGGCAATGACAAGAGAATTTCTGCTCACAGGACCACAAAGGAACAGGCTATAGCCTGACTGTGCTCACAGCCCATGCACAGCAAATGGCTGGAGGCTGAGTTTTAAGTTGCTGTTTCATCTTCTTTCCAATCACTCGCCACCAGTTTGAGCCAAATTGCCTTTCATTTTTACATTGGTGAGACTCTCTCCCTAAGTGGGGCTACTGGTAGTTTTCAGTGGTAAAATGATAAGCATTCTATTTCCTAGTTGGCCTAGTACGTCTAAGGGTGGTAAAGCAAGATGCTGTTGGGCGATTCTGGCCACTCCAGAAAGGTGATATGTGGCCCTTTGGGTGACAGATACACAAATTATAGAAGAATTAAAAGAATAGCAGGGGGCCAGCCGAGTGGCACGGTGGTTAAGCGCTGGCTTGGGAAGCCAGCGGTCCCAGTTTGGGTCCCCCATATGAGGGCCAGTGACACTATCCTCAAAAAAAAAACACACAGAAGAATAGCAGGGCTGGAGCAAGACACAGTTCACTGGACCAGTGGTAAATTAACTTGAAAATAAAGGTTCTCCACCCTCCCATCCCAGTTGAGCTCCTTAGAAGAGGAAGATGTGTCCATATGGGAAAAGGTACAAAAAGCCAACTCCTGAGTGGTCTTTAACTAATGGAGCAGGCCACCCTGATTTGGCAGCGGTATAAGCCAGAGGTGGTAAAGGCAGGCCATGTATGTTTTGTTTTAGTTGTTTGTCCACTTGGTAGTTTATTTAAATTTGGACTAATTGCAACAATTAAAATCAGGAACTTTTCACATCAAATTTCAGACAACCTCTATCAAATGGGCTTGCATATCTCAATGAAAGCAGTTGGCTGAACAGAGTTGGCATGGTAGATGGAAGAGAGCAGAACAGTAACTGCCTATTTCAGATGAGACCTGAGCTCTGGTATTTACCATAACCCCCAGTTCTCCTTATTGTGTCCACCAAGCTAAGGCTTGGTGTCATTGATACATATTAGCTTTTTTTCAGCTATAGTTCATCCATGTATGTGACTCGTGTCCCTGCAATGGACATAAGGTCAGAGGCTTCAAGGCTTCCTGGCTTCTTCATCCACCAAGTTCCCAGTTCTGCTGAGTATCTATGTAGGTTTGGAGAAGGCACTGGAGCAGGTCTTCTCCAGTGACCACCTGGGAGCAGAGAATTGTGAGTAAACTCCAGCGAAATCATGCCTGATGGGGAGAGGTCTGTGAACCACCACTGTCAGGTGAGGATGGGGGTTAGTGACTGAGTGACTGATTGGATAAGAACTGGCCAGCAGGGAGTAGTGACCAGACTCCCTGTTAATGACTCGCCCTACAAAGTTACTATAGCTGGGTAGGTATACTCATTTTGTGGTGTTCCAAGTCTTTGGGTTTTTACTGAGTGCCCAAGAGCTGGTTTTTGTTTGTTTGGTTGTTTTTTTAAATAAAACTCCCTTTTGGGAGAACATAGAATAGTTTGTCTTAGTCTGTCCAGGCTGCTATAACAAAAATACCATGTACTAGTGGCTTAAATAGCAAACTTTTTTTTTTTTTCGCCTCACAGTCTGCAGGCTGGAAAATCCAAGGTCAAAATGCAGGCAGAACCAGTGTCTGGTGAGAGCCTGGTTAATAGGCATCTTCCTGGCTGGCTTCTTGCTGTGACCTCACAGGGCATAAAGACAAAGATAGCTCTCTGGGGTCTCTTTTATAAAGGCACCAATCTCATTAGTGAATTCTGCACCCTCATAACCTAATCCTAAAGACCCCACCTCTTCTTTTTTTTTTTGAGGGCAGTGTCACTGGCCCTCATAAGTGGGACCCGAACCGGAGCCGCTGTCTTCCCAAGCCAGCGCTTAACCACGGCGCCACTCGGCCGGCCCAAGACCCCACCTCTTACTATCACCACATTAGGGGTTAAGATTTCAACATATGAATTTTGGAGGGTCACAAATATTCAGTCCTTAACAGTATCATATAGAATATTGAGCTTTCCAGTGAGTTTCTGGTGGGGCTTGAGCCAGCATCCATGTTATCCTTTGTACTGGACAGCTGAGTTTCAGAATTCCTGGCTCACCAAGGAGAATCAAAACTGCTTGAGGGCCGGCAGAGTGGCGCGGTGGTTGGGCGCTGGCTTGGGAAGCCGGCGGCCCTGGTTCAGGTCCCACATGTGAGGGCCAGTGACACTGCCCTCAAAAAACAAAAACAAAAACAAAAAAAAAAACTGCTTGAATCACCTATTATCAGGGATGATGGCATTTTATGCTCTGTCTCTGAAATGCATATCAAGATCTGCTTATATCCCAGAACTGATTAATTGGAACAGATAAGGTCAGAGGGGTTGGGATATTAAATAACCTTGGACAATAATCCCCGTATATTGGATAAGATTTCTGTATGGTGCCTTCAGAGACCAAAATAACCCTGGATTAAAACAAATGTTTATTTTTTCCCTCCTATTACAGTCCAGAGGAAGAGGATTTATGACTGTGAAAATAGCTCTTATTCCTTCTTTCTCATTCCTCTGTCATCCCTAGCATTTTGCCCTTTGCCTCACCTGCCCTTGAAGGTGGCTCATCAAGTGCACATTCCAGCCCTCAAGAAAGTAAAAAGAGGAAGGAGAGGGCTGGTCGGGTGGCGTGGTGGTTGGGAGCCGGCTTGGGGCGCCAGCGGCCCCGGTTCAGATCCCACATGTGAGAGCCAGTGACACTGCCCTCAAAAAAAAAAAAAAAAATAGGAAGGAGAGGTACAGATGTGGAAGTTACACACATCATATCTACATATCTACTCGCATCCCATTAGCCAAAGATTAGTAATAATGATTACAGTTAGCTGCAAGAGATGTTGGAAAATGTTATCTTTACCAGAGAAGTCATATGACCTGCTAAAAACCTCCATGATTAAAGAAGAGAATAGATATAGGAGGGGCACATAGCAGTTGTATCATAAATGAGCTTATTAAGCATAAAGGAGCTTATTAATGTGTCTGTTATTAAACTTTTCTTCAGTTTCAGTCTTTGACAACATCAGGCTAATCCTTAACTCTTAATTGCTACTACTTCACACCCCCACCCCCCAAATCATTAATACAGTCACTTAAAAATATTTTATTGACTACTTACTTGTTGGTCTACTTGTATGGGACCACTTTGTTGAACTTATAGTCCAGTAGAGGAGATAGACAATAAATAAATAAAATAACAAATAAAACTTAATTCCAAATATTGATAAGTTTTATATCAATATATAAGACTGTTATATCAATATATATGGCTGTTACGATAAAGAATAATGAAAGGCAGGGAAGAGAGCTTGTTTTAGGTTTGGTGCCAGGAAGGCTTTAGAGGAGGTGATATTTGAACTGAGACTTGGAGATAGCATTTAAGAAGGCGTCAAGTGGGGAAAGCATTTGGTGCTCTTGAGGAATACTTAGGCAGCCAGCAGAGTTGGAGCATAGGAGGCATTCATGAGAACGGTGGGAAAGCACAGGATGGCAGCCTGGGGAGGGGCCAGGTCACACAGGTCTTCAGCCACATAAAGGGTTTGGGCTTCATTTTTTTTCTTTTTTTTTTTTTTTTTTTGAGGGCAGTGTCACTGGCCCTCACATGTGGGACCCGAACCGGGGCCGCTGGCTTCCCAAGCCAGCACTGAACCACCATGCCACTCGGCCTGCCCTGGGCTTCATTTTTTAATTGTGGGAAGTCACTGGAGGGTTTTAAGCAGCAAATGGCATAGGTTTATTAATGTTTTCCAAATGTCTTTCTAACTGCTGAGTAGAGAATTGATAACAAGACAGCAAGAGTAGAAGCCGGAAGATAAGGAGCAGTTTTTAGAACCATAGATAAGAGAAGATGGCCTCTTAGACCAGAGTGGTAACAATGGAAATAGGGAAAAGTGGTGAATAAATTCAAGAATTATACAGAAATTTTCCTTCAAGAATGGCTTAACACCAGTTATTTTAAGCATGAATTCTTGAGTCTGAACATGTTCTTTCTACCCTATTTTCCCCCCTAGGATGGCTGAAAATCCTGAGCTAATGGTTTATTGAGGTGACACTGCACAACATCACATCCATTGATAATCTGTGGACTGGGGGTGGAGGTGAAAGATGGGGTGAAGCCCAACTGCAAGATGAAAGAGCGAAGTCCTGTCTCTTCCCGTAATTCTATAGATTAAAGTATTGAAAACTAGGGTATTCTTTTTACTCTCTGTCTTATGGAATCGAAAAAAAAGGAGAAATGTTCAGAACCTGTTTCTCAGATAAAATACTACCAGCACAATAAAGTGTACAAAAATGGGGAAGATAATTAAGCCATCCTCTCCTAACAGTTCTTCTTATCTTATTTTTGAATAAGCTTTTTCCTTTCTGCTCTGTCCTATCAGGTCAACAAGTACACACTAAGTGTCTACTACTTGTCCAGAGGAAGTGTAAGAGAGTTCCCGATTTCCAAAATTTATAACCCTCTCCTCTCTCCCCACCTCTCTTTACCTGGCAAACAAAAAAAGGAGAAAGGGTGTTAAGAGCGAAAAGTGTGCATCCTCTCCACTAGTCTCCCAGCATGTGAGAACTTTCTGGGATTTTGGGCCAACAGGAAATCAGGAGACAGGTGCTCTTTATAGAATACTAGGATAGACGTGGTTGGGAAAGTTGTGCCATCGTTGGGTGGCTCACTGAAAATCACATTCATCCATTTGAGTGTAGTTGTAATATATAACTCGATAGCCAGAAGCCTGGAGAACTGCTCCCAGCCATCTGAATCTTCATCTATGGTGGGAGTAAGAATAGTTCTTAACCCCCCATGTGTCTGTAAGTCTTCCTCATCCAATTTCCTTATACTTGGCATTCCCCCAACTAGGCTGATGAGGTTTGCATAATATTATATGTTTGTATACATGACACAAATATTATTGCAACACACAGAATTTTACTCACAACAATCCCTTCTTGTAAAAGTATTTCTGCAGTACTCCAAAATCAAGTGTTATGAGAAATAAAGGGAGATGGTGACTTCTGCCAAGTTGAGGATCATTTCCCAAACCCCTTTCCATATCACCCTATTCCCCCCTACCCCATTGATGGCTTTGCTTTCCTGTCTTTCAAGGTGAACTCATCGTTGAGACATCTTTGCATAGTTCCATCCAGGAAGAAGCTCTATGATGTGTGGACTGTAAATTTGCTCAAACAAATCAGACTATTCACAAGGAATAGCTAGACGTGAGGATTAGGATGGAAGAGCCATCACCAGTGGAAGGCCAGGGCCAGCTCCCAAGCCCCCACCAGGGCTCTCTGAGGAAGGTTGTGGCTGCTGCCCTTGCCCTGGATGGGGAAACCACAATGGGTCGCAGGAAAAAGAAGAAGAGGGAGTCCCGTCCAGAATCTGTCATCATCTACCGGTCAGAGAATGAGAAAATGGATGAGGAGACTGGGGAATCAGAAGGTGGAGACCAGCCTAAAGAGGAGGAAGGAGACGATTTCCTAGACTATCCTGCCAATGATGGTAAGTCTCTGGGCCTCTTGCTTTAGGCAATGGGAAGGAAACCAAAGGAGGATCCTCCGGAAGACAGACAGGCATTTGCTCACTGACCTCTTTCTTCTTGTTGATGCATTTTTCTCACAATATTTCAGTCTTCATTTATTGAGCATTTATTATGTTCTCGTGTAGGTGATATTGGAGGAGGTCTCCACCCTTTTGGAGCTCCTAATGTAATAGAAGAGACCAATACACAAAAATTAGTAACATAATTATTTAATACACTTAAGATAAAGAATAATAGTTGACTTTCATAATGATTAAGAAAATGTAAATTACAACAAGTTATAGTATTCCTTCATGTTTAGAATGGCCAAAAATTGGGTAAAATATAACATCAATGTGAGGATATAGAGGTATGCTCATACACCTCAAGTGGAAGTAGAATCTGCTTTACCACTTTGTAAGACAATTTGTCAATATTTACTTAATTTAGAATTCAAAAACTGCACACCCTATGTCCTGGAAATTCTCATTATATACTGCATGAAACTTACACCCATATGCATAAGGAAGCATGTGTAAGAATGTTTGTTGTTGCTAATGAAGCTGTGGAGTGTCTGTGTAGCAAGAGATGGATGAGATAAATCTCTTTGTGTGGATGGACCAATCTCCAAAACATGTGCCCACAGTGAACAAGCAATGTCCCTGCTCTCAGAAAGTCATGGGAAGACAGGCAGTGAACAAGTCAGCCAAATAAAAGTTAATTTCAGGTAGTGGTTCGAGTTCCCAAGACAATAAACCATGGTGATGGGAGGATGAGTAACTGGTGGAAGGTGTTAGGGAGAGAAGCATGATTGTGCAAGGCCTCTCTGAGGAAGTGAAGCTTGAGCTGATCTGAAGCGCATGAAGGAGCCAGCCATGAGAAGATCTTGGGCAGAGTTTTTAGATGAGGGAGGGCAGCAAAGACCAACGCTCCCTATGGTGGGAGCACCATTGCCCATGTCTGGAATGGAGTTATTTCTGTTACGGAGTGTAGAGAACAAGGGATGGTGAAAGGAGGTCAGAAACGTAGGCAGGGGCTAGATCATTTGGGGGCCTTGCCAGTCTTAGTAAACAGTTTGGGATTTGTTCTAAGTGCAAGGGAAAGTCAATGGAAGACTTTTAAGCAAAGGAGAAACACCTCATTTACATATTTAAACAGTCACTCTGGCTTCTCTGTAAAGAATGGATCAGGAGGGTATGAGTGGAAGCTGATGAGAGACTGCTGTCTCAATGCAGCCACAATAGAACTAATGTAGAAGCCTGAACTGGGGTGATAGCAGGAGAGATAGCTGGAGAAGAGAGTCTGGATTGAAAGTGTAATATAGGACCTGCCGAGTGGCGCAGTGGTTAAGCGCTGGCTTGGGAAGCCAGCGGCCCCAGTTCGGGTCCCACATATGAGGGCTAGCGACTGCCCTCAAAAAAAATAAATAAATAAAATAAAAAAACAAAAAAAACAACGTGTAATATAGAACTTCCTGATGGATTGGAGGTAGGGAGTCAGGAGAGAGAGGAGTCAAGAGTACTCTTGGGGTTTTGATGGAACAAGAGAGGATAGATGGTGGTGTCATTTACTGAGATTATGGGAGACTGAAACCATTCGGTTCTGGGAGAACAGTACAACCCTTTTATCTGGGCAGAGTTCCTGCCACTATCCTCTTTAGATGGCTCCATTCTATCCCTCTTCCAGCCATGTGGCAAGGAGTCCAAAAAGGCAAGGAGGACATGCCAATTTACAGCCTATACTCTCCCCATCCCCTCCACTTCTAGACTACATTTTACATGCCAAGAACCACAGACGTCCCTGTTTTAGTATCTCCAACCTCACTTTCAGAGTGTCCAAAGGATGGCTGGTGGTGGTGGTGGTAATGATGGTGGTGGTATGTATGTGTATACAGCGATTGGATACAAGGCCTGGGACATCCATAGGCATGTGAGGAGACCCCCTCGCAGGGAAACAGCGAGATAGGAGTAACCTAGAAATAAGATCACAATAAACTGGTGTCTATAATATAGTCCCTCACACCCTTCCATATCACAGAGATTGTGACAAGATTGAGGCCCAGAAAAGTAGAAAGAGAATGTGAAAAACAAGTTTAACCTGCTTCATAATTTTATCAGTGCGGATCAGGAGTTCAATATGGGAATAATTATACCAGTGGTCACCCTTCTGCGGGATACCTGTTCATTGAATCACTGACACTGGTACCATGCTAGATGTTATAAAAGTGGACACTCGTCATCAGCCCCAGCCTCAGGAAACAATAGTGTGATGAAATGTCCACACTTCTGATCTTGACTTCACCTCTTTATGCCCTGCAGGTATGTGGAACATGCCTTTGGACAGCCGCTATGTCACCTTAACTGGGACCATCACACGAGGGAAGAAAAAGGGTCAGATGGTGGACATTCATGTCACACTGACAGAAAAGGAGCTTCAGGAATTGACCAAGCCTAAAGAGTCACTGAAAGAAACAACATCTGAAGGCAGGAAGGCCTGCCAGATGGCAGCTGACCGGGGGCCCCATGTAGTCCTCTGGACACTCGTCTGCCTGCCTGTGGTTTTCCTCCTGTCTTTCATTGTCTCCTTTTACTATGGCACTATCACCTGGTATAACATTTTCCTTGTGTACAATGAGGAAAGGACCTTCTGGCACAAGATCTCATGTTGCCCCTGCCTCATTCTCTTCTATCCAGTGCTCATCATGACCATGGCCTCTTCCCTGGGCCTCTATGCTGCAGTGGTCCAGCTCTCGTGGTCCTGGGAAGCATGGTGGCAAGCAGCCCGGGACATGGAGAAAGGCTTCTGTGGCTGGCTCTGCAGCAAGCTGGGTCTGGAGGACTGTTCTCCCTATAGCATTGTGGAATTGCTTGAATCTGACAATATTTCAGGCAATCTCTCCAACAAGGACCCCACCCAGGAAGCAGAAACTTCTACTGTCTAAACTCCCAGCACCTTATTTTCTGGTTCTAGTAGCCTGTATATCATCCAATTTCAGAAGATTCTCTCTTGAAATTATCCCCTCCCCCTCACAGTTCTGGAAAATTCTAACCCAGACTGAACTGTCCTACCATCTTAGTGATTTCAAAAGGGTAGGGAACAGAAAAGCAATTTATGTGAAAGCAGTTCATCCAGTGGACAAGCTCTTCTTCATTCCCTGCCCTCAAATGACTATTGATCTGGGAATAGGGAGCTCAGTCTGTCAGTTCAGGAGCTTGAAGATTTTACTAGTGCCTGGAATCCAGGGGAGTATGTGATTAAATATGACAAGGAGAATAAGAAGGGCCTGAAGAGACCAGGTCCACCAGTAGATAGGGATGGAGTGAAACGTTTAGGAAGCAGGGCTATCAAAGGGTAGCAGAATGTAAAGATTTGTATCACTTAGAGTTTTATTTAGCTGCATATAATTCACATTCCAAAATAGAAGTTTATTTCTTGTGTAGAAGAAGAAGTCTGAAGGCAGACCATCAGGGGACCCAATGGCATCATCAGATCCAGACTTCTTTTATTCCCCTACCATTAGTGAGATGTGGTACTCAACACCCCAGAGCTGACTACATCTGCAGCCATCACACCCATGTTTCTGGCAGAATAGAGGAAGGGGCAAAGAAGAGCACATTCTCCCTGGTCAAGGAGACTTCCCACAAGTCCCACACAAACACTCTTATATCTCATTGGCCAGACTTTAGTCACATGACCTCACAAGCAAAAAAGGCTGGGAAATGTAGTATTTTGACTGGGCAGTTATATGTGAGGCTAAATATCCGGGTTATGTTAATTTAAAAGGAAAGGGAAGATTGGCTATTTTGGTAGGCAAGTAAGAATCTCAGTAATTATTTAAATATATTCAGATTCTAAATTGCTAATATAGACTTATTTATTTATTTATGCCTGAATCTCACTGAGATTTTATACATAGATACTAGCTATATATACGATGTATATGCTATACATAGATATTAGTAACTCATGTACCTTGCAATTAAATGCCTGTAGTGTCATGTGGTTTCAGGGTTTTTTAGAAAGGAAGAGTCAACAGTTGAGTACAACTATCTAATAGTAGCATAAATTTTATCCTAGTAATAAAGGCAGGACGGGGTGGTGGTATTTAATCTGCTCTACAGATTAAAGACTGTGAAAGGAGGGATTGCATCTCCGAAACTATCCACCCCCAACCCCAACAGGGATTGGTAGCCCTACACATGAAGAAGACAGAGTTAGCTCTGTTTGGCAAAACCTCACTCAGAGCCTCACTCACTCAAAGCTTTCTGGAATTTAACAATTGTTGCTATGCTGAGACGCTTGTGTCTTCCTGGCCACCAGGGGAGGAAACCAGATGAATCCAGATGAATAAGTTCTGAATTTCTGGGGGTTTTTAAAATTCATTCTGGAGGACTATTTCTAACTTTTTTTTTTTTTTTTGAGGGCAGTGTCACTGGCCCTAATATGTGGGACCCAAATTGGGGCCGCTGGCATCCCAAGCCAGCTCTTAACCACCGTGCCACTCGGCCGGCCCTATTTCTAACTTTTTAAAAAGTCGACTCCTACCAGGTCAAGCAGATTTAGGGTCCTTATAAGAATAGATGGTACTCATTTCTTATTCGTGTTGCAGGAAGAAGTTGTTGAAAGAAATGCTCTCCCATAGAAGGCCGGGGATACTTGCCTAATGTATGGTGCTGAACTCCATCTTCAGAAGAACCCCACCTTTTGAAAAAATAATTTATTAGTTTGACCATACCAAAACTCTGCCCAGCAGTTTTGAAGATGATCATGGTGCTCTCTGGTGCTTTTGCAGAGATATAAACAATTGAAATGTCAACAAAAATAAAAATAAAATCGAATTAACATTTGTTCATTTTGTCTTTGAGTTGCTCCCAAACTGCTTTGAATGCTATACTTTTCATAAGCAGGGTAATTGTGGTGGCTGTCCTATCTATGTATAATGATTTAATCTGGATCCTTATGCCTTGACTCTCCATGTACCACTTATTTATGGGAATTCCATTTAGGTGGACTGTTTCCACAGTCACATATTTACTGAAACCTACATTAGGAAGTTGCAACCACTTTTGTCACATTTTTCTAGGGTTAAGGAAATCAATGGTCACAGCCAAAAAGTCAAAATTAGGACAAGGTGAGGGTGAAGCCCAAGGGACACCTAAATGAAGTTGATATGGCCCTCACCCTAGTTGGACTTAGCACCTACTGGAAGAAATAGGCTTATAAACTAAATCCATTTCAAAAGGGTTCTAGGGCTGGCCGAGCTGAGATGCTGCTGAGCTGCCAACAGGTGGCAGGATGGTTCAGCTTAAAAAAAAAAGAAGGGTGGTGGTGTTCTAATAGAGGTATGTAAAAGCCTAGACTAGAGGAAGAAAAAGTTAACCAAACTGTGAGGTATGGCTCATGGTGGGCACCCAAGTAACGATGTCATTCTCCTTTCCTCACCCCATTTTCTTCATATGTGTGACCATGGCTCCCATGCATATCTCCCTCAGTCCCCAAATGCCCCTTTTCCTCTGCTAGCCATAGCCCATCAACCTCTTCTCCCTCTTTCTACCCTCTGTATCATACAAATGAAAACAGATCCTGAACTGACAGGGAGAAATGAAACCAACAAAGTTAGATCCTGTTGTTGGGGAGTAAGAGGGAGTAGCCATACACCCTGTCACATTAATAATGTTTCCCTTTTCACCCTTGATGAATGGAGGCTTTTTGCCAGTGGAAGCAGTGCTTAAAGGCGGTATCCATTCTCAGTACCATGACTGCCTAACTGCCAGAAAGCAGATGATTCTAAAGACTTGTCTTAGGATGGCTAAGATACAAACAAACACAGGTACTAGAATCTCTTTTATTTCTCCCAGGAAACAAACCTGTACTGGAGGGTGTGTGGGTGTGAGACACAGAGAGAGAGGGGAAGGAGGGGGGGAAAAAAGAAAGGGGAGAGGAGGAGAAAACAAAGGAGAGGCTACATAGAAGATACAATCATGGACATAATTCATGCCAATTTCCTTCACCATGGCCAGTCACCAGTGAGTTTCCTTATGTGTCCTAAGAATTAAAAGAAAAATAAATAATATTTGAGTTTTAAAAGAACTCCTTGAGTTGAATCAAAAACTTGAAGAACTTCCTGGACGCCAGCAGCACAGTCTACAAATGTCTGATTCTCTTGGCTTCAGGGCAGTTATAACTCTGGCTCTCTCAAGGCCTCTCCTTCCTCCAGCCCGCGCCAGATCTTTTCAGCTTTAGTGTCTGCTTCTCCCATGCTCAATTTTGAAGAGGGAAAGAATCTGGATGGATATGATTTTCCAGTCTGGGCAGAGGTTTGCAGACACTTTGTAGGTTGCTGGATACTTTGTAGCTCCATTCAGCTGTCAGCTTGTGGACCTTTTGGTATAGAAAGCTGTTTCTGTACAAGGTTCAGCGTGGGCAGGCCTCCCTCCAAGGGGCAGGGACTGAAGGCTGGGCAGTTTCCAAAGAAAGGTTCCACTGTGATTGATAGCAGCCACTTTTAGAACAACCCCTCAGATTTGTCTTCTGAATGAAACCTCCCTTCCTCCCTTCCAGGCTAGTGACACTCCAATCGATTGGGAGATCCTTAGCAGATGCTATTTCATGCCTCGACCTCTGCACATCCCATGTCCTTTGCAAAGAATGCCTTTCCCACTTTTGATTGCGCGAAAAACGACTCTTCCTTCAGGCGTGGGTTCCAACGTGCTCGCATCTGGGAAGTCTTTCATTATCTCCCTTTTTAGAAGACACAGACTTTTAGAGAAGTTCAGTGACTTTCTGGAGCCATGCTCATCCTCAGGAAAATCTAGTGCTGGAGTTCTGCACAAAACCCTCTACGTGTGATCCTTCATGGCAGAAAAGGGAAGTGAGTCTTGGAGAGAAGTGATTTGCATTTATCGAGTTCTAGACACACGGACAGCTCAGCAACAACAGGGTCCCGCACACCAGCACGGAACGCAAGGAGCGAGTGCCAGCTCACGGCGTCGGCGCAGTTTCCCCGCCCCTTCCGGGTTTCGCGGAAGCGGCTCCGCCTCCGGGGCTCCGGCTCCGGGTGCGCCGGAACTGAGTTGCGGCGCTGCAGGTTCCCGCCCGGAAGAGGCGACCCAGGGGCCTGCCGATTGACAACATGGCGCGGGCAGGGACTAAGGTAGAGCAAGCCAGGGGCTTGGAGCTGGCCGGTGCCGGGGAGGAAGAGGGTGGTTCTGACGCAGGGATCGTGGGATCACGGCGGTGCCGAGGAGTGAGGAGAGAGAGGATATATCAGGGTGGGCTCTGAACTGGATCCGCAGGGCCGGTACCGAGAGATGCGGTGTGAGAAACACGGGGAACTTGTCGTTCTAAAAACCTGAACTCGAGCCTCGCCTGCTCTTCATGTACCTCCTCCTCTTCCCACCTCCCTACCCCGGCAGCCTCCCTTCTCTACCTCCCAACCCCAGCCCACCCCCTCACCTCCCCTCCTCCGTTACTTCTTTAAAAATCGAGGAGAATTGACATTATCCGTGGGAAGCACCTACGCCGACTTACGGAACTTCCAACAGGGACTGTGCAACATGACTTGAAATGGAAAGCATCCTATTATTGTTACCTCCATAATAATCTAATATTTCGCATTTATTGAAAGTTTACTCTGTGTGAGGCACAGATCTAAGCGTTTTATGCCTAACCCATTTAAACACCAAGCCCATCAGGTGAAAACTGTTAATCCTCAGTTTGCAGGTGAGAACACGGAGGCATGACAAATGGGATGAGCCCAAGGGCACCCACTCCCATAGATGAAACTCGCTTTTGACCCCAAGCTGTCTGGTGTCAGAGCCCTGGAGAATTTCTGGGAACCTAGGACTCTCTGTGCCTGCCCAAGGTTAATAGCAGATATTACAATGAAGTTTTAAAATGCTGTCTTCAATATAGATGGAGAGTGGTATTTGTCTGGAAGGGTCACTAGAGGGAGGTATGTTCCAGGAAGTTGTCTGCCCATCCATTCATCCAAAGGCTAGGTAGGCCCTTTATTGGACATCTGATACCCAGATAAACAAGATAGGAGTTTGAGCACTTGATCCGTGACCCCCTCAATTCCCTGCTGGGAAATGCTGATTAAAATGATTTAAGAACATATGTTGCCACTCACCTTCAGTGTGCCTCCTCTTTCAGCTGCTGGAAATTTTGTGGCTCTAATGGAGCAGCTGTTTATGACAAGTGTACTTGCAGCAAAGTTCTAACAACCTGTGTTGCTTTGCTGAGCAACTGAGTTGCTGTGCTGCCCAGTTTCTCTTTCCTGGTTTTCTTACTGCTGTCAGAAAGGAGCTTGAAGTATTGCAGAGACCATTCTGCTTCCAGACAAGAAGTTCTATATTGTGAATGCCCCATTTTTTTGGATACTTGATTCCTAGCAAAAGACCTGTAGTCCTCTGACTTAAGGGTTACTGGGTTTCAAAGTAGTTTTTTTGAATGCATTAAATAAATGCAGCAATATATTTTGGGACTCTTAAATTTTTTAAGATTCTTATGCTCAACGCATTGTAACTATGGTATATGTTTTATTGTTTTCAGAGGAATTTTGTAGGTTATTACCACCTTTTCTCCATTCATGCTACCTTTACTGCAGAAATCTCTTAATGTTAGTGTATTATGTTCAATTCTTTGTAAACTAGGGGAAAACTTAGTCTTTTCCATGTGTTGCCTGAGGTATAACCAAATTTTGAAATCATCTGTAACTTCTCTGATAGGAGCTCGTCCAGGTTTTTCAAACATTTCTAGGGTCTGGAGGTCACTGCTTCAGAAAACTGTGGTTCTTTTACTGATCACTTCTAAATATTACTTTTTTCCTTCTTATATGTAGGCAAACCAATCTCCCTGTAACTTCTGTCTGTTGATCCTATTATCTCTCTCACAGACCAATCCTTTTATAACAGCTGTCAAATATGTGGGAGAAACTATCATGTCCCCCTAAATATTCTCATCTGGCTCAAATATTCATTTGTTTTCAAACTGTTCTTCACATCACATGTTCTCCAGATCCTTGTAATAATCTTCCTCATAAGATGTGGTGCTCAGAACTGCTCACAGTTTGTCAAATGTGGCCTGATCAGTACAAAGCACAGGTGAGATTGTAAGTGTCGAATGTTAATTCTGGAAAAGACCTTAAATCTCATCTAGTCCAACAGCTGCTTCCTGCCTCCATGAATTAGGAGTGAGTTTAAGTGACATTCCCAAGGACTTAGAGCTCATTGGGAGTAAAGATGAGACTGGATTTCAGGTCTTCAGATTGCTAATCTAGTCTTTTTTTCACCATAAGAACTTTCTTTTTCTTACTTGAATTCAATAAACTGTTGATACAACCTAAAATGTTTTGGAGGATGGAATGAGATAGCTGTGGGGACTATAGTAGTTCTATAGCCAAGTCATACTGGTGACCCAGAATCCACTCTGAAATTATTAGATGCTATTTGTTCAGGTCTCCTCCAACTCATATTCAGTTAAATTTTGAATGCCAAATATAAAATTTTACATGTATCCCTTTTAGTTTACGTTTATCCTATTTCCTTAGTTCCCCTTGCTATCTAATGATTAGATATCTTTATGTAGTTCCCTTTATCTGTAACGCCCCTTGTTACGTGACTGACTCCCATTCATTCTTTAGGATTCACCCAAGTTTCATATCTAGGAAGCCTTTTAAGCCTCTATATCCCTCCTTCAGTTTTGAATAGATGCCCCTCTTGTGTGTTCTTTTAGTGCCCACCACATAGCTCCGTCATGGAATATTGTGCTGATCTTGTTTATGTGTCTTTGTCCCCTACTAGAATAGATTTAGTGTCCTAGTTTTCATTTTAGTTCCCCAGGTTATAAACTGGTTCAAATTGTTGGGGTGTATCATTTTAGCATATATAGATTATAGTAGTCACCTATTGCCACAAAAATGTTTTATAAACAAACTGTACCCCAAATCACTGGTTTACAACAAAAGCATCTATTCTTATGCTTGTGGGTTAGCAGATCAACTGCAGTCATCTGATGTGTTTTGGGCTCAGCTGGGCTGGACTTAGCTCTAACTTGCAGGGTGTTTTCAGATCTGCTCTTCCCATGGGTTTATTCTTGGGCTCAGGCCAAAGGAGCAGCAGCTACTTGGAGCATGTTCCTGTCCTGGCATCCTGGCAGATACTTTCTAGCTTCTAGAAAACACTAGGGCTATTTAAAATTTCTCCATAGTGAAAATTTATGTCTTACCTATATTCTCTAAGTAGAACACTCCTTTCCTTTATTGTGCATCCCTTAAATATCAGTACAGGTCCTTTGGGTGAAAGAAGCAAAGCACATATGTCTTTTCTGGTGTTTTTTTTTAAATAACAATTATTAACATTTCTCAAATACTCTTTGGGACTGTGTTTCCAGGCAGCTGTTGTGCTGTGTATGGATGTGGGCTTTGCCATGAGTAACTCCTTTCCTGGTGAAGAATCCCCATTCGAATTAGCAAAGAAGGTGATGACCATGTTTGTGCAGCGACAGGTGAGTTTCAGATTGGCCTTGAGCTTGTAGCTCATTATAACTGCTTGTTGCCTCCATTCATAATGCAAGATACCAGCCCCAGTGTTTTGGGGAATCGGAGTTTTCTTACATATACTCCCATGTAATTCCAACTACCACTAGAGCCTGATATTTTTTTCTCTCTTGTTTTTGGCTCCTCCACTGGATCTGAACATTTTTCATCAGAAACAAAAGGCAATATAAAGTCATATTTAAAGGTACAATCTTCAGAGCCAGATGGCCTGGGTTTGAACCCTTGCTCTGCCATGTCATTCACTAATCTCGTGATCTTGAACCAGTCCTTCAACTACGTTGTGCCTATTCTAGTTACCTTTTGCTGGTAATATCCTATCCCCAACTTTAGTGTCTTAAATGACATTTAAACAATAATCTTCTCTCATGGTTCTGTCGGATGATTGAGTGAGTCAGTTGTGTGATTCTCTCTTGAGGTCTCTTGTGCAGGTGCACTCGGATGGTAACTGAGTCATCTGAAAGCCGCTGGGCCAGATGTACAAGACGACTCACTTCCGTGCCTGGGAGTTATGCCCTCTGCTGGCTATGCATGCAGCTGGGGCGGCCCATCAGAAGCCTCACATGGGGTTTCTCCAGGTAGCTTGGGATGCTCACAGTGTAGTAGCTGGTTCCAAGAAGGAATGTCCCACGAGTGGATATTCTGAGACCTGCCTATGTGGCTCTTTATGACGTAGGTTTAGAAATCCCAGAAAGTCATTTCTGCTGCTTCCTATTAGTCCAACGAGTCCCTAAGCCCAGCTCACAGTCAAAGAGGGAAGGGGGCGAAGTAGACTTATGTTGATTTGTGCCCCTTGTACCTTATAGGACTGCTAAATCCATGAAGTTCTGTTTCATACCCTGGGCACTTCTGTGCCTGGACACCTGCTGTTTCTGCTGGGTACCACTACCTCCCACCTGTCATCCCAGATTGTAACAAATTCTGATGACCTGGAGCCTATAATGTGTCAAAGAAGAGAATGTCTCTAATCCCATAATCCCATTCTTTTTTTTTTTTTTTTTTTTTTTGAGGGCAGTGTCACTGACCCTTATATGTGGGACCTGAACCGGGGCTGCTGGCGTCCCAAGCCGGCGCCCAACCACCGCGCCACTCGGCCGGCCCCTCTAATCCCATTCTTGGTTATAGTATTTGAATTGGTTGTGTTCAAGTAGTGTTGCTGTGCTCCAATGTAGTGTGTGTGCATGTGCATGTATGGGTGTATGTGTAGAGGGAGCCGAAAAAAATGTGTACACTTTTTAAGAAACAAAAACTGTCTTAAAATTGGAATACTCAATATGTACCATTAACAAAAATGAATACAAGTCACATTGGACTTCTGCAATTACAAGAGGTGCTCAAAGTGGTTATCATCAGCGACTTGTATAATTGTTTTGGCACCGCCGGATTCACTTATTTATATTTATATATATATATAAATATATATATATGCACACACACACACACACATATTTTTCTTTTTTAAAGGAAATGGTGCTTTCAGTTTTTTTATTGTTGTTTTTGGTTTTTTTTGCCTCTGCCCCCTCCTGGAAGACAAAGCCTGCTGCCAGTGTCATGCAGCACTCAAAATTTCCTTCCCTCTCCTGACTGAGGTTTTGTTGTTGAGCAAGGTTACCTTGCCGTAAGATGGGTCCTGGTCCAGGAGACAGATAGGATTCTAGCCAGTCTGCCCCACTGGGGTGCTGGACATGTTTGAACCCCAGCAGCTGGGACTTTTCCCTCCATGTACATCTAGGGATTGTAGCTGGAGTTGTTAAGAGACTGTGGAATGTAACAGACCAAACAAAAATGAAGAATGGCAGAATTCTCTCGTCTCCCCATGCAGCATTCTCCCCATTGATGTAAAGGCTGAATAAGTAGGTGGGAATAGGATTGCCCTTTGTGTCAGATACTATTTTTGTTTGATTTTGAAATATTTCATAAAAGAGGCAAATAATAAGTAATGGGAAGCTATTTCCCCATTGTCCAGCAATATACAATCTTTAAGTTTTGCCGTATTTGTTTGATTTCTTTTTTTTCCTTAAAAAAAAATACTATAGATAAATATGAAATCCCTTGTGTATCCTTTTCCAGTCCTCTTCTTTCCTCTTCTTGCCTCCTTTCCTCAAAATTTGCCATAGTTATTACCATGCATGTTTTATAATTTTGGACATAAGTATATTCATAAATAATATTTAGCATTGTATGAAGCTCTCAAAAGTGTATGTAATGTTATTATATGGTACATGTAATTTTGTAGCTACTTTTTCTCAATCTTATGTTTCTGAGATTTATTCCTGTTGGTAAACATTGCACAAATTTATTTTTTGCTGGATGGTAATATTCCACTGTATAAGTATTCTGCAGTGGGTTTTGCATTCTCTTATTGATGGATAGATAGTTCGTTTGTTTTCAGCTTTGCCCCGTTATAAACAGTGCTGAAGTGAACTTTCTTGTTCATTGTTTATTTATGTACCCGTACAAGAATCTCTCTATTGTATATATCTGTGAGTGAAATTGCTGGGCTATAGGATATGAACCAGCAAATTTTTTTTATCTCAGGAAAATTTAAACCTTACATAGTCATTCCAGAAAGATAGACTAAAATCTTTTCAAATTGTCCGTAATTAGTTTCCACTGAGAATTAGAGTCTGATTTGGCTAGAATTTCTTCATGAGCAGTTACCACCCTCTCATTCCCCCACTCTAAATTGTGCTGAAATGAAGTTGGGACTTATAGTCAATGAAAAGGTCTGCTTAGAACCTAGAAATTGTCATTGTCCTGTGGGCCATCTAGCCCAGTGTTCTATTGTTAACAGTGGCCCCAGGGACCTGCCATAGGGAGATATGGTTGTCTTGCTCCCTGAAGGTTGGGTATCTAATGGCTTCCAGGTGGTACTATATGGTTTTCAACCTTTTAACCTTCTTCTCTAGGTGTTTGCAGAGAACAAGGATGAAATTGCATTAGTCCTTTTTGGTACAGATGGCACTAAAAATGCCCTTGCTTGTGAGGATCAGTATCAGAATATCACCGTGCACAGACACCTGATGCTACCAGATTTTGACTTGCTGGAGGACATTGAAAGCAGAATCCAACCAGGTTCTCAACAAGCTGACTGTATCCTTTTTCAGCCAGAGAAGACTCTTAAGAAATTTCTTTTAATCTGGGGAATCATAATTTGGTTTGGTGAGATTCTTAAGTCTCAGCTCGTGAGCTGAGCTCTGAGCATCAGCAGTTTGATGCCCAGCCCAAGCTGAGCTGCTGCTGAGCTGCCAACAGGTGGCAGGATGGCTCAGCTAAAAAAAAAAAAAAAAAGAGTTTCAACTGTGACCATATGGACATTTTTGGCTCTGAGGTCATGATGGTGATGTGTGTTAGGATTTAGTGGGAAATTAGTCAAGTTGGGTTGGGTGCCTGGATTCCAGGCCCTGAAGAATCTTGCCCCTTTGCACTAGTGATATTGAGAGGTTGCAAGGCATCAGAAGGGGGAGATACCAGGGGGAATATGCATGTATTGATAATGTGCAGAACATCGGTGGAGGTGATAGTTAGAAATGCTTGGACATAAGGAAGATACTTCTAGAAGGGTATAGCATTAGCATTCTCCGTGCTTTCCTGGATGGAGGCTATTTTTGTGCCCCAAATCAGACTGATAATCAGACTGTGAGATTCCTAGTTTCTTCTACAGGTGCCCTGATTTTAAGGATGTGCTTTTATTTTCCTAGTCAGCAGTGCCATCCCTGATCACTGGGAGGTCCAGCTGTGCTGCGAGTAACTTACAAATGCTACATTATATGGCTCACTTCATGTTTAAGAATAGACCTAATCACGAAAAGTGGGTTCTAGTTAGTGTAAAATGGCATCATAATTTTTGGTTAAACCTTTTGTTTTATTTTACTTTTCCTGGTTATATGTTTCAGGATGTACATTTGGATATATAGCATTATTTGAATATACCATGGGTGCCAAAAAAAGTATACGCATGACTTGTGTTCCTCTTTTGTTATCAGTATATATTGAGTATTACAATTTTATTTTATTGTATTTTTAAAGATTTTATTGGGGAATTGGGGGAGGGGAACAGCTTGGGGAATTGGGAAAGGGGAACAGACAAGTTGCTGTCCTTTTGTTTCTCAGTCTAGTTGCGGAGGATGTTGCTTCACTGGCCCATGTTGGTATCATCATTGAGCTCTTCCCGGATGAAGCAGATCGGTTGCCGGCCTCTGGATGGTCGCTCACCACAGCTATTGGCAGCTCACGCTGGCTGCCAGCCGCTCACGCTGGCTGCCGGCCACTCACTGTAGCCTATGGCAGCCCACTGCAGCAGGGGCTGCAGCCCACACCTCGCCGGGGCTCGCACAGCCCAGCTCCAGGTGGAGCTGTTGTTAGCTTTAGAGGGCAGTGTCACTGGCCCTCATATGTGGGATCCAAACCAGGGCCGCTGGCATCCCAAACCAGCTCTTAACCACTGCGGCACTCGGCCAACCCGAGTATTACAATTTTAATATGGTTTTTTCCTTTCTTAAAATGTATATATGTTTTTCTGGCACCCTCTCTGTATGTTAGTGAAATAAACTTGGGAAGAAGGGCCATTGGGCAAGTACTGTTAAATAATCACACAGTCAGTCCAGTGTCCACAATTTCCAGCACTCAGGAAATTGTGCTGGAAAAATGTAATGTTCTTGGGATAAAGGGAATGTTTGGTGGTATCTTCTGCCCTTAACTAACTGAGTCCTGGATGCACTCGTCGTGTGCATGGATGTGATTCAGCAAGAAACTATGTAAGTGTCTCAACTGAGGAGAGTTGGAAATGAGCCTTTCTGCAAAAATTATATGGGTTAATGTATTCAGTGCACTGTGTGATTCATTGTTAATCAAGCAGCATGTTTATGTGGCTAAACATTTCACAGAATTCAGTGGTTCAGTTCAACCTCTCTTTTTAAAAGTTTAAAAAGAGGAAAGGATATACTTGCTGGGAATTTCTCTGGGAGAAATAAATGTTTGGCTTATTTCAGGTTCCTTCAGTTTGACTTAAGCTGATTACCAGCAATTAAAAAAAAAAACTAAGTGGTATGGTCCATGTTATTGAAATTAGATACATAGTGACTCTGGCCAGCTTCCTAATTCATTACTTATTTAATTATGGCCTTTAAAATGTGTGTCACTGAATACACACATGAACACATCCCTTAGCTGTTAGGAAAAACCTTTGCACTAAAATTTCAGGCCTCAATTTGTAGGGGTTTTTTGTTTTTGGTTTTTTTTTTGAGGACTGTGTCACTGGCCCTCATATGTGGGACCGAACCGGGGCCACTTCAGGCCTCAATTTGTATTACCATTTCTTCAGCTCTCTAAATCCTTTGCAAAAGTCCTGCCACTCACCCTGTGAGTGGAATTGGACCGGTGTGTTTGGAGAGTGAACCCTTGCAAGGCTGAAGTTGTAGTATACTGGGAGAGTCCCTCGTTTCCATCCTGCCTGTGCAGAGGCTGGAAAGGGACCCTTTTCAATGATAATGACCACATCTTTAACTGAAATTAGAGTTGGGAAACGTGGGACATATGATTTCTGTAATGCTCAGAAATTTCACCTAAGATGTTAAAAGTATGTTATAACCAGGTGATTATGTGTTTGGTAGGAAGGTAACTGAGCATCAATAACATGTGTGACTTCTAGGAGGTAATCACACTTGTGAATTGTATTTAGGTTCATCCCTGAGCCTCTTTCTGCTAGAGAACAGGTGCATTTGAATTTGTAGGAAATAATTTAGGAGAATGATTTCTTACTGTGATAACTCTCTCTTTTAGAGGCAAGAGGTTTGAGAAGAGGCATATTGAAGTGTTCACTGACCTCAGCAGCCCATTCAGCAAAGATCAGATGGATACCATAATTCATAACTTGAGGAAATCCAGTATCTCCCTACAATTCTTGTAAGACCATATGGATAATGTTTGTAAACAACCCCTGTGCTCCCATAGTGCAGTGAGTGGGGCCCCTTTACAGAGCGCTTGGTTCTCAGGAATCTTGCTCTGCTCTGAGTCAGAGTCTGTCAGGTGACTGACCTCAGCAAATAGTCCCTGATGACTCTCTGTATTCCAGGAAGTCTTCTGATTTTTGGTGATAACGGGATGAAAATCATGCTGAAACCCAGGAACTTAGCTCAGTAGCAGATTGTTCATGGTTCTTAGGCTCAAAGAATTGAGAAATTAGAGGAATCTTTAGAGGACATTCAGTTCATTTGTCCACACAGTGACCAGATTGATGGTGTCTTTTCTGAAACAGTTCTAGAAAACTGTCTTACAATAGATGTTTTTAGGGAAGAGAGGAATGTCAACTGGGACTCATTTCAAACACATATAATGCTTATTTTTACCACTTTTTCAATCTGAAAAATACGCACACGTATATAAATTATAATTTGCTTATAAGTATTCAGAAATGAGGTATACAAACTTGGTGGGGGGCAGGAGGGTATTAATATACTATATTTCAGTTTGTTGGGGTAGATTCCCTCCCCAATAACTTGAATTTCCCCTCCATGCAGTTCCTTCCTTTATCTTATGTCCCTAGCAGAAAGTTTTTTTCCACTACACTAATCCTTCGTGCTGTGTCTGAAACCTATTTTTTCTTGTCCTATTTTTGGTGAAAGCAGACTGATACTATAGGATGTTAAATTATTAGGCTTCTGGGAACACTCATTTTTCAGGCTGAGAGCTATCCTAAGAAGGCTCCAGCTTCGAGTGGTAAGCCTTGGCTTTAAAATGCCTGCCATGGGGAATTAAGCACTTCTCTTGCATGTATGACTCTTAGAACTGCTGAGGGGCATCTCCTTTCTGTAGAACTGTCTGAAAATTGTTCAGAATAACCCATCATGCTGATACTTAAGATGGTACTTCAGAGAAATTAAGTGCTTTTAAAGTGACACTTCCCTCCTTATTGAATTGGGGTTTTTCTCAGCACTTCAAAAGCCCAGCTCAGCGTCTGTTTCCTGTTCATAATCTCAGGATGTCTTTACGTGGCTGAAAAATACTACACTTCATCCATGTCATTGGAAAGGGCTACTTTTTCCTATATGAGTAATACTGCAAAGCGTGCTAAAGAGGAAAGCATAGCCTTTTCTTCTACTTGCTCCAGCTATGATGCGACCAGTTAGTTGTATTTTTTCTTGGATAATATGCTTCCTTCTTGTGCCACAAGCCTCCAGCATACAAAGCGGGATTTTGGTTTTATTGTTTGGTGTGACCTGTGCATGATTGGTTGTTCTAGGTGAACTAAAAAAATGCCATCAGGTCAAAGAAGCACTGTGTTCTGAACAGGCCAGTTCCTTGGACCTAGCTTTTAGTTTCTACTGCTGAGAAAGTTTATTTCTGATTTAATGCAGGGTAGAAAGAACTGTTACTGTAACTTCTTTTTCCAGGATAACTTCCTGACTCTTCATTTTCATATCATTCTTCCCTTCTTCCTGGCTGATGTTATGGAAACAGCAGTGGCCTGATGCAAACCCTCTGTGCTATACCCTGCACCTTGGAAGTTCTTTATCTGATAGGTAATACAGGACATGCAAATCTGTGATACTAAGTATATGTAGAAAGAGTGAAAATATGAGCCCCTATTTTAATGATATAGCAAACAAAATGACAAAGAAATCATCTTAAAAATAACCATCCACTTAGGAGTGGCCAACAAGTAATGTGAGTGAACTGAAAAGATGGCCGAATTCAGTTGTTGCCGTTTCCAGGGGCAAAGAAGGTGACGTGCTACGTGGGAAGAATGTTGCCCTTACAGTCAGATGACTGAATCTTTGCTTCATCACTTAGGAGCTGTGTGTCTTTGGCCCAATTATTTCATCTCTGTAGCTTTAGTTTCCTTCTAGAAAATAGAGGTAGAAATCTCTATCCACCCAATGTGTAAGGATTAAATAAGATTGTTTACATGACTTGTAAGTGCCATACAGAGTATTAGCATAAAATGTGGTTGGTTTATTTTTCAGTTTTGTATACTGATTAATGGATATTCCCAGGACTGGTAATCCTCATCTAGTTTCAGTCTCATTTCAGTCAAACAACTGGAGTGAAACATTAAAACAAAATTGGTTTTACTTAAGTCTAGCAATTACCTTTTCTGTAGAGGAATTTTCTGTCTATAATAATAATAATAACATTTTTGAGTTTTAAGTATTTTGTACAAATTCCCTAATCTTTATAACCTTGAGGGATGTTAATGGGCAGTTATTATTTATTTTTGCCTGCCTAGAATATCACCCAGCCTTTTCCTAGGAAGCATTTCTTCCTACACTTGAACCTTGGCTTGTAGGAGGGCTGATACCTTCTAGATCTGGACCCCAGGGTACCACTGATTCCTGGATTTTTTGGATTTGAGAGTAGAGGTTTAAACACTCAGTCTGTCTTTGGTAGTGGAGTTGGGCAGTGTGAGCTTGAGTGTGTTCCGAGACTGGAGGAAGCCAGTCCAAGAGAGTGAAGCCAGCATAAAAGCCAATGACTAAATATGGAGGAAGAGAGTGAGAGGGTCAGATAATCTGTATGGTGTTTGAGACACTCGGTGGACTCATCCTAAGGCCATGTGCAACCCCTGCCCTCTGAATTATTTGGCTATGTAAGCCAATACATTTCCCCTTTTTACCAAATCAAAGAGGCTTCAGTTACTTGAGACTAACGGAATATTGACTAAGGTGGATAAGTATCATTTGACATATGAGAAATTTAAAGTTCAGGGAGGTTGGCAAACATTCCCATTTTCTCATTGCTAGTGAGTGACAGTCACAGGATTGGAACCCAGTTTCTTATCTGGCTTCAGACCTTGTCTTCTTAACTACTGCCGATCTTTCTCTCATAGTTTGCCTTTCCCAATTGGCAAGGAAGATGGAACTGGGGACAGAGGTGACAGCAGCTTGCGCTCGGACCACTGTGGACCCTCCTTCCCTTTGAAAGAAATTACTGAGCAGCAAAAAGAAGGTATTCAGATGGTGAAAAGGGTGATGACGTCTTTAGAAGGTGAAGATGGGCTGGATGAAATTTATTCTTTCAGGTAGGAAGTGAAAACCTTGATTGCAATTTTTCAATTGTACCCATATATTTTACTTTTGAACAGAGGGCTTCCTAATGTTTTTCTTTTTCTGGGCCACTCTTGAATTAACAGTTATTCTTTAATAAATATTCTGATTTTCATTAAAGAAATGGTACACTAGCCCCTGATCCCTTTTTTCAGATGTGAGTGGCTGGCACAAGATTTCTTGTTTATTTCCAGGACTCTGTCAGTGAAGTTTGGAAATATATAGATACCACAAAATATTTAGCAAGCAAAATGTAAAAGATAAGGTAGTAGATTTCCCCTTTATGTCAAGCATGGAGCACATTTCTTGGGTCCTTCCTTTTCATGTACCTACAAACAAAAATACTAATTGTAAAAACTGGCAGATCTGAGATATGCAATATCCCCGTATCCTCTGATTTAGGTTTATATACTCTAATACAGTGATTAAAACAACAACAACAACTTTTGGTCACAAAATGATTTTGATTTGGTCAGGCAAAACAAAACAAAAAAACCCTCAACTGTAAAGAATTTACAACCTTATTTCATGTGGGTTTTATAAAGGCAAAATGATTTATGAAATATGAAATCCCTAAAGTACCATATAACAATAAAGCAAACCGCTTTTTTCACCATTCAGTTAGCAACTATCACCTTTATTCATGTTATTCATGGTTGGAATTGGACTTATGTTTATTTAGAGCAAAGAACCTGAGAGGAGTCAGAAACATCTAGAACACTATGTGTTTGAGGGGTCTGTTTGGGTAAAGGTGGGAATACAATAGAACACTTTACCATGCAGTATGGCTTGTGTAGTTTCAAATTCTCTGGGATAATCACACTTGAGGTTTGCAAATTAATTCCAGTTTAATCAATAAATATACAAACTGCAGCCATTTTAAGCGAAGTTCTTAGTTGAAATAAAGGTTCAACAATTAGGAATTTTTTCTGTAGCTACATTGTTTTTCTGCTCTAATTTCTTTTCTCAATCACAATTGGAATTTCTTTTCTCAATCACAATTGGAAAATGTTGTTGGTGAGCTATAATTGACAAGCAATACATTCTGATTTTCTAAACACAAGACACCCTTGAAAAATTATAGGGAAATGGAAATTTTGGAAATTGAATTATAATTTCACAACAGGTTGGCAGTGGAATCAGAGAGGAATCCTGTAAAGTGACTTTTCTTGTCATAATAATGTGCTCTTATTGTAATATGTGCAGATATGTGTTTCTAAATTATTTCTTTTTCAAATTTGGACACAGTTTGTTCTAATGTGAGAATACCTGTCTTAAGCTGATGTAGTCACCATCCTATCATAAAGAAAAATTACAGGCCAATGCAAATTACTGTTAAAAAAGTTTGATTTTGTGTAGCATAGCAAGGATGGAAATTACTGACTATATAGTGTCCCAGCAATTTGAAGCTACTTTGATTTTAGGTCTGCCATGAAAGTGTGGACCAGAACTTTGTCATCCAATACAGTACCCATTATCTACGTGTGGCTATTTAAGTTTGAATTCATTAAAATTAAAAATTTAGTCCCACAGTCACACTATTTCAAGTGCTCAATAGCCTATTGGACAGGACACAGTTAGAAATAGAACATTTCCATCATCACAGAAAGTTGTACAGGACAGCACTAGACTCGACTTTCCCCATCAGAAGATCTTAGGAAGATAACTTGTCATCTACTTGGGGAAGTTCACATCTACTTCAGAGCTGATCCAGTTGTTCCCAAATGTCACGTATTAGATGCTGGTCTTT
The DNA here is from genome assembly GCA_033961575.1 of Aselliscus stoliczkanus. Lineage (NCBI taxonomy): Eukaryota > Metazoa > Chordata > Mammalia > Chiroptera > Hipposideridae > Aselliscus > Aselliscus stoliczkanus. Next base: position 158,412,424 of record CM066731.1, read on the forward strand.
AGAACTTACCTTGGAATATGTGTAGCATCCAAATCTCATGATGGTTTTAGACGTGACTCGTATCTTGGATGGGCAGTGTCCTGTGAGACAGATTAGGCCTGGTTCAGACCTACTCATCCCCCAACAAATCCCAAGCCAAGGTGTATCATAAGCTTTGGAAGTAGGGTATCAGATAGAACATTTGCTGCTCATTGTACATTATTTCTGAAAATTAGAGTCTCTTGAGGCTTCTTTTCTGTTACTCTGGATCATGTCACATAGTTCTCCTTACCTCTTTCTAGATATGTTTTTTTTGTTGTTTTTGTTTTGTTTTTTGTTTTGTTTTAGTTTGTTTTTTTAGCTGAGCTGTTCTACTACCTGTTTGCAGCTCAGTGGCTGCTCATCTTGGATTGGGAATTGAACCAGCGACCCTGTTGCTCAGAGCTCGCACTCTTGAGCAAGCTCTTAGCCAACTGAGCCACTCAGCCGGCCCTAGATATGTTTTTCATCTGCACCAAGGGGATCAATCATAGTCTGGACTGTATGCTTTGAATGTGTTTGGTCATTAATTCCTTTGTTTCTTATTTTAGTGAATACAGCATTTTTCAGATATCTGTGGTCATCTTCTCTGTTGTGTTTGATTTAGGGGTCAGATAAAAATAGAGCTGATCTTGGCTTATGTTCATTGTGTTTGTGTCCGCCCCCCCCTCACCCCCCCACCCCCCGCCCCAAGTCTTCCTCTCCATCCTCAGTAAGAAACTTAGAGTTTTCTGCTTTACCTTAAGAGTAAAATATGGATTGCTAAGTTACTTCATCCCCTGGGAAGTCTTTATTTAACTCTCTCCATTATGTGCATATACGAATGCCTTTTATTTAAGAGATTTGGAATTAAATAAGAATTGCAGAGTTGTGAGCAGTGATGTTATAGGATGGTGCCCACCCTGTCATATCCTAGACAGGGTTTTCAGGGAGCTGGTAAACCTTTTGTATTGTGTGCAGACTGATTTATGAATGTGTTTTCATCATATCCTCAAAATGTGAAGAACAACTGGCCAAATTGAAAGAGAAGATTGAATAAGGAAAGATAAAGATGTTCATTTTCACCTTTCAGTAAAGTCATTCAACTCCTTGCTCCTAGGCCAACTCATTTGTGTCCTGGCTGCCTCCCAAACTGTGATTGTCACATTCCTGCCGTCCCCCTGCTGTTCTTCTCTTTCTGATCAACAGCAGTTCACTTCTCATTCTAGAAATCTGAGTGCATCATCCAGCACAAGTTAACATTTTAAAATCATTGATTTCATTATTTTTTTTTTCTTTATTAAGTGAGAGTCTGAGACAACTGTGTGTCTTTAAGAAAATTGAAAAATCTTCTATGGCCTGGCCCTGTCAGCTGACCATTGGTTCCAGTTTGTCTATAAGGATTGTGGCTTATAAATCTGTAAGTGGTGGGTGCACATTTTTTAAACAAATGTTACCTGGCAGATGAATATGCTTACATAAGGAACTAACAATTCATGTGTGGGTTATTCAGTACCATGATTACTGCTTTTCTAACTGCTCTCCCTGTTTATTTCATCTCTATTGAGCTTTTATGAAAAAGGCATGCTAGGAGAGGAAGCTGTATGAATTACCTCTGATGGAAGTTGATTCCCTCTTCTTTCCTTCTCTCCGTTGATAATTGATTGTTAATCATGAGTTCCAGGCCTTTATCTCTTTCTTTCCTTTTTTTTTTTAAAGAAGGAAAATGGAATGCATTAAGCTGGGTCATTGTCATATCATAGCAGAAATATAGGATACACACCAACAGAATTAAGAAGTTCACTTTTGAAAATTCAGTTACACCTAATTCTGTTATTAAAGGTATCTATGAAGTATCAAAAAGTATTGACTTGTTACTGTGAGATTGCCTTTTGCAAAACATGTACATTTGTATGTAACAGCACACTTTGAATGTCACCCAAAGCTCACCGCTCTAGGGGTATCAGCCGCTGTGTGTTTTGAGTTTTTTTGTTTGTTTGTTTTTGAGGACAGTGAAACTGGCCCTCATATGTGGGACCCGAACCGGGGCCGCTGGCTTCCCAAGCCAGCGTTTAACCACCGCGCCACTCGGCCGGCCCTGTAACAGCACACTTTGAAAAGCGAGTTGCTTTTGGTAATTATTTGTTGAAATTCCAGTTTGGGTACAAGTCGCTGATCCATGCCTCCACTGACCCTCCTTGCCTTTTTTATATAAATGTACAAAATAAATATATAAAAACATTTAAACATACAAAAACATGTTTTTATATATTCAAGTATTTTTTGTGCATTCAGGGACTTAATTCCAGAACACACTGTACATCCATGAAATCTTTGTAGATTTATCTTTATTTTGGGTTCCGTCAAGGCCTGCAGTAGTGTCCCTAAGAACTGAGAATACAGTCTCCTCCCTTCTTTCTATTTTTTTTCCCTAATTTTCTACTGATTTCTGAGTGCTGATAGACTACTCTCCCTTTCTTTATTGGGAAACTGTGGTAACAAGATATATGGTCCTCTTTTATTAGATAATCTGAGGATTTTGTGTAGCAAGTGTTTGAATATATACAGATATTCATATTTATCTGTGGATTACCCTGGGAGTTAAAAATGAAATGTAGAAAGAGTTATGAAATAAACTAAAATTTCCACAATAGGCAAGAGCAAACAAAATAATTGAGAGTAATTGTTTGTTTTTCCTGTAGAGACTATATTATATTTTCACCTTTTTTGATTGGAATCCTAGCTTTCTGTGTTTTCTCTTTATTTTTCTTTTGGAAATAAGATTCAACAGGGGAAAGCCAAAAAGTCTTGGACAGTTGTGGATGCAAGAACCTCAAGAAAAGAAGATATACAAAAAGAAACGGTTTATTGTTTGAATGATGATGATGAAACTGAAGTTCAAAAAGAAGACACTATTCAAGGTATGCCAATAAGAGTTTCCACTTTGGCCTAAAAGAGATTTTCTTAAGGTGATAAGAGGCAGACTGAGATTTGTTTATTATTTGTTTACAGCTATTTTTCAGTTCTAGAGACACAGGGCTTTGGAGGGACCATGAGACACTGGGCTCTTTAGCTCGTGTCTTGGGTCTCAGGCAAGATGGGTCCCAGGGTGTGCTTGGGTCTTCCATTTCTCTGAGTTTTAAGTGTCTCAACGGATAGGACTAATACTTGACTTTGTTTTAAAGTTTGAAATTTCCTAGCTAGGAAAGTGCTTATATTAGTGTGGCTGAAGCAAGTTTTTAAAAATGTATTCTATTTTATTTTTTACTTCCATGGCGATTATTTTTCTGAGTGCCAATTTTCGATCTTATACCCTGCCAAATGTGCTCCCTTCAGGCAATTTAGGGGATAAGAAAAATGATTTGTGTTTGTTATATTGCTTTATGTTCACTAGGATCTTTAAAGTTGTACCTATTTGATCTGTATAGTGTGTCTAGATGGCATCTCTGTCCAGGGGGCTTAAAAACCAGCTGAGAGCGTCTGAATGTTCAAGAGCTATAAGGTACCAAATGATGGTGAAGATAGAAACCAGGGTCTTTATATAAATTTATTGCTACCCAGTATAGTTTTAGTTTTCAAGCCTTGAAAAAAATGTCTTTCATCTGTGGCACTGTATTTTGGAATGTTTGTGAATATTTGTATGTGTTGTAGAGGCAGTGGGGGGAAATGGTTAAGGTGGTGGTGGTGGTTAGAGTTTCTGTCTTTCTCCTGATGAATTATGTATAAAAAGTAATCAATACCCTAGGTCTCTTAATTCTTCAATTCAATTCAGTAGTGTAATGCAGTTAAGAACATGAATTTTGGAGCCAGATGTGCGTTAGACTCATCACTCGCTAATCGTTGATCCTAGTATAATGATCCACCCACAGTAGGAAGAATAGCATGATGAAAGACAAAAGGCAAGGAAAGCAAATGGCCTTCTAACTAATATAAGGTAGTTGGGTTGGTGTGTTGGGCATATACAGAACAGTAGTGGAGTAGTGGAGTATCTAATAGATAACCTTTTTTTCTCTTGCAATCTTCACAACAGCCTAATGAAACAGGCAGTCTTGTTATTTTCATTTTATACATAAGGAAACTGAGACTGAAACGTATTCATTAGTGTATTCAAAATCAGACCGCTAACAACTAGCAGAACTTGAACCCGGGCTGCTGTAGTAGGAAGGGCTTTGAATGATAGGCTGAAGAATTTATCCTTAATTTTGAGAGCAGCATGGAACCAGAATGTCATTAGTACTGTGTTTTAAGAAGATTAGTATGACAGCTGGGTATAGGATGGATTGGAAGGAGAAGAGACTAGAAATGAGGATACCAGTTCTTTTGGTTGCAAACAAAGAAAGGGGCTCTGGTTATCTTAGGCAAAATGGAAATTTATTGGTGGAGCAATGGAGAGGGAAAGGTAAAAATTGTTTGAGTTCCAAGAGCCTAGACGTGTAGCTTTTCTGTCTTAAATTTTTTGCAGTTACCCACGTACTTCCTTTGCCTGTCCTCCACTCTCTGCCCTATAATATGTAGAGTTGTTTCTTAGACAGAGGGACTAGTATGTATGGGCAAAGGGATATGGTTATATGTTGTTGTCTGTTCAATACTTCTTGTTATGTACGAAAGTTAGTTGTTGATTTGCCCTTGAAATAGATGAACCAAAAAACACAAGATAGTTTTAATGAGAATTTTCAAGTTACCATTAAACGATTCAAGTAAGAAGATGTCTGATGACAGAGAAAAGTTAGAAAAAACATTTGGTTTAGATACCACTCTTAACTATATGCCCTATGTTTACCTGTTAATTTTTTTTGTGGGAATTTTTAGAAGAAACTTCTATAAAAGTACAATTTTTTTTTTAAATTAAATGCATGACCTTTACAGATTGACAGGAACAAATAAACACTGAGTCACACTGTGCCCTCCAATATTTGTTTCCTGGAATAAAGGTACATGTGCTTTTTTCCTTTCCTTTTACCCAAAGCCAGAATCCTTGGATTTTTGATGATCCTCCTCCCAACAAAACATATAGACTCGATATTGAAATAGCATGACCTTCTATAGAGCAGAAACCCTGGAACAGGTTTGGAGTTTTGTTTTTTTTAAGAAACGAAGAGCCTATACTTGTATGAGTAACCTAAGTAATGAAAAAGGAAAAAAAAAATAGTCCAATCCCAGAAATAAAATAAATTAAATGCAGAAAAATATCCAACTTATGAATTGTATGTTTCTAAATAGAAGAGTTCTGGCTTCTTCCATTAGGCATTTTTATGTCTCCAGCATGCATTTTTGAGAACATTTCGTTCTGAAAGTTTCCTATGGGCATTTTTTTCTCTGTGGGTCTTCAGGATTCTAAATAAATGTGTTCTTGTTATGTTTACAAATCGTGATTGTACTTTAGTCAACTGTGGTTTATCTTTGGAGGGTAACTAGTACATTACATTTGCTACATTCTTTTTTCCAGGCTGGATAATCATTAAGATATCTAGATGGAAGAATATGTACTTAAAAAACGCAATTAGCTTTTAATTGACTCTATATTGTATATGTTGTTTATGTATCTGCTGCTTTTCCCCCGTTGATCACAAGGGGCAGAAATTTGATTCCAGGGAGTAGTATGGGGAGGCTTGATCTGGAGTGGGCCTGTATGGTTAATGTACCTATGCAGAGGGCTAATTTCAGCTGATAGAAAATGAGGCCCAATGCGCCTAACAGATGCTCTTCTCTTGTTCTCTAGGGTTCCGCTATGGGAGTGATATCATTCCTTTCTCCAAAGTGGATGAGGAACAAATGAAATATAAATCGGAGGGGAAGTGCTTCTCTGTTTTGGGATTTTGTAGATCTTCTCAGGTACAGCACTTACTCTACTAATTGTAAACAAGCTAAGTGAGTTTTTCCTTGTTGTTTAATGAGGTGGTGTGATTTTCATGATTCCTTTTATTTATTTATTTTTTAAATTTTATTGAGGACTTGGGGGAGGGGAACAGACAAGTTGCTCTCCCTTTGTTCTTCAGTCTAGTTGTGGAGGACGTTGCTTCACTGGCCCATGTTGGTATCATCATTGCACTCTTCCCGGGTGAGGCAGATCGGTTGCTGGCCTCTGGACAGCCACTCACAGCGGCTGCCAGCCGCTCACTGTAGCCTATGGCAGCCCACTGCAGCAGGAGCTGCAGCTATGCCATCCCAGGGACTCACAGCAGCCCAGCTCCAGGTGGAGCTGTTATTCACCATCTTAGCTGTAGAGGGCAGTATCACTGGCCCTCATATGTTGGATCCGAACTGGGGCCGCTGGTGTCCCAAGCCAGCTCTTAACCATGCGCCACTCGGCCGGCACGTGATCAGTGCTTTTATTTATAATATATGTTTAACTCATTGTTAGTTTTTCAAAAATGTAGTCTCGGAGTTAGTGCCTCTATCTTTGATTTTTGAAGAGAAAAACCAAGATGTAGAGAAGTCAACATGAATCAGATGAATAGATTCAATTGAAAGTCTTTTCTTAGCTTTGCTGTCAGTCATAGCTCAGTCAGTGTAGCCTTACAGAAACAGTATCTAGTTCTTTGCTATTATATTTACTTTTTTGAAACTGTTATCTATAATGGAGTGTTTTATAGGAATAAAGCTCTAGCTGGGTTTTAAATGCCCATAGACTCTTAAAATACCATTGATTTACACCAGTCACCCTTCATCTCAGTGCCCAACAAAGATGTCTAAGATGTGGAACTTATCCTTAAGTCAAATGGTTTTTAGACACCAATACAGAGATACACAAAATAGACACAGTGGGAAATGCAGTAATTCACCGAGGGCCGTGGGATAACCTATACTATCCTAGAAAGGGTTCCTAAGGATTCCTGGAGATTTTAGATAAAATTGTTCTTGAGGTAGGCAACCAAAAAGAATGTATAAGTATAAAATGTATCTTTCAGCCTTTACAGGAATGAAAAAAAATTTTTTTTTGATTATAGATGAACTCAGTTGAGAATTGTAATAAAAATAAATATTATTCAGTATACTGGATTTGAACTTCCTCGTGTTGCTCAAGCATCTAGTCCCTGCATAATTCAGTGTTAGCGTAATGCATTGAGGTTAGGGAGAATGTTTTTCATGGTATGCCAAAACTGTTAGATACATTTTTAAGACTAGTAAGCTGGAAATTGGGAGGATTTACTTAAAGTTGATGTGATTTTAATGATGAGAATAAATATTTTTGGAAGTCGAGTCTCTAACAAAACAAATTACACTAACTATGCTTTTCTTAAAAATGAAACGACTCACTTTAGGGAGGTAATAAACTTAAACCTTACGGTTATTGATGGCAGTGCTTATGAGTCTTTTCAGTGAAACAGTTTACACTGAATAAAAGTTTATTCACTGAATAAAAGAAAACTTTTATTCAGACCTGTTTGTAGAAACTGGCATATTGGGAAAATGGTCTCCCTAATTCCAGACAGGCAAAAAAGACCGATCTTGTATGCCTACACAGCTAGGAGTGTAAGTTAGGGCTCAAAAAATTGAAATCACCTGTGCCAGGGTGAGAATGGGGCCTAGTTAGTTGAATGACAAAGCAAAAAAGAGTGAGCTGAACAAAAAGTACATTTTCCATTTTTAAAGATTTTTATTAACTTAAAGTTAACTTTTAAGTCATGAAGTATTTCTAAATCAACTTTTTGATTTAGAATTATTTTTATGTCAAGTACAATCTCAGACAGGCACAATAAATATAATCATAATAGCTATCATTTATTGAGTGATTAAAATATTTCAGTCTGTAATACTAAGCATTTTATATAAATTCCTAATTAATTCTTATTACGACCCTCTTAGGTAAGTGCCATTATATGTATTTTATACATTAGGAAACTGAGCTTCAGAGCTGTTAAGTAACTGAACCCAAGGTCACCTAGCTAGAAGGTGGTAGAGATGGACTTTGAATCAGGTCTCTCACTCCAAAGCCAATGCCATTGATCCCTTGTAACCTGCCCACCAGATGGACAGCCCATTTCTGAACAGTCTAATTTTACATACCTGCCTTCATGTACTATCTTAAATGCATACACATCATTTTAAGAGCAAGATGCTTTACATATTGACTAGATAGAGTATACACATGCACCTAGTAACGGACCAGTAATTACCTTTAAATTAATGAGATAACATATTTTTCCAAACTCCCTTAAAGTGAGGGTAACTAACATTTCTAGATTGAATTGATATGGAACTTTTCATTATATAAAATAGGTTTTTTGGTTTAGGGTATGTTTTTCCGTTTTTGAATTGTGAATTACTCTTTTAAATTTTCAAGAGTCCCTTCAATTTGTCTTCTTCCAAGCTGTCAGGATTCTGGGTATCTAATTATAGGATGGATAAGAATTTAGCCAGAACTTCTCCTAAATGGCTGGCTGTCTTTTGAAAAGTCATTTAGGTGCCTTAGCTCTTTTTTAATCAATCAAGAGCTATTATAGATTCTAATAGGAAAGCAAATAAATCTATATAAATGTAGCAAACTAAAAATGTAAGATCATTCCCATATTTCTTTAAATAATGGTTTTCAAGTGAGGAATGGACGTGGAGGTGGAAGGTGTTTGAATTATGTGGACCTCGCCCCCATGCCTTTGAGACTTCATCCTCTTGAGTTGCTGTTACTGTGAAAGTGCTCGTAATTTCACAGCTTTAGAGGTGGGAGGACACTGGACTATTCCAACAGCAGTTCCCCAGATGTACTGTTTGGATGTCACTCCAGACTTATTCACACTTTTATCCCTACTGAGGACACTTGTGCCCGGACTCTTTATTTTAGTTGCTACACATCCTTTAAGTCTTAATTTGGGTGTCACCACTTGCAGAAGCCACATGACCAAGCTAGATGCCCCCCTGATGTGCTCCTGTGGCACCGAGCTGTAATACTGAACTCTTGTATTCTGTCGCTCTATATGGTAGTACTGCACTGCAGCTAATTTCATTTTTATCTAAGCTCCTCAGGACAACACTATGTCCTGTTCATTTTTGTGTTTATAGTGCCCAGAACAATGTGTGACACATACTAGGTGCTCAGATATATATTGTGTTGAATTGAAACCCAAGTAATAAGTTGTTTCCAAAGTCTGTGAATGTTTTTCAGTAAGAACATTTTGAATAGGATTTCTTAGTAACGTATGGTATTATGGTTTTATGTTACTTATTTTGGATCGAAACCAATTTATTTCTCACTCTTGTAGGTCCACAGGAAATATTATATGGGAAATCAAGTTCTAAAGGTCTTTGCAGCAAAAGATGATGAGGTGAGTTGACAGTTGGTCTTTGAGGTAGTGCCACAGAATTGAATTGTCATTTTCTGGGAGTCGTTTGGGGCTTTTGTAGTTTTATTTTTAATTTTTTTTGGAGAGGGTAGGGGAATTGGGAGAGGGAAACAGTGTTGGAGAATTGGGGAGGGGGACCAGCCAAGTTGTTGTTCTTCAGTCTTAGTTGTGGAGGGCGCCAGTCGCCATCTGGCTGCCCACCATCGACAGCTCGTGGCCTCTAAGCTCAAGGTGCTGTGTTGCAATCTTAGTTGTGGGTGGGTGTAGCCACCATCCCATGTGGGTGTCAAACCAGCAGCCTTGTTGTTAATTAAGTGGAGCTTATGAGATAAGCAAGAGTATAAGGAAACTATGTTGCATGAGGACTTTCAGTGATTGCATGGAGAAGACTTGTGTAGGTAGGTAGGGGAGTAGGAGGGATGGCAAACACAACAGCCCTCTTCATACATCTAGAGGAGTATCAGATGGATAGAAATTAAACTGTGTTTCCTACCAGAGGGTAAACAGGTGGTAGTTTTGTTCAAGGTGAAGAATTCCATTGTCAGCAGGAGTATTATCCAACTGGATTGGTTCCTTGTGAAGTGGTCAGTTCCCCATTTCTGTAGGTTTCCAAGCAGAGTCTCTATTGCCAGCAGTCAGATATTGAGGAGGGAATTCCTTCATCATGTGGGTTGTTAAACTATTGTTTTTAACTCAGATATTCTGTGATTCCGTGAGTAATTTATTTTTAAAAATATGTTTTCTCTGAGCATAAGATTATTTTGTGTGTGTGTAGAAAATCTACACTTTTATGTGCTGATTTTGTGGCACCGTGTGGGCAAGGGGAGAAGAGAAAGGAAAAGAAATGGAGATTCAGTTGAGTTTCCCATATGTGTAGTATTGTGTTACAATGTAGCAGTCACTGAAGACCCCCATCCTTCCTTCCTTTAAATATCCCAGTCTGCTCTATCAAAGACATCCAAATAAAAACCTGCAAAATTGCAGGGCTGGCTGAGTGGCTCAGTTGGTTAAGAGCTTGCTCAAGGAGTGCGAGCTGAGCTCTGAGCAATAGCAGTTTGATGCCCAGCCCTAGCTGAGCTGCTGCTGAGCTGCCAACAGGTGGCAGGATGGCTCAGCTAAAAAAAAAAAAAAATTACATGACTGAAAAAAAAAAAAAATTGGAAGTAACCTCTTCCCCAGACTCCCACTGTGCTTATCTGGTCTCTCTTTTGGGACGTGTCAGGATGTATGCATTCTGTATTTGATAATATCTCATGCCTACTAGTACAGTGAGATCAGGGACTTACCTTTGTTTTCTTACAGGGACTAAGACAGTGCCTAGCAAAGAGTAGGCACTAAGAAATACTCCTTGAACTGAAAAGATAATGACTTTTCTATGAAATCTTTAGAGGATTTTGATGACGAGGTATTGAGGTCATAGGTTTTTAGTGGCAGAAACAGGAGTACACATAGATAACTTGGATAAAGTTTTGCTAAAGTACTAAGAAAAGTACAAAGTGTTTGGGGAGTTAGGGAGAGGGAGAAAGCTGACTAAAGCAAATCTGAAATGTAGAGGGTATCAATTTACTGAGCCTTGAAAATGGGTTAGAGGCTGGAGAGCCAGAGATTTGGAGCGGGCGTTCGAGCTAGAAAGAAACTGTGTGAATAAAAAGTCAGAGGAGGGGACATACAAGACTTGCCCAGAAGTAGTGATCAGCTCATGAGGCTTGAATAATGGACTTACTGGAGGATTTTATGGAAGGGAGTCAGTCACATTATCAGCTCTATGAACGGGGAGGAGGCAGAGTTCGAAAAGAACAGATGGATTTGAGAGATGGCATAGAAGTAGAATTGGTAGAGTTTGGTGAACACTTGAAGGTGGGGGGGTGAGTAAGGTGGCAGTATCAGAGGCTTTGGGCTCTGGTCCCGTTGCCTGGGAGGCGGTGTTAATGGAAGTGAGGAGTCGGGGAGGAGAAAGGGGGGAAAACAGGAAGTTTAATTTTCATTAGGAACAGTTGGTGCCACCTGAGGATAACCAAATAAGACATCTACCAGCTAGTTGGCAGTGTAAGTCTGGATCTTAGGAGAGTTCTAAAGCTGAAGATACCGATTTTTGATTCATCAACTCATCAGACTGGATAAAATCACTCCAGGTAGAGGTTTAGAGTAAGAAGAGGAGAGAAAGATCAAGAGCAGAATTTCAAGATTAGTTGGAAGAAGAAAAGAGCATAGGGGAGGAGTGGCCACAAAGTATAATAATCAGGGGAGAGTGTTTCTGCAGCCAAAAGAGAAAGGGTAGACAAAGGGGATATTCACGTGCTACTGAAAGGTCACACACAGGACACGATCCCAGGATTTAGCAATTAGGAGGCCATGGGTGACTTCACATGACAATTACAGTAAGAAAGTGGGGTCAGAAGCCGAATTAGATGGAAGAATAACTTCTTGGCTGTGAAAACAGCAAGACAAGTATTTCATGAAATTTAGAGGTGAAGGGAAAGCAAGATACTGATCGGTAATTTATGGAGGGAAGGAGGTGGGGAGAAAGGGAGAGAGAGAAAGATTTTGTCTAGGAAGGCTGAGACAAGTTTATTTAGAGGGTGAGGGTGTGAATTCGGAGAAGGAAGATTGGAGAGATAAGAAAGAGAATTTAGATAATCAAGTTCCAGAAGAGGTATAGTAAATGTGATCAAATGCAAATGTGGCCTGGAAGTTGTTGAGGGGAGGGGGCACTTTAAAAAAAATCTGAAGCAGCAAGCAAGTGGATAACTTATTTTAGGAGTATTTGGTCCTGTTTTGAAAATTATGCCCTGTCGGAATGTGTTAATGAATGCATACATCTTTCTCCCTAGGCGGCAGCAGTTGCCCTTTCCTCCTTGATTCATGCTTTGGATGAGTTAGACATGGTGGCCATAGTTCGATATGCTTACTGCAAAAACTCGAATCCTCAAGTTGGCATGGCTTTTCCTTATATCAAGGACACCTATGAGGTAAAACCCACAGGTTGTTTATTATGTTAATTAGTTTTTCCTTCAGTTTCTTTATTCTAAATAGTGCTTCTCAACTGTGAATGTGCGGGGAGCTCCTTAAAATGAAGCCTCTGGTTCTGTAAGTCTGGGATGGGGCCTGAGATTCTGCTTTTCTCACTAACTCCCAAATAATGCCACTGCTGCTGGCCTGTGAACCACGCTTTCGGTTGCAATGGAAGAGCATAATATATGTATGTAAAGGAGCTTCTTATTAAATCAAATCAGTGAAGGTTAATCATGGCCTTCTGTTTGCAAGTCTAGTGACCTCCTCTGGGTTTTCCTCCTCGACATCTCAGAACCTAATGGGAATCGAGATTACCTCTGTTTTCCCAATCGCCTTTGTCTACTATGGGTAAAGGTTGAGGATATGATTTTGCTATAATCCCTGTGAAATACAGTTTAGTTAGGGCTCTCCTAGTTAAAATACAGCCCTATATTCCTCACCATTTCCTGTTTCTCAAAGAACTTACTGTGGCAGAACGGGAAAAGAGGCGGCAAATGTCTTGACTTGCATGTCAACTCTCCAGTCACCTTGACTCTTTTCATTTGTAGTATCGGTCATGCATTTTGCAGGTATTCTCTGATAGTGTTTCTCTGAAGCATTTCTTTTATGTTTAATATTCTGTGTACTGTTTGCAGTGATGTACAACGAATAATGGCCAGCCAAGTTGTTGTTCTTCAACCTTCGTTATGGAGGGCGCCAGTCGCCATCTGGCTTCCCGTCGGCAGCTCGTGGCCTCTAAGCTCAAGGTGCTGAGTTCAGTCTTAGTTGCGGGTGGGCATAGCCCACCTATTGAACAGGCAGTCTTATTGTTACAGCAGCTGAGCCATCCTGCCACCTGTTGCCAGCTCAGCGACAGCTCAGCTCGGGCACAGTGTCACTGGCCCATGTGGGACTCGAACCGGCAGCCCTGTTGCTCAGAGCACATACTCTAAGCCAACTTCCAACCAGCTGAGCCACTTGGCCGGCCCAGCCGTCTGATTTTTGAAATAACTTTTGTTGTGCCACTTAAACAGCATTTGGGATCACTTTTATGTTTTCATTAATTTGGTTGTTTTTGCTTTGCCCTTCTTTCCTTCTCATTAGTGTTTAGTGTACGTGCAGCTGCCTTTCATGGAAGACTTGCGGCAATACATGTTTTCATCCTTGAAAAATAATAAGAAATGCACTCCCACAGGTGAGTTTGTCTCCATTTTGCTCACTAATTGGCTCTAAACACAGACCGTTCTTGGGAAATCACCTGTCTGCAGTCACTGGTTGGGGCCAGGGTTTCACAGGGTGGAATTAGTTAGGTCTGAATTACTTCCATGCGCAGTAATAATAAAGGTGGTTCATCTTGTGTGTTTTTCTGGCAGCAGGGATAGGTTTGCCCTGAACTCTCCGAGCACTCTCCCTAGTTTCCCCTCTGACTTAGGGCTTGTACCTGGGGAGCAGCTTGCCAGCAGTGGATGGACTTTCTCTAGTTGTGAGGTTTGCCCTTTGCTGAAGTGAATTGACATGGAGTGTGAAGCCTGTGACTTGAGCGTGTCCCACATAAAATATGTTGTGACGTTGAATTGAAAAGTGACTGTACTGGAGATTATCTTTCCTGCCTGCCCTTTCTTTGTAGTTTACAGTAACAGTCCAAGTCTCATTGTTCCTTCTTTGTACGAGTTACTTCGAGCTTGTTGAGAAAAGGCTTATTCAGCATCTGGCTGCAAACATCAGGGTGCTGCACAGAATGATTCTCACACACATAACAGATCCTGTCTTCTCGAGAGCTCCCAGTTGAAGACAGTTGTAAGAAAATAAAAGAGGGGGCCAAATGTAGACAACCTACCCAAAAAGAACAAACAGGATGAGTAGATGTTCTAGTTTACAAGTTTAAATCTCTGTCAGTGTAGGATTAGGGAATTGAGAGGTGAGTCTCAGAACTGGGGTCTCTCTGTGTTTCTTTGGTTAGACCATTTGGGAGCAGTGTGCAGTAGAAAAGCCAAGAATCAAATGGGCCCTAGAGCTCGTATCTTTACTGTCTTCTGGAAATGAGTCCCTTGGCATCAGGGTGGAGCCAGGCATGCACCTCAATGCACAGAAGCTGCCAGCGTGTTACTGTAGTCTGTCTCTTCCTTTGGATAATTCCAAACTTTAAACGAGTAGAACATTTAAAAGAGAACTCTGTTCAGAAATTATAGACATACATCGTTCGCTTAGGATCTAAAACATTCAGTATCTCTTGATCTGTTGGTTTATTTTTCTGGGAGCAGATGTAGTTTTGTTTGCATTTTCTCCATTGGAAAAATGGATCATTAAAACTGCTTGGCATAGTCCCCAAGTCGACGTTTATGTAGGGGTGTGCAGTGCCAGAGTGAGCTGGCCTGATACCAGCTGGTAGTGGCAAATGAAAACGGCAGGTCCCACCTCCTACTAGTGCCAGTCAGCTTAAGGTGACAATGGTTATGCCAGTACCCAAAACCTCCCCTGGAAAGGCCAAAAACGGGATAGAACTGTCTCACTCTAAACACCTGTACATTCTTTCATCTTGTAGTAACTGTACAAAGGAGTATTGTAGAAGGTGAAGAATAGAAGCATAATGGACTTTTTAGGAACCGCTTACCCTTTTCTACCTTTTGCCTACTGACTGTGAATGATCCAGAAATAGGATTTCAGCTTTTAACAGCTGAACTGCTTGCTGTCTGAGTCAGCAGAACCAGAGGTGCCCGTGGTAGTTTAAGTGGAAGCCTCTGGGGGAGAGCTGCCTTTCATCCACTCTGCTTTGAGCTGTACCATTTCTGCTGACTTGATAGATATTTACTGAGGAGAACTTGCTTTCTGCTTGGTGTTAGGAGAGACAAAGAAAAGGAAGTCATGCTTCTGCTCTCAGGGACCGTTATAGCGGAGTGGGGTCAGACATGTACGCAGTGTGCAAATATGCAGAACACCCGGAGCTCACCCTGAGCCTGGCAGGATATGAAGGACCCTGCTCGCTCCTGATAAGTTGGTGCACTCTCAAGTGACGTTAAATCCTCATCAAGTTAATGCTGCAGTACCAAAAGGGTTTCCTTTTACTCTTTTAAAACGCTTTCTCAGGCCGGCCGAGTGGCACAGTGGTTGGGAGCTGGCTTGAGATGCCAGCGGCCCCGGTTCAGATCCCACATGTGAGGGCCAGTGACACTGCCCTCTAAAAAAAAGAAGAAAAAAAAAAAATATTTCTTTGGGCTGGCCGAGTGGCATGGTGGTTAAGCGCTGGCTTGGGAAGCCAGCGGCCCCAGTTTGGGTTCCATATGTGAGGGCCGGTGACTCTGCCCTCAAAAAAAATAAATAAATAAATAAAATATAAAATGTTTTCTCCTTTAGCTAAGTACTAACTTTTCTGAATATGAATTCATTGAATACTAAATATTTTGAATTGCCATATACAAGACGGGTTTTGTGTGGCTGTGGTGCATTCCTTTGGAACAAACTCTTTTGCTTTTGATATGCTACCCCATTGTGAAAAGTTAACTGGATGGTAGAGCTGGAGAGGACCTAAGAGACCAGCTACTCTAAATAACTCTGCAAATAAGAAAGCTGAGACTCAGGTAAATGATGTGCATAACCCCAGGGTATTTTTGGCAGAACCAGGGCGGTATAACCTGCCAACATTGCTGCGGATGGAAAGCGTTTCTTTTCGTGAAAAGTAATGTGGGTAGTCATTTGTTTTTCCTGCCCTTTGTTTATCCTGTTGTAGAGGCACAGTTGAGTGCTATTGATGCTTTGATTGACTCCATGAGCTTGGTAAAGAAAGATGAAGAGGAAGGCACAGTCCAAGACTTATTTCCAACCACCAAAATCCCAGATCCTCAATTTCAGCGATTATTTCAGGTAAGAAAGGAAAGATGAACCAATCACTTTTTCTTAAATGAAAGAGAATTGAGTGAAAAGTTAGGGTAATTGGCCAATCCCGAGCAAATGTTCTCATCCTCTGAGGGCCTCAGTTGCTCTATTCAATGGATGAATAACACCTTCTTCTTCCCACTAAGAAAGAAAGATACTCTGAGCTTTTAGAAAGAAAAAAGTAAAGTTAGAAGCTTTTCAATTTTTTTTTCTGGAGAAAACCTATTGTTTTCATTAAAAAACAAAAGGGCTTAATAAAAAGCAGATTCTTTGATGCTTTTTCCAGGCTTTTCTGCTCTATTTTATACAAATCAGGCTTTTGTTTGTTTTTTTTTTTAGATCCAAATAGAGTTTTTATGAACTGCCTAATAATCACTATTTGGGAAGAAGTGTTCCAGAGCCACATTTGTCAAAAATTTCATAATTCAAGGTAGCGGAGAGGCCAGATAAGGAGGTTATAGTATGAAGTTACTAAAGAGTAACTGAAATACAGAAAAATATAAATTATGGATTTCTGAATCTTGGGCCAAAGGAATTGGAATGTGGGGCCTGGATTAAGGGAGACTGGGGAAGTTGACAGGAGAGCTGACTTATACTGAGGAAGGGAGGGGTACACCAGGGCTGAAGGGGAAGGACTAGTTACTGAGGAAGGGAGGGGTACACCAGGGCTGAAGGGGAAGGGCTAGTTACTGAGGAGGGAGGGGTACACCAGGGCTGAAGGGGAAGGGCTAGTTACTGAGGAAGGGAGGGGTACACCAGGGCTGAAGGGGAAGGACTAGTTACTGAGGAAGGGAGGGGTACACCAGGGCTGAAGGGTAGGGACTAGTTACTGAGGAAGGGAGGGGTACACCAGGGCTGAAGGGTAGGGACTAGTTACTGAGGAAGGGAGGGGTACACCAGGGCTGAAGGGTAGGGACTAGTTACTGAGGAGGGAGGGGTACACCAGGGCCGAAGGGGAAGGACTAGTTACTGAGGAGGGAGGGGTACACCAGGGCCGAAGGGGAAGGACTAGTTACTGAGGAGGGAGGGGTACACCAGGGCCGAAGGGGAAGGACTAGTTACTGAGGAGGGAGGGGTACACCAGGGCCGAAGGGGAAGGACTAGTTACTGAGGAGGGAGGGGTACACCAGGGCCGAAGGGGAAGGACTAGTTACTGAGGAGGGAGGGGTACACCAGGGCCGAAGGGGAAGGACTAGTTACTGAGGAGGGAGGGGTACACCAGGGCCGAAGGGGAAGGACTAGTTACTGAGGAGGGAGGGGTACACCAGGGCCGAAGGGGAAGGACTAGTTACTGAGGAGGGAGGGGTACACCAGGGCTGAAGGGGAAGGACTAGTTACTGAGGAGGGAGGGGTACACCGGGGCTGAAGGGGAAGGACTAGTTACTGAGGAGGGAGGGGTACACCGGGGCGGATGGGGAAGGACTAGTTACTGAGGAGGGAGGGGTACACCGGGGCTGAAGGGGATGGACTAGTTACTGAGGAGGGAGGGGTACACCAGGGCGGAAGGGGAAGGGCTAGTTACTGAGGAGGGAGGGGTACACCAGGGCGGAAGGGGAGGGACTAGTTACTGAGGAAGGGAGGGGTACACCAGGGCTGAAGGGGAAGGACTAGTTACTGAGGAGGGAGGGGTACACCAGGGCTGAAGGGGAGGGACTAGTTACTGAGGAGGGAGGGGTACACCAGGGCGGAAGGGGAAGGGCTAGTTACTGAGGAGGGAGGGGTACACCAGGGCGGAAGGGGAGGGACTAGTTACTGAGGAAGGGAGGGGTACACCAGGGCTGAAGGGGAAGGACTAGTTACTGAGGAGGGAGGGGTACACCAGGGCTGAAGGGGAGGGACTAGTTACTGAGGAGGGAGGGGTACACCAGGGCGGAAGGGGAAGAGCTAGTTACTGAGGAGGGAGGGGTACACCAGGGCTGAAGGGGAAGGACTAGTTACTGAGGAGGGAGGGGTACACCAGGGCTGAAGGGGAAGGACTAGTTACTGAGGAGGGAGGGGTACACCAGGGCTGAAGGGGAAGGACTAGTTACTGAGGAGGGAGGGGTACACCAGGGCTGAAGGGGAGGGACTAGTTACTGAGGAAGGGAGGGGTACACCAGGGCTGAAGGGGAGGGACTAGTTACTGAGGAGGGAGGGGTACACCAGGGCGGAAGGGGAAGGGCTAGTTACTGAGGAGGGAGGGGTACACCAGGGCGGAAGGGGAAGGGCTAGTTACTGAGGAGGGAGGGGTACACCAGGGCTGAAGGGGAGGGTCTAGTTACTGAGGAAGGGAGGGGTACACCAGGGCTGAAGGGGAGGGACTAGTTACTGAGGAGGGAGGGGTACACCAGGGCTGAAGGGGAAGGACTAGTTACTGAGGAGGGAGGGGTACACCAGGGCTGAAGGGGAAGGACTAGTTACTGAGGAGGGAGGGGTACACCAGGGCTGAAGGGGAAGGGCTAGTTACTGAGGAGGGAGGGGTACACCAGGGCTGAAGGGGAAGGACTAGTTACTGAGGAGGGAGGGGTACACCAGGGCTGAAGGGGAGGGACTAGTTACTGAGGAGGGAGGGGTACACCAGGGCTGAAGGAGAGGGACTAGTTACTGAGGAAGGGAGGGGTACACCAGGGCTGAAGGGTAGGGACTAGTTACTGAGGAGGGAGGGGTACACCAGGGCGGAAGGGGAAGGGCTAGTTACTGAGGAAGGGAGGGGTACACCAGGGCTGAAGGGGAAGGACTAGTTACTGAGGAGGGAGGGATACACCAGGGCTGAAGGGGAAGGGCTAGTTACTGAGGAGGGAGGGGTACACCAGGGCTGAAGGGGAAGGACTAGTTACTGAGGAGGGAGGGGTACACCAGGGCTGAAGGGGAGGGACTAGTTACTGAGGAGGGAGGGGTACACCAGGGCTGAAGGGGAGGGACTAGTTACTGAGGAGGGAGGGGTACACCAGGGCTGAAGGGGAAGGACTAGTTACTGAGGAGGGAGGGGTACACCAGGGCTGAAGGGGAAGGGCTAGTTACTGAGGAAGGGAGGGGTACACCAGGGCTGAAGGGGAAGGGCTAGTTACTGAGGAGGGAGGGGTACACCAGGGCTGAAGGGGAAGGGCTAGTTACTGAGGAGGGAGGGGTACACCAGGGCGGAAGGGGAAGGACTAGTTACTGAGGAGGGAGGGGTACACCAGGGCGGAAGGGGAAGGGCTAGTTACTGAGGAGGGAGGGGTACACCAGGGCTGAAGGGGAAGGGCTAGTTACTGAGGAGGGAGGGGTACACCAGGGCTGAAGGGGAAGGGCTAGTTACTGAGGAGGGAGGGGTACACCAGGGCTGAAGGGGAAGGGCTAGTTACTGAGGAGGGAGGGGTACACCAGGGCTGAAGGGGAAGGGCTAGTTACTGAGGAGGGAGGGGTACACCAGGGCTGAAGGGGAAGGGCTAGTTACTGAGGAGGGAGGGGTACACCAGGGCTGAAGGGAAGGGCTAGTTACTGAGGAGGGAGGGGTACACCAGGGCTGAAGGGAAGGGCTAGTTACTGAGGAGGGAGGGGTACACCAGGGCTGAAGGGGAAGGGCTAGTTACTGAGGAGGGAGGGGTACACCAGGGCTGAAGGGGAAGGGCTAGTTACTGAGGAGGGAGGGGTACACCAGGGCGGAAGGGGAAGGGCTAGTTACTGAGGAAGGGAGGGGTACACCAGGGCTGAAGGGGAAGGGCTAGTTACTGAGGAGGGAGGGGTACACCAGGGCTGAAGGGGAAGGGCTAGTTACTGAGGAGGGAGGGGTACACCAGGGCGGAAGGGGAAGGACTAGTTACTGAGGAGGGAGGGGTACACCAGGGCTGAAGGGGAAGGGCTAGTTACTGAGGAGGGAGGGGTACACCAGGGCGGAAGGGGAAGGGCTAGTTACTGAGGAGGGAGGGGTACACCAGGGCTGAAGGGGAGGGACTAGTTACTGAGGAAGGGAGGGGTACACCAGGGCTGAAGGAGAGGGACTAGTTACTGAGGAAGGGAGGGGTACACCAGGGCTGAAGGGGAAGGAATAGTCCAGTCCTGGAGTCACTTGGTAACAGCGGGACACAGGCTTCTTTGCACCCCCAAAAGCTGGGAAAAAAAAATCATGAGTATCTTTTTCAGACAGACTTCCCACCGAGGAGTCGAGGGCCTGTTCCTGTGGAGGGTGGGGGGGCTGTCTGATGGAGAGACCATTGATTGTCTCTTTTGACTCATTTCTCAGAGCATCCTTAACTAACTCAGGTCCATATTGGGGCCTGTTGTAACTCTGAGGGCTCATCTACGTAAGAGAAATTGCCTGGTTTCTTTTTGATATTTGTAATTCCTTTAAGTAGTAGGAAAAAAAAAACCCAAAACTTTTGTTCTAAAATTAGAAATACAAAGCTTAATATATAAAGGCCTGGTTCAGTGAATACCTTAGTATTCAAAATGTAACCAAGTCTAAATTGCTTGTATAAAATCCTTTGGTGTTTTTGACAAGTGGTCTTGAAGACCCAAAAGGCTTTGCTATTTGTAGGGAAAGGAGGAGCAGACCAGTTGGTATGGAAAGCATGCAAAACAGGTTGCTATGGTGAAAAGTCAAACTTCTAATACGTGGCAGATTTGTTCAGGGTGGTTTATGTTTATTTTCAGTAAGTGTTTCTTGGATTAAGGAGTAGATACAAGAACACAGGCATTGTTATCTTTCAGAGCTGTAAGAAGTAGAAACTTTGAGTTTTACAATTTACCAACTTCGTTTTCTTTTGTGGGGGAGAGTTTTTAATATGGCTTATCTGTATAAAGAAGTATCATTGCTAGGGCATTTATAAATTGAATTCACTGTTTTTAAAACAAATACTTATCGAGTACAAACCATGTGCTGTGGGCTAAAGACACTTGAAAGGACCCCTCCAGAGAAATGAGAGGAGTAGTAGAGACATAAAATCAATAGATGCAACAGTGGTGGGTACAAAATACTGTGGGAATAACAAGAGAGATTTTTGCAAATGAGTGACTTAAGGAATGTGTCACTGAGGGAAAAAAGGGGATTCGTGATGTGACAAGGGCATGTCAGGAAAAAAGTGGCATATGCACAATCATGGAAACATGAGGAAGTGTGACGATGTATTTAGGGAACCACGAATCGTTCCAGGGGGCTGGAGAATTGGCTGTATGGGAAAGTAATCGAAAAAGTGGCAGGATAGAAAAGTAGCCTTTGGATTTTATTCTATAGGCAATGGGTAATCACGAAAGGATTCTGTCAGGAGGTGAGTGACCAGAGTTTTAGGAAAGAGCTCTGATGGAGCACAGGAGATGGACTTGAGACCGGTTAGGGAACTTGCAGCAGCCCACGTGAAGGCTTGAATGAAAGCAGTGACAGAGAGAGTGGAGAGGAGGAAATTTAGAAGGGAGAGTAGCTGTGACTTCAGGGGTTAGATGGTGGTTGATGAGGAATTGAAATAACAAGATCCTAGCTTGGCTGACTGGAAGGATGGTGGCACCATTGATTATGATGAGACATATAGACTGAGTAGACAGAAAAGGTAATTCATTTCCTTTTGCAAGTGTTAAATTTGAGGTATCTGTTGGCTATCCCAGCATAGACACCCAGTTGAAAGTTGGAAATCAGGGTACAGAGCCCAGAAGAGCATTCAGGACTAGACATATAGATTTGAGAGTCTTCCTCATTTAGGGAGGAACAGAAGTGAATGCCGTCACCTGGGAGAGTATGTCGAGTGAGAACAAGAGAGAACAAAGTCTCTGAACATTAAGATGTGAGTGGACATTTAGGGATAGACATAAAAAGAAATGCTTTAAAAAAAAAGAAATTCCAGCCTCCACCCCCCACCCTACCCCCAAAAAAAAAAGTTCAATGAGGTAGGATGAATTAGGAGAAACTAGTGTCTATGGAGGCACAGGAAGAGAAGAGTGTCCAGAAAGAAAGAATCACCACTCAGACGTGGCATATTGGTGAGTAAAGGAGCATATGGCAAAGGGCCTTTGGGGTTTGTAGTTAGTTACATCTGAGGACTCTGACGGCCCAGCGTCAGCGGAAGAATTGGGACGGAGCCAGGTTCAGTGCTGGAGGAGAAACTGAGGCAGGGGAAGAGAGGGAGGACTGAGTAAACTATAGGAGGATGTGGAACTCAGGAAGACTTGCTTTTTAGATGAAATATTTATTACTGAGGGTAAATGAGCCAAGAGTAGAGGACAGAAAGACATTAATAATTTGTTGGCAGGAGATTAATTTATTTCTAATTTTAGAAAGAAAAGCTGAAAAATAGATCTTTTGTCAGTGTACAGTTAAAACTGCCTTTACATAATTGATACAGTTGCTAAAATCAACATGCTACTAACTTATGAGTTAGCCATGTGGCCTGCAGTTTTTTTCTCTAGTCTTTCAAATTGTAAGAATCACAATTGCTTACAAGAGAAATAAGTAGATTGAGGACTAATCCTCAGCTTCCAAGCCACTAAAAAGTGTCATACATTCTTATAAATGAGTTGGGATATTTTTATTGAATTAATTGTAGAAGTATTCCACTTAGCTTTATCTAAAACGCAACTTTTAAGAAAATACTATGAGAGATTGATGCTTTAGAGCATCCCTTGTAGTTTGTTTATGTCTGACTTCCGGATGATGACACTGTTGGAAAGAACTGCTGTTCCATAATAACTGTATGAACACTGTCAGAGTTCATACTGAAAGTCTGGGATGTTTTTCAGTGGGGAGCCTGGGTAGGGTATGTGTCCATGGTTTGTTCTAGTTCTTTTCCAAAAAAAGTGTCAATGTCAATTGAATATCAAATAGACTTCCAGAGTGTGAAAGGTAGTCTGCTATGTGGAGTGTCTGATTACTGCTTCCATCGTTAGGGCTTTCTAAGCTGTTTTAGGTATTTTAATGACCTGAGGGAGAACGCTGTGAATTAAAAATTATGCAGAGGAAAGTTGGGGGTAGATTCACAGGGGCTTGGGATCATTTTGGTTTCCCCTTTTGCTTCCCTTTAAATAGGCCTGATGTGGGCCGGCCGAGTGGCGCGGAGGTTAAGCGCTGGCTTGGGAAGCCAGCAGCCCCGGTTCGGGTCCCACATAGGAGGGCCAGTGACACTGTCCTCAAAAAAAAAAAAAAAACAAAAAAAAACCTAACAGTAAATAGGCCTGATGTTATTGATGCTCAAGGGAAAGTCAAGTAATTAGGAAAGGGGAGAACAGGAGTCCAACTCTGAAACGAGTGAACGTGGCATGGGGGAGGAAGACTTGCAGGTGGTGGATTGAAGCAAGGGAGTAGCACATGAAGTTTCTAGAAGAAGTCAGTACTTAATTCCTACCTCAGGAGGTGCTGAATTTGTAGAACATTGACTCCTGGATGATATTTACTATTTAAGCCTAAGTGTCTTTTATTTCTTAGAATGGAGACTTCTAGCTTACATTTCTACAGGGTAGGAAAACAGTCTATGGGGCGGTATAAATCATATACATTAAAATAGGCAACAGTATTTTGAGATTACAGGAGCTGTATAACTCTCTGGGTTTTCTTCAGAATTGCTAATGTATAAGTTGTTTAAAGGTGGCAATAGCAGGAGCCCTGTTCTCCAATCCACTCTTGGAATTGATTCTCTGGCAATCCAAGGAAACATCAGTGAAGTGATAGTTTCATTTTTTCCTCTTTCTCAGTGATATCTGACCCTTTTGCTTACCTTCTTGTACTCCTTTTAGAGTATTGACTTTTCTGGGCAGAAACCAGCACTGCCAGGGCCTGGTAGTGGACTGAAAGCAGTACATACAGGTGACTGAAGGGCAGTGGTTTGCTGGCCAGATTTCCACTTGTGAAGCAGTGGAGGGCCTGCCCTGACCTTGACTGCGGCCCCACTCTTGATGCTGCTTCCTGACACCTGTGCCAACAGCCAGAGAGTCCCAAGAAGGGGCACTGCATTCCTTCAACCAGTGTTCGTTAAGTGCACATTATGTGCCAGGCAGCATTTGCAGCACTTGGAATTCAGCAGAAAACAAGACAAACAAGATCTCTACTTTTCAGGGGGAAGGTTAGGTAATAAACAAGTAAACTAAACAATCGATAAGGTAATTTTAGATAATAAATTCTGAAGAAATGTAAAACAAGGTGAATGATAGAGAATAACTGCGTGGTGGGAAGCAGGGTGAGGGGCTCTTTCATATAGTGTCAGTGAAAGCCTGTCTGAGGAGATGAGACTTGAGCAAAAACTGGGTGATAAAAAGGGGCCAGCTCTGGTGAGATCTTGGGGCAGGCAGAGAAGGCAGAGGGGGCGTTAAGTAGAGGACTCCAAGCCTGGAAGGGGCTTGGATGAGGGTGAAACAGAAAGAGCCCAGGCTCGCTGGACTGTGGTAAGGAGGGTGGCAGGTGGCATGATAAGGGAGGCATGCAGGGGCTACGTAATGTGTGGCTTTAGCATGTGGTAAGGAGCTTGTTTTAAGCTGCCTAGTTAGGGTAGAACAGTGAAAGTGGATGCAGGGAGACCATTAGAAGGGAGTGC
Organism: Aselliscus stoliczkanus; assembly: GCA_033961575.1. Taxonomy (NCBI): domain Eukaryota; kingdom Metazoa; phylum Chordata; class Mammalia; order Chiroptera; family Hipposideridae; genus Aselliscus; species Aselliscus stoliczkanus. The sequence goes on from CM066731.1 coordinate 158,437,028, forward strand.
GGTAGCCCACAGGAGAAGGGATGGGGCCTGGACAAGAGCGGTAGTAGTGGAGATGAACAGAAGCGATTGGCCTGGTGCAGAATGGCCCACACCCGCACTCCAGGGAGGTTCCGGACAGACCAGTATCCCCATGTGTTCCACAGATTTCTTCCTGGGACCCACTGAGCATGGGCAGCTTCACCACACACAGTTTTCTAAGGTTAAGCAAAGGAGAAAGCACAGTATCGTGAAGGGAAGTAAAGGATTATAACCCAAAAGTTATAATCCCACATTGTCAGAGGCTCTTCGAATTATGGTCTTAGGGAACCTTGTGTATTCTCCAAGTAGTTAAGTATTGGCCTCTTTTTTATCAGATGAGGCGCCTTTCCAGAAGGCCTTCTTCAGCTGCCAGTGCTGCTAGGCTAGATCTGTTTTACAGTTGGTTGGGACATTATCCATGTTCTGCTAACCAAGGGGTTTCTGGGCCAACTCTCTGTTCTCATTCACATGTGGTAGGAATCAGAACCCTCCCAAACTAAATACGGAGGATCCCTGATCAGAAAAGTATAATGGAGCTATCTGTGGTGTCCACATCTGCATTTTAAAATCCATACTCCTTTTCCACAGTGTCTGCTGCACAGAGCTTTACATCCCCAGGAGCCTCTACCTCCAATTCAGCAGCATATTTTGAATATGCTGGACCCCCCCACAGAGGTGACAGCTAAATGTCAGATTCCTCTCTCTAAAATAAAGACCCTTTTCCCTCTGACTGAAGCCATCAAGAAAAAGGAACAAGTGACTGCTCAGGACATTTTCCAAGACAAGTAAGTACTCGCTGTAGCTGCATTTGACATTGGAGTACTTGAGGCTGGTGCTAGTCGTGGAATGAAGGATTGCAAGTGGGTTTGTGGAAGCACAGAGGCCGGACGAAGAAACCTGTTGGTATTTGACCCTTGCCTTGAAAACCCGGGGTTCTCATGTCTGTTGTAAGTATAGTTTATCCTTGCTGCTCACTTGGATGTAGAGCTACCTGCTGGGTCATTTTTTTATCACATTCCTAGTGAATTATATAGAGAGTAAGGCTAAACAGTTTTTAATACCTAAAACTACAGATTTTACCATTTTTAAAGTAGGGTTTAAGTTCTTAGGTTTTTAGGTTGGGAGGTTAGGTGTCAGGAAAATACCAGTGATATTTTTGGAGGACAAGTGAGGAGAATGAAAAACCTGGCCCTTCTGTTAAGCTATTACTATTCAGTGACATACTTAGTTATAGCATCAGTGGGGTATTTAAAGATTGCAGAATGCTTTTCATACAACCTTTAAATCAAACTTTCAGGTAGCTCTTTTTTTCTCTCATCAGATGCCTTTCAAAATCTGTATCAATTTCTATTCAAAGCAAAGCAAAAAGAAACCGTAAGAAATTGGTTTTGGTTATCCAGAACCTTTTGGGTGTATAACATTGACTTGACCAGGATTAGGTTTGGTTATTGGCGACTTTTTCCCCAAAATCAAAATGATCTATTCATGTTTTTAGGTTGCATTCTGAGATCCAGGTTTAGACCACAATTTTTATTTCCTTCCCACAACTGTATCTTTATTAACAAGCTTATTATTTATAAATACTGAGTAATTTCTAGAAAACCTTCACAGAGTTCTGTATTTTTCAATTTAGTTGTCTTCCAAGTTGAATACAAAGCTTTGTGCTCTCTCTGGCTTTTAAGAAGTCAATACCGTTTGTCAGAATTGAAGAAAAAAAAAAGTCATGGGATTGACAGGTTCTGTCATGTGCATTCCTAACACATCCTGCAGTTTTCTGTTTCTCCGTAGTCTCTCATGCCCTCTTCTATGTAGGAAGACTGTCACTAAAAGTCACCTTTCCTCTGCTACCCTCATCCACTTGTCCCCCTCTGGATTGGTATTTTGAACAGTTCAATACAATCCTGAGTCCCTTTCTTCCCAGAACAGCCTTGCTTTAGCCTCACTGCAGTCATCTGGCTATTCTCACTCTGGGTGGTGAAGCTCCAGTTCATGATCTTGATTACCTTCTGCTGTGGTGGGAAAGAAAGGGGTCGTTGGCCCCTGTTCACGTTGATTAAATGTGAATTAGTTGGTTAAAAAGAAAACCCCACCACACAGACCCGGAAGGCTGCTGTTCTTTGGTCTGATGCCTGCTGTGCTTACACCTCAGCTCTGATCCTGCCCCTCCTGCAGGAAGTGGAGAGCCCTGGCCGTTCTTTGTTCTTGGCCCCGTCCTGGTTTGCCACAGCCCAGTGACCTGTCTAGGGCCTGAGGATGAGCTCACACACTCCTACTCCTCACACTCCAGTGCTCTGCCCTTTCTTCAGAAATCTTAGAACTTCAGAAAGGTTTTAAGAACTGCAGAAGTGATGCATTTAACAACTAATTATGGAGTACCTCCTGGATTCAAGAAGAATGACTCAGTCCCTTTTGGAAGATTCTGAAAGCCCTTAATTCTTCTAAGGCTCCAGTCAGCTTTAGAGGTAGTCTCCTCCCTGAGGAGAAAACAGTTGCTGATAACTAGCTGTTTTTGTGTATATTCAGTGTCGCTCTATTGAGGGTACATATTTCTAGTGTAGGGGTGAGGGGCTAAGATTGTGGGGTAGGAAAATGTCTGGTCAAGAAGCACCAGAGGCCAAGACAAGAGCCCTGAGTGGGGAATCACTAGTTTTCATTTCAGATTTTGTCAATCTTGATCAGATTTTGGTTAAATAAATTTACCTTTATGAAAGTTTCTCCATTTAAAAACAGCCTCATCTCGAGAGATATTTGTTAACAATGAAATCACAGATACTAAAGCACTTTGAACTATTTGGAGGGAAGGCAATAGTCAAAACCCAAAGCAATAATAATATCATTATTAATGAAAACATTGACCACTTGAGATCTATTCCTGCTAAACCTGTTGAATCTCTAGTGTTAGAAGTGATTTCTTTATTTCAGGAGGGTAAGAGCACGTCTGACATTGTAGTCCAAAAACGTACTAAATATTATCCTTTTATAAAATCACTGTTTCCCTTAATGTTGCTGCACCCTGTTGAAATTAAAATATCATCTCATCTCTCAGACAGGGAACTTGCCTGAGAATTAGGACATCTGAGGTTGAATCCTGCTTGTGCAACTAGCTCATAAGGTGATCTTGATTTTTTTTTTTTTTTTTTTGGTTTCTATCCGGATAGTCTGAAGTTTTCTACTTTTTCAAGTCCCCTAAGAAGACTCCCTGCCACTTGCTTTCAGTAGCCAGCTTCACCTGGTTACTGGTTAACAGTCAGATGGTGTGAGTTGGTTCCCTTGCTTTACATTGTGACCTTAGGCACAAGTTGCTTATTCTCATGATCAAGTTGCGTTGACTTCCTCATGAGTAAGTAGGGATAATATGAATATCTGTCACATAGTGTTCTCATGAGGGTTAATTCAGTAATACATGCTGTTCATATCCCTAGAACCCAGCACAGTGCTTTACACACATAGTACAAATAGTGTTTGTGAGGAAATAAATGATTTACAAAACCCTAGTCATGTTCCTGGCACATTTGCGATGATGGTGATGGTGATGATTTTATAGAGAAAACAGAGACCAGTAATGGGAACTCCTCAGTTTTTTGGCCCATCTCGTCTAAGAACACACCTGTATTGCTTCCACCTTTACTTTCCTGTCTCAGTGGAAGAGGGTACGTCATCCTGTCCCCAGTTAATCCTTTCACCTATGAGATGCCATCTTCTGTCTCTTCTGGAACCTTAGCCCACTAATAATTTTTTTCCCCTCTGTCTGTATTTTCAGCTTCTCCCTCTGTACCAGCTCCTTACCCTCCACACATAAACATTTTATTTCTTTCCTCTACAACAGAATAAAATAATAGCCCCACTTCCTCCCTCTAATTACTGCCTGCCACCTTTCCTTCCATCAGCCAAGCTAATTGGAAGAATAGTCGACACTGCTTCTTTTCCCAGCACTCATTGGCATGGTTCGTGCCCCCACGGCTTCCTGGAACTGGTCTTCCAAAAGACACTGGCTGCTGAGTTAAGTTCCGCGTGGCAGTCCGTTTCCTTCCTCACCTCTGTGTAGCACTTGTCATCGTCAGTTATTTTTTGCCTCCTGGAACTCATGTATCTTCCTTCACTTCAGCTTCTCCGGGATTTTCTATCTAAACCATTGACAGCTCCCGCTCAGATTGCTCTGGGGGCTGCTGTTCTCTCCCCACCAGCCTTAAATGTTGATGTTCTGTGGGACTGTTCTTCCGAAAGAGCTGACAGCTACTGGACACAGGTATGTGCTGAGTGCTTTTTTCACATGTGTTACCTGTTTGGGTCCCCTTGACCATTCTGTGAAGTAGGTTCTCTTATTAACCCCATCTCAAAGCTGAGGACACTGAGGCTTAGAGAAGATGAGAGACTTGCCCAAGATCATACATAACCGGTTACATGTTGGAGAAAGGATTTCAATGCAGGCAGTCTGACCCTATGATGCCATAGTGCCTTAGCAATGCATGTTCTAAGACCTTTTATTATTTCACATTACAACTTTCCCAAAACTACTAAACACCTGTCCATCTAACGTATTTCCATCCTATCCACCGAATTTCTTAAGTGTCTGTTCATTAATCCAGAAATCCAGACTTCATCACCTGACTCCTTCCGAGTTCCTTTCAAACCCTCTTCTTGCTATTATTCCTTGTTTCAGTGAATGATACCTGCTTTTCCAGGGAGTCATCACTTCTCTTTACTTTCCATATCTAATTGGTTTACCAAGTTGTATTAGATTTACCTCAAATCTACTCCTTTTGCTTCAGATTAGTATAGTAGCTAACAGCGTTGATTTTTGGAGTCAGACAAATGTGGATCAAACCCCAAGCATTTCCTTTTAATAGTGGTTAAAATTGGCAAGTTGCTCTGTGCCAAGTGGAGATAACAAATACCTGCCTTCCGGAGACTGTGTAGGAACGTGGTTACAAGTTCAGGGTTAATTGTGGACCCCTTACTAACTGTGTGCTTTAGACAAGGTCAGGCCCTTTTGCTTTTCTTTTTTTTTTTTTTTTTTTTTTTTTTTTTTGAGGGCAGTGTCACTGGCCCTCATATGTGGGACCGAACCGGGGCCGCTGGCTTCCCAAGCCAGCGCTTAACCACCGCGCCACTCGGCCGGCCCTCTGGTCAGGCCCTTTTGAACCTTGGTTTGCTCATTTGTAAAAGGACAATAATAATAACTAATTCATAGGTTTGCTGTGAAGTTTCACTGAGATATTTTAAATAAATATGCTTAGCAGAGTGACTAGCATATATGGTAAGCATTAAAAAACAGTTAACTCTTATTAGCACCACCCAATGCCATTGCTTTTAAGTAGGCCTCAATTTAGCCTGCTTCACTGAGATGATCCCTTAACTGATTTCCGTCATTCCAGTCGTACACCTTTCCAGGCCATTCGGCATTCTGCTACCTGAATGGTTTTTTTAAGAAACAACTCTGATCACATCACTCCCTTGCTAAAATTCTTTAATGCAATGATTCTTCGTGTGTGTGTGTGTGTGTGTGCATGCGTGTGCGTGTGTGTGTGTGAGAGAGAGAGAGAGAGAGAGAGAGAGAGAGAGAGCGCGCGCCTTTTGATAATCTGGGGGTTCACACATTCCTTGACACCATCCTTGGACCCCTGATTAAAAACCTTTGTTTTATTGGCTTTCTATTACCTTCAACTTAAAATCAAACTTTGACACAGATGAGAAAAGGCAGATAAGTATTTTTATATAATCCAGTTATCTAGAGAACCACTTCCTTTCTTCACAGTTTCTAGGCTACAATTAAGATATTTCCTGTCCTCATCTCTCAGTACTTACTGGCCAGCACCTCAGGCCCTAGCCCAAAACAGCGACTTGCTATCTCCTCTCAGGGATATGCTGCTTACCACAATATTTTGTTAATTGTTTATATATTTATCTTTTTAAAATGACTGAACTTCTTAAAGGTGCTGATTGTATATTAATTTTTGTGTATTTAGAGTCTACAGCCGAGTCTACAGCCAAGCTTAGTGGCTGACACATAGTATTAGGTAAATGTTTGGCTAAATAAATGAATTAGAAAATTTTACATATTTATGAAAGAAAATGAGAAACGGTGAAAGAACAACAAATTATCCATGGTGCCGACATCCAAATACATCACCTTTTGGCATTTTGTATGTCTGCTGTGATCTCGCATGGATAATTTCTACCTTCCAGGGCTCGGCTTCTTCATAGATAATTGGGGGGGTGAGAGTCATTGCCCTTTACCACTTCAAATAGACAGTATGAGTTTAATATATGTTGAATTCCTAATCATGCTATTAAATGATTCAATCTTCAGATTATTAACCATATTAAATTTTCACTGCTTTCTACTTGTTCCTGGACCTGCCTTTATCTGCCCAGTTCTGGGGAATTGGTATATATGTCTTTTTATTCTTCTTTCTCTAGACTCTTACCCTGGAAGGTTTAAGAAATTCTTTATGTGATGCAACCCTGTATTCTCACAGAATTTAGCATAACGCTTTACATGTTCAATGCTTCTTACTACCACTATAAAAATTAATTTGCATTTTTGGAAGAGAATACCTGAATAGTTGATATACTCATTGTACTTTTCATCATAGTGTTTTCCTAAGGAGAAAACTGAAGATCAGGGTAACTTACAAGACTCTAAACTCTAGATATACTAAAATTAATACCAAATCAATACCTTCAAGAAGGTGTAAGATTCCAGGGCTAGTGAATGGCAAAACTGAGACTAGAATCCATGTCATTTGTCTTCAGATCTTCATCAGTACCATGTTGTCTGTCTCTTGGGTACAACTGGCAGAGATTGAAAGGGCTGTGACTTTTTTGTTTTGTTTTTGTTTTTGAGGGCAGTGTCACTGGCCCTCACATGTGGGATCTGTACCGGGGCCGCTGGCATCCAAAGCCAGCGCTTAACCACCACGCCACTCAGCCGGCCCGGGCTGTGACTTTTTTGAATGAACTCAAATTCTGATGGAATTTCATGCTTGTGTTTGTGCATTTTTCCTCCATTTTTGCCATCAAGGCTTCCTGTGTTATTTCATTTGAAGGAAAAAGCTCAGGCTGACTCACCCCTTTTAATGTTTCCTGGTCCCCATCCTGTCTTCTACTTTTCTTTGCTTCTCAAAGGGAAAAAGGCAAGTGGTGAATGGGAAAGATGTCAAGTAACAAGACTTTTAATTCATGTTTTTGTAAAGATTACTTCATCCTTTTGTCTAGCTATAAGGACATTCATTATTGAAATATCAAATAAGTCAGCTTATGCTTTATTTTTCTTTGCTTTATTTTTAGGATACCCTCCTCTTTATGCCTCACTGTCTGCAGGTTGGTTTTTTAAACAAAAGCATCACATATAGAAATACTAGATCCTAGTAACTAATTTCCCTTCTCATTCAGCCATTACTTGACAGCTGCTTCCGCCCCAGATTGATTATTTGTCTGGGAGAAAAATCCTCATATCTCTCTGTTTAGCAGCTTAAGGGAGATTATAGTCAGAGTCTTTGGATTTGATGTTCTTCTGTGCAATGAACTTGACCTCCACTTGATTTGAAGGCAGGCTGTTAAAACCAGACTATTACTTGAGGCAAGATGTTTGATACACTTCCTCGGAGTCATCTTTCCGTTCCCACACAGATGCTGTCAGACTCTGTTAGCATATTGCCCAAAACAGAATTAAGTTTATCAAAGAACAAATTAAATGTTTTCTTTTGAAAGTGGATTTTTATAGTGTGAGACTTCTCTAAATGCAAGCTTTTGCATATTTAATTAAGGTCTGTCTGGTAAGTTTTGGTAGCTGTAAGTGGAAGCGCTCCCATACATGATGGAGGAGACGGGTTATTAGATGCAAAGGTTTTCTATAGGCATGGAAAGCTAATAGCTATCAATTCTGAGACAAAAGCGAGCAAATAGTGTCTGAAGGGTAAATGGGTTTCTTACCGAAATGTTCAGCTTCTATTTCCTGTGCTGCAGTTTCATCTTTGGAGAGGGCTTTGTGATACGACTGCTAATTGTGATTCCTGTACTGCTGTGAAACAAAGCCAGGGCTGCTGCAGTTAGGCCTCCAGGAACTCGGCTGGGAAGGGAAGCAGGCTGTGTGGCAAGAACTAAGTGCAGTTTATTCTTGACATTTGAAAAATGAAGTTGTGCTTTTCACATCAGCAGTTCTGGGTTTTGTATCGTTTCTTCTGTTTTAAGGGGTGGAAACCATTTCTTTCTTTTCCAGCCATGAAGAGGGACCCACCTCCAAAAAACTGAAGACCAAGGAAGGGAGAGCCCACTTCAGCCTTTCCAGCCTGGCTGAAGGCAGTGTCACCAAGGTAAGCAGAGTGTCCCCCATGTCGTCGTCATCGTCCCATCCTGTGTCCCCCACTCTACATCCCCCCCCCCATCAGGAAGGTTGGGGCTTAAGGAGATTGCGTCAATTTTTGTTAGTCCTTTAAAATATCACTTTCTCAGTCGGGCCGGCCAAGTGGTGTGGTGGTTAAGCACTGGCTTGGGAAGCCAGCGGCCCCGGTTCAGGTCCCACATATGAGAGCCAGTAACACTGCCCTCAAAAAAATAAATAAAATATCACTTTCTCCAGTCCTTTCAGTATATAAACCATACAGGCTCATCCTACACTTCTTCCTTTAAGTGGCATTATTTTGAATCAGTGGATCTTAAAAATTGTCCCTTATTAACCAAGCATACTAGGAAAGATAGTTAGCATGGGGGCACACCTTTTCTCTACCTCAGAAAGAAATGCTGTCTGGAAAACAATGTCTGAAGAACGATTTGGTTTTATTTCAGTGTTTTATAATGAAGGCAAAAAAATTATGACCTTATTTGTTCTGAGAGCTTTTCTGACAGCTATACCAGAGCAAACTGGAAACCTGAGTGCATTTCGTGCCAGAGTTTTATCGGCCATAATGGAACCCCATTGTCCTCTCCCCTGTGAGCTGAATGATACTTACTTAGGCCTTATCAAGGTGGGGCAGGAAGAATAAAGACATAAGTATGATCAGGAAGTGCCATGTACAATAGTTGGCAGAGATTTTCATCTTTGAAACTTTCCCACCTTGCAATTGCAGTAAACCTTGATACATATCTGCTTTTATTTTGGGGGACGTGTTCAGTTTGGGCATGTTTATATATTCTACCAAAACTTCAATGCCAAAGGATCAGCAGCAGTCCCCCCATAAAGGGCAGTTGAGCATCAGGCTGTTATTTCTCATGTCATCTTAGTGGGCCAAATATATTTTGAATGGACCCCACACTGCAGAATTCTCCCCTTCCTAATTGGTTGGGTGTCAGGATGCACGAGCCATCTGCCCCATAAAGCCCTCAAGTTGCGCTGGCTGGCTGCTTCGTAGTAATACTTCTGACCCTCTGGAAGGAAGTCATCCTTGCATAAAGGGAGGTAAGTGAAAGCGTAGATGGTGGCCCTTTGGCTCCAGGAATCTGCTCACTTTTGAGAGAACCCTGGAAATGAAAATGAGCACCAAAGGCCTTCACTTGGTCTTTGGTTTTATTTTATTTATAAGAGCACACTTACTACATGAAGCCACCTTGCCTCGCCTTGCGTGCAGCCCAGAACGAGGGGCGATCTGCAGGTTTACTGTCTTTGGGTGTGTTCTAGGTTGGAAGCGTGAATCCTGCTGAAAACTTCCGCACTCTTCTGAGGCAGAAGACAGCCAGCTTTGAGGAAGGTGAGTGCTACGCCATCGCTCTGCATTTCCAGGGAAACCTTAATTAGGTTAATAGGTTTAAAGTCCAGAGTAAAAAGTGGAGCCTTTTGTTACAGTGCTACATATGGTGGTGTTCCTTTCCCGTGTATTTTTGTGTTGCCCCGTATTAGTGAGCTCACTGAGGCAGCGTTAGGAGCACATACACCCAGCACAGGTGCGCCCACACAAAGGAGAAAGAATTTGTAGGGCTCCCTGGTAAGAAAGCTGTGGGCCAGGACCTTGGAGCTCTTAGTTCCACGTCACTGAAGTTCTTTGGGTTACTGTGAGCGAGCTTGGAAGAAAACAGTTTTGTGTTGTATCCTCCTGTTTTCTAAGACACATCATTCTGCTTCTCCTGAGGTTTGAGCCCCTTACAGTGGCCCCAGAAAGACCTTGCAGCTGCCCCTAGATTTTTGATCCTTCTGAAATTGACCATGTCCTCACATTTTTCCTATCAGATATAACCAAGAATTTCATCTAGGCTTGGGCTAATATTACCATAGCTTTCAGGGCCAGATAGAGAGTCTTGGACTAATATTCATACACTTGGTTGTGTTCAGGCTCCTACTCATTTACCCTTTAAAGAAGGGCATCTGGCACTGGTAACCCTGAAGGTTTGTGTATACAGCAGTCCTCATTATTGCTGCCCAGGGTCAGACATGTGGGAACTGCCTGTGTGTTTATGGTAATGTGTGTGCAGAGCTGTCTGCTTCCACTTCTTGGCATTTTAGGGGAAGCAGTGGCTCCCACATGTCTAGAGCACTGGGCATTTTTAGTTGAATCCTCTGTAGTACCTAGCAGGGGTCCAGGGCGCCTTACCACTTAGAGTGTCAGAATCCTTGCCCCATGCCTGGACCTGCTCTGCTGTTGCCCAGAGCCGGTCATAACCAGCTGAGCCTGAGAGACAGCATGTAATCTACCAGGCCAGGTGCTGCTGGCAGCAGCACCAGACACCAAGCCTTTGAGGATTTCTGAGGAAGGCCAGCTCCGTCATCATGGTAATGTACATTCTTTTAGATGGGGCATGTACACTTTGTTTTGAGATAAGACAAGAGCTTTTTGCCCTGTAAAGAAATGCCATATAGAAGGAAAGCTTTTGAGTTTTAACGCAAAACAAAACTACATCTCAATAGAAGAAGGAAAGCTGACAGTGACAGATTTCTAGGAGTGGTGGAAACAGTACTTCCGAGTTTCTCTTCCCCACATATTGGATTGGTCTAAGGAGCCTTTCCCAGCAATTGTACTGTGCTGTGGTCAGCTTGGCTGCATATTGTAACGGTGTGTTTGGTAGGGGGCAGAAACACACCTGGGACAAGTCAATGAACTCGATGGTCTGTCATGATTATTGTTTTTAAAGAATGAGTCATGGCCGTCTTCGCTTTTGCTAATATGTTGTAAGTTGCTAACCAAAGTCAAGGGTCCTCCCTTTGGAAGTGATTGGTCTCCCTGGTTGATGTCGGCATTGTCACCATTGTAAAGGTAACCGCTGGTTCATGTCCACTATGTTCCAGTCATTGTACCAGCTCTTTACTGTAGTCTTTGTCTCGGTTACCCCACATAACAATTCTGCAGAGCACATGAGCAAATGGAGAAATGTTAGAGCCTTAACAGCCGGTGCCAGACTCTTCTGCGAAAGAGAATTGTTTTAATTGGGGAGATTCTTTGACACGTGCGTGGGTGGAGCCTGTGTCCCCAGGCTTGGTTGTTAACCAGTGCTGTGTTCAGAGGAGCGGGAGCTACTAGTGTCACAGAGGTAGCAAAACCAGAGCCAGTCAGGAGAGGAGGGGATGAAGAGAAAAGGTGGGGAAGGAGAGAGGGAGAGGAAGTGAATGCGCTATGGACAGGCACAGCGTTCTGTAATCTGTGCCCAACCCACGACGGCAAATATCAGGCGTCAGTAAAACGGGGATGCTTTTCAGTGCTGTGCGTGGGGAAACTGGTGAAGTGGTGGTGTTTGCAGTCTTGCGTTACATCAGGCAGAGCAGAGGAAGCGCCTGAGAGCACAGGAGACCAGAGTCTGAAGAGGTCCTGAGAGTAAATGGCTGAGAATTTGCCCACACCCTAGGGAAACCTCGGGGTTTCCCCTCGGTCATAGAATTGGGGATTTGAGCATTCATGACAATGACAAGGGCAGTGACCCCTAGCTGCCATATAGGTTACAAATAGGTATTATTATCCCCACTTTACAGATGGAAAAACTGTAAAACTGGAAGAGGTGAACTTTACCAAAAGTCACACAGGGATTCAAATCCATTTCTCTTTCAAATACTAAATTTTTTTACTTAACCTTCCCATTTCTCCTACTCCTAATACGCTCCTTTCCTACATTTTTGTTGTTGTTGTTGTTTAAACATTAATAAGGTCCTGAATTTTAAACCTTGTGCTTGCAGCCAGTGCTTTTGCTGAGCAGACCGTCCTTGTATGTTGAATGGGACTGAGTCCTGGCACGCTAGCTGCTAGTATTGTGATGGTGAGCGCCCCTCTGCACCTCCTTTAGGTCTTGGCACTCAGAAGACTGGGTCACTTTCCAGCGATGTCACCAAAGCAGACTGTGCAGAGCTGTGGGAAAGTGGGCCACCCTGCTTGTTAGGGTGTTTCATGGTCCTAACTTGGCTTCCTTTCTTGTTTCAAGCTTCAGAAATTCTGTCTCCTCATTACTTTTCCCGCCTGGGCATTTCTTTACCAGGCCCTTTGTGAGCCCAGACTCTCTTCCCTGCAAGCCCCAAGTACTCCTGCCTTGAAGCTGCTGCCTCCTGGAGATCTCTGCCTAGGGCAATGGAGGGAGAAGCCCTTCTCTTTTTTTCTGCATTATATCTCCCTTTTAAAATTCAATTATCAAGAGCATGATCAGTGATAGATAGCTGGTGAGATTGTTTTACCCGGAGGTACGGAGGTACACCTCCTTATAACTTGGCCCACCGATTGCTGTAAACTGAAATAGGGTTGTAATTCCCTCCTGTCTGGTGGAATAGCATAGTCACACTAGAGTATTGTGATCCTGTCCTCTTGACATCAGCAGCCTACAGTGGGCAGCTACACATTTTCTTTTGGTTTTTGGTATGAGGGATATTTCTTGTCCTAAACTTATTGGCATAGAGATGATACTGAACCCCAGGAATGTGTTCCTTCTGGCTGCCGATGCTACATAAGCTGTCTCTGTTTCTCGGGTGCTCTTCTTTTTCTGGCCCGTTTCCTCCTCCTTTCCTACCCACCCTCCCTCCGTTCTGTCGCTCAGGTTTTGCAGTAGAAAAATTCCTGACCATGCCTGTGTATATAATAATCATCTCTCAATTGTGAACATGTTGGTTGCCTCACACAGTATTCATAAGTGCATCAGTGCCATTATTGTGATGTCTGTTACCTGTAAATGTAGGTTATTGGAAGAACCTGAGTCCACAGAGTTCTCAGAGACCCCTAAATCGAGGTTACCCACTTATGTGAACACCCTCCTCCACCAGCTGTTCAGCAGGGCTTCTAAGGAGGGAGGGACACATGGATTTCAAATTCCTCGTCCCTTCCCTGCTTTACTTAGAGTGCTAAAATGGCCAAACACTGGACAGCAAATTGGGGAAGGAAAAGCCACATGACTTCAGTCCTCCAATTGGTTCCTACATGATTGAGATCCGTGTGTCTGAATTTATAGGTTCCCACCAAGTATGAGTTACTACATAAAGTAGCTTAAATGTAGTTAAGATGGCTTTCCACAGATGGTTGCAAATGTGTGGAAACACTGGGTCGGATTCCCTGGAGCCATCTTGGCCTCTTGTGGCTTCAACTTCGTCATTGGTTGCCTACATTTCACTAGGTGACACAGCACTACCCTGAAGTTTACAATTTTAGTATAATAAAACTCATCAACCAAATAATTAAAATGAAATCACTGAAATGAAGACAAAAAAAAATCATAAAAAAGACATGACAGAGAAACAAAGAACATCATACACACATAACCACTTTAAAAGTAAGTGTTTTCAGTTTTCGGCAATTCTCCCTAAAATGTTTCTATCTATTCTGACTCAGCTTCTGAAATCCTGTCAAGAGTCTGTCCATCTTTGGATCAAAATATGTCTAATTACGGGGTGTGGCTCTTGTAAAATGTAGCCTAGCGATCTGTTAGGAAAAAGAGCCAGCTGGTAGCATCAGAATAAAAGCCTGTTTGCTGCAGTTATGTTCTCAGCACTAAGATTTTCCCTAAGAGCATTAGAGGAAGTCTCAGTGTGATACACCACGGCAGTCCTATTTTCTTCCAGAGGTTGGTTTTCTCATCCCAGGTGGTAAAGTTGCTTGCCTTAAACTTTTTGTCCCTTTTTATGTTAGACGTGGATATTTTTCCCTCTGCCTGAAAATGTGGAACCCACATGAACACTTTCTCCATGTCCAAACAAGTAGAAAAGCAGAGTCTGTTCAAGCCTGCATTTAACACAGTGACCGGTTGGCTTGCACTGATGACCCGTGCCAGCAGTGCAGCCACAGTGCTCACGATCGGCTGTCGTGGCGGAATTAGTAATGGGTGCTTCGGAGAAAGGGCTCATTATCCCGCTTGCTGTTGGAGTTCACCCTTGCAGTGAGTGTAGTGAGAGATTTGTGAGGCAGAGAGTGGTTGAAGTACTTCTCGTGGCAATTTCTCTTACTCATGGTCCTTTCTCTCTACCGCCTATAAATTCTAGTTCCTCCTTGCACGGTAGATCATTGTCATCCAGGGCATCGCAATTGTTCTCTTAGAATCCGGCTGTCCTCAAGATTGCTCGTTAAGCCCAGCTGGTTGAAAAAGGAAACTGATTTCAGATTGTGCTGATGTGCACACCGCTTTAATCAGTGACTTAAAGTGAAGGTTCATGGCAAACAACAGAAGCTCTTAACCAATTAAGATGTTTAAGAAAGGATGTTTGGCTTTTGTTAAAATAGTCACTAATCAGCTGAAATGTGTTAAGAGCAGCCCCGAAACAGCTTGGAGTCCCACTTCAGTGCAATAAAAGTGTTTTGGCCCTCCTCTTTCAAATTGCAAGCCCAAGGCAAAAAATATGCTGACACAGAAAGAAGTGGCAAGTATAATTTGATATGGTTAATCCTGTCTGTTACCCATGTCTACATAAAACTCTGAAAAATGGCGTGCCGTTTTCCTTGACCAGAAAAGGGAGGGCATTTGTTAAGGTGTAGAACATGGTTTCAGCAGGGCCTGAGAGTATTTCAGCATAGGTATCTTTGGACCTGAGGAAAGTTAACTTTTTATTTTTTTGTGGTTCCTTATGGGCAGCTGGAGAGAAATTTTTAGTTAATAGTTAGGATTAAAGGCCCTGCTGTATATGGAATTGTCCACCCCCTCCCCCCAAATTCATATGTTAAGGCTCTAACCCCCAGTATGATGATATTTGGAGCTGGGGTCTCCTGGAGGTCATTAGATGAGGTCGTGAGGGTGGAGCCCTTGTAATGGGATTAGTGCCCTTATATGAAGACACCAGAGAGCTCTCTCTTCCTTCTCTCCCCTTCTCCTCTCTTTTCTCTCTGCCATCTGAGAATACAGTAAGGTGACTTTAAGCAAGGGAGAGAGCCCTCACCAAGATGCTAGCGTCCAGAACTGGGAGAAAATAAATTTCTGCTGCTAAACCACCTCGTCCATGGTATTTTGTGATGGCAGCCTGAGCTGACTAACGCCGGTCCGTTTCCATTTCCTTTGTCAGATTAAACTGATGAAATCCTGTGGTTTATCTTTATGTCTTTCAGTGGTAATGAGATGCAACTGTAACACTCAGGATAGTCACTTAGGCCTTGAGAGTCAGGAGGCATATCTTAGATAAGAAGTACCTTTTGATAATTCGTCTGCCTTGGAGCTTAGTAGTGTTTCTGTAGGGCCTTGATGATAAGATTTGCCCTCTGAGCATTCGCAGTTTTCCTGAAGTAGAAACATCAAGCCTCCCTCCTCTCTGTGGTCACTCTCCACAAGCCTCTTAGCTAAAATGCACTTATTTATTGCCAATTTTTTAGTTTATTTATTTTCTTAATGATTTTTGTTTTTGAATTGGGGGAGGGGAACAGTGTAGGGAAATTGGGGGAGGGGAGCAGCCAAGTTGTTTTTCTTCAGCCTTCGTTGTGGAGGGCGCCAGTCGCCATCTGGCTTCCTGTCAGCAGCTGGTGGCCTCTAAGCTCAAGGTGCCGAGTTCAGTCTTAGTTGCTAGTGGACATAGCCCACCATCGAACAGGCAGTCTTGTTGTTACACCAGCTGAGCCATTCTGTTGGCAGCTCAGTGACAGCTCAGCTAGGGCGCAGCATTCACTGGCCCATGTGGGAATCAAACCGGCTGCCCTATTGCTCAGAGCACGCGCTCTAAGCCAGTTCTTAACCACTGAGCCACTTGGCTGACCCCCAATTTTTTAGTTTATTGAAGTATAATTTTCCACTATAAAATGTACTCATTCTAAGTAATTCAGTGAACTTTTGTAAATTTATAGAGTTCTACAGTCATCACCACAGTCCAGTTAAAGAACTTCAACATCATCACCAAAAGTTCCCGCTGACCATTTCTAGTCCCTTCTTTTCCCCACCACCACCCCAAACAACCACTTTCTGTTTCTATAGATTTGCCTTTTCTGAAATTTCATATAAATGGAGTCACTCAATATTCAGTCTTTTGCATCTGACTTTTTCACTTAGCATAATGTTTTTGAAACTTGTCCATGTTGTAGCATGTATTGGTAATTGATTTCTTTTTAATGCTGAATAGTCAATTTTATGTATATACCCCATTTTATTCATTCACCAGTTGATGGATGTTTGGATTGTTTCCAGTTTTCAGCTGTTACAAATAATGCTTCTATGAATATTTGCATATAAATCTTTATGTATTTTCATTATTCTTGGGTAAGAGTGGAATTGCTGCGTTATGTGGAAAGTTCGTGTTTAACTTTTTAAGAAATAGCATTCTTTTCAAAAGCAGCTTACCATTTTACATCCCCACCAGCTGTGAATGAGGGTTCCACTTTCTCCACATCCTTCATAACCCTTGTGTTGTTGTCAGTCTTTTCAATTATATCTGTTCTAATGGCAATCTATTGGTATCTCATTGTGGTTTTAATTTGCAGTTCCTTAAAGATTAATGACACTGACCATTTTTCATGTCCTTAGCCAGTTGTTTATCTTCTTTGCTGAAATGTCTTCAAATCTTTTGCCCTTTTTCTTGCCCATTTTTTAATTGGTATTTTTCTTATTGAGATGTAGAGAGCTCTGTATAATCTGGATACAAGTCCTTTATCAGAAATATGACTTAAAAATATTTTTTAGATTCTGTGACTTATCTTCTTAATGGTATCTTTTAATGTATAAAGTTCTTAATTTTGAATGTCTAACTTTTTCTTTTTTTCTTTTATGGACTATCATTTTGTTGTCATATATAAGAAATCTAATCCAGTTTTAGTTGATTTTTATAAGCTGTATGTGGTAAGTACCTAGATTCATTGTTTTTCATAGAAGTAACTAATTGTCCCAGCACAATTTGTGGAAAAGACTGTCCTTTTCCCATAGAATTGACTTGGCAACTTGTTGAAAATAGTCAACTATAAATGTAAGAGTTTATTTCTAACTCTTCAATTCTATTACATTGATCTATGTTTGTCCTTCACTAATACATTATTTTGATTGCTTTAGCTTTATAGTAAGTTTTAAAATACTATATTATGTCTTCCAGTTTTGTTTTTTTCTAAAATTGTTTGGCTAGCCTAGGTAATTTGCATTTCCATATACATTTTAGGGTCTTCTCTTTACACAAAAAGCCCCCTGGGATTTTGGTAGGGATTGCATTGAGTATATAGGATAATTAAGGGAGAATTTCTATCTTAATACTATTGAATTTTCTAATCTATGAACATGCGGTATTTTTCCCTTTGTTTATTGGGTTGTCGGAAAAGTCATGACACATTTTTGCAATGAAAAACATAGGAAAAAATACGTCATGACTTTCCCGACAACCCAGTAGTTCCTATTTACTTTCTCTCCATAGCTTTTAGTGTACAAGTCATGCACGTCTTTTGTTAAATTTTTGCCAAGTATTTTATTCTTTTGAATGCTATTTTGAATAGAATTTTTTAAGTTATTTTTTGTATTGTTTGTTTCTAGTATATAGAAAAACTGATTTTTGTACGTTGGCCTTATATCCTGCAACCTTATTTAAACTTGTTTATTAGTTCTAATTGTTTTTATACACTCCAGGATTTTCTACATACAGGATTATGTTGTCTGCAAATAAAAACAGTTTTACTTCTTCCTTCTTAACTTGGATGCTTTTAATTTCTTTTTCTTGATTGTATTGGCTGGAACATCCAGTACAATGTTGGATAGAAGTGATGAAAGTGAACATCCTTGTTCCTGATCTTAGGGGGAAAACTTTTTCAGTCTTTCACCATTAGTATGATAGTTCTAAGTTTTTCTCACCTTCCCTTTATCAGCTTGAAAAAAGCTTCCATTCCTAGTTGGTTGAGAGTGTTTATTATGAATGGATGTTGAGTTTTGTCGGATGTGTTTTCTACATCTATTGAGATGATCATATGGGTTTGATTCTTCTATTAATGTGCTATATTATATTCATTGATTTTCAGTTGTTAAATCAGCTTTGCATGCAGAGATAAATTCCAGGCAATCATGGCACATAATCCTTTTTGTATATTCCTGAATTCATTTTGCTAACATTTTGTTAGGAATTTTGTGTATATGTTTATGAGGGATATTTTTCTGTAGTTTCTTTGTAGTGTCTTTTTGGCTTTGATACCTGGGATATACAGGTCTCATGGAATGAGTTAGGAAGTATTCTTTCTTCCTTTTCTGGATTAATATTTTTTCTTTAAATATTTGATAGAATTCGCTAGTGAAGCTTCTGGGTTTGGATTCTTTGTGGGAAGCATTTAAATACTAATTCCATCATTTTACGTATTACAGATCTAGTCAGACTTTCTATTAATGCTTGAGTCAGTTATAGTAATTTGTGTCTTTATAAAAATTTGTTCATTTCCTCTAAGTTGTCTAATTTCTTGGCATAATAGTGTTCATATTATTTTTCCTTTATAATATTTTTAAGTCTGTGGGTTGATAACAATGTCTCCTCTTTATTTCTGATTTTGATCATTTGTATCTTATCTTTTTATTGGTCAGTCTAAATGAAGTTTATAATGGTGTTCATAAACAAAATTTAACTAAGTTTGAACTTCTAATTGGCTTTATTGACTGAATTCATGATTGTGGCAATATCTCATCTAGCAATCCGAGAGATACTCGGAGGGATTATACAAGATAGGAGACCTTTATAGAAAGGTGGGTGGGACAAGAAAGTCATCAGCAAGAGAAAAATGAAAGTTCATTGGAGGGAAAAAAAAGAGTTCAAGTGACAACAGCTTTTCATTGGCTGAGCTATGGTGTTTCCATTGGCTGGGCTTGTTGGTGGGTAAAGCAAAAATCTTCCTCCTGCTGGAGTCATACTGAAGCTGCACTTCCTCTTTGGGAGTGCAAGGTAGTCTTTTCTGCTGCAGTCTGCAGTTGACCCGGAATGGTAGGGTGTGAGAGCTCCCATTACAGGCCTTCTCAACTCCAATTTTAGTTGAGGCTTCCTTTACAAATTTTCACAATGGATTTTTAAAATCTTTTAAGAAGATTTTAATAAAATCTTTTAATAAAATTAAAACTTTTAATTTTATTGATTTTTCTCCCTTACCCTTTTTTTTTTATTCCATTGACTTCTGCTCTAATCTTTATATTCCCTTTCTTTTGCTTGCTTTAGATATAATTTGGTTTTCTTTTTCTAGCTTCTTAAGATAGAAGCTTGATTATTGATTTGAAACCTCATTTCTTTTCTAATATAGTCATTTAGAGCTATACATTTCCTTCTAGCCAGTTCCTTAGCTGCACACCATAAATTGTGATATTGTGATATGTTGTATTTTCATTCAATTCAGATACTTTCTAATTTCTTTAGTGATTACTTCTTTGACCCTTGGATTATTTAGAAGTATGTTGTTTAATTTCTAAACATTGGAGATTTCCCACATTTCTTTCTGTTATTGATTTTTAATTTCACTCTGTTGTGATTGAAGAACATATTTTAAATGGCTTCATCCCTTGTAAATTTATTGAGACTTTTTTTATGGCTTAGCATATAGTCTGTTCTGACAAATGTTCCATATGCCCTTTAAAAGAATGTGTATTTTGCTGTTGTTCGGTCGAGGGCTCTGTAAATGTCATTTGGGTCTGTTAGGATGATAATTTGTTCAAATCTGTATCTTTGTTGGTTTTCAGTCAAGTTGTTCTCCATGATGTTTTGAGTATTAAAAGTTATTCGTCTTCAGACCTTGTGGGCTAGTGAGACCTTTATAATTTTTGCCTCACCTAGTTAACAAAAATTCAGAGACCCAAGTGAATTTTTACAGAGTATACCTGTAAAGAAAATATGGTCAGTTCAGGTGAAATAAGTGTACTTTAAGTAAAGGTCTTCAGGTATGGGAGTTAAAAAAAAAAAAAAATCATCACTCTAGGTACATGTATTGCGACATTGTGTTTCAGAACTCTCTGCTTCATGAGAGGAATTCATGTACATTATAATGTACAGAAAAAAATGTGTAGATTTCAGGAACTTGTTAGAGCACAAAGATGACTAGTTGTGAGTCATGAAAACCAATTTACATTTTAGTGACAATAGGTATTTTAGTACTTAAGTCTTAGGTCAGTGTTTATAGATTTGGAAAATTTATAGGTTCATTATTCCTGCATTTCATTTGTTTCTTCTTTGGTACCATTTCTCAAGGTTTATTTTGTTTGATTCATTATTTGTCTCATACACCGAGAAGAAGATACATGGAATAACTGAGGTTGGATTATCCCTTAATTGTCCCCATTTTTAATTACTCCATAGATACCTGCATGCATATAGTCTTGATAATGTTGGAAATGATATCTCATCCACACACACTTTTTGTCTATGTATTTCCCCTTCCATAGAGCTTTATTTTATTTAAATTTTCATCTCTGTAAAATTAAGGTGAACGGTGGTGATAAAAAAGTTCTAAACTGTCTGCTTTCCTTAGTGATAACCAATACTGAATATGCAGTATATGGGTTTAAACTGAAGGAACACAAAATGACATCTTCATCCCATAGGTTTGTTTGTAGAGGAGTAAACCAGTAAGACCTAGACCATTTGTTCACCTACTCAGCAAATGGTACGTGCTAGTCATTGTGGCAAGACACAGACAATAAACAAGAAATACATGTCAAATGGTGATAAGCACTTGTGTTAGTTTCCTAGGGCTGCTGTAACAAAGTGCCACAATCTGTTTTACAACAGAAGTTTATTTTCTCATAATTCTGGAGGCTAGAAGTCCAAAATCAAGGTGTCGGTAGGGTGGGTTCTATCTGGACCCTGAGGGAGAATCTGTTCTATGTCCCTCTGTTAGCTGTTGGTGACAGCTGGCAGTCCGTGGTGTTCCTTGGCTTGTAGATGCATCAGTCTAGTTTCTGCCTCCATCGTTACATGGAGTTCTCTCTTTCTGCGTCCATTTACCTCTTCTTACAAGGACACCAATCATAGTGAATTAGGGCTGCCCTTATGACCTCATCATAATTTGATTGCTTCTGCAAGGACCCTATTTCCAAATAAGGCCACATTCTGAGGTTCTGGAAAAGACATAAATTTTGGGAGAACATTATTCAATTCATGACAGCACTGTGGAAAAAAATAAAACAGGATGGTGGGATGCTGAATGCTGGGGTGAGACGGGCTTCTGATTTTATGTAGAGGATGAAGGAAGGCTCACTTTTGAGGTGTCATATAAATGGAGAATTGAGGAAAGTGAAGGAGAAAGATTGGTGGAGGGCTCTGGGGAGAGGTTTGCAGACAGGAAGCAGCATGTCCCTCTGAAGCAGGACTGTTTGGCTTTGCCTAGCAGCATCAGGGAACCATCTGCTCAGCTGGAGGAAAGAGGTAGAAGATGAGATCAGAGAGGTAGCTGATTACTCTGAGTGAAATGGGGAACCACTGGGGAATTCTAAGTAGACGATGATGTGCTGGACGTATGTTTTATAAGATGCGCTGGCTGCTGTGATGAGAATGGGCAAGGCTGACGGAGGCAGGTAAGTGAGAAGTTTTTTATAGTAACCCAAGTGAGAGAGGTAGTGTTGGAGGCAGACTGAGAAGAGGCCGCATTCTTGATACGTTTTGAAAGTACAGTTGGCAGGTTTTGTTGATGATTCGAATGTAGGGTGTGTGAGAGAAAGAAGCAAGTCAAGGATGATTTGCAAGTTATTTGGCCTAAGCAACTGGAAGGAATTGCTATCTACTCAGAAGAAAAAGACATGGTAAGTTGGTTATACAGGAAGATGGTCTGGGTTATAAGGATAATTCAAGGAGAAGTCACCATGCAGATGTGCTGTAAAGGTATGAGACTGGATGAAACCCTTGACTGAGGAAGAGGTGTGGGATCTGGGGCCCAGATGGAAGGGGTGACTTAGATAGAAGCACAGAGAGTTCATCCAAGGCGGTAAGAAGGAAGGCAGAAGTTGTGGGCACAGATGCCAGTAGTGACCAGCTTGAAGAAGAAGTCATGGGGGAGGTTGGTATAACCCAGACCGTCAAAGGCCGGGGAGGAGAGGGCCCAGAGAAGCCTCTTAGTGAGGCGACAGCTTAGGTGATGGGGCGGCCTGGTGCTGTGGTGCTAAGAGGACTTTCCCCAGAAATAAGAGATTTTTGTTGCAGTTCTTGGTTTAGCCTCTTGAGTTTATTATTGATGAGCATTGTGACCACTTTACCCAGTTCTAATTTCTCTTCCAATTTCTAATCATTATCTGGATCTATCTCTTCCTTTCCATCCCAACTACCACTATTCTCCTTCAGGCTCTCCTTGCCTCATCATTGGACAGTTATGGCATTCTATATTAACTATCCTCAGAGTTCTTCTCATTCAACTCATCCTATATGTTGGTACAGATTTAGCTTCCTGTAGCACAGATTTGGTTATAGATCAGCCCTTCTTAATTATTCCCCATGTCTGTGACATTAGGGCCCCATTCCAGGCTTCCTACAATCTGGTCCCACCCTGCCATCCCAGACCCGTCCTCTACAGGTCCTAATTGTGATCCCTGTAGTCAGACTAAATTGTATTCCCGCTAATACCCTTGTGACATTGCTTCCCCGCCTTTGTGTTTGCTCATGATATTCCTCCACAAAGAATGTCCATTCCTTTTCCCCACCCCAAATCCCATTCTAAAGAGATGCTTGTGATTTAAGAGCCAATATGTCCTGGGATACCAGTGCCCGCTAGTAGTTTTTATTGTAACACGATTTGTCACCAAAGATGCTGCTGCTGGTCAGCCATCAGTGAGACAAATAACCTCCATCTGTTTTCATATTCTCTGAGTACTTCCAGCTATTACTAATTTTTTGTTTGTTTATTTTCATTGTTGATTTTAACAAAGCAGTGCTTAGGAATAATAACAATTTGAAGTTTTGAATTACAGCTGAGTTAATTCTCAGGTTCTTTAGATTGAGTCATAAAGTTTAGCTCCATCAAAGAATTAGAGAAAAATATGTCTGTATTTTGAGCTCTACAATATTATACAACTTTCTTCACAAAATCAGAAAAAAGTAGAGGGGGGGACAAAAGAGAAGGATCTGAGGGGTCCTTAAGGCAAGGTACCATGTAAACACAGAGCATCAACATTAATCAATTTTTAGAAAGATTTACCATATGAAATACAGTTGTTTTCAAATTTCTGGTACTTGATTTTTCCTTTAAAGAATGATTCACATTTTGGCATCATAAAACATCATTGTGTGCTGCTTCCCGCTCCTCCACTGTCCACAAAAGCACGTTCAACCAGTAGCCGCCTGCTTCTCTCCTTGGTGAGGAATCTGACTGCACTCACTGTATCTCTTCAACTCTTCAACTAATACATGAATTGCACTTCCATTCAATTACCAACTTTTAATTGGATCCCATTGCCACATTGGTCTCCTGTTCCAGTGCTTCCTCTTCACTGCACTGTTACTATGGCTGCTTGGTTCCTTCTGCTTACTTCCTGCATTCGTTTGATGACTTCCACTTTATAGATACTGTAAAATTGCTACAGGACAAGACACTGTCATTTTGCATTCTACCTCCTTCCTACTTCCCATCTAGAGTGGGATCAAGTCTAGATGGTAAGGCTCTTAATTCTTGTATATCACTTTTATTCTAGTGAGCTTCGCCACAGTTTAGAATTCTAGGATCTTGGAAAATTGTGGAGACCCTCTCTCTCTCTGTCCTCCCTGCTCCCTGCCTCCATCCCCAGCACATAGTTCCAAGCATATGGCATATACGTTATGGAAACAAGCCAAAGAAATCACTTTATCATTTGATGAGATCTTCCTTTAGTTTCTTACGTTAGTATCATGTCCCAATTTTGTACTTTTAAGTGCATTCCTCTCTGGAATTGGGGAAATTACATTGAATTATAGGGATGTTTTTGGTCTTTGTTAACCTCTATGTGCCCTCTAAGTATTAATTGATAACCTTCAGGTTTTGTGGGACATGTTCAGTGGGTCTTTGTCATTATATGGAATGTTTTTAATAAAAGATCAAAAGACCTTAGAATGCCATGGAATCCACCCATTAACCAGGAAACTGAAAATTTTTCAGCTGACTTGGGAACAGACCTCTGGTTTTAACAACCAAACAATTTAAGATAAATATTATTCATCCAGAATGAAAAAGGCTTGTCATAATGTTCTCTTACATAGAGTGAGCTTACAACTGGTGGACTAACTGGATGCCATTTTTCTAGTTTCTCAATTGCTTGTACTGTCACCTTTTATCAAGAGTGAGCTAAGACCAAGAGACCTTCAATATCATTCTTCCTGTGGGTACAAAGTAGGACTCGCAGTTAGCTCAAATAAAAACAAAAATAAAACAGAGAGCTCATAGTCTACAGGAATAGATTCTGACAATAAAGACTTTGCATTTTACTCTGCTTCTTGTGCCTGGGGTTTTAATTTAACACATCAATGAAAAGGCTGCATTAAATGGGGGGAAACACTCAGCAGGACTTACTTTTATTAGTGTAATTTGTAAGAAATTACTGCATTTAATGAGAAAATCGTTAAGCATGAAAAAATGGGCTGTTATTGAACTTGTGGAGTTTAAATGGTGAGGTTTTAATAGAGTTTTTTAGTTATTGGTCAGAAAATAATAATAATAACAATAATAAACTAGGGCTATATCTGTAAGTTGAGGTGGTCAGCACTTTTTATACCTTAGTGCAATTTCCTGTGCCTCAGGTCATGCATAATATTGTCTGTGGTGTTCTCTATATGGTGTCCACTGACTGTTCTGAAAAGGGAGGCACTTCTGTCTGTGAGGTGAGGAAGTCTGGGGCAGAGTCTAGTAGAACCATTTCGAAAAGGAGGAAGGACAGGGAAGGCACAAAGAGCAGGACAGAGCTGCCCTGTTTCTACTTCACAGGCCAGCTGCTTAAAAACAGAACATTGGAATATCCTTTTCAGGTTCATAAAGCTTATACTTTTTTTCCTGGTTCTCAGTTCCTTTTGTTGGCCACCCAGTAAGACCATTGCATCAAAGACTACACAACTATAAGCAATACCAGGCCACGGAGCACCAGCATTCAGGGTCGGTTCTTTCTAGGACCGTAGATCTAGACCCTTTTGGACGTGGAAGTGGAAAGAGTATTTTAAGAAATCAGTCAGGGCCGGCCGAGTGGCGCGGTGGTTAAGCGCTGGCTTGGGAAGCCAATGGCCCCGGTTCGGTCCCACATATGAGGGCCAGTGACACTGCCCTCAAAAAAAAAAAGAAATCGATCAGCATACGTTTGTCACTTAGAGGACAAATATTTAGGATACCTTCTTTTTGTACTTAAATTTTCAGAAGTACATTTGGCTTCTGAAAGGACATGAAGACCATGGGAAGGGTTCAGTCACTTCCAGTTCCTCTGGTTTGTAGCGTCGTGGTCCACACAATGTGTGGCAACTGTTTGTGTGTTTCATCATGTTAGACCCGAAGGAAAGGGAAACAGAGAGAGCTCTGAAGATGATTCGAGTAGATGTGAAAAATCATATGTTTTACATAACTCTGTTTCTGTAGAAGTACAGCTTTTTAAAAAAAAAAAAACGGCTGGGAAAAGCTTTACATGTGCTTTTGAACCTTTTCAATAACTTTTAACTGAATTTCATTGTATCCTACTTCACTGGAAAGAAAAAGAACTCTGTATTTTATCTTCCCTTATTATTTAAATTAAAGAATACCTTGTTCATTTCTGTCTCCTGGAAATATCCAGTGCATAAAATGGAGCACCCACCTCTGCGGGTTTATAATAACACATTGAGCTGGTGGCCCTTCGGTCCACTCCTCCACCTTTCCCTGGGCCCTGGATCTGGGGGAAGGGCTGGGGCAGAGCTGGCTCCTCAGGCTACTTTCCCCAGGCTGCCACGTCTGCTGGCTTCCCACTGGGTTAGGCAATGGGAGACCTGGTGGGAGATTGGTGGGAAGTAAGGAGGGAGGGAGAAGCCAGGTCATTTAATCTCTTTCTCACTTAAGGTGCTGCACAGCATCTCCAGCCCTCCCTGGTCTGATCCCATAGGGCCAGGCCCCTGAGCTGTGCACACACCTGTTCTTTTTTGTTTCTCCCCTTCTCCCCTCCCCGCCGCCCCCCTCCTCATCTCCCCTTCTTTTCCACACAATTCCGGGGGTGCTGGGGACTTTTTGCCATTCCTCACCTCTGGGTTACAGCACCATTCTCAGCTGGCATTACACCTCTTCACCACCTGTGTGACAATGGCCTGCATTCAATTTTCTGGGTTCAGTATTCAGTGATTCCTCTTCTTCTGATTGGGCCCTGACTGATATGCACACAATGGCCAATTTATGTCCCATAAGGAAACTTGCTTGTGATCCGTTTCTGTTTCATTTGCCTATATTAAACCACAGACCCATTTTCTTACCAGGCAAATTTTAAGTTTCTGGCTTAAAACAGTGATTGTAATTTATATGTTGATTTGATTAGTGGTAGACTGGACTATTTGCTTAGTTTTCTTTCGTGATAGAGATTCTTCCTTTTTTTTCCCTTAATGACTGACCTGACCATATACTTATTTGATTTAAGTGCTTGATTTTTATTGTCGGTTTTTCATTTTGTTTTGTAAAGATGCCATTGTGATTAGCTATGTAAATCTGTTCTTTACATTTAAAAATGATTTAACTGCTGAAAACTGCAAAATGTGCCCACTTCAATAAGCAAAATTCCCACGAGGAATTGAGATAGTGACAAGAGTTAAATTGGGAAACATCCTGAATGATGCCTGAGTTCAGCAAAATCATTTGAGATGGTTTTCCAGTCTTTCATAGATGGTGTGACAGGTGAGTGAACCTGCTGCTTTAGAAACCCACATTAAATGACTTCTTTTCACTTTGTTAGAAACATCTTTGCAGAGAACAGAAGTGGAAAGTAAATGTAAAGTCAGAGGCACTTGGCCCCGGGGGTTTGGGCCCTGTGACCATGCAGCAAGAAGGGAGGTAGGTGGTTCAGTCTGCGAGACTTTTCAGTGGCACTGAACGTGTTCTCGAGAGAAGGAGAACTTACATTTCAGATTAAACAAGAAAACTGCCATTTCCCTCTTACATAACACTTCTGAGTCTGGAGAGCATTTTAATATAACACGAATGTATTGTTTGGAGACTAATTTTCTGTATCAGCGATCTGTACTCATGTGAGATGCTGGCTTAATACATAATGCTCATATTTAAAACCTCAACATCCAGAACATTTCTGAAATCCAGAATAGACATTTTGATTTTGAAGCCTCCTTGAGATAAATGATTGCCCTTGCCTGACTCAATGTCCTAAGATGGATGACTTTCCAGTGGCCTTTTTTATACTAGCTACTAGTGAGTATTAGTGAGCCTTTGACTAATTCTAAGAGGCATTTTGGTGAATTATAGTTGGGGCTGTGATTTACTGAGGACGAAGACTGACGGGCCATTCCTTAGCCCTATAATTGACATAGAAGCAGAGACAAGCACCCCGGTGGCCAGCATTTCCTTTATGTGGGCTGGGGAAAGTGGGGAGTCAAAAGCATAATCTAGCCAAAAAGAATATTTTTTCTGTCAGCCATTTCTGCATTTCACTTTTATTAAAAGTGTCAGGGAAATAGAAAGTGTCACCAGCCTTGGAAAGGGAAGTCTCCTGTCCACATCCCATTCTGATACTCATATATTAAAATGTCATCCATCACAGTTATTCGCTGGTGTTAAATGGTTTATTGCAGTCAGTGGACTACAAAATAGTCTCAGTAGAGGTACAGGATTCAGAGTCATGGGCCAGATGCACAGGCCGTGTGACCGATTCTTTCTAGAAGGGCAAAATCTGCTTTGTAGTTACTGGAGTTATTGGAAGTTTGTATATGTTTATCTACCTGTGTTCCTGGACCTTCTGCAGGAAAGGATAGGACAATCTGACATGTAAATAAGAAAACTAAATCCAAATAGATCCACAAATGCATAAGGACTTCATTCTTAAGTAGAAACTGGGTATTGACCCTCCAACTTCCTTGTCTTTGAACCCCTTCCTTCCCATATCGTTGTTGCAAATGGATTGTTGGCTTTTGCATTTGCTGTATATTAGCCCCTTGAATATTTTTCTCTGTAAGATGATAGCTGTGTGTATGTTCCATTATACTTCAAAATAAAATGGGTCAGAAAGCTGTCTGTTAGCAAAGCAGTTCAGTACCTGTTTAGTTGTTACATGAGCTCCTGAGTCTAAGGACTCCCTAAGTTTCAGCCTTGTCCTCTTTTTTAATACTCTTTTCCTCGCAGTCTTTATGCAATAATAATATGTAATACTTTATGACACAGCAGACAACTCCCATTTTCTTCTGGTAGTATCTGTGACGCCGTATCCTTCTGGTTTTCATCTGTCTCCCTGACCATCCCTTCCTAGCCTCCATCATCAGCAGTCATTTCCTCTGTCCAGTTTCTAAATGTTGTTGTTTCTTAAAGATTTTAGCATGAACCCTTTTTTCCCCCACTCTTTCTAGGAAGCCAAGCTCTTTCCCTCTTCAGGACTCACACACATTGTTCTTTCTTCTCAGCACTCCCTTCCTTACCATCTCTTCATGTCTAATTCCTCCTCCATTTTTCCTGTGCTCATTTCCATGGACTCCATATACTGGACCGTTTGCTTTTCTTGTGGCAACACACGCTGTGCTTTTCCCACCTCCTACTTTTGCTCATTCTCTTTTCTGCTATATGATGACCACATTCTATTTTTCATCACCCAGCTAGAAAGCCATGTTAATTCAAGAAGCTTTCTTATAACCACAGATTTTTAAAACTTCAGATCAATTGATATATTTCCATACCACTCTTAACAGTCTTCACAGTTACCTCCTATTATTATTTTTATGTATGTGTTCCATCCTCTATTAGATTATGAACTCCTCAAAGGCAAGGATCTTATCTTCAACTTAATTGAATCTTCCACAGAACATACCATAGTATATTGTGTATTATACATAGCACTTATGCAATAAATATATACCAGGTTAAATTAATGAAAATGCTCACTAAATCAAGCGTACAGGAACATTTTACATTATAGCTTGCTAAGATTCCTCATTCTCCTTCAAAAGAAATGAGAACGTTGAAATCTCTGGGATTACTGCCATTGGCATGTAAAGACTCTTATTTGTGCCCAGATATATAACTCTGAACTTTGTATCAAACTATCTGAGAAAGGAGGCTGCTCTAAGCAATATAGGAAATATCAAATATTTCTGTTCCTTCACCTTTCCAAGCTGAAAAAGGGAGATAGCTTCTGTTGCTTTGTGCTTCTGTTGATGGTGTTCTGATCTGCCTACTAATCAGGGTTGTATTATTTACCTTTTAAAAGGACCCATCTGAACATTCTTTCTCCCCTTTGAATTGTTGTTGGATATTAATTCACTGCTGCAGGATACATTGGTAACGATTTCTGAAATTGCAGGGAAGTGTTTCTTTAATCCCTCAAGTTGGTTAAGCACTTTATTATAATGGAGATCATAATCTCCTAGTTGGTAGAAGAGATGTAATGGTTACTGGGGATACTTTCTCTTGCTGCAAAATTATATTAGAAAATACTTTGTCCAGTTTTTTCATCCTTCCCACAGGCTGCAAGATCCTTCGGAAATAAGTTGGTGGCACCGAGTTTGATGTCCTTCGTAAGGCACTGAGCAGGGCCCAGGTCACTGATTCAGTTAGTGGCCTCTATAGGCGAGCCTTGAAAATAGTTCTCAATAGTATTGCACACACATTCATGACTATTAGGTTGCTTCGCTGAGGCCAGGATTGTGGTGAACAGGCCGACTTGGAATTTCTTGACTGTGCAGCATAAATTGCCGAGTTGCTCCCTAGTGAGTGCTTTCAGGGACAAGCGAGAGTGAGTGAACCTCTAGGTCATGAAGGTGCACATCTCCTTGGTTTGTTCTTCTCCACAGGTCACAAGGGTCAGTTTTGTTCTGCTCCGCAACCCAAGCTACCTGATGACTTGATGTTCCTGTTTTCCTTTGCTTTTTTTCATAATGAAGTATTGTTTGTTTGTTTGTGACACAGCCTCAAGTTGCAGTCCCTTGGAGATGACAGCATTATTAACACATTTTTTGCGGGAAACGAGTAAACTCGTCATATAGCTTTTTATGCCCGATTACAAAGTGTATGTGGGAAACAAGTAAACTCGTCATATAGCTTTTTATGCCCGCTTACAAAGTGTTAATGTATTTCCTTTTTCTGTAGCATTTTTGATACTGCTGACAGTTATTGTTTATTAAGTATTAATGGCTTATAGAGTGTCGAGCAACAGAGAGAATATTTGGGTTCAGCAGAGGGCAGACAATATGTAAGGATGACTTCCCATTCTAAAGGGATATTATTAAATTAAAATAAGGCTGGTCTTTCCTAATTTGACTGGGATTAGTAGAAGACGGGTGTCCCTGGCTCATTGTTTTTCACTGTCTTGCACTATTTGACACTTCCTGGGAGTGGGACTAGGGGAAGGACTAGAGGATCTACTTTCTATGTATGACTTTGTCAGGAAAGGCAGTTGTGAAGGAGCCAATGCCCCTAAATTCTGGGGGGAAGATAAACAACAACAACAATTTAAACAACCCAACAACTTAGTGTTTGAAATCCCAGTGGAACATTTAGTTATAATTCTAAGCATTTTAGAAATTAAAATTTAATTAGTGACAAATATCAATTAGCACTACCCAAATTTTTCAAATATAGACTTTTGGAATCAGCATTTTGCATCTCAGTCACCCCCTACCCCCGTGAAAAAAAGCTTGGCTTTTGTGCATACTGGCCACAAGGCTCTGGAACCATGATATATGCACTTACAGGCACACAGAAGCAGATGTTCTCTCTAACAAGCATCTCTCAAATAAAGAAAAATAAATTTATTGTCTTGTGTTCTAGCGAGTAACCAGCTAACAAATCACATTGAGCAGTTTTTGGATACTAACGAAACACCGTATTTTATGAAGAGCATGGACTGCATCAAAGCGTTCCGGGAAGAAGCTATTCAGGTAATGCCGTCCTGGTCTGCCTCCTCTTCCGAAATAGATGGCCCCCATCACAGGGGAGAGACAGACAGCGTCCCACGGAGAAGCCAGGGCTTTGGCAATAACCATTCTCACTATGAATGGCAGTGTGTGCCAGGAGAAGTAGAAATGACTCACTCATTTTACTGTCAGTGTCATTCCTGACGGAGAATCAGGATGGGCGGGTGAGAAGAATGTTTTATCCCTGGGAATTCGCTTTTGATTATACTGTAGCCCTGGCTGTAGGGTTCTTATTGGGGAACTAAGAAAATTTTCATTGTAACCTCTGGTGGTCCAGTCACTATTGTAAAGGATGGTCTGTTTTAAAGAAATGGTGGAAAATATATATTAGTATAATTATTGAGAAGGATTTTGTGAGGACAGGAGTAGGGATTTGAATGCCAGGGAGAAAGTAATACTGAAAATTCCTCACCACCTCTACCCTACCTTTTGTGTGGATTTTTTGTTGATGTATTTTATTAGAAGTGTTTAAAAAACACTTCTAAAAATATTCCAAATTATTTCTAGGCTTTTATGCAGAGACTCTAGGCAAGACTAAGCAAGTTCAAATTAGAAAGTATATTTTTAAAGTAGGCACAGTTGTAGGACCTGTCAGTTCCTATGTGGGTGCTTATTAAATATTTACTGAATGAATGAGCAAATTAATTCTTGAATAGTTTAGATACTTACAAAAAATGACAAGAAAGTGAGAAAAATGATTAAAATTAGAATAGAATAAGAGATTCAGAAGTAGATGACCCAAGTACCCTACAGATAAAAGACAAAGTTTTGGCAAAGTAGAGACAGGATAAGACAAGGGTGTTCAGTGGAAAAAGATTTGGTTAGATGAAAATAGGTAATGAAAACATTGCTTTTTAAGTAACACTGCTCCCCCCAGGCTAGATGGACTGATAACTCTTCTGTGCACTGTTCCCACCACATGTCCTTAGAAGTATTAGGTGATTAGATTACTTTAAAAACAAAAAGAACAAAAAAGAGATGGGGGAAGATCAAAGGAACTTTAGAGAGGTATTGCTTAATCTTAATGTAGAAACCTTTTTAACTGTAAAAAAATTTTTTAAAAAAAGAATGCTTTATGGGGACTTCCCGGAAAATCTAATACAGACTGTTTATGTGCTCTTATTAAGGAGTTGTTCATTTTTATGAGTCTGTTTATAAAAAAAAGAATATTGTAGATGTTGCATATAAAAATATTTATAGATGAAGTAATATGATGGAAATTTGCTGCAAAACAACCCCAGGGCTGTGGGAGAAGGTAGGACAGAGGACACAGGATTGGCCGAGATGATCATTGTTGAAGCTGCATAATGGGAACACGAGCATTCAATGAACTGTTCTTGCTTTTCTTTTGAATATGTCTGTATTGAAAGCTAAACAAAGTACCACACCACCGAAGAATTGTGTGGCTCCAAGGAGTTCTGTGCCTTCCACAGATGGAAGGATTTCAGATTCCCAACAAACAAAGCTGAAATTTGAAATGCTAGTTTCCCATGTACCAAAGACCATTTTATGTATCTTTTATAAATATGATGGTTTCAGTACATATAGTACTTTGGCCAGGGGGTGATTGTGCTTTTGTACGTGCTCTGACTTCTGCCTCCTCTGCCCCCACGTGCTGCCAGTTTTCAGAAGAGCAGCGCTTTAACGATTTCCTGAAAGCCCTTCGAGAGAAAGTGGAAAGTAAACAATTAAATAATTTCTGGGAAATTGTCATTCAAGGTAAGCTATAATTTTCTCCAAATATTGATGCTATTTTTTTCTAAATATAAATATAAATGACATTGTGTGATGACTTTACATGTGGATTTGGGAAATGCTCAGGATCCAATGAACTGAAATTCTTGCTTAATAAGCATAAATACAAAGTGATAAATAATAAGAAAACACATAAGTCCCATCTTACTCTGAGTAGCATGACCTGTTTCCGAGATTGCGCCTTTCTGCTTGTTGGAAGTTGTGTGGGCAAAATTACCCTCGGGTCAGATGTGTAGACACGTTCAGTCCTGCCGGATGCACAGTATTTTCATTGACCTCACCCGTACTTGGCTATCCTGCCGCCTTTCATCACCATGGATTTGATGGATTTGGGCTTTCCATAGAAGCTGACCAACGTCTTCAGGCATCAAAGGCACCCAGTTCCTCACTTGTTCACCGTGACCAGTGCAAACTAACCCTAGAAGAAAGGCAACATACACTCTTTCAACTTCAGGCTGATGTTTGATTTCCTTCATTGCCTTTTGCCCATTTTTTAAATCCTGACTTGATTTTCTTTTAGAACCCAACTATAAGGTATTACCTACTAAAAATAGACATTATAAAAACAATGATTTTGAAAAGTATGAAACTTTTCACTTGAAGTAGGGCCCCCAGGTTAATTTCAACCTTTCTGTGCAAATTCTGTGTAAAGGAGTTACATACCTCTCTGTCCAGCTTCCAGTGGGCAGCTTTTCATCACACAGACAGCCATTTCCCTGACAGTTAATTTTTCAGCCCTTTAACTTCGACACTGGGGAACAAAAGCAATTAGAATGGTTAGTGAGTGCGGCTTACTCAGGTCATACATGTGTCTCTGCCACTGACCCAGTAGATGAAAGAGATTGGTTTTGGTATTTATGGAATGCCTCCAGCATGTTGTTTACTGAAAATAAACTTACAGGATATACACAAGATAGATATTTTCTGAGAGTTTATATCCTATTGAGAGAACACACATGACTTGTGCCGTTTCTAGGTACAAATGGATGTTAAATGCATGTGCTTTTCTGAGTGTTTCACACATCAGCCATTTGAGGCAGAAGAAAAATTCTAGGAAGAAGAGAAAACTAAAGGGTAGATTTTCACTCCTCGATTTGCTCTCACTGAGCTAAAATTGTGTGCTAAATGATTGCCATTGCCATTGTATTAATAAGAGCGTGCTTCCCCCTGACCTTAGCCTATTTGCCGTTCCGTCAATAGCCAGTGATACTGCCAGAAGTCATTCAGTTATCATTTATTTACGGAGCTGCTGCTGTGTACTGTATGTTGAAGGGAATACAAAGGTTAATAAAACCTTGTCCTAGCCGTAGAGAAAAGTGTGTAGTCCTGTTACGAGAGAGAACATTTATACAAATAGTTATACAGGATAAGATATGATGCCATTTCAAAGGGATAATAAACAAGGTGATCTGAGAATTCTGAAGGAGAGGTTATTTCTATCTGGATTTAAATAAGGAAGGCTTCCTGAAGCAGGTAGCATTTGAGATGTGGCCTTTATTTTACACAAGCAAAAATAGGAGACAGGATAACGTAAGATGGAAGGAACAAGGTGAATTAAATATAAGCACCTCTATAGTCTTATATTTCTTATAAAGAAGAGAACGTTTATAGTTTTAAAAATCTCCAGTGCAAAATGGGAGGAGGTAGGGTGTAAAGGAAGGTGCAATCAGGGTTGATTCTATACTTGGATTCTACTCTGTGGATTATTTTTTAGATGGAATTACTCTGATCACCAAAGATGAAGCCCCTGGAAGCTCTGTCACAGCAGAAGAAGCCAAAAAGGTATCGGTAACACCTGTGTTTCGATGCGTGCGTGCAGTGATTATTATTTTCTTGATGCCCATTCTTACTTGAAGAAGCTAAATTTTAAGGGT
The DNA here is from genome assembly GCA_033961575.1 of Aselliscus stoliczkanus. Taxonomy (NCBI): domain Eukaryota; kingdom Metazoa; phylum Chordata; class Mammalia; order Chiroptera; family Hipposideridae; genus Aselliscus; species Aselliscus stoliczkanus. Next base: position 158,471,990 of record CM066731.1, read on the forward strand.
AACTCAATTTCGTGTACCCATTTTTACTCACCCATCAGTCAAATTGCTTCGGCTGCAGCACCCTGATGGAAGAAGCTTTGCTCTCACTCAGTGTTCCGTAGACCGTGGTAATGTTTCTAGAATGCACCTGGGATCCCAGCGTCAGTAGCTCCAGAGCTGCTGAAGTCCAAGCTGAGCCTGGAGCCTGGTAAAGGCTGTGAAATGCACCTGGCCCAGGCATTCCCCCCTTGGCCACACACTGGTCCCCTGGGGAGCTATTTTTTTTAAAAAATACTGATGACCAGGCCCATCCCTCAAGAAGCCATTCGTCCAAGATGGGTCTAGGCATGGTTTTGCCTTTTTAAAGCCCCTCAGGTGATGATAATATACAGCAAGGTAGAAAAAGGCCAGCGTTTTAGCATAAGGCCCATCCAGGTGTTTTCAGTAAGTAAAAGACCCCATGTATGCAGACCCCATGTGCTTTGTATCAACACAATGAGTTAGGCCGAGGTCTCCCTGCTTGGTGTATGAGTACGGGATCTGATTCGGCTACGAGTCAACTACATGTGGCTGTTTAGCTCAGTAATCCTTCATTATACCTCAGGTTTTTGAAGATATTTTAATCGAATTAAGTTGAATAGCTCAAAAGTATATGGTTCATAGCATTCAGCTTCAGCTGCAGTCACTGACTGACCCAGTCCTGCTAGTGCAGTCCCTGGCAGCCGTCAGTTATGTACTAACCTCTGCTGAGTGCTGGGCCCGTGTGGGGAGCCAGCAGCCCTGGCCTCTGGAAGCTCCAACCATCAGCTACGGGGTAGCAAAGGAGGCAGGGGGACAAAAAATAACTGTACACACACGCTTGAGAGCCTGCTCTGAAGCGGCGGACAGGAAGCCATTAAGGGGAGGGCAGGAACAAGTCCGGAAATGGCCGTCCTATGGCTAAGTTTAGGCCAAATTAAAAATGCCCTGACTCGTTATAAAGTCATTTGGCAGAAACTATAATGTTGTTTGGGAGACTAGATAGTCAGAATATACAAGAATTTTTCTTAAGCACTTCACCTGGCAGAAACAAAAAAAGCATTTTTTGAAAGAACAGCTGTGGTCCTCACTTTCAGGAAGTAATATCCTGGAATTGTAGCATCATGCTCTAAGATGCTGATTATTGTCTCAGGAGGGGTTCCACGCTGTCTGACCCTCTCCGCCATACGAAAGTGACTGTCTATATCTAAAATGACTTCATGGAAGAACTTTCTATTTCTGCAGCAGAGCTGACTTACCTATATTTCTTAGAGAACCAAAAAATCCACACGTTTCTAGAGTACACTGGGGGGAAATGGCTCTCCTTAAGATGTACAAGTGTAAAGTTATGATTTAATTTTCATTTTAAATGGACACCGCTGGATAATTATTTCCTTCCAATTATCAACATTTGATAGCAAGAATTTGACAGCTTGCCAATAACTTGTAAATATCTTGAAAGAGTTTAAATGTACTGTGAGGATTATTCTTCAACCTCTCTAATAATAGTGAAGTTGCCTTAATTAATTACTTGAGAAGTGACCAAACGTAACACTTGTTTTGAAAGCAGTGTAAATGAATATTTTAGCACATGGTCAAAAGTGATGACACTTTCCTAACTTGGCTGAGACATCGCTGAAGCGTGTCTCCTGGTAAAACCGCAAGGAATCGGCTTCCATGAGCCAGAATCTCTCAGCAGTTCTCCCCATTGTCACCGGTAAACACGCTCTCCCTTCTGCACTTCTGTCTTAAAGTCAGCAGGTGCCATGTAAAAACTTTTTTTTTTTTTTGAGTGCAGTGTCACTGGCCCTCGTATGTGGGACCTGAACCCCGGGCCGCCGGCCTCCCAAGCCAGCGCTTAACCACCGCGCCACTCGGCCGGCCCCTAAAAACATTTTTGATACAAAGGATTAAATCGTCACTCTGAAAAACAAAGTGAAGGGTCCATGTAACACTGAAGCCGACAGAAAAGCGTAATCTTGAGTCAGCCGCGACGGAGTTGCATAGAAGGGAGTCAGAACAGCCCCGACTGCGTTTGCTGGGTTTTCTCCATATTCAAAGACGGTGACATTTTCCAAACTGTCTTAAATCACAACCAGTGAAATCAGTTCTGCCTGGAAGGACCCCACCCCATACGTAGTCATTCACTGAAACTCCTCTCTGTAGCTTAATTATCAGACGTAAAAGTCCTGGTGAGTAGGCTCTGCCCTTAAATTCCAAAGAAGATATGTGCAACACAGAACAAACCTCACAATTTGCAAGAAGCACATTATCCCTTCTTAGATTTCCTTCCTCTCTAATACTCTGGATTCACGTAGCTGTGACACCTTTGGTTAAATATACTGCTACGAGGAAAACTACCTTTTCTTAGATCAGTGCTCTCCTGTTTCTCCAAAAATTATAATATGTACTCAACTCTCACTTTGATAATAGATATTATTTTAACGCAATAAGGACTAAAACTAAATTGTTTGTCTTGACTAATTTTACTTGTTTAGCAAAAACTGACTGCTAAGCCTTCGCCTGTTAATGGTTAATTTTGTGTGTCACCTTAGCTAGGCTGTGGTGTTTAGCTGTTGTGTCAAACACCAGTCTCGATGTTGCTGTGAAGATTTTTTTGTAGATGTGATTAACATTTACAATCAGCTGACTTTAAATGAAGAGTGCCTTCAATAATGCTGATAGTTAAAGGAATTCTGCCTGAGTTTCCAGACTTCTGGCCTGCCCTACCAGTTTCAGACCTGCCAGCCCCCAGGACTGTGTGAGCCAGTTCCTTAAAATAAATCGATCTATTCTCACTCTCATTCTCACAGTCACACACTCACACTATTGGTTCTCTCTGGAGAGCCCTGAATGATACAGTTCAAGGGGAAATACTATCATGCCATTGTATAAAGTAACAAATGGAAATAAACACACAGCAGTTAAATGACATACTCTTGAGTACTGACATAGCTTCTTTCGTATGGCGGAGAGGGTCAGACAGCGTGGAACCCCTCCTGAGACAATAATCAGCATCTTAGAGCATGCTGCTACAATTCCTGAAAGAGAGGACCATAGCTGTTCTTTCACAAATGCTTTTTTTTTTTTCTGCCAGGCAAAGTGCTTAAGAAAAATTCTTGTATATTCTGACTATCTAGTCTCCCAAACAACATTATAGTTTCTGCCAAATGACTTTATAACGAGTCAGGGCATTTTTAATTTGGCCTAAATTTAGCCATAGGACGGCCATTTCCGGACTTGTTCCTGCCGTCCCCTTAACTGCTTCCTGTCCGCCGCTTCAGAGCAGGCTCTCAGGCGTGTGTGTACAGTTATTTTTTGTCCCACTGCCTCCTTTGTTACCCTCTAGCTGATGGTTGGAGCTTCCAGAGGCCAGGGCTACCGGCTTCCCACCCCACACATGCCCAGCACTCAATGTTGGACTCATAACTGAATCGGATTCAGGACTGAGGTATAATGAAGGATTACTGAGCTCATGTGCTGATACCTCTCATTTCACTTTGAAGCCGTGACATAAATATTACCCCTTTTACATTCATTTTTATTGTCATTATAATCTGTCAGTTCTTTCACTTTTTCCATTTCTAGTTGTTATTATTAGACATGCCATTAACATTTGACGTTTGGTAAAGTCTTTGTAGCTCTTGTGTGCCCTTCATCCATCAGTTCACTCTCAGGGCACTGGGGTGGGTAGAGGTATGGCCATTTACCCTGGCGCATTCCAGGAGCACCTGGGAAGCCCTTTGCCCCAGGCCATGCTCTGTAAGAGACCTGGACTTGTGACAGGTCAGGATAAGCTGATCCTGCACTGCACGTTTATCTTCTTTTTCAGAAACCTGTTTTCTTGTTCTAAGTTTCTTCTTGCTAGTCTGTGTTAGGGTTAGAAAAGCGGTTCTCAACCAGGAGATTTTGTTCCCTAGGAGACATTTGGCCATCCTGAGACGTTTTTGATGGCTACAACAAGGGGTTGCTACTGACTTACAGTGGGTAGAAGCCAGGGCTACAATGCACAGGACAGCCCCCCAACAAAGAATTGTCTGGCCCCAAATGTTGATAATGGCAATGTTGAGAAGCCCTGCATTAAAAAAATCTAAACAAGCCAGTCTTAACTTGAAGGCAGAGGACATTGGCTTATGTCGAACAGAATTTTATTCAGCTAGAAAGAAGCCTAATGATCTCCTAGCTGAGTTTTTATTTTTAAAATGGAAAGCTTACAAGGAACTCTGACATGTTAAACAGGTAAAGGTGGTGCCCCTTAGTTGATGGGCAGTAGGATGGCACTCCAGGAGTACCCCCAGGGGACTCGGAAGAACCCTTAGGACCTCAAGGAACAGAACCTGAAAAATACCAGTTTAGCTCAAACTCCATATTTTATAGACGAGAAAACAGGGCCTTGAGAAGTAAAATGACCTGTCTGAGATGTCACTGGCCAGGAAACCAATTGTAGGACGAGCCACAGTCCTCCATTCTTTCACCCATATTAAGAACATGGAGGGGAAAGAGGGTTTGTCCAGTGGCTTTGGAGTATTGTTTCTCATGAGATTCCAAGAGGCTGCGCTATGCCTAAATAATCATTTGATATAAGCTCTATGGGGGAAAAAGTCATCTTTTTAGCACTTCTTTTCCTTGTAGCTACCTAGGTTAGCTTCCTTTATTGTTTTTTTTTTAAGATTTTATTGGGGAATTGGGGGAGGGGAACAGGCAAGTTGCTGCCCTTTTGTTCTTCAGTCTAGTTGCGGAGGACGTTGTTTCACTGGCCCATGTTGGTATCATCATTGCGTTCTTCCCGGATGAGGCAGATCAGTCGCCGGCCTCTGGATGGTCACTCACCGTGGCTATTGGCAGCTCACGCTGGCTGCCGGCCACTCACGCTGGCTGCCGGCCACTCACTGTAGCCCATGGCAGCCCACTGCAGCAGGGGCTGCAGCCTACACCATTGCCAGGGCTCGCACAGCCCAGGTCCAGGTGGAGCTGTTGTTAGCTGTAGAGGGCAGTGTCACTGGCCCTCATATGTGGGATCCGAACCAGGGCCACTGGCGTCCCAAGCGAGCTCTTAAGCAATGTGCCACTCAGCCCGCCCATTCCTTTATTGTTTTGACACTGATTTTCCACCTTAGCGTCATGGATGCTCAGAGCTTAGCAATCTGGACATTTTATAGATGCCCTCTAGAGAGGTGAAGTGGACTTACTTGCTCAGTGTCTCACAGCAAGGTCTTGGTTAGCAGAGCTGACTGGAACCCAGAGCCCTGGACCCCTCCTAGTCATGGTTCCACCACACCATGGCGCCACCTCTCCATGCCTCCACCTTAGAAAGCTACCTGCCACACCTACGTAGAGATGATGCTCACACTTCCTCTTTCCAAAGTACACCCTGTTGTGTGTGTGTGAGTGTGTAAGAGACCCCCAAAGTCCTGTGCAGGATTATAAAATCAGAATTTAGAAATCATCCCCGAGAACAATTGTCTCTAGCTGCTGGCCCCCGTTGGACCCCATGGTATTTTCCTTTGCTCTTTTTTCACTTTCCCTTTCTGGCTTAACTCTGTGGTGTAGTTGTTCTACATGCCAGTACAAGAAAAGCAGCAGTGAAAATGTCAGTGTTCCCTTATATTTGTTTAGAGCTTGATACTTCTAAGATACAATTTTAAAATTCTTATTGAGGTGGAACATACATATAGAAAATACACAGATCTTAACTTTGCAACCTGATGAATTCTTACATATGCGTATACCTGGGTGCCCAGCACCCAGATTCAAGCATAGAATATTCCCATTACCCCAAAGGTCCCCTGGTTCCTGCCTAGGAATTGCCCTGCGCCTGAGGTAACCACAGTTCTGACATCTGACACTTGAGAGTAGTTTTGCCTGTTCTTAACCTTCTTATAATTGGAATCATGACTTTTATGATTCACCTGTGTCATTAAGAGCTGTTCATTCTTTATTACAGCTATGTAGTGTTCCCTTTTATGATTATGCCACAATGTATTCGTCCATTCTTCTGATGATGGACATTTGATTGTTTCCAAACTTTGGCGATTATGAATAAAAATGTTATGGCTATTCTTGTATATACCATTTGGTGGACATACGTTGAGTCTATTCCTAGGAAGTGGAACATAAACCCTACAGTACCAGGAGACATTTTTGTGTTTTGCATTTCATCTGAGACCGACTACAACCCCATGAGATAGATGGGGTAAGTAGTAGCGTTCCCACTGTATTTTTGAGGAAAATCCGTTATGGAAGGGTTAAGTGGCTTGCCCAGGGTTACTGAGGACCTGACGGAGCTAAAGCTTTGTTTCTGTTCTAGCCACCAGGCTGCAGGGTCTCTCTGCCATACTCTGTTGCCTTCATAGCACGAAATACACTAAACTACAGGGGGTATTAACAAAGCCTGAATGTGTCATTTAGACAAACTACACGCAAGTGGACTTTTCTTCTTCCTGACACTTTCATACAGCTGGATTTTGGGTGGTTTTTCCTGACGCTTTTATACAGCTGGATTATGGGTGGTTTTATTTGGAATCACCTGGTGGTGTTGGAATCAACCCAGGGGAAGCCATGTGTTCTCATTTGGGGAGTGGTAAGGGTCTGAGCACAAGCTGGTTGTTAGGTTCTAGTTTTATGAAGGGATAGGAATGGAAATTTCTATACAGAGGTTATAGATGCCATTTCTCAGCTTGTGGCCAGGATTGTATTTCAGTGTCTTGAAAAGTAAGTTTGTCCATCACCTGAAGCTGTCCAAGTAAGAAGGCTCTTTCTTCGCAGCCCCAAGTAGATGATGGTGTTCTGAGGAAGGAGAAGTGCATCACACAAGTGTCCTTGCTATTTATTCTCTAATTCTTCAGCATGTCACACGCACGCACGCGCGCGCGCGCACGCACACACACACACACACACACACACACACACACTCGGTGCGAGTTGATTCCGGCCCCTCCCTGATGCTTCCAGAGAACCTTTTGGTTTTACAGAGAAAGCAGCCAGCCACTGACTTCTCCACTGTGCCTCTAGCTCCCCTGTCACCACACAGCCTGGAAACTGCTTGCAGTTAGGAACTCTGAGGGTGAGGAGTGATCCGTGTAAGAGCTCAGCCTGCCTGGGGCATCAGGATAATAGATGGCAGCCCAGCTTTTAGATGTATCAGGAAAACCAGTTGCAGATGTTCACATTCGATGGCAGTGACAGTTTGTTTGCTGCTGCTCACTCTGCCTAGGAATTTGGCTTAGTCTCAGAGATGTGCCATTTGTGTTTAATCACATATATTGCGGTCATGCTGTGTAGACAGTCCTATCTTAATTTATCCTGTAATTGCAGTGCAAAAGGGGCGAGAATGGGAAGTGGAGAGTATTGGGCTGTGTGCCAAAAATGTGAGGGGTTTTCTAGCTTTATCAATAAGTGCCTACCACATATCAGGTTCCTGAGGGATAATCACAGCTGTGGTGAACCTTCAAACCCTTCAGGCCACAGAGCTTGTCTGTGTGTGGAGGGCGCTGGTCACTTGTGGCCCCACAGAGGTGTATGGCCGACTCAGCTCTACTTTGTATTCTCTTCACCCCAACTGGATGTCTTATCCTTTTGCCACATATTCCTGACATCATGTGGGGATTAATGATAATAAGAAGAGGACCAAAATAAAAATTATTTCTAATAATGATTTTAATTAGGAGAATCATAAATAAGGTCAATTTGGGAATCTAGGATAGAGTTTAATCTTTAGACATAAACCATATGCAAATGCATTTGTGGGTTTCTTACTCATTTATCTGCATTTGGTCCTCATATTCCTTTATTAATAACCACCCGGAATAAATAACTAGATTCATGAGAAAGAAACTACGTCCCCGCTCTGTTCAGGCTTTACTCCACTGCTCGCATCCTCTCGCTCACACCACTAAGTGCCCTTAGAAAAAGAAATCCCTTCATCTCTCGGTCAAACTCAAAGAGAATGAATGGTGAGCTGGCGCTGACTGAGGGGGAAAAGTTCAGGAAAGGCTGCGTCCAAAACAAACCGTCATGGCCCCCTCCGTGGTGCCAGTGAAGGCATCCTGCAGTTCTGCACACGGCTTCCACCGCTGCTGTTTTAACTGTGCGTGCGAGTTTTTGCACAGGAGGCATGGGAGGACCTGCAGCGCTCGCTTCCTAAGACATGCTGCACACAGCCTGGTAGTCAGAGGGTGACTGTGATTTGTTAGACATATTTTAGTGTATTTAGAAACTTTAGATTTCAGAGGCCTCCATTGTGTCCATTGAACCATAAAAATAAGAGGAATGTATAGGGAAAGCAATTCTTGTGTGTTTTTTTTTCATGTTGAGAAAGTGAGAAAGTATAACTACACATTCCCCCTTGGGTGGAGGCAGCTCCGGAGAATAGAAGGGGGCGGCAGGTAGGCTGGCCGTGTGCATGCTCCGTGCCCACTGACCCTGGGCAGTGCTGGCAGGGAGAGGCACGCCCCACCTTCCGCCACCCCTTGAAACAACACTCACTTCTACAGGCTCATCTCTGCTGCCATTTTCAGTACTTATGCTACCAGAAGGTCACTCCAGTGTTAGGAGAAATAAGTGGTTGATAAAACCAATGCAGTTACCATGTGTCGTGGAGAAAAAAGGTCCCCACTGGTACCTCTTGGAAGGACAGGATGGAGAGCAGACGATTTTCAAGAGCACTCACTGCCCTTTTAAAATTGACTTCGTTTTCATTCCTAGACCCTTGCACACTTCAGCTCAGGCCCTTGCTTCGCTTTGCTTTGTATCTGCCTTCTAAAAGGTCAGGGTCTAGAGCACTGCTGCTGAGCAGACGCATTCGCAAGAATTTTTCTCATCCACCTTCCTGTTTTCGAACAGTTTCTAACACAAGTTGAAGGATTTCCAGAAAAGAAATTGAACCACCTCCCAACCTCACCCACTTTTTTGTTTCATGTCATTTACAAGAAGTTCTTCCCTTTACCCCTTTTGTCCACAGTGGGGTTGAAGAACAGCTGGTAATAGTCTAGGTTCAGTCCCTTGATTCTTATGCTGCCGTCAGAAGAGACCAAGACATACCCATTGGGGGAGTTTGGTTCCTTTCTTAACCCTAATGAGCCCACGTGTCTCCTGTGGAAGCGCAAATGGGAATATCGGGTATTCTCAGCAGCTGAGGTAGGACCCTCCACACTGTCACGGCCTCCGCGAGCCATTTTCTTTCCTCTTTGTTCCAGAACTTTCTCTGTGACTGCTTAGGTGGACTATTCAACCTCAGAATTAGTCTTTTCACCCAGGACCAAGTGAGGGAGGGGACGTCACAATGATGTTTCTTTTGAGCCATGTGTAGTGAGACTTTGCTAAGCAAACCTTCTTAGGTTTGCCCATGACGATGTTAGCAGCCTGTTCCTTCATCAACAGAGGGGGAAATGTCATTTTGCTATCATGACTGACTTTATATTCACAGTTTCTGGCCCCCAAAGAAAATCCAAGTGAAGACACAGCAGCCGCATTTGAGGAAGGCGGTGACGTGGATGATTTAGTAAGTACTTTTAACGCATGCAGGTGTTCTAACCACCGAAGTCTCTGAGCTGTGAATGTAGCACCAAAGCTGCTTATTGTAGACTCATTTCTCATTTGTGTCTTCACACCAGAAGCTCCCTCTGCTGTTACTTGTTGCCATTATAAATCTAATCAGATAGGTGATGTTGTACTGGAAATCCCTGTCCTCAGTGGCTTTAGTTATATTGTTCAATGAGTTTAATCCTCCTCTTCAAAGGATTGAGAAGGGTCTGGGATGCGATTCCTATACTAGCAGAATGTTACAATTTACCAAAATTGCTCTCAACCACATAAGCAATACGACATACAATTCGTGTGGGTTGATAAATAAAAACAGCCTTTAAAAAGCCTAATGTCTTCAATGTTCTCAATTAAATTAATGTAAACAAAATAGGCTGACAGGCATTCGAGGGTTTTGGACCTCGTCACACAGCATCTGGATGCCTGGGAGGCTGTGTGGACATGTTGGCGTTTATACCCATCTCCCACGTGTGGAACCTTTCTGCCTTTAGCCTCACGTGATAGCTGTCCAGTACAAACTTTCAGCCTTTCGTGGAGAAGTTCTCTTGGTACTGTAATGAGATGCTTGGTATTGAACTCCTAAAATAGTTAGCAGTGGATAAGTGTGCAAGTCCGTGCGTGCCGCTTGTGACAAGAGCCACTGTCATTAAACTCTTCCTCACCAGAGAAGCAGCGGTCTGACGTTGGCCTGGTTCGTTTCTAAATATACTGTTCCTGTTTGCAGCTGGACTTGATATAGGGCCTGGATGTGTCGGGGGGTCTGCGAGCCCTGCCATCACTGTCGTGCTGGGAGTTCTACCCGGAACCACCTGGAGGACGCCATTCAAGGTGACCGGAAGCTTGGGAGAGGGCCCCTACAGGTGACCTGGAAGCGAATCACCTGACTCTCTATGTAATAAACATATACGTACGAGTATGTAAGGGCTGTTTATCACCATGCAAGTTTATAAAGAGGTACTGTTGTTTTCTGATCAATGGATTATTTCTCTTGTGGTCTTACTGATCTCCGTACATAATGCACGTGCTTTGAAGTTTCTCGAAAACGGACTCCCTCCTGACCTGGTGCAGTGGTGAGGACCGCAGCCCTCAGGAAGTTACCTCACCCAGAACCGTGGCATGGTCGCTGGTAGTTTCCAGGCCGCCCCATTGGTGAGGTGCAGTCCATTGTCTGTTGGTCTCCCAGCGATCACAGCTTACCCTGATCAAACAGTGGCATTTGTTTCCTAGCAACAGAAAGCTGGGTTTGGAAAATCACAGGCAAGGGCTGACCCGTTTCTCCTTTTATGGAAGCCTTTTAGTCACACATTACTTTAGCTACACACCTGGTGCTATTCCTTAAGCAGGGTGGGATGGGGAGCACAGCTTCCTTGCGTACCCATTTTAGGCAGTGACTTACGGTATTCTCGTGAAGGAAAGACACTCTTTTGGTCCAGCCTCTGACATATCAGTGAACCCTAAAACAAAAACAAACAAAAACTGAGAAATTCACCACCAGTAGTTAGGATTTTATCATTTCATTACTGTACTTACAGGTGTCACCGAGAGAAACTTGGATTGTGTTTAAATACTTCTTCCTTAATTTCCCAGTCTTTCCCATCTCCACCTCAGCCTCCTTTCCTTTCTTTCTGGATGATGTTTTCTTTCCTAAAATGAGAAAATAGCAAACCCTTCTTTTGTTTTTCCTGACCTCATTTCTCCGCCGAGCTCGAACGCCTCCTTTCTTGGTGCCCAGCCTCCCATATATACCCTCAGCAGCTCCGCAAACGGCCATTGACTCGCTTCATTTTACAGACATAACATCAAAGGCGTAAATGACCCGCTCCTCCTGTGGCCCGCTACTCATCACTAATTGTCTGCGAAGGAACTCCTTAGCGCTGTGCTGAGAATGAAAGCCCCTCGGTGCACTGACTGAAAACGGGTCTGCACACAGAACAGCTTTCAGTCCCTGAGGGGAGAGGGGCACCGTCACTGGCCTCAGGACAGCCCCAGCTACTATGCGCACTGGAGTCAGCCTTGACAGACAGGCACCCATTCAACGCAACCCCAATGAGGGATGCCCTGTCTTACTGCCCAGTTGAAGCCCAGGGGATGTTTGTGACTCGGACAAATAACACTGAGACATTTCATAGAATCAAGAGGGAAAACTGTTCCCAAAATTCTGCATCATTCTCATCAGCTCTTGGCAATATGTGTCCGCTCAATGAGTATGGCCCCAGAGGCAACCCTTGTCTTTGGCAGTTTGGGGAATTTACTCTTGAAAACAATCCTTCTGTCAAACCAGGAAACTAACCAGAAAAACTTGCAATCAATGTAGTCCTTTAGATCTTCTGATACTTTTTGATTTATGTCGTATGTAGTGGGTTATTTTTGTTTCCCTAACCCCACTTTTACCTAAATTATCTGAATACCTGCAGGAAGAAATGAGTTTAATAGGCTAAGGAGAGAAAGGACTATATTAGTCATGTAAATTTCTAAATCTATTTCATGTAGGCAGTGTATATGTGTACTGTGTCGACTTGGTCAGAGTGCAGTGTTCTCAGTAGGGGCATCCTGTGTGACGTTTTAATTTTTTTTTTTTTTTTTTTTTTTTTTTTATTGGGGAATTGGTGGAGGGGAACAGCATTGGGGAATCGGGGAAGGGGAACAGACAAGTTGCCGTCTTCTTGTTCTTCAGTTTAGTTGCGGAGGATGTTGCTTCACTGTTGGTATCATCATTGCGCTCTTCCCGGATGAGGCAGATCAGTCGCTGGCCTCTGGATGTCGCTCATCGCAGCTGTTGGCAGCTCACGCTTGGCTGCCAGCCGCTCACGCTGGCTGCGGGCCATTCACTGCAGCCTATGGCAGCCCACTGCAGCAGGGGCTGCAGCCCACACCATCACCGGGCTCGCACAGCCCAGCTCCAGGTGGAGCTGTTGTTAGCTGTAGAGGGCAGTGTCACTGGCCCTCATGTGGGATCCGAACCGGGGCCGCTGGCATCCCAAAACCAGCGCTTAACCGATGCGCCACTCGGCCGGCCCTGACGTTTTAATTTTATTAAATGTATTGTGGTGACATTGATTAATAAGATTATGTAGTTTAAGTTTATAATTCTGTGATACATCATCTATCTAATGCACTGTGTGTTCACCACCCAGAGTCAAGTCGCCTTTGGTCCCCATGTATAAGGTTGTCAGAAAAGGCATGACACATTTTTGCAACAAAAAACATAGAAAAAAAATATGTCATGACTTTTCCGACAACCCAGTGTTTGACCCCTTGTACCCTCTTCTGCCTCCTCCCCTACCCCCCTTTCCCTCTGTAACCACCATGCTGTTGTCTGTGTCTCTGAGTTTTTGTTTGTCTTGTTTGTTGCTTTCAGTTTAATATCCCACCTGAGTGAAGTCATGTGGTTCTTGACTTTTTCCATCTTAAGGGCATCATGTTTTGAATGACCACACCAAGGTCCTATTGCCCTGACATCAGGTTTGCAGATCTGTAGAACTCCTGGGTGTCCTGCCGACTGTGGCCCTGGGAGAGCAAGGAATACGTTGTCATCAGTCAGGTTCTGCTGGTCCTCAGAGCCCATCAGTCCCACCAACGACAGGCTTGTACGCGCGCCAATTGGAAATCACTATCCACACTGTCCTCTTCGGTCTTCTGTGTCACTAACGTTTATTGACTTACAAAGAAGGCAGAGATACAGGAGGGGTATTCACGCCCCAGTCACAATCCTAATGCCCCATCCAGGTATGTGCCCCCCCGTAAGAACCACTATTTTAAATGTTGGAGTTTGATCCTTCGCCAGTTAATTTACGTAGAAAATTTAGAATCTTGGAAAAGGCTTCAGAAAGCCATGTTGAGGATAGGCAGTTTTTCACCTGGTCCAGGATAGTTTCGAAAATAAACGGACACCTGTAGACTTCCGTTTTGAATCTGTGCAGTGCTAATGACTGACTTTACAGCTAATTTTGATGCAGGCAACGTGTAATCTGTTGGCCCACTGTCTCACATTGGCCTTCTTTTGTACTGTCCCCTTTCCCCGGGTTTTCTAGGCTCAGAACACAGGCTGACAGCTCAGTGGGAATGCATGCCGGGAGGGGACTCAGTGTGGATAGGGAAAGAACACTAGGGCAGCCCAGGTCCTGGATTCAAATTCCGCCTCCGCTGCTTGCTGTATGGCCTCTGTAAAGATGCTAAGCCTATTGCCTGCCTCCCGGGCTTACTAAGAAAGAGCGTGCCCATGACAGTACTTTGTAAACTGTAAAGTGCTTCACACAAGTGTTACGGTATTGTGATATTGTGAAAACTCAAAATAGAAGGCATGGGCAGAACTTTTTGATAGGTCTGCCTGCTATCTCTGTTTCCTTCTTATTTCTTTTAGAACCTTGAGTATTCCAGCACTAGTTTTCATTATCTATTGCTATGGGACTTAGGTTTTCTTACTTAGTTATTACATGAAAATTAGAGTCTGTGATCAAGGTAGGGAGTTAGGACCCCCGGTAGGTTTCGATAGTTTTGATTGGGTGACCATGCACCCCAGTTTACTTGGGAATTGATACCCTGGCATAATTAGTACCACCTCTTTCACTCTCACAAGCATCCTGCAGATATGGATTATAGATTATGGTCTCCCTAGGTTTTGACCATATTACGTTAGGATCAAAACCACCCACAGAATGGCCATATTCTGCCTTGCCAACCACCCCTCCTGTTAACTGCCTGCTGGAGCTTAAATACACAAGGAACAAACACAAAATGGAAATCAATGTAGGGATGGCCGGGTGTGGCTCGTGGCTTGGGCTTGTCTGCCTCCTACACCCACGTCTTCCCACCACCTGGCTGCCATGCCTGGAACCGAGCAAAAGCAGCCTTTGGGCCTGCTCAGAAAGAGTAAGCCCCAGCTTTCCTGCCTGGCTGGCAGCACGGAACGGGAAGTAGAAATGCATTGGAAATTTAACATGCATATAACTTATCAGTGTTAGACCCCTAATAACTGGCCCAGGCACCAGTCGCATTTGTAGGTCCCCCTCCCTGTAGTGAGCAGGCGAATATTAGGAGTGGAGTGGGGAGAGAGCGCGCGCGCGCATACACACACACACACACACACACACACACACACACACACAGTCACCCCATATAGGTCAGCCCACCTAATCCAGAGTTGATAATCCCTGCTTAGATGGTACGCATTGGCTTTCTGTGGTCATTTTGTAAAGGAAGGAAACGCCCCTTTTCTCCACCTGCTCATAATCCCGGGCTAGACCTTCTGTTCTTTAGAGGTATAATGGCATCATGCTTCAAAGCGTCCCAGATACCAGATGCTCCTGGGTTTATTAAATTCTCGTGTTAGTAGCAATTAACAGCTATGCGGCCTTTGTAAGTCCCTTAACCTTTGTCAACAACAGAATAGAAATGAAATCACTTGCATTTTCCCGTGAGCAAGGTGGCCTGGGAGAAACAGGATCTCCGTCAGTAATCTTTGGGCAGAAATGTGTCGCGTGTCTAACCCTGGCACCAAGGGTGCTAGGAAAGTGAGACTGGGAAAGTGAGAGGACCTGTATTGTTTCAGCCATCCCAGTGGAGAGCGTTCAGGAAGAAGGGGAAGAAGACTGCCGGGGTAGCCAACACAGTTTCTGTCCCCCAGTTCCTTTGCTTGCTAGCTATGTAAATGCAGACAGGTTGCCTTACCCTTCTAGTCTTTCATTTTGCTATATATACGGCAATTCGTGGGTTTAAGATTTGTTTTAAAATCTGTCAATTGAAGTAACACTCCCTGCAGAGTAAGCCCGTGGCAGTAAACTTGAGTAACTCCAGCCCTCCTGGTCACCCATCCCCCTACCTCCTGGGTCATAGCCGGAGGCTTTGTCCAAACCCCCAGATGGAGCCACAACAGGTGCCACCACCTGCCATAACACTCAGGCCTCCTGCATCTCCATGCCCAGGGCCTGTCTGGGGGCGCGTGCCGTGCCCCTCGCAGATGCTCTCCCCGCACCAGACCATAGTTGAGTGCTTTGAAGACGTGCAGCTGTCTCTCCTACCACGCCCGCAGGCCCCGCACTGGCCCTGCTGGGCAGGTGTGGGAACTGGAGGGGCACCGAGGAAGGAACACAGACATGGCATTTCAGTTCCGTACCCTAGGGCTCCAGTCACCTGCAGAGTGTGCCTTTTGGGAATTCCACAACTCTTTCTCCTTGCTGCTTCTCCTGCTACAAGCCTGCTTTTTAATTTCCATCAGATACTCTAAGGCAGCTTAGATTCAGACCGCCTCCATTTCACATCCTGCCTCTACCGTTTCCTGGCTGTGTGACCATGGCCAAGTTTCTCATCCAGTCTTGGCCTTGGTTTCTGCAGCTGTCAGACAGGGTTTACGTTGGTGTAATAGTACCTAATTTCCAGTGTCAAGATGAATGAGTATGACCCACATAAAACGCTTGGCGCATAATAAGTGTTCAGTAAATGTTTCCCATTGTCTCCAATCTCTCCAATTCCATATTTCTTCCTCTTCGGCACCAGCATCTGCCTGGCTTTAAAGTGCCCTGCTCTGTTTCTACGGGTGAACACCACGAGCCCACATGGATTAGCTCATCAGTAACAGCTCCATCTCTGCCCTTCACCTGCCCTGATCCAGGTGCCTCACTCCTCCAGGCTGTCTGTCTGCTCCTGCAAAATGGACAGCTGCCTTTTGGAGGATGTTGGAGATGAGGGATGGGAAACCAGAAAGCTCAAGGCAGCGTGAGTTCTAGGTGGGCAGACACGTATTTACACGCATGTGCATATTCATGTGTATGCACTTCAAGTCTGGGAACTTCAGCAGGCTGGTCATGTAGCAAAGTGTCACTTCGCCTGGCCCCTTTGTTTAAAGATGTCCCTCCTCTTTTTCCAGCCCCCTGGGCTCTGGGTCCTCCAACAGCATCAGAGTTAGAGGCTCTGATGGGCCACTTTGGGCTACTACTTTGATTGGTGTCCTAATAGAGGTTTAGTCAACCCTCATAAACTGCCATGTGCCTGTGTCTGTGTGTGTGCGAGAGTGATGGTAGAGGGGCAAAAACAATCCCTTGACTTGACCGGCATGATGTGTGTGCACACACAGACTCAAACCCTCTGACACGTATGCTCACCCATTACGCACGTGAGACCTGAGCCTGTGCCCAGCGTGCCCACATCTCTGCACATGTTCCCGTGCTGACCGCTGTATTCATTACTGAGGGCATCTTGTCATAAGGGACCAGCCGCTGGATTAGGAGCCCACCTACTCCAGCAGGACCTCATTTTAAATAATTCCATCAGCCACGACCCTTTTTCCAACTAAGATCACATTCTGAGGCACTGGGGGTTCGACTTCAACACAGCTTTTGTGGGGGATACAATTCAACCCCTTAACAATCACTGAGATTGGTTATTATGTCTGCAGAGAATAAAAGTGTGGGGTTAGAAGAAAGCAATGTGGCACAGAAAGGAGGTGAGTTGAGTTGCACACACACGTGTGAGCAGGCCTTTGGGGAATGTGCTTTTGTGTCTGTCAGGTACCTGGAACGTCACCTGAAATACGGAAGGGACTCGGTTTCAGTCCCGTTCTTTCTATGAATAGAAAATGTGTGTGTGTGTGTGTGTGTGTCTGTGTGAGAGAGAGAGAGAGAGAGAGAGAGAGAGAGAGATCTCGCTCAGTGGGGAGATAATGGACATTTGTGATCATGTGTGAGTGGACCAGGTCAGACTGCTGAATTGTGAAGAAAGAATCTGCGTTGTTGAGAATGTAGTTATAAAAGTGTTCCATATACATGTTAGCTGTTACGATTGCTGTATATGTGTCTTTGGGGCCTTTTGTTTGTGAATTCTTATGAGGAAAGAGACCACGTGGTCAGCGTCAGGTCCCAGGCCTGTGGCCCTGTCCTTTTACATTTGTCCGTATGTGGGACATCGGGGTCTTCTCCAACACCAGGCTGGCTGGAAGGAGTGCCTCTCTTGTTTTGCAGCTGCCCCACAGGTAGGCCCATGTGCTTACTTTTTCTCTGATACTGTGTCCCAGGTTCCTTGTCTATAAAATTAATCTCAGAAACATGCATGGAGCCCTGCTGTGTCCAGGACACTGACGGGCACTCCAGATTAGAGGAAGAACAGGCTAGAAAGGGCCCCAAGAAGAGCTTCAGAGGCGCTGAAGAAGAGATTGATTTCAGTCTTGGTAACTAGGGACACTTCCTGGAATTGGTGGCATTTAAGCCAGACCATGAATGGAACAAGACTGTAATAATAGAGAGGAGAGGGCTTTCAAAGAGAGGGCACGGCAGAGTTCAGGCCAGGTCCAGAAAAGGGTTTAAGTGGTTTGGTTTGGCTGGAGGGTGAGTTGCATGATGAAAAATGGTGATCAGTTAGACTGCAAAAACAGATCAGGGCAATTATCCCAGGAAAAACTGTTTTTGAAAAGAGAAATTCAGTCAGATGGGCAGCAAGGTTATTCTGAGCAGTGTGCAGAAAGGATGGAGAGATTGCAGGGAGAGCTATTCAGAGGCTGTCGGAGTCGCCTGGGAGAGACAATGGGGGTCAAAACCCCCAGGTAGCCCCCGAAGGATGAGTGGAGGGACGGCGAGAGCCAGACCCCACCGACAGTCATTCTGTGCTGGGAAATCCCTCCCCCGACCCCTTGGGTCCTGAGATTGCTGGGACGCCAAGGCCCAGTGTCAGGGGCGTGTGCTCATCTGCCCATTTCTGCCCACTGGTCAGGCTGGATTAGCCTCTTCCCATTCTTCTCAGAGCAAGCCACCGGGCTGCCCACTGCCCACCTGGACCCCCACCCCTCTCCTGCCTGCCTCGGCTGTGTCTCTCATCTTTCCCCCGTTACAGGAAGTGCCTATAGTCTGCACTGTTTCTGCAGCCCCTCCGCAAAGTTCATGCCTGTGTCCTGTGCATCAGGAAGCCCCATGGAACAGAAGAACCACAGGGCTGCAGACGTGCTGGCCTCGCTTTCTCACATGCTGCAACTCCGTCCTGGCTGGGCTGCTGTCTCCTGAGATGCCTGCTTCGTGAGCAATGGGGTGAGAATCACAGGGGCTGCTCATTGGGAGGCACTAGGTGGGCCAAGTCCCTGCGCCTGATACACTGGTCCCCAGACTTTGCTCTAGAAGCTAGAACAACTGCAGCCCAGGTCACAGCCCTGGAGGTTGAAGGAGAACACAGGAGCCAGGCATCCTAGTGTCTAAAGATGCCCTGCTGAGTCCAAGTTTGGGCACCAAGTTTGGGAAACACTTGGTGTTGCCCTCCTATTCTGGGCAATATTTACCACTAAATATCTGCCTGGGGATGCAGGCAGAAAAGCTCTCCAGGGGCCGGCCCGAGTGGCGCGGTGGTTAAGCGCTGGCTTGGGAAGCCAGCGGCCCCGGTTTGGTCCCACATATGAGGGCCAGTGACACTGCCCTCAAAAAAAAAAAAAAAAAAAAAAAAACAAGAAAAAAAAGAAAAGCTCTCCAGTCTCTGCTTCAAGCATTGGGTCTGCATCTCACAGCTGGAGGGGACAGAGTGGGGATTCTTTGTC
This sequence comes from Aselliscus stoliczkanus, assembly GCA_033961575.1. NCBI lineage: Eukaryota > Metazoa > Chordata > Mammalia > Chiroptera > Hipposideridae > Aselliscus > Aselliscus stoliczkanus. The sequence goes on from CM066731.1 coordinate 158,491,032, forward strand.
TCTTTCCTCCTCACCTCTCTACCTTCCTCCTACCGAATTAAACTAGTCAGCGAGGCAAGAGTGTTCACTGCACAGAATGAAACCGTAACCCCCGAACAAAGCAGCGGGTAGAGTGTGCACGTCTCCCTGCCTCATGTCTGTCTGTCCTGACTTCTTTAGGGTCATATGTAGAGGGCACTTGAGTCCCCGAAACCAACCTCTGCTTCAATAAATACTGTTTTTATGACCCTTCCCTCAAATGAAAGCCTGAGCAGAAGCTTAACATTTATGAGAGATAGAGGTAGGGCTGTTCTGATTGACAAGAATTGGGGGGCGGGTAGCCTGGCGGGGTCCCACAGGCCCATCCACTGGGCAGTCTGGCAGTCTCTGAGAACATGTAAGATGTTGTTTGATCCTAGGGCTCCCTGGCTTTAAAAAAATTCAAAAACACTGGACCCCATGAACGCTTCGAGGGTGCCGCAAGTCTTCCTAGACTGTTTTCCCTCGTTTCTTCCACACGTCTCGATGGAGCACTGACAGGTGCCAGGCAGTGCTCTAGGTTCGTTATAAACCAGACGAGCAGCCGAGACCGAGCAAGTCTGGCATCCTCGGAGCCGCTGGGGCTTTGAAACAGTGATAGGCGTCTCCCCTGTTCCAATTCAACTCATCACAGGAAATTTTCCTGAGTGCCACCGCATTCCCACACAATAAGAAGTCAAGAGAGAACCTCCAAACGAACATGTGTTTCTGCATGCAGAAACATGGAGACTTCCTTACAGCCCGACAGTGCATTTGTAGAGAAGGGAGGACCTGAACCCCCTCTTGGTATGAGGCAGTGCCCCACAAGGATGACCCCGATTTCCCACCCGCCCTCCTCTCAGCTGCGTTTGTTCAGTATACACCCAGCCTGACAGCCCCACTCCCATCTTGTCCCCAGGTCACCTTTCCTTTCACTTCACGGTACCAAACAGCACAAACACCTATTGGAAGCAACCGAATATACACATACTCTTATGAGTTAACTCAAGGTCAGGGTGAAATCGATTCTAAAACATCCCTCCTGAGAGTATGAGAGTCTCACATGACATGCCACCCAGAGGAGGAACCTGCACCCCACTTTCTTCCTGGTGATGTGAAATGATGCCAACTCCGGTAAAGGGGAGTGCTAAGGATAGAGAGAGAGGAGGGCTGATCGAATGTGCAGGTGTTTCTAAGTTCATTTCTGGGAGGGCCAAAGGACCCAGGGCTGACTCCCTCTGTTCATTGCTTCCTGTTCCTCTCGTTTCCATAGCACAAGGCTTTGGTCCTTGTTAAAATGAAGTTGCTCCTAATATAATTTAAACTGGTACCACCAGAGTGAGTTTCAGGGGCCGTAGAAGGAGCACAGGACTGAGAGGCGGAGGAAGAAGTGACACAGAAATCGGCACAGAATTTCTGTAGACCAAAGACAAAGTTGACAGTGTTTCTAGGTTGTGAGGACACAAAGAGGTCCCTACTATGGCTTCATTCAAGTGAGAAGCCTACCATGGATCTCACACCGATATTCTAGGACCCGGGGGGCTGCGGAAGAAGGACAAATGTGGTGCCTCTGCCCTCGCAGAGGGGTGGGGCTCCTCCTGAGAGCGAGAGCCCTTTCCCCCTGGTCTGACAGAGAAGCACACACACCTGTCACACACGGGCGGGGACCCAAGTAGCAGCCTTATGGCCAGGAGAGCGGCCACGTCCCACCAAGTGCACGGCCGTCTGGTCCCACGGGATCAAGGGCTCAGGCTTCCCATGCAGCCTTGCTCCACAAACAGCTGGCAGGACGGAGCGAGTGGTGAGCACATCTGCACACGGGGAGGGACAGTGGGGAGGTCAGCAAAGGTCAAGAAAGAAAGCAACCGTCTTTGGAACCCCAACACTCCTGCCCCTGGGAGGAGTGGAAAAACCCTCTTCTAAGAAAGTGGTCCCTCTGTGCCACTTGGGGAATGTGGGGCTGTGGCTCCCCGCTCCGCCTCCCCTTGGGGTGGGCTTCCGGGGAAGGAGACCAGCAGGGAACGGGAAGGAGAGGACAGCAGTGAGATGGACCTGCGGAAGACCGCGCTCTCCCTTCCTGGTGTCAGTCTCGCTAGGATTCATCCGAAACGAGGGGCTGGAAGATGCTCCGATTAATTGCTTTCCTGCCCTGGGATGGCACCTCCATCGCCAATCAAAGTTTTAATTAATCTTGCCAGCAGATGGGCTGTCATGGGCCCCAGCAGCCAAGGTAATGAGCTCATTTATTATCAGGCTCAGTCAGTGGGATGCCGTCGAGGCTTCTGGGAAGAAAGGCTCCTGGCGCCAGAATCCAGGATACGTGCAGTTTGGGGGAAATCTCTGGAAATGCTGTGGTTTCAGACCATCCACTGGCCCTTAGGAAGAGCGGGAAGGTGTGTAGCATGGAAGGTGACTGTGACTCAGGTCTGAGGAAAAGGCCCTGATAACACGCAGGGTGCTTTAGATGGCACTGGAGGTTGGCTTGGCTGTCTGGTACCCCCTGCACACACCTGACTCGGGAAGTTAGGGTGACAAGAGGTAGCCATGTATTCTTAAGCAGGGGCATGACAGGATGCTTTGACACACCGGTTCTCAGAGGTCCAAGGTCATGCCCTCTGGGTGAGTTGCTGGATGTTATGCCCTGGATTGCCTCATTCCTTCTCCCCAGTGCCAACACCATGTTATGAGTGACAACAATTTAATGTTGAATTAATGGAAGAATGAATAAGTAAATACATACGTTTGGAGGGCCATAGAAGCCACTGCTAATGGGAAAAAAAAAAAAAAAAGCTTTGAGCCCAATTTAGGTCTGAGGTTCTAAGCAGCACTTGATATAGGAGCTAGATCTTATAGACATAGTTCTCGCTTTCGGGGACGACAGGATACCTGTGACAGGACTGAGAGCATGGAACAAGCATGGCCACTCAAGTGTGAGAGGCCAGGGGAGGGTCACCGGGCCACGGGCAGAAGGGACAGAAGAAGACCTGGTTTATTCCCTCCTTGACTGAGGAGGCTGCGGACCGGCAGAGTAGAGGGCTTGCTGCAGCCCAGGTGGGCCTGCCTGGAAGCCCGGTCTCCTCACTCCTACCCTTGTTCTTTCATTGTCTTCCAGGGTGCCTGAAACCCCTTCCACAGCCTCACCTGAGTCAAAGCAGCCTGCCCTGTGCCTAGCTGACCTGGGTCCCCTACTGTGTCGATCCTGCCCTTTGGGTTGGCATTTGTGTTCACAGAGCAGCACCCCTCCTTTCTCGTACAGTTTGTGTGCTGTAGCCACCTGAGGGTGTGATTGGGATGGAGCCATGCCTCCCGCCCTATGTGTGTCCACACACAGCAGCAGGCGTGGGCCGCCTCATCCGTGGAAAGGGCCTGTGTGTTCGCTGTAGTCTGGGGTACGCATCCCCCTTTTTGTGGAGCAGTAAATGGACTGTTTTTGGTTGGGCCTGTTTCCTTGGAGCATATCACCATGAATATTTACTGGCGTGGCAAAGCAGTGAAGCACCCTTCGTCCCTACTATGAAATCAGAAACGCTCTAAAAGAAGTCTTTCCCAGAACTGGCACCCCATGGGGATGGTAAGAAAAGAGAAAACAGTAACAGTGTTCCTGTGCCTGGTATGTGCCCGTCAGTATAAATGGTACAGTGGGGTGACCGGCTATAAGCTTGATTGGTATTTCTGAAAGGATGGTAGCAATCCATTATATAACAGAAATTGTGCCAGGTACTGATATAAGGCAGAGGGCACCAAGTATCGTTTCAAGTTTCCCTAAGTAGCAAGGGTTCAAAAGCCAGGTTTAGATTTAAGAAGTCTGGCCGGCCGAGTGGCTCAGTTGGTTAAGAGCTCGCTCAAGAGTGCGAGCTGAGCTCTGAGCAACAGCTGTTCGAGGCCAGCCCAAGCTGAGTTGCCATTGAGCTGCCAACAGGTGGCAAGATGGCTCAGCTAAAAAATCAAAAAACAAAACATAGTAGATTTAAGAAGTCTGAATCTGTGCCCTTAGCCATCTTGCCACATGGTCTCCTCAGGAAAACACGGTTGATGTTTCCCCAACTCCTAGCCAAAGAGAACTGGGCCGCTGGGGATTTTAAGGTTGCCCCCCCCTCCCCCAGAAGCACGTTCACACACTGACATTGGAGAACAAAATGAACGCTCAGTGTGTCAAAGGATCGTCAGAACTGGGAGAGGCTCCTAGCCAAAGAGAAATGGGCCGCTGGGGATTTTAAGGTTGCTCCCCCCCCCCCCAGAAGCACGTTCACACACTGACATTGGAGAACAAAATGAACGCTCAGTGTGTCAAAGGATCGTCAGAACTGGGAGAGGCTTCGAGGCTGCAGGCTCCGCGGGGCGGGTGCCGGAAGCGGGTATGTTGCAGGGCCTTCGGAGAGGACAATGGCTGTGTGGGCGCTGAAGGACTGCGCCCTGGGAGCCGCGTAGGCGTTACAAGGTGCCAGGTAAGGAAAGAGTCCTGAGGAGACACATCCATCTCTGTGTGGCCTGTCTTGTAGCGACACAACCACAGAGCGATAGGTCTCCATGATTAAAAGCAACGGCAAATGTGGTGATAAATGAAAACTCTAACCTTCAGTGCTGGGGATCAGTAGGGCATGGTGAGGACGAGGGCCACTTGTCGCACGTGCCCCCTCTAAAAGGGACAGCTGCTACTTAGTGGTAGCCATGTGGGAATATGGACTGAATGGCATCAGATTTTTTTTTTTTGAGACAAACTGTAAATGTAGATTTTTATGTGAAATACCCTGATTTTTAAATGTTTGTTCAAAAGTTTGAAATTTTAAGTTAACTTCTTCCCAAACTGTGGTTTGAGGAATCCACTGTGAAGGTGGTAGCCTGTGGTGTTACCTAAGGTCCACTGCATTGGTCCACAGCTCTCAGAGGGAGAGGCCCAGCACCCCACGGGGCCCTGGACGGCACACAGGGACAGTGGCCCGTGGCTGTGCAGCCAGGCAGATCTTTTAGGGCTCTGTAAGTTCCAGGGACAGGAAGGACCCAAAAGGGTGATGCTACCAATTAACTTACGGGTGGCTTTAATCTAAATTGTAGGATTCAAAGGAATGTGACCATTCTTGGCATCCAGAAACAGAGGAAGCAATTCATTCCACTTACAATAGTTATCCCTGACAACAGCTCTGAGAGCTGAGAACAACCACATGCTAACCGATTCAGATGGACGACCTAGCTTAAAGGGACACAGTCCGTGGGATAATAAACGCGTGCCCAGGTGCGTGGAGTCAGCCCTGGTTTGGTGGCTCCCCATGCAGCAGCCTGATGGTTTGAAGCAGCTTCCGAGTTTCTGGGCCTCTATTTCCATATTTCTGTAAAATAATTGTGAATGAAGCGATACCTGTTGGCTGTGTTGTAGGATGGACTTGTGTAACGTGTGAAAAGTGCTTAGCACGATGCCTCTCTCCTAATGAGAACTCGATAAGTGTTAGCCGCCACTACTGTTTACAAGTTCAAGTTGTCAGAGCTCACAGCCCACGTAGCCCCTATTTGACATGTGCCAGAAGCGTCAAATGTACACTGGATTTCAAAGTCTCAGGGTGAACACGAGAACACAAAATATCTCATTATTGATCGCACATCTAAATGATAATACCTTGGATAGGTTGGGTTAATTAAAACATTTCATTAAAAATAATTATACCTGCTCTGCACCTATTTGAATGTGGCTACTAGAAAGTTTTAAATTACATATGGGGTTCCTACTGGGCAGCACTGGTCTGGAACCTAGAATAATGCCTGACACACAGTGGGCCCTCAGGAAACGTATGTTGAATGAATGAATGATTTCCCTAGGTTTCTCAGGCCTTTGCCTTCTCCCTGGGACATATGCCCTCTCCTCCTGGCGCCCCTACCCCTACAGCGAGTGACCACCAGACACTCTCAGTGATCATTCACCACTGGACAACCCTCCTGCTCCACACCCCAAGTCACGGGGGACAGGCCCCGAGAGATGGAGGACTTCGAGAAGGACACACAGGCAGAAAATGATGTGTGGAGCCAGGATCATGCCTGTGCCAGAGCGTGGACTCTGAATCGCTACCTTGTTTTGCCAGGGAAGCCCAAGATTTTTATAAACATGTCTTCATAGAAGCAGGTGGAAATTCTCAGAGTCTAAGTGGTCACATGACTACTAGTGCAAAATGAGCTCTCAGGAGACCTTGCTATCCCTCCCTCTGAAATCTTGACCCCCCAAATTAAAGTCAAGCCTAGCCCCAACCACCCCCCTCTATGAAGCATTGAGGTTGCAGCCCTCGAAGACGGAAATCAACAGTCTTCTCATTTGGGGCATTCTATTGTGTCTTTAAGTAAAAGCCTTGTGGTGTCCTTGTAATAGTGATAACAGTATTGAAAAAAGCCGGAAGAGTCGGCAATAGCTCTTTGAAAGTCTCTGAAATCATTAGTATTATTGATGTAGTGAGGCTGCCAGTTGGCACTCGCTTAGTTTCTCTCAGTTACACTAATACACACACCACCACCGCCGTCACCACCATCACTGCCACCACCATCACCGCCACCACCACCGCCGCCACCACCATCACCGCCACTACCATCACCACTGCCACCACCATCACCACTGCCACCACCATCACCACCACCAGCATCACCATCACTGCCACCACCACCATCACCACCACCGCCACCACCATCACCATAACTATCACCACCACCACCATCACCATAACCATCACCACCACTGCCACCACCATCACCATCACCACCATCACCACCACTGCCACCATCACCACCGCCACCACCACCATCACCACTATCACCGCCACCATCACCACCACCACCACCACCATCACCATCACTGCCACCACCATCACCACTATCACCGCCACCACCACCATCACCACCACCGCCACCACCATCACCATAACTATCACCACCACCACCACCACCATCACCATAACCATCACCACCACTGCCACCACCATCACCATAACCATCACCACCAAAGTGCAGAGTCCAGGCCCAGGAACCCAAGTGCTGGTCAGTAAAAGATTTCGGAACAGCTCACTTAGAGGCAATTAAATCCAAATGTGATGCAGTTACGTAATGTCACAAATACTTACAGGGAAGAGGACCAAGAAAGGCAAGTGGCAGAACCAAATGAGAAGGACCAGGGTAGGTAAGCGAGGTGAAAATATAAGGAAAATGTAAGATAGGTTTTTTGTTTTGTTTTTGTTTGTTTTTAGTGTTGACCACTTTCCAGAATTAACCATGAGCCTCTCTGTCCTATTTCCTCATAGGCTTTCAGAGCACTTTATACTCATTGTGCCCAAACCCTGATGAGGCATGTGGGTGAGTAGAAGCCAGCCTTTCTGCTGAGTAAACAGAAGTAAGTGCTGGCCTGGGAACCCACAGCGTAGCCAGGGCAGAACTGGCAGCTTGGTCTTGCCAGTCACAGACACCCAACATGCCATTCCCCAGGTGCTTGGAGACCCAAAAGGAGGAATGAGGCTTTATCCTCACTTTTGAGACTCAGAGTCTGTTGAAGAAGCCAATAGAAATGTCTAATGTCCAAGGGAACTCAGACAAAAACAAGTCACCAACTAGCCACAACTGGACAGGGCTATAGACTTAAGTAGCTGAGACTGCTGGAAACATTGGCACTAGCAGAAAATAGACCTGAATTTTAGAAGCGGAAGAGGATGACAGTGGACTAGAAAGGAAGGATGGAGCCTTCAATTTGGTGGTGACACTTGAAACCTGGAGGCACCGTGAGAGCAGGTGGACAAGCCGATTGTCCATCCTTGCTGGTGGCCAGAGCACTTGGATGAGGAAAATCCTTGAGGTTGCTTTTTAGACTTAGCCTTTATTCAAGATGGTGACACAGAGCCTGGGAAAAAGGAAGTCGTTTGGACCAGAAATCATCCTTTTGGTTATGGCTGTCATTGGTGGCCTTGCCGTCTTGCTTAATCAACAGTTTTTCAATAACATTGAGGTTACCGTTTGCTCTCAAGGCTCCTGCTGTGATGTCTCCCCAGAGCTGGGAGGGATGAGTTGTGGAAACTGGGTTTGGCGGGCTCCCTGAAAACGTCCACCTGCTGAGAGCTCCAGTGGTGTCCCTGCCATCGTGATGAACGTGGCACAGAGCCTGAAAGTGGGGCAAGTGGAAGAATGAATTGAAATAAAGGAAATGAAGCAATCTGGGAAAAAACAGCAAACAAGACCGCATCAGCAGTGAAAGCCAATGAGGCAAACACCATCTGGTCCTGAAAATGAATGGAGCAGAAAAGGACGGCCTTGCCTCTGGGGGATTGCTGCTGCCACTGGGCACAGAGCTTCATGCCTGCCTGAGACTCCCCTGGGTCGGGGGCGGGAGGGTGAGTGTTTCTGCAGAACAGGATGTTGAAAGAGACTTTTTTTCCCCTTCATAATGTCAGGGCACAGTCTCACCTAATGGAAACCCTTCAGCATGAAGGAATTACAGTAGCTGCTGCATTTCTGCCTCCACACAGCAGAATTCAGGGGTTTGTGTACAGTGGAGCTGTGCCTGAGAAGCACCGTTGGTCTGCATCGGACTGCTTGTATTCACTCCTTCAGTCCTGCACTCATCCATCCTTGCATCCATTCATCCCTCTCTCCCTCTCCTTTCTACCACCACTGCTTCAGTCCATGGCTAAGGCCTCCTGTTGGCCAGCCTGCCTCCCTCTGAGCCCTCCTCCACATGGCCACCAGGGCAGAGCCTAAATCTGCCCTGATCCCCCTGACCTTTAATGACTCCCCATTGCTCACACCCATACCCCCCTTGATGGAACTGCTCCAACCAGGTGACTTCATCTCTTGCTGCCTCATCCCTCCACAGCCAGCCTACACTCCGTGCATGTCTGCCTATTACAAGCCACTGAGACACATTGTTTCTTGCTTTGGTGTCTTTGCTTAAGGAGGTCTGTCATCTTGGAACGTCTTCCTTTTTGTCTTCTCCCCCATTCCTCACCTACGCCTGCTGATATTACTTAAATATAAAGACCAGGTGTGGCAGCTATGAAACTAATGCCGCTCATATCTCGTGCTGTGGGGAGCATAGTTGACAATGCCCCCAGCTCTACCTGGCTGGATCTGCCACCACGTCATGCTGAGGCCATGATTCCTGTGGGCAGCTCCCAGACAACGGCTCCATCCAACGCAGCCCCATCCAACACAATGTGAGATTCCTCCATTGGTAACTTTGGTCCAAAGACTCCTCATTGGTGCGGCCAAATCTTCCTTGGAGCTACCCTGTAGCCTGAGACTCATCTTACCCCGTCCTCCTTTTCCCACAGGCATCAGGCCTGCACTGTGGTCTAAGGGCCCTTGCTGCCTTCTCCTGCCCCCGTCACCAATACATTTCGTGCACATCTAATCCTCTCTGCCTCTGTGTTTCCATGGACCTGAACTAATGTGCCAGGTTAGCAACACCTCTTACTTGAAGACTTTCCTAACCTCCCTTTGTAGAATTGAACCTGTCTCTCCTTCACACCCTCCCCTCTACCTTGTATGTACTTTTCATGATAACACCAATAACTCTTTACTGTAATCACCTGTTTATATGGCTGCCTCCATCGCCCAGACTGTAGACTCCACAAGGCCAATGAGTTCACTGCCTTATTTGTCTTGTTACCATTACTGCCTAGTCCAGTGCCTGTTATATTCAGGTGCATCATAAATGTTGATAAAATGAATGAATGATTGATCTGTTTATCCATTTCTCAATCCCCATCGTCCTAGACCTAGATCATGTGTTAGGTAGAGAGGATGGAAAAATCAGTGAACAGGACTCCCTGCCTTTTAGGCATTCTAAGGCTGGTTGATGGGGTTAGCATGCAGGTAACTTATTGGGTTGTTGGAAAAGTCATGATGTATTTTTCCCGTTTTTCGTCGCAAAAATGTGTCATGACTTTTCCGACACTATTTTATAAGTGAGGATGGAATAGCTGTGATCAACATGGTACCAGCAAAATGAAATGAAGTCCCAGAGGAAGGCATGGCTGATTCTCAGGAGGTGTGGCATCAGGAAAAGCTTCCTAGAGAACGTAGCATTTGGATTGGGCCTCATGGGACCTGTAGGATTTATACCCAGACGGTATGAGAGAGGGGTCTCCCAGGCCAGAGACTCTGCATGAACAAGGGCACAGGAAGAAGGGTGGCGTGATGAGGGCTATTTTGGTAATTTCATCGTGAACATTTTACAGTACACACCGAGAAAGAGTGCCTCATTTGTTTTACCTTCTCTTTTGTTGTCGCTGCTGACGAAGCCTTTGTGTGTTTCCTCTGCCTGATTCCCTGGTGTCTCCATCTGCCTCAGAGCCCAGAAAGCAGCCCTCACCTTGTTGCTTTGGAGTTTCTCCACAGTGTCAGTCTCCTCAACTGACTTTCCAGTCACATCTGGCAGGTTCTGAGATCAGGATGGCGCCTGGGAGGCTTCTGGCATTTGGCTGGATAGACGGGAACCTTCAGTGACTCTCTCTCGCTGACGAGTCCCAGGGCAGAGGACTGCTTGGCTCCTCTTATCAGAGCCCAATAGCTCCTGAGCCTGGCATGGACACGGAGAGGGGACGCTGGCATCATACACCCTGTCTGCCATCATCTGCTGTTGGAAGGCATCAACTGGCTGCAGCTTGAAAACCCTGGCCTAGGGAAGACTGAGAAAGTGAGAAGAGAAGCCAGAGAGAGAAGGGGGAAGAACCACCGGCCTGCAGCCTGGAGGATGCTGGTGCTGCTGCCCAGCTTTGCCTGCAGCTTGTAGGCACGTGCAGCGCTGAGCTCGCAGGCGGCGCTTTCAAAGGCGCCTCAGTCTGGCAGGCTCTTCTCGAGTGTGCACTGGCAGCAAAAACCCAGGATTTCTGGAAGCTCCAGGGGCTGCTCTAGAAAACCTCTGGTCTGGGGGCCACTGCCAAAGGGAAGGGGTGGATGCCACTTCCTCAGTACAATTGAGACCCTCCTGACGGCCCTTGCCCTCCATTAGATCAGCAAAAAAATCTCCCGATTGTGAATTTGCTTGCTCTCAAACTTTTCTTGTCACAGACCATAGGAACACAGAAACTCAGAAGACCCCAGGAGTCTTCTACATTACACCCCTGCAGGGCAGCCCCTCCTCCAAAGCCAGGTTCTCAGGAAAGGTGAGTCAGGACATCCTTCCAGTACAATGTACTTATTTTCTAAAAAGATTATAATCATTTTTGATGCTTCCTCCATATGTGCATCATAATTTTTAAAATTACATAAATATTACATGAATCCATTCTGATTATTAAAATGCAAACAATATAAACAGATGTTTCCACTGCATATTGCCCAACCTCGCCCTCTCCCAGAAATAAACAGCTCTAATCAGTGTGGTGGTCTCCTTCCAGGTTCCTTCGGAATACGGCATTTAAAATTGACATGTGGCTGGCTCTTTTCTTTGGTTCTTCTACACACACGCGATCACTGTGCATATCGTCCTGCAGGTTGTATGTTCAGTGAGCAACATGACTTTGGGATCCGTCCTTGTCAGTCCTTCCAGGTCTGTGACATTCTCTCTGATGCAGGTAATGTCCCATGGTTTTAGAATCTCATACTTCATCACACGCAGATTAACAGACCTTTAGGTTTGTTCCAGTTTGTTTCAATATTACAATGATACCGCTCTGATCCTCACTGTTTGAAAAGGCAACATCTGCTGCTATCTCTTGAGGAGAATGCCAAAGAAATAGAGTCCCTGGGTTGAAGGGTATGTGCATTTTTAAGCGAATAGACTACTACAGAAATGGCCCTCAAAAGCAGCACACTAATCTACCTGCCCACCCACTGGGCGGGGCAGATGCCCCTCCCCCCCTCGGCTGGCCTACCCAGCATCCCCTCTCAGCTCCTATTCCCTTGCCTTATTCCACAGCAGGCGCTGAACAGGATAATGACTTTCCCAGCACCTCCTGCAGCTAAGAGTGGTGAGGTGACACATTTCTGGCTAAAGAAATGCTACACTTGGAAGCATCAAGGAGTGGGAACATGGTTCTGGGAAAGCTTTTGCTTTTTCCCAACATAAAGGAAGGATGTGGCTGGGGCCACCCCCTCTCCTTTCTTTCTGCTTTAAGCTATAGTAGCCACTTGAGATGATGAGATGACAGCCACAGGTCACAAATCATGCTAAAAGTGCCAGAGCAGAAAGACAGAAAGAGCATGAGCTGCTAGTGGCATCACCAAGCGGCTGGACCCATGCCAACAGCCACCCACTCTAGGCATCTTATTACAGAAGAAAAACCCTCCATTGTATAAGCGCCTGCTAGTTGGGGATCTGTGACTTATAGCTGAATGAAAACCTAAATGAGACAGAGTCTTGATGCCAGATACCCATTTTTGCTTTGATTTAACCTTGCTTTTCATACACTGTGGTAATGGTACAACTTTTCGATTACTCTGTTGAACAATAAGATGATAATGGCCATACTTGAGTCACTGAGTACTTTCAATGCATTATCTAATATCACAAAGACCCCGAGAGGCAAATTCATTGTCTTTATTTTAAAGATGAAGAAACCAGAGACCAGTGAAGCTAAGTGACTTTCTGACTTAGTTCTAGGTGCTTCCATAGGTCCCCGTTCTTAAAGTCAGGAGACTGGGGTCATTTATTTAATCCCATGAGAACAGCAGTAGCAGCAGCAAGATAGCACACGTGGAGGGTACTGGGGTGGGGGGCATGCCATTTATATGGTAATGCTAAGGATAATGGGAGCCCCTATGGCTTTGGCCTTGGCCATGGGATCAAGGTCTTGCTCTCAGCTCTGCCTCCTCTCTTCTCCAAATCCTGGTACCCTAGCTCTGTCTTTTGGCTTTATAACTGGATCTTATCCATTCCTAAGCCCTTAAATCTGACTATAAGTCTGTCTGCTTTTCATTTTAGGTCCTTTCACTATCTCTCCTGATGCAATCAAAGAAATGTTTAAAAAGATACTGTTTAAAAGAACACTCTTCGTGTGTATGTCTGTGCATATTATCTTTCTGTTTAATCAGTTGATAACCTTGAACAGATTCATAAAGGTAATTGGGGAAGGATAATAGTTGCAAATGCTGTCACTATGCAAACTTGAGCCCCTGGCTAATAGGAAAGGGAGACCACCCATCCGGATTCCTTTGCCCCTGCCCACCAGCGTGCCATGGATGTAACTCAAAGCTTTGTTATGGTAAATATGGAAATCTTTGTATTCCTAATGAATATTTTATTTTTGGTTGCAAGTGACACAAATCCAGTTCAGACTAATATAAACAAAAATGGAATTTACTGGCAAATGCCCTCGGAAATCCTGTGGAGGAACTGGCTCAGTCATGGATCCAGGCGAGTCGGGATTGTCTCTCTCCTGCTCTTTGCTTTGCGTGTCTCTGATTCTCCTTATTCTGAAGACAAGTGGTTTCCTTACAGTAGAAGGGGGGGTCTTTCATTTTCCCAGACCCCCACACTCGTAGCGACTGTCGTGGAGGGAATCAGTGTTACCCACTGGCTCTGATGGGAAAATCCTTTGGAGGACTTAAATTGGCTTCGGTCACATGCCCATTTCTGAACCAATCCCCGTGGACAGAGAAATAAGACACTTGGGTCATCAAAGCCTGGGTCCCAGCCCCATTACTATGGCTGCAGTGGTTTTAGGGGTTCAGCCCTACCAAGATCACATGGCATGGGTTTCCTGTGGGAAAGAGAGTTTCTGTGTGCTGGAGAGACAAAAGCATCGGGTGTGCACCCAAATGATGTGAGGAGCAATGGATGACTTGAGATAAAGCCTCCACCTAGAGGCTTTCGAGGGTGGGGCTAGGGCTTAAAATAATGTCACCAGGACTCACTCGACAGGTATAGGCTCTCAGGGTGGAGGCAGCTCCAGAGTTCCTACACCTCTTCATTGATGAGATAAGCAGCCTGTGTTGGCGGGTGCACAGGGTCCCCCTCTCAACAAGTCACTCTTGGAACAGCCACTGTCTGGGGGGACAGAAGAGGAGATACCCCAAATCAAAACCCCTAGACAAAGAGGTTGCTCAAACCAGGTGACATTACAGAGCTCAGACCTCTTCCACCGTCTCCACCTGCTGCCTGGGCATGGTGGCGCTCCTGGGGACATTCAGGGGGCTCTCAGTCAGCAGGCCTTGATGCAGTGTCGCTTTTTAGGGAATGTGTTTGTCGTTCACTCTCTGTGTCTCTGTGTCTGTGTGTCTAATGCACTCACACAGCTGTGACCCTCCTGGCTGAAAGAATGTAACAACACCCTCCACCCGCTCGCTGGTGATCAAAATGCCACTACTTACAGTGTTACTGCTCTTGTTCAAGAATTACCTCCTCTTAAAAATGCTAATTCCCCAGGAGAGAGAATATTCTTATGAGATAATAGAAAATATATTTTGTTCTCTGCCCCTGGTGTTTGGCACAGAGCTCCTGAAACCCTAGTAAATTCCTAAATGACAAAAGCACTGGGAGCGTCTTCTGTTGTAATGAGGCAGCTCTGGATGGTTCCTGGATGGGGACTTGTCATCAGAAAGGCCAAGTCATGCTTACACGCTTGGAACTTTCGGCCTCACCCCTAATGAGGAGAGGGGCTAGAAACTGAGTTAATACTTGATTGTGCCTCCATAAAATCCGCATGTACCCAGTTCAGAGAGCTTCCAGGTTGACAAACACATCCACACCAGGAGTATGATGCCACTCCCCCCCCCAATACCCCAGGGACAGAAGCTCCTGCACATGGGACCCTCCCAAACCTTGTTCTATGTATCTCTTCATCTGAATTTTCATCTGTATCCTTTAATCATATCTTTTAATAAACTGGTCACCATAAGGAAGTGTTTCCCTGCATTCTGTGAGCCATTTGAGCAAATTAATTGAACCCAGGGGGGAAGGTCACTGGAACCTCTGATGTGTAGCCAGTTGGTCAGAAGCACAGGTGTCAGTCTTACAGGACTGAGCCTGTGGGACCTAACACTGCCTTCAGGTAGACAGTGTTAGAATTGAGTTACATCGTAGGACACCCAGCTGGTGCCACAGAGAGTTGCTTGTTGTGTGAACTTCCATACATTTGGTGACCAGAAGTGTCAGAAGTGATGCGTTTTGTGTGATCAGTAAAGGAGACTCACTGGAAAGAGAGATACCAGGGAAGAACTGGGTTTGAATTGCTAACTTTCTTATTTACAGTTAGTAAGAAAGAGGAAGCTTGTCAGGCTCTTTGGTGGCAATAGCTTTTGGTGAGAAATGCTGAGCCTCTTACCAGAATCTAGTAAGTAGACAACGGCATCCTCGAGGCCAGTTACATCTGATTTATATTTGAGATACCCAGAGGATGAGAGCCTTCCACATAGCTGTGTCTCACTATAGGGTTTTATATGAATAATCTTCAAGTTACCCCCAAATTTCCAGTAAAGCTACATTCTAGGGAACCGTAAGTGGTAATATTTCAGGTGGGAGGGAGAATCGAAGAGGACTCGTGTCTAGGCTTCACCTAGAGTCAAAATGAAGGAGTTGCTGGAAGACAGAACGTGGAGACCCTGAGTTCAGGAGAGTCGCAAATTGGAGGGGGAAACAAGAGGAATGCATGGGAGAGTCTGAATTATTAAAAATCCTGAGGAGGGCATCAACCCTCCTGTGGGATGAGGAGTGGAGAGGTTTGAGCCGACCTTGGCTGACTTTCAGGGACAGATGACGCAAGCTGGGTTACATCCCGTGGGTATAGGGCTCATTTACTTTCCTCCAATGCCTCTCGAATCAGGATCAAACTTTCAAATGCATTTCCACTTTTCTGAGAAGCAGTACAATGTGATGGCTAACAGCCTGACATGTGGCCCCAGACTGCTGGGGTGTAAATTCTAGCGCTGCCATGTATGGCTACGTGACCTTGGGCAATGTGCTTAATCGCTCTGTGCCTCAGTTTCCTCACCTGAAAAATGGGAATAATAATAATTCCCAACTTTGTGGGGTTCTTTGGGGGAATTAAATGAGTTAATATGCATAAAACCTGTGAGAGGAGGCATGGCATATGGAAAGTACTATATAAGCTTAGCTATTTTTCTTTCCCCAAAGTGGGGAAAAGGACAGTGTTATTAGACACAGACCCTGGGCATCCACTTTCTTACTTAACAGAAGCAGATATGCCCTCGGTCGAGAGGGCCCCGCAGGACCGTGGAGACGCGCTGTGCCGTCCTCCTGGATATGAGGCGCTGTGCCTTTCCTCGCGGGCTGGGCCTTGGACTGCAGAGCTCTGCACTCAGACCACCAAGGGCACTGCGATTGCTCTGTTTCCAGGACTTGGCCCTCTCAAAAACTAAGAGGGCACAAGCACAGGGTGAGTAGGCTTCTCTTTTCTTCCCCAAACCCTCCTCAACCGTGGCTCCTCGTCTTCCCTAAACATCTGCTGAGCCTTTGGGTCAGAAGTGAGGGTGATGCTGATGGGCCCCCATTTAAAGAGGAGGGGCTCATCCCAGTGGCAGCTGCAGGGGGCCAGGAGGACACTGAGGGCTTTAGGTCTCATCTCACTGGGCAGGAAGAAAGCCTTTGCCTGGTGGATTCTTGTTCTCATGATGGGCTGGTTGAGGAGTAGAGATGTGGTGAAAAAGGCAAGCGACTGCCTGAGGAGAGACCTTTTGTGGGACAAGGGGATGTGTAGCCAACCAGCTGTCACCCACCCAACACAGCCCAGACTCTAGAGTCAGATCTAGGGTAAATCCAGTCCTAGATCCTCACCACTTAGAGTCATCTTGAAATGTCATCCTATGGTCCATGGCACCCCAAGTACGTCCCAGTGTCCACGTCATTCTGTCAATAAGGGTAGATGGAGATATGTAAAGACAGCCTAAGGCTTACATCACTGCTATAGGATCGGACTCTAACAGGTAAAAAAGTCATCCTTGATTGCTTATTACTAATGAGAAAAGGTAACGAGGAATAATGCATAATGTGTCTTGTCCCCCCCACCCCCTCCATAATACGATGAATTGAGCACATCCTTACTGTTGGGTGTTGGTTGTTGTTGTAACCAGACCATGCCCACCTCTATCCTCTGCTGTACATTTGTATCTCATGGACAAAACAAAGAAATAGCAGTAAATTATCTCATAGACACTAAAAAATTCTGTGATGTTGGTGGTTCTGTGCTCTAAGTTGGTGACAGATTTGATTATACTGATAGATAGGCTCAGGCCTCAGAATTGTGGGGTCCTCCTGAATTTTGTAGGCTGTGATTAGAACCCCTGACCTGTCACTCTGCACCCACTAGACCGAAGCCAAAGGTCTAGTCAAGATAAATAGGGTAATTTTTTACTTTTTTTTTTCTAGAAGAAGGAGACTCTGTGATCGCTTATGGAACCTCACCCTTTGTCCATAAAAATGTGGTTGAGTTATGTCCAGTGTCTTTTAAGAATTCCCCAATGTCCAGATATAGCCAACTTTGTTTTATACAGGATTTCATTCAGCCTATATAATATATTGAGGATATTATCTGGACAACATGAAAAATTGTTAGGTAAACTGGAGGGTTTTTTTTGGTGGGGGGTTGGTAGAGGACAAATAGTTTTAATTATTTAGCCCCAAATTTTCCACATTTTTTTCTGTGGACCTCTACCATGATGATCTCCCTGCATTGGCCTGACCCAGGGTTCCCTTAAGCTGGTGCCAGTTGTCCTGCAGGGGTACAGTGGAGTGGAGTGGAGTGATATGATGTGATTATAAGCAAAGCCACACGGCCCAGGATGGATTCCTAGCTGCTCACTATGGGCCAATCTCTTAACCTCTTGATCTCAGTGTCCACATGTGTAAAATGAAGGTAATACTGGTACCATCCCCAGTAGTTGGAATACTAAGGTGCTGATACACATATGGTATTTAATTTGGTGACTGGCACATAGCAAGGGCTTTGGGTGTCAGTGAGTATCTTGTCCCACGCACGGGCCATACTTGCAGACGATGTGCAAGTGAGTTGTCTGGGCTGCTGTTGGCCGCTGTGCATTAGAGAACAACACTCTGCATTAGAGAAGTCTGGACATGTGCCTGGTGGCATGAAGTGTGACTTTGTACAACTGGAAGAACGTGGTCTCTGGTCAGGGTGCACGTCTGCCTCACTCCCCAGGGATGAATGTAAAATGTAAAAACAGTTCATTCATTTTGGGGCCCAGAAGTTCTATTCCCCAAGGCACAGGGTATCTACTATCCTGTTGGATGGAAAAGTCAAACACTGACCTTCCTTTTCTAATCTGTGATGCAACTTGAGAGCTGGAATGTAAGTTGGAAGAAGAGGGGGCATGTCTCCTGTGTGCAGGAGATAGTCCCATCCTCTTCCAGGGGTGCCTTATTCTTCAAAACTCTTTATGGAGCACCTTCAGTACGCCAGGCACTGTTGTACATCCTGGATGTATAGCACTAAACAAGACAGACAAGGCCTTGGAGCTTCCGTCATCAAGGCCCAATGGACTTCTCGCTGACCGCCTCTTCTTCGGGAGCACGTTGTGAATGATGACCCTCCATGACCACGTGATTCTGAAGTGCCCTTGAATCACTAAGGACGACATGATCGCCTGTAGTTGTGGTGATATGTCTATTTTGTTGCATTCTAATGCTTTTTTTTTTTTTTTGGAAAATAGTCCGTAACACATCTATATTTTCCATACATATTTAATGAACCCGAATGACCTGACACCACACAGAAAAATACACACCTTTATAGGAAATACTGATATGATTTTGTTGGGTTTCACATGTTTATCAGTTTTGCTCTTATGCCTCCTTTGGTCGTTCACCAACTCTTATGTCTTTTCTGACCCGCTGGGTTGTGGGCTTTGTCGTGGGGGTTGCCTTCCTAAGCCTGGGCACTTCCCACTGGTGACACTGCCTGACTGACGGCCAGCCCCTGGGAAGGACAGCACACCACTCTGAAGGGAGCAAAGGTCCTGCCTGCTGCCTCGTGATAGGCCCACGCCTTCTCATAGGACCTTGCCTTGGTGGCTGTGTTCTGATATTCACAGGAAAACTGTCAGGGGAATAAGGTCCTAACACAGCCCTCTCTTGTGGTTCTCTCAGCTTCTGTGAAATGCCCTGCTGGGTGGAAGCTCTCAGCGCGCTGAGCCCTCCTCCCAGCATGCTGGCCCCTGCTTCCAGGTTGCCTGGGCAGAAGCCAGGGGAAAGTTTGGGAGTTGTTCTTTTTGACTTAAAGGAATTTATCAGCAAGGAAGCCAAAAAGAGGCCAGGAGTCACAGGGTTTCAGGGCAGGTATAAACAAACACACGCATGCACACACACACGTACGCACACGCATGCACACACACAGACACACGCACGTGCATGCACACATGCACACACGCACGCACACGCGCACACAAACACACACACACATGCAGACTTGCCCTGCCCGCTCTGGACCCTCAAAGGAGAAATGAAAACACCCTTGATTCCTTGCTGTGGAGGAGCAGACACGGGACAGGAAAGGCAGAGTGATGCCACAGAGGGCGAACAGGACAGAGGGAGGAAAACTCACATATGGAGAAGGACACCAGTGGTAGGGAAAGAAATTTTATTTTCAAGCTTTCAAGAGAATAATATAAACAACAGAGAGTTTTAAAAAACCCTAAAAACTAGTTTAAAAAAGTACTTGACAGTGTCCCTTGAATACCCATGGATGACGCAGCCATTGTGCAATAACAAGAAACTTTGCAGGTGACTACCCAGTGGCTTTCCCTGGCAGGGTCCTGGGAACCAGCAGGCAGGCTCAAGGGGACAGTGCTCCCTGCCAGGGTCCCTGGGGCCACCTCATTGCTTGGGAAGGACCAGGGAGCACTAGCACTGAGGGATTAGCCAGACTGCCCTCGGGGAGGGTCCCAGCCAGGAACACTTAGACTGGTCTCCACTCTCCTGCCTGCGGTCCATCTAGCCAACTCCCTCCCACTCACTGCAGCAGCTCTCCCTGGAGACCCTGGGCAGTTGGTACCCTGCAGGGGGGTCCCTGGGCTTCATCATGTACCAAAGCAGGAGTAGGCATGGCCCTGAGCGTGTCCTGGCCATGGGTAGGTCTGAGTAGTTGGGAAAGTTGCTCCTGGATTGACAGCTTTGGAGGCTGATGCTACAGCAGCAGGACTGTGCTTGAGATACCCATGGGAAATCTGTACTTTCCTCGTGTGTGTGTGTGTGTGTGTGTGTGTGTGTGTGTGTCCTGTAAACATCTTTGAGCCAAATCACCATAAAAATAAAGGAACAAGGGCACAAAAAAAGACATCCATCACCAAACCTAAGCCCTCTCTGAGCCCATCTGAAATTGGGAGTTCAGTTTGGGAGGTCTGGAAGCGGGGAGAACCCCCCCACCCCGGCTGTTCACACCAACATCTCCCTCCCTACACCATCCACCCCAGAACTGCCAAAGCCATCGGAGTTAAGAGATCCTGCCCTCCAGGGTGAGCGCAGGGGCCGCAAAATCTGTGTGATCCCTGCCAGCCCACACCTGCCCCTCGCCCTCCCACCCACACTGCCAGGGGATCACAGCCCAGGGAGAAACAGAACCAACTCCAGGGTAAAACCGGGCAGGCTACGCGACACGCGCTCTTTTCCTTCCTGTGCCCTTTGCAGTTTTCCTTCCTCCACATGTGCACGTGTGGGCACCACCACCAGGCTGCCAGCTTTGCCCTGGGTAACCTCCACTTCTCCGAGGCGTTTTTTTGCGCACAGGTATGTCTGGGTGGTTTTGTCACTGTGTTTTGTTCGGTTCAGTCTGTATTGCACTTCTTTGCTGAGTTTGTATTGGTTTTCAGTGCTCTTGTTGGAGAACGGTATTGACCGATGGGAAATCACAAAGGTGCTCATGTCACCAGCCTCACCCTCTCCAGCTCCTTCTGCCCCCAGACCCCGCAAGGCTCCCCACCCTCCGCCTGCCCTCTGCGCCTGGTTGCCACCTGGCCTCCCCACACCGCATCCTGTCCCACCCTCCCCTCCTGTGCATGATCACAGCCTCCCTTCCAGGTTTCTCGTCTCACACCGTCGTGACCCTCATGACCAGCTCCCGGCTGCCGCCCTGGGGGCTCCGCTGTTCATGAGGTCTCAAGTGACTCAAGATGTGCAGGATGGTATAAGCACAGTGGTGATCGGACAGAGGGCCTGAGGGGTGGCTGGTTGCCCGGGCAGGGCCTTCCTCAGGGGCAGGCGTGCCCACAGCCTCCTCTTCTGAGGAGGGGGCCTGGGCCTGGGTGGACGAGGCATTCCGGGGGTTTGTCCTGCCTCCTGACTTTTGATCCTCCAGGTCTTTTGTCTTGTCATAGTTCAGCACTTTCCACTGCTGGTTGACAGCTTGCCACCGTTTAAAGATGCGGTACACAGAGGGTCCCTCGTGGATGATGAGACCTGAGGCAGCAGGGAGAAAAGAACAAAAGCCAAGTGAGGGAAAGCAAGTCACTGTCTCCCTTTATTTATACACAGATATAGATGTTGGGGTAAGCTGGATTTACATGGTTTGATGTGATCTTTTCAAACCTACCTTTCAGCCCTGAGCCACCACCCGGTTCCCACCCCTGCGTCCCTAGGTGCGACAATCGGTAAGATAGGCGTTGCGAGCCCGTGAAATAGCTGAGCACCTGCATGTGAGGCCTTTGCCTGCCTCTGCTCCACCTGCCCACTTCTTCGCTTGACAAAATCCAAATTTGCCATCCATTGAGGCATCATATAAGTATCTTTTCCTCCCTTTAGCATGTATCCATGGCACCCACGATTCAGCAGATGTGGAATGAATCATGTGCTTTCACAGGCACCATAAAAGAAACGCCATGGTCCTTCCATACCTGCTGAATGATGTCTGAACTTCCACTGGGTAGCTCTTTGTACAAATAGCCCAATGCTCTGAAATAGACATGCCTCTGGCAGAGAGAGCAGCACAGCAGTTATATTGGGCAGTGGAAGGTAGAGTCAGAAACAAGCCAAAGCGGACGATCAGGCAAATAAATATTAATTCTGTGCCTACTATGTGCCAAGCACTAGGGACTGCCGTGAACAGGACAGCCCTGTCCTCAGAGAGCTTACATTCTAGTGGAGATATGTAAACATGTAGTTTACATTTAGACATTTAGACATATAAACAAGCCAGTGGGGCTATTTCAGGTACTGGAAAACGCTGTAAAGAAGACAAAACAGGGTTAAATAGCCACTGGCTGCAGCTGTCGAGGGTCCTGTTGTAGTGAGAGGGTGGGGGGAGGTGGCTTTTGAGTTGAGATTTAAATGATGAGAAGGAGGGATCCATGCAAAGATCTGTAAACAGAGCACGTTAGTGGTAGGAACTGCAAGTGCAAAGGCCAGGGGGTGGGAATGAATGCAAAATGTCAGAAAAAAAAGGTCATTGTGGCCAGGGTGCAGTGAATGAGCAGGGAAATGCAGGGAAAGGGGGAGGCAGGGGTGGCCAGAGGCCAGGGGGCCTTGGAGGTGCGCCATGGCAAGGATATGTCCTGATAAGGCCATGGCATATTTTGTCCTGAGCATATGGGAAGCCACTGAAAGGTTTAAGAGGGGTATGATGTGATCCAATTCACCCTTCAGAATTTCATTCTAGTTCCTGTAAAAGAACAAACTGAAGAGGGATATGAGTAGGAACAAAACCATGCAGGAAGTGACGTGATGATTCAAGTCAGAAATGACGATAGCCTAGACTAGGGTGATGGCAGTGGAAACAGTGAAATATCATGGGAGTCAGTATGTCCATGATAGGGAGAGCTGACAGCCTTGCTGACATGTGAGGTGTGAGTCAAAAGAAAAACCTGGACAACACAGAAGCTCTGGGCTTCAGCAGGTGGTATGGTGCCATTTACTGAGGTGGAAGGCACAGGGGTAGAGGGTGTGGGCTTGTGTGGGGGTGGCAGGGACTGTGTTTTTTTCCTTTGGGGCTGTCACAAATTACCACACATTTGGTGCTTAAAACAACACAAAGTAATTCTCTTACAATTCTGGAGATCAGGAGTCTAAAATCAGTCTCACTGGGCTGAAATAAAAGTGCCTTTTTGAGCTCCTGGAAGTCACCGTATGCTTTCCCTCTTCCTGCTCTGGTTCACCTCTTTCTTCCAGTGTCACATATCCTACCACTATTCTGTCCTCAAGCCTCCCTCAGCCTCCCTTCTAAGAACACCTGTGATTACATTGGGCCCACCGGAATCATCCAGGATAACCTTTCCATTTCTTAAACTACTCATATCTGCAAAGTCCCCTATGCAATATCAGGTAACATTAATAGGCTCCAGAGATTACAATCTGGATGTCTTTGGGGACCATTCTTCCGCCTACCACAGTGGTAGTTATATTTTGGTCCCTGGTAAACTTACGACGTCTGATAGGAGACTCACTGCAAGGGCCAGGTAGGCACTGGGGACATATGAGTCTGAAGCTTCGGGAGACATCTGGCCTGGAGATAGAATTCATCAGCCCAGAAGTGGAATTTGAAGCCTTAGTAATGGCCCAGATCTCCTGGGGAGAGAAGGTAGACAGATCAGAGAAGAGGGCCAATGGCAAAGCCCTGGGGCTCCTGATGTATAGATGTTTGGTGGCAATTTAGTAGAGGTAGAACCAGCAAAGGAGGTTCTCAAGGAGCAAAAATGATGTAGAAGAAAGACTAGCAAGTGTGGAGACCCAGAATTCTAGAGAAGGACATGTTTCAGGAAAGAGACTGTGATAACTCTTTGAAAGGCTGCTGAGAGGTCAGCTCAGGTGAAATGAGGAGTGACCATGGGCTTGGTGGGCACAGGTGGAGGTTGGATGACAGAAGTGACAGTGGGAAAATCAGGTAGTTCTCATTCAAGTACATCTTTTTCTTTCATGAAGTCAACAGCAACAGCAGAGGGGGAAGGGATAGGGAGGAAGTGTTGACAATTTGTGGAGAAAAGAGAAAGTGGGAGAATGAATTGACAAGGCAGATGGGATAGAATCATCTGATGGTGTTGGGTGCCCATTTGAGATTTGCGGCCATAAATTTGAAGTGAATCTAGTCATTGGTTGTGTGATTTTTCTCTACACCTTCTACTGCTTGCTAGGTGCATCTGTGGAGTAAGAAGAGAGTTGTATTTAATGAGTGTAAACTGTTTCTCCAGGCAAGTAAGACAGGAGAGAGGGTGAGAATTATGGATGTTTGCAAGGGAGTAGTTATTACACTGCCCCATGGAGACTAGGTTGGGGAGGAGGGAGGTGAGGCACAAAAGGGATAAGGAATAATGAAAAATGGAAAGCTTTAGGGTCAATGACAAGAGGTCTCCATGAAGTTGGAGAATTGCCTTTTTTAGTTTCTTGAAGTCATCTGCATTCCTTGCCTCTTTCTTGTGTTGGTTAAGGAATCAGTAAACTACAAAAATGGGAAGTGATGGTCAGAGAGTGGGCTGCTTAAATCAGAAAGTGGTGTGTTTCTTGGTGATGATAAGGTCTAGGGGTGATCACCTGAGTGGGGCTGAGGTGGGCTGGAGGAAGAGGACTTTGGAGTAATGAGAAGGGAGACAAATTACCGCACCAGCCATCCTCAGTGCTATCGGACCAAATACCCCCTTTTTATTTATTTATTTATTTATTTATTTATTTATTTATTTATTTATTTATTTTTTAAAGATTTTATTGGGGAATTGGGGGACCCCTCCAATTCCACCCCCCAACAGCATTGGGGAATCAGGGAAGGGGAACAGACAAGTTGCTGTCCTTTGGTTCTTCAGGCTAGTTGTGGAGAATATCGCTTCACTGGCCCATGTTGGTATTATCATTGTGCTCTTCCCGGGTGAGGCAGTCGCTCGCCGACCATTGGATGGCCACTCACAGTGGCTCATGGCGGCTCACGAAAGCTCACGCCAGCTGCTGGCCAGCCCTACTGCAGCCTACGTGGTTGCTGGTGACTCATGGCAGCCCAGCTCCAGGTCAAGCTGGTGTTCACCATCTTAGCTGTACAGGGCGCAGCATCTCTGGCCCATGTGAGATCTGAACCAGGGCCCTGCTGCTCATAGCTAGCATTCCAAGCCAACTCTTAACCAACGCACCACTCGGCCAGCCCCAAATACTCCCTTTTTATTACAAATATATCCCCTTTTAATATCCCCTTTCTTATCCTGAAGTGAAATTCATAAGATAATATGAGTCTCTAGGTTTCTTCTTTAGAAAAACAAGTATAATGCCCTAACAGATAAAAGTAAAGAAAAACAAATGGGAAGTCATTTATAACAAGACAATGTAAATTTCAACAGAAATGCTGGGGCACAGCTACAGTTGAAAACAAATTAAAACCCTCATACATTTCCACCATGCCCCCTAGGGGATGGTACCACCTCTGCTGAGAACCACTGCTCCATAGAGATGCTTACATCAAGGAGGGAGTGTATGAAGTAGGTACATCAAGGATTGTTAGCAGGTAGTCAGCAGCCAGCAGCATCAAGAAGGGGAAAGGATTGGTAATATATGATGACATGCACTTCAAAGAGGCTGGAGCTCCCAGAGGATACAGGAAGAGAGGCAGTTTGGAAGTGGGAACGGGAGCAAGGAGGACATGGACCCCACCTCCAGGCCCCACAGAATACAGCATATGGGAGAAGAAGCAGCCACTACTTGAGACAGCCATGCAAGAAACAGTGTCCTCAGGAGACAGCTATGTTGTCATTAAAGGAAGATGAAAGTAACACTCAGAGAACAGGTTGCTAGTGATGGACCATGAGGTCCAGAGGACATGGTGGAAGGGTGGAAGGCTGGGTTCAGGGATGAGCAAAACAGGAAAGAGATTGTCCATATCCTGAGGGTGGTCTTGGAGGCTGTGACCTGTGATGATGAGAGCCTGACTGGGGATGAGGCATGATGGGACTGACAGCAATTGTAAACCTAGGGGCCCCTGGGGGCGAAGAGCTGACTCACAGAATCAAATAGCTATAAGTCTCTCCAGCCACCTCCTAGATGTCAAGCAAAGACATTAGACGGGAAGTTCTCAAAGCCTCTCCAACCTCCAACACACTGTGATTCTAGGAGGCAAGACGGCTCCCCACTACCACTCTTTTTCTCCCTTGTCCCAACAGCTCCTGAGATTACACTTTGTGCAACAAGTCAAGAGTTCACTGTAGGCGACACTGTCTCCTGCAGCCCACTAGTTCCTAACCTGTTGCGTATGTACTCCTCTGAGGATCTGATGAACGCTAAGGACTACCACCCTGGGAAAAAAACAGACACAAATTGTCTTTATAATTTTAGGGAGTTCATGCATCTACAGACCACCCATGGGCCCCTTGACCTGGCCTTCCTGGTTCTGGACAAGGAGACTTCCTCTTTGTCCACTCGCTCTCACCCTCTCCTGATGTGCCAACTCTCATTACTTTCTTCAACCTTTCGAATATGTGCCTCTGCACCCTTGGCACTGCAGTGTTCATTTGTTCATTTATTCCACAAGCCTCGTTTGAACACTGCTATGCTTTGTCCTGGATCATAAGCCCCTTGAGGACAGGGGCCAGGTATGGCTGAGGCTTGGGCAGCAGACAGTTCCGGGAGACTAATGAAGCTGTGATGATGATGGAGGAGAAGGGGGCCTCGGGGAGGGAGAAGTGGGACCTCTTGAACCTGCAGACTAACTCTTTCCAGGAAG
The DNA here is from genome assembly GCA_033961575.1 of Aselliscus stoliczkanus. Lineage (NCBI taxonomy): Eukaryota > Metazoa > Chordata > Mammalia > Chiroptera > Hipposideridae > Aselliscus > Aselliscus stoliczkanus. The sequence goes on from CM066731.1 coordinate 158,517,575, forward strand.
AACCACTACACTTGACTCTTGATCAGACCATTTTACTCCGATTGAAGAGGGTAGCTTAAATTTTTGGTCTGAATGCTGCCTTCTTATCGTCCAGCAGTTCAGTTTCAGGAAGTAGGTTTAATGCCTAGGAGACTGAAGGAGGGAGAAGGTGTGCCTGTTTGTCCAGAATGCTTGTTTGGCAAAAGTTGGAAAAGCACAAACTACCTCATTCACAACCGCTCCCTCTGCTTCCTGTTCTGCAAATCACTTGTTGATTCCTTGGGTGGCAGAGTATTTTTTTTAAAATGGGGGAAGATGAGTGGGGCTCATCTGACAGGGACAGGTGAAGTGGGGAATATTGAAGAGATGGAGGAGAAAGAAGATGAGTGGAAAATGGCAGGAGAGAGAGTCGGGGGTGGGGAAAGGAAGCTGAAATTAGAATAGGAGGAAAAGTGAAGGGAGGCAGAGATGTAGTAGAAGAAAACGGAAAATTAGAAGTCAAGGGGTCCCAGTAAGTTTCAATTGTGGGGTTTTCTATTTCACTTTACAGTTACTTAGTAACCACCTGCAAGGTGCCCAACCCTGGGCTGTATTTCTGGGAAACCCAGTTCCAGAAGACTTGTTGCCTTGTCTTTCTGATGTCTCTCTACCTTTCAGGGCTCCTCTTCCTTACAGAGCTGTAGGCTCCCCAGGTCGTCAGATCCTTTGTCTGTCATCATGTCTCTCCCCTGGCCTCCACCTGAAGTGTCCCTTTGCTCAGCCCATGAGGATGGGTGGGAAGGCAGAGGTTGTAAGTGGATGGTCCTGCCTGCAGGGCTCCCCATGGCCCTAACTCACCACAGCGGTGGCAGGGAGCTCTTCCTGTAGTGACATCCCAGTCCTCCCTTGCTGCATCTTGGCCATTGGCTTTTGCTGTGTGCACAGCAGTGAGATACAATTTCATTTCACTTGGTATTTCCTGAGTACCTACTATGTGCTTCTATGAGCTCCTGATTCCCATCACGTATGTAGTGAACAGGCCAAAGCTAACCGAGATGTCTGTAGAGGAGCCTCTAGTCCCCTCCCGATGCTGCAATCTCCCTCCCCACACCCTTCTCCTGCCAGTTTCCTGGGTTAAGTGACATGAAAGCTGCAAACAACTTTACAACAGTGCTTCTCCAACTTTAACGTCAGACTCAGCCTGGGAGCTTGTTAAAATACAGATTCCCAGTCCCCTCCCCCAGGGAGTCTGACTCAGTGGGTCTAGGATGAGGCCTAATTTCTAAGAAGCTCTCAGGTCATGCTGATGCTGCCTGTGTGTGGACCCCGCCTGAGAAGCACTACTGAGAACAGGGTCCTTATCCTGGCCTGCTGCCACAGAAGGCTCTAAACTGTGGTCCAAAAAAGGATTACATACAAGTAACTTGAAAAAATATATTCTACTTCCAGATGTGATAGACATGGAAATGTATGACAACTGGAGAAAAGGAAATGTCCTCTCCTAGATGGGAAGATCTTTGGGCCCCACCATGTAGAGTCAGCTCACCAATACACACTCCGAGCACCTGCCACTCACTAGCTTTGTGGCTTCAGGTAAGTTTCTTCCTCTTGCAGAGCCTCCCCATTTTCTCACCAGTAAGTTGGGGCTGATACCCACCCAGGCTGAGAGGGTTGTTAGGGGATTAAATGAGGAAATGAGTCCTGCGTGCTGATGCCTGGCCCTCTTCTGGGCACACATTTCCCACTCCCCGTGATACTGATGGTTTGAGGGACAGGCTAGAAAACACCCACTCATCTCTCTTCCTCCTTCTTCCTTGCCAACCTCATCCACAAACACCAGCACCTGTTCTCCCATCTCCTCAGTGTCCTTCCCAATCCTCAGCCTGAGTCATTGTTTATTGATGAGTAACTTGCTGGAACTGAAAGGGGCTCTAGAGACCTATTCTGCAGAAGTGGAGAGCAGCCTTCACCCCCATGCCTCCTCTCCCACCACCAAGAGCCCTCAGCAGTGTCAGGGAGGGATACTCCCCTCCCCTGCAGAATTGCCCACCATCAGACAGCAGTGGGGCAAGACATACCCACCGCTGCCAAACGCTCACCTTCCAGACCCTCCCCTTCAAGGGCTAGCCCTGTCAGAGTCTGCACTAAAGATCTTATCAGGCAAGTGTGGGACAGAAATGCATAGAACCAACCATCTTAGGGGGCGTTCAGAAGGTGCTGCTGGGAGAGGCCAGACTGGCAATGCCCCCAGGGTACAGCTTTGTGCATCTCACAAGTGTGTAGCCAGGCTGTACTTCTGGGCGCCTCCCCCAGGAGGTGGCGAGATCTGGATTCAGGGCCCCCATTTGGATGGGCTCACCTTGAATCTTATGCTTTGAGTCGCCCAGAACCCCCAGCAGGAAAGACTCAGAGGACAGAGGACACGGGAAGCGTTCAGTAAGGGCGAGTGCAGAGCCCTCTTTTCCTTCTCTATCCATCCCTCAGTGCCTTGTCAGGGCCCAGGGAGAGGCTGTCCCCTTGGAAGTGACTTCTGGAAGAGTTCCCTTCCTAGCGAGGCCCCTGCTGGGCCAGTTGACCTTGGCCGAGCTGTACAGAGTGTTTCTCAGTATATCAAGTGAGAACATGGCAGTCATTCTGCTTACCCAGGGCATCGCAGAGACCTGTGAGAAGGCCTTTGCTGCAAAATCACTGAGGACTGATATTTTGAAATGAAATGAGCTTAACTCAGTAGGACTGAGTAGGGAAGAGAAATATCCTGGAGCACCACATGTCCTTGCAGTGGTATAACTGCGAGGTCCATCCCTGGAAGTGCGTGTGGAGTTACACCCTAAGATACTGTGGATTTTTCTGTGGGGTTTCTTTATGAAACTTAGAGCTCTCACTATCTGGACAGACACAGACAAAATTGGATGTCTCAGCCACTCTGGGCAGTGATGATGAAGGTCAGGGTGGTGATGATGGTGGTGGTGATAGTGAGGACAGTCAAAATATATTGAATGCTCACTATGTGCTGTCACTCTAAAAGGGCTTTGCAAATGTAGTCTACTTTTCACAGACACCCTGTGGGGTAGCTGATGTTATCTCTACTTTACAAGAGAGGAAACAGCTCAGAGATGCTACATGTCTTGCTAATGACACGCAGCTTGTACATGAAGTGGGATATAAACCTAGGCTCATCTGAACCAGAACAATGCCGTGTGCCTGGGCTGCTGCCTCCTCTATGCTCAAGGTCAGGTGCTTGCCCCAGAGAGAGCACAGCTATGAGGAAAATAATGTTTTTTAGAAATTAAATATGTTTATGAGTATACTGTTTCTATTTGAATGCATAATATATTTTAATAGACATGTTACATTGTTACAACAGAGTGGTTAAGGATGTGGACTTTGGAATCAGATAAAACTGGGTTCTAGTCATATGATCTTGGGTGATTTGCTTCTTAGCCTCAGTTTTCACATCAGAAAAACAGGCATTATAATTTTATAGTGGCTACATCAAAGGGTTGTAGGGAATAAATAAGATAATGCACATAAAGCACTTTTTACAGTGCTTGGTACATAATGAATAAATATTATTATTTTATTATCATTATTAAGTATCACATGAACTTCAGTTAAGAGGAGTTATTGTAAAGTTACAAAAGTAGTTTATTTATGCAAAACATGCCAAACTTCTATATTCCAAAAGAGTTTAGGGTTTTAAAAGATTACCCTTAGGACCTGGGATATTTTCTTTTTCTTTTTAGGCTATCCTAGCTCAGAGCATTTCTGGAAATTTCTCAATAAGATATTGGTTTTCTGTCATAGAGATTGCTAACTGTCCACCAAAAATTCTTAGTGTGTGTGTGTGTGTGTTCCTTATCCATATTCTCTTTTATTTTCTATTAGCTGAAGATAAAAGATGGAAGGCCCTTTGGCTGAGTGGCGCGGTGGTTAAGCACTGGCTTGGCAAGCCAGCGGCCCCGGTTCAGGTCCCACATATAAGGCCAGTAACACTGCCCTCAAAAAAAAAAAAAAAAAAAAAATGGAAGGCCCTTTTGGAGCCACCAGGGGCTTGGGTCCCTGACTTGCTGTGTCGAGGAGATCCTCCCCGCTGGTCAGGAACTTCCATCACATTAAACCACTGAAATTTGGGGGCTTATATTATATTACATTACATTACATTACATTATATTATATATGATATAAAGTATATCTATCTGCCAGAGTTACCCTACCTAAAATATCTTCGGTGCTAGGTTAGAGGCCCCCAGAGAAACATAGATTTTGGCCTGTTTCACGTGGTCCCCAAAATATATTAGCTGTCTTGCGCATCCACCTTATCTACCAGATTGGATTATTTCTAGCCGCAGACCCACCATTAATGGACAGACACGCCACTCCCGAATCTGTTCCGAAGACCTGCAGGCACTGATGACCATTCTCAAGAGGTATTCCTAAAATATTTTGAGCCCGGTCAGCACAACTGGTATAAGGGAATCGCGTCCCAAGGGGTTTCCTTTGAGGGGGACAGTGCTCACTTGGCATGTGTGATTCTAAATCAGTCGTCTTCATCCTCCAAGCAGCTCAGCTGTGGAGAGAGCGGGTCATGCATAGGGAGCCCTGGGCGGTGAGGAAGAGGTTGGTGGGATATGGGTTTACAGTAATCCAGAAAGCTGGATAAGCCATATGCAGATAACAGGGACTGAGCATCACCTGCTCATTTACATGTTGATGCTTATTGGTTGCTTGGTCTGGCCCGTCGTTATTGAGAGTCACAGCCACAGTTGTCAACCTCTGAGAGCTATGACATTTTCTCACACTGGAAGTAATTCAGAATCCTAGAATGTCAAATCTAGGAGGCTCAACCCTCTCATTTTACAGATGTGTTAACTGAGTTTTGGACAGAGGAAGGAACTTGCCCAAGGTCAGAGGGGTAGTGAGTGGCTCCATCCTCACTTCCTAGTCTCTTCTGCACCAGGCTGCTTCCGCCATATTTTTAAAGTTTCCTAATAGGGGACTTTAAAGGTTTGACAGGCAGGGCATTTCTAGCCTGAAGGAGGGAAGACAGGAAGGAATTTTTGTGGCATACATGTATTTTTAGTTAATGTGAATTAAAATTAAGTCTGAAAAAGAACGTTTTTATAGCCCTTCTGCCCCCACCACTTACTATAAATCAGGATTCGAATCCCTTTATCTCAGAGGGCAGCTCACCAAGTATCTAATGCATAGCACAGAACCTGAATGGACCGCACCCTGAGGAAGCTTCAACAACAACAACAACAACAACAAATTTCTATCATTGTGTTAATGACCATATCCCACAGTTTTAAAGATTGGGAGCAATCTCAGAAACATTGCTCTCATTCCTTCCCTTGACTCCATTCCACACACAAGTAAAAACCAAACATGATGGGGATGAGGTCCTCATTTTTGCAGAGCTGACTTTTTTGGTGTGGCCCATCTCTTGGGTCTGTACAGTGAAAAAAAAATATTTTTGGTGCCAAAGACCTTAATTAATTTGCTCTTGTTAAATTCTAATAATTTGACCCACTGGAGCAGAGAACGTCCCATTTGTTTTCTGCGAGGCTCTGTCAGCCTCTCTGTTGGAGCAGACAGCGTCATTAGGGATAATGAAAGAGGAGGCAGGTGGAACGAGGGCATTCGATATAATCAGATCTCACTGAGGGGACACGGGTGAAGGAACCTGAAACCTTCATGAAGAAGCCCAGCTCCACACAGCAGCAGGCTCTGGATTATGTGAGGACACAGGGTCGGGTTCCCCAGGCCATGACTGGGCTCGGTTTGAATAGCTGCGGCAAACCTTGATTAAGTGCCTATGACGAGCAGAACCCACCCCGATCCTGTGCCTCCTCGCCCGGCACCGATAGGAGAACCTGTCCCCATACATACACCATCTTATTCAGTCCTCTCAACAACCCTCTGAAGGTGGTATTAGTATCATCCCATTTCCCAGACAAGGAAGGGGAAGCAGGGGCCAAGGTGGACGCTGCACCCACTGCTGTGGAGCTCCTCTCCTTCTTCCTGAGCTGTCACTTGGGGGCTGAGAGACTGGCCCTGGATGGAAATGTGGAGTGTGGCAAAAAGCCAGACCTGCCTCGTGGGGCCATGGGGCCTGGCCTACAGTCCACTAAGTGCCCCTGGTGGTTGTGACTTTGAATGTCTAGTTGAGCCTAAACATACAGAGATTCCCCTGTAGACATTGCAGCCTCCTCCCGCTTCTCCCTCCCAGAGAGCCTTCACCACCACTGTGCAGTGCGTTTTCCCTCACCTAGGCAGAGCGTTGCAGAGGAGGAGAAGGGACCGACACTTGGACTTCACCCTTAAAGCCACTGTCATCACTTCCGGTCATCATCAGCATCATCAAAATCACCGTCATCGCAACCATCACGAGAATGCGCATTCCAACTACTGGTGTCACCTCCCTCTCCCTTCTGGAGCTCATGTGGCTCCCTTTTAAATTTTGTCTCCCGGCATTTTCACCTGTGGACAGCCTCTCCTTGAAACACACAGAACTGAGTCCCACTCTGCTGCCTGAGTCAGCCTAAGACCTGCCCTTCAGCCTCTGGAAAATGGGAAGAATAATCCTTACCCTGAGGGCATGCTCTGAAACTGAACGAGCTCCAGTTACAACCAATGAAATGAGGGAACTGCACAAACTCTTTAAGGACAAGAGAGTTTATATGTAAATGTATCCGACCACTTTCGGAGGGCACCCAAAGCAATTAGGGTCCCTGTGCATTCCTCTCCTGTCCAATGGCTGTCTCCGGGCAGTCACTGGCTTGTCAGAGCAGAATGGGTAAATCCTGGTGCGGTTGTGCAGCTGGGAAATTGTTTTCCGAAAAGCTTAGAAGTGAGGAAAACAATGTGGAAACTCTCAATATTTAGGCCACTCTGCTTCTCCCAGAAACTGAGTGATGGCATGCCACATGTATATAAGAAGAGAAAGAAGTAGAGAGATAGGAGTGGGCCAAGGGGAGGCAGGCAGATAGAGGAGCCAAGAAGGAGACAGAGGAGTGGATGCTGCCACGGAGCCCCACGCAAGAGGAGATATGAGCGGGAGACACTAGAGCACCAGGCAGCCAGAGTGGGGTCAGGTGGCTCAGAACCACAAGGAACAGACCTGGTTGTGAGGGCTCCTCCTGGAAGTGGGCCCAGGTGTACCAAAGTCATGGCTGGCATCTGCAGGTATCCCATACATGACACTGCAGGACTGCTGCTATCTGGTGCAAGAGTGCTGGTGGAGAGAGCACTGGGCGGCCAGCTGGGAGAGCTCGCTTCTCATCCCAGCTCAGCGGCCTGGAGCAGATCACTTCCTCTCTCCAGGCCCCAGTCCTCTCTCAACCAGATGTACTGGCTGATTGCACAATTTCTTCTATGTTCAGTACTCTCAGTCCTCAAATCTATGGAACCCTGAATGGTAGATGGTATCTGTACTCCTCTCTCTCCCCCACGCTCCCACCAGGGCCGAAGGAGTATACTTCTCTGCCCACCAGCTCTGTGATGTAGGGCTTGGTGGTGACTTGCATTGGCCAATGTCTGTGGGCAGGAGGGACAGTGTGCCATCCTGAGCAGAAGCTTGGAGAAGTATTGCCAGTTTCGACCAGCCCTCTTGTGCTCCTGCACTCAGCTAGGAGAAGAAGACAGCCCTGTAGTCCCTGCTCCTTTAGCATGGGTCCCAGCAGGAAGATATGCTCAGAGCAGGCCCAAACCCAGTGCACAGTCAGAAGCTAATCCCAGCCAAGCCAGCAGGGCCACAGCCATCTCATCGACCCATGAATGGGCAAGAAATACTTGTTGTTCTAAGGCCGTGCGATTTTGGAGTTGTTTGTTAGTGCAGCCAAAGCTGACTCATACACCATGTGACAGGAAAGCATGTCTCATAGACACATCAAAAGCCTCCTGAAGGAGAATGAAGGGCAGCTGGAGGGGCCCCTACAGGAAGGCCCTCCACTGCTTCCCCCTCCATGCCAGAGCCTTATATCTCCATATGGAGACACACCTGGTTTCTGGCATCAGCAACCCAGGCCTCAGCAGGGGTAGGAAGGGAATTTTGTGACAGGGGGAACTAAATTAGACTGCCTCAAAGTCAAATTCCTCCCATTTACAGTCCTCTCTCTTCTCCATCCTCCAGACCTATGTGCCAGAATTAAAAGTTCTGTTAAACTGGGGGTTGGTGTATTGGTTTACTTAGCATGGAGAGGCAGCAAGATGCTTGGACGAGTTTATAAGTTCCAGCATCACTGGTCTCTGGCTACTGTAATCAGTATGCAAGTCTCCATCCTCTCTGATTCTAATATTAAAGGACCCCAGAGAAACTCACATTAATATCATCCCAGCCAAATTCTAGCTACTACATGCTTTCCTGTCCAATGGAGCAATGTAGCATATTTGCTACAATATACAAATGAATGCCCAGGGAAGACAGCTGTAGAACCCTAACGCTGTAGCACCATGGCCGGGGGGTAATGGGAAGGTTCCGGTTAGGATGTGTAACCAGTGCTGCAGCATGCATCAGGCCACTCAGAGAAACCCAGGACCATCCCCTGCCTCCTCAGTTACTCAGACAAAGACCAGAGTTGACAGCCACAATCATTTTTTGGGGAAAAACAGAAAGACCCAGCCTTCCACCAACCAACCTAACATGATAGAAGAGAAGGGAACATAGATTTGGGAATGGGATAAGCAGGAACTCAAGTGGTGGGTTTCCAACTTTTTCCTAAAATACCGAAGCCTTTTACACAGAATCTTACCTGGAACAGAAACATATGTAAACACATACAAGTACAGGAACTCAGGGAGAAGAGTCAGAGCCTGTCTGGGCATCATTTCCCCTTCCTGAGGTGGTTCCTGAGACTGAGCATGGAACCCCAGGGCTACATGCAATACGAAAACCACTGAACTAGAGCAATCCTGAGCACTGGCTTATGGAAAGCTGGAAAAAAGTGGGTGGGGCAGGTATCCTCAGTGCTGTCTCTGGGCATTTGGCTGTGAAGAGAATGGGCTTAAATGTACGGGCATCCCTTGTTTGGCTTGGTAGACATAGCTTACACAACAGTTACACAACAGAGAAGAAGCCTTCCCCATCCTGCTGGAGGACCAGCTGACCTTTCTCAACTCTTCTTTATGGCAAGCCTCTGTATCCTTATCTTCCACCAGGCAAGACAGATTTGCATGGGGAAGAATTTAGATCTTCCTTCTTTTCCCTGCTTCCCACTACTCCCCACTCACCCCCTCAAATCTAAGCCACTGGCCCCTCCTGAGCTCAAGGTTTCAAGGCTGATTCCTTCTCTGCTTCGACCTTCCAGGGGGTGGGATCCTGAGTGATTTGTCTAACTCACCGGAAATGTGGCTCCCCACTTCCCACAGAGAAAAGCCCCCGGGCCTACCTATGCACACCACGTCCATGAAGCCATACATCCCGTAGCAGATCTGGAAGAGGAGGTCTTGGCGCTGCCATTTTGCCGAGGGACTGAAGGTCGACCAGATGAGCCACGAGATGCTGGCGATGAGGAAGAGGGAACCCAAGATGGCGGCTGCGATCTGAACCTTCTCAATGACTGTCAGAGAGATGGCCTGCCACTGCGGAGATGAGAACGGTAGGTTAGCTGTTGCTTAGATGCCCTCACCCCACTGCCCTTCCATCTCTCTTCCTTCTGTTGCCCTAGCCTCTCACCTCTGGCTTAGGATTTCAACCAGGGCTTTCCGACCAGTAATACAATGGATACTTTTGCAAGTTTCTGAGTTTTATATTGTACTGTGGATGTGGCGGAAACCTATATTACACCAAATGATCAAAAGTCATTGCCGGGAGGGGATTCTGGGCAGGCATGGCTGGGAGGGAAGAAAGGCCTTTATACCTGAGTATGTGACAGACAGAAAGTGAAAATGCAGAGCTGGCGTGGGTGGTGCTCAGGGCCAGAATATTCTTTTCAGAGCGACACTGTTTATTTTCACAGTAATAGGTGCTGAGAGGGCACAGGCATTTTTGTTTTGTTTTGTTTGGGTTTGCTTTTTTTACTTGTTTTCTACAACACCTGGCATGACATTTAATATACATGCTAACATGCTAGAAATTACCAATTCAACAGACAAGGAGAGGACACAGGATGTGGGAGAGAGATAAGATAAACAGTATAATTTACTGGCTATATAGGAACACTGAGATTTCTCTCTTTTTTTAAACAGAAAAAGTATTATACTAATAGCAGTATTGATGGATGAGTTGAAGGCTAAAATATGAGCGAGTTTCAGCTCTGAAATTCTACTATTCTATGGCTACTCTCAGTAGCAGAGGTCTACATGAACCTGGAATTGGTTTTAGTTTGGGGTTTACTCATGCTGCCACTCAACAAATATGTACTGAGTATTCTCTGTGTGCCAGCCACTCAGCTAGGTGCTGAAGATAAAGTAGTAAGCAAACATACACAATTTCTGCTCTTGTGAAGCTTACAATGTAGAAAACACAGACAAGCAAATAATGATTTACAACTGCAGTTCATCAGGAGCACGAAAGGGAGGTTCATGGCACTCTGAGAACCTATGATTGGGGAATTTGACTTTCCAGAAGTGATGCTTGAGTTGAGTGGGAGTTTGCTAGACCAAGAGGGGAGGAGAGAGTGCTCCAGGCAGAGGGGAGAGCCATTCAAAGGCCCTGGGACAGAAGAAAGCATGAATAGGAAAAGCTGGAAGAAGGTCAGAGTGGATAGAGCAGGGAAAGAAAAAGGGGTGTGGGCTGAGACAGCAGGAAATATACGGAGGGAAGACCATGTGGAACCTTGAGGCACAAGCACAGATGTTTGACTTTGTCCTAAGAGTAAACGTGATGATATTGAACAGTACTTTAAAAAGCAAACAAACGAAACAAACAGAAACCTTTTCTGTACTGCTCAAACATACCACAGGGGCTCCCACTCTTCACAGAGGCTGCAGCCCCATGAGTTTTATGTTTTGTTTTGTTTTGTTTTAATTTTATTGGGGAACAGCCATGGTCATTGGTTACACATTGCTTTATGCTACAATTGCATAGTTGGCTCTTTTTAGGGAGGGCACAGCTCACAGTGGCCCATGCGGGGATCGAACTGGCAACCTTGGTGTTATCAGCACCATGCTCTAACCAACTGAGCTAATCAGTCACCCCAATATTGAACAGTGTTAAGCAGGGAACTTGAACCAGTGTTACCAGGAACAGATTTAGGAAGGTGGAGGGAAGGACAATCTACTGATTGTAGGAATTTGCATTAACACCTTGCAGAGAACACCCCCAGAAGGCAATCAGCCAGAACTGGAGGCAAGGCAATGCCAACAGTGAGCCCTCACTATGTGTTAAGTGGCCTGGATAGGAGCACTGATTGTGGCTCCAGCTGGACTGACCAATGGCCCCCAAGGAACGGTACCATTGGAAAACATCTCACTTCCTAGTCTAAATGTAGGACATCAGTTTATGCATTTAATTATACAGATAGCATCCCATTACAGGTAATTGGGCCTTTAAATTTTCCATGGCTTCCCCCCAGCCTAGGGTTACACATAACAAGGGAATTTTCCAGAAGATGGCCTGATCCTGTAGACTTTTCTCATGTACAACAAATGCTTTTTCCAGAACCTGCCCCACTGTGTATGGGAAGGGTTCCTGACTGAGCTTTTTGTTTCTGCCATTAAGTCATCAAGAACTCTCACCTTTTCCTGCTCCAGACTTCAAAAATCCCAAATAGATAGGCCCAGAAAGGTCCCCTTAAACCCTAATGCCACTTCTTCCCAGCCCAACCCGCAAGCCACCTGTGAACCTAACCAGGGCGCCTGACTACAGTCTGAAGCATGATAAAGAAGGAGCAGGGTGGGGGTGTTATGGACAAAGCTGTCCTCCTGTCTGTCCCATGTGAGGCTCTGTAACAAGTGCCAGGAGCAGAACTGCAGGAGAAAGCAGAGGACAAGTGACTCTGATGCCTCAGAGGGAGGCTGGAAGGAGAGGAGGGCCCCAGAGGTGCCAGGCTCTGCCATCACCAGACACCAGGAGTTTTGTTCTAAGCGAGGTCCTGACTGCGGTGAGACTTCTCCATGCCCTGACCTGCCTGCCCTGCAGCACCTGTGAACACAGAGGCAAAGCGGGGAGAGCACGAAGCCTGGCTGCTTCCTTAGAAGAGCGCGGGGCACGGAGCGCGGGGCCAGGCGACCCGATTCTAGCTGAGGACTGCTCCCACTGTCAGAGCGTGACCTAGGAGAAGTCAGTCGGCCACAAGGACTCTCAGGTTTCCCTTCTGCAAAAATGGAAATACTTGGTCCTTCCCCTTTCCTTGAGTGTTGTGGGGGGTTAAAGGAAATGACTCTAATCAGTGTTTTGAAGCGTATGGGCTGCCGTCATTTCTATTCTTCATTATGTTCAGCAAAAATACAGTTACGTATGTCAAGGTGGGGTCTTCCCAGACGCACTCAGTAACCTCCATGCTGTGTACTATGGGCCTTGGTTAAGGGCCGGACTCTGGAATTAGACTCCTTAGAAGTAACACTGCTCTACCAGGGTAACCTTGGGCTGACTCCTCTCTCCCTCCGTCGTCTCATCTGTAAATAGGGAATCCTAGTATCCTCTGCGTGGGTTGTTTTCAGTATTAAATGAGATACTATATGTGAATACTTAGACAGTGACTGGCCCCCAGGAAGCACCAATGAAACATTCAATAATATAATTGCAGTTCAGTGTAGCAGAGGGGGTAAGAGGCCGCCACGGAGCCTGGAGACCACAGGGCCATCCTGAAATTTCTTTCTCAGTGGCTCTTCTGCTAGAACCAGGGCTTGTAGAGGGTGACGGAGTTACTGTGCTGTCCTGACTGCTGTTCCACATCACTTTGTTTGGGGTGTGAACCAAGAGGTGAGCGACCCCAGGAGTAGCCTCCCCACACTGAGCAGAGGTAGCCCCAGCACCTCATCCTGTGCCGCAGATGGTCTGGGGGGTTGTGGGGGCAGGAGTTGCCCAGTGCTGAGCAGGCAGCTGTCTCACATGTGGCTGGGCCTGGGGAGCCCCAGACACACAACTGGGACAATGTGGGCAACAACCACACAACACTGCTGCTAGTCCAAACTCCTTCCTGCTTCCAGTGCCGTCTGGAAAAATGAAATGGCGTTAAATGAGCACATACTGTTGCATGTCCAGCGGCAATGGAATCGCAGCAGTCACTATAAATTGGTAGTTACTGTCACTTGCTTACCGTTCTTATGAGATGAGAATAACCTTTTCTTGTCTTTGTTTCCTCCCAGGAAGACGTTATCCCTAAATGGCTTTTCATTTTACAAGTCAAAGGGCAATGCCTGTTTATGAGCCAGGGGACCCCCTGGGGTGGGCCTGTGGGTTTGGATTCTGACTCTTCTCCAAGGCTTGAGTTAGTTGAGAAGGAAGGAGAGAGTTAATGCACCCAGGGAGTGGAACCCGCTGTCTCACTACACTACTATTTTAAGACACTGCAAGATTAGACATGAAAGACTAAAAATGGAGCCAGCCCAGGGAGAGGCACCTCTTATTCTGAGCCCTTGGTCCACCATGATGATGGCTGAGGTGCCTAGGGGTTTTAAAGCCTCCTTCCAGAAAAAAATGCCCCCCCACATGCATGCACCGCACACACACACACACACACACACACACACACACACACTACTCATTCCTGGTAGTGCCTCATGCAAAACTGATGGTGTCTAAATAAAAACGCCCTGGACACTGCAGCTCCAGGTTTCCAGCTGCCCCTCCAGGCGGAAACCCCACCCCGCCATCACCACCAAAGCACAGTCCTCCTGGGCTTGCAGGATCGACTCCCCCTCCGGAGGAAGAACGAAACAACTGCACAGGCGCAGGCCGCCTAAGTTCCCATCCTCACTATCCCGCTGGCTAATTGATTATGTGGCAACTTAATTGACTGACCATGCATGCGCGGAGGTATTTTCAGAAGCCAGGTACTCGCTATGTGTGTGCCTCACAGGGAGAGCTGTGTGAGTTGGGAGGCTTTCCCAGGTGGTGCAGGGCCTGCCAGCTCCTCTGGGACAGAGAGGGGGCGGGACCCCCTGTCCAGCTCTGTCTGAATCTGATTGGCAGACCCCGCCCCCAGCCCTGGGCCTCCCTGCCCCTGCCGGTCACAGTAGCGTCTTCATAATCTCTGCCCTTTTCTTTCTTATTGCCCGCTCTTCTCTTTTCCTCTGCTTCCCTCTCGTCTTTCTTCTCCATTTTTCTCTGGTCCCTTGTCACTAGAAGTGTGGTCGGTGGACCAGCAGCATCCTCATCACGCGATAATGCAGAATCTCAGGCCCCTCCCCAGACTCCTGAATCATAGTTTGCATTTCGACAAGACTCCAGGGGGAATTGCATGCACATTAAAGTGTGGGAAGTGTCCCTGAGCTTCCTCTCGCCTTACTTCTTCTTTCCCAGCCCTTGGCTTTATCTCAGTCTCCTCCTCCCCCCCTGCCCCCCCATCTCCCACCCCCACCCCCACCCCGGGTCTTCTTTCCATCCTGTTCTCTTCTGCCCCCTGGTTTTTCTTTTCTTTTCCTCCCTCTCTCCCCTCTCCTCTTTCTTCCTTTCCCTTTTCTTGTCTTTTCCTTCCTGCTTCCTGCCATCTGTCCATCATCCATCCATCCACTCATCCACTCTCTTATTCTCTCTTCCATCTGACTCCCCATACTTCCTTCTCCCCATATGTATTTTCTCTCTCTTCACCCCATCCCCTTCTCTTCTTGCTGAGGCTTAAGACAAAACAGAAAAGTTCTTTCATTTCCTCCTGCCTGCATGCCATCTGAGGTCTTGCCCACCTAGTCCTCCTCATTCCTTTTCTACAAACTGCCCCGACTCTGTGGTGAAATCCTCCCCCCAGGAGAGCAGTGAGTGTGGGAAGCGCCGAGCCCCAGCGCCCCCAACACCCCCAGCCAGCAGGCAGCCTTCCGGTTGTACCTGCAGAGGGTTCTTTGTGCTTATGGCGATGACGTGATACTTGTAGTAGCACAGCTCACAGCTCCAGCAGCCCCGCTCACTGATCCACTTGATGAGGCATGGCTGGTGCGTGCACTTGACGGAGCCATCGCAGCGGCACGGGCTCAGCAGCTCCCCCTGCAGGGAGAGAGGCAGAGGGTGGTGAGGCCCAGAGTCTGGAGAGCAGGCAGGGGGCTGGCTGGGCCGGACCACGCCCCTCAGACCATGCTACAGGCTGTGTTGGAAAGCACCAGACCCCACAGATGAGACCTGGGTTCCAGCACCTCCCCTCCTCACCCACCCACCCACCCACGCGCCATTGGAGCCAGGCAACTTTAGGGAACGCAATTAACAATTCTGAGCTCGGGCTCCCCATTTGGTGCTGCCCACGTCCTAAGGTTTCTGTGAAAATGAGTGCTTTGTTCTCTATGGACGTCCCCTGCCATCCAAAGGGGGCATCAGCTTCTTACTGGCTTCACTTTGATGGCTCAACCAGGGGTTTCAACCTCAAAAGCAACACAAGTAACAGGAGCCAGCTGGTGGGGAATGGGACAAATTGGAGGGCCCAGTCTCAAGTTAAAGGGACAGCCACCATCAGCCAGCCAGCTATAGATGTGGGAACCTAGGTGGCAATTTTTATGTAAAACCTCCCAATAGTCAAATGTTAACAGCTAGTGCAGGTTTGAAAATATATTGTATCATTTTGCCCACGTTCGGAACTCTGGTCTTGAGCCTTTGCACTCAGCTGCCGGCCAACATGTAGAGACTCAGGTCCCCTCTGTGAAGCCTTCCCCCCACCCAGGGTCCCTGAGTGACAATCGCATGGAAGGTGGGGACAGGCCTGAATCCATGGGACCTAGGAGGTTGGGCCCGGCTCCCTCCCAGCAGCCTCTGGCCTTGTTAGGAGTGGCTGGGAAGCCCCGTCTGAGAGAATTGGAAGTAGGGAGCCCAAGGCCCCAATATTGAGAGACCATCTTCTCTATGGCTCTTGGCCCTTCCTGTGCCCCCGTTAGAGCATTTCCCCCATTTGTCTCTAGGTCAACAGCCGGTGGCCCCTCACAGGGACACATTACGATCCTTGCATCCTTAGCACCTAGTACAATGCCTGAAACAGACACCTCATCCAGCTTCAGCAGTGGAATGCGTACAGATCTCTTTGATGAACAAGAGGTGTTGTTCCCCTAGGACCCAGCCAGCCGCCTGCTCCAGGTGGCAGCTGTGGCAGGAGATGCCCACAGTGCTGGGCACTCACCTCTCCCATGAAGGTCTTAAGGCCCTTGGTATTGAGTAGCTGCTGCATGTGTCTGAGAAAAAACTAGGAGGGGAGTGTGTGTGGAGAGGTGCTGGGGGAGAGGCAAAAGCCCTCATTATTCATGGCGGCATTTCCTAGGCTCATTAATTCTAACAGGACGAGCTGGGTTTGATTAATCGGGTTGTTAAGCAGCCATGTCAACTTGCCGATCAGGTAAGAGACATTACTCCAAGTCCCTGGCAATCGTGCCAAGTGACAGTGAAGGCTGTACTTGTTTCCCAAGCAGCAGCCACGAAGAGCTGGGATACAACTGATAAAACGAGCCCTGAGCTCTCCATCATGGCTCTGGAGGCGGGACCATCGAGGCTCACTGGAGCCCTACCTCCAGCCTCAACATACTTCTTTGAGAACGGGGAGCATGGCCTGGCCGGGTCCCAGCGCCTGGCTATGGAGCCAAGATGCCAAAGGCATGCTGCTGTCCCTGGAGCTCCTGGTCCCCGAGTCTTTCCCTTAGGACCGGACAAGCCAAAGGCACCACAAATATTAGAAAGCAAGGACCCCAAAACTGTTAAGAGGTTAACTCTGACGAAGGAAGCAATCTAGAATTTTAGAAATGAAAGTAATAAATAGCGAAGAAGCTCTTTTAACCTTGGCATTCATGGAAGTGTTGTGTTTTATGGTTTAGTATATTTTTACGTACATTGGGAGGAGGGTCATAATCCTTTTTTGTGTTTAGGATTTCTGAGAGGCCTTCACCTGGACTCTTCACCACCATCTTCAACTAGTCAGACCTGTGCTTCTTCAAGAACAAGAGAAAGGGAACGAGCCGGCGGCCAGATGGATCCAGGTTAGACTTAATGGTGTTCTTTGCAGGAAACTGTCAAAGGCTAAAATGGTGGAACATGGCAACTGAGGTGCTAAACGTCTCTCGAAAAAAGAGAGAATTCGATCGAAGAGAAAGGCTATTGACCCACTGAAGGTCACTCAGCCAGCCAGGGGCACGGCCAGAATGTAAAGCCAGGGCTTTCTGACGTCAGACTCTGAGCTGCTCGCCACACCTCACCACTCTGCTCATCCCACGTCTGCCCCCTCCTGCGCCCTGTGCCCATGGGTCTCTTCCCTGTCTCTCCTTTCCGGGTCCCACCCCTCCCTGGCCCAGCTCCACCGAGATACAGATCTGTCTCCTCTCCAGAATTATCATCCACAGTTTGGCACCTAACCATTCTCTAACTGTTTCCTCTGGGATTCGGGCTGCTCCTGCGTACCCCATAGAACTGGCCACATTGTGGGTGCACAATGAAGGCACGTTTACTGACTGGACCTCTGGCCCACCTCCTAAGGCTGTAGCCTTGGGATGGGAGGTTTATTATGATCTTGTCTGTGGAGGTCGGCAAACTCCACAGATGAAAGGGGCTTATTAAGTGCAAACACTTCCTCAGTCATCTGCTTGGAACTTTAGGGCCCAGAGACTGCCCTGGGAATAACTGAGGTGAGAAAAATAGGATTTTTCTCTAATACCCTAGCCCCCATGGGACATGGTGTGGGGGAGGTGGAAGAATATGGTTTTTGGAAGCAGACTTCTTAAGTTCGAATGCCTCTTCACTGCTTACTGGCTGTGCAAACTTGGGCAAGCTCTTAACCTCTCTGAGGCCCTGTGTCTTCATCTTTCCATTGTGGGCAACTCTTACCTACTCTTACCTCCTCAGGGGTGGCTGGAAGGATTGAGTGAGATCAGGCCCACAAAATGCTACACACAGTGCCTGGTACAAGTAACTCCTCTTGTGAAAATGTTACAATTCCAACTCACGTTTCCATAAGGACTTTAATTTCATAGTTTTTCCTACTATAGCTGTACTTGATTCTTCTACGATCAAATAGGTAAGGAAGGGGGCCATGCCCTGAGGTAGGGTCAGCCGAGCCCCAGAGAGAGGCTGAGTTTAAAGAACTGCCAGAGGCCAGAACATGCGTCT
Organism: Aselliscus stoliczkanus; assembly: GCA_033961575.1. NCBI lineage: Eukaryota > Metazoa > Chordata > Mammalia > Chiroptera > Hipposideridae > Aselliscus > Aselliscus stoliczkanus. Next base: position 158,535,696 of record CM066731.1, read on the forward strand.
CCTGGCCCCTGGCCCAGGATTATGTGCTGTGTTACCCTGGGGTCACTGGGAGTATTTGGGGGCCCCCTTCCCTGGGGATGCTGAACAGAGGCGCACGGGCCTCCTGCATGGGTTTAGTGGGGAGAACCACCTCCCTTAGCTGGCGCTGCGCTGGTGGGTAGGAAGAGAACATGATGGCGTCTCCTTGCTGCCAGTGACCCAGCAAGCTGCAGGCGCAAATCTCCAGTCCCCGCATTCACAGATTGCGTTCTGTTTGTTTTGGGCTTGCTTCATTTTCCCCCCCTCTCCATCTCAAAGGACCCACTTCTGGAGTCTTTAGGGTACCTGATTGCCAGGCAGTGGCCGGAAATCCATAGACTGCCCTCTCACCCACACAGGCAGAGGCATCCCCACAACGGAGCAGAAGGAAACAACTAGAATTTAGTGAAGCAAACCAGCCCTGCCCCTCTGCAGTGTGCAGCTCTCTCTGGGAGGTCAAAACGAAGGAGAGATAGAAACGCCAGCTTTGGGGTGCGATTCAGGGCCTCTTCCTTTACTGAGACTAACGTGGTGGCTAAGAGCTTGCGCTCTAACCCCAGACAGACTCCGGTGTATCTAGGCCTTTACAATCTCCGTGACTCCGGGCAAGTTGCTTAACCTCTCTGGGCCTCAGTCAATCATTCCTTTATTCATGAAATATTCATCTCATATGTTCCAAGTTCTGTTCTAGGTGACAGGGGTACAGTAGTGAATGGAACTAACCGAAATTCTCTAGTAAGGAGAGACAGACAACAAAAATGATAAACAAGTAAACCATAAGTCCCTAAGATACTGTCATGTGCTACAAAGGAAAATAATGGAAAGGGGAAATGGAATGCCAGGGAGGGGGCAGATTGAAATTTTAAATCGGGTGACTATGGAAGGCTTTGCCAAATGGGGACATCTGAGTGAAGACTCGAGGGAGGTAAGGGAGCAAGCCATGCAGGTGTGTGGGGATTGAGCATTCCAGGCTGAGAGAACCTCAAGTGCAGTGGCCCTGAGGCAAAAGCATACCTGGCATGTCCTGTTTACACCAAAGAGGCTGGTGTTTCTGGGTAGGAGATGAAGTCACAGATATAATGGGGATCAAGAAGCCGGGGGCGGGGGGCAATCAAACAAAGCTCGTGGCATTTTAAAGTCTTGGCATTTGTTGTAAAAGAGAATGACATTTGTTGGGAAGTCATGAGAAGGTTTTCAGCTGAGGAAGTGACGTGATCTGACGCTGTTGGACAGCATCACTCTGGCTGCTGTATTGAAAGTAGATTAGAAGGACATAAGGGCTGAGTAAGGGGACAGGAGGCTGTGGTTGTCATCTAGGTGAGCAACAATGGTGTTTGAGGTCAGTATGGCAGCAGTGGAAGTTCTGAGAAATGGTCAGTTTCTAAATATATTTCTAAGATATAGACATTAGGATTGGCTGATGGATCGAATGTGGTGGATGAAAGGAGAAAAGTCAGGAATGCTACAGAATTGGGCCTGAACCATGAGAAGGACAGAGAGTTGCCTTTAAATGAGATGGGAGAGACTGAGGGAAGGGCAGGTTTTGGAGGGGAGATGTGCACATGTCAACTTTGAGATGCTTATTAAATGTCTAAGTGGAGACAGCAAGTAGGGACTGCAGTATATATTAGTCTGGAGTTTACGGAAGACATCCCTGCTAAGATACGAATTTGAGAGTCATTGGCATACAGGTGGCATTTAACACCACGGGCTTGCGTGAAATCACCAAAGCAGTGAGCGCCCTAAAGGTGCCACCGCTGGGCCGAGCCAATGGGGTGCTCCATGGAAATATGATTTGGAAGGGAGCCACTGCTGGGGGGAGGGGCACCTCCTCTCTGTGGAGAAGGAGGCGTGTGTACATATGTACACACACACACACGAGATGGTGTAATATGGTATAGATTCAAAGGCCAATATTATAGGGATGGTATGTTCTTTTTCTAATCTCTTCTCCCTCCCCAGCAACTATCCTTTCACTGATCAACTTAAGGCTGTTCCGCTCATATGTTTTAGTTTCTCAGTCACGATTAACAGTGGGAGGTTTTGTTGGGAACACCTAACACGTGAGCCTGGCTGTGTTCTAGGGGCTTGACCTGTATGAACTCATGTGATCCTCATGGCAGCCCTGCCCTGGGATTGTGAGGCCCCATTTTACAAGGCCCTCCGTGACTTGACTCCTGCGTACCTTTCCAGCCGCGTCCAGTGCCTTGTCCTGGTTCCTCAGCACCCGCCATGCCCAGCTTCTTTCCGTCACGTGGGAAACAAGAGAGGAATCAGGGCTGCTCTCTGGAGGATGCATGCCCAAATGGCAGAGCTTGGGAGATGAGGAAAGGACCAGCAGAAAAGACTAAGAGGGAAGGTCAGTGAGATGAGAAGGGAACATAATGTTCCAAAAGCCAAAGAAGAAGACAAAGTATTTCAAAAAAGAGGGAACACTCTGCCTTGTCAAATGGTGCTGATGGGTCAAGTTGGATGAGAACTGGGAATTAACCATGGATTTGACAAGTTTTCTTCCACTCTCCAAGGGAAATATGAAGCAAAGTCCTGAGCTGAAAATGAAGGTGGGGGAGGAGGTATTGGAGGTCTGAGAATTGGTATAAACTCATCCAGGTGAAGTTGAATGATTAGAGTAGAGAAATCAAGTATGGTTGCTGGCAGCACTGAGGGTCCTTTCTATTAAAATAAAATGGCTCATCTGTGAAATTGGGGGAGGAGAGTAGTAAGAGAATATATTTAGCACTATGCATGGCACAGAGAAAGCTCCCAGTAGATGCTGGTTAACATGGAAGGGGCTATAGCAGATCTTGTCTTTAAGCCCGCCTTCTCACCTACTTCAAACATTGATTGATATCCTTCTTTCCTTTCTTCCTCCTTTACAGAACACTCTCTTCTTATTAATAATCCTAATGTTGTAAACATTTCTCAGTTCTAACAAAATACTGTCATTGACATTCTACCATCTACTACCTCAATGCTTAAGTGAGGCTGATAATTATTTCTCCTGTTTTACCTATATGATACCCCCTCAGAGAGGTTGCTACTTGCTCAAGAGAAAGGCAGAGTAAGGCTCTGAAACCAGAGCCTTCTGTCCATCAGGCTGCCTAAACCCACAGCATCTCTGCCCACTCCAGTGTCACCAGCCTTTCATCTCTTTCACCCCCAATAGACTTGTCTATCAGATCCCCACCTTTCCAGCTCTGATAAGAGAAGAGAGATGGCTTTACTAGCTCCCCTATTAACACATACACACAAAGGCAGAAACCCTTTGCCCCTTTGCCCCTCTCCTCTGAACCCAATTCTAGGCAGTGTTCACTGGGTATTAATTGATGTGGGGGAGGGAGGAATGCGATGGGGTTTAACTTCCCCCTCACTCTCTCCTCACACCCCCACCCTTGGTGGGGAGGAAATAGTTGTTAGGTCAAAATCAAAAGAGCACTTTTTGGAAGCTCAGTAATACATGAATGTTTTCTCTGAAGTCTAGATTAATAAGAAAGGCTCTTGCTGCCTTGTAGATGTTCCACTGCGAAGATCCAGACGACCTAAAACCTTAAAATCAGAGTGTTCCCTCCACGGTGGACCCAGAACCTGTGTTTATTGGGGCGAGGAGAAACGGGCATAGAGTAGAAAAAGTTCACTGGGATTGTAGAGAAGAATAAGGAGGGATGCCAAAGAAAGGAGGGACTCCCCAAAGTCCATCCTAGTTAGTAGTCTCTATGATGATGGATAGTTGACTTGATAGAGAAAGTAAAGTTTTGTATCACTCCCTGGATTCCACACATATTTGGGGGACCAGCTAACAATGAGGATTATCAACAGCACTTTCTTCCAACTTTATGGGCACAACCACACTGGTCCATGATATTATATTGCCCAACTATTTGTGTAGATATAATCTGGTTTGGTGGGGGAGGGTTGTGGAGAGAGAGCATAGATGAGGTCAGTGCATTAAAGGAAACCTAGAAGTTTCCAAGTGTCTTCTTCCTGAAGAAGACCAGGCAATGATTTCTTGATTCCACCAATCTATAAGAGGTCAGTATATACTGGTATTAGGATCAAGAAAAATGACCTATCTTACCAGCAAAGGTGTGATACAGAGATGAATAGGAGAGGCTGTGCCTCCTGCCTCCCTGAAGGATGATAAAAAAAAGTTTCCCCTTATCTATGGGAGGCAGGCTGATTTGCAAGATGACCTTCAAAGACCCCCATGGCCCTAATCTACTATTATACTCAGAGAAGCCATTCTCAGTTCTCCAGTATTGTGTCAGGCAGTGTATGGACAGCTCTTTGTTTTCTACCTGGAGCCCTTTCAGGCCAGCCTTTTAGCTCCGTCACCCACACTTGGCATTTCACATGCTCCCTTCCCTACCAGGCCATGCCCAAGCTTCTACTTCCCCTCTCAGTGGAGCCAAGGCCAAACAGTGTGTCAACTCTGGCAGGAGGAAATAAGGAATTGTTGCAAGATAATTTAATTAAAACAAGAGAGAACTCTATTACTAAGTAGAGAAAAAAGATTTAAGGCCTTAATGAGCTGTAGTTATCTACACTAAATCCAATTAAGCACATAATTATTTCTAGATTTACTCACACTAGCAACTTACTCTCATACACACACACACACACACACACACACACACACACACACACACACACACACACACACACACCCCTATAATCTGCCTCTGTTTTCATGGGAAAATTTCCAGCTTTTCTGTTCATCAGATACGAAAAAAAAAAAAAAAGAATACATAAAAAGACAAGGAAAACATATACACAGACCCAAACCAAACCATGTTTTTTTCTTCAATTTCATGATAATTATTTTATTCTGCAGTGCTTTTCCCCTATAATTTAACTGGTATAAGACAAATGTACCTATTTCCTCTAAACTGCCTCTAAATTTACCCAACTGGTCCTAGAAAGAAGAACTTAACCTCACAGTAATTGAATTTAAACAACATTCAATTCCATAAAGTCAAACATGATCTGCATAATAAACAAAACAAGCCATCGGTGGCTGATGGAAAGAAAGGTCATATTTTGTGTGTAGATTCATAATGATATCTGTATTCCTAATGACCTAAATGGGCAATACACTGTCCATTTGTCTTTCTAAATAACTCATCATGGCCATCACCATTGTTACCAAAGAGCTAAAATTAAAGGCTGATCTGCCCTCAGACCTCTGCCTGACTCAATAGAAAAACATGATTTCGATAAACCTTGACTGGCTAGAATTGGGCTATTCGCATACAGCAGAAGGCTGGGCCTCCTTCCAAGGTTCCAGGCCATCAGGCTGACATGTCAGAGATTCCAGGTCACTGTGTCCTCTTTCTTTCCCACGAGTCAGGTCAAGCCAAAGGCACAAGTCAGTGGCAAGTTAAGGCGGAAAGACCCCCTGGGGTCAGCCCTCCAAAGCCCCTGTGCACTGGCAGGGTGATGCCCAATCTCAGTTGTGCAAAACCTTCACATTACTTGAAGGGACTATGGCGAAATTCTACAGAAATGAATTTTCAGCCACTGTAATTAATATATCATTCCGTGCGTTTAAGGGATACAGCAGATGTTACAAGTGTAAACAAGCGATGATGACATGTTACGTTTCACGAATGTTCCCAATCCGGGCCCTTGACACTTAGAACCTTATGTATGGCTGACTCTTACAAAGCAAAAAGCAGGGTCTTTCCTGGGTGTCGATCCCAGTTCTGCTACCCTTTGGCTAGCGACCTGGGGTTTAAGGCTAGCTAAGCCTTTATTCCTTGGTTCTCAGAATTTAGCATACATGAGAATCACCTGGGAAGCTTGCGAAGAATTCAGGTTCCTGGGCTTTACTCCATCTGATCCCATGTTGACCCACTCTCCCCCTCTGGAAGCAAGGTTGGCTAAGACTCATTTTGTGAAGCCCTGGGCTAGACACTCTTTACCAACCCTTCTGTCTCCTATATCACTTTAAGACACTTGTACACAAAGATAAAAATAAATGCCAATAGCTAACACTTATTGAGCACTTGCTATGTGCCAAGCCCTGTGGGCTGGCTTGGACTCAAAGCCTCGTTCTTCTGCTTACTGGGTGAGGAATATTGCACAAATTACTTGCCCGCTCCGAGCCCCAGTTCCAACGTCAGCATCTCCACTGTTTTACAAATGTCGCTGGTGCTGTGTCTGCCTCTTTTACTAGCTCACACTGATTGAGCATGTGCTGGGGGCCAGACGTTGTTCTAAGCACCTGACATGCATGAGGCCAGATAGCCTGGTTACTGGGGCCAGTGGACCCACACTGGCTGGTTTGAATCCTTGCTCAGCCATTTATTACCTGTGTGACCTTGGCAAGTTTGCTCAGAGGTCAAGTGGGACCAATGATACTTCCTGCTTCCCCAGGTCTCCTGAGGATGAAATGAGATAATACACCAGGAGAAGTTCTTAGATCCCCACCTGACACAGAGTGAATGCTCATTTTAGGTCATTATTTATAGTCTCTCATGTGCCCACCTCTCCTGACTGAGTCTCCTCACATCCTAATGAAGGAGGTGTCAGCGGACACTGCTCTCTCACACAGTGAATGAGGGGGTCTCTGCAATTGACCTCACCAAGCACCTCCCTTTACCACCTGGTAAATGAAGCCCTTCCTTCCGAAGCCTGTGAGTACTTAAGCTGCCTGGGGAATGAGTACAGGTAATAACAGTGTGATCAACTCCAGGAGCCTCCAGGTGCTGTTCGCTGCCCTGTTATTTCAGGGGGAGAAGAGAACAAACAAAACCAATACTCCAGTTCCCATCCACCTGGCTGCCTTTGTGTCTCTTAGAACCGCCCTCTGCAAGCCTTCTTCTCTCACATGCATGTGTTTCTATCTCCTGTGATGTGGTAAATGAGAAGATACTAAGCTGTGCATGTTTACAGCCATCACTCCTCTTTCCCCCTCCCCTGTCAGGTAAGGCTGTGAACTTGTGTGTCCAGGGGCCCAGCTAAGGGCTTTGTGATGCCCTTGAAAACACAGGAAAGGAGGAAGGGAGGTGAAAGCAGGGCAGAAAGGCTGAAATGATGTTTGTAATGAAGAGCTTAGCCAGGAAAGGGAAGTAAGAGGGGAGAAAGAGCTCTTTGCCCTATGCTTCCCTCTGCCTGCTTTATAAAGAGAGTGCAGTAAACATTGAAATGTATTTCACTTCTTTCTTTGTTGGGACTTACATGTCTTCTTCATGAAGGGCTTCATACAGATTATATTCCATGTAGACTGAAAAACCTGCAGACCAGAGAGGGCAGTGGCCTTTTCTGGGGTGGTGCACTGGGGCGACACTGAAATAAGAAAGAACCCCTCTGGGTTCAGGGCTTCGAAGAGTCCATCCCACATCCCTGCAGCATGGGTTTATTTCACCAGGTAGTACCCATTCCAGAGCCTGCAGAAGACTCAACCCAGTTCTTTCCACAACTCTCAAGGAAGGGACAATTCCTGCAGTCCTGGCTCATTCCCAGTCAGGAATAAGCACGCTAAATAGAATTTGAATTACTATGGTGTGTGAATAGACTCCGCTCTGTTGACTCCAAGCTTCTGCTAAGCGGCTCCAAATGGTTGTAACTTCTGTCATCTTGGCAATTCTACTTTTTGTTGGAAAGAATTCAATATTCCTTACTTCTGAGGCTCGGAAGGAGAGCAGCCTTCAAAAGTCCTCCTGTCCATCCCCCAGCCCCTGGTCCAATGGGGTGCTCCTATACAGAGATAATGCCAAGAAAGGGGACCCCAGAGCCTCCCATGCTTACCAGTGCCTTCCAGTTTTCCCTTTCAGATCCATATATGAAAACCAACACAAGGCCAAAGCTCATAGAAAGCCCAGGCCTCTACACTCAAGGATTAGGGGGGATATTCATGGACCAGCAGTGTTTCTTTCCAAAATATTGACACTGTAGCCCACAGGGTCCCTTTAGGAGCCACTGAGTGGCTTTGGGTGAGCCCTGGCTCTCAGCCCTGCTGTTGAGAACTCAAGATGGTGCCTGCCCAGGAGACACTTGCATATTAGGGCGCCTTCTTAAACATATCCAGAATCTCAGCCTTTGCCATGGTTTTTAGGTCTGCATTTCACTTAGTGGCTGGCATGTGAAATATCACTTCCTTTTATTTGCCTTTAACCTCTTTCACATGATAAGGTGGTGAAGCAAGCCATCAAGATGCTATTTTGAATCATTTTTCTGGGGTTTGGCAGCCCACGACCGTGTTGCCTCTCTGCTTATATTTCATGATTGTTTAAAAATTTATTCATCTTCCCCTCAGCAGTCATCTATCCAGACTGAAAAGTCCTATTTTTAGATTTTATTCTCATGTCATGCATCATTTCAATCACTTATTTCTAGACCTTCACCATTCTCTTAGATTTTTAAGGTAAGTTTTTCTGCTATGTCCAAGATAGCCAAGGATCTGCATATCCAGAGGCTGGGGAAGAAAAGGCCATATCTTAAAAATACATCGAGATTTATTATAAATCAAAATTTTCCTCAAAACTATAGTCCTCCCACCCATACACACACACACATATAATTTCCACCAAATCAGAAATATACAGCCTGTTTTTAACTTGTCTTTTTCCATTCACATGATGTCATGAAAAATTTCTGATGCTGATCCATGATTTCATGGGTCATATTCATGATTACTCCCTTAGAAGACAGTCCAAGAATGGAATTACTAATTCCAATGGGTATGGACATTTTTAAGGCTGTTGATCCATGTTGCCAAATGGTTTTCAGAAAGATGACACCCATTCCCATCCATAGCAGTTCAGTATAGCAGGACCTGCTGCTCTTGTCCTGTATGTATTCCAGGTCTTGTCTTTTCTTTGCATTCTCATGGGAAACTGGGGATATTACCACAGCTGTGACCCTGAGAAGGAAGGCTCAGAAAATGCAGGCAGCCTGTTCTTTTCTGTCTCTCTTTCCACTGCAGGGAAGGAACAGGAAGTGGGTGTGGGATTGGCAGAGCTAAATTGGGAATTTGCAGGCAATCCTGAGAGATTCTCAGCCATGACAGGGAACCTAACCAGCGGGATGCTTCAGAATCTCATTCTGGTGCTGTGGGGACTTTTTCTTCTGCGGGGACCTGATGAACCATAGGGATGGTTCAGAGTATTCTTGTCAAGAGTCTCAGTATAGCCCAGTCTCTGACATGGCAGACAACATGGCTAAGACACTTGGAACCAAAGGGTCCCCTGTTAAACACCCTGCACTTGGATGACTGCCCAGCAGTGCCCTTTAAGATACCTAGACAGGGGAACACCACACTCCTCCCAGTAATACCCTCATGTGACTAGGCGGCTTTTTTGTGAAAAACATCATAACCTAACCCGTATTTTCCTCCTGCAATTTCAACTGTTTTCTATCTTTTCAAGACAAATGGACAATGCACAGGCTTTAAGATTACACAACTGCTGTCACTGCCATTTTCTAGCTGTTTCATTTCTAGCTCTTAACTGTGCTCCTGCATAGGTACCCCAAAATTAGTGGCTTAAAATAACAAGCATTTATTACTGTTCCACGTCTGTTCACATCTCTCTTATCATCCAGTAGGATTCCCTGGGCTTGTTCACGTCATGGTGGAAGAGATTCCACCAGCAAGAGAGGGCAAACCCTGATCACAAACACTTCTCAAACCTCTGTTTGCATAGTTTGCTAACATGCCATTAGTCAAATAGCCTACTCCAAAGTCAGTGTGAGCAGACTTTATCGAAAGGAAATGATCACAGCGCACTGGTCAGGCTTCTACACCGTTCATGAAGTGGTGTCCCTAATAATACAAGTGCCCATCTGAGCCCCTACAAAATATTATTGAATGTATTATACAAACTGTATTTCATATCCCCGTGGCTATACTGTGACTGCTAATTTGTACTTTCTGATCCCTTTACCTTCTTCCCCATCCCCACCTCCCTCCCATCTAGCAATCCTCGGGGTTTTTTTTCTCTATATATCTCTGAGTCTATTTCTGTTGTTTGTTTGTTTGTTTGTTTATTCTGTTCTTTAGATTCCACATGTAAGTGAGATCATATAGCATTTGTCTGACCGCTGTGCTATACACCTGAAGCTGAAGCTGAATAATACTGAATGTAAACTATAATTAAATATATATACAGTCACAGGATGTGGAGTACAGCATAGGGACTAGAGTCAATGGAATTGTAACTGCTGTATACAATGTCAGAGGGGTAGTAGATTGGGGGAGGGGTGATCATTTTGTGAGGGGTGTAAATGTCTAACTATTACATTGTTTTGTACACCTGAAACTAATTTTAAAGAAAAGGAAATGACCATGGGGAAGCATAAAGATCTAGGGCCATTAGTACAATCAGTCTATCACATTAGCTCTGTGACCTTGGACACTTCCCTTAACCTCTCTGAGCCTCAGTTCATCCTCTGTAAAAATGCGCATTTTTTGTAGGATTCCTTGCTATATGTAAAATGCCTGGCACATAGTAAACATTCCATATGTATTAATTTCCTTCTCTCCTCCTTTTCCATCATTTGGGATTTTCTCTTTTTTCTTAAATGTGCTAGGTCTGACCATTAAGTTTGCAAACTCATCCTATAAAAAGTGCTACATATCTCATTGCTGAATATCACTGCAGTCACCCTCGAAGTACTCCCCTTGGGAAGCTATGCACCAATGCCAGCACCCAGTCCACCCTTCAAAGCATTTTGGAACTCTTTTTCTGGAATGGCCATCAGAGCTGTCATCGTATTACCCTTGATGTCCTGAATGTCATCAAAATGTTTTCCTTTCAATAACTTCTTTATCTTCAGGTAAAGAAAGAAGTCACTGGGGGCCAGATCAGGTGAGTAGGGAGGGTGTTCCAATACAGTTATTTGTTTACTGGCTAAAAACTCCCTCACAGACAGTGCCATGTGCGCTGGTACATTGTCGTGATGTAAGAGCTCCTTCAGGACCATTTTTGCACACAACTTTCTCATGCCAAGATTTTCAGTTAAGATTTTCCTAACTGTTTCTCTGTTGATGTTTACTTGGTCTGCTATTCTTCTCACAATCAGTCGACAATTTTTTTTTTTTTTAAGATTTTTTTTGGGGAATTGGAGAGGGGAACAGTGTTGGGGAATTGGGGAAAGGGAACATTGTGTTTTTCCAGGACCCATCAGCTCCAAGTCAAGTTGTCCTTCAATCTTAGTTGTGGAGGGCGCAAGCTCAGCTCTAAGTCCAGGTGCAGATTTCTATCTTAGCTGTAGGGGTGGGGGTGGGGGAGGACACAGCCCACCATCCCCTGAGGGAGTCGAACAGGCAACCTTGCTGCAAAAAGCATGTGCTCTCACCAGCTCAGCGGCAGCTCAGCTTGGGCGCAGCTCACTGGCCCACGTGGGAATCAAACTGGCGACCCTGTTGCTCAGAGCTCATGCTCTCAGCCACCTGAGCCCCTTGGCTGGCCCCCAGCTGACAATGTTGATGCACAATTTAGCACATTTTTGCAATGTTTTCATCAGTTCTGCTTGTCACTGGCCGCCCTGACCTCTCTTCATCAGTGATGCATTCTCTCCTCAGAAATATGTTTAATCCACTGCCATTTTCCTCAAGGCATTATCCCCATAAACTTGGACTAACATGTCCCTGATTTCACTTCCACTCTTGCCTAGTTTAACAAGAAATTTAATGTTTGTTCATTGCTCTAATTCAAGCTCAGACATTCTCACGATGGCACACAAAAACACTTGACAACAATAATGAACACCACTCAGTAAGACACCACAACACGTCAACACGGACACAGTTGTGACACTGATATACCAAGCTTATGAAATTTTACCGAGCTGTTTGTACAGTGCTGCCAACATAAGCGCATGGTGGCAAGTTCACAAACTTAATTGTCAGAGTTCGTATTCTTCTGCATTATGTTCTACATTCACAGCTTCAACATAATAACATAAAACATTATGCCTATGGCTGCTGTTGAATCCCCAACTACTAGCCTGTGCTCAATAGAATAAACCCTCAATTCATTCTAATAATCTGAAATTTGAATACGAAGGGAATCAAGGCGTCTCTCCTCCCTTTCTTCTTGGGATTGTCCAGGTGAGAGATGATATCTTGGCTCTGTGATCCAGCTCCACTACCAAGAGTGAAATGGAAAGGGTTAACACATTTGCATTAACTGATGAGTGAATAGAAGCGACAGGATGGGGAACCTCCATTTCCTAATTTAAATGTGGCATTGGGGGAAAAATAAGTATCCTGGCCTCTCCTTAGCTAATCAGGCACCAGAAGAGACATTAATTGCAGCTAGCTCATCCTGCTGGGGAGACCCAAAGCTGCCAGCTTCCTTGCTGGGAATGGAATAGAATTTTAATTGGCTGTGAAAGCATCATGGCAGGAGGTTCATGAAAGAGTTGGTCATCTCCCCTCAAGCAAGGGAAAGGCCCTGAGGAGACCCAGAGCAGTAAAGATCCTCCACATTCAGGGGCCATCCCAGCTGCAACCCCACAGTTCCAGTTTCAGGGCTAGACTCCAGCCAAGGTCAAGGACCCTCGCACACAGTGCACTTAGCGTGGTCAGCACAGGAGCTCTGAGCCTGTGAACCTTCTTATCTCTGTGCTTCCTCTGACTTTCAAGAGAAAAGCCCTGCATATTAATAGTTACTGTCACTTGTATAGCCAAGAAGACCAGTATCCCCTATCTCAGAGAGCTCTCCAAATACAAGTTCAACACCCAGTGTGTGTGTGTGTGTGTGTGTGTGTGTGTCCATTTGTCCATTTATGTGGCTTGAAGCAATGGCACGGCGTTCCTGTGCTGTTAATATGTTAATATGTTTTCATTCAAATAAATTAATGTGATAATGTTTGGGGAAAATATGTTCTTGTGGCAATGTGTGTACTCCTGCCATGGCAATTTCTGGAACACACATATAACATGGGATGGCATGTGTAGGTCAATGGATGTGACTGTGAAAAATAAGACAATGTAAGCTTGTTAGCATAACATACAATGATGCATGTTGTGGTTTTCAAAGACTGTTGGACAAGTTATTTAACCTCTTTGTATCTTAGTTTCCTCATCAATAAAATTAGGGCAATAGTAGTACTGGGCTTGTTAAAAAGAACAATGATATGTAAAAAGCTTAGAATAATGCAGAGACTCAGTAAATGTGTTTTCACGATTACTTCTGATGAGGAGGTGGTGGAGCTGGTCATTGACCCACTATGCTCTGTTGACCTAGTGGCATAAAGAAACTGTTGGCAAAAAGCAAAGCAGAAAAACAAAAAATATACAAGCCAAATCAATGCTTTCAGAAAACCACTTTGGGAGATTATAGAGCTTGACAAAAATTCAGAGTTTCCAAGGAAACGCTACTCCATTAATACTTTAAAACTTAAAGCAATAAGCCATCACTTATAACCACTAAACAGTTTTGTTTTATTATATATTTTGATGTTTATTATCAAAATTTTACTGAAATTTTATCAAAATTTAGTAAGGGAAAGGAAAATGCATTGAAGGAGACTGTTGAAAATGAAATTTTATAATTTATAAAGATGTGAAGACAAGCCTCTAAAACAAAACCAAAACAAGTCAATTCCATTCCCACTTTCACCACCTCTCCCCCATCCATACCGCCTGTCTCCTTATTGGGGAATAAGACATCTTTTTCGTGTAAGCTCAAAACATAGGAATGAAAATAGCCAGAATAAAAGAAGTGACATAACACCTGCTCATAAATGGTGAGAACTCCATCTATTTAAAAAAAAAAAAACAACAGACGTAAGTCTTTGACCTTTGGGAAAAAAAGTTCGAGGAAGATGGCATTGATTCATACCCTTAGAAGACAGAAAGGTCTCTCACTATTGAAAACAGCCCTTTCCCCCTCAAATCTTATCCCCAGGTCACACTTGGGTGCCAAGGCTCCTGTGCCTAATTCCCTGAGCTGGGACCACCAATATTTGGGAAATTAACAGGACAGCCATCTAAAGAAGTAATTGGTGGGGGCGTCTGGTTAGCTCAGGTGGTTAGAGCATGGGCTCATAACACCAAGGTTGCTGGTTAGATTCCCACATGGGCCAATGAGCTGTGCCCTCTACAATTAGATTGAAAACAACGACTTGACTTGGAGCTGATGGGTCCTGGAAAAATAAACTATTTCTCAACAAAGTTAAAAAAAAATTTTATTTTTTTTTAAGATTTTATTGGAGAATTGGGGGAGGGGAAGAGCATTGGGGAATCGGGGAAGGGGAACAGACAAGTTGCTGTCCTTTTGTTCTTCAGTCTAGTTGTGGAGGACATTGCTTCACTGGCCCATGTTGGTATCGTCCTTGTGCTCTTCTCGGGTGAGGCACATCGGTCGCCAGCCTCTGGACGGCTGCTCACAGCAGCTCTTGGCAGCTCACACCAGCTGCCAGACCCTTACACTGGCTGCCGGCCACTCAGTGTAGCCTATGGCAGCCCACTGCAGCAGGGGCTGCAGCTATGCCGTCCCAGGGACTCACAGCAGCCCAGCTCCAGGTGCAGCTGTTGTTCACCATCTTAGCTGTAGAGGGCAGTGTCACTGGCCCTCATATGTGGGATCCGAACTGGGGCCGCTAGCATCCCAAGCCAGCTCTTAACCAACATGCCACTCGGCCGCCCCCTCCCCCCCAATTTTTTTTTTAAAGAATGTTTTTCTTACTTTTCCTGCATCTGTAATTGATTGGCAGGGTTAGTGGAGACAGATCCTGTTCTTTCTCAGCTGTCCTTTCTCACTGTCCAAGGTACTAAAAAGCAAGGCTGGGCCACTTGTCTGGAGGTGGGGCTACAGGTAACAATGCTAGTGCCCCAGAGCGTGCCAATGCCCACACTGGTTGCATCCTTGATGGTGTAAGGGATTAAGAAAAAGCTCTGGTAGCAGGTTGGATGAGAGTCTGACTGGGAATCCTGGCCTCTTCACTTTCCACTTGGGCGAGACTGTTTCTCTTTCTAGACCTCTGTTTTCTCATTTTTAAATGCAGGCGTTGGATGAAATAATCTCTAGCAATCTCTGCAAGTTTCAGACTTTTTAAGATTCTACAAATTATACGAAGGATCTATAGATATAAAACTACTCAACATGAGATTCCAGGAGTCCTTTGAAGGTTAATTAGGCCAGAGGCATAGAAGCAGGAGCCTTTTGTGACACAAGTGACCACACTCCATGGGCAGATGAAGAAGCCTACTGGAAGTGGCGCTACCAACCCCTAGAAACCCCCTGTCTATCCAAGAACCCTGCAGCAGGGGACCCATGGAGCACGTTTAGGGTTGTGCCTCGGCAGCACAGCAGAGGGAGAGCTAAGTGGCCATGAGAATCCTCAGGGCCTGGATAGATTTGCTCCCTAGAGCGGAGAAGGGTAGGTTTCTAATACTTGCCCCAAATTACTTGTAAAGAGCATCTGATTCACTTCCTTATGCTCCCATGTCACTAAGCAAACTTCCTATCTTTAGTTTGGCTTCTCAGCTGTATGAGATGCCAGGATGAGCTCGCTTGACATGGGGACACTGTAGGTATTGAAAAGCTGTGTCAAATCAGTTTCCTGATCCCTATCTTGGTTTCTTACAAGTTTTCTTGGCCTAAATTGTGTCTTTTCAGAATATGATCACTCAGGGTAAAAGGTCATTAATCAAGGTTCCAGACTTGCAAAACTGATGTAATACCTATATCCCACAGTGGAAGAAGGAGATGCTGTAATGATCAAGGGCAAACGCAATGGCTTCCTTTAGCCCAACTTTGCAGGGAGGTGAGGGCAAGTTCCTCCTAACGTTGGTTGCCCCTTCCCTCCTCCTCCTCCTTCTCCCTGTACCCTCATCCAACAAAGGAAAGGAATTACTCCTGACATGCATATGACATAAAGTCAGTACCATTTATTTTTGTTTTTATTCTGTTGTCTTTGTCTTTGCTCTTTAAGTCCCCATCAGCCAAGTCTATCTTAGAGACTCTAGAACAGTGTAGAAAGCATTCAAAGATTCCATGGAAACCATTCAACTCATCCAGCAAGTGTCCCATGTGTGCCATTCCTAATCATTCACCAGCCTCTCAGTGACAGGGAGCTCACTACCTTGCAAAACTACCCATTGTATTTTTTTTCTTTCTTTTTTATTTTTTTGAGGGCAGTGTCACTAGCCCTCATATGTGGGACCCGAACCGGGGCCGCTGGCTCCATTGTATTTTTTAATAGCTTCAATCAGCAAACACTTGCTGAAGAAATGATAAATATTAGATTGCAAGCTGTAGGAGGGCAGGGCTGTGTGCAAGCCATGGTGGAAAGACACTACAAAAGATAGGAAGAAGGGCAGGCCGAGTGGCTCAGTTGGTTAAGAGCTCGCTCAAGAGTACGAGCTCTGAGCAACAGTAATTCGATGCCCGGGTTGAGCTGAGCTGCTGCTGAGCTGCTAACAGGTGGCAGGATGGCTCCGCTAAAAAAATAAAATAAAAAGTAGGAAAATAATTAGGCTATATGGCGATACACACCTAGACTTGTTAGAATGGTATGCATATGGAGTTAGAAAAGGAGACAGGCAGATGGAAGTTCAAGCTTGTGCATTACAGGTTTGTCTGGATGTTCATATGGTCATGAACCTGAGTGTCCTTTCCGATGGCCCCTGGGACAGCTTCTTCTAGCACCTCCCCCACCTCCTTCTTGGATAAATTCCTATCCTTATTCACCATGAACACCACCTTTCTTGCCTTGTTTATAAGCCTCATGGAGGAGAGGCAGAGAAGAGGGAAGGAACATGGGATAAAAGAGCCAACCTGGGGTGTTTAAGAGCTGCAAATGACTCACTGAGAAAAGTGGGGGAATGGACGGGCAGGCCCTTCATTGCCCCTGCCAAGCCAGCAGACATCCACACGTATCGACTCAGGCTCCATGGTAAGGAGCTCTGATTCCATGAAACTTTAGCCTGCCGCCTCTCAGCCCACCAGCCCAGTTATCAAGGGCCTATGTGGAGACTGAGCAACTTTGCTGGGGGCCTCTGATACGTGGACCAGTCCTCATCACCAGACATCTCCCTGTACTCATCCCTTTTCCTTCAGCCTGAACCCCACAGGAGAATGACACAGTATAAAACCTAAAGAATAGAGGCAGAGGAGCCGCACACACCTTGTTCTGGTACCCCCTATATTGCAACACTCTCCTTTCTTATCAGGATATCCCAACACGTTCTACCTTACTGCGCCCTACCCTTCATCCGCCGCGCTATTTTGTTTTGTTTTCCCCATGTGGACAGCAAAGGCATTTTGATTCCGGGTTTACAAGTGCAGAGTTTTCATGGGAATTAGATAAGCAATGATGAACTCTCCTTGAGAATGCATTTTCCAAAGAGAATTCCATTAAGCCAATTTAATTTTTGATCAGCCTTTTTTGATATAGCGCCTTTACACTGTTTCCATTTTTTTCTATTTCTCATTTAATGCTATTGAAAGTTCTCATTGAGCTAAACCATTTCATAAGTGAAATATGTGTGTAAGTAAAATATATATTAAAATTCACTAATTGTAGCTTCTGCCATTGAACATTTTATTTTGTGGCCTTTATAATCCCTCCAAAATTTAGTTTTTTTCTGGATCAAAGTTTACAGATCTGAATCTTGTCAAGAAGCTGTGAGCCTTCTGCCAGATTTTGATAAATTATAAATTTTCCTGAGAGCAGTTTTTAACCACTATCCGTTTTCTGGTATGGAATGTTTCTAAACATCAGAATGAAGATGGCCTGGTTCACAAGAGCAAGGGCATTTTGTTAGCTGCCTAGTCCATGCAGGCATCAAAGAAACATAACCCCATTTAAGCCTGCAGCAGTGCTGAGAGGTAAGTACTATCCCCATTTTATGGATCAGTGAATTGAGGCTCGGAGAAGTGATATTTGCCCAATGTCATACAATAACTACACAACGGACCTGGGAATTGAAAGCTGAGCTTTTGAGAGTTAAAAGCTTTAATGTTTTTCTACTGTATCACAATCTCTCTTTTCATTCATAATTATATTGTGTCCACTGGCTGCACACACAACTCGTAACACCTTTCACCTTGCTCTTGCCAATTTCCTGTTCTCTCTCTCTCTCTCTCTCTCTCTCTCTCTCTCTCTCACACACACACACACACACACACACACACAACCTTGTGTTTCTGACAAAGCATACCAAACTGCCCTCTGACTCTAGCCCTCCCCCTTCCCCCCCACCCCCTCCCTACCCCTGCCGCACAACTCACTTTCTCCTCTCTGGTAACTGAGTCCCACAGCCATCACAGGGGACCACCTGGGGGGAGCTCCTGTTGGCAGCACCTTAGATGAGGCCTCACTGGCTCATCACGGTGTGTGTGTGTGTGTGTGTGTGTGTGTGTGTGTCTGTGTCCGTGTCCCCAGAGGCCAGGCCTCTCAGCCCAGCCCCTCACAGTGACTCACAGGGACTTAGTCTCCGGGCAGGGGGACTACATCACCGTGTTGTTTTATTTAGTCAGGAAGAAAAGTCTTCTCAGTGGAGCACATCCAGTTTCCTTTTTTATAACAAATTACAGGGGGATGGGAAGGAAAGGAAGTGGAGGGAGAGAGGGAGGGAGAGGGGTTTCTGTTTTTAAACCCTTGCCAGGCATTCGTTCTTTGGAAGTTTCTGTTTGGAAATAAGAAGGGGTTTTCAAACATACTTTTTTTTTTTTTTTTTAAGTAGCTGGAAGCTTTTCTTCAAAGGTATCCTATGAAGAATGCCAATATTTAAAACAAATAAAAGGGGAGCTCTGTTCATTGACATGAGGGGGGAGATTCCAGCCCCCCACCCACTTAGCCTTTCCCTGTGCACATAGTGGTCCTGTGATAGCTCCACTGAAAACAGGCTTCAGCCACACGCTGAGCAAGATGTAGGAAGAGGGTCCCATTTCCATGTATTCATTCTTTTATTCGTTCACTCACTCATGAAATATTCCTGGGTGCTTATTATGTGCCAAATGCCATGCAAGGGATATCGTGGCAGATAAAACAGACCATGGCCCCTGCTTATGGTCTAGTAGGGTAGACAAACATTTATGAAATAATCACGCAAACAAATGTAAAACTGCAGCTTTGTGACAAAAGCTGTGAAAAAGCCAAGACAATGACCCGACAGGAGGCTGCCCTGCGGGAGCCATATGTGGGCTGAGAGCTGAAAGACAGGCAGTAACTAGATGGAGAGGGGTAGGAAGGACATTCTGGAATGAGGGGACAGCAAATTCTGGGGTCCCGTGGCAAGAGACGGCACCACACATGTTCTTATTATCGATTCCTGTCTAGCAACCCACCCCTAAACTCAGCGGCGTAAAACAACCACCGTTTTTCCTAATCTCACCATTTTGCGGGTAAGAGATGTGGATAGTGCTTGGCTGAGAATTCGGTTCCATGTGGCATCGACTGAGGCCACTTGTCAGTGTTCGAGTGGCAGATGGGCTGGTCTGGAGGGTCCAAAATGACTCACTCATGTCTGGGGGCTTGGTGAGGATGGCTGGAAGCTGGACTCACTGAATGTTTGCCTGCCTCCACAATTCATTTGTTGAAACCCTAACCTGCAATGTGATGGCATTTGGAAGGTGATGAGGTCCTAAGCGCAGAGCTCTCATGAATGGGATTAGTGCCCTTATAAAAGAGGCCCAGAGCGCTCCCTTGCTCCTTCCACCATGTGGGGACACAGCACGTAGACGGCTGTCTGTGACTGTCCCCAGGTTCTCTCCAGACACTGTATCTGTCAGCTTCTTGATCTTGGACTTTCCAGCCCCTAGAACTGTGAGAAATAAATGTTTGTTGTTTATGAGCCTCCCCAGTCTATGATAGTCTGAATGGACTAAGACAGAAGCTAAGTATACTGTCAGAGGTGGCACTCTCACCCCGGACACTCTGGGCCAAGGGCTCTCCTTGCTTGAACCTCCCCTCTGGCCAGTGGCAGAGGCATCCTGCCCTGCCCACCCTGCCGTGTCCCTCAAGGGCCAAAGCCTTCCTGCTCTGGTCCAGTTTGTCTGCTGGACAGGCCCTTCACTCCGCCTCCTGAGTCTACCCTGACTCTCTGGCCCTAACCAGATCCTGCCTGCAGCCTTTCTTCCCTTCAGGCTTAGGGATTGTGCTAGTTCTTCCCGACAGACTTGGTTCTCGCCTGGGTCTGGCCTCGCTCAGCTTTGACCTGGTGCACTCCTGACCAAGCCACAGAGACTTGCCCACACCTCACCCCAGCCCTAGATGGGGACTTAGCCAAACACGGTTACCAGTAGGTTCAGATTGTTACAGACAGCAGTCATTTCAACATGCTCTTTGCTGGAGAATCTTTTCTCCACTCTACTCTTGATGGAAACCTGGATGCAATCTACTAGGGGCTCCTGTGAACATTCTTGTACATGTCTCAGTAAGAAGGATGGCTACGTGAGGAAGACGGACTAAAGGAAGCAAGGTATCCCTCGCCAGCCTGATGGAAACTCCAGACCCTGAGCAGCCACCCTCTCAGTCCAGCTGACCCTCCTCCTGCAGAATCCCTCCATGTCCCACACGTGGTCCGCCCCTACATAGCTTCAGGTTTAATCAGAGTCAGAAGATTGCTTCCCAGTGTGGCCTCACCTTTTAATGATTAACTGCAATTCTGGACCTTGCCAGGCTTGAGTTTAGACTGACCAAAAGATGGGATCATGGTCCCTCCACAGAGGTCCCACTGACTTTTCCCCCTCTTCCTCTGCCCCGGGAGTTTGCCGGAATAAATATATCTGGCCCTGGTGACCATGCTGTGTCTTCTTGTCAACTATGCCTCATCTTGACCTCAAATCTGCCACTGCTCTATTTTAGCAGTTCCTGATGTGCTAGTTTAGCCCTGACTCAAACCAGTGGAAAAGAGTCCACTTTTATTTCATAGACCGAGTTGGGACTCTTGTCCATATTATGCTACAACCCCCAGCATGGGGTCCTTAGTGAATACCATGTGATCCTGAGTGGGTTACCTGACCCCTTGGACCTCTCAGTTCCCTAGTCTGCACACTGGAGCTAGTAATGCACCCCTGTCAACTTCAGCATCGTCGCTAAGAGCCTGACCCTCAGAGCTCGACGCCCTGGGTTTAAACCCCAGCTCCACCACTTACTAGCTGTCTCATTCCATTCAGGCTGCCGAAGCAGAATACCGTCAACTAGGAGGCTTATAAACAACAAATATTCATTTCTCAGTTATAGGAGGCTGGGAAGTCCAAGATCAAGGTGCTGGCAGATCTCTCGTCTGATGAGGGCCTGCTCCCTGGTTCATAAATGGCTATCTTCTCACTGTGTCCTCATGTGGTGGAAGGGAAAAGGGAGCTCTCTGGGGCTTCTTTCATAATGGCGCTAATCCCATTCATGAGGACTCCATTCTCATGACCGAATCACCTCCCAATGGCCCTGCCTCCTAAGACCATTACATTAGGGTTAGGATTTCAACATATGAATTTGGGTGGAGGGACACAAACATTCAGTTTGTAGCACCAGCTGTGTGACATTCTTCTACAAGTCACTGAACCTCTCTGTTGCTACCTCATTGGGTCCTGGGGAGGATTACAGAAAGCACCTGGCACATAGCAGGTCACAAATAAGCATAACTAATATTATTAATACTTTGGCTCACATGATATTGGAATGATGAAAGAAAGACGACTGTGGCAGTGATTCATTGATACCATGTGGCACTGACAGTGTTTCTAGAAGTCCTAAGAATATAGGTCAGTCCATGGCCCTCAGGATGGGGGTGCAGAGTCTCTGAAGTCTAAGGGAACCTGGTTTGAATTCCATTCTTCTATAGCAGAGCGACCTTGAATGACTTACCCCAATGAGGGTTTTGTGGTCTGCCGTGTGGGATTGATTGTGAAGATTGAAAGAGCAATAGGTGACTTGGCTGGCACACAGTAGGAACTGGGTTCATGTCAGTTCTCTGTGCTGCCACATGGCCCTGCTCTGATGTAAGCAATGCTTGAGTGTGTTGTCACAGAGTCCTACCCTTAGGGGGAAGGTTTGGTGGTTCACAGACAAGGTGGGGCTACAGGAATGTTCAGCTTCCAGCTCAGGATGTGAAACACGCAGGAGCAAGTGACATGTTGGGAGGCTCCTGGGGGAGGGGTGGGACTGCTCTGTCCAAGACATCAGGGGTGCCTCATTATGCAATCTGTCAGTATCTATCTCTGAGTGCAAGGCATTGAGTGTGGTTTCCAGGAAAGGATTTTTATAAGCAATTAATAATGAATAATGAGCAGAGGAAATCGTCACTGGGGTCTATAGATACTGCCACTCCTTGCAGAAATGGGCCAGGAATGAAAAGATAAATAATGTCATGGCTTTGTGAGCAGATGCCAATGGGGAAACTGAGGCAACCCTGAGAAGGCCCTACCATCATAGCACCCAGGGCCTGTCTTCAGTGTTCCAACCTGGCTCCTCAGAGCCTGGGGGCTCTGCAGGGGGACTCAAGGCCTCCGTGCACTCCATCTCCACCTGAACTTTACTCAGAGTAGCTTTGCTTTAATCTGCTTTATACAGATGGTGCCAAAAAATGTATACACATTTGTAATACTCTAAAATTGTAATACTCAATGTATACCGATAACAAAAGATGAATACAAGTCACGTTTGACTTCTGCAGTTACAAGAGGTGCTCAAAGTGGTTACCATCAGCGTCCAGACACTTCTGATTATGGTGAACTACTGCTTGAGCAACGCTGTTGACTCCACTTGTGCATACTTTTTTGGCACTCCCGGTATATTGAGTTTTCACAAATTACATTTGAAAATTAAGTTCTGCTGATTTAAAAAAAAAAGTTTGAAAACTATTGCATTAGTTAAACACAGGAATTAGGCTTTTGTTAGATGCTAATTTTATTTTATCCCCCATGTTGGGTTTTTCTGTTACACCAGAGAGTAATTTAGAAGCATGCAAACACAGAAAATAATAGCAATGCTTTCCTGTATTTTCCTATTCCATTCCGGCTTTCACTGTGCCGCTGATCACACTTCTTGTTTGAGTCTCACAAGAGCTGGATAAGCCATTCAGAGCAGGGCTTACTCCTCATTTGTAGATGAGGAAAATGGGGGTAAGGGCTCTGGAAGTTTCCAAGGGAGATGAAATCCTGTTTGGGAAGAGGGCCTATCAGGCTCTTGGTGGTGATGTCAATGATATTGATCATAGAGCAAATAATTTTTAGGTGCTGATTTTTGTCAGTTCTTTTAGATAGCATCTCTCTTGGTTTTCACAACAACCATACAAGTCATGTAATCTTATCAGTAAATTGAGGTCCAGCCTCATTCAGTAATTTGCTAAAAGGTCACACAGCTAAGAATTCATGCATTGAACTTGAATCTAATCATAAGGAAGTGATCAAACACATCCAAATTGAGGGACAGGCTACAAAACAACTGGGCTGGACTCCACTCTTCAAAAATGTGAATGTTCTGAATGATAGAGCGAGACAGGGAAAAATCAGCTTAAAGGACAGTGTGGGTACAATAGGGGATGTTCGAATATTGATTGTATCTTAGCTTTTGGCATTGTATAAATTCTCATTTCTTGGGGGTGATAATTGTGTTGTGTTTATATAGGAGAACATATGTCCTTACTAAGGTGGGTCATAAAGAAGTATTTAGGGGTAAAATCTCATGAAGTCTGCAACTTACTCTCAAATGGTTCAGGGGAAAATTTTTGATAGCTAGCTAGCTGGAGATATATATATATATATATATATATATATATATATATATATATATATTCATATGTGAATATATAGACAAATACATATACACACTATATATGTATATGTTCATACACACATATATGTATATTATAGAGATAGATAGAGATAGATAGCACACAATGTGTTAAAATGATGAATCTGGGTGAAGCGTATATGGGTGTTCATTATACTATTCTTTTAACTTTTCTATATGTTTGAATATTTTTAAAATTAAAAGTTGAGAAAAATATTTTTAATGGAAAAAAAGTCAGACCCATGAGCTCCTTGTCCTGCCCCAGACGCTGCTTTCTAGAACATTCGTGGAAACCAGCGTCCTGAGGGCTGATGATGGGTCCACATAACCTACATAAGGAAGGTTATGAGAAGGAGGGCCCTACAGGGTGCCTGGTCCCGCCTAAGGTGTGGCTTATGAGCCAGACCTACCCTTTGCTTCCTGAAACCTGTGTTCAACCCTTCCACCAAGAATTTGTCCCTGACAGTCCCCAGAAAGAGCTTGCAAATTGACAAAGGAGCCCAGACTCTGACATTTGCACATTGCCCAGACAGTTATATATCATTCTTAGCTCATTCACCTGAGCGGAAAGTGAAACCCACTCAACATAGCCAGCTGGTAATCCTCAAGGCGCTGGTCCTGGTTTGGTTCAGATTATACAGCCTGCTTTGCCACCCGTGACCCCTGTTTCTGGTTTCTGCTACTCCTTTCGAAGAAGGGTGTGGACATTCAAACCTATCAGGGTTGCTCTTCATGTTTGCTCCTCATGAACGGCAGAGGCAAAGTATTTGGAGAGAATAATTACGCCAAAATGAAGCCCCAAGACTGTCTGTAGAGTTCCATTTCCTTGCCTTTTGATCCATCCTCACACCCATCCCCCATAAGCATAAAAAAATGAAGAGTTGATTCTAACGGCAACATGTCTTTACAAAGCACCTGGTTCTGACGATCCCGTGGCACTTTACAGATGGTTTCTAGAAAACCTAATTAACCCCACAGTGTGTCTATGAAGGAGAAGGTTTTGATCTATATCTATCGAAGATGGAACACAACAAGATGGGTGGAAATTATAGCAACAGGAATTCAAGCTAGAAGAGAAGCAGAATTACCAGATGGTATCGACATGAGATAGATTTCTATGGCAGCTGGTACATCTCTGTTTCCAAAATATTTTTTAAATAGGAGAGAACTCCTGATAGTGCACATAGGGCACCTTCCTTTCCATACCTTGTTCAATCCAGAAGGTCCGTGTAAGGCTAACTCACCTCCACCACACCCAGGCTCGGGGTGTGTACCTATAACCCAGCCTAACCAATCAGAGTTTACTCTGGGACACAATGATTGGTTTAAGAATGGATCACATGACCCAAAACATCTAAGAGGGCTTCCTTAGGATGTTAAGTTTTAGAGGAAGACACAGTCTGAGTCTGAGTTCATGAGCCGTAAGTACAACATAAATTCCAGGCTGACAGAAAGCATCTTGCTTCCGCATGAAGAGACTTGTGTCATGCAGCCAGACTCAGTTACGTAGAACAAGGGATGGAATTGAAAATCTGACTCCATGCCATTTAAATGATTTAAATTAGCCCATGAATACCAATTGGAATTGGAAACTAGTCTTAAATTTTAAAGATTAACTGAAATTAAAATTGCTAGAGCTAAGTACCGCTGGCTCCAGCCACGATGCACCCAGTTCCGTTCACTTGGGCTTCCCTGTTTCTTGGCTAATACACTTTCTATTTTGCTTGATACAGTTTCATTTGGCTTTCTGTCATTTACACCAAGAATGTAAACTGATATAGCTCCCTTTCCCTGATCTCCAAGGCCCATTCGATCCTATCCCATCCACAATACACACCACTTGTCTCAAATGGCTTTGGTGCCTTCCTGCTTGAAACTGAGTAACTAGCACAGGAAGAGGGGAGAAAGATTAAGTGATATTTCCAGAACTCCCCTTCCCACTTTATGGTGAGCAGAGCATAGAATCACTGGTCTACATAAGGCCCTGGAGGGCACCTAACCAGTACAACCACTCAGGTGATGCCAGGTCCTCACCTAGCCATGACCCCAGTGACAAATATCCCTCCTCACTGCGGCTGCCCTTTTACTCTGGGGTAGTTCCAATCATTAGACAGTTCTTTCTTATCGTAAGCCCAAATCTAGTTTTCTGTTATTTCCAGCCATTGGTCTTGCTTTCGGGGGCAACACAGAATATTTTGCTCTCTTTGCTTCATAATAATGTCTGGCTTCCCAATCCTACCTTAAGTATTCTAGCCATTTTTCATGCCTCATGGTTTTAAGTCCATTCATCATATCACCCTTTTATTAGCTCACTTCTGGAGATATATGCTCTTAAGTAAGAGGTTTACCCTGCAATGACAGGTGTTCAGCTGGTAAGAGAGATGTACAGACAGGCTCTTGCTTCCCTTTTCTGGATTCATACTTTAATGGATGTAGCCCAAGACCACATTAACACCAGGGATGGGAAGGGATGGGAAGGGAGAAGTGGGGGTAGATTCTTTTTAAATAAAAAAGTAATATACACATTATAATATAAATAAAATCTGAAATCCTACTCTGTATACTTAGATTCAGGGGCATATCCCTATCATTAATTAATCCAAGGAAACATTATTGGTAATGATTTCCTAATAGTCCATACTGTAGGTGGACCCCAAATTCTTTCATGTCCTTATTGCCAAAAACTTAGGTTTTTCTCACATTTTTACTTTAATGACCCACTGATGAGCATTTTTTAGTAGAGCTTTCCGGAAGTAAGATTAGGAGCCAGGAGAGAGGGTGGACATTTCTCAGGTTCTTGCCTCTTCCTGGCAAATTCTATTCCCAAAAGATCGTATCCATTTATTCTCCCATCCATAGTATATGAAGCACTTGTCTCACCACATTCTACTCAGGTTTATGGATTGTAATTTCTTATCATGCAATGAATTTATTAGGAGCAAATGGTATCTAATGGTGGTTTTAAGTTGTATTATTGGTAAAGATGAAATTCTTTTAGGTTAAGTACAACAATTTTTATTTTTATTTTTTATTTTTTTTCATTTTGAGGGCAGTGTCACTGGCCCTTTTATGTGGGACCCGAACCGGGGCCGCTGGCATCCTAAGCCAGCTCTTAACCACCGCGCCACTCGGCTGGCCCTAAATAGAACAATTTTTAAATGAAATAACATTAGTTCCTCCTTTGTGACTTCTTCCATTTTTTTTTTTTTACAGTAAATGGTATCTAATTGCTCCTTTAAGTTGATCATTAAATAAATTGAACATTTTTAGATTCGTTACAACACTTTTTTTTCTTTTTTTTCTTTTTTTTTTTTTTACAGGGCAGTGTCACTGGCCCTCATATGTGGGATCCAAACCGGGGCCGCTGGCATCCCAAGCCAGCTCTTAACCACCATGCCCCTCAGCTGGCCCTACAACAATTTTTAAATAGAGTAAAATCAATTCTTTTGTGACTTCTCACATTATTTTAGGCCTAATGTATTACTTTCATAAATTGCAAAAAAAATTACTGATATCACATCTTACAGACTAAAAATTATGGCCTCCACAAGCCTGACTGTAAAGCTGTCTTAGCTATACCAGTGGTCAGAAGGAGCAAATGGTGAGGGGCATAGGCAGTCCTTGAAAACAAGAAAAGCACATGTAAATAATTGTCGCCATCCTCTTCTTTCTCTTTGTGACCAACTCCGACTAACTCTCCATCTCTCGTCTTCTTTCCCAACTGTTAAAGACGTGATCCCTAGATATGGAACAGGTGGAGAGAGAAGTCCGGTTTCTGAGGGTTATGGAGGGAGCATACGTTTTTTTTCAAGCCTTCCAAAGGCTGATGTGCATATTGTATGAAACACATCAATGATATCTGATTCTCCTGCCATTGAAATGATTTGGATCAGCCAGTAAATACCATTAATTAAGGAACCACTCTAGGCTAAGCCCTGAAACAAGCATTATGGGAAGCACTCAGTGCTAAAGCAATAATGGAGAAAGGGAATTCATGATAGAGAGAGGAGCCAATGAGGCTAGGGACCATTGATTCTATACCCCACTCCCATGCATTTGTTAGCTCCACGCGAAATGGGGATTATAAGAGAACTAACTAGTCTGCATTACAGTTGTGTGTCATAGCCACAAGATACTATCTGGTAAAACTTAAATTAGATCTCTAGTTCACATCTTATACCAAAACAGATTCTAAGTGAATTTAACATTCAACAACTTTTGAACAAATATCTTTCATATTTCTAGCATGTGTCAGACAGCAGGTTAAGTGCTGGGACTGCAAAACAGATATGATTTCTGACTTCCATAGAGCTTACAGCCTAGTTGCAAATATTGAAAAAAAAAACACAAATAAAATATGTAACTATAATTCTTGATAAAACTCATGAAGAAAAATAATAGGGTGCTAAGAAGGAAAAACAGAAGTTGGCAGAACCTCCTTTAGGTTATATAGCCAGGAAAGGCCTCCCTGGGGAGATGATAGTTAAGCTGAGACTTGAGGAAGGAGGAGTCACCCAATTGCATATGGAGAGAGAGAATTCTAGGCAGGGGGCACAGTGGTCCAAAGACCCTGTGAGCTGAGAGAGCTAGAACACTCAGGAAGAAAATACAGATAACTATTTTTTCAAACCCGGAATAGAGAAGACTTTTCTAAATGTGGTTCCAGAAACAACTGGAAGCACAGAAATTAGAGCACATCAGAATTTTTAACTTCTTCTTGGCAGAAACCACATCGACTTAAAGACACACGTTTAAACTAGGCAAAATCAGTATAATGTGTATGCCAAATAAGTCATTATCTTTACTGTATAGAAAGTACTTCTAACTAAATAGTAGAAACGTTAACACTCCCAACTGGGGGGTTGGGGAGAGTTCAAGTGAATTCACAAAACAAGAAACAAATGGCCAAAAACGAAGGAAAAACTGTCAAACTCCTCTAATCTATAGAGAAATGCACATAAAAACAATTGTAAGGTACTGTTTTTCACTCATGAAATGGGCAAAAATTGAAAAGACTGTAATCCTTAGAATTGAGGAGGATAAAGAGAAGCAGGTACTGAGTACCCTGCTGGTGGGAATGTACACAGCTATAACTTTTCTAAAGGGCAGAGAGCAAAAGTATTTGAAATATGCGTACTTTCCAATTCTGCAATTCTACGTCTATGAATTTATCATAAGGCAACGCTCAGTTCTGCAGAAGGATTTAGCTATGAGAATGTTCATTTTAATACGTATATTCTATCATGATGAAAAACCAGGGGCAACCTCAAGAGAGTCTTTCATACAATGGAATACGATGAAATCATTCAGAATGATTTTGTTAGATTTATATTTTCTTGACATGGAAATGTGCTCAGGATGTTAAGTGAAAGATGCAGATTACACAACAGCACATATGATTGCATTGTATTTTGTTTTAAAATATCATACATGTGCATAGAAATCCCATTAAAATGTTAATAATAGTTATCGCTGAGTGATGGGATTACATGTAATTTTCACTTTCTTCTTTATACTTTTATATGCTGTATGACCTTTTCAAAAATGAGCATGTGTTGTTTTTTTATAGTAAGAAAAACTAAAGCTGTTTTCCTATTGAGGTGGGTAACAAGTGAGTCATCATAGTCCCCCTTGGGCCAGGGGGGACTGGAAGATGATCCTGTCTATTTCACTTCCTCAGAGCAGACCTGTTTGATCAGCATCACCTGAGCCCTCAGGAACACAGCTAATTCCCCCAGGAGGCAAAGCCTCTTCCAATCCCTTTCTATCCCCGGTTTATACACAGTCACCCCATCCACATAAGCCCCCTGCTCAATGTTTTCTCTTTTCCTGAGAAACAAAGCCCTTTGCGAGCTCTGATTCATCGCCCAGTTGGAGGCCAAGTCACTGGAGCCGCAGACGCAGGTGTCTAGGGTGACACAGCGGGACACAACACCTCCAGAATAAGGGCAGCCCTTCCGCCTTCGAGGCAGTGAAATGTCAGGCATGATTAGAAAGGTCGCTTGTCCTGACAGCTCTCTGTGCTTCCTGGAGAGCAGAGCAGCCTACCTGCTGGGAACGTTCTTAATTGTGCTTCCTGTTGTGGGGTCCTGCCTGCTCACTCCCTTATAATAAAGGGGGCCTTTTCCTCTCCCCAGTCCTTCTCGAACATGGAAAAAAAAATGCCAAAGATTGCAAAACCTTGCCAAAAAGAGCAGCTCTCTGATTCCAGACAAAGATGAAAGGTGAATTTCTAGGAAAGGGTGTTGCAGGGTAGAAGAAGGAAACTGCGTCCTTGGGGAAAAGAAATATGCAGCCCTGGGGAGCATGTGGAGGCTTGGGAGGAGAGGGATCAGAGGAACAGAGGAGAAAAATAGACACACCCCATAGTCATATCCTTAGAGCAAGGAACGAATAGAGTAGGGCACCAGGCTACAAAGCATGGACTCTGGAGACCGAGGCAGAAATTCTGATCCTGCTTGTCAGGTGCTGCCCAGAAATCTGCGTTCTAGTAGCAGCTAGGGTTACTGGGAGCAAGCTATCTGTGCACCCTCTTTTCAGAACCCCAACCTGAAGGATAAGGATGGGTATAATTGGGGGAATGGTTGCTGGCACATCAGAGGAATCCAAGGGGGCAGCAAGTGAAGGATGTGATTGGGTTGGAGAGGAAGATTGCCTTAAGAAGGGGAGGGGATGTGGCTATGTAACCTCTTGCTTCTTGAGCCCAAGCTAGCCTGGAAATGGTATCTGACCCTGGCAAGTAGTTGCAACATTATTCATGATAGCCAAGATATGGAAACAACCTAATGTATAAAGGAAGTGTGATATATACATACGATGGAATTTTATCCAACCTTAAAAGAGAAGGAAATCTTGCCATATGTGACAACCTGTATGAACCTAGAGGACATTATGCTAGGTGAAATAAGGCAGCCACAGAAGGACAAAAACTGCATGATCCCACTTATCTGTGGTTATTTAAAAGAGCCAAAACCATAGAAACAGCGAGTAGAATTGTAGTTGTCAGGAGCTAAGGGGAGGAGGGATATGGGGAGCTGCAGTTTAGAGGGTATATAGCTTCAGCTATGCAAGACTCATAAGTTCTAGAGATCTGCTGTACATCATAGCACCTAGAGTTAACAATACTGTATTGTGCATTTAAGAATTTAGGAAGGTAAATCTCAAGTTAAGTGTTCTTACCACAATTTAAAAAAAAAAAAAAAAGATTACCAGGAAAAAGAAGAGCTCTTGCCCAGCAAATCCAACCAGCCCTTCTCAGCTGACTTTAGAGGCAAGCTGTGAAAATGAGAGGGTGTTGCTCATTGGAGATCTTCCCTTCCTGCAGCAGGAAGCTCCTTATAAGTCACCCAAGGAAGGCAGAGTGGTCCCATGTTTTTAATCCTTGGGCTCTGCAAGCGTCCTTTTGAGGTTTCTCATCTGTGCACAGCTCATCCCTAAAAGAATGTTGTACCAAGGAAGGCAGGCCACCTCCTCACCACCTCCACTGAGTAAAATGTAAGGAGAAGGGAACCAAAGCCCAAGCATCATTCAAGGGTCCAACGAGTGTCCCTTGGGCCAGCCACTGCTCTAGGCGCTGGGAATACAGCAGTGAACAGACCAGACAATACCCTTGCTTTCAGGAGATTCGGTTCAATGGGAGGAGCTAGAGGACAAACACGTCCTTTAGAATATATATGGCAGGGTTAACAGGTGCTGTGAAAATAATTGAATCTAAATAAAGGGTTAGAGAGCAGTAGAAGCTTCTAGAGGGTGATCAAGGAAGGCCCATCTCAGGAGATGAAATTTAAGCAGCAATGGGAATGAAGTGAGGGAGTGAGCTGTGTGAGTATCGGGGGACAAAACACTGCCCCAGACAGAGGAGTGCGAGTTCACAGGCCCTGAAGGAGGAGCAGTCTGGTGTAAGCGAAGGACCACAGGAAAGCCACCATGAATGAGGAAGATGGCAGGAAATGAAATCAGAGAAGCAGCCAGGGGCTCCATCACTGAGGGTCTCGATCATGGGCAGGACCCTGGATTAGCTAATGGAGAGCATTTATAGATTAAGAGATTTTTCTCCCCCAAACTTTAATGATATGACTAAGGAAAAGCATCAAAACTATTTCCTTAGAGATTGTTGGAAACAGAGATGTTAGAAAAGGAACATATATGCGTACAAATAAAAGAAGTCTATGTTAGAGAGATGAGGTTATGGAATTTCTTTTCTTTTTTTTCTTTTTTTCCAAAAAATAAATTTGTGATTGTTTC
Organism: Aselliscus stoliczkanus; assembly: GCA_033961575.1. Taxonomy (NCBI): domain Eukaryota; kingdom Metazoa; phylum Chordata; class Mammalia; order Chiroptera; family Hipposideridae; genus Aselliscus; species Aselliscus stoliczkanus. The sequence continues at coordinate 158,567,646 of CM066731.1, forward strand.
AATGCTTCTAGAACATGCTCTCCTTAAAACAAACCCACCACCTCAGGGACAGGGTGGTGCTGCTGTATCCTTAGTACTTAGAGTGGCACCCAGAGTGTGTTAGATATTCACAGATGCTTGTAGACTCAATGAGCTGAACCTTGTGACATGGGTTATATGTTCTTCTTGTAGCAGGAAAAAAAGGAACTCTCCAGGCCCTACCTGAATCACATCAATATAATTCTAGCCTCTGCACTTCATCCTTGGAGTTTTGCAGTTTTCAAATTAGTTGTGCCTGTAGAGAGTGTGATGGCTAGAAAAAAGCACTATGATTTTGAGCAAAGAGACTACAGACCTTCCATTCTGGGAAACAAAGAAAGCGAGCTGCCCCCTCACAAGCTCAACCAACCTGGAAGCCCATATAAGTGTATAAGCTGACAATGCCTTGGCTAAGTTCTTCTTCATCTCCCTAGTGCTTCTGGGTGGTGTCAAAGGGAGGGTGGAAATTCTGCTCAGAGCCCAGAACCATTGTAAGACACAGAAGTAGATTCAGGAAAAAACTCGTTAAAAAAATCCTTAAGTTTTATCAGCCTTAAGGTATTATTCCTTTCATATTTCCTCGGAAATCAATAAGAAAGTCAGATATGAGATACCAATCATTTTGGCTCAGCTTCCATGGGTGCTTAATTCTCCACCTCTCTCTTTTTTTCTTTTTAATTAATTAATTTTTTAAATTAGTTTCAGGTGTACAACACAATGCAATAGTTATACTCTTTACCCCCCAAAGTGACAACTCCCTCCCCCAGTTTGCCACCCCTCTCCCCCTCCCATATCATATATATCCTTTGACTCCCTTCCACAGTATACTCCACATCCCGTGACTATCTATATATTCAGTTACAGTTGGCATACAATATTAAACATCAGCTTCAGGTGTACAGTGCAGTGATCAAGCCTCTACTCCATCCATGAAGTGGTCTCCCTAACAAAACATGTGACTATCTGTCATGCCACAAAATTCTTACAACATTATTATATTCCCTGAACTGTGTTTCATATCCCTGTGGCAATATTGTAGTTGTCTATTTATGCTGTCTAATCCCTTCCCTTTCCCCCTTATCCCCACCTCCTTCCCAACTAGCAACCATCAGTTTTTCCTCTATGAGTCTGTTTACTTTGATCGTTCATTCATTTTTTCAGATTCCACATATAAGTGAGATCATATGGTACTTGTCTTTCTCCGACTGACTTATTTCATTTAATATAATAGTCTCTTCACAACATTATCAATTACATTCCCAGAACTGCCCCCATATCCCTGCGGCAACATGGTAGTCAACCCACCTACGCTGTACAAAACCTTCCCCCTCTCCCTCATCCCCACTCCCTCCCAGCCAGCAACCATCAGTTTTTCCTTTATATCTGCTTGATATGACTTCAATCTTCTTAAATATACTGAGACTTGTTTTGTGGCCAAACGTGGTCTATCTTGGAAAATGTCCCCTGTGTACTTGAGAAGAATATATATTCTGTTTTTTTTCAGGGTGAAATGCTCTAAAAATATCAACGAAGTCCAGCGGGTCTAAAGTGTCATTTAAGGCCCCTCTTTCTGTGTTGATTTTCTGTCTAAAGGGTCTGTCCATTGGTGACAATGGGGTGTTGAAGTCCCCTACTATGATAGTGTTACTGTTGATCTCTATCTTTATGTCTGTCAATATCTGTTATATGTAATTAGGAGTTCCTATGTTGGGTGCATAGATGTTTATTAGGGTTATAGTGTCCTTCTTTGTCTTTTATTGTAGTCATCTTAAAGTCTATTTTGTCGAAAATAAGTATTGGTACTCCAGCTTTTTTTTTTTCTCATTTCCATTTGCATGAAATACCTTATTCCATCTGTAAACAACATACACATGTGTCCTATTTTCTTATCCACTCAGCCACTCTCTGTCTTTTGATTGGAGCATTTAGCCCATTCACATTTAAAATGATTACTGATAGGTGTATATGTATTGCCATTTTGTTATTTGCATTCCTGGTCTTCCTGGGTTAGCTTGTTTAGCCTTTTCTTTTGTTTAAAAAAGCCCTTTTAACATTTCTTGCAATGCTGGCTTGGTGGTAATGAATTCCTTAAGCTTATTCTTTTCTGAGAAGCTCTTTATTTCTCCTTCAATTTTAAGTGATAGCAGTGCTGGGTAGAGCAATCTTGGTTGTAGGCCTTTATTTTGTGTCACTTTGAATATCTCCTGCCACTCCCTTCTGGCCTGCAGAGTTTCTGTAGACAAGTCAGCTATTAGTCTAATAGGAGTTCCTTTGTATGTGACCTGCTGTCTTTCTCTTGCTGCTTTTAGGATTCTGTCTCTGTCTTTAACCTATGCCATTTTAACTATCATGTGTCTTGATGTGGACCTGTTTGGGTTCAGCTTGTTTGGAACTCTCTTCACTTCCTGGGCATATATGTTGATTTCCTTCACCAGGGCAGGGAAGTTTTCAGACATTAGTTTTTCAAATATATTCTCGACCCCTTGCTTCTTCTCTTCTCCTTCTGGTATTCCTATGATTCAAAGGTGGTTGAGCTTCGTCTTATCCCATAGGGCTCTTAAACTATTTTCATTGTTTTTTATTCTTTGGTCTTTTTGCTGTGCCAACTGGGTGATTTCTGCTATTTTGTCTTCCAAATCACTGATCCGCTCCTCTGCTTCATCTACTCTACTGGTGATTCCTTCGAGTGTGTTCTTCATTTCAATTATTGTATTCTTTAGTTCTAACTGGTTGTTTTTTATGATTTCTCTGTCCTTCCTTATGTCCTTACTAAGTTTGTTAAACATTCTTATCATCAGTGTCCTAAACTCTGTCTCTGAAAGGTTGGATCCCTCTGTTTCATTTTGTTCCATTTCTAGAGGTTTCTTCTGATCTTTTACTTGTGACATGTTTCTTTGTTTCCCCATTCTGGCTGTTGCTTTGGGATTGCTTTGATGTATTAGATAGATCACCAGGAGAGCCCTGGCTGAATCACGCAGGCACACAGCTCACAGCCCAACACTCCCAGGAAAATTCCCAGTCTCAGTCTGTCCCAATCAGCCGCTCTCAGATCAGGCCGAGCAGCCCGACAACCAATCACCAGCCTGGCAACTCTGCAAGCGCAGTGCAGAGTGCCGGGACCCGAGGCGGCTTGCACATTCCTGCGTCTCAGTGAGCAGCCTGTTGGAGCTGAAGCGCACCCTCTGTGGGAGGGCCCAAGCCTGACAAAATGGCGCCCTCCCTACACCGCACTCGCGTGCGGGCTCCACACCACAGGAACAACAGTCCAAAAACCTCCAGCCTTTGCACCAAAGGTGCTCAGTCCAGTCTGTCCCCGCAGGCTCCCGGCTCACACAGCCACTCCCTCCACCAGGAACCAGGTAAGAGCTCACCGGCGAGCAAGCCCGGGCGCCGGCCCCACTGATTCTCCAGCCGCTCTTAGCCTCACCGAGCTGAGCGAAGAGAGTCCTCACTAATTTACTGCCGGCTATCTTAGATCTTCTCTTCCCGGCAAAGGAGCTCTGGGCTGGTGAGCTCGGGGTGCGGCTGGAGGTTCTCTCCCCCACCCAGACAAGCTTCCCACGGCTGGGGCTTCTCTCACGGGGCTCGCCCTCTCTCGTCTCCGCCCGTTCTACCAGACCCGACGTGGCCTTCTCTTTAAGTTCTTCGTTTAGTGGTTCTGTTCATCTAGTGTTCCGGGGACCTCCAAGGTTGAATAATGTATAATTTGTTTGTAATTTTGGTGTGATCCTGGGAGGTAGTTAGCACAGCGTCTGTCTATTCCGCCATTTTACTGGAAGTCCCCAATTCTCCACCTCTCTTATGAGCATCCGGGTTAGTTAATAATACAATGTCTACTGATTGAGCACCTACCATGGGTCAGGTTCTCCAATGAACATTTCACATAGCTTAATTCATTTAATCCTATGAGAAAGATATTATTACACCCCCCCCACGTTGACAAGTTGAGCCTAAGAGACATTAAACCACTTGTTCAAAATCACACAGCAAGTAGGAAATCCAGGTTTAAAACCTAGTTTTACCTGATTCCAAAGCCCATGCTTTTAACCACCACACTATATGGCCTCTCAGGGTAGGTAAGGATGTATAGTGTAGTCATTTCCTTTAAGATTTTGAAAAATTTCTCAGCAGTTAGGTAAGATTAGAGAGGAATGATGATGTTGGAATACCAGAGCTGTGATACACAATTCAAACATAGAAAGTTGGTGTGAGATGTGAGGGTCATTTAGCCTACGAAATGGCCTTCCTACTGTTCATAGAAGGGCCTTAACTCCTCATTCAAAACTCTAAGTCTTCCCACAATCTGGACTAACTACCTCCTGTTCGTTCATTTATTCAAACAAATATTTAATTAAATGCCCACCATGTTCCAGGTAATAGGAATACAATGATAAATACTAATGGAATTGTCCCCACTCTCATGAAGCTTATGGTTTTCTGGAATATGTATATATTCAATTATATATTCAATTATATATTGTAACATTCAATAATATCCAAAATAAATATTAAATGGCAATGGTGCTAAGTCCAATGAAAGAGAGCTATGTGGAATGATAAGAGCATATAAGAGGGGATTGGTCTGTCCTTGAAGCGATGCTTGAGCCAAAATATGAAGGATGGCTGGGAATTACGTAGTCAAAGAGAGAAAGGCAAACGCTAATAGGATTATCTGGCCACTCCCATCTTCTCTCCCTCTCAACTTGCCATTGCAGAAACCTGAGTCCTGTGAAAGGGAGATGGGGCAGTACAGGAAACAGATCCTTCAGGTCTCATTCTTCAAGGGAATGTAGCCCTGGAAACACTGAAAGTTTTATTCACTGAGGAGAAATAAGAGATGAGGTGACTGGTGATACAAAACCAGGATAGGGACACTGGCATTTTATCCTATGATATGTGTCTTCTGGACTTCTTGGTGACACTGCTAATCAGGCAGGACTCCCACTGTCCAATAAACTGCATTTCTTTGAGCTAGAAAACGATGCCCCTTCATCTGGGAAGATCCAGCCTTGGGCCTGGACACTTGGTTTTTTAGGAGTAGAGCATGGGCTAGATTTCCACCCCCCGAGACTAGCTCCCCCAACCCAAACCAGGTACTCTTGTCCAGTGACACCCATCACATCCATACATGATGGGCCTGTGAACCTCTGTCATATAGTCTCTGTAACTGAGATAGCTGTGAAAGGACAAGACTGATCAAAAGTATTGCACACAATGATGCATACTCAGGTGTGTGTGTGTGTGTCCCTTGGCAAATAACTGTAAATTACCAAAGATGACTAGAGGAGTAACAGAAATGAGAACCAGCCCCTCTTGTAAGGGGAAACAAGGAGAAAGCAAAAGATGGACTGAAGCCATTAGGAGAGAAGAAAACTAAAACTGGATGATTGGTGACTAATGATAAGGTGCCTAGAATAATCAGAGAAGCAAAAGCTGGCTTGGTGGGGGCCATCCCTGGAAACTGACCCCATCCTGGTTTAGAGCAAAGGTTTTTAACTTGGAGTCCATGAATGAGCTTCAGGGGATCTCTAAAGCTCCTGAATGATCGAATCATTTCACACATGTGTACATGAACACTTTTTCCATGACGAGAGTTCTTAGCATTTAGATTTGAGCATCAGGTGTTCACATTAAGAACTGCTGGTTTTAGGGCCGGCTGAGTGGCGCGATGGTTAAGAGCTGGCTTGGGACACCAGTGGCCCCGGTTCGGATCCCACATATGAGGGTCAGTGACACTGCCCTCAAAAAAAAAAAAAAAAAAAAAAAGAACTGCTGGTTTTAAGATATACCAATGACCTGTCTGGGTGGGTCAGAGGGTATGTATTCTGTAAAGATAGAAACATCTTGTCATGAGATGTCCTTTCAGAAAACAAAGCTATTTACAATTAAGGCCAAGGAAGCTGTAATTTTCCATGAGAAGGACCTACTGAGGCTGCAGAGTACCTTTCATTCTTGTGTGGAATTTGACCACCCTGCCCACAAGAACCCAATGATAACTCTGAGTGGTTTGAGTTTTCTGAACGAGGGTACCGAAAATTGAATAAGCAAAGTGTGTTCATCAACAGATGTCTAAATTGGTACTCCAGTAAGTTACATTTATATCATTTCTGCCTCCTTAAACTTATAATAATTAGCTTTCTCCTTCTTTGCACTTATCCAGATAATTAGGATATATCATATAATAGATGAGCGTCTAGGCTCTAAAGCCTTTCCATCTAGAGTTCAAGATTTGGCTCTTCCAGGTACTAGCTGGAGAAACTGGGAGGTTATGTCATCACCCTGAATTCCAGTTTCAACACCTGGCAAAATGGGAATAATAATATCATCTACCTTAGAAGGTACTGTGAGGATAAGACAATCTGATTAATCCATGTAAGGTGCTTAGTACAATGTAAGTGTCTGATACAGTTTAGAATCATAATTTACCTTATGCCTCTCTTTTTAATTTTCTTTGTGCTTTTTAAAATTGAGATATAATTTATATACAGTGGAATTCACAGACTTATATAGGTGGACAGTTCAATAAGTTTTGAAAAATGTCTGCATGTTTGTGACATACTTTTTCTGTTGTCTGTATTGTGAAACTTTTTTGTTTTCCAAATGTTGAATTATATTACTATATATATAACTTATCTATGAAAAATCTCCACCCTCTCTCCCTCCAACACAGAGATTCTAAAATAGCTCCTCCCTGCCCCCAGCTCAATTTACAACCTGGAAGGAAGGTGGTGCAGTATTTGGCCCTTCCCCTGCCTCCAGGAGAAGCTGTGTCTAAGTCTGTTTTATTTTTAAGATTCCAGGGAAAGTGTTTCTACAACCGCCTTCATCATCTGTCTGAGCACTTAGCAACACTTAACACTAGAAATCTCTGCCCCTGTGTGTCTGTGACTTTCAAATGAGTAGTAACAACTAATAATGACAAAATGCTTTAGCAAGGGCCACAGGCCAAGAAGAGGTGGGCAGAGATGTATAAACGTGGCGCTGTGAGTGCACACATGGCCATGATGAGTATGGGAGGGTGTGACACCACTGAGATGGTTACAGCACGGAGTGAGAGCTGCTCAGCTCCAGCTCATGGGTCACATGTGTGAAGCCAGGTCCACAGTTGCCAGATCTTTGGATTTTTTTTTTTTCCCAGAGGGAAAGACAGAAATCTGTATTTTTATGTGAAATATGATTTTTGTTTCTTAACACTGGCTTTATTAAAAAAAAAAAAAAAAAAAGGAAGCACTCTGTAGGCCAAAAAATAAAATGGCCACCACCTGTATGCAGCCCATGGGTTACTTTACAATCTCTGCTTTAGAATTTACACAGTGTTTTCACATTGACTATGTCATTTAACCTTGAATATACCTGTAAGACAGATAAGGCAGGCAGTTATGCAAATTGGTTTTTAAGAGATGAAGAAAATGAAGCTCAGAATATTAAATCAATTGTTCAAGCTACATGGCTGGCAGAAGCCAGGTCTTATGGTTCTGTTTCGTTGTTTCTCCTGCTGGGTCCCAGCTTTGGTTCCATGGGTCATTAGAGCACTCGTTCACATCTCAGTGGAGAGGGCCGTCACCCACAGTTTATCAGTTGTTTATGGAAAATGCAAGAAAAATGAGGAACAATTCAAAGAGTAAATATGTGGATAAACAAAACAATACTAACTGCACAAAACAATACCAATGATATGTTATAGGGTTTTAAATACTTCTCTAGAATAAAAATCCATAATAAAAATAACTAAAACAGCCAGAAGTGGTTGCCATAGACCAAATGATTGAATCTCTTCCAAATTTATACTGAAATCTTACCCCTCAATGTGATGGTATCAGGAGATAGAATGTTAAGAGATGATTAGGTCATGAAGGGGGGTCCTCATGAATGAAATTAGTGCCCCCAGAAGGGACCCCAAGGACCTTGCTTGTCCTCTTTCTGCCATGTGAAAATACAATGAGAAGAGGGCAGTCTGCTCCCTGGAAGCTATGTGCTGACCCCCTATCTCAGCCTCCTGAACTATGAGAAGTTATTTTCTGTGGTGTATAAGCGACCATGTCTGTGGTACTTTGTTATAGCAGCCTGAACTGACTAAAGACAGTGGTTAAGAGATTTCAGTGTTCTAAGGTCTAACAATTCTTAGCATTGTCTCAAAAATGGAAAAAGTACCAATTTATATTAGACTACAGTACATAAAGATGACCACTCTGAGAATAAAATACATACATAACTAAAAAGCTAATAGAGGGGGGAAATACTGGATTAATACAAGTGAAAGCAAGAAAGGCAAAGGGGAAGAGGACATAAATCAGATAAAATAATGGGAAGATGGTAGATATGAACCCAACTGTATAAGTAATTATATTAAATATAAATAGACTAAATACTCCAATTAAAGTATAAACATTGTCAGACTGGATAAAAAAATCAAAACCCAATCATTTGTTCCTTAAATATAAGATCATAAAAGATTAAAAGTAAAGATGGAAAGAATTAGACCTTATAAACAACAACCAACAGAAAACTGTGTAGCTATGCTGATATCAGATAAAATGAACTTTACAGCATGAAGCACTACCAGAGACAAAAAGGGACATTTTTAATGACAACATAGTAGTCTATCAGGAATATATAACAATTTTTAATTTACATATAACTTACATATAACTCAAAATATATAAAGCAAAAATGGACACAACTAAAAGGAGAAAAAAAGCCACAATCAGAGAGGAAAACTTTAACACATTTCCCTTAATAACTGATAGAATAAGCAGATGAAAAAATCAGTAAGGATATGAAAGATCTGAAAAACAAAAATGACAAACCGATTTGACCTACAGATATAGGTAAAACACTGCTTATACTGATGACAAAACATACATTCTTTTAAAATGTACATGAGAAATTTCCCAAATTTGAACATATATATATTATAAATATATATAATATATTATATATAATAGCTAAAAAGCAACTTCTAAGAAAATTTCAAGAACTAAAATCAATCAGAATTTTCTCTGAGCATGTCAAATTAAACTAGAAATCAATAAAAAATGACTAGAATATCACAAAATGTTTGGAAATTAAGTTATAAGCTTCTAAATAATCCAGGGACCAAAGAAGAAATTACAATGGAAAGTTTGACTTTTAATAATAAAAATATGACATATCAGAAAGAGTGATGCAACGAAAGCTTTCCTTAGAGCCTTATACATTTATATTAGAAAAAAAAAGGTTAAAAAATTAGTAATCAAAGTATTTATCTGAATAATTTACAAGTAAAACAGCAAATGAAACCTAACGTAAATAGAAGGGAATCATAAAAAATAAGATCAGAAATTAATGAAGTAGAAAACAAATGCACATTAGAGAAAACCAACCAAGTGAAAAATTGGGTCTTTGAAAAGAATAATAAAGTGGATAAATCTCTAGCAAGATGCATCAAGAGAAAAAGAGGAAACACACAAATTACCTATATCATAGATAAAGTTCACCAAGGCCTTAAAATACATTAAAAACCTAATAACAGAATATTATAAATCCCTGTGCCAACAATTTTATAAAATTTTGGTAAATAGGCAATTCTCTAGAAAAGTACAACTTATAAAACCAACATAAAAGAAACAGAAACTCTATCTCTATGTCTATTAAATATATTGAATATGTGATGAAAAATCTTCACACACAGAAAACTCTAGGCCCCAGTGGCTTCACTGGTGAATTATCCCAAATACAGATGGTGTCAAAAAAATGTATACACATTTTAAGAAAGGAAAACTGCATTAAAATTATAATACTCAATATATACTGATAATAAAAGATGAATACAAATCATGTTTTACTTCTGCAATTACAAGAAGTGCTTGAAGTGGTTACCATCAGCGTCCAGACACTTCTGATTACAGCGAACCACTGCTTGAGCAATGTTGACCAAAGTGTCCACTTGTATACATTTGTTTGGCAACCCCAGTATGTAAGAAATAATATCAATATTACTCAACAACAACAAAAAAGAATACTGCATTCTCTAAAGCCAGTATAACTTTGATACTAAGAAACCTGACGTGGACTCTTAAAAAGAAAAGAAAATTTCTGGCCAATCTTTTCCATGAACGTGACACAAACATCCTGCAATCACAAGGAATTGACTGCTGCCAACAACCTGAATAAGCAGAAATGAATTCTCGCCTGAGGCCTCCGGAAGGGAGCAGAGTGGGCCAACATCCTGATTTAGTCCCACGACTTCACACTTACAGAACTGTAAGACAATTAATTTGTGCTATTTAAAGCTACTATGTTTGTAGCAATTTGTTACAGCAGCAATAGAAAACTAATATAGTAGAAAGGATGCAAGGAAATAGGACTTTCACAAGGAAGCAGTTTGTATCAGAAAAGGATCTGCTAAAACGGATTTTCCAAATAGCCATTTCTTTCAGAAAGTCAGCCAACTGACAGAATTCACCCTGAAGGTCACCTGTGGATTCTGAGTACTGTGAGGATCAGTAAGTAGATAGAACCTTCAAAACTGCTCCCACTGTTCAAGTGGCCATGTGCTATTTCCAGTAATGTATATGATTTGTACAACTTGGCAGCAATTTACCGAAAAATATAGCTTATAATTCAGGGCCAAACTGATTAAAGCATAAAAAAGAAGATATCAATGATAGAACAGATTCACAAAATCTGCTACACACTAGCCATAAATATGAAATAACTGATGAAGAAGCCAAATGTGAATTGACCCACCAAATCTTATAAAGATGGGCTAAGCAAGAAAAAGGCAGCAACACTCACATCAGCTAATTCCAGAAATTAAAAATTAAAGCTTATATGCCATTTGAGGAGCTGATAAAAGAATGCCCCAGATGACTAAAGATTGGATAAACAGAAAATAATATGCAGAAGTGTCCAAAACAAACCTATTACAAGAGAAATGCTGAAATTTTTTAAAAAATTAACTGTTGGAAATAAATGCATTAAGGCTGGCTGATACGCAATTTGGTGACTTAGCAAATGAATGCTAAAAATGCATATAATTGAAAAAAATGTAAAAGATACTCACCAGCATACTAAAGAAATCAGAAGCAACAGTCCAATCTAATATGAAATCCTGACATTTTGGTTTCTAACCAGGAATAATTGGGATATGATGACTTGGCAGAAACCTATAAGAGACTCGACATGAGATGGCAAGCAGCAGAAAAAGAATACAAGAACCCAGAAGAGATTACTAGAATGAACAGTATCACGAATGCCTCTAATTTGAAGGACATTAACCATCAATATAAAGTTACTGAGGAAGGATAAAAAGCAAATTGGTTACTAATCCTCAAAATGCTCAACAACTTTAAGCCAAGAGGGAAGCTTACAAGTGACAGTAGCACCCCATCACATATTAAATTTTGTTTACTAATTGCTAGAAATAAATCAAAGGGACTATTGAGAAACTAGATGAAATCTCATAAGATGTTAAAAGTGTGACAACAGAAAATGATGTGGAAAAGAATTCAAATGAAATCAGTCAAAACTGAAATATTCCCATGTACAATGCCACCATTCTGGTTTTTAATGAAGAAATATACTTTATTATTATTATTATTATTATTAAAGATACTCTCACACACAATACCCACATTTCCACCAATTGAGTAATTTGTAAACTGCTGCTATAAGGACAAAATGAAAACCGGTCCACTCAGACTTCCTGATGATCTCCAAAAGCCATGTGAAAACCTCCCCGTGCAATAGAAATTGCTTTACAACAATGCTAACCAGTACATTTGTTAAATTATTTATTCTGTTAATTGGTCAGCTTTGGCTTGCTCGCTATCTATCTATCTATCATCTATTTTCCTAGCTCGCCATTATGTGAATTAGTCATTTGATGAATTGATTTTTTGGACAATAGCATTACATCAATTCTGTGGTGATACGTTTACCCAGAAGCATTTCCTCTATAGCAAATGGGAACTGCAAATAATTTTTAGAAAGCTTTCTAGAAAGCAGTTTGGCCATCCTTCTTAAAAGCCATAAAACGTGCATGCTCTTTGACCGGTAATTCCACTTCTAGGAAATTATCCTAAAGAAATAATGACAAGGGGCCGGCCAACTGGTGCGGTGGTTAAGAGCTGGTTTGGGACACCAGCCGCCCCGGTTCAGATCCCACATATGAGGGCCAGTGACACTGCCCTCAAAAAAAAAAAAAAGAAAGGAAAAAGAAATAATAACAATGTGCAAAAAGATTAGTCTACACAGATTTCCTAATAGAATTTTCTAGTGTGATAAAATATTTAAGACAAGCTAAAAATTTAAATAATAGGCGGTTAATTAAATAAATCAAGTGACTGTGTACCTTGGACTGTTATAAAGCTTTATAATTTGTGCTGTAAAAGGCTGTTTCATGTCTTAGAAAGTTGCTCAAGCATTATTGTTAAGTTTAAAAAAATAGGTTATGAAACAGACTGATACTATCCTAGCAAGAAAAAAAAAAAGCCATATGAGTGAATGGATAAACTCCAAAATATTTACAGTGGTTATTTTGGGGGTTGGCATGATGGGTAATTTTTATTTTCTTCTTTTTGCTTAACTGAATTTTCTAAATTTTCCACACTGAATATGTATTCTTTTTATAAAAAGAAAAGAATGAAAGTATTTACACACACACACACACACACACACACACACAGAGCTTAGAAGCCGGGAGACCTGACAGTCCTCACTATGTGTGTGACTTCTCTCCAACCTTCATCCTTCTCATCTCCCTTGAACTTCACACCTCTCTCCTGGTCTTTCCTTTCTCTCCGCTAAAATTCTGTTAGTGGCTCCCTACTTCTGGGAATACATATCTGATGAACGCTGGCATTGTTCCGAGCCTGTTTTGAACAGTTACCTGTTGTGTGTTGACCTACAGGGCTTTCATCCAATAGCTGTTGAGTGGCAGGCTCTCAGGGGCAAGGGACACAAGAGGAGGAAGAGGTCCTAAGAGCTCATACTCCAGTGGGAAAGAAGGTATTGGATTCCAAGTGGCAGGACAATGCGATAAACCCGCTACTAAAAGTAAGAGCAAAGTGGTGTAAGTTCCCTGAGGTCAGTGGTGACTTCCAGGGGAGGTGAGATATAAATGAGTTGGAGCCTGAAAGGAGGAACAGTATGAGCCCACAGTTATGGAATACTTACTGCAACCAGGTACCTTATCTTTTATCAACCTCACAACAAACACACGGGGTGAATCATCAGGCGTCCACGCCCTCCCCCTACTTTTTCTTAAGCAGTTGAGAAGTTTAAGGGGGTAAGGAATGCCTCAGGTCCCTGTGCTGGTCACTCTTCGCCTTGCCCTGTTCTGCTCTATGTTGCAGGGCACTGACCCTTGGAAACCACGTTTCCCAGACTCCATTGCCAACTGGTTCCGCCAAGTGGAAGACTGGGAATGAGGGAGAAGCCAGGGTAGGTCTTCATACCTTCCCAGCGTCAGGCAGCACTTCAGCAACAGCTGTGTAGCCTCCTTAGTTCCAGCCCCACCCCGTCCTCCTCAGTGGTCCCAGATCCCGCCAAGTAGCCTGCATTCTCAGGCTGCACTCATCCGCCTGCTGCCTCGGTCCCTCCAGCCTGGGGATGGGACCGCTTTACAACACTGTTTCTGTTTGTGCCTCAGCATCCCTTGCATGGACTTAGAGCTCCACCAGCACCTCCATAATCAGTTTCCCTGTGAACTACTAGGTGTGGGCTCTGCTTTCCTGAACAGATGCTCATCGTATAGTCACACAGCTACTCATCAGCTGAGCTAGGCCAGTTGGGGCTCTTGGACTCCAAAGCCTGCAAAGATAGGCCACATCCACTGAGCACCTAAGTGCCAAGTAGATCTATCTAATCCTCCCAACAACCCTATGAAGTGGGTGCTACCTTTATCTCCCATTTACAAGAGAAGAAGCTGAGGCACAGTAAGTAAAGGAATCTCCCTCAAAGACACAGCAAGCAAGTCGGGGCAGGAAGAGGTGGACTCAGGTCATCTGAGTCCCTAAGCACCCCGTCCCAGGTTGGACAGCAGGGAATAGGGAGGAGGGGAGAGTAAAGAGAGGTGGAAGTTAGGCATCAAGCACACAAGGGTGACCTTGGACCAGTCTATGACCTTGAGCATTGCAGTTCCTGAGCTCTAAAATTCGAAAGGACAGATTAGTCGTGAAGACCCAACCCTCAGAAGGAGCCCCATCATGCTCCCACCTGTGAGAGGATACAGTGCTTGGCCTCTGACAGAAGACAAGATGCCAAGAAATCTAAGGTGCAGCGTTACATGACCCTGCCTGCCTCAGCACCTCCCCCAGTTCCTCATCTTCACACTCCCCTCTGGAAGAAGCCCAAGATCAGCTTCAGAACCTGCCCTCTCCACCCCCATCCTCCCGCCCCTGCTTTCTTGACATCTGCACATCCTCCCAGGTACTTCAGGATGTTCAGACTCTAATTAGCAGGTGCTAAGCACTTTCCACATTTCTTAGTAAATATGCCAAAACACAAAATCCATTCATTCTTTCTCTCCCCCCCGCCCCGTTTAAATACTTTTTCTCTTAGCTGCTCAGCTGAGAAGTGTTTTTCTTCAGTCAGAGCGAAAGTGGCATTAACACGGGGAGTCGGGCAGGTTTGCCATCCTTTTCAAATCCTCCTCTGCCCTCCTGGCCATTCATCCATCTCCTCCTTCGTTCATTCATGTGCCCACTATGGGGCAGGCATTGATTGGGGCGTTGGGTTTTGTTGGGGTCTCTCAAGGACAAAGCTGACATCACCAGGGATCCTATAGAGACCCTCCAAGAAGACCCCATTATCACCCAGAACTCTGCTGAGGTGACAGAGGGCTAAGGGGCCCGGGGGAGACGTGCATTTAATTTCCACCCTCTCTCCGGGCCCCTGCTGGGGTGAGTAAAAAACCACTTCAATCCAGCAGCAGCTGCCTCCCCGCCGCAGGCTCCGCCCCCAGGCCCCGCCAGCTTTCCCTCCGAGTCGCCGGGATGGAGACGCTGCATTTTCAGCCGGAGCTGCCTCCCTCCTCCCCATCGCTCTCCAGCGCCTTCCCGCAGACCCGCCTAACAAAGGAAACAGGAAGTCGAGAGGGTGGGGCCGGCTGTTCGATGCTCCAGGGAGCATCACACAGCCCGCTTCCAGGTGGGTTGTCCAGACCGGGGTCTGGGGAACCATGCTTCGTTTTTTAGGGCCAAAATGAGAGGCGGCTGGGTGGGCTGGGGGAAAGCGTTCCCATCTGCGTTGTTTTAATTTAGGGTGACACATGAATTTGGTAAAACCCCAAAATTATTTTGAAGGCAATTCAGTTTCAACCAGGAACTCACAGGGGATACCCTCCTGGGCCTTTGCCCTGACAGTATCTCTGGAGGATGGAGGGGAAGAGGCTGAGCTCCTGGCCTGAGCCTCCACAGGAATAGAATGAACCCCATTGGATCCAGTCAAAGCCAGGGATGTCAACTGATGCCTCCCACCCTTCCTTTGTTAAGGAGCCCATATGACTGCTGCCAGCACCAGTCTTAGCCAATCTCTGTCCCTCCCTCATTCCACCTTTCTGGCACAGAGTTGGCATTTTCCATGTTCCCAGGATCTCATGGCCAAAAAGGGAAAGAAAATGACCCTTGGCTTTAAGGAGGAACTCCAGGCTGTAGGAGAGAGATATATAATTCAAATGATTTCAACAGAGGAAACGGGGCTTGGAATGTGCATAAAAGAGTATGTGGGGCCACCAAACACTGGGGCTGGCAGGAGCTCGGGGAAGCTACACTAGCCCAGGCTACCCAGTCATGAAAAGTGAGGCTCAGAGAGGTGAGGCAACTTGCCCAAGGTCACCCAGCCAGGACCAGCCCAAGCCTCACATTGAGGCCTCCTGGTTTCTCAAATTGGATGTCTGCATGTTTCTTTCCAGGCTGTGGACAATTCCACTGTTGTCAATCCCCTCTTCCTGACCCTCATTCTAGTCTGAATCAATCAGTTTCTCAAAGAACGAATGATGCTTCCCTTCTGCTATCACCCCAGGTTTTTGCTCTCCCCTGTGTCAGGCCCCCAGGTGCCTGGGGCTCAGGAAAGCGGTTGCTATAACCATTCCAGGGAGGCAGGGAGGTAGGGAGGCAGTGAGGAGTGCCAGCAGAATCACTTTCATTCATTTATACCATTTCGCAGCTCCTCCAATCTGCCTGCTCCCTGCTGGTCCTTCTGTGTCCTGACTGAGATTGCTGTTCTGTTTGTTTCTATTGTCTGAGAAATGAAATGGTTTTGATTACACCCACAGCCTCTCTAGCAGGACAGCATTCTGGCTGCCCACAAGGCAGAAGGTACCATCTGTATTCCTCTGCTGCTGGCTCCTAGAAGAGGCCTCCTTTCTGCAGAGGGGCTTGGGCCCAGGGACACCACCAGACTCCACCCCACCCCACCCCACCCCACTGACTGGGTGTGGGTTGAGGAATTGGGGAGAACTGAGTAAAAGGGCAAGATCCAGGGTTGTGCCAGCTTCCTGTTAGCGTCAAAGAAAGGGGGCTGGGTAATGGGGAGAAGAGGAAACTAACATTTTTGAAAACATAAGGCGGAGTCCATCAGTCAGTCGACAAACAACACCTACTGTGCGCCAGACCCTGTTCCCAATGCTAGGGACACAGAGGTGGACACAGGGGCACAAACTCCAATACAACTGGACAATGATGTTGTTCAAAACATTTGACAACTGGTCCTGCACAGACACCACCCAATCAGCTGCCCTGTAGCCCTCAGAAGGATCCCAGAAGCCCCTACTGTTGCTGGATCCTGGGGAGGTCTGAGATGGTGAATCCCAAGGGAGTAGCTGGGGCAGTCAGGATGGTAGAGCCCCAGGGAGCAACTGTTCGCCAGCCGACATAGAACAACTGAAATATTATAGCAATAGTATCAGCCATATACCCAGAGGGTTAGGTTAGGGTATTGGGGAGGGGCTGTGGCAAACTGCCCACAATTAGGACTGACCACTACTTAACAATAGCCCATAATTGTTACATGGGAGGAAGGGGCCCAAAGATTCTGGATCCTCCAATTTCTTTTTTCTTTTTTGATGTGTAAATAAGAGTAGTTTTATTTCATTTTCAAGATTTCTATCAAAAATATAGCTAACATAGAATATTATATTAGTTTCAGGTGTACACCATAGTTATTCAACATTTACATACCTAAAGAAGTGGTCACTATGTTAAGTCCAGCAATCATCTGATACCATACCATGCTGTCACAATATTATTGACTGTATTCCCCGTGCTCTACATTACATCCCCAAGAGTTATTTGTTTTATACCTGGAAATTTGGACCTCTAATTCCCCTTTACCTTTTCACCTCCTTTTTAATTTTTCAATTACAGTTGACATTCACTATTATATTAATTTCAGATGTACACCGTAGTGGTTTAGACATTTATAAATTTTAGAAGTGATCCCCCTGACAGTTGAGCACCCACCTGGCGCTATACACAGTTATTACCATATCATTGACTATATTCCCTATGCTTTACTTTACATCCCCATGATGATTTTGTAACTACAAGTTTGTACTTCTTAATCCCTTCACCTTTTTCAACCTGCTCCTCCAAACCCCTCCCATCTATTACCACAACAAATCTAGTACCAACATAACACCATACACAGTTATTAGAGTATTAACTAGATCACTTATGCTATACTCTACATCCCCATGATTACTGTGTAACAACCAATTTGTACTTCTTAATCCTGTCCACTTTTTCACTCACTCCAATACCCATCCCATCTGGCAACTATCAATACAATATGTTCTCTGTATCTATGAGTTTGTTTCTGTTTTGTCTGTTTATTTTGTTCTTTAGATTCCACATATAAATGAAATCACATTGCATCTATCTTTCTCTGTCTGACATACTCCACTCAGCACTAGGTCCATCCATGGCCCCACAGATGGCAAGAACCTATTCCCTTCCCTGGCCGAGCAATATTCTATTGTATATATGTACCACCTCCTCTTTATCCATTCTTCTATGGATGGACATCCAGGCTGCCTCCACATCTTGGCCATTGTAAACAATGCTGTAATGAACATATAGATGCACACATCCCCTCAAAGTAGCATTTGGGTTTCTTCGGATCAATACCCTGAGTGGGATTACTGGGTCCTTCTTTGCTTATTGTTATAGCCTTTGTTTTAAAGTCTATTTTGTCTGGTATAAGTATTGCTACTGCAGCTTTTGTTTGTTTGTTTGTTTCCATTTTCATGAAATATCTTTTTCCATTCCTTTACTTTCCATCTGTGTGTGTTTTTCAATCTGAAGTGATTCTCTTGTAGGCAGCATATGTAAGGGTTTTGTTTTCTTATCCATTCAGCCACCCTATCTTTTGATTGGAACACTTAATCTATTTACATTTAAAGTCATTATTGATAGATATAGCTATTGCTATTTTATTATTCATAATTTTGATCTTTTTTTCCATGTTAAATAAGTCCCTCTCAGATTCCTTATAATACTGGTTTGGTGATGATGAGCTCCTTTAGCTTTTTCTTGTCTAGGAAGCTCTTTACCTGTCCTTCAATTCTAAACAATAACTTTGCTGGGTAGAGTAATATTGGTTGTAGGTCCTTACTTTTCATCACATTGAATATTTCATGCCAATCCCTTCTGGCCTGCAAAGTTTTTGTTGAGAAATCAGCTGACAATCTTATGGGAGCTCCCTTATAAGAAAGTTACTAAGCTGCCTTTCTCTTGTTGCTTTTAGGATCTCTCTGTCTTTAACATGCCATTTTAATTATAGTGTGTCTTGGGGTGGGCCTGTTTAGGTTCAGCTTGTTTGGGACTGTCTGCACTTCTTGAACTTGTATGTCTATTTCCTTTGCCAGGTTTGGACAGTTTTCAGTCATTATTTCTTCACATAGGTTCTCAACCCCTTGCTTTCTCTCTTCTCCTTCTGGTAACACTATAATGTGAATGTTATTAACACTTCATGTTGTCCCAGAGGTTTCTTAAACTATCCTCATTGTTTTGGATTCTTTTTCTTTTTGCTGTTTTGATTGGGTGTTTTCTGCTACCTTGTCTTCCAAATTGTTGATTCAATCCTCTCATTTTCATGTAGTCTGCTGGTGATTCCTTCTAGTGCATTCTTCATTTCAGTTGTGTTCTTCACTTCTGACTGGTTTCTATGTCCTTTTTTTAATGCTTGCTGTCTCTTTGATGAAGTTCTCACTAAGTTCCTTGAGCATCCTTATAACCATTGTTTTGAACTCTGTTTCTGGTAGGTTGCTTGCCTCCATTTTGTTTAGTACTTTTTCTGGAATTTTCTCCTGTTTTTATTTTTATTTTTTATTTAGGACGTATTTCTTTGTTTCCTCATTTTGGCTACCTCCCTGTGTTCATTTCTACATATGAGATAGATCTACTATGTCTCCCAGTCTTGGTCAGGTGGCCATATGTAGTAGGTGCCCTGTGGGTCCCTGGCACAGTCTCCTTGGTCACCTGAGCCAGGTGCTTCAGGAGTGTTCCTTGTGCAGGTTGTGTGTGCTGTCCTGTTATAGTTGAAACTTGATTGCCATTGGCACATCAGTGGGTGGGATTGACCCTCAGGCTGAATGGCTATGGGGTTTGGCATGTTCACAGCTTACAGGCTGCTGTGTGGGGTGCTTACCCCGCTGAGTGGGATTTGCTCCAGTGGGCTCTGATACCTGTTGAGACCACCCTTTGGGTGTGCCGCATATGGGGCTAATTGGGCACTGCTCTGCTGTGGTATGAAGCCAACCTCCAGGTGTATTGGTCCTGGGGCCTTTTGGGAGGGGCTCAGTGCAGGCCCAGGTCACCCACTGCCTGTAACCAGCTGGGGACGACCTGGTAGGAGCTACAAAGCCATCCCTGGTTGTTCACTGCCTGCACTAATCCTGAAGGCATGTGGGAGATGGCACACTGAGAACTGAGGACTTCTGCCACCAGTACTAGGCCTGGGGTAGCTCCACAAAATGCTACCACCTGCCAGCTCCCTCAAGGTTCTGCTACTAATAAAGCCTCATGTGATATGTGAATGGATGAGGCAAGATCTCAGGGAGTCACTAGAGTGGGAACAGTCAATAGGTTAATGTAGACTCTGGTTTGGTGCCAGTCCTGAGCCTGGAGCTCCTCAGCAAAAGTCTCAGAGCACTCCAAGGCCAGTGACTGATGCCTGATGCCCATGGGCTCTGATAGTTTTTCAAGACTAGAAAGAGTGCAATGGGGTCGGGGCTGGCTGTTCACAAAGAAAGGGCCTCTGGTGTTGGGCGAGTTGGGTGCGGCAGGATCTCAAGAAGTCGGCAGGGTGGGGCAGCGAAACTCACTGGGCCAATCAGATTCAGATTTGGCTGTGGTGGGGGCCGGCTCAACACAGGAAAGATGGCACCCACCTGCCGGCTGCAGAGGAGAAGAACCCACAAAGAAAAAATGGTGACTGTCCTTCAGACCTAGCTTCAGAGCCATACACCTCAGTCCACCCACTCCGCACGTCTCCGACACCCCCAGAGTCACTGTCCCTCTGCTGGAGCCCAAGGTGAGTGCCTGCACGTGAGAGAGCCTGTGCACTGGCCATGTAGGAGGGCCTCTGGGCTTCCCTCAGATTTCCATCCCACCCAGATGGTTGGAATCCCCACTGTTTTTCACAGCCAGACGTTGTGGGGGCTCCTGATCCTGGCACCAAGTACTCTGGGCTGTGGAGCCTGGAGTGGGGCTAGGATCCGTCGCTCCTCTGGTGGGAACCTCCACAGCTGAGATATCCATCCTAGTTCTCAACCACCACATGGAGGTTTGGGGCAAGCCCATTCTGCATCTCTGCCCCTCCTACTAGCCTCGATGTGACTTCCTCTTTATATGCTTAGTTACAAAACTTCTGTTTTGCCAGATTTCAGGTGGTTCTCTAGGTTGATTGTTGTATAATTTAGTTGTAATTTTAATGTGTTCATGGAGGGAGGCAAGCGTTTATCTACTCTGCAATCTTGGATGCTCTCTGGATCTTCCAATTTTTCAAGAGTCAGTCCTAGAGACTGTGTGTGTGTGTGAGAGAGAGGGAGAGAGAGAAGAGAAAAGAGAAGAGAAGAGAAGAGAAGAGAAGAGAAGAGAAGAGAAGAGAAGAGAAGAGAAGAGAGAGATTTGTGGGAAGACTTTTGATTAAAAATAAATAAATCATATACCCAGTCCAGGTCATGGAAGATGTATCCCTGCCCACACAGCTCGAGAGCCCCCATTTTGAGCCCTCTGGTCTTAGGATACCAGGAACCGCACTGCACATTACAGATTAAACTGCAATTAATAATCCTCAGAACCACTCATAAGGTTCATGCTATTCCCTCTAGTTGACAGATGAGAAAAACTGAGGATGAGTTTTCTGTGGGGTGGCAGGAGCCCACAAGGGCACCTGTCTTGTACAAGGACAGGCAGCCAGTTGAACACAGAATTGCCTGTCTCCAAAAGAAGAAAGGACCCCACTGGGTGCAAAAATGTCTGGTGCTCCAGTTGGCACCTGTCCTGCTGACAGATGAGCTGGGACTAAGAGCAGACCTAAGGGACCAGCAAGATGTGGGTGGCTGTAACAGGCCTAGGATGGCTATGGGAGTCATGAGGAAGGGGTATAAATCTACATGTAGAGGTAGAAATGGGGTGGATGTTCTAGAAAGATCCTGGAGTTTACTCCAGCCACCAGCTGGTAGCTGGGCTCTTGTGTTCCTGTTTTGCAAGACTGTACTGTAATGACAAGGATAGGGGAGAGGTGGAGTGGAGAGGATGGACCAGCCAGGAAGAAGAAACTGACTGTGCAAAGAGAATCAAGACAAGAACACGCGTATTTGGGGGAGAAATAGCAAGTTATCCCATTGTGCATAAGGACAGGGACTAGTGGAAAGTGAAGGCTTCAAAGGAATGCTGTGGCTAAGTTGAAGAACCCTTACAGCACTAGGACCAGACTTGAGATATTTTATTCAGTAGGCAGTAGGGAGCCATAGAAGGTTTGGTAGCAGAATGTCTGATGCATTAGGAGGCTAGAAGTTAATATCTGAGTTCCCAGCTTACACCAGCCTCTTTATATATCCTTGATCCAGCTTTATATATATATATATATATATATATATATATATATATATATATATTCTTTTTTTTTTTTTTTTTTTTTTTGAGGCCAGTGTCACTGGCCCTCATATGTGGACCCGAATCGGGGCCGCTGGCTTCCCAAACCAGCACTCAACCACCGCGCCACTCAGCCAGCCCTATATATATTCTTTATATATCTTTCAACTAATCCTGGCAACAGCCCTGTGAGAAAAGTATTAACTATTTCTGCTTTGTAGGTAATGATACTGAAGCTCAGAAATGTCAAACAGCATTCCTGAGGTTGTATAGCTTAGAAGGCTATTGTAATCTTTAGAGGATCAATAGTAATATCTGTTACTGCAAATGATGCAAGGGGAGATGAATGCCAGAATCCTCAGAGTGGGACCAAGTGACCCTTTCGGTCTGAGTGGAATGAGAGCGAAACGTCACAGGGGATCCAGGAGGGGGATGGGAACCCTGGAGAAATCATTATCAATGTAGGGCATTTGGGAGGAGGGCTTGGCTTTTAGAAGATAGCCTTACTGTGATTTCTGAACCGTTGCAGAGGTGTGGGGAATGCCATTTTTACTTCCCAGCATGGCACTACAGAAAGGCAAACCAGAGCCGAAGCTTCTCCACTTTTACTAACCCACAGCAAAAATAACACTTAACCATAGTTGCCCTTCTGACATGTAATGTACTCAAGTTTTTCCCTATCCCATTTTAGTGTATTTCGTGGTGAGGCAGGGGGTGGAGAAAGGGAATGTTAGTTGCAACCCAGCCATGCCGTTGATTTCATGACCCCCCAAGTGGGAAAGAGCCTAAAGTTGGGACAAGATTTCACCAGAAACAGATGGAATGGATGGTGAGCAGCCAGGCCTTGTGTTCACGGCACACGTGGACATTCACAAAGGCAGAGCCAAGAAGGGAAGGCATACAAGCAAGCCAGAGAAAATCAAGAGTGTCTCAGATGCAGAGGAATCAAGGAGGGAGGGCTTCTAAAAGGCCACCTATTTTTAGAATTAGATCATCAGGGACCCCCAAAGAAAATTTTCAGTTAGTGGTGGA
This sequence comes from Aselliscus stoliczkanus, assembly GCA_033961575.1. NCBI lineage: Eukaryota > Metazoa > Chordata > Mammalia > Chiroptera > Hipposideridae > Aselliscus > Aselliscus stoliczkanus. The sequence goes on from CM066731.1 coordinate 158,590,778, forward strand.
GGTGGACAGCAGACTGCACAATGGGAGTGGTCACGTGGAGATGAAAGAGCACTACCCCCTCAAGGCTGCATGGAAGACCTGAACTTGTCTCCATGCCAAAGGGAGGGGCCAGTACAGAGGGAATGACAGAAGGTGTCTGAGTGTATTGGGTGCGGGTGCAGGTGAGGTGGCAGCAGAGGAGCTGAAGGGGCTAAAGGTGCTAGAGTGAGCCAGGACAGAGCCTTTGGGAGATTCGCTTTGGGAAGGAGGCAATTAGGAGGCAAGGGGAGACACTAGGGAAAGACAGACATTTGCAGACGTGAAGAGGGAGTGATGACAGGTGGAAGGAGGGAGTGACCCTAATTTTCTCAGCAAAGTGGGAAGCAAGGTCCTCTGCTGAGAATGAGGTTGGCATTTGATGAGAAAGGGAAAGGTTTTTTTGTTGTTGTTTTTGAGGGCAGTGTCACTGGCCCTCATATGTGGGACCCGAACCGGGGCCGCTGGCTTCCCAAGCCAGCACTTAACCACCACGCCAGGCCGGCCCATGAAAGGGAAAGGTTTTGAACAGCTGCTAGGAAGTACAATAAGCTAGGAAATAAGAGAAATTCTGAATAGTTGAAGGACTAGTCAAGACAGTTCAGCCTGTGAAACCTGTGATTTGCTGGTTTCAGAAGGCCCTTGCTCTCTCCTATCAGATCCTTCCACAGAGGTGGGTCCCTTTTCTCCCCAGCGTTGCAGCACTGGGCTCCATCACCCTGGGGCTTTAGGGAAGTTGTTTATATCTTATTAAATGGCCAAAGAACACGAACCATTATGCCCCCATTTTTTTTAAAGAAGAATCTTGCCTCTAGGCTTTCCAAAATAAGCTCCTTCTTTTAGATTTCTGATTGCACTTCCAATAAATCTCTTTACAGCACAGCCTAGCCCATCTGGACCAATTAATTAGCCCTTATCATCAAGCAGTATTTTTCTCTCCTTGCCCTCCCTGGGATTCACAATTCTGTCTGCACATTGAAATTGCCTGCGGAGAGTTAAAAACATGGATGCCGGGTCCCGCTCCTAGAGACTAACTTAATTGGTCTGGGTTTGTGGCCGGGCATCTGTGGAATGCCCCCCAGATAATTCTAATATGCCAGCTAAGGATAAGAGCCACTGTGCCCCTTCCTACTCAGTGTGGTCCAGAAGCATCAGCACTGACCTGGGTACCTACAGAAATGCAGAGCCTCAGGCTATATTCCAGAGGCTGCAGTTCAGCAGGACTCCAGGTGGTTTGTTTGCACGTTAAAGGCTGAGAAGTTCCATGCTAGAGATCTCCCTCCTTCTCACCTCTGTGATTCTAAGCAGCCAGGCAAACAGCTGATGGCTGCTTTCTCCTCAAGTGTGGAAACAGGCACCTATTAGCCAATCAATCAACAAGCTCTTCCCAACTTATGGCAAGCTGACACTGAGTATGGGGGTGTTGTCCTGTGTTTAGCAGCCTACAATGTAGCTAGTTGGAGCATCCTTGTGGGGTGACCAGCTGTCCAGGTTTGTCTGGGACTGTCCCAGTTTTAGCACTGGAATTCCCACATCTTGGAAAATTTGTCAACCCCTGGTGAAACAGGAATGGTTGCCCACCCTATGTACTAACATTTAGAACTAATTTTACCCTCCCCTCTCCCCCTCCCACACATATACACACCGTCAAAGGTAAGGTCTTCTGCTCCTTTAGCACTCAACACTCCCAATAAACACACACAGCTAGGAACTGCAGTGTTTCTGTGCGTATAGTTAGTGCTTAGGAACGTTGGTTCCTTCATTCAACAAAAATCCATTGAGTGTCCTCAGTGTGTTGGCTTCCGTCCATGATGCTGGGAACCAACAGCACCAGGGTAGATATGGCATCTGTCCTGTTGGGGATTAGAGTCTAGACAGGAGCCCAAGAGTGATGACAGTGTAGTGGGGTCATGCACCAGAAACTTACAGGAACAGTGCCCAACCCATAACCGGGGCCAGGGACTTCTGAAGGAGGAGAGAAGTTAATCAGGTGAGACACAAAGGGGATATGTGAGGGGGCAGAGAGCTTCCTACCAGAGGAAGTGGGGGGCCACAGGCTGAGATAAAAGAGAACATGGCGCCTTTGAACCTGAAAGAAGGTGGATATCTTTAGGGAAAGCACAGTGGAGGGAGGGAGGGGAGGGGAGGTAACTGAGTCTGGAGAGGCAAACAGAGGCTGGCCCATGAATGGCCTTGTAATGAGTCAAGGGGCACGGCATGGTCCTGAAAGAAACAGATCCACAGAAGAATTCTAAGCCAAGCTTACAAACCTGATTTGGGTGATGAGTCGCTCGACAGTGCTGCAGAGGACAGAATGGAGAAAATTAGAATAAAAGCAGGGAGTCAAAATAGAAGTGCAGTAATCCCGGGGCAAAATGAGGAGAGCTTGGGCTGAGATGGTGGCAGTTTAGATCCAGAGAAATGTTTGGATTGGAGAGATATTTAGGAAGTCCAAACGATAGAAGAACATGTTGGTTGAAAAATGCCCATGAGGGAGAAAGGGTAAAGGAAGAGAAAAAGAGGAATTGAGGATTATGCCCAGGTTTCTTCTTTTTAACTTTTTATTTTCAACTTCCTCTAAACTTACAGAAAAGTTGCAAACTTTTCTACAAAAACATTCATTTCCGTATATCACTCACAGAGTCTCTCCTAATGTTAATACATCTTCACCATGCAGCTATCAGAACCAGGAAATTATGGTACAGTTCCATAACCCAACAAAAGACCCCATTCAAACTTCACCAGTTTCCTCACTAACATCCTTTGGTTGTTGTTGTTGTTCCAGGATCTCATATTGTATTTAGTTGTTAACTTAACCGTGGTCTCTTGCAGTCTGTAACATCCTTCAGTCTTTTCTTGTTTTTCAAAATCTTGACATTTCCAAAGACTATTGATCACTTGAACATCCCTCAATCTTAGCTTGTCTGGCATCTTCAAGTTTCTGTCTCTGACATGAGAGGCAAGCTCCTAGAGGGCAGGGATGTTGTCTAAATGCTCAGTGACAGACGCTCTGTGCTGGGACCCGTGACAGACTTACTTAGATGCTCAAAGTGACTGGGAGGGCGATGTGCCACGCACTGCGATGGTTAAAACATCTTTTGTGGATCTGCCCTCCCCACTGTACTAGTTTCCTTGGTGGCATAACAAAATACCATGCATGGACTGGGTGGCTTAAAAAAAACAACAGACATTTCTTTCTCACAGTTCTGGAAGCTAGACGTCCACGATCAGGGTGCCAGCATGGCTGGGTTCTGGTGAGGGCTCTCTTTCTGGCTGGCAGATGGCCAGCCTCTTGTGAGAGAGAGACAGGGAGGGGAAGGGGGAGGGGGAGGGAGAGAGATAGCAAGCTCTCTGGTATCTCTTCTTATATGAACAGCAATCCCATTATGAGGGCCCTACCCTTGTGATCTTATTGAAACCTAATTGGCTCCCCAATGCCCCATTCCAAATACCACTGAGGGTTAGGGCTTTAACACATGAATTTGGGGGAGAAACAATTCAGTTCATAGCACACACTTTAGCAGAAAGGAGAAAATGTTGGTTAGGAAAAAAAAAAGGCTTTTCTTGAATGAATCTGTCAAAGTATTCAAATACCTATTAGATTTGGATTTCATGAATTACATTACCTTTTTGAGCCTCTACAACTGCCTGGCATGGTGGGTAATACAAAAGTGAACTGGACACGTGGAACAAGATCCCATGAGCTCTCCAACTGGAGAGAAGGGAATCGTGGTAAATGGGCATAGCAGGGCAGGCAGCCTGTGGTAGGTAAGTGCTAGGGAAGCCCAGCTAGGATGAGATGAAGTGTAGGCGGTGACATGTGAGGTAGGGCTTGGAGGATGTTAGGGTTTGGGCTGGTAAAGGAAGAGGGAAAGCCTGTCCCAGGTGGAAGAAAGTCTTTGAATGGAAATCAAGATGCAGAGTCATGGGGTGTGTTTGGGGAATGGCAAGTGGTGGGGATTTTGGCTGGAGCATCTGAGGAGAAGTAGGGGTGATGCGGCTGGACGCTGGACAGAGAGGTTAGGTCCACATCCCAGCAGTCCTTGATTGTCACCATACCATACGGAGAGCATTTAACTTTCTTCCCTGACAATAAGCGGCAGGCGAGTGAACGGCTCAGAGCTCATTATGTGGAGTCAGGGGCTGGCCTCTTTACTGAAAGGGGTCACTGTAGCGGACAGAACAAACTGGACATGCTCAGGGGCCTCTGGTCCTTGCCCTCCTGTCTCCTGACACTCCTCGCGTGTGCTCCTCTCCCATGTCACATTGCCACAATATGCCACACCACCACATCTTTGCAAGTGCAGTGACCCCAAGGGTCTCTGGTCCACTCTTGTCCATTCCCCTGGCTCCAGCTGGACCTCAGCTTGTTTTGAGTGCTTTGCCTCTGCACTCTCCCTTTGCAACCTGTTGTGCTCCCCAGGCACCTGAAGTGGTTGTTACCATGGTGATCACTCACAATGGAGGGACCCCTGTGTCCCTACTCCTCTCAGGGGCTAAGTAAGGCAGCTCCTGGTAGAAGCCACTCTGAGCCGGGCAGCGGGCTACAGAGATGAAACCCAAGTTGAGTGAGATTCACAGAGAGGCAGGCACAACTCCATTACTCAGAGTATGCAGAGAAAGGAGGATGAGCGAATGCTTGGGTATTAAATCAAACTGGGCTTTTCATGCCTCCTGGGAATGACACCCCTTTCCTTCCTCCATGCTTTTGAAAAAATCTCCTTCTGCTTGAAATGCCCTTCCACTGTTTTATCTTGGCCAACTTCAAGTTCACCATAGATCTCTCTTCTTGAGAAAAGCTGCTGATCCTTAAGCCTGAACTCCATTGCACTTGGCACACCTGTGAGTCCTTCCCATCCTGCATTGTTATCAGCCCAGATACAGCTACAAGACTGCAAAGCTCCTGGAGGATAGGAGTGGTGGGCTAGTTCACTAATCTATCCAGAATCTTCAACACCATTCTGACACAAAGCAGCTGCTCAATAAATATTTGCTGAATGAATGAACTAGAAATTCTACTCCACTACTGAAAGATAAAGCAAGTTGATATCAGTGTTTAGATGAAATCCACCTACAACTTCTACAAGCTATCCTGTGGCCTGGGGAGCTCGAACTTCATTTCCTGTGCCTTCTGTAACCACAGAGCCTGACTTCAAACAACAGTCTTTCAATGTAAAAAAACTGGGGGCACTGCAACGTGGACTTATGTCGTGTAAAGATTTTCGACAATAAAAGTTGACATATGAACTATAGGGTTATCACCAAATTCTCTAGAAAGTTAAATTAACTATAAGCTTACCCCATTCCTGCCCATTCCCCCTCCCTAATCTCTTCCATTCCCGCCAGATTCTGGTAAGTTAACACTGAGTGTGTTAGGGAGTGAATGAATGAATACTTCTGTGGCTGGAAAAGAAGTGGAAGAAGGACAATTATCTTCTTCCTGTAAGGTAGTCGCTGGTATTTCCCAGTCTGAGAATAGGAGACTCCAGCTTAGCTATATGCCTCCCATTCTGAGCATATTACCTCACCTCTCTGGATCCTGGTTTTTCACTTTTAAAAGTTATGTCTGCTCATCCCTCCCTACCAGAAAAATGGGAGCTAGGGCCCCTGCATGTGTTGGAGGATAAGGAAGCTCCTGGACCCACAGGGGTCCCTCCAGACTCTCCTGAGGTTTCCAGATAAAAACTCAGTTTAATCAACTTAGAGAGTTTTTGAGGTTACTCTTCTCAGGCAGGTGGCTCCACACACAGCCACCACGAGGTTCCTATTGCAGAAAGGCCTTTAGGAACAAGCCCCGAGAAGCTGGCGTTGAGAAGAGTAATAGCTGGAGAGGGGTAAACGCCACTCTCCCCTCTCTACAGCAGGCCCACACTTTAATCCACTCAGGTGTCTGAAGAAAGCTATACTGGGCCTTAAAGCACCCCAATCTGAACAGCTACGAGAGGGAGAAGGGATTAGGCCGAGTGGAAGAGACTATGTTTCTGATGGTGAGAGTGAGGGTGGATCTCGGACTATCATATTTTGGCACACACTTGTTCCTGGAGAATTCCTCCTACTTACCCCTGCTTGGCCACTCACAGATGAGCTTCTCTGGGGATCCTTCTCCAGCTTTCCCAGACATTGCCAGTCACCCCTTCCATGTGGTCTTTTAGTACAATGCTACAGCAACCCTGGCCCAAGGAACTCATTGTGTTGTCTGGTGGTGGTTTCTCAACACACCTGTCTTTTGCACTTGACTCTGAACTCCCCATCTTATCTCCACGTTCCCAGGGCCTGCACCCAGCTGTGTTCACTCAGTGTCTGCTGAATGAAAGGTCACACTGGTCCTTCTGCTGACACCAGACCAGGTGGGCTAGGAAAGAAATGGACAACAGGATAGCTTCATCTTTAAATCATGACCTTTGGAGATGGAAGGTCCCTTAAGAGGTCATCAAATTAATTTTACTCATTGTGCAAGACTGATGAAGCGCCCAGTGGGACACACTTGGGTCCTGTCTGTCCTTGACTTGGCATCACTCTGCCCAAAGCAATCTTGTCCACCCTCAGCTAGCTCCACTTCCCCTTTTGTAAAACCTGTTTAATAACTATCTTTTTGTAACATTTTTATTAACTGAAAAATATGCCGTACATTTTCATTATGGAAAACTTCCAACACATATAAAAGTAGAGAAAATGGTAGAATGAACCATGTACCTATCAGCCAATTTCAGCATTTTTAAACACATGACCAGTCCTATATCATCTATAGTAACTGGATTATTTGGAAGCAAATTCCAGCTGTCATGTCAAATAGACAAACGCTTGTTCACTTGAATTGCATTCCTAGGAAGGATGAAAATTAATTTAAATCATGAGGAACCTCTATATGTTTTTTGGTGGGGAGAGGAAAAACTTTGAAATCATATCACATACACGTATTCCTCCAGAGCCCAAACTATTTTTGTTTATTTGGTTTTGGGTTTTGGTTTATGGAGTTTTTTGGGTTTTTGCTGGTGAACACTTAATGGGTGTCAGAAGCAAGAAGCAAGGCAGCAAATATTGCAAAACTGTCAGCACTGACTTGGCAAAGATTACACCCTCTGGGCTCTCTCTGGAACAAAGATGTGCAAACGGCAGGATCAGCCAAATGGACCAACACTCTCCAGTGCCCTTTGCTTCTGTATGAAATCGCTGTAGTCCACATGTGGACACATGCCACTCCCTCCCCCCAATCAGGCTTCCTGCTCACTCCCAGCCACCACCCACACACAACAGTAGACACCTCTGCCTTCCCACGCACACCTGCTGTCATTCACCTCAGCTGACTGGATGGGGCAGCTGTTTTTAACATGTTGGAGAACTCAAAGCCCCAGCACTAGAAAGCTTTTCTTTCTAATGTAGTGCATTACTCCATAGAGGCTTAAATCTGTGGGTCCTGGAGGGATCGCCACGGGATGAATCAAAATATACAACCCACACTCAGTGTGCCAAAGGGCTGCTTTTGGGGTGTGAGGTTAAAAGGTGTTCAAGAAGGGGCCGGCCGAGTGGCGTGGTGGTTAAGTGCTGGCTTGGGAAGCCAGCGGCCCGGGTTCGGTCCCACATGTGAGGGCCAGTGACACTGCCCTCAAAAAACAAAAAACAAAAGCTGTTAAAGAACCCAGTATAATGACCAATGCTGTTTATGCTTGCTGCTGATTTGCTCTGTTTATGTGCTTTAGACCCCATGTTGGGGAACCTTTCGTGCCCACTCAACACCGTCAGTGTTCAGGTGTCACTCCCAAAGCACTCAGCACACAGGACGTAGGCCTAGGGAAATGTGTAGGGTGTGTTTATCATCCTCCTCAATAGACTGGAAAGGAGAGGCCAGAAGGAGAACTAATGTATATTAGGAGCCCCCTTCATGCTCCAGAGTAGGTGCTGTTGCTAAATTCGCACCATTCTAGGAAGTATTGCTTTTTATTCACTCCATGTTACACTTAGGAGACACTGAAGTTCAGAGGATTTAATTGATTTGCTCGAAGCAACACAACTAGGAGGTGCTAGAACCTGGATTCTCACTCCAACTTTTCTAACCCCCAAACCCATGCTCTTTTTGCTTATACTAGTAATTCCCAATTTTTCCAAGTATGAGAACACCCCTCCCATTTAAATAATGTTTATTTTTAACTTTTCGTTTTGCAATAATTTCAGATCCATTAAAAAAACTTTTAGAAATAGCACCAAATGTTCCCATAAACCCTTCACTTAACTTCCCCAACGGTTAACATCTTATAGAACTGTAGTACAATGACCAAAACCAGGAACTTAACATTGATAGGATACTATTGACTAACTTACTTATTCAAAGGCCCCCAACTGTCCCCCTGATGTCCTTTATCTGGTCCAGAATCCAACCCAGATCACACATTGTATTTACTTGTCATATCTCTTTAGACTCCTCCAGTCTGGGACATTTCTCCCACTGGTCTACATCTTTCATGACCTTGACCCTTTGGGAAAGTCCTGGCCAGTTGTTTTGTAGAATGTCCCTCAATTTGGATGCCTTTTAATGTTTAAAGTTTCACACACCCTTATACTTGTACTTTAAATATCTGTTGATTGAGAATACCGTACTTGCTGCCAAGATGCTACACTAAAGTGAAGGATGCTTCTGATTTTGTTTATCACAATGGCTTCCATATATATTTGAAAAATAGTATGTAGATCTGAGAGACAATTTGTATTTAGTTTCATCTACGCCTGTGATATCTCGGCAGCCCCTCCTGTGGTCAGCAGCCCACAGTCCCACACACATCAAGGCAGAAATTCTCTAAAGTTTGAAGGCAATGGAGAGCTGGTGAGGTCAGATAACAACATCAGGAGCTAATGTTTCCTGCATGTTTGAGAATTTATTGTATGTTTGTATTCCACACTGTGCCAAGAGCTTTGCATGTATCACATCGTTTGAGACTCAAAACAATGTGTGAGATACCCTTACTGTCGTTCCCATTCTCCAGTGAGCGAAACGAGGGGCCTGAGTCTGTAAGTGACTGCCCAGTGTCACACATCTCATGCACAGCAACACTGGGATTTGAAGGCAGTTCCACTTGGTTATGAAAGCCCCCTATTCTTATTTACTTTGCTAATTTTCCCTGAAAACATCTCTGATTCTCTGCTTCCGTTGTTCCTATGCCTGGAACAGTCTTCATTTCCTATTTTCCAAATTCTCTCCTTGATTTCCATCTTTAAGGCCAATTCTAAGTCCATTCTTCTAAGGAAACATATTCTATCAACAGATAGAGGGGTGGGATCTCTATCAGCCCCAAGTAATGCTCCTTGATGTGGCATAAAAGATGACAACAGAACAACGAGGGACTTGGATATTCCTGAGTTCAACCCCTCCTTTCATGAATGAGGAAGCAAAACTTCTATTTATTGAGTGCTTCCTGTGGGTCAGGCACTGTTTTAAATGCTTGACATGTGTCACCTCACGTAACCCTCATAACAAGCCTACGAGGGAGGGACTAATGCTGCTGAGGGGGCACTTTAGACCTCACCCATACCTGGATTTCCTCTCTTTCCAGGCGCCCAGGCCAGGGGGATGACGTCCCCATACCTATGGCTATTAGGCAGGGCCATTTTTCTAGATCCAGTCCAGCCAGTGAGGTGTAGGTTGAAGCGATGTCATTCCTGAGCTGAAGCAGCACCTCATTGTTTGTACTCAGTGAGCTGTGCACCATCTGTTGTCCTGCTCTGGAACTCTGGGTCTTCCCCAGGGAGCACCTGATTTGACTTCGCTCAAGAATACCCTCTAAACAGAATTCAGGAGTGGGAACTACTCATGGTTATATTAGCCAGGGAAATTAATGTGCGCAGAGCAACAAACCCCCCCAAATCTCAGTGTCCTAAGACAAGCAAAGTGTGCGTCTCCCTCAGGTTCCAGTCCTGCCTGGGTTAGACGTTTCCATCTCGTGGCTATCCCGTCTGAAACTTACAGCCCTCAGATCACTGAGGCATCGGAGAGAGGAAACAGGCATCCCTTCCTATCTGTGCCTCAAGGGAAATGTCACTTCCACATCACATGGCCCTATGTCCTCCCGACCAAGTCTCCCTGCCTCCTCTAGTACCCGCGCCCTGTTCCTTGTATGTCTGGGAACCTCCTATCTGATGAAAGCATTCTGCTCCCCATTTAGCTGCCTCCTCATACTGCTATCTCATACACAGTATTCCTGAAGTGATCACCTACCTCGGCATTGTCACATTGAACTGAAAATGTAGACTCTGGGGCATCACCCTGGGACCATGGCCTGTGACTCTGCATTTTTCCCTCTTCCTGGGCACTTCTTGGTGCCCACAAATGTTTCAGAACTATCCTAGTGTGTAGCCTAGCTCTCAATGTTACCCAAACTTCAGTCACTTACACTTTTCTGTTTGTTTTTTTGAGAGCAGTGTCACTGGCCCTCATATGTGGGACTGAACTGGGGCCGCTGACTTCCCAAGCCAACGCTTCACCACTGCGCCACTCGGCCAGCCCAACACTTTTCAATATATTCATGTACCATCTATACTATTATTTTCTTTATTATACTTAACATTTTTCTCAATGTCTCACAGTTTTACTTCAATAGATTTATTTATAAAGGAGATTTTTTTTTATTTGTGGTCACTACCATAAATAAAAAATTGCTATCATTTACCAAAGAAAGAATAGACACACTGTGGTACATCCATACCACAGAATATTATTCAGTGAGAAAAAGACACATGCTATGGAGCCATGGAAAGACATGGAGGAAGTATAAATGCATATTACTAAGTGAAGAGCCAATCTGAAAAGGTGACGTACTGCGTGATCCCAACTGTATGACAGTCTGGAAAAGGCCAGGAGTTCCACGTGGGAACAGAAGGATGAGTGGGTGTATTTTAAGGCAGTGAAACTCCCCTGTATGACAGTATAATGGTAGGTCCACACCATTAGTCTGTGTCAAAACCCTTAGACTATGCAGCACCAGGAGCGAACCCCAATGTAAACTATTGGATGATAATGTGTGAACCTTGGTTCTTCCGTTGTAACAAACACACCACTCTGTTGCAGGGTGTGGATATTTGGGGAGGGAAAGGGTGGCGATGGGGGAGATGGGAGGAGTATATGGGAACTCTGTACTTGCACCTCAGTTTTGCTTCAAACTTAAACGGCTTTAAAAAATACAGTCTATTCATTAAAAAACAAAGACTTAGGCACGCACAAATACAAACAAAACAAGATTAATGAATTCTAGCTAGATGTTACTGTGTATCCAAGGACTCTGAGCCTGAGGCCTTCTCTTTTTGTTTACAAGGGAGATTGACAAGTGTGAGAAGGGTGTTAAAGTCATGTTATTACTCCAGTGATTTTTATTTTTTTATTTTTTATCCTGGACCTAATCATAAAGCATGAAAGCAAACTGGAAAGAGAACAACGTTCTCACCTGCGTATCGACATTTTTTAAAATTGTGTCTATCTGGGGTATCTACCCCATGCCAGGCTTTCAGAAACACTCGTCCAGGGACTGCCCTGCTTGCAGACACCTTGCCGTGGTCACATGTTGAGACACAGTGTTTCCTGCCACTTCCTCTGCATGCTCCTCGGGGTGCATGTTCTGCCCTTGCCCTCCAGGGACCCAGAGCCCAGGGAAGCCTTTGTGCATAGCTTTTGCCAAGAAGAGAGTGCTGCTTCATAAAGGTCTGTCATGAGCAGTGGGGATGGAGATGGACAAAACCAACTATATTGGGAATGGGGGCCCCAGGCAGGGAAGGACAGAGGTTCCGCTGAGTCAGGCAGTACAGAGGCCAAAGCGTGCCGAGTGGAGACCCTGGATCTCAGTGTGCATCCCTGATGTCAGGCACTACCACAGCTGGGGGCTTACTGCCGCCATCTGACCTTGGAAGGCTCTAGTAAGAGAGGGTAGTGGGAATGGCAGCGGAGTTACCTGGGGCCCCAAACCAGGTATCTGAGACACACTGACAGAATGGGGTAACTACCACGCCCACTGAATGAACAGCTGCTGTGTGCCTCGAACTTTAATAAAGCACGCCCACACCCTTACAACAAGTGTTCAAGCTCAGTATGTTATTCCTGTTTCATACACAACAAAATTTAGATCCAGGCTGGTTAAATACGTTGCCCAATATCACCCAGCTGCGAAGGGTCCAAAATGGGATTTTAATCCATGTCTTTCTGATTTCAAAGCCTCTGTTCTTCCCATTAGTCTGCAACAGAATGAGCAAAGTTCTGCTCCTGGCCCAGTGGCCTCCAGCCAGAATAATGATCACTGTGACTACTGGGACAAGAGCCATCGCTACTCGTCATTACAGAATCAGAAAATGAGGCTGGACGGGGTAGAAGGGGTCTCAAGGGACCCTCTGTATCCCCTTTGCTTAGTGTTTTACTTTACACACACACACACACACACACACACACACACACACACACACACACACACACACACCTTCCACCATATGTACACCAGGGACCAAGGATAGCACTCTTAGTCTGGAATGAAAATGTGCCAGGAAGGAGGGGAGAAAATATACAAACACTGAGCCCCTCCCGTATCCAGAACCCTATGCTGGCCACTAGCAGGGCTTCAAGAAGCTTCTTTTGGAGAAACTGATGTTGATTCTCTTCAACTACATCCAAAATAAGCTTTCCATAAAGAAGGAAGCCAATGTGACCCATCCTCCTCAACACCTCTGAGCATGGGCCCTGGAGAAATCCTCATGAGAGCAATGAGCTGCGTGCAAGCCTGGGGCTGGTGTGTCTCCCTCCTGGGATCCGACGGAGTCCATATTTGCATATCCTTTTTTTACAGTTTGCATCTACCTGGAACTCAAATTGTAACTTATTCAATTTTGCCTGTTTTGTTATGAGGCCTTCAGTCCCATGTGCATACCATTTTTTACTTTTAACATATGCAGAAGGAGGTATCGCAGGTGTACTAAACATAAAATGCACACGTAGACTCTAACTTACATATGATGCATCTCGGAGGGGGATGGTGCAGCTCAGGCCGAACAGCATTCACACGCCAGCTCCCTTACATCTGGGCTCAAGTCCAACTTGGCTTCCTTCCCAACAAACAAGAAGCAGCTCGCTCATTCCCACACTCCTTGGAGTATACCCTGCCCCTGGAAACTACTCTCCCTCCCCCAACTCACAGGCCACAGCTGGGCTTCTCCAACATACCAGCTGGAAAAGACACAGAGAAGAAGGGGTGGAGGGAGAGAGAGGGGGAGAGGGAGCCAGAGGTAGATATTGAGGTTGAGCAAGTTCCAATCTCTCTCCTTTCTTCTCCCAGGCTCTTTAGAAATGCATATTTCACTCCTGCCCTCTCACCTTTATTGAGTACCTCTCTGTATGGGGTACTTGGCTGGAAGCCACACCCAATCAATTAGCCAGCCCACCACAAGCAGATTCAGACTGGCAAGAGAAGAAGCAGTGCTCCAAAGTACAGCCTGGGTAGGAGGTGTACAGCCCACTCCACAACAGCCCAGACATCAGGTGCCTCCCCTCCTCTACTCCCTAATTTGTCTGTGGAAGTGAGATAGATGCATTCAGTGTTTTATTTGTGTGCTTGCATGTGCATGTGAGTGCATGTAGACAATAGGTAAATCTGGGAAACAGCCCCGATGGTGGGGTCTGAACATCCTTACATCATCTCCCAATAAAGAATTAGAGCACTGGTGAGAACCCTGAGTGAGGAAAGGGGCCTTGGAATTTCTAGGTGAAACAGGACCAGGACTGGCTGAAGTGGGAATTGAAAAACTATAGTGAAAAAACCCGGATGGGAAAGTAAGATAGCCCACTCATGACTCCAAGGGTGGGGTAACTGGGCTTCCCCTTTCCTGAGATAGTCTGGCATCCTTAGATTCATGATGGTATCTGTTGCCTGTCGCTCACTCTCCTACTGTGGTATGTGCATGGTGTAAATTCATTATTGCAGCAATTAAGTGATTGCCAATAACTTGGGTTTTCTATGAACACAGGACAGAGGCTGTTCTTTGTGGCTTTTGCTGATGACACATTTGCACGTGCTATACATTGAGACTAGATCCTGGGATGAGATGACCCTTTGAATTAGAAAGGGGTGCAGGCTCATTCTCTTTATGATTATATTAAAATCTCTCTGGCCCAATCCCCAAGCACTCTCATTGTAAAAAACCCAACTCTCAAGCTCAGAAGGGATCTTGAGGCTCACTGGTCCCATTCAGCCATTTGAGCCCTCTTCTAAAGCAGACGATACTATGCTGGGAATGGTTTGACAGAAAGTGCTTTCTAATATCAAACCCAAGTTGGCTTCTCTGGAGATGCTATCACTGGCCAAAGCACTGCCGTTGTGACCCCACAAAGCAGATGGGCGTTTATTATTACACAGCCCGCTTTCAGCATTTGATACCCGCAAGTATTTTTCTGCCCTGTAGTTTCTTCTCCCCAGCTCCCCTACCTGTGGAACTGCGCACTAGATGAGCTGTAAAGGTTCATTCATTCAACAAACACTTATAGAGAGTGAAGCAGGTACCAGACACTGGATTGGGAGCTGGTGACCCAATGTTGAGCAAATACACACGTTGCTGCTTCCAGGGATCTTACAGTCCCTTCACAGGGCCTCCCTTAGAGCCCCCTTCTTCAGCTGCACCCTTCCCATAGGGTGAGGAGTTTGCAGGGTCAAGGATTCATGCCCCTTTTCTAGAACATACTCCAATGACCTAAGACCCAGGAAGTCCTGCCTATTCGGCCATGAGCCTGCTCCTAGAACCTCAAAGGTTCTTTTCTTCAGGTTCAAAGGGAGAGGGGCAAGAGACAGCTTTTTGGAGGTGGTATGAACGGATCTTGGGTAAGCCAGCTGGAGTCCCCACACACGTGTCCAAGGCTCATCATGGTGCAGGATGGGGCCAGCAGTGAAAAAAGAATCAGAGTGGCCTGTAGACTAAGGCCAGCTATCCCCCTTGGCCTGGCCCAGAATTCAGGGGACTCGAACAGTTCTAAATTCAAACCTGTCTTCCAGGATGTATTGAAGGTATATTTGTCAGTACAGGAGGATAAAATGTGTTTTGTTTAATAGTTTGTTAGCTGGATTTATTATGTTTAAATATCTTGGCCTGTGGTATGTGAGCCTCCATCTATAATCTTGCCCTAGGGTCCATGAATGTTAGGGATGGGAGCTATTCTTTGTGGAGACAGATATTAATTAAATGATCATACAAAGAAATGTAAAACTGAACCACAGTGCTAAGAAAAATGATATACCATTTGGTCTCTTCTAAAATGCTCTACTCGATCTCCATTCTCGGGGTTCTCACTGCATATTGGGGTCTCCAGGTTCTCTTGGGCCCTTCAAAGCCCTTCTCTGACTCTCCAAGAATCCAAAACACTGATTAAAATATTCCATGCTATTCTTGCCCCTTCTGAACACAGAGCTCCAGGGAAACGAACCCCAGGAAGAATAAGAGAGACAGACCAAGGTTGTTAATCTCTTCCAGACTCATTCCTGCTTCCCATTAGGTCCAAGACAGGTGTCCCCACCACCACCACCACTGCCATGGTGGATTTCACCGTTGTGCCCACCTCCAGGTGCTCCACAGCTGACCCGACCTGGGAGGTGGTTTCACCTCTTTGTCAAGGTATCCCTGTGTCTCACATCTCTTCTGCTTCCAGCTATCTAAACTCAGCCTAAGTCTATTTCACTTGGTCTGCAACACCAACAGAGAAGCCTTCTCTGACTAATTGGAGGGAAGGGGGTAAATTCCCCCACTCGCCTCCCTGAATAGGCACCCCACATGGCCCAGTCGCTAGTCGCTTTTAAGCATGCATCCCTTTCTTGTACCCGATATTACTGCAATTCACCTGCGGCTCCCTGTCTGTGTATTCTTGATCTCTATCAGCCTCTGTGATGTCTGGGTTAGATTGTGAAACTCCCATGGGGCAGGGCCACATTGGCCCTGGGTGTCCAGACCCTGCTCAGCAGAGCAGCTGGCACAGATAGGCACTTAATGAAGACTTTTGATGATGGAGACAGAGGCACAGTGCTTTGCGCTTAGAGCATCGTGAGAGCACAAGAAACAATCTCCCTCGGCCACCAGACCATAGTCACAGCAGTCCTCCTGCCAGCCTAGAAGCCCGGCACATTTTTCCTTCTAAATGAGGCCGGGGGGACATTCTCTCGTTTCTGAGACGACAACAAAAGCTATTGCAATAACACCGCACTGTGACAGTGCTGCTTTAGCCGTGTTGACTGATCTGATGCTCAGGACAACCTTATGCATTGGGGGCCATCATAATTACCCCAGTTTTACAAAGGAGGAACCCAAGGCACACAGAGACGGTGCAACTTGTTCAGGCCTCAAACTTGGGCCATCTGGTTTCAGAGGCCTCCGCTTACCCACCCTGGTCCGCTCTCCCTCAGAGTGAACTAGTGCAGCTCACTATGGAGAGTGGAGTGTGATTGACTGGGCTTGTCCCACACCCTCATGGGTCCCTGACCCCGGTCCAACCTGAGTGAATGGCTGAGAGGAGGAGAGTGTGTGCTCAGTCAGCTCCCCAGCACAGAGCCAGGTTGGCTTTCCAAGTATTTGTTCACACCTGTCTCTTTCCCTCTTCCTGTCCTCTCTTTCTCCAACGTGCAAAACTAGTTCACACTTAATCCTTTGGACCTGCTATTTCCTCCACCTGGAATACTCCTCCCCCAGACCTGTGCATCACTGGGTCCTTCTCATCATTTAGGTGTCGGCTCAGACGGCACATTCTTCAGCACATGAGTTAGACAAGAACGAGCTCTAAGGTAGACACAGCGACCAGGAGCAGCGGCCCTCTTTCCCTTTCATCACGGCGCTCAACACCACTGGTATCCCTTTCTTTTGTTCTTTTTTTTTTTTTTTGAGGGCATTGTCACTGGCCCTCATATGTGGGATCTGAACCGGGGCCGCTGGCTTCCCAAACCAGCACTTAACCACCACGCCACTTGGCCAGCCCTGGCATCCCTTTCTTTATCTACTGGTTTATTTGTCTATTTCTGCATCTCCTCTAGATTGTCCAATTCGGGTGAGCAGAGAGCTCATCTGCTTTGTTCACTCCTGGATACTCAGTGCCCGGAACAGCTTCTGGCGCACTGTGGATACCCGATACATACTTGCTAAATGCATGCATGCATGAATGGATGCAAAGGCTTTCGTAGACATGTGGAACCAGCTGGATGCTTCAGTGTCCCCTCAGCGCATGCATTAGAAGCCCCTGGCAGGAAGAGAGCACATCTTCACTGTTGGCACTCTTTTAGCCCCTGAGCAGTGGCAAATGGCTGGGAGCTGTTCGGTTCCTTTGTTTGGACAGGGAGAAAACCAAGATGCTCAGCCCCAGAGACTACAGATTGTCTACGCTCCGGTCAGGGCCACGTGTGGACAGCTGCTGGACAGCTCTCTCTCTGAACAGAAACCAAGATACTGAAACCTCAGGTTCTCTCTCCCATCCCCCTGTCCCTCTCTCCCTCTCTAGAAAGTTTTCCCTATCTCCTCCCCCTTTGTCTCCCTTCCTCATTGAAATGCGGTGGAGAAAAATGAGCAAAAGTGGGGAAATGTGTTGCCCACATCTAACCCACATAACTCTTATTGCTTCTATAACCCTGTCTCATTATAACCGCCTGGCTCTTACACAGATAAAGCAAACCCCCAAATATAATAATCGTATGCAGGAAGTGCTTGATTTGGTCCAGTCCTAATGCCGACACAATATCCTTTTTCTCCCACATAGAGCCCATTTCTTTACAGGTGTTAGCTTTTTCTTTTCAGTGCTTTATTATGACACATCACGAAAATAAGGAAAAAGAATAAGGAACAAGAAGAGAAAGCTCATAACCTCCTACCAAACCCTGTATCACAGGAGGGTGTTTCACAGTATCCCTAATGATCACATTCTCTTTCTTTTTTTTAACAAAATACTGCTTTTCCATGATCTAAATACATACCATTATATATGAATCCCTTTCAAGGCATTTTCATGCTCATTAGCCCCTAGATCTTCCAAACATGTATAAGGAAAGGACAGGGACCGAAAAGATGGCTCAAATGCACAGAAGTTGGAAAAGGGGCCCAGAGGCATAAAACAATTCTCAGTTCACACAGTAGGTGAAATACCATCCAGAATGAACAGGCCCCTGTTCTCTACAGACGAGGGTGCTCTTGCCAGAAGCCACCCTCCCAGCAGGCCCTGTGACACGCAGTCCTGAACCGGTCCATATGGGAGAAAGAAGAAGTAGTTTCAGAATTTCAGAAGCTACATAATTCCTCCTTTTGGAACAGATGAGGCTCCTGATTGGGGCAAGATGCTGATGAGGCGCACTTCACTCTTTCTCTCAGCCAAGCCACTCCCCCTTCTATCTCTGTAGGAGGCCCAGGACCAGAAGTGAAGAAAGGGGCTGGCCAAGTGGCTCAGTTGGTTAAGAGCTTGCTCAAGAGTGCGAGCTCTGAGCAACAGGGTTTCTGGTTTGATTCCTGGCCTGAGCTGAGCTGCCACTGAGCTGCTAACAGGTGGCAGGATGGCTCAGCTAAAAAAAAAAAAAAAAAAAAAAAAAAGAGAAAGGCTGAAAGAAGGGCACTGAGCAGGGACCCTGGACCTTCTCACCTAACAGGACAATGCTTCATCTGAGACTTCAGGCAATCTTCGTCACTAGAAGGAGGAATACAGCCCTCAGCCTCTCCGAGACATTTATTCACACTGAGATCTGCATCACCTCCCCCTCATGATGTCCAGGCTGTGACCCCAGTCATCATCTGCCCCTGAAGTGCTTTCCCCATTCAGAACAGAGGTAAAATGAATGAAAATGTCAGCTAAGCCTGCCTCTCACAGAGCAAGCCCTCAACAAGAACCAGGGCCACCCAGGAACACCAGCAATGGTATCCTGCTGCACTGCCATCTGTGAAAGGAGCACCCAGAAGTCCTTCTTCCACTTCTGGGAAGCCAGTAAAGAAGTGGCTGATGTCACTATGCCCAGGGTGCAACTGAATGTTCTTTCTCCAGCATCACTAACTAGATCAGATTTTCAGGTGAACCTTTACCACCTAGAATTCTGTGGAAAGTGCTGCCACAATTTATGACCCTAGAGGAATGTGCACATACTATCCATCATTGCAGACACTAGCTTGGAAGGGGAACTTGAAGGGGTTGGGTGAATATGTCTGTGAAAGTCTGAATGAATGGGGTAGGGAGAGCCCTCAGACTTGGGAAGGCTCTGGTCCATGAGGTACTTGCCATCCCCTATCCTGGATGGTGAGAGTTAAAGAGACATTCTAAGTTGATGTGCTGCAGGCCTGAGAAGGCGAATAGATATCACAAGATTCCCTGTTAGCTTCTCTGTATCCCTTAAACTCACTTTCATCCTGCTTACCTACTGCTTTCAACCTAAGAAAAACTCGAGTGTGCCACGAAATGTGTTAGCCAACTGTGTAGCCTAGAATCTCTTTCCATTTCCTCTGCAGTGACTAAAACACACTGTGAGGATGCAATATACTATGGGAGGGGGTAGCCTCAAAGTAAAAGACCAGGCACAGGCTTGTTGGGTTTCAGTCTGTGAGAACAGGGAAAGAGGACAAGACCTCTGCACCCTTTCAGAGAGGGAAGAAGTCTGAACGTGGGACTGAAGATGGACTGGGGAAAATGTCACTAACAGCAAATCAGATGAAAGCATGTCTCAGCAACAAGCATGAATATACCACCAAGTTTCTTCATTTCATTACTTCTGAGTTCTGGATCTTCTAGTCTGAGGACACTCAAGGAATTTTTGCATGCAATGGAAGATACTAGCATTGGAAGGAAAATGCAAACCCTGGAGTACAACTGAGCCACCTCACCAGAAACCAGGTACCTCTTGACTTAAATACAAGAAACATCATTGTGGAGCCCTTAAAACTTATAGTCCTCACTTTAGAGGCAACATAACGGTTCCCCAGGGTGAGTAGGCGAGGTGCGATCTGCAAGACCTGGAGATGCCGCGAGGAAGCAGGGAAAGGGGAAAAGGGTCTCACCTGTTCTGGCCCCTGGAAGCAGATGCGACAGAGCGGGGTCCGCATGCCACTGTCCAGGCTGCTGCCCAGCGAGTAGCGATCCTCAGCCTTCCCCTTACAGAAATCATCTGAGGAGGCACTGCTGAGCAGCGAGGCAGGTGGCTCTGTGGCTGGGCCACCCCAGTCATTGTCCACAGAAGAAGGCGGCAAAGGTGGTGGAGGTGGCAGAGGGGTCTCCCTGCCCACCCTGTCTCCAGGGCCCCTCCAGCCTGCCCACCCCCCGGCCCCCAGAGCCGGAAGGGTGTTGTTGTTGGCTGTCAAACCAAGGGGCTGAGGGTCGCCGTGCATGGGCAGGGGCGCTGGAGGGGGGCGCCGTAGTAGGAAAACCTTCAGGTCATTGAAGAGCATGCGGCAGCGGCACTTGAGAAGACCCTGGTGGCGCAACATCTGGGGAGCCGGGGTGCACAGTCCACAGCGGTACCAGGCACAGCAGTAGCAGCAGCACCACCACCAGAGCAGCCAGCTCAGGGGCATCAGCATGTGCCCAGTGGAAGCAGACAGCCCAGGAGAGACAGCTGGAGTCTTTGCAGAAGAAGAGAGGATGGTTTGGGGGGCTTCCAGATCGTATCTGTGTTATGGGGGGAGTCTGCCTTCTCACTGGCACCTTTTATACTCCCTCCAAGTAGCAAAACTGCCTCAGGACTGAGGACTGCAAGTCACGAATTCTGAACTTCACCTGGAAAGCTCAATAAAAGAAAAGGTTTCTTGCCCTCCACCCCCACTCCTTCCCCAACCTCAGGCTGTGCTCAGGATGCCTCCTTTTTGCCTTTGACCTGGGGGCACCAGTAGGGGCAGGAGAATTTTTAAAATGTTGAAGATGGGCTCTTCGGGCCTTTAGATGAAGGTCTGTCTAATTGTTAGAAAGTTCCTCCTGGAGAGGATTATTGGGTTGCTCTCAAATTACGAGGCTGTGGGAAATCTCTTTTTCTTTTATATGAAAGAGTGGGGAAGATTATAAATCAAATTTGGAGTGAACTGAGCTGGGGCTTAGGGCAAATTAGCTCAGTGAAGAATTGAGGACTGCGCCTTCAAACGAGAAAAGCTTGTTTTCCTCAAGTAGCAAGAGATTGGTTGGGGTGGGGGGCAGGTAAAGTGGTGGGTAGAAGAGGTTGTGAGAGGTTTTAATTCTCCTGGGCAGAAAACTGGGGCAATGAACCCCCAGAAGCACCAGAGTTGCTTTTAAGAGAGCAGGAGGACGGGGCGGGAAGGATTGCAGGTGAAATTGGGCAAAGGGCTTGTGCTTTGCCTCTGCAGCCAAAGGGCTACACCGAAGAGGGGAAAGCCAATTAGGAGAATAAGGTGGGGGAAATAAGGGACGGGGGGGGGAGGAGGAAAGAAAGGGGAATACGGAAGATATTTTAACGTTTGCAGGGCCGCCTCCTTCCTGAGCATTAAGATCCTGGCTAGAGGAAGGGTGTGTGTGTAGGGGGGGCGGGGGCAGAGAAAAGGAGTAGAGCAGAGGGGAGTGTAGGAAGGGACGGAGGAAGGAGAAGTTACATAGCATCAGCCCCCAGCCCAACCCTGCGGCAGTCAGTATATCCGCGGCCCCCTCCCCTTGGCTCCATCAAAGGTCTCTTCGGGCGAGGGGCAAGGGCCCAGAGAAGGGCGGGTCCGGGCGGGCGAGTGACCTCGCGTTCTCCTCCTGCACCGCTGGGCTGTTGTCGCCCTTGTCGTCAGGCTCCGGGTCTGCCGGCGGCCGCCGCTGCTGCTGTGGAGACGGTGGCGACTGCTGGTCTGCGTCCGGGTGTCTCCGGGGCGGGGGCTGCTCCGGCTCGTCCTCTGGCTGCTGCTCGCCGTCCAGCGCGGCCGTGACTCCAGGCTTCATGATCCTCCTCCTCCTTCTCCTTCCCGGGGGGCTGGCCCTGAGCCCCCGCGCCGGGGCACCGCTGCCATGCAACCAGAGGCGAGGCAGGCGTAGGGGTGGGGGTAATAAAAAAAGAAACGATACTAGTGGAAGAATAATAATTCGGCTCCCCAATAATCAGGAAAGAGTGCTTCTGGGTGGGCGGGGGCGGAAAAGGGCGGCTGCCGGGTGGTCACGGCAGCTCTGTCCCCGCTCTCCCCACCAAGGGCGGCCTCGGAGGGCTCTCCGCGCCCCCGCCCCGCCACTCCCTCCTCTCCGCCGCCTCTGGCTGGCTGGGCTCGCTGTTGCTGCCTCTCCTCGCAGATTCAACGAGGTACGACTTGTTTGCGGTGCCAGTTGAAGGTGGGCAGGAGGAAACGAAACTGTGGCCGAGGTGGGATGCAGCCAGCACTTGGTTCCGGCTCGGTCCTCGCGACTCCCCAAACCCGTGTATAAATATAGCTCTTCTAAAAGGCGAAGGGAAGCAAATCAGATTCTCGGCTTCTGCCAGGTGTTGTCTCGTCTCCTGCCGTTGCTCAGCACCCGCCGCCGCCACTGCTGCCCCGGGAGGGGGTGCTGGGAGGGAGGTGGCGTGGGCTGTGAGCTGACCGTCCGAGGACTGGAAACAAGGTTCCCGGAGCGGCGAAAGCTCTCCTCTGTCTCCGCCGCCGCCGCTGCATTCAGCACCCCGGGCTAGTGGACAGCTCCCACCCAGACCCCCCGCGCGTCACGCAAGTGGGGGCCTGACGCAGACGCCGCGGAGGGATGGAGGAGGGAAGCGGTATGAGAGGGAAAGACACGGGAGGGAGAAGGCGCCAAAGGAGGGGAGACGAACTGGGCGAGGGTAGGGGCTGGGGAGGGACCCAGGGAAAGAGAAGGGAGGGGATTTAGGAAGGAAGGGAGGAGGAAGTAAAGTGGAGGAAGAGGGAGGAAGGCACGTGGGGTGGAAGGGCGCAATTCAGGGAGTGACGCGTGCCTTTTCCCCCAGCTGGAAAGTATCAATGGATAGTGCGGTTGTGGAATTTCTTCCCAGTGTACACTATCACCGCCCCCCTCAACGCACATACACAGACTTCTACATCTGACCCACAGTCCATTTCCCTGCCCGTAGAAACATTCTAAGCAGATAGTCATCGGCAAGCTTTGGAAGAGATCAAATTTTATGATTCTCCCACTGACGCTGGGGCTTGGTGGAGACTAAGCCTTTCATGACTAGGAACTCATGAGAAAGAAATGTTTCAAACAAGGAGTGGAATGCTAGTACCGTTGTTGCCACTTTCTTCTAGACTTTAAGTTCCATGGAGCAGAGATGTTTTATTTTGGGTCCATTTTGACCCCACGATCCTACGTCAGTAATGGCATGAAGTCGAGGCTCAGTACATATTTGTGGAATGGGTTATGACCATCACCACAGTTATCATTCCTCCAGGTCGTTGTGAACCATAAGAATCCAGAGCAACATGACGCCCCATCTTAACCAGTATCTCCAGCCTCTCACTGAGCCACTGACAAGAGATCATTTGAAATGGATTTTAATTTCCTCTCCTGTTTCTGCTTCTGACTCATACCACCCTACCCCATTCTTCTCAAGGAGATTTGAGTGAGCAGAAAAGTAGGAAATTAGTAGAAAATTAGTCCCCAAATGTGAAGAACAAGAACAAGAAGAAAGCTTAAAGTGGCCTGTACAAATACTGTGTTTGTAACACCACTTTCTAGCCTTTCCTCATAAGCACTCTCTCTCTCTCTCTCTCTCTCTCTCTCTCTCTCTCTCTCTCTCTCTCTCTCACACACACACACACACACACACACACACACACACACACACACACACCCCTCCAGGGTCATAGACCCAATGAGTCATCCACACAGCTGTGGTAATGTCTTTAGAAATGGTGGGCCTATAGACAGAGTAGCATGCAAAATACCTCACCAAAATATCATTGGCATTAACTTCAGCACTATGAATCATAAGAAAACTACCCCTTTGCTGCCATCTCCTTGAATGATTCATTCCTAAAAGCTCTAAGGAAAAAGGACCTAAGTCAAGGGCTTGTTCAACCTAGTGTGGCTGCTTGTTTGAATCATGTCTCAGCACCCAACAAGGCTGCTGAGACCTGGCCCAAATGAGTAATTTGAAGATGACATTGATGCTGTTAATAACTACAAAATAATATGTACGGTACTGGTATCAGTATGACCACTGTGCTACAAAAGCGAATTTCTTTGTTTTAAACAAAAAAATCTAAAATTTTCCTTCCAATGCTAGAAAATTTTCTGTGCTCCACATCACCCTGGGCCTGTCTCTGACATTGTGCAAATCACACTCTATGATAATGGTCTCATGGTATATTCATCCCCCTTTACAAGACCCAAAGCTCCTTGAAAGTCGGGACCAGTATTTATATTTGTATCATCTGGTGAGTGATCAAGAAAATGAACATTGAATGAATGAGTGGATGAGTGAGTGGCTTTTTGTTTCAATGAAGCTACCATATTTCTTCCCTTCAAGCTACACACATACATGTGAGTGCTCTCATGCATGACTGAATATCTGCTTTACCTAAAATTGAGTATCAGGGTTTCATGCTCATAAAACACTAGTTCCAAGTGTATCATGCAAGTAAATGGGGATGGGGGATAGAAAAATCATATAAACCATATTCGGAGTCACAGAAAAAGGTAATATCCATAAGAGAACTCTTTTTCCCAACGCTTCCACTGAAAGCAAGCACATTTCTAGAAACAGACAGCTGCTAAAGCAACAACAGAACTGTCTTCAAAAAGACTGAAAGGCTTGAGAGTTCTGTTTTGAATATAATGTAAATCCTGCAAAGCACCTCACTCAGTTAGATTCTCCTTATGCTGATGATAAAACAGCAGTTGTGAGCCCCAAGAGTAAATGACACAATAGAGAAAATGTTAAATCAATGGGTCTCCATTTAAGCATTCTAAAAATATTTACTGAACACTAATCATAAGCAAGGCATTGTGTTGGAAGATGTGGGGTACACAAAAATGAATTAGTTGCAATTACATCCTCAAGGGTCCAGTACTATAAATATACACATAATCATAATAGAAGGTATAAAATAATAAATGCTACAAAGGTACACAAAGTTTGGGGAGTGTTTAGAATAAGATGGTAATTAATGCTTACAGCTTGGCAGCAATCAGGAGAGGTGGGGGAAGGGAAAGATGCCAAAACTCCAGGAAAGCCTTTTTCAAGAAGTGACATTTGAACTGAGTTAAAATATGTAGAGTTCAGATGAGGGAAGCATATTTCTGGCAATGGGCATGCTGAATACTTTAGTGCTTCCATTTGATTGGAGTGGAAGGTACTTGAAGGTAAGTAGCTGGAAGTGAAGTCAGAAAGGTAGGCTGGAGCCAAATGGTAGAAGGCCCTGACCACCACTCTGGGAGAAGATTTATTCATTGACCAGGTACTTGTGTTAATGGTTTTAAAGATTTGGAGCTGAAGGTGAAGGGCAGAAATAAACTTTATCTCTAAGCAGGTTAATTAACTGGATAGGATTTCATTGCTAACAGGTGAGAAGCAATCAATATTTTTCATTTCACACCAGAAAGTTCTCAGCTCCTTAATAGATTTATTCTCTTAAACAAGGTTGTTTTCAGATATATTTCATTACTTACAGAAACATCGGGGTCATGTAAATTAGAAGAGTAAAGCAATGAGAGGCTCCAAGGAATAGTTCTCAGGAAGAAATATTAGTAGATAGAGAGTTTCAGAAAAGACTTATAATGGAGACCATTGCACTTGTTTTTCCAACCAGGGGAGCCCTAGAAAGATCCCATGCTAGCAGCAATTAGCTATTGTTTCTTCTTTACTGAGACAGAGATTATTCAAGCTAGAAGGTATTTTCCAGAGGTTAACTTAAGAAAAAACGAGGTCCAGAAAGATTAGGTGGCACTGTGCCTAAGATCCCCCAGGAAAGTGTCAGATAAGAGCTAGAACTTATACATCTTCTAATCCTCAATACAGCTTGCTTCCCATTCTATTACAGTTGCCTCTCTTCAAATATATAGTTCCTCAATAATAATTGCAGAATTACTGTTCTTTTTGAAGTTATTAATAGCTAACATGTATGAAGCCACACATCTTTTTCATATATACTTAGAAACAACTGGGCACTTACTAAAAATAGAAATTTTAAAGTGGCACCCCAAGTTTAATGAATAATAATTTCTTGGGGAGCAACCTGGAAATCTGCATTTTAACATGTGCCTTGCCCAAGTGATTTTTTTTTTTTTGACCCTTGAAACTTCTTAGTTGGTAGGTATTTTCGACATGTTTTTGGATTAAACAAACAAACAAACAAACAAAACCCCTGAGGCTCAGAGAAACTAAGGTTATATATAGTTGGTGAACACCAAAGTTCACCAAAAAGTAATTAAAGCCTCTCTCAAACTAAAGTCTGTTCTTACAATGCAACATGGCCTTTTAAATTACATTTCCAAGTATCACATAGAATCCTCACACAATTTTTATCTGTTTGCAACATGTGTACTGTGTGTGTTATCTGTGTGCTATGTCAAAAGATTGTTCAAAATTCAGAGTAAAGCGTGGTGGCAGCTTCTAAAAGGGCTCCCAATGATCCCTGCCTTGTGATATCCACGCCTTTGTGTTATCCTCTCCTTTTGAGTGTGGGCTGGACCGAGTGACTTGTTTCTAATAAATAGAATACAGCAAAAGTGATGGGATGTCCCCTCAGAGGTCAGGTTACAAAAGACTGTGGCTTCCCTCTTGTTCTCACTCTCTCTCTGACTGCTCACTTGCTCACTCTGATGGACATCAGACACCATGTTGTGAGCTGCACAGTGGAGAAGCCCAAGTGACAAGGAACTGAGGGCAGCCTCCAGCCAACAGCCAGTGAGGAACCAAGGCCTGTAGTCCAATAGCCCGTGAGGAACTAAATCTTGCCAATCACCATGTAAGTGAGCTTGGAAACGAATCCTTCCCCAGTTGAGCCTTGAGGTGACTGCGGCCCTAGCCGACATCTGGATTGCAGCCTCATGACAGAACCTGGGCCAGAGGACCCACCTAAACTTGTGCCTGCATTTCTGACCTACAGAAACTATGAGATAAGGGTAGTTATTTTAAGGCCTCTGTACACTCTCACAGACCCCAGCCCCAACACACATACATAGAGATACCTACCACTCAACCGAAAAAGTCCATTTAACAGCATGTAAGCAGTTTGAAAAGATATCCATCTGCAAGTCTTGGAAGAGGTAAAGTTTTGGGAATCGCTCATTGAATCTGCATACGTGGTAAAGTGTCAGCCCCTTATGACTAAGAACTCATGAGAAGAAAATGCTTCAAACAAAGAGGGAGATGCTAGTATTTCCTTTTCTAGAATTTAAGTGCCATGGGGCAGGGATATTTTTAATTTTGGGCGTCCATTTTGACCTTAAGTGCCTAGGTCAGTAATAGCATGAAGTAGGTACTCAATACATAGTTGTTAAATGGATTATGACCATCACCACCATCACCACAGTTATCATTCATCCAAGTCATTGACCTCTTCCAATTGCAGACCATAAGAAACTAGAGCAATATGACAGTCTAATCTTAACCAGTATCCCAGCCTCCTCCCTATCCAAGCATTTCACTGAGCCACTAATGTGGGGTAATTTTTATTTTTTTTAAATTAGTTTCAGGTGCACCAAACAATGTAATAGACTAATAAGGGGTAATTTGAAATGGATTTTAATTTCCTCTCTTATTTCTGCTACTGACTCATGTCACTCTACCACATCCTTCTCAAAGAGTTTCTAGTGAGCAGAAGAGTACTGTGTTTTGGGGCAATTGTTACACAGCAATTGGTGATTCATTCACCATGGCACTGAGAACATCAGTCATTGTGCCCATGCGTTCTGTGCCCCAAGGTACTCGACTCGGACCTCAGACAGAGTTGGATTGTTCACAAGACAACGCGAGTGTAAATGTGAGTGCTCACCAAGGGAAAGAAGTGTTTTGGTATGTTTAATCCGTGGGCTGCATTCTAGATGTAGGAGGGCTCCTTTCAAGTCTGTGTGCCTTAAAGATCACCTTGGGTACTTGTTAAAAGTACAGATTTCCCGGTAGATTCTTACCTCCAGAAAGTCTGACTTATCATGGGATTTGGGATATATATATTTTTGTCTAGTCCCTTGGGTGATTTTGAAACTGATGACACTCAGACTCTGCCATGGAGAACACTGGCTTAGAAGATACAGTTCAAAGCCAGGACCCCACCCTCTAGTCATCGTCTATCACAGGAGCAGGGCTGGCCATTCCCCTGCTATGAATTGATATTCTTCTCCAGACACAAGTGAGTAAAGAGCGAGTTCCAAATCAATATCAAAAAGAGGCAACATAGTGACATGGAAAAGATGCAGAGATGAGATCTGTGTGTTCACCACTGGAGTTGGGACCTTCCTGGTGATAGGGATTCAGTAGGGAACAAGACAGATGAAGGGTTTGCTCTCACAAAATTCAGATCCTAATGTGGAAAACAGATAGGTGAGCAAATAAAGAAGCTAATTTCATATGGTGATAAGTGCTGTAAAGAAACAGAACAGGGGTACCGTGATCGGGAATGACCCACTTAGCACATGTGCTGACTGGAAGGAAATAGGGGTGAGGAAAGGCAAAATAGAACTTTTATTGTGTTTTAGAGTGTTAAGAAATGGGAAATGTGATGCTATTTATTACTGCAGCATACGTTAACCATTCCAAGAATGGAAACAGAATCTTGGGTTATATAAACAGCTTGGCCGATAATCACTTGCATGACTTCAGTGATTGGTTACAATCTGGGCCTCAGTTTCCCAGGCTGTAAAATGTTTGTTTGGGATTAGAAGAGCAATGTGGTTCGTGCTAGCTGCACCGTTCTGTGAAATACACTCCAGTTGCCTGAATTCGAGCCAAACTCTTAAATGTGAGTGGAAAATAAGCCTCTGGTTTCCCTCGCACTGTAAGCCTTGGTCACTTGATAGCCACTCAGCACTTCCTCTTCCTCCCTAAGGCTCCTGACTGGTACCTGAAACTACCTGCATGGCCTCCTCGCTCTGCCACATCCTCAGCCCAGAGACATCGGTTGGGGTTTTCAGTTTGGAGATGCTCCTAGAGGGGAATGACGGGCCAGCCTGCCCTGAGTCAGCCACAGCCCTGCTGCCCACCTCCTCTACCCATAACTGTGCAGGCTCCTCTGAGCTCTTTTTTTCTGGGAAGGCAAATGGTATTATTAAATATTTAAAAAGCCTGCAATGAGGCAGTGGACATGAAAGACAGAATCGGCTTCTCAGTTGTGCTGAGAGGGCAATTGCCTGCTCAGAGTCAGGTTGGGAGAAGGGGAAGATGGTCTCAGCTGAGGATTCCCCAGGCTCTTCTAAATGTGCCCCTGAAATGCCCAGCCCACATCTGGTCCCAAAACATGAGGCCCTTTTGCTTTTCAAGGGGGCACAGCACTCCGCTGACCACTCCTCTTTGGTAACACATCTTCTCGATCCAGGGACATGTGACTAATCATAGAAATTTAGGTGTCTTCGATGCATATGTACACATATGTGTACATACTTATTCCTAAATAGAAATGTAATCTGTATTTATATCACAAAATCCTTCAGTTCATGTGTGTATATTGATACCCACGCCCTACAAACTTCAGCCATGTGCACGTAACCCATTTTCCCAGAGAGCCTACTTAATGCAACATGGCTTTAAAAAGAGCCTATGTTAAATGGCTACCCAATGTGTACATGTAGATAGATAGCCAGACAGATAGAAATATTGATTTTTAGATACATACCTAGCAATAACAAAAGCTTGAATTTACATACCCTCCTTCTCCTGGGAAATTCACAGGTTATGTCAAGTCTCCCCTACGTGGAAAGCATAGAAGTTTATCTGTGTATGCCATATAACGTGGAATTAGTATAAATACAAAGAAAGATGTATAGCATCTTGGTTTTATGCCCTTGTACCTCAGACACTCTGAGCATCTGAATTCACACACCCTCCAAAATAGGGGAGACTTGGGTTCTATGAATTACAGCAAGATGTGTGTAATATCATCCACATGCATGCTGTATCACCATGTTCTAAATAATCCTTTCTGAGTTGTACCTACACTTCCTGCAATGTTCATCAGTTCTACCTTTTCAGATTCATATAGTTATAGATATGGAGAGCTGGTTCATGAGTATATAACTGTGTGAAAATCCATTAAGCTATCCACTTAAGATCTGTGCGCTTTACTGGGTGTAAGTGAATACCTCGATATAAAAACACAGGAAAACACAAAGTTGCCTCTTGAAATCCAAGATACAATCCCATAAACCAAATTTGAAAAAAAAAAAAAGGTGTGTGTGTGTGTGGGGGCGGGGTAGTTAGTATGTTGGTGTGTCTCAGAACTTTTTTATTTTTTTATTTTTTTTGAGGGCAGTATCACTGGCCCTCATATATGGGACCGAACTGGGGCCGCTGGCTTCCCAAGCCAGCACTTAACCACCGCGCCACTTGGCCCGGCCCTTTCAGAACTTTTTTAGTACAAACGGGGTGGGCACTGAGTCCGGATTCTGACAGTTCATGGTTAGGTGACCGTAGCCACATTCCTTAGCCTCTCTGTGCCTGTTTCCTCATCTGCAAACGAAATACAGCCAGCCTTGTAGGGTGACATAAAGATTAAACGAGGAAATTAGTGTAAAGCCCTTCACGTGGTGTCTGGCACACAGGTAACCCTCAGTAACAGAGGGTGGGGACCTCAGCTCCTCTGGGAGTCACTTTATGTGCCGCAGAATCATTTGTGTGTCACAAACTCTGCCCCCAAATCATCTACAAAAGCAAAAAAACAAACAAAAATGTAAATATAATCAGAGACCTAACTAATGATTTTTCATGTGCTGCTTATCCAATCCCATCCACAACAGCCAAACAGACTTTGGTGTTCAAATCCCCAGCTAGACACCGCGCTTTCTGCCTCAGCAAACAACACAACCTCTTTCCATGACCAGAGCCCCTACCTAACATGCAGTCACATCTCTGCTCTCCTCTCCTCATCTTCAGACTTCACTTCTCAGTCCTGGTCCTGAATCTCCCCTTTATCTACACCCCTGCAAGTATACACCCCAGAAAAACTAGCCCGCCCAGCATCCCCTTCTAATCCACTGATGTGGGGAATGCATGTGTGAGTGGGCTGTGTGACTGTGTGTCTGTGGAATGAAAAAAGCAGGGGGTTTCTAGTAAGAAAGGCCTGGATATAGAGTATAGGCATGCCCCTTACTGCAAATGACTTGACCTCTCTGAACCTTGGTTTCCTTATCTAGAAAATGGGACCCTTAGCGGGTGATGGTGAAGTGGAATGAGAGCACAGATACCAAGGAAGTGCCCAGCACAGAGCCAGACGTTAATTCCACTGAAGAGAAACGTGACTAGTGGTAAGCAAGGAGCTTGCTGCAAATTCCTTGCTTGGGAAAATGTTTGCGGTTTTGTTGGGCAGGATAACTCCTTATTAACTGAAGTGAGAACCTATGCCTTCTTGGGAATTATCTTCTCTGAACAATTTCATTGAGAGTTGGTTCTAGCTGGGGCTGGCAATATTTGTGCAATTCGCACATACTCGTGAAATTCAAGAACATTACCTCTTACTGACAGACCATAATGACTGCAATAAACAGGGAAGCCTCTGTTCTAATAAACAAGTAATTATAGTTGACAATAAATGTGTAAACATAATGCTAATTAGCAAATCTTCTCGTAGCTGTTCCCATTTTGGGGACCCATGTACAGATGCTTGGGAATATGGGTTAGACCAAGCGCTGTGCTCTTATCCATAGGTATAGGAGGAATAGGTGGGCGGTAGGTGCCACATCCTTTGTCAATCTTTTTTTTTTTTCAATAGGAAGTATTATCTTCTTCAGTAAAGAAAATGAGGTCGTTTAGCACCTTGGTTTCCCATGCAATCCCTTTAAACTCAAGTTTCCTAGTAACCTTGGGGGACTGTGATTTATTACACAAAATGTCTTCAAATAGGGAGACACTGGCCTCATTACCTGGGTTCTTTCCAACTTAGATACAAATATGTGGCCTGTCGGTCCTTGGGATTTGGGAGTAATGGGTGATGGAAGACTGAAAGGAGAAGGTGGTTAAGATGAATAAACCATCTTAAACCAACAAATTGTTTTTATTGAACCATGAAAGAGATAAGCCACACAGGGAGCTTTGAGCCAAATGAAGATTCCATCCTGCTTCCAAGCAGAAGGACCATAGCTTGGAGCTTCTCTTCCAAAGCAGAGAGCATTCTCATTTCTGCTTCCATAGAGATGGGCTGCAAAATTATTTTCCATGAAGAGCAGCCACAGTTAACTCCCTGGCCATGAACAACAATCCTGGAGGCCCTAACTACAAAGTTTTCTAAAGAATCCTCTTTTTCATTTTTTTCTTTATTTTTTTCTTATTGATATAGTGAGCAAAGGAAAGATAGGTATGATTTTCTACCAATCTCTTTCTTAGCTCTTTTATTTCTCTAGTAAGAGTCCTCATGTATATCATTTTTCTTTCTGAGGTCCTCTTTCAAGGCCTTAGGTTTTTTCAAGGCCACAGCTTTATCTAAGAGGCCTTCTTGGTAATGAGCCAGGGAGAAGTAGTATTGTCCAGTGCTTCAGGACACTGTTTCATTCAAAAATATTTGGTTTTTGGGGGATGACCAGTTAGCGCAGTTGGTTAGAGTGGTGCGGATAACACCAAGGTTGCCAGTTTGACCCCCACATGGGTCACTATGAGCTGCACCCTCCCTAAAAGAGTCAACCATGCCATTGTAGCATGAAAGCTATATATATATATATATATATATATTTGGTTTTGACCCCAGCTCCTCTATTATATAAGTTAGGATAGGTTAGGTTATGCTATAATAACAAAAACACTACATTTTCCATTTCTTGACACAATACCAGTTTATTTTGCCTTTCCACCAAGTCAGTGCAGGTCTGAGTGACTCTAGAAGGCAGCTGCCTTTGTGTAGGGGCTCAAGTCCAAGCTGCTTGAATCTTATGTCCCCCACCACCACCATTTTAATGTGTGCTCATGTGACTGCAGGGGCAGAGGAATCAAACATTGATGATCACATGCCAGCTCTGAAATGTGTCAGCCCAGGAGTACCTTGTCATTGGAGGTCACAACCCATTGGCAACACTAGTCACAGACTCTCTCCAATTACAAAGAGAGACAGGAAATATAGTTTTCCATGTACCCAGGAGGGAGAAGAGAACCAGAAATATTGGTGACCAGTGGTATTAATCACCATAGCCACATACCAGCTGTTTGATATTAAGCAAGTTACTCTGAGCTTCAGTTCCCTCTTCTATAAAATGGGGAAAGCAGTAGCATTTAACTCATAAGTTTCTTGTATAGATTAAATAAGATAATGCATATAAAGTTAGTGGCACACTTTATACATTTTACAAGTGTTCAAGAAATGGGAGTCACCCTTATTAAATACAGCCCGGTACACACACTTTCTAGTTGCTTAGACAATAGAGAAAATAGGTTGGCAGGGATTGGAAGAAAAGAGGGAGAATAATGCTTGAATCCATCATTTTAACTTTTAGTCTTCCCAAGAAGGCTGGGTCCTAAGAAACAAGTGTGAGTAGCTATTCTTTAGGCTCATGAAACATTGGGTGTGATCAAGGCTTGTGATTCCCT
Source organism: Aselliscus stoliczkanus (assembly GCA_033961575.1). NCBI lineage: Eukaryota > Metazoa > Chordata > Mammalia > Chiroptera > Hipposideridae > Aselliscus > Aselliscus stoliczkanus. The sequence goes on from CM066731.1 coordinate 158,624,386, forward strand.
GGTATGGGAATCTAGCAAGAGTGGATCTTGCCGGGAGCCGACATCTGACAAGGCCACATTGCCCTGCTCAGCACTGGATGTTTGGAGTGCTGCCTTATGGTTGGTCATGTAATATCTCCTGCCTCTATGAACCCATGTGCCTTTCCTTTAGGAGACAATATATTCACTGCATTTGTGACAAGTTCTTGTGGTACCCTGATGATAGCTGGTTGTGTAAGCCAGAGACGGGGCAAGATTTCCTAAAGAAAAGGAAACTCCCTAAAACAGGCTACAACCCGAGGGGACCCCTGAACTGAGATATTGGGGACTCAAACCCCTTGGAAACTGAGGCACAGACCTCTGACAACATAGGCCACGAAGCCTGCCTGTGGCCTAAGGGCCCTGCTGTGAATAGTCTCCTTGAAGATTAAAGGTCTTTAGGCCATGAGAGTTCCGGTAAGAGGCAGCTCCTCCCTGACCATAGGGTATGTTAATTAACAACTTTGTTTAAATTCTTTAACAGATACTGAAGCTTTGACTGAGAAACAGATGTAGTCCTCCTAGGACAAAAGATGTTAAGTATTATATTTACATAGAAATAAATTTTAGATGGTTTTACCCTAAGCACAGCCACTCCTAGTCCTTTTAGTATAGCCCTGTGAGTCTAGCTGCTGGAATTTGGGATAATGGCTAGGTAGTCATGGTAACCACTCTTTAGGCGATAGGTAGAGATAAGTAAAGACTGAGTAAATCCTGGGAACTAGAAACCACCAAACTCATGTGATTGAGACAATGGTCAAGTATCCCTATAAAATGAACATACTCTGGCAATAAAGTGTGACACTTTTTTCTCTTTCTCTTTAACTCCCCGGTGTCTCCACTGTCTCCCTTCTTTATTTTCCTCCCCCGCCGACGCCGTCTCCACCTGAGGGAAACCCTGGTCAGTGGAGGCTGGTCCCCCGCAGGATCTTGTACCTGTCACCTGCCTATTGTTTCAGCCAGGATCCTTGGGGGGACTAGACAACATCCTCAGAGATTCTCTAATGAAGGTACTATATACAAATGTGTAGGTAAGAGTGAGGGAACAAATGGGAAGTGTTGAGGCATCCAAGAAGGTAACATCATGGAGTTAATGCCACCTTTAAGTCTGAAGAAGCAAGGAGAGAGGTGGTGATCTGAAGCTTAAATGAAAGCAGCACTATGGAAGGGCAACCACCCAACAGAAGTGCTAGTCATAGTGTGATATAGACAGTGTCAGAACCATGACAAATCAGGGAAGAATCAGAAGGAATAATATTTGAATCTCTCTCCCCACTCACCTTACCCTTTTATCTCCTGATGATGCCAACCATTAACCAAAGTCAACCGGAAGCCAGAGGACAAGGGGGCCTGGGTGACGCAGTCTCAAGAGCTCAGCTCCAGGACACAGAAGTCATGTGGGGTTGGGGACACACAACACACCTGACCCCGGCGCACTCGCGCGCGCGCTCTCTCTCCCTCTCTCCCCTCTCCTTAGCTGTCACCTCCACCTCTCCCTCCCCTTCCTCTGCTGCTCCTGATTTCACTTTGCCAGGTTGACTGAGCATCTCCTTAGGTGAAAAGCGCTGCATGGATGGAGGTAATTAAAGCCACAGGACTTCTACCCACTATGTGGAATAAGCAATTCACAGGTGCCAGTCCAGAGAGTTCCTAGACAGTCCCATTGACCTCCTGCAGCAGCTGCTGCTATTTTGAGTCCAAGTACAAACACAGTTTTTGCTTCTGTAGCCTCTTGGTGAGAGCTACGGGGTGATGGGCGTCTGCTGTGTTTGCTGCCCAGCATCTATTCACCTCATCTTCAGTACCGTTCCCACTTCTCCCTGGGATATCACCCTCTCCTCCCCCACTCCAGGCTCATGTCTTCAGGTGGAGTTGACTCATCCCTGGCTCAGAGGTGCCACATGTGATCTAGGCTTAAACCAATCATTGCACCTCATTCTCCTGAACACAGTAATTGGTTCAGCGGTGGACATGTGATGCTGTTAAACCAATAAAATATAGTGAAATTTCACTAGAAATACTGGGACAGAGATCGTTGTTATTTTCCAGATAGAACACCATAGAAGACATGATGGTTGATTCTCAACTAGCCATTCCACCTTAGTTGATTGTCCAAACAAGGGGTTCTCAGCCTCAGCACTACTGACACTTTGGACCATAGCGCTTCATTGTCAGGGGGTGTCCCATGCATTCTAGGATGTGTAGCTGTCTTCTACCCACTAAATGCCAGTAGCAGCATTCCCCATTACATTTGTGACAACCAAAAATGTCTTAAGATATTGTCAAATGGCCCCTGTGGGACAACATCTTCCCTGGTTGAAAACCGCCACTCTAACTAATCATGGTATTTTTATTCCACTTGTCAGTGGTTGGTTGAGAAATAGGCAGGTAGGGTAATTCTGTCCCACAAGACATTAGAAGTCTTTGAGGAGATTCTGGGGAACTTGTCCTTTTTCTGAAGAAGGAGCTGGAGGAATAGGTAGTATTAGTTATTTCCTGCACTGTGTAGAGATGATGCTTTGAATTTCAACAGTCATTTTGTCACCATGAGGAGAGCCATTCTGAGAGACCTGATACTGAAAACAAAGGAGTGGAAAAAAACTTGGCTTCTTGAAGACATTGTTGAGGCACTTAATTAACCAACCTGGATCTCGCTATGTCTTTGGATTTCTTGTATGAGGTGGAACTCCTTATTGTTTAAGCTAACTTGTGTCAGATTTTCTGTTGATTGCAGCTCAAATTATTCCAAGTGACATAGACTTCAGCATGAATGTAGGTAACCTTGGGAGTTTCTGTAATGTCTCATGATCACAAAGGGAAATCCTACCTAACGCTTGAGTAATACAGAGAATGAAGAGCTCAGTGGAGAAGAAATGTGTTTCAGTGACAATGGTTCAGACATGCGAGACAACACATTTTCTTTGCTTGGCTTTTATCCATTACAGTTGGGTTTCTGTCCCTTGCAATAAAAGGTGACCTAACTGATATAGGTGGACTAGGAATGGAGCCTCCAGCAAAAGAAGGTCATCTCAGAGCAGACAAAAGATTTAAGCACTTTGGGTGACAGTCCATCCAATTTAATCTGAACCCTTTGGCTGTGTCTATTCCAGCAAATGAAGTAGAATGAGGCACCGCCCAATCTCCCCCAGCCCACCTTTCCCAAATATAACAAAATACATCAGCCTAAAATATTAATGAAATTAAGGAAAGTATGGGCTTCAAATATAAACAGTTGTCACAACTTCAAATTCCACTGACTCATTGTAGATTTTGCCTCTATGCGCCATACATATATTTGATCACATTGGAAGATATTGGATCTATAAAAGGAAAGGGTTAAAAGGAAGCTTAGACACATCCTATCCTGTTTTCCCATTTAACAGAGGAGGAAACTGACTAGCAGAGAGGGAACACAGTTAGAAAGTGGCAGGACCAGGACCAGGAGCCACTTGTCTTCACTATTCTACCCCGGTTCCTTCTCCCTCACCTCACCTACCTGACACTGGGTCCCATTTACTGAAACAGCATTTGCAGAGATTGGGCACTTGGCCTGGCTTTCCTGAGGCGCTAGAAGCCACTCTCCCAGCACCTGAATCTTATTCGTGGTGCCCATCAGAACGCACACTTTTAAATCTTCTTCCTAGAGCAGCTGTGTCAGAGGCTCTGGAAAGCACTGGGACAGGCGGGACCCTCACCCTTTGCAGGGACAGATGGTCAGTCTGGTGAGGTTGGTCGGGTCTCCTGCTCTCCTTCAGGCTGAGCGAGAGCCAGCTGGATGCTGAGGGCAGAATAATTGGAGACATCGGTGTGGGAGAGTGGGCCCTCCCAGTGGCAGGAGGCACAGAATCTTTTGTGCCACCAAAAATCGAATCCAAATTTAAAGCTGATGCACAGGTGGAGTGGGCGGGCCTCTGTGATTTGATGGGTTCTCTAAGGTTCTGGTTGCCTAAAAATATCTCCTCTACCCACCTGCCTAGGACACCCTCCCTTCTTATCAGGCCTGCAGTTCTCACCATTAGAGTCGTGAAGGTTTTAGATGACAAAGGATGGAGCCTGTTTGCCAGCAGGTCACTGTTAAAGCAGGTTTCCTGGGAGGAAAAGGGAGGCCCTTGTGTCTGCTGCTTTTAGCACAAAGGGCTAATACTGCCAGGTGCTCAGAGGAGACAAGACTGGCCTACTTTACAACTTTGCCCCCTGCTGAGACGCCAGTCACTCCATTCATTCATTCATGCCCATATGGCCAGGGCCTTGATGAAATTAGGCAGCAGGCTTTAATAAAAACAAGGCAAAGAGGCCTACATGCCAAGCATCATATTCAGCATCCTTTGCACTTCTATTTAGGTTTTCTTTCCTGGAATCTGGGTCCGAGTAGGAGAATTTTCTTCCTTGTGCTTGTGCAGCCAGACATCAGAGCGCTTCCCAGCCCTGCAGGGCTCTCCAATTATTGTTGTTGCTGTCCCCAAAATTCTTTCCCATTTCTTCTTGCCACCACTTCCCCTTGGCCAATCTCAGAAGGAAATTAAAAACGCTAGCTTGCACTTGAGAAGCAGAGCGAGGGAATGATGGGATGCAGGGAAGGATAGTGGGAGAGATTCGTGACCTTGTTGATTGATTCTGTCCACCCCATTCTGACAGGTGTGAGCCTTTATCCTGTTCTGTCAGGGGCTGGGGTGAGGGAGAGAGACCACAGGGAGGGTCAGAGGGAACAGTTGCTGACAGGAAGAGTCTGGCAGGCGGCAGAGTGATTAATGATCTTGGGCTCAGGGAACACAAAACAGTCAAAGGAGGGGAGGGAGTTGAGCTAAGAATGTATAGGCTCTGGCATGAAGGGGAAGCACAGTGAATACTGAAGAAGTTTGGTGTAGGCCTTATTGGTTGGAATCAGGGTGAATACCTCAATTGGGTCAGATCATTTATTCACTCCTTAACAAAGCACATGTGGATAGGACTGGAGACCAGGATGTAAGGAGGAGGGACTTATATTGGGAAGGAAAAAGAATTTGTTCTCCTGGGGAGCAGGATATATCTTCTGTTGGTGCCCCAAAGCCAAGAACAGTGTCCCTGTCCCCGTCCCCCAGGGTATTTCTGGTGTGAATGCCTGCTGAGGCAGGGGAGCTACTCTTTGTCAATGGAAGCAAGCCAGGAGCCAAGCAAGGAAACAGATCCGAAGGATGAGCCTGCTACAAAGTAAGAGTTTTTGAAAATTCTCAGTTTTCATAATTTCATCCATTAATCCCAGACTTAGAGAAAAGTCTCCTTAAGATTTACAGGCTCGTCTCAGGGATGCTGTGTTGGCTGGGGGAAGTGGCTGATACTGGCTTGAGACCCAGCAGCCGAGCAGCGAGCAGCGTTCCCTCCTTGAAGCCAGAGAAGCAGAATGAGTGGCTGTCCCAGGGCAGCTGTACCCAGGAGGAACAGCATGGGGGTCGATGGCTGGGGCAGTAGCTGGGGTGTGTGTGTGTGTGTGTGGCGGGGGAGACAGAGTGAAATAACCTCATGGACTTGTTCCTGGATATGGGTAAGGCTCTGGGAAGCTCTCGGAAATGGTTTGAGGGTCTCAAAGGGCAGAGGTCTCAGCCCAGGCCACTCTGATTTGAGATGCTTTCTTGTATAAGGTCCTCCCTCCCCTCAGGACCTTCCTGCCTAAGGGACTTTACTCCAACCCTCCCAGTGTCTGGACCAGAGGATGCTGGGTAGGAAAAGGCATCTGAATCCTGGGCTCAGGGAGAACCACTTGGTTTCTTTCCCATTGTCCATGTTACTGGGCCCATGGCTCAATTTTAGGAACCACAGGCTTATGAGATCTGGAAGAGAGGTTAGAGAGTGTCTGGCTCACAACTCACTGATTTAATAGACGTAGAGGCATCTGAATGGTAAGATCTTGGGGGAAGATGGCATCCAGACTTTTCTCTTGGCAAAAGGGCACTTTCTACCAGTAAAATCAGAGCATCACCCTGAAAAGGAGGTGTGTCCTGTGGCCAAGCGTGCAGAGTCCTACACCAGGATTCAAATCCTAGTTCTGGCTCTGCGACCCTGTGCCTGTTACTGAATCTCTCAAAGCTTCCATTTTCTCATCTATAAATGGGGACAATAATGGCAGCTATTCCCAGGGCATCTGTTGAGAATTAAAGGAGGAAAACCTGTGTCAAGGGCTTAGTGCTGTGTAGGGTACATTTAAAAAGTCCCCATGGATTTCAATTATTTTAAAAAAGCTTTATCGAAATATGTGCTGGAGTTGGGATTGATTTGCCTTTTTTTTTCTGCTTCAAAGTACATGTCAGCTGTAAACCTTGCTATTTTTAATATCAGTCATTACCAATTAATGAGAATATTCTTGTTGAAGCTCTTGATTCTCCCATTTCCCTGCAACTCCAGTGCGTTTTCCTATATTTCACAGTTTCTGTTATAATACTCTAGGCAGGAAGTAATGTTCGGGTTATCCATTGTTGCGTAACAAACTACCCTACAATTTAGTGGCTTAAAACAACAACTGTATATGTTACATATAATGAGTTTATGGGTCAAGAACTTGAGCAGGGTTCCATTCATCTTCTGCTCCATTAAGTGTTGACAGAGGTTACTTGGTGATACTCGGTTTGCATGGGCCCAAACAGCTAGAATTCTGGGCTCAACGGGGATGGTCAAATGCTACCGCATAACCTCTCCAGCATGGTGGCTTAAGGTAGTCAGGCTTCTTACATGGAGACTCAGAACTCCATTAGCCTGTGCAAAAAGAGTATAACCTAACTTCAGAAATCCCAGGATATCAGTTCTTCCACAGTCTATTGGTCAAGCAAGCCACTAAAGCCAGATTCAAGACAGAGAATTAGACTCCACCTCTCAAAGATAAGAGAAGCAAAGAATTTGCAGCCATATTTAATCTACCAGAGGAAATGAGGGCATACAAAGCAATATTTGTAATGGAAAAACACAAATCATTGGGGGAAAAAAATGAAAAGAAATATATATGATTGTTTATCCCCTCTATGGTTGGAGAAACTCTCTAAGCATCAGAGGACTGAAAGAAACCACAAAGGAAAATTTTGATACAGTTCAAACTTCTGTATTTCAAAAGCACTGTAACCAAAATTAAAAAAATAAAACTGAATCCACAGAAAATAGTTACAACATATAATAGGTTCATATCTCTAAGGTAGAAAGTTGATACGAATCAATAAGAAAAAGTTAAGTCCAATAGAAAACTAAGCAAAATAAATGAATGGGCAATTTCCTCCAAACACGAAATATATGTGACTAATAAATATGTGGAAAAAAATGCAATCTCCGTCCAAAAATAGCAATTGAAACCACTATAAAATACTTTGTAACCTCCTTGACTTGGGCTGACCAAAAGCACTTTACTGGATACTGCAAAGATATTGGGAAACAGGCAGGTGTTCTCAAGGAACTTCCTGGAAATCAGCTTGATAATGTATATCAAGAGCTTTTAAAGTGTCATATTCTTTGAACCACCAATTCTGCTTTTAGGAATATATCCTAAAGAAATAATTATTAGCGTTGCACACAGATTTAGATACAAAGATATTCACTGCAGTATTGTACAAAATAACAAAAAATTGAAAGAAATATAACAATAAAGATTGCTTAAATAAGTTATGGTTGTATTTGCACAGTGTAATACTATACAGCCATTAAAAAAAGGTAAAATAAGTCATTGACATGAGAAATTTTTCACAATATATTGGTAAGGGGAAAATATGCAGTATGATTCCATTTTTTGCAAGAAAAAAATGTATTTTGTTGACATAGAAAACAATGTCAGTACCAAACAAATATCATTGCTTCTAGTACTCACAGCCACTTAAAGGTGCAAATCTACTGACTATCTCAATGGGACTGTCATGGGTTGAATTGCATCACCCCAAAAGATTTTGAAGTTCTAACCCCAGACCTGTGAATGTGACCTTATCTAGAAACAGGATCTTTGCAGATGATCAAATTGAGGTCATTAAGGTGGGCCCTAATCCAATAAAAAGAGGAAATTTAGACACGAAGACATGCACACTGAGACAATACTATGTGAAAATGAAGGCGGAGATTGGAGTGATGCAGCGGAAGCCAGAAAACCCCAAAGATTCCAGCAAACCACCAGAAGCTAAAGGAGAGGCACCGCCCTCAGAAGGTACCAAGAATCCTACTGACACGTTGACCTTGGACTTCTGGCCTCCAGAACTGTGAGTCAATGAATTTCTGTGGTTTAAGCCATCCGGTTTATGGTACTTTGTTCTGACAACCCTAGCAAACTAGCACAGAGTTTGGACTCTGTCTAGCAGGGGAGGCTGCCTGGCCCCAGTTGGCACAGTCAGTCTCCTTGGAACTCGGAACAGGGACAGGGAAAGACTGAGCCACTAAGACTGAAAAATCATGGAAATTTCAGAGCAAACAAGAGGACCACCTGTGAACTAATGCACGAGCAAAGGAAATTAGTCTTCAGAGGGAGAAGATTGGAGCAGGCAGAGAGACAAAGCTGAGATGCCATGGTGGGAGGCCCAAGGCCCCACAGAGCCAGAAAGAGCAGTCTTGGTGTCCATTGGAGTTAGTTCCCTTGAGATCCAGAGATACTCTGTGCCCTGCAGGTTTCCCTGGAGCTCACTGCAGCCTTTGATAATATTCCTGTGTTTGGATCAGCCAGAGTAGATTTCCATTCATTAAAACTCAAAAGGCGTTGATGAGAGCAGTCAAGAAGGATGCATAGCAAATGTCAGTACTGGCTATTTCCAGATGGTGATTCTTATTTCATTCTAAGGCTTACCATAGTTTCTAATTTTTCCACAAGAAACCCATATGATATGTTTCATTTTTTAAAGCTAACTAGGTTCAGGGCCGGCCGAGTGGTGCGGTGGTTAGGCGCTGGCTTGGGAGGCCAGCGGCCCCGGTTCAGGTCCCACATATGAGGGCCAGTGACACTGCCCTCCAAAAAAACAAGAAGCTAACTAGCTTCATTTATTCATTCACGTAACAAACAGTTATTGAGAGTGTCCAGTGTACTAAGCACTGTTTAGACCCTAAGGATGCAATGAACAAATCCACGAAAATCCTTGCCCCCATGGAATTAAAGATAAAGAAGGTGGATAAATAAAATATATAGTATGATAAATAGTGATAAGGGTTATAGAGAAAATAAAGTAAAAGAAGGAGATGAAATTGTCAAGTGAGGTGAAGAGTTTTAATTTTAAATACAGTGATCAGGGCAGATTTCATTGAAACTGTAAATATAAACCAAGACTTGAAAGGAGGTAAAGGAGTGAGTGATTTGAATGTCTGGGAGAAGAGTGATTCAGGCAGAGCAACTGACAAATGCAAAGAATCGGAGGCAGGAGTATGCCTGGAATGTTCCAGGAAAATCAGGGTGGCTGGTATACCTGTTGCAGAATGAAAGAGAGGTCAAAGGCAGGAGATGAGGTCAAAGATGGAACAGGGGAGAGGAAGGCAGACCATCTAGTATCCTGTAGGTCATTGAGACGAGTTGGCTTTTTTGGACTATTTATCAATTGTGGTGTAGCAAATTATCTGACGATCTAGTGGCTTAAAACAACAGCAAATGTTATTACCTCACAGTGTCAGTGGTTCAGTCTTGAGATTGCAATCAAGGTATCAGCCTTCTATTCATCTGAGGGCTTGAGCAGAGCTGGAGGATTAACTTCCAAGGTGGCCCAATCATGTGGCAGGCAAGTTGGGACTGGCTGGTGGCAGGAGGCCTCAGTCACTCACTATATGGAACTATCCATAGGGCTGTTGGAGCATCCTCATGACATAGGGACTAGCCTCCCTTTACTAGGACTAGCTCCTGTTTGTGACCCAAGACAGAACAACGTGAAAACTTCAATATCTTTAATGACCTGGCCTTTGAAGCCATATTCCACATACAGTATTTTGCAATATTTTATTGGATATATAAGTCAGCCCTATTAATACGGGAGGGGACTAAACGAGAATGTGACTATCAAGCAGCAAGCCTCATTGAGGGCCCTTTTGGAAACTGGCCACCACAGTTATTCTATTTCAAAGATCATTTTCAACATGTGCAAAGACAGACAATTTGCCAAATTCAACTGCATCCCCCTTTGAAGGGTTTATCTAAATATAACCACACTGAGGAACCAAATAATTCTGCAATTCTGGCTTCCAAGGGATCTGATCTATTGATAGTCAGTCTTTAATCTGTAAATGCTGACATGTTATTTGTCTCCAGAATGAAAACATCTTACTGAGATTCTTTCATTGTAAATAACAGCTCTCAGCTTTAGCTGGCATAAGCACAAAGAAATGGAAATGTTGGGACGGATTCTGTGGTGTCTCCTAGAAACCATAGAAGGACTGAGTTGCTGAACCCCAAGAAGGGTAGGAAACAGGGTGGTTTTGGAGACCTCTATACCTGCAGTTCAGGGCTCTTCTCTAGGCATTGCTGTGAATGTGACTCAGCTCTCACACCCCAGGCTCTCATCTCAGTTCAAAATGCCAAGTCCCTGTGAAGGAGCATCTGAAAGGCTCAGATTGGGTCAGGTGGGCCCCGCCCCACCTCGACCACTGCCCCATTGTAGGGGGGAAGGGGTTATGTGTGCCCTGCCCCACCTGGATCACTCCCCCATTGTGGGGGGGAAGGGAGCATGTGTGCTCCATCCCACCTAGACCAACCCCTGATTGTGGGGGGTGGGAGGTGGTTTGTGATACAAACTGCACAACTGCGGGCTCACCTTGAGTATTGCATGGAGGGGGTTCCCAGAGAACAGTGAGTCTCTGTGAGCTGAGAGGCCACCCTAGGAAACATTTTCTATAACACTGGTGGATGTATTGTATTCAGATGGTCACTGTTGAGATTTACTTTTTTGCACTGTATGCCTATTTGTCTGTATTTTTGCATAAAATTATTTTATTATCACACCAAGTAAAATGAACAGAAATTCTTTCATATCATCTAATATTCAGTCTGAAAATTCTTGATATCTCAGGGCGTTTTTGTTTTTTTGTTTTTTATTTTTCACATTTAAAATTTCTTGGTTGTCATTCAATTTTGTTACATTGAATTTAATTTGATTCACGTTTCAATTTTTAGTGTAGCTCAAAATCACTTGCCCTAGGGGGCATTTTGGAAAAGAGTGGCATGTTTTGGGTTGCTCCAGTGATGCGTAGAGGTCCCATTCCTGACAAGTAGAAGCTGGGGCCTGGGCAGCTTGATCCTTTGTAATCTGTGGGATAACCCTGCACATGCCTTCCCCACAGGCTCCACACAACTTTCAAATGTCCCACTAGGTATTTATAGGGCTGGCAGCTTATTTGTAATCATCTGAGCTTTAGAATGTAATTTTGTTTTATATGTAAACAAAAGGACTTTTAAAAGACTTTTAGTATACACTAAGTATACACTAAGAATGGAACTACTGTGTAAATTACAGGAAGATTATACCTTATTTTGCTCAGTGCTTTTCCAGGAGTTTTTCACTGTTGTGCGACAATGCTGCTTGTGGCAACTGAGTCTCCCACATCCTGGTGCGAGTCTTCATTCATAGCTGTCACATTTGTGGTAATTGCACTTTTAGGAACTAGCACCAATTTCATTATGTCTTCCAGTGTAGTCCTCCTTGAGCTGTTACCTTTTGAAATACACACCTCAGTTCCATTTCCTAGCCTCTTCCAACTCTAAGCCTCTCTCAGCCCCTGTTCTTATCATGCCCAAAGCAGACATGGAAGTCTCTAGTTGCATTTCCTTTAGGATAATGCCTGACACGCAGATTTGGAGTGGGGAGGGTCAAGAATCAGACCTGGGTGTCCTTAGCAACCCTGATATTTGGGGGTAGATGCCCTTTTGGGTCACCACAGAAAGAGAGCCAGCTGGAGCTTACTGGGAGGAAACGTTGATTGCCTCACTCCTGCCACCACAGCCACCACGATTGCCACCATCATCACCATCCACCTTTGTCACAAAGCTCCTAATTTACAGGCTCCAGATTCAGCTTACATTTCCCCAGCGCTTTCACTATACCAGACATTGCACCGGGCAGCCTACAAGCATTGAATTAAGCAGTACTGTCCCCTCTTTATAAGCAAGGAAACTGAGACTCCGTTTCTACAGTATGGAAAAGACCACAAGAAATCTTCCTAGAAGCCTCACCCTGCTTCTAGGAAGGGCCAAACATCCTTTCCAAGATCAAGAAGAGTCAGGTCTCCCTTCTTTCCATTCTCTTTGTCTCTTTTTATGACTGTGCAGGCTCAGAGGAGAAGGGGATTGGGAAGAGTCCTGGCCAGATGGCAGGGTAATAAATGAATCTGATTTAGTAATGTGCTGCTCTCCTCTTAATTAAAAGGCTTTTCCCTAAATGACTTGCTGATCACACAAGCAGCAACACACCCTGGTTGGACAAGGACTGGGGGCGCCAAGGGAAATCTAGACCGAGAGGGAGAGTTGGATAAAGAGGTCCCAGATGGAAGGATGCAGCCCATCCTACAGACGCCGGGTGGGCCAGCTTCAGGGCTATTCTCTCTCTTCAGGTCTGAACCGTGCTTAATCCCATGACAGAGCCTTGGGGAACCAGCTCTTCTCTGGGCCCTGTGTTTGTCTAGAAGCTGACTTAACCAGAAGGCTTTTGCATTTCTGGGATCAAGATATAAGCTCCATTTTATCTGGCATGTGGCTTGGCACTCAGTTTCCCCAAAGCCCATCTGGCCTTGTAAGTGGTTAGATGGCCTATGGACCACTTTGCATATATAATGTTACTTATACACTTGATATATAGGGGCAGTGGAAGGGGGGTGGGGCACCTATTGCTTCCCAGCATTATTGAGATCTGCAGTTGTCATCAAATGATACTCTTTAATAAGCTCTCTATTTCTTCTGTACAATATAGTCCCTGTGACTAAAATCTGTTTTACAGCAATTATCATACAGAGGCATACTTTCAAAGCCCCTGATGTAGTTAGAATGTGTTATTGATAAAGTGTTAGCTAAAGATTTAGACTTTGAGTTTGTTCATGAGGGATTGGTTTTGTTAATATTGATGCACACCGCCCCCACCCCCAACTTCAATTGCAGTTGAGTGTTAGATAGAGATGCCAAATTCCATCCAAGCCCACCTAACATCCCCCACCTAGAGATTCCTGGCCCTCCTTATTCATTCAGCCTTGTTGAAAGGACCCCAGATTCAGGAAAACATCGTGTCAACCTATAAGTTTCTCTCTTAAACAATATTTCATTTAACTAACCAGATTTTTTCTCAGCGTTTGTGATTCTGTCCAATTGGATCACCCTTATAATCACCACTTTCTGGCTGTCAAATTCCTACTTATCCTTCCACAGCCCGTTGAGATCCCACTTCATCCGCTTAGTCTTCCTGGTCCTGTGCTCTTCGTATACTGCACCCCCACCCCATCACTCCAGCCGCAAGGAGCTCACCAATCCGCACAGCAATTTTTCTTTTTGTATTACATTTTTGATGCACGTCGTCTCTCTTCCCCTAGATTTGAAGTTCCTTGAGAAAAACGTTTTCTTTCCAGTGTTTGTATTCCACCCTTGGACAACAGCATCTTGCTGTTAATAATAAATAATATTATTTATTTATTGCTGCAAATAATAAAGACTGAGTTGCAGAGGTTTCTTATTTTGTTTTGTCCATTTGCTATTATTTATGAGTACCACGTTATGTTCGCTATTGTTGCTTTGTAGCATATTCTTAATATTAACAACAGAATAATAACTTACATCTATTGGTCACTTACTATTTTCCAGACAATGAGGAAAGTGCTTTCCATTATCTCATTTAATCTTAAGAGGAAGTCTCTGGGATGGGTACAATTATTTCCGTTTTATAGACAAGGAAACAAACATATGAAGAAATTTACTTATTTCAAGACAAATGTAAAGAGCAGAACAATGCATATGGCATGTTACCACACATGAAAAGGATGGAAGGACAAAAATGTTTTTACTTAAATGTGCACAAAATGTATCAGGAAAAATGTACAAGATAGTGATAGTATGGGGTGCCTGGTGGGAAGGGAATGAGGAGGCTAAAAGCCAGGCATGGGGTAGGGGCAGATTCAAGTCTTGGAGGCACTGAAGCTCATACAATTGGGGGATGGGGGAGCTTGTAAAGCAAATAATAATGTAAAACGATGAATACAGAATTAGGTACAGGACCTTGAAGGGCCCTATGCAAATGAAGATCCCTGAAGGTGAAGCTTATATAGCTTCACGTTCAATCTGCCGCTGGCTGGAAGAAAACAGTTCACTGTTGTGCTTTTGCATGTGTGTGGAGTTTGAATCAGGTGAATGCATTGCCTATTCAACAAATACATTGTTTTTAAAATTAATATTTTTAAATGCCATCTCTCCAACTGACAGCGTGAAACAGAACTTTCACGTTTTTCAGAAAGCACGTAACTTTTTATTTGTTTACAGCAGAGAAGGATGTGCCCGTAGCAAGCTGGCGGGGACGCTGAGAAGGAATTCTGGAGTTGTCTTGTTTAAGGGAAGCTGAGCCACGGAAGGTGGGCATTTATTTCCACCCTCAGAAGCAGAGACTCCTGCCAGAAGTCTAAATGGCTTGAGTGTGTAAGACTTACTGGACTACACATCACTTGCCGTACCAGGAGGGCTAAGAAAAGAGTCCCTGCTCTTTCAGAAGTTTACAAGAGGAAAAGAAAATAAAAACTGAAAGAATATTGAACTGATTGCTAAGAGGGAGCTGATTTCCTGGAAACAAGCGCTGGAGGACCAGAGAGGTGAGTGGACTGGGTGCTACGCTATGCTCTTTCCCAAATGGATCTGATGGCCCGTGGTTTTCCTGCTATTGCATCCAGGAGGAGGCCCCTTCCTGTAAATTACCTAGAAAGCATTCCTTCTCTTAACCGCTCAATTAGGATAATTTACCCTCGGTGATGAATGAGACTGGTTCTCTCTCCCTGGTTGAGTCTGAGCGTGCCTCTATCTAATGCAGATGTAAATAGCTCTGTTTGTAGCAGGCTGTCCATCTCGGGTCCTCACCCCCTGACGCCTGAACCTGCAGCGCGCCTCCATGGAAAGAATTGATCACAAGCCCCTCAAGTCCACAGGAACATGAAATAGCTAGCAGCTCCCTCCATATATCTTTCTCCTGTGGACAGAACAAATCCGGCCTTGGAGAGAATTTGAAGTGGACCCTGAGGAGAATCTCCTGACAGGAAGAAAAGTGAAATGCTGGAGTCAGGGAAGAAATGAGTGGCCTTTTCCTGTATCCCCAAGAACCCCACACTTTCATTGGTTAGTCAGATGCTGTCTTAGTTACTGTGGAGACAGGATGCAGCTCTCAAGCCCTCTTAAATCCAACCCCCCCTTGCCCCCCGCCCCAAATTCCTTGACAATTGAATGACCTTTTGTTTGTGTGACCTTTTATTTGGGTTGGGAGTAGATCCCTTTCTTTTTCTATCGACGTGGGGAAGGCAAGGCAATTGGTGGCCACATAAGTAAAAATCAAACAAATGAGAATGGGGAAAGGCTAGAAAAGGGAAATATAAAGTGTTTTACCTGTAATCTTTGAGACCTGACAATCATGAGCAAATTCAATATACAACAAACTGCTAAAAAAGCTTTAGTTTCAAGATATGGGCAGGCTGGATACGGGGTTAGAGGAGCAAAGAGGAAAAGAAAGAATTAAACATGTAATAAATGTAACATAAAATCAAAAAGAAAGGCATAAAAAGAGACAAAGCATAAATAGAAAGTACCTAGAGGTAAAGAGGGCCCAGACAGAGGGACAGGTAACGGTGAGACTGACGGGCTTTCAGGGACTGTTACTTGCCCCCTGGTGGCCTTCAGGGATAGTGCACCAAGCCAATGACAATCCAACGTTAAATTTTCACTTCTGTAGACACAAATGGGGTGTCAACACTGGGGCAATTTCTCATGGGATGGATAAAACTATATCAAGAGTAGAATACTGAGCCAAGTTCGGTGGCTTTGCCCTCGCTATAGGAACTCCTGGATGAAGGGTAGGAAATAGGCCATCTGAGATGGAGTTTGGGGTCCAGTATGATCTATATCCTTGAACAAGCCACTTAGCTCTTCTTTGCCTCTGTTTTCCTTAATAATCATGAAAGAACACAATTGTTCTGACTCATACTTCTATAAACAAGCTGCCTTGTATATAAAAAAAAAATAGCAGTTCATAAGGATGTTCAGTTTACTCTTCCCAACTTTCTAAGCCACCTTCATGTCCATTGCCACCAGTGGGAGGTAAGCCGTGGGGCTCTGTGTGTGTGTGTGTGCTGGACTCACTCATTCAGGCTCCCCGAGAAGGAGACATGGTTCTAAAGCCTCTCTCCAAGCATCTTTCCAAAGCGACCATCCAGCCAGGCCACCGTCTTCTATCTCTTCTTCAGATTCCTGACATGGCTTCCTAAAAGGCCTTCCTGTTGGCCCACTTGCCTTCCTCTAGGGCATACTCCACTCAGCAGCAAGAGCAATCTCCCTAGGACACACATCAGATCACACCAGTGCAGCATGAATCCATTCAGGGGCTTCCCACTGCTCTCAGAACAAAATCCAATCTTTTTTTTCATAGCCTGCAGGACCCTGGAATGATCTGTCCTATTTGCCTCTCCAGCCTCATCTTGAGCCCCTCTCTTCCCCTCACACCATCCTGCAGCCACACTGGCCTTCTTTCAGTTCCTCAGATACACCCAGGTCCTTCTTGCCTGAGTGCAGTGTGCTGTTTTTGCCTCTGGTTCAGAACCCTCCTCCCTCTGCCATTTGCACGGCTGCCTCCCCTGTCTCAGCTTCAATGTTTCAGATCTCAGCTTCAATGTTTCCCCTTAAGGAGACATTTGTGACCACTCTGAAAATAGTTCTTCCTTTAGCCTCTACTTGGGCCCTCGGTTCAGGTCCTTGAAGCACTTATCATTTAGTTTGTTTCCTTTTTTTTTTTTTTTTGTCTACCTCCCCAGCTAGACTGTAAGCTTTATGAAAAAAAAGGGTGAAATCCTTGGGTGCTTATTCACTGTTGCAACAGTATGTGGCCCATAGTAGATGAAATAAATAGATGAATGAATGGATGAATAAAGTGGAACTTGACATATTGGAGGAACAGAAAAAAGTGAAAATTTTACAGGTTTAAGAAAACTGGAGCAGGGTGTCAAGGGGGATGCTTTTGGCACAAAGGATGTACAAGCTGTCTCAGTAGAAAATGTGCCAGATTTGAGAGAGAGGCTTGTAAATTTAATCACAGTCACCAAGACCAAACAGAGAAATGAAGACGCTTAGAGAACCCTCACACCAAACTATAGAATGCACTGTATAGAAATAATACTGGAGTTTCTGTCATTAGGACACAGAGTTTGGGGGTGTGGGAGGAGGCCTAGGGGAGGCAGACTAGGAGGGAGGAAAGCGGAAGTGTCAGACTCAAAGCTATTAAGCCCATCAGAACGGAACACCAGCTCAGGAAGGTGAATTTCTTGGCTTATAAACTTTCTCATTGCTCCTCTGTGCTTTGGATATGCAAATACCCTGCCAACTGATAGCACGGAGAAGGGAACAGCCTCCCAATCCATCCCAAGTCTTGCGTTTGCTGGGGAATCTTATCAGTGTTCTAGGTGTAATCAACCTGAGTGACAGAAGGCCCTGGAGATGACTGTGAAACCTCCCTCCCCAAAGGGCTGTTAAGCCCTGTCTGGGGGATCAGAAATAGAAAGGGAAGCCTGCACCTACATCACTAGCACAGAAGCTCCAGGAGAGGGACTTAAATCAGGAGTAGGTGCCCAGACATTATCAGGCAAGGGCAAGTGTGCAACTATTGGTATGTTTAATCAGTGTCCAGAAAGCCCTACACTAGGACTGAGGTTCCCCGTTCCAGCCTGGCCTCTGCCTGATGTGTGACATCAGGCACAGCCAGCTTTTCTGGGTGTGTTTTTATAACACACAAAAGTGCTCTGTAGACTAGCTGCTGATCTGGCCTCGATCGTCTCACCTGTAAAACCCGATAGTCTCTGAAGTCTCCCTTCTAGTTGTAAAATTTGATGTATTAATATATCTGTGAATCATTTATCTATCATATCTATCAATGTATATTTGTTTGCTGCTCAACTAACTCCCGAGCCACTGATGATAGAAATGGACTGTTTTTACGGTTGTCAGATACAATATAGGACACCCAATTAACTTGGAATTTCAGAGAAACAACAAACAATTTGTGAGTATAAGCATGTGCCATGCAATATTTGGGATGCTAGCGAAATCTGACAATTTTAGCTGCTTGTCTTCTATCCTCCAAATACTTTTGGAGGAACAGGAACTGGATCTTAGGCATCGCTGGGATACCTTACAATTGTGTCTGCCAGGTTTTTGGATTTCACAGACTAGACATTGTTGGATTCTTTTGGAGGGGGAAACCACCTTTTATTTTGGTAAATAAAGGCATTTATAACCATCATCACTTTACCAAAGAAAAGCCAGTTAAACCATTAAAAACTATGAGACGAATTCTCATCATTTTATGTAATTGTATGTAACTATATAATTATAATTTATATAAATTTATAAATCATTTAAAAATGTTAACTGTATAAAATACTCATCACTTTGTCCTTTTGTTTATCTGTTTCTAAGGCAACCAGGTGAGGCTTCCAACCAGTTTGGGACAGCCCAGCTGACCCACTTGGAGCCCCAACTGTGCAGTATTTATTCCAAGGCCTTCCAAGACTTTTTGACTTTTTTGCTTCAGCTGCCAGGAAGCTCTGAATTAAACTGGAGCTCGACTGCTCTAACTCTCCCCTCCTCTCCCTTCATTCCTTGGCTCCAGTGCTTTCCTCCAGGCCTTTAAACCTTTTTATGAATGAATTTTCACTGTAAATTGTCTCAAGAATTTCAGAAGTATAGAAATTATTTTTTTAAAGACTTCATATAATAAGACCTCAATAAATAATGCTGTTGGCAAAGCAGAGATGAATATTAAGTGGTATGTAATTAGTTTACTTTCTGAAGGTGTTTTTTTTGTTGTTGTTTTTACTGAATTCTTATATATTTCCCATTCTTAGAAATTTACATCTAGAAAGCTAATCACATCTTTTAGTCCAATTCCAGACCTATCCAATTAGAATTTGGGGGTAAGATTCATGAATCAATAGAAATTCTAGGATCCCAGGTCCACTCATCCACATGACCTCTTAGCACATATCAAAAGGCAATAATACATCATTTTACAGGTGAGACAACTGAGCACAACCAAGTGAAGTGACTGTCATATGAATTGGCAGGCATGGGTGAAGTGCACAGCACCCAGCTTTCTTAGCAAATTAACTGATTCTGTGGGAGACAGGAAGGGCAGGCAAAGTTGTTCATCCATTTCTGTTCATATTACATAGAAGGAAATGGGTGCCTAGTGTAAAGAAATGAATGGCCCAAAAAGGTTTACCTCAAATAATAGCAACATCCTTCTCCCACCTGTTCTGAGATTTCATAGTTCACTAAGCACTTTTCCCATATCATCTTGTTTTGACCCTCACCACAAGAAGATATAGCAAGATGGTACTGTTTTCCATCTTTACTGCTGAGAAAATGGAGACACAGTCACTGTGTTTATGTGGCCAATAAAAGGGGTAGAGCTGAGATTTGAACACTTCCTAATACTAAATGTCAGCCAAGTCCAGTAAGACAGGCCAATGTTTTCACTGAAAAACAAAACAAAAACAAAAAACTGACTGCTGTTTCAAAAGTTATGCAAGTTCTACATGGTGATTATAAGAAAATTCAAAGAATTCAGAAAAATAGAAATTAAAAAGTAGGAGAGTGTATGCCATCCTACTCCTGATCCTGAAGCGTTTGGTAAGCTTTTTAGTTTCCTTCCTTTCTATGGGTTTACATACATTTATAGGTAAGAATTTTTTTTTTTTTTTTTTTTTTGAGGGCAGTGTCACTGGCCCTCACATGTGGGACCCAAATCCGGGCCGCTGGCTTTCCAGGCCAGCGCTTAACCACTGCGCCACTCGGCCGGCCTGGTAAGAACTTTTTTTAATGGATCAAACTATATACATTGCTATGCTTTGTTTTTTTCTTAACAAAATGTCTTGGCTGTTTTCCAAAAATCCCTAAGTAGAGATCTACCTCTTTGTTTTTATTTATTTATTTATTCATTTATTTATTTATAATTTTGTGGGGTGTCAGATGATCACATGTCTTGTTGGGGAGACCATTTCATGAATGGAATAGAGGCTTGATCTCTGCACTGTACACCTGAAGCGGAGGTTGTATACAAACTGTAATTGAATATATATAGATAGTCATGTGATGTGGATTATACTGTGGGAGTCAAAGGAAGAGTAATAGATATATATGATATGGGGGCGGGGATTGGGGTGGCGAATTGGGGGGGTTTGTCACTTTGAGGGGTAAAAAGTATAACTATTGCACTGTGTTGTACACCTGAAACTAATTAAAAATAAACAAATTTAAAAAAAAACCTCTTTGTTTTTAAATAAGCTATGTATGAAAACAGAATAGCAACATGCAACATTGATGTATAGACTGCCTACAGGAGACTATTATATTGACCACAATGTGTGGAGTTGACTGTGGAAGGAAAAGGGAGTCGCTGTGCTCAGGACTGAGGTAACGTGACTCCAATGGTGTCAGTTTACAAATTTTCTGGGGCGGGCGGGGGTGGGGGCTTTCAGATGCAGAATCACAAATCACCTAACAGGACTTTGGAAAAGTTCTAGAATAGCCCTCAGTTTTCCGATCTGTAAAATGGGAATTCAAATAATGTGTGTTCTCTAAGGGGATAGTGAGAATTAAAGGAGATGATTCACACTAAATGCTCAGAACAATGACTGATGATGACGATGCTAATTCTTGGTCCTGAGATGGGGCAGTGGGTGGGCCTTAAATGTCAAGGTTATCAATACCAGGAATGGATGCCCCAGGCAATACTTTTTATTAAGAGCTACCAAATCAGTCTGACTGTCTGCGATGCCCTCTGGAGAGCGCTCTGACCGCGAGACTCCTGTTTTGGAAAACCTCAACGTCCCAGGCTTTCGTGATCCGTGCTTGGCTGAACCTTTGGGGCAACCGAGGACTACAGTTCCCAGGGTGCACCCCTCCAGCCCCGCCCCGCCCACCTACTATGCGTCGCTCCTAATATCGCCAGGCTCCTGGCCCAAACTACAAATCCCAGAAGACACTGCAGCACCGCTTCAGTCTCCCGGCTCCTCGCTCCCACTCTTTGAGGCTTAACTGTGGTCACGTTGCCCGCTGGGAAGTGTAGTTCCTCGGTGAACAAGCACCCTCCTCGTTCAGGCCCAAGCGCTGCAATAAGGCTGGCGAACTGGTCGTGCTCGAATGCCGGCTTCTAACGGTCCACTCGGAAGTGTAATTGGGCTGGGAGGACGTCTGGAGACGCGCCTGGGCTCGGGGTCGGTCGTGCAGGTGGCTCTCGTCCGAGGCCTTACCGGTGAGAAGGTAGACTGGGAGGAAGGCGGGCGAGACCAACTGCCATCGTGGAGCAGGGAGTGAGCCAAAGGGAAGGATGAATCCAAGTCGATAGAGTAGGGATGGAAATGGAGCGTAGCTCCCTTACTGCAGGGCGGGCGGGAGGCGCACCCTCCAAATGGGGCAGAAACAGCAGTCTCTGCAATCGAAGAGGGGCGCCCATCTGGTGCAGTGGCTTTATGGTTGGAGGCTGATTAGTGGGACTTCATCCCATGGGCTTGCCACCCCGGGCTAATGGAGGCCGGTGGCGCCCCAGGCCTTAGACCTGGAGAGTTCGCGGGTGCAGGAGAGCCCAGGCGGGAGTTAAGACGGGTTGAGTTACCCACGGAGCCTCAGGCCTTCCTCTGTGCCTTTCCCAGCCACTTCCTAACTGCTGGGGGTTGCAGGAGGTGGAAGGTCTGGTGACATTGTTTGGGGTTCTGGCCAAGGGGAATCCCAGCAGGAAGGAAACCTTTGAACCCTCCTGCTCATCTGCTGCTGGAGTGCCCCCTGTGTCATCATTAGAAGCATGACACGCCATTACATGGGTGGAGGCTCTTTAAATCAAGTCAGAGAAATGGGTGCCCAGCTCCCTGGTGCTACAGTATTGCATTCTATGGCTCAGCTCATAGAAACATGACTTGAGAAAGTTATCGGGGTACAAAACAGAATGTATGTCATGATCCTATTTTGTAACAAATACATATATCTCCCAAATATGTGGGATGTGTCTATGGATATGGATAGAAAAAAATCAGAACTATAAACTGTGAACAGTAGTTATTGAGGGGTGGTGAGATTATAGATTCATTTCACTCTGTTCATTGCATCTTTATATAGCATCTGAATTTGTAACAATGAGCATGTATTTATTTTTTTTTTCCCTCCTTATTTTTACAAGAGTCACTGGGTTGCTCCGTGGTGGTGTGTTTTGGAAGGCAGGCAGTAAGGCCAACGACTCTATCTATAGCTTGCACCTGGCCACCTACAGATTGATTTGCCAGGAATGATAAGAGGATTGAATTCAAGGGGTGTATTTGGTGTGCAGTCTGCGAGGCTAATGCTTTTTTTCCTTCTTCCAGGTTGGAAAGAGTCTATGTTAGCAAGTGTCACACCATGGTATGTGATTGTTTTGATCTGTGTCAGTCTAACCCATGATACTTTCTAGTTTGAAGTGTTGTTTTTCTCATTATCTGATGGAATTCGGTTCCACTGCATAATTTCCCTGGGATCTGATAACTCACGTTGTCTAGGGGATGAGAGGGAGAAAAATATTGCAGCTGAAATACTGCTTCAGCTTTGAATTTCATCTTGCTTTTTGCTCTTTGTCAGGATCATTGTTTTAGCATATATGACCTAGTATCCGTGAGTGTGTGTGTGTGTGTGTGTGTGTGAGTGTTTAAAAGAAACTTTGATATATCCTTTTGTTGTGTGCCTTGTGCATTTCCTGGGACAAAAGCTTTCAAGATAAAGGTTAGAACAGGACAAATAAATACATTTCATGTTTATTTCAATCTTTTTTTTCCCCTTCCTCAGCTTTGCCACGTTTCTGATTAAAGATTGACGTTCCTGCATAAACATTTTCCTGTTAAAATGTCCTTGCCTCTTACAGAGGAGCAGAGGAAAAAGATTGAAGAGAATCGACAAAAGGCTCTGGCCCGTAGAGCCGAGAAATTATTAGCAGAACAGCATCAGAGCGCAGGCTCAGGCTCCTCCATTGCTGCCCACCCTTCCCAGGCCAAGCAAGGCGCTTTCCAAAATCTCCCCAGGGATCCTTCTAAGCCAGTGAGCCATGGTGAACTTTTCAAGCCACAGAATCCCAGTAGTTCATCTCATGTTGACCAAAGACCTCGTAGTCCCCACAGTGTTCATCTCAGCACTCCAGAGCAGGCAAAGGGGACGTGGAAGAGACAAGAAGAGGTGTCCACAGCTTGCCCACACCACAGCCCACCAAGTCAAATGACTCTCACTGGAATCTCCCCTTCCTTGGCACAAAGTCCTCCAGGGGCTTCCATCCAGCAGCTCTTGGGTTATGAGTCAGGCCAGAGGAGTCATCCTCAGGCTTCCCAAGGGACCAAATTGACACCTTTTGCTGACACAACTCATGAGTCTTTGGCCAAAGCAAAGAGTTCCCAGGATACACCACCTTCTTCCTCCGGACAGCTTCCCAGGGATCCTGAATTAGAGGCCAAGGCAGCAAGACCTTCCACTTCTGGGAAGACCATTTCTGACTTCTTTTATCCCTCAGAGCGAGGGACATCCAGGACAGAAGGAAGAATCCAAGAGAAATTGGGGGCCTCACTCCCAAAAGCACTAAGCTCCCAGGAGGGAATATGTGTAAGGAATGGAGACCGTTTCCAGGTGAAGATTGGGTACAATGCAGAGCTTATTGCCGTGTTTAAGAGTCTGCCCAGCAGAAGTTTCGGTATGAGTGTTCATTCAGTCTAGTTCTTTAGCTGTTTTGTTTTCTATTAATATCCTCTTTTAATATAGCTGGTTCCTCATATACATGAAGAGGGTGCATTGGCATCCTGCCCATCCAGTAGTTAACATGTTTCTGTTTTAGCCAGTGTTTCCTTTTGTCATACACATTCCTTCAAACAGCTGCCAAAATTGGGGCTGCTGCATGGCCATATGGAGAATGGGTGAATGTTTAGTGAGAGGCCAGCTCCGCTGCCAGATGCTATATATGTACTTAAGCCTAACAACAATTTTTTGATAAAAGTAGATGTTTTCATTTTAAAGGCAATGGAACTGACTCAGCAAGGTGAAGCAACGTGGTCAGGTTGGTTTGTGTGAAGGGCAGAGCCAGCATGTGGCTGGCTAGCTCTGCCACGCCTCAGCGCACACTCCTTCTCACACCTGAGCTTTGCCAGACCACACTGGGTCTCAGAGAACTTGGATTCTTATCCCACCTCTGTCCTCAGGTCTTGTAAGTGAGGCCTATAGCATCCCAGGGCCTGACTTGAATTTCACAAGATAAAAATCGTTATCCTTATTTATATTTGCTATTTGTCCTCCACAAGGATTTTGTAAATCAGTGGGGGCTTTTCAGTCACGGTTTGAACTTAGCATTCATTTATTCATTCATTCGTTAAACTATCATCGAATGTCCAAGTACAAATTATGACAATAGGCATCAGCCTCACTGTGGACAAACCAAGTACTTCTGTTTGGTTTCAGAGCCTGCCACCAAGACGTGGAACTTCAGCATGAGTGACTACAGCGCCCTGAGTAAGTAGGAGGGTCGCCACCCCTCATGCAGAAAAGACTGGCATTGAAAAGTTTCTCTGGAGTTTGTGGGCCCCATCCCAGTGCTCGTCTCCCTTCTCACTATTGCCAGCATAGCGAGTCAGCTCACTGGGTGAAAGTCACCAGTAATATTAACAAAAGCTGGCACTTAATGGAGCCTGCTACGTTCCAGGCTGTTTTAAGCCCTTACATAGGCTAAGTGTCTTACTCCTTATAACAAGCATTTTACAGAGGGGAAAACTGAGGGTCAGAAAGTCTTCGTAACTAACATAGGGTCACACAGCCAATAAGTTGTGCCACTGGGATTCGAACCCAGACAGCCTGCCTTCAGAGTGCATGTTCCCACTGGCCCGCTGGTTCCAGCCATGACAAGAAGCTATGCCAGCCGCTGCCCCCAGGACGGTTTACAGTTCAACAGACAGCCCAAATCCCCATAGCTCTTTCTATGCAGCTAGTTAACTCCAAGAATGCAGGGAGTGGGTGTTGCCCAGGCAGGCTCTAGCCAAGGCCAGCTCTGGGGAGGCCAGGTCAGGATGTCGTAGGGGCCCTGTGTATACCTCTGTCTTCTGAGATTTTGTTGGCTGTCCTTCACCAAAGTTTGTCACCTCCTGGTGCCTGAAGCCTGCACCTCTTCCCTACGTGTTCTCATCTCTCCCAGTAGCCATTTCTATGCCCTTTCTTCTCTCTCTCCCCCCAGTTCAAAAAAGAAAATGGTGACGATGCATAGTGAGGTCACCCTTCCACAGATTTGGGAGATGAAGTAGAATTTTCTGGAGCACCAGTCCAGTTTCTGGGGGGTGATGGGACAGCTCCCTGCAGAAGTGCCTGTTTCTCTCCTTGGCCTCCACCTCTTAAAATGTATGATATTAGGGGGTTTCCTTTTCTTTGGTATGCTGGTGACCTTTTTGGGATGCTCATTTTTACTATTATTTTAATCCATTTGTTAGGTGTCAGGAAGGATAGAGCCAGTCTTCTGGGTTAGAATTACAGGTCTTGACACCTGGTGTTCTCGTGGCTGTGAAGATAAAACCAGTGAATTCCACTGTCATGAATTTGTCTGTTTTATCATCTTTTTACTCCTGTTCTCTGGCTGCAATGCATGATGACCTGTGTGACTTCTGCGTTGGCAGATTCATTTATGTTTCCTGTGTGGTGTGGTTGCTTTTGGTAACGCTCCACAAAAGCCTCTATATAACTTCAGATGAATTTTACTGATTCTGAATTGTTTAGCTCCTTACCAGTGTTTTGCACACTTGATCTGCTGTCCACTGAGGTATACCTTGAACAGCCTTAATGATTATGGATTTGTGCATTTATCCTTCTTTTTACATTTTCAGATAGGGTCGTGATTGTTGTGTCTTCTTAGTAGATTATACTTTTCATCAATATAACATAAAGACAGCCTTTGTCAGTCTTTCTGTCGTTGTGGTGTACCTCTGGATTTTGCCTTTCTAACCCCACCGCACACTCATCGTGGAACATATGGGAAGCCTGTCAATGTGCGAAGAAGAGACACTGTCCCTTGTCACCTCCCCACGCAGTTCACCACTGCTCAGGTTGGTTTGTGTGAAGGGCAGAGCCAGCATGTGGCTGGCTAGCTCTGCCACGCCTCAGCGCACACTCCTTCTCACACCTGAGCTTTGCCAGACCACACTGGGTCTCAGAGAACTTGGATTCTTGTAACGTTTTGGCTTTGCTCTTTCCAGCCTTTTATCTATGAGTTAAAATATACAAAATTGTATATGCATAATGTAATTTTTATCTTGCCTTTTTTCACTTAGATTCCAGCATTGCGTTTTTATTTTAATGGTGAATGTTAACAGTTAATTCTGAGTGATGAAAGTATAGGTGTCTATTATTGGACCACTTTGACGTTTAGAAAAAGATTTCATATTGTTGAACACTGTTTTTTTTGTATTTTTGTCTTTTCCAAAATTTCTTCCTAAAAACAATTAATGGCTATATGACATTCCATTGTATGAATGTGTCATAAATTGCTTAAATCATTTTCTTCTATTTTATTGTATCTTTTTTTATTTTTCAATTGCAGTTGACATTATTGTTTCATATTAGTTTCAGGTTCTTTTGTCTGTTTTAATTTGCTCCCAGTTTTCTCTGTATTAAAGCTGTAAGAAACACCTTTGTCCATAAATTTTGTATTTTTAATTGTTAGTTGGAGAGATTCCTAGAAGTTGAGTCATTCTGATCACTTTTGGCGGCTCTTGCTATATTACCACCTTGTTTTCTAAAAGGTTTTGTTCCCAGCTAGCCATATAGATATCTATTTTTTTAATCTTTCAGGTTCGATCAGTAAAAAATTGCTTTTTATTTCTCTGATTATTTAGAGTTGAACATTTCTTCAAGTTTTTTTTTTTTTTAAAGATTTTATTGGGGAATTGGGGAGGGGAACAGCATTGGGGAATTGGGGAAGGGGAACAGACAAGTTGCTGTCTTTTTGTTCTTCAGTCTAGTTGTGGAGGATATTGCTTCACTGGCCCATGTTGGTATCATCATTGCGCTCTTCCCGGGTGAGGCAGATCGGTCGCCAGCCTCAAGATGTCGCTCACCGCAGCTATTGGCAGCTCACGCTGGCTGCCGGCCGCTCACTGTAGCCTATGGCAGCCCACTGCAGCAGGGGCTGCAGCCTACACCGTCACCAGGGCTCGCAGGTGGAGCTGTTGTTAGCTGTAGAGGGCAGTGTCACTGGCCCTCATGTGGGATCCGAACCGGGGCCTCTGGCATCCCAAAACCAGTTATTAACCAATGCGCCACTCGGCCGGCCCATCTTCAAATGTTTATTAGTCATTTTTCTCCCTTTTTTTTTTTTTTTTAAAGATTTTATTGGGGAATTGGGGGAGGGGAACAGCATTGGGGAATTGGGGAAGGGGAACAGACAAGTTGCTGTCCTTTTGTTCTTCAGTCTAGTTGTGGAGGACGTTGCTTCACTGGCCCATGTTGGTATCGTCATTACATTCTTCCTGGGTGAGGCAGATCGGTCACCGGCCTCTGGATGGTCGCTCACCGCGGCTATTGGCAGCTCACGCTGGCTGCTGGCCACTCACTGTAGCCCATGGCAGCCCACCGCAGCAGGGGCTGCAGCCTACACCATCGCCGGGACTCACACAGCCCAGCTCCAGGTGGAGCTGTTGTTAGCTGTAGAGGGCAGTGTCACTGGCCCTCACATGTGGGATCCGAACCGGGGCCTCTGGCATCCCACAACCTGCTTTTCACCAATGTGCCACTCGGCCGGCCCCCCTCTCCCTCTTTTGTTAGCGATATCTCTATTTTCTTATCTTTTGTGGACTTGGTATTTTTTAAGTTTGAGCTCTGTTTATCTTTCTTGCAATTATCTTTATTCAGTAGTTTTGCCTTTCAATGCAGGTGTGTTTGATAGTTTAGTTTTATGTAGTCAAATCTATTAACCTATAAAATACATCAGGAATAGATAAGATAACAAAACTGTGCTCCTGTGGCCTGACAGTCCTTTGTTTCTTTCCGTTGTTCTCCAAGCAGAGAAGTGGGCTGGAAATAGGATTAAATGGGTGATTTCTGGTGTGTTGACTTTAGCAGCTTCTCTGACACAGGAGCAGGAATGATCTAATTCATTGACTCATTCTGGTAAGACCCCCCTCTTCCTCCTGAATTCTGAGTGTTTTCATTGGAATCCCCACGGAGCAGAAAGAAGCGTTATGTTTCACAAATACTGAAATTCCCAAAGCCCCAGTTAAAGCACACTGGCAAGCTGTGCCCATCCAAGCGTGCCTTTTCTCGCCCTCCCGCCGGACTGAACTCTTCTTGACCCTGTCCCTGGCTTCCTCCTTGGCCTGCCTGAGCATCCCAGGGCGTGTGGAAGTCGTCCACCTCGTCACATCTGTCCTTTTCTTCTTCGGCAGTGAAAGCAGCCCAGCGCCTCTCCACGGTCACCTTGAAGCCTTTGGAAGGGGCCGGCGGTGTGGCCCAGACCAGCCTGCCATCAGCAGCTTCCCTCACCTTCGTCAAAGGGCAGTGCGTGCTGATCTCCCGGGCTCGCTTCGAAGCAGACATCCCCTTTTCAGAAGAGCTGGTCGCACTGTTTAAGCAGATGAATTCCAGACATTACGGCAAGTAATTGGCCCCTGCGATTCCCAGGATGCGTAGTGGTCTGTGATCGCAGAGTAGGGCGTTTTTCTCTCTGTTTGAATATTCAAAAATGACGCTGGGTAGAGCCTTCCGGATCTGCTCCTCCTTGTGTAGAACGGCGATGCCTAAATGGTCCCAGGCAGTGGATATAGAATGGGGCCTGTCTTGTCCGTAAAGGTCTCCTGAAAACAAGACCCCACAATTTTCCCCGGTCACCTGGTCAGTGTCTTCTTGGTCAAAGCAGATAAGTTCCTGCTTCAGCCATAACCTACCTGTTTATAGTTTGTTCTTAGCAGAGCTTGAAAAACAGATGCTTACCCTGAGAATAAACATAAACTCACAAACATAAACATGTATCAGAACCACTGGGAGGGCCTGGTAACACAGATTGCTGGGCCCCACCCAGAGACATGAGGTTAATTGGTTTCACGTGGCCTGGGCAGTGGTATATTTTTAAATCTCCAGGCGAGTCTCATCATCAGCCAGGATTGACAACCACTAGCCAAAGCCAAGCAGTTTTGCTTTATTTTCTGGGAGGCTCTTCAAAAGCTGCCCTGTCGGAATAAGGGGCAGAAGTCAGCTTTAGAATTCTGAACCCCTGAGTTTTGTTCTTAGCTTGGGCCATGTTGTTTCACATACAAGTGTGGCTTTTGTGGATTAACCTCCCCATTCTTGAAATGCTGGTAGCCGCCTTTCCCTTGGCGAGTGGAAAGCAAACCCTCCACATCCCTTGCCTTTGAAACGTCACGTTCAGGCCGTGTCATGGAGGAAGCCTCTAGAGCTGCTTGCTCGGTGAGCTTTCATCAGTGCCTGGGCTCCTTCAGGAGGAAGGCGGCACTGCCTGGCATGTTTATCCTTTAGACGGACAGTTTCAGCAGGTAAGAGCAGGCCGGTGAGCAGGGTTTCGATCAGATGTGCTGGCCTCAGCCTGAGTCCTGGGGACGAGCTGCTCACACAAGGGATGTGATTCCTTGCCTCTCCTGCCCCCTAATGGTGTTCGGCTTCAGTGTGAGGTGGCCCTTAGCAGTGTGGGGTGACCTGTGTCTCCTGAAAAGTGTGACCTTTGAAATCACGCTCCTGACACAGACTGCTGTCCTGGGAATGGGCACAGATGAAACAGCGACGCCCAGTCCTGCCCACACCAGACAGCCAAACCCACAGGTAGAACTATTGCCATCGCTTCTATTCGCAGGCTTTCCTCTTTGCTGCTCGGTCACTGTCAGGATCAGGCTGTTGTCAGGAAGTCTCCTGCCCTCTTCCCACAGTAAGAGGAGTCTGTCAGCTTTGGGGCTTTCTGTCAGGTGACACCTAGGCTACGGTGCTTTTTTCCCGAACCTGACCCACTGTGTCCCTAATACTTCTTCCCTGACAACGCACTTTCTCTGGCCATACGGAAAAGAATTAAGTTTTGCTGTTCAGAAAGCATTTATCAATTTGAAGTTTTCTTGATTTTCTCAGAAGGTAGATTTGTATGGAGGGTGACCTCTCTTAGGTAATTAGCTATTGTTGGGCAGTGAGATACTCACCCTTTAGTTAATATTGGGTGTAGTTTATGCTACACGATACCAGCAGATGGCATAATAATAATAATAATAATAACAACAATAATCATAATTTATAATTCTTTTGAGTGCTCACTGCCCCAGGCACACTTTCATAAGCATTTTGCATGTAAATTTCATGTAATCCTCACAAGGACCCTATGAGGCAGAGGCTGTCGTGTAGTCATTTTTCAGGTGTGAGAACCGAGGCACAGAGAAGTCAGATAACTTGCCCAGGGTCACACACATCCGGAAGTGGCAGAGCTGGGATTTGACGTAGGCTGTGTGACCGCTCCGACCACGTGCGGCTTGTTTCCCATGTATAAAATGGAGCTGAAACTAGTGCCCCCTTCGAGCATAGCGAGGAGTTGGTGCGTGTGAGTCTCTTGGCACCATGCCTGGCTTGAGGAAGCACTGAGTAAGTGCAAGCCATCATTGTCATCCCCAGCCTTAGAAACTCAGGGCGTTTCTGACCTGCTGGGCCATCCTCAGTCTCATGTCCCCGGAGCACAGTTTGTCACTGTCCTTACAACCCGCTGTTGTTGCCGTGTCTGTTTGTCTTTCCTCCTGAAGTCTGTGAACACCTGAGGGCAGGTACCCTCAATGTTTTGTACCCCCAGTGCCAGGCCCAGGACCAGCCATGTCACCCAAGCTCACTGGGGGTTTATGAACCCGGGGAATGACTCAGTGTGGTGCTGCAGCGGAAGGGCGGAGCGTCACGTTTGCTTGTTTGTTTCATCTCATTGCAGACGTCAAGGCCAGGAAGTGGAGCTTTCTCTTGGAAGAGCACAGAGAGCTAAGTAAGAGCCCACCCTGTTTGATAGCATGCTGTTGTTCCTCTTTAATTACCTGCCTTAAATTTAACATATTGTAAAAGAGACTCCTCCCCCCTCTGTTGCTGTAACATCA
Organism: Aselliscus stoliczkanus; assembly: GCA_033961575.1. Taxonomy (NCBI): domain Eukaryota; kingdom Metazoa; phylum Chordata; class Mammalia; order Chiroptera; family Hipposideridae; genus Aselliscus; species Aselliscus stoliczkanus. The sequence continues at coordinate 158,655,673 of CM066731.1, forward strand.
CGTGCTGTGTGCAGGACAAGTAAAGACGTTCTCAGGCGGCTGCGTCCCCAGACGGGGGCTTTACAACTGTCCAAGCTGACGCAGGGCCTCTCCTCCCATCAGGGAGACGTGGTACCAGTAAGATTCCTGAGGCCGCGAAACCTCCCACCCATCACAGAAGAATTAGAAGTGAGGGTACGTGAACCTTGGGGACCAGAGGTGAGCTAGGATTGCTCAGCTAGGAACCTATTTTAGACTCCTTCTAAGAAGAGCCTCTCCATTTATTTCTATTAGAACCAGATGATCAGCCAGAGGCAAAAGCCTAGGCCAGGGTGCAAAAGCCTTTAATGAGCACTTTGGAGACTGACCAAGGGAAGGCATGTGTGTACAGATAAAACTACAAGAAGGAGGGTCGGCCAAGTGGCTCAGTTGGTAAAGAGCTCGCTCAAGAGTGTGAGCTGAGCTCTGAGCAAGAGCAGTTCGATACCCAGCCCGTGCCGCTAAGCTGCCAACAGGTGGCAGGATGACTCAACTAAAAAAAACAAAAAACAAGGGCCTGCCGAGTGGCGCGGAGATTAAGCGTTGGCTTGGGAAGCCAGCAGCCCCAGTTGGGTCCCACATCTGAGGGCCAGTGACACTGCCCTCAAAAAAGCAAACAAACAAAAAAACCCAAAAACAAACTACAAGAAGGAGAAGCCAGTTTCCTCCTCTGTGCCCTGCTTGGGGGGGGGCAGTAAATTCCAATGTGCCTGGGGGGGCGGGGGGGGCGGGGGGGGCATGGCCGTGACTCAGAGCCTATCCTAGAAAGCCAGCCTGTCACCTGTCTTCCAAGCTGTCATGGTTCTGCTGTCATGATTCAGCTGGCTACACAGCTGGCACAACTCATGTTCTTCCCGCTTGACCCTCCTGAAGCCTTGTCGGGCCTCCCAGGCAGCGGTGGGACCAGCCAGGTCAGGGGAGCCGTGGTCTAGCCCTGGAGCTTGAAATCAGTGGCCGTTGTGCCCACCAGGCCAGGGCTTTAAGGAAGAGGGGAACGCTGGGTTTCTTTCCTTTGTCTCCTCCTTAGGTGACTTCCTCTGCGACATCAGGTAGATAGTTCAACAGTCTGGTCCCACTTGCCCCTTTAGTGAAAAAAGGGGTGTTTAATCCCTATCTGCCCTACTACCAGAAATTAAATTAAATATAAAGGAAGAGCTTTTGATTCCTTGAGGAAAGACTTGTTGCAAACTCAAGGTGGAAGTCTGGATATAATAAGATACTTAGGAAACAGTAGCTGAAGCAGAAAGAATGGCTGATGTTGATCTGAGACTCCATGACTGCTGCTGTTTGGAATTTGTGATGCAGAGGAACTACTTGGCCAAAGCTGAACATTTTGATGAGCAATAAGAGTGAGTTTTTTCTCTCTCGCCCCTTTGTCTTTCAACTACAGAAAGACGTATAAATATGTTAGTTATAAAGACTTGACTTTTGTAGAAAGACAAAAAGCAGGTTACTTATAGCATTAGCAGATGAATGTAGTATTGGAAAACTGACTCCTGACTCACATAGCATTATATGATTCTAGATCTTTTGAGGGCCATAAACTCTTTGAAATATCTGCTGAAAATGATGGATTCTTCATCCAGAAAAGTGCACATAATGGCCACTCTTAAAATTTTGCATTTGGTATTAATTACACCATGGATCTAGAGTTAAGAATTCTAGAGTTTAGGGTTCAGATTGCTTTTTTACACTCTTATCTTTTACTACAATGTCTTGTGGAAGATAAGACTGATTCTCCCCCCACCTCGTAGATCGGGAAAAGCGTGGACCCAGAGAAAGGAGACCGTTTTTATCCTTATTGGGAGCATCACAGGGTCATGATAAAGTCAGTGACAAAAATCAGGCTGAAATTGCTATCTCGAGTTTGTAACGTGACCCATTTGGGAATTCAGAAGCCAGATGCACGAGCTAAGCGGCCAAGGAGACAAGGCATCACACAGCTCCAGCTCAGCTCTGATTCCACCATTCGCGGCCTATAAACTGGGGTATTTGCTTCTCTCCTCATCCCTAGGGCTGGTTCCTCGTGTGTAAAACTAGATTATTGACCCTGAGCTCGTAAACGTGTGCCTGTAAAGCTAATTAAAAACGACAGTAAGACCTGAGTATGTGAATGCTCACTGATGACATGGTGACAATTGTTTTCTCCAGGTTAGGGGAACCTAAGAGCTTTCCCCCTCTCTCTTCTAAGTGACTTGAGGTCTTTCCCCTTTTGTTTTCCCCTGACTGTCACAGTCCAGAAGGGCTCCGTGGCCCCCTCAGTGATCCTGTCTTGTCAGCTGCTGTTTGAAAACATGCACAGCTCTGCTGCGGGGCTCAGTGGTGGTCTGCCCAGGAGCCTTTTCCAGAAACGACTTCTAGATGACTCATGAGCCAGACAGCACATTCCTGTCACGTCCTGGCTGTGGGAAAGGGTAATAGCCACAGTCACTGATCGCGAACAGGGTCTTTCTCAGACACACACCCGGATGGCTGACCTGGCAGCATACGATTTTGGAGACAGTTGGTAGGAAACAGAATGGAGGCCTTTTCTTTCCTGCCTCCTGAGTGGCTGAAAGAGCACACTGCTTACAAAGCACCACATTTCACAGCAGCTGGATTATCAGCCGTTTCTTAGTTTTCATCAGGTGAGTTCTGAAGATCACTAGGATTAAAATGAAAATGGTTTCTGAAAGCACATAGAGTGTGCAGTCTCCTGACAGAAATCAGCATGCTCACATTTAATTTGGAGGCATAAAATGTGTTTCTGCATCAATATGGACAGTCTTCTTTTATATTAAAGCTGTCAGCCTTACCTAATTCCTTACCCTGGTGATGTTGTTTGTGCAGACTATTTCCAGAAATAACTGGTATGTATATTTAGTGAAGGACAGAAACGGATTTAAATGCATTAAAAATACAAAGCAATTTAAGGGACCAATAGATGGCACAGCCCTCCATTTTCACATCACTGTTTGCAGTGGTCACTGTTTGCAGTCGATGATGTGGCAAAAGACTTTTGTAATACCGTGTGAAGATACTAAGAAAAAAAACATGACCATATGGAATAGAAAACTAACAACCTTAGAATTTCAAATAATATTGGGTAGAAATGAAACATACCCAGTTTCTTTGCTGAAGATAATTGTCCCCTCGGTGGGTTACCATGACTCTCCCAGGGTGCTCCTGAAAATGTAAAGGATAAAGAGCAATTGAGGACCTGTAAACTGGTCACTCTTCTAATTAGGTTTCTCAAAGGGCCGCACTAAAAGGGACGAACTCGCAGAAAGCTACAGCCTATAGGACAGCAGACTGATTATTAGTTCAAGAATAATTCTTCCACCAGCTATCTCTAGGTCTTGTGTCTTTTCTCTAACTTTGTCATTTTTTTTTTTTTTTTTTGAGGGTAGTGTCACTGGCCCTCACAGGTGGGATCCGAACCGGGGCTGCTGGCGTCCCAAGCCAGCTCTTAACCACCGTGCCACTTGGCTGGCCCATAACTTTGTCATTTTTTAACTTGTCTTCCTCTGCCCCTTCCTCTCAAGTGTATGTTTTATTTGTACCTCTGGTTTATTATTTTTCTGTTTCTCAATTGAATAAGTCCCCCGTCCCCCGCTTTAATTTTAAAATCAGCTGAGGCTAAACTATTTCAAAGAGCAAAATCTAGGAAATTAATTTGCTTTCATTGCCATGTAGATATCAAGTGATTTCTTTTTCCCACTTGAATTCATGGCCTCTGACTAGAGGACAAGATTTCCCCATCCATTAGATAGTAGCCTGGGACCAGCACAGTTGGAAGAAAAGTAAAGACCCCTAAATATAAACTTCAGTGGAAAGAGTCTGAGTCATGGTCACGTTTAGCAATAGTTTAGACTTTGAGCTTAGCAGAGGGTGGTAAACATTTTTGCAGAGGGCCAGATAGTAAATATATTAGGTTTTATGGGCCACGCAGTCTTTGTTTCAACTACACGACTTACCATTGTAGCATGAAAGCAGCCGTAGACAAATTGGCACTACTGTGTTCCAGGAAAACTATTTACAAAAACAGGCAATATGCCGATTTGCCCCACAGGCCTTCACTTGCCAACACTGGCTTTGGAGGATAGGTAGGAAGTTAGCAGGTCACCTCCAGATGGATGGATTTTCTAGCTGCTCCCCACTGAGTTACTACTGTAAATCTCACCTCTCTCAAGGGGAGATCATTATTCTCTTATGGAAAGGCGCAAAAGTGCAGGGCCACAGGCATTGTTACACTTGGCCTTCGCGTGGACTCCGCCCTTTGTTTGCAAATAGCACTGCCATCCATCCTCATCTTTCTCAGAAACACCTAACGGCTTCTCTGCACAGGCACAGTGCTTCCTTGCCTGTTGACAGCAGGTGACTTAGAGTTCTCTGACTTCTCAAACATCGAAACCAAGATAAAACATAAGGATAATGGAAACAAGATTTATTCATTATAAGTCTTGGTTTTTCTGGGCTGATTTTTAAAAAATAAGAATACGGGTCCTTATTTATTGGAATGGGCATACTAAGATGGTTTTTAAAATTAGGTTAAAAAAAGATGGGTGACGAAAACACTTTATAATTCCAGTGTTTATATAGTGTAGAAAACTAATTTTGCATTACTGATTGCCCTCTTATTTGCAGAAATTAAGGAATAGACAGGAATTAAGGAATAGTTCTCCGGGATGCATCTGTCAGTCCCTGAGTATCTCTCCAGTTATTTTTTTGAGAAGAAGCAGAATTTCAGCCATTGACCTTGATTGACCTTGGTAGCTTGAAGCCCCTTCTCTTTACATGAGACCTCTTAGACACAACACCCCAAGTCACATACCTCTGTTCTTCTTCCTAGTTGAAAGGGCACGCTGCCTTTCACAAGTTGAGCTGAGTCCTCTGCCCAAGACACTCACCCTAGCCTTCGCGTCTCAGATGGAGAAGACATCTCTCTGTCCCACGGCAGACACCCCTGAGGCAGACCTCTCCAGAGTGGACCCCAAGCTCGTGTCTAGTCTGCTGCCCTTTCAGAGAGCTGGAGTCAAGTAAGTTCTTCATCTCCTTTCTCAGAGTTCATCACTCACCACCAGCGGGGTTCAGAGGCTCCTTCTGTTAGGAATGCTCATCTTTCACGCGCATATAGAAGCATCTAGGCATTAAACAGCCAGCCGTGCAGTTACCAAAGCCTGGTTGTAACCATTGATTTCAAATTCCATGCATTAATCAGGGCTCTATTGCAGATGTGCTGAAACCCAACTCAAACTAGCTTAAGGAAAGATTTCTCAGGGCATGCGGTAGAAAACCCAGGGTCTTTAAGGCTCTCATTAGGACTCTGTCCCTCTATCAGCTCTGCTTTCTTCTTAGTTTGCTTTGTTCTCCGCGATACTATACTCAAGCATGGCAGCTGTGGCTGCCAGGGGTTTCTGGCTCGCATCCATCAGCTCAGTGGCCCATGGAAGCACCTCTTTCCTATGGGTCTGCCACTGTGAGTCCTGGTGCTGACGCTGGAACCAGCCAGTCACTGTGCCAGGAGGCCTTGGGAGTCACGTTGGTGAGGCCGGGTGATAGGCTACCCCTCAGCAAGCGGGAAGGGCCTGCCCCACATGTATTACTTGCACTGAGAGAGGGAAGTGGTAGTTTTCCAAAAGAAAGTCAGGGTGCTCTTGTTATAGAAAGAAAAAAGATAAACCCGTGTGCTGACCCGTCCTTTTTTCTGGTTTCTCAGGAGAAGCAAAATCACAGGTTTGAACTTGCTTTCTAGTGGAAATATGGGAGATCGAGGAGAGGAGAAAGGGGTCCTGATAGTCCATCCAGAAATAAGCAAAGCTGGACCTGTTACTCGGTGGTGTGGTTGGAGGAGACCTGAGCAAGGGAGGGAACTAAATTGTCTGTGGCGCTGACACGTGCAGGCAGCCTGCCTGCATGCAGCCCGCTGTGGTGTCTGTCTGGTTAAAGTGTAGCTACCATCTCGGACAGGATTTTGTTGTGTGTATGGCTTGGCCACGGCCACACCTTCCTGAAGTCCCGCGGTCCTAGCCCTGCTCGTGCCCTTTTCCCCCTTTCCTTCCAGCCTCCCACCCTCTCAGTAACACACTTTGCCATTTCACTCCTTCCTCTGTTGTGATGTCCTTTGGGCCCCCTTTTACTGGGGCTCAAGGCGGTTTTCTCCTTTGCTCCTTCTTGTCTGGCCCCTTGTTAATGCTGAGAAAGCTCCTCCGTCCTGCCTTCCTCCTGGCTCCTGCAGAGATCCTTGGGCCCCTGCGGTGCATGCTGCCCTTGCCGCTAATCCTGCCTTCACGGAGGGGCTTTGTGTGCCAGTCATCCCCGGCCCATGTGCATGAGAACAGAGCCTAGCCGGCGGTTTCCATCTTTTTCTCTATGGCTCTGAAAGTGCTAGTGGTACTGACAGCCTTTCTTCTTCAACGCTTCCTACTTAAATCTAGATTTTACGTTTCATTCTCTGATGAGGGCTATCAATTCCATGTTTTTTTGTTTGTTTTCATATGTAAGAGCTACAGTCAAAAACTCAAACTTATGGAGCAAAATCTTTTATATGTATATCACTTCTTCTAATGGCTAAATAAATGGTCTCTCTCCAGAGACGAGTGAGTGAAGGCTCAGAAAGGCAGCCGTCTGCCTCAATTCGCTCAGCTTGCAAAAGCGGAACTGGGGCTTAAACCCGCATTTTCTAAAGATGATGAGCGTGGCGTTGCCTCTGTTGTGCCAAACTACCCTGGGGCGGGTGGTATTCAGCTGTGTGACTGTTTCTCCATCATCCAGGTGTCTTCTTTACTTTGTTCTCACTTTTGGCCATTTTGTTCCTTAGCTGGGCTACCTACCTTAGGGCAGGGAAAAGGAAAGAGCATGAAATTCAAGGGCCCATTCTGCTTTGAGAATGACCAGATGGACTAAACCATGTTATAAATGGTTGGGCCGAGGAGGCTGAAGCAGAAGGCCGCCTGGGTTTGTGGCTTGGGTGCTCCATGTCTGCCCTGACCACCAGCTTTGTGAATCAGAAAGTGAGGTTAAAAAAATAGGTCATTTCACACTTGCCCACCCTGCGTCTGTCTGTGTTGTGGGCTGATCCCGGAAATGGTCCAAAAGATTTAACCAGGCAGGTGTGCCTTTTTTTTTTTTTTTTTTTTTAGCTGAGTCATCCTGCCACCTGTTGGCAGCTCAACGGCAACTCAGCTCAGGCTGTTATCGAACCGCCGTTGCTCAGAGCTCAGCTTGCACTCTTGAGCGAGCTCTTAACCAATTGAGCCACTTGGCTGGCCCTGGGCAGGTGTGCCTAGAGGCGGCTGGGCCCATTCAGGAGGCGAGGCAGCACACTGGACCCCCTGCCTTTCCACTGAAGGAAGACGGTGCCTGCGGCCTGAGGGGTGCTGGGAGGGATGTTCTCTCTCCTTTGCGGGGTGCTGTTGTGGCTGCTGGGAGGACAGAGAAGGGCCGTGACATACACCTGCTGTCTCCATGCCCTCTAAGCCCGCTGGCCACACGCCACCCATGGACCTGCTGCTGCGTTTCCCACCTTTGTTGAACACTGGCCTTTCAAGGGTAGAAACACTATTTCCAGGCAACTCAGAAAGGTCACGTGCAGCCTAGAATTCTTATCAGCCATTCCAGCTGCTGATTAGAGGGGTTATACTCTGTCTTTACTGTGTGAGAAGGAATGAAATAGAGCCAGTTGCCTGGCTTCTCCAGTGTCTGAGCAGATGATCGAGTTTTCAGGAATTCAGATAAAGAAGGACTGGTGTTTGGAGCGGGAGACCAGACATCTGGCACTCAGGATCGTTTTAGCTTTTCTTCGAGTCATCAGGTGATTTGAGCAAGCGATTCTTACCATTGGTGTCTCGGTTATTTTTCTCCTTTTTGTGGGATAACAGCTACCAGAGGAGCACTCCCCTGGCACTTACACGATGGCATCAAGCACTGTTTGAAGTGCTTTCCATGTTAACTTTATTCATCCTTGCAACAACCTCTGGGGTGGATCCTGTGATCTCCACCTACAGCTGAGGCACAAGATTAGATGACTGGCGTAGAGGCGCGTGGCCTCTGCGTGGTACATCAGGGCTTTGTCCCCAGGCTAGTCAGGCTCCAGAGGGGTGGGCTGTGCCTTCCTCTCCAGTTGTTCGCAGGGGTTGTTGCACTGGAGGCCGCTGGGCCCTGGAGGCTGCCTGCTAGTGAGAACCCCGGCTGAGCGTGGGCCCCCTCTCAGACAAACGCCTGCCCGCCCTTTCCTCTGGCCATCCTACCCCTCCTCGCCAGAACTTTCTATCCTTGCTGGCCCCTTCCTTTGCCCTTAGCACACAACATCCTCTCTGATCTTCAGAAAGCTGTATTTTGACCCCGCCATCTCTTCTTCCCTTCCCTGCTTCTAAGCAGGTCTCTCACTTGAACAATTGCTCCCTCCCTGCCCCTTGTTAGAAACTGTTCCCACTGTCTACCTGTCACATCCCTGGGCCTCACCTGCACTGGGCTGAAGGTGCCTCCTCTTGCTACAGACTTCCTCTTGTGGCTTCCATGACCTGATTATCTTATAGAGCTTCTCCCTACTTTTTGGCCACCATTTCATACTTTCCCTATTTTGACTCTTTTTAAAATTATTGTTATCCTGCCCCCTGATTGGCTCCTGCTCTTCCTTCTTTGGGGAGCAGTTCTCTTCTTGTGAGCGGGGCCCGTGTCAGCTGGCACTGTAGCCCACACTGGGCCATGCATACCGCTTGGCGTGTGGTGGCAAGTAACTCCTGTCCCTGGGACATGTGTTGTGTCACTGCCCTGACCTTGCCTGCTTTCAGCTTTGCCATAGCGAAAGGAGGCCGCTTGCTGCTCGCTGATGACATGGGCCTGGGGAAGACCATCCAGGCCATCTGCATCGCAGCCTTCTACCGGAAGGAGTGGCCCCTGCTGGTGGTGGCGCCGTCATCCGTACGCTTCACCTGGGAGCAGGTCAGTTCTCTTCCTGTTGCAATTTTCACAAAGGTTTTCCTCAGGGTAAGAGGAATCAAATAACAGCTTGGGGACAGGGCCTGGGATCCTATTACAGCTGAAGGCAGGAAAGGAGGTGAGAGAGCCCCCCAAGGCTAGGCACATGACTTTCTGGGTTAGAATCAGGTTTTTCTTTGGGGAGGAAAGCCAAGGGGCTTCCAAGCTCAGGCTTGCCTCAGTCAGTCAGCAGACACTTCCCGAGTCCCTCTTGCACCCCTGCTAATAGCACTTTTCATCTGGGCCACACTGAAGTTTCATACTATTCTTACCTCCTTCATTTTCTATAATCTCATAATAGCCATCTGCAGTAGACACACTAGATAGTAACTCCCTTTACAGAAGAGAAAACGGAACGCAAAGCGGTTAAGCTCCTCACTTACTGCTGATGAGCAGCCGTGTAGGGCCTGGACGTCGTATCTGCGGACCTAGCTCAGAGTTTTTGCACCCTGTGGAGGGTGGTGTGGACGGGCTTTCACTGTGTGTGGGCACCTCTGTGGCTGAAGAATCCGACATGCACTCAGCTTTCTTATCATCAGCCTTGAGTTTCGTCTACCATAAATCCGGGGACCAGAGTGCTTCTGTGAAAGGAATACAAATCCTTGAAGAAGAAGGAAGCCTCAGTTCATCATCTGCAGCTCTTCCCAGCTTTATGCCACTCGTGGTGGCTGTTGGCTTCCTCAGACCTTGGCCTCATCCTGAGCCCCCGGGAGCCACTCGTGGAGCAGAGGCAGGTCTGCCTCCGCCTGTCAGCCCGTCAGCCATGTGCCTGGGCACGCCCTTCTAAGTGACCAGAAAACCAAACTTTAAAAATGTGTGTTGACACAATGCTGCACTCTGATCCTATGCTTGTGATCTGAATTCTGCCAGTATCTCTAGAAACTGGTAATTCAACCCAGGTTTAGTTTGTGTGTGTTAGAATCCCACAGCACCCTCAAAAATTCTGGGGCAGAGGCAGATGGTCAGATGAGACGGGAGGAAGAACCAGCACTCCCAGTATCAGAATAGTGTCTGCCCAGGCTCGCCAGGAGGGCACCCAAACACTGACGTGGAGGCACCTGGTGGCCTTCTGTTGGCTCTAGGTATTGGCTTTGGCTGGGGATGGCAAGATTCCTGGAGAGAGCAGGTGGCTTTATAGAAAATATGGGTGTAAATATTTTTATCGTCATCAGTGCCTACAGTGTACCAAGCTCTGTTGAAAATTCCTTTGTAAAATTTCCCTTAAAACAGTCACATTCTTTCCCTGTAGAAACTTGCTGTCTAATCAGAAATTACAGAAAGGACATCCACAGACACCACAAAGTTACTGTGCTTGCTGAAGAAGGAAGGAAGTGTCCTGTTAGTGGAAAATGAAGGGGAGTGGACGGAGAAAAGGAAGACAGAGGTGTTCATGGGACGGGGTTTACAGCAAACGCAGGGGGATGTGGAGGGACAGGGGCCGAGGTTGTTTTTCAGGGAGCGTTAACATTGGTCCACACTGAGAGAGTCCAGTTGATGGACTAGCTGGAGTCACAGCTGGTAGCTGCTGGGTCCGATCGTCATGTTGGTTTTGTTCTCCCTATCACCGCCAGGCCTTCCTTCGGTGGCTGCCGTCTCTGAGCCCAGACGACATCAATGTCGTGGTGACCGGCAAGGACCGCCTGACAGCTGGCTTGGTCAACATTGTCAGTTTTGACCTTCTGAGCAAGTTGGAAAAACAACTAAAAACCCCTTTTAAAGTTGTCATCATTGTAAGTGACTTGGCAGAGTCTTTATGAACTTTATCTCCGTGGAAACTTTCTTCTTAAAAACCCCAAGAACTTTGATATCTGTACTCTCATGGAGCCGCACTCGGTCCCTAGGAGAACAGAAATCATTGTCTTTATTTCGTGGGGAACTGACATTTCATCTCTCTCAATTAGCGGGTCTCAGCTCTGGCTACATATTAGAATCTCCTGGGGAGCTTTTTGAAAAATGTGGTGTACTAGGTCTGCTCTGGCGGTTGCTAGCCCCTCTGCCCCAACGTGAGATCATGGAGGAGGCCAGCCCGTGGATTCCAGACACCCCCTCACCCCCGGCTCCAATCACTGCAACCTGGGCAGCACAACCGTGTGCCGTCACCGGGCCCTCTTGTCAGAATCTCCCAGACTCACAGTTCAAACAGTTAATAAGTTTTCCTCCAGCCAATATGCAGGCACTCCCTCCTCCCGCCCCCAAAGAAAGCACTTTTTAACTCTAGTTTTTTTTTTAAAGATGGTTTCACTCGAGTCCTGCTCCCATAAATGACAGCACATCTTCCAATAACTGGCCTGCCTTCTTTTAGTCTCTCGAGAGACTTGGTGCCAGAACTCAGTGTGTGGCACGGCTGACAAGTGAAACCTGTGACAGCTGTGCATTTTTTCCCACCCCTGGCCAGCGAACCGCTAACAAACATTCAGGGGCCAAGCGTGTGGTGGATGATTTCCAATGGAAGTTTACCTTCATTTTTCTTTTTGGAAAAACAGTGAAACCTGATGCCTCCAGATGATGTGAAAGGTTCTTTATTCAAACGTGTGAATTTTAAGAGCCAGTGGTATTTTCCTTCTCTTAAAAATAGAGTTCTCTACTAGCAGTAGAGAATTCTTGTTGCTCAAAATCAGAGTGCATATCTTCTCCACAAGGAAAGGAAAGAGTTTTTAGTAGGCTCCAAAAAGTAGAGCCTCTGAGTCACATATGTCAATGAGATTGCGGTAGAGACTCCATGCTTTGGGTTTCCCAGCACAGGGCTGACCATTGGGGGTGGGAGAGGTGCATCCATCCATGTGTTCATCTAACCAACAATTGAGTGCCAGCTCCATGTCCTACACAGTACTGTGAACTAGGGGTGTGGAGAAAAGACAGTTAGCTCCCCTCATCCAGGGAACCACAGTCCGGTAGGACAGACAGACATGTGCACAGATCATCAGACTATGATTCAGTGCTTTCATAGCGGTGTGGACCAAGTATCATGGGAGCTCAGAGAAGGGAAGGAGAAGTCACAGTTCCTGACCTCGGGCATGTCTGATTAGGATTTGGACATGAGGACCATACTGTGTTCTTAGCATAAGCAAACTTAAATGTTAATTTTTTTTCAAAGCTGGGAGGGTAACGAGTCTAGAGGAGTCATTTCTGGTTTGGCACGAACTCAAGTGTGGGTTTGAAAAAATATTAGCATACATGTGAAATGAAAACATTGAAAGAAACACCCCAGGATGATGATGATGGTGGCTTTCTACTCTGTGCAGGAGGAATGATGCCTTCATTTCTTGAGTATTTGCCTGTATCAGGTACTTCCCATATAATCGCTGATCTTCCCAATGGCCCCTAAGGCAGATATTTTCCCCATTTCAGAGCTGATGAGACTGACAATGAGAGAGATGACATAATTTGCCCATAGGCCCGAAGCCAGCAAGATAGAGAGCCATTGATTAAAGCTGGATTGCATTTGGCTTTAGAATTCATGTCTGTCTGTGTCCAACTGAATACTTAATCTGCCATATGAATTTTGGCAAGCCGCCTACCACCGCTGATGACTTCTTCAGTTAATTAAGATCTCTGTCCTCTTCTGACTTCAGAGAAATGTTGTAGGAAGGAATGAAGTGACGGTTCTGAGATGTCACATTTTTGCGTATGAAGAGACAAGCCATTCCTTGTGGTTAGTTATAATTGTGGTTAGTTATAATCATGGTACATTTTTATCCGTTGGTTCAAAGGGTCCATTCCCGTCCATATCCTCTGGACTTGGTGCTATTTCTCTCTATAAGCCCCTTTTTTTTGGCTGTCATATTGGCTCATCATCAGACAGGAGTACAAATGTGACACTCCAGGTTTCTGGGAGTAGATACACTGATATTTGGGGATGCATCTCACACCCCCTATGTTGTGCTTTTAAGGTCCTTTTTTGAGGGTTCATCTAAGCCGAAATAGAACTGGGGAGTTTCTTATAAATCATCTTTCGTGACTGATCCAGGAATCTCCCTGGTATCCCTGTCCTAGGGTGACTGACACCACTAAGTGCCTACTAAGTGCAGGACTGTTCTGAGGGCTTCATGTGTGTTAGCCCGCGTAAGACCTAGGACAACCCAGGACACGAGGTGCTGTTATTACACCCATTTTACAGGTGGAGAAACTGGCACTAGAGCGAGATCAAGTAGTTGCTCAGAGTCACATAGCAAGTAATTTCAGTGTGTACCAAAATAGAAATTTTCTCCCTAAACACTAAGAATGTATTAGTTACTCATTTGGCTTTGAAAAATATGACATATTCTAGTTTGCTTATGCTCAGAATGCGGAGCCATAAATAACGCCATGTTCCAAGCATGGCCGCCAGCCCCTTATGGACTGGAGCCATGTCTTCCCTTCTCCAGGTTCCCACAGTACTTGTCACACCTGCCTCAGTGACAGCACTTATATCAGTTGTCAGTGTGGCTGACGTCCTTCCTGCACAGCGAGCCCCTGGGGGTGAGGGCTGGGCCCCACTGCGGGCACACAGTGGGTCTTCAGCACACCCTGCTTCAGCCCCATGTGAAGGTCAGGTGTGTCTTACAAAGCAGGAGCCACCTTGCAGTACTTTGTTCAGTGTAGCCTGAGGTGAGTAGGGCAGGGGAGTCACTAACCCCATTTTACACGTGGAAAACTGGCCCAGAGAGATGAAGTGTCTGGCCCAGAATGGAGTGGGAGAAGTTGCCCCAGAACCTGGGTCCATACTGAGGCCCACTGCTGTCTCCTGGAATAAGCAAGTGCTGAGGGAATCACCCTCAATTCAGGGCCACGCCAGGATCACGCTTAACGTGGGCTCTGACTCCGTCCACTCAGCATTTGACCTCGTTCACCTCTGTGACTGTTTCTTTGCAGGATGAATCTCATTTCCTCAAAAACATTAAGACTGCCCGCTGTCGCGCAGCTATGCCCCTCCTCAAGGTACGTCCTGCCGAGAATAGATCGGGAGCCTGAGCCCTCTGGGCACTGAGATCCTGTGGAGTCTGCTCGGGCTGGCAAGGGGCCGAGGAGAGCAGGGGCTGTGGGCTGTGGGCAGACTTCGCGTGGACTTAGGGCTGGGGTGCTGGATTCCTTTTTCTTCCTCACATCTCGCTAAGGACTCGTGGTCTGTGCTGTCATCTGTCACTCAAAGGTGAAGACCTGTTAAAGGTCACAGTCCAGGTCGGGTCACAGTCCACATCGTCCTGGGCGCCTCCTAGACAGGACAGGGAGGCGCCCCCCAGCGGCATGTCCTAAACTGCTCAGGAGAAACTGCCTGTCTTCTAAGCCGCTTCTGGGGCAAATCTCCCATGGTGCTGAGGGGGACAATTTATACAGACTTAGAACCAGGCCAGCGGGTACCAGTAAGAAGCATCGGCAAAGCTGAGATGTGTCTTACAAGCCGATGCCCTTTTCTTGGGTCGCCCTTTCTGGGGTGACCTAAACTTGTGCCTGAGCACTTGGCTAGTTGAGTCCTGACCTCAGAGCAGGTTGGGGTGTGTATACAGCGTAATTTCAGATCTGCATATAAAAGCGTTCTGACATGCGTGAAGTGTAAGCTCCGTGTTTCATCTGCCCACATTTCCAGGTTTGTGTCTTATGTCTCCACAGAGGGAAGACCCCTAGATTTTCTTCCATCTTTTTGTAGTGAGCTTTTTCTAAATATTGGGGAAAAAAATAGTACAATTAGAAAAGTAGCTTTTTCTCTCATAACAAGGTAAAAATCTCACAGGTGACACGTTGGGGAGATCGACTTTGGTTTATGTGGACTGAGCAAATAAAAATGTGTGTTTATCTTGTTAAAGCTGCTTTTGTATTGCACCAGCATTTTAAAACTGCAGCTTTTATTTTATTCTTTAAAATAGATGCTTTAAGTTGTACCTAAACTAGGAAAAACAAATATGCTAAATGTCAGTGAAGCTTATTAGCATTTGAAAATTAATTTGATTTTTCCACCTCCCCACAACACACACACAAATGTCTGTTCACTTCATATCTGTTTTGTTTTAAGAATAACAACTATTATGATAACAAGTAATATGACACATCTTCCAAAGCAGGATTATGTCATATGCTCCAAACTTAAAAATAAAAGTCCTTTACTTAAAAACCTGATCCTCTGCTCATTTTACCCATAAATATTTATAGGTCAGGAGCCATTTATGGACACACTTAGATGTGTTTCCCAGAATGGTGACGCTTTTTTGGGGAGGCTTTATATATTTTCTTTTGAAAAATGTTAATACACTTTGGTACTGTGGTTCCAGTATTACAGCCATAACTAAAATTAAATCTGTACCCAGTTTGGATTAAGAGAGTTGGGAGGAAGTAAATATGCCTTGAAAAGCCATATGTAAAGGGGTGAAGGGAATCAATTGTATGGTGACAGATAGTAACTAGACTTTTGGGGATGATCACTTTGTAGTATTATATGCATACAGATGTTGAATTATAAAGCTGTACACCTGGGCCAGCCGAGTGGCGCGGTGGTTAAGCGCTGGCTTGGGACACCAGCGGCCCCGGTTTGGGTCCCACATATGAGGGCCAGTAACACTGCCCTCAAAAAAAAAAAAGAAAAAGCTGTACACCTAAATAATTACATAATAAAATAAAGCTATATGAGGACCTAATTTAATACCACTTAATTGTTCCTCTAACTTGTGTATCTCTTAGAACTATTTTCTAGTCATACATGTTTTAAGATTTTTCAGCAAATGCGCATGATGAAGTAGTCAGATTATGTCCTGCAGCCTGTGAGATAGCCAGGCCAGATCATGTCCAGAAAATGTGGGTTTTGTAAATGGCGACAGCAGCCACATGCAGCGGACATGTTGCTTAGGTGGTAAGAAAATGTCTTTGTTTCCTGGGAAGTGTGACACCTCTCTTTCCCCAGAGCAGCATTTGCTGGGCTCTAAGCAAGGTTCTATTTTTATATACAAATGTGGTAGGCAAGACAGAAAGCTATAGAGAACATTTTTATAACTATCTTTAACCCCTCCGACACTGAAAACCACTGTTAACAGTTTGGTTATTTTTCTAACACGTCAGTATAGAGCAAGATCATAATTGTTAATGGCTTTGGAGCGTCCTGTTGCATGGACACATTTCATAATGTAACCCTTAGCATTAGACATTGTTTTGCTGTTACCAATAATTCTGCGAGCGAACATCACGCATGTATTCGTAACTTTCATACTTAGTCCTTATAAGACAGATTTCTTCATTCAGAACTGCTGTGTCATAGTTTATCTTTTTGAAAAATGCCTCTGATCTCCAGCCTGGTGAGGCATAACCGTCTTCACACCCACCCAGCCCGAACCACAGGTCTTTCTCAACACGACTCCAGCACCAAAGGTCATTAGTTATCTTCCCTTTTGAGCAGTGAGATGTATGTTCGGGTTTTCCTTAGCTGTGTTTTACTTATAGTGCTTTTTACTGTTAAACCAGAATTATAACATTATTAACAGTATCTGATTATTTCTCTAGAGGGAAAAAGAGCCCCAGAATCCCACAATTCTTTCCTAATAACTGTTTCTCTTGTGTGAGCAGAATCCTCTTTATATCTCTATTGATTGGCTAGATGAGATGAGAGTAGTGGTCTAAAATAAATGATGAGCTTTTTCATTCTCCTTTTTCCTTAAAATAGTTTAAATAGGTGCTATAACTAAATGCTACAGAAGGGCAGTGAAAAGTAACTTTCTCCCACCTCTGGTTCCCAGACCTTGATCTCTCTCCCCAAAGGCAGCTGTAGTTACCAGCTTTTCAGATTTTCCTCTGAAAATTAGCCTGTGCCCACCTAAGTACATGCGTGTATGTCTCCTCTCTCCCTTCTTAGAGTGTTCTACAACCACAGTATTGCACCTGCCTTTTTGCTTTTCATGGCGTATCTTGGGAATCATTCCACCTCATTCCTGATGACTTGACCTCATTCTTACAAATAGAGCTCTGTTGTATGAGTCTCTCATAATATACATTACCTGCATTGTTTTGTACATCTGTAACTAATAATAATAGTAATAATAATAATAAAATAATAATAATATGCATTACCTGTTCCCTTTTGATGGATTTGTACCCAGGCTTTGGCTGTTAGGTACAGCACATTGCAGGGACCGTCTTTTCATATGCTATACAAGCGGGCAGTAGAGAACCCAGTTCCTCTGTGGCTAGAAGAGCTGGCTCTTTGCCCCTCTCAGCCCAGAGGGGAGTGGTGTCAGCTGGGGGGCCTGCTCTCTCCCCCAGTAATACCCGGCTATAGGAGGGGTCCCCGTGGTCCAACCACTCTGGTAAATTTTCTCAATTTCATCACAGAATCAGCCTTGAAATGAAATTATTGGAATCTAATACTTAGTTAAAATGGACTGTTTTTTCCCAGAGGGAAAAAACCCACTTTAGTTTAATTTTAACATGTGTGCTATATTGATAAAAAACCTTTACACATGTTTTGCATGCCTTGAAGGTCAAAAATGTCATAGCTGTAATCAGCTATAATTACACCATTCGATGTATTCTCATGACATTTTGAACCCGTCCACTTGTAGTCACAGCCTTCATTCTGTTGTTCTTACCCAAAAACCAGTGGCCTTATATGTGGCATCAGACTTCCATTAACATCAAAGCAGCGATACTCCCTTAGCTTGGAAGCTCTGTGGTTATCATGCGGATCAGTTTAGTGAAAGCAGCGCCATCCAGACTTGTGACTGGAACTTTGTGTCTTTTGGGGAAAAAGCTAGAAGGAATCATTTTTAGGTGAAATATTGTGGCCAATCGGAGGCTCAGAAAGGCCATTTACTGGCAGTGGCCACCTGTCGGTCCTGGGGGCGCCTCTGGTCCACAGTGGCCATAATTACGCCATGTGTCTTGGCTTGGTCTTGTTTGTCATGGGAGCAGCGTCTCTCAGGAGCAGCGTGAAGAGCAGAACTCGGCCTTCTCCCCAGACTGAGGCCCTGGGCTTCTCCTGAGCACTGAGTTTCCCCTCTTGTTCTCAAGCCTTAGATTTAACTTAGTTCTCAGGTATTGACTCTTTTGTTGCTTCTTGGGGAGTGCCCATGATCCTGTATTTGTTCTTGATCTGTGTACTTTTGGCCACTTGTCCCCAAATGGTGCTTGCCACTATCCTTGTTTTTAAAGATTCTGTAATGACTTCTGAACTGGTCAAAACATAGCTCCAATGTCTCTGCCACATCAGGGCTGATGAGTATTGGGACACTTGGGTGGCATAGGCTTGACCTTCTCGTTGGTGTCTGGCCTGTTTTTAAATCACAGGGGATTTTGCCTATAGCATCAACTTTATGGAGAGTATTATTAGGAATAATATTGGGTATAAGAATGGGACTAAGCTTTGGGGAGCATGACTTTTTTCCTAGTCTGGGGTCCTGGTGAAATGTGTTATAGACAATCAGAATAATTCAGTAAAGCAAGCTGTTAGCTCAGTTGGGAAAAAAAAAGAGGCAAGAACAGAAAATGATGAAGAATTCCCATACCATTTCTTATCGGCACTTAAGCAACTTCCACTCTTTTCTCTACAATAGAACATTCTCTTGGCTCATGTTTTAAAATCTATGTGTAGGTGATCTACTTTGAATTACTCCATTGAATTCTCCTTGGCAAATTGCATAGACCAACTTGTCGTGCTATCAACCTGCACGGCTCTTCCATCTGTGACCCATGAGGCAACTAAACATGGCCTTGGAGGCCGTCTGCCCCTATCAATCACAGTGTCTGCTGATGTCAATCACATAATTTTTCTCAGACCAAACAAATTATTTTTTACATTGTTCCATTGTAGGTTTCTTGGGTGCTGCTTTCTCTCCTTAGACAGGAGTTAACTGTAAAGTGTTCATTTATGTATTTTATGCATTTATATTTTCCTACAGTGGAAGTTTTCAGAGGTGGAGGGTGACATATAAATCATGTGTAGCTGGGCATGATTCAAGGCATTGTGGGTGACGGTGATGACAATATAAACATATTAGGGCTGAGGACGGAGCAGGCTTAGTCAGCCCATAATATATGAGACACCTTTCTG
Source organism: Aselliscus stoliczkanus (assembly GCA_033961575.1). Classification (NCBI taxonomy): domain Eukaryota; kingdom Metazoa; phylum Chordata; class Mammalia; order Chiroptera; family Hipposideridae; genus Aselliscus; species Aselliscus stoliczkanus. The sequence continues at coordinate 158,674,652 of CM066731.1, forward strand.
CCTTCTTTTCAAAGCTGGCCTTTTTCTTTTTTCATAATGCTGCCTCTGCTTTCCAACACTCACAAACGGCCACTTCCAGCGGTTCCATACCCCCTAATCTGGGCAGCATTTGGGAGAACTGACTCTGTGCTAACCCTTTAAATACCTGACAGGACTCTGGAGTGAATTTCTGTCACCTGATCTGAGCTGCTGCCCAGGCCCCAGCCCCAGCCCACAATCGCCAGGACCAGGGGAATAGGCTTGGGATGACAGCCGGTTTTCTCTTATTGATAAGACGTCTCATTTTCCGCATTTCATTGAAATGGTCTTGAGCCAAGGTGATGCTACAGACGTCATTCAAGAAGCTCATTGTTATTTTAATGAGTCTCCATTAAACCGGGCAGGAAATTAGAAGGCCTGGGTAATTGAACTGTGGAAAATTATAGCTGGAAAAATTCATAGCTCTCCTGTCATAATGGAATTTGGGACTGGCGGCTGCTGAGAGGGCAAGAGTGCATCTCGAGAATTGTACATGCTGTATATTTATATATTTATAAAGACTCGTTTTCTTCCCTCTGTTGCACCTTTATTTATTTATTTTTATGAGGCAAGTGTATCCATTGAAAACCTAATTTCCTCCCCTAGGTGATTTACTACATGTGATTGCCTATTCCACTGTCATTAACTCAAGGTTACAGTGGTTAACAAGCTGTTTCTAGACGGCTGAGCTCCCCAGTAGGGTCCCTTCCCAGAACTAAAATGAATTTTACCTCCAGTAATCTTTGGCAATTATGTGTTCTAAAATGGTAGGAAATGTCTCCTTTTTTATTCTCACCCTCTTTTCCATTTTAAGAGGTGGGATGTTTGGGTGTGACCCCCTGGGGTCAGAATAGCATCAGGGCTGTGAGCAACCTGAGCTTCATCATTGGAACTGAGCAACTGTTTATTTCCACCCCGCTCACTGCTGAGCAGACTAGACTGCTAACCCTGGGCTGAGTTGAGGGTAAATGGTCCAGGTCCTACTTTGAAAGTCCTTATTAACTGCAAAATGAACTTGGGTCAGGGAGCTCTAGACTCAAAACATTGGGTGGCTGAATTAGCAATGGCCTTTTGTTTTCTTCTAAAGAAAATCAAATTGTGCCTTACATACAGGCAGTGCCTGACATTTCCTCCTGGGAGTGAGATAGGACTGGTCCTAGATGTCATTATCTGTTCATAAGTTCAACTTGAGGGCCCGCTGAGTGGCGCAGTGGTTAAGAGCTGGTTTGGGGATGCCAGCGGCCCTGGTTCGGATCCCACATATGAGGGCCAGTGACGATGCCTTCTACAGCTAACAACAGCTCCACCTGGAGCTGGGCTGTGAGCCCCGGCGACACTGTAGGCTGCAGCTTCTGCTGCAGTGGGCTGCCATAGGCTACAGTGAGTGGCCAGCAGCCAGCGTGAGTGGCCAGCAGCCAGCGTGAGCTGCCAATAGCCATGGTGAGCAACCATCCAGAGGCCGGCAACCGATCTGCCTCACCTGGGAAGAGCGCAATGACAATACCAACATGGGCCAGTGAAGCAATGTCCTCCACAACTAGACCGATTCCCCAGCGCTGTTCCCCTCCCCCAATTCCCCAATAAAAAATCTTAAAAAAATAAAATAAAATAAATTCAACTTGAACATCAGAAATCTATGCCGGAAGTTCAGAGCTGTTGCCATCTCCCCCACTTCCTCTTCCAATAGTTGAGTTGACTCCATGATCCCAGGACACTAGTTAGCCTCCTCCTGCATATTTTTTCAGCATACAATGAACATTTTTTAATTACTTTGTACCAGGCACGGTGCTATAGAAAATGAATATGAACAGCCTAGTCCTTGATGTCAAGAAGCTTGCAGTCTAGTGAGGGAGACAGAAAAGACAGAATTGAATGTCATGTGCTAAGTGCCAACATAGAGATGGGCAGAGCATGCTACAAAGGCCACGTGCTACAAAGGCTGACATCCAGCTGCTCCCAGGGGTCACACCGTGAGGTTTCGGGACACGCATGCCCTTTTTCTCTGGCCGTGGTACCTTCCCTTTGAAATCCCAGGTCATGGGCCACACAGTTCTACAGTGAGTCCAGTCTTTAGTGTCTCTGGACTTTAGGTCTGCTGTGGTTCTGAGGCGATTAAACTTGAGAACTGCCAGCAGTCAGAGTACCCAGGAAGAGAAAGGTATCCGTGCTAGTTTCAGGGCATTGCGCTGTCCCTGGGGCGCCTGTGTCCCTGGGGCGTTTGGGCTAGTCCCCGTGTGCTCCTCTGTGCGTTCTTAGCACCTCTGGCTGTTTGTTTTCCAGGTTGCCAAGCGGGTGATCCTACTGTCGGGCACACCAGCCATGTCGCGGCCTGCAGAGCTCTACACGCAGATCATTGCAGTCAAGCCAACTTTCTTCCCTCAGTTCCACACCTTTGGACTTCGCTACTGTGATGCCAAGCGGGTACCGATTCCCTCACCCCTCGCCAGCTCACCCTGATTTTGACACACACCTTTCTGTCCCTCCTCTTTGGCCGTGGTATGGTCAGAATAGCACTGGCCAGGGAGTTAGACCAGGATTTTAGCTCTGCTCTGACCTGGGGGTGTCCTCAGGGTAAGGTGAGGACAGTTCCTCCTAGTTTTAACCTTCGTGGTGATTCCAGGTTAGTGTTTTCCAGTAAAGGGACCAGTGGCTGATATGTAGGTGCGTAGGGTCCTGAGGCGAGCTGGAGGTGAGGCCGAACGCGGCCTTGGGCAGAGGGAGGCAAGCAGATGCGGGTGAAGGTCGCTTGGTGTGGGAAGAGCATGAAAACATCCTCTGAAAAAGGGGAGAAAAGACTCCATGCAAAAAAGGCAGAGGAAGCGTTTGAACAGGTGGAGAGGGGAACATGACTCGGGTGGCCTTAGGGGGGCTCCCATCAACGAGCCTCGGCTCATAAAGGTGGACTCATTGTAGTGAGCTGTGCTGGGTCAGCAGGCTTACGTGTTATTTCTATGAATACGATCCCAGCGGGGCAGGTGTCTCAGGACCTACAATCTGTATGGTTTCTGTTCTCTAAAAATGGCAGCAGAAGACACAAGTGCCATTGCAACCAAAATCTTGATTTCTGAAACCTCATTTTTTTAAAACTGGCGAAAAAAAACAGTTTATTTAATGACATGGGGCAATACAGAAGGGCAGAAAGTAGGATGCAAAACTTTTTCTCTCTCCATTCCTTCCTCCCTCCCTCCCTTCCTTCCTTCCTTCCTTCCTTCCTTCCTTCCTTCCTTCCTTCCTTCCTTCCTTCCTTCCTCTCTCGCTCTCTCTTTTCTCATATATGAGTGGAAGGTAATTACACCAAAACGGATTACTTTCATGTGCAGAGAAAATAAACGATTTTTAAATATGTAAATTACATTTTTCACAAATTCCTCCTATTGGGCCATTGAGTTCATCAGTGTTCACTAACCTGATCGAGCCAGCTGAGCTTGGGACACTCTTCTCCTCTCAGGATCTTTTGTGTCTCTTCCAAAGCCACCCACTTCAAAAGGATGACCTTGCCAGACAAAAGACTACTGTTGAAGGATAAATTCATTGCTTGGCTTTCCCCTAGATCCTGCAGTACCTCACCATTGAATATAGGTCATAATATTCTAGCTGCTACAAATATTCTCTCTCTTAAGCCAGAGGGAGGGCGTCAAGGAGGTTGAGAGGAGAAGACGGAGAGGAGGGCCCATGTTTTCCTCTTTTATCACCGGATGTCCTCGTCAACCAATAGATCACAGGCCACATGTGTAGCATGTGCGATCCCCACACCCTGCACAGGTGACTTTTGCAGGTTCCCTACGCGGGGCCTTTCCAGACATGGCATAGGCCTTGGCTGGTAAGACACTTGCCTCTGCAGTTTGGGGGCTGACTTCAGTGAACAAAGAAACACAGATAGGACGGGCTGCTCCAGTTGCCAGGGAACCTGCTGGTGGGTCCTTCTGCGGCGTCAGTTCCTCTCATGGACCGATCAGCCCTGACATCCTGTCACCCCTGGTGCGGCGTCAGTTCCTCTCATAGACCGATCAGCCCTGACATCCTGTCACCCCTGGTGCGGTGTCAGTTTCCTCTCATAGCCGATCAGCCCTGACATCCTGTCACCCCTGGCAGGACTAACACTTTGCCGATTGCCTTTTCCTTTTTTTTTTTTTTTAAAGATTTTATTGGGGAATTTGGGAAGGGGAACAACCAAGTTGTCCTTTAGTCTTAGTTGTAGAGGGCACAGCTAGCTCAGCTCCCAAGTCCAGTCACCATCTGGCCGCCCATCAGCAGCTCATGGTCTCTAAGCTCAAGGTGCCATGTTCAGTCTTAGTTGTGGATGGGCACAGCCACCATCCCATGCGGGAGTCAAACCAGAAACCTTGTTGTTAGGAGCACATGCTCTCACCAGCTGAGCCATCCTGCTGCCTGTTGGCAGCTCAGCGGCAGCTTAGCTCTGGCCCAGCTCACTGGCCCATGTGGGAATCGAACTGGCGATCCTGTTGCTCAGAGCTCACACTCTTAAGCAACTGAGCCACTTGGCCGGCCCTGCCAATTGCCTTTTCAAAGCATAAGTTCAATCTGTGGATGGTCAAGGAGTCTTTGACCCAAGCAGTTGGGAGGTCTTTCTCTGAGACTTGTAATCCACAAATGCCTCCCATATAAAATTCTTCCAGCCCCTTCTTCCCTCTGCCTTCTGCGGGTTGAACTAGGCCTTGCGGCCATGTTTCTCCAGGAGCCAGGCCAGCTGTAGATGACCAGAGCTCTAGGATGTCCTATCTGTCTTGTTTGTCTCCCTTCCAGGTCAGCAGTGTGTTCTTGATGGACCCAGCATGTTTCTGGGCCTGAGCTGGGGGCCTCTCAGTGTCAGGCAGCCATAGCCAAATTGGCTAAAGCCTGGGCACATTCCCAGTGTACTTCCCCCAAAATAACCCGAGAAAGGATGTCCCAGCGAATCGGCTCCTTGTTGGTGTGGGTGTTCATTTTCCCTTAGTCAGCTGCATTGCTTTCTTCTGGGATTGGGCTGCTTTCTCTTTGGGAAGAGACACACAGTCCAGGGCCTTCCCCTCCTTCTCGGCTTAGTGCCTTCCTCACTCTCTTCCTCACAGGGAGACACAGCTCAGCTGTGTGCTGGTATGCTGGGCTCTTGGTTTGCTGTGACGGATAGAAGCAGAAGTCCCAGTCAGTCTCACTGCTGACAGTTAGGGGTGTGGGTGTGGCTGGCTCCCATCTTCCCCCTGAGCCCCCAGCAACTCTCTAATTCAGACTCAGGAACATCCATGATCTGAAAGCCAGAAGGGAAGTTTCATTCATTTCTCTTTCAAAACCAAGGCCAAAGCAGTGAATTCATCCTTCACCAGCACAGCAAGGCCAGACTTCTCCCACTCCCAAACTCTCTTCCCATGAGGCTCTACATGGCCCTGAATTCGAACACCAAACTTGGCCTTCTTCCCAGGTGCAGGTTGAGTCTCCTTTTTCCCACTTATTCTGATGTAACTTTGTAAAACCTAGTAAAGCCACATCCTGAGTTCCTCTGGCTTCCTTCTTGTGGACAGTGCCTCTGCTGCAGAGGACTCGCTGGACTCTAAAATCTCATTAATTTAGACCTTAAGGATTCCTGCTTTGTGATCAAATCACAAACATACCGAGCTGCTATTTACATGGAAGACCCTGACACTTTGGAGAAGTGACCGCAGCTTACTTACCCATTGCCCATGCCATCCTATCAGGAGCTTTGCTATATAAGTTCATGATGTAAATAAGATGCTCCGCTTTATTTTTAAATAATTTTTAAAAGAAAATAAAACTTTCCAAATACTTAAAAAATATCTACTTTTTGTAATTCAAACAAAGCACTTATAATGTAAATTGTAGTGCTTTGCAAAGTTAATTGCAAACCATGTTTAGCTTCTTATCGAGGCAGGTAATTTTTCAGTTATTAAGTATACTTAAAGCCATGTATTTTTTAAACAAAATCTGCAATGCACTTTCCCTGTAGCTCAATCCAGATTAGGTTGATTGTATATAGTTTTCATGGTCCCGCAAATCACAAATCATGTGTGATTTGTAACTTTGTCCTGTTTGCGAACAACCCACTTTTCTGCAAAAGGATCTTTTCTTCCTCAACTACCTGGGCCCACGGGGCAATACTGTTCAGCTGGTGAGAGGGGGCGCTCAAGATGGAGTTCATTGTCTTTCTTCCCCAAACTGTCCCTTTCTGTGTTTCCAGACTCCGACCACCATCTCTCTAGTTCTCATTCCATCCTCAAATTCACCCTTTCCCTCCTTGCTGCTCCCACCCCCACACACACCATCCAACCAAACAAACATAGACAATGCCCTCTTCATCTTTGTGTCCCTTCTTCCACTAGCCCAGTGCCCGGTGCATGGTAAGTGTTCAATAAAAGCTTGTTGGATTGTGATTATTCCAAAGTCCAATTTAAAATTTTTGGTTTTATTAGGCTTTAACCTGCAAGATTAAGAGTGGATAATATTAGAATTTAGGAGTATGATATCCAAATTAATTATGATAGCCACTTGTTCCCAGCATGATTTTTATTTAATGTGGCTGGTAGCTTCTTGGATTTGTAGAAGCAACTGAAGAGAGTGCCCCGTGCTTAGCTCATTTTCTACCACATACCATGAAGGCATTTGTTGAGAACTTCCAGTTGATTTCAGAGTAATTTTTTAAAAGAAGCACTTTCTGATCACTTCATTTCTCCACCTTTGACCGTCTCTTCGTATTCTCGATTTTACAAAGATTTATAGGACACCTGCCATGTCTCCACAATTATACTAGGTCCACTGGCCCTCGGAAATGAGCAAGGCTCGCCCTTACCTTCGGTGGTTCACAGTCCAGGGAGTGGGAGGCAGGAGGGGAGATGAGTGGCTAAAAATATAAGGAAGTAGACACCCTGGCTCCCTGTTTGTTCTTATAAGACTTTAGGAATCAGTCTGAAAGATAGTTTTTATTTGGTTTGATAACATCTTCTCTAGCTCTGCCAGGGAGTAGACATCCTTGTTCACTGCCTCCCAAGAGCTACTAAATGAGGGAACCAGGTTGATGAGGGACTGCGTGGCCACCCTGAAACCTGCCTCTGGTTTCAGCCAGACGGGCAAAAACCTGTGTTCTGGGCTCCTCCCTTCAATCCCATCACCAACCCTGCAACTGTGTTTACTATACAGCTCTTGGTCGTGTTGGTGTGACCCGTACTGAGGACCAATAGCTTTTTAAATCCCTGGAAATCTAATCCGATAAAGGTATTACTGACAACACTCGTTATTCCATTGCACAATGGACTCTTTAGTATAAGCCCTAGAGAAGATCATTTCTGTATTACTGTGCAGGAATAGTCTGACAAGCTGGTGTCTTGTTTGTTTTTTAATGTCATGGATGCCAGACAGCTGACATCTTGCATTCGCTGCTAGAAAGCTTAGTGCAAAATTGTAGGACGCCATGATACACGTTCTTTGTTCACCTCATCCCTGACTTCTTTTTCCCTTTTCCTTCTTGTTTGGCATATGGGGTTTCGTTCATCCGTTAAAGCCCCTTGACGTTCTCTGAACAAAGCCCCAGGAAGAGAAGGCGGTGCATAGAGAAACCTGCCTGGAGGTGGCATCCCTGTCGGCGTGGCCCCGGGGAAACCTAACGGGCTGCATCTCGGTCCTCCTTCCACAGCATGCCTGGGGATGGGATTATTCAGGCTCCTCCAACCTGGCAGAGCTGAAGCTGCTGCTGGAGGAAGCCGTCATGCTGCGACGCCTCAAATCGGACGTCCTATCCCAGCTTCCAGCCAAACAGCGCAAGATGGTGCTGGTTGTCCCAGGCCGGGTCAGTGCCAAGGTGCGAGGATCCCTGGATGCCGCAGCCAAGGAAATGACCACCAAGGACCGCTCTGTGAGTCCGGGCCTGGAGGTGGGCGTGTGGAAGTTGTGTTCACAGGTGCTTCTTCCGGGAGGGCCTCTGTGGAGATGACCCGTAGTCCTCTGAACCTGCCGTTCTGTGACCTCTTCCCACTTCCCTGGGCAGGGATGGTGAGCCCGTCTCATTTCTCAGCCTACCTGGTCTACTTCGAAAATCTCTTTTTAATTTGCACTTTTGTGTAGATTAATGCTGACAGATGGTCATAAAAATAAACCCCAGGGCAACTATAGGATGCTGATATATATTCTGAATCCCTCAAAGAAAGTTGGAATTTATGCTTAGTGTATTTTGAGAATGCCTCGGTGTAAGAACAGTTGTTAGAAATTAGTTCTATGTTTATTTGATAAATATGTTAACCCTCTAACCATCCCATGTCATTTGCTTTAGTCAAAATAACAAATTGACAGATATTTAATGAAGTCAAGTTTTCAACCCCTCTTAAGCCTTTGCTTCCTTATCACAGCCATGTATGGTTGGCAGAAAGTTTGTAGGATCCCCATTTTTATACAGGGAAATTGAGGCTCATAGAAACTGCGGTTCACCCAAAGTCCTGTGGCTCTCTGTGGCAGAACTGAGGCTGTATGCAAGCCTGTTACCCCTAGATTTTAAGGTTCTTTCCACTACACTGGTTTCATTTCTTTCAAAACACTTTCATTTTATATCTGTCATTAGTGTCTTACTATGCTAAGTACCATAAAGTAATCTACACCAACTCCCTTTCTGTCCTCTTGGAACAAACCTTGCAATTTTCATTGCCACGAAAATAACAATCATTGACATTTTTTGGCATTATCATAAAGCATTATCTAGGCTTGATATTAGCCTGGTTAAAAAAAAAAAACTTAGACCTAGATGAGATCTCAGCCTTCTGGGAAATTGCAAAATAAATAAAATTCCAAGAGACAGAATGCGTGACTTTTTAAAAAATGTTATTTTACCATATGATGAACCAAACTAACTGGTAACTTTTAAGAAATAGGTAGGGTAGAGGATGCATGGGCGAACTGTCAAGATGTATTTAATGTATATCTGTTATGTATAACAACCTGGATGGTCTGGAGGAAATGAGCAGGCATAATGTTGTGCTGTGGAGTTTTCAAAGAAAGATCCTCAGCGTGGAAGTGGATGTACAGACCAGCAGTCCTAAAATTCTATTTCAGTGGAATCACGCGTGGAACCAGAGTGTTCTGTTGCTAAATCTTTCTGGGAGGCCTTTTCTGATTTCTAAAGATAAAAATGCAATGAATGGAAAATTTCTTCTCAGTGTTAATTTTTTCTTATAAATGTCTTAAACCTTTAATGCCTACTAACTTTTGCCCACTAGTGAACTCTATCAGAAAAGAAAGCCAGTGAAGGGCCGGCCAAGTGGCGTGATAGTTAAGAGCTGGCTTGGGAAGCCAGCGGCCCCGGTTTGGGTCCCACATAGGAGGGCCAGTGACACTGCCCTCTAAAAAAAATTTTTAAAAATTAAAAAAAAAAAAGAAAGCCAGTGAATAATTACAGCAAATATAATATTAAAGGAAAAAATTCAGACATGTGATATTTTTAGATGCAAAGATCTGAATATTTATCAAATGTTATGTTGTAGTCCCCTGTGTATGTGATGGAAGTAAGTCTGTCGGTATTTCACGGGACTTCCCAGAGAAGAACACCTTTGCCTGTTCCTGGCCCACCTTCTGAATCAGGTTGAGAACAGCCAGTATAGATAACTGAAAAAGCAATCGGTGGGCATTTGAATTGAGGACAAAAATACTATTAACCAGCCAAGACGCAACCATGAACTATGCAATGTGGCCAAAAAGGAAAAGAAATAGAAGTATGGGAGTTTTATACTTAGTGCAGAAGGTTTGAAAGCATTTGTTAAACTTTCTGCCAACTTGCATAGTTCTTCAAGTTAGGGAGTGGCTCTTTCCAAAGATGATATCAGAGGTAACATCTGGTTTCTGAGTTTATAGTCAATGATGTGAAATTGACTAGCCGTGGAAACCAGGAATGTTGGGTGTTCTATAACCTCTGGTGGTTATGCAAATCCCTTAAATTATTTGGGATATTTTGATACTTCCTCACCTAAAAAAAGGAAGCCACGACCTGCCTCCTGGACTTGGTGCTGGAAAAGTACGTAAGGAGAGTACCAACTGCTCAAAAAAATACCCCACCTATAGGGTGAGTATCATCTCTACTTCTTCAACATGCCAGAGTCTTACTGCTGTTTTCCAGATTATGAAAATGAAGCCTAAATTGCACTGTAATTCTTCAAGAATCCAACAGAATAGTCTAGAGCTCTTCTCAGCCCCATGCTTGAGAGTTCCTATCTGCTTCGATGGAGTCTTAGGAACAGAGTTCGTCCCTGAAAGAGAGAAATTGAGTTGGTACAGATTACCTTCAGCGTGATGCTGAAGCCAGATGCTGAATTTGTTCTGATTATAAGATAAATCCTTGAAAATGTGGTTCTCCTTTGTGTTCTTTAAATTCATTTTTAAATCCAAGGAGAAAACAAATTTATGAGCTTTGCAGTTTGGACCATCAGAACCTTTCTTACTCTTAAAGCCACCAGTTTGGTGCATCTGTAAGTGGGCATCGGATCAGGAGCACCATCTGACTGACTCAGGAAGGGAAGCCAGTGTCAGCTGGGGTGGCCATTGGACAGCTGGTCATCGACACTCCTTCTTCACCTTGACTGGCTATGAAATCCTGAGCCAAGTTAAAATGCGGAATCTTGGTTTTATGGTTTTAGTCAAATAAGGAGGCCTGTGAATCTATAGCAAGTAACTCCCCCACCCCCCATTTTTATAGTTACATTTTAGGCCCAGTTTCCCTGCAATTTTGCACATTATGCTGGCTCCAGCAAAGCAGTGCTGACCTGTCAAAAACTGATTTTTTTTCTTTGTTTCTTCACACCTTCCCATCTGGAGGAAGACTTTTTTAAAAAGCTTTAAATCACAGAAGTCAAGGTGAAGCAGCCAATTTATAAAATATAATATACAACGAAAGATTTTTCTCATTTTCAGCTGAAATAATAGATATCTCTTCATAGGCTAAGAAAAGCTGGCTCTAATCATCTTTTGTCTAAAGCCTTTTTTTGATCAGTAAGACTACAAGCAGAAAAATGGAACGAGGTCATGCAGACTTCCTGGTGACAATATCAGTTCACCCTTCTGCCGTTTGACAGGCCATTCAAGTTTCCAACATAGAAAAATAAATTTGAAACCCCAGTGGGTCTAATTTGATAAAAGTCTAGAAGGCAGGAACAAAAAATGCAGGTTATTTAAAATTTCCTGGTCCATGGCTGGCAAAAGAAGTGAGATCATTAATGGACGAATATTCTGTCTACCCAGTTTGGGGAGATTTATATATATATATATATTTAAGAAAAAACTTGATTTCTCTCAAATTAAAAATTCGACATGTCTATTGTATAAAATCTGAAAAATAAAAGAATACTTACAATAGGTACGTACTTTTATTACTACACTGTAAAAAAGATTCACCTATCTTTTATATCACATAATTTTAGCATATCATTTGCATATATCATCAGAATATTTTTGCTTTAAAATTATGTATATATTTTTTGCTTTTTTTTTTTAAAGATTTTATTGGGGAATTGGGGGAGGGGAACAGCGTTGGGGAATCGGGGAAGGGAAACAGACAGGTTGCTGTCTTTTTGTTCTTCGGTCTAGTTGCAGAGGACGTTGCTTCACTGGCCCATGTTGGTATCGTCATTGCGCTCTTCCCGGATGAGGCACATCGGTCACCGGCCTCTGGATGTCGCTCACGGTGGCTATTGGCAGCTCACGCTGGCTGCCAGCCGCTCATGCTGGCTGCCGGCCACTCACTGTAGCCTATGGCAGCCCACTGCAGCAGGGGCTGCAGCCTACACCGTTGGCGGGGCTTGCACAGCCCAGCTCCAGGTGGAGCTGTTGTTAGCTGTAGAGGGCAGTGTCACTGGCCCTCATATGTGGGATCCGAACTGGGGCCACTGGCATCCCCAAACCAGCTCTTAACCAGTGCGCCACTCAGCTGGCCCTATATTTTTTGCTTTAAAATATATTGTTTGAGGATCGGCCGAGTGCCTCGTTGATTAAGAGCTCACTCAAGAGTGCGAGCTGAGCTCTGAGCAACAGCAGTTCAATGCCCAGCCTGAGTTGAGCTGCCAACAGGTGGCAGGATGGCTCAGCTAAAAAAAATATATAGATATAGATATATATAGATATACATATATAGTTTATATGTATATCTCTATATAAACATATATGTATTTATATGTAATAAACAACATATATTTTAAAAGCAGAATTGGGATCATATAAACATATACCAATGAGGAAGAACACAGTTTACAAAACTATATCATGAACACTTTTCCATGTTGTTAAATGTTCTTTTAAAACAACATTTAAACACTGCATAGTGTTTTCTCACGTGACTATATTATAATTTTGTCTGCCATTTTCACTTGGGCATTTCAGTTAATTCAGTTGCTCCCTAGTCTAAGTCATACTACACTGGAAAAGTGGCTTACATGTGAACTTGTGTGCATCCGATGGTACCGTGAGGATACATTCTAAGGAGTAAGCTGCTGGATCCTAGGGTTGGGCGTATTTTGAAGGCTTTGGCACACACTGACAAATGATTCCCAAAAAGGTCAGCCTAGTGGGCTGTCCCAGCAACCGTGTGCAGGTTCCTCGCACTCGCCTCAGCTCTCTGTGGCAAATCTTGGGGCAGGGTTTCTGAAAGTGCCTTCCACCATGTCTCCTGTTTGTTTTGTCCTCTTCCTTTTTTATTAGCAAGTGGGGAGTGAGTGAGTGTGGGTGCAAGGGATGGACGTGACAAGAGTAACAGTCTCTGAAGGACACAGGAGGAAAATAATGGTGTGAAGGACCCTGGCGTGTCCCTTTAGCATGTCCTCCTAGGGACCACATTAGGTTAGAGGGCCTAACCTGCTGCGAGGGACCCTGTGAGAGCACGTGGACGGACTTCACGAAGTTGGTGTGCTCAGGGGCCACAGGCGAAAGGTTGCAGGTGTGTACAGAGCCTCATCAGAATCTAAACTGGGCCCGTAGCTGACAAGGTCACATACGCTTCCATGGAGTTGCATCTTCAACACGAAGTTTAAGTTATTAAGTTGATTTGCTGCCACCAAACAAGAGGGACAGTGGCTTCTGCTACCATGGTACATGTGGAAGTGAAAAGAGTCTACCCTGTCAGTGCCCCCACGCCTTCTTGTGGTTCCTGGGTGTCTGTCTTCCAGCTCATCTGAAGCCCTTGTCTAAAGCCAAGAAGTTCTTTTGACTAGGCAGCATTCTCCATCATCTGTGGTATCAGTGATCTAAGGCACTGTCTGGCTGTGGCTGCTTTCCTGAGTTAGTAAGGACCCAGGAGAAGGGTCCTGGACCATAGATGTTATTCCTATTGGCTCACTTCTTTGTTCCATGAGGAGGCTGTCGTGTCAGTCACTGGCCCCTACGCGAGAAGCTGGTGGAAGGAGATGGCGTCCTGCCAGTGGTAATAACAGGAGTACCTTTCATCTCTGGAAGCCCAGAGTGATAGTAAATGTTAGCTCATGTTATTATGAAACTATTTGAGCATCTCCCATGTTAGCATGCTTTATTAGGGTTTATTTAGATGCAAACTGTAGAGAAAACATGGTTTCTTCTCCTGGGAAGTCCATTTATCTTCTGTGGGAGACAGGCCAGAAAGCCTTGAGCAATGGTTTTGAGATGATGCTAGAATAAACTAGGTGGGGTCAGTAGGAATTGATTTAGTAAGTCATAGATGGAGGTGAGCTTGGTCCATCGAATGGACACAAGTTGGCAGAAGAAAAGGGGGAGGCACAAGCACGTTGGACCAATGTCATGTGTAAGTTGTCCCCAGGCTATCGTCAGTATAATAGGTGTGCTTAGCAAGGCTGCATTTCAGCTGATCACGTGAGCTAGGCATGGATGCTGAAGCCCTACCTGCAATGCCTTTCCAAAGAACTTTCATGTTCCTTGCCTCAATGTATTCTTACAACAGTTCTCAGTGGGTGGCAGAGGAACTATTGTGCCACGTGTCCGATGACAAATCCAGAGTTCAAGGCAGTCCCTGTGGCCTGGCTAAAGTGAGTGGATAAGTCAGGGTTCCCTGGCTCTGGCGATTGGTGTTAGGATTTGTAAAGCTCATAGTGGCGATACTTATGTCACTCTCAGAATTCTCAGAGTAGGAGAATTTAACCCCTCGACTTCTCTCCACAGAAAGTACAGCAGAGAGATGCCCTCCTTGTGTTCTTCAACAGAACGGCCGAAGCTAAAATCCCATGTGTCATGTAAGTAGTCAGCAAGTGTCGACTTCTCTCTCCCTCTGTCTCTGTCTCATGTTTAAAAGAAACACCTGTATCTTAGCCTGCCAGAATGGTGTTACTGCTCTATAAGAAATGATCAGATTCTAATTACAGTTGCCTTAAATATATAAGGCTTAGGGCATCACAGCCTCATCACCCACAAGGTCTGAGTAGGATTGTCACTGGAATGCTGCCAGGACGCGCTTGGAGTCCCTGTGAGATCCTGTCTTAACCCAGATGAGCTGGAGTTGCTGTCACATACGAGGAGGGTGGGTGACCCAAACACTATGGGGGAGTTTGCCTCTTACTGGGGGAACTGTGCTCACTTGCCTAGGAAAAGACCGAGAAGCTGCCTTAGGTGATTCTTGGGTCTTCTCCAAAGACATGAATTTCAGCTTCAAAGTTTGTTTAAAAGATAGGAGCAAGGGGTCATTGTCATATCTAGTTCTCCTTGTGCCTTATAAACTAAAGCCAAGGTAATTTCCGTTCTTAGAATTATTCACTGACTTAAAGAAAGCAAAACCCACTCATGTTCAAGTATCACTGTGGTAGAAACTTGAGACAATTCTGATGACGTGCAGTTGGCCTGACTTTTTTATTGTTTAACATTCATGGGAGACTCTGGCAGGATAATGGCCCAAGTGATTAAATTTCAGGGAGAATGGATTTGGTGTGGGTTGAGCTGTGCCAGATTGGCTGTGGGGACTGAGGTCTGTGGGTAAGTGGAGACACAGCCGCCGCCACCCTCTCACTCAGCCTCCAGGTCTCCCAGCCTCACCCCTCTCCCTCCGCACCCCTAAGTATGGTAAGAGAATGAGTTTGCTGCAGGATTCAAATCTCAGATTCTACACAAAGGCTGCTGAATGTTGGCCTGCTCCCCTTCACCCTCTGGGCACTGCCCTTTTCATTTATGGAACCCTTATGAGACTAACGAACTCCAGATGTGGTTTTTATGGCCTGGAAACTTATCTCTCAGAAACAAATCTGAATTGTCCCCACCGATCCATTTTTCATATGCTGCCGAATAACAGATGGCAAGGGTGTCAGTCCTTCCCCTCGCACTCTCAGCATGTGACCTACAAAACTCAGGGTTTATTGAGTGCCTGGCCCAGAACCGACTATTTCCCTTTGAAATTATAAATCTAGTCATTTTGCCACCTCATAAATAAACTTGGTAATACCTTGTCTTAGTCTGTTCAGGCTGCCATAACAAAAATACCAGACTGATAGACTGGGTAGCTTAAACAACAAACATTTACTTCTCCCAGCTATAGTCGCTGGGAAGTCCAAGTTCAAGGTGCCAGCAGATTCAGAGCCTGGGGAGGGCTCTCTTTCTGGCTTGCAGACAGGCTTCTTCTCACTGCGTCCTCGCTTGGTGGAAGGGGCAAGGGTGCTCTCTTAGGCCTCATTTATAAGAAGACCCCTAATTCCATCACCTCCCATAGGCTCCACCTTTCAATACCATCCCATTTATGAATGTTTTGACATAAGCATTCAGTCCATAACACACCTCATACATACTTTTTCAAAATTCCATTATAAATTACATAGTGCTTTATCGTTCCAACAATTTTGACATTTGTTAACCCATTTCACATTTACAGCCTCTTTGTGAAATCAATATATTGAGTTATATAGGTGCAATTTTTTAAATGGAGAAACTGAGTAAATCTCATGAAAATCTCTGGACCTCAGAGTCCCACAGCTAGTAGGTGGAAATTAGATTATAAATCTTAAAACTGCAATTTCCTCTGCTAGTTGTTTTTCTTCCCTTTTTTGGTGTTGTTTGTTTTCATTTTAAGGGGCATCTTTCGATACAAAAGCCAGGGTTATTGTGGTAGGCAAATACTTTTAGCCTGGTTACATAGGGATGCAGGGAAGGGCAGAGCAGGCCAGCCACGTCTGAGCTGTTGAGGGGAGAGAGGCATTAGGAAAATGGGGGCCTCTGGTGACGGAGTTGACCACATGGATTTCATGGCCTTGTGACTTTTTAATGCTGTAGCATTAAACATTTTTGCTTATATCATGAGACATTTTATGTCTCAAACTAATTAAAGTAGATTCCATTTTAAGTTCTCAAATTGAACTTAAATCCTTACCCTGGTTGGCCATGGTATTGTTTGAAAATAATTCTTAGATGTTTAGGGGACAGTCCACTTACCTTTCCACCACCTGCTGTAACTGGAGACCTTTGATGTGTGTCCTCCGAGGAGAGCAGTGTCTGTTCTCTGCCCAGACACACTATGTGGGGATGGCCTCAGGCGGAGCGAATGCTGCTTGTGTCCGAGGAAGCTCACCCTCCTGCCACCCTGCAGGAGCGGCGACCTGCTCTGGGACTGAGAACCCTCTGCAGGGAGCTCCAGGCTATGCTGACGGGGGAACTCTCCCCCTGCAGCCCCGGGGTACCTGCCTTCCTTTAAGACCACTGCTAAAGGTAAGAGAAAGGAAGTCCAAAACAAAACCGTAGGTATTAGAGAGAAGTGAATTCAAGGGAGAAGGAAGACCAAGCAAATAAGGTGCTTCGCCCCATATTTCTTTGCCTCGGGAAAGAATTCATTTATCACTGACTTAACTGCTGGCCCAGATATGGGGCGGGCTGACCGTGTATTATTACTCAGGTCTAAATATTATACTTCCAGAAATTCAATTACTGTCAAGAATCCCTTAATCCCCCGCCTGAGCATTTTCAGATCTATAGACATTTCAATTTGTGTTGAAAACTCATTATAAAGACAGTGACAGCCAAAGTGCTAACTGTTAATTACCTTCTGTGATCCCAGGTAATAAGAATGTTTCAGCAACATCTCAGAGACACGTAAAACATACAGATACTTCAATTTATTTGTGTATGGGAGATGACTAAAAAGTATGGAAATATTTTGTCTACACCTGGCAAAAGTTGGCTTGCTTCCCCACAGCTCGTAATTTTGCTTCTTTTATTCAAGCAACCTGGCAGAGGGAAACAGGGAGAGGTCAGCTCTCAGAAAAGGGAGCGAATGGGCTGGGGAGGACAGGCACCCCAAAGGTATCGGCTACAGATCCAGTCACTTTTCGGTAATTAACCTCAACTGGATGAGCATGTGTTTAATTTACTGTGTTCTCGTTGTCAAATGCAGTGAGTATATCCTGGACCTGCTGGAAAGTGGAAAAGAGAAGTTCCTCGTGTTTGCCCACCACAAAGTGGTCCTGGATGCAATTACCAACGAGCTTGAGAGGAAGGTAAGCTCCCAGGATGCTTTTATTGTTTGTGTGTCGGCTTCAGAGTTGTTCTGAGCAGTCTGAGTGAGGTCAAATCAGCAAAGGAGCGAGATGATGGTTTCCAGAAACATGGCTGAAGACTTCCTGAAGAATTCTCCTTGTTTGTGGAACCACAATGCGGTCAAAATATCTTCCCAGCAGTGTCACTTGACTTCCTCCATTTTTTGTACGGATATCCCAGGAATCCTACTTTGGGAACATCTCCCATTATTGTTGTGTAAATAATGATGCATCTCCCATCATTCTGTGTAAATAATTAGAAAATTGACAAGACAGGAGGTAGCAGAAATCGTTCTCCTGTGTGGAAACATTTGTATGACTCTCCTCCTCTCTTTCTTCCTTTTGTTATTCCTTATTATCATCAAGGTGGTTTTATTAATTGTACATGGCCGTGTGCCAACTTCAATACAGAGTTCTATGATCCTCATTAAATTGAGTGAAAAATATCTAGAAAGATTTCCTGGATGTTCATTAAAACTAAACACATCATATTTTTACCCCCTTTTTCATTTTTTAATTATATTTAGGACCATAAATTACCTTCTGTCTTCCTTCATCTTTTATATTTATATAATATTTCAAAAATACAGAAGAGTGCAGAGAAAAAAACAACAAACACCTACGTGTCCCCTCCAGATATACACACTGTATGACTCCATTTATATAACATTTTTGAGATGAAACATTTTAGAAATGGAGGCTGGATTAGTAGGGCCTGGGGGTAGCAGGTAGAAGGTGGGACGACAGAAGGGTCCTTATGGTGTGAGAACTGGTCAGTATCTTGACTGTGAAGGCAGATCCATGAAAACGCACACGGGTGATAAAACTGTATAGAATACACACACATGAGTTTAAGTAATGGGAAATCTGAGTGAGATCAGTGGCTTGTATCGAAGTTAGTATCCTGGTCGTGATTTTATACTATGGTTTTACAGAATATTACCATTGGGGGAAACTGGGCAAAATGTACAAGGTGTTATTGCCTGTGTTCTTGCTTAAGCTACTTGGGAATCTATAATGATCTCAACACAAATTTCAGTTTGAAAGAAAAGGCAAGACAAGACAGGACCAGGTGAGCAGCCTGATGCTCCGGCCGGGTTTGCGGCCAAGCAGCTGCATGGCCCTGTCGTCAGAGCCACGGCTGCAGCCCCTGGGTACCGTGGCAGCCTACCCCGCTGCCCACCCGCTCCCCTACTGTGTTCCCGCAGAAGGTGCAGTGCATCCGCATCGATGGCTCCACCTCCTCAGCAGACCGAGAGAGTCTGTGCCAGCAGTTCCAGCTGTCCGAGCGGCATGCCGTGGCCGTGCTGTCCATCACCGCTGCCAATATGGGCCTCACCTTCTCCTCGGCCGACCTGGTGGTGTTTGCCGAGCTGTTCTGGAACCCAGGGGTACGGGATGCAGAAGACCTGAAGTCCCCAGGCGTGCTCATGGCTGCGGGGAGGATGGTGCTCGTGTCAGTGGGGAAGATAGGCCCTGTGGGCTGTCCCTAGTGCCAGTCTCATCTCCTTGAGTCTGTTTCCGGTAGCCCTCATAAACATGATTGTGCTTTCCACAAACCTCTTCTAAGTGAAGACTCGCACATCGCTTTGCTAGATGGTAGATCTTCACAGCAACCCTGGGTAGAAGGATTATCGATACAAGGATTATTATTTCCCATCTTACAATGGGAAAACTGAAGTCTTAGGAGGAATGTTAGAAGTCATCTCTGAGACAGCTGGGGCACAGTCAGTTCAGGTGCATAGCTGTCACCACAGGGGAGCCCGTGGCTTTCCCCCCTGTGCCCCTTTTATTAACCATCCCTGTGAGCTGCTTTAGCGAGTGGGGTCACAACAGGGCAGCCGCTGTGGGTGTTCCCTGAACATGTTAATTGTGCCCATTGGCTGTATCTGACCAGCTGAGGACTGTGACAGCAGGTAGAAGACATTTGTTTGGATTCATTAAAATTTCTCCTGAGCTCCAGAAAGAATTTATTTCCCCTCGCATGTTCTCACATAGTGTGGCTGTCACTGGCCATGCATCGGTGACTGCTTTAATGATGGGTGGCCTTCCAGATGGAGGCATTTTATAATGGGAACAATAGCCTTGGTTTTCAGTATTCCTTGTAGGGCGTACCACCATATAAGAAGACCACCCTATCCCCTTATTACATATGCCCTTTCCCAGGGGTGTAATATGTTTGTGGAGCTGGAAGAGAAATGTTTTTATTTCACGGAGAGGGAGAATGGAAGTGTGCCACATTTCCTTGGTTTGCCCTTCTTCCCAGCCTGATGGCAGAAGCAAAGCTCGCTTCGCCTTTGCAGCACCTAGTACCGTGCCAGGCATAAAAAGGTCAGCCACAGCTGATTTAAACCCCCGACCAGTGTTTTGCTTGGTTTTGTCTTTTGTCAGATGACAGGTCGTTTGTAGGTAGAGGCTCAGGGGTCCTCTGCCACATGACACGACAGTGAAGTCCTCTGAGGAAGAAGGGTTGTGGTGGGGCTTGGGGGCAAGGGGCTGCCTGCTCAGGGAGGGGGCTGGGCTGCTTCAGGCCTTGACCTGCATACCACCTGATCCCCGGGCCTCGCAGGTGCTGATGCAGGCTGAGGACCGGGTGCACCGCATTGGACAGTCGAGCTCCGTGGGCATCCACTACCTCGTGGCGAGAGGCACGGCCGACGACTATCTTTGGTATGGCCAGCCGCTGGCCCGGCAGTTGGGGTTGAGCAAGGCTTGACACGGACGGTGTATTTCCTTTGCTCCCTAGCCGCTTCTGCTTTTTGCTGCGGGCTTTGGGGATCCCCACAGAACACCCGTTAGGAATGCCCTCCCTTTCATCATGACTGCGCTTGGCTCCTTCACAGCATTCCCTGCTGACCTGCGGCGTGCATGAGGCAGTCTTGCAGGAATTGGGGCTGTGGCTCCTTTCCACTATCCTGAGACAAGGGAGGAAAACTGGCTGTGATGAAATGTAGATGGCATTTGTGAAACGCTCAGTTTCCAGCCGTGAGGGCACTTGTTGAGACAGGTGACAGCCCCCTCTGCCCCACTGTGTTGCGTGATGGCATAATAGGGCTATCTTACAGCTGCGGGGCCATCAGGAGAAAGCGGCTCACCCTGGGCCATGTCATGCTTCATTAACAGCAAAAAAATCCCACGATGCCCCTTCCCAACCCCATTTCCCCCTTTCTGATATTTAGTTTCTTGATTGTCTCAGTTTCCACTACTCATCTGCTTCCAGCCACATGATTGGGGGGGTGGGGTGGGGGAGGGTCTTACCTCTGCAGGGTGCGCAGGTCATCCTTACTGCCCGGTCTTGGTTTAGTGGACTTGTTCATTGGGCATCTCATAACAACACCAGGTTCAATATTTAGTTGTAATGAGGCAACATTTATTTCCCTATGCATATTCCCTCAGAAAGAATTCTGAACCTGATGACCTGAGCCCTAAATGGGCTGGCTTACCATCGAGAGGAGGCAAATATTTCAGATGGTCATTGTGTCTTGAGAGATACAAAGACGTGAAACGGCATGTTGCAGCCCCCCAAGAACAGGGAGGGTGGTCTCGTTTTGACCAGTCTGCTGGTTTCTGTGCAGGTTGGACTCACTGCAGCTTATTTCTCTCCACCAGGCCCTTGATTCAAGAGAAGATTAAAGTCCTGGGTGAAGCCGGGGTTTCCGAGGCCAATTTTTCAGAAATGACAGAAACCACTGATTACATCTACAAGGTAACAGCAGCACATGGCTTCTTGCCGCTGGGGCAGAGGAAGCATTAAGCTGCCTGCCTAGCCCGTGGCCCTGAGTTCCCACTCAGGTATGAATCACTCCTGGGGACGTCGCCCCACCCAGGAGCTGAAAGTGATGGCCTGCAATCATTCTCAGTTCAGTCCATGTGTGCATCCTTATGGAGAAGTGATGGCACTGACAACTCCTACTTCTGACCTTCCCTCGGAGATTCTCATAAAACCAGGGCTTCCCAATGCTGCGTCTTCCATCAGGCCATTAGGAACTGACAGGAAACTCCCCATGACAACTGATGAATTGCTGCAGAAAGTACATAGCAACACCACACAGCAGGGCGGCCCCGGGGCCACATCCCCAGCACAGAATGAGGAATGTTCAAAATTGGGTATTGCTTGTTTATAACATATTTTCCCCTCTGTCGGTGCATTTTTTTTCTCAGTGTCTCCCACTTTTGTAGAAGGGTGAACTGAGACATGCAGAAGAGTGAGCCTTGCCCCCTGTTATGGGCCTGGTGAAGCCAGCCCAAGGTAGACAGCTTCCCAGCTTGGCCCTGCCTGCCTTCTGTGACAGCCCCTCTGATTATCAAGGAGAGGTCAGAGGCCACCGAGCATCCTTCCATGGCCAAGTGGGTCGTGTCAGAGGTGCTGAGAGGAAGCTTGTTGGCCTCCGGAGAGGATAGCCAGGGCTCAGCAAGCCTGCCCTGGCCTAGCACTCCGGCGCAATGGCTGCCACGGCCTCTTCCTCCTCTGTTTCAATGAAACTCGCTGGAGAGGAGCAAGAGGCTTGTCTTTCACCTGCCTCATTGGTTGACATGGAAGGTGAGGACTCCGGAGGTGCTGCCTGCTGGAGGGCCACTCCTGAGGCGGAGCTGTTTCTAACGAGAGAGCTTGGACAGGTCTGAGCCTAACTCGGAAAGGCGGCCCTAGGAGTGCTCGTTAGGAAGCCAAGGTGCTGCGTCTTTCCCGTGGGATTGCCAAGCGCAGAAGCTGAGCTCAGTCAGCAAAATCTTACAGGTGAAGCTAAGATTTAGGAGTGTGAGGATCAATCTTTTCATTTACATTTACCTGGCAGCTAAATCCTGTCTTCTGAATGTAATTATTGAGATGACTAAGACCCTCAGACTCAGACATCATGTGTTTAAATGGAGGGTTGAATTCAGTTGAATGGTAAATATTTCACAGAGCCTTGCTTATTATATGACCTGTGAAAAGAAAGAGCCTTATTTTTCAAAGATTCTCAACCAATGATAATGAGTTTATGAGTTTATTTAATTACAAATAGGAATTCATTCATTCATATACTGGCCTTCCTTTCAGTTACTCTGAATTTCTGCCTGGAGTATGGGTGCAAGATAAGATAAATGGAGTCGATCAATATTTATTTTGATTAATAATTATGTCGATTAATTTTTTATTAACATGGGGCTGAAAATTTCATCGACAACTAGAAAAAGAAAATGTTGCCTCCTGTGTAGGAGACAAAAGCAAAACAGGTTATGTCTCACTAAGATATCCTGCCTTCAGAGAGGGGAAGTGAAACGCTAATCTGATTTTTGAACTTGCTTCCGTTAATTATGCCTGCTCCAAATTAGCATATAGCATTACCATCATCATCATCAAATGCATGTAAACAGTTATTTTTACTTGGAATAGTCTACCTTGCGTGGTGGCATTTCCTTGGCCTTGCAGTTGTTCAGAAGGTGATGCGAAGATCCTAGAGGAGGACACGTGGACAGCATGGGGCTGACCTTAACGGCCTTTAATATCTCTTCCCATCTGAAAGGACAACCACTTCCTCTCTTGTTTTTTTCCTTTACCCAACAAGCAGGAGAGAAGAGGTCAGACACCAAGGCAGGGAGGTTGCCTTAGGGATAAATAGTTTGCTGAGCTGGCTTGCTCACAGCCCCATGCAGCAGCCGATGCCATAAAATGTGCAGGTCCCTTGCCTGTGTGTCCTCTCAACAGCCACAGTGGCAGGGAGTCTATGTTGGAGCCTGGATTGTTTTATCTTCCCTTTTCTTTCTCTGATGAAGGACCCAAAGCAGCAGACAATCTATGACCTGTTCCAGAAGTCCTTTGAGGAATTTGGAAGCGACAAGGAGTTCCTGGAGGCAGCGGAGTCCTTTGACCCAGGAAGCGCTTCAGGAACATCAGCAAGTGGTTCCCAGGACACAGGAGACTCGCTGGACGAAAGCGCCCTGACGGATAGCCCACTGAAGAAAAGGAGATTTGAGTTTTTTGACAACTGGGACAGCTTTACCTCACCCCTGTAAGAGGGGCAAAAAAAAAGCATTTTTGAAAATCACGGAATTCATTAAAATAAAGTAAGACATTTTGTTTCTAAAGCCTATGCTCCTCTTGTCATTGATAGGGGTGCTGGTCTGTTTCTCCACCTATAGCGAGTTACCAGGCCAAGGGTCAGCATATTCTTTCCAATTTCATTATGCGTGGCTTTGCTTGGGTTTTCATTAACCTTAGCTTTTCTGGCTGAGAAAGAGACAGTAGGTGGTAGTAGTGGTAATTCACTACTTTAAATTCACTACTTTAAAATTAAAGAGGGATGAAATTAGTAATATTTAACCCAATATATTCAAAATATTGTCATTTCAATGTATAATCGCTACTAAAAAGTTATTGAGAAACTTTATTATTTTTTTTTCGTACTTCAAAACCCAGTGTGTATTTGACACTAATAGACATTCGCCTGCTGCTCACTCAACCCCCATCAGGGTGTCCAGAGACGTTTGGGTGCAGCTTTTCCACTGGAGCTTGGTCAGGTTCTTTAAATGTCTTAGAGAATGATATCATAGGGTCTCCTTCCATCTATTAATAGTGCCCCTTACTCCAGGAATGTGGCCAGGACACAATGGGTATGCTTCTAAAGTAAAAGTGAAATGTGTAGGTGATTTTGAAACACACATACCCGTTGTTGCTTAGGAGACTCAGTGATCGTTGTTAAATTAACAAATCCCAGCTTTATTCACCTTGGAGCCTGTCACATAGAGTGGCCCCTGTGATACTGCAAAGCATCAGATCAGTGCCTGTCATTGGGGGGGTTTGCCCTTGGTTCTTGCAATTTGGTGCTTGTATTTGAAACCACTATTTATTCCTCTGTGGTTTTGGTAAATGTGGCCTGTTGAGCGAGCATCTGAGGCCTCTAGTTGAACCTCAGTTTCAGCTGCTCTGGAAAACTCTCTCTCTCCCTTTTTCTCTCTTTCTCTCTCAGATATCCCTGAGGTTCTCCAAAGCAAATTTTATTTATACCATATAGCCTATATATTTTCAACTATGCCTTCCGAAATGTACCTCTGAAATTTATTGAGAGCCATCCAACCATTTCTGTGTGATTCAGTAAAAGACACTTAGATTTATTTATATAGAGAGTGAATACCTTTGGGTTTAAGGAAGGATTTCCACACCAACTCCTTTTCTTCCTGTACTTGGCAGCTTAGTCCAGACATATATACCCCAACAGCCACCATGTTTTCTGGACATGTAATTGGAATGAAGACAATTTGAGCCCATCTCATTCTACTCCTGTCCCCGTCATCAATTGTCCCCTTAAAGGGGATAATTTTTTATTAAAAGTCCCCCCAGGTCCACTGACACTCTCTGCTTCCCCAGTCCAGGGTCATTAAGTGGAATCTTGTTCCCTGAGTGATCCTGGTTAATTTCTGCCTCTAGGGCCGGCATAAGGAAGATCCTGTTAGTTTTGATCCACTTGTGCTTGAATTAATTGTGTCTTCTGGGCTTCGCAGGAGCCTTTTTCTAGGTCAGAGGGACTGCTGAGAATCAGCCGGAGGTGCCATCTCCTCACCGCCGGCTGAGTTTTACCTTCTCTAATGCTTTCTGAAGCTCTATTTAGGTGAAATTTAAACTGAAAAGAGGATAAAAAGATGTCTAACCTTATTTTTTACCCCACAGTTTCACTTCTTATCAAGTTCAAGATTATAAGGTAAAAAATGGCTTGAAAGCCTAAAGAGGTTTAATTGGAGTGGTCTCTCCTACCTATGTTTTAGTTTGGTTTTGCATCTCAGCAAAGGAAATGGATGCCTAATCACAGTGGAAATCATTGAGAGGCCTGGGACGCACAGTCTTGGGTATTAGGACAGCCAACAGTTACTTGATTTTGCAAGACCCTCGGCCACATTCCTCCCCAACCCAATAAACAGATTTGATTGAGTACCAGATACTCCTCCTCTGTTTTTAATCCCTCTTTTGGGGGATGAAATATAATACACAAAAAGAGTTCATAAAACAAACTTACAGCTTTACAAACTATTACAAAATAAACACCTGTGTAATCATGACCCTAAGGTTATGAATGTAATATCTTCAAGAAGCTTTATTGTTTTGCTTCTAATGTTTATATCTACAATCCACCTGGAGGTTATTTTTGTACATGGGATGAGGTAAGGTCAAGGTTAATTTTTTTCCATATGAATGTGCAGTTATCTCAGCACCACTTATTGAAGACTTTCCCTTCACATATTGCTCCGCAGTGCCTTTTTTCACTGTTATAAATTTGATGTAAAAATTAATCTAAAAATGTATAAATAAAAAATGAAAGTCTTACATTCTCATCCCTCCTACTCTTGGCCCTACTTCCTAGATGTAATAAGTAATATAAACAATTTGGGAGGAAGCCATTGGTAATATATTCCCCATGCATACACAATTATGTAGAAACATAAAACAGGTCCTTGAATAAATATCATTTTCATTCAGTGTCTTCATTATAATGTTGATGAGATGCCAAAAGAACTTAAGTCTTGTTTATATCAATTAACCTATGGTAAAATTGGTTTCCGTATACATCTTTTCACTTAAAAAGTCGCAGAAACTATCAATGTTAAGTGAGGACTTTATATAGAATTCGTTTTTACAAAAATTGTATCAAACTCTTCATACTGAAAATGGCTTATTTCACATAAAATATTTGGCCATTGTTTCATATCAAGCTATCTTATTGCTTTTAAAAAAGAGTTTTAGAATAACTCCCATCCTGATGGATGCATTTCCTGTCAATGCTCTGTGAAATTGCCATTTAAAAAAACAACTATTGGGCTGGCCGAGTGACGCGGTGGTTAAGAGCTGGCTTGGGAAGCCAGCGGCCCTGGTTCGAGTCCCACATATGAGGGCCAGTGACACTGCCCTCAAAAAAATAAATAAAATAAATAAAAATAAAAAAACAACTATTATAGAATGCATTTAAAGTAAATCTGTGGAGAGAAGGGAGAAAAGAAAGAACCCTCATGCTGAGTTCATTTCAGACACCTGATTCTTTCTGGGTGTTCAGGCCCTGGCCTTGGCAAACACTGCCCCCCCCCCCCCACTTGCCGAATCAGCCCTTCCCTATGCAGCTCGGACCAAAGGCTCTGAACAGTTCTATGCAGACTTCGCTCTTCTGTGGCTACCAGGCACTTCAGTGAAGGGCAAGCAAGAGCCCTTCAAGGCAGGAAGTGAAGGAACAACATGGAGCCTGGGTCTCCAAAATAAGCCCTTTCTGTCTCCCGCATGACATGAATTCACAATGATGCTTGCACCTGAGATTTCCCTCAAGGATAGAATGTTCCATATGGCCCCAAGAGAACTGGTTGACTCAACAGCTAAAAGAACTCTTCTCTGCAGCTGACTTTTAACTTATTTTTCTAAAGGTGAAAGTGAATTCTGAGTGCTTTTGAGGAGCAGGAGTGACTCAACAGAGACTTTAATGAGTACACATTACAGTTAATCTCTACACCTGATGGCCTAATGGGGTTGGAGATTTACTAGCCCACATAAGACAAATGGAGATTTGAGAGGCACAATTCTCTGAAGCCACTGAGAGCTGAATTCATGAGAGTGCTATTTGCACACCCTCAAGCTTGCTATTTAAAAAGAATTGTTCAGGGCCGGCCAAATGGTGCAGTGGTTAAGCGCTGGCTTGGGAAGCCAGCGGCCCAGGTTCGGGTCCCACATATGAGGGCCAATGACACTGCCCTCAAAAAATAAATAAATAAAAAAGAATTGTTCAGTTTTGACAAAATTGCTTTGAACATGAAAAATTGCCACCTGCTATGGAGTGTCTGATTTTCAACCACTCTATTGCATTCTACTCATGCAGGTGACAGATGGGGATGTATGTGGTAAATGTGCTAAATAATGATCTGAACTAGACTCTAGAGCCAGCTCAGGAGAACTCACTTCAGCTTGGGCTGCCCCAGCATGAGGCTGGCCGTGCTTACCCACTCACCCAGGGCAAGTAAGCCACCACTCTGCTTGGCCTGGAAGCACAGACTGGAATATTTGAGTGCTTGTTTCTCAACCCTCCTTCCACAATTCCCATTTGTTTGCACCAATGTGAGTACATTTCTGTTTTAATTTATAATTTTCTGGAGGCAGGATATAGTTTTGGCAGAGAGGTTTCCAGATCATCTCCCCCCACCCCCCCAATGCAGTGTGTTTCTCTACTGGGGAAAGAGAGACTTGCTCCCTGGACCTGTTGCTATTTTTTACCCTAAAGAGGCAAAGGGTTACATGTCCCTATGTGGTGGGGACATCTTGCTCCCTCGGGGAAATTTAAGTAGCAGTAGCTATGACTGTAATAGCCTCATTGTAGGCTCATTGTGTCCAAGGTAAAGAAATTACAGATAAAAGAGATGGGCATATTTTAAGGGAAAGTAGAAAGTAGATCTGTTGTAGTTCTCTGAGTATGGCAGAAGAGGAAACAGGATTGAAAAGGCATCAAGAGACATTGAAATCAGGTCTTAACCATCGTCTCAATAACAATAATAACCATCCCTTAGAAATGTCCAGGGGCCGGACAAGTGGCGCACAGGTTAAGAGCTGGTTTTGGGATGCCAGTGGCCCCGGTTTGGATCCCACATATGAGGGCCAGTGACACTGCCCTCTATATCTAAGATGGTGAACAACAGCTCCACCTGGAGCTGGGCTGTGCAAGCCCTGGCAACGGTGTAGGCTGCAGCCCCTGCTGCTGTGGGCTGCCATAGGCTACAGTGAGTGGCCGGCAGACAGCATGAGCAGCTGGCAGCCAGTGTGAGCTGCCAATAGCCGCGGTGAGCGACCATCCAGAGGCCGGCGACTGATCTGCCTCATCCAGGAAGAGCACAATGATGATACCAACAGGGGCCAGTGAAACAACGTCCTCCGCAACTAGACTGAAGAACAAAAAGACAGCAACTTGCCTGTTCCCCTTCCCCGATTCCCCAACGCTGTCCCCCTCCCCCTATTCCCCAATAAAATCTTTAAAAAAAAGTGACTAAAAAAAAAAATGTCCACTAGGCACTTCATAAGTGTTATTTCATCCTCCTAAGAATCTTTTTTTTTTCCCCCCCAAGAATCTTATAAGGTGTATGGTATACCCACTTTGAGCTGAGGAAACAGCTTGAATCTTGTGATATAGTAGAGCACTGGTCTAGAAGTCATTTATTGGCTGTATGACCTTGGGCAAATCATTTGACCTCCCTGGGCCTCCGTTTCCAGAATAGGCTGGATTATCTCTAAAGCCTTTTTCAGTTCTGACATAAGTGGACTGACCTTGTCGAGCAGAGAAGCCCAGACAAATGAAACCCTGTACAAACCCATCTCACCATCATACCATGCAAGGAACCATTTCTACACCCATCAAGTATCCACACGACTGCCAGCCATGCCAGGCTCTGTGCTCGGTCCTGGTTTGCAGAGGTGGACACATAGGCCTTGCCCTCATGGAGGTGACTTGTGGTGACCTTGGGTGGGGATGGTTCTTGTTTAAAAGAGACTTTATTTTGTAGAAGAATTTTAGATTTATATAAATATCGAGGAGGTAGTAAGGGCTGTACCTGTATACCCTCTCACCCAATTTCCAGTTAACATCTTACATTAGTATAG
This sequence comes from Aselliscus stoliczkanus, assembly GCA_033961575.1. Classification (NCBI taxonomy): domain Eukaryota; kingdom Metazoa; phylum Chordata; class Mammalia; order Chiroptera; family Hipposideridae; genus Aselliscus; species Aselliscus stoliczkanus. Next base: position 158,703,725 of record CM066731.1, read on the forward strand.
TACATTGGAGTGGAGCTTTGGATTTTAGTCAACACTATGCCAGCCCCCTGCACAGGGCCTGCTGCTTTCAGAAGGCATAATGTGGAAAGCAATGCAATTGGAATCACAAGACTTAAGCACTTCTCTGAGCCAAGAGCCAGTGAGCAAATCACTTAAAACTTGCATTTTTCCTTGTCCATAAAACGGAGGAAATGGCACCAGCCTTGCAGGATTTTGTGAGATATGCGTAAAATAAGGTGGATGTGTGAAGGTGCTTCCACTATAGCCTGTTACTCTTTGTGAACGAGGCTTCCCGCCACGTTCCCCAGAAAGCCGTGGCTTGGAGAAAACCTCCGGATCATAGAGCTCAGATCCTAGCTTGGCCTCGCCCTCGCCATTTCCGCTCGTCCACCTAAAATGCGCCTGCGCACTGCTCCACTTCCTTTTTGGGTTCCGGCCTGGTTTGTAGCGACATGGTGAGTGTTGGTACTTGGGAGGCCTGGAAGTGTATCCGCTTGCATCCGTTCTTCTCTTGGTTTCTTCGCCCTAACCCACTTATGCTTGCCTGCCCTGCCCTGCGTCCTTGGCTTCTGTGCCATCCAAGCTCCTCTCGGGCGCAGACTTAGGCCGAGGGGCGGGGCGGCTTGGCGGGGCTTGGCCCATCCGGGCCGCGTTAACAGGGACCCCTCGGGGGAACCGGACTGTCCCTGGGCCCAGGTGTCATCGGGATGGAATGGGGAAGCTAGGCACGGGCGCAGGGGCTGGGCGGCTGGAGCCAAGGTTACGGAGGCGCCGGCACTTGGGGACAGGGTCTCCATATCTGGGTCCTGAAGTCGTTGGTTTCTCAACAGGCCAAACGCACGAAGAAGGTCGGGATCGTCGGTAAATACGGGACCCGTTATGGCGCCTCCCTCAGGAAAATGGTGAAGAAAATCGAAATCAGCCAGCACGCCAAATACACTTGCTCCTTCTGTGGCAAAGTAAGGGGGTCTCTGGTCGGGGGAGGCGGGGAGCCAAGCTTAGAGGGCGCTTCTATACTCGGCTGGTTCTAAGCTGAACTGCGCATGTTATTCGGTTCGTTATGAGGTGATAGAGTATTGTTGCCGATTTTAGATTTTGCAAACGTTTTTCATTAAAAAAAAAAAAATCACGGGCCGGCCGAGTGGCGCGGTGGTTAAGCGCTGGCTTGGGAAGCCAGTGGCCTCGGTTCGGGTCCCACATATGAGGGCCAGTGACACTGCCCTCAAAAAAAAAAAAATCACTTGGGAACTAAAGGGTAAAAAAATGGACAAGAATCCCAGCCTGAGCCAAACCTGCTTTGTGGAGCATAATTCCGCCCGTTTTGTCCAGCGATGCGGCGAGAGATTTCCATTTAGTATTAGATTTCCCTTTAGTACTGGTACGTTTGCTGTGTGCAAAGGGCTGTGCCCCAGCAACCTTGCGTGTGTCGTGTTGCGAGGAGCGGCCGTTCACACGCATCCCTGGCGTGTCACCACGGTGACTGGGTTTTGCATTAGAGAACTTCGGGAGTATTAGGAACACGCATAACCATGAAATAACGCCAACCTAGGTGTAATTTAGACCAGCGTGTTTGTAAGGTTAAAAGGCTTGTATTTGGCTCGATAAAGGAAATTTGACTGTCTTCTTGCAGACCAAGATGAAGAGACGCGCTGTGGGGATCTGGCACTGCGGTTCTTGCATGAAAACGGTGGCTGGTGGTGCCTGGACCTACAAGTGAGTCCCCTTCTGTGGCGTTCGGAAACGTGCGGACCGTGTTGTCCTAGTCCAGGTTGTGCACTCTCTGGGCTAATTTTAACAGGTTACAAGGCTAAGACAGTAGGGATACTTTTTTTAGGACTCGAGAGTTACGGTTGTTTTCATTCAGTTAGTCAAAGAACAGAAAGGAAACAGCTGAAAGTCTGATTCACGTTACTTTAGAATTTTAGTCGTTAGTCTAGGGTCGTCATTGTCCTATCAGACAGGTCTGTTCGTGGGACTAAAATCTATACAGAACCTTAAGCTGCATTGCAGATTTTTATAAAAATGAAGAGGTCAGCTGGCTTTATTGCTGCCTAAGGAAACTTGAGGCTACCTGGACCGCCACACCTTTGCCACTCTCAACAGTGTTGGTTGGAGCTCTTCTGCTTTGTGATCCTGACAAGGTCCAGGTGCTAATTACTGAGATTGACCTCTCGGTGCTGGTTATTGATTGAGCGGCCTCGTAGGTTGTCCATTTCTGGAAGTTACAGCCTCTAATCTTGGAATTCACTGGTGACCCTGGAAGTTGAGGTGTTCTCTGGCCATTGTCTCAACTTGTGCTGTCTAATGTATTAGCCGCTTCATATAAAATAATTCGGCTGGCATGGCTGAAGAATGTGTAAAATTGAAACTGAAGCACTGTAAAATATTGGAAAATGTTGAGATCAATTATGGATATATAAGCGCCTTGTGGGGTTTTGATGAGAGCAGAAGGGAAAAGGCGGGCCAGAGTGCTCTTGGTGTGATAGTAAAAATGAGTTAGCATTCACATACCCGCCACACGGGGTGGGATGGCCAGGTGTTTTCCAGGTACAGTTCCTGGATCTTGTAAAACTTTTTTGTAGTAATTTTAATAGCTCTTTTCAAAATGTGTTTCAGTCTACTCTATTGCCTTAGACATTTTCTTGATACCCCTTATTTATTGTACCATCTTATAATTTATTAGTTTTTTCTGACATTGTGTCCTTTCTCTTTTAATGAGTTTAGGTCATCCTCTTGCAATCATTTCTCTTGAGTTTATTTTTTATTTTATTTTTATGCTCTGTTTGAGAAATCAGATGCATGAGATTGCCTAATTCTGCAAGAGCCTGAAGACATGGCTCTTAAAGGATGCCATCATTAAGATTGTAATGTAAAAACAAGGCGGAGAAACTTATTAGCTATTTCACATGTTAACATAGTTAATTATGTTGGAACCAAATTTTTTTTCTTTCCAGCACCACTTCTGCCGTCACAGTAAAGTCTGCCATCAGAAGACTGAAGGAATTGAAAGACCAGTAGGAGCACCACAGTTGAACCATTGCTACCCATAATAAATGGGTTAATTGAAAGACCAGAAGCAGCACCAGAACTGAAGCATTTCTATCCTATAATAAATGGATTAATTTATGTAGCAAAATCACTTTGGTTTGTTAATTTTATTAATTAGATGTTCCAGTTTGCATTGCATTGATTTTGCTTTCTCAAAAAAGACTTGGAAATTAAAATCCTTTAATTTTTCAGTAGCCAAATGATATATGACATACGAGTCTAAACCTTATAGGTTAGGTATGTGTCTTAGCTTTTTTTATAAGGTTTTTTTTTTTTTTCTTTTTTTCTTTTGCCGTTCAACTTTGTTACGTTGGTTCAGATTGTGCAAACTTGATTTTAAAATACAGTTAATATTTAATGTTTCTAAGGGTATGATGACATGCTTTCTCTTAACTTTTGGTGCTTTGTCTGACTATTGCCTCAACGTCTTCAGAAATCAGTGTGAAACAATTAGACTTCTGGAACAAATTTTGCACATACCTGTACTCTTCAGTTTTTCAGTTTGTACACAGGGATTTGCAGGGTTGAATTATTCAAGTTGCTGTAGATGGTCACAATAATAAAAGAAGTTCCTTCAAGGTTTTTAAGACTTGTGAATAGTTGAGATGATTAACCATCATCTTTATTCAGCTCATCACTTAATTGCCAGTTTTTCTAATAACTTTCTCTTTGGCCCATTACTGGCCTTCTTAAGGGTTCTGTGAGGCCTGAGCAGATTTTCCCCATCGCTTCAGCATTGGCTCTGGCACAAACATTACTTTTTAATCTGGGTTATTGTCACCCCTAACGGTTTTGTTTACTATTGTGACCTCAGTGCCTAGTATAACTCCTGCATATTCGTAGGCTTAAATGTTTCATGAGCGAACAATGTGTGGATCTGAATTTTGTAACAAAATGGTGCTAACTGATTTTGTGCTGTGAAACATCAGTAGGTACAGTGAGGCAGTAGGAGTAGGACTGGAGCTGACGAGTCAGGATTGGAGAAATGTTTGACAGGTCTTCAGGAATCCCCAGGTGGGTGCTAGTCTTCCACATCAGCATGGGGAGTTCTGAATAAGCATCAGGTGGCTGTGGGCACCATCTCGGCCAAACTGCTTAGGTAGCTAGCTATGTGGTCTGCTTAAGTTTCCTGAACAGTGCCTGGTAGTAGCATGAGTAATGTGAGCTTAGATTACTAATTTGGAGTCTTAATTGAAAGCTCTTGTGTTACTTTGCTTAGGAATTTGATTCTGTAGACACTACAGAGTGATGAGAATTATGGAAGCAGTGAGGTAATTAACGTTTGTTGAGGCTGAGTTTTCTAAGTATTGAGTATCATTTAATCCCACATTGTTTTTAAAGATTTTATTGGGGAATTGAAGGGGAACAGTGTTGGGGAAGGGGAACAGCCAAGTTGTCCTTCAATCTTAGTTGAGGAGGGTGCAGCTAGCTCAGCTCCAAGTCCAGTTGCCATCTGGTTGCCCAATGGCAGTGCACGGCCGCTCAACTCAGGGTGCTGTGTTCAATCTTAGTTATGGGGGGGTGCAGCCCACCATCCCATGTAGGAATCAAACTGGCAACCTTGTTAGGAGCATGTGCTCTCAACAGCTGAGCCATCCTGCCACCTGTTGGCAGCTCAGCTGGGCTGAAAATTAGGTTTCTGGCTCCTAGTCTGTGTTGTTACCACTGTGCTAGGCTGCTTTATATTTTATGGGTTCAGAATATGTTCCTCGTTTATCTTAACGGACTAAAGATTCCCCACTTTTTATAAAAGCAACCACTCCTGGCTTGTTTTCACAGTGGTTTTCATTCTAAGTCATTTAATGGATGTGGTATTGGGCTATAAATGTAAGTAAAGTGTTCTTCACTAGATTCTAAGCTTATATCTCATTGTATCCTAAATATTAGTTTGTGTACCCTGATAAATGTACAGGTAGCCAGAAAGCCAAAATGGGAGCACATTTAATTGCAAGTTTTGTTTTGGGTGTGGAAATGTGGAATGGGGAGACAAGCTTCGTTTTAAAGGATTGATTATCAGTGAGAAGGATTAGAGACCAAGAAATGGCAACTGAACTGAGAAGGGATTTGGGGAGGACCCAACTAAGATTGGAAATAATACATCTGCAGCAGCAATTTTGAAATACAACAACCAAAGTTAAAAATTCTTTACTGGTACTGACTTCCCTGGAAAGCCAAGAGCCATTTTATTGTTAGCACTTTGGGCTAAAATTCAACAACAGAAAAGAAATTTTGATATGTTTTGGGACACATAGTCAAAATGAGTCAAGGGTCCAATTGGTGTCATGCTGCAGTCAGCCAGGCCCCTTGAAAGGATTGTCTGGAGAGTGGGTGGTATGACTGACAACAAAGACCCACAGGTATTTTTTGTTGGTTCAGCTAATGAAGGGTTAGATGAGGGTAGAGACCATTCATTAAAGAAACGAGTGTGCACTGACGGCCCTGAAGTAAAGATATCACGCAGCTCACTAGCAGGGTCAAAACAGCATGCCTCATTAAAACTTATTTACAAACTCCTGGTTTGGAAAAGTATCTGGTAAGTGTTCCAAAGTAATTATATGCCTACTCCAATCAAAAGGCTAATTTCTCTTTCCCCAGAACTGCAGAATGTTTCTAAAATTTATTTGGAAACAACAGGACAAGAAAAGCCAGTGTAGCCTAGTTAAGAAAAGGGATTCTAGAATCAGAAGTGGGAGCTTAAATTTCTTACTCGTGACCTTAGGTTACTTTTCTGAACTTCATCTTTTTCATCTGTAAAATGGGTGCGATAGCTTTTCCCTCAAACAACAAATTAGGTAAGTTTGGTTTCAGAACTCATTAATGATGGATGGGATCCAGGAGAAACCCAAGGTAAATAGAGTCCAGGATCTTGGAAATACTGGAGGGAAATTCCCTGTGACAAAGGATGGATTATGATGGGGAAGGACAAACATGTGAAGTTCTGGCTCTGGAAGCTTTTTTTAAAGCTAGATTTTTGGCCTAAGGGGAAAGGAGCTGAAGCAAAATTTTTAATAGGAATCCCCATTATACCCTCTGTGTGCACATGCACACACATGACCACACAACAAGCCTATAATAGAGAGCACTCGGGTTCAAATTTGTTTGGGCTTTTTGTGATATACCTTGTAAGGGGAAGGTTTATTTTTGCATTTGATTTGCCTGTGCTGTTGGTGTTTATGTGAAGTCATGTAGACCTGTATATCATGGGTTAAGTTCTAGCACTCCAGTCTGGAGAAAACGTTATGGGTTAGCCGTCTTTATTTATGCAGGAACCATAGAAGGATTACCCCAAGTACTATGGGGAAAGGAACAGATAAAACTGATAGAGCAAATGGAACCAATCAATTCTCATTTGGAATCAAATAATAGAGGAACTGAGTTTTACATGAAGGAAGAGCACTTAACCTTTAGGAAAAGTTCATGAGCTGCTGCCCCAGTTCCTGCCTGTTTTCAGCTCGAGTTTTTGGTTGCATGCAATAGAGACTGATTCAAGCTAACTAAAGCAGAAGAGGTATTGGAGGGTAATAGTGTGTCACAGGATAAAAGAATAGGACTAGATTTGTAAGAGAAGAAACCAGAGCATCTTCACAGTTACCAGTGGGAAGAGCTAAGGCAATCCCCAGTGGGATCAGATCTCCCATGTCTTTGGCACTTGCAGAGTCAAAACCCTGAAAAGTGCATCCAGTTGGCCAAATGGGTTATTGCCATCCTTTGGCACCTTAGTCTCACTAAGACTACAGATGACAGGAAAATCAGAGATTGGCTATAATTTTAGGAGGACAAGTGTCCTTAACATCAAAATTAAATTATTTGTATTGTATTTTTACTACTTACTATAAACCACTAATTTAAAAGTAACACTTGTATTTTGTCCCTCAAACCACATTGCAAATTTACAACTCATGGAAGAACATTATAACATGGCCACAAGCATACACTGTAACCCAACTCTGCCCCATGGAAAATTGAGGCCATTTACCATGGTCAGAGTAGGAGCTTCTGGAGGTCAAATGATAGGTGATGTCTTGGATTGAGTCATTAGGGGATATGTGGAATGATGTTACCCCATTCCCAGAATGTAGAATGAGCCTAGATATACATACTTAGGAACTGGGGGCATTTCTTCATTTGTTTGTTGGCCAATGGAGGAAAGGCTATTAGGTTTGGAAAGGTCAAGTGCAAACCTGTAGAATTGTATCCACCACCATCACACACCAAGAGAAAAGGAATCCCTGAAGAATTATAGATTAATGGTACCACCAAACAACTGAAATTGTGAACAATGGTCTCATGGTCATAACCAATTTCAGCTGTTCTGAATATAGTTCCTTATTGGAAGGAATCAACACATGTAGCCCCAAACAGCAAATGTTTTTCCCCTCACCCTTATCTGCAAGTAATCAATTAGCTTATAGGGACAGCAGTATACTTTAGTTGCTTTACTTCAGGGCTATCAACTCAGTCAAAATCCTGAAGGACCTTGACCATGTGGATACCTCACAGAAGATCATATTGATCCATTACACCACTGACATAATGACTGGGTATGCACAGGCATATGCTCCTACGCCCTCGCTGTATCTCCCTTAATTCAGCTGGCCTCATTGGGCCCAGAGTTCCTATGTCAGCTAGTGGGAGAGGAAAAAGTACTTTATGGATGGATGCACTCACTAGGCTGGCATTAACTGAAGGCGGGCAGAGGTAACTGAAAGACTAGTGAAGGGAAACCCAGGAGCAAGAACTTAGGGTAATACCCACTTTGCGTACAAGAAGAGAGAGTGCTTGGGTATAGATTTTTTTACTGATTCATGAGCAGTGGCTAATGAGTTAGCCAGCTGGTTAGAGTAGGAAAGAATAAGGATCAAAGATTGGTGGCAAAGATGTAGCAAGAATAGTTGGATGGAATTCTTTTTTTTTTTTTTTTTTTTGAGGGCAGTGTCACTGGCCCTCACATGTGGGACCGAACCGGGGCCGCTGGCTTCCGAAGCCAGCACTTAACCACAGTGCCACTCGGCCGGCCCTGAATGGAATTCTTGAGAGTATAGAGTTGATATTTATATCCCATGTAAATGCCCACCTGAAAGCATGCACTATGGATATCTCTATTTTCCCCAGCCACTACAATAGGCCCATGAACAAAACAGTCATGATACCAGAGGCTGAGCCTGTGTGTGAGCTCAAAAAGATGGGACCTCCCATACCACAGGTGGCCTGGCTATTATATATCTGCAGAGTTGCAAACGAATGAGAGGCCAGTGCTGAACTCAAAGACACCATTTCCTAGTGGTATCATTTAGCCTAGTGATTACATTAGGTTCCTCCCATCATGCAAAGGACAGCAGTTTGTCTTCTTGGGGATAGGCATGTATTATGGGTGTGGATTTATTTGTCTGTCTTGGCCTGTTGTATGTCTGCCAGGATCACCATTCAGGGACTTAGCAGAATGCCTCCTCCATCACTGATATCCCATACTATATAGCCTCTGACACAAACAGAAGCGAAGGAGTTGCAGCATGGAAATCATTTGTTTTACCATGTGCCCCAACATCTGGAGATGGCTTGTTTAATAGACTTAACCGTTTGCTAAAGGCTGGACCAGCTAGGAGTTAACTCACTTGGAGGTTAGGCACTATCCTTCAGTATATGCCTTAAACCTATCAGTATATGGTGCTGTCTCCTCCATAGCCAGGATGCATGGGTCAAGACATCAAGGTATGGAAGTGGAACACATCATTGAGAATTATGCCAATTGACTCATTGAAGGCATGTTTGCTTTCCTTGCCTGAGACTTTTGAGTGGCGAGCTTGGAGGTCTTAGTGCCTAAGGAAGTAGTGTTTCTTCCAGGGACCACAACTTTGGTTCCATTTGAACTGAAATCTTGAGACAGTTCTCTGATCATTTTGGGTTCTTTATGCCACTGTACCAACAAGCAGAAAAGGGAGTTTCCAGATACATCAGCTTTACCACCCAGTGCTGTGCTCCGGAAGACTCCCTGCCCCATATGGCCTATAGCAGCGGGCTTCTGGTTAGGGTCAGTCAGGAAGGCTAAAAAAGTGGAGTCATGGTATTTATTTCCCCTGCTCCTCGCAGAGTTGCTTCAGGTAGATGGTTCTACTGAAGGCTATAGCCCTGTTAGGTGGCTCTTTCCTGGACATACAGCCACTCTTCCTGAGATTTAATCCTCTGTCCCCTTACTCTAGGGTTGTAATGCCTCCCCACAGTTACTAGTCCTGGAAGACTTCATCCATTATTGATTTTCCTTAATTCTGACCACACTGTTGGCCTTAGTCCCTTTATTCATCTTCCCTAAATTACTCCATTTGAGCATCCCATCTGTTTTCTGCCAGGACCCTGAACCAGGTATTTCACAGTAACCTGTTTTGACATTTCTAGAGCTGAAATCATATTCTCTGAATTTGTTCCCCATTCTCTGTCATCTATTATTTCTCCCTCTTCCTTGTGTTCTGTAATAAGACATTATTTTTGACTCCTAAAATCTTTCTTTGAGCAGCTTATCTCCTTCATTCCATTTGGTTATAGTGGCTTTACCAGTAACAGGATTCTTTCCATTGGCCACAGAAGGCTTGTCACTTGACACAAACTCAAATTCATCAAGTTCTTCCAGGAATTTATAAATTGGGCAGTCAGACACAGAAGTGGCTAGTTGGAATTGAGTCTTAGTGCAAGAACCCTAAGAGATAGACCCTGAATTTCTGCCTCACATTCCCTGAAGTTGCACTGGTTCTTGCCTAGGTGTGAGCTCTCCCTTCAATTTGGTGAGATCCCAGTATGGAGTAAGACTCCAGCAGTCTACACCCTGAGAGTAGAAACGAACATGAAATAAGCCCTCTCAGGGACTGAAGATGAACTCCAAATCATCTTAATACATGATTGAATTTAGTTCATTGAGAATTACTAGTGCCCTAACTGCTTACAAGAAGCAAGTGTAAATCCTCTCTGGGGCAAATAAAAAAGATCCTAGGCTTCAAATTATCTCGTACTTTTTAAATATGTGATGTCTTACATCCAAGTAAAATTGATCAAGTATACAAGGAGACAGTATTTTAAAGTTTGCTTTTTTAAATCTATGGAAACAATGGATAACTGAAAACAAGCCATGGGGTATTCAAATAATAGTTATCAGACAGTGACTTAACTGCTTAGTATGGACGAGGAAATAAGACTAAGAATTTCATTACAAAAAAAAAAATTATTTTTGCACTAAAAAATTAAAATTAAAACATTGAAACTGGAACTCCATGGATGGATTTAACAGCAAGTTAGATGCAGATTAAGAGAGAATTAGTGACTAGAAAGGTAAGTCAAAAGAAAATATCCAGAAGCACAAAAGAAACAATGGAAAAGTACAAATTAACGTAAGAGACATAGGAGATAGAATGAAGAGTTCTAATGGGTAATTGGATAATGGCTCAGGATTTTCCAAAACCCATAAATATCAAGCCGCAGAGTCAAGAATCCCTGTAAGCCTTTGGCAAAATAAATATAAAGAAAACTACACCTAAGAATATCACAGTATTATGAATACCAAAGACAAAAGCAGTTAGTAGAAAAAAAGCAGTACTAAGATAGTTGACTTCTTAATAACAGTAGACTCTATAGATTTATGTCTTCAAAGTTATTGAAATTATTTACTTAGTCACCATATCCTTAAAATGGAAGGTTGAAATGAAGACAGTTTCAAACCAATAGCATTTATCACCACAGACCCACCCACTGGACAGGAAGTAAACAACCTCAGGTGGAGACTTGAAAATGCAGGAAGGAATGACAGTCAACCAAAGGGAAATACGTAAGTAAATATAAATGAATATAGACTATAACTATTAGCAATAAATTTGGGGGTAATATTAAAATGTATTACAGCAATAGTATATAGGTTGCAAAAGAAGATAGTGTTAAAATGTTCTAAGGTTCTTACATTGTTGGGGAAGAGGTAAAATTAATCAAATATATGTTGTAACCTCTGGTAATCATTAAAAGAATAGAAAATAATGTATTAAATTAATAGAATGGAGAAAGAATTAAAAAGCAATCAGAAAGGATAGGAAAAGAGCTAGTAGGACATACAGTACATAGTAAATAGTAGATTAAGCATACACATGTATACATATGTGTATGTATATGTGTATCAGTAATAACATTACATGTAAATAGACTAGATGCCTCAATTAAAATGTTAAGATAGTCAAATGGGATTACATACACAAAATACAGATTAAAGAAAGGCATATCTGAAGATTAAGGAATCATATAAATAAATAAAATGAGACACTAAAATATACAGAAAAGTTTAATGTGAAAGGATAAGATAAAACCTGCAAACACTAATCCATGAAACAAAAGCTATATTAATATTTGACCAACTGGAGTTTAAGGCAGAAAAGCACTTCTAGAGACAGAGGGACATTAAAATTGGTAAACAGAAAAAAAAATGTGTGCATGATTTTTCAGCATCTCTGGGCCATTGACAACACTAGATAAGTAGGTGGTGATGGCTGTGAAGGTGTTCTTGAGGAACAAATTGAATTAATTGAAGAACTTGGAGAAGCGCTGACTGGAGGAAATCAAGAACCGACAAATTCTACAAAATCAATGCCAACGCCCAAGAAGACCCAGCAAGCCAGGATCACTGGAAACTGGAAAACGTGAGTTCATTTGTTTCTAAATAATAGATATTTCTATAAAGCAAAAACTTAAGATATCAAGAAATGTTTCAGCATCTCAAAGTATAATAGTAACAGATGCTAATCATTAAAACAAAATTAACCTTTCAAGCTGAATTAGAGCCACCCCCTTTGTCTGCGGTTTGTTCTGTCACTGAAGCCTGCGCACGCTTCTGTTTTCTGGATCGGCATTCAGCATTGATGTATCCTTAAAGATGCCAACAGGGGAAAACAGGAATCATTGTGTGGGGGTCACTACAGTTACTGTTGGTTTTGTGTACTGAGTTTGGAAAGCATCCTTTATAGGATGTCACAGTGTAGTCAGTAGTTCTCTAGATATTTTTGAAGGTTTATATAGTAGTGCATTTTGGCCTTGGAACCCAATGGATTTACATATATTCTTTGGGAACCTAACCTGTAAATCAAGAAAGTACTTACCTACAGATACTCATCCCTTCAACAAAGCGGAGAAATTGGTCAGCACGTATTGGCTGCAGGCATCATATATAACGCTAGGGGGCGATACACTATTACTAGAAGAAAGGAACATTGCCTGACAATTAAGTGTAAGGTTTGGCAGATTCATCTTGAGGGGCAAGAAGTATAAGGTGGTGAAGACTTTGTGTAAAATTACAGTTTAGTAAGTACTAAGTTATTTTTAAATTTCCATAATGCAATCAAGCAGACTAAAGTAAAGAAAGAAGGAGACCAAAAGGAGCTAATATAGGTCTTCGGGGACAGATAACCTATTAATATGTAATTAAGATGAGCTTGGGTGTATTTTCTAGAGTCTGCTAGTTTGAAGACAATTTTAATTTAGTAGTTTCATTTTGTTAATGATATTAAGAATTATTTTTACCAGTTGTGAAAATTCTTCTGCAGTGATAGTGCATTATTAAAATATATTTCATGGAATAAGATTTTACTTACCAAGCAGTTCTCAAATTAGGGTGTGTAGGTCTCTGACCACATTTTCAGTCTTCAAGAATTTTGTTCTCTTTAAAAAGGTCAATACAGGAGGCAAGTATTAAGTACACCATCATAAACACTGGCCTTCATAATTGAGTGACTAGAGTAATTAAGATGTGAACCAATGGGGGAAGCTAAGTGAGAGCGCTGCCCCCCAAAAGTAGGTCAAAAGGTTACACTAATGCAGGGAGACACCCTAATGGTGCCACTGCTGGGCCGAGCCAATGGGGTGCTCCATGGAAATATGATTTGGAAGGGAGCCACTGCTGGGGGGAGGGGCACCTCCTCTCTGTGAAGAAGGAGGCGTGTGTACATATGTACACACACACACATGAGATGGTGTAATATGGTAAGATTCAAAGGCCAATATTATAGGGATGGTATGCTCTTTTTCTAATCTCTTCTCCCTCCCCAGCAACTATCCTTTCACTGATCAACTTAAGGCTGTTCCGCTCATATGTTTTAGTTTCTCAGTCACGATTAACAGTGGGAGGTTTTGTTGGGAACACCTAACACGTGAGCCTGGCTGTGTTCTAGGGGCTTGACCTGTATGAACTCATGTGATCCTCATGGCAGCCCTGCCCTGGGATTGTGAGGCCCCATTTTACAAGGCCCTCTGTGACTTGACTCCTGCGTACCTTTCCAGCCGCGTCCAGTGCCTTGTCCTGGTTCCTCGGCACCCGCCATGCCCAGCTTCTTTCCGTCACGTGGACATAGCATGCTCTAAGATCGCAGCCAGTCTCGACCGTGCTCCTCCTTGATCGCCAGTTCTCCATCCCTCCCGCAGTGTCTCCCCTTCTTCTCACACCAAACACACGGGATCAATGTGAGGGGTGGTTTCCCTCGCTGACAGCCGAGGAGGAAAAAGCAGCTTAGAGAAGTTAAGCGTTATGTCTGGTGGCACGCTTCAGAGAGAGACCATGTGGGGACAGGGCGGCTTTGGACCCGGAGGTTATGTCATCCAGCTTCAGCGCTGTCGTTCTTTCCCTGACTTTGCATCTTTATTCTCCTTCCATAGATAAAAGAGATGGGTTCTCAGAGAGTGACATATTGTGAAGGATTTTGATGATGGGAGTGCCAACCGAGGCATGCGACAAAGGCAGAAAACTAAGGGGGAAAAACAACAGAATGGAAGGAAAGCAATGTGTTCAAGAGGTGATGTTAATTGGGTATCAACAGGACTGCACGTTGGATGAGTCAGGGCCCTGCACACTCTGCGCCTGGGACTGAGAGAGCCGGGCGAGTCCTAGTTTAGGTAGGAAGACGGGTGCGGCGAATGGACAGCAGAGGGCGCCCTGGATACGTTTTGCTTACCATATCTGGACTCAGAAGAATGAGAAAGTGACATTTTCTCTGGTGTCCCCCCACCCCACCCCATGAGCTTGTTTCTCCCATTCTCGTCTTTACTCAGATCATTTATGAACATACCATTTCCCTAAAAGAAGTGCCTATGAAGGCCCTGTGAGGTTGCTGCTTTAATCCTCTTCACTAGATGAGGAAACCAGGCTCAGAGGAATTGAATAACTGCCCCCAGTTCAGTCATACAACCGATAAGCGATAAGCCATTGAGTCAGGGTTCCAGGTCTTAGGCCCCCTCAACTCGAAGTCTCTTCTCTGTGCCCCTGAACCTCTTATAGGCCTGTATTCCCCCCTCCCCGCTCTGCAAATGCAATTCTGGGTACCAATGGGAGTAGAAAGAATGAGAGTAGCATAGTCGGTTCATTTTAGCAGGGACATTTTAAAAACAATCCTTTTGGGCTGGATGAGTGGCGCGGTGGTTAAGCGCTGGCTTGGGAAGCCAGCGGCCCCGGTTCGGTCCCACTTATAAGGACCAGTGACACTGCCCTCAACACAAAACAAAACCAAACAATCCTTACACTCAAATGAGGTACCCCACACCCAGCAATCCTGTAGAAGAGAAATGCGGGGCCTGGTAGCAATGACAGTAGCAAAGGTGTGGATGTGGGCTTTAAATTCCTCCCATGATTTCTACTGCCTCCTCCGTTTCTTATGAACAACTGACATTTTAATCTTACATCCAAAGCTTTGCAAATACAGCTTCAAAATCCTACCCTGGCTGTCCCCTTCCAACTTTCCCTAAACTCCACCATGGCAGCTGTTAAGGGCAGTGTGCAGACTCCCTCCTGTAAATCATCGTGCGTTAGCACACCTGGGGACCCCCAAAATGAAACAGCTCCACTTCATATCTTTAGATGCCACACAGTAAAGACTCCTGTCTTCTCCCCTTCTTCTGGGACCTCACCATGCAGCTCGGCAGGGGACCAAGTCCCCTGGGGGCTCAGCAAAGCCATGGTGACAGGTTGATTGATGGGTTCCCGCCTCTACCTGCCCTCCCATCCACTCCTGCAGGCTCTGGCCCAGCTCCACGTCCAGCTGCCTGAGCGTCTGCTTTTCTTGTCTTTGTTGACTCAGCACCAATGAGTCAGGGCCAAAATCAGTTGGGGGCAGGGGGAGTACTGCAGGATGCTGGGAAGGGACTAAGAATTTAGTGGCCAAAGGAAGCCATGTCCGGGAGCATCTGCACAGAGGGCACTGGCGTTGGGGTCACATGAGCCTGAGCAGGGAGCTGACCTGTGGCTGCCATTGGCCACTGGCTGTTGGTGGAACACTGTCTTGTGGAAAAACACAAGGGGTTACTTAAATCACGTTGCTTAAGACCCTAAAAAGTCCCAATCTTGTCCCTGTCATACTTCAGTTCTACTTTAGAGATGCCAAAATGGAACTAATCTCCATGAACTCTACTTACGGACTCTCCTCTACTGAGGAGAAGACAGATGAATGAAATTCTCAGATAACCCCAACGGCAGTTCAGCCATGTCTTTTTACCAGAACTGCTGAGGATCAAAACAAAGCGGCTGATGACATTTGGTGGCAGGTAGGTAGAGGGACAGAAGAGAAATCAGCCTTCCAGTAACACCTAGGGAGGCAGGAATGGATGGAAAGCGGTAAACCAATGACGCTAGTCTTGCCAACGCTCAGGCAAGACACTTCTGTGCATGTTTTCTCAGAATCATAGACCCCAGAGCACCCTGAATCATGGCTGGGGAGATACAGAGAGGTTATCACATCCAATTCCATCATTCTAAAGAGAAAGAGGAGCAGATGCAGAGCAGTGAAGTGACTTGCCCACAGTCCTACAGCTAGATGGCGACAGAGCCAAAGCCCGATTCGGGGCTCTCTGTGACCAGGACCCAGGCTCACGGCAGCAGCAGTTCAGGGCCATTTGGGGCACAGGTTTGTGGATGAGACATTCATTACTGCCCAGGAGCTAAGAGACTCCGGAGGCCCTTGGTTTGACATTTCTGTTCCTCTGAAAGAACCAGTGTCTTTGCAGGTCAGTTGGACTTGAGCTTTTTTCATTCTCAAGAGCAAGGTCATTAAGAGACAGGGCCACAGAGAGTGGAAAGGACCTTTCAAAAAACCTTGGGTTTCTGCCTAACAGAAGAAGGGAGATGGTTGCGGGAGGGACCGTTCATTGCAGGGTCTAACTGGGCACAAGATAGGGGAGGTCTGTGTCCTGCCAGTGCCGCTCCATGAAAGGAGCAGGGCTTCCACTCTTGGCATAATTTCTCTGCCTTGCTCCTTTTCTTAGGGGCTAAGGAGTGCCTGTTGTGAGGATTAGTAGCATAAAATGAACAAAATTCCCTAGGACCTGGGGCTGCAAACCAGAGCCACAGGATGAGGCCACACCCGCTCACCCTGGCCTCCCCCAGGAGAGGACCCCCCTCCCTGGCCACCACTTCTCCCATAAGCGATTCTCATCCATATATAAAAGTCTGGCAAGAGCAGGAAGGCTTTCTGCTTTGGCGGCACATTTCTCACACAGCAAGACAGCCACTCTGGAGAGGGAAGTGGTTGGAGGGACCTCTTGAATCCGGGGAGCAGGCACGTCCTTCTGTGTGGATGGGGTACTCACTCCATTTCTACAGTCCTTCCTCCAAGACGTTCAGAAAGCAGTACCAATGATTGTCTTCACCCCACAAGAGTAGGGCACCGGTGAAAATGGGTTTTAGTTCCAAAATTGAAAACCTAGGGTGGTTCTTACCATATGGCAATGTCACAGTCTTGGCAAGAGGTCAAGAGACTCAACTCCCGTGTCAGACCAATTGCATCCATCCCATCATTGATTATTCTTAGTATCTGTTTTTCCTCGGGCAACTTTCCTAACCACTCCAGGCCTCTGTTCCTTTGTCTCTACGATGAGGATAATAATAACAATACCCACTTTATAGGGTTTGTTGTAGGAATAAAATGAGATACTTTTCCTAAAGTGCGCAGCCTGACACATGATAAATATTCAATTAACATTTGATATTATTATGTTATTATTCTTTCCCTCACTTAACAGGGATGGAAACTAAGACCCATGAGGTATTTTTAAGAAATGTATTTTCTTAAAAATCACAAAATCAGGCCAGTTGTGTGTGAACATTTTCACTGATTAAAAAAAGCGGACATGTAGGCATCTGGACACGAGCCAGGAAAGGCCAGCTGTGTGGTGTAACAACTCCCAAATGCCAGGGCTTACAGCCAGAATGGTCGCTGCTTGCCCATCCTCTGTGTCCACTGTGGGTCAGCTTGGAGCTCTGCCCCTGTCCTTGTCAACCTTTTTCTGGGACCTGGACATTCAAAACACAAACCTGTTCTCACAGCCTCCCTCTGGAAGCGATGCTGATCACTTCTGCCTGCATTTCTTGACCAAAGCGAACCCACGGCTGTATGGGAGTTCAGCAGTGTGGAAAGCATGATCTCCTTACAGGAGGTAATGACATTGATGAAGAATTATGCAGTTTATGACAATCTGCTAGGCAAACAAAGGTCCTCTTAGTGTGAGTGATCCTCTGACAGGAGTCAATTGAAACACGAGCCCCAAGATGTCAAAATCAGTATAAAAAACTAAGAGGCCCTTCCACAGCATTAAAAGGAACATCTACTGATGCCCATTCCTGGAAATAATTTCTCAGAACCCGCAAACCATGGACAAGATCAAAGTCTCCATTTCTTAAAAAACCACTGCCCTGTCATGTGGCTCCTCCTAGGATGAGGGAGTCTGTGTAGAACCTCACAGAGGACTCATGTCCTTCTTCCGCCCGGAAGTGCCTGCCATCCGTCTGTCCCACTGTCCGCCCTGTGTGGATCGGTGCATTAACCAGCACTGATATGGTGCTGGTCACTGGCCTAGATGGTGGACAGAGAGTGGGGCACAGCCCTTCTCAAGGAACTGGGGAAGCCTACTAGTTGGGGACGTAGCAGTCAAGTCAACAGATAGAGTGTAATAGTAATAAAGTCAGTGCCGATGTGGTTGGGGAGCTGTGGAACCACAGAGGAGTCAGAAAAGTTCATCTGGGAAAGCTGATGCTGCTGGAATTTCATTCTTAAGGAGGGCGGGAATTATGCAACTGGCTGAAGTTGTGAAATAATACTGAGGACAATATTATTCCTTAAGAAGCAAGTGTTCATAAGTGTTCATGGGCCGGCCGAGTGGCGCAGTGGTTAAGCGCTGGCTTGGGACGCCAGCAGTCCTGGTTCGGATCCCACATATGAGGGCCAGTGACACTGTCCTCTTAAAAAAAAACAAAACAAGAATCAAGTGTTCAGATTTTCTGGTATTTCTCATTTATTAGCAAGCATCTTTTCCAAGTGTTGGGTATTGGGCATATATTGGACAGTTAAATGACATCGTTCGTGCCCTTTCAGACTTAATCTGAAAGAATGGGTCTGGGGTCCCCCACAGATGCAGACTTGTGGGGCCCACCCCAGAATTTCTAGGTATGAAATCCAGAAACTGGCATTTGAAACAAGTGCCTTATCATAACTTTGTCACACTCAAAATTTGAGGGTTACTGGTTACAAGGCATCCATAACATTGGTAAATGTGGAGAAGACCCAGGGAAAATGGGATGAGTGTACTGGACAGAGAAGTACATTAGAGTAATAAATATTTGGTTTACCTGTGAGCTAGGGGCCAATGCCCTTTGAAGTGGGGTTCAAAGGTTAGAGAGCTTGGCATTTCTCTGCCCAGGTTGCTGTTGACTTCAATTCAGGACTGTCTCTCCAAGCCCACTCTCTTATGCTAACATGTTTGTGTAGTTTTTTAAAAAATTTGTGTTGCCTTTTTATCTCTTCCAATAAAATGATTCAATGGCGGAATCTGGTACTCACTGTGTGTGCAACAGCCAGTTAGGGGTAAAGTGATTCGTGAATGAGGAATCATGACACGTGTGGGCTGTGAATTTATAAAGAACTTAGAGTGTCTCATCTGAGCTTCAGCCAGTACTGTGGAGGTAGGTCTCTTACTAGCCTCACTTTGCAGTTGAGGAAACGAGTTTGGAGAGGACAGGCAATCTGCCCGAGGTCATATAAGGTAGTTGGTAAGCTAGCTGTGCTGAAAAATTATAAACTACTTCGGGAATTTAGCCTTTGGGATTATTCCTTTGACTCTAAGGATCCTGGGTAAATAGTTTGCCTCCTTTGCAGCCAGACTGTTTCTGACTGAGAACTCATTCCTTCAAGAGAGCCCCATGAACCCCACCTTGCTCACTTGATCCCCCTCTTGAATCCTGGCATCCTTTAAACATTGCTAGAACCACAAGAATGAGGTGGTCCAGGGAAGTGGGAGGGAGAGAAAACAGAGAAGAACACAGAAAAGATCAGAACATGGAGGCCGCCTTCTCCTGCTCTCTGATGAGCAGGCTGGCTGTTACATGCTGGACCAACCTTGGCAGAACTATGAGGCATTATACTCCTGCAGTCCTCCTTCCCTCCCCTCAGCTGTCTCCCTCACCCATCCCCTCACCTAACTTTTAGCTCAGTGGCCTCCATCCTGTCCCATAGGGACTGTGGACTCTCTCAAGATGAAAGAATTAGGGAGCTGGTGTGTTACTCTCCCCAGGGGCATGTTTGTGCTTTGAGCATAAGGCCAGTTTGGGGAACTACAGAAACCAAAGGAACAGGTGATAAAGGGGCGACTGTTGGCTGGGAAGGAATCACCATTGTCGGTCATTAGGGAGAATCCCAGAGAGCTGTTTCCTGACCTCTGGTGAGAGGAGAACAAGCCATAGAACCAAGGGCCCTGAGAGTGTCCTGCTTTCCTTGCCATGACCTTGGGATGTAGTACCAGCAATAGGAGACGGCTTTGGCTTTAGAAAACTGGGCTAGACTTCCGAGTCTACCAAATGCTTGCAGCCATGTTGACAAGTCTCTTCACCCGTTACGCTCATTTCCCCCATGTGCTGAGGGCAGCCCTGCCCACCCCCTAGGGTGGCTACACACCCAAAGGAGAGGGTACACGAATGCCACCAGGGAGTGGCCTGGAGTGAGAATGGAGGTGAGGAGCCCCAGGGGACAGGCGCCTAATGAATGACCGCTCCTAGTTCAGTGGAGGATTCTTATCTCATCCCACGATGGGCGCTAGCACGGGTCACCAGCTGGCCTGTGTAACAATCAGAAGTCAGTTCACAAGGCATTGGAGGGGTCTAGCCCAGAGGGTGCGCTCAAGCCCCACTACCGGGGTTTTGACTCTGCCTCTCCCTAGCTTTGTGAATCTGGGAAGGTATTTGACCTCTTCAAACCGCAGTTTCCCCATCTGTAAAATGGTGATAATAGTGGTCCCTATCTAAACAAGTTGCTCTGAGATTTAAATGAGACAAGATTGGAGTGATTAGCAAAATACTTGGCACAAGAAAGAAGCCGGTGAGTGTTAGCTGTTGCTGTTATCATCATTATATTTGACTGTAGAACTAAGCTAAGTCCAGCTCTTCCTGGTTGCTTATGGAGCCTGTGCTGAACGGGTCTGAGGGACGCAGGCGAACCACTGAGCAAGTCCGGGAATTAATTAAGTGGCTAAGGGGTGCAATGAATAAATAATGCATTGACACAGACACGCGTGCTCTCTGAGGTGTAGGAGTAGGAGCAGTCACACAGGCCCTGCACTGCCATGTCCTGGGTAAGCGCCTTTCTGTCTTGCCTAGCAGGCCTCCCTTGGGTCCCTAAAGGGACAGAGAAGTTGTGATTATGACTGGGAAGCTTTTCACCTGGCTGCTTCCAGCCTGGACTCACCTTCATCTATACGCATATTCGCAACACCCCCCCCCCCAAAGCATTCTCTGTTCCCTACCCCCCAACCTCAAATAGAATGAAAAGGAGGCTGCAGGAGAGCAGCTGTGCTCCGTGATGGAAACCAAAGGTCTGGTTGGCGTCCGCTTGCAGTGCCTGGCTGACATTGTCAGTTTCTTTCCACTCCTGTCTGGGTCAGCCTTCAGCTAGCATCATCCTCCCCCATTTGTTTTACTTAATGGTGAGTCTGGGAAACCTTGGATGGGTTTCAGTGCAAAGCCTTGGTGATTTATGGAGTCCCCGAAGGGCTCATGGGAGGTGCAAAAAGAGCGAGGGGCAGCCCCTTGCTCAGCAGGTTATTTCAGGAAAGGTGTGGGGAAGGGGGGTGGCGGGGTTAGACCCCCCCTGGCTCCCATCAGCTCACTTCAGCAGCACCTGTGGAGGTGGGAATGGGCAGGAGACGCTCTGTCTGACAGTGCCAGTGAGGGTGGGGGCGCACGTCTCTCTTCCCCTTTAGGACTGGCATTCTAGGGGGTGCATTGGTTTGAGAAGTAGCGTGTGTGAGTTCCTACCGCTGCTGTCATCGGCTGTCAGTGCCTATCACTTCTAGCTTGGCAGGTCTTCAGAAACTTTAAATCTGCCCCCAAAAACGAAGATACCAAAAGGAAATTGCAAGATCCAAATTCATATGGTTAACTGAAACTGTTTATGTCACTTTCATTAACTATTAAATTTAGCATTTAAAAATTTTCTATGAAAATGTTTAGTTGAGGTTTTTGCATTTTGCAAGAATTCCAGGGAATACAATAACATTTCTTTTTTTTTTTTGAGGGCAGTGTCACTGGCCCTCACATGTGGGACCGAACCGGGGCCCCTGGCTTCCCAAGCCAGCGCTTAACCACCGCGCCACTCGGCCGGGCCTCCAGGGAATACAAATATTAAGATACCAGGGAATCATAAACAACCACAAATTTAATAAGTTAATGATAGTCAAACCACTTCAAATGCAACATTACAAATATTTATTAAAATACCAGGGACACATAAACAACCATAAATTTAATAAGTTACTGATAGTCAAAACACTTCAAAAGCTAAATTAGAAATATGCTTTAGAGATTATGTGGACAAAATTCCATCAATGTGGGTACATTTGGATATGCTTGATAGGATGGAGAGCCTTCAAAAGAACAAGGGCCCAGGGCCTAGTGAGGTCTTGGGCGGTCCTGCCAGCAAGCCTAGCCAAGTCAGGTCCCTTCCCTGACACTTGCTGTTGGGTAACGGTGCCAAGTTAGAAGCTCTCTCATCTTAGCCATCTAAAAACCTGTGAAAAGCCTTGCTGTTTTTTTTCTCCTTTGGGCACTTTATTTTTCAGCCCATAAGATTGAAAGGGTGATCAACGATCAAGCAGTTAATGAACAAGAACCAGACCAGGGCTCCTGGGAGGCAGCTGGAAGGCCGATGTAGTGTTTCTTTGCACCAGCTCTTGGCACAGGACCTCATGGCCACATGCAGCTAAACCCTTCAGGCCTCAGTTCCCTTCTGCCGCCCATCCCGGCATTCCAGCGTCTTACTCCACCCCCACCCCCTGCATCCCTGTGTTTTACTTCCTGCTGCAGGAGGCTCTGAAAACTCAAAGTCAACAGAATTCCAGGTTACTCTTGGAAAGAGAATTCCATGAAAGCCAAGGGGATGGAACCAGCTAAGAAGACAGTATCTATATAACATCTTTAGTCTCTATTTAAAAAAAAAAAGAATAGTTTTGTGGTTTAAACCCATATAAATCAACACTCTGTTTCATGAATGCTTCTCCGTCTTTTCAAGGTGCTCTTATGGGCACCGGGGCTGAGCTTTGAAGCTCAGAGCCAGAGCTGAGCGTGACCCCTGCACCCCAGTGCAGCATCCGGGAAGCAAGCGCAGAGAAAGGCAGCGAGTGGGGGGCTTTGCCGTCACGCTGTCCAGCCTCTCCACTGGAGTTTTATTGATGGGGAGACTGAGACCCAGGGAGGGAAAAAGCCTCACCCAGGGCTGTATGGCTCATGGAATGGCAGAGCGAGGCCTAGAAAAATTTCTGATTGATGGTCCAGCGCTCCTTCTGCCGCTGCATAAGGGTCAAATAAAAATTTTTCTTCTCTAAGAGATTTGTCTTAACCTCCTTACCCTGCATCCACTCAGGGTGCACAGATTTTGGAACCAGTGAGACCTGCAGTGAAAGCCTCGCCTCACCTCTTAACAGCCTTTCCATCTCAAGCAACCTCTCGGAGCCTCAGTTTCCTTATCTGTAAATGGGCCTGGGGACGCCTGGGCCTCAGCAGTGTGCTGCGGCTTCAGTGAAAGCATGCACCTGGATGCAGCGGGAGCGCGCCAGGTGTGGGACTGGCTCTCAGCACTGGCCAAGGAATCGCGACCTCCTGGGATTGTTCTGTAGCCTCGCATCTGGTGCATCTTTGTCTTTGACTTCCTTCATGTCTCTACAGAGCTGGACACACAACCAGTGCTCACAAATTTCTGCTGAATGAAAGAATGCCACAAAGAGTGAAATCTCTTAGGAACTCACCCCACAGGATGGGCAGAGGCTGGAGTGTGTGTGCAATCTGAAGGGGAACATTGCTTTCTGCAGGTGCGGAGGCCATGTGGGGACTAGACCAACCAGGACAACCTCTCATTTTATAGATCAGGAGACAGGCTCGGACAAGGAGGGAATGGCCTGAGGTCCCGCAGAGGCGGCTCTGCTGAGCTGGGCCCCCTCAGGCTGGCCAGGATGGAAACCAGCTAAAACATGGTGGGGTAGAAGACCTCTGCGCTTTCATCGGTCTCAGCCTGCCTGTCCCTGCTTGGGGCCCAGGCACGTCCACAGCTGAGCAAGATGTGATAGGAAACCATGAATCAAGGGGCAAAGGCGTTAAAGCAGTCAAGCTGACTTCTGGGTCTAAATCCCTTCCCTCTCCTCCCAGGCTTGCTCTGGCCTGTCCCTGCCTGGCAGAGTTTGAAGCTTGCCCTCAGCTCTGTCTTTCAAACTGCACTGGGAGCCAGGTGCCAGCGAGGCGAGCCCAGGGCTGGCTCAACTCGCAGAGGGAACGTCAGCCTCCAAGACCAAGATTGATGGCTGCAGGGACGGGCCCCTTTCTGTAGCATAACTTTTCTGAAAGGAGAGTTTTCTTTGCAGGAAGTTTATCCTTAAGAGCCAGCATGGCACTGAGCAGGGGTCGGCAAACCTTTTCTGTAAAGAGCCAGAGAGTAAATATTTTAGCCTCTAAGGGCATTTAGCTTCCTCTTGCAAATATTCCAACCCTTCTTTTATAACACAAAAGCAGCCAGACAATACATTAATAAGCAGATATAGTTGTGTTCTAATAATGCTTTGTTTATGGATACTGAAATTTGAATTTCATATAATTTTTGCATGTCACAAAATATTAGCCTCCTTTTGAGTGTTTTTCCTCCCAACTATTTAAAAGTGTAAAAATGCTTCTTAGCTTAGTGGCCTTACAGAAACCAGGGCAGACTGCAGGAGGGAGTTTTCAGACCCCGGGACTTGGGAGCATGGGCTCAGGACCTGGATAGCCTTATATTCAGACCCCAGCTCAGCTGTACGTTTGGCACCTGGGCTTTGGCAGGTGCCGTAATCTCTCTGAGCCTCAATCCACCATCCGTGAATAGGAAAGTAATATCTACTACCTCATAGGATTTTAGTGAGCATTAAATGAGGCCAAGAGTGCAAAGAACCTGACACGGACTATTTGAAGTCCTCAGTAGGTGGAGGTTATTATTATTATTATTCTTGCTTTTACCATCCGTGCAAAAACTACTCATGAGAGCTGGGAGTGATACCCCACTCTCCATGTCTACCCAGAACCTCTGAAGCCTATTTAGAAAGGCAGTCACCGTAGGCTTTTTACAAAAGCTATGGCCCCTTGCTCCTGGCTCCAGGGAACTCACCCTGCTTGTGTCTGGTTCACTTCAACTGAACGCATGCTCACTGAACACTGACTGAGCTTGTGCAGGGCTCAGGGTGCAGTGAGAGCAGAAGGATAAACTTGGCCAGGCTCCTGACAACAAGATAGGTATCTTCTTTGGAGGACAGATCAAATGCAAACCCGAACAACCATAAATCAAAACAGCATGTGCAGTAAGACCTCCCACGGAGGCAGTCATGTCTGCCACTCACTGAGCTACAGGCCCTGTGCTCCATGTTAATATATGTAAACTCACAAGGAGAGGACCATTGTCATCCCCATTTGATAAGTGGGAAAAGGGAGACAGGCGGACTGAAGGTGCACACCTAGGCCAGCAGAGCATGGAGACTCGCACCCAGGCCTGGCTCACGTGCTGCCCTGAAGTGCCTCGGGGGCTCAGAAAGTCCACCTGCCTGTGATGGTTGGGGACGCTTCACAGGAAAGACAGCTTTTGAGCTGCCCCCTGGAAGCTGGGGAAGGTTTCTTCAGGTTTGATGGGGGAGCAAGACTGGGGGTGGGAGGGTTCAAGCAGAGGGAGTGACGTGAGCCAATGTCCCTGGGTGGGAATGTGGAATGCTCTAGGCGTGTTTGGGAAATAGCAAGTGGCCGGAAGAAGACGTGTCCTGCCCCGTGAGCGCCCTGTGCTTTCAAGCGGGGGAAGGGGAGAGGCAAGGAAGGCCTGATGACTTCATCTGACTCAAACAGGAACTTGCTTGCAACAAAGAAAGACCTTCTCCTTGTAGTGCTTTTTTTGTTTGTTTGTTTGTTTGTTTGTTGTTTGTTTCTTTGAGGGCAGAGTCACTGGCCCTCATATGCAGGACCTGAACCGGGGCCGCTGGCCTCCCAAGCCAGCGCTTAACCACCGCACCACTCGGCCGGCTCAAGACCTTCTCCTTGTAAAACCATCTGCCATGCAATGGATTCCATCTTAAAACTTGCTTCTTCATCCATAATCTTCACTCAACTTCCAGATGTGACTTTCTTGGTGTGAAGAAGAGGCTGCATAGTGAGAACAGTGCTGGGTGTGGACGTGGGCGGTCTCAGCCGGTGCCTCATGGCCCTGAGCTGGTCACTGCCCCTGTCTTGTCTCAGTTCCCTCAAACATAAAATTAGGGGTTAGGTGATCTCTGGATCCTTTCCAGTGCTATCCTTCCAAATGATGACATGCCGTTCGTGTTTCAGTAAGGAGGCAGCCTTCACCTGTAGCTTGGCAGGTGAGGCCACTGCAGAGCAATAAGATGATTGACTAGGCAGTGTGGGGGGCCAGGATTAGAACCCCCAGCCTTCAAGTTGTCAGTGTGTTATTTTGATAGCCCACCCCTTCCTGCAGCTCCTGGGGCTCCACATTCTTGGTCCTCCCATTGGCCAATACGACTTTTAAATTAGCTCATCTATTTATTCACATCTAACCCCTGAAGCCAGACCACCTGAGTTTAAATCCAGCTCTGTGACCAGGGGCAAGTGACAGAACCTCTCTGTGCCTTAGCACTCTCCTCTGTAAAGTGGGGTAATAATGGACTTTGCCTTACAGGGTTGGGAAGGATTGAGTTGGTCATATATGTGAAGCATTTAAAGCCATTCCTGGCATGTAGTTAGCATGATATAACTGTTCACTATTCGTATCACCATTCAAAGCATTTGTTGCGTGGATGTTGTGCGCCAGGCGCTATTAGGAGTTTCCCCCGGAGTAACACCTTTACCTTCCCTACAGCCCGACAAGGTTGGTATTACTAAGCCTGCTTTTCACAGGAAGAAACTAAGGACTGAAGAGTTTACGTGACTTGCCTGAGATGGGCTACTGCCCCCACTGGCAGCAGAGGACAGGTCAACTGGGCTAAGAAGGGAGACAGCTGGGACGAACGGGCAGGTCACCTCCTGTCCTTGTCACTTGACATCCATCTCACGTTGCCTCCCTGCTCCTCTATCTGGTTCTTGCTGAAACCCAGACTCCTGCTGGTGTCTTGTCTCGAACTGTATAACCTGTCGGCACATGAGAAGCATTTCCAGGGTCTGGGGAGCCGTGTGTTTTAGGAGCAGGGAGAGAAGCTCAGAGGGACCGGCAAACGGCCCCTGCACAGTTCATCCTGGAGCTGTCCCTCAGCCAGACCAAACGGGAAATGCCCTGCTTCGGAACAGTCAGGACCTTAACACTTAGATCAGTGACGACACACATGTGTCAGCTAATACCCCAGGCATGTCGGACCGATTATGCTGTGCCGTAGTGCAATTTCAGCTTTTATTTCTTTGGCCCAACATTGTACAGATGGCGTGCTCTGCTCACTGGAAGTAAGTGTGGAAATGATAAAATAGAAATACGAAACATTTGGATATCACTTGAGCTGAAACTTGACGCCAAAGGTCTGACTGAAAATCCCGCAGTCAGACCCTTTATGCCGGCTCCCCATCCCTGGCGAAGGTGCCTGCTGAGTACCCCCAGTTTCCCCCAGATGCCGCTGTTATTAGCTCTGGCCCTGTTAGCCCAGCTTCTCCCAGGAGATGTATGACCAGGTAATTCTCCTCTTTGAAGTCCCAGGACTCCTGCGACTGTTCGCACACACATCCCTCCCCACCACATGCTGCCCACGGCTCCCCTTAAACTCTTAATCTCTTCATTGATGGCTTCCTGCCTGCTGTCCACCGAACCTTTTTGAGTGTTTCTCTTTCACACTTTCCATGGGAAAAAGCACCTTCTTCTGTCCTTCAAGCTCCATCGTCCTCATTCTTTGGAGCCCAGCTCTCAGAGTGCCTCCTGCACAGCTCCTTATTTCAGATCCCTACCTTTGGCAAGCCTTCTCCTTGTCCGAACCTATTTTAAAGCCTGCTATCAACACAAAAATCCAACTTTCTCCAACTTTCGGATGCCTCCCATCTCTCTCCTCGTTCCCAGGCCCTGCCATCCTGTAAACCCTAAGCCCTCACTTCTGCACTTCTGCTGATTTCCATATTGACTGCATATTCCAGGGCCACTTGGGTCTCCACAGCACCTGTGTCAGGCCAGCTGGAATTCCTGAAACCCTCTTTCCCACCCAACTCCCTGACTAGGCCAATTTTAGTTTAACCAAACCTAAGACTGCATAGTTTGCCTCTTGCCTGTAAAACTGAACTTGCTTCCGGAGGGCCAAGAGCCCAGACAGTGACTGCTAGTCACTGACACAACCTGACGATGTTTCCCATGAGGCCCAGCCTCAGGGCTCTGGTCCATTTGATGGGAAAACGTGGATCCCTCTGGGGCACATTTGCTTCTCAGCCAGGTGGAAATATTGGCTTGCCCCTTTGACCCCCACTTCTCATGGAGACTGGTGTATAAAGGTCTATAGAGTAGGTAGATGGTGATAGCTTTGCTTTGTCTTAGGTCTTGTGTTTTCATCTCTTTAAACCCCAGTTTTTCACTCCATTGATTTCAAACGCTGGTCTTGTCATGGAAGAAACCATCGATTATGCCGCTGCTGCACCATCCCACACTGTGTAGGGGGGCTGTCACCCTCAGAGCTTGGCTGAGGATGCTGAGGGGTCCCAGGCTCCCTGCAGCCAAGGACAAGGCAAAGGCACATGGCAGCGCCCCTGCACGGGCACCCCATGTTCCCCGCAGACACGATTCTCCCGGTTTCTCTAAGACACTCCTGGGCCACTGCTCCCTGCCTGAGTCAGCTCTGGCTGCCATAATGAAGACCACAGACCGGGCGCCTCAAACAACAGAAATGGCTTGTTACACAGTTCTGGAGGCCGGGAGTCCACGGTCGCAGTATTGACAGGGGTGGTTTTTGCTGAGGCCTTTCTCCAGGGCTTCTCCCTGTGTCTTCATATGGCCCGTCCTCTGCACCCGTCTGTGTCCACATTTCCTCTTCTTATCAGGACACTGGTCATACTGGCTGAGGGCTCACCCTAAGGACCGCATTTTAACTGAACGACCTGCTTAAAGACTCTACTTCCAAATACAGTCACATTCTGAGGTGGCAGAGGTTAGAACTTCAGCATATTAATTTTAGGGGGACACCTTCAGCCCCTAACACTTTCCACTTTTTAAGTTTAAGGGCATCCTGGACCTTCATTTAGAAGACATTTCCTTCCCTGTAAAATGGGATTAGTAAGGATACTGATCCCTTGAGGTGGTTGTGAAAATTGCATGCCTATGAGACTTGACATAGCCTGGCTCACAGTAGGTGCTCAGTAAATGTTAGAGCCATTTAAATAAACAGATGATGAGGATGATGACGAAGAAGAATAACACCACTGTCATTAGCAGATGTCTTGGTCATAACAGATTTCCTTTTTTGTAGCACCCGATGATCGTTTTGCTCGCATCACTTTCATTTTGCACATTTCTCTCCAAAAGAGGCTTCCCAGCACCCCAAGATTCAGGCCAAAGCCACTCTTTACCCCTGCTTTGAGGACTTTGAAGTGCTCTGGCAGGAGGAGGTCCTGGGCCTCCCTACCTCTTCCACCCCCTCCTGGTAACCAGGAGGCCCTGGGGCTCCCTTAATCACAGCTCGCTCGCTCAGGCAACTACTTGTGACCTTGGCACCTTCCCCTGCACTGTGCCAGGTGCTGGGGGACTGCCAGCTCTCCCTGCCTGCCAAGCTGACTCTCATCCATCATGCAAGTGATCTGGGAAATCCCATCTCCCCTCCAGCAGGGGACCAGTCTCCCTGGATTGATCACAGGAAAGGTGCTGCTGTGTGGACACATAGCCCCGCAGCCCCTGCACACACAATACTCGGCTCATGCTCAAAGGCCCTTCTGGTAAAGACTCTCTGCTCAGGACTTTCTTCCTGTTGATGTGCATCCAAATGTCCATCTCTGCCAGCATTTTTGTTTTTGTTTTTAAAGATTTTATTGGGGAATTGGGGGAGGGGAACTGTGTTGGGGAACCAGGGAAGGGGAACAGACAAGTTGCTGCCCTTTTGTTCTTCAGTCTAATTATGGAGGATGTTGCTTCACTGGCCCATGTTGGTATCATCATTGTGCTCTTCTCGGGTGAGGCAGATGGGTCACTGGCCTCTGGATGGCCGCTCACAGCGGCTCTTGGCAGCTCACACCGGCTGCCGGCCGCTCACGCTGGCTGCCAGCTACTCATGGTAGCCTATGGCAGCCCACTGCAGCAGGGGCTGCAGCTATGCCGTGCCGGGGACTCACAGCAGCCCAGCTCCAGGTGGAGCTGTTGTTCACCATCTTAGCTGTAGAGGGCAGTGTCACTGGTCCTCATATGTGGGATCTGAATCAGGGCCGCTGGTGTCCCAAGCCAGCTCTTAACCAACACGCCACTCAGCTGGCCCTCTGTCAGCATTTTTAAAAAGGTTAACGTGTAAGGCTGGGTCTCATTCCATCTCCATTCCTGTGCATTACATGTGCATAAACATGCCCAATGGAGAGGCTGGGTCTTTACAGTTTACAAAGCAGTTAGGCATGGGCACTTTCTCCCTCTCCTCCACCCTGTCTCACGCTCCTGTGCTTTTGTGTCTGCTATTTCCCCACCCCTCACACCCCACCCACCTTCTGCCTGGTACCCTGGTGAGCACCTGCCCTAAGTCAGGCCTGAGCATAGGCTCTGGGAGACACCTGCAGACCTCCCCTGGTTAAGCTGATGACCCCCTCCTTGGTGGCTCCATTGTACCTTTGATGGTGTCTTCTCCATACTTACCATACTGTACTGTGATTATCTGTTTGTGTAGCTTCCCTGGCTGGACTGGGAGCTTCTCAAGGTCAAGCATGATGATTCATTTAACTTTGCATCCCCGGTGCCCAGCACAGTGCCTGGCTACAGATGAATGAAGCCAGTGGGGAGGGCCTTGGGCCCTGGCTCTGCCGGGCAGTGCCTTTCATGGCATTTTCCATTCAGCCTCACCTCTTCCTTTGTCCTGTTTTTAGCCTAATTCCTTTCAAGGCTCTGGCATGAGACTCTGAGCTCATTTTCATGATTGCTTTAAATATTTGGGGCTGTTGGTATGCCAACACAGGGACCCACGCTAAGGAGGGAAAGGAATTCTCTAGCTCTCTGGGCCCTGCCCAAACACAAAAAATATGCCAGAGGCAGGGGAGGTTCTAAGAAAGTGCCAGATTGGGTCAAACTAAACTACTTTCCTACCTGGCTTAAGGAACCAGGAATTTTGGCAAGAGACAAGAAAGTGAGAGGACACAGAGGCCTGGAGGCGATGGGGTGGGGGGTTGGGTGGGGGCACAGGGAGGTGGGGGGGTGGGGTGGGGAACAGGGATAGCATTCCCGGAAACCCAGGAGGAATCCGGGGTAGAAGTGAGAGGGCAGCGGCTGCACCAACCTGGAGGAGCAATGTCTATATCAGAAACGGTGAGGAGCCCCTGGAGTAAATGCCTGGATATGGATGGTCCTGGGAGCCAATACTGAAAATCAGATAGACCGCAGACTGAAAGCCTTGTCATCAAAGAACTTAGAAGCCACAAAACAGCTCATGAGCATCTGCCTAAGGAAAGGCCTCAGAGGTCACCTGGTGCCGCCCCTGCTCTATGTAGATCAGGAAATGGAAGCTCAGAGAGGAATGGGGTGACTGGGGTCACAGTTTATGGTGGTGCCACCAGGACTGGAACTCAGATCTCTCTGTTCTCTTTCCAAGGCTCTCCTACCTGCTAAGGTGCTGTAGAGGAGCTGGAATTATGCTCTTCGCATTTCCCCCAACAGTTGTTATAAATATGATATTGGGTTGTTGGAAAAGTCATGAGGCATTTTTGCAATGAAAAATAGAAAAAATATGTCATGACTTTCCCAACAACCCAATAGAAAGCTTAGCTTCTGCTTGGTGCATTCTTGCTCCTTGCCAGGCACAGTGCTAACTGGTTTACATGTTTTATCTTCTCTCAGAGCAGCCTGATGAAGTAAACATTTGTAGCCTCATTTTAAAGATGGGCAAACTGAGATCCAGTGGCTAAATGATTTGCTTAGGTCAACCAGTTGAGTTTCTAACTCAGAGGCTGCCCTGCTCTGGGGCTCATGCTCTTGAGAGCTGCTTTCTAAAATCTTTCCTGCCTGGCCTTTGCAGATGTCAGGAGATTGGGTCAAAAGCAAGATGGCCCAGAGCTTCTAAATGAAAATGCAACATCCCAGCTCCCCTGGCAATGAAATTTGGGGCAGGTGGGTGTGGGCATCTGAAGGAGGCAGGACATTTTTCTTCCCTAAGGACTCTCCAGTCCAAAAGAGGCCTGTGGTGACAGGGACGAAGATGGGCAGATGACTTGTGGTGGGTTGTGAGACGAGGCAGCCCAAAAGAGCAGCAAGAGGAAGGGGACAGAGACCCCCTTACTCACTTCCCGAACTGGCTGCTGGCTTCAGAGCTCTGTTGTCTAAGAGTGAACTTGTAAAGGAGGGCACTGGCCCCTTACAATTCACACACTTTACATTTATAGAGCCCCATCAAGCTCACAAGGTGCTGTCTCACATATCCTTATGGGATCCTTACAACAAGGCGGGGTTACCATTCCTACTTACAAGATGAGCGCACTAACCTGGAGAAGTTAAGTGACTTGCTCAAAGCCACACAACTAGCCTGCAGCTGCCAGGATGACAGCCCAGGTGCTGCGCCCTGCGTGGGAGTCCTTCATGGGAATTGGGTGTGGGAAACAGCGTTGGGGAACTGGGGACGGGGAACAGACAAGTTGCTGTCCTTTTGTTCTTCAGTCTAGTTGCGGAGGACGTTGCTTCACTGGCCCATGTTGGTATCATCATTGCGCTCTTCCCGGGTGAGGCAGATCGGTCGCCGGCCTCTGGATGGCTGCTCACTGTGGCTTTTGGCAGCTCACGCTGGCTGCCGGCCACTCACTGTAGCCTATGGCAGCCCACTGCAGCAGGGGCTGCAGCTATGCTGTCCCAGGGACTCACAGCAGCGCAGCTCCATGTGGAGCTGTTGTTCACCATCTTAGCTGTAGAGGGCAGTGTCACTAGCCCTCATATGTGGGATCCGAACCGGGGCCGCTGGCATCCCAAGCCAACTCTTAACCAACGAGCCACTCGGCCGGCCCGGGAATCCTTCATCTTGACACCACTTCTAGGGCACAAAGGATCCAGCGGAGTGGCTGCTGGAAGCGGATGATCGCACTCCCAGCTCTAAGCTTGCCCTCATTGGGCTACAGAAGATCCTATTTCCTTCGCCATTAGTTGGCTCAGGAAAGACCAGGTGACGCAATTCTAGCAAATGAGCCAGGAATGGGGGGTGTGCTGGGCAGCCCCTGTGAAACCTTCTCTCCTAAAGAGCCACAGAAAGGGGCAATGTTTCTATCCCTCTGGCTTGTGCCTGGAACATGATGACTGGGACTGTCGCAGACAACTTGCTGCTTGGAAGAAGCCAGCACATGGAAGAGGGATGAGCAAAGAGATAAGAGTCTGAGTCCTTAATGACATCATTGACCAACACTGAGCTGCCCCACTCCCGTCAGGCTGCACGTCCCAGACATCAGACTTTAGACATGGCACAGTCGTGAAAATAACAGGGTCAGGAAAGCTTGTGTCTCCTTCTTAAGAATTAGGATCGCTCCCCAGGAGGTCCCCAGCAGGTGGCCTTCTGACTTTTTGCTGAGCACTGGATCCCATGGCTACCCCAAACCCAGCAGTGGCAAGTGGCCAGGGAACCCTTGGATTGTCTTATCATCTTAGTTATGTGACAATAGTGAGTGCTCCTTAATACACCTTTGATTATGTGTCTGACAGTCCTAAGTGCTGTCCGTGTATTGTAACACTCTAGAAGAAGTACTCTTAGTATCCTTGTTTTATACAGGAGGAGATGAAAATACAGAGTTTAAATAATTTGCCCAGGAGCCATACAGCTAGAAAATGACAGAGTAAGCTTTGACCTCAGGCTCCAACACCTGTCTGTGTCCTGAATCAGTACTCGCTGACGTCAAGGATGAGGTCAGCCTCCCTGGAGCACATGGCTGTGTCAGGAGAGGTGGGACCTTGAACAAAATGGAAGTTCTCTTAGGAAAGAGGAAGCAATAGATCGTTAGCAACGGTGTTTGTGACAGCCGACCCCACTGGCTACTCGATAGATTTCCATCGATGTGAGCTAGCAAATATCCTTATGGTTGAAGCCAGTGAGTGTTTCTCAAAGTATTATCTGTAACCCAGCTGTCCTAACTAAAATGAGTTATTATTGTGGACGAGAGTCATCAGAAAAGCCTTCAGGGAAGAGAAGGCTTCAAAGTATGGATAGGATTTAGAGCGAATGGACATTCCAGGCAGAGAGAATTGCAGAAGAAAACGTCCAGAAGAGAGGGCCAGAAATGCGGAGTAGGATCAGGGCTTTGACGTCCTTGAACGCCACATGGAGGAGCATGGCCTTCATTCAGGCTGTGAGAACTGCTGCTGAGGGTCCTTGAGTAAAAGGTGGCTGGGCGTTTAGAGAGATCCATGCTCGACCTGGGCAAGGGAAGGCGTGTGCAGGAGAGAGCTGGTTGCCAAGAGGAGCTATTTTATGATAAAAGGTTGAATAAGGGTGATAGTGTTAGAAATGGAAAGGCAGAGACACTCCAGGAGATACTGAGAAAAAATAACGTATTGGTGTGATGACTGCTTAGATGTTGGAGGAGCAGGAGTTGGCACCATTGAAGTTTCAGGCTTTGGCGGCAGGAAGATGGAAACCTGGAGCTTGTCTGGGGGAGGTGAGGGAGGGGAGCAGGATATGGTGGATTTGGTGTGAGACTTGGAGAGTTGAGGTGGGGGGACTCCCACAAGATGGGTGACGGAGACATTAGCAATGGGTGACGACTGGAGGTGTCAGTTAGCAAGCTGAGGGTATAATTGGAGTGGATGAGGGCACCGATTAAGAGGATGTGGAGATGGAAGAGGGGAATTGCTGAGGCCTGGACCTGAGGAAAGATCAAAGATGTCAAAGGAGAACCCAGAAAACGGAGAGAACCAGGGGCTTGAGGGTTTCAAAAAAGAGGGGTCAATAGGGCTAAACCCTATCACTGCTGAGAAATCCAGGTCCATGAAAGCAAACATCTTGGGTATTTTAAAAGGAGAGATCAGGAAAACTGTGGACAAGCTGACATCTTCATAAACTGCTTGTGGGAATGTCAATTGGCACAATCCCTCAGGAGGACATTGGGTAACATGTTTCCAAGGCCTTAGATACGCATAAAATTACTCATCTGGAAATTCCTCTTCAAGGAACAGAACCCCAAAGACGCAATAATCAAAGTTGATTGAGTACGTTCTGAACCCATGACAGTGTCAAGATTGGCATTGTTTCAAGTGCTTTACATTGAATCATTATTTAATCCTCAGGATGACCCTATAATGTGAGTGCTAGTAATGCTTTTTACAAGTAAATCTTCATTTTACCAATAAGGACAATAAGGCCCAGAGAGGTTATATCATTTGAGCAAGGCCTAATGACAAAAACATGGCCACACTGAGACCCAGATCCAGCGACCACAGCTGCAAGCGCGTTGCTCTGACCCACCAGGCCACCTTGCCTGTGGAAATGATTAGAAATGAACGCAGGGCTGTGCCCTGAGGGTGTTCATTTTAGCGATATAATAACAGGAAACAATCTAAATGCTTAACAGCTGGAGGTTGGCTAAACAGAGCCTGACTTCCCACTGAGAGCATGCTATATAGATGTTAAAAATCACGTTGTAAAAGAATACTCAATGACATGGGGAAATGTTGATGATACATTTTTAACTGAGAAAAGCTGTTTTCAAAGCGGTGTGATCCCAGATAGGAAAAAGGAAAGATATTTGTTGTTATTCGCACGTGTGCACGCTGGAAGACCCGCCTGGCTCCTGTGCTGCATTGCCTGTATCACCACCAGGTACCCTTTGCACCCTCACCCTGCCTGGCACGTGAGCCCCCCTCATGTCCCAGTCAGTTGGGCTGACCATGCCTATGCCTCTGGGTGGAAGTGCTGCAAACTTTAACAAACATAAGCAGGATGCCCAAAATGCCATTGTTTCCCCTCAGATCATCCTGGGAACACTTTCTCCATGAGGCAGGACTCCTCAGGAGTGTTGACAAATGGAAAGAGTTGGGTGGACGTCATAGGAAGTATATTTCAGATATATGGTGGCACTTAAGAATGAATAGGTGTGGAGGAGAGGTTGGGTCCTGCCAACATAGGGGATTCTGGGAAATGCCTGAAAGGAGGGTGTGCTGCTCTTTGGACCCTAGAAGGTAGGCCAGTCCCTTACCCCTAGAATCACCAACTTTATGTTGTAAGCAACAGAGCCCCAAGATGAGTCAGAGCCCTACTGAGAACCCTCTTGGCTTTCTGTCCTATGCTTCACCCCAGCTCTATATCCTTGTTCAGGCAAAGCCCAGAACTGACTGCTTAGAAAAATATTTAATTGAGATTCCTCCTACAGTGCTTATTTCTGTCTCAATAAGGCCTTGGCATGCCATGGGTAGCTAAATATATTGGCTGTTTCCTCTCCAATGCCAACCTACTTTTTTTTTTTAATGTTCCCAAGTACATCTGCCCAGCTTTCCCCTTAGAGAGAATTTACAGTATTCACCCTCTGTAACCAAAAAGAAAAGAAACTGTGGAAAAGATTAGCTTACTTCGAGAGGAGACACGAGGGGATAAGAGGGGATAATGCCCGTGCAGAAGTATCTTTCTTCCCCTCTCTCTCCCTCCCTTCCCCCTCCCCCCTTCCTTCATCCCTCCCTCCCTGCCTTCCTCCCTCCTATCCTTCCTTCCTCCCTTCCACCCTCTTTCCCACCCTCCTTTCCATCCTTTCTTCCTCCTTATAACCATCTATGGAGCTTCTCCTGAGTTATTGGCACTGTGCTTAACATGGAGACTACACAGATTTGTGAAATTAGAACTGGTCCCTTCCCTCAAAGTGTTCAGAATCTAGATGTACTGATTGCAGAGTGTTAACGATGGGGAACGCACAAAACAGAATTGAGGAGAGGGTCTGAAGTCTCCTAGACAGAGGATACGAAGGGAATATTTCCCTAAGTAGCATCTCTGCCTGTCCCAGGAGTGCTTAAAAATGGACGGGATGGGGACAGCTGAAGAAAGAAATAACAAGCATATAAGGATGGATGACACTTATGTGCGTATCACATTAGTTTGGGGTCAGCCGCGTGGGCACTTTTCCCAGTAGAATTCTGTGGAATTTGGTATCTGATTCTAAAGAAGTATTGAGTACAGTCAATTTTTCTTCTCTAGGCTTTAATTTTTTTATCTATAAAATTTATTAGTACAGAGTTTCATAAACATTGTTAGAGCCTCCAAACCCCTTTTGCAAACAAAAGCATATACAGAACATTATATATATTTTAACATCAGAGCTGCTGCAGTTGAGATGGGTGGGAGACCCCAAACTAGTCCAGGCCTACCTCCATTCCCCACTGAGACACCTCACTGAGACTCCCTGCACTGGAACCGCAGGCTGAGGTGGTGCTTTAGGCTTCTCTGCCTCTAAGCCAGTCCTCAGTGTTCTCTCTCACCTGCACTTGGGCACGTGGCTGGTCCCTGCCTCCAGGAGGCATCTGCACCTGCTACTTGGGAGGTCCATTGGAGGCTGGTCTTGGAGTGGTTGGCATCACCAAGTCTTGGGAGTGGTCAAGCCCTTCAGTGGGAAGAAATTAGATTGTTATCTGAAAGTGGGAGGAGTGTTGGCAGCTGAAAGGGTAAGCACAGGCCGGTGGCACTTTACAGGTGGCTCTGGCTTCATTTACCCATCTAGTGCTTCTGGAAGATGGTCAAGGCCTTCAGCATCTCCTATGGGCTTTACTCTCTGTGATATCAATAAGGCAAGGCGGAGAATGGGCTCCCCATTTTATAGCTGGGGAAACTGAGACCCAGTGTGGCTGTCTCTGCCACAAAAGGACATGGAGACTCACTTCTGAGAGGGTGGTCTGTACCTTACTCCCGCTCAGCCTCCTGAGGCCTTCTGTCTGTTCTCTAACGTGGATCCATTTCATTGCTGTAATCATTGCCTCTGCCTTTTATCTTTTTCCTTCTAGTCATCTAGAAAAATCTGAAGTTGGATTTCCTATCCTTCTCGAGATACATAGACAGCAATAGAGGCATTGGGGGTTGGGGGGAGAGAACCAATGCAGATTTCTGTCTCTGTCCAAGAAACAGCTTTGGTAGACATGGCAGGAGGTGGAGGGTGGACATGGGAATTTGAGGGTGAGGGTGATTTCAATACTGGGGACTGTCATTCCCCCAATCTTATTAACACAGGGGCTGAATACCAGGCGTTCCTTTGGGTCTGCGTGCGGCTGCTCTCAGCCTTTCCCACTGGTCTGGAACCTTTTAGGGCATTCCAAGCCCCCGCATCTCCCCCCCACACCCCCCTGGGCTGGCCTGCAGTCAAGCATCTTCACACTCTGCTGCTTCCATCTGGAATGCCTTCCCGGATCCCTGATGCTGGCTGCTTCTGGGCCTGCGGGCTTTCCCAGTGCCCAGAACCCCGCACAGCTCTGCCAGCTGGAGCCATGGGCAACTGCAGTAGGAAAGGGTGGGCTTTGCCTGAGGCAGAATGCGTGGGCAAGAGGCTCCATCCCAGGGGCCTCGGACTATTCATAAAGGGGTACATTAAAGAAACAGAAAAAGCAAGTTACCAACGGGGAGGAGGTATTTGGCATGTGCATAATTGAGGAAAGATATGATCA
This sequence comes from Aselliscus stoliczkanus, assembly GCA_033961575.1. Lineage (NCBI taxonomy): Eukaryota > Metazoa > Chordata > Mammalia > Chiroptera > Hipposideridae > Aselliscus > Aselliscus stoliczkanus. The sequence goes on from CM066731.1 coordinate 158,742,049, forward strand.
AGAGCATGTCAAGAACATCCCCAAGTGACCTTGGGATGCTGAGATTGTCTGTGGCATCGATTGTTCCTGAGACGTGAGACTTTCCCTGATATGGAGTCAAATGCCTTCCAGAAACTCTTAGTTTTCTCATTCCAAAAGGTGAGGGAGTCTGAACACCACATTTGGGGGACCACGACCTGACTATTTCAGGGACTCGACTAAGACGTAGGAAACACAGGTACTAAGCAAGCATCTGGCTTCCTCTGCGCTGTTAGCATAGCTTCCTGCCTCCAGGCAGACCTGGTGATAACATCAGTGAAGGTTTTAGGAAACTGGAATAAAGTGCGAGGAAATTGGAGCATCAAATAGATGTGGGGCCAGGCTCTGCCCTCCAGAGGTGTGCGCTCTCTGAAAACATCTACACAGAGCTCTCTGTTCAGTCATCTCACGCACACTTGTCCAAAACTGACCAAACGGCCTTCTTCTTCAGGCAGGCCCCCCACCTTTTTTTTTTTTTTTTTTTTGAGGGCAGTGTCACTGGCCCTCACATGTGGGATCCGAACCGGGGCCGCTGGCGTCCCAAACCAGCTCTTAACCACTGCGCCACTCGGCCGGCCCAAGCAACCCCCCTTTTTAACTTCTCAGTCTCCAGTGTTGACTGTCTACTTCCCGTGCTCTCCCGACTCAAACCAGGAGCCATCCCTGACTCCTCCTCCCTTCTGCCCCCCAAGTCCAAGGCACTGGCAAACCTCCCCTTCCCCGCTTTGTTGATTCTCCCCCTCGCTCCTCCTGCATGCCCTTTAGCATTGCATTCCATAAAACTCTGATCTCATGATATCAGAACCTACAATTAACCCCACTTCTGATGAAATCATGCCTACCTGCCTCTCCCCGGCTTCCCACTGTCTCCACACCATGTGCCTGATCACCTCACCCCTAGCCCCGCCATATCGTTCTGTACCGTTCTCTCTCTCTCTCTCTCTCTCTCTCTCTCTCTCTCTCTCTCTCTCTCTCTCTCTCTCTCTCTCTCTCTGTCTCTCTCAGCCTCATCTTGTCTTCCTCGTCCCCCAGTCCCCCACAAGCTTGTCAGGTTGACTTCTCTCTCCACACCTGGGCCTGAAATACCAGCCTCAGCTCTGCGCTAAGATACCGACCCTTCAAGGCCATTCTCTGCGAAGTGCCCCCAGGCAGGACATTTGCCTTATGCCCTTACTATTTGTGTGTGGATTGTTTCCAGCCTGGCACCAATCTGGCAGTTTATTACATATTACTAAGTGTTGTCTGTTCTCAAGGTTGTAATCTTCCTGATGGTAATGGTGTGGTGATACCTGTTTGAATCATCTCTCTCCTGCACCCAAGGCAACGATGTGGAAATGAGGGAAGTTACCATTTATTAAAGGCTTTAAGACATTATCTCACTGAATCCTGTCCAGCCCAAGAGCTGGATATTTTTGTCTCTATTTTAGAGATGAGGAAACTGAAGCTCAGAAATGTCTTTTTCTATCCACAGCTGGTACGTGGCAGAGTCAGGATTGAACACCAGGGCTGCTTGATAACCAAGCACCTTTCATTGCTCCGTGTCTCTATCCTGAGGTGGGGCGTAGGGCGCTCATAACTACACCGAATCAGAAAAGCAATGTGACATAAGAAGCTGATGTGTGTTTGAATCATTGCTAGCACTGGGCTCATCTGTGTGTTTTTTTTTAAATCCCATTCTGAAAGCCTGAATCCCGGATTGATCTACTCCAATGCTCATTTTGTTTGTTTGTTTTTCAAAGAAGCTAAGAACAAATTTTATGATTGATGTCCATTTTACATCATCCTATTTATTTTCCTGGAAGCATGGTGCTTCTCAAGTTTTTGCTTGGGAAGAAGATGAATGATGTTGCCTCTGAACTGAACCACCAAGGGAGAGGCTGTGACAGCTGGTGGCACAGTTGAAAGTGTCCCTATCCTTGCATATGATTAGATTATGATCCAAGGACCACGGTGATGAAGCAAATTCTTGAGATGGCACTCATGTGTTATAAACACGTATACCTTGGCCAGGTTCCCCGATGTCAGAAATTCCTTCATGAGCCCCAAAGAAAAGTATTCATCTGCACTGGATTGTGAAGAAAAGAGGAGAAGCGGGTGGGGTGAGCATGAGAGTGTCAGCACTCAGACACAGATTAGGAAGAAAAAAACAGAAAGAAAGAAAAAGAGGAATGGAGGAAAACTCAAAGGGAGCTTGGTAGAAGGTTTTCTCTATAAAGTAGATGGAAAATATGCCTTGGATTTTCAGAACTGGAAGGGAAGCAGTTTTGTCCTAAGTGACAGCCCACACCCCAAATCCGTTTTCGTACCCTGACAGCATGAATACAAGCCTGGTGGTTTGGGATGTCAGCTGAGTTAAAGCAGCTTGCCTTTAAGCTGCCCTTTCTGCCCACCATGGTGGAACTTTCTGATTAAATGTGTCAACACCTGGGCTCTACCCAGCTAGCCCCTGTGCTATTTTGGCTTGGCCCTTGGTCCTCCCACGTTAGGCAGAAGAGAGAGGATATGGTTGGTTAACTCCATCTCAGTCGCTGGGTGGTTTCTTGACCTTGATTCTCAGAGGACCTTCACTCTAAACAACAAAGGTTCCTGGGGGCATTACCATAGAATTTACACAGAACTCTCTGAACTTCTAAAAATGGCGCCACGCTCTCTGCTCTGCCTCTGGGCATCTTTCCATTTGCCTTTTTAGTCTTCCTTTGGTTCCAAGAAAGAGGAGACTCAAAGGCCCAGGAACCTGGAGGAGGTGAGGTTGTAGACACTTCCTGCCAAGCAGCCCGCTTCTCCCTGTTCTGGACTCTGGGCATCTCATGGCCGTTCAGCCCTCAGCCCGTCCAGAGCCTTGGGAAGAAGGCGGAGGTGAGGGATCAGTCATGGGTTAGAGCCAGTCCCTGCAGTCTGCACTTGTCAAGACTGAAGCCCTAAGGGCAGCCATTTGCCATGGTTTGGTCTAATGCTCAGACAACAGGCCGTACAATACCTGCTTAGATAAAAGTGCCTCAGTTCTCTTAAGAGAAAAACAGGTTTCGCAAAAGGCGACAAGCCATAATGGAAACAGAATGGGTTGTGAAATCACATGTTCCTGAGTTCAAATCCCAATGTCACCACAAAATATTGTATAATCCTGTAGCTTTTCTGAGCCTGCGTGTGCCCACCGGGGGTGGTTCTGAGAACTGAATAAAACAGGTGCCTGACCCAAGAGTTATCACTAAGCAAAATCCAGACCCGTCTTCTTCCTTTTAGGTTCTACAGCAGTGGAGACAGAGCAGGGGCTCTTGTTTATTTCTCCGGGTTCATTTTCTACCTCTCTTCCCTTTACTGACACACCAAGCCCCTCCCACGTAGGGCATTGACATGACACCTCCTTGGCTAGGGTCTTGCTGTCACCCCTGTCTCCTAGTGGCTCCTTTAGTCCGTTCTGGTCTCTGCTCAGATATCACCTCCCCAAGAGGTCTCCCCAGACCAGGGTGTCTAAAGCAGCACCCTCACACTCTCCATCTCTTCTCCACTTTACTGTCCTTCACAGCACTCATCGCCCCCTGAGGTTACATTGTCCCTCCGGGAGATCAGCAGCTTCACAGGGCCAGGGATTTTGTTTGCCTGGATTTCCACTTTATTTCCAGGGTCTATAACAGTTCCAGGCACATGTTGTACAGATGCCCTCAGTACCTCAAATCCAAACATGCTCTGGTCCTTTCTATGAAATGGAGTAGTATTTGCATATAGCCTTATGCACATCCTCTCATAAATCATTTCTAGACTACTTGTAATACCCAATACAATGTAAATGCTGTGTAAATAGTTGCTATCCTGTATCATTTGGGGAATAATGACAAGGAAAAGAAGCCTGTACATGTTCAGTCCAGAAGCAACCTCCATAGTCCCAGCGACACTGTACATATTGCCAACAATGTAACGTTTCTTTCCAAATAGTTTCCATCCGAGGTTGTTTGAATCCGTGGATACAGAAGCCGCGGATACAGAAGCCGCAGATGTGAAGGCCAGTCAATAATACATATTTATTAAATGATCACAAACGAGAAATATTGGGAGAATGGATTCTGTTGCCAGTGGGGAAGGGTGAGGGGCACGGGGTTCCTGCTGCCTGTGGGGACATGTCTGGACAGGTCAGTCCCAAGCAGAATTTCAGCCTTCACTTGCCCCTGTGTCTGGGTGCCCTGAGGCAGGTTACGACTTGCACAGCCTCGTGGGGTGGCCTGGGGGATGAGCTTTAGGGTCGTGGGGGAACTCTTAACACTCCAGGCTCCTGGGCCTGGACCCATGCGTTCAGATGCCCATCCTCCTTCTGCTGGCTGGCCACAATTCTCAAGTGAGCTAGGAACTTTCCCCACCCCTCAGGAGCTGCGCTTCTTACCCTGGGCCTGGGTAACGTGGGGTGACGTGCGTGCGTGTGTGTGGGGGGCACATGTGACCTCCCTGTAAACATGTCCCAGCTTCCCGCATCATCCTGGTCACCAAAGGCCAGTTCCCTAGAAGCATCATTGTTACGGCCTATCAGCCTTGGCTATGTCATGTCACAGGAAGTACAACTCCCACCTTCACAAAAGATGACATTGGTGACTTTGGACAAATATCACTTGGGTGGGGGGGTGTAGGGATGCTGAGTTGGGAGTGAGACCAGATTACCTTGTCTCTGCAGCTCTCTCCTCAGCCACCAGCCTCTTTAGAGGAAATGTTTAGATGTCCTGTTGGGGGTTTCTGGGAGAGCAGCTGGGCTGAAAATACTTTTTCATCAAAGATAAGCTTGTCTGGGGCCTGCCGAGTGGCACATTGGTTAAGGGCTGGCTTGGGACGCCAGCGGCCCCGGTTCGGATCCCACATATGAGGGCCAGTGACACTGCCCTATACAGCTAACAGCAGCTCCACTTGGAGCTGGGCTGCGCAAGCCCCGCCAACGGTGTAGGCTGCAGCCCCTGCTGCAGTGGGCTGCCATAGGCTACAGTGAGTGGCTGGCAGCCGGTGTGAGCTGCCAAGAGCTGCGGTGAGCGACCATCCAGAGGCCAGTGACTGATCTGCTCATCCGGGAAGAGCGCAATGACGATACCAACATGGGCCAGTGAAGCAACGTCCTCCGCAACTAGACTGAAGAACAAAAGGAGGAAAGAAAAGAAAAAGAGCAAAAGGACAGCAACTGGTCTGTTCCCCTTCCCTGATTCCCCAATAAAATCTTTAAAAAAAAAAAAAAAAAGATGAGCTCGTCTGTGTGTAAGTGCCTCACTTGTGAGTGTGCCCTAAGAGATGGGCTGGGGGCGGGGGTGCTGGCTTGGAGTCAGGAGAACTGGGCTCTAGTCCCTGTTTTTTCAGGCCAGACTCTTCCCTGCTCAGCGTCCTCTGAGTACGAGGGGCTGGACCCTAGTGGTGAGGACCCTTGTCAGAGGCCATGGGAGTTACAGTCCCATGAGAGGACCAGAACCAAAGGACTGCACGCTGATTGGACAAAGCGCGGCTAGCCCCTCCTCCCCCTCGTCACTCCTCAGGCCCGCCATCATTCCCACAGGGAGAAAGCTGCCTGCTTCTCCCCTCAGGAACATGAGTGGTCCCTGACATCTTCTGGTTTCTGGAGCTGGCCCCGAGGAGTCACAGCCCGTTCCATTTACTCACATGGGCCCTGGGGACTCTCAGGGTTAGGAGGTGGTTCCCAGTCCTCAGGGACAGAGTGGCCCAGGGAGGAGAGCCCAGAGGCTGGACAGTCCATTCTGTGGGGGCGGGGGAGGTGGGCTGAACAGAGAGAAGCTGGCCTTTCCTTTCCCAGGCCAGAGTAGGCTGTGGCTTCATGGATAGGTCGTGAGGTTGCCCACCCACCACATACTTCTCATTCCATCCAACCTCAGGAGTGTCGCCATGCTGTGACCAGCTTGGCCTGGAGGTGCCCCCAAGAATTGATCTTGTCTGTGCCCCTCTGTGGCAGTTTTGAAACATCGCCCCCAAATTCTTTGACCCTCTTCCCCTTGAGAGGTGTCACCTGTCTCCCCTCCCCTTGAGAATGCCTGGTGACTATTTGACAGATGAATTCAATAGACCAAGTGCTGTGCCAGTGTCTGGGCCCAGGCCCTCAGAAACTGGTACTGCCACTTCCTGTCTCTTGGGATGCTTGATCTTGGAACCCAGCCACTACACCAAGAGGAAGCCAGGGCAGCCCATGGGGGGAAGCCCACATGGAGAGGAGCGGGCATTCTGAGCCCCAGGCCCTGGCTGAGCACCCAGCGTCTGTGTGCCAGCCGTGTGAGGGAGCCATCCTGGAGCCCTCAGCCTGGCCTTTCCAGCTGACAGCATGTGGTGCAAAGACAGGCTGCCCCCATCAAGCCCTGCCCACCGGCAGGTACACATGCACAGTAATGCTTGCTGCTGTTTTATGGGACTAAGTCGCCGGGCTGTTTGTTATCAGGCAATAGGAAACTGGCATACCTGGGCTGTGGAGGAAGTCCACACCTCCTTCCAGACAGTTGCTTGTCTTTTTCTTAAAGCACCAGCCACTCCCACCATCCTGTAGACAATTCTTCCTCTGGTGAAACCTCTCTGCTCCTCTCTCTGAGTGAAGGTGATGGTTCCTATGAATTGTATTCTTGGGAGCCCATGCTGCTTCCCTCCTCATTTCACATCTCTATCACTGTCTCCATGCCCTCGCCTCCTGCTTTATTTTTCTCCTTTCTCCTTCCAGCAGGCACCTTCTTCTCACCTCAGGCTCCTGCAGCTCCCCCAGAGGACTGGACCTCATGGCTTGGTGAAATCTCAGAGTGTGCGCACGCATGCATGTGTGTGCATGCATGTGTGTGCATGTGTGAGTGTGTAGGGATGTACAGGGGTAGGGTTGCAAACATCGGAGGTGGGTAGCAGGTGCTGGAGAAGCTGATCATTTTGACTGCTCGTGGTTTTGGTGGGTTGATTGGAAACCTACCATTCTTTTAAGAGATTTTAAAATCAAAATCAGCCTTTTCTGGTTATACCCTCTGCATATTTCACATTTTCTACAGTGAACATGGATTACTTTTGTAATGAAGAAAATAAAACTCACTTCCAATTCCAACATTCACAGCTGACCAGAATTCACATTCTATTGGATATTTGAGATCATGCCATAAACACAGTGCTGTGTCTTGACTTTTCACTGTACTTTATATCGTAAGAGTCTCTCCTTGTCAATATTTTCTCAAACCTACTTTTTAATGGCTTGATAGTGTTCTAACATAAATAAACAAATTATTTCATTTGTTTAGCATAGTTTATTGAACACATCATAGATATTATGACTAAACATCAGATAAATATGTGTGTCAAATACACACACACACACTCACAGACACACACGTCACATATCTTTGCTCATAAATTTTTACGTCTTTGAAACTTTAAATCTTTGAATGTTTTCACTTTGATTCCTAGGAGGGAAAGTTCCAGGCTAAACACTGTGAACATTTGGGAGGCTCCTGATACAGAGCACAAACTGGCAGAAACCTCTCCTTCTGAAATGTCTCCTGACTGCCTGGGCATCACTCACTCTTTTATTCTTTTATCAGGGGAGGACCGGAGATAGGGAAACCAAGGGAAGCAAAGACCCAGTAAAGATATGGTAGAAAGAATGGGGCAGGCAGAAATAAATGCCTAAACTTGCTCTATGAATATGGGAATGGCTAGGGAGATCGCTTTTGTTTTCTTGCCCAACTTAATATGATGAAGGAGAGAGGGAACTGACAGTACATCCATTACTGTATGTAATCTTTATCAAGATCCGAAGTTATTATTAGTCCTATTTTATAGACTAGGAAACTGAGAGGTTAGGTGACCTGTCCAGAGTGAGACGGCTGCTAAGCGGGAGAGCCCAGAGGTGCCCCCAGGAGGGACCAGCTCCAGAGCCAGCGAAAGAGCTGCCGTCTGGCCCCTGCATCTCCATAGCAACATAGGGGAAGGCGAACAGAGGGCTTTGTCCGTCCCACTCCACCCTTCCTCCCAGTCCCAATTTGCTCTTTCTCCCTTTGAATAGGAGGGACTGAGATAAAGACTAAGAAACCCTTTTCCAACTGTCACAAGATATGCGACACCATCCCCGGAAGTTACTGCAAAATGCCTGGATCCCAGTGAAAGCCTCCTGCTCTCAGCCCTGCCTGGATGACCTTTGGAGGACCCTGGCAGGCAGGGGATTTCGTGGGTTGCTGGGAGCCCTCTGTGGCTGTTCTGACCTGCATTCTTCCAGCACGTGTTGTCTAGGAGCATAAGCGCTGATCCTATGCCATGAAGGGAGGGAGGGCGCTGCTGGCAGGGCAACCGCAGGGAGTCCAGCAGATCAAGGAGTATTAATAATGTGGCCGCTGGCTGCTAGGCCTGCCCTCTGAGTCTGCCTGGGGAGGGGCCCAGAGGGCAGCCCAGGGCAGAGGGTGTGCAAGGCGCCTGAGCCCTGTGTCTAAACCCCAGCACGCTACAGCTACAGGGGAATCGCCCTTAGTCAGAGCTTAGGCCAAACCCTGGCTCTCCTGGCCACTGATTGCATCTCTTACCCCTTCAGATTTCCTTTGCAGGATTTCCCCTTGGGTGGGGTGGGGGGGGAGACAGGGGGTGGGGAGAACCCAAATGGACCCCATGTGGCTCTCTTTAGATGCCTCATTTCATTTGGGTAGCTTTATCTGAGGGTGACATTCAAAGTATTTAAAAACAATAAGAATGACTCTTGTCCTAGGCCAATCTTAACAGATACCTAATTCTGAAGGCAAACGCAGGCTTCCAGCTGGGGCATGTATTAACTCTTTAGTTGCTGGGCTGGGAGAGATCTGAAGGACCAAGAGAGTGGGGTGACCAGGGACACTGCTGGGGCTCAGGGTAGTGTGGCTCTTTACCAAGTGGTGCAGATGGTTTTCAATATTTTAAGTACTGCTATGGCGTATGCATGTTTACAGGGGTGGCTGGACTCTGCCTAGATGGGAACAAATGGAACCCAGCCATGGTTTCTTAGGGTCATTGCACACGAGTCTTTCCTGACCCCTCATGAGACACAGCCACAGGCCTCTCTTCCTCTGCATCTCCATACGGAGCCTAACAATGGTTTCTGGAGTCATGTTTCTGCCGTTGCCGTGTTCCAGCTCAACAGAGATGAGCTTAACATGGTCAAGAGAGCCTGCTCCCAGTTCTACCAGCCTCAGTCGCCACCCCCATGGCATATGCACCCCCTGAACCTCCCTCATGGCCCATACCCAATCCACGTTGGTTACAAAATAGTTTTTGGTTTTTTGGCTAAATTCCCATCGGGGAATTGAAGTTAGGGCCTATGGTTCTCAAGGGCAGGGAGGCTGACCGGCCGGCTCTTTCCCCAGCTGACCTGACCATTCCTCTATCCCGGTGGCAGGACACTGACCCGAAACTCTGCAAACCAGGCCTGGGAAAGCTGATCTCCCCCAGCCCGTTCAGTGTCTAGAATCTGACTCTGTGTTTCCGTTTTATGGCTGCAGCAATGGGACATTCATCATGGCTGGGGAACCAGATGGTTGGGTTCAGGTGCTGGCTCAACCACTTGGTGAGTGTTAGCCGTGGGATAATAGCAGGATAGCTGTGTGGGTTAAATAACAGCGGTAAAGCGTTTCAAACACGTGGTCCTCAATGAACTCTTAATAAACATTATCTATTTTTGCCGCCTCTGATTAAGTGTAGGTTTTATGAAGGCTGGGTCTTACCTCTCCTTTACTAACTGATACCCAAAGCCACCATATTCTGAACCTTAGTTTAGTAACCCTGTGAGCAGGCTGCCACCAGGGTCTCTGTCCTGCAGCAGAAGGAACAAAGCTAACTTTCATTGAGGTTTTACTCTGGGCCAGATCTTGTACCAGACTCCTCACATGTACTTCTTCTTATTTCACCCTCACAACAATGGCAAGTGATAAGTATTAGTCCCACCTCATTTTACTCCTAAGGAAACGGAGGCTGAAAAAGATGGAAACCACACTAATAGTAATCATAGATTCAGATCCAAGTCTTTGGGGGCTCTAACCCCCTGCCAGGGTGAACAGAAGGAACTCTTCTGGAAAGACAATTCCATATCAGCCCAGGCTTTCCCAGGACAGAAAGTTGACACCTGCATGTCCAGAAGGAAGCCATGCTGTGGGCAGAAGGCCCAGCGTTTCCCCTAAAGCCATCTCCCTCTTCTTTCAAGCCAGGCTTAAAGATCCAAACCACAAAAGAAGATGAAAGAACCTTGTTGATCAAGTCCTCCACCCTGGGAAAAGGAAGATTTAAAAAAAGGGGTGGGGGTGGGGGGTAGAAAGAAAAGGAAGAAAAGAACAGAGGGAGGGGAGAGGAAGCAATCCTTGACAAATATTTTCTGTTAATAAATTCCATTTTGCCTCTAACATGTTTGCCAACTATCTAAGCAGGGAAAATGTTTCACATACCAGGGCAAACCGTTTGCCGAAATGCCTCTGCAGCAGGCCTGCCCGAAGCCCCTGTTTCCATAACCTCCCAGGAGGCATCCTCTCCTGGGCGCTTGTGGTCTTCCTCGAGGAAGACCTGGCTTTCCCATGCAGATCCTTCAGGGGGATTTAGGCACATGGCCTGCCCAGCCTGGGGAGAAAGTGCCCTCCTGGCCTTACAGGTCTGCATGTGCCCCTGACTCCCCTCTCCTCCCCTTCCCCTCCCCCTCCTTTCCCCCCTCCCCTCCCCTCCCACCCTCTCCCCTCCCCTCACTTCCCCACCCTTCCCATCCCTCTCCCCGCCCCTGCCCCCTCTACCTTCCCCTCCCCCTCCCCTCCCCTTCCTTTCCCCCTTCCCCTCCTCCCACCCTCTCCCCGCCCCTCACTGCCCCACCCTTCCCCTCCCTCTCCCTCCCCTGCCCCCTCTACCTTCCCTCCCCTGCCCCTCTACCTTCCCCTCCCTCTCCCCTGCCCCCTCTACCTTCCCCTCCCTCCCCCTCCCCTGCCCCCTCTACCTTCCCCTCCCCTCCCTGCCCCCTCTACCTTCCCCTCCCTCTCCCCTGCCCCCTCTACCTTCCCCTCCTCCTCCCTCCCCTTCCTTTCCCCCTTCCCCTCCCCTCCCACCCACTCCCCTCCCCTCCCGTCCCCCCCCGTCCCCTCCCTCGCCCCGCCCCTGCCCCCTCTACCGTCCCCTCCCCTGCCCCCTCTACCTTCCCCTCCCCCCTCCCCTGCCCCCTCTACCTTCCCCTCCCTCCCCTGCCCCCTCTCCCTTCCCCTCCCTCCCCCTCCCTTGCCCCCTCTACCTTGCCCTCCCCCTCCCCTCCCCTCCCCTTCCCTCCTCCCTCTTTTCTCTCTCTGTCTGTCTCTGACCCAGAGTGTGGACAGGTTCTTCCTCACTGCTCTCCTGCTCACATCCAGGGTCACCCACTTCTTCCCAGCTAAGGCCATCTCTCTCCTACCCCTTTCCCCTTAGTCCTTCTTCTTCCCCTTCCTCCTCCCAGACTTGGTTTTATTGAGTTGGGAGGGAAGAAGTTCTCAGACCCTTACTGCAGTCTTCCTACACCTCCAGCACCCTGTCTTCATGCATTCCCCAGTTCAAACTGTTTTACTGAGGATGGACTGATGGCTTCCATTTTTGAAAAGTATATCAGGCTTCCGTGTTGGGTTTGGAGAAAATTCTAGGTACTGTTCAGTTTGTTTTATTGAATTTGCTTAGGGATAAGACCTCTTGAAGATCCTATGAGTGAATTTGTGTCAAAACATACTATTCAGGGACTCCTGGAGCCATCTGGGGAGTGTCTGGATGAAAAGGAAAGGCATTTGTCAGCATCATTCTGCCAAGCTGGAGAGCAAATGTGGATCTAGTTAAAACTAAAACGAAGCCAGAGAGCTGATTATCTTTTCCCCTGATGGGCCACTTTTCGATCTCCAGCTCAACTTTTCCTTTCCTGGAAGAGAGGCTAGCTTCCACAACATTGTTCTCACTCAGTCCAACTAGGGAAGTAGCATCTGATACTGCTCCTTGTCTCAGAAGGAAGCACACTCACTCTCCTGTGACCTGACCTTGGTGTTGAGTTACTCTTATTTTTCCCTCTAGTGTACTTCGGAGGCTTTTTCGATGGCCTGATGAGTTCTTATTCTATTAGGTCATGGAACCAGGACCTTTGAGTGAACAGGACCCAAGGTCATCGTACCCAAGAACTAGACTCTATTGATAATAGCCCTTCCTTCCTTGTGAGACTATTTATTGACACTATATGTTTTAGGCATGGTGCTAGACACCAAGGATGCAGTGATCAATAAGACAGATGGATTCTTGCCTTCCTGGAACTTATTGTCTGGTGGAAGAGATGGATGCGAGACATCAACATGGGTCAGTTTGTGTCATGTAGCAAGAGCCATCTTTAATCTTTCTGGTACCCTGTTTTGTTCCTTGCAATTCAAAGCTTCATTTTAATGTATACTCTTTGACCCTGCAATTCTACTACTAGAATTTATTCTTATTTATATTCAATTATTTCTTACAGTAATGTTATAACAATAAATGGTTAGAAATAAATACACTAGTCTCCCCTAATCTTCAGTTTTGCTTTCCATGGTTTCAGTTACCCACGTCAACTGTAGTCCAAAAAAATTAAAATGGAAAATTCCAGAAATAAACAATTCATAAGTTTTAAATTTCATACTATTCTGAGTAGTGTGATGAGGCCTCATGCTGGGCCATGAATCACCTCTTTGTCCAGTGTGTCCACATTATATACACACCCTGCCTATTAGTCCTTTAGGAGCCCTCTGGGTTATCAGATTGACTGTCATCGTATCTCAGTGCTTATGTTCAAGTCACCCTTATTTTCTTTAACGATGCTACATTCACAGAACTTATATTACATTATATTGTTCTAATTGTTCTATTTTATTAGTAGTTATTGTTGTTAACCTCTTATCATGCCTAATGTATACATAAAGCTATTATCGGTATGTATACCAGGGATGCCAAAAAAGTATACCCATGACTTCTATCCATCTTTTGTTACCAGTATATATCGAGTATTACAATTTTAATACAGTTTCTTCCTTTCTCAAAATGTGTATACATTTTTTGGCACCCTCTGCATATAGGAATAAACATAGTATATATAGGGTTTGGTACTATCCAAGGTTTCAGGTATCCACTGGGGGTCTTGGCACATATCTCCTGTGGATAACAGGGGACTACTATATCCCAAAAGTCCATCAGTAGGGTATTGATTAAATACACTATCGTAATCCATATGATGGAATTCTGTCAGCTGTATATATAAATACATACATACATAAATAGGAAAAACTCAACAAGGAAGCTTTTTTTGTACAGACATGAACTAATCTCCAAGAGACGTTGTTAAGAAAAAGCAGCAAGGAAAAGAACAGGGAGTTTAATGTGTTATCATTTTTGTAAAGAAAAGGAAAAAAGAGTATGAGTGAGTGTGTGTGTGTGTGTGTGTGTGTGTGTGTGTGTGTGTGTGTTTGGTTGTTAATATACAGAATCTCTTTGAAGGCTGCAAGAGAGGAGATCTATTTGGCTGTGGGATAAAAATTGAAAGGAGACTGTTCCCTGTATCCCCTTTTGTACCTTCTGACTTATAAATCTGTAGATATAATACCTCTTCAAATACTTAAATTTTACTTAAAGACAACAACAAGAAGAGGGAGGAACACTGGCAAACCAAAGCATGGATGCCCCTTTTAAGACAGGCAGCAGCTCTGCAGGTTAATCCATTATCGGAGTGGGGAGGCACACATTCAATATTGTCAGATCTTCCAATTTTACAAGAGAAGCTGGAAATAATCATATGTTTGAGGAATCTTCCAATTTCAAAATGCTGGCTCAAAAAACCAAAAAAGTATGTTAAATGAAGATCTATGAGCTGTGTCTAGTCTGAGTCCATTAATGTGAGATATTGTGGTCGGTCCTCCAGGACCCCTTAGGAAGCTACTGTCTTTATTTGGCAGAAAGGTCATGAAGGCCACCTAGGCAGGGGCAGCAAGATGGCAGGGCAAAGACAGATGGAGTCCAGACTGTGTGTGTGTGTGTGGGGGCATAGAAACAATAGGATGTGGTGACAATTGGATGTGGGGAATGGGAAAGAGAAGTAGAAGACGACTACATTTTCAAGATTTAGTGGTTTCTACTGTAGAATGGAGTGATTTAAAGCAAAATGGAGTGAAAATGACTCTGAAACCAGGAAGGCCTCGGTTCTCACTCCTTTGTCACCATTTGGGGTAAAACTTGGGTTTTCTTATTATTAAATATACAAGTACATAGTGGTACCTAAATTTAAAAAATGCATGTAAGGGGCCAGCCGAGTGGCACGGTGGTTAAGCACTGGCTTGGGACGCCAGCAGCCCCGGTTTGGGTCCCACATATGAGGGCCAGTGACACTGCCCCCCCCCAAAAAAAAAGTAAAAAATGCATGTAAAGTGTTTATAGTGCTCAACCTATTAGTTGTTACAGGCATTTGCCATTTTTGTTCGTCAGTTTCATTTTTTCGACTCCTGTTCTGCTTCCAGTCTGTGTGGTCCTGGTGGAATTGAATCCACCCCTAGGAGCGAGTAGCAGGAAGCTCAGGTCTGCCCAATGGGTGAATCGCATCCACTTGGCAACGGTAATAGGTTCAGGGGTGATCATATGACCCAATCCAGACCAATTAGAGCCAATGAGAATCAGTCCTGGCACTTCCATTGGAACTGGAATGGACGTGAGGTGGGAACTTGGACTGCTGTGGCTACCTTGCCACCCCAGGGAAGACAGGCCTGAGATGGAGCCAGGCAGAGTTAGCAGAGCTGAGAGATGAAGAGAAGTCAGGGCCTGGGGAAATAATTAATGTCCCTGCATAATGCTTCAGCTCTGTGCCCAGAGTTTTCACCTTACCCCCGAGCCAGTACATTTCCTTTTGTCTTTTTTTTTTTTTTTTCTTTTGAGGGCAGTGTCACTGGCCCTCACATGTGGGACCCGAACCGGGGCCGCTGGCTTCCCAAGCCAGCACTTAACCACCACGCCACTCGGCTGGCCCCATTTCCTTCTGTCTTAAATAAATATGTTTGTGCAAACAGCTAAACATGAGTGTCCATGGACAGAGGGCAGGAAACCTCTAAGCAGGTCGCTTGGTGTTTCATGTCCTAGAGTACTCAGACTCACGAGTTTCCTCAATTCCCTGAAGATTTCGTGGGGGTGGGAAGGAGGATGATTGATCACTGCTGAGAACACCCCTGCAACAGCGTCACGGAGGCTTCCAGATGAAAAAGAAACACGTAGTCATACAGTCAGGTGTGAGTCAGAAGTAAAACGGGAAGATGGCAAAACTGCAGAGTCACAGCAGGAGCTGGATGGTGTGGGAGGGGGAGTGCTGACGCTCTTTCTAGATTCCTGTGTACGGACACTTTGTGGGGAGGCCGTGGATTCCAGGGCAGTGAAGCATTCAGGTCACTGCCGGAGCCTTGGGGCCTCGTGTTCTTTGTCACGTAGGCCCCATGAGGACTAACACAACACCACCCAAGATATGGCACCCACAGAGAGACATCAAAGGAGAAGGTGAGGCCAGAGACTGTCCCCTGAATGATGACCTGGCAAGGGTGTGGGGCGTGTGTGTGAATATCTGTCTTCCCATCTCAACGGTCAGGGTGAGGCCCAAGTCCAATTCCTCTCAGTAACTTGCAGAGGAACCCACACAGTTCCTGGCACATAGAAAGAGCTAGAATAAAATGTTTTACCCAGAAACAAAATGGAAGTCTTTAGCAGATTTCTCTTTTCTTCCCAGATGAGCAGCCCTAAGCAGGTCGGCTAAACTTGGGACCAAGTTGTTGGGGCAAACACGGGAGGGAAGAAAAGAGGGTGGGCTGTGATCTCTTGGAGAGACACCGGTCAGCTGGGAGTGTTGACAGGGATGGGGGTTAGTTGCCCTGACACAGGGTCTCCTTGCCAGGCTTCCCTGGAACAGAGACGGTGGACAAGCCTGCAAGTTAAAGGGTCGTGTTTGGAGAAGGAAGACGGGGGCAAGCTTACTGGAATCTCAGCCCACCTTCCCTGCCTTCAAACACCAAGTATGAACTTTTTATCTGGAGGCTGTTGGGCCCTTTCAGTCGCTATCTGGCCGCAAAACTTCCACGTGGTCCCCACATCACAGCTTCTAAATGGTCTGCCCCCTGCCTGCCCTCACTCCTCTCCCAGTTAGACACCCAGATAGCAATTCCTGTGTCACCACAGTATGCTGTGGGATGAGAAGGAATGAGTTGCCACCCCACACCTCAAACCTCCTTTGGGGGAAAAAAAAAAGAAAATTCCACTGCCTCTAAAAGAATGAAAGAAAAATAACTGCTAGAATGGCAGGGTTGGAAGATTTAAAGGGATAATTAAAGCCTGGGCTCTAGGCCTCACAGCATCCTTGATTAGCAGGTAGCTCTTGAACAATTGTATTCAATTAATCCATTCATTCAACAAACACTGGGTGATTACCACCTGTCAGGTACCATGTTATGCATCAGGGATACAAAGCTGACCCAGGACTATTTTCTACCTTCACGGACTAGATGGGGAGATAGACAAGCAGTCAAGTCAATTATACCATAGGGTGGCACTTGGTGTGCTGAGAGGAGGTGCAATGGGGCCCCAGCAGAGGGCTGTCTTTTGTGGGCTTGCTTCCTTGCCTGTGCATTAAGTGTGTGGTACACGATCATGACAGAAAGGTCAGGGAGCTTTGCTGCCTGTCATGGTCAGACCTTGAGGAGAAACTTGGACTCTCCTTAGGCTCAAATGCAAATGCTAAGCGGTGGTCCTCAGACTCCATTGTGCCTTGGAATTAGAACCTGATGGCAGAGCTTGTTTGGAAAAGGCAGGCCCAACCCGGAATTCTGATTCAGTAGATTTGGGGTGGGACATCAAAATCTGTCTTTGAAGGCAGGGTCGGGTTGGGCCAGCCGAATGGCTCAGTTGGTTAATAACTCGCTCAAGAGTGCGAACTGAGCTCCGAGCAATGGCGGTTCAATGCCAGCCCGAGCTGAGTTGCTGTTGAGCTGCCAACAGGTGGCAGGATGACTCAGCTAAAAAAAAAAAAAAAAAAAAAAAAAGGAAAGACGGGTCGGGTTAATTCTGATGCAGATGGTCCCTGGACCAGGCTTTGAAAAAGACTATCTCTAAAGTCCCTGACGACTATGATGAAAATGTACAATGATAATGTACTAAACTCTCCCCAAATGTAAGTCCCTTCGAGCAAATAGATGAAGTGCTTGTGATAGAGCCTGGATTTGGGTCTATTCACATGCTTGCTTTATTCTTGATTTAGTTGTTTGGGGAGCAACCCTATGAAACTGCAATTTGGAGTCTAAAGGGTTTCCTATTCCAAAAACATCTAGACACCCTAAATAAGAAGGCAGTATAGCATATGATGAAAGGTACAGGCTTTGAAGCTAATTCGTCTAAGTTTCAACCTGACCTGCTTCATGTGTGAGTCATGAGACCTCAGGCAAGTTACTTGAGCCTCTCTGTGCCTCAGTTTCCTTATGAAAGCAAGACTGATAATATTAGCACTACCACAAGGGGTTTCATGGGGTTAAATAAGTTAATATGACTAAGCACTTAGCATGGTGCAGGAGTACTTACCAACAAGAAATGCTACCTGTTACTGACAAAGCTGAGTGTCTAAAAATCTCCAGCAGCCAGAAGCCGAGAGGGACCTGAAAACTAGAAAAGCAAGCCCATGGGCTGTCCTTGCAGTTTCCATGGGGGTGGAGGAGTGGTGCTGGTGTTACAGAGCTGGTCTTATTTACACAGGGGCTTGGGTTTTAATACTGTTCAGGGACAAGAAACAAGATCTTGAGCCTCTTGGAGGTGGAGTGTTGGCACACAGACTCCCACATAAAGCCAAGACTGTGGAAGGACAACATCTTTTAAACAATCGTAGACCAGAAATAGTCAATGTCTAACAGAGAAAAAATGGAAAGAAAGCTTGTTTATCTTGAACTGAGCTCCAGGTCAGCAGGGGAAAATGTCTCCCTTAAGAATTCAAAACCACTGGCATGAGCCGTTAGTGGGTTTGGGGTTTCAAGAAATAATTCCTGTACAACCTAGAAACCCCTAGGCTAAGAAATAATGTAAAATTTGGCCTGGGCCACTGATACCATGTTAGAAGCAAACACTTTGATCACACTGGTTTCTCCAGATGAAATCCCCTGCTGAAGATGAGTTTGCAATCTGAAATCACACAACCCACAAGGAAATCCACAAGGAAAGCTATGAGCAAGAGTCCAGAGTTCCATTAAACAATAGGACTAGACCTCCCAGGACCTTAGATGATAGAACCATCACAGGAAACCATAAACTAAGTGTGTTAAATGACCAATAGCATAAATTAAGGCTTTGGAAACATAATATCTAGAAAGTGAACAAGAGCAGGCAGATTTGTTTTTTTTTTTTTTTTTTTTGAGGGCAGTATCACTGGCCCTCATATGTGGGACCGAACCGGGGCCGCTGGCTTCCTAGGCCAGCGCTTAACCACCGCGCCACTCGGCCGGCCCTGAGCAGGCAGATTTGAAACATAAAACAAACGGGGCTGGCTGAGTGGTGCGTTGGTTAAGAGCTGGTTTTGGGACGCCAGCGGCCCCAGTTCAGATCCCACATATGAGGGCCAGTGACACTGCCCTCTACAGCTAACAACAGCTCCACCTGGTGCTGGGCTACAAGCCCTGGCAACGGTGTAGGCTGCAGCCCCTGCTGCAGTGGGCTGCCATAGGCTACAGTGAGTGGCCCACAGCCAGCGTGAGAGGCTGGCAGCCGGTGTGAGCTGCCAATAGCCGCGGTGAGCGACCATCCAGAGGCCGGTGACCCATCTGCCTCATCCGGGAAGAGCGCAATGACGATACCAACATGAGCCAGTGAAGCAACGTCCTCTGCAACTAGACTGAAGAACAAAAGGACAGCAACTTGTCTGTTCCCCTCCCCCAATTCCCCAATAAAATCTTTAAAAAAAAAAGAAAAAGAAAACAAATGGCACTTGTTCTTACAAATTAAAACAAATATTTATTAAAATTTAAAACTCAATGAACAGACTTAGTAGTAGATTAGGTATAGCTAAAGAATTTTTGAACTTGGAGGTAAATCTAGGAAATTATCCAGGTGGAACCCAGAGATGGAAATTATGAAAGAGTTCTTAGGAGACATGGAGGATAAAATGAAAAAGTCTAATATATATATATATATAAAATCTCATAGGAGTTCCGGAAGAGAAACTAGAGAAATTGGTGTGAAGCAATGTTTGAAGGGAGGATGCCTGAGAGCTGAGGAAAGATGTGTGATTCAGGAATCACAAAAAAACCCAAACTAAAGAAATAAAACCAAACATTATTTTAGAGACACCATCGGGAAACTGCAAAAAACCCGAGACAAACAAACTTTATTAAAGAAACCAGAGAGAAAAGTCTGAGATCCGTCACGGGTGGGAATGCCTTAGGAGAGGCCATGAAGAGCTCATGACAGTGAGTGAGTGCTCCTGGGACCTGTCTCCTAGGGGTGGTGCCTGCAGACTGCAGGACTGACAAATGTGACATGTGACGCAGATGGGGGTAGAGGCAGAGGCTGAGATCAAAGACAACTTCAAAAGCAGGCTGAGGATTTGGACTTAATATGGAAGGAACTTTTGCATTGTGGCAAGGACGATGAGACATCTAAATAGGCTTATTACCTAAAAAGCGTTTCTGAAGGATTGTTTTGCAGCGACTGTGGTCTGGAAATGAAACTATCTGGGACTCTTTGTTCCCAGCTCCAAACTGCTGTTTTTGTTGTTTTATTTGTTGTTTTTCTTTTCTTTTTTTTAAAAATAGCACAGAAAGGTTTTGCAACAATTTGAGGTGCTTTGAAAAAAAAAGAGTTACATCAGTTTTGAGCAAACGCTTGCTGTTTCATTCTGGGTTAACTCTTCTGTGTGTGGCGTTGACAATTTTTGATGGAAATAACATAAATTACCCTACTTCCTCCCCCAGGTCTCTATTGCTTCATCAGATTAGATGGACCCTGCTTAGAAAAACTCTGGGTTGGGCCAAACAACGGTATGTTCTGGGCAGAGGGGATGTCCCTAAAAAATTTTGATATCACATACAGGTTGGTAATTCTCAGTGGCCTCCAGCTACCTGGGTTGTTGCTGACAAATGGAAAGTTGCTAAACATTTGCTCAGGAAATGAAGGATCAAGAATCAGGAACATAAAGAATCAGGTGCAGTCTACCAAGGAATGTGAATAAATTAGCAAAGGCTGGCCCCAGGGAAATGAGGGAATAGGCTGAGTACCACTCAACGTCACCCCATCACTCTCTAGAGAGCTTTTATCTCACTGGCCTGTGACATGAGGACACAGCTGGCCCAGGAAGAGCTTATTCTTTCAGACACATTTTTATGGAGTGCTAACTAGGTGACAGTCACTGCGTTCAGTGTGCTAGGGACACTAGAGTGATCCAGACAAGGTCCCTGCCCCCTCAGAGTTTAAAGTCTAGTGAGAGATACGAATCAGTAATTATGATGCAGCTGTGAAAGTGTGGCATGATGGAGGTGGTATAGACATGGCCTTAGGGAAACTTATATTGAGGCTTGAGAGGAGTAAGTACAAGTAGCTGAGGGAAGGAAAGAGCAAGATGTATTCAAAGAAGTGTACATTGTTCAACTTTTCTGCAGCACCAGATGTGAAGAGCAAACAGTGAGAAATATTGCTGCAAAGGCAGGTGGGAGCCAGACCAGAAGAAGTCTACAAGCCATGGTCAGAATAAACCTTGATCTTGAAGAGTCTGGGGGCCATTGAAGGGTTTTATGCAGGAATGTAATCTGATTAGATTGTATTCTTAGAAAGCTCACTCTGGATGCTGTCTGGGGATTCCATTAGAAGGGAGAGATTGGAGCAGGGAAACCCAGTAGGCAGCCATTGCAGGGATT
Organism: Aselliscus stoliczkanus; assembly: GCA_033961575.1. NCBI lineage: Eukaryota > Metazoa > Chordata > Mammalia > Chiroptera > Hipposideridae > Aselliscus > Aselliscus stoliczkanus. The sequence goes on from CM066731.1 coordinate 158,762,922, forward strand.
GTGGCCTGAACCAGGTGGCTGCAGTGCAGATGGGAACTGTGAGGATTCAAGGGATGCTTCCGCAGGAGCACTGATAGGGCTTGGTGATGGAATGTGGATTTGGAGGGAGAAAGGATGCAGAATGATAGTCAGGGTCCTGGTTTGAGCATTAGACAGATGATAGAAGAGAGAATTCTGTTCCTATGACTTCATGAAAGCAAAGGAGGGAAAGAGGTGATACAACAGAGTTAGGGCAGAGCTATAAACTGAGTGGAGCACCATAGATAAGGTTCAGGGATGCTCAGAGTCAGGCTGAAGACCCGTGTAGTCTCACCAGGCCCCACACTCAGAAGGGCCTGTGATTGGCTTCATGCTGTGCTAGCCATCTTGAAATCTGTAACGATTCTATCTTTGAACTTGTGTTTTGTAAGCAAAGATGGCAGTTCAGTGAGATTCAAAATGAGTACAAGATAACGTGTTATGGAAACTGGCTGCTTTGAGCCTCACTGAGCCCCAGAATTCCTTCCTCTTATTCCATATCAACATGACTGCCACTGAATAAGTAGGGTGACTGCCCTGAAAAACCACGCTTTCCATTCAAATCAACTTGCTTTAAATGCAGAACAGAATGACCAAGGAACCTTTCTTACTCGTGTTACTTCCCTATATTAGCCAACCGTTTATGCTAAAAATGACAACATGAGGAAAGGAACAGGGCAATGCATAGATCCTTTTCTTTTGAGTCCTTCCTTACCTATTAAATTGAAGGTAGAGAGTGCACATATCAAATACACTTAAGTTAGTTTTGTTCAGTGTTTCTACTCTTTGGTAAGAAGGAAATAAATGCACATGTATGATAATTTGTGTATATTGTGTAATATGCAAACTGTGTAATTTCGGGGATTCTGCATGTGTGTTAATGTTCTTACAGTTCATTTAAAAATGGCATTGCACAATATATAATGAACAATAAAACTCATGCTAATAATCTAAAGTTTAAAATTTTCTCTACTTGGAACAACATTTAATAGCATATAAAAATACTGTGACAGTGGAAATGCAAAATGGTATAGCCAATTGAAAAGAGAGTTTGGCAATTTCTTACAAAACTAAACATAGTCTTAGCATATGATCCAAGAGTCACACTCCTAGGTGATTATACCCAAATGCGTAGAGAACTTACATCCACACAAAAACCTGCACATGAATATTTATAACAGCTTTATTCATATTGCCAAAATTTAGAAGTGACCAAGATGTCCTTCAATAGGGAAATACACAAATTGTGGTATATCCTACATCCATACAATGGAATGTTATTCAGTGATAAAAAGAAATGAGCTCTCAAGCCATGAAAAGACATAGAGGAAACTTAAATGCATATTGTTTAGTGACAGAAGCCAATCTGAAAAAGCTATTACTATATAATTCCAACTGTATGACATTCTGGAAAAGACAAAACTATGGAGTCAGTAAAGAGGTCAGTGGTTGCCAAGAATTTGGGGGGAGAACAAAAGGAGAGGGATGAAAAGTGGAGCACAGGAGACTTTTAGGGCATCCAAACCATTCTGTATGATACTGTAATGATGAATATATGACATACATTTATGAAAACACATAGAATATACCACACGAAGAGTGAACTCCAATGTAAACTTTGGACTTCGGTTAATAATAATGTGCCAATATTGGTTTCTCAATTATACCAAATGTACCACACAAGTACAAAAGTAGAGAGGAGGTATATAAGAGCTCTCTACTTTCTGCTCAATAAAGTCTATTAATTAAGAAAATAAAAGGGTAAAGAAACCCTGGTTGCATGTCATATTGACTTCTGGGTCAGGGCTAAGAAGCTAGAGGGTAGAGAAAGTGATGTGCACTGTAGAAAGGCCTCATAGTGACCAATGGGCCTCTTTGCATTGGATTGAGTCCCCTTCTTTGTCAACAGTGGGTGGAGTCATCAAGGACTGAATCCTGTGTCAGCTTCTCCATTGGGCATCGCCCAGACTTCAGGTAGACTTTGTCAGAGCTGATGCTTAGGTGTGTACTTTGCTGATGGATTGATGGATACTCAGCCTCTGTCTCTGCCTTACCTTCATCTTGTCCCTTTTCCAAATTTACTATAGGTGATGGGGGTAGGGGAAGGGGAGTGACATTTCTTCCTGGACAACCAAGTAATAGTCAACATTATCAGAAAAGAGATCTCTGCCACTCCCTAGGTAATCTTGACCAAGTTGCTTCACTTCTTGGGGACTCAGCTGACCTATGTAAAAAAGGAACATGGTGGAGGGAGACAAGTTAGGTGATTTTCCAAGAAAGCTCCCATGGAAGAAGCTCAGTGTGTAAAAAGATGTAAATGGGGCTGCTCTGGTTGAGGGCAGGGAAAGATAAGAGAAGGATAACCTAGAAAGCCAAACCACCACTCACCTGTCTTCTTGACCCACTGATGCCCTTGAAGCTCCAGAATTTCTAAAAACCTCAGGATACCATGGAACACAATTCAGAAATCCCTATCTGGTCTACCTCTCTCAATAGAAGAGCAAGGGATTGGTTCAAGGTCATACAAGGAGTTAGTGGTCATAATGAAATTAGGACCCAGGTCCCCTGACCTCTAGTGCAGTGTTCTTTCTTCTCACCATTTTGCCCCAATCCTGCTGTGGCCAATTTTTGTTTATTGAATGGAAAATACCCTATGAGCCCAAACATGAGCTCTGCCCTCTGGAAATGGAAACAGCAGCCCACGCACAAATCATTGCCACCCTCTGTGCAATGGCACCCACACAAAGTGCCAGCAAGATGATCTTGACTCTCACAGATTATTTGCGTTTATAACCAAGTATGAGATTCCTGAGGTCCCTAGAGCGTCTGATAAAGATCTGTTAGGGGGTTGGATGAGCCACTAGTTGAATCTTAAGCAGATTTAGTATTTGTCCTCTGTCAGCATAGCACTGTTATGCACAGTCTTGTACTCTTGTGGCCTAGATCTTTCATGAGTATTGGTTGTATCTCTCCAACTAGATGCTCTACTCCATAATTAGAGAGTTCCCTCTAGTTTGGTGTTCTGTACACAGTTGACGCTTAGTCAATCGTGCTTCCTCTCAAAGCCATTGTACCTATTTCTGCTCATGAAATCGAAAGGGGAGCAACATCACAATCAAGTTCCTGAGGCAGCAAACTTTTGAACCTATCAGAAAGAACATGGGCCCCCATCACCCAGCATGGCATGAGTCAGAAGGAGCTAAGCTGGCAGCCAATGAGAGTGGACTACAAATAACAGCTACCCGTTTGGAACATTTACTATGTGGCAAGCATGGCGCTAAACCCTGCAGATGCATGATCTCTAGAAGTGATAAAAATAACCTTGGATTGACTTCTAGCTCAATGTAGATGAGGGAGCTGAGGCTCAAAGAGGGAGGCTTCAAAACTACGACTAGAATCCAGGTCTAGCTGACTCTAAAGTCCAACTTCATAATATCTACATCAGGAAGACCAATGGCAATATAATTGGCTTTTGAAAGATCCTATGGGTAACAGAAAGAGCTTGTGTATCACATTTTTTGATATCCGTCTGCCTGGTCTTTGCCCTTCGACCCACTTTGCTGTTTCTCCCTCCTGCAGCCTTCCAAAGAATTTAGACAGGACATCAAATGAAATGCCTGGAGTGTGTGGAGCCAGCAAGTTTGTAAGCCAGACATATTAACATGGCCCAGAGACCTCTGGGAACAGGGGAAGGGGGTGCTGGCTGAGACTTTAATACAGCCAGAGATGGGGGAATGAATACATAAAGTCTGCAAAGTTTATCCCAAAGGTCTTTAAACTGGGAACATTGTGATCCTACTGAACAGTCCCTCAGAAGGAGACATGATGAACTAAAGCTTTTCCAAAGTCCCCTGGGGACTCTGAGATTGTAGCGGGCGGTTACTCAGGAATCTCTCAGAGTCACACAGACATGGGATTCAATCCCAGATCCAGATCCTTCACTTAATAGCTGAGGGACTTGGGGCAACTTACTGAAGGCTTTAAACTTCAGTTTGCCCTCTAATAATAACAATACCTACCTCAGAGGATTGTAAAAATTGAACAATCTTGCTGGGTGCTTAGCACAGTATCTGGCATATTGTAAGCATTCAGCAAAGAGTTGCTGTTTTTGTGATTATATGTTTAAGGTCCCCCAGGGTCAATTTCTCATCAGGTTTAATATAATTCTTTCAATAGTCAAAGTGACTAAACCTCCAGTTCAGTCGCACCCTGCAGGGACCAAGCCAGCACCTTGGGCCCACCCTCCAACGTACAAGTTCTCTCTTGCTTTGATTGACACTCACTTTGCAGTGCTTGTGTATCTGGAGGCCTATCTGAAGCCCTCTGGTGGAAAGATAATTGTGTTGGCTCTCTCCAAGGGTAAATTGGGTGGTAGCTCAGAAGGAAAATTACCCAGACCCCAGAATCTTTAACTTTCTTAAAAACTATTACTATTGAAGTGGTCAGAATACCCCAAACCTAAAGTTCTTGTTAGCCTTCCCACAACTATAGACTCAAAATATTTGAGCTAGACTACTCTATGGAAACTTAAAAGTCATATCTTCATGTTCCAGATGAAAACACTGATTCCTAGAGAAAGGGTGGGACTTTGACTAGAATCGCAAATTATTAGAAACAGTACCATGAAAGGCTGACAATGAGACCAAGTCAAGAGATTCTTTGCATCTGGTGGCCTGTGGACATCCCTCCAATACCCATACCTGTGGCATCCTGATGACAGTTCAGACAGGCTCTAGGCTCTCGGTGTATGTCAATGTCTGTCTCTCTTGGTGGAGCTTTTTCTCTTGCATGCATGGCTATGTAGCTGGTTCTGGCATGGACTCATGGTCAGAATAAAGTCAAACACTTTCCATCTTCTTGTACTCATTGGGCTCAGTGTTCCTGGAAAAGTTAGGTAGCAGCTTCCCCAGGTCAAAACAAGGGAGCTTTCTTCCCAGGGCAGTTCTCACAATTCTGTCAGAGGTGGGTGGTAGGGAGATGTTGAAGAAATGAAATCAGTAAGAATCAGAATGGACAAACCAGGGACCCAAATCAGAGAGATGGGGACAGGTGTGTGAGGAAGGAAGGAGAAGGGGCAGGGACCACATCTGCATTGTCTACTGTGGTATCTACAGTGGTCACACCTGATGCTCAGTAAATATACACTGAATGAATGAATGAATGAGTGAATGAATGAATTAATGAATGAAGACATATACAGCTTATTAGATCACTTGCAGCCTATTAAATCACAGGGGAGGTAATCTGATTAAAGGACCATTTAAACTTATGCAGGAAAGAGGCCCGGCCGAGTGGCTCTGTGGTTAAGCGCTGGCTTGGGAAGCCAGCAGCCCCTGTTCGGGCCCCACATATGAGGGCCAGTGACACTGCCCTCAAAAAGACAAAACAAAACAAAACAAAACAAAAAAACCTTAAACATATGCAGAAAAGAGGAAAGTAATTAACACACATGGGGCCCCCAGCACGGACCAGACCCTGTGCTTGGCTCTTCCATGTGGCATGTCACAGAACCCGCAGTACCACCCTATGTCGTAGGCATTGCCCATCTCACAGTCGGAATGCTGAGACTCAGAGCAACTTTAGTGTTTAGACAGAGGCAAAGCCTTCTTGGAAAGCGTTCATACTGAGGAACTCTCCTTCTCTAGATATCGTGCGTGCTGATTATTCTCCATTTGTGCTCACTCCCCATCAGATTCATCATCTGCCCCTCTCTGCTCTGCTCCATTCCTTTCGATACTGTCCTCTGTGGACTACATCACCCAGACTCCTTTGCCGTGGCTTTCTGTTGGGGGCCACTGGATGGAGATTAGAAATCAAGAGGAGAGAGAGAAGTTGCAGCATTTATTACCCTGCTCCTCTTCTGCCTTCCAATCCTCTATGGCTATAGCTCTTGTCAGACAGCCCTGCTTCCACCACTCTACTTCCCAAGCTCCTACAGCAGTCCCTCCCAGCCCACCACCCCAGTCCTCCAAGATGTCTTCCTGACTATTCCCGTGCCAACAATGCTATCGTTTCCACTGCTAGGCTGACTGCAGAGCAGAAAACTCCCGCTCTGTTGTCCTTGTGTCTAGGGCTGATTTGATTTGTCAAACTGGTCATCTCGGCAGGCTAGTAAGCTCTTTCAGGCAGGGCAGGGAACGCTTTAGCAATTAGAATAGAAAAATCACAAATGTTTTGCTGGCAGGAACCTTGACGATCAGCTCATCCAACCCCTTTTACTCTACAGATGGGAAGGTGGACTGTGAGACAGGGAGAGTGTCATATGCATGGTCACCAGTAACACGACAGAGCCAGCTCCTCAGCTTCCTCTTTCAACTACTTAGCCATGCTCTGTTGTTGCACTAGGCACTGAGTAGGCCCTCAATATGCCGATGGCTCATCACTCAGTTTTTATCTCTAGCCCAGTGCTCTCTCCAGACCTCCTAACTTGTAAATCCAACTTCCTACTCAACATCTCCATGTAGAATAACCAATATACACCTCCATGTGGCCAAAACTGAGCTTGGAGAAAGGGGTGTGTGTGTGCCCAGTGTCAGGGGATGGGGTGCAAGTACTCACCACACAGTAGCTTTCTATTAGCTAGAAACACTAGTTAATACATGTGGTGCCAAATGAATTACATTGGGCAAAAGAAGGCTTGTGTGCCTCTACAGTTCCCTTTCTTTCCTCCTGATTTTTCAAAGGACTTCACCCACTTTACCCTATTGGAGTAGCCTATATGAAAGAACTGAAGAATGGATCTCTAAGTTGGAGAATTGGCCAGAGAACAAGTGGGCACCACCCATGACCTTCATTGATGGTAAGCTTCTCTCTCCAGGAAAGATAATCAACAAATTCAACTTCTTCTTAAGACTGCACCAAATAAGGAAAAATATAACCCAGTCAATGGCAATAGGACTGTGTGAGCCCTCCAATGGCAGGAAATGACACATCCAGTGTCCTTAATAACCATTCCAACTTGTTCAAGTGACGACTCAACAGGGAGCACTCCCATGATATGCAGTCCTGTCAAGTATCTTTGGAATTGGTGATTGTCTTTCTCACATGATAATTCCTCCTCTGATTTCTGTGTAATCTCTCTACCTCCCTCTCATAAGGACATTTGTGGTGGCATTTAGGGCCCACCAGAATAATCCAGGATCATTGCATTTTAGTATCCTTAATCACATTTGCATCAGCGCTTTTTCCAAATAATGAAACATTTGCAGGTTCCAGGGGTTAGGACGTGGATGTCTTTTGAGGTGCCATTTTTTCAACCTACCATACCACCCCATTATACAGATAATGGGGAAACCTGAGGCTCTACAAGGTGAGAAAACTTGCCCAACATTAGAGAGAAAACAGAGGCAGAGGCAAGCTTCCAGGCCCAGGGCCTGGGCCCAACCCACTGCTCCTCCCAGCCCACCAAGCTGCACCCTAGAGGAAAGCACGATGACCGAAGGGCCCTGCGGAGGAGGCGGCCCTCACTGAGAGGGTCCCCTTCAGAGAGGAGCACAGCCGCTCAGCAAGGGCTGTGTGGTGGGAGAACCCCGTGGTCATCTACTTGGGGCGACACCAAGACTCATTTTTACGGTCACGCAAATTCCTGGAAGCGAGAAGTGCTACATGAGCCTCAGACCCAGAGAAACCAAAGTTATTCTGGAAAATGCCTCAGGTACAAAGGTTAGGATTGCTGGAAGATCTCTGTAGTGATTGCACTTGACATTCTGAGGCAGGAGACAGGGTTTTCCCTTCATGAATGAAGCAGTGGACACAGAAGAATCGGCCAAGTCTTGTTCAAAGAGATGCTGGGGAGTAAGCAGACTCAGCGAGGGCGGCGGCCTGTCGTGTGGTTTGGATCTGGGCGTGGGAGGAGAGGACGGGGCTGGGACTCCTGCAGGTGCTTTTCTGCTTGAGGAGGTAGATCCTTGCTACAAGGACAAGGAGAAAGTAGGATGACCACTCACCCTCGTTTGCCTGGGACTCTCCCCAAATAAGCACTGAAAGTTCCAGCTCCATGAAACCCCTTATTCCTGGGCAAATAGAGACAGCTGGTTTTGGCACTTATCTGAGTATCATGCGTGCCTCTAAATGTATCTCAGGTGGCAAGGACACAGCCACAGCTCTGTCTCCTCAAGGAGGGGAAAAGTCTGTCCTTGCAAACTGCCCCAGACAGACAATATAAAAAGAGATGCATTTGCTATGTATGAGTTTGGCTGCCCTAACAGAAATTCCAAACAACAATGGTTTCAACATAATAGAAAGCTACTTTTCTTCCCGTTAACAGCCCCGGCTCAGCTAGTGCAGAGCTGGTGTGGTGGCCCCATGGAGCAGCGGCCCGAGTTCTTTCTCTCTTGCTGCTCCAGCATCACCAGGGTGTCGCCATGTTCATGTCCCTCACTGTGCCCTGTCTGGCTTCTCAGCTCTCCCGATCCCCCATGTAGACCATTCCTTATATTAAATTCCCTTCGCCTAACTGCCTAGAGAGGTTTCTGTTCTTTTGATTGGATGCTGACTGATGTAGTCTGGGACCTGGAAATGACAATCACAGAGAGAGGAATGGGCAAGGGCATGCCACAAACACACCGACTGAGACACCTCTCAAGAAAGCAGACAGGAGAGACGGGCCTGGGCAGTCAGGGGCTAGATCCGCGATGGGGGAATGTCTTCCCTGTGCTGTCCATGTACGTACTCTGAGCTGGGCGAAGCTACAGACTTTCAGCCTGGGTGCGGGCTGCACCAATGGGCTCCAGAGTGGAGGATCCAAGATAGAAATGAACTCAAAGGGAGCGGGCAGGGCTGAGCTGGGGTGAAGAGGAGGGTGAAGTGGGGGTGAGGGATACTCAGAGGGCTAGCTGGAGCAGCAGTTGATGCTAGGAAAGATCAATACGGGGCAGGCAGTGAGGCACTTGGGGAATCTCCCTGATTATAGAGGACATGGGAAAGAGGAGGGGAGGGCAGCGGACTCAGTAAAGAGAGGTGACGAGAGACTCCTGGGTGATGAGGTAGGTCAGCAGGGCTTATCGGTGAAGATCTCCCTAAAGCACTGAACTGTGTCTCTCAGACTCATATGTTGTCTTAACCCCCAGTATCTCAGAAAGTCGCTGTATTAGGAGTCTTTAAAGAGGGAATTCAGGTAAAATGAGGTCATTAGGGCAAACCCTAATCCAACCTTCCTGGTGCTGTGACTCAGACACACACAGAGGGAAGACCAGTGAAGACATAGTGAGAGGGCAGCCATCTGCAAGCCAAGGAGAGGGCCTCAGAGGAAACCGAACTGCTGGCACCTTGATCTTGGACTTCCAGCCTCCAGACTGTGAGAAAACAAATTTCTGTTGTTGAAGCCACCTAGTGAGTGGTATTTATACAGTCCTAGCAAACTAATACAGTTCCTTACTTACCAAAGCATTTTCAGTCCTTCCAGGGAACCTTATCTGGGAGCATTTTGTCTGATCAAACCTTTTGGTTTTCTTTCTCTCTCTTTTTAATTCCTTTAGATTTTAACAAAATTAAGAAATATATTAAAGTCTGAAGAATACAAAGTACTCGTGCTCTCATTATGCAGAATTAGCAACTGTAAAAAAATTTTCCTATCTGTTTCCAGCATTTTTGATAACTTAGTTAAAACATTACAAATATGGTTAAAATCTCTTTCACTACAAGCTTTTCCTCTTCTTTCCCTCTTCAGAGCCAATCACTATTAAGGACATGATGTGGATTCTTTCAATCCATGTGTCCATGAAAAACATTTGGAATTGGTTTGTGTGGGTTTTTAATTTTTTTACAATCACGCTACGTGTCTTGTGAATCTTGGCTCTATCACTTCCTAACCTCATGTTTAGTATTTCCCAAAGTATAACAGGCAAACTAAAATACAAGAAATCATGGTAACTGGTACAGAGACCAGCTGGGCACACAATACCATTGAAAGGAATAGTGACAAATTTATTCCCTGTAGATGAAGTCAAAGAGAAGTCTCAGGGGGGGTTAATCTTTAATACTTGCTAATTTCCCTCTTTAACAAAAAGAAAATACAGGCTCTAAGTTTGCAGCAAGCAAAGTTATCAGGCTACATTTTCATACCATTGTTATTTTCCATGAATTTATTTTTGTGATTCCCTTCTATTTAAGGTGAGTGATATTGGCCTTTCATTGATGACACTAGAATAAAGTTATCCTATAAAATAAATGTAAGTATAAAAAAATCGATTTTAAATAAAAACATTAAGCCAATAATGGTACAGATGGCATGTGAATAAGAAAATTAGTGAAGGGTGTTCATGAATAGGAGTTTGAGAAAAGTCAGATATGCCCATTGGGTATATTGATATCTCCTTTTATGGAGCACTTAGACTGTGTCTGGTACACTATCGAATGAGTTCTATGCATTGTTTGCTGTAATCCGACAACCCTGAAAAAGAGAGGATTAGCCCCCTTTTGCAAATTAGGAAACTGAGGCCGAGAGGGGTGAAGTAAGTGGCCCAGCTCATGTGCTTAAGCTAGCCTGCTATCTTGCAGCCTTGTCTTCACTTGTAAAATGGGGCTTAAAGGCATTTGGTGAATTCAGTGTTGTCCAGAGGTCACAATAAAGGCAGGGATGTGAATGGGCTTTGAAAACTGTGGAGTGCTGTCTGCGTCCTTCATGGGCTGGTGGCTGATGCAAAAGGAGGAGTACTCGCTCTACTGTTGCCATCTTGAGATCTTATCACTGTCACGTGTGATGGTGCTTGTAGGTGAAGTCCAGTGGCACAGTGTGACTCACACAAGAGGCCTGGAGCCTCTGATCACGTGGGGTCCACCTCCCACTGCCTCCCGAACTCTGAGTCCTGCTCCCTGGGCCCTGTCTGGCCTTCCCTCCCCGCCCCCACCTCAAAGCAGTGGCCACCCTCTGTCCAGCATGTTGGAGGGCTGTGCTCTGCTGTCCATCCACCCTGGCCTGGGTATGGGCACAGGGAGGCTTGGAGTAGGGATGACTGGAGTTGGGCATGTGCCCTGTGGTGTCTCACATAGGATGAGGTGTGTCGCCCTCCTGGCTTGCAGTGCCGAGGCGTATTCATGCACACCTAAGCATGGGGCCCCTCAATCCAGGGACCCGAGGCCCCTTGGCATCCAGGCCACAATCCCTGGGGTAGCTAGCCCAAAGGAAGGGGAAATGGACTTTCCCCTCCCTGCCAGGCCTCACACATTATATAGCCAGCCTTGAATGCTGAGTTAACTATAAGGGAGTACTCTGTGTGTCTGCCCACGTGGAAAAGCAAGAATCCAAAGGGAAAATCTGGGATGGAGGAACGGCATTTAGGGACGTCTCAAAGGGCAGGAAAACCCACACAGCTATGGCAGAGTGCAAAAGAGAGAAGCACCAAGCCTAATTCCTGTCTCCCAGCCATTAACTCTTTATGGGTCTTCGTTTCTGCATTTGTGAAATGAGGAAGCTGGACCAGAGCAGGAACCTGAGCCCCTATCTGGTCTCTAGAAATAGAATCTAGGGACTTGCTCCCCAGAAAAGTGCCCAGACCCTTGACAGTTTGAGTGAAACTTCAGAGCATCATAGCTTCCGTGGAACCCCACAAGGACGCGGGGTGAGGAAGGCCCAGACTGGAAGTTCTCTGAAGCTTCTTCCAGCACCGTAACTGTCAGCAAAGAGCACACTGCCTGTGAAGTCTCAGGGTGTGGGAGGCTGGCTGAAATTTCAAAGCACCAAATGAGGCTGAGGAGGAAAACTTTAAAATTGGGCCAGAGAGATCCGTGAGGAGGGCAGAATGAAGAAGATGGCAGAGTACGTGGAGGCTGCAAAAGCTTCCTGGGAAATCAGGCAGTAGAGTTTACAAAAAGGAAAGAGAAAGAAAACAAAGAGCGTCCATACTCCTAGAGTAGAAATTGATGACTTAACAGAGAGAGACATGGACAAGGCTTCAGGAGGCTGCAGGAAGTAGGAGAATTCTGTAACGCAGTGCTGACTCATGCATGAAATGGTTGCACTCGTGGGCCTCTGGGGCACTTACCTAAATTCCATGGTGGGAGTGACAGCTGCTAGCCTGGTCTCTGATGGGCCACTGATAGATTTCTGGGGCCAGCTGGCCAAAGCTCTGGAAAGAAAGAGTGGATACACGCTGTCTCCAAAGAAAGCAGCTCCAGCGCCTTAGGGAAAAGTAAAGAGGGAGGAGAACAGACCTTGGAAGGGAGTAAAGCAGCAAAAGGCATGGCAAAAATGCTCCAATTCCAAAAGGAAGACCAATGTCCAGGGAAACGAGCAGAGACATGACACATACAGTGGGGAAGAGGGCAACCACAAAAAGGGCAAAAATGAATTTTTTATTTTTGAAAAAGGAATTTCTGAAGTTCGTGAGAGATGCAATTAAACGGTTTTTTGTTTGTGAGAGAAGATGTGAATACTTGTTACACATTTCATAACTTAATTGCATAATTTGTAAGAAAATTAACAGCCCATACAAAACAAGACCAAATGATATTCATGGATACCTAGATCGCAAAAGAAGGCCCTTTGAGGAGTTGACCAGGCTGAACACGGGTGGAATTATTTTTCCAGACTGTAGGCCCCCTAGGAGCTTGAGAACTGCAGGTCAGGAAGAGCATTTAGAATCAGGCCTGGGTTTAAATCTGTACTCTGCCATGATTAGCTCTGTGATTGTAGTTATTTAGGTTATGTAAATTCCAGTTTCATTATTTGTCAAAGGAAAAAGTAATATTTGTCATGCCTGCGCCCAGGATGGTTTACAGGCTCTATGGAAAAAATGTGTGCGTAATAGCTTTGTAAACTGTAAATCACTTCCAATGCCAAACTCTATTTCTTTGCTCATTTATTGGTTTATTACCCATCCAAATACAGCCATTATCCCAGATAAACAAAAAGTACACTAAGTTAAAGTCAAAATACTATAATACTTCAGGCCACTTTGTTACTGTTACTTTATTACTGTTATCAGTGAAACGTGGGCTGGACTGGAACTTTATCCAGTCATTTTTCCACTTCTTTATTCTTTTATTGAACCTGATAAAAGTGAACTGGCATCTTAAGATGATTAACCATAGAGCTGAGAGGACTATGGGGGGAACTGGACCCCTTTTAACTCTCTAGTCCTGACTTCCTGTTAAACTTGGTGGTAACTTCTGGGGGAGGGATCCATAGAGAGAGAGAGGCCATCTTGGGAAGGCTCGTTCTTCGTTTTGCATGTGCGGTCGGTTGGAGCCCTGAGCCTGAGGTGTGTGTTCGCACACTGCCAGGGTGGTCTCGTTTCTTTTTCTTTTCTCGAATAAACTGCTCTCTTGGTGGATTTACTGGAGAGTTATTTTGGCCAGTTGACAAACCCGTCATTTGTTCTACACGTGGTGGTGAGACCCTGCTGAGGGCCAGACAGCTTATGAGTACAAGTCACCAGAGGATTGAATGTAACTTTTCCTATCTCTGGGAAGCTCATTGACTGGTGGGGGTTTTATGTCCCAACAATGGATGAAGAAACTTTCCCCATTCACATGGAGCTCATCTAAGTTTAATTGTTGACAAGCCAAAACAGGTTCTAGAGCTCAATTTGTCTTCTGCCTGGGCCACTGCTAGCTTTCCTCATTTTTATTTTCCTGAGAGCCATGTCAGTTTTCTGCTTTAGGGTGTCAATGAGCCCCACCTTGGAAAGACCACTCTTTGTTCTTCCAATTTGTCACAGCTATAGAACATAACACCCTTTCCTTGAACTGTAAACTCCTTAAAGACAAAAGCTCTTTCCCCCCAAATTAACTTAGACTCTAAATCCCATTGCTCCAAATATATCGAAGCTCTGGCCATGGGTTCTACCATTGCTCTGGGTAAGAACACAGGAAGGAGACATCAATGTTTCTCCTGAATCCTGCTCTTTCCTCTGATGACTTCCAGCCTTTTGGAGGTTGATCACAGCTGGATGGGGGAAGATCACAGGGGGCTATAGAAGCACTGCAAAGAAGTGGAGGAATGAGAGCACCTGGCCCTGGGAGACATGGGCACTGCTCCCTGGCAGGGCTTGCCAGCATTTAATTGTCAGGTCTTGATGCCTCCTTCAAGCCTGGGAACTATTCACTTAAAAAGAGAATCTATTGGGCCAGCCGAGTGGCGCATTGGTTAAGAGGTGGTTTTGGGATGCCAGCGGCCCTGGTTCGGATCCCACATATGGGGACCAGTGACACTGCTCTCTACAGCTAAGATGGTGAATAACAGCTCCACCTGGAGCTGGGCTGTGCGAGCCCCGGTGATGGTGTGGGCTGCAGCCCCTGCTGCAGTGGGCTGCCATAGGCTACTCTGAGTGGCCAGCAGCCAGTGCGAGTGGCCGGCAGCCAGTGAGCTGCCAATAGCCGCGGTGAGCGACCATCCAGAGGCCGGCGACCCATCTGCCTCATCTGGGAAAAGCACAATGACGATACCCACATGGGCCAGTGAAGCAACGTCCTCTGCAACTAGACTGAAGAACAAAAAGACAGCAACTTGTCTGTTCCCCTTCCCCGATTCTCCAACACTGTTCTCCTTCCCAAATTCCCCAATAAAATCTTAAAAAAAAAAAGAGAATCTGTTGGTAACAGCCTGCCCCCATGCCAGCTTCTCCCCAGTAGGTATCTCATCCAACTCAGCATCCTCACGGTTCCCTAGCGTGGTTCTTCCCCATTTCTAATCCCTCCACTATACCACATCGAGGTTTTGATGTTTCTTTTTTCTAAGCAAAACCTCTCCTGCATCTGGTACTTTTTCCAAGAATGCTCGGGCCCATCTACACCTCAGCCTGCCCCAAACGAACTTGTCTCAGATGCCGTTCTTCCCCTGAAGATATCTTCCTCTCTCTTCTGAGGAAGGTCCTGGCTTATGGCTCCTATGTGGTCTAAATTCTGTGGAACTAAATACCTTTTCTTTGTCATTGTTTATTGTGGTAAAATACACATAACAAAATTTATAATTTTGGCTATTTGTTTAATGGGGGTATAATAGATACACAAAATTATATTAGCTTCAGGTGTGTAACAATAATTTGATAATTGTATATATTGAAAAATTATCACCACATAACTCTAGTTAACATCTGTCACCATATATATTTACAAAAGTGTGTTCTTCTTGTGATAAGAGCTTTTTTTTTTTTTTGAGGGCAGTGTCACTAGCCCTCATATGTGGGACCCGAATCAAGGCTGCTGGCTTCCCAGGCCAGCGCTTAACCACAGCACCACTAGGCCGGCCTGTGATAAGAGTTTTTAAGATCCTGTTTTAACTGAGTTGTTTATTTTTGTTGAGTTGTAGTTCTTTATACCAACTGGATATTAATTCCTTATCAGATGTATGCCTTGCAAAAATTTCATCCATTCCGTGGTTTGCCTTTTCACTTTCTTCATAGTCTTAAGATGCACAAACATTTTTAATTTTGATGAAGTCCAGTTTATCTAGTTTTTACTTTGTTTCCTGTGCTTTTAGGGTCATATCCAAGAAATCATTGCCAAATCCAATGTGATGTAGATTTTCCCCAATAGTTTCTTCTAAGAGTTTTATAGATTTAGCTCTTACTTTTGGGTCTTTGATTCATTTGAGTTAATTTTTTTTTTTTTTTTGAGGGCAGTGTCACTGGCCCTCATATGTGGGACTGAACCAGGGCCGCTGGCTTCCCAGGCCAGCGCTTAACCACCGTGCCACTCGGCCGGCCTTGAGTTAATTTTTGATGGTAGTGTAAAGTCAGTGTCCGGCTTCATTCTTTTACATGTGAATATCCAGTTTTCCCAGCACCATTTGTTTAAAAGACTGTCCTTTCCCCCATGGAATGGTTTTAGAATCCTTGTTGGAACTGTCCATATTAAATACCTCTTCTTGGGCTGGCTGAGTGGCGCAGTGGTTAAGCGCTGGCTTGGGAAGCCAGCGGCCCCAGTTCGGGTCCCACATATGAGGGCCAGTGACACAGCCCTCAAAAAAAAACCAAAAAAAACACAACACCTCTTCTTTTGAAGTTGTGTCTCATCTGCCTTTCCTACCTTGGCACCTTCATCACATCACTAGCATCAACCAGAGCAGCATGTCAGGGGCCCACTTTGGTTAGAGAATCATCCGTTTTGCTGCTGTTCACTTCAGATGCCATTGCTAATGCAGGTGACTCCCAATCACCACAGCCAGTGCTTTCCATTACCACGGAAATAGGGCCCCTGAGAATCCCAGACAGTAAGTTACAATAGTCTTTAAAATTAGGTCAGTAAATGTCACAGAGGCCACAGGCAGGAGACCAACACTGTGGGACCAGGACTGAGGCTCCACCCTCATTGTACAGACCAAGGTGATGTATCATTTCTAAGCATGAGTGTCATGTGGTCTCATGTGGGTAATTCCTCACTCTGTCTGCAGGTCTCAATATTCCCCCAATCCAAGCAAGAGACATGCCTATTAGAGAGTCAGACTTGTATCTTCCTGTCATATCTTAACAGTACAGGAAATAAAGGAAATGCGCAAGAGCCTCTGGAGTCCTTGGACACTGAGCAGGTCAGCTTTCAAGACTCATGGGCTTCAGGCTTATTCTCAAAAGTATGACCTTCATCTTCACTGTGTCTAACCAAACACATTCCTCATCCCTTAGGGCTAACTTACCAAAAGCAAACATTTCCTCCACACACCATCTCTGTGACATCATATGGACGATCCATCTATTGTTTTGATCTATGGCAACAACAAGAAGTAGTTTGTTGAAAACGGAGTGGGCTTTAGTTCATTCTCTGTACTTTTCATCAATACCTCCCCCAAGTTTAATAAAAAAAACATTGTTTGCAAACGCAGCTGCAAGATACATCAACCAGATCCCCTTCCCACCTGACTGCTTCCACGCTCCCATACAAGACTGCTAGAGGCACTGCTACTCTGATGGCAAAGCCACACCACCTCCTTCTACTTAAGGCCGGCCCTTGGCTCCACTGTCACCCACCAGGTAGCAGCTCCAGCTCCAACCATGCTCCAATTATACTCTCTTTGCCCTCTCGCTTCCCTCCATCTGCTGTTTCAACCTCTCATAATCACTGGGATGGCTCCCAAAGGAAAGCAGCCCAAGGCAGTGGTGGGACGTGTGGGTTGTAACATAGCCATGCTACGTTGTCCATGTCACTTCTCTGCTCTGTGCCTCCCATCTCCTTCATCTGTTGAATGAGAGCAGTGGGACCAATCATCTTCCATTTCCAGTTCCTCACGTCCATGGTGCTGTTTACTTTTCTATCTCCCTATCATGTCTAGATGCTGCAACAACCAGCCCATTGCTGGGTCTCCAGCACTCGGAATGTTTGCATCCCCTGACTTCCAGCTGTGCCTTTTTTTTGCCTAACGCCTGGCCACAGCTGATCCTGACCATCTGCATTTCCTGGGCTCATCTCTCAGATGGTGAAGTATTTCTGGATTATGATCGAGTCCCAATTTTTGCTGGGTTAGATCATTACAGATTCTTACCCTTTAATCTGAACTGACACTATGGTTGCTAAGAACTACCTTTGTGTATCCCTGAAGAACCAGTTACGCACCTCACCTTGTCTATTTCACACATTTTTTTTTTTCTTAACCCAAGTTCCTGTCTCTAGCAGATGCCCGTGGTGCTGAAACCATACTGTCTCAGCTGGTATCCTTTCCATGCATGCTTCCAAATGCCCGCACCCGGCTGCAGGAAATTGCTGTGTCCAGTGTGCGAGGCATTACCCACCAATGTGTCTCTAGGATGTGTCCCTTGCAAACATCCCTAAACCAATGACTAAAGGGAGCTGATAGATCAATTCCTTGGCTCCAACACTTCTCTTGCAGGATAATTCTAGAAGTGTTTTCAGTGATGCTTCCCAGAGCTTTCCACTGGACAAAGCCCCCACAGCGGTCACCGGCCTAAGAGTGCTTCCATCACTGGCTACCTTCCCTTCCCTGTCTCACTTGTATCCTTCCTTCCTGCTGCTTCCTGGAATCAGTTCCCAAATAAACCACTTGTCTCAAATCCTTATCTTGGAGTCTACATCTAGGGACACCCATTCCAAAACACCATCTCTCCTTCATCGATCTCCTCCATACCTGATAACCTCACATCCTATTTTAGAGAGAACATTGATGCCAGCTGAGTTTATGTGGAGAGCTGTGTAACCTCATCCACTTGTCTCTATATCCAAAGCTTTCAACCTCGAAATATATCCATATGTCTTAGCTTTGGAAGGGAAGGGCGAGGGAAAGTCCAGGCAAACCCTGTCTACCTTTCCTTGGGAATGTTTTCTATCACTGTTCTTCTAGCACCTTCTCTCTACTGACTTCTCTCTTTCTATCTTTAATCTATTGGGGAAAATAATACAACTTTCCTTGAACCTGTCCCATAACCTATTGGCCTTCCCTTTCCTCTGAAGCCTCCCACTAGGATTGTAACACTCTTCATTTTCATTTCAGCACTGCCTATCCTTTCCTCCCTCCTTTGCATCCAAGTCACCCTGGGAATGTCATTGCAAGGTCATAAATGGTGCCTCCTTTTCCAAATCTATTGATCTTGTTCTTGTCATATTTTTCTTGACTGTTAACCTCTTCTCCACCTTAACCTGTCTGTCATATTTGGCTCCAGCTGATATTGTAATTGATCACATTACTCTCTTGCTCAAAATTCTTTGAGGATAAAAAGATAAAAACATCTTCTAATTCTTGCACTTTGAGTCCTCCATGACTGGCCTCTAACTTTTCCAGACTATCTTGCAAACCCTCCATTATAGGCAACTGGCCCAATAAGCTTCAAAATGTGTCCATTCATGCCCAATATTGCCTGCGAGGACTCTCTCAGTCCCAGATGGCTTCATTTTCTCTTCTTTCCTGCATGAGCCATTCCTTGAGTCCCCCTGCAGGGCCATTCTATCCTCATTTCCAGTCTTTCCCATTTTTCTCCTCGCCCTTATCTGAAGTCCCCATTGGTCTATGCTTCCTTACTTGGGTCTTTCTTTCATGTGCATGCCTTGTCTCTCCAATGATGTAAGGACTGTATAATTCTAGAGCCTGATAAACAGCATTCCATAAATATTTGCCGATGTTGACAACGATGAAATAGAATGTCTGAGTCAGTCCTGAGGAAGCCATACACTTGCCATCCTGCACCTCCTTTTCTGGCAGATGGAAGGTTGGAGAGCCCCTTCCCAGAGAAATGGCTAGCGTACAGTTTTGGGACCTCTTCCCTCTTCCCTCCTTAAGCGCCACCCCTGGCTCTCATCTTAGGTTTATCCGGCAGAACCTGATCTCAGCCTATTTTCTATGACATTCCTCTGGGGACCCCTGGGAAGCAGGAGACCTATGTTAGCTCTTGACAGATAAGGGCAGGAAGGCCCCAAGAGGAAAAGGAATTTGTCCAAGGCCACCTTGCTGATAAATGGCAGGGTTGGAATGAGAATTCATGTCCCTTACATTCCAATTCAGATGCTCTTGTGAAGACCTGGGTGAAAGTTCAACTTTAATCCACACAGGAGGAAATGGGAGACCACACAGCATCTAGGGAAAGACCACAGCCTTGGAGGCACCTGGATCTAGGGCTTACTAACACTTTGACTTAGGGCAAATTGTTTTAACTTTCTGAACATCAGTTCCCTCATGTATGGAAACAGGCATAATAACATCTCCCTCAAAAGAGTGACGTGAGAATTAAATGACATATAGAACATTAAATGGGGAGGAATGTTGAGGGCACAGGCTTGATTTTGAATCCTCGCTGTCATTTCTTGGCAGCATAACTGAAGGGAAGTTACTTGACTTCTGAGCTAAGAAGCTTGATTTCCCTATGTGTAAAAAGAGGGTAATAACTGTCCTTGCTTCGTAGGATTAGAGGAGAATATGCAGATATGGCACTCAGCACAGAGCCTCCTGCTAATATGGACAAACCCCACCACCACCCCGCCCCACGTCTAGCGCATACCGGGCATCCAAGACACGTTAATTTCCTTCTTCTCTTCACAAGAAAATATGATAAACATGATAATGGGAACCACATTTTAACTATTAGAGAGAGAGAGAAAAAAAAAGTTTTCTGGGACTTTAGAACTTTTGAGGCAACCACTGTTACTAATTACCAGTCCTGTTCTCTTACTGGTGTTTGTGTTTCTCTCCTACACTAACGTGTGAGCAGGTCCAGGGTGGGGTCACGTGTATTCGCCTCTGCTTTCCCCAGAGGACAGTATTGGGTACACGGTTGGTAATCAAAAATGTTTGCTGATTCATCGTCATAAATGGATGCTTTAGGAAGAAAAACATTGTAGCACTTCATGGAAAAGGTAATACAAAGTAGCATGAATATTTACTTGGTGGAATAGGGATATAAAATAATAAAATCCTAGAGTGCCTTCTGGGTCATCATGTACTATTTTGAGTACGCGATGATGTGTTTAGTGCATCCTGCAAAACTTGTGAGGTGTGCACTGTTCTTGTGCTCATTTTAGGGAGGAAGAAACTGAGGCACAGAGAGGTTAAGACACTTGTCGGAGGTTATGTAACTGTCGGTAGTAGAACTGGGATTAGAATCCAGGCAGCTTGGCTGTAGAATTTAGTCTTCTGTCAGAGACTGTCCCCTTCCCCTCACGATATGCCCCAGGCAGTGACGAGGATTAAATGAATATAAAGCATGATGCCTCCCCTACAGTAGGTGCCCATTAACTATTAGATCCCCTACAAGTCCCACCCACTCGCATAGCTCAGGCCATCTGAGATGTGTACTTGGCAAACTAATGAAAACAAGAAAGATCACTTTTGTCAGACGTGTTTGCAATAATAATAGAATTTCCTTTAAAAAAAAAAAAAGAGAAAGCATTTTTGCTGACTAATTAACCGAACTCCCCTCACACCTTCTATTTCCATCTCTGCACCTGTGACCTGCTCGGCGCAGCTTTGTTCTTTGCATCCACATCTGTCTCCCTGGCTGGTGGGACGAGCTCCTTGAGGAAAGAGACCTGATCGGCCTCATTAATGTCCCCATTTCCTGCCATGCCTAGGACGGTGCCTGGCACAGAGCAAGCGTTCCCCAAATAGTTGTGGAATTTTTGAAGTAAATTAAGTCTTCACAGTGGAAAAACAGGAATGAAATAGTCCATGAAAAAGCAGAAAGTAATCTGTAACATCACAATGCCAATGATTTATAAGATTTTATGCCTCCTTTTCATTAGGCTAATAAGACATGTTCATGGTAGAAAAATGAGAAAATACCGATCAGCAAAGAGAAAAATGTTGAAACAGCCTATGAGTCCATGATTTACATTGTAATTTATTCTCTATAATACTTCTCCTTTTTGCTTTGTCTCTGTCCATCCCTAATCTTACAGACAGACAATCTGTATGGAAATGATAAGGGCATGTCACCTCTTTTCTGGCCATTTTTTCCCTTAACTGGATTTTATATAGGTTTTACTTTGCACCCACTTGTTTAATGGAACATCTTTACTATTAATATTTATTGTAGAAAATTTGGAAAATCAAAAAGCTTGGAATAAAAAAGCAGAAATAAAACTTAATCCCAGCCCCCAGAGTTAATGTCTGGGACTCTCTGTCTCTCTCTCTTACAAAATACTTGTAACAAGCGCCGGCCGAGTGGCTCAGTTGGTTAAGAGCTCGCTCAAGAGTGCAAGCTGAGCTCTGAGCAACAGCAGTTTGATGCCCAGCCCAAGCTGAGCTGCCGCTGAGCTGCCAACAGGTAGCAGGATGGCTCAGCTAAAAAAAAAAAATAAAAAAAAAAATACATATAACAAAATTGAAATTATATACATGATTTTATATCCTATTTGTTTTTGAAACAAAACTCTTACATTTATTCAGTGATTATTCATTTTCCTTTGGTTTCCAGTATTCTTCAAAAGTGTGCTTGTTATTCTGTTAGTTGGATGTTACCTTATGTATTTTTAAGGTGCTGTAGGATATATAGTGATAGGAAAGCTCTTATGATTTTTTTCTTTTTTAAAACAACTTTATTGAAATAAGATTTGCATATCATTATTTCACTGTCTAGTAAATTAGATGACATTTAGTAAACTTCTGAAGTTGTGCAACCATCACCACAATCCAATTTTCAAATATTTCCATCTCCCCAACGGGAAATTGTAAGCACTTTAGATACGCTTAAGAGGAGACAGGTCTGGGGGACTGGAACCAACCGTCTGCAGATCCAAACCCCTCTTCCCAGCCAAGTAGGGCACTCTGCGCCGAGACTGGGAGTCAGGAGACTTGGCTGCTGGTGTCCTTAGAGGGGGCTCTATCGCCTCTCTTCTTCTATCTTCCTGGGTTCCCCTCAGGGAGACAGAGCTTCCCATGTCCTGATTTGTCAGATAATTTTAATGTTTGCACCTGGCCTTCATTTCTTTCCCCTCTCCTCTTTCTTGTCTTTCGCCGTTTCCCTTCCCCATCCACCGAGGCTGAGACAGATTGCAGCAGCTCATCTCTGAGCATCTTGTCATTTAGATACCAGCTCCATTTTTTCCACTCTTGCATCCCTGCAGTCTGGCCTTCACCTGGCAACCGGAGGAATCCCGGTCCAAATCTAAGCAGAGCGGATCATTCCCTTGCTTGAAACCATCCCACGGCTCCCCATTCTTTTCAACACACTGGACTTACTAGTCCTAGAATGTGCCACACTTGTTTCCACCCCAGGGCCTTTGTACTTGCTGTTCATCCTTTCTCATTTCCTTACTTCCTCATTCATTTGGTCTCTGTTCAAATGTCACCTCCTTGGAGAAGCCTTTCCTGATGGCTTTATTTTAAAATACCCCTTGTCTTCCCCCCCCATCACTCCCTATCCCTTTACCTTGCTTGCTATGTTCCTCATTTTATAATATAATAGCATGACTTGCAGTTATACTTTAATCTCCAGCATTCATTGAATGAATGATTAACTAAGACGCAATTTACTTTGACTTGTGGAGATATCTCCTTAAAAAGTATGATCTACAGGGTATGAATATGAGGAGCTGTACCAGAAGATGGCTGGAAACCCTTGTTGGGGGGGAGGGTCTCTGGTGTCTCGCTGTCTGGCTTCAAATCCACCACCTCTGAGCTATTTTCATGGGTAATTAGGGGCCATTTATAATGCCTACCTCTGGGTCCTTTGTGAAGACTGAAGGCCCTCATGTATGTAAGGTGCTTAGCACGTATAGGACTGGTTTTAACAGGTTAGCTGAGATCTTATCACTATCATCGTCATCATCATCACTCTCCTTGTCTAATTAGGGACCTAGAGTATGGAGAGTGCCTCATGAGAAGCTGCTGCGGCGTCACCCGTCACCCAGGAGACTGTTAAAACTCCAATCCCTCAGGCCCTGGGCCTGACTTCCGGACCCAGAAACTCTGGGGTAGGGCCTGGTCAGCTGGATTTCAACTAGCCCTTTGGGTGCCTACTGTGTGCTTAAGTTTGCGAATCACTGGGTGAGGCAGAAAACTGGTACCGACAGGCAGAGTCAGGCTCGCTGGTGCTTGACCTTGGCCTGCATGTCAGCTGAAAATTTTGAAATCAGATGTCAGCCATTAAAATTTTGGTGATTTCACATACAATCTCGGATTTCCACCTTCTCCACTGGCAGGAGGGAAGTAGTAGCTGCCCCTTGAGCAAGAGCACAGGTTCTCCCATTTGTCCCATCCCATCCCATCCCATCCCATCCCATCCCATCCCATCCCATCCCATCCCATCCCATCCCATCCCATCCCATCCCATCCCACTCTCTGTTGTATTACACCTGGCAAGTTTTGCTCATTTTCTTTACCTGTCTCCACCCTGTGGACCACCTGTAACAGGACGGTTTATCTATAGAGGGTGTTAGATGTCACTCAATAGAAGCCCCACTTTGTACAGATGAGGAAGCAGAATCCATGGTGGCATGGCTGCCTTTCATGACCAAATCTAAGCAAAGTGCAAGGAGATGTGACTCTCAGACCTGCTCTCTTGATGGTACTGAGGCCAAAGGATGAGGCACAGGGACCTGTTGATGGAATGAGTGCCTCCCAGAGTCCTCTGTCCTGCCAGCCCAGCCCAAGACTCTAATAGTAGGCCACTAACATACGTTCAAGGATGAGTCTCTGGGTGATGCAGACCATTTCCCTTTGCCTTGGAGTTTGGATGTGAGGAGAGAGCTGGAGAGCTGGTGGAGAGGGTCTCACAACCTGATAGGAACCCTGGGTGAGAGAAGAGAAGTGGGGAGGGGGCTGTGCTAAGAAGGGCCCTGGACTTGTGCAGGGGGACCAGCCTGGACATCAGGCTTTATCACGGGAACCAGGCATCCCTCAGCGCTATCACAGAAATGAGCAAAGCTACAGGGGCCTGGGGCTAAAGCCAGGATGGCTGCAGCTGAATTGGCTTAATCCTGAGCTACCCGGGGTTATTTACTTTACTTAGCTGAAGATTCAGAGCAGGGTTTGGGGAGGAAGAGGGAGGAGTAAGACTATGGCAGGCCCAAGATGGCTTCCGGACCCCTTTCTGCAGACTCTGGGCGGCCCTTGCGGGGCTGAGCCCCCATCCACGCACAGACACAGCTTTGAGCCTTTTCCAGCCTTTCCTTCGTCTGCTCCACATGTCGCTTCTCGTCTCAAGCGTAAGACTATGGCAGGCCCAAGATGGCTTCCGGACCCCTTTCTGCAGACTCTGGGCAGCCCTTGCGGGGCTGAGCCCCCATCCACGCACAGACACAGCTTTGAGCCTTTTCCAGCCTTTCCTTCGTCTGCTCCACATGTCGCTTCTCGTCTCAAGCGTTGCCTTTGCAGAGCACCTCTGACTCCTGACTGCTCCGGGACTCCCCTTCCAGGTGTTCCTTCCAGCTCTTTCTTTCCTCTTTATCCACCAGACTAACCCCACTCCCCTCAGGAATGTCTTTGCTCTCAGAAGTGACCCCAGACCCCTCATTACTTAACCCAAAGCCCACTCCCTCCAGTTTCTTCACTGCTCTCTGATTATAAAAAGCCAAACCTGCTCCCTGGCAGCCCGTCCTCTTCTCCCAGCCCTTGGGGGCGGCCATATTTGTAGACAACTCCGCTGACTTGCACTTGTCTGGTACCAAAGTAACTTTCTGGTATCCCACAGTGGAAGGCACGTGGGGAGGAGGGACAGGCCCAGGAGGAAGAAAAAGGCGGGGCCTCTGGGAGTCCAAGGAGGAAGAGAAGGGTAGGGAAGGGGTGAAGGTGGGAAGAAGACAGGAAGTGGTGCTTGTTGAGGGGCCAGAAGGAGCAAGGTTGTTGAAGAACTTGAAGGATAGAATTTATGAGGAATGGTGATTTAATCTAAAATAGTGGTTTCAATTTTTTTGACCATGACCTACTGTAAAAAATACATTGTACATCCTGACATAGTGCACACCTATTCACCCCCTCAACACACAATCCTAGTTTCACAGAACAATACTTACCCTTATTACATGTGATACACTAATATTTTCTATTATTTTTTTCTCCTTCCTAAATGCTTGTCTTTGGTTGTTTAATTAGAATAAATATTTAAAGTGCTGCAATATTGTGATGTATAAGAAATATATATTTGGTCATTGAGATTTTCACTCAGATAACCAAATGCAGTATATTTCTCTTATGTATTTAGTCCATATTTCCTGGCTCACAGCTCCAGAAACCCCAGGCATTTTTCAAGTGTGGAGAGTGAGACCGGTGTCTCTTGTTGTGCAAATGAAGTGACTGCTGGAAGCACCTAAGGATAGGGGTGCTGGTTGCCTGGAGAACCAACTATGGGTTTCAAGGTTTGGAGCTTTCCGTGCCAGCCCGCCCCCCCCAAACACACACACACACACACACACACACACACACACACACACATGCCCTCTTGGAGAGGAGGAGAAGGGTCAGATACTGAATCAGTCACTAATGGCCAGATCATGTCTTATTAATGCATCCTCCATAAAAACCCAAGAAGTTGAGATTCTGGGTTGGTGAACATGGAGCAGATGTGGGGAGAGTGGAGAGCTGGGAAAGGGTCTTCTGCATCTGTTGTCCTGTGCATCTCTTCCATCTAGCTGCTCCTGAGTTATATCCTTTGACAATAAACCAGTGATCTAGTCGGGAACATGTTTCTGAGGTCTGTGAGCCCTCAGAGCCATTGTAGCAAATTAATCAAACCCAAGAAGGGGGTCGTGGGAACCTCTGATTTTTAGCCAGTTGGTGAGAGGAACAGGTGACAACATGGACTTGTGGTTGGCATTCTGAGTTGGAGGGGGTCATTGGACCACCAAACTATAGCTGGTTGGTCAGAAGCATAGGTAAGAGTGTGGGCAGCTGGTGCCTAAATTGTGTGTCTGGGGTGGGGTCAGTCTTGTAGAACTGAACCCTTAACTTGTGAAAGCTGATGCTATCTCCAGGGAGATAGTGTCAGAATTGAGCCAAATTCTTAGGCACCTTGCTGGTGTGGGAACATTGTTAGTGTTGGGGGCCCACACATTGGAATTGGGTCCAGGGAACCCGTTCTAATTGCATAATATTATACTTATTAAAGTGATTTTACAACACACTAGTTGTTCATAATCTATAGAATGAAAAGCAATGACCTGAAGATAGGCAGTGGAGAGCAAATTTATTATTGGTTTCTAAACCTAAAAGGGTGATTAATAAATAATGATAATAAATAATGATCGCTAACAGGCACAGTGCTAAGCATTTTTATAGGCATTATCTTATTTAGCCTTACAAATCCATGAGGTGCTATTACTTCCATTTCACAAATGAAGAAATGGACACACTGACAGTTTACATAACTTTGTTCAGTCTGGTCATTGGCAGAGCCAGGATTCAACTCTGACAGCCTGACACCAGAGCCATGTTTCAGTTTCCTGCTACTTCTGCGCAAGCTGACGGGTAAGTGTGCAAGTCATTTGTTCATAGCTTTGAGCTGCATGCTCCAGGGTTATAAATGACACTAGATGCAGCCCCTGCCACTTCTTGGGGGGCTGTCAGAGGTACCCCGACATGGAGCAGAGAAGTGCCAACACACAACGGCACAGGAGGAATCGCAGGCAGAAGCAGGAGATCATTGAGGCCAGACCCTCACTCCAGAGTAGGGCACCGAGGCCCCGGGACCGCAGAGCTGGAGACAGTTTGGCCAGAACCCAAGAACTCTGGGCAACTAAATCTGCTGTCTTTCTCCAATAGCCTCCCTGCAGGGTTATGAAAAGCCAAGACGAGTGGGCAAATATTTGTGGTCGCCTCTGCTCTGGGCATTCTTGTGAGCGCGTCTATGAGTTCCTGGAGAAGGGGGCGTGTGTTCAGTTCTTTTCTGCTTTCTGCCAGCACCTAGCACCAGGCTGAGCACACTATATACCTACTGCAGGTATCCCCTAGACCAGGGGTCGGCAAACTTTTGAGATGGAAGAGCCGCCAGGGGTCAGCAAACTGAGGCTGGCGAGCCACATGCGGCTCTTTGGGTATGTACATGTGGCTCTGAAGTAAAATTGAAAATGAAAATAAAACTAATGTAGATTCACTTATAAAATTTTTAAAATGTTTATTACTCACATAATGGTGATTATGTGAAAATATATTTATGGCTCTCAAATAATTTTTAAATTGTGAGGGACAGGATTGGCTCTTCCAGGGATCGGCAAACTTTTGAGACAGAACATCCCCGAAGAGCCGCCTGTGGCTTGCGAGCCGCAGTTTGCTGACCCCTGCAGTAGACCACCCATTTCCTATTCATTGTCAGCTGCCTTGCCCGGTCTCTGCTGGTCTTTTCTTACCTGTGACGTTTACATCTTGGTTTTAGTTCATTCTCATTGCATTTTATATCCCCCCAACTGACGAGAACCTTAAGCACGTTGAGTATATGGGATGTGTCTCTTTAACGAACCATCTGCCATACACTCAAATTGCTGTGGACAGTGCCTATCTCATAAGTAGGTGTTGGATAAAGGAATGAATAGATGTGGGGGCCCAGCCGCAAGACTGGAACCATATGCTCCACTTCCTAACTGAAGCACTCCGTCTGGATTCCTCCTTGAAGATGCACACAGGTGTGCTCTTGTCTGCTGCCATGGCGGCCAGGAGTAACTCCTCCCGCTCGGATTGCTCCTGGATCAGGAGAGTGGAAACCGAGGGTCCTTCTGACTTTGATTAGCTTTAAATCCTAGGCCTAGAAATCCTCTCTCTCTCTACCCCCTCAGAGACCTAGCCTTTCCCCCAGATAATCAGCAACCCCCAAGGCAGAAGAAGACAGTAGGCCAGACCTGACTAAAGAACACAAGGTCTGGACCTTTGGCAGGATAATGATAACATCTTGATCTAAGTTATGTTTTGGCTCCTGAGCCCTAAGGTGAAACCACCAGACAGAGGTACATCAGAACAGACATCAGAACTGTCTTCAAGACACAAAAACAATTTATTACCCTTACCTCACCTCTGACCAGTCAGCTCCCAGAAACCACCAAGTCTTGTGATTTTGCCCAATATAACCTGTACCTACGCCACTGGAGAGTTTGGGCTTTTGAGCTTCCCATTACCCTGGCTGGTGCCATTAACAGTAAAATTGCCAATGTTTCTCCACTGCAAGTCTCAGTGTTCAGTGTTTGGCTCTGCTAGGGACAGGTGGACAAACTCTTTGTTTGATAATAGAATGAGAGTGAAAGGTTCAGAATAGGCTTCCCTAAGATGTGCCACTTTGGCACATGGAGTGTTTTGAGCTAAAGGCAATTGAGACTCTTCAGGTTCAAGAAACGTTTACCTCTCCCATAAAGAATTTAAGTTGGGGGCTTTGCCCATAATAAGAGTTACTACCAAAAGTAACTTTTAATGACCTATGTTTGCAAGGCAAACATCTAATTACTGAACATCTTCTCTTCCTATCTTCCTACAAATAAGCCTCCTCCCCTCCGAAGTCCCAGGTGGCTTACCTCTTTCATTAGCTCAGAATGCCATATGTACTTTATTTTACCTCTGTCTCTGAACCTTTCATGTATATGGGGTCTCTGACTCCCTCAAGTGTGTGGGGTTCCTGCACCTACATATGGAATTAAATTTGCTTATTTCTTCTTGTTTCTTCTGTCTTCTGTCAGATTTACTGATTAGACCAGCTGAAAGAACCTATGAAGGTGGAGCAAAATTTCTCCCTCCCCAATAAAAGCAAGAACTTCAGAAGGATGACCTGATTGAGGCTTGGGGGGCTTCATTTCCGTCCGTGGGTAAAATAAAATGGGGCTCATTGGGCCTGGCAAGTCAGGCCATCCTGGGTTATTTAAAACAATAGCATGTTTGCTCTTGGATCCTTTTTCTGCCCCCGCCTTTCTGTGGCTCCGCTGCCCCCTGGCTTCTAGAAGCTTTGGCTGATGGGAGGAGCTGGTGGGTCCTTGGAGAGTGGGAAGTGGGGAGAAGTCAGACCATTTCTCCTTCATCCCCTCCACTTCCAGCTGCCGCAGCTGCCTCCTCTGTGGCCCCAGATCCTCCTGGGCAGAGACCCCTGCCATCCTTCTATATAGTTCCTGCTGGGTGTAGGGTGGCCAGGTTCCATAAATGACACTGCAAGGCACTGGTTACATTTGGATTGCCAATACACTGAAGACAATTTTATATGCAATTTTTGTAACATGGTAAAATACAAATAAAAAAATTTACCATTTTAATCATTTTTAAATGTACAAGTCTGTGGCATTTCATACATTGTATGCTAAAATTTTTATACCGCAAAGTATTTATGTATCTGAAATTCAGATTGAACCAGCGTCTTATATTTTACGTGGCAACACTTGCTGGAGAATGTTTGCTCCTCAGAGCCTCTTGCTCCCTCTAGCCCGAGGAACCTCTGCCACCTCTGTAACCAATTTCCTTCTTGTAAGTCTCTGAATGAAAGATCTAGAGCTCGCTCCACCCTCCCCTACTGGTAGACTGAGAGTATCCCCCCACACACACCCCAGTCACCAACGGATCAAAATAAGGTCCTGGAGTGAGGTGGCTCAGCAGCTCTCAGAGGGCCCTCCCATCGTACCCAGCCCGGCTCTGTCATCAGCCCCATTTCCCCCAGCAGCTCATAATCCTCCTCAGTTCCAGAAACCGCCAGGTGTTTTTCAGTTCTCAGGTGCACCCCCCACCCCCTTGCCTGGGATAATTGGTTCCCGGGGTCTGTTTGCCTTTGTCACACGGCCCCTCCCCCCTCCGCCTGCCCGGCGGCGCCGCCCGCGGGCCGCCCACCTGCCCTCTTTCCCCACAGTCCTCCTCTTGCTGAGCCCTTCCTGCCGCACGTCTGGCACGCCTCCTGTGTCTGCAGGCTCGCTTGCTCCCTCCCTGCCCCCTTTCAGGACAGGACAAAGGAAAGAAAAGGGTGATTATTGTTGCAGTCTGTACTTTTATTAATGAGTGCCTGAGCAAAAACAGCTGGCCCTGCACACGTGTCTGCTGCGCTGCCGTGTCGCAAAAGCAGCCCAAATCCTTGTGTTTTGGTTTGGGGAGGGTCCTTGGGAGGTAACTTATCTAACTCCTGAACAACACAGGGAACTTCTCCCGGGGTCCCCCAAGCCAGGACCGCAGAGCCTGAGCGTCTCCCGAATCCTTAATGCTGGCGTGCACGGTGGAGGTTAACAGTCTGCCTGTGGACTCCTGACCAGTGGGGGTGTTTCAGTGCCCAGCTCAGCCCTTCCCAGGCAGGAGCGAGCGAGCACGCGGTGAGGTGGATTAGCGCTACCCACGGCGGCAGGGGGGCTCCACGCGGTGCTGGAGCAGCTGAGGGGGAGCTTGCAGAGACTCGCAGAGCAATTGGCCGTTGCTGTGCCATCCAACCTCGTGATGGTTTTTCTAGTAATCTATTTTATTTTTCTACTTTATAAAAGTGGCATTCTGTGATGAGTTGGGGTAAAACCCACCTTTCATCAGGGTCATCTGAGAGCACTGTTTTATTTAGAGCATCAGCCCTGGAGCTGAGTCTGTGTGGGGAAAGGGGCCACATGTCCTAAGGCACGTGACTAACCCCTGCCTGGGTATATCAGCTCCTCTGTACACGGGGAGAACAATGGCTTCTACCAGGTGGGTTGTTGGGAGAATTCTGTGCGTTCCCCAGAGGAGGAGGAGCGCCTGGCAGTAGCTGTCTTTATTCTTGGATGCTTCTTGGTTTGTGTTGAGGAAACCACCAACCAGCCCTGTTTGTGGGGAGCTCGGAGGACATACCTCTGCTTCTACGCTGTTTGCTGTTACAGTAATTACTGATCTGAAAGTTCTTTTTCTAGATGTGGAAACATTTCCCACCCCTTACCTTAAATCACAGCGTTGCAGGGTCCAACTCAAGCAGTGGGCCAGCCCTGGGGAAGAGCCGGGAGGTCAGAATGGAGGGGAAGAGGAAAGCCAAGGGTAGCCGCAGGGGACCAAAGAGAAGGGACCGAGCTGGGGGTGGGAAGGGTCACAGAGCCCAGAGCCGGAGTCACAGAATAGGAACTGAAACGGGGACCCTGCCAGAGCAGCAGAGGATACGGACCCCAGAGAAGGAATGGGAAGCGGTGGGCTCCCAGCGGGCAGCCCACTCACAGCCACCTTGCAAGTGCTGAGCATGTAACTCCCAGCTTGAGCTCCTGGAATGCCCCTGGAATGCTGAAGGTGTGTTTGATGTCTGACTGCTGCTGTTCACACCTCCTGTTCACACCTGACAGATCACACTCACCCCAGGAAGGACTGTCCTCGCCACACCTGTTCTGCCCTTCTCCAAATGGCGCTTTTCCTTCTGTCAGTGAGCTGGCACGTCTCCAGGGCCCCCAAGCCACTCCTTTTGCTTGGGTCGCACTTCTGAGTTCCAGCCTGATTCTCTCCCTCCTTTGAGCAACTGCCCTGCTGGAGGAAGTGGCCCATACCAGGGCACTCACATGGCCAGCTCTCAACTCACATCTAGCTCACAGGCATGTGGTGTGTGCTTTGTACCATGGTTTTCTTTCCTAAATTTCAAATCAGTTACCGACATTTTCAAGTTGGGAGAATTCATGCAAAAGCCTGGAGAACTGGTTTCACTTTGAAAATCATCCAGTTTGGTTACCCTGAGCCCTCATTCTTGGAAGGCCATAGGCATTTGGAGGGAAGCGGAGGCTGACCGGTTTGGATGGCCCGTGAGCCTCGCTTTGCCAGAGTCCTCACCACCCCTGCTTGCTGGCCTTTTGCTTATTTCACTTATTTATGTCAACGCATAAGCATTGGAGTATGCAGACTTTTGCCCAAAGTATGGGCTCTGACAAAGTCCCCAATAGAATTCTTTCCTTAATGAATCATTGGGATGGGCCCCTTTTCACTTCCACTCTATCCCGTCCACCACTTCACTGCCCGCCACCCCGCTTAGCTCAGTTGGCATTAGCATCTGCACAGCATTTCTAAGATATCCAGACCCTGCATGTAGGGCCCCAACGTCCCTAAGCCTTCACACATCTTGGGTCCCCTTACCTACTTGGATATATATTAAAATTTACAGTTATATGTAAAAAGCTCTCCAGAGTGTCTGGCATGTAGAAGGAGTTCCGAAAATGAAAACTTGTTCCTGCTGGTAGCATGCCCTCGCTTTTCCCAGTGCAGATCCCTCCACTTTTCTTGAACCCCTCCCCTTTTAGGCCTCCCCAACACTTTGAGACCATCCTCTTTTCTCCATAGACACAGCCACAGCTCTCTAACCGGCTCTTCTGCCCCTCTTTGGTCCCCTGCAAACCCTTTGTCCCTCACGTTGGGATCTACCTAAAATGTAGTTTTGTCTGTGCTACTCTTCTGACTAAAACCTTCAATTGCCGCTCCCCTATTTCGACATGAGAGAGTTCAAAATTCTTCGTAGGACTTCAAAGTTGCCCCAAGATGAGCCCCCCCCCCGCCCCGCCTACTGCTCCAGCTCCAGTCTCTTCATTCCCAGTCTTGTACTTGACTTTGCAGCATCACCAAGCCACTAGCCCTTCCCACAGCTCCCAAGCTGTGTCTACCTCCCGCCTGTGGGCCATTCCAATGGCCTGGCAAGGCCTTCCCAACCCGACCAACTCTTATCTGTCTCCAGACACAGCTCCCCAGTCTCACCACCTCCAGGAAGCCCGTCCCATGCTGAGGTCGGTGCCCTGCCATGTTGTCCCACTCCCCTCTTCCCTCAACCTGCCTCCTTTGTTACTGTGGCAGGGCTTTGAGGACAAGAACTGCATGAGTCTAGTTCACTTTTATATGCGCAAACCACATAGGGGCTTAATCAATGAATACTGAATGAATGCATAAGTGAAGGGATGTCTCTGCCGTCTCCAATTAGAAAGTAATGTTTGCAGCCCAGTCCTGTATTTTGCTAATGAAAAGGTGAGCGATGAGATGGAACAGAGCTCTCGGGTGTGCAGTTCCAAGTGTTGTAAGGCTGGAGGGTCCCTGCTCAGCATTTCTCCAGAGATGGGCTTGGCTAATGGCCCATTTCATCCCATTCCTTGTCCAGGATTTCACATCGCAGCCGTTTCTGTTTTTCAACACAGGTGCAGTGACCATAGGATTGGACCATCTGAGGTCAAACATTCTGTCTTTGTCCCTAGTAGATGCACCTATGCTCTGAGACCACAGACCCCAATTTGAGGTTTAGGTGCCAAGGACACCCTGCCTGCAGCTGTTGATCCCCTGCCCCTTTCACTGTTTAGGAAAGGGAGGTTCACACAGATCACGTGAGAAGATGATTAGAAGCATGGGGTGCAGGACTGGAGGTGTGAGAGAGTTGTTCACTCAGTAAGTCATGTTGTACCAGGCTCTGGCAAGGTCTGGGCACACGGCGGTGAGTCCGACAGTCAGGCCTTGTGTGCAAGGAGCTTACCGTCCAGTGTGGGAGACAGACATTCACCTTGACACACTGGAAGCTCTCACTGTGAGAGGTCCATGGTCCTCGGGAGCTTGCAAGGAGGGAAGGACAGGCCTTCCTTCTGAGAGGATGAGATGACTGAGAAGGCAGTTGAAGGGGGAGGTGACTGGTCCAAAGGGGAGAGACTGGAAGAGCTGGTCAGAGACTGGAGAGACCGGATGGAATGAGGCAGGACAGGTGCCGACACCCCATGCAGGGCCTTCGAGACAGGCCTAAGGCTTTGGGCCTTGATCCTAAAAGCAAAGGGAAACCATGGACAAGTTTTGAGTAGGATCTCAGTTGGTCCTGTTTGTGTTTGGAAAAGAATCTGGCAGCAACATGGATGACAGACTCGAGCTGGGCTGAGCTTTCTCAGGAGGAAGGCAGGGAGAAGAAACTCCCTCTGGTTTTGGCTAGTCGTGCCAGTGCCCTGCCATGTAACTCCACCAGGGCAGGGGGAGTGGTCTGCTTCGCTCACTGATCTATCCCAAACAATGAAAACAGTGCCTGGAACGCAGCAGGTGCCCCCCCACCAAACTCCTGAATGCCTCCAAACTTCCCAGATGATTCAGGGCAGGCTTACATCCTTCTCCGATCCTTGGTTGGCTAAGGATCCCATCATTTCAAACGGGAGAAAGATGGAGCATCAAGGAAATGGTGAAGGCAGGCTAGTAAGGGCCCAGCTGTCTACAGTACAGAATGATGAGTTTCTCAAAAAATGGATCTGTTGGGGGTCGCTTGATCAAGGTCAGCACAAGCTCATTTGGTACCTGCTTTCTGCACGCTCTATGACCTTAGGCAAATCACTTTCACCTCTCAGAGCTTTGCTTTCCTGTGTAGGGTTGTTGTGAGACTTAAATAAGATAATTAAAGGAGATTATTTTTGAAGGTCACTTTGCGAAGAGACTGGTACATAGCCAACTACCCAGCTATGCCTCTACTCTCCTGTTCTTCTTTCTCCTTCTCCTTCTTGTTCTTCCTCCTGTTTTATTGTTATTGTGTTTGTCATTATTATTGGCTGGCCATTCGCCCTGTGTCTCCAGAAACCATTAACCATGGCTAAATAAATCACTCCCTACTTCTGCTCCCTAATAATTATAAGAGTTGCCCAGTTGAGAAGCAGCTCAATGGCAACTCTGACTGCAGGTGCTCATGACTTTGGTGTGGGGCCTTATTTGAAACATTTGTGTTCTCTGTCCTCGATGGATTTCGATGCACTGTGTGTCCCTCCTAATCAGACGTCACTCCGGCCTCCCGGTGCATCCCTTGTGCAGCTGCCCTGGAGGGTGGCAGCCCACCCAGCCGTTGGGGCTGCCCTCCCGCTCCAGGCCACTTCAAAGGAAATTTTGCATCCCCCTCAAAACCTATATTTTAAGTCAAATCCTTTGAAATAAGCCCTCTAGACCGGGTGGAAAATCTCTCCAGGCATTTTTATGTGAAGTGGAAACAGGAATCTTATTTTTATAGAAAAAAACATCCCAGGAACTCACAGTCTCGTGGAGAAGGCCGGGGTCAGCCTGGGATGCATGTTGCAGAAAAGGCCTAGAAGGACGGGCGTTCACACTCACAGCTTCCTGGAAGGTCACGTTACACTCTCTGGCACTCCTGTCTGAGCGGGCTCAGCACGCCTATAGGAACACACAGGCTGGCTCCAGCCCCTCTCCCACGCCCTTGCCCAGGCAGTTGGGGTGAGTGACACCCGATGTGGAAACGCACGTTCTCACCTCACACTGTGGCCCAGAAGGGACTGGAACCCAGTGGACTGGGAGCAGGATCATAAACAACTCCACTGGCTACATGGCACTGTGCTTATCTCCGCAAATATTGACTCTGGAGGATCAAAGAGGTGGCCAAAAACACAATAATATTTTCCCTCAGAGAGAAGGTCTTGTTCCAGACAGTCGGGACCAAGTAGGCAGACAGGTAGCTGCAGGTGGCACACCTGCAAACTGAAGGTCTCAGGCAAGGGCACTCACTCCCTGCAGGGTCCTTATGGCCAGGGGAGGAGGGATGGGGCTGAGGAATCCCAGGCACCCCATATTCTGGGCCGAAACTTTCAAACAGGTCCGGCCCATGAAGCAAGCACCCCACAGGGAATACCCAGCTTGGGTTCCGCAGACACTGAGTTGAACCTGCTCTTTGGACCAGACATCCTGCCAGAGACCCTTGTGTGGTTCCTCTGGAGGCTGACAGGAGCCCCATGAGCTAGGAGTCCTGACCCCGTTTTGCAAATGAGGAAACTTAAGCTCCAAGCAGTTTGGTGACTTGTAAAAGGTCACCCCAGGCAGAGCTGCCTCTAATGACTGCCTCTAATGTGTTGTGCTGTTTCTGGTTATCTCCAGCTATGCGGTCCTTAGTGTTACAATTCACATGCCCCTTTATATGTTGAAGTCCCAGGGACCAGGATTCTGGGCAAGGAGCAGGAGTTGAAGTCACTGACTTGGCTGAACCTCTGGGTTGTTTACTATTTTATAAAGATGTGGATGGAAATAATTATTGATTTGCCATTGTGGCTCGTGGGCAGGAGGCAGAATTTGGAAAGTATTGTCAAGATGCCCAGTGCTGCACCCCAGTCATGCAGTGAGTGAGTGTGTATAAGTGTGTGTCTGTGTGTGTGTCTGTGTGTGTAATGGTAGTAGGGGGTTCACTATGATTCTAAACCTGCGCTTCTGCCCAAACCCAGACAATAATGCCTTAGAGTTCCATGGTCCCATGGCCACTGATTATCATTACAATGTAGCCCAGTCCCCAGGACTCTTTTCTATGGAAGGAAAGGGCTGGGTCAAGGAAAGAGGCTTTTAGCTGGGAGTGAGAATGGAGATGAAAAATAATCTACTTAATGAAGACATCAATGATGGAGAAAAAGAGGCGGAGGATGCAGAGAGAAAGAGAGAAAGAGGCCAACCCCAAGATAAGCTGCAGTATGACGGAGAGGAACAACAAAATAGGAGACAGAAGTAGTTACATTGTGACAAGTTGCAGAGAGGAGAGAGAAACACTGCAGAAAATGAGGAAGACAGGTTTCACTGGAGGTGGCAGTCAGAAAGATTTCCAGTGAGAAAAAGGAGCACATGGAGGCTGTGAGTGACAGGGGGTGAATGGGGGGCTGTGGAGGGGGCTCAGAGCAGCCCAGGGCGCTGAGCGCTGGGGACACCTCAGACACACAGGTCTGGCTGCCCTGAGGTCCTGTCAACCACCCGTCCCCAGAAAAGCAGTTTCCACCTGGCACCTTCTGTCCACAGCTGAAACTCAAGGGAAATGTGGAGCTGAGATGGGAGACGGGGAAAAAGGATTCCAGAAACACCCTCACAACCAAGGAGCCAGGTTTCTGACACCACCTCCAGGAAGCCCTCCTAGCCCCCTGCTCAAATGCAGAGCTCCCTACAATCTATCCACTTGTTCATCTCCCCCTTGCTTTGCATTCATAGCTCCATAGACACATAATCAGAGCTACAATTCCCTATAGGCTCTTTTATTTGTGTTTTTCATGTGGGCGGGTATTGTTTCTTTTAATAACTTGTACATTCCTCTACTATTTCTGTTATATCTTCACAGTATCTGGTGCAGGGCTGCTGTTCTTTTGAGTATATACAGCACTCTCTCTATTCCTTCCTCTTTTAGCAATTTATACTTTAAAAAAAATTCTCATTCTTATTCAACTTTATGCCATTCTCCTGGCCATGTCTTCTATTAAAAATTCCCCTGGGCCGGCCAAGTGGTGCGGTGGTGAAGCGCTGGCTTGGGAAGCCAGCGGCCCAGGTTCGGGTCCCACATGTGAGGGCCAGTGACACTGCCCTCAAAAAAAAAAAAAATTCCCCTTCTACTTAACAGCTTCTTATACCGCCCCTTGGCCCTTCATGGGGGTGCTTATTATCTCGTGAAGGCAGAGCAGACGTTTTATTCCCATTTTATAGACGAGGGGACTGACCCTCAGAGGCTTGCCTAGAATACTTCACCTGCCAAAATATTAAAATACCTTGTACATGTTGTACCAACATATGGCACACGAATTGATTCTAGGTGGAATACTAAAGGTCATCTTTCATGTGATGAGTTAATGTATTTTGTTTTCATGTGTAAAGAAAAGGTAGGCTATTAAACTGGTGTTTGCAGACACATTAGTGCTTGCAGTATCTTAATTAAATAAAATAAGTGAGTTGGCTAGAGGATACATAGGAAGGAAACAAGAATAATAGAGGTGGTTCAAAGATATGGCAAAACGTGGAATCAGGTTCCGGAATGCCTGATGTTTGGGAAACGCTGCTTGGCATCAGCTCTGTACACAACAGCGCTCAGTCCGCGAGGTTTCATTGCCTGCCCACTGTCCAGATGAAGAGGAGGGAGTGCCAAGTGGAGTGACCTGTGTGCCACACATTCGTCTAGTGACCTCAAGCAAGGAGGGCCTCTGCTTCTTCAGGCCGCAGCTCTTCCATTTGTGCCAAGAGGACTCACTGCGGCTGTCCCCATGCAGGCACATAGCGACAGGGGGGTAATCTCCATCTACTGTGAGCAAAGCCAGGCAGAAGGGGGGGGGTGCTGGGGGAGGGGCGTGAGGGGTACACAGGAATCAGGGAAGACCAGTCCCGGCCCTCAGTGTCATAGGGAGGTGGAGGAGATGGATGGACGACCCAAAAAGAAACACAAACTAATACAAACTCTAACCTCAGGGCAGCTTGCACAGAGCTCCACTCCTGAATGGCAGTGCCAGGAGCCATGGATTGGGACAGAGGAGGTGTGCCTCACCTCCAGGAAGGTGCTCTGCCCCAGGCGAAGCAAGAATGGTAATTGGAAGAGAGGCCTCCTCCCTCATTCTCACACTGGCCTGTAAAGAATCCCCAAATTGAGGTTTCCCCGCTTCCCCTAGGGATGGATTCTTTGCTAGCCCCTCCCCCCATGGCTTTGTTTCCAAATTAACTGATGTCATCATTTCCTCCCATACTCAAGTCTCCCTCCCTTCCCCCTCAATCTTGGTTGAGCAGTTGCGACCTCACTGGCTGGCTTCTGATTGGAAAAGGGACACTGATTCTTAATTCCAGAGCAAAGGAGAAACAGGGCTGTCTGTGAAATTGTAGTGTGTTGTCTGTCCATACAGCCGGTCCCCCAGGCAGGAAAGAGGTGGGGAGTCAGAAGGGTGCTGTGCAAAGCCACTTTTTACCACCACCATCCAGCAGCAATTTTGCAAGAGACCAAACTGCCTAGTGCCTACTGCAACTTCTTTCTCCCCCTGGCTCTCTGCTGAGATAACAGATTTCCTGGAAAGGGGAGTTAGGGCGATGAAGTATGCGGGACACAGGGGAGTGAGAGGCCTGGGGAGGAGGGGTGTCTATGTGCTCAGCTGGACACATAGATCCTGGAGCCTGCATTGCAACACCCCTCTGCAGTGGACTTGGGCTTCACCTGTAGGGAGGGTTCAGCTTTTTTTGTTATTGGGACTTTGGGGGAGCCTGGTGCCCTTGGGGAGCAGAAGGCAAGATGAGCCAGTGAGCTTGCCCATTTCACATTGTCAGGGCTTTGCAAAAGCTGGCTGGGTCCCTTCCTATCCTTTATTTGTTTGTCTTTGCCTGCTTCTCAGTGGCCTCGCTCAAGGGGGGTGAGGGGGTGGGGGGATAGGGAGATGAGATAATTGTAGGGGCCTGAACAAGTTTGCTCAGACAGTATTGTGTGGCTGAGACCCATTGAACAAGCAAGAAAAAGAGAGAGAGACCCCCTGGGAAGAGAGGGGGGAGGAAGGAAAACCAAGTACAGCGATTCTAAAAGTGAACTAAGAGTGAATGTGTAGACTCAAAACCCAGACTCTGCTAGCATTGAGAGGGGCCGGAGGTGGCAATTGTGAGCAGTCTGTCCCCCATTTAAGGCCAGGTTGTGGGGGCAGCAGGGGTTTCCTGGGAGGGGCGGGGCGCCTGCAGACCCATTTGGGATTAAGAAATCCACTGTGTTTCAGGAGCTTCCCTCACCAGAATAAGATGGGCTGTTGTTTGCCAGGGACTGAAAGGTTTATTTAACAATTCCAGATAGAGTATCGCCAAACAGATGTAGTCTTGTTCCTAGAAAGAAAAGCTGCAGCAGGAAGGAGGGAGTGGGCCAGGCCCATCTAATGGAGGCAGCACCCGGCTCAGGGTTTTCCACAGATGCTGCACCCTGCGTGAAAACTTTTCAGGGAAGTCAGCTCTGTCCCGCTCTGATCCCTAGCATCTGCCTGGCATCCTTGTGCCTGGAGCCTCAGGGAGCACCTGGCACAGCTCTGTGTCTTGTCCTAGTTGACCAGGAGGCTCTGCTGGTGTCTGGCCAAATGCCAGATTGAGACTCTCTCCCGGTGACATTGGGGACCCGGATACCTCACCATGGGATTCTGGGAGGGAGTGGGGACAGAGAGGGAAGCTGTGGGAACTAGGACACTGGTAAAGAACCTGACATTTAAGGAGCTGGCCTTTCCAACAGGAATCCAATTGCTCCCTTGAGGCCCCAGTGCAGGGATCAGCACGCTGCTAGCCTCCCTCGATTGTCATAAATAGTTACTGGATCATAGCCATGCTCGTTGGTTTGAGCATCGACCTTGGCTGCTTTGGGGCTGTAATGGCAGAGTTGAGTAGTTGTGACAGAGACCACAGGAAGCTCACAGCATCTAAAATATCTGCCGTAGGGTCTGATCTAGAGAATTCCAGGGGAGGGATGTTTTGCTTAACACCGCTCCTTTAGATGCAGTGGGTCCCAAGGTTTTGAACCCATCAGATTTCTACCACATCTCGACCTCAACAACCTTTCAAAAGGGGAGGAAAAACATGTAATATGTTTAATGAGTAGCACTTCTACCCAAGGCTTGGAGTTCTGCACGGGTCTTTGTAACACTGAGCCTCAGAGGCTGGGCGGGAGTGGGTGACTCAGTGGAGGGAAAAGTGTTGATTCATTTCATTCCTACCAGCCTGCCTCTGGAGAACAGCCGTGGTTCCCATGCTCCCCAGGGAATGGCCAGCAGTTGAGAAGTGGTGACCTGGCTTACATACAGTTGTTCTCCACAGTATCTCCTGATATCTCCTGTCCCACTTGCCACTTCCCTATCCCCTTGAAGATGGGCTGACCTGGTGACGGTTAGCCAGCAGAATACTGGGGAAGTGATGTTGTGCCAAGACGCCTTGCAACGTCCACCTGGCTTCCTGGAACACTCACTCTTGGGGTGCTGCTTTTCAAAACGCACTGCCATGCTCTGAGAAGCCTGAGCCACGTGGAAGAGCCGTAGGTAGGTGCTACTCAGCTGCCAGCCAGCAGCCTGCCTCAACTGCTGGCCAAGTGAGTGAGTAATGCTCTTGGATGTCAAGCTTAGTCAGGTCTTCAGGGCACCAAAGTCCCTGTCTACAATGAACACCACCCAGCTGAGCTCCGTCAGGCCACAGAAGAACGAGATATGATACGGATGGTTGTTTTGAGACTTAAGCTTTGGGATGGTTTGTTACCCATCGAGAGGTGACTAGAACAAAGGCAATGAATGACAGTATGGGCCATGAGGGACATGGGGGACAACCATAGCCACACACCTGGAAGTTAACAGCAGATCTGGAATTAGAGCTCTGCTTTCTTGGCACTCTGTGGTAATGGAAAGGTGAGGGTTTGACATCTGGCTCTATTATATGAGGTCGGACAATTAAGTTCACGAACTCATCCTAGAAAAAATGCGACACACCTCATTGCTGAGTATCCCTATGCTCACCTTTGAAGTACTCCCCTTGGGAAGCTATGCACTGATGCCAGTGCCTAGTTCACCCTTCAAAGCAATTTTGGAACTCTTTTTTCTGGAATGGCCATCAGAGCTGTCATTGTATTACCCTTGATGTCCTGAATGTCATCAAAATGTTTTCCTTTCAATATTTCCTTTATCTTCGGGTAAAGAGTCATTGGGGGCCAGATCAGGTGAGGAGGGAGGGTGTTCCAATACAGTTTTTTGTTGACTGGCTAGAAACACCCTCACAGACAGTGCCGTGTGAGCTGGTACATTGTCATGATGCAAGAGCCATGAGTTGTTGGTGAAAAGTTCAGGTCATCTAACTTTTTCACACAGCCTTTTCAGCACTTCCTGATAGTAAACTTGTTTAACTTTGTCCAGTGGGTACAAATGCATAATGAATAATCCCTCTGACATGGAAAAAGCTTAGCAACATCGTTGCAATAAGTTCACCCACTTAATTGTCAGGCCTTGTATATTAGTGGGTGACTGTGGATAGGTCACTTAACCTTTCTGGCCTCATTTGATACTTATGAGAACTACATGAAATAACACTTGTGAAAGTGCTTGCACAGACTTACTGCTCTTGATTTTGTTCCATTTTTCCTCGTTATCACGGTCCTTGGTTGCCTGTGCCTTTGGCCATCAGGTCACCGGACCCCCTAGTTACAGCAGGGAGATGTTCTGGGCCCCTGTGGCCAGTTCCACCCATTCTGCCAGGCCTGTGAGGGCCGCTGTGCTCTGATGTGATCCGTATCTTTCTTGTTACCTTTCAGTGTACTTCCTAGTTATCCCCTTTCTGCCTCACCGCATGCCTGGGAACCACTCCCACCCCTTCCCACCCAGCTTGAAGTCTTCCTCCTGCAAACGTGTTCCCAGGTTTATAAGAGGAGGGGCTCTATGTGGTGCTTTCCTGACCTCACACTGAGGAACGCAGCCTCATGCCCTGCGCCTGCGCTGGGCCCAAGGACATGGGCCCTCTTCACGAGTGCCAGGTAAGAATAATGGCGTGACTATCTATTGTTGAGCACTGCGTGTGGGGCAGTGTGCTAAGGACTTCACCTCGATTTTTCATTCACTCTTTGCA
Source organism: Aselliscus stoliczkanus (assembly GCA_033961575.1). Lineage (NCBI taxonomy): Eukaryota > Metazoa > Chordata > Mammalia > Chiroptera > Hipposideridae > Aselliscus > Aselliscus stoliczkanus. Next base: position 158,805,451 of record CM066731.1, read on the forward strand.
GCAAAAATAGGTACCATTGGGGTGGTCCATTAGCTTAGTTGGTTAGAGCACAGTGCTCATAACACTAAGGTGGCTGGTTAGGCCCCACATGGGCCACTGAGCTGCGCCTTCCACAACTAGACTGAAACAACTACTTGACTTGGAGCTGATGGGTCCTGGAAAAACACACTGTTCCCCAATAAAAATACAAATATAGGCACCATTGTTACCATCCCCTTATTACAAATGAGGAAACTGAAGCTCAGAGAGAAGAAGTATCTTGCCACAAATGACATGGCCAATGAGTGGAGGAGTTGGACTTGAATCCAGACAGCTGGCTGCCATCAGCTTCCTCCTCCCCTGGCCTCCAGTGCTCACGTTTCTCATTCTGATTCTTTTCTTTTGTGTCCTTTCCATTTGGTCACTTTAGAGTCATCCAACCAAATTCAGTAACTTCTAGGGAGCAGGGTCATACGAAACCCTAAGCGAGTGTCTGGGAAGAGGTATTTAGTCAAGATGTACTGAAGACAAAGATGATGATGTATCAAGCTGCTGGTCTGACACACGAGGCTTTTACAAGAAGTCACCAGAGGGCCGGGCAGGTGGCGCAGAGGTTAAGCACTGGCTTGGGAAGCCAGCGGCCCCAGTTTGAGTCCCACATATGAAGGCCAGTGACACTGCCCTCAAAAGAAAAAAAAAAAAAAAAAGAAGTCACCACAAAGCCTGTAGCTCTTAGCTACTTACCCCAGAGCTCATTTTTCATCTTTTCCCCAGGGATACTCCTCGGATTTTCCTTCTGGGATTTCCAACCAAGGAACTGGATCAGAAAAGCCAGAGGTTCTCATGCTGGTGAATTTGCTTCAGGGTTCACCCAGAAGGATGGATAGAGCACAGGGGATACTTCCTCTGCTCTGAGCAACACTCTTATTCTCTTTCTGCCTCTTCCCTTCTTTCTGAAATGTCAACAAAACTAAAACAAAAACTTCCATAACAAGTTTTAGGTGTTTAATCATGTTCCATGGGCATGATATTATATAACATTATATGACATGATTCCCTTTTAAAATTCCTCGTATTCTGTCATTAAAAAGGTGCTCACCTTTGTGAGTCATCAAGATACTAAGAAAATGTAACCACAATAAGATACAAGTACATATCCACCAAAATGGGTATATTGGAAAAGGATGGAAAATGTGTTGGCAAGAATGGAGAGTAAGTGGAATCCTCTTGGGGGTTCAGAATTCGTTGCCCCAACATGTGCCTCTGTGGTATATGGATTATTTGGAGCTAAATCTTTGGGCCCAAGAGAAACTTCTGCCACCTCCCCTATCCCACACCCGCTGCTGCTTAACTACCTAGAAGAATTTAGATTAGGGGCCTCGTCCATAATGAGTTATTACCAGAAATAACTTTTTATGAACTATCTATAGGGCAGGGCAAACATCTAATTACTGAACATCTGTTTGTTTGTTTTTTGTCGTTCTGTGAAATACCCCATTTTAATTATTTGACCAGTCCAAAGAACCAGAGGAGGGAAAGGGGACATTGCCCCCACTCTCACACCTCATATATTGTGATAAGAGTATAGATTTATACATCTACTTGGCAAAACTTTCTGGCTGTAGCTACTAAAGCTGAACACATAATATACTCCATGACTTAGGCATGCCACATCCAGGTATAGACTTAACAGAAGCGTGTGCACAGGGTCCACAAATGATTTGTTCTGGAAAGTTCACAGCAGCTCTGTTCATAAGAATCAAAAACTGGAAACGATCCAAATACCCATCAACAGTAGAATGGATAGACTCTGGCTGAGTCTTACCATGGAATGCTACCGAACAACGAGAAGGAACCAATAACTACACGCAAGAGTATGGACGAATTTCACAAGCATAATGTTGAACAAAAGAAGCCAGAGAGAAGAAGGCTGCATATTGTATGTTCTCATTTATATGGAATGCAAAAACAGGCAAAAAAACTTATCCATGGTAGTAGAAGTCAGAATCCTGGTTGCCCATGGAGGGGGCAGATAATGATTGGAAGTGAGCAGAAAAGGGGCTTCCAAGCAGTTACTGTTCTCTTTCTGGGAACTGGTTATGTGGGATGACCCATTGTGAACACATATCAAGTTTATGACATGTACTTTTTTTTTTTTTTTAAAGGAGGGCGCAGCTCACAGTGGCTCATGTGGGGATCGAACTGGCAACCTTGGTGTTATTAGCACAATGCTCTAACCAACTGAGCTAACCAGCCACCCCATGACATGTATGTTTTTGCATGTATGTTACATTTCAGTATGATGATTTTAAAGATATTCCTCTCCTGATGACTTAATGTAGACAATCTCAGCTTGGGTCTGTCTTGCCCTGCTACTTTTCTTCGAATGGATCATTTTGTTAACCAGGGAGTGTGCCAGGCACCCAGGCTTTAGTAAGCAACAGTATCCAGCTCGAAGTGAATAACATTGTTTTGTTTCATTGTGTTTATTTTTATGGTTGCTATCTACATATGACCATCCATACAGGTTTTCCACTTATGGTAGTGATATACAGTTTCTTTTAAAAATAGCTTTCAGTTAAAAAGAAAACAAAAGTTAATTGACTTCCATTAAAAAAAAATGTTGTGTAAACAATAGTACAGGTGGTACTTAGTTACAGTAAACTTTGAGAGGGTGGAGTTGGTGAAGCACTTTTCAAATGGAAAAAGGCAAAGGATTAGGGGGAGGGAAGAAAACCAGTTTCAGCCTGTCCCCATCTCTCCACAGGAGTCCTCACTGCCTGGCACAGATAGTCTCTCAAGCCTAAGGACATATCCTTCACAGAGGACTCATGAGAAATGTCAAGTGAAGTATGTTCCAGGGACAGTGGGCAAAGCAGGGCCTAGGAGCAGAGAACCTGGGTTCATCAACAAATATTTATCTAGCCTCTGTGTTCCAGGCAGTGTTCCAGGCTCTGGTCCTGCAGTAATGAGCAAAATGGAGCACCCACACTCCCCTTCTCTAGGCTTCAGCTGATGGAGGATGTTCTGTGACTGAAGGCTTTCTGGAATAGGGCTCTGAACCTCATGATGGATAGGAAAGGACTTAAAAATACGGGGCTGTTGTTGTTGGTGGTGGTGGTGCCAGGGCAGAATTGACTATTAACCAGGGAACTAGGAGAAAATAATTGGGGAGTGGTCTTCAGACTCATTAGGATGAGAAATCTCATTGAACACTTGACATTGGTCAAGTTAGCCTCACTTTGCCTGCTCATCTCCAGAGATCAAGAACTTTAAACAAAGGTGGAAGGAGAATGAATCTCAAAAAGTGAGTAGCTGAATGAATGACAAAATGCATCTCCTGTCCCCTCAATACATTCATCACAACCTTTCATCCCTAGCAGCTGGGCATTGCAATGGAGACTGAGAATAAGGGGCCCTGCTGGGAGTTTTTTAGAGATGGTACTTTAATTCATTCACCCAGCCATTCATTCATTCAACACATTTGTTGAGTACCTACTAGGTGCCAGACATGACATTTGAGACTCATGCTGTCTCCAATTTGGTAGCCACTAGCCACATGTGGCCATGGAGAATTTGAATTTTGGCTAGTACAAATTGAAATGTGCTGTCAGCACAAAATACACATCAGAGCTTGAGGACTTATTTAGTATTAAAAAAGGAATATTAAATCTCAGCAATAATGTTTAATATTCATTGCACATTGAAATGATAATTTGAATATGTGGGGTTAAATAAAGTATATTATTAAAATGGGTTCCATCGATTTCTTTTTACGATATTTTAATGAAAACTGAAAATTGCCCACGTGGCTTTTTGTGGTCTGCATTGGATTTCCACTGGTCAGTGTCATCATGGACACTGTTCTTATTCTGAAGGGGCTCAGACTCTAGGGGGTGAGACCAGCAGAAACAAATGTTACCAGGTAGGCAACAGAGGCCAGGGCCCTCCAGTGAGGAGTGACCAGCAACCTCCCCATGCCTGTCCCTTTTGACTGCTGTCATATCTGCACTAGACACAGTTCCACAGATTTCCAGAAGACCAGCTCTGCCTATTCACTCCTCTATTCAAACATGGACGCTATGCTCCTCTGCCTGCCAAATAAAGCCAAACCCCCACACAAGTCAACTGGATTTCCTGCCAGTCTCTCCCCACCCCCTCAGCCTTTCCTCCAAGCATTCTGCTGGCCAAAGTGGTCTTCCTTTGTCCAACCTCACTTTCCCATTTCTGTGTCCTTGCCTTGGCTGGTCTCTGCTTGGGGTGCCCTTGCTACCCCTATATTTCCCCTGGTGGACTTCCAAGCTTCAATGTCAAGTCTGACTTACCCATGAAACCCTCGCCACGTCTCCATCTAAATATTTCTCCTCCTCAAAGCCTCTGACAACCAGTTCTTTGTTCATCTTACTAAACTCTGCCTCATAATATTGTTCATTTCTTAAGATCAGGAACTTGCCTTGCTGGGCATCTAGCTCATCTTCAGAGGTAAGTAGTTATTGAGCTGAATCAAATGGTTCTGAGTCCTAAAGGTAGAAAGAAGTGGAGTGGAGGGTGCACGAAAGGGTGGAATGGTGGCACAGTAATGCACGGCTTAACGATGGGGGTACATTCAGAGAAATGCATCATGAGGTGATTTCTTCACTGTGGGAACATCATAGAGTGCACTTAATGTTTTTCTCCTGGGCGACAAGTCTGTGCAGCATGTTACTGTGTAAAACAACATGAGATGTAATCAAGCACAAGAGAAAATGATGCAGTTAAGATACTGGGTAAGTACAAGATGGATGAGGTTGCTGTCAGCCCAACACCACATACTGCTTTACAGTACACTCTAAAATAATGATAAGAGGTACAGCATAGTAAATACGTAAACCAGTCACATAGTTGTTTATCACCATTGTCACGTATCATGTACTGTACAGAATTGTATGTGCTATGCTTCTCTCCAACGGGCAGTACAGCTGTGCTTACGCTGGCATCACCACAAACATTTGAGTCATGTTTGGGCTATGACATTACGATGGCTATGAAGTTACTAGGTGATAGGAATGTTTCAGCTCTATTGTAATCTTATGGGACCATCTTCATCCATGCAGTTCCTTGTCCACAGAGACATCCTTATGTGGTGCATGGCTGTATTGAGAAATTACACCTGGGCTGAAGACAGCTTAATCGTCCATCCCTCACCATAAAAATTTCTCTGATAAGGGTCTTTGTTAGGGTCACAACCCAGGGAGGTGGGTAATAATTAAGGCAAGTCCAGCCTGGAATGCTGAAGGGTTGGGGACAGCGTGGGCAGGACTCAGTACACCAAACAGAACAATGAAGGGAGGCCATTCTGGTCATCTGCATTATTGGAGAGAGCTATAGATGCCCTTGCTCCAGGGTGTTCTCATATACCTGGAGGGCTGATCTGACCTCTCCAAACCCCCTGAAGCCGGGATTTCTCCTGCAGCGAATGCCTCCAGATCTGCGTGTAAGGGGCCCAGGTCGCTAAGCGCTAAGCGATTACTTTTTTGGGGTGGCAGGGAGAGGCGCGGAGTTGGCAGAGAGGAAAGGAGCAGTTTGTGTGTCCAGAAATTGCATTTCTGGTACTTACATGTCACCAGATGCTTGCAGGCTTGGGAAACTGCAGTGGTCACTAACGGGAGGGGGGCGGCTGTTCAGGCTAGGCTGGTCTAGAGGACCTGAACCTCCTCAGGGCTGAGTGTCCCAAGCAACGTGTGTGTATGGGAGGGGGAGCGGGAGTAGGGTGGTTGGAAACGGCGGTTGGACGGAGTCAGAGTGAAATCTACCTGAAGGTGAAGAGCATGTCTTTTCTCCTTTGCATTCGCCCAGCAGTGAGTCCAGTGCCGGCCACATGGGAAGCGCTCAAACTAAGTCCTTGCGAACTGAACCGAAAACAGGAGACAAAAGCACCCATTCTTCGCTCCTGCGCCCATCCTACTCAAGCCCCCAAGCGATTCTTATTCTTCAGGAGTCAGGGACCCCGGGGTAGAAGGGTGTGGAGGGACAGAAGCCAGGGGTGGTAGCAGACCTGCAGCGCAAGTGACGAAGTGGGGGTGGGCGAGTGGGCGTGCGCGCACGCACAAGCCGGCGCTGGGGAGCGTCAGGGGAAGGGGGTGGTCTCCAAAAGGGGGAGGGGAGAAGGCAGGGGGCGGGGAGAAGCAGGGCTCTTTAGGACTCGGCCGCCGCCGCCGGGGAGGAGGCGGCTCCCGTGCTCTCAGGGCCGCGCCACCTGCCCACTTGCTCGCTGCAGTCGCGCTCACCGTCGCCAACATGCTGCCGAGACGGGGTGGCCCCGCGCTGCCGCTGCTCCTGCCGCCGCTGCTGCTGCTGCTGCTGGGCGCCGACGTGCGCGCCGAGGTGCTGTTCCGCTGCCCGCCCTGCACGCCCGAGCGCCTGGCCGCCTGCGGGACCCCGCCAGCTGTGTCCGGAGCGCCGTGCGCCGAGCTGGTCCGGGAGCCGGGCTGCGGCTGCTGCTCTGTGTGCGCCCGACTGGAGGGCGAGGCGTGCGGCGTCTACACCCCGCGCTGCGCCCAGGGGCTGCGCTGCTACCCCCACCCGGATTCCGAGCTGCCGCTGCAGGCGTTGGTCCTGGGCGCCGGCACTTGCGAGAAGCGCCGTGACGCCGAGTACGGCGCCAGCCGCGAGCAGGTTGCAGGTAACGCACAGGCTGGGACGATTAGTTGGGAGCAACTTGGCAGCCGGGGGTTGGGCGGGCGGCCCTTCAGCGGGGAAGGAGAGTGCAGCGGGCCCTGGGAACGTGTCGGCGGAGGTAGAGGGGAGCCCTTGACCAGCTCCCCGCGGACTGTTGGGAGGGGAGCCCGAAAGTCAGGCCCCGGGAGGTACTGGAGTTAGAGCCTGCGGAGGAGCCTTGCTGTTAATTTGCGCGGATAACTGGGGGAAGGAAAGGCGCCCTGGGATCATGATTTTCCCGGGTGGAACGTGCCCTGACTTCTATTTGGGAAGGGGGGTTGCTGAGGACGAGGGGGTTGGTCAGATATGTGGGTGTAAGAACCCAGGGGTCCTGGGAAGGTCCTGGTGGGAGACGCCCCTGGGGGCGGAGGGGGCGGGTGCCGGTGACCCAGAGGACTGCTGGGGAGCGAGGGGCGTTAGGAGAAGGCTGCGGCGCGTGGAAGGACCCTCCCTGCCACAGGGATTGTGCGGTGGGAAGAAAGGACTTGTCGGCACTTGGCGGGGTGGGTTGCTTAGGGGCAAAAATAAAACCGGACGCTGCTGTTTTACATAGAGAACGAAGAAAGCTCTTGCTACTATGTAGAAAAATAAAAGAGGGGCCTTTGGGAGGTGACAAAAAGACCCTAGCAGCTGAGTCGGTGTAACTTAAGCCCGGTCGTCGGCTGCCGTCCCGGGCTGGGGGCCGCGGTGCTGCTCAGTTTCGTGCCTGGGCCCCGGGGCGGAAGCTGGAGGTGCCCGGGCGACGCTCGCAGCTCCTCTTACGGAGCGCGGCGCCCCTTCCCCTCCCCCGTCTCAATGTGATGGAATGGGGACCCTGAGATTTCTTTGTAAGGGGCCCTCATCCTCCCCAAAAAAGTTTTTTTGAGGGACACAACGAAAGTATAAGGATCTCACTTTTTTGGTTTTGTTTGTATGTGTTTAACATTACAAAAGCCGCCCGCCCCAGTGGTCTGGAGGAAGCTGTAATTATTTTCTTTCTTCTTGGAGACAGTGGTAAAATGTGTCCACTGCCTACTGCTGTTTAAAAAGCAAGGGAGTCTAACCAAGTTTCTCCAAGTTGGGGCGGGGGTGGGGGGTGGGAAGAAAGTGAGAAAGAGAAAAGGAAGGAAGGCAGGGAGGGAGGGAAGGAGGGAGGGAGGAAGGAAGAAAGGAAAAGAAAGGAAAAAAAGGGAAAACGTTCCTGCGTGCTTCTCAGCTTCTGCGGTGGCCGTACTGCTGCCCTCTCCCCCAGGGACTCCCCGCCCCCTTTCCTAGCCTGCTATTTTTCCCCCCCCCTGTTCTAGAGAATAGAATAGGGGTAAGAGTGGAAATCTTTTTCAACTTCTCTGGCACCTTTTGACTGAGTGCAGAGCAAGTTAGGGCTTCCTCCGTGCAGAACCCCTGGTCCCTTTCTTCTCCCTATGGCTTGCTTCCCTTCCCAGCCTGTCTCCAAGTTAACCCTTCCCTCCTGCTTCTCCTAGAAAGTAATCATAAAAGGAAAAAGACTCCGCAAAGGCCCTTGCGCGGCGGGAGCCTGTCCCCAGTGCCGCGTTCCTACACCATCATCCCCTCGCACCCCGTGGTCCACTGTGCTTCTCTGAGCTGAACTCTGACAAGCTAAACATCGTCCTCAGCAGGGTGAACTTTTCAAAAGGCCTCCAAGCTCATAGAAGCCTTTGGATTTTGACTTTGAAAAAAGTGCGTGGTACATGTCCTTCCCTGCTCTTTGTACTTCTCACTCTCAACCCCAAAACCAGCTCTCCTGTTTCCCAAACCCTGAAAGCAGGTTAGGGTCTCCCGAAGGGAACAGATGGAGAGATTGCTCATTCACTCCTCCCTGGAGCCTGAAGGGGGCGTTGTGGGGCGAGGGGAGCCCGGGAACAGTGGGGGGAGTTCATGGGAAGAATGTCAGTGTGGATTTTCTGCCTAGTTATGGGACTCCTTTCCACCAGTAGTTCCCGCTGCCTCATTAGCCCTCTCCTCCCAAAGCCCAGACAGATGCTTCCACATTTTTCTCTTGTGCTCCAGACTGAAGAGGGGATTGGAAGGTGGGGATTGGGGCTGGAAGCTCAATGTGGAAGCCAGGAAAGAAGTAACCAAGAGCAAGGTGCCTCAGGCACCAGTAGGGCTGGGGGGAAGGGGGCGTTGTGGGGAGAAGCCTGGGCTTGCAGAGATGCTGGGAAGAAAGAGGGGCAAGTTTCCAGGCTTCTGTGTCGAAGAGGGTCTTGGGCTGGGGTAGGGAGGGGGCACCCATGGAGAGGGGCTAGGGTCTGAGTTGTGTGGGCGGCAGGGACCACGCATGGCCCAGGGGAGACCTTAGCACTGAATGCTGCTCTCCATCTCCCATCCCTTCTCCTCCCCCCTCCGAAGAGTGAGCCTCCCCCTATCCCAGCCTGCATTCCTCTTTGAGCAGGTTGCTTTTGAGAATTTTAAACATACCCACTCATTTCGAGGCAGCAAACCCCAGCAGTTCCGGCTTTGCTGTTAGCTCTTTTGTCTTTGTTCCCAGGACTCAGGGGCTGTGTCGCTGGCTTCCTGGGGATGGCTGGGACGCAGGGGGTGGGGCGGGGGGTGGGTACTTCAGTCGGTGCTGAGCCTGCACCCCTTGGGGGTGATGGGCTGGGACTTGGTTCAAAGAAACCCTAGAGTCAGACTGGGGGATTGGAGTAGGTGAAGAAAAATGGGAGGGTGACACTGGGATCTTCAAGAAAGTCTGGACCTTAAAAGTGCGTGGCTGTGTTTGGTGGTGCACTGGGCAGAAGTGCCTAGAAAAGTTGGGGAAGAGGAGGTTGGGCCAGGTCGGGTACTTTCAGAATTCACGGCCTCCCTCAGCATCTCCCTGCCTCCTTTCCTGCAGGGATTATACTGAGGGGCGGAGCTGCCCAAGTGGCTGTCTGGCCCGCTTTACATATAAAGGTGCTATAGAAATGTGCAGTTATTCAAAGTCCCAGGGCAGGCAGGCAGACAGACAGACAGGAGGCAGACAGGCAGACTGGCTGGCCGGCCAGCCGGCGGGCTGGGGAGGCTTTGCATGTGCATTTGCTCCGGGAGGATAAAGGGGGGCAGAGGCGAACGCTGATTTACAGTGGTTCAGTGCAGTTTCAAAAAAAGGGGGAGAAAAGCAATAGGACTTCTGGCTCCAAGCACTGCTTTGCATCTTGTCTTGCATAAATTTGCATACTGAGCTCAGAGTCGGAAAATAGACTTGGGGAATGAGTGGGACCCACTGTCACTGATGGCTAACGCCACTACCTTCCATCCCCCTCCCCCCTTCTGGACAGAACATGCACAGCTAGCTGTGCTAAGCCGCTTCCTGAGTCACCACCGCATTGGAAGGCGGAGATGGGGGAGCTGAGGGCTGCTGCCTGGCTATGGGGACCAAGCAGGGTGTGGCTCTGTGCACCCTGGCCTTGGCTGGACTGGTCCTAAACCAGCTAGGCAGGCATTCGCCTCAGGGCACCATTGTGCTGGAAGGCTGGGATTTGAGGACGTCACAGAACTCCAGAGTATTGGCCTGTAGTTTCCCTACCCACCTTCCACCTGTGTCAAATGTTCACCCAAGACAGGTTCCCTTTGTGTGGTGAATGATCCCATCCATTTCTTTGAAGAGATCCTTGAGGAAGCTTTCAGAAAGAAAGCAAATCCTGTACAACAATGTCTGAAGATCTCACAGAAACAAAAACAGGGCTGAGGATTCTGAATTAGAAGAGGTGGTGGAGTCTAGAGGAAAAGAAAAACATGTCTGTTATGGCATGAGGGGTCCATCCATGCAGTGGTTCTTGGCCAAATCAGCTATTGAGTTTCCTGGCAGGCAAAGGGAAAAGGGAGGCTGATAGGGTTCTCGCTGTTAGCTTACCTTAGCATTGAGCTTTCAAACACAATTTTCAGTCACATTAGTCCTTTAGATTAGCGGGCTTCATGGAAATTAGTCCTGTGAAGATACCCGTGGGTTGTCTGAGAGCAGGAGCGTTTTCAGGTACCGGTGTTAGACATTTAAAGGCTTACTTTGAGAGATTCACTTCTCTCCAGCCCAGTTGTCAGGTTAGCTTCTAGTTGGTCCTCCGATTAGCTGTTCTCTACTGTAGAAAATGGTGTGATGGCTAAGTTTTGATATGAGGAAGTTCTGAAAATTCTTGGCGCTAATAAAATGAAGAATCAGAGCTGTTTCCTAAACTTGACCGCGTGCGCATGTGTTTGTGTGTGTATGTGTGTGTGTGTGGTGGGGGTTGGGGGCAGGGCAGGGGCTACTAGGAGGAAGGAGGGAGGAACAGAAGCTCACGAGTATGCCCACATTTGGTTTTGTTGTTCGCTGTCTTCACGTTCTACAATACTGTACAAAAAGAAAAAAAGGATCTCGGTTATTATTTTTAAAGAGATTCTATGTCTAGGGACTGCATTTAGCTTCCACCTCTTGTCTGTGTTCCCAGTTGCCCCTTTCCTGCCCTGTGTTCTCCATGCTGTTTTCTCCTGTCCCATGCCTTGCCCACTGTGGCCTGGTCTCGGACACCCGGTCGGTCGCTAAGTAGGCGGACAGGGCTCAAGAAAATGACGTGGAAAATATGTTGGCCCCAGCCTTCCTCAGGGATCCAATTAGAGGGAAACCACATAGGTGACCCGGGACTGGAATGTTTGAGTCAAGTCTAATCCTTAAATGAGGTGGGTGGTAGGCCTGCAGTATAGGGGCTGGGCTTTGGGGGTGGGGAAATAGCCATTTCCTTCTAGGACGGTTCCTGCTTCAGCTGTTCCTGCTGAGGCCAAGGTGCAGAGGAGCGAAGTTACACTTTCAGTTCGCCAGGGAAACCGGTGGTCCGGTCGGCAGATGTCCTAGGCCCCTCTGCTTCTTCTTGCTGTCACTGGCCAGCGTTTTGCTGAAGTGTCAGGCAGCTGCCAGGAGATCAGCCTTCTTCCCATCTGTTCTTATCCTGTTAGGAACTGACTTTGCCTGCTTTGTCTTCTGTCTCCGGCAGCCCTGCAAGGGAGGTTTTTGGACTCGGGCTTAGTCAGGGGCACCTTAGTAGCTAAATGATAGGATGAGAAAGTAACCTAGCTACCCTTCCTCTGGCCAAGCAAGGGAGTGGAACTGTTGGCAGGAAAAGCCTTTGACCCTATCAGCCAGGAGGTTTGGTCCTGGACACCTGCCATGTGCAGGTGACGTCCTGGTGTCTATTCATCACTGCTGTGTTCAGTTATTCACGTTCCCTCTCCTCCTCTGGGATGAAAACGGAAGTGGCCAGCATGCAGCGGGCAGGAGAGACAAAAGGGTCCCAGGTGGGCTGATTTCTGGGGAAGAAAGCTGATGGGCATGAAGGGAGTGAGAAGAGGCGATGGTGAAAGCCTTGCTGTCAATTGGCCTGGGCTTCAATGCACACCTGTCTCTGAGAACCTGAGCGATGATGGGCAAGGGCTTTCCCCATTTGTGAAATGGGGAGGATCAATTGTGTGTCTTAAGTGGGGTGCGTGTGAGGGCGACTGTGGTAGTGGAAAGTGTCTGGCACATAGTAGGTTAGTTAGCTGCTTTGGTCTTGGCAAGAGATATCTCCTTGCTGATGCTTAAGTAGCCAGCCTTTAAAATGAGGGCCAGACGGGCTGTGTCAGGCTGGTCACGCATCTCTAAGGTTTTACCACAGTGTGTAGGGGCCTTATCAGAGATATTCTCTATGAGCCTCGGTTTCCTATCTGTACATCAGGAATTGATAGAACCAGCCCAATAGGGCTGCTCCTGCATATATGTGTGTGTAAAGATAGATAATACATATAAAATTTAATCTCTTGGTTTTTTGTTTTTGTTTTTTTTGTAATGAGTCACTTAATTTTATTTCTTCACCTACAAAATGGAAATATCCATACCTCTGACCTACTTTCACAGACAGTAATGAAGCCCTTTGTAGAAAGGGTAATGAAACTATTTTAAATGCAGCATAAACCCAATTGACAAGAAACAATGGTTTGAGGTCAACCGGCTTGCACTGTTTATGGATGAGTTAGGCCGTGCTCTTTGGGGCCCATGATCTAATGTCTGGGACTGGCTGTTCCTGGTATGGGAGCCTCACTCTGTAATGCCCAGATTGGGGGCAGAAGGACTATGGGGGGCAGAGGTGGCCCCAGAATTTGGACACTGGGCACTTGTGCTGGCCTTGCTGCTCACAAACAGGCGGCACAGGGCTGAGTCCTTCCTTCACCTGCCGGCCAACCTGTAGGACCCAGACCTCCAGCTACCTGTGCTCGGAGGACTGGAGGATCTGTGAGGCCACAGCTCGGGTGGGATGCTCCCTCCTGTATGAATGTCCCTGATGGAAACCTGTAAAGATCCAGGCTTTTGATCAGTGGGGTCAAGCACATCTGAATCGGTCCTGACACACTTAGGACATGGGGCATGTGTGAGGGGTGCAGTTGTTGAGTTGTCAAAGTCAGCAAAGACCCCCTGGTGCCCATTTCCTGCCACAGGAAAATGGGCTTTCAGATCCATCCTGTCCGAGCCAAGGGTGCCAGAAAGTTGAACGTGATCCTGGCAAAGAAACTGGATGTTCCAACCAAAAAAGTGACGTTTCCATACTACCAGTCTCCAGAGTTTACCTCACTCTGAGGGAGGACCAGCATCGCATTTCACAGGGGGTTGAAGGATCTCACCGGGGGACGCTTGTGTGTGGGGGGTATTCTGGGAGGGGATGCTGGGCGCTGGCATTCTTCCTAATGTCTGATTCCCACTGTGGTCCCAGAAAGTCCTTGGTGTGACAGCCTGTCTGGGCACAATGATGCCTGTTCTCAGGCTCCCTGATGGAGGTGAGACCTCAGGAAGCAGAGATGTATGCTTGAACCTTGAGGGGTCAGCGTTTGCTTGTGGTGAGGTGCAGGACGGTAGGGACAAAGCACAGTATTTGCCACTGGGAATCTGGGATGGCTAGTCCCCTTAGACTCTGGGCCTTCATGGTGTGTGTGTTGGGGAGGGAAAGCCCACTTTACAGGTGGGTAATCGGTCCAGAGAAATTTCTTAGCTTTCAGGTTCCAGAGAAACTGCCCCCACTCGCACCTCATCCCCACAATGAGTAGAGTGCATGAGCTATAGGAGATCTTTTTTTCTACGGGCAAATGGACCATCCCCCTATGCCTCTCCCCCTACTTGGCTCCTAACCCTGGACCTGTCCCTCCACCCCCCTCACCACTCCTGTGCCTTAACAAAGCCAGGGAAGATCTGGGCTGGCTCAACTCCTGGGTGTCAGTCAGGACGCAGAGGGAGACCTTGCTCAGAAAGCCGCTCCCCCGGAAAGAAATACAGAGTGGACTGTAGTCAGGAAATGTTTCCCTTCCCCCTTTTTCGTAGGGAGGGGCCATTTGGCAGCCCTTGGGGCCCCTTCTGGATGCCAGCCCCACGTCTCTTCCTGGCTGTTGGGAGGCAGAGCTGGAGTGAAGATTGGGGAGAAGGGGGCAGGGCTGGCAGGCCTCCAGCTGCGGGCCAGGAGAATTGGCCCACAGACCCTGGTTAAGTTGGCCAGAGCAGAGCCTGGGGAGGTTTCTAATTAGTGGACGGGTGTAGGTGTGTCAGCCTGTGTTCATTCAAGGAACTGAGCCCTGGAAGCCAGGAAGCCGAGGAGGGGAGGGCACAGAGCCCAGGACGGCCTTGGTAAGTTGGGGAGGTCGGGGTGCAGGCACGGCAAGAGGAGTGAGCTCAGCGTGTCCCATCCTGATTGGAGTTGAGGAGAGGGGGACCTTCCAGCTGGAGGGATCTGAGCTGGATTGTGGAGGTGCACTGAGTAAAGGGGCACCCTCAAAGGATAAATGACAAAATAATGACAGTTTTTTCTTAGACATTGTCTACGTCTACCCAAGTGCCTGCAGATTTTTTTTTCTTTTTTTCCATCTCTGTTTTAGTCTCTGTTTAGTCCCACTTGACAGATAAAGAAAGCAAGGTTGCATTCAGGTTCAAATGCCAAAGCAAGCACAGACCAGAGTGGACGGAGCAGCGTGGAGCCCGGGTCCCCAGCTTCTCATTCCAGGGCTCCCTTCTGTCAGATGCATACAGGCAAAGAAACCGTGAATTATATACTGCTGCTTGGAAAAGCTCCTTTTCCCTGGGAGGTAGTAATTAAGGCCTCACTTCGCAAAAATGTTCCTTTATGCACGTCCCCAGGAAATTTCTCTTAGGTCTATTGTCTGGACTTCTGGATGGAGGTGCCAAGCTGCTTTTGGATGGTGAACTTGCTTTCTAAGTGCCTGAGGCCAAGATAAAATGCAAATGGCAATTCCTCTGTGCCCTGCCTCAGCCCCTGCCACAGCCTGATAAGGCTGGGTAGTTTCTATAGCAACAGTGGCAGGGGCCATGTCAGGCAGGGTGGGGGTGGGATGGGTTTACTGGATCCTAAAGGCTTTTGAGGTTGTGTGGGGCCAGTTGGCACACGACTGATGGCTTCCTTCCCTGGGAAGATGGGGTCCTTTGGAGATTGGAGCGGGGGTGAGATGGTGAGGAACAGAAGAAATGAAGCACTGGGGTTAATAGGTCTGGTTGATAGTCTCTCCTTAGCTGATGTCAGGTGACCATCCTGATTGTTTAAGAGCTATGACATTAAACAATCTGGGTTGGGTTTTGGCTCTGCCATTGCCTACGTGACTTTGTGCAGCTGGCCTCAAAACCCTATGGCTTTTTTGTCAAGTGTGAGAGGGGATAAGAAATTATCACCCTCACGTGATTGATGATAAAACAAAGTTATGTACACAAAGCACTTAACCCAGAAACTTGGTGTTCGAAACTCCGATAATCAGATGTGGTCATACAGGTTCTAACCCCTTCCTTCCTGCTCCCTCTGATCTCTACACACAGAGCAGAAGGGGAGTGAATGGCAAATGCCTGTTTCTCGGTGTTTTTTTTTTTTTTTTTTTTTTTTTTTAAATCTTATAGCATCCCAGGCCAGGGCATCCCAGGAATCCTTCATTTTATTTTATTTTATTATTATTTTTTTAAAAGATTTTTTATTGGGGAATTGGGGGAGGGGAACAGACAAGTTGCTGTCTTTTTGTTCTTCAGTCTAGTTGCGGAGGACATTGCTTCACTGGCCCATGTTGGTGTCATCATTGTGCTCTTCCCGGATGAGGCAGATCGGTTGACGGCCTCTGGATGTCGCTCACCACGGCTATTGGCAGCTCATGCTGGCTGCTGGCCACTCACTGTAGCCTATGGCAGCCCACTGCAGCAGGGGCTGCAGCCCACACCATTGCCGGGGCTCGCACAGCCCAGCTTCAGGTGGAGCTGTTGTTAGCTGTGGAGGGCAGTGTCACTGGCCCTCATATGTGGGATCCGAACCGGGGCCGCTGGCATCCCAAAACCAGCTCTTAACCACTGTGCCACTCGGCCGGCCCTCGCGGTGTTTTCTGATTGGCCAAGTGTATTAAGAAGAGACACTTAAGAATTCTGTTAGGAGACATGGCTTCTTCCATGGGCTGTGGCTTACTTGGACAGCTGCCCTTTGCTTTGGGCAGTCCAGAATGGAGTCAGTGGTGGAGGGTATCCCAGTGGGCAGCCATGGCCTTCCATTGTCGCTCACTATGACTACCAATGGCTGATGGCTGATCATGGTCCCTGTCTGCCCCAGAGGTGAGCATTTCTTTTTATTTTTTTAAAGGTTTTATTGGGGAATTGGGAGAGGGGAACAGTGTTAGGGAATTGGGGAAGGGGAACAGATAAGTTGCTGTCCTTTTGTTCTTCAATCTAGTTGTGGAGGATGTCGCTTCACTGTCCCATGTTGGTATTGTGATCATTGCGTTCTTCCCGGATGAGGCAGTTGGTTGCCGGTCATTGGATGGTGGCTCATGGCAGCTCACACCGGCTGCCAGCCACTCATGGTAACTCATGGCAGCCCACTGCAGCAGGGGCTGCAGCCTACGCCGTCGCTGGTGACTCATGGGAACCCAGCTCCAGGTTGAGCTGTTGTTCACCATCTTAGCTGTAGAGGGCGCAGCATCACTGGCCCTCATGTGGGATCCGAACCAGGGCTCTGCTGCTCAGAGCTGGAGTCCCAAGCCAACTCTTAACCAATGCGCCACTCGGCCGGCCCAAGGTGAGGATTTTTCACTTGGCTCTGCTGGTTTGTCGCCGGTTCGGTTTCCTGCCTCTAACCCAAGAGAGCATAAGCAAGGCACACAGCTGATGTGATGTAGTAGTATATCAGACAAAATTAGTGAACTTTTAGTTAAAGAAAAAGAAAAGCATGGTGACCTATTTAAAGATGCTTATTTATATTCAGAACACTTCTTGTGCTGGTTTGAGAGTGTGGCTGACAATCCTGGACATCTTTGCAGGTTTTTAGCTTCTTTCTGCATCCTGTGGGTTCAATCTGTCGGGCCTAGAGGATCTGGGAACAGTCTTATGGGATGGAGAAGAGGCGGGTGGAAGGGGAGGGTGGGAGCAGAGAGGTGGGTAGGACCCGGTCTGTATCTCTCCATGGGAGCTGGTCTTTGGGGTCACATCATCCTACGTGAGTATAGGGACAGTTGTTTGAATGTGAGAAGTGCCTGTCCCCTCCCATCTCATGCTTCCACGTGCACACTGCCTTTCCGTACTCCTAACCACTCTTGCTGCTATGGGGCCTACATGGTGAGGGAGAAACCAGAAAAGGGAGAAAAAGAAGTAATAAAACATGATATTCTAGGCCAGAGAGTGGTGAGGTGCTCTTTGGATAGTCCGCTTTCCTAATGTTGAAACGGTGATTGAGCACATCTTGTGTGCGAACGATGAGGCTGACTACATAAAACATGCAGTTGTCACCTGTAGCACATCCTTTTTCATCCTGGAGGGGAGCAAGAAAAGCATTTTAAAAATGAAAATTATCTAAGAAAAAACCAAGTCAGTAAATAAACGGGCTGCTCTTTTAGCCCTTTGACCAAGGAAGGCTCTTGGGAAGATCTTGATCTAAAATATTGAGGATCCCTTCTGGTGAATAAAGTCACAGGAGGCAGAGAATTGAGTTGGACAGGTATCCATGTGCTTCTTCAGGCCTGGAAGAAGAAAGCCCAATCTTTTCCTTCCCAAAATGTATATTGAGCACACACACAGAATGCCTCCCTTCCTGTCCTTTTATTATGTTTACTATTTTTGGCTGGGGGGAAGCTCTCGGGAAGCTAAGTCCAAGTTTGTGTCTTTAAGAAGCTTCCATCTTTTGGAGGAGGAAGGAAAAGCATGGACCCGTGGCTTTTTGCCAGTGCACTCAGGTTAGAGAGCTGTGAAGGAAGGTGAGTCAAATTCCAAGAGTGCTTTGCCCCCGGAGGCCCTTCAGCAACTCAGCCAAGTGGGCTTTGGAGACGTAGCGTTCAGATCGTCCATCTTCCTTCATTCTCTAAAGGCTCTTCTAAACTCTGCTGGAGGAAGGCTGTGCAGTTTGTCACTTGGTTTAATTCTTTCCCGTGAAACTCTTGGTGGCTTCTAACCTGGATCTCTCTTTTTTCTCTTGAAGGCTGTTTCCTCCCTGGTCCTCAAGGCACCAGAATCGGTGTCTCCTTTCCATTGGACATGACTGGCCCTTGGGCACCTTCCGCTCTGTGCACCGGTGGGTGCCTCAGAGCCCTTGGCGCTGTTCCCGGATGGGCTCGTTCTTCGGTTTTCCATTCTTAGGCCTGAGCGTCTCGATTCCTTCCCCTTCCTACTTTGACCCTGTGACTCTCTTCCACCATCTTCTTTTCTCGGACTCATTTCCCAGCTCTTCCTGCCCCAGAAGTCTGACTGTGGTCAGCCTCTGACTGGTGGGGCAGGTGACCCTGGTGACACTGCACTAGCCCCTGAGAGATGCAGGCAAGTTGGCCATGTCACTGTTGTTTGGTCCTCTTCCAGCTGGTGGGGTTCCAAGGACACCCTAGGTTTACTAATACCCCTGCTTGACAAGAAGGGTGATGAGTGAGAGAGGTGACTTTTTAAAAAGAAACTTTAAAAAAATGTAGAAAAGCACTAAGAATAACGTTATAACAACACTTGACCACCCAGAGCTGGGAGTGGTTGATATTTTGTTGTTATACTAGATTTAAGTCTTTTTTTTTTTTTTTTTTTGAGGGCAGTGTTACTGGCCCTCATATGTGGGACCGAACCGGGGCCGCTGGCTTCCTAAGCCAGCGCTTAACCACCGCGCCACTCGGCCGGCCCAATTTAAGTCTTTTTTTAAAGGTTCCTTTCATGGCCTCTCTACCTATCTCCCATTTCCCGCCCCTCCATTCCAGAGGCAACCATCGACATGCAATGCATTATTTAATGTTTCTCTTTCCTATCTAGACAGATTTGCTAATGGATGACCATTATCTAGAATGGTTCTCTGGAAAAAATTGAAAATGTACATAAAAGGTTTCATTGTGCAACTTTTCTCCCCTCAAAAAACCTTAGGTTTTTGAGATCTACTCATGTTGAGTAGATCACATGAGTGATATTAGGTCAGAGCTATTCTCTCTTTTGTTTTTTTAGCTGAGCCATCCTGCTATCTGTTGGCAGCTCAGCTTGGGCTGGGCATCGAACTGCTGTTGCTCAGAGCTCAGCTCGCACTCTTGAGCAAGCTCTTATCCAACTAAGCCACTCGGCCAGCCCTCAGAGCTATTCTATTTGACTACTGTATGCTATTCCATTGTATTTTTTTTTTTTAAGATTTTATTGGGGAATTGGGGGAGGGGAACAGCGTTGGGGTATCGGGGAAGGGGAACAGACAAGTTGCTGTCTTTTTGTTCTTCAGTCTAGTTGTGGAGGTCATTGCTTCACTGGCCCATGTTGGTATCATCATTGCGTTCTTCCCAGATGAGGCAGATTGGTTGCTGGCCTCTAGCCGGCCGCTCACAGCGGCTCCTAGCAGCTCACACCAGCTGCCAGCCGCTCACGCTGGCTGCCGGCCACTCACTGTAGCCTATGGCAGCCCACTGCAGCAGGGGCTGCAGCCTATACTGTTACCGGGGCTCACACAGCCCAGCTCCAGGTGGAGCTGTTGTTAGCTGTAGAGGGCAGTGTCACTGGCCGTCATACGTGGGATCCGAACCAGGGCCGCTGGCATCCCAAAACCAGCTCTTAACCAATGCGCCACTCGGCCGGCCCTTCATTGTATTTGATTTACTCATCCGCCCACCTATTGAGAGACTTTTGGGTCCGGTTGCTAATAGTTTTTTTACAAGTACAAACAGCACTATAGTGGACATTGCTGTGCATGGGCCTTTGTGTACATGGCTCAGAGAAGTAGAATTCCTGGGTCAGGCGCATTCTCCCCGTGCCCGCAGGCCCTGGTCCAAGTTCACACCAAACACGCTCTCTACTCACTTGCGCCTTGGGCAGATAGGTCCCTTTGCCAGATTCTCGGGTGGCTTTAGTTGAACCACAGGAGAAACGTTCGGGACCCATGGAAAGGAGTGAAAGCTGATTCCGCTGTTTGCCATCTTGGTATCAATTTCTCTGGCTCTTCAAGGACAGCCTGGCTCACAGAGTCCCAGGGGACCTGGGCTGAATTTGAGCATGTTTTTGTTTTCTCAAACGGTCTGCCTCTGCCCTGACCCTCCCCAGGTCTGTGCGATTCCAGGAATGACCCTGGTGTTTATACAGCAGCCCTTTGGAGAGTGCATAGGCAGGAAGGCTCTGCAGAGGCTGTGCTGTCTCTGCTCACTCAGGAGATGGCGATATGAGGGCACGCTCTAGAAATCTCCATGATGCCTGGCCAGGAAGGGCTCCTCCGTGTGCATCCAAGCATACATGTGTGTCTGTTTAGGAACCCATGTGTCAGTGGGTGGAAAACCGCTTATGTGACTGTATCTTTGCAAACTGTCTACGTGAAGCCATATCTCTTGAAAAGAAGAGGCCTTTTTTTTCTCCCATCACCAAGAAGTTCTTCAGGAAATGGAGGCAGGAGAGAGAGAATCACGAAGGAATGGGACCCTGGAAATGCCCGAATTTGAAGGGGGTTGGTAAAAATATAGATCCTTTGACCTTGGTCTCTAGGCTGCTGTCTTTGAACTTCTGGGGCTGGAATCCTGGACTCTATTTTTAGATAGCGCTTCAGTTGCTTTCTGAGGAACAGCTATGTTTGGGATCCATTCACCTAGTCTAACTCCCTGAGTTTACAGATGAGCACACTGAAGCCTACACATCTTCACACCCTGCTGGTGTTACTTGCAGCCCAGGCGGTGTGGCTGCAATGTCAGGATCACAGCCTTGGGCCTCCAGGCCAGCACTGCTCTTCCTCCCATACTAGGACCGATGGTTGACCAAGGCTTTGAGCCCGAGAGCTGATGTGCCAAAGGAAATCCAGAAAGCGTTCAGGGTGGCTTGGCAGGTGGTTGGCTCTCTGCCCCCCTTTTGTAGGCCATCATCTCAAGTAGCAGATCTTTCCCTTTGTGCGGGTGGGGGCCTCTGCCTATGGCCGTTCCACTCACTCACAGACTTCCTTAAACTCTTCAGCTCTTAGCTGGATGACAGGACTGTCCTAGCTGTGGTGTAAGAAGATGGTCCCCAGATGAGAAAGGCCAGTTCCTGCACTTGTGTCATATAACCTGGATGACTAGTGAATCTAGAACACCTGAGGATGTTGCTTGCAGCCATTTTCTCCTACAAGGGGGAATTCAGAGGGAGAGACCCACCTCCTTTTGTTCAGAAACCATGCTGAGGAGCGACTGGTCTATGCCCAAGGGATTTCTCCCAGAACATGGCGGCATCTGAGAAATGTCAGGTTTGCTCAGCTGGCCCCCTTGCAGGGGGCAGGGGCTCAGAGGGGGAAAGAATGGGAAGGGAGTTTGGAATGAAGCTGGCTGTCTCCAGGGGGTGGGTGGACCGAACAGGAGAACATCATTAACTAAACTGGAATTTGTCCTGGGTGCTAGCTTAGACCACAGCCGACCTCCATGCATCCACTATTCATGGGCTGCCACCTGCTGCCTCTGACCTTTGGGGAAAAAAAAGTAGAGGAATACACATAAACAATGTCACTCACCCAGGGAGACTAGGACCTCAGGTGAAACTTTAGCTGAAAAATAACAAAGTGGCCCCCCTTTCTCCTCCATTTCTAACTTCTGCTTCCCTCTCCACCTCCCAGCATAGCCTGAATTACCCACCCAGCCCTCTTGGTGGGCTGTGTGTTAATGAGCATAGTGGTCACAATCAGCCATCCAATGGGACTGGCTTTAAAGTCTTTCCGACAAAAGTTGTTTCCCCTGCGTGTTGGTGGTTTACCTGTGAGCCCTGCCACACCTGTGCATGCATGGCAGTTGGACAGTTTGAGCCCCTCCCTCCCTCCCTCCCTCTCTCCCTGCCTCCCCCCTTCCCTCCCTCCCTCCCTCCCTCCCTCCCTCCCTCCCTCCCTCCCTCCCTTTCTTTCTTCCCTCCTCCCCTGTAGTCTATGAGCAAAGGTAAAATAATTTAAGCAAATTCACACTTGCACAAAGGACTTTTATCAAATAGCAGAGAACTTGGATGTTTTGCAACATACCAAACTTTATAATCAACAAAATCAAGCTTTAAAAGAAATATGTGAGTAGTATTCCAGAACCCTTTTATAACTCATCCCCCACCCCCCCATGCATTTGGCCATTCTACAGATGAGCTATCACCCACCCTTCCCTTCTACCTGGGAAATATACCTTTCATTTACTTATTCAAGAAAGGCATCACCTCTCTGCACATTTCTTCTAAAGCTTAATTTTGCCCATGTTGGGAGTTGGAGTGATAATAACACTGTATCCTATTTAAGTAGCAGCCTTCACTTTAGTGGGATTATCATTCCCATTTTTCAGACTTGAGAAATTAGAACTCAGAGAAGTTAGAGGGTTTGGCCAAATCATGGGTGTATCATAAGTGGCAGAGCCAGGATAGGAACCCAGGGCTCTTGACTTCCGGAGTTAGTTCTTTGCCCATTTGGGTGTCTTAATGAATTGTCTACTGCCATGGGTATTAATGGAGAAGTTGTCTGGGAGGAAGGAGGGAGGTGGTAATTAGTATGTATTCTTCTGCCCAACATATGTCAAGGTGAAGGGTGTTTTGGGGAGAAATCAACCAAGAACGAGCCACGTGAGTTCTATGCCCAGCAAGGGTGGAACCAGGAAGGCAGCCAGCACCCCCTGGCCTGTTACTCGAAATCCATTCTCAAAGGGCCTGCGGTGCCATTACTTGTTGAAAGGTGAATCCGCTGGGGGGAATGACAGAATCGTGGTTGGATTAGATCATCTACGTGGTGTTCCAGCCCTTAGATTTCCAGATAATTATGAGATAGACGAAGGGGAAGG
Organism: Aselliscus stoliczkanus; assembly: GCA_033961575.1. NCBI lineage: Eukaryota > Metazoa > Chordata > Mammalia > Chiroptera > Hipposideridae > Aselliscus > Aselliscus stoliczkanus. Next base: position 158,828,317 of record CM066731.1, read on the forward strand.
TTGGAAAATGACTAGGGTTTCTTCAGAAGCAAGAAAGGACATATTACCCTGCGATGAAGATGTGTGATGGCTCTGGAAAAAGGTCTCCTTTTCTTTCTTTTTTTTTTTATAGACTTGATTTATTTATTTTGAGGGCAGTGTCACTGGCCCTCACATGTGGGACCAAACCGGGGCCACTGGTTTCCCAAGCCAGTGCTTAACCACCGCGCCACTCGGCTGGCCCGAAGGTCTCCTTTTCTTACCAGGCCTGAATAAGGTACAGCTGCCTCACCCTAGAAGCAGGAAGGAACAAAGAGGTTGCTTTTAGATCCTAAGAGTGCTTTCAGGTCTCTCATAGACCAGGAATCGCCTGCTGTCCATTGGAGTGTTGAGGTCAGATTGTTGCCCTAGGAGAAAAGGAGGCTTCCTGAGTGCAAGGATGTGCTGGACGCAAGGGTTTGCATTCACTGAGTAAGGCCGTCAGGGCTACAAACGAGATTACGTCACAGGAAAGAGGGCTTGCCGGAATGGAAGTTTTAAAACCAGGCTATGACTGCATAGAAGCAGAGAAAGCTCTTTCTCCTGGAGTGTGGCTTCCAGCTGCCCTCCCCCCCAGACCAGAGGCGGGGTCTGAGGACAGTGTGGCCCCATGCCAACTGTGAAGCCCCTCTGAGGATGGCAGAGAAGTTGTGTGCGCCTGTAGACCCAGATGGTACTCCTTTTGGGCCTTGAGTTGACTATCTATAAAATGGGACACTTCATTCATGTCTTCTCCTTTCACCGGCCTTTCTCATCTCCAGCCCTCTTCCAGGTGCAGACGGTGGAAAGGTGTGCAATAAATACACCAGAAGTAGGATGGGACTTCTCCCTGCTTGCCCAGCCCTCCTCTCAAGAGACTGGGTCTGTCTACTCGCCCTGTATTGTCTCCCTCACTTCTCTTTGGAAAAGCTTTACCTTTTGTATATAATTGGGAAGTTCCCAGCTTCAGCCTTGACCCATTTCCTGAGTTTCTGTGCAGAGGAGAACAGCTAATGCTCACTGATTTTCAGAGGGGACATCTCTTCACTGGCCTTGGAGCTCCCTATGCATCACCTCCAAGCCTGAAGCCTTTTCCAGCTATGTGATCTGTGTTGGTAAGAACTGTCTCTTAGCGTGACCTTTGCACTGCAGCCCACGGAGCTGCATACATAAGTGGTTGCTTAATAAATATTATTCTGAACCTAACTCTCTTAGGCAGAAAAAAAAAATGCAACTTGGTATTTTTGTTCTGAGGGCAAATTCCATCTCTAGCTGGAGTCCTACATCTGGAATGTTTTCCCGCGGACTGCTCCTGTCGCCTATAAGAGAATGTATGGGAAGAACGTGGTAACGTGTGATAATGGCCTTGTCTGGCTGAGTGAGGGGGAGGCCGTGTGGATACTTCCCTCCCTTGGCCAATTGCAGTGGGGGTGGGGGAGAAGTGGAAGCAGCTAAAAGCCCCGAGAGCCCAGCACTGTAAATGCATGTAGCATTTTGCAAAATCCTCCCGCTGCCCATTGAAGGTGGCTGCTGTTTGTCCATGTTTTACAGATGAGCGGTGGAGGCACAGAGAGCTTAAGGAACTTATCTAGGGCTGCACAGCTAAGTGGTAAAGCTGGGACTCAGGCGATTAGATGTGGGCGCCTGTGTTCTTGAACCTCGTTGGCCAGGAATGATAACAGTCAAGGGATCACGGCTTTTCCCAGCCTACAATCCTTTCTGATCTCCACCCAGTCAGCTATTTCATTTCTCTTCCTGGGGCTTCTATTTCAAGATGCAGAGGGTCAGCATGTGCGTCAGTAAATGAGGCCCTGGGATTTCCTCATCTAATTGGCATGTTTGTTGGCAGCGATGAGATCAATAAAGGCATGGAATGAAACATCCCCTTGAATCCAGGAGGCCTCTGTGAGGGCGGACAAACTGGCCTTCACCTCATAGGGGCCGGGGCCAGGCCATCTCAGGACAGGAAAGCAACTTTGTCTTCCTGGGAGAAGCCTGCTAGGTGACCCTCATCTCCTGGGACTTGGAGGGGAGCTTTGTCAATGACTTTGCTGGGCCTTCGATGTTGCCTTCATGGGCCCCTTCCTCTGTTAAAACAGTACTCTACAGTTGTATCTTATCAAACTGCGAAGACATCAGTATTGTACAGTAAGACGTTTCCCTTGCCCTAAAAGCTTATTTTCTTTTCTGATATTAAAAGAAATGGAAATATTTTCTAGGCCGTGTGCACTGTGCCTGCTGTGCCCAGTGAACGAGCCCTGCAGGCTCGGACACACACCCATCTGTGCGTCCTTCTCTCATCAAACGTGTTCCCAGAGCTTGTGGAGGGCCTTGTTCTGAGTGCTGATCTCGAGGACTCGGCCAAGAGATGCATCTTTGGCCCCATCACTGGTACGAATGTCCAGGAGAGCTCAGACCAGAGGAAACCGCAGGCCAAGTCCCCTAGGATGCCCAGGGAAGACTCCCCACCCAAGAAGGTGCCCTAGGAGGCCAGACGTGTGGCTGTGGATGGAATGGGGTCTTAGCTGAGGGTGGGGAATATCAGTAGAGCTCAGATCTGCTTATGTGAGGCCTGGGTTCTTCAGCACTGAGCCAGGGAATTTTCTGGCCTCTGGATAAAGCCTAACTCCTGAACAGTGATTTTCAAGTAGGGCGATTTTACCTCCCAGGGGCCATTTGGTAATGCACAAAGACATTTTTGATTGTCATAACTTGGGGAGGGTGATACTGGCCCCTGGTGGGTGGAGGCCCAGGGAGCTGCTTGGCCTCCGACAGTGTTCGGGAGAGCCACTCTGAAGAGCCACCTGCCCCTGTGTCATTAGTGCTAAGGTGGGGAGAACCTGGTCCAGAGGATGTTCCCGGCATTGGGTTCAGGTGAGTGAGCGTTCCGTGCCTCAACCAGAGAATGTGTCATGGCAGCCACAGTGGAGACTGGCTGGGGCGGGCAGGCGAGCCTCCTCCCAAAAGAGGGGAGGCAGTTGGGCTTCTGAGAACCACAGGCTTCTAACAGCAGAGTGGGTGGTTGCAGAAGTGGTGGCAGTGTGCTGGCCCAGCCCTCGTCTTGTCTGATTACCATGTGAGTAGAACACAGGGTCTTGAGTGCTGAAAATGGTGTGGAGGTCTCCAGAAATTTCTCCCTGCCACTGTTGGCAGGAAGCCAGCAGTTGGGCAATGCGTGGTGAGGAAGGGGTTATGCCAAGGGTGACCATAGGTGCAAGGATTTGGGCAAGGGCAACTGGGGGGCTTCCCATTTGATCCTGGGTGCTTCCCAATTTAGCAGGAGACCAGACTTTCCTAGGCACTTTGCTGTCCTCCTATGATCCCTGGGCCAGTGACTGCAGGAATGGGGACAGGGAGCGAGCCTGAGTCTGTCCCACCACGTCTAGAAGAGATGGAAATGGCAGGAGAACTGAGGTGGTGAGAATGGGGATGAGCCCCCTCCTCCTTACCCTCCCCCATCCCCACTGCCATTTGCCTTATGCTTCGAAGGTTAATGTAAAGGAGATGGAGAGGTACTGAGTCAGACCATCCCATTAGGCTTTTCTCACACTCTCCCAAGCTGCTCTCCTCCAGCCTGTCCTGCCCTCCACCTCTGTTACCTGAAGAGGGAAAGGGGCTGGTCTTCTTTATGGTTGGCCCCACCTGCCTGACCAGTCGCAGAGGGCAGCCCTGTGCAGACCTGGTGGGACAGGGACAATCTGTGCAGCTAGGCAGGGCTTCTCGGTGTCTCCATGCTGGGGAACCTGGTGGGCAGCTGAGCTGGGGACCTGGGACGACTTCTCCTGGAGCCTTTAGGTTTCTGCTGTTTGAGCCTCAAAGAGGCAGGATGGATGGGAGAGGAAAGTTGGGACCAACTGATGGGTCTGATCGAATAGGATGAAACAGGACTCCCACCCAGCTCGGTGGCAACTGCTTCAAATCAGCCTTTCCCTGCGGTTGGTGTTGGGGCATCTGAAACAGGATTTAATCTGTGATTGGTTTATTTTTGATAAAACCCAGGCTACTCAGAGCCCCTGGGACAATCATAGCCTTTCTAGAGAGAAGAATTTTCCAGGTTTCAGAGGGTTTACTCATTTGAATATTTCAATTTTTAATTTTCTAAAGCTTAACCATTTTGAATAGAAATCTTATTTTTATTTTATTATTTTTTAAAGATTTTATTGGGGAATTAGGGGAGGGGAACAGCATTGGGGAATCAAGGAAGGGGAAAGACAAATTGCTGTCCTTTTGTTTTTCAGTTTAGTTGTGGAGGATGTCGCTTCACTGGCCCATGTTGGTATTATTGTGCTCTCCCTGGGTGAGGCAGATCGGTTGCTGGCCATTGGACCAACGCTCATGGTAGCTCACGCTGGCTGCTGGCCGCTCAGGGAAGCTCATGGCAGCCCACTCAGTCTACATTGTCACCAGCCATTCACGGCAGCCCAGCTCCAGGTGGAGCTGTTGTTCACCATCTTGGCTGTAGAGGGCGCAGCATCACTGGCCCATGTGGGAACCGAACTGGTGGCCCTGCTGCTCAGAGCTCGTGCTCCCAAGGCAACACTTTTTTTCTTTTTTTCTTTTTAGCTGAGCCATGCTGCCACCTGTTGGCAGCTCAACGGCAACTCAGCTCGGGCTGGCATCGAACCGCCGTTGCACAGAGCTCAGCTTGCACTCTTGAGCGAGCTCTTAATCAACTGAGCCACTCGGCCAGCCCCCAAGCCAGCTCTTAACCAACTGAGCCACATGGCAGGCCCAGAAATCTTATTTTTATAATATTGAATACTTGACATGTTAACACCCGCCCCTTTTTTGACACCTCAAGGTTATCGCTGTATCGGCACAGCTCTTACTTTTGGGGTACCCAATGTGGAGGTGCTCAGGGTCATTGATGGGTGTAGAGTTGTTTGCCATGACTAAATGTCCCCAGAGTGCTTATTTACTTATTTTTATTTTTAGTGTCCTCTTTCCTCCCTGCCATTTGATACTTCTTGCCTCTGTCCACATGCCTTCCTTCTTTCCCTTTTAATTTTGTTGATTTTATTCTGCGGTGGCCTTGGAAACCGGACCTCCAGAAATGAGGCTTACTGGAGCCAGGCTGCTGTGGACTGTCAGGGTTCTTCATGTGCTGGTTCACCCCACGTCTTGTGAGTAAGACAGGTACCCGAACTTGACAATGCACAGACCTGGTGACCACTCTTCTGATGCTCAGAGGCTTATCTTCCTCTGCTCCCTGGTCCTTGGTGGGGTCCACATTGCCGAGGTAGCAGATAACTGAGGCAGTTGTCTTGGCTGTCATCAGCAGTAGCAGCATCACAGTAATCACCACCACCATCATGACCTCGAGTTTCTGCATTCCAGGCCGTAACATACGCTCAACAGTTCTGTCAAGGCGGAACGACTATTTATCAATTTACAGTTAAGGAAATGGAAGCACAGAGAGATTGTATGTGCAGGAGAAATGCAGTTGGTATACAAAGTGGTAGAGCAGGGACTGAACCGAGTATGCCCTCTTACCCAGTGCTCGCCAGTCTGGGGATAATGTGCCAGGTTCTAAAAGGGATTCTGTTTAGTGAGAACTGACTAGGCATCAGGCCCGTGGGAAGGGAAGGGAGTAAACCTCTGGGACCATGCTGGGGCCTCGTCACCAGGAATCTGCTGGGGCACACGCCGTGAAAGTAGGCGCCAGTCCCCCCCCCCATTTCCCCTCCCCACTCACCCCCATGGCACGGAGAAGTGCCCCATTACTTAGGTGGTGCATGAGTGAACACCACAGCTCACAACAGCCCAGCGCGGGTATCACAGCCCCCCTTTCACAGGTAAGGGCCAGCTTCTCACCACATGACACAACCCAGGACAGCGACCATCTGAGCCCACCTCACCGTACCTAAATTCTGAAGGGACTGCCAACCACTAGGCACTTAGCCTGAGACATGTGTGTAGAAATAATTTTAAGAGTCCCATTCAGTTGTATTTGGGGCTGTAAGATTCTGAAGGCTCATGAAAAGGGAAGAGAAAACATGCAAGATTTGTTTAGAAACTCTCCCTCCGCCCTCAGGTCTTGTTGGGATCTGCAGGGGAGCCACGCTGGGCAGCGGGGGTTGAGGCCCTGTTTGCTGTGTTGTGTTTACAAGGGGCTGTTTGCATTCCGGCATGGGGGCCCCATCTTCCTGGTTCCCACTCTTCCGTACTGTTCTGTTTCCCTGGCTGGACATGCCTAAGCCAGCGTGAGACCGTGGTGGTTAGGGCTGCTCTCAAGACCCCTTCCATTTGAGCTGTGCACATAGTAGGAGCCTTTCCCTGTTGTTGACCAACTAGTGGTTTAAGAAAGCCGAAAGAGACTCAACAGATGCTCCTTGGACAAACGTCTGGATGCGATAAGATGAAACTTCAAAGTCGAGGGGGTCCTCGTTCCTGCTTTTGGGGCTGTTGTTATGGGAGATGGCAGTGGCATGCACAGACGGACATGGGAACAAAGCAGGGCCACTGGGGTACTGCTGGAGCAGCTGCTGGAGCAAGACACTAGGAGAATGAGAGGAGAGGCAGCTGGGCAAAGGAAGGGGTGATGGAAACTAGGTTCTGGGGGTGATGTGGTGGCCCCTTCGCACTCACTCACCAGACATGGCATAGCCATGTGCTAAAAGCTCACCCAGTCCGTGCCCTGTCAGACCATAAATGCTGAATCCCTTAAATTGGGGGTGAGTGGCAGGTGACACTGAGAGGTCTTTCCTAGGGAAGAATGACAACCCCAGAAGGGACTTGATCCCATCCCATGGCGAGGGCCCAGAAGACATGTTCATCCTCCTCCTTTGTTCTGCACCCACCTCCTAGGACGATGGCAGAACAGAGCAGGCATCCTGGGCGTTTCAGGGGAGGTGCTAATAGGGTCCATGTAAGAGCTGCTGTGAAACCGAAATTGATCATCCATGTAAATCGCTCAGCACAGCTGCTAAGATGTTAGCTATCTCCGTCCTCCTTATCAGGGGTCCTGACAGTCCCTGGAGGGCCCATCTCTGGGAACAGGACCTGAAGCATCTCTTCACTTCCTCTCTGCAGACAATGGCGATGACCAATCCGAGGGCCTGGTTGAGAACCACGTGGTTGGGACCACGAACATGTTGGGAGGTGGAGGCAGTGCTGGCCGGAAGCCCTTCACGTCGGGCATGAAGGAGCTGGCGGTGTTACGGGAGAAGGTCACTGAGCAACACCGCCAACTGGGCAAAGGCGGCAAGCATCACCTCGGCCTGGAGGAGCCCAAGAAGCTTCGGCCGCCACCTGCCAGGGTTAGAGGGGGTCGGGTTGGGTCTGGTCGGTTGGGTTTGGTCAGGGGTGTGAGGATATGCAGAGGGAGTCTCACAGCGGGGGGAGGGGAATACCCCAATAAGATCCTGGTCCGTCCTGTGTTGCCTGCAGGTAAAGTACGTTCCAGTTCTGCCCCTAATATTCAGTGGCCTCCAGGCTGATCAGCCGATCAGTATTTTGGGGGGCCTCAGTGTCTTTGGCTGTGAAATGGACAGGGCATATGGTTTCTTGAAGTCCCTTATAAAACTCGCACATTTCTGCTTGGCTTTGGGACCTCGGCAAAGAAAATGGTTGTTAGAGATGAAGATGGATCCACTTGAACTTGCTTGCTCTTGTTGCTATATCGTCCCCCTACTTGGCTTGCCCCTTCCTCTTTCCAGCCCAGCTCTGCTGTCTTGGATCTTGATCTCGGTTGGGTTAAGGAAAGGAATGGAGCTTGGGCCACTGGGTTGGGGTAGAGAGATCTAGAGACAACCACTTGAATTCGATATTTGCAAGTAGATCCCATCTTGGCCCCTGAAAGCCACTGACACAGAGAGGGCAGGAAAGAAAACTCACAGCCATGCAACCTTTTTTTTTCCCTCTTTGGTGGGGGAGATGTCAGGTACAATGATGAGGTAGTGAGCTCACTGGGATGGAGTCAGAGGTCCCTCGTTCCTCCAACACGACCGTGTGGCCTTGGGGAAGTCCCTTCCGGTGCCTGAACTTTCTGAGCCTGCTCCCAGGACCAGTGTTTTGTGAATTCATTCTCTAAGAGTCCTCTGTGCCCACAGACCCCCTGCCAGCAAGAACTGGACCAGGTCCTGGAGCGAATCTCCACCATGCGCCTTCCAGATGAGCGGGGCCCTCTGGAGCACCTCTATTCCTTGCACATCCCCAACTGTGACAAGCATGGCCTGTACAACCTCAAACAGGTGAGAGGATCTCCTCGGCCCACCGCTGGGGTGCCTGCTTCCTGCCCCACCTACCTGTAATCCTCTGCGGCCTGAGAGCGGAGCCCAGGAGAGCCAGATTCCTGTAAGGTGATGGGGCTCTCACCTGCCAGAGTGGGGGCTGGGGCTTCCCTCCCTGGCCTGAGGCCTGGCAGAGGCGGACTCCACTTACCCAGCTACCCAACAGCAGCGCGTGGTGTCCAGGTTAGGAGCCAGCCTCTTGGAGAAGAGATGTGTGTGGGCTTACACCATTGCATCTCAACCTTTATTGAGCATTAGTCACCTAGAGGTCATTCCCAGGCCTGATCCCGAGGCTGCCATTCAGAAGGTCAGGGGTGGACCAAGAGTCTGCATTTCTAACACGTTCCCAGGCCATGTGGATGGTCCGCAGACCACACTTCCAGAGTCTCTGCTGTAAAACCATTGACCAAGAAGCCTCTGGTTTTCAGGGATCTCAGGGAATGGAGAATCAGGGACAGAGAAACAGCACTTCAAGTATTTCGAAAAATGGTGATAGAACAGCATTATAAGTGCATTAGAGAAAATTAGGAAAGTGTGAGTAAACCACCTGGAGCCCTCTCCTCCCACTCCTCCTACTCTGTTCTAAAATCATCTGCCTTCTAGTCATCAATGAGCACACACAGTATTTCTCTATAACATTATTGGCATTTTTCACATAGCTGCATAGAGTTTGTAGTAATGATTGTTGTTGTGAGTTGGCTGTTCGATATCGATCGGTTGTCCTTTTACCAGGCCCACCCCTCACCTGCTGCAGCTCATCCCCTCCCTCTGGAGAACAAGCATACGTGGCACTTCAGGTGGAGAGAATGGGAGGGAGAGAGGGGTGAGGAGCATGGGCTCCACCAGCCATCCCATTTCCTGTTTTCAAGCGGTGGTTCTGAGCCCTGGCTGCACACGGGGACCTGCTAGGCAGCCTCAAAAAAGTACAGATGCCAGAGCTGCCCCTGCAGCGTATCAGAGTTCGTGAGACTGCAGGGCTTGCTGGGTACCAGGATTTTCAAAACTCTGCTGGTGATCCCGGCGGGCAGTCAGGATTGATGCAAAGGGTGGGTGTGTGGAGCCAGGAGATGGGATACGAGGCTCTGCTGATCCCCGGGTGTGGATGTCTCACTTTCCCACCTCTTTCCCAGTGCAGGCCCTCTAAATGTCAGCCTAGTGTTAAAAGCTATTTGTGCACGTACCCTCTGAATGTAAGCCAGCTACCTCATTTGGAGCTCAAAAGAACTAGTGGTCTCTTCTAATAAAAAAACAGGCTGTGTGCCGTACCTTACGGGTAACTAAAGGGATTTGCGGGAGTTATGCATTGGTGGGTAGAGCAGGGACCCTGGGAGAATGCCTGCATTTGCATATCAGCTATGGCTCTTACTAGCTGTGTGATGCTGGGTAAATTGATTCACCTATGCTGCTATATCATCCTCTGTAAAGAGGTGAAATAATGGTACCTAATTTACAAGGTGGTTGTGAGGATTAGACGTATATATATGTTAGCTACAAACCGTAGACGAGCAGTGCAAAGATTGCTTACACAGAGTCTGGCACATAGCAGGACCTGTGCTAGCCTTGACTTTTACTATTATGTGTGTTTTTCATCTCACACCAGGACTAAACTGCAGTATACCGGGTCCCTCACTGGATGGGACCTCCCTGCAGCTGAGGGCTGAGTCTTTTCCTCTGTGGTGCTCCCCACAGCCTTGCTCATCAGAGCGTGGTCCCCGGGCCAGCAGCACTAGTGTCACGTGGGAGCTTGTTAGCCATGCTGCCCCCAAACCCACTGAATGGGAGACTGCCTTTTAGCAAGATCCCCTGACACCCATTCAAGGTTGAGAAGCAGTAACCTGCACTGCTGGCTCGGTGCCAGCGTAGCTGCTCAGTAAGCCTTGGGTTGAATGATGAAAGGCAAGCTAGCGGCTGCAGAGGTGAGCCGTCTATGGTCTTCTCTCCTCAGTGCAAGATGTCTCTGAACGGGCAGCGTGGGGAGTGCTGGTGTGTGAATCCCAACACCGGGAAGCTGATCCAGGGAGCCCCCACCATCCGGGGGGACCCCGAGTGTCATCGCTTCTACAGTGAGCAGCAGGAGTCTGGCGGGGTACACACCCAGCGGATGCAGTAGACCACAGCCAGCCCCACAGCCAGCCGGTGCCTGGCGCCCCTCTCCAAAGACCTGCAGAGAGGAGAGTGCTTGGGTGGTGGGTGGGGGAGGATTTCCCAGGAGATTTGACACATGTATTTATATTTGGAAAGAGACCAGCACCGAGCTCGGCACACCTCCCCCCTCCTGCCCCCCCCATGCCTTGCCCCTCCCAGGGGGAGAGGCCTGCACCTTCCAGTCCCTGCCGGGGAGGAAGGGGTGGCTGCAGAGGCAGAGCTGGGGTAAAGGTTTGGGAGGGGGGAAAGGAATTTTTATTTTTGAGCCCCTGTGTCTCTTTTGCTTAAGATTAAAGGATGGAAAAATAAAGCGTGTATGTGTCTTTTGCTTGAGTCTTTGCCCCCGCTACCCCAAGAGGTGCCAAGGCCTGATGACCTCCTTCCACCCCAACTCCAGGGGAAGGGGGAAGGCACTCCGTCCATTTCCCCATTCATAAAACCAGGAGAAGGATGGGGCAGGAAGCAGGCAGGGTGGCCTGTGAAAACGAAGTCCTGGGTCCATGTGGGACCTTCCCGGGCAGCGCCAGGATCCGGTGTCCCAGTCTGGACACCCAGCTGAGGCCCCGGCCCCTATCCTGCCCCTGGGTGGGCACTGGGTGAGAAGAGGTGAAGCTGGTGTCGGCCTTCCTCTCATCTACATTCACGTGACATTGCAAAGGGAGAAAGGCACAAGGAATCATTGGAACTGGGGGCCTCTGGGCCATGAAATAAGGAAAGCTCCCTTCTGCATGGAGGGAGGGGGCGGTGGAGAGCTGGCAACTCAATCCCCAGGGAAAGGGAGCGAGGCTGCTGTGGGCCAGCGGATTCACAAAGATGCTACCCCCCAATTCAGGCCTTGCCGTCTGAGGGGCACATGTCACTGGCTTCAGGACAGCAAACGTTTAACAAAGGGACTAGGGAGACTGAGACACGGGGTGGACCCGATTTCTGAAGCCCCTTAACCCCTGGTGAGTTCCAGGGGGGCCCCGACTGCAGTGGGCTGTGGGGGAAGGCGGACTCAGTATTTGGAGGCCCACCATACACCCCTCTTCCTTTCCCCAGCACATGGCACAGAGCCCCACCTTTCTTGTCCCCCCCCTTCTGTGTTGAGAAGGGGATGGGAGACTCAGGGGGAGCAGAACACCCGGGCCCTTTCCGGGGTAAGATGAGCTTGGCTTCTGGGAGTAGCAGGAAACCAGGTGCCCAAAGCAGACAGATCCCCGGCCAGTGTGCTAGGCCGTGCCAGGCCAAAGGCGGCAGGACGTTTGGTCCCTTAGCTAGTGGCTATACATTAATACAGTGAATCCTCATACATCCACAAATGAGGCACTATTTATGAGCTCCACTTTACAGGTACGGAAAAGGTCCCCAGAGGCGCCCAACCTCCACATCCCCCGGGGTCTGGGGGCCCCTAATGCCACAGAACATGGAGGCTGCTCAACCTTTGAGTTATGCGGCCCCCGTGTGGCTGGAAGCAGGGCGGGTGCTTGGAGAAAGCCTGCACAGCTGTGGCCACCAGTAGGATCTGCGCCCCTTAAGTCAGCTGCCCCTACTTGGGGTCTCCTTTTCTTTCACCCACTGATGGGCGCTCCGCCACCCCTCTCGCGGGATCAGCTGTAGCCAGCAGCTGGTTTCTGTCCCATCGTCGGGCAGCCCCTGCTGGCTCTCCCGGGAAGTGCAGTGGTTCTTAACCTTGGCTAACATTTGAATTGATTGAAAAGCTTAAAAAAACAAACGAACAAAAAAACTCATGCCAATGCCCCACCATCAACATTTCTGATCTCATTGGTGTGGAGTGGAGCCCCGGCAGGTATTTTATTTTTTAAGCGTTTCCAGGTGATTCTAATGCAGAGCCAGGGATGAGGCAAGAAGAATGCTGGAGTCAGGACACCTGGGTTTGAATCCAGTCCATTATTCCACTGCCCTGGAGCTATGCCACTCGCTTTCTCTGAGCCACAGTTTTCCTCGTCTGTCGAATGGGGATGATTTCAGCTTCAAACATGGGTAATGTTAATGCGAGATGGTGGAGGTGAACGTGCTTTGAAAACTAGGAATATAAACTGGAGGGAGGGGTTATCATGGGCCTACGCTGAGCTCAGCTCTCATGCCAACCCCCCTGCCCCAAGATTGCCAACTTGCTTGGGTCCTTTCTATAACGTTTTCATAGAGTAGTCCTGAGGATGCCACCATCTCCCTGCACAGTTCCATGTCACTTGCCAGTAGCCTCTTTGTGTGTACTCTAAGCCCTCTGAAGAGGTGGGTTTTATTATTTTTTAATTTTTTTTAACTTTATTATTATTATTAGTTACAGATGTACAAAACAATGCAATAGTTATTTTTTTTCACCCCTTACAAAGTGACTCCCCCTCCCCCTCCCCTGCCCCCCCCCGATATCATATGTATCTATTACAATTCCATTGACTCCATCCCCGCACTATATTCCACATCCCATGACTATATATGTGTTAAATTATACTTGACATATAATATTGTTCAGCGGCAGCTTTAGATGTACAGTGCAGTGGTCAGGCCACTACACCATCCATGAAGTGGTCTCCCTAAGAAGACATGCATCCTTCTGTTCCCCTAAAAAAAAAAATATTTACAACCTTATTGATTATATTCCCTAAACTGTCTCTTCTATCCCTATAGTATTGTAGTTACCAGTTTGTGTTGCCTCGTCCCTTCCCCTTCTCCCTCATGCCCATCCCCATCCCATCTAGCCCTCATCAGTTTTTCCTTTGTGTCTCTAAGACTATTTCTGTTTACGTTGCTCGTTTATTCAGTTCTTTAGATTCCACATATGAGTGAGATCATGTGGTATTTGTCTTTCTCTGACTGACTCATTTCACTTAAGGTAATGTTCTCTATGTCCATCCATATCGTTGCAAATGGTACGATTTCTTTTGAAGGGGTGGGTTGTATGGGTGTGTGAACAGCCCCTTTGCTGTGGCTCTAGCTACAGAAACTGCTGTATGATATGACCTAGAAACCTTTGCACGTGGGAAGATGGTGGCTGGGCTTGGAACTGGAAGGGGTCAACCCAGTTCGCCCTCTGCCGAGAGGAAGACACTAGGATTATACTGCCACTGTGTGGCAGCATAGGGGAACTGCAGCTGAATTTACCCTAGGCCTCGGAGCCTATTTTGCTTCAGAGGTGGGTGGATGGGTGGGTGGTCTCAGAGTCCAGAATGAGTCAACTTGGGCTGCTTATTAAATTTGAGGAATAATGACACCTATCCCTGAGCTAGAACCTTAGGAAGGGGCCTGGCAATCTGCATTAAAACATGCCTCCTGAGTGATTCTCATTTGTAGAATCACCTAATTTCTAGGTAACCTAATTTGTAGGACCCAGGGCAAAATGAAAGTACAGAGCCCCTTGTTCAGAAACAATTAAGAATTTCAAGACAGCAATAGCAGAGCATTGCACCAAGCACGGGGCCCGCACAGCTTGCACACACTGTGCTTGTGCCCTCTGAAGTTGGAGAATCAGCACGGTAGTGACCGCACCTGTTGGGTGTGTCTTGAACACCAGCTCATAGGATGTGGTGGTGGAAAGCATGGGCTTGGAGGTGAGGCAGTCTTTGAGCAGAACTTGGATTCTACTACCTATGGCTTATGTGACTTTGGACACTTTTCTAACCTCTGAACCTCATTGATTTCATCTTTAAAATATTGAAATAATTTCTATCTCAAAGAATTGCTTTGAGTACATAAAACAATTTCTATCATATACTAAGTGCTGTCTAAATATACTTAGTATTGCATCCTAGGAGGTGAGGCAGTCTTTGAACAGAACTTGGATTCTACTACCTATGGCTTATGTGACTTTGGACACTTTTCTAACCTCTGAACCTCATTGATTTCATCTTTAAAATATTGAAATAATTTCTATCTCAAAGAATTGCTTTGAGTACATAAAATAATTTCTATCCTATACTAAGTGCTGCCTAAATATACATAGTATTGCATCCTAGGCTCAGTGTTAGGGTTTTAGGATATGATGGTGAAAAGGATTATGGTCCTGGTCCTGAAGGGCTGACATTCTAGAGGAGGGGAAAAGCCACATAACTCCATGATGACCAGGGGTGTGACAGAGGTGTATACCCAGGTGCAATGAGGAGGAATAGCTATGTCTCAGAGGGAGTGCAAAAGACAGAATTGTAAGGAAGTAGGAATTAGGGAAAGGAGGGTGTGTGTGTGGGTGGCGGGGTTCAGACAGAGGGGACAGCATAAGTTAATTACAAAATGATAGTAGAGACCTATCTGTGGTAAAGGGAGGGCGCAGGTAGAAGCATAGCTGGAGAGGAAGCCAGAGGAAAGCTCATCAGGAAGGACGTGGGTGTCTTGCTGAGGGATTTCAACTTCGGACTGAAGTTCCCAAGGACCGAGGGAAGAGTTTAATCAGAGGATGGGCTTGACTGGGTGTGTGTTTTAGAACGTGAATATCTCTAGCATGGAGGACAAGACACAGAATGGAAGTGGGTAGAAAGTTCCAGCAGGACCCAGGTGAGAAGTGAGTGTGATCTGAACTATAGGCAGGGGAAGTGGAGAGAAGGGTCCGATTTTTAAGAGTTGTCAATAAGTAGCTTATTCCTGGGACTTATTGGATGGAGAGGGTAAATGGAGTCAAGACTGATAGGTGGGGGCCAAGCTTGGGCAACTGGGTAGATGGTGGTACCTTTGAGATCCCAAATAGAGGAGGAAGAAGAAGATGGGGAGGCGGTGAAAGGAGATGATTTAGGGAGACCGATGATGAGTTCAAATTTTCTTCTTAGTGTTGAACTTGTACTTGTAAGGTACAAGATACAAGATAAAATAGACAAGGTACCTGAGCTTACAGGATGAGTTTGGTTTGGGCATGTCGAATGTGAGTTGCCTGGGGGACACTGGGTAGTAAAGAGATCCTTGACTTGCCCCTCGTCCATGTCCTGGCATCCAATTCATGAACAAGTCCCATTGTTCTGTCTCCATGACGTAATTCAGATCCATTCCCTTCTCCCCCTCTCTGTCACCTGCCCGGTGAGAGAGGGGATGGTTGATGGAGGAGGTGGGGGAACAGCAGGTGGGGAGAGCAAAGGCAGGAAGCTGTCCCTTGGAGGCAGAGGGAGACTAATTTGGGGGGCGGGGAAGAGAACATGATGGCAGTATGGGGAGAAGCATGCAAGTGTGTGGTAGACATGGGGGCCATGTGGGAGGGAGATGAGCTGGTTAGGGGCCCTCAGCAGGTCCTCAGGCAGGGTGTAGAGGCTGGGGGTTCTGTGGTGATGTCAGCACCCCCCGAGGCTGGGACTTTCCCCATCAGGGCTCAGCAGGGCGGTGCTGGAGTGACAGCACTGGTCAGGTTTATCCAGGGCAGGCAAGACCCAGACAAGTAGAAGCTGTCAGTGGATCCCTGGGCTTTGGTCTCCTCAGGGAAGGAAACAGAGCCAGAGAGCGTTAGATGGAGCTCCCCCATTCTAGTTTGGGGGAGACCGAAGACTCTCATTCGCCACTCAGTAAAATGCTGACGTTGCTGCCCCTTGCCCCGGTTCTCTCATTGTCACTGCGATGGGGTTTCTACAAGTGTGGCCTTGGGCCAGCCACACACCGCTGGGGGTGAGGGTGGCAGACACACGGGCTCCAGCCCAGCCTTCTGGATCACAAGTACCCAGGTGAAAGCGTGGTCACTGAGGTGCTCTGTGCTCAATGTCCCGATGACCACTGAGCTGTGTGGTGGGGGTGGGACAAGGGCTGGCGCAGCCAGAAGCCAGAATCCTAGGAGCTCCTAGAGGAAGGGTGTCAGGGGAGTAGAGGAGCTCAGCGGTGGCGCGGGGGTGAGGTGAATCCCACAGGAGGAGCAGCAAGTGAAGAAGAGTCCCGCTGAGACCCCTCCAAGGCAGAATGTGGGTGATGGTGGGGCGCGCAGCTTTCAGGGGAGAGGCCAGGAGACAGTCTCGGGCAGGTGGTGCCATGTGGGGTGCCCCAGAGCAACATGGCCTTCCTGCACGTTATTCTCCCTGACCCCATCCCCATATTTCCTGCAAAGGAAAACGGGGAAGACCCCCAGTCCGTCTCTGCGCCTCTTAGTGCAGCTTTCACACCCTCCATCTTTGCCTTCACTGGGCCTTGGCTGAATGACCCCATATCCGCAAAGCTGTCCACGGGTGGAGGTCTCAGGGAAGAGAGTTTTCGCCACCCAGCAGCCCTTCAGAGGTCTGTCCAGTGACCGGCTAAGCCCCTTGCCAGGCAGGGATGCTCCCAATTACTCCATGTGACACGTGACTCAGGCGGGGCAGGGTACAGTCAAGGTGCCACCAACCCCGTCTCCCTGCTGTGCCCGTGGACTGGGAGGCCCGTGTAGAGTGTGGCCAGGAGGGTGCCTGAAGGGCCGTGTGCTGCTCTGGGCTCTGCAAATGAAGACGGGACGCGGAGGCTGGGAGAAGAGGCCGAGAGGAGGGGGGTCTAGGACGAAGGAATGCCAACAGAGTGACTGAGGCAGAAAGTTGGACAATGTAGCAACTATGCTCCTTCAGCCCTGGAAAGGTTGAAATCGGAGTCACTAGCCATTTCATAGCTTTCCTCTTCACTGGGCAGAAACAGCAGAGGGGCTGAGTGGGAGAGGGAGGTAGGAGTCCCCTTGGCCAGAGGTTCCCAGGAGTTAAGGGCGTACAAAGCACTAGAATAAGTGACTGAGGAACATTCTAGAAATGCCTTTGTTGAAATCCTCTCCAAGGAGAAGAGACCCATCATTTGCTTAAGGGTAGATTAAGGCCACTTTATTGAATAGGAGGGGCTAAGATTAAATGATAATAATAACAATATTAGTAATAACCGTAGCTGAATACGTATTGACTCCTTGCTGTTCTAAGTGCGTTGTGTACGTTAACTCACAGTTTTGAAGAGATGGAGAGGGGCACCCCAGTTCTGGATGGAAGGGTGAGTTGGGCAGGGGGTCCTCTCTACATTGCCTTCACCTGGTCCTTTCTCTTCCCTCTGAACGTGGCCTGAGCATCCTGACCCTTCACCTGCCTTCCCTGGGAGCCGGAGGAAGCTGACGCACGCTAACTGAATGCATAACTTTATTAAATAAATGCTTTGTCATGACAAACGACAAAGATCAAGGAGTAACATAAATTATAAGTTGAATAAATAGTATACAGCAATCTTCACTTTTTTAATAAAACGTGAGATCCTCTGTTTTTTCCTTTTTTATTTCCTTAGGTACAAAATGCTAAACAGGAGGCGAGTTCTTCCGCATTCAGGTGATTTTTTTTTTTCCCCCGCTTCTATTTTTTTGTCACCACAAACTGGTTTTGTTTGTTGGTTTGTTTTTCCATCGTTTTCACCAGTAAAGATTATGAGCATTTATTTAAAAAAAAAATTGAAAACAAAAAAGAGGAGAAAATAGAACTATGGTATGTATGTATGTAAAACTATCAAGAACTACAGTAATATGTGCTGTGGTTATTGCTGTCTAAAAAAAAAAAAAAACCAAAAACACAAACCGGTAGGCAACTCGGAATCTGAAGGGTCTTGTCTGACAACTGTCTATCCATGTGGGCTACTGTGTGACGGTGGTGGTGGCAGGTGGGACTCAGGCTGGTGTCTGGGGACCAGAGAAGTGGGGCGGCTGGCCCTCACCCCTTCCCTTTCCCCATCCAAAAGGAGTTTAAAGAGAGCAGGCCAGAGTCTGTGGAGATGGCTAAACTATATACTCCATTAGAAAACCAAGAAAGTATGTTTAAAAAAGGACACAAAACCTAAGAGGAAAAAAAAAAAACAAAGTGAAAAGTGCAAAATACATCTTGCACTTTAGTGGTTTTAAAAATAAAGACAGTACAACGCCCAGGTTGCTGGCTGGTAAAACCCCATTCCCTTGTCCCACCCCTTCTCAAAACGTAGCTTCCTTTCTCTTGGAAGCCGCCAAGGTCCTCTGTGAAGCCAGAGTCGCTTCTCCTTGGCCCACTCCTCTGAAGTTCCCATTCTGAGCTGGAGCCCTCTAGGGACTGAACAGATGCAGAGGGGGACGCTGCCCCCTCTAGAGGGGGCTTGGTGGTTGCCATGGCAGCCAGTGGCTGCTAGAGCTAGGTGGTGGAAGGGTGTTTGTGGCCCACCTCCCTCAGAGGAGGCTGACCCTGCAGGGTTACAGTGGAGACCACCGAGTTGGTGCTGGGAAAATGGGCGAGAGGAGAGGAGGTGGGACCGCACAGGGCCTCTTGGGCCACCCCTTCTTCCCCCGTGTGGGGGTTGAATGTTTCCAGGCCTGCCTGTCCAGGCCTGGCTGTCAGAGAAACGAATGCATCTCTTCTTTCCTAGACGCCCTGCTTTGCCGGGGTGGGTAGGGTGGCTCTGGGGTAAGGACGATCAGTCCTGGCTGGGCCTCCCTCCATCACCTGGCAGCAGTGGGGTTATGGTCTGCACTGCTGGAGTGAGACATGAGTCAAAAGGGGGTTGTGAAGAGATGTCCTACTGGGGGGCAACATTTAGACTAGAGGCCATAGAAGGCCTGGAGCCGAAGGCCTCTCAGTGAGCAGTCAGTGGCTGGCAGGCAGCCTGAAGTCAAGGAGATGCCCATTTAGGACTTGCTGGCTGTCAGTGCTCCACACCTGCCTTCCCTCCCACCCTGCCCTGGGCATGGGCTCCACCATCCTCGGTGACACCCTCCCCATGGCCTCCCCACTCTGGGCTAAGGCCAGACCTCCCCTTTGAGAGGTTTAGCTCCATCGGTCATGAAGGTCCAGTGTCCTCTAGGGATTGGCCAGCTGACCAGAATCACCCCTGCAAGCCCTGGGGACCCACAGGTTTGGGTTAGTCGTCATGAGCTTTGGAAACCTAGAAACTGGTGGGGTTAAACCAGGCCCCAATGCCCACCTTATGGCTGACAGCAAAAGAGCCGAGGGAAGGGGCAGAGGCCCCTTCCAAGTCCAGTAAACAGTAGGGGGAAAGAGAGAGCTCTCCCAGGAACCAGGTCCAGGTCTGGGGAGGGATTGGGCTGGGGTGTACAGTCCCTGGCTCAGTCTTTTCTTAGGGGGAATGACACCCCAGTATCCACGTGGCAGTTGGCAGATCCCAGTTAGATGACTGCTCAAGATCCAAAGGAAGAATTGGGCAGAAAGAAGAGGGAAGTGGGGAAGATTCATGATACTGGCCTAAGACATAGAACTGTGAGTTGGGGGTTTAGGGACAGTTGCACAGAGAGATGGGGGCACGCTGACACAGCAGATCAAGTCAGTCCTTGTGGCTGCCATTCCCGTGGGGCCCTTTGTCCCATGAAGACTGCCCACCCCTCCCATCCCCAGCCAGCTGTCCTGTCCGGGGGAGGAGGAGACACCCCCCAGTTCCACAGATGCATGTTTCCCGCTAGCTGGAATACATTTGCTTCTTTGTCCCTCTTCGTTTCCCCAAGGTCAGGGTTGGGGTGGTCTCCACGGTGTCATGGCATCAGGAAAGAGTGGAGAGAGCTGTGTTCACAGTGAGAAAGGGTCTCCTCGTCAGTGTCCAAGCCCCCTTTCCTGGCAGGCTATCTCCAGCCTCAGAGGACAGCCTCAAGGCCACCCATTTGTTGGGAAAAATCGGTGGAGCATGGGATTTCTCTTGGTTCTGAATGTGGCTGTCACATCACAGCCCCTCCGAAGAATCCATTCCCTGGTTGTCCTGGGCCTTTCTTCCATCCTCCACCCCAGTGAGGAAGCCTGAGCTGACCAGAGTGGAGGAAGAGCTTAAAAGACTCCCTGGTCTCAGTCGCTCATTGCAGGGTGAAGGTGGGCATGTAAGCCTATTGTCTCCTCCCTTCCAAAGTCAGTCTCTGCTGATCCTCGCTCGTGTCCAGATGCTAAGTGTGGAACCCAACTCACTACCCAGCTTCCGTGTCTCTAAGGCCTGGACTGAGCTCATTTCTCCCTTACCACCTGCCCCCCTATTTTCCTCTCTCCTTCCTCGTGAATTCCAGAGAGCTTCCAGGGTGGGGAGCCAGGAAGTTTCTCTTGGTTTGTCCCCCTTTCTGTTACTTTGCTTCAAAGCTAGAATGGGGCTGTCAGCCCCTGTGCCACCAGCCTCCGGTCTCTTCACGCCATCTGCTCTGGCCTGAACAATGACTTTTACCGTTGCCCTGTATTTAAACCTTTTCCTCTCCATCTCACTCTTTGCCTTCTCTCATTTCAGTCTCTCTCCTGCTCTGCCAGCGTGAAGTGAGAGAGGCTTTCACAATGCAGGCCCTGCCCGGATGAAATGGAAAGGCTGGTCAGAACCAGTAGGTCACTCTTGGACCTGTTGGGCTCGTTCAGCGGTGGGGGTCCTGAGACGCTTACTTCAGGAGGGTCTGAAGGCTAACAGGGGATGTACTGGGGAGCATGGTGGGTGCATGAACACACGTGCATGTGGGAAATCATGAAAAAATCCAACACTGTGTCCCACAAAGGGCTGCATTTGCTGCTCACGGGAGGCAGGCAAAGCTGGTGTTATGGGTCGTGTTAGAAGAATATGGGTTTTCTTGGTTTTCCCAGAATGAGGAAGTTCCTCAACGCCCCCATAGGAACTACTACTTTGAAGAGTTAATGCAAACCTTTGAAAAAAAGGAAGAAAAAAAAAAAGAAAGAAAATAGATTTATATGCCTATATATGACTATATGGAGCCTTGTAGATAAATACAAGCCCACATTTTTTTTTTTTTTTCAGCCTATCCTCCCCCACAGAGGCTGTGCTAGTAGAGAACTGAATACGCTGAGGGGCTGAAACCACACGCTTCAGCTGGTAGTCACCTAGGGAAGAACAAATCTTCCCACAATTGGGGTGTGTATCGATTTCTCAAAGTCTGCATGGGGAGTGAAATATGCATACATATTTAATACTTATGTATCTGCATAGGGAAACCTATCTATCTAATATCACTTGGTTATTCATTTGCTTCGTTTCGAGAGGAATGGAATGCATTTTAGTTTTTGTAAATTTGGTGGGGAGAGAACATTCTACTGGGGTGAGAGGAGAAGAAAGAGGGTTCAAGCCGCCCAAATCGCTGGCTGGAGGAGGAGATAGATCCAGGAGAGGCACTGTCACCTTCTGTCTTTTCCTTTCTCCTCCTGTGACCAATCCAAACTGGGAAAAGTCCAAGTGTGGCATCGAATGCCACATCTTGGGCCATACCATCTAGAGCCCAAATGTCTCCCCAACTCGGGCCAGGGCTGCACCTGAAAGATGGACCCAGCCACCGTCCCCGTGATCTTTTCCTTCCCGCCCACGTTCTTCTTTTCCTTCTCGCAACTCTGTTCATCTTTCCCTCTCTCCTACACCTATGCTTTCTTCCCTTCTCTTGCTTTCCTGTTCTTCCTCGCTTCCCTTCCCTGTTCATTCAACTTGCCTCAAAAAAAGAAAACCATTGTTAAAGAGGGGAGGGGTCTCCTTAGCTTTTTGCATCTCTGCTGTTGCCGTTTTCAAAGTTGAGACCTTGCTAGAGATTCCGAGGTCCTCAGTTTCCTCAAATAGATAGATATATGTATTTTTTTTTCCCTTAAATGAGATGAAATGAGTGGCATCCTGGGGTGGAGGGAGGCGCTGGCTGGAGTCAGGGCTGGGGGTGGGGTGGGGTGAAGGGAGAATGGGGAGGGGACACATCACTCAACGTTGCTGCTGTCGAAGGTGTGGCACTGAAAGTCCCCGTCGACATACTCCATGCCTGGCAGCTTCATCCCATACTTGTCCACGCACCAGCAGATGCCACGCTTGCGGCCACGGGAAGGCTTGCACTGGAGGTGGGGAGAGTGACAGGCAATGAGCATGGCTGGGCACCAAGGCTCGGCTCTGCCTGTCCCTTCGTCTTCCTATCTCAAGACAGACTTGCACCCCCAGAGAGTTAAGGTGGCTGTACCCACCCCTTGAGGTTCTGGTGTCCCCAATGCATGGGGAGGGACTGGGGAAAATGCTGATTGAGGGTAGTCTGCCCTTGGCTTCCTCCTACAACCTCTTTTTTTTATGTCAGCCATTCAGTGTCCTCCAACTTTGTATTCTCCTGAGAGCTATGATCTGATGACCTGATGAAGATGATGTGATGATGATGATGATAAATAATAAGGCATCACTTGTATAGCTTTACCATGTACAAGCACTACTACTTAATACTTACTATGTAGTCGGTACTGTTCAAAGTGCTTTACAGAGATTAATCCATTGCTCCTTATAATCATGTGAGAATAATAGGTAAAAGCATTCTCCATTTTACACAAGAAACTTGGGCAGAGACATTAAATAACTGGGGACAAGATGACACAGCTCCTAAGTGGGAGAGCCAAGAATTGACCCTAACTTAGATGAGGGGTACCCTTATGAAGTATCAGGGTCATGTGTGAGGGAACTTGTTAAAAAAGCAAAATTCTCAGAGTCCACCCCAAACTTAGTGATCAGACAATGAAGAGGTCTGGGGGGCAGTAATTAGTGTTTTAACAAGCCTGAAAGGTGATCCTGATACCCTAGGAAGCCTGAGAATCATTGACTTAATGCACAGCAGGCCCAATTGAATAGGCTGAGGACTACTGTTTAACCATCAGTGGGGCTGCCAGTAGCCTGGCTGGAAATGGGACACGAAATTATTTCCCATGGTACATGGTGAAAATATGTTTTAAAGTCATATATGTGTGTATGTGTGTGTATTTCAGACAGTAACACAGGCAATGTGATCTGACACTGTGATATAAAGCTTTCTTTTTTAAAAAGGTGAATCATTAAAACTTCCGTAGTTTATAGTGTAGGAGAGAATGGAGACAATCACAATTGTGGTTCGTGCCTGGATATTGCTGGTTCAGGAAACACTATTGTTAACGACAGAAATCGTAAGCATTTGGAAGTAGAGGCTTCCTGGCACATGCCCTTCCTGGACCCACGGAACCTGGGGTCGTGGGGTGGGGGCGTACCTGCTTTCTCTTGTAGAATCCTTTGCGGTCGCAGTTGGGCAGGTACACAGCCCGGGGCACCATGCGTGGGCTAGCTTTGAGCTCCTGCAGGGAAGCCTCCATGTGTCTGCGGCAGGGGCCCTGTGTGCAGAGGGGAGGGATGAGTCATGGCAGGGCCCAGGCAGAAACCACCTAGGTGTGCAGCAGGGTGTGGGGGCTAAAAGGTCTCTCGGGAAAGTCACCACCTGTGGTTCCATTTAGCTGCTACCAAAGACTTTCCTTCCTCTCATCTGACATGCGCCATAGGTGTATAAAGTGTGCAAACCCTGCATTTTGACCAGGTACAGAGGCACACTGTCCCATCTGTCTTCTACGACACCTACCCTCAGCTTTTGCACGCTGCTGGGAAATTAAGTCGGGAGATGGTTGTATGCGCATGCGCTAGGAGAGGGTTCGAGGCCTGCCTGGGTAAGGATGGAGGTCAGGTAGTTCACCCGCCTGGCGTGTGCTCGCTGTGGCTGGCTGGCACTTCCCTCTACTCCTGCTCACTCAGACAAGCCCTGGATCCTGATAAATGTAAGCACCAAAAAATTCTCCATGGAATGTCAGATGATCATAGGTCTTGTTAGGGAGACCATTTCATGGATGGAGTAGAGGTTTGATCACTGCACTGTATGACTAAAGCGGAAGTGGTATACCTACTGTAATTGAATATATATAGATAGTCACGGGATGTGGATTATACTGTGGAAGAGAGTCAGAGGAAGAGTAATAGATATATATGATATGGGGGGGAGTGGGGTGGTGTATTGGGGGTGGGGGGTTGTCACTTTGAGGGGTAAAATGTATAACTATCGCACTGTGTTGTACACCTGAAACTAATTAAAAAAAAAAATTCTCCATGGTAAGTGGTAGGTCTTTTGCTAAGTGTAGCCTAAGCACTTCCTGCTGCCACACATGCGCATTTAGATGCAGGGAAAGGTGGCAGGTGCTGCAGGGTGCAGAAGCAGGGGGTGATGGGGGAGAGTCCTGGAGACTCACCTGCTCGGATTCCTGTCTCATCTCAGGCGCAGCGTTGACCCGGGGGTGGGCAGTGTTCTCAGCTCCCCCGACAAACTTGGACTGGGTCAGCTTCTTCCTGCGGTCCTTCTTCACGGCCTCCGCCTTCAGCTCGGAGATGCGGGTGTGCTTGGGCCGGAAGATCTTGGGGGAGTAGGTCTCCTCGGCCATCTCGGAGGTGGTGGGGTCCTCGTGCTCTTGGGAGTCTCTCTCTACAGGGAGACAGAGGCGGCGGGTCAGCCTCTGCAGCTGAGACGCAGCTGTGCAGGGCCCAAGGCTCGGAGGGTGGGGTGAGAAGACAGGGGCTCTGCCCTCCCGGAGCTTAGGGAAGAACCAGGGCACCAGAACCCACACTCGGGTAAGTGGTGGGAAATCGCTGGCATGATTGGAGTCCCGCAGAGCCCATCTAGCAAGACCGCATGGAGTGAGAGAGTGTTGAAAAAGTCAAGCTGATAAATGAGGGGAAGTTTGACAGGAGGGAGAGGAATTCTGGGGGTGGGGGTAAGTGGGGGGAGGGGGAGGAACCGTCATGAACAACAGGAAGAGGGGACCTGGAAAGCCAGAAATGTGGGGCCTGGAAGAAAACAGTGCTGGCTGGTGCGGGGGGGACATGGAACCCCAGGCCTCACTTCCGGCTCTGACTCAGAGCTAGCCCTGTGCGCTGGGCCCTTGATAGGGTGGAACATAGCTCCGGGCCAAGACAGGCTGACAGCTGGCTGGGGCAGTTATATATAGGAGTGACTTGGTGACAGTCTATACTTAGCTGACTTATGACCTTTCCAGTAGCAGGACTTTGTTCATTTATTTGTCGATCTGTTCGTTTCACCCGCCCAACCTTTTCTGGGTCCATAGATTTCTATTAATTCTTATCTCACAGGCACGCTCCTCTGAGCCCCCATTTCTCCTCTCAGCTCCTTAACCCCACAAGCCCAGGCAGATCCAGGCAGGGAGGTCTCCATCGCTCTTCCCAGGGAGGGCAGGATGTGGTCAGGATGCCCATGGCAGGGCATGCAGGGGCAGGGAGGCCTGCCTTCATTGTCCTCTTTGCTTCTCAAATTCTAGAAAAAGAAAATAGGGCTTTGAGGTGACCCCAAATAATTAAAATGGGGTGCCGGAAAATCCTCTTCTCTACCCACTTTGCTATCACTGGGTTACCCAGGAGCTGGATGGCAAGGCACTGGGGTGGGAAATAGAAAGAGAGGAGGTGGGGAGGAGGGAGAAAGAAGCCGGGTGAGAAGATACTGTTTTGTGTCCCTGGAGCAGGAGTTCTCAGCCCAGGGGAAGTTGCAGGTGTGTTAAGTTAAGGGAGCTATTTGGAGACCTGGGCAAACCTGGTCAGGATGGCAGCTGGCAGGAAGCACCTGTTTATATCTTGGCTCAGGATTTGTCACATTTAATCGAACAGGTATCCGGCCTTTAAGGCCCTGGCAGGGAAGTTCCCCGCCCTGCAGAAGCCTCACAGGTTTGCAGTGTTCTGGGAGGTTAGCTGATTTGGGTATTTATTCCCAGAAGAGGAAGATAACAGGGAGAAAGCAAGTAGCCAAGCTGTGGGTAGGCTCTCCCTGAACCAAATTCAACACCAGGATCCCTGCCCCATGTTTGACCTTTCACTCCCTCTTCCTACCATGTCTTGACTCAGTGCTCCATCTCCACTGTATAAAAAGCTGCTGTGGTGATTCACCGACATGGTGCTGTGCCTGGTCCGTGGAATGTAGTCTTCTAGGAATTAGCTAAAAGAGTGATGCTTTGGGGTAAACCAACTATTCTTGGTTGTGGGGCAAGCTAGAGTGGGGGTGGGATGTAGGAAGGAGCATGGCTGGTTTGTGGGGGGACTCTACAAATTGAAAGGCTAGGGCTCTGTTATCTAAAACTCAGGCTCAAACCTTTGGCTCAGGACTTGGGGAAAGGGTTTGGGGAGAGGGAAAGCTAACCATGGCATGGAAGTGTTGCTGAGTCCTTATTGAGTGACTTGAGATTCTTCACTCAACCTCTCTGGGCATCACCAAGCATTCTAATCCACAAAAAGCAGTTGATGACCGGGGAAGGGAAGAGGGCAAGAGATGGTTGCCTTTGAAAGGCTGGGAGCATTCTGGGGGTGCATGGCCATAGCTATTCCCTAATCAAGACTGTATGTAGCCATATGAAGTGAGGGGAGGAGGGTGAGAAGGCTGGGTGTGGACCAGAGCATGGAAGGATGAGTGTCTCCTTCAGAGGCTGCTCCAGGAATCGCCAGCAAAGTGTCCTCAGGGACACCTGTGAAGCCGGGCTCCAGGAGTCGCCTCTCCAATGGGAGAGACCCCAGGAAGCTGCTCATCCCCCGTGCCTGGCTGTACCAGCTCCTGGAATCCTTCCGATAGACCATATAGTCCCTCCCTCAGTGCCCAGGCAGAAACAAGTGCATGCAGCTATCCCAGGGACACTCTTCCTAGTTCTGAAAGATGTCTGGGACGCTACCCATCCTCCTCTGTTCTTTAGTCAGAGGGTGCCATCTGCCAGATGTCATTTCACCTTCTCTCATAGGCATGTCTCTCTCTGGCCTTGGCAGACATCGAAGCATGTTGGCTTACAGCCCTGAGTGTATCAACAGCTCTTCCAAAGACTCCTGACTTTAGAACTTCTAAGAAGCGCTGTGGGGTTGCCCTTACCCTTGAGCCCCCCTTCCTGGGAGGAGGCTGTTATGGTTCGATACGTTTTAGGATGAATTTACTTTGACCCTCTTTTTTTTGAGGCTAGTGTCACTGGCCCTCACATGTGGGACCTGAACTGGGGCCGCTGGCTTCCCAAGCCAGCGCTTCACCACCTTGACCCTCTTTTAATCTTTTCTCTGAAAGTGTTCAAATATAGCCTTGGGGCTAAGCAATGATGATACTGGAAAACAAAATGTAGATTCCTGTATCCTCTTCAAGGAACTCAAAACACTTTAGTAAACCTGTCTCCTTCTCTGGGCCTCACCAGGGTGGAGCCCCTGAGGGCATACTCTCCCCAGTTTGCAGGCCTTTGGCTGCTTCAGAAGGGCAGGCTTAGGGTTTTGATGTGCCTCCTGGTTTTTGGTGCCGCTTAACCCCACAGGACCCGTTACTTAGGCAGAAGAGTTGAGTATCAAAGATACTAATCAGGGTCTTGCGGTCACCTGTAGGCTCCAGAGAGACAGTGGAAACTTGGAGCGGAGCCAGTGCAGAGCCAAGAAGATTAAAGAGTTGGAGCGCAGGCCTGGAGTTGGAATGCCAGCGCCTGCTTAGCCCTACTCAGCTTCTCTGCGGCCCAGTCATAAATAGGCTTTCAATTCGGGAAGGGTTTAAGTTTTAGATAAAATGAGAAGGTACACGTAGGTTGGCAGCCCCTGAGCTATTTCGAGAGAACATGGACCGAGGTGGCAGAAGGGATTTGGGTGGGATATAAGGGAGGACTTCCTGGTGAATTACCTTGCACGTGAACAGCAACTGAAGGGGCGGAACAGTGCAGTGGGTTCTAGAACCTGGTCCACAAACAGGTCAATACTTCCACATGGCCAGTAGATGGCAGAAGAGACCGATGACCACACAACATGTACCCCGTACTTATTGCTAGAGACTGTAAATAATTTTAAAATCTGGAGTTTGTGTGCCTCTCTCTCCTGTTTCTCTGGCAACCACCCAAACTCTCTCCTTCTCTCTGTGTGTTTGCATCACGTATTTAACGAGTCAGGGAGATGAACAAGCAAAGGCTGGAAAGGACCCATGAGAGGGGCGGATGGAGAAGGCAGGTGTGGGAACTGGAGGTGAGAGATGGGCAAGGATTTCTCTGTGCATAACCCCTGCTGTTTCTTTAACTTGCAATTGAAAAGTGAGCAGGGGAAAAAGGCAACCATATCTGACCTCCTTTCCCATCTGTAGAAGTCATCTTGAAAGGATTCTGCAGATGGGCACCATGGAATACTCAGTATTGTTCCCTCCTCCTTTAATTCCATGATCTGATCTGGTGACTGAGGAAGCGAGCACCAGCATATGGTCCTGATATTTACCTGTGGGTTGGTGGGTGGGTTCAGATTCTGCTCTGACTTCTACCCTCAGTCCTGCCAGCCAGCTCTCTGATGGCCCCAGCCCCTGCCATGTTAGGATGGCCAACTCATTCCTCCTTCATTCATAAGGCACTGCCCATCTACACTGGTGCGGCAACATCCATTGAGGCTCAGACAGGTACATGGGCCCTCCCCGTGGCACCATGGACACCTGCTTGAGGACTACCCCATTCTCGTGACCCAGCAAACACAGAAGGTGTCTGGGTGTGGGGCCAGCCACGATGGACCAGAGGCATCCTCGGGTGGGCAGGTCTACTCACAGCACAAGTGCACAATGCACACTCCCTACCCTTTTGCTGTCACTCTTTCCTTTCAGGAGCGGGATGCTTTAGCAGCAGAACCAGGCACGTGCTCTGAAGAAGCGTTCAGATCCCATCCTGCTCCCCACTCACAGCGAAGGATAGGTCCCGTTGGGGACCTGCAGCCCCCTGCCATCTGACTTCCCGCCCTGGCACCAATAACAGCCTGCCCCTCTCCTGGGCTGGTGGTAGTTTCCCACTCTCTTGACCTCATATTCAAACTTCAGAGGAAACTGGGTGGCCCAGATCTTGCGACTTTGCTTACGGAAATGGAAGCAACTGAGGCGTACTTGGAATTCACAGCTCAGGAAGACTCTAGGCTCTGCCAGGCCACCTGGACCTGGGGAGAGGAAAGTCTCTTTTTCTAGCCAGAAGGCAAGATGGGTTTGCCCAGAATCTCTCTACAAGGAATGAAGTGGGGAGCTGGGTTTCTACTGGCTCTCATTCTAGCTCCCTCTGTGGAATTTAAACAGTAAACTTCTTAAGGGCGGAGGCTTGCCATTTATCTTTGTCTCGCTGGTGTATGGTAGCCAATAAATAATCTTTAAGTGGAGACGCATGGATCTATGCAAGAGACAAAGAGAAGTGAGTCTAGAGGCTTTTCTGTATATAAGCTGGGGTACCTTAGAGCTCAGTGGATGTCCTCAGAGGTCATTTCTTTGGTGCCCCTGTCCCTAAGCATAATAACTGCCACAGAGGGAGCTAGGAGGCAGATGAATAAGCTTCACAGGAGAGGGACAGAAATAGGGGTCTCCTGGGTTTGCTGGGCTTCTCTTTGGTCTGAGGCTGCACTGTCCGATACAGTAGCCCCTAGCCACATGTGGGTATTTAAATGGATAAATATTAAATCAAATTGCAAATTCAAGCCCTTAGTTGCTCTAGCTACATTTCAAATGCTCAATAGCCACATCTATCATTGCAGAAAATTCTACTGTACAGCTGGGTGGAGGGCACTGAACCATTCTGGGTATGGCTGGACACTGCACCCCGTCCCCACCTTGCCCTGTTTCCCAGTCAACCTGCAGCCTCCTGCTCTTTGCTACAACACGAGAATGACGGATGGGCTGCTCACTGTTTAAAAAAACGTAAGGCATGTCTCAGTCTCCTGTAGTCTGACAGTTTCCCAGCTGCCGATGCCAAATGACTCAATTACACTGTGTGTGCGTGCCTTCGCATAGAGAGAAAGGGGACACAGGGGTAAGGAGGGGCTGGGGAGCCTTCCAGGGGAGCTGCAGCGGCCCTCCGCCTGCCAGTCCCACCCCTGGCCGGTGTCTGCCTTGCTCCAGTCTCTCTTGTTTTCTTTTCCTCTGTGGTCATACAGACGGGCTTGTTCTGGGCTCTTTATAACCTGAAGTATGGGCTGAGAAGGAAAGAAACACTGACTTTCCAAGAGAAAAACAAACCCAAACAACCGTCATCCTCAGAACAGTTGCAGGAAGGGAGGAGTTGCAAGAAGATGCTGGAGGGGAGTCCTGCTGACCTGGGGTGGGTGGCGGAGGTGGGGACAGATTCAGAGTCAGTGACTGGACAACGAGAGCAGTGGGCTTCCTCCACCGAGTTCCTTTCCCACCCCCACCCCATTTCAGGCCAGAACTAACGTACTTCATTGCTCTAAACCAACAACCAAGTTGGCGAACGTGGGTAGGTTGCTTCTCTTTCTTGAGCAGAGACACAGACATCATAGAACAAAGCAGATAAACATTCAGAATCAGAACCCAGACTAAAGGCCCTTAACCTTCAGTCACTCTTGGGAGGAAGAAGGGGCTGCTGACAATCGTTCAATAAACCTTGGTGCAGATTTACTTTGACCTCTCTTAGTCTCTTCCTCCCCTCTCTTTGCCTCGGTTTTCTCATCTGAATTATGGGAAGGATGGCAGTAGCCCCTTCTCCATCAGGCTGTTATGAGGATCAAATGAATTGACATATGCTAAGTACTGCTCAGCACAGGTCTCTGTTGCCTCTCACTTCGCTAGTTCCAACGATCAACTAAAAATTTGGTTGCTTGACACCTGGTTGACAGGTGTCTCCATGTAGATCACAAGATCTAAGGCTCCCTGGACTACAGAAATGTCTGCTGGAAAGTGATGGCTCCATCCTTGCCTCCAGGGAGCCTGACCGCCAGCCCCAGGTAACAGAGACTTTGCACAAGTGCTTCTGGGAAGCAGTCCCCACTTAGAGAACTCGCCCTGGGAGTCTGTCCCTCTGTCTAATCCCATTCCTTTCTTGCTGCATTAAGGCACTGAGTCTCCTTCCCTAAAGTTGGAAAGAGAAAAGGTGACCTGCCTGCCTCCCCAGTGTAGATGTGGCAGGTGTCAAATTGGTGACACTCCTCC
Organism: Aselliscus stoliczkanus; assembly: GCA_033961575.1. Taxonomy (NCBI): domain Eukaryota; kingdom Metazoa; phylum Chordata; class Mammalia; order Chiroptera; family Hipposideridae; genus Aselliscus; species Aselliscus stoliczkanus. The sequence goes on from CM066731.1 coordinate 158,859,277, forward strand.
AGAATGAAAGGCTGGGTCCCACTCACACATACTCCACTGTCCAGGGACCAGAAGTAAAGCAAGGATCCTCCTCATGTTTTTTCTCCCCTGGGGCCAAACTAGGATTCAGAGCCGGGATGCTGGTAAACACTTCTTGGTCCCTAGGACACAGTTGGTGCTAAATTGACACATAAGAAATAAACACTTCTACACAACTCCCAAGATGAGGGTCTCCAAGCCAGGTTTCTTTCTCTAGAGGTGGAAAAGGTGGGGGCATGCTCAGTAGAAACGTCTATATCTGTTCCCCTGCGCACACCAAACCAGAAGGCAATGGAGGGGCTAGTTGGGGAGCAGCGTCTGCATGGAAGAAGGGGAGACGAGGAGGGGGAAGAAGCTCGGGTCCATTTCTCTAACCTGGCAGCACTCCCACTCGCGACTCATCAGGGCCCATTCAGAACATTACAATCAGGCAGCCACATTCCCCCAATAGTCCTGCATGACCAGAAGGGGGCGCAGCGAGCAGAAGGTTTGAACTCTCCTAAGAAGTGAGGCTCTGGTAAGGGTTAAAGAAGGGAATTGTCTCCCGTCTGGCAATCAAAGCCCAGGGTCTTTTCCTTTTTGACTCTTTGCGGGGCAGGAGGAGGGAGTGCTAGGAGGAGAGAGTGGAGAAAGCACTCTCTCCTCCTCAGGGGGGTGGGGTGGGGGGTGGGGGGTTGGGGGGCTTGCTGTGGCTATTACCCACATGAGGCTCCTGACACTTCCAATGTGGCTAATGGGCCTGGATTTTCAAATTTATTTCATTTACTTTAAATCTGAAAACCGAAATCGAAATATTCGATTTAGTTATTAGACAATTTTTTGAGCATGTTTGTAACAACTCAGGCGTATCTACTTTTCAACTGTAAATTTTATGAAACCTAAAAATATAGATCACATATGTCCAAGGAAAATTTAGAGTCTGAAGTGTGATAGTTTGTAAATATAAACTACAACTCAGCTTTCAAAGACTTAACATGAAAGAAAAATATGTAAAGTAGCTTATCATTATTCATTTGGGGTATATGTTGAAAATGATAATATTTTGGATATATTGAATGAAAATAGATGATTAGAATTAATTTCACCTGTTTCTTTTTACCTTTGTAAAAAATGTGGCTATCAGAAAATTTCAAGTGACATATGTGGCTTGTGTTACATTTCAATAGAACAGCGCTGTTCTCAAGGGTCTATACTGAGAGTCATCTTCACTGGGGTGACAGAGAGACATTCAGTGATGGTACAACCTGCACGGCTCAGGATACCTGGAGCCCACATAAAACATCTCTGCAAACCAGCCGAGGCCATATGAGGTTGGGTTCTGAGTGCAGATTCAGCCGGGGCCTTGCTTCAGGGTTTGGCAAGGGAAAGGCTGAGGGATCAAAAATGAGATCTATTTATTTTAAAACTCCTGTGGGGCTCACCTGGCAGTCTAACCTAGTGGAAAGAGAGGCTTCTCTTATCTGCTTCCTTCTTGACAATCGGGGGTGGGGGTAGGGGGTGTGGGGAAGCTGCTACAGCCATGTCTCTTAGCAATTCCTCAGACCAGCTGTAATGTGGAAGCCTATCTCTTCTTTCCTTCTGAAAGATCTACAGGTCTGCATGTTCAAAAATGCTGCGACCCTCTTGCTTGCTTCCTTATCAAGTTTGTGGCATGTGGTTTTCTCTCTTTTCTTCTGATGTAGAAATCCCCCACTTACACCCTCATCCCATCGTACACCCCCAGAGCTCAGATCTCATTATCCTGCTTGCCCAGCTCCATGAAAAGCCTGTGCTGGTGGAGGCTGGTGGGCACGAGAAGTATGCCACTCTGTGCCATGTTCTCCTGAAAGACTAAAGACTGCTGCACAGCCAAGGGGCAGTAGGACCTGCCTGCCTTTCCACCTAAGGAGAGCTCCCTCTAGCTCAGAAAATGAGGTTTGGCACGCGGACCGCACCCAATCCCTCACCAAACCACTGGTCTAACTAAGCCAGCTTTGTTTGCAAGACTGTGTAGAAAAAGGGACGGAACAGAGGGATTGAAAATAAAGTGGCCACTTTGGGGCCACTTCACTTCTTCCCCTAAAATAGAGCACCCCCAAGTTCTGAGCTCTTATTCCATCTTCACAACCCCCACTATGGGATGATAGCATCAGGTGATATGTGCCAAAGGCCTCACTACAGGTTAGGCCAGGTCCAGGCAAGAGCCCTGATGACTAGTGAAGAAAGGCAGGAATAGCAGAATGGAACCCCAAAATCAATAGGGAAGACCTGAGTTCTAGTCCTGATTCTGCCACTAACCCTGTGCCTAACTTGGGGCAAGTGACTCTGCACTTTGGGTCTCAGCATCCCCATCTGTAAAATGAGGGTCTTGGCTGCAAGGCTCATGTGGGTACCTTCCAGTATCAGCATTCTTTGGCCAATTCCCAGACAATTCCTGGAGAGATGTTAGGACCAAGTCAAGCCAAGTTGCCAAGCAGGAAAGGCCACTTCACCTCTTATAAATATTTCCAGTCAATCCTCTCGATTTATATATTTTTTAAAAAAAGACATAACAGAAATCATGGAAAGACATGGAACTGGAAATGAAAGTGGGGGATTCTCTGGATATAGGGGGAAAGGGGGTAGAAGCTTAGAACTGGTTTTGTTGTTTATTTGCTTATTTATGTTTGCAAGTCTGAAATAAATCTTATCGTTTTGGAAAACATATCCAGATAGCAATTTAAAGATGGTCTCTGGGATTGCAACTTTTGGATCAACTGTAGTTAAGATTCAAAACAAAAAGTCAAACAAAACCCCTCCAAATTGCCTCCTTGCCTCTCACCACAGCCATTTTTCTTCCAGTTGGTTCCTCCTTGGTACCTGGTCCCTTTATGGTGTTCTTCCAGTTTCTGGATGCAGTGTGGGCCTGGAGTATAAGGACCCCTTCTCCAAAATTTTATTTTCCACACATTAAATAACTCAGAGTTTCAAAGGCATTGCTCAGGTTCAAAGAAAAATCTTCAGTCAAAAATCACCTTGCTTTCCACTAGGTGACTCCCTCCCCTATGAAGGCGACCGGGCTTCTGCTGGGATTCCTTCTCCCATGACCTTTGCTGTAACCCTCACAGTGACCTCTGGCTCCTGGGTCAGTCTAGTCCTCTCTCTGCAGCTGCAAGCCCACCTGCCTGCTCAAATCCAACCCAAGAGCCTGAACTAAATCACAGCTGCTCTGACTTAAAACTCCAGCCCTCCGGGGATGCCTTGACGGTTGGGGGATGGAGAAAGTGGGGAGGGGGGGAGAGGGAGGGAGGGAATAAGGAAAGGGAAAAATGAAACGGAAAAAAAAATGTGGCCAACTGTGCTAGTTCTTCCAGCCTGAGCTGACACAGCAGAAAGGGGCGGAGGTGAGGGGTGGGGGGCGGCAAGTTAAAAGTTAAAAAGTTAAAAGCAGCATCTCTTGTCTTCCCAACTCCGTTTTGGTTGGCTCCGGGCACAGCCAACTTTTCAAAGACTTGTTTCAAAGGGAGGGGGTGGTGCGGGTGGGAATGGAATCTGCCTCCTTCAGTTTTCCATGATCTTGTTCAACCCAGACACAAATTTGGCCCATAAACCTAACTCTGGAACTTGACTTCAGCATGGCATTTGGACCAGGTTTGTGGTGGAAGCCAGGGCGATGGAGGCTAAACCGCTCAAAGAAGCAAAGGCTGAATTCATTGTAGTGCGGTATAGGAATAATTTTTTTCTTTTCCAGAAGCATATTTTGTCTTTCTTTCTCTCTTATTTCTCAACGACAGTACTGAAACCCAGAATCCACTTCTCCCTGTATTCTAAACTTGATGTCTCCCAGGCACAGGAGAGATCTCCCAGACTTGGTTGGGCACGGACGCGCGCCGCCCTCCTGCCCACAAAGCCACAGGCTCCTTCCACAAACAATGCCCAGAGCAAAGCCCACTCTTTCCTTGACTCGACTCAACTCACCGATATTTATTGAGGTTGACCCAATAAATAACTCCAGTCTCCCGCCTCCCTTCAATCTCACACACACAGCCCTCTGTTTCTATATCTATCTTTGCCTCTGAACTGGCCAAAAAAAAATGCAAGGCCCGGCGCGATCCCAGCCCCAGGCTCGCCAGCGGACTCCCTCTCCCGTTGCGCAGCAACGCGCCCAGCAAAACACCAGTCTCCGCCCGCCCGCCCTCCGCCCTTCCTCCCAGAAGCTTTGGCTGCTTGCCACCTTCTTCTCCTCCGTTCCCCATTACTGATTCTAGAAATGCACTCTATTTTTTTTTAGGATTTAAAAAAGATTATACATATAAATTTCTATATATGCATATGGTTTTTTTTGGTGTGTATGTGTGCGCGGCGTATGTGTGTGTATGTGTGTGTGTGTGTAATCTATACCTGTATCTATATCTCTATGGAAACCACGGGACGGAGGGGCAAACCCAAGTTCGCACTGCTGGTTTTGGTAGGGGGGAGTGGTGGTAACGTGTTGGGGAGCAGGAATTTTGGCCAAACAAGCCGACACTCTCCTCCATCTCGGTTCATTTTCCTTTTCTTAAGAAGTGCCTCTCTGCCATCTCCACCTTTTTGGGGACCTGCTCAACGGTTTTCGAGCTGAAAAGCTATAGCCAGGAGCGCCCACTCCCATCCCATCTGTCCCAGGGGAGGGCGTCAGCCTCTGGCACCAGTTGAACGCAGCCATTCAGCAACTGAAGTCAGTCAGGCACCTGCCTAAGGTGGGGAGGAGTCGGTGAGAAGGGCCGGAGCGGGGAGCCTGTCACGTGTGGGCCTGAGGTACCTTGCAGTTGGGGGCTGGGGAAGGGGCTGCAGAGAAATCTAAAGGGCATCTCGCTTGGGACAAAAGTCGGTGTGTGTGTGTGTGTGTGTGTGTGTGTGTGTGTGTGTGTGGTCGGTTGAACTGGAAAGTTGGATGCGCCTATTTGCTCCAGCAACAGCGCGCGCGCGCGTGCGCTCTGCGCGCACACGCGGTGCATTAACCACATTACACCAACCACACCGCTGGGCAAATAAAAGTGAGTCCAGAATGCGGCTGATACCTCGCATTCTTTCGATGAGACTGGATTGTTACTCAGAGCGCTCGCTTCCAAACCAGGAAACAGATTCATACCTCTTCCCCGCCTTTCCCCGCCTTCCCCCACCCTGTGCTAAGCTTTTCCAAATCCACATCCCCCAAGATGAAGCAGGCGGGACAGCCTCTGAAAAGTGGCTCTTAATAAAAATAACTCCACAAACCGGCCTCTGGGGCCTCCCGAGCCTGCACCTTGCCCTCCGTTCTTTTTTTTGCACGCAGCAATCCCGAGACAGATAGAGACTATCTCTTGCAAAGCTCGAGAGGTGGCCGCCTGCAACAGGCAAAACCTGCAGGGTTTTCGGGGATTAAGATTGAACCCAGGAAAGCTCTTCTGCCTCTTCTCAAGTACCTACGCACTCCTTCCTACATGATAATGTCTGTAGTTCGCAGTTTAAGAAAACTCATGTTGGGGTACTTGTAATGGAAGGGGTAGGAGAGAAGGACATTGTCCCGGGAAGAACTGCATAGTAAAAACATTATATTTAGCCAAGTCTTAACCCCTTTTGGGGAGAATTTATAACCATTCTGACGTCTCAGAATGCAGATTTTTGTGTATAGTTCAATTTTTTAAAAAAATTTAAGATCAGATAACGCTTTCCAAAAAACAAAACAAAACAAAACAAAAAGAAATAAAAAAAAACCCAAAACCCAGTCGAAGGTAAAACTGTTCTCATTAAACAAGTAGCTCCATCATTTTAAACCCTAGATTCCAGGCGCAGAGAATTTACCCGCAGCGCAAGCCGGGGGCGGGGTTACTTGGAGGCGGGGGGCGGGGAGGTTGTACGGGGGCGTGGCCTTCCCCCTCTCCGCCCCTCTTACTTTGCATTCTGCATTGCCAGGGCCCGTCTTACATGTACACCGCACCCACTTGTGATCAGGTTTGAGAGATGGGGGCGGAGGGAGGGGTTAGTAGTGAGGGGGAAGTTGTGAAGTCTGAATTTCACATCTCCCTCTGGCCTCCCGATCCTATATCCACCTTTCTTCCTAGGTAAAAGCTGAATTGGGGAGGGGGAACAAGGAATTCGATTCAGGGACGAACATCCTGCCACAGGAACGTGAAATCCTTCCTCCTGCGCCCCCCTCCCCCACTACCCTACTGACCTCCCCACAGCCGTCGTGCATGCCTAAAGTAGTCTTTCTCTTCTAGGAAGGGAAAACGGTATTATGCATTTAAATCTGTTTTGCTATCTATCACAATCAGTCATAGCAAGTCAAAGATCATGGGTGTGCACGTGGGAGGGGCATCGAAGCCCCCACCGACAAGGTGCCTGTGTGTGTTCGCGCGCGCGTGCGCGCCTGCTCGCCTGTGTGTCGGGGTCGCTAGAAGCGTCAGAAGGGACTGGTAGCGGGGAAGGGGGCTGGGAGGGACAAAGGTGGAGTGCGCACAGAAGACCGGTAACGTGCCACTCGCCAGGTCCCCAGTGAAAGCAATATTTTAACAAAGATTATTTTTTTTTCAAATTCAGAAAACAAGATCGTGTTGGGTGGGTAGGGGGTAGTGGAGGAGAGAGCTGATAATAAACATGCACCCTCTGAAACTGTAGATTGAGTACCTGGGGATTGGGACCTTGAGACCAAATTGGAGCTCAGAGTCAGTATTCGGGGGTGGGGGGGGGCAGGGTGGAGTGGAGTAGGGTGGGGGCAGGGTCGAGGAGAAGGAGCGAAAAACGTGAGAGGCTCAGCTAGACAGTAGCCCGGGAAAGCTGGATCAGCCAGGGCTCCAATTGCGAGGTGCAAAGACCCTCCCCGCCCTCTTCCAGGCTGCACCCCGGCTCTAAGCCACTTTTTGGGCGAAGCGCGCGGGGCCAGCCCGTCCCCTGTCCCCTGCCCGTGTGCCGTGTAACTGACTGGCACACTGAGCGCGCTCACCGATCTTGACTTGCTCGCGGTAGCTCTTTTCGTTGAGGCAAACCCCGCGGCCGTGCAGCAGGGCGTGCAGCGGCTTCTCCTCGTCCTGCCGGGGGAGGCAGCGCAGCCCCTGGGCGCAGCGCTCAGTGTAGACGCCGCACGACTGCCCCTCCGCCAGGGCGCAAGTCATGCAGCAGCCGCAGCCCGGCTCCTTGACCAGCTCGCAGCCCAGAGGGCTGGGGGGGCACATGGAGAGGGCTTTCTCGTCGCAGGGCTCGCAGTGTACGAAGGAGCCCAGACCCTGGGCCGGTCCCGCACAGGCGGCCAGCAGCAGGAGGAGCGCGGTGAGCACCATCTTCTCCGAATCTCTCCCTTTACCTTGGGGCGGGGCAGGAGAACGAGAGTGCAGGGAGAAAGGGGCCAGGAGGGCGCCTTTTTTTTTTTTTTTTAAATTTCTGGCAGGTAGAGCAGGTCACCTCCCCCAGACAATTGCAAAATGTGGGGAGCGATGGAGGGCTGCAGAGGCAAGTCCTAGTTGCAAGGATTAAAGACTTGCAACAGGTTGGGGGGAAAAGAGCAGCGCCAGGTGCATGCGCAGGGAGTGGGGTCGAAGAAACAGCTTTTCTAAGCCGGACCTGGTCAGAACTGTAGGGGGAAAAGCCCCAAATTGTTCACCCCAAAGCAACCACCGAAATAACGAGCTCGGAGGCTGTGGAGGAGACGGGATTGGGGGAGAAAAATCGATTTGCCTTAAAAAAAAATTTTGTTTAAAATTTAAAGTACACCCTCCTCCTTTCTAACCCCTCAGCTGCTAGCGGCGCTTATCTGCCGCGGAACAGGTAGGAGGCGGCGGCTGCAGCCGCGAGGGTGGAGGAAAATGTTGAAATCAAGAAATAAAACAAAAACAAAAACAAAAAAAGACAAAATCCCAAACCCTAACACCTCTTTTCTCCCACTCTGCCACCACCTCTTCGAAATTCGCAGGTTCTGCGTGAAGCCCGAAGAAGGGTGCAAACGGAGGAGGGAGTAATTAGAAGGAGCAAAAAAGAGGAAAAACCCCACACCGCTTTGCAGCTCTTCCTAGCTCTTTTACCCCCGCAGAAGTTTCCAAAGAGACTACCGGCTCCGGTCGAGCAGGCGCTTTTAAATAGACGGCCCCTGGCTGCTAGCCAGTTTGTAGCTGCAATTTGAGCTCCCCAACACCCAACCCAGGCAAGGATGCCAAGGAGCTTTGCAGTACGAACTCACACGGGGTGGGGGTGGGGAGAGGCCTTCGAGACACGGGGGCTCCCCTTCGCTCCCTGAACAGCGCCCTCCTCCCCCCGGAATGTAAGAAAGGGGCATGGGGGACCGGGTTGGGGCCTGCACGAGGGCGGAGGAGCGGGGTGAGTGGAGGAGAGAGTTCTTCAGAGCACGGTGGACACAATGAGGAGTAACCCCCTCCCTCTCACCCCTTAACTAGCCCAGACCCAGGCTGGAGGGAGAAGCACTTTCTTATTAGCCGACTGGATATATACAGTGCCCAAGAAATTCTTCCCAAGCTTTGGGAAATGGCTGTCTGCTGGTGTCTAAGTTACCATGTAAGGGGAGTGTGTGTGTGTTGAGGCTGGGGGGGGGGTTGTTAATGTAGGATGGTCAGCCATGGGTAGTAAGCTGAATGAAAAAGAATGAAAAAAAAAAGAAGAAAAACTGGATCCCCCTCCCCGCCCCCCCACCCCCCAAAAAAAAAGCCTGGGGAAGGGGATTTAATCAAAAGTTTCTGTTGCTGGTGGAGTGATTGTCTTTGGGCATATGGTCAAGATGTGGCCACTTTCCTTAGGCTACATTGTTGGCCCTGGGAAGGTGTGTGTTGTGTTGTGTCCTTGCAGGAAGAACATTAAGACCACTGCATTGTAGGGAACAGTGAGTTTCAGAGCATGGCACCTGGAGGAAATGCCCAGCCTGAAAATTTTGCCTGGTGACCTAAAATGTCCTGGGGTGGGATTGTTAAATGGAAGGAAGGCAGACTGGAGCAATACTTTCCCTCCACTTCCTTTTAAAGGGGCATTTCTGTTGGGCAGGGCACATCTTTGGAGGGAATGGGTGACAGTCCAGAAAGACACCCTGTTATAAGGTTAATGGGCACACGCAGGCACATCCCGAGCATATGAGCTGACAGGGCCACAGGACCGGCTCTCAAGGGATTCTGACCAGAACATTATTATTCCATGTGAAACCTCAGACAATCTATTCAGACACTATGGACCCCTTCTTTCCTTAGTAAAATGAAAGAAAGCTAGTTTTAAAAGAAGGAACGTGGCGATTTTAGTGTTTTTGTTTGTTAGTGCTTTTTTGGAAATTGACCTGGACAGGTTGTGGACCTCACAGCCAGGTCCAAGAGATGTTGCTGGGGAGAAGCTGGGGTGTTCCATTTCCTTCATCCCTTTGGAAGTGCTCTGACTTTCCCTGGGAAAAGGGGCTGCATTTCATGAAGTTTGCCACTAGACTGCACCCTTATCTATGATAAGAATTCTTTCTGCAAGGACTGCGTTTAAGAGACTATTTCTCTTGCTGGTTTGGCTCAGGAGCAATTCTCTCTGTGCTGTTAACACCCCCCAGGTCCTGATCTCTTTTCTCACTTATCTATTTGCCAAAAGGCACATCTTTTAAAAAAACCCACGAAGCTAAAGTTTAAAGTTGTTCTCTCTCTTTCGTGTTGCCAGAGGGATTTTAGATGTTGGCTGGGTGAGGGAGGAGGAGCTGTGTGTAATGATTCACACAAACAAACAAACAAACAAACAAAAGCAGCGAGGCTCCTTGTCATTTCTTCTCACCTCTCTTGAGGCTTGGTAAGGTAAGGGAGAAATCAATATTAAAAAATTTGGCTGAGATATTTGAGGAGTGAGGGCGGTCAAGTGTTGTTTCCTCTTTTGTGTCAAGTTCAAACTAGAAGAGTGGCCGGCCGAACAGTGTGCAGGGTGTATTCTGGCCCCTGCTCTTAGTTCTGCAAAACTCAGCAAAGCAGACCCCAGACACACTGGTAGCGTTTCAGATAAATGGGGGAAATTGTGGTGCTCCCCCCAGAGAAACATCAGTTGCCTGGTTCCAGCCACCCTCTATTCTGAGAGGGGCAGCCTCCAGTGATGCATCTTTTTGTCTAGCCAACTTCCAGTGGCTGGAAAATAAAATGTGTGAGGACAGGTAAAAGGAAAAGGGGATGATTCATAGAGAATATGAAAAGGGTAGGGAGAAAAAAGGAGAATGTGGCAGGAGCTGGTCCTTGGGGTAGGGCAGCAGAGGGAGGCCAAGGAGAGAAGGTAGTCTGCAGGTCTGTGAATGTTGAGTGACCATTCTACCTTTCCACTTGCAAGTGGGCTTATGTCATGAGGGATTGAAAGCTGATGTGTCATCAGCTGCTGTCCAAGGGGCCCTCAGGTCGGCTCCCTGGGAGAGCACAAGAAAGAATTCTCAGTAGCTTGGGATTGTCGATAGTAATTTTTTCCAAAGATGGGACACTGGCTGGGTGGGTTTACCAATAAGAGTCCATAATGAATGTATGACAGTAGAGTGGGAAAGTCTGTTACCGGGAGTTGGGTTATGGGGGATGCCCAGGAACCTTTCTTGATTCCATTTCCCCCCTCCTCCGTTTTGAAGGCCTAGATCTGTTCACAGTCACCTTCAGAAGATTGCTTCTGGAAAAAATAGTTTGCATCAATGAACGCAATTGAGAGTGGCTCATTTATTCCTGCCAGATGCACATGTCAGAAGCCAGATTCCCTTTCCTCCTTTGCTGCCACGAGCTCCCCAGCTCTGGCATATTTGAGTTTTGATGCCTTTCAACCACATCTTTCTTGGAGAAGAAAGAAGTTAAATATCATCCACTTGGGTCCCATTCCCCAGAGATCACCCCTTCCCATTCCTTGAAAAGATTAACTGGATATCAAAACTAACTTTTAAGAAATGCAATTGAGTGAAAGATTTGTGCTTTTATAGGCACAGTTTTGCAAAGGATGTGTGTGGCATTTTTGTTTTATAAAGCTTAAGTCCTTTCCCCTGATCATTTTTGAGTAAGGGTGATGCCTGATAAAATGGATTGGGAATGCTAGACTTTCAGTAGGACAAAATATCATGGATTCCTCTAGTTGGAAAGGAGAAGTGTCAGCTAAGGGTCTTCCTCGGCACTGCTCTCACCACGCTCTCAGGCAGATTTACCTCCCTTTCCCCACAGTGAGTAATTATTCTCTTTTAAAGACCTTATGAGATTGACACCAGTCCCTTTCCCAGAGGTCAGCACACATCAGGCATACTAAGGCTGCCACTTCATCCTGGTCCAAAACTTAAGGTATGATGACCTTCAAGAAATAGAGTTCTCAGGTTCCTCCCCAGACAAGGGAAATTCAGCAAATTTGGAGAAGAGTAGCAGCTTAAGGCAGCTTTGTTGTAGTGACGTGGCTGAAGGCTAGGTGGCAGAATAGATACATCATTTAAAACATGCCTCCTTTCCAGAAGGGCAAAAAGCAGACACTGAAGCAAATCTTTAACCACAGGAGTGGGGGTAGGGGAAGCAAAAGCAGGGACCGAGGGATAGAAGGCCACCTCCACACCCCGTGGGTCCATTGTGCGCTGCCCACCTGGGCACTGCTCTTTGCCATGACAGCACCCATCCAGCTGGAGGTGAAAGGGTCTCCCGGGCTCACCGGCAACAATATTCATGGTCACTTTACCTTGGAAACGAGGTCCAGCCAGGTCAGAACTTGATTACTTTGGGTTAATCAAAGAATATCCTAAAGCTTCTCTGATGAATAGTTAGGAGATGGCCTTCAGCCAAAGTGCATAAAAAAGGTCCTTTTTACGTTTTCAAATGTTACTTGTGGAATATTTCAAGCATTCAAAGAGCAGAAGATAGTTCGACCCCTGGTTCAGGCCCACATACGGGGGCCAGTGACACTGCCCTCAAAAAAAAAAAAAAAATACAAAGCAGAAGATAATATAACCGACATCCTCTACTCAGCACACGCAGTTAACACATGTTAACATTTTGCCATCCTTGTTTGAGATTTTGTTCAAAAGAAATACGGTGGTACAGAGAAGAGCTCCCTTCCTGCCCTTGCCTATGCAGGCCCGGCTTCCCTCCACAGAGGCAGCCGCCCTCCTGAAGCAGCTTTGTATATTTTCTCCACAATGCTTTTCTAGGTTTTACATGAAGTTTCTCAAAGCACAGGGTTAGATGGTTTTTGAAGGTGGAGCCATGTGCTACTTCAGAGTTAATTTCGTAGTGGTGCTTGCTATATGGTGGCAATTTAATTAGAGTCTAAACGGACCCTCCGGCTGACTTTGGAAGGAGTTGGAGCCAACTATGACTCAGAGTGATTTATATTTCGATGTGAGCAATATATAAGTTAATAGTTTTAAGAGTTGATGTTTAGAAGGCTTCTGGAGCCATTCCAGAGAGATATGGCAGAAGAGGGAGGGCTCCATAGATGCAGCTTCTGGTTGGCGGCCTCCTATCTTCTTGGATCGTGGGGTTCTGGTGTGTTTCTACAACGGACAACCCCGGAGCTGTGTTTGAATTTGGGAAAGATGAGGCTAACCAAGAAAAATGATGTGTGGTGAGTTAGAAGACAGTGTTGGTAGACCCAGATCTAGGAGGAGAGGGATGGGCAAGGTAGGGAAGATGGAGTCACAAGGGATAGGAGGAAAGGGGAAGAGTGCTAACTGCTTGAAGCAGTTTAATATCATGCATTTGAGCTGTGAAAAAGCCAAATAAAATCACATTGGAATCTAGGTTTCGTGAATGTTCAAGAGGGAGAAGCTATACAAACTAGTTTAACACCACTAGCCCATAGGTCAAATTTGTGTGAATTAGGAAACAGGGTCCTACCTCAAGACACTTTACTTCTGTTTTTCAGAAAGATGTTATAAAACACAGATTTTGTTAGGACAAGAAATGTTACTACCCCTTGCAGGAAATTGTCACAATGAATATACATGTCTGTAATGTCTACTGAGTGAATAGTACTACTTAGGTGAGGCTCTTTTTGTGCAGTGCACAACCTGCACAGCTGTGTGTGCTGGCCCTGGTTGAAAGAGTTGAGTCAGGTTTCCAAGCCCTCAGGAAACACTGCTTTTGTGCTAGTGTGGAAAGGATTGGTCCAGCCACGTGGTCTTATCCATTACCAGGAAGCAGCTGACTCTGGCTGTGTTCTCAGCGGGGCCAGTCTACACCTTTGTTTTACGCTTTAGAAAAGCTATGCTTTTCCATGCCCCCATGTCATTGCACAAATTGTTCATTCTGATAGGAATGCTTTCCCCCTTTGTGCTGACTAGTGAACACTTCGTCATTGTTAAAGACCCAGATGAGATCACAACTACTTTGGAAGGTTTTCCTAACTCTCACGTGTAATTCCCTAGCGCCACTTGGCTGGGTAGCAGCGTTTATACCACGTGATCTGTGTCCGCATCAGTGAAATGGGTGGGGGGTGGGGATGATATTGCCTGCCCCATCGGGCTGTTGTGAGCTTTGAATGAGGCAGTGTATGTGAACCTCATTAATGCTCAGTCAATATCAGCCATGGTAGTCCTATCTTCCCATTAGACTGAATGTCCTGAAGCACCCAAAGTTTTCCTCATCTTGGTGTCTTATTTCCACTTTTCTTTCTTTCCCTACTACTTGGCCATGAGGACCTACGATAGGTCTTAACACAGAAGGCACTCAGTCAATGATTTTTGAATGGAAAACATTTACCATCCCTTAATCATTTCAATATCTTTCTAAACATCTAGTTCTATGTCTGCATCCGTCTGACTGGTGGTAACATCTATTTGATGTGCTTCTGTTTTGTCCCTTTCTGTACTAGCCTGGCCAACCCTCGATGTCTCAAATGTGAGTAATTCATGGACTCTTTTAAAATAACAATAAATTCCAATATACTCCTATTGTTGGACTTAAAATATATTAATTGTAGTATAGTGTAACTTAAATATGTACAAACATTAGGCGTACATTCCCTAAGCTTATCTCAGTGTAAAATCCAACAAATATGTAAATATACTCAATCAAAACTACAAACTCAACAAAATGCAAAATGACAATATTAATTTAGTGTGTTTGTTAATGTTTTGTTGATATTTTGCTGAAAAAAAATTACTACTCATGTAGTGATTATGGCTTAACTATTTCGGTGCAAGTTTTTTGAGCTGGCATACACATCTTTGATGTCCTGTTTGATGATTTAATTCTCCCACTTTTTTTTTTTTTAACTACAGTAGAGTTATGGTCTATCTAGTGGTGAAAGTCAGCTTGAAATAAAAAAAAAATTGAGTATAATCAAAATTACCCATGAAAACCCATTAAATCACTTGCAAAATAAAACAGTACTGCGAAACCTCCCCTTTCGTGACGTAGCATCATGTCACCCAATCTTCACCCAGCTCCTACACATTGTCTCAAGATCAAGTCCACCTCTGCTGGTTAGCCCATTAGCAAATGACAATGAGAATGGTGTTACTTGGCTTCTATGCCCTTGGAAATGGAGAATGCCTTCTAGAGCTGGATAGCGGGCTGAGATAAGAAACCTGAAGACAGCTGAGTGAGAAGCCTTGGACAAAAACACACACAAACAAATAATAAGAATAAACAAACAAAGAACTATTATGGCTGTGTGTGTGTGTGTGTGTGTGTGTGAGGGGGCTTAGACGGGAGGTTGCATACTGAGATGGCATGAGGCCGTGAGAGTCAGCTACCACCCTGTTGATAAGTGAGGAGGTGGAGTTAGGTGCCCGCTAGCCCTGTTCCTTGTGTAGACTTAACAAGAAAAGGCACCAATCTGACCACCAAGCAGAGAATGGGAGCATTGTAACCATAAGCCAACCAAAAAGACGACTTGTTCAGGGCAAGGATTGAAAGGCTGAGTGAAGACAGACGTGGGATTTACCCAATTAGGGTAGATTGGGCACGGAGGGTAGGCGTCCCTGAGCCCCAAGCTTTGAATACCACTGTCCTTTTCCAAGAAAGCAACTCAATCTTGAGCAAGTTACTTAATCATTGGGTTCCATGTATTCTTCTGGAAAATGGGCTATGGTACCTATCAATGGGCTGTGGTGAGAGTTAAATGAGATCATTTATGTGAATAACTTAGCACAGGACCTAGTACATAGTGTTTTACATTGCTAGGGCTGCCATAACAAAGTACCACAAACTACGAGGCTTAAACTACAGAAATTCATTGTCTCACAGCTGAGGAAGCTAGAAGCCCAAGATCAAGGTATTGGTAGGCTCTAGGGAAGGATCTGTTCCAGGCCTCTCCTAACTTCTGCTAGTTCCTTGGTTTGGGGCAGCATAACTCCAGTCTTCACATAGCATTCTCCCTGAGTGTGTGTCTGTCTCCAAATTTTCCCTTTTTATAAGGACGCCAGCCATACTGGGTCCTGGGTATACTCTACTCCAGTATGATCTCCTCTTAACTAATTACATCTGCAATAACCCTATTTCCAAATAAGGTCACATTCTGGGGGTTAGGACTTCAACATTTGAATTCGGGGTGTGTGTGGGGGACATAGTTCCACCCATAAACACTCAAGTGGGATTATTATTTATGAAAGCCTCTTCAATCCCCTCTTCAATGGGGTGTTTTTATAGTCATGATTTTCAGACCTTCATTCTCATTGTCTTTCCAGGCCTATTTATATCTAGAAAGAAAGTGCCATGAGAACAGGACATTTCATGTTGAGTTTCCCATTCATTGTCTCACCCAGTACCTAGAGCAGCAATGGGCACATAGCAGACACTCAGTGAATACAGATAAAGGAACAATATCTGTTTCTTTCTTTCTTTCTTTCTTTCTTTCTTTCTTTCTTTCTTTCTTTCTTTCTTTCTTTCTTTCTTTCTTTCTTTCTTTCTTTCTTCCTTTCTTCTTTTCACTTTTTATTTTTGATTTCTCAGTCGCCAGCCTGTCTCCCTGGCTATCTTTTTTAGACTGCCAAAGTATTAAAGGCAAATGAATTGAAATCGAACAAATTTTTATTTCCTTTGTTGATAATTATTAAATCCTCCCTAATCATTTGCTCGCTGCAGTCAGTTAGAAACCCAACCAGATGGCAAAGGGCAGTGGGGGTGCTGAGTGCTGATGGGTTTGGGGGTGTGAAGGTGCCTGTGTTGCAGAAAGCTAGACCCTACTCTGTGCACTTCCTGGGGCTTGATATGGGCCAGGGCTAGGACTGTGGAGTGCATGGGACCCAATTCTACTCTGAGAGTCTGGGAAGAAACCGGTGAGGCCAATATCGCTTTAGAGAGTCTAAATGAGGGGCCATAGGCCTGGAAGGGCACAGGGGTGCTATTTGGTCCTCAGAAAGGTGTGATGCATGCCTCCTTCCTGTGGTACAACAACTCGTTGGTCCACAAACCGCCAGTGCAAGCCCACAAGGTGTGACTCCCTGTATCCCATGGCTCCTGGTATGAAACCCGGTCAGAAGTTGTGTAGGTAGATCTTGGACTTGGGCAGGAACTGGAGTGTTGAACATGGGGAGACCATGCTTTGTATTCTAGGGACCCAGAGATGAATTGTCATTGGCTAAAAAGAAGTGACTGAAAACAGAGAACACACTGATAATTTACTAATGGGCTGGCACCCTCTACTTACATATGTATGTATCTATCTACTTAGCCATTTTCTCACAGCTGGAGAACAGATGTCACACAGCCCCTGGCAAGACACAGGGAGGATGCAGGCTGGGTGGGGCCTGGGTTCAGGAGGGGCAGTAACAATTCCCTTTCAGCTTATTGTTACCATTCAGGACTGCGAAAATAGCATTGGCTCACCCTGCTCTGACCTTTCTTTTTTTAAAGATTTCATTGGATATTTAATGTTATTTAAAAAACGCTTTTTATTTTTATTGTGGAGAGTAATCTCAAACATACATAAAAGTAGGCAGAACAGTATAATGGCCCGCGATAAGCCCATCCTTCAGCCTAAACTGCCATTACCCCATGGCTGTCTTGCTTCAGACACACAGATCCATCTGCTCCCTCCATTTCCACTAACTGAATTTGAAAATATAACGAAAACATAACTCTTCAGCTTCGGGTACACTATTACGTTCAGGGAGCTTCTTTCTTCTCATGCCCTGAAAATTCACACACGCATGCCCAAATAATAAGTAGGGAGATAGAGAATTTTCTTTCATATTGTGGAGGAAGAATCTGGTGGCCAATAAAAGAATATTTGAGGAAAGTGGAGGATAAAGGACTTTGCGTTTTTAGAGTCTGGACATCTGAGAGGATGGGGTGGGAGGTATGTGATCCGGGCCAAGGAAGCACTAAAAAGAGGCGGGAGAAGGAGGTGGTTATCCGTCCGGCAAAGCTGCTGTGAGCACAGAGAATACAGCAGGTCTGAAAAGAGCAGGGCGGGTGGTAGAGATCTGAGGATCAGCCACAAAGATGCGGCGCCAGAGGCGTGAACCCCCAGAGGGAAGGCACTATGCAGAGAAGATCACCTCAGTCTAGGCTTAGAAGGAGAACTCAAGCTGTTGTCAGGAGCCATACTCAGTTTCCCAGGAGAGCAGAGAGGTGGTGCTGGGGGAGAAGGGGGGATGGAGGCATCTGTTTGATTTGATCCTGGTGAAGAAGGTCAAGAGCTGGTCATCATGTCAAGGTGGGACGAGATTGGGACGTGTGGAGAGCAATGAGCATTTGAAACAGCTGGGGTGGACTGGGTGGGAGGGAGGACTCTTGGGAAAGTCAGAAGAGGAGGTGGCTGCCTGCCTACCCAGAAACCAAGCCCCTCTACCCACACCAAAAAGTATCCATTCCAGCAGAGAGAGAGAGAGAGAGAGAGAGAGAGAGAGAGAGAGAGAGCGAGAGAGAGCGAGAGCTCTGTTATTTTGAGTCTCTAACTTCAGGGAACATTAGACTGTCTTTTAAAAAGCTCACCTGATTAGGTCAGGCTCACCCAGGATAAATTACCATTTGACTGACTGAAAGTCAACTTTAAACTACTTATATCTGCTAAATCCCTTTGCCTTTGCATTATAAGATAACATAATCACAGGAGTGATATTCTATCACCTTTGCGATAGTCTAGTAGTTAAAAGCAAATTACATATTCCACCAATATTCAAGGTGGGGAGATTAAACAAGCATATCGGTCATTGGGGGTCATAGAATTCTGCCTACTATGATCAATTGACAGGTCAATGTCATTGTTGTCCTCCTGTTACCCACCTGTCAAATAAGAGGACTCTTAAGTCCTTGGACCAGGGCTAAATCTCATTCATAGACCCAATTGTCAAGAGAGAAAGGACTTAAGGGACAAAGAAACATTAAGTTGTTTTCATGCTTCTCAAGTTCTGTAGCATTTCAAAAAAGTCAGAGGAGGCTACCAGCAAATGAACTCAAGGCAGCAGACATTTAATGAGAGCACTTTAGCATCAGGCACTGTCCTTCACTTTGTGTTATCAGGGATGCAAAGATGAGTGTGTTTCCTGATTGCAGAGATCTTCACAGTTTTCTCTGGGTGATCGGATGCATATAGTGAGTAGGAAGTGGCCGAAAGGTAGTGCTCTTAAGAGATGTAGGCAGCCAGCCTGAGGGCCATAAGTCCCACACCCAGGGCATCCCTATCGTCCACACACCTTGGAGAAATGTCCTGTGGTTTCTGGTTGTTTAAGCACCCCCTTGTCTTTCTGAATGTTCCAGGGAGTGTGACCAGCTACAGAGAAGAGTGTACAGATTCTGTTATTGCCAGGCTGTGTCTTGGCATTGACTGACATCTGGTCAACTCTACAGGAATAAAGCCACAGAGATCTGCAGTGCAGAAGGGGCTGACAGCCCCAGTGAAAAGTTGGGTTTCCCAATTCTAACTTCCAGGGGTTACCAAAGTGTCAGGGATGTGAGGGGAGGGGAAGACATTCAAGAAAATTGATGAGGAGTGTTTGGGTTGGGACTGGAACCTGGTCCCATCCTGAGACTGGGCCAGCCCACCCCATCTCGCCCCCAAGTCTTTGAAGTGTGTTACCTGGATGGTGAGCTAAGCCATGCTTGGCAGGAGGGGGAGTGAAGCTGTGTGGCCTGGCAAAGGAAAGAGCAGAGGGGCAAAGGGACTGGGCTTGGATCCGCAGCTGACTCACTGCGCATCTCATGCCAGGCATTTCTCTATTCAGTCCAGCTGGAAAATGAGGAAAAGACCCAAGTCAGGATCTCACCGAGAAATCCAGATGCCTTTCATGAGAACAAACAAGACCAACTTCCTCACGCTCTGGGCTCTGTTTGTTTCTGTGGTGTGTGTGCATGTGTGCGTGTGTGTATGTATGTGCGTGTGCGTGTGTGTGCGTGTGTGTATATGTGTGGTGTGTGTGTGTGAGATGTGGTGTGTATGTGTGTGTATATGTGCGTGTGTGTGTGGTGTGTGTGTGATGTGGTGTGTGTATGTGTGTGCGTGCGTGTGTGCGCGCGCGTGTGCGTGTATGTGTGTGTGGTGTGGTGTCTGTGATGTGGTATGTGTATGTGTGCATGTATGTGTGTGTGGTGTGTGTGCACGTGCGCGCGCACATGTGTGTATGTGTGCGCGTGCACGCGTGCGCGTGTACATGTGTGTATTTGTGTGTGTGTGTGTGTCTGTTCCTGGGTCTTTAGGGGTGTGTATATGTGTGCATGTATGTGTATGTGCATGTGTGTACGTGTGTGCATGTGTGTATTTGTGTGTGTGTGTGCGTGTCTGTTCCTGGGTCTTTAGGGGTGTGTGTGTTATAGCTTTGATCAGTCCTCTCTGTTCCCCTTCCTCTTACTTTCTCCGCAGATCAGCTTCAGGATTTGATTTTGGTCTCAGCTTCTGTCACCATTTTCAGGTCTGCCTGGCAGAGCCCACAGTGCCCCCCTCCACCCCACATGCCTCCCTTTCCTTTCCTTTCTAGTTCAAGCAAGGCCTGGGTTTCTGCCACATCGCCCGAGTGGTGCCTCTCGGTCAGCCTCTGCCCCTCGCTTTGACAATGGAAATGGTGGGGGTAGGGGGAATAGCAAAAGCTCTTGACCTGGCAGAGGTCTTGCAGGGCTCTGGTTCTGTCTGTTGCTGGAGCAACGGCAGGGATTTATTTATTTATTTTTTTATAGCCACTTCTGGTACAGGAACAAAGAACAACAAAAAAATTACCCCTTTAAAGTGAGCACTTTCTATGGCCCTGGATTTCATTTTTCTCTGCCACCTCCTGCTTCACTCTCAGGGTCCTCAGGCCACACATTTTCTACCTTTCTACCATTTCATCCTTTCTATTTACTCAGGAAAAGCAAATCCATTTTTTTTTCTTCTGGCTTTCCTCTCCCTTCCCCTTCTTCCTCATTTAGGGTGGTTTTGAGAGTTAATTGCCTTTTATTGTCTGCATTTCATTTGACTCCATTTGCAGAGAGAACTTTATTCAGTGGCTGATGGTCTGAAAACATGCTGGTTAGAAGTCCTACAGACCTGAGGTGTACCATAATGCTCCCACCAGTTAGCTGAGTGACTTTGGTGAGTTACCTTTCTGAGCTTCAGTTTTCCTTACCTGTAAAATGGAAGTAATTTAATCTACTATGCAGTATTGATGGGAATACTCAACAGGATAATATATGTAAAGTTCTTAGCACGCTGTTCAGTAGATGGATGGGCTTCTGACCTGAAATTTTCATTCTTCAGACTCATTGCCGAGAGTGGAGGATGCTTACTCTGCTAAAAACAGCTTAGGTTTCCCTCTCAATGTATTCCTCTTTGCCTCCTGCACCAAGCATAGTGTTGATTGTCCTGCCTCTGCTCATGGGTAGTGAGGCTTGAACCTTTCCTACCTCTTCACAGGGCCTGGCTCAGGGCAGGACAGCTGACACCATCAGGGCTCACCCATGGATAAAGCTGAGCCAATCAGATTCTCTCTTTTATAAATGTGAATGAAAAGCACAGAAGGAAGGACCAGTTGGTGGTGATGGTGGGAGCTGAGAAGTCTAAGGAGGCTGGGCTACTGGGACAATAACATGAGCACATATTCAGTAGCAAGTGAGGATAATGGAACCAACAGGCTAGAGATGAGTGAGTGACCCTGAATCACAAAGACTTTTGGCTTTCTTGTTCCAGGATCCCATGACACTTTCCCCACTATTCCATGACATTGCTGGTACCCTTTCAACAGCCCCTCTCTCCCCTTGGACTAGTTGGAGAGGGTTTCTGTTCTTTGCAACCCAAAGAGCTTTTATTAAAACACCTTCATGAATTTCAAAATTTTGGGTGGTTCTGGGCTGTCACCGAAGTTCTCTTCTTTCCCATGGAATGTCGACTCTGTAAGATGCTGTATGATAAGGGTTCATTATTCTGTCAATTTTCACAGATAGAAATGTTTTACCCTTAGGGCACCCCTGAGTTGTCAAACACTGGTCTTCTTGCTGAAGTTGAACTCCTCTTCCCATCATTCTTTTTATTATCTCTGGGAGTCTTGTAGTTCCTTTTTTCCTCCAAATTGTTTGGGTTCTAGGAGACCAAGGATCTTTTTTTCTGCATCCCAAAGACTCTGAGTTTCTTTGGGGAGCAGTCCTGGAAAAATAAACGCTCTTTTGAAAGCTTTAAGCCATATCTTACCCTTGAAAGATGCTGTTTCAGACCTTGACCCTATCCTTCTGAGAGCTCATTATATTGGGTTGTCGGAAAAGTCATGACTTATTTTTTGTATGTTTTTCATTGCAAAAAAATGCGTCATGGGCCGGCCGAGTGGCGCGACGGTTAAGAGCTGGCTTGGGAGGCCAGAGGTCCCGGTTTCGGTCCCACATATGAGGGCCAGTGACACTGCCCTCAAAAACAAAAAAAATGCGTCTTGACTTTTCCGACAACCCAACATATTCACAGGTATCATCTCTTTGATCTTTGCAACAATACCTGGCTGGTGAACCCATTCTAACAACCTGGACAAAGAAGCTCAGAGGAAGGCTGGTGCATAGTGTGTGTCTCTGAGGCAAGCCAGCTTTGGAAACCTGGGGAGAATGCCTCCTTCCTCCATGCTTCCAGGCTCAGTGCCAAGCTGCTGGCTAGAGGCCTGAGGCTTGGGCAGAACACATTTCAGGTTGAGTCAAAAACATGAGGGAGTCTTGTCCACACGTGCCCAGCAAGAGAAAGGCCCATGACGGAGATGTTTCAAGGAGCCTCATCAGGAGATCTTTGCTCTTCTCTACTGGGAGAGAGAGCCCAACAGCTTGGAGGGTGCCTAGCTCTCCAGGCTGTGAGCAGGGAAAGAACTTAGAGCTGTCCGCAGACTCTGTGTCCAAGGCCATGGCCAGTCTCTATGGAGTACAGGGTTGAGGGCCATTCATTATAGGCACAAAAGACACTGCTAGTCCTTTAACAACATATCTGCTAAGACAACCCTGCCGCTGTTCTGGATATGTCTGTGATGTTACCTTGGAAACCAGCTAAGCCACTTCTTTGATTTTCTCTCGCACCTGGGAGTTAAACTCTTCACAGGAGCCAATACTTTTCAGCCTTTTCTCAACCCAAACCAGCACTGTTGTGGAGGGAAATTTAGAATGAGTGAGCTAGTGACTTTCTGGGCTACCAAAGATCTTTGACATTTGGTGAGTCTGAACACCTCTAGACCCCACAACCTTTGAGTCCCTGACCACATTCCTGAGTAAAATCAGGAGTAAAACAGATAATGAAGGACCTGAAAAGAGCCTGCTACTCCTTACATCCTCAGCCCTGGTAATTTTCAGGTGATTATGTGAAATTAGGGAAAATTCACGGTGGATCCAGGTTCATGTTCATGGTAGGGTGTCTTTGTGGCACTAGGTGAGATTACTTCTGTGGGGGGACCTAGAGGCAGATGCCTTAGGGTTAGGGATGCCAGGTAAAATATAGGATGACCATTTACATTGGAATTTCAGATAAACAAGAAATAAATTGAGTATACGTATGTCCCATGCGATACTTAAGACATATTTATTTAACATTTATTTGTCATTTTATCTGAAATTGAAGTTTAATGGGTTACTCTGTATTTTGATTTGTGAACTCTGACAACTCTACCTGGGGTGGGCACAATGCCTGGGATCTCCAAGTTTGTGTGGAGATGGTATGTGCATTCGTTTGCATGAAGGAGGCATGAGTACCAAAGCGAATAGGATGGGTGTATGTGTACAAGTATATCTTTGTTTTTGGAGAAAACAATATCTGGGTCCGAGGTCATTTTATTTATGTATGTATGTATGTATGTATGTATGTATTTATTTATTTATTTATTTATTTATTTATTTATTTATTTTTTGAATGATTCCTAAGTTATTAATTTTTAAATTTCTAAACATTTTCTAAGAGCTGGGAGATCCTTGGAGAATTCCAAAGGCACTTCTGAAAACTGAGAGATTGATCTTCTGAATTAAATGTCCCCCAAAGGTCATTTGGAAGAAAAAGCTAGCTAGGATTCTTAAGAGTCCTATGTAGATCTTTCCCCCTTCTTTCTATCATTATTTAGAATTGTCCCCATCACACTCCCCTTTCTTCTCTTTGATGAGCCACTGAGGAGATAAAACATGAAGAACGAAGCTGTAGGAACCTAGGCGTGGTTGGGGAAAAATAAATGGACTCGTAGAGGTTCCAGTGCAAGAAAGAGGGGCATCCAGTGAAGGTTCTGTGGGTGGGGTGAGAACAGGCCCTGGGCTAGGACTCAGGGGAACCTGGCAGCAGATGAGTCGGTTGGGGTGGGTCTAGGAGTGGAAGGCTCCACACAGCTGGCTCTGGGCTGTGCAAAGGGAGTGGCAGGTGAAGCCTGTTAGCCCCGAGCTAAATCCTGGCGGAGGAAGGGGTGGGACCGGCAGCGTTACAGGTTGCAACGAACTCCAAAGCATTACCCAGAGCGCTTTGGTTGCCCTGGAATGAAGGTGTAAGCTTGACCGCCAGCCTGGGATATCTGGATCTTTTCGTTCAAGGCAGGTTTGCCACTTCTTGATGCTAGTTGTCAGAGGACTCGACCAGGACTAAGCAGCATTAAGTGCAGTGCAGGGCAGGGGTGAGGAGGCGGGCTGGCCCCAGGCTTCCCACTTTGGCAAGTGGCCCCTGTTTTGCCTGGGTAGGACCAGCGCTCTGGAACCAAGTGCTCCTGTGGCATCCAGGGTGAGCGTCTGCTCCTTTCCTTGTTGAGGACCTTCTCTGGGGACATATTGGTCTCAGTTCCAATACCTGGAAGCACATACCCTGTTGCCCAGTGAGGGGCAACCTGGGCCGGGGGGACTGTCCAGCCCCACTGGTGTCTCCAGACCCAGAAAATTACACCTGGCTGAAGATTCTGGAAAACTTAGGTTTGGTGAAGCTGGAGCCTCAACCTGTTAGTGTAAGCGGGAAGACAGGATTTCCGCTGGCTTCCTTGTGCCTCCAAGTTCCTGGCCAACACAAGCACCAGTCAGTTCTCCGCAGACCCTGCCAAAGCATTTCTCTTCTCTTTGCCACATTTTTGACTTCCATTCAGCTGAGGGCCCCAGACAAACTGATATATCCATTTGGTCTCAGTTTCCTCATCTGTAAAGTGGGCGGCACCTCATCCATCCCCAGCCTTAAACTAGGACATTCCTTCCTTAAGCCTATGATGATGGAGATTAGATGTCAAGTTAAGAATTTCTGCAATGTCTCTTGGGGTTGCTCCTAACATGTCCCTTTTCTTAAATTTCAAGATTCATGATCTCGAGATATAATTCTTGGGAATGTCAAGAGTTTGCTGTACATCAAAATGTCGATAGTGTGTTATCTCTGGTTGCTGGGACAATGGATGATCTTGAACGTCTTCTTTGTACCTTGTGCATAAGTATGCATTCCTTGTACAAGGAGGAATAACATTACTTCTTTTTTTTTTTTTTTTTTTTTAAAGATTTTATTGGGGAATTGGCGGAGGGGAACAGCGTTGGGGAATCGGGGAAGGGGAACAGACAAGTTGCTGTCTTTTTGTTCTTCAGTTTAGTTGCGGAGGATGTTGCTTCACTGATGGTATCGTCATTGCGCTCTTCCCGGATGAGGCAGATCAGTCGCTGGCCTCTGGATGTCGCTCACCGCGGCTATTGGCAGCTCATGCTTGGCTGCCAGCCGCTCACGCTGGCTGCGGGCCACTCACTGTAGCCCATGGCAGCCCACTGCAGCAGGGGCTGCAGCCCACACCATCACCGGGGCTCGCACAGCCCAGCTCCAGGTGGAGCTGTTGTTAGCTGTAGAGGGCAGTGTTACTGACCCTCATGTGGGATCCGAACCGGGGCCGCTGGCATCCCAAAACCAGCGCTTAACCAATGCGCCACTCGGCCGGCCCAATAACATTACTTCTAAAGGCTGTCGTCAGAGAGAGAAGTCCAGGCCATTTGCTAGCCTTTTCCTGGAGGAGACTGACAGGTGAGCAGTGATTTTGCGTAGGGAGGCGGGGATTCAATCCTATGACTATGGGAGGGCCTTCCAGCTGGTGAGTCTCTGCTCCGTGCACACAGCCATCTCCTACCTTTCTGTAGGAGCATATTGCCAGGAACCAGAGAAGGAGGAAGACAAGGACAGAGAATGGGGAAGGGAGAATGGAGGAGGAGAGCGAAAGGAGAGTAAAAGAAAACTGCACTGTCACACAAACCTTGAAACTTCCCTTTCAACCTTTCTCTTATAATTAGTTGGTGCAGCTGGAGAGGAAGAGCTTTTGGTGAGCTGCAACTTGTTGGGCTCCAGTCCTCAGGTGTTTCAGGCTTGCTCAGTGTTTGGGGGAAGCTTAGTTCTCCAATGGCTCCTCCTCCCTCTCTGTCTGGCTTTTTATTTTAACTCCCTGCCTGGAGGGGGTGGTGTGAAGAGTTGGAAACTTTTCTAGTGTCCTGGCCAAGAAGCCTCCCCCCGAGGGCTGGCTTGGAGAATTTGGTTGAAGCAGGTTTCTCTCCACTTGTGATTTGGGGAGCAGTGCTGAAGGAAGGAGGGGGCCCAGGGTCCAGCAGGGGCAAGTGCAGTCTGGTTGGCTTCCCCCACACAGGGAGCCTCTTTCCAGCATCTGCCTCCTTTCTGCATTGCAGAGTCCATGGCCATCGATGATGCACAGTGAGGCCCCCAAGGCAGTGTCCCTGCATGGTCTGGTGGAGAACAGCAGTCAGATGACTGGATTTGCATCCTGATTCTCTGTTTATCACTTGAGTAACCTGTAGCCAGGTCCTTAATTTCTCTGTATGTCAGTTTCCGTGCCTGTCAAGTGGGTATAATGGTAATATCTCCTTAAGAAGGTTGCTCAGCAGAGCCCCTGGCACATGGTGAGCATAGATACAGGCGTCTATCATGACTGCTCCTGCAGGAGGCCACATAGGTTTTGTGAATGGACGGGGTACATCTGCCTTCTCGCCCCACTCAGAGCCTGGTCGCAGCAGGAAGGAGTGATTCCCTGCCAGTGAGAACTTCCAGCTATATAACCAGTTGCTGTGGCCCCTGGAGGTGGAGGCATTGCCTGCACGTTGGTCCATAGCGGGCGCTGGTGAGGCTGCCTGGAGGTGGCTGCACAGGGAACAGAGGGCCCTGTGGGTGTTGGGCTGGCACTGCTCCTAGCTCGGTAACTACTCCTTGCTTACTTGTCCAGATGGCTGTATCTGGCACAGAGCCAGAGCTCAGCACCTTTGCAATCACTCGTGAGCAATGTCAGCCAGGTGAGCAACAAAGGTCCAAGGCGGGACAGAGGGAGTCTTCCGTGTCATCTGATTTCTGTCCCGTGTGAGGGATTTCTCCTTGCACGTGGGCCAGGCCAGTCACCACAGCAACAGCTGTCATTAACTGAGCATTTCCTACACGCAGGTGCCCTAACTACCTTTAGTGTCTCCTGTCAGCAGAGCACTCTGCACGTAGGAGCAACCATTCCCATTTTATGTGTGACACCCCTGATGCTCAGTGAACTGAAGCTACACAACCAAGTCAAGCTTACGGACCGCTTGTCAGTGTACCAGTAGGGGTTGGGAGAAAGAACAGCGATTCCAAAGCTTGGCTTAATAATAGTAAGAGTAACTGACATCGATGTGACCACTGCTATGTGGATTATTGTACTGAGAGTTTTGCACCAGCCATAGCGCAGTGGCCCTTATGAATGGGGGCGTGGTGGGTGGGGAGGTGAGACCAGACTTTCTTTGTTTGCCTTCTGTAGTTCTGACTAGCTCTCTCAAAGTGGTCATGAGGGGAAGGTCTGTTTGCTTCAGTGGGAGCTCTGTATTTATCTCTCAGGGAGCCCCATAAGTCACAGGATTCTCTGGCTTGTCCTAGGTGCCACACGAGGGCCCCACGGGAGCCTACCCGTGCCCCCACCAGACCACAGAGTCCCTAAGAGCTGAGACTGCGCCTCCTTTATTAGTGTCTACACTCCTAATACATAGGAATCACTTGGTAAATGCATTCTAAAGGAAAATGGTCACCATACTAAGAGCTAACATTTATTAATTGCTTGCTGTATGCCTAGTGTGTAGAATATACTGCATGCTTTCACCTCTGTCGTCTTCATAAGACCCTCATCTGACAGATGATGAGACTGAGGCTCAGAGAAGTGACACTGACTTTCTCAGTGTCACTAAGCAGCACGTGGTAGAGGTTGGGACTGAAGAATATTTTCTGCTTCCAAACCCTGTGTCTGATTTTCTTTAGGATCTGTCCGTGGCAAGCCCCTTTCTAGAGCCTCCTTCCTTTTCCCCTCTTTTGGTCTCCCCAGCATTTCAGGAGATGGTTTCTCCGAGTCCCTTTTCAGGGAGAGAAGGAAGTTTGCAGAACGCTGGTCTTGGAGCCATGGAGGTGGTCAGGGCCTGGCGGATGCAATTTGTTAAGCAAAAGTCCCCTTAAATCACCAGGCCAGTCATCTTCAGAGCTGCTCTATCACTCTTTGCTTTCTGTCTATGCCCACCCCTGCTCGGGTCCTGAGTCGATGCCTCTTGCTCAGATAGTACCAAGAACCTACAGAATTAGGACTACCACCATCTTGGGAGAAGGTGATGGGTCTTCCTTGATGTAATTCAATCATGTGCACCTGTGTCTTCCTCCGCCCTTTACCCTTTCTCTCCCCACCCTCTTCCCACCCCAGGCTCCAGGTGCCAATTCGATCCCCGCAAAGGATCATATTCGTTTCCTATTGCTGCTGTAACAAATTACCACATATTTAATGGATGAAAACAACACAATGTATTATCTTACTGTTCTCAAGGTCAGAAGTCAGGACTGAGTCTGAGGGATGGTTCCTTCTGGGGACTCCTGGGGGAGTGTCCATTCCTTTCCTCTTCCAGTTTCAAGCTGCCAGCATGCCTTGGCTTCTTGGCTTGTGGTTGCATCACTCCAGTTCCTGCTTCCTTTTTCACATAGCTTTCTGCCCTCTGTGTCACCACTGCCTGCCTCTTACAAGGACCCCTGTGGTTGCGTCATTGGGCCCACTCGCATAATCCAGAACTCTCTCCCTATCTCAAAGCCTTGGCTTACATCTATAAAATCCCTTTTGCCATAGAAGGTGACCCAGTCACATGTTTCAGGAAGCAGGACATGGGCGCCCTTGGGGGTCATTATTCAGCCTACCACCAGGATGGTTTATGCTTCTAGAACAGCTCTATACCTGCCTGCTTGTGCATCATACCTGTAAGCAAAGCTACCATTTCCCAAGCACGGGCTCTGTGCTGAGAGCTGGAGCAAGTGCTCTGTGTGTAGTGCCTTGCTGACTCCTCACAACTCTTTCTGACACTAATACTTTTGTTCTCATTGTGCAGAGAAGAAGTTGAAGCCTGAAATTTTAGTGACTTGCTTGAGGTCACATAGGGAGTAAGTCAAGGACCTGAGATTGGAACCCAGGTCGGTTTGATTCCAAGACCATTCTTTTTGACATCCCACATTCCGTGCCATGGTAGCCAGCCCCTAAGAAGGCTTCCAATAATCCTTGACCAATCCCTTATGTTGGTCCCTCCCAGATTGTACCAGGATTGGTCAGAGGGACCAGTAGAATACCACAAAAGTGAGTGTGGGGGAGTGTTGGGTGTGTGTCTTCTGGGGTCAGGGCATCAAAGACATGGTAGCCTTGCGCTCTCTCTGTCATTCTCTCTGAGAGCTAGATGCCAATCATGAGTACTCTCCAGCAGCCCTATGAAGAGGTCTATGTGATGAGTAACTGAGGCCTCCTGTCAACTGCCGGCACCAGTTTGCCAGCTGTGTGACAGTGTCACCATGGAAGCAGATCGCCAGCCCGAGTCAGGCCCTTAGATGGCTGCAGCCCCAACTGACATCTTGACTGCAACTTCATGAGACACCCAGTCCAACCACTCAACTAGGACACTCTCAGAAACTATGAGAGAATAAGCATTTATTTTTGATTTCAGCCACTACTTCTTGAAGTAATTTGTTATGCAGCTATCTATGGCTAATACAAGGCCCAGGTTTTTGAAATCTGGGCGGTTTTGTTCTGAGCTCTAGCTATGTCAGGCCTTGATCTCTGAAGCCCGTGTTCCCTTCCAACTGGTTAGCTGCCCAGTCCTGGAATTGGGGACCCAACAAGTTTAGAACATTCTCCATTCCTGAGTCACTTCCCACAAAGAACAGAAGTACCTCTCAGCTATTATCCCCTACTCTACAACCATCAGTGGCTCCCTGAGGCCCATCAGTGCTTCTCTCCAGCCCAGGCTCCTTAGCATGGCACTCCGCCTCCCTCCCCGCGTCATAGCCCTCCAGTCTCCTTTCTCATTGCTCCTCAGGTTGACCCTTTACTCCTGGTTGAACTAAGGTGAAGGTGTTCACTGCTTCTCTTTTTGGTCAGCTTGCCTGTGCGGCTTTCTCCTCATCAGCTGCAAATGAATGAACAGATACACACTGAGGATCTGCTAGGTTACTAGGAGCCTTGATGATAGATGCTTCTATAGTGGTATCTCCATTTGCACAACAAGCCATTTTTTCAGAGAAGGAAACTGAGGTTAAATGACCTACCCAAAGTCCCACGGGAAGCAAGTCATGGAGTTAGTACTTGATAGAGTCAGATCTGTCAGCCCCGTGGCTGTAAGTTCAGTGATTTTCCACTATACCATATTGCATCTGACTCACATTTCTCTGGAATTTTACAGTTAATAAAGCTCCTGCCTATTAGTTTTTATTGAGCTTCACAACAACCCAGTGTGGTAGATGGAGCAAGAATTGCTCACCCCATTTCACAGACGATAAATCTGACATAAGGAAGAGAATCTGTCTTCAGGAGAATAAGTGTCAGAGATGTGATTCCAACTTAACCTCTGTCTCCAAACCCACCACTCTTTCCTCTGCCTTCTCTTTGTACCTCTCCCTAAACCTACCATAGAGTGTTGCATATAATTGATGCCCAGTGCATATTTGTTGGCTGATTAATTTTTTAAATATATTCTTTCATAAATGGTGTCTGGAGAATTATCTATGATGTCTGAGACTAATTTTAAAGAAGAACTTAGAGGTGTAGCAGGGAAGTATGAGGGCAGATTTCAGAAGGAACTTTCTGATGGAAAGGGTTGGTAGTAATCCCTGACTGCTAAACAAAGCAGATGGGAAATTAACCGTGCTGGGGAATCTCCGAGAATGACCCACCTGTGCCTGGGTCCAAGGAAGCTGTGTTTATTCTTAGGGGCAGGGGGATGCACAAAATAAGCCATGGAGAGCCCAGAGAGTCCAGCCAGAATCCACGACTCTCTGATGTGGGTATCACTGTTATCCAAATCGCTAAACCAGAGCAGAGGAGAAGAAAGCTTGTGTCACATTGTTGGATACTTCTTGTCCCTAAAGCTCAGAACTTCAGATGATGAAGAAACTGTTCTTCAAAGGGGTTCCCTGAGGACAAATTCAAACAGCATCAGGGTCCTTGGGCTTGTGAGGCCTCCTAGGTGTCCTGCCTATGCACCTGTCTTTAGATACACTAAAATACTCCAGTAGGCACTCGATAAATATTTGCTGAAAGATTGACTGAATGTTACATAAGTGGATAGCAGTGGCTTTCTCCTGTCTCTGCAGGCTTCTAATAATATTTCACCCTGTCTTGGACACCCATTCTAGTTCTGACTGCCCTTTGGTGTTCGGGATTCCTTCTGCCCTCTAACCCCATGCCAACCAAATCCAGTGGATTGCTGTCCTGCCTTCTGTGGACATAGTCGATGACCGGTCAACCCTGGCCTATGATCATCTTGACCTGCATTCTTAAAGCAACTTTACATTCAGACTCAGAACATAGTTAGTATAGGAGATGCAAAGAGACTCAAGTATAGCATAGAAAGCCACGGGTGTAGGGCGCCTTTGTGCATTGGGCTTTCTGTGGCTAAGCCTCCTTTTCAGGGGCCACCATGGGGTGTATGTACGCATAATGGTGGGGGTGAGAGGGCAGTTACCCAGATCATAGCGTAGAGTAGCACCAAAGCCTTCATCTGGGAGCTGGGGTGAATCCAGGCTCTGCTACGCGTGAGCCAATAAGTGTGACCTTGAATAAGTTCTTTCTGCTCTGGGTCCTGGGTTCCTCACTGTGAAGGAGAGGATTGGAGTCCTTCGTTCTGTCATCTATTCAACAGCTATTTCCTGAGCACCTATTATGTACCATCACCTATTGATGATGCAGCAGTGAACACACTTCAGTTTCTGTAATCATGGGGCATGTGTAGAAGGGGGAGACAGACAAAAACCAAGTAAAGCAGCGAGCAAGTAGGTAACATATCATGTCAGAGAGATGAGGGCAATGCAGGTGAGTACAACACGGTTAGTGGGGCGTGAAGGATGTGGGCCTGCCTTAGATCAGGTGGTCACAGAAGTCGTCACCCAAGTGGTGACTTTTGAGCAGGGACCCGAGTGGAAGGAGCGGCAAGCTCTACATGTATCTGGAGAAGTGGAACTTCAGAAAAGAAACAATAAATGCAAAGGCTTTTAGAGGGAACCCATTTAAGAATAAGCAAGGAGGCCAGGTGGGGACAGAGGGCAGAGAAGTAGCCAGGGCTTGGGCTATGCTAAGGACCTGGCATTGTATCCTGAGTGATTGGGGAAGCCACCGAGGCATGGAGAGCAAGGAACTGGCTCGGTCTGACTTACGTGTTAAAAGGATAAGTTGATCCCAAGTTTATGGAACTGGGCTTCTTCCAGCCCCAGGCTAAGAAGATCTGGCTTGGTCGGGCAGGGGGTGGGATACTCCCAAAGCCAGGTCCTGCCCGAGAGGCAGACTTTGTGATCAGTGTCAGGACAGACCAACCGATGGAACCTGCCTGCTCATGTATCATCCTGCCTCTGCACTTGAGCTTCAGCCACAGACCCTGCTGGCGTGTAGGAACACTGAGCTGGCTGACAACTTAACCCACATCCCCAAACCATAGGCCATAACGGCTGCTAGTTTGGGGTGTCGGAAACTAATTTAGGAGTTAAACATTTGGTGTCTCAAACATCCCCAAATGATATGTTCTTTCCTCATTAGAAACATCCTTCATCTTTTCCTGCCTGTTCCCTCGAAAGTCCCTCACCTCCACCTTTCTTCTTCTGTTTAGTTCTTTTCATCCTGATCTATCCATCCCCCAAAGATTGCATAGCATCTCTTTAGAAGTCAGAAGCTTATCAAGCAGAACTTTAGGAGATGGGCTCCCTGGACCCTAGAAAAGCTCAGACACTGGCCTTGGGTCTCAGGACTAGAAGGCTGTGGAATTTGTATCAGGAGTCAGGGAGTGGCACTGGAGTCCTGCTAGGACATCTCCATTTTACAGCCTCCCTGGAGGTCCGAGAGAATAGCATGCTGGGATAAGACCAATGGTGCAGGGCCACCCGAGGCTCTCTGGGAGCAGGTTAGGGAGCACAGGCTCTGCTGTAGAGGTGCCAGGGGCAGTCAGGGGAGTCTTCCTGGAGGAAGGGGTACTTGAATAGGTTTAGGAAGGTGAGTGGGATTTTTCTGGCATAGAAGAGATTGGCAGTGGGCGTGGGAGAGTGTGAGGAAGTGCTAACAGCAAGAGGGCTGGGAAAAATCCATGGTGGCTTTGGGGAGCAATCAATCAATTATCTAAATGAAATTCCAAAAGGGATTACCTCAGTGGAATAATCAGACACACTGGTTATTTGACCCAATCCTGTAGTTTCTATTTTTTTTTCTTTTTACGTAAATATCACTAAACAAACAGAATAAATACAGATAATTTTCAGGTAATAAATGAGATTAAATATTTATATTATGTTCAGGTCAAAGGGTAAATAAGATGTGGGTGGAGATGGAAGGAGAAGGTTAGGGTCAGGACTGGGAATTTCCTGTTTAGACAGAATGGTGTCTGGTCAGTTGGTGACGTTTGATCCTGAGAGGAAAAAAAAGATTGCAAAGCCTAGTTGAAAGGATCCAAAACACTCCACTCAGCCTGAAAACCACCTCTTAAGTCTCCTATTCCTTTTTCCAAGGCATGGTTCATTAAGAGTATTAATCGAAGAAAGGATTTAAAAAGAAGAAATCCCAATTCATAATAATACCTGGTATTGATGCCACACCTCTCTCCCAAGATGCTCAGATTGCTGTAGGAAAATTATGTCAATCATTCCTCACAACCTCATCCCTGCCTTCCTTGCCCTCAAACCGGCAAAACCTGGAGAAAAAGAGGTAACCCTGGGCCCAGCCTCTGTGGCCAAAGTGGAGCTCAGAGGGGTCTGCCTGGATGTTTAGGCCCTGACTTCCAGGTGAGGCCCCAAGGCTCTGCTCTTTGCTCTTTTCATCCAGGCCTGCAAGAAAAGCACTAGACACCTGTCCATTTATCACCCCACGCCAGCCGTATTAGAAAGGTGGCCACCTTTTCTAAAAATCTCCAAAATAAACAAAACACTATGACCTTCTTTGAAAGCATATCAGAGTGCAAGTAAAGTGCGGAATTTCTACTAGATACCTACCTCAAATCTCTCCAGCTGTAGTGAAGCTCCATTCTTTTCCGTCTTGTTTGCAGTGGACACCAAGAACAGGTATCTTGTCCCTACCACTTCCAGGAGCTATTTTGTGCAGATTGGTCAGTGTTATTTCAGTGAATCAATGTGACCACCACACTTTAAAATGTGTAAGTGGTGTCTAAACGCACAGGTGTAAAAGATGTTTCTTACAGTAAGAAGAAAAGATTGGGATTAACTTCTCTGCTTTACGTTTTACCAGCAACATCATCCTGAACACATTTCTTTATTTCCCTATTCCTGTTTTCTTAGCTTTGAAGCAAAATAATGCCAGCCCTACCTATTCCACAGGGCCCATGTGACAATTGCTGGGATGGCATTCATGACAGTGCTTTTCAATCTGGTCAGGATGTAGATGGAATGGAATGCTGCTATTTCTTTTGAAACATGGGGACTGTAGTGTCTGTGGGCTTTAACATCTTGAATGCTTATTATGCAAGTCTCCTCTTGATTTTAAATAGGAAGTGGAGGAATGGGAAGCAGAAGAAAAGATAAATGGGGCAGGGTGATTTAGGAAGGTCATGAAAAGACTGTTGAGCTTTAAAAATGAGGAGAAAGGTGATTGGTATTACAGCAGGAGAATAGGATTTCTTGTCCAAAACAATAGTTTCAAGGGAAAATCATCCTAGTTTCTTACTGACATGCAAAATCGCCCTTTGGCCTCCCCATGGGGTCTCTGCCCCATTTTCTTCTGCTCCCATCACCCCCCTGCTTTCCTTCCCTACCCCGCCCCCTCCTCCATACCCCTCAAAGAATTCTTAAGCTGTTCCTACTACCTCTGTGTTCACTCCTCTGATACTTTGGCTCAGATGTCCTGGAAAGAATCACCAATCATTGGTCCTTGATAGTTGAGGATAAAGAAAATGGAACTAATTTCCAGCAGGTTCCCAGAGCTCAGGCCCCTTGTTTATGCCTTTCTCCTACCTGAGATTTCTGCATCCATCATTCTTGACAGTTGCTTGCATGGGGAGGCATCTTCCAAACCTGTGAATCCCAGGTGTTCCAACAGGGAGGGCAACTTGCCTGCAGCACCTCAACACGTCTAGATGTCTATCTTGACATCCACGCCTGCTACACTGAAGGCACATCTACACATAAATTATACATGACCCATCCAACCTGAAGTTGGGTATTCTAAAAGCTACCCCTCGGGCCTCCTCCCCGCCACTCCACCACCACACCAAAAATAAAACACCACAGTTTCATACAGTCTCACATTGAAAAGATATACTAAGAGACGGTATCAAACCTTCCAGGCTTCCTGGGTTGTTCTGAAACGTTGATTCTTATAGATCTGGAAACAGCTAAAGATATGTCCTAGCTTATTCTCCTATTTTCAGTCAATGCTCCATTCAAATACTCTCAGCAAGAGATTTGTATATGATTTTGCTTAAAAGTTACTATAGAGGGGAGACTTTGCCATGTCCTTGGGTCACCTGTTCCAGTGCTTTGCATTCTGATGTTTTGGCAAAGTTTTATAATAATAAGGGCTATTCTATATTGGCTATTCAGCATCTATTTCCTTTGTTGTGTTTTTTTTTCTTCTGATAATTCCATCCTATTTTCCTATGGCAGAGCTACCCTTGGGTGCAGCCTTGGTCTCATAAAGTGCTGTTCTGGTCTAACCAAGAGGTGGGTCCACGCCCCACGCAATGCCAGGGGATTTCCTCTCCCAGGATTTCCCCTGAGTGGGCAGGTTCCGCCAGGCTGGTATGTTCTGCAGTGGGCATCTGTCCTGCCCCACAGATGCTCTCACCTATTCTGGATCCGGCCTTTCCCCTCAACTTTTCTCTGGTTCACTGAGCCACCTATGTCAGCCCCCTAAGTA
Organism: Aselliscus stoliczkanus; assembly: GCA_033961575.1. NCBI lineage: Eukaryota > Metazoa > Chordata > Mammalia > Chiroptera > Hipposideridae > Aselliscus > Aselliscus stoliczkanus. The sequence goes on from CM066731.1 coordinate 158,894,888, forward strand.
ATCCCCAGTCCTCAAGTGGGTTTTCTTTTTGTTTGTGTGCTTCGACTTTTTTTCACTTTAACCCTGCTCAGTGTTCATTTCACTGGCGCCTAATAAAAGAACCTTATTTAACTTAACAATGCTTATTCTTCTCCTAGACTAGGATATTCCCACCCATGGCCCCAACATTAACACCCATATATTGGAATTTAAAAATTGGATTTTAAGCCCCTGATTTTCTTCTCCCATTTCCAGATCTGTAAATCTAAGTGGACAAGGCTTCTCCACCAGGATGTTCATAGCCATGCCTCATATCCAAACTCCATGCATTTCTTCAACAGCTCATTTTTGAGTCTGTAGTAAGTACCAGTCACCACGCTGAGTACTAGAGACTTGCTAGTTAGGGAGCCATGGCTCAGTGTGTGGTGTAGAGAAGTAAACACTACACTGAACACAGCGTGCTAAGTGCTGTGCCAGGAAAACCAGGGAGACTCCTAACCTCAGCTGAAGGCTTCAGGAAAGGCCTCCGCAGGTGGAGTAGAGTTAGCCAGGTAGCATGCATGGGAGGGGGCTTAGCTCTGGCCGTCCCAGGCTCTCCTAGCCTTGTTTACTTGTTCATTGTCCAAAAGGTCCTCACTCCCTGTTAGAATGTAAGTGACACCATGAGAGCAGTGAGCTCGTCTGTCTGTTCACCACTCACTCTATCCCGGGAAGAGAGCCTGGCATCTTGTAGTCGCTCGAAGAGACCTGTATAAGGGTCACCTCCTCGGGTGGGTGCCCGGGCCCTCCCTGAGGAGCCCAGATCTCCTTGCCTTGTGCCACTCTGGGTGACACTGATGCCAGCAGTTCTCAGGGCACACTGTGCTGTTTCAGACTCTGGGCCTTTGCACGTGAGGCCCGTGGCCGTCTGTCTTTTCTCCTTTGCCTGGCTGGCCTCTGTCATCTTTCTCAGCCTAAGCATCGGGTCCTCCATTGACCCCTCCTGCACATTTGGCCTGACTTTCTCTTCTTCCTCCCTCCCTCTTTCCCCAGGGGACCCTCTTCAGCCTGCTGTTATGGTGCTTCCTGCCCAGGCCGCCAGATTTAGCAGATGAAAACACAGCACATCTAGTTAAGTTGAAATTTCAGATATATAACATTTTTTTTTTGTAGTATAAGCATACCCCATATACTATTTGGACATACTTGTACTATAAAATTAATCCTTGTTTATCTGAAATTCAGATTTCACTGGGTGTCCTGTGTTTTATCTGACAACCCTACTATCTGTACTGGGTTTTGGCTTCTGATTTTCTGGTTTCTTTCCATTCACATCACTGCAAAGCACTTCTTCTCTTCATCAAGTGACACGGCTCACCTGCTCAGACCTGGCCCTGAGGCCCCTGGATGCTACCTGTGAGGTCAGCCTCTCGGCCTCTCAGCAGAACCAGACCGGAGTCTGTCACCTGTGGGCATACCTGCTGCCCCCTGCCAGGAATAATGGGGTATAGCTGGGTGTGGGGTGCAGAGAAGAAACAGACTCCTTCATTTGGTTTATTGCTGGGGATGATTTGTCTTTCCTGCTTCTTCCCTTCCATCATCTCCTTCAAACTCTGGAACTTCAGGCAAGAGCAGTAGCTGTGTTGTTGGGATGGGGCTGGTTTAGTGAGGAGATTATGATGGCTACTGCTACGACTAACATGACTGGGTGTGTCTTAGGTTCTGGACCCTTTGTTGAGTGCTTAACACTATCTCATTTTTTTTAGATTTTATTGGGGAACTGGAGGAGGGGAACAGTGTTGGGGAATTAGGGAAGGGGACCAGCCAAGTTGTTCTTCAATCTTCGTTGTGGAGGGCTCCAGTCGCCATCTGGCTTCCCGTTGGCAGCTTGTGGCCTCTAAGCTCAAGGTGCTGTGTTCAATCTTAGTTGTGGGTGGGCATAGCCACCATCCCATGTGGGAGTTGAACTGGTAGCCTTGTTGTTAAGAGTGTATGCTCTATCCACTGAGCCATCCGGGCGGCAGCTCAGCTCAAGGTACTGAGTTCAGTCTTAGCTGCAGGTGGGCGTAACCCACCATCGAACAGCCAATCTTGTTTTTACACCAGCTGAGCCATCCTGCCACCTGTTGGCAGCTCAGCAACAGCTCAGCTAGGTAGGGCACAGAATTCACTGGCCCATGTGAGAATCAAACCGGTGGCCCTGTTGCTCAGAGCACACGCTCTAAGCCAACTCTTAACTAACTGAGCCACTTGGCCAGCTCCCAACACTATCTCATTTAATGATCAGTTAGCAGTGATTTGTCCTATTTGGAAATTCAGCTTGAAGAAATGAATCAAGCACCCCAGAGAAAGCATTGTCAGTGGGTTTGGGTTAGTCCTCCCAATGGATGTGAGAGAGGGCAGGGTGGAGTCTTGCATAACAATATGTCTTGGATATCAACAAGGCTCTATGTCCTAGGACAATTTAGGGCATCTGCCTCTCAGGTGATGGTCATTTTCAGAGAGTTTGCTTACTGTCTTTCGGAAGATCCAGTCACAGAAAAGGCTCTTTGAGGGAATCAGGGAAATGTGGTCTGAAGTAGGTTAGAAGTTTGCCAGATGGTGAGGCTGTAGGAAAGATTTGCATGTGGGTGGTGGTGGACGACGGGAAGGCCTCTGAAATCTCATCAGATCTTCCAATTCTAGAAACCCCTGCAAGCTGGGACTCAGAGTCAGGACTGAAGGTGTTCTATTTGCTTGTTTCTTTGTTTTCAATTAGGGCATGCTGCTGCCTCTCCCCAGGTCAGGAGGGTCATCAAAAATCATTGTGGCCTTCCTGCCACCTCTTCACCCCTCCAATCACACCAGAATCTATCGTGATGGGAAATATCTCCAGGGAAGCAAATTTGGTCTCTCTGGAACCCCATGCTTTGTTTTTTTTCCCCCAAAATTTTAGAGTTAGGAAGTCCTCCCAAACTTTTTCCTTGGGGGCAGTTTTCATTTTTTCCCTTCTTTCTTGGTCATTTGGGAAAATGAAAGTTAAACATTTAGCATGTAACACCATGCTGAATTAAGGGGGTACAGAGATGGAGAAGTCAGAGACTCACACGTTCTTTAAGCTCCAATAGCCCACAGGCTGCCAGGCCATGGCACCAGGTTTCTGATTCAGCCCATTACTCGGCCTCACCTCTCACCCAGACACGGGGTTCAGTTACACTTGTGGCCCCCTGACAGGATTTGATCACATTTGGAAGGTAGCATCCCCTCACTTCCCTTCCTCCCAGGGGGCTGCTCTGGGGAGTACAGCTATGTCCAGGCATTTGTGGACAATGGGTGACTTCCCCTCTCTTCTAACAATTCCCAGCCTGCTTGCTGATGATAAATCTCCTTCCTTTTTATTAAATACTTATTAAAACGTAAATCCTTGTAAGAGAGCTCTCATTTATGCTCTGATCAATTGTAACTGATGTTCATGTAATTGATGATGTAATAAGAAACCTTTTCTTACTTTCGTACAATTATAAAAGTAACACATGATCACTTTAGAAAATTTGGAACTTCCAGAAAATGCATAAATAAGGAAACAAAAATCACCCATGTTCTTATAACTCAGAGACAACTCTGCATGGGGTTTTGTTCTAATTTCCCACAGGCGCATTGCCTCGTTTCCTGAGAAGCACAGTGGTGTGTGGAGCTAAAACCTAAATCTCCGAGCCAGGTGCTAAGTCAGCTATTAGCTCTGTGACCTTATACAAATGACTAACTTCTTTCTGCCTCCATTATTTCACCTGTAAAATGGAACTAATCATGGTGAGTAGGCTATAGGCTGTTTGGAAGTTTTAGTGAGTTAATACAAGCAAAGTATTTAAAGCACTGCCTGGCTTAAGAGACGACGTGTTAGTATTATTGTTGTTGTCATTGTTTTGTAACTCACAAATCACCAAGTCCCCTGGGCTTCCTCAGTGGTTCTTACCCTGTGTTGTCTAGAGGCCAGTCACTCTAGCCCCCAACCCCATCCAATGCCAATTCCCATAGCACTGGTGTAGCTTTTCCTAGAATTCTTTGGGAGATGCTGGCGATATTGACATTACTCCATGCAACAAATCCCACCTCCCCTCACACACTGTCAACATCTGGGTGCTTTCGCCAAAATTTCAATACTGGTGGCAAGTGTCTTATTCTCGCTTCTCTCTCTTTCTTTCTTTTTTTTTTAAAGATTTTATTGGGGAATTGGCGGAGGGGAACAGCATTGGGGAATCGGGGAAGGGGAACAGACAAGTTGCTGTCTTTTTGTTCTTCCGTTTAGTTGCGGAGGATGTTGCTTCACTGTTGGTATCGTCATTGCGCTCTTCCCGGATAAGGCAGATCGGTCGCCGGCCTCTGGATGTCGCTCACCGCGGCTATTGGCAGCTCACACTTGGCTGCCAGCCGCTCACGCTGGCTACGGGCCACTCACTGTAGCCTATGGCAGCCCACTCAGCAGGGGCTGCAGCCCACACCATCACCGGGACTCACACAGCCCAGCTCCAGGTGGAGCTGTTGTTAGCTGTAGAGGGCAGTGTCACTGGCCCTCATGTGGGATCCGAACCGGGGCCGCTGGCATCCCAAAACCAACGCTTAACCAATGCGCCACTCGGCCGGCCCCTCTCTCTTTCTTAAGAAACTCTTTCTCAGCATCTCCAGCCACCCCCTGAAAAATCTCATCAGGCTACAAAGCTAGCAGCTGTACTCAGAACCAAATTGCTAAGCCTACCCTGGGTCCTCAAATACATGCCTATCAACACACCTAGATAGACGCCCCCCAAACTGGAGTGGTATATACCCTATATACTCATACTATCTGGTATCTTGCTTGCTTTACTTGCCCTTATCCCTGAGCATTTACCATTACATGATGGCATAACCACCTGGAGGAATACTCCACAGTCATTACAAATGTTTTAAGACACTCTCTTCTCAATGAAGGTATCTTTTGTTTGTTTGTTTTGTTTTTGAATAGGGAGAAAGCTTGAGGCTGCAGGCCCTGGAGGCAAGAGGCTGACAAGAAGGCTGCCAGGAAGTCGGCTTTGTGCTCACACCATGGCCTTCTAGAGTCTGGCTCACACACACCCACTTCACCATCATTATCCCCTTCCCGAATGCTCTCAAGATTGCTGATAGGAACATACCTTCCTAGCTTTCTGGCAACTCCTCTTCACTGACCTCTGCTTGTATTTCCTCTTCTACCCATCCCCCCCTTCCTTAAAGATGAGTGCCGAGTGCCCCTTGGGGTTCTTCCTGGGTCATCTCTTATCTGTCTGTACAGTCTCCCAAGGTTCCTCCTTGACGGCAGGGCCTTCAGTCATCGCTCACATACCCAAGACTCCCCAAGGGTTTCCTCTCCCGACCTCTCCACTTGGCTGTCTCCCAGGCCCCAGTCAAGCTCCAAAATTCCAAAGTGGAATCCATTGGTTCTGACCCACACTTGCTACCCTTTCTGAGTCCCTATTTCCGTACGTGCCATCCTCTTCACCGACTTCTCAAGTGGGAGACCATCGTATGTTTTATCTCCCTTCTCCTTCCGTGTCCAATCGGTATAGTAAGTTTTTCATACAATTTTAGGTATTCAGTCGAAACTAATGACCCTTCATTTTGAAATTGTGTTCATCCAATGACTTTGATATCAAAAACTTTTTTTTTCTTTAAAGAAATGTTGGAGATGGTAGATGGCAGTTTTAGGCTCTTTGTATGTTTTTGGTATCAGGGATGGGAGCCACTGTTGATTGCAACCCAAACTCAGACCCCTTTCCCTTTTCCAACGGGATCCAGTTTTGTTCCTATGTCTACCACATCCTCTACTCAGGCGGCAATTCTGATTAGCCAAGTCAGCACTTTTTAAAGTGTGTCCATGGGACCCTTCCATGGTGTCTGGGAGGACAAAACTATTTTCATAGTAAGCCATTATCTGCCTTTTTTACTTTCATGCTTTTATGAGTATACACTGGGATTTTCCAGAGGCTAACTGTCATGTGATATTGCAACAGACTGAATGCAGAAGCAGATATGAGAACCCAGCTGTCTTTTATTAAGCTAGAAATTAAATAGATTCACGAAAATATGGAACCATGCCACACTTCTTGCTAAACTTTTAAATAATAGTTGGTTTTCATAACAAATAGGTTATTTACATTAACGTGTAATGACATTATTATTATTCCAAAATAAATTGGTAAATAAATATTTAAAAAATTTCCCAGTACTAATTTATGCAATGCAATCCATATCAATAGGTATAATCCACCTAAACAAAAGCTCTCTGGGGTCCTCAATAGTTTTTCAGAAGTTTAAAGGGATCCCAAGTTGGAAAAGTTTGAGAACCACTGGTCTACTCTGGTGACAGGTATTGGTTATGTAAGTGACCCAAATTAGCCCAATCAGATTAGATCATGGAAAGATTTATATTCCATGTCTGGGAAAGAGATTTCTCTGCTTTCTGTTGTTGAATGTGGAAGCTTTAATCTCCTTTGCCACTGGTAACCTCTTATAACCATGAGGGAAAATGTGGAAGATGTGGATAGTAGTTCAGAGAGAAGGAAAGACCTCAGGACCTCAGAGATGTCATTAGGCTGCTGATGTGACCTTGTCTGAAGCCACTCTCTGCTCTTTCAGTGACATGAGAAGATAAATCTTTTTATTGATGGATCCAATTTGAGTTGTGTTCTCCATTACTTGCTCTGGGAGCTATCTTAACTGATATAATACTTGGAAAATGAGGAGTCGGCTTTCCTGTGTTGACGCCAAACTTTGGAGGACATTTTACTCTACTGTATAATCTATAAACCACCACATGAGATGACCCTCAGAGGTTTCTCCAAGCATGAGGAACCACCAAGAAGGAAGAAAGGGGCTGAGAGGAGGAGGCAGTAGGGAGCTGAGGTTGTGCCATGTAGAAGGTTCACCATGTGCAGAGAGTGAGAGACAGATGAGAAATAAGGGATCCCATAGAATCCGTAGCCCTGGCGTGTCCTTTGAAAGCCAGGCTCCTTGAGTGACACCCCTTTTCCTTGCCTCTAATCATCCCCTTCTCTAGCTCTCTTCTTTGTAAACCAAACTGTCAACATCTGTCCAGGTGAACTGACTTATGGTGACAGCTAGAAAACTTTGCCACACTGCTTGACAAGTGGTAGGTGAAACCCAGAGCCCTGGGACAGAGGAGGGACTATTCCCAATATTGATGCCACCAAATGGAGAACGATGGAGGAGAAGAAGCACTGTAGCATTTGGGTGACTGTCTCCAGTATCTTCTCCAGCCATTGACAGTTGTGCTAGTTTCTATTTTGCCAATTTGTTCAGGATTTTCAAAGGATCTTGCAGATAAATTTGGGTGCAGTGGGTGGGATGCAAACACGGTGGAGAAATCATTTCTCATACCTTTCAAAATAGCATTCTTGCCTGTTTCAATAATGTTCTTGCCTGCTTAAAATAGGTTTGGTGTCAAGAGGCCATAGCTGATGCCTTTCTTAATAGGATAGTCTATCCATGGTAGGTATTTCCTGGGAGTGCTGGAGTGACTATATGCAAACTTATATGTGTCTTGGGTTAAAATCTCACCATGAGGATGTACAGAAACTGAAAATAATTTGTCTGATTTTCTGCTTTCTTTTTGGTGGGCAGCAGAGTGGGAGAGGAAGCAGGAAAAGAGCTTGGGGACTTAAAAGGACAAATTGGACTTTTTTTTTCTAATAAATTGCAAGTAGGACACTAACTGTCTTCCTGGTTAGAAAGAGATCAAAGTGGGATAGAAGCTTTGTACACTATTTTTTTTTTTTAAACAAAAAACTGCTACAAAGACACAAAGCACACTAGACTTGGGATAAGCCCTGGGGAGACTTTATGTCCAAGTTAGGATAATCAAAAGGAGTTTAATTTACTCAATTCTGGAATAAAACCAAGGCTACATTCAGCAATATTTGAAACCAGTTAAAGGTCAGTGAATGAGATGCCCAGTTGCATTTAGATGTTTGCATTTATTTATTAATGTTTTACATTGTACTCTAAATTATGTGCCTTCTTTTTTAATTAAGAAAAAAGATAATTGTCATGCCTAATCATTTTATTATAGTTTTTAAAAAGCATAGGGAATGGGAATAGCATTTCCTAATCTGCATGATTTACTTCTTCACTCTCACGGGTCCTCAAAGCCAGAGAGTGTCTGTTAGTGAATTAAAATAAAACCACAGGGTAATTACTTTCTGGGCTACCAACGCAACATGAGTTGCTTTCCGTTGTGAGAATGCTGAAAAGTTGCCACAAAATTAAACCAATTAGGATAATAAGGGGGAAGGAGAAGATTAAATTTATTTCCATCTGATTTAACGTATTAATTTCTCAGGGGAGAAGGATTTCCCTGCCGTTGACCTCCATGTTTTAATCCATGGGCCCCTTCTGTCCTCAAGATGTACTTGGAATTCAATCCAGACCCCAAATGCTGGGCCTTTTTGGTTGACTCAGAAGACTCAGGCCTCAGGAGGTAGCTTTGAGGAATGAGTTAGTGAACGAGTTAGTGTTCACAGATGTGTTTGGGGCTCCTACTATGCACCAGTCATGTTCTTATAGTCTGGGGTTTTCAGGTGAACAAGTCAGGACTCCTGACTTCCAAAAGGTTATGCTCTGAGGAAGGAATACAGATAATAAATACATAAATAAATCAATAAAATAATTGATAAGTTCTACAAAGAAAATAGGATAGGGCAATGTGATAGAAAGTCACTTTCCAGCAGATAGGACAGCATAGACAAAGGCCCTGGGGTAGGGATCATCCTTGGTGTGTGTGAGAGAGAGAGAAGTCCCACATGGCTGAGGGCTAGGGCAGGGAGAATACAGTGCTGTGTCCATCTCTTCCTCCTTTACTATTTCACTGTGGCTTTGCAGCCAAACCTTCCCGACGTTTCTCTGGTGAATGGAGAAGCTTACTATAAAGGAAAACACCCAGGTGGGTTTTTTTTTTTTTTTTTTTTTTTAATCTCAGGGGCTGGCTCTGATGTTGGTGCTGGTCAAATAGTGAGGAAACTGGTGTCCCCTCCTTCCTAGCACCTTAGGAAATAGAGTTTTTTCAGTAGGTTTAGGCCTTGATTCAACCGTAATTATATTTTTAGGGGTGGTCAGCTCTGGACAGGCTCTCCCGCTTCTAGTTGTAGATAATGCAATCTGCTCCAGCTGCAGAAGACTGAAATGGATGTATTAAGAGGTGTAGATGTATCATGGACCAACTGGGAAGAAAAAGATTCTAGGCTGAGAGTCCAGGAATGATTCCCCAAACCACAAGGCAACGTGGGGCCCTTTTGTGAGAGCTGCTGTCTTTCCTGTGATCAGAAAGCTGCCTGTGGATCAGGAGGCCACGGCCACAGCTGTCTGCTCCAGGTCCACTTGCCTTGGCTCCAGTCTGTTCCAGTTAAATGGCTCTCTGATACTGGTCCTCTCTTCCTTCGTAACTTGATTCCAAACCAAAATCTTGAATGACTGTTCTATCTGGTTAACGGGTCCCAAGTTGCCTCCAAAGCCTTCACTGCTTGGGCGTCCGTCCGAGAAATGTAGTGTTCGGGGTTCTAGCCTCTGCAGTAGAAGAAAGTCTGCTAGAAGCTGGAATGGGTGCCGAGCAAGGCAATCACCTGAACCTGCCACCCCAACTAAGCCGGGGTCACACCATCTGCAGTCTGAACATTGGGGCTCATTTCTGCAACTCCAGTAGCTTTGTCTTCTGCACCCAAGGTTGGGGCAGCTGGAAACCACAAGCAAGTCCCCTTTGCAGATCCTGCATTCAGGGGCTTGTTCCCCTAGGCGAGAGCTGATCTAGGTTGGGCCAATTTATCCTGACAGAGATTTGCAGGTGCTCGGAGGAAAAGCTCATCAACAAAGCTGACATGTAGACTCGAAGTCCTGAGAGTGGGCAGGTTATGGTTGCTTTTGCTCATTTTCACAGCTGCAGTATCAACACAGAGTTTGACATGTAGTAGGCACCCAATAAATATTTACTGAATACATAGATGAATGAAAAAAGAATACGGAGAGGAGCCCTTTGGCATTAAATACTAGACAGATTCATTTGAGCCTCTGTGTGTTTAACAAATGCTAATAATGTTTGATATGTGCCAGGCATTGTTCCAAATGTTTCACAAATACTGACGCACTTGATCCTCATAACTCCTTTGGGAGTATGTACTACTATTAATCCCATTTTAAAATGGAGATACAGAGAAGTCATGTTACTTGCCCTAGGTCACACAGATAAGAAGTGGTAGGGCTAGGAGTCCACCAGACTGGGTCGCCCCAAATACCTTCAGTTGTTATAAGACTTACCTATTATTGATTTGGCCCATGTAGGCAACCCTAAACATGCTTACTTATGATAATATGAAAGTAAAAGTATACCATAAGACACATAGCGTTTTCTTGTTAATACAGTGAAATCCACTTGTCCTTATTCCCTCTTTATGCTGCCCTCCAGCCTCTTCCCATCTCTTCCAGGACATACCTGCGTATGTCTCCTTCCCCGTATCCCTTCCATCCCTGTGCTGGACTGGGTTTTGGTGTGATTTTGGTTCCCAGGTGGGCCAGTTGGGCCTCTTGGGCGCCCCACTGAGCCACCAGGAGTCTATGCCTGCTTGAATGAATCCTAACATTGCCTTGGGGTGTGGAGCGGCACCCACAGTCCTGGTTCAATCCAAAGTTGGAGGCCTGCAGCTGCCCTGAGAGCGGCTGCATCTCAGAGCCCTGTGGTTTTCTCTGGAGATGCTGGGGAGCCCACGACAGCAGCCCGGAGCATCCTGTCTTCCACCGTCACAGGGCCCAGCTGCCAGCCTTCTCCTTGTCCAGTTTATTTTAGGGTAATGGATGCCTCAGGAAGGCAGAGATGGAGTGCTGTCAAAACTTTTCTGGCCCAGAAGAGCATGATATTTGCAAACGCTCTGGAGAGCTGGCTCTTTTTACAGGGGCAGTGTGGATTATTTGCAAAAACAACAGAGACTCCACTGGCATTCTCACAGATAACACTGGGCGTGGGGAAAGCATCTTCTTTGCCAGCACAAACAACAGGGTGGGGGAGTGGGAGTAGGGAGGAAGGGTGTGCTGTTTCCTCAGAGTTCATTCCATCCATTCCCCTGCCTCCAAGCGGGCCGGGGCTTCCCAAGCTTAGATGGACCCTTGAGGCACCTGGCAAAGAGGAAGCCCTTCTGGTATTTAACTGCTGGCTTTCCTGCTTCAGGACTACCCACTCCATTGTTCATGGAAGTCTAACCCAGTATGCTTCAGGTATGGTGGAAAAGCCAATCAGGCACGGATTGTTGCCCCTGAGGAAGGACTTCCCACACTGTGAGGGGACCAAGGCTCCCTGTGTCCAGGTTTGGAAGAGCCCCTGTGACCCTAATGCAGGCCCTGTGGGTTCTGAGCCCATTAGCTCTTGACCTTCATCTCTCTGAGTCACAAAACTGCTCCGTCCCTTTGGAGCATAATTTTTCCCCTGAATTTTTTTCTCCCTTTGGTGTTTACATGAACTGGTTGAACCTGTCATGTGGTGAGTCTGTGTTTATATTTGCCGAAGCACTCCCTGGGGAAGTTCTGTTTGTATAGAGGTCACCCTATCTTTTGGGCTTGGCTGCAGCCCCATGCTGGGGTTTCAGCAGCAGTAGCTGCGCACAGAGAAGGACAACCCTCTCCCTACTCACTGCTCTCTCTGCCCCAGGTTTCAGGCTCCTGGTTCCAACGGCTCCATGCCTCCTGGAAGAGGCAGAGGTTTTCCAGGACTTGTCTATCTTCTTTCTTGGAACTTAACTGTCCTCCACGGCCTTAGAGGTAGACCTGGGTTGGTAGAGTTTAGAGGTGGGCTGCTCTGTGGCCAATCTCCCTTCTACTGGGATGATGATGTAGTCAATATTCTAGGATGGCTGAGACCATGGACTTCGGAGCCAGACGGAACTAAGCTGGAATCATGCCTTTGCTGGTTACTAGCTGTGTGGCCTTGGACACCTCTACAGCTCAGTTTCATCATCTTAAATGAGTATAGTAGTACTTACCTCTTAAGACTGTTAGGAGGATTAATTTAATTCATGCATACAAAGTGTTTTTAATTAGGATGATAATGATAATAATGATAAGAATAAGAATAACTATCATAGCAGTTAGAATTGGCAACTTTCCCCCATCCCTGTTTCCCTCCTCTATTAGAGCAGTGCATCTCAACTTTTTTTCTCTGTAAGTCCCTTAAGGAATTTTAGGCAGTGATTTCCTTATCATTTCCCATCCTCCTTCATACACTCTGTATCTGTCCATGTACTGTGACCCTTTGGAGGCTACAAATCATTGTAATAATTAAGACTTTTTATCCCCTTCAAGAAGCAATTTTCACGATATTACTCCTATTGAGAATGCATGTTTTAGAGAGAGGGTCCGCTATCTGGGAATCATGTAGGTTAGTATTAAAGTCCTTTCATTAGAGGGAGAAACAAGTAAACCCTAGTGTAGCCACTTTGTGGGGATGGCTGTTCACAGGAGAGAGTCCCAAAGAAACCAAATGCTTGTCATACAACAAGGGGCATCCACTGGCCATAAATGTCGAGTCAGAGCCTTTACCCACTATGGTTTAAATTGTGCTCCTTTTTTTTCCCTCTCTCCAGTGTAATGTTTGTCTTTGGGACAGGCCTTCCTGGTAGGGGGACCAGAGGATCCGTATTCACTTGTGCTCAGGGGACACCATTTTTCTACTGGAGTCTTTAAGACTCGGCAATGACCAACATGCAGATTTTGACCGGCATCTGTAGTTATACATGTCAGAGTAAAACACAGGACTGGTTTAGAGAGCTGAGACCTCTTTCTATGGAAAGGAGAGGAGGGTTCCTGAAGGAGAGTAGTGTTTAGGACACAGACACTTGAATAAGTGGGTGCTTGAGACCATGTGAATGATCTGTGTGCTGGTCAGTCAACTTAGGGATGAGGCAAAGCCTCCTTTATAATTCTGTACACCAGGCCCTGCACAACTCCAGAGAAGCCATTACATAGACTACTATGTGAATGGTGCTCCCAGGGTTGTGTAATATGGCAGCACTGCACGGATGACCTCTTCTTTGGGAGAGTCTACACTTTAAACGCCTTCCCTTGGGAGCTGACCAAAAGAGTCCAAGCTCACCGTTCACTAGAAGTTTGTGTAGCCCAAATGATCATTCCCTTTTTACTCTCCCCTAATTCTTTTACGAAGAAAGTTGCATAGAACTGTGCCTTGACTCATATGGTTCCAAATTCTTGGGGTGGCCAGAGGGTAGCCCCAGATGAAGCCTGTGTCAAATGATCCTGAAGGACACATGCACAAAATAATATTTGATCCTGCAAATACATTCCTAGGCCAAGCTCTCTTGAGAAATGATGCATTGTTGGGGTTAATTTCTGAGGTATAGTCCTCTGCTGACGGTTTGCTATATGCCAAACAGGGTGCTACGTCCTTAGATTTACATGTTTGGCTCACAATGTAAATGATGATATGTATTATTTAGCTTCCAGATTTAAAAAACTGTTTTCCAGGCTGGGTTGACAATGTTGTGTCATGGTTCCTTCCAGCTCTGACATCTTAGGGAATCTGTCTGACAGAATTATCAGTCAGTTCTGCTTCAGTGTGAATGTGCTCAATTAGCTTCTTTCCTGAAAGAAAATGTTGCTTATGAAGATAAGGAACTTGATGTCCAAGAGAGGGAAAGGCAGAGAAAAAGAAGGTTGTGACTAGGGGACACAAATGCTTGCATTTTATGGCTCTGCCTAGAACAAAAGCTTTCTTAGCTTTCCTTCCAACACTGCTATCAGCTTTTGACCTTTCCCATTCCAACATTTTTGAGGTCTTTGCTCTTCCCCCATTTCTCAGCCATTTACCCCTTTCCTGAAATTTTCCCTAAGGACCTTTGTGCTTGATCACCTGCTCCACCCCCCAACCCCCCACTTCTCTACCTGCTGCGTGGTGTCAGACTAGTTATACACAATAAGAGTCAAGTCAGCCTTGATAAGAAATAATCCTCACTCCAAAGCAGGATGCATCTGGGTGCAGTGCATGGGAGAGGGGGGGTCTGTCGGTGAGGCTGGGAGGGTTCACATGCTGGCCGTGTGAATATGAACATGGAGTTGTGCAAAGCAACCTAGAGCTGGATTCAAAACATTGTCTGCAGCCTTGGTTTGCACCTCATTTGCCATGACTTTGGGCAGGCCGTTTAGGCTGACTGAACCTGGATGCCTTCATCTACAAAAGGAGGAATTTTTGAGATGATCTTTGAGGTTCTTTTTTCAACTGTTGATATGTTCTGACTTTCAAAAAGTTGGTTGAAAGAATCATCAACTCTTCTCTGTCTCACTTACCAACAACCGAGTGTTCACCACATCTTTCCAAATGGGGGCTTTCGTTGTTCTGTGAGCTAGCTGGCTTTTCTCTTTAACTTTAGCTTGGGCTTTATTGTAATGAATTGATTCTGCATCACCTCCACTCCCCACCACCTTCTCATCCTTAGTGATGTGGGTACTTCCCCATGAGCAGCTGGGTGAGGGGCCTGAGAACTGAGACACTGGAGGCTGAAGCTGTGTCAGGAATGAGTTCTCCAAAGAAGGTAGGGGAGGGCACTGATCGTTAACGGTATCTGAGTTTCCTAAACCTCCCATGATAACTGCATAACCATGAAAAACTTCTTCTCCATTCTCCTTCCATCCCGGGCCTTTAGGCAACGAAACTTGGCAAGAAGAACCTGTTTTCTTCCAAACTGTGACCATTCATTTTTGCTTTTTGGGGGTCCATTCACATCTTTATTTTTTCCCTGAGCTCTGTGGGCCAGGGCAAAACCGACCCAAAACAACTGGTGGGTTGCTCCATGAGGACCCCACATAGCTGGGGTCTTTTGTTTTTCGTGGGATCCAACTGGAGGTAGCTTATGCCTCTGTGGAGGCTGAAGAGTGAGAAAGTGTGGACTTCTTTCTTGGTTTTAGTATGCCCTCCCTGCTCTACGGACCAGAGAAGGGAGCTGAGTGGCAGGATGTATTAACCCTAAGCTATGGTTGGCAGCTTCTCTGCTCTGTCCCGCTGTTGCCCCTACCTGGACCCTCAGCTCTCCAATGGTTATCCCCTCAACAAAGCAAAATCTACTCCACCTAAGAAACACCTCTTCCTTGTTTAGCTAACACACTTCTGCTTCAGGCGTGGCATCGAACCCCTTTCTGGATCTCTGTCTAAAGAATAAGAAGGTAGAAGCTAAATACCAGCAGAAACAGGATATGCTAACTTGCTAAAAGTTACATTTGCCAACAAGTCCCTGATTCCATAGGAAAAGCAATTTTTAAAAATTAAATTTACTGGGGACAACATTGGTTAATGACATTATGTAAGTTTGAGGTATACAATTCTATAATACATCATCTGTATATTGCATTGTGTGCTCACCACCCAAAGTCTAGTCTCCTTCTGTCACTGTATACTTGACCCCTTTTACCCTCTTCATCATCCCCTCATACCCCTTCCCCTCTGGTAACCACCTACTGCTGTCTGTGTCTATGAGTTTGTTTGTTTGTTTGTTTGTTCATTTGTTGGAAAAGCGGTATTTTTAGGACTCCCTCAATGCCCCCTATTTGGAACATGCCTAGTCTGCAGAAAATGAGGAAGAGAGGGTGTGTGTGTTTAGGAGGTGGGAGGGTGTAGTTCCAGGAAATGAGAATGTATGTGAATATATTTTGCAGAGGAAAGCAGGAACTGAAGAAAAGATTCATTAAGAACGGTCAAATCCTGAACCCCTTTGGTAAGAGGAGCCACATTTTGTGCATCTCTTGGCATCTAGAATAGACTGACCACAATTCACCCTGAACAGAAAGATCCAGGGAACTTTAATCCACTTTGGAGTATAATTATCTCAACAGTCAGCAAAATTTCCCTCACAGCTTCAGTTTTCATTGCGTTCCTCTTATTTTATTTGGACCACATTGTGTTTGGAAATAGCCTTGCATGAGCTTAGACATGGTAACTCAGGATTGCCTTTAGTCTTCCCCTTCCTGTGTGTATCACCTTGAACCCCTTCAACAATCCATGCTCAAACTGGGAGCGATCCTACAACAAGCCTGGTTGGCAAGAATGTTGCAATAGGGAAAAATGCTTGTGGTATCATGTTAGGAAAAAGAAGACATCACAGGACCCAAGAAAGTGAGAACTGGATATTATATTTATTTTACAAGATATATAGGGGAAGAAACTGGAAGAAATATACCAAAAATGCTACTCATGAAATTGTGGTTAGGCGTTTTTCTCCCTCATTTCCCCCAAAGTTTTGAAAAGTGCCCTTTTGCAGAGTGTGTATGTGTTGGAAGGGAAGTGGGGTTGGGTTGTATCAGTCATACAGCTGTCATCCTGCCTGCTCAGTGTCTTCTGGATTTAAAAAAGCTGGGTGGGAACCAGGGATTTTTCTGAGTAGATTTGCGGAAAGTTTTCTGGTTCAATACCTATCTCCTTTACCTCTAATTTTCCCTTAAGCAACCTGTGCAAGCTCTCTCTCTCTCTCTCTCTCTCTCTCTCTCTCTCTCTCTCTCTCTCTCTCACACACACACACACACACACACACACACACACACACACACACACTCCCTTCTACCCCAAGTTACATGCACAGGAAGCATTGAAATGTCCCTGGGAGAGGTGTCTGTACACACACTGCTTAAGGCCAGCCCGCTGGTCTCAACCCTCTCTCCAGCCACTTGAGATGGTGGGAACTCAGCGGTTGCTGAGTTGGACGTGGGAGAATTGCAGAACCCACTGGTGAATCGCTCCTTTGTTCTCCTCCTAATCTCCTAATCCTGGGGAACAGAGAATTGAGTTTTCCTGGGACTTGGGCTCAGCCCTTCAAATCCTTCTGTCTTTGACCCCACCCTGAGGATTGGGAGGGGGGCAGGCAGGTGGGAAGACACCAAGGAGAGGGTGGTGTCAAGGTTGTGAAATATTTAGCAATGGCCCACCCATGGCCTTTCTCAAGGGGCTAGAGTTACACTGACTTTGTGTTAAGACCCCTGCCTTTTCTGGTTCTGGGCCATAGCACTGCCTCAGAAGTCTCTGTGTGACTCCCTTCTCGCTTTACCTGTCCTCCACCCCACAGCAATGCAGGGCCTGAGAGCCAGGGAGCAGGGGGCAGGCCTTTCATATGTATGTTTAAATCTGAAATCCTCCTCACTTACTAGCCAATAACCATTCCATTAATCCATCTACTCTGTGGTCTATCCATGTTATAAGTGTGTGACTTTCCGTACCTATCTAGTTAGAGCCCCATCCAAGGAGGCCAGATTCATGGTCTAGTTTCTATAAAAATCGTTTCGCTTTGCTCAGGTCTGTGGCCATTGGCTGCTGCTTCCTTAAGCTTGGAAGTGACTTTGGTTAACATGTGTGGCCAGCTGCAATGATAACAATAGCTAATGTTTATCGAGTGCCTGATGTGTGTCAGACACTGTGTTAAGAGCATTACATGTGTTAACTCATTCATTCCTCATCTCCACTTTATGAGGAAGTTCTGTTATGAGCTCTATTTTGCAGATGAGGAAACTGAGGCACAGAGATAAGGAACTTGCCCAAGATCCCCGAGCTGGAAAGCAGCAGGATCAATGTGGTTCCAGACTCCATGTTTGCCCTTGTGCTTTTGAGCCTGTTGCTGCCCTGATGAGGGAGCATAAATGACTCAGGGGGACCCATCTCTGACACCTGGAAAGCAGCCATTGTGTATGGAAGAAAGGAAGGGAGACTGCTGGCCACACTGGCATGGGAGGGCACCATCTTGCAGACACCACATCTTTCATTTGTATGTCCCCAGTTATCACCAGATACATAGTTAGCAGGTTATGTTTAACTGAGCAAACGAATCAGTGAGTTATTAAATGTCTGAGTCAGGGATGGCGCTTTACCTTCCTGTAGGGGCAGGGGCAGATATGTCTAATATACTCTGCACAGAAGGAGCCTTTTCTGGGTGAAGCAGAACATGAAAGTCGTGTTCTGTTTGCTGTTTTTCTTATTCTTTATATCCATCTCTTCCTTGCACACACATGTTCATCATCATTCCTTATGATTATTCTCTCGAACATTGTCTTGGTGCTGATGCCTGACTTGCCTCTCCCTCACCTGGAGAAGCTGGCTTTTCCCGAGTTGTTCTCTGAAACTGTGAACTGATTCCTCTCAAGCAACAGCTTTGGGAAACTCTGAGACACAGGACCGAGGCCGGGCGGGGGGGGGGCAGTCATCATGCCTGTGTGGTTTTTGGCAAGTTGCTTGCCCTCTCTGAACCCAAAGGAAGCTCTTGCACTCTGGAATTATGGAGGGTTGGGGGGAGTGTAGAAAAAAACTCCCCAAATCTGGGTATTGAAAAAGCTCCCTTGCAGCCCGTGGTGATACGAGAGGCTGCCCTCTTGGGTTGAGGGCTGGGCTGAGCTGGAATGTGAGAGGGCTGTGTTGATGGATGGACTTGGTGAGCAGCAGCGTGGGGACCTTAAAACCTGGTCAAATGGCTTTAAAAATTGTTTCTTAGTGCATCTGGGTTTCTTTTTGCCTTGTGCCAACTTGAGCCACACTAGCAAAACTCTGTCAGGGGTCTGAGGGTGCAGGTGAAGCAACTCATTCCCAATTTTAGTTGGCATGAAAGCAAACACATTGCCCTCCGAGCGACACCAGCTCTGCCAACTCCAGGCTTCTGACACTGGCAACGGCTGTCCGATGTGTCTAAGGGCTCTGGCATGGGCCAGCAGGGCATTCTGGGTATTGACATGCAAATAAGTGGGGCAGAATGTGTGTGGGTGGGCAGAGGGATGGTCTGCTTGCAGATTAAGGTTTTTTGCCCAAGGGGGCTGTCAATCTCTCCTTCACACTGTGGCTGAAGAGTAGGAGGGTGGTGGCAGGGAGAGGAGAAAGTTCAGAGAAAGAAAAAGGAGAAAGAGAGCGAGTAGGCAGTGGGAAACCAGCTGCCGGGACACAATGCCAGCTCATGTTTCAGAGGGCTGCTTGAGAAAGAACTGGGCCAGATCTCAGATGAAGCCTCAGGGCTGCCCAGGCTGCCAGCCACGCAGACCGCACAGGCTTTCTCTCACACCTGGCCAGCACTCCCTTGTCAGGAGCCGAAACTCCTTCCCTCTTTGTAGCTGGCCCCAGCCATGGCCCTTGGTCCTGGTAGCCTGCTCTGAGGACTCTCTGAGGCATGTTTCCTGCCTCTCCCCGTGCGCAGATAGTGGGCTCAGCACTCTCTGGCTTCCCCTCCATCTCTTGTCCAGCTCCTTCATTCAGACTAGTCAGTACCCTGCTCTCAAGGTGTGCAGTCAATGGATGAACTGATGTCAAGTCTTCTCTAAACATGCCTGGGGGACCCACTCCCTGCTGACAGAAAACAGCTCCTGAAATCTCATTGGTGCCCCAAATATCACTTTAAACTCAACCATCTACTGAGCACTGTTTTAGTCAGGGTAGACGAGCTGTTCTAGCAGTCTGTACTCAGATCTCGATGGCTTAGCACATAAGCATTGATTTCTTGCTTGCATCTCCAAGGGAGGAGAGTGGAGTGGTCTGGGATGGGGGTGAGGGACTCTGCTCCATGAAGCCACTCATCCATCAGGTGGCTCTTTTCATCTATAGCTCTGAGTCCTCCATGGAGCCTGATAGCCACATGGTAACGGGGGTGACAGAAGGGAGAGCCCATGCAGACCCCATGGGGAGGTTTTTTATGGTTAGGGTCTATAGGTGGTATCCACCACTTCTGCCAAAATGTGTCAGGCTAGAAATGTAGTGCCCTGAAGTCAAAAGCCAGTGGTTTGACGAACAGCTAGATGTTCTCTTCTACAAATACCTTTTGTTTGAGAGCATAATCTTTGGCATCAGGAAGACTTCAGATGAAAGCTGAGCCCCACCACTGAGCATGTGCTCAGAACTTTGAAGAGAAGGAATTGATCACTGGAGTTAAGTGAGGAGGAAGATGGTGAAATTATGGCCATTCTGACACCAGAGCTGTGGGGTATTAGTTTGGCTGTTTACTCTCTCTGGGTCTCCATTCTTTCTTCATCTGTAAAGTGAGGCTAATAAGTCTCATCAAGGTAGTTGTCCAGATAAAAAGATGATGTACTTAGGCCCTTAGCACAGGGCCCAATCCATAACGGCTTGGTAAATGTCAACTATCACTATTACTACTGCTTAGTGTCATTATGGTTGTTACTTCATAATAAATCCTGTAATGGGAGCTGGGGACAGAAGTTAAGCTATGTAGAAATTATCCCCTGCCCTCAAGTTTCTTACAGTCTTTCAAAGGAGACAGCATGTTGACCCGTAATTTCAGTACGTGCCATTCCTTTGTAAAAGGGTAGATGTGGCGTGGAGAAGGACGAGACTGAATTCAGTGATTCAAAGGAATTGGTGGCTTCTGAGGTGTAGCTTGAAGAGAGGGGAGGATTTTGAGAGATGGAAAAGTAGAAAGTGCGCAACTGGGGTTGGAGCTTAGGAGGCGGGTAACACAATGAGAACAAAGGCATAAAGGTGAGTCAGTGCTGAGCAGCCCATGTGGGGTGATGGAGTAGAGCATAGCATATACCCCTGGAGAGGTGCTGGGTCATAGCAGAGGATAAAGGATAGGTTTGTTGGAGCCAGTTCAGGAAAATAAAACGAAATGAAACTTGACTTTGGCCTGTAGACAGTAATTTGGCCTTCTTGGCAGTCTCTGGCTTTGCCTCGAGACCAGCCTCAGCATGTTGTCATTTTCAAAACCCACAAATCATGCTTTTAAAGCAGAGGAGATGCCCAAAGAGGGTACATCTCTTCCCATATAGTAAAACATTCTAAACACCCTCTTAAGTATCTCCACTCCACCTCTGGGGGCTGCCATATGCTTTTTCTCTACCTTTCTACAAACTCCTCCCTTTAGTTTCTATTTCCCTGCCTCAAAGAGGCTCCAAGCCTTCTCTACCCACTCAGGGCTCCTGGATCCATCTTTCTCCTGTACAGAGCAACTCAGTGTTCATTTGCCTTCTCATTATGCATATGCATGCTTCACTTCCTTTCTGCAAAACAATGGTCTTCTTACCCCTACTCTAGGGGACAAGTAAATGGGCTTCTCTCTCTGTCACACAGATTGATTGAACCCCAACTCCATGGAAGACACAGTGTGTGCTGGTCATTAGGGCTGTTTACACACATGGGATAGAGTTATCCTTCTCTATCCTCTTGAATCCTGACACAGCCAGGAAATTGCTTTGGCCAATAGAGTGTGAGTAGGTGAGGGGTGTCCTTTCTGTTAGAAGCTTTAGGAGCTACTGTGGGACTGATGTTCACCGTGCTCTTTCTCCTTAGCCCTCTGTCACTGACAGTGACAAATATTTAAGATGATGGCAACCTGGGTCATCTCAGATGGGATTCTGGAGGGAGGGGAGCTTGAGCATTGCAGCAGATCTGCAATATACATGTGGTGTAAAACAAACCTACATTGTTTATAGCCTCTGAGATTTGGGGGTTATTTGTTATAGAGCATAACCTGCCTGTCTTTCCTGACTGCTAAGCCTGGTGATTGGCTTGGATGCATCATAGACACAAGTCATTTACCTTCAGAGGGTAAAATCCTAGATTGCTGTGCCCATTAACTGCCTGCTGATGAGAAGAAGGAAGACTGGGGATGACAGCAAGAAGCATCCCCGGCACCCTAACAGAGAAGACTCCCTCATGTGTGCCCCGGATAACTTTGGGGGTTGCTGTCAGAGGAAGTGAGGTCGTGGGGCTGCCAAGAATGGGCTGTCCTCTAAGACTCAACCTGGAGGCCTTTGTCTTTCTTCTGTTTATTTCCTGCATCCCTGCACTGTCTGCACAGTCTCTCTTCAGCTGTTGAACTGTGCCAAGTGACTTTCCTAGGGTGTGAAGCCATCTCAGGAACAAACTTTATGTAGGTAGATGGTTTGCTAGGTTAAACCTAGCTTGGTTAGGGGCTTGGTTAGGGGCTGGGGAGACGATGGAATGGGGAACAGCAACTAAGGGGAACAAAGGAAGAAAGGCAATGGACAGAGACTCATCTTATAGGGACAAATGATCCCATGAGGATGGCACACAGCGAAGGAGGGAGTGTGGGAGCGTGATTAACTCACCCTTCAGTGCCCCAGACTCTCTGTGATAAGTGTAGCCAGTTTGAATTGACCTTGGTGCCCATTCAATCATTTAAACTAATACCTACTGGGAGTTATAAGCACTGTGCGTTCAAAGACAATCCAGACATGGTTCCAGGCCTCCAGGGACTCCCCGACAGATACATAAATTCTTGATTTAAACACAGTAGATTTGGACTACAAGTGCGTGGTCATAAAATGGTTAAGTGGTAACGCTCCCAAACTGCTATGGGTCCTGATCCATTTGTCTCCAAGTCTCCTAGTAGGAACTTCCCTTTCCCGCCAAAAGCACTCTGCCATGACTCTCCCAGCTTGGCTCAGAGGACAGCGCTGGGAGTCCCGGATTGTAATGCCAGGATTAGAGAGGAAGCTACGTGCTTTACAAGCAGACCCAAGCTATTTGCACAGGTTGTTACTAAGGCAGGGTTTGCTTTTAATTTTTTTTTTTTTTTTTTTTTTTTTTT
Organism: Aselliscus stoliczkanus; assembly: GCA_033961575.1. Classification (NCBI taxonomy): domain Eukaryota; kingdom Metazoa; phylum Chordata; class Mammalia; order Chiroptera; family Hipposideridae; genus Aselliscus; species Aselliscus stoliczkanus. The sequence goes on from CM066731.1 coordinate 158,917,423, forward strand.
TTTTTTAAACAAACTGAGCAATTTGAGCTTCAGGAAGTGAGAAATGGAGAGGGGAGGACAGGGGAGCTGCGTGAGTGTGTCTTGAGGGATAGGCCAAGCCCAAACAACCTGTTCCCTGAAGTCAAGGCTATTTATCGGGAAGGGAGACTGACAGATGATATGAGAACACCCTCCTCAGCCCCGTGGTTGTATTGGATCGTGTAAAGTTGACTTTTTAGTTGAAACTTATGTAGTGCTCATTGCAGGGTTTGGGCTCTATTTGTTCCATCGTTCTTTTAGCATCTTCAAAGAGCTTAGAGTTAACGTGTGGCTAGTTCAGGTGAGTATTTCCAGACTGTGAGGATCTAGCTTGACAATCAGACAAGATACTGGCTCCTAGAGTCTCAAGCACCCTCGTTTGAGGTTCTGTCTGGGCCCAGCTTGCTGGGTCTGAGAGGGCCGTAACTGACACAGGGACTGGTGTGCAGTCCGTGGTGGGTCTGAAAAGCAGCTGGTTTTCTCCTGCAGTGCCGCTGGCAACCCCACCTCTTCCTAGGAACAGTTAGGGAAGATCCCCAAGGAGGCGAGGCTTGACTTGTGTTTTCTGGATCAGTGCAGGTGTTTCAGGCAGTAAGAACTGTTTTTGAAAAGGCCCAGGAGGATGAAACAGCCTGGTGCAGTCAGGGAGCTGTGAGTCGATGAGAATGACTAAAGCATCGTGTGCTAAGGCTGAAGGCTTATTTTACCATTTCAAGATAACATGCAGTCTAATAAAACGGTCATGACTTGGCAATCCCAGTCTGCTTTTCCCCAGAGAGGTCAGCTTGATTTTCATCATAGTCATGGGATATCTATTCTCAATGTTCTAACTATAGCCCTTGGTTTTAGGGTGAAACTGCCTTACACTCAGCCACCAGTGATTCTTTCCAAACCAGATTCTATTCCTTCTCAGTATCTCTCTCTCTCCCTCTCTTTTTAAAAATTCTAACAAACCTTTTACTATGATAAAATGGAAACATTTTTAAAAAGATTTTTATTAAAAATATAGTTAGCATACAATATTATATTAGTTTCAGGGGTACACCATAGTGATTCAACATTTATATACCTAAAGAAGTGATCACCATGAGTAAGCCCAGCAACCATCTGACACTGTGCCACGCCATCAGTATTAATGACTACTGTATTTTGCCATGTATAAAGCACACTTTTTTTGTCCAAATTTGTGAGGGAAAAATAAGGATACACATTATACATGAGTAGTACTAATTCCGTATCTATATAAATGTTTTTAATTCTTGTTATTCATGCTTGTGAGTTAAAAGTGTAATGCTAGAAATCAATAATGATATCTGTATGCAAAATAATACCCTGGAATATGATAATTGGCTTTGTTGAACTTATGATGAACTTACAACGATGAAGTTCTTGGCCTTCTGTGATGCAGAAATATGGTAAATTTGTTACCAATACATAAAATTTTGTGTACCTTGTACCTGTTCTTGTGTTTTGTAATTATTTCTTACATAAAATTTCTTGTCCCATAATATGTTAAAAAATAAATGCTAAAATTCCTGTATAATACAAAAAAAACAGGTGCTTATAAAATGTAAACAAATAAAAGTTTTAATTAAAAAATTAAAATGAAAGATTTTTTTCCTTGAAAGTTTGGGTCAAAAATGTGGGTGTGCATTATACATGGCAAAATACTGGAGGGATATTTCCCATGCTGTATGTTACATCCCCATGACTTGTTTGTTTTATATCTGGAAATTTGGTCCACTTATTGCCCTTCACCTTTTCCCCTCTTTTAAAATTTTTCAGCTACAGTTGACATTCAGTATCACTTTATATTAATTTCAGGTGTACAACATAGTGGTTAGACATTTATATAATTTAAGAAGTGATCCCTCTGACTAGTTTAGTACCCACCTGGCACTATACAGAGTTATCGACTATATTATAATATTAGTGACTGTATTCCCTATGCTGTACTTTACATCCCATGATTATTTTGTAACTACTAAAATTTACTTCTTAATCCCTTCACCTTTTCCACCCTGTCCCCCCAACTCCTCTCCCCTCTGTCAACTCGATAAATCTAGTACCCATCCAATACCATATGTAGTTATAACAATATTATTGACTATAATCCTTATGCTATACCCTACATCCCCATGACTGATTTATAAGTACCATTTTGTACTTTTTAATTTCTTCCCCTTTTTTACCCACCCCCAAACTCCCCTCCCATCTGGCAACCACCAAAATGTTCTCTGTATCTATGAGTCTGTTTCTGTTTTGTTTGTGAATTTTGTTTTTTAGATTCCACATATAAGGAAAATCACATTGTATCTGTCTTTCTCTGTCTGACATACTTCACTCAGTGCAGTACCCTCCAGGTCCATCCATGCCACCGCAGACAGCAAGAACCCATTCCCTCCCATGACTGAGGAATATTCCATTGTATATACGTACCACCTCTTCTTTGTCCATTCATCCATCCATGGGCACCCAGGCTGCCTCCACATTTTGGCCATTGTAAACAAGGCTGCAATGAACATAGGGATGCATATGTCCCCTTGCAGTAGCACTTTGGATTTCTTCTGATAAATACCCAGAAGTGGGATTACTGGGTCCTTCTTTGTCTCTTGTTATAGCCTTTTTAAAAAAGTCTATTTTGTCTGGTATAAGTATTGCTATTTCATTTTTTGTTGTTGTTGTTTCCATTTTCACAAAATAACTTTTTCCATCCCTTTACTTTCAGTTTGTGTGTCTTTCAATTTAAAATGAGTTGCTTGTAGGCAGCATACGTAAGGATTTTGTTTTCTTACCCATTCAGCCGACCTATGCTTTTTTTTTTAAAGAATACTTCTTTTTTTTTTTTTTTTTTTTGAGGGCAGTGTCACTGGCCCTCATATGTGGGACGCGAACTGGGGCTGCTGGCTTCCCAAGCCAGTGCTTAACAACCGTGCCACTCGGACGGCCCCGACCTATGCTTTTGGTTGGAGCATTTAATTCATTTACACTGAAAGCAATTGTTGATAAATATGTAGTTATTGCCATTATATTATTCATATTTTTGATCTTTTTTTCCATCTTAAAGAAGTTCCTTTAACATTTCTTCTAATACTGGTTTGGTGGTGATGAACTCCTTTACCTTTTTCTTTTCTGGAAAACTGTTTATCTGTCCTCCGATTTTAAATGATAGCCTTGCTGGGTAGATTATGCTTGGTTATAGGTTCTTGTTTTTCATCACTTTGAATTTTTCATCACTTTGAATATTTCATGCCAAACCCTTCTGGCTTGCAAAGTTTCTATTGAGAAATCAGCTGATAGTCTTATGGGAGCTCTCTTATAGATAACTAAGTGCTTTCCTTGCTGCTTTTATGATTCTCTCTTTGTCTTTAACCCTTACCATTTTTATTATAATGTGTCTTGGTGAGGGCCTGTTTGGGTTCATCTTTTTTGGGATCTCTGCTTGTATGGTGGGCTTCTATGTTTATTTCTGGGCTTGTATGTCTATTTCTTTCACCAGGTAAGGAAAGTTTTCAGTCATTATTTCTTCAACTATTATAGATTTTCAATCCCTTGCTTTCTCTCTTCTTCTTCTGGTACCCCTATGATGTCAATGTTGTTATGCTTGATGTTGCCCCAGAGGGCTCTTAAACTCTCCACATTTTTTTTGACTCTTTTTTCTTTTTGGTATTCTGATTGGGTGTTTCTACAATCTTGTCTTCCAAATCACTGATTCTAGCCTATGCTTCTTCTAGTCTGTTGGTGATTCCTTCTACGGCATTCTTCATATATGTTATTATATTCTTCACTTCTGTTTTTTGTTAAATGGTTTCTATGTACTTTTTAATGCTTGCTGTCTCTTTGTTTAAGTTCTCACTAAGTTCCTTGAGCATCCTTATAACCATTGTTTTGAACTCTGTATCTGGTAGGTTGCTTGCCTCCATTTTGTTTAGTTCTTTTTCTGGAGTTATCTCCTGTTCTTTCATTTGGGATATATTTCTTTGTTCCCTCATTTTGGCTGTCTATCTGTGATTGTTTCTATGTATTGGATAGGGCTGCTATGTCTCCCAGTCTTGCTGGGTAGCCTTAAGTAGTAGGGGTCCATGGGGCCCAATGGCACAATCTCCCTGGTTACCTGAGCTGGGTGCTCCAGGAGTATCCCTTGAGCGGGTTGTGTGTGCCTTCCTGTTGTAGTTGAACCTTGATTGCTGTTGGCATGTCAGTGGGTGGTATTGACCCTCAGGCTGATTGGCTGTGAGGTTTGGTCACATCCATAGCTTATTGGCTGCTGTGTGGGAGACTTACCTCATGGAGCAGGATTTGCCCCAGCAGGCTCTGGTTCCTGTTGAGATCACACTTTGTGTGTACCACTTGTGGGGCTAATTGGGCAGTGCCCTACTGTGGTCTGAAGCCAACCTCCACATATGCTTGTTCTGGGGCCTCTTGGGAAGGACTCCAGTGCAGGCCCAGGTCAGCCACTGCCTGTGACCAGCCAATGACTGCCTGGTAGGAGCTACAAAGTGATCCATGCTTGGTCGTTGCCTGTGATGTACCTGGAGGTGCATGGAAGAGGCCATGCTGTGAACCTAGGATGTCTGCCACCGGTACTGGGTCTGGGTAGCTCTGTGAAAAGCCAGGACACTCTGAGGCCTGCTGCAACCTGCTGGCTCTCATAAGGTTCAGCTGCTAATAAAGCCATCTGCTGTATACAAGTTGGGTGGGGCGGGGTCTCAGTGAGTCAGCAGGCCAATCAAATTCAGATTTGGCCTGTGGGGTGGGCTCAACACAGGAAAGATGGCGCCTGCCTGTCAGCTGCACTGGAGGAGAGCCTCACACAGGGAAAATGGGGACTGTCCCTCCAGTCCTCGCCCTGAGGTTACACAACTAAGTCTCTCCCCCTCTATCTCCGACACCCTCAGAGTCTGTGTGTCTCCAATGAAGCCCAAGGTGAGTGCCTGTGAGTGAATCTGTGCATGTGCCCTTTAAGTGGATGTCTGGGGTCCCTGCAGCCTTCCATCCCACCCGGATAGTTGGAATCCCCACTGTTTTTCACAGCCAGATGTTGTGGTGGCTCCTTCTCCTGGCACCAGTGCTCTGGGCTGAGAAGCCTGGTGTCGGGGGCTGGGGTCTCTTGCTCCTATGTGGGAAACCTCTGTGGCTGAGATATCTCTCCCAATTTTCAACTACCACATGTGGGTGTGGGACCAGCCTGTTTCGCGTCTCTGCCCCTCCTACCAGTCTTGATGTGGTTTCTTCTTTATATCCATAGTTATAAAACTTCTGTTCAGCTAGACTTCAGATGGTTCTCCAGGTTGATTGTTGTATAATTTAATTGTAATTTTGATGTGTTACGGGATGAGGCAAGCATAGCGTTTATCTACTCTGCCATCTTGGATTTCCTCCCCCTTCTCAGTATCTCTTTAGCAAGACTTACCTCCTTGAGCCTTTGATCGTTTGAACCACCTGAATGCTGATTATAAGTGATGCACCATCTGATTTGGGGCAGATTTTTTTTTTCCTCCTTAGTAGAAACTAAGCAAAATGGTGCATCTTACAGTGAATGCATTTTAGTCAATGAATTATTTTTTAGTTGTTTGATGTACTAACTTCTCTAAACTCATTGAGGCAATGCCATCTTTAGACTATAGTTTGAGTTTTGTAATTTCCTTTGGTTTCTATCTATCCTTGTTCCTATTGGAATTATCAGCTTAAATGGATGTAATTTAGTTACTTATCATGAAATTAGCATGCTTAAGGCTCATTTTACTTTTGATAACCTTTTACTTCATTGTGAATTATAAATTGGATTCGATTTGCAATAATTTTTAAGAGGATGGTTTGAAGTGCTGAAAAATTCAACAAAATAACCAACAATAAGGGAAAGTTTAATAAACCAGGAAAACCCGGCAAGATAGAATGCCAGCTACCATGAAAAATTATGCTGGCAAATATCTACATAAGTGACAGGAGAGAATGTTCATGCCTTATTAATATATCAAAAAAGAAGGTTAGATATATGATCGTGCTAATGTTAAAATATTTACATGCAGCTACATACACAAAATATGAGTATTGTTTTCTGTGTGCTTTTTCTCTATTTTCTAAATTTATATGGTGAACTTATATTGCTTTTATAATCAAAAAAATATGTTAAATTCACTACACATATTTGGGAGGTGGGAAATTCTTCACTGTGACTTTTTAGGGTCAGGCAGGACTTCTTCAACTTTGACTGGAATTTTGTAGCCCTAAAAACAGAAACTAAGAGTCTTTGCAGACTGTTTCCTAAAGACAGGGCAATTAGGGCCGGCAGAGTGGCACATTGATTAAGAGCTGGTTTTGGGATGCCAGCAGCCCCGGTTTGGATCCCACATATGAGGGCCAGTGATTGTACAGCTAACAACAGCTCCACCTGGAGCTGGGCTGCGCGAGCCCGGGTGATGGTGTAGGCTACAGCCCCTGCTGCAGTGGACTGCCATAGGCTACAGTTAGCGGCCAGCAGCCAGCGTCAGCTGCCAATAGCCACGGTGAGCGACCATCCAGAGGCCGGCAACCGATCTGCCTCATCCGGGAAGAGCGCAATGACGATACCAACATGGGCCAGTGAAGCAGCGTCCTCCACAACTAGACTGAAGAACAAAGGACAGCAACTTGTCTGTTCCCCTTCCCCGATTCCCCAACACTGTTCCCCTCCCCCAATTCCCCAATAAAATCTTAAAAAAAAAAAAAGACAGGGCAATTAGCTGTGGCAGAAGGAAAGCCAACATGATGCTGGGCTCTGTCAAAAACGATATTGAAACCAGAAGTCACTGCTATGCCCTCTTCATAAAAACCATGGTGCCAACACATTCTACTTGCCGGGTCTCAAAAATAATAGAGAAGCTCACTCCCTTGTCCAACTTAAAAGAGACATTTGGTCTGCGTTTACAGAGGGTTTCTTATGCTGAAAATACTGAGGAGCTATATGGTCCCTATTTATGAGGCTATCCAGGGTTAGACCAGGCTCAACATGGATGTGATAGTCTACTCCTTCCTTGTGAGAAGGAGAGGACACCCTAGAGACATGAAATGGGTAATTTTAGAAAAGAACTAAAAAGGACACACACTTTACAAAGCCATTGATATCTTCTGTAGGGATTATTACCTTCCACAAGTGGTACAGATGGGTCACAAGAAAGCTTAAGTGAAGTTAGTGGTGTTGGGAGTATGTCACTAACCTGTGGTTTCCAGCCTTGCTGCACTTGTGGCATATTATTGGAGACACACTTGATATGATTAAAGAACTCAAGATAGCCCTTAGTGAGTCAGCAAGTATTACAATGCAGTCAGCAACAGCAGTATAATAACATCTTTTAGTGTTTATAAAAAGCATCCAGTTTCCTTATAAATCACTGTTTCTTTCAATGCAGTGGACCTGCTGAGCACAACTCTTTATTACTCTGACATGCTCTCTTACATTCTCTCCAGTGGGTTCTCACATGTTCCACTGAAAACGTGCTTCTTTTTTGGAACTCACTCCTGTCCCTGTCATGGACTGAATGTTTGTGTCCACCCAAAGTGTATATGTTGAAACCCTCACCTCCAATACAGTGGGATTTGGAGGTGGGGACTTTAGGAGGTCCTTAGGTTTAGATGAGGTCAGAGGGCTCGCAGTACTAGCCTGCAGTGCACCTTTGGTCTGACCCGAGGTGACACCTCTTATGTTTTTGCAGAACAAATATTTGTAAAACGAATGAATGAAGTATTTTCGGTGTCTCAGAGGTCTCATTGTCAGTAGGATATTTTCTTTGGTTGTATCTCTGGAAATCTCTGGGGTTGTGACAATCCATCCATTCTCCTTTTCTAGCTCCCACTGCCCAACCCTGTGCATAAAATGAGAAAACAAGCGAGGGTAAGAAATGCCACATTTGGGTGAGAGAGGACTTGGGGAAAGACCACTAATTAGAGGAGGTTTCTAGCTTAGACCAGTGTCTTAGTCTTGGCTGCATGCCAAAGCCTAATTAGATGCTAAAACATTGGATCAAATGAAGTAAGTGTGTGTGTATGTGTGTGAGTTTCATAGGTATGCATTTGCATCTTGGTTAAGTTTTATAATGATGCCCTTACAGGTTGAGCTCTCCAGGCTATGATCTTCATAGATTTATGACAATTCTGATGGAGTAGAATGTGTCTGTTGTGTGTACGTGTGGGCGGAGTGAGGGTGGACTGCGCATATAGGTTGAAAAAATTCCCTGGGTGATTTTGATTCACTCCTCATGTGATTTCACTCCTCCCTCATTTAGGGAATTGTCACTTCACTCTTTCTTCCTCATGAAAGGGTCATTTTAACATAATTTCTCTGGACCTCCTTCATCCACACCCTGGACTCATCGCTTTCAGGGGTAATTATCAGAGGGAACAAAGCCCAGCTCATTAATACGCTAATGAATCACCATTGCCCGGTTTTGCAGAGCAGTCTCTGGCTGTAAGAGAGACAGGACACATGGGTTTCTATTAATTTAGTGCTGAATCCCAGTGGACAGTCACTTTCCAAATCCTCAAACTTCTTTAAGCCTTTTTCACTGGTAAGGCTGGCTGGGCTGAGGTTTGTGTTTGCTGGATGGAGGCTCTGAGCATCCTTGGTGCTGAAGGTACAGCCTGGGGAGGGATGGGACAAGGCCCAGAGAGGCTGAGGGGTCCATTGGAAAGAGGCAATGGGTTACAGGTCTGGTGTGGGAAGGGAGGGACCTGAGCTTGTGGAGGTCAGCAAGTGTGTAGACACACAAAGGCAGATTGGGGGCCTTAAGCCAAGCATGAGACAAGTCCCATGTTCACACTCTTCTTCCCTTCATAAGAAAAGCTGGTCGACTCTGTTCAGGAGCAGGATTGGTACCTGAAGGTTGAAACCCACAAAGAGGATACTTGGTGTATTAGTTGTCAGTTTGCTGCTATAACAAGTTACCCCAAATTTGGTGGCTCAAAATAAAATAAGTTTATTATCTTACAGTTCTGTAGTCAGAAGTCTGACCTAGGAATTCCTGGCCTACAAAAGCCAGAACTGTGTTTCTTTCTGGAGGTTGTGGGGGAGAACTTGTTTCCAGCTGTTTCCCCCCCAAGCTTCTAGAAGCCGCCTGTGTTCCTTGGTTCCATGTTGCCTTCCCCCATCTTTGAGACCAGCAATATCAAGTCTTTTTGGACCTTTCTTCCATGGTTAATCACTCTCTGACTCTCCTCTCCTGCCTCCCTGTTCTACTTTTAGAGACCCTGTGATTATACTGGGTCCACCTAGATCATGCAGGATGCTCTCCCATATCAGAAACTTCTACCTGCAAACTTCATTCTTCTTTACTATGTAACTTAATGTATTTATAGATTTGGGGGATGAGGGCCTGGGCATCTTTGGGAGGGCCATTATTCTGCCCACCATACTTGGTTTTGTTCCTGGTTCCCCTTCACTGTTGTGCAGGAACAGGGTATGTATGTGTCTTGATAGTAACTCAGCTCCAGAAATTGAGGCCTCAAAGATTCTTCTTTCTATTCCCTGCTTCTCCCTCTGCTCACCTCTCTGCTTGGAACACTCCTAGAAGTGTGTAAGGAGGAGTTTTAGAGAATTTTAAAAGCTGCACTGCTAAACATGCAATTATTGTAGGACCCAGCAATTGACGCCTGGGCATTCACCCCAGGGAAATGAAGGCTTATCTCCACACAAAAATGAGTGTTTATAGCAACTTTACTTGTAAGAGCCAAAACCTGGAAATAACCCAGGTGTCCTTCAAAAGGTGAATGGTTAAGCAAGTTGTGATACATCCATACCATGGGATACTACTCAGCAATAAAAAGGAATGAACTCTCGATACCTGCAACTACTTGGATGACTCTCTAAAGCATCATGCAGAATGAAAAATGGCAATCTCAAGATTACATGCTGTATGATTGTATTTATATAACATTCTTGAAACTCAAAATTATAGAAATGGAGAGCAGATTGGTGGTTACCAGGGGTTACGGGAGGGTTGTGTGGGAAGGGCAGTGGGTGTGGCTATAGAAGGGCAAGATGAGGGGCCCTTATGGTGATGGGGATGGCCTGTATCCTACCTGTATGAACATCAGTATCCCGGCTGTGATGTCATAGTGCAGTTTTGCAAAATGTTACCCTGGGGGAATTGAATAAATACAGCGGATCTCTCTGTATTGTTTCCTACAAATGCATGTGAATCTGTGGTTATCTCAAAATAGGAAGTTTAATTAAAAAACAAACACAACAAGGCTTTTGACTTATAGAGCCAGCAACAGACTTGGAGCAGTTTTCACCTTCCAAGGAAGCCACAGGGGCATTCTAAAAAGCTTCATGTGTGTGGCAAAGGGCAGTTAGTGGATTGAGGGCATGTCTCTAACTCAACTTATGTCACTTTGGAAACATTCCTTTTCCTCAATTTTTTTTTTTTTTTGTCTTTTTCTTTTTTCCCTCAATTTTGAATATGGGCAACTAATTCATTTCTTCCAATGCCAAGAAACTATTTTGACATACAGCATCAAGTGTATGGGGCCACTAAGGGCTCCAGCCAACGAGCAGGCACATCCCTGGGTAAGGTGCCACCTCATCTGTCTTCCTTTGTCCCCCTCACATCCTCTCTCCTTCCATAGGCCTCTGGAATCTGCTGAGCAGAGGGTGCCTCTTTGTTGAGGCCTGGTGGAGAAGTTAGAGACAGGAAGGGCGGGGATGGATGGGTAGGGTTCTCTTCCTAGGGAACTATGGGTCCCCCCTCTTTCCTCTTCCCCCATTCACCAGACACACCCATGAGCTGGCTGCAGGGAGGGGGGCAGCCATGGGGAGAGCTGGGTCAGCAGCATGAGGTTACTCCTGGCTGGCTCTGGGGTTGGCTTTGCTCAAGGCGAGAGCTGTTAACTCTGCCCTTTTGAAAAGGAGCAACAAAGAGGAAAAGAAAAGAGAAAGGGAAGTGTGGGGAGCACAGGGTGGGAGTGGGGGAGGCCAGAGCTGAGAGAACAGGTGGGGACTATTTAAACAGAAGGCCTGACTCAGCCCTTTCCTTTCACTGAATTTCCAAAGGACTGTTTGTTTAAGTCCCCCAGGCTGGTGACAGGAGCAGGGCTGGGGGCCCATCCCTTGGGAGAGAAGACCAGGGCTTGGGGGCTGGGGGCGGGGAGCAGACATCATCTGGGCTCACAGCAGCCTGTCCTTCTCCAGGGACTGGGTTAGGGGTTCCATTTTGCTTACTTTCTGGTTTCTGAGCTCCAGGGTAACATTCTGTTAAAGCTCTTTCACCTAGGAAACTGTGGGCACTGCAGAGCCTGGGGAAGTGGGCAAGAGAAGCTTGGGGAAGAGCTATGACTATCCCCCACCTGTGAAACGAAGAAGAGAAAATCAGTGCATCTGTTGGAGATTGTAGATGTTGAGCTACTTAGTAAACGTGTAGATGAAAAGAATGATAAAGGGTGAGGACAACAGAATCCTCAGGCTCTCCCTGGTCCATGATAAGACATCAGAAAGTAACTTGTCTCTTCCCAGAAGAATGTCTATACTTTCTGAGTTCTTAATTTCCATAATTCTATTCACAAATAAGGCAGGCCTCCACACTTGCAATTAGCACCTGACAAATGACACCTCCCACAGGAAGGCCTCCAGGTCACCTTAAGGGGAATTACATTTGTATTTGGTCTCCTCAAGCTCTTTTTCTGTCAGTGAATTCACCCTTGACCTGCATATGTAACCCTGGAGTGACCTAGTCTATTGTAGGAAGGACAATTGGTAAAGCCAGAGAGGTGTTCTTTTGTTTAAGCAACCATTTTGAAAGCTAATTGCTTTCAAAAGGTTCAGTCTTATTGGGCCACCATTAGAGCCTATGAATAAATGAAGCAGTTTTAGGATTTGATAGATTTCTCCCTGGCAGTCAGGCTCAACCTGAATCGAAGCTTGAAATATTTGGTTGGTGCAAAAATAATTGCGGTTTGTAAGGTTAAAAGCAATGGCGAAACCAGCAATTAATTTTGCACCAACCTAATACATTCGGTAAAGCAGGAAGCTTCACTTAAACCAACAACTGATCAGCCTTAAAGGAGAAGTGTAAACAGGTCTCTGATTCACGAATTTGCTAACTCACCCCCACCCCCATGCAGCCTATAAAGACTATAAGATTACCTACAACCCAGCTTGATTTTTTTTTTTTTAAAGATTTTATTGGGGGAGGGGAACAGGCAAGTTGTTGTCCTTCCATCTTAGTTGTTGGAGGGCTCAGCAAGCTCAGCTCCAAGTCCAGTCGCCATCCGGCCTCCCGTTGGCAGCTCACGGCCACTCAGCTCAAGGTGCCGTGTTCAATCTTAGTTGCTTGATTTTATCAGATACCTCCATATTCTCAGTCTGCAATAGTCACTCTATTGGGCCCCTGCCCCCTCCTCTGTCTCTATTCCTCCCTGGGGCTGCCTAGAAGTAGCCCAGCAAGACTTTGCCTGAGCTTGTCCACTCCTGAGGTCAGGGAATCTTGCATTCCGCAGCACAGCAGCGGGCAATGTGTCAGGCATACGTGCTTATTAATAAATGCCTTTGATTTTGATGACAGCCAGCAAGGGAAGCAGGTCGGTCTGGGGCAAGACTGGCAATATTTTACCTGGTTGTTTTGCTTGACATCAAATCAGATTAAAAAAACAAAACAAACAAACACACACAAAAACTTGGGAATTTCCACATTTGACCAGATTCCTAATCCATCCAGGAGAATATTCTCACACCCTGAAGACATGTTGAACCAAAAGCCTATTCTAATCGCTCTCCCTTAGCAGGGAATTGGATGAGGGGATAGGATCTGGGTTTCACAAGTCCTGTGGTGACTTGGATAAGCCATTGGCTCCTCTGCTCTGAAATGTTAACAGCTTGAATTAAATGAGTGGTTCTCCTCTTTCTTCACCACTGAGGATCCCATGATTTTTTTTTTTTATTGTCGCATGAACTCCATGTTATGGAATATTTGCAATTAAGATCTTTAAGGAGAGTGTTCTATATTCTACATCTTTAAAAACAAATCCTTACCTGCCAATTAATGTTTAATTGATATTTGCCATATGGAGTTCATTTAACTTCAGGAAAAAACCAACAAACCTGCAAATAAAACTTTGCTAAATTCTGGTTCTGCACTAAGTCCTATGTACTTGACCCTTTAAGGTAGAAATTATTATGTTACCTTTTCATTCACTATACCCATTTTATTATCTAGCCATTTGTGCTAAGGTTTAGAGAAGTTAAGTACATAATTTGCCCGAAGTCACACAATTAGTAGGTAGTGGTAGAGTTGGTATTTGAGCCCACATTACTTTAATCCAAGACCCCTGTTTTTTCCTACAATGATACTGCCTACCTTCCCAAAGACAAAATATTCCTGCCATCTCATTTTAGCTTGTTGGCTTTTTTCCAGATTCAGTGTATATTTTGCCTTTTACCTTCCAGAATATAGCTCATGAACCCTCATCATAAGCCTGGTTGGGATTACAAGACAAACTCCAGCCACTTTGGGGACCAGCCTGAGTGTGTTGATGGCCATCCTGGTGGGGATGAGAGTCAGGACAGAGGGTCCTTGGAGCAGTGAGAGCCCTACTGGGCATGAGGGCAGTGCTCTGAGGAGCTCTTGCCAGGATGGACAGCTCACTGGTGGTCTGTGGAGCACAGGCCATAATGTGCATCAAAGACAGGACAGGGCATACGTGGGACATGAGCCAGAGTGGAGAACCTGTGACTAGGAAAGCTGAGAAGGGAGAGATTCAGGGTCAGGGTTCCGTGTCTCAGTCCAGAAATGGCTTTGCAGTGTGTGCTACTCAAGAGCCAAGGTGGGCTGAACAAAATGTCACTTCTTTCAAGAGACACAGTCCTTCCTCTTCCTTGCACTTCTGTTTGTTACATTTCACACGGAAGTGTGGTGTTAGTACTTGCCCATGCTCTGTTGCTTCAATTAGACAGCAGACTCCTGGAAACTGGTGACCCTGCCTTTTATTCCTCCGTGGTTCTGCCCAGATCCCACTATCCTGTCTGACACATTGTTTTTGCTCAGTGAGTGCTTCTTTTGTTCAAAACAAACTTTCTTTTTTCCTGCTCATCCTATCCCCCCGGTTCCTGTTCCCAATTTTTAGTGTATACATCCACAGACATTCTTTGCATAAAAAGTATTATATGTAAACAAAGCTTTATTGATTTCATTATTTTCTACATCCTCAGGTGAGAGGCTCTTTCTTTGGGGCTGGGCTCTGCCCTCCACCCCTGCTTGGGGTGATGAAATTCAAATAGGATCTGGGGATGATAAAACTGGAAGATGGGAAGCAGCATATGGTCCTGGAGGGAACTCAAACATTGACATATAATCCCACTCTGCAGGATTGTACCTGACTGGGGAAAAATTGGGTCGTAGCAAGACCCCAAATATTATTTCCCTGCTCTGGCTGATTGTGTCTTTAGGAACTCGATCCTATCCTCTCTCTAACTTCTCCCAGCTAGGTTTTGGAACCCCTGAAGAATGCTTCATGTGTGCTGCACAAATCAGTTCTCTTGACCTTCTCCCCTGGAAGCCACCATCTTTCCGCTGCCTGTTTCGGCTCCCTGCCAGGGTGCCTCTGACTTTGCAAATACCACAAAAGGCAGTTACATTTTGGATGGGCACCAAGAGAGGCTGCCACCACTGGTGCCTGCCTGCTTTGCAGCAGGAGGAGATAAGTGTCTTCCAAGAGCCCTGAGCAAAGTGTTTGGAGAGGGCATTCTGAGGTGGGAGAGGACGGGGGGCTGCTTACACAGGGGCACCTTTGATCTGGAGACTGTGTCAGTGGATGTGGGCAGACTCTATTCTGGGCAAGGAGAACGTCATGGACGAGACACACAAATCTGTCATCTGAGACCATTGAACTGTGCTCTGTGCAGCCCCAAACTCAGCTGGGACTGTCTTTGGTTGGCCACCAATTCAAATCGTACCTGGACCCAGGTGATGCTCTGCCTCCTCCCACTTCAGCCCGCCTTGGACTTCAGTAGCATTTATCACCCAGGAAAAATCACCAAGTATTTATCGAGTGCTGGCTGTGTGTCCAGCACTGCTTTCTATGTGGTGCTCATCAAGAAGCTCTCTCCCTGGCCCCTTGTTTCCCTGGAGTTGGGTGGCGTAGGGGTGAGACGAAACCTTTTAACCTCCCTAGTCTCCTCTCCTCTCCTCGTCCCAAGTTGTAAAGGAGTTTTTCATTACTTAGCATCCATTGAAGTTTGGCAGTCCTCGCCAACACATGACCTGGAGCTGGTTCTGGAAGCCCAATTTAGATTAGGTGTTTGAAGGTGATGAGACAGAGCAGGAAAGGGAGGAGAAGATGGGTCACTGAGTCTGGCAACATCAGAAAATCTTTTCCATCTCAAGGTCCTGAGTGGTGTTTGGTGGATGTATTTGTGAAGTTCTTTGGGGGTAAAAAAAAAAAAAAAAGGAAAGGAAAGAAGAGAAAAGAGGAGAGAATGCCCTCAGGCTGTAGAACAGAGAAATGAGGACAGTTAAAGAACTTCTCCAAAAAGGCAGGCAAAGTGAAGGTGGGACTAGACAGAAACCCTGACACCCTGGGACCCAGACTCAAGTTCTCATCACTGCATACTGCTGCTTCTTAGAGTCTGAGATTTCTTGATGCTGCTTACCTGGAATTCTCCAAGAGGACCCAGATTTCACACACACCAGGGAGGAGGTTTGCTCACGGGTTTTAGGCTGTGTGGCTTGTAACTGAGTTAGCAACAAAGGAAACCACATCACAGCTTCATAAAGACATGCCACGACCATGGAGGTGGGACTGCTTGTTTTGGGAGAGGGGGTTGGCGTTAGTGTCTTGATATTTGAGAACAAGAGTTAGTCTTTGTTTTTTGAAAAGAAGCAGGGCAGAAATAAAAAGGAATCAATCCCAGAGTTGGGTGTTTGGAGAGGTAGTTAGAATCCCTACCCCATGAGCTTTTGCAAATGATGAGAAGAGTTGTAACACCTTTAGAGGTTTCAGAAGGTTCTGGATTGCACTGGAAGTCCATGGACTCTGAGTGGGAGGGAGAGGGAAGCGGTGCCTAAAAATACTCCGTGGAGGAAGGGCCTATGAGGTCATCTCCCCAGGGTACTCCAGCCGCCCTGGCTAGACTCTGGCACCCGTCCCTTATCCAGCTCTGAGTACAGTCATTTGAACGGAGCTGGAGCTCAGTAACAGTGTTGACTGACGAGCAGTTTGAGAAGGACATGGGGAACCTGGAGAGGGTTCAGAGGAGAGATCCAGAGGTGATGAAATGGCTGGAGACGAGAGCTAGGCGGCAAGGTCAAGGGAATGGGCCTGGCTCCACCTGGACAGGAACAGGATGGGAGTGAAGGCTGGGGGAAGAGCCATTCTGAGGCCCCTCAGGTCAGGCCTTGGCTCTTCTCAGGCAGTGCAAGGATGGAGTCAGAGTCACAGAATGGCTTTGCTCTTGGAGACTGACTGAGGTTCTGGAGCATTAGAGACTCCGCAGCAAGGCAGAGCTGCATTTGCAGGGCATCAATACAATGGCCCCCATCTGTGAATGAGAGTGACTAAGACTTACAGCCTTTGTAGCTAACAGATCCCAAAGCTCTCCTGGTCTAGAGGACTGACTCATGAGCGTGTGTTTCAGACATCTGGCATGGGGGTGCTGGAGACAGTTTTGAGCAGGTGGGGAGCCTGCTTGGTACCCATCAATCACCCTTGGCATGAGGTTACCCACTTTTCACTGGACCCTTGAAGGGAGGACTGGAGTGAGGCCAAAGTGGGTGGGTGAAGACTCTTTCTCTGGGGGGAGGGGACAAATTCACACATATGGTATCCCTACTGTGTGCCAAGAACTTTACATGGGTTTCCCATGTAATTTTTCTGTAATCTTATGCGGGAAGGAGAGGGATTATCCCCCATTTTATAGATTAGGAGATGAAGGCAGAAAGAGGTTAAACAATTGCCCCAAACTTGCATAGTCAGTCGTATAATTGGGGTGTGAGCCTGGGCGGTCTAAGTCCAGAGCTGATCTGCAGTTGGGGAGGGAGATCCGGAGAGTGCAGCCAGATGTCCACTTGGCTCCAGTGCTCACTGCTGGTACCCAGGGCAAGCTCACTTCTGACTCGGAGTCCATGTCTAAATTAAGAGAAGGCCAGTTGAAAAGTTCTCCAGCAACCCTTTCCCCATTTCTTAGCTTTGGATCTTCTGTAAGCAGAGGGTCCAATTTGGGGCACCCCTGAGGTCCCTCCTGGGGTGAGAGGAAAACTCTGTGGGGAGGCGGAGCGACGGGGTTTATGTGTCTGGAAGCGAGGAAAGAGATACAATCCCCAAGTTTGGATTTACAGTGGGTGTCTGGTTGCCTCAGCCTGGAATCTGAACCGAACCATTTTCCATGGGCGAATTAGCTAAACAATCCAGCCCACAAAGGGAGCAGCTCTGATATGTCAGTTAACAAGCTCGGAGAGGTGGAATCAGGAGGGGTGTGTGGAGCTTGGAGAGGAGGGAGGGGCCTGCTGGCGAGAATTCGACCTTCTCTTGTCTTGCTGCCCTGAGTCCAGCCTTTCTGCTTGGGAACCTGGTCTGATTTCCCTGTGGTCTCAACGGTGGGAATGTTTTTTTGGTGGCAGATTATGTTTTCCTGGGGCGGTTTGAATTACACCTGCCCCATTTCATTTAATTAGGGCTGGTGCTGCTGTCTATTGTGTCCAGTGGGCCTTCCTGCATGAATAAATAGTAACATGTTTGTTTTCTTTTGGGTGGGGTATTTTTTTTTTTTTTTTAATGATAGGGTTGGCAAAAGAGGGGAGTGCATAAGGAGTGACGATGATGAAATCATCAGGAAAGAGGATGTTAGAGGGCAAATTCTCACCCTGCTGAGCCTGCCTTGGTGACTCTTCCTCCTCCACTTCTTTTGGGCCCAAGTAATGCTTTTATACAATGTGTTCAGAGCGTCCTCTGTTTTCACTTCCTTTCTCCAGCCAGGCTTTCTTTCTCTTTGTGATTTACCTGGGAATCATGCATTTCCTCCCTCAGCACTACTTGTCTCTACTGTCCCTTCTCATTTTTCTGTAGTTTTCCATCCAATCTCTTCCCCCGCACCCCCAACAACTGGCTGCTACAAGATTCTTAACAAGGAACTTGGTGAATATGCATGATACAGTCTTGCCATGGAACGTTATGAAGCCAGGGAAAAGAACATAAGGAACTCTATATATGTTGACTTGGAATGGATGCCAAGAGACATTGTAAAGAAAAAAGTGCTGTAAATAACATGCTCCTTTTGTAGAGGGATGCTTGGATGTGCTCATAACATTCCTGGAAATACACAAAAGAACAATAGTTGCCTTTGGAGAGGGGAATGCAGCCTGCATTTGGAGAGAGATCTACTCTTGTATTGTACACTTTTTTTTGGTGCTATTTGATATTTTTTATTATCATGTGCATGTATTACTTTTTGCAATAAAGATTTGATTTATAAAAGGAAAAGAGGAACCATGACAACATAATACAAGACAGTGCATGCTTAATTACCAAGTGAAGCAGTGATTAAGTCTGGCTTAGGATCCAGGTTTAAATCCCTGTTCTACGAAATATCAGGTGTATGACTTTAAGCTACTTACTCAATCTTTCTAAATCTCAGTTCTTTCATCTTTAAAATGGGGATAATAATAGTACTTACTTTATAAGGTTATAAATCTTATAGTTTTCAGGGGAGGCTGTTGATTCAATATATAACTAAATGGATCTAAGTTTCATTTTTTTAATACAATTTTCCATGTTAAGTAAATGCACAAATAAAAAAAAAAGTCATTCAGACCATGCTCTTGATTTTTCATTTAGAAAATGATGCTGCTAGATAATGGAAGCTCTAAACCCCAAGGAGCGTGAGAGCATTTTTACCTGCGATGTTCCTAGAGCTTTGGGGAGGAGGTGCAGGGCTGAGCCTTCGGGGCTGAGGAGGATTTGGTTAGGCAGCATGGTGAGGCCATTCCAGTCATGGGCAACACGGACATCAAAGGGGTGGAAGAAAGAATAGAGAATGTTGGTGGAATAGTGAGTAAACCAATTTGGCAGGAGAAGTTTCCTCTAGAGGGTGATAAATGGAGACAGAGGTTGGAACGAGATGGTCGAGGTTCTACAAGGATTTCACACTGAGTCCTAGAGGCAGCGGGAGATGCCAGAGGTCTGAATAAGGGAGTGGTTGGATTATCTACTGCAGTGTAAATCATCCCAAAACACAGTGGATAAAACAACCACTTGTTATACTCACAGAACTGATGTGTCAGGGATTTGTCCTGGGCAGAGCAGCGATGGTTTGTCTCTGCTTCCTGATGTCTAGGGCCTCAGCTGGAAGCTGAAAATTGGTGGTGACTGGATGGCTGAGACTGGAGTCATCTGAAGGCTTGTTTACTTATATGTCTGCAGTGAATGCTGGCTGTCAGCTAAGTCCTTGGCTGGGTCTGTCTGCCAGAACACAGACTCCTGGCCTCTCCCGGTAGGTTGGGATTCCTCGTAACATGGAGGCTGGATTCCCAGGGTTAGTGTCTCATGGCACCTTTCTAACAAAGCTTCAAAAGTCATGCAACATCTCCCTGCGGATTTTGTTCATCAAGACAGTTGCAAAATCTTGTCCAAGTACAAGGGGAGGGGAAACAGAGCCTACTTTTTGATGGAGGAGCAGCATATGGGACCAGAAATCTTGTGGGGCCATTTTTACAAAATATAATCTGTTTTTTGAGAGTGACATGGGAAAAGCCATTTATTCAAAACAAATATTTATTGAGTATCTGTCATGTCATGGGTACCATGCTAGAGGCTGGGGCATAGAGTGATGAACAAAACAAGACAGGGTTCCAACTTCCTGAAGCTGACAGCCTGGTGCAAGAGGCAGATGTTAATCAAATCATCATACAAAAAATATAAAATTCCAACTACGGTCAGTTGTGGAGGGGAACATGGGACTATGAGCTCAAATAATGGGGTGTGGATTTCACAGTCAGAGAGGTCAGGAAAGGTTCCCCTGAGACATGAAATTAGGGCTGAGAGCTGAAAGGCTATAGAAGCAGAGTAAGCGGAGTGGGAGGAAGAGGGTTCTTTGTGCAAAGGTTCCTTGGCAGATGGGAGAAGGCATATGTGATGACTGTTTGTATAGTTCTGGTGAGAGAGGACAGTGGCAGTGAGAATAAATAGTTATTTATTCTATTGAGAGAGCTATTTTCAGGAAAGAATTAGCTGACTGAACAAGAAGAACTTAGGAGAGATGAAAGGTCAAACTCAGGTCGGGTTGAGAAGGAAGATGACGCTACCATGAGTGGGAGTCAAGATTTCAGGACAGGGGACAATTTAGAAAGTAAGAAAGTGTGCTCAGGATGAGAGGTGTTGAATTTGAGGCAGTAGTGATATAAAAGGAATGGACAGGAGCTACAGATTTTGGAGGGAATGATAGTCCCTCCTATTCTATGAGTCTTGGGAATTAGATTTTCAATAGAGAGAAGCTGTAGATGAAGAAGGGCCTGAAGTCGGAGGAAGGCCTCGTTTAAGGGGGAATACGAGGCAGAAAGTCAAAGGAGACCGAGAGAATGGTCTGAGGTAGACGAACTGCAGTTGGGAGTCATCTGGAAAGTCAAAGAAGGAGAACATTTCAGGAGGAGGAGATGGTCTGTGATGCCACTAGAACAACCAGAGCAAGAATAGCTGGCACTGAATAAAATCGCATCTGTACTGAGCTGGATGGCGTGGCATCGAGTTTTCTCAGGGGGCTGGAGACAGAGGCGGCGAGAAAGGTAAGCCAGGGTAGAGAGGGTGGTGAGGAAGTGAAGGCAAATGATGGGAGAGGACTGAAAACTTTGTCACTTAAAGGAGGAACCAAACTACAGGGACAAAGAGACAGTAAGGGAGGCTGGACAAGGTTGGGAAGACTTACTCTCATGACGGAACATGAGGAAGGAGATGGGGAATGCTGCAGAAAAAGCTGGGATGTGTTAGATGGCAAGGTTTTTGCATCTCCCTGTGTCTAAAGATTCCCTAGTTATTTTTTGGATGGTGACCCCAAAGGGTCATGGTTACAGAACACACTGTCAGCTAATTGGAGTGAACCCAGTGGAGTTTGATGTGTGCCTTAAATACATGGCTGGCCAAGCAGTTAATGCAAGATTATACCTAGAAGCAACTAGTCTGTTATAAAATTTTGCCTCAAGATTCCCTGGTAATGAAAAAAAGAATATTAAAAAGTCCTCCAAAGTCATTTTACATGCTCCATTAGAGAGCATTTGCAATATTTTGAAATGGTTTGTTTACATACTTCTTTTTCCTAACTAGTCCCTTTGCTCTCCAGGACAGGAGTTGTGTCTTATTTTTTCTTGGATTGCTAGAACCTGGCATCATACCTGGTGTGTCAGCGTTTCTCAGTGGTTGAGAGGGCCTCTTCCATTCTGAACACTCTGATATTGATTGAAAAATGGGACCAATGACAAAACAAGGTAGAATTCATAGTATACTTCAAATGATCAACAGAATGAGTGTAACACTTGCCCCACACTTGCAAAAAAATGAAACATGCTCATGCTATTTACAAGATAATTACAGATCTATTAAAAACCATGTTCTTTGAAGAATCTTCTTTCAATTCTGCTAGTCAGTCTCTGTATGCATAATCTCATGGAAGATGACATCAGCATCTATCTTAGGGCTGTGAGGCCAAGGCCAAGTGACTCTCTGCCATGACAGCTTCCCTAGTCGTCCCTCACCCATCCTCATGGCCCTCAGCTGCCATGGTGGCATACCAAAGGCACTTAATACATGTGCTGTTTCCTCTACTTGGACCACGCTGTCCATTGATATCTCTTCGACTCCCTCCTTCACCTCTTTTAGGTCACTGCTCAAACATGACCTCTTCTGGGTGGCCTTCCCTGACCATTCAATTTTAAATTGCAGCACTCGCCACACCCCTACACTCTCTAAACCCCCACCTCAGTTTTATTATTTTACGTGCACTTACCATTACCCAACATTTTGCATACTTTGTTCATATATTGGTTTGTTGTCTACTTCTAGAATGTGAGCTCCATGAAGGCATGGAGTTTTGATCCTAGGCGAAGGTACTTGACTCCTTGTATTCATTCCCTAGGGCTGCCGTAACAAAATGCCCAAAACTGGATGGTTTACACAACAGAAATTTATTGTCTCACAGTATGGGAGGCTAGAAGTCTGAAGTCAAGGTGATGGCAGGGTTGGTTACTTCTTAGGGTTGTGAGGGAGAATCTGTTTCAGGCCTGCCTCTGAGCTTCTGGTGGCCTCAGGTGGCTCGTGGACACATTCTCCCTGTGTCCCCACATTGCTTTTCCTCTGTAATGTGTCTGTGTCTAAATTTCCCCTTTTTATAAAGACATAATTCATATTGGATTAGGGCCCACCCCAATGACCTCATTTTAACTCGATCATGTGCAAAGACCTTATTTCCAAATAAGGTCATATTCACAGGTACTAGGTGTTAGGATTTCAACATCACTTGGGTAGATACAATTCAACCCATACTAGTACTCAGTAAATACTTATTAAACAAATAAACGAGGTCACTTTCTTTACTTAGCAAGAAAGTGAATCATTTGAGGGTAGAACTCATCTTGATAGAACCCACCTTGGTAGGCGTGTGACAGGCACCTACTGAAGATGGGCCAGGCTCAGGGGAAGACAACAGACAGGAAAGCTCTCTGGAGCTGATGTGCCTGAGACTGCTGAGTGGCGAGAGGCAGGGACTGTCTGCAGCCAGATTGGGGTGGGGGTGCCCTCTGCACTCAACAAAGCAGAGACCAGGACAGCGCTCAGAGGGACCTGGAACAGCCAGGACAGCAGCGGAGTGCTCTGTACTAGAGGATGGCTGGGGAGAGTCACCAGACGGGGCAGGTTCTGGAAGGGCCTGAGAACCCCACCAGCCTTGGCAGCTTAGAGGGCCCGATCTTCTCTTGAGCTAGAAAGATGAGCAACTTGGCTTAATGTTCTACCTTAAATGAGTCCCAGGTGAGCCTGGGCCCTGGGAGCTGAGTGCTCTGTGTATGGTTTTGCTTGGGGTGATGATAGTATGCTGGGCCATGTGACCTGCCTGCTTCTATGCTTCAATATATTATTTTCTTTTCCTTCGGCTCTTTCTTTTTTTCTCTTGACAAAAGCTACTTTTGCATTTTCCAACTTTTCTTGGCTGACCTAAGGGGAAAGGGAATTGCTGATGGTGAGGCCAGTTGGGGAGGGGAGGTTGAAGGCTCCACGTGGCTAGGCAGTAGCCAGCCGAGCTCAAGAGGAGAAAGACAGATAGTCAAAGACTCAGGAGGGGGCAGACCTGGTGGGCTGACCACCAAGCCTTTCCTATTTGAGAATTCAATTCACAGGATACAGAAGCAGAAAAAAATAGCTCA
This sequence comes from Aselliscus stoliczkanus, assembly GCA_033961575.1. Classification (NCBI taxonomy): domain Eukaryota; kingdom Metazoa; phylum Chordata; class Mammalia; order Chiroptera; family Hipposideridae; genus Aselliscus; species Aselliscus stoliczkanus. The sequence goes on from CM066731.1 coordinate 158,940,804, forward strand.
CCCTTGACTTCCTGCTGATGTAATGTCACTGGACCAAAAAAGCAGTTACACACATATAATCACACAGGCACAGACTCAGCCTGCAGGGCAAAGGAACTTCAATTCAGTTCAAGGAGCAATTACTGATCACCAACCAGCAGAGCCTGGACCCTGAGAACACAGAGGTAAGCTAGCAACCTAGATGAGGAGACAGACATGTAAATAAAAGTTCAGTGCAGTAGGGCAAGTGTCAAATGAGATATAGAGGTTGCCTGTCTTAGTGCCGTAGGCTGCCAGTAACCAAGAACCACAAACTATGTGGTTTAAACAATAGTAATTTATTATCTCCCTGTTCTGGGGGCCAAAAGCAAGGTGCATGCTCAAAGCCCATGCTCTCTGATGGCTCTAGGGGACATCTTGCCCCTTCTAGCTTTTGGTGTTTGCCAGTCATCTTTGGTGCTCCCTGGCTGGTACATGCGTCTCTCCAGTCACATGACCAACTTCTCCCTGTGTCTTCACATCACCTTACATGTCAATCTCTGTGTCCAAATATCCCCTTTTTATGAAGGACACCAGTCATACTGGATTAGGGTGCACCCTGATGACCTCATTTCAACTTGATTTTCCTTTTGAAAATAGGGAAAAAAGACCATATTTTCCAAACAGAGTGACATTTTGAGAACTGGGGGTTAGAACTTCAACATATTTGGTTGGGGGACACAATTCAACCCAGAGCACTGCTCAGTGAGGGAGTAACTGCTTCCAGGTGTGTGTGGATAGTGGGTGGAGGGTTAGGGAAGGTTTCCCAGGGTGACAAAGGTGGAAGGAAAGGCATCTGAGGCTGGCAGAACAGCACAGACAAGAAGGAGTAAGATAAAGACTCAGGATCTGGGAAGAAGGAAGTGGCACCTCTTGGGAGCTTACTATGTTCAGGAACTATATCAGATGCTACATAGGTACCATTATTTCATTGAATCCTCACTGCATTGCCATTGCTACCCCATTGGACAGATGAAAACTGATATGTGTTGACAGGAAGTGACTGGCCAAAGGGAGACCACATTGTGACACCATAGTGTAGACAAGAACCCACACCTTGCACCTCACGTCCAGTAATGACCTGAAAACTGGCACAGAGCTGAAGGGAGCTCTCAGGCTATGACTCAGAGTTGGAAGAATGTTTGGGGGTAGGACATCCTCTCAGGAATGCCTGATATCATGGCATGTAGATGGGAACCCGTTCCACTGTGGAAATGCTCCTGGGTCCAGTATCACAGGAAGGCCTTCGGCTGACCTCTGAACCAGGGAAATGAGTTGACGTCTTTGAGACATATGGGTCTGAGCAACAGCCATGGTGATGGGGCTGAGTGATCACACCCCATCACAGACCTTGGCTCAGTCTGTGTCCTTGGATAGGGCAAGTCTTGCTCCTGATGAGAAAACTAGCCATCGATTTCTGTGTGTCCATGGACTTCAGGAAAGCAGGAAGTAGCCAGGGGGTCCTGGCTGTGCTGCTTCTGTACCTTTGCCCAGGTGCTCACCCTCTCCTGCTGCCCCTCAAGCCCTAATAAATACTTGATGAATTGCATTGAACAACCTTAGCCCCTCAATATGTAGTGGGAATATCTCTGCTTTTGGAGGTGGAATGCTGTGTTTCAACTTGGGTCCTCTCACTTACTGTGCCATCTTAGCCATGTCAGGACCCTCAATTTCCCCATCTAGACATTGGCAAAATGATACCTAACTCACAGGGTTGTAGCAGATAGGTATTGGGTAAGACCATGGACACATTTAGTTAACGTTAAAGTGCCGTGTATATGCAAGTGATGAGGACTTAGCATAGGGCTAAATCAGATAATCTCGCCTGTACTTTTTTATCTCTCAAACAAGACCATCTAGAACAAAGGTCTACAAACCCTGATTCCATGGGCCAAATCTGTCCTGTTGCCTGTTTTTATACAGCTCATGAGCTGAGTGAGAGTGGCTTACCTTTTTAAATGGTTGGGGAAAATAAATCAAAGAATAATATTTCACGATGTGAAAATTTTATGAAATTCCAATTTCTGTGTCCATACAGGAAGCTTTATCAAAATATGGTTCAGAATATGGCCATGCCCGTTTATCTGTGGCTGCTGTCACGCTACAATCGCAGAGGTGAGCAGCTGTGGCAGACGCTGCATGGCCTTCAAAGCCCAAAATATTTGCCCTCTGGTCCTTTACATAAAAGTTTGCTGACTCCTGCTCTAGAATAACAAAACTAAGCAAATAAAAACTCTGAGCTAAGCCCAGATTTTGAAGCCTTCGAATGGGCTGTATCCACAGTTCTCAGATCTTTGGGTCCAGGAGCCATTCATATGGACCTGATGTCCAAGAGTCTGAGAGTGTTCAGCCTGATTGCTCGTGGCTTGGGCAGGCTTGACAAAGCCCCCCAGGAGAGCCCTTGTGTGGAGCAACCCCCAGCATCTCCTTCCAGATCTGAGGGACCGAAGAGGAAGGCCTGCCCCTTAGGGGAGTTGCAGCTGTCTCAGTCCAGACCCACACAAATCCCATCCTGCCTGCTGCATGTTAGCCATTGAAGTGGCCTCACATCAGCTGGTGGCGTGCTTTGCCTGGTGACAGGTCTCCTATTGAGATATAATCACCTTTTTATATCTATGTCTCTCTCTGAATCCTCTCCCCACCCAGAGCTTTGCCTGATGATTGAAAAGAGCTAAACCAACAAATGGCATTATCTCCTCTGAATGGCCTCAGTTTATCACCTGGACAAGCCCAGAAACTTCCACCTTGAGCTTCTCTTTGTTGTTGCAACAGGTGCTCAGGAAGAGGATGGGGGTGGGCGAGGGGGAGGATGTGTTTCATCTCCGGAATAAGGCCAGAGGAGGAGGGCTGCAGAATGCTCTTTGGGGGAGGTCTTCAGAAAGGGGGCTCAGTGTCACCATTCTGGAACGGGCTGGCACAGAATCCTCGCAGGATTCCGGGGGTGGGAGGGGGTGGGAGGGGGTGGTGATGGCAGGTGACACCATAATCTCTCAAGGTTCTGAAACATGTTCCGGAATAGACCTGAGTGCTTTAGAGAAAATGAGAATTCTAAAGGATTTTCTTAAAATATTTTAAGGGAAAAAAGATGCCAAGGGAAGACTTATTTTCTTTCCTGTTGGTATTTTTTAGTTCTCTATATAACTATCCCTATGGCTTGAGCCAGTTTAGGGACCACATCGTCTACCTAGTTCTGACAAGGGCCCAGGTGGGCCCCATACTTCCTAAAAGCCAGTTTTTAAGAGGTATTAAAATGATTAAACATATTGTAAAATTTGGTACCGGGGAGTCTGGAACTCCCCAAGTTCAGAGGAAGCAGTATAATGTAGGGAAGGGGTCAGCAAACGTTTTCTGGAAAGAGCTAGATGCTAAATAGTATAGGGTTGGGGCCACAAGTTTTCGGCTGCAATTACTGGATTCTGCTGTCATAGTGCAAAAGTAGCCATGATCATGGGATGTGCTCCAATAAAACTTTATTTACAAAAACAGTGGTGGGTCTGATTTGGCCATAGGCTGTGGTTTGCTGATCCCTGGTATGGAGTTTTAGCCAGCTTTGTGCTAGCATTCTCTGCTTTTCCCTATCAGGTGCTAAAGCACAGAGAATGTATCAATTTAAGGTGGAGCCTTCATGGGCTAATGTGAGCTGAAGTTATGAGGAAGTGGAATCCAGCAGAAGAGAAGCAAGATATTGAGAGTTCAGGTGAAATGGTGGTCAGCAGCAAAAGGGGGAGTAGGAGTCAGGCCGGGGCGGGAGGGCAAGGAGGGGAGGTCTGTTTAGTGGCAGAACATGTGATTATAGATGCTGTGGTTGGGGTGGGCAGTAGGTCAAGACATTTAGCTTGTGCTGCCTAGGACCCTGAAAAGCTCTGTCCTCCGGGCTTCACAAGGTTCACTTCTAGTATGATTCCTGCTCTTTTTAGTTATCCCTGAGTCTCCTGGGATTTCTGTCTCCTTTATCTCATCTACATCCTTCTTGTAAACTCCCAATCACTGGGTGGATTTAAAATCCTTCAAAGCTCTCCTATACTCCTGCCTCCATGCTGCCTTCCCAGACTCTTGGCATCCAGAATGAATTAGCTCTCCTCCTCTATGCTGCTTTCTTGGGTCTGCCTGGTATATACCTCTACTAGGTATAAATTTCATGAGAGTACAAGTTATATTTACAGCTTCCTCATTGCTCAATTGTGAGTTTTTCATGTGTATATTTTACTGACCTTTACATATTCAGTGGCTAGTGAGGGAAAAATTCTTGTCAAAAAAAGAAGGAGTTAGTTAATTCAAAACTAGTCAATCTAGTGCTATTTTGCATGGCATTCCAATTGCTTTGTTTATGATGTCTTCTGTCCCAGGGCGACACCTTTTGAATAGGGGGACAGGTGTAGTATACAACCTACAATTGTATTGTAAGTAGTATGAGGTCTCACAATTAAGTTCACGAACTCATCCTAGCAAAAGTGCTACATACCTCATTGCTGAATATCATTATGGTCATCTTTGAAGTACTCCCCTTGGGAAGCTACGCACCGATGCAGGTGCCTAGTCCACACTTCAAAGCAATTTGGAGCTCTTTTTTCTGAAATAGCCATCAGAGCTGTCCTTGTATTACCCTTGATGTCCTGAATATCATCAAAATATCTTCCATTCAATATTTCCTTTATCTTTGGGTAAAGAAGGAAGTCATTGGGGGCCATATCAGGTGAGTGGAGACGGTGTTCCAACACAGTTATTTGTTTACTGGCTAAAAGCTCCCTCAGACAGTGCTGTGTGAGCTGGTGCATTGTCGTGATGCAAGAGTCATGAATTGTTGGCTAAAAGTTCAGAAAGATCATCTAACTTTTTCACACAGCTTTTTCAGCACTTCCAATTAGTAAACTTGGTTAACTGTCCAGCTGGTACAAATTCATAATGAATAATCACTCTGATTTAAGAAAAAGATTAGCAACATCATTGCAACAAGTTTACGAACTTAGTTGTCAGACTCGTATACTATAGGTAGTACAGACAAAAATGGCAGCCTTTCCATAACCAGCCTAGGCTACAAGGAGGATCTGTTGGTTCCTGTAACCAAAGCAAGGGGGAGCAGGACACAGCTGGCCTCAGGGACCCCTGGGAATGGGGAAATGAAAAGGGAACAGGATTCACGGACCATCATCTTGGTTTCTGCCCACATGCCAGTCTTGTTCACTTAGACTGGTTCTCTTTTTAAGGGTGCCAGAAATCCTCAACTTTGACACCTGCCATCATTACCCTAAGGAGGATCTGCTTTTTTTTTCTGAGGTCTAATTCAAAAAGTCTTCGGGAAGCACTGGCTTCACTGGCTTACCTTGGATTATGTGGCTGACCTGTGATCAGGGAGGCAGAGTTTCATGATTGGTAGCTTCTAATAGAATACATCTGACATGGGATGGGAGGAAGACATCCTTAAAGGAAGGGGAGGTGCATTTGGTCGCAATAGGGAGGAGGTGTGCCAGGTAGACAGCATAAAGACACCACTTCAATGTCTTCCCTTCTTCAGTGTTTGGGCCTGAACTGGGCAGTAACATATATGGACTGATGTGAGCCACTTTCCTTTCCAGGTGCCACCTCTCACTCCATGTTCAAAATTTATCTCCAGCCTGGGACTGCCAAAACCCTTTTCCAGAGTAAATGCATGCCTTCATCCTGATGAATTGAGAACCCACCTTTTTTTTAATAGACTTTATAGGAAATGCTGCCATCTACTTTCCTTTTCCTTTCTATCTAGTCTTAAAGCATTGAATAAATGAGTCCCAACCATCTATCATCCATTCACATTTGTCCAATACTTTCCTAAAAAATTAGTAAACTCTATTTTTTTTTTTTAAGAGCAGTTTTAGGTTCACAGCAAAGCTGAGCAGAAAGTACAGAGTCCCCATCCAGGACTTATTTTTCGTAAGCTACTATGCTAAGTTTTTACTGACTTTACCTCATTTTTTTCTACTCAGCAACTCTGTGAGGTAGAAATGCATTCCCCTCTGCACCCTTCAGATAAGAAAACTGAGGCCAAGAAAGGGAAAAGGGCTCAACCAAGACCTTGCAGCTTCTGAGGGCCAATCTGGGGTGTTGCTGTGGGGTTTTGTTGAGCACTTTCAAAGAGCAGACGAGTCCAAGGCAGGAAGCGCTGACCCTTTAATGGTGGAATTCTCCACAACCGTATTAGATGGTGGGAGAAATAGTAAAGGTCTGAAAGGTTTTTGAAAACCCCAAGTTCAGCAAACAGAGAAGATTCTTTCTGCCCAAATCTGTTCCTAGTCGTTAACTTTGAGTCCCCATTGTGCCCCTCAAAGTGAGCCTGGCAATTCAGTTAAGTGATGGGGATCTTCTGTGTGGCCCCCTTCTCACATGAATGCAGACACTCTGACCCCTCAGGGCTCATTTCACTGGTGCCACATCCCCCCATAGGTGCAAAGTCCCCGTAGCAGAGAGTGCCAGGAATGAGGGGGCGTGGCTGGCGGTGTTCTCCAGATGCCTCCAGTTTGTCTCTTTCAGAACTAGTTCTCATGCCCAAAGCCGTCTCATGGCTCAGCCCACAAGGCCCACAGGGCTACACAATTCCAGTTTCTTCTTTCTTTGGCTTTGGTACTTTGTCACTCTGGTCTCTTGGGGTTCGGGTGAATATGGCTGGGAAGTGGAGACTCGAGCAAGGGAGGGGGCAAGTGGAGTGGGTGGCTGGTAATATTTTCCAGTTCTTTCTAAAGTGTCTGCCTTTTCTTAATGGATACGGAAGTGAGCCAGCCGACTGACTGCCCTGACTGCAAGATTGGTTACTGCTTACATCATCCGGGCAGCCAGACTGGGGACGGGGTGGGGGAGAAACTGAGGAGGGATTAATCCAGCCCCAAGCGAATTGATAGACAAAGGCGGTGGTGATCAGGTAACCTTTTTCCCAAGCCCAGGCCGTGGGGAGGCGGAGAAGAGCCAGTCACATGAGCGCATGCATGGGCTGTTGTGCCCTTCGCCAATGTTTCAGTTCCATCCTATCCCACTCTATGTTGCCCCACCCTAAGAGTTTTGCTGAGAATCTGGAATGTCCCAGGAATATACTAGTGGAGGAGTAACACCGAAACATCTAGGCTTCACAGCCCTCTAGGGACTCCCTCTCCAGGGAGGGACATCATGTGTATCAGTTAGCTTTTGCTGCATGATAAACCACCCCCAAAGTTAGTAATTTATGACACCATTCCTATATTGCTGCTTATAAGTCTGCAGAGAAGCTGGGCAGTTCTGCTGGATCTGACTGGGCACCGTGGCTCTCCACCAGGCTTGCTCATGTGTTTGTCAGCTGGCCGGTGGATCAGCTGGCTGGCCGGGGATGGCCTGGGCAACATGCTCTGTCATCCTCTCCTGGGCTAATTGAGCTTATTCATGTACAAGGGCAGGCTTCCAAGAAGGCAGGGGGCAGCATGCAAAGCCTCTTGAGGTGCAGGCTTAGAACACACGTGAAGTTGCTTCCGGCCACATTCTATTGGGCAAAGCAGGTGACAAGGCCAGCCTATATGGAGGATTGAAGGTCTGGGGAAAGGGGCTCCATCCCTTGGTGGGAGGACAGACACAGATTGCATTTTTGCCCTGTACTTTAGACACATGTGCCCTTATTATGTACGTGAGGCTGATGATGCTCCATCACTGCTCTTAACACACACTGCTAGGCAGGATAGAGCAGGAGAAGCGAATTCTAACAGCAGTGAGTGGGTCGGAAGAAGTCTGAAAAAACTTTCACAGAGAAGGGAATCTTCAAGGAAAATAGGGTTACAACAGGACCAGAAACACACATCTGTTTCTCTTCCTTTTCCGTGTGGCTCCTCTTACCAAAAACTAGCCGTGGGCCCACCAGCTACCACCTGGTCCATTGGTAGGGATTCCATCAGTGACCGGGCGAGTTATCATCTCTGCTCCTGCATCTGGAGACACGAAGAGCTCTAGCCAGCCCTTCTGGTGCTTAGAAAAAGGGAGGTTCCTTGACTCATGTTTTTGCCAAATTGTGGCATTTCTCTCCTATCTCTTTTCTCTTGAGCTCCTTCCTTCTATCTTTCTCCCACTGTGATTTCTAAGGGTTATGGATCACTGGACGTCAGCAAGGAAAAAGATAAGTAAAAATTGCTTTTATTCCACTGCCAATGAAAAACAAATTCCTTTCTCGTATTCGGTGGTGGGGGTCATGCAGACTCTCCCAGGCACTGGCACGTGGATTCTATGGAAAGCACGTAGCCCAGTGCCCAGGGTGGAATAGGTGGGTCAATGAATGCGGTGGGGGTGGCAGGAGTCATAGCAATTATTTAAACTGTGGTAGCTAATGAGTCCTTGATAACTTGAGCAGACCCTACTGCCAAAGGAGAATTTGCTAGCAAAGCAGGCTTTACCAGTACCATCATTAAAAACAAACAAACAAACAAATTTCTGTTTTAGCACATGTTTTGGGAACTCCCTTCCCTTGAGACCAAAACAAAACAAAAGTATAAAACCCAAAAGAAACAAAACAAAACAAAATAAAAAACCTCAGCCTAGGGTGGGTCCTCCTCTGGTGGAATCTATGCTCAGCCAGGACTGCTCCATCCACAGAGAAAGGGGTGGTACCCTGTAATCCTGGTGTGTCTTTTCTCTGCCTCTGTCCAGCCTGTGAAGTCCCCGGGGGGTCTTGTGTTTTCCTTGGGTCTTGGTAATTAAGTGGGACGGGGTCTTTGGAGGGGTTTCCGTTCAGTTTGTTTCCAGTCTGGGGTGGGTGTGTGAGATGGGAGGCAGGCAGCCCTAACGACATCCATTTATACACGGATGTCAGATCTTCTCTCTGCTTTCCATGACACAAGCAGTGTCTAATCTGAAATCTTTGTTGCAAGGAGCAGAAGTATAACTTTAATGAGCATAGACAAATGAGGCATTTATTCCAGAACTGGGCAGGACTCTGACGTGCCTCGTAGAAATAAAGGAAGAAGTGTGGAAATAAAGCTCTTCCTCTATTTCTAGAAAGGGATGAGACCCCTTCTCATCCCTGTTGGCCCATCTCTGCTTCTCTGTACTTCTCTCTGACTAGTTCATTTTGACCACTTCCAGGAAGCTTTTGTAGGTACACAGCCATGCCGTCCCTGCTTAGCAACCTCTACCGAAAGAGGTTGCTAATATTTTTAGCTCCTCCATCTCCAATACTCTTAGCTCGATCCAGGGAAGGAACTGGAGTTGTTTCCCTACTTGGATCATGAGCCACTGTTGCCTGTACATGGGCCACCAGGCTTCGTGGGCCATTGGTCATGTGCCCACCCCTCTAAGCAGGGCTTCAGGCTCTGTCACCAGAAGGAATAGGATGAGAATGTCTGCTGGATAGGCAACAACCAATAACTACTCTCACAGGCTCTTTTTCCATTGTTGGCAGAGCCCATGAATGCCATTGTTGTAAACCCTTCTGGGACTGATTGATAAATGTGGCAAGAATTAGTGCTCTGTGAAGTTTAGAGAAAAAAACAACAGCAACAACAAAATTTGTCTGGAAAAACTGACCAGTGGAAGTGGAAATTCCAGTGATGTTTCAGCAGTGGGAGAAAGATGGTTTGATGCTCTGGGGTGAGGAAGTGATTCCTTGATTGTATCCATGCCTGGAAGCCAGTTGGAGATGATACTGGGGTAAGAGAATGAAGGGTATGTGAAAGTAGGTGCTTAAAAGGAGTGGAGGAACAGGGTGGGCAGAGGGGCGAACTGGGAAACTGCTATGTTCCCTGAGATAGGACTTTGATATGACTGCAGATTTCTGGCACTGTGTTTCAATCAACAATAGGGTCACTGCTGCCCTGTGTAAAGTCCTCACCATCACTTCTACTGACAGGTGAGGACAACCCCATAAGGCCTAGCCTCAAAGCCTAGGGGAGTTCTGGCTCCCAGAAATGTGGCAGAGTGAGTGTTGGGGTTAGTTTTGTGCTGATGGGGGGCCCCGGGCTCAGAGGGCAGGTGTGGGGCTGGATGAATTAGAGAGACCCCGATGTGTCCTGGGTTCATTGTCCCAAAAGGAACAGGGTCTGGGGACAAGGTTGCACTCAGGTCCATTAACAGCCCTCTGGGACCCCGGGCAGTGCATTTTGTCTTCTCTGCGCCTCAGTGCAAAGGGAAAAATGAAGCCCTTTCTATCTCAAAAAGATTTTGAAAAGAACATATAATGGTAAATAAACCAAGGAAAATAAATAACAACCAGGAATTTACCAAACTGCCTCAAATTATCAAACTACAAAGCAGGAAAAAAGAAAAGAAAAAGCTAGAGGTGGGAGACACAGGAAGTATGTAGTGTGGGCTGCAGGGGGACGGAAGGAATCAAGATTCGTTAGCCGGAGAGACAACCATCCCTCCTTTCTCCTTGCAAAGGAGTTTGCTTTTCCTTCCCTGATAATCCAAGAGGGAGGGCTGTCTACGTGGCTCCTGCACTCTGACCTGTGAGGGTGGGCTGAGAAATGGTTTTTAAGGGTGTGAACTGCTGGGTAGTTTCTAGGCCCCGGGACCTTTCTATGCACCTCTAAGGCACAAGCAATGACAACAACAACACAAAGCCAAGTTACCAAAGGAAATGAAAATGTGTCAGTCACTTGCCAAACACTCCTGGGCAGGAGAGGTGGATGTAGGACCCTTGGAGGGCCCTGCAGCCTGAGGAGCCATTCTTGGGTGTCGCGTGTTTCATCCTGAGCAAAGGCTATCTCAGCAATGCACAGAGAGGCTGTGGGTCCCGAGTCGCCTGCGTTTGGAGTGTGTGCGTGTGTGTCTGAGCGCATGTGACCCGGAGCCAGCCCAGGTAGACATACTTCCAAGCACGAGACAGGGGCCTGGCAGCCTGCAGATGTACGTGTGGGTGTGAGCCTGAGCCGACTCGCAGTCCGGGCCCAGGCCCTCTGGGGGCCTGTCGCCTGCAGGGCTCATTATAGAGGAGACCAGGTGCTTGGAGTGTCCCCAAAGCGATACACAGTACACTGTCATGAGTTTGAAAAATATTCCTGTGAGAGATATAAATAAAGACTCCAAGCCCAAAGCCAGGGTTTTAGAAAGCCATCCTTAAACACAGGATAATTTATAGCCGCCGCTCTCCTGTCCCGTGGATGACTCAGCTCTCCTAGCTCAGGCAGGCCCAGCCGGCTCCAGCAACCTTTGGGCCTGGCTGAAAGGGAAGCGCTAACGCAGCTCCAAGGAACCCAGCAAGCTAACCACCAGGCTACCGGGCTCCTCCTGCTGTGTGCCCCTCCTCTCTTCTTTTTGGGATAACTCCAAGTCCAATCCTGGAAGTGGAGAAATGGGATGCTTAGGTCTTTCCAGTTGGCTGGCCCTTTGGAAGCCTATTAAACTGATTCCTGAGTACCTCTGGGATCTAGTGGGTTCTACTACCCACAAAACGGGCCTATCTTCCAGCCACTGCATTCGCCCCTGGGATGCAGCCGGCTCAGAACACAGACCTTCTTAAAGCCAAAGGCTTGTTCTCTGTCTCAGAGACTCTTGAGCCCCATAGAGAGAATACAAATGAAAGTATTTTTTTCTTTCACTTAAAAAATAATTTACTCAAGTCCAGTGCCAAAACAGGGCTGAGAAGTAGGGCAGATGGTGATACGCTCGAAAGTTGTGGTGAATTTGTGGTGGGAGGCGGGCAGAAATGAACAGGGTTCGTTTTTTAGATTCTCTGTCTCCCCCGCACCGTCACCCTCGCTTCTTTCACTATATTTTTAGCAGACTCTCCGGTCAACCGCATTTGAAGGCACAAGCGCAAGTACAGAGAGTGCTTATCGAAATGCAAGGATGTTTCTTTTTCTTCTTTTTCCCTTAAAAACCTTCCAGGGGTGTGGAAAGGACTGGAAGTGCTTGTAGATCATGTTAGCCAGATGCCTCACCCCAGATTGGATCTCCAGAACATTTTTGTGCCAAGGTCCTTATGTCTGACTGTCCAAGTATAGGGGGGAAATGCACAAACATTATTCAGGGCTATTTTAAAAATAGCTTAGCTCTTTGATTAAATTGCCAACAGCCCTGAATCAAGTTTTCTCTGCTCTCTGCAATTGGCCTGATTTTAACACAGATACCTGCACGCTATAGGTATTCAGTGACTGTTGAATAGATGAGCAGCGCCTTAAATCTGTAACTGTCTTCATCCACCATGCATTTATTAAGCCTGTGTGTGTGCATGTGGCATGTGCTTCTACACGTGTGTGTCCACAAAGGGGGTTAAAGATCTGGGGGAGGAGAGACTGAGGTTTAGATGCAGAATGAGGCCCAGGGCACCCCACACCTCAGTGTAGGGGGGTCGAGGGGCCTGACCTCTGGGCAGGGCAGTGGTCTTGGTGCCCACTGCTGTCCTGTGCAGGATTTATTGCTAAATTACCTTGTCTAGCAGCGGAGGCACTGGGCTGGGCCCCCTGCCACTGATTGCTACACACAGTGCATGCTTGTGACATGGAAGGTTTTGTTTTCTTTATTTTGTATGTGAAACACCTTTTAAGGCAAGGAAAAATTCTCCTTCCAAGAAGGAAGTTTCAAGTCAGTCAACTGAAAACACACACACACACACACACACACACACACACACAGCTACTACACAAACCGACTTCACAGAATTCTGGCCTAGCCTTAGTGAAAATGCACATGGCCTCCTTCAGACCCCATAGCTCAGTCTTTTGAAGCCTGCCTTTCTCGTTTTTCCTTCTGGGAGTTGTTTCCTACCTTACATCAGCTTCTAGAGGCCTCTGCTCTTTTAGTCACCTGTCTTTCACTTTATCAAAATAAGAGAAAAGTTGTTGCAATTCTTTCATTTGCATGGATTGATCTGCACATAAAGACATATCAGCACATGTAGATCGATTAGACCCCTGCATTTTATGGGAAGGAAATAAACTAATGGAGAAGAGACATTCAAGATCACACAGCAATTGAAGAACCACAACCTAACCCCTCATACTGACTTAGAATCGATCCATAATAATTGTTAAATAAGCTATAGGGAAAACCCCACAAGCCTGTCGATTAGGAATCTTGAGGTGACCGCAAGGTGGAGTCAAGTTAATCTTTCTGCCCTTCTGATAGCCGATCAATCTGCTTAGATCAATACTATTGGGTTTGGCTTCGAGGGGTGTCTTCTGCTCTATTTGGGACACACACTATTCAGAATTCATAGATCTGGCTGGCCCCCCTGATGTCACCTGCTCTTTGAAGTTCTAAACTGCCAGACGGAAGAGTCCCAGGCTGGTGGTCTGGGTTCTGAAGGATATGGGACCCTTTAGTAAGGAGAGCAGCTTTGGATTTCTGGTTCTGAGAGAGAGAGAGAGAGAGAGAGAGAGAGAGAGAGAGAGAGAGAGGAGAGACCCCTTCTGTTGGGTTTGCAAACTTAATTCTGGGAGCCCCGCTGTGCACACTCACCCTGATCACCTGATCACCTGTAGTTATTGGTTAAACATTCCAAAGATACAGGACACCATTTTGGGTGCAAGAGGGGACTCACAGCGCCACAAATATACAGACCTTCTGGTTCATGGGTTAGGGTTGAGAGGAAGGCAAAGACACCTGTGTGTCTGCTGCTCAGACGAAAGGGACTGTGTGTATGCACATGGATGATGTGGTGGCCTTGGCCCAAAGCAACACAGTTCTGACCTGGTGTACTTGTAGGATGGGCTGCTCACGTGTACCCCAGCCCACGCTGAGGCCACGGAGACCTGGACGCATAGCTATGCTGGGAAAGGAAGATCTGTAGTCTCTGGAAAAAAATCCAGAGGAGTACAAAAGGAGAGAAGGCATTAGAGAGCAGAGAGGGAACTGCCCACCTTGTAAATCCCACCTCCAGCCCCCTCCCAGCCTGCCCCCCACTCTCCCCATGTCAGAAGGGCCAAGGGCAAGGGCCAGACCAGAGCCAGCTGCCTCTGTGGCCTGTTTATATGCTGTAACCAGAGCCTGTCCTTGCCGAGGCTGCCTAACAGCTGCGGAGATAAGGGGATGGGCCTTCGCTTCCAGAGATTGGGTGACCTGTGCTGGCATCCATCTCAGGAGCAGCTTATCCTGATCATTTTCCCAAGGCCAGGGCTGGGAGTGGGAAGAGATGGAGCTGGCTCCCAGCTACTGCTCAGGTGGCAGGGCTGATCTCCCCGAATCCAGGGTGAAGCTTGCTGCTGTGCTCTCTCCAACCCCCGTCTCCCGATGGGATTGCTTTCTATGGGGTCAAGGGAGGTGAGAGAGGAGTTCTGCCTGTTTCATTAGTTTGTTTTCCTCTCTCTTTATCTTGGTCATCACAGACACAGAAAAGAACACGTGGTGAAGCTCTGGGTCAGGCTGCATTCTGGATTCTGCTGCCAAACGCATTTTTCAGGCCAGAGCACGCTCTGCCTCTGCCCTATCCAGAGCTCCGCTCAGAGGTCAGCCTCTTTCCTTCCCGTCTTGGTCCCCTCAGCTCGTTGAGGCCGTGGCAGGGACCTCCCTCTACCCAGCTCAGTCTGGACCCCGTGCAAGAAGGCTGGGGTAGTGAGCCTTCCCTGCCAGTGTCTGGTGATGCTGAAAATTCTTCAAACCAGGCTCATCAAACCATTGATCTCTCAGTGAGCTGTGTCCTGACCTCCACCTTCAATTCCTCATCCTCCTTCCACCCTCCAGCCTTCCTTTCTCCTCTCCCATTATTTAATCCCTCCTCACCCCCACCCCCACCCCAGCTGCTTCCTCTGACTGTGCCCAGCCCCTGGTCCAGTGAACGCACACCGTGTCCTGGTTCTGTGTTCACACCTCTCCAGTGTGAGATTTGCAGATGGTTAACATGTTCTTTCCTTTGGTCTCCTGCTTCCCTGCAGCTTTCATGGTGGGTGGGAGCAGGCAGCAGGTTGAGCTCATCCTGGAGGCCAGCACTGGCATGGCCCATGACCCGGGATACTCAGGGCTGCCTGCCAAAGAGCTCTTTACTGTCCTGGCCTGTCCCTCCTCTGATGGCAGCCTTGGCAGGGGTAGGGATGGAGCCCATGGAGTTGGCTGAGTTTGTTCAACAGCTGCCTCAGAAAGGAAAAGGTGAGGGTGAGACTCTAGGTTATGGGAAAAACAACCAAAAAACAATGCATTTAGCCTTAGAGAGATCTGAGTTCAAGTTCACACATGGCCAGTGACCAGCTGTGGGACCTCTGAGAGTTTAAAATGGGAATTCCCATTTAAAATGGGAATGGTGATATTTCACACTTCTTGGGGTAGATGTCAGGATCAGAGGAGATAACGCAAGGGAAGATCCTTGGGGAGTCGTTTTCTTAGTGTCTGGCCCACAGAGGGTGTCAGCAATATTTGCTGCATGCATGAATAAAAGAAAAAAAAAAGCATACATAAAACTATAAATCCTCTGCATAGCAAAAGGAACCATCAACAAAATGAAAAAGCAACCTATGGCATGAAAGAAATTATTTGTAAACCATATATCAGATAAAAAGTTTATATCCAAAATACATAAAATACTTATATAACCCAATAATAAAACAAACAGATAAACAATTCAATTAAAAAAGGGGCAGAGGAACTGAACAGACATTTTTCCAAAGAAGACATACGGATGGCCAACAGGCACATGAAAAGATGCTCAACATCACTAATCAGCAGGGAAATGCAAATTGAAACC
The DNA here is from genome assembly GCA_033961575.1 of Aselliscus stoliczkanus. Lineage (NCBI taxonomy): Eukaryota > Metazoa > Chordata > Mammalia > Chiroptera > Hipposideridae > Aselliscus > Aselliscus stoliczkanus. The sequence continues at coordinate 158,956,414 of CM066731.1, forward strand.
ACAGTGAGATATTACCTCACGTTTGTTATAATGGCTGTCATTAAAAGGATAGGAGATAAGTGTGTAAGTGTTGACAAAGATTTGAGGGAAAGGGGATGCTTGTGCACTGTTGGTAGGAATGCAAATTAGTTCAGTCCCTATGGAAAACAGTATGGAGTTTTCTCAAAAAATTAAAAATAGAACTACCATATGACCCAGCAATCCCACTTCTGGTTATATATCTAAAGGAAATGGAAACAGGATATGGAAGAGATATCTGCATTCCTATGTTTATTACACATTATTCACAATCTAAGTGCCCATCAATGAATGAATAAATAAATGTGATTATATATATTTCAGCCATGAGAAAGGAGGAGATCCTGTCATTAGTGACATGGGTGGACCTAGAGGACATTATGTTTAGTGAGATAAGTCAGACAGAAAAAGACAAGTATTGTATGATATCATTTATATGTGGAATCTAAACAAGCTGAATTGGTAGAAACAGAGTAAAATGTGGTTCCTAGGGGCTGGGGAGTGGAATAAAGGAGAGATGTTCAAGTATACAGGTGTGCAAATGGAAGATGAATAAATTCTGGAGCTGTGATACATAGCATGGTGGTTACAATCAATAATACTTAAAAGTTGCTGAGATAGTAGATCTTAAATGGTCCCATCACAAAAAAGAAATGATAATCATGTGACATATAAAGGTATTAGCTAATGTTGCAGTGGTGATCATATTGCAATAGATACGTGTATCAAATCAACATGTTGTGTACCTGAAACTTATACAATGTTTTTGTCATTTAAGCTCAATAAAAAGTAAATAAAAGAAAGAAGAAAGACAGGAAGGAAAAAAGGAACAGAAAAAAGGAAGGAAGAAAGGAAAGAAGGGAGGGAGGAAGGGAGGAAGGGAGGGAGGAAGGAAGGAAGGAAGGAAGAAAGGAAGGAAGGAAGGGTGGGTGGAAGGGAGTGAGAGAGGGAGGGAGGAGCTTCCTGGGACCTCCGCTTTTTCAAGTAATGAAATCTGGAGCAAACTGGACTGAGAGGCTGCTGAGCTTGCGGGTTCTGGCCTCACAATTTGCTGTGTCTCAACTTTGTAATTGGGCACTCACTGGGAAGGCTTTTTTTTCCCTTTTCTTCTTTCTTCCCCTTGATCAGAATCTAAGGGAAGAAAGAGAGTACCCATTAATAACTGTTGGTTTGTGTCTGCAGGACTTCCCAGCAAGGGCGGGCTGCCTCCCTTGCCAGGTTTCACTGCTCCCCACTGTCCCCTCACTCTGTGATCCCATCTCATTGTTCCCCCTGGGTTCTCAGCTTGTGGTTCTCCAGCTTTTCCTGCCCCTTCCTCTTTGAGGGCTTTGCCATGTCTCCCTTTTCCGGGAACACTTTCTGATGTAGGTCACCTCCAGGACTCTGGCGCTTTCCAACTGAGTGACCCAGGTAGGTCACTGAACCCTTCTGAGTTTCAGGTTCCTTATCTGTAGAGAGAAAAACTAGACACAACCTTTGGCTCCTTAGGAGAACTAAATGGGATCAGGTAAGGGAAGCACCGAGCCCAAGGCCTGGCTCAGGGTCCCTGCAAAGGCCATGGTAGCCCTTATTATTTTTGTTCATTAGAATAGCTCCCTCCTCTCTCTGTTTTGGGGAGCTGTCACCCTCCATTCTATTTCTTGTTCTGCTTTACCTCCCACAAATGCTAGTTATAACTAATTTCCTCACTGTCACCAAAGGTAAGCCCGTCACCTCCCACTCTACCTGCCTGCATCTTTGTATGACTGAAGGTGGGAGAAGTTATAAAGATTCAGGACTTTGCAAAGTTGTACAAACATATACCTGCATAACAACTCTCCTGTTGGGATAACAGTTAGAAGCTCTGTTGGGTTCTTGCCTCCTGCTTGAATTCTTGTTTATTTATTTAAACAAAAACATGCTTATTTACTAACCAAAGGGTTGATCTTAATTAAACCAACACTTTGACATAGCTGTATGTAAAATGACTGTGATAAAGACAAACCCAGTCATGAAAAAAAAAGCAGTATGGAAGTTTCAGCTGAGTTTGTTCATTTTCACAGCTAATTGCCATCGAAAGTGAGGGATGACTTTTTTTTTTTTTTTTTTAAGATATTATTGGGGAATCAGGGAAGGGGAACAGACAAGTTGCTGTCTTTTTGTTCTTCAGTCTAGTTGTGGAGGATGTTGCTTCACTGGCCCATGTTGGTATCATCATTGCGCTCTTCCCAGATGAGGCAGATCGGTCGCCGGCCTCTGGATGGTCGCTCACCGCGGCTATTGGCAGCTCACGCTGGCTGCCAGCTGCTCACGCTGGCTGCCGGCCACTCACTGTTGCCTATGGCAGCCCACTGCAGCAGGGGCTGCATCCTACACCATCGCCGGGGCTCGCACAGCCCAGCTCCAGGTGGAGCTGTTGTTACCTGTAGAGGGCAGTGTCACTGGCCCTCATATGTGCGTTCCGAACTAGGGCCGCTGGCGTCCCAAGCCAGCTCCCAACCAATGTGCCACTCGGCCTGCCCAGTGCTTTCAGTTTTTTATAGCGAGGCCTCTGTCATCAGCAGAGATGGTACAACCTGGTTTGAGAATTGTACCCGTCTTTCATAGAGCCATCCCCTCACCTTCGTCGAAGTCTGTGCTCTCCACCAGGCACCATCTTTCTCCCAGCTGCTGAGTGGGGGCAACGGTGGGCACAGGCTTTCAGGGTGGGCAGAGCAGGGTCTGTCTCAGAGTGGGCATCAGGTGGGAGGTGCACCCTTCTGCTTGAATTCTTAATAGTGGGGTTCACAAAACTCCAGCCCCCATATTTCTGACAATTTCTGCCTCCTGGATGGCTGTCTCCCTATCAAAAGTCCCAGAGAAGCAATCCAGAAAAAAACTTGGAATCTACCACACTAGCTATCAGCTTTGACCCTGAGGGTGAGGATGGAACAGTGAGAAGAAATTTCCTTAGCAGTGGTTCTCAAATTTTAGTGTGCAGAAAATTCCAGGGATACTTTCTATAAAATGTCAACTGTCACCCACCCCCTTGCCTCCATTGATTATGATTCAGTAAATCTTGGGAGGGGCTTGGAAACTTACTCTTTAACAAGTACCTGAGGTAGGTGGTCTAGGGAACCCCACCCACAGTTATGAATGCCTGAAAATATCTTTTGCTCATCCCATGGGCACTGTGTCACCCCCCCCCCCCAGTTGTCCCTCCCATCACAGGCAACTTGAGCTGATCTGCTCAGGCATAACACTTAGGTGCTTTTTGGTGGTTAATGGTAGAGCCAAAGAAGCTTGAGTTGGGTGAGGTTAACTGTTGCTTCTTTCTTGCCACCATGTTCTAATGAAAGCAAGTCTCAGACCAGATTCACACTTATGGTTCTCAAATCAGCATTCATGGTCAAGCAAGCATGATCTCACATTTGCTCTGTTAGCTCGCATGAGTCCTTGTAGATGTTCTGACCTCCCACAGAAAGTTTACTCAAGGCAGAAACCATACAGTTCCAAAGGCAGCTCCTGTTATGCTGATAATCAACATTAGGCCATTAGAAACCCTCTTGATCAATGGTTGGACACAGGATCACTTAGGGCCACGGCCCAGAAGCCATTCTAGGCACAGGCCTGCATCTCCGTGGGTTCTTGCATTTCCTCATGCAAGGTAGGGAGTGTTTCTAAATAAGCTAAGCTATATATTGTGAATTTCTAATTTCACAAAAAGAAACTTTCCATCATTCTTCTTGGAATAAACAAGTCACTCATTTCAACAGTAAAAACCCAGTTTTGACCAGCAACTTAATAGTCTTAGATGTGCTCAAGGTCTTGATACTTGAGGGACTTAAGGTGGCTGACCCTGGAATAGTGACTTTGGAGTCCCCGGGGGACTGGGCAGAAGCCACCCTCTGCAGCACTTCCTCTGAGCCCACCCCTTACTCTGTTTATCCCTTCCTGTCCTACTCCCCCTTTTCCTTATGGGCCCTTCTGGGGGGTGGGGGCACTTCCATAACAAGTCATTTCGTAAGAACCCTCCTCTCAGGGTCTGCTTCAGGGCACCTGATCAAAGCCAGCCAGCCATGCATTTCTGTAGGTGGGTGGTTCTCAGATTTGAGAGTGAATCTGAATCACCAGAGAAGCTTGTGAAAAACGCAGATTTCAGGGTCACATCCCAGAGAGTGGCTCAGTAGGGTGGGGCCTGGGAATCTGCAATTCGTTGAGCTCTCTCGGGTATACTGCTGCCTGTGGGCTTTGGGCCTTATTTTGAGAACCATGGCTGCATCCCCTCTGGAAATGCTAGTTTCACCAGAAAGGGGTTGATTGCTAGCTCTGGCTTTTGCAGCCCCACCCCGCCCTGACACCTACTGACCCCACAACTCCAAGTGACTTGGCTTCAACTAGGAACAAATTGCTGCTGCCTATAGTCCAACTGGCACTCTCCTGGTGTCAGGCGGATCATTCAGGCCCAGGGCACTTACACGCAGCTGCACCTGAGCCAGGGCGCTTTCCCAAGACCTGCGGGTTTGACGTTTGCCAACCATGAGACTTCTCCTTGTCTCCCATTCTTCTATTCCTCTTTCCGGAAGCTCCCCAAGTTGCCCATACACGTTTTTACACTCACACATGCACATTCTCACACACACTTTCACATGCACACACTCACATGCATTCCCTCACCCACATTTGTCACACACATTTTCACACAGGCATGCTCACATAGTCTCACATTCTCACACTCATATACACAACTTCTGTGGAGTTAGAATTAAAGAGCCCTTTATTGGGAAGGGCTGGGGATGGCAGGATCTGAGGAGGGAGGAGCAGGAGGAATTACATGAACTTTCATGGTGCCTACTCTGTGCTAGGTCTAGGGAGGTGATGGGTAAACCAAATTCGATTCCTGTGTTTTCTGAGTGAGGCCGCCATGGGCAAACCCAATCCTGTTATGGAGCCAAAGAATTGAGCCCAACGCCAGAGATTCAGGCAGAATGTGAAGGGAGGGAGGAATCTTCCTGGTAGACACCACCTCTGCCACCACCACCAGCCAAAAGAAACAGCTATGTGCCAGGTGCTGTGCTATGTACTTTTAATGAAGTATTTCATTCCATCTACTCAACAACTAGTAGTCAACACTGTGATCCCATTTTGTAGATGAAAACACTGAGGTACAGTGAGTTTCCATAACTTCCTTGAGTTCTCTCAGCTCATATATGTGGGGGTTGGGTGTGAACCCCAGCAGCCTGGATGAGGGCGGCAGCCTGCTCCCCGGTTACACAGAGGGGGTGATGTTTGAGCTGAACTTTGAAGCTTGTTTGTGTGGGTGGGGCCATGGGAGGCAGAGAACAGGCACAGAAGGGAAAGTGGATGGCATATTTCAGCAAAGGGAAGGCAGCCAAGGTGAGTGGGGGTCAGATCTGGGAGCAACTTGAATGCTTGTTTAAGGAGTTTGGCTTTTGTTTTTCCCCTGTGGACAATGGGAGAGAGCAGAGAACAATTTGTATTTTAGGAAGAGATTCTGACAGGATGGAGGAGAGGGTCAGAGATTAGAGAAGGAAGGCCTACTTAGGGGGCTATTGCAGTAAGGTTGTCCATGTGAGAAAGATGGGGTCGTGATAAGTCCAGAGGCAGAAAGTTAAGGCCACAGCAGAGGTCCATTGGGCAGGGCTTTCTGACTGAGGGCAGAAGGTGGCCTTGGGGGAGAAGGAAGGGAGAGGCCAAGCTTGACAGGGAGGCAGCAGAAAAGATGATGGGGCTGGTAATAGTTCCAAGAACACAGGAGGAGAAGACAGACGTGGGCAGGAGAGAAGGTGAGGAATATGGTGTGGATGCACTCATTTAGAAGGGGGCTCGGGAAGTAGGCCCAGGGGACACTCAGCTCCAGGAGGCTCTGCTGGGCGGGCGCGTGGGGCAGTGCCCTGAGGAGAATGCCTGCGTGGGAGGCTGGGACGGCTGCCAGCGTTGGCCGCCAGAGAGGTCAGGCAGAGAGGATTCCACTGGGAAAGAATGGTCAGTGTGTGTGTGTGTTCTGGGACTGCCCTTCTTCATGCCCTCCCTCCTAGGAGCCAACTCACCCCCTCAGGGCCTGTGTTTTCCATTTACCTCTCCCCCATGGTCACTGAGAAGACCTGAGCTCCTGTTTCCAACTGGAGTTCTCTCCACATCTTCACCAGCCTGGGATGAACCAGTGGCCTGTGGTGGGTAAACCCTTCTCTTAAGGGTACACAGCGTGACTGATCCAGAGCTGGGAAGCACTGTGACAAGGAAGGGAGGTAGTATCAAGGGATAAGATCCATGGCCTTGTCATGGGTCAAGGGCTCCACTCTGCCAACCACTGGGCAAAGCCCCAGAGGTACAAAGATGAATGAGCCCTTGTCCCTGCCTTCAAGGTCTTCAGAGACCAGCAAGAAAGAGCTGCATGCAAACACATCCTGAAATGATCAGGGTATAGATGTTGTCATTGGGACACCAGTGTATGTGGGTGTGGGGGGCGGGGAGTGAGGGGCAGAGAAAAGAGACCGATTGATTATTTCTGGGAGTGTCAGGGAGCACTTTTTGTGCTGGGCCTGGAATGGTGAGCAGGATTTTCTAGGCAGACTGGAGCAGAGGGTAGGGTGGGGTACACGGTAGGGAGGGCATTCTTGACAAAGGAAACCACATGAAGAAAGTCACAGGCAGGTGGAAGTACCAGCCAGTAAGAACAGGTAATGTGGTGCAGAATATAGGGGAGCAGGTAAGTTTGTGTGGCAGGTAGGTTGGGACTAAACTCTGAAGGGTCTTGTGGCTTATCAGAGTGTTGAATATCCTCTTGTAACATTGTGCAATCAAATGTTCTGTAATGGTTCCATATCTGCATATGTTCCATATCTGCACTGTCTTCTATGGTAGCCACTAGCCACACGTGGCTATTGAGCACTTGGAATGTGGCTTGCGAGGCTAAGTAACTGAATTTTTCTCTACCTGATTTATATTTCAACTTAAATAGTCACATGTGGCTAGTGGCTACTGTATAGGACAATCCATCTCTAGGCAACGGAGAGATGGGGAAAATAGGAACGAGTATCAGTCTGTGGTTGACATGATGACAAGCATATAACCAATAACTAGTCTTGTACAGTATATAAGGTCATTCATACATAATATAGTCAGAAATGTTCTGCAACCAGCATTTTTTCACAGCACCTTTCTACCACAATAACTTGCATGTATGCCTTTCTGCACTGTTTTTTTGTTTCTCAAAGAATTCTATGAGAGATCACCTGTTCCTTTTTTTCAAGCAAGCTGGGGTTCTGGATGACTGTGTGACCTTCCTTCCTTCCTTCCTTCCTTCCTTCTTTCCTTCCTTCCTTCCTTCCTTCCTTCCTTCCTCTTCTTGCCCCACTCCTGTTTCCTGGGATCATTTCAAAAACGAAGCCCCCTGTCCTCAAACCCTTGGCTCAGGCATGATCTCAGAGGGGAATCTCAGTCTAAGAGTGGCTTAGAAACTCTACTGAGGCTTCAGCTGGAAGAAGAAACTAGATCTCAGAGCTGCAGAGAATTTTAGCAGATTTCGGCTGGAAGAGCCTGAGAGATCGTGTAGCACACCCACTCATTTTACAGACCTGGACACAGGCAAGAGGCTTCCCAAGACCATCTCCCCACCGCGTCAGTCCAGGGGGAATCTGGAATTTCTGCCCTTCCTGAGGTGAACTAATCTATATAAAAGCACAGTGCTTAACACAGCAGGTGCACCGTAAATGTAAAAATGAAATGACACGGGGAAGGGAGTGGATAAAGGTCCCCTGTGAGAGTGTATAAAACAATTCCATACGTCTCTGTGACAAGTCTCTGCCTTCAGGATCGGGCTCTCACCACCTGTTCCTGCACCTCTGGGCTCTGATTTGTACAGATGATATTAAGGGGGCTTTAAATGATTAAAGATACCCCAAGAAAGGCAGCCATTAGGAAAGGGGGACTGAATGAAAAATCATAATGGAAACCTTTGTTCTTCTGTTTCTATTCTAGAGACAGAGAATTTGGGCAAAGGCAGCCAGTGCTCCCTGGGAATGGCTTAGAGCCTCCATGGGCCAGCCCACCTCAAAAAATGTAGTTCAATTCCACCGATTTTTGTGTCAGGAACTGCGTAAGTCTAAAGAGTTCATAATAACTGTTAGGACTTCTCCATGCTCCAGGGAGCTCATGCTCCTGTGGATCATAAAGGCAGGCCTCCTGAGAAGGGACGCCTGGACCAAATTCATTAAACCAGCCTCATGAGGTGGGTACCCTATAACTTTTAAGAAAGTACCTGCATCAGGGAGGAAAGAACAAATGCATGACATGAGAGGAGGAACGTCCATACATGCTAAATGCTTTCTCTGGGACAGGGGTTTAGTCCTCAGAACAACCTCTCTTGCTCTGTGTTTATGATATTGATGAAGTCATACCATTTGGACATATAAGCGGGAAATGGCCTTACTAAGACACATACATATCACAAAGTGGGATCTAAGTTTCACAAAGGTTCAAAGGTTAACTACATTAAGTGTGTTTTTTAGGGGTCTAGTGGCTTGTAGCATACCAGGACACCCTCTCTAAGGTAAATGAGAAGTTGTTGCACCCAGGCTCTCTGTCACTTACCACTACTGCCAGCTCACTTTGGGCTTCTTGTGCCAGTGGACAGGCAGCCAAAGACAGGAGTGACTATGCTGGTGGGGGTAATGGATCCTGATTGACATGAGGAACCATGGCGGCTTCTATACAATGAAGTGCAAGGAGGAGTATATTTAGAATTCATGGGATTTGTTGGGCAGCTCTTCATGGTTCCTTGCTCAGGGGTATTAGTGAATGAGCAATTTCACCATTTATGGCCAAACAAGGGCAAGGCAAATAAAGATGCACACCCTTCTCTGAGGGGACTTTGATTCCCTAGGCCAGTCAAAATGCTGAGTGAGAGGGAGGGAATGGTGGAGGAAGGAGATGATGACTATTAATTATGGCTTCAGGAGAGCAATAGCAGTAGGGACTATAGCTAGTTTCACTAACCCTCTCCCAGTATGTCTTTGGGGAAGACTGGCTGACCACCAGCCAAAAGGTGACTCTGTGACTAAATCAACTTAAGAGAGGGAAGACATGAGCAGATATGAATGGTAAAAGGAGTAGACTGTACCAGTCACCTCTTGAGCATCACTTTATATCCTCTTGGACACTCCTTCCAGCCACTGCTGCAGACACTCCCACAGATACTTTGACTCACTTCACAAAGTTGTAATCTGTCAGTGCCTCACTTCATGCCCCTATCATGTGTCTTTTACTAACTGGATTTACTGATGGCACAGTGTGGATGGCACATGAGAAACTACCAGACATTCCCATATATAAGTATGCAACCAGGAAGTGCGCAGCAATGAACACCCCCGAGTGGGGGCAGCCTTTAACCAATGGCAGATGGGAGTGATGAATAAATGCTCCTCCCTTTTCTTTCTTCAGATGGACAATCCCTATTGATACAATTGATGCAATTCATAAGGTTTTTCAGCTGGATGTAAGATCAAATGTGGAGTTCCCTTAATAATAGCCAATTTGATGACATATCTGCATTGTCTCTCCTTTCTTTCCTGTTTCAATACCCCTGTTCCTTACTCCTGATCCTGGGATCACATTCTTTAATAAATGACTCACACCTAGGTCTTCATGTAGGTCTCTGCATTCTCTGGAAAACTCAGGTGAAGACAGATTCCTAGGTTTTTAGGTTAGTTACTTTATCTCTTTAAGTCTTTTACCTCCCTCTGGCATGAGGGAGAGAGTCCCTGAATTCTGAAGTTAGAACAAAATAGGGCTCTGTGAGAAGAGCAGGAAAAATAGTTATTAGTAGGTGGATCAGCCTGGGTCCTAGGGTGTGAAAGAGATGGTACACTCAGAAGGAATGGTTGAAAAGAGTTTAGGAAAGGAACTACACAGTGTATACAAGGTTAAGGAAAACCAAGAAGGGATAGCAAAGCATGCAGTGGGAGTTGCTCCCATCTCTATGTGTAATATTGGCAGGTGCCATGGTTTTTGCTAGAGGAATTCAGCCACTATTCAGCTCAAAGTCTGCAAGGAGGAAGTCAGGGGGATAAATAGCACAACTTTTCTTTCCTCCTGCCTTCCATCTCCTACTGATACCCTCCATTGCCTGAATGCAACCAGAAGACCAGAAGCAAGAGGACAAGACTGACTGATTGATACAGTCCATACAGGACAACACCTGGGACATAGAGCAGGTTGGATAAGAGAGTAAAATGGACCTGGAGGGGCAAATGGAAAATATCTATTCCAGTGGGAAATAGACATCCGCCCAGTAACTTCATTAAAATACATAACTATAGTAACACACACAACTGACATGGACAAATTTGGGAACACAAGTGACTATTGATAAGCAAATGACTCAATTAGTGAGAACAGAAGTGCTTTAGGGCATGAGACAGTGGCCCAGTGGCCAGGAGCAATCAGTAAGTCATGGACTTTACTGGTTTACTTCTCAGTGGAAATAAAAGGCTTTGGTTGAGTCTGTAAGTCAGTTAGAGGAGGTGGATTAAGGGAGCTTTGCTATCTTACCTCTCTTTATTTCTGGGGTAAGATGCAGAAGAGATTCTGTTAAATACAACTTAGTATTGTTTATTAAATACTTCCTCTGTACTGATTATTCAGAACTAGATGCTATAGGGAAAAGCAGGAGGAGAATAAGACACAGTCTCAAGCCTCCTGGAGTTTACATTCTAGGTTGGGAGATAGGTTCCATATATGAAAGAGAATAATAATAAGTGGAAAAAATTGAAATGATGATGTATGGGATCCAGATGAATTACAAGGATTGTGACTAAGGAGGTACCACATTGAAGGCAGTGGTTTCTGTAGGGTGTTTAAGGGGCTCCCACCTGGGTGGGACTAGGTTAAAGCCCTTATGCATGAGTTTGCAGACTAGGGTGTGTTTAATCAAAATTGGGCAATGGAACTAAAGAGAATGTATCATATACTTGGACTTCTAATTTCCATCTTTTGGGCTGGAGTCCTCTTGGATCTTCTTTATATATATTGGTTTTTAAAAGATTTTTATTAAAAATATAGCTAATATACAATATTATATTGGTTTCAGGTGTACACTATAGTTTTTAAACATTTATATACCTAAAGAAGTGATCATGATAAGTCCAGCAGCAATCTGACTGTACCATGCTATCACAATATTATTGACTGTATTTCCTATGTTGTATATTACACCCCCAAGACTTATTTGTTTTATACCTGGAAATTGAACTTCTTATTCCCCTTCACCTTTTCCCCCATTTTTAATTTTTCAGTTACAGTTGACATTCCATATTATTTTATATTAATTTCAAGTGTACAGCATAGTGGTTAGACAATTACATAATTTAAGTAGTGATTCCCCCTCGCTAGCCTAGTATCCACCTGGCACTATACATAGTTATTACCATATTATTGATTATATTCCTTATGTTATAGCCTATATCTCCATGACTACTAAGTAACAACCAATTTGTACTTCTTAATCTCTTCCCCTTTTTCATCCACCCCTAACCCTCCCTTCTGACATATCTGGCAACCATCAAAATATTTTCTGCATCTATGAGTTTGCTTCTGTTTCATTTGTTTGTTTATTTTGTTCTTTAGATTCCACTTATAAGTGAAATCATATGACATTTGTGTTTCTCTGTCTGACTTACTACACTCAGCACAATCCTCTCTAGGCCCATCCATTTGTTGCAGATGGCAAGATTTCTAATGGCTGAGTAATATTCCTTTGTATATATGTATCACTTCTACTTTATCCATTCATCCATTTAGGGATACCCAGTTACCTTCATATGTTGGCCATTGTAAATAATGTGGCAATAAACATATGTAGGCACATGTCCCCTCGAAGTAGCATTTTGGGTTTCTTCAGATAAATACCCGGAAGTGGGATTACTGGGTCCTTCTTTGTCTCTTGTTATAGCCTTTGTTTTAAACTCTGTTTTGTCTGATATAAGTATTGCTACTCCAGCTTTGTTTGTGTTTTTCTATTTTCATGAAATATGTTTTTCCATTCCTTTACTTTCAGTCTCTGTGTGTCTTTCAATCTGAAGTGAGCCTCTTGTATGCAGCATATGTATGGGTCTTGTTTTCTTATCCATTCAGCCAACCTATGTCTTTTGTTTGGAGCATTTAATCCATTTCCATTTAAAGTAATTGTTGATAGATATGTAGTTATTGTCATTTTATTATGAATATTTTTGATCTTTTTTTTTTTTTTTTTTTGTCTTAAAGAAGTCCCTCTAACATTCCTTGTAATGCTGGTTTGGTGGTGATGAACTCCTTTAGTTTTTTCTTGTCTGGGAAGCTCTTTATCTGTCCTTTGATTCTAAATTATGGCTTTGCTGGGTACAATGATCTTGGTTTACATCATATCAGTGTTTCAATAGTTCCTGACAATCCTTTCTGGTCTGTAAAGTTTCTGTTGAGAAATCACCTGACAGTTTTATGGGAGCTCCCTTGTAGGTAACTAACTGCTATGCTCTTGCTGATTTTAGAATTTTCTCTTTGTCTTTAAGCTTTGCCATTTTAATTATGATGTATCTTGGTGTGGACCTTTTTGGGTTCATCTTGTTTGGGACTCTGTGCTTCCTGGGCTTAAATATCCATTTCCTTCACTAGGTTAGGGAGGTTTTCCATCATTATTTCTTCAAATAGGTTTTAATTCCTTGTTCTCTCTCTCTTCTCCTTTTGGTACCCCTATGATGCAAATGTTGGTATGCTTGATGTTGTCTCAGGGGCCCTTAAACTGTCCTCATTCTTTTTGCTTCTTTTTTCTTTTTGCTGTTCTTATAGGGTGTTTTCTGCTACCTTATCTTCTAAGTCACTGATTTGATCCTCTGCTTCATCTAATCTACTATAGATTCCCTCTAATGTGGTCTTCATTTCAGTTATTATATTCTTTATTTCTGACTGGTTCTTTTTTATGTTTTCTATCTCCCTTTTTATGTTGCCTATCTCTTTGTTGAAGTTCTCCCTGAAATCACTGAGCATCCTTATAACCAGTGTTTTGAATTCTGCTTCTGGTAAATTGCTTGTCTCCATTTTGCTTAGTTCTTTTTCTGGTACTTTGTTCTGTTCTTTTATTTGGAATATGTTTTCTTGTCTTCCCATTTTGGCTTCTTTCCTGTGTGTGTTTCTATGTATTAGGTAGGGCTGGTATATCTCCCAGTCTTAGGAGAGTGGCCTTATGTAGTAGATGTCCTGTGGGGCCCAGTGGCACTGTCTCCTTGGTCATCTAAGCCAGGTACTCCGGGTGTGTCCCTGTGTGGGTTGTGTGTGCCCTCCTGTTCTAGTTGAGCCTTAGTTGCTGTTTGTATGTCAATGGGAGGGATTGACCCCTTGGACTGATTGGTTGTGAGAACTGGTCTTGACTACAGTGGAGTTGTGGTGCAGGGGATGACCCACCAGGGTTCTGGTGCCTGTCCTGTCTGCCCTTTAGGTGTGTCATCTTTGGAGATCTCAGCCATGTTATATTCCAGCATGGTTGGAGCTGGCCACTGAGAATTACAGCACTGGGGCCTCCTGGGAGGGGACCCTCACCAGCCCTGCTCTCTCTACATAGCCAAGGGGAAAGTGAAGTGTTAAACTCATCCATTCTCCCTCAAAGGGTAGAGCAGGGTTTCACAAATGTGTTCTGTGGGACATAAAAGCCCAGGAAGTGATAACAACTATCCCATGGAAAAAAGTTTCCATTGCTGAATAAATTTAGGAAATACTAGGTTAACAAAGGTAAATAAGGTTCCTCACTGCAAGGTCTCTCTCAGAGTCTGTATTATGAAATTCCTACAAGGGGCTACCTATGGCATACAGTGATTCCCAAACTTATTTGATCAAAGAACCCCTTTTTTTATGAACACCCAAGAGTATTTCTTAGCACACTAGCATTCCGAGGAATAGTTTCAGAAACATTTAAAATGTGGGGGAATTTGCCTTTTAAAAAGGGGATTCCATGAGAAAGAGAACAATGTTTGATGCTACAAGATTTCTGCTAATACAGAGTGTTTCAGATATCAGTGGGCAGTTGGGAGAATTCTCCCAGCATTCGTGGAATCTCCTCTTTCCTCCATTGGGTGATATTGCGGGAGAGCATTACGTGAGGAGCAGTAGCTGGGAGAGTTCCTGCTGATGGACAGAACAAAATAAGCCAGAAGTAGGAGATGTTGGAAGCTCTTTCATAAAGGACTGAAAGAAAATGGAAGGGGAAATGTTGGACTTCCAAGATGGTGAGACTTGGGAGACCCTGAGGTGATGCCCTTCTTCCTTAAAACCCCTTTTACTTTTCCAGCCCCCCAGCCAGCAGTGCATATTTTATAACAACCCCACCCCCTCCCCAGAAGCAGGAGAGAGGCTGAAGAGGCAAGGGTCTTTTGCATCCAGAATATGTATTTTTACCAGGGTTTCTAGTTCATGGAATTGTCTAGCAACTGGAGCTTACGTCTGTGAGGAAGAAAACCGCTTAGTATATTTGAGATACTGAAGTATTTTTCTCAGGGCCTTAATGCAGTCATCATGAAAAATGGACAAGAACAACTGGCTTTGGCTTAAAAATAGGAAGATTCAGAGATCCCAAGAAACCTCGAGATTGGGTCTCTGGATTAAATGTATTAAGTGGAACTGTATAAAATTGCCCCCTTTCCTACATCAGACATGGTTGAATATTGACAGTTTTATATAGATCATCCTATAGCTGGCAAACATTTATGGAACAGCCACAAAGAGAATAGAGAAGAGAAGAGAAGAGAAGAGAAGAGAAGAAGAGAACAATGAATATCAGGAGTGTTACTGGGAAGCTAGTCTTGTATGTAACAGAAATAATCTCTCTGCTGATAAAAAGGTAGAAGAGGAACGCTCTCTTGGGCATGTTTCCAAGGGTTGAACTACAAGAATAGACATCCATGACAAGCCTAGAATCAAGGAGATAAAGGTGGAGGTTTTAAGGACTGGCTCTTGATTAGGTGTGGAAAAGTACTGGGCACACCATAGGTTTCTGGGAGCAAGGCACTGGGACTTGGGTCTCATAGTGAATTAAGTCACAGATATGAAGTGACTTAGACATGGGAAAAAGTGAAATAAAGGAGTCAAAGTTATTAGGATCAATTGAACTCAACTTCTTGGGTGGTGGCTTCTTTCTTACTCTTTGACTTGTCTCTTCATTTGTCTTCCCATTATACCCGAAATCCAAAGTGGTAGGTGGTAGGATAGGACTGGGGCGGGGGTGGGGGGGAGTATATAGAGATGCATGGTTAACAAAAGGGAGTGTGGTCGGCTCTGGGGGTTGACATTAGACGTCTGTATCCCCATCACCTCAGCTAGTCCTTTTGGAGAATGAAAACAGCTGTAATAATGATAAGTATTCTAATTTTCCTAGAAATTTACAATTTAGAAGATAGCCCACAGATATTATCTCATTTATTTTGATTTTCAAACAACCTGTTAAAAAGGTATTGCAATTCTAATTTCCCAGATTGGGAAATTATGGCTCAGAGAGCAAATTCTCCAAGAATGGTAATTAGCAGAATTAGGCTCAAACCTGTGTCTTTTGACTCCAAATGGAATATTGGTTTTGTTTGATCTCATGGATGGTGACTAAGGCCATCCCATAACCAGAAATTCCTAAGGAAAAAGCAATTGTTCAGGTACCCATGGAGGCCAGGCAGGTAACAGGCCAAACAGTGAAGCTGCTTGAATATAGGATGCTAGAGAGTGAGTGGTGGGGACTGTGGCTTAAGACTGGTAAGACCAGACCCTGCTAAAGGGATAATAATTCCTCAGCTCCAGGAGACTTTTGCTAGGAAGAAGTACCAGCCCAATCATTTTTTTTGAGAGAGGCTGGAAATTTAATTAAACAAATACTTGTGGAGTGCCTACATATACATCAGGCACCAGGGTTAATTGAATAAAATGGATAAAAAGAGCTCTACACTTTTATGTGAACTTGTCCAACTTTTAAGTGTTGGGAACTAATAGAAAATTTAGAAAACATTGTTCAGGCCAAACAAAACACATTTGTGGGTTACGTTTGGACTGTAGGCTGCCAGTTTGTGACTTCAGTTCAATGACTTTGATGGATCAAATGTTCTACAAAGAGGGGATTATAAAGAGTGGCCCAGTAGGGCCAGGGAAGAAACTGTTAATAATTGTATTCATATTGGCATTTTTCATCTCATCCTTTAAAAATTCTTATCTTTGGGGCTGGCCGAGTGGCGCAGTGGTTAAGCACTGGCTTGGGAAGCCAGTGGCCCCGGTTTGGGTCCCACATATGAGGGCCAGTGACACTGCCCTCAAAAAAAAAAAAGTTCTTATCTTTGTAAATGCTGTATCATATACATCACTGATTTGTATAGCACATGTATATCCTTGTAAACATTTTTAATAAATACTATTTCTATTGAAAACAATAGATATTATTTTCATATCTATTGAATATTTAATATCTATTGAAATATTTAAATAGATATTAAATACTAAATATTTCAATATATATTAAAGTCATAACTATTATTATTTTAGTATTTCAATATTTAAATATCTGTCAATCTATTAATATCTATTAAATACTTAAAACATAATTAACAGATATTAACTATTTCAGTGGATGTATTGAGGGGACATGATTAAGTTACTTTTATTGATAAAGATGTGGATCAGAAAAGGTTTAAGACCACTGGGGCTAGTCCTTTAAAGTAGATATTTGTATATCCCCTGCCCGTAATATGGATAAAGCAGAAGTCTCCAGTTTTGTGTTCAGAAGGCTTCAGGAAATGTGTGAGTGGGCAGAGTATCTATAGCAAGATTGACTCAACCCAAACCATCCCTCTGTACCTTCTGCCAGGGCCCTGTCCTATGAATGAAGACTGTGGCACTCCTGAGTGATGGAAGAAACAATTGGATGATGGGGCCAGCTCAGGGTAGACTGACATTTCAACCACCCCAGCCAGGTTTATGGGGCTGTTATGATCATGATTGTTTTTACTTCCTATAAAGTGAGACAGGCTGTGACACTATAGCTGTGCTGGAAAAGTGAAGGCTGAGGGGTAATTTAATTCTCATCCCTTAAGTGTCAGGAAGGTTGTTATAGAAAAGCAGGTGATCAGACTGTCTTCAAATTTCCTGAGAGAATACGAGTAGGTGGATATAAACTGCTAATCGGAGATTTGGGTTACTATTACAGAGGACATTTCTGACAATGAGCTTTGTCTGAGTCCTGTTCTAAAGCCTGTCTTGGACACTGTACTCACACTACCTGTCAGTAGAGTGGCAATGTGATGTCCCCAAAAGAGCATTGAACAAGGAGCCAGGACATGCTCTAGTCCCGCAGAGACCTTTTGGTCTCCATGACCGTAGACAATGCTATGTCTGTCCCTGTCTGGATATCATTTTCCTCTCTTGGATAAGGAAGGGCATGGTCTATGGCCTCTGAGCTTCTTCCTTCTACTTCAACCATTAGTCTCATGCTAAGAGCCTAAGTGTTGGAAAATGACTAGAAGTTGGCAAGTGTTTTCCTGGGCCAGAGAAAGTTGACTCTAACCAGGTCAATATACTAGCGTCTGTAGCAAACAAATCATATAATGGCTCAGACATGATAGAAATTTATTTGTTGTTCACAAGATGTATAAAATGGTGCTTTTCTGATTGACAGGCCATTTCCCTCCAAGTGATGATAAATGGATCCAGGAGCTTTCCTCTTGAGGCTCTGCCATTTTCAATACATGGTGCCAAAGTAGACATGCTCAACTACATTTAGCTGATAGAAGAAGAAAAAGCATGGACAATTGAACCTGGGATTTTTTTTTTTTTTTTGAGGACAGTGTCACTGGCCCTCATATGTGGGATCCGAACTGGGGCCGCTGGCTTCCCAAGCCAGCACTTAACCACCGCGCCACTCGGCCGGCCCGAACCTGGGATATTTTTATGGGCCATGCTGGGAAGGATGTGTGTTACCTTTCCAATTTCCAGGTGAAGATTTCAACATGGAAGTCCAGTAGGCACCTTGCGCCTTCCATGTCTGTCCAAAGCATTGTGATCATCTCCCCCAAAGTTTTCCTCTTGTAGCCTTCCACACCTACTATGGGGACAGCTACTCTGAGGACCCTCTGGATTCCTCATATTCACACACAGCTTGCATCCCACTGACTGGCAGATCCTGTCACTCCTCCTTCAAAATACATTCCAAATCTCACCCCTACCTGCCAACACCTTAGTGTGATCCTCCATCACCTCTTACCTGTCATGAGCCAGCTGCTCTCCCTGATCCCACTCTTGCCCTCTTACTGTCTAGTTTTCACACAATAGTCAGAGTGAGCTCTTTATGCTTTCCTCCATTCAAAATCTTCCAATGACTTCTCATCGCCTTTGGAATGAAATCGAACCCCTCACCTTAGCCTGATGAGATCTCTGACCTAATCTCCAACCCTCTGCTGCTCTCCTGTTTACTTCCCAACTTAGCTCTAGCCATTTAGGCCAATTTTCAACACAGTGGGCTCACTCAAGTCCCAGGGCCATGGTGCTTGCTGTCCCTTTTTCTCCCAGATCTTCTCAACTTCTTCCCTTGCTCAATTCAGGTCATAGCTCAAATGTATCTTCTTTGAGGGGGCTTGAGTGTCTACCTCCTCCATCCTTTCCCAGCTCCTGATCCATTGATCTCTTCCCCTTCCCCTTATTATTTCCGCTAAAGCACTTATCACTCCCTGAAATAATTTTCTTGACTTGCTTACTTGTATATTTTCTGTCTCTCTCCATTAGAATGTTAATTCTATAAGAGAAGGGGTTTTCTGTTTTTTGTTTTTGTTTTTTTGTACAACTGTGGCATATATACTAAGCATTCAATAAATATTAATTCAATAAATTAATTAATGAATCAATGAAGAGAAACTGACCACAGGATCTCTGCAGACAGCTGCTGCTAGTGGCTAGCATTCTTTACCAAAGAGAGGAGGGTTGGGAACTTGAGTTTGATGGTCAGGGGTGAACCTGAGCCAACCTCCCCCAAACTAAGGTGGTGGCACTTGCATGGGGCACAGGGCATGCGTCTCTGACAAAGTGGGCCAGCTGTCTCTGCCCTGTGGGCCTGATCAGATCCTGGGCCTCGGAGCTCCATCCTGCCCCTCCTTTTCTCTTTTTAGGAGACACTTGGCTGGCCTCCCAGGGGGTATATTTGGCTTCTTCTTCAAGCCACTTGCTCTTGCTGTTGAGAAATGACTAAGCAGATTCCCCACATCCCAATGGCCAGCTGCCAGCCTGGGAGAGTAGACACTGCCAGCTCAGACCAGTTTGGGAGGACAGATCCTCCTGATGAAAGAGCCCCCTTCCTTTGCTCTGTGTTCAGAAAAAGCACAAAGCAGACACCACCATCACTGCCTTCTTTGAAATGGCCTTACCTCCTTTTGCTGGGGCTCTAGGCTGACCCCCAAAAGGGAGAGAAAGGCAGAGAGTAATATGATTCCTACTCTCAGGGCTCAATGTCCAAGTCATGCTGGAGGTTGCAACATAATTGGTAGAGAATGTCCAGATGGTGATATAATAATATAATGACAGCATTTTCTACTTACCGAGTGCTGGCTATGTACCAGGTACGATGCTAACCTCTTCAGGTACAGTAGCTCACAATGGTCTTATGACATAAATGTTGTGACTTTATAGATAAGGAATTGGAGGTAAAGAGAGGTTCAGGAACTTGTCCAAGGCAGTGTGGCTTATACGTGGAGGGCCTGCATTTAAGCCCAGGTCTCTATTTCCAAACATGAGTGCCTGTTCTTCCAGCCTGCACTCCTCCCCACCACTGTATAGATTGTTCCTGAAGCTGAGTACAGTGAGAACACAAAGGGAAACCCAAGTAATTTTTCCAAATTTCTCTGCCACCATCTTCTTAGTTCATACCAGGAAGACATATGCCAAGTTCAGGGGAAGTTACCAGGTTTAATGTGGAAAATTGGTTTAGAAGTGAGCTAAATTTGGGAACTACTAGATGTAAATCAAATTAGAAAAGACTTTGCAGAATCATTAATGGGCTGATTGATTCCAGATCTTCAAGAGAGGGATATATCATGCTGTGATTCCTAAATTTAATTGCCCAGGGGACACTTCTCCCTTCCCCGCTCAGGAGTATCTTGGGGTTCTAGAGTTCCATGAATACTCTGGAAATTGATGAGCTTGACTAATATACCCACTGACCTATAAAGATGCATGGCCATTCTTATTTCCATCCCCACTTTCCTCATCTAAAATCCCTCCCTCCATCCATCCATGCATTCATCCATCCATCTACCCATCCACCTATCCACCTATTCATCGAACACCTACCATGTTCCAGGCACCTTATATCCATTCTCACCGCAGCCCCATCTTGTAGATAAAGAAGCAGAAAACCAGCAAGACCACACAGCTGGGCAGTGAGAGGACTGACGTTAAATCCCAAATTTCCCAATCCAGATTTACTGATTTTCCTTCTATGTTTCAGGGTTTCTTCCTTCAGTTGCTCATTCAAATTCTGGGCATTTATCATAACCCCAACTCAAACCTTGCTTTCTTTAGAAGGTCATATGTTTCTTTTTGCCCCCCTGCCTTGTGCATAGTGATCTCTATCTACCTCTCCTAAACTCCCTTCAAACTCACCATCTCTACCGGAATTTGTCACTGACTTCATCAGATTGCACCTGGCACATATCATGTCCTTAAACTGGCACATTAGACTCTTGAGGGAGGTACTGTTAGGCCCATTTTATAGATGAGGAAACTGACATGCAGTGAAGTTCAGTCATTTGCCCAAAGTCACAAACAAATCAGTGATGAAACCAGATCTCAGGACCCATGTTCCTTCAACTACCCTGTCCTGCCTGTATCTAGTTCAACCGCTAGTTTCATAGTTGGGGAGCTCAGGTTAGAAAGGGGAAGTGGACTAGCCCCAAATCACACAGTTTGTAAATATCAATGGTTGGACCACTTGTAAAGCCTCATCACCAGGAACCTTTTCTCCTGAGCAGGCTGCCTCCCCAGGTTATATGCCGGTCCCAGTCATAGCTGCAAGTCAGTTCCTGTTACCTGGGTGCCATGGAAATTGTACCTTGTAGCTGCAGAGGCAGCAGGAGCCTGGTAGCTTGCTCTCTGGGGAATAGCCAAGGAAGGTCAGCCCACTAGCCTGCAGACCCAGCACCTAAAATAAACCTGGCAGCAGGTCCAAAAGAAAGCATGCAGCCTTCCAACGGCCCAGGGCTAGAAGCAGCTCCACACTCCCAGGTTCCCTTAGCACAGTGCCGAGCACAGCACTTAGTGGTTGCTGCTTCTCCCTTTCGTTTTGAGGGAAATGCGCATTCCTATCACCCTGGATCTAGATTCTGGGGCTGGTGGGTGTTGAGGTAACTAAGATCTAGGAGACCCTTGGAGCACAATAGGGAGGAGGAATGAGTATGCTTCAGCTTGTTGGCTCCCAAATTTGCATGCTTATCAGAATCACTGGAAGGGCTCTAGAAAATGACCCAAGTTTCATCCCAGAACTGGAGAATCAGAATCTCCAGGGTCAGGGCTAGGGACTCTACTTGAACGTGTTCCCCAAGTGAGTATATTCCGCTTCAGGTATGGGACAACCATCCCGAATATGCTCCTTCTCTTTTCTGATCTGCTTGATTTACATCTCCCATTCTCAACTCTCATTAGTGCACCATTTTTCTCACTTGTGAAATTACAATTTTTAATTGGACGTGTTCATAAAGCATTGTGGGCTGGTATGATAAAAACACTTGGTGGAGTTTCTGCTCTCTTTTTAAATGAGAATTTCAAGTTTTCCATGTACATTGAAGTTTAGGAAAGCTCTGTTCTGCAAGGGGTTTAAGTCCCTTGAGGAGTCAGTTCTGAGGAATTTGGTCACCTAAGAAGTCTGTCACCAAGGCCCTGTGTATCCAGGACAAGCCTGTAGAAGTCAGAGGTTGCCAAAATAACTGCAGCTGCCAGGAGTCATATCATTATATTTAAATTTCTTGAAATACCCTTGCCAGCAGCTGGTGATACCTGTTGAAAGAGGAGAGTTTCTTTTCTTATCAAAGAGATTAGAAACTTATTTTCCTCTAGCTTGGAAAGAGTCAGGGGCTTGAGTTGCCATAGAGAGGTGATGGTTGCTTCCTATTCCTGCCCATAGTGAAGACAGAGGACTCAGATGGAATGACTTTCCTAGTGCCTCAGGAGATCAGAAGGAGCGAGCTAAGGTTCTTAGCAAGCTGAAGCATGAGAGGTACTATCTAAAGGGAGAAGAGCCACCCCACCCGTTGGCCTAATTTAAACTTTTGGGCTGACGTTCTAGATGTATGCCCTCACCTGTGGAGAGCTTGCTTCCATGACAGCGATTCTGGGAGGTAGTTAGCAACATCTTAGTGGAAAGAGCACTGGGTTCCATTCTGCATCGCCTCGCTGCACTGTTGGGCAACGGGAAGAAAAGGGAGAGGACTCATGTTAGTTGACTATTGACTACAGTGTCAGGTGTTGTATAAGGAGCAGGGGAAGAAAAATCACTATGGGAATTTCTACATTCAAGCAGTTGGTTATCTAGAGGAAGTTTATAACCAGGTAAGGAGTTGTAATTTTGTTTGCTGATGAGATTGTTGTGATGGATTGTGTCTGCCACGGGTGTGTATATTTGTGGGTATTAGAGACGGACGCCATTTGCTATGTCTGGGTCTGGATAAACCATACCATGATCGTGCTGCTGAAGCCAGTTGTATACATTGTGGTCTGGCTCAGTGAAGACCTAGAAAGATGCCCCAAGATGGATGAGGCATCAACTACACAGCGAGGAGGCAAGATGTGGGAAGCAGGCCTGGACAGAGGTGATGGCTGTTTCAGGGTAAGGCAGTGGGCCCTGATGTGACCTCTGAGAAGTTTCTGTTTTGTACCCTTCATTGGAACCCTGATGACAGTGTTGGCCTTAGCAATACATGAAGTGTTGCTTTCTTTTTTTGCTGGTACCTTGTTTTATTTATTATATATACAGTAATACTTTGGTTTGCGAGCATAATTCATTCTGGAAGCAAACTACTCCTATTGCAAGACATCACTTGTTTACTACGTAAAAATGTATTAGAAATGTTTGCTCATCTTGCGGAGTACTCGCAAACCAAGTTACTTGCAATCCAAGGTTTTACTGTGTGTATGTATGTGTATATATATATATATATATATATATATATATATATATAGTTTTTTTAAATTAATTTTAGGTGTTTTTAAAGTGTTTTTCTGGGGGTTTCCCCTGTTTTAAACACTTTAGTCTTTTTAGAACTTCCCCCCCTAGGACCCCTTTGTTTTTGAATAGGTCCCTTTTTTATCAGAGAGAAAAACTGTCAGACAAATGAATTATACCACTGAAGGTAACTTAAAGCACTTGTAGAAAAATCTCTATTTAAGAAGAAGAGCCGAAAGAGAGAGAGAGAGAGAGAGAGAGAGAGAGAGAGAGAGAGAGAGAGAGAGATATGCTTAATCCAAAACCATGAGTACTGGAGATTTAGACATTTACCTAACTGGGGAAATTCTTTAGGTTAGGGGTGAGCAAACATTTTCTGAAAAAGTACAGATAGTAAATATTTTCAGTTTTGTAGGTCATGCAGTCTCTGTTGCAATGACTGAACTTTGCCATTGTTCTGGAAAATGAAGCCACAGATAATACAAGTAAATGATTGGGAGCAGCTGTGTTCCAATAAAACTTTATTTGTGGACACTGAAATTTGAATTTCACATGAGTTTCACGTACAGTAAAATATTATTCTCTTTTGCATTTCCTTTTCAACCATTTAAACATGTAAAAGAAATTCTCAGTTTATAGATTGTACCCAAATAGGATTTGGCCCACCTCTCCTGTCACAACCTCAGATGAGATGCACCGTGTCTGGGTGTGATGGCTCTGCTTGGAGATACTTTTTGTATAGCCTAGAAGTTCATTCATTTATTCAGTCAAATACTTATTAAGGACCTATTAAGTGCTCAGGGCTGTTCTGGCTTCTGGGGACTCAGAAAGAACAAGGCCAAATGCCTGCCCTCAGTTGGCTTGCGTTTCCCTGGTCATGGATTTGGGTTTTGGTCTCAGCCTCTGTTTCCCTGGACTTGGCTCTCCTTTAGTCACAGTCTTGGGGGCTAGGTATATTTGCAGGGCTGAGCAGAGGGGCTTGAGCATGGGTCCTCTAGAGAGTAGCTACAAGGGAATGGCGGGCATGCTTGGATCTAATGCCCTGGGCTAGCTTCAGTGTTCTGAATTTTCAACAAAAAAGTCCAGCCAAAAAATGAGAATGAATAAAATAGCTTAAACCCCTAGGCCTTTTGGGCCCAGTGGACTCTGGCAAAGCATTCCAGTGGGGTTCTGGGATGGTTTTCAAGAGCCGTGACTTCTCTTGGACTTTCCCATGGCCTATTTCAAGACAACCACTGCTCTGCAGATGTTCCCCCAGGACCTGGTCATGGCAAAGGCCCTTTGCAACAGCAGCTGCCACTGCTGCCAACGTTGCAAGGTCAGGGCTCACGTGGGCTTTGGGAATGGCCCTCGTCCCCCAGCTCGCACTCATTCCCAGGCAGGTGATTGAGTAACCCTGTGAATTCCTCCTGTAAGACCAGGAAGTCCTCTCCATGATACAGGAGAACACATATGGCTACGTTAAGACAGAAGAGAGGCTGTATAGTGAATAAGGAATTACTCCCAGCCAATGGTCCTCATGATTTAGAGGACATCTATTCCCTATTCAGCCCCTTTGCTGCAGGCTGCAGGGAGGGGCTGGGGATGAGCCTGGACAGAAGACAACAGAAAGATAAGGGATATGGAATGGTTCCTGCTTCTAATTTCTGTGTAATCTGGCTAGGTGAGAACTTACATGAAACAGGAATTTCCAGGCAGGCTTCCCTTTATTCCCTCCTAAAACCCAAATTGGCCTAATTACCCATGACCCATGTGACTTTGATGACCCCAGGTTCCTCGTGTAGACATTGAGTGACTTCATTATATGACTATGTGATTGCAAAAAAGGTTTTTTTCTGTTGTTAGAATCTAAAGTTTGAAACATCCTGCCTTTTTCTTTTCCTGGGCTCTCCTATTTTTTCTGCATCCATCCCACTTCTCTCCTATCCTCCTCTCTCTTCTACTGTGATCTGGCTTAGACATGCTCAGTATTTTCCCCAAAGATCACCTTGGAGTGCCATCCCAGGCCAAGTTCCTAGGAAACCAGGGTAGAAGTTGTGGAAATGAGGAGGGGGAGGAAGGACATAGCTCCTAGCCTGCTAGGTTTTTGTTAGACTCCTTCTCTGTCTACTGCCATGCTCCTAGCTAGATTACTTTTAGTAAATATGAATATGGATGAGTAGTTATTCTCAAGGCTTAATGATATATATTACACATTACACATTCATGCATTGAGCAATTATTTATATGCCTACTACCCACTGAGCACAATGCTGGGGATAGAAGAGTAGGTAAGGTAGGCCCAGAATACTCCTAGAGCATGGCTTCTGCCTAGAAGGTCATTTCTCTAACCATTTTGTGGTTGTGGATTTTGAGGTTCAAAGTGGGACTGTGACTTATCTAAAAGGAGTCAAGGGCAGAGTCAGGACAGCAAAATAGTACTTCTAACCTAAGTGAGACCAGGCTTCCTCCCAACCAGACAGCAGAAATTGTATTTCTATACATTTGCTTAGCATTTGAAATGTACAGAGAATGCCTGATCTCCATTTCCATCATGGAAGGGGGCAGGCTAGCCTCCACATGGTTATTCATTTTCAGATGAATAACCTGAGACTCAGGAAGTTAAGTATTGAATAAAAGTCAGCTGGTTAGAGGAAGCAGCGCTGCCAGAAGAACTTGGGTTCCAATCACCTGCACCACAAATATCCCACCTGCACTGGCCACTCTCCCTCTTCTCTCCTCAATGGCTCTCTGCCTGCCTCTGGTCAAAGAGGAGAGAGAAGAAACCCAAGCCTTCTCAGCAGAATGCTGCAGTACTGTCAGAAATCAGGAAAGTGGCAGGAACTCAATGAAAAATTAGGGAAGCTGGGAGCATGGAGCGGGGTGAGAGGTACTAGCAAGACTGCAGAAGAAAGAGGCATAAGACAGGCCAGATCAGGGAGAATGGACCTTGCCAATAATTTTGACACCCTCCAACATAAAAATTGACCTACCTTGTATGGATCAAAATGGTGGTTGTGGTAAGAGGGGTGATGGGACATGCAACATGGCTTAGACCACTGATACACGTGGGAGTTACAAACCCTGTCAATGATTTGATTACTTGGGGTCTGGTGATCCACAGTGATTACCAGATCACTAACTTCACTCTTGAGTTCTTGCCTTCTGGTCAGATTCCTTCTCGCCAACCCCTCCTCCACTGGGAACTGGAAATAGTAGGCATGTGACCTACTCCTAGAATTCTGTTTGTGCAGGTGAAGTCCCTCATAGAGGAGAGTTGGTAAAAGAAAATCTCAGTCTTTCTCAGTTGTCTTTTAAATGATTTCTCTTAGGCTTTTGGGGATCCTTGTGGCACCAGAAGTTCCAGAAATGACTCTACTAGTAGCTCATCCATTAAGTCATCAGTTTTTTGTTGTTGTTGTTGTTTTTTGAGGGCAGTCTCACCGGCCCTCATATGTGGGACCTGAACCGGGGCCGACAGCTTCCCAAGCCAGCGCTTAACCACTGCGCCACTTGGCTGGCCCCAATTAATCTGTTTTTTAATCCAATTTTCTATCAACTAATCAGCAAACATGTAATGAACAGCTATGTGGCAATTCCTTGATCAGTTGATTTGGGGTATATGAAAAGAAGATACTTCTAAGATTTTTCAACTAGCTTATGAGCCCCTTAAATCAAGACTAATGTCAAGACTATATGTAAATATTCACTTATTTGTTTGGTAGACAATTGGGGCTCTGGAAATTCATCCACCATCCTTCACCACCCTGTCAATATCAATAGCTCTGTGTTGTGTAGAGAGATTATAACTTTTTCATCCATTTGACAAATATTTATTGGGCATATGCTATCTGCTAGATATATGAATGAAATAGTTGTCAAAGTGTTTATGATCTCTAACTTCAGAGAGCCCATGTTTAGTGAAAGAAAAGAAGCAATCATCAAGAATCATAACTCAATTATGAGAAATGTTGGGAAGGGACCAAATTGGGTGTGAGATAATATAATAATGTTTCAGGTGGGGTGGGACCTAGGATACTTAGGTAGAGTGGGAAAAAAAGGCCCAGAATGGAGGTGGAGACTGATGTTTGAGTAATCAGCCGTAAAGGACATGAGGATAGGGGTGGAAGAGGAACAACACTGGTTTAAAACAACAATGCATTATCATCTCTCATGACTCTGTGAGTTGATTGGGTTTTGTGGGTGATTCTCACTGGAGGTCTCTCCTGCAGTTTCGGTCAGATAGCAGTTGGGCCTGGAGTTATCTAAAGGCTTGACTGGGCTGGTTATTCAAAACAGTTTCTTCATTTATATTTCTGCATGGATTGGATAGCTGGAGTTTGATTATCAATGTTTTCTCTTCATATGGCTTCTCCACGTGGCTAGCTTGGTCCTCCTCATAGCTTGACTGACTCAGGATAGTTCAACTTCTTCTATGGAAGCTGGATTTCTCCAGAGGGAGCAGGAAGGAGGAAACTGCCCAACTTGTTAAAGGTTAAACCTGGATCTGGTCTAATGTCACTTCTGCAGTATTCTGTTGATCGGTGCAATCACAGGCCAGGCTAGATTCTAGAACATGGAGGATTAGGCCCCATTGGTCAAAGGGAGAATGGCTTGCACATCCAAAGAGGGACAGGATCAATGGTTGCTGTCCTGGAAACAAGCTAAGGCTTTGAGATATAAAAGGCTAGGTGTGTTCGTGGACCAGAAAGACAGTCAGTATTGCTAGAATGTACTGAGGGTGCCACAAGAGGAGACAGGGGTGATAGGCAGAGTGGAGTGGTGGAGCTAAGCTGTAGTAGGGAATTTAGATTTTTAAAAAAGTCACAAAAGCCTTGGGTGTCCTGCTTTTCAAGGACTGATAATCATAAAGCACCTCTTTTATTCCTCTTTCTAATTCATCTCACTTTCTGCCAGTAGGTTATTCTAAAGCCCAGTATTGGTCATGTGCTCCTATATATCCCAACCTTTCAGGGAGTCTCCATCACATCCTAAACTGGTTTTCCAGTCTGGCTTTCAAGGTCCTCTGTCCAGTTGTGCACGTACACATTTTTTTTCCTCATATTTTTGCCTAATCTGTTACATTGGACCCCTTGTTTCCCTTGAGAGGTGACTTCTGTCTCCTTGCCTCCATGCCTGGTCACATCAGTCACTTTGCTCATAGTGACCTCCCATGGCCCCATCTCCATTTGTCAAATTTCCACCCTCCCTTTAAAACTAACCTCTGATGTCACTTCCTCAAGTTGAGTGTGACCCCTCACTCCTGGAAACCTAC
This sequence comes from Aselliscus stoliczkanus, assembly GCA_033961575.1. Taxonomy (NCBI): domain Eukaryota; kingdom Metazoa; phylum Chordata; class Mammalia; order Chiroptera; family Hipposideridae; genus Aselliscus; species Aselliscus stoliczkanus. Next base: position 158,984,859 of record CM066731.1, read on the forward strand.
TAGTTCTTGCTGATTGGAAGGTACAGCTACATCTATATTTGTCTAATCATCACTTTCACAGACCCATCCCCAGTGACTTTATAGGTCTTTGAGGGCCAGAAAATATGACTTCTTGCTCCTTCTGCCACAGAGCCCCAGGCCTTGAGCACAGCAATCATTCAGTTGATGCTTGTTGAATTAAACAGTGGTTTCTCTGGGACACCAGCCTCCAGTGTCTCTTCCTTTCCCATGGCAAATGTCAGCATTCAGCTCCCAGCAACCCCTGGTCAATAGCCCCATGCTTCCTGGCAGGCCTATCCCGCAGGACCACAGAGAGCTGTTCCCAGACAGCGAGGCCTGCACAAGCCAGAGCTGGCTCCCAAGGAGATGGAGAGCTTCTGATTCTGCAGGCCCCCTGGCTCCTCTATTCCAGCTGCTTTGCACTTGTTTTCCTTGGCAGCAAGAAATCCTCAGTCCTTACTTCATCTTCCATTTATAGGCATATATGCATCTTTGTTATTCTTTTCAGAAAATGACAGTGTTCTCAGCTTAGAAAAGGAGAGAAAAAGAGTTGAGGGCCATGCAAAGCAAAGAAGGCATTTGGTATAAAGCCTCCAGTGCCTCCTGCTGTATTTCTGTCCATGTTGGGGAACGGAAGATATTCTTCTTGCCTCTACTGCTCTGTCCTCTCTGCCTCAGCTTGTAGCTCCTCAAGCTTTATTGATGGGTTATTATGTGGGAAAGGATTGATTATTACTGCCAGGGTATGGGCAGTAAATTTGGCAGACTCTTGTTATCTAGACAAGAAAATGGGCATGGCTCCCTGTCTTGAGTCTATATCTACAAGGTTCTTGAGTTCTTCCTCTGACACCAAAGTACTCTGTGGCCAAGAGTCAATCTCTGTGGGTTTGTCCATCAGTCAAGCTATATTTGTGTGCAAAAAGGAGGAATAATAACAGCAAATGTGTGTAGTGCTTCCTCTAGACCAGTCACTGAGGCAGTTTTTAAATAGTAACTCATGTAAACCGTTCAATAACCCTATGAAGTAGTACTATTATTATCTCATTTTTCAGATGAAAGAATGGAGGCAGAAGGAGGTTAAGTCACAGCCTTACAACGATGGTCAGTGGCACAGTTAGGATCTGAGTTCAGGAACACTGGCTCCAGACTCTGTGTCTTTAACCACTCACAATGCTGCTTTAATTGTTCATCAAATTAACATGTTTAAATAACCTAACAGGATCACAGTCCTTCTTACATGCCCAAGTGCAGTGAAAACAAGTGTGTCTGAGGGTTGTAGGCAAGAGCCTGGACAGGTCTGAACCAGCTCTCAGCAAAGGTAATTCAATTTGGTTCAAATTCTGACTTTCCCACAGATTTACGACTCTCAGTCTGGTGTTGTGTGCCTATTTAGAAGGGCAGATTAGCAAAGGGATTTTTCTGATGTATCCAAGAGCAACCCACATCTTCTGGTTCAAACTCATGGCCTGGGTACTCACTAAATAACCAATTAATTCATTTCTTCTTTCCTTCATATATTCATCGAACTCTGATCCTAGTCTTGTGTGTGCAAGACACCATGTGGCCATGCGAAGGATAAAAGGAAAAAAGGAAAACTAAGTGAAATAAATGTAGTTTCTATCTTCAAGCTCTGGGTTCGTGTACACATGTATACACTTACAAGTAAACCTGAGAACCCAGATGTGTCTGTTTGCGTACTCTTTTGGGTTGTTTCGTACTCTATGAAGTGCTAAGTGTGATGTATTTCACTGCTTCCCTGGAGTCTACAACGTCCTGCATAAATGGGAAACCCACTGGGGCATAGATGCTCTTACAGGCCAGTGGATCTCCAAGCTGTCCAAACTACATGGTGATGGTGGATTCTTGGCCCCAGGCTGTGCACAACACTAGTCAGTTAAGGAAAAAAGAAAAAAGAAAAAAGACAGTGTTAAAAGAAGGATAAGACAAGCCATAGACTGGGAGAAAATATTGGTGCAAGATACACCTGATATAGGACTATTATCCAAAATATGCCAAGAACTCCTGCAGCTCAACAATAAGGAAACAAACAAGTAAAACCTGCACCAAAGACTAACAGACACTTCACCAAAGAAGGTAAACTGTGGCTAATCAGCATATGAAAAGATGCTCCACATCAAGGTGTTACCAGGGAATTTCAAAATTAAAGGAGCAATGAGATACTCTACACCTATTAGTAGGGTCAAAATCTATATTACTTACAACACCAAATGCTGGTGAGGATGTGGAGAAAAAAGGACTCTCATTCCTTATTGGTGTGAATGCAAAATGGTGCAGACACTTCGGAAGACAATTTGGCAGGTTCTTACTAAAATAAATACTCTTTTATTATATGATCCAGCAATCATGTTCCTTGGTATTTACCCAAAGAAGTTGAAAACTTATGTCCACACAAAAACTTGCATGTGCAAGTTTATAGCAGCTTTATTCATAATTGCCTAAATTTGAAAGCAACCAAGGTGTCCTTCAGTAGATAAATGGATAAATAAACTGTGGTATATCCAGAGAGTGGGATATTATTCGAAGCTAAAAAGAAATGAGCTATTGAGCCGTGAAAAGGATAGAGGAATCCTTAAATGCATATTACTAAGTAAAAGAAGCCAATCTAAAAGGTTATTTCTATACTATATGATTCCAATTATAAGGCATTCTGGAAAAGGAAAAATTACAGAGACAGTAAAAGGATCAGTGGTTGCCAGGGTTTGTGGGGTTGGGAAAGGGATGAATAGGCAAAGCATAGAGGGCATTAAGGGCAGTGAAATACTACTCTGTATGATTCTATCATGGTGAATAATGAATACATGTCATTCATTATACATTTGTCTAAACCCACAGAATGTACAACACCAAGAGGAAACCATAAAGTAAATCACAGACTTTGGGTGACTATGGTGTGTTAATTGAGGTTCATCAATTGTAACAAATGTACCACTCAGTGGGGATGATGCTAATGAGGAGATGTATGTGGGGCAGTGATCATATGAGAAATCTTTGTATCTTCTTAATTTTGTTGTGAACCTAAAACTCCTGTAAACATAAAGCCTTCCAACCAACAAACCAACCAACCAACCAAGCTGGATGAACTGCTTTGCATCTATAGCAGATACTATAATATTAATAGCTGGTTATCCTCCCATCATCCATTTTCCCTTCCTCTTTCTCAAAGGCTTCCAGTTTTTTTGGGGAATTTAAGTGGTTCAGGGGAAGCTCCTTTTGCTGTTGGCTCAGTGGGAGCTTAGTCAAACAGTATATCCTATCCCGCCAGTATGATCACTTCTATTGCAGCATATGGCTCAAGCTAATGAAGTCCAAGTGAATATCAGAACGTGTGTGTGTGTGTGTGTGTGTGTGTGTGAATGTGAATGTGAATACTGGAACAAAGATGCTCCTGCAGTGCTTCTAGGTGTTTATGAGGAAGTCCTTGACTTTGGTAGCTGCTGGCAGCCATCTTAATTAACAACAGTAGGGGAAGCAGTGCTAAGAGAAAGTTGAAGTTAGGATGGAGACATAGAAAGAATAGTTTCTAAGTGAAAGTACTGAAGCCAGATGCCTTTTATTTTTTTAAATTAGGTGAGCCAGTAAAGTTCTGTTAAGGTTTAAGCTATTTGAGTCAAATTTTCTTTTACATGCAATCAAAAGAGACAGCAGGTAGGTAGATGCACTCACTGCCTCTTCTGAAACAGGAATAAATCACGTAACCTTTTGCATTATTTTCGTGGATGCAGGTGGAGTAAAAACAGAATTAAAATGCATTTAAAACAGTTAATTCTTTTTTTTTTTTTTTTTGGTGTCTCATTTTCCTCTTCTGGACAACACAAATACCACCATCATGGTTGCCAGAACCTATTGCTTATTATATCGATTGCACGGACAAGTGTTCACGAAGAATAGACCAGAAGGCAGTAGTGAGAGAGACTCTGTGTTCAAATTTCACTAGCAGCTTTCCTTTCCATGCTCACAGTCTTTAAGGAAGCAGACTATTGCTCCCTCAGACTTTCTTTTGGAAATTGAGAGCCCTCTAGGTTTTGGGGGGAGCTTTGAAGGGGAGGATGTGAGGAGAGGGTTGTAGAGTGTGGGTAGGAGGAAAGACTTTAGTGAAAATGCCAGCAATACGTTAGGAGAGGTAGAAATCTCTCGCATTTCTCTCTGTGTTACAGGAAGATAAACTGAGGCTTAGAGTCGGATCCTGGACAACCCAGGAGCATTTACAGAGATTTGAACTCCATAGTCTAAACTCCCCAACCAGGTCTGTCTCTCCAGATGACCTCTTTGCCTCCTCCTAAGTCCTGTGAATTGCTTCCCCTGGAATCAAACCAGGTGTTCTGGAGAAAGCACTATGTCAGCAGCATCAGTGGAATGGCCGGTCCCCTGAGATGCCATCAGCCAGATCCACTGTGCTGGGCTGATTCTGGGCCCAGGTGTTTTCTAACACCAGGTGACAGGATTTTAGCGTCTCTCAGAGCTTCAGGGGAACATGGAAGTACATGTGACATGGGTCTCATAAAAGTTGAAGAGGGGAATGAGGGCTGAGGCATGGCAGTTAGCCGCAGTCAGTAAGAGTCCAAAAGGCAGGGGCAATCAGTGGTGTGTAGCAGCATTGTTCCTTTTTACCTTCAGCTCCTGGAGTTCCAGTAAAGGTCTCGCTACACTACAGGGCCTGGGCCTCTTTGTACCAAAGAGATCTTTTCTTTTTCACTGCAGGATTGAAAAGAGTGTGGATGACAGAGCTTTAAGAATGAGCTAGGGGTCTGAGAATGGGGTGGAGAATGACAGGGGTGTAAAGTGGTGGTGGTGGGGAGGGCATAGAAAAAGATTTAGGAGATTGTGCTAGGAATAGTCATAAACTCAAACATTTGAAACCTAGAAAGGATTTGCAGAGATCACTTCTCCTGCACTCTTCATTTCACAGGACCAGCAGGCTGATTGATTCCCAGAGAGGAAACACTACTTGCCTAGGGGTTTGTTGCAACTTGCTTGGAGAGCTGAGACTAGGACGCAGCCCTCTTTACTTCCAGATTGAATGTATTAGTTATTTATTGTTTTCTGAGGAATCAGCCCAAAATTTACTGGCCTATGTACATATGTTATTTCATGGTTTCTGTGGGTCAGGAAAATGGGTATGTTTTAACTGGGTCCCCTGGCTCAGTGTCTCTCATGTTGCTGCAATCAAGGAGTTAGGAGGGGCTGTGTTCTCATCAGAAGCCTCGATTGGGGAGGGCCTGCTTCCAAGCTCCCTCAGCAAGCTCGCTTGTTGTCAGGATTCTGTCCTCACAGGCTGTTGGACCAAACTTCAGTTCCCTGTTGGCTGTTGGCCAGAAGTCTCCCTAATTTCCTTGCCATCTATAATTTTCCACATGGCAGCTCACATTATGGCAGCTATTTTCCATCAGTGTGAATAAGTAAGAAAGCAAGGCAGCAGCCACGTCTTTGTCTACCTAGTCCTTTGTCTACCTAGTCTACATATCATCACTTTTGCTGTATACTAGTCATTGAAGCAAGTCAGTATGCACACTCATGAATATCAGGGGACAGGAATCATTGGGCGCCATCTTAGAAGCTGCCTACTATACTTTCCACTGTTATTTACTGCCTCCTTCAGCAATATAACAGAAAGGGCTGGAGGAAGGCCAATGCTTAGGAGGTAGGTGTTCTGTTACATAGCAGTTGTGCTTCGCTTTTGAGTTGGAGAAGAGTGAGAGGTAGAAAGAACACTTTAAACCTCAGAAAGAACCAATCATGGTAATAGTTTCTAAACATTTATTTTTGCCTAACATAAAATTTACTTCTTTCATGGTTGTTTGTAGGATATGCTAGAAAAAGCAAGGGAATTGATTTAGAATCTGAAAGCCTCAGTCATATTATGACCTATAACACAGACAAGTCGCTTACTCTCGTGGAGTTTCATCTGCTCCTCCAATCACCAGGATAACAGGGCCAATTTCGTAGGATTAGTTGAATCAAATGTAGTATCCTTCAAAGTCAACAAGATGCTTTCATATAGGGTAACTTAACTAATTAAAATGGGCCTTTTGAGAAGTTTAAAAGAACTTTAAAGAACATGTATGGTAGCCAGTGTGATAAGGCAGGAAGCAGAAATGAGTGGTAGAAGTATGGGGCATGAGCGGCCAAAATTCTTGTTTTGTGATTGCATGATGATGCATTAGTTTGCTAGGGCTGACATTACAAAATACCATGGACTGGATAGTTTAGACAACAGCAATTGATTTTCTCACAGTTCCAGAGGCTAGAAGTCTAGGCTCAAAGTGTCAGCAGGTTTGGTTACTTTGAGGCTTTTGTCCTTGGGTTGCAGATGGCTGTCCTCAAGCTGCCTCTTCTCATGGATGTCCCTCTGGGCACACATAAGGTGTATCCAAATTTTCTCTTCCTATAAGGAAACAAGTCAGATTGGATTAAGATCCACCCTAATGGACTCATTTTAACTTTGTCACTGTTTTAAAGGCCTTGTCTCCAAATACAGTCACATTTGGAAGTACTAGGGGTAAGGGATTCAACATGTGAATTTTTGAGGGGACGTGATTCAGCCCATAATGATGGCATATGTAAAACAATTGAGAGAATACACTAAAAATCTATGGGAACTAGTAAGAGATCAGTAAAGGATGCATAATAAATATACAAAAACCTAGAGCTTTATTGCCTATCCATAATGACCTACTGATAAATACAATGGAAAAAAGACACCATTCATAATGGTCACCCATTCTCAGTCCAGGAATGTTTCCACACAGGGCAGAGAGGAAGAGCATATTGTGATTCAGAACTTTGTTTGGTTACCTGGGCATAAAAAGAACACAGCTTGCAGCCAGAGTCTCATGAAAGATCTTATGAAAATATTCCAAGCCTCTTGTCCTCAAACTTTTAACCACAAGAGCTCAAAATCAGAATATGCTACTGCTGGGTAAGGCATATGAGCAAATACCCCATCCTTCCTCTGGTCCTCATTCCCTTCTCAGCTAGGACAAATATCCTCAAACACCTCCTAATTCCATCAGCTCTGCCCAGCATGGGGAGATATTAACACAGGGAATATTAGCCCACAAAGAACTTTTTCCCCTGGTAACCACATCTTTTGCACAGAAGTCAGTTTTTACTTTCCATTTATATCATTAAAAGCCTCATTTGGGCAATTTCCTCAGAACAAAGACATTCTCTATGCCAAAGGGCTGTTGATGTTTCCATTTTGTGCCAGATAGAAATGACTTGCAGCTTGAAGAAGTTAAAAAAAAAAAGTTAATTACAGAAATAATGTTCTATAAAATTCAAACAATATCGATAAATCAAAAGTCGTTTTCTTTCACCACTTGATCTTATTCTTCTCCCCAGAGATGATCACTGTCAACAACTTGGTGCAAATATTTTAAAAATGTACAAAATTATGTGTGTGTATTTGTGTGCTTGTAAATATATATGTATGTGTGTATATGCACACACATATCTTACTTTTACATATAAAAAGTTTTACCCTATTATATTTAAAGGGGGTCTTACTGTATGTATTGTCTTGCTACTTTTTTTCTCCATCTAATAATATGTCTTGGGGATCTCAATTCATACCAGTCCATCTATATGTATGCATGTATCTATACACATACACACATATCTACTTTTGAACTGCTACAGACTACATCATGGTATAGATACATTTTACTGTACTATAGTCCCTTAGGGTGTACTAGAGGGGAGAACTGTATTAGACTTTGTAGCCGACCCATTTTTATTGTTGTCATTCTATGTGAAAGAGTTTCAACTTGAAATGCTGCTGCGACTATCATTGGACACTTCTTGTGTAGAGATGTAACCATTTATCTAAAATGTCTTGAGGTGAGATTTCTGAGTCTAAGACTTTTCCCATTTGAATTTTTAATAGAGCACCTTTTAAACTTTTTTCGGTTTCAACTTCTATCCTTCAAGTTTCAAAAATCTTAGGGTCTGAGTCTCTGTCTGGACAACCCAGACACAGCTCGCTCTTCCTCTCACAGTGTATGGGTGTCTCCATGCCTTGTTGGTTGCACTATTTACTTTGTCACAGACTTCTTCCTCAGACTAGACCTTAGAACCAGGACTGGCTCCTCACTCACATTCAAAACTAAAGTCTTCCTTGATGATGGATTAGCCTCATGATAATGTCCCGTTTTTTTTTTCCTGATGAAACTCAAAATGTCAGTGCACAGTCTATATATTGGAGGATTATTTATAGGCACATAGCATGGTACAACTTAATAGACCAGAATTTTTGTAAAGTCAGGCTTGTTTCACTGTCTGGCGAACTCTACCACCTCTCTTAGTCTGAGTCTGGAGGTTGCCAGGTTCTTTCCAGGCATGTTCTAGGTAGAAACCTTCCCAAATGCAGGTCCACATTTTTCTCCCAGTAGCCACTTGGCCACGGGAGCTGGTTGTGCACTGTCTCAATTCCACCAGCAGAACCTTCTGTACTCCTATCTTCCCCAGACCTGTGCTCTGGACCAAGTTTGCTCTCAGCTCAGATTAGTGTTAGTCTGAGGTTTGAAAGACACCCTTTCCCCCATCCAATCCTTTTCTAGACTCCAATCTCTTTTGTTTTGCTCTAATAACCATACATTTGCTGGGTCCCACCATCTCTCTAGGTCTGACCTCAACCCTTTTCTGTTCTGATCAGCTTTCTTAAATACTAATTTACAGCTACAAAGTGACTGCATTTGCAAAGAGAGCCATTGCGGCCTCCATGAAAAATTTAGCATGTAATTGAAAAAGATGTATCATTAATAAATTCATGTATTTAACAAATATTTATTATGCGATTCAGATGGAAGAAGGAGATACTATGATCAGCGAGAAGAAAAACCAAACAAATCGAAATCATGACCTAAAGCTTCATGAAGCTTGCAATCAAATTACATAAGGACACTATCATGAATGTGCAAAGTGGTATTAAAGAATATACAAGTGTGTTAAGAATACAAAAGGGATCTGACCTAGATGATGGTGGGGAGGGAGTGGCAAAATGGCTGCCCTAACAGCACTCCCTATTAACAGTTCTTTTTTTCTGAGTGTTCGTTAGAACCTCGGTATTCAGGTCTCCCAAACTCTGGTTCACTACCATTTTCCATTTCACCATGTGACCTTGGTCCTTATTTTTATATCTAAATCTAAGAGGCGAGTCTAGAAGCACTCTAAAAGTCCTTCTCATTGCGATGGTCTTCTTTCTCTTCCTTCTCTTTATGGGAGATGTATGTAGTCACTTGTCAGCAGCATCACCTTCATCTATCTATGCAACACGTATTTGTTGAGCAACTATTATGTGCCAGGCACTGTACTAGGGGATGGAAACACAGTGGAGTATGAAATGTCATGCTGCTGGCCCTTGCAGGCGTGTCCAGGCCTTGAGTACCAGTTTGGGTTAATGGAGCCCTCCCCTTCCCTTTTAGGCCAAATCGATACATTGAGAATTTAGGCGTTGTGGACTAAGCAAAATCGGGAACTCCTGGTATACACCCTAAAGGACCCAGGACAATAGTTGGCATCTTTTACATACTTAACATACCCTTAGTGAACATCTGCCTCTGTAGAGTTAATGCCTTGCTCACCTGAGGGACATATAACCTGAGGGCACACACGGTATCAGGGACCATGTTTTAACATAAGGACAAGCTGTAGCATAATGGTTTTTTTACTCCATGACTTATAGGGAACACTAAAAGTGTCCTGGATATATGTGGGAAAGCATAAATACAGGGTTGGTACAGAGTAGATAATCACTAAACCCTCACGGATTTAGTGGGGGAGGATATTGTCCTAACCTGGAACACCCTGTAGTGAGCAACTTGGATGAGACAGACCTGATGATGGTTCTGTCTTCAGGGAAACTAGGCCCCATTAAGGCCATGAGGCTGCTCCCCAGTGAGGACTTTTAGAAGGGCAATCACACTGAGCTGGAAATGGAAAGGTGATAAAGCCCATTCTTTTCTGGCTGGGTTGATTAGGAAAACATTCCTGGAACTGTGTTTTAAAATTTGGGAGGAATGTGAGAGAGGTGATAGTGAGAAACAAAAGAGACTTTCCAGAGGGGAACCTCCTCTTGGTCTCTGGCTTAATTACCTTGCAGTTGAAACCATGGAAAGTCAAGTAGACCTAGAAGAGAAAGTGTTCTCTCATCTCTGGAAGGCTTGGGGGTCTTACCTATTTGTTTTACATCAGTAGGGGCAAGGAGGTGCAGTCTGTGTTGGGGGCAGGGAAATGGAAAAGATGGCCCCTGGAGGGTCCTCTCAGGGCCCTCTGACATTTGGAGAGTGTCTTTTAGATAAGGAAAGTGAGCCATGGAAAGTAGACCTCTTTACGCTCAAATAGCTTTAAAAATGAATTTTAATTAAACGACAAGCTAAAAGAAATGAGAAAGAGACATGCCTCTTTTTCATCTTTGCTCTTTGTTGACACCTGTCCCTACCTCACTGGGCACCTCTCCGTGCATGTCTCTTGCAACACCCTAAGCTGGGCATCAGGCCAGCCTTTCTTAGATGAAATCCAAGCTGCCAGATCACCCTGCCTACCACTGTTCCCTGCTGGCCAGGGCCCCACCCTCCCCTCTCCTGGGAGACACAAAGGGCTTCTGTGACTCAAGCTGGAGCTCACAATCCTGCTCTTTCTTTCTAGAAACACAGAGTGTGGCGTGGGGCACATGGCATGGCGGTAACCCTCGGCTGACTTGCTATGTCACAAACAGCAGGGAGGCTTTCGCTCCTCAGCCCTTGGGGCCATCCCTCCAGACCTACACACTTATTTTACTCCAGTTAGATCCTTTTGCAGAAATGCCAGGGGTCCCTGTTTGGATCCTGAATTTGAGGGTCAGGGTGGTCTGGAGAGGAACTGATATTTATAACGCACTCACCATGTATGGCCTGAGTTGTGTCGCATATGGATCCCTTTGCAGGTCCTCATGGTGACTTTGAAGGAGGTGTTTTTAACCCAATTTTACATAGCAAGTGACAGAGGCTCAGGGAAGTTGGGTAACTTGTTCAAGGCTGTATAACTGTTAAATGGTTGTGGCAAAATGTGAGTCTAGAACAGGCTAATGCCAAGGCCTTTGGTTCTTCTGTTATAATTCATAGTTTAGAGTTTGTATGAACTGACTGCATTTCCCAGGCCAAGAGAGATGAGAAACGTTGTGTGTTCCCTCTCCTTCCGTCTCCTACCGCCAAGCATACTATCTGGTCTTATCAAAATCCCCCTGCACTTTGGACACTGATGTGGTCTGGGGGATAGGAAGACTGGAGCAATGTGGGGGGCAGCAGAGAACAGAGTTCCATTTCTGCCTCTGTCATTAACTGGGCCATCTTAAGGGTGTCTTTTCCAATCTCTAGGCCTTAATTCTTCCACCTGTAAAACAAAGGCCACAGCTTAGTGGTTAAACAAGCACACAGGTGTGGAGCAGCCAGCCTGGTTCAAATCCCTGCTCTGCCACTCACTGGCCATGTGACCTTGGACAAATTGCTTGGTTTTTCTGTGCCTCGGTTTCTAATCTCTAAAACAGAGGTCATAATAGTATCTGCTTCATGGGATTGTGGTGAGTGTGCAAGAAGTTAATATGGATACAGCTTTTAGGAGGGTATCTAGTATAAATACATTCCTATTATTATTATTATTATTCTGAGTAAAAACTTCTAAAATTCTATTAATTTCAAATAAACATATATGAAACAACACAGAATTTAAAGCTGAATGCCACCATATTGAATTTTCTCTACCTTTTGCCTTTGTGAGTGTGAGTGTATGTCTGAGTTAACAGGTAGAGACATGAGTAGGTGATGGTGATAATTAGATGTCAGGTTACACCCTCACCTGTGTGTGTGTGACATACAGAACTTCCTGATATGACAAAAAGACCAAATACTTAAACATTTTATATATTACATGTTTATAAACCAACCAAATTGAAGCCCATTCATTAGAAGCCGAAAATTGTTTGGGTAGAATATAAACAGTGATGGGAAATTTTGGCTTCAGACATCCCCTGGAGGCCATCATTTAGGCACAGCAGGGACAATAAAGATGACCATGAGAATAACAGGAATAGCACAACAGAACATTGCAACCACCGCCCAAAATTTTAGACCTAAAGGATTCAATTCATCAAGACACAGGATGTATGTGTATGTGTGTGTAATAGAGGGATTGGAAAGGTGAAGGCTGACAATGGGTTTTATTCATCTCTGTGCAGTGCTCGCTTAGAACAGGCCCTCACAGGCTCTTCTCTAAATGAAAAAAGCAGAAAGTATGGTGGATGAAGGGTTACTGAGCTGCGAAAATCCAGGGACTCTAGGCTGGCTTTGTCCAAGAGAAGTATAACATGGGTCGCATCTGTGATTTCCAATTTTCTAGTAGCCACAGGTTAAAAGGAAAAAGGAAACATGTAAAATTTACTGTAGTTAATCAAATATGTTGAAAATATCATTTCAAAATGCAATCAATGTAAAAAATTATTACCTAGCTATTTTACTTTCTTTTGTCCATATTAAGTCTTTGAAAGCCAGGATGGATGTTATCGCAAGAGCACATCTCACTTTGAACTAGCCTGATTTCCAGTGCTCAATAGCTCCACGTGGCCAGTGGCTCCCATACTGGATGGCAAAGACCCAAACCCTTGGGAGTTCTATCTGCTCAATCAGCTAAAACATGTCTTGCTTCCTGGACGTTCAGAGTAGAAGGGGGAAAAGAGGGAAATCATTCTTCTTAGGACTCAGGCAGGGGATGATGGAGTTCCCCGCCCCCCTGGCCCTGGCCTCCTCCATGCACCTGAAATTTGCATCAGTGTACTCTTGATTTTCACAGAGATCCCAGTCTTCCTCTCAACCCTTCCCTAGAATCTGTGACTCCCAGACGTGCTGACTTTTGCTAAGACGTGACTATAAAGTGTGTGCACCAGTGAATGGGCCTGTCCATGCCGCCTGCAGCAGCCCTGCACATGGCTCTGGGACTCTCTCCTCACTTCCCTATTTACTGAAAACATGCTCCATGGTGGGGGAAAAATGGAGTCAAGGGTGAAGCCAACTTCTGGTTCTGGCAATGAAAGTTAAATGTACGTTTTGCATTCATAGCAAATTCTTTGTGCAAAGATGGCAGTTTTACAGGAAAAAACTCATGTTGTAAGAATGTTTATAGATATAGGGATTGAAGAAGGTGGCTGTTGTGTGCTCAGGATGCTAAGGCTCTGCCCTACATAGCTAGTTGCATGGCAGGGAAATCATTTCTTGCATTCTGCAGTGAACATTGTGCCTGGTTGCCCAGAGTACATCTTCCCTTCTTTAGTAAAAGTCCCTTCATTTTTCCTTCAGCACCAACCCTACCCCACTGCAACACAAGCTTGACCATTATTTTCTCACTCCTGGGACTCTACATTTTTAGGGGAGTGATGTAAGAATGGGGAACAACTGCAGACATTTCACTGTCAGGAGAGCACTCCCTCTGCTCCCTGCTTTTCTCCCATCATGAGGCCCAGTTGCCCAGCTTTCTCTTCTATTCTCTGAGCAATTCCATACCTTCCAATTGATTCCATGTTCCCCTCTGTTAAGTTAGCTGGAAGTTTCTGTTGTCCTCAGCCAAATGCAAATGGATGCACCATTTGAGCAGCAGAGGGGTTGTGAGTTGGTTGCTAATCTGCTGGAAGGGAGCAAATAGAAAGGGAAAAAGGGAAAAATTAGGGGATTAAGCCAGAGGTTCCCTTTCTAGCCTCCTGGGTGGCAAGGTGCGAGAGGAGAGGCCTCACCATGTGCACCACTTTTTCTAACCTCTTCTCTCACTTCCTATGCTATCCTTGGGAAGTACAGTGGGTCCTCATGTTCCAAAGTGATGTGGCCCATTCCTGGTTCAGAGGTGGCAGAAGGAGAGTATTTATCCATACTCTGTGATGCTGCTGCCTTCTATTTCCAGGAGAGAAGTCAGAGGGATGGTTGCCCCTGGGATATATCTCTTTAATCTCATCTTTTAAAATCTTAGGGCATTTTTTTTTTTTTAAGTATTAGAAAAAGTCTTAGAGCCCCAGAGAGGGATGATGAATTGCCAAGGAAGTTTGGGCAGAGCCCAGCTAGGGCCTGCTCTTTGGGCTTGAGTCCAGCATTCTGTGTCCCTTTGCCACTCACAGTGTGGTCTCTGGAGCAGCAGCATCAGTGCCACCTAGGAGCTCTTAGAAACGCAGAATCTTGGGCCCACCAAGACCTACAGAATCAGAATCTGTATGTCATCAGATTGATTCCAGGTGATTCTATGCATATGAACGTTTCAGAAGGATTGTTTTATACTTCGCATGATACTCTTCTCCTATGTTCCTGAAGCAAAGAGTAAGTCAATAAGTCAAGGTCCCGTTTCTAGTTCTGTTGAGGAGCTCTCCCTTCTTGAGAGCTTCCATTTGAGGCACTTTTGAGAATGATCCATGCAAATTGTGAAATTCAAGTTCTTTATGTCTTTTCAATAGAAACCACCTGTGTGTTAGACCCGAGGACTTCATAGCTAACTAATTAGAGACACGTGCCTGCTATTAATGGGAAAAATAAACACAACTCTATTCAGTGAGTTTATTAATCCACTTGGGCCCTTTTCACTGACACCCTTGCTCAGATTTTATTTTTTTACAACATATTAGGTTAAGAGGTGGAGCCAGTGATGTGTTTCCCAAGAAACAGTGGGAATATGTCCTGATGTGATCCATCTGCCCCTCACTCATGGACAGCCTGGCCCCTGCTCCCAGGAGTTTACAGTCTAGTTGGAGAGATAAGATCATCCTCAATTTCTACATTTTATGAGAGAGCAAAACAAGCCACAGGGAGGTGTATGAGCTGTGATGAAAACATACAGTGAATGTTTAAATAAAAAAATTTCATTACAGTAAAAGACACATTGCCATTAATCCCAATCAAAATACTCCCCCTTGCTTCAAACACACTTATCCCATTGTTTTTTCCACTTTCTGAAGCAGTTCTGTTAGTCCTCTTTCGTGAGTGTCTTTAGTTGCGCTGTCCAGGCTGCCTCAATGTCCTGAATCTATTCAAAACGTTTACCTTTCATGGTCATCTTGACTTTGGGGAAGAGCCAGAAGTCGCATGGTGCCAGATTCAGTGAATAAGATGATGAAGACATACTGTAATGTGTTTATTTGACAGAAATTGCTGTGCCAGAAGTGATGTGTGACATGGAACATTGTCATGATGGAGGATGAAACTGTTTTCCCATTTCTCATGCATTGTTTGTGATCCATGATTTCCGGCACACTTTAAAACACACTTTCTCTCAATCATAGCTCACACCCAACTGACTGCACCAAAAAAGTTGCAACTTGTCACCCACTGTTACTAAAGTTCAACACACCATGTCCCATGTTGAAGATCCCTGCCTTTCTATTGGATAGCACTCGGCAGCAGTATTCATTTTACTTTTTTTTTTTTTTAATTTTATTTTATTAGTTTTCGGTGTACAACACAATGCAATAGTTATACTCTTTACCCCCCAAAGTGAAAACCCCCCTCTCCCAGTTCGCCACCCCACTCCCCCCCCCATATCATATATATCCATCACAACTCCCCTGACTCGCCTCCACAGCATACTCCACATCCCGTGACCACCCACATATTCAGTTGCAGTTGGCATACAATACTATACAACATCAGCTTCAGGTGTACAGTGCAGTGATCAAGCCTCTACTCCATCCATGAAATGATCTCCCTTACAAGACATGTGACTATCTGACATGCCACAAAATTTTTACAACATTATTATATTCCCCGAACTTTGTTTCATATCCCTGTGGCAATACTGTAGTTGTCTATTTATGCTGTCTAATCCCGTCCCCGTCCCCCTATCCCCCCCCCCCTCCCAACTAGCAACCCTCAGTTTTTCCTCTACATATATGAGTCTGTTTACTTTGATCGTTCACTCAGTTCTTCAGACTCCACACACAAGTGAGATCACATGGTACCTGTCCTTCTCCGACTGATTTATTTCTCACAACATAATAGTCTCTTCACAACATTATCAATTACATTCCCAGAACTGCCCCCATAACCCTGCGGCAACATTGTAGTCCCACATACACTGTCCAAAACCTTCCCCCTCTCCCTCTTCCCCACTCCCTCCCAACCAGCAACCATCAGTTTTTCCTTTATATCTACTTGATATGACATCAATCTTCTTAAATTGTCTCTCTGGGTTAGCTTGTTTACCCCTTTCTTTTGTTTAAAAAAGCCCTTTTAACATTTTTTGCAATGCTGGCTTGGTGGTAATGAATTCCTTAAGCTTATTCTTTTCTGAGAAGCTCTTTATTTCTCCTTCAATTTTAAGTGATAGCCGTGCTGGATAGAGCAATCTTGGTTGTAGGCCTTTATTTTGTGTCACTTTGAGTATCTCCTGCCACTTCCTTCTGGCCTGCAGAGTTTCTGTAGACAAGTCAGCTGTTAGTCTAACAGGAGTTCCTTTGTATGTAACCTGCTGTCTTTCTCTTGCAGCCTCTAAGATTCTGTCTCTGTCTTTAACCTTTGCCATTTTGACTATGATGTGTCTTGGTGTGGACCTGTTTAGGTTCAGCTTGTTTGGAACCCTCTGCACTTCCTGGGCATGTATGTTGATTTCCTTCACCAGGGCAGGGAAGTTTTCAGTCATTATTTTTTCAAATACCTTTTCAACCCCTTGCTTCTTCTCTTCTCCTTCTGGTATCCCTATGATTCGAAGGTGGTTGCGCTTCACCTTGTCCCATAGGGCTCTTAAACTATTTTCATTGTTTTTTATTCTTTGGTCTTTTTGCTGTGCCAACTGGGTGAGTTCTGCTATTTTATCTTCCAAATCGCTGATCCGCTCCTCTGCTTCATCTACTCTACTGGTGATTCCTTCAAGTGTGTTCTTCATTTCAGTTATTGTATTCTTTAGTTCTAACAGGTTGTTTTTTATGGTTTCCCTATCTTTATGTCCTCGCTAAGTTCCTTAAACATTCTTATCATCAGTGTTCTAAACTGTGTCTCTGAAAGGTTGGATCCCTCTGTTTCATTTGGTTCCATTTCTGGAGGTTTCTTCTGATCTTTTACTTGTGACATGTTTCTTTGTTTCCCCATTCTGGCTGTCGCTCTGGGATTGCTTTGATGTATTACATAGATCACCAGGAGAGCCCTGGCTGGATGATGCAGGCACACAGCTCATGGCCCAACACTCCCAGGAAAACTCCCAGTCTCAGCCTGTCCCAATCAGCCGCTCGCAGATCAGGCTGAGCAGCCCGACAACCAATCACCAGCCTGGCAACTCTGTAAGCAGAGTGTGGAAAGCAGAGACCCAAGGCGGCTTGCGTGCTCCCGCGTCTCAGTGAGCAGCCTGTTGGAGTCGGATCACTCCCACTAGGCGTTTCCCTGGCAACACAGCACAAGCCGAGCGGAAGGTGGGGATCCGAGACAGCTCGCGCACTCCCGGGTCTCAGTGAGCCTCCGTAGGAGCCGGAGGACACCGCCCTATGTTTCCCTGGCAATGCCGTATAAGCCGGGCGGAGGGTGGGGATCCAAGGCCTCAGGCGCACGCGCACGCACGCACGCACGCACGCACGCACGCACGCACGCACGCATGCACTTCGCCAATTCCACCAGACCAATTAGGTCTCGGACCTGATCCTTCGTGGGAGGGCCCAAGCCCAACAAAATGGCGCCCTCCTTACACCACTTGCGTGCAAACTCCGCACCACGGGAACAACAATCCAAAAACCTCCAGCCTTTGCACCAAAGGTGCTCAGCTCAGTCCGTCCCCGCAGGCTCCCGGCTCACACAGCCACTCCCTCCATCAGGAACCAGGTAAGTGCTCACCGGCGAGCAAGCCCGGGTGCTGGCCCCACTGATTCTCCAGCCGCTCTCAGCCTCACCAAGCTGAGGAAAGAGAATCCTCACTAATTTATTGCCAGCTATCTTAGAACTCCTCTTCCCGGCAAAGGAGCTCTGGGCTGGTGAGCTTGGGGTGCGGCCGGAGGGTCTCTCCCCCAACCAGACAAGCTTCCCACGGCTGGGGCTTCCCTCATGGGGCTCGCCCTCTCTCGTCTCCGCCCGTCCTACCAGACCTGACATGGCCTCCTCTTTAAGTTCTTCGTTTAGTGGTTCTGTTCCTCCAGTGTTCCGGGGACCTCCAGGGTTGAATGCTGTATAATTTGGTTGTAATTTTGGTGTGATCCTGGGAGGCAGTTAGCACAGCGTCTGTCTATTGCGCCATTTTACCCCAGGCCTCATTTTACTTTTTGATCGTACCTCATAGGTCCTTCCTGATCTCAGGATCTGGCCTAGGCAAGAGGGTCAGGGCAGAGTGAGAGCCTCTAGGTCACAATGGGAGCTTTCTACCAAACAAGTAGGCAGCACTGGGGGTAAGGCTGTGGACAGACCTGAAGTGGCACTCAGGGTCACGAATCAGGACCAGACAGGGACAATGATACCTAAAAGGCCAGTTTAGAGGGACAGAGGACAGGGCAGCCAACTTAGAGTAATCAGGGTCTGTGATTTACAACATTCGATATTGTTTTCTTAAGTAATTAAAAAAAATTTTTTTTTAATTACAGTTGACATATAATAATATGCTAGTTTCGGGTATACAACATAATGATTAGACATTTATATAACTTACAAAGTGATCACCCCGAGAAATCTAGCATCCATTTGATATTCTTACAAGCTCCCTATTAGGTAGCTATTACAACTGACATTTTAGAGATAATGAAAAAGACAAGGCTCATGAAAGTGGGAAAATTCACCTGAGATCACATGGCTGGTAGAACCAATGCCCAGAGATGCCTCATTCCCTCCTGACTGAGTCCAGCTAGTTACAAAGACAGTGGAGCAGGACCACAGGAGGAGGTGAAAGGGCCCCAGCTACAGGAGAGGAGGTGTGCAAAGGCTTGGAATAAAGCAGGACTGATAGAGTGATCAAGGTCACAATGCAGGAGCAGTGGGCTCTGATGGAATCCAGGCCCTCAGGTTTCCAGATTTTTCCCTGGTATTGTGGTGTGTGGAGAGAATTGTCATCTATACCACTTCTGGGACACGGAGCTATGATGGCAGGAATGGCTGCAGAGCTCAGATCTGGGAGAGATCTCACACTTGGACTAATGAAAGTCTGGGGAGGGAGGCTGGTTTGGGGGCTTCAGAAGTGAGAAAAGGGCTCTCTCAAAGTGAATCAACCTGCTTCCTCAGCCATGCACCTGGTGATGCCTGGTGACTAAGCCTGGTGACTAAGGTCCGGTGCTCCTGGAGGTCAGATGAAGACCTCACCCCTGTTGGCTCTTTCCCCAGAGTGGGCCTGGCAAGTGAGTGAGTGTTGATTGCAGGGCCAGGCTGTGGCTGTCCTCTGGTCTCAAAGGACAGAACCTCTGGGTGACCCCAACAGTCAAGCCCCAGGCCATGTCTGACTTACACCACTACTCCCAAGGCACACAGAGGTCCCTCCCAGCTGTTGTTTCTGGGCCTTCACCTCCTCTGCATAGCCCTGAGCGTTTCTCCAGAGCTTCCTGTTTGCCTGTGGCTGCAGACATGGCCGGTCCCACCCGGGGTCAGTCATCTGGTAAGGCTCAGGCCAAAGGTGGGAGTCAGCTCTGTTGTCCCCATAGCTCCTCGGGTTCTCTCTATCCACACATAGGTGCTTTGGGGACCACTCCTGTTGGACCCCAAGACCAGTGGAGAAGAGCCCTGCATCCAAGTCAGCTCACAAGAAGGTCAAGGTGACCCAGAAAGGCTTGTGGCTAAGATCCTTAAAAAAATTTTTTTTTTTTGATTTTTTTTTTTTTTTTTTTGACTTTCCAAAAAGGCCGAGTAAGTGATGACTTCAGAACATAGCGTTCCAGAGAAAACTGGAAAGAGGAACAAAGTCCCCTTGGTTGGGGAGAAGGAGAAAAAGCACACGGAGGGTAAGATCTGAGCACCACTGCGGTGAAAAGACCCCTGTGTTATCTAGGCAGGTGCGCCTGCCAGGTGGGTACTAGGCTGCAGGAGCTGTCAACAGACAGACAGAATGAGTGTTCCTGGAGGGTAGGGACTAAGTCAACAGCAGTGTTGGAAAATTTACAGCATGTGGGCCTGGAAAATATTCTTACTGCAAAACAGAGTTTTCAGGGCCGGTGCCATTCTTTCCCCAACCTGTGTATGAGGGCAAAGACCGAGTTCACTGGGCAAAGGTCTGGCTGTCTGACTAGCGGTGCGCTGATCATCACATGCCCATTCCCATTGCTAATTAGCTTGTTTCAGTGTTTACAGAGTTGTTAAAATATAACATTGTATTAGACCATTTTGTCTGGGTGTAATGCTGTCCTGCCAATGACTTGAAAATATGCTTTTTAAGCTGAGGGCTCAGGAGCCCTGAAAACTCAGTGTGGGGCCTCTCTACTACTAGTCACATCTGAAGAGACTTTGGTCTGTGACAGCCCATGAGAGAAGACAAACAGGATGCTGAAGGAAAGAAGAAAGTTTGCCTACCAAGTTGTGTTGGTTATCACCTTTGGCTTTTCAGAGCTATTCTCCAACCTTCTGTGCTCCTTGATGCCTCGAGAGGCTGGCCCCTGTGTTTTTGATCACTGGGGATCCCTGACCTACTGGCTTCCAGTTCAGTTTGGCCAATAGAAGCAACAGCAGGAGACTAGAGGGCTGGAGGAGAGAAATGTCAGGGGGTTTCCACTGTGCTTCTGAGGCTCTGGCAGCAGCTGTGATCCTCCCCAGTCCAATCTTTACCAAGAGGTCCACCTGCCCCACCTGTGCCAGACACACAGTTTGGGCTCTCCTGGGGCTCCTGTAACACTATTTTACCCTTTTGCCCCCTCAGACTCACTATTGCTAAGCTCTCGTTGCCTAGCTTCTGTGAATAGTCCATCCTTCAATAAAGTCTCTTCATTTGGTTTCCTGGGGGATCCTGATTGACTTCCCGGTCAAGTTTCTCAAAGGAATATATATTATTCTATATATTCACACTCTCAGCATTATTGTTCTTCTAGTTTGTTCCTGACTCTTGCCTTTTCCCTATGGGAGAGATTATCTTTGTGCATACTGGCAATCCCCAAAGATGGCAGAGAAAAGGGGAAGCAATGAGCGCTGTGCATGAAAGCATTTGAAGGCTCCTGGCACACAGCCCCCAAGGAGTGGCAGGGACAAAGGTAGGGAAAGGAGGGTAGGAAGAAATGCAGGAAATCATAAAAACAAGCATAGAGACACAAAGATGTGCTCCCCAGATGGTGGCAAGTGCAGTCCAGCAAACAGCCTCCAGCTGACTCTAACTTTGGGGTCTGCCTCAGCACAGAAATTCCTTGACCAAGGTGATCCCTTATCAAAGCAGCCTGACTGGGCTATTTTGGCTCCGTGCTGGAATGTTCAACTCCTTCTACTGTATAATCCTGCTCCCCGCCCTCTTTCCTTCACAAGTACTGGTCTCTAAAAAACATCTTATAAACATTCTTGCACCCAAACTCCATCTTAGTCTATGCTTCCTGGGTAAGTTAGACGAATCTGTAGCCAGAGCAGCAAACATTGATTTGGTGTGTGGCAAGGGCTTTCTTTACACGGAAGCAGAGGAGCTCCCAGAGGGCACGAGAATGCGAGAGTAGCCATTTCTGAAAAAGGATTCCAGATCATAAAGAGCTTTGTGCAGTCATGTAATGGACAAACGCATGGAGGATTATTCTCAGTTTGGTTAGAAACATTGGAACCAACACTAGTAGGTGATAAAATAGGCATAACCAATGGAGGATGAGGGTCATGGAGTATTTCCATTTTACAAAATAGGCGCTGAAAATATTAAGAAAATACAAGTTTGCTCCAGTGTCTGTGTGCTTGATGCTAAGGGGAGATGTTCAGATGAATCTGAAAGAGGAAAAGAAAGGGCCCCGGAGTGGAGATAGGACAAAGCGCCAGGAAAGCAACTGAAATAGCTTCACTCCAGAACAAGGGAGATGACCTGGATTTTTCTCATCCTTTTGCTGCACATTGCTTGTTAACAGTCTTCCCTGATACCTATGCACCTCCCCACGGGGCTCAAACTCAATCCATGAAGTTCCCCTTCCCTCACTTTGGTCATTTGGTTCTATGTCACAAACCCCCACTGTTGGAAAATGGAAATTTCATGTCTCACCTCATGCTCTTCTCATTCTTTCCTGCGTATATCCTTTCCTGGTTGTGAGCAACCAAGTGGGTGGCTTGGTTTAAATGAGTCTTAATTCCACCCTGTACCACCCTGGTAGTGCCTCTGAGGCAACAGGAAACATTCATTAAGAAAACTATTACCCTCTCTGCGTGGGTAGATGCTGAGAAGAGGTGTCAGATCCTTGGCTGGACCATATCAGAACCGAGGGTCAAGGTAAAGAGAAAATACAGCTAAGGACAGGTTTTCCCTGCCAATGATCAATAAGGTCCACCCAGATTGAGGTAATTTTTACTTTCAGACACTCTTGACTAAGGTTAACTTATGACAGAATCACACCAGTCACACCATCTGGCTTGGATTGAACTTGTCAGGCTATATATCCCTGCCTCCAGCCTTGTCCAGCTCAAACCCAACATAACCACTCTTACCATTAATAGTATCAAATCCCATCTCTTAATTATTAAGTCTGCTAAAACTGCCCAAAAGAAACACGTCTTGAGTGTTTTCAACCCCTGGGACATGCCTTGAGTTTTAGTTTAACACATGGTTTGGTGTCTCCTTATGCTATAAGCCCCTTGAAACAGCTTGTATCCTTTGGCTCATCAACACTGATAAATACATTTCTCCCTTTTTATCTTCTTGCCCTTTCCATGTTGGGGAGAGAGACAGCACATTGAGACCAAGACCCAAATATGGTGATGGTGCATGGCCAGAGTTGGGGCACATGGGGAGAAGGGAATCAGGGCAAATCACTTTGATATTTTCCAAGTTATGTCTAATGGTTTCATACTGGCCAATGCTTCCAAGTCTGCCTAGCTCAGGAACCCCTTTTTCAACCCAAATATCAGATTAAACATACTTTTTTCAGTTTTCAAAATTTTATTGAGACATTGGGGAGAAACAGCCAACATATACATTCGGCATTTTACCCACACAATAGGCTCTTCTCTGGCTTTGATCTAACTTCAGGTCTCCTTGGTAGCCTCCCTTCTGCTGTCCTCTCCTTGCTGCCTGGTGTCATATGAAGTCCACCAGGCCAGAGCCCGCTGATGGGGTCACACGTGGGAGCGGTAATTGCGATTTGCTGTGAAAGAAGGACATGGTTGCCACAGGGACACCAGTTAGAACATACCCATTCATACTCTTCCTGCCCAAACAGTAACTAAATTGAAATGAGATTCTCAAGCTGAGTTTTCAGGGTCCTAGGAGACCTAACTTACAAGGGGGAAAGCACTAGGGCAACCAGTTCCCATATGTCTGACTGTTCTACTCATCCCTCACTCACCATCATCGCCCCGTTTTCTCCCCTTCTGGCTGCCCTTGCGGTATTTTCTTTTGCTGCTACTTTTCTTGACTCCCTTGTAAGGAGATCGGCTCTTGCCCCTCCTTATGCCACGACGCTTTAACTTGCGGTTGGTCGACATTGCAATTTCTGCAAAAATGAGGGGCTTTGCAGGGCCCGGAGGCTGCGAGTCTGGGTATTTAAGGCCTTAGCCATTGTGACTGTGAAGGGGCGTGGCTTACCAGGTAGGTGGGGTTCCATTATGCTGTCACTAGCTTTTGTTACACTTTGGTCATATGCAAAATAAGGAGGCCCCTCTAGTGCAGCTCAAGGCTACCCTCAATTTTGAGGTAATTTTTATGTTAAATGAGGCTTTTCAGACAGGTGTTACTGAGCAACTCAATTTCAGTCCCGTGTTGGGCTTCTGGGGAGTAAAAGAACCATTAGTATAGGTCTCTCCTGCCTGTAGAAAATTTAATGGTTGTTGAGCACCTGTTTATACATGTGTGTTTAAGTCTCTCTACAGTACTGGGAGATAGCAAATGTGTTTCTATAGGGGCTGGACTCTAAGAAATCCAGTTCAATGTAATCAAAACATAAACATTCCTTCTCTTTCACCTAAATCAGGATTGCTCAGCATCAGCTCTGCTGACATTATGGGCTGGGTAATTTTGTGGAACTGTCCTGTGCATTGTAGGATGTTTGGCAGCATCCCTGGACTCTTTCCATTAGACGTCAGTAGAATCCCCACAGCTGTGACAACCAAAGATATTTCCAAACATTACCTTGTGGGGAGGAGCAAAATCACCCCTGGCTGAGAACCATTGGCTCGACCATCTAAAAAAATTCAGTTAGCAAATATTTATTGTCACATAGTATGTGCCATACAATTGGGTGATAAGAAAATAGTAGACAAAAGCAGATGTAGACTCTTGGGTTCCTGGGGATTTCAACCCAGTGGAAAAGAAAGTCATTCATCTGAGATCTACACAAATCAGTGAATAATTACTTCTCGACATGGTGCAGAATGAGGTTGTAGAGAGAGAGACAAACCAGGCCAGATTTAAGTACATTGAGAAGACATGGAAAAATATTTAAGAAGACATGATGAGATTAGAGGCTGCTGGGTGAGGGATGAATTAATGGAGAAGCAAGCGAATAAAAGGAGAGGCTATTGTCAATAGTAGATGTTAAGGAGAGAGAAATATTTGATAGTGACTTAGGCCCAGCTAGGGAGGGCGTTGATTTGGATGAAGATATAGACATAGGAGATAAAGACTTGGTGATGGATTGGATCTGGCTGGTGAGAGCAGGGGGTATCAAGGGTGTGGCTTTTGTTTCTGTCTAATGCAGCTATCTGGATACTGGTGCCAGTCACTGAGATAAAAGCCAAGCATAAGGACAGTGATGATCATGCATTTTAGCCTAAGACATATTGGGTTTGAGGTGTCCTTGAAATTTCCAAATAAAGATACTGAATGGTTGTTGGGTATATGGGTCTAGAGCTCAGAGTAGAGCCTCAGCTGGGGATATCCACCATTCCCAACTTACCTCATAGTGGACTCATCATCCAATCTTTTCTTCTTCCTCCTTTATCTCTTGTATTGAGTCCTTTTGAAAAAGAATTTCAATGGAACTTCAGAACTATGTCTTCTTTCTCTCCCCTGGGTCATTCTCTCCTCGCTGCCCCCTTAACTATTAACCAATGCATCTTGTATGCAGTAGGCTCTTAGCAAAAAATTCGTTGAATAAAAGAGAGAATGTGGTTCAAGCCCCACCCACTCCCTGTATTTCTGATGTTTATAGATGAGATGACAAATCATGTTTTGAAATCCAGATTCCTTGAAGAGCCATCATAAGTGACACTTTCCACTTTCCTGTTTCCAGGCAGGTGTCTCTGGAGACACTTTTTTTTTTTTTTTTGAGGGCAGTGTCATTGACCCTCATATGTGGGACCGGGGCCGCTGGTTTCCTAAGCCAGCACTTAACCACCATGCCACTCGGCTGGCCCTTGGAGACCTTTTGTTAGAGACTTTTTTCACCCAAAGAGGTAAGAGCTATATGAAACAGGCTGCTGCCTTGCCTCTTGGTATCTTAGGAACTTTTCTGTCTACTCCAGGCTAGTTGTTCCTCCTACCAGCAAGTTTCATGAAAGCAGGAATTTAAAAATGGTATTCACTGCGTATATTCCCAGGGCATTGAACAGTCCTGTCACAGAGTAGGAGGCCAGTGAAGATTTATGGAATATTTATTGCATAAATAAAAAAATTCTCATATGTTTTGGACTGTCCTAGTCCTCCTCATTTTGCACCACTTCCCCAAGGAAGACTTTCTGACTTTTCAAGTTTTCATTGTCCTTTGAAATTTCTCCAAAGTCCATGGTCCTATAACATTGTCCTCAAAGTCTGGACAACCAATTCTAGTGTAAAACCGTGTTTTGTTCCCACATGCCATGTGAGTCTTATTTCAACAGGAGACAGTGTAACTTGATTTTGGTCTTGACTGGCCACAAACATCACTTTTCTGGCCTTCAGCTCTCTTATTTTGTAAATAAACTGGTTGGGTTGGGTAACCTCTGAGATTATATGAGTTATGGCTGGCTTTTTGTAGTTAGGGGTTGTATTTTTTTTATTTCTACTGCATTTCTCACAGGTATTGACATGGTTCACAGTAGGTGGTTAATAAATATTTGTTCATTCTAGCTACTTTGGTGTTACGAGGACAAACAGTACAACACTGAGTGACACAGTATACCAAGTGGATGCGTTTCTAGACGGGGAGGGGAAAAAAAGACATTGTCTCCATTGCAGACCCACTGGCTCTCTGTTGCTGACCTCTCATGCCTGACTCCGTTGACTCTGCTGGCCTCTTTCGTTTGAGAGGCATTTGATGGATGGTCCTGAAACTGGGTAATATTTCTCTCTCCCAGTCCTTCCCATCCTCAAAAAACCCACTCTGCCAAGGGGAAGTTCAGATCACAGGGACGAAGACAGCCAGACTTGCGAAGTGATGAAGAGACAAGCAGAAAAGCCCCTTTCCATGGGGTTAAGGAATCGTTCTGGTTTCAGACACCCATGCTGAGAAACTCCAGCAGCAAAAAGCCCAGTGTTGGGGGAGGCAATTTGGAGGCCAGTTGAAGGTGGGGCTGTGGAGTGTTTGGGTTGGCTTCTGTGTCAGACCTTCTGGAATGAGGACAGAGCAGGGCTGAGTATTGGGTACCTCTGTCTCTGTTTCTCTTTCCATTTCTGCCCCAGTGTTACTTGAGCCAATGGCAATTTAGATAGAGCACAATAAGTTCACTCCAGAACCTCACTGGGCCCAGAGCTGGCCTTTGCTCGAGAACCTTCTGTTAATCCAGTCTGCTCACTGTCTCCTCACTTTTTCTGCTCTCTGTTTTTCATTTTTCTTTTCAGATGAAGAAACTGAGGTACAGACTGGCTATAACCAGTCTGGCTACTTCAAATAACCCAGCACAGGTGTAAAAGAAACACCCAATAAACCTATTTCCACCATACTTTGGCTTTCTATTGGGTCTTAGCTTTTGTTTCTCTTGATGCAAGAAAATTGATATTTTCTGATAGCTATTGGGACATGGAGAGAGAACTGAATCCCTGGCCTCTTTAGAGGATGGCCTATCAGCTTCTTCTTTGGGGCTGAGTGTTATCTTGCCTAGACAGAATGGTGTCTTAATCTCCTAGAAGGATGGCCGAAGTGGCACTTCAGGGAAGGGCTTGGAGACCATTGTTACCTCTGGTGGCTTTCACAGGTTAGAAAGGGATGGACTTTGGGAATCACTGTTTTGGATCTCTAGTTGGGTCCCATCTCACCTCTTTGATTCAAAATCACTCTGTTAATTTTGCTGGGGAGTCCAGTGAATGTCTTCTTCCTAGGGCTGGACATAGCAGGCTGGGAATGGGAGCTCATTAAGAGTGAACATGGAAAAGTTGCTGACAATCCTTACATATGTAGATGACTCAGTCTGAATCCTTCTCTGAAACCTAAGTCTCTCCAGATGTTGACCTCAGCTGGGAAATGGGGACCTTCTCCCCTGTTCACGTGCATGCCCTGTCTTCTGTGCTCTTGCTGCTGCTGCTGCTATTCAGGCAGAGGAAGGGGGTTCGGGCAGGCTAGAGGAAGAGAATGCTGCTTAGAGAGGGGTCTCCCCAAGAGGCAGAGTTCTCTAAGCTCAGGGCTCATCTGGTGTCTCCAGTAGGAAATAAAGATAAGCCAGAGCCTAAGGCCAAAGGGTGGTTTGCAGAGAAAAAGGAAGACGGCATGTTAACTCAATTTGTCTCTTCCTATCCAGTTCTGGGAACCAAGGGAGCATCTCGGTTCTGAGAACAGCCTGAGTTCTGTCTGAAGATTTGTTGGAGTTCTTTCCCATTTCCCTCCAGGCTTCTTTCCCATCCTTTCTGACTGCATTCCCCAACGGTCTTTCCATAAGCGATTCCTGTTTTCCAAGGAGAGAGAGACTGGGATACTAAAAAGTGGGAGACTCATTACAAGAGCTGTGGTGGCCCTGGGAGGTTCTTCCTGGACACCCTCCTTTGAGAGGTCATGAGGCTTGTCTAAGGGCTGCACCCAGGCAGCTTGAGAGCCATGACATCAACAGGATTGTTGATTCCCAAGCCGGAGACTGCCCAGCACTCCATACTACCTTTCGTACTTGACTTAAAAATAGATCTGACCTTGACTCTCCACTCGATTTGCCTTTTCTCTCTTACATGTGCTACTAGAATCAGAGGGAAGGAATCTAAACTAAAGGGAGAGGGAGAACTGGGGAAAACTGGCATGTTCTTAGAGGCAGGGCATGAACTTGGAGGTCCTCTGGGTCACTTTAAAATTCTCCTTTGGAGAGAATTCAAGCTTCCATTAGTTTGGTTTGTTGTTGTTATTTTTGGACTTATGAAAAACTACTTGACTATTTCCATTTCTTTTGTCACCACTAACAATAAGGCCACATGGTACAGGAGGATACAAAGAAAACCCACATTTCATGCTTCAGAGGGATCCAAATAATGTTCCCACATTAACCACTCTCCTGACCCCACTGACCTTAATCCGCACCTATAACACAGCAAAGAAGAAGCTGTCCCTTCCCCACATGCACTGGGAATAGAGTGCCCTTCAGCTATAAGACAAAAAAGAAGGCTGCATCTTAGGGTATTAGAAAGGGGGTGTTATGGTATGAAAATATCACACATAGTCAATCGTTTGGCCTCATATGATCTCTAGGAAAAATGTGCTTTAATCCACCTACCAACTGGAATATGGACCTTTGAGTTGTGAGGGTTGCTAGAGAACAATTTCATAATAAATAGGTCTAGCAATGATGGGTAACTTGGCCAAAGTCACAAATTATAGGCAGAGTTGGATCTCAAGCCCAGACCTTCTAATCCCTAGTTCAGTCTCCTTGTCACTGTGCCACAAAGTACTACTGCTGAGATATCTGGCCTCTTTTTTTCTGTGTTGTTTTCTCTGCTTCTCTCTTCTTCCTTGATGCTCTGAAAGCCACATGCCAGGGACCCTTTCCCACTTAAAATCATCCCTCCCACCAATAGCTGTCATGTCATTGAGATTAAGGACACCTAGCCCTGTGAAAGGGGGATGAGTGGCCACCTAAAAAGGAAAAGGACCAGAGAGCCAGACTGAAGTTGCCACATATGAAGGTCAGTCCCTCTATAATTTATACTTTCTAAGCACTGTGACCAATATGCTGGGAGGGTACACTGGCCAGGGGAGACACTCAATATTTCTGGATTGTTTTCAACATAAGTGTCTGTTATAACTCTACTGGTCAAAGTTGGGTCAAGAGAGAACCGCGCAATTCAGTCATATCTCTTTGACTTGACTTGAAACACTACTTCCTAGTCTTAGGGGTGATCAATGGAGAGTGAAAAAATAGAGGAGCCAGGCTGGGAGCATATTTCAATTTGCCTCTTGATGATCATGGAGAAGGGAAGTGACAAAGAAGGCTTGCCTTACACTATCACTGCCTATTTGGTTTCACCATTTTTTCCTAGGTTAGCATCCTCATATTTGGAAAAGTAGGTTTAGTTGTACTTATACTAAAGAAAAGGAACAAAGGAACTCCTTCACCACTCTTTCTAGTCCTGGAATTCTGTAATCCAAAGCACAAAGTTTCAGTGATACTTTGCCCTTCACACACCCTATGCTGAGACAGCAGGGATGATTTGCCTAATGAAATCTTCAAAGCACTGCCTTCATTTTCAGTAAGGACCAAAGAAAGACCCAGATGCTTTGAGTGTTGCAGTTATCAGATTTTATTGGTCAAGAAATTCCCAAAGCCGAGCAGTCTTATTGTTGTTCTTGGAGGGAAGATGGAAGATAATGCTGCCAAAATGCTTTGGAGTTCTGGTGAGGACACTGTCACCAGACAGAAATCTTTGTTTCCTCACTGTCCTGCAACAGAGTGGCACTGTCTTTATGCAAAGACAAAATGGAGGTTATAAAGTTCCCTGGTTAGGGTGGGAGAATCTCGGAAGGTTCTTCAGGTGGACAGACAAGGCTAACTTGACATTTTCCACTTTTTCTCTTATGATTTTGTTACCCTTTTATTGTGGTTTGGCCTGGTTTACTTGGAATTTCCTGCCACACCTGCTCCAGAAAGATCATGTATCCTAGAACCAGCTGTATTATGTATAGGTCCTAGCATAGGATGAATATGCCAGCCTCTTATTAAAATAATATTTTCAAGGTGGCGACTGCAGAGCATACACCAAGCCTGAAGTCCCCTGAGCACAGGGCCTTTTGTGACTGCACAAATCCTGTGTCTATGAAGTGCACCCTGCCCCTCCTGACTTAAGGCACTTCTTATGGAGAATATGTAGTTAATGATATTGAAAGATCCATATCTCACTCATCCTGACTGTGCAGAAGAGCTGGTCAATGTATCATTCATTATGGGGCTTGATGAGTACTTGCCAATGGCTTCCTTCTCACTGAGGCCATGCCATGTGCCTGAGAATGAGTGAAGCCTCTTCAGCAATAGCTCCATCACCTCGTCTCCTCTCCCATTCTCATGCACATTCTCCAACTATTCCCTACACTCCTGCTCTACGACCTCAGGACCACACATTCAAGAGCCTTGCCATTGCTGTCCTCTTCTCCCTCCTCCCCCATGCCCTTCTGGGGGTTGTTTTCTTCTGTGCTCCCACAGGAAGTCCTCTGAGTCATAGGGGATGTTCAACACTGATGCCATCTAGGTAGTTACACTTAGTCATGGTAGATGTTAGAAGCTTGATGTGGGCTTTCCAGTCATTCACCTGAAGATGGCATTCTTTCTGAGCCTTTAGATGGGGAGCGGGGGCACCTGTAATGAACCTAGGCCACTGTGACTTAGACGTTACCATTTTGGGATGTCACAAAGTCCGTATGAGGTCAGCAACGGAATCTACAAGACAAGGGCTGAATGGTGGCACGCAATGATTTCCATCAGCATTTAGTCAGACTGATTTCCTGGATCTAAGCCTAACCTATTAAACTTGGACAAATCATTTTATTTCTCCCAGTCTTAAAAAATCTTCTTTTAGTTAAAGCCAGGAAGACATGAACTTGGCGTTCGTATTATTTTACTAATGAAGAAACTAAATGCCCAGTTGGTGATTACTTCCTCACAGGCTTTGGAAATTTACTCAAGGACACAAAAGAGCTGGGATAGAAATCTGAATTTACTAAATTTTAGTGCTTGTGCACAGTGTCTCCAGATGCATTTGCTGCCATGGAAGTCAGGGAGATGGAGATGATTAGTCACCTAGGAGGTGACATCTTTTACTTACTGTTTACCATGAGAGAGATGTAAACAAATAACTCAAATGTTAAAGCCCAGAGGAGGCTGATTCAAGTCAGTGATAGAGATGGAGAAGAAGGGCTGGATTATAAAGTATTGAGGTGATTGATAAGATGGAGGGCTATGAAGGGAAAGTTTGAAATCTAGACTTGTGCCCTGAGTGAATGACTGGTTGGTGGATAAAAGAGCAGGAACTGTATTTGGACAGAAAATACTGATTTTAGTTTTGTACAAACTGAGATGTCTATTGGTGAGATCCAATATCCATTGAGATGCCCAGGGGACACATTGGATATAGGTTAACTGTAGCTCAGAAGATTAATTGGGGCTGGTGATATAGATTCAGGCATTAGCCAAGTAGAGTTTTGTGTAGTTGAATCTACAGGAGTAGATTTTCCATTCCCTCTAATGGAGATTGAGAAAGCAGAAAAAAACTCAGGAAAAGTGAGATGGCAAAATAATAGTAAGGAGTTCAAAGATGGAAGTTGCCAAACTTGGGGTAGTCATAACACTAATTGGGGGACCTACAGAATGTCAGGGACCGTGCAGAGCACTTGAAGAGCCTAATTGCACTTTTCAGTCCTTACCTTATTTGACCCAGTAAAACATTTGACAATTCAGTTCATATAGAGACAGACTAGAGAGGGTGTGGGTAGAAGAGAGACAGGCGGCAAGGAAGTGGATGATGCAGGTGGTTTTGGGCAGAGGAAGGTAAGCCTCTCTCTAGCAATCACCCTTTCCAAGCTTCTCAAAAGAGGAGCTGAATAATCAGCCACTATTGCTCTGCCATAAAAAATGACAGGCCCTCTCTCTGCTCTGCCAGCCTCAATTTATCCATATGTCCTTCACTCCTACTTGACTTTAACTTCCTTTTTCAGCTATATATTAATTCGCAGTTTGGGATGGACTTCCAATCTTGACTGATCCTTGTTATTTTATCTTTCAGGCACCTTACACTCTGGAAGTACAGAGAAGATAATAGCTTGTGCCTGGACCAGTGCCAGGAATATGGTAAGTACTTTAGCAATATTAACTCATTTATTTAATCCTTACATAAACCCTATGAGGTGGGTACTATTATTGCTTTATTCCAAGATCAACATCATTAAGTAACTTGCCCAAGGTCCCACAAGTAAACAAAATATCTGGAGGTATTTTTACATAAGAAACTGAAATAACTTCTCATATAAGATTGTTTCTTATCGATTTTACATTCTCTTTTTAAGCAAATGACACTAAGATTAGCACACAAGAGGTTCGCAATAAATACTTGCCAATTAAGAGGTGGATCCTTATTATTTATCAAAGTGAAGTTCTTAAATGAAGATACGTTTACAAAGTGAGGATTTACGCAGAGTGTTGTTGTGCGTGTGTGTGTGTGTGGGGGGAGGGAATCCATGTTAATATGTACCTAGGCTGGTGAGTTCTCAGGCATATTTTAGCTATGATTAAGGATCCCATGGAAACATACTCATCACTTCCTTTTGGCCTCATGCATGCATAAGAAAGAGTGCAAAAAACACGAAGGGCCAGAGATGAGATTGGGGAGATAGCAGCAGATCCTCAAATTTGTATGAATAAGTCGATTGCTCTGTCAAGCCATCTCTAGGATGTAAGGTCATGATCATAGACTTCAGTCCTTTTAGCTTAAAGATCTGAGTGCTCTAGGTGTGGAAATAACCTGATTGTTAGTAGCTTTTGACAAGAAAAAGAGGGCATAGAATAAATTAAACTCAGCTTTGTAGATGTGTACATAGATAGTTAAAATACAACTCTGCCTTCCTCTCTTTCTTCTTCTCTCCTTCTCCCCAACTTTTGTTGTCCTTCCCAGAACTAAAACCTTAGGTCTTATGTTAAAAGAAGACATGTAGTACTGTAGAATTCAGTCTGTAAAAGTCTGCAAGAGGCAGGAAGTTAGGGGAATTGTGGGAGATGCTTGGATTATCATCCCCCCTCTCTCGGTGTGAGTTTGGCCCTCTTGGAGGAGATGAACCATTACAGCTTTTGTTGAGGAAGTGTGCTTGAAACCACGCTTTAAGGGAAGAGAGATGATTTCTCTCTTGGGGCCCTCCCTGCCAGCATCTGTCTTCTCAGACATTCAGGTGTGTTTTTTGGACACTTCCTTCCCCTTTCTCGTCCTTGTTGAGTTTTCTTTCATGATGGCCGCCTTTATCACAATCCAGGGTGGCAGCACTTGGTTAACCTTTGTTACTGTGACTTTTTATTTATGCAAAATCTTGTCCATTGACAAGACTAATCATGTCCCCATTCTGTTCATAAAGTTTGGGGAACTCTTTACTGCCTACAAGGGGTAGTTCATTTTTACCATAATATTTTACTTTTCATACTTACTCTCCCTACCCCAACCTTGCTTTCTAGCCCTGTCTTTTATTCTCTCCCTCAGTCAACCTCTGCTCTTCTAGTCAAACTGGGCTATTTAAAAGTAGACAAAGTAGGGGTGTTCATGGAAAATTCAGTCTTACTTGTACTGTTATGTATTTGTTTTTTAAAGCATCTTTACCTACTAAACTCCTATATGTCCTTCAAAACCCAAAACCAAAGGCCCCAAATTCTGTGATCACTTTTTCAATGAACTCCTATTATTCATCGTTTGGGCACATTTTATGTCATTTACCAGACTCTGCCCAGAATTTATATGTATACGTGTCTTCTCTTCCCAGACGTTGAGCTTCTTGAAGTTCAAGCTTCTCTGTAAGGTTCTGGTGGATGGGACAGGGTTAGTAGATTAAAAATATGTGTTGGGCTAGAGCGTTGAATTTTACATTCTTGGGAATTGGAGTGGGGGCTGGGGAGGAGCAGGAGGGAGTGATTACAACGGGGAATAGGGAAACTTTGGGAATGGAGAGGATGTGCTTATTATCTTGATTTGCGGTGATAGATTCATGGGTGTATACCTATGTCAAAACTTATCAAACTGTACATTTAAAATATGTGCATTTTATTGTGGGTCAATTATACCTCAATAAATTCATTTAAAAAAATCCATATTGTGGCCGGCCCAGTGGCGTGGCGGTTAAGCGCTGGCTTGCGAAGCCAGCGGCCCCGGTTCGGGTCCCACTTATGAGGGCCAGGGACACTGTCCTCAAAAATCCATATTGTTAAAGTCTTTGCGAAAGGCCTCTTTCTGGAAATAAGATGATGGAATGCATACCTAAATGTGTCAACAGATGAAGGCTTGAAACATGCTAGACTTGTGTCTGAAAGGCTAGGAGAATTTTACTTGTTTTTTATCATTCAGGTTGGTTCCTATGGGCTATATTGATGGGCATTCCATCAGTTGATTCTAGCAGTCCTAATAGGCGCTTTCTTGATTGTATCCTAATGGCTCAGATTTTATTCAAATGTCTCAATACTTTTCAACCACCCAACCAGCTCTCATGTTGACTTCCAGCCATTGTGACAAGGCATCAGCAATCCTCATGTCCTTTTACCAGGAGGGTCTATGTCATGACCACTTGTCTCCATATATAAAGGAAATGATGAATGTGCTGCTTTGGACAAATGGACTTGGAGTGGGGGAGGGGGAGCAGTTAGAGGCTGCTGCCTCAACAAGAACTGCACTGATGGCCAAAGTTGGGTACCGTAAGAAGACAGTGCCGTCCTGTAGATGTAAGTGTTCAGCATGTCATCTGAAGGATTTACCACAGAGACAAAAAGCAAAGAAGTTATGCCAGAAAAAGAACAAGAAGACAAGGTATTGATGACATTTTGTGATTACATAAGGGGACTTTTAGACGCAAGGAATTGTCATC
This sequence comes from Aselliscus stoliczkanus, assembly GCA_033961575.1. Taxonomy (NCBI): domain Eukaryota; kingdom Metazoa; phylum Chordata; class Mammalia; order Chiroptera; family Hipposideridae; genus Aselliscus; species Aselliscus stoliczkanus. The sequence continues at coordinate 159,019,855 of CM066731.1, forward strand.
TTAGCTTGGGTGGTGTTCTAAGATGTCATGGCTTTGTTAAAACGTAACTCTCCATTTGTCTTCTAAAGGCTGTCTCTAGTTCTTCCCTAGCACTTGCCCCTTCTCCCCCAAACCCAGTTTTCCCCCCACTTCCCTGTGAATTCTGAAAAGAACCAGATTTGCTGTGTTTGCTGCTTGTCTTCTTTATGTTGTAGAACCTCCCTCTAAACTTGCCTGTTCAGTAGAAATGTTGACATAACCCCTGGACCTACCTTTTTGAAGGTAGATTTCTCAAACTCTTTGAAACCTTATGTATAATGGAATCGCTGGGTAACTGAGCTGGAAAGATCCCTATATGAAAAACACATGGGTTTCCTGAATGTGAATCTTACATTTTCTCATTCTTGTCTCCTTAGTCAGCAGCATACATCAATGCTCTGGTTGAAGATGCTGTTTGAATCCCCTTTCTTCTGTATCATGTCTTTTCCAATGACCAGTGAAAAGAAAAGCCTCTTTTGGTGCAGGCCCAAGACCACCATAATCATCATTGATCATTCCCCTCTGCTCTAAGTCTCTAAATAAAATTTCTTCCCTTTCACTGACAAATGGTGTGATGTGTGTTTTTATTTAGCTGGAGATTGGCTTGTGACAACCTGGAGCACCAGGTAATAGGAGAAGCAGGGTGTGGTAGGTAAAAGGATAATCAAGTGAGACATGGGAAATACGTAGTTTTCTCCTTGTTCCTGTTTAGGAGATTTGCTAATGAAAGGTGTGGTTCAGTTTTAGTTTGGGATAAGTTGAGATGTTTTCTGTATATGGAAAGAGCTTACTTGGTTTGAGAGACCTTCTATGGTACAACAACCAGAAAACCTGTAAGCAGATCACTATCAGCTCACGCTTGTATCTTTGTTGATAGTTAGTAATGAAGATGCCTATTTTTCCAGCAACAAACCCAGGTCATGTCAACATGAAGTTCAGGAATTATAAACACAAGGAAGAGCAAAAACATAACATAGGTTTAGAATGGCATATGTGTATTTGGAACTTTTTTTTTTTAACTTTATTGAGGAACACTGTGTTTTTCCCATCAGTTCTAAATCAAGTTGTCATCCTTCAATCTTCGTTGTGGAGGGCGCAGCTTAGTTCCAAGTCTAGTCACCGTTTTCAATCTAGTTGCGGGGGGCACAGCCCACCATCCCATGAGGGAGTCGAACAGGCAATCTAGTTAAGAGCACGTGCTCTAACCAGTTAGGCCATCTGGCTGCCCACTGGAAGCTCAGCTCAAGTCATTGTCTTCAATCTAGTTGCGGAGGTTGCAGCTCACTGGCCCATGTGGGAATTCAACTGGCAGCTCTGTTGCTCAGAGCACACACTCTCACCAACTGAGCCACCTGGCCGCCCCTATTTGGGCCTCTTTGGGGTCAAATAATTCTGATAGCTGTGTGGAATTCCTCATATAATTGAACCTGAGCCTTGTATCATTCACATAAAGGTACCATGTCATCTCCTGCCCCCAACTCATTACTATTAAATTGCAAATGTTCTGCTAAGCACAGCCTGCCTCCCCACCCTGGGATCATAAATGCATCATTGAAAATCATGCTTCAGCAAGTCCAAACCTAATCTATGAGTTTGAGCCTCCAAAACTCAATTCTCCTACCTTCTTTGGGACATGAAGAAGGCAGAAACTGGAAAAGAGAGAAGGAATGCCTATTTATTGGTTCAGCCTACTTAGGTAGGCCCCAGAGTTTTGCCATATTTCCTAGATGTTGTTGAACTTCTTGTTCCTGATGGAACATGGGTTTCTTTGATGGTCACTTTTGCTCTTGGGTAGTCACATTTTCTTAGTGTGGGGGTGGGGGGCAATGGTGGTTTGAAGATGTTATGGCTGGTTTCCCTAGGCCCAGCAGCAGTGTCATCTTGCAGCAATACATTATAGTTATATCATCAGATGTAAGTATATCTTGCCATGGTACATTGTAATAATATGTTATAGTTTTACCACTAGATATAATAAGTATATCTCATAGTACGTTGTAGTAATATGTTATATTGTATCTCATGATAGCATGTTGTAATAATATGTCGTGTATACTCTGGTGTTGCTTTGGGGAAAAGGCGAAAGCAGAGGAGGTTTTCTCTGCTTCATTCTGTGCCAGTTATCTATACCATATTCACCAGTTTTGTCAAATTTACATAGATCTTGGCTCTGTTCACATGTGTGTGCTCTCCAAGAGCTTAGAGTCTAGAGTTAAATTAAGAGTGCAGGGAGCCCTGCTTACCAGGGGCCCAAAGCTCGAAATGAAGTATGGAGAACTTGGAATAATCATGTCTAAAGCATTCAGTATTTATGGATGAAAGCCCCATAAGAAGCAATAAATTATGACCCCAGTTATACCTCACAGCAGCTTTTGTGAGTTGGGTCAGGTGAGAGGGCCACTTGAAAGTGAAGGGCTGGATAGTACATAGTTAAGTCTTCGCAGGAAAAAGCAGCCTTTGGATGGCCATGGCCATGTTCCAATAAGACTCCGCAAAAGTGTTCAGAGTTTGTAATAACCATTATTTCATTTACTTCGGTTGTATCATGGAGGTAACCATTACCACAATTTTACAGTTGAAACAGGCTGAATGACTAATTTGAAAAACCACCAAAAGATAGAGGTAATAGCTTATTCTTTCTTTTGTGTTTTTTCCATTCTAAGGGCAGAGGTTGTCCTGGCTCTGCCTGTTTTAGGATCCTCCTTCTTTGGGTTTTGTCTGTGTATCTTACTCTTCCAAAGAAGAGGTTCACTAACCCCTGTGGTACCATGTTCCTTCATTCATAAGCGTTTGTCTCTTTCTGGGCTGCTTTATGCAGTGGACCATTTTCTACTTGTCTTGGTTGTGGTCTTGTAAAAGGGCCATTTTGGGGGAGGTGGAGTAGGGGAGCGGGGCTAGGGCACAGAACCTATCATCTTAACCAGACAGTCCTCAGGGAAGAAGGCAGCTAGCTGGCTACTCAAAGGGTCAGGGCCTCATGTGATGCAATGAGCTTATCAAGCCACAATCACCATTATCCTTATATCTCATAATAGCAGGTACTGAAACTGGACCCAAATTTAAGTTAGTAAGCGTACCAATTTGAGTGCAATCCTTTCTTTCCTTTTACAACTCGTTCCCTAAAATCTTTTTCCATTGTTTCTGCTTTTCAAAATGTTATTCTTATGGGCTTTCCTTACTATGATCTTTCAATATATTCTCCAATTAGATTATTTTATTCCAATACCATATGTCCATGTGATGGTCTAGGAGCCAAGTATGGCCCACCAATGTGTTTCCTTAACACACAATGCAGGCCAACATGAGGTGGGCAAAAACCATTTGAACAATAGTTGCCACCATTGAAGTCAGCGGCTTTCATGTAAAATCTAGATTTTTGACTTCTTGGTTGCTCTTAAAAATTTGGCAACACTAGATCCCAACAGACTAGAGTTCAGAAGTACTTTTTAGGTGGGGAATGCGCTCTTCCATTTGCCATCATCTCTACAATCTCTGCTTGTTTTCACTTATATTACCAGCCTAGATCCTGAAGACATTGACTTCGTGTCATCTGCCCTAAACCTTTGAGATCTACCACTCTGATGCTGTGGGTTCCACATCTCTCTTACCCACATTTATCAAACAATCCAGAGGCCAGTTTGATGTTCTAGGCAGGGGAAGCCAAAGATAAGAATCTGAGATTGTGTACAGGGCACCCTTCTTTCTTTCAGATTTTGATTCAGATCCCTGGGACCACATGCTATCAGGGCCACTTCATTCCTAGCCCCAGAATCCCTTCTTTTTCTTGAAACATGATTTGATTTGAAATCCATAAGAAAACAAGAGAAGAGAAACAATGGTCTGTCTAGATGTGACCTGAGTTTCCTATTGGGAATGAGAGACTGATATTGGGATTGAGAGACTCATAGTCCTTGCACCCCTGGAATGCTGCATATTTTGGTGGGTATCACACTGTGGTCTCTAAACCATGGTCCCCATCTTAATAACTGGAGCAGCAAGATCATTGTAGGAGGCTGAGGAACTGCCTTAAACAAGTTCTAGCCCCATAAGTACTTTTCCAGTGTTGTAAATGCTTGACCTGCAGGAACCCTGCCTGACTGCTGTGTCTCTGGTGTTTGACAATAACAATGGCAAGGATGATGATAATGTTGTGACAGGACAAGTCACCAATTTATTAGTGAGTGTGCATCCTCAGCATTTCCCCTCCTTTGTTGGAAGCAGAGATCACATACTCATTTTGTTCCCTTGCTTCAGGTCGGGGATGAAACAGAAGCTCTTGGAAGATAACTTCCTTCCTGAATTTTAATATCCAAAAGCCCAAGCTCAAGAGGATATTATATTTTTTTTTTTGGGGGGATGACTCAATTTTACTCACCCTTTACAGAGCTTGAAACAAGGTCCCACGTACTGGTTTTATATTGGGAAGTAGATTCTAGAAAGCAGCGTGAGTGGATAGGGTGCATGGGACAGGGAAGGAAGAGAATGAAGAGTGTGTTACTGAGCTGATTACTGTTGTGGGCAACTGGGGTTCAGTCCCATTAGAGACTCTCTGGGGAACTATGTGACATGTACCTCAGAATCATCCCTCGTTTCTGAGAGGCTGGGATATTTATCCATTGTTATACATCCCCTACTCTTTGGAGATTTCCCTTGGGAATGTTAACTGTCCCCATCCTGGGCCACCCAGGTATTTGGAAATACTTGCTCCTTGTTATTTTCTTTTCTGTTTCTTATGGCCTCAGCCCCAAAGGAGACAGAAAATGCATCATTTTAGCATTCAACGTTGTGTATATGTGATCTATCTATCTCTGCATTACATATATCTGCATTATAATATCTGCATACTACTCTATTATTTGGATTTACATAGTCTATTTGATCAAGATCCTATATTTAGTGCATTTCCAATTATTTGCTTTTATTAAAAAATATATATGAAGATCATATGCATATATTTATACAGTATTGTTAATATTTTTATATTTTCTTAGGATATAACTATAGAAGTGGAATTATAGGGTCAAAGAGGATGGCATCCTTAACACTCTTAATACATTTTTCTCCAAATTGTTTTTCAGAGAGGCTTTATTGACCTATCATCCCATCAGCAGTGTCAGAGAGCTTTCAGGGTGAACCTTGGCAACGGCTTGGAAAGGGTGACTAACAGAGGTTGTAAAAATCTTATTGTTTAGAGGTTTCTAGAGGATAGGTTAGGAGGGTTTTCTACTTGAATAGAAAAGGGATGAATGACATTTATTCTGGGTTCTCTGTCTTCCCTATTCTAAAAATGCTTCTTTACAGTATCAACTGGAAATGGTACACACCCACCCATGTGCTCACACACAAGTAAAAAGGAATCCCTATCTGGGGATATTTAATTATGTTTTCAAAAGTTCTGAATTTACCATCACTGTTCACTCTTATATTTTGCTTATACGTGTGCTAAATGAATGGCCCAGGGGTTCTGTGTTCAAATTTCCATGACTGTGGAAAAGGATAAGCCAAATCAATGTTAGGATTCATGGACTATCAATATATATTGCCAACTGCTTTGAAGAAAGTCCCAACAAAGAAAAGACTTAAGCTATTGATCAATAGAATTGGAAGGCACTTGATTTTCCTTTGTCTCTTCTGTTTCCCAAGATTTGAACAAGTAATTTAAAAAAGAGATAAAAAGTAAAGATAAAGATAAAAAGGGAAAAACAAAGTTTAAGATAAATTTCAGTTCAACCTTTGGGCTGTATTTCTTTTAAAAAAAAAGATTTTATTGGGGAATTGAGGGAGGGGAACAGATAAGTTGCGGTCCTTTTGTTCTTCAGTTTCGTTGCGGAGGATGTTGCTTCACTGGCCCATGTTGGTATCGTCATTGCGCTCTTCCCGGGTGAAGCAGATCTGTCCCTGGCCTCTGGACGGCTGCTCATGGGCTGTATTTCTTGATTAGAACTCAGGTGAAGGATGATTTATGGCCACATCTATATTTTCCACTGCTTCCTCTGTCCTCCTGTCTGACCTCCTTGCCTCTCTTGTCTTACAGGCTCAGGGCACACTCACATCTACTACCAACAAAAAAATGGGCCTGGGTGTCATTGGAAACAAGGAGAACACAACCTAAGAATTCTCAACCCCCGAAATAAACTCTGACTTCTCCATTTTCTGTGAGGCTTCCCACTAGATCTTTTAAAAGTTCTCAGTAGTGAGATGGTTTGTTAGTTTCATGAAGGAATTGGGTAAACAACTAATTTCCAACCCTTGGTGGTCCCCTATCAATATTTCAGACAGGGTATTCTCCAGAACACCAGGGGAGCTGCTGTGCTGCCCAGTCCTGGCACCAAACCCATTTCAAGCACAGTGTGGATATACAAGTTCAGACAATTAAGTTCGTGAACTTGTCACAATGATGTTGCTAACCTTTTTCGATATCAGAGGGATTATTCAGGATGAATTTGTAGCAAATGGATAAACAGTTAACCAAGTTTACTATTTGGAAGTGCTGAAAAGGCTGTGTGAAAAAGTTGGACTACCTGAACTTTTCGCTAACAATTCATGGCTCTTGCATCACAACAATGCACCAGCTTACAGGGCTCTGTCTGTGAGGGAGTTTTTAGTCAGTAAACAAATAACTGTTTTGGAACAACCTCCCTATTCACCTGATCTGGCCCCCAGTGACATCTTTCTTTACCCAAAGATAAAAGAAATATTGAAAGGAAGACATTTTGATGACATTTAGGACATCAAGGGTAATACGACAGCTCTGATGGCCATTCCAGAAAAAGAGTTCCAAAATTGCCTTAAAGGGTGGACTAGGTGCTGGCATCAGTACACAGCTTCCCAAGGAAGTACTTTGAAGGTGGCCTTAGTGATATTCAGCAATGACGTATGTAGCGCTTTTCCTAGGATGAGTTTGAGAATTTAGTTGTCATACCTCATAGACATATGTATCCAGTCCATCAGACACAAGGTAGTTAGTATACACTAGTCACAGACAGCAGGATGTTTGAAATTGGGAGGGTCCTAGAGTTTCCAAAATTAAGGTGGCCAGTACCCACGAAGGAAAATGTAGTTTCTATCACATCTGTGTTCTGTTGCCTGCCCCAAATTTTCCCTTGAACTACAACTACTCTATGTATATGTTTTGATTCATAATGAAGTCTGCAGATAAAATAAGTGAAAAAAATGAAGCTTCCTTAAAGTAACAGAGAGCATCTTGGAGGGAAGAGATGTAGATGAAAACATCTCTGCCACAGTATAGCTTACATTCCATGTCTTGCAATTCCTGGAATGTTTTATTCATTGACATTTCCTAAGGGCTTAGATCTGGAACTGGAACAGTAGGTGCTCAATAAATACCTGTTGAATGAATAAAATGACTCCAATTCCGGGACTAGTCCTCCCACTCTCTGATCACTTAGTCCCTCTGGGATTCCGTTTCCTTAGCTGCTAAGTGGGAGGAGAGAGTGAGGTTGTAGAAGCCAATCACTGGAGTTCTCTCTATTTGGGACATTCTATAATTTCCATATTCAAGTGTCCTAAGTAGGGATCTTCTTTACTGTCTCCCAGAATAAGCTAACACAAATATTAAAGAAAAAACAGTTCCATTCCTGAACATACACCTAGTATAGACATTGAATCAAAACAAAAGATACACCTAGTATTGAATCAAAACAAAAGATCTCTTTTACAGTTTTGTCTCTGTCCCCTGTTAATTTCAAGTGCCCCCGGAATTCATATACATTGCAGGTAATGTGAGTCTAATGATTTTGTACGCGAATACATTGAATCCCTCTCTGCAAGGTAGCCCTCAATCTGCTGCCATTCTCCTTCTTGTTGCTCTTTGTTCCTCTATATGCTTCCTGCTTCTATCAACATCACTTAGCAATGATTTTTCACCCTGGCCATTCCCTCCAGTAGCAGCCAATGTTCCAGTTTATAGTCTTTCCAGTACTTGAAACCAGGTCCATTGTTCCCCTCAGAAATACCATCACCAGTTGGCTGGTACCCCCTTCTCAGGGTCCTGGGTCCCAGCTCTGGAGGCCCCTCCTGCAGGAGAGGGCTGAATTTGAGCTTTATGTGTGTCTTCCTCCAAGGTTTTAAGTTTTAATAATTCTAATACTCCCTTTTGTTCCCCTAGACCAAGCAAATGTGTTAGCTGCTTCTTATAATTGCAATCTCTTTGATACCTTAATAGTTCCTTTGACCTTTCTGTCCTGTCCTTAGTACTGAGTTAATAATTATATTAAATTTTCTATGTTACAATAGCTGGTATGATTTCTGTCTCCCGAGGCTAGATCCTGACTGATATATGACCTAGTACAATGACGCCAAGGTCACCCCATGAGGTCAGACACTCCCAGGCATGTCAGGCTCTCTGCTTGTGTACAGCCGAAGTGGCTGCAATGGGCCAAAGGTAGAGCTCCAAAGGAGAGGCACCCCTATGGGGCCCTGGGAAAGAAAAACATACCAGAGCTGGAAGAACGTGCCAAAAGCCAGTAAAAGGGATCCAAGGGGAGACATGCAGAGCTCTGGTAGTTTCTGCTATGTGAACATAGAAAAAGCCCATTTGTGACAGAGGCTCCAGGGCCAGATGGTGCTCTGGGGGACTCTGGAGGTTCAGGGAAGGGAAATATCAGTCAAGTCAAGGAGGATCAAAAGATTCTTGGGGAGGTAGACACAGAGAGGTGGACAGGGCTTTCCCGGCTGGACAACTAGAATGGCCAAGGCAAATGCAGGGCCCAGACTCCATTATAGGTAGGCCTCCTACACAAGGTCATAGAACATACGTGCATGGGGCTTTCCTTCACTTCTGTGTGCTGATGTCAGATCACAGTGTCATCCTCAAACATCACACATAAATATATTGGGTCTTCGGAATAGTCATGACGTATTTTGTCTATGTTTTTCAAAGGTCACTTATTTATATAAAGAACAAAGATCAATCAATGATATATAGCCCATTTTGTTAGATAACCTTTTGCCATCTTTCAGTGAGCTCCATAATTCCTCATTCATAGAAGGACCTGTCTTTATTGGCAAAAAACTGAACAAGGTGCTGATTTACAACCTCATCTGAATTGAATATTATACCACACAAAGAGTTTTGAAGAGAGTGAAACAAGTGGAAGTCTGAGGGTGCAAAGTCAGGCGAGTATGGTGGGTGTGGCAACACATCCCATCCGAACTCCAATAATTTTTTTTTTTTTAAAGATTTTATTGGGGAATTGGGGGAGGACGGGAATAGTGTTGGGGAATTGGGGAAAGGGACCAGCCAAGTTGTTCTTCAATCTTCGTTGTAGAGGGTGTCTTCCCTTCAACAGCTCATGGCCTCTAAGCTCAAGGTGCTGAGTTCAGTCTTAGTTGTGGGTGGACATAGCCATCATCCCATGCAGGAATCAAACCAGCACCCTTGTTGTCAAGAGCACACGCCCTATCCACTGAGCCAACTGAGGCAGCAGCTCAGCTCAAGGTGCTGAGTTCAATCTTTAGTTTTGGGTGGGCATAGCCCACCATCGCACAGGCAGTCTTGTTGTTACACCAGCTGAGCCATCCTCCCACCTTTTGGCAGCTCAGGGACAGCTCAGCTTGGGTGCAGCATTCACTGGCCCATGTGGGAATCGAACCAGTGGTCCTGTTGCTCAGAGCACACGCTCTAAGCCAACTCTTAACCAACTGAGCCACTCAGCCAGCCCCAAGCTCCAATAATTTTTGACGGGTGATCAAACTTGTGTGTGGTCTCACGTTGTTGCGATGGAACACAACTCCTTTATAATTAACAAGCTCTGGACATTTCTGGATGATGGATTTTTTCAAACTGTTCAATTGCTGACAGTACACATTTGAATTGATTGTTTGGTTCCTTGGTAGGAGCTCAAAAAACACAACACCTTTAAAATCCCACCACACTGAAAGAATAATCTTCCTCTGATGAATGTCTGCTTTTGATATTGTTTGAGGTGAATCATCGCGTCAGGACCAAGACCGTTTGTACACCACATTGTTGTAAATAAGCCAGTTATGAGTCGCTTCAAAAAAGGATAATTTTCCTCATGTTTTATGAGCATATTGTAGATGCTTATATGTGCTATCAAATGAACTTCTTTGAGTTCATGTGGAACCCAACTATTGAGCTTCTTACATATCCCAGCTTCTTCAGGTGGTCGTGAGTGCTTGAATGATGGATGTTCAATGTTTCTGCAATCTCTCATGTCGTAACATGGATTTGACTCGATCAATGCCTTTATTTTGTCGTCATCAACCTCGGTGGGCCTCCCTGACCGAAGAGTGTCATTGAGATCAAAATCACCAGCACGGAATTTTGTGAACCATCATTGGCCCTGATGTTCTTGTAGAGCATTGTCACTGTAAACTTTGTGCAACTTTTCACAAGCTTGACAGGCATTCTTCTCTTTATGGAAGTAAAACAGTAAAATATGGCAAAAATGCACAGTTTGGTCTTTCATCTTCAACTTTGAAAATCTCTAAAACTCAACCAAATCACTCAATTTTTTTTAGAATGAAGCTGGAGCTGTCAGCTGTCAAATGACACCAGTACTTCCAAAAATGAACTAGTGCCATCTGTTGCAAACATGCATCATGACTTCCAAAGACCCAATATATTGTCCCAGGAACAAGTCAGTGTTGAAAGAAAAAGTTTCCCTTGCTCAAGAAAAGGAACCAGTCTCCCTGTATAGGCTTTAGATGATCCTGGGATGGCACCCCTGTCTGCTGGCTCTTCCTGGAAGAGAGAGGATTTAGTTTTTTATTTTTATTATTTTTTTTTATTAATGTTTATTGGGGTGGCAATTGTTAGTAAAGTTGCATAGATTTCAGGTGTACAATTCTGTAATACATCATCTGTATATCACTTGTGTGTTTACCACCAGAGTCAGTTCTCCTTCCATCACCATATATTTGACCCCTTTACCCTTATCTACCACCTCTCTCCTATCTTACCCTCTGGTAACTACTAAACTATTGTCTGTGTCTATGAGTTTTGCTTCTTCATTTGTTTTTCTTGTTCTTTTGTTTTTTTTTTCAGTTTTATATACCACATATCAGTGAAATCATATGGTTTTAGTTGTTTTCTGTCTGACTTATTTTGCTTAGCATTATGATCTCAAAATCCATCCATGTTGTTGCAACTGGCACTATTTCACCTTTTCTTATGACAGAATAGTATTCCGTTGTGTGTATAGACCACAACTTCTTCATCCAATCTCTATCGAGGGATGCTTTGGTTGTTTCCATGTTTTGAGCACTGTAAACAAAGCTGCAATGAACATCAGATGGATTATTTTTTAAGGTAAATCTGCAACCGATGCTAGGATGTCAGACAGTAGGAGGAGTTTCGATGTATGATTTGCAGAAAGGGCGTCTGTGGATTTCTGCTCCATGTCGTCTTGGTTTCCTTAGCTAAACATCTAAGTGATTGGACACCTTGTCTGAACTCCTACTCTGGACCCCTCCCACACCCAGCTGGGGACAGTATACATATACTCTCCATACACAGCAGATTTTCCAGGGTGGTCCCAAGTGCAATTATGTTGGTTTGGGAAGTGAGGTCACAGTGGCCTTGTCCCACACTGTCAAAAGGCACAGATCCTCCTCTCGAGGAGCCCATGTTTCGTGGGTGAAGCTGCCTTGTCTTGTAACTCAGTGTTTTCATAGTCCATGCATGCAGCTACTATAGAAGTACAAACACACTAGTGGTCCTGACATTTTTCCTTGGTCCTGGTGGGTGAAGGGGAAAGGGATGGAAAAGGGGAAATAAAGTGTGCAAGGGGTTCAGCTCCTCGTGAGTGGTGATTGGGTGCAGCAGGCAGGCACCCTTGTGAAGAAGGAGGCTTGGAGAAGCAGCCCTCATGCTGTCATCATCACCTTCTCTAGCTCCTCCTGGTTTCATGTGCAGTTGTGAAGCATCATGACTTTCAGTTCTTACTCAGCATGGGTGGGGTTCAGGACGAGGGTTCTCTCTTGTCCTTGACGGCATAGCTATGAAGCCTGGCATTGGGGGCAGGTGGAGGAAAAGAAGTTTCCAAGAGGCAATAGAAGAACATGAAAGGGTGAGGCAGGAGGAAGGGATGAGTGGAGGAGAAAGAAAGGGTTGCAGAGGTGAGAGGCAAAGGGATAGCAGGCCTGGAGGAAAGCCGGAAGAAAAGGCAGGAGATGGCACACGGGGATCTTTGTTTTCTGTCTCCTGGGGGAGGGCCAGGCACCTTCAGCTCCCTTTTGTCTTTGCCAGCACTGGGGTGACTTCTCAACCCCAAGGTTTTCTGGGCCCTGGGTGGACAGGAAAGGAGGCTTGGGGAGGGCCCCTCTGCGGTCCAGGGATGATTCCAGGCATGGGGAGAGGGGATCTGGGGCCCCTTCCTGCCTCTGTGAGCAATACCTGCCACCTGCTTTGCCCTGTGAGCAGGCAGATCTCTTCTTCCCACCAGGCACACTCACACTGGCACACTAGCTAACCAGTTGTCTGCTTTTTTTTTTTTTTCTCCTTCCTCTCTTGGCTCCCCACCTCCCCCTACTTCTGATTCTCAGAACTCACCCACATTAGATTCCAGGAAATGGCTGGTGCAACTTTGTAACCAAATCCTCTCCAATCCCTTTGTATACCATTTTACGCTCCCCTGCCCCACGTGGTGTCCTTCACAGCTGGGTCCGGTTACAGAGAACGAGGGACCAGCCAGGGCAGCCTGGGACTCTCCAGGGATCACCCAGCTCGCTCTGCCCACTGCTGGCAGCCAGGCCTTGGGCGGGAGTGGGGCTGCGGGCTCCAGCCCCAAAGCTCCAAACCACCCCGCCGTGCCTCCCCCACCCCACACTTTGTGATGATGGGCTGCTCTACCTTGGAGCCTGACCCTAAGGAGCTTCCAGCTGGCTTCACAAGCCTGTCCCTCCCTCCCTCCATCCTGGGTCCAGGGTGCAGGCTCAGCTCACCACCCCCCACCCCCATGCCGACCTTGTTCTAGGGGCTCTGGGCTCTGGAATAGGGGTCAGAGGGCACGTCTTCATCATCCTCAGAGAAATCTTGGGTGTCTGACTGGGCTTGAGGGCAGAGTTTCTTTTTTGTGTGTCTTTATTGTCTAGTTCCTTCCTTTTCTCTGTGGGTATACTTGTGACCACTTCTTATGGGGATGGACTAAGTCAGGGGTTGGTAAGGTTTTTCTATAAAGGATAAGATGGTAAATATTTTAGGTTTTACAAGGCCAAATAGAGTTTCTGTTACATACTCCTTTCCTTTCCTCCCTCTCCCTAGGCCCCCAACTTTTAAAAAAATGTTAGAAAAAAAAAATTCCCACTTCAAAAGCTGTATAAGGATAGGCCATGTCTGGGTTGGGCCAGAGTTTGTCAAGCCCTGGACTAGGTGATCTCTCAGGCAATTATCTGTCTGTCCTGTCTTAAAAAAATCAACTCTGGGCCTTGATAAAGCTGTGCCGCCCTCTAATTGCCGAGAGTAGCATGTGACGAATCCAATCAGTTGGGGAAAGCATCCTTTCCTATGGGCTTCACAGAAAATCTTTACCCTGTGAATGAAGACAGGTTTCTCCCAAACCAGACTTCGGGAGCTTCCAGCGTGTCTGTCCCTGGAACTCTGTCTCCGAGAATTGCTGGTGCTCTCCGAAAATACCCTTGGAGAAACACTTTTATGTATGAACCTTCTCCTAGCTCTGCTTTAGACTTTGAAGAATCTAATTTCGGATCCTGTCCCCAGCAGCGAGTAATTCAAACATTAGGAAGACAGGCCTGTGCACTCAGGTAAGAGGGGCAGCAGGGTAGCCTGTGGAGGGTGTTTGGGACATTGTGAGTAGGAGGCAGGAGCCTAAGAGCCTGGGATGGGCAGCGTACAGAGGGCATTGCCCCAGGCCCCATGAGTTGAAGAATACAGGGTGTTTCCCATTCTCCAGCCAGGAGTCTTGGAGAACTCATTCATGAAGAGGTCCGTACCAGCCCCAGCACCACCCATGTGAGCACATGCAGTCAGATCAGAGTCAGGCAACAAACCCCAAAGACCAATTTGCTGTGGGGGAAAGTGCAAGTTCAAGTCCAGGAGACTGGGGCTCTATTCTTAGCTCCACTAAGAATTAGCTGTGTAGGTTGTGTCAGTTTTTTTCCTCTTGGGATCCCAGCTTTCCTCACTTGCAGCACAAGGAGAATGTGACAGGCCAGCTTCATGACTTGTTGGTGACAGTCAAGTGAGAGAAAGCACATGTTTCTGGCAGGACACATGCAGAACAGAAAGGATTATCACTGAGCCATGGACACACAGAATCCAGCCCAGCTGGGGTCTGTGTCCACTGCCCAGCTCTCCCCTGTGGGAATTGAAGCTCAGAATTATAACCCATGTTCCCTGGGCTTCCTTTCAGATTTCAGGTGGGAGTTACGATAGGAACAGCATTAGAAAGAGAGAGAGAGGAGAATATGGTTCAGAAGAAGAGCAAGGAGTCCTCTGCCTTGTGGCTGTCATTTGAAAGCAAGAATGGGGGTGGAGTGTAGGGTGTCTGGCTGCAGGGCTATCACTCCTCAGGGAAATTTGTAATGTTTTGCAAGGCCTTGATGTAAGAGCCATAGATCTCGCTAGCAATGCCAAGGGCAGGAATTGGGTTGCCAGGGTTCCCCTCTGTGATTTGGGTTGAGGCTGGGACACAGGAAACATCTGTCAGCTCTATGAGGCAGGTGGCAGGGGACAAGGTTCTATCCTGACAGGGCGCCAAAGGCAGGAGAGAGCCCCAGATGAATGGTGGTGAGTTGAAATGTTAAAAACACGGATCAAACACCTTCATCATCAGAACAAATATTCTGCTCAAATCTTAAGTCTAAGGAAGATAGCAAAGAAAAAGAAAACATAGAGGTGGAAAGTGGGGTAAGGCTGACAATGAATAAAGTCTTCAGGTGGATACTTAGGGGTTTGGCTGAGTGGACTAATGGTTTGGAAGCTGAGTGTGAAAAAAGGAGTCCTTGTCTGTTTAATCCACTGTCCAGGTTAATGCAGAGAATAGAGCTGGTCCCAGGCAAACGTGCAGGCCAGGCGAAGCTGGGCATTCCTTTCCTTCTCAGGGACATATGGAAGTCTCATTCAGGAAGAGGGTTGCTTAAACATTCCTTAATCCAGCCTTTTCACATTCCAAACGGGGAAGGGAAGGCGCAGGGAGATCCTGCAGCTCATTAGTCACACCTCAGGGCCTAGGCTGCCACAATGGTGGGGGCAGAGATGATCGTCCCTCCCCTCATGAGGGGCTTTCTTGGGTGTAGGGTCTCCTGTGACCTTTGTAGTGAGGCAGATGGATCTGAGGATGTGGTAGGTTTCCTCAAGGGCCCATAACAGAGATGCTCCAAGTGTGGTCCTCGGAACGGCAGCATCAGCATCGCCGGGAGTGCGTTAGACATGCAAGTTCTCAGGCCCTCCCTGGCCTACTGAATCAACTCTGGGGGCAGAACCAGCCACCTGTGTTTTAATGAGCCCTCCAGGTGACTGTTATTCCCTAGACATGGAGAGCCTGGCCTAGGGTCAGGTCGTGAAGGGAGGCTGTGCCCCCACCTTAACTGGAAACCACTTGAGACTGATAGCAGAGCCACAAAGGTGGCTTTTAGATCTTTCTCTCTGTTCTTTCCTGCCCTCCCCATCTGCTACAGTGTTCCTTAGGTCTCTTTCCCACTGGGCACATCCCATAGTCACCCCTCTGGGCCTGCAGCCTTATCTGCGGGTCCCAGATAAAGACTGAATTGGCCTCATCAGTCTGACTCGCCTGGCCGGCTCCAGGGAGGTCTGTTCTTAGTGTCACCGCCAGAAATGGAGCAGCTCACGTGACTGACCCCCCCCCCCAGACCCCGTCCCACACCCTGTGGGCCCCTTACCACCGCCATCTCTCCCCCAGAAAATACCAGTCCCGGGTTGGGTCCTCCCTCCTTCTCCAATCAGCCCTCAGCAACTCTATTCCCAGGAGAGATAAGGAGAGCCTCTCTAGGGCTTCTGTGAAAATTGCAGTGGCAAAAAGCCTCTCTGTCAAGGTCAGGCTGTGTGAAGGATGGCTGCTGGCGGAAAGAGGAATTGAACTGAAACTGTCCCAACGGGCCACAAAACAAAACAATACATCTTTGTATCGCTCAACAGTATTGCAAGAAAACTGACACTTTGAAATATTGCTAATTCCCTGCCTTTATTGAGGATTTGGGCCATCTTTGAAGCCATTGCTTTGTTCGTTATTATAATGCCTGGTTAGGGAAATCGATAGGGCAGGGTCTCCCCATATTGCAAAGATGTAGAAACAGGCTCAGGGGCATTTGTTGACTTTCCCCAAGACCTGAGTAAGTCTTTGGCTGGAGCTGGGTCCCCAAGCTCCATTCCTGGTATTGTGGTGGGAACCAGGACGAATTCCCGTGAAGGCCCCATCTGCGAGGGAGGTCGGCTAATGGACCAGATGTACCTCCCAGATGTTCCTCCCAGGCTCGGCCTGTGTGGCATGAGGGCTCAACGAAAGGGATTTTTAATCCTGGGGAAAATGGTTGTCATTCAGGGCTGGCTCAGAAATTGGCAGTCTGCTGTGACTGAAACCTAGAAGTAAAGCCCAAAACAAAGGGGTTTCCATGAGATCCTGGGCAGCAGCCTCGGGGATAGGTGGGGCTGTGGCTGGGAACGCGGGCAGACAGGGCCCGTCCAGTTCTGTAGAGGCTGACAGAGTGCTTGTCTGGAGCGTCCTTCCTGCACGGCCCACTGTGGCTCCTTCTCCCCTGGGTCTCCTACATTTGCCTCCTTGCTCCTTACCTGGGACGCAGGTAGACC
Organism: Aselliscus stoliczkanus; assembly: GCA_033961575.1. Taxonomy (NCBI): domain Eukaryota; kingdom Metazoa; phylum Chordata; class Mammalia; order Chiroptera; family Hipposideridae; genus Aselliscus; species Aselliscus stoliczkanus. The sequence continues at coordinate 159,036,644 of CM066731.1, forward strand.
CGAGTGTGTGAGGAGGAATCTGGTCCACCAAATTCATGGTGAAGGCAGAGGGGTACTGCTGAGGGAGATGAGTTTAGGAGGTGGCTGCTGGATGCCTGGAAGGACCAGAGACAAAACTGGAGCCGTGGGTGTGTTGGGAATGCGTTTTCCGTTTTAGGTATTGGATGAGACTTCCTGTGCAGAATCTCCTTCAAGTAGAGGGATCATCTGTCCAGGGTTGTGGCAGGGAGGAGCCTGAAGCACCATCCTCTCAGCTTCTCCATCGCTCCTCTCAATGACTTCTGAGGCACCTTGGAGGAACCCAGGGGTTCCATGGAACCAAGTTTAGAAACCGCTAGGGAAGCCTAATTAATTTGCAAGTTATTAGGCAAACTGCTTGGGGGCCTGTGCCTCAGTATGAGCTCTCAGGTGGGTCCAGCTGCTCCCTCAGGAGTCTGGCCAAGAACAAATGGTGGAGAGGCCTCTTTTATCGGCTGAGCCAGGCCTGTGACTCCATTGCCCAGGGTGAGCCCTGCTCCTACGAAGACAGAGGTGGGAGCTCCTACCTGGGGCAGGCACCAAGGGTGGCTGGGGATTCTATTTCCCTTGGGGTTCTGGGGGTTGGTGGGTCGAGAGGTTGACAGTGCACAGGGGCAGGAGCTAAGCCAAGCAGAGCAGCCGCTTTTCTGGATCAGCCTTAACGCTCCCCTGATTTTCCGTACTTGGCTCTAAATAACCTGGACTTTGAAGTGGTATTCTCACAGCTGCTCGACAGAATGTCAGGCCCTTTGGATCTTCACCCTAGGACTCCTACCCACTTCCCCCGCCCCCTTTCATCCACAAAGCAAGTTTGGTAAACGTGGCTGCAGACTGTAACCTGCTGGTGACTCACAGCACACAAAAACATACCCAGGGGCCTGAGAAGTCCTGCGTGAAAAAAGCCTGTTTTTCTTTGCATAACCAGGTCTAGATTTTCTTCTAAAAGAAGCACCTGTTGAATATCCCAAGGGATCAGGTTGTGTGTCAAGTTCTTCCTTCTATTGAAACCAGGGCTATTTACTCATAAACATCCTACACCATTGAAATCCTTCTTTGCTGTTTATTGGGTCTCTCCCTTAACAGAATCATTTCATCTCCACAAGGGCAGGGCTTGCTTTAACTGAGAACAGTGCTTAGCGCACAGCTCACAATTGATACTTGTAGAATGCAGGGTCAGTGAGTGGTCTGGGGGCTAGAGAAAGCAGCTCTCCGTCCCATGCCTTAACCTGTGCTGGTCCTCCCGCCAGGAACACCGACCCTGTCCTCTTTTCTCCCCATTCAATGCCTATCATTTCTCTCTTGTCTCTGACTCACCCGATTATGGAGTCTTCTTGGATACCCACCACCTGCCACCATCCGTCCTTGGCCGTACTCCCTTTGGACACCTGTTCCCACTTTATCAGACCCTGCTTACTTGGCTTTCTTCTTTGGGTAAATTAAGGAGAGCAGGTTCAAGTCAGGGAGCAGCCTGAACTGTGGTAACTAACTGGGTCAGCCCGGGATGGGTGCTGAAGAAAGAGAGAGAATCACAGGCTCTGTTCTCAGGGGCCTGCTGTCTGGCAGGGAGTCAGCTCCTACTGGGCCCTGGGAGCCGGCTGTGAAATTTTCAGGGATTTTTCAAGCTGGTTGTCAAACACAGCCCTTCGCTAAATCATGGCCGACTGCTCTCATAGGCTTGCTACAAATACAAGAGTTTGGCGACAATCTACGAAGCATTCTGTGAGACTTAATTGGCTATGTGGAATTTATGATGAAGAGTATTGTATATTTTATTATTATTTGTCAATTGTTTGCTTTGTATTAGCGAACTTTATTTTATGGATCCTTTTGTTTCCCCCTCCAGGGGAGCTGGTTGCTAATCCTTTGCCAGCACTCCTCTGGCCAGCACCCTGCAGTGGGGACTGTTCCATGTTCAAATACTTGATTAGAAGAGAACCAGGTGCTGTGTGATCAAGGGGAATATGGGCTTGCTCAGTCCCATGGAGTCAGAAAACTCTTTCCAGAATTGGTGAGCTGAGTGTCAGAGCTAGAAATGAACTTAAAGGACCGGCCCTGGGAGGCCCGTGGACTTGCTCATAACCACAGACCCCACTGGTGGCAAACTAAGCTTTCGAACCCTATTCCCTGGCACATGCCACACTAGCATGCTGGCCTCCATGATCTCCTGGCCCCCAGGGTTCTCTTTCCTGGTTCTCATGGGCTGTGCAGATGTTCTCAGCCTCTCTCTCTGGGCCTTTCCCAGGACGGGGAAGGGAGGATGGAAGGAAGGGGTGGGCAACGTCCACGTGAGCCTCACTTGGAGGGCATTCTGAGGCAACATCTGCCACAGCTGGGCTCCTGGCCGTCCAGACACCCTTCAGTCACGCTCTGACAGATGCAACCAAATAAATCAATTCACAGCAGGAAATAGCTTGGAGAGTTCCAAGTATAGTGAAACCAGATCTGGTTTGGAGGACAGGAGGGGCCGGCCTTGTGCCAGACCTGGGTGCCAGTGCCCTGAGGGGAGCCCAAGAGGCCGCTCCCCAGGGAGAGTCTTCCTGCCCCTTCCCCAGGATGCCCTCTCACCTTCCCCTCCCTCAACTGGACTTTTGAGCTGTTGATTTGTTTGGGCTCCATGTGTGAGAGCAGGTAACTTGCATAGATTCCTAGACCTGCAGCCCCAAGTCAGTGTGGCAGCCACAGGAGGGCTGCAGGGCAGAGGGGTCACTGGGTCATGCGTGAATGGGGTGACAGTCCTGGCCGTGGCTCAACTACTGACTGGCCAGAGGGCTTTGAAGCCCACTCTTTTCCTATCATAGAGTTGGACATTAAGAAGACCTGAGGTGTTCCAAGGGGACATTTAGACATGTGCTGGCTTATTTTCATGGTGCAAAGAATCACAAATATTCCCTTATCAGGAGCTTTCCTTCTGGACCACCAAATTTCCTTTTCTTCTGGGTCATGAAATACAAGGGCTCTTGGTAACCTCTTTCAGTGATGTGTCCCAGTATGCCTAGTCCATGTCCCACATCACGAGGGCAGTGTGTAAGGTTATTTCTGTGACCTAATTCAAATCTCTTTAACTATGGCTACAGCACATTTCTTCTTATTATGGGCTAAAAGGACGTTGAGCCTAGGTAGCTTGCTCCTGCTCATCCAAGTTTTATTGCTCAGATTCAGAAGAAAACCTAAGCCTTATTTTCCTTCATCCTAGGGACTGCCACTTGTGTTGGTGGGGGAGTGACAGCAGGGGAGCGGTGGGTCATTCGGTTCATGGGTATGTATGGTGGAGCAGCCAGCCTTGGATCTGTAAGGCAGGGCCCAGCGTCCAGAAGTCTAGGAGTCCAGAGAGATGGCTGGGGCAGCTCTGGAGAGCCAGGTTGGGAGCCCTCTTTCTAGGCAGAGTCAACTCGCTGTCTGTCTTCTTATTGATGTATGGACTCCAGGCCGCTACTTTCTAGCCAGGAGCCACATGAAACAAACTAGTCTGGTTACTCACACCTTAGCCAGCCTGATCAGAGCTGATTGCCCAGAGAGAGGCCAGAAGCCAGCAGGTGAATGATGCTCTCGACAGAGGCTTACCTCCCCCGGCTGGCATCAGGGTTGACTCAGAGGACAGGGTCTCCTATCACGGCTACCTCCCATGCTCCCCTTGGGAGTTACCTCTCGGAAGATAGACCAGGCCAAGCTCTACTGCACTTAACATAACGAGACTTGACTGCGCCTGGTGTGCCCGTGCTGGTGAAGTCCAAGAAGAAATGCTACTGAAGGATAAAGATTTGAAATGCAGTTTGTGGGGGTGGAAAATGGGCAGGTCTGATGGCAGCAGGCATTGCTAATGCCAGCGAGGGGGCAAGAGCTCGGCAAGGGCCATTGGAGGCCTTTTCTTCCCTTACCCAGGATCCCCTACATGATAGCTCCCTCTCATTTCTCCCCATAGTAACAACAAATCCCTCCTGATGGTTTTCAAATAAATGTCCCACAGAGAGCTGTGTGAGGATCCTCTGAGAGTGTGGGAGGGGGCTGGGTGGGGATTGTCACTGCCATTTTATATGTTGGGAAGCTAAAGCACACAGGTTCAGTGACTGGCCCGGCTTGTAAGAGGCAGAGCTGGTTCTGGAAAAGGGTATCTGATTCCTAACCGGAGGCTCCCTCCTCTCTGGCAGGTCTCCTTCTCCCAACTTCTCTGTCTTGTGTCCCATGCTTCTTCAAGCACCCACTGCTTCAGCGAATGCCTGGTTACTTGCTAAACCGATCCATAACAAGGCTTTATCAGATATCGGCAATGTGGATGGTCAGAAAGGCAACACTTTTGAGTGGGTTGTATGGTGGCTTTTCGTGTAGAATTGCCAGACTCAGCAAATAAAAATATGGATGCCCAGTTCAATTTGAGTTTCAGATAGACAATGATTTTTTTTTTTTTAGTCTAACTATGTCCCAAATATTGCACAAGACCTACCTTACACTAAAAATCTGAAATTCAGTTTGATCTAGGTGCTCTGTCTTTTATCTGGCAACCTTATTTTAATGGTCCCTAAACCATTAGAACATCATTTTCATTATTACTAAGATTGGCTCTATATTAGAACATTATAATTTGCTTGCCAGGAGGATGTTTTAGAACAAGCTTGAGAGCTGACTTTCTGGGTGGATTTGAAGTTAGTTCTGTGGAACTAACTAGGGGATAGGTAAGTGGTGGGGTTGAACAAAACCCTAAGGTGATGTCCAGGTAATATAACCATTGTATTTCCAGTCTGTGGTTTTTATTGTCTGATGGCTTTTGGGTGCTGTGTTTCTTTTTTTTTTTTTTTTCCCCGTTTTGTTGTGTTTTCTGTTTTCTCCCTTTGTGTTTCAGTTTGTTTAGTTTCCACTGACCTATCTTTAAGTTTATTGATTCTTTCCTTGACTGTGTCAAGTCTATGGATGAGTCAGCCACTGGCTTTCAGCAGCAGGAACCAACTCTTCAGAAATGGACGAGGTTGTAGCTGTCAGTAAGAACTTTCTGTGGCGGACGATGTGCCATCCTGGGAGATAAGATTGAAGGAATCTGATCTCCGGACACAGCTTCTGTGGAGTCCTGGGGAGGGAGGCAGGGCTCCAGGTGAGTCACACCTTTTCTAGCCTAACATTTCATCCACTGTGGTGTAGAAGTGAAGGGATGGGTTTTCTTGCTGCTTTTCCTAAGGTGCCAAGGCAAATCCCACTGGGACGCTGGGCAAAGCCTTGAGCCCTATAAAAGGTAAATGGGAAATAAAAAACATTAGAAAGAGGGCCAGGCTGAGAATATTTCCATCCTTAGAGAAGAATCAGATACAAGGAATGGTTAGATCTGCTGGTCTGAGGCCTCAGAGCACATGCCTCCGTCGTGGTCCCAGTGCTGGGCCAGGGAGCCTTGCAAAACGAGAAGATACTAGGCAGGTCCTGGAGATAGTTGTCCACATTCTAAAGACCACAAAACCCTGGCTTGGAACCCTGGCACATGAGCTTTACCCACATTTACTGAGTGCCTACGTCTACTGAGGTAACGCCCTGTGGTTGTCACTTGGGGCGCTATAATGTTAAATAGGACTCAGCCCCCTGCTCGATGGGGATTTTAGTCAAGAAGTACCTAGAATGCTTTCCCCAGATCTTTGGATTAATCACTTTTTGCTTTTTATTTTTATTTTGGTCATTCAAGTTTCAGTTTATTTTATTTTATTTATTTTTCGAGGGCAGTGTCACTGGCCCTCATATGTGGGACCAAACTCGGGCCGCTGGCTTCCCAAGCCAACGCTTAACCACCGTGCCACTCGGCCGGCCCTCAAGTTTCAGTGTAAATGTCAACTATCATGACAGGCCTTTTCTAAAAGGCTAACCTGACATACTCCCTCTGTCATTTCACTTAATCTTCTTTCTATCATCAAGACCTAGTATTTTCTCATTTATTTATTGGCTTATTTTGCTCCTGGACTATCTTTCCTTTCTAGAATGTAAGCTCCAGCAAAGATCTATAGCAACTCTCCTCCTCCCATTCTCTGATGTGTTACCCTTGTCTTGGCAAATAATGGGTATTCAATAAAGTTAATGAATAAAGAAAAGGAAAATCCTTTGGTCATTGTTTTGCTGCTATATAGTGAACGAATATTTGACCTACAGAGGATTCCAGAACTCCTTTTAACACTCTGTTGGGTTTTTGTCCAATTTCTTGTTTAACAATCTAACAAGTGTATGCAAAAACAGAAGGCAGAATAGCCTCAGACTACGAAATATTTAGAGGATTGTGTCTGTATAATTCTTTTCTTCCAGGCACTAATAGAGCAGGGCTTAACAAATGCTTTTCTGACTGATCAATTCATTAAGGTTTAAGTGCGGGGAGGCTCTGACACAGCAGGACATTTCTTTGTGAGCTGCTAGTTCTCTCTCCCCTGAAGTTGTTCTGAACACCAGTTCTGTGTGGTAAATGGGTGTTTAGTTCCTGGAAAACGTAAAGAAAAATAGAAGATGAATTCACAAAAATAATATACATGGGAATGTATGTATCTGATTGAAAAAGGTACAACTTCATTTTAAACTAATCAGTTTATGGCAATGCTTTGGTGAAGCCTGTCTCTGACAGGAAATAACTGTGATTTTAGACACCCAAACAAATAATAAAAGCCAGCAATGGTTGTCAGCTCTGTTAAGTCTCTCGCTGAGCGCCTGGCTGAGCTGCCAGAGGAAGCAGAGTCCTCTGTGGCTTTTGGGTCAAAGGTCTGATGTCTACAGGTGCTAGGGTCACAACAGAATTGACCTCAGATCTTTCTAAGCTAAACAGACCTGACTTTTTGTTCAAAAGTAACAGGATGAAGAAGTGTGGTAAAAGAAAGAGAGACAGAGAGAGCACGCGAATGCTAGAGGTAATTAATTCATTCATTCAGTTATTTATTCTACCACATTTGTTAACCTCTTACAAGGGCCAGACACATTGCTAAGTCTTGTCGAGCCTGGCAAGATGAATCAGATAAGGCCTCTGATGCTGCATGGTGGTGCTTAACAGTGAAAGGCCACAGGTGTTGGAGTTGTTTTGGAGGAAGGTAATGGGCTTGGACTGTGATATATTGGTTTTAAGAGGCTGTCAGGACATTGAGTTGTTTATAGTTTACCAGATTTAAACAAGACTTTTCCTCTGGGCTCTAGCCTCACAAACCCAACTGCCTCGCTAGTGTTTCTTCTTGGACATTTGAAAGTCAACACGTTCAAAACTGAGTGTTAACCCTGTGCCGACTTCTCCATTTCTGTGAATGGCACTGCCATTGGCCCAAGGTGAAAGCCCACAAGCCTCCTTAACTCCTTCCTATCCCTCACTCTCCATTTCCCACTCACCCAGCCTCAAGTTCTGTTGATTTCTTCTTCCAAATGTTTCTTGAATCTTCATCTTCCTCCTCCTTTCTGTTTTAAGTCCCAGTCTAGACTTCCATCACTTCCTATTTGGTCTCTTGCCACAGTCCCGCCTCTCAGTGGTCTACCTGCCCCCACTCTGGCATGTCTCCATTCTCTCTAGGTCACACAGCCGTCAAAGTGACCTTTCAAGATTCCATTCTTATCATGCTAATGTCCCCAATACCCATTAGCGTGCTTTAATGGTTTCCCCTTGCTCTTAGGAAGATGACCAAATTTTTAACACAGTTTCTAAAGCACACCAGGTCTGACTTCCCTGGCCTCGCCTCCTGCCTGCTTCTCCATCTTCTCTGTTTTGACCACATGGACCTTCTTCAGCCCCATACTTGCCTTTCTTCTTCTGCAGGGCTTTTGCACATGCTGCCTGAAATAGCCAAAATAATGACTCCTCAAAGATGTCTGTATCTTAATTCCCACAACCTAGGAATATGTTATGTTACAAGGCAAAGAGGAAGTAAGGTTGTAGATGGAATAAAGGTTATTAATGTGCTGACCTTATCTGGGTGGGCCCAATATAATCATAAGAATCCTTAAAGGTAGAAGAGAAAGACTGAAGGGAAGGTTGGAGTGATTAGCTGTGAGAAGGACACAGCTCATCATTGCATGCTTTGAAGATCAAAGGGAGCCACAAGCCAGAGAATGTAGGCAGCTTCTAGAAGCTAGAAGAGGCAAGGAGCCTTCAAAAAAATAGTACAGCCCTGCCAGCCTTTGATTGGAGCTCAGTGAGACCCATGTCACTCTTTTAAGCTACAGAAGTGTATGATAATTAGCATGTGTTGTGTAAAGCCATTAAGTTTGTTGTGATTTGTTATAGCAGCCACAGGAAACTAATACACATGGTGTCCCTTTGCCAGGAACGTGCTTCTTCCTCTTTGTAGTCTAGTGAACTCTTCAGATTTTAGCCCAAGTTCTGTTTCCTCGAGGTCCCTTTGGCTAGGTTGCAGCCCCTTTTTATAATAGATACTCAGAGATTTATCTTCCTCTCCTTTTAAATAATTTGTTAGAATTCCAGTTGTATGTGTTTCTATGACATGCAGTAGTGTGCTGGTTAAAAGGAGAGATGGACCCTGGAGCCCAATGACCTGGGTTTGAATCCTGCCTCCACATCTGTTGTTATCTGTGTGACCATGTGCAAGTTGCTCAACCTGTGTATGCCTTGGTTATCTCACATAAAGCAGGAATAATAATAGTATTTATTTCACTGGACTGTTATAACATAGACCATGAAGTAATTAGAGCAGTGTCAGCCCTATAGTAAGACACTTCAATACATGCTCTAAATGTTGATGTCCCCTGCAAGATTGTATCTTCTTAGAGGACAGGCCTTAAGGCTACTTCTACTTGCCATTTTATTTGGCACCTACACAGGGTCTGGCGTATTATAGTAAGCACTCAATATATATACACAGAGAATGAATGAATCAATGAATGAAAGAGCGGAGTCAGAATTAGAGCTTGGGAGAAGATAGGTGTGAAAATACATATTAAAAATGACTCTTTCCCTAACACAGAAAAAGAAAATTACAGACCAATGTCTGTGATGATACATATGTGAAAATCCTAAACAAAATTCTAGCAAATTGAGTGCAACAATACATTAAAAAGATTATACATCACGACCAAGTGGGGTTCATCCCAGGGGCACAAGGATGGTTCAACATATGCAAATTGATCAATGTGATACCCCACATAAACAAAATAAAGGACAAAAATCATATGATTACATCAATAGATGCAGAAAAAGCATTTGACAAGATACAACATCCATTTATGATTAAAACACTTAATAAAATGGGTATAGAATGGGTATAGAAGGAAAATAAAGGCCATATATGACAAATTCTCAGCTAATATCATAATTAATGGTGAAAAACTGAAGCCCTTTGCTCTATATTCAGAAACACAACAGGGTTGTCCCCTATCACCTCTGCTTTTCAACATAGTATCGGAAGTCCTAGCCAGAGCCATCAGGCAAGAGAAAGAAATAAAAGGCATCCAAATTGGGAATGAAGAAGTTTAATTGTCACTTTTGCAGATGACATGATGCTATATTTAGAAAGCCCTAAAGACTCCACCAAAAAGCTATTAGAAACAATAAACGAATATAGTAAAGTTGCTGGCTACAAAAATGACTGTTTCCCCAAATTGGTTACATTAAGGCAGGATTTCTCACCCTTGGCACAACTGACACCTTGGGCTGGATAATTCTTTGATGTGGAGGCTGCCCTGTGCCTTGTAGGATGTTTAACAGCATCCCTAGTTTCAACCTAGTAGGTGCTAAGAGCAGCCCTTCCACAACATTTGTGATAACTAAAATGCCCCCAGACACTGCCACATGTCCCCTGGGGGGTGGGCAAAATCACCCCTGGTTGGGAGCCCCTGCTCTAAGGGCGCAACTATCATACCACATAGCAAGTGTGAGTGTGGGTGAGCCTGTGCGCACACACACTGCTGCTCTCTGCTCTCTGGTCCTGGCAGGTCCCAAAGGTTCATGCTTCACAGAATGAGCAGCTTATCTCCAACAGCTCCTCCACTCAAGGCCCCTGACAGTGTGAGAAGCAGGGTGGGGCTGCCCTTCTTAAAGCCACAGCCTCATCGTTTTCTGAAAGCAGGAAGGGTTTATCCCAAAGCAGATAGTCCATGAACTTTTCAGAAGACAGATTTCCCTGCTAATCTAAATGCCAGAAAGATCTGAATAAATGGGATAGCATTTTGGATAAACAGCTGACCTTCACCTTTGGCTTCTTTCCTATCAGTTTAGAAATAAAAGAAGCCCATTTATCTTTGTTCCCCCCATAAAGTGGTTCTCCTTAAATTCTGTTTATTCTCAGAAAATGGTTCCTTGGGTAAATCCTGGCAGATAAACATAGGAATTTCCTGTATTGAAGGCAGAAATGGGTGACTGAAGTGGGCGGTGAGAACCTTCTCTCCATAGAGTTTTATAAAAGGATTGGAGTGCCCTCCCAATGGATTGGACTTGATAGAGGTGGAGCACTCTTTAGTCTGATGATGCTCTGCTTGTGATTGGCTGTGAGGTTCAGAAGGACAGGCAATGGCCAACCTTTAGGGACCGAAGACCCACATTCCTCTCCATACCACTCCTTATGCCGTAACCTGCAGGTCTTACTCAATAGACAAGAAATCTGAAAACAGAGAATTTAAGTGGGAAGCAAGAGAATTCTGACCTCTCTTTTAAAAGGGGTTCTGGTGGGGAAAGTAAACCAATAGCAAAGTCAAAGGTGCCCCAAAGAATCACAGGGAAAACCAGTTTCTCCACTTTCTGAGGCAGCTGAAAGAATAGGGGAGATAAGCTGAAGTTGCCCAGGCAGCTTGGAAGAAAAGGAGCCCACACATAGAGCTGAGTCTTTTTTTGAAGTGGAGGTAGAGCCCAGTTAACACTGCAGGTCCTGTGGCCCCCAAGAGAGGCCTGGCGACATATCACTGTCCTAAGGGACCATTCTTATAGACTGCATTTATTACTGTCCCAGGGAATCTAATGGAAGTTAGCAATACAGAAACTAATCTCATCCTCAATTACAGATCTGTGTTTCACATATACTTGCATGTGACAAGCCCCAGTTAAGGTTTGTTGATGCATTTCCTTTGTCCTTGCACATTGGTGCATTGTAGCAGGGGAAAGCTGATATGCAAGCCATGGGACTGGTGCCAGGAAGATGAAATGGAAGACTTGGATCCAGAGATAAACGGAACATGGTAAGAGGGTGAACGAAATCTCAAAAGGTGGGACTGAAGAGACAAAGGTGATTATGAAAGTGATGGATGTTTTGGGCAGAGAAGATGGAATGTGGCTAGGCTGACTGACTGTGGGATGTGGGAGAAAATCCATGCAGACGTGGGGAGGATGTGCAAAGTCTACACAGACAGTGGATCTGGCCAGGAATCAATTTTTATTTTCTCATAATGTTAAAATGAAATGATGTTGAACAAAACAACATTGTTCGAGGACCTGCTGTATTTGCCTCTGGTTAGACCTCACTTAGAATATAGAATTGGCCTCTGGGCATGACATTTTAAGAGAGACACATGTAGACCTTTAAAGAGTTGGTTGAAAGAGGAGTTGAAGAGGGAGACTGAAATGTTATCAGGCTTGTGGCGGGGAGACCCAGAGTTTGTAGATGACTTTCCTCTTCAAAGCCTAGTTATTTTTATTTCCCAATTGTTTTAGTGACACCAGCTTCAGATGCTGCCAAAAGTCTCTTGGAAGTACTGAGACATGTTCTTTGGATTTTGAAATTAGGGGGTCACAGGTGAACTTAGAACTTGCAGTCCAAAGGAGATGAGGGGGTCGGGGAGAGCAGAAGCCAGGTTGCAGGATATTGGCGAGTATAAGAGAAGGGTGGAAGTAGTGCAAGTAAACTCAATGACTTTTTTTTTAGGGCAGTGTCACTGGCCCTCACATGTGGTACCCGAACCGGGGCTGCTGGCTTCCCAAGCCAGCTCCCAAACACCGCGCCACTCGGCCAGCCCTCAATGACCTTTTCTAAGTCTGTAACGTTATCCTCTCATAACGTTCTCATAGTCATTTACTTCTTTAAACTCACCTCTTGAGGGTCTTCAGCATTTGCTCTTTTCAAGGGCATGTCACTGCACGTAGGCTTGTATTGCTCCCCCCCCCACCATAGGGCGATCTCCAATTCCTGCCTGCTTGGTCCAGTTTCAGGTTACTAGACCATCAAGTTTTGTTCCCCTAAAACAGTCTCCCAAGAATTAAGGATGTTGGATATGACTTGCTATCACATTCCCTTTTATGGGTGCCATCACAAGATGTCCTTCAGTAGTCATAAAACCTGAAAATGTCAAATTAAAGACTATTCTCTAGACCTGTATTTCAAAATATTCCTCATAGTATAATCATAAATTTTAACATGGTCTGAACAAGTCATCAAAGTGAGACCTTGATCTTTTATCTTCATAAGTTTCTTTAACTTCTGGATAACTTTGATTCATGACCTCAAAGATAGAAATATTTTTTTTTACCCTGGTTCCTTCATCTTCCTCTCTCCATTCCTAATTCTATTCTCCCTCCTTCTCTTCCTTTCTTTTCCCTTCTCTCCTTTACCTTTTCCTTACTATTTAGATACATTCTTACTTCTATTAGCCCTAAAAAAAATTTTAAAATATGTACAACAGTAATATGTAAAAACATTGTCATTACAAGGGAGAAAAACCATCAGTAATACAGATCTTTTGTTCCTTTCCTAGATGCAACCACAGTTATTGGGGTTTGAGATAAGGCTTCTATATTGCTACTCAAAGTGAGGTCTGAGGAATGCCCTCATCAATAGCCTTGGGGGGCTCTTTTGAAGTGCAGAGTGTCAGTCCCATCCTAGACTCACCGAATTTCATAACCTGCATTGTAATAAGAACTTCAGGTGATTCCTATCCACGTTAAAGTTTCAGAAGTGCTTCTGCTCTAAATCAGTAGCTTATAAACATTATGGCATGCTCATTCCCATCTGTAGAAAAAAGTTGTGAGTACATGCCTTTAATACATGTACATATGAATTATATACATGCTTTTTAAAAATCAATATTAACTAGCTGTGCTCTCCACAACTAAGAATGAAGGACAACACTGGGTGGTCCCTTCCCCCCCCAAAAAAAAACTCAAAAAAGTAAAAATAACATGTTCAAACACAGGTGGAAACACAGCTGTAAAGAAAAAAAAAATCAATATTAAATATCAGTAAAGCTTCTTATAGACAACATATAGTTAGGTCTTCTTTTTAATCCACTCTGACAGTCTCTGTCTTTTAAGTGGTATATATTTATACCACTTATATTTAAAGTGATTACTGATGTAGTTGGACTAATATACCTTATTTATAACTGTTTTCCATTCATTATTCTTGTTTTCTGTTTTTTTTTATCTTCTACTTTTTTCTGTCTTCTCTGTTTTTCGAAGTTTTTTTTTTTAGCTGAACCATTGTCTTCTCTGTTTTTAACTGACCATTTTATATGATTCCATTTTCTCTCTTGTCTTAGCATATCCGTTATAGTTTTTAAAACTTTATTTTCAGTGGTTGCTCTAGAATTTGTGATATACATTTATAACTAATCCAAGTCCACTTTCAAATGACACTATACTACTTTATGGCCAGTGCAAGTATTTTATAATAACAGAATAATCCCACTTCATCCCCCTCATCCCTTATAACATTGCTGTCATTTATTTCACTTATCCATGAGCTATAATTACCAAACACATTAGTATTATGTTGAATAAATTGCTATCTGTTAGATCAATCAAGAATAAGAAAAAATAAAGATTTTATTTTGTCTTTATCTATTCTTGTCAAATGCTGTCCTTTTTTTTTTCTTTTTTTTTTAAATATAGATCTAAGTCCCTGACATATGTAGTTTGCTTTCTCTCTGAAGAACTTTCAACATTTCTTGCAAGACAGGTCTATTAGTGATAAATTCCCTTGATTTTTGTCTTCTAAGAAAATCTAGTCGTTATTTCTCCTCCTATCCTTTGAATGATAATTTTGTTGGATATGGAATTCTAGGTTTTTTTTTTCTTGCAATACTTTCACTCCATTCTCTTCCTTGCATGGTTTCTGAAGAGAAGCCCAATATAATTCTTTTTCTTGGTATTTTTTCCTGCTTGATGGCTCCAGCTGCAAGCTTCTGTTCCTGGGCTTCAGTTCCCCTTAAACTGTGATCCCCTTAAACCTGTCTCTTCAGAGTTGGGGCTGAAGTTTGCCCTGTCACTTCAATTCTCTGATGAATCTAAGAAGAGTTGTTAATTTTCAGTTTGTTCTGATTTTTCTCTATTGAGAATGGGAGTGATGAGTCCCAAGCATTGTCATGTGAGAATGGAAAATAGAAGTCTAATCTATCTCTTCTCTTTTATGTTTAAATTTTAAAAAATTGTTTTAATAGAACTTTGAAGGTTTTCTTCTAGCATCCAAATAGATTGTCTTTTACACAGCCTTATGGTGAACACAGCATACCTTATAGATCACTGCTCCCAACCAGGCAGTCTCAACTTCACTGTGCACTATAGAATTATGGAATTTAAAAGCAAAGGAAAAAACAAAAACAGATGCCCAGGTCCCACCCTAGACCAATCAAATCAGGATCTCTGGGGGTGCATTTCAAAGACTCCCTAGGTAATTCTGATATGCAGTCAGGGATGAGAACCGCTATTCTAGATAGTCTAGATCTAGAGTCTAGACTGTCTACTAAGGGTAAATTTCTGCTTCTTGGCACTCCACCTTTGGACTACCTACAATGCCATAGGAAGCCGTGAAAGCAGAGCAGAACCAGGTATTCCCTCTCTGTTCCAGGCTTGTGTTCTTTGTGAGTGCATCCCTGATAGCTACAAATTAAGGAAGGCAGGTCGGTAGGCAGAATTCTAAGATGGCTCCCATGACACCTACCTCCTGGTGTTCATGCCCTGTATAATCTCCTCCCCTAGAGTGTGGGTGGGACTTGTGAGTTGCTTCTAGCCAATAGAATATAGCAAGTATAAGTAAGGTCCTATTCAGTTGATTTTAAGTTAATCAAAAGGAAGATTATACTATGTGGGCATGACTTAATCAGGCATAATCGCTGAAAAGAGGAACTGGACCCTACCTAGAGTGAAAGATGCTCCTTGCTGGTTTGATAAAGTTCCCTAGTCAAGCCTCCACATGAAAACACAGCCCAGAAAATACCTTACTTGCAGAGTGGTGAGACCCTGAACAGAGGATCCAGCTAAGCTGTGCCCAGGCTACTGACCCACAGAAACTGGGAGATAATACAAATGTGTTGTTTTAAACTGCCCCATTTGTGCTAATTGGTTATGTAGCAATAGAAAACTAACACCAATGGTTTGGCATAATGGAGAACAAACTGTATTTAAATACATTGGGCCCCGAATTCCTAGTTCTGCTACTAGCTCTGTTCCTTCTGATGAATTCTGTAGGATCATCAAGCTTTAGTTTCCTCATGTGTAAAGTGGAAAAAATAATCCCTGCCTTGCATGGGCAGCGAGGGGATTGTGGGGCATTCAGATATATGGAGAAAAGCTTGATATTGACATGCTCAATGTAATAAGTTCCCAGTAGTTGGGAGTTGTTATTCCTTTGGTCAGCATACTTATTACTATAAAATGAATAAGACCAGTGGTGTTTCTAAAGGTGTCTTTGACCTGGAAGTTTCCATTTTGTTTATCTTCTTTCCAAAGAGAAGGGACTGTTCTTCTTTACTCCTTCTTTACTCCCCTTAAAAGTGGGATGAGCTCATGCAAAGAAAGATCTCCAGAGAAGGAGTTTTGATAACCTTCCCCCAACAAGGCTCTAACTGTCAGCAGGCCTTATTGAGGTGGACTTGGGGAAAAGGCTTTCTGAAGTTAAATTTGAATCTTTTGCTTACAGTGGGAACTAATTCATTCATATTTGTTTTCTAGCATAAATAGAAAGTTGTCATCACTTTTCAGATTCTGAACTGACAGCGATCTGGTGTTTTAGCCATTAGAATAATGACTGAAAAGCAATTTATTACACATAAGCCACTTTCCATATATCATTTAATTTAAGCCTCACCACAGTGCTGTGAAGTAGGCATTATTTTCTTAACTTTATAAGTGAAGGAGTGACTGCTCAGAGAGTTTATATAAGTCTCAAATTCTCAAAGCTAAGGAGGGGCAGAAAGGGAAATGACTTTCAGGGCTGTAATTCCATGTGCTATGTTTTCCATTGCCCAGCACTGCCTGGCTTTTTAAGTTTATGAACTAATTTCCTTCCATTTCTTCCTGAGATAACCAGCCCATTTGGTGTTTCTATGCCTCTGAGGGGCTTAACACTAGCATTGCTCCCATGCTTTTCAAACTAAAGAGCTAGTTAAAAACGATTACCAGCCCATTAAACTAGCCACCTGGTCGCCATGTTGCCTGGATTACATCTCACTTCAGGTTGTGGGCATATGTGAGCCATCAGCATGAAACCTTTGCCATTCCTTAATTATCCATGTTTGCTCTTGATCAGTCATACTCCTGATTTTCCTTTGCGGGGGAGTGTGTGTGTGTGTGTGTGTGTGTGTGTGTGTGTGTGTTTGTGTGTGTGTGTGTGTGTTAGTCACTGTATATATTCCCTTACTTCCCTTTTAGAGGAAGGCAAATTTTCTGAAAAAATAAATAAACAAACACAAAAACACTCTAAGAAAATTTACTAATTTACTATTACGGAATTTAAGAACAAGAATAAGAAGAAGTAGAGCATGGGGATCTGAGGTCACAAGAAAATCCACAAAGTACTACATAATGAATAAATATGTTCACAGAAAAAAACATGGCACCCTTTTTCAGTGCTCTGTCTTTGTTAAAGGAATTTTACACATCTTCATGGTACAGTATCTCCATTTAATTTCCATTTCTTTCCCTTGTTTGGGAGAACTTTTCAGGGTTTTGCTCCCCTGCTGTTTTAATGACAGGTTTGACAATCATTTTGCTTTGCTGCCGGTAATGAGCATGCTAAAAGGCACGTTTTCTGCATCTGCTCTCCACACAAATGGCCAATGCGATTTTACCACTGAGAGTGCTAACTGCAGCCTCTGTGCGCACAGTGGGCTCAGGGAGGCCTGGGAAATTGGAATGTTTGAGTGCTTCGGTTAACTTGTGCTGAACTTGCTTAAAAGAGCTAAGTGGGTCATTAGCAAGTCTTCTTCTCCACACTTGGGGTTTCAAAGGCTTAACTCTGTTAAACTCCACCCTCCAGCCATCAGCTTCCTTCCCCCTAATGCTCACTACAGGAGGGCCCTAGGAGGAGATTTAAAACTTCCCTCCATGACATAAAGTTTCTGTTAAGCAAGATAAACTAGTTCTAAAGATCTGCTCTACGGACATTACACCCATAGTTATGAATACGTATGGTACACTTACAATTTTGTTAAGATGGTAGGTCTCATACTGTGTTTTTATCACAATAA
Source organism: Aselliscus stoliczkanus (assembly GCA_033961575.1). NCBI lineage: Eukaryota > Metazoa > Chordata > Mammalia > Chiroptera > Hipposideridae > Aselliscus > Aselliscus stoliczkanus. The sequence continues at coordinate 159,053,990 of CM066731.1, forward strand.
AATAAGATTTAAAGAACAAAACAAAACAAAATATACTTTGCCCTCAGCCTCTGTTTCCTCTTCCATGATTTCATTGCATTATCCTAATTTTCCTCTAAGAATTTTATCTCGTCTATTTCTCACAAAAACTAACCACTTTTTCTGATTTTCTTCAATACAGGAACTCATAATTCATGAGCGTGGAACTCAAAAATCTCATGAATGAGGAAAGCATAAATCGCAAAACGATCCACATACCGTATATTCAAATGCTGCATTAAGGGGAACTGGAGGTTGAGAAGTAATTCATTTGGCCAGTTATTTTAAAAATTCAGCATTTGGTAAAGTGTTATAATTTCCTTATGATTCAAACTTTTTAAAAATGGACTTCTATATCTCTATAACTAGTTTAAGTAAAATTGTTGGAATACACCACCTTACAAGATTTAGTCTTGTTACTTACAAAAATACATTTGGAGATTTCTAAAGGTTGAAAACAAAATCAGGGTGATTCTTTGAGTAGAGATTAAATGAGTAAGTCCCTGATTGACTTTATTATGATGTTTATACATCCTATTGGTAATAAGTAGGGGAGAGAACATAGCACAAAGCAAGATGCTGGGTTAGGTGATTCAGGCTCCTCCAGCCTTCAGCCATCTCTGGTGTCAGGTGACTCATTTGTAGAATCGGGTCGGGCACCCGATTTTGTAGAGTCCAGTCGGGCACCATGAACCCTGGAATCCATAAGACTTCAAGATCTGGGATTTGGGGGAAAGGTTGAACGAAACTTAACAATGGGTTCCATATCCCCTGGCCTTTTCTGTTTTTCTCTCACTCTCCATGTCTGAGAGGAGGAGGCATTGTTAAATACTAGGACCTGGACTGGCTCAAGGAGAGGTCAATTTGATATTTAGAGTCCCTTTCACCTTCTTCTGCTGCTTGATTGTTTCCATGCCATCGGTCCTGGACTCCTTCCCCTGTCCAGCCCCCGAGTTAAGCCTGCTCTGGATCTCAGTTAGGCCTGTTCTCCAGGGCACGCCCCTCTTGTCAGCACCATTTTGGCTGAGGGCCGTTGGAGCAGCTGCTGCCCAGGAGGGCTCTGCTCATGCCCTAAGCTGACACATGACAACTTGTATTAGGCTGAGGTCCTCCATGGGAAACCAATGGGCCCTACCAGCCATCTCCCTTCTGTTTCCCCATCTGCTGGCTCCCAGGGAGGTGGTGGCAGGGCTTAGGTTAAGAGTGCATCTGAAGCGAGGACATGGCCGAGAGCTGGAGTGCTTGCACTCTCCTGCTTTGTCACATGCTGCCTGGCAGGGATGGGACCTGTCCCCTAGGAGTAGATGGAGTGACTCAGGCTAGCCTGGCCCCTGCTGCGGGTGTCCAGTCTGCCACCTACCATCCCTGCCAGGAGTGTCGCACAGAAATCGTGTTTTCAGCTTGGGTTAAACATGACCAGGTGTTTTCACGGAACGCAGGGCCTGAGGATTCTTGGCACGTCCTTTGCACTTGTTTGAATGTTGTGGCTTTTTATATTTGTTACGATTGTGATGTGTGTGCATTTGTGTGTATGTGTTTCGCAGGTTCCTTCTCAGAACCTCCCCTGTATGTTCCCGCACATCAGACAGGAAAGGCACTCACACAGGTTGGGTGGGGCTGTGGCAGGGCAGGGCTGTGGGGCCCGGGAGTGCCCAGGACATGTGTTCGGCTGGTTAGTGCATTGGGCTGGCAAGGTGGGAGGCTGCTGTGCTGGGACCCCCTTTCTCAGCCAGAGGTCCCACACCCTCCTAGACACTACAGCTTGAAGGGAGGGGTCTGAGAGGTGACATGGTTCAACTTTTTCATTTTCTGAGGGTGACAATGAGGCCCAGAGAGAGGCAGTGGCCTGTGAAAGGCTCTTGTAATTGACAATAAGCACCGAACCAGAAAAATCAAGGCTCTCTGTGTTGGTGTCCAGGAAGAGTCTGTTGACGTAATGAAAAAGCCAGCCCAGCATTCTGCATCCCAAGTCTAAAAGTTGGGGATGTTTACATGATGCCTCCTTTTCCACCTGAAGATCTTGTATGGTTAGGGTTGACCATATGTCTCTGTTTCTCATGTTTGCCCTTATCCCTCAAAAGTGTACCAGTTTAGACAATAAATCATATGGTCTCTTTCCCTAGAATCTGCTCATCTTTCTAGAGTGTTTCTTCTTCAAATATATCTAGTCCTGAAGCAAAGAATTGCCACTGGAACTGCCAGCTCCAGCTTCCCAGAAGGTTTCTGGTTGCAGATACCTGTGGACTCGTGTATGAACTCGGTTTCCAGGACTGGGTCAGCCTAACAAAGTGTTTCAAAAGCAATTCTCTAGAATCTGTTTTCCTCCTCTGTAAAATGAAAGAATTGTATGTGCTGGGTGATCCCTAAAGCTTCTGACAGCTTGAAAATCTGCACCTATAAGGTGATCTCTATGGGTATCCTCCTTCTCCCCATATTTGCTCCTTTCATAGCCTCCTCATTGACGTGATTAGAGGCACATCTGATGGCACCTTACAGCTTGTACAGTCCAGGAGCCCCTTTTGAGAGACAGCCTCTTTACAGCCAGGAGTGCAGATGCCTACTTTCCCCTTCCCCATCTTCCTTCCCATTCCCAAATTGCACTGGGTTTGAGGAGAACCCAAGGACTTATGGAGAGACTCAACTCCCATTTCCAAGTGGGGGACTCCTTAAAATTTGTCCCTCTTGTTATCTTGCCTGGCTAGAAAAATTTGGGGTTCCCTGGAAAGAAGTGCATAGGCTTCAGGGAGGAGCTGTGAATTCCCAGTAGAAGGCTAGTCTCTAAAATGATGCTACCTCAGAAAGAGGGGTGGTGAGGGAGCTCCTGTCTTTTAGGCCCTTGGACTGATTTGATACCTGATTTTGGGAGAACACAATCTCCCTGGGGGAGCTTGTTCTTAAAGATATCTGCTGTGTAAGGCATGGCTTTTTCTCTCCGTATAGGGAGACGCTGTCTCCATCTGTACTTACTGACACCTGCGGATTATCATGGGCCTCACCAGAGTGGCAGTTAAGAGTGTCAGTTTGCCTGGGGCCAAATCCTAGGGGTGTCACTTTCAGCAAGTTTCTTTCTTAATCTCCTTGATTCTCCATGTTCTCATTTGCTAGCAGTGGAAGGGATTTAAAAAAAAAAAAAAAAAAAAAGCTATCCTCATAGGGCTATTTTGAGGATTAAATGAGATAATCCCCACCACAAGCAGAATATAGGGCCTATAGGGATAGATGCTGTGTAATCAGAGTGAACACATTGGAGTTTTGGTACTTAAAGTTCTTCGATCCATTGAAAGGGGCCCATGGTTTACTAGATGATGTGTAAACCCATTCTATGCACTTGAGCAGGCAGAGTCTGGGCATCAGTCAGTGTGGCAGGAGAATTCTGCAGTCAGCTTTGGGGCTGCTGCTCTCATCCATGAGTTATCGTTAGTGGACTTCAGGAGGTCTTGTGCTTAGAAAAGGGAGTGTGGCCTGAGCCTCAAGTAAACTTGGCCTTGGTGGGTGGTGCTCAGGCCCCCTCTCAGCCCTAAAGGAGAGAGACTGGGGGAGGCTGTGAGGGACTTATCGAGTTCTTATTATTCTGATGTGTTTATGGCAGTAAGTAAAAATTGTGGATCATTTACAAACCCCGCTCCCATTTTTGCACAGCTGGTCCTCTTTAGCCAGGCTGTGCATAATCCAGAAAGAATTTGGAATAAGTAGACGCTCCTTTTCTTCTTCTTGACTTAGAAGGCTCCGAGAGAAAGGCCATAGAGAAGTGGTACATGAGGCTGATGGTCTAATGTCTTGACACTCGGGCTAACCTTGAGAGGCCTGACTACATTCTTATTTAGGACATGGCCATGAGCGAGGAGGACCAGGGTCAGAACTGACCACTTATCTTGATGATGTTTTGAGTCTGGATGACCTCTGGAGTCTAAATGTTCTCACCTCTGATCTTTCCCTGATGCAGCCACAGCCTTAATAAAGTCTGGCTCCCTAAAGAGAACCTTTAGTCCACAGGGACATTGGGACGATAACTGTCCATAGGTTGGTGTCTAAAGGAAGTCACCTCTAGTGGCCCTTGTCCATTCAATCCTTACAGGATTCTGACAATGCTTCCCTTTGTTGGTTAAAGAAAGGATTTCCTTTAGCTCCAAATAACCCAAGGTACAGTGAGGCAAGGCTTAAGAGTGGTTGAGGCTCAATGTAAAACAGACCTGGGCCTGAACTTGACTCTGACATATACCAGCTGTGGACAGTGAGTCCAAGTTCTGTCCTCTGCACAATAAGAATAATGACTTTCCCAATGATCTGCTAGGAAAGCTAATGAGATTATGTGCTTAGCACAGCACCAAGTTACTTTCAGGTAACATCCCCCTCCTTCTCTTTTTTCTTAATTCCTTGTAGTTTTCTGTCTCCTTCAGGATTTTTCTGAACTGATAGTCCGTAGTCACAAGAGAGCCACAGGGTAAGTCAATAAGTGAATGAGCCATGTGGGAGAAGCAGCTGAGCATCATTTTTTCATGTCTGAAGTAGACACTGGTGACTGGCCTGATTAAAAGGAAGTCATCTCACCCAGGCACCTAAAGGACCAGGTTCTCCATATATAAGTGATATAAAGGTTATTAGAGAGAGATAAGCCTAGGAAAGCTGTTCTCTGGTACCAAATGAAACCAGGCAAAGATAAAAAGGGACAAGGCTTCGGTAGAACAGATGAAGGTTAGGCTCCAGAAAGTTTTCTCAATAGGGGGAGAAAGTGAAGTACTAGCATGGATCTGATCAGAAGTGGTGTCCATTTCCAGGAGGAGTTTCACAATTGGGATTTCATATATATTGTTTCAGAAAAGGGGTTTTTCGTAAGGAGGTGGGGATGCGCAACTTTCCAAGCCATTTAGTCACCTGAGGAGTCTGTCACCCACTCTTCAAAGGCACCCGGTCATGGCTTTTATCAACTGCGAAACCATCTTAGCTCATTGACTTTGCAAATAGAACAGAGGTCCCAGAGGCCTCATGCCCAGAAAGTGGCAGAGGCTGACTAACTAGAAGGCACATCCCATGACTTCTCATCTAGGGGTATATGGAAGGCAGCATCCAAGATGGCCCCTGCCTTCAGACCCTTGTGTAGTCCTCTTGTCTTGAGCATGGACTTGCCGATTTGTTTCTAGTGAATATAATACAGTAGAAGCAACAAGATGCCACTTCTAAAATTAGGTTGCCACTAAACTGGGGCCCCTGTTTTGAGAAACTTCTCTCTCTCTTTCTCTTTTTTGTTCTCTCTTTAGGCATTCAATAAAGATGTGTTCGTTGACACAGGAATTGTTTCATCCATAAACTGGAACTTTGGTGTGGTGAGGAAAAAATGATGCAGGACTAAATCCCATCTCAGCAGTGAGGTTTAGACTTAAATGCTCAGTAAGTAATGGCATTCTCTGAATCTGGGATTCTGTGGACATCAACATTCACTTGTATGTAGATGACGTTAGTTTCCCCACACACGCCTAAGTACATAAAGTCATCAAGCATCTAAACTGCTGTCCTCGTGTTTGGTAGCTTAACTCTTTGCTCAGTAGCCAGAATAATTAAAGCTACCCAGTCTATGCCATGACTGAATGAGGGAGAAAGGCTAGGGGCTAGGTTTACCAGCTGAGCGAGCCCTACTTACTTTTGACTTTGAGCTTACCCTGAATGATAAAGCACCAGCAACTGTAGGTTGCCCCAGACCTCTGACCTTTTCATCCCTCGGAGTCCATGGTCTTAAGGGAAGAATGCCAGAATGGCCCTCTGTTCTTAATGGACTCTGCTGAGCTAAGCTGGGCTAAAAGCCCTGGGATGAGCAAAGGTCCTCTAAAGGTCATCTTCTCCAGTCTCCTGCCTCCAGGAAGGCAGCTAATTATCAACTTAGTAGGTCAGAGATGCAATGAGAAAAAGGTGAGTCTGACTTTCATTTAGGATGTGCAGGATGGAAGATTCTAGTTTCCTTGGTTAATCATCTGGTACTTTCTGTCCCTGATGGTCAGTTTTTTCTGCCTTTATTTTCATTGACTTTGTTTTCATTGACTTTTGTTTTGTATTGTTTCCTTGACTTTGGTTTTAAGCATGTTTTTCTGTCACATGTGGAGTTTGGATGATTAAATAAGTTCCGAGAAGGTGAGCCATCTAGAGATCACCCTGGTCAGGGTATATCAGAGTCCAATACCTGGAATTTTGTCTTTCTATCTCTTGGTCTTTCCAATGATTTGAATTTCATAGGCTTTAATCACTACACAGGATATGACTATTTGCTTTTCTGGGGAGACAAGATGGGGGAGAAAAATCCCACCCCCTTCCTCAAAAACAAAGGAGAGTAAAAAAACTCTTTGGACTCATTAAAAAGGCACTGTTATAGGCATCTTGGACTTCAAATAGCTCTCATCAAATAACATTTTGATGAGTTATGAGTAAATGAATCAGAAACATATGGCTAAAATTTCCTTGCAAATCTGAAAAATTCCTTTCAGAATCAAGGAGAGCCCCCCTCCCCCTCAGCTCAGTACACCCCCCTCAGCTGTGGGCCTGGATGTTGGGAGCTCACCTCCCCTCACTGATGGGGTTGTTTACCCTCTGGCCACCCAGAATACTCCCAGCTTCTCCCCTGGAATTCCTCCTTATCCCCTGTGGTCTAGAGGCCAAGCGCCTGAAATGAGCTGAAAGAGTAGTCAACTGGTGAGAGAGATGAATGAGAAAAGGAAAGGAGGTGCGGGTAGCAGGCTACCTAAGTGTTTAGAAGATGGGCTATATGTTGTGCTGTGTGCAGGGAAAGACAGCATTCGTGGCTACAGGCTAGCTTCAGATTTGGGGCTCTTTGGAAAGCAGTTCAAGATGTGTCCTTTCTTTCTAAGCAACACAAAATTCTCTTGACCCATGCTCACTGTTTTGTGTTTTCCAGGTTGCCAGGGTTTCCTGGAACTTGCTCCTAAGTCTTTGCAGGGTCTGGGAAGGCAATGCTGAACTCAGCAAGATGGGGTGCTTAGGAACGTGAAGTCACGCCTTGGAAATGACTGAGCTTCTCAGGGCACCTTCTCAGGGCACGCTTGCCTTACACAAAATCACTTCCTGTGCCAGGTAAAAGTGGCCCAGAGAACATGAAACAACCCCTCTGTGTGCCTGGGAGTTCTGTAGCCCAACACAAGCTTTCTGGTGAACAGTCCTAGAGCTGAGCAATGTCTCTGCCATGGTCCAGATCCCTCTTCCTTCTTGCTCGCCATATTCCGATGGTTGGCTCTTGTCCTGGCATAGCCAATATAGTAACAGACTCCATTCAGAGGGTGTGAATAACCCCCACAGTTTATTCTTTAGGTCCATACTCTCTTAGTTTGTGTTTTCCTTAAAACCTTGAATCAGGGATTTGCGTGAAGAGTTGATTTATGAGATGACTTCAGGAAGCTTGGTAAGAAAGAGGAAAAGTGGGATAGAGAGGGGAGGAAAGTGAAAAAGGGTGTGTGTTCATGAGCAGATTGCCTGTGTGAGCAACTGGGCTCAGTCTTGATGGGGAGCATCTGAGAAGCCCTCTCCTCATGAGGAAGCCAGAGTGTTTACCCACCAATGGCCAATCCTTAGTGGTTGCTCCTGGAGCAGTGACTTCCCAGTACTTTCAGCCTGTTCCAGGTGTGTGCAAATCATGTTCCTAAAGCCAGAGAAAGCCCTGGAGCACAGAGATGATGGTGGTCAAGGTAGAAAGCTGTTGGAGTATAGATGGTCTCCTGCAAATACTGTGGATGTAGGAGGGGAGAGGGGAGCAAAATAAAGCAGGTGCCTACAGTGCATTTGTTTGTGGGTGCCAGAGAACTGAAGGTATAAATATGTGCTTGCATTGCTGACCATGCTCACAGGCCCCAAGGATTCACTGCAAAATATAGCAGAGGCTGAGCTCCCCGACCTGTTCTGGATTTCATATGTCTGTCAAGTCTGGCACAGTCATTCAAAGCCATGGTTTGGGGTCTTCTTATCTTCCCTCCCACCCTTCCTGGGAACACTAGTCAGCGCCAGAACCAGGTGATTGCTCTGATCTGGGGGAGGGGAAGAGTGCAATCAAATTGCGACTCCGGTCCCTCTAATGAGGCAAGGTATTGTTTATATTCAGAGAAGACAGGTAAGGAGAGAGGTGGGACAGCTAGGGTAAATGATCGATCAGAGATTGAAAGATTATATCTTTGAAGAGGGTCCTGTCTAAATTGATGGCTTCTGAGGGGGTCCTACAAGTAAGAAGTTTCTCAATTATGCAACATTGAAGCCCTGCTTTAAAGCTTTCATGTTGGTCCCCATTCTTTATTCCTTCAATATTGTATCATGCTCTTTAGTTTTATTTTATTTTTTTAAAATAATAGCTTTCAAAAGCCGAAGGCAGTCTTACCCTTTTCCTTGAAGGTGATTGAGCTGGGTGGCAGATTGGCAGTGGGTCTTAAGGAGGATTTCCATCAGGGGAGGGTGAGGAGCAGCCTTTTGGCTCTGGATCATTGGGACAGAGTAGAAAAAGGAACGAGAAGGGAGATAACCAGGAGTGGGGTAGGAGAAGAAAGAATCATGTCTTGGCCATCTTTTCTTTCCTTCCCAGATGATTCATGCCATCATCACTTCCCATCTCTGATCTCTGGGCTCACAGCCATCCCAAAGCCTTTCCTGCCCAGCTTGGCTGGTAACAAATGCAGAATGACAGCTGTCTCCTTCAGGAAATGCGACCTCTTCACACCCATCCCAGGGCGGCCCCTTCCTTTCAGGAAGAAAGAACTGGACTTCACATCACTTCCCAGAGACCACCAGGCCCAAGGCCCTCCAGCCACCCCAATCCTGGGCTTCTTCCCTTTCAGCTCTTTCCCTTCCTGCCTGTCACCTGTCATTATCCACCCCCACAATGGCTGTCCCTCCTGTCTCCAAGAAAGCCCCCTCCCCTCCTGCAGTTCCTTTAATCCCGTGGACTCCCAGAGTCTTAGCTCTAATTGTCCAGGCACTTCTTGGTGAGTGCCCCTCGACTTTCTGTCAGGGGATCTCTGAGATTTCCTCACTCGTTCCTCTTGCTGTGATGAGTTTGTTAAGGGGGTGATGCATTTTTTAGGGGCTTCTTCAGCCATTCAGCACCCACAGCCTCTGCCTGCCCCTCCATGACAGGAGGAGTGGGACCTTGGCTGCTCTACGCAGGCCCTTTCCTTGGCGTGGCCTGTCTCTCTTGACAGTGATAGTCCGTCTCCACACCTGAGTGGTGCGAGAACCCAAGGAGACCATGCGAATGAAAGTGCATTGTCAACTGTACAGTCTCCCAACATGAAAGGAACTATGCAAGCTGCATTTACAGGAATGAAAACAGAGTTTCCGAGAAGCGCCCTCATTCTGTGGCGGACACAGGAGTGGTCTGTCTGGCCAGAAGTACTCACACCGTATTGTGCTTAGAATGACCCAAGGAACTGAATAAACTGAAGGTTCCCGGGACTTCCTCATACACTCTGATCTGTGGGTCTGAGGAATCTAGGCTTAAAACACACATCCCAGGGGTTTGGATATAGGAGGTCCTGTTAAAAAAACACTCGCCAAGGCAGTCCTCGTGGACCATTGTCTGACTGCCATCTACCCATACTTAGATCATCCTCTTGTTGGGTCCCACCAAGGGTCACTGGGCTCCCTGATTTTATTTTTGTGAGTCCATTTTCTACTTTTCAAAGGATTTGGCTTGGGGCTCAGGCTCGTGGGCTGATAGCAAAGAAAAAAATTGTAGTTGGCTCCTCCAACAGTGGCCTTCAAAGCTCTCTGGAGGATGAAGTCAAGAGTTCTCACTGAGGGTGGGGGTGCAGAAGGGAGGGAAGCATGTCTCACCCCCCCAGTATGACTGAGGAAGCCCCCTTTGGGCACAGGGGACAACGGGAGTCATGAACACCCTCCTCCAGGACAGCTGCTCCCTCCCTGTCCAACCCCATCCCTCTCAGGCTGGTCCCCCACCTCCTGCCTTCCCAGCATTCACCCGTGCTTCCATCTAACACACATACGTGGGATCTTCCTATACACTCTCTCTTGTTCACCTGCGGGGGCTTCCTGTGAAGACCCTAAGGGTCTCCCAGGGCAGAGGCAAAGCCTGGAAAAACTGCTATTGAGGGAGCTTGGTTCTTAGACATGTGCAGGGAAGCAGTTAGACGAGGGTGTGGCAGGGTGGTGCTGACAATGTAATGAGTAACAGCATCGTTCCTTCTCTGAGAGCGAACAGGGCCCAGGGTAGAGAGGTGCGGGGCCCAGTGCCGCACCTGGAGAGAGCTAAGCCGCTGGGAGGACCAGTCATGGGAAGGACAGGACAATGATAAGGAAGACAGGGGCAACCAGAGACTGGGGCTCTTCTTCTGCCCCTGCAGGTGCTGGCTGTATGTCCTCTACAAGTTCCCTCACTTCCATGGGCCTCTGCTTGATTGGGGCGAGGGCAGGACAAGGAGGGAGGGGCTGACATCATAAGTATCAGCTGCCCAGACCAGCACACCTTTAAAGCAAACTGATTGGCCTAAGTGAAGGGTTCTCAAACTGTTTACCATGAAGAGAGGTTTCTGACTCAGTAACATCCCGGAGAGAAGCCTGATGAGAGGAGTGGGATCCTGACCACAGGTACTTGTTCTCTTACTTTTAGGTGACTCAGGGGGTCCTTGGGAGGATTTCCGTTTTTGTTTTTATTTTGTTTTGAGCTCAAGAGGACCTTTGACCTGGTCCAGTGGTTTTCAGTGAGTAACTGCTTGTGGCTCCCCGCTCAGTGTGGTGGGTTAGTCAGCCAGGCCTTGGGCAGTCATTGGTGGTCCACGGGTCTGAGGCATGGGGGCCTTCAGGGTGGGCCAGGCACTCAAGTCCGCTTCGAAGGTGGGTGTTGATTTAGTATGTTTCTGGGAACACCAGAAAATATTTACAATCTCCTAGTGCGCATGGTGTCTAAGATTCTCTGAGTGTTTCACTACTATTTGCAGTAATATGACTCATAATTTCTTAGTAGATGAGTTAATGAACACATTGATTTATTTATTGGGTCCTGATGGCTCCCATCTTGGAGTCCTTAAACAAAAACCTTTGTGCTCTGGTTGTTCCATCCAACACTTTAGCTGGACTTAAATTTTCAGGTCACTTTCTCACCCTTCTAGGCATCTGGCTACAAGGTCCTGGGGAAGAATGGGTGACATGCCATGGGCCAAGGATTCGGGGAGATGAACGGTATTAGGAAGGAACACTCCTCAGGGAAGGCGCTTCCCCTCTGTGGATGGCCTGGGGATGGCCACCCAGATGCCTCTTCTGGGAATGACTTGCTGCCCAGCTGCAGGGGTACAGTCAGCAGATGATTTCCAGCTGTTAGCTCCTTCAGGGTCAGCCTCAGCTGCAGGGAACCACTTTGCTCAAGGTTACACCCTTGTTAGGCAGCCCGCATCCAGTTACCGTGCAAAATGGGACACACAGGCCTGGTCAGTTCTGCTTGACCCAGGACAGGGCTGAGCAGCAGTGTTCACTCAGAGCTGCCCACCAGCTTGGCCTAGGCTTTGTCGGCTACCTTGTATGTAGTTCAACATTGTCCTCTGCCCAATCCCACTTCTACCCCCTTCCTTTCATGAGTATTGACCCCTAATACACAATATGCAACCAAGCTCCATCTCAGCATCTGTTTCCAGAGAACCCAGTGGGACGCCTTCCTTCATGGTTCTCCCCAGGGGTGCTTCAGATTTGTGCTTCGGGCCTAGTCCTGGCCCTCAGGCAGTTTAATGCCCCAAAGGTCAATAATGTGGTGTGCAGCCCTCCCAAATATATCCTGACACATCATATCAGTAACTGCCAACGTGTGCTGATTGGTGGGATGATATCAGAGATGGCTGTCTATGAGCATCCAGCTGCCCAGAATGAACACATCAAGCCCATTTCTGCCTCAGGGCCTTTGCACTTTCTGTTATTTCTGCCAGGAGTTCTGGAATTTATGCCCAAATTCACCTTTGCAGAGAGATCTTCCTTGCCCGCCCCCACCGCCCTTGAAAGTACCCTCTACCCAACTCACAGTCATTTCCTCATGTACTGTGTTGTTTGTTATTTTCTGTTACTATGGAAATCAAAGATAACTTGGGTATCTTATTTTTTGGATAACTTTGTATACTTATTTTTCAGTGAGTGTCAATACTCACTAAAACATAAAGCTGATGAAATCAGGGACCTGTCTATCTTGGTTGCCTCTGTGTCTCCAAGACATTGCAGAGTGTTTAGAGAGAGTACTCAATAGGTAATGAACGATTAAATGAATGGATGAATGAAATGGATAAATATGTATTTATTGAGTGAAAATAACAGAATCTAGTTGGAATGTGGTAAGATATATATATATATATATATATATATATATATATATATATATATAATTTTTTTATCTTTCCCCTTCTAGTTATGTGACACTGGTTTTCCTTTAGAGCAGGAGGAGACAAACTTTTTCTGAAAAGAGCCAGTTGGTAAATATTTTTGCTTTTGCAGGCCTTCCAGCCTATTGCAGCTACTTGACTCTGCAGTTGGAGTGCAAAAGCAGCCATAGGCAATATGCTGACACCTGAAAGTGACTGCATGACAATAAAACTTTATTTGAAAATATAGGTGGCTGGCCAGATTTGGCTGACAGCCCATTATTCTCTGTCCCTGGCTTAGGGTAGTGATATAAAGTTTCCTATAAAATAAATTTATTGAAGTAAAAAAGGAAGTCTATTGGAATAAAAATATTAACTAAATAGCCCTACGGAAACCATATGCAAATTCCTGAAGTTGGAGAGAACCCAGTTCTAATTTTAATTGCATCATCTGTGGCCACAGCTGTGGGGGTGAGAGAGGCTGGAAGAGAGAAACCCCTTTAATTTAATGTGGCCAAACATTGTGGGAGGCTCACACTTAGATATTCCCGAGAGCCTGGCAGGGCCAGAGCTCTGCTTTTTCTCTTCCTGCTGTTACTTTTCCTATATCCTTTCCACCCCCAACTCCGGTCCCAGAAGGAGGGGCTGTCCTAAAACCTCTTGCTTAAGGAAGCTATCCTTCCACGGGGTTTCATACTCTCAGGGCCAGGGTTGGTCATGACCACACTTACCTAGCTCATAAATATACCCTGAGATTACACATAAACATGGCAGAGCGCTGAGGAGGAACAGGTACCAGAAGGTGACAACATCAGTTAGTCTGAAATTTCTAAACCTTTTGAAACAAGAAAGCCTCAGATCTTATGGTAAGAAAGGCACTTCCAGTAAATCAGGCCCACCCTCGACCCTTCACATGTATCGGCTGCTATGATCTTCAGTCATCATATAATGATAATATTGTCCCCATTTTACAGATGAGAAGACTGAGGCAAAGGAGCTCAAGTAAGTTGCCTAAGGTTATTCAGCTACAAGAGGCAAAGACGGGATTCTAACCCAGATGGTCAGCACTGGCATCCACACTGCTAATATATACAGCTATGACACTACATGTCTCCCTGGGACGGCATTGTGGGGGATTCCCAGTAGTACACACGCATATTCACTGTTTTTTCTCCATAAACTTTATGGGGGAAACAGTATGTTTTTTTCCCAGGACCTATCAGCTCCAAGTCAATTTGTTGTCCTTCAATTTAGTTTTGGAGGGTACAGTTCAGCTCCAAGTTCAGCTGCTGTTTTCAATCTAGTTGCAAGGGGGCCAGCCCACCATCCCATGCAGGAGTCAAACCGGCAACCTTGTTGTTAAGAGCATGTGCTCTCACCAACTGAGCCATCCGGCCGCCCACTGGCAGCTCAGTGGCAGCTCAGTTCGTCGTTGTCTTTAATCTAGTTTTGGAGGGCACAGATCACTAGCCCATGTGGGAATCGAACTTGCAGCCTTGTTGTTCAGAGCACGCGCTGTAACCAACTGAGCCACCTGGCCACCCTCCATAGTTTTTTTGTTTGTTTGTTTTGTTTTGTTTTAATCATTATTTATTATTATCTTTTTATTGAAGTGAAATTCATATAACAGGGCTGGCTGAGTGGCGCGGTGGTTAAGAGCTGGCTTAGGACGCCAGGGGCCCCAATTCGGGTCCCACATATGAGGGCCAGTTACATAAAAAAAAAAAAATTTCATATAACATACAATTACTTTAATTTTAAAATGCATAATTCAGTGGCATTTGGCATTCACATTGTTGTGCAACCACCCCCTTTTTCCAGTTTCCATGATTTTTTATCAGCCCAGGAGAACATCCTGTGCCCAATTAGCAATCACTCTCCATATCCACCTTCCCTAGTCCACTGGCAACCATTAATTTGCTTTCTGTCTCTATGGATTTGCCTACTCTGGATATGTCATATAGAGGGAATCATACAATATGTAATCTTTTGTGTTAAGTGTTTTTTACTTAGTATGCTTTCAAGTTCATCCAAGTTATAGCGTGTGTCAGTACTTCATTCCTTTTCATGGCTGAATGATAGTTTATTGTATGTGTTTATTATATGTATACACCACAATTTGTTTATCCATTCATCTGTTGCTGGATATTTGGATTGTGTCTACTTTCTGACTGCTGTGAACAGTCCTGCTATGAACATTTATGAACAAGTATTTACGTGAATACCTGTTTTTAATTCTTTTGGGTATATACCTATGAGTAGAATTGCTGGGTCATGTGGTAATCCTATGTTTAATTTTTTCAGGAACACTCAAACTGTTTTACGCAGTGGCTGTACCATTTTAGAGTCTCATCAGGAATGTATGAAGGTTCTTATTTCTCCACAGTCTCTCCAACATTTGTCATTTCTTCCTTTTTTTCCCCATGATTGTAGCTATCATAGGGGGTATAAAATGGTCCCTCATTGAGACTTTGATTTGCATTTCCTTAATGGCCAATGGTGTTGAACATCTTTTCATGTGCCAACTGGCCATTTGTATATCCTTGGCAAAATGTCTATTCAAGTCTTTTGCCCATTTTTTAAAAACAAACTTGGGTTGTTTTCTTCTGTAGTTGAGTTATAAGTGTTCTGGATATAAGTATTCTGGATATGATACTCTCATCAGATGTATAATTTACAAATATTCTCTCCCATTCTATAGGTTGTCTTTTTACTTTCTTGATAATACCCTTTAATGCACAAATATTTTCAATTTCTATGAAGCCCAATTTATCTATTTTTGTTTTCTTTTGTTGCTCATACTTTTGGTGATAAATCTAAGAATCTATTGGCAAACCTGGGGTCATGAATATTTACCCCTCTGTTTTCTTCTAATGGTTTTAATTCTTGTATTTAAGTTGTTGATAACACTGTCGTAGTTTTAGCGTATTTCCAGCATGCCAGCAAGTTCATGGTGTCAGGGCCAGCTTCATGAATGTGTGACCTCAGCAGCTGCACGGGCCTCACAGAGAAGGGCTCCATACTTGATTTAATGCTCTTCTGTCACTGTCTTGATTTTTGAGCAGAGGGTCTTGCATTTTTATTTTGCCCTGGACCCAGGTAACGCTTCACCCTTTTCTTTCCGTGGGTATAAATCTGTCAAGTTTCAAGTCAAGTTCTGCCTCCTCCAGGAAACTCTTCTTGACCCCTTCCCACTTTCTTCTCCCCGGTTTTCATAGGAATGTGGTCTGTTCACACCACTCAATACCTACTCACATTGATTACACTCTGCCCTTGCTGGTCTCCCATTTTTCTGTGCATGGAAGTTTTCAACTCACTGGAACTTGGGGCGACACTCTTTCAGCTAGGTGCTATGATGTGGGACAGTGAGAATTGTTCACATGTATATTTCTTCTCTTTTTCCCAGTTGCAAGTTTTTTTTTTAATTTATCTAGGTGTCCCCACAACACACAAGGCCAGGGGGCTCTGTCAGGTGGCAGCTCGATAAACTATGGCTGGCCTTTTTCTGCCCTCCCTCCCTAACTGCCTCTGACCAGGTGGCTTTGCTCCTCTCAAGATTCTGGAATGCTAAGGCAAGAAGAGATCTGAGAACTCACCTTGTCAAATCCATCTTTGGATAGAGAGGTCCCAGGGAGGACTAGTGTCTTCCTCGGGGGCACACAGCTCATGGGGGCCCAGCAGGGAGAGCAGGACACTTTCCTGTGCAGATGCCTCCACCCCTTCATCCCTTCCTCTTTGGACAGATGTGGACCTTTCCGGTGAGTGCAGGTGCAAAGCAGCCCTTTCCCTGTCTGAAGCAGCTGCCTGGATTCTCTCTGAGACCAGCAGTCCATCAACCCAATCAGAATGGCTCCCTGGAGCCCCCCTGAGA
Organism: Aselliscus stoliczkanus; assembly: GCA_033961575.1. NCBI lineage: Eukaryota > Metazoa > Chordata > Mammalia > Chiroptera > Hipposideridae > Aselliscus > Aselliscus stoliczkanus. The sequence continues at coordinate 159,070,211 of CM066731.1, forward strand.
AGCTCCAGGAACCAGCTGCCTGTCAGCCACCTTGTTAAACTGGTTTCCAGATGTCTCCACTTCAGATTGAGGAAGCAGGAGGGGGGTGAGGGGCTGGGATTTTGTCTGTGACATGCAGCCTGCCGGGTCTGTCATAAATAATGTTATGCACCAATGGAGCAGGTTGTTTTCCGGAGATGGGGTGATGCGGAGGATGTCCTTAGTGGAGCCTTGTGTGAGATGAGAGGTCAACAGACAGATGGACCAGAACATTTGGGGTCAAGGATGAGACAGAAGAGGTAGATGGACAGACAGACGGAGACTGAGTGGGGCTGGGGAGAGACCGTGCAATTGTGAGTGCATCAGAGAGAGACAGGAGAGAGAAATAAAGGAAGTAGGAAGAAGAGTGATGGGGAACGAGCACCAAAATTTGCCATTGTGTTGACCTGCCAGGCCTGTCTCCTTCAGGACAGCCCGTAAAGCCCATAGCCAGCCTTTGGGCACTTCCTCTGTGTCAAGCCCTGTGTGGTGTGCTTTGCAAATATCAGCTCTTTTAGTATTTGCCATAACCTCAGGAGGTAGCTGCTGTGATTATGCCCATTTCACAGACAAGAAAAGAGAGGCTCAGAGAGTTTAGGGAACTTCCTCCAGGCTGCACAATGGTAGAGAAGTCCGGTTCCCGCACTGTGCCGCTAACCACCCCACTCTCCTTGGTAATAACATTGGGAGAATAATCTTCCCAGGCTTAGTTCATTTCACTTATGAGCTCAGAAACTGTAGCTGGTTGGCACTATCTAATTCTAATATTATTCTTACGGAGTAATTCTGACCCTGTCTGAAGGTGGGCACAAGTAGAGAGGACACTGAGCAAGAAATATGAATATTCTCTTTTCTAACCATTCGTTTTGAAACATGTTGTATATGGCCAGTTAGACAGACTTACTTCTCTCTAACTCAAGACTGAATTGACCAGATTAGGAGCCCATTTTTAGCCCCAGTCACTGCAAGGAGAGAGCATCTCTATACATGTGAGAAACTTGGGTGTATTGCTTTCCTGGGGCTGCATTCACAAATGATCACAAAATTGGTTACTTAAAACAACAGAAATTTATTCTCTCATGATTCTGGAGGCAAGAAATCCAAAATCAAAGTGTCGGCAGGACCATGTTCCCTTTGCAGGCTGTAGGGAAAAATCCTTCCTTACCTTTGCTTAGCTTTGGTGGCTCCTGGCAATCCTTGGGGACCCTTGGCTTGGAGCTGCCCTCATCAGTCTCTGCCCTCATCATCACCTGGCCTTCTCCCTGTGTCTTCTCTGGGTTTCTGGCCCCAAACTTCCCTCTCCTTTCTCTTATATAGACACCAGTCATTGGATTTAGGGCTTACCCGGATTCAGAATGGCTTTATCTTACCTTGATTACATCTGCAAAGAGCCCATTTCCAAATAAGGTCCCATTCACAGGGATTAGGAGTTAAGATTTGAGAATTTCTTTTGAGGGGACACAGTTCAACCTACTCCAATGGGAATATATGGAATGTATCGGTAATAAAACAGGATGAGAAGAAAGCAAATTGCAAAGGACAAGTATGTGACACATTAATGCTCAGGCATTTCCCTCACAAAAATGGAATTTTCCCTTAGGATTTCTACCCCTTGCCTAATCCTTGATTCCCCCTCCTTATCTACCATGTGTTGCTACCTGCTTTCTTCCACCTCCCAGACACCATTTCTATGCTTTTAGAATACCACTGGGCTTTGGAGTTGACATGTTTTTAAATTCTTTTGGAATTTCCAAAGGGACACCATATTTGGGGCAATGTTCTGTTTTACCCAGAGAAGCAGTTGTCTCATAGCCTGGGTTCATTTCCTAGATCAGAGCTACCTGCTTAGCAGGTGTGTAAGGAACATAGTGAAACTGCCTTAAAATGAAGGATGAGAACCCACTGAATTATCAGCAGGGCGATGTGTCATGAATGGGATGATCTGGATGTCTGATTCGCCATGGACACTGGGCTCAGGGTGCCTTGTCCTCTGAGGACACTTCTTAAATCAGAGATAATCCTCCAATGGTAGTTAGGACTCTTGGTGGCATGGGATATAAATATACCGTCAATGACTTTTTCCCAGATCAGCTGGCTTGTTACTGGATGTTCCAAGGAATGGTCTAGCTTTAGGTGTATCTGGACTCAGGAGTCATTGATGTCATTAAAATGCTGTCTTTTTCTCTTCTCTCCCTCCCTCTTCCCCTCTCCTCCCTCTTTCCTTCTCTCTCTCTCTCTCTCTCTCTCTCTCTCTCTCTCTCTCTCTCTCTCTCTCTTTCTCTTTCTCAGCAAGATGCTCCCATGGGTTCCAGAGACAGTGCCTAGCGTATTTCAGGAAGTGATTCTGTTAGTCCAAACTGAATTCTACAGACATCACTGGCACAATCTCATGGCTGGAGGGAAGAGTTTCTCTGGCCAAGCTGGAGTCATGAGCTGCAATGGAACAGAAAGGAAGTTCCAGCGACTGTAACCACAAACCCTGGAAATCTCAGTGACCTGACACAATAGAAGCTTACCTCTTACAAAGTCATACAAAGTCCAATCAGGAGCATCGTCAAGCACACAGGCTATGGGAGGTTCTGCCATTTCTAACAGTGGCTTCCAGAGTCACTAAGAGTATCAACATTCAACCAGCCAATAGGAGAACAGAAACTGAACCGGTGCAGGAGGTTCCTTTAAGGGCCAGGCCCGCGTTTCATTGGCCAGAACCCAACCACATGCATAGACTGTAATAATGTCTGGGAAATACAGACTAGCTCTGAGCTCAGCAGTAAAGGACATTGGTTTGTTGAAAGGCTAGCCATTTCTGCCCCAAGTCATATTCCTGGGCAGCATTATTACAGAATGAGGGAGGGGTGACTTTCCAAACGAAGGGATTCAGAGCAGATTTTTAAAATGCCCTTGGAGCTAACTCCTGGAATATTTCAACATGTCTGACTTGTGTCCGCTTACAGACACTATTGTGTATTGCTGTGTGACAAACTATCCAGAAACTTAATGGTTTACAACAAGAAATTATATGTTTCTTATATGTCATAATTTTGTGGGTTATGGAATGGAAGCACAGCTCATATGGCTGATTTCTTTGCCCCATGTGGTGGCACCTAGGATCACTCAGTGGTATTCAGCTGGCAGGTGGACTGGCCTGAGGGGTCCAGGATGGCTCCACTCTTGTGTCAGGTGCCCTGATGGGGATGGCGGGAAGGCTGGGCTCTACCAGGGCCCTCTTCCTCCCAGGCCTGTAATTTCAGGCCTTGCCATGTTGTCTCTGCAGCAGGGTCATCACACTCTTTCCATGATCGCTCAAGGCTCTGAAAGAGAGTTTTCCCAGAAACTTAGGAATAAGCTACAAGACTTCTCAAGACTTAATCTCTGGGCTGGCCAAGTGGTGCATTGGTTAAGAGCTGGCTTGGGATTCCAGCGGTTCCCACATATGAGGTTCAGATCCCACATATGAGGGCCAGTGACACTGCTCTCTACAGCTAAGATGGTGAACGGCAGCTCTACCTGGAGCTGGGCTGCTGTGAGTCCCTGGGACGGCATAGCCCCTGCTGCAGTGGGCTGCCATAGGCTACAGTGAGTGGCCAGCAGCCAGTGTGAGCAGCTGGCAGCTGGTGTGAGCTGCCAAGAGCCACTGTGAGTGGCCGTCCAGAGGTCGGCGACTGATCTGCCTCACAAGAGCACAAGGACGATACCAACATGGGCCAGTGAAGCAACATCCTCCACAACTAGACTGAAGAACAAAAAGGACAGCAACTTGTCTGTTCCCCTTCCCCAGATCCCCAACACTGTCCTCCTCCCCCAATTCCCCATTAAAAAATCTTTTAAAAACAAACAAACAAACAAAGACTTACTCCCTGCAGCTGTCGGGTGTCACGTCTGCCACATTATACTGTCAAGCAAGTCATCAGGCCAGTCCAGGTTCAACGTGAGGGGAGTGCGGGCTTCCTTCTCAGATGTGACCTGTGTGAATCAGCCACACATCTTTTCTAGCCATGTGACTTTTTCACGTGAGCTTTGTGACTTTGGGAGCCTTTTCTTCTCTGTGGGAGGCTACAGGATGTGAGTTCTCACTGCCTTCCCTTTCCTAGCCCTTTAGCTGTTGGTGTCGTAGTTCCCTTCTGGACCTGGGCCTCCATAGGCAGGAATCTAGAATCCAGAGAGTAAAATAGGTGTTCCAGGCTTCGACACACAAGACAGAACAAGAGGATCCCAGATGGGGGTAATAAAAAGGGAGGGACCCATTGCTGGAGGTGGTATTTAGTTAAAGTACACAGCCAATATGATAACTGATAGTTATATAATAGGCCTCATTCTGAAAGATTTACATGTTTTATCTTGCTAAATATTTTTAACCCTATGATGTAAGTACTGTAATTATGCCCATCTTAAAACAGAAAACTAAAACTAGTAATTGCCTTTGTAACATCTGAGACTTGTGGTTTACTCTCTCATCAGCATGACCAAGTCCATTTACCTTGTGTAGAAAAGCAAAGGTAAGCTTTGTGAGTTACAAGTCTGGTCTAACAAATAATTCTTGTCTTCAACTACCTCTTTAAGTTAGGGTGACACCAATCATCTCCCATGGTGCCCTAGGGCTCATATACAAATTAGGCCAAATCAGTCTGGGTTGCGTTATAATCCTGTTATAGAACACCTCAGTTATTGATGTCAAGGCCGATGAGCAGTGTTACTGAGGATTCAGTGGGCGTGTGAGGCAGTGCTAATGGGGAAATCCCTCTGAGTCAGCAGGGACTAGAAACCCTGCAAAATCCAGGCTTTCCCAAGGAAAAGCTGCAGTGGGATTCCCATCAAGGCCTCTCCTCGCCCCTAATCCCAGTTCCTGACCCCTTGCTCCTGTCTACGTGCACTTTGTAGCTGCCATTCTAAACCAATTTCCTTCTGAGCAGATAGAAAGCCCCCAGGGAAGAAATAGCTGGACTCTTTCTGGGCATTTTCTAGGATTGGATGGTTGACGCTGCTTGGCAGAGGTGAGCACTATGGTCCTGGCTTCACATAGGATCTGTTTATGGCCCTCAGGTCTGCTCCTTTTCCCTACCGGGATGGCAGATGGCCTGTATTTTTAATAATTAAAAAAAAAAGTCAGAGGGAAATCAGGCTCAGCAGGAAGAATTTGGAACCATCCAGGCAGCACAATTGAGCTGTGAATTTGTTTATTTGGAAATTGTAAATGGTGTCTTCCCATTAAGCATGCCTGCAAGCCTCAGCCCTTCCAGGAATCTGGGAGGGCCCCTCATAATGATTTTCATCAGCAGGTCTTGGCTAGGTCATGGATGAATGGGAACCTTTGGCAGTCCCAGGCTGCCTTGTACTCACAGGACTGTGCCTCTTGTGGCTGACAATTTTTGAAACCTTCCCCTCTCCTTTCCCCCAATCTCTTCTTAGCTTCACAGTAGCCCTGGGAGGCAGAGATTCCCAATTGGTTATGCAAATCAGTCTGCAAGACCGTTGTCATTTAGTGGAAAAGAGAAATTGTCTGGCTTTAACAGGAAAGATAAAGGCCCCTAAGAAGCAATGGTAGAGGTCCTATGCTTTGTTGGATTATGCTGTGGGGTGTGGAACTGACTGTTGATTCCGTTTATTCTCCGTTTGTGGAGGCCAGGTGGGGCAGAGGAGGAAGAGTTATGCTGGGAGCCCAGAGCCCCAAGTTCCAATCTTGGCCTGATGCCTCCAGCTGAGCAACCTTTACCTGGTCATCTTCCTTTTCTGGGCCTCAGTTTCTTTAATTGTTAAAAAAGCAGAACTTAATTCTATGTCTGGAAGAAATTGGGGAAGTAATAATTCCTATATATGACCTAATTCCCTGTGGAGGTACAGAAAGATCTGAGAGGCAAGATGGCTGTAGACCATGGGGAGGTGACGAGAGAAGATGGGACACCTTGCTTTGGAAAGGCTGTTAACACATAAATAAAGTTGGGCAGCATGGAATGGGCTGAGTAGGCTCAGATATAGGGACCCCAAGGCTATCTTTTCATCCTAAATGGAACATTAAAGAGCTGGGACCTTAGACAACATTTACCAGACTCTCTAACCCCCAACAACATCCCCTTTCCCTTGTTTGAGGCTGAGTCAGGGTCTCCTAGAGAGTGGGTCAAAGCAGCCCTGATCAGTGAGGAGCTGGCTGAGTAGGAGGGTGGTCCACAGAGCCCTGGCGTTGCCTGGCTAGAGACCCCAGCATCTCAGAGCCTCTGGTTCTAGCAGGAAGGACTGGGACTGGGCATTCCAGGGGCTGAGTGAGGGGAGAGAGCTACCCCTTTGGCCCCTCCTCTGTCTCTCACCTCCAGTGATCTTGCCTGGTCAATCCTGGGTCCCACTGACCAGCTGCCACCAGGGGCAAGTCAGTCCAGCAGATGGTGTGAGGCCTGGAGGGGATCATGTCAGCCAGCAGCACAGACTTAGCGGCAACTGTGAATTTAGGACATTCTGTTCCCAGAGTCTCTCCCTCTCCTCCCTCCATCTCTTCATTATTCAGCCAGCTTCAGGCACTTTCTTCTTTCCGTCCACTTCCCAGCTCCCTTCTCCTCTGCCCTCCCTATTTCTTTCCCTCTTTAACCACCACCCCCTCTGCCTTATTCTCTCCCAGGCTTCGCAGTGTTTGGCAAAGTAAGAGGTAGGACCTTTAATGTAGTCACAGTGTGAACAGGAAGAGGGCCAGGGGCTTAGTTTCTTGGCCTCACATCTTCCTGGCCAGAAAACCATGGATTGAAGGAGGCTCCTGGTTAAAACCACAGCCCGCACACCACTTGGTGCGCTGAGAACAATGCCATCAGCAGGTAGCAGTGAGGTCAAGGCCAGCGAGGCCTCAGATAGGGCATATGCCTGAGAAAGAGAAGAAAGTTCCAGAGCTCTGGGGCTTCATTCCAGATCCCAGAGGGCCCCTGGCCCTGCATACCCCTTCCCTCCTACCCTCTGGAAGGAGATGAAGCCTTGCCTGTGTCCACCCCTCCCCCATCCTCTCTTTTTTTTTCTGTAACCTCTTTCTGTCAGGACCCTGGCTGGGCTGAGCCTGAGGCCAGGGTGTTTCTCTGTCTCTCCCTTAGGAGCCCTGGGTCTTTGGGAGACTGGCCAGTGCAATGGCGGTGCTAAGGGTGGTCTCAGGTCCTTACAGTTAACTGTGAATTCAGCCTCTCCCGGCTTAGAACCTCTCCCTCCTAGAACCTGTCCGCACCCCACTGGAGCAGGATGCAGGCTCGGTGACCCTGGGCAAGTCATTTTTCCTTCTTTGTCCTCAGTTGGCTCCTCTGTGGTAGGAGGGAGTGGAAGTGTGTGTCCCAGGGGTCCTGTTCAGCTCCGAGAGTTTATGATTCTTCATGGTTCAGCCCAGATTGGCCCTCAGCGCAGTCTAAAGACACTCTGAGAAGGACACCATAGCTTGGAACACCGTGACCTTCGGAGAAGACAGTGCAATGGAAAGAACAGGTGGCTTTCAGCTGGGGGCATTGAGGAAGCCTCCAGGGACAGGTGGCCTTTGAAATAGGTCTTGAGGAGAGGGTATGACATGGTCAGTCAGAGGTGAGGGGACAGCAAAAGACGCAAAAGCAAGATTGCAAGCAAAAGCAGGAGGAAGGACCCATTCCAGGGGAGGGGACACTTTTTACTAAGGTGAGTCTTCTGAATCCTTTTCTGAACCCCACTTAAGCAATTTTGCCCTCAAGAGCATGGGGATAGCAGAAAACCCCCAAAACAAAAGGCTAGGATGGGAGGTGGCTAAGATTTGTTTTGCTTCTGCCAAGTACTCACTGTCTTTCCTCCTCTGAGCTGGCTTGAACATTCCCAGCTCTCTCCCTGTTACCGGCCACGGGGTTAATCCCCAGGGGATGACAGCACATTAGGCATGTTCTGCTTAGCCTGTGTGTCTTTGAACATGTCCTAGGGCATGGAGCACCCACCCTGCCCTGTCTCCAGGCATGTCCAAGCTGTCATCTAAAATTGCCCAGGCAGCATTCTTGGCCCTGACACCCCCACCCCAGGCTCTTGTTCCTTGGAATTGCCTCCTCCCGCTTCTTACTGACATGCTGACACTGCCTACATTAGAAGTCAAATTGTGACTTCCGCAAGATGCTGTGAATTGGAGCCTGTGCTTTCCCCATGCAGAATAAGAGAGACCATTGAGAGCTTCATGTGAGCCAGACACTGTGCGCAGCCCTATGGGGGCACCCCCAGATGACTAAGTAAGATCTCCCCCCTTCAAGAAGCCTGTGTCCCCAGAGAGTATAGTTAAGGTGCCTTGTCTCACACGCCTAGACATGTACTGGGTTATTGGAAAAGTATTTTTTAGTGTTTTTTGTTGCAAAAAACGCATCATGACTTTTCTGACAACCCAATAGTAGGTGACTCAAATGGCCCAGTGGGGGATGGATAATCAGGAAGAGGGGGGATTAGCTTCATTAGAGTTCTTGCCCCATTTCCTTAACTTCTTACCACCACACGAAAATATGGGCTGAATGTGCTCAATGCTCCTCTTTGCAAAGAGAAGCTGGAATCTGGATTTTAGTTTGCAGTTTCCCAAATTGAAAAATGGCATGCTGACCAAATAAAATTCGTCTGTGGGTGAAGAGCATCTCCGCTGTCTTGTGCATTGACAAATCCCTGAAGACATGTCTGCTGAGTGGTTGAAGAAGGGAAGGAATGAGATGAGCTGGTCCCTGGAAGTCTCTCTTCCTTATTTGTGCACACATTGGTTATTACACTGTTTTCCATCTTCAGTACGGGCCCAGGCCTTGTTTGTACCCGAGCAATTAACCAGATAATTATCCTCTTGAGACATTAGTCACACAGCCCAAGTCAACACAGGAGCCACGGACACGTGTGCATTCCGCCCTGGGGTTTGCAGTGGGGTGGCTTCCTCTGCCCTCTCTCTCCTTTGCACCCGGGGATGGAAGAGGACACTGTCAATATTTTCCTTAGGTCATGAAGCCTGAAGTTTCTGGGCCACGGTAAGTTGAGAACAGGGCTTAGGGCTCCCTCAAACCCTCTACCTCACAAACACACAAACACATCAGCGCTTGCTTCATGTGAAGTGCACACCTTTATACTGTTGGTTGTGCATTCAGCACCCCTCTGAGATTGCAGGCACGTATGTCTATCGTGTTGTGTTCTTGGCAGGCGTATTAGTCAGTGTTCTCCAGAGAACTAGAACCAATGGTGTGTGTGTGTGTGTGTGTGTGTGTGTGTGTGTGTGTGTGTGTATAAAACAATATATGTACACATAGACATGTCTACATACACACAAATATATACATATACATACATGTCTACATACACATATATGTACATATATACATGTCTACATATACATAATAACATATATATATATATATATATATATATATATATATATATATATATCCTTATGAGAGAGAGAGAGAAGTTTTAAGGACTTGGCTCATGCAATTGTTGGGGCTGGCAAGTCTGAAATCTGCAGGGAAGACCAGCAGGCTGGAGATTCCTGTCAGAGTTAAGGTTGCAGTCTTGAGTCTGACAGCAGCCTGAAGGCAGAATTCCTTCCCCTTTTCAGGATATCTGGCTACTCGCTAATGTCTTCAACTGATTAGATAAGGCCCACCCACTTCTGGAGGGTAATTTACTTTACTCAAAGCCTACTGAGTTAAATGTTAATCATATCACATCTTTTCAGCAACATCTAGACTGGTGTTTGGTCAAACACGTGGGCACATAAGCTATCCAACTTAACACATAAAATTAACCATCATAGCAGAGTTCCCATCTCAGATTGAATTGTGTCAGGGCATTCTAAACAACCTGCCAAGCTACCTGATGCCTAAGAAAGGCTATTAGATGGCTATAGCCAGTTGCCATCAAGACAATTATCCAGATAATGGTCTTTCCAGGGCTATTTCCTTCTCTTGACCTTTTTTTTTTTTTTTTTTTTTTTGTCGTTGTTATCAGTCACAAATTGATTTAGTGATTAGCCCAACTGAGCTATCAAAGAGGTTTCATTTTCTGTGACAACTCTCATCAGTTGCTGGTGGCTGCTTGGTGGGATAAATTGTAAAGAAGCCCAAGACTGACCTCAGCTCAGTGGGAAAGGGCATTGTGCTTAATGACCAGTGTCCTGAATGGAAACAGACACAGGTGGTGGTGTATGCGCTTCCTTTTTGTCATCCATGGTCAGATCCAAATCTTTATTAGAGAAGAGGGAGAAAATAAGTCTCCCTCTTATCTTCTTACTTACTTGTGTGGGCTCACACCACAAGCCAAGTGTCAGGCTGAGGACGAGAAACTAAGAATTCCGTCTCCTAACTCAGGGTGTAGAGTCTCCCTGTCAAACGGGAAATATCTAATGTAGACTTATCAAATTGACTAGTTATCCAAATAATTTTCTCATTTCCTCTATGACTTGTATTTTTTTTTTATTAGAAAGAACTTCATCTCTCCTAAAGGAAGTCCATGTGTCACAGAACTATTGAACTACTTTATCCTAAAAGGGAACTTCAAATTTTCTGTCTTAATTGTATTCGGCCGCAACAAAACTTTATAATCTAGGACCGTGATGTCCAATGTGTAGCCACTAGCCCCATGTGGCTACAAAGTGCGTGAAATGGAGCTAGTGTGACTGAGGAATTGCATTTAAAATGTTATTTAAATAGAAAAATTAAATTTATGTAGCCACATAGGACTAGGAGCTATTGTATTGGATAGCACAGATATAGAACGTTTCAATCACTTTAGAAAGCGCTATTGAACAACACTAACTGAAACAAATGTACAATTTATTTTTTTCTTTCTTTGCCTTTTCAAAGGTTTGACATAAAGAACACTTTTTTTTTTTTTGGTAGCTTTAATTTCCAATTTCTTCTGACCATCTCCTGTTTTAATTTTTTTTAACCTTCTATTTACTCGTGGCCGAACCAGGGCTGGGCTTGAGGCAGGACCTGAAGAGATATGTTGCAGGCATGCTTTTCTGTTTGGGGCAGAGGCTGGGAAAGCAGGGCTGCTGATGTTGGTGGGGAGAAAGCCTTTGGGAAGATGGGGAAGGCCAACACATGTGGGCCCCTCAAGCTGAATTTTTGTATCTTCCTCCTTTTAAAATGTGAAATCTTAACTCCTCCGCCATTTCTACACTTCTGAGTTTAAATTTCTCAATTTTTTTTTCTCTCCCTATGTCAGCTCAAGCTGTGTTGTCTTTTATTATTTGTCCACTATCCATCAGAACTCAGCTTTGATGTAAGGAAAGGGCTCCTGGGTTTCCTCCTTTGAAATCTTACTTTTCTTTGTGAACTTGACCACGTGGTAATACTGCCTCTCAGTACAGTATTTAAGAACACAGGCTTTCATCTGCATCTCTGTCACTCCTACCTGGATGATATAGAGCATGTTACTTAACCTCCCTGTGCCTCAGTTTTCTTGCTTGTGACATGCAGGTAACACTAATGATAGGACTTACTTCCTAGGTTGTTGGGAAGGTTAAACGCATAGCACTTAGAAGCCTGCCTGGCATCAGTAGGTCCTATGTGAACTTGAGATAGAATCACTCCTACAGGTGTCTCCTTACTTGTTTCTCTCTCACAATAGACTGTAAGCTCCTTGAGGGCAGGGTTTCAGCATAATGCCTGATGGGCAGTAGGATTTACGTAACTGTTTGCTTAATGAACACGGAGTGAATCGCTGGGGTCAGATAATCACTTCTCACTTATTTCAAATGAACTTTCAGATCAACTCTAAACTCCACTCCTGGCTTCTACTATTCCCTGCCTCTTGTATCTTTGCTCAATTTTGCCTTTGTTTATTCTCCTTTTTGGAGTCCCTCTGCTGATGTCCCTCAGTGGGTATTGTACCCAGTCCACTATTTTCAGCAAGTTATGACACCCATTCAACCTCCTCTGGAAGTTGGGCCTGGGGAAGACATCCAACACCAAGACTAAAAATTCCCCAAGCAGTGATTTTTCTCTCCCTTTAGGAAAGTCCCAGGCCTGCAGACATGAGGGCATTGGTCTGTCTTCCATGACGCATTCCTTGGGCACTGGGGCAAGGAAGTGGGTGGGTAAGAGGAGACAGTGTCATTGGCCCCCTCCTTGAGGGATTTTGGTGGGGGGCATTCCTTCCTGCCATCTTGGCTGTGATTATGTGAACCTAAAAACAGCCTTGCCGTCTAGGTTATTCAGATGGCCAGCCACTCCTTCCTCCCATCTCCTTTCTGGTACAGAGGTGGTTTTGTCTTGTCTTTGGCCCTTTCTGAAATATCAAACCCCATTGCATCATGGTGTGCCAACCAAGAGTTTGTCCATGCCAGGAACTTAGAGACCATGGCAACTTCTTAAATTCTCCAGGGGTTCCTGTTCCAGAGACAGAGTCATAACTGTCTAGTGCCAGTGTGGCCTTTAAGATGCAGTGCAAATGAGGAATCAACCCACAGCCCCCTGGGCTCAATGTCCAAACCATCTCCTGGCTTGCTTGGTAGCTCCCCAGAGCATGACTAATGAATTGGAACTTCCCTTCAGAGCCCCCTCTCATACGTCTCTCCCCAGCTGCCTCACTTTTCCCAGCTGTCTACTGTCCCCATCTTCTTCCTGGAAGCCACAAGCCAGACATCAAGCCATCTCTGGAGAGGGAACAGCCAGAGACAAGTCAGTGTGGGCTTGACTTGACTTGGCTATGAATACTGCTTCCTTGACTAGAATGGGGTTGTCTGGCTCAGGTTGCTCATAAGGGTCCTTTTCACTTGTAAGAATTAAAGCCAGAACTACTAGATATTAGAGAAATTTTGGCTATGGCAAAATCCAGTTCTATCTTCTTTCCCTTTCATTCCCTTTCCCTTTTCCTCCCTTCCTCCTTCCCTCCCTCCTTCTCTCCCTTTTTCTCTCCCTCCCTCCTTTCCTTTTCCTTCCTTCCTTCCTTCCTTCCTTCCTTCCTTCCTTCCTTCCTTCCTTCCTTCCTTCCTTCCTTCTTTCTTTCTTTCTTTCTTTCTTTCTTTCTTTCTTTCTTTCTTTCTTTCTTTCTTTCTTTCTTTCTTTCTTTCTTTCTTCCTTCCTTCCTTCCTTCCTTCCTTTCTTTCCTCCTTCCACAGTTATGTATTGCCTGGCTTTCATGTGCCAAATTTTTAATAGTCTCTATTCTTGTTTTCTAGACCTTACACTACAGTGGGAGAAACATACTCATAAGCAGATAACTATGAATATAAGAAGTGCAATCATTGAAATAGCCCCAGATGTTTATGGGAGTCCAGGGGGAACCTAAGCCAGGCTGTGCTGAAGGCCATCTGGCTTAAAGGAAAAATGGTTCCCAAACCCTGATCTGCACATCTGTGTCATCCCAGGCTAATTTTTCATAGGTAAGAATAGAAATGAGAAAAATGTGGACAATACAGTATGAGTGAATGAATTTGCATTTCTTGGAAAATACTGTTATTATTCTGGAATTCCGCACCCTTTTGGTGACATATAAAATAATGGCAATATTAGGTGGTAATGATAGTTATGGTAGTAGTTCTTGTCTTTGCATCTATGTCTTTATTTGATCAAATAAAAGGGATCAATCACATATCAATTCTCCAACATTTTTGGAACTGTTACTGATCCATGAAACCTCAGAGTTTGTGAACCTCTGGCTTAAAGCAAGAGTAAGAGGTAGGCTGGTGATGGATAAAGCATTTGTGGCTGAGGGCACCAGAACTGGGTTACTGGTGTGATGTTCCCTGGCTCAACACACACACCGTTCTATTTACACGCAGGAAATGGACCATGAGGCTCATCTTGTGCAAAGATGGTGTCACTGGACAAATAAGTAGGACATATTAGGTATTATTTCTCTGGAAGATGTGATGGAATTTTCACTAAGACTTTCATACTTCTACACCTATTCTTCCCATCACAAAGGGAATGCATTTTTGAGATGGTTTACTGGGGTAGGGGTCATTTGTAGTCATGGAATGAAAATGGAAAATGGTTCCAATTGAAGGTCAAATCCATGATCTTGGCTTGTTAGCTACCTTCACAAACAAACATACCTAACCAGTTCCATACAAGCTGGCTGTTCTAGGAACATGGCAGAAGGTGAAAGTGTGGTCATGGACCAGTAGACAGAAGACCGACCTGGGAGTCATACAATTGTGCTTACCTGCTGAGGTCCACGGTTTCCTGGCTGTGTATCCGTGATTATGTTGCTTCCCTTTTCTGCCCTCAGTTTTTTCATCTATGAAAACAGGGGCCAGGTAACTGTAGACCAGAGGTTTTCTAACTTGAACCATATAAGGACCACTTGAAGGACTTGTTAAAACCCTGATTACTGGGTTCTACCCGCAGAGTTTCTGATTCAGTAAATCTGGGTGGGGCTAGGATTCTGCATTTATAAACATTTCCACATGATGCCTATGCCACTTGTCCAAGCACTACACTTTGAGAACCAGCAGATTTGACACTCTTTCAAATCCCTCACCCCTAACGTGCTATTAGTCATTCTTGCCTTAAAAGAGTTTGTAATCTAATTAGTGTTTTCCCTGTGAGAGGGAAGGAGATTGAGGACTTCGTTTTTTTCAGTTTCTAATCAAATATTTATTTGGCACCATCTGTGTACATAGGACTACAAGACACAGAGAGGAAGATTACCGCAGTCTTCCCTTCAATGCTTCCCTGAGAACCTTTGAATTGTGCTAGAGCTCTGATTCCTATAAGGTACTTTGTACAGCCAAGCCGACTGTTTGTAGTCCCAGGGACAGGGAGAGTCTGGAAAATTGAGATCAACAGATGGTGGTAAGTCCCTCCTCCCTCCAAGCACTTTTTCAGGGCTGACTGGTAGAACTTACTAATGAGGCAGGGAGAGGCCTGTTTGTATATACACATCAGAGCGGAGCAAGCAGTGTCACAGAGGAGTCTCTCCAGGTTAGTGCGCCCCAGATCAACAGCACCTCCTTCACCTTCCCAGCACAAAGGTTTCATTGAATAATATACTCTAGAGTCAAGATGGGTACCAGACCAGAGGACAATGGCAGATGTGGCTCCTGCCACTTGCAGTGCGGTCGCTGATGCCGACAGCATTGGCTTAAGTGGTACAAGGAAGAATAGGAAAGTATTTAGGGCTTTTTGGGTTTGGTGGATATAGGGGAAAGTGGGATGATGGTACCTGTTTGGAGGGTAAAAAAGAGGCACTTTGGAATATACATGTGTATATTTATCTTGCCATACATGTTGGTCATCTTTGATTCTCCAGCTCACACCTTCTGAGCCTATGGCCCTGCTTCGGCCATTGCTTTAGCAAACAGCTCTGTGCAGGTGTGGCCTGATCATGCTTCACCCGAGCTGCACCATATTGATCTCCTGCCTCCTGCCCCAGGCTTCCCCATATAGTGCTGGAAGCCAGTGTGAGCCTACTCGGTGAGCCTGCAGTAGTAGGGTGTTAACAGTCTCTGAGGCAAACTTGACCCATGGGGGACGAGAGCTAGGGAAGAAGTACTCATCTCTTGTGATCTCAGAAAATTCTCAGGCACATAGTTCTTTAGAGGAGCTTCAGCAGGGTTGGCTTCCAATTACCTACAGAACCATAAACCGCTCCATCGCACATCCTTGATTTAGCTTTTCTTGTTTCATTCTTTCAGGTCCTCCTGTTTGAAACTCTGGAGGTCACTTTCCCCAAATAAATCACTTGCATTCAGGCCCTTTCCACAGGTCCTGCATTTTAGGGGAAACCAAAGCTAAATGGTAAACACATTTCTGACTTAGAGCAGCAATTTAAGAACAGACAGCTTATAGGTGTTTTTTGCCCACCATTGATGTGTCAGGTTCTATATCCTTTTTAAAAATAAAAAGCAAATTTAAATTCTATGAAAGTAACATATATGTACAGTTTAAAAAGTCAAATAGCAGAACATGGTATAATGAAATAATAATCCCCTCTCATCCCCCTGACTACTATTATTCCACTTCCCAGAGGCAAGCAAGTTTAATTCTTAGCAGTGTCTCTCCATTATTCTAATTACAATCAATTTGTCTATTTCAGTCATTATTTATTAAATGCTTATTATGCCGGATGATGTTTTAATACTTTCATATATGCCACGTCACCATTCCACCACTTTAATTATAGTTATTTTGATTAAATTATGATTCGTCTTTACATTGTTATGACTGTATAAGTACTGTTCATCGGTGATCCAAGTAGTGTACTATGGCTCTTTCCTTGTCCATTTTTTTGTTCCCTAAAGTATATAACCATTTTTATGTCTTTTTTCTACATTTTAGGTTTTTATATAGTTACTGTTATTGCTTCCCTCTCTAAAACACCTCTCAATACTATCTCCCGTGTGCCCAAATGCATCAGGTTTTCATCAATTGCGTTTTTATCCTGGAGCCCTAGTAGGCCCTGCCCCAGGCTCAGCAGGGCCTGCGGTGGAGCTGTCATTTGGGGACTTCCTTCTCCCATCTTCTTGGGCTGTTTCTCTTCACTCTTTCCTGTGATATGTCCCTCATTTCCTGGATTAAGGGCCCTCCTCTTTTCTAGTTTACTTCCTATTTTTTAAATCATCTATTCAGTAACATCTTAAGAAAGGATGGATGGATGGAAGGCAAAATTACGAAGACCTTGCTTATCTGAAAATGCCCAGCTATGTGTATTTGAAATATTGGTTCATTGCCTTCTAGCTCCTAGTGTTGTTGTTGAGAATGGTGAGGCCATTCTTATTCTCAGCCTTGATCTGTGAGCTTTGTAGCCATGGAATGTTTAATGTCCTCTTTCTGATACTCTGCAACTTTACACCAACAGGCTTAGAAATGGGTCTTTTTTTGTTCATTGTGCTGAATACTTGATGGCCCCTGCCATTCTGAAAATTCATTTCCATCAAATTTGGAAAACTTTCTTGTATTACTTCTTTGATTTTTTTCCTCTCCTTTCCTCTGGTTTTTGTTTGTAATGGCTCATCTCTATTAGCTACTGATGATGAACCCCTTAGGTGGATTATCTAATAAGCTTATCCCTTTTCTCTCTGTCCTTGTCTTTTTCCTCGCTCTTTATTGACTTATTTTTTGGGAGTAGAGTCTTGAAGATTCCCTTGTCTTTCTTTATCTTTCAACCTTTAACTAAATTTTATATTTAGCTATTTATTATATCTTCAATTTCCAAAAACATTTTTGTTCCTGGATTTTTAACAATAGAAACTTGTTCTTATTTCATGAATGTAAAAGAAAAAAAAATACAAAAACCTTTTTTCTTTTCTGGAAATATTATTTTTACTTGTTTGTTCTGTTTCTTTTTTACATCTTGTGTCCTCTAAGGTTCATTTTGAGTTGTTTGATTTCATCTCTGTGTTTTATTTTCCAGGCTTACTTTAAATGTCTGGTGATTCTGGGCTCTCTATTTGCATATAGGAATGAGGCTGATAGGGACTTGTTTTTCTGAAATTGGAATACTACCTCACTTTGAATAGACAGACCAGAGAGCAGAAAACCCCAAGAAACTTTAGACAAATTCTTAGAATCCATGGAAGAAGTTATCAAGTTTGTTGAATATAGTATCAACATACAAAGGCAAACATATTTTTATATAACAGCAATAAGTAATTAGGAAATACAATTGAGACTGATGTGTAATTTACAATAACAAAATATATAAGGTGTTTAGGAATAAATCTAACACACAAAAATGTGTAAGGCCTTTATAGAGAGAATAAATTTTTTTTTGAAAGCTGTTAAGACCAAAATAAGTGGAATGACATGCCAAATTCATAGCGAAAGAGATTCAATATGGTGACAACGTCAATCTCCCCAAATTGATCATTTTACCTAATATAATTCAAAAAAATTCAAAAGCATTTTCAATGGAACTCAACATGCTGCTTCTGAAACTTATATGGACTAGCAAAGGTTCAAAAAGAGTTAAGACACTTCAGGTAAAAAAAGAACCAGGTGATAAAAGTGGTTCTTTCATGTATTACCACAAATCTTTGCTATTGATTTACCTTTCTAACTCTACATCAACAACATAATATCTTACATATTTACATAGATTAATGAAGCCCCCCAATAAACCCCCCATGTATGAAAGCCTGGAGAAGCAACAGAATGTGTACAGCAGTACTGTCCATGTAGAAATGTAATACAAGCCACATATGTCATTAAAAATTTCTAGTAGTCACATTAACAAAAACAGAAGATGAAATGAATTTTAATGTTTGATTTAACCTACTATAACAAAAATATTATTTCATCATGCAATGAATATAAAAATCATCGAGAGTTAACAGTATCTTTTTGGACTAAGTTTTTGAAAGTCAGTTTAAATTTTACACTTACAGCACATCTCATCTTAGCTCCTCTGTCACACTGATCCTATTTCAAGTGCTCAGTGACTCCATGTGGCTAGTGGCCACCATATTGGAAAGTGTAGGCATAGGAGTTAAGAGCATTGGCTCTGCACCCAGGACCACTGCTTACTAGGTAACCTTGAGCAAATTACTTAACCTCACTGTGCCTCAGTTTCCTCATCTGTAAAATGAGAGCAGCAATAATACCTACCTAAAAGTGTCATTATATGGATTAAATAAATTAATAAACATCTTTTATGATATGTCCCATATGGATCACACTTTTCTAAATGCCCTATATACATTATTATTAGCCAATGTATGACAGAGGAAGGCCATTAAAAAAGGATAAACTTTTCAGAATGATCTGAATATCATTTTTCATGAGGCAGTTATCAAAAATCAACTACCACCTCACAACACATCTTAAAACTAAATCTAGAACTAAAATGTGAAATGCAAAACTTTAAAACTTTAACAAATTATTCTCTATCCTGAGGTCACAAAGATATTTTCCTGTATCATTTTTTTCCCCCTGACAGACAAAAACACCATCTGTAAGAAAAACAGTGAAAAAATTGACCATAGAATTTGTCTTTCTCAAAATACACCCCAAAGATAAGTCAATAAATGGGAGAACATGTTTTCAACTCATATAACCAACAAAAGATTAATATTTGAAATATATAAAGAACTAGAAGAAAATGACTAACAATCCACTTTTCAAAATGGGTAAAAAAAATGAATAAGCATTTTACTAACCAGTATGTATGTATGGTTTATAAATATTTGAAATAATGTACAACATCATAAATAATCAGAGATATGCAAATTAAAACCAAAATAACACATTTCACATCCTCGAGATTGGCAGCAATTAAACTGACAATATGAGGTGTTGATGAGGATATGGAGATCAGGAGAGTCTCATACAGCTGGTGGAGTGGAAGTTGGTCAAATGCACCATGGGAATTATTGGACATTATCTAGAAAGTTGAGTGTGAGCAAAGATTATGCAACACTCAGTGTACCTCGACACATATCCTCTCAGAATCTATGGCACAGATGCCATAAGTAGGCCATTTGCACCAAATCGGGTAGAGTGTTCACAATGACAAAAGCCTAGACACAACCAGAAATTCACCCAAAGAGAACGGATGCATGAGTTACAGGATTTTCTTATAATGTAACTCTATACATCAACGAAAAACTAAATTTTCATACACATTTCAATGTGGATGAACCTCAAAAGCATAACATTAGGCAAACAAAGCAAATCATAGAATAAGTGCAGTATGACACCGTTTATGTGAAGTTCAAAAGCAGACAAAACTAAACAATAGATTGTTTAGAGATATGTACACGTGTGGGAAAATTACAAAGAAAATGATTAAAACAAAACTCAGCACAGTGGTTACTTTGAGATGGAGAAGGATATATGAGGGCAGGAACACATACAGGGTTCAAAGTTCGTGGTGAGATTCTATTTCCTAAGGCAAATGGATGTACAGGTGTTTTTAATATGATTATTTTAACCATATATAGGCATTCTGTATGCTCTTTTTATGTACCTTATACTTTACAATGTAAAAACAAAACAACTGGTTGAAATTTGTGTTTTGCTCAGGGTTTTTTGTTTGCTGGGTTTTACTTCACTGGGTCCCAGAGTCTCTGGGGTGATTAAGCTGTGAGCTGGGGTTTTATTTGGGGGGACTGCCAAATGCCAACATCTGCAGGTCTCTCCTCTGGGTCCATTCAGTTTTCCAGGGAATTCTCTAGTTTTGCCTGGGAGGTGAATGCCTGGCTTCCAGGAACCCAGAGCTGTAGGAGAAAAAGGAATGGTGTTGGGTGGGAGCTGGGGGAGGGGCTTGTGCAGAATCCTACTCAATCTCTGCATTTCAGCCTCACCCTCTTTGGAGAGGCCTTGCTCTGTGGGGTGGAGGAGGGAATCTGGGGTTTGCTCACTTCTTAGGGACTTCCAAGCAATTGCTGCATTTTCAGCCTCATGCTTCCCCAGTCCCTGGTAGTCTCATTTCTGAGCCATTCTGATTTCCTGAGGGTCACATGGATTGCTTCATCATCCTACCCCCACACTCCACTCTGTGCCCCTTTAATGAGTTAGTTTTCTTCTTCCATTGGTTTTTCCATCTACAAGTATGTTCTTGATGTCTTGCACCTTCTGTGGTTGCTTCATCCATTCCTTTTCTCCTTTACTCTGATGTTAGTGAGATTTCTAGGATAAAAACATGCATTCAATCTGCTGTATTTAATCGGAATTACTGCTGTCAACCATTCTTTCCATGTTGCCTGTTTATCTCCATTTTATAGTTAAAGAAACTGAGAACATAGAGGGAGCATACCACTTGCTGAACCAAGACTCAATCTCAAGTGTGAATGACTCCAAGGTGCATACTTGGTCTCCTACACTGCCTCTCTCCTAGCAGGAAGGCTCCAGGCTCCTGTAATCCTTCTGGCTTGAGTTGTATCCTCGTGTTTAACCCAGAAACTTCCTGCTGCAGGTCCCCACGTCAGCTCTCCATTAGGTGTAATGAAGAGCCTACAGCAGGACACTCAGCACCGCAGTGGCTCAGTCTGCAAAGCTGTGCTTTCAGCCAGGTGTGTGAAAGGCCCCGAAGCTTCCCTTGGGTGCAAGTACAGTGACCTTGATTCTGGATGGTAATGGATTCATGCAGGCTGACAGTTTCCTTTGGAAGCAGCAGATATTCATCAGGGCCATCAGCCTGGTTCATAGTGAGAAGCACTTGGAACGAAATTTTATCCAGCAGTGGTGGGGAGAGAGAGAGAGAGTGATGGGAAAGTTACTTTTTTTTTTTTTTTTTCCTTTGACAACCACAAGTTTTCTGCACTCCCTTGAAACCAAATTTCTGTTTTGACTAAGTGGAAAGTCTCCAAGGAACGAGAGCTGAGGTGGCAGATTTTTCTCAAAGGCACCTTCTGTTGCCGTCCATCAATTTCTTCTTCCCCCTCCTACCCTTGCCCCACTTGTACTCTTTTCTTTCTGCCCTCTCTGACCTCATCTCCATTATCTCCACCAACTGCCCACTAAAAAGACACTCTGTACCTTCTTCTCTTGCTGGGTCATGGGTAGGCCAGGTCCCTGAGGGATCAGCGCAATGGGCCCACGAAGCCAGGTACTGACAATGTAGGACCTCAATATTACATGTTTGCTGAATAAATAGAAACATGAATGAATGAGTGTTATTGGAATATTTAGATGGAATATACAAACCTGTAAGAATGGGGTTCCCTCAGTGGCCAGATTTGCCTCCATTAGCTTATATAATAATTGTTTAGGAGAAAAATATTGAGAGTTGCTGATTAACAAGGAAGCTTGGGGCGGCCAGTTAGCTCAGTTGATTAGAGTGTAGTGCTCATAACACCAAGGTTGCTGGTTCAATTCCTACGTGGGCCACTGAGTTGCATCCTCCACAACTAGAATGAAACAACTACCCAGCTTGGTGCTGATGGGAAAAAAAAGAATGAATCTTGAAAACATTATTTTAAAAAAAAAAAAAGGAAGCTTGGACCTACAGAAATAACCAGAGGGGACAGTTTTTGTAGGCCAATTTGGAGCTTTCAGTGACGCTTTCACGGCGCCATCTTTCTGTCTAGGGCATATGGCAGTCATGTGACTTTCTTGGGTGTGGCTGGCAGTAAGCATGACTTTGGGTGGGACCATTAGATCAAAGACAAGTGATTCTGTGTAAGGGCACTGGGGGGAGAAGAGAACACTAGGGGACAGTAGAAGGGACAGTAGGAATGGACAATCTGATAGTGAAGAGGGTGCCTCTTTCTGTGATAGCTGGAGGCCAGGCTTGCTCCAGGAGTGTCCCTGTCTCAGGGACTTAGGCCTGGAGTTCTATTGTTTTTCAGGGTGATGTGGGTACTAGGGGTTTGAAAGAAGGAATGTAACCAAAAGGACTTTACAGAACAGAAATGGCCAGAGGAGTTGAGAATCATTTGCTTTGGGCTAAAGGTAAGAGTAGAAGGAAGCAAGGAAACGATAACAGATTTCTTGACTGGCCAGACACAACACTCAGAAAGGTTTAGAACATGGAGATTAGGTGGAGGGGATTAGGGCACGGTGGCTTCTGAAGAGACTTATCTCTTATGTTGGAATGTTCTGTGTGCCAGTGGCTGTGACATGGGCATAGTTTGTGCCCCTGTAAATGTGTTTATCTTGCAGTAAAAATCTTGTGGCTCTCATGATGACTGTGTGGGGTTGAGTGTTGAGGAAGAGTTGGGAGTCATGTATTTGGGCTGAGACCTCAGGAAGGACTCCCCCAAGTTATCAGACAGCAAAACTAGCCTCGAATACTGACAACAGGAGCCTTGTGGTTTATCCTACATCCTGTTCCAATGGCCTCTTGCTGCATCCCTGCACTTGCCGCCAACCCAACATCACTCTCAATCACGTGACTTCCCTCCTCCTTTCATTTAGAAATGAAGGGAGTTGACATTTTTGGGGAACACATTTCTTGCTGCTGACACAGATCCCCGGGCACATGAACAAATGTGCCATATTTGAGCATTAACTTTCCAACTGAGCAAAACTAACACAAGTATCGCCTACACAAGTGTCGCCCCATTGGGTGAGACTATTTGTCTACTATCTCTGCTGTTCTATCTGAGTTTGGCAACTGTGCACTTAAGTAAATTCTAAGAAACTGTATTTCAACCTATACTTCTTGGGGGGTGTTTCATTGTCCTTGGTGTTGACTAAGCATCATCGCCACACGCTTACCCCGTTATTCTCGTAAGATGTTTTAAAATAATGTGAAGCGTTCATGCAAGTTATTACAACAATTTCCCTTTCCATCTCTTCTGATTCTTATATTTTGATATCATCCTCTCTACATAAAATTGAATAACATCACAGTTTTCTATTTTCCCTTTTCACCACTGTATTAATTTCTTATTGCTGCTGTAATAGATTAACACAAATTTAATGGCTTCAAACAACACACATGTGTCCTCTCACAGTTCTGGAGGTTGGGAGTCCTAAAATCAAGATGTCGGCAAGGCTGTGTTCCTTCTGGAGGCTCTGGGGAAGAATCTGTGTCCTTGCTTTTTCTAGCTTCTAATGGCTTTGGCTCATGGTATCATTGTTTGTCTTCAAAGCCAACAGCATAGCATCTTTTGCTCTCTGTCTGTTTCTCCACTCCTATCATCACATACCTTTCTGATTCTGATTATTCTGCCCCCCTCTTATAAAGAACTTGGATTCCATTGGGCTCACCAGGATAATCTAGGATAATCTCTCAATCTGAAATCCTGAGCTTAATCATATCTACAGAGTTCCTTTGCCATATAAGAAGACATTCACAGGTTCTGAGGGATTAATATGTAAACATCTTATTACTCAGCATACTCCAACCATTACCATTGTGAAAACTGTGTTGTGATTACCAGTAAATAATTGTTCACAAATAATGGTTTTCTGCAATATTTGCCACTTAATGCTGAGAAATGAGTTCCAGCGAGTTCTAGTTCACCTTCCACTGGAGTTTCCGAGACTTGATAAAAAGCCAACAAAGAAACGTCAGTGGTGGTCATGCATATTTTTCACTGTTCCAACATAATGCTGGACAATGGCATTTAATAATTGTTTACTATCTATTGAAATATTTATTGAAAAAATACAAGAGCCCATGGTTAATTGAAATTTTGACTTTTTTTGTGGGTTGAAGAATTAATATTCCTTCTGCTTAAGAATTAATGGTCCTAGATGGATTAATTTTTAACTCTAACAACACTTAGCAAAAGAGTCCAACTAAACAGTTATTGCTAGTAAAAGCTAGAATGCCAGAGATTAGTTCCTACTGCCCTGTGCTAGGCTGAATCTGCACATTATCTCATTTAATCTTCACCACAATCTACTAGCTTGGTGCAGGCATTATCGCCATTTTGTAGGTGAAAAGAGTGAAGGTCAAAAAAGTTTTGTGGTTGTCTCATTGGGCTGTTAACCTAGGACTACATTAAGCCCTGGTGTGTTGGCCCACCTGAGTCTACACCTAGTCCTCTCTATGAGCTTCAATGGCTATTGCTGGATTCAGCCTGGTGGTCCTGTTGAGGGTGGGAGCCTCATCTATCACCCACTTTCCCCAAGTTCTCCCTTAGCCTTGGGGTCAGGAGTAAGAAAGAACCATCACCGCCTTAGCATGGGCGGCTCCCCCAGAAAGCTAGAACTAAGGGAGTTTGCTTTATTTATCTTTTGGATTTTCATCCTACAGGATGCCCCTATATCTTAGGCTTTTCAAAGCTCCAGAGTGAGTGAATGAGTGGAGTTTGCCAGGGGTGGGGCTAGGGATAGGCAGCTGCTGCCAGCTCTGATGATGCTCCTTCTCCACAGATGGGAGCCTCCTTGACTCACACCCTGATTAGAAGATGAGGAAATGGGGTGGAGAGGACCAAGCCTGGAGCCAGAAGACTTGATGGGCCAGAAAGGTAGGGTAGAGGGGTTAGGTTCACCAGGGACATTTGGGAGCTGAGTTACCATTAGAGAGCAAGTGTTGACTTCCTGGATGCCTGCCCTGACTCCACCACTTAACGTGCTTCATTTTTCTCACCAGTAAAATGTGGATAAAGATAAAGGCTTATACCTTACAGGGTTGTTGTGAGTCAAAATATATCAAGCTCAGAGGACAGTGCCTCATAAGTACTCAACAGATGTGAGCTATGAGCTACTGTTAGTAAGACTATTGTTGAGACCTTGTGGAAAGAAAATGGGGCTGTAAGAGCATGCGTTCCTCCATGGCATGTGTCAGGGAAGTAAAATGCATAAAGTGGGCAGAGCCATCGGTTTACCAGATTTCACAAATACAAATACTGGACTCTGAGTTTAATTTGAATTTCAGATAAACAACAAATATATATGTATAAATATACAGGAAAAAATATCGAATCTACATAGATCTAATAATCTAATCACAATCAGCCCTCTGTATCCACAGGAAATTGGTTCTAGGACCCCCACCCCCCAACCCCCGATACACACACACACAGATACCAACATTTGTGCACACTGAAGTCCCTTATATAAAATGGTGTGCAACAATGCATGTAGTCGCCCTCCTCATCCATGGATTCACCAACTGTGGATCAAAAACAGTATTTTTGAAACAGTATTTTCAGTCTGTGGTTGGGACTCCATGGATTCAAAACCCACAGATATAAAGGGCTGACTATATTTATTGAAAAAAATATATTTGGTATAAGTATGTTCCATGCATTATTGTTTATCTGCAACACAAATTTAACTTCGAATGCTGTATTTTGTCTGGTAATTCTATGTGGGGCAAGGAAAAAAAGGGGATGGCAAATGAAATCTCTATGCCTAAAGAAAAAATTTCTCAGCATTAACAGCAGAATTCCATCCAACCCTGTTTCTCGTGTGCTATGTTTCCAGAGGCCAGACAAGAAAACCTCTCTTCAGCCTCCACCTGGCTCCCATAGCTGAGACCAGGCAGCCATTCACCCCATGAAACTGGAGACTGTGTTGGCTGGTTATTAAGCTACTCTGTCCTCCATCCCACCCCCAGCCCCAAACACAGAGGCTCACAAACACACAAAGGCCTCGGCTAGAGGTGGAGAGGTTAAGGGGGAGAAGGGGTGGGGAAAGGATTAGAGTTTTATCAGAGTAGCATCTGCAGAGATGCTTCCAAGACAGGCATCACTCTGAGCATGTCTGTGGCCAGGGGCCAGGCCTGGGGCGGATGGGAAAACACCAGCTGGCCAGGGAAGGAGTGGTCCCATGAGGGCAGAGGCTGCGCCAGGTGTGAGAGGGGGTGGGAGGACTCTCCTCTCTCCCTTTACAGGACTGTGTGCCCCAACCCAACTGTTTTCCTGGGCCTTTTTTTTTTTTTCCCTGTTTCTTCAAACTGTTACTTTTCAAGCATCAGGTAGGAAGTGCTCCTTTAGCTAGGATGTTGATATTACTGAGGCACTTGCATTTCATATGGGGTTCACCTGTGTCTTCCTGGGGTGGCAAGTTTGCAGGCTTGGGGCCACAGTCCTGCTGTCTTGGGGAGCTATACTCCTTAGTATCCTATGCTGTCCTCTGCCTTCACCCCAGGCTTACTGTAAATCGATTCAGATAAGACAATAGGAAGAGGATATTTTATTCCTCAAGATCAGAAGTTCTCCCTGCTTTTGACACTGACAGCAAAGCTTTGTCTCAAGTTCACCCACATCTTCTGGCAGCATTGTGCTAACCCCTTTTGTTGGTCCTTCTTGTGACATATTTTTTCTACTTCCTCTCTGCTTCTCAAGAGTTTATTACTTATCAATGAAGGAGAAAACAAATCAGAGTGGTTCATTTATGAATAATCTATCATAAGGGATAGAAGGACTTTCTAAGCACGACCTAAAGGGATGAAATCCACAAGGAAGATATTAATAGATGTGATTTCGTACACATTGAAGACTTTTGTATGTCTTAAAATACTATAAAAACATACACACAGGCAGTATTTGTAACATACAGGCTTTATATACAGAACTATTAAAAATCAATAACAAAGACAAACATATATAGCTAATGAAGACATTTAAATGACCAACAAATATAGAGAGAAAAAAGGTTGGTAACAAAAAGAATGGTAACAAAAGAAATTTAAATTGAAAAAAACAATGAGATCTCTCTTCTGTGTGAGATCATTTTTCAGCACCTAAAAAAGTGATGGAAACATTTTGTGAAAAAACCATACCAAGTGTTGACAAGAATGTAGACAAGTGGGGACTTATAAGAACTGTAAATTATCGTGTTCAAAGGTAGTTTATATTGGAAGGGTGATGAGGCAACACAAATCAAGAAACAGAAATGTCCCTACCCTTTGAACTGGTTATTCTTCTTCTAGTAATCTTTCTAAGAAAATAATTAATGTTTAATTTCCAAGATTTTGCTGTGAAGATGTTCACAATACTGCTCATTATAAGAAAAACTTGAAATTTATGTCCAACAATTGTTTTAATGACTTATGGCTCATTAATCATTGGATTATGAAGACATTTAAATTCATGCTTTAAGATGGTGATTTTTAAGCAATTCTCAGTAGAGTCCTTTAAGGTGGCATTTTGGCTCTATGTCTCCCATCCCTGATGGGTACTCTTCTGTTTTACGTACTAGGTTTCCATGTAAGATTTAACGCCCATTTGATCTAAACGCAAACTCATGAAAAGTCATGGTTCACAGATGTGTAAACCTACTTTCTGTGGCTGATTTTGTAAAATTATAGTTTGGGGTCATGGGCTTTAAAAAATACTTCTTAATGAAACTATTCAGGTGCCCACTAGTGATATTTTTAAGTGTACCTGGGCACAAGCAGCTAGGGATGGTACCTCCTCTTCTCAGGTTGTAGTGTTAGAAGTATTTGGTGCTTGAGTTTACAGCCACTTGGCAGTGGAATGTGCCAAAGCTGAGATATGCCCACAGCTCCCAGATTGTTTTGTGCATCATCATCTTCCTTGAGAAATGGACATGCAGCACTCAGAGTTTCATTACACATGCACTGCTAGTGGAAGAGCTTATTGCGAAACAAAATGTTTCCCAAACAATAAAAATAGTTGCAGCTTATTTTACACCAAAAAGAAATGGCATGTGACATGTTGTGTTGCTTAGAGTGTATTTTTTGCACACATATATACTTACATATATACTTAATCTATAATTTCCCACCTGTCCCAACAATCTCACTGGGAGCTGTGGGCATATCTCAGCTTTGGCACATTCCACTGCCAAGTGGCTGTAAGCTCAAGCACCAAATACTTCTAGCACTACAACCTGAGACGAGGAGGTGCCATCCCTAGCTGCTTGTGCCCAGGTACACTTAAGAATATTACTAGTGGGCACCTTGAATAGTTTTGTTGGAACTGAGGCATTAGTTACATTGGGTCTAGAAATGCTAGTGAAAAGGTGTATCATTATCACAGGTCATCTTCCTGATCTAACCACATGTTTAGTGTGCACACATGTCACAAACTACTAGATGACACTATGGCAGATGCTGAAAGCATAAAAGAGAGTTTTTCCTAACCCATATCACCTGATTTTAGTACAACAATTAATAATGTGACTTTATCAAAGAGTGCAGAATCTGGGAAATAGCACACTAGGTATGATCCTGAGACAACAGATATATCCCAGGATTATCCCAGGCAAACCTGGGTGCATGGTCACCTCATCTTCACCTCACCCACGCTTTTATAAACAGTGCTTTGTGAATAAACTCTTCTGGACTCATCTTATTTGGAGTGTGCCATCTGTTTCCTGTTGGGTTCCTGGTGGATACAGTGGCATAAAAGGCTGTTCACAATATATTGTTACATGAAAGCAGAAGATTACAAAGTAGAGTGACTATGCTCCAAATGAAGACTCCTAGGTAGCTACATATATATAATTGCACAGAAAAAAATCTTGGAGGCATATACAGAACTGACTACTGTGGTATGAGGAGTAGATAGGAGGGAAGGGAGAGGCAAGATTATACATGCACTCACGCACGTGCGCACACATACACATATTTGCAGTTGTAAATGTGGGCTAACCATTTTCAAAACTGAAGGGAGAGACAATAAAAGTCATTTTTGAAGGCAAAAATGTTTTGCATTTTCATAAAAAGATGTTGAGATATGACTATTTTTATGATTTTTACAAGTGGGACTTTGTGGAAATTGAAGCTAGTAGGGCAGAATGGAGCATAGCTTTCTCAAAAAGAATATGGCAGAAGAAAGGCCAACTCAATACAGAGGGTTCAAATGGAAGACCCGGAATCCCCAGGTTTGAGAAAGGAGGGCTCTGCACTAGGCGACAGAGTCGCCCGAAGATAGAAGCAGGTCAGTAGCTAGCAGTGATGAACATCTATGAGCAGCATTAGTGCCAATAGTATGGATGAATGTTAACTATAATACTAGAAGTTAGGGGTATGCTTATCCTATCCGCATATGAGCCCAGGAAGAAGATGGGAATAGAAAATTGGTGAAAGAGTGGATGAGAAGGCTGTGGAAACAGGGTTTTCTGTCCAGTGAAAAGAGGGAGGACCCCCCCTCTCCATCCTAGTGATGGTGGCATCACAGAGAGGACCCGGGGACCTCTTCTGGATACACAGGTAATAACAAAACCCTCACTTGCCAAAGCTCAATGTTTCTGTGACAGGGCAGAGGAGGGAGAGGAGGAGGGATCCATTGGGAAAAAAGAAACCAGTTGCAGACTGTAGCCCTACACCTGCCATTGGAGGATTTTCGCGATGCTGATTAGAAGCCAGAGAGAAGCAAGGCAAGCTGAAGGAGTAAGCTGCCTCGTCAAAGGGAGGGCAGTGGAAAGAATCCAGAAATAGAGCTGGAAGTTCCAGTTCCAGCAGGAGGAGCATGGAGGAGACAGATGAAGTGGGGAGTGAAAACTCCTTGGGGAGGTGGGTTGGACCTAGGCCAGGCAGGGTGGTGGAAAATAGCTGTTGGTGCCAGCAGAAGAATGGATTGAGTGAGAGGCCACGGGAAGGTGGGAGGGAGAGGGCACAGGGCAGGCCCTGCAGGAATCGGAGACATCAAGTGAAAGATGATGATTATTCCAGCTGTCCAAAACCCGTCCTGTTGATTTTGTGCTGGCAGGATGAGGGTCCGGGTGGGAGTGGAGAGTGGCAGTTGGGGGAGGAAGGGGGTGCTGGGGAGAGGCTGAGGGTCAGGGTGTTGGCTGTCATGAGCCAGTGTGAATGATAGCCCTGCCCCACATGCTCCATAAGAGTGGGATTGGCTTTTATTTTTATAGTTCGTGGAACGCTGACCCCTCGCCCAGATTGTGCTCTGAGAAAGGCCAAGACTCCCAAAAAGAGCATGTTAGCTTGGGTCCTGTGGTCATGGGGTCCTTCTGAAGGGACTCCCTGAGGAGCGCTCCATCTTTGACAGGGCCTTGGAAAGCTCTAGGCCAGGGCTGGGGGAGGGGCAGCTTTTTGGCCAGAGTTTGTTAGTGACCTAAGAGCTCCCTTGATTCCCAGAGGCCTCGCTGCTCTCTTGGCTTCCTCCCTCTCATCCATTTCTCATGGTAGCCTCAGAAAGGTTCTCCATAAAACACGGTAGACCTGGGGAAGCTGGCAGGGGAACCTGAGGTCAGCCGTGTTCTCAAACATCTTTTCCCTCCTTCTCCAGCACTGCCTGGAGATGAAAAAGAGGTAAGATGAAGTGGAGAGAGGGAAAGTATCTTCAAAGTAAAGACAAAATTTAACTTAACGACTCTCATCTCCAAGTCTTATAGCCCAGTTGTAAGATCTGCAAGGCTTCATCAATTAAATATTTTTTTAGGTCCCATTTTGGCAGCCTTCTAGAGACGCTAATCCACTTCATAATGTCATATCTCAGACCTTAGCCACCGCATTTTATCTTGCCTATGTTTTTTTTTTGTTCACTTGTCATTAGTGCATTTCTTCTCTTGTTCTCTGCTTTTGATAGAGGACAAGCTTTCTTCGTGGAGAGAACCCAGTTCTAAAATGGTTCAAGTGTTGGAAATGATTGACAAGGCCCATGGCTGATGGAGCTCAGGGAACGACAGACAACAGAAGGCCCCAAGAAAAAAGACTCATGTAAATCCAGAAAAGAGATGGAATCTTTGATTTTTAAACAATTTTATTAAGGTAGAATTCATATAACATACAATTCTTCCATTTCAGTGGCTTTTAGTTTATGTACAATTTTGAATCACTACAATTTTAGGACGTTTTCATCACCCCAAGAAGAAACCCTGCACCTCCTTAGCCATCAACCCACATTCCTCCACTCCCCCAGCCCTAGGCAACCACTAATTTTCTTTCACTGTGAGGTTTCTTAAAGCAACAGCCACTCAACCCAGGATGTTGTGAATTTACTGTATGCTTTAGAGTCTGTGAAATGCTGTCCTATAGTCACCCTCCTTTTTATCTTTTCATCAACTCATGTAAGTAAGCAAGGAAGGTGGTTTTATCTTGCATTTCTCAGATCAGAAAACTGGGGTGTCTCTTGAAGGACAACTCACCAGCTTCCATAAGGGAATGAGGTGATACCTCCCTTCATGTCTATGAAAGAAAAACAAAGAGGAGATTGTGAATCATATTTCCTTCAGTGCGCCTCAAAATTTGGAAAATAAAGGCAAAGACAAGATGAAGAAGCAAGAAGAAAGGGCTGAAACTGCACTTGGGAGGAATTGAGGTGGAACATCTGTTAGAATGCTCTAATTAAGATTTATGAGCTGCTGGAATGCGCTGCCAAAGGTAGCTGCAATATCTCCTTTTCTTGGGATTAGAAAAAAAGAAGAAGAAAAGAAACCCCGCAGCAATGTTCTCTGGCAAGATTTATTTTAAGGAGTAGTTGTACTGCGGGGCAGGGGGATGGATTGGGTGGCTGTCCAGTCTCTCCTAGTGCTCGGATACTAGGAAGGCAGGTGGCACATGCATGCCAGCCCTGCTGACAGGAAGTTATTCATAGCCCCTGCAAAGACAAGGTCTTATTTATTTTTGGTCCTTCTGTCTGTAAAATGAGACATTCTAAACTCCCTCAGCTGAGGGCAAAGCCCTCAACAAGGCATTGTAGAAACTTCAGAGAAAAGACCAACACACAATTTCTGGCCTTCAATTCAACTTTTATTTGTGTAAGTGCGTTCCGGTTCTCTGTATAACAACCTCCCTCAAAACGCAGTAGCTTAAAACAATAATTTATCACCAGAGTTCACAGTTCTGTGTGTAGAATGGGCTCACCATTGAGCAGGTCTTCCTTAGGCTCTCTCATGAAGTTGCAGTTACACCTCTGCTGGGGTCGCAGTTTCAAAACGGTGCCCTCACATGGTGGCAGTTGACGCTGGCTATCTGCTAGAAGCTCCGTTGGGGTAGTCAAATGGACGGTCCTCATATGTCTCAAGTTGTGTGGCTTGTCACAGCATAGGTTGGCTTCACTCGCATTCCTAGCACCTTGATGGGGTCCATTAGAATGCTGGGCTTATTTGTGCTTCTTCTCTTTCCAGTATGATAGTCAGAATGTCGGTTTAGGGCTCCCAGAGACCAAGCACGAGCTATCAGTCCTTTTAAAGGTCAGGCCTGAACTCATATAGTCTCACTTTTACTACAGTATGTGGATCAAAGCAGTCACTGCTCATTCCAGATTCAAGGGGGAAGAAAAGAGATCCTACCTTTTACTGGGAAGAGTGATAAAGAATTAGTGATCATCCTTAATCTGCTCTGAAGTAGAGGGGAGTCAGTGAGGGACTGAGGAGTAATATGAGAAGAAAGCAGAGCCTCAAAACAACGATAGACAAAAGGTGCACTTGCATAAAGCTGTGGACATAAGAAGTGACCTAGAGGGGTATAGATTAAAGTCAGAAAGGCCTGAAAGAGTTAAATAACTGGAGTTAAGTGAGCTACACCTTGGAATAATTCATTAGTTAATCCACTTATGTAATAGACATTTATTGAGCCATGGCTAATGTCAAACACTCATACCACAAAGATAAATATGATGAGGACCCTGCCTTTGAGATACTCAAAGTCTGGAAGTCCATGCATTAGGTGACCCCCAAATACAGAAAATACTTTCTTGTGTATATACCACTCTCAATACATATCCAAACACTACATAGGAAAAATTAATGCTGCAAAGATGTAATAATGTTGTTGGCACAGGTCTCCTGAGTTAGCACGGTATCAGGCAAAAAAAGGGAAAAATATTTATCATTATTAATAAAAATATGGGGCAGAGTGGCGAAGTTAAATAGATTTCTCTGGAGAGATTCCTTTTGGTGGGTATATGTGCCTTCATAGAACATTATTTGGAAGGAATGGGGTATGCTCAAGACCCTTGGGTTCAGTAGAAGTTGCTCAGAGGCCTTGAGAAAACAGTGGCTATAATTCATGTTTCTGGACCAGGGCTTTTTGACAGATCCAAAAGGACTCCCAGTGGGGATATGAGACTGCTGGTTTAAAGAATGTTGCCTTGCTATTGCTCAATGCGCACATCATGGCCTTATTCTAAAGAGAATGCACATTTCTGAGAAAAAAAAGAAACAGGGAGATAGTGAGAGAGAGAAGCAATCTAAGATGGAAACAGAGCTGGACAATGACACTGGAAGCAGAGGAAGTGAAGAGGGTTCTAGGTTGTTTATCTGAGCTTGGATTAGCCAAGGTCAAGAGCTGGTTTGATTGGAAGGCAAGCCAGTTGATAAAAGTAGCATTTTTGGTTAATATGATTGTTTTAAAAATTGAATTGACTGGTGTTACTAGGAAGATCTACTACTATATCATACTGAATTACACAGAAACCCTTTAGAGAAAAGGAAGGTTGCCCTTGGACAGGTTTAGAGAAATGAGGACATCATCTTAACTACTGCTCACTCTTTTTCTTTCTTTCTTTCTTTCTTTCTTTCTTTCTTTCTTTCTTTCTTTCTTTCTTTCTTTCTTTCTTTCTTTCTTCCTTCCTTCCTTCCTTCCTTCCTTCCTTCCTTCCTTCCTTCCTTCCTTCCTTCCTTCCTTCTTTCTATTAGTTTCAGTTGTACAAAACAATGCAATAATGATACTTTTCACCCCTCACAAAGTGACAACCCCACTTCCCCAATCTGCCACCCCTCCCCCCCAATATCACACATATCTATTACAATTCCATTGACTCCACTCCCCATACTGTACTCCACATCCAGGACTATATATATACTAAATTACAGTTGACATACAATATTATTCAGCATCAGCTTCAGGTGTACAGCGCAGTGGTCAGGCATCTACATTGTCCATGAAGTGGTCTCCCTAACAAGACATGTGTCCATCTGACACTCTATAAAATATTTACAACATTATTAATTATATTCCCCAAACTGTCTTTCATATCCCTGTGCCAATATTATATTAACTGCTGCTCTTCTTAGCTTGCCTTGGATCTTAGGCTAGAGACAGGCTGAAGATCAGGGAGAAATGCGCTAATGAACGGAGAGGGTTTATCAAGAAGGAGTTGCCTCATCTTTTGCCTCCCTTCTCTAATCCACCTCGCACATCACCCTTGACTCACCTTTGTAAAACATTGCTCTCATTATACCTTTCTGTTACTTAATGACCTCTAGTAATTCATGTTTGCAGGAGCAAATGTGGTCCTTTTGTTTTGCATTTTAGCCTACCAAGCTGGCCTTACTCTTTAACTTTTTTTTTTTTTTTTGAGGGTAGTGTCACTGGCCCTCATATGTGGGACCCGAACTGGGGTCGCTGGCATCCCAAGCCAGCGCCTAACCACCGTGCCACTCGGCCGGCCCCCTACTCTTTAACTTTTAAATCTGCTAGCACCCAACACCAGTAGAGTGGTTCTTTAGTTCCATACCCATCCACCTCTGTACCTTTTCACTGCCTGAAACATGACCTTCCCTTTTCTTCGAATTCTAGACATTATTCCAAGTCTCCCTGCACAACGAAGCTTCCTGGATCACTCAAAATGAGCTCCCCTTCTTCTCATTTATGTGTGCATTTGTTTAAGAATTCATTTATTCATTTATTGCTGAATTAATATTCATTTGCTCAATATATTTATTAAACATCTATTATTTGCCAAACACCAGGTCTATAGATTTAAGGCACATTCTCTACCCTCAGCAGATTCAAATGTGGAAAAAAAAAAGAAATTCTAATTCCTATAATAGCAGTATCATATTGGTCTGCATTGCTAGTTGCATCCTTTGTGTCTTCTTGTTTCTTCTTTATGTTAACCTGTAAAATATTTTTCTTTAATTAAATTTGTTAGGGTGACAATGGTTAGCAAAATTACATAGGTTTCAAGTGTACAATTCTATAACATATCATCTATATATCACATTGTATGTGAGCCATCCAGCATCAGTTTTCCTTCCATCACCATATATCTGACCCTCTTTTACCCTCTTCCACCATCTCCCTCCCCACTCACCCTCTGGTAACCACTAAAAAAAATTTCTTTTTAAAGGGAGGACAAACTGTCATGCAATTCTTTTTATCCCACAAAGAACTTTGACCATAATAAGCTCCCTAAAAACATTAAGGCATTGGGAGCACCCAAGAGGAGTAGGCTGATGGTGCAAGTGAGTGAGTCTAGAGAACGGAGGAGAGATCAACATATGAGATTTGATGATCCTAAAAGGAAACAAATTTGTGTAACTACTGGGGCCTAAAATCAGAGAAAGATGGATGCTTTTCCTGTTTCAAATCAACATATCAATGAAGAAGGCCCCTGAGGATCTTCCAATTTGTGCCTCACCACATTCCAGAGATCCAGAAACAAGAGAACTTTCTTCAAAGGAGCAACGGAGAAAATCATGGGGACAGAGTGGTCAAGTGAGATAGCCTGTGAGCTGAGTGCCCAACCAAGGGAGAGGACACCCAGGTTGTCTCATCTCTGAGGAAGTATTCTGGGCAGGCAGTGAAGTGAAGTTTGAAGAGTCACAGTGGCCAAGGCTCCATTCTGGAATTGCAGATCATTGCTGGAGGAAGGACCCCACTTAGCCTGCCCCCACCCCTTCCGGCTTGGTTTGATTATGTGAGGTCACCCACACAGGCGCATGGTCTGGAGCAGAGGTTGGCAAACTTTTGAGATGAAGTGCACCCAGACAGCCATATTGGCTCACAAGCCGCAGTTTGCTGACCCCTGGTCTGGAGAATGCATGACTCATTCAGAAAAACATGGTGAACTAAGTCAGGAAAGGCAGCTGTGGCCTTGACCTTGGCCGCAGTGACTTGAAGCAATCACGTTTCCTCTAGGCCTTCATTTTCCCACCTGAAATATAAGGGAGATGAAATAGTTCAGTCATTTTGTTCAACTTTTTAGAACTCTTTCATCCAGCAAATCTTAATGTAGAAGTTCAGAATGCAGAGCATGTAGAAACAGAGCTGAATTGCCTAATGAGGACTAGAGGGAACTAAGGAGCCCCCACAGTTGCTCAAAATACACTTTCCCTCCCCACCCCCCACCCCCAAGCAAATTTTGAAAATCTCTGGACTCGAATGGTGGACTCTATATTTTTGACTGATCAGGGTGCAAAAGCAAAATTAATTTTAAGAGACACATAATATAAGCATATTGATAAATTGTATACCTTCACTACTGTCCATCCTTATGTTAACTATTAATAAAGAGTTCTTTTCTTTATTTTTTAAGAACAAAATACATAGAGCTGGAAAGTTCAATATTTTCCTCCCAGACCCTAGTGGGTTGTCTTGCTCTATTCCTGAAGTACGCACACCCCAGTGTGGGGACCACTAGCTATCAGGGATCCTCAGGTTCTTTCCAGCCCTGCTATTAGAAGAACGTAGAAGTCTGGGGCACAGAAGCCGTGCTAGTCTTTCTCAGCCCTGTCTGTTTCTCATAGAAGAAACAATGTGCTAGGTGCTTGCGAGAATGGAAAACACAGTGGCCATTGTGAGGGAGGAAACATACTCTACTAAAAACTCAGGGCCACGTCCCCTGTCTCAGGTGGCCAGGCTCACTCTGCTGGCTCAGGGGGCTGCCTGGGACCTCCTCTGCTCTCACCTGTAGAGTCTGTACAAACTCCTGGTAAGATTTCTCCGCATATGTCTGGCATGTGCTTCTTCTTAAGCGGTGAGCCAGTAGCCCTAAATCAGGCTGTGCCAACAGATTTTCTTAACAATCTCCTGAACAAAACCCAGCAGCCTGAATCCACTCCACCAGTGTTTAGGAATTGTTTGGTGAGCAGTAGGGAGTAGAAGGAGGTGTGTGCAATACCCTCCTCTTTTTC
The DNA here is from genome assembly GCA_033961575.1 of Aselliscus stoliczkanus. NCBI lineage: Eukaryota > Metazoa > Chordata > Mammalia > Chiroptera > Hipposideridae > Aselliscus > Aselliscus stoliczkanus. The sequence goes on from CM066731.1 coordinate 159,107,233, forward strand.
CCTGTGCTCTGGCCAAGGGGCTGTTCTGTTCTGGAAAAGAAAGGCAGTTTGGGGGAGCTGCTGGGTCCCTTTCTTGAGAGGACCATGGGGCTCAGGGGAGTGGTGGCTGAGGCCCAGTCCCTATGCACTCATAACTCATTCGAGAGATATGCAAAGCTGGCAGAACTGCTAACGGCCTCCGTGCCAAGGCAGGCTTCTGTCCAAGTAGGCTTCTATATTTATGTGAAACAGAAATAAAACACAGCACTAAAAGGCAACAGATACACAATCAGCCAACCCCCCAGGAGTGCTGGTTTAATGAAAGGCAAGACAGTGGGAAGAGGCCGTTAGGGGATCACCCCCAGCACAGTGATGGCTGGGTGAGGGACTTGACCTAGGGGCAGCTAGAAAGCTGTCCACAGACAAAGGCCAGGCAAGTCTTAATGCCTTTTGTGGACCTTGGTATGGCTAACATTGTGACATTGGACTCTATTAGTTTTCTAGGGTTGTCATAACAAAATACCACAAACTAGGTGGATTAAAACAATAGGTATTTATTTCCTCACAGTTCTGGAAGCTTTACGTCTGACATCAAGGTGTTGACAGGGCCATACTCACTCTGAAGGAGCTGGCAGAGCATCCTTCTTTGTCTCCTCTAGCTCCTGATAGTTCCCGGCATCTTTTGTGTTTTTTGGTTTACAGATGCATCTCTCCAGTCTCTGCCTCTGTCTTCACATGGTCTTCTCCCTTATGTGTCTGTGTCTTTTTGTCCAAATTTCCCTCTTCTAATAAGGACACCAATCATATTGGATTTAGGGCCCAGCCTAATCCTGTATAATCTCATTTTAGTGATTACATCTACAAAGATCCTGTTTCCAAATAAAGCCACACTCACAAGTCCTGGGTAGACATAAATTTTGGGGGGATACTATTCCAATACAGGTGCTAAATTCACCTTTTGTCAGGGAAGAATGGGAGCCAGAGAGAAACAGTTTTTTCTTTGCTCTCTTAAGCTCAGAATATTATACCTATTCTCCAGTTTATCAAAGTCCTTAGGTGAGTGGGAAGGTCGATGGTCTTGAAATCTCCCTTTAGGCTCTTCACATTGGCAGCTCTCCAAGAAGTCCCAATGCTTAAGCCCCCTTGCAAAATAACCAAGGCAAATAGAGTTCCCATTATTTTTTGAAGGTCTCCAGGAAAGGGTTTACACAACTCACATCCTTGGTGGGCAGGAGAAAGAAATGTAGTTGATCAAATAAAATTCCTTTCTGAGCTGTGTGAACCCAGGAGGGCAGAGGGATCTCTAGTCTGAGTTTCAGCTTTGAAGATAAACTCTCAAACTCACACCAATGACTTCTTTTCTTCACTTTTTTTTTTTTTTTTTTAAAGAAAGATTTGACTTGCTTGGTCCCTACATTCTTAAATCCTTTTGCTTTCCCCCTTTCCCATTCTCACCCTCTGTCTTCACTCTTAATTTTCCCTCCTTGTCTAAAAATAAAAAAAAATAAAAAGCTTAATTGCTTTTTTCTAGCCCTTTTCTTGGCCAATCTGCTGAATTGCCAACTGAGAGCAACTCAGCTTCTCTCATGGGTGCTGACTCATGCCCTCACCTCACTCACTTCTTTGTAGTCTAAATGGCTCACTCAGTTGATGTAGATGGAGTTAGAGATGAGAAAGAATAGATTTGAAAAGGGTAGAGGGCATGGAGGGAAAAATGACACCTCAGAGGAAACCATGGAAAAGGCCAGGAAATTACAGAAACTCAAGCACTGAGTCCAGCCAGACGAACAGCAGAAAAAGTGAGAGAGAAAATGGAAAGAAACATGAAAACTCAAGCAGACAGTCTTGGGCTATGTGTAGTTAAAGGGAAGGAAAGATAATCTAGAAAAATGTAGGGAAAAATCAGAAAGAAAGACAATCAGGTCACAGAAAGAGGCCAGACAAGCAGAAGCAGAGGACTGAAGTGATGTGGAGAGCTAGTCGAAGATGGTGATAGTTGGTTAAGCCTGGAGCTTATGGTGTTGGATTCCTGAAAGTGCCCCCACTGTACAGGTCCTGAAAAATTCTCATAATCTGGTCTACTAAGCCCATGGCTTTCATCTTTCATGTTGCTGGGATGAAGGTACTAACGGACCGCACCTTTTAAATTTCCCAAAAAACAACAACACTAAGGCCAGGAAATGGTAGATGTCCCCATATTGTCTAGACTAGAGCTGGTAGAGTTCCCCCAGAAAACCGTAGACTTCCCCATACTGTCTAGATTAGAACTGAGGGGATTCTCCAGAAAATGGTCCAGATTAGAGCTGGTGGATTCCATAGGAGCTATGGCTGATTGGAGGTCAGCCATGATAAGAGCAAAACTTTGAAGGCCATGTTTTTCTGCTGGAATGAACTCTCCTTTTTTCAGCACCTGGTCTCCTCCTTCCAGGGATCCACAGATCCACTCTTTTTCATGAACTTCTCCTCTCTCCACCCTCCTCCTACTTTCAAGGCACCTCCCACTCCCTTTTCACCATGACCAAGTATATCTCCATTAACACCCAGCTAACTGCCTGCTAACTACTAGCTATCTGTTTTCCACAGGCCCGGTATCAGTTGTCTCCACTCCACATATTCCACAGGTAACGATAATTCACCTGGAACTCCTGGATACCTTGAGCTTTAACCACATAAATAGATCTAAGCAAATCTAGCCAAGGATCAGCTAGCTGATGAGTTAGAAGTATTTAGGCCAAGCCACATAGGCTTGACAGTATGTCATCAAAATTATTCTTGAAAATTCCTTAGAAAGATAGTGTTGGACAGTCCAGTTTCTTCAAGTATTTCAGCTGAAGCAGCAGTGATCTGCTCCAACATTAAAAGAAAAGCTGATCTTCTGAGCTTATTGAATATGTTATATCTGTCTGATTTGGGACCACATTGAGCAAAAAGATGTCTTGGCCAAATACAGCTAGATAGACAAGCAGTTCTGAGCTGGATTGAAGAAAAGGAAGATTCCCTCTTCACACTTCATACTTTCCAAGCTACAGCTCACTGAGTCAAATGATGGGCTGTTGTTTCTCTTTTTCTCTTTGCTGAAGACACATACTAAAATTTATGTAAGTTAAAAGTGAGTTTGAAGGACTCCTCTTTATCAACATGAGCTCCTTGGAGATGGAGCAGTAGGGAGAAAGGCTTCCCTAAGCACCCCTGGGAAAGAGAGGGCTGGCTTAGAATTAGGCAGACCCACATCTTTCAACTCTCCCTTTCTTCAAATAAGCACACATGATGGTGCGAGTGATCCTGGAGATCACAAAGTAAATCTCCCTTTGCCTATTTGAGTTTTTAACCATCAAACTGAATTTGACTCAATTTGGAGCTTTCAAAGTAAGTCAAGGCTTTCTGATAGGAATCCAGCCCCTAGCTTGGGCCCCCTGGGGAGAGAAATTTGGTGGGGCTGAGAATGGTGCAGCACAGGGGAAGGTGAGAGCTGCAGCTGGGCAAACAGAGCCTGCATTGTTCCCGCCACAGCATCAGTGCTGCAGCCTGGGACCGGTGCCTCCCTTACAACGCAGCCAACAAGCACATGGCGCCTGCCGCTCTATTTACACAGGTGCCTTCCCTCCCCAGGGAAGCTGGGGCTTTGCAAACATGCGTGACCACTTGCTTCCATAAGATGGATGCTCACATCTGTGTGCTGCCAAGGGGAGAAACTGAGGCCCAGAGTGGGGAAGGAAGGCTTTCAGCCTGAGCAAACCCATGATGGAAGCCGGAAGGGCAGGCAGGTGTTTGGACTCCCCGCTGGCCGCTCTGGTTACCAGGCTGCCTTTGTCTTGTCAGACCTGCTCTTGACAGGGATAAAGCCTTCTGGCTTTTCGCTTTAGGAGATTGCAGCAGCTTTCCCATTTACCACTCCAAGCTGAGGCCAAAGCTCCCAGACTGTCTAGAGTGGGGGCTGGGCCAGTGACCCGCCCCCCAACATACACACACATAGCCACACCTGTTAGTGAAGCCCTGCCAGCACAGTGGCAGGGGAGGGCGTTCCAGAGCTTGGAAAACATTGTCACAGGCTTAAAAGATGGCCCCTTGGCCCTACTCATACCCACTCCACCCGATTCTCCCTCTCCCCAATATCTCCTGAAAAACAAACTCTGCAGGAAATGGGAGAAGCCCAGCCTATTCATTTATTTCTCTTTCTTTTCTTTAATTGACCAACTGCAAACCATCAGCTCAGATGTGCCTGATTCTTCAACAGACAAGTTGTGAGGAAATGAAGAGGGGGGAGGGGAATAGCAGATGAAAAGAGATTAAAAAGACACACTGCATTTTAAAAATCATCGAGACTCAACTGTGGTGTCCGGGGGTGCTCACCCGGTGCTGGAACTCTAAAAAGATGCAGAGAAGCAATCACTATAAAAGGAGAGTCATCACTTTGCGGGGTGAGAGGAGGGTTAAGAGCGAGACAGGACACACTGAGGGGTGGTATTTCTCTACCCTGGTGTTGACTACGATACAATATGCCTTATAATAATCCTTCAAGTTATGTATTTATTTTGTGTGGTTTTCTGTACCATGTTTTATTTTATAATAAAAGGGTTAAAGCAATTGGTCAGTTTCCCAGAGGCTGGGCAGCTGGATCCTTCCGGATGTGAATCTGTGTCATGTGCCTCTTCTCAGATGTCATACCCATGCCACTGTGGCCAATCTTATGGGGGCAGCAGTCCCTTGACCTTAAGTCCAGGGGGATCCCTTTGAGGAGGGGGACAAGTGGCGTGGCAGACAGAAAGGGAAGTAAGGCCTGCCTCTTACCCCTTTGAACTGGAAAGTGAACCCTGTGAGTTTTCTTCTGCTCTGTCTGAAGTGAATCCAAAGCCTTCAGAACATTGTCTCTCAGGTAACTGACAGGTGACTGATCTGAAAGACTTGCCTTTTGGAAGGAGCTCATGATTTTCTCTACCAGATCGATGCCGGTGCCTGCCCACCCTCTTCTCATGAATCCCTTTGGGACTGTTTCTACCCACCCACCATTAGGCAGAGACTTGCCTTTCCTCTGCCTCTCAAGGGGGCTAAGATGATCATGGGGACTGCCTGAGATGCAACTCTGACTAACACAAATTCTAGGAACTCACTCTTCCAAGTAAATGATCTGTTGGTCCTCGCAAGGCCATCAGAGACACTCAAATATTATCCGTGTCTCCAAGTGCGTGCATACAATTGTGTGCATGGCTGTTTAGAAGAAGACAGCCGGTTGCTAGGCAATGGCTTTCCAAAAAAGGAGAATGTGAAGAAAAAAATAATAAATAAACAGATGACAGGGATGAGATCCAAAGCCTGTTAAGACAATAGCCTTTGAGGCCAGTGCATTTGATTTGATGGGAGTGTCACGGGGACATCAGGGCTCGCTCAGCTCCAGTATGAGTTTCCAATCCTGCCTTCCAGCTCCTCACCCCCTGTCTTATGTGGTGGGGAAAGCTGAGATGAAATATTGCTCTCTGGAGGACCATGCCTTTGTGGAAGGCTATTACAGCTGTAACAAAACTTTTGTAATCTGCACCATATCCCATTACATCTCCAGGCTCCTTGGGTCTCTTCCCAGCCTCAAGGAAAATACACACACCCCTTTTTTTCTTTTCTTTTCTTTTCTTTTCTTTTCTTTTCTTTTCTTTTCTTTTCTTTTCTTTTCTTTTCTTTTTTCTTTCCTTTCCTTTCCTTTCCTTTCCTTTTCTTTTCTTCTCCTCTCCTCTCCTCTCCTTTTTCTTTCTTTCTTTCTTTCTTTCTTTCTTTCTTTCTTTCTTTCTTTCTTTCTTTCTTTCTTTCTTTCTTTCTTAACATTTCATCAAAATTGGGCTGGGATAGGTAGAAAGGCTGAGTGGTATCTGCTTTAGAACCTATCAGATTATTGAGAAAGGTGCACAGGCCACAGGATGCAAAGCAGGGGTCGCAACAGTTTGCCATAGCAAATAATTCAAAAAGCCTTTTCTTTCGGATTGGCAATGAAATTTCTTTTTGTGCAGCCCACAACTCTACTCATCATATTTAATTACGGCTTAAGTAAAAGTTTATTTTCCTGAGGCTTGAGGAATCTTCAAGGCAGATGGATTGTGCCATGGCCATAACAGAGAGGGCTGGGTGAGCCCTACCAAGGTCATTTCCCCATTTTCAGGAAGTCTTGTCCAAATGTGAGGTTGGTGTACCTATTGTTATGATTTGCTATGATCTCTAGAGAAGACAATGATTGTTTTTCAAATCAAATTTATTCCTCTGAAAAATTATCAAGGCAAGGACTGTACAATCAGTAACAAAACAGCTATCACCCAGCCCGGCAGATGGTTCTCTATCACAGTACCTATGAGGCAGGTACTACTACAGAGGAGGAAACTGAGGCTAGTAGACATTACATGAGCTGCTTAGGGTTGCCCAGCAAGAGAATGTGGATATGAGCCAAGGCAGTCCTTCTCAGCCCATGTTCTTTACCATGACACAGGGACTCCCAGGGTGCATCAGTCCTCTCACAGCTGGACTGAGGGCAGCCATCCAGGGACATCATGAAGAACAAGGGGCAGCTAATGTTGGAAATGCTCATGGATTATTCATTTGTTCTTAAAGGAAAAGTTAAGGAGATCCAGGGTACAGAGAGTGAGGAAGCAGGGGACACCAACCAGCATGTGGCTTACCTTCACGGAATCATTTTCTCTCCCAGGTCAAGTGACTTCTGCTTGACCTTGGAGCTTGATGGGGCTTCTGTCACCACCATAGCTCTGTCTTCTGCTCTGAAGCATAATGTTACCATTAGCAGTCTATCAGGCTGTGGTTAATTTGGCTGCCTTCTTCAAGCAAGGGGCTGTGCAAGAAGTAAAAGAATCCTTTCCATGGCAGCGACTTGTGAGTACATGGTGAGAACCCTGCTTTGGAGCACGTTTGACATTCATAAGGCAGACAGGAAGCTTGCATTTAGCTGGATTGGTTTGCAGGCAGAGCTAAGGGGCCACGATCAGAGGCTGAGACCCTATGTGTGGTCATGCAGCTTTGCTGTCTTCTGTGGCCACAGCCCATGCTCTAAATCCTGGCCAGACGACTTGTAATGCATGGGGCATGTTGTTACGGTCTCCACAGGGATGGAGAAATAAGATGTGGATGAATCAACTCAGCTCCAAATCCCTGACCAGAGGAGCAGCTCACATCCAGAGGGCAGTGGAATTTCGTGTAGAAACACAGCAGCATCACTGCCCTGTAGGATATTTCAATTTGGCAACATGTTTCCTTGAAGAATGGCATTAAGTCCTCAGCAGACACTAAGCATGGTTGGTTGTCATTACAAAGAAAGTGAAATTGAGGTCCATGTAGGTTAAATGACCTAACTGCAGCGAATATGACACCTTTAATTTTCTTGGAATTTGGCAGAACTCCATCTATTCCACAGCAAATTCATAGACATCTTTCCTACCCTGAAGGATCTTTAAACATTTGTCAGAAATCAACTAACCATAAATGTAGAGTCAATATTCCATTCCATTAATCTACTTGTCTATCTTGTCACTAGTATTTTATTATTATAGCTCTATAGCAAATCTTGAAATCAGGTAGTATAAGTCTTCCAGATTTGTTTTTCTTTCACTGGATTGTTTTGGCTATTCTTGGTCCTTGTGTTTCTATAGGAAATTTAGAATCAATTTCTACAACAACAACAACAACAAAAAACAAAACCCTGCTTATGTTTTGATTAGGATGACACTGAATCTATAGGTCAGTGTGGGGTTGATTTCTCTGAGTTTTTGGCTGGTTTGTATACCATGGATTTGTCCTGGGATGGAGCTTCAGATTCTATAGCACAAACATGACAATTAATTTTTAATGATGATTTAAAGCTGATAAGCGTCCATATTTACATTGGCTCTAGGCCACCTGGAGGCAGGGTTTTTGGGGCTTCACTGATAATAAGATTACTTTGACTCTTGTGGGTACCTACCATGAGCCACATTTGTAAAATATAAGCTCTATATGTAAAATATTTAATTCCCACAAGAAGCCCATCATGTAGGCATTACCTGCTCTATTTTATAAATGGGGAAAATGAGGTAGGAAGGCATTGAGCAATGAAGCTGAGGTCATGCAAAAAATGGAATACTTAATTTGACATTGAAATCCAGGCATGTGTCAGTCTGCTCTGCGGCACTTCCCTGCCTCAAAGGTCCTCCTCAGTCTGTGTCCAGAAGGCCTTAGGTGACTGCTGGTGCCACAGGTCCATATGAGTGTGTACCTGGGAGTGAGGAGGAGGGAAGGAGGAGAGGAAAGTATGCTGATTCTCAGTGCTCTAGTCTCGGCTTCAGTCCACTTTCCTTGTACCGGTTTTATAGATTGGAGTTCTGCTTAAATAATATAAAGAAACAAAAAAGTTAGTCATGCTGTTCAAGTAAGTTTGCAAATGACTCCATGCTGCCATTTTTTTTTTTTTTTTGAGGGCAGTGTCACTGGCCCTCATATGTGGGACCCGAACCGGGGCCGCTGGCTTCCTAAGCCAGTGCTTAACCACCATGCCACTCAGCTGGCCCTCATGCTACCTTTTCAAATCAAGATTTCGGGCTGGCCGAGTGGCTCAGTTGGTTAAGAGCTCGCTCAAGAGTGCAAGCTGAGTTCTGAGCAGTTCGATGCCCAGCCCGAGCTGAGCTGCCGCTGAGCTGCCAACAGGTGATAGGATGGCTCAGCTAAAAACAAACAAACAAACAAACAAACAAACAAAAATAATAAAATGAAGATTTCTCTCATTTCCTCATGGGGAAAGTTCCTGTAAGGTTTGGGGTCACGATGAACTGTGTAAAGTTCACCAGCATCCAGGGCAGGGCAGGGCAGTGGGGCTGCTTTTCCATCGGAATTCCAACCTGTGCCCTGTGCTCTGTCCAACTGCATGGCCTATTGTCTGGCTGGCTCACGGGGTCGCCAATGAACCTGAAAGCTGCTAGTTCCCCGGTCCAGTGCCCATCCTGACAGCTGGATCTCAGCTTAGGTGGACTAACAGCTCTGTGGGTAAAGCCGTTCCGCCCAGTGTCCACTGAAGCTCTGGATTGTTCCAGTCCTCACGCCTCCTGCGCTTTGGTGACCTCTTGCTTTTCCTAGGCTGCTTCTAGGCCTCCTGCTGTTTCTGTTCTTCATCAGCCTCACCCTTGGCAAACACCCCAAGAAATCTAGCCTTCTTCATCTTCTCTCTCTCAGAAACTGGAAAGGATTTTTGCTGAATTCCTGATGTTCTCATCTTTGCCAAAACCCAAAAGCCCAGATCTGCCATGTGCCAACAAGCGCCGGGAGAGGTTGTTTGGATGAATTCAGAAATGACCTTGAACCTTTGCTCAACACTCAGATGACAGGTTCTCTCCTTCCCCACCACACCCCAACACACATGCTTCTTGTTGGATCAGGAAATGTTTTATTGCTTTTTTTCCCTTTTCACTTTCTCTACCACCCTCCTTCATGGACACTTCCCAGTTATCCCTTTTTCTATCATTTCTCTTCTGGAAAATTAATCAGAGAGCTAAAATCCCAGGACAGGAAGGGGCTTTGGGATGGCACTTAATCCATACCCTTGCTTCTAGGTAGCAGCCACACTTGCCTGTGTAAGGGACTCTTTTCTGCCTATAGACTTTCATCGGTTTTCATACCTTCTCATTTAAACATCTCTGGGTTTTGCTTCTTGGGCTCTTAAAATGTTTTCTTCCATTCAGGACTGTTTTGTAGGGCCCTACAATGTATATATGTATATATAATATCCATGATAGATGCTATCATGACTTGGACAAAAATGTTGAGCTTTCTTCAAGCAGATGTACAGATACAAATGCTTTTTCTGAGCCTACCAGGATTTCTGGGGAGTTAGATATAACCATGGGACTCCATGGGTAAGGAACGGACATTGTCAGTGGTGGTCTAGCTGTGCAGTTGATTGACCTAGAGGAATCTCTGGCATTAATCAGAGGCCAGGAGTTGGCATAACCAGAGGTGGGACAACTCTGTGATGGTGTCTACCAGATGCAAAAAAGATTTAGAGGCTTGTAACCAGTAACCTGGTGATTCAGTTCTAAATCCAGCTATTATGGGACAAAATGATTTATATTGATTGACTGATTGACTGATTTTGGCTTAAAGACTACAGATTGGCTCTGTGCATTGGACAGTTGCCTCACTCTTTGCTGTGCTGATTGATGATAGATTTCCAAGAGCATAAATATGTGAAATTCTACACTCGCCTTTTTCCAGGGGCTTACGTGGATGGAAGGGTCAGCCCCTCTTGGGTATGCTTTTGGAAATGCTTATTCTTTTTTCTTTCATTTACTTTTTTTATACCCTGTCCATCTACCTTTCTCTCTCACTGCAAAGTCCTAGACCTATCCCATGACTGTTCTTAGTTTACTTCTGAGTAAGGATTTCCTTACTCCCCCTACGGGACAGGGGACCTCTCCAGGGCCCCAACAGAGTTCTCTAAGAACATGGCTTCCAATTTATGGCCTGCCTCTTTTGTCATCTGCTGAAAAATTGGGACTTTCTTGTAAAGTAGACCATGCTGTAGACCCCTCAGGAGTTAGCCTGAGTTTGAGATGAGAAGGGGGAATGGGTGTGCCCTGGGTGTCCAGAGATTTGCCATTGTTTCAGGAAGAGGGGCTGGCGACCTTTGGGATGAGCAGAATTACCTTCACAGCGTATGATGAGAGAAAGAGGGGACACAGAATCACCTCATAGAGAAAAATCCTGGCTCTGGGTACGAAATGGGAGAGAGCAGGTGGGGCCATTTAAAGAGGTGGGAGGGGGCATTAGGAGAAGTTCAGAGTCTCTTCAATTCCAAACAATGTTTTTATTTCAGATCTTACCCTCCAAGAGAAGGTCTAGTGTATAAGAAAAGACTCAGTCAAAATTTCACAACATAAATATTTGGCAAATGAAGTTGTTTCTCTGATACTATCTTAACCTGTTCATGGAGAAACATTCAAACAGGCAAGAACTGAAGTAATTGCTCAGAGACAGCATCCCAGGGCTTGAGGATCCAAAGCAGGTACCCCTCGCCCTCTTCCTTATAAGCTCCGAGGCCAAAGGCATTGGGTATTCTGGTCGGTGAGGCCTGTGGCAGCTGAGCAGACCTGGAAGAGGACAGCGTGGCCCTGGTGGGATGATGGCATCAGCTCTCTCCCCCTAACATTTTGGCTGTGGGGGCCTGGTGTAAAGAGGTATTTCTTTCTTGGGCTGTCATTTTCCCACATGACAGGTGTTTTGCTTTTCCTCATTTGCACAACTTGCTCCTCCTTAACCTCTACTGTTTATGGATAGGAAGCTCAGTGTAGACTAACCAGGTTGAGTTCCACATAGTTGAGTTTTCTATTTCTCAAGTCCCAACCCAACACCCCACAGCTTCCCAGGCCATTGCTGGTGCTTTGGAAACCCTTGCAAGGTCCTGGACTGTTCTCTGTGCTGTGTGTGGAGGGGAGAATCCCAGAGCACTTCCCTCTGGCTTTACAGGGCCCATAACTCTGCCTGGCCACTTCCTCCCCTAGCGCAGGGGTCGGCAAACTGCGGCTCTTTGGGTACGTTCCGTCTCCAACGTTTGCCGACCTCTGGAAGGGCCAATTCTGTCCCTCACAACAATTTAAAAATTATTCGAGAGCCATAAATGTATTTTTACATAATCATCATTATGTGAATAATATCCTTTAAAAATTTTATAAATGAAACTATGATAGTTTCATTTTCATTTTCAATTTTACTTCAGAGCCACATGTATGTACCTGAAGAGCCACACGTGGCTCGCGAGCTGCAGTTTGCAGAGCCCTGCCCTAGAGGAAAGGAAGACTTTGCCATGAACACCACCCCTCCTCCCCAAGTCCAGGAGGTAATTACTCTGCAAAATGGAAGAAAAGGGCAGCTGAAAGTCCTGTGCCTTTTTCTTGGCCTACACCTCTGAAGCTTTCAAGACCTTGCCATGGCAGGAACGCAGGGGTTATCTGTTGAATTGAACTCCTCCTCTGTTGGAAAGCTGTTTTATTCCTGCTGGAAACTCAACCCACGTAAACCCACCTGATATAGGTGAAAGAAACTTAGAGAGAACTGCCTCCAGCACTGTCATTTTACATATGGGGAATCAGTGGCCTAGGACAGGGAAGAGATTTGTTGGGATCCTTTGACCGTTGTCAGAACTGAAATTAGCTGGAGGGCTCTCCTCTAGATTAAAACGCAAGCCTTTACCCACTGTCCCCATGGTGGGGAGGAAGCCCCATGTCCTTGCAGCGTGAGATGGAGGCAGGATGTTGAGAAAGGACCACTAACAGTCCAGACTTCAATCAAAGTCTTGCTGATGCTGCTTTTTAAAGTGTCAAGCAATCACTCCTGGGAAGAGTAAAAAAAACATCTGGGGAAGAAGGAGAAATGTTCTCTTCTGAAGAGAGGACCCCTTATTTGAATTGAGGTCTGCCTGCTTGCATTTCTTGGATGGGTTTTTATATCTAGCACACCCCCAGCCAGCTGCTGTCAAGTTCACAACAACTTTTATCACCCTAGTTCTCTTCGCTATACAGATGTTCGTAAGACATATGGCCATCCAGTAGAGAGTGGTTCAGTCCATGCCAGGGCACCTGGCTACATCGTCTCCTCTGGGTCTCAGTGCCCATCTGGCCTGCGTGCTTCTCTGGGGGCACCGGCCTTCTTGTGCACTGTTCTTTCTGTTCACATGACCTAGTTTTTGTGGTCAAATTCAAGGCTCAGCTGTTTTCTCAGGGTACCTTTTTGGGAGAAACAAAGCTTTAAGTGGAGACTCTCTTCTCTCAGGTACCAGACCAGTGGTTTTCATACTCAAGTCTCCATTAGAGTTCCCAGGGGACCTGCCTAAGTGAAGAGAGCGTGATTCAGCAGGTCTAGGCTCCACTCAGAAATCTGCACTTATAGCTCTGGAAGTGACTCTGGTGGAGGTGGCTCATGGAGGACGCCTTGAGAAATGCTGTGGCCTGTTTCTTAAACTCTGCCTCCAGAAACACCCTAAGACGGCTCTCTGGGCTTTGGGCATATGGCACTAAGCAGAAGTCCCTGACCTGGACCTTTGTTAAAAACCCAGTGTCCTGTGAGCAACCCGTCCTTATTCTTGAGAAGCAGATAGAGTGGTGCCTTAGCAAGAGCATGGTCCCTAGGGCTACAGTGGGTGTGAATTCTGGCTCTTCTACTTACTAGCTATGTGACCTGGGACAAGTTCTAAACCTCTCTGTGCTTTGCTTTTTCATCTATAAAATGGAGATAATAACACTATCTATCCCATAGGGCCATTATGAAGCTTAATGAGGCTTAACAATGCCTTTCAAGTTTAAGTGCTATAATAGGGTATGATAAGTAAAATCATTATCTCTAAAATCCCAGGATTCTAAAACGTAGAAAATATGTAGTATAGCTATTATACTATAGGCTGTTGAAGTCAAGAAAGGAAATGACTTCTGAGGTCCCCAGAGCTAGCAGTAGCCCAGCCATACTAAATCTAGCTCATTTCACTCCTGGATAAATGGTCTTTCTTTTTCCCAAGCTGCCCATCTAACCTCTCTTTCTTCTGGTTACAATGAGTACCATTTCTTGTTGTATAGCTGCCTACATTAATAGACAACTTTCTTTTTTTTAAAAAAAATTAGTTTCAGGTGTACAAACTCAGAAAGTGATAACCCTCTTCCCCCAATCTACTACCCCTGACATCGTATATAGCTGTTACAATTCCATTGACTCTATTCCCTATGCTATACTCTGTAACCCATGACTATATATATATTAAATTATAGTTGACATTCAGTGTTATTCAGCTTCAGCTTCAGGTGTACAGTGCAGTGGTCAAGCTCCTATACTATCCATGAAGTGGGCTTCCTAATAAGACGTGCCCATCTGACACCCTACAACATTATTGATTATATTCCTCAAACTGTCTTTCATATCCCTGTGGCAATATTGTAGTTACCAATTTATGCTGTCTAATCCCTTCCCCCTCTCCCTCATCCCCATGCCCCTCCCAAATAGCAAATCAGTTCTTTCTGTATATCTCTGAGACTATTTCTGTTTACTTTGCTCATTTATTCTATTCTTTCTTTTTTTTTTTTTTTAAATTGGGGAGTTGGGGGAGGGAAACAGTGTTGGGGAACCAGGGAAGGGGAACAGACAAGTTGTTCTTTTGTTCTTCAGCCTAGTTCTGGAGGACATTGCTTCACTGGCCCATGTTGGTATCATCATTGTGCTCTTTTTGGGTGAGGCAGATTGGTTGCCGGCCACTGGATGGCCGCTCACAGCGGCTCTTGGCAGCTCACACTAGCTGCCAGCTGCTCACACTAGCTGCCCGCCACTCACAGTAGCCTATGGCAGCCCACTGCAGTGGGGGCTGCAGCTATGCCATCCCCAGGGACTCACAGCAGCCCAGGTGGAGCTGTTGTTCACCATCTTAGCTGTAGAGGGCAGTGTCACTGGCCCTCATATATGGGATCTGAACCGGGGCTGCTGGCGTCCCAAGCCAGCTCTTAACCAATGCACCACTCGATCGGCCCTATTGTATTTTTTAAATTACACATATAAGTGAGATCATATGGTATTTGTCTTTCTTTTTCTTGACTTATTTTACTTAGCATCATGTGCTCTAAGTCCATCCATATCATTGCAAATGGTAAAATTTCATTTTTCTTTTTAGCTGAGTAATACTCCATTGTATAAATGTACCACAGTTTCTTAATCCAGTCATCTACTGATAGTGCAACATTCTTCTCATGGAAGCTCTACCTAGATTGGAAGACAATTATGAAGCCATTTTTCATTCTTCCTCCACCTCTACCCCCTTGGCACCCATCTGAAGTTATTGCCAATGCATCCCTGTGGTATGATCATTTTGCTCTTCTTCCAGTATCTATTATGCAGGGAGGCCTAGCAAAGGCTTATGGGGTGGGCGAGGCGTGGCACATCAGTGGGATTTGGAGCTATGGGTCCCTGGCTCTTGGCACCTGCTGCATTTTATCCCTAACTGGGACACCATGCACTCACCACTTCGTATGAATTTAGAGAGAGTCCCCAGTCTCCTATAAGAAGCACGCACAGCTGTACCACTGTGGGGATCATGAAAATACACAGTATTCATGTCTGGAAGTCATTTGACAACTCGCTTCCTGAATCATTTGCTTCTTTTAACTAATCTTAGCAACATATGTCAGAATGGTGTGGTGCTTTGGGCCAGAGAACTAAGCATTTTCCTAAGGGATGGAGATGGGAGGGTGAATTTTCTCTCATCTTAGTTCCTATCTGGCGCTCTATCTTATTCACCAATCCTAGCTCTGCTGGTGCTGTTGGGCTGATCTGGGACTAAAAGCATTACTCTGAAAACATCAGGTAGATTAGACAGCTCCTGTCCATCTCGCTTTCCCAAACATTTTCCTTTGGATGCATCCATCTTTCCTCCGGTTTCCTTTGTCAACTTCTTTTACTTAACAAATGTGGTTCTGCTATGCCAAGCCCTCTTTTTTGACATTTTCTCTCTCACTCTCCCATTCTATAAAGAAGCCATTCTTTTTTTTTTTTTAAGATTTTATTGGGGAATCAGAGGAGGGGAACAGACAAGTCGCCATCCCCTTGCTCCTCAGTCCAGCTGCAGAGGACGTCACCTTACTGGCCCGTGCTGGCATTGTCACTGCGCTCTTCCCAGATGAGGTAGATTGGTCGCCGGCCTCTTGATGTCGCTCACCGTAAAGAAGCCATTCTTAAAGTATTATTGACACAGAGTAGAGTGCCAGGGGTTCCAAATGAGCCAAATAAATCTGGTCTTTGAAATCCTGAGGTTTATCTCAATAGACAGTCTCAGTGAGGATGAATGTAAGGGAAATGTGCAAATAATAAAATTTTTATATTTGAATACAAAATTCTACAAGTTTTGGAAGACTTAGAAGACTCAAGTCAAAATGACACAATGTCAACATCTGGTAAATAAAATTACTTCTCTGGCAGAATAAACACTTGCTAATATTGAAATAGGCCTACAGAGTAGAAAATCAGGGTAATTGTCCAGACACTGAGGCTCAAGGCAGGATGCTTTTAAGCAATCATTCACATCTCCAAAGTCTTAACCCTAAGAGCTTTGGGTGGGACTACTCTGCAAGCAAAGCCTTAGCTATAAAAACAGCTTTTGAAATTAAGAGTCAAAAGATAAGATCAACAACAGGTGTTCTTTGCTTTCTGCAGTAGGTGTGCTCTTGAAAAGTTGGGTGTCAATATTTTTTTTCCCATTAATCTAATCACAGGCTAAGTATAACAGGGAGACTGGATATTTAAAGAAACCATGCAGTTGATCTCCTTGCAAAGTTCTTATAGAGTTTTAAAAATCATTTTTTCTTTTCAAAGATCAGGTTTTCTTAGATTATGATTTATTAGAAGTAGAGGCATATCATGTTGATGTATAATGCCTACAGACAAGGGTCGTGAGAATCATTTATGGTTTTGTCACAGAGGACTGGGGCTTCAGGAATTTTATATTTATCAACTATTTTATATCTATTATTTTATCCTGATGGGACAATGGCTTTCCCGGGGTCAGAGAAATGACTGATCTTCACTTCTTTCTGATCCTTCCCAGGATATGCAACCCCCACTCTTTCTTTTTAGTAGCCTCCATTGCTCCATCTGCTACAAGGAAACTGATCATACCTTTTTACTCTTAGCCACCTTTCCCTAAGCACTAGTTCTCTATGCTAGAAAAAGTGTGGTGCTTTGGGCTAAAAACTAAATACTCTTCTAAAGATAAAGGTAGATAGGCAATGATTCGAGGCTGTCCAGTGTGGTAGCGCTAGCCACATGTGCCTATTAGCGCTTGAAATGTGGTGAATAACACTTTGAGAATGGAATTTTAAATTTAATTTGATTTAAATTTTAATTAAAAAACCTAAGGTGCATTTCAGTTATCAGGGAACTTTTAGGTGTGTTTGCAATAACTGGATCATGTTTCAACTGTAAGTTTTATGAGTTCTAAATATAGATCAAATATTTCTAAAAAGACCTGAACGTTTGAATTGAGATGTGCTCTCATTATAAAACACACCCAAGATTTTGAAGATTAGTAAGAAAATATGTAAAATATTTTAGTAATAATTTTTACATTGGCTGCAAGCTGAGATGATACTATTTTGGATATATTCGGTAAAATGAAATATATTATTAAAATTACTTTCACCTGTTTCTTTTTACTTTTTTATGTGGCTACTGGAACATTGAAAATTGTAAATGTAGCTCATGTTATGTTTCTCTTGAACACAGCTGATCTGCAGTGTGCCACCACCTTGCTGTGTGACCACTCCCTAGGCCTGGCCAAATATAGTCAGCTAGTCCTGCAACAGGCTTCCAGAGTTTTAATCCAAACCCCCTCCAGCTGAAGAAAATGCCTGAGCTTCCAGTTTTAGTTTTATTCTTTGAGATAGCTTCTGCATCTACACGTGGATGACAGTTGCTTTGGGGTCTTTGAATTTTCTGGATGTCTTTCTATAGAGCCCATATGCATAGTTTATGCCTTTTTTTTTTTTTTAAATAATCAGACTTTCAGAAAATACCTAAATTGGAAAGATAGACTTGGAAAGAATATCCAGAATTATTACTTTGAGCTCCTGATTTTGCACAGGGGGAAACCTACCAGCCCAAGCACATTCTGCCCAAGCACCTCCAGACCACCGCCGTTAACCCTCCCTGTTCATTTCTCACCAGAAGTGACTGTAGCTAAAAAAAAAAACAACACCCCACAGCCATGGACACTGTGACAGATATTTACAAATCACCAATGTTTATTAATGAAACCCAGGAGATGGGCCACGAACCACACCACACCAGTCAGGAGCTTAACTATTGGGACACACTGGGTTGAAGGGTGGCAGGGGCCTGGGTTAGGAGTTAGGAGGCTGGGACACAAATCCAAACTCTACTGTGAATCCACTTCTAGTCACTGGGCAGGTTGTTCCTCACACCCCACTGTTCATGTATCAAGTGAGAGGGTTGAGGCAGAAGGTCTTTAGGGCTCCTCCTTGATGCTAAAGGCCAGGTCTCAGTCTGTCTAATCCCAGCCTTTGGCCACCTCCAGCTGCAGGAACACCAAGGCACAGCCACCTGGGTTTGAGAATGCCAGAGTTGCAGATCAGCAATCTTGTCCTGTGGGGCCTGAGGTGCATGCCAGTGCCATCAGCAGGCTCTGTGATGCTGCTGTCACCTCACCCGGGGCCAGTGACCTCCTTAGTAGCAGGTGTTCCATCACACATAGCCTTGCTGGGTCAAGTGCATTCACATTTTGAAGCCATTTAAAGCATTTATCAAATTAACTTCCAGAAAGCATATACTAATTTTTACTCTCACCATCATGCATGAGAGGGCTTATTTTAGGGCACTGTTATTCCAATTTGCTGCTTTGTGATTATAAATGACATGGACCATTTCCCCCATATGTGAATTGGCAACTTCCATTTCATCTCTTTTTAATTGGTTGCTTGCACCCTTTGCTCTATTTGCTCAAGTGTTTGTCTTAATGGTTTAGAAGAGCTCTTTACATCTATATATTATACATCTTTCTTGTTACTTAGTTACAACCCTTTCTTGTAAATATTTTTTTCAGGTTTGTGGCTTACCTTTTAATTTGGTGCATAACTGACTTTTAACTTATAGATATTAACATTTTTAGATAGTCACATTTATCAATCTTTTTGAAAAAAGACTATTTGCTTTTATACTTTCAAAGCACTATCCCCACTCCCAATAAGATAATTTCACATACAATAGTTACCTATTTTTCTCTTTAATCTATAGCGATTTATTTTGGTATATGGTGTGAAATTAGAAGCTAAATTCTTTTTCTCTGTATAATCAATGATCTCTCACACTGTTTAGTACACGAACTATCCCATTCCTTCCAGTTTCCACACTCATTTCATCTAGTCCCTAAAAGACATCATTAGAGAAAATGTTTCATCTGAAAGTTTAAACAGCACAACTACACGGTATCAATTCAGGTTGAATTCTGTATGGTTGTTAGGTTGGGTGGTAAGTATAATAAAATGGATGGGAGTAAAATGAATTATCACTGATACCCTAATGCCAAAAATTTGGGTATAAACTAAAGAATTTCATTAAGTTACAGAATTTTCATATATTTAATTGGAAGTTTGGTTGAGACTAGTCAACCAGTTATCTGGGCTTCAGTCATACCATGTTTCCCAGAAAATAAGACCGATCTTAATTAATTTTTGTCCCAACAATCTACATTTATTCATTTATTCATGTACAAAAATCTGCATTTATTCAAACAGTCATGTCTGGCTGACCATCTTAACTGGGGCTTATGTTTGGGGTAGGGCTTATAATACGAGCAGCCTGAAAAATCATGCTAGGGCTTATTTTCCGGTCAAGTCTTATTCTTGGGGAAACATGGTAAACGCTTACCTTAAAAATCTCTAAAATCAAGAGAAGGGTCATAATGGAAGATAAGTAAGACAACATCTCTGGTATCAAGTGGATTTTCCCGGGTTGACCAGATATTGACCACTGCGTGGAAAAGTGGCCCAGGGGGTCTGGTTGTGGGTTATTTGGGTTATTTCTTCCTGTTGCAGAAACATTTGCTTTTCTTCTGGGTGGGCAGTGTGGGGACCAAGTAGTTTCAGTGGGCACACAACATCCTGCAAGGGAAGGAAAACCATTCTGCTGGCTCTCTGGGTCAGCCACCGTCTTTACAAAGCAGGATGTCAGCTGCTGTTCTGACTGAAGTAAAAGTCCTTTTTAGGGCCCCATGCCAACCATGGAGCCCTACAGACCTTCCTGAACTCTTCCTTCTCAGGGAGGTAGGACTCAAAATAACATCTGGTCAAGGAAAAAGAATTTCAAGTCATCAGGATTTATTGGGTCTGAGCCAACGAAGGTGTACCTTGGGTTCTTTGGAGGTCAGAAATTGCTTTAAATAAGGAGATTAAATGAAACCTAATACACTGTGCTCACCCCCCATGTGTTTTGAGGGGCTCCAGGGAAACCCTAACACTGTTGAGACAAAGAATCAGCAGAGACATCTGGGATGAGTTGGTTAGGGTAGATTGGCCAATCTGCTGGCTCCTTCCCTGAGAACGTCTGTCCCTTTTCAGAGGCTGTTAATTTAATGCTTAGCATGCGTAAGTGTGTTGATATCAGTCTGGAGTCCAGGGTGCACCATGTTTGTTGCTCGCTGAGGCTGGTAGGAAACTGGGAATTATGGGAGCCAAGGCTGGTGGTGAAATGACCCTTAAACCATGAAACCCTTAGTTCAGAAATGCTCTCTGCATAGGTTCCCCCACTTGCCTCCACCCTCCCTTTTGTCACAATGCCCCTCCCTTCCCTTAAGACATGTTAATGCCAAATCAGAGAATGTTCCATTTGTCCTTCTCATGCTCACACCCTGCCTAACCCAACATCGCATGTGAAAATTTAGAGGAATTGTGTCTATTTTGCATCGTGTTTTAAACTTTTATTTTTCTCTGCATAAGCTCTTTGGCTACAGGGTTGACATATTCAAATGCACTTCATAGCGTCCAGGCTCAGTTCTCCTTTAGAAAATGCCTTGATTAAAAAAAGAAAAATAGCCAAGAGTCTCATGTGTTCGAATAAGTTTGTTACGCACTCATGTAAACTGTGATGGATGATGTAGACTTTTTCAAGCCCCAATATTATTGGGATAATGGAGGCTGTAAAACATTTGATGGGGAGGACTAGGAAGGATTGGCAGGAACTAAGGCTATTCTAGAAAGCCTTCCATTCATGGACACATTCCTCCCCCTCCAGGATTTAATAGTGGAAAATTGAAATTGTCAGGATTCACTGAGTTCCAATGATAGATACCAAACTCAAACTAGATTAGCAAAACAGAGTATTTACTAGCCACTGAAACTGAAAATTCCAAAAGTACAATTGGTTTGGGGCACAAATGACTAGCTTCTCAACATTCTCTTACTCTGTCCTGTTTTCCTCTGTGTTGACTCTATCCTCAGGCATACTTTGTTCAAGTGAAGGCAGGGGTGGCTTCTAGTAGCATCACCCTATAGCTTAGAAAACGCTAAGCAGAAAGAGAATGCCTCTTTCTCAAGATGTCCAGCCCCAGTCCTGGGGAGGGATCTCAGTGGCCCACATTGGCTCGTGGAGCCTCCTCTGAAGTACTCATAGTAGCCATTGGAATAGGGTTTTTTTTGTGTGTTTGTTTTGTTTTTAATTTATTGTATTTTTTATTAGCCCAGCTTCATCAAGTCACCCAACCCTAGAGCCAAGGGTTAGGAGCAGCCTCTCCCAAACTGCACAATGGCTCACCTACGGGAAACAAGGCTGCTGGTCTCAGGGGAGGGGATGCTAGGCGGGCAGAACATTCGATGTCCACTGTAACCTGTGGCAGGTGGATGGTGTGGGGAGACTTTTCATTCTGTTCTGGGTGAGTCTGGGATCACTCTTTGCCTTGGACAAACAAATTAAATCTGGAACATACAAATGATGCCAAGGTGGTGCCAGAAAGATGTCAGGCTTTAGAAGTCAATTGTCACCTCAGGATGTAGTTTAGTCATGATTCAGTCCTCCTTCCTTCCATGGCTTGTCCTCCTTGTGTCTATATCTAGGTCACACTAGCTGTCCCTATTGTACCTTGGCATCTACATGCAGCACACACCCAAGCCCAGTGGGGTACAAATGAAGCCTCTGGAGCTCACTTCCTGCCTATTGGCCTGTCTCGTCCCCGTGGGCAACATCATGTGTTATATTCCATGAAGTTGCCATGTTTTCTAAATACACTGTCCCCCTCTGGATGCCCAGATGTTGGCCTGAGGGGAGGACGGACATGGTCCACCCCATTGGCTGATCCTCTTTGCTTCATGGGGATACACTGAATCATGTTCTTCACCATGAGAATCAGCAAGAGGCAGAGAAAGAACACTGCCCTGGGAATTTAAATATCTGGATTCTAATCCTGGCTCAAATACACTAACTAGCTGGGTGTTTTTAAGGATGCCTCTGGGCTGATCTCTTCATCTGTATTTGATTTTATCTTCTTCAAACTGACCGGTTGGTAAGATCCCTTCATGCTCTAGCATGCCCCTAGTCTGAGATCCACTACATTAACTTCAAGTGTTTCCTCTGAAAATTAGAGAGAATAACATTTATCTCCTAAAATAATTGCCAGAGAATGGATATAAAGAGATAGGAGAAAGGTATGAAACCCAACTCTTCTACTGAGTAGGCAAATTAATAACTTCTCTGTGACTTACCTTCATCTTTAAAATGGGACAAGATATCATAAGGATTAAATGGTCTACTACTTGAAGGGTGCCTGGGACATAGCTAGCATCAGCTATTGCTGTTGCTGGTGTTGTTAATAATATAATACATAAAAGAAATAAAAGAAATGTGTTATATTTTAGGAGCTCATATCAGTTAAGTACTTAGCAATGATAAGAACTCATGTCTCATGAGGCAGAAGGTCTTGTTTTTGATAGATATGACGATGATGATTATTGTTAATGATATCTAATTATTGTTACCCTTGACATATTTGAAGATACCATCAGGCGTCCTCTTAAGCATTCCTGTATTCTTATTTCTTTCCATTGCCATCGTAACAAGATTGGCCATCCTCTATGGATATGTTTGGGTTTGTTAATGCCCCTTCTCAATGAGGCACCTCTAACTTAACTTAGATGGGATCTAAACAGTGCTTAGCCTGTCACCTCCCTCCAACATGTAATTACACTTTCATTAGTGCCTGGGCTTGGATTTCCTTTCTAGTAGCCAAGTCATGTTTTGGGCTCAGATTTAGCTTGTAGCTAAGAAAGCCCTGAATTGCTTTCATATACACCATTGGAAGCTATTTTTAGAATTCAAGTCTTCTATCTTACCTAAGTAATGTTACCTTCTGGGATAGATATTGAAAATCCTCCAAGCCCAGAAAGAGGAAATCCTGACTCTAGGCGTTTGATGTCAGTTAAATATATCACATTTTGTTTGTTTATATTTTTAAAAGGAAGTGAGAGGAGCAGTGAGACACTGCAGCATCAAGCTAAACAAAGTAGTGAGGCTCTGCCCTGAGGGCGTCATCAGTCAGTATCAGCCAGGCTTTAGTCTGTGAAACTGGAGGCAATCATGTCAACACAACTGTTACAACTTTGCTTAGTCCTGTTCATAGAATTTCTTGGTGTTTGTTTGCTGTGGTCATGTTTATGGGAAATGAAAGTTCCCACTGACCAATCATGGAAATCCCCTGCCAAAATAGGCCTGGAATAAGTCAGTGACTTTTCATTTGAAGATATCTCTTTTCCATAAACGAATCGTAGCTTCTTATCTAAGACATAATATCAGTGTTTGGTGGGTACGTACCATATGTCTTTGTGCCCAACTGTACTGAGTGTCAAAGTGGAGTTTCTGTTGTTCAATAAAAAGGAAGATGTCTCTAAGTTCAGATATGCCTCCATTCCTAAGGGAACCGAAATATAGAGTCAAATACTAACTGTCCTTTCTGTACATGTGAAAACCATACCTGAGGTTTTTTATTATTCAGCCCATTTCTTCCCATTGTATCCAGTATAATATAATTATGACACACAAACAGGTATACAAAGCTTCTATACATCCATACATATATAGTAGGTATGTGTACATATGTGTATATATACAGGGATGCCAAAAAAATGTATCTACACTTTAAGAAAACTATTAAAATCATAATACTCAGGATATTCCAATAACAAAAGATGAATACAAGTCACATTTGACTTCTGCAATTACTAGAGGTGCTCAAAGTGGTTACCGTCAGCGTCCACACACTTCTGATTATGGTGAACTACTGCTTGAGCAACGTTGACCAAAGTGCCCACTTGCATACATTTTTTTGGCACCCCCGGTATATATACGAAGTTGGACAATTAAATTTGAGAACTTATTACAATTTATATTTCTATTTAATAAGATTTTATTAAATATATATACTTAATAAGATTTATCACAACTATCAAAGCACCTATATTAAATTGTGATAAAATCATATTAACTTATGTTGATGGCTTTCTTGTAATCTACCTATTATTTATTAAAGTACATGTACTGAGTAACTCAGTTTTCCTCACTGAGTGCATCTGGCTCTTTATTATAAAGGCTCATGAATCACTCATTCGGTTTCTGGAAAATACATTCAAAGTATACATTGTTAATGTCAAGCTTACACATTTTAATTTCTGGAATTAACTTATTTTTATTTAAAAACCTGAGAAAATATTTCTCTGTTTTGATTCTTGGGATATTTCTTCCATTCTCCATAATTATTCAGAGATCCTTAACCATGCATCTTAACGTGTTTCTTTTGGCTTGTATCCTCTTTTCTTTTTGCTAAAGTTGTCAGTCCTCAGTCCTGGTGGTCTCCTCTGTACTAATTCTGTTCTCGTTTTTGGACCACTGAGCACTTACGTTGCTCGATCCACTCTGCACTTTGTGCATTTCACTGCCCGATCCAAGCAGGAGCCCCTGTGCTCCTGGATCACTCTTTCATCAAGTTCTTGTAGACACTTCAGCACACATACTTCCCTGTCTCAAGCCCCTAACCCCAGCCTCTTCTCAGATCAGCCTTGGTAGATTGCAGCATTGCTACTTGACTGTGACAATGGAGGTCCACTGCCCTGCAGAGCCTTGCCTTTCCTTCCCTCCACTGCATTCTACTCATTGTGATAAGAGAGAGGTGACAAAGAGGGAACACTGTGAGTCCCATTGCACTGAACTTTGACCATGCAAATATCCTCAGCCATCTCCATGCCCCAAATCACCATCCCCACTCCCATCTCTACCTGGTACCCATGGGCCAGGGGCCAGGAACCTGGCATTGCTCACCATTGATGGCCAAGGCATGGATCTTTACTCTCTGGTCTGGAGAAGAAGTGTGTTTCTCTCTAGTCATCTGGCATTTATTCAATGAAAATTCATAGTAATAATTATTTTTGTATGTGGAGTTAGAAATATTCAGATAGACATGAGTTACTTGGCATTTAGTATTTTTTTTAATCTTTCCTAAGCTAACTATCTCATGTTCACAAAAACGTTTGTTAATTCCAGCCCTAAGATGATTGATTGAAACCAAAAATGAAAAACAGAAGCAATAACAACAATAAAAACCAAGATTCATTTGAATGAATTATTCAAATAACAGGGATCAGGTGTTCTTGAAGTTCCCTCTAAGTTTTCAGTAGTCATTGTGGACTCAGAGGGATAACCAATATTACTTTAGCTCCTAGTTTTGGGTGGTGATGGCTTGTTGGAAAGAGTGATACAGAAGGAACAGGGGAAAAAAATATAAGCATAAAGGAAGAGAGAGAGGACAAGGAGAAAGAAAACGTGCAAAATAAGATGAGTAAGGAGGGGAGAGGAAAAAAAGAAATGGTTATAATTTCACATTCCAAGGAACACACTTTAAAAAGGAATCTAATGATGAAGCAGAGGTTTTGTTTTTTTCCCCGCACTGCCATTTATTTAGGCTCATGGCCTGATTTCACTTTGGCTTTCATTGTATACATGGGCCAAAGCAGGATTTCCAAACCAGTCAAGTGTCTTCCTACACTGCGGGAATGTCATTCTTGGATGTCATAGAAAGAAGTGTCTTGGTGCCTGTATCTCTGGCTGGATGGGTCCAAGTATTAAACAACCCACAGATATGCATTTGATTCTGCTGGAGAGGAAAAGAGTATAGGTGAAGTTTTTTTTTTTTTTCTTTCTTTCTCTAATGGGCTTTATTAGTCAGATGAAAAGTTAAAACCTATGGAAAAAGATAAATACATTCTTTGTTCTGTATGTACTGAGTGCCCAAGAGGGGACCGTAAAAATAACAGTGCAGCTATGCACATGAGCAGGCATCATGGTGGGACCATTTATGCAGGTGATGAAGAGGAAAGGCATAGCTATTGGTATTGGGATACAGAGGTTCAAATCATATTCCTGCCACTTACCTGTTATGTGATGATAGCCATGTTGGTTTATTCCACAAAGGCTCAGTTTTGCGGTGTGTAAAATGTAACCTATAATGTGTATTTTACAGACCCCTGTTCAAACACATTATCTCAATTAATCCTCTTGGCAGTTCTGCAAAGTGGGAGGCATTGTACAAAGTTAGCTCTCCTATCATTATTTTGGAAGTTCGCTGGAGAATGTTCTCAGAGAAGCATCCTCAGAGAGCCAGGGCTTTCTTGCCTTGCATCCAGAGGCAGCTGTGTACTGAAGGAGGCAAGCTTTTCCATCACACTGGGAGAGGCAAGAAGAGGACACCAGAAGTCTAGGTTCTTCTGGAGTCTCCTGGCATCTTGTTCCACTTTAATTCTTTGTTGAGCTTCCCAGATGTACAGATGTACAGGTGCGTAGACTGGAGGCACAAGCCAAGATGAATTCAGAGCTTAGCAGGTCGGCTGGCTCAGCCTACGGGAAGCATTCTCACCCCAAAGCAAAGGTCCCCGACAGAAATCTCCTTTAACTTACCTTGGTGTTTTGACATTGGAACGGGGAGTATAAGAGTGCAAAGCCTGGGTCCAACTTCCTTGGAGTAGAAAACTCATAAAGTAAGGGAACAATTACAGGTGAACATGGAAGATGTTAACATGAGAAAATACATGATTTTGTCCCTAAGAAGAAGGCACATACTTTAAAAAAAAATGTTCGCTCCTATACTCTTTCTTTCATACCTGTTTGCTTCTCCCTCCTCTGCTGCCCTTGCTGTGTCCCTGGAAAACCCTTCTCAGGCAATGCAAGGTCTTTGCCTGCTATCACACCACCTTCTAGTTCCAAATGTCCTCAGAAAATTGAGGAAACTGAGGCACACAGCAGGTTGGACCATATTGTTTTGGAAGCTCAGGGAAGAATAAAATGAAGAAGCTTCCAGGGCCGGCCGAGTGGCTCAGTTGGTTAAGAGCTCGCTCAAGAGTGCGAGCTGAGCTCTGAGCAACTGCGGTTCGATGCCCAGCCCGAGCTGAGTTGCCGTTGAGCTGCCAACAGGTGGCAGGATGGCTCAGCTAAAATAAAATAAAATAAAATAAAATAAAATAAAATAAAATAAAATAAAATAAAATAATAAAATAAAATAAAATAAAATAAAATAAAATAAAATAAAATAAAATAAAATGAAGAAGCTTCCAGTGTGACAGAATAAATGGGATTATTGAATTTAGGTGGGATTTGCAGGAAGCTGGTCTGTCTTCATCCTTATAATCATTTGCATCATTTCTGTGATTCTGATGTTGGTGATGATGACGGCAGCACAGTCATAATATGAATACTGGCGGAAGTCTATTGAATGTTTACTAAGTGTCAGGCACTCTGCTAAGGACTGTGCATGGATTATATGATCGAATTCTCACAGTGCTTGAGATCAGTTAAATAGTCATCAGCTCTTCACAAATGAGGCTGCTGAGGTTCAAAATGGTGGAGTAAAAAGCCCAAGGTCAAACACCAAGAAGAGCAGAACTAGAATTTAAACTCGGGCAGTTAAGTAGCAAAGGTCAAGGTTTTAATGATTAGTCTCTTCTGAGTGACCCATCCCCCCAGTCAGCATTTGCATCCACTTCTTCCGGACAGCATGCCCTTCACATACCTGAAGACCTTGCAGTGATCCTCCTTCCAGCTAGTGTGAACCTGGGCTTGAACCTGTGGAGCTCTGGCCCAGAGCTTGGACTCTTGATGTCTTGAAGGAGAGAGACACCAGGAGGTTGATTCCCTCAGCCTTCAAGAGAGCTCACACTCAGTTCTCCAAAGAGGACTAGCAGAAATTGGGAATAGAGTATGGAAATGGCAGGAGACGGGATGGCTTGAACGCCCAATGCTGCATTGACAGATCATGGCTCCATCTTGCTTCCTTTCCCTCATTAATCCTGAACTCTCACAAGCCTCAGGTTCTTCTCCTTGTTTCACTCTTTCTATACTAAGGCTGATAGCCTTGATTGTCTCCCTATCCCTCCAGTCTTCGCACGCACTCCCATGACAGCCATTTAAGGACAGGGTACTTCCCAGTTACCATAAGGTATATTGTGAGAAAGGTCTGGTCATGGATATTGCATCAGGATAGGTCTGGAAATGAAGCACACTAACAGAATAGAGTTTAGATAAAGGGACTGTTTACAAAGTGTGGGAGATTTAAGGGAAATCAACAAAAGATGGTGATGCAATCCAGGGCTAGCAACTGTGAGGTGCTGTCAGCCCACAAAGGCCTAAAGGGGTTCCGGGAAAGCAGTGGTCCAAAACCTAGACATGACCGCAGTATTTGTAGTAGAGAAGTGCTTGGCAGGAGCCATGGCATTCAGTAGAGAAAGGTGTTACTACAAGCCCATGGTTCATCAGGAAGTTACCCTCTGAATAAATACTCCAAACTCTCTCCTCTCTTCCTGTGATCTCCTGCTGGTGCCTCTCATTGGGAGAACCCAACTAGAGCCAGAAGGCAAGGGAGTCCAATGACAAAGCTCCGTAAAGCTCAGGCTCTCAGGGATATGCAGGCAGAGAACAGTGGCAAGTTGCCCTGAGAGAGAGCAGGGCAAAGTTTAAGGAGCCAGCATAGTGTTTGAGTTTCTTTCTAATGTAAAGACCCCATGCTTACTTTTCTGTACCTCTCACTGTAGGGTGCAAAAAGGTCAATAGACTCTTTCTGTGGGTTTAGTACAGAGCTGTCAACTGAGACTAACGTCCTGCATTTGAGCTTCCTCACAGCCTGGTCACAGCAAAGCCCTCTCCTTCCAAAAACCAAACTTCCTGAGCTTTCAGTGCTA
The DNA here is from genome assembly GCA_033961575.1 of Aselliscus stoliczkanus. NCBI lineage: Eukaryota > Metazoa > Chordata > Mammalia > Chiroptera > Hipposideridae > Aselliscus > Aselliscus stoliczkanus. The sequence continues at coordinate 159,135,963 of CM066731.1, forward strand.
TGTTTTCTGGGGACTTCACAGCCCTGTCAGTTTTGAACCCTGTCTGTTGACATTTGCTCCTCCATAGAAAGGTGGGGCAGCAAAGCCCCTTAACCTTCTCCTCCTGCGCCATGTTCCTGGGGGTCTGGCCTCTTTTTCTGGGACAGCTGGGCCATGACTTCCTCAAAAATGGGCCTCTGAAGAGCCGGAGCTCCGCCCTTTTCACACCCTCCACCTTCTCTCAAGAGCCAAATTGAATCACACCTTTACTTGGCAACCCACTCCATCCTTCTCTAACTTTTCTAGTTAGAGCGTAAATCCCTTCGCTATTCAGAGTGGTTCATTGACTCACAGTATCAGCATCACCTGGGAGCTTGTTAGAAATGCAAAATGTCCAGACCAAGCACACACCCCTGAGCCAAATCTGCCTTTCATAAGATACCCAGGTGATTCATGTGTAATTACTTGGAGAAGCATTAATATAGCCCATACCTAATATTAAGAGGTATGTAATGCCATTTTGACTTTCTGCCTTCAAAATTGATAGTAGCTTCAAAAGCTTTTTCAAGGTAATAAAGGAAATTTTGTAATTGCTGTGTGCTTTGAGATCTATATATTGTGATTGCATGTATTCAACAGTTTATATTTTTCAGTAGAAATCTTTCAGATTAATTCATTGGAGTCTCATGATTACTCTATGAAACATAGAAGGTAGAGGTTATTAGTCCCATTTTCCATATGAGGATCTGAGACAGGATTAAGTGATCTCGGCCATCTGCTAGAGGAATGGGTCTGGGAGTGGATGTCAAGCTCTGGAACTCATTCTGCAGCACATTGAAAAGAGTACTCTCCTCCCTCCCCCCACTTCTGCCACGTCAATATTCTCGACATGTGGTCCACATCCTATCTGTATCAAATTTACCTGGTAAAGGGGGAGAAACTTGTTTAAAGAGTGGATTCCTAGGCTCCATCAAGACACAATGGATCTTCTTATGCTCACGAAGACTTAAAAGTCACTTCCATGTATAATTAGAATGATTGTAGCTAAAGAAATGAGAGGTAGGGATTTTAGGTTGATTGGGTTCACATTGGTAGGACTTAAGCTGATGGAAGATTTTGTAGAAGAACAGGAACGACTGAGAAGGCTGCCAGACGGGTTGGGAGAGAGCAACAGGGAGTTAGTTAGCGCGGCTGAGACTGGACAATCCCTTGGCTGTGTCAGTGAAAAGGAAAGGAGCCAGCTGTGGAAAGAGAAATGATGTGACACTTGTGCAAGTTGGAATATGAGCAAGAGTTGGGAAATGGAGGGATTAGGGAAAGTGGTTGTCTGGGAAAACAGAATGAGGAGAAGCAGAGAAAACCACAGAAAAAGGAAAGGGAAAGGGAAAGTGGAAAAGGGGAGAACTGGACAGTCAGGGAAAGGGAGACAGATGGGGAGATATGAAAAAAGTAAGACCGAGAGAAAAAAGGAGGTGAGGGGCCGGCCGAGTGGCGCGGTGCTTAGGCGCTGGCTTGGGAAGCCAGCAGCCCCGGTTTGGGTCCCAAGGATGTTAAATGTGAGGCCTGTGCTCTTTCCATGATACCATGTAGTCTCAAGCCATAGCATTGCCACAAAAGAAAAGCCCCTTCAGTGTTGTAACAGCTGAGGCAGAGACCAAGAGGAGAGAGAAGGGGGATGCTGCTAAGTGATGGGACTTTTGCTCTTGGCGGGGGGGAATGAGACAGATTCAACTGAGTGGAAACGGGTGGGGTGGGGGGGCTTGGAGCCACTGAGTTTCTTTCTTTTGTTTTTTGTTCTTTTAAATTTTATTGGGAACAGCCATGGTCATTGGTTACACATTGCTTTCATGCTACAATGGCATAGTTGACTCTTTTTTAGTCAGGGCGCAGCTCACAGTGACCCATGCAGGGATTGACATGGCAACCTGGGTGTTATCAGCACTACGCTCTAACCAACTGAGCTAACCGGTCACCCCGAGCCACTGAGTTTCTGACACTGTAATCAGGAGTTAACAGATGGGCCCAGAGGGTTCCGTTTGAAGTCCGTTATCTTCAGAGAGCTTTTCCACCCTCCAGCCACTTTTCCACTGCAGATTTCTTACTTCTTTCCTCTTAGCTTATTTGGGTTGGCTTCTTTTCTCATGTCTCTCACTCTCAACCAAAGACAGAGGATCCAAGGCAGGAGGCAGACAGATTTGGGCTTCAACCCAATGCCATTGCTGTGTAAGCTTTGGCAAGTCGTTTTATTGCTTAATTTCTGGGGATTGCATTTTATGTTATATTATGTTATGTTATAGTATATTGTGTTATATTACAGCCTTCATGGTGTTATTACAAAGATTAAGGAGATAATGCATGTCAGATTTCTAGCAGGTTTTCTGGCATATTGCAAATATCAATAGATTACATACGTACTGTCTATACGGCCTTCTTGAATTCAGAGACTTTTGTTTCTTCTGTCTCCCATCATGCCATAATTCTAATTCTATTCTTTTTGAAATGTCACTTCTGGTCCATTTTTTTTCCCTCAGAAATTTCTGCCAGAGAAATCCATTCCATTAAACAAGCAGCCAGTGTTTTTTAATTTTTTTCCACCTGAATTTCCTTTTAGCATAGTTTTCTGATTGTATGATGTAGCTACCTGAATGTTCATCTTTGTTCCCTACCTACAACCTCCAGTGGTGAAAAGACAGAGGAGCGAATGACGAGAAGGCTGTGGCTTCTGCTTCTCTCCCGCTGTGTCACTATGGGCAAACTGATTTCGCTGTTTTGCTCTTTAGTATCCTCATCTGTAAAATGGCAATGAGACCTCTCCCACCTGCTTCAAAGGGTCATCATAAAAGCCCAATAAGATATAGTGGGTAAAATATTTAGAAAACCTCAGAATGCTGTATGAATATAAGGCATTGTTATTCGAATATAGAACTTCTAAAGAGCTTTAATTGGTAGCTCTGTGATCAGTTAACTTTTGATGTGGAGCACACAACCACAGATTCTCAGTGTTGTGCAAGAATAAACATTTATTTCTCACACATCTGTGGGGTTCAGCTGATGCAGGCTGGGCTCGCCCCTACATCCAGGGGGTGGCTGGAGCTTGGCTGACTACGCTGGCCTGGCTGAGTCAACTTGGTTCCACATGTTTCTCATCCTCCTCCCAGGATTAGTGGACTAACCCAAGCATGTCTTTCTCAGGGTGATAGTGGAAGCATGACAAAGCAAATGAAAGCAGGCATGGCTGCATGAAGCCTAGGTTTGGAATCGACACACTATCACTTTCAGTGGCCAAGCAAGTTACGTGGCTGAACTGAGGGGTAGGGGTGATGCACCACCCATTGTGGGAGGATTTGCCAACATTTCACAAGAAAGGGCAGAGATGCCAGGCAGGGTGACAACTGGGGACATTAATGCAAATCTGCCACACTGTGTTTCTTGTCCAGTGCTTGGACAGGATTCTCTGGATGCCCAGCCGAGGCTCGATGTAACTGAAAAGAAGGATACTGGGCTTTGGTGAAGAGTTAGAGTTCATCATCTTTATCATAGCCAATTGATTGTAGGACCCAAGGGCGAAAGTCTTTAGGTTTAGGGTAGTTCTCCACCATCATAAAGGTCCGTCTCTACTTCTAATCCTACCCGTTGCTTTTTCGTATGAACTTAGATCCATTTTTTACATTCCCAAGATTATTGCTTTCACAAGAGTGGAAAAATATTCATGATATTCTTCCACCCTTCTTCCCCTGGATCCCTTCACTTTCTGTCACTTCCCAGGACCTGGAAGGACAGTGCATACAGCATACGACGGTGGGACGGTGGTCTGGGCCCATCTTCACTCCCAGATCACATTCAGCCCATGAAAGCTTTCCTGAGAGGCAGTTTTATTCCTGAGGATACCAGATCTCCATAAACAGATGACTGGAGCCACTGTGGGTTCCTGGCAATGAGATTTGTGCCTGGCGGGTTTCTTTGTAAATGACTCCAGGGAACTGAGTGAAATATTTCAGAGCCAGACATCCTGGTTAGAAAGTTCCAAACCAGAACACCCTCTTCAAAAGAAGATGAAGAAAGAGAGAGGAGAGAGAGAGAAGAGAGAGAGGAGAGAGAGAGATATTAATGGGCCAGCTCTAGAGCTCCAGATGTCCCTTCAAAAGGAATCCCCCAAATTCCTTTAGCCCAAGTTACACAGTGAGAAAAAAAACGATCTACAGTATCTTTGATTGAGGCCACATGAATTTGCTGAAAGTGGTTGTCATGGAGAACTGAGGGCTGGGGGAACTCACACATGTGTATAAACACATACACACACACACACACACACACACACACACACAATTTCAATATTGGTGTCATTTAATGCTTTTCTTTTTGCCCTAAGACATTAATCCAGGGTCTGGAGTTCTACCCTTTAGGTTATCTTCTTGTCTGTTTTTATTTTATTTTTACATAAAACTGCTTTTTTACAAAGAGAGCAAAGCGAAAAGTCTAACAGAGCAGTGCTGACTTGCACTGGACCTAAATTTTCCCAGGAAGAATATGTTCAGAACTCTGAGTCTGGGAACCCAGAACCTGGTGGGAAGCTCCTTAGATATGAGAAAATAAGCTCCGGTTAGGGTTGCACTAAAGTGTCTAAAAGGGTTCAAATCCTCCCACAGCTCTTAGCTTCCTGGGGGTTCAAGGTTAGAGAAACAACTTTGCCACCTTTACCACCCCCCACTTGGGACCAAACAGTCTACATCTGGAGGAGTCAGGTGGTTCAGTGCTTTCTTTCCCACCCAGATCATTCATTCATTTATCTGATACGTATTTAGTGAGCATATACTACCTACCAGGCACTGGGGTGCTGGAATACTGTGGTCAGACAAAATAGGTATGGTCTCTCTCCTCCTAGAATTTGTGGTTTAGTGGAGGGGAGGACCACATTTAATTAATTAAATTTAATTTAACATACGTGCCTTGAAACAAACAAAATTCAGGAACAGATAATAGCAGAGACCTCTTCTTATAGGGCGGCCAGGGAAGGCTTCTCTGAGAAGGTGACATTTAAGCTATATATGCAGAGACTAACTGTTGAGAAGAAGCTACCATGTTTCTCCAAAAATAAGACCGGGTCTTATATTAATTTTTGCTCCAACAATCTACATTTATTCATTTATTCATGTACAAAAATCTACATTTATTCAGTCATGTCTGGCTGATGATCTTAACTGGGGCTTATGTTTGGGGTAGCGCTTATAGTACGAGCAGCCTGAAAAATCATGCTAGGGCTTATTTTCCAGTTAGGTCTTATTTGGGGGCAGACATGGTAGTCATGTGAGCACGAAGGAATAAGGGATGCAGTGATATGCTACGGGAAAGAATCATCCTGAGAAGCCTTCAAATGAGTTACTCCCGAGCATAGTGTATTCTCCAATCAGTACTCAGAGAAATCTTTGTGTTTAGAAAAATAAAGTAATGTGGAAGGAGAAAGCAGAATATCAAGTAGTCCAGGTAATAATACGATGACTTTGTTGGAGGCTAGGGAGGCTGAGAGAATAAACTGAATTTTGGAGATTTATTTTGGTGGTAGAATCAGTAGTACTTGATGTGGGTTTGGATAAGCTGCTGGACCAGGTGGGTGAGAGTGCTGTTGAGAAGGAGAGAGAGAACTGAAGAAAACTCCAGGGTTTAGGTAGAAGGTCTATTGCCTTACACTATAGGAACCTGACCTTTTTTTTTTTTGGAAATATGAATCAAGAATTCAGAGATTTTGAGTAAGTGTTTGGACGTTGGATATTTTTAGACCTTGACTCTGAACCTTAGGGTCTAAATATTTCCACTTCTCCTTCTGAAGTGGAGGAGAGATTTTGGCTTGCATAGACTGAGGTTAAGGGATAATTGAACCAAGGTTTTGGTAAGTCCTCTCAGCAGTACTGGAAGTGGGTATGGAAACTTAGTACACTCTTACTACACGTGCCCAGGGAGTATCCATGACTACGTCTGGATTTGATGGCGGAGTCAATTGAATCAGGTTGGTTTCATCAGCATAGTTGTTTTCCATCTCTCTTGATGAAAACAGAAGAGGATTTGAATCAATATAAGCAGGAAGTTCAGTTAAAAACCAAAAGAATTTCCAAACCATGTATGTTATGAATTCTTACTCTACTAGAAATACAGGTGACTCTGAATAAAATAATTGAGGGCAATAAATAGAATAATAAATAAAACAATAAAATAAATAAAATGATAAATTAGATGAAGGTGAGATGATGGTAAATATGACTTATTATAAAATATAGTGAACAAAATCCAACACCACACTAAGAAAATAATTTATTATAACCAGGTGGGATTTATTGAAAGAATAAAAAACTTTTTCAGTTTTAGAGAACACATTCAGGTAATATACTGTATTAATATATCTAAGGAGAAAAATGATTATTGCCACAGATCCTGAAAAAGCCTTTGAAAAAAATTCAACATCCTTGCTGATAAAGGCACTCAAGAATGTAGGAGTGATGGCTACTTTCTTATAAGATAAAAATATATAGCTTGATCTTAAAGTCAGTGTCATACTTAATAAAAAAACCGAAGAGGCATATCCATTAAGTCAGGAACAAAGCAAAAATGTCTACTTTCTGCCTTTTATTTAATATTGTATTGGAGCTATTAGCCAATGCAATTAGGCAAAATAAATCACTTAGAGGCATAAGAATTGGCAACAAAGATTTAAAACTATCATTATTTGCAGCTGACACAGTAGTATGTGTGGAAAACTCAATCAATGCTAAAACTAACTGAAACAATAAAATAGTTTACTAAATTTAGGGGGAAATGCATAATTTGAAATTAACATTCAGGAAACAAGAAATCTTATATACACAAACAATAGCAATTAGATGATTTAATGATACAGAAAATTCCATTTAAAATAGCAATGAAAAAGACAAAATATTCAGGAATAAGTTCAATAGGAAATATGCAAAATCCGAAGGATGGAAATTTAAACCTTTCTTAAAGACACAAAAGTAGAACTGAACAAATGGAAAGCCAGCCTTTGTTTTTGCTTAGGACATCTCAATATCATAAAGATGTCATATCTCCCTTAGTGATTTATACATTGAATACAATCCTAATAAAATATCACAGTAAAAATTTTTACAGAGAACTTGATATGAAAGTTTATATAGAAAAAATAAATGCAAAAATAACTAGGAAAGAATTAGGAAATAAAAATGAATTATGATGAAGGGTTAGCCCTGCCACAATTTTAAATATACTCTAAAGTTTATGAAATTATACCAGGTGGATCTGGGGCATAAGAAAACAGACCAACCAGTAAAACAAAATATAATCCAGAAACAGACCATGTACATAGAAAATTTTAGTACATGATAAAACTAGAAGATCACTGAAAAATTTAAAAAAAAGATAAGATGAATCTGTACCTTAAAACATATGTAAGAATAAACTTCAAATGTATCAGAGACAAGAAGTATTAAAAAAAAGCCTTATAAGTTTGTAAGTCTAGTTAGAAGAAAACTTGAGTAAATCAATTACTAACCTGGACCTGATCTGGGTCTAACTATGACTTAAAATCTTCCTGTAATAATAATGATAATTAATAATAATAATAATAAATTTGACTATATAAAAACAACAACTTTGCATGTTCAAAAACACAGTGAGCAGCAAATTCAAAAGCTAATTGATAAACTGGGAGAAAATATTTTTATGTATATCACCAGTAGAGTTAATGTTCCCAAATTATAGAAAAAAAGTTGAAGAGAATAAAAGAAAACCAAAAACCATTAGGAAAATGAGCAAAATAAGTTCAAATGATTTTTAAAATTGTTCTTAAATATATAAAAAGATGTTCAACTTTTCACATAATAAGAGGAATAAAAATTAAATCTAAAACAAGATCCCATTTCTTACCTGTCGGAATAGGAAACAAAGTTTAAAACACTTGACACACTCTTCAACAAAGCTCTGAGAAAACAAACACTCCTATGGCTCATAGCAATGAAAAATGATACAACACTTTGGAGGGGAAATTGGCAATATCTAAAAAAACTACATATGTGTAAGAGCTCGCTCAGAGTGTGAGCTGAGCTCTGAGCAACAGCAGTTCGATGCCCAGCCTAAGCTGAGTTGCCATTGAGCTGCCAACAGGTGGCAGGATGGCTCAGCTTAAAACAAGAAAAACAAAAACTACATATGTGTTTATCTCTTGATCTCAATCCCTCTTATAGGAATTTGCTCCAAAGATATATATATGTCCAACATATGAGGTCTGACAATTAAGTTCATGAACTCAACCTTGGAAAAGTGCTGTATATCTCATTGCTGAATATCACTACAGTCACCTTCGAAGTACTCCCCTTGGGAAGCTATGCACCAATGCCAGCACCTAGTCTACCCTTCAAGGCAATTTTGAAACTCTTTTTATGGAATGGCCATCAGAGCTACCCTCATGTTACCCTTCATGTCCTGAATGTCATCAAAATGTTCTTTCAATATCCCCTTTATCTTCAGGTAAAGAAAGAAGTCATTGGGGTTCAGATAAGATGAGGAGGGAGGGTGTCCCAATACAGTCATTTGTTTACTGGCTAAAAACTCCCTCACAGAGAGTAGTACCGTGTGAGCTGGTGCAGTGTTGTGATGCAAGAGCCATGAATTGTTGGCAAAATGTTCTGGTCATCTAACTTTTTCATGCAGCCTTTTCAGCACTTCCAAATAGTAAACTTGGTTAACTGTTTGTCCAGTTGATACAAATTCATAATGAATAATCCGGTTCTCTGATATCAAAAAAAGGTTAGCAACAGCATTGCAACAAGTTTGCAAACTTTAATTGTCAGAACTTTGTATGTGCATATGAAGATACATATGTACAAAGTTTTTCATTGCAACACTGTTTATAATTGCAAAATATGGAAACAATCTAAGTTTCCATACTTAGTGGACCCAGTAAACTATGATACATCCACTGAATGGAGTACTATGGAGCTCTAAAACAAAGGAAGGAGACCTCTATGCCTAATAATGGAGTGACTTTCAGGATATTTTGTTAAGTGGAAAAATGCAAAGGACAAAAGGGTATACATACAATTACTATTATGCTATCTTTTGCGTAAGAAAAAAAGGAGGAGGAAGAAAATTTACATATATTCAATACCTGTTTAAATTCTGCCAAAAGAAACACAGAGAGGATAAACACAATATGAATAAAATGTGTTGCCTATAGGGCATGTGGGGAAATGGAGTGGAGAGCATGGGTAGTGATGGTGGGGGGATAACACTCCCCTGAGTATTCATTTTGTGTAGTTTTTACTTTGGGAACCATGTTAATTTTATATCCTAAAAAATAATACCATGTTATAAATGAATAACATTACCACACTAGGGTGGTGAAAACATCGGTGTTTGTCCTTCGGCCCTGTCATTGGTTTTGTGTTTTTTGTTTTTTTTAAAGATTTTATTGGGGAATCGGGGAAGGGGAACAGAAAAGTTGCTGTCTTTTTGTTCTAAGGTCTAGTTGCGGAGGATGTTGCTTCACTGGCTCATGTTAGTGTCATCATTGCACTCTTCCCGGATAAGGCAGATCGGTCACCAGCCTCTGGATGGTCACTCATTGCGGCTATTGGCAGCTCACGCTGGCTGCTGGCTGCTCACACTGGCTGCTGACCACTCACTGTAGCCTGTGGCAGCCCACTGCAGCAGGGGCTGCAGCCTACACCATCGCTGGGGCTTGCACAGCCCAGCTCCAGGTGGAGCTGCCGTTCATGATCTTAGCTGTAGGAGGTAGTGTCACTGGCCCTCATATGTGGGATCCAAACCGGGATCGCTGGCTTCCCAAGCCAGCTCTTAACCAATGCAGCACTCGGCCGGTCATTGATTTTTATCCAGGTAGCAGGCCCTCTTCCCTCCCAAGGGACAGGGCTACATTGTCATCATTGCAGAGGAAGATGAGTACGTGACTGAGTTTTCCATTTGCCTCCAACTCAGAGTAACTTTTCCGACAGCAACAGGTCTATTAACATGGTAGATTTTAGGGGCCACAGATCTCTTGCGGAATTTTATGTAAGCTATAAAGCCTCTCCCTAAGAAACACCTACACACTCAATTCTGCATGTTATTTCAGGACTTCACAGATCCCCAAAATCTGTTTATGAGCTGCCTGGGTTAAAGACTTGTGTTCTAAGTAAAGATATAGGCACAGTCTCTGGAATACCAGGGATCTCCAGGGAGTGGCCTGTGCGTCCTTTGGTAACTCATGGCATTTGTTATGTTACCTTTACATGGAATGGCCTCCGTGTCTGAGTATGTGGTTCTGTGTTGCTTCCTTTCGACTTGGATTTTCCATTCTTGAGTTTGGACTCTATGTATCAGAAGGGCACAGCCTTTCTAAGGCCTGTGTCCACCTCCGAAACTCTGTCTTGCATTGAGGCTTTGAGGGTGGACTATCAGAGTATAATGGAAGAGGCAGGAAGGGGGAACACAAATTGGAGGCCTTCCTAGGCCTGTTGCTACTGATGGAAATGTCTTCTCTTATTATCCAAGAGGTCTAAATTTGCATTTCCAAAAACAGCCTTTGTATTTTGGAAAATAGCCACTCCCACTTTGTTCCTCTTTTGGATCTCTCTTTCTAAGTGACTTTCTAGGACAGCACAAAGCGAGCCAGTAGTTTAGGGGAACAAAACAAAGAACTGCAGCACTAGCATGAAGGCAGCTCAAGGGACAGAGGGTGTGGTTTAGATAACATACAGCTCCTTCATCCAACAGGGACATAGAACCAGTAGGCAGAGACCATGTCTGCTCCTGTAATTCATCATATCCCCGACAGCTAGCCATTTCATGGCACATGGTTGCCACTCAATGCCATCTGTTGAGTAAATGAATGAATGAATGAGTGAATCAAGAGACTTAGCATCTAAAGAAACTCTGGAGGTGACCTAGCCCAGTCTTCCCTCTGTTGCTTAAACAGTCTTTATCCCTCGTCTTATCAAATGCTTCCTATGTCAAGGACTCTAGAGACCATCAAAATGAAACATATTTGGACCATGCAGTCAAAAATGTAAAATCTACTGGGGAAGAAGATATACAAATAACTGTGATACTAGAGAGAAAGTACAAAGAAAAGAGAAATGTTTTTGCATTCAGTGATTAGTCCACCATTGTTCTAAAAGTTTCAATTACAGGGAACTAACTTCCACTAATGAAAGTCAATATGCATCGAGTGTGCAACTTGTCTGATAAACACGTTACATCACTATAATATTTATGTTCAGGTGTTTATCATTATGTTTATCATTATTATGCCCATTACACAATGAGGAAATTGGGGCTCAGAGAGGTTAAGTAACTTGCTCAAGGTCGCAGAACTTATAAATTGCAGAACCAAAACTCCTAGATTTTTGACCCAGTTCACATATAAGCAGGTGTATTGCTAGAAAGATCTTGACATTACACTGAATCCTGCCTCTCCTTTTTCTTTATTCTCCTTTCAGAGCTAATTCTACTCTCCCAAGCCACAGACACCAAGTCTTTCATGACTTGAAAAACCAATTAATGAGTTAAATTACACCAAGCTAGTTTAATAGCCAGCAATTCCCTACAGCAATTATAGGCTGCTACCATTTTTTTGTCTCAATTGTTGGTCCACACTGAATTTCCTCTCTAGCTCATTGCCTCCTTTCTCCCTGATTCTACCCACCCTATTATGGTGGCATTATGCTGAGTACCAATGCTGGAACAACCTGGTAATTTTTGTTTTCTGACTCATTTACCTCAAAGCCATTGTGCATCTAACGGTTTTGGGTTTGTGGCCCTTTCCTCTTTGGTTCAAATCACTCTTTATCTGGTTGTCTCTTTGTTCACTCATTTACTTAACAAATGTTTCCTCTGAATTGTAAGCCCACTCACGGGCTAGCCGACACTGTTCTGGCAACGAGTGTACAATGAGTGAGGAAAGATGTAATTCCCACCTCAAAGGAGTTTACCATTTAGTTTGGAAGCCAGACATACAAATAATTATAATACAATGAAATATGCCATGAAGACATGTGCCAAGTATGATGTATGACTGAAGGGTATCCTTTAAGTTTGCCCCAAGAATGCCAGCAAAGTCTTTCTGGACAATGGAGGTAGCACACTCCAGGGAGAGGAAACGGCATGTATGAAGCCCTGAGGTGTGAGACAGCATGTGACAGAACAGGGTGAGTTCAGGGACTTGAAAGAGTTGGATATGGAGAAACACAGTGTGTCTGTGAGAACGTGGGCACAGGCTGGAGAGACGGGTAGGGCCAGCTTGCAAAAAGCTTTTCTGCCTGCTGAAGGGCTAACTTTGTTTCTAAAGAGCCATCGAGGGATTTTTAAGCAGCCTACTGTTAGGATTCACTTTATGGTTTAGAAAACTCACTCTTTGGGCCTAAGAGTGAGGGTGGAATAAAGCAAATGAGACTGAAGGCATGGGATCAGTTTAGAGATTGTTCCAGGAATTCCAGTGAAAAAAGATGAGAGCTTTCAAAAATAAGCAAAAAAATAAAAAAATAAAAAAATAGAGATGATGGTGAGTGAAAAAACAATTTGAATGACATTTAAGAGTATCGTAGTTCAGGCTGCTATAACGAACTATTATACACTGGGTGGCTTAAACAACACACATTTATTTCTAACAGTTTGGGAGGCCAGGAAGTCAAGACATCAGCAGATTCAGAGCCTGCTCCCTGCTTCACAGATGGCTCGCTTCTCACTGTGTCCTCACATGGAGAGCAAGAGAGAAGGCTGGGGTTCTTTTTGTTCTTAGAAGGGTGCTCATCTCACGAGGACCCCACCTGCATGACCTGGTCACCTCCCAAAGGCTCCATCTCCAAATCATATTGAGGATCAGGGTTTCAACATGAAGTCTAGGCAGGGGGACACAAATATTCAGCTCATAACAAAGGAGTATTAATAGATAAGATTTGGTTACCAATTGAATATGTGGAGTTAAGAAAATTTAGGAAAAGACAAGTATTCCCATTTGGGGAAATTATAAATCTATTGGCTACAGCAACAGGAGGGAAAGAAAATTTAAGGGGCGAGAGGGAGGCCCAAGAAGTCTGGTATTTGACATGTTGAGTTTGACGTCATGTCATCAAGTGGTAATGTTCAGGAGATGTTTGCATGCACAGGAGGTGAGTGGTCTGGGGGGGAGATTTAGGTGTCATGGTCATCACACATGGGGGCAGTTGCAGTCATGGATTCAGATGGGTGACCCAGAGAGAAATGTATACAGTGATGAGTAAAGTTGGCTGAGGACAGAGCACTGGTAGCCACGCAAAGTAGGGGTCAAAGGTAAAGTGAGTAGCATTTGTAGGGAACTGAAAAGTGTAGCCAGAGTGATGGGTGATGGGAGGGAGACCAGGGGCCAGAAGCTTCCAGAGAGCCAACAGACGAGAGTGTCAGGGACGTTGAGTCTGAACAGTGTCGCATGCAGCAGGTAGGTCCAGGGGACAAGGACTCAGGGCTCTCTGTGTATTTGACAAGAGCATCACTAGTGCCTGTGCTAGTGTGCTCGGGCTGCCTAACAAAGTACCACACACCAGGTGGTAAACAATAGAAAGTCTTTGTCTCACAGTTCTGGAGGCTGGAAGTCCAAGATCAAGGTGCTGGCAGGGTTGGTTTCTCCTGAGGCCTCTTTCCTTGGCTTGCAGATGCCTAACTTCTCACTGTGTCCTCATGTGGCCTTTTCTCTGTGTTAACACACTTCTGGTGTCTCTTCTTATAAGGATACCAGTCAGATTCAATTAGGGCCCCAGGCTTATGATCTTGTATTAAGGTAATCACCTCTTTAAAGGCTGTATCTCATAATATGGTCAAGTTCTGAGATACTAGGTTAGGAATTTAACATACGAATTTGGGGAGACACAGTGCTCTTGGTTGGCATCCTTTCAGTGCAGCAGCAGGGACGAAAGCTAGATTACTGTGGATGGAAGAGGAAAGAGTAGATGAGAGCAAGGAATCAGTGCAGACGACTCTCTGGAAGGTGGGCTAGAAAGTGGAAGAGAGACCCGTAAGCACAGCTGAGCAAGGATGTAGGGGCCTGAAGACCCCGTCTTCCTCCTGCTCCCTTCTTGCCCTCTCCTTTCCTCTCCTTCCTCTTTCTTTGTTCTGCCCTTTCTTTCTTCTCTCTTGCCTTTTTCTGCTTTCTTTTGAGGATGAGACTTCAGAATATTTATATGCAGTGAGAAAGAGTAGAAAATAGAGACCGAAGACAGAGGAAAGGGAAGAAAAATTTTCAAGTGTGAGATTTCCGAGGAAGCAGAAGGGCCCAGGATAAGGTGGAGGTTGGACATTTCTTTTCATCATTGTCTTTATCTACCTTTGTCTGCCTTCTGAATTGGTTCTCTTATCCTTCTCTCCCACCTTGTTTCTTCTCTCTGTACACGCTAGTGTGCACATACAGGCTGGCACATGTGCACTTTCACCTGTGTGTGTGTGTATGCAAGTGTATACACAAGTGTCCATGGTGTACATATGTGTATATACTCTGACAATACTCAGATAGTTTCATTCAGATCAAATTACTCCAGCTTCCGGATTGTATGCCTGTTGAGGGGCAGACAGAATGTACTGGTAGGAAGGGTTCTGACCTCGGGGAGAAAGACATAGCCCCCCCACCTCACAACTAGTGTTGTCTACTCCAAGCTGTGGATATCCAAGACTGATGGAGCCTCTGTCTCCTTGCTACCACTTGCTCAGGTGTGGCATCGGCTTCCTAATTTCCTAGGTGTGCACAACAAATGGGAGGTGGGGGGCTTGTACCGTCAGATGGAGAGAATCAAGGGCTCCCCGCTGAGCATGTGGAGGGGAGGGGAGAGTAACAATTGGAGCCTTGTCTTCCCAGCATCACTAGCAGGCACCAAGAGGCACAGTGGGCTGGGACTCTGACCCAGTTTCCACTTGGTTAGTCAGCTGGAAACAGCTCCTCACTGGGCCACTGGGTTCTTTCCGAAGAACAGTGAAGAACAATGGTTTGGGGTAGTTGGGGACAGAGGGGCTGGCTGGGCAAGAAAGTCAGAAGCCAATGCAGGCCCTGCAACCCAATAGTTCCAATACTAAGGAAGCTGCCATCTAGGGACATGGGCCAACCCATCCCAAGTATGGGAAGAAAAAAAACAGGAAGTTAAAAAAAGATACAAACACTCGATAAACTGAAGCGCTTCTTAAAACCCCCTTAGATGCACAGATCATCTCCTCATCGAATGAGATGGAAACCTAGTCTGACCTTGCCCCGGCTCATAAGAAACATGGCAGGCATCATGTGCCTGGGTTTGTCTGGCTAGGCTTTGTCTGACGTGAATATGTTCATGCCAGCCCCCTTTCAGGATGCTTCTCAAAAGTTCGATCTCTTCTCTCTCATCTTTAAAAGCCTTAGCAGTTGCTCAGTTCCCAGGTCCAGTGGAGCTGGGATAGCATCTCTCAGCTGACTCAGCTCAGACCCAGAGATGGGGGAAAGGCTGAGTCCATGCAGCTGCAAGTCATGTTTATCCACTTAGAATTCTATAGCGTGTCTCTAAAGTCTGGAAGCATAGATAATGTTATTATTATATTTTTCTTTTTATAGATTGAAAGTGTTTTTAGTGACAAAATGTGTATTTGCCTACATTTCCAAAGTTTATGGCTGGATGAGGGTGGTCAGTGACGGTCATGTTGGAGAACAGGGTATTTTTGTCTAATACTTCTTTTTTCATTCACTCAACTGAGCAAACAGTATGTTTGAAGCCTTATTACATGCTTGGTACCCCAGAGACCACAAAGCTGCATAAGACAAACTGCCCTAGAGCAGAGTACACTGCACTCGAGGAATGATACTCACACTCCTGTATATAAGACAAGGCAGGATATGTGTCTGTCTCTTTGTACTTATCACAAAGTGGTGAATGTTCTAGTCAGCAATCTTTAATTTATCAATGGCTGAAACCCAATTACAACTTAAGCAAACAAAAAAATTATTTATCAAAAGCAAACTATTTATTATTACTTCATACAACTGGTATTACTTCATACAACTGGTAAGTACAAAGATACAAATATATCCAAAGACTTGTGATAGTACTAGGACTCTGCCAACGTACAGAGCATAGCCCGGATCTGAGAGATGGACAGGCTCTCTCCAGATGCCAAGAAAGATAGCTGATTGGAGCATTTACCCAGAAGACCGCCTCCTCTCTAAGCCTCATCCGAGAAACCACCCAGGAGACCCTGATTACTCCTCCATAGCTTTCATCATCAAATCTGGTCCAATCACTCTTGCTTGGAGATGAAATATTTGCGTTGGCCATGCTGGGTCAGGTACCTTACCCACATTAATGCAATGAGGAAGAAGTGAAAATCCCAAATAAAGGGGTGCTGGATCAGCCAAGCACAGATATCCCCTACAGAAGTGTATCACAGAAATGAAGGGATGGTTGTTAATCAATAGATAGATAGTAGGGAAAAGATAGGGTGAAGAATGAGGTGGTTCCTATAGAAAGAAAGGCAGGGTGCAAGATTAAATTTGGGTAACAGTGAGTCATGGGGAGTTGACTATGTCCTGGAATCCAGGGAGAGAAACAGAGTCACATGGTTAGAGGGGTGGGGGGTGGGGTTTAGAGAGCCCTGCATGCCAACTAAAGAGTTTGCTCTTTGGTGAGATGTGGGACAATGAAACTTATTTAACAATGGATTAAAGTCAGGAAAATAAATCTGGTTTCAGAGTGCTGAGTGGGTTGAGATGGGAAATGAAGAGTCAGACAATGGAGGAGGTTATTTAAATAATCCAGGTGAAGGCTAAAGGGAGAGGGTCTGAGCTGAGTGGCAGCAATGGAACTATAAAGGAAGGACACTGTACAACCAAATTGATTTTGTCCAATTGAACATGGAGAACCAGTGAGGAGAAGGAGTCAGAATGATGCTAATTTTTAGCCTAGGTGACTAGCCATAATCAATATGGCTGTTCTGGGTAGAATTAGTGTGATCTCTCATGGATTTGTTTAGCAAAAAAGTTTCCACTAAAAATTGTATAGAACACTGTTTATTTCTAAGGAGTGAGTTTCTAATGCTTTTGCCTTGGTCAAGTTCACCCTAGACCTGGAACCATTGTCCCTGAGTAGGAGTGGTATTAATAATACAACTAACAGTCTATGTGGTGTTTTCTCTTTCAAATGACCTTCTGTATGTCCTGAGGTAAATTCAAAGTCAAAGAGTTGTTTCTAGGACTCCCCCAATGTTGGAAAAATGTCAGTGAGCTAAGCCTTGTTCTTGATAATAAGATTCCATTATACATGTGAACAGAGGAACTCAGATGAGGACATTGGTACCTGACTTTAAGGAATAGTCAAAGGCATCTGCTAAAATTTCTGCCATACCGCAACTAAAATAAAACAGGAACTGATTCTGAGCAGCCAACCTTCAACTAACCTGAACATTAGGAAGTCTAATCTATGTCTTCCATGGGCCCCAGGGGTCCAAGTCAGGGAGCTCAGAGTGGACTGTGGACTCACTCCTGCCAGTAACCCAGGACTCTGTTTTGGTGTTTCTAACATAGCTGTAGCCTTCCACAACTGTGTTACTATAATTTCTGTTGAACCAGGAGAAAATATATGCATCTAGGCTAGGGAGGTGCTCTCATGTGTCTCCAGGGGAGTGTGGCCGTGTTAGCTTAAGACTGGGAATGTGCTGACAGATAGAAGGAAAGTCAGAAGAAGGCCTGGTGTGTGGTTAAGGGGCCAGTGGGACTGGCCTGGGAGGAGAGGTGGAAGTGCTGACATTAGCTTGCTTTGCATCACCAACGCCCAGTGATGTGGCCTGATAGAAGGGTGCCAGCCCGTGGGAGGGTGTAGGCTCTGGGGGAGGGGGTAGGTTGTTGTTGTGGCTCATAGGGGCTGGATTGGAGAGGAACAGACAAA
The DNA here is from genome assembly GCA_033961575.1 of Aselliscus stoliczkanus. NCBI lineage: Eukaryota > Metazoa > Chordata > Mammalia > Chiroptera > Hipposideridae > Aselliscus > Aselliscus stoliczkanus. Next base: position 159,153,845 of record CM066731.1, read on the forward strand.
AACTTAAGCTGGGGAAAAGCTGCCTAATGGATATACCAGTTAGGAGACAGAATTGCCTAAGGGATGGGCAGTAGCAGGGAGGTGCTAGAACCAGACAGAGATGAGCCCTGAGCTCTAAAAAGCATCCCACGTAGTGGGGAGTGGGTTGGTGAATTGGGGGAGGGGAGTTGTCCCTTTGAGGGGTAAAAAGTATAACTATTGCACTGTGTTGTACACCTGAAACTAATTTTTTTTTTCTTTTTTTTTGAGAGCAGTGTCACTGGCCCTCATATGTGGGACTGAACCGGGGCCGCTGGCTTCCCAAGCCAGCGCTTAACCACCGTGCCACTCGGCCGGCCCTCACCTGAAACTAATTTAAAAAAATGTTTATTTCACAATAAAAGCAAAAAAAAAAAAAAAAAAGGAAGCATCCCACGTAGGGGAAGGAACATGGATGACAGCACAAACGGTTTGGAAGGGTGTGCGCAGCCCACTGTCTAACCTGAAGGATTTGCCACCTCATTCCAGCTGCTACTTTTCCTATAGCTAAGGGAGGGTGCACCAAGCCCAAAGAGACTGGTAGGATGTGGAGACAATACAAAACTTTACTTCCCATTACTTTCCTCAAGAATATAACAGCTCATTCAAACGGGACTACTCTCTCTGTTCCAACTTCTTTGCCCAAGAACATCTTTCCGGAACATTTATCACACGTGTCATTTTGGGAACTTCTTAAACACCCTAGTCCAATGCCATTCCTCCTTCTGTGGATTCCCCTTTTTGGTACTTCTCTTACTCGGCCTTGAATTAAATGTCTGTGTACTTTGTGTCAGTCTCCATTGCCTAGTCAATGTCACCGAATAAATCCCTCCTGTTCCATGGCACCTGGTACAGTGTTTAATTACTATCTAGTTATTATTATGATTAGAATTTATTAAGTGTATTTATTAAGTGTCAAGCAGCATTATTCCATTTATTGTTCACAAAATATTAAGTTACTATTATTTTCTAATTTTTAGGTAACATTACATATATGCATATATATATGTGTGTATATATACATATGTATATTTATATGCATATATACCTAATGGATTATACTAATGAATTATATATGTAATATATAATGTATTATATGTAATACATATTCATATATGTTGGTTTGGTTCTTGCTACCAAATTGAAAGAAAAAATCATTGTATTGGGGTTGGGGGCTGTTGAGTCCATCTTCCTTACTGCTGATATATTCTTCTAACTAAAGGACACTCCACTAAAGTAAGACTCTTGTCCTCCCTATATCTGAACCCTCTTCCTTGGAGAAGTAACCTAGTCTTGTGAATTAGGAAGGGAAAGAGTAGGCTACTGGTCCCTGCTTTGTCCTCTTTCTCGGAGTGAGCCTGCCTGTGGGAAACACACAATCTGGTGTCCCTCCAGGTCTTGAGTTTCCCAGGGACAGCCTGCCTTCAGGAGAGCCTACCCAGTGTGGCCAGATCACCTGGGTGGGACATTCTGTACAATTCTGGGATTCAGAATGAGAAAACCCACTTGTCCCCAGATTAAGCCCCATTCATCAGCTTTAACAGTGAAAAGTTGATATTTTGCTCTCTATTTTATTCTCTTTTCTTATTTCTTTGATTCAGAATTCTGGTGGGGAAGGGGTGCTATTTATGGAGTGTCCTCAAGTACATTGTCCTTTGTACATTCTTCATCACTCATTTGGATCAATGACTCGGGTGTGGGGCCGTGTGTGTAAGTAACATGAGCTTCTCCCTGGAGCCTTCAAAACATATCTCTTGCCTCACTGAGTTTTCTTTTCCTCTTCTTTGGGGATATGAAAGTGGACACCACCATCCTACCCTTCACCCTCCATCAGGAAATGTTAATGGGAAGAAAAGGCAAAGTGAGGTGAAGTGACAATGCTAAAACAGATCTACACTTGGCTTTGTCCCCATCTTGATAATGAGCTAGAAGAAGGGTGTTGGATCCTGCATGTTGGGCGTGGGGAGAGGTGTAGGTGCGAAAACACAGAAACTTGCTGTGAATACTAAATACTAAAGATAATCCTTACGAGTTTCTGAAAGGACCGCTATTACTCTTAAAGGCAAGCAAGGTGAGGCCATGTGAAAGGGTCTTAGAGAAGCCAGGGAGCATCTCATTTTGCCAAGAACTGTCCCAGGTCCTTGATGTGGGGACAATTATTCTGTCACGGATTTGAAACTAAGGTGAGAGAGGACAAACAGCAAGTCCCAGGCGACACGGTAGCACCAAGGGAAGCCTGAATTTGAACCTACTTCTGTCTGACTCCAAAGCCCTGGTTTGTCCTCCCACCCTAGAGGAAGGGTGAGGATGAGAGGGGGCATCCATAGGGGAAGAATGAGTCACATCGTGACTGGGTGTCAGGAATGGGAGAGAGGCCACTATTGTCTGGTCTGGGGGATGTATGTCAAGATCCCTAGAGACAGGAGAAGGATAGAAATGACTTCTGGCTGACCCCACCTCCTCGATCCCTCTAGAATCCCCTCCACATCTGCCTTAAATCTACCCAAACGTTGCTCATGACTAATCGAGAGAGCACAGGCAGCAGGTATGTGTGCCACATCATAATTGTTCCAGTGCCCTGAATTGGGGGATGGAAATAGTGGTCCCACTGCTCTTCTTCAAGATCTGGCTTCTGGCTTTGGGGTGTTCCACCTTCCTACACATTTTCCTGCCTCCTCAGAGGAGCTGGCTGGGAATAGGGATGGGGGCTTGGGCACATGTTTGTGTGTTGTTGAGCCAAGAAGGAGCAGGACGGGGCAGCTTGGAGAGTAAAGAGGCCCTGGGAAGCCTGGTGACCAACTAGAAAGGAGTGACATCCATTGTACATTTGCACTGGCTCCGTGCAGGATGGGGTCTGGCAAAACAACAACAACAACAACAACAACAACAACAAAAACTCTACTGGCTTGGTTGAGGCATGAGACATCTCAGGAGGCAGCAGAAGATGGCTTGTTGGGAACCTACTGGCCTGGAGTTATAACCTCCCCTGCCATGTCCATCCCACACTGGGCCAGAGCCTTATGCCTCCTTGAGAGATGAGAGGCTCCCCCATCAGCCCGTCAGATTCCTGCCCTACCTGGGCAGGGAAAGGAGACCTGCGGACCAGGCTGGGCAGCTGTGAGCATGGAAAGAACACTAGACTCCGCAGTAACTTGAGATCAAGTCCTGCTTGAAATTCTATTTGGGTTCAACGTTTGAAGGCAGAAACACACAAACAATGAACAGACAGAAAAACCTGTCCCTCAGTCTCAGTTTTCTCATCTTTTCAGTGAGGAATACAGCACTCCCACATGAAGCTACAGGAATTATGGAAGTCACTTGGACGAAAGCAGGACCCTGCTTGGCACATCGTAGGTCCTAAATGAGTGCTGAATGGGGCAGCCTTGCATGGGCGTGAGGAGCTACAGTCAGACAGACTGGAATGGAATCTACGATCCTGTCCTTATTTAAGCTCTCGATATGTCTGTCGTTCACCATGGATTTTTGGCATTGGCATACATTAAAAAAAATACTGCGTTAAAATATTATTTATCTTGATTACTGAGTTTGTTGGTGACCCCCTTATGGCACCTGACTGTCCTCACCAGACGTCCAACACTGAGGACCTCGTCTCCTATAATCAAGTCTCTTAATTGTTCATGCCTCAGACCCCTCACCTGTAGAATGGGAATAATGATCGCACTACCACACAGGTTTGTGCTGAGAGTGAGATGTGTTCCTACACGGGCCTCATCTTCATCCCCAGCAGTCCCGAGTACCTGGTAAGCACTCAGCGGATGCTAGGCGTCATTCTTGGTGTTGCTGATGTTGTTTAAATTGTTAATCGTTTTGTCAGCCTGGGGAGAGAGAGAGAGAGAGAGAGAGAGAGAGAGAGAGAGAGAGAGACGCTTCCATATGAGAAGTTCTCTGTGGAGGGGGTGGGGGTGAAGCCGCACTCTGGGGACAGCGATGGGTCAGATGAAGGAGGCTGGGCCCTGAGCCAGGGCAGGGGTGCCTGGGGCTTCTACATGCAGAGGACAGGCAACCTCTCCAAGCCTTTGCCGAAAATGCTTGCGGTGCAGCTGCTCTCTGGAGATGCCACGAGTTGCCTCAACAGCATTTCCTTTCAGGGTTTGTTTAACATTTCAAACAAAAATAAAATAAATAACGGCAGTGTTTATGGAAACCTAAGACAGAAATGAAGACGACTAAAGAGAAAGCTAAGTGGAAGCAGGCCAGAAGGGGTTTTAGAGGATCCCCCTTTCCTTGGAGTTAGCAGTTTTGTGCTTCAGTTTGTCAGCCCTTCCTACCACACCCCTGTATTTCTCCTCTAACAACCCCTCCACTGACATGCACAAATACACATGCGCACATGTGTGCATGCACATGCATGTTCGCATACACACGTGCACACACACACTCCCATCCCAATGGGGAGCACACACTTCAGACACCATCTGACACATATCTCTCTTTTGTAAATGCTTGTATTTACTTTCTCCTTTATCTTCTTGGCTACTTGATTTTATTTTATTTTTTTAAACAAAAATCCTTATTCATTCACTCTGGCCAGATGGTGCACATGACTTTAACCTCTTCAGCGCAGTGAAAGTTTTGGCCTTAACCTTCACTCTCAGTAGGCCAGATTTGTGTTTGTGTGGACAAGACATTCCCAAGTCACAGTTCCCAGGAGGTGGGGGCATGGGCAGAGAGAGCAGGTCCCTACAGGGGAGACATTAACATAATGCTTTGCCTAAGATTTGCTTATTAGTTCCTTAAATACATAAAGATCATTTTATTTCTACCTTTATTGTTATTATTATTTTTTGTACCTTGTTTTTCACCTACCTGGTCTCACTTCAGCAGACTCCATCATGCGAGAGAGACTTTGCCAGAAGCAAAGATACTGCAAGGAAATTGGAGCAACGTGATGAAAATGTAAAGATTTCCCAGAAGTCCATGTGAAACCTCCAGACAGCACAGCGCCAGAAGCCCAGTGCTGTGTTCCTGAAGCTCCAAGTGTCCAGAAGCTCAGGACACCTCAGGCCTCTTTACGCAGCTGGAGAGTGGACCCTGATGTCTGTGACAGCACAGACCTTGGAAACCTTAGATTGCCTCCTCTTGGTTCAGGATTAGCATTGTGCCTCAACGCAACTGAGTTGGTTGGGCACCCAACAACCGGGGGAAATTACTTCTCTTGAGTCTCCATTTTTTCACCTATAAATTGGGAACAGCACCTCACAGGACTGTGCAGATTAAATTTAAAAAGCCATGTTTTTAGTAGTCTGTACCATGGGGGCAGAACTGCATAAGGTTGCTTTTATCTACACTTATTTCTCCTCCTTTCGTGGTTGAATAACTGCTGCAGTGGTTGTAGAGAGATGCAGGAGACTAAGACCTTTAACGATTTCTAAACAATACCCCATGAATAATACTTGAGTGTTTTACATACTCCTCAAAGTGCAAAGGTTGTGTTAGTTAATGGAGGAAGTATGTTCTTCCAGGGACTTGGATCGACTTCCATATTCCCAACTTCCACATTTCCTCTATCCTTCAAGGCACCAAGCAGAAAGAAGATGGAAGATATTTCTCATTAAACCCAGGGCCATAAATTTATCATGTATCCATATTTTTCCTGATGTGACTCACCTACCTACAGCCCACTAACTAAATGGATAGCCTAAGGGCCTCAAGAGCAGAAAATGGCCTTACTTCTCCACCTTGCTCCCTTGACCCACCTTTCTCATACCTCCTGGAAAAGGACCTGCTCTGTGCAAAGCACAGGAAGTATTGGTCATGACCCACCCTTTAACACACTTACGGAGAGGAATGGCTGCCTTAGAGAAGCTCAAGGATGCCTACCACACAAGGTTGACTAGGAGACAGGACTTCTCTGAGAACATCCCAAGGAGAACTTGGCACTTACTGTCAAGTTTGAAAGTGAGCATTGTGCTGATATGGGTATGGATAGATAGGTTTGGGGAAGCTCCAGGCAGAGGAAATAGCTGGTTACAAGAATGGTGCCTGACTCCTCAGGTCCCCCAGTGGGGCCTTAGGAGATAAGACTGGAGAGTTGTTTAGCTGGATATCTATTCTCCTTTGGACCCTCTAGCCTGGTGCTCCAGTTACCTTACTCCATGCCCTACAGGCAGCCTCTGGGCTACTGATGGGCTCCCTTGCCTGCTGCCTCCTGCTTTGGGCTAAGAGAGGAGGAAGGAGACAGGGGACATCTTTTCTAGGTTCCCCCCATGCCAGGATGCAGGGAGAGCAGCACTTTCTTACAGCCAGGGGTCTCATAGCTGCTCCCTGCTCCTGTCCCTGTCAATGGCTCTTTATGTTGGATATTGTCAGAGCAGGAGGCTTCACCATTTCTTGTTGATTACCTAGCTTGTAGATCACCCCTCCCTTAAACTCTCTGCCATGTCCCAGACTATGAACCCTTTGCTCTTATTGGGATCGTGGTTGATACAAATGCTTTAGGGCTACATTGTGGGGGCTGCTAAATGACAGGGTGATGAGGCTAGAGGCAGCACTCAGGGAGCCCCTTCTCACAGTTCCTTGTTAAATTCTGGGCACAGAAATGGGTACTCAGCACATATATATTGATCAAGCTGATAGAGAGCTCAAAACTCCTAGGATTGACTTTTAAAAGAGGACTTTGAAGTCCTCATCCCAAGGGGAAACAATCTAGGTCAGAGAGACTGCTGTGAAGAGGGTGCAAGCCGACAAGCCCTGGAGCTGATGAAGTAAAAAGTGACGCTCCTCCTGTGGCATACAGGCCGGCCCAGTGGTGGTGGCGGTGGCACACACATTCCTAGCCCTGGTGGAATTCTGTCCTCTCACTGGCTGGTTTGACTCAGCACTGCTGGGAGCCACAGTGCATTCCTCATTAGCAGTTATGAGCTCATTACAAGCTTCCGAGAAATGCACCAACAAAGGGTGCTAAGTTCCTCTAGAGCTGGCTAGTGAGTTTCTTTTTTATTTGGAAAAAAAATATCATGCTTCAAATGAAGCCCTAATTTATAGAATTGAGACATAGCGGAATTCTCCCCTCCCCCATTTTGATATTTCAACCTCCTTTGGAATAACTTTGGGAATGAGCAAAAAGTCACAGGAGGAGCAACCTCCAGGCTGCAGCCACACCTTCCCAGTGTAGCTCCAGTGCTGGCTTTGTGGACCAGCCCTGCCATATGTATTCGGACGCTGGGCTGGTGTACCTAAGGCTGCTGTGATTAGTGGAAAGAGCCAAAGACATCACATCTGAAGGTATAGGCTCCAATCCCAGTTCTCATGCTCATCAGCTTTGAGGTTGGGAGTTCATTTCTCAATTTCTCTGAGCTCTGGCTTCCTCCTCTATAAAAAAATGAGAATGAGAAGCATATCTAACTCACAAGAGTCGATCCAACAAGGAAATCCTTGGTTTCTAGCCTACATTTCTCCTCATATCTGTTCTGGTTCAGCTACCATTTATGTATCTAACATGGCATTGTTTTTAATGAAAATCCATACACTGGAGTTGAAGCTCAAAGAATGTATGTTGTCTGGATTTATTCATTAGTTTCTGAAGTGATTGGTTATTAAACGACAACAACGTCTTTGAGTGTAAAACAAGCTCAGTTCAATTAACTGATAGATAGTGGGCACTGGTTCTTTCATACTTTTAAACTATGACACACCCCAATATTAATTCAATCAGTAGTTTTATTTCTGTGACCTGTCCCTTCCAAATAATCTTTGCTATCCGCATATTTGCTTTAAATACCTGAGGACTCTGTGTGTTCCTGGGAATGGTGCCTCTTCTTCCTGTCAGTTGCTGGGAGGCCTTCAGTGAGTGCCTTTAAATAATGCTGATATAGGGACATAACCATAGAAGGAAACCCTTGCAGTTACCAAAGGTAGGGCTCACAGACCAGTGTCCTTTGCAGAAGTAAGCCATCCAATCCCAGGCACAGTCTTCAAAACAAATAGTTCTATTATAGTAGAAGCATGTGCAGAATATTTTTCTATCTGTGGGTCAAGTGTACTTTAAAACTTTGGTTGCCATTGGAGGGCCTTCCATGGAACTCAGCACTCTAAGTCTCTGTCCCAGGGTTCCAAGCTTCCAAGCTCATGCTCCTACGTAATGTTAATGTCCCAAGGCTCCCCAGCTGACCACCAAACGTGGGCAGTTGAAAGAACTCAGCAACACCTACGATAAGGGGCTAGTGTCCAAAACATATAAAGAACTCATACAACTCAACGACAGAAATCCAAACAATCCAATTAAATAATGAGAAGAGGACCTGAACAGACACTTCTCCCAAGAAGACACAAGCAGACAACAAATATTTGAAAAGATGCTCAACTTCACTAGCTATTTGGGGCATGCAAATCCAAACCACATGAGATACCACCTCACACCTGTTAGAGTGGCTATTATCAATAAGACAAGTAATAACAAGTGTTGGAGAGGTTGTGGAGAAAAAGGAACCCTTATACACGGCTGGTGGTACAGCCACCATGGAAGACAGTATAGAGGTTCCTCAAAAATTAAGAATAGAATTACCATACAACCCAGAAATCCTTCTTTTGGGTATCTACCCCCCAAATCTGAAAACATTTACCCATAAATATATATGTACACCTATGTTCATTGCAGCATTATTCCCGGTGGCTGAGGCATGGCAATCAGTCAAAGTGTCCTTTAATAAATGAATGGATAAAGAAGAAGATGTGGTACATATATACAATGGAATATTAATCAGCCATAAGAAAAGATGAAATACTTCCATTTACAACAAAATGGATGGATATTGAGATTATCAAGCAAAATAAGTCAGACAGAAAAAGTCAAGAACCATATGATTTCACTCATATGTTGAATATAAAATTGAAAGCAACAAATGAACAAGACAAACTAACAAATAAAAATTCATAGACAAAGAACAGTTTAGTGGTTACCAGAGGGTAAGAAGAGGGGGGAGGTGGTAGAAAAGGGTAAAGGGGGTCAAATATATGGTGATAGAGAGAGAACTGACTCTGGGTGGTGAACACACAATGCAATATATAGATAATGTATTGTAGAATTGTACACTTAAAACCTATGTAATTTTACTAACAATTGTCACTCCAATAAATTTAATTGAAAGAAAGAAAGAAAGAAAGAAAGAAAGAAAGAAAAAGAAAGAAAGAGAGAAAGAGAGTAAGAGAGAAAGAGAAAGAGAGAAAGAGAGAAAGAAAAGAAAGAAGAAAGAATGAACTGAGCGCCAATGGACACAAGTTTAAAATTGACAAACCCATTTTCTTCCCAATCCTTTTTTTCAGTATGGTTTAGTATTACTCAGGAATCAGCTTAAATCTTCTGATTTCAGCCATCCAATCATTCCACATGCATCACAAGTCCCTAGCCTTTAAGACCCCAAAGTTCCTAGAGCATGAAGCTCCCAAAATGTCTGAGTTCTCTGGAAGCTTGGCTCAGTATGAATGTTCGGGTCCCTCTTAGGCTTGGGATAGAGCTAGAAACAGGTAAGTGGGTAAGGGAGCCAGAAGTGCTACCTGCTTATGTGACTATGGGAATCCATTCATTTCATTTATTTAACTATTTTTTCATCATGACTGGGGTGGAATAAGAGCTATTTAGCCACTAAAATAAAATTTGAACTCAATTCAGATTTCTAATCTCACCTTTTTTTTCATCTTCATCATTCTCTACCTCATTTTTTTCCTATCCTTTTTCTTCTCCCTTCCTTGCTCTTGTTTACTTCTCTTCATTCTTCTTGTTTCTCTTATCTACCTTTTCTCCAGAATGTTCAGACTTACTAAAGTTGCCATTGCCCATCTATTAGCTACCAGAGGTAGTCTTAGGATGGCGGGAAGGTCAAGTAGGAAAGACCTAGATGACACTGGCTTCCTTCAAAGAAATACACTCATGGCAGGCACACTATGGCTACATTTCCTGTCCAGTACAACCAGCCTTGATTGTACCTGGTCATTGGAGAATGTGGTGTCATGCTCCCTGGCATCATTTTCTCCTTCTTCTCATCTCCTGAATGGGAGGCCAGCACTTGCTCCAGGTTGGGTTGAAATTTGAGTATCATAAGTAGTCCCTTCTGACTGATCAATGAAAAGAGGGCTAGGTTCTTATCTGAGAGTTAGGGGAATTGGAATTTAATGTGAGAACATGCCGTTTCAGAAGCTCTGGGGAGACTTTAGAATTCCTGAAAGTATTATTCTTGGAAGACTTCTATGTGTCTTCTTTGCTGTACCATGTCCTCCCCCAACTTCATTGGCTTGGGCTTGATATCCAGCTTGGGTGGAGAGCTCCATTGTAACTTTGTCAGATGCTCATTGAGCCACTCTTTGAACTTCTGACAATGAACAACTATGTGGGTGACAACCCAATCCAACTTGACCCAACTGAACCCAATCAGATGTTTGCTGTTTAGAAAGAAACCTGAGGAGAGTGTCAGGAATTTCAAATGAGTTCTCTTTATTCTTCTTTGCCCTCCTTTTCTTCCAGTAATTATTACTAATTGAGTTTCAAGGGCAGTTCCCATCTGGCCCAATGCCCTTTGCCCAATAACAGCCTCAGCTCTTACTGGGCTATTACTCTCCTTACAGGGTAGAGCCCCAGTGAGTCTTTCTATAATTTCTATTTGGTATTTTTTAACCCCAGCACTTAGAAGGATTCAGTTGCAGAGACCTCTTTACTTCTTTCAGCTCTAAAATTTAGTGATTCTAAAATGATGAAGGATGACTGAAGTGAACATACTGCTCTCTGAATCTATACCGTAAGAATCTCTTTTTTAGCTCCTCAAAGCCTTATCCATCTTAACATTGGACTGAGTCTCCTATGAAGCCCTGTCATGCCTAGGGCTTTAATTGTGTAGTCTATATCTCAGTAGAAAAATGTGAAAAATCCCCCCACACACACACACATTTTATCCTCTATAGTGTGTGCCTGTTCTAATCAGATTGTCGACAGGGTCATCAACTCTTTTCTAAGCTGCTTGGATTCCCAATAGAATGATTCTCCTTCAATGCCAATCTAAACAAATGCATCAACTCTCATTCCAGGGAGTATTAAAAACAGAAGAGTCCCTTCGTGACTCTGATTGGCTTTGTGACTTCCTTGGGGCAAGTGTTGGTTTCAGGCTTCTGTCTTCTAGTCATCTAAAGTGTGGGTGGGCCATGTCCTACCACAACCATGGTTGTGAGCTCAGAAGGTTCACTCCATTTTCATCCTAAAACCATAATCAAATGCAGTTGTGTGGTTCACAAAGGGCCCTCACAGTCATCATTGTCTCTGATCCTCATAATGGCCTTGTGAGCTCAGAGAGGCTGAGAGACTTGTCTGACATCACATAACCAAGAACTGAATGCTTGGCATCTGATGCCAACTTCTGCATCACACAGCTCTCCTGATAACACTAGCATGACTGAAACATAACTAGGCAAACAGAGCTTTTGCACAAAGTCATCTGTTAAAAATGTGGATAACCCTTAGGTTATCTGAAGTTTGGGTGATCATGTGTTGTGCCCCTTTTAATTTGCAGATAACTGAAAGCTGGGAGTGCAGTCTGTTAATAAGCAGAAGACTGGTGTCGGGTAGGGGAAGAGCAAAGGCCTAGAGCTGAGGACAGTTGCTGATCATCTCAACATTCTTGCTGTTCTACCTGGAGCAAAAATGTGCTTCATGACTGCTCCATTTATAATGAAAAATAATAGCTAATATTTATCAAGTGCTTACTATGTCACAGGAGCTGTGCTAATGCTTTATATCTAAAGTCACAGGGTATTTGCACTCGCTGTTTCCTCTGCCTGGAACACCCTCCCCATATATATCCTCATGGCTCTCTCCTTCACTTACTTTCCATGTATGTTTGACGTCACATAGTCAGTGAGTTCCTTCCTGGCTCCTCTATTAAATAAATCACACCCTTGTGCTCGCACTCCCTCTTCCCTGGCTTTATTTCCCTTTATGGCGTTTGCCACCACTGTATTCTATATTTGTTTATTAATCTGTGTATTATCTTCCTCCCTCCACCAGAACATAAACTCCTTGAGAGGAAGGAGGTTCTCCCTCCACCCCACAGCCTACACCCCCAGAACTAGAGTAGTGCCTGCAACATAGCAGATACTCAACAAATATTTGCTGAGTGGGTTATCTCATTTTATAGATGAGAAATCTGAGGTTCTAGGCGCAGAGGGCAAAACAAGCAAGAGGTGAAGCAAAGCTCCGAACCGGGACTGTCTGACCTGGGAGCCCCAGCCTCAGAGCCTCTCTCAGCCTCATTAAGAGAATCATAAAATGTTTGGGCTGTATGAGCTATGTCATTCCTGCCCAGCCAAAGTCTCCCAAGCCAAGGTGAAAAGACCCAGCTCTCTCAGCCGTCCTCCTAATGACGCCTGTCCCTGCAGCCAGGGACAGGAAACTGTGCCTCCGCCTCAGCCCCCCTCTGTCTAGCTCACCCGCACCATCTCCCTTCCCACCCACTGTTTACGCCGGTGGATCCCTGTTGCTGCATACATATCACAGCCCCCTTAGTCATTGTTTAGCTATTATACTTTGCTGGGGTAATTTTCCATCCCTCTGTTTATATCATATTTTTTTGCTTCTCTCCTCCTCCTCCTCCCCTCTTTCCTCTTCCTCCTCCTCCTCTTCCTCCTCCTTCAGTTTTATGGACAAAGACATGTTTGGTAATATAAGCAATAATATAGTTATAATTAAGATGGAAACATTTTGCCAGAAGGAGGATTTAGCTGAGATTTGTTGAATTCCATCCTGAGTGAATTATTTTTGAGCAAATTCATGGCTCTTTTATGGGGCTTTCTAAACAGAGCAGTCTTCTGATACTTCTGTCTCTAGAGGTTTTGTGCCAGCCTTGGGGGATGGAGGATGGGTATAGCGGTGGGTGGGAAGCACGTATCTAGCAAGGCCTGGTTGCTGAAAAAGCTTAAAAAGCGACTTTGGGGACATCCGGGAAGATCTTCCAATGTCTCGTTAAAGGCCTGTATCCTCTTCTGTGGCTAGTCATTTCTCTTGGTAGGGAATGGAACTAAGTACCTATGCCCCCACGTGAAAACACACGTCCAGCCCAGCTCAGTTTTAATACTCCCTGATGTGGGTCTGGAATAATTTCCCATGCTCTTCCTGGAACTTTCTGCATTTCACACATACTAGGATTGGACACACAAACTAGACAGGGTGGCAGCCCTAATGAGCTTTATTCTCATGGCAACTTTCCTTGTACCCCAACCTCACTAGAATTTAGGTCCTGTTTGTCCAGTGGTTTTGGAGGGGCTGTTGGCAGTGGAGGCCAAGATGAGGGAGATGCTGGAGGGACATGTGTGTGGGTCCTGAGCCTGTGTGTCTTCAGCAGCATCTCTCATGCCCTTCTGCTCTGCCAGCTGCCTCAGGGGTCGAACCATTTTCAGGTTGCATTTCTCAGGCTCCCAGATCAGCTGGCTTCCAGCTGGATTCATCCAGTGGGAGGCATTGGATGGAGATGGGAGGGAAAGAGGAAGAGAGAAGCCATGTTTTTTCTCCTTCATCTTCCCTGTCTTGGGTGGTTTCTACAGTAGCAGCTGCATGTCTTCCTGGACTCCAGATCTTACTAGACAGCTGTGCTGTGGTTCCAGCTTCTGTCTTGTGGCCCCGGCCCCTGAGCTCTGATAACTTTGTTTCCTCCTCTGCCCCTGCAGCCCAGGGGTGATAGCTGCATCCCATTGTTGCTGTCCTCTGATTTACCTCGTTGTCTTCTCTCTGACTTCTGAATTCTTCCATCACCTGGGTAACTAATTCCCTGTAGTAAAACCCCTCTGCTTTAGATACTCAAGTATGGTTTTCATCATTTTTGTTTGGACATTGACTAATACAGGGAGATTTGTCTTTAGAAATAAAGCTTGGTGAGCATTTTCTCTGGGTCAGTTTTCATTTCTCCTTAATCACGAGAAGACATGGCATAATAAATATGAACCCCACAGTATAAGGCTCTGTAGCTGAGTAAATGTATATGCATTATTTTTTTCTTTTCACACCAGAGTTTGATGAAATCAAGTACCAAAAGGTCTTTCAAAAGTAAAAGGCTTTTCAGAGTAAAAAAATAAGTTTGAGACATTAAAAAAATAAGTAAATGTGGCTAGGCATCGCGTTTTCTCCTCTTTCCTTTGAAACCAGTCTTTTTCACTCTGTGACTCGGATATGATTCAAACTTTCTCTTCTCCCTCCAGCCCTTGGTTTGTAAGGAGAAAGAGCGAGGGGCAGAGGGACAGAACAAGACATCAGTCCAGCAGCCAGCAAACCTAATGCGCAAACATTATGTGTTAACACTGTGTGCCTGGGTGAGCTGGGATTATTCAGCTGAGACAACATGAAACCTCTGCTTATTTGGGCTTTGGGATCTGATTCATTGGGAGCTGAAATTTAGGGGAGAGAAAGGAGAAAAGGGGAAGGAGAGGGACAGAGGAGAGGAGGGTGCGTGATGTGGCACATTCTCCCATGGCAACAGGAGGCTATTTGTCAGGAAACTGGTTCATTTTTGAGGGCAGGATACCTTCTTGCTGCTCAGGTGTGAAGCTGGCTTCTTCACAAGCGAACTTAGCTTGCCTGAGTGTTTTGACGAATGTGCTGGCTGCTCGGCAAATTCAGTACGGAAACAGTTAGGTAAGCCGAAAAGAAAATTACATTTAGAAAACATTGATTTAGCAGGTCAGAGTATGGAATCAAGAATGAAAAAAGGAGATTCTATGTACTGGGATTTTTGAAAAAGCATGTGTGTGTGTGTGTCACACACGCTAATTTAAACCAGCTGGGGTGATCTCACAGGGGCCTCGTGGGCCAGAGCTGCCGGTCCTCTTTAGAGAGCACATCTCCCCTGGAAATATGTACTCAGGTGCAGCTGAAGGGTCTGAGGTCATGGCTAAGGCCCCGGCCAAGACCCTCCCAGGCTGCAGCCTCTGCTTCCTCTAGAGTCCGCTGGTCAGGAGCCATCTTTCAGATGCCGGAGCCAGGCCTTGAGTCCAATGCATGAGGACAGCATGAATTATCACTGGAGACCAGTGGGCCCTGCTGATCCAGACATTGTCATTGGAGACCAGTGGGCCCTGCTGATCCAGACATTGTCTTTTTTCTTGGAGACGTTAGATGTCTCTTTTCATTCTTCCTTTTTTTTCCTTCCCTCTTTTGAGAGCTTGGATAGTAAGTTTGTCTGGGATAAGTCATGAGGAGCCTCTTCAGAAAAGCAGAGGTGAGATAAGCCATTCCTTGGGCCACTCTTCCACCTCCTTTTGGTCTTTCCAAACTCTGGTGAGCCTGGGATTCACCCAGAATCCAGGGTGTTGTGCTTTCTAAAAAGGCTAAGAACCCCCTTATGTTAGGCCCAAGGTCAGGAAGGGAGAAAAAAGAAAAAGAAGGGGAATCTCTTAAGGGAGGGCTGGTGCATTAGAGACTCTTTGTCTGGAAGGGGCTGGAAAGATCATGTCAGTGAAGTTGCTACATTTGTTCAAACAGTATTCACCTTTGTGAGTTTACCAGGCGGCTGTGTGCCCTGTAAGAGCTGAAATTCCTTTCTCCTGCTCACTATGGTACCCCTAGTTTAAACCAGTGGTTGGGAAAGGGTGAAGGAGTCTGGAGCCACCCCATACAATAACACAATGAGCAAGTGTATTGCACTTGTTATTTACAAAAGTAAAAAAAAAAAAAAAAAGTCTCTCCAGAGAATGATTGAAAAGTAAGGGAACAAGTATTAGACACCTACTATGGACTAACTTCTAGGTTTTATCCAAGGGTTTTTGTTTTTGTTTTTTTGCACAGGCAGAGAAGCGGGGCTGTTGTTTTCTGGGGTCACAGTGACTACTAAGGATATGGAGAACTCTGCCTCTCAAAAAGAATCAGAGAGGTCTTGAGGAATCGTTTGTGAACTGAAATGCCAGGCAGCTTAAATTAGTGAAGTGGGCTGGGTAGGGACTGTGACAAAATGAATAGCCCATTTCCTTACTTTGAGCAAGGCTGTGGTTCCAGTGTAGGAGTTTAGCCCCAGGGTGGCCAAATCTTCTGATATTTCAAGACAAGCCAGAAAGTTGGTATTTATGTGAAATATCCTGAATTGATATATTGGTCAATATGGCAATTGATAAAAAATTAAAACAGTGAAACATACTTGCAGAGAGGGCCCTTCCTGCCAAGTTTTGGCCTCTGTCCTAATGGAATTCAGGCCGTCTATAAGAGTCCACCCTGTAATAGCAACTCTGTTCTGCCTGTCTTTTATATTGTTTTTTATGGAATTTTATAGGGATTTTCATGAATTTTGGGAACAGGAAAACTAGGGACACAATGATGATACTGAGATTTCTTTTTATTTCCTGTAGCTTATGGTTATCATCTCAATTTTTTGAGGGCCCTAACTTCTGAATTCTCTACAGTATGTGTCACAGTGCTGAGCACAGAGAGGGCACATGCTACATACATGTTGATGAAATAAATGTGGCTTTCCTTTAGGTCTGCTAAATGGGGAACTGAAGGATTTAGGTAGATGGAAATTAAATTATGTGCATCCAAATTCTTCTGTCTTCTTTGTCTCCCATTCTCTGAAGCTTGTATTAGATACCTATTGCTGTGTAACAAATTACCCCCAAAATTAGCTACTTATAACACTACACATTTATTATTTCACACTTACTGTGGGTCAGCAATCCAAATACCTCTTCTCTGAGCACCTCTTCCTTTAAATGTCTCATAAGGCTATGGACAAGGTATCAGCTGGGGCTGTGGTCTCATCTGAAAGGTCGACTCCTAACTCATTCACATGGTTGTTGGCAGGATTCAGTTTCTCACAGACGGTTGGACTAAGGGCCTCAGTTCTTTGCTGGCTGTTGACCAGAGGTTTCCTTCAGTTTTTTGCCATGTGGGCCTCTCCACAGGGCTGTTCCTAAGAAGGGAGCTGGTTTCCATTAGAACAAGCAAGGGAGAATGCAAAGGAGTGCAACACAGAAGCCATAGTTTTTGTACCCTAATCTCAGTAATATCCCATCACTTTTTCTATATTCTGTTCATTGAAGGAGACTCACTAGGTACAAGTCACACTCAAGGGGAGGGAATACTATAAATCATATGACTGTCATGGTAAAAGAAGCATGGGGATTGATGCCTTGAGCTTTTCTCCTATGTATTTCTTAGCCTTCCTCTCTAACCTAGAATTGCTATGAGGTCCTAGGAGTTTTCATCCCCCTTCTTCCCAAGAAATTCCAGGAATTGTAGCCATTTCCCCCCTTTTCATTTAACTCACTTCAATAAGAAAATAAAAAAGATCAAAGAGGCAAATAAATTTTAGAACTGAAATTTTGGTTGGCTTTTGGGGAGGCATGGAAAGGATTATGTTGATTCTGAGTTAATTAAGCCAGAGTTATTCTGCCTGGTGTCAAGATCAGATGACCTTGGTCCTATAGAGAACAGCATCCAAGAAGCGAAAGACATAATATTGTTACAGTGGGTTCTGTTATATCTCAGGCATCGGCCATTGGAATAGGCAAGCTTAAATAAGCTGGAATCAGAACCCCAGACAGAGTTTCCGAAAGTCAAGAGATCTGAATAGCAAATAAGTCCAGGAATCAGTATCAAGAAATCTGAATTTGTCAATCTGCGGCTATTCCAAAAGGCAAGAGAGTAGGAGCACCACTGGCAGATACTACGATCCAGAGAGTCCTGTCAAGCAGGAATGATACCTTGATTACTGGAGGTCCAAGGGACAGGCAATCAGTAAGAATAGGCAGAAAGTTGGCTACAGGGACAACCTGGCAGGGACTGAATTAAAGGTCATAGGCAGGGTATCCCAGCTGCTAACAAGACTGGGCTCCAAGGCAGGCTCCCTCAGGACACTGGGGAAAAAAGACTGGATTTCAATCATTGCAGATGGAGACACAAGACTGGGAAGCAACTTATAAGAAAACTAGGGTTTCAGACAGAGACTTCAATGAGAAATAGTCAAGAACCTGATTATTGAGAAACGAGATCCATAGTCAAGTTGGACCAGACAGAGAAAGTTGACCACTTCCAGAAACCAAGATTGGTCTCAGAGTTTGGCATGGGATGGAGACTACTGGTTGAGATCAGCCAGTCTTACTTGCCAGGGGTAGAGTAATGCAGAAACCCAGAGCCAGGATGGACATTCAACTCTGGCGACCCTGTGACCAGTTGCACTCAATACCCTGTGATACCTCATGGGAAAATTAGACCAGTGTTATTCTGAGAAGGCAATTAGGTTTCATGATTTCCTTCCCCAGCTGGACATCAGCATGAAATTGGAGGGTTGGCTTTCAAGCTCCCATATGCTCCTGTTCCTTTTTCTTCTTGTGAGGGGCAGGGTGAGAATAAGGACATAACAGGACAGAGCAACCCTCTGCTTCCAGACCTCCTAGGGAAGATGCAGGAGTAAAGAGGTGGGATGGAGGTGTGCATGTGTATGACACCCACAGTTTTCCTTACCCCTTCATAAGCTACTCCCCCAGCCTTGGGATATCCTTCCCCTCTTTCTGCCAAGCCACATTCTCCACAGGACTCTCACACTGAACTCTACTTTCGGCTTTTCCAGGAATCTTCCCAAATCTTCTTGTGCTCACCCCGCCTTCACCTCCTCCACACCACCCACAGCACCCATCCCAACATCCTTTTACTCATTATGCAAGCTAATTTGTTTCCTTTCGTATTTTCCTAACCTGCCTGTATTTTCCTACTCTGTCCCCACCACCATGGGATGGAATAATCCCCCTGGATTGGATCATGGGTTTTCCTTCATAAGCAAACCCCTAGTGCCTAAGTTAGGCTCAGCCCACAGTGACTTCTCCAATAACAGTTTAATGGACTCCCTGGTTGAAAGGGGGTGGGGGGAATCAAAGTGTATCTCTGGGTGTCTTCAATCTGCTTGATCTGAATTAAATTTCTGGGCACAGGAGTTTCTGCAAATGTGTCCCTCCCACCCCTACAACATGTGTGCTTTAGCACAGCAATCAACTTAGGAGTGACTGGAGCTTAGGGGTCATAACACAAATATTTTCTCTCCTGTTCATAGAAACAAGCGAAGTATGGGCACCCCCAATTACTGAAGGAGTCCTTGCTGAATGAAATGGAATTTTCCTGAAGTGAATGCCTTGTGCCTATCTTTAGAACTGGATTTTCATGATAAAACAATCAGGAGATTTAGCTGAATTTTCCACTATTTAACTCCCTACTTTGGGGTCATGTAGAAACAACCTTTAGGAACACAATGACCTTTAAAAAAATCCATCTGTGAAGTCAGGGTTGGTCACTTGTCTGTGGGCAGACCACTGCCTACATTATATACTTTCCTCTGTTCTGCCCAGGGCAAGGGAAGGTTTGGGGGATAATTTGACTTTGGTTATCTACTAAGTTGATTTATGGAAACAGTCCTTTTGAACTTTACCTTTTGAAATTGACTGATTTTTTTTTTTCTGTAATGAATTGACTGAAGAATGGTAAAGTCACCAGGAAAATTTTTCCATGCAGGCCCAGAGATTCTTGAAGAATACCATTACACCAGTCCTCAGAATCTTTCCTGAGATCCAAGGGTCAGAACTACTGATCTGACAATGGGATAGTGGGTAAGCACCAGGAGGTCTTGCTATCTCTGAATGAATTTGACTATAGCATGAAGCTCACAAGCCAACTTTGTAGATTGGACAGATTGAGTGTATTGGGGAAGTAAAGACTGCTGAGAATCGCCAAAAATGCCATACCTGGCTTTTGTCCTATCTAAGTGCCTGACTCTTTCATCTGAGCAAGACATAAAGTCCTGCTGTTTGAGTTGGCTTTGCCCTGCTCCATGATTTCAGTTCCTTGTCTCCATTCTCCAATGTGTGGTCTCATTTCCTTCCTCTGAGCACTATTGTTTTTCTGACTTGAACAGTCATCCAGAAAACCTCAGTAATAGGGCTTTTGTATCATTATTTACTTTTCTAATTATATATGTCTTTTCCCTCAGTGCTTGAAGACATCAAATTGCAGTTGAAGTAACTGCTGGGGAAAAGCGAGGGCAATAACAACAAACCACTTCACTCCTCTGGGTGGAAACATGCAATTGTAACAAGAGGGATAAGGAAAAAACTGCTCATATTTGGAGAAAGAAGTTGGAATAAGGGAGTGAGAGCAGACAGGCAACTTTGGCATGTGGTACAAGGGATATGAAAGAGTAGCCCAGTGCATTAGTTGGAAAAGTAAGGCTGTGAGGCCAGACCCAGGCAAGGCCTTTAGTAGGGCGTCCCAAAGGTCTGGACTGGCTGGGATCCTCTTTTTGGATTTTGGATCCTTGATGTGGTAGTAGCTGCTCCTGGAACTTGCCCTGCTCTGCCATTGTAGAGACAGGTTGGGACTTCAGGAAACTGGCCCTGTTGATGAACCTGAGCTCTAGCCCTTCTTACTGTGAACTTGAAATTGAGAGTTGATATATGGAGGGTGCCCCCCCCCAAAATGTATACACATTTTAAAAAAGGAAAAGTCTATTAAAATTGTAATAATATATACCTGTAACAAAAGATAATATCAAGTCACATTTGACGTCTGCAATTACAAGAGGTGCTCAAGGTGGTTACCATTAGCATCTAGATACTTCTGATTATGGCGAACTACTGCTAGAGCAACACTGACCAAAGTGGCCACTTGTATACAGTTTTCTTGGCACCCCCCAGTATAGTCCCAGTCACAATGGCATTAGGCAGCATAATGCAGAGAGAGTGCAAGTGGGTGAGTCAGTGGAAGCTTCATCCATAAAAGCAATGGAAACCCCAAAGTTCCTCCCTATTCAGAGCTCTAGGACCTGCCTTGACTAAAAGGCTCTGTTATATTTCACAGTGGACATTTGTTGTTCTTGCTTCCCAGCAATCATCTCTTTACTTTTACTGGAATATCAGTCTTATTTTCCTTTGAGAAACTATTCCTCTTCCATTCTCAGGGCATGTGAAGACCAGCTGAGGTCACATGATTCATATCTGGTCAATCAGCTCATCCCATACTGCTGGCTCCACTAACTGGTTCAGGGATAGGTCAAGTACCTGAATTTGTCCATTGTAAATTTAGCCTTGGAGTTTTGATGACGGAGGAAAAGATTCCTTTTCAGCACTTGGGTCATACTATGCCTGAACTTTTTAATTACATAACTCAGTGAATGTCCTTATGCATTTAAGTCAGTTTGAGTTGAGTTTCTGTCTCTTGTAACTGAAAGAGTGACATGTGTTTATATTAAATGCCAGTCGCTGATATAGTCTATTCCCTCTTCTGGTTTGGTTCTCCTTCTCTCACATAGCACTGAGCAGATAGTAAGTGCTCCATACCTGTAAGATGCCAAAAAGAGCCCTTGAACAAGAGGCAGAAAACGTGGTGGTTAAAGGTTGGGCTATAATTTTCTTGGTTGCACTGACTTTATTCTGGTTGTGGTCTAGTAAGTGGAATCCAGGTCTTTTAAAGCCCCAATTTAATTGTGGCTCCTGAGGGAGAGTTCTAGATCTTAAACAATCTCCAATGGGTTTAAGGAAGGATGGGTGGTCCCTGTAAGCTCTCTGTAGAAATTCCCTTTTAGTATCAGGTTCAGAATGTACAGCCAAACAGGCAATTGAGTTAAGAAGATTCAACAGTTTTTTCTGAATCCTACTGAAGACACGGATGGAAGAAATTCATGCCAAGACAGTTTTTACTATCGACTTTCAGAGGCTAAGTTGACACCACAACTGATGATCTCCAGGCTGAGTGGAATGGGTGGCATTGGCCATGATTTTTGGCTCTGCTACACATTTCAAGATTACAGTGTTGTTCAAATTAACCTTTCTTAGAGGATATTACCTTGAACTCAAAGCAAGAGCAGTGCAGGAAGTCTCCCAGCTTACGGACTGGCTACATTTCCACAAGATAATGGGTTCCAAGATATTCTGAAGTCTAATATTATAAATAGTTATTAGCTTCCTGAGATAACACATTGTTTCTCCGTGAAACCCTCTCTGATGATCTTAATCAAGAGTAACTTTATTTCCTTTCATATGTCACACAAATGTCATAGGGGATTTAAAATTTTATTTATTTTTAATTTCTAAATATTTTACTTAAGTATTTGTACAATCTGAGAGCGTTCAGCTTATTTCCATCATTGTTAACAAATTAAAGGAGAGGCCACAAGTTTCACATGGGTCTCTCTCTCCACGTTGTTTACAGTGTATTCCACACAGTAGGTGTTTAATAAATACCTATTCAATGAAGACCCAAATTCCCATCATTTATATCCTTCCCCCACTCTGTGGAAAGCTTGATTTTGGGGTTGCAATCTGTAGTTTGAAAATGAATAGCCTCTCTTCATTCTAACCAGTTAATCCTCAACATTCATTCAATAAAAATTACTGGGTATTTTTCTAAGTGTCGTTTACTATTCTAGGCCTTGGGGACCCAAAAGCAAATAAGAGATATGTGGCCTTTTCCTTCAAAGAGTTACAATTTCAAATCACAGAACCATGAACAATAGGCTAAGGGATGGCTCAGTTGTTTTCTGCTCCAATCAAACTGATCCCCAGAGTAAAAGGACTTGTTCAAGCCTCACAGTGGAAAGAAACACTCCTGGTGCTCTCAGGAGTTCTTCTCTCATAATGTCATCATTGGCTCTCAGGCAAGCTTCTCCCTCCCGTGAAAGGTTCTCCAACATTCCTCAGAGTCTCCATTAGGCCTTAGCCAAGTCTCCCTCTTAGAAGCTAGCTGTTTTCCTTGTTTACCTATTTTCTCATTTATTTGAGAATATTTACTCCTAACCTTTCTAAATAGAAAGTCATTGTTAATCTTGCCCCCTGGAAAGCTGACACAGTGAGTACCCTCCAGGGAGAGAATCAGAACATGTTAGTCAGAATCCCAGAGGCTCTATATTTGGGGTAGACATGAGATGTTTCCTTAAAGTTTGTTAAGACTGCCTCCCCTCAGCCAGACATGAGGCTGGCCTTCCAGGCAGCCTCAGAACTCCTCTGGGATGATGTTGACCACCATCGTTGCCCAGTGGGGCCTGGTTCCATTTGCATTTTCCTGAGCCTTTCTCCTCCTTTTTATTTTTTATTTTTTTATTATTATTTTTTAATTACTATTTTATTTTAATTAGTTTTAGGTGTACAACACGGTGCAATAGTTATACATTTCACCCCTCAAAGTGATAACCCCCACCCCCAATTCGCCACCCCACTCCCCCCCATATCATATATATCTATTACTCTTCCTCTGACTGTCTTCCACAGTATAATCCACATCCCGTGACTATCTATATATATTCAATTACAGTAGGTATACAACCTCTGCTTCAGTTATACAGTGCAGTGATCAAACCTTTACTCCATCCATGAAATGGTCTCCGTAACAAGGCCTATGACCATCTGACACCCCACAAAATATTTACAACATTATTAATTATAATCCCCAAACTGTCTTTCATATCCCAGTGGCAATATTGTAGTTGCCTATTTTTGCTGTCTAATCCCTTCCCCTTCTCCCTCATCCCCATTCCCCTCCCAATTAGCAACCCTGATTTTTCCTCTATATCTATGAGACAGTTTCTGTTTACTTTGCTCATTCATACAGTTTTTCAGATTTCACATATGAGTGAGATCATATGGTATTTGTCTTTCTCTGACTGACTTATTTCACTTAACATAATAGTCTCTAGGTCCATCCATATCATTGCAAATGGTACGATTTCATTCTTCTTTATAGCGGAGTAATACTCCATTGTGTAAATATACCACAGTTTCTTAATCCAGTCTCCTCCTTTTTAGCACAATGCTGTCCTTACCTCACTAGGTGCAGAGAATAGCTAAGTGTTTCCTAAGCCTACTCAACAATCCTACTGGGTTGAATAGTGTCCCCCCCCAAATTCATGTCTACACAGAACCTGTGAATGTGACCTTATTTGAAAATAGGGCCTTTGCAGATATAATCAAGTTAAGATGAGGTCATACTGGAATCAGTTGGGCCCTAATCCAATGACTGGTTTCATTGTAAGAAGAGAGAGATTTGGATCAGAGGCACACAGAAGGAAGAAGACCATGGGAAGACAGAAGAAGAGATGGGAGTTATGCTGCCACAGCCAAGGAACACCAAGGATTGCCAACAAATTCCAGGAGCTAGGAAGAAGCAAGCAAAGATCCTCCCTAAGAGAAACCATGGCCTGCTTGAAACCTTAATTTTTGACATCTAGCTTCCAGAATGAATTTTTGTTGTTTTCAGCTACCTAGTTTATGGTAATGTGCTATGGTAGCCCTAGGGAACTAATACAGCAACCAGTCATTGATTTCCACAAAAATATAGCAAAGGGGGAATGGACAATACAAAACAGAGGGCATTTTACTTATTTCTAGCCGAACGCCTGCTTCCCAGTTTCTGCTATGCATTAAACTAATGATCGAGAATAAATAAACATTTGGGGATTACCTACCCTATGAAAAGCAATAGGCTATTGGTATATTAGAACTCAAGATTCAGCCTGAAATGGTTCATTCTAGAGATACTTTGAATTTGGAGCTGGGTACAAATGTATCAGTCAGGGTTCTCCAGACTGTATCTCCTCTTGGTTCTCTTTCTCTGGAGAACCGTGATTCATACATTATATATGGAGGGAGAGATTTATTATAAGGATTGACTTATGTGATTATGGAGGCTAAGAAGCTCCAAGATCTGTAGTAAGCAAGCTAGAGACTCAGGAGAGCTGATGGTTTAGTTCTAGTCCAAGTCTGAAGGCCTGAGAACCAGGAGAGATGATGGTATAAATGCCAGTGTGAAATCTGGCAGACTCAAGACCCAGTGTCTCAGTAGTAGTCCAAAACCTGGAAAAGACCAATGTCCCAGCTCAATAGGGCAAAGGGAGTTCCCTCTTGTTCATCCTTTTATTTGGTTCAGATCTTCAACTGATTGGATGAGGTCCATGCACATCAGAGAGGACAATCTACTCAGTCTACCAATTCAAATGTCAATGCACTCTCACAGACGCACCCAGAATAATGTGTGGCCAAAGGTCTGAGCACCCACCAATAGCCCAGTCAAGGTGACACATACAATTAACCATCACAGCAATGCTTACATACAAGATCAGATCCATGTTGACTCTGCGTGACCATCCTCTGACGATCTTAATTAGAAATGTGTTGGCTGCAAAGGTCAAAAATGGTTTTCTTCACTACCTTAGCCTGGGATCCCTGTGAAAAGAGTGTGAGACAGAGACTTGAAATCAGGTGGTTGCTTTGGGAGTGTGATCCCAGGAAATAGGAAACAGGATGGGAGAGTGAAACATGGAAAGATGGAAAGCAATTCCAGGATGTGTTGAAGAGCTGGCTGGCCATCACTACAGGTGAATGGTGCTTGGTGCTGCTGGAGCATTTGGGATAATCTTGTACAATGTCTCTCAGAAGCATCTGTTTAGGAGCACAATGACTGAGAATTTATCCATCATCTCCTATTCCTCTTTAGTCAAAGGTGGCCTTTTCTGCATTAAGTTTCCCCCATTTCCAGTGTGCATACGGTCCAGGGCAATGCAAATTTCACCACTGTCCCCTCTGACAATGCCAGGGCAGGATGTGAGAAGTGTGGAGCACGAGGCTGAGGCAATTGTGCCTATTTAAAGCCTTTCAAAACCTTCATGTTTCTGATTGGCACAGCAGTGGCAGGAGAAAGAGGTGGGGCCAAGTAGAGGATTTTGGAATGGTATACCAGAAGTGCCCAATGTACTTGGGGACACTATGGTGGGAGACATGCCATTTGTGTGGCTTCCTTTCTATTTTGGTAAGCATGCCATCTTATAAGGCAAAGCCTGTCTCTTTCTATAGAAGCTAAAAGTGCCAGTACCCTATAAGCTAGAAAGTCAGGGAAAGCAAGTACCTGGGTTCATGCTAAACAAATCAGACGGAGGAACCTACCCCAGGCCTAGGGGAAGCCAGAGATGTGAAAAAAAGGAAATGCCAAGAGGCTGGTCTGGTGTCAGAAATACAACCAGGTCTCAGAAATACAACCAGGTAGAACGGGGAAGAAAATCAGTCCTCTCCCCTGACTGTTCTGCTCAGTTGCTTCATTTTCTGTGTCTCCTGATAGGCTTCCTATGCTAACTCATCTCTCAGGAGGCCTCCCGCCCCACATTACAGGACTGCCTGGCTTAGGTCGAGAGACCAGTGCGCCTCCCTCTGTAGCTCTGAGCACTAATTCCTGATTTAAAAATTTTACTTGGTCCACCTAATACTTAGGATCAGGTCACAAGTCTTTCTCCAGTTCCTGGATGGACTGCCCTTGGTCAGGCGTCCATTCTGGTCCAGTCAGTTATATTTGGGGACAGAGTCAGAGTGCATTAGTCATAGGCACTTAGAGAACAGAGACTAAGCGTAGAGGTTCCCCAGAAGAGAGGGCACAGAGACAAAATGGTGTAGTCAAGTAAAGCAATTGTGGCTGGATGCTGTGGTCTGGACTGGGAATCAAGAAACCTGAATTCCAGGTCTGCTTTTCTTACTACCTCTGTGGTCCCAAGGAAATCAGGAAGCTTTCCCAATCTTCCAATTTTCACATTAAACAAAGGACATGGGCCAGGAGATCTCTAAAGTCTCTTCCAACTTTAGGACCTACAGTCCTTACCCAGAACCACACTTACCCCATATAGTGGAGGCAGAGTTATATTGTTACAATTTTGACCTCTTTGGGAAGAGGGGCTGTCAAAAGACTGGGGCATTGTCAGATACATAATCTTTCCATAGGAGAGTTTCCTAGTAAAACCCACCAATGTCCCTCATTCCCTCTCTCTTCTTCCTCCTTCTTCCTTCCTTTTTATTTGCATAAACAGGATAGTTCTATTATTGTAATGCAGGAAGACTTCAGGATATTCCAACCTAATTCCAGGTGTCCTCAGCTTTTAAACTCACCCTGAAGAAAATGTGTTTATCTGCTCTCTTTACACAGTTGCTCCTATTTTGCTATTCAGTGAAAGTAATATAGAAGGGAGGCCTCTTAGAAGAGGTGTGAGCCAGGACAGCAGCAGGAAAACCTGGTACTTAGAAAAACAAACCAGTTCTTTCCAGGTGCGTGTCTTTGATAACTGTAGTTTGAGATGGTTCTCTTTAAGCGTGTAGTATCAGGTGGTCTACAAGCCCCTTCTCTCTTGAACTCATAAAACAAATCATTATCGCTGCCTTCAGACTCTAGGTTTAAATACCTCTCAATTATTTAAACTTGAAATGGGCCCTTCTCCATCCTGCCATTGATGAAGAAACTTTTGACGAGGTTGCAGGACTCAACAAAACATTTCTCACAAGAAATGCTCTCCTTTAGGTAACAGTGGCATAGAAGTCATCTTGCTTCACTATCTGACCTCAGTAAGAACAACTCATCTCACAACTTAGAAAAGGAGGAATTTACCCTTCTCTTGGGAAATATTTCCTTGGTCACGTGAAGCTAACATCGAAGTCATACAACCCTATTGAGCAGAAGATCATATCCTTGCTTTTCAGTTGACTCAGGTCACATCTCATCTTGTCCTTCTGATCTCTCATAAGGTGGAGGGACCATTTAGTGTGCTCTATAGAAAATGATCAAGGATGGAGTCACAGTGTGCTCCGGTTTCTAAGCCAGGGGTTATAATCACATATGCAGTTACAGGAGCCAGCTTGTTCCTCAACCTTCCCTGCCCTTCCTAACACTGTTCTTCAAGTTTCTTAGGTACATCATAACAAGGCATCAAGTGAGTGAAAATTTCTCTTCTAGAAAACCCAAATCTTTAGGGGCAGAACTTAATTTACTGTTGCTGCTGTATACTTGTCCTTTAAATGATGCACCCTCCTTCTCATTAATATTCCCAGAGTATCCACCTGGTCCCACAATGGTCTGCATGAACAATAGTCACTTCCTCCAATGGCCCCTTGCTTGCTGAATTCCTGCCTCCAGGGACTTTCTGGGAAAAGGTGGTCACAAGTCACAGGGGTCTCTGTGAATGACATCACTGGCAGAAGGGCTCACGTTGTCCCTGACTTTTCCACCACAAGTTCTAAAATAAGGGAGAAAGCTTCCAGGAAATAGGTCCCATGGGTTTTCTGACCAAGCAGAGGGACAGGAATTGGGGGTGAAGTGATAGAGAAGAGTCAGCATTGTCTCTGTTTCTACCCTACCCTCTGGCTCTGGCTGAAGATTGTTCCTGGCAAAGCAAAATATAAATCTTGGGAAGAGCTTGAAAATTAAGTCCATTTGCTCATTTTAGGTTCAATGAGGGGAAGTATCTAACCCTCCCCAAATTTGAATTTATGGCAGACCCTGGCTTACAGTTGAGATCAAACTCAGGTATGAAGTTTTATTAGACTGTGCTGCCACCTGTTTCATGACATCTGCTCCCAAAAGAGAAGAGTCAGAGACACAAAGCAGCTCCAGGAATTCTTTCCAGGCTTGGCTCTTGGGTCACAATGGTCAGCCTGAAACTTTTTGTGCAATATGCACTGTCTAGATGCTCCCAAGTCTACAAATGCTAAGGCCAAGTTTGGGAGCCATTTCCCCAGTTCTTTTTACCATCCTCCTTCCCCCTCCACCTTGATATCCTTCCCCAGGCATTAGTCTGTTCCAGTGTGAAGGAAAATGGTGTTAGGGGCATCAGAGGTGTGTGGGCAGGAATCTAGGCCAACTTTGCCTGTTTCAGAATTCTGCTAAGCACACGGCATCATTTTGACTCTAATGTCTACCCTACCTCTCCCACTTTTGCTAGTGCCTATGGAATTGATTTGATGACACCTCTTCTCTTGTTTTTTTGCTTTCTGACATGGATCCTATCCCCAAGAATACCCTTATGCAGCGTTTTCTTTTCCAAACCATGCCCAATAGCAGTAAAAGGGAGATTAGCAAAGGAAAGAGGAAGCCCTTAATGAAAACATGGTAGAATTGAAGGTAATCCTACCTAATGTCTAGTCCAACTCCACATTCTATTGATGAGAAAACTGATATCTTGAGATGCCATGTATATTATGACAGAATGTATTGGGCTGTCAGAAAAGTCATGACATATTTTTTCTATGTTTTTCATTGCAAAACTGTGTCATGACTTTTCCAACAACCCAATAATATGTTGCCTTGGGCACAGAATGAAGTATTTTAGAGATAAAGGTGTAATTTGTTGCTAGCACAAGCTGAGAAAAGAAGGTAATAAGCCCATGAAGATATCAGATATTAGGGAGGCATATTCATATTTTGATAAATTCTAAACTGTCTCTCTTTTTCCCTGGCATCACACTTTATTGGCATTTTTCATATCACAAACATGTTATAGTGAAAACCAGATGTAGGTCAATGGAGGATGCCAAGAAAATGAAAAGTTATAATTCTTAGATAGATATAGATATAAAAATAGATACAGATATAGATACAGATATATTTGTGTGTGTGTGTGTGTGTGTATGTGTGTGTGTGAAAGCATGATGTTGGCCAATCTAAGAATTCCCATGTGAACCTATTGCTCCTAGCAAATGAGCCAGCTGCGATAGGACCATTAATTTCTTTGATATACAGCATCATTCTGAGAGGGACGTACTAGGCTATGGGGCTGGTGGGGTTCACACAAAGAAGGTCCTGGCAACACCTCAATGACCTGGTCAAGATTTTCCCAGCTGGCATCTGGGCATTGTCCTAGCTCTGAGTCACTCACTCACCCAGCAATGTTTAACACCTGATTTGGCCTCCTATCTGAGATGAATATGCCTGATTCAAAAGTGAATTTCTTATTTTATCTAAAGAAATAGCTCTACCAAGCAAGCCAATATTTCTGTCTTGGCATAACCAGCAAATATTTAATAACAGTTTATGAAGGCTTTTTTCTAGCTTTCATAGGAGATGCAAAGAGATACAAAACATGGCGTCTTGTTAAAAAAAAAAGAAAAAAAAAGCAAGTTGGACATTCCGTAGAGCAGATGAAGAAGTTAAAAACACGTGAATTAAATGGTAATTATGGTAACATAATCATTTGAAGAATGATACAGGAAATAGAAAATAAAGGAGACATTGCAGGGAAGTGTAGGGGACTAGGTGATTCATGGAAAAAGTCGGATTTTGTCTGGGTCTTTGAGCATAAGTAGGCCACTGATAAGAATAGTTGCGGGGCATAAGAAGAATGACATGTGGAAGGAAGGTAATTGCTCTACCATGGAAGAATGGGTCCGATGAATGAATACAAGGTTTGAGCCTTACAAAGGATGCTGAAAATTTCATCTTTCAGGCCAATGGAGCTAGGACATTATCTGAATAGTTGAGCACACCAACCACTGTGAGGTTAAAACAAGCCATTCCTTAGGAAAACCAATGCTATGATAAAAACAGAACCCTCATTCCGGCCCAATATTCTCTCAATCTGTTCCCTGGCTTCCCAACAATTTGGGAACCTCACTGGAAAGTTTGGATACCTGTGTCCACAGACTTGCCTGGCACAGACAGGTAAAAAAAAGACCCTCTGTAGGGTGCAGGGGAGAGTGGGCTGTTCCATTAGGGTCACTAGGTGCTTCTCAATAGACTGTAAATGAAAGAAACTCTGAAAAGTCCCCTGTGGGCATGGGTGGGGAAAGGGGCCTGGGCACTGAGTGCCACTAATTCTTCATCTTTCTCTCTAAGGCCAGGGTCCGTGTCCCAAATAAACATGGCGCCCCACAGAGATGATCCTGCAGCCAAATGGCTCTCAGTGGCTTGACTCAATGTCACCTGGACAGGCCTGACGGAAATGCAGTATGGCCCAGCCCTCCTCTAATGGGTTTTCCAGAGTCCATTCATCATTCTGTTCAGAGAGAATAAAAAACAGATCAGGTGCCACAGGGCTGTGCCATGTGCTTCCTTAGGCAGGTGGGAGCAGGTGAAGGAGAGAGTGACACAGCTAGGGGCTTAGGGGGATTCTGGCAGGGGACGTTTCCAGGTTCAAGTGAGAAGGGTGAGATGCTGGCATGGAGGAAAGCTGGCACAAACTGTCTCCAGACTGGGCTCTTTCTGGGCATTGGGCAAGGCTCGTGGCTTTGGGAGCTGCCCCAAGCTGGGGGTAGTGCCAGCCCTCCATTCACCCTGTGAAATGTATTAATTAGTGAGCAATTTTGGCCCACAGAGGGTTGCTGAGGCTTCAGATGAATATAGCAGAAAAGAGGCAAATCCATCTACATGAGCCTCTGAGAAATCTCAGCTCTCACGTGCCTGAGAAGAGCTTCCACTGGAGAGAAAATGAGACCCTAGCAAAGTTGGCTGGAGAAAATTCAGACAGCCATGCACATTAGTACAAGTCCACTAACACAGAGTATCAAAAATATAAATCTCAACCTAACAGAATCTGTGCTGCAGATAAGTACGATTATTGGGAACAAAACAAGCAAAAGAAAAAAAAAATACCATGCAAATAAATGGCTCTTCCCTAAGCTTCTAGTGTACTCTGCTCTTACTTCCTTTTCTAAAATAGCTGCAGAAAACATTTTGGTCTGGTTTAGTCATGGCATGGCAGAGCTAGAACACACCTCCAAGACCTGCTAGTCTCACTTGAATGGTCATGGGGCAAGCAGAGGTCCAGAGAGGTGAATGGAGTTTTCCTAGGCTCTGAGGCTGGAGAATGGCAGAGCTGGGATGGGGTGGGGGTAGAGGTGCATGGAAACAAGCCTCTTCATTCCCAATTCAGGATTCTTTCTTCCACTTCACATCTGATGCAATAAATGTTTTCAAACCTACCTGCCCAACTGTCTCCAGAAGAAGTAGGGTAGGCTCTGGGGGACTTCCGGTCTGACCAAACATCACCACTGAGCGGACTGACTGCCTTACCCCTCCAGACCCTCTCTCTGGATTCCTCCTGGGTCTTACTGCTGGTGTTTCTCAGAACACACGGCCTTAAACCTTCTTTCCCCTTGGAACAGATAACTTTCCTAGTATTCATGCCTACCTAACTCAGCCCAATGCAAGTATATAAATCCTGGCAGAACCTTGATGAGTAGAGAGTAAAGGTTGAGAGAAAGGCAGGGAATCCCATTGTAAGGAAGGCAAAGGAGGAGAGGCGAGAAAGAGGAGAAAGTAAGGCAATTACTATGAATCGAATGCTTAAGGTATGCCAGGCCCAGTTATATGGTCTCTTCATTTAATCCTCAAAATAATCCTATTGTCATCTGTGTTTGTGGTTGTATTTGCATAGTTTACAGAAGAGCTCATAGCCCTTTGGGAGCTGAAAGTGGCAGCTCCCAGAAAGTGGCAGAGAACAAATTACACCCAGGAAGATGGCTTCAAAGGCCTATTCTAACAAAGAAGAGAAAGAGGAAAAGAAAGAAGGGCCCTTTGGGGATAGGACTAAGGCAGGGAGAGGTGTGGAGCTTTGGGGGTTCCTGACCTCTATGTCATTCTTTCATGTATTGAATGAACATTATCACAAGTCTATTCTCAACCTCACTCTGCTCCAGGCACAGGGTGATGGCAGAGGCGGAGAGCTGACGGTGGGAGAAGTTTATCAATGTGCTGGCCTGGGTTGAAGACATGAGAAATTCAAGGAAACAAAGCAGGGCAGCATGCCATAGAGAGAGCCTGGGAAAGGGAAAGATCACCTTAGGGAAGGTTGTTGGGAGGGACGCTCTAGGGAGGTAACATTTGATTTGAGACTTGAGTCATCATTTACTGGACATGTGACGTGGCACACAGAGGATTTACTCGGAAATGACACAGCAGTGTAAGCTGACCCTGTTGTTGGGCTTCGTGACCCATAGTGGATGATTAACTTGCATAATGGTACACTAGGGTGAAAGAGTTTACATGGAGCTTCCATGGGTGTGGGCAACAGAACAGCATGGTCAGTAGAGAATAAAAAATCAATAATTAATTCTAACCCTGTCAATGATAAAATATTCCTCTCACCATCCACCCCATGGAAGAGTCCAGAAGGTGCTACCTGCCTCCAGGTTTAAGCCAGGGAGCAGGACTTGATACCTGGGAACTGCTCTAAGACCTTTGAAAGAGAAATCATTGAGGTATTTCTACCCCCTTTTTATTCTAGAAAGGAAGCTTCACTCGAGGCCAATGAGCCCTAAGGACACCCGGGAGTGGCCTGAAAACTCTGACCAGGCCCTAGAGAAAGACAATCCAGAAAACAGGTCTTGTCCCTTGGTCCCTCAGGCCTGTGGTTGAGGTCCACCTGCCTATACTTCCTTCTTGGAGTACTTGCTGTGAGGAGAATTTCCCATTCATGAAAGGAAGTCTATTTTCTTTTGAGATGTCAGTGTAACCAATGTGTTAAAGGTCAGTTGCATCAGTTGTCTTAAATGGCAATTAAGCAATTGTCTGAGCAAACCAAAGGCATCCGGAGCACAGGCTTTGCTCAAACCTTGGGACCTGGGAGAGGCTGGGAAAAAAAGAACAAGGAGGGGGATGGAGGGGAGGGGCCGTGGCTTCAGGAAACTAAGCAGAACACCCTGAACTGCAAAAGCAGATGCATGCGTCAGCAGACAGAGGGGGTCATTCCACTAAAGCCTCAGCGAGATGGGAAAAATACCAGACTCTGCCCATCACCTACAATCAGACTCTCCCTCCCTCCATCCAGAGCCTCTCCCACTCCCTCTCATTTTCTTTCTCTCTCAGCTTCCTCTCCCTTATTATCTTTCTCTTATTTTAGATGGAATTTATTGGGGTGACATTTGTTAGTGAAATTATATAGGTTTCAAGTGTACAATTCTGTAATACATCATCTATAGATTGCATTGTGTGTTCAGCACCCAGAGTCAGTTCTCTCTCTCTCTCTCTCTCTCTCTCTCTCTCTCTCTCTCTCTCTCTCTCTCTCTCTCCTTCCCTCTCTCTCCCTGTCATTCTTTCTCTCTCTCACACACACATTTTATTTCTCTTTCTTCTTCATTCTCTCTCCCTCTCCTTCATCTCTCTCTTGTCTTTAGCCTCCCCCCACCCTCTGACCTTCTACCATATTCTCTCTCACCTTGTCATGTAGAGGGGCCTTGGCCTGGGGAGATCTAACCAGCTGGATTTAAATTTCAGCTCCACCACTTTCTTAACTCTTGATTTTGGAAGAGTTCCCGAGCTTCAGTTTCCCTCATCTAAAAATGAAGAAAATCATACCTAGCTGAAGGTATAGAGTTTGTTGGGAGGAATCAAGCAGGTAATATTTATTAACCTTGAAACATGGTGCACAGCTCATAAGAGATACTTGACTCATGAGAGTGCCTTTCCTTAGGAGGCACAAGGAAGTGTTAGCACAGCACTTGTAGCCCAACAAGCATTCAATACAGCTTTACAAAATTCCCAAGAGGGAGCTATGAATATGGTCTCCATTTTATGGACAAGAAAACTGAGGCTCAAAGAGGTTATGTACCTTCGACAGGCACTTTCTAAAGCCTAAATAGATAAATTCCACCTGTCATATCACCAGGTAAGATTGAGAGTTCTATCTCATTGGTCCCTATTCTGTCCCTCTGATTTCTTAATCTCCCACGTTATACGATTTAAATCACCTCTTCAAGTTATGGTAACCTAAGATCACATCCTTCCAGCTGCCCTGCAGTTTGTTCTTGAAGAAGCTGAAATGGAAAACTCAGGAAACGCGCAGGCTTCTCACGCCCGCTTCCCTCCCTGCTTCCTCTTGTCCAGGCTGAATCAGCTGATGCCTTCCTCTTTCCCAGAGATGCTGTTTGGATAATCCTTTTATCCTCTTTATGGTTTCCGCCCCATTTTATTTTTTAAAGGATTGTAATATCTTTATTAAGTTTTGTGATGTTTCTATTGTTGCACAACCAATGGAAGCCTTCATCACAATTTATGCAGCTGATTTCATGTAACTGAATTCTATGGTGTTTATAACTGTTAAGTACCTTCTCCCAGAAACTGGAGAAAAGCATCATTTGCTGGGACACACACGTTCTTCACCCACTTCTCTTCCCATGCAGCCCAAACCATAATTTGTGATGGAGTGTTTATTTTGTGTTTAGTGTTTATCTCTTCTTCCAGGCTCTAAGGCGCTATGAGGGCAGGGGTCGCATCTGTTTCGTTCACCCAGCTTTAGTTCTATATCCAGCATCTTATACTCAATAAAAACTCAATATCTCAACTCTGGCTGCACATTAAATCCTCAGAGGAGTTAACAAATAAACAAATAAAAACTTACTGATGCTTGTCCAGACCTCCTGAATGAATTGGTCTGAGTGACACCTGGGGCTCTGTCGTGTTGAAAGCCCCATAAGTGATTCTTGATCAGGTAGAACCGCTGACTCACTTCCTGCTCTGTACATTTTTATCTACCTGTCTCCGCTCACTGGCGCAGGTTTCTGTCTCGCGCAGCCGGCTGGGCTGGACCCTTTGGCACACACGCTTTGGCCTGACGCGTTCTTTGGGCCCACCCTAACGCATTCCTCTGTGGCTTTCAACCACTGTTTAGGGCTTCCTACCTCCAGGATGCAGCTTCTGGTGAAAAATGGCCAGTCTCTAGGCCTCCTGTGTAATTCCGAGCCCAGCCCTCCTCCTTCAAATTATTTTATACTATTTTCCGCAAGCCTGGGCTTCTGTTGGCAGTTTTGTAAGTGTGACCGATCTTGACCATTAGTTCTTTGACCTTTGCTGTGGCCCAGATGCTGAGAAATTGCCTCCGTTCCCACAGTTTGAACTGGGTACCTCAGGAGTGGGACGACAAAGGGTCCTGGTCACATACAGATGAGGCATAGATGGGAGGGCGGGCAAGCCAGGTGGGCATTTGGGTCCTTGGCATACTGCAGACCACCAAAGGAGCTGGGAAGGTGAAGTGTGACAAGAGAAGGGTCTTCATGGCCCTTTCCTGGCTTTAAGTATATGAAGACCCAGCCTTGCTCCCCTCTGCCTAAGAAGACTCACCGATTTTAAGGGGTGGATGTTATTAGGGACACATTCAGCGCATTGTAAGCAAACATGAGCTAATTGTCACAGTTGTCCTGGTAGGCCAGTGAGGGTTCCCCAGCATCAGCCATTTTCATCCTAATCTCTTGGGGTTTTTTTCCATATTCCTGTACCACTTGTGTTATTATTTACCTAATATTTTGAAGTTTACCAAGTTTTTTCGTTAAAACAATGTTACATATACCTACTTTGTTATATTTATTCTTTTCTTTAAAAATACCTATGAAATTAAAGATTACATTTGTGATTGCTACACACATGTGTATACAGCACACACAATATGTATATTTTTCCAGATGGATAGGAAATGATACTCAAGTGTAAATCATGATGGGACTTTGATGGGAAACATGGTGGTTGTCTGTCCTCCAACCACAAACCTGGGCTGGTGTGGTAAGGTCAGATGAATCCCTCGTTCTAGCTGAGAGCGTCCTCAGCCTCTCTGTGCCTCAATTTTCTCAAGTGGAAAGTGTTGTACCTGTTTCCTGGGCTGCTAAGGAGATGAAAAGCATGAACAGGCATGCAACTCGTATCTATTATTACCCACGCTACTCAAGGTCTAACATTTCCTCAGCCTTGCTATTCCTCCTATCCTTTCACAACTTAGGACAGGGCTGAGCTGACCGCTGCAGCGGGGGATGCATTTCTGGAGCTGGGTCTGGTAGGAGAATAAGAGAGCAGAGACTGCAAACCACCTCTCACCTCCCATGCTCAGCTACACTTCCTTTGGCTTCAGCTGTGCCTTTAAAATCTTGGGATGTGAATACCTGAATCTGGGAAATGCACCTTCCTCTCCACTGTCCTCAGCTTTCTCATCGTCTTTATGGCGCCTGCATTCTCACTGAATGCCCAGCCTGGGGGGCGCTGTGACTGTGCTTGGTGTGTGTGTGTGTGTGTGTGTGTGTGTGTGTGTGTGTGTGTGTGTGATGTGGGGTGTGTGTGTGTGTGTATGTGGTGTGATATGTGTGTGTTGTGTGGTGTGTGTGTGTGTAGTGTGTGTGTGGTGTGGTGGTGTGGTGGTGTGTGTGTGTGTGTGTGTTGTGAGGTGTGTATGTGTGATGTGGGGTGTGTGTGTATTTTGTGTGGTGTGTGTGTGTGAGATGTGGGGTGTGTGTGATGTGTGTGTGTTTGTATGTATGATGTGTGTGTTGTGTGTGTATGTGTGTGATATGAGGTGTGTGTGTGTGTGTGTGTGATGTGTATGGTGTGGTGTGTGTGTGTGTCATTTGTGTGGTGTGTGTGTATGTGTGTGTGATGTGAGTGTATGTGTGAGAGAGAGATGTGGGGTATATGTGTGATGTGGGTGTGTGTGTGTGGTATGATGTTTGTGTTTTGGGAGTGGAGACACCAATCCTGAAGCACAATCTCCAAGGAGGCTGCAGAAAAGCCTACAGAAAAACAATTTTAAATTGAGAGCTAAAAGGCTATCCAGATTGACCCCTCTTTTTGCAGATGTCTGGTATTAGGCCCATAGTCTAAAGTTATTTGGAGGCAACTTTCAGAGCAAAATGTTGTTCCTCTGGCTTCTGATTCAGTGCCTTTTTCTGATCATTTCCTCCCTGTGGTCCCAGCCCTGGGAATGCCAGAAACTCTCCCTTAATCTCAAGTCTCATGAATACAACCAGGATCTGGTTGCTACCCAGCCCAGGGGAGGTGTGAGAACTGACCCACAGGACAGGCAGCTCTGGGGCCAGAATTTACTGAAGATTTACCGTTGGAGGGGAGGCACTTCAGGGGCTTAGTCTCGAAGCTCCTCCCACCCTGGCCCTCCTAAGCCCCCTCCATGAATGCTCATTTTTCTGCTTTCAGCCCCAAACCAAGATTCACTTCGCAGACTCTTCATGTCAGCAGCCCCTCTCCTGGAGCCTAGCCCTCCCTCCTTCTCTGAAGGCCCTCAACCCCTGGGCAGGGTGTCAGAATTCCACTTTGATATGTTCCCTGGAACCAGAACTACGAAATCTCCTCAAGAGGACAGTCAGAAAATGTGCTCTTTACCTAATAATGATGAACTCCTGCCACTTAGCTCTGAACTGCCGCATGGATGCACATAATTGTTTAGCCCAAGTACAGGGCCACTTCATTGGGGCTCCCCCAGATAGGAAACACACTGTAGGGTGTCAGCAGGGGCAGGCATGGGGAGCAATGTGCTAGGGCTTTCCCTGGGGGGAAGGATTACTTCACCATCAAGGCGAGACATGGTGGTCAGCGCAGGTTTCTGTCCAAACTTTCTCCAAACTAGGCCTTCATTTGTCACTTTCCCCGTCCTGGGCTCTATGATTTTGTGTTGTTCTTGTGTTTTTCAAAAAAACTTCATTAATTCACTAGCTATGGGTACTTCCCCCGCCATGAAATAGAACTGTGAGGACAAAAACGAGGAATTCTCCCATTTGGATCCTGGTTTGTAGGCCAGGTTCACCTCGAGGTCAATCATTTAAGGGAGATCAAATGTGTGTGTTTAGAACATGCCCCTTTGCTAGAATGATCAGTTAACACAAATCCTAGATTTCATGGTGTCTTGGGAAAGTTGAAGTCAAAAAAAGCCCCATACGCAAAGCCTAGGATCTCGGTGCTGTCAGGAGAGACCCTCCTAATAGCCTATGTGAGCTTTGAGTTTGGGGACTTGTGATCACTGAAGGACCCTTAGGGATGCCCCCGGGGAGAAAGTCAGCTGGAAGGACAGGGATTCGGGGAGGGGGGCGCTTTCCTGTTGCTCATTAATTCACTTGGAAGCAGTTTGGGGGAAAAAAACAAGTCAAGTGCTACAATGGCAATCATACTGCAATACACAAAGGTATCAAATCACCATGTTGGTACACAGTGTTTTATGTCAAATGCATTTCGGTGAACAAAAAAGGTGGGGGGTCAGGTGCCCTGTGAGACGTGGATACATCATCACGAAACTCACTTCTTATGTGTGGAGATTGCACACAAAAATCTAGATTTCTGGCATCTATCTTTGCAATCTATCTTTGCAAAAGTCTCAAAGATCGAGCCTCTCGGAGCCACATTGCCACTCACAGCCCTGAGTAAGTCTCCTTCAGCAGGGCATGGAGCTTGGGTCTGCCCCGTGCCCACCCTCTCTCCTGTCCCATCGTCTCTCCTGGGAGCCTGAGGCCCTCAGACCTGCTGATTGGGCTCGTGGGGACATCCACCTAGAAAGTGAAAGTGATGGAGAGTCGTGAATGTCAAGGGCTGAGCAGAGACAGAGCAGGCTGTGTTGATGTATGAGGAATGAAAGTCAGACATGGGAGAAACCGCTTCCTGCAGCCAGAACTGTGAAAGCCTGTGAAGTAAGGCAGAAGGAGCACTAACTACTGAGGGCTCCTGCCTGAAAGGATCTGCAACAGGGGAGGCTGTCTGTGTGCCATGATCACAGTGAAGCCTCACAGGGAGGTGAGAGTAATCTCCCCCAGGTCCTTTCAGCCTTAGGGTTCTTATTCAATGAGAAATGTAGTCACACAGATGAAAATTTGCATTGATTTCTTTAAAAAGTACATTGTTAATTTGTTAATAATTTGGCTCCTTGGGTCCCTACACATTCTTCTTGTGGACAGTCATGACTTAAAGGATTTTCTTTTCTTTTTTTTTAAATAAAGTGCAGTCATGGCTGCGCTGTGCATGGGAGTGAGGACGAGAGGATGATGATGGGCAGAGGAGGAGCCATGACCAGGACGCTCTCAAGGATGGCGCTGGGAACAGGCATCTTTGCAGAGAAAGCTCTCTCTCTCAGACAAAGCAGGTGGTGTGTCAATGCCAGTGCACTCTGCATGTTCATTGAAGAAAAAGAACATTTTAATTAATCGAGGGAAGCAATATGGGCTGTCCGACAGGCAACCCTTTCAAGATAGGACTGTACTGTGTTGTGTGAGAGCTGCTGGCATCTGGGTGGAAGAGGGCTGATTAGGGAAAAAGAGGGAGGCATTGTATGGATGAGGATGTTTGAGGGTCCCCTGGTGGGATGACCTTCATGAGTGATGGAATAAACTAAGAAATCCTGGGGCAGGAGGTGGCAAGGGCCCATGTCAGTGCAAGGACTTCAGCCTGTTTTGAAATGAGACTGGGATTTAAAAATATAAGGGGACTAAAAGAAGAAAAAAGAAAAAGCAGAAGGAGGCCTAGAACAGGGATGCCCGTGTGGACCAGTGAAAACAGAACCTATTGCTGAGGCAGGACTGAAACAGGGTGTTTCTCCCAGGCCAGCTGCCTCCACACACTGCCTCCCTGAGATATTCTTAACTAGCTCTGTAGCTGCAGCCAGAAACTTTGGTCTACATGTGCCCTTAAGATTTCTTTTTTGTTTCTTTCTTAGCTTAAACAAATGCACTCAGTGACAAGGAGAAACCCAGAAGCAGAGTAAGCACTTGCCAAGGGTCACCAAATATAAATAGAGAAAGATGGGGGTGGGAACCTGGAGAGAGGAGACTTACATTTCAGCATAGGCTGCATGCTTTTCAGGCATCAGGATCTTTCTAGGTCTTCATCTAGGGCTGGTGCCTCCTGATTGTCAGGGGCAAGTGAACGAGGCTCTCCAGTGACAAGGGGCACATCAATATGGGACTGCACAGCCCGGACAAGTGAGGCCTGGACACTTCCTGCAGCTGCGGGAGGTAGTACTTATTTTATCATTCTGTGTGCTGTGACCCCAGTCCATTTACTGTATGGTTTCTGAAAGCGAGACGTGAATTTACATGCCTAAGTCACATGGCGGCTTGGGACCAGGGCAAATGCAGCCTTTTCATTTGTGAAGAAGGTATTCTCTGACTCTACGCTAGGCAGTGGATTTTCCATGTGGAGATAGGCACTAAAAACCACCTTTTGGAAATCTGACTTGATAAGTAAAGAGCTGAGAAAGTCCTAAGGATTCTGTGGGTGCTGCAGCCCCTCTTCCTGGGGATGAAGGCCAGGACTTGAAAACTGCTCTGGACCCAGGATAGGACCATTCAGAGGTCAAGGTTGGGCGCTTTTGACTTTTAACCCCCTGTTGGCTAAAGTATGGACCAGGTGGAGGGATGAGGCCCCTCTCAGCACACAGAGCCAATGATGTTAGACTTCCCACCATCTCCAACCCAGCAACTTTGTGTGTCCTGGGGACACAAGAGTCACCTCTGTAGAACTGGGAAAGGAGACACGTGGCTTGTCTAGCATGATCTTTCAGTAAATAGACTCGGGAAATGTGAGTCCCTGTTAGAGTGCTGGCTCTGTGAGCTGTGTGACCTCAGGCAGGGACTTGCCTCTTTGAATTCCCTTTCATCAGAAATGTAAGGGGGTTAGATGGGTGCGCTCTAAACAACCTCTGACCACAGTATTTTATGTTCTGTGTTCTGTGACCCCTGTCTTCCTTGGAAGGCTCTTCAATCATTATTTTCATTACTATTGCCTTTGTTCATATTAATAATCACTTTTTATTATTACTCCTCAGATCCATCTGACTGACTGATTGGGGCACACAATTATGACAGGGACAGCAGCCAGGCATGGTATAAGCAGTCATTGTTGAAACAGAAATTCTGCAGGGGCTGGAGTGATAGTCACTAAATGCCCTCACTGCCCTTCCCACAACCCTCAGCCCGGAGGCAGGCCAGATCTCAAGGCTCAGCTGGGTGACTTTTTCTCCTGGGTAGGGCAGGACTCTGGGGTGAGCCCAGTCTGCAGAAGGAGGGAGGCATGACTTGTCATTTTGGGAAGAAGGGTCATGTGTCCTATTTTTGCTAAGGGTAGATGCCAGCTCATTTAAACTCGATGCTTCAGTTTAATAATGACAACCTGGGAGGGCTTTGTAGAGGCAGCATAGAGTAATGGATAAGAAGAACACAAGATCTGTATATTCCAGCTCCCCTTTTTGATTAGCTGTGCATCCTCAGAGAAGTTACTCCATTATCTGCACCTCAATTTTATCATCTGTAAAATGGGTACAATCCCAGGTCTTATTTCACAGGGCTGTTGGAGGATTGAGTGAATTAATACAAGAGCAAGACCTGGCTCACAGAGAGGGCTTAAAACCTGTTAGCTATTTTAAGGATCTTCAATCTCTTTGTTATACAAATAACAGAACTGAGGGGAAGAGGGAGAAGGAGAGAGACAGAGACAGAGAGAGAGAGAGAGAGAGGGAGGGAGGGAGAGAGAGAGAGAGAGAGAGAGAGAGAGAGAGAGAGAGAGAGAGAGAGAGAGAGAGAGAATGACTTGACCATGAGCATAAGGCCCGTGGTGGCAGAGTTGGATGAATGCTTAGTTCTCCTGATTCCATGGGGCTCTTGAAGGTCATGGTCCTCCTTGGACTTCCCCCAACATGCTCTAAATGCTTTTTCTAAATGTGTGCTCCTGTTCCCAGCACTTACCCCTTCCAGCAGGACTGGCCTCCACAGTGTTTCCTGCACACATGCAGTATCCTTGCCTCCGCATCTCAACCCTGGGATGTCCTTTCTGCTTTTCTCCAGCATGTCTAAGGAACATGTTCGAGCCACTCTGAGACACTTTCAAGGCACACTTCCCTCTAAATGCCTTTGTTCCTTCTTGTCTGTGCTTCTCACTTGAAAATGACATATGCTGTTAGGGTATGAGTCATCTCTGCATGGTCAATGCCACAATGCCACCTAGTCCCTGCTGTCAAGAGCTTTGTGAGTAGCCTCACTTTAGGCTTAATGCCTATTGACCTTCACCCTCACTTGCTGGCAGCCTTCCTCCTACACTCCCAACTTCCAGTAGCCTGCACGAATTCTCTGCTGCAAATGAGTTGGGTGATGGCAGAGCCCACTGCTTGGGGCTCCTCACATCAAACACCATAGCTCATTTTCTGATGAGAATCCAGTCAAGCAGACCCTCCTTCAGGGATAGAAACTTTCACAAACAGTAACTTAAGTCTATGAACAAACTAAGGCTCTCTGTGATTCCAAGGCAGCACAGTTCTCATAAGCCCTTATAAGAGGAAACATTTAACATGAGGTTGGAATTTAAATATTTCCCCCAGCACACAACTACATGTTGACTCTTTTGAGGATGCAGGTTAGGAGCAAAGAACTAAATTTGAATTTCAACTACTGTTTTTTCACAAGACATTTTTCAAACACTTCTTGTTGTAACTAGAGTAATGTACATGGCCCCTCTCACCATGGTTTGTGACAGGTTGTTCGTTTTTCATTCATATAAATATTTTGCACACACATTTTAATTATGTAAGACATTATAATAGAAATGAAAGGTGAACATGAGTATGTATCAGTATGTCAAAATGTGGTATTTTTTTTAAACTAGCATATTTGTGGGTCTACCTGTCAGCAGAAACTGGGGGTTCTCTGATGGCCAGTTACACATTCTACTCCTCTGGGTCCCTTGGCTGCTCAGTGACCTTGGTGAGTCCCTTAATCATTTTAGGACCTCATTCCCTCACAGACAATCAGGTTGATGACACCTGCCTTTCTGATTTCCCAAAGCAACTATAAAGATAAAATGAAATAGGCTGCAAAGCATAAAGCACTAGACAGAGTATAAATCACAACTGTGATTTTAAATTATGTCTAAAATTTTATGGCTTCATCTTGCAGGATCTCTCTGCAGGGGAAATCTGAGGTACCAGTTCTATTACCCTGTTTCTCTTCAGCCCTTGAGCATGCCCACCTGTATTGCTTCCTTGTGTTTACTAGGTCACTGCTGACACAGGACCTGCCACCACTGAGTGACATTCTTATTTTTCCCCACAATTTTTTTTTTTTGCTGTGTGCTTATAAGTATTTTTATTTGATTTAGTGGCTCTGAGCCTCACATTTTGCCTTTTCATTTCTGCCGCCCCAACCTTCCTGAAAGGCTTAGCCTGTGAACTTGGACTCTGCCACCCTCCCCAGCTTTTTCATTTCTGAGCTGGCCGATCCCATTTCCTCTGACGTGCTTCTTCTCCTCAAGAGGTTCTTGTTATCTCAGCTGCTTGGGATATTTGTGTGACTTCCCTGTCCCAGCACAGCACAGCTCCGCCTGCCTCCTTTCCTCTCCCACATGGAGGAGAGCCCCCATTTTAATCTGTTGGTGACAAGTCCCAGCTAGAGCTCAGCTGGCTAAAGCTGCAGGCCCCACTCTCCTGCCTCTTCCTTCCTGGACTTCCACTCTGGGGAAGCCATCAGGAAGAAAAGGGGCTTCTTCCCATTTAAGCCTTTAATGTGCTGGGAGAGAAGCCAGGACTTTGCCAGCAAAACAAACAAAATAAAACATCAGGTTGCACTTTTTTTGTAGAAGGCCAAGAGAGTGGGCATCAAAAGAGAATTTGGGGAGCAGCTTTCCAGCCTCCTCATTCTACAGTTGAGGAAGCAGAGGCAATTGATGAAATGACTGGCCTGAGGCCTCCATGCCAGGCCTATCCTGGGTACTCATATCAAAGATGATTAAGATATGGGTCCTGCCTTTACTCTGCACACTTAGGGGTTAAGGAAACATTTATCGTATTGGCTGGACAGTTGCTACCTGCTGATTACTCAGGCTTCTCTCATAGATTCCTTTCCATCAAATTCCCTTCCCCCCGCAAAAGCAATCCACCATCTCCCTGGAGGTTTAGCTCCCAGACAATCCATGCATTGGTCTCAAAGTATTATCAAAGGGATTTCCAAACCATGTCCGTCCTACCTCCAGGGTGCTTCTTTCCCCTTCTTGCACCTCTCCTTTAAGTTAGTGGGGATCTCCAGTGGGAACAGAGTAGCTGGAGAAGATACCTCTTTTCTGCTCTTTGCAAAGATTGAAGACCCTGTCACCACTCAGGACAACCATGGGCAGGTCCTGGTACTTCTGGGAAGCACAGGGCCTCTGGGAGTGAAAAGGGCCTTTCTCATCCAAAAAAATTTGGCCTCTCTGGTTTATTATGAGTTGCTTGGAAGAGCCAAGGCATACCATGAGTTTCTAGGGAAAACCCTCTCTATTCTGCTTTTC
This sequence comes from Aselliscus stoliczkanus, assembly GCA_033961575.1. Taxonomy (NCBI): domain Eukaryota; kingdom Metazoa; phylum Chordata; class Mammalia; order Chiroptera; family Hipposideridae; genus Aselliscus; species Aselliscus stoliczkanus. The sequence continues at coordinate 159,198,618 of CM066731.1, forward strand.
ATATCGTGAGCCCTCGTTCTCCAGGGGACAGTGCCACATGAAGGAGCTGGTTCAGAAAAGTTCTTGAAGAGGTTGAGAAATTGGGAGGGAAACACCTAATATCAATCATTCAGCACATATCTTTTGAGGATCCTATATCAGTTATCTATTACGCAAAACAAACCACTCCAAAACTTACTGACTTAATACAACTACTCTAGTGTGCATTGTTCTGTGGGTCAGGAATTTGGGCTTAATGGGATGGCTGATGTCCACTCTACGCGGTGTCCCCTGGGGTAGCCCACCTGGGCTGGAAGATCCTAAATGGCTTCATTTACATGACTGGGGCCTTGGTGCTGGCTGTTAGCTGGGGTGCCTTAGTTCTTCATGTGGCCTCTTTCTCCAGCAGGCTAGCCTGGGCTCCTTTACTTCCTGGCTGTGGTTAGAAGGGAAAGCTTCAATGCGCAAGCACTTATCGTGCATCTGCTTGTGTCATATTTGATGATGTCTCTTAGCCAAAGTAAGTAACACAGCCAAGCTCAGAGTCAGTGTGAGAGGAGCTGCACAAGGAGGAGGCATGGTTCACTGGGGACCATAAGCAGATGATCAAAAAACAGTTCCTTGGGGCAGAGACAGTAGCTATTAGATCATGTTTCTTGCCACTCTTCCTAGCATCCCATCAACCAATTTCATCCCATCAACCAATACTGCCCTGCTCTGCCCTTTTACTCTGCCTGCTTGCATTTCAGGTGACTTCTCCCCACTCTAGACTAGAGCAGGTTATTTAGTTTCTAACACATGTCAGCAAGTATGAGAAAGATGAGCTCTGGACTTCTAGTGAGGATGTAAAATAAAATAATCTCTAGATTTTCCATTAGTGGGAATAGTCTGTCCAGAAGCTTAACTTAGGGAGGTACAGGGATGTGGACACCTGCCTAGGCCTTGGTTTCAAGGGAGAAGAATGTCAGGGAAATAACGTTGAAGTCCTCTAGTCAAATGGAGTGGTAATGGTCCTCCTGGGACATGTAATTAAACTGCACTTACTAACTTTGGGGAAATTACCCTCTCTAAGCTTCAGATTCTGTGGATGGAAAATGGGGACCATATATGTCAATCAGTCAATCAAGACTGTTGTGAAGATCCAATGGTAACGCATGTCAGGTGCTTATCCCTGTCTGGTATGTACTTCAGGGTCGCAACTTGAGCTATTTTTATTGCTACTAATACATATTCACCTCATCTCTCCACCATTTCCCTTAAGGAAAAGAAATCCATAAATATGTATTCCAGTGCAGAAGAATTGAAATAGGGAAAGGAAAAAAGTGAAGAAGGAGGATGAGAGAAAGAGATGCAAGAGAGACTGAAATAAAAGGAGAGAATATAAAAAAAGGAGACAAAAATGAAAAGAGGGAGGGAAGGAGAAGGAAACAAACCAAAAAAAAAAGTGATGGCAAGGATGAGGGCACACATACTTTAAGACCAGAGATCATTTTCCGAGCAGGAGTCAAATCTCTGGGGTTACCCAAAGCTCACTTGGCTCCTGGCAAAGCTAAAGTATGTGCCAGTGGGAGAGGCGGAGGGATGTGTGTCAGAGAGCAAATGGATTTTGCCACCCAAGGTGCCTGTACCAACTTGGACAGGATCACATGGAAAAAAGGAAAAGGAATGAAGGTGGGGGAAGGGAAATATTTCTCAGAGCGAGGCGTAGTGGTTGGCTGGGAATTCAACCATGAGACCTGGTCTATTTACAAGTCTGCAAATAATACATACAGCTGCCCTTGAATTTCCAGTTCCTGAAGGAAAAACAGAGCAACCCAGCTATCTATACACTTTTCCAGACTAGGTTTCCTTCTGTTTAACACTCCTCCTTTGCATCTCTTTGACGTCTTTCTTCCACCCGGGACCTCACATGCTGGTGCTGATGGAAAGCCAACTTCTTGCCAAAGATGAGCAGAAGCAGAACTCCCTGAGGGCCACATCCCTGGTCTCAGCTCATTCTCTGCCATAAAGTGACTTCAGGGCTGGGATTGCAGACTTCTATTTGTCTACAGAGGGAAAAACTAGGTAATGACATGACCCAAAACTGGGATACGGATGGTGTGGAAACCCCCTTCTCTAACTTATGAAGCCCAAGATTTGGGATGATCAAAAGAGCTTCCCATGGTAGAAGGGACCATGAGAAATCTCTCTGGGCCTCAGCATCTCCAGACATCCCATTCTGGACAACGTCTCTGGCCGCAATCTATGCTCAACCATCTGAATATCCCCCTGAAAAATTGTTTGTGATGATGTATTTTTTTTCTTTCATGTATAAGCATCTTTGAATTCCAAAAGATTTAGAAGTAAGGGTGGGAAATTTAGATACTAAATGTATATGATTAATATTTTTATATTTAGAAGTCTCGGTATTTTGTGTTCTCATGGTTAAGAGAATTTGGTCTATTAGAATCACAGATCAACCTTGTAACTACAATTTACAATAAGTAAGGGAATAATTAATGTAGACACGAGTTTAGGTTGAAAGTTTAGTTTTTATTGTATTCAAATAATTAAGAAAACTTAAGAAGAACTTTTTTAAGCAGCTAATTTATCAGATTTATAAGATTCATTTAAGTAACCGAGAAAATTTATCAAAATTCTTTTAAGTAAAAGCAAATATATTAAATCCATCAATGCAGTGCAGAATGTTTTCTGTAGTAAATTTGAAATTGGGGCCAAACATTAATCCAGGTCCCTTAGAGATAAACTCACTAGGTCCATAATCAGAATTATAATATTTATAGGTTGAAAGTAGCAGATTAAAGGAGAACTAGTTTTTTGAATGTAGAAACTTAAATAATAGAATATTTATTTAAAATTAATTTGAAAGCGACCTCTGGATGTTTTCTGCTCATAAAATTCACCTGGAAAATACTTTTAAAAATGCTGAAAATTCTTTTGATCATGAAGATTATTAGTATACTGGCTTTCTAATGCTCTGTAAAAAAATTACCTCTATGGAAGCACCTTAAGCTAATACCCATTATTTATTATCTCATAGTTTTCACCGGTCTGCTTAGCTAGGTCCTCAATGCAGCAATCAGGGCTGGGGTCTCATCTGAGGCTTGGGGTCCTCTTCCAAATTCAGTGGGAGTTGGCAGAATTCATTTCCGTGAAGTTGTACAATGCACAGTGGCTTGCTTCTTCAAGACCAGCAAAAGAAAGCATCTCCAACATTTAGACCTTTTTAAAAGAGTTCATCTGATTGGGTCAGACCCATCCAGGATAATCTCCCTCTTAATTAACTCAAAGCCAACTGATTAATGGCCTTAATTATATCTGTGAAAAGCCATTCACTTTTTCCATATACTGGAACCTAATCACAGGTGTGACACCCCACCATATTCTCAGGTCACACACACACTCAAGTGGAAGGGATTATGCAGAGTATGTGTACAGAAGGGGGTGGGGAGAATGTTGGGGCCACCTTAAAATTCTGCCTGCCACAGTTAATAACAGGATCTTCTTTCTTTCTTTAATGTAGACCCTACAGAGCATCTGTTCTACCACTCTCATTTCTCCTTTACCCTCACCTGTCTACATCATATCACATCCATCATACTCAACAGAGTATGATTGATATTGTGTCCCCACCATTCCTTGACCACATTCCTTCTTCTCTAGTATCACTGCTTCCACCTTGGTTCACGTAGGGCCTTATCTCTTGCTGACCTGTCACAGCTGCCAACAACCTGGTTCTCCTGTCTCCAGTCTTATGCCCTCAATCCCTTCTTCATTTTGCAGCCAGAGGAATTTTTCTTAAGTGCAAATCTGATCATCTAACTTCTTGACTTACAATCCATGGCCCAATAGATACTTTTCAGCCTTCTTACTTGCATGTCCTTCTCAATCTAGCCCCTGCCTTGTCTCTAACTTCACCCTTCTTCAACCTCTCCTGTGCTTCCTACTCCCCATACATGTTCCTATCATTCCAAACTATTGCAATTCCCTAAATGGATCAAACAACTTCTCACCTCAGTACTTGTTTCCATGACTCACTTTTCCTTGTAGCTCTATCCTGCATGTCCTTCTGGTAGACCCTTGAATTCTTGGCATAAGGTTCAACTGCTCTCTGAAGACTTCACTACTCTCTACCGATAGGATTCACCACTCCCCTTTTGTGCTTCTCTCCCTCTAGCCTGTGTAGACATTATAGTCCTGTAACACTTTCCTCACACATACAAATCTGTCTTTCCATGTTTCTCCTGGAGAGAAAGGCCCTTGAAAACATAAATAATTTCTTATTTATTGTGGTGGCCACAGTAATTGACAGAGTGTTATGGATATAATAGATAATTTGTGCTTTTAAATAAAGGAAGGATACAAGAAGTCAATGAATGCTTCAATTTTCAGAATTTTAGTCTTAATGGAGGTGATATCTGTTATTAAGGTCTAAGGTAAGGACTAGAGTTGTCATAAAATCTGCTTTGTTGCCACTAGCACCCAGGGGAAATAAGAATGGCAAGAAAACTGACTCCAACAGTATGTGCTAAATCTTTAGAATTCTATGGCATGGTTTGGCTGATAAAGTGGCAGACCTGTAATAGTGCAAACAATAGCCTTCTGTAAGATAAAAAAAATGCAGCTCTGCTGACCATGAACCTGTCTCACTACTGTGGGGAACTTAATGGTCTGAGAGCCTCAGGTGCTACACTCTAAAATCCATCATTGTGTTTGCTCCAAGGCCACAGCTCCCACCGGTTGCTCCCCACTGAAGGCTGAGGACACCATTTCTAGGAGTCACAGGATTGCTTTGTCAGCTCATTTTGGGTCAGTGATTCCCAGATGGTTTTACCAAACCTTCCTAAGATTTCAGGGTAGTCTAGGACACGTCAACCCCACTTTCCCTCCCTCTTGCCTTCACTCAGGATTAGATTTTCTTTATGGCCTGAAGTGCTCCCAGCCTTCTCCAGGTCCTTCCTGGTTTCCTTTCACAGAGGCCTTTCGCCTCATAAAATCCTTGCATATTTAACCCCTACTTGGTGTCTTCTCCTTGGAGGAGCAGACCAACAAAGCAGTATAGTATAAGGACATTTTTGTTTTCTATGAGTTAATGCTTAACAATAACAGATAATGCCATTCTGGCTTAACTAACATAAAAAGAAATGAGGACAGGAGCTTTGTTCTTACTTGGCATAGAGCTTTAAAAAGAGGGAGTACTGGAGAAGAGCATGATAGCGGTCATGCAAATCATTTAGGCAAGAGGGACACAGCACAGCTTAGGGACTGGCTGCTTTTCCTCACCCAGACAATTCTCTTAGGGAGCTCACATCTACTCCTACTTAAGTAAGCTTGTGTTACCCAACCATCATCATTACACACACACAGACACACACAGACACACATACCCCTTGTATCATTCACGTAGGAGAGTATCATAATAAAAGGAAAGTTTACAAAGGGGGCTATTTACAGAGATCTAGGTATAATTTAAGAACAATGAGGAATGGCGCAGTATCCTCCAAGCTAGTCATATCCAGGAGCCGTGAAGAAGCAAGAGAGGGGATTAATGATTACTGAATAAAAGAGAGAAGAAATAGCCTTATGGGAGTTATAGTCTTTAATGGAGAAATAAAGCAGTTTATAGCATTAATTACCCCAGTATCACTCCGCTCTCTCTCCTGCTGATTTCCTGTTGGTGCATGTCCTTGGCTAAATCCAACCAGAAGCCAGCAAGCATGAGATAATGGATGCAGTACCTACATTTGAGGGTGCATAAGGCAGGGTAGAGAGGAATAGGTATGTACATGAAGGGCAAATGGTACCTATGTCTCAAACTCCCCAAATAAAAGTATGAATTTACAGAGGGCATGCCCAGAGGCATATAAAGAAGCAAAGAACAAGAGTTTGTCTTAGGTTGCAATTATTTCCACTTTATTTTTTCAAATGTTAAACACCAACTTTTTTGGTAACCTCTTTCCAAAGATTTCAATATGAAACTTTTTCAGTGATGTGAAAATGCACAGATTTGGCTCCACTCTGGGTTGCCCTCTATACTTTGTGTTGACCCCATTCCCTGGGTTGACCATCTCTCTCTGGGTTTACCCCTACCTCTGGGTTGGCTCTCACCCTCTATGCTGGCACTATACTCACTTCCAGTTCCAGAGAGGAACTAGCAGTTCTTACTCTTGGCTGAGAAAGGCACAGCTCAGTGTGTCTAGAGGGAGAGGCCCTGATCAACAGCTCTCCCTGGAATATTACTAAGACCTGGCTTCTATGTGCTGGCTTCTCCAGTACTGCTTAATGGTTTACTAAGGACAGCATAGAAGGAGAATGTCGCCCAGCCTGTTAGATATCTCAGGCTTTTCACCCATGGGGGATACCAGCACAGCTAAAAAATAAATGGGCTTTCAGGTGAGCTAGGAGGACACAACCTGCTGAGATCTGAGCCCACATCAAGGGTAATAGTATCAGCTTTCACACCTCAGCTGGAACTTACAGCAGCTCCACTCAGACCTGGCACAGCAGGGCTGGAAGGAATGGGTGTTCCCAAGCTAGTGGCCATGGTAGAGTGAGTCCTTGCATGTGGAGGTTTCCAAGTGAACCTGATGCGTTGGCCCCAGGAGGTGAGAAACACACTTACTGGGGAGTTGCAGGCCCTATAGTGTTTGGCTGTATGGGTTGGCTCCACTGGCTAGGGTCTCTTCTCTCCCTTTGATGAAGGAAATGACACACATTTCCCTCCACTCCTGCCCTTCACTTGGAGTTGTGTTCTCAAACTCTGCCACGCATTAGAATGGTCCAGGGAACTATTAAAAATCACAATAAGGAGGTTGCACTCCATGCTATTAATTAAATCAGAATCTCTGGCGTAGGACGCAGGCTTCAACCAGTATTTCATAAAGTCCCCAGTAATTCCAATGTGCCACTAAGGTACCGAGTCAGGACCTCCAACTTTGAAGTTTCTCAAGATATTCCCTTCTTGACCCAGTTTTCCTACAGCTAATTTCCCATTCCCTAAGATTCTCTCTAAGTCATTGATGCCTCATCAGCCTTCCCATCCACTTAGAGTCTAGGTCTAGGTTTTTGTTCTTTCCACTCCAGAATTTCAGAGCCAGACGGGACCCCAGAGTTCATATCTGACCCTAGGTCTTCACTGAGTGAATGGAAAACTAGAGGAGCAGGAGAGGAAGGTCAGGTAGTTAGGCAAAGTGAGGCAGAGACCTGGGCTGATCCACCGAGCCTGGAGATCCCTCAGTTGCCACTGGCTCCTTTTGAAGAAAGACACAATCAGTTTGATTCACTTTCTGGAAAGGAAAGGCATGGTCAGATTATGTAGGACCTTGTGGAGGGAAATCCATAATAAGGATTAAACATTAAGCATTAATTAAGCATTAAGATAGGCAATAGGGAGTCACTGAAGATCTTAGAGCAGCAGAATGCCACGCCTGGAGTTGACATGAGGATGGTTGCTCTGACAATAGTTTGGATGGAGGAGAGAAGAAAGACTATTGGTGGTGAGAGAAGTTAAAATCAAAAGCCAAGGCAAAGTAGAGGCAAGAATGGTGAAGGAAGTGAGAAGTGAAGGGAAGGACAGATGGAAGGTGTATTGGAGAGATAACTGATAGATGTTCCTTTGTCCTCTTTTCTCCGGCTCACAAATTATGCCCGAACAACAGCTCAGTTTTCAAGGCTTCCTCTGATGTCATTCAGGAACTTACTGCATTGAAAAGGCTCCCTGGAAAATGAGGTAAATTAGATTCACTCTAAGTTCATTCTAGATCTTCTATGTATTTGTGATTCAAAAACTCCAATAAAATCAATTATGACAAATTACAGGTATTTGGTCTCAATTAAAAAGAAGAGCATTCTAACAATGTTGATCAAAGAGGGATGAGAAATTGTGAGTTCCCCTTGTCTAAAAGCTTTTAGGCAGAGGCTGAGTGACTTTCCACAGGTGGAATCCTGCAGACAGAACAGGTGGCTGGATTTTAAGGTCCCTGCCAACTTGGAGATCAAGGATTTCTGTGAATTTTAGAAAAGAAGAGGGAACATTAAAAATAATTAGAAATCTTGAGGAATGGAAGTTTCTGGCAGTCCTCAGACCGTGCCCTGTTGGGGACCACATGCTGAGTCTCTTCAAAGGCCAGCTTTGGTGAGGAAACCCCCAAGTGGGCAGAGCCCTTGGTGCTGAATGAGCCTCATTGAGGGAGAGGGTGGTGCCTCTGAGCTGGCCTGGCAGGCAGGGCCTGTGTCAGAACTGGGGCCTGAGTGCCAAGAGGAGGCATTTTCCCCTCACTTAATCTGGGACAGGAATCTCAGGGAAGGTGACATGAGCTGATCAGGGGGAAAAACAGAATCAGTCTTTGAGGTTATTTCATGTTCAGGACCTTGCTGAGGAACGCTTTTTACTCATTAGCCTGTCTAGACATAGGAACTCACCAGCTAGGCTGGCCTCCTTCCTCTTCTAATTTCTCTTGCTCTGTCACTATTGCTGAGGATGGGGAACAAAGTTGAAAGCTGATACCAGCAATTATGGAAAGACAGCATCAACATGGTTCCATAAATCCCTGATTTGAGACTGAGATGGAACTAACACCATGGTTTTGAAGCTTTCTGACTCGAAATAGAGGGAGCAAGCAGTCTAGTGGAATGAAAGTGGGGCATTTAGGAAGATGTGTGGTTTTACCTGGAGGACTCTGACACTTGTTCCACTTTACCATTAAGACGAGTTACCTGCATGTGCTGTAAATAGGACTGTTTGAATGTGTTGTGAGGCAGAGCAGTGGGCAGTTCAGGATGCGTATAGCCTGTGAAGGAAATTGACTGGTTAAAGGGAGCTGTCTTTGTCAGCTTGGGCTGCCGCAATAAAATACCATAGACTGAATGGCTTAAACAACAGGCATTTATTTTTGGAAGCTGGAAAGTTCAAGATCAAGGCACTGCCAGATTCAGTGTCTGGTGAAGGCCTGCTCTGTGGCTTGTAGACAGCCATCTTCCTGCCCTGCCCTCACATGGCCTTTTCTTGGTGCATAGGCCTGGAGAAAGCAAGATCTTTTGCTCTGTTCCTCTTCTTATAATCCCATCATGAGTGTCCTATCTTCAGGACCTAATCTAAATCTAAGCACCTCCCAAAGGCCCTGCCTCCAAATATCATTGAATTGGGAGCTGGGGCTTCAACCTGTAAATTTAAGGGAAGGCACAAACATTCAGACCTTAAGAAAGGGCTTAGCCATCAGATTCCCAGAGTCCTTCTGGCCAATGGATCTCCCATTCCATGAACTCATGCAGTGCTAATATAATGACTAAGCTCCTCTTTACCCACTTACCCATGGGGTCCCATGTAGCCCAGAAGAAGAAAGAGTCAAGGGGCTCTGGTCACTTTGTGGTTTTACAGAGTCATCGTCTCAGAGAGAGAACAGTGAAATATATAAGAAGACAGCTGGCCTCTCCAGCTCACAGGGCTTAATGAATCAGAGGGGAAGCAGATGTGAGTTCTTTAACAGAGCCATGTAATACGTGAATGGCTACTCATCCATCTTCATTCTTTCCGGTTTGGATCAGGAAACTGACTGAAATTGCCAAGCAGGAGCAGTAAAGATGCAGTTTGGACTTTCTGGACAGACCAGATGCCAAGAACCAAACTAGTCAAGGAGTAATAAGTATTCCTTAAACACTCATTTATATGATAAACACTTGGAAGTAAAAAATAAAAAATCACAAAACCTACTCTTAATCCTAATTTGAGCATTGAAAAAAAGACTGTCTTGCACACAGCAGGCATTCAGTAAATGCTGAAGAATGTAATTAAATGGTGATTCAGCTGAGGGAAGGTGTACATTAGAGGAAGTAGGACCCTAAATCTTTTCCAGTCCTGGAATTGGGTGGCAAGTCAGGATGTTACATGTCATTCTGATGTCCCAGCTTCCAAAGACAATTCAGATGCTACAGGGTTCAGGCACAAAAGTCCCTAATTTTGAGGAGCCTCCATACTGTTTTGCACAGTGATTGCACCATTATATTTCCACAAACAATGTACAAGGGTTCCAATTTTGTCAACACTTATCTTTTGTTTTTTTTCTAATAACAACCATCCTAGCAGGTGTGAGGTGATACCTCACTGTGGTCTTGATTTGCATTTCCCTGATGATGAGCGATGTTGAGTACCTTTTCATATACTTGTTGGTCACTTGTGTGTATTTTTTTGTTGTTTTTTGAGAAATGTCTACTCAAGTCTTTTGTCCATTTTTAAAATTAGTTTATTTGTGGATTTTTTTTTTTGCTATTGAGTTTTCAGAATTCCTTATATATTTTGGATATTAACCTTTTAGCAAGTATAGGGTTTGCAAATATTTTCTCCCATTCCATAGGTTGACTTTTTCTTTTGTTGATGGTTTCCATTGCTGTGTAAAACCTTTTCAGCTTTTTTATTTTTCCTTCTTCTGCTTCTCTTTTATATTATCAGGGAAGAAAATTTTCCTGAACCTCCTTAACAGACCCCCACTGGCTCAAACTGGGTTCCATGGACACCTCTGACTTCAGAAGAAGCTGGGCAAGTGTGACCTGTCTTTTTCAGTTTCTTTTATCGGATGTAGGCAGGGAGGAAGGGATGGACAGAGCTGAGGCATGGCAGAACAACACTGTCCACCATAGCGGCTCTCTCTGGGTGACCCCGCAAGGGAACTGGAATCTGGGTTCGGCATCAGCAACAGCAGCTGCTTCATCAGTGGGCTGGGCTCTTAATCCACAACCTTTCCTTCCACATCATGAATCAACGACTTCAAAAGGTCTGCTCACATTCTCGTCTCACGCACTATATTGTGGGCTCCTAGAATGAAAGGGCTATGATTTATTTAACACCCAGAACCTGACTCCTGGAAGATTTCTTTTTTCTTTTTGTCTTTTTTAAATTATGGGGAGAAATGCCTAATTCATGGGCAAATATTTATTATTTGAATGAATGAATGAATGAATTAATGGAGGTCTGGCCCCATTTACAGAGACACAATATGACCAGAATAAAACCTTGTCCTTAGAGGTTCTAAAATTGGAAAAGTAAGATAAAGACATATTAAATAATATAGGGATATGCTTGACAGTCTTAGAGAGATAATCATTTACATGGTTATTTTAAGGAGAAACTCTTCCTTTCTTCTCTCTTTTTTTTTTTTTGCCTTGGCATCCAGGAAAGGAAAATTGTGCCAATCCTTTTATCACAGATTCACATAAAAATACTGTATTCCTGATTATACTGATTTATGGTTTTCCAAAGAATGTACAATATCTCATTTGATCTACACAACAAGCTTGCGAGGTAAGAAAGGAGAGGTTAGAGGTATCATATTCAATGTTACGGGACAAAAATTAACAGGAACAAAAATCAATAATTTAGATTCTTTACAGGCCTACTGTTTTCCCAACGTCATAAAAAAGAACCCTGTAAATCCTACTTCAGTTTCTACCTCCTATGCTTTTGCAAGAGGAAATAATTTTTTGCTGGAAGAAAACATAAGTTGATCTAGATATTGCAGTCCTTGGAGGTTGGGGAGGGAGGATGAAAATGACGAAAAACTATATGAATAGGGAGTGAAAGAGAAAGCTTTTTATTTTCCCCTGGAGACCAGACCCAGAGCAAGTAGGATAAGAAAGTAGGTTGGAGAGAAAAGAGAATTTAAATAAGTGTTTCTGAGTACCATGTATTTCCATCCTCTTTAATCTTCAGAGAGGCATGAATAATAAATGGAATTCCATCTTTATTACTTTTAATTTTTGGATGTTGCTTCTTAAATGTGACACTTCTCTGAAATGAAATCATATGGGTCTCTGAATTTATTAGGGTTACATATGGGTGATGAATTAAAAGCTCAGAGAGGTTAAAAGACCTCAAATCAATTCTCTAGCTACTAGAACCTAACTGCTGCTTAATCCCTAGTCCATGTTTTACCTTTCCACTTCATCCTACAAACAAAAATGAATACATTTTGGGTTTTTGTTATTGTTGTTGCTTGCTTGTTTGTTTTTCCTGCCCCCTTCCCTCCCCCCATTCTGTCCTGCCTAATTCATAGAGACATATCAGAGTTTCATTTTGCTTCTATCAAACAAATGCATTGCAGGGTCAGGAATTCTTTTTTTTCTTTATTTCCTTTGTCTTTTCCTTATTGTTGGCACCTTACCCAAGACCTGTGAGTCCCTCTGGGCTGTGTGTCTCAAAGTGATAATTGAATTTCTCAGGGTGGGAGATGCGGGGAAGCTGAGTTTGTGCTATTTGGTGGCACCACTTGGGTGGCACATTTGCTTAGTATCTCTGTTTCTGGGCACCCCCACCCTCTCCCAGTCTGAGTCACAGCTGAAGAATATGCATCAAAGTGCAAGAGAACAAAGATCCACAGGACTATCTACTAATCAAAGGTTTAGGATGGAGACTCACACCAGTTAATCTCCTGCTTTCTCTACCCTGAGGTTCTGGGTGGGGTCGGCCCATTTGCTCCCACCTTGTTAATTCAGATTGACCTAAGGGAGAGGTGTAGAAAGGCCTTCAGTGTGTGTTTGTTCCTCAGATAAGTCAAGCCGGTCCATTTGAGAGAGTAAACAACTGGATCTGGGTATAGCCAGGCACAGACTAAGGTACAGAGATTTTAATGCTTGGGCTCCTCTTTTAGGAAAGAATAGGAGCTGGGCCCCAACAGGTAATTTGGGGCCAGAGGAGGTCATTACAGTAGCTAGTTGAGATCTTGGGGGACTGACTATGGCAAAGGGATGGGATGGACACGTTGCCTACTTGCTCTTCTCTATAGTGACCTTTGTTTTTCTTTAAATTTGAATGGTTGATGGGAAAGTTGCAAAAGAAACAGGAATATCCAAACAAGACATGTGACCATATGACACCTTACAAAATATTTACAACATTATTAATTATACTTTTTACCTCTCAAAGTGACAACCCCTCTTCTCCAATCTGCGGCCCCTCTCCCCCACCCCATATTATACATATCTATTACAATTCCATTGACTCCACTCCCACACTATGCTCCACATCCCATGACTATATATATATTCAATTAGAGTTGACATACAATATTATACAACATCACTTCATGGATGGGGTAGAGCCTTGATCATTGCACTGTACTACACCTGAAGCTGATGTTGTATAATATTGTATCTCAACTATAATTGAATAGATATATAGTCACAGGATGTGTAATATAGTGTGGGAGTAGAGTCAGTGGAATTGTAATAGATATGTATGATATCAGGGGAGTGAGGAGGTGGATTGGGGGAGAGGGGTTATCACTTTGAGGGGTAAAAATAATAACTATTGCATTGTGTTGTATATATGCAACTAATTAAAATAAATAAATAAATAAATAAATAAATAAATAAATAAATAAATAATAAAAACAAATAGCAAAAAAATTCCAAAATTTACAGAGGTGGAGAAAAAAAGATAAAAGAGAAAGTACTGCTCTAAGAGGACAGGTCATTTTAGTGCAGTCTAGGAAGACCTGGAGGAGACTTGGAACGGTCCAGCTATGATGTGGTGAGGATCTGAAGTGAGGCAGTGGTGGCAAGAAGGAGAAGGATGAGATGGAGTGAAAAGAGAGTGGAAAGAAGGAAACATGAATCTGAAGCCTCCTCCATGGGCATGGAAATTTCAGGTTGGGTCTGCTGATGTCCATTATTATGATTTATTGGATTTGTGTGGATGTGCAAATGGGGGTGTGCACTCTCTCCCTTCTCCCACATAATCTGGATTCTAATCTGATGAGTATCTGACAACAACAACCATCACAGGCAGCAACAGCCACAGAAAGTATAATACCATGATCCCTGGGAGCTCACAGAGTCTAACATCTTCATGTGGGAGAAGAACATGGGGAATGAGAAAATAGCTCAAAATCAAAAATTAACCTCTAGAGTCACACACTCTCCAGACTAACTGGGACCATGTAGGTCACCGTTGTGTCCTTTAACAGTCAGGCCATTGTGTAGGCACAATGTATGAAGACACTCCTTTCCCACCAAAGAATGTGGTTAGAGGGCCAGTGAATCTTGGGGAGAAGAGTTAGCACACCAAAACTTTTCTGTTTAGCTGGCAAAATGAGAAAAGATGACTTTATTCCATGCAGCATCCTTCTACCTAGGCATTCAGTCTTTCAACATGGATAGGCCAGGGGGTTTGAATGAGGACGATGCCTCAAATGAGGAGTTAAATGACTATAAACCAGTAGGAAGGTATCTATACATTCCTAATGGTTGGGGTGGCATGGGAAACATAATATTAATATATGAAGTTCTTGACCTTCTGGAAACTTTATTATGGTCAGGGAGAATACTAAGTTGTTGATTGATTAGTTGGTTTCTTGTCATTTTCTACAAAAAATGATTTAAGTGAGGATCCAAATGGTCAGGCATGAGAGGCTGACCATCACTCATGTACGAATGGAAAAGGGCTACCTTTTGTCTGAGAGACATAGATGTGTGGACAAAGTACAATATGTGGTCAGGCAATTAGGCAGAGATCTTGAAGCAAAGGAAATCCTGCCCTCAGATATGGAGGAAAAAAAAGGGAACTCTGGGCTACTTTGAAAATGCCCAAGTCTGGAAAGCTACAGATTTGACTCTTTCCTTTAAGACCCTCTAGTGGAAGAGAGGTTAGGGGAGTTTTTACCTGGAGACCTAGAGATGGTATGGGGAGTCTTGCTGAGCACCTGTAAGGTTTGGTAAGGACACCATAATTGAGGATGGGCATTTGGGGGATTTCGTTCACTGAGCCTGAATCCCATACTTCAGAGCATTAGAAAAGGTCTTGTGCCTCCCCCAGGTAGCTATTTAACTTGTTTATGGGGTGACTAACTTCCACTTGGTGGGTTTAATGGGAGAGAAGGGGATAGAAATGTTATCTGCCCTCATTCCTCTCATGGAGGAATGTAGCCTAAGGTGTCTCGAACTTGCTGGGGTGAAGAGAGAAAAGGAAAGAGGACAGTCAAAAAAAGGACAAAAGGGTGGTTGCTGATGAGAGGTATAGAAGAAAGTGAGAGGGAATAAAGACACAGAGTAATCACATATAAATTCTACCCAGCAAAAGCATATATGAACCTATGTGTGTGACACACACTCGGGTTCTAAGGCAAGCCTACCAGGGAGAAGGTTTTCAATGTTAAGATAGAACTTGCATCTATGGTTAACAGTGTAGTGGCCAGAGTTAGACAAGACCCTAGGGACAAGGGGGGCTTTGCTCCCTCAGGAAAAAGGCCATTATCTCATTCTGTGTCAAGACCCTGGAGGCTCTTTGACGTCAGAACTGCCCGCCCCTCCTCCTCGTGGCCTTTGAAAGATGCCTGCTTCCAAACCCCCTTCGGAAGTCCCATCCTTCACAGAGACGTTTTTACTGCTCTTGTCTTCCCATGACTCAAAGGAATCCTAGTGCTGGGAATGACACCATGCCCTCGCAGGGAACTGAAGTCAGCTTTGTCCCCCTCAGGTGCAGGAGCCCAGGGTAGTTGAGAGGGTGTGGATAGAACAATGAAGTGGGGAAGAGCAGGGCCTTCAGCCAGTGCTGTGGTTGACCAGAAGGCTGCTGGTGAAGGGCAAACACCCTTGCCTCTGGATTCTCCTCACCGTCTGTTGCGAGACCCCATTGATGGTGTCCTCACCAAGACTTACAGGTGAGGTAGCCCAACCAGCTCATTTCCCAAACTGTAAAAATATCAGGGGAGAAGGAGGTCCTATTGAGAAGATGTTCTAGGAACTTAGAAAAAAGGTTTGAAAATTCTAAGAAAATGTGAATTTTGTTCACATGGAGCAAAAAGACTCATTGATTTCCTTCCTAACAAAACCTCCTCCTCCTGTAGAGCTTCTCTTTTCCTATTGCTGACACTGATAGGAATCCATCCCAGTTATCCCTGCCCTTACAACATTCTATATCCTGCCCCACACACTGTCTGCTTGCCAAATCCTTGGGATTCACCTCTGAAATGCATCTCATACTTGTGCTTTTATTTAGCAGCTATAAGCCTCAGTTTCCACACTTGAAAATAAGAATAATAGTACTTTGTTTACAGGGTTACTGCATTGATCAAATGTAATATGTAAGTAAAACCCTTAGCATAATGGTTAACACATAGTCAGCACCCAATAAATGTGCACTACATTATTATTTTTATGATTATCCCATTGCCAATCTCCTCCCCAAGCTCTCACCAGCTCAGATCAGAATTCCTGAAGTCCCTGCCTGCCACTTTTCTTCTCTCCTGCAAATGAAGCCTATGCATTCCTGACACATGAATATTTCTTGAATGCAACTTTTGCCATATTATTCCTTTGCTCAAGAGCTTCCCCTGTTTGCCTCTTACATGAAGTAGACATTCGTCAGACTAGTATCCCATCCTCTCCTTTTCTGATACTATAATCCAAGACAGAACTTCGACTCCAGCATGCTTACTATGTCTCTGACCTCAACTCTGGCTTTTTTTTTCTTCTCTTTTTGAGGGCAGTATCACTGGCCCTCTTATGTGGGACCGAACCGGGGCCACTGGCTTCCCAAGCCAGCGCTTAACCTCCGCTCATTCTGCTGGCCCTTCTGACCTCAACTCTGACCTCACGTTCAAGAGACAGCTCACAGTGCCTCTTCTCTCCCTCTTCCACCCTGTCTTACCACTGAGATGTGCCTTGTCTCTTCCCTTTTTTCCATTCTCCATCCCAAATCCATTTTCCCTACTCCAGCTGCAGTCCCGGAACCTCAACCCTCTTAGCCTATTGGGAGTGATTGGTGTGGGTGTTACAGAATAGATAAAACAGGACCCTGCCTTGATCAGAAAACAATGGGATTTTATAAACATAGCAGGTGGGGTGCTGAGGGGAAGAGGGTGCCCCCATACTTTATTCCTGGAGGCTGATCAGTTCATCCTGTTTCAATTTCACCTTTGCCTCTCTTCTCATATATGTATTAGCGAAACTCCAGACCTTGAGTTTAAATCAGTTTAGTATGAGGAAAATCCACTGGTTTTTTGAATGGAGGAGAGAAAATGGAAAATTTTGTGGGTTTTCCTGTTATGAAGATTTCTTAGTTTGATCAGGGGAGGAAAAGAGCAAGTATAGAAGAGAACTATAATTACACGAAAAATTTTCCCAAGTTTTTCTGAGGAACTATCTCAGTAGGTTCTATAATTTGGGGTCAGCTAGAAGGAAGAGAAATATTGAAGGATAGGAAGAGTTATTCCAATCTTCTTTCTTAGTGACATAGGACTTTGGTCATACACTTATAAAGAATCTAGGAATAAAGAAAGTTAGATTTGGTTGTTTTAACTCCATCATCAAGACAGTTATTGGGCCGGCTGAGTGGCGCGGTGGTTAAGCGCTGGCCTTGGAAGCCAGCGGCCCCGGTTCGGTCCCACATATGAGGGCCAGTAACACTGCCCTCAAAAAAAAAAAAAAAAAAAAAAAGACATAGTTATTGAATAGCCACCCACAATATAATTTACACCACTGATAGTTTGAATTTCTCCTCCCCCCCTTAGCTCAGTTTCTTTACCTGAAAACAATGAAAGAAGTAATCTCTAGAGTGACACCTCAATAATACATGCATAAAGTGAATAGATATTCATTGTGTGTGGTAAAGTGAATGAAGATAGGCTTGTGTGTACACAGAATTGAATGACAGATCTCTAGCAAAGCAATAGGCAAGTATCATAAATTATCACCTGGGGATACTTAGATTAAACACAAGAAATTCTTTTCTGTCCCTATCACTGTCTCTGTAGGGCTGGAAGCACAGAATAGCTTTGGAACTACCTAAGATGATGTGGGTCCCAACATTGGAGGCCGGAGAATGGAAGCAATGACTCCTCTCGGTCCCTTTCAGCATCAGTATTCAATAACTTTATGATCCCAAAAGAATGATCTGTCTGCAACCAAATATATTTGCAGTCTGCTTCCTCTCTCCTCCTGTTTCTCCACCCCACCCAACTTTTATTCCTAAGAAATGGAGGCTTTGATAGAGGATAATAACTCAAGATGATGCAATGCATTTGTTTTGGCCCCTGCTTGGGTCTGTGTCTGTGATTAAAGGGCGTGCTAAGTCTGACCTTCCCACTGGCTTAGTCCCAGTTTCAGGACCCATTCCACCAGGGCTATGACGCACCTCTGAGTTAAGAGGCCTTTTTGAAATCATGGGCCATGGGTGGGTACCCAGGCCTTTGGGATCCTGGTGTCTCTCCAGGGCACCTATCCAGCGCCTGAATGGGTGGGGACACTCTGCCTCCCCTCTTCTTCGTGTCTGCATGTCACATATCCAAATCCCTTTGTGTCTCTATAATCTTTCTACTGCTCTCCATGTTTGTGTACATTTCTGGCCATGGGAAAAAACTCAAATCCATGATAGTGTTTCAATTAAATACAATAAATATTTACTTTCTGCAAATACTGTGCTTGGAGATAGCGGTGGAGTTTGTAGCCAGATATGGAAATAATCGCTTCAAAAACTTTACAGCAAATTGTTCCTTTTAGAGAAAATAGAAAATACTACAACTCTAATTCTATCTCAGAGATACATATTACTAATATTTTGAATATATCCTTTCTATCCATACACATATTTTAAAATAACAGAAAAATGGGCTCAAACACTTTCTGATAACCCTATTTTATTATTGTTTTACTCCTTAACAATGTGGAATATGTAAATATTAAACTTCAATTGTTCCAAGCTTAAATATACTAGTACCTTATTTGGAACTATACTGTCCAATACAGTAGCTGTAGCCATATGTGGTCATCTAAATATAAACTAATTGAAATTAAATTAAAATTAAAATGTAAGTCTTCAGTCTCTCTAGCTACATTTCAAATGTTCAGTGGTCACATTTGACTAGTGAGTAAAGCACAGATATAGAATATTTCCATCATCATAGAAAATGCTATTGGACAGCATTGCTCTAGTAAGATGCATTTTCACGAGAACCATCTTGAAGACAGAGGATTCTAAGAGCATCTATCTGTATGCCTATATTTCCACCTGATCTACAATCACTAATTTAGAAGAAACTACCTGATCTAATTTTTAAATCAACATTTCATTAGTTAGTCTTCTTTCCTTGATTACTTCTATCCACCAGTTGTTGATGATACAGTGAGCCATATCTCCAGCATTTAAATCAGGTGTAAAAGGAGGTTGAAAAATCACATAAGAGATTACTGAGGCCCAGTTTATAGAAAGCTGCCATGGGGTCTCTGTGATTAGAGAAAAAGAAATCAAGCAAGAGTTCTCTGCTTTTTGAAAAAAGGAAGGAAATTCTTGGTGATTGATAGGGTGAAAGTGGGAGTTGCGGGGGAGGAATGCATACACTGCCTCTTCCATACAATGTCCTACTGTGTTGGTTGCCATAACTTGGAAAGCAACTATGGCTGTTGACCCTGGTCAAGATGCTATACAAGTGGTGTGGAAGAACAAAATATGGACTAAGAACAGGAGGGTCAGGTTTTAATTCTTGCCTCTACCTTGATCCAAACTTCCTCAATTCCTTGCTACAAGTTTTCCCTCTGAAACATACAGAATCCATATGTTAATAATATGCCCCCTTATGTACACTCTTATATTTGATACAATAACTCTGTGAATTGAGCTAATTTTCTACCTTACCAAAAATGGCTTTTCAAGGGCTTTTGCAGAGAAGCAACAATTCAGGTGATCAATAGATCGTTTAGTCTATCCAAAGCCAAAATCAAAACACAGGGTCAGAAAGATTTCTCACCATCTTCCCTCATCTTCTTCAACTGAATCCACTGATGGTTTGATTGAATTAACTGAACCAACTTTTTGTCTTCAAATAAGCACAACTACCTGAGATCACCTGTGCATACACACATAAGATGTGGTTGTTTAGCTGTCCCAGGTGGTGGAGACAAAAGCCATATATGTGAAATGAAAAACAAGTGGGAATCAGAACCAAGAAGCTCTCCCTGTGTGCCCTGGAGTCATGCCCCACTCCAAGTCTTTATGACTTTATCTGGACACAGAAGGGTGGTGAATTAGATCTATAGCTTTCAAACTTTTCTTCTTTGATCTTTCCTCAGAGGCTGCCACAGTAGTGAGGCACCAAAACCACCCTCCTGCTCTACCAGAACAGTGCCATTTTTATTTGTTTTTCATTTGGGTATTTGTAAGATTTTCATTGAACAAGATTTTCCCATCTTTAAAAAAAAAGTTTGAAAAGAACTACTTTAGATAATCTTTGAAGCCTCTTTCAGCCTTAGTAATATATGATCCAATATACTAAAAAGCTGTAATTATTGTAGTAATGGAGAATTTTTAAGGTATTATCCATATTTAGGTCTTTCACAAGTAGTTTACATGGTGGAGTCAAGTGTTACTGGGGGCTTAGGTTCTAAAGATAATTATTAAGGCAAAACCTGGATTTAGTTAGAATTAGCCTTGAAATTTCCTTAAACTGATATTTTTTTGTAACACCTTTATTGATAGAATTCAGATACCATATGATTCACCCATTTAAAGTGGACAATTCAATACTTTTTAGTATATTCACAGAATCATGGAATAGCCACAATCAATTTTAGAGTGTTTTCATCTCTCCCAAAAGAAACCCTGTACTCATTAGTAGTTACTCCTTAACTTCCTCCAACTTCACCCCAGCCCTAGGCCACCACTAATTTACTTTCTGTCATTATAGATTGACCCATTCTGAATATTTAATACAAACAGAATTATACATTAGGTGGCCTTCTGTGACTGGCTTCTTTCACTTAGCACAATGTTTTCAGAGTACATCCATGTTGTAACATGTATCAGAAGTTCCTTTTTAAGGTCGAATAATATGCCATTGTATGGAGATATCACATTTTTTTATATCCATTTATCAGTTGAGAGACTCCTTAAGTTATTCTTGAATCATTAAAATCTGGGCCCGTGGATGCTCAAATCCAAAAACTTAGTTCTTTTGTTTTTCTTTGTATTTAGAGGGCCATTCTGCCTCCCCTTTCTCCAGGGAAATGGAGGCTGGAGTCTAATTTGAAGAGGAAATTTATTTTATATTTTTGTTGTCTAGCACTTAGTGTTGAATTTGTGCATGCTAAATGTCTATGTGTGCGTGCGTGTGTGTGTGTTTCATGAGACTGGACCCTGTTCTATCAATGCTGCTCAAACTTTGGTGTGCATCAGAGTTATCTGGAAAGCTTATTTTGCTAGACCCCATGCTCAGAGATTTTGATTCAGTAGGTTCAGGGTAGGGCCTGAGGATCTCCATTTGTGTCAAGTGATGTGTGTATTCACTGTCTATGGACCACATTCCTAATCAGAAAAATACTATAGTTGTTGCCTGCACTGTGAAAGACAGATTCCTCTGGTACCCTAATGAAGAATACACCGAGGAAACTCCTACCTTCTGTCATAACCACCGGAATCACTGTTTGTGGGGCCATTACGGTGCCAGGCACTGTGATAAGGGCTCTTTACACACATTCTCTCACACTGCACACCTATAGTGGTGCTTTTGATGCACTGTTGACTAACTCAGTACTTAAAAGTCACCTTTCTCTTACCGTCTTTCAACAGACAACCCTTGATGTCTTGTCTCATGCTCTCAGTGCCTTTTAACTGAGGACTGAAAACTTCAGTGCCTACAAGGGATAAGAAGACCATGGCAATGATACTGGCTACATGTAATTCAGAAAGAAGTAGAATGTGGGCCATGGCAAGCTGGGAAGCACTTACCAAAAGAGAGGGACCATAGTAATGTCTGCTCTAAGGGAGAGCAGACTATGCTCTGCCTTAGTTTCTGATTTTTCAAAAGAAGCCAGAAATCCAGAATTTGATATGAAGTTTCCCAATGATTAATTATTAAACACATACTCAATTTCTTTTAAATGGGAGCTAACCATAACAGCTGGTTCAGCTCAGCCTATGGGCTCTCAGTTTGCCGCCTCTGTCACAGCTCCCCAGATCGTTCCAGCCCGTTTCTTAGCAAGCCCTGGACTAGTAGGCATATGCCTTTCCAGTGTCTCCCACCTAATCGGTTACATAAACATTTTTAGCTTCCAAAGATTCTATTCCTTTCTCTCTTCTCATATCTCTCTACCCCTGCTGTCAGCCATTTTTGAAGAACGATGATGATTTGCTTTTTTTGTCTTAGGTGACGCTTTCAAGTTAGGTTTCTCTCCCCCTTCTCTCCCTTTTGTTTTCTTTTTGGTTGTGCGTTCTTGTAGTGAATGACCAAAATCATGTCCTAGGACAAGAAAAGAATAAATCGAATGAATCAACTCACCGACTGACCACAAATCTCTGCCGCCATCCAAGCTATCAGTGTTTCATACTAATCAAGTCAGTTTAATTTTTATAGACTGGTGATGACTAACTGTGTAGGGAAAATTTGGGCTCTTAATTTTTCTCAAGGTTTTTGGTCCAGGTTCAGGAAAATGGGATCGGTGACGGAAAAGGTTGTCAGGAACTCCTTTTGTTTTATTTTATTTTATTTTATTTTATTTTTGAGGGCAGTGTCACTGGCCCTCATATGTGGGACCGAACCGGGGCCACTGGCTTGCCAGCGCTTAACCACCGCGCCACTCGGCCGGCCCAGGAACTCCTTTTAAACACATTCTTGCCACTTAACATTTTCTCTGCACAAAAAGATCCCCTCTGCTAGGAATATAAAAGTATCATTTTATCATCACCATTATGATCATTAAAGACTAACACTGAATACACCTCTATAACAGATATTACACTAAGCATTTTACATACTTTATTCTCATTTATTCCTCACAATAAATGATGGAGCCTTTACTCCATTTTTAGTTCCATTTATAATAGCTATTCTTCTGCTTTTAGTTTTAATCCTCACAGAAACATAGGAAAATTAAATTCAAGTTTAAGAAAAATTGTGAGTTGATGTCTTAACATACCCCAGCCTCCAGGCAGGGTGGAATCTTACTCATTGCAGAACTGTGTGAGAGAGAGAAAAAAAAACTCCAAACCCTATTTAAAAGTCATTAAAAAGATTCTTCACGAAGATTCCTCGTCCTTTTTCAGTTACTCATTTTGCTATATTATAATCTTTACAATCAGAAATTCTTTTATTTGATGTACAGCCCACAAAGCATGGGACTTCATTTGGAATTTTATCTGGAATTTCATCTGGAATTTTGTGTTTTTCCAATTGGGATTAAAAATAGGTTATTTATTTATCCTAGGACCCTCCTTTTATAGTACACATAGCTCTCTCTGAACTCCCCAGGGTCTCATTCAAAATGGGAAATACAGTGTGTGTGTGTGTGTGTGTGTGTGTGTGTGTGTAGTTCAGAGATAAATAAAAAACAGAGCTACATAAAATATCTGCCTAGTATCTCTTTAAGCCAGTATTGTTATTCAGGGCTGGGGTCACAGTGTTGCTATTTATTTTCCACTATTATTTACTGGACATCAACCATGAACTAAGTAGTAAGGTAAAGAAAGCCAGGGGCCTCTTTTTGTGGACCAGGGAGAAAACCTGGTATGTCAAGCCTTGAAACTTCCCGTCTTCACACAGCTCTTCACTAACCCACCTGTCTTACATCTTCCTTTTTGTGATGGGCTGCTGCTTAATTGATTGCTGCTGGACATAAACAGCAGTCATAAAAGATAAAGTGCTATGCAAGCATTGATTAGTCATTAATTCATCATGGCATTCATTTGAAAAGCGTGTTTAGAACAGAAACTATTTTTTCTCCACTTTACAGATAAGTAAATCAGAGCTAATAATAGTGGCATGTACTTGTCTAAGGTTACACACCCAGAAGATGAGGAAGAATGTGTGTGTTGGTGTGTCTGTGTGCATGTGTGTGTCTCTGTGCATGTGAATTGGGTGTGTATATGGGGGGTGGGGGTGAGATTTATGGCCTCTGAATTTTTCTCTCCTCCGTGGCCGTGTATCTCTATTAACCATAGAAATGGCTTTGGGGTAGTCATGTCAAAGACCCTCTGAAACAGGCTGTTCCATAACATAGACAATGTAGTAAGGAGAACTGATGACTGCAAACTTGCAACTCTCTCTCTCTGGTTTCTTCAGAAAAGACCAAAGACAGTGGGTCCCAAGGAGCAATGGTGCAAAGGAGGAATCCAAGAATCCTGAAACAAAGAGGAGATGCTCAGAGGAAGAAAAAAGGAACAGAGACTAGGCAAGACATGCTATTCCGGTAGCTAGCAAACCTGAACCAAGAATTGGTGTTTCCTGCTGGTCCAGGCCTAGGACCAGATCTCAGGGAGCCCAGCAAGGGAATTCAGCCTCATATAGGAAGAACAGAGTGAAACGAGCAGGGCACTGTGCAATTAGCCCTCTCCCTGTAGCCATGAGAGGTCCTAAGCCAGAGAGATACTGATTGGGTTGGGTCAAGCCTAAGAGACAGCCTTATCTTCTGAGAGGTGGATGCAAGGGCAACCTTACCTTCTGTCTGTGTTATTTGTCTGTGTGTGTGTGTGTGTGTGGGGGGGTGTTACATGGGGGTGTAGTGTTTTTCTCCTTCCATGTTTCTTTCTCTTAACCACACACCCCTAGGTCTGTAACATTTCTTTCCCTCAAGCTTACTTTTAGAAATTGTATTCCCTATTTGCTAACCTAAACAGATTTCGTTCCAGCCTGAAATCTAAGGGTTTAGAAGAAAAGTTCCTTTTTTTCTTCCTTTGATTCTCTGTTCAGATTCTTTTATGATGACATAACAGAAAGACATCATCAGCAAACCTCATTGGCTGGATCACCATTAATATGTACCCGTGGGTACAAGTTCTCTATTTTCAGGTCTCCTTCCCCCAGAACCTAAAAGATATCATTGAACCCCTCAACTGGTTCTCCAGGAATCCCTGTATAACTTATTTATTAAGGAAAGGTGATTTTTATTTTTATTTAACAGATACTTCTATAACCCTTGTTATAGGCCAGGGGCTGTTTGGAAGTATTTCACAAGTATTAACTCATTTAATTTTCACAGCAACCCAATGAGGTTGGTACTATTATTATTCCCATTTTGCTGATAAGGAAACTGAGTCATGGAGAGGTGATATGACTTGCTCCAGCGGCACAGCTCATCAGCGGGGGACTCAGAGTTCCAGCCCAGGCAGTCTGGCTCTGGGGTCTTTCAGTCTCAACCATGACGTCATGCTGACGCGCCATCCAGCTGATATTCACCTCCTCTACTTGCCCTTTAATTATTTAGGTATTCAATTTTCTTAGTCATCTGGGGAGATTATGTAATGGGACCCCCTTCTTTTTTTCAAGTAGAGCTTCTGGTGTTTAGCTCCCCCTTGGTTCCACCTGCCTTATATTGAAAATACCTTGACTGTGCATTCAGTTCAGGTCTTTATGCTGAGAGTTATAGAGTTACTGGGGGCTCAGGGGCCCTGTACAACTATTTTACAGGGTCTGAGGATGGATGTGACTAAAGCTGGCACCTTCTTCTGGGTCAAAGCTGCACAAGGAAAGAAGAGAAACAACTCAGTATTCAAGGGTACGCAGTCAAGCCACATAGCTGAGATTCTTAGAATCTGGTATCATCTGTGCCACCCATGATGAATCACTTCCAGGCAGTCCCTGCCTTCTTATGGGCTGGAGCCTGGTCTTGACAGCAAGGAATTTCAACAGGATTGGATGTCACCAGCTCCTTATACAGTCACGAAACCACTTCTGTTGGGTTCAGAGCCATGGAGCGCCCGCACTGCATTCCTTCCTGCCTGAGCATGGCTTCCCCAACACCCAAAGGAAAAGAGATGAGGACAGCAGAGGGAAGAGAGTGGTAGGGAGATGAGGAGAGGAGAGGAAAGAAGGGGAAGAGGAAGGGAGAGAGGAAAGGAAATTCTTTCCATTAAGCCTCAAATCATCCAACAAGCTCTGGACTGCTCTTCCTGACTCCCCTCCAGTACGTTTCATATATCGTACCCTAAAGTCCCTTTCAGTTGCAGAATTCTGCTGCTTAAGACCCTCTGTGACTTTTGATTTTCCCAAGTTCAAGTCCAAACTCCTAAGCATGGGGGACAAAGTTCTTTGTAATCTAGTCCCCACTTTGCCTTTCTGTTTTGCCTCTCCTCCCTTTCCATGTTCCCATATTCTCTCTCTTCTCACTTCCCTTCCCCAGTTTTCTCCCCATCCCTCCTTTTCTCTCCACTCTCTTTCTGTCCCTCTACCCCCTTACCCTCCATTCACATTAGACTGCTTGTAATTCTCTATAACCATATTTTTGCTTGTGATCTTCCCTTTGCCATTAATTCCTTCTTCTGTTCCCTTAATCTATTAATAACTTCTCCGTAGCCTCTAGGACCCTATTTAGCTTTCCTCCAGGGAGTCTATTTCCTGACCCCTCCCCACCCATGCCTCAGTACCCTGTAATGCAACCTGACACCTCATGGTGTCCTACTCTCCAGCCTCAGTGTTCTTTTCCCCACAGGACTTCTCAAAGGAAGGGATGGCATCCTTGCCATGTTATCTCTGCAAAACGCAGTGCCTGTTACATGCATGGAAGATGCTAACAGTAGTTAGTACATAGCCATGTAAACTGGTACGCAAACCAGGCAAGGGGTCTCAGATTATTCCACTCATTTTACAGATTAGGAGCAGACCCAGAAAAAGGTCAAGTCTTTTGTACAGAGCATGAAGCTATGAACATTACAGCTGGGACTAGAACCGAAATCCCGGGGCTGTGAGCTTTTCAAGGACAAGGAGCACAGTTCATTCATCCTATGACTCTAGTATCCAGCATCATGTCTGGAAAGTAGGAGGTGCCTAATGAATGAATGTATGAGGACACTGGCACTGAGTTCTTTCCACTGCCCAGGGCAACATGGGACAGCAGCTCAGCAGTACCACAGTGGCTTTGATCACTCTAGACAACTACACTGAACAAAAAAACCTCTGATTTAGATTAGGGCCCAAGTTACTTGCTGTCAAGGTTTTACCAGTCAAGCTGACAATTCAAATGGATTTGACTTTGTGCCATAATGACATAAATTGCATTTACCTCCTGAATGGATGCATTGCAATACCTGGCTTGGCATCACCTACAGACGTGGCCCACGTATACTGTTACCACCATTCCAACAAAAAGCGGCTGCTGCTATTTTTAAAGTTCCTCTGGAAAGTAGATGATACGATTCCCTTGTTTTCATCCAATCTGATGTCACTCTAACCTCCGGGGAGGAAAGTTCCTCTTTACCTCTGCTAAAATTGCTTCTGCCTTGTATTTGGAATGTTTCTCCTTCAGGTCAGATGACAGCTGATAGACTGTAGGCTCCTGCCCCAGTGTCTGCCTGGTGTTCCTGGCTGAGTAGACAGTACAGACAGAGGGGGTCGCGTTGTGTGATGTTAACATAGATTGCAGTGTGCGTGCAGGGACTGGTTAGCAGGGCCACCTGCGCAGCAGTCAGAGGGCTTGCAGACAAGTTGCAGAATGGGGAAATCTTGTTAATTGTTTGAGTACAAACTTCAAAAAGTGACTCTAAAGTAGTCAGGGTTTCAAATTTTAGCTTTCCACTTAAATAATTTGTTCCAAGTTCACACAGCTAGTACTTTCTCTGGACATTTTTTTCCCCTTCCATAAAATTAGCCTGATAATAAACTATCTTAGTTTTTTTTTGAATATAATTCATATAACACACTTCAAATAATGTCCAGCATATAGTGCATGGTAAATGTTATACACATGCTTGCATACGCACATGTACACACACTCACACACACGCACACACACGCGCGCGCACACACACAGACACCTCTCCTAGGGCAGTGAGCAGCTACTGCAGTGGGTAAATCGGCATCTGGGCTGTGATTTTTTTCTTTGGGGACTCACTTAAAAACACTGTTTTCTCTGTCCATATCCTCTTAATCTCTAGCAGCCGTTGAAACCTGCCCAGTGTCTCCCAGTTCCCCCGGGGCCTCCCTGAGTGAATTTCAGGTTCATTTCCATCGCTGATATTTTGGAAGACTATCCCAAATGTGCTTCCCAAATCTGGTGAAAATCATACCAGTTGCTTTCTTTTCACAGAGAGAGAGAGAGAGAGAGAGAGAGAGAGAGAGAGAGAGAGAGAGAGAGGTAATTTCATGTATACAGATGGATGATAATAAAGGGACATTGGATAACCCACCTGCTTCTTCCTGCTTCTCACCACAGAACACAGATGTACAGCAGAAACCTGAGCTTGGGAGAATTGGGAGTCCAGCATTGGACAAAAGCCATTCCTAAATTCATGGAGCATTTTAGCAAGTATATCAGAGAAGAAAGCTTTATATAAAAGTCAATTTAAATATTGAGTGGGAACACATCACTAAAGACTGAGTAATTAAGGGCCCCAGGGAAGAAAGTCCAGTCCTCCAAAACACAGGACGGGACAGAGGGCCTGCAGCTGTGTCAGGAGGCTCCAATGTAGCAGGATCAGGAGTACAGAAGTCCCTCCTGGTCTTGGCAGTGACTTCCCCCGGTCACCCTGATCAAGGGTTTTCACCAGATCCTAGGTAAGGACTTGCTGGAAAATGGCTCCCAGATCTCCAGCGGCTACAAGTCACATCCCTGTGTATTTTGTGCTGAAATAATTTTCACTGGTTTTCTTTCCATGTCTGTGATACATACTTAGTGAATGCCTTTGTCAACTTTAGTAATGTTGGAGTAGGGCAAACTTTCCAGCTTTGTTCAATCTAGGAATCCATTAAATCAATGTTTTCTGCCCAGAACAAGAAAAATCAAGGTAAGCAGCACCATTTAATCTTTAAAACATCTTATCTTATGCAAAAAAAAAAAGTGTTTTCTATCATAATTATCATCTTAGATTTCTAAGTCAGGGAATGATGGGTTTGCCTCTTGCCACTAACACATAAAAACAATAGTAAAAAATACAAGGCAGCATTGAATGGGTTCCACGTCCCCAGCTGGATTGTGGTGTCTTTGCGAATAGAACGTTACCAGCTTCTAAGCTCTGAGTAGTGGAACTCGGACTTCATCAGCTTCGTGGTACAGTAGACGGTGTGCAGGAGGCGGCGGGGCAGGCACGGGTCTCTCTCTCCTGAGGGACATTGGGGAACAGGACTCACTCTGCAGCGTCTGCAGTGCTTAGCCACAGTCCCATCTGAAACCCAGATGCAATGACTTTGACGGGACATTTCAGGCTTGACATGGAACCCACTCAAGGGTTCCGTGGCCTCCTCAGCTGTGTGGAGGGAGCGCTTCAGAGTTCCTGAGTGGGTACTTAGAGAAATCCATCCTCTTCAACACGTTCTTCTGCTTGTTTCCCATAATTCTCCCTATCAGAGAACTCACAGTGACACAAAGGAGGAGCTAGCTGGCTGGTCTTTGTGGGTCCTACTCTTTACTCTGCTGCTGGCTAGCTTTGAACCCCTCCTGCTTCTCTCCAGGGATGGGGCTCACATGGGGGGAGTAGCTTAGACAAGATGAAAAGGAGATGGGGGAGGAGGCTGGCTCAGAGCAAGGCACTTTGGCAAAACATCGGATCCATGAGGACACACGTAGGGGACTTGGCCCGAAGTCTGTCCTAGTTTCAGTGTTGCCAAGGATGCTCAGTGGAGTAATTAAAGCATAGGTTCGTCTGACAACTCAGAGTTTTCCAAAATTCCTTCACACCCAGAGCTCTATTTGTGTACAAATTAGCCTAGGACTGCAATTATCCCCATGTCACAGATGAAGACATGCATTTCAGAGATGTTAAGTGACTTCTCCAAGACCA
This sequence comes from Aselliscus stoliczkanus, assembly GCA_033961575.1. Lineage (NCBI taxonomy): Eukaryota > Metazoa > Chordata > Mammalia > Chiroptera > Hipposideridae > Aselliscus > Aselliscus stoliczkanus. The sequence goes on from CM066731.1 coordinate 159,228,280, forward strand.
CACAGTAAGTTATTAGGGACTGGAGTCTGACTAATGAGTTCACGTCTTCTAATGTTTTAACCCACTGGGTTAAACACCACTGGGTTAAAACACAGAGCTGGGCTTACACAAGTTTCATGGACAAATGAGGTGGGGCTGGAAGTGAGTCTTTTCTCCACTGTTGGGGTTGTCAGATTAGGCTAATAGGGAAACACAGGAATCCCAGCTAAATTTGAATTTTAGACCAACAAGGAATACATTTTTAGTATAAGTGTGTCCCAAATATTTCATTTCATGAAAAATCTCTTGTCTTCGTCCTCTCTTTCTCTTCTCTCTCAATTTGTTCCATTTCCCCCTTTAATGGGATATGCTTCCAAGTCTTGTTTGTAACCTTTGTTGTTGACAACTAAAATGCCAAATGCTAATGTTTTCAGCTTTCTACTCCTTGTATACTATGATGAAAGATTTTCAATATATTTTGAGTCAAATCCAAACAAAATTTAAAGAACTTGCTTCACAAAAAGTTACATACCTTTACCCTAAAGGTCTTTAGGTTGATTTACTAAGTAATTCTTTAACAGATCAAATATCTTTTAAAATTTGACTTGCAGGAGCAGCAAAGAGTAAATGTGTGTCTGCCAAGCTAAATTATTGTTTTGTATCACATATCAGCTTCATCACATAAATTGTAGTGGAATTTTTTCTGTGTATATTAAAACATTTCTAAAATTTTTCCACCATGGCTACTTACTGTACGGAATTCCTGCTTATCCCTCCCAGTTTGCCTCATTGCTAATATCTTAATGTTACCATGGTACATTTGTCACATAATAAACCAACATTACTATTAACTGAACTCCACATTTTATTCAGATTTTACTAGATTTCGATTAACACGCTCTTTCTAGTCTAGAATTCCAGCCAGGATTCCACATTACATTTAGTTGTCATGTCTCCTTTGTCTCTGGTCTATGACAATTTCTCAGTCTTTGTTTTTCATGAGTTTTTGAGGAGGGCTGGCCTGGTATTTTGTAGACTGTCTCTCAATTTGAGTTCCTCTGATTATTTCCCATGGTTAGCCTTATGGTTATGGGTTTTGGGGAAGGAGGACCACACAGGTGAAGTGTCCATCTCATCACATCGTTTCAGGGGCACATGCTATCGACATGAATTATCACTGGTGATGTTAACATGGATCACCTGGTTAACTTAGTGAAGACCAGGGTTCTTTACTGTTGAGTTACCTTCATCCCCCCTTTCCCGAGTCTGTTCTTTGGAATCCAGTCACTAACTGCAGCCCACACACATGGGCAAGAACAACTCCTGTAGGAGGGAGTATCTAAATCAATTATTCAGAATTCTGTAAGATGTATTTGCCTCCTCTGTCCCACTTATATATTTATCCAATCATTTGTTTATATCAGTATGGACTCATGGATATTTATTTTTACTTTGGGTTATAACCCAAGACTATGTCATTTATTTGGTTGCTCAAAGTGTTCCACTTTTGGACACTGGGAGCTCATACTATTGGCTCTTATGTTCATTTTACATGCCAGCATATTGGGGTTTTTTTGTACTTCTTTACTTTCAGGCACTTGAAGATAGTCCAGACTACACCTATTACTTTAAGTGTTGAACACTGAAGCTTGTTTGAATTCTAAATTATCTGTGCATCAAAACCAATTTCAAATATATTTCTATTCCACTGATTTCTTAATTTAGTAATAACATTGTTTTATCATGACATTCTCCACGTATAATTTGTATTCATATAATCATTACAAAAATCAATATTATCTCTAATATTGCACTTTTAATTGAATTTACAGCAGCATTTATAATCATGTCTGATGTTTCACTTTCAACAGAATGAACTTTAAAAGGCTTTAGTGTGATTCCATGAATTGAATGCAAAAACAAAAGAGAACAATAATTGAAATTAACTGGTTTTCTGTTGGAAGTATGTATAACATTTACATAAAATTCTTCTCATTTAATTCTTTGCCAACTTCCTCCTCTGCTAATGAAGCCAACACATAAGAGCTTACCTTCTTTTTACATACATGCAAAAGAAAAACTGGAATCAAAAGTGAGCAATGGCTGCCCGAATGGCTCAGTTGGTTAAGCGGAGCAACAGGGCTGCCGGTGTGATGCCCACATGGGCCAGTGATGCTGTGCCCGACCTGAGCTGTCGCTGAGCTGCCAACAGGTGGCAGGATGGCTCAGCTGGTGTAACAACAAGATTGCTGTTCGATGGCAGGCTATGCCCACCCGCAACTAAGACTGAACTCGGCACCTTGAGCTGAGCTGCCGCCCGGATGGCTCAGTAAATAGAGAGTGCGCTCTTAACAACAAGGCTGCTGGTTCGACTCCTGCATGGGATGGTGGCTATGCCCACCCACAACTAAGATTGAACACAGCACCTTGAACTCAGAGGCCATGAGCTGTCCACTGGAAGCCAGATGGCGACTGGCGCCCCCCACAACGAAAATTGAAGAACAACAACATGGCCGGTCCCCTTCCCCAATTCCCCAGTACTGTTTCCCTCCCCCAATTTCCCAATAAAAATCTTTAAAAAAAACAAAGTGAGCAAAATGAATTTAGAACAGTTACTTTCTCTAAACAAAAAGTCACGTTACATCAAATGACATGTAAATACACTGCAACCTACAGGTTAAATTATCATCTTCAGACATGTTCTTCCCATAAGCAAACCAAACTTCTGAGAGGATGTACCCATGATTCTTCAGCAGACTTATGTGTTTCCTCCTTTTCAAGTGAGTAGTAAGATCACTACAGCCCCTTGGGATGGATGGATGGCTCATGTTGACAAACACTTTGTGCAAGTTTCACGTTCACTGTCAACTTTTCTGAGAAATGGAAATTCAATACCTAATTTTTCATTAAACTTATTCTTATTTTTTACTTTGTTGCTACCAAACGGTTTCTTGTAAAATGAAAAGCATTCTGAAACAATAAAAAAGTTATGCGTATGTCGTATAATAGATGAAACAAACTATTGTAGCAAGAACATTCAGTACTCTCGGTATGCTTAACAGCACGACTTCTTACACTTTATTTCCTCCAACATCTCATGTTTATACAACCTAGAAATCCCCACATTTCCTATTGACCCTCCCCATCCACTGACCTGTCAACTCCCTGGAGTCCATGACACAGACTACAGGATCTGACTGGTACACCAGGTGGCTGGCATGGAGACATACGTTGAATTCTTCTCCCACAGCTACCTGACAACCGAGGAAGTTACTTGCCCCAAGGAGCTCATATCCAAGCATTTTATTTCCCCAGAAAGCACCCCACAGACTCTCATTGATAAAAAGATGCCCATTGTGCAATATGTGAGAAGTCAAGAAAATGGAGATGAATTGTTGCTGATCACTTTCAAATGTTATCATCTGTTAAAATGTGTTTCACATACAGCTATACATGACCATGAAGGGAACTGCAATTGCAATATGACATTCAACCAAACCCCTTATGTCTTGTTGAACTATTGATGACGATACTTCATTGGAATATGAAAAATCAAAAACAAAACAAAACAAAAACAACCAACCAAACAAACAAAAAAATGCTAAATAAGACGAGAGACTAGAACAGTAAGCATAAACTTGGAGAGTCCCAAGCAAACTGGGACATATGGCCAACTTATTTTAAAAGTCTGCCCACCATTGTGTAGGCCTCGTGGATTTCAAGGTTTTGGTAAGAATCATAGCAATGATCTCCTTCAGAGTTCTGGGAACCCTTGCTGGGGTAGAATTTCTCTCTCTTTTTTTTTTTTTTTTTTGAGGGCAGTGTCACTGACCCTCATATGTGGGACCGAACCGGGGCCACTGGCTTCCCAAGCCAGCGCTTCACCACTGCGCCACTCGGCCGGCCCTTAGAATTTCTCTCTCAACTATCTAGCACCTAGTATATTGTCCTCTATATCCTGCTATGTTGGGTTCCTGAGAAGAACCACCCAGGGGACTGTCAAGCAAAATTCTACCCCTCTATGACCAGTATTCAAACCCTGTGAGCCTGGCTGTACAGCACAAAAGTCTTGAAGATTTCTCACTTTTCTATGACCCTCCTCTCTGAGGAGAGGGCCTGCCATAGGTCCGAAGCTGGTATGCTTTTGTCCCTTTCTCCAGGGACTCATTTAAGCTTTTAGGGCTGAGGATGACTCCCATTGAAAAGAGTTCCAGAATCCAGGTTTACCAAAGAGAAAGACAAAGAGGAAAGTAAGATGCCTTTCCTCACTTCACTGAAGGATAATCCTCCATTCCTGGGGTGGGCAGGGGGATGCCTCATTGTGTGTATACATGTGGGGTTGCCATTCTGTCCTTTTTTTTGAGTACATATCAGAGCCAGGCCCAAACTAGACAAAGAACTGTGTGTATGGGCAGGGAGAGGACAGCACATACTATTAACAATACTCGTGAATTCACTAAGTCAGTTATTCGGCGAGCAATTAGGTGACAATCACTAGGCTGCTTCTTGATTATAAAAGAATATCTAACACACAACCCCTGACCTTGTAAAGTTTATAGTCTAAATCAGAATTGTTCTTACTACAGCAGAAAACAGAAAATTAGACTTGCTAAGTCCAATCACAATACTATGCACATTTTGGGGGAGGAGTCCATGGCATTGAATCTGAACTGGAGCCAAACAAACCCACCAGCTGCTCACTTCCCATGCCCAGGCTGTTGGTCCAAACCCCAATACAACCTGGGAATCGCTGCCCGCTATGGAGAGCAGTAATGCTGAACCAGGATGTCTTGGTTTACAGCTGGCGCTTGGTGGTTGAGAGAAATCATGGATTTTGGCTCTTGTGGTATTTGTTCTCTGGAGCACATATGATAAGTTATGACAATCAACTGAATCCTTATGACAGACATAAATAGTAGTAAGAGATATATATTTTTGTTCATATAATTTTCTCTCATTTTCATCACTAGGCCTCTTTTGGTTTGGGACTTATGATGGCTTGCTGTTGGACTCAGATCATGTTTCATTAAGGGTTTGCTCTGGGAATCAGGGCTCCTCTTCACCCCACTAGGAAAATGAAACCCTTCTCACAGGAAGCATGGGTCTAGAAAAATGTATTCTGCAAATGTGATCGACCATGTCCCAGGCAAAACGTCTTCTGGGTATGTGTGAGCGGACTGCTGCCTGGCCGTAGGTCCCTTTTGTTGGGCTCCCCTGTTTCACTTGGTCTGGGAAGGTCTCTGGGGAGGATGTGGGAATTTGTAAAACAAGAGGCCAGCCTTGGTCACACCAAGAGTGATATTCTGTGTGTAATTGTGGAATCACCACATATCCGAGGTGAAAGGAAACAGAGGGATTGCCTGAGTTAAGGCCTCTCACTTTCCCAGTGCTGACATTAGCTTAATAGCAGAGGGGACTCTAGGAGCCAGGACTTTGGATTATTAATCACAGCATTCCTTCTGCCCAGCCATAGACCATGGGGTGATGTCCTACTTTGCTCTCATTTGGACCCAGATTAATGCTGACTATTAAAGGATTAAGGGAATAAGTGATAGCCATAATGCTTTCTATAATGAGACCAATAACACTTGAGTCAGAGAGAAACTGAGATTTTGCAAATGAAGAAATGATTGACCAGGGCCGGCCGAGTGGTGCGGTTGTTAAGCGCTGGCTTGGGAAGTCAGCGGCCCCGGTTCGGGTCCCACATATGAGGACCAGTGACACTGCCCTCAAAAAAAAAAAAAAAAAAAAGAAATGATTGACCATTTTGATGGATAATTAAATAAGCCTCTTGTCTATGTAATATATTCCCTGATGGCAAATGAATTTATGCTGGAGCTTAGTTCCTGGAGGCCAGCTGTGGGGCTACCCAATCTGTAAAATCATCAACTCCCTAACCACCCTCTATGGAGCAAGCTTGGGATGGACTTGCTCTACTCTTCTTAATTTCCTGTAAGGCCCAAGGTGGGATCTACTTGGAGTATCAACAAAAGGAGGTTTCTGATAAAAATAGAACAGGTTAAATACTCAAAAGCCCTTCACAAAAGCTGTCTTCTCTGCATTCCCTGATAAATTTGGGTTTTCTATACTGCCCTAAGCCACTACCCAGAATGATTAGAGACTGGGATACTTCCCCTCCTTCCCTTCCTTCCTTCCTTTCTTCTTTCTTTTCTTTCTGTCTTCTTATGGCCTCTCGGGCCATTGAGAACAGGTCATATGACTGTCTCCACTCCATGTTCTCTGGGTCCTGATAACACAGCTTGTCTGGGGTTTGATCACAACAGCTCTGGGTCCTGTGCTGGGCTCTTCCTTTAGTTGGGCTGAATCTGATCAGAGCCCCCCAGGCCAGTTGAGTGGCTGACATCTTTGTCTCCCCCTGTGTTTGTTTCTTTGTTTCTTTGATTATGAACACTTTCAGGTGGCCTGCTCTCTGCAGATCATGGCCACCCTGCCTGCCTCTTTCACTAACATTCCTGGCTTAGCTCCTGAAGGCATCTGAGTGACTCAGATCTTTCTATGTGGGGGTGGGGGGGACTGTCAGGTAAGGCAATGAGCTCCCTGCTACTGAACCACCATCTGCCCAGATCTAATGGGAGCTCTTCCTAATTGGGCAACACATTGGATTCAAAGGCCTCTAAATGATCCAGTCTCTTAACTTGTAATAGTTATTCAGGAACTGACTGGGGTCAAATCCTGGTTCTACCACTTACTAACTGTGTGAGCTTGAGCAAGTTAACATAAATGCTTTGACCCAGCTTCTGTATTCATAAGTAAGGGTAAGAATCATCTCTACCTTAGGAGGTTGTTAGGGGGATTCAATGAGATATTGCATGTGAAGCATGTACACCAGTATGTGGCGTATAACACGCTCTCAGTAAAGTTATTTATATCTGCCCTTGCCTTTCTCTTCTTAATTTGCTGAGCAGGGACTGGCTCATTATCAGTACGGCTTTTATGGAGTGATTTCAGGGTTCGTGAAACACAGAGTGATTTGAATGCCGTACTGAGGATGGATATTAAAGTAGAGGTTTCTTCCCAGCCTTAATGTCTGGTCTCCCCTAACCTCATTTCCCTCCAGGCTTCCTATGGCTCTTCTCTGAGAGAGGAGTGTGCCACCATCAACGCGTTTTCCTGAAAGAACATTTCCAGGGGGAACATGGGAGAGAGGAGTCCTGTTACTTTCCTTGGGCTGCCATAACGAATTGCCACAACCAGGTGGTTTAAAAACAACAGAAATGTATTCCCTCACAGTTCTGAAGGCTCGAAATTCAAAATCAAAGTGTTGGAGGGGCCATGCTCTCCCTGCAGGCTCTAGGGGGGAATCCTTCCTTGCGTCTTCCTAGCTTCTGATGGTTGCTGGTAATCCTTGGTGCACCTTGACGCAAAAGTATTGGTTATTCTTTTTGTTTGTTTGTTTTTGTGGGGTTTTTTTGTTTTGATTCTCATCTGTTTGTGGACTATAATGAAAATTGGGGTCTTGCAGATTGGTTTAGATTGGAATAATTGCGTGCATCTATCTCAATGCCAACTGTGCATTTGCCCATTAGAAAATGGGCAAGAAAAAAATTGTAGGGTTTCTATTCTACAGAATTAGAATAGAGTGGCTGCAAAACTGATTTGCTGCTTTGGGGACTGCTGCCTTTTGAACAGGAGTGGTGGGTTTTCCCAACTTACCTTTCAGCCTGATTCATTCCTTGTCTAGCTGCATGGTATTACCTGACCACTGAGGATTGCTCCATGTCTCCCTCTCTTTGTTTCTCACATTTTCTTTCTTTCCTATTCCAGTAAGGTATTCATTTTATCCCAGGCACTCGGGTTTAGAGAGCTTGGCAACCTCTTTTTAATCTACTTAGGGGGTGCATATTCACCAGAAGCAGTATTGGCCAGGTGTTCAGAATCTGATGAAACAAGGTATGGGCTACCTGGCATTGTCCAACTGGCACAGTGAGGATGGCTTCTACTCTGTCCAACTTATCCATTCAGGGATTCTGAAGGACAGCTCACCATCACCAAATGCAGAAAGATGGGTCAATGAGAAATGGCTGTCAGCTGTAAGGGTTGAGAGCCGTGAGTGTGGTGGGAGAAATACTGCATTGGTGAAGGCAAATTCACTATTTCTTTCTACACCAGGACTCAATTTCCTGTCCCTTTATCATGCTGGACATTAAGCAGGACATTAAAGTTTCAGTCCACCAGATTCTTCTTCTGTTTTTTTTTTTTTCCTCCCTTAATCTCATTCTTCTTTTCATAATGGCTGGTTTTTAAACAGTAAGCCTTATCTGGCTCCACCTATATATACGAGTGAAATGCTGTATATGTCTGAGTGTTTCCCTTGAACCCTATCTTTCCTCATTAATACCCTGCCTGTTTGTGATGCTGTTCTTCTTGACAGTCTCTTAGAGTTGGGTGGACTTATCTTTGGCCTTAACCTCTTGGCATCAATTGAAGATGGTCTTCATATAATCCTTTCTAAATGTTTATGGCCTAAGCAATCAGAAGTTAAGAAGATACAAGTTTAGACAATTATGTTTGTGAACTCACCCTAGAAAAAGTGCTATATACCTCACTGCTGAATATCACTACTATGGTCACCTTTGAACTACTCCCCTTAGGACCAGCACCTAGTCCATCCTTCAAAGCAATTTTGGAACTCTTTTTCTGGAATGACCATTCAGAGCTGCTGTTGTATTACCATTAATGTCCTGAATGTCATCCAAATGTCTTCCTTTCAATATTTCTTTTATCTTCGGGTAAAGAAAGAAGTCATTGGAGGCCAGATCAGGTGAGTAGGAAGGGTGTTCCAATACAGTTATTTGTTTACTGGCTAAAAACCTTCTCACAGACAGTGCCATGTGAGCTGGTGCATTGTTGTGATGCAAGGGTCATCAATTATTGGCGAAAAGTTCAGGTCTTCTAACTTTTTCATGCAGCCTTTTCAGCACTTCCAAATAGTAAACTTGGTTAACTGTTTGTCCAGTTGGTACAAATTCATAGTGAATATCCCTGTGATATCAAAAAAGGATAGCAACATTGTTGCAACATGTTCTCAAACTTAATTGTCAGACTGCATATAATTTCTCATCTCCATGGTCAGCCTTTCAGCTGTGATGGGAAATCCCATGGTATTAATTCTTCAATTCCCAAGAAGGTGGTTATTCATTCTCCATGATTCACTCAGTAAGACTGAATGGAGCCTATGGGCTACATAGTCCAGGAAGCATCTGTGTTGCAAAGTCTGGGTCAGAACAGAAGCTAATCTTTCCACTTCCATGTTAACCAGCTCTCTTGGTAGAGTTTGTCCAGAATGGAAGCTACTGTTGCTGCTGTAACTATGGTACCATCTTAGATGCCACCATGGCACATAAGGAAGCCCCATGTCAGCCTGCCAGCATCTTCTCATGGGTTCCAGATAACAAACAAGCTATAATGTGAAAACCTTTTCTTCCCTTTTACACCCCACTATTTTCTCTGGTCTTTGATCATTCATTGTTTAGACTTCATGAAAGTCTCATTTTGATTCCTTGCTTGACTCTAAAAAGTTCTATTGTATCTGGGTTGAAAATACAGTCAATACTGGCTAGAGAAAATGGGGCTGAATATATTTTATTATCAACCACACTTTGGGGAACCATCAAAAAGAAGATCTCTCTGTCCTTCCCCCTGACATATTGGGGTTTAGAGTACAGTATATTCTAAAAACCAGTTCATGATAGCACCCAACATGTAGGCAAAAGACAGGAACTATAGGAGGTACACAATTAAAAGGAGGAGAGGGCCGGCCAAGTGGCTTGTTGTTAAGGGCTTGGGAGCATAAGATCTGAGCAGCAGGGCTGCCTGTTCAGATCCCACATGGGCCAGTGATGCCGCACCTTCCACAGATGGTGAACAAAACAGCTCGACCTGGAGCTGGGCTGCCATGAGTCACTGGCCACTGTGTAGGCTGCAGTGGGCTGCTGTAAGCTACCATGAATGGCTGGCAGCCAGCGTGAGCAGCTGGCAGCAAGCAAGAGCAATCATGAGCCACTGTGAGCTGCCGTCCAATGGCCAGCAACCGATCTATCTCAGCCGGGAAGAGCGCAGTGATCACAACAGCAACATGGGCCAGTGAAGCGACGTCCTCCACAACTAGACTGAAGAACAAAAGGACAGCAACTTGTCTGTTCCCCTTCCCCGGTTCCCCAATGCTGTTCCCTCCCCCAATTCCCCAATAAAATCTTTCAAAAATAATAAAAAATAAACAATAAATAAATAAAAGGAGTAGAAACGGGACTTTACAAAACGTGTAAGTTCGCAAAACCCTCTGTAATAAGCCTTACAACTCTTCAATTCCCTAAGACTTTGAAGACATTCTAACTCTTCTAGCTTGATAACCTTTTGGTACTCCTGATTGTTTGGATCCCTCTCACCTGGGGTGGGAGTCCAATGCCTAATACTGATTGATTATTTTACAAGCTGTGTGACAATTCTACCAATGTCGCTTCATGGTTTTCCTTGAGTACTATCTGGGCACATTGAGATTAGGGGACCAGGCACTTCTGCCACAACTCTGTACCCTTTCCCATATCCAGCCTTTCTCTCCTGCTTCCCAGTTGGGGTAAATATACTGGGCTGGCCTGTATGTCAGTAGAAATACTGCTCTCACCAGAAATGTACATGTATGTGTGTACACACTTCCAGGGGCATATGTATGCAAACAACCATAATCACCAATGAATGATCTCAGCTGGATATTGTTCTCACATTTTTTTAGATTTTTTTATTAGGGAATTGGGGAAGGGGAACAGACTAGTTGCTGTCCTTTTGTTCTTCAGTCTAGTTGTGGAGGACAATTCTTCACAGGCCCATGTTGGTATTAGCATTGCGCTCTTCTCAGCTGAGGCAGCTCTTCTCGGTCGCTGGCCTCTGGATGGCCGCTCACAGTGGCTCTTGGCAGCTCACGCTGGCTGCCGGCCACTCACTGTAGCCTATGGCAGCCCACTGCAGCAGGGGCTGCAGCCTACACCATCGCCGGGGCTCACACAGCCCAGCTCCAGGTGGAGCTGTTGTTCACCATCTTAGCTGTAGAGGGCAGTGTCACTGGGATCCAAACCCGGGCTGCTGGCATCCCAAGCCAGCTCTTAACCAACGCGCCATTCGGCAGGCCCTTGTTCTCACTTTTGAATGAACAGAATTATAATCCCATGCCTTCATTTCTGCTTTCTCTGGCTGGAAACCAGCTGATGCCTGTGCTGGTGGAATCCCCTGTGCTTGAATAAAGAGGAAGGCAGAAGGCATTTCAATGTCCTCACCTCAACTCCATGAATAATTCCCAATCTTTCTAGCCCTCCAGCTGCACATTGGCTGGCTATCTCTAATTGCCTGCTGCACTGTATCTGTACTCTGCCTATCTTGTATTATGGTCAATTTTGAGGTCGCCTTGAGCAAATTATGAATTAAGAGGGCTTGGTGGAGTCTGTATATAAAATTTTTAAAATTAGAAAGCTACAATTTGGGGGATTGTAAGGAGTATTTGTATTTTAGAGTGGAAAAATGAATGTAACCATAGGTCCACAATACCCTCCCTCATTTGTTTCAGCAAGAACACATTTTGTAAGCCTAAATATTTCAGAGAGTAGGTGGGTAACTACCCCCTATCCTAGAATTTTTACCTCTTAAGCCAGGGAAGTGTCACCATGCTGATGCTTTGAACTAATAATAAAAATTCTGTTTAGTAATTTAACTTGGATATATCTTTAAATAATTCCTTTGGTCAAATATTTATTTACCCTATCTCCAATACCTAAAAAGGTGCTGTTCATTCTTTGGTGAAATGTAGGTATTTTTGTTTAAGCAGCTTCTCACAGGAGGCCAAGCTTTTACAGTAGGGATAGACATATCTTCTGACTTTATTTAATGAAGGAAGAAAGACCATGGTAGGAGGTGGTAAGGGAGTCCCCCAACCTGACCTAGGTCTGGTGTTGTTTAAGATGGAATAAGCCACAGTTTGTCAAATATACTGTGGACTATTGTTTCTGTGCTCAGATCTAAGACTTGGGGTGTGGGGTGTGGCTGTGATTCCTGTGGGGAGCCATGGAGTTTCCTGGGAAGGAAATGGACATTCCTACAGAATGAATTATCATTTTTGCTTTACGTATACAACTATTTCCTTGGAAAAACACTTCCTGTAGCACATTCAGGGAAAATCAGATTCCTCAAGGAGAGTTAAGCACTCCGGAGCCATCCCAGGGCAGCCACAATGAAGACAGGCCAGGCCGTAATCATCTGGCAATTTATCTCATGAGCTAAAGTCTCATTCCTGCCATATGTTCAGCATCGACTGCAGAAAAATATATCCATTCTATAGTGAAACAAATATGATCTTTCTCAGCTACAATTTGTTTAACACAAAAAGTTTTGAATGTGTGTCATAACACAAACCAAAGCTTTTTTCCAGTAAGCTTTCCATGTGTATAGCAGGACTTCGAACAGTGTAAAGCTGTGAGAGTAACTCTTATAGGTGCCCCCTATTTTTTTTTCCTCAAAAGTACCTCCATCATCATTAAGACAGAGAAAATTGCTTAGTGAGGCCATAGTCTAGTCAGCACCCTCTGGAAATATCTGATTATCCCTGCACAAGAAATGGAATCAAAATGTTAACACACCTAAATTTTATGAAAGATATACATCCCTTACTATCTATAATCTCAGCCATGTCCTATTAGCAGAGATTTGTGTATGTGTTTCATATCCCATGAAACCAGGGAACGCCATTTCATCTATTCCTCTGCCTTCAAGTGAGAGGCTGAATGAGTAAGACAGGAAGAAAGTGGGTGGGTGGGTTAGACATAAGAAACACAGAGAGATCACTGATATACCAGCTGCATTGATATTGAAATATTTGAGCAGCGATAATCACCAACCATTTCTACAGATAACTGAGTCAGCTGCTCCAGCATAATATAGAGCTGGCTTTCATTCATCTTGCTCTTTTCCACAGCACCTAACACAATGTATTGTGTGTTATTTAAACAGCTGCTCAATAACTGTTGAATGTTGAATGAAGTCCCCTAGGAACAAAAGAGGCTATTTGGTGGTGGGTAGGGTGGTGCTGGGAGGAATGTATTGGTGAGTAGGCAGGCGTACTTTGAAGGAGGAGGATCAGTAGATTGACAGTTTAGTTCCTTTCTTCTCCTTCCATGCATGCAGTGATTGGGTGTTCAAATTATTTCAGCAGCAAGTCCTTTTACCCTTTCATTCAAACTGTCACAGGGGATAAATTCTCTGATGCTCCTTTATCCCATCTCCACAGGAGGAGCTCTTAGGTTAGGGTAGAAAATCCAAGAAGGAACCCAACAAAACTTGGAAAGGTGGAGCCTGAATACCTCAGGGATTAGGAGATGCTCTGACCATCCAATTTCTTTTCATGGTTACGGTCCTCTAACCAAGTACGCCCCATGAGAGGACAGGCATGCAGAGGAGCTTGGGTACAGGGGAGGGAGGGAAGGAGAGAAGGAGAGGAGAGAGAGAGAGAGAGAGAGAGAGAGAGAGAGAGAGAGAGAGAGAGAGAGAGAGAGAGAGAGAGAAGGAGGAGGAGAGACTGACATAATGGACACACCTGAGAAAGCATTTAACAGGAGAAACGCACCCAGAGCAGTTTCCTCAAGCACGACTGGGTTATAGGCTGATGTTATTTTAAGGCATCTCTTAGTGGTCCCACTTAAAAACCATCTTCCTTCTTCATTCTCTCTTTCCCTGAGGTGCCTTCACTTCTACATCTACACTTCCCATAGCTGCTCCTAACCATGTTCACAATAGAATTCAGAAGGCCAGTTTAATTAGTCCTTTCTCACACCCCCTTACTTCCACCCCTGCTCTTTGGACAGCATTTTATCCCGCATGGCACTGCAGACTTGGAGGTACTACAGAGAAGAAACTGAATCCTTATTCAATTCTTGTTGAAGTAATGAATAAATGGCCTAGAAATCATTTAGCACCTACTGGACTCCCATCCTATTTAACCCCACCTCACCCATCTCACCTTACTTCTCCCAGCTTTCCTGCTCAGGCTTGATATTGCAGTCATCAATTCTGTCCTCACCAACACCCAAATCAGCCCTCAAGTAGCTCTTCCCCTCTTCAATGCCATTTTCCTCCCTGCCAAAACACTAATTTACACCGTACTCAATATTCCTTTACTTTTTGAAACTTTCCAGGTCTGTCTGCCCTCGAAGAAGGTTATCTTCTCCCGTGCACTTGTACTTGCCAACACTTGATCTGTACTTAATGACCCACACTTATTATTACCTGTTTAATGCTTTTAATTGCCTTGGCCTTTTTAACCCAGTCGGAAGCTCCCTGGGGAGAAGAGGGTAAAGCCTGAGTTCACATCTAAAGTACACAATACCTAGCATCCCCCAATCCCCTGACAGATGAGAATAAATCCACCTGAAACAGCTTGCTTGTTTTCCTGCTCAGAAGATGGATCAACAGGCTCATGGAGCTAAATGCCAATTTGGACAACCTTGGGTACAACCCAGGTGTGAGGCCATTGATTGGCTCACAAGGGTGGCCTTCTGAGATGAACTGGGTGACTGGGTCACTCCTGAACACCACCTCTTACCCCCACCCCAGCCTGTCCAGATAGCCCTGTCACAGACACTGGGACAGCCACATGAGAGAAGAGTCATAACCTGGGGCCAATGAATTTAGGAAAAATGGACCAGCAAAAAACAACTGACAGGGTGTGGGGATCAGATACCTTTCTAACAGGAGAGGAAACATTAAAAATTAGTACAGATATTTGCAAAAACGTTTGGCAATATCTATTACATTTAAAATATGGATCGACTTTCACCTCCTATTTCATGTCTCAGTGTCTTTCTAGAGATAAACTCAACATGAGTACACAGTGGGCACCAGCCAGGGACCTTACTGCAAACCCCTTTATATAAAACAAACTAAAAGCCATCAATAGTGTCAATGCTAAATAAATAATGGAATATCTATATGAGAGAGTGCAATGTAGTTTTCTTTCTTTCTTTTTTTTTTTTTTTTTTTGAGGGCAGTGTCACTGGCCCTCATATGTGGGATCCGAACCAGGGCTGCTGGCTTCCAAGGCCAGCGCTTAACCACCATGCCACTCGGTCGGCCCTCTTCTTTCTTTTTAATGAGCTAAAGCTTAATAAAGACATGGAGAAACTCTGACAAGTTAAATGGGGGGAAAAAAACAACAACCCAACTAACCTTCAGAGCAATGATGTAGTCTGATATAATTTATTTAAAAATACAAAACCAGCCCTAAATCCGCCCCCCCCACAATGTTCTCTGTATACATTTCCATAAATGTAAATGTAATTAATGTTAATGTTCAAACAATAACAGTACTTAACATCTGGACAGAGTTATGGAAGAAGCGGAATCATGGAGAATTTATCTGTAGCATCTTAATTCCTTAGAAGCAAAGCATCTTCACAAATCACCTGTGTTAATTAAAAATAAATTAAGCTGTCAGAAGAAATCACCTGAGATAATGCCTGAGACTGGAAAGTGGGCTGAGATGAAGAGATTCACGCTTGTGGCTTTCTGTTTCATAGTCACAGCTCCGGTTGGAGTGGACAGAGTGCAGAGGTGGGGTGGGTGGGTTTAATCAAATGTCGTGGGTGGGATGTCATTGCTGACCCTCTGTCTGGGGAAAGAAGCTCAAGTCAGTTTTTCCTGGAGAAGGCTCAACCTCAGGAGCAGAAGCGGGAATCTTAGGAAGACAGGAGGCATGTTAGTTACAATAGAGTACAGGAGGCCCACATCACCCCTAGGCAGTTCAAGTTTAAACAGGCAGTAGAATTGAAGTTCATGAGTTTAGGCCAGTGGCTGTCCAGAGTGAGCATGCGCAGAATCCCCTGGGGGTTTAGTTTCACCTGCAAAATCCTGGGCTCCCTTTGTAGGGGTGGTTCTATAATAGTTCACAAGGGCTAGTGTGTGGCCTGGGAGCCTGCATTTTAAAAAGTGCCCCAGGGGATCCTGACATGGGTGAAATGCCTTCCGCACTCCGAGAGTGTGTGGGAGTAGGGCAAGGACAGCCACCTACCTGTCCCCTCTGCAGCAGACCACCCCTTCATGGTCAGCACGGTCAGCTCATGAAAAGCCTTATTTTGTAGTCCCTTCCTGCCAACTTCTCCCTTTCCCACTCCCAGTTTTCTATTTTCCAAATGTTCAAACAGCCATAAGAATTAAATACAGAAACCCAAGGTAGGAACCAAATATAAAGGAGGCAGTATGGAGGACACAAAATTGGGAAGGAGAGGTAGAGAGAAAACTAGGGGGCAAAGAATAAAGACAAGTCCATTTAATTGGATCATTGGCTTGAAATGGGACATTTTGGGTAAAATGTAGGTGCATGGGCCTCAGGCACTTATAAGCTAGAGTTTAAAGTTCCACGATTATGCAGCCAGAAGAAAAGCTATTGGCTAAAACTTGTACATTGAAAAGAAAAGTTACCCATTCCAAGGCTCTGGTAGAAATATGTGTTGGGCAGACTCAGCGTCCCAGGACATTTGCTTGAAGAGAGTTCGGTCTAGTCCTGAGGCGGACAGACAGAGAAGTTACACAGTAATAATGACCAATATTTACTGAGTACTTACTATATGCCGAACAGTGTTCCCAGCATTTACTCTAATTCTCACAATAACCCATGGCTGGGTATGACGATTTAATCCCCACTTTTACAGATGTGTGAAGTAAGAAACAGAGTATTAGACAACATTCCCCAAATCACACAGTTGAGGCAGGATTGAAATCCAGATAGCCTGACTCCAGAGCTTATGCCTTAATGATTAAACTAGTATGTTTTAACTAAATATATAAGAGCCAGCAGTAGTCCTTATAAGGACCAGAGAAATCAGAGAGATGAAGATCAGATGTGGTAAGGCAAGGAGCTATAGAACAGATAATGTCTCAATTGGGTTTTGAAGAATGAATAGGAGTTTTCTGAGATGAAACAAGGAGTTTTGTGAGGCTGTTCATCGTATGCTCTGGAAGTGATAAGTTACAAATGCCCAGAGACTGTATTGAAGGAACCACAAGAGAGCTGCACAGAGCCTGTGGAAAAGGACAGGAGATGGGAGCTAGGATGGTTGAGGGTGGGGAGAGAAATGGCAGGAGCAGGGCATGGAGGATCTATGCACTAGATAATAAGTGGTTGGGAGGTGGGCTTAGGCAATGCGAACCTGTGAAAGGTTTTAAGTAGGGGAGTGAATAATCAGATTTGCTTTTAAAATTTGCTTAATAAAGTGGAGAAATGGTTAGCTCAGGCAAAGACCAGATGCCAGGAGCTGGTATTTGGAGTTTATATCAATGCAGGCCAGGGTAAGTGGATCTCTGGGGAATGAGAGAAACCAAATATCAGTCCTTTCTCATTTTCTAATTCTTCTTGAATTATCCAGTTTTATGCTTCAAGTGTTCCCTTCACTTAGTCATTGTATCCACAGCATGTGAGATGACCTGTAGGCATTCCGGAAGTATAAGAATCCACTCATCAGAGAGAACTCATTTGAAGGCTTGCTGCTTTCATCTTTAGCGAAACTTAATGCCCCTGTGGGAGCAGGGGGCAAACTCTTTACATTTTGCAATGCAGGTAATCAATAAATAGTCATGTATCCTGAGCTCTTGAACTCCATTCACTCCAGCAGGGGCAGATAGGAAATCGGAATGTCTTCAGTGGGGGAACGAAGTGCACTGCCTTGAGGACAGGAAGAGGGTTTTTTTCCCTACAGCTGCTGTGCATGTGAACCACTGAGCTTCAGGGTTGTGAAGTAACCACCCCCTGCATTTGTCTAATCAAGGTTTTGTAATTTGTAGAGAGAATTCACATGCATGATCTCATCTGAGTTGAGTGGAAACTGCCATTCACACCTCTGTAACTGGGACCAAAATACCATGTGACTTCACTCAGCAGCTGGGTGGGAGGTGTGAGGAGCTCAACTGCACAGTGGGTGCAAGAGTGGGGAGTGGGGGGGCCCTGGAACTGTCCCAATGTTCTGGGGGGAGGGGGGCAACTATCACTGGTGGGTGGGAAAGAAGATGAGCAAAGCCTGGGAAACTTCAAATGGAAAACTCATGGGAAATTGTACGCCAGTCATTGGGTGCATCTCCGTAAGCCACATCTAATTGTGATGGAGAGGCGGGGACGGCACTCCAGGTCCTGGAGTTCTCCTGGGCAGGAGGTTCATTCTGCTTCCATAAGGAGTTCCAGTGCTTAACAAATTCACAGTACTTTTTAAAATCTGATCTGATTCACCCTGCTGTTATCATTCCAGTGTGATTTCTTCTTCAAGATAACATCCTTTAAACGAGAAAAGGCTGAGTTAAGCTCTCCGCAACCCATCTTCTAAATAAATGTTCATATCTGAGACCTCGAAGTGATGTGCTACAGCTAGGAGCTGGAGATGACCGTGAACAAAACGAGAGAGGACAAGAGCCCCTTGAGATCAGGGAGGGCCCATCATCACCTTGGTATCCCTCACACAGTCTGGTACCCAGCACACAGTTATGTTATATGGAAAATGGATGGAGAGAGAGAGAAAGAGAGAGAGAGAGAGAGAGAGAGAGAGAGAGAGAGAGAAGTGAATCAAGGGTAAGAGAATACAGATACAATGTATTATATATTTAAGGTCATAATACCTTTCTTTCCACAAGTTCCCACTCTTTAAATGGATTATTTTATTCATCTCCCCTCATTTAGGTTCCCCAAATACAATCCATACAATGAGGGAAAACAAGAAAACAACAAACCCGATATAACACAGTCCCATTTCTGAACACCCAAACCAGTACTAGGAACCCACACAAAGGTAAACTGCACAAACATTCTTCGGCCTTTAGAAACTGAGTGCCAATCTCCAGTCTGCCACGTGTCTTCTAGTGTGCAGGGTGTATTTCTGTTAATAGGAACCTTCCCATATCTCACAGTGAAGAGGACTTGGGAACAATTTATTCCCACTGACTCGAGGGTGGAATCAAAACGAAAGGGCAATCTTCTCAGGGCAAGTTGGAACAGGATTGAGAGAACATGGGGGCATATCCTTGAGGAAGTGGCCCCTGCATAGGTCAAGGTGTCACTACAAAATCATTGTGACTTCTTGTCTCAATTCTGGTTTAAAATTCTTGGAACACTGTCCAACGAACATCAGCAAGGCTTAAAACGTCTAGGGATTATTATTTTGCAAAGGGCCCTCAAAAGCTGACACAAATTACTTTGAATTTCTTTACTGGTGAGATGTCTTCATCCTTTTGGGTGAGATTTGATGCTGGGGGAGGTGGGGAATGTGTCATTCGGAACCAAAGTTGGTAAATAACATGAATGACTGAGCTATGAGTGGCACTTTTGAAAAAACAACAACAGTGTGTGTGTGTGTGTGTGTGTGTGTGTGTGTGCGCATACACACTCATTTTATACTCTAGTGAAACATTTGGAAAATGGATTGCAGCACAGCATCCAAATGTATGTAAAACTTCCCAAGTGCTATTGAAGGGTGACACTCATTTGGAAGAATGCACCGTTAAAAGCAAAATTAGTCTCATGATCCAGGTATAAGCAAATAGCACGTGGGTGACCATAGTGCAATTATTTCACGCACTTAAAGCAGCATGGATATCTAGCAGTTTTCAAAAATTGACAGCCAGGCTTCTTTTGAGTATGACCCAGTCATTCTTCTTTCCTTGATACCATCATGTCTGCCAGAATAAGCCTCCTATCACTGACTCTTTCTTTTCCATGTGTTCTAAATATATATATTTTATGAAAGCCCTAAAGAAAATATTAAAGATTTATGAGATGAGCCACAAGTATAATTTCTTCAGCAGCCTTTTCTCCTTGCCCTCATTGTGTCTCATTTTCTTTTCTCTGAGGAGTATCAGAAGAGGTGAAATTATTATTATATTAAATAATAATTCCTGACTTTCAGTTCTCGCTTTATGACCATCTTGGATATAGAACTGTGTTTACTCAGGGAAAATGGGTCACAGATTGCTAAACTAGCTCCTTACCATGCAGTGGTTAAGAGCTGTTTGTTTTTCAAATACCTTAATTGTATGGTCTACCAGAAAAGAGCAGCGCTAGAAATTATACCTCTGGACTAAATGCAACCAGATGGACAAAAACAACAAGGCATTTGAAAAAGATAAATGCCCCACAATCCCCCTGTGGTTGGTTTTATCGCCAGTTAATTTTATAATGGCTTCTCCTGGAGCAAGGGGATATTCTCCAGGGCTAGGAGTGGTCCCTCAGCAAAACCCAGGCAGCCTTCAGAGGAAGGGGTCCTCTGTGCTGCCCATTTGGGTAGAATCTGAGTAAATGGTTTGGTTTGGGGGCTGGGGTAATGGGTGGGGTTGATGGGAGGGTGGAATTCTAAGTCGAAGAGCATCAACATATCCCTCGTTGTTTTATATCTCTCACTGATATTAATTTTGCCGTGCTTTTCTCTTGATATAAAGCAAGAGTTTTAGTTTGGAGTTGGTGATGATTGCTGAGGATATGGGAAGCATGGCATAAAATGATCTGGTTGGTTATCTGCAGGTGAAGGTTCCAGAAGCCAGAGTGGTTATGGGAAGAATATTCCATGTTGGGTGAGGGTCATACTCATCTCTGGATCTTGGTTCCTCTTCCCAGGACCATAGTGCCGAGGCTATAAACCAGCCCTTTGTGGGTACACTTAAAATCCTGGCAACCAGGCTCCTGGACTGTTTTCAGGCCATAAGTAATTATATATCATTTCTTGTAGTATATAATAAACATATTGGATTCATGGTTGGACAGTGATGGCGATGTGGGGAGAAAGTCTAGAAAGAAATGTAAATTGAAGACCTCATGGACCCTCTTCTCATGAAACAGCTGTGATTTTCTGGGAATGGTTGAAAGATCTCATCGTTTTGGAAAAGCGTTCTTCTCATCCACCCAATCTCCAACTCTGCCACCATTGCCACCAACAGAAGTCCTTGAAAATGGAGGACAAGGAATTTAAGGTGCTTTAAGTGTCTGTATTATAAAAGAGAACAGAAGAGTTGAAGGAGAGAGGCCTGTGATCTTTTGAAGCTTTAGTGGGCTGCTGATAGAGTTAAAATAAAATGGTCAAATAGTGGGTTGTCAGAAAAGTCATGACACACTTTTGCAACAAAAAACACAGAAAGATATGTCATGGCTTTTACAACAACTCAATAGTTAACATTTATTTCTCTTTCCTCTCAAAGAGTTTCAGCTGTAGCCTTTTGGTCCCTATGCCTACATAATTTAATAGTCACAGGTTTCCAGTAATTACTTCATGTAAACGCCTCCTCATTCCCTTCATAAAATCTTTTCCTTTCCCTTAAATCTCCCTTAAAAACCTTGTTCATGAGTTCTGCATCAGAAAACATCAAATTATATACTTTAAGTATCTTGTTTACTGTATGTCAATTAAATATTAATAAAGCTGTTAAAAATAACCTCTGACTTTTTGTTGGTTTTATATTGGGCCACAGTTTTTTAAAACAAAACTTTTAATATTACATAAAAATTGCATATAATGAAATGCACAGCTCTTCATTATAAAATTTGATGAGTTTTGATAAATGTATACATCCACATCATTCTCATTCCAATTAATATTCAGAACACTTCAATCACTTAAAAAATTTCCCTCATGCCCCTTCCAATGAAACCCCACACCTCATTAGAAAACACTTCTGAGTTTTATTACCATGTATGTTCATTTTGCTTGTTTTTAAACTTCAGAAAATTTATTATTAATTATATGATATCTTCTGTTCTCAGCCTGTTCTCTCTGATTCAACTTAATATTTTTCAAATGTATTCATATTGCTGTAGTTATTATTTTTTATTGCTGCATAGTAACCACTGTATGACTATCCCAAAATTTTCTTATTCATTCTTCTGGTCATGGACATTTGGATCAATTCTAGTTTGTTTTTTGTTTTTGTTTTTTTTTTTGTTGTTTTTTTTTTTGAGGGCAGTGTCACTGGCCCTCATATGTGGGACCCGAACAGGGGCTGCTGGCTTCCCAAGCTTAACCACCGCGCCACTCGGCCGGCCCTAGTTTTTGGATGATGTAAACAAAGCTGATAAAAACATCTTCATGTAAGACTTTTTATAGATGTATGTTTTATTTTCTCTCAGGTGAATACATAAGAGTGAAATTGCTGGGTCACAGTGAAGATGTCTGTTAATTTGTTTTTACTGAGATATAATTTACAAACCATAGAATTCACCCTTTTAAAGTAAAAATTCATTTGTTTTTAGATTATTCACCTGGTTTTGTAATGATCACCACTGTCTAATTTTTTGGAAGAGTTTGAGAAATATTGGTGTTAATTCTTTAAACATTTGGTAAAATATACCAGTGAAGCAGTCTTGCTTTGGGCTCTTATTTGTAGGGAAGTTTTTAAATATTAATTAAATCTCTTTACTTGTTATGAGTCTATTCAGATTTTCCATTTCTTTTGAGTCAGTTTTCATAGTTTTTGTGTCTCTAGGAATTTGTCCATTTCATTAAAATTATTTAATTTGTTGGTGTAAAATTGTTCATCTTACTTCCTTATAATTGTTTTATTTCTTATAGGTTGACAGCAATGTAAACTCTTTTGTTCCTGATTTTAGTAATTTGAGTCTTTTTTCTTTTTCGCATGATTAGTCGACTAGTGGTATGTCAATTTCACTGATCTTTTCAAAGAAATATCTTTTTGCTTTTAATTTTCTTTTTGTTTTACACCCTCTATTTCATTTATTTCCACTCAAAAATTATTTTCTTCCCTCTGATTGCTTTGGGTTTAGTTTGCTCTACTTTTTCTAGTTTCATATGGTGGAAGATTCGGTTACTGTTTTAAGATATTTAAAATGTAAATGTATACAGATGTAACTTCTTTTTGAGCACCGTTTTCTTTGCATCCCATAAGTTTTAGTATATTGTGTTTTATTTTCATTCATCTTGAAGTATTTTCTAATTTTCTTTGTTTTTTCTCGTTGACCCATTGGTTATTTAGAGTTTATTGCTTAATTTTTGCATGTTTGTAAATTTTTCAAATTTCCTTTGGTTATTGATTTTTATTTTTATTCTGTTGTGGTTGGAGAACATACTTTGCATAAACATGTTTTGTATGTAAACTTGTTGAGACATACCTGATGGCCTAAGCCATGGTATATCCTGGAGAATGCTCCATATGCACTTAAGAATATTGCATATTCTGCTTTGCTAAAGCGTTCCATAGATATCTATTGGTTCTCATTGGCTTAGACTGTGGTTCAAGTCTTTTCTTTCCTTGTTGATTTTTTGTGTATGCTTTTCTATAGCCATTAATCAAAGTAAAGTATTTAACATTCCAGTTATTATTGTTGAATTGCGTATTACTTCCTTCAATTCTGTCAGCCTTTGCTGTATGTATTTGGGGACTTTGTTGTCAGGTGGACATATATTTATAATTGTTATATTCTCTTAATGGATTGGCCCCTTTTATCATTAAAAAAATGTCCTTATTTGCTTCTAGTAACATTTTTTACTTTAAAGTCTATTTTGTCTGATATTAGTCACTCAGCCACTTTTTAAGGTACTATTTTTTTTATTTTTTTATTTTTTATTTTAAGGGCAGTGTCACTGGCCCTCAGATGTGGGATCCGAACCCGGGCCGCTGGCATCCCAAGCCAGCTCTTAACCACTGTGCCACTAGGCCGGCCCTTTAAGGTACTATTTTTATGTTACACCTTTTTCTTTTTCTTTTTTCTTTTTATTATTAGTTTTAGGTGTACAAAACAATGCAATAGTTACACTTTTCACCCCTCACAAAGTGACCAATCAACCTACCCCTCCCCCGATATCATACATATCTATCACAATTCCATTGACTCCATTCCCCGCACTGTACTTCACATCTCGTTACCACATATATATCAAATCTTAGTTGACATACAATATTATTCAACAGCAGCTTCAGATGTACAGTGCAGTGGTCAAGCCTCTACACCATCCATGATGTGGTCTCCCTAACGAGACATGAGTCCATCTGACTCCTTAAAAGTATTTACAACATTATTGATTATACTCCCAAAACTGTCATTCATATCCCTGTGGCAATATTGTAGTTACCAATTTACGTTGTCTCATCCCTTCTTTTTCTCTCTCATCCCCACCCCCCTCCCATCTAGCAACCATCAGTTTTTCCTCTATGTGTCTGAGACTATTTCTGTTTACAATGTTCATTTATTCAGTTCTTTAGATTCCACATATAAGTGAGATCATATGGTATATTTCTTTCACCAACTGACTTATTTCACTTAGCATGATGTTCTCTAGGTCCATCCATATCGTGGCAAATGGTACGATTTCATTCTTCTTTATAGCAGAGTAATACTCCATTGTGTAAATGTACCACAGTTTCTTAATCCAGTCATCTACCGATAGGCATTTCGGTTGTTTCCAAGTCTTGGCTATTGTAAATAGCGATGCAATGAACATAAGGTGTATATATTTTTTCAAATTAGTGTTTTGGGTTTCTCTGGATAAATACCTAGGAGTGGAATTGCTGGGTCATTATGTAGTTCCATTTCCAGTTTTTTGAGATACCTCCATAATGAATTCCATAATGGCTGCACCAATCTGCAATCCCATCAACAGTGCACCAGGGTTCCCTTTTCTCCACAACCTCCCCAGCACTTGTTTGTTGTTTTATTGATGATAGCCATTCTGACGAGAGTGAGATGGTATCTCATTGTGGTTTTTTATTTGCATTTCTCTAATGATTAGTGAGTTTGAACATTTTTTCATAGGTCTGTATGTCCTCTTTAGAGAAATGTCTCTTCATATCCTCTGCCCATTTTTTAATTGGGTTGTTTGTTTTTTTGGTGTTGAGTTGCATGAATGTTTTATAAACTTTGGATGTTAACCCCTTATCAGATATATCGTTGACAAATATCTTCTCCATCCAGTAGACTTCCTTTTTGTTTTATTAATGATTTCCTTTGCTGTGAAAAAACTTTTAAGTTTGATGTAATCTTATATGTTTATATTTTTCTTTTACTTCCCTTGTCCGTGGGGATATATCAGTAAAAATATTGCTCAAGGTAATGTATGCAAATGTACTCCCTATATTTTCCTCAGGAGTTTTATGGTTTCAGGTCTTACATCTAAGTCTTTAATCCATTTTGAACTTGTTCTTGTATATGGCATAAGGGGGTGATCCAGTTTCATTTTTTTGCATATGTCAGTCCAATTTTCCCAGCACCATTTATAAAATACACTATCTTTACCCCAATGCAAATTCTTGCTTTTGTTGTCATAGATACTGTCCGTATATACATGGATTTATTCCTGGGCTCTCTATTTTGTTCCATTGATCTATCTGCCTGTTTTTATGTCAGTACCATACTGTTTTGATTACTGTAGCCTTGTAGTACGATTTGATGTCTGGTAGCATGATACCCCTGACTTTGTTCTTATTTCTCAGGATTGCCATGGCTATTCGGAGTATTTTATGGTTCCATATGAATTTTAGGGTTATGTTTTCTATTTCTGTGAAAAATGCCCTTGGTAGTTTAATAGGAATTGCATTGAATCTATATATTGCTTTAGGCAGTATGGACATTTTAACTATATTAATTCTTCCTAACCATTAGCATGGTAGGTGTTTCCATTTATTTGTATCTTCTTTAATTTCTCTTCAGTGTCTTATAATTTTCTGAGTACAGGTGTTTTACTTCTTTGGTTAAATTTATTCCTAAGTATTTTATGGTTCTTGAAGCAACTGTAAATAGGACTGTTTTCTTAATTTCTCCTTCTGATAGTTTGTTATTGGTGTACAAATGCAACTGATTTCTAAATATTGATTTTGTATCCTGCTACCTTGCTGAATTCATTTATCAATTCCAGTAATTTTTTAGTAGAGTCTTTGGGGTTCTCTACATATAATATCATGTCATCTGCATATAATGACAATTTTACTTCCTCCTTACCTATTTGGATATTATAACTTTTCCCATTTTCTTACTATAAACCTATTTGTGTTTTGAATCTAAAGTGTGACTCTTGTAAATGCCATATAATTCAATCATATATTTAAAACTCTATTCTGCTGATCTCTAACTTTTAGAGTGTTTAATTAATTTACACTTAATGTAATTACTGATTATGTAGGATTTGCGTCTGCCATTTTGCTATTTGTTTTCTTTGTTTTATGCTTTCTAAAAATTCCTCTATTCCTCAATTATTGCTTTCTTTTGGGTTAAGGAGATATTTTCTGCTGTACTAATTTAGCTCCCCTCTCATTTATTTTATTATACATTATTTAGTTTTTTCTTCATGGTTGGCCTGGAATTTCAATTAATATTGTAATTTATAACAACATAGTTCAGATTAACACCAAATTAATTTCAATTATATACAAGAAATTGTTACTATCTAGTTTAGGCTATTATTGTCATACAAATCATATTTTTATCCATTGTGTACACATCAACATAAATTATAATTATTGCTTTATACAGTTTTCCTTTTTCAGAAAGAAGAACAAAAGAATTACAAAAATACATTTATATTGTCCTTTATATTTATCTATGTACTTATCTTTAGCTGTGTTCTTTATTTCTTCATGATTATTCAAATTACTCTCTAGTGACCTTATTATTTTATCCTGAAGGACTCCTTCTAATATTTCTTGTAAAGTAGGTCTTCTAGCAAAAAATTATCTCAGTTTTTATTTATCTTGAATCAATTTCTCATTTATTTCTGAAGGATATTTTTGTGGAATATTAAATTCTTGGTTGAAAGTTTTTTCTTTTAATACTTTGAATACGTCATCCATTGCCTCTTGTCCTCTATGGTTTCTTATAAGAAACAAGTTGTTAATTATATTGAACATAAATTGTACATGATGAGTCACATTTCTCTTACAGTTTTTAATATTCTCTTTTTGGTTTTACCTTTAGAAAATTGGATTATATGGCTAAGTGGGGATCACTTTGTGGTTTCCTACTTGGAGTTCATTAAGTTTCTTAGATGGGTAGATTAATATTTTTCATCAAATTTGGAGAGTTTGGGCTATAATTTCTTTTTAAAATTCTTTCTCTCTCTTTCCCTCTCTCTCTCTCTCCCCCCTCTCCTTCTGGGGCTCTCAAAATGGATATATGTTGCTACTGGTGTCCCATATATATCTGAGGCTCTCTTTTTCTTTGTTCTTTTTTTCTTTCTGTACTTCATTCAGACTGGATATTCTCAATCAAACTATCTTAAAGTTTGCAGATTCTATCTTCTGCTGCTCAAATATAATATTGAGGCCCTCTAGTAAATTTCTAATTTCAGTTATGCTTTTCAAATACAGAATATCTATTTTTTTTATAATTGAAAATAAAACTCTCAGAAAACTAGGAAGAGAGGGAATTTCCTCAACCTAATAAAAACAAAAACAACCCAAACAATTAAAACAAACAAACAAACATGCTTCTACTACTAATATGTATCAATTATGAAATATTGTGTTTTCCTCCTAATATTTGGAACAAGGCAATGATATCTACTATCGCCATTTGTAATCAACATTGTATTTAAGATCTAAGTCAGTGCAATAAGGCAAGACAATAAAGTTAGAGACATATAGATGAAAAAGAAAAGAAGTAAAACTATTTTTACTTGCAGATGATAGAAATGTTTACAATGAAAAAACACTGAGGGACTGATAAATACTAGAACTAATAAGTTAATTTAGCAAGTTTTCAGGATACAAAGCCAACACAAAAAAAAAATCAATTATAACAGAAAAAAATGAATACTGTAATTTAAAAATCCTTTTCCAATAGCATATAAAAGTTTAGAATGTGTTGAAATAAACTTGATAGAGGCATGCAAGACCACTACACTAGAAGCTATGCAAAAAAAAAAAAAAAAAAAAGGCTAAGAGAAATAAAATGAAAGGAGACCGAAATAAATGAAGAGATATTCTGTGTACATTGATTGGAAGACTTAACACTGGTATCAATTCTCAAGTTGATTTGCAGATGAAAAATCTCAACAGGCTTTTGTAGAAACTAACAGTACATTCTAAAATATATGTAAAACTGAAAATAACTAGGATAGCCAAAAAATTTAGGAATAAGTTAGGTAACTCACATAACATAATTTCAAGACTTACTACATAGCTTTGGTAATTAATACAGTTACAGTATTAGTGTCAGGATGGACAGACAACTAAATCAATGAAACGATTAGAAATAGAGCCCATAAAGAGACCAATGCATATATGTTAATTAATATTTACACAAAGCACCAAGGAAATGAAAGAAGGTAAGAATAATATTTTCAAAAATGTGGTACTAAAACAAATACGTGAAAAACAATGAACCTCCACCCCTACCTCACAACACATACAAAATTATTCTGGTTGGATCATAGACCTACAGGCAAAAACTAAAACTGTAAAACTTCTATAACGAAATGTTTTCCTTGTGATGAGATCTTTTAAGATTTATTCTTTCAGCAATTTTCAAATATACAATATTGTATTATTAACTATGGTCATCATTCTGTATATTATATCCCCATGACTTGTTTATAATTGGGAGTTTGTATCTTTTGACCCCCTTCACTCATTTTGCCCTCTTCCCAACCCCAACAGTTTTTATTCAACTGATTATGCATATATATAAGCTACAATGGAAATAATTCCCAAATGGAAAGCTTTCCAAAGTTATTTATAAATATTCTCTCGTACTTATCTTTCTCTAAATGTCGCCTGGAGGATAGTAAGGGTAACTATACTGAGAGTTTAATAAACATCAGCCTATAATCCAAATGAAATTCTGTTTTCTTTATGTTCAATTTTTGTAAAAGTCTCTTGCCTTGGGAAAACTCTGCTCTCTGTAAGATGGCTGTATCGGTTAGCTTTTGGAGATGAAAAGCTAGAATGAAACAATGACTATTGACTTAACGAAGTTGTGGCTCAGCAATTTAGATTAAGCTCAGCTAGGTGTTCTTCTGCTATTCTTACTGAGTTTATTCTGCATTTTCAGTCAGTTGTTGGTCTGCTAAGCAAGGCTGCTTTTGCGGGTGTTGGCTGATTGCTGATTGGAGCAATGAGGGAGATTGTGCTACTTGTCTCTCGCTTTCCAGCAGGATAACTCAAGCTTGTTCATATGGTGGCTCAGGATTCCAAGAGAGCAAGAGGGCATGCTCCTGTAGGTAAATTCTTTTTTAAACCTCTGATCCATCGTGTTTGCTAATGTCTCATTGGTTAAAGAAACTCACCTGGCTAATCCTGACTTAAAGGAATGAAGAACAGACTCTACCATTTGATGGGAGGCAACTGCAGAAAGGGAGGCCATTTTTGTTATTTACTACATTGGCTCTGGATGCAGTAGAGAAACATGAGGCCAAGAAGGAGGTGTTCCTCATCAGTATCTCCAGGATATGAAGAAAGGCATGCCCTGCGTCAGAAGGATGATTGGGATATCAGTATCCAGCTAAAGCTTTAATCTGTGAAGAGCTTTCCTGGCAAATCAACAAGTACATTCCACGCAGAGACTGCTAGAAAAGCATTTGATTCATCAAATAGCAGAAACATAAACTTTTCTTTGTTATCTCTCCTCTTCTTCCTCTTTCCTGCAGTCACCCTACTCACCAGCCCATTTGATGTCTTTTATAAAAGCCTGCCATTGACTGTCCTGCACTTGGTCCATGTGAATGGTTAGAAAAGGTGCCAAATACCTGCTGCTTTATCTGAAATGGGGAGTGAGGCTTAGAAGCCCCTTAAATAGGATCAAAGAGATCTGACAGGCTAGGCTACATTCTCCAATCCAATTTTACATCCTTTTGGGTTGAACCCACAGCATGACAACAAGTGCGCATAATTGAACACTCACCACACCTCTGGCCATGAGTACCTTCAAACACACACAAACTGAAACACACAATAACAATTGTTTTGTACACCTGAAACTAATAAAAAAAAATTATTTTAGCAAATATGCTGTATAGGATGGGGTGAGGATGGACGACCAGGAGGGAAGCCAAAGGAGATGTTTTCTCTAGCACTGAAGTGTCAACATTCCTTCTCTCACAGAGATGCTGAGGCAGCTCTCTTGCTAGCATTCGTATTTACTCTCCCAATATTTCTCTTCATTATCATCTCATCATTATCAGTTGTATCAATCAGCTATTGTGTAACAAATGACACCAAATCCTAGTGCTGTGAAGCAGTAAACATTTACTGTGTGTTATAAGTCTATGGGTTTGTTAGGCAGCTCTGCCCATCTGAATGAGCCTCAGCTAAGTGTCCTTTGGCTCACTTATGGAGTTGATACCAGCCACAAATAACAAGGGGACTGGCTAGTCTAGGATGGCCACAGCTGGGAAAACTTAGCCTTCCTCTATGTGTCTCTCACATTTCTTCAGCAAGTTAGCCCAGGGATATCCTCAGGTTCATGGCTAAGGAATAAGAGTAGCAGGAAAGCAAACACCAATTCAGAGGTGTTTTCAAGACTGCTTGTGTTTTGTTTGCTAACTTCTATTGGCCAAAGCAGGTCACACTGCTGAGCCCAGAGAGAAGGGGTCACTCAGAACCTCTTGCCCATAATGGTTGTAGTGAAGAACTGGAGAAATCAGTGCAATCAATTTACCATCCTAGTTGTGTAAAATTGTGGTGATTGAAGAAAGTATCCATAAGATTATTTCTCACATTATTAAATGGTCCCCAGCCCTAGCCTTGCTCTTAATGGTGTTCATTTGGTTTAGTCATTTCTGGGGTCATTTCTTTCATATCTAAATGTCAGTGTGTTTTTCTGAGATTCAAGTAAGCCTGTGTTGGTGAGGGGTGGAGGGGAGGGAGGTGGTGGAGGTAGCCAGTCTGTTAGTAGTCCCTTGTTAGTGCACAAGTATATGAGTTCTGGCTGGTGTTAGCCCCGTGTCTTCTCTCCTATGATCACATCCTGGTTGCACCCCAGAGGACTCACTTATAAAAGAAAGGCTCTCAGGGGCCGGCCGAGTGGCGCGGTGGTTAAGAGCTGGCATGGGACACCAGCGGCCCTGGTTCGGATCCCACATATGAGGGCCAGTAACACTGCCCTCTTAAAAAAAAAAAAAAGAAAGAAAGGCTCTCAGGTTTTGAGCAACAGAACCAGCCTTTCTGCCTCACAGACTTTTCTCAGTCTAGGGCTTCCCCTCTGGGTCTTCAGTTTCCCTATGTGGATAATAGAAAGCTTCAGCTCTCAAAGGGACTTGAGGTATTTATTTGTGTGTGTGTGTGTGTGTGTGTGTGTGTGTGTGTGTGTTGGGGGGGAGTAAGTATTAATTAACCTGAATATAGGATATCGTGCTAAATGTGTAAGAGTGAGGTACCTACTGGAAGCTACCCTTTTAACTAAATATTTCTCCAATTTACTTCTGGCTAAAAGTTGTGACCATGATGTAATCATGTTTGGATGTAACAAGAAGGAATTAGACTTGACAGTAAAAATGATCTTGTGGAAAAAATAAATAGTACCAAGTGCTGAAATGTATCATACTAGAATGTTGGAGGTCTCTCTTTGGATAATTTTGGGACCTGAGTCCCAGCCAACTGTCTAAGTTGAATTTGAGACAAGGAGTGGTTTAGACAAAGGGGGAAGTTCTGCTCAGGTGTTCTAAATTATGTATATTGAGACTGATCTTTTTCCACCCCCAACAGCTTCCCCTTTGAGCAGCTATTTTGCTCACCAACCACTGATCCTGACCTTCCTTCCCCAGAGCACAGAGGCTCTAGGGTCTCTACTCCAACCCTCCAACCCCCATACCAACTATGTAGCATCTGAGACTCCCATACATTCAGCTTGCCTCTGGAGTGAGGTTGCAATATAGCTCAGTCCTGTGACCAGGGTGTGAACCACAGCCAAAGGGGAGGATGCACTTCCGGAGCCCAGTAACAAGGGGTGATAGGACTTCAAAGTTCCGCAAGAATGGTTGCTTTTTCCCTATTGTTTTCTTTTTGTATCTCTCTTTCTCTCTGTTTTTCTTGTGTGAAAATAGTTGTCCTACTACTTTCAAGAAGTCATTTCCTTTGGAAAGTATGAAAGTCTTTATCTTCAACTTAGAAATAAATGCATTTCAAAAATTTGCTGAGAGCCTAAGCATATACTTTTTATCCTCTTCCATTATGGGTATTAAGAAGTGCTTAAAAGCAGATTTGCTTTGGGATTCCTCAAAGTTCTGAGATAGATATTTCACAACCATGACCAGCATCAATACACATGTAATTCCTGAGCTCCAGTCTATTGGATGTCGTGGATACAGAGAAGGTCAATAAGTGGAGGGCACCCTTGGGATCGGCTGACTCTACTGAACACATTATTGAACAATGTAAGATAGCATAATATCATAGGATTCTGGAGCTGGAAGGGATCTTACAGTGTCCAAAGCATTCATTTTACATATGAGGAAACAAAGTCCCAGAGTTTACCTAGCAATTCAGTTTCAGAGTCAGACCTGAAAGTAGGTTTCCTCTTTCTCAGAGGAAGCCCAAAAGGTGGTTCTGTGGAGAGAAAACAACATGAACCTAGGTAGCAAGGAAAGTCTCCATGGAAGTCTTTCCTTAACCTCATGAATGGATGGTTTTATGTTGGATGCTCACCCTTAACAGTGAGCAGAATTGATACAATTATAGGGTCTAGGTACATCCTAGAAACCGGTTTTGCTATCTGCTCATATACCTCTGGAGAATGGGCCCTCCCACTCATGCTATTCCCCACTCTCCCCAGCTGATTCGCTAATCAAAGGGTTACTGTAAAAGCATCATATGGACGTGACCAAACTTGGCCTCTAAGCTGGGGTGATTAGCTTAGAGGTGGCTACATGAACATGGTCTTTCCCAAGGCCTTTTGGGACTAAAACTGAGCAGTCAGTTTCTCTCCATCATACATGAAGCTCAGGTGTTGTTGGCTACTGGTCTTTTTCTTTTTTGCTTTGTAGCTAAAGAGAAAAAAATGTTGTCTACCCAGTGAGAGAAGATGGAAGCAGAGGTGTGAAGATAAACAAAAATTAGACAGGAAGACAAACCTATGCATTAGTCCTTGCTTGCAATGCCCACCCGTATTCCTGTTTTGGGTTGTTTTTGTGTGTGTGTGAGATATCCTGGTGTATATATATGATAAATGACTTTTATGTGTAAATGGTATGAGTGGAATTTCTATCACAAATAATGAATACACGCCAGTCAAGATTATTGAATTCTATTAAAGTCTCTCAGATAAATTAATACATTTTAGACAATGAGGAAGCAAGGGTCAGCATATGAGTCTAGAGCAAATTGAGACATAAAAACCACCTTGTTCCAATAAGCTTCAGTTAATGATGACTACACCTGCAGAGTCTTCCTGATATTGTATGTATATTGACTTAATCAGTGGGAAGCAAGCTGGGGCAGCTGTGACCTTGGCTACCTGAGCACTGAAGGAACCAGAAGATACTTTGCCACTAGCTCATTGTGCCTGAAATTGAGGATAGCCATGCAAAGGAAATCCAAACCCAGAATGGCCCAGATTTCAAAGAAGTAAAGAAAATCTTTCACAAAGCTAAGGCTATTTTTCTATAAAGCGGCAGGTTGGAAGTTAATGAGCTCCTGAAAATGGTGGTGTTTGAGCAGAACCAGGGCTCTGGCAGGGCTACTGTAGAAGTGATGGAAACATCTATCAGTAGAGGAGTAAAATAGGCAACTAGAACTCCTTTACCTTAAGATTGTTGCATTCTAACTTAAGCTGTAAGAGTTAAGGGAAATTAGCTGGGTGGGAAAGTGACTTCCAAGAGATCCCATTCCTCACATTCAGCCTGTGCTTTGAAAACGTCAGTAGAACTCATCACATTCCACTCTCACAACCCCATAAAACCTCACTCCTGGTGCCTTGCGCTTCTCAGGCTCCTGTGCTCAGTTTTCCAATGAAATTACCATTCTTCTCCTTTCCCTAAATTTTCTAGGCAGAATACTATCCCTGAGACAGCTCTCTTACCTTTTCCTTGAAAGCTTTGATCTCTTTTATCTTTCTAGCAACTTCCAAATGGAGGCCTCTTTCATAAAATCTTTCTCCTAGGATCATTGATCAGGGAAATAAAAAAAGACAATTTTCCCTGCTCTTTTCTTTCTGAATTTACTACTCTGCCCTTACTGCTTTATCCCAAACCACAGACTTAGGTAAAATGTAAATAATTTAACTTGCTTATATACAAATATATTTGACTTGAATCATACCATTGTCCTTTTAGGGTGCCAGAAGCTTTTAGAATCATGTGACCTTAAAAGGAAACTATTCCCTACAATAATCTATATGAATCCACCTCGGATGGCTTGGGGACTGCTACATGCCGTAAGATACTCTCCAGTTCTCATGTAAACTCTACGTATGCTGTCACATGCATAATTGCTATTTCTATCTACTTAGTGCTTCACTGGTCTCTACTACATGTTGCCTGTTGTCTCAGAGGACAATTAGATATACTAGATTAGAAACTGGGCCCATTGGCCACAGGCAAAATACTAGGAGCAGTAGATCTTAACAAGATTTAACAGGCTCTGTGTTTTATTTCCCATTACATAACTTTTTGAAGTTTCCTTGAGTTGTTTATTTGGTAATATTTTTATTACAGGACCTCATCAACCACCATCAAGTCTCTATGAATATCTCTAGTACTGCTTTTGAATATAAATTTCAATGTTTATAAGAGAGGGAATTTTATCATCTAGTGGTAATATATGTATACATGGCAATCTGATTTATTTAAGAATGTAGATTACAGTATAATATCATTTCTTTACTTTTTAGCAATTCACACAGACGTATTTGATGATCACATAATTTTAGAGATTTCCTCCCATCTTAAACAAATGTCATTTTTTCCCAATATCTAGTCAATATAATGGAACCTACATAGAAGATCTTATGAAATTGATATATGATTTATAACATAATCCATTATTTCTGCAGGAAAATCTCACTGAAAACAACTTGATAATGCTTGTCAAACATATAATTATGATTCTCATTTCCTCTTCAATTGAAGTAAGGGTGAAATATGTGCAGTCATTTCTTTTACCTCTATTATATGTATTATCAGAAGCTCTAGGAATAAATTATATACATTATTTAGAAAATATTTAACTCAATTTCTTTTCAGCAAAAAGTCATAATTTCATAATTAGGAGTCTGAAAAATCTTCAAGATAAATATTTAATAAAATTTATCAAATATCCCTATTGATGAAATACAGACTAGATCTTTCTAAAAATCTAATATAAAATCCCAGCATGAATTCACCAACAATAGTTTAATGTAACTGAAACAAACAAAAAAATGCCTCTCATTTCTATCCCAGGAATAGATTATATTTACTATCTTGATATTCAGTTGTGGGACTTAATCAAACCCTTCAAACCCGCTTTTATATATCACCATGTAGGGTAAGAGAAACAAATGTGGATGTAAGTTTCATCTTATTTAAAAGGGCTGATACGACACCACAAACCAGGGGATGGAACATTTCCATAGTGAAATATTTCCCATTATGTATTTTATCTAGGATTTTGATGAGAATTTATATTGTGGGTACAGAGTAGGGATGGGGATGCTATTAAGAAGCCTGATGATGGACTAAAGGAAGTAACTGACGAGCATTGCTTAAAGACTCCTATACTCTGCATGCTCTGCCCTACGGAAGATAATAGCCATCTGTTCTCCTTGTCCACTGGGGAGCGAGCAAGGGGATATCAGTTAATAACGTGGCTAAGGAGATTCATAGTACACAATGAATTTCACAACTGACAAGTTCTTTGGACACTGGAACCATTGACGAAGTGCTCTGAGTGGGGTGAAATGCCCTTCTCTGGGGGGCCATCAGACACATCTGTATGTCGGAATATAAATGCAGTGCTACCCGAAGGGAAAAGAATGGACCGTTGATGGCTGCTGGATGGCTGCATTCCAGCCTGGCAATATTTATTTTAAATCCCACTTAGTCCTGAGAAGGAGACCCAGATTTCCACCATAATTTTGAAGACGTCCTTCTCCTTTCACTTTATTCTCTTGAAAAGTGGAAGAGTGAAAAAAGCCTCCCAGGCAAGAAAGTGTGGTTTCTTTACAGAAAAGGGCATGTCTCATACTTCAATTATTCACACGAACACCATGTTTTTAAAGTCATAATTATTTACATTGGGAATAAACAACTATCACAATTCTTTTGCCTCACAAAATGGCACGACATAGGGAGTTTTGATTTTTCTCTTGATGTATTTTAATGATAACCTAAGAAAACAGATTCAAGGAGATTTAACTCAGAATCATCATAGACTGGAATGACTTGAATGCATTTGAAAGTTATCTGATGGGTAAGGAAACTGAGTCACATCCCAGAGAGGTAGAATGAACTGAAGATCACAAGCCTGATTTAAGGTTGGTGGGCAGGCAGCAAACAAACAAACAACAAACAAACCTATCTTTTCCCAGGATGAGGAAGAGTAGCAGGGAGCCTAGTCCCACAGGTGGAGAGTTAAAATGCTGCCTTCAAACAAACAAATCAAGAAATGGTTCCAGTAGCTGGCAGTGACTTGCAAAAACTGGGGACACATAGTTTTCCATTTAAACATGCAAGATGGATAGAGAAGAGGTCATATAATAGAAATAATTAAAATTCATAGATGTCCACTCTTTGGCTAAGACACGTCTAAGTATCTGTTTCTTTGGAAATGGATCATGGTTACATTATAAGCACATTACTCTATAGACAAAAGTAACTGTACTGGATTTATTGGAAGATGGCATACTGGTCTGCAGTATAGAAACTTTTCAGAAGGTTTTCTATGCTAAGTTTACTTTATACTTTTTATTTAATTTTTGCTTTATGACAGCAAAAATTTCACAACTAAACTTCTTAAATCCTATGCAAGATGTGATTCCACTCTAATAATTAATTTCTCCAACTGCACTGATCGCCAAATGGCCAACACCAATCCATTTAACCTAAAAATAAAAACAAGAAATTATTTCCACTTGAAGAATCTCTCCCTCTGCCCTCACCTCTCTCTTTCCTCTGTACCAAAGGAGATAATGGCTGCAGAACAATGAGTTCAAAGCCTTTTCAGGCCCCCCAAAAGGGGGATGTTCTCCAGACTCAATCCCATTTCCTTTCAAAGAGCCAGGCTCTGCACTCTCTCTTTCCTGGCCGTCCCCAGTGCCCAGGTCAGCTGCGTCATTGCCACCTCAGGTTGAGAAGTTTCCAGCAGGCCTGGGCTCATTGAAGGCACCAACAACATACTTCTGGACTTCAGGCCAGGAGGCCTAAAGCATCCATCTGATTGAAAGGAGAGCAGGGCAGAGCACGCCAGGGTGTGCCAGAGCTGCCCTCCCCAACAGGCTTTACCCAGGTCCTGAGGTTGTAGAAGGAGCTGACACCTGTTAGCTCCTTTACCCCCATCTAAGGGTGCCACACACCATGCAAGACACAGTACAAAATCCTCGCAACAACGCCACCTGAGCCCAATGGCTGCTTTGTGAACTGAGAATAATAGTTTGTATCCCACCTAAAGTCACCCAGACAAGAGGGAAGATTCTAGCATAGGCCCATCTGTTTTCACAGCCCATGCATGGACTTTCCATTTTTGCCATTTCATCTTCCTGTGGCAGGATCTGAGGGGGGTCTTTATTTTAGCTCAGCACACCACTCATCTTGGGTATCTTCAATCTCTCTCTCTATCAAATGCATATGCAAACCCACCCCTTTCACCTCCAGTTCCTTCTCATGACCTCACATTACCTTTGGAACTGTGTGTGGCATAATATGCAAATGCATCCAAAGCATGATGGGAACAAGACATGAGAGAATTTATTGCTAATTTTCTGTTTATGTATCTGCACATTTACATTTTACTCCCTTAACTACCCTAAGAGTCTTGAGGTAGAGACTAATGTATATGCTGTCCATGGCCCTCCCTCCTCCACCTACAAGTCCCTTGTAGCTAGAGGAGTATAGGAGGTGCTTAATAAATCCTGAAGATGGAGCACGCTCAGAATCAGGCGGGATGGTAGAGGTCTTTTGGACCAAGCCCCTCTCCTTGGAAACTGAAGCTCAGAGGGGCAGAGTACAGACAGGCTGGGGTTGGAGTCCTTGCCTTCAGTTTCTCATGACAGGGCTCTGTGCTGTCTGTAGAGTTTTCCAGATGGCAGAAGCCAAGGTGTACAGGGATGAGCTAATTTCAGGTGTGGGCTGACTTCTTGCTCTGACCTAGTAGATCTTTCATTTTATAAACTTTTGTAATTCTTTTTTTTTTTTTTTTTTGAGGACAGTGTCACTGGCCCTCATATGTGGGACCCGAACTGGGGCCGCCGGCGACTGAAGCCAGCGCTTAACCACCGTGCCACTCGGCCGGCCCTTTATAATTCTTCCTAATACTTTTATAATATTTTATAAACTCATACCAGTTAAGATGTCCAAAGAGTATTGGTAAGGAATCCAGATACACTGATCTTTTTGGCTTTGGATTCCAGTGTTTCTTGGCCTGAAAGGGAACTTGAAAGTTAAAGTGAATTAAGGTCTGATATGATGATGCTCATACTCCAATACTAGGGTACTTTTTAGTATTATGAGGCTTCTTTTTTTCTACATTACTTCATTTGCTCTTTTCCAAAACTTTGTGTGCTAGGTAGGACATGGATTATCTCCATTTTACAGATAGATATTCCAAGACCCAGATAATCATGCAGCCATCTAACCAGGACAGACCTCTCCCCTGATTTCTAGCCCAGGTCATCAGGCAGTTGGAGACAAGGTTGGGCTTGGGTGGGCAGGTCAGGGAATGTAGGTGGGGTGCACTGGAGAAAAGGTGGGGGTCCTGCAGTGTGAGTGCTGCTGGCCAGGCAGAAATCCTTCTCCTCTGCTTCACATCTCAGGACCTCTCTATCCCAGCCTGCTTGCTTGCTTTGAGCCCAGAGGGACTCTGCCTGCTTCCAAGCTGGCCCGTTTTACTGGTAGGGACTGGGTGCCAGAGTTTTCTGCTGGTGGCTGCTCTTTCCCAGCATTCTCCTGTGGTATCGTATTTTCTCAGCTTGTTCTTAAATTCATCTTTCTGACCCTACCAGTCCTCACTGACCCTGTCTCAGGTCACTGAAAGTGAGTTCACTAAGGACTCCAATACTGCCTTGCCTACGTACCTTTTTAGAGTGAGAACCTTCTCCCCTGCCTCATACCCACCCCTCCTCTGAGAAAGAGACTCAATTCAGTCCCTCCTGCACTGTTCCCACTCCCTCTCCATTCTGACACTTGTCCCCACTAGAATAGCCATGACAATCTCTATTCACCACACCTTAAAATCCCAGTTCTATAAAGGAGTGAGCTTCATAGATCAATTTAGTTCATACCCTGAAACCTCCTTCCTTTTTACAGCTGAAGTATCAGAGGCTCAGGGATGTTAAGTGATTCCTGCCCAACCTCTAACAGCCAGTCAATGGTAGGGCTGGAAAGAACCCTTCATGTCACACACTGGTTCCAATACTGTGACCCACCACCACTCTCACCATCCCCTATCCCTGCCATGGTTCAGGCCCTCATCATCACTTAGTAGTACCTCAGTGAAGTCCCCCTAATGTTACCTGCTTCCAGGTTTATTATCCCCTTTCAATATATCCCACTGGAAAGTGGACCAGATTTGAGATCGAGATACATCATTCCTTATCTAACATCTTAGTAATGTTCTCTGGACCACAGGGTAAAGTATATGCCCCCAGCCTGTCTTACAAGGTTCCTCAGCATCCTGTCTCTGTGCATCCCCAGTTCCATCTCATTCCACTTCCCAGCATGTGTCATATGCCCCAACTCTAAGACACAACACCTTGTTTATGCAAACACTAGGTGTATCCTGTGTACGACATTCCAAGGCCTTTGGACATCCTTTCCTGTCCTTTCCCATAACTTCCTCACAGAAAATTCCTGTTTAAAAATTCGTCAGACATAGTAACTTCTCCAAGGCTTCCTCCTACAGAGTGAATGATATAAACTTCTCTAGCTCCTTAGTGTGTATTTTTTTGTTGCACATATAACATTTTAGCATGCTGCATTTTGTGAAGCATTGGCTTGTTTTTCTCATTGTGTCATAAGCACCTCAAAGGCAGAATCTGCACCTTCCTTTTTCTTCTTTACATACATTATTGTGTAAAGGTCAAGGTTGGCTAACATTAGGACCCCCATATATGATGCTATATGACCAGCTGGCTGGGCAGGGCACAGAGGTTGCACATCGGAGTATTCAGGGAGCTTTCCATTGAATGAAGTAAAGTCACTCATGACCAAAGCTTTCACCACTGTCCTGTTAAGGATATCTGGTTAACTATTAATCTTAGTGGTTAACATACAACTACAAATGCTATGTAGACAAATCATCCAGTGTGGTTTCTATCAAGTAACAAATTTAATTTCATAATCATTGTTTGTTATAGTATAAATGAAACTTATTATCCTTATTTTATAGATGAAGAAACCAAAGTGCAGAAAATACGAATATAAAAGAGAAATATCGGAACCAGAAAGAACCAACTGATGATTATATCCAAGATTCCAGGGCTCTGAGTGAACAGTCCAGGTTAACAGTTCCCCTTAGCATCTGCTGCCCAAATAGGGTTCTGTTTCTATGCAATGTTCTTCTATAAGCAGCTTGCCTAGAGCATTTTATTTCATTGTCTATTACTCCCAAATGGAGATGAAATTTCTTAGTTATAAAAGTAGCACATTTTCACTGTAAAGCACCCCAACAACATGGAAAAGTATAAATAACA
Source organism: Aselliscus stoliczkanus (assembly GCA_033961575.1). Lineage (NCBI taxonomy): Eukaryota > Metazoa > Chordata > Mammalia > Chiroptera > Hipposideridae > Aselliscus > Aselliscus stoliczkanus. The sequence continues at coordinate 159,269,039 of CM066731.1, forward strand.
CTGCTACACAATGATTTCAACAGCTTGAGAAAACCACTTTTCAATTTGTTATGGGTGCTCATCCGAATTTTTTTCTGTATACACACACTATACATACACACATTTTCCTTAAGCAGAGTAGTACTATACATGTTTCATAACCTTCTCTTTGTTTCTTAATATGTGGTAGCTATATTTCCATTATTAATGCATATAGATCTATGTCATAATTTTTAACAGATGGTCTATTAAATAAATAGGCCATAATGAGGAATATATGTTGTTTCCAGTGAGCTGCTATTATTTAAAAAATGCTATAGTAAAAGTTATGAAAATCTTTTCCTTTTCGGTCAGGCTCAAAAGTAACCACAAGAGCCCATTTTTTTTTCTTTTTTGCATTTCTTGACTCATTAAGGAGGTTGAATATCTCTTCATAAATTCACTAACCCACTGTAATTTTATTTTTTGAATGATTTTTTTAATTCCTTTGTCTATTTTCTTATTTGGATATTTCCCATTTCTTTCTTGGTTTCTAGGAGCAAATTTAATAAGATAGTCATCTCTGTTTTGTTGTGTATGTTACAAAATATGGATGGAAGTAACGTCAGAGGGGCTTTAGGTTAACCGTCCCATTTTATAGATTAAACTGTCTAGAGAAAGGCGGTGTCTCAGGAAGACCTCACAATTATATCCCTGATATTTTTAGTGACATGGTAAGATTCATCAACTCAGATCACTCATATTTCTATTACACCACCCTGCCTTTTCTCAGAAAGTAAAATGTAATTCTAAATTAACCAGGATTTGATATTCCAGCATTTTTTCCTGTGAAAAAAATGGTAACTAACGCTTTAGTTAGTTAATTTTTTGTCTTTTCTACCTTTTGTCCTTTTCTACACAAGGATTCCTTTTACTAAGAACAGAAGAAGGAAGCCCTGGGGAGGCGGTACTAGTGTTACAAACATTGCTATAGATGTTCTCTTGTTTGGAGAAAGGGAACTAGATGTAGTGATTCTCAGTGGTCTTTGTATGTCTGATGAAAATTCCTAGGATTTCATATTTTTTTTTACTTATACATTTTTTTCAATAGTCTTTGTACATTTATGTAGATGGCTTCATGACCATCATTTTCTGCAGGGGATGGAGGATACTCTAAAAAGCTGCTCATTGCACAGGATATTTAAAGGCTGCTCTCTTGACCTGATGCATGCTTGCACCTGTCTTTCATGCCTTTCCAAAATAGAATTTCATTTACTTCCTCTTTGTTACAAGGAAGGAAATGGCAGAACCCAAAATTAAGAATCACAACGACCAGAATGCACACTTGCTTCTATCCTATGTCTTCTGTAAGAGCTGGGTTGAGGAAGCAATAATAGATGTCAACTGAAAAGGGGAAAAAATAGAGTGGGGGGTAGGGAAGCCATCAAGTTTATCACTCACTAATAGATGGTTCCAGACTTCCTCTCTTATGAAAAATTGGGACATGTGGAAAATTGACATGTCCATTTGTACATTGCAGAAAAGAGGGGGAAGGGGATCCATACTCCCTAAAGGGGAAAAATCAGGAGAGAAGTAAAGCAGTTGTTTCCTGCTACCTGTGCCTCAGAGGAAAGCTCAGAGGCCTGGGAAGGAGTTTTCCATAGCAGGACAAATCGGAAGAGGCCATGCTTTTCTATCAGCCTTATTTCAGAGGTCAGACACATCAGCCATCACTTTCTAGGCTTCCTTTCACTGTCTCTCTCAATCTCTGACAGAGTCTCCTTAGCTTCAAACTAGCAAAAAGTTAATACAGTTGTATCACATAGACAGCTTCTTTCTACCCTCCTTTCTCAGGTTATCTGTTTTTTTGTTTTACTTATCCATATCAATCTTTATTTTCTTTCTCTCCTTTTCTTTCATTAAAGGGAGTGTTGACATTAATGCCAAACATGTGTTGTTTCTTCACATAAAATAAAAATGAAAACAAAAGGGGAAGTGAAATATACAAATGGAATACTACCGAACTTGCACAATATGATCCTGAAAGGTACTGGGTCATGTAGCTCTACAAAAATGGTTATTTAATGCCTCTAAAAATTTAGTTTTGAAAACAGGCATTCGTGGGAATTTTAATATTAACAAATTTTACCAAGAGAAGAGTAATACAATCGGGGTGTGTGTGTGTGTGTGTGTGTGTGTGTGTGCACGCCATGTGTCCAAATATTGGAAAGCACCTAAAATTTTTTAAATACATATTTAGATATTTTAGATTAAGGGAGAATAAAGAAAAATATGAAGATAAAGGAATAAGGAAGGGAGAAAACAAGGGAAGGAGAGAAAAGAAGGAAAGGAGAGAGGAAGAGACAAATGGATGAGCTGGGACACTCAACGACAAAGAGGAAGCACCATAAATCATCCAGATGTTTTGTCTACAGCAGGTCAAACATCAGGCTTTTGGGAAACATTTGGAAGATACAATGCTCCTTTCACTACACTGACAACTGTTGACAGTCCTATTGCCTCTTTCTCAGTGTGTATGTGTCTATCCCTTTCAAGCCTTTTTGTGGTCAAATTATAAAGGCCTGTTTAGTGGGTGGGGTGACGTCACACTGACCACAAAAGCTTATATTTCCTGCTACTAAATACATAGCCCCTGCTGACGAAGTGGTCATTACAGAACAAGCTTGTTCTGCAGAGGTCACCCTGAGTGAGGATAAAGGCATTGGGGGAAGGGGCCGGTTGAGAGAGGAGGGCCATTATTCCCAAGTGTGTCTGTCTGCCTGCTGATCCTCATCTTGTTAGAACCGAAAGATGAAAATAGAAGTCCCTTTGTGTTTCCTCCAGACCTTTGTTTCTAAGGATGCTGGGGTATGCTGGGACACAACATGGTGGAGAGAAAGGAACAGACAAAATCCAGGTCTGATTCCAATCTCCCCATTTATATGCTGAGTGATTTTACCTCTCTAGGACTAATCATTACCATCTCCATTTTACCATGGAGGAAAGGGCCTCCTGTAGGGCTCAAATGAGATCATGCGTTTTAAAGTGATTGGTTTAAATTTTAGGGTGCTATTCAAACCTTAACATTACTTTGGTTCTCTCACCCACTTTCCTTGTGATGAATAGGAACCGCAAATTCTCTCTTCAGAGGAGAGAGAGTAAAAGTTTGGTTTTATTTTTGCAAATTACTTTTTTATTTTATTTATTTATTTTTGTAAAGGTCACTAGTGAGGGAAAAGTGTTAAAATGAAGTAAAATACATGAACTTAAGTGGTAAAAAGAAGACTTTTCAAGTTGAGCAAAGAAAGCCACACAGAATGCTAGGGGACCACAGAGGAAGAAGAAAAGAGCTGGGTGAGACCTCATGGAAGAAATAGCATTTGGATTTGGTATAGTGCATAAAGTTTGGCAGATAGAGATGGAGAAAAGATGATTATCATGATGGGCCATGTTTATGAACTCCTAGGCACCACCTGACATTAAACTAGAGTGATCTAAGGGCTTATGCCACAAGTCTTTGGTATCTCAAGCCTCAAATGAGATGAAACTGTATGAATGTGCCTATTGAGTATCATGCAATCAGGTTTGTTTTGACATTGAGAGAAGTGGAAAGCCACTGGTCAGCCAAGACCATACAGAATTTTCCATCTCTTAGTTTTGAGCATTTAATAAAGCAGGACTTAAATTCCCTACATTTTTTTTCTTTATTTTGTTTCCCTTTTAGTAAAGGACTATTATACCTAGGGCCTCAAACCCCAAAAGGACTTTGGACAGAGTCCCCGTGACTTTCATCGAAAGGAAACTTTTGCCATTATCCATATAATTTAGGTGGTCTGGACAACGAATCTGGATATTCCAGATGCTGGCCAATTCCTGCAGGCCAGGGCTATCTAGGTATATAAACCAAAACATCAGAAAATTGCCATGTTTCTTTGGGCCATGTGTGCCCACCAGGCCCTTATTGGGACACACTTTCCACCACAGCCACCAGCTAACTTTAAGGGCCTCCAATAGGCCCAAAGCCAGTTGAGTTCACCTGATCTGAGGCTATGGCTGGGTTGGCATGTCTGTTAATTGCCCACAAGCTGGTGCCCCCTGGCTCAGGCATCAAGCCTTAGCTCCATTAATCATCCTTTTCCTGGAGCACACTCGATGAGCTCCTGGCTAGGAGTAGAACTATCATTTTCATTTCCTAATTTTAAAAAGTGTTTGTTTGGTAACAGAGGGAAGACAAGCCAGAAAGGCAGCTTCAAAGTCTCACCATAGGGGGAAAAAAAATGCAGAAAGATGGTCCTGGGCCACTTTCTTTTAAATTCACTTCCCCTGTTGTGCTGGGGAATGGGCCAGAAGATGAGGTCTGTGCTGGGAGGGGAGCCTGAGACTTGCAAAGAAGACCACCATCAGTTTGGAATGGGTTTAGCCATTAAAAGTAGAACTCTGAAAACAGAACTGGAAAAGTCAAGATAGAAGTTCAGATGCAGTGTTAAGCTAATTAAAGAGCCAAAAACAAAACAAAACAAAACAAAACAAAAAGCAGGGAATATGCAGAAATTGGTGGCCAGAACTTAGCAAAACATAAAATCACGAGAAAAGTCACTTAAAAGATAGAAGCCAAGCAAGAAAGTTGATCAAAGCCAAGTCATGTAGCCAAGATATCTTTAACAGGATATCTTCAAGATATCCTGACACTAAAAGGAACCTAAAAACTCAGGCAATGTCAGATATAGATCATACTAAGAAAAAAACAAGATTCCTGGGGCAAAAGATTGGGATGGAGCCAGAAAGCAGAAGATGAGAGCTTTCATTGGTCCACGATGGAGAAAAGAAGCCACAGGACAAAGTCCAGACCAAATGTTAGAAGGAAAATGGAAGTAAAAGGATCAAAATCAAGAACTTGACTGTACAAAAATGAAAGTCATGGATCCAGAACTCAGAATGTAGGTAAATTAACAAGAGACTAATTTCAGCTGGATCTGCCAAAAAAAAAAAAAAAAGCAAACAAACAAAAACCACATCTATGACTGGAGACTTCTTCACAGGGATTAGGTGCTGTTGTAGGATCATTGCCTCCAAAGAGCTAAACCCTGATTCAGAAAAATGACCTTCTTTTTCCCACTGCAGCAAAAACCTCCAGTTTAAATAATCAAGTAACTCATTTTATGACACTCAATCTGAATGATTTGATTTCCATGATTTCAAACAGTCTGCTTGACTCTTTTTCCCTGTGTTGATTCACATTTGGCTGAACTAACTTGATGGGCTGTTCTGGCATTGTGTAGACACTTCTTCATGACCCAAATAAGCTGTTGGTTGATGTTACTCAAACTAATCTACAACTTTAATTGGCTAAAATGTTTGCTTTTTCAAGGGGTATGATGACATTGTGTAGAGTTGTGTGTTTGTGAGAGGTTTTCCAGTGCACTCTTTAGCCCGAGACCAGCTTTCTTGAATCATGTGAAGTGCAGAGCACTTCAGGAGCAGAGATAATACCTTGGGTGATGCCCAGTGTATCTCATGGTCTGAAGAGAATCTTGTGGCCAAACATGAGCCTCATGAGATGTCAGGCTTTCCAAAAGTAGATATAAAAGGCTCTCATCTGTCTAACTCCTGCTGTTTGCCCCTGACAATCACAATGGTGTCCATGCTGTTTGCAGAACTTACTGCCTAAAGAACCACCTTCTTTTTTCGTAGAACTTTAGGAGTAGACCTTACCCTTTTTCATTTTTTCTAATTGCATGTGAATTCTACTGTATTTAGCATAACCCAAACTTAGCATCTGAATACATGTTTCATATCCAATACCTCTGTACATTGTCCATGATTACATACTGTGTCTTCAGACATAGGCTTATGACATACAACTGATGTGGCCATCTACTCTCATCAGTCAGTGCCAGCACTGACCCTTGCTTGGTGCCTTGGCTGATAAGTAGAGCTGGGTCCATGTAGTAGTCTAGTGCCCTCTTGTGGCCTTCAAGCTAAGAATCTTAAGCTCCTTTGTAGAATTAGAGCTATTTGTGGAATCATAGGTTTGAGATGGCCATTGTGAATGTAACACATATATTCTGTCTTCTGTCCCTTAGCCATACCACTCTCCTCCTGCAAAACACAGTAAGTGATGGTAGAACCTTTTACTTTGAGCCAAAAAGAACCCTTTGGACTGTGGAGATTAGTTCAGGGTGTTGGAGTTTAGTATATACTGTTTTGGTGTTAGTAGACACATAGTACATGACCACAATAAGTGTTGACTGAAATCTTTTCATCAACCTGGTGATACCTTCTAGTTTCTCCATTCACTCTTACACTTATTCATTTAGTCATTTCTTCTAACACATGGTTTCAAATAATTTGATATGCTTAATCTGAAATCCAGAAAAGAGTTATGAAGAATATAACAAGTGACTTGAAAAGTTTGAAGATTTTTTTACGTGAACAAATCAGATATTCTACATGGCTCCAGAGGGACATAAGTGAAGATTACAGATGTTGGTTTAATATAAGGGAGAACTTTCTAATGATTGCAATTGTATGACATGCCTGGGGATGTTTCCATCCCTTAAAATAGTCTAGTTGGTATGGGTTAATTTGACTTGGAAACTTTGTATGGGAGTTGTTCCATTGGGCTAGATGATTTTTTGATAAAAATCTTAGATTTTTAGAATTTCAAGAGTGCATAGGTATATCCAAGGAGAACACAGCTTCCTTGGATTATTCAATTAAGTTATTCTCATAATTAAGAACTCCACTAATGTTCAGTATAGGACCTTCCTAATACATTGCAAGTTCATATCTAATATCACCATTTCTAGGAGATCAAAATATGTGTGTTGTGTGTGTGTGTGCGCACACGCACATGTGTGTTTATCCATACCTATTTTCATAACTTACCTGGTTCAGATTTTCTAAATTGGTGACCTTTGGTATTTTCTTCCAAAACTGATATCCTGTCACTGAACTGATTTTTATTTTTTAGCAAACCTTTTACATTTTTGTGTAATTTTACATAATTTTACATAATTGTGTATGATGACCATTTATATATTAGAGAAAAATAGGCACATTTGCTTGATTCTGGTCATATGGCATATGATGACTATATTAATACATATTTATTAAAGCAGCTACTCATTCATTCATAGCATAGAAAAACAGAAGAGTCAGAGTTTTAATTTGAGAAGTTTTTTTGTGAAAAATAAGTTTGATTTTGTCACCCCAAATTGCAGGAACAATGAAAGTCACCATCCCTCCCTAGTTCATGTCAGCTTAAACTAGAGGGCAGAGGAAGAACATGTTTCTCTCCAGCATAATTTCTTACCCTTTTTAAAAATTAGAATTATTTTAGAGGTACTGATTGATTTGGATTTTTGTTGCTGTTGTTATTTGGGTTATTTTCATGTTTAACCAATGCAATCTCCGCTATGCTTTTTTTGTCTATAACCTAAACATCAGGAAAGAGGAACAACTAATCCATCACGTCTTGCAAGGGGCCCAAATTAGGCTAAAACTAGATGCCACTGAGCTTTACTCACAGTTTGAAGACAGGATAGAGAGCTGCCTCCCTCTGACTCTGTGTTTCCCCCACAGACTTCATTAAACTTACTACATTGGGAATGAGGGTCGGAAGAGGAATTTGAGAGTTAAAAGCTGATCCATTCTTGGTAGGCCCAACTTCAAAGATCCTAAGGTTCAAGGAAAGTTCGGGTCCAGGACTCAAGTTGGTTTGTGGTTTCCCTCTCTTTTCCTCAGAGTAGTTCGCCTACCCTGTATCATGACAGAAGAGCCAACGGCCCATGTCACAGACTTTGCTGATAGCCTTGGGTTATAATGGAAGAATTCTTGCCCCTTCCCACCTCTGTGGGAAAGATACATGAGATTGTCAGCAGCCTGTGAAATAAACCACCCACCTGGTGCCTGAAACTATTTCAAGGCCAGAAAAACAAGCCTTACTCAGCTGTGCCATATGGGAGAGAAGAAACAGTGGGTTTTGTTTTTTTCCATATGGATTTGTCACACATTAATAAGAGGCATTTGCTCTCTTTCTCAGCCAAATGCCTTGAACACATGAGAAGATGTGCTTGGCTTAACTTGCCAGGGAATTGGATAGGTACTTCATAAAGCAAATCAAAACTAAAACTGTGTTGGTTTATTCTGCCCCTACCTCATTGGAGAGACATCTCTGCAAATGGACATCTAATTCCTTTAATGAGCAAAATACCCAAAGGCTCTTCTGAGAAAAAAAAAATGGCCAGCATTTAACTGCCTCTTGCTGAGTAGCTACAGAACACAGAATTTTAGATCAGGAAAGCCTTTTAGAGATCATCAACCCTCTCTCCTCCATTTTCCACGTGTAAACTAAGGTCCAGAGAGGGGAAGTGACTTGTGTAAGACCACTCAGCTGTGTTGTGGCTTCCAGGACTTGTATCCAAATCTTTTTACTCTTAATTCTCTTCTCACAATGCAGTTCTTTTCATCCTTCCTTTCTTGTGATAATTCCCTTATAGTGCATATGCTGCTGTTTCTTTTCCAGACACTGTGCCACTACTCATGAATTCAATGGATAAAGGTTTATAATTTTTTTTTACTTTTACTATCTTTGCCCTCAGTGATAAAATTTGTATTGATGTCTTTGGTCTTTTCTTAACCGCCACCATCTTTATTCATGCCATTAAACAGAATATGAGACAATGAGAAAAAACTCAGCATTGGTTGTAGAGACCTGTGCCCTGGCCTCAGACTATTTATCAAATGACTAAAGAAGGACATACCCTTTGACCAACAAGAGAAAGAACAAATATCCCATTTGAGTGTTTTACTCTTAGTTCTTTTCTTTGTGCTAGAAAAATAAAATGAACAGAGGAGAGGTAGATATACAGCTTTCATAGCTATGATCTCAAGGAAACAAGAAAGAATTTTCCAAAGGTCCCTACTATGTGTGGTCCTTAAAGATTAGCCTGAACATACTCCTTTGAAATCAAAGGCGGCCATATTTGGATATGCTCCCGAGGCAGTATCTATCGAAAGGAGACAGCTTATGGAGCCATGAAAACCCTTGATTTAAACCTATTCCACCACAGCAAGCTTTGCTTTATTCACAAAATAATAAGAGCATCTGCTTTTTAGGGTTGCTGTTACTAAAGGAGATACGACATGGAAAACAACACAAAATAACTGCTCAAAATATATTATGCTATCTATCTTCCTTTTCTTCTTTCTAGAGTTCTAGAGTAATCTAAGCTTAGTGGCTGCTTTATCAGGGAAGTTTTCTTTACTAAGGGATTCACAGTGAATTATCTCAAAAAGAAAGGACAAGTGGGAGGGAGACCTGGACTCTGATAAATTGTGTCAGAAACTTCATTATCACAGAAAGCATTTCTACTCATTAGGAGTCCTACAAGAACTCTTGTAAGTGGAAGGCAGATGTTGGCTATGAAGGCAGGGAGAGGAGAACCGTGGCAGAGAAAGTAAATACTCCCCACAATAGTCAGGGCTGCCTACTGACAAACAGGTTTTGTTCATGTGTGTGTTGCACATGCGTGAGTATAGGTAGCTCTGTACATGTGTGTGCTTCTCATCTGCCTCTCTTAAACTTGCTTTCAGAAGGAAGCTTTTTTTTCTTTCCTTGTAACATATTTGGTTAATGGTCATATTCAGCCTCTAGAGAGAGTTGGAAGAATTAAGTAATTAAAAACAAATATAAAGGCCTAAATGCTCAATCAAATAAAAATCTAAAATTAAAAGGTAAAAGATGCAGCACAGAATGTGAAACCAAAGCTCAACCAAGTTCAAACCTGTTTTTTTTGGAAGCAGGAGCAGATACCATCATTTCTCCACCTTATTCAAAGATGCTTCAATCTATGATCTTATAGAACCACCACCAACCAGGCTCCTTCTCATTTCTGCTTCTACCAGGCTTGTGTGAGGCCAACAGGACAGTAAAACGGGTTCCTGGATCAAGCTGTGCAGGTACAGAATTTCTAGTTCTGTAACTCAGGCTATCCTGAAGGAGGCACCATTTTTTGCTTCATGTCCCTAGGAGTCAAAGTAGAGAGAAAAAGAGAAACGCAGCCCTGCTTTTGAGACGGCACCTCTAGTTTTCTTATCTTTATTCATACCCTTTTCAGGGGCTTACAAAGTGCTGAGGGCATAGTTGATGCTGTCAATACAATTGGTAGATGAAGGTAAATGACTAAAATACACCAAGGAGCTGGTGTCCATCCATGATATGAGCTCCTTGCACATAGTAGGCCTCTGCACAGAGTGTAGCTGTGCTGGTAACTGAGCCCTCACTCAAGTGGTGCTTTCATTTATGAAATAATGACAAGAATGATAAAAAGCTAATACCTCATTTTTCAAGTTAGCTCTCTTACTTCTAAAAATGAAGTTTGGAGAGGTTAAGTGAGTAACCTCTCCAAGGCCACACGCCTAGTACAAAACCATCTATCTGTTAGTGTGCACCCAGAGCTGTGTCTTCCTAGTGCTTACAAAGAAGATGAGTTGGTAATCAATATAAAGATAGAGCCACGAATTGAATCCAGATGATATATAGTTTAGATGTGGAGTGACATGGAGAGAGAGCTTTCTAGAACCTGATTTTGAGACATGTTCTGTCCCCCACAAAAATCCAGGGAAAAGAACTGGAGAAACATGGTCTAAAACAGTGCTTCTCAAATGTCAAGGTACCTAGGAACCCCCTGTAGATTCTGATTCAGTAGGTCTGGGGTAGTATGCGTCCACTCTACACTCTACACTCCACACTTTGGATAGAAAGAGTCTAAAAGGGCATGAAAGAGACCACCCAGAATCACCAGAGTATAAACCATTCCTGGAGTGTTGGCAGCATCACAGACCAATTCAGCTTGTTGAGTAGCTGAATTATTACCAATTATTTGTTTCCATTTTTTTTCTCTTCAAATAAACATTGTAATGCATATCTTTGTGCAAGATACTTTAGAAGTCCCAGAGGTGGGACTGATGGGGTTTAAGAAAATAAGCCTAATATTTACTTCCATATTGCTTCCTTTTACTAATGGTGATGTAAATTGATGTAAGCCATTTAGAAAAGGCTTCCTGCCTCATCACACCTACTCCTTTAAATCTAAAGTCTAAGAGGTTGTCTTATTTGAGGTCCTACTTTACTCAGCATGAACTTGAAGTTGAAGATCCTCAGCTAGATGGTGGCAGAACTACAACTCGAGCCTGTTTGAGCCTTTGCCCCTCTTCTTGGAAGCTACAGATCAATAGCTGTCCGTGGTTGAAGGTCCTTCAGGTTCTAGAGCCCTGAGAATAAAAGAAATCACAGTTTTGTTTTTCGCCATTACTCCTGCTATATCCTATCAGTTTCCAGGTAAAAGGGTGCAATAAAATGTGCAACGTCAAGATGCTGTGAACTACAATGCCAGCTCCATTTCATTCTACCTGCAAATACTTGACCTCTCAGAGCCCACTGTATTTATTTGTAAAAATGATGCCACCCATCTCGTAGGATGCTTGCAAGGAATAAATGAAATAGAGGATTTGACTGTACCTGGCATAGTTGCTGGCGACATAAAATATAGATGGCGCACCATCAATTTTAGAGGATGTTTTTGAAGATTAAATGGCAATGTATTTAAAGAGCTGAGTACAAGGGCCGGCCGAGTGGCGCGGTGGTTAAGAGCTGGCTTGGGAAGCCAGCGGCCCTGGTTCAGGTCCCACATATGAGGGCCAGTGACACTGCCCTCAAAAAACAAACAAACAAAAAAATAAAATAAATAAAATAAACAGCTGAGTACTGTCTCTTTCTTAATACTATGTTGCTCCCACTGCTTTCCCCCACACCACAGATTTCTTTTTATTTGTTCGCTCACATCATCATTATAAATAAACCAACACACACAAAAATTCAATAAAATAGTAAAGTCACTAAAATTCATGTATTCATTGAACTATAAGATAAAGATTTATTCTTTCTAGTGGTTATTTAAACTGTCTTTTTAGAATATGTAATAGCGTATTTGATAAGGACACTTTTGCAACTTAGATGCTTCCTTCCTCATCCCAAATAGATTCTGGCATGCAACAGTGTAGAACCTCACCGTATTTTTCTTATTATTTGAGATTTCCTAACCAAGGTGATTCTAGAACTGACCTATTAAAAGCCTACTAAAAAGTATACAATCGATACACAAATCAAAAAATTTGCTTTTGTGCTAATGTCCTATTTTGTAAAATATAGACTGTAATACTACATGACTTCTAGAATTGTTGTCAGCTTTCAAAGATGTGCTATGCTTGAAGTCTTCCACTTGGGGCTCAGCAATAATAAATATTATGTCAAAAATTGTCATTATTGATACTGCTCTGCCCCTATGTCTTCTCTTTTCTCAGATGTCTAAACCTCTGGAGATTGTAATTCAACATTGGATTTTTTAACAGCTTCCTAGGGTGTAATGATATATAAAAACACTGTACATATATAATGTATGCAGTTTGGTAGATTTTCACATATTGCATACACTCATGAAACTATCACCAAAATCAAGACAATAAACATATCCATCACCTCCAAAAATTTCCTCCTGCCCTTTCCTTCTCTGTAAGAACACTTAACTTGAAATCTACTCCCTTAAATTTTTCAGTGTACAATGCAGTATTGTTTACTATAGGTACTATGTCATATGGTAGAACTCTAGATTTTACTAATCTTGCATAAGTGAAACTTTAGATCCATTGAGCAACAACTCCCCAGTACTTACACTTGTTTTCTCATTGGGGAAAGACTATCGTCTCTGCTGTCAAGTTCATCACAGAGTCTCTGTGACACTGCTGTGTCCATCAAAACTTTGGAGGATTTCTGCTTTCTCTGCTTCTCTTTTATTAACTTGTGTATTTTCACTTGTTTCACACATACTCTTTAAACCATCTGTTTTTAATTACTGACTTATGTTACAGTTGAGATATACTTAATTTTTTTTTTAATTTTTGAAAGATAGATGAATTGCAACAGCAAAATGACTAAGAGTGTTTCATACATGTGGGTAATCAAGGAAATCACCAGGTCAGGAAAAGCAAATATACGTAGGCATATGTCTGTAAACAACACATTAAATCAAGCACAACGCTGGCAGGAAGCTGAAATGATTTGTGAGAGCCAATGGAGTTATTTTGCAATTAAAAGTTTTTTTAAAAGCAAGCTCTAGTTTATAAGGTGAAACACTCAAGATATGCTTGGACATCTGCACAACCATGCACATACCATTAGCTGAGCAGGTGTATCAGTAAGCTTTTGGTACATAACAAATCACCCCAAAACGTAGTGGCCGAAAACAACAACCATTTGTTTAGCTCATGATTCTGTGAGTTTGTAATTTAGTTGAGTTCAGCTGAACAGTACTGCTGATGTTGCTTGGGATCTCTTACGGGGTTGCAGTTAAATGGAGGCTCACCTGGGACAATAAGGACTCCCTCCCTCTCCATGTATTCTTAGGTCCTCTCCTATTCATCTAGCCTTTCCACATGGTCTCCCCAGTAGGCAGTCGGACATGATGGCTCAGGGTTCACCAAAGTGTGAAAATGGAAGGTGCGAGGGTTTCTTTTTCTTTTCTTTTTTGAGGGCAGTGTCCCTGGCCCTCATATGTGGGACCCGAACCGGGCCGCTGGTGTCCCAAGCCAGCACTTAACCACTGTGCCACTCGGCCGGCCCTGTGAGGGTTTCTTAATGGCTGGACTAAGAAGTCCTGCATGGTCACTTTTGCTGCACTCTACTTGTTAATGTAAGTCACAGGCCAAGTTCAAGGTGAGGTGAGGACACTACATAAGAGCATTAATACCAAGAGGCATGGCTCATATCATCAGGGCCACTTTTGGAGACTAGCAATCACATTGACATATTGAGCTAAAATTTATTTCTTTTCCCCTTGATTCTGTGTAGCATACAATAAGCCAATTTTATATGAAAGGCATTAAGATGATTTGAAACAGCTATTATGCTTCCTCTTACTTCCAAATTTTCAAGGAAGATGTTCCCAATCTCTTAAACACTCCATACATGATACAGTTTCGAGTTTTTCAACCACTGTGGTCACTCGCCCATAGATCTGCCCATTTATCCATGTGTAGCCAAGCGTGGCACCCAACATGGATCATAATGGTTGAGATGAGAGGACAGTATAATGGCCTCCCAAAGATGCTAATGCCGTAATCCTCAATACTTGGAATATGTTGCCTTATGTGGCAAAGGGACATTGTAGATGTGACTAAGATTATAGATGTTGTAATTAGGCAATTAACCTGGGTTATCCAGGTTAACCCAATCTAATAACATGAGTCCTTAAAAGCAGAGAATCTTTCCTGGTGGTAAAGAGAGAGATGCAACAATAGAAGAAGGGTCAGAGAGATGTGGCATGAGAAGGACTCAAGCTGTATTGCTGTCTTTGAAGGTGTAAGAAGGGGACCAGAGCCAAGGAATGTAATAGCCTCTAACAGCTGCAAATAGCCACCAGCTTACAGCCAGCAAGAAACCAGGCGCCTTGATCCTTCAAACCCAAGGAACAGAATTTCACCAACAACATGAACAAACCAAAAATGATCTCCCATAAAGCCCCAGAAACACGATGCCAACACCAGAACTTTAGTCTGGTGAGACCTACACTGGACTTCTGACCTCCAGAATGATAACAAAATAATTTTGTGAGTTTTCAAGCCACTAAATTTTTGGCAGTATATTATGGAGGCAATAGGAAACGAATACAGTCTGTTATGATCACTTTTGAACAAAAGGATAAAGGCATCCTATAGTTTTGGAGAGAAATATGCCTAGAGATGCCATGCCTTTTTTGGCAATGATGCTGTTAATTATACAGAGCTTACATTCAACAGAAAAAACAAGCTCTTTTCCTCATAAGCAGTTATGACTGTAAACATTTTTCTCTTTAATAACCAAATGCAAAATGGTACAATTAGTCCAGTTCATTCCCATCATGTTAGATTCAGTTTATCATTCCAGATATTTGGGAGTCTGGTTTCTGTCATCCAAATATTTCAGCCATGCCCTCCAGTTCTGGTCAGCTGATCAGCCCTATTAGGGATTATGCTTGCAGGTTGCTTCCACCATGCTGGATCAATACTATTCTTTCCATCTGTACGGCTCCTGCCTGGACCCCCACTGTTTGTTGTAAGTCTACACATTCTTTTGAGGTGCAGCTCAAATTCCATGGCTTTCATGGAGACTTGCCTGATAACATCAACCTGAGGTGATTCATTCCCCTCTTCTATACAAGTATTAGTTCGTCGTTCATGATGTTGATAGGGTGCAAGTTGATTTAAACAGCAAATATCTGTTTTCATGTCTTTTCTCTTAAATTGTAGGCCTTTAGAAGACAAAAAAAAAACTTGTGTTTTTATATTTTAGACCCCTAAAGCCATTGTCATTATGCCTAGTACTTAACAGGTGCTTTATGGAAAACAATAATCTATTTAGCAAGTCCTAACTGAGCCAAGATACAGTGCTCTTTTTACATTAAATGAGTTGGAGAAAAAAAACATATGCAACAAGTAGATGATTGCAAATAAGCAATTTGAGACACAAAGAAACAGAGGTTCTTTTGTGGGAGAAATTATGACTTGGAACAATATATGCATACTTCATAGTTTGTGAGAATATAGCACCATACACTTGCAATTATAGGAGCATTAGCTCCTGGACTCACGAAGAGGAGAAGTTGGGTCTTTAACTCCAGAACTTAGCATGATGCCAGAACAGCGAATTCATTTAATCCACTTGATGAGTCATTCAACTGTGATGTACTGATGTTCACATGGCACCAACTCAGCCCACTTACCTCACATTCATTCAGCATCATTTCAATGCCATCAGAGTGTCAGCACCAACTTTGAAGCAGGGATGGAGAATGGATCAGTTAGGATAACATTGGCTGCCAACTATAGTAACTTCCAACTCAAGCTGACTTAACTTATAGGGATATTTATATCTTATACAAGAAGAAACCCAGAAGGAGGGCAATTCCAGGGTTGGCTCTTCAGCCACTCAATAATATCATGAGGTCCCCTTTACTTTTATTATAGGGTCTCTAGTCTTCTGATAATCCATCCTTAGGTTAGCCCCTCTCAGGTTCACAGAAGTCTGTTTCATGCCAGCCATGACGCCTTCTAGCAGAACAAGCGATTGCATCATGAGATACACGAAGGGATCTTTTCCACAAACCTCCTTTCCTAAATCAGTGTGTAACCAAATGTGGGGCACAGGCCCACTCAAGCCATTCACTGGCAAGGCAATGGATCACCATGCTTGTAATATGAAACATATGGCTTTGTGGAGAAGGATATGACTCAGGGTCCTATTAGCAAGGAGGAAAGGGGCGAAATGGTGGAAAGGCAAACAACAAAATCTACCCAAATAGATAGATTCTCCTTCTGTTTTTTTTCTTTTAATTTTCCTTGGTGTCCCTTTCTCTGAAATCAGCCATGCTTTTCTGTAACTGTTTTGGGGAAGTAAAAGTTACTTACTGCTTTCCACATCACTGTTATTTACTTTTCTCCTAAAATGGGAAAACACACTTGCACATATACACAGACACAGAGTTGTTTGCCAGTTGAAATTCTTGGTATAGCTTTTTGAAAATTAAGAATCTTTGTGAGCTGCCAACCTTTTAAGTTTCTATCCTGTGTCAGGATTTATTCTTCTGTCTTCCAAGTGGAGAATGATGGCTTATGGCTCAGATGAGGACTTTGAAATTGGGATCGCTTGGTGGAAAGAGATATTTAACCTTCCAGATAGAGTCAAGATGTTTATCCCACAACTGAAATTTAATTTCTTTTTATAATTTTCAAAGAGCCTCCAAAATGGAATGTGAGTTGAAGGAAATGCTCTAGAAGCACGTTTTATTTTATTTTATTTCTGGTAAAGTCTTGCAGAAGATTCCTTTACTATTTTTTAAATTTCTCAAAGGTGGATCTTTTAATGTGATGATTAAATCTGTAATGAGTGACTCTTTGCTATTCTTAAGGCATAGCCTTAGTTTGCATTTGCAAACCCATGTTATGCTTTTACAATCATTTTTGTATGATTTACATTGGGTTCTCAAATCCTTGTAAATGGGGAAATTGAGTTTCAGAGGTGTTCACTGACTTGTCCTAAGTCACAACATGTTCGTGACAAAGAGCGGTCTGATAATGAGGGATGTAGTTTTTAAACTGTGTATCTCTGAATTATAAGTAGCCATAGCATAACATGTTCTCCTTTCATTTTTTCAAACTTGTTGAGTGAGATAGGATGAAATAAACTATGAGCAGATTACATATCAGAAAGCAAGTCCAACTAGTGGGGATAAGAAGATCTCACAGCAGGTTAGGCAAACTGTAATAACTATCTTTCCTACTGGTAGGTCTGACTATTAAAAATAATCACCTGACAAAGAGGAAGGGATAACCTTTACAGGGCCAGTTGACCCATTTGAAATGGAGTCTTTGAACTAGAAGAATGTATTTTATAGAAGAAAGTAGTGACGGACTGTTTGTGACCCTTCCTATGGGAGGGAATGCATCCCATCCTGATCTTGCACACTTTGGGGTGGATGCTTTCTTTCTTTCTTTCTTCTTTTCCTCTAACCATTTCCTGGCTCTGCGTTAATTTCTGGAGTCTTTTCCAAACTGCAGAGGTTCCACCTGCAGGCCTTTGGAAAGGGGCCTTGCTTCCCCTTTGTTTCACCAGCTTATGCACCTCATCTCCAGCAGTTGTTTGTTCACCTTAGGTCATAGTTTCCACGTGAAGTCACCGATTTACAATTTGTACAGCAATTAGTTCCCCACTTGGTCAGAGCACAGCTGCACATTAAATCCAATTGATCCAATGGCAGTACATTGCTCACCGCTGCACTGACAAGCAGACGCCTTCTACTGGACCTACCAGCAAATACTCATACACGGGACCACGTCATTTCCCAGAAACTAGCCTGGGTACAGCCTTCTGTTTTCCAAGGCCTGGATAGGCTGGCAGCACTACATTGGATGTTATGCTTGGTTTCTGCTCTATCTCCCCTCCCCCTCTTTTCCTCCTCATTTTCTTAGAAAACACACCGCACCGTGAACAGGCTATGCTCTTGGCAGACCTTCCTTTGGGATTTTTTATCATAATTGTGATTAATATTTTAAATTTCTGGTAGCAGTTAGCTCTCGTGACTTTCATTCATTTGGAGAAACATGTGGAGGGATAGACGGATGGGTCCCATCTTGTGGAGGTGTCAGAAGAGGGACTCAGGATTTGCAGTACACTCTGAATTCCACCTGCTGTGCTCTGGCCCAGAGGTGACCCAGTGCCACATGCTGACCCATTGTTATGCAGAGTGGCTCACTGAAAAAGAGATTATAGACTGTGGTCAATAAGTCAGATTAGTAAACTCATGGAATGGAGCTCAAATAAAAAATTGATGATAAAAGAATGTGTCAAACTCTGATGAAAGCATGCATACATGTGGCATGAGGCATCGGCATTATGTACAAAGCATTGCATGAATACTAATATTAAAGTTTAAAATGTTGCCACTTCATCCAGCTAAACATTCTAAAATGATGCTGAACTGTTTATAACCTCCATCTTCTTCATCAACATATGTCATTTGGCTCTCCCATTCAATATAACAGTTCCTTGGTCCTTTCTAATAAAAACATGGTCAGCTACTAAAACTCTGCTGGAGTAATTGGGCAGATATGTGTACAGGGCATTTTCTATGTTTAGATTATCATTCTGGGCTGGCATAGATGCAACTATATTTCCCTGACTTGGGGGTTTCTCCCTTTAGCACTTGCTGATTATCATTCATGCCTGAATCATATTGCATAAAATGCTATGTTGGATTTTCCAAGAACCTACCATTTGTCATGTCTTTTCTTCTTAGGCTACACATTCATTTTTTATCCCCAGAGAACTCTGAAATGTTCTGGCCTTTGTCTTAAGGGATCTAAGTGATCACCTTAGAAAGAAATGTGGGAAAAAATAAGTTAGTTGGACAGGGCCAATCGATTGAGGGTGGGGTGATTTCTATATCACTTCTTTCTGATCTCAAAAGTGTTTCTCCTTGGGCCAGCCAAGTGGCACGATGGTTAAGCGCTGGCTTGGGAAGCCAGCAGCCCTGGTTCGGGTCCCACATATGAGGGCCAGTGACAGCGCCCTCAAAAAAAAAAAAGTGTTCCTTCCAGTATAAATGAGTGGAAAGTATGTAACATTGCCTTTGGCTTAAGAAAGGGAGGAGAGAAGGAGGACAGAAAGATGAGGGACAAATGAGTGCTGGTGGAGAGGTGTGTCTATAATAAATGACATTGCTTCAGAAGAATCCTCTAGTGAACAGTTAAAAAATGAATCACATTCAATTCTGAGTTGTAACTAGGATGACCATGAAATCTATCATCCAAATGGGACACTTTTTAGAAAAAAGTGAACACTGCTTATATACTCTAGATAAGACATGAACTAGGACTGTCCTGGTCACCTATGTAAGAGACTGAATAGATGAGTTTAACTGAGAACCCACTTGTGTCAGGATTTCTCATCTCTGTCATCATGTTTGTCACTCACCAAAGGCTTGTGAGGCCAAGAGAGGAACTTTCTGAATGTCCTGGGGGTAATGGAATTGACACAGTTTGGACTGGAACTTTAACTACCAAAACTCAAAGCTTGGATTTGGGATTTCACCAGTTAATGACAATCCAATTCGGGGGAAAGGCAGGGTGCTTTATGATTCTGAAACAGATTCTAAGTATCTATGTGAAGAAAGCTAATCTATTTATTAGGAAGATATTATTTATTGTTAATGACAAGGTAATGTTACCTTCAGTGATTGGCTCTTTCTTACATGTGTCACCTAACTCAGTTTCCATTAATAAGGAGGGAGAAGAAGGAAAGCCAATTCATGGTTTGGTTCCCCCACTCAGCAGACCCATGTCCTGCCCTGTTCTACTGAAGGGTATGCCTGGATTCTTTCCTCCAGGGAAAGCCTGCAGCAGAGAGAAGCTCAGTTGCGGCTTGTATCTCATGACTTTTCCCTAATCTATTTCATCCTAATCTGTTCTCAGGATATTAAAAAATAATAATCAGAGAGCATCCAGAGGCCAAGAATAGCAAACCCTGCTTCCTCCAATCTCTGCTTTTCTGCTGGAACTGGCTCAGAAACTGCAGGCTCACTATCCCCCTGCAACCAGGGCCAGGGATGAGCTGGACAGGCTGGAACAGGCTTTTGGAAGCTGGAGAGAGGCTGGTCTTCGAAAACAGAATGTACTCAAAGAGTTCTTGGAAAGTCAAAGGAGGTTAAAGCTGCAGTCAGAATCCTGGTGGAGTTAATGACCGTTCTCACTGACGGTTCATGGGTTGGATGTGAACATCTGTCCCTTGGTGGGAAAAAGATGAATAAATATCCAAATTAAAAATTAGGGCCAGAAGCAAATAATTGTCAGTCTCCCACTGTTTCTTTGTCAGTTTGTGTCACATTTGTTCATCAATTAATTCATTTATCCAAGTGTCAATTTTTAAGTTTCTACCATGTGTTCCTGCTCTTTCATTAATGAGGGTGGAGGATGAAGACAAGTAGGTAAGTACATAGAGTAAGAGGTACTCTTTGATTCTATAGAAGGCTATGGGAATACCTCGCATGTACTCCCAACCTCATCCAAGTGGTCAAGGGTTTTCTAGGGAAAGTGACATAGTATAAATGTGCATTTATAGGGTTCATAGGGACAATTCAGCCCCAAGAATAAGGGACTCAAGGCCTGAGAGAGTGCTCAAGTCCTAGGAGCAAAGAACATGGCTCATTTGAGAAGTTGTAAGGTGTTCAATAAAACTATATCCTATAAGACAAGCGTGCAGGAGAGTGAAAGATGGAAATGGGTAAGTTTCCATTCCCTATTTCCTTTTCTTATCATCATAGACTTTTAGGACTGAAAGGGACATTAGTGGTCAGCAACGCTTCCTTTTAGAAGTCAAGAAATATAAGCCCAGAGGAGGAAGTTGACTTGCTCAAAGCCATACGTTTCCATATTGGGAGAGTATACAAACCTGACTTCAGTACCCTGCTCTAAGTCCAGTGTTCTAGTCATATCCTGGTTATTTTCCTTTTTTAAAGAATAGTTGAAACTATAAAAACATTTGACTAAGGCTTCTTTGACCAGAGACCTATTTAAAATGGGGGGGGGGGGACCAGGGGAGGAGGTGCTTAGGCTTATTGGAAATCAGCCTGAAAGACCTAATATCCACAACAGTTGATTGTTCTCACAGGATTTTAACATAGTGAGTTTGAAAGACTTTATGTTCTAAGTCAATACATTTTTCTTTTTTTTGCTGTTTTTGTAATTGGTTAGAATCTGGCCATATGCTAACATCTCTGCTGAAGATACTCTGTATACAAACAGAGCGGCGGGGGTGGGGAGAGACAGCTAGAGAGAGAGAGAGAGAAGTGGGAGTTGCTGAGGTAGTATATATTATTATCACAAGAAAAAGGGAAATTGTAGATAGTCAAAAAAATTTAAATTATCCATTAAATAGTGAGAAATCAATGAGAAAGGGGGTACAGGCTAAATGATCCAAGAAGCAGGGGAAAGTGGAGGTTAGTCACAGGAAAAGGGCAGCAGCCAGTGTGGCTGGAATAAAAAGGAAATTAATAAAAAGTCAGTGTAGAAGCATCTTTCAGGTAGAAGTTGTGCTGAATTCTGAAGGCCAGCCTCTTTGGTGGACAATGGGGGAACCACAGGAGATTTCTGAATGATGGGAAGATGGGCTCAAAGCAGAGCTTTAGACGGCAATCGGGCTGCAGTGAAACCTGTGCTGTGCTGCCCAGATCCTTTCAGAACTGATGCACAAATCTCCCAGCTGCTGAGCGCTGGCCCCTGAAAGTACCCAGCTGACCTCTGGGAATACCTTCACTGGAGGCCACACCCTTCCTGTGCCTGATACCCTTGCAGGCACATCTGTGGGGCTCCCCAGGTCCTGAGCGCTTCATGGGGTCAGTGGAGGCCTTTGTTGCCACTGTAGCATCCTGTACCTTCTCAGGTGCTGACCCTGAGTGCACTCCACAATAATCTGCCTCTTCACCACCCCAGTGTGGGTCCTCAGGGAACCAGGTCTGCAATAGAGGGATAAGCAGGGTAGGGATCTGTAAGCCAGGATTCCAATTAACAGGCTTTGAATGATAAAGGCTTTCCCCTGGAGGCTCCATTGAGCATCTAAAAATAGGGAGAGGATAAGGAGTAATTGGGAATCTTTATCTCGTCCCTTTCATCTCCAAACACTGTAGGACTGAGCCTCTACCGCTTTCCTCCAATTTCTTGCCAACAACCTCATAAATTACTTCTTTTTTTTTTCTAGACACTTGGAGGCATAGTTTTCAAAACTGGCAAAATATCAGAATAACCCTGGGGTCTTTCAAAAAACATAATTTTGTGACTCCACCCACAAGGATTCTGATTCTGTGGAGGCCTCAGGAAAATGAAATACATACCACCACTGCTTTAGCTTCCAAAGCACACACTCTCAGGTGCTTTTCCTTATTCGACTCACACACACACACACACACACACACGCACTATAAAGTAGGTGATATTTATTATTATTATTATTATTATTATTATTATTACCCCCATTCACAAATGAAGAAACTGGGATGGAGAGAAGTTTAGCAACTTTGCCTTAGGGCACCCAGCTAAGCAAAGAGACAGATTCAAGATTGAAGATGAGATCTGATGGTTTCTTGATGCTCTTTTCATTATACCCCTTGCAACTCCCCTGAGGCCAGAATTCTCAAGGCCTGCCCTCGCATGGGCTTATTCCATTCTCCCTGGCTTTGCTAAAGCTGTTCCCCCAACATACCCTCTCCTCTCCACAATACAAACCCTGAAAAACCTTCAGGACCCACCCAAGGGGGTTATATATAAAAAGGGTTATAAAGCCATTCAAAACAATGTTATATGAGGTGATGGCAAAGTGGCAATATGCCTAGATCGCAATGTGGTGTTTACAGCAAGTTCTTGGGTAACTTTGAACGCCCCCTGGGAACTCTGGGGACACTCCTGACCCACTTATATCTTCTACCACATCCCTCAGCCCTTGATCATGCCTGTTCCTTATTTTGATTTTTTTTTTAATGCCTTTTTATCTTATTCACCCAACCACACTAAAGGCTCTGAGAGGAAAGATACAGACCTCCAACTCAATTTAACAAAATTAACAAACTTTTCTGGCCCCTTTGATACCAGATACTGGGCAGGTAAAACAAGGATGAATAAGATGCAGCCCCTGCCCTCAAAATGCTTATAATCTCTCCCTGCCTTCCACAGCTAGTCATTCATTATGTCAATAGGAACGGATTTGAATGGGCAGTGTTCCATGGAGACTGGGAGCAGGGTGAAGTTATGACCGTTTCTCAGAAAAGGAGCTGTTTCAGCAGAGTCTTGACAGTAAACCACTAAAAGGATCCGTGAGCCTTAAATCCATGCTTTAAAAAAGGAAGACATCTTAATGGTGTCTGTGTGTTCAACTGAGGGCCAGGGATTCATTGAATAAGTCAACAAATATTGAATGAGTACCAATAATTCCAGAAGTTGTTATTTACACCTCCCTGTTTGTCGCCCCTGACCTTCAATTCATCCACCAATCCAACCTCTTCTACCTACATTTAAGGATCTTTCTAATCCATCCACTTACCTTCATCCCCATTACCACCATTTCCAATGAAGTCTTTCCCAATAGCCATCTAACTGACCTCTTCACCTATTGTAGTATCTACTCCTGCTACCCTCCAAGCCATGCTTTACTTTGCAATTGGAGATCTATCTCTGATATATAAATCTGAATTGTATCTCCCTACTCTGCTTCCCAAGACTCTTAGCATAAAAGGCAAAATTTTAACCTGGTCCTACAAAGCGCTATACATTTTGGCTCCACTCCTTTTTCTAGTCTCATCTAGTCCTTTTCTTCGTGTCATCTCTATGCTCTAGCCACATGAGCTTCCTTTCACGTTCCCCTCTACTACGTGTCTTTTGGCCGTGCTGCCAGCTTCACTGAGGATGCTTTTCCCTCCCACTTCTTCTTAACTCAGTCTCTTCCTACTGACTTCAGCAGAACTATCATTTCCTTAGAGAAGACTTCTCTGAGATCCTCTTACCATATCAGCATATCCATTACGTACAAGTATGATGGATTCCTTTCCCATTAGTTTGCAGCATTTATCCCATTTATAAGTTTACATTTATTTGATTTTTTAAAAATGTAGAGTCCACCTCTTCTCCCACCCCCAATATATTAGGTTCCACCAGGGCAGTGACTGTGTCTGTGTTTGCACTCCATTGGATTCCCAGAATCTCGCTAAATGCCTGATACAGAGAAGGCTCTCAAATATTTGTTCACTGAATGAATGAGTGAATCAAACACTGAATGAATGAACCAGTAGGTGTCTGACACAATGTTAGGTTCTGAGCATTACAAAGGTGAGCAAAACAGACTTATTTTCTGCTTTTGTGGAGCTTCTAGCCTAGTGCCGGTTAAGCGTGAAGACTGAAAAGTCAGCATGTGGTTGTTTGGAATTTGGACAAGCTCTCCAGAGCTCTTCCCTGACCCCATTTCATGCTTCTTGTGCTGGGGATTTCAGGAGCTGGGTTAGGAGTTAAAACTGCAGCTGAGTCTAGGGTTGTTATGTTTGTTTTTGAGTATTCTCTATAAGGCTCTGAGGCCAGGATTCAGAAAGAACATGTCCCCTTATAGTTAGAAAGGTTCTGCAGTGACACATATTGCTTTCTGGTGGACACACATCCATTTTCCCTTCTTGCTCGAACTCCTCAGTTTTCTGTGTGGGGAGTCACCTCCCCTCCCTACTTTGCTATCACAATGAGGCTGTCCATCAATTGATGGGTTCATGGCCCACTTAGGCCAGTGAGATTCTCTCTTAGGACTAGATTATTTTCCCTAGTTGAGACACCCTGGGGAAACTGTAAATGGATTCCTGGAGCTTCCAAGGGCCTGTCCTGTCTGAGTCATTCTATGAACCCTTGAATAATTCTCCTCTTCTTCGATGGGTATAAGTATATTTTGTTGCTTGAACTCAACCCTCTTCAATTAGAATTCAACTGAAGCAGGAGTGGGCAAACCATGGCCTGCAGACCAAACCCAGTCACCACCTATTTTAGTATATAAAGTTTGATTGAAGCACAGCTACACTCATTCTTTTATGTAGCGTCTATTACTGCTTTCCTGCTACAAAAGCAGAGTTGAGTATTTGCGACAGATACCACATGGTTCACAAAGCTGAAAATATTTACAGAAAAAGTTTGCCAGTTTCTGCTCTAGAGTACGAATTGCCAAATACCTTAAGACATTCATTGTGCATAATTAATTAGCTTCTCTTCTATGCATCTAGAGTGGCACCAGGTATGTATAATACCATCTTAGGAAGAATTGAGAAAATGGTTAATTCAAATCACTCCTGTAGGGCTTCATTTTTGCATGAAACCTTGGCTGAGAAAGTCTGCCCACACCTGAGGAATCCTAAATGCTCCATCATTTGTTCTCTGATATAACTTTATAGGACTCAGATTTTTTTATGTTGGCTCTTTATTCTATTTAATTAGACAACGTTGTTGAGAGTTGAGCAAAGAACTGGCACTAGACCCAAATATTTTAGATCTTTCTGAGCCTTGGTAAAGTTCTTTATTCTCTCTGTGCCTTAGCTGTATCTTCTACACAATGAAGAAACTTGAACTAGGATTTCTATATTCTCTTCTACATACAGATGAATTCATTCTGTAATTCATCTAAACAAAGACAAAGGCAACCAGATACAGCAAAAGAAACAATTGTGAAACAGATCTAAGAAGAAGAGGGGCATGTAGTAGTATCTATGACAATGAATAGCATGAGCTAGTGTGTACTTGTGTGCAAAGGTAGGTGTGTGTGTGTGTGTGTGTGTGTGTGTGTGTGTGTGTGTGTGTGTTTTAAGAAGCAGCAAA
This sequence comes from Aselliscus stoliczkanus, assembly GCA_033961575.1. Lineage (NCBI taxonomy): Eukaryota > Metazoa > Chordata > Mammalia > Chiroptera > Hipposideridae > Aselliscus > Aselliscus stoliczkanus. The sequence goes on from CM066731.1 coordinate 159,294,974, forward strand.
CATCTGCTTTACTTTGCATACTGCCTTGTCTGGAGCTAAGGGGGAAACCAGATAGCCTGAAATTCTCATTTAAGTCCCAAACTTAAATCCATGGTAAATAATCTATTGGTGAGAAATTTTGGGACAGTCCCTAAGCAAAGTTTGTTTTACTTTTTACTCTAAGACTTGCTCCAAGAGCTCAGTTGAAATTACACCCTAGAAAATACCTACTTAAATTCTTTTAACAAGCAATCCCCTCTCGGTAGACACAAGTTTAGGCCTGTCCACTCACCTCAAACAGACCATCTATCTGAATTGTTTGCAACAGCTCCAGGCTACAGGTAGTTTAAAGCGCCACTATCAGATTGCTTCTCAATCTTCTCCCCTAGACTAAATAGTCCTGATTTTTGTCAGCAGCTTTTCATTCTCTAGGGCTCCCTTATTAACTATGTTTGCACGGAGCTGGATTTTCATCCTACTCCATGCTACACTGGCTTTGCTCCTTTTAGGAGCTCAGAGGCCAGACCTGGGACTTGCTGGCTCCAGGCCCCCTTTCTTCTCTTTAAAAATGTTTTGATGATCATGTGTTAAGAGCTAATGACAATTGTCTGCCCAGAATGCTCAAGCATAAACTTGCATCAAGTCAAGGGGATTGATGAAATCAACCTTAAAATCCAGAACATCCATCCTATAATTAAGATCCACTAATGTATGGACAAACAGGTCAGTGAGACCTACTTATGGTCTCTACAAATTAAAGGGCTCCGAGGGAAAAATTCCTTTCTTCCAGAGAGTGATTTTTCAAGGAACACGTTAAATAAATATTTAGTGAGCATCTATGTTATGGCAGACCTTGTGCTAGCTACTGGGACACAGAAGTGAGCACAGGAGATGGGGTCCCAGCCTCATCATGCTTATAACCTCATCGTGGTTAGTAGGAGGGCGTTGGAAAAGGAACATGTCACAGAAAAGTACATAGGAAGCTATAATGGAGCAAATGCTCAGGCAGGAAAAATATCTAAGCCTCTAACTCAGACTTGGATGGATCAAAGATGAAGGAGCCATGGTCCAGGACCTGGCTAATTTCAACTTGGTTGACTCCCAGAGCAGAGGGGCAGTTTTGAGAGAGACCTCACAGAGAAAGGTGGGCATGGAAGCATGTGGGACCTTGTAAGACACTTAAGAGGATGAAAGTGTTCTAAAACAGTGGTTCTTAACCAGGGATGACCTTGCCTCCCGAGAGGACATCTGACCACATCTCTCCCGACATTTTTGGTTGTCAGAACTTGAAAGGTGTTACTGGCATCTAACGCATAGAGTTCAGGGATGCTGCTAACCATCTTGCGATGCACAGGACAGGCCCCACAACCAAGAGTAACCTGGTCCCAAATATCAACAGTACCGAGTTGAGAAAGTCTGCCCTAGAGCAGTGGGAATCACTAAAGGAGGGAAGGAAACCAGATGTTTGTTTTCTAACTTGCTCTCTGCACATAGAGAAGTGGGTAGAGTGTATTGGAAAGAGCACACACGAGGAGAATAACTTACTGTAGTTTTCCTGATAAGAAATGAGGTATGAGAAAAATCCTCTTCCCCCGAAACACCACCATAGAAGTTGGCTCTACCTTTTCTGGACTAGTGATGGATGGAAAACTGAGAAGAAGATGAAGGGAACTAACTATTTTCAACTGTAGTTTCGTATATCTCTGTTGTCTTCAAGCTGCAGACACACAAGATAAAAAGGGTTTGGATTAACGTATTAGCTGACTTTAACATAAAATGGAAGGGTCCAGATACTTTCAACATACCCACATACACAGACACACACAGAGGGCATGATCCCAGCTATTTGTGGAGAATGTTTTGCATTCTTTGTGACAGGTGGGGTCCTATAAATGAAGCACAGTGACAGCTGCTTAACACAATAATGTGTTCCATACTGTCAGACCGATTTGGAAAACCTCGTAGTATCTATTATTTAGAATATTAGTATAATATACATAGAAAGTTTCTTTGTACAGGGTAAAGCATACCTCCTCCTCCCCGATCACTGCTCAGTGTCCTGAATGAAACATCTAATAATAGCTGGTATTTACTGAGCTCTTACAATAGGCCAGGCCCTGTGCAAAGCATTGTATATATGTTTTCTCAGATAACCATCACAGCCCTGTAAGGTAGATCTTTTTCTTCCCATTTTACATTTAAGGAAATAGAGATTTGGGGAGGTGCACAGTATTTTGTCCAGTTGCAAAGCTAGTAGCACACAGAGTCTAGATGGAAGAATGAAAACCCTCTCTTAAGACTCTAGAGTTGGATCCAAAGCCCTGGCTTTCCTGGTCAATAGCAGTGAGTGGTTCCCAGAGGCCACTGGAGCAGGCCTTTCCTCAGAGCATCCTGCGCCTTGGAGGTAAGGCTGACCACTCAGTAAACTTTGGCTATTTTCATGGTTTTCGAGGAATGCTCAGCCCCAGCAGGACCCAGCTGTCTGAGCTGAGGCCACTTCAAGCCTACACACCCTGCTTTGGCAAAGCGCATCGTACGTCCATGAGTTGTTTTGAAAAACACCCAAGTCCAGGTTTAACTAAGAGAGGCAAGAGAAGAATTGGAATTACAACCAGAGATACAGACCCAGAATGGACCACAGCATCTTGTTTATCCCCTTACAAGAACCAGGGGATGTTTTCTAATTACTCAACAGATAAGAATTTCTTATCACTCTTGGCACTTTCTACATGTTTTCCTATTTTCCCTTTATAAGTGTGTCCTTTTCCTGCTGTTGGTCACCCATCCTGGGAGCACAGCCAAATTTCTGGAGGCTTTCAGTGAAATGTGCAGAGGTCTCCAGGAACTCAATCTCTTCATAAGATATTTACAAAGAACTCCCAATGATTGACCTTCCAGAAAACACACATGACACACAAAATAGTTCCCCCTTTGAACCAAAAGTTCATTGTCTCCAATCCTATGGCCTAAGCCCTAAATGGGACCACAGGGCTCCAATGCTTCTATCTCCCAGGAGCCAGCTCATTGGCCACAGCTGAGTTGACTCACAGTTGCTGGGAGGCAGGTCTAGCTAACCCTCTATTTAAGCAACTTTCTTCTAAAGTTCTATACATGGGCTTCAAAGTGCCTAGACCTACACACATTTCCTTTAAAAATCACAGGAGGATCTGAGGAGTCCGTTATTTTTCAGCTACAGGCTGTAACCAAGCTCAAAACCAATCACTAGAAACATCCTGAATTATGACACAAAGATGCATGTCAAAAAAATCTGTGTTGCTTCTGGTTCCCTGTCTTGAATTCAGGAGGCCATGCTTACTCTATCACTGGTACATGCCTTCCCAAAAGGAGTGACCTCTGGCTTTGATCCTCAGTAGAATACTATATTAGGTTCCTGTGGCTGCTGTAACAAATTATCCCAAACTTGGTGGTCTGAATCAACAGACATCCTCTCACATTTCCAGAGGGCAGAAATCTGAAATAAGTTTCACTGAGCTGAGATAGAGGTGCCAGCAGGGCCCAGGGGAGAATCGGTTACTTGCCTCTTCCGGCTTCTAGAGGCTATTGGCTGTGGCCACATCATTCCAATATCAAGACCAACATCTCCACATTTCAGTCTGTTCCCATCACACCTCCCTGTGTGTGTCAGGTCTGTCTCTCTTATATGAACACTTGTGATGGTATTTATGGCCCACGGGAGAATCTAAAATAATCTCCTTATCTCAAGATCTTTCACTTAACCACATCTGCAAAGATCCCTTTTCCATATAAGGTAACATTTACAGGTCTCTGGAATTAGGAGATCTTTAAAGATATCCCTGATACCTTTAGGGACCATCATTCAGTTTACTGCAAATACTGCCCAGCCCATCCTGTAGAAAGATGAGGAAGCATAAGCCCAGGATTCCCTTCCCAAAGATTTTGAGTTAGGAGGGGAAAAGTTTATAGACATAAATGTATATTCACAGCCCTTTAGGGAATGTACATTCATTTGACATGTGTCACATTCAATACATATGTTCACAATTAAAAATTATTTACTCTTGGGCCGGCCGAGTGGCGCGGCGGTTAAGCGCTGACTTGGGAAGACAGCGGCCCCGGTTCGGGTCCCACTTATGAGGGCCAGTGACACTGCCCTCAAAAAAAAAAAAAATTATTTACTCTTTAGCATCTGAACTGTACTTCTACTGCTATCTATTGTTGGGCTTCCCAACCTTAGCACCATGGATGGACATTTTGGGCATAGGAAGCCCAGTTAAAACTGAATTTAACATGCACAATGAATTTTTTTTTTATGAGTAGTGTGGCCTGTACAATATTTGGGATATCCTAACACTGAAACAATTATTCTTTCTTTACCTAAAATTTAAATGTACCTAAAATTAAAATTTACCTAAAAATTTCATCTGTCCACTCTACACTAAATGCCAGTAGCACACACATCCTCCCTCACCCCTGATTGTAACAAGCAAAAACATCTTCAGGGCCGGCCAAGTGGCGCATTGGTTAAGAGTTGGTTTTGGGATGCAAGCGGCCCTGGTTCAGATCCCACATGTGAGGGCTAGTGACACTGCCCTCTACAGCTAACAACAGCTCCACCTGGAGCTGGGCTGTGCGAGCCCCGGCGACGGTGTAGGCTGCAGCCCCTGCTGCAGTGGGCTGCCATAGGCTACAGTGAGTGGCCGGCAGCCAGCGTGAGTGGCTGGCAGCCAGCGTGAGCTGCCAATAGCTGCGGTGAGCGACCATCCAGAGGCCGGCAACCGATCTGCCTCATCCGGGAAGAGCTCAATGACGATACCAACATGGGCCAGTGAAGCAACGTCCTCCACAACTAGACTGAAGAATAACAACAACAAAAAAGGCGACAACTTGTCTGTTCCCCTTCCCCAGTTCCCCAACGCTGTTCTCCTCCCCCAATTCCCCAATAAAAAAAATCTCTACCAAAAAAACATCTTCAGACATTGCCAAATGTCCCTTTGGAGGCAAAATTACCCTATGTTGACAACCACTGATCTAGTTAATTAAAAAAAATAAGAGGGCCGGCCAAGTGGAGCATTGGTTAAGAGCTGGCTTGGGACTCCAGCAGTCCCGGTTCGGATCCCACATGTGAGGCCAGTGACACTGCTCTTTGCAGCTGAGATAGTGAACAACAGCTCTACATGGAGCTGGGCTGCTGTGAGTCCCTGGGGACGGCATAGCTGCAGCTCCTGCTGCAGTGGGCTGCCATAGGCTACAGTGAGTGGCCGGCAGCCAGTGTGAGCGGCCTGCAGCCTGTGTGAGCTGCCAAGAGCCGCTGTGAGCGGCTATCCAGAGGCCGGCGACCAATCTGCCTCACCTGAGAAGAGCGCAATGATGATACCAACATGGGCCAGTGAAGCAATGTCCTTCACAACTAGACTGAAGAACAAAAGGACAGCAACTTGTCTGTTCCCCTTCCCTGGTTCCCCAATGCTGTTCCCCTCCCCTAAGTCCCCAATAAAATCTTTAAAAAAAAAAAAGAAAGAAATCCTTATAAAATAGAAAGATGGAGAAAAATAAGTGCAACTGTTTTAAAAATATGCAAACTGGGCATTGCTACTACTTCCATGCAAAGCTATCAGATCCTAGGGCCCCAGGCCACACGGACACCAGAATTGCCCTAGGAGGACCAGTGTGCATCACTGTTGGCAGGGAGTGGGGGCATGGTTTGGAGAAGACTGACTTCTGGGAATAATCCTGCCTGGCCCTGCCCCTTTCAAGCCTGGGAGCCTCAGGCGGAGCAGCAGGACCAGGCATGATCTCCCATCCCCCACTCACCCTCTAATTTATTTTAATTATTCTCTTCCCCACCCCATTTAGTCTTTGCTTAGGAGCAAGTGGCTCTCTCATTCACACAGCTAAGTTTGTAGGCGCCAGGAGACAATTGTCTGGCAGAGCTGGGTTGTGAGGTCCCCCTATTGAGACTTTTGATTTTGAGCATGTCCCTACTAGTAGAAAAAGCTAAACAAAAGAGGGGCTGAATGGGTGTGTGCCTGCCTCTCTCTCTTTCTTCTTCCCTTGCTCTCGCTCTTCCCACCCCCCCACAGCTCATTTTCTCCCTGCGTCCCTTGTCTTCCTGTCCCTACTGAATACTTGGCACTTGGCTCTCAGAATATCCATGCCTCACCCAGACTTTCTATACTGATAACCAGTGACTTCCACCCCACTCCCACCCCCAACCCACCAGCTGCCTCTGCACTGTATCAAATTTGCTCTGAGAAGGTTTCTTCAAATATAAGCCTGGTGTGCCCACACACAGCAGTCGGGTGTACATATTGTATGTCTTTATAAACAAAGGAGTGTGTATTTATAGACCCCTATCAATGACAGATCTATATGAAGAGGTAATGGGGGGTTTTACTAACAAAAACAAAAAAAAGTAAAACTTTGAAGCCTCTGACCCGAAATAAAATTAAATACCAAACAGTGCTCAGCAACAAATCCCTTAATAGGGGAGGCCTGTTATCTGCCTGAGGACCGAAGGAGTCTAAAAGAGAGATTTGTTTGGGAGAGGTCCCTCACAGCAGGGAAGCAGGATTTTGGTTCTGTTCCAGTCCTCTATTGAAGGACCAGTATTGCATCATTTGTTGCTGAGCTCTTGGTTGCTTGGAGTTATTAACACCATCTTCAAAGGGTTTGTGTTAACCAGCTACACATGGCCTCATAGAGAAGTCCCAAGTCAAAGTTGACATTTAGGAAAAGTCTTAAGAATTAATGAATGAAGTCAGCAAAGCATAATTTGTTGTTCCTGGAAGTCAGGAACTAAGACAAAAATACCTAGAGAGAAAACTATCGAGAAACAAAGAAATGCAAACAAAACAAAACCAGAAGGAGGGATGGATCCTAGGATAATGCCCCAATTATTGGACTGGCAGGAAGAAGCAAGGCAGGCTTCCACTCAGACTCTCTACCCAGAGGGGAGATGGGTTGATGTAGTTTTTAGGAGAGTTTGATGTATGTACATAATCAGGCCAACTATAAGGACACTGACAGAGACTTACAAACAGGACAGGCACCAAGTGGAGGCCACCACCTCTGCTGAGGCATCGCAACTATAACCCACACGTTCCCACTTATCATCTCCTTGGGCACCTCTCTTATGTCTGCCAGGTACAGGGAGAAGGGCATCCCATTGATTTCAGCTTTTTAGATGCTCATATTCTAGGGGTAACCCCTTAAGTCTTTTATATATATGTCATATATATATATATGACTTATTATTATATATATATAATAAAAGGCAGTGTTATCAACTATAGTTATAGTCACCATGTTTTACATTAGATCCTCAGACTGTATTCATCTTATAGCTGAAAGTTTGTACACTTTTCTTTGCTACTGAGACAAAATCTACATGCAATGAAACTGCAGGTCTTAATTGTACAGTTCAGTGAGTTTTGGCAAATGTGTATGCCAATGTAACTATGACCCCAGCCAAGATACAGAACATTTCCACCACCCCAGAAAAGTCCCTTGGGGCCAGTGGTGTGCTAGAACTGGCTAGAGCCAGACAATTGGGGGTATCTCATCCTCAAGTTGTGTTTGTAGCTTCACGACGGCCACGGTGGGAAATCAACAAACATTACACTCCTGGGATGTTTTTCCCCTCAGAGAGCTAGTTACCCCTACACCATTGCTGATGCTTTTTCCCAGTCACTCCCCCACAATAAAGGGGCAGATCATCATAAGTTTACTTTTGCTTGTTCTTGAACTTGATGAAAATGGAACTGCCCTTTGTGTCCTACTTCTTTCCATCAACATGATGTCGGTAAGATCATCAGTCTTGTGATTTGTCAGTAGTTTGCTCCCTTTTTATTGCTGAGTACTAGTCCATTGTACATATAAACGTATTTACCTATTTTTTTGTTTTTGTTGAAGGACATTTGGTTTGTTTCCAGTTTCGAACTATTAATTTTTATTTATTTCCACTTTTATTGAGGAATAATTGACAAATAAATTTGTATATATTTAAAGTGTACATGATTTAATATGCATATACATTGTGAAATGATTACCACAATCATGTTAATTAACACCCATCACCCCACATAGTTAACTCTTTTTATGTGTGTGTGGTGAGAACACATAAGATCTACTCTCAGCAAATTTCAAGGGTAAATTACCGTATTGTTAACTATTGTCACCATGCTGTACACTTGATCTTCAGAACTTATAACTGAAAATTTACACCTAATTTTTAAAATGCTCATATAGACATCCTTGCATAAGTATTTTCATAATCATATGTTCTCATTTCTCTTGGGTAAATACCCAGGAGAGGAATTGGTGGTCATAGAATAAGTTTGTTTATGTTTAAATTTATAAGAAAGTGCCAGAAGTTTTTCCAACGGGGTAGAGCATAAGCAAGGCATGAAAACTCCAGTGGCTCACATACCCGCCAGCATTTGGTGTTGTCACAGCATCTTTTTAATTTGTACTATCCTATTGTGTATGAAGTAATATCTCTTTCTAGGATTTTGATTTGCAGTTCCCTGAAGGCTAATAAGATTAATCATGTTTTTGTGAGCTTATTAGCTATTTCTATATCTTCTCTGGTGTTGTGTCTGACAGAATTTTTCAGAGTATTTGATAGAATTTATCAGCAAGATGACTTGAGCCTTGAGTTGTCTCTTTTAGAAGGTTTCTGATAGTGAATTAAATTTAATAGATATAAGACTGTTCAGATTTTTTAAAAATTCATTTTGTTTTAGTGCGGGTAAGTTGTGTTTTCAATGAATTTATTTATATTTTCTAAGTTGTTGAATTTATTGTCCTAATGCTTTTAAAAAAATAATATTCCCTTATATCCTTTTAATGTCTGTGTGATTTTTAGTGATATCTTCTTTTTGATTCCTGATATGTGTATTTTTGTTGTCTCTCTCTCTCTCTCTCTCTCTCTCTCTCTCTCTCTCTCTGTCTCTCTCCCTCCATCCCTTCCTCTCTCTTTCCCTCTGTCTTCCTGATCAGTTTTGTTAGAGGTTAATTTATTCATATTTTCAAAGAGATTTCATTTCTTCTATTTTATTCAAGTTTACTGTCTCTAGCTTCTTAAGGTAGAAAGTTACATCATTGATTTTAAACCTTCCTTTTCTAATGTGAACACTTAATGATATAAATTTACTACTAAAGTGTTATGTTATCTGCATCTCATAAATTTTGTATATTATATTTTTAATATCATTCAGTTAAAATATTTTAATTAGCCTTGTTATTTATTTTTTATTCATGAATTATTTAAAAATGTGTTACTTAATTTTTAAAATATTTGGAGATTTTTGGCATCATATGATTTCTAATATAATGACACTGTGCCCAGAGGAAATGCAGTGTAAGATTTAAATCCTTTGAAATTTATTGAGACTTAGTTTGTTGTCCAGTATTTGGTCTATTTTGTTCCATGTGTTCTTGAAAATAATATGTGTTCTACTATTGCTGGGTGGGTTGTTTTATAAACTTCAGTGAAGTCATGTTCGTTGATGGCGTGAATCAGATCTTCCATATCCTGCTAACTATATTGAGTTGATCTATCAGTTAATGAAAGAAGAATTTAAAACCTCAAACCTGAGTTATTGATTCATCTGATATGTGCTTTAATTCCGTCACTCTTTGCTTCTTGTATTTTAGAGCTTTGTTATTAGGTGCATATGCATTTAAGATTGTTATATGTTTATAGAGAATTGACTCTGTCATCTTATTGAAATGCCTTTCTTTATCTTTGTCAATCCTCCTGTGTTAAAGTGTACTTTCTTCACTATTAATACACCCATGCCATCTTGTAGTGCTTACTCTTTGCATGATAAATTTTTCCCCATCATTTTACTTTCAACTTATCTGTATCTTTATATTTACAGTGCACCTTTTGCTTTTGTATCCAGTCTGAAAATCTTGCCTTTTAATTGGAGCATATAGTCTGTTTACAATTTAATATAATTATTGGAATATTTGAGTTTAATTCTACCATCTTGTTATTTGCTTACTATTTCTCACATTTTTTTTCCTGTTCTTCTATTCCTTCTTTCCTTCCTTCTTTTGAGTTAATTGAACATTTTTTAGTTTTTTTTTTTTTTTGTCCTCTGTTGGCTTTCTAACTATACCTGTTTGTATTTTTTTTTTTTTTTTTTTTTTTAGCTGAGCCACCCTGCCACCTGTTGACAGCTCAGTGGCAGCTCAGCTCGAGCTGGGCATCAAACTGCTGTTGCTCAGAGCTCAGCTCACTTTTGAGCAAGCTCTTAACCAACTGAGCCACTCAGCTGGCCCACTTGTTTGTATTTTTAAATTGTTCCTCCAAGAATTACAATATAAATGATAACTTATCACAGAGTACCTAGAGTTTATATTGTACCACTTCACATAAAATATAAAAGTTTTACCACTCTAAAATCCCAGGTATCCTACCCCCTTTTGATACTTTTAACATATATTTTATATCTGCTTATATTACAAACCTTTAGTGTACTTTAATGCTTTTTAAAAATTTAAACAGTCTGCTATCTTTCAAAAAAGTTAAGAGAGAGAGAAAAAAGAAAGTCTTTATATTTCCCCACATATTTAATATGTCTGGCACTCTTCCTTCTTCTTGTGGATTCAGTTGCCATCTGATATCATTTCTCTTAAGCTGGGAGAAACTCCTTTCATATTTCTTGTATTGCAGTTCTGCTGATGATAAATTCTTTCAATTTTTATTTATCTCATGTGTTTCCCTTCTCTCAAAGATCACAGCCTTGCACTGCCTTTTGTCCAAATGCCTAAAACCAGGTCTCTGTATTTTCTTTCCAGTTTTATAGATGCTTTCAATATGAAGGTATATGAGTTTGCTAGGGCTGCCATAATGAAGTACCACAAACTGGGTGGCTTAAACAACAGAAATTTATTATCTCACAGTTCTGGAGATTAGAAGTCCAAAACTAAGTTGTTAGCAGGGTTGGTTTCTTGTGGAGGTTCTGAAGGAGATTTCATGCCTCCGTCCTAGCTGCTGGTAGCTTCAGGCATTCCTTGGCTCATAGATGGACTTCTCTTATGTCTTCACATGTTCTTCCTTGTATGAGTGCCCCTGTGTCCAAATTTCTGCTTTTGTTATGGACACAGTTATGGTGGATTAGGGTCCACCCCACTGACCTTATCTTAGCTTAATCACCTGCAAGGACCTTATTTCCAAATAAGATCACATTCACAGGTACTGGGGGTTAGGACTTCAACATTTTCTTAGGGATACAATTAAACTCATTACAGAAGGTAAGTCTAGTGTGACTTATTCCATTATAGTAGATGCAGAAGACAACCTTGAGTTTTTTTTCCTGTACCACTCTGCTCTGAATTTGTTCATTTTTAGATATTTCCAAGTTCAGTGGGGGAGGGGGATGGATTGCAAGAAGATAGAGGGCAGAGATGGGAGCTGGTAAAATTTGGGCCAAAGGAAGAACTTAAGGCTAAAAGATTGAGATCTTCCAGAAGAAAATATTTCCACTTACCCATTTTACCTTGGACCTGTGCTTGGACCATGCCTATCACAAATGACTTAAGAGTGAGACAGAAACTATTATGTTCATTCATTCATTCCAAAACAAATCACAACATTTACTGAGAACTTACATGTGCCAGACCTGCATCTAATAGTGGGAGATATAGTAGTACAGGAAAAAAATATGGCACCACCCATGGGAGCCTTGATTCTAGTAGAAATTTAACATTTATGTACCTTATAATGTGATCACCTCACTCAGTCTGTACACATGAAATTAATATAATATTGTATAACAACTATACTTAAATTTAAAAAATAAAAAGAAATTCAGAGTCCATCTGCTTAAGTTTTGGGTTGAACTGTGGTTTTAAAAAATTAACCAGAGAAAAACATTTTAATTTATCTTTTGGTCAAGATAAATACAGTGCAGGAAAATGTTGAGAAGGAGGAATTTTCTATTTATTCCTTTGTTCAGCAAATATTGTCACACACACATTGACCTAAAGATAGAGATTCTAAAAGATTTGTTTGTATGGAGACATAAGTTAATAATTACACATTATAGTTTTATAAAAATTTCTGTGTGGCAGACACTATTCTAAACCCTGTTCCAGCATTAACTCCTTTCGTCCTCCTAACAAAGTAAGTGTTGTTATCATTCCCATGATGAGGTTAACTAACATGCCCAGAGTTAGCAGCTAGTAAGTAGAAAAGGCATTACACGATCCATAGCTGTGGCTTTAGAGACTGTGCATGAAACTCTATTCTATTCTAATTACAAAATGTAGAGTGCCTATATATCCTGAATTTTTTTAGACCCAGAAATCTGTTTTTGTATTATTTTTCCTCTATTGTTTTCCATAAACACATTTATTTTGCTCTGATATGAAGTTTTGGAAAAATAGTTGTGGTACATATAAAAAAGCAAATCCTACCATATTTCCTGAACCTCCCCACCTGGAGCTTTCTGAAAGTGTGAAATAATGCAGGGTATCGGGAAAGTGTTCCATTATGAGTAGAGCACACACTATTGAATGTCTTAAAAACATCCATTCTTTTCTCTTTAACTTCCAATTTCCTAGAAGACTGGGTACTTACTTGGTATTGAGCCTTCACTGCAAGGTCATATATTTGATGAGGATCCTGATTGGTCTAAGTCTGTCATGGTGATTTTATGACTTTGGCCATGTGATAGAAATATGATGGAACTCTGGTCTACATGTCATTGAGAAAGTATATGGAGACTTCTGAAAAAGTTTTCCTTGCTTTCAAAAATAGATACACAGGAAGAGAAAACCTCTTTTTCTTCTGGAAATTGTAGTATTTGCATGCGATACCTGGCACTTCAGTAGCCATCTTGTGACAATGAGGGAGATGAGCCTGAGGACAAAGTTGCTATATTGAAGATGGTAAAGTAGAAAGAGGGGTAAAAAAAATTAACCCTGGATCCATGAAAATATCACTGAGCCACTGAATGAGCCATTTTTGAAACCACCCTACCTTTGAATTTCTCATTTTATGAGAAAGTAAGGTGATAAAGTAATCATTATTTAAGCCACTTAAGAGTTACATTTTCTATTTGTAATCCCAATTGAGTAAAAATTTAAAAAAAAAACAAGAAACCCGAAGAATTTTATTCTTTGAGTCAGTTCCCTCCACCTGTCTCAATACGAGAAGAACGTTCTGGTATCAGAATATGTTCATTTTCCACTAGATAAATCTGATATTGCATATTTTGGTAGAGGAAAGCAGGCACTTACATCTTTAAAACATCCAAGGGCAACTAAAAAGTTAGCAGCTATCTAAAGTCTGTGATAAATGTCTAAATTCCTCTGCAGCATATTTCTGTGTTTGCAGATTCAGAGACGAGAGGCTTTCATCATGGCAGCTAAATCCCCCTTTTAAAACTGAATTTACAGTAACATTTAAGGCTGTGTATGTTGGCTGCAGATTCTTTCCCATATTCTTCCTGGGAGTTTCCCACCAATGACACGAGAGTGCCTCCCTATAATAAGGTAGCTTTTTTTCCTTTTTTAAATAGCTGCTTATTAAGGCAGAAATTCTAATATTAGCCTGCTATTTCACTGAATGAAGGAATTGGATATCTTCCGCACAAACTTGGGGGTCTGGATGTATTTCTGCACTTTTCCTCAATGCTTTACAGAAACTTAAAATAGCAATTTCCCCCTTTCCCTTCAACTCTATGCAACCACAACAGAATGTGAGGGCCTGGTTTGGGGCTTTGGAACCAGCAACTGTTGTGTTCCAGTTTTATTTTCCATGCTTAAATGAAGTTAGTTCCTTCCTCTTTCACTGTGGATGTAAGGGGGGAAATGAATATTATTTTTATAAATATAACTCAGTGGTGTCTTGCCCAAGCCTGTCTGTGGCATCAGGGAAAATGGGATGCTGAGGGTGAAAAAATATGGAAAAAGAGTGTCCAGGGAAAGCATTTTAGAGATCCTGGATATGAGTACAGCTTGGTGGGATTACGAAAGAAAAAAAAATAGGCTTTTTCCATCTGTAACATTATACAGCTTTGGTCTTTACCAGAGGGTGGGGGCAGTGGGCAATGGATGGGTGGGTTGGGGTGACAATTTATAGGAAAAATTCTGAATTTTGTGGCAGTCTGGGGATGCCAACAAACGTTTATACATTTAATGCTGAGTGTGGAACCTTACTCGCTTCCCTGGGAGTTAAACAGTGGGTTTTCTTTAATCTCCCTTTGCAGTGGAGAGGAAAAGAGCTGAAAGACCTATGAAGAGACGAAGTGGAAGGGCACATAGAGCATATTTCACTTACCCCCTTCATGCTGTAGAGAAGGAAAATGAAACCCAGAGCCAGGAAGTGGGTGGCACACTGTGAGTTGACCAGGAAGCAGGAAGTATGGTGGAATGGTTAGAGCAGGGCCTGACTCCTGGGAATGACACAGGCCTGCCATTGCCTAGTGGTGTGTCCATGGGTTAAGTTTCATAGCCTTGTCCAGCCCCACAACCCTCACTTTTACGATGGCACCTTTCTCACGGGCTTCCTATGAAGATTGGAGAAGGAGTTGAGTGCTTGGAAAATAACAACAAATATGGCTTGTATAGGAAGCCCAAATGCAGGAGAAAGTTAAGGAATGCATGCTGCTGAACTTGTCTTACTCTTCTTCCTTTATCACCACCCTCCCAAATACCATTTATGGGTTGTTGAGATGGTAGAAACTCCTTGAAGGAGAGCGAACCTGTACTTTCATCCTAGAACTTCAGACCCAAAAGGGAAAAAAATAAAAATATTTATTCAGCATTTATTGAGCACCCTGATGTATTCCCCCATCTTGTATTTGGCTAGATTTGAGCTTCCCCAGGGCTTGCTATTTTGTAGCTAGTTTCTTTTTCTCTCATCGTAGTTCTTCACAAGAATGTAACTTGCCAGACATGGGCTTAAGTGATGTGAGGCTGGGGAATGCCCATGCTCAGGGGGATAGATTTTAAGATTCATCTGTCTGTTAATGGACTTGGTGAAAGGGCTAGGTAAGATATTCATTTTTGATAGAGGAGACAAAGATCAGACTGTGGAGAGGTGATGAAAGATCCCCATATAAGCAGGGTTGGAGACTCCTATGTATCAAATATCTCCTGACTGGCAGTCTCCACAAATCCACAAGTATTTGCTTCTTTCTCTCCATTTCAGCCTCTAATAGGTTAGATAACAAAAGCAAGAGCCATGTCTCTGAAGGCTATCACCCCAAGAAAGCACAGCTGTTACCCAACTCTCCTATTAAGCTACACCTCTGGCATAAGCTAAAGCTCATGCTTGAGGCCTGAGCTTCAGATTGTGAAGGAATTATCAGAGAACAAGCCTGGCTGAAAACGATATACGGTGAAGAGCTGATATGGGGGCATCAACAGAGTGCCACACGCTCATACATTAACTCCCAGCTCTCCCTCGTGAGCAGTAATTCCTATACTCATTTTACAAGTGGGCACGTGGCCATGGCATGTCCAGCATGCTCTGGAAACTCACACTGCTGGTCCCTGACATGCCTCACCCTCCCCAACCCCCTGCATTCAGGGGAAATCCAGGCTCAGAAAAGTCACTTGTGCAAATTCACCCAGCTCATGGACTGTGCCTGCAGGGCCTTGCTTCCTATATCTCACTTTGCTCTACACGTTTCAATAGGAGGGGAAGAGGAGCTGTCTGTGGATTGCTGGGCAGAGCAGAGGAAGCAGGGCCAGGTGGATGAAGTGCCCAGGATAGTCTAGGAAGAGCCAAAGGGCCTGACAAGGGAGGCAGGGCTGGCACCAGAGGCAAACACGGCCCCTTCCGCATGATGCCTGCACCAGTCCTGACTCAGCTGCATCTGGGTGCGGTGGAGGACATTGGGGCTTTGGGCAGCTGGGAAGCTCTTTAAGATCCCAAGGTGAAGCAAGAGCTCAGCCCTCAGCCTCAAACCACCATGTGGGTCTGTTGCACGCTAGGCCAGGAGCCTGCGTGAAGAGTCTGAGGCCCGGCTTTCCCTTCCATTCAGGGACTCTCAGCCTGAAAGGAAACACTCCTCTGTTATCTGTGGTTTTTAGCTCTTTCCCACTTGGGAAGTGGAGGGGAAAAATAATAGTAATAATTTTCTGTGGGTTGGGAGTGTCCTTGGTGTGGCGGGGCCAGAGTAAACAGAATGAAATTAAGTCGTAGTGATGCTAATGATTCTGCCTTGTCTCAGTGAAATCCATGACCAGGAAAGAAGAGGCAGAGGTGAGCCCAGGAGTGGAAGGCAAGATGGGCAAGTAGAGAACTGATTTGTTCAACAAATAATCACAGTTTCTCTCTGAGCAGGATAATATGGCAAGATATATAGGACTTGCTTGTTTTTCTTATTCTATTCTTCTCTTTCTTTTCTCTTCCTTCACTGACTTTCTTAATAATGAAAGTAAAACCTTACATACTGGAGGTAACAAAGACAATTATATGGGCATATATAAAGAAAAAAAATTATAGGGCTGGCTGAGTGGTACGTTGGTTAGGAGTTGGCTTGGGAAGCCAGCTCTGAGCAGCAGGGCCCCAGTTTGGATCCCACATGAGGACCAGTGATGCTATGCCCTCTACAGCTAAGATGGTGAACAACAGCTCGGCCTGGAGCTGGGCTGCCATGAGTCACTGGTGACAGTGTAGGTTGCAGTGGGGCTGGCCGATAGTGGGTGTGAGCTTTTGTGAGCTGCCATGAGCTGCTGAGTGGCCATCCAATGGCTGGTGAGCAACTGCTTCACCAGGGAAGAGCGCAATGATAATACCAACATGGGCCACTGAAGTGACTTCCTCCACAGCTTGACTGAAGAACCAAAGGACAGCAACTTGTCTGTTTCCCTTCCCTGGTTCCCCAATGCTGTTCCCTCCCCCAATTCCCCAATAAAAGAAAGAAAGAAAGAAAGAAAGAAAGAAAGAAAGAAAGAAAGAAAGAAAGAAAGAAAGAGAGAGAGAGAGAGAGAGAGAAAGGAAGGAAGGAAGGAAGGGAAAAGAAAAAAACAAAACAAAAAAGAATGTATCCTGGACCCTTCTAGTTGAAGGTCCAGGGCCAGGCATGGAAAAAAATCAGAAACGGAACTTCTTCATGGGTCCTCATAATTTCCTGTGTATAGAGCTGATTCCCACATTTTTTTTTTTTTTGGTGATTCTTCCTCTGGTTGTAAGAAAAGATTCCCCATTTTCCACTAAAGCTGAATTTATTTGATCTCTGTAGCAAATGTGATTATTCACTGTATCAACTCAGGTGAACTACAATGAATTGTAACAAGTAAAGTTTTAACTGAACTGCTATGTCAAAGCCACCTTCTGCTCAGATGACAGAAAAGCAGCCACAACTGTATTTCTCATGGGTGTCCACCCCTCACCACCATGTTGGTGTGACAGGGTAAAGGCAGGGAGGCATCTCACCCACACTAACAAACAAAACGAAACAAAATGAAACAAAACAAAACAAAACACAGGGCCAGAATCTATCTCCACTGCAGAATATTCTTCAGTCCTACAAACCACATCAGACTAGGGCAAGGGCCTCAGGATTTTGGACAAAAGGGTTATAGCATAAGGATATCATACTCAGTAAGTTGTATTTGGTGTAAGGAAGCATTCCCAGACACATTGGGAATATATATAATTTATATTTTTGTTTCAAAAATTTTTCTTGATGATATGCTCCAGGAAACTGAGAAGTACATGAAAAAAAAGGGAAATAATGATATATTAGGACTGGTTAAATAGAGAGTTGTCTCTAATTATCAATATGGTTATCAAACAAAAAAAAAGTTATGTTTTATAAAGAAAATATAGTTTATGTAAATATTAATTTATTTCAAAAGAATTATCAGTGGAAACCCCAGATTACATTCATAAAAATTGGGAAGGCAAAGGGGGGCAGCAAGTTAAAGACATTCTAAATTGTAAGTATCACATAAGGGGAAGTGCTTTTGGTTGTGATAATTACAAAAACAATAATTCAAATAATATCTTCGGAAAACATAAAGATGATCACTAGTTGATTAAAAATAAATGTTTTCGGGCCAGCCAAGTGGAGCGGTGGTTAAGAGCTGGCTTGGGACACCAGCGGCTCCAGTTCAAATCCCACATATGGCCAGTGACACTGCCCTCTAAAATAAATAAATAAATAAATAAATAAATAAATAAATGTTTTCCTTTCAAATCATTAGTGAAAAGAAAAGCAAACAAATATAGTCTGTGTATTAAAATACAGAAAATAAGTAATAAAGGAGTGACAAACATAAAACTTAAAATAATGTGACATGTATAGAAGAACATAATATTTAATGTTATCATTATAAATAAAATGCTGATCAACATTTATTGCATGGCTACAATGGGTCACACACTATTAGATGCTTTGCTCTGTTACTTTTTACTGACTCTTTATAGCAACCTCAGTAATATTATTATTTCAATATTACAGATGAATCAACAAGAACTCACAGAGAATAAATCACTTTCCTGAGGTCACACAGATGTAAGAGGCAGATGCAGGATCTAAACCCTGGCTTATCTGACTCACAGACTGATTCTTAGTCACTGTACTGCCCCACCTCCCCACATGTTGCTGAGAGAAGGAAGACCAGATGTAGCCATTGGGAATTTCTCAATTTAAAGTCAAGGACTTAGATTGGGTTCAATACAAAGTATGGCATATAGCTTTTAAGAGAAATGCCTTAAAAATGGCATGAGAAACACACACACACACACACACACACACACACACACACACAATTTTTCAGGCAAACATGAAGAGAACAAAAAAACAAATGCATGGGATGGGCCAAGTGGCTCAGTTGGTTAAAAGTTAACTTAAGAGCTGAAGCTCTGAGCAACAGGGCTGCCGGTTTGATTCCCACATGGGCCAGTGATGCTGCACCCAAGCTGAGCTGCTGCTGAGCTGTCAACAGGTGGCAGAATGGCTCAGCTGATAAGAGCACGTGCTCCTAACAACAAGACTGTCTGTTAGACGGTGGTTATGCTCACCAGCAACTAAGACTGAACTCGATATCTTGAGCTGAGCTGCCACCCGGATGGCTCAGTGGATAGAGCATGTGCTCTTAACAACAGGGATGCCAGTTCGACTCCCACATGGGATGGTGGCTATGCCCACCCACAATTAAGATTGTAACACAGCACCTTGAGTTTAGATGCCATGAGCTGCCGATGGGCAGCCAGGTGGCGACTGGTGCCCTCCACAACTAAGATTGAAGAACAACAACTTGGCTGGTCCCCCAAAACCCCAATACTGTTCCCCTCCCCCAAGTCCCCAATTAAAAAACAAAACAAATGCAGTAGTACCAATATAAATTTCAAACAAAATGTAAGATAAAAGGCAACAGTCATTAATGTGACTCAAAATTATCATCTTGATCGATGACATAATCCATAGTGAAGGTATCTTTATACACTGAAAACTTCACAGCAAACTATAAAAACCAAAATCAAACCCAAAAATGCCTAGAAATACAATATGAGGGGAAAATGTAAGAAGAAATGAACGCACAGTTATTGTGAGAGGCTCTAATACATGTATCAGTTTTTGACAGATGGAGAAGATAAAAAATAAAGTCAGTGAAAACGTAAACAGCAAATCAATAATGTTATATTAATACATATGTATATGAGTACATGTGTATCAGGTATATATTGGGTTGTCAGAAAAGTCATGTTTGCAACAGATGGCACTAGTTCATTTTTGGAAGTGCTAGAGCCATTCACGTCTATGTTATTGCTATGTCATTTGACAGCTGACAGTTCTAGCTTCATTCTGAAAAAAAATTAAGTGACTTGGTTGAGTTTTGGAGATTTTACAACAAGTTAAAGATGGAAGACCAAACTGCATTTTTGCCATATTTTACTGTTTTACTTCCATAAAGGGAAGAAGGTCATCAAGCTTGTGAAAAGTTGCATAAAGTTCATGGTGACAACGCTCTACAAGAACGTCAGTGCCAACGATGGTTCACGAAATTCCATGCTGGTGATTTTGATCTCAACAACGCTCCTTGGTTAGGGAGACCCACCGAGGTTGATGACAACAAAATATAGGCCCTGATGGAGTCAAGCCCACATTACATGACATGAGAGATTGCAGAAACATTGAGCGTCTGTCATTCAAGCTTTCACAACCACCTGAAGAAGCTGGGATATGTAAGCAAACTCGATATTTGGGTTCCACATGAACTCAAAGAAGTTCATTTGATGGCGCATATAAACATCTGCAATATGCTCATTAAACATGAGGAAAACGATCCTTTTCTGAAGCGACTGATAACTGGTGATGAGAAGTGGATTGTTTATAACAATGTAGTTCGCAAACGGTGTTGGTCCCGACGTGTGATTTGCCTCAAATGACATCGAAAGCAGACATTCACCTGAGGAAGGTTATGCTCTCAGTGTGGTGGGATTTTAAAGGTGTTGTGTTTTTCGAGCTTTTACCAAGGAACCAAACAATCAATTTGAATGTATACTGTTGGCAATTGGACAGTTTGAATGAATCCATCATCCAGAAACATCCAGAGCTCATTAATTGTAAAGGAGTTGTGTTCCATCATGACAACATAAGACCACACACAAGCTTGATCACCCATCAAAAATTACTGGAGCTTGAATAGGATGTGTTGCCACACCCACCATGCTGGCCTGACCTTGTGCCATCAGACTCCCACTTGTTTCACTCTCTTCAAAACTCCTTGCGTGGATTCAGATAAGGCTGTAAATCAGCACCTTGTTGAATAAAGAAGGTCCTTCTATGAATGAGGAAATATGAAGCTAACTGAAAGATGACAAAGGGCTATCGAACAAAACGGGAAATATATCATTGATAAATCTTTGTTCTTTATGTAAATAAATGATCTTTGAAAAACATAGACAAAATATGTCATGACTTTTCTGACAACCCAATATGATTATATATACATATATATGTGACATATTGATATATAGATAGTTTTTTTAAATGTGAAAAACAGATCCCATACCTTCTTTATATTTGTTCACACTATGCCCTCAAATACTGGTAATATACAGAAAAGAAAATCTTAAATAAACTTGTAAAAGCTAATGTTATTCAGGCAATACTTTTTCACTAACATATAGTTGATTAATTAATAATAACATTAAAATAAAAAATGTATAAACAAACAACTACTATTAATAAAAAAGAAACTCTTTCCTATGTGAATATTGGATGTTAAGAGGAAATCAAAATTGCAGTTAGTATTTATTAGAAAATACTGTGCTACTAAACTATAACAAAATATTACATTACTAAATGTATGAGATATAGCCAAAGACTTAATGAGAAGAAAACTTCATAATCTTAAGCTTCTCTTTTATTAGCAAGTGGAAGTAACTGGACCAAATATTCACCTTAATTATTTGAAAAAAATGAAGTGAAAACAGGAGTAACATAATATAGCAAGTATGAAAATCAATGAACTGGAAAACCAAAAAATAAATTTAATAAAATTGATGACTAAACCCAAGAGCTAACTCTTTGAACAAAACCAATGTAGCATATACAATTTGGAAATCTATTAAAACGTTGATTCCCAACTATCTTAGTTATTATTCTCATAGTCACATCTCATTAAAGCTCTCATTATCTCTTCTTCAGATTAATTCAAGGAACTCTTGTCTTCCCCTTCAGTCCAGTTCACCAGAGCATTTCAAATTGGCCCCACCTTTTGACTACCAGAGGGCCCCTGAAGGAAGTGGCTTGCAAAAGAAATGAACTTCACTAACTTAGTTTTGGTCTAGCTCCAACTACTTGGTGGGGAAGGTCTTGGATAACAGATACACAGCAACAATTCTTTCCTTTGAAACCAGTCTTCTGAGCAATTGTGGACCAATCACAGGTGAGGGTGTGTGTGGACAGAGCTGACTCCTTCTTGAAAAGCTGACTCCATCTTGAGGCTAATCCTTCAGCTTAACCTCTGAATAAATGAGCCCAGACCTTTGGCCTCCTCCCCTTTTCCCAGTGGGCTTTGGAATGTATACTGAGTTTTCCAGATCGTCAGAGAGTTTCCTTCCTCTCTGGGGCAAGAGTCCTGGATGTTACCTATCTCTAAACTCACCCTGGCCCCGGGGCTTACTTGGCCTCTTGGTCTCCCCCTGAGTACACACACACTCTTGTCCTAGGTTCATCTCTAAGGGTGGATAAATGAGGGTGGTCTGGAAAGTGAACAATGTCTTGTGGCTGCCCAGGACCCATTTCTGTATGTGAGTTCCCTATTAAACTCTCTAAACCAACAAGCTGGACTTGTCTGCCTCATTCTTTGGCTTATCGGTTCCTTGGGCGTTTGGGGACCGCTTTACATATGTGGCCTTTTCATGGAACCTGGGGTATTCACTGGGTATACATAAGGTTATGTGACACTCCCAATTACCCCTACACAAAATGGACACTCAATTTTTGGAAGATTGACTCTGTGACAGAAAGTTGCTTGTCTTTAACTACATCATCCTGCCTCAATAGATTTGGCTTCTTTTATTCTTGTGCCAACACTGAAGCAGAGAAACATGAGTGTGAGGAAGGAAACTTAAGCATGGAAGCAGAATTAAGAAGTTTCTGTTCAATGGGCCCAAATGACTAACAATAGTGAGTATATATTTAGGATTCCTTGCTGCCCAGGCACTGTGCTGAGCACTTCAACTCATTGTTCTTTAAGCCTTCACAATAACACTATATTTGAAGAAAGTGAGGCTTAGGGGGCTAAAAGAACCTTTCCAAAGTCACCCAAATAGTGACAGAAGGGAGATTTAAACATACGCACCCAGGATCCCGAGCCTCAAGCTCTTTTATCTCTGCTCTACTAAACCTGTTTTACGGTGACAAGGGCATACAGACAACCATGTTTCCTGTTCCCCGTGTTCTTGCTGAATGATAGAAGAGTCACTTCTGCCTGGACAAAAATCACTGTTGAGAACTCCTCTCACCTTCCTTCCAGACCCGGATAGCTTCTCCCATGGAAGGGGAGACTTATCTGATTAATGAGATGAAGGAAGGCCACAATCCATCAATCCATGTTGCTGCCTGATGGTAGTTAGCAAGTTAAAGGTCAGAAACTCCTGGGGAGCTGACCCTCCACACACACCCCATCTCCCCAGGACTCCCTGTCTCATGGGAAAGGTGCATTTAAATTATTCCTGACTGAATAAACATCAGTTTATTCAGATTGGGGCTTTGGTCCCAAGGTTTCAACATGAAGGCAAATACAAGGTAACCTATTTTGATTTCACATTCCAAGTGCTCTCCAATTCAACTTCACAAGCATGTAAGTTGATGATCTCCAGTTAATTCTCATGTCTAGGTCTCAATTAGTTCAGAACTCTGAAAAGAGAAGAGTATGAAAATGATGAGCCTGAAACTCTAACACAGGACATTTTGATATGCAAGGCACTGCAATGGTTGTTGGCCTACACTCTTGGCTAAAAGAAACTAACTCTTGAGCCTCTTACTTGACACTTAAAAATGCTGAGAACACATACCTTAATAAATGTAGGAGAAGCCAACCAAAAAAACCCACCACTCTATCACTGCATAAGAGCTCTTCTAGAGGGCTTTTCTCTGAAGGTTTGAGTAGGAACAAGGAAGTAGACAGCTCCAGAATAGAGGAACATCCCCATAGATTTTACCTTGACTTATTTCTATGTACATGCACCCGTGTTCCATAGTAGCTTATTTTTATAGTGCCACATAACTTCCCTTTCCCTTTGAGCAGATGAGCTGCCCTAGGCAAAACATCCTTCCAGCCAGGCAGACTTCCTGGAATTATGGGCAAAAGATCCATGTGCCATATGAGACAAATTCCCTTATGGAAGAATGAGACTTTAAAATTGTATTAGGATTCTTGCTTATGAATACTTGGAGCACCTAAAATGATATTTTCATCCCATTTTAATCAAGGAGATGGATGAATCGATGTATAAACTTGGGGTTTGACATTTGCTTAACAAGAAACAGAACACTGAAATTAGAAAGTTTGCAGCGTGATTAATTCACATTGCTGCTTCTGGCTACTTTCATAGAAAAACAGGCATTTCCCTTAACACGTGATTGTGACATACGGCACAACAGGTCAATTTTGGATGGAACCCTAGAGACTTGAAGAGGTTTATATATACATAATGTATAAAGTGTATCCTGTATGCTCTGTATACAGTGGCTGAGTTGCCTATTCAGCTGCTCCTAAAATCAGGTTATGAATAGGTTTTGACAACTTTATGCTTTGTTTCAAGTTTATAACCCCATTAAAAAAATATTTAGAATTTTAAAACTTTAGACTCAAGATCATACCACAGGCTGTTACTGAAGAAGAAGCACGTTGAAATCACTTACTAAATGTGATTCTTATATTCCAAAGGTTCCCCTTCCTCCCTTCCTTCCTTCTTTCCTTCCTTCCTTCCTTCCTTCCTTCCTTCCTTCCTTCCTTCCTTCCCTCCCTTCCTCCCTCCCTCTTTCCTTTCTTCCTTCCTTTCTTCTTTTCTTCCTCCCTCCCTTCCTTCCTCTTTTCCCTTTTTTCTTTTTAAACAGGGGGCGTTACTCTTTATCATAAAGTCATATAGAAGGCAACAATTACCTTGAATTACTGTTCACTTCCAAACTGTATTGGAATATAGAACTCAACTCTGTCTAACAGGAGTCCTCATATAATGAGAAAATTCACACCAGGCCCCGTTTTTAGCCCGAGAGTCCCCTTTCAGCTCCTTGGGAACTTCAGATTGGGGGAAACCTCCTTAGTAGGGCACTCAGCCTCCATCACCCTGGAGAGCTTGTTTTTGCATATTTCTGACAGTGTGACTTTTGACCTGAAGGTCAAGAATTTGCTGATGAGATAGAGTTCAAGTTAAATTAAGTTGATAATTGTAAGACCTGTTGTTATGGTTTCACCTGGTGTGTCTGTAAACAGAAGACATGCTTCTTTACTCATTCTCAACAGGTTCGATTCTCTTTGGGGATCAATTGGCCTCTTCTCTGATTTTTGAATTGGGGGTAATGAGCTATGTTGATGGCAGAAGTGGGTAGAAGGTATTAGAAAATATTCCATGAAAAGCATGGTATAAGGAAAGAACTCTGGACAGAGAACTTCTGTTGTTCATGGAGATTTCAGGCCCTGAAGATGAATGGACATGAAATACCTCTGCTCTGAGAGAACCTGGAGAGACTCAGCTGTTTGGACACATGTATGTGAAGGGTTGAATCCAGGGCTTGGTTCAATAATTGGAGTGTGTATTATTACTTTGTTATTTATCATCCAGCTGTCATCTCCTAGCTATCAGCACTTTCTCCAGAATTAGCATTTATTAAACACTTAACTATGCACCAGGTTATTGTACTAGTTGCTGAGATGATGAAGGTAGAACAGACACAATTCTGACCTTAAACAAACAATCGAATGTGAACAAATAATGAGTTCAGACGACAAGAGTCACACTGACCATGGCCCTGTATTTCGAGGTGCATCACATGGAGGATTCAGGGGCAGCTCCAGCTGCTTTGAAACTGCTGTGAATTCCTGTGAATAGGGATGAGTCACTGCTTGTGAGGTGACAGCTGGATGATTAATAATAAAGTAATAAGACACACTCCAATTATTGAGCTAGGGATATAACACTTTACGAACACACACCTGATAGAGGAGGAACAGAGTCTAAAGGGTTAACAGATGAAGCAGGGCCACATGACTAGGAAGTGGAGACACTGGGATTTGCCTCCACGTTTACTCAGCTTTTCCCCACAGTGACAGGGTCTAGTGGTAGAGCCCAGTGTTGGCAGATGCTTGGTAAAGACAAGAGCTGGAGAGGGAGGAAAAGAGGGGAAACGGTGCTGAAATTGGGCTGTGAGTGTGAAGGACTCTGAGTTGCTGTTTGGAAACTTTTCCTAATAGAAAATAATTTTTTCCTAATAGAAAATAATTTTTCCACCATCATTACCCCAAGCTGTGTCACTCCACCCTTCTCTGTCAGCTCTCTTCTCAACCCAGATTTATTTTCTTCTAGCAAGTCAGTGGGTGGGTGCTGTCTGGATTCCTGAAGAGTTTGTGCTACTAGGATATTCCCACCCAGAGATATCTGCTCTCTAGTGATGTAACATCAGCAGCAAGAGAGCAGGAGGCGGGCTGCGGGACATGGGATCACAGACAGAAGTGAAAATGTATAGTACAACCTCATGGCAAGCACATAGCAGGTGATCAAATGATTTGGTGCTCTTCCGTCCTTTTACAATTTCTTCTGGCCAGTTTCCCACCATCTTCCTCACTAATTTCCTCCTTTAGTAGCTCGTATTTTGCCCCAGAATAATTTGGTATTCCTGACTGTCCATGTAAAATGATGCCTCTCAGGAGACACCATCCGTTAAGCACCTACTACCATGATGAGAGCAATAGCTTCTCTCCAGACACTTGGCTCCTGCCTTCACTCTGCCTTTGCACCTTCCTCATCACCACCGATTCGTCCTCCTCTTTTGAGCTCAAGGTCAGGATGTCAGGTTTTGTACCCCTTTGTTTCATTATTAATGGAAACTGAGATTTGGTTTTTCGCTTTGGCAGCTACCTTGCAAATAAAGACCGTGGCAAGAAGCAAGGTTGAATTTGCTGGCTGGGGCCAAAGGTATGGTAAATCTTTGAGGCCAATTTCCACATGACTTTGGATTGGAGTCAGAATACATGTTTGAGGTAAATGAAGAAAACACCTGTTTCTCAAGGAGGGGGAATCTCAGAGACTGGTGTTTATTAATTAAATACCAGTTTATTAACTAAACAATAATCCCTTCCATGTGTTCAGCATTTTATAGCGCACCAAGCATTTCTTTGTATGTTATCTCGTTTGATTTTTGCAACAGCTCTCTGGGGGTGCTGGGAAAATACCACAACCTCATTTTACACACACTCTGCACTCCTTAGCAAGGAGCATAGAAGTTAATGTGGCTCATCCACAGTGGCCCAATCCTTTCGTGTAAACATCAGTGTAAAACTTTAAAGCCCAAATTTTCTGAATTGTGAAGATCAGATGAATAAGACAGAAAACATCTAACAAAATAACTTGTGCATTTTTGTGTTCAAAGAGCATTAGCCTTTTTCTTCATTTCCTTTCTGAATCCTGGAACCTCTGTTCTTTTTCCATTCACCATGCTGGACAAAGAGGTAAAAGGGAGTGATCTGGAGAGAAGGAAAGGAGGAAGAACATGGCTCTTGATTTCCAGGGCTGTTTCTAAGACAGGATTCGGAGGATGAGACTAATGGGATTGTGAAACCCAGGGTCTGGCATGACGTAGGTAGAACCAGCCGAGATGGTGGGAAAACAGTGTCTATCTCCTCATGGGCCTCCTTCCTTCCCACCCTGATTTTGTGGTTTGTTGATTTAATTGAGGCAAGGGAATGGGAGGTGTCTAGGATCTGTCTTCTGGCCCTTAAACATTTCTCAGAGGCATTGTCAGTCAGAGGAGAAGGTACAGACCCAGCACTTGACCCATCCCAAGCTTGCTCATAGGTGTCTGAACTGCACCCCCACAAACTTTCCCCAGGCTCCCACCCACCCAGCCATCCTCACCCGCCCAACTTACTGGAAATCTCTGTTGCTCTGAAGCAGGCTTTGGCTTTGGCTTTGTTCCCAGAACTAGGCAGAATGGAAATGCTTTCTAAGAAAAACAGGAACAAGGGAATTACACTCTGATCTGATGTTTCTTCACCAAGACAATTTTGTTTGTTCCTCAAAATTGCTTTATCCCCTTTTCTGAAAATGCTAGGTCAAGAAAGCAACTGGAATTTGTTTATCCCCTAGTAACTAAAAAACAAAATCCAACCCATGTGAGCTTCTCTCCATTTTAGTGAAATGTCAATTATCATACACTTAGCATTGTGGTATAATACATAAACTGGAAGGATGGTCCTGGGGAGTCTGTGGGGTGGCCCTTCTTAGACAGTGTTTAGAGGTGAGAATCCCTGAAGGGACTCTAAGCTATTGTTGGCTCTTCCTCCCTCTCCTCCACTCATAGCTCAATTTGTGTTCTTCCATAGTCTGATGATTGGATTTCACTTACTGCTTCCATCTTTGCATAATGCTATCAAGGAGCATGACTATTCCTCAGTGTGTAGTTCTCCAAATAATTTTTTCTTTCTCTTTGCCCACTGTCCACAGTCTAGCACATGCTATGTTGTTTTGATGTTGACCCCATTTGACCTTCAAATCCTGCTGGCTTTCCCACAGTAAGAGAGTTTCAGGCCACTACAACCATTGTGTTTATCTCTCAGTATTGTTTTGAAGGCTTCTATCAACTGAACTCAAGTTTGAAGCACTAAGCTGGCCCTCAATCAATGTGGGGGAATAGTCTATCTACAAAATATACTGTTTATTACTTTACACCTGGAGCCACTCCCTCTAGTAGCAATGCCAAGTCCTGTGTTAGATGCTGCAAATTCCAAGATGGCTACACACAGTAACAGGCTTAGACTCTAACGAAGTTCTCACTGAGTTTTCACATTCCAGTTCCCAGATCTTTTGTCTAGACTCTGTCTTTCAGATTATTCAGCTGCTGTCTTTTGATTCAAAATTATACCCATTTTTGTCTCAGCTCTCAACTTTGTCCTAGGCGCCTTGGAGAAGTAGCTACACCAATAGTGAGGAGAAAGAGAAGACCTGAGTCCTGCTCTTAGTTCATGCTGTGATCATAGACTTTTCATTTTACTTCTCTGATTTCAGTGAATTTCTATGTAATATGAGGGGAATAGAGACACAAGGGACCCTAGAGATAAAGTAATTACTTGTTGAAAGACACAAATGTTTATTGAAAAAAGACTATTGCCCAGATGTTGGAGAAGGTAAAAGAGACTTGGTCCCTAACCTTGGGGATTTACAGTCTATCAGGGAAGCAATCTTTGAGCCTGTGGCATCTACCTTGTGCCCAACATGTGCCTTGAACTTGGTAAATGCTGGATGATCGGATGTTAATTTGGGCAGGGAATTTGGGGCAGGTTCTTTTTTTTTTTTTTTACCACATTTGCTATTTCCCAGTGGAACTGATCACCTTTCTACCTTCTGTATCTAGAAGAGAAAGATACATTCTGATATAGATCCTAGGTATACCCATCTGACCTAGAATTAACTTTGTGATGTAACAGAAAAAGCATTGAATTATGATATTCAGATTCACAACTTTGTGTAAGTCATGTCTTTCTTTGTACCTCAGTTTACCCTAATGATAATGAATAGTTTGGATTAGATGGGTTCTGGGGTTCTTCCCCTTCTTTGAGTTGAAGGTCATGACCACATCACTCAGCCATTCTCTCAGTGTCCTAGCTCTTTCCTCAGGAACACATGTCTAAATTAACATATGGATGGTCTCTTCTGCCCCTTTCTCCTTTTGACCCCATCCCTAATCTCTGCACTCCAGATCCACTGCTTTAGGCCCGTGATATGTATGTCTGCTTTTCAGCTTCTCACTTCCTTCTTCCTGTTCAGCTCTTCTCTTCTTCTTTTTTTTTTAATATATATTTTTTTAAGATTTTATTGGGGAATTGGGGGTGGGGTGGGACAGCGTTGGGGAACTAGGCAGGGGAACAGACAAGTTGCTATCATTTTGTTCTTCAGTTTAGTTGTGGAGAACATTGCTTCACTGACCCATGTTGTTGGTATCGTCATTGCGCTCTTCTCGGGTGAGGCAGATCAGTCACCGGCCTCTGGACGGCCACTCACAGCAGCTTTTGGCAGCTCACACCGGCTGCCGGCCACTCACTGTAGCCTATGGCAGCCCACTGCAGTGGAGGCTGCAGCTATGCCAGCCCGGGGACTCACAGCAGCCCAGCTCCAGGTGGAGCTGTTGTTCACCATCTTAGCTGTAGAGGGCAGTGTCACTGGCCCTCACATGTGGGATCTGAACCAGGGCCACTGGCATCCCAAGCCAGCACTTAACCAACACACCACTCGGCCAGCCCCAGCTCTTCTCTTCTTGAAGTCGGATTCTCCCTCCCTGGATTTTACCAGTCCTCCTGACGTGGCTCGTGAGTACCACCTTCTCTCCTCAGCTTGAACCATATTTTGCTCCTGTGAATATACCTCCTTTAAAGCTTTATAGCATCCATTTTACAAGCAACACGTGTGGACTTCTGTAAAAATGACTTAAGGATGCTACTTTTTATCTTTTACACTTACCTCCCTACAAATTACCATCCTTTTGTATTTCAGTCATTTCTATTGTTGTGTGAGCTTATGTAGCCTCATTACATGTACCTGGCATTATGCCCACTATGTTGGTTAAAATGCCTCTGGATTTGGTGACTAGTATGGCATATAGGTATATACTGAAGAATGAAGTATTTCAAAGACATTGCAGTTGACCATTGAATAACATGGGTTTGAACTAGGCTGGTCTACTTATATTCAGATTATTTTTCAATAAATATAGTAAATGTATGTTCTCTTCCTTATGATTTTCTTAATCACTTTTTCTTTTCTCTAGCTTACTTTATTGTAAAACTACTGTATACAATACATATAACATACAAAATACAGGTTAATTGATTATTTGTGTTTTTGGTAAGGCTTCTGGTCAATAGTAGGCTATTAGTAGTCAAGTATCTGAGGAATCAAAAGTTCCTCAACTGCACAGGGGTCGGTGCCCCTAATCCCCACATTGTTCAAGGGTCAACTGTATAGGAATCCACAGCTGCTTTGTCTGAGTAGCTAGCTATTCACTTGGCATTTTGTGTTTTTGTTTAACATTGATAGCTGGGAACTGGTCTAAAATTTACTTGGACACCTGCTAATTTGGGACATTTTTTGCCCCCTTGAGAATTTTTCTCAGAGATGTTTAGATTTGTTTTGGTCATTTAATAATCAAGTTGTTATATTTTTCTTACTTTAGCCATAACAAAATAATTCAAAACTATGAAAATCAACTTTATTTTTACATTTATACAGGGAAAACAATTACCCTTTTTAATCTACACTTCTCTTGTCAATAACTTGCTTTTTCCCAGAGTAACAGCAGTTTTATAAACATGATTTTTTTGTAATATTGAATTTTTTAAGAAGGCAACTAGCACATTACAGCAAAAGAAACTGTAAATAAACCTTTTTTTTTTTTTTAACTTTGCATTTTTCTCTTGCCATTATCTGAGAAGTGTGAGAGGAAGAGTTCTCTGGGGGCAAGAAATAGCCAAGATGGTCCCAGAAAGACTGAGGTAAGACAAAGGTACGCATGTGTAGGAGGAAACTCCCCTTCTGCCCAGTCAAGAGCAGGAAAACACTGACATTAGTGGCGGAGATTCTGGAATAGACAGTGAGATTCCAAGGTGTTAGCAATAAGGTAGCATCTTTTTTTTCAGTTGGTGGCTTAGGTCAAGAGATTCATCTTCAAGGAGAAAACTAACAGTGATCAAAGCTCAGAAGTCTCCAAAGATGCATGCCAGTGAAAATTCATCTGAGATGTAGTAAACTAGAAAGTAAATTAACATTCCAAGACAAACAGGGAACACTATCTCTTGAGGGAATTGAAACCCTACCACGGACCTTACTGCCGAAGGGGCCCTCATCTTGTCCAGACTGAGGCATTTTTTGACCTGGGATCTTTGTCTCATCTTATCTTTTGTTTTCATTCTCTCCTCTCATTCCAGTTCCACAGACAAAAAAATAATAAAATAAAATGAAATAAAATAAATGCCTCATATATACTCCCTCCTGCTTGTTTCTCTTCAGATTCTATCCAAGTTGTAAGTTGTGTATCATTCCTCTCAGAATCTCCAGACCTTCCTTATATGCCTCACTCGGTCCAGCCAGGGACAAGTCAGCACTTACGTTATTACTCAGTGATAAGATCTGAGGGAGATGCGGTGAGCACATGGCCCAGCAAACTCTCTAAGAAGGAAGTAAGAACAACGTTTTGATGAATGTTTGAGTTTCAAAGGATGAATCAAAAAAAGAGAAAGAAGGATATTTCCTCCAAACATAGTGGGGACGGCATTCACAAAGTCAAATACCAAGACCACACAACTGGGGTGAAAGAAACTGCAAAATATATCTGGGGAACTTCAAGTACATCTGTTTGAATGGAGAGAAAAGTGAGACGAGTAGAGAGTCTGAGGGCAAATAAAACTCATGAGGGGCTAATGTGCCACAGAAAGCAGTTCAGAGTTTACCCGGCATGTAAGTGAAGCAGAACCTATGAACAGAGAATTCTGTGGTTGGGGTTCTGACCTTTTAAGTCCAATGACAAACTCTGGGTTGATTCTTGTGTCACACTCCATCTTCTGCACCCAAATCTACCCACCCATCTATGCACACTCCCCACCATGTCTACCATCATCTCCATTATTAACAGAGCCCACTCGCTGCCATCCCCTGTACCAACACCCCCATTGCCCACTCGCCTGTCACTACCTTCTTCAACACCTCCCAAGGTACACCCATATCCCCAGTCATTGCCATCTGGCAATACTACCATTCATTTATTGAGTATTTATTATTCATTTATGGAGCCTATGACAGGCAGACAGTATGCTAAATATTTCTAATATTGCTGTCTTATCCTTCTAACAATCTCATAAGATACATCCTACTAGAGTCACCATTTTAAATCATCTGAAGTTTGAAGAAATGAGTCATTTGGGAATCTCTGTGGAGCAAGCACATGGCAGACAGAGCTGGGACCAAGGTAGATACCACATTTTCAGATTCTGTACAAAATGGAAATGTGGACCTCCTGGACCAAAAAGCCTGGAAAAATTATTGTTGTTGGTAGTAAAATACAAAGCTTTCTCCATTCTTTCATGATCTCTCTTGAGGTGTCAAAGTGTTTTATTTATTATTATTGTTGCTGTTGTTGCTGTTATTTCCTACTTAGTATCACCCTAAATAAAGAAAAACCAAAGTTATAAATTATTGGCATGGATTTTATCATTCATCTTTGTGTTGTCCAATGATACTTCTAAATGCAAATATAAGAGCATTTGGCTCCTGTGAGGAATTCCTGAAATTACATAATTCATATTTTGTAGCTCGTACATGCATATGTTTCATTCTTACCAGGCCGTGTAAAACAGCATGTTATGCTTCCACCAGAAGCCTGTGCTCATGGAATATAATGAACGTTATGTGCAAACAGAGCACCAAGAAGCAGCTTGTCCTGTGGCCCCTCCTCTGCTCACGCATGCTCCAAGATGCCACTGAATTTCACTTATAGAAGACGAGTACAAAGAGAAAATTCCTAAGAGTTTTGAGATGGCAATCATAGAGAATTCCAAGCAAAGGGCCCTCCTCAGCAGGTGGCCCTGCTATACTACTTGGACAATACTACTTGAATGCCCATGAAACTTGCCTTGGCCAGGACGTACACTTGAGTCTATCTGAACCCAAATCTCACTCTATTCCACTATGACATAGTGACTCCAGCTGAATTCATGGAATTACAATTTTGGACCCTTCAGACGTTATTCTATCCATTCCACATATGACCACTAGTTTTAAAATATGACCACAAATTATTTAATACACCTTTTTTTTTCTGAGCTGGAGTTACTTCCCCTCCTCTCAAAGGCAAACTGTACTTAAAGACCGACTTCTAACAAAATAATGGGGCAAAATGACAGAGTATGACTTCCTAGAGCAGATCCAGAAAGACATTGCACATTTAGTGTTCTTTTTTCTTGGATAACTTGTTCTGGGGAAGGCCAGTTGCCATGAGGTCACACAACAGTCCTGTGGAGAGTCCCATTAGCAGAGTTACTGAAGCCGCCTGCTAATGACCAGGTGGAATTAAAGCTTCTGGCCAGTGGTCACATGAGGGCCCAGTCTTGGAGGCAAATCTTCCAGCCCCAGTCAAGGCCTTCAGGTGACTGTAACCTTGGTGACCATTTTTACTGCAACCTCATGAGAGACCCTGAGCTGAAGTCACCCAGCTAAGCATCTCTTGAATTTCCAACTCACAGAAACTGAGATAATAAATGTTTGTTGCTTTATGCCTGTGAGTTCTGGAATCATTGGCTGAGCAGCAAGAGATAACTAACATTCCCCTCTGTTTAAGTAAGACTATACTTAAAAAGTACAATCCAAAGAATCAAAGTTATATATATACAGGAGCTTCCCTGCCCATGCAAGCCTCAGAAGACCTAAAAATAGAGAAGAAACAAGCCTCTACTTGTAGGGTATCTATTACGGAGAAGAGGCAGAAGACATTTAACTTTTATAGGTGTCATTTCTTCTAGGTACCATTCAATATGACCAGGGCTTATTTCCTGGTCTTGATCACTGGTGGATGATAAGGGGGTTCCCACCATCAGTCCCATGCACTCACCAAAAGGAGATGAACTGCTAATCTGTTTGGTTGGTGTAGTAGCAAATGATACATGTATACCGGACCACAGTCCTTCTGCCTCCAACTTCCTCTGTCTTTTGGAGTCCCAATTCTGAGGCACCTTCTACACAGTTCTTAAACCCCAGCAATGTTAAGTGTCAGCAGCTCACAGTGCCAACCAGCCCCATTAGACACCCTGTGCTACCCTTTCCTCCATCCCTGCCTCACCACCAGCCTCCTTACACTGGCTTCCTGGGATCCCTGCTTGGGGGCCTGGATGGGAGTAATAGACTCAAACCAAGACTGTTGGTTGGAGTCTGGCATTGGAGGGAGTCATGCTTTACAGGTTGGTGGGATTATTGACCCCTTAAAAAAAAAAAAAGAAAGAAAACACAGGCTTCTTTCTATTTCTCTTCTCTTACATGCCAGTTTCACTTATCCCAGGCCAAAGAGCCTAGGCTAGTTCAGGTCCTAGGGCAAATAGGTGCTTTTTCTTTTTGTTCACATTTTTCTCTTGCAACTTATGAATATGCTGCACGTTGGCCTTTTCTTAGAGCATGAATAATGCTAAGACTCCAGCCGGAGTCTGGAGGTTCATCAGCAGAGAGAAAAGCAGGGACTTACAATGGGACCAGCGATATAGAGGTGCTTAAAACGGGGCCAGGAATGAATCATAACTGCACAAAGTCTAACATTAAAAAGCACAGAGCCACTTGGGAGACTGGCTACACTGTACTTAGTAGGCGATCTGGGCTGCTGGTTTCATAGTATGAGTAGACTGATGCCCTAGGCAAGGAGAGGCAGACGGTACCAAGGCTGAGGATGGAATTCAATTACAGAGGAGACTTATTTAGTGAAGAGCTGGAATTAACAGGAGAGGGAGTGGGGGCTGGCTTTAGCAGCCACACGGACCAGCTGTTCTTAAGTAGTGTATCTGTTGGTTTGAGCAGCATCGACAGTGATCACAAGATTTAACAAAAACAGGCACTCACTTAAGGGACAGGCAACTGAGAAAGCATGTATCTGGTATTGGTGAGGATGGTCATTTCATTCAGGAGGTCAGAGGAGTGTTTTCTGTTCTCCCCGAGAGTAATGAAGAAGCTTCATTTCTATGGAACTTCTGCTTGTATCTGGAAAAGACAGCATGATGGCCAGAACTGCTCACCTCAAGAACAGCTAGAGGCTTTGAGGCTTGGGGAGTCCTGGGCAGGCCTCAATAGAGTGCCGTTTTTGGTGGCTAGGCATTGGCAGGGCTCTCTCCCCGCATCCTGCTCTGTGGCAGGGGCTGAAGAACTGTTGGGTTTTTCAGGGTGAAAAAAGGAAACTTTCCCATTTTGCCCATCTGAGTCCAGAAAGGCAGAGCTTTCTCCCAACCCAATGAAAAGGGACATTCTGACTCTCTCTCCAACAATCGAAGGAGGTAGGACTTATCTGAGTGTGGGTACTTGTGGGAGCCTGAAATTGTGGGACTGTATTTCTTGCTGTTAGTGCCAATGCAATGATGATCAGTCATTCACTGCTCAGCTGTGGCAGAGGCTCTTGCCTCTTTTGTTTCCCCTGCCAAGTGATCAGGCAGCATGGGCTTAATGTACCTGATAATATACTTGAACTTCACGTAGTAACTCCCCAGGGCAGTGACTTCCTACAGTGGGGAACTTGCCATTTCCCACTTGTTCTGCCTCTAGCTGATCTTGCTCTGTATATTAAAAGCTTTATTTAACAGGAAAGGGGGCCGGCCGAGTGGCGCGGTGGTTAAGCGCTGGCTTGAGACTCCAGCGGCCCCGGTTCAGGTTCCACATATGAGGGCCAGTGACACTGCCCTCAAAAAAAAAAAAAAAAAAAAAAATTAACAGGAAAGGTATAGAGCCCCGCTCTGGATATTGGCTTTGATTTCTTCAATCAAACCATTTTTAGAGACGAATGCTGATGAGTAGAATTTGGGGGCTGTTGTATAAATATAAATAAATATATATGTAAAACCTATTACATGTATAAATTTATATACATATATAATGTATGTATACATACATATATACATGGCATCTATTTCTGTCATATATGGAAATGGTCCTTTTGATCACTTGGTTAAGGTGTTGTCTGCCAGGTTTCTCCACTATACAGTCACTATTTTCTTGCTTGTAATTAGTAAGTATCTTGTAGGGAGGTACATTGAGATTATACAAGTATCCTGTTACTCTTCAAACTTTCACACATCAGCTTTATCATCCATTAGAGATTTTTGCCTAAATCAATTTAAATGATGATGACCAAAGAGTAATGTTTTCATTCCATTATTCTTTCTATGACTACTGATTAGCTTTCTAATGTAAGAAAAACTTTGCCTTCTCATCTATCGTATATGTTTATTAATTCATTCATCCATTTATGTCAGTGTGAACTATAAAGGGTGTTACTCTGTTGGGTGGATCAAATTCCTTTACTATGATTGTTTATTTTGATGTTCAAATTGTCCCAGATTTGGCCAGTCTAAGCCTTTTCATAGTGGCCCCTGTGTCCATTTGACATAGCTATATCATTCTTTGAGGACTTTCTTACTTTTTGTCACAAAAGGATATTTGCAGCTCATTTTGTATTTTTCCTGCTCCAGCCCCAGGAGCGGCCACTTCTCAAGAGTCTTGGTTTATTTTAGTGTCAAATGGCACTGAGATCCATGTCATGTATTATTTTTTGTAGGCCTTATCAAAAAGATAGAAAACAGATGTATGTATGCACATATACTCATACAGACAATTTCATGTGTATACATATATAATATCCACATCTGTATCTGTGTCATCTATATATATTAAAACCTCTGAGTTTTCACTGATCCCTTCATTCCAATTCAGTGGCACAGGGTTCATTCTATCCTTCCTCCTTTCCATACCTGGAGCTTCCTTATCCAACAAGTGAGAAACATGGCAGCCATTTGCCACAATGTATGTACTTATTTGCTCAAAATATAAAAAAGGATTTTCAAAATTGCTAACTTATGACTCTGTGCATAAAAGGAGCCTACTAACTGGAGTTCAATATTTGTTTAAAAGTTCTTGAGTTTTTTTTCTTTAGCCTTAGGAAATACAGTTTAAATACTATGTTCAGAAGTTATTCACGTTAGATTTTCTTTCCCACATTAGAATGGTTTTATTATTTATTTGATTTTTGGCTGGGCTCACTTGCTTTTGTTTGAATTACATCTTAGAATTCCCCCCCTCTATCCTTGATGCTTTCTTTCTGTTTATTTTCAACTATGTGAAATGTTAACATGATTTAAAAAGTCAGAACTGTACAATAGATATGTACAAAAAGTGTCATCTCCCCCTTCCATCCATTCTTTGAACCTCCTTCTCACTTATCTTTACACGTAATAGAGGTGGACAGAATTCTATAAATGACCGTCAATGACCTTGGCCCTTGTATGATCCCCACCCTTCTGAGTGTGTATGGAAATTGTGGATATGATGAGATACCACTCTTGTGATTATGTTATGTTATAAAGCAAAAGGGGGATTAGGCTAATCACATGAGTTCTTTAAAAAACAAAGAGTTTTCTCTGGAGGATATCAGAAGTCAGAGAAATTAAAGATTTAGCACATCATTGCTGATTTGAAGATGGAGAGAGCCATGTGAGGAGGAAGACAGGCAGATCCTAGAAGTTGAGCAGCCTCCGGCTGACAGCCAGCC
This sequence comes from Aselliscus stoliczkanus, assembly GCA_033961575.1. Classification (NCBI taxonomy): domain Eukaryota; kingdom Metazoa; phylum Chordata; class Mammalia; order Chiroptera; family Hipposideridae; genus Aselliscus; species Aselliscus stoliczkanus. The sequence goes on from CM066731.1 coordinate 159,332,917, forward strand.
AGGAAACATGGACCCCCGTCCTACAACTGCAAGAAACTGAATTTTACCAGCTTGAGTACACTTGGGACTGGATTCTTCCCCAGAGTGTCCAGATAAGAACCCAGACAGGCTGGCCCTTGATTTTGGCCTTATGATATGCTCAACAGACAAGCCAGTTAAGCTCACCTTGATTTCTGACCTACAGAAATGTTAGTTTTGTTTTAAGCCATAAGTTGTGGTAATAGAAAATAATACAGTGCCCAGTCTCATTTGCCTGTGGTTTATCCTTACTGCGTTATTATTATTATTAGTATTATTTTCAGAAATGAGCAGATGCATGCTTATTTTCTTCTTTATCCTTTCTTAAACAAAAAGTAGCATACTATTTATACTCTTGTAGTTTGCTTTTTTTTTTTAACTTAACAAAATATCGTGAAAATCATTCAACATCAGTTCATAGAATTCTTTCTTCACTGATTTTTACAGTGACATAGTACTCTATTGTGTGATGGTAACATAGTTTATTCAACAACTTTTCTATGCATGGGTATATAGGTTGTTTCTCATAGTTTGCAATTATAAATACCACTGCAGTATATAACCTTTTGAATCCTCAAGGAAATTCCTAGAAGTGATAGTGTCAGGCCAAAAGATAAACACAGATACAGTTTTATTTGCTATTGCCAAATTCCTCTCATGAGGCTTATACCATATGACATTACCACCAGCAATTTAATTATGTTGATACATGGGCTTTGTGTAGTTTATTTTTTAGGGTATATTGAGAATATCAGATTTATGTGGTAGTGATTACCTAAGCTACCACCTATTAAACATTTCAGAGAGTTTTTTCTTTTGTGTCATAAATGTTGGCAAATTCCTGTCTATAAAAATTATCATATATTTTCCCAACAGCATACGAGAGTGTCTATGTCACTACACCTGACAGTCAGAAGGATTTGATTTCAATCTTTTGAAAGATTAAATTTATGCATACAGTGAATAAAGATTTGGCCAACTGATAAATGAAAGAGTATTAAAATCATATCTGTCTGAAATAAAAGGTGAAGCCAAATACTATCATCATCACAAAATACAATGTGGAGATACAAAAATTCCTCTGAAAATTTTTTTTAATTTTAATATAATTATCAATTTTATAATTATTTAAGTTAAATTTCTAAAGTTTGAATTATAGAGCAGGGATAATATTTTCTCAGGATAGTCAGCTATAATTTTTCACTCATTACCTGAATATTTATAATGTTAAATAGAATCTTTTTCATTTGTGATTGGTGGAGAAGTAAGACCTTTTGGGTAATTTGAATTTTTCTCTAATATTTCATTTTCACATTTAATATTCTTTATTATGTCAATATAGAATGTATCGATAATATTGATGTTTTCTCCTTAATACATTTTGAAATGACAAAGTAAACATCCAGCCTCATAGTATTCTATATTAAAAAATTTTAAAATCATGTTTTCTTGATTGATGCATGACCTAAATGGAATTCAACAACAAAAAATTAAATATAGTGCTTAAAGGTTATTTTGTATTTTGCTTAATGTTAATTTTACTTTATAAATGCAAGTATATCATAAAAAATCCACAAAGATTAAAATTATGATCTATTATATACCTATCTAAGAAGGTATTTATTATGCTGACTCTTACTGTTATTGAAACATTTATAAGTGTGTTGCCTCAAAAGGCATACAACGTTCTTTGTAAATTTATCTAGCCAACATATTCTTTTAATATTGGTATTAACTGGAAATATTTTTTCCTAATTATTTAGCTAATTGGATATTCTTACCAATTATTTTGTGTTCATGAAATTAACAGCTTTCAGAATCATAATTATTGCAGTATTTTACTCTTTCAATAAATCATGTATGTCTACTTCAAATAAAGTAGAATTTTAATGTATAAAGCACTCAAGAAAAATCATCATTGAAGATTATACCTAGAGTGCTTACCTTATTTTGCACATGAATATGCATTTTTCATATTACTAATAGTGTTATGCTAATTACTTCTGATAGGAACCTATGAGACCATAGGGCTTTAACTACACTAAAGTTCGGGGATTGTAGAATCGATGTTGAAGGAAGAAGCTAAAGTTGAATAGCTGATGTGACTGAGCATACCAAGGTTAGAGCCAAATTTATACATCTCTAAAATACATTATTTCAATCTAACTCTTATTTCTTTGAGTACTGATGAGGTTGAACTTTGTTACATGTTTAATAATACATTTTATTTCTTTTTCTCTGAATTATATGTTCATGATTCTTTTTAAATTTGGGGTTGCAACATTTTCCACTATATTTAGTTTTTTATGTTTGTATAGGTCTTTATAGTGTCATTAATTCTTATAATCACCATGTGAGGTGGGTAAAATAGTTGTCATTATCCCCCATTTAATATCTATGGAAACCAGGATTCAGAAATGGGAAGCAGTTTGCCTAAAAGTTATACAATATGGAGTATGTGATGCAAATCCTTTTATGCCGCCACCTTATTCTGTGACTTGGACTTAATCTCTTTCTAGCAGAACATAAAGTATTAGCAAATCATCATTCATTCTTTCATCGTTCATTCAACAGCTCTTTATTGAGATATATCATCAACTGAGTTAGCTTACTGTCTTGTATATACTTGCAAAAGATGACTTAGTTGTTGCCTAGTCTCTTAAAGAAATTAATTTAAGAAAATCTTTCCCTGATATATAAAGTGCCCTGAGAAGGTATGCTATGTGGGTTCAGCGGCATCATCAACATGGTCCATATTTTATTTAATTTATTTTTTTTCTTTTTTTTGAGGGCAGTGTCACTGGCCCTCATATGTGGGACCGAACTGGGGTCACTGGCTTCCCAAGCCAGCGCTTAACTACCGCGCCACTCAGCCGGCCCAACATGGTCCATATTTTAAAGGACTCAGCTTTAATGATCTATTTATATTCTTAGGAAGATACAGCTGTCTTTATTGAAAATGTTCTGTGTGCAAATAAAAACCTTTCTGCTAGTTGAATTTATGGAAAAGCTTCGGCCTTTGTGGTTTTATTTGTGGAACCCAGGCCCACAGGGCAAGCACAGCTCTCAAGGGGCCTGGCTCCTTGTCTCTAGGAGGACAGCAGGTAAGTCCATCAAAAAATAAATAAATAAATAAGAACTTGGGTAGAGAGAGTAAAAGAAAGGGTGCAGGATAGAGAAGAGCCCAACATGGAGATGGGCATGGGTATCAATTGTGACTTGGAAATCAAGAAGGTCTTTTATTTGTAGTTGCAGTTGGACTCATTTCATACTAATTTATCCAGCAATATTTGAAAAGAAAATAACAGCATTCGTTGTCTTCCAAGATTCTCAAGAAGTGCAAATGTTGTTTTTGTTGCCTTCCTTGATATATTCACTCTATCATAATTTCAGTTCATGTGGTCTCTCACTGAGATACTTTTAATCAAGAACTTGTCCTTATCATGATTTCTGCTCTTTTCCAGGAACAAGAAGGTAAACAACATGAATTTGAAGGACACATCCTAGCCTTAGAATTACGATTTCTTCCCCATAGGACACATCTCTTTAGAGGTCTGACTGATTCTGGTCCCTAGGCCTTGCAGTGATGGTGTGCCTCAGAAGGCAGGGTAAGATGATGCAGAACCAACGTGACCATCACACTAGCTCAGGCTCAAGTTCAAGAAGCACACAGGGATATTTGGAGACTGGAGTCAGCATCTGTCCTACCTGTGGCATGAACTCTACAGACAGAATCTGGTGAAAAAGGGTGTGATGGAAAAAGCAATTCTGCTAATGGACTAGATGTTAGAAAGCTTTGGGTCAAAGGATTCTTGTATCATGAAAGCCCCAGGGAGAAGGCACTGTGGTTTCCTGCCACAGGTGCCCAGGGTAAATACTTGAGGGTCTGCATGGTAGGGTGGATTGACAAGTTAGCTGTTGGAGGCTGAGGTTATCCCTGGATCATACAAAAGAACAAAGCCTTGGCTGGTAAATCTAAAATTTGAATTCAATAAAGAGAGCTACATAAGATTTTACACTCTTTGGTTTTCTGAAAGCCTGATGTGAGTCGATGTCCATCTGAACACCAGCCATCAGTGACAAACAGTGGAATGCCCTGTCCATAGGGTGAGGATTCCTGACCACACACACACACACACACACACACACACTTGCTATGACCCTAGCACTGTGCTATATGTAGATATGTAATAAAAATAACCTAGCATATATATTTTTTTTTTTTGTAAAATACTATAAGTTCTTTGAGGGCCAAGACAAGATGAAAACAAGTAACTTTGGCTGCTATGGTTCGTAATGTGCTTATTTGGGACATTCAAGCATTGTAATATCTCTCTCCAGTCAAGTTTCTGAAAATACCTCTAGAGGAGAAATTCAAATTGGAGAAACTTAAGACCTTCTTTGAAGGAAAAGTATGGAGAGAGAATGAGAGTCTGGGGAATAAACTACTTTCATAATTATTTTATCATGGCAGGAGGAATCAGAAGCCCTTGCCCCATCCCAGTTGGGGACCACTGATGGAAATAATTTCCTCGCAGGCAGCACTTTCCCTGAAGTGCAGAGAAAAGCAGCCCTTCAGACTCCGGCAGCTCATTTGTGATAATGGCTGCCCAAACAGTGTTGCTAGATTTGGTAAACATAAATATGGGACATCCAGTTCAATTTGAATTTCAGATAAACAATGAATAATTTTTAGTATAAATATGTATGTCCTATGCAAATATTGAGGTTATGCCTGGATCATTCAAAGGAAATATTTCATGGGACATGCTTATGCTAAAAATTTAATCATTGTTTATCTGAAATTCAAATTAAACTGGGAGTCTTGTATTTTATCTGGTAACCCTAAACCCAACATAACTTTCTTAGCTGTCCTTCTAACACACACACACACACACACACACACACACACACACACACACCCTCTTTAGTAATTAAGAGGAACACATTGACTCTATGGGAAAATCCAGGTCTCAATGACTGAAGAAATATTATTTTATCAATAAGGATTAAGGCTGTATGTTCTCTGGGCCAGCTGAGTGGGGCGTTGGTTAAGTGCTGGCTTAGGACGCCAGCGGCCGGGGTCCGGATGCCACATGAAGGCCAGTGACACTGCCCTCTACAGCTAAGACGGTGAACAACAGCTCCACCTGGAGCTGGGCTGCTGTGAGTCCCTGGGAAGGCATGGCTGCAGCCCCTGGGCTACCATAGGTTGCAGTGAGTGGCCGGCAGCCAGCGTGAGTGGCTGGCAGCTGGTGTGAGCTGCTAAGAGCTGCTGTGAGCAGCCATCCAGAGGCCTGCGACCGATCTGCCTCACCCAAGAGGAGCGCAATGATAACATGGCCCAGCGAAGCAACATCCTCCACAACTAGACTGAAGAACAAAAGGACAGCAACTTGCCTGTTCCCTTTTCCCGGTTCCCCAATGCTGTTCCCCTCCCCCAGTTCCCCAATAAAAAAATCTTTGAAAAAAAAGACTGTATGTTCTCTGAAAAGCATAATACATGCCCTTGAAAAGATTATTGTCATTTAAAGTTATTTTTAAAATAAATATGCATTTTGACAATTCAAACTATGTAAACACATGTAAAGAAAATTTTAATAATCCACTACTCACTGTCCTTCAATCGCACATCACCGCGGTAACCAATGCTCACTGTGTGCTGTGTATTCGAGCACATCTTCACTATGTGCATATGTTTATATACAGATGTAAAATTCCCTTTTAATGGAGTTGTATGATTCTGAACTTCTTATGCTTACTTTAATGCTGTCTGGTTAAAGGGACTGGAAGATTACAGCTCACACTGTGGCAAGGACAGATTAGCATACTTATTCTATTGTTCTCGACCTTGACTGCAGATACATGTTCGGCATTCCCTAGGACTCCCATTTGTCATGAGGTCACATTCCTCTAACTCCATGCTGTCTAATACTGAAGCTGCTAGTCCCATGTAACTGTTGATCACTTGAAATGTGGCTTTTCCAAATGGAGATGTGCCATCAATATAAAATATGCACTAGATTCTAAAGACTTCATTACAAAATAATTCAATTTTTATTTTGATTACTCAGGGAAATGATAATACTTGAAATATATTGGGTTAAATAAAATGCATGATTAGAAGAAATTTCATCAATTTCTTTTTACATCTTTTAAATGAGGCTACTAGAAAATTATACACTACGTATGCAATTGCATTCTTTTTCTATGGACAGCACTGTTCTAACCCAAAGGCCTCCAAAATGGCATGCGTTTAACCCAGAGGATGCACAAGATGAGTCCTTGGGGATGTGGAAAGACAATGTAACGTCTATCCTTATTCATTTTTATCTTATCCATTTTTTTAATTTATAGTTTTGTGTCTGGCTTGGATGTGAATAACATATCAATATGATAGAAGTGTGTATAATTTGCAATAAACATGGTTTTGGGGAATGTATTAAAAATATTTTAATAGGGGGCCGGCCGAGTGGTGCGGTGGTTAAGCTCTGGCTTGGGAAGCCAGCGGCCCCGGTTCGGTCCCACATATGAGGGCCAGAGACATCTGCCCTAAAAAAAAAAAAAAAATTTTAATAGGGATGAGCAATAAACAATTAAAGCACATGGAGGCCTTGCTTTAGGGATGAACAGAGGATCTGTCTTCCTGTCTGTCTTACTTTCTCCTCTTTGTGGTACTCTGTGGTGTGTGTCCCTGAATCTTTTATGCTGACTTTGTTGATTTTCTCTCCTGAATCATGTCTAAAGATTTCTAAGGAGAAGGAATGCATCTATTAAGCTTTGGCTTCCTGTCTCTTAAACCTTAAAATTTGGTGTCCTTGCTCCTTGGATACCCTGACCATTTTCTCTGTCAAGTTTGGGTTAGGGGGACCTACTTGGGCTGCAGAGCTTACAAAGGTTACATTCCTTTGATCCTATCAAGTGATGAGAAGAGAGGGAAAACAAAAGTGAGATGAGAAGATAGACTGATTCCAGGGGCTCATCCACAGAATGATTCTTTAAGTCAGGTCCCATTCAATTGAAGCCAACACTGTCTCAACCTAGATTACTGGTATTAGAAAGGAGTTATGGGAGTTCATTAATACTGTAACATTTTCTTCAAAACTACACCTGTTCAGCAATTTCTTCTGGAGGTAATAATCATGATAAAACAACCTTATCACAGTGAGAAATATGGGGTGAAAACATGAGTGGTCAGACAGTAGCATAGGGAAGGTGAAGATAGGGTGAGGCTTTTTAAGGGGCTTGGACCTCACCCATCAATGACTCAGGTCCTGACATGCACATGCATTCACACACACACACGCACACACACACACACACACACAGACACACACACAGACACAGATACACACACACACAGACACACACAGACAAACACACACACACACACACACACGTGTCTTCGTCCTGCCCCCAGGCTTACTCCCCCTGTAATTAAAGCCTGCCTTCACTTCTCATAATTCATATATCATCTCTCTCCCACTCACTCAATCCCTCATTCTTATTCTCAGAAAACATTTACTGATTGAGGGTCTGTTTATGGGAAGCATTAAAGTACAAAGATAATCAAGACTGGTGAATGGAAAGGGGATTCTGTATTTGATGTTTTAGGTTGAACCATCTGAAATTGCTCATATGAGACATTTTCTGACCTACAAAATGGGCATTTTATATGGTTCAGCTTAGTATTCATATGCACATATTTTGGGGTTTGTAGCAACACAGAACAATGTTAAGGACACAGATTCTGGCACCAGACTTATTAGTTACAAGTTTTGAGAACTTATGTAAGCTTTAACTTAACTCGTTTGAACCTCATTTTTCCTCATATGAAAATGGAAAAGACAATAGGCTCTAGTTCCTAGAGTTGCTATGAGGATTAAAGACATGATTTTTATAAAGCACTTGATATATTGTCCAGCACATAGTAAGTGTTCAGTCAACATTTGTTGCTATCATCATTACTGCTGAGAGGTATTGTCACTATAATCTATGGAACTCCATGTACACATATTCCTATTTGCAAAACAATACAGTTGGCCTGCTCAAACTAGAGAAAACGCTTTTGCTGTCTCTCCCAGCCAGCAAAACTACCACCACATCAATAGGGGGGGAAAAAAAACCTAAAACAACATCTAAACCATAAAAATTCAACAAAAGTTCTTCAAAGAAAGCAATTAGAAATTTTAGTGTTTGACTTTTAAATTGAGCAGCACAAAATGGCAGTGGGAGACCAAAGGACACAGAAGGCAGGATGGGTGCAGGAAGAGGGGCAGCGGGTGGCCATGCTGGCTTTGTTTCATTTGGGGACAGGGTTTTAGCATCTAGAGACTTGCCTGTTTATTCTGTAGGAGAGCCAAGGAGTGAGTGTCCTTGTGAGGGGGAGTCCGTGCTGAGTTTCATGTTTGTGTAGGGAAGGTCTGAAGGGCAGATCACAGCCACAAGGACTGATGGACCAAGATGGATGGGCTTGGATTCATGACAGAGCAGCTGACCAGGGCTAACAATGAGACCAGTCCTTTTACCCTCTGGGCCTCAGTGTCCCTATCTGAGAAATGGCGATGAAACTATGCCCCGTGGGCTAGTTGTGACGTTGGAAGGAGATCTTGAACATGCCTTGGCCAGTGCACATCAATTTCCTTTCCTTGCCTTACTCCAGAAAAGAGCCAACCATTCTGGCCCTGACAGGCACACGAACTCCTGCCTTGTGAAAGCAGCTCCCCGACCTCCCCCTCCCTCTCACCCTGTCTTCCCTTCCTGGCTTTCCCCCAGAAGGCCCCAGGGCTCCCAGGCCAATTGCCAAACCACAGGATGCTGGGATTGGCTTTCAGGGACCCTCCCTCCCCTTTGCTCCCCCAGCTTCAGCCCCTGTGTGGCAGCTCTGCTCTGGGCTCCCTCCCTGGAGGATAAGGCCCCCATGGCCGCCGCAGCGTGCTATGCCAGCACTTGCAGGGGGATTCATCTGAAACCACCATCAACAGTCTGTGTTTATTTGGGGTGATGCAGAGGAGCCAAGGGCTATGAGTGGAGCTGCATTCCAGAACTTTCTATGATCCCATCAGGCTATGTCAATCAGGCCCTTTACCTGGAAAGAAGCTAAGCATTCTCTTTCCAATTCCTCAAAAAGGGGACCACACACTAGTTACAGTCTGAAATTCCACTTTTCACCCACCGTCACTGCAACCCAATTCTGTGCTTTAACAAAAAGACGAGGACTATTAGAAAATAATGAGAAATGATGTGTTTACAGTTGCCAGAGATGGAAAGGCTTCTTTATTTTACATGGTTTAATATTTCAACTTTTTATTGAAACATAATGCATACAAAGGAAAGTATACAAGTTATACATGCACAGCTAGGAGTGGGTGGCGGAGCAGGATTTGCACTACCACGGGCTCCAACCTTTCATTTGTACCGTGAAGCCTCTCGTACCACAAGAACTGAGAACATAATAATCTTTTTAGTGTATGTATCACAAGCAACCATGGGCTGGAGACGGCTCCCACCAGCTCCAAAGAGCCTACTTTGCACATTGCTTCCCATCTCCACATTCAGGCCTCACATTGGCACTTAAAATCAGCGTTGATAGGACTATTTACAGCACAGAAATCACTGCAAACCAGGGCTTCTCCCTAACCCAGACAATCGTTAAACATTTATCAACAAACCCCTGCATGCCATTCTCCTAAAATCTGTGAACAAAACTTAAGTAACTTTCTGAGCAACTCCAGTTTAATCAATTCCTGTCCCTTTTCTCAGAAAAAAAAGAAACCTCTGTCCCATTATCCTGCCCTCAGAGTACACAGCCTCTGCTATCTCCCCTCTGGAAATCCTCAGACATTTGACAGCTGCTGCACCTGAGCCTTTTCTCCTCTTTTATGCTTCCTGTTAAGTGCGTGCTGTTATTTCTTTGACTGCATTTTTAAGTGCATCCCCAGGGAGATATCCAGGTGGTTAATGTGCAAACTCCAGTCCTAGAAAGAAAGCTCTGAGGCTTCCAGCAGCTTCCATGGCCCCTTGAATGCAGATACTTCCCGATGTCCCTCTGTCAGCTGGCTTCCCCTACCTTGTGTCTTTCTTAATTCATTGCATTTGCAGTCTGACCAGACAGCCATGGGAACAGACTGGAAACCTATGACCTGGACAGTAAGGTAAGAAGAACCAATGGGACAGCCCTTTCCCCTCCCTGGTTGTTAGTCCCTCCTCTGTTAATGGTCAGTATAGGTCAAATGATGCCAGCGTCCCTTCAAATTAGGCACGTTGGCCTCTCCATACCCTGTGTTCCTTTCTGCAGCATGCCTGCACAAGGAGGTCCATTTTTCACCCGAATGAGAGGGGGTGGGGCAAAACACTGAAGCAATCTTTTAAAGACCCTCCACCTGACCTCTGTCTGAACAAATAATTAATCTCCAGAAAAAGCAGCTCGCTGATGGGTCCAGGCTGTGCCTCGAAGATTGGGGCCAGGAACAGAGCCTGCGGATTTATGAGGTGACGTCAGTTTGAAGAGTGGCAGGCAGGGCCTGAGCTGTGTTTTACACACTCCTCAATTGTTTTAACGGGCCTGCTCTTGAAGGACTCCAAATCTCTCCCCATGCTAAGCTTTATTAAAATGGCAAAGATGGAGAGGAGTTCTTTTCCAGATAAATCAGCTTATTTCGACTTGCTCTCTCCCCCTACCCCTGTCTACTGGAAAGCACTCCCAGAGGGAAGGAAGTGAAGAACTGCAAAGTACTTGCAGGTACATGCTTAATGCCTTAAACTCTTGCATTGTGTTAACAGCTATTCATGGGCTGTGCTTTAAAGAAATAGATGGATTCTCAATCTGACCAATTTAAATAATCCCTTAGAGAGAACGAAGGGGAAGATTTATGTCCTCACTAACGGAAAGACACACCAGAGTTTAGCCTGCAGGCTGGGTCTCTGATACTCAGAGTATCATAGTGCAATTCCTTGAGAAGAGCCAGATAAAACTAGTTTTAAAATTTAATGGCAGGGAGGGGCACGGTAGGATGAAGGGGGAGGAAAAGGCGAAGAAGCCAGAGTGAAAGAGGGGAGGCAACACTTTTGTCTTAGAGATAAGACTATAGTGGAATGAAGGCATAGATGCAGAGAATGTATTTCTACTTTATATTATATATATATATATATATATATATATATATATATATATATAATGGGTTTATATGTGTACATACATATGTGATATACAAATACACACACACATGCATGCTCTCTGTATATAGACTAGATGCATACTTGCCTGCTTCCAAGATTAAAGACATATAGATGCAGACTTACTTATATTTAGAATTCCTGAAACATGTATTAATTATTGAAATGAAAAACCTCAGGGGCCTAAAATACTGCATTTGTGGGAACAAAATAACAATTATTGTTGCACTCTAACAAGAGTTTTTGAGAGATGGTAATGGTAAAGGAATCATTTCAGGGAACAGGAGAGGGTTTAGATGAGAAGTGAGAGAAACTACCCATTAGGGTGTGTGTGTGTGTGTGTGTGTGTGTTGGGCATATCTGTGATGGGGCAGCAGCCAATCAGGGAATGGGGAAAAGCAAGGAAATGATCTGAAACATTATGCCTTGATCCCAACAACCCTCCTATATTTATATTAGGACTATAAAATGTTGGTCAATCTAGTCAACATTTAACAGGAAAAGTAAGTGGTGAAATCTGATCAGCTCAATTAGGCTAAATTGAATTTGAATGCAATCATTTCTGATTCTCAGGCCTCTTTCTTTCTACTTCACATTCTCATGGCAGTTACTATGTATTCAAAACTGAGTATGATTAATGGAAAGGTCTCCAGGACTGGAACCCAAAAAGGCTGTGAGAATAATTTAGATGGGACTTTTGTTATCTTAGTGGTTGCAGGCTGGATTGTCCTGATGGCCTGGCCGGCTGCTTTAGCACCCCATTCTGTCCTTGATGCTCCATAGGCCCTTCCAGGGGCTTCCCTCAAGGTCAAAGAGGGCAACCTTACAAGACAGAGGACTAGCCTCTGTGAAGCCCTTAAGAGCAGTGGCCATGACTGCTTTATTTGATATCTGCTACTCTGGCACAGTGTTAGCCCAGGTAAAGACTTCAAGAAGCCATTTACAGAATTATCATTTTCTGCTAAGTGAAACACAAGGCAAAGCAAGGCCTGCCTCCTAGCAGTTTATAATCTACACGAAATTGGATTTCCACCCAGGGAGAGACAACTAAACATAGCATGTGATGAGTGAGTTTTATATATTTTATCCTAACAATACTAAATACAGCTCTGGTCAGAGATGTGGAGAAACTGGCTTCCTGTAGATAATTAAGACTTCGTCATGGTGAGATCAGGAGGGCATACACCGAGTTAGCATAGGACAGGCCTTTTAGAATTGGCTGAATTGGGGGTTCAGAATCAGTGGGACTTAAAGAGGAAGTATATCAAATAGAAACCTGGTAGATGAAGTCAGATTTTTGTCTCTTCAGCCCAAAGCCATATCAACACAGATGTAAGTCTGTCTGTTGGGAGAAAATTCATGGGGTATCTGGTTATCTGGTTATGCTCATGGTCTGGGCCCTGGATTTGTCCTTCCAGCCACCCCCTCCCTCTTAGGCATGGGAGGTTACATGAGGGAACACAGCTGATGCTTTCATGGAACGTAGCATCTAGTGAAAAGGCAGACACACAATTCCTGCCATAAGAACTAACTCAATAAGATAATTGAGTTGGGTGTAGAAAGGGAATATGGTAGAAGAAATAAGTAATTCTGCCTGCAAGCATCAAGAAAGGCTTGACAGAAGAGATGATTTTTCAACCAAGATTTGATGAAATTTCCCCTATAGATTAGGTGAAAAGAGGATCTCTTGGTAGAGTAAAGTGCGTCTTCGAAGACACAGAGGAGAGGGAGAGCCTGAGACATTGGGATCACTGTGTCAATCCTGGAATTAAAAGGTAAATGACACTGTGGAGGCAAAGGTGCTTGATCACACATGGCCTTGTGAGTCATGCAGAGTACATTTTTAAACTGTAGAGGAGGGAATAAGGAGTCACTGGGAATGCTTCATCAGGAAGGTGACATGATGGGACTTGCAGGTCATTATGACAACTCACTTATTGAAAATTTTTTTTTCTCTGTGGCTGCAAACATTAAGTAGTTTGGGGGAGTTTGCTGCCATGTCTTTCTGACCTTCCAATGACATCTTGGACACAACTTCCTGGTGATCAGCTTTTGGACATTTTTCAGTTATTAGGAATGAGCCAACTTAAAGCTATAATCTCACATTCCAACTAAAGTTTTCCTCTTCCTTGTTTGTGGTTGGAAGGGAAGGCTTTTCTTTCACTTCTTTTCTACTTCCAGTCCTAGAAGTTGAAATGGGGAAATGGTCTGCCCCAAACCAACCTGTTCCCCCTCCCTCTTCAAGTCTACTGCCCATGCAAGATGTTGGAAATGGAAGACGGAAGAGATAAGTGTATCTTGCTTAAGTAGCCTCTGCTATAGTCTTCTTTCCGATGGCTGTTTCTACCTTTTTGCTAGTATGGCCAATAGCAGATGCCTTCTATTGGTAGGCACACAAATGCTTCCTGTTGACCCTTTCAGAGGAAGGGGGTTCTTATCAGTTGCCTGATTTAGAGAGACTAGTTTCTAGTTTATTTTTCCCAACAGCACTTCCCCTGCCCCCACAGTTCCCGGGTGATAGGGTACTTGGCCACTCCCATGTCGGGGGAGGGCAGGAAAGACAGCATAAACCCAGCTCGATTCTGTGGTGTACATTTGATCCAAAAATATTTCATGTCTCAGTGCCAACATAAAAGAAGGGCAAGCAGGCTCTCCTCTTTTCTGTCCAGTTCTCTTTTTCCCTGCTGGGGCTAGGGTTAGGGAGGGTGGCATCCAGGGAGTTCATCAAGTGTGCTAGTCAGGCAAACCTCTACTGAGAGACTGGGATTCCAATCTTTATTTTTTGGAGCATCCAGAGTCCCTAAGAGTGACTCTCTTGGTGGTTCCCTCTCTTGGCTTAGGTAAGAGGACTATATTGCACTCCCCACTCAGCCTACAAGTCATCAAAATGATGATTCATCCCTTTACCCCTCCCTGTCTTCTCCTCATATGGATCTCAGGTCAGGCAGCGGAAAGGGAGTGGTGTTGGGATATTGGTGCTGGGTAGGCTAGTTGTGAGACCACGGGAAGTTTCTGTTTCATAGTATCTACTTTGGTGCTAATGTAGAAAACAGATAGAAGCATATTGTGAGGTGATAGCCACAGTCCAATTCACAGATGATGGGAACAAGAACTAGGAAAGAGAGGAGAGAAAGTTAGAAAATAGATGTGAATGACTGCAATGATTGAGGAAACTAGGACGGTGAGGAAAAGAAGTGCATCTAAGATTTTTTTGTGCTTTTATGTCAGCAACCGATTCATAAAAGTGTTGTTTCCTGAGCTGAGGACTCTGAGGCTGGGAGTGATTGAGGCAGGGTAGAGAACGAGTCAAGGGAAGTAGGAGAAGTGGGTTCCATTTGGGGCATGTTAATAGTGAAGCTACAGAGATGAGGTCCAGGCAGAAAGAGTTGTATGATAAATAATGCAAAAGTATGAGAACACAGGAAATCGAAGAAGGGAAAATAGTTGGCTGTGATGGAGGACATTCCACATCTCCAATAAAAATTCAATGAGAACAGCCTATTGGTTCTATAGCAGAACTCTGTATCACGGGAGGGGAAGAACTTCTTGACCCTGGGGCGCTAGGAGAGTGTGTGGCAGAGGGGGCTTAACAGATATTAAAACCAGACCAGGGCCGGCCCAGTGGGCAGTGGTTAAGCGCTGGCTGGGGAAGCCTGCGGCCCTGGGTCGGGTCCCACATATGAGGACCAGTGACACTGCCCTCAAAAACAAACAAACAAACCAAAAAACAGACCTATAAGTAGCTGCCAGATCATAAATTATGTAGAAGAAGGGTAACAGAGGATGAAGGGCAACAAAATGGAGTGTGCATGCACCGTGTCAGCAAATTTGTCAGGAGAGGGAATGTACTAGAACTGGAAGCTGCTTCTATTAATATCTGACAAAATATAAATAAGAGCTACACTGTTATTTATTTGAAGATTTTATAATCAGTCAGGGATGTTACTAAAAGGACAAGGCTTTCTAGGGGATTTGGAAATGGCCTGAGTTGCACTATAGGGGAATGTAACTAAATATATCAATTTTTAGAACCATATTCTTTTTTTTTTTTTTTTGAAGGCAGTGTCACTGGCACTCATGTGTGGGACCGAACTGGGGCCACTGGCTTCCCAAGCCAGCGCTTAACCACCGCGCCACTCGGCTGGCCCTAGAACCATATTCTTAAAGCTGAACTCTAATACCTGATTCCTTGGCCTGTACTCTATGGGGAGGCCATATTTAATCAAATAAAGCCATGAGGGAATGATTTGGTATCTTAGGACCTGAGGTCGCCTGGATCTACCTTTCCTCAAACCTATACTTTCTTGGAAAGAACTCTTCTTGGATTTAAAGACATGTTGGAAGGGGTTTCATTATAGAAAAAAGAAAGACAGGAAAAAAAAAAACATGGTAAATTTCTCCTGAATTTGCCCAGGTGTTAGATTTCACCTTCTATGTTTGCAGAATATCACCGCCCACCTAGCCCTCTAGAATAAATGTTTGTGTTCCAGTTTCTTGTCTTACTGTCAAGATGGTGGCCAAGCTGTCATTGGATAACCCCACAGCACAGTACCTGGCACCGCTGTGGGTAAAGCAAGCTGCAGCTGCCTAGTCTTCAACTGTTGTCTATTATTGTTAGATTAGATCGGTGCAGCTTGCTTCACCCACAGGGGTGGGAAGACTCTCCTTTCCACCCATCCAGCCTCTGCTAAACACACTGTCTGAAGCCTGAGCACTTCAGTGAGGGCTTTGGTGGAAGGGCTCAGATAATGTCTTTATTCTTTCCCAGACACCCTCCTCTCATCCTCAGCTCCAAACCCATTTATCTCCCCTATAAAGTGCTTATTGACAGAGAACTTGAGTGCTCAGAATGGTGCCAACTGAGGACGAGCCTCTCCAAACAGAGCAGTCATGCTTCTCCTTGATCTCCCAGGCTGAAGCCAAAGCAGCCTGTTTTTGTCTCAACTTCGAGTATTAGCTCAGGGACTCTCACTCCTCCCACCACCAACTGCTTTCTTGGGTCGTTGATTTTCCAGAAAGAAAATGCCTGCCGTAAAGGCATGAAACAGCAGTGCTTAGCCACAAGAAGTTTGCAGTCTCATTCAGCCAAAAAGTAATTTTATCGGGCCTCCCAGAGAGCCTCTCCCCCACCTACATTTGCAAACACTCTCTTGTGATGCACTCTGTGTTTTTAAATCTCTCTAATTATAACTCTTCTTTTGTTAGGTTAAGAGGAGTATGAGTTTTCAGGTATGCAACAAAGAAAGGCCAAAAATAGAACTGAAGGGAGAGCACAGCTTTGGAGCCCAATGTCTGATTTCATATAGGCTGCAGCCTGGCTTTTGTTTGATCATTTCCACCCTAGCCAGGGACTACTGAAATGATCTGGTCTGGTTAAAGTCTGTCATCAGACTGGATTTGGTAGTCTCCCTTCTCCAGGGACAGTAGGACAAAATGATTTCCAGCTTCATGTTCCCCTGAATTCTATCACCAAAGAGAATCTTCATTCAAAAAAGTATATCAAACAGTAGCTACTGTTAAAAGAGACAGTTTGTAAGAGTCACATGATTATATGCACAATGCTCACTCTGAGGAATTCACAGTGTAGACAAGAAGCCACGGGGTACGATGTGGTATTTTGTTCATAGGAGACACAGAGACCTGGATTCAAATCCAAATGCTATTACTTGCTAGGTTATCTTGAGAAAGTCACTTAACCTTTTTGTACCTCAGTTTTCTCATCTGTGAAATGTGGCTAATAATTGTATATATCTCAGAGGGGTTTTGTGAAGATTAAGAAGGTAATATGAAAAACACTTAAGACCATGCCTGGTGCCTAAATTTCTTCTTCTTCTTCTTCTTCTTCTTCTTCTTCTTCTTCTTCTTCTCCTTCTCCTTCTCCTTCTCCTTCTTCTTCTTCTTCCTCAGCTACAATAGATATGATATATAGTAAAATACTAAGAGGATAAGGCCCCTTTTATTTGGGGAGGAGGGGTTAATATAAGGAATGGGATATATTCCAGTTAGGAGGCTAAGGAATAGGCAATGAAAACATGAATTATACTATACTATAGTGAATAAGGGAGGGTCTCACCAATTTTAAGAAATAGTATGGTGGTAGGAATCAACAAGGTTTTGAATTACTTTAGATAGAGTGAACAGTTGACAAGCAATCTAAAGCCCACTCCAAGGGTTGAGTCTTGGCAAGTTGAGGAATGAAAGGATCATTAATATTATTTGGGAAGCCAGAAAAAACAAACTTGTTTGTGGAAGAATATGACAAACTCGGTTTTTGGTCATGTTGAGTCTGAGGTACCAGTGGAATATCCTGGCGGGGATACCTACCCAACAGTTGGAAATTATGTTCAAGGAAAAGACGAGCTCTAGAGATATAAATTTGAAGTAATCAACAAAAAAATCGTAATTGAGAGTTTGGATTAAGACATCCAGAGAAAAGGTGACGATGGAATCTTGGACTAGGTGTACATTTAGGCTCCAGAATAGAAAGAATAGCTATCAAAAAGAGAAGCAGGAGTCCCTTTCTAGAAAGACACTGCGTCAACTATTTCAGGCTTGTCACCAATTATAAATGTCATAGTGAATTGCTTCATCAAACCATCATTCACTGATTTTTTTTTTCCCAGTGAAATGAATTACTCAGTTCACTTGGAATCTGATTAGTCCAGGGCAAAAAGATTAAACAGTCTCTAAGGCAGGAAAGCTTATGGCCAGATGCTAAAGTGAACTGTGGAGTCCAGCCATGCCCAAATCCAAGTCAACCAGTCCAGCTTCTCTATCCATTGGGGGAACAAGACTGGGATTAGAGGATTTAGACCTCCAATGTCCATGACCTGGTCTAAAAGCCTTTAGTCGGAGCAGCCCTTCTCACCTGTTCTACAGTGTTCATTTACAGTGACTCTGGGTCTCTGAAAGAAGCATCCTCAAATTCCTGAATTATTGCAATAGTCCCTACCTGGCTTTCTATCTTTCCCTGTTCTTTATTTAGTAAACCCAGCCAATCCATTTCTCCCTGTTCAATCTTACTCTGTTAACATTGTTTTTTTATTAACACTCAGATGTTACTCATGCCCACTTCCTATCCTGCCCTTGATCGAAAAGCCTCAAGAGTTCCTTATTACCCAGCCCCTGTGTGTGCACTTCTTACCTTGGCATTCAGCATCCTCCCCAGTACTGCTTACCCTCAACTGTGATCTATATTCTAGCCAAACAGGACGCTTGATGATTCTTGAACTCAATCCACACATCTGCACTTTGATACCAGCACTGAATCCCAAACTGAAATCTGATCCACACTTCGTGAAGCAGCTGTTTTTTACACCCACATCTTGAAATCCATTTCTATTCCCTGAACTAGATATAAACTTTTCTAGGATTCAGTAGATGCAGTGGCTAAAAGCTTGGATTTGAAAGACTAACTGTATGGTTCAAATCCCAGCTACCCCATTAACTGACTAGAGGACCATGAGCAAGTCACTTTTGACTCTACATCTGTTTCCTGATCTGGGAAATGGGGAATATTAATCAGATATTAAATGAGATGATACACATTTAATCTGGCGTACGGAACCCTATAAGCATGCAGCAAATCTGAGTTATTAGAGCCGATGCTGTTGATAGCCTACCCCTATCCCCTTGGGATTCATCTCTACAGTCTCAAGGCTGTTTATGGAAAACATCTGTGAGTCTCTGCATAGTCATGAGAGCATGCTTACTCTCATATAGGATACACCAGAAGTGCCTGAGGCTTAATCCCCCAAGAAACAGCCTTCAACCAATGACAGATGGAGAGTTAGTGGATGAATATCTCTTGCTTGCAATAATTCTGAAGCATATTCTATATATGGACAGTAGAGAAATCTATATTGTCTCTCAGTGTTCCCAAGCAGACGCCAACATCAGTTGTCCTTAATGGTAACTGGCTTCATATATGCCTCTTATCAGCTTCCTTTCATTCCATGATTTCTTCTTCACTCTCTTATATGTGTTTCCTGAGATTGCCTCCCACATAAACTATGCATACTTGAATTCTTGTTTCAGGATCAGCTTCAGGAGGAACCTAAAATCATGACAGCTCTTGTCATTAGACATGATCTCTGAAACCACCAACCTACTTTGTTTGTATTAAGTACTCTGGTAATGTGAGACTACCCTCATTAGACTTAAAATCCAGCAAAAAAAAATTAAGACTAGGGTAGAAATACCTCTAAGCTCCAAGTGCCTCTCCCATAGAAGTTGTTCAGTCTGTATTTGGAGCACAAAGGATAAAAGGACATCAAAATGTTACTAGTGAATATAAAATCAGAGCAAGAACAACTGGCCACTAGCTTTTTGCAGTCTGACACACCCTTCTTCATAAGGATGGATCTATCTGAGTACACCTGCAGCCACTCAAGGCCCCCCCCCCCCGCCACCAAGATATTGGGACTCCCCACCCTCCTTCAGCTAGATCGTGAGGCATTGTTCATCACCTCATCACATTCTCTCTTGTCAATGTATTTGTGTAATATGGAAAAGATTTTACAGGGATTATATTTTAGACAGCCTGCTTCATGAAGACCTATAGGTTCTCACTTTTAGCTTATTAGCACATTCCTAGGATTGCACTACTGGGTGGGTGGCTTTCAAGAGCCTTTTCTGTCCAGGGCTAATCCAGACATTGGGCGTGGTTTCTTGTAATAGCCAGGCAGGGGCATCTGCCTCCCCAAACTCCTGTCCTGACCCCTCCCTGAACTTATCTCCTCAATCTTGAGGTCTGCCTTCTGTGGAAGACAAGTTCTAGAATCGTCAACTAGAGCTCTACCATTACCAACAGGTAATGGTGAGTTACCCTTAAGTGACTGCGGAAGAGTGGTGATTACAAACTGGAGAATGGTTATGACCTTTGGTGCTACCAGCAGTCCCTTCAAAACTATCCTTCCAGGGCCGGCCGAGTGGTGCGGTGGTTAAGCGCTGGCTTGGGAAGCCAGCAGTCCCGGTTCGGTCCCACATATGAGGGTCAATGACACTGCCCTTAAAACAAAACAAAACAAAACAAAACTATCCTTCCACAGTCACGTTTCTCAAAGGGTGAACCGTGTATCATCTATAGTAGAGAGGCTTCTGGTGCTGCCTAAAATGCAGATTCCTGGTCTAGCTCAGGCACACTGAATCAGAATCTCCTGTGAAGGGGTGCCACAGTTAGCATTTTAAACAAGATTTCTGAGTGATAGGTGACCAACGCATCCCAGTTTTCCAGGGACTGTCCTGATTTTAATAGTTAAAGTCCCATGTTCAGAAATTCCTTTGGTCCCAGGACAGTTGGTCACCTTGTGGGTGCATCTTATGCACGCTGAATTTTAAAGCTTATTATTGATTCTGAGGCTTGCCACATTAACACAGAAGCCATTTGTATTTGGTAGAGGTCTCTGAGTCCTTGAGGAGACTTTAATTCAGTGTAGCATTGGGATGGGGGAGCTCCCACAGACATGGACATTGGTGAGAACCTTCTGTGAAGGCTTAGGTATTGGAGACCCAATGTATTTGGTTGCTTTACTTTTTCTTCCTTTTGTTCCTAGCTTACCATTTGCTTTAATGGCTGCAAGGCCCTACTCCGGATTTATGTGGTTATTTATTCTCATTTCCTTCCACTCTCCATGTCCAGCAGGCAACCATTACAATGTGATTGTTACGTATAGGTTTGTTTGCATCCTTGGAAAACATGTCACATTTTTCCCCTCTGTACTTTAATTTATACACGTTGTATTCTGCTTCCATCTTTGTTCTCACTCTTTTCACCCTTTTCTGTTAGGTATTGCATTCAGGGCTGCGTGGTCCTTCAATCTCTCACTTCATGTGGTCGACAGCCTAAGGGGGCTCCAGCCTCTTAGTGTCCATGCCTGTGTGCAATCACCTCACCTTGAGCGTGGGCTGGACCTGGTGACTTGCTCTCAATAAACACAACGTGACAAACGTGACAGATGTCACTTTCAAGATTTGGTTACAAAAAGTCTCTGTCTTCCTCTCTTGCTCTCTCACTTTGCTTGCTCTGAAGGAAGCCAGCTGAAATGTTGAGAGCTATCCTGTATAGAGTCCCAATGGCGAGGGCTAGAAAAAGGCCTCCAGCCGACATTCAGCAAGGAATTGAGGCCCTCAGTTCAGTAGCATGGAAACTAAAATCCTGTCAACAGCCTCATAATTGAGCTTGGAAACCAATCTTACCCCGGTCTGGCTGAGCCTTGAGATGGACAACTATAGCTCTGGACAACACTTGACTGCGACCTTGTCAGAGACCCTGAGCCAAAGGACTCATCTAGGCCATGCTGGCTCCTGATTCACAGAGACTGTAAGATGATGTTTGCTGTTTCAAGATGCTTAATTTGGGGTAATTTGTTACACAGCAATAGATAACTGATACATTTCTAATCATTGCACAGTATCTATAGCATGCTTCGACCACACGTATGTGTCCCTTCCCTGTACATGGACACCTGACCACGTCTAGCTCCCACTACTACAAACACCACTGCCATGAGTGCCTTGAGCAAGACGCCCTTCTGGGCCTGTGTGAACAGTTCCCTGAAATGTCTGTGCACAGTCGGACTGCCAAGGAAGACCCAGGGCTAGAGAGTATTGGAACAATACTCTCAGTTTCTTTCCTCCCTAAATTGTTCTTGCTACTTAAAAAAAGTTTTTTTTTCCCCCCCGAAAGCCTTTTGTTCTAAATGTGGGTAGCCCTCGAGGGAAATAAAGATAACCCTGATTAATGGATGTTTTAGATGTGGGATGGCGGGTCACAGTTGTCTGTGGAACAACTTGGAGGGTCTGTCTCTTGTCTTGAAAAGACGCTCAGGTATGTCGCTTCTTTTGTGACCCAGGCTGCCTAAGTCCCGCTGGGCTTCAGACGTGGGGGCCAGGAGGAGGAGGAGGGAGGGAGGGCTTGATCAAAGCTCAGTGGACTCATCTGTAACCATTAAAACAATGTTTCTCTGTTTGGATTTAGCAAATGGCTTCAAGTTCCTGGAAATGTGTGCAGAGACCCCATGGCCATTAGAAGATCTATCATTTTATTCTTTACAGTAGGCTGAAATATATTTGGAAGTCATTGGACTGTGGCTGTCCTACATCAAAAGGCATTTCATAACAAAACACCATCATGCCCCATTTATAGAAATAGCATGCTGTGCTCTGGCTGCTGTGGGCAAATAAAATATGTTCTTGTAATATAAACAGCCTCACCTTCCCTCTAAAACTAAGGGGCCATGAAAGATTTATTTAAATAGGTTTTTGAAATATAGAAGCACATATAAAAACATGTTAAATATATATATATATATATATATATATATATATATATATATATATATACATATATGTATATGTATATCCATATATCTATATATAGATAGATAGACATAAGAGAGACTATCATAAATGGACTTTAAAATCTAATAGATAATATAGAGGAAAGAATAGCAGAACCGAGAGGGACATTAGAAACCTTCCAATCCATGTATTACATTTTGCAAAGCAAGAAACAGGCCCAGAAGAAGTGACATGTCCAAGGCTTGTGACATGCCAGGTGCAAGGTGTATAATAGAACCTGAGCCTCAAGTCCTGGTCAGCACCATTCCATACAATCACAATTGACATAAATTCAAATTGTTTGTAAAATGAAAATGAGTTATTTTCTTCTCTCTCTTGGGTTTACTAATGGAGGAATTTCAAACAAATTAATAATGTTCAGGCTGATAGAGTGTATGATGATTTTAATATATGTCCACAGATTCTTGATATGTCTTGCATCAAGAGTTGGAGCTTAATTCCCCTTTCCTTAAGTGTGAACTCAACATAGCAACACACTCCTAAAGATTAGAACAGGGCAGAAATGACAGTGTGCGGCCTCTGAGACTGGGTCATAAAAAGCATCACAACAGACTTCTTGATCTCTCTTCTGACCACTTCTTCTGGGGGACACTGGCAGCCATGTCTGGCCATTCACCTCACCTCTATGTAGTGAGGAACTAAGGCCTCCAGCTCAAAGCCATGCCATCTCAAATACAGACTCCCCAGCCTCAGTCAAGCCTTCAGATAACTGCAGCCCCAGCAGACATCTTAACTGCAACTTCATAAAGAACCCCAAGCCAGAACCACCTAGCCAAGCTACTCTCAAATTCCTGACACACAGAAATTCCAATAAAAGTTTATTGTTTTAAGCCACTAAATTTAGAATAATTTGTTATGCAACAATAAATAGGTAGTACAGAATATTAACCCACCTCCTTTAAATTACCATCATAAAAACAGCAACCTATTTCATTAAAAGGTAAAACTAGCCTGTGGGAGAACATTCTTTCTATTAAGGCCTTGGCCCTGAAGATTCAACAGCAAGAAGAATAGAAGAATGAGGGCTTCCTGGCATACACTGGGTACCTGTGTCTGGTCTATAGCCTGCTAAGCCTGGGCTGTCTACCAGGGCACCCTGCATGAGAATGGCATGTGGGGAAATGTATCTCTTCTCAAGGCCAGACTCTGGGGTCCTTGGGAAAACACCCTCAATTCAGACCACTTTGAAATAGACATGAGACCTTGGTTCTAGTTCAAGCTCTGCCCAGATCTTGGATGTATCAGTTTGACAAAGTCCCTTTCACTTTGTAGGTCTCAAGTCTGACCTCTTTAAATAAGGGAACAGTTATCAAGGTCCCTTCTTGCTCTCTCATATAGGCTAGTCAATGCATTATCAAAAGACTCCCAGCTAACAATTAGTCAGTGTGCCAGGCAGGATGTGAACACTGAATGACTGGTCTCCATGCCTCATGTTTTCCCTTTGAGTTGGCTTTGTTTTCTAAGTTTATCCACAAAACAAGGAGCCAAAGACACTGGCCACCGTCAAATAACTAGTGGACTATTCCCTCAGCTTCACCAGAATTTGCTGTCTGGTTCCTCTTCACATCCTTGCTTGCCTTCCCTAAGTTTTGTTTGTCTGGTGAGTCCCGCCAGCATGAGCTGCCCATCAGTGACATCCAAACTGGAAAAACTACCAATCAAGTCCAGTTCTGGTGGAAGCTCACCTGTGGAGCTATGGAAAGATGGTGTTATTTAAGAAAACTGAACTCTGGTTCAGATGCCTGCAGATACGTTGATTTGCCTTTGCCACTCCCTGGCCATGTAATCTTGGACAAGTCAGCTCAACCATCTCAACATCAGCTCCTGTTTCTTTAAGAAAAAAGTAAGTGCTAACAATTATGATGGTTACCATTTACTGACCACGTTCTATGCAATTGGTAAAGGAAGTTGGATTCACTGCCTTGAACACAATCTCGTGACATAGGGATAATTATTATCCACATTTTACTGATGAGGATATGAAGGCTTAGAGTTAGTAAATGGTAGAACCAGGATTCAAACCCAAGCTCTGAACTACTGCAGTCATAGTAACTCTGAATCCATCTCAGCTGGAATTGAAACTATCTGGGGGCTAGGATGCAACATATGTGGAGGACTGATGGGGTGAGTCTGCCAGGTATTCATTTAAACAAGGAACTGTGGAGTCAAGTTAGTGTCAGGGCACATGTGTTGGATTCCAGAACATGGCTCACTGCTTCTAGAGGAAAAGGAAGATGCCCATACCATGTAGCCAGTCACTGTGATTTTGTGGGACCATTAAAAGGACAAAGTGAAAACAAAAGGGCTGGGGTATTAGTATGCAGGGCATATGCATATTTGGTGCCAGTTTGTTCAGTAGGAACTGATGAGGATGTTCTACCATGGACATCAATGACCTTGACATTGGAGCTGGCAGGAACTGAATGCCTTCAGCAGACACCAGTGACAGTTTCACCCCAAATGGGCCAGGGTGGGAGGGAATAAAAGCACCAGATGTCATACAGTAGCCCAGAGGACAAGCTTGCCGAGCACATAAGCAACAGTCTCTGCTCTGAGGCTACTGATGAGACACCCAAGGAGCCAGAAAACCAGGACTACTTGGAAGAAATTTGAAAGGGAGCTTAAATTTCTACAAAACACAAGTGTAGTTTCCTGGAGAAGTTCTGGGTTTGCTCTTGGGATCCTATTTTTATCTCAGTCTTGGGTGGTCTGAAAAATGTAGGTTACTGATGAAATGAGAGGGTACTACTCCATGGTTCTTTATATGGGTCCTTTCACTTATGATCCCCAGAATCACAGCCTATCACACTTGATTAACAACAGCACCAAGGCTGAAAGATGACTGGTCAGGCCCACTGGTGAGTCCTTTCAGTGCAACGGTAACTCGTGTTGCTCTCTGGTTAGCCTTAATTTAGTGGTCCCAGTGCTGCTTGGCAAGAAAGTGAATAGTTTTTCTAACTACCACAGTGCTTTCCAGGGAAAGATTTCTGATTTGGGGCAAAGAGGCATTGTTCCCCCCACTGACAGCTGGGAAGTGCAGCTTCTCTGCAGAAATGGGGTTTACAGCTATCATATTGAGGTGAATGTCTGTAGGGAAGAAGGGTAAGAACCACATTCCCCCTACTGGGGAAGGGGGAGGCCCTGGCTCCTTTCTTCTGATTATGGCTTTCTGCTGGGAAGGGGCTGGGTGAACCATCTAACCCAACCTTATGCTTGGAAATGGAGAGCTTCCCCACCCCAAAGGAAGGGGAGGGGAAGAGAGGACAGAAAGGGCTGCAGGGCATATTTCTCCCCTTCCCTCTCAAGCTGAAAGAAAAGCCAACTTCAATTAGGAAAGAAAAGGAGATTCAAAACATCTGGTGGGAGAAGTGCTTGTTCTGGAGGACTTCGTGAGGGCAGAGAGGACAGAGCGGGGGACAGTGAAGGCTTCTGGACAACCTACCTGCCTGGCCCAACCTGTCACCATCCTCCAAATTCATCACTGCTTTTCTCCTCGTCACTTCTGCCTTGACTCTTGGTCAGGCTGAGGCTTTTGGCTGCTTCCTGCCCCAGACTGAAGGGGGCAGAAACAGTAGCCCAACCTGGGCAGCACAGCCCACAACTTTCTGGGGTCCACGGGAAATTGGCACAACAGTACAGACCACCCACTGAGTGAGAACGCAGAGTTCACAACCTCTAGCATTCAGACAGCTAATCAGCTTGGTTTTGCTGTGGAGAGCCTCCTTTTTAATCTCCAGCCTACCAAGCTGCCTTCCTACCCCCTCTTTAAAACACTCCCAAGCTCCCACCTCCTCTAAGAAGCCTTCTTGGATTATGTCTATATTGCATATTCCTCCCCTGCAAACCACACACAAAATGTCAGTGCTGTGAAGTTGTTGTTCTTTTATTGTTGCAATGACCCAGTCAGAGCTGATGACTGAGAGACTCTGGGGTTGTGCGTAGGTCTGTGGCTAATTCCCTGAAACTCAGCCTCCTAAGGTTGATCCCTAAGACCCAAGGTTTTGAGTCACAAGGCACCAAAGCCCAAAGGCTCCTTAAAGATTACCTACTGGATAGGATTTTCAACATTCCCCAAGAGGTCACCGCCTGGCAAATTCTGACCAGGATTTCTCTTGGGGGTGGATAGATTGGTCTGGAAATAAGGCCATGGAAGGTCCTTTCCATTTTTTCAATTACCAACAGAGCGGAGTGCTGAGCTGAGCCGAAGCTGGACAATTCCCAGGTTGTAAAACCGTGGGCCTGGTGACTGTTTTTCATTATCCTCTTTCATTGAAACATGGTGGTCCCTTCTTGGTTTACAGTTTGCTTGAGCATCCAGACCCTAAAGAGTCCCGGGTTTCATGGAGGGGGCATTTTCCTTTCAACCTAAAGCCACAAAGTCATGCCATGTCCCAAAGAAGCAGCCATTCAAAGGCAAACACCAAAGCTTTATCTCTGTCTTATGGGCAACTATGGCTTCCAGCCATGATGGCAATAATCACTTAATTATAACTTTTAAACTTCAGCTGGGTCATGTATAGGAATATAAATTACTGTAAAGTTATAGAATCATGGACTTTCAGAACTGAAAGGGATTTTAAACATTGAGATGCATTTTTGTTTGACGCACAAAGAAACTAAAGTCCAGAGAAGCTACACAATTTGACCAAGTCATGCAACCAGCTAGGACACTGAGGTTCTGGTCCCTCTTCTACAATCACTCCTGACCCTATACTGTTGTCATGACGTGGCGTCAGAGTAAGACACTAAGAGATCCTAATCATGTAAAAAAAAAATTAATAATGTGACATTCAAAATAACACCAAATTAAAACAAAACAAGAGTTAGAAGTTTTATTAAAATGAAAATAGTTCCCCCGCCCCGAGATATTTTGATTGCAAAGTTCTGCAAAATGTCATCAGAGATAAACTTTTCTATTTCCTGCTTAGCTGGTGCCTATAGCACATGTTCAGTCTTGCCAACTGAGTAGATTACCCACAATCATATATGCCATGTATTTTGAGGCTAAGCACGTTTAAATAATGACAGTCCCATGTTCTCATTTTCCTTTTGACTTTTCTGTGAGGGCTCTGTGGAAGAGAAGAAACCTTATTGAAGGGCTAGAAAGGGATCACAGGGCCAGGATCCTCAAGCTAAGTCAGGATATGCCGATATTTTGGTAACAGCAGCTCCTGCTCACTGGATACTTATGCTGTGCCATGGCCTCCTTGGGGACCTGGGGAAACATGAAAGCCTACTGGGTGTGATCATTTCTTCTGCCTTATTCTTGCATCAGTAACCAGGAACCCAACCCAATGAATGAATGAGGAGCCAGAGAAGCCAGGCTGAGCACTCTAGGAAATGGGCTAGGTTTAGATACAGAGACTGGAGTTGGTGGGGAAGGAGGTTGATTTGATGGTGGGGATCTTGGATGGAGGCCACTGAAGATTCAAGGTGAATGCTGGGGGCAAGACTCGCCAAGAATAAGCAAGAGACAGACTTTGTAAGCAGGCACAAATAGGGACAGTGATGATAGGCACAGGTATGTGAAAATCTGCTGGGAAAAACAGAAGAGGTCTTTTCAGTCTAGAAAACTGATACATTAACTCCCTCCAATCTCTTCCTCCATTTCAGAAGCAGAATTTGCTCTGTTTGCATAGACCTTTTACACTAATCCTTTCAGTGCTGAAAGGCGACTGTAATTTGATAGACCCCAAGAATTGAGGAAGACAGGCAGACAAACAGACTGGATAAAAATGAACACAAGTGACTGACCATGCCATTCAGAGCTATAGGGTATCGCCCACTCCTCCAGTTAAAGCTGGCTGTCAAAATATGAGATTTGATCCGTTTTTTAGTATTTTGGATTTTTTTTTTCAAATCATTTTAATTTAGATTTGCTTCCTTAAAATTTCCAAAGGGACAACTGGAGAAGTGGAAAGCAATGTCCCAAACTTTTTGAAAGCTAGTCTTATGGTCATAGTATTCTTTCACTCCTCACTGGGAAATTGTAGTTGAAAGTTTTTAGGTTCTTTTTCCCTTAATTTCTACAACCACAGGCATGTTCTGATATGAGGCCAACTGGTGCTTTTATAACTTTGAAAAGAGCTGACAATAACGAGATGAAATGGGGGAATAAAGAAAATTCCTCCTTGAGAACTAAATAAGTCTTTTTTTTTTTCTTTTTTAAATTTACGTGATCAATGCTAATCAGAGCAACTTTATTTCAAGGCATGAAAAATCTCACATTATCTGAAATCTTGACTCAGAGTAATGCCATTTGTGGAACACTGAGCTGAGCTTGACAAGTCAGAACTACACGCTGCTGGGAGAGGGATTGAAGGAGGGGAAAAGCAAAGGGAAGCCCCATTTTTCCTTTGTTTCCTTTTGAAAGGAAAAAACAAGGCAAGAAAATGTTAAGACACCCCTCTTGGGTTGGTGAAAACTGAAGCTAATTCCATGTAGATTAAGTAGACAAGGAGTCCAGAGAATTCCTAGTCTGGCGACTTTTTGAGAAGTACGGGATTGGAATTCTGAAGCCAATGCTTTGACAGGACCTTTCCATACAGAGTCGGGAATTAGAGCTCCTGCTTAAACTCACCTCTTGGAGAATTCCCAGTTTAACCTGGCTCCTCAGAGCCCACATCTGGGGCCCAGCTGAGCTCAGATGCTGGAAAGGCTTTATCACACCCATCCTCCTCCACTTCCTAGAGGTGTCAGGGGAGAGATGATCACCAGGGCAACAGAGGGACATCCCTTCTCTTGGGTCAACCTCTAAAATGAGGAACATATGGAGAGGGAGATTGAGGGAATCCCTGAGCCAAACGTTTCCACAAGGGTGCTGTTCATCCATCTCTAGGATTTAAGGGGCCATCCTGACACCACCACTATCCCATTGAGAGCAAGGACCTTTTTCTACCTTGTTCAAACTGCATTTCCAGTGCTTAGCACAATGACTGGCATAAATAGGAATTCAATACCTTTTTGTTAAATGAATGTGGGAATGGAGGAATAATGTTCTATAGGCTTGCATCTTCCTGGTAATGCCCCATGCTCTGAATCCATCACTAGCTTTCTTCTATCTACCATCCCCCTTTTGTTAACCTAAGCCCCCCTCCTCATCACACGTGGAAGACAAAGATCGGGGTGACTACGCTCAGGATTGCACTCATTCCCACATATATTTGTCTATTCATGCTGTCAAAACAAAATGCCACTAACTGGGTGGCTTAAACAACAGAAATGTATTTTCTCATGGTTCTGTAGGTTGGAAGTTCAAGATAAAGGGGCCAGCATGGTTGGGTTCTGGTGGAACCTCTTTCCTTGGCTTATAGATGGTCACCTTTTCACTGTGTCCTCACATGACCTCTTCTCTGTGAGCAAGCAGAGAGAGAGAGAGAGAATCTGTTGTCTCTTCCTCTTCTTATCAGAGCATAAGACCCATCAGATTAGGGCCCACCCTTATGACTTCATTGAATCTTAATTACCTCCTTAGAGGACCTGTCTCCAAATACACATTGAAGATGACAGCACAAACCTATTTTGAATGAATTTGGGGAGACACAATGCAGCCCACAATACAATTCAGGCAAGAGGAGTCCTGCTCTGGGACCCACACTTCAGAGCGCATCACTCTAGGGGTGCACCTCTCCCCAGAGTGTAAGGAATCTACAAGAGTGGGGATCGTGCCCACCCAGAGCTGATGCTTCACATTCTACACTGTGATTAGGATACAGGGAGCTCAGAATTCCCTTCCCAGTGGAGGACAATGCCTCTCACTCAGGGGTTGGCCAAGAGGCAGCCAACTATTTCTGAGGAGCAGAGACAGCTTGTAACTATGAGCTGGAGGGTCTACATGTGTCTTCCAGGACCCTCATAGTATGGAAAGGAGCCTGGGGAGAAAACAGAAATGGGGTGATCCAGCAGCCAGGGGCCAGGTGCTGGGGCTGAGGTCTGCCTTGCCACAAGCCCCCATACTGTGACAAGGTAGTGGGGGGAGTCTGAAAGTTCTACCTGAACCTGGCCTTTCAGTCTCAGTGTTCTTCAGAGAACTTAAAAGGCCTGTGCTGGTGGGCCTGGTGGGTTTGGACAGTAAGTAGACAGTTTGCCCATCTGGACTGAATAGAGTAAGTGGAAAGCTTGAGGCCAGTGCCCGTAGTCCCTTCTGGAGGCATCTGGATGGTGAGGATTGGACAGGGCAATAAGGACACAGCCAGCAAAGCTTCTGGAGGGGGATGAAGGAGGTCCTTGTCCCCCCACCTACCCATGCACATACACACACACACACACACACACACACACACACACACACAGAGAGAGAGAGAGAGAGAGAGAGAGAGAGAGAGAGAGAGAGAGAGAGAAAATACAGATAGTATCCTGTGGATTTCTCAATTAATTAGAAAAAGGGCGTTAAAAGGGGTGAACATGGGTATGGTCATTACAAAGGTCTACTTTTTTAGAGGCAAGAGGATAGTACATATTTATTTCTGTCTTAGCTTCATGCATAGCTTTTAAATATTTAGATGTGATATGCGGGCTTCCATTTATACCCTTCCATCTGACATGGCAAATATTATAGGGAGGCCCAAACTTACACCCCAGTTTACCCTGGGACATTCCCACTTTATGGCTGATGTCCTGCCACACTTTTCACTCTCAAAAGTGTCCCAGTTTGGGACAATAAATCATAAGTTTCCCTCAGCTAAGAAAGGCAACTCAAGTACAGAAGTTAGAGAACAGGCAGATAAGAGGTTGGTTTAAAACTGTGAAACAGTTGGCCCCACCCTGAGCTGGCTGTGGGATATACAAGAAGACAAGACATGGCTGCTCCCTGAGGAGTTTGCTGTTTATGCACAGGGCACAAGGCTTATGCTTCGCTTTCTCTAGAGAACAATACAGAACGGTGCACAGGTGTAGTTGAGTGCTTAATTAGCCAGGTCCCAAATATACAGTGTGGATGGTGAAAGAAACATGACTTTGTCCACGGAATTCTTCAACCTAAGGCTACTAGGCTGGAATACAGAAAATGTTGGAAAACTAGTTCAACAAAAGGAATGAATGAATGAATGAATGAATGAATGAATGAATGAATGAAAGAAAGAAATATGTATGTTAACCTAAAACAATAAACAAAAGAAACTTCTGAAACTTCCTTAGTGCCTCCCAGAGCTCTGGGTTAAAGACTAGGCAAAGGTTTGGGGCATTTTCTTCACCTGCATCCTAGCCCTTATTTCCCATCAGCACTCCCAACACATCACTTCCTGGGAACCTGAGCATGAGGTTAAAAACAGGCGAGGACCATATGGGCCAGCTGCACTCACCTTTCTCTGGGTGTTTTAAACCTCACCTTGTTCCTGTCCTCTCGGTCCCTTATCTCCTTCCTCCAGATGCTGAGGCCTATATGTCTTGATCTTATTAAGTCTCTGCAGCTTGATCACCTTTCCTGATATCGTGACCCACATGTTGACTTTCTTTTGTGTGAAGCACCCGCCGTATGGACACCCCCACCTCGTGCTTAGGTTCACAATTCCAAGTTTGTAGGAAGCTCCCCAGCTCAATTCCTCTCTTTTGGAAATGATTGTTATTTGGGGGTCTCTATTATTTTAGTAATGTTAAATACTTAATATATTTAATTATATTATAATAATGCTACATATATTGAATTATGTTTAATAATTTTTAAAAAATAGATCAAATATTCTCATGGAACAATAATCAAAATGGACAAACAGGAATACAGTAAAAAGCCTCATCTTCTAAGTTCCTCTCATTTTGTGTAGTTTCTTCCAGAGAGATTCGCTTTTTCTACTTTTAATTCTCTCTCTTCTTCTACCACCTAGTTTCCCTTTAAAAAAACAAATACAGGGCCGGCCGAGTGGCATGGTGGTTGGGAGCTGGCTTCGGAAGCCAGCGGCCCCAGTTCAAATCCCACGTGTGAGGGCCAGTGACACTGCCCTCAAAAAAAAAAAAAAATACAAATGGAAACACATTGTCTTCCATTTTTTTAAATAATTTTTTTAAATTTCAGATTAGTATTAGATGCATAGAAAAGTTACAAACATAGTATAGAGAGTTCTCTAAACCCACACACAATTACCCCTACATGTTTCCTTTAGCTCCTCTTGGCTATAACGGCTTCTCAAGCTTTCCTTCTTTTTGATGACTTCGACAGTTTTCAGAGGTACTGGTTGGTATTTTTTAAATGTCCCTCAATTAGCAATTCTCTGATGATTTTCTCATAGTCAGGCTGGGGTTATGGGTTTGGGGATTAACACCACAGAGGTAAAGTTCCATTTTCATATCAAAGGAATACATTATCAATATGACTTATCACTTTTGATGATAACCTGAATTACTTGGCTGGAGTGGTGATTGTCAGGTTTCCCCATCATAAAATAATGAGTGAAAGTGCATGTTCCCCTTACCTTACTTTTGCCTACAGAATGTGTTATTAAATATTTTGATTTTTCCCAAGCCTTAAAGGTAGAAAGTAGTCTATTATTTGGAAGACCCCAGAGAAAAAATGCCCCATAGCTCGTTGGTCATTCACTGCAACTTCTGGGAGTCCTGCAGTTCCTGATGAGGTTTTTCGGAGGCACCTTAGCAAGAGAGCTCCACCTGGAGTCCTCCTCTGAGTGCCTCCTTGTGAGATCACACACATTCACCAGCTGACCAGGAAGGGAAGTCCATCATGCCATCATAACCCCAGGATGGCAGGGCTGGATGGCATCTCAGAGGTCATCTGGTCTAGACTCCTTATGACACAATGCCAGGCATGATGTGTCCAAGATCATACAGCTAGTCAGTGCCAAAGCCTGGGCCAGAATCCACCTCTTCCAATTCTTAGTTGGGAGCACTCTTCATAATGCCTCCATCCACTTGGAATCCACCTTCTACTTTCAGTAAAAGCCTCTAAGTTTCACTAAAACAGAGCAACCTACTGATGTAAAAGATTGAGATCCATCCAGCAGGGATTATAATTCCCCTCCTTGAAAGAAGGCTTTAACCTTTTGGGAGACTTGGAGTCAGAATCTCTCTGCTGTGGGACTTGGGAAAGTTACAGAATGTATGATGTTGGAGGGTTAATAGAAATCGAAGTGTTAATCCGTCCCGCCTTACCTCACTGAGTAGGTAATAACGTCGAGCAGGTTAACATGAGTACATCTAAACATTTGACTCATAATGGCAATGACATCAATGTCTTTTATTTGCAATTTCCATTTGTTTTTACTGAAACAGCTACTCCTGGATGACATAAACCAAGCAGTTGGCAAGTTTGCTCTTTGAGGGGCTCTCATTTCACTTCCCCGTTCTTGGGTGACCATAAACCACATACAACAAATTACACACCTTGCTTGGTCATACCTGCCCTCTCCCTTCCTGTTGTCTCCTTGCTGTTTCTCTCTCCAGCATCTTTTCCCTCCACTGTGACCTTGTGCAGGTGACTTCCTCTCCCTAGGCCTTAGTGTCCTTATTGATATAATGGAGAGGCTGCACAGATGACTTGTGGGATGCTTGCTGGTCCTGAGATCCCATGATGACCTTACTGTCCATTGATACATTATTTTTTCTCTATCCCAATAACACAAAAATTATAGTCATGGTGGATTGGGAGCCTAACAGTTTCTTCCTGGCAGAGATGTCTAGAACAGGGCACCTCTGAACAAAATGAAGCCTGTCTAATCTATTCTGGAAGTGCCACTTCTGAAGTACTGGAATCAGTCCCAGCTCCCTAACTGAAGAGTGGCATTGTCCAATAAGAGAAACCTAGAGGAAAAGGAGGGATTCTAAATTATATCACAACCCTACCAGTTGTTCAAATACAGCTGAACTGGTTGTTAAAATGGAGATGCTTCTTCACTGGTTGGTTAGTACTCATTATCCCAAGGATCCAGAATGACACCTTGTTCTGATCACCTCATATTCACCCCATATTTTTGGGAGGGATGCCCACTCCCAAAAATAGTATAAGAGGGCTGAACACATAACACCCAACACTGGGAAGATAAGACTCACAGCAGTTAGTGACATGTACTCCCAGCCCAGGCAAGGAGGACAGACATGCCTTTCAGGGACATATGGGGGCTGCACTTGGGGACGGAGTGAACTAGTGGGATTTGTACAAGGCAGGCTTTGTGGTAACAAGAGGATAGGGTGCCTCTTGGTTCTCATAGGAGGATGCAACTGGTTGGCTTTAGACTTTTGAGGACTGGCAGGAAAGCCCATTAAGTAGAAGATCAGC
This sequence comes from Aselliscus stoliczkanus, assembly GCA_033961575.1. Classification (NCBI taxonomy): domain Eukaryota; kingdom Metazoa; phylum Chordata; class Mammalia; order Chiroptera; family Hipposideridae; genus Aselliscus; species Aselliscus stoliczkanus. The sequence goes on from CM066731.1 coordinate 159,367,691, forward strand.
TAGAGTGCAACTGGCCTATCTGATAGAGGAACTAGCCAGGTAGGAAGCCTTTCCTGCAGAGTGTGGAGCATATCTAGTGAGAGCAGAACCTGTGGTGATGCTTTTGGGGCTCTGTGAGGCTCCAAGATGTCAAGGCGGAGTACAGAATTTTAGGCCTTACCACACACACTGGCTATTACCTCCCAGCCCCACTGGCAAGATGAGTCTGAAGCGCACCATGATCCAGCAATTAAAGCATTAATGCCTGATACATCAGGAACCTCCAGTCCCAATCCAGCCTCAAGGCTGCCTGGTGTCCTCTTCCCTTGGTCACTACCTGTGCCTCACCAGTTGGGACACACTTTGAATAGCACCCCTAGCCACCGCTATTAGCACATCAGAGAACACTTGGACTCCGCATCCTTCTCTTTCCTCCTCCTTGCCCAGACCTCTCAGGATTGCCGTGCTTCCTGTTGACCTACAGCCAGATTGGCCTGAGGCATCCCCATGTCCCTCATCCTGTCTGCAAAACCTGGTTTCATCCAGTTGGGATTAGAAAGAAGGAGAATGAACTAATTCACACAGAGTTGCTAGTTACTCACCATTTCCAGGCATATTTCTGTTTTAAGAATAGACTGGGCTTTCATTTAAAGAAGAGGTTGGCCAACCATGGCCCACAGACCAAACCCAGCTCATACCTGTTTATGTACAGCCCTCAGCAAAGAATGGTGTTTACATTTTTACATGGCTAAAAAAAGAAAAAGAAAACAAAGCCTTCGTGACAGAGACCACATGTGGCATGTGAAACTTAAAATACTTTTTTTCTTATCTGGCCCTTAATAGAAAAAGTTTTCTGGCCCTTGATTTAAGACAAAGATTCTCTGAAGGTGGAAATTCAAACATTAATAATATTTTAGAGACATTGATTTCTGAAGAAGGTGGATTGATTTGAGAATGAGACTCTAGGGATTCTCCCCAGAGTGCCACAAATTGGGAGGGTGCAGGGCTGAGCTGGGGTGATGCTTCATGAGACCAAGGGCAAAAGTGAGGGCTTCTCACATGCACAGGCAGCGGGGGATGCTAAAATCAGAGAGATGAATGCACAGACAGCAAAAGCACGTGGGGAAACAGACAGAAGTCAGACTCGTCAAATGGCAGTCAGGGTGTCTTGGATTGAAGAGTTTAAGACAAGTGTAATGAGGCATGAGCATGTTAAGGCAGAAAGGTGGGTCCTGAGGCAGTTGCCCCACTCACCCTCTGGTACACCCCATTTCCTTTAAAAGCCCAAGAGCTCACTATCCCGTAAGAAACAACAATAGAACCTGGAGAGTAGGCTGGAGGATCTAGGATGACCCCACTCCACACGTGGTCTGTCAGTTGCTAAGCATCCAGTCAGGGCAATGGGGGCCTTGGGACTGTGTCCTCCAGCAGGGCAGCCTAGGTCTTCACTGAGCTTTGGATGGCACCGGACAAGCTCCAATGCATATTGGTGTTTAAAAGTTACCAAAAATATTGGCTTACAGTTATTCTACAAATGTGATAAAACCGTATTACTACATTTTAAATAACTGGTGGTTATTTTAATTCATTACAAACTGTAGTACGTGCTTCCCACATACTATCTAATTTAATCCTATGAGGTAGGCAATAAGGATGGTGCCCAAATTCTCCCTGCTATAAAGTGGCAGAGCCCATATTCAAACTCCAAACTTAAATCACCATCACACACAACCATAACTCATGCAGTTTGGGAATTACACGGCTCTCCCAACAATGCCGCCATTGTTCAAAACTTCACTGGGACCCCTCTTGTCATATCCAGAGTCTTGATAACACTTGATAACCATCAGACAGAATAGGCAGCACTTCCTGCACCTGCTCAACAGGAATTGGATTTGGCTCAGATGGACCAGGTAACTAAGATGAATGCTCCAGCTGAATATTTTGGGATGACAACCAAAGAGTACAAGAAAGAAGGTTCAGTTGCATAGACGCTGGTGTGGCACCACCCAACCATTTTCAGGTTGGAGTTGGGAGTTCTTTCTCTTGTTTGCAGTGCCAGTTTGGCTAAGTCTTTCTGAAACATTGGTAACATTCCTCTCCCTTCCATGTTTCTGTTTTTTCCTCAGGGGCCAGAAAACTTTTTCTATGAGAGACTTAGACTATATGATTTCCAGGAGTCTTCGAGTTCTAGAAATGTGTGATTATATTGTACATTGTTCCTCAGAAGAGATCATTTTAATTAAAAGTAATGTCAACTTTTCCTCTTCATAATAAAAGTATGCCTTTGTCACTATCCCACTTCAGCACACGAAGGAGACTGAGGGGAAACTATTTAGTGATGGGCCTGATTCCTTTGGAAACAAGGGACTTAAGGGAAATATAAACATTATATTTATGTCAGGAACTCAGGCTTGAATCCTGCAAGTCTTGCCTCCAAACCCTCCATGCACTATAAATTTTGTCATTTACTCATCGAGTCTCCTGAGCCGGACAGAGAGTAGGTAAAGTAGTATATGATATCCTTCTTATTCCCATGCAGATGTCTGTGGCTTCTTTTTGCTTTGGTCAAATCTGATTTGTATTTCTTCTTGGTTAATACCCCTAGAGTGCTCCAGGCTGCTTTCTGCTTGACTGTTACATAAATAAAAGCGTGTAACCTTGCAAGGGTGAGCAGAGCTGGGGGTGGTCAGCAGGGACTGAGACACTGAGGACAGGATGGGCCATTCCATTTCCCCACTTCCCAGACCTTGTTCTTACCCTCCTGCAAAGCCTTCAGAAGGCCTCATGGGGGACGTTTGAACTCATTCCCACCCAATCCTGCTGCTTCCAGCTACTCAAACTTTTACTAAATAGCTCTGCACAGCTGTTTCTAGTTAGGTGTCTGTTTATATTGCTGGTGTACGTGTGCTTGTGTACAGTGTGTGCGTCTTGCCTCCAAGGCGCCCAGTAAATCCACCTGGGGTCATTTGGAATCCCAAGTGGAGGGAATCACAAAGCAACATAATGTTCAAATTCAGGAAGCATTTACAAAGGTTGTATTTCATCGAGCATGCTCTCTGACATTCATAAATGCAATGGAAGTTAGCACTGAAGAACAAGGATACAAAGATTCATAAATGTCTTCAGACTTCAAAACAGTAAATTTTACCATTGGGGTAAAATTAGATTATAGTCTTCTTGAAACATATATTTTTTCCTTTCTAAGTTTCTTCGATGACTAATTTAAGATTTATCCCTGACTTCACCCATTTATTTATTCATCCATTTATTCAACAAACATGTATTAAGTCTCTCTCTCTCTGTACATTGCACCACTCAAAGCTCTGTAAGAGACACAAAGGTGTGCTTTGATCCCTGAGTGGAGCAGTGTTCCTCCAATCCAATGAGCTTGAGCTTGTAGAGGGCCTTCTCCACTTATCTTTAACTTCAACGATCAGTGTGAACATGAGTGAAATCGCCATTGTCCCTGGCAGGGGAGGAATCCTATTCCATACCCAACACATCATCCTAAAGGTCAGGATTTTAACAGTCCTAGTAAATGATGAGATGTGTCTCTGTGTAGGTTCATACAATCAGTGCTGCAAAATTCAGATACTTTGCCTCTCAAAGTTCAGCGAGGTCCTACAAACCAGTTTCAAAGGGCTGACTGTCTAGAAACATGCTTCCTATTCTGCCCGCCATAGTTGGCAAATGGCAATTTTCTAATTTCATCATCTCTGCAACATTTATTAGTTGACTTCTGACATAAGGAAGAACTGTCCCTTCTACTCATTTAGTTAAGTCAGTGGACTCTGGTTTTATTCAATAAGCTATAATTCTTTATGATCATATTTTATTTTGATGTCCAAATGGTCTCAGAACTTGCCAGGGAAGCTCCTACAAGCTGGCTTCTGTATCCTTTTGACATTTCTTCATTATTCTTTGTGTACCTTCTTACTTTTTGAAACAAACAAACAGAAATATTCCAGACCTGTATTTTCCTTTCCTTCTAGCCATGGAATCAGTCATTTCTTCAAAAAACTTCTAATTCATTTTATTGTTTTGTTTTTTTTTTTTTTTTTTAAATTTTATTTTATTTTTAATTAGTTTCAGGTGTACAACACAGTGCAATAGTTATACATTTTACCCCTCAAAGTGACAACCCCCCCACCCCCAATAGTTTCAGGTGTACAACACAGTGCAATAGTTATACATTTTACCCCCCAAAGTGACAAACCCCCGACCCCCAATACACCCCCCCACACCCCCCCATATCATACATATCTATTACTCTTCCTCTGACTCTCTTCCACAGTATAATCCACATCCCGTGACTATCTATATATATTCAATTACAGTAGGTATACCACCTCCACTTTAGTAATACAGTGCAGTGATCAAACCTCTACTCCATCCATGAAATGGTCTACCTAACAAGACCTATGATCATCTGACATTCCACAGAATATTTACAACATTATTAATTATATTCCCCAAACTGTTTTTCCTATCCCAGTAGCAATATTGTAGTTGCCTATTTTGCTGTCTAATCCCTTCCCCTTCACCCTCATTCCCATTCCTCTCCAAATTAGCAACCCTGATTTTTCGTCTATATCTATGAGACAGTTTCTGTTTACTTTGCTCATTCATACAGTTTTTCATATTCCACATATAAGTGAGATCATATGGTATTTGTCCTTCTCTGACTGACTTACTTCACTCAACATTATAGTCTCTAGGTCCATCCATATCATTGCAAATGGCACGATTTCATTCTTCTTTATAGCGGAGTAATACTCCATTGTATAAATATACCACAGTTTCTTAATCCAGTCATCTACTGACGGGCATTTTGGTTGTTTCCAAGTCTTAGCTATTGTAAATTGTGCTGCTATGAACATCGGGGTGCATAACTTTTTTTGAATAAGTGTCTTGGTTTTTTCAGGATAAATACCTAGGAGTGGAATTGCTGGGTCAAACGGTAGCTCTATTTCCAGTTCTTTGAGATACCTCCATACTGACTTCCATAGTGGCTGCACCAATCTGCAGTCCCACCAACAGTGCAGCAGGGTCCCCTTTTCCCCACAGCCCCGCCAGCACTTGTTGAGAACGGTATTTAGAAACCAAAATCTGGAAGTTAGGTATGTTCAATGTTACTGGGATTCATTGGCTTAGGCCCCCTAAGAGAACAGAGCTAGGAAATAGATGCGCACGCGTGCACACACACACACACACATTTATATCTGCATATGTTGATATCTCTGTCTCTCTGTCTCTCTGTCTCTCTCTGTAATACCTACTATGAGCTCACACTGAAAGCTCCAATTCTAATCCAACACCACAGAATTCATTCTATATTTTCTTCTTACCATGTTTATGGCTTCCTTTTCTGGAAATAAAAGCACTGGCTCCTTTATCTATAATATATTTATGTATTTGCTCATTACTAGAATTCACACCGAGTAGTTTCAGACTCATTAATCCATGCCTTTGTAAAAAGCAAGCCTCACTCTATAGCACAATAATTTAGATGTATTTTAGCCTGAGGACATAGAGTTGAAGAATAATTGGGTTGGTTCCTTCTTTAGCATCTGGTAAGTGCAACAGCCTGATTTCCTCTCCTGGGGATCCCTTAAAGCCATTGCCCTAAAGCCTAAGGTGTTCTGGCCACCTCCAAAAAATCTTTTCTCATTCCTGGTGCTCTAGTACTGCTGTTGGAGCCAACATCTGTCTATAGAAAATACCAAGTAAATACACAATGCATGTATACTTACTCCTGCTCCTCCAGAAGTTAATCCAACAAATAGATTATAGAAATATCCCCACTCCCACAAACACACTTGCAAATTTATAATAAGAGTATTATCTCCTAGGACTATGCATATTCCCATGTTTCTCAACCCCCATTTTTAGATAATGAAATCTTTCTTCTCTTCCAGAATAATCCTAATTAATCTTAACTAGCCCCCTAGTGCAGGCTTACAAACGCCATGTTCATAGATTTTAGAAGCTAGTTTCATATTTATTGAGTTCTCACATTCTCTGTCTTCCATATTTTAAAATATTTATTTAATTAAATTTATGAGCTAGAAATTGAGAAACATATGGGGTTAAGGGAATGAAAGGAAGAAAAACAAAACAAAACAGGCCCATTCATTCAACCTTTCCCAGCTACCATTCTTGAATTGGGACATTTGGCTGAGCTCTCAGGTAATGCTATGCAGTAAAACTTCCATAGGATGCCAAATTTACGTACAGCATGAAAAGAAAACAAAATTCCTCCTACAAGATAAACTGTTCAATTTGGAAATGGTAGTGGGTTTTTTGTTGTTGTTGTTTTTGTTTTTTTTAATGGTGCTGCATTAAACCTTAATAGTGATGGTTTCCACAGGGTCAGAACCAGCCCTTCTTAGAGAGTTTCTGAATGGGACTATGTAGAAAAATTTTAAAAAGCATTCATTTCCCTGAATGGAGACCTGTTTCTTTTGGGGACTCTGTTCTCTCCTTGGACAGAATCCACTCTTCCACATCCTGGCTAGGGGAAGAAAAGCTGTGGCATGGAGGCAGGGAGGCCAATTCCAGGTGCTGGAGACTTTGCACAACGAGTCTTATTCTTTGCTGTTTGGAATCCATCTTTTCCAAGTTGGCTCACAAATAATTCATTTCCTTCTGCAAGTTAGCCCTCTGGACTAGGCTGCCTAAGAATTGGCAGTACTTCCACAATACATGTAAAGTTCAAGACATGACAAGCAAAAGAGTAGGATGAATCTTCAACCTTATCAGACTGACATGAGTATTATATAGTTTCATATACAGTCTGATTATTTTTATTATTGTTTCTACACCTATGTACAAGGATATATATATATATATATATATATATATATATATATATATATATTGCAGTTATGTTATATTCTCAATTTTAGAATGAAAAGTTTTGCCTCCCAGGAAACCCTCAGTCATGTACAACTGGGGAATGACATGGGTCATCTTGTGTTACAGAATTCCTCAAATGGCAAGTAGTCATTAAATCTCATGTATATTTATGCACAAGATAACATGCTCTGAAACCACATCTTCTTTACTACTTGGAATTCTAAGCTCTTTCCAAGACTTCTTTGACCTACTATCCCAGAGACTTTCCTATGGCTCTAAATCCATCATGGCCAATCTCCTACAAGCAAGGAAGGAGCCCAGATGTTCTCTTTAAGACAAGATTCTGAAACTAGAGGTCTGGGTAGCAGTTACTTAGGAGATCTGCCAGTAAAATGATGGTGAAACTGAGATAGTAAAGCAAGAGGTCCTTCTTACAGGCCCTGTGCGGAGCAAGACAATGCCCTCTGTGTTTCCTTTCGCTACTTGCGCATCCTGAGTGGGACACTGTTTATATTGAAACTACACCATTTTGTTCACCTGGCCTGTGTGCACATGACACATGTGCCCACTTGAATCTGAAGTTCCAGCTCAGGTAGCACATCATGCCTGCTTTTCTTCTCATAATTTAAACCTTGGTGCAGCATCTAGTTTGTAAGTCTAGTCCGCCTCTTCCCTTAGTGCAAATTCCTTCTCAGGAGCCTCGTTCTCCTGCCCTATGATTTCTCCTCAGTTGGGAATACCTCAGTCCATGAAACATGGGGTGAGGGAACAGTCATGCCCCCCGCCTCTCCCCATTCCTTTGTATACTAATGGCTGCATGGCCACAAGGGAAAGACACATTACCCACACCCATCAGCTGGAAGCACCTGAATGCCAATTGAAAACTCATCAATTGCAGAGGGTAGGGAAGCAGAAATTGGGGAGAAGGACTTCGTCCAGGGCATCTGCGCTGCAGACCCAAAGCCCAGCCCAAATATCTTGCTACATGTCATTTTACAGCGGTTGATGGTTAATCATGTGCTATGACAAACTACCACAGACTGGGTGGCTAAATCACAATTTATTTCTCACAGATCTCAAGGCTGGGAAGTCCCAGATCAAGATGCCAGCAGATCCAGTACCTGCTGAAGACACTCTTCCTGATTTGCAGATGGCAGTATCCTCATATGATGGACAGCAGAGAAAGAGAAGCAAGCTCTCTAAAGCCTCCTCATATAAGGACACTAATCCCACAATGGGGGGGTCTCACCCTCATGACCCACTACCTCCCTAAAATCGTCACCTCCAAATACCTTCACACTGGAGATTAGGATTTCAGCACATGAATGTGGGGAAGGATACATTCAGACCAGAACACCCATTCATAAACGGCTACATTGAAAGAATGTATAAAGAGATATGAGGGAGATAGCATTGTTTGTTCAGCTCAAGTTCATCTTGTACAAAATTTCTCTTCTATACTATCATACTAAAGTTCTCTCATCTGGTGTATTTAGTTTTCTGCCCAAACATCCACCACCGTCTGAATTGGTTGAAATCATTTTCTGATAGAATATATATTAGAATATATATATATATATATATATATATATATATATATATATATATAAAATGTCTTTGTCCTGCGGTCTTTTGATAATTCCCATAATGCTTGCAAAATGACCACTGTTGTTCTCATTATTATCAGGATTATCAGTGGCAGTAGTATTAACAATAGCTAATGTCTATTTAATAGTTTAACATTATCAATCTCATATGACAACCCTGCAAGACTGGGTAATTGAGGGAATTCCACTGATAACTTGAGATATTAATGTATTTGTAAATGGAACATGGATTGATTACGGTCTCCTAGCTGGCAAAAGGTTATTCCCATTTTTATTAAATCAGAGAGAGGGAGAAACCTTCCTGACATCAGTGACCCTAACACCAAGTCATTTAAAGAGACCACTGAGAGAGAAAAGTCCCAGGGGGAATGTTGAGAAGGAACTTTCCAAATGCTAGCAACTTGGGGCATCTCAGAGAAAGAATTTTGAAGCCATGATACCTTGCAGAGGCTTATATTATATGGAAGGTAAGAGCAGATATGTCTGAAACCTGCCCCCACCCATTTCAGAGGCCAGAAGAAGGCCCCCAGACAGACAAGATATTGGAGATATGATACTGTACAGATGTGCCTGGCAACATATTTTCGGTCCCCTCCATAAAGGTGATAGTCATTACTATATGGAGAAAAGATGGAGGAGGGTGATCCCTGGCAGAGGCTCTCTGCCTCCATCTTTGTGAAACAATTTGCATAACCCCCTCTTAGTAACATGAATTATATCATCGTCAACAGCTTCATCCTCCTAGAAAGGAATTTTTGCAGTCATCAGTACTCAAGCAAGTCCCTTCGGGGCGCACACTGTTTGCACCTGCACACACTCCCCCCCCCCCCCCGCTGCCCCCCATCCTGACAGCTCCAAGAAAGTTCACCCTGGAAAATCCAATTTTATCCATTTTGCTACATTTCTAGGTACATTTGCACATCTTACAGGGACGAGCACTTTAAGCAGCTGTTTCATAAGCTTGCTTTTTTTTTTCCAATCTGTCTCCTCGTTTATGCAGACATCAAATTGTATTAGAATTGAAAATGGAAGGGCAAGAGAGGGGCAGAGTGGAGATAACCTGAGTAATCAATTTGCTTCTCTCCTGCCCTTAGGTCGTGTTGACACAACTCAGCTCTCCTCTGCTCCTCCCAGATGAGTTTATCTGCTACACACTGAACTCCATTAATCTTCCTGAAAGGCGAATGCCTTCAGGACAATGTTAACACTTAACTCTCCTGAACAGCAGACAGATCCTGTGAGCTTCAGAAGACAGGACCCGAGGGCCTGCCCTGGAGGCTGGGACAGGCCCCAGCAAGATGGATTCCACCTGGAGAGATGGTGGACTGCAGAGAACTGGGCTTTGTAAATTTATCACCAGCATCAAACCAAAGCAAACTCAGTCCAATGAAACCAAATGGAAAAAAAAACAACACAAAAAAAACCAGCAATAGGAAACAAAACCAAGAGATGATGACAATAATCAAATAAATATCTGGGTCATTTTGAGGCAACATTAGCCAGATTTATCTTTGGGTTCCAAGGAGGCAAAATAACACTTAACTGAGAATTGTTCTTTTAATTTTAGCAAGTGATTGGTGTTGTGCAAATAGTCTACACAATAATAGTAAATAATTTATGAGAAAGAAGTATGGAATATGTATTTTTGGTCACTAAGATACTGAAAGCACTTCCCTTTGATCACATTGCATTCTCCACCTTGCCAGGCTCAGAGTGTCCCTCACACAGCCAGTGGGATGCTCTATCTGGTCCCATCAAAGCACTGCTTCAAAATCTCTTCGGACTCCACAGTGACTTGGAGATAAAATCTTCCTCTGAAAAGCAGAATGAATTGATGGGTCTGCCCTGCGTACCATCTTTTGCTGACCCTCTTATGTCATCCCCATCCATCTTCCCTGGTTCATTCCTTTTCCCCAACAATAAGGAGATTTAATAGACTACTCTTGTCATTTGTAGATCCATGATCCCTGGTTGTATCCATTTGCCAGCAATCCTGAAAGACACAGGGTAATTTGTAAGGTTTCTGGGGCAGGAATTGAATGACTATCTAGCTCTGTCCTGTGCCACCATATCACGGTGTCAGTTTCTTTGATTCAAACTGAGTCTAAAGTGCATGGTCCTCAGTAGGGCTTTGTAATGAGCTATGGGGACAGTTAGATGCAATTATATTGATGTAGATTGGGGTATTTTTTAAGGCCTCCCCTGTATCTCTCACAAAACCCCAGAGCTTAGGGTGTTGTACATATATTTTGCCCACCCCCGTGATGATTATATTATGCCTCTGTGTCTTTGCACCTATAGTGTGGCGTCAGAAGGGTTTCTTCAAATAGCAATCCCATAAGGTGACTTTGAAGCCCTGCCTCCATGAGATGGCTCTGTTGACCACTCAGAGAGTCCCATCACAAGGACTGACTCCGAGCGTGCAAAGGTTCCATCTCAAGGATGGGGGACAACAGGTAAAAAGCACAAGTCCAGCTTTGCAAACTTGACCACTGTGACCTTGGTAACAAAAGAGATCTGTGGCACCACTGGGCAATTGCTCATAGTCAAGTCAGACTCTGCCCTCTTGATCTTGTCAATACCTTGTAATCACTGTCCTCATAGACATGCCTGTAGAAACTTTGTGTAAAAGGATTGCCTTTGTCTACATATAACCCAGATACTGCCAGGTCCCACCAGCCAATGGGCTCAATGAGGTAGCATTCATATAAGGAGAAAGCTTTTTCTTTTTCTAACCAATGATAGTCTTGGCCCATAGAGAAAGGAACTCTTGTCCCCTCTTAAGGCCTTCTTTACACAATAATATAATATGGACCAGGCACAATATTATTACATCTATCAAGTTTTGATACTTGAACAGATGTTAAGTTGTCAAATGATCCTAATTGGTAAGGGTCTGATAGCCAGTAGACGACACACACTGCCTGTGCTACTAGATAAGATGATTTTGCTTCAAAAGCAAGAAACTGTCTCAGTCTTGTATGCTTTCCTGGTCTGTCGTGGACTCTCCTTGCACTGGCAGTATCTGCTCATTAAATTATCCTGCAGTAACAACCTAAAAATCATCAGGCCTGTAACAACAAATTCTGACAGAAATAAATAGGGAAAGAAACACCGGGAGAACCAGAAACTCAGAAAAATTTAGACCATCTTCTTGATTATTCAAAGGGAGAATTAATTCATCCAGGTATTTCCAACTAGAGTTTGGATTAGAGGGAACCGGTACCTGAATCATTTGAACACTAGTCAAAACTGACGAGGATCACAGAGATAGGGAGACAGCATAAACAGATTCAAGGAAATTTACATTCAGTTCACATGTATTTATATGCCACCTCATGTTCAAAAAGATTTGAGGCTGCTTACAGCACAAATATACTCAATGAAATAAAGACTAAACAAGAACAAAGAAAAATGGAGACAGGAGAAGAAAATCTGGACCATGACAAGGAAGAAAACAGCTGTAGAGACGACAAAAGAGAGTATAAATATAACAAGAGAGTCAAGAGTTTCTTGACATCACAAAGCAGAAATGACATAGTTCTTATTAATTAAACAAACAATAAAAGTCTCAGAATGCCCATTCTTTTAGATAAGCCAGCTTGAACCAAACATACAATTTAGACTCTCCCTTGTCAGCCAAGCTTTTGTTAGATGTTGAACAGCAAAGAAGTCAAGGTTGCACTCGTGGATGTGGACTGAAGTTGGTGTTTGTATAAGTGTTTGAAAACAGATTCATAGCTCCAGAGTTTGATGGAAAGGCTGAGTGGCTTCTCCACATCTTTTGCCCACCATCTGCCATCTCCTCAATAGGCACTTTGGGCAGATTCCAACACACGAAAGGGCTCAATTAATTTCTCAAAGTGTTCCATTATGAAGTTTTGCCAAGATTATTTAGCACTGAAAAATATTCCAACCAGTTGCTCAACCTGTGAAACCAATAATTAAAGTCTTAATAATGCTCCTATGGAGTGACTGATATGGAGTGTTCTGACTCCTAAAATGTCTTATCAGGTTGAGACATCCGCAAAATATGCCCCTGCAAATTATACAATTTATTATTTAATTTGGAGTAAGTTGATAGAAACCAATTGAATTTCGAAGTTTAGCCAATGATGATAATTTTGGTTTTGAATTTGACTTTCTGTACTGAGGACTAGATCCAACTGTCAAGATCATCTCTGATTTGTGACAATAAAATTGTATTATCAGTGTATAGATTCATAATTTACATGCTAATCTTTATTGCATTAGCACATGCATCTTGTTCATATAAAGATGATTTTATTTAGTAAAATGTATAGGCTAAAAACAAGAGAAACCAAAATGCAGTTTAGTTTAGAGCACTCAAAAATATTCTGCTCCAGTATGGGATGGTGGCTATGCTCACCCGCAACTAATATTGTAACACAGCACCTTGAGCTTAGAAGCCATGAGCTGCCGATGGGAAGCTAGATGGTCACTGGCACCCTCCACAACGAAGATTGAAGAACAACAACTTGGCTGGTTCTCCTCCCCAATGCCCCTACACTGCTTCCCTCCCCCAATTCCCCAATTAAAAAAAATATATTCTGTATCTTGCAATTTATGTTAGCTATTAAATAGGTGTTTGGTTTGTTAGAAAAAAAACAGGCATTAAATTTTGATTGAATGCCTACTAAAACAGTGGATCTATAATTCTGACAGAGTAGGGGATTGGTTAAAAAAAGCAAAAAGGATAGACTTGGCTTTGAGTTTATTCATATATTATTGTACCCATGTTTAATTATAAAAAGAAATGGACAATGATAGAGTCAACCAATTAAAATGTGGCTCACAAAATTATAATTGCATCTTCTGAGCAGGAGGTAGTATGTCATAGCAGGTCATTGTTCCCACTGCCACAGATGGAAAAAAGTCACACAAATTACCAAATAGACAAAAAAAAAAAAAAAAAAAAAAAAAAAAAAAACAGGTCAAAATTTCAAAGGATCAGAGATCTGTGGAAGCAATTAGGACTGGATCAACTAAATCCAGAGAGAGAAAACTATTTCAAAGTGATCTGAAATATGCATTCAGAACTCTGTGGTTATTTCATACACAATGCAAAGTCTGTAATAGCAGCAGGCCCAGAGACAATTCAGATATAGGAGTTACGAGTTAAAGGCTTTAAAATAAGTACTGCCTTAATGACAGTTCAAATTGTGATTTTTCAACTTTATGATGGTGCAAAAACGCATTCAGTAAAAACCCTACTTCAAATTTGGAATTTTGATCTTTTCCTGGCCTAGCAAATTACGGTATGATGCTCTCTCGTGATGCTGGGCAATGGCGGGAACATGCTTTTGCCCAACTGTAGGCTAGTGTTCTGAGCATGTTTAAGGTAGGCGAGGCTAAGCAATGATCTTCAGTAAGTTAAATGTATTAAATTCATTTTCAACTTACAATATTTTCAATTCTGGATGAGTTTATCATGACATAAACAGGGCTGTTGAGGACAGGACATGGTGGATATTATTCATTCATGGAGTCTCCAAGTGTCAAAGCTGACTTAACGGCACCTATTACATACATAACCCCCACTGAAGTCAACGAGCATCTGAACAATTAATACTTCCAAGAAGCTAGAGGAAACAATGGACAGGAGAGACGGAGGTATAAATAAATTCAACAGGTAATTTGAATCTATATTTTTTTAAAAACATCAAGTAGACATACTAGAAATTTAAAGTACAATGTCTGAAATTAAAAATTTGATAAATGGACTTAATAGCAGTTAAGATATTTTTGATCCAATTGTTTTGCGTGTGTCCAAACTGAGGTATAAGGAGGGGATAAAAAGAATTTTAAAACTGTAGGAGGCACATAGAACATGTCAAAAAGTTTAGTATATGTCTGATTGGCATCCCAGAAGGACTAAGAGAGAAAATGGCCCATTATTGGAAGAAATAATGACTAAGAATTTTCAAACACTGATGAAGGACACATGAATTTTAAAAGTTCAGTGAAACCCAAGCAAGGTAAATACAAAACAAAACATATCCAGGTACATAATGGCCAAACTGCTGGAAACCAAAAGCAGAGAGAAAATCTTAATAGCATCCAGAGAGAAAAAGATAGGCACTTTCAGAAAAGCATCAGGAAGAATGCTACCTGACTTCTCAATAGAAATGATGAAAGCCGGGAGACAATGTATTGAGGAGATAGGAGATATAGTTAAAGAACTGAAAGAATGAAAATATGAATTCTATAGCCAGTGAAAATATACTTTATACTGAAAGAAAAATATTTTTCAGAAATTAAAAAAAAAACAACAGTAGAATTTGTTATTACCAGGTGTGCACTACAGGAAATCGCAAAGTTACCCAGGCAAAGAAAAATCATCCCAGATGAAAACATGGAAACGCAAGAAAAAAATAAAGAACATTGGGAAAAATAAATATGTGGGCAAATATAAATTAACATTGATTCTTCAAAACAATAATTGCAATACTTGGTAGATTTAAAAATTACATAAAACTAAAATTAATGACAAAAATAGTGCTTTGCAAAGGGAAACAATATAATTAAAATGTTCTGGCAATGTTGAGGAAGTGGTAAAATTGTCTGTTTTGATCATAATAAGTCAAGGCTGTATGTTGCAATCTCTAGGATAATCACTAAAAATAGTAAAAGAACATGTTCACAAAAAAATGGAATAATAAAAATATTTTATTAATCCAGTATGATGCAAAAAAAGGATTTTTAAAAAGGGAACAGAAAACAGATGACCCAAATAAATAATAGAAAGGCAGATATAAACTAATTTATATCAGTAACTATTTATATTAAATACAGACTATATTTTCCAAGTAAAAGACTAAAACGTCAGTCTGGATGACATAATGTGGATTCTCAAATTGTTTGTTTGTTTGTTTGTTTGAACTAAATACAAGCACTAACAGAAAAGGAATCATTGGATTCCAATCTTAGAGGGTTTAGTTTCTATCATATTTTGATGTAGTTGATCTATAATTACAAACCTGGGAGGTGAAATATATTTACTCAACACCAGGAAAATGATATCAATCTGAACCAGGGTTAGTAAATGTTTAAAAGTTCTGTGATGCCTCACTCTATCTAGTTGTTTGGTATTTCTTTAAAACTGAATCGACTGTATTATGCTTTGAACACAGAAGAATTGATCAAGAATTCAAAATTTTAGGTAAATCATGCGATTTTATGGGAAATTCAAAGACATACATGTCTATTAGGGGGAGGAATATCTATGCCAACTCGAAAAAAAAAAATGGTATCTGTGCAGACCATTCCCACATAACAGTCATGCAGCAGGAAGAGGAAAAAATGGAGCCACTTACGTGCCTTTTTAGTCGGAAACCCCTGCAGCTGGGACAAAATCTTCTCAAGACATCCTTTTAATTCTGACTTTAAACAAGAGACTGGAGAATTAGGGCTACAAACATTGTTGGGCATTAAATTCAAAGGAAAGCCCAGTGGGTGTCCTAGCCGAAAGCAAATTTTGTCATGTCCCTTTCAATAGCCTATAAGTAGCAAAATGACAAGGGTACAGAATGAAGGGAAGAAGGCCACCCCTTCTGAAAATGTTCGCATCTTGATGAATATGGGGTCTAAGAAATTAAAGAGAACCAAAAAGTGCCTTTCCCTTCCTGAGGCAACTCCTTCATGCTAGAGCCCCAGGAAAAATCACAAAGGATCTGTTTTTCTGTATTTGGCGGGTGTGGCTTCTCACACGGAAATGATTGTGTCAGTAAGACTGGATTATTCTGGTTATTTGGCTGCATTTGTTATCTGAGATCTGGGCATCACCTCACACGTAAATTATTTTATTGTATACTAATGTCTTGAAAATCAGTAATCCCTATAACATAAAAACCATATGGTTTCATCTTGCTTTGCTTATTCAAGGATCACACCAAAACCTTGCAATGCCTTACAGAGGTCATCTTGAACAAGAGTTGTCTACAGAACCAAGGGAGTAAATATGGTCAGGTTTTCAAAACTTTCAGATTAATTAACTCTGCATGAATGTGGGTGAATCATAGTTTATTCAAATGTTGTTGAATATTAGTATGTGCCAGGGACTTTCACCTATATAGTGTGTTTTAAACCTCATTGAAAATCTTCTGGCTAGATTTTGTTAGTCCAGTTTTACCAGGAGGTAAGTGAAACTGTGGAGGTTACACTACCTATTTATGGTCACGTAGCTAGTATTAAGGACTTGAACCAAAGCTCCTGATTTCAAGCCTGGTGTTCTGTCTACCACCCCACTTGTTTGTCCACAGTCCTTACTGTATCATAAATAACATAAATAACTAATAATTGTCCAAAAAGTGGCACTTCTACATATCTGTCCAGTCTCTGCCAGATATGTAGATGAATGGATTCCTTGGAAGTTCTTGGAAAATAAAAGCTGAAATGCCAAAATGAATTTATCATCACTGTAATGAGTTTATTCTACAAAATAGTAACAATAATGGTAATGATAGAAAGAAATAGAAAGAACAAGTCTAGGGCATTCATACCACAAGGAACTCTGCTTCGGAATTTCCTTGGGTCTTTTTAAATTGCAGTGATCAGAAATTTATTTAGGGGTCAAGGCCAGGAAGCACACAAATGGGTTTTGGCTTATGGGAGAGTGTGGGGTTTTGTGCTTATGTGATTTCACTTCATTATGTGTGTGAGGGTGAGTGTGAGTATCTGGGCATTCAACAAGATCATCAATTTACCCTCATATGCCCAAGGGCAGATGGCAATGATGGTTAAGGCAGAGGCCACTGGAAAAACAAACGGAACTGCTAAAGGAAAGATGGCTCAAGGGGCAGGTTTTCCTGTAAAGGAGCAAGTGGATTTAGCATTCGTGAAAATTTCCAGTGCTGGTTGGAGTCCAGAGGTTACCTAGGGTGTCCTCTCAGCTTGCCTCTGCCACTTCCTGGCTCTGGCTGGGACACGAATTGCCCTCTGACTTTGGCCTGGCACAGCACTACACCATGTCTGTGCCCTCTGTCCTCATCTGCTCCCCTCAGAGATGGCCCTTCTGTACTACTGTTCCTATGGGTGCCTGCCAGCCACGCTGCCAGGAAACATAGGCACCAGGCAGAGGGGGTTTAAAGAGATTGGCAAAGCAGAGGGCAGATCAGAGAGGAAGGAGGAGGGACAGGATGGAGACAGTAGATTGGAGCCCTTCAAAGGTGCCATGCTCTTCTTCCCGCTTCCCCAAGGACCCTCACCACCAACACCCACAAGGATACTGGCCTTTTCAGTGTTCCCCCAACTCTATCTAGTCACATGGTCCAAAGGGTTCTCAGGGACCACCTAATTCAACCTGATGTTATTGATGGATGAAAATGAGACTCAAAGAAGAGAAGGAGAAGTGAAATTCCTGTGGTCACACTGAATTAGCCAAGGCCTGGGAATCAGGATGTGAGGGTCTAGTCCTTCAATATACCAACATTTTCCTATGTTCTTCTGATGAGACTGAACTGCTTAGCCAAGACCACTCTGACTCCTACCTACTCACTGTCACCTCCACTCTCTCTACTTATTCTTCATCTTGCAGAGTTCATAGGATTCAAACCTCACTCAGCTGTCTGCTTCATTTAGCAAACATCACTACTGAGCACCTCTATGGAACAGGCACACTGGTTCCTACGACACAGCAGAGGACAATGTCCCTTTTAGTAGGGGAGCTTCCATTCTCATAAGGCCTAATATGTCAGAGGGTTTCTCTCCTGACTCCATTCATCCATGGATCCATTTGCTTTATGTATATTTTCTGAAAACCATCTGTGTCTTTAATTTTAATCTGTATACTTTAATTTCCCTCCCCTCCCACTCAAATTTCCCAACACTAAATGACTTAAACAGTATTTAAAGTAACAATTATATTCATTGTCATAAAGACCTTGACTGCTTTGGTGGAAACCCAGCAATGATCACAGGCCTCCTTTGCATGTTGACGGGAAGAAGGATATTGCATGTTTCCAGTTTTTATGCCCACACTGGCAGAGGGTACTTGTTGAATTAGCTGTATGAGAAGCAAATATGAATGTAACATGTGAGAAGTGCCACGGACACCCAGGATAGTATGCGTGGATGTGGTGGTCTGGCTGGTCACTACCTCAGCAGGTCACTAGTGACATTTCCACCTATAGCTAGGGATACAAAAATCAGGCTGTGGTCCCCAGGGTGGACAGAACTGCTGGGGAAAGATTCACAACCCTACAGGGCATAAGCCAAGGCTCACCCTGGCAAATGAGGACTAATGAGGTGCCAACTTTCTTTTGTCAAATTTCAAGCAGTGGACTAATTCCTAATTAAATCTTTTATCCTCATAATGCTTATAGTGGCTTTATATAGATTGTCCTATTTCAGTAGTGGTTTATCTTAATCTGTAGTCTCTTTCCTTCATGTAACCATTTTATTTATTTATTTATTTATTTATTTATTTATTTATTTATTCATTCATTCATTCATTCATTCATTCATTTAATTAATTTTTCAGAAAACCAAAAAAAATCCACCTTGCTATTCACCCATGTTCTTAGAAGGCCAGAGTAAAACTTGCTGTAATTCCAAAGCAAGCAAGAAAAAGTATATATGCCAGATTAGTTTAGCTGGTAACTAAGAGCTTAGACTTTAGAGTCAGACAGGTTTGGATAAACCCAGTTTTGAAACAGTTTTAAAACTGTTTTAAATTTTAAGTTCAATCCTAAATTTCAATCCTGACCCTCCCACTCAATAGCTGTGTGACTTTGAGACAAAATGTTCACCACCCTGATCCTTGGTTTTATTTTCTCATATGTAAGATGAGGATAATGGACCTCCTGGATATATGTCACTTTTACTCATCCTGTGCATGAGTCAGGGTTCAGTCAGAAAGACAGAGCCACTGTGAGCATAATGGGAATCAGGTGTCTTATGAGGCACTAGACCTTGTTCAAATATTGGAGGAGCTGGGGCACTGAAGGCAGTGTTGGGTAGGAGAATTGGTCACTAGGAGGTCTGTCTGAATTAGTGGTGAGAGTGGATGACTCAGTGGTGAGGGTGGACATGTCAGTGCTTGCAGGAGAATCTGAGAAACCAAGTGCACACTGCAGTGGAGGTGAGACCACTAGGGGAAGCTTGAGGAGAGGGCTATGGAAACCACTGTCTATGGGTTCACAGCTAAGTGCTTGATGGTAGCCTAGACTGCTGTCATCAGCAGGGCTCAGAGTGGAGAAGGCAAGCTGGACAAATAAAGAAAAAGGTAGGCACCTCTGTGTCCATCTATGGCTATGTCTGGTCATGACATTTGGGAAGGAGTTAAACAGAAGTTAAGCTTCTGCTTAACTCATTTCTCATATCTTCCACTGACACCCCTTTTGGCTAACTCTAAACTGGTAGCACGTAGGAAAGGGATTCTTTGTGTCTAGTCTTAGGCAAATGGAATAAACCCCCATAGCCTTTGCTCCTTCTTCGATAACTGCAAATTTGCTTTGGGAACCAGTCATCTTGCTCTCAGTTCTTGTGGTGTGAGTGGGGTTCACTCCACAACCATCCCTTTTCCCATCCCAGCCTCCAGGGATTGTCATGGGACTCAGGCCTGGCCGTCTGAATATCACACACGTATGGCCATTGATTGGCTCAGGGATGGACTCAAGACCCAATCATAACTAATGAGATTCTGTTCTAGAAAATTGTCAGAACCATATGTGGAAATAATCCTTTTTTTTCTATAGGGATAGGACATAAGCTTAGAGCTACTGATAGACAACTTGCCATCAAGAGGGAGCTTGTCTGAGAACAGAACTAACCCAGAGAAAGCCAGGCTTGAAAAAGAACAATGAGGCTGACTTCTGTTTGTATCATTTAAATTACATAGACCTGGGGGCCAGCCGAGTGGCACGGTCGTTAAAAGCTGGATTGGGAAGCCAGCAGCCCCAGTTTGGAACCCACATGAGGGCCAGTAACACTGCCCTCTAAAAAAAAAAAAAAAATTACATAGACCTGGAAATCAAGACATAGCTGGAATCAAAGTGAATAAATTATGTTTAAACTAGTTTGATTAAAGTTTTATCACTTGCAATTGAAAGAGTCCAGACTAATACAATACGGTTGAAAATCAAATGAGCAAGAGCTTGTCATATAGTAAGTGCTCAATAAATATTAGCCATTATATTATTATTATTATTAATTACATAGATTTCCATTTCTAACTTTTGTTTCTATCCCTTCTCTTCAGTGTTTATGTAAAGTACATTAAGTAAAGTTCTGTCTGGAGACATTAAACCATATAAAATGACCTCAGAATTTCCCTTTCTGTCAGTGTCTACAAGCTTGGCATTCATGATTAATGGACAAAAACAGTGGAGCCTGAGTCAGTGCTTTTACAAAAACAAGAAACAAACAAAAAAAAAAAAAACCCAGAAAAAGAGTTTATGTAGGAACTTCATTTCATCTTCCAATATTGTGCATCCTGTTACCCTTTTTGTGACCGTTTCCTCCTGAACCCGAAGCTGCCTCTTCAAGGCTCTCTGCCTCTACCCTTTTCTCTATCTCACTTACATCCTCCAATGAGAAGTATGGGAAGATGAGTTAACTCAACCCTCAGAAAGGTTTAGATTTCTTTGAAAAGAGAACCAGCTTCACTGAACTTGGGACACTTGGAATGAGGATTGGAGGACTGGAGGGGACCCAGAGGAGAACTATTTGCATGTTAAAAGACTGATAGATGGCCTTATATTTTCTACTGGAACTGGGATTAACTCTTCTGGGAAGGAGTGATTTAGCAGCAACTGATCCCTGGCTCTCAAGAAATAGGAGAAATTGAAATGTAGGGAAGAGTAACTATCTAGTTAATCAGTCAAAGCACATTTATAAAGTCCACAGGGCACATGGAATATAGCAGCTGTTCTCTGTCTCCATTAGAGTTTGACTAGGAAATGGGCTCAATGTGGGCTTTAGAGTAATCATTTGCAAGGAATTCTTCAAGATAGTAGATAGTGAGCACAATTTAATAGCATTAGATAAATAATGAAAGTCAATGAAATACCTTCTCTGGATAATGTTAGAAACTCAAGGGCAATGACAAAGTAACAAGCATGGAGGAGATGACTTTCATAATCTAGTTCAGTACAAAAATACCATTTTTCCCCCCAAGACAATCACTTTTCATGCATCTAGTGGCAAGAAGTAGTCATTGTTTTTCACACAGGAAAAATATAGGAGACTTAGAATGCTCACTTATTTTGCCTTCCAGCTGAGCATCAAAATTCTCTCT
The DNA here is from genome assembly GCA_033961575.1 of Aselliscus stoliczkanus. Lineage (NCBI taxonomy): Eukaryota > Metazoa > Chordata > Mammalia > Chiroptera > Hipposideridae > Aselliscus > Aselliscus stoliczkanus. The sequence goes on from CM066731.1 coordinate 159,389,396, forward strand.
CTTAGGGCCGGCCGAGTGGCGCGGCAGTTAAGCGCTGGCTTCGGAAGCCAGCGGCCCCAGTTTGGTCCCACATGTGAGGGCCAGTGACACTGCCCTCAAAAAAAAAAAAAATATAGAAAAATTAAAAAAAATAAAAAAATAAAATTCTCTCTCTCTCTCTCTCTCTCTCTCTCTCTCTCTCTCTCAAGCATTTGGAGCTAGTCTGCCACCTCCAACTACTTTAAACCCCTCCTCTGAACAGATCTCATAAATGACATTTCTTTTATGTTTATAGTACATGCTTAAGCTAGTATTTATGTAAATTTAGTCCCAACTTTAGGCTGTGCTCACCAATGGGCAGCCTAGAGACCTCACTTCCGAGAATCTATTTCATGAGGGACGGAGAGGTCTCCTGAGAAAGGACTCATCAAAATGAATGAGCTGGAAATAAGAGGAAAATTCAGGAAATAACCAAGTCCTGAATTTGCAGGAGAGAAAGAATTTTAAGTGCGGCATAGTATCTAGGGGCAGATCTGGCTACTCTTAGCAGGAGCCGTGTGGAGACCAGCAGAGATGGCAGCACCCAAAGGGACCAGCAGTCCCCAGGAGAAGCAGTGGGAGTGCCTAGAAGATCCTCCGTGGGAGCCGATCAGGAGTGTTCAAGACTATGTGTGAAATTATCAGCTAGGGGCTATAGTTTTGGGGTGGCAGTGAGAATTTTGGGACTACCATATTTGCATACCCTAAAGGGTGAAAGCTAAAGACACATGGGTTATACATATATATTTGACAATTCTTGTGTATTACTAATACAAATCCCATCGATTTCATCTCTTATTTCGCCATAGCGATGGGGACCAGAAGACTCGTTCAAGCCTCCACCATGAATCACCTAATGGCTCCTTACCTCCTCTCTTCACACTCTGAAGTTTCACTGATGTCACAGCTAGCTTGGGACTCCCTCAGCATTTCTCCTGCACAACCCCAAAGAGCCAGAGGCTTAACACTTGTGTGGTAACGCTTCAAAATGGGAAATGGGAACTAACGGATAGATATCCTCCCACTCCCCTCCCCACCTTCCAAGGGAATAGTTCTAAAATGTATTATATAACGTTTCTCAGACAGTCCCGCAAGTCAGGTTCCCAGTCACCTCTAGTGGATACCACCCAGTGATGCATTTTGGGTGGACACTTCCTCCTGCCCAGGTCAGTTTCCCTGTGCCTCACACCTGCACCTTAGCATCACATTCCTGAATAAACCACTCACACACCTGCCTTATCTCAGGCTCTGTTTTCGGGGGTGGGGGGACCCTCAATAAGACGTTGTCATTTGGAGTTAGGAATTTTTCTGATTCTACCAAACTCTTTAAAACAGGGCCTTAAAGACATATTCCCATATGTTGGCATTTTGGCATTCTCCCCTTTTCCTACCATCTCCTTTGGGCTCTGTCTGACCTGTGTCATCCAGAGTCCCATGACATCTAGAGCCAGTACCATCAGGGAAGGATTTCAGTTGTGTTTTAAATGGCTCACCAACACATAACATCAATTGGGAATCAGGGGAATGTACTTGGGAGCCAAGAAAAAATATGAGCTAATCTGTGTCATGGAATATGATGTCTGGTACAAGGAAAATATGTGCAAGTGACAAAGGAGAACTAATAAATTACAGCTTCCTCCCACCCTTACCCCAGTAATTTAGACTTGGAATTACTGTTTGTTTCTCTCATCTTGCAGGCTTTTCTTGCAAATAAGAAATCAGAAGACCAGGGCAGTTAAGCGAAGAGCTCAGATATTCGCTTCCCTAACTAACCTAGTGCTAATTATTTGAGAAGATACCATTATCTGAAGGGTATGGATGAAGCCACAGGCTTATTTATAGTGTCCCTGTTCATAACAATGAGTTTGATAGAAATACAAGAGTCAAGCAAAAACAGATATCAACTCATGGGCTTACAGAATATTCGGATTGGAAATCTAACCTCCTCTGAAAGCAGGAATCTGTCAGGAGTGCATCTTTAATTTTAAAAATACCCACCTGGTTTCAGTGAAACAACCAACTTTCATGGTAGTCGAATGCCACGACAGATGGAATGAGTTCATGAACTAAAATCTACGTGTCTCTGCCCACTCCTGTATTCATCCTGCTTCCCGTCTGTTCTGCCTTTCCTGGTTTGTGACCCACTCGTGACACACCTGGTTCTTGGTCCTTCTATAGCACTCTTGGCTTTACTGCCTGCATCCCTGTTCTTGGCACGGGACCTCTTAAGCCTGCTATCCGAGTAACAGGTGTCACTGGGGCTGGCTCAGCACCCAGGCTTCACCCCCTCCCTGGCCCAGGCCCTGGAGGACCAGGGAGGACAAACTCTCCACATGGTGTCCCTGCAGGAGGCCAGCAAGCCTCTACCTGTGCCCCATGGGGGAAGAGGAGTACACGCTTCTACAAGACAGCTGAGCCTTCTATTAGCTATCTTTGTTTGGAAATTTTCCTTTCATTGCTTGGAAATCTGCATCACTGTAGCTTTTGTGCATCAATCCTGGTTCAGCCTTAGAAAGCAGGGTAGCTTGCTCCATGTGTAAATTTTTCTGAGACTTGAAGGCTTTCCTCAGGCTCATCCCCATTTTTCACTTCCCAAGACTAATAGCATGTCCCTGAGCCCTATACTATTCACCCTGCTCTGTGTTCCATCTCTGTCAGCCCTCCTAAGCTGCTGCACCCAGAGATGAATCCTTCCCTCCAGAAGGGGTCTGCCCAGGGCAGTCACCATGAGGTTATTCCTTTTGGATCACATTGAATTTGTGGATTAACTAAACTCATAGGTATTCATCTCATGAACCAAATCCAAATTATATCTCATGCCATAAATAACTTTTGGAATAAGGTGTGAAATAAATAAATACACAAATGAATAAAAATAAATATTTAAATATGCTGAATATTTTCACCCCAATTTTGAACCAGACATATCCCATGCCGTACACTTCACTGAAGACACTTATATGATCAAATGATTAACATTATGATGTCATATATCACAAGTTCCCAGTGTCACTGCCAGTCTCTTCATTACAAAGATCCCTGAAGGTTTCATATTTCTAAAAATCTTAATTCTAATTCCAACAGAGGACCTAAGAAAAGGCCTCTAATTATAATTAAAATCCTGATTTTTTTTTTTTTTTTGAGGGCAGTGTCACTGGCCCTCACATGCAGGACCCGAACCAGGGCTGCTGGCTTCCCAAGCCAGCGCTTAACTACCGCGCCACTCGGCCGGCCCTAAAATCCTGATTTTTATGGAAATGAATGGGAACCATTCTCTCAAAATAGTTTCTTGTGATAATAAGGAAAAAGTTGATAATTTACATGGAGTTGTTTAGTGAAAAGAACTACATTTTAGTTGAAAAATGATGGCTGATTCCTTTTTGCTTTAGTTATTTATACATTTGAGTACAGTAAAGTTTAACAAAAATGATAAGGAAGGCTCCTATAAAGCTAATTTATCACACTTATTTCAAAGAATTGCCTTTTCTAATAAAATTGTGAAATGGAATTGAAGTAGCATGCTGGGGCATCTACCACAAGAAAGGCACAGACTCAAGCATGATGTCAGTGGTTAAAGGGTTCTGCACTTAATCTCAAGAAATGTGCATCTTATTAGAGGCAACACACATAAACGGTATGAGGTGCTTCAATGGCCTTAATTGAATCATAAAGATCTATGAGAGCATTTGGAGAGGCAATGATGAAAAGCTGCAATGTTAGTATGAGTGTTAGGAGAAGGGAAAGGGGCCACATAGGAAAGATGACATGTGCGTGGGTCCTAAAAGGGTGGGTATATTTAAACAGGGAACATTAGGTACATATGGATTACCATGTACTTTCTTATGGAGAGGGGCCTTGTGAGATCCTTGCACAGTCCTCCCTTCTCTGTCCATCCCTTGTTAGGCAATATGTCAGTTTGGCCTCATTCAGTTGAGGGGTAGGTTAACAACAGAACCAGAACCAATCCCAAGGAGAGAGGGTTGTGTAGACACCTGCCTGCTCAGTCTTTGTTGTGAGGTCCAAGTCACACAAGATCTACATTTAATTCTTTATGGATTGGGGCCCTGAATTAATTAATGCAAAACCCTAGGAAGTCAAGATTGTAGGATGAGCACTAAAAACCAAAAGAGCATAGCTGTGAGAAAGAATTCTAGACCAAGGAAATCCACTCGGACAGATGAGGATGATGCTTATTACTCAGTCCTGTTCTATCATCTCATAAAGGTAAAGATTTGTGTTCTCCTTCCTGGCATAACCCAGATAGTCCTGTGCATGGGGCTTTTGTTTCTGGTTGGAAGGGAAAGAGGAAAATACGTGCAAGCATGGAATGGTGATGGAGAAGAAGAGGTGGTGTCTAGTACCCTACCTGGCCTCATGGACTGTGGCGAGTGGGGTGAGGCAAAGCCAAAAAGCTGCCGCCATGAAGAGCTCAGTGAGTGCAGTTTATATAGGGATGTGTGACAGAGAACTGGCAGTATGTTATTGTTCTACCTCGACTGGGCCACAGCACTGCCCTTGACCTACAACTGAGGGTAATGGACCCCTGGTATTAACATGGCGGTCATCCTTGGTGATGGCAGCATGAAGATTCCTCCAAGTGGCTTTGGATATTGAAGACAGTGATCAGATGACCAGAGCAATTGAGAGAAAATACAAGAGAAGCTAAGTATTCAGTGACCAGACAGATTGGTGAACACATGAGAGAATTCCAGCAAGTACCCCAAGAAATACCTGAGGCATGAGAAGCTATGTATGAGCAGGCAGGAGCAAAAGCAGATCTGTGGTACTGCTGATCCTATTTCCCCTTTACAGTTTCAGGGGGCGGGAAAATGAGAATTTTCAATATTTTCTTTGGGCCCCAACAAATTCTCTCTTTAAAAAAGACCAGACCAATATCAAGGTTCATGGATGGTAAGGTAATATAATAATATCCGGATGACCACTGAAAGCCAGCATGCCACTTAGGATTTATATTCCCAGTGTTCTGGAAGCCATGAATCTCACGATGGGCTTACTAAACTCTGAATAGTTTGTATTGCAGGGGTGCAACAACGAGAATTGGTTCTAAAATTTCCTGTCAAGGGACGAGTGGTCACCCTTTTAGGTGGTAGATTGAGTTTCAATAATGAGATTTGCTCCGACATTGAATTTCCACACAGGCATCCAGCCATCCTGGTGTTTAGAGCCTGAGATGAGTAATGTTTCCTTCATGTAAAAAGCCTGGATGCTCCACTGAGCTCTCCCTCTCTTTCCACACACATTCAGTTGGACCTCGGTCAAAATGATCCTCCCGGATTTGAGTCACCTGAGCCGGCAGTCGGGCCAGTGGAGATAATGTGGAAAGACGAGGTGCACTTTCAGGGGTCAGAACTCAAGGGGATGGAAGTATCTGTAAAGGCATTGAACAACAGCCCAGATTGTAGGGGAAGATTTTCTGGGGGTGAGAAGGGAGATAGTCCCTTCTTCTTTAAGCAAGGTCAGGGCACAGCTCCAGGAGCACATATATGGGGAGTTTATTAGAATGTGAGCTGTAGGAAGAACTGAAAAATCCCATGAAAACAGCCACCTGCCAAGCAAAAATTCAAACTCCTCTGTTTAGCACCCAGTAGAGAAAGCTACACAGGCTGATTTCAAAGACAAAAGACCTTAAATCTACTACCTAAGAAAGTGACATGCATAAGATTACTATGTTTATTACTTCCACCATTCCTGTCTATTTAAACATAATGTTTAGATTTAAAATCCTGACAATAAACAAAGTGTACAGCTAGAGTTTTTTGTTTTGCTTTGTGTTTTCAGGAGAAGCAAGAAAGAGAAGAGTCAAGTAAGTTGTGCACTAGTTTACACACAGTAAGTGCAAAGATCCTGAGGCAGGAATGAGCCCAAAGTAGAGAAACAACAAGACTGCTTCACTGTGGCTGGAGGAAGATGGGAGGACATACGGTCAGAGTGGTCAGCGGCTTTAATTGTATATTACTTTTACCTGAGTGTGCCTTTGGCAAAAAAAATTTCGCTATCAGTGTCATCACTATTTGGAATATCTTATTTAATCTTCACAACATCCCAGTAAGATAAGCAGAATGATATTGGAAATATTTAACAAGAAGAACGTCATAATCACCAACCAATTGGATAATGCCAGCCTCAACCACCACTCTGGCCCTACCAGTACAGCCTGGCTTGATACAAGGTACCACCATGGCTCCCCTCAATGGGCAGGGACACTGCGCTCAGAGGTGGAATAATCACCTCAAAATTACACAGCTGGCCATTTTACCCCAAAATATATGTTGAAACGGGCAAGTAATCTACCTCTGATAAATTCTGCTTATAAGACTCAGGAAATTCTCTGTATAATGAGCAACAAGTGATCTGAAGGGTTCTATCAACACTGTGGAGAAGGAGCACTGTGCTAGGAGTATAAAGTCATAGGACTACTCCTAGTATGAACACCAACTAGCTAGGAGACCTTGCGTAGATCACTTTACCACTCATCCTCAAAAAGCCTCTGGCCCATGGATGGTCAATTCTTGTGTCTCTGGAGCAGTTACTCTCAACTGGGGGCAATTTTGTTCCACAAAAAGCACGTGGAAATTTTTGGTTGCCACAAGTTGTTGGTGTGGGAGGGTGGGTGCTAATGGCATTTGAGGGCGCCCCTAGAGGTGAGGGATGCTGCAGAGCATTCTATGACACACAGGATGGCCGCACTGCAAAGGATTATTAGTACTGAGATTGAGAACCACATTCTAGAGGTCAGAGAGGCAACAGACACTGGGAGAATGTCAGGTGTGTGGTAGAGACGATAGCGAATTGCAGAATACATGCACTTCCTAAAGGCATGTCATAGAAAAGATTTATCAACCTATGTAGGCTAAAGAGAATACATATGTGGGACAATTTCAACCTATTTGTGGCCTAATTTGCAGTCCTGGTTACCCATAACTCTTTTCTTTTTTTTTTGAGGGCAGTGTCACTGGCCCTCGTAGGTGGGACCTGAACTGGGCCGCTGGCATCCCAAGCCAGTGCTTAACCACCGCGTCACTCGGCCGGCCCTTTTTTTTCTTTTCTAGTTAAGGATAAAAGTGTCTTTTATCATACAGGAGTGTGTGTGTGTGTGTGTGTGTGTGTGTTATAATGCAAAAACATTTATTTTTAAGTGTTTTCAGAAGGGAGACCCTTTATCCCTCTTAGAATCAAGTCTCGGTTCTTTCTCTTCTTCCTCTGGTCTGTAGTGTCCCCTCCTTCAATTATACCAGCCCCTTCTTGCGCTGGCTTTAGTAATGGGGGAGCCCAGCTACTCCATTCCACCCATAAGAACTTCTGGTTTAAGTTTTGATCCCTTCATGTTGCTTAGAGCCCCTTGGAAGGAGGCCCCGTAGCTCACTTTACTCCTTTAGCCTTTAGAGACAGATGGGCTGAAAAAGACAGGTCAGCCCCCAGTTTACGACGTGTCCATGGAGTTATTTATGGTTTGTTTATCCACTAAATGTGGAGCAGTTGTGGCCTATGACTTTCAGCTCCAGGGTGCACTCACAGATTTGGAGGGAAATTGGCAGTGTTAAGCTAGATGGTCGTACTGGGTTTTTTCTCCCCCCTCCCCCAATCCCCCTGCCAAGCAGACACCGCATCAATCCCCAGACACTCAGGCGCAGTGGGATTTCTAGAAAGACACCAATGACCCCCCTGGCAAAGAGTCTGGGAGAATGCACGTAACAGGTGAGAAGCTGATGAACTTAGGAGGACAACATTCTCTGCTCATCAGGTTTAGAGGATGGCAACAAGTGTGGCCGGCACGAAGCTACAAATGTGGAATGTGAGGCAGCACCATGATGTCTGATACAGGCAAATGAATAGTTGATGGGGCCTCGATAAAGTCTCTGGAAGAGGCTGCTGGAAGAGTAGAGGTACATTAAGGAAGTACATTTCTGCAATGACGTGAGATAGGCATTTCCAAACCCTGGTGCACTACAAACAATAGAGCTGATGGAAAAATAGGACAGGGCACACTACCTAAAACCTACCTAGTGACCAGAGCTTGAAGAAAAACAATTGGCACCTCAGTGTCACTGGACATTAAAAAATGCACGATGACTGTCAAGTGGACTTGTCAGCAGCCTGCTTTATTTAGAACAGGCGTGATGGGTGCTGGGCAGAGTGGCTGGCAGCAGAGATCAGAGCTGTTTGGCACGTAAAGTGGCCAAAGAGCTCCTGCAACTTCTCACAGGCCTCTCGGGTAAGGTCCTGCAGAGGAGGCCCTGAGTGTAATGGAAAAGTTTCCATTTTCTTACAGTACAGCTGAAAAGTTTGTCATGCCTATGCAGCGGCCTCACTGCGGACTTTTCTTCTTTCCCCACCACTGTTCCATGTTATACTGATACCATTCCCCTATATGTCAATGGTATAAATTAATTTGCATTACAGAAATGTGAGTATTAGCAACAGCCCAAAAGAGATAAATGTGTGGTCTGAGGCCCTGGGAACTAATGCTTAGGTCCCTATAAGACATACTCGTACATGGAAGAACCTAGGGCCTTGAGTGGTTTCAACAAACAAGGAGCTTGGGTTTGACCTTGAGTCTGGCAGGTAATAGTTAAGTCTGCAAGGCCTTAAGTAGTCTGTGCAGCAGTCAGGATGCTCAGGGGGTGGGGTGCGCGCAGGGGGTCAGAAGCTCTGGCAGATACTGAAGGAAATGAGCATTTACATGGACTCACTTCCCAGACACTGAGTTTTAGTGGCACTTCTAGACATGAGAGGGCAGGAAGGGCGTGGTGAGCAAAGGGGCTTAGAATAGTCTAGAGAGTTTTCAAAAGTTTGTTCTTTTCCCAGTTATGACAGATTAAAGGAGAAGGCAAAGGGAATGACAGCTGGATACTTTTTACAGAGCAACATTATTCAAATGCTCCCATTAAATTACTAAGGAATAGTAGCTTTAATTGTGTATTACGTCTGAGAGGGAAGACATAATGTTATAAAGACTACCAGAGGAACATCCACACACTAGGACCCAAAACCCTGGCAAAAGAGTAGACATGCAATAATTAGTAGCTCAAATAACAGAAAGGAAGAAATCCACCAATAATATACTATGGACAGATACAATAATATTAATACCTAGTATGTCTACCTAGCTTTCCTGATTCAGGTTTCTAGTATGGCTTTTACTTGAACATGTGTTAAGTCATCAAATGATTCCAATATGACCTGAAAAAACATATTGTTCCTCCTCAAAACAGTGTGTTCACTGAGAAATATTGGATAGAGTGATCATAAGAAGATCATGAACCTGGACAAGACCTTGCTAGATGATATGGTCTTCCTCCTGACTAGATTATACAGGAATTACCAAGCTCAAGGAAACTAAGGGACCAAAGTCAAACAGGAAACCATGACTATTATTTCACATAACTTATCTGCTGGAAAGTGTACACACAGACAAAAGCATACAAGTCAAAGAGTAAAAATTATACACTGAAACAATTTACGAATCATTATTCACAATTAATACCTCCAGTTTTAAGCATGAATGAATGAATGAATAAATGAATGAGATTTGTAGAATTGAAATATCTTTCAGTGACACCTCCAGGAACTTAGCAATTCAATTTAAGTACTTCTTTAACACCTCTGTTTGCAAGCATCATACTTGAGGTTCTGCAGCTACAAAAATGAATCCTTCGACTTCTTGTTCTCTATAGTTTATTGGGGGTGGATCCACACTCTGTGGGGCCGTCAGCTTATGGAGTCTGTGAGGCTCTCTTAAATAAAATGAAAAGGGCGTCAAATACATGGTGATGTATTATAGAAATGTACACTTGAAACCTATATAATTTTAATGTCAACTCAATAAATTTAATACATAAAAATAAAATAAGATGAATTCAAAATTACAAATAGGAAATTGCTAGGTACTCTCTCAGGGCCTTGGAAGGAGCAGGTGTCAGTGAGGGGCCCTGAAGCTTCAGTTCCTCAGATTCAGTTGGTAAATCTGTCCTTGCTGCTGAGAATATGTTTCTCCAGGTATTAGGGACTTGAGAAAACAGTGCAGGCCCACACCTTCTCTTCTCCACTGCCAACCAACTCAAGGCATTACATGGATCTGGCTTCGACTCTACCCACCTCCCAAGACCCCCTTCTGTTGCCAGGAGCACCGCTCAGCATTCTGGTGGATGGGTTGGGGGAAGGGAGGACTTGTTTTACTTCTTCCACCCACCTGTCCACAAAAACATTGACACTGTACTGTGCTCTATGAGTGAAGCACTGTGTTGGTGTAGGAATACAAAGATAAACGGATATATCGACGACTTCATTTTCTAGTGCTGCATAACAAATTACCACAAGCCTAGCAGCTTCAAATGGCACACCTTTATTTCCTCACAGCCCCTGTGGGGCAGATTCCAGCCCTGTGTAGCTGGGTCCTCCCCTCAGCCCATCACCAGGCTGTAAGGGAGATATTGGCCCAGCGGCTTTCTCATCAGAGATTGGACTAGAGAAGAATCTACTGGAATTCATTCAAGGTGTTGGAAGAATTCACTTCCTTTGTATGAGTGAGAGCCCCAGCTCCCTACTGGCTCTTGACCCTAAGATCCTAGAGGCCCCACAAAGTCCTCTACCTTGTGGCATCCTCCTTTGACAGTTTACCCGCAATTATTAGCTTTCTCAAGAACAGAAAGATAATTTTTTTCTGTGGTTCCCTAAAACAGTCTTATTTAACAAAACATAATCATGGGAGTGGCATCCTATCACCTTTGTTATAGTTTATTGGTTAGAAGCAAGTTGCTGGCCCTGCCCACACTCAAGGGGGATTACCAAGGGTGTGGGTCATTAGGGTGTGTCCTCCAGGACTCACTTTGAAACTTCAAGATCTCATTTCAATAATTTGCTTCAGAGTACTGGAGCCCACTCTCATTCTAAATATTTAGAAAATTTTTCTGTCTAGTTGTATTATATAAAATCTAGGGCTGGCCAAGTGGCGCGTTGGTTAGGAGCTGGCTTGGGACGCCAGCTCTGAGCAGCAGGGCCCCGGTTCGGATCCCACATGAGGGCCAAGGACACTGCCCTCTATAGCTAAGATGGTGAACAACAGCTCCACCTGGTTGCCTCTATAGCTAAGATGGCCGGTGACGGTGTAGGCTGCAGCCCCTGCTGCAATGGGCTGCCATAGGCTACAGTGAGTGGCTGGCAGCCAGTGTGAGCTGCCAAAAGCCACAGTGAGTGGCCGTCTAGAGGCCAGCGAGCAACTGCCTCACCCAGGAAGAACGCAATGATGATACCAATATGGGCCAGTGAAGCAACGTCCTCCACAGCTAGACTGAAGAACAAAAGGACAGCAACTTGTCTGTTCCCCTTCCCTGATTCCCCTACGCTGTTCCCCGCCCCCAATTCCCCAAAGTTGTTCCCCTCCTCCAATTCCCTAATAAAATCTTTAAAAAAAAAATCTAATCTGATTTAATCCAAGAAGACCAATGCTCCCACTTAGAAGGAGTTAGGACTCCTTGCAATTTCAGCTATCAGGAACACAGATTATACTATGTATATGGAGGAATGTAGATATTGTTTACATATGTCTGATGCATTCAAAAGAGCATTTGTAAATGTTGATGCATAATGATAAAATGAACTCATGTGCCTACATTTCAGTTTAAGAGCTAGGCCATTACCGACTCCATTCTCTCTACCATTGTCCTTTTTCCTATCCCATTCCCCTACCTCTTTAACTGCATGCTCTTAACTGCAGTTGTTATAATTTCCTTGCCTTTTTGATAATTTTATCACACATGTATTTCATCAAAAATACATGTACTTTGGCTAATCTGAACCTTATAAAAATGGCAAGATATATCACAAAGGTTTCTGCAACTGGCTTTTCCCCAATGACATTGTTTTTGAGATTGATCTTTGCTGCTTCATGTAGCTGTAGATTAATCATTTCCACTGAAACTATTCTATTATGCAAGGGTGCAAAAATAAGTATTCATTTGTTTAATCAATGTACATTTAAGTTCTTTCCAGTTTTTACCATTATGAATAATGCTGTGGTGAATATTCTTACATATCTCCTAGTACACATTCACATTTTTTAACACGCTTTTCTACTTTCCTTGTCTCTAAGTGTTGCATTCTGGGTAATTCCAATTCAACAATAGTCTCTTAGTTTGTGTATCTTATGTTGTTTTCCCATATACTGAGCATTTAATTTTGGCAATTTCATTTTTCATTTTTATGTTCTATTTGTATCTTTTTCAAATCTGTCTGGTCATCTTCATTATCTCTTATTTGTTTATTTTGTGTGAGATGTCCAATAAATAAACTGTATTTTTGCATGAGGCATGGAGGGTGTAATTTCACTCTAAAATGGGACCTATTTATATCTCCTTTTTTTTCAAGTACTTTAGATGTTTTCTGATTCATTTTCACCACCCCACAGTGTTCACATATCCCAAACAGAACATAAGGCATGAATCTCTGTGAATTATTATCCTCACTAATAATAATAATGATAATAATAATCCCTTAATAAAAATAAAATTCTGGAGCTGATGCCATCCATTTTCTTCCTTGATACAGAGTAGGCTTTATTAGCCAATAGTTACCAAGCAAGTGGAATGTTCTCCTGATGTCCTTTATCTACAGAATTACTCTTTAATTTTCTTATAATTGCCCTTGAGGAAGCCCAAACCCAAAGACAGATTGATGGCCCCTGTTCATCACCCCAACCAATTAGGCACAGTTCACATTACTGCCCTCCTGCTACAGCTCAGATCTTATCCAGAAGGCCTAGGGGAACATCACTCAGCCCCACTCAGTGACAGGACCATGGCCCCAGGGGTTTAACTGAGAGGTGATTATTTCCAATTGAAAAAGCTTTTCTCCCCAATTTCCACCATGTTGACCCCGTTACTAAGCCAATCTCCCAAGCTGAACTTGCAGACTTTCATCAGAATAAGGGAATGTGAGTGTGTTGCTGGTGATGGGAATGGGAGAAGAAAAGATTTTCTCAGCAGCCTACGTTTTTCCTCAGCCCCTTAGAAAGTATGCTGAGTGCTGGCTTGGGATGCCAGCGGCCCCGGTTCTAATCCTATGTATGAGGGCCAGTGACACTGCCCTCAAAAAAAAAAAAAAGTATGCTGAAGTTACTCTCCCCTGAAGACAGCGCCATTTTCTACAGATGACTCTTCCTAGCTGTGTTGGACCCAGAAGGAATGAGAACAAGTCCAGGCAATGACACGCACAGATTATCATTGAATCCCCCTTGACCAACTCAGGCCTTTCACCTCATGAGCAACCACCATACTTTACCTTTCTTACTGATCCCATATAGTAGCTGCTCAAGGAACAGAAACTATTATAGTTTGTCAAGGGTTTACTAGGTTCAACGGCTTTTTTCATGTATCTCATTTAACACACACAACATTCTTATAAAATAGGTACCATTGATATGTCCATCTTACAATGAGGCATTTCAGGCCTGATTGTTTAAATGTTTAAAATTTTAGGGCACTTTTCTGTTGTCAGATCCAAAGTGCTATTTGTAGCCATTGATTTGTGGTGGTAAACTGAGATTCCTCTCATTTCCCAGGACAGATTTCAACTCCTGATATCTTGGACTCAGCGCTCATACTATCTCTTCCATGAAACCTATTTTGCCCGGGGTCACATAACTAGAAAGTTTCAGAGCCACGGTAAAGACCATTGTCTCCTTGTTTTATGCCACTTGTCTTTACAACAATTTATGAGGCAGGTGCTCTTCCTTTTGTACAGTGAGGAAACCAAAGCACAGAGAGGTTAGGTAACTTGTGCAACATCACACAGTTTGTACACAGCAGATCAGGGAATGACACTATGTCAGCCTGAGTGGAGAAATGGTCCTTTTCACCATGTGCTACATTGCTGAATGTTCCTACCCACCAATAAAGTAGGTGTGGTGAATGTGTTGATGAATCTCACTTCACTTTTTATCTTATATGACAACCCAATGCTAATAAATTTCTGCTGTTGCCCAGCTCCCATCTGAAACTAATATTTATATCAATATATAATTTAAGAGGATGATGTTAGAGTAGAGTGAGAAAAAATAAATTGTGGTCTAGTCTGGAAATGAAGTGGGAAGACGTATGAAGAAATTCATTAGCATTGAAAAACAGGACAACCTTCTTTGAATGTATAGCTGTCACTTGCTTTGTCTTCCTTTATGTGTTGCAGAGGGAAGTATCCATTTTCTATTACTTAGAGCAGGGTTTCTCCTCTTCGGCACTACTGACATTTTGGACCAGATAACTCTTTGTTGTCTAGGGATGCCCTCTGCTCTGTAGGATGTTGAGCAGCATCCTTGGACTCTACCCACTGGATGCCAATAGCATCCCACCTATCTTAGTTGTGGCAATCAAAAATAACTTCAGTCATTGCCAACTGTCCCCTGGGAACAAAATCACCTCTAATTGAGAATCACTAATTTAGGGGATCTCAGAGAGCAAACATAAAATAATTTTTCTGCCTCTAAAATGAGACACTGCCTGCACTGAGTTGGTTAGCTTGAGCAAGAGAGCCGGGGGGTTGGGGGGAGAGGGAGGGCATCTTTATTTGGAGTGAGAGATGATCCTGAGCCAGAGCTGAGTCAGGGAAAGAAAAAGGAGATGAGGGAACTAAGGAGATAGCTAGAGACCATTGGTGTGTCTGAATATTCAACTTCAGAGAGCTTAGAGTAAGTGTGCTTAGTGATATAGAGGGAAAATGACATCTCTTATTTATTGAACTATCATACATTTATGTCATTTAATCCTCATGATAATCCAATAAAGGAGGTACAGTTCATAATTTCTGATTTACAGGTTAGGAAAGGAATGCCAAAGATGTAGAAAGACTTGCCTACGATTAGAAAGTAAGGAAACTGGAACACAGGACAGAGCTGTCTTACTCAAATGACTCTTTCCAATGTACCCTAGAGATATACAGAGACTCTCCTAGAAATAACATGGAACTATTAATACGAAACTGTTCATTCATTCATATAGCAAAATATATGCACACCTACTCTGTGAGGATACTATGCTATCAACCAAGGATATAAAGATAAGTAAAATCTAATCCTAGCTGTACAGAGCTCAGGTCAGTGAGAGAAAACGGTATTAAAAAATTACAAAGCAACATGCTGAAACACAATGAAGGAGCTATACAGTATATGCAGAGGGTGCTATGGGAACATAGAGAGGGGACTCTAACACAGCCTTGGGAGAGTGATGGGGAGGGATTTCAGAATAGGTTTCATGGAAGAGACAGTACGTGAACTGAGTCCAAGGATATCAGGAGTCGAGATTTGTCCCAGGAAATGACAGAAATCTCACAGTTTACCACCACAAATCAATGGCTATAAATTGCACTTTGGATCTGACAACAGAAAAGTGTTCTAAAATTTTTCATTAAAAGAAATTACAGAGTATATTGGGCTGGGATGTCACTTCACCAGGGAGTTAGGAGGACGACCAATTGCCATTTGTGTCAGTCAAGGTTCTCCAGAGAAACAGAACCAATAAAGGAGAGAGAGAGGGAGGGAGGGAGGGAGGAAGGGAGGAGAGGAAGAGAGGGGTCAGATATTGATTTTTTAAACTTGCTCACATAATCACCGTGGTAAGCTTGGGTAAAAGTTGATATTGCCTTCTTGAGTCTGAATTCCACAAGGCAGGTCAGCAGGCAGGGAAACTCAGGCAAAACTTCTACTCTGCAGTCTTACGAACTGCTTCCTATTTGGGGAACCTCAGTCTTTGCTCTTCAGGCCTTCTACTGATTGGATGATGCCCACCCACATTATGGAGGGTAATCTGCTTTACTCAGTCTACTGATGTAACTGTTAATCACATCCATCCACATCTAAACTGGTGTTTGACTAAACAACTAGGCACTATAGCCTAGCTAAATTGACACATTAAATTGACCATTTTTACCATTGTTGATCATTTATTAATCTCTCCTAGAAAAGTTGGGAATTGGGAAGTGAGAATCTCTGCAGCCAAAAGTGCTACAGGCGTCAGATCCTCTGAGGAAGCTGTGGCCTGGGGATGGGAAAGGAAACACTCTAGCTAAATTTAGTTGAATATGTTAATATACTTCTAGAGTCATAAATCTTGATGATGCTTTAGAGCTCCAGCCCTAAAGCAGGTCCCTGAAAGAGACTGAGGAATTCATAAGGTTTTGGTAATTCAACCCTCATTTTAAATATACAAATAAGCCTGCTTTGTAATGAACACTAAGGTGAATTTTTTTCATAAAATGATAAATTAAGTGATTTTTCTTAGTTTGAGGAACCATTCATATGTTTCTAATGTCATACCCTAAAATGTCTTGGCTTGGGAGAGGGGTGGTAGATGAAGGTAAATGAGATCAAATACATGGTGATGGAAGGAGAATTGACTCTGGGTGGTGAACACAGAATGTGATCTATACATAATATATTACAGAATTGTACACCTGTACTAACAATTGTCTCCCCATTAAACTTGAATTTAAAAAAAAGTTTTTGCTTCAGTTATGTGTCTGTGGACATGGTTTCTTTATTCCTGTTTTTTCTTAATTGACAAAAGGGTAAAATAATTTCATTCAGGTCTAATACACAAGTGAGTAAATGCCCGAACAGGTACGTGTGCCTATAAGCAAGTATGTCTTAGTTACTGGCACAGTGGGCAGCATTTCCTCCCTTGAACATAGTTTGTTGATGATACCAGGATTATTATTTCCACTTTTGAATGTTGAAATTATGCAGGAAAGAAGCCCCCATGGTAAAATCAATGAGTATCTCCCAGAATTTACTGTCATTTTTTGATCTCTTCATTAAAAAAAAAACACCACAAAATTCATTTATAAGGAATACATCAGATTCTGAGCCAGAAATCTCTTACTTAGTAACCAGTAAATTTGTGTCAGGATCTATAAACTTTGAAAGGGAACACATACAAAGAAATCTCTGACAAGTCTAACTATGATGAATCAGTCAGTTAAAAAAAAAAATGTCTTCCCACAAACTTCAACCCTACAGAAAAGAGAGGGTGTCAGAAGTCTGTGAGAAATGGCAGGCACGTCCAAAATAAGTTTGATTACAAAAGCAAGAACTTCACTCTGGTTCTGTAAAATGATGGGAGCGAGGGGGCTGGGAAGAACATGATAAATTATTCAAGTTTAAGAGACAGTGATAAAAATGTAAATGCAACTCTGCCACTGAATCTTTGCACCAGCTGAATAAATTCAGACTAGAAGCTGAGTCAGCATCTTGCCTCTGATTAAAACCAATTGAAAACACAAAGACAGGAAGAAGAAAACCTCAGACGGTCTTGGAAATGACAGACACATTGATCAAGCAGAACTGCAACCCTACAATGAAACCAGGGCGACTGACAATTACCACAAGCCAAAGGGTCCTTCCAGCTCTCTTGAAATGGAAACACTTGTAATCAAAGAATCAGGTCTTACTTAAGCTTAAAAGTGATTATTACTTCATTAATTATGGTTGTGTACACTCTTTCTTTGTGAGCACATTTAATCTTTTCCCAAGAGCAGTGCGTGAGCCACATTTCATCTTTAACCAGTACACGCCTTTCCAAGGATGTTCTCTGCATGCATGGATCCCAGTTGTCAGCCAATAGCTCTTTATGCCAAGCTGATGGCCTTCATTAGCCCTGTACTTGGCCTAGCATTATAGTATAGAAAGCAACATATCACAAAACCTCCCCACACTGCAATAAAATAAAAACCATTTTTTTTCAGATCTATTTTAAAACAGATCAAGAGATACAGCATCAATGTGAGTGAACATATTTTTCTTGTATTGCTCAGTGATTAAAAGCATGGGTTTGGAATCCAGGCTCTCTGGGTTCAAAGACAGGCCCGCCACTCAATAGAAGCCAGCTGCTCCACTTCCCTCAGACTTTCTTATCTCTAACATAAGGATAATTGCAGGGTTTGCTGCGAAGATTAAATGAGTTAAAACATGTAAAGGGCTTAGGACATGTCTGGCACATAGTAAGTGCTCAATAAATGTTAGCTCTTATTAATATTGTACTTACGTTAAACATATGCCACCTACTTAGGGGTTAGACAAATGGTTTGAGTGCTTAAGAGAAAAATCACCAAGCAGTCCACCAAGCCACTTGTGTGCATCTGTTTAACAGCACAACCTTGTCTGTCCATTTATATGCACAGATAGAATTACATGGGGAATGGCTGAGGTCCACGTTCTCCTGCTATTTGGCTATCTGCCCTTAGGAGACATTGTAATGTCATGGCGTAATGAAAATTAGAGAATTTTATCAATAGCTGGTTATAAAGCCATATAATGAACCCATTCACAAATAACCAATGGGTCGTGTCCCTGTGCCCAGAGCTATGCCAACCATGAGAGGGCACAAAAGAACCCTAAAGTAGTCTTGATACTGACAACTCTTTAGGCAGAAAAAGGTTTACCTTGATCTACCAAAAGATTAAGTTATTGTGTGAATTATGTGATTACAGACAGTTATACAATAAGGCAACATATCATAATGTGCTCTTTATGGATATAAAACTTTCTGCAAAGGAGAATGGGGGGCGATGGACCAGGACTCACGTGTTGGGAATGCTGGGTGTGCACATGCATAATTACTCTATCCTCCCACCAACAGGTCAAATATCCTAGGTCCTACATCTCTGCAAAGCCTTCTTTTCTAAGAAAATATTTAATCAGACAATTGCGACAAAACAAAACAAAACAAAAAACACAACCCCTTCAATGGCAAATGACATTATATGGGGATGTTGACAGTTTCTTTTCTTTGCATGTGGCTCAAGGGAGTTTCTTCAGCAATTAGCAGGGATACTGTGAGGGTAGGAGGGGCTGGAGCTACCCTGATTGTCCCTGCAGTTGGGGACAACCCCAATGCCAAACCCACCCTGAGAACATTCCATAGGGCAGAGCGTGCTAACTCATTCTTCTCCTTCATGTCTTGCTTTCCTCCCTGGCTCCCTCCAGAGCCAGCAGCAGAAGGTAAATGTCACGCATAATCTATGCTGAACAGTGTCACTTGGGAGTGGAGATGACCTGTTTATACACACATGGGTCTTTGTTTCCCCTAACCAGGGTTTTATCCCTGGCCCTGTCATGGAGCACAAACCAGAGGGACAGCATGGACCTAGCTTGCAGCCTGCTGTGCCTGTCTGTCTAGAGGAAGGATCGAATTTAGGCTTGGGCATGTTAGGGTTGCTTGTTTGTTTGTTTGTTTGTTTGTTTGTTTTTAAGCCAATGTATTGACAAGTCAGTGACATAAGAAATTCAGGGAAGCTCATACAACAGCTTCCTCCCTGTCTCTCCTCAGTAGAGCCCTCTATTCCTGCTGGGTCAGAGCTTGTCCTCTTTGCCTAAACATTTCTGCTTTGGAAGGACTACTTGCCCCGGCTGATTTGTGAGCTGTGGTTTTCAGTCACAGTGAGTGATAGGCTGGACTTGTTTCCTTTGTGCAAAGTTCTTGTCTGAGTGACCTTGCCT
Organism: Aselliscus stoliczkanus; assembly: GCA_033961575.1. Classification (NCBI taxonomy): domain Eukaryota; kingdom Metazoa; phylum Chordata; class Mammalia; order Chiroptera; family Hipposideridae; genus Aselliscus; species Aselliscus stoliczkanus. Next base: position 159,408,915 of record CM066731.1, read on the forward strand.
TTGACTTAGGTCATAAATTGCACTGATGTTTTTTGTTGTTTTTTTCATGCTGCAAACCCATTCAGAGCCCAAGGCACTGCTAGGTGCTAGATGAGAGCTTAAATCATAAGTCACATGTGGTTCTTGCCCTCGTGTTGATAAGAATTTCGTATTACTATGGGACTGCCAAGAAGTTGAGGCAAGAGTATCAGTTAATCAGTTATTCTAACAAAAGGTAACTGGATGATACAGGAGACATTTCAGAAAGTTGTAGAAAGGGAACAATGTGAGCAAACACACGGATGCAGGAGAGGCCAGGGGTATTTGCAGGCCAGTGAGCAGTTCAATCGAGCAGAGTGTGTTGAGGTCAGAGGTCATCTACAAGCACTCTCTTAGGTGAAGATGAGAATCATAGAAAACAATTGTTAGCTGTCCCCTCTTAGGGACTCAGAATTGGCCCTCTCTTGCGTATTACCAGCCTGCTTAGGTGGAGAGGGTTAAATGTCAGCTTTAGGACAAGTATGTATCACCAACGACCTCCAAATACTCAGGTGTGGGGTTCCTCACTAGGGCCGAGCACCCCACATTACAGCAAGGGCTTACAGCCATGTGGAGTGAAAGAAAGAAAGAAAAAAATCTGGAAGGATTGCAGCTCTTCACCACCAACTAGCTGTGTGACCTTTCCCTTCATAATGAAAGCCAAACCAGTCAGATTAAAACTACCAGCCCGTTGAATGAGATAATTTATGTGGCAGCGCCTTGAAATAAATAAAAATCACTGAATCTCAGCAAGGTATCATTATGCAAATCGAGGTTTAATGCAAGGTTCCTGATACCAGCGGTCTGGAGGGGCTCCAGGGCCCCTCTGTCATCTTTAAACACATGCGCTCTTGCATGTGGATATGTTAGGGTCCGTGTATGCTGAGAACAGACCTTCCAGACCCCCTAATATCTAGGCAACTACTGTATGGCCAGTGGAAATTAGAAGTAGGTGGGAGGTGGGGGGGTGGGGGTAGAGGGGATAAAAAGGAAAGATTTTGAACTGTGCTGTACAGAATTTAGAGCTGTTCTGGGGCCTTTATTGGAATGGGAGAGATGGCTATGTTGTAAATTCTGTGGTTGATCATTTCATGTCTTTCGCTGCAAGCGTAACTGAGTACACAGCACATAGAAGGTGCTGAGACAGTATTCAACGTGTAGCTACATGGTATGCATCATTCAGGATGGGGGGGCTGGGCTGTGATAACAATATTAGAGGCATCAAACAACAAGGATGTTCTCACTCGTACTACACACCCCTTGTGGCTCAGCTGCAGGTTCTGTGCCATATTATCTTCACTACAGGATTCAGCCCAATGAAGCAGCCACCATCTGGAGCACTAGTGGTCAGTATGGCAGAAGGGAAGAGAGCTCTTAGTGGTTTCATACCAGAAATGAAATGCTTTCGCATGGAAGTGACACTTATCTCTTCCGCTCAAAACCCATTGGCCAACGCGAGTCACATGTCACCACCCCAGTCAGAAGGGCAGTGGGAAGTGCAATCCTACCATTCACTCAGAAGAGAGAGCCTCAAATACCTGCTGGACTGTCCTAATGATGATCCCATCATTGTGTGTGGGTAAAATTGGGCCTGTCTGCTTGAGTAAATGCATGGTGATGCCCAGGAGACCATGGCTGAGTCCGCATTCATTTTCCCCAAAGGTAATCATCAGCATTGTGAAAACCAGAGGCCACAGGGGGTACACCTGAGTGACAGTGTCATCGCTGGTGTCATCTTTGCACTTTGCACCAAACAAAAGCTGAATGTGAAGAAGCCCTATGAAGTTCATCGTTTGCCTCCCTGCTCAGGATGAAACACTCCATGAAAATTTCAGTCAGTGTGGTTTTTGCTTTCTGTCTGAGAGGCCAACTGATGGCTGGGATTACATCAGTCCAGTGGAAATGAAGAACCAAATTCTCCAAAGGAAGCAAAGATGATGAGTTATTTAAACTGCTCCAGAACAGCTCCCCCTGTCTCCAGGGCAAACAGAAGAAAATTAACAATACTAGGTGTTTTGTAAATGTTGTGGCATCCAAACGGTGGAAGACAAATGCATGCTCCCTGTGGAGCATGAGTAATTGTACTAACTCATCCTTCACAGGGTGGTTGCTCCCTGCACCTGGTGCAGGGGCTCCTGCTGCTTACCCAGCCCCCTGAGTAGTTCCGGCAGTTTCCAGGGTGCCCCGCACAAGGATTTAATCTTCACTGCCACTTAGGTGCAGCATCTTTCCTCCTGAAGCCGCAGAACTGGCCCAGGCGACAACACGGTGCTGCTGCTGACTGCTGGCACCAGCCCGCCTCCCAGGCACTGCAGCTCCCACACTGCACACATCTTCTCTGGGTCCTGCTGCTCCACGGAGCACAAGACCGCGCCCATGGGCTCAGCCTCTGCCAGAGCTCTTCCCGGGCGCTATGCCCCTGGGCCACTGCTCCACTCTCCCTTCCCACTGGAGCCCTCTTGATGCTAAAAAGTACGAGAAATGTGGGGAGGTAGAAAATAACCCTCTCCTCTTTGTGTGAGGGCCCCACATTGGTGACACTGGTGTGACAAATAGTAGAGTATTTAAACTTCTGTGTTAGTATTTAGGAGCCCTTTACATCAACAACCCAGGCATGGACGATGTGGGGGCTGGGCCACATATGGGCTGAATGGGAACGACCAAGATGCTCAGGATCACCTCTTACTCTCCATCCATTAAGTTTTGTTTTGGATTACTTTAATTTATTTAATGTATTTAATGTGCTTAGACCATTTGTGGATGTGTAGTGATCCCCACATAAGTATTGACTCGTTGTTGTCGCTAAGTGTCCACGTCCACCCTTGAGAAGGAATTCTCTCTCTCAAAGTCTGTAGAAGCCCCCTGCAAACTGACTTCTGGAGATTTGCAAACGATTGCCAGACTACCCCAAACGTGTCTGAATGACTTCTAAAACTAAGGAAACTAAAGCTCAGAGAGGTTAAGTAACTTCCCCAAGGTCACAGAGTAAGAAGCACTAGAAGCAGCTTTTAGATTCAGGTCTGCCTGGTTTTGAACCCATTAAATACCTAGAATGGAGGGATAGAGCTGTGATTCTTCATCAAGGCTGATTTTGCAACCCCTGGGCACATTTGGTAATCTCTGGAGACATTCCCAATTGTCACCACCTGGTGGGTGGGGCGGGGTAAGTGTTCTACTGGCATCTATTGGGTAGAGGCCAGGAATGTTACTGACAACCTACAATAAACAAGACAGTCTCCTACAACAACAAAAAAAACCGTATCTGGTCCAACATGTCAGTAGTACTGAGGTTAAAGACCCTGGATTAGAGGAAGATAAATCATATCAAATTAGAAGAGAGGGATAAGCAAGGGATGTCAGAAAGAGCATTCTGAAAAAGGCATTTGTGATGAGGGGATGAAGTGGGATTTGGGCGAGCAGAGGTAGAAGGCAGAGCATAGTAGAAAGAGCAGCATAAATGAAGTGGGGAAGGAACATAGCAGGTATTCACAGAAAGGTAAAAAGCCCACACACAAGGAAGCAGTGGCCATAGAAACTGGGAAGGTAAGTTGGGGCCCAATTTTGGGAGGCCTGGAATGCAAGGAATGTAAGTGCAAAGAACCTGGGCAAAACAAAACACTAAATTATGTCAGAGTATTTGTCTTGGGACAAACCAGCTCAACAAGAATCACGTGTTCTTACATAAATTAATTCCCTTTTTATTCAAGCCCTCTGCATCAATGTGATCTATATATTGCCTTTGATCATCCTAGCCATATCCCGTGACTGGGAGAGGGGAAAGCTGGGGCCTAGGGCATGAGGTCACCAGCCAATGGTCACTGGCCAGTTGGTCACTGGGCTGGAATGAGAATCTAATCCTAGGGCTAGATCATGTCCTTTTCTCCAATAAACCGATTGCCTAACTTTGTGTATATATTAGGGTCCCTGGGATCCCCAAAGCACAGCTGGCCTTTCCTCCTTGTAATTATCTTCCATTGTCCTTCGTACAGCTGTATAAAGAAGGTTCCTGATGAATTTTCTTTATTATCTTCCCCATTCCTACTTGAAGCACCCAAGACGTGCAAACACAAATATTCTTGTACAAACCAAATAACATTTTTTTTTTTTCTGCTTTACCAAAACATGTTGTTGAGGGAAAGGTATAGGCATAAATGGAAGGGCCACTGTGGATTCCCTTTCCCAGGACCATGATCGGGCAGGACAGGTCTTTTCCATTTCCAGCCTTGCATGTGGGCTCAACTTTAATGAAGAATTAAAATTTGGCTAGAAAGGCAGGTAACATAATCGTAAAAAGAATCCCAGGGCCGGATCCAGTGGAGGCAGAGTGTGTACAGAACCAACCTGCTTTGACCCACAAAACATTTCACAACCGAGAACTTGGTTTTGGAATTTTTGTGTTTCTTCCCCCCAAGTGGGCAAAGGAATCACATTCCCAAGACCAAGCCACTGCAACATAAAGGTTATTTATTTCCAAACAAAAAAGTTAGGAAATGTGAACTTTAAGCCTTTAAGACTAACATTAACTCGCCTACTGAAGACAGATGGTATTTAGTATTTTCAATGAAGAGGCTGTAAAATGTGAAAACTTAATACATCTGGGATGAGTCATCAGGTTGAGTTAATTTGCTAAAATCTTAGCTTTTGCATTTCCTGATTAGATTGTTTTCTCTTTTTGGTCTTTCATCCTGGCATCTGTGGCCTAACAATTTTCCATTTAACACAAAGGAAATATTTTGAATTTTCCTTTATTTGCAGTCTCACCTAGGGTCATTCTAGGGCATTGCCCCCAAGATTAGTTCAAAAAGATAAAACAATTTGCAACAAAGACTTTAATATCAAAGTATCATTTAATATGGAGGTGTCAGGTCAGCTTGATAACATAATATATCTACTAAATAGCATGTGTATTTTTATTTTTTTCCCTCCCTCCTTCCTTCCCTCCTTTTCTCCCTTCCATCCTTTCTTCCTTCTTTCCTTCCCTCTTTCTTTCCTTCCCTTGGTATCCCTTTAGTGTTCTGGATTCTTTTTAACTCTATGAAATAGAAATCCTCACCTTCATTTAAAGTATTCAATAGATGTTTCTTAAATGTATGCATTCCTTTAGTAATTCCCATGACATTTGGGAAGCTGTGAAGGTCCAATACATTAGAAAGAAAATGTTATTATGAGACATCCACAAATAACAGCTTCAGACTATGGTACAAAATTTCTGTTTTTCTTATTGAATTGCTATCAGTCCATATGGAGACCTTCCCCAGGGGATATACTGAAATTCCATCTCTTTTGGGCATCCCTCGTCCTTCCTTTCCCTAAGGACACCTGAGTCTTTTCTGCAACTCTACCCATCCCCCACAAAACTTGCTTTACCCCCAAAGTATGACTGACCAAGTCCCTGAGGGGGAATCTTCTACTGAACCAACATTTCTCTTGTTAATATTTGTTGGGGATTTAGAGGTGATCATTAATCTTACCTCTCCCACTGCACTTTGGAACTAAAATTTAGACACAGGAGTCAGATGATGATGGGGAGAGAAAACTATCAGCTTAATGGCTAATAAAACTGCTTTTAAAACTATGGCCTTGGATTCATGGCTACAACTGAGCTTCTCAATGCTTCTCAATTCTCAGATTTAGACTTAGGACCTATTCTCGGTGAAGTGTGAGGGTCTGCAGAGAAGAGTCCCTTACCCAGATTCACTCTCTCTCAGCAACTAGGCTCCAGTAGTCAGAAAAGAGAAAGTCTGCCTCCTGGACTGCCTCCATTAATCTGTCACACCTGGCTTCTGACCTTCATGAGCTCAGTAGGAAAGAAAGGGCAAAGGCCAACCCACAGAAAAGAAAACTCAGAAGGTACTGAGATATGTTTCTAGGTTTTATCCAATCACACAATCCCTTAAGACAAGAGTGGAGGAGAGAAGGTTCTTCCCTACTTTTCCCTTCTGAGTAATAGTCTATAGGGGCAGTGTTCTTCCTTTTTGAAAACATGGGAAATGGAGAATGTGCCCTCCAACACTTGCAGGCTTTTGTTCTCTTCAACCATTAGGATGTAATGAAACTCATCCTCCACCGGGGGGTTAGATTGTTCCCTCAGGTTCTGTCAGGGGTGTCCTACTCACAGCTTTATGAGGTCTCTCCTCCCATGGGAACCTTCCCTCTATTGTATAGACTACCTGGATCATGGTGGATAGTTTAACCTTTGCTTTGGAGGACTCTAAAATGGGTATGAATGGTACGTTAATTAAATACCCTAAGCTTGAAATCCATTGCCTAGCTTATATCCAATCTCAAGTTGTCACTGGCCGTGATGCCCAAGATAATTCATCAGAAGTTAACAGCAGTACGATCCCAAATACGATGTCAGCAGAATAAGAATGACTCAAACTTGAATTTGAACTGCTTCCCAGTATTAAACTCCCAGGGAGCAATTAAAGTCCAAAATTCAAATCTCCCTTTACATTATAATCCAAAGAAATTAAAGGCCAACATTCTTAAATTAAAGACTACTGAAATGAAAGTCTAGATAATATATTCTCCATTTGTTTTGTTTTTTTAAAAAAACATGGTGCTTAGTCTCACATGGCAGGGTTCTCAGGTTCCTTAACAAAGTGTCCTTCAGTATCTATAGCATCTCACTGGAATGGGGGTGGCTTCCTTAGGGTCTCTAGAGTTAGATTAATTAAAGCCAAGTTCTTACGTATCCTTATTTGTAATATATAAGAAGAGTTGATGGAAATGGAATTATCATAGCATATAATTGCAATAGACTCACAAGCCAAACTCCTAGCCCTAGAGCAGGTATACAAATACATACATTCGTATATGCACACACATACATACATTCATTCATATACACATATAAACACACAAACATACATTTCCCAGGACCCGGTTTTTACTACCATCTAGATACATGTCACTGTTTACACGGACCATAATTGTGGTAGAGGAGGGTCAGAGGGTATAGCAGAGTAACTAGTACAGTCTGGCACAATGAAAAATCATTTCTAACTAACTTCTCACTTGCCTTCCTCTATAAAAGACGTGAGATAGCTAACTACCTGACTTTCATAGTCATCCTCCAGGATTATCCATTTATTCAGATGTTCATGGTACAAATGAACATCTGAATAAATAGTTAAAGCTTCATGCAAAACCTTTTGGCCCTCAGCCTTCTTCAAACCCAAAACACAGATGTGGAGTTGGGAGATGCAGCAGCCACCCTGGGACTAGGAAGTCCAAAGCCATGTGCTTAAAAATGGAGGGGCTGACAGAGGGAAAGAACCTGGGTTCGCGATGGACCTCAGATCCATGATATGCCTACTTCTGGATTTCTTGCTGTGTGAGAAAAGGAAATCTTTATGTCTTTAAACTACATAGGATTTCTGTGACTTTGTAGGTAAACCACATCTATATGATTCAAAGAAAAAAGAAAATCCCATTTCCAGCTTTACCAGCATACAAATCAGTCTGCGATGGTTGCTCAAAGTCTGCAATTCAAAGCAGTTAGGAGAAATATCCTACCACTAGATTTCCCCCATCCACCAGTGCTTGCTGTTAGAAAGTATACTGATGACCCCACCATCACCAGACCTCACGTGAAGTGTCCTTGTTTTCCATAGAACCTCTTAATTTCCATTTTCTTTTGAGCTCCGTGTTCCTGCACCCATATCACCACACTCTCTGCAATGCTGAACTGTTAGAACTATTCCTTAGGCTGATCAACATTCCTCTCATAAAATAATTTTGCTGAATTACTATGTTAACATCTAAATCTTGCCAGAGACCAACTTTAGGAAGGAGGAAAGTGCGGGGAAAAGAGAAGACGGGGTAAAAACTAATATCCTGCCACAAATGTAAGGTATTATGTCTGGCCTTTGGCTTCTCTGCGATATTTACCAGGAGCAGGTCTCACAGGTGCATTTATCTATAATAGTGATACATATTTGGATGTGACAAGAAACACATGAAAATAAGGTGTTCTGTGGGGCTCAGTGGACAGAAAGTAATTCCTATCCTGGGTATTTGGGTAGACATCATGGAGGCAAGTATTTGCATATTGTAACCACCTTTTATATCCCAGCTCAGACATTGCAGGAAGAAGAATAAGAGCATAAAGGAAGCATCCTGACAGAGGGAACATGAGCAAAACACAGAAGTAGAAAAAATTAAGGCATGTCTTGAAAACTTGGATGTGTTCAGGAATGCTGGTACCTATGAACGCGAGTTGGAGAAATTAGGAAGAAGTCAGTTCAGGTCAGATAATAAGAGTTTTGAATGCTAGGCGAAGGCACTCCAATTATTTTTCAGGTGGTGTGAAGCCACGGGTAGTGGAGAGAGGTGGATTGAGCTGAGCTTTAAGATGGCTGATCTAAAAACAATGCATAAAACAGAGGTGATTGCTCTAGTCTCAGAAAGGGACAGATAGGAGCTGAAATAAGAAGGCATGACTCCCAAAATCTGGTGACTAAATGTTGGGATCATTGGAGACTTAAGGGTCATCCCCACAGAGGATGGAAATCATGCCCATGAATGAATCAGCCCAGGGAAGAATACAGGGAGAGATGGCGGTAGACATCAGAAATTGGAGGATGTTTTTATTTCAGAATCACGTGAGTGCTGATATCACAGAAATCCCAGGGAAGAGAGATTCTCTAGATTGAAAAGATGATTTCAATACTATTGAAATCTAATAAGAAGTAAAATACTATTACTTCTTATGTATGGGATGAGTGTATCAGCTGGCTTGTTACTATGTTTAATATTCATTTAGCATTTTGCAATAAATATTTATGGACCCCATGTTAAGTGCTAAGCACTATTATTAGATATTTAGGATGCATCAGTGGCCAGACCATCAGAGACCCCTCCCCTCTTGTTGCTTTTATCCTCCCTTTCCTTACTAGAACACAAGGTGATTTGGACTTTTTTAGGCATTTTGTACATCCGACCTCTTCAACTGGTGAAAGACACATCACCATGACCTTCAAGTCAATTCAATTTACTAACATAAGCTTCCGGTTCCTCAGATGCAGAATGGAAATAATCACTCTCACTTTTCGGGGTGAAGATTGCAGATGGCATGCAGGAAGTCCTCCTTATGTGAGTATCAGCATAAAGAGCAATGGAGAAAAGAACAGAAATGCTGGCTTTAGGTTTTGATCCTGGTTTTACAACTCACAACGTTTTCTTAAACTTCAGTTTTATCATCTAAATAAATACAAAGACGGTAGATAAACAGGAGAGGGAGGGAGAGAGGGAGGACAGGAGAGGAGAGGAGAGGAGAGGAGAGGAGAGGAGAGGAGAGGAGAGGAGAGGAGAGGAGAGGAGAGGAGAGGAGAGGAGAAGAGAGAGGAGAGGAGAGGAGAGAATTGACTCTAGGCTTCAAAAACTTTCCAACTAAGTTCCCTAACAGCTCAGATGAATTTTGTATCCTGAGTGCAATCTCAGATATGCTACTATAATCAGGAAATTCCCTGTAAGTATTTTCTTTTAATATTTCTGTAAATGTCTTCATATCAATTTCATTTAATCATGCCACTTTAAATGATTTACCAAGAATCAATATTAATATCTATTTTTCGTGAAGTCTTTTTAGGTGTTATGCCTTGAGCTAAATCCTTTTCTTGCATCAGCCTATTCAATAGTCCCAACTACCCTTGACTTAGGTGTAACTATTATCCCCATTTTATAGGAAAAACTGAGGCTTATAGGGGTTGAGAAACTGGGACAGGATCTTATACCTAGGCTGCGGTGCAATGGGGTTCAAACTTCAGCAGCCTGGATCCATGCAGATCCACCTGTGGGATCTTCAAGTTGGTCTTATTTCACTGCGGCTCCTTTCCTGCCCTCACCCGCCAAACACCATGGTCCATCTTGGGGATATGCTTCAAGGGTGCCATGTAAGAACACCAGTGTACCATTTCTCCAACTATGCAGCCTGTCCATACGGCCTGTCCATACAGTGTGGTCATCCATCTTGTCCATGACCGGGGATGAAGGCACACAGTCTCCTAGCACATCTGTCCCACCAAGAACACTAGAGTGCTCACCCTGCTTTGGCAAAGGGAGTGGTGAGGTGGTTATGGACGAGGTGCTTCTCCTGCAGTCTACTCCTGCTGGGGTGATTGAATTAATGTCTCCCTAATAGTTCGCAGCAAAAGGAAGTGGGGAGGGGGGATTGGGCTTGGGGGTGAGATGGGTTGAATGGTGAGGGAAGAGAAGGTGTGATTTGTACTCAGAAGGGCAGAGCCTTCAGCCTGCCTTGCAATGTGGTTATTTATCAAGATCACCAGGTCCCCAGGGACATGAAGTATTTGGATTTGGAACATAGTCCATCAGTCTAATTGTTGGGGAGACTTGAGGCAACACAGGAGAAACTGATGGACTGTTGACAGCCCTGTTACCAGTTCCTCTGACCCCACACACAAGTTTCTCCTTGTTTTATGGGCTTCTAATCTCACCTTTCTCTGTTTCCCCTTCACCTCTTTTTATAGTTGGCAAAATAACCAGCTGTTTGTGAAAGATTTCTTGCTCTTAATCCAAGAAGATGGTAGTTTCCCTGAAAGATTATTCTGCCTTGAAATACAGGTGGCAGATAAATCTGATTCCAAAGGAAGCCAGTATATTTACAGAGGTCTTAATTCTCATTCCCACCAGTGTCCTGAACAGCAGCAAAAGAGAATATATGAGTATGTCTTCAACCAGCATTTACTGAACACCTATTTTATCTCAGGAACTAGAGACAAACCATTGAAAAAGTCACCTGAGGTCCCTACCCTCACAAAGTTTAGAGTCTGATGAGAGCAAGAGGTATTAAATAAGTCACCTTGACATAGAGTTAAAAGATATGATGGGAAAAGTATGGGATTATATGAGACCCCAGAAAGGAAGATGCAGTCAACTCTAAGAGGGTGACTTCACAGGAGTCCCTAGGGAAATTCTCCTTTTCAGAATCTTTGTCCCAAGAAATACTACCTTGTAATGAGACTTTCCCTTTCTGGTCAGCAGATTGAAACTATAGCCTTCAGACACAAGCACGATGATGTACCTCTCTTAGAATATAGTAGCCAAAATATTAACTTTGAATTTGTTAGAGTGTGATTGGCTTTAGCAATATAATATTTGAGAATGTTTGTGGTTAGCTGTAAATGGTGACGTAGCTCATGAATCTTAGCTGCTCTGAAAGAGATCAGTATCCGAAAGGGGTCTCTGATCCCATTGAGGAGAAAGTTTATGGCATTGTTATTACAGCTGATGGAACCTCTTGGTAAACCTGCCGAACTTCCCCCAACCAAGTAGTTGAAACCAAGCCCCTACCTGTGGGAACCTACAGGTGCTGGGGTGTTCTATGCCATTCCCTCTGAGTGGGCACATTCTGCCTAGAGCACTAAATGTCCTTTCCCCATGGGCTGGGGGTCTCCAACTCCCTCTTTACTGGGTCCACCAGAAATGAGGGATGACAATAAAGCTTGCTTTTGTTTCACTTAGAACTGGTGAGTCTGTTCCTTCTGTAGAAAAGACACTCAGGTAGAGGAAAAAACAACTGCTATTAATTCTACCTCTGGAGCTAGAAACTTCCTTTTTCTCTGCAATTAAAGAGTGAGAATCCATGCAGACTTTCTGTAGGAAGTCAAGGCCAACTGAAGGATAGGAAAGAGCCTGGGAAGGCACAGACAGGCTTGTTCCATGAAGGGACATCTTGTACAAAGACTCCGATCTCTGAAGCACAGAGACCACAGGGCACATACGGTATTAAACAAGGGTGAGGGCAGGGGTGGGGCGGGCTCAGAAGGTGAGGCTTGTAAACAATGTTAAAGAATTTAGAGTTTATCAGGAAGTCAAAGGGAAGCTAGGGAAGAGTGTGAAGCAGAGAAAAAGACCTGTGTAAATTTGCTTTTTAGAAATATTCTGGCTATGGCATGGGGAAGGAATTAGCAGGGAATAGAATTGGAGGTAGGGAGATCAGTATGATGGCTCTGACCATATCCCAAGAAAAGAGAACAAGAACGTGAATGAGGGTGGTGGTAGCGAAGAAACAGAATAGTAGACACATTGAGGAGATGTTAGAAGCCAGAATGACCTTAATAGATTTCAAGTAGACAGTATAGGAGAGAGAGTAGTCAAGGACGCTTACTGGGTACCACTGGCTTGAGCACCTACAGTGATGATGAATCACTCGCTATGTGCTGTGGACCGAATGCTTATGTTCCCCCAGAATCTATATGTTGAATTTCTGACCCCCAACATGATGGTATCAGGAGGTAGGAACTCTGGGAGGCAATTAGGTATAGGTGAGAGGATGATGGTGGAGCCCCCACAATAGGATTAGTGGCCTTCAAAGAAAAGGGGGAGATATCATAGCTTCTTTTTGCCACCATGTAAGGACACAGCAAGAAGATGGTCATCTGCGAGCCAGGAAGCAGGCACTGGCCAGTCACCAAATCTGCTGGCACCATTAGCATGGACTTCCAGCCTCCGGAACTGTGAGAAAGAAACGTCTGTTGCTGAAGCTGCTCAGTCTCTGGTATTCTCTTAGAGCAGCTGGAATTGACTAAGGCACCGTGACAGGCAGAACAACTCCGATTTCAGATAGAAGGTGTGGTGGAGGCGCCGCTAGATGCCCAGGTGGTTCAGCAGGCAGCAGAGGTCAGAAGAGAAGCCTAAGCTGAAGATATGGATTCTGGGTCAGACAGAAGGAATGCACGTCCATAGCATGTCTGAGGTGACCAGGGAGATGGGGAAGGCTGAGAAGAGAAGAGGTTGAGGGACACCAACATTTAAGGGATTGGAAACTTAGCTCTGCCCACCATGTTCAGAGAAACTAAGATCCAGAGTGAGGAAGAGTCCAAAAGTCACACACTGAGCCACAGGCAGGTGACCCAAGCACATAATTCTGCCCTACACGAACTCCAGCTTCCAGCTTGACAACAGTGGTCCCTGAGGAATCGCCATCTATGAAACAGCCTGTCTTATACCTGAGGTCTCCTATATATATCATGTGGATTTTAAAATGCCCTGTAGCTCTGAAGTGCTACATGAAGAATAACTTTCATGGTGATCGGAGCTAACTATTATCCTCCCCCACTTTAAAGGGGGAGAAGTTCCTTTCCGAGAAGTTACTTGGCTTGTCCCCGTGAGAATGGCAGAGCCTGAAATCATTCCGGGTCTTCTGACTTAGGTTACCTGCTCTGCACTTGTCCTTATAAGTTACTATTTACTGCTTCTATATGTTTAGGTTAGTGTAGTATTTTCTGAGCCTGTGGATCATCTTCATTCGAAACTATAAGGAAAAGAAAAAGAACCTTTCATCCGAAGACGTGGAAAAACACAGCATGAGAACATTTCTCAGAACCATTTCTGAGACCTAAGATGCCCTTCACTTGCCACCCGGGCCTGTCAGTTGTCATCGAGTCCTGGAGAGGATGAGGGCCTGGTACACAGGCTGTGTTTGTCCCTGCTCCTGCCTTGTGTTTTCTATTTCTGCTTCACACCATCAGGGATAATGAAGGTTGACCGGCTCCCTCGGTTTCCTTTTTCTCTGCCACTGTCGTTTCCATCTGCTGGGTTCCATGCCTTTTTATCACAAAGTTGTTGTGTTTGGGCCCCCATTTGCCAGGCAGTGATAAATTCCAAGAAAAACCTATTCTTATTGAATTATTTTCAGAATGTTATGCAAACATGTCTAAATTATGTGGCAGCCAATTCCGCTCTAAGATCTGGTTTGGACTTCATGTTAATTCAGTAGGGGAGAGAAAGAAAGAAACAAAAACCCAAATGCTGAGACCCCCATCTTCCATTCTCTAGGAGAATTACTTTTTGAGTTGCTCCTTTCCCACAAAGGCCAAAGCCCCCAGAACCCTGGGCAGTGAAGGCCACATTTCAGTCCTGGGAACCCCTCATGGAATACACAGAAGGAAAGCTCCCACTCGGTTCTCTAGGAGAAGAAAGCCTGCATATAGTGTAAGGCTACAGTCTCCTTTTTGGAAAAGGACCAAATGGGACTTCCTTCAGTGAGTTCAGACCTTAATTTCAATTGTCTTATCCCAGGTGGCTTTAAAATAAGCAAGCAGCAATGGCCATTTTCCACCCTGTGCTCTCCATCACCAACTCCAAGAGATATAATAGCTTAGTCTAGAACCAAGTTCTAATTCCAACAGAGACAATGTGTCTCTGATCCTGGTGGGGGGGGCAACAGTTGTTTTACCGCTTCCGCATAATGTATCCAGAATCCCTTTTCTTCTTTTTTATTTCTTTTGATGGAACATTCTATTCCCACACTCACTATCCATTTTGGAACTTGCTAAAGTGGATGAGAGCCCGAAGCCACAGATGACCCTCGTCACCACCAAAGGGACATTTATCTGAGACTGAAGCCAGGGCAAGAGGGTGGACTCTGGCCAGCTGTGCATGAGCACATCCTGACAGTGATGCCTCTCATATCCATGTTCTGAACCCCTTGCCTCCCATTTTGGTACAAACCCAGTGGGATATACACATGAAGCTTTGACCAGTGGGAAACAGGAGCCTGTGAATAATTTCCTCATCCACCACGTACTTTCCTGAGGCCTATTAATTCACAGGCCTCTAGGAAGACAGTCCTAGGAGACTGAGCAATTAGTTACACTTAGTACCACGTCCTGTCGGGCTTGGTAAGTGACTCCTTCTAATCGTTCTCTTCCTTTCCTTCCTCACACCTTTTCAACTCCTCATTCCTCCTTTCCTGGGTTTGCACTCCCCAACAAAGAAGCAACACAATAGTTCTTGCATCTGGTTCTGTTTTCTAAGGTACGCGAGTCTGTCCCTTTTCACTTTATACCATTGTTGCTTATACATGTACCTTGCCCTCCCTTACTGGATAATGTTATGTCATTGCAGGCAGGTTCTATATTTTCCATCTCTGTACTACAATGTTCCAGATGTGTGCAAAGTATTGGTGCACAAGAAATGTCTGTGCTGTGAATGACAACAGACTTGGGAAAATGTTGTGTCCAGAGGGACCTGAAGTCCCTGAGTTGACACACCCCATATGGAGGGATGGGAGCAGAGTTTGTTCTTACATTATGGCTTCTGTTCTCCAGCCGATGACTTGTTACTACAACCGGTGGCTGTTGGATGCACTGAAACACAATTTGACCGAGGGATAGTTTCTTTTTATTCCAGTACAAGAATGTGCACGATGAAGCAGAATATAGAAAATGACTAGGTCAGACTCTTTACCTGGAAGAGAAGGCACCAGGGAGCAAACCATAAGGAAAATAACTGGGGTGACTTCTCTTAATTCTGTGACTGAAAGGCCAGCAGGAATCCATTTCTTTGGGGAAAGAGTGTAAAAACCTCTGATGGCCTGATATTTTTCACAATATGTACAGAGGAGAAAGACAAATTTACAAAGGGACTGAAGAGCCCCCTGGGAGAGAGACCTTATTAGAACCTATTATGGACTGAATGCCCGTGTGCCCCTATAAGTTGACTTGCTAACTGCCAATGGGATGCTCTTAGGAGGTGGGGCTTTTGAGAAGTAATTAGGTTATAAGGGTGTAGCCTTCCTTATGCGATAGTGCCCTTACAAGAAGAGACAAGAAAGCTTTCTCTTCCTCCTTTCTGTTTTGTGAGGATATAAGGAGAGGGTGGCCATCTGTAAAGCAGGAAAAGTGCCTTCAGCAGATATTGGGTCTGCTGGCACCTTGATCTTGGATTCCTTAGCTCCCAGAACTGTGAGAAATAAGTGCCTGTGTAAGCCGCCCAGTTTCTAGTAGTCTGTTACAGTGGCCTGAAGAGGCTAAGACAGAATGTCAGGAAGACTGGGATGGTCCTAGCTGAGGTTTGCTGGGAGAAAAGGGGACACAGCCTCTAAGGACAGAATTCACCCCGAGTAAAGTGGGAGCTTCTTCTGCGAATCCCTTCCCCTTCTACCAAACCCTTCCCCTGGTGTTGGTGTCCCCACACCACCACCACCACCTCACCTTTGATACAGCCTTCCTTGCATCATGGATTATTGTGGCTAGAACCTTGATGGCCCGTGTGACCTTGAAACCACTGTGCCCACGCTCATATCTGAGACAACCAGGACATAGCCACAGCAATGGAGAGGGACCCCTCAGTGTATATCAGGGCAGCTTTGAACAAAGGCACGCGTAGAAGGAGCTAAAACAATACGCATCCATGACTGAGCAGACTGTACACTCCAAGTCTCTCTCTGCCCCATACCTGGAAACAGGACTGTGCACTTTGGGTTACGTCCCCAGAGTTCTTGGACTTCAAGAGAGTAATAGTGGTCTTCCTGTAAAGAAGGCTCCACTACTTAATTGCAAATTAAAAGGTGTGACCACATTTTTAAGATGATGAAGTGGTTTCCCCTGGTTATCCCGGGACTTGCAAAGCCCTCTGCAAAAAGCTCACTCTGCTGCCCACAGCTTTCCTAGGATACCAGGTGTAGCCGGGGCTTGTTGGAAAGTGTGACCCATGCAGAGAAAAACAAAATAGGAGTTGGGCAGGGGAGAGGACATGAGTAATTGCACCTGTCAGAAAACGAGAACAACAGGTAAGGATATACACACGGAAGCTCTGAGGTCTGTGGAGAAAAACACGAATGCAAACACGAGCAATGATTTGTCCTCAGTCTCCCCTGAGAAGGTGGAGTTGATCATTTGGGCCCGGTGGCCTGTATCGCCTTCCAGGCAACACTATTAAAAGTGGCTGCTCACACTTGGTGGTTAGCACAGCAGTTTCACAACCCCTGACCTGCTGCCCATCCTGCAGATACAGGCAGCTCTAATTTTGCAAAATGCTATTTTTAAAACAACTAAATTGTTCCACATTGCCCCCACTGCAGCCCAGGGGAAGAGTTGGTTGCCTCACCATGCCTTTGGCACCACAGGGCTTCTGTGGATGCCTTCTCTCTGCTGTCATACCATCCTGATTAAGATTAATTGTTCCAGTTGAAGTGAGTCACTCAGAAAAGATGGGAAGGCTGGAGGGAAGAGGGCAGTTTACTTTTTTTTCCCCCCTCCCTTAATGTTTGTTCTGAAAGATCCAAAAGAATACAGGAGTAAAGCAAAGGAATTTGAAGTGTGGAACATGCAATAAAGGACATCAAGTGAAAAAGCTATTATGAGCTCCATGTTTATCTTCAGCTGAGTGACTTTCGGAAGAGCATGCACTTGGCGGGGAAGCTGGGAGGATCTGACTGCTCCCTGCCAGTTGGAGCCTTGACCTGAACTCTCCAAAACCCAGCTGACCTCATCCAGCCCCATCGACCCTAAATAACAAGGCGAGGACACCCTCCCCTCAACAGACACACACACCCCACTGGCACACATGCCAGATGGATATATTGGAAACTCAAAAGCCCATTTTGGGTGAAGAAGTCATAGAGAACCAAGAAAGAAACCAGGTGAGGAAAGGATAATATATAACCACTAAATTCAAGACTGTACCAAAGAGGAAATAAATGTTATTTATAGAACACCTTTGATTTATGAGGCATTAGTGCAAAGGTTTACTCTTTCTGAGCTAATTCTCCAAGGTTCAGACTTGTGTAATGCATCCTCTCTGAAGGTATTCACTGGCTCTGAGACACCCCTCTCCCTGTGCTGGCTCCCTGCTAAGCCTCTCAGACTGTTTGGTTGGGAAAGGGGGCCTAGGTGAAGCAGCTTGGCTATTTAGGTATTTGTAGAATACTTACAAATCTGAAACCCATGATCCCTACTCTCATTCCAAATTGAAAACATCTATCATCTATGCTTTTTCCTCCATCCCATTATTTTAACCAAAGGAAGAAAGATTTTGCAAGGTTGGAAATGCATAGCTTTGCCAATTTTGTGCATTCTACAGGAATCGAGTTGTCATGATCCACTGGGAAGAGAATCAGGTGGGGTGTCAGGAGCAGAAGCACACAGCACCCAGCACAGAGCATAGCATGTTCAACTTCTATTAACCAAATGAGGGAATAAACTTGGGTATGAATTCCAGCCCATCAACTAACTAGCAGTGTGACTTCTGGTCAACTACTTCTATTTTCTGGACTTCAGGGATTATCTAGTCTAGCGGAGAAAACTATCCTGTCTCTAATGCAGGTATTTCTCTCACTGCCCCAGCAACTTGGAGGCCTGTCTGGACCTTCTCTTTCCCTGAAAAGTCCATTGGGAATAATCCCTTTACTACAGCTACATCTTGGGTTTAATGAACCTTGTCCATCCAGCTCTGTTCCAGCCTGAGCCCACTCAGCAGCTTAACTAAATCCTTCTCTGGATTCCAGTGGTTCTAATCTAGGGATGGCATATCTGGTTTTGCCAAATCCAGGTTGTTGGCAGATGATCCTGCAGTGACTCACTACCTAAACAGGAACTCATCTGAACTCCCTCCGCCCCTCAGCCCCATATGTACAACATGACACACAATCATTGATGGTGATTCAAATCCACTGCCTCTTTTGGAAGATTGTATGGGGACCACAACTGGCTGCATCCTTAAGTTACAGAGAAGATACTTTTATCCTCAAACAAGACACCAAGGAATGTTATCATAATTCCGTCTGCCCAGTATTTAATATGTTTGTAATAGTTATTCCTCTTACCCAATCCAGGGTTTCTCTCTCTCTCTCTCTCTCTCTCTCTCTCTCTCTCTCTCTCTCTCTCTCTCTTTCTCTCTCTCTCTCTGCCTCAGACTCAAAGAATTAGAAGGATTCCCAGTCACATGAACATGAGTCAATGCAATCTTGGCCAGAGCTAGATAAATGGGCAAAGTGCATCGATCACTTAGAAGGTTGAGGCTAGATAGCTTCCCTCCCCTATTGTTCCATGATGCTTGCCTTGTCAATCCTTCCTACTCCTTCTTCCCTGGATCCCAGACCTACTTAAGAACTAGAAATATCAGATAAAGAAATCCCAAGATCCATTCCAAAACCCCTCCTCCATCCCTCTCCTCCTTTTAGGGATGAGAAAGCTGAGACTCAGGGAACTTAAAGTGGCCTGCCAAAGTCACAATGCCAGCATGGCCCAACCATGTTTCCCAAACCTCCTCTGTCTCTTCTACTGCCCACAGGGTTTACTCAGTTGCCTCAATTTCTACAGCACTTTGGGCCTCTCTTTCTATTTAGAACTATTTTGACAACAATCATTTGCTACTGACTAACCCAGGCTTCCCTAAAGTGGAAAATCTGGAGGTACTTAAATAAGCAGGATAGCCAAGGAATCCAAAGATGAATAAAGGGCCCAGGAGGGACACCATTGTGACCCAAATCTATTTGTCTATAAGGCCAGGGCATGCTGGGTATTTTGCTTTGTTTTCCTGCTTTCTTGTTGACCTCTCCCCCTCATTTGTGTACCCACTTAGTTTTATGTGGGAAAGAGAAGGTCAAGGATCTGGGAAGGCAAGGAAGATGTTTTATTGGCCAGAACTTGGCCAGGCCTCATCATAGTGCTTCATCAGCATGTCTGATCCATTGGTTGGAGATGGCTCCTCTTGGGCCCCGTAAATTCACGCTTTCTGATTTTTACAGAGCAGTTTATGGGCTGCGAAGAGGGAAAGCGGGGTATCTGTTGTCAGGGGCTGCACTGAGCAATGAACCATATTCTTGGTGTTCTTTTTCTTCTTTCCCTCTGTGTGTCTTGTAAATGAGCATTTAGACCCTCTGAGGGAGATGGGAAGGGGCTCTTTGGGGGGCAAAACATAAACGAGCAGAAGGGTCATGAAGAGGTCTTTAGGAAAATCTGAGACACTGGTCTGTCTCTAATCAACATGGTTATTTGGAAGACAGAACGTTTAGCCGATCATCTTCACAACCCACTCTGAACTGTCCAGCCTATGAAAAGAAGGAAAATGTGTGACCGATGATTTAAACCAGAACTGCCCAACACATTTAATAGTTCACATTTTGAAATGAGTATTTGGGAGGGTTGTGGTAGGATCTAAAGAAATGGAAGCTATAGAATTCTCTAACTTTCTCGAGTTACTCCCCAGAGTAGCATAATCTGCGAACAACAGTCCCACTGCAGTCAGGGAGTCAGGGATGATAACTATAGAAACCAACGAAGATAAGAGTAGCAGAGACTTGAAGCTGAACTTGAGAAAAATGTTATGGGTAGGCCACTTAAGTAAGGGGCAGCTTAAGTTTCTAGAATTTTATTTATCAACAGAGCAAAGCTGGGAAAAAGGACTAGGAGTTTTTTTCAGTGTCCCCACCTTTTTAAAGCTTGAGAACCCACCAGAAGAATAGATTAAAACAAATAAGTCATCATCATCATCATCATCATCATCATCACCATCATCACCATCCTGCCTCTTAGTGAACATTTACTAAAAGCTTATTTGATGCCAGGCATCTTATTAGTGCTTAACGTACATTATCACTCATCACCCCCTCCCCACCCAGAGGCAGGACATGATTATCTGCCTCTTTCAGGTCAGGAGAATGGGAGGGGTCTCTTACAGACCCTGCAAAGGGGTGGCAAAGGGAAGGAACTTCAACCTCCTCCAAGGTCTACCCTCAGTCTAACCGAGAAAACAGAAGCTCAGAGGATTTCAGCTCCTTATTCAGACTTCCCATTTTTTCCTTCCTCCCAACAAGTAAATCAGTAAATGCTGATATATAGAAGCTCCAAAGGGAGAGAAAAGAGAAAAGTGGCTTCTAAAAACAGAAATCATTCCTCTAGTTCCACAGTGAATTGGGGGAGATCCTAATTACAGTGGTTTGGACCCCTCACCCTTCTCCTTCATTGTGATGTCTGTTTGCCTAGCTTGGGAAGACTTCCCAGAAAAGTCCCAGCCTGGTCCTGGAATCCTCTACCTCTCCCCACCTTTACATGACTTTGGCCCCTCAGGAAGGTAATTTGTGTGGGACTGGAGAGAGCGTGGGATCTCTGTGGGTGGTGGAATGGGAGGGAAGCTGGCCTAGGGTCAACATTTGCAAAGCACTGCCAATGGCAGCTGTCCATTTAGCCTAAGAGGCGCAGGAGCCTCTCCCTTGATTTCTGTTACTGAAGGCCCCCTGAGTTTTTCTCAAAAGGGGGTGGTGATATCTCACGCCTGAAGAAGGTAAGGAGGAGAGGAAGAAAATATTATCATAAAAGCAAGCTGGAAAAACTAGAGCTGGAAAAATCCTACCAGGGAAACTTACAGAATGAGTAAACCAATTTATATTTTTCTGGGAAGAGGTGTGTGCACCGATGTGGATGGTGATGCTAATAAACAGTACATACTAGAAATCTCTGCGAGAGCAGGAAACCGGAATCCTTCCAAAGCAGGGGTGATGCATGTAGAGAAACAGCGCCCCAGATTGTCACAGGCCGGCCGGCTATATACACAGCTAGGCATTGCTCCAGAACCCATGTGCTTTCAAATCAATTCGCAAATCCTTTGGATTATCAAGAATTTTATTTGCCTTTAGAGTGGACCAGCCTTATACACCATAAACATTTCCTTCAGGCATTAAGCTCTGGGCTCTGACTCTCATTTACTTAGCATGAATTTTGCTGAAAGCTCACCTTCCATCTGCTTTGGCTGAGTCTGTGTGCAACCTCCAGTTGCTTAAAGCTGAACATGTCTTTTCATAGATCACCTACCCTCCAATTCCTCTTCAGGTTTAAATATAGATGCTCCAATGCTGTGGGCAGAAAAATGACTCCCCAGAGATATCCACATACTAATCCCTGAAACCTGTGAATATGTTACCTTACATATTGAAAGGGATTTTGTTGCCTATATGATTAAATAAAAGACCTTGAGATGGGAAGATTATCCTGGTAAGTTGGGCCCAATGTAATCACAAGGGTCCCTAAAAGGTGGAAGAGAAAGGCAGAAGTGACAGAGAAGGAGAGGTGACAATGGCAGCAGACATCAAGCATCACTTCCTGGGGAGCCTACTGTGTCTTCCTTCAGAGCCAGATCTCTTCAAGACAGCCTTTCTTTTGCACCGTATAGTCCCCTTCATAGCAAATCCTCCCCGCCACAACTGAAGACGAGATTGTGTGATTATTTGACTGTCACACATAAAGGCAAAGGCTATGCCAGGTTTTGCTTCCTTTTGAAGTCCTAGCCCACAGCAGGCACTCCACAAATATTTGTTGAATAAATGAACCAATGACAGGGCAAACGGGATCTACACCTCCCACGGTTCTGAGTGTTCTTTAGTGTGGGGGGAAACACAGCAGTCCATGCGGTACCCCCACTGACTGGCTCGTTGCTTTTTGTTATCCTATCTTGCTCTGACCAGAATATTTATCTTTACATATGGTCTCAATACATTTCTGCTGAGAGAACACTCATATCTGTAACTCCAATCAATGGCTCAAGGAGTTAAGAGGGATGGAAATTTTTTTTTTCTAAAATGTTACAATTTGTATTCAGATTATTCTGGTTTTCACTCTAGACCCGATTGTCCTGCCAGTTGTACAATGATCTCTGTTGTTAGGGTGGCGATCTCCTGTTGCTTGTCTCGCCCCTGAATGTGAAAGACCATCTACTTATTCCAAGACCAAGGTCTCAAGGCCAGTTGCACAATACCCCAGGGGGATCCCATTTTCAAATCATCAGAACAAACTTTATTGAAATTCACTTCCGCTTCAGTGCACTCCTGCATCTATTTTTTAAAGGAAGTTGCGATTGAGATTACAAAAAAATAAACAACAGTTATACATAGTGAAAAGGGAGATATATGCGACTCAGTTGCTGCACACCAACTATGTGCAAAACTCTGAAATAATGTCCTTTTTTCAGCACTCTTCTATTCCTTAACAATTAGTTGCTTATGTCTACAGAGCACAGTTAGAACCTTTGCACATTTGACCTTCCACTCTCCAGGGAGAGAGACAAGATGTTACCCATCTCTTCTAGTACTGAAGTCATAAGGTAATTGCTCACTCTGTTTACCTGGGTGTTTCATCTTTGTTTTCCAGGTGCCTCTTATGCTGTCTAACACATAGTACCCTGGGTATGTACGTTTTGAAGGAATTACTGAATGCCCGGCTTTTTTGTAATAGGAGTAGATTTAATTGACACACTCAACATTACCTGGTTAGTAAGCTAAGGGTCTTGTATTTGCAACTGGCCACCTGGTTCCAAGTTCAGTGCCCTTTCCTCTCTACCATCTAGGAGAGGACTCCTGGAGACAAAAGGACAGTGGGAACTCAGGGTCACACACTGCTTTATCCTTGAAGATTCCCATATAAATGGTGGGCGCATGGCAGGGCATTTAAATCTCTTCAGGCAAAGAGAAGTAAGCACAGAAGCTAGAAAGTATTTGCTCTGTCAACTCCAGGAAGAATGCATTGTAGATAGATGATGGACACAAACAGAGGAACATTGATGCTTGAAATATTCTGCCCACCCCAACTGTAGCTCCACAAACCAGAGGGAACCCCATAAACTGGGCACACTCCTGACATGGTCCTTAGTCCAACACAGGACATTTATAGGCCTCAGGATGTTTAAAGAAGCAAAAGACCTGGAGGCTATGTATTTCTGGCCCATTAAAGAAAGTTTATTTAAAGATATTTAACATTTCTTCATTAAAGGCAAACAGGCAGGCTATTAGCTCTATAAACTTGCCAAGGAGAGAACATTATTGGCATTCCAAATGGAGGAGTTATTGCCTTGTGCAAGAACCAAGTCTTGCCTATTCCACTTTACAGGTGCCCAGGAATGAAATATTTCTCTTATAAGATCTTATTGTAAATGGATGAGCTTTTGAAAATGAAAACTGTAGCTGGAATTTTCTTGCAGCTTCCTTACTATATCAGTTAGGGAGGAGGTTTGTGATAAATTCTCAAGGCAGGCTTGCCCAAGGCATACCTATAATATAGGTGGGGCTTTGTAATGCCCCTCCAATGATATGACGTGAGATGTCAGCTGGGCCCCCCACCACCGGTCCTTCAGAGATAAGCCTACCTCTGAGATCTGCAGGGGTCAGAGTACCACCAAAGGAAGCTCCTGGTTCAACCCCTTTTTTTCCCCACCCCAGGCTCCATCCAACACCAGGAGGGGCTTACAGGTATCAATGCAGACATCCTAGGGTCCAACACCCAACTTTCATCCACATCCATGCAAACAAATTTCATTTGGCCCAGAGTGTACACACTGGTGGAGTGACCCAATCTCCAGAAGGACCCAGTAGTCAAGAGGCCTGTGCAGAGATAGGAAGACAGCTTGATACCAATGGGCAGGGGATTTCAGGGTCCCATGGGTTCCAGACGTGCGTATCCCTGACTATGAAAACTCCTTACTCCAAAGGGAGGTACAAAGGTATAGGGGAACCAGAAAGGGACTCTTGTAAATACAGGACCCAGAAGAGAGGCCCTGGTTGCCTCAGTCTGGGGTAATGCTCATCAGATTTAGGTAAACTTCATTCAAACTCCCCCAGAGCCCAAACCGTCCCGTATAACATCTGTTGTTTTCTTGGGGTTTGTATATTCCAGGGCCCTGCTGTGGCTCATCTCCAGCTGAGAACTACTTCTTTATTTTATTTTATTATTATTATTATTAGTTACAGGTGTACAAAACAATGCAATAGTTGTTTTTTTTCACCCCTTACAAAGTGACTCCCCCCTGCCTTGCCCCTCCACCCCCGATATCATACATATCTACTACAATTCCATTGACTCCATCCCTACACTATATTCCACATCCCATGACTATATATGTGTTAAATTATAGTTGACATATAATATTGTTCAGTGGCAGCTGCAGATGTACAGTGCAGTAGTAAGGCCACTACACCGTCCATGAAGTGGTCTCCCTAAAAGGACATGCATCTGTCTGTTCCCCTAAAAAAAAAAATTTACAACCTTACTGATTATACTCCCTAAACTGTCTCTCTTCTGTCTCTGTAGTAGTATTGTTATCAGTTTATGTTGCCTCGTCCCTTCCCCTTCTCCCATCCTCATCCCATTTAACCCTCATCAGTTTTTTCTTTGTGTCTCTAAGACTATTTCTGTTTACATTGCTCATTTATTCAGTTCTTTAGATTCCACATATAAGTGAGATCATATGGTATTTATCTTTCTCTGACTGACTTATTTCACTTAACATAATGTTCTCTAGATCCATCCATATCGTTGCAAATGGTATGATTTCTTTCTTCTTTATAGCTGCGTAATATTCCATTGTGTAAATGTACCACAGTTTCTTAATCCAGTCGTCTACCAATGGGCATTTCGATTGTTTCCAAGTCTTGGCTATTGTAAATAGCGCTTCAATGAACATAGGGGTGCATATATTTTTTTGAATTAGTGTCTTGGGTTTTTCAGGATAAATGCCTAGGAGTGGAATTGCTGGGTCAAAAGGTAGTTCCATTTCCAGTTTTTTGAGATACCTCCATGCTGACTTCCATAGAGGCTGCACCAATCGGGATTATATCAAACTTAAAAGTTTTTTCACAACAAAGGAAACCATCAATAAAACAAAAAGGAAGCCTACTGAATGGGAGAATGTATTTGTCAACGATATATCTGATAAGGGGTTAATATCCAAAATTTATAAAACACTCATGCAACTCAACACCAAAAAAACAAACAACCCAATTAAAAAATGGGCAGAGGAAAGGAAGAGACCTTTCTCTAAAGAGGACATACAGATGGCCAACAGGCATATGAAAAAATGTTTAACCTCACTGATCATTAGGGAAATGCAAATAAAAACCACCATGAGATACCACCTCACTCCAGTCAGAATGGCTATCATCAATAAATCAACAAATAACAAATGCTGGCGGGGCTGTCGGGGAAAGGGAACCCTGCTGCACTGTTGGTGAGTACTACTTCTGATTCCCTGCACCACAACACAAACTTGAATGCCATCCCTTGACACATTTGTAGGTAAAAAATATATTCTTATACCAAACATCTTATATTTAGTAAACTTCTGAAGACTTGGGTATTGAGCAGCTCCCATTGTTATCTCTGCTTCCTCCTCCCTTCAAGGACTCAAACAAGTGCTATTCCTCTTATCATAGAAAGAGTGGAGACTGTGTGTATATATGTAAGATTGCCATACATGTGTGTCCATACACAAACACATATGTAATTGAAGTTCAGCAGAAGGGAAACAGAGACATGGGGTTCAGCTGGGGCACGTCGATGGCAGAGCAATCGACTGAATGTCTATAGGGCACAGAGAGTCTTCTGGGCTGCTGACCCCCTGTCCAAGTCCTGTTATTATTTCCCTGGGACTCCACGAGGCCTGTTTGTGATGAGTATCTATCCCATCACCTAATTGCTACCTTTATTTGGGCTGACTTGTATTTCTCGAAAGAAAAAATACTGAAGTTAGTTTTTCACTAGTTTTCAAACAGGGAATTTGAGATTTAGAGACATGGTGGCTTGCCTAGGCAAGCATCTACTAAGTGTTGGGCCACAACTGAAACTTAGCACACAGGTCTACAATTTCTGGGCTCTTTCCCATGTTCTCACTTAAAGCCCCAAGTTCATTAGTTACTGTGGTTGATTATACTATAATTTAGCAAATATCCACTGCTCCTCTTACCCACACCATGGAGAAGTGTATCTCCCTGCTCCTGCCTTTCATCCCCAGAAGAGCTTACGTCCATTAGCCACTGCTCCAAGAACTGGGAGAAACACATGGCGTAGACAGACTCAATATACAGCTGGCACCAAGCCCAGCTAAAGTCCAGTTTAGATCAGCAGAACCCCAGACGACTTGAATAAGAAATAAATGCTTGCTTCTGTATACCACTGAGTCTTAGGGTGGTTTGTCATACAGAATTTTTATATATGTAGCTCCTATTACAGATACATAATCTGTCTTTTAAGATACCACAAGCAAGAGTTTTACCAAATGTTTCTCCACTGAATAACATGCGTCACCAAGAAGTTTCCTTGATGCTTAACTTAATCTGAAAGCCAATGTCACACAACTGTAGGTTTTTCATTGCACTTCTGGTACCAATCTTTTCATTAATCAGCTTTACTCATTTATGCTGCAGCAATAAACTACCCCCAAATCTTGCTGGCTTATGTCAACAAAGCTTGATTCTCCCTGACCTCATGCGGGCTGCAGTGGGCTCCACGGATGGTCTTCATTCTGAGATCCAGGATGAAGGAGAAGCCCTTCCCTGGGACACACTATTCTTGCAAATGAAGGAAAGGGGCAAGGACCTGGTGATTCCTTTTAAGGTTTCTGCTCAAACATAGCCTACAACATTTCTGTTCACATTCCATTGGGCAAATGTGAGTCAGATGGCCAAAGTTGATCTCTAGGGTGGGTATGCGTAATCCTCTCAAATACGTTTGAGTGTAACTAACTGGGACCACAATACCCCCCAAATAACCTCTTCATCCTTCCAGAAGCAGTTCATGTTATCTCCTTAGTATCACTCTGTGGGGACATCCCTCTGTCCTTTCTGTTCTATGGCATATATTAAAACATTGAGACATGCAAATAAATACTTTGAGGACAATGTACTGTCCCTCCACTTCTACTTAGTGAGCCCTTTGAGGGCAGGGGATTACCCCTTATTTTATACTATTTTCCCAGTAAATAGCACAGTCCCTTGAATCTAGTATATAGTTCCATTAATGCTTGTTCTTCAAAAGTTGTGTAATAATGCATGGAAGCAAGCAGGAGATCCAAGAGATGTCTGGAAAAAGTTGTATTAGGAGAGAAGAAGTCTAGGTACTGAGTTTTGTACTTTTTAAGTTAATATCTATATCTACATATATCTACATATCTATATAACATGCATATCTATAGATAGATAGATAGATAGATAGATAGATAGATAGATAGATAGATATACAAAGAGAAACACATGTAGACAACTGAATTTATAAGCCTAAAGATTGAGAGACATGTCTAGGGTGGAATATAAATTTGGCAGTCATCAGCACATAGATGATGTTTAAAGCTCTGAGACTTGATGATATAATCTAAGGAGACAACAGAGAATGAGAAGATATTCATGATGTGTTTCCCATTTCTTAATTCCATTCCTAACCTGCATGGAGTCAGAAACTCAATTCTTTCCTTGGACAGGCCCATTGGTAACACTTTCATGGGTCTACTCAGAAGTCAGTCTTGAGTAAGCATAGGTTTCTCTTTGCAATAGGAGTACATACTCAATCTCAAAACTCTGATTTTATCCTTTTTGTACCTTGAGGCTTTTCTCAGCCCTGGGGCTGGGCTGTATTCTTAGAAAGACCTTCCAAGTGCATTCCCTTCAGCTCCGGACTCCTGACGCATGCGTCGTCCCTATCATATGTCTGTCACTCCTGTCCCTCCTCCTCCCTCATTTATCATGTTGGTAGAATGGCCAACTTGGATTGAATGGGTAATAGGGGCCAGGTATGATGATATACACTGTGCGTATGCTATTTTATCCCATCCCCACAACAATCAGAGAGTTCGACACTGACCCAATGTATCAATGTCACATCTGAAGTTCAGAAAGGTTAGGTAACATGCCTAAACTCACAGCTAGTAAGAAGCAAGACTTTTGAATGGTATCTGTCAGTGAAGAGTCCATGCTCTATGCAGGCCACTGAGCTGCCTCAGACACAAGGAACCTTAAAGGGATGGGCCTTCTGGACATACTTTGCAGATAAAGAAACACACACATGATACATGACAATAGATGATAGATAGATAGATAGATAGATAGATAGATAGATAGATAGATAGACATAGAATACAGAGTATTTGGAATTTTTAAAAACCTCAGTACATAGCTTCTTATCTTCTTAAATAGGAGATGATGAACAGCATAATTTAATCATTTCTTCACACATTTATTTTATGTGCACTCTGCCCAATAGTGTCACAAGCAGTGTTTGAAATTAATTCTTATCCTCCAAAACTCATAAGAGTTTGTTATGAAGTTGAAGAGGGACAAGAAAGTTCCATGTATTCATGTGCATGTATATGTGAAACAAGGAAAGATCGTATTAAGAGGAACAAGGCAATTCCTTTTCAATGTTCAAGGCTTTCTAATTTGCAACACATGCTCCCATGCATTATTTCACTTGATCCCCACAATAATTATCACTATTTCGCTGGTGAAAGACCGAGGTTTTGAACATTTTAATACTTGGTTGAAGATGACACAACTAGTGCATGCTAAAGCTGGGAAACATCCTGGTTCTAATCCAGTGTTCTCTCAAGCAGCGTGATGCTGACTCAGCACCAGTACACAAGCGTCTGCAATTCTTTCAGACTCCCGGGGAAGGAGATGCCACGCCCTCCTCTGTCACTGAGGACCCCAGCTCCTGAGCAGAAATTGAGTCCTGGTGTTCATTTTTGCTAAGCTGGGCTGTTGGGTTTGGCTGGAGGATGCCTCAGGGAGGGGGAGCAGGCCAGAGAATGTGTCTGCTTTGCAGTCCTTGCCAGCCCTAGAGAGCTAGCATTTTCCAAAAGAATGCTGGGTTCTCAGAAACACTTGATAATGAGGTTGCTCATTTTTAAAATGCTGTAACCAGATATTCTAGGAAAACAGACCTGGTTCCAGGAGTGCAGCCGTGGTGTTTGGGTTTAAGGCTTGAGGTGGTTATTAAGATGAGCTTTCAGCTGGCCTGCCGAACTGCCACGGGACTGAGACGAGCCAACACAATGAAGCCATTGTAGTGTTGGAGAAATCTCAGGACTCCTCGGAGCTTAAACCCAGCACTTACTAAAGTGGTCTTTCCCCTCCTGGGAACTTGGTAAGAATGAAGTGCGAGCACGCGTGTGCATGCGTGAGTGTGTGAGCACATGTGTGTGCGTGCACGTGTATGCATGCCTGCGTTTGGAATCCGAGGAAACCAGAGGCATTACGTGGAATCCTCTCCAGCCTCAGTCAGACTTGGAGAACAATGAGAATGCATTTGGACTGAAGAAGAACATCTGAGGCCAACAGAAACAGGTTGGCACAGAGCACTTTTCCAGCCTTGGTAAGGATGCAATTTTCCAGGAGGCAGATTTTCGCTTCCCGTGTCTCCCCTGGGCAGGGTAGGGGGCTCAGCAGAATAATAAGTGAAGGCGCACACCACAGACAAGCCCCTGGCTCTGCCTAGAGAGCCCCAGTTCAGAGACTAGTGAGTCACCCCGTAGGGTCATCTGAGCCCCACTCCTGCCTCCTGGCCCACATTCTTTTCATCATACCTCACACACCCTGTATCTATTTTCTTAATATTGAATGAGAAAGGAAATGAATGTTTACTGCATTTAATTACGTGCCAGGTGCTTCACTTAATTTATGATGGGAACAACACAGTATGACATAGCTAACATTTATGGCAAGCCTACTAGTTGCAGGCATGTGCCTCAGTGTTGGATATATGTTAACTTACATTTAATTCTCACATAGCCCCAAGCGGTAGACTGTGGTAAGTATCCTCATTTCACAGATGAGGAGACAAAGGCACAGAGAAAGACACCTGGCTAGTAAATGGAAGAGCTGGGGTTCCACCCTGGTCATCTCTAGAGGCCTCCACTTAGCCCCAAGCTAACCCTCCAGGCTAGACACAAACCAGATTCTTCACCCCCAGCCTGGACACACGGCTTCTCACTGAGGTTGTACTGGAAAGGGTTTCTTTCTCTCCTTCTTCCATCTAGCATCCCCTCCAAGGGACAGCGTCAAAGATGACCTTCCACTTGAGGGCTTGTCTTAGAGTCCCTGAAGACCATCTCTTAGCATTACATTGCCAAGGATTTTAAAGATCTGTCAATGCTTAAAATTCACCAATCCTAATGAACCAACAGGCGTCTGGTATGACAACATTGCTTAGAGCTCCGAAAAAAGTGTGTGGTATATAAAACTGAGAACAACAAAGGAACAAGACAAATAAAGAAACAAAAACTCATAGACACAGACAATAGTTTAGTGGTTACCAGAGGGTAGGGGGGTGGGGAGTGGTAGATGAGGGTAAAAGGGATCAAATATATGGTGATGGAAGGAGGACTGACTCTGGGTGGTGAACACACAATTTGATATATAGATGATGTATTAAAGAGTTGTACACCTGAAACCTATGTAACTTTATTAACAATTGTCACCACAATAAACTTAAAAGAAATTTAAGATATGTTATACTCAACAGTTCTATTTGACCTGGGTTCTGCTTTCAATTGGTACTTGATATTCTACAGAATCTAACTTAATCAGTCATCTTTTTCAGGCACTATAAAAATGAACCAGTAAAACATGGACC
This sequence comes from Aselliscus stoliczkanus, assembly GCA_033961575.1. Classification (NCBI taxonomy): domain Eukaryota; kingdom Metazoa; phylum Chordata; class Mammalia; order Chiroptera; family Hipposideridae; genus Aselliscus; species Aselliscus stoliczkanus. Next base: position 159,440,066 of record CM066731.1, read on the forward strand.
TAGTTCTTGAGATAATAATGGGCTGGAGTGAAAGAAGAAAAGATCTTTATAAAATGCAAAGCTGATAATGGTAACTTCTATAATAGCTTACAATGTACCTGAGTTTTATTTTTTATTTTTTTAAATCTTTAAGATCTTGTTTCTCCCTCACTATCACGCCAGCCTTACTACCCTCTTCATCATCACCCTGGAGACTCCAGGCACAGACTCTGAGTAGCACACAGCCTCCTGGGTGACCGCACAATTGCACATACTGCTCTCTGAATACACTCTAATGGAACTCCCACCCATCTCCTCTACCTGCTAACTCCAGCTAGTCTTTAAACACTCCATCACCTCCACAATCTCTTCCTTACAGAGCGTCTTAGTCGTCAGGCATCCTTCCTGGAGGCCCCCACCATATCCTGCGCCTACTACCTGGACCACAGCACCCATCACCTCTGACTGTCGTTGCCAGAATCCCCCCATCACTGCGAATTCCTTGAGGCAAAGTCTGTGTTCCTTTTGCTGTGTATCGTTGACCTCTGACACCATTCCAGGTACACAGCAGATGTTCAGAAATATTTAATGAGGACTGACTCAGGTTTGTAAATCCACTGCTTACCTATGGGCTATTTTAGTTTTGAAAAGGGCCAAGGTATATGGACCAGGCATCCCAGGTACAACAAGATGTTTACAGTGATACACAAGGAGGGGCTCCATTAAACTAATCAGGATACGTATCTTAAGCCCACGTTTTGCTTTTATTTTAGTTTCTCCTATTAAACATATTTTTATTGGTTTGATGTTTCAGAGGCCTGTGGTACAATGGTCAGCATCAGGAAGAACAGAGCTGAAGCCAAGGACTTGGAAGCCAAAAATGAAGACTGACTGCGGCTCACACCAAGACAGCACATTGGCTACCCATTGTGAAAGAGACTCTATCACTATTGACAGAGCTAGAGATAGGTCGGTAGACAGAGGTAGTTTATTGTTACAGATAATAATCCAGAGGAAAGCCTTCAACTTAGTTTTAACATTGAAAACAGTGACAATAATTAGCAAACTCATGAACCAGAGCCATGTTTATATAATACCTGACAATTACAATCACGTTCTTGTTTGAATTGAGTTCTCACAGTTTATTACACATTTTATCCCACTCCGGAATGTGGATTTAGGTTTCAAAAGCTCTTGTTAACTTTCGGAGACTCCCCTGGTCTACTTATTATTTTTGTTTCTTTGATTCCCTACTGACTATTCTCTGTTATTTACCCTTTTATGTGTAGGGTTAGTGCATCCATGGGAAAGGAGGACCAAGAGAGACTGAATCCAGATAGAGGAGGAACAGAAGCTTGTCACACCATTCTTCCTGGAAGTAAGAAATTAAAAGTAGAAAGGAATTGTGTGTGTGTGTGTGTGTGTGTGTGTGTGTGTGGTGTGTGTGTGTGCGTGTGCGTGTGCGTGCGTGGTGTGTGTGTGTGTGTGTGTCTGCGTATCACGTGCATGCAAGAGAGAAGAAAAACCAGGATCAAGAAGCCCAGTCCCCCTCCCTCTGCCTCCCTGGCCTTGGAAATTCTGTCTCAAATACAGCTGGCATTCACTTCTTATACACTGAGCCTCGTGACCTTGGCTGGTCCCCAGGTCTAAACTGCATTGATGGCATCCAAATAGCTAATTTGGTGTTGGAGAGGATGGGGGAAGCAGGTAGGAATTAAGCAATGGGTAGGAATAAAAAAAAATATCCCAAACTGAAAAAGTTAAATTTCCTGCCAGGTGGCTTCCAAATCATCCAGCAGCTTTATTCAAGGCTTTGAAGTCTCGAGCCAACAGTTCCAGATCTGTACTATTTACCCTGCAGTCTCCACAAACAAAAGTGGACTGTGTTCCTTGAAGTCAATCTCACCAGCGTTTCAGGATGACAGATGGAAGAGGCTGGAAAGGGATTATTGGATGACCTGGAACTCCTCAACTCCTCGGTCAGTTTTTGTTATGCTTCAGCCTCTCTCTCTCTCTCTCTCTCTCTCTCTCTCTCTCTCTCTCTCTCTCTCTCTCTCTCCTTTCAATCTTGCTCTATCGATTCCTGCCTCCCCTCCAATCCAATCACTTGTTGTATTATTCATCAGATATGTCAGAACTTAACACTTAAATAGTAATAGGTAACTAAACTCTAAATTCCTTTAGCCCAGTCATTGAACTCTGATACTTATGGTATGGACTAAGCAAATAATAATAATAACAATAACAACAACACCAACAAACAGTGAAGCCAATTCTGTGTCAGGTAGGATCTCTATCTAGCTATAGACTTATCCAGGGCAGATCTTGGAGATGGGAAATGGGTGATGGTTATATAAAATTCATAAACTAAAACATACTTAAGAGAATGACTCTCAGCCCAGCCCAGCCCAGCCTTGATGGATGCTTGCCACTTACCTTTCTCCCTAACTGTCACCCATCTTTTATTGCTCCTTCTAATTCCACCTATGTCTGTCATCACCTTCACAGTCACTCAACAAAAATGTACTGAGAACCTATCATGTGCCAGGCATTGTTCCAGTCTTGAATTAAACAAAGGCCTTGCCCTGTTGGAACTCATGCTGAAGAGTTAGACAACAAACTAATGAATAACTCATAAACAGTATGAAAGATGGTGATCCATGTTATGGATAAAAATAAAGAAGGATGAGCAGGATAGAGACAAGGGAGCAGGGGTATTATCTGATGTGTGGGCAGAGACCTGAAAGGGATGAAGGGACAAAGAAGAGGCTGTGTGGGAAAAGAGCACTCCAGCAGAGGAAACAGTCAGAGCAAAGGCTCATGATGGGAGAAGAAAAGGCAACGAGGCATGGTTGGTAGGACCACATGGGAGAGAGGCAGGACATGAGGAGAGAGAGCAAGCAAGAAGCTAGATCATAGAGGGCTTGGGGCAGGGCTGGTCTTCGGCTTTAACTTTGTGTGACACAGGAGCCACTGGAGAGTTCTGAGTGAATAAGTGACATGATCTGACTCCTGTCAGACTATGAGCTGCAAGGTTGAGAATAAGCTAATTGAGGAGAAAAAGTCAAGCAATGAGACAAGAGTCTTTTTTCACCCATCACGGAAAGAGATAATGGTGGCTTCACCAGGGTAATGATGGTAGAGGTTGAATTCTCGATGCATTTTGAAGGTAGAGCCAATTGATATAATGCTGACGGAGTGGATGTGAAGAATAAGAGAAAATGAGATGTCAGGGATAGCTCCTCAGTTTTTGGCTTGGACAGCTGGAAAGAGAGACTCATTCCTCCTCTGTGCTCTCATATACTTTTATTAATAGCAATATTATAAAACTCTAATAACAATTGTACATGTGTACGTCTCTCCCACTTGATTCACTGTCTCTTAACTTTCAGGTCTTCTTACGCTGAAACTCTAATGAAAGCGAAGGACTCTTGCCAATGAGGCGAAACACACTCAAATTCATACAAACATTTACATTCAATTTAAAAAGTTTTATTTTTCTCAATAAGCTCATCCATGGGTCCCCTAGTGATTCAAGTTTTCCAGATTGAAACACCCAGGTATTAGATTTATTTATTCTTTTAATAAATTATTATTGAGCACCTGGGGCTCTAAAGATATTGAGGATATGATGGTGACCAAATATAGATAATATCCCTTCTCATGAAGATCACAGTCTTATGTGAAAATAGATGAGATACTAGTAAGCAAATATACAAGTAAATAATTATAACTTGTGAAAGGAGCTATAGGGCAAAAACAAAGCAAGATGACATAATCTACTATAGCAAGGTATAGTAAAACAGGGCTTAATCAGGAAACAGAAGCGATCCAGGTGTTATAAACAGGGGATTTAATACAAGGAGTTGGTTGTACACATGATAAGAGGAAGAGGGCAATCATAGATCAGCAAGATAGGAAGTCCACTGCTACCCCCAAGGTTGGAGGGACAATGGGAAGAGGTGGTTCTGCCAGAGCCGAGAAGCTGGGACTATCTGGAAGCCAGAACCCCAGAAGGTGTGCTGCTCCGTGAGTATCGGGACTAGAAGAAAGGGCCTATCTCCGGGAGATGCCGAAATAGGGAGCAAAGTACCCTTCTCCTGCCTTCCAGTATTCTACTAACACCTCCCATTGGCCAAATCTGGCCAGAGCCAGTTTCCCATGATTCAGAGTGTATGGAAGTAGAGAGGAGCAGGGATGGATTGGATCAGAGAGCAATCAGGAGAGTAACCGACACACGATACCTACTTAGAAAGAGTGGCCAAGTAGGGCCACTTTGAGAGGCCAAAACTTAAGTTGAAACAAGGTATATCAGAAGATGGCCATCAAGGGAGAGACAGCCGGAGAGCACTCCTGGCAAAAGGAATTGCACTAGAATGTTCCTGCGATGTGAAAGAGCTCTGCCTCTTTGGGGGGTAGGGGAAGTAGGGCCTCACCTAAGGCCATTCTGGCTGTTCACAATGATCAAATTCTTTAGAAAAATCAGAGTAGGAGGTTAGCCACATGACTTCTTTTCTGCAGCCATGTGCCAATTGGCATACTGCAATAGAAGCAGGTCTCAGCCCAAATTCCCCCAGATGCCCAAACATTTATTAGTGAGCACACAGAAAGATGGCCACACAACCTGCTGTGTCCCTCTGAGCACCCCACAGGTACCTTGTCTGAAATGTGAACCCTGAAGTACAGGCAATGACATTCGGCCAGCAAGATTTGCTGTCAGGGTCTTCCCCTAGTGGAGGCACACAAATGGAGGCCAATGGAATTCTAGACCAAGGAGGTCACTCAGAAAGTGCTGGGCTGCTGGGCCTGCCAGTGTCTCATGCTTTATTTATGCAAAGGCAGAGGTGCTAAACAACCTTCCAGCCAATGATGTACTTTGAACAGCACTGATTTCATCAATGAAAAATTATTTGTCACATTGCTCATACTAATTGCTACGCCTTGTAATGCAGATTTAGAGGTTGATATTTAAAGCACTTGTTGAGGCCATTTCCGGAGCATGGATTCTTTATTAGCATGATTTCAATATTACCTAACTGCCCCCTAGAGTGTATATGGAAGCTCACCTGCATGTTCAGTTACCATGTACATCACACTGATACAGTTAAGTACAGACAACACAACAGAGGGAAGAAAAGACTCCTAGTGCAGCAAAACTTTTGCTAGCAAAGAGAAGCATGGATTGAGATGAGGCTGCAGAGGCGGGAAGGGGCTGAATCTCACAGGCCATCTTAAACAGCTTGCATTTAATTCAAACTGCATTGAAGAGCTTTAAGTAGGAGATAACATAATCTGATTCAGATTTGTAAGAGCTCATGCTGGCTGCTTTGTCAAGAATGAATTCTAGAGGAGGCAGAGTGAAACCAGAACATTCGAAGAGTTTAGATAGAGGTAATGGCATCCACCCAACTTGATGGCAGTGCACATGGAGAGAATGGAGAGAAGTGAGCCGTGTTTTAGACATAGAAACACAGGGATGAGAGTCTGGAATGATGGTAAGGAAAAGTTTGGAATTAAGGATAACTTTTTGGTTTTAATTAATGTACCTGATTATAGAATAGTATATTATACTAAGATGGAAGAGACTAAAAGGAAAAGATTTGGTGATGAAGTGGAAAAAAATGGAGATAAAACAGGGTTCTACTTTATATTTAAAAGCAAGGAAACAAGCTTGTCTTATTTATCTATGTCCACCAGCATGGCCTTGGTGGGTGCTGAGTACATGCCTGAGGAATTGAAAAGAAGAGATATGCTATTATTTTTGTCACTTATCTCAGTATTCAACCTCTCTCCATCTTTCAATTCCAGATGGTGACCCAAATCATCCAAGACAAGATAAACCAATAACATAACACTTTTCAGACAGAAATGAAGGTTCTTTAAGTCATGGGAACTTGGGTTTGAGTTGGCAGAGTGATACCAATAAGGAATTAAAAACCAAATGAGCTCAAGCAACCAAGTTTGGAGTCTGGATAAAAAGATACTTCCTATGAATTCCCATGTCTCTAAGATGGCCTTCCATTCCACCTGAGGGTTCGTTAATGTACCCACTCTTTGCAACTCTGATAGGTACTATCATTGCAAATGTTCCTATCCCTGTGGGTGGATATGCCTAAGGTTTCCTTACCTGTAAAATAAGGGAGTTACACTGTAGGATCCCAAAGACTTGAAAGGCTCCTTTCAGAGCCGCTTCATCTTCTACAATTATTTGCACATGCCTTTCAGAGAACCAGCAACACAGCAGCACAGGCTATGGAGACCTGTCCGGCATGGCTTCATAAAATAGATGGAAAGCACCAGGCCTCACTGTAAATACAACAGGAGTTGGGGAAAGGCAGAAAGAGATCTGTATTTATGTATCATTTCTACAGAGGGAGCATACTCTTCTTGCTATCATTCAGTAAAATAGTATTTTTTTTCCTGTATTTCTGTATATTTCAAAAAGGAAAGAAAGAATAGCATTCTATGGTTTACTTAATTTTGGAAGCATAGTTTAAGAGTTTTCAAGAAAGAAAAATGTACTGAAAGCTTCAAAAGTAAATTAAAGCAAAAAAAAATCCATGCCATTTTTTGTAACTTAACAGCAGACTTCCCAGCTCTGTTCATGCATTAAATTGTATAGAGCACCTTTTGCCTGGGAAGGGAACTAGATACAGTCCACTATCAGAATGAAAATCTTCCTATGAGCAGATCATGCAGAATCATGAGGTCCAGAACACTTAACAAAATATGTTATTATATTCTTTCATTACATCTTGAATCTATCCATAATTAAAATTGAGTCCAATTTGTCCTTGAGCCTCCTGGTAGCCTATGCAAACAAAAAAGAAAATCAGCTACAAAATGTCATTATGACAAAAAAGGAAGCAGACCATTTTGGAAAAACAATAAAATATTTGATTTAAAAAGTGAGGCTGTGGGGAGCAGTGAACAACCCAGTAACCATCAGCAACTTTCTCACTCTGTCTCTGCTAGCTGTGACTCTCCATACAGCTGTATTCTTCACTGAAAGTCAAGGGCATCATTTTAAAACACAATTCCTTGAAGGGCTGGGCAAAACAGACCTTGGGCGATGCCACTGGATCCAAGGAGAAAAGCAAGAGAACTAGAATGCCCTGTGATAGAGAGCCAATGAGCCTCTGGTGACTTGAAATGTGACTGGTCTGAACAGAGATGGGCTGTGAGCTTAAAATATGCACCAGGTTCTGAAGCCTTTATACAACAAAAAAGGGAACATGTCTCGCTAACATTTTTATATTAATTATGTGACATGATATTTTGGATGTAGTAGGTTAAACAAAATGCAGTATTAAAATTAGTGTCACCTGATTATTTTGCTTTAAAAATATATACATATGGCTATGGAAAATGTGAAATCATATATGTGGCTCACATTTGTGTCTTGTGTTATGTTACCATTTCTTAGTGCCCTGCTAGAGGGGTGATCTTGCCACTTCAAGTTGGGTATGTTACTTTCTATCCCTGTCCATCCTTTGCTCATCCATAAAATCTGCCCGTGAGTCTCCTTCCCCAAGGTCTGGGGCTGTTTTCTCTGCCTTGAGGAAGCGCAGTACCCTGTGATTTCAGTGTCTCAAGACAGATCACTCTGGCCCCTGTGGAATAGCCAGCGTGATGACAGAGAGGGCCTGTTTATAGAAGAGAGGGGTCGAACACTACTCAAGGACTTTGTTTAAAATTCTTCTTGTAACCACACAGCTCTCTGTTTGGGTTTGCTGCTCTTATTAAAATAAATATCTGGAGAGTCTTCAGGGATCATTCCAGATATGTGTGACCAGGGTTTTTAAGATAATGAACCACGCTTTTGTGTCAAACTCAGTGGTTTCCCAAGCTGGCTCTCACGAGGCACCTGAGGATGGTCCAGAAGCATTGGTTTGGGATACAATGAAGCTCTTGCCAACAAAGCCTAGAAAAGGGGACCCCAATAATCAGCACTGGCAGAAATTTTTTTATGGACAGTGTTTAGATCAGTAAGAACGCGCAGACAAGGACCAAGATGTTGTGATCTGAAAGGACAGAATTGAAGGGAGCAAGAACACCTCGTGAATGTGAACTTTGCTCAAGACAGCCTCACAGTTTGAGTGAACGTGTGCCAATTATCTATGACTAGCACAGACACATAACTGTGCTCTGTTTTAATGAAATGATTTGAAATGCTGACAATGCAGGAGTATTTGGACATCTAAATTTGACTCTCAGCTAACTGAAGTCACTTTCAATTCCAACATTCTTAAAGGGAAACCAGGAGATGAGGGGGAAGAGGAAAAAAATATTTGGGAGAAAAAAGGACCCTTCTTTTTTTCATGAATGGACTTTAATTTTTAGAGTAGCTATAATGCATTGAAAAATTAAACAGAAATTACAGGGAGTTCCCATATATTCCCTCCCTCATACTTGGAGTTTCCTGTTTCTAACATATTTGCATTAGTGTGGAACACTGGACAATATTAACACATTATTAACTAAAGTCCATAGTTTACATTAGAATTCGCTCCTTATTGTACAGTTCTAGGGCTTTGATAAATACATAGTGTCATGTATCTACCAATACAATAGGCTACAGAATAGTTTCACTCTCCTAAAAATTCCCTATGCTCCACCAATTCGTTCCTCTCCTCTCACCCTCCCCACAAACCACTGATCTTTTCACTGTCTCTATAGCTTTGCCTTTTCCAGAATGTCATATCGTTGGAATCATACAGTTTGTAGCCTCTTTGGACTGGGTTCTTTCACTTGACAATATGCATTTAAGACTCCTCCAGGAGGACTCTTTAAAAACATCAAGAAAATACTGCCTTTCAAGAGATGAGGAGAATGAGAACAAATAAAGGCAAATTTCAGGCTGAGCTATTGTTTTTGGCTCATGGTAGCTGAAAGACATAAAGAAGAAACTCACTCCGGAGGAGAAGGTGCCCCAGGATAAAAGGAGTACTGCTGGCATGAGGTGAGGGGCATGGGCGCAAAGAAACACTGTGCACACCGTGGGAGGATAGGGCTAGGGCAGGGGACCCGAGTTTGCAAAGACTCACTTAATGATGCCTGAACTCTAAAATGAAGTGAAGTTTGGTCCATTTCCTCCCTCGTAGAGAATACAACCCAATTTTCCAACAGGATGGTAGGTATGATTTCTCCTGGGGGCAGGAATACGATACAATGCCATTTAGATTTATTATTCCATTATGCTGTTTTTTTTTCTTGTCTAGTTTAATTCCATTTCCAATCATTGATTCAAAAGTATAACGAGACCCTATAATGGGTCAAACTGATTCTTTTTTTGAACAGTTTTTTTCTCCCACTGCCATTTTTTTTCCTCCTTAAACTATATATTCTAGCTCATTAAAGGATCCCCACTGTAACACAGGGGGATCTGTCTTTTTAAAAAGACAGAAACATGAAACAGTGGCACTTTCTGGAGCAAAATTTCATTCGGGATTTTTCATGTCAAACAATTTTGATCAGGCCAATGTCAATAGCAGGAGTGGTGCCGGAGGCCTTCGGGCTGAGGATTCCTGCAGCCTGGGAGTAGGGAGAGCTGTGGGCTCTAGTACTAGATATCTGTCCTACCACCAAACAACTGTCTGTCCTGGAAGATGGCAGTCCTCAGAAGAGGGTCCTCAAGTGAACAATGACATCTCAATTATTGTTCTGAATTTCCAGGGGTACCCAGTGTGAGGTAAATGAAGGACCCAGGAATCGCACGTGCTTGGTACCACTGCTCATGTCCCAGCCTCTACTGCAGCCTCTGATGGTGGCTGTAGGGGAATGCTCACACCCTGAGTGATTTTTGCCTACGTGAGCCAGGGATACACACGCAGATCTTGGAACAACATGCTAAGGCAGCCACGAACAGGAGGGGCAACATGATTCTTTATGCTTCAACTCTTTGGAGTTCGTGTCAGACTTGAAGGAAGAGGCAGATCATCATACTAAACATCACCAGAGAAATAAAATACCCTGGCAGTATGCAAAAATAGAATTTATTAGAACTCACCTCAGGAAGAGTACTGTAAGAGTTTAGAAGGTATACTAAGGCACCCAGGGGCAAAGACGTGAGACCTTGCTTCCTCCAAGAGTTAGGCTTAAACAATCCTATATATTTGCTAAGTAAGGAAGATGCGTCCATTTAACTGCTAGTTTGTTGAGTTCAAGTTTGGGGCCAGAGTGGAATTACTAAAGACAATAGAAAAGGGACTGAGTGTCTCTACCCGGGGTCTCTCTTCACCAACTCTACCCTCCCCATAGCACTGTCTTCTCTTTAAGTTAAGTACACGAAGTTATTTGAAGGAGTGCCAAATTATCAGCTCACTAAGAGTACCCAATCATTCATTTTCCTGAGATCCCTTAATGTCTCTCTGGCCCTGAGTGAAGCCAAGGGCCCACATAAAGATGCATCTCCCTGAAAGGTGATGTCACCCAGTGCATATAGCAGGAACCTGAAGTCAACAGGCTTGCGTCCTCTTGTTGCCATATTTAGAAGTTTTCTCTTTCTTTCTTCCATACCTGTCCATTGAAACTCTACCTATTTTTAAGACCCAGCTCAAATGCATCTCCTCAGGCAAGGCTTATCTGGAGATTAATCCTTCTTTGTATGCTTATAATTCCTTGTACATAAAAACAAAGAAAATATTACAAGACTCTAGAACAAGGTACAATGCTATATCTCTTACTAGAATATAAGCTCATGGACATCAGCAATATCTTCCTTTCTATCGTTATGTAGGTCTCATTCTGGGTACCGTGGGTCACACAGAAAAGGTACTAAATAAATGGTTTCTGTACTGTCGTTGCTGTAGATTCAGGGGTGACCAAGATTGCTGTCCATTCTCCAAGCTCAATTTTTAAGAGCAAAACCATGGTCTACTCCTCTATGATCCACATCAGGCTCTCTGAAGCCAATTGTGATGAGGAGTTGCTGGGAGCCTTGGGACAGAGGATGCCTACTCCTGGACCATGGAGTGGATAGCTGGCTAGCACTCATCTTTTTCCTCCTGGTTCTAGCACACTAGTTTTCCTTTGGGGATGCTCCTACCCACTCTTCATCCAAGTGGCTTATACTCGCATATGGCTGAATTTACACCTGTTATAGATATCGGCACATGACCCAGCCCTAGCCTGTGTTTCATCCCCTTGGACAGAGTGTTTACCTCCAAGATGGTCCCAAGACCCAAACCAAATCAATGAGATTCAATCCCAGGATTTTTGTTAAAACTTTTGGGGAAAGGGAGCTCTTCTTCCATGATTCCTAAGTTCTGAGGTGTGCATCTAGGTCTGCCAACAATAATTCTGTTGCCTCATGGCTAGTGCTTGCCTGAGACTAATTCCAACACTAGAAGGAGGAGAAAAATGACATAGGGTGCCAATAAAGTTGGACAGATAAAGTATAGGAAGCAATATGGGACATATTTACACTAAAAAAAAAAATCATTGGCTGTTTCTCTGAAATTTGAGTTTAACTGGGTGTCCTATATTCGTGTTTGCTAAATATGTAAACTGAGTAGCAGGAAACGGATTTTGGTAATCGCTTCTGAATCTCTGCATTCATCTGTACCCTGTACTTCTCAGCTATGTGAAGCACTGCTTCCTGTTTTTACTGAAACTAATGTGAGCTGGGTTTCTATCAACTTGCAACATAAAAGTTCCTCCCTAATGTAAGAGAAGTTCTGCTATCTAAATGGCCAATAGGTATCCTCTTCAAAAAGAAAATATCCTTAGGAAAGAGTCATAGGACGGAGGTTAACAGCAGGACAAGGAATCTATGCCAGCTGTTTGTGGCACAAAAGGTACTCAACTGGATAATACCTTATGCCCAGGGAGAGTAGAAAACAAGCCGGTGATAAGGCCACATGGACTAGGATGGAAATATTGCGGGGCGGGGGAGGGAAGATTATAGATTGTGTGGACTAGGATCAAAAGAGAGTTGCCATCACTAGTGCAACTTGTTCTATGCATTCTTAACTGCCCCCCAAGAATAGCTCATCTCCAAAGGCTAAACCCTTACCTTAACTTCTGGGCTATTTACAGAGAACAAGAGCAGACTTAAATCTCTAACACAAGCTGCAAGTGATGGAAAGAAGCCAAAATGTTCTCGCAGTTGGGGGGGGTGGGGGGAGGGAGGGGAGGAAGAAGAAAGATTCATTTCAAAACAGCCTCTGTCACTTGCCACCCCCACCTTGGGGGAAGGACAAACAGAGGGCAGTCTGGGTGGGAGAGCAAACAGAAAAGTGTCTCTCTGGCACCTGGAAGCAAGCAATCTGATCCGAGGGGCCCCAGAGACAGAGCTTGATGACAAAGCTTTGCGGGGGTTGGGGAGGGCAATGAGTTGTGCAGATTCCAAAGCCTTCCCTGCCCTGCCCTGTCTCCAGGCGCCAGCGTGTCATGTCACTGCAAACAAACAGCTCGGGAAAGCCTGCCAGGAGAAATGACAAGGGTGTTTGTGAGTTTAGGAGGTTTCCACCAATCAGGTTGGATAGAGCTATAGACCATGTCCCTCTTCCTTACTTGGATTTCTGATGCATTAGCCAGGGCCTTAATTAAGCAACTTCTGTGTGCTGGGATGCTGGTCTGATGGCCATTTAAATTCACTTGACAATCATTTTTCTGATTTTCTTGCAAAGACTTGGAAAGCACATCAAAACTAGTATCATCCCTATTTGGGGGAAGAGGAAACTAAAATGTGGGTCCTCTTAGGGTCACACAGGATATCAGTGTAGAGGAAGAAAAAACTCTTGTCATAATTCCCAAGGCAGGATCTTCCCCTCTCCAGAAATCAACATGGAGGCTTACAGGTCAACACCGGGAAAACCCTCTTTGTAACAATTCGATACATATTAACTACAACACAATCACATTGGTATTATTGCTTTCAAAAACTAAAAGTTGCACTGATGGAGATAATACCTAGCCCTACAGACAATAAAGAGGACACTTATGTTGACAGGGTGTTTCATTCAAATTTGGCCAAGTTCAGGAAATGTCACCATTTATTATTGATTTTGGCATCTGCATGGCCTGTATTTGTGTGGTTCTTTGAATTCTCCTTCAAACTATTTGTTACATCTTGCTGGTTCCCTCATTAATTTTTGAGTGACATAAAATCTTTGACATGTGTTCATTTTATAATGTCTAAGAATTGTGGCTTTCCCCTTTAACAATTACTTGGCTAAAGAAAAAGCACAAGACACAGTGCATCACAGTATTCCCAGATCCTCACCATCGGGACAGATGTTCCTCAAGCTTATTAAAAAAAAAAAAATGAAAGCTTTGCTTCTGCATCGTTTAGTTATTTTCTATGCCCTGTTGTGTTATGGTGAGCCCCGATTCCTAGCACTCTCATCCCCTTCCTGCCAACCCAGTTAAGCAGCCATCACCACTCCCTGGCAAAATTCATTTTCTGTAGAAGCTGATGTTCATCCTTACTCCAGTGTAACTGAAATAAGTATTAATGCATGTGCTGTCACACAGAGAGCTTTTCTAGCACATTGCCAGAGAACAAAGTTCTAAGCTTAAGAAAAGAATCTCTAAAGCTTGAGATTTCTAGGAGAAATTTTCAGACCACTTTGTGGCAAAAAAATAAAGCCTTTTCAAAGGCCCTGAAATTAAAATTTGTCACTCTTTCCAAGCCATCCCCCTCCCCATCGGAAAAAAAAAGAATATTTTTTGAATAATAACCCATCAAATAGGAGGAGAGCTGTTTACCTATGGAAAAACTCTTAAATTCTGGAGAATAACCCTGCAGGATAAGGTCCTTGCTGCTAAAAGGGTGTTATCTTAAACAAACTGTCAAACAGCAGACATAGAATACATACACTGAGGACACAAATTGAAAAAAAAAAAAAAACTGGCTACTACGTGATTGACAATGGCCAGTGTACTGGGTGTGAGTGTGGAGAATGGATGAACAGCAGCACTTACTGTCCACTGCCACCCACTCTGGAAGGGAAGATGCTGGGCTTTCAGAAGACCATGTTGACTTTCCTAGCTGGCTCACTGAAGATCTGTCATCGTCCTGCCACCACAGCTTCTGAGTGTTCACACAGAACACATGGAGGAAGGGACAAGCAGCATTTTCTGAGAACGTGGGTAATGTGATCACTTGATCAAATCACCAGGCAAGTTTGGCCCAAGTGCTTCTCTTGATGTTAGTTTTTGTCAGTATGCAACTGGCCCTTTCTCTCTGAGCCACAGTTAAACTGCTGAGACAAGCCTTTTCTGAGACAGGCACTGGAAGCTCTCAGGCTGCAGTGGCATTGTATGTAGTTCAGCTCACCTCCCACCAAGCTTAAATGGGGGAAATGTGTATAAGGAGACTTCCAGGAGTCTTGGACCACAACCAGCCAGTGAGCATCCAGTCTGGGGTCTTAGATGTGATGACCTGGAGCCACCAAGAACTGAGTTACCAGCAGTTACCAAATCTATCAAGCTCCATCTCTCCATTTATTTCCTTCATCTCACTACCGCCAGCCCTCCCACAGGCCTTGTACAAGGCAGTCAGGCCATGGGAAAGAGCCAGGATTTCCTTCATCTGGGGCTCTGCCTCCTCAACTCTAAGGACTAAGTGCAAGAAATGATCTGCCTTTCAGGACTCATCAGCCAATCTTTGAAAAGAACCCATCACTAAATGGCAGCCATGTGATTTGAACTGGACCCCTCCACTCTCTTTGCTCTCACACTCGCAACTTCCAAGAATTGACAGAGTTTGTTCCCACTTCTGGAACACATGTGATTGCACAGCCATCTTTAAACTACACCACTTGAAGATAGTTTAGTCTAATTCCATCCTCTGAGCAGCAGGCAGACCAACAGCTGCTCAATTGGGTTCTTGTCAAAACTTGAACTAGAACACAGAGCTGCAGATATTAAGAAACTCCTTCTGGGATCTCTGTCTCTACTTTCCATCCTGTTTACCTCACTTTCAAATGAAATAATTTAGGATGACGTCTATAAAAGTGCCTTGAAAATAATAATAATATGGAGCATCTATTACGCACTGGTCAAGTGCTTAACATGAATGATCGTATCTAATTCTTGCAGTTGAAGCTTAGAGATGTTCAAGAATTTACCCGTAGACTCATAGGTCTGTCAGATTCTGAAGCCCCTGTTTCAACAGAGCAACTCTGCATTCCCCAAGCTATTTACTTGGGGTGATCAAGCTGCTCCAATGCCTCAGCTTTCGTTCTGGCCCCTAGCTTAATATGTCTTAATTAGATTAAAAACAACTCTACACTGTCCCTACACAAACTCCTTCCTGTGCCTCCACACTCCAGAAAAAAACAATTGCTAACAAGGCGAGAGTGATTCCATGACAAGGTGGGTGGCATTGTATGAATAAGAACAAACAAAAATCTTGCCCAAAGGGCATTTATACTCCACTAGGCTCACTTCCTTTCAAGCACCACCCATTTCATGGAATGTGTCACCCTGCATAAGCCCCACTAATTCTGAGTCTTCATTTCCCAATCAGTCTGAAACAGTGGGTGTTTAATTATTATTTTTATTACTCCCTGTATGTCAGCACTTCGACAGATGTTTTCAAACACATTAGCTTATTTAATGCATTAGTATAAATATGTGAAAAACTATCCCCATACTACTGATATGAAAACTGAGTCCAACAGAGATCGAACTTCGTAAATTTTATACGCCTGATCAGAGCCACTAACGCAGATGCAAAAAGGCAATGAAAACCCTGACTGCTTTTCCACCAGGGCTGGGGGTTGACAACATGTACCGTATTTTTCCATGTGTAATGCACCCCTGTGTATAATGTGCACCCATGTTTTGGGCCCAAACTTTCAGGAAAAAACATCTTTCATTTTAATTTTTTTAATTCAAATTGTTATTTGTTTACATTTAAGCACTTGTTTTTTTGTAATATAAAGGAATTTTAGCATTTATTTTTTAATGTATTATGGTACAAGAAATTTTATGTAACAAATAATTAAAAACAGAAGAACAGATACAAGGTACAAGAAATTTTATGTACCAGTAGCAAATTTATGATATTTACACATCATAGAAGACCAAGAACTCTTCGTCATTGCAAGTGCATCGTAAGTTCAACAAAACCCATTATCGTATTCCAGGGTATTATTTTGCATTCAGATATCATTATTGATTTCCAGAGTTACACTTTTAACTCATAAGAATAAATAAAGGAATCAAAAACTTTTATATAGATAAGGAATTAGTACTACCCATGTATAATGCGCATCCTTATTTTTCCCTCACAAATTTGGACAAAATCATGTGCATTATACACGGCAAAATACGGTATGTCTTTCTTGGTCGATAACCAACCTGTTTGACCTGAGCACCCTCGTGATTATTGAAGGAAGGTTCTACATTATTGTGGTTCCCTAAGCAGGTTGCACGGCATTTCTATCCCTCTTTAACAAGCTGATGTCACTTGGCTGGGTGCTGCTTTGTGGTATATGATAGGGCTGTATCATATATCTTTTAGGGATCTAGTATTTCACTACGTAAGTCTCAGGCTAAAAGGAATTTCAGGGGTCATTTAATAAAATAATATCAAGTATTGAATCTTTGTGGCTTTATAACACTTAATCATTTCCAAGTACTTTATGTGCATTAGTTCATTTGATCCTCACAACTCAGAATTGTTCCTACCTTGAAGAGTTTTGTAAGAACTCAATGGGAAAATGTACAAGCACCTAGCCCAATGCCTGGCACATAATATATGCTTAATAAATGTCACCTGTGGTGACTGTTAACTCTTCGAAATTGGTAGGCAATGTGGTGTATTTCCTATCACATTCTCACGAATCTTCAGAGGATGGGGAGTCCTGAGTTTTCTTGGCCACCCCTTTGCTCCCCCTATTTGACCATCTCATATTTGCTTATTTTGTTTGCTTGTTTC
This sequence comes from Aselliscus stoliczkanus, assembly GCA_033961575.1. Taxonomy (NCBI): domain Eukaryota; kingdom Metazoa; phylum Chordata; class Mammalia; order Chiroptera; family Hipposideridae; genus Aselliscus; species Aselliscus stoliczkanus. The sequence continues at coordinate 159,456,939 of CM066731.1, forward strand.
CAGATGATAAGTAAAACTCATATTATGCACCAGCATTCCTAATTCAGAATTGCATTAAGCTACGATAAGAAAAATCTCTCCAACCCCGAAAATTGGGGAAGTTCCAGTGTTTTCATGGCTGACAGATTTGAGAAGTTCACACTGGGGCTTGTTGCTCACAGCTGCCTTTGGATTGTTCAACCAGCAGCTTTATAGAGTTGGGTCAGAATGGACCGTGGGATGGTCTGTGGGAATAGGTTCTCAAGTGGGAGCCAGGTATTAAAGTCTCCATCTCTATCTACTAGTCACTGAAGACCAGACTCAGGCTGTCAGCCTTCCCTGCATGAGTTCTTGCCTTTTTAAAATGAACTACTCCTGCTTCACTCATGTTTACTTCATAAAGCTTCACCACATGAAACTGAAACTGTTTTAGGGGATGTGGGCTTAAGATACTTATTTCCAGCCAGTTTACACACTTGGACAGTCATAGGATGAACAAGATGATGGATGAACCTTGGCCGTTAAACTCAAAAGAAGATCAAAAATGTACTGGGAACACAGGCTTGGAAGTAATTCTCTGCTGATGTGGACTGTGGTTCACTCATCAGGCACTGTCTCCATCCGGAGAAGACCAAATCTAAGGGCCCCAGCCTTTGAGGACTCAAAGCACACAACAGCAGACTTTTCCTCGGGCCCTCCCTCCTCCCATCGGCCTGATGGAGTTTTAGGATGAACTCAACTGCAAAGCAGGTCATCTGAGTCCAGAATGGAGATGACAGCTATCAATGGTAGGGCACTGGTACCCAGCCCAACATAAATGCCTAGTGGGGTAATTACTGAGACGAGACTTGATTTACACCAAGCCCGGTTTTCTGTTGGTGTGGATGTGAGGCTACCTACCGCTTTACTCTGAGAAGCCATAGCTTTACTGTTCACATATCAAGATTGTTCCCAGGGAAATCCTGATACACGAGCCCAAAGCCAATTGTTTATATAGAAGTGAGATACATATACAACCTACTCGTAAATGCTGTACTGAGCAGAAGCACTGAGAGAAGGAAATGTGTGCTAATCTCTCTCTCTCTCTCTCTCTCTCTCTCTCTCTCTCTCTCTCTCTCTCTTTCTCTCTCTCTCTCACACACACACACACCACTCATCAAATTCAAGAGAATATTAATATAAGAAACAAATATTGGTTTAGAGACATGGGAACAAAATGGAGCCAGAAGGCATGCATGAGCCTAAAGGAGTCTGTGGTCACTTTCATCACTCACTACCAACTACCCATCCTGCCACCTGTGACATGACCCAGAAGATCCAGGGGAGTGGGTGAAGGATGATGTTATGGGTTGAATTTTGTCTCCCACCTAAAATTCACATATTGAAGTCTTAACTTTCAGTGCCTCTTGTGTGTGACCTGATTTGGAGATAGAGTCTTTATAGAGTTAGTCAAGGTCAAATGAAATCATTAGGGTGGGTCCTAATCAGATATGACTGATGTGCTTATGAAAAGGGGAAATTTGGACACAGATGCATAGAGAGAAGACAATGGGTGGAGACATAGAAAGAAAATGGCTACCTACAAGCCAAGCCAAGGCAAGAGGCATGGAATAGAATCTTCTCTCATAACCCTCAGAAGGAACGAAGAATCCTGCAGACACCTTGATCTCAGATGTTTAGCCTACGGAACTGTGAGACAAATTCCTATTGTTTAAACCACTCAGTCTGTGGTACTTTGCTATGGTAGCCCTAGTATCAATGGAAGCAGAAGTATCTCCCTAGCCTGCAGAAGCCAGGGCTCTGGGAATTTGAAACATGGACTCTCTATTCTGGCCTGAAGCAGAAGCTGCAAAGACATCACCAGAGCCATATTTGGTGAACAGGCCTCCATAACCAAGTTGAGCAGTATTGATGCAGAAGGTTTTAAGACCTCTTCTGCTTCATGCCTCAATATGCACTTTTCTTAATCAGGAACGTAAGTGAATAATGACTTGTATACCACGGAAAGTTTTGCGGTTTTATTCTTTCACCATGGATCTGCCATATGTTCATCTATGTACAGATGTTCAAACTTTACTTTCTGATCAGTTATAAGCTTCCAACCAAAGTTTCTAACATAATGGAAATTCAGAGATTCACTGACCCCACCCTCTCATGTGATAGGTGAGGAAACAGGGACCCAGAGAACAGAATTAGACGGCACAAAAGCTACCCATCTAGTTGATAGATCATGGCAGATGTCCTAACTCCAAGTTTAAGGTTTCATCCTATATACCACATTGGTTTTTCTTCACAGAAATAATTTTTAGTATGGAAAATCTGATTAAATTTTCCTTTACTTTATATAGAGTTCCCTTGATTTACTCACTTCTTTAGTGGTTAAGAAATGAGTGATTTAACGGGAAATGGTTAAGGGAAAAGATAAGGCCTTGCCCTAGAATGAGGGAATTTGACTCGTCTACAATATTTATGTCAAGTGGTTTGCCAGTCTCTGGTTAAACACTTTCAAAGATGAGAAATGTACTGTTTCATTTCAGACACTTCTAATGATGAGAAATTCCTTAAAACTGATCCAAACACATGCCAGGCTCTAGAAGGCAAAGATTTTTTATTTGAAGTCATTTAGCTTGAGCTGATGCCCAGGGCTTCTGATCTGCCAAAGCCTGTGTGATGATCACAATGGTGACAGTGGTTCAGATGACACCTCCTTTCTACTGGGGTGGTGATCACATCAGAACAGAACTCCCTGAAGGGTGTTGGGGCTTGGTGCCCGGTTCAGAGAACACTAAAATCGCCCACTCTTTTGGGCAGCAAGACTTGAAAAGAATGACGAGGAGTAGTGATCGCAATCTCAAAGAATCCACAAAGTATCTGAGTTGAAGAGCCAGGATTCTGCCATGAGGAGAAACATTAACTTGTGTGTGAGGAGCAAGTAATGTGGCACCGAGGCCATAGTCATGACCTGCTCAGATCTGCTGTATTCGCGTGCTGGAAGCTGTCCCTGATCCTGGCCACTGGCCCATGAGGGAATACCATTACAGGAGAGGAAGCACGAGGCAGCGCAATGGGTCAGATGACCTTCTACAGCTCTTCTACCCAGGGGATTCCTTGTGGGTGCCATTTTCATTTTCCCCAACCTTAACAAAAAGTCACTAATGGCTATACATGATGGATACGGTTCTAAATATTTTAAAGATACATTGCTGGAGTCAGAAAACCTGGTTTTCTAGTCCCAGTCTTGTGAGCTTGGACAGATCACCAAATTTCCATGGATATTGTGTTCCTGATTGCCTGAGTGAGAAGGCTAGTTAGAGGGATGGTTGAGCTCAGAGAGCTATAGGGTTCCATGTTTAAAGGTATCTCTACCCACTCAATCCCCTTCCAAAAGGGAAATTCCTAGTAGATGAATTAGAAGGACTGGGTTGGAATAAAACAAATTTCTTCACTGGGCAAAGCTGGTTTGGACTGTTATTTTTAACAATAAATAACGTCAACCCTATATTGAGTGAATTAGTAAAATGCCAGACATGCTCAGTTCATTTAATTGTCCAAAGTTCCTGTGAAATAGGTAGCAATCGGCATAACAAAAGTGAGAAAACCAAGGTTTAGGGAAGTGAAGTAACTTTCGCACAATTACTAGGTGGGAAATGTGGAGCCATAATTATAATCTAGGCCGTGTGATGTCAGATTGCTTACTTTTTATAGTAGACTTGTGCCGTGTTCAAAAACATATGTATAGGGCCGGCCAAGTGGCACAGTGGTTAAGTGCTGGCTTGGGAAGCCAGAGGCCCTGGTTTGGGTCCCACATATCGGGGGGTTAGGGTTAGGGTGTAGGGTTTAGGGTGGGGGCCAGTGACACTGCCCTTAAAAAACCCAAAGAAACAACATATGTATATATGTATTTGCACATATCCATAAAATCTATTTATATGCATCCATAAAATCCCTGTGTGTGTGTGTGTATGTGTGTGTGTGTGTGTACCCACTCAGCAAGAACTTGCTGCTTATGACTGTTACAAGTCCATTCATTCCACTCATAGATTCTAGAACTATGAAAGGGAGGGAATGTGAGGCTAAGGTGACCTTTCACTAATAAATAATAAGCATAGCAGAGGCCTTCACATTCTCAAAAATACTATTTTTGGTCAATTTTGGTACTTAGAATATTCTAGCACAGTGTGCTTCTCAATAACATACTTTATTATTAAACTTACAAACAAATACTTTAAAAATGTCAGAGAATGATAAAGAAGAAAGCCATGTCCCGTGAACACACCATCCAGATAATACTTGACATTTTCAAAAATAAAAGTAATGCATGTGTACGGTTAAAAAGTATAAACATGATAACAGAAGGTAGAAAATGAAAAGTGAAAGCCTCTCTCCATTCCATAGAATCTTTAGACCCTCTCCACAAAGACAACAAATGGCCACTAACCACTTTTTTATATCTCTTTTCTACAAAGGGGGTTCATACTTATACTAAGCCACATCTTCCTTTCTCATCAGTATGTTATCTTGGAAACCTAACCCCACTGCAGCACACCTGGATTGATTGGGTTGGTTTTGATGGGTTTAATGGGGAATCAATACTAATATTAATAAAACAGTATTAAGCATTTATTGTGCCACTCACTGTTCTAAGCACTTTCTATGTATTTATTCATTTAATTCTCCCCACAACTACAGGAAGTATTTTGCTGGATATTTCCATTTGTCCATTTCCTCTGCAGTCCTCTCTGCACTCTGATCCCTGCACTTGGGAGGGTGGAGGGGGGCGGGGCGGGTATCTGTGGGAAGAGCATCAATGGTTCCTTTGCCTCTGGCTCCCAGCTGGGTCCAGCCTGTGGGTGGCACCAGGAGAGATAAGAATCGGTTTCTTAGCATTTGGTCTCTCCTGATGATCCCCTGGAGTCGCTCCCTCCTTGGAGCTCAGGCCACAGCTTCTGTCAGATGGCCCTCTCCACATGGCCCTCTTTCTGCATTTCAGAGACTGCCCCCTCTTCTCACTAATTCAAGGGGTGCCAATGGCTCCCACTTTTGCCAGCCCTGCATTTTCCCTCATGGCTTCCTTTATCCTCTCCACACCATTGTAAATTATCCCTTTTATTAAGCTCTCCTTAAACTCTAAACTACTTAATTTGAGTGTCCAGCTCATTTCCTGCTGGGACTCTGACTAATGCAAATATGTGCCATTTTCCCCATTACACCACTGAGAAAACTGAGGCAAAAACAAAGTAAGTACCTGAGCAAGGTATACAGCCAGTAGGTACTGGAACCAAGATTCAATCCTTGAATTGGATCCTCAGAGGCTGTGCTCTCTCCCTTTAGAGTAAGGGACACACCTAAATGTACATTCCCATGACACACCAGCACTTTCCAGGGTTTTGCTAATATGAACCGTGTTTCTGTGGATATCCTTATATGTTTATCTTGGTAAACACATGGAATTTTATCTATAGGGTACATTCTTAGCAGTGTCAAGTCAAAAAGTATGTACAATTTTTAGTTTGAGGTGATATTGTCAAATTGCTACACCACTTAATCCAATACACTCATATACTATAACCTAATAATTCTACATTGATACAGATATTGTTGTAGGTGCAGACGTACAGAGATAGATAGAAGATAGATAGATAGATAGATAGATGTAGTTGAGAGAGAGAGAGAGAGAGAGAGAGAGAGAGAGAGAGAGAGAGAGAGAGAGAGAGAATTAGGAGATACATCAAAGAAATTCTCTCATACTTATCCATATTGGGATATATACAAGAATGTCCATTGCTCCTTTTTTTTTTTTTTTTTTTTTTTTTTTTGGCAGAGGGGAGGAGTTGGAGGGAATTGTGAGCCCCATCGCTGGGGGAATTGTGGAATTCACCATGAGATTCTGTGCAGCAGTTAGAAGCAACAGTTCAAATGTATCCATAGTAATAATAAATACTACAGCAAATGTGGTGCTGAGTGAAAGAAGTAAGATGTATTATAATGTCATTTTTGTAAATTAAAAATACATCCACACGAAACAACATTTCATATTTTTCAGGAATATATCAAAATGATACACATTAAACATATGAGGAGGTTGGTGTGTGGGGTAAAGGGGAATGAATGAATTAATGTAGGTGGAGAGGTGGAAAGAGATAGAGAAAGATATTGTCAAATTTCCTTCCAGAACGGTAATATCATTAAGAACCACAATGTAAGAGAGTGGCCATTTTTCATAACATTTCCGTTGGTGGATGTCATTGAACTTTAAAATAATGTTTCCCAAGCTGATGGTTATTATCAAACTTAAATTGTTTCCAGTCTGATGATTTGGTTTGCATTTTTCTTATGAGTGGGGCTGAGCTATTTGTATATCTTTCCCTGTAATTTGGGATACTACACACTGCTAGAAAGGTCCCTTGCTGTTCAGGGCGTTGGCAGATCCACCAGGGAGAGTCTGCCATCCACAAGTGCAGAGATGTCACATGGCCAGTGGCCACACAATCAATAAAATGAGTGTGGGTGCCATGATCATCTCCAAACCCTCTCTCCGGCTCTGAAGTCACCAACTAATGTCTGGAGACCGCATGACCTTCCCAAACCAGGAGCTCATACGTGCTCGGTTGGTCCAGTACCCTGGCTGCATGTTCAGAGCATTTCAAACTTTCAAATTCACTCATACTTAATGCATCAAAAAGCACTGCTCTCTCTTCACTGGGTTCCTTAAACAGTGGGGCTGTTTCCATGAGCCCTTTTTGCTTGACTGGGCATTTTTTAAACCTTCCCCTCCACCCTCGTGCCACCCCCCTCCCCTTTTTTTCTTTTCTTGGAAGAAGTTGATCCTCTGCCAAGACTAAACGAAAATCTGGCTCCAAGTTCAACTCAAAATTTACTAGCTGATAAATTGGAAGTGGGGAGTGGGTTGTGAAGGTGGTGGGGAGAGAGTGGAGAGGAGGAGAGAGGCTTTCATTTTGGGGGCAAGTTCAAACTTGGAATTAGAAGCTATTAAACTGTCTGATTTGTGCTGAGTCACATGGAGGCAAGAGTCAGAGGATGATGCTGGCTACCTGCCAGCCACACGCGCTGCCCAGGTTGATGAACAAGCCTCCAAAAGAACTACAACAGGATTATAATTTCACCAGCATTTAAAATATATCATTAGAAGCCATGTGCATGACAGAACAAGCAATCAGCCGAGCCTGTTGCGTTCATCTATCTAACTGGTGCCTGAGTATCTTTCTTTTCTGGACCCAGACTCCCATTCAATTCTTCCCCTATCTTCACCCATTTTGACCCTCCTATCCTTTACTCCTTCCTCCAACTGAATGTTTCTAGAAGCCTCTCATTCAACAAGGGGTGAGGTAGAGCCCTGGTGAAGACTCCAAGCCTTGGAGGCTTCTGAGAGGACAAGCTTTCAAAAATGGTGATGATGCTGCTGTTGATAATGATATTCACTCATCAAACACTAAAAACAATTCATCGAATACTAAAAACAATCTTACAACGTAGATAATGCTGTCTCTATTTTAACAGGTAATCAAAGAACAAATAACTGAAGAAACTTGTTCCAGTTTACTAGGCTAGTAGGTGCAGAAGTGGGATTTGAACCCAGGATGTCTCTGTGCTCTTAGCCACTACAACCTCTGCCCCTCTTTCAAGCACCCTCATCTCAGCTTCCCTCACTCACCATCCCCAAAGGATACCTTCTCCCACATGTTTCTGAACCTTGGCACTTGCTGTTCTCTTGAAAGGCAGAGAAGGGGGCGGGGAAAAGCAGCAAAGAGCCGGTCATTTCAGGTCTCGAGCTCCTTCCGTGCCATTTTCTTGCTCAAATTCTACTTCAAAGATTATCTAAATGTTCACTGACTGTTTTTTTCTCTCAACATTTTATTGTGAAAATTTTCAAACAAACAGAAAAGTTGAAAAAATGATACAGTGAACACCCCTGTATGTACCCACCATCTAGATTCTACAATTAATATTTTGCTTATTTGTTTCATCATATCTATCCACCTCTCCATACCTTTATTCATCTACCTGATCCACTTTATTTTTGATGCACTTCGAAGTAAGTTGTAAACATTAGCACATCACACCTCTAAACTTTTATGTTTTGTTCTTTTTTTTTTTTTTTTTTTTTTTTACTACATACAAAATAAGAATCATAGCTAACAATTCTTGAGTGCTTACGCTTTCGGGAGCTGTGCCAAGCACCTTCAGTGCATTACATAATTTGATTCTCATGGTAATCCAATGAGTTGGGTGCAATTACCACCCTCATTTTACACATGAGAAGAACTGAAGCATAGAGAACAATGGCTGCAGCTAACATTTATTTTGTGCTTTCTTTGGGTCATGCACCATGCCAAGTGCTTTTCATGCATTATCTCATTTAGTCCTTACATCAACCCCCTAAGGTAAATGTTATTACAGATGAAGAAATTGAGACTTGGAGGCTAAAGTCCTGCAACTTAGTAAGCATTAGAACCTGGATTTGAATCGAGGAAATCTGACTCCACTCCCTGCCATTAGCTCACATCCCTATTGTCACATCTCTTTTTGCTATTGTGCTATAATTTTTTTCCTTCCATTTATGTTCACCATCAGACCATGGCCTCTCATGGGCGAGAGTCATGCTGTAGTCTTCTTAGTCCCAGGTCCTCAGTCAGACACAAGTTGGCACTTTATAAATGTTTCCTGAATGGATTCATAAACAATGAATTGCAGTAACTGAAAGCTTTGTATCTTAGAACGAGTGAAGTAAAACAGTGCTAAGTTCATGACCATTCTAGAAAAAACAATGGAGAGCATGAAAGCTGACGTCAACTGCTGCTCGTGGTCCCCTGGGGCTTTCTTTACACCAGTAGGAACTTCAGCTCATCCATGGCTCCCCGCTTCATGCAGCCTGGGTAACCTGAAGGATGGGTGGGAAGCCTGGAGAATTCAAATGCTCCTGCAGGAGCTGGAGCGCACACTGTGACCCTTGGTTCACCAGGCATCTCTTTTCATTTTTCTAATTTTATTAAATTTATTGGGATGACCTTGGTTAATGAAGTTAAATAGGTTTCAAATGTACAATTCTATAATGCACCATCTGTATATTGCATTGCGTGTCCACCACCCAGAGTCAGTTCTCCTTCCATCACCATATGTTTGACCCCTTTTATCCTTTTCTACCCTCCTTTCTCTCTGGTAACCACTATAATGTTATCTGTGCCTGAGTTTTTGTTTGTCTTAGTCCTTTGTTGCTTTCAGTTTTATATCTCACATATGAGTGAAGTCATATGGTACTCAACTTTTTCTGTGTGACTTATGTTGCTTATCATGGTATCCTCAAGATCCATCTATGTTGTCACAAATGGAAGTATTTCATCTTATCTTAGGGCCGAGTAATATTCCACTGTGTGTGTGTGTGTGTGTGTGTGTGTGTGTGTGTGTGTGTGTTCTTTATCCAATCATCTATCAAAGGACACTTCGGTTGTTTCCATGTCTTGGGCAGAGTGAATAATGCTGCAATGAACATAGGGATATATATATATATATATATGTCTTTATGAATAAATGTTTTCAGATTTTTTTGGTAGATACCCTGTAGAGGGATTGCTGGATATAAAGGTAATTCTAGCCTTAATGTTTTGCAGAATCTCCATACTGTTTTCCATAGTGGCTGTACCAATTTACATTCCCACCAATAATGTATGAGGGTGCCTTTTTTTCCACGTATCCAACACTTGTTATTATCTGTCTTCTTGTTAATTTTTTGGGTAGATACCCTGTAGAGGGATTGCTGGATATAAAGGTAATTCTAGCCTTAATGTTTTGCGGAATCTCCATACTGTTTTCCATAGTGGCTGTACCAAATTACATTCCCACAAACAATGTATGAGGGTACCTCTTTTCCCACCTATCCAACACTTGTTATTATCTGTCTTCTTGTTAATAGCCACTCTAACAGGTATGAGGTGGTATCTCATTGTGGTGTTGATTTGCATTTCCCTAATAGCTAGTTAAGTTGAGCATCTTTTCATATATATTGGAAGTTTGTATGTCTTCTTGAGAGAGGTGTTTGTTCTGGTCCTCTTCCCATTTTTTTTTTTTTTTTTTTTTTTTTTTTTTTTAGCTGAGCCATCCTGCTACCAGTTGGCAGCTCAGTGGCTGCTCAGCTCGGGCTGGGCATCGAACTGCTGTTGCTCAGAGCTCAGCTCACACTCTTGAGCGAACTCTTAACCAATGAACCACTCGGCCGGCCCCTCTTCCCATTTTTTAATTGTATTATTTGGGGTTTTTTTGTTGTTGAATTGTATGAGTTCTTTATATATTTTGGAAATTAGCCCCTGATTTGAGGCGTTGTTTGAAATTATCTTCTCCCATTTGTTGGTAGCCTTTTTGTTATGCTGATGGTTTCTTTTGCTGTGCAAAAGCTTTTTAGTTTGCTATAGTCCCATTCCTTTATTTTTGCTTTTACTTCTCTTGCCTTTGAGGTCAAATTCATAAAATTCTCTCTAAAACCAAGGTCCATAGTTTACTACCTATTTTTTTCTATGTATTTTATTGTTTCAGGTCATACATCTAGGTCTCCGTTCCATTTTGAATTAATTTTTGTTTATGATGACCAATAGCAGTCTAGTTTCATTCTTTTGCCTGTGGCTTTCCATTTTCCCAGCACCATTTTTTGAATAAGTTTTCTTTTCTCCATTGTATGTTTTTTGCTCCTTTGTCAAAAATTATCTGCCCATATATACGTAGGTTTATTTCTGGGCTCTCACTTCTGTTCCATTGGTCTATGTGTCTGTTTTTCAAAACCATGCTGTTTTGATTATTGTTGTTTTGTAGTGTAATTTGAAGTCATGAACTGTGATATCTCCAGCTTTGTTCTTTTCTCTCAGGATTGCTTTGGCTATTTGGGGTCTTTTGTGGTACTGTACACATTTGATGATTTTGTTGTTGTTGTTCTGTTTCTTTAAAAAATGTCATTGGAGGGCCAGCCGAGTGGCACGTTGGTTAAGAACTGGTTTGGGGATGCCAGCGGCCCCGGTTCAGATCCCACATATGAGGGCCAGTGACACTGCTCTCTACAGCTTACAACAGCTCCAGTTGGAGCTGGGCTGTGCGAGCCCCAGCAACGGTGTAGGCTGCAGCCCCTGCTGCAGTGGGCTGCTATAGGCTACAGTGAGTGGCCGGCAGCCAGCGTGAACTGCCAATAGCCGCGGTGAGTGACCATCCAGAGGCCGTTGACTGATCTGCCTCATCCGGGAAGAGCGCAATGACGATACCAACATGGGCCAGTGAAGCAACATCCTCTGCAACTAGACTGAAGAACGAAAGGATAGCAACTTGTCTGTTCCCCTTCCCCGATTCCCCAATGCTGTTCCCCTCTCCCAATTCCCCAATAAAATCTTTAAAAAAAAAAATGCCATTGGGATTTTGATGGTGATTGCATTAGCCTTTATATTACTTTGGGTAATATGGCCATTTTAACTATGTTGATTCTTCCAATTCACCAGGCATCTTTTATGTGCCCCTGACATGGCAGACAGCAGGCGAAATGCTGGGAAGGCACAAAGGTAAGCCATGCAAGGACTCACTGAAGATCTGCTCTAAACATGGCACATGAAATACAACCACATTTATCACCAGAACAAAAGTTATGATTGGACACTTCACAGAAAAGAGACAATCCTTCTTTTGAAGGGCTTCCAAAGAAGGACAAATCAGATTTCAGTGTGGGGAGGAGGCTCAGGCACAGACTGGTCAAAAAATTTTGTTATTTGGGATGGGCAGAATTTTCAACAAGCAGAAACATGGCAAAACCAAATGAATAAGAGTGGGAAAATCCAGTTCCATAGTGTTCCAATTGCTAAGAAAATTGAAAACAGACCCAGAAGGGACAAGTTACCCCATGTAGGGTGAGAAAACTGACAACAAAGAAGCCAAACTCAATCACCATGTTTGTTACCAGCGTCATGAACACCATGGCGACCACAGCCTGGATTTCAGGTCAAAGTTCATGCAAGGTGCCCTTGGCAACAGGATGCCAAGGCTCTCCTGGCTGATACTGAGATGCAATGAAAGGTACAGTGTAGGAGGAGAAGTGCTTGAGGGACCACCTCAAATGGTGTGTCCCAGCACCAAACATAGGCTGTACAATGATCAAAGTTTTTGACTATATATCATGTCATTTGATCCCCATAACAATAGATATGAGAGCTGCTAGTAATTACAGTTTTTCAAATGAGGAAACTGAGGCTAAGAAAGCCTAATGACCAAAAACATATGCCTGAGAGAGGAGAAATCACTGACTTCAGGTCCAGTGTCTTTGGTATGAAAAAATCTCATTAACAGGATAGGAAGAGCATGGTTTGGAAATGAATATGGCATGTCGCAGAGATGGCAAGTCCTTTTTCTAAATCTGAGTACTTCAGTCAGTATAAGTATTATTAACTGCTTCTACTGGGGTTACTGAGCACCAAAAATTCCAAGAATTTTAAAAAGCTACTCAAGCCTGACATTGGGTAAAAAGCTAGCCATTCAAACGGAATTTGCTCAAGAGCATCTTTTAATACAACTTTCTGGTTACAGGCACGGGCTCTAGAAGTAAACTGCCTGTCTTTAAGTCCCAGCTTACAACCCACTGGCTGTGTTACCTTGGGTACATAACTTAGCCTCTCTGTACTTCAATCTCCTTATATGCATACAGAAGATAATAGTTGTACCTGCACACACAATTGCAGTTTGGATTACATGATACTTTACATACTTTACGTAGAAAAACCCTAGAATAGGGCCTGGTACATAATAATTGTTAAGTGTAGCTCGATTTGTCATTTATATTCCATTTTACAACTTTCTGTTAGGTGCCTTAAAGTTTCAAAGAATGGAGACCTGCTCAGATGACCTCAGTGGATTGGGGTTTATTATAAAGAAATGTGGCATAAAAGAAGTCCAGGAAACTCCACAGCTCTGTGGCCAGGCCACAGAGATCTGGAAAATCATTCTTCACCTTTCAGGCTGCTGCAGCCATAACTTGTCTCCAAAGTAAGGTTCCTTTATTCCTTGTCCCTCATCTTTTCTCCTTTTCATACTTTTTTTTTTTTTTTTTTTTTTTTTTTTGGTCAGTTGCAGAGGGTTGAGAATTTGCACCCCTCAGTCCATGGCTATTCTGTTCTCTAGCTTGTTTTTATTTACTTTTATCCCCATTCCTTCATCCTATCCTTCTCTGCTCTCACCCCTTAGGCAACCACCCTCATTTGTATTTAATGTATATCTTTTGTACATGTTCTTGTAAAATATGTAGTTTTGAATACATACACCTATTATTTTTTTCATAGTACTTTGCTATATATCTTTCTGTTTCTTACTTTTTTCATCCATCACAGTTTATAAGTTCATCCACATTATTAAATGTTCATCCAGGCTGTTTATTCTCACTGTTGCTTAGTTCTCCATGATATAGACCTGCCCTAAGTTGCCTATCTAATCTCCACTGATGGATTTCCAGACTGCCGCCAACTTCCTGTCACTGCAAATGACGCCATATTGAACATCTTCAAACACATCCCCTCATGGGCCTGGGTGAGATCCCCTTAGGAAATACACATAGGATTCATTTTAATTTGACTAAGTTGTGTCAGTTTGCTCTCCCGAAAGACTGCTTCTGGCAACATTTCCAGCAGCAGTACATAAACGCACCCCAAACCACTGGCATTCTGCAGCTTTCTCATTTTGGTCCATGGCTTCTCAGTCATTCTCCTATTTCCAAAATTCTGCTTTTTTCTATGACTGCTTCTGCTTACATTTCCCACCCAGCCCCGCACTGCAGCTACCTGTCCTTAGTTTTTTCCTAATCTCCTGCACACTCCTCATGGTTTCTTCTTACTCATGGCTTCTATTGCTTTTGGAAGCAATAGTATCTCTTTGCCTCCTTGTCTTTCTGTTTTACCTTCAAACACACTGATGGTCCTTTAGTCATTATTCAATCTGGCACACTTCTTTGAAGTAAGTTTTTTCCCTGGGCCACTCCCCTTTTGACTGCTATTGGCTCAGACATCTATCTCTGGTCCAATCAGATGTCTCCAGCATGCTGATGGTCACATGGTATAAATCCTATTGACCTCTAAGGAAGAGAATATCTGCTGCAGACTCTTTCCACAGAAGGAGGTTATAATATCATGGGCATTCAGAGTTTCATGGACTGCCCAGTATATACACTGATTTAATATTTTATTAAATTAGTCAAATTTACCACTTTTGATGTGAGCAGTTACAATTATTCAGGAAGATCATCAATCTCAAAAGTTATTTTATAAGTAAGGAACAGTGAGAAATAATCTGATAGTTGCCCATTGTTTATCTTGAGACCCTTTTTTCCTTCTCCTTGTATACTTTCCTCCAACCCATACACATGGTATTAGGGAAATCCTGTCTTAATCCAAAGGACATGTTTCCTGCTACCTGGAACATTCTTTGTAACTCCCTGTTGGCCTGACTAAATCAAAAATTAAATGTTGCTTCTTTAAAAAGATCTTTGTTGACCTTTACTCTGGGATGAATTCTCCTTTTGGGTGTCCCCATCCCCTTCCATCTCATGCACCATACTTTATTATAATTAAGTGTTGTTTTGCCCTACAAGATATGAGCAAGCCTGAAGATAACGTATGGATTGCACCTGTCTTGTCTACTGATACACTTCTTTTTACTATGTGCTCAAAAATATTTGAGCAATTTTGTTGAATGATAGAACAGTGACATCTCCAAGAGACTGGGTTTAAATCCCAGTCCAGTTATGAAGTGTGGGACAAATCATAGTTCCTATATTATCTACCTCAAAAGCTTTTAGATAAGAAATTGATTTTTCAAATTGTACAGGTCTCCAAAAATATAGCAAAGCTATTGGATGGATAAAAATCATTATATCATTACATAGTTTTATGTCTATTAAGAGGAGTTTAAATGCTAATCATTTGAATAGGAGAATAAAATAACCCTGATAGTAACATAAATTCATAAAACAAAGATTACCATCAATAGGGTATGAGAGATGGAAGGGACCCTAGAGCTTGTACTGTCTTGTTTTATCTGGAAAGGAAATTAACTGAGAATATGTGACATGTACATAGCTATATACCAACAGGGCTAAGAAAAAGCGTCTTCTAGTCCTGTCTCTCACGTGCCTCAAGGCATGTGCCCTTGTGGGAGGAAGCACTGTCCAGCTGCACATGGTCTCTGAATGCTTACAACGGCCAAGCAACCTCCTCCAAGCTGACCTTGGATTCCAGCTTCCCACAAGCCATTATTTCTTAGAATCATAGACTCATCAAATTCTCTAGTGTTTTTTTTTTTCCCCTTCTCTGTGCCTCTCACTGACCCAGTTCTTCTCACTGACCCATGAAGGAGTAGCAAAAAGATATATTCATATTGGGGTCAGAGTTTTTATGTGCTATGATCCAATATGCACCCCACCCCTCATTCCACATTAGTTGCCTGTGGAGATAACTGGGGAATTCAGATTCTAGGCCTCAGATTTCCAAGTAGAGTGAAGTTGCTCCCCAACACACACATGGCTTCCCAGTAAGAAGAATTACAATATTTACATTTTTTGTAATTGCTACAGGAATTAGAAGCAGTGGCAAAAAATAAATAAATAAATAACCCTAATAAGGAGTCCTTTGTGACTAGCTGTTATAAAACAGGATTTTTCACAAGTATTTACTCTCCTTACAGAACGAAGCATTGAAGTGCAAAAGTTCAGCTGAGCATGCCCACTGCTTTTCTTCAGACCTTCCAAGAGACACACAAGCCTCTTATTTTTCAGGGCCCATCTGGTCATAAATTGCAATCGACGTTAATTTATGAAAACAAATGACACCAGCCTACTCCACGACATTTTGAAATGGGAGAATTAGGCAGGGCAATAAAGCAGAAATAGAATAAAAACACTCAGACCCCATAGCTGCCCTGGCAATGTCCCAAGCCACACAAAGGACCCTGAGTATCCCTATTCCAACACATTTTGCTCTTGCAAAGTTACCGTTATTTGATCACAAGACATGAAATTAGCTCTTTGTCACGAAGTGTGGCAGGAAATTAAACACATCCAAGGCTTTCTCCATGTGACTGGAATCCCCATTCCCTGTGTAGCACATACATCAATGGTGATCAGCACAGATGGAGAAAAGAAATAAGCAGTTGGAGGCATAAGATGTTAGTGCTCTGTTCTTTCTTTATAAGCCAGAGAGCAAACATGGGGAAAGGAGTGAAAGAAAGTGCCTTCTCTCAGCTATCAGGAAGGATTTCCTGACAAGAGAAATTTGAGGAAACAGAAACGTAACCAGAAAAAGAAACTTTAGATCTTCCCTCGGAATGTTTAAAGACCAGAAGAGAGCCCTGTCATTCTGTCATTGAGGAAAAAGACATCTCGAGTGGGACAGAATTCTTCATTTTCCCTCTGGAACTGGTTCCATCCTAGGAACTGTATTCATGGTGACATATCTCCAATTGATGCCATCCTCAGTCTTCTTGTTGATTCTGAGGGATGGGAAAAAAATAAAGCCCCTACTTGTAAAAGCTGAGCTCTCCCTGATCTTCTACTGGAAGGCAAAGTGCTGGTCTCGGGCACTGTGACACAGAGCCCAAGGGCAGGGTCCTCAGCATTAGGGAAAGATAGAATGTTCTCTAGACTTTCCCAAGACTGACATGAGAGAAATACACAAGCTGTGAATCATTCATTTGAGGACAGAACTGGAGGAGCTGATGAAAGCCCAGGGGAACCAAGGAGAAGAAAAGTACAGGAAAAGATTTCCAGAGATAGAGAGTACAATTCCTTAGTGAGCCAGCTTGGAGAAAACAATTTAAGGGAGGCACATCTTCAGCCTGTCTTAGCAGATGTTTACTAACTTACTGTGGTCCTGGAGCCAGCTGTGGTTGACTGAAGAACATTTTCCATCACAGATCTTTTGTGGTAATAAAAGAATAAGGTTGAAAATGGATGGCACCAGATTGTGTCTATGATTTATCATTTTAGACTTGTCACCAAGAATCAAAGAGCCCTATTCAGGGAGGTTAGAGCAAAGAAACATACTTGATATGAATCTGTTATTTGAGGTCAATCTGGAAAGTTTCTTTAGAGTATTAAAAAAAAAATTTTTAAACCAAAGGAAGAATAATAATCCAGCGATCACTCATGGCAAACTTTCAAGGATAAAGAATTTAATATACTAAGGATGTAGAGCAACACATTTTTGGGATGGAATGGTATCTCAACAACTTAATAGGGATATAAATCCTGGAGTGGTGAGCCTTCTCCAGAGGTCATTTTGCCCTATACCCTGCATCTAAGAAGAGCTGTTGTCAGGCCAAACATGGTAGCCCTCTGTCCCATGGCACTTGTTTCTGTACTTTGTAGTAGTCAGAAGCAGCATGCTTTGATGATTGAACTTAGGATAAATTTTCTTTCACCTCTTGACTCTTAGATTCCTTCTTCCTCTTTCCTGCTTCAGGGCTTTTGCTCTTACTGTCCTTGTGCCTGGAATACTCTTGCTTCAACTCTTTACCTGGTTGATTCCTTTTCACCCTTCTGGTCTTGAGTGGAATGTCACCTGCTCCTTATGACCTCATCTAAACTACAAATGATCCCTTTTTATTTTCTATCCCATTGTTCTGATTACATCATAATAATTATCAAATTATCACATTTTGATAATTATCACATTAACAAAGAGGAACTGAAGATGGGAATTAGAAAGTATTTTAAATTGGATGAAAATAAAAATTTGTGGTATGTTACTAAAGTAGTACTTAGGAAATAATATATAGCACCAAGTACCCATATTGAAATATAAAATAAAATCTCAAATCAATTACAGTATTTCAATTTCCACCTTAGGAAAATGGAAAAAGAAGGGCAAATTAAACCAAAGTAAATAAAAGGAAATTACAAAGATCAAAGCAGAAATCAACGAAATATAAATGACTAAAATAAAAGAAAAATAAATAAACCAATGAAATAATAAGTGGTTTTTTAAAACATCAGTAAAATTGATAAGTCTCTAGTTACAATGATCAGGAAAAATCAGAGTGAGAAAGAAAGAGGACATGAATTACCAATATCAAAAATGAGAGAGGGCATCACTACAGATTCTACAAATATGAAAAAGATAATAGAAGAGCATTATGTACAATTTTATGCCAATAATTTGACAACCGAAATGACATAGATAAATTTTTTGAAAGACACAAACTACCAAAGCTCACTCAAGAAGAAATAAATCACATTACCATGAATAGGCTTATATCTAATAAAGACATTGAATTTGTAGTTAAACATGTTGCTGCAAAGGAAACTCCAGGTTTAGGTGCTGTCATTGGTAAATTATATTTTAGGAAGAAATAGTACCAATGCTACATAAATAATCCCAGAAAGTTAAAGAGGAAAGCCTATTTTCCAGCTCTTTCTATGAGACCAGCATTATCTTGATACAAAAAAACATAGAAAGACATTATAGGAAAAGAAAACTACAGACTAACAGTCATCATGAACATAGATGCAAAACTTCTGCACAGCACTTTAGTAAATCAAATCATATAATGTGTATAAAGAATATGACACACAACCAAGTAAAGTTTATCACATGAATTCAACGTTAGATTAACATTTGATGATTAATCAATGTAATTCATTATATTAGAAAACTAAAGAAAATGATCATCCTAATAAATACAATAAAGCATTTTACAAAATCCAATATCCATTCCTGACCAAAAAAATTAAAATTAACCACACACACACACACACACACACACACACACACACACACACAAATACACACACATGTTAGTAATAGAAGGGAACTGTCTCAATCATACTTAATGTGAAAGAATAGATACTTTTCTCCTAAGATCAGGTACAAGAAAATGGTGTCCGCTCTCACCATTTCTAGTCAACATTATATTGCAGGTTCTAGTCAGAGCAGTCAGGCAAGAACAAGAAATAAAAATTATCCAGATTGTAAATGAAGGAGTAAAACTTACTTTATTTTCAGACTACATGATTATCTAAATAGAAAATCAGATGGAATCCACAAAAAATTAAATGGGTTTCTATATCTTAGTCATGAACAATTGAAAATGGCTCTTAAAAACAATATTATTTATAATAACAACAAAAATATAAAATACTTATGGATATTCTGACCAAAGATGTGAACAGCACTATGCCCTAAAAATTTCAAACATTGCTGAGAGAAATTAAAGGAGAGAGAGATCATGTTCGTGGATTGGAACATTCGCATTGTTTAAGACATTCATTATCCCCAGCTTAATCTATAGATTCAACGCAATCCTAATCAAAATTTCAGCATATTTTTTTTATAAAATTTGACAGCTGATTCTAAAATTCATAAGAAAATTTGAAAAAAAATACTATAGAGCAAACAAAACAAGTTTGAAAAGAAAAACAAAGTTGGATACCTAACACTACTTGATTTTAAGATATAAAAGGTATAGAAATCAAGACAGTATGCTGTTGTCATCAAAGTCAACAAACAAATCAATGGAAAAGAAGAAAGGGTGCAGAAATAAATCCGTACAGCTATGGACAACTGACATTTTTTCTTACGAAGGTACAAGGATAATTTAGTGTAGAAAGGGTAGGTTTCCCAAAAATGGTGCTGGAACGTTTGGATATTCATATGCTGAAAGAGGATTTTCATTCCATACCTAACACTACCTGCAAAAATTAGTGAAAATGGGTCACAGAATGTACAACCAACTCTATAAAACATCTAGAAGGCAGCATAGGAGAAAACCTTTGTGAACTTGGATTAGGCAAAGATTTCTTTAGCACCACACCTAAAGCCTAATCCATAAAAGGGGGGGGGGGAAGCATACACTAAACTTCATCAAAATTTAAAATTTGTCTTCAAACATTACTGTTAAGAGAATTAAAAGACAAAACACAAAACATAGTCTGGGGGAAAATGTTTGCAAAAAAGTGTATCTGATAAAGAAGTTGTATCTAGACTTTATGAAGATTCCTCAAAATTCAATTAATAAGAAAGCAAAAATTCTAATACAGATGAGGAAAAGATTCAAACAGGCACACCCTAAAGAAAATATATGGTTGGCAAATACACACAGGAAAAGATGCTTAACATCATTAGTTATTAGGCAAATGCAAATTAAACTTCAATAAGATAGCACTCCAGATTTATTGGAATAGCAAATATTTAATACACTGACTCAGCCCAAGTGTTGGCAAGGATGTGAAACAACTGGAACTCATACACTGCTGGTGGGAATGTAAAATGGCACAGCCATTTTGAAAAACAATTTTACATTTCTTAAAAAGTTAAACATACCCTTACCATAAAATGCAGCAATCCCAGTCCTGGGTGAAATAACTATTATTTTCATACAAAAAGCATGGGTGTTTATATGAGCTTGATTTATGATTTCCCAAAGTTAAAAATGACCCAGATGTCCTTCAAAAGGTAAATGGTGAAACAAGATGTGGTATACTTTGTTCACATAATGGTAATAAAAAGGGAATTAATTACTGATACAATCCACAATGGATAAATCTCAAAATAATTATGATGAGTAAAAGAACCCAGACTCCTGCCAAAAAAGATGTAACAACCAGGCAGAATATCCAGCACTCTGCCCCCACCAGCCAATGGGATTCAGCAATAATTTTTATCAGTTATACCAATGGTATTCAACACTTGGAAGATGTCAGAATCCATACCACGTGTTTCTGCCTTCAGACACTCGCTTACTCTCTAGTGTGCATTTGGGATCATATCCTTCTATTGGCCACCTCTTGGGTAACTGACATGTCTTTAGACACCTACTTCCCCCTACTATGGCTACCACCATAAGGCAATCTCGAAGCTGTGTCTCAGAACTTGGGAACTGCTAGACCCATGCACTGAGCAACTTAGGCATTCCATGGTATAACCATTGAATTGCAAATTTGGTGCTTCTAGCTGAAAGTGGGAAAAACTTAGTCATCTAAAGATGATCCACAAAATAGATAAAATTCCTGCCTGTACTTAGAAGAGTCCTGCCAGAAACCTTTAAAGTCAGATAATCCAGAAATGTAATCTTATTCTGTATCCTGACTCATTCAAGCCCTGACTCTTTCCTGAGAGTTGGAAGCATGGAGAGCTGATTTTGCCCACAGAGTGGACAAATGGAATTAGGTATACAAAGCATGAGTTCACTTCCTTCACATACTCTACACTTCTGTTTTAGCCCTCCATTTTGTTTTCTTCATAGCCTCTTAAATCAGGTTTGATTTATAATTATATTTTTAAATCTTCAACTTAATGTTATGACTGGTTTTCTGGTTAAAAGCCCCAACTAATCATCTCAGGGGAACCTCTTCTGTTGTCTCCCCTTATGGTCAATACCTCCCATTCCATCCCTGTAAGGGGGATCCGGCCACCCAGCAGCCATTCTAAGTCTTCCATGCTGCTATACACGCTCCATCTCTGGTTTTCCTGAGTTACAGTTGCACATCCATTGGGATTGTGAGAATTCTCAGAACCAATTTACTTACAAGAATTCTTTCTATCTCTTCCAGTCCAAGCAGCTGCATGTAAAGCTAAACATTCCTAAAAGGGTCATCACTGGCCAGGTCATCTGTTTCCCATATCCTTTTCCAGTAGTCTTCAATCCCTATCACTCCCCACCAGTTAAACTCACTGGCATAATTGCCTGCCCTGAACTGTGACTGGGAAAATGAGAGTAAGAATTCCTGGGCCAGGAGCCATAAGTTAGCTCTGGAGAAGGACATGAATACAGCCTGTTAGTACCCCTGAGGAACCAGAAATACTGGAGAGTCCTAGGCCATTGCAATAAGGCCAACTCAGCAGTTTGTATCAGTACCACATACTTATTGAAGAAAGTGAAGGGTGGAGTGGAACAAAGAAAAGAACAGAGAAAATGGTGGGAGAGTGCAAGATGCTAGCTTTTCTTTCTTTGCCTTCCTGGACTATTCAGTTGAAAACCAAGAGTTGTGAGAAAGTTTAGTCATACCTCTCCAGCTTTGCCCATCACCAGACTCTTTCTGGGTCACCACTGATAAATACCTAAAATTTTCTGAGAGATTATTTTTTGTGGAAGTATAGTCAAAAGTTTCAAGGAAATAGACAAATTGCTAAGAAGTTGGACTCTAAGAAAAGAGTTTGGTGCAAGTGGAAAGGAATATTTTAAACAAATTTAGTACTAAAACCTCAGCTATTTTCAAGAGTGACTAAGAGTATTTAAAAATTAGTGAGAAAGATACCAAGATGTAGAAAACTATTTATTTTAAAGATAAAACAGAGACAAAGTTTCAGAAATGTTGGTAGAAGACTGGCCTGTTTTGATAGAACAATTCTCTTTCTCTTTTTTACAATTTGTCTTCTTTTTTATTTTCATTTTAAGAATGGTTATGGCATGATACTCTTTCTCATTTACTTTCCAGACAGCAGTAGCCAAGCAGCCTCAACCCACCGGTCTGGGATTCCATTTACTTCTTGGTGACAGTGTAACCCAAGTGGAGGTTCACCTCTTAAGGTGAAGGCCAAAGGTCCTGAAAACCAGTACAAAGTTATAAAGTAACTTACCACCTATATTCCCACCTCATTTTCTCCTTGTACATCTCTGCTTCCATTTGTATCCCTCTTTTCTTGATGACCATAACGTCTGCATTTGCATGCAAATGGACATTTGCATAAAGATGGACTTCATTACTTTCCCTCTAGTTAGTTCACTTCCAAGAACATGACTTTTTCGTATTGTGTAAGATTTCACTCTGGTGTGTCCTTTGGACCCAACTTTCTTAAATAGCAAACATCCTATGTTCTTGATCTTTCTATCTCTTCTTGATTGCAAAACTAAGAGTGTGCTATAAATAAAACTGAGCAAGGTTCCTCAGGTAATGTTTACTTTATCTGTTAATCAGTGGCTTTCTGACATTCTTAGACCAAGCCCTCTAAAAAGCCGTTGCAGAAGAAGGGATATAGGAGGGGAATGAGTAAAATCAAATGAATAAAAGCAAATGGACCTACAGGAACATTCAGAGGTCTCTGTAACACTCAGACACAGGATGCTAGAATTTGGAAGGAACTTAGAAATTATGGTCCACCTCCTGGCAGTCCCACTGGTTGTGGAGTTAGCCAGGCAAGGGTGTCATCATTTATCCTCTCTGAGCTTCATCCAGTGACAGAGCCAGTCTTGGACCTAGGTTTTCTGATACTTTTCTTCCATGAAGCATTTCAATTACCTTAGCTGGATGTTTGCTCACTCTTCGGTGCAAATGGAGAAATACAAACTTTGTTTCCATCTGGGATAAGCATGGTACCCCCTCATGAAAGTGTTCTCAGCCCTCACAGCTGCAGCTGTGAATGGCCTGGTCAGCCCCAGAGAGCCACTAGGAGACAGATCCCAAAGCAACCATGCAGAGTCCACCATCAGCCCTGAGACCACCAAGCAGCAGCAAACCTTGAGAGAAATCAGCACTGAGCATTGTCCACTTTTGTGGAAAACTGTTTTCTCTCTCAAAGCCATCAGACTCAACTTCCAGTCTCAGCTCTGGAAAAGTGAATGTTACTTAAAGAGCCAACACTTGACCTTGCTGACTAAAGGCTAGAGAGCTGTTCATTCAACAAGGAAAATTTCATAAGCAAAAGGAATACATTTATCTTAATTCTACCCTTAAGTTTATACGATTTTTTCCTGGGACTTCTACTCTTAATTGAAAAGAGCGAAAGAGGAAGAAAAGAAACCATCAAAGAGCATACTTTGTAACTTCCTGTACTCAGATCATGCTGATAAACTAAATGCTTTCACTAGACTTAAGAGCAAAGCAATTTGGTTTTCCATTACCTCAAGCAAGCAGGGTTGTTGTGTGGTCAGATCATTTCTGGAATTGTTCTTTCCTGAAGGCCCACCTGTTTCAGCCTGTTAGACCTACCTTGAATGTTGTCTGGGGTTTGTCACTGCTTCTCAGGATTTTAGCAGAGCTCTGGGAAAGGCAGGTTGCAGAACTATTGAGGAAAAGACAAGAGACAATGGGAGTTAGCATAAACAACAGGAATTTAAGTTATATAACTGACAAAACTTTGCCAGGGAGAATTTTAAGTGCTGGCATATGTTTTTAAATTCATGAATAGTTTAAGATTAAGGTGAAACCAGGGACGCAGAATAAAATAAACACAAAGAAAACTGAATGAGAGAGATACTGATTTCATTCATTTTCCCATTTATGAATACCCTGAGATGCCGGCTAAGGAGCGATGCTTGGCAACTTGTGTGACGCAAACTTTCTGAAGGATGTTTTTTCTCTGGTTCACTGTGTCATCCCTTCTTTTGGTCTTTGTCTCTTTCAGTCCAAGCACCATAATACATTCATGTCCTAAACCTGCTTTGTGGATTAGTTACTTTCCAGAACTTTGCTTTCCTCTTCGAGCTCAAACATCTGAGCTTTGAATTCTGAGGCGTTCTGCCAATCTTATCTAACCCCCCCTCCCCTAGTTTCTCTCTCTTGACCTGTCTATCCACTCCTCTGACTTGCCCCTCCACCATCTTAGCTCCATGTCAGCCAGAACCAGCCCTGGCCAGAAGTGAGAACATAGGCTAAGCCTGCCTTTTGAGCCCTCAAACTTCCCCACCCTATCTCCATTGCTTTTTGGGGTCTAATGATGATCCTATCCCTTGTATCTATGTGTGAGTCGCCCACAACTTCATGGATAAGACTGACTTTCTTGGGATACAGGGCCCAGCCTTCTGGAATTCCCTATATTTTCCTCCCTCAAGAATTTGCCAAGAGGTAGGAATTTGAAAAGAAAAATTTAGACCAAAACAATAGTTCCTGAAAACTGACTTTGTAGGTGACCCAACCACATGCTAACAATAACGATGCAATTTTCAACTCCATAATCTCATTGTTTTCTCATAGTCACCTTTTGAGGTAACATAAAAACATATTATTATTGATGAGGTCCCAATTAATGAAGGAACTTGTTTAAGGTGTTGCTAATAACTTTTCATGTCACTCAGAGTAAAAACCAATCTCCTTAGCATGACGTACAAGGATGTACATGATATTGCCTATGTCTCTCTCTGACCTCATTTCCCAGGACTCTCTAACTCTTCACTGATATCCATATTTTTTGCTAAAGTATAATTTTCAACAGTCTGAAGCATCACTCTTATAAAAATATAAAATCAACACATGCCAAATATTTTATTCAACTCGTTAATTAATGAGAAAACCAATAAACTGCTAAGATTGGTTCAAAAGAGAATTTGAAGAACAGAGATGTATGATATGTATACATAAGCTGTCAGAAATGTTGGCATGAATTTGATAATAGATGCAATACTGGTTAATATTGAACAGGACAATAGAATGCAATGGTTAATAACATTAACACACATTTACTTAGGGTGAGCAAGAAAAAAAGAGAGGACTCAAATTACTAAAGTCAGGAATGAAAGAAGAGACATTGTTATCAATCTTACATAAATAAATAAGATTCATAAGGGAATACTGTGAACAACTGTATACCAATAAGTTAGATAACTTACATAGAATGGATAAATTCCTAGAGAGACACAAATTATAGGAACTTATTTAAGAGATATAGAGAATAGGTAAAACAATTCATTAGTAATTTTTAAATTTACCAAACAGTCAAAGAAGGATTAATAACAATCTTTCAAAGTCCTTCCAAAAATACAAAAGTAGGAAACACTTCTCAAATCATTATGTGAGACCAGAATTATTAGTTCCCCACACACAAAGACATCACAAGAAAATAAAATAATAATGGAATGCACTAATAATCTGCATGAATATAGACCAAAAAAATACTCAACAAGTATTAACAAACTAAATCTAACAACATATAAAAAGGATTATACACCAAAACCAAGTGGGACTAATCCCCAAAATGCGAGGTTAAACATCTAAAAATCACTTACTGTACTGTCCCATATTAATAGAATAAAGGACAAAGCCATATGGTTATCGCAATAGGCATAGAAAAAGTAACTGAGAAAAATTAAACACTCTTTCTTATAAAAACACTCAGCACACCAGAAAGAAAGGAACTTCCTCAATGTGATAAAGACTACCTATGGAAACCCCATAGCTATCATATTTAATAGTGAAAGGCTGTATGCTTCCATTTTAAGATAAGGACGAAGACACTCTTTCAACTCCTTTAACATTATATTAGAGGGTCTGTCTAAGTAGGGCAATTAGGCAAGAAAAAGAAATGAAAGGCCACCAGATTGGAAATGGAAAAGTAAAACTATCTCTATTTGCATATGGCATAAGTTTAAGCTTGTATATAGAAACTCCTAAAAAATCCATTAAGAAACTATTAAAACTGGTAAATGAGTTCAGCAAGGCTGTGAGATATATGATCAATATAAAAAATCAGTTCATTTCTACATACTAGCAGTGACATATTTGAAAATGAAATTAATTCAATTATATGTACAATAGCATCAAAAAGAATAAAATACTTAGGAATACATTTAATAAAAGAAGTATAAGACATACATTGACAATTAAAAAATGTAATTGAAAGAAATTAAGGAATATCTAAATAAGTGAAAAGATATTCCATGTTCATGAGTCAGATGACTTAATATTTTTAAGATGACTTTATTCTCCAACTTGATGTACTGATACAAAACTATCCCTATCAAGATACCAGCATCTTTTTTTGGCAAGATAATATTCAAATTCATATAGAAATTCAAGGGCTCCAGAAGAGCTAAAAACAATCTTGAAAGAGAGGAACCAAGTTGTAGGACTTACTTCCCAATTTCAAAAATTAATATAGCTACAGTAACAAAGAAAGTGTTGCACTGGCACAAAATAGACATACAGATCAATGTAATAGAATTCAAAATCCATAATTAATTCATACATTTATGATCAAATGATGTTCAACAAGGGTGCAAATAATTCCACGGGGAAAGAATAGTCTTTTTAGTAAATGGTGTAGGGACAACTGGATAAGAATTAATGAAAACCTTTACCACACAACATACACAAAGTTAAGCAAAAATTACAAAGTGTAAGAACTAAAACTCCTAGAAGAAACCATAGGAGAACATCTTCATGGTCTTGTGATAGGCAGTGGTTTCTTTGATAAACCAAAAGCACAAGCAAGAAAAGAAAAAAAACAAATAATTTGGACTTAAAATTTAGAACTTTATTCTGCAAATAATACCATCAAGAAAATGAAGACAAGTTTTATAATGGGAGAAAATTGTTGCAGGTCATATATTTGATAAGGGATTTCTTTCCAGAATATATAAGGAATTCTTAAAACTAGTAAAAGACAAATTTAAAAATGGGCTAAGGATTTAAATAGGCATTGCTCCAAGAAAAATATAAAAATGGCCAATAAGTGCATGAAACAATGTTTAACTTCATTAGTCATCAGAGAAATGTAAATTAAAACAACAATGAGATATCACCTCACACCACTGAAATAGTTATAGTCAAAATGATGGATGATAGTAAGTGTTGGTAAGGATGTGAAGAAATTGAAGTCCTTATACATTGCTGGAGGGGATGTAAAATGGTGCAGTCACTTTGGAAACCAACTTGGCAGTTCCTCAAAATATTAAGCATATGACCCAGCAATTCCACTCCTAGGAATATACCCAAAGAAATTAGAACACACATCCACACAAAAACTTGTACATGAATATTCATAGAAACATTACTCATACCACCCCAAAGTAGAAATAACTCAAATGTCCATCCACTCATGAATAAAAAACAAAAGGTGATATATCATACGATTAAGTATTATTTGGCAATAAAAAATGAAATATTAATACATACTACAACATGAATGAACCTTGGAAACATTATGCTAAATGAAACAAGCCAGCCCCAAAAGATCACAAATTGTATAATTACATTTATATGACATTCTCAAAATAGGCAAATCTATAAAGACAGAAAGTAGACCAGTGATTGCCTAGGGCTGGTGGGGGAGAGGGGGAATGGATGGAGTGGAATAGGGAGTGTCTACTTATTGGTTTGGGCTTTCTTTACAAGGTGGACAAAAATTAGAGGGCAGTGATGTTCTCACAACCCTGTGAATATACTGAAAATACATTAAACTGTAAACTTTAAATGGATGAATGGAATGGTATAAGAATTTTATCTCAATCAAGCTGCTTAAAGTGTATTGTTTGGGGCCATCTTTTCTACAGGGTAGAATTCAGTTGTATCACTATTGGACAAAACTCATTATACTGCTTTGGAAAAACATCATTTGCATTACTATCATTTTTTTTACAAGTTGAATTCTACCTCTACAGAGTTGTAAAATAACTTAGGCAATAGTAATTCAGTCAAAGGGGAATATCTTAATATAATCAGGTAATCCCCAGAAAATACCCTAAACAGTGCTCAGCTCTCCACTGAAAGGATACTTAGTAATATCTCGCCTATTTCCAAACCTTGGACAATTTTTCTTGACCTGCTTTGACCTGAAAAAGGCCTTTCCAGCTCAATTTCCTCTGTTTTAAGCACGCTCCAAAACATCTTAACCTGGTTCCTTTCCTCTTTTTATTCTGGTCTCTGCTCAACTATTAGCTCCTCAGAGAGAGCTTCCCTCAAACACATACATTAGTTATCTCTTGCTTTTTAACAAATCATCCCCCAAAGCTCTGGCTTTAAACAACAAATATTTAATATCTCACTGTTTCTCTCAGTCAGGAACCTAGGATCACCTTATCTGGGTGGTTCCAGCTCAGAGTCTCTCCTTCAGTTACAGTCAGGATGTCAGCAGGGGCTGCTGTTATCTGAAGGGTTGATGGGGCTGGAGAATTGCTTTTCTAGAGAGTGTCTTTACCTAGCAGTTGGCAGGAGATCTCAATTTATTGCCACATGAGTCTCTGAAGCTCCTTGAGTGCCCTCATGAGATGACAACTCACTTCCCCAAAGCAAACCCTCCAAGAAAAATAGGAGGAAGACATGGTGACTTCATTATCCAGCCTCCAAAGTCATAATGCACCATCACTTCTACTTCATTTTATTTTTTAGAAGCAAGTCATTAAGTCCAGCCCAATTCTCAAGGGGGTGAGAATTAGGCTTCACCTTGTGAAGGGAGTAAAAAAAGCTGTGGATCTATTTTGAACCATCATAACACAACCCCACATAAACATACCCTCTTGTCTGGTACTCTGACTGCCTTACTCAGCCTTTTTTCTTGATAGCATTTGATATTATTACATTATATATGTATGTGTTAATTATTGACTTCCCCACTATACTGCAAGACCTTCTGCATTATTCCACGATGAATACTCACCACCTAGAGTAGTACCAGGCATAGAGTAGCTCAATAACTCTTTTGTGTCCTAAATAAATGAATGTGTATATGAGGTTATCAGTTACAGGAAGAGAATCAAGCTTGGACACCAGGAATTATGACTCCAAACCCTGTATGTTTCCCAATGTCTTAGAAGAATTGTAATGGTGAAACGGAACTCAAGAGTGGTTCTGGGGGGAGGGGGAAAGGAAAGCCCTTCCAGTCCTCCATGAAGTCATTCCAGCTGGGACCCCCACTACCCTTCCCAGATCCGACAGTCCCTGCTGACATAAATATAGGAAAGTTTTCTCTGCTCCATACATGTAAACAAAAAAATCCTTCTGTCTTTCAAGAGTCAATGTGGGGGTTTGGAGGTGGGAAACAGGCACATGTCTGTCAGCATCACATTTTTTCCACTGTTTGTAAAGAGAAAGTTGGGGAAGCACTGAAATCATCCTGGATCCCAGAGTTGAACGTAGCATTGCATCCGGGTTTAAGAGTAAGGGACCCTGGATACTACTTCGCATGTTCGCTTTTTTTTTATTACCCATTTACACCCCTCACTAAGTGATAAGCACGCTCACTTTTGTTTATTCAGGGTTTAGCAGCATTTCTGGAACCATATGATGATGCTCCTTGGCTCAGGGGAATAAGAAAATACACACGCAATTAGGAAGCACATTATAATTGAAAGTACAGTAATACCTTGGTTTGCGAGCATAATTTGTTCCAGAAACAAACTACTTGTATTGCAGGACATCACTCATTTTACCAAGTTAAAATGTATTAGAAATGTTTGCTCGTCTTGCAGAACTCTAGCAAAACAAGTCACTCGCAATCCAAGGTTTTACTCTACACAGGATTGGGAGTCTGAAGACTTTGTATCCACCACTAATTTGCTGAAAGCCTTATTTTTCATGCTTATGAAATGGCAGTTGTGGTTGGGGAGAGCATAGATAACTTCAAATTCCTACTCAGGTTCTAATAGTGTATAACATTCAAAGATGTCTTAATATTCCTTAAGTAGTCTTTGCCAGCTTCTTATCAGAAAATTCAATAAGGATGCACCTGCATTTCTCTCCCTCTCCTCTAGAAACCTCTAGGCTCTATGAAGATGGGAAAACACACACACACACACACACACACACACACACACACAGAGTCACACACACTCACTAAATGAAAGGGTAAAAAAAGCCATCTCATTCATTTCATTATAATTTTTGAAGAACAGAGATAGGGGATGGGAGATATTGAAAACAAACTCTGCCCATTCATATGGTATGATATGAGGCATTATGCGAGAAATGTCAGCGGTGGGGGCTGGACAATGGAAATCCTAGCTCTTTCATATCACCTCCCAGCCAGGGTAGAGCCAGGGAGAATGGTCATGGCTCAAATGTAGAGAAGGGCTGCTATTTCAGAGATCATGGCCATTTCACCAGCTCTCAGCAGGTACATCATCCCACTGCTTCCTTTGATGTCCCCTCAGTGAAGCTTCTAAATCAAGACCAAAGGATCTCTGGTCCTCTGGGCAATTCCAAGTCTTAGAAGGCACCTCAGTAAGCCAGGTGTGCTGGCCAAAGGGGTGGTGAAGAGGATGGAATGGGGACAAGGAACTGAGACCCACCCTCAAACTAATTTTGGCGGGGAGGGGAATGTCTCAAAGTTTTCCATCTGTGTGTCCGCCTCTGCCGAGTGGAGGAGCAGCACCCTCGAAACAATAACAGCGACAATACAGAGAAAAACAAGGGCCGCTCTGTGCAAGCCCTGCCTCCAGGCAACCCCTTCCCTGCTGTGACAGCAAAAGGAAAGGACACCAGACTGTCGCCCTCGGGAATGTCTTGGAAGTCCTGGCAAAAGGATTGGGTCCTAGGGCTGCCACATTTCAATCAAAAGCTTTCAGCAGAGTGGAGGAGGAGGAAGAATAAAAAAGTTATTGGGAAGTGGGGGATGAGTGAAAGGGTAGAAAACTCAGATGTTTTTCCTTTGGGGATGGTGATAGATGC
The DNA here is from genome assembly GCA_033961575.1 of Aselliscus stoliczkanus. Lineage (NCBI taxonomy): Eukaryota > Metazoa > Chordata > Mammalia > Chiroptera > Hipposideridae > Aselliscus > Aselliscus stoliczkanus. The sequence continues at coordinate 159,488,251 of CM066731.1, forward strand.
AAGCTGATAAATTAAAGAATGTGGGAGCTGGGACAGCTCTCAGAGAGGTCCAACACCCTCAGGTTTTAGAGGAAGAACCAGCAAAGAGGCTAAAGGATTCATTCCTAGTGGCATAGGGGGAAGACCACTCAAAGGTTAGGAGGCTATTGTTAGAGCTGCAGACAGGGATGAAAGGGCCTGAGGAATATAAGAAACAAGTGGGAACAAAGTCGAGGTGCTAGCTTCAGCTGATTTTTGGAAGCTGTGATCAACCGTATTGAGTGACTATTCAGAAGGATGATGATGATAAGGATGGAATCTAGAAGGTTCCTATATTTCCTGCTTGTGTGACTGAGTGCCTTATGCTGATAGTTATTAAGATGGGAAACACAGGAGAGGGAACAGGGCAAAAGCTTGAGACTTTCCAATTTGAGAGGAAATTTCAGTTGCAATATCCAATAATCAATTAGGCTTAGAGCTCAGGAGAGAGGTTCAGATTTGAGAGGCAACAGTATATAGGTAATAACGGAAGTCATGGGAGTAGATGAGGCCTTTGAGAATGAATTTGTAAAGGAGGGTAGAGAACAAGCACTTGAGGAATGCTGGTGCTTGAGAGGCAGGGAGAGGAAAAAGAACCCAGGAAGCTGAAGACATGCCACAGGGTAGCGGCGGACCTGAAACGGGGTGTGAGAGCCAATGGCATCTCACTCCAGCATCCAGGGACTGTGGAACCCATGTGTGCCCAGCCAGGCTGCAGGACCTTTCACTCTTTCCTAATCTGTATGTCTGTCCCGGGTCAGGATGAGGCAGGAAAATCTCGAATCCATTTTCCCTGTTTTGCCCTCCTAGACCTCCCAGGATTATAAATTGGGAGGCTCCTAATGCAAAGCCAGGTATAACTCAAGGTGGGTGCTTCTAGGATCAGCCTCCACTTAGAGATTTCCCTGAATGCTCCATAGATTCCACTGCTGGTGTCCTACCTGAGGGTCTGGTATGCAGATTTGTCTATTCAAGCCAGGAAGAGGCTCCATTAATACCTATGAAATCATAATTACCTGGACCTTCTCCTACTTAGATGGAGGCTTGCAGAAAAGATGAGAGAAAAGGGGGGGGGGGGAGAAGAATAGGCAAAAGCAAGGAAAAAGTAGGTAGAGCATGTAGTTCATGTAAAATGTCTTCTGTAACAGCAATTTCAGGAATGAAAGCACAGAGCAGAGAAAAGATAGACTTTTTAGGGAACCTTAAACAGTCACTTTCACTAGAGGATGGGTACCTGTAAGGATATGCAGGTAAGGCAGGAGGTGTGGAGTGGAGCTGAGCAAACTGGGCTTGATTTGCTCTGCCATTCACAGGAAGCATTGAAGGTAATGCGTTATTTATGAGATTACCATTGAAGTTTTATCTTATGAAGATTAAGAAACCCCAAGGGCCGGCCTAGCGGAGTGGTGGTTAAGTGCTGGCTTGGGAAGCCAGCGGCCCCAGTTTGGTCCCACATGTGAGGGCCAGTGACACTGCCCTAAAAAAAAAAACAAAAGAAACCCCAGGTACTACTAACCCATGAAGGGAGAGACACAGAATCTGAAAAGCCAATCAGAAAGCTGTTTCAGCCACTTTTCTTCTATGAGCTTCTGTTCCTTCATCTACCTAAGGGAGGACTGGGGCAGGCCAGTATCACAGGGCTCCAGTCTGTTCTAACTTTCTACTTCTAAGTTTAACTTGATGTAGGCAAATGGAGAAGAGCTGGGCAATTCTCAGCAGAGGTCAGTGCCACACTGGATGAAAGTACTAAAGGAGATCTGGGATAATTTGCCACTCGTGTATGTGTGTGTGTGTGTGTGTGTGTGTGTGTTGTTGTTGTTGTTGTTATTTATTGTTTTAATTAAATGTTTCTCAAGATGATTCAACAATTTAGTCTTATCTGATCAGAGACTGACTATATTTAGCATTCCTTAGGTGCAGAAGCCATGTCTTATTCATTTTTTTATCTTCCCAGTGGTTGGATTCAAGTAGGAGCATAATGCATGTCCCATGAATGAATGCACTCAAGGGTCCTAATGCTAACTCGATCACAAAAGCCAACCACAAAATACTCAAGTGTTTAATGTAAACAGGGTCTGAGACCAAACATCCAGCTCCTTCATGCTTCTCCTGGGAGGCTATTCTCCCTGATTATCCCCAACCCTCCCTTGTATTGGCTTCTCCAAGTTCTGGCTTCTCCAAAGCATTTTAAGAATGAGAAGCCATTATTCTTGCTAACTGTTCTTTCTTTTTTTCAAAATAAAAAGTTATACAAAGTATGCAGACAAGCACAGAGGTATGCATTGATCTCAAGAAGTTGGGGCTGTCCCAATGTATTATCCCCATTATTTTCCACTGTGGGCTCCCAGATGGGTTGGATGGGGCTCAGTATTCTTTAGTTTATTTCATGTCTTGCCCAGCCAGCATCTCAGAAGGTATGAAAGTAAATGAGAGAGTCCACTCTTCCACCCCAAATCCAGGGACTGGATTCCCCCAGCAGCTAATCTTCACCCTTAAAAGGGTCTGCTCTGCCAGGGACCCATCCTCTTTTTTTCAGTTCAGCAATCTGGTCTGCCTTGGCAACACCCGCTAACATCACGCTTGGATGCCGCGGTGTTTGGGGAGGAGGATTAAATACCTCTCCCTGTTACTTCTTGCCCTCCCTAAAACAGTCGACTGGACTCTAACACTTGGGTTAGGGAAGAATTTTATCCTGAAGCCATCTGGCGAGACAGAGAAAATGTCTTTTTATATTCTGCTTTCTTCAGGAGTCCTGGGCCAAGATAGATTCATGTTTGTCTTACACAGAGGAAATGACTGTGGCTTCTAGGGACATCTCATTGTAGGGCAGTGGGGTCAAGGAGGAAAGAGGATGAGAATGTAGGGTGCTCCTCTGCTTCCACTCATCACCAGCTTGGGGACCTTTCTATGAACCAGCCTCTAAGGTCTCTTCTTCCACATTGGGAAATTGAGGGTAAGACCTACATAGCTTACCTTAGTTTAGTGAGGCCAGAACAAGAGGGGAGTGGTGAAAGTTTGAGCAGTACTTACATAGAAAACATGGCCAATAGTGTCCTCTAAAAAACAGGCTCCTGACTAGGTTTTACAGGTCGGTTTGTTCATCTAATTTAGGGTACTACGGACCATCCAGATGACTCCAAATTGATCCAAAGTGCGCAACACAATTTCTTCTGTAGCTCCTTTTCTCACCTTGAACACTTACAGGACATAATATATTTCAGTAGATAACTGTGCATCAAATAAAATTGAATCGTGGGTAGGTGGCATCTAACCAAATTTTGAGTTCTTAGCCAGGGACTTGGAATATATGAAGAGTCTAGCTAAACAATTGTATATAACACTCCAGAGTAAAATCTGTAGCACCAATGAGGAGTTTGGGTGAGCCTTTGAAGCTTTTTTTCCTGAGCCACATTTACTTGTAGTAAAGAGAGAATACTCATTAATGGGTAACTCAGGTGGTAACCGAGAGACTGGGTAATGCCTTCCACAGCATCTGAGTGGCCTCTCTGTCCGGGCTGAGGGGTGAAGCTGCCATGCCTAGAGGCAAGTTCCGCCATCTTGAAAATGCTACCATATCATCCTTACACCTCTTTTATTTTTGGAAATGTATGTCCGTTTATATAACCTTCTCTTCTATCTTGGCAAGAAGCTCATTTTGCGATGGATCAAAACTAGTCAAGTGGAGTGTCCACTAAATTACCAGTGAGTTATATGAATTGGCTGGGTTGGTATTTGATGTACAGAAAAGGGAAAATGGTCCCGAATTGGAGGCTAGGCTCCCCAAGAAAACAAGTCAGCTACCCCAATACCTGGGAAACACAAGTATGATGTGGATTTCTACTTTTAGTCTTTGGTGCAATTCCAAGGAAATGTGCTTTTTCTATTTTACATCATAAGATAGGAAAGGTTAATGTAATTGAGACAGCATTGACGATGTGAGGTCTGCCAGTCTGCCTTCCCATCTGAATAACTTGCCAGATACCCACCCCAGCTAAGCTGCTATAGAATACACAGGAAAGGTCCTGGGATGTCAAATAATTGGGTCTAGCTGGGCATATGTCGCTTCTCTTCATTTCATTTACACCTGGTTGTCTAACACAGTTATCACTTCTCTCTGGAATTTTCCATCTACAAAATTATATTACAGCTAAGAATGGACCTACTAGAGGGCAAGAGAGTGGATTTCAGGTGTCGCATTCAGATTGCTCAACCTAAGGGTCATGACACATCTCTGACCATGGAGTACAGTTTATGTGGCTACAACTTTCTGTTGTGCCTCCAAACCAAGGCCAAGGAATCTCCCTTCTGTTCTTCGTTGAATTGTTTGCATGTGTTTGTTTTCTTCTCTGTAGGTTATGAGGATTTGGGGTAAAAGAGGAGAGTTTTGAGCTAGAGACCTTGTGGAAATCAGATTTCGGTTATGAGTGTGAGTGTTTGGTTCCACCAGATACAAGTGTGATTTGGGCACTGATGAGTGACAAAGGGTGTGCCTGTCAAGGCAGGAGGAAGGGTCAAAGCATAAAGAGAGTGACACATGATGACAAGCACAAGAATGGACCCCCTAACAGTCCCGGGATCCATGAAGAGGGGCCTAGACCTGTACAGGACTCTACAGTCAGGAGCAGGCATCAGGAAGAGAATTTTCAAGGGGCAGTTAGTTGGTGCTTCAGCCAGGGACTTCCCTTTATGGTCTGGTAGCCAAGTTCATGGGGGTCTTCAGGTGAAGGCACTGAGAGCTGCTGCCCAAGCTGCTATGGAAGGCAAGGCTGGCAGACCCCCCCCCCCCCAGATTCCCAAGATTTCACCACTGTTGCTGGTATGTTGGCTAGGCCTGCCTCACTCCTTCCCCTCCCCTGACTCCCAAGAAACAGATGCCAACCTGTTTGCTTTGTCTGGGAGACTTCCGCTGTATTTCTGAGAAATGCTGGCTATAGAGATACATCTCCAGGCCTCCAGTTCAGTCCAGCCACACAAAAGATGCTTCTGCTTGTTTGCATCTGGACCAAAGAGAACCCACTCACCTGCCTCCCTGCCTGGAGGAACAGGATGCTGGCATGCTCCCTTCACTCTTCCTTCCCATCTTGCTCTTAAAGCTCACTCAGCTTAGGCTGGAGAGCCCACCTAAGTTTGGGAGGGCAGGGACCATTCTATTCACAAGCAAGGGGTATGGGTAACTTTGTAATTTCTAAGACCTTGACCTTTCTGAAAATTTCATAGTGTGTTTTTGCTGAGCCATGTCTAACTGTACTGTCTCCATTTTTCCTCTCACATTCATTACTTCTGCTCCCTTTGTCTGGGTCCCTTCATTCCATTGAACTGAGATACCACAGTGTCTCCTGGGAATAGATGCACTTGAGACACTGCTACACCCACACCCACACCCACACACACACACACACACACACACACACACACAAACACACACACAAACTTCATGATATCTACAGGAAAAAGTCATTGGCCTTCAATCACTTCTCAAGACACTACTTATTTTCTTCTCTGTTTTTTAAGAAAATCATGGTACATCTGTAGAACATAATACACAGTCTTTAAAATTACACAAACTGAAAAGTACAAAAATGATGAAACAAAAAAAAATCATCTCAATATTCTATCATTAAAATAATACTTGTCAATATTAAATAAAAATCATTCCTGACATTTCTCAATGTATGGAGTTAGGTATAATTTAAAAAAATAATAATAATAAGATCTCATTACTTTTTAGTTTTTTTTAAATCAAAAAATCTGTGTTTGAATGTGAATGAAGAAAACGATTATGAAATTTCAGGAATTGCTAAACACAGAGAATTGTTTTTTTACCATATAAGACATTAAGTCTTAAAAGAACTCTCTTTGTTTGGGGGACGTGGAGGGGTAGGGAAGGAGCTGCAAAACTTTAAGATACAGGAATCGCTAGTTTTACTTAAAAGTCTTATTTATTTTAGACCTTGGCTTGTTGGGGCAGAGCTTGTATTTTACATGTGTTTTTAAGCTATGTTCTTTAATAATAAAATCAGGACCCACCAAGTGTTTGAACTATTATTTACACTCCAGCTTCAAAACTCCTGCATTGTCCTTACTGTGTACATAGCACTAAAATTCCCCCTCCACTGGCACATCTATCCAGCAAGAGGGGAAGGATGGTAAAGGCGTGGAAGAGACTAAAAGGATCAGATCTCCAGAGAAAACCCATTTGAAGGAAGCTGGTCTGGCTTTCTGCCTAGTTCCCCTTTACTTTTAGCAATAACAGTCTAATAACTAGCTTTAGCCAGGTTTCTAGAAAATGAATCTCGCCACCCAAACCTGCTTATATCATGTGACTTACAAACATGAACTCTTATTTTTAATGGCATTTACTTATTTATGTATGTTTTTATAAAATTGCCTAGACATTGGAGTAGGCAGCTATCAGAGTAAGTAAGTGTAATTCTTCAAAAGCTGGAACACGTTTCAGTGTCAGAGCAGTACCTTGTTCAAAACACCATTCACTCAGCCTTCCAAAGTTTACTCATCTCTCCCTCATAACATTTCAGGAGGTTCAATAAGATAGGCCACGGTCACTTTTCAAAACCTGACCTTCTCCTGTTCTTTAGCATCTCAAACTCCCTGACCACTTATGCCTTCCTACCAATGTAGAACTTACCCTTTAATCCACACCAGTTTAACCTGCTATCTTGTTCTCTCAATCATCTCTGGCCACCATTTCTCCCTCTCCAGTATGCTCAGATGTTGTCATGAACCCTGCTGCATGCAGCCCCTTTTCTCTCAGGAATTTTTGTCCTTTCTCTTATCAGAGAGTGTGGGGAGGGGAGAAGATGAGCAGACCATTTCCAAATGTTTTGTCATAAGAAGAAAACAGTAGAGAGGCTGAGGGCTCTGATGTATTAATGATCTGTGTCTAGTCACACTAGCTCTGTGGTGCGCTCTTGGGAGAGGTGGCAATAGAGGGTAGGGGGGCAGATTGTTTTAAACCCTAGTATCTCTCTCCTGTTGATTTCTCTACACTTGGAAACAGAGAGGAAGGAGTGGGAAACTGAATAAGTGGCAATGGTGCCACCTTTTAATTTGTGTTCCCAAATATCAGGAAAAGCAGATTTTTCCAGCATTGAAAAGCAAGAAACAAGATTCTTTTTAAAGGCTGTTTTCTGTCTTGGACCAAGGTTTCTTTGTTAATGATTCTGAGTTTGATTCACGTGTGCGTGCGCGCAGGCAGGAGAGTAGAGCCGTGGGTGGAGACTGAATGGAGTAAGAAAAGGAGGAGAAAAATAAGAAGAAAAGTATGTATCAGGTGCTTTGAAAAAAAAATCAATCCAAACAAAAATAGCAAAGAGATGTCTGTGGACAGCTATGCTGGCTGTGGCTGGAACTGAAGAGAAAGGCTCTGCCTGCAGGGCCCGCGTAGCAACAGAGCTCTGATTGGCCAGAACTGTGCAAAGAATAAGCCCATAGTAAGGGCTTCGAGCTGTACTCTGGCAGGCAGCTGAACTGGGACAGGTCCAAGCAGGCTCTGCAAAGACATGCTTGGAAAAACCCAGAGCACAGCGGCTGTTGGCTGCAGCACTTCTGAATCCCGATAGCATTTGGGGTCGTTAGTCCCCAGTACTTAACACTATAGCCTACTGCCTCTACCTGTTGCCTCTGCCTCCCATGGGTTGGACTTACGTTCAGACAATAAACTCCGTCCGGGGTCTTACTAACCATCATAACACAGGCAGGGAATGTCTCTGAAAGAAAATTGGCCAGGGAGTCGGGAACCTGGGCCCTAGTTCTCTTCAGGCATTAATCATTATATACATCTTCCATCAACAGAAGGCTTACTATCTGTGGATGTAATAATCCATATTAATAATTAATAATCCATATAAATCCATAAGCCCTCACAGCAACTCAACAAGATAGAAAGAATTATTCTATTTTCCGGATAAGGGAACAGAGTCACAGAGAGGTCCAGGGATGGGCAACCTCTAACTTGTAGGGCACATGGGGATGCTCAAATATCGACTGGTTGGCAGCAGCTCAGTGTCAACTGGACAACTGGCCTGCTTTACAGGCAACAAAGTCTTCTGGCCAATTTTGGCCTGAAATTAAAGTGTCAGGGTGAGCCAATAGTTCCTATTATTAAAAATAAAGTACCAAGAGAAAAAAACAGAAAAATACCTGAGTATTTTTCAGCAAGGAATTAATAAATAATGTGTGATAGCTTCACAAATTGAATACTTGCAAGCAGTTTAAAATGAATGAACTGGATCTCTTAATTTTAGAAGAAATTTTAAAAACATATTGTTGACTGAAAAATAACTGGTTGTAAAACAGTTCATGCAATATGATGTCATTTAGGAGAAATTTTTAAACTTATAAAAAACAACATTATCTATTTTCTGATATATATATCTATAATAAGCGGATAAAAAAATGGAATGGAATGATATAAAATTCTTGATAGTGGTTGTCTCTGCAGAGAACAGGAGGGAACTAGGATGAGAAGAACAGTAGTTTTCAACTTTAACTGTAAGATAGTTTATACACACACACACACACACACACACACACACACACACACACACACACACTCTGAAGCCTAAATGACAAGTGAACATTTCAAATATGAGTGGGGAAATATGTGCGCTTATCATATCATCTCAACCTTTCTGAATTTAAAAAAAAAAGGAATCTTATTTTCAGGCATCTTCATTCATGTCACCCCTGTTTATGTGGGTCTAGAAATTAAATCCATGGGCCTGTTGATTTGGGGACCATCCTATAGGACCGTGAGGGAAAGTAAGAGATGAAGTTATGTGTGTTATTTTGAAATTAAAAGGACGTAGGGGCAGTCAAGAGTCCTGTATTTCAGAGAGAAAAGGAAGTTGCAGAGACCTTACAGATGATACTCCATGCTATCCGAGTTCCTCCCCATTCCCTTCCCTTCTCAGCCGGAAAGCAGCCTTTATTAAGCTCCTTCCCCATACAGGGCTCCAGCCAACCTCAGGGTCTCTACAGGTAATGTAATTGCTGTATCTTCTTAAATATTTCAAAAATAATGTACACTTATCTGTGAAAACAAGTTCTCATTCCTTGCACTCCATTTGCCTTTATGACTTAGGAAATCAGGAAGGACAAAGAACAAGTCAGGTGGGAAGAGAGTAGAAGAAGGTTCCCAGCACAATCGGCCTTGCAAACCAAGTGGAAGAGAAACTGTCTGTATGTCCCAATGGGGAGTGTGGGAAGAAGAGAAAGACAGAAGTGGGGCAGAAGTCAGACTTACATGTCTCTATTTTCTCCTGGGATGAACCCCAAGGCCAGAGCAGGTATGGTACAAATTTCCATGTAGGTATCAAAGGAACTTGAGAAGTTTTGGGGTAGGGACCAGTGACGAAATTCCCCAAGCACTGCCTGGGGGAGCATGTGAGCCTTTCGGAAGATGGAAGTACAAAGCTACAGTCAGTGTGGCCTGAGCCCCAGCTCAGCGGTGCAGCAGGAAAGCGGCTAGATCAGCAAGCCTATAGCAGCACTTCTCACACTCCACCACACAGACCACTGGGGGTGAGCAGTGGACCCAGAAATTCACAAGTGCTTCAGAGAGGGTCCAAGGAGGTGCTGAGAGGGCCCTGGGTTAAGGAGAAGGTGCCACATTGCCTCCAAAGGCCACCTGAGACCAATGGTCACCAACCCAGGGACCAGACCAGACCATCCACTCCACAGTGTAGACTACTTGGAATCCAGAGGATACCATTTTGACTCAGAAGCCCCTTTTCAGCCCCTTTCTATTCTTCCACCATGAAGTCTCTTTGCCCCGCCCTTAATCTCCAGCTCCATCTTGGAGGCGAGCAGGGAAGGAGGGGAATTCCAAACAACGCCAGGTCTCTTTGGGATAAAGTATTATTTACCAAGAAGAGACTGAGATATCATTAAATGGCGAGGTGGTTTTCCCGCTAGCCAGTGCTGTTGAGAATCACATTAGATCAGTCACATAAAAACTTTAAAAGCTACATGAGCCACATTTTCTTTGTATGTTTGAATGCAGCCTGAATCAATTGGTGACCATGATACATAGGTTACTTTTGTTCTCTGTCCTAAGAATAAATATCAGAAACATAGCTGAGGGAGGCGCATAGAAAGGAGAACTTTCTAGGTAGGAATTTAAACTCTCCATGTTCATTTCATTACCTCTTTAAATCCTCAAGTCTTGTGAAAACATTATTTTTTTGTTTGTAAATTCAGCAGGCACTAAATGAGCTTAGCATCCATCATCTCTGGCATCCCTGCAATTCTTTGCTAAGATGAAATATAAAATAGGGCCTAAAAGAAGCTTTGCTCCAAGCAAATAAAGTTTCCTTCATTTGCCTGGTCCCAGGGGCTCTCTCTTTCACTTGCAGCAAGCCCACCCAGATGGGATAAACTTTGCAAACTCAAGCAGTCCTGCCAATGGTAGGGGTGGAGACAGAGCTGCGGGGAGGTAAGAAGTCCACTATCTAGCCCCGCTGACCTAGGCAGTGGGAGCACCAGGCCGTTAGATGTGCGCCTTTCTCCCTTCTGACCTTTGAGCTGTCCTAAACTGAACTCTACTCAACTCCATCCCCGCTGTTCGCCTGTTCCCTGCAGAGTGAGCCCTCCCATTGCTGGCTCAGGCTTCCCTGCCTTATTCGGTTTAAATTACTTCTTTGAACTTTGGTCTCATTATTTTTGGATCGTCATTTGGTCTGGAAGACTTTCTTTCCATGGGTTCCTTCTGTTCTCCTTCCTTTTCACTCTCTTGGATGTACTTCCCAAGCCTCTTTTTACTGCTCCTTTTGGGTGGTTTTTATTACCTTCATGCATCTTAATCTGAGCAGGGAGAAGCTCCAGGGCCATTGTCATCTCCCTCCTGGATTCCTGCTTGTTTTTAGTTGTTAGGGGAGCTCTTTCGTTTAGAGGGTTTGGAGAACTCGACCTCTCCAACAGCTTAGGGCCCAGATCACCAAATGGCCTTTTCTAGTTTGATGTGAGAAACCAAGTTCCACTGTCATCCTGTGCTGCTACAGCCCACTCCTTACTCTCAGGGACAGAACCATAGATCTGGGGCTGCCTTTCAATGGTCAACGATCCCATGGCATGATTCCTCTCTCTACCAATAGCAAGAGTTTGATAAAGGAGTTGAACTGGTTTGGATGCTTTGATCTGCAAATAACAGAAAACTGTACATCTCAACTGGCTTGAACAATTAAGAAAACATATTATCTCCTATAACAAAAGTCCATGAGTAGGGATACTCCAAGGTGGCTCAATTCAGAGCTCAATGACAACAGGGACCAGGTTCTTACCATCTTTCTACTCTTCCTCCCTCACTGTGTGAGCTCATCCTTGGGCTAGCTGACCTATTGGTTATAAGGTGACTACAACAGTTTTACCCAGACACCACAATGTCCAGCTGGTTATGAACTTTTGCAAATTACTTTCTCTCTCTAGACCTTTATTCTCTCATCTCAAATAGCAATAAATAATAATAGAAACTACTATACAGCAATTACTATAGGCCAATTAGTCTTTTAAGCCTTAACAACACTCTCTTAAAGGTGTGTATCCCATCTGAATAGTTTTTTATATTTTCAGTACATTCATATACAAATAGATTTACTATGATTTTGTGTCCTTGTTAACTTTAAAGATAAATGGTGTCATATGGTATTGCTTTTTTTAAAATCAATGTTTATTTTCACTTATTTTGTTTTTACTCTTTTCATGCTTTTTTTTTAAACCCTTAGTTTTTCTCCTTCCTGCCTTCAGTTGTATTAATAGATCTGTAGCTATTTTTCCCCCGCCACCATCTTTCCTTCATTTGGCTTCTGGTTTAGAAGTTAGATTGTATTTATACTATTCTAATGGTCACTCATAAATTTTTAATACGCATATATGTTTTTTTCCTAAGATCTAAATGTGTTTATTATTGCCAGCACTCTCAAACAAGACAAAGATGTCAGTGTGTTTTAAGCACTGAGCACCTCCACCACCAACATTTTTTGGTGCTAGTTGTCTAGACTTTTAGCCCCACTTTTTTAATGCAAAATTTATTTTTACACTGTCAACAATTAATGTACTTATTGAAATCGTTTACAACTATTTCTGTCTTGCTTCCAATTCTTCCTTCTAATTTCACTTTTCTCCTTTTAGAACTATGTACACAGGTTTGTGAATAATAAATTTCCTTATTCTGTACGTAGCTGAATGTGTCCTTGTTTTGCCCTCACAACTGAATAATAATTTAGCTGGGTATGAAATTCAGGTCAACTATTTTTTCTCAGTGCTTTGAAAATATTAACTCATTTGAATTTGGGTGTCTTATGTGGCTGGAGATAATTCTTTTCTCAATCTAATTGTTTTTCTTTGTAAGTGTTTTCCTTTTAGTAACTTCTAATATTTAATTTTTATCATTCATTTTTTACACTTTCATTATAGCATAAATAGATGTGAGTTTATTTTTATTTGTTCTGTTTGCATTTTATGTGAACTTTCATTCTCTGTATTATTTTTTTTCCTGGAACACTTAATCAGATGTACATTGGTGCCTCTCAATATAGTTCTTATGCCTCTTAACTGTCCATCATATATTGGGCTGTCGGAAAAGTCATGATGCATTTTTTTTTCTTTTTTCTTTTTAAGAGGGCAGTGTCACTGTCCCTCATATGTGGGATCCGAACCCAGGTCGCTGGCATCACAATCCAGGTCTTAACCACCACGCCACTTGGCTGGCCCAATCATGATGCACTTTTGCAATGAAATACATAAAAAAAATACGTCATGAATTTTCCGACAGCCATATATGTGTGTGTGTGTGTGTGTGTGTGTGTGTATATATATATATATATATATATATATATATATAATTTATCTTTCTGTCTGTGTTTTGTTTATATCTCTGAGTTTTATTTTGCCACCGTATTAGTCAGGGTTCTCCAGAGAAGCAGAATCTATCTATCTATCTATCTACCTTTTTCATCTGGCTCACACAGCTGTGGAGACTGATCTGTCCAAATCTGCAGTATGAGCCAGCAAGCTTGAGACCCAGGATAGGCAAAGGTGCAGATAAAGCCCAAAGGCACTCTGCTGGAGAAACCTTTTTACTTGAAAGAGGGTTGATCTTTTTGTTTTATTTAGATCTTCAACTGATTTGGATGAGGCCCACATGACGGGGAACACTTCAACTGATTTGGATGAGGCCCACATGACGGGGAACAATCTGTTTTCCTCTAGTGACTGAAGTGTTAACCTCATCCAAAAACACTCTCACAGAAACATGCAGAATAATTTTGACTAAATATCTGAGCACTCCATTGGCCAAGTCAGGCTGACATAAAATTAACCATCATGCTCATTTATATAGTCTCTTCCTGATTGTGTCTAGTTTAAAGTTTATTCCATTAATTGAATACTTTTTTCAATGTTATAAAAAGCTGTATTTTTGGTACCATACTTTGCTATTGTTACCTCAAATATGTTCTTATTTTTGTTTTATTTTTGCCTCCTTTGTGTCATATTTCTTAATTTTCATTATTGTTGTTATTATTACTTTATCTCTCTGACAATCCTAAACAAGACTTATATTTAAATAATTTCATATTTTTCTATTATTTTAATTTGATCTGAGATGAATTCATTTCCCTTTTTCTTCTTTTTTATTTTTTTTCTTTTGTTAGGTGCCTCTTTTATCATTAATAGTCCTCTTGTGTTTCAGAATTTTGGTTTACTGGTTCACCTTGTAGGAGCCCGCTTCAAAACCAGGTTATAGATTGGCAGCTTGGGATTCCTACCTTGGTGTGAAATTAGGGATATTATAGATTTGATCTTCAAGCCAGCAGATATGTAGACCTAGATCTTAGCTCAGGGGCTGTGTTCTGTTTTCTCCTGCCTCCCAAGTCATACAGTTTTTTTGGTTTTGTTTTTGTTTTTTTAGCTGAGCCATCCTGCCACCTGTTGGCAGCTCAATGGCAACTCAGCTCGGACTGGCCTCAAACCGCTGTTGCTCAGAACTCAGCTCGCACTCTTGAGCGAGCTCTTAACCAACTGAGCCACTCGGCCAGCCCTCCAAGTCATACAGTTTTATATAAGCAACAGGCTCAGGCTGTTGAATTTTCTTCAGTCACTTTACGATGTCATAAACAAGGCAGGGATAGGACCCTTCAAACCCATTATTATACTAGCAAAACTGAACATGCAGCCGCCTTTGCCTTCTTTTTTGACCTGTGACCCTGCAGGACTGGAGAGTCAGCTATATCGACGTGTCTGTTATTTTACTGATCACTGCAGTGTGTCAGACGCAGAGTGAAGGCCGCATGATGTGAGCTGACAATACCATTTTGACTGAAATTCCCCCATTTTTATTGTTTTGCAAGCTCTATTGTTGCAGCTTTTCTAGTGTGTTCTTTCCATATTCTCAGCATTCTCTGGAACCTGTTGAGGGAAACAATGTCATTAATCACCACACCTCTTTTCCAGTCAAGTCCCCAACAAGAAACAGATAGTATACTCAAATGAGGGGATTCAGGGACTACTTACAAGGGTGTGGTCTGAGTTAAGGGAAATCAGAAAGGATTGGTGAAGCTCCCAAAACTAGCAACAGCAGGAAGCCAACACCACTCTTAGGCCTAAAGAAGTAAAGAGAAGAAGAGCAATAAACAGGAGTAGTAGAAAGTTAGAGCTATGGCTATAGGAGATATCTGCCTGGCAGGAGTTGTGGCCTTTAAAAGAGAATCACGGTCCATTGCCAAACCTTAACCAGGCAAAGATAGAGACAAGGGAGTGAATACTCCAAATACCTTCTTTTCCATCTCTCTAATCTCTTATTAGTACTTCCCACTGGCCAAACACAACTGGAAGCCAGACTGCAAGGGATCCCTTAACAGTCAGGAAAGGTCAGCCTCCAGGGCACAGAGCAGGGTGGAAAAGGCTAGCAAGTGGACCTGGGTGTGGTACATAGAAAATATCTCATATACAAAGGTCTGACAACTAAGTTCGCAAACTTGCCACCATGCGCTTACATTGGCAGCACTGTACAAACAGCTCGGTAAGGTTTCATAACCTTGGTATATCAGTGTCTCACAGCTGTGTTCCCGTCAACGTGTGGCAATGTCTTGCTGAGTGGCATACATTATTGTTGTTGAGTGTTTTTGTGTTCCATCGTGAGATTGTCTGAGCCTGAATTAGAGCGACAAAAAAAACACATTAAATTTCTTGGTAAACTTGGCAAGAGTGAAAGTGAAATCAGGGACATGTTAGTCCAAGTGTATGGGGATAATACCATGAGGAAAACGGCAGTGCACAGATGATTAAACATTTTTCTGAGGGGAGAGAACACATCACTGATGAAGAGAGGTCAGGGCGGCCAGTAATGAGCATAACTGATGAAAACATTGCAAAAATTTGTCAAATTGTGCGTCAAAATCATCAGCTGACTGTGAGAAGCATAGCAGACCAAGTAAACATTGATGAGAAAAAGTTAGGAAAATCTTAATTGAAAATCTTGACATGAGAAATGTGTGTGCAAAAATGGTCCCAAAGGAACTCACTGATGAACAAAAGCAAAGAAGAGTCAAAGTTTGCCAAGACCTTTTGGAGAGGCAAGACGATGTTTGGGGCCATGTTATCACTGGTGATGGAACATGGCTGCACCAATACAACCCTGAAAGAAAGTCTCAAAGTGCACAATGGAAGTCAGCCAGTTCTCCACAACCAAAATAGTTCCATCAGTCCAAATTAAGAGTCAAAGTGATGTTGCTAACCTTTTTTGATAACAGAGGGATTATTCATTATAAATTTGTAACAACTAGACAGTTAGCCAAGTTTACTATTTGGAAGTGCTAGAAAGGCTGCGTGAACAAGTTAGATGATCTGAACTTTTCACCAACAAAAAAATCATGGCTCTTGCATCATGACAATGCACCAGCTCACAGAGCACTGTCTGTGAGGGAGTTTTTATCCAGTAAACAAATAACTGTATTGGAACACCCTCCCCATTCACCTCATCTGGCCCCCATTGACTTCTTTCTTTACCCAAAGATAAAGGATATATTGCAAGGAAGACATTTTGATGACATTCAGGACATCAAAGGTAATACAATGACAGTTCTGATGGCCATTCCAGAAAGAGTTCCAAAATTGCTTTGAAGGGTGGACTAGGCACTGGCATCAGTGCATAGCTTCCCAAGGGGAGTACTTCAAAGGTGACCATAAAGATATTCAACAATGAGGTATGTAGCACTTTTTCTAGGATGAGTTCATGAACTTAATTGTCAGGCCCCGTATTACATACCCCAAGATTATACATTCCTTATTTTCATCTTTAAAAATTCATAAACGAATTATCTCACCTTCCCACTTCTCTTTAGCTAGTGCTTCTATGATCTTTTTCTATTACAGGTCATTTCTTGAAGGAATTGTCTAAATGCACTGTCTGCAATTTATTCTCATTCACTCCTCCACCTTCTATAGTCCAGTTTATGTCTTTATAAATCCTGAAATTTCTCTCGAATTGCTGATTTTCTGCTGAGTTATAAACCCAATCCAAACTTCTCAACTTTTACTAATTTCAACTGAGGCTCTCTTTTGTGAGCCCCCTTCCCTCTTGGTTTCTGTGCAACCATTTGCTCCCGGTCCTTCTGTTAGGGGATTGCAGTGACAGCATGCAGGAGGAGTAGCTCACTGGGCTGAACTAGCAGCACCCAAGCTACACCTAAAGGCTCCAAGGGAGTGAGGCCAGCAATGGTCAGAGGTGTGGTGGAGGGGTGGGTAAGTGTGGAAAACACGACCCAGTAGGAGAAACAGCATGTGTGATGTCCATTACCTCTTGTTTGCCATCAGTGTCTACAACTGATCACCAAATTCTGCAAAGTCACTCTTCAGAATGAGAAAAGCTGAAGTGATCTGGAAGGAATGTAATTTTCCATACCAAATACATATAGAAACCTTGACAGAAGTATCTGGGGTTTTTTTGTTTTTGTTTTTGTTTTTTTAAAAAAAAGACAGAAATCTCAGTATTCCATCAACACTCTGTTCGTTTGGTGTGACCTCTTCACCCAGGCCACTTCTTCTCCCCTTCAGGCCTCAGTGTACAGCACTGGGCATTATCGGCTGATGGCACCCCATCTTCAGGACACTAGAACTGCAGAATCCTAAACAGAGACAGAGCCATCAGTGAGTCCTGTCCTGGCAGACTGCAACCTCATGCTGCCCCTTATTCCTCTGACAAGTGAAGGAGGTGAGAAGAGAAAAGTAGGCTGGAAGAAGAAGAGGTGCTGAACACTGAGCAGGCAGATGGAATTCAAAGTCCTTTTTTCCAAATTAAAGAGACATATTCTCTGCCAGGGCTCCTGGGCACTGATACAGCAATAAGTCAAAAACCAGCATTCAGCTCCTTGCAAATGGGATCCACCTCCCCACCTTGGAGCACAGACAGAATGTAGTTGAGAAGCCCAGTGGAAAAAGCTGAGTATGGCTGGGCAGACCCACATAGGACTTTGCCTCTGGATCCCCTTGAGTTCCCTCCCCAGGAGTGCTTGACAAATATGCAGGGCTAAGCGGCTGTCCAAGGAATGCAGCCGTCTCAGCCATTCATTACCAAGGCTCAAAACCACCAGGCAGGAAGAGCAGACAGAAAGCCCTGGGTAGGATCTGTCTCCGGTGAGGTTTGGAAACAGGAGATGCCCCTGACTGAGCAAGCTGAATTGATGTGGTCTGGCCTTGGGGCAAGGGAAGGGACAGAATGACCTTCACAGCTTTCGGCCAGCCCGGTGGGTCTATGAAAAGAGACGTTTGATTCACTTTCAGGCTCTACCCAAGTGACTCTGAAATATTCCTAGACAGTTGCCAGGAGTGTCAATGGTGGGTGAAACAAAGAGCCATGAGCCAAGATTCTGGGTTTCGGTTCCCCTTCATGTGCTTCTCTTTATGTCTCTTTTCTGAGTCTCCTTCTCTGATAAACTGTAAGAACCTTGAGAGCAAAGCTCTTTTCTCTTCTGGCCCCTCCTGCCAAGCTGTGTGCTGAGGTGCCTTAAAGAGAAGAGTTACTGTTTGACTCAAGGTCATTTCTCTGAGGCGCAGTTTGTCATCCACAAGGCTAGGGAGAGGATAAGCAGATCAACGGTGGTAAGAATGATGAGGAGGAATAAACATGGAATGCCAATGATCACTCATTTATGTTCTTCCTATTTATCCCGCACTCCTATGTCCACTAAAGAGAAAGAAAGTCAAAAGATGGAGACACATTGCTCTCCCAGACCCTAATTTCTTGCCTGGAAGAAAATGTCATCAAATGTGCAGGTTAAATGGGGACCCACATCTGATACCTACCTATGTCTGGAGACACCTGAACTCTGTTGGGGTGGCAGGTATATTGGAGGGGTAACTGCCATAGGTCAGGTAGGGAAAGTCAGAGAGAGTAAATCAGCAGAGCTCTCCCAGGACAAAGTTTTGGGTAGGGATTTGTGGATGAGGGGGGAAGTTGGAATAAGGAGAGGCAAGGACAGTTCCCTGCAGGTCCTGATGGAATGAATGGAGGCTGAGGCACACAGGTAAGGAACAGAAAGCATTTTAGCAGAGGCTATGAAGAATGGGAAGTAGGTACAGGTGAAAATGGACTGGAGGAATGAGGAGGTGGGGAGAGGCAAATCTCAAACTCAAGAGATTGAATGTAGTAAAAGGGGACATAGACAGCCAAGCTGGAAATCCATCCTAATAGCCATCCAAATGCAAGAAATCATGATCTCTCAAGGAGGATCCGGGGAACTCTGCTTGATGCCTGAGGGTTTCAGAGCAGGCAAATCCAGGGGAGGAGAGATGCTTTCTCAGAAGAGCTCAGAGTCAGGCAAAGGTGGGATTAGCAACCAGCAAGTGAGGGCATGAACCTCTAATCAAGCTTTTAAGAGAGATCTCCCCCCCATCTTAGCGGGGGAAGAAACCATACCACTCTTCGGATTGAGATGGATATAAAAGGGCTTAATTTAACATCTGTGAGTTACATCTGATATCTAAACGTTTGGGAATGAACACTGGGAACGCCAACAATAGAGAAAAGTCACCGCATAAACATTCTTCCCTGTACTGGGCACCTAAGACTGAGAGGTAACATGAGGACTTGTCCTTGACTTTTCATGGCTGCCTTATACCCACAGCACAGACAACCCGTGATGTAAAACAGGCTCATTTCAAAAGTCCATCTTCTCCAGTCTGCCTTAGTTCAATAAATGACTTTTGGATGTTTATTTGAAGCCCGGCACAGTTTTTGGTACTGAGAAGCACCAGGATGGATGTTTCTGCCCTAGAAGAGATGCTTGCATTTTAACAAGAAAAATGGAAACTGAAAAAATCAACACACGAATAGGACCATTTCAGGTGATGCCAAAAATTATGAAAGAAATAAAACATCTAGGCTTCACAGGGAAGGAAGTGGCATGCTCAAGAGTCATGGGCAGCATGGGGGAAGGAGGTGGGGGCCAAGGAGTGTCCAAGGAGCTGGTGTTTGTGCTGAGACTGGAATGGCAATAAAGGGCAGCCAGAGGACCAAAGGGAAGCCAGAGGAAGAAAGCCTTCCTGGAAGAAGGACCAGGATGTTCAAAGACATAACCTGGTGCTGAGATTTATACACAGCAAATGAATAAAATGATAGTCACTGCTAAGGGTTTGGGTTCAAAGAGTGAGGACCATGGCTAAGATGTCACATATACAGATGGAAATGGGGGAGAAACAAGTAAGATATTGAATGCTTAAATGGGACTTAACAGAAGTCAAGATTAAAAGAGAGCCATAAAGAACTGGACAGCCGGTGAGCAGCACGCCCTCTCTGTGTGTGACTCCTAGCTAATTAGCTTGTGCTCACAGAGTCCCTAAGCATGTGGTCTCTGACTTCGCACCTGAATGCTGCTCTGGGGGACAATTTCCAAGACCCTGAGCAGAGGCTGAATTTGTCTCCAGGAAAGCAATTTAGAAGAGCAGAGAGAAAAGCACAGTGGGCAAGTGCCTGGGGCTTCTCCACTGCCTAGAGTGATGGTTGCTGCCCATGCTTTCAGGACCTGTGTTTCTGCAGGATGGTCAGAGCTTCCAGGCACATTGGCTGTGCTCATTGTGTGTCCACAGTGCTGCCATTATGGCCACATCAAGCAGGAGGGAGAGCTTCTCTCTAAACCCTTAACCTTTGCTATTATTTCAAATCCAGGAGATAGGAAGATGGCCAACACTGAAGACTGGGTTCATTTCTAAAACCCTTGGGCTTTCCACTAACTCTCCATATTATTTTCCCTCTCTGCATTTTAGTTTACTATACATAAAGTTAGGAGACTACAGGTTGATCTCTAAGGGCTCTTCCAGCTCTGGCAGTGTCATAGAATATGGAAGGTCTATAATTAGAGGAGATACATAGGAACTCTTAGCAGCGATGGCATAGCAACATCAAAAAATCAAGCAGACCAGAGGGGTCAGATACATTGGTTGGAAAAGCATTCGGCTGCAAGTAACAGAAAACGCAACCGACAATAGCTTAAGTTAAAAGGGGGTTGTGGGCCGGCCAAGTAGCGCATTGCTTAAGAGCTGGTTTTGGGATGCCAGCGGCCCTGGTTTGGATCCCACATATGAGGGCCAGTGACACTGCCCTCTACAGCTAACAACAGCTCCACCTGGAACCCCGGCGACAGTGTAGGCTGCAGCCCCTGCTGCAGTGGGCTGCTATAGGCTACAGTGAGTGGCCGGCAGCCAGCGTGAGCTGCCAAGAGCCGTGGTGAGCGACCATCCAGAGGCCGGTGACCGATCTGCCTCATCTAGGAAGAGCGCAATGACGATACCAACATGGGCCAGTGAAGCAACATCCTCCGCAACTAGACTGAAGAAAAAAAGGACAGCAACTTGTCTGTTCCCCCTCCCCCAATTCCCCAATAAAATCTTTTTTTAAAAAAAGGGGAAGGGTTTTTTTTCTCTTAGACCAATAAGCTGAATTGTTATAACATGATGTTTATCCTGAGTAGGAAAGAAGTAAACTTGGGTCAGAGGGGACCGGCTATCAGCTAACATACTTCTGGGGGGCGCGGGCAGGGAGGTGGAGAGAAGAAGAAATGCGATGCCATCTGAGATATCACTCAAGCAGCGGAGCAAGAGCAAAAGAAGACAAGTTGTGGTCAGTGAGGGGATTAAATGGTTTCAAAATCAGAGGAAGAGTTCTGCGAGCTGAGAACTCCCACTTGTGGTCTTGAGACTGTTGCTGAAGGGCAGTGAAGATAAAGAGGGAGCTAATGACTACTGGTCTGGTCTTTGATCCTTTCTTTGCTCCCTCTAGAAACCCAGCTCCTGTTTGGCCCCACTCTGCCCCTTTCGGCCTCATCCAACAAATCACATCTAGAACATTAGGATAGAAGAGGTGGGAAGTGGTGAGAACAAAGGAAGACAGTCCCTCGTAACAGCCTGTTCTGAATGTGGGGTAACCAGTCAGCCCATGGCAAAGCTGAGCAGGAAAGGAGCCTGGTGGAATCCAATGTCTGTCCCTCACAGAAGGTGTTAAGGTGGCAAAATTGCAAATGTCCTAGAAGCAAGAGCAAGCGGGGAGCCAGGAGAACTTACCCTCTGTCTGCGGGGACACCAGATAAGCCTATCAAGCTGCTCTCTTCCTGCCAAGCGCCTCCCTGAGTTCCAAAGACCAGTCTCATTCTGGCTACAGAAAGCTCTTTAGCACCTACCTGCCTGTCATGACTTGTCATGCTGCCATGTCATGACGGACTTAAATGGCCATTTCTCTTGTTAATGCCTTTATTGCTTTCCTCTTCCTCTATATTTTAACTGCCACTGCCCCTTCCACTCCACTTGTTGAATGTCACCAAGATCACAATTTTTAAGAGACTCCCAAATAAGACAGTTTTACTCTCAGCATTAGAGTGTCCCCATAGAATATAAATTTTAGGACACATAGATTGTTAACCCACTGGAATGTAAGCTCCATGAGGGCTGCATTTGGCTGTTTGCTCATTGTTGATTCTCAATGATAAGATCAAGGCCTGGCACATAGTAGTTACCTAATACATATTTCTTGAGTATTGAATATGAGCAGCTGTGTTAGAGAGCATCTGTGTGGAACTCCAGCATGATACCTAGTAATATTCACCCCTGCTTGTAATCAATCATCCTGCCAGAGACCGGGCACCTTGACTCTTTCCTGCCACAGGTGAAGTTTCTACCCCCTGAGGTGAGGGGGCGGTGAGCTTTCTCGCGCTTCATGACCCCACTGTCTCAGCCACCTTATCACTCAGAGAACTTGTCCTGGGTTCTCAGTGGTCCAACGTCTGGCATCTGAGCACTATGCTTCTTTCTGGAGTTCAGAAGATAACCACACTTGTCTTCTGGGAATCGGAGGGGTTCTGAAGCCTTCCAGAAGCCAGCTCCTGGGTTTTTCCCCAGCCCCCACCCCTCTGCCCCTTGCTTGTGCTATGAACAAATGCTTTGGCCATGATTCATTTGGTGAGGCAGAAGGGGTCACAGGAAGGAAAGAGTCCAGGGTTCCCAGTCTCCGGTGACTGGGCAACTCAGGAAAAAGTGGGATCCAGGTGAATCATCATCATCTCCCCCCAGGACCCCTGTCCCCTCTTTTCCTCATGGAAACAAAGTGGATGTGAGGTGAAACATCTGGTGTGCTTTGAGCAGACTTCGTTTGTCATTTCATTTTCTCCTCATTTTTAACCCTCCCTCTGCCATTGGGAAGATTGCCTCATCCTCCACAGTTACTCCATCTGTGAGATGGAGACCAGAAAGGCTAATTCTCCCAAAGGGGTAGTATCCAGGTTACAGACGATGAGTATATGGGATGATTTGTCTCTCCTCCTTTATTTGGCCACCACATGTCTGAACTGAGCTCAGAGCAAGTAAACAATGTCTGCCCACTTCCTTCCTTCAACAGTTGTCTACTGCCAGCACTGTGCTAGCTGCCAGGGACATGGTGATGAGCAGGACACACACTGTCTTTCGGGAGCTTCTATCCCAGTTCAGAGACAGGCAGTAGAGTGAACCAATACATAAATAAGTCATCACCACTTATGGTAAGTGCTTGAGATGGCAATAACTAGGGTGTTGTGAAAGATAATAATGGGGGGCAGAATCATGGAAGGTCAAGGAAGATCTTGGAAGGTCAACAGCTCACAAAAGCCCTTTCTGTGGAGAAGACATTTAAGTTGAGATATTGAGGATAACATGGAGATGAATATAGAAAGAACGAGTGAGAATTTTGAGAGGAAAACAGAGTAATGACTTTAAGGGACAGAAAGAGCTCAGCGTTCTCTAAGAACAAATAAAAATAAAAAATAAAAAACTATGTTGACATAAAACAGAGCATCTGGTGCGTAGCGAGTGAGGAAGAGGACAGGTATATACATAATGAGACCAGAAAGGCAGGATGCCCAGAGAGGGGCTTAGGTTTTATCCTAGGTGCATGGGAAAGTCACTGCAGAGCTCTGAGGAAGGTCATGTACATGTACACCCCAAGAGAAATGCCTCAGGCCATCCTAGAGTGACTCAGAGACCCCCCCGGCCCCATTCCCCAACCTCCATCCTCAGCTCCCACCTCCATGCACAGTCCCAGCAACCAGAGACAGTTAAGTTCATGGTTAATTATTTCACAGATTCTTTACTCCTCTGATAGAAGCAATAAAGAATTACAGTTCAAATCAGTCCATTTGGCAACCTCTGAGCAACTGGAAAATTTGGTCAATGGTCAACACTCAGCAAAAATGAGATTTTTGAATTATTGTTAAAAGCTTTAATGATCCAACCTCTCCCTGTCCCCCATGACTGTGAATAATCCCAAATTCGTTATAGGACAGTACAGACCTTCTTAGGCCAGAGGATGTTTGCCAGATATTTCTGCTCAGGGTGGTTACAAAAAAAAAAAAAAAAAAAAAAAAAATTCTAAGAAAAGGCCAAATCTCCTGGGGATCAGACACTCATACTACACCCAGATGTGCAGCGAACTGATGGCTTCTTCATGTCTCTGTAACTGATATTATCTTCCCCAGATACCCACATGTGATGAGAAGAGAAAAAAATAAATTTAATCTAAATGAGTAATTTCAAACAAATGTAATAATTTAAACAATGCTTTTAGGTAAAATGCTCAGGTTCCCTGACTTGGACTTCATTACTCTCCTGTCCTTTCCTTTCCAAGTTTTCTGGGCATCCAAGGATAGTTTATTGTGTCTCACAGCAGTGGAGGAAAAAAAGAGGTCCTTGTATCTACATCCTCTGGATTCTTGGTGACCAACGCTGTAGAGTAGGACCAGTTAGGAAGGTTATTCTATCCTCAGAAATTTCCTGCCATTGGCTATTGAAGGTCATGGCTGGCAGGGCTCATGGTTTAAGCTCTCTTTCAGTGTGGCTGTAGCCTGGGAACCCCTGCTGGTTGACCTGTCCCTATCTGGGCTCCCACTGTCACTATGGATGGTGCCGAGGTCTAGCTGAGACTCCCTCTGGTTCTGGACTTCCTCATTTCCTAGCTACAAAGCTCTTTAGCCCTGCTCCAAAATCCACTCCCATGTCACCAGTGAGCTCCTTTTCAGCCTCTCTACCAACTTTTCCTTCCCAGTTGCAGACCGGAATGTCCACATCCTGCTCATGCCACAAGGGAACCCAAGGCAGTTTGCAAGAACAAAATTCCCTCTCTCAGACCATTAACGAGGCTTTGATGTGACCACCCCCAAATTGGTGCTTTTCAGGTGAGACCCTCCAAGAGATGGGGAGATGATTCTCTGCCTTCAAACTCCATTATATCTACATACGTTGGATGTTTATGTTCTTGTCCTGATCTATCATCTGATTTCCTGTTCAGCATCTTCCTTGTCTTCTTTCTGTCTTCATTTCTTTTTCCACAGTCCCTTGAAGAGCAAACACAGGTGGCCTTTGTGATGCTCATTTTTCTACACTGTACACTCCTTCTACCTTACTTATCTATCTTAGAGATGATACAGGGTCCTTTACTTGTGTTCCTCCCTTTTTATCATCATCCATGGCATAAATCTGAATAATGAATGGAGTCTAAAAAGAATATTTGATCTTTACCCTTAAAACATTTCTTTTTAAATGGCAATAGACAACTTCTACTCTTCCTCTGTAGGTCCAAACACACTCTCAAATCTAGAGTAAATAATATTTTGCAAATACTCTTTATTGATTTTCAATATTTATGTAATCATTGAAAAAGTTAAAAAAAAAGATTTATGGTGACAAAATGTCATGTAAATGCTATAAACTGGCAAATTTTAAAAGGATGACATACTTGACAAATACTGGAAGGTGGAGTGGGTCAGAAAAGGTGGAAGGAAATGATTGCACAATGAATTCCTCTTAAATAGTAGGGAAATGAAGATACTTTCTAAGGTTTTTCAATGAAGAAATAAAGATCTTCATAAATTTTTAAAGCAATAAACTTAACTAATGGAAGGAATAGTAGGAATAAGCTAAATGTCTTATCTATAATTTTATCAAAAGATGTTATTTGCGGGGGACCAGCCTCCGCTGACCAGGGTTCGAGAAGGTGGACACGGCTTAGGTGATAAAATAAAGACAGAAACGAGTTAACAGTAAAGACAGAAAATGGAGGAAGAGCTCTCCGGTTTATTTCTCACAGGCTTTATATACAGTTTTTAGGTAGGGGGTACGTGCAAGGGTACGTGTAGGAAAAATATGCATTACCTCAGTGAAAAGTGGATCATTAACTGTTTACCAATAGTCTAAAGGTCAGTGAAACCTTGGTTAGTTTCTTAAGCCGATTTCTTCCATTAACCCAGATAGCCATCTTTCTTTTGTGTCCCAAGGATCCGGCCATCCTCACCACATTCCTTAGTAAATAGTGAGCACCTTCCAGGTGCAGCAAGGAAACAATAGGAGCAGATAGACAAGTTTATGATTCACCAAGCCCACTAAAGCCAGCCTGCATGCCCCTCAATATTGGGGACCATGGCCCTCAACAGTTATTTAAGGTTAAAAAAAATTTTAAATGAAGCCAAAAATATGTTATTTACATTGATGGAGATAGCCAGGAGACACTCTAAAAATAGAAACAGCTGTAAATGTTTACCCTGAAGTGTGGGACTAGTGGGGGTGAATTTGTTTTGCTTTTCATTTTCTACATTTCTATGCATGTATTTCTTCCCCATGAGAAAGCCCTCATGGAAAATGTGATAACTGACACAGGTCCCGAAGATTAAAGTGTTTCATAGGAGATAGAAAGTGAGTGTAAAGGGGGCCAAGCTAAGACATGTTGAGACACAAGAGGATCAGTTTTGAGGAGCATATGCTGCGGTGCCCAGGAGCTAGAAGGAAGAAGATTGGGCACAGGAGCTGCCAGTCTCAGAAAACATTCTGGGGATGCAATGTGAGAAGACAGACCCCATGAAGAGGCTCATCATGGTAGGTGTGGCCCTGTCACGATGCCCTCCCACCTGGAGACAAGGCACAGCAGTATGAAAAGAGTAGGAACTGTAGGTAGACGAACATTCAAGCATGAGACCATTCTCCAAATGAGAAGCTCCACCCACCCCCATTATGAGGAAAAACCAGGTCATGGGCTAGGGCTCATGAGTTGGGTCCTCAAGAAATTCTTTCAAGCAAGCTGACCCAGAGACCAAGAGAAGCAAACCTGGAAGAATCCAATTTTGTTATCTAGACTTCCCAAGGGACGATGCCCCGGGTGCTACATGGGTCCCCCGTGCTCATTCTAAGGTATAGGAAGGAGGAGCAGAGAACGTTCCAGAGAATACACATTGAGCCTGGAGGAAAGGGCACTGGAAGTCAAGGAAACAGCAAAAGTAAAGACACAGAGAAGAGACAGCACCCAAACGAAGGTTTGAGTAACAATGTAGATGTAGCTAGAACCCTAAGAGAACAAAGATACTGCAAAGAAAAGGTTGTATTGCTAACCATATGGTCAATAAGGACACTGTTTGACTCTCGACAATAGTAATCATTATTTTTCTGCCCCCATGCCCCTAAGGAATAAGGCAGATGCCCATGTAAAAGGAGGCTCACTGAGTTGAGGATTCCCATGATTCTTAATAAAAGGAGAAGGGGAGTATCTAAATGGAGTGGGAAAGAGCATCATTTAAAGTCTCTCTGGATGACTCTGCTG
Source organism: Aselliscus stoliczkanus (assembly GCA_033961575.1). Classification (NCBI taxonomy): domain Eukaryota; kingdom Metazoa; phylum Chordata; class Mammalia; order Chiroptera; family Hipposideridae; genus Aselliscus; species Aselliscus stoliczkanus. The sequence continues at coordinate 159,515,384 of CM066731.1, forward strand.
CTCATTCCCCATACCCAAGTCACTCCTCTATGATGAGCAATCCTACATCCTGCTAAAATGACCTTGAGCATTTCTCTCCAGTCTATGCTGGGCCTGGAAGGCTCAGAGCAGTTGAGATGAGTGGTGTGGGTCCTAGCTAAGTGCTCTTGGAAAGTCGTTGCCCCATCATTACATCGCCCCACGTCAAGCCTTCTAACCTGACCAAGAAACTTACCCATATCCCCAGGCCACTTACCCAGACTCATGTAAACGTTTCCATGAGCTAGGAAGAGAAAGAGATAGGAATGTATGTGTTTGCCACCTGCTTTCTTTCCTAAGGTTTTCAAAAACACTTGTTTTAATTTGCTCTCTGGGTACCAAAAGGCTGGATGGCTGCGGGGTTTTTTCTATGCAGAGTAGGAATTTTACTTTTAGCAAAGTTTTACTTCTGCTAAAATGTACACAGAGCACGTGGAAGAACCCTAGCGTTTGTTGTAAATTTTGTCTATGCAGCAAATTGTGGTCCATTCAATGTTATTACAAAGGCAGCATTTCCTTCTTTTTATAGCTGAATAATATTTAATTGTATTCATATATACATGTACATACAGGGGTCTGACAATTAAGTTCACGAACTTGTTGCAACAATGTTGCTAAACTTTTTTGATATCAGAGGGATTATTCATTATGAATTTGTACCAACTGGACAGTTAACCAAGTTTACTATTTGGAAATGCTGAAAACGCTGCATGAAAAAGTTAGATGACCTGAACTTTTCGCCAACAATTCATGGCTCTTGCATCACAACACTGCACCAGCTCACATGGCACTGTCTGTGAGGGAGTTTTTAGCCAGTAAACAAATAACTGTATTGGAACACCCTCCCTACTCACCTGATCTGGCCCCCAATGACTTCTTTCTTTACCTGACGATAGAAGAACTATTGAAAGGAAGACATTTTGATGACCTTCAGGACATCAAGGGTCATACAACAGCAACTCTGATGGCCATTCCAGAAAAAGAGTTCCAAAATTGCTCTGAAGGGGAGACTAGGTGCTGGCATCAGTGCATAGCTTCCCAAGGGGAGTACTTCAAAGGTGAGCATCGGGATATTCAGCAATGAGGTGTGTAGCACTTTTTCTAGGATGAGTTCGCGAGCTCTAGTGTCATATTACCCTGGATGTCATGAACATCATCAAAACGTTTTCCTTTCAATATTTCCTTTACCTTTGGGTAAAGAAGGAAGTCATTGGGTGCCAGATCAGGTGAATAGGGAGGGTGTTCCAATACAGTTATTTGTTTACTGGCTAAAAACTCCCTCACAGACAGTGCCGTATGAGCTGGTGCATTGTTGTGATGCAAGAGCTATGAAGTGTTAGTGAAAAGTTCAGGTCATCTAACTTGTTCACACAAGCTTTTCAGCACTTCCAAATAGCAACCTTGGTTAACTGTTTGTCCAGTTGGTACAAATTCATACTGAATAATCCCTCTGATATAAAAAAAGGTTAGCAACATCATTGCAACAAGTTTGCAAACTTAATTGTCAGACCTCGTATATCATTTTGTACCCTTTTAAAGCCATGCGTATGTATTTATTCTTCCTATTATTTACTTATTCTTTATTTATTATGTCTATTAAAATTTAGGTAATTAAATAACGACCCATGGGTAACAAACATGCAGAGAACAATGAAGTGTTGCAAGGACTTGAGGGATTCAGATACCCTCACAGGTTGAAGCATCAGAAAAGACCCCACAGAGGAGAAAAGGTGCCTGGCAAGACTGTCCATGTTAGGGCCGGCCGAGTGGCGCAGTGGTTAAGCGCTGGCTTGGGAAGCCAGCGGCCCCGGTTCGGTTCCACATATGAGGTCCAGTGACACTGCCCTCAAAAAAAAAAAAAGAATGTCCATGTTAAGAAAAATTTGGAAATCCAGCTGCTCAATAAGGGAAGTCGCTAGGCCTAGACTAAGAATCTGGTATTTCTGGGCTAGTCAAGTCAGACTAATCATAGCTTTCAGCATCATTACTTAGAGGGATAGGCCCCAGGTTCAAGGTGGAACCAGAAGTGCCTGGTCAGCACTCCTGGATAACCCTCTGCCCGGGCAAACTGAGGTAAGGGAGAGAGGGTGTGGTTAGCAGTTCACGCTCAAGACTAAACTCTTTACGAGGCCATGTAATCAAATCCTACACTTTTCAGAATACCACTGTTGGTTTGGACTTTCATAAGAGTTCCAACCCTTTTTATTATTTTTCCAGCCTCTTTTTCATTCTCCTTTTGCTTTTGGTTTCACAACATACTTTGGCCTGCTCCCCGTCTCTTTGAGCCAGTTCACTATTTCTCAGGAGAAACTGACTAAGAAGCAATTGCTCCCCTGGACATGAATTCTTCTCATGGGGTTTCCTCACTTGATAATAAATTCTCTCCTGCGTCTACAGGAAGGGGAGAAACACCTCAGCCCTGTATTTTGAAGGGGACCAGGAAAAGGTCCAGAATTGTGGGGCATTTCAGAGATCCACACTGAATGGAGGTACATCATCTAACCCCTAGGTTCTCATAGGTCACTCTTGGCCCAGAGGTGTCCATGGCTAGACAGGGATCCTTTGGTTCACTTATCTAAGACCACATCTAAGGAAGAGGGGAAGCAGTGACTAAGCTTATTCCCAAATACCTGGCAGCAATTGGATAAAGACTAATGCCCAACATCGAGTACAGAGCCTGCAGCAGTGTCTGGGCTGCCCCCACCACTCATTCCAGTAGACGAAGTCACTGTAGTCAGCTGTTAAATGGTCAGTGAACCTCCCAAAGAGAGATCATGGGATGCTAAGCCATCACCAGTCACAGATGAACATCTAGAAAGTTTACACTGGATGCCAGAGCAGACCCCTGGGGACGGAGATGCAAACTGAAGGACGTTCTAGAGATTGTTTAGCTCAACCTCCCTCATTTTACATTGAAGGAAACTGATTCCAAGAGCTACCAGTGTAATTTCAAAGCTAATTATGGGTGGGGACGGGGAAACTAACTTTCACATCAAGATGCATTCCATGGGATCAATTCATGGAAGTATGCTATTTTAGGACTGGAATGCTCAGGAAGAAGGGTCTCAAGATGGAGTCAGGGATTTCAGAAAATATCAAGGTGACTATATCTGTTGGGAAAGACAAGGGGAAGGGAGTAGGTGTTTCATTGCTGATGTGTGACATGCCACCCCAAAAGTTTGTGGCTTCAAATAACTACAACCTATTTTGCTCATGAATATGAAATGTGGACAGATCTTGAGGAGAAAACCCTTGTGTGCTCCACTCAGTGTCAGCTGGGGCGGCCTGAAGGTTGGGTCATCTGAAGACTTGTTCACTCACATGCCTAGCTGTTGGTGCTGGCCATCAGCTGGGACATCAATGGGCAGGCCCCTGCATATATCCTCTTTATGTGGCTTACTCAGAGCACGGTGTCTGTGTTCTCAGGGTGAGTGTCCTGACAGAGACCCAGGCACAAGCCAACTCGTTTTGTATAACCCAGGCCTAGAAGTCATACAGCATAACACGTGGCATACTCTCTCTGTTACTGGAGTCACAAAGCTGGCCCATCTTAAAGGGGAGAAGACTTGGGCTCCAGCTTTTGATAGGAGGAATGACAAACACTTTGCAGACACATAAAACCACCATAGTAGGTCAATTTTCAGTTGAAGTTTCTCCCAAACGAATTGAACTGATTTGGAAGGTTCTTCCCAACAAATTACTGGGTGGGCCCTGAGTCAAGATGTAAATATAGAGGCTTCCTTAGGCCAACAGAAACCCTGCAATGGAGGAATATCATTTCTAATTCTCTTGGCTTCTGGAATCCTTGAATCACCCAGCTCACTCCAGAATCTGTAACTTAAAACACAGGTGTCTCAAAAGTCAAAAAGAAAGAATGAAACCACTCATATTCCAGGTTCCTGATGCTGAGAATTCAGTTAAGTTCATCAGAGTCCATCAAACAACTAGTGAGAGTTTCACAGAGGGAGAAACACAGCAAGTGCCCACAAACTTTCAAAAAAAAAAAAAAGCGGGGACAGGGTAAGAAAGCAAAAGAGAATGATGGCAAAGTAGTTTCTTAATAATTGACAGGGTAAGGCTGCATGGGTCTCACTTTCTCTAGCTAACTCATTGGAGATTTATGCACACAAAAATGATTTTGTCTCCCTGGTTTAATAAGGAAACTGCACTCTGAATTTTTCAGGGAAGGTGTGACCTCGGGGGTTTAAGTGCTCTCTCATTAATCGTACTTTTTGGTGAGCTTTCTAAGTGACTAGATTTCCCACTGTGTTGCATGTTTCTTCAGGGCTCAGGGAGAGTAACTTCAGTCTGTCTTTATCAAAATGTAAAAATGCAACATGTTCACTTTTTAGTTTCAGTCACACTATCAAAAAATAAAATAAAAAGACTCAGGATACAGGATGGTTAAGATACACAGAATGAATAAATTTTAACAAGAGACGAAGTAGAGAGGCAAGGTCACAGAATAAAAATCATGTGAGAGAGAAAGAGAAAGGTATAGAGTATAAGGGCAGGTGAGTCAGAATGGAGAGGAAACATTGCTAAAAAGGTGGGAGAATGAGTGTTAAGGAAACAGTTAAAAGGAGAAGGAGCCCTGAAACTAAACATGGCTGACAAAAATTTGCCTTTGGATGGAGTTGAGGAGCTGAATTCTCTACCTCTGTGAAAATCCAGTGAAACCCATCCTTTGAGAACAAAAAACAGGGGAAGATAGAATCCTACTGACTGATCTGAATTCTTCTCTCTCTACACACACACACAAACACACACACACACACACACACACACACACACACACACACACTAGGCTTCTCATTAAACTACTGTGCAAAAGGCATGTACTTTAGAGTTTCCTCAGTCCCCTTAGGAAGTTGAGAAGGAAGACAGCTTCATCTTCCAGTAGATACTGGGTCAGATGCCTAGGAATAAGTCTTAGAGTTTAACAGGACTTTTGAGGCCATTGTGTGGATCCCCAATATATCTCCTGATAGGAGAGGCTCCCTCACCTCCTAGAGAGTAGACCCCTGTGGGCACTGTGTTTAGAAGAGCTCTTAAAGGAACGCATTGGAATGGAGGACAAAGCCAAGACATCAATCCATCAGATGTGAACCCTGAAACTTGAAAACTAGGAAAGACAGACGGAAGACATGAGAGAGAGGGGAAGAGAGGTACAGAAGAGGGGGTTGGAGAGAGAGAAAGGATGCATTTATGTGTACATGCACATATGTGCACACGTGTGTGTGTGTGTGTGTGTGTGTGTGTGTGTGTAAAATGTTATGTGAGGGGAGGTGGGAAGAGAAAGAGAAGGAGAAAAAACGTTGACACTTGAAAAGTTTTTCCTTATGTTGAGGCCACAGTAAATCAGATGATAATGAAATTCTGCACCGATTAAATGCCCAACAAAAACTTGGAAGCAAATGAGGAATTATATCACAAAAACCTCAGTGTCATGTAAATCTCACTGGACAGGGAAATCAAAATGTTAGCAACAATTACATTCTTCTTGTAACAAAACTGGTTCTGAAAATGGAAAAAAGAAGAATGGAAACACTTCTGCAAATGATTAAAGGGAGAGTGGGGATCATGGGTGGGGGGAGCTGGGAAAGGGAGGGAGGGGTGTGCTGGCAGTGATAAATATAGAACCATAATTTAAGAGACAGTAGGAAACGCTTTGTGTGTGTTAATTGGAAATGCATTCTAGAGGCTGCAGTTTGTTCACCATGAATGTCGTGACCTTGGGTTCCATGAGGGACTGTGGGCTCCACCCTATCCCCATGGTGAAGGGAAGAAGCGAGAAACCATGTCATTCAAAGGATGAAAGGAGTTCCAGTTTATATGGGGGAAGGAACCATTTTTTTGTTTTGTTTTTGTTTTTCAGTTTCATTCTTTGGATTAAAGAGAGAAACACTATGGGATTACAGCAAAGCCATCTTGTTTGCCAAGGAAAGGGCCTCAGTGATGGGATGGTTTGAGAACTGCCTCACTCCATGTTATAGGACAAGATGGATTCTCTTTTCTGCTAAAGATCCTGGTTAATCAAATGAGCACATGACCCAAGGGAAATAGAGATGCTGGGAACCGCCTTTGGGAAGAGGATTCCTCCTGCTTATCTGGGGCAGTTCCGGGCTTTGGCAGTGACAACAGACCCTGGCTTTGTGTCTCAAAGCAGAGACAAGAGGGTTAGACTGGCGCTGGTGAACTGAAGAGTTCAGGTCTGTTATGCATTTGGCCTGAACGTCTTGGTTTTGAACCAGCAAACTGACAAAGGATAATCCTTCACTAAAATTCTGCCAATTAACTTCAACTCTGCCACTTGTTTTTCAAATCATCCCCTCCTTCCATCCCTTCACATAAATATTGAACACAACCCAAATATTGAGAGCTTAGGTCTCAAAGATGACCTTGGGCCAAGATGCCCAAGTAATAGTTCTATCCCAGGTATACAGGTGGTACATGGAGAGCACAGCATAATTTTGATGAAAACTCAGGCTCCCAAGTCATCCCAGACCCACCTAATGAGAATCTCGGGGGGGGGGGGGACGGTCAGGAAACCTGCATTGGTAACAGGCCCCCAGGTAGGTCTCATGTGGTCAGCCCAGCCCCCATCTCCAGATAAGCATTTGGAAGCCACTGAACACCAAACCACTATTTATAACTGTTTAACCAGGGCACAGAGAGGGAAGACACCATCACAGGCCACACACAGCTGGGACTAGAACTCAAGTATGTCAATTCTCAGTCCAGAACCTTAACAGGATGCTTGCAGTCTCCTTGAAAGCATGAGTAAGACCTGGGTCCTGTCTCCCATCTAGGTCAGGCCTAAGACTACCTCTGTGAATGTCTGTTCATAATGGTTGTGATGATGGTGATGATGATGGTTATGATGGTGGTGGTAATATAGCTAATACCCAACACAGCAAATACTATGTGTTTGACCCTATATTATAACTTAATTTCCCCATTTTACAGTTGGGAGAATGGAGGCACAGAGAGGTCAGGGGAGTTGTGCAAGGTCACTCAGCAAGAGGAAGGTGAGACTGGGATTCAAGCCCAGGACTGGCAGAAGGGAGGGAGTGCTGACTTCCTTAACATACTTCTATTTGCATTTTTGCCTTTCACCTTTTTGTCACACAAGACTTTCCCACTCTAAGGTACTCTTTTGACTTTAACTCTTCCCCTTACTGCCCTCCCTATCCGCTTATAGGTAGAAAAGAGGATGGCAGAATCATTCTGAAATAGAGGAGAAACGCTCAACAGAAACCCCATGCCAAGAAGACCTTTTAGGAGTGGGCCTGCAGACCAGGCACACAGCCGATTACTGTCATGCCTTCTTTCTCCCACACCCAGGTTCCTACAAAATTGAAAACAGGACTCAAATGAAGATCAAAGTAAGCATTAGCTTTGTTCCCCTGCCCCTAAATAGAGGGGTTCTGGTTTACTGTGTTAGAGGACATGACTCAAACCTTCTTTGGTTCAGAAAGTTCTATAGGAAACTTCCTTTCTACCAGCCTTCCCGTACCCACTAATCCAGACACAAGGACATAAGGCTCTATCTTGGGAAAAGTAGAGAAAGCAAAGCAAATTCAGTTGAGGCCTATAGAGTAGGAGCCAGAAGTGTTCCTCCAATTCTGTTCCCTCCTGGGGGACAGATGGGAAGTCCCTTCTTTCCTACAGAAGTATAAAGAGTCAGGCAATGGATGTTGCCTACTAACCCCAGGCCTTGTCTCTAGTATACTCATGTCTGGTATACTCCATGACTGTCTCTGCACACTAGCTAACCCATAAGTGTAAAAGGTCTTTGAACTCTGTTTGCCCAGTAGAGCCCGTTTGTCTTGAGTCATCCATACTCTCTTCCATTCCCCCATATAACCACGGGAACCTTGAATCTTGGATAGAATAAACCAAGCCCTATGACCTAAGCATGCAAGCAATGCCTTTCAGCACATATGGATCCATTAATTCAATTATTCCATTGCCTCTGATCAAAATGGAGAGTTCAGCACAAAGCATTTACCCAACATGACATGACATTATCTTGGTTTCCCTCACTGGCTCACAATAAGAGCAAGTGCCCTCAAGTGGAAAGAGAAGTGGGACACGGAGGTGACAGGCAGTTCTTAGGGAGCACTGAGAATCACCACTGCCACTTGAGGCCAGAGCTCGGTCCACAGAAGGCACGGCATGTCCCCAGACATGCCACATCTGCCTTCCCAGCAGCATGTCCAGCAGGAAGCTCTTAGCCTATGATCTGCCTCCACAGCCCCCTGGGAAAGCTGGGTCATGAGCATTGGGGATCATTTCATACTTCATAAATGGGCTTAACTCACACTCATGAGGTCACTGGAAGGCCTACTGGATTTAATTATGCTGGAAAGCGAGGCAGCCAGAAACGTCGCACATGGAGCCGGAGAGGCAGCCGGGAGAGCAAGCAAGCCGAAGGGAGATGTGATGGAGTGTGAGTCACACTCCTCGGGGTGAGAGGCTAAAGCCATGCAGCACCTAGGGCAGCAAAACTGCAGTCCCTGAGGCAGGCAGTACCCAGGGGAGGCTCTGGTCCCAATCCATTCCCAGGAAGCCTCTGCGATGCTGGCTGTGTTCACTCCACATTGATGAGTGCAGAATAAGCCATGGAAAATGGCACATGCACCGGTGCCCTGATCCTAAAAAAAATTTTTTAATAAAAAAATAAATGGTGATAAAGCTACAAAAGGTATCAATAGACTTGACATCTTTCTCTGCCTATCATTTGAGACTGGCAGTTTCCATTAAAAGTTAACTCAGGGGCCGGCCGAGTGGCGCAGTGGTTAAACACTGGCTTGGGAAGCCAGCAGCGCTGGTTCGGGTCCCACTTATGAGGGCCAGTGACACTGCCCTCGAAAGAAAAAAGAAAGTTAACTCAAGGCAGATTTTAATGAGACAAAGAACAAGAATTCATGTGAAATCATGGAGGAGCAACATGAGCACAAACGCACAATGGCAAAATGAATGAGGAAGCGGTGAGCACACATTCTCTGTGCGGACATAGATTCACGGACCGATGGAAGGAAAACAATGACTAAACCAACACACAGGCCAGTAATACAGGGAAGGATTGGACTCCTATTAAGTGCTGTGGCAGAAGCTGCTTATTGTTCTCCATCTTTTCTTTCTTCCTTAATAAGATTTTTAGCAGAGCATACTGCTACTCATAATGAAGGTTAATTTTCCAGCCTCCTTTGCAATAAGTGTGGCTAATTTCTTGCTGGTAGGATATAAACTCAAGTCTCATATGGCAAGCCCTTAGAGCCTCCCTTATAGATGGATGGTATGCCTTTTTGGCCTCTTCATCATCCCTTTCTCCATCTGCTGCCTTAAATATAGATGGTACCATCTTGGGCAATGATGACAAGGACTACATTGCAGGATAGTGCAGTGAGGAGCTCTATGGAGCCTTGGTCCCCAAGAACATTATGGAGCAGTTATCACACTGGTCCTGGAAGGCTTACCTCTCACCCTTTGTAATTAACCTCTGAGAAAGACCACGTATACCCTGGAGTGGGTGACTAAATATTTAGGACCACATTTGGCTGCAAAACACCTAAATGATTGACAAAAACACCTAAAATGATTGTCATGTAAATGGTCAAGAAGTTTATTTTTCCTTCATATAAACCAAGGCCCAGCCTCTTCATTTCACATCCTGTCCCTCTTTCTCTAGAAATAAAGATCATTATCAAGTAAGTCAGCCTTCTCATCTCAGAAGTAAATTATCCCAATTTGAGCACTTCTCTTTAATTGTAGAATTCCTTTCACCCCTATGTCTTTTCATCGTCCCCTCAATATCTGCCCTCTCACTCCTTTCCATATCTCTTTTGTGTGTGAGAGTGTTGAAGATTCCAGTCAGGGGCTAAATTGTTTTAAGTCAAAGAAATCTCCAGGAAGTGTATAGAATCAGCCGTACAACTTTAACGAGGGGCAAGCAACCCAGCACAGGGGCAAACTGGATTAAAGCCAGCTAAATGCCCTGCTCCCCTGAGGTAACCCTAAAGGCAAGACAGCCCCAATGAGAGAGAGAGAGAGAGAGAGAGAGAGAGAGAGAGAGAGAGAGAGAGAGAGAGAGAGAGAGAGAGAACGAGCTCATTAAAGTTTACACTCTTGGGCAGCACCGCAGGCCCAAGGCCAAGATGCACACCACCCCGCAGCTGCCACCCAACCCAGTTGACTTGAGATCCCCTACCCCCCATGTTTTTTCATTACCTAACCCGAAGACCTCCTGAGGCAAATAAAATTCACCATGTAGGGTGAAGTTATTGAAGTGAAAAATAATAAACTTTCATGAGCGTGTTTCAATTTTCACTTGTGTTTATGGCCAAAGGTGTTTTTTATTTTAATAATTGCTGCTGGAACAAGGGCAAGCCACATGCTGCTAACTTGTTAGAGAGAGGAGGAGGGAGGAGAGAGACAGAGAGAGAGAGAGAGAGAGAGAGAGAGAGAGAGAGACCATGCTCAGTTGTAAATTGCTCAACAGCTCAGCTCTAATCCTTCCAGTTTTGAATCCCACCCTTAAAACCTTAATGATAGAAAAAAGGATAAAATATTATCCGGACCATGCTCTGTTGACAGTTTGCACTGCGCTCATTTTAGCCATCACAAGCAATTTTAGTGTGGGGTGTGTGTGTGTGTGTGTGTGTGTGTGTGTGTGTGTGTGTGTGTGTTTTAAGAGAGAAACACCAGTGTTGTATGGTACCATTTCATAATAGAGAGTATGTAAAAGGGAAGGAATTTGGAGGAACCAGGCTCCTTCCAGTTGGACATCAACTTACCCGTTGTTTTTAGCTCACTTTTATCTGGCAGAATTTCTGTTTGCTTTTAAATGTCAGAAAAGGTTAAGAAGCCTTTGAAATCTGCAAGAAATTTCCTCGACTTCTGGGGAGGGTGCCCACCCTCAATAGCATAAATCGATTACCGCCCCCCATTGAAATTGCTTTTTAGAGGGCACATATCTGAGGAATCAAATGATGGACAACAGAAAGCAAACATTCATTTGTGGGCCTGAGTATTTGACTCCAGAATGAGTGAACCCAGAAATATTCAGATGTTATATTTCTCTCTGCCTTTCTCATCTGTCCTGACTCACATTTTCCCAAATCCTGTAGATTCAAGAGAAAATATTGTGACTAGGAGAGCATTCATATTCCCTTTCCTTGGCCCTAACTATTTACCCTGCTGCAATACAAAGGGGCTTAAGGCCCTAAGCGATGGAGGAGCCTCTTCTGAGTCTAAAAGGGGCTCCAATTAAGGTCATGGGTACTTAATAAAGACAAATGGACTGAGTGGCCACCAGCCTTTCAAGTCTCAGTAGGCTTTCCTATGCAATGTGTGGCAGCTGGCAGACCATCATCAGGATCTGTAAGAAATACACCCTTTGGGGGGATTCACAACTAAATTTACAGTTGCAATACTATTGGGATGTGCTTACATGCAGTACTTACAAGAATTCCTTACCTTCCCCAAGGCAGTGACTAAGTTTGGGAACTCACAGAGGACCAAGGCCGACCTGGACCTCAGGCTCCCTGTCCACATCGGTGCCTGCAGAGATATCCTTTGAGCCCTGGTCACCCATGACTACCAATCCAAGCCGATTGCTGCAGAGTTATTCCTGGCTCCTGCTTCCCTGTTCAGGCCCAGGGACTCCCTTTGCAGTGTTTGCAGACAGAGGTCCCATCCCACTGCCTCTGAGCCTTGCAGAGGCATGGACATACCAGCAAGGCACCTTCTGTTGAGACTCACAGGGCAGACATTCCCTTCCTGAGAGTCTGTCCAGGAAGCAGGGCCGCTCTTTCTAATACTCACCAAAGGTAGAATCCCATCACTTTCCTTTCCATTTTCTTCCCCATTTCTGCCTGGAGGGATTTTCTAGTGATAGTTCTTCCAGGAATTCGTTTACTATGCATTGAGTCCTCTCCATTTCCCTAAGATTGTGGCCTTTAAAACCTAATGCCACAGATAGCTTTAGGGGCTACCCTAGCCTTTCCTCATCCTGAAAATGCTCCACTAGCTTGAAAAGCGTGCGTGTGTGTGTGTGTGTGTGTGCACGCGCTCGTGCGCACAAACACACATAGGTGCTGGAGGATGGATGGAGTAAATTAGAAGGGAAAAAGTTAACATCTTGAAGTTCTTCTGCTATGTTTATAAATATACAAAACAGGAGGTGATGAACTTTTAACACTCTTAGCATTAGGAGACTGACTGCAGAAAATTGTCCTTTTTAGCTTTTAGAAAACAGATAATTAATCTGAGTAGTATGTATGCTTTGTTTCTCTAAAGCCTCTCCTGCTGAGTTATGACACATCCATGTGTTCCATAAACCGGAGTAGAAAATAGAATTAGAAAGACCCTTGACTTTCTCATGCAAGCCCAAGAGGACAGTACTGAAGAAATGTGTCCTAAAGTAACCCTAGGAGGACTGCCCACAGGACTTCCCAGCCATTTGCTCTACAGGTCAGGCCACCTCATTGTCCCAGGAGTAGGAGGTAGTGTGCAAAGGCAGGGTGGTCAACCCGGGAAGCAGTGGGAGGAGGGTGGGGTGGTGCTGTGACAGTAGGAGTGGCCAGTGTTCCGAAGACCAAGTCCCGCCCCAGAGCAGCAGAGCTAATCTCACAACTTGGCACCCAGAAAGGGAAAGGCAGGAGGCAGAGCAGCCTCACAAAGCCATAAGGTGCCAATTTCCACCTCATCTCCGAGTCATAATCCTCCAGGCCTCGGATCACTCAGGCTAACTGCTCTTGCCCGCCCCAGGCCTCCTCCCACCTTCTTAGCTGTGGCTCCAGCCACAACATGAAGGACAACACGCCAAAGCTATGCGGGGAGGGCTGCAGTCAGGTGACACGTATTTTACATCTGTGGGCAGAGCAAGCCTTTGTAAAGTGCGAAGGCCCCTTAAATCTAACTGTCTGCAGCTTGAGTCTCCTGATTCCATAGTCCTTTCCCTACTCTCTGGTCCTGGCATACCTCCTCCCCATAAGGTCAAAGCATTCCAGCTCTCATCTCTTCCAGAAAATGGCTGTACATAAGAAGAAGCCGAACTCGAAGTCTTAAGAGCTGCATTGGAGCCCTGTCCGTGGCTGAATGATTCTGGGAAGCTCAGCATATGGAGACCTCCAATAAATGTCTGTTCACCTGAGTCCTTCTAGAATCCCAGAAAGATTCTGCTATCAATGATTGCACCTTGAATACTTATTTGTTCTAGAGTGTGGCTCCCAACTTTTTCTAAGTGCAAATATCATTTTTTAAAGCCAAGAAATTTCATAAACCACTGTCTTATGATTAATATATATTGATTAAGAGAGTACATCAGAACCCAAAGCTATATAAATTTGGCAGTCCTCTGAATACGAGTTGTATTTGTTAATCACAACAATACACACACACACACACACACACACACACACACACGTGTGCGCGCACACACACACAGGGTGCCAGAAAAAGGTATACACATTTTAAGAAAGGAAAAAACTGTATTAAAATTGTAATACTAATTATATACTGGTAACAAAAGATGAATATGAGTCATATTTGACTTCTGCAATTACAAGAGGTGCTCAAAGTTGTTACCATCAGCGTCCAGATACTTCTGACTACAATGAACTACTCTACTGCCTGAGCATCGATAACATCTCTTAAAATGTGTATATATTTTTTGGCATCCCAGGTGTGTGTGTGTGTGTGTGTGTGTGTGTGTGTGTGTGTGTGTATAAAGCTTACTATCCATTCAGTCTATGACAATGTTTTATTTAAAATGCGGATTCCTGGACCCACCTCCCAGAAATTCTAATTCAATGGATTTGGAAGTGGTGTCCTGGAATCTGCATTTTAACCCCTGTTTATTTTTTTAATGGTGGTTGTCCACCGACCATTCTTGAAAATACTATCTCAGGGACTCTTACTTAAATAATCTGTCTACTTGGGCCAGCCAAGTGCCTCAGTTGGATAAGAGCTCGCTCAAGAGTGCGAGCTGAGCTCTGAGCAACAGCAGGTTGATGCTCAGCCTGAGCTGAGCTGCCACTGAGCTGCCAAGGCTCAGCTAAAAAAATAAAATAAAATAAATTATCTGTCTACTTAACTGTGGTGGCTCTTCATAATTTAACTCAATAGGGCTGTTGTTTTCTTCCTGTTAATACTTTGTGTTAATTTTCCTCATTAACTATCCTTAATGTTTTCTGAGATCTATAAAAGTAACCATGGGAGATACTGGCTTGAAAGCCTGGTTATCAGGTTCAGGAGGTGCTAAAGGGAGGATTTAGTGCTTTGCAGGGTATCTATTAAAGCTCCCAATTTCCAGTAAAGGCTCAAAGCCTGGGTCCTGGATTTCTAGCCTTGCAAGGAGAAATTGAAGGAGCATTTTTTGGGGGTTTTTTTGAACTCTTCCTTGGCTCTATACCAGTTTTACAAACTCAGTTTTGGCCAGAGTTATGCCCTTAATTGTGTGTCTTCCAAATCATACAATCTAGAGATCCATAATTGGCTAGTCAAGTAGTTAGAAGTTTAGCTGCCCTTCTACAATAAACATGGGGATGACCATGGCGTCACTGTTCTTGGTCTAGGCATGGCATTTGGCTTGTCTATCCAGGAATCCAATTAGAGAATATGGATGGTTTCAGAGTCCATTTTGTCTAATGGGAAAGAGATTTGCTTCTTTCAATAATGCCATGGAATTTCCGACCTGATTATTAAGAGCTCTGATGAGTCAAACTTAGGCTGGGTTTCTGGCTCTCCATAACTCCCACATTCTTTGAGTTTTGGATTCCTCTAGAATTCATCAAGGCTAATCCCACACCGACTCCAGTTCCTATATTATATTGGAGATCTGAGAAGCATAGCAAGAATCTGCTTCCCTAGCCCAAGTTTCCATTTAACTCACAAAATAGAGCTCTTAATTTATATTTCCCTTGACAACAATGGTTTAACTTACAGGGGAAAGGCGTCTCAGAAACTTGGACAAACTTAAGAGGAGAACTAAATTAGAGGTTAGATAAAACTCAGCCTTCTCACTTCAGCCAGGTTCTGCCATTTCTAGTTACTGTAAACAATTGCAATTTTGAATGTGTTGAAAAAAAACCACATTGACAATCTCCCCCAAAGGAGAAAATGATTACAAGACCATTTCAAGTGTCTCTGGTGCTCAGTAATAATATTTTTATACAGGACAACTGGAGCCCTAGAACACCTCACTGCTGTTTCATTGAACCCTTGGAATGGGAGGAAATGGTCCCAATATTTGTCATTTGTCTTGGAAGTCCTAGTATGAGTTGCATAGTGAATCCACAGGACACTAGGCAATGTCTTCTTGTTCTATCTATCATCTATCTATCTATCTATTTATCTATCTATCTATCTATCTATCTATCTATCTATCTATCTATCTATCATCTCCTCTCCCCATTCCACACAACCCACAAAGGGGAAAAGTAGATTTTCACCTTATTTTGTAAACATTTGTGATCAGAATTCTATAAGCAAAAATTTTGATGATAAGGAACAAAGAAGACATGTAATATAAGATTTGCTATCTAGGCTAGAAACCCAAAACCAATGTTTTGTGTTTCCTATGCTTCCTATAAAACAGGAAATTACTGTTCATTTTTTCCAAAATATGCAAACCAGCGAAGGAGCACTGATTCGCCTTGGCGCCCCTTCAGTGGTTGAGAAATAGCTCTACGATGATGTCTTTCTGCCAAACTTCAGTGACCATCATCTACTTAAACTTTCCAACTTGAGGAAACTCACTTCCACCCTGGGAAAGCCAAATGGCAGAAACGTTCGAAGACTCCTAAAGGTAAATTGGGCAAAGGTGGAAGTGTGTTTCTCACCTGTGACTTTGGTCTAATCTGTTTACTTCTGGGGTCCTTGGTTCCCCAGCTGCACAAAGACAAAGTCAGACTAGACCTCCAAGCCCCTTCCAACTGGCGGAGTCTATAGGTCTGCAGACTCCCAGCCCTCACAGAAACCTTTTCTGCCCTGTGGTAAGACCTTGACTCCTGCCTCTTTCTTCTTGGCTTCTCCAATCAGGCTCTCAGAGAAAAAGAATTAGAATAAATAATCTTCACTAAACAATCAGAGTCTAGCTATTATTTGGGTGACTGCCTCCTGGTTGGAGGTGGGGTGGTCTTTGCATTTTAACAAGGCCCCACGGGATTTCAGTATCAGTCCAGCTGATAGAAGGAAGGGAAAGGAAAAAACAGACTTCCTGGAGGCCTTTAGCTCACACCTTAAGCCGCGGGGTACCATTTTTATAAATAACATGATCCTAGAAAAGTCTGTTTAATAGATAAGGAAGGGAAGAGAGCCATAGCCCAGAACCATTAGGAGAGAAAGAAGGAGAAAAGAAAGTCTGGTGGGAATTACAGAAAGAGGGGAATTAGAGTAAAAAGGCTCTGTTTAGGATATGCAGGGAGAGGACAAAAAGACTGATCAGGGATGGCAATATGTATCCAGTGGGCTTCCAGCCTTGGAAGATAGCTAGATGATCATAGCTTCCCCTGCTGTTTCAAACTGCCTCTCAGTGATGTTTCCAGGAGCTGCCATCATTGATCTGTTGGCTGGGCAGTTTAAGATTCCTTGCTATCCTTTAGGTTATACTTAACCTAATTCCAGACCCTGGAAGTTAGAAAGGAGCAGTGGACCTCCTCTGATATTTTGAGGGTGATAACACTGATAGCTACCCTAATGCCTAATTACCAGAACCATTTTCAGAGTCAGAAAATGCATGGACCATGGCTCACCTCAAATTCTAAGGGGTCAGAAGAGTGTGGTGCTCTCTGTGCCATTCCAAGTAGAAGCCATGTCTATCACCCACCAAGTTTCTATCTAGCATCCCTGAGAACTTCCAGTAACAGGGAGTCCATTAATTTTGAGGCTGCTTCATTGTAGGGAGCTCTGTTAGAAAGATTTCCCTTGAGATGAGGAAAAGTTACTTCTCTATAACTTGTACCCACAGAGTCCAGCTCATTCCTCTGGGGTCAAACAGGGAGAAAAGGAATCCCTTTTCTTGTGCCAGTTATTTAGAGCTTGATGTCATCTCCCATGCCTTCTGCCATATCTTCTTTCTGCAGACCAGGCATGCCTGGGTCCTTTGGCTGTTCTTCATACAGCATGGTTTCAAATCTAATCTGCGATGGTACTTCACTTCTATGGACACTTGCTCGTATTGTTTAAATTAGAGACAAAGAATAATTCCACCACCCCACCCCCATTTTTATTTTAAAAGATACAAAGTTTGCTATGTCACTAGGCCATAATCTTGGTAGCTATAATCTTGGTCATGGTAGATCTCCTCTCTGAGCTTGGAGGAGCTGAAACTTCATGGACTCTCAGGTGTCTCCCACTTCTGCAAATCTAACAAAGTATGACCTGGTATCACCTACAGAGCCTGTACTCTTCAGCACTCAACGAAGAAATCTGAAGAAAACTCCACCCATTAAAGGAGAAGCAGAGGAGCTGAGTATGGAACTGTAAGACTCTCCAATGGTCTTCCATACAGAACAACTCTACCTTCATCCTCCTAACTCCATATAAGTCACGTAGGTTTCTTCAGCAATGTCTGTTGTCCTTTAAGGCGGCTTTCCATTTTAGTCTGGATGCCATCTGGTTCAGACAGAAACACGAAGAGTTCATCTCCAGAACTTAGCTATGCTACAAACATTTAAGTTTTGATACCTCAGGAATTGGGATTGCTGGACAGCCTTTTGTCTAAGAGCAAGTGTAGTGGCTGTTCCTGCCAGTGTAATAGCTAAAGAATCGGTAAAGATCCTGTTTTTGAGTGTTTAGGTCAAATAGGAAAGCTGAGAGACATGCTCAGATTACTAACTAGCCTGGTGTTATTTAGTTTTATGAAAGATCAACAAGGTAAGTCCTCACACCTAGGACAGTCCCTGGACAGGACAAAGTGGCCAGGAGTATGGGCATTATGAAACCAGAACCTGTGTGTAGCCAAGACACTCTCAACAGTTCAGATTATTAAAAAGTAGGAAAAAATACATGATCTTTAGGGTCATTCTTATTATCTTTATGTATAATTTATTCTCAGCCTCTTCCCATTACCTTTACTTAGACTTGGCATATATTAGGTGTTCAGTAAATGTACTTGGAACAAATGAACCTTTAATCAAATCCTTGTGAATAGCTCTAGGTTTGCATGATTTAGCCATTTACACCACCAACATTTTATAAATTTGATGACCTCAGAGCTGAAATTCTGGTCAGGTAGATAAGACATTTACCCAAGCGGCAGTAAGTGCACTAACAAGTGATTATGATAAGACACAATGGCCACTAAATGCAGGCAGATATTATAGAGGGGCTTAAAAGAAAGCCTTTATGTGGAAGGACTTACTTCAAGTTGTCTCACTCTGTTAAACTTGAAGCTCGATACCCCCTCCTCAATTACAAGAGACAGTCTAATTAGTCAAACTAAAATTCTTAAACATGAATGTCCAGTCAGAGCTGGAGGGAGAGCTTTTCCCATGGAGGGTCCTTTTTTCTGGTTCTCTCTCCACTTCCTGGCGTGACGTCAACTGGCACTCCTTTGGACAACCCGCCCTTCTGTAAACTTCTCCCTGGCAGCTACCTTCTCCACGGACTTGCAACTGGGAATCTCATACGCGGCTGCAGCCAAAAGATTTCAGGAAATGGTGCTTTGGAAACACATCTTTAAAAGGAAAACAGATAAAGCAGTTGGCAGCAGAGCCAAGGAAAACTCTACTCTTTCTGAAAAGCAAGCAGCTTGTTGGCCCTGGAAACCTACCTGCTCTAAGCCACCACCACATCCTCTAAAAAAGGCACCAGCACACACACCGAGACACACGGACACACAAATGCTCGGCAAGTGGGCTGTAGAGCGCGCCCTGGAACCCCTGAGAAGCCTTGTCCCATGGTTCTTTGGAGGGCCCCGTGGCCACTAGAGCCTGCGGCCCTTTAACGCTCTAACCCACACACTTCCGTCACGAGAAACCTTTATGGCTTCCTCCCCCACAAAGTAGACAATTTAAACCAAATCCAGTGGAATTTTTGTAGGCATTTCTATTAGATGCACCTTTTAGCAATCTTCACTTATAAGCCTGGAGGGTTTTATTTTCAATCTAGCAAAAGGAAAAATAAAGATGCCAGTTGGGACCACTTCATCCTCTACTAGGGTGGCATTCATCAACTGACCTTCGCTTTGTGGAAGGGAGCTGAACCCTACCAAGAAATACCATGGAAATCATATTCGCTTGTGTGGCTGTCATCTATCCCAGTTATAAAGTGCTTTCAATTGACTAAGCGCTCATAAGCCTCACAGTAGACCTGGCTAAATTATCCAGGGCAGCCATGGTGGCCTCGCGCAGAAGAAACGGAGGAGCAGACGGTGAGCGCCCTGCTCAAGCGCACATGAGGAAGAGGCAGACGACTCACATCTCCCGGTGCTGCATCCAGGTTCTGCCCACGGCTGCATGCATTCTGCCGCTGTGGGAGCTGGTGGCCGTTCATAATACGAACATCAGGTAATTCAACAAACCTATTCAAATACAGGCCCTCTAACCTGAATGAAGCTAGGCCTCTTGGAATCCCGCCTCTACAAGTCAAAGCATCCCCACATCACAACAGTGATTTCCAAAGGCTGTTCTGTTTCTTTAAAGAAACAGCACAGGGTCTCCCCAGAAAGCTCACAGCACAGCACACAGAAAACTTCCTCTGAATCCTCTTTACATATCCCCCCTTTTTGCCACTGCCACTCGTGGCAGCTAAAATAGTCTCTCTCTCTCTCTCTCTCTCTCTCTCTCTCTCTCTCTCTCTCTCTCTCTCTCTCCCTTTCCCACTCTCTGCACCATTCTTCCTACAGCCCCCTCATTTTCATGACCTCACAATTACCCCCTTCATTTCTTGCCTTCTGTGTCAGACTCTCTAGGAGGGTAAGACCGGAGTCTGGGTTGAGTGGGAAGCATTGGGTAATGCTGGCATTCCTCGACAAGCTGTAATGACAGACATGACACAGGACCACAATTCTAGGAGTGTGTTGGTGGGAACATGCCACAGCATGGACATCGTTCTTCAACATGTTACTAGGACCATCCCCATTAAACCTAAAATACAGAAGGGAAGAAATTTTCTCACATTTGCTGAGCTGATAAGACACTAGAGTTATGGCCTCTGGCAATACAAGAAACAAGATGCTGAAACTATCCCCCTCCAGGAAGATGAGCAGAAAGCCAAGTGGGGAAGAGTGCATATTTACTGAAAGGCAAATGTGGAGCTATTCTCAGGGGAAGATGAGCCTTACATGAGTAAGGAAAAGATTAACCCCAAAAGCATCCAACTGCCTGTGGGGCCACTGAAGCTGCTAAGGAGAGCCCCAGCCACCCTGATCTGCCCCTGCCCAGGTGAAAGCAGGCCAGGAAGCAGCAGTTCCTACGCCATTGGGACCTGTCTGTGATTGCTGCATTGCTGAGCCCTCTGCCGCTGCTTAGGATTATTTGCTTCCGTCTACACCGTAAGCTCCTTGGGGGAAATTTCTAACATATCAGCATCTGATACGGTGCCTGGATTCTTAGAAAATAACAAACAAATCAATATAGGGCATATAGTAAAAATAAAGAGTGTCTCTAATCATTACATTTATGCCCCATGAATAAAAGATGGGAAAGCTTGTATCTTTCTACAACATGTGATGGGCCCTGGTACTTGCAATCAACTTGATGAAGCTCTATCAGAACTGTCAGTATCTTCCAAGGACTTTTTGTAGCTGAATCACTCTTCACTGTAGAATGGATTGGGGAGCCAGACTCAAGGGTTCGTAGAATGAGGCTTGACTATGGGACTCCTCTAGGAAATCAATGTGACTGGCTATAGCTTTAAAGGTACTGGATGTCTGTTCAGGAATATTATTATCAGGAGTATGCTTAGTTATTCAGATGGGGATCTGCCTGTCTCTGTTGTCAAATTCATTGCCAGCCCTGCTTTATCCAGTTCTGCATCATAGGGTGCTGACCCCTGCGGGCTACATTTCCCAAACTCCCAGTCCAACTAGCTTCTGATTAAGTTTGCCCAATGGGAGACCTTGGCAGAACACTGGAAGATAGAAAAAGTCCAGGTATTCCTCTCATTCCATGTTTTAGGGAACATTCCAGCAGTAGCTTAGTCCCTTTGGGGGTTCTACTTCCATTGGGAAGCCTCACCCTCTGTAATTCTAATTCCTAAACTCTGGTAACACCACTTCCTCTCCATCTCTCCTGCCCTACTAATAGAAGTGACTTCCTGCTAATCTAGAATTTATCTCACCCATTTGCCTTTTTAATTTCATCAACCTTAGTATGTAGCTAGTTTCCCAAATTAAGGTCCTCTGTTGACCTACCTGGCATAGGATCTGTTTTCCTGGCTGAATCTAACTCAATACAGCTACCATTTTACATGAGCCTTTCTCAGCTTCTACTATTCTATCTAAACCATGAAGACTTAAAACTATGTATATTATAAGTTTAATGATAAAGGATCTTTGGGCTCAATCAATTCCCTAAACTAGGTGATAACCTGGCTGACAGTGGAGTGCTGGTAAATGTGTAACAGTGGGTTCTCCAAGAGAGAAAAAACACTAATTTATAGCACTTGCCAATTTCCATGGTGTAAGTATTTCCACCATGGTTGATTGAAGCTACCAATACAATGTCACTGAATGTGGAATTGAAAAGAGATGCACAAGAAGGTTGAGCTGGTACAGCCAGTTCACTGGATGTCTGAGGAGCAACAACCAATGCCCTAAGGCAAGAGAATAGAGAAGGGTATTGGGCAAGTGTGAAATTGCTTTAAATGAAATAGAGACCTTTATGAGGCTACAGAAATTGGATAGAGGCCCCAGAGGAGAAAAGAGGCAGCAGAGAGTCAAAAAGGGGATCAGGAAGAAATGTAAAATGGGAATTTGGGGAATAAAGTGTTCAGAATTGTGAACTTTAGTTTCCTCCAAGGAAACTATGGAATCAACTGTAAAAGATCTGTTTGTCATTAGTGTGTTGGAGAGTTGGGATTATTTGGGGTGTGAATGAAGAAATGGGGGAGCTGACAAAGAAGGGCACAGCCACAGGTGCCTGACAACAGATCATTGGGCGGTGTTGTTGGAAGGGGCCTCAGAATCACTCATTCCAACAGCATCATTTAACAGATGAGGAAACTGAGCCTCAGAAAGGCCATGGCCACCCAGGCAGATAGTAGAACCCAGGCTCAAACTCAGGTTTGCTGACAAAACCATTCCTTTATTCACTCAACAAATATTGCTTGGCAATGGAAATTTGTTGCAAGCATTACAGATACAGTCCATATCATCAAGGACCTTATTATCCAATGGGAGAAAGAAGGATTAGATGGCTTAGCACAGTCTGTAACTATTTTTCCATGTGTGAAGTGCTATGAAGGGAAAATACAGGATGCTTTGATAGAACTCACATGAAGACCTACTTCAGGCCACAGAGTGTGTAAGATACCTCTGAGGAACTCAGACTTGGGTTCTTCATTCCTATCTCAGCTCAGTGTCAATCAGGTGAAGATGAGGGGAAAGAGGGTACCAGGTAGAGAGACATTACATGCTGTGGCTCTGTTTCAGGGTTTGAGACACCAAACAAATGCCACCTACATAGCATGTCTTCCCTTTCATCACCAGACAACCCCGATATATGTGGAAACCTAAAGCCCTGACTGAGTTATAAGCAAATTGATAAAACTGTCATAACGTAGTATCTTGAATTTAGGTGCAAATATGAGTGTGAGTAGCTTTTACCCATATACTTTGGAGTGAAAAGTGGTGGGTGCCTTGAGCCTGGGAAATACAGCCCAGAATATATCACCTCTTTTGGTCACTACACCTGCAAACCCCACCAAAGTGAGGCCCCTGCCACTCTCTGTGAGTGACACAAAAGAACACATTCTCAGGCCAAGGCCTTCACTGTTACCTGCTAACGCCAACTGGTGATGTCTGTGTGTCTTCTCTGACTGTCTGAGGTAGATAGCATGCTGCTGGGAGCCCACAAGTTCCTGGGACAATGGCCCGTTCCCCTCTTCACCTGCATGGGTCAGAGTTGCAGTCCTTTTCTTCTGGGCTTTGATCCCCACCCCAGACACTTTCCTTTAAACTTGATCTTCTGAGACAGGGATAAGACTTTAAAGATTACTTTTGCTTTCATGTTGAACAAATCCCTCATATCCTTCTTCCTAGTTAATAATTTCATTATTTTATTTCTAAATATCAACTGGAGCCAGGTTTATATGGAGAGTTTTTTAATGATCCCCTCCCCACAGCCCTTAACTTTGGACAAAGCAAACACTACCACCACTACATTGCACATAGACTTGCTACAAAAATTTGGATCAATTTCGTTTTGCTCATCCCTAAAATGGATGCATACAAGCCAATCTTTGCATGGAAGTGACTGTAAGGAAAAACAAATAACCCACTTGTAAATGTTCTGGACTTCTTCCTGAAATACCATCTGGAGAGCCTCATTCTATAATTCCGTGGATAAGATTATGATGTCTTTTGTGAGAAATGTCTTCTTCCAGGAGGCCAGATTTCCAGCCCACTAATATTTTATGACTTGTGCCATGTGGCTTGAGTTCCTTCAGACTCAGTTGCTCTTCTTTGTAAAATGGGGTAAATAATGCTGCCTAATAAACTGGCACCACAGGAACAGTTCCTAAAAAAAAATTGTGCACTTCAGAAGGAAAGACATTAGGGATATCCAAGTTTTTTGAGATTTTTTTTTCATATTGAATTACTTCAACTAGAGACACGGGCTTTAAAAAAATACAAGAGAAGAAATCAGCAATGATGACTGACTGTGTTGCGCATTGTGATGTCAAGGGTAAGCACTTCTCATCAGTATATTTTAAACGTGCTGAGTCTCTTTCTACTGAGGCACCTGGAAGCAAGAGGCTGAATAGACGGGAGTTCCTGGTGTCTCTAGAGAAGAGCTTATTTCTTTTCCCAGCCTTACCAGCCCTACCCACAATCACTCATCACTGAGATGAACATTTGTGGACACGTACCCAGGAGAACTCTCTAGGGATATGAGTTTTTCAGGATGTCAGGGACTGGAGAGTGTGTGATTCAAGAAGGATACTCATGTGTGTTAGAGAAGAGGGCTGACATTGCAAAACATGTCCCCGAAAGGAAGAGAGTGGATGTTACATTTTCATTACCTCCCTGTTCTGAAACCAGGAGATATTGATCCTGTCCTTCTGGGCATTCAACAGTCCATGCACAATCTCCCGTCCCTGGAAACCCTCTCTGGTTCAGAAACCAGCCCTTCCCCGATCCCAACAATAGGACTTACCAGCTCTCATGTGAAAGGTATTGATTCAGAAGCCCCTGATGGCTCCCTGCTAAACCATTGATTTTTATTAAATGCCCTTTCCCTTAATGCATTTGGCAGGTCCCAGAATTCTATTCTCTTGTATTCTTTTCCATTTTTTTTCAATGTATGCCCCTCCTTCCTCAAATAAACCCTAACTTGGTTTTAAGACTTTCCTGGAGGATGATTCTATAGCCTCCCTTTCTAGACCTTCCCAAACCTCACTTTCATTCAAATGAGAGAATCACTAAAGGCCTCCTTGTCCTTGCCCCCCAGCAGACCCTCATAAATCCACAGTGAAGTTTTTTTTTAATTAAAGCGTCCAAATAATTAATGATCAACTCCATTTGTGCCATTGAAAACCCAAATGTCACACGGTTGAAAAGACCCAACCAAATAATTCAGTGTACCCTGTAAAGCTTAAAAAAAAGCAGAGTCCAAGAGGTCTGCATAACTGGTTTCTGTGCTGCCTGAAAAGCTTGGTTGGGTTTTGGGCACTTGATTGGATTCCAGGAATAATGTGCTCTGAGCACAAAGGGCTCTTTTGATGTGTCTGTGCCACAGTTTCTCCCCTCCCCTCCTCACTTTACCTGGGATACACATTCTCCTTGTCTCCCAAGTTGGAAAAAATAACCCATGGAAGAGAGGAAAACTCAGCAGAGGGCAAGTCGAGGGTGGGGGTTGGGGGAAACTGCAGTTCCGAGTCTAAATTTGGTCACCAAACTTTGGTTATTCCAAGAGGCATAGAAGAAGTGCAGTTTATACAATGTCTGTGACCAGACACTGGAAATTATAGTGAAAAGATGCTTCTTATTTGAATGTGGTACCTTGAGGTCCGGTAATGAGTCTCCCAGCAAGGACATGCCACTTTCAAAGAGTTAGAACTGGGAATTACCAACCCTGGAAATCAATGAGGACTTCCATGCCTAATCCAGGCACAGAAACTCATAGATAGTGAGTCTAGCCTATTGATTTTTCATGGTACTAGAATGGAGAGAAGGAAGACACAGTCCCCATTGCTAGAATGCCTTAAGAAAAGTGGCAGAGCCAGCGAAGGCCAGTATTGAGCATTGATTTTTGGAGGCAGAGTGTGGTTCTAGCACCAGCTGTAGAGAAGCTCAGATTGGAGCAGAGGGCAGCAAGCTGGTGGTAGTAGTGGGCTACTCAAGCTCCTTCTGGGCTAACTTGAATAGGCTGTTGTATTCTTTTATTCTCATTTTTCTTATGTGCAAAAATATGAACTAACTACAGCAATACCAGCTCTGAGATTCTGTTTCAGAAATCTATTGCTGCCCCCAAATGAATGGATTAAAACATCAATCTACTAATTTAGGTCTTTCTTAATTTCAATAAAGATATCTGTGTAGAGATTGTAAACATATAGATTCATTTCATTTACTCCAAGTATTTTTGATGTTATTATAAATGGTTGATGTTTATAATATTATTTTTAATTATTTGTTGCTAATATATAGAAATACAATTGAGTTTTGCATATTGAATTTGAACACAATAACCTCATCAAATCACTTATTAATTCTAATAATTTATCCATAGATCCTCTGTCTTTTACTCCTCATCAGCTCTCAGCTGGTGAGATCACAGGGAAGATGTTCAATGTATTTGTTACGTTTCCAGGGTTGCAAGCAACAGAAGTGATTCTGGCTGATGTAAATGTAAAGTATGATTTATCTTAAGGCTATGAGATAGTTTTCTGAGTCAAAGGAAACAATCAGACTTCAGAAAAGGACAGGGCCCAGAATGCCTTAGGGAACAAATCAAATGTCTCTTCAGGAAGCTCTATCAGGGTGAGCTCCAACTTCCCTGATGTCACTCCTCTTAATATTCTAATTCTTCTGAGAGCAAATCTTGGTACCTCTTTGGATCTAATCATTGACCATGGTGCCAGTTGACTGACAGGCCCACCCAGTCTGCATGCAAATTCTGAAGGAGTGGTACCCAAAAGGAAAGTCACCATGCTGTTATAAGAAAAAAGGGAGCATTGGTGCATAGCACTCATTAGATCTTTCTGCCTTTCACCCAACTTATCAGGTATACAGATTAGCACTTAAATTTTGGTGATGAGAGTGGTGATGAAGAATGGCCCACGTTATTCATTAATACATGAAAGTGGATCCTTTGCCAAGCTTGCTTCCTGGCCTTCAATCTCCTCTTCCCCATTAATATGCATTGTGCTGTTGAAATAGGTTTGATTAATCATCAAATGCATGTGTGTTCTATCGTGTTTTCTTGCCTGTATCTTCTGGTCTCTTTCTAAGGGTGGTGGTGTGTTTATTTTGCTGCGGTTACTTTGGAATAAGACACCTAGTATTTATGGTGATACAATCAGTAACTACACTGAGTTCTATCTGCTTGCTGAACTGCTGACTCTGGGCTTAAGCACACTTGGTGAATAAATGATGTTTGTGGGTTTCCTCGGTGTTTTTAATCCATAAGCAAATGGATCGAGGTCATCATGATCAATTTTCTTAAGGAGAGACTTGTAGTGAAAATAAAGTGAGGTTAAAAGGCTCTTATCTTTGCCATCACTCATCTCCACCTTTATTTATTGCCCTCTCTGGTTTTCATTAGCATGCTGACAACTGGAGCTAGAGACATTTTTATCCACACTCCAACTACTGCACTGATCTCAGTTCCAAGTTATGAAACTTAATCTAAACCTTAGAAAGGAAGTTACAAACTGCAACTTTAAATTTCAGTTTACAGCATCCCCCAGGATGATTCCAGGAATTGAGTTGAGAGAGGCCCTGGGAATCAGACACCAAACTAGAACCTCCTTCCTCCCCTAAAAGGACTTGAGAACATTTGAACACAACTCATAAAATACTGTTTTCACAACATCTAAACTGAGAGGAACTCCAAGAGAACATCTCATCCATCTCCCTCCCGGCAACTGCTCCTAACTAATCCCAGACAGAAGGAGGTTTCTCTTATACTTCAAGATCACTTGAAGGACATTTCACAATTCCCCTGGTCACCTGTTTCAAAATATAACAACTGAATGCCAGGAAAATCTTCCTCATATTCAAACACCAGTTCTTCCTTTATTTCAGACCATTTGGATAAAGTATAAAATTTCAGAACTGGAAGAGACTTTAAATACCATTTAGTCTAGAGGTTACAACTGGTGACCCAGAATTGAGACATATTTTACCAGGGCCACAGAAAGTTTAATTTTTGAACTTTGGAATGAGTTGGCAATGCTTAAATATTGAGATAGTACCTTTATATAAATACATATAGCTGCATATCTAGAAAAATTAGCAGACCTGGAAACACTGCAGCCCTCATTCTCAAGGCAACAGTCAGAATTGGGCACTTCTCTTTAGACTGGGATCATGGGGGAAAATAACCTCTAGCACATCAGAGTGGATTGCTTAGCTCCTTTACCCTGAATGACTGTCCCCTATCAACATCTCTAAGTCTGTGTCCCTTGCTTTTTGCTGATGAAAAAACTGAGAAACAGGAAAATGGGTTGACTGAGGTCACCAGCTATAAATGTTACAGGAACTAAGTAAGACCCAGGATTCATGCCTGTTGGTCCAATGCTCTTCTCCTATAAAGTACTACTTTCAGGCTGTACCCATGCTAAACCAAGACAGCTGAAGGAAAAAAAATATAGAATATGGAGAAGTGACATAATAGTAGTCAAAACCTACAATTTTCATATTTCCTGTCACTTTTTATAGTCCTTGGCTCAGCTCAGCAATATGCTAATAGAGGTGAGCCCTAAAACCATTAAGAAATGTAACTAGCTGACATCCAGTGAATAGCAAAAGAAAGGTCCAATGGAAAAGGAAGGCTTAGAAGACCCAGGCCCCCCATTTTTATGTTGAGGAATGTGCGTGCGTGTGTGTGTGTGTGTGTGTGTGTGTGTGTGTAGTGTGTTGGGTCTCAGTGCTTTTAATCCAGAAAAAAAGAAGAAGGAGAAGAAGAAGAGTGGCAAGATGGTACACACATTTCCAATTCAGGAGTATGGCCTGGAGAAGACAAAGAGAGGATTTACAAAGAATATGAAGATAGGAGGTGAGAGGGTGGGGATTTTGCTAATAAAGAAAATAAAAAACAAAGATTTGAATCTAAGTGTATGTTTGCAAAAGGTTAAACTCACAGGCAAATTTGTCAAAAATTAAAGTTGAATAACATATTTCTTGAGAGATTTCTCAAACTAGATTTTTGGTTCTGGGTAGATACAATCTAAATCAGTGTTTGAGCCTCTGAAAAGGGAGTGACCCCTTGGCAGAATACTTTGTGTTAATCCTCTCTTGCAACACAAAAGGAAAAAGTTAGGTTAAACATTAAGGTAACATGTACAGCCCTAAAGTACCTGATCATTGCAGTCTGTTCAGGTTCAGAATAGGCTAGCTATCACGTGGTCAAAACAGTTAAAAGGATTAAGTGCATCGTCATTACCACCAGTTGTTTCAGCCAAGTATCAACCAACCCTTTCAAATGGTTTCTGGCTGTGAATGTGGCTCAACATAGAGAACAGTGGCCAAAAGAGACTTTTAGTAACTTTTGTAGCTCTTTACTCATTCCCAAAAGGGCTGGAGAAGGAGTCTTTCTTCCCAAGAGCAAAGACATGACTTGAGCTTGAGATATTTGAGTTTAGTTGGAGTTTGAGGGCATCTAAATCTCTCTATTTTCACCAAGGCACTCACAATTGGCATTTATGTGGAAAATAGTTTTTGCTAGTTGGAAAAGTGGTGGGGAAAGACTTAGCTAAGAGTTCTTCCTCAAGGTCAACTGATTTTTAATAAGCTTAGTGGTCTTTGTGGGTTACAAAACAAACTGATTTATATCCATCCTCTCCCAGAGCTCACCAGCTAAAGAGGATGCATTTACCAATAGACCACCTCCCCTCCCTCCCTTAATTTCCTTTTTAGAAAATCAGAAATACATTTAAAAAGCTAATTTGGTGCCTGGTGATCTTAATGAAATCATACTCAGTGGACTTGTCCTCCCTTTTGGTATTGGTTGGATGCCAGAAAGGCTTCTTAAATGGAGAATTTCTTTCCTTTGATAATGGTGAACACTTTTCTACTGAAACAAGTGGAGTGCCACATTAGAAAACACAGAATAAAATGGGGATGACATTGCAGATCAGTGGAGAAAAGAATAGGTGCTCACATAACTGGTTAGTAATATGCAAAAACCTTTTAATCAAATCTCTACATCTCCCCTTAAACAAAATTGTATTCAATGTTGATTAAACGCATAGATATGAAAAAGAAAATTTAAAACCTTTTAAAAGAAAGTATAGCATATTTTGAACCATGGAGCAGGAAAGCATATTTGTTTGTTTGTTTGTTTGTTTGTTTTGTTTTTAGCTGAGCCATCCTACCACCTGTTGGCAGCACAGCGGCAGCTCAGCTCGGGCTGGGCATCAAACTGCTGTTGCTCAGAGCTCAGCTTGCTCTATTGAGTGAGCTCTTAACCAACTGAGCCACTCAGCCGGCCCTAGGAAAGTGTATTTTTTAATCTATAACATACACAAATATTTTAAAGCAACAGCTTTAAACAACATTAATAAATTCATCTACATTAAAATAAATACAAAACATATGTAGCAAAAGATACATTAAAAAGTGAAAATATAAGCAACAGACTATTGGGAGATATTTATAAACATGAATGTATCGATGATATATAAAGGATTCCAAAAATTAATAAGTAAAAGAAAAATGATCATAAAAATGCCTAAAGACATGTAATTAGAGTCCTAGAAGGAAAACAGGAAGAGATTAGAACAAAAGAAATATTTGAAGAAATAATGACCAGAAAACTTCCCAAATTAGGTCAAAAACAAATTCAAGCATCTCAGACCATCACAATCATAAATTTGGTAAATTTAAAGAAAGCCCTGCCTAGACACATTGCAATCAAACTGCTGAAAACTATAAATAAAGAACAAATATTGAAGGTAATTAGAGAACAATGATATATTACATACAGGAGACCAATGATTCAAATGACAGGATTTTCTCATTAGGAATGATGGAGGTGAGAACACAGTATAAGAACATCTCTAAGGAGCTAAAAGGAAAATAAAAAACTACCAATCCAGAATTTTATATCCAGCAAAAATATTCTTCAGAAATGAATATAGATGTTTTCAGATAAAGAAAATCGAAGAGAATCATTGCTAGCATACCTGCACTACAAAAAATGCTGAAGGAAGTTTTCTAGGCTATCAGAACATAACACTAATGTAAAACTGCATTTTCAAGAAAGAACAGAGTATTAATAATGGTAAATGATAAATATCTGGAGTATAATTCATGGTTCAATCAGAGAAGTATAGAAATAGAGATAGAGATAGGGATAGAGAAAGGATTATTACAAATAATTGGCTTATGCAATTACAAGCTCTGGCTAGGGCATGATAATGAGTAGGCTAGAACCTCACAGGTTTGGAGTATCTGAGCTCAGGAAAAGCCTAAACCCTCTTGTAAAGGTCTAACCCAGGATAATATCACTTTTGATTAATTTAAAGTCAACTGGTTATAATTAGGGACTTTAATTATATCTACAAAACCCCTTCATAGAGCTCCTAATCAGTGTTTGACTGAATAACAGGAACTGTAGTTCAGCGTACCCAGGTTGACAAATCAAAAAGCCATCACATCTGGATAAATATAAAACACTACTTTATTTCCTCTTAAGCCCTTTAAAACACATATAATTGCTTAAACTAAAAAGTTTTATATTAGTGGGGTTTTCAATGCATATAAATGTAATACATATGACAACTTTAATATAAAGGATGATGGGTATGCAGTAAAGGGACCCATAACTCTATGGGTTGTCAGTTTCTGTATTTTACATGAATGGTAATATTAACTCTTAGTAGACTGTGAATTGATATATTTTACAAATATCTAAAACAACCACTAAAAATATACAATAATCTATAGATTTAATGCTAAAAATATTCAAACCATCCAAAATAAGCAGGAAAAGGAGAACAGAGGAATCAAAAACTAATAGTAATATCATAAAATAATGGGCTGCAATTCAGCCAGATCATTAATTACATTACATGTTAGTGGTCTAAGCATTAAAAAGGAGAGACTGCCAAAGTAGATTTAAAAAGCAAGATTCAAGTATACTGCCTAGAAGAGACACACTTTAAATATAAAGACACATAGTTTGAAAGTAAGTGGAGGGAAAAGGTATGCCATGCAAAGTGACTATATTAATATCAGATTTAAAAAATAGACTTCATGACGAAGAATATATTTATACCAGGGATAAATTGTTTAAAGGGACAATTCACCAGGAAGACAATAATTATATATGTGTTTGCACCTAACAAGAGAGCCAGATGAATCAATACTTGTTAGAATCAGACAAAAAAATAGGCAGTTCCACAACCACATTAGGTTTTGACACCTTTCCCTCAGCAATGATAAAACAACCAGAAGATCTCAATGGCATTGATCTAATAGACATTTACAGAATTCTATCTAAATATGCATCTTTTTAGGCACATACAACATATACACAATACATTCACCAAGAAACCATATGCTGTGCTAAAAAAAAAAAAAATTAAAAAAAAACACAAGTGTATTAAAAGCAAAAATAAAGTAGAGCTTAGAGGGAAACATAGCTTTAAATGCAAAAGAAGGGGAGAGAGTTAAAAACAATGGCCTAATCTACCTGAACAAGCTCTAAGAAAAAGAGCAAAGTAAGCCCAAAGTAGATAGAAGGAATGAAACAAAGATAAGAATTGAAATCAATGAAACTGAAAACACATAGTTTATAGAGAAAATTAACAAAGCCAAAAGCTGGTTCTTTAAAATTACAGTTAAACTCATCATAAAAGAAAGGGAGGGGGCCAGCCGAGTGGCTCAGTTGGTTAAGAGCTTGCTCAAGAGTGCGAGCTGAGCTCTGAGCAACAGCAGTTTGATGCCCAGCCCGAGCTGAGCTGCCGCTAAGCTGCCAACAGGTGGCAGGATGGCTCAGCTAAAAAAAAAAAAAAAAAAAAAAATGAAAGGGAGGAATGAATGAATGAATACATGTCATCAATGTCATGATAAAAAAAGTGGATTATCATCACAAGTCTTAAAGACATTAAAAGGATAATAAGTAAATTTTGGAACAACTTTGTACCATCATAATTTACAACTTAGATGAAAGGAATAATTTCTGAAAATTACAACTTTTTAAAATTGGTACAAAAGAAACAGAAATTATAAAAATTGTCATTTTTTTGTTGTTTTTTTGTTTTGTTTTGTTTTGTTTTGTTTTTGAGGGCAGTGTCACTGGCCCTCATATATGGGACCCGAACTGGGGCCGCTGGCTTCCCAAGCCAGCGCTTAACCACTGCGCCACTCGGCCGGCCCCAAAATTGTCATATTTGACATAGATTTAATGTACTATAAAAACCTTCCCAAAAGAAAAGCAATGGACAAGTGGCAAAAATATACAAACAGACAATTCACAAAAGAAGAAATTTGAGTGGTTCCTGATCTTATGGAAAGATGCTTGATCTTAGTAATAATTTGGAAAATGTAAATTAAAACTACAGGAGGAAATATCTCACACTTACCAAGTAGGCAAAAATTAAAAGCCTGACAATACCAAGTATTGGTGAGAATGCAAGAACAACAGGAACCTTTATAAACATCTGGTGGATATGCAAATTGGTACAAGCAGTTGACAGGGCAATTTGGCAACACCTAGTAAAGTTGTAGCAGATATCCAATAACTGGGCAACTCCACTTCTAGCTAGGTATATGCCTAGGGAAACACATGGATACAGTATGTTCAAGCAAGTATCATTTGCAATAGAAAATGTTGGAAACAAACTAAATGCCCATCAAGAGGAAAATGAACAAAAAAGACACTTTGATATATTCATATATAGAATTCCAAACAGCAGTTAATATGAGAAAACTAGAACATATGTCCATTATGAATAAATATCCAAAAGTTAAGCAAAGAAACCAAATTGTAAAAGGATACACAAATGATGCCATTTCTTTAACACTTACTATATGAAAGCAATGCTATATAATTTTCAGGATATATAGAAAGAGAACAGATATATAAAGACAGATATGGGAATGATAAATACCAAAATCAAATACTGTTGTCTCTATTGAGAAATAGGATGACAACAGAGATTTCAGCATGTTTGTAACATTTTAATTTTAGTCTGATTGGTGCATACAAGGGTATTCGTCCGAGTATGCACTGCAGCTTTATGTATGTCTGAAATATTCTGTAATTTTAAAACTTAGAAAGGAACTGAAGTCTCGAATATGGCTGCTTGGCAAAAGATGGAGGCTTCAGTCATAATAAGGGAACAGACGCCCTTGCTGAATGCCCTCAACTGTTTTGACTTCTGGAGGGGCGGGCCGTGATTACAGCTGCGATTAGGTGACTCACCATAATTATGTTTTGTTGAAATTGAATTTATTGAAGCATGAATCATTCTGCCCAAGTCCTACCTAATTGCTCCAATACTGTGGATGAGAAGGATGGCGGATTTTCCCGTGGAGGTCATTATAGAATGAATGTGAGCGTGTATGCGTGTGCACGCCTGCGCAAAGCCAGCCACGCTGCCTCCACCTCTGTTAAGGTGAGGTGGCAGGGCATGTCCGAAAGTTTAACTGTGGTTTCTCCTGCCTCCCAACCCCTCCTGGTATTTATGAGCTACTTGGCTCCCCTGGGGGTCTCTGTGCTTCAGACTGCCTGCTCTGGGTGTTGTCTGGTTCCTAGAAGCTGCTGACTGGCAGATTTGATCCCTGTACTCCCAGCTCAGACAGCACCCCCACCCCCCTCCCACCCTCCCACCCTCACCCCCACCCCCACCCCCGCTGCTCAGCGGGTATCTGAGGGATGCCCTGGGAGCTGAATGCCAGCTGCAGAGCTGTAATTTAAATCAACATAGGTGCTCTGGAGAGGCCAACAGCAAACCCAGAGTGAGGCGGGAACCCCTGCAGCCTGGGGCTCTGTGGCTTATATCCAGGGAGGAGTGGAAGGTGGGGACAACTTTGGGCTCTTCCACACTGTGAGTCACCCACAGTCTCAGGCAAGTAAAGAGCTCACAGCTTGACTCCTGCCTGTGAGCACCCGGAGACCTCAAGTCATCTGGTCATTGTTTGTTTAGCTTGTCATATAAAGTGAACAAATGAAATGGGCTTCGCCTATAGTAGCTTGAGTATAGGCTAGACAACGTGAGTGAGAACTAACTGATCAACCGCTTTTCTATCAGAGGAAGGTCGCAGAGGCACACGCCAACATCCTAACAGCAAGGAGAGCAAACATTTTCTGGCCACTTACCAGGAATCAGGCACGGTTCTAACCACATTTTAACACACTATCTCTTGACAACTACTCAGTGGTGTGGATGCCTTTACTAGCAGTGCTTTGCTGATGAGGAAACTGAGGCACAGGGAGGTTAAGTAACCTGCTCACATTAACGTAGCTAGTAAGTGGAGGAGGCCAGACTCTAACTCAGATTCTGTCCCAGACTCTTAACCCTACCCCTGCATGCCTTGCATATGCTTTACAAAAATCATCTGATCATCCTTAAAATAACTCCCATTTGACAGATTAGAAAATGAAGGCTGAGAGAGGCCAAGTAGCTTGCAAGTGACACAAATAGTAAGTAACAGTCATGATCCAGAGCTTTGGGTTTACATGACCTGCCTGCCAGCTGCAAACGCCATACAGAAGGGAAATGCACAAGGCAGAGCAGTCATGAGCAACAGATGGGTGGGAAAGATGTATTCCATCCAACTGCTCCTCTAAAGGTGCTCTTGGCAGGCTCCTGGGCTCCCTCTGATCCAAAGGTTTGATCATGGCAGCCTTTTTCCAGTTATCATCTTCTCCTCCAACCATATCCTCGATGCCATTTTCAAACACAGGAGTGAGCCTGGCACTTTAAAAATCCATTGCCTGATTTCTTTTTTCTTTTTTTTTTTTTTAATCTTGCATTTCTACTTACTAGAGTCAACTATTAAAGAATAAGTGCTCCAGCAAGAAGGTAGTATTTTAAACCCATGTTGACAAACCTCTGCGTATAGACTCACAATAGACATTTGGGGAATCAAAGAGACAGCAGGGAATGGCGGTGAGGTCAGAGACAGGCTTCGCCATCTTACTCACTGCCCAGTTATCCTGGGAACAAGTCTGCACTCTTGTCCTTCTCATCCTGGTTTGTTGCCTCTGAAAACACCACAAACCCAAAGCTGGCAGATAAGCAGCAACTCCAGGGATCCTTGCAGACATAAATGTCAGGGTGTCAAGGGTTCACGCTCCAGCTCAATTCTTTCATTTTACAGACCAGGAAACTGAAACCTCAATGGCTACACGATTGCCTATGGCTACACAGGTAGACAGCATCAAAACCCGAAATAAAACTCAGAAATAAAGTCCTGAGAGAATCAACAGCCCTGGACAGCTACGGGAAGGGATAGGCATCCAGTCCTCTCACTTTCTCTGTTCCATACACAGCCCTCTGCTTTATTATCTATAATTGGAACAATGGCAAACTCACTCCTTTTTTCCTATTTGGAGACAGACTCAGGAGTAAAATGGTATCTCATCAAGTAACTAAATCAGGTCTCATGGAAGTAGTCATTTGAAAGTGATGACGCAGTCTTTCACCTGTAAAGCTTAGACCTAAAACATTAACAACACAGAAATATCATCCCTCTGTATATGTAGAAGATTGTATGGAAATCTATAAATTTTTTTGGCAGGGAGAGTGATGAAGATCTAATATGAATGTTTTGTCATGGTTATTAAAATTAAAGAAAGATGCATAGTCCGATGTTTCTGCAAATGAGTAAAGATAAAGGAAATCCCAAGGAACAGAGAGGAATAAGGACCCATGGGAAGTAAAAAGTCAGAAACGGAGGTGACCACAAAAAACCTAACTTGCTGGAATTTTGTTTGTACTACCTGAACCATAGCAAGGGAGTAGCACTTTTCTTCAGAAGTGGAATAGAGATTTAGGATAGCTTCCTCTATATATGATTTCGATTACCACAGTTTGTAAACCAGCTCCAGAATGCATACAACTCCACAGTAAAACTGCACAGCTGTTGTTTGAGGCATCACCTCTGTTTATCATCATCACCTTATCCTCTTTCTCCATCTGCAGCAATCTGCCCAGTAGCAGGCTTATAACTTGGAAGCATCTCCTCTCTCCTTCACCGCCCCCCCCACCCCATGTCCACTCCATATCTAAACCCTGCCAACACCCCAGTGGGTGGCTGAGCATGATCATAGTAGATTCAGAGGTGATTAGTGTGTTGTTGTAATACACACTAAGTGTAACCTAAGACAATTTAATTCATCTGCAAAAAAGAAACAATAAGTTCCCTTCCTTTCTTTTCAGCATGTAAATTGGCCAAAACCAAGTATAGTGGTGGAACCACTTGTTCCTGCCTGGTAGCCACAGGACATGGAGACTCAGCCAAGTCTTCTTGGACTTGCTTTCCTCTCACTCCATAGCTCTTACCCTCTCTCCCAGGTTTTCACCACCAGATGCCTGAAGCAGTCTTCAACTTATATCCTTGTTCCCCTATCTTCCTCTTTCTTTAACCTCTGTAATCTAACTTATTTAGACTTAGACCCAGGGAAATCGAGCCACATTTTCATCATGGCTGGTCTCACCTCAAACCAACCAGGTCATAAATATGCTACTGCATGTAAATAGGAAACAAAATAAATGCTTTTGATCTAAATATTTGAGACATTCTCTTCACCTCGTGAGAACATGCATTTGGACTTACACTGAGTGAGGGCAGATGGATTGAGGAAGTTTTGTATCATATTTTTGGGAAAAGACTGCTTAAACCTTATCATCAGGCCATCGGGGAATTTAGAGTTATCTGTACCAGAGATTAGAAGATCTAAAATTTTCATTCCAGAAGATCAGGCATCGCTGTCTATGCACATATCCTCATGTATTTTATATATATATGAAGAGGGGGATTGGGCAGCTGGCTAGGTTTACTGAGACATCTTGAACTATTTTTTTAATGTTTGGGGTTTGGCAAATAAGTGCATTGTGCTCCAACCACCTTTCCCCCTTCATTTAAAACCCATGTGTATTGGAGAAGAAATTTAATCCTTATGTTCCTGATTCACTTACACTTAACCCATCAAAATCCAACTTGGTGGGAACCTTTAGATGCCCATGAGCCTTCTGAATCTTGAGAAATAAACTGCTTGGAGCCATCTTTTCTTTGAATCTCAGAAGCCACAATGAGGAACTATTTTCAGTGGCTTTAGTCAGGGGAGCAAGACGGGATTTCAACTTTGCCCTCAGATTCTACCGGAGCCAACAAATTCTAACATTGATCAGACATATTGCTACGCCTCATATTTAGTTCTTGCCAATAACCTGAAATCCAGGAACCGCCATTTTGTGAAAAATCAACAGATACGAACTGAGATCCAAATCCAACTATGTGCTGAGCTCTGTGTCAGTCTCTGGCATTGGGTCCCAGTGTTCTCCTCAGTGTCCTACCCAGTGTCCTGGGTAGACAGCCTCTTCCCTCTATGGATCTCTGAATGGCTCTTTTTCCCTCTGCTACAGTCTAAAGGTATGGGAGAGACTGTTCATTTGTAAAGAGTAGTGGAGAATGACGGAAAAGAGAAAAATATCAGGAAATAGAATCCTATGAGTATACCGGCAAACAGAGCCTAATAAACTATACTAATGGCACACAGAGTTGTAGCTTTAGACTATCTCAAATCTAATGTGGAAATTAAGATCGCTTTTGGCCTAACTCAATTACCCACATCAGTCAGCAGTAGATGAAAGAAGAGTCATAACTAATATGAAAGCAATTATTATCCAGATTTGGCTTTTGATTTCTCTGTTACAGTCATAAGTAAATTCAAACATCTCATCCCTTTTTTGCCTGGGCCTGAGTCTCGCCAACATATGGGAGACAGACACAGAGAACAATTCATTTCTAGCCCACCTGCCTCTGCTTTCTTGCCCAACTAGATGAATGGTAGAAGAAGTCAGGTAATTTTGACCTGTTCAGAGATACCCTGTTCACAGGTAATGAGGAGATAGTTGCTTCCCCCTGCAGTGCAAGTAAGACCTTAGCATTTCCTGACTGGTTCCTACCACCTTCCCAACCTGGTGTTTCATTAAGATCAGAGTGCTTGTAAACATCATTCCTGGAGCTCACTTTCCCCCACACCCCTCAAGGCACATTATGTTTTTCCCTTGAGTCCTACAACTCACAACATATGGAGTGGAAAAGCAAGGCATACGGGTGTCCTTCCACCTTCCCACTGAGACCACTGTGTTATTTGTGCCACTTCATTTCATCCAGAAGAACCCTACTCGGGGCTACCAGCTATTCAACATTCACTAATTTCAAGAGTCGTGAAAGTACAATTTCCAGTGGAACAGCGGTTTTTATTGTTTCTCCCTGGTCTCCAAGCAGCATATGCCATCAAAAGAGAAAGGCTCAAGGTTCCTCTTGTCAATTCAGTCCCAAAATGGAAAAAATAATAATAACTTGAAATCCAAAAAGAGAAATAAAAATTAGGTTAAAGAAGGAAATTCCTGAATTAGAAGACACCACCTATCTGACTAGAATGAAAATGGAATGCACTGAGGCCAAGGACATGAATTCCCACCACATTGTCTCTGATATGAGTTGTTCAGTCCGAATTGCCTCCAGCCATTCTGTCACAAGAGGGGTGCTCAAGGCTTTCAAATCAGACTGACCTGGGTTCGAATCACAGCCCTGCCTTTTACTAGCTGTGTCACTCATCTTTCTGGTGGTTTATCACCTACAAAATAGGAATAATAATACTTTCTCATAGGGTTATCATAAAGATTGAATGGACCCTGTACTTAAAGTGTAGACACTTTAAAGTGTAAGACACTGCGGAGTTGGTACAGAGCAAAAGGCAATGGAATGCCAACTATAAAATAACTTGTTCACACACCTTACTGTTTTTCCAGGAATTTTCACTGGTTGCTCTTTCAAGTTAAAGTTTGAAAGTTACTGCTACTGTCAAATATGTTACTGAGAAGAAATAACAGTGATCTCTTTTAGTGACTGTCTTCTTCATGTATTTTAGTATGTCAGCCTAGCTTTCTAATATGATAGGGATATGAGATAGATAGATTTTAATGGCTAAAAGGAAAGGGAAAAATTTTGGAATATGGTGTGCTGGTGTTAAAAGATAAACTGAAGCATATTAAATTTTTAAAAGTGTACTTGAGAAAAAATTGATTTGAATTGGGCAACTGGAAGTGATTAGGAGTGCTCTACCAATAGGATCTAGGGGAAAAATTGTTATAGAGAAGACACGGAAGCCAAACCAGGAAATCATCCAATTGGCTATAGCACAAGCGTTTGCATTATTTGAGAATTAATAACTAGTTCGCTGTTTGTAATTGGTTGTTCCTAGGTTTTGATTTCTTAACCTGGAGGCATTACAGGCTTAGGTTTTGGTTTGCTTATGTAGGGTATGAAGCCATTAAAGCCACCTCAATCTAATGACCTCCTTGTTTAACTAATTCAGCACTGGGAAAGCAAATTCCAATGGGCACTAATTATTAAGATGCCAGGAAGTCAGGAGGCCAAATGAGAGCAAGAAGCCAGAGCAATAGAAAATGGCAGAAGTGATGAGAAACTCTACATAGGAAGAAATTTCACAATTATGCCTGGGAGCCCAGGATCAAATCCTGCCATCGATTTATGCTTGCGTCACTGATATACCATCCCCCGCAGGTCAGCCGTTGCTCTCTTGTACAACTGTATCTGGAGCCTAGTTTCTTCGCAAGGTATCTCCCAGCAGTTTACATGGTAAGAGTAGAATGAATGTAGGTAGATGATCCAGGGACCCAGTGGGAGTTCCAGACCTTTGTGGATCCACAGACAACATTCCAGCCCTTATCAAGCAGGGTCTTTCCATTGGTCTCTTGTGATACATACAGGGCAGTGGAGTTCCTATTCAGAAACTTTAGACTGGTCACAGAATATAAAATAAACGCTTGAAGCTCGCCACCTGCATGATGACCATTATCACAGACACACACCTGTCTCCTCAGGAAGGGAAGAGGGGCAATGGAATTCTAACAGCACAGGGAGATTAAAGGGTTTGCATAAGTGCTACCTTAGTGATCGTTTTCTGGAAGCTGATAAATTTTCAGACCACATCAAAGTTCCCTCCCTGCTGGGCCAGGAGTTTTCCACCCACAGGTGCATTGGTTTTGTCAGAAAGGTATTTGATGGGGGACCCATCATTTCATCATTTTCCATTCTGTGAAGAGTTGATTTACAGAAGATGGTGTCCAGCTATTCTTTTGGCCTGCTGAGGACAAAAGGAGTGTGCTGAGATTGACTACATAAATGAACATATTTGAAGTCTGAAAGAGAGGGATACTGTGATGTCATGCAGATTTTTTGTTGTGTGTTTTTCTTTCCTGTGTCTTATAATACCTGAGGATATGAAAAACAGAAGACTAAGGGAAGAAAACTCTTCAACTAGTCTTCCTGAAAAGAATGCTGGTTTGAAAAAGTTTTTCCTTGGGGTATAGTCAGGATATGGGGTTAAACAGTGGGTAAAAAGGCTGTAAGAAGATGCTAACATTGGGGCCATGTTGGTCCCCCAAAGACTCAAAAGTTGTCTTGGCCAAAATTATTTCCGTATTTCCTTTTGACTTAGAAGCATGAAAGAAGAAACTTTGATTTCTTATATCAAGGCCTAGACAGGTTCCCATTGACCACTGACCTTGTATTGTGTTGAAGCCCAATTACAATTCTAGGATGGGTTAATTATTTACCATTCACCCCTCCTCCATTCCATGTTCTATCATTGGAGCACTGATCTGCTCTCTGGCCATCTGACCCCCATAGATTGCTGTATCCAGGTTCCTCTGGAAGCTGTCTTTACACATTTTGAGTTTGGCCAATGGAAGACATTGACAGGATATTAAAAGATAGACAGTGATGTCAGCAACATGGTAGAGTAAGGACTTACAAAAAATGTCCTCTTCAGAAAAGCAACGAAAAGTTGCAAAAACTGTCATAATCTGTTTTTCAGAACTCTGTAAATTAGCCAAAGGCTTGTAGCAACCCAGCAGCTTTTATTCAAGAAAAATAACTGAACTTCTCAGTAAGAACAGCAACTCTTACCCTAATCCCATCCCCACCCCCTCAGCTTAGTTATATCCTTGAAAAATAACATCCTGAATTCTGGAACCTGGCAGTGCTGAATAAAGCTGGAGCTCTTTCAGAGACTCATTCCCAAAGAGCAATAATTATTTGACCTATCTCCTGGTTCTCTAGGAGACCTCACTCGAAAAGCTTCATTTTACTCAAAAGTCTTTATTTCACCTGCCTCAGAACTTAACATAGTGCTGAAAGCCTCTGGGGGTAGGGCATTTTTTGAAATCATTCATCTGTTAGTTTTTTGATGTACATGTGGATGCTGCTTGAGGTGATGGGGGGAAATAATAAACCAACCAAAAAGCTCAAAAGGAAAAGGTAGACAATGAGTTGTCTACAGGGGTGTGGAAAAGCTCCAACATGCTCCCAGAAATCTAGAAGACCACACCTATCCATAGGGCTATGCCCCTGCTCACAAAAGACTTGAGTAGGCCTGGGCTGACGTTGAGGTTGTGTACAATCAGGAAACTGGTGAAAACAACCCAAATATCCATCAATTGAACAATGGATAAACAAATGTGGTATATCCATACGATGGAATAGTATTCATCTATAAAAAGAAATGAAGTAGTGATATATACACTACAACACGGATGAGCTTGTAAACAGTATGCTAAGTGAAAGAAGAAAGACAGAAAAGGCCACAGATTGTATGATTCCATTCATATGAAGAAATGTCCAGAATAGAGAAATCCATAGAGACAGAAAATAGATTAATAATTGCCAGGGTCTGGGGGAAGGAGACAATGGGCAGTGATTGCTAATGGGTGTGGGATTTGGGTGGAGGGGATGATGGAAATGTTCTGGAATTGGATAATGGTGATGGTGGTACAACCTTGTAAATATACTAAAACTCTGAGCTGTATAATTTAAAGAGGCGAACTTCATGTTATGTGAAATTTTATGTGAATTATGTCTCAATTATTTTTGAAATGCGGGGCTGAGGGAAGTTGGGGTATTTCTTCTCCTCTCTCTTACTTGTCAGTTAGGTCTCTCTGGCAGCAGCCATGCTTTTCTTTGTCTAAATTTCCCACTAGCCAGTCTCTCCACCATAGCTTCAACTCACACAAGACTCCAGGAACATTATTTTCTTCTTCTTGCCCTTTGATCTAGAAGTGGTAGTGGTTTCCGACTGGTGCCATTCTCTGGGTGCTTCACCTTCTTTGTTTCCATAACCCCCTGACACTACTGGACATAGTCCCTTCATAGTCACAGACCACCTCAGTGACTTATGGATCTGACTGATACACATGTGTCCCCAACTGATAGAGAAGCTATATTTTTTGAAGCTCCAATACCCTAGAATAAGCCTCAATGGAAGATGAATAGGGCAATAGAATTCTCAGGAAATATTGACTCCCCCCCGCCCCAGTATCTTTTCTCATCTCCATTGTCACACCATTCTCCATTCTCTTGGGATATTTCATCTCCCACTATGGCTGCAGCTATCACCTCTGTACCGATAATTACTAAGCATGGGGTTTCTTTCTCTAATTAGATTCCTGACTTTTAGACAAACCTTTCTAATGGTATGGTTAAGGTTTCCCCATGAATGTCTTACAGATATCTCAACTCAGTATGCACATTTGACAATTTTACTGAATGGCAACACCATCCATCCATTAAAAGTAGATACCTTAACATCATCTTCTATTCCATTCTCTCATTGTCCAAATGAACCTCAAATCCCACTTATACTTTAGAGATATTTAGGAGGAGTAGGTCTTCAATTCATGTTTTCATTGTTTTATATTCCTACTTTTAAATATCCTCTCTACAACCAGTTCCTTCTTGGTAAGATGTTTTCCTACATATCCACAATATCATGATCACTCTCAAGAAATTTAATACTGATGCCATAACATGAGGTGTGATCCAAAAATACAGTGAATGTTAAATTTTAAAAAATTACAGTGAAAGACACATTGCAATTAATCCCCCTTAAAATACTCTCCTTCACTTCGAAGACACTTATCCCATCATTCTTGCCACTTTCAGAAGCAGTTCTGGAAGTTCTCTTTCGTGAGTGTCTTTAGTTGCGTTGTCATGGCTACCAGAAGCAATGTGTGACATGGAGCCTTTCTGTTGTGATAAAATATATATATATATATATATATATATATGTCATGAATGCTTCTGCCGAGTGCCATCCAACGGGACAGCAGGGATCTTCAATACCGGAAGTGGCACATCGAAGCTTACTAACAGTGTGTGACAAGTTACAACTTGTTCAGTGCAGTCAGGCATGAGCTACAGTTGACAGAAGGTGTGTTTTAAAGTGGAATAAATCATTCCCTGACAACACTCCATGTCACACATCATTTCTGGTATATGGCAATTTTCTGTCAAATACAAACATTACAG
The DNA here is from genome assembly GCA_033961575.1 of Aselliscus stoliczkanus. NCBI lineage: Eukaryota > Metazoa > Chordata > Mammalia > Chiroptera > Hipposideridae > Aselliscus > Aselliscus stoliczkanus. Next base: position 159,559,314 of record CM066731.1, read on the forward strand.
TGTATCCCATCCATCTTATTCACTGGATCTGGCACCATGTGACTTCTGGCTGTTCCCCAAAGTCAAAATGATTCAGGACATCAAGGCAGACCGGACAGTGCAACTGAAGACACTCACAAAAAAGGACTTCCAGCACTGCTTCAGAAATTGGCAAGAATGATGGGATAGTGTATTCAAAGCAAGGGGGAGTATTTTGAGGGGGATTAATGGCAATGTATCTTTTACTGTAATAATTTTTTTTAATTTAAACATTCATCATATTGTTTGATCACACCTCATATTATCTAATATACAATAAGTAATCAAATTTTCCCAGTTAACCTAATAATGTCTTTAATGGTTATTTTCTTCAATCAAAGGTCAAGTCTAGTATTGTAGTTAGAGCTATTTGTTATGTGCCTTTATTCTTTATTAACAATTCCCTCACTTCTTTTTCTTTCATAAGAGTGAGATTTATGCAACACCCTGGCAAGTTCTTTTGTAGTCAGTCCTATAAATTTAGATCTTTCTGATTGTTTGTTTAAATTCTAATTAGACATATTTGCCAAGAATATAAAATAAATGGTGTCAGGTTTTCTCAGTGCATTACATTAGGAAACATATAATGTCAGATTATTCCATTATGGATAATGCTGTTCAATTACTGGTTAAGATGAATCCAACAGATTTTTTTCCAAAGTAGGAATACATTTCTTTTTGCAATTAGTAAGCAACTCATGAGATTAAACTTGAAGATTGTATTAACACCTCATTACTAAAGAACCTTTCACCAAATGATTTTAGTATCCATTTTTGATATTATACTTGCCTGAACTAAACATTACATCAATGGTGACAAAATTGTTATTTTGTAATTCTATCATCCCTTCAATATTCCACTAGCATTTTTCTGTAAAGAACTCTTCTTCACCGTCCCACCACATTTTGTTTTATTTCCTTGTTGTTTTTAAATATGATACATTATTATCATTGTTCCTTTGATGATCAATCTTTCCCTAATTTGGCCACTGGTAACTTCTTCAAGCTGGCCCCTGTATTCATTTTGTATGTATCCATTGGTGTTTTTTATAACATTTTCTTGCTTTCTGAAACCAGAATGTATTCCAGATTCAATTTGTACTTTCCTTTCCTCATACCTCATTGAACAGAGCTAAGAAATGTAAGTGTTTAAATTATGAGATTATTAGATACCTTCAAATCCACTGCAGAGACCTCTTCATCTCCTCCTATTTCATATCTGTAGCTCCCTTCTCTCATGATGAAAACCCTGGTTCCTAACAACATCCAATGTCAACTTATTTGCTCTGTTCTACAACTTGCACAAAATAGTGTGGGAATTGCTACACCAATACCACAACCAACAATAAACCAACAAGCAAAGTCTAAATTTTTTGTCATTCTTTTTTGCCCTTAGACCATATCCCACTAAGCATGTGCAGCCAGAATTCTGTGTTCAGCTAGTTGGTTTATTCTCTCTTTCTTTCTTTGGGCATATTTTATCCATTGTTTGTACAGGGTTCATTTGTTTCTCTTTTTATTCAAAATAAGTTTTTTTGTCCTTATTTTTAAATATCCATAGTTTTATCATCAGTTAAAAGTCAAAAGTATGTGAGAAGATATACTTAGAAAAGTGTTACTGCTTCCTTAGGCCCTCCGCCCTTTTCTCACTTCTATCTTACACCTGCTATGCAGGCCACCTTTTCATTAGCTTTTGGTTTATTCTTCCTGTGCTTCTTGTTTCAAAAATGTATGTGTGTGTGTGTGTGTGTGTGTGTGTGTATTCTTCTTTCTTATTTCTTCTCCTTTCTTACATAAAGTAGCCTACAATATGTACTGTTTTTCACTTTGTATTTTTTATTTGAAACGTACCCTGGAAATAGCTACGAACAATTAATAAAGAGCTTCTCTATTCTTTTTATAGTTGAATACTTACTCCAATATATAGATGTACCACAGCTTATACAATCAATATTTTATGTGTTGGTATTCAGATTATTTCTGTTATTTTACTTCTACAAATCATAGTTCGATGAATATGCATTTATGTTTTGTTTGTGTTTGAGGACTAACTCCAGGGTAAAGTTCTGAGGGTCAGATGGCTGGGTCAAAAGGTAAATGTTGCACAGATAATTTTTTAGATATTGCTATATTTTCCTGCAACTGGTTTAGACCATTTAAGTTCTACTAGCAATGTATGTGCCTCTATTACAGGCTGACTTTTATCCCCCCACAATTCATATGTTGAAATCCTAATACTTCAGAATGTGACCATATTTAGAGGTAAAGCCTTTAAAATGGTGATTAAATTAAAATGAAGCTGTTAAGATAAACCCAAATATAATCTGACTGGTGTTGTAAGAGGAAACCTGGATACACAAAGAAATACCAGGGATGTGTGTGCACAGAGAAAAGACCATCTACCAGTCAAGGAGAGAGACCTCAGAAGAAATCAAACCTGCCAACACGTTGATTTTGGACTTCTAGCCTCCAAAACTGTGAGAAAATAAATTTCTATTGTTTAAGCCACCTAGTTTGTGGTATTTTATTATGGTAGCCCTAGTAAGCTAATATGGCCTGTTTCACAGACTCACCAATACTGTGTTGTTAAAGTTGTGAATTTTTTCCACTTCGATCTGTGAAAAAAAGTAGTGCAGTTCAGCATGTGTTTTAGGATCATTTTCCTATATGTTTGTAGAAACTGATGATTTTTGGTTTATATCTAAATTTTAAAATATACTTTATAATAGGGAGATAGCCATTTATCTCTGATACATCATGTTGCAAATATTTTCTACCAGTGAGACACTTTTCTTTTGATTTTGCTTATTTTTTTGTCATGTAATTCTTCCTTAATTTTATGTAGTAGAATTTATCAATTTTTTAATTTGCATATGGATTTTGAGTCACGTTTAGAAAACATTTTCCCACATTCAAGTTACAAAAACATTTATCCATGTTTCCTTATCTAGAACTTGTAAGATTTGCTAATTTTGTGTTTTTATATTTAGATCTCTCAGTCTTTTAGAGTTTATGGTATGTGATGTAAGGTATGAATCCAGTTTTATTTTTTTCCAAATGGCTATCAACTCTTCCAACACAATTCATTAAATAGTCCACCTTTTCTCCAGTGATTTGAAATGCCAAATTTATCAGGTAATACATTTTTGTTCATAGTTGAATTTATTTCTGGACTTTCTATTGGGTTCCTCTGGTCTCTCTATTCTGCACCAGTACCACACTGTATTAACCATCAGATTTTTATGGTATGATTTAAGATCATGTAGGATCATTCTCCCTCACTGCTTCCCCGTGCCCCCACCCAAGGTTTGCTAGCTATTCTTGTATGTTTATTTTTTGACATGACTTTAGAATCAAGTTATTTATTATACCCCAGAAAGAAAAGAAAAACAAGCTTGTTTGCATTTTTCTTGCAATTGGGTTAAATTCATACATTAAGTTGAGAAGAACTGACATCTGAAAGATATTGAATAGTTCTCTCCAAGATCAACAGATTCCTTTCTACGTGCTCACGTCTACTTTTGAGTCTTTCGAGAGCATTTTAAAATTTTACTCATTTAGATTTTACGTATTTCTTTTTAAGCTCCACCTTTTGGTTGCAATTATAAATGAGTTTTTCCTCTTATGTCATATCTTGTGTTTGCCTGTTTTTTATTTTTTTTGTAGATATGCAGGCTATTGATTTTTATAAGTTAATTTTATATCCTATTCTCTTACTGAATTCCTTATCTAATTTCTGTTAGTTTAATCACTACTTCTTGGGCTTTCAAGCTTTACTATCATTTCACCAACACGTGCAGATAGTTTTCCTTCTTCTCAAATTCTTCTGCCTTTGTCTAATAGTATTAATTACCAACTCCAATACAATGTAAAATAGTAATGAAGATAGAGGGCATCTTTACTTTATTTCTAGTCTTAGCAAGAATGCCTCCCATGCTTCCCAATTAAATAAGATACTACGTTTAGAATACACACACACACACACACACACACACACACACACGGGTGCCAAAAAAATGTATACAAGTGGACACTTTGGTCAACATTGCTCAAGCAGTAATTTGCCATAATCAGAAGTGCCTGGACACTGATGGTAACCAGTTTGAGCACTTCTTGTAAATGCAGAAGTCAAATGTGACTTGTATTTATCTTTTGTTATTGGTATATATTAAGTATTACAATTTTAACACAGTTTTCCTTTCTTAAAATGTGTATACATTTTTGGCACCGTCTTTATATTCTATAGACCCGTATACACACACATAAAAATACATACATATACAGAAATTATATATATACATGTATGTATTATACATATATGTAATTTGTGTAAAGAAATATCCATAAGTTTCTATTTTATTGAGTTTTTGTTGTTGTTGTTGTTGTTGTTGTTGTTTAATTTCCAGATGGAAGGACTTTTAAAAATTTTGTTATTAATTTCTACTTGATGGCACTTACTAAGACTTGCTTTATGAACCAATATGTGGTCAATTTTTGGAAACATTCTATTTGTGCCTTAAGAAGAGGTTATATTTTCTATATTTGCAATTTATATTCTAAATCTCAAAGTTTGAGATTCAATATATATGCGTAATATCTATTTTATTAATTATGTTGGTTAGATCTTTATATCCTAATTTATTATTTCCATTCTTCTGGAATATCTTTGTTAATCCATTTATCTTAGCCTTTCTGTGTTATTTTATTATAGGTGTGTCTCTTATGTATCTCATAGAATTGATTTTTGCTATGATTCAATTTGAACATATTTTAATAGAATTATGCAATGCATTAATAAACTTAATACATTATAATAATATAACAAAAATAATTCATTCACATTACTAATGTGCTTTGTCTCAACCCTTATATTTTGTGTAAAATTGACTGTGCTTATTATGTTTCTTTCTCTGTGTTGTTTTCTGTGCCCCATTTTATATTTCTTTTGGCATTTAGAAATGTTGCTATTTTCATTGCATGGTTGGTTACCTTTTTACTAACTCTTATGATAATACCCTTTGTCCCTTTTGTTTCCCCTTTTTTCTAGTTTACCCATCTACTTACTGGTTTTCTGCTTTAAATGGTATCATTCACACCCACCTATTATCTCTGCAACAGTGTTATGCTTTAAGTATTGTCATGCCATATCACAAATATACTGTTCCTCCGCTCTTGTCCCCATCCTTGTTTAAGCACAGATTTACACTGAAATATACTCAAAGCTCACTCTCAGTCTGCTTTTCAGTTTTCCTGTCCTGGTCCCATCTTGTTTGAATAATGTTAGCCTACTAGTAGATCTCTCACAGAGGAACAGAGGGTGTTCTCTGCGTTTTTGCACACAGAAAACTGTCTCTCACAGTCTTCATCCATGAAGATGAGCTCATCTACATACAAAAAAAGTTCAAATCACATTTCCTCTGGTTTCTTGAAAATGCAACTTCATTATTCTCTTATTTTACTGGAGAAGTCGGATGCTTACTTGATTTTCTTTCCTATGTAAGTGATTTGGCTTTTCTTCCTGGAGACCTAGAGAAAGGTTTTCTTTATCTTTGAAGTCTAATATTTTCCTAGTGTACTTCACCATTCCAGGTTTATTTTTCTAGGAAACTGTGGGCTCTTCAAAGATGCAGATGAAAATCTTCTTTTAATTTTAGAAATTTGTCTTAACTTATAGTTTGAAATACCAGTTATTTCCCATTTTAATACTTGTCTTTTTCAGGCCCTTCTGAATCTATCTTCTATCAGTTATTTTCTCTCTGATCTTTTTCGTTTTATTCCTTATTTAATTTTCATCCTATTGGCTCTTTCCATGACTGGTCTCAATGTGTCTTATATTTTCAGTCAAATCTATTGTCCTATGAGTACCTTGTAATTTAACCCTTGTTTTGAAGGTGATTTTGTCTTTTTTTCCATTTCTTTCCTGAATTAATTCAACTCTAATTTCACATTTTCTCTGGCTTTTTGTCTATTTCTGTTCTAAACTTTGGAATTCCTGATTTAAGCTTTTGTTTCATATTTTCAAATGCTTGTTTTAGGGTACTTGATTCAGTTTGGGTGTTTTCTTCTGTTTCTTCATCTTGGATGTAGATAGCAGCATTTGCATCAGCTGAAATGTTTACATTCTCATATTTTGTGTTCATTTTTTGTTCATTTTTAAGTGTTTATATATACAATTGTATGTAGGCACAATTATGGCGTTTGGGTGACTGACAATGTTTCTTAGTTCAAGAGCACCCTCTTCTGTTGGCATAGGAAACTGTAGTTTCTTTAATTGATGGCACTTTTAGGGGGGGAGGGCTTGGTAGGTGTATCTTCTGATTTTTGACATTCCCTTTTGTTTGATGGAACACTCTCACTTCCATATTTTCCTTCACTAACAAGTGTCCAAAATTACCCCCTGCCATGTGGGCATCCTCTCCTCCAGAAACGATGCCTTTCCCACAGGGCCAGCCCCTGTCCCATGCACTGTCAAGCCCTTCCATTCAATTCCCCAGAAACCCAAGTTTTCAACCACCTCTCTCAGAGTTGTTCTCATTGTTTTTCACTCAAGTGTGAACTTCTCTCTCTGGGCTATTTTCATATATGGTTCTGCCACACCAAGCCTCCCAGGCCCCCTTTTGCCCTTTTCCACATGTCTTCTACCGGATTCTTTGTTCCAGCATGAAGTGGTCTGGCACTGACTCTCTTGGACCTGGCAGTTTACTCTCACTACTGTAATATAAATTGCAGCTTGGAGTATTCTTTCTCTCTCAACTTGTTATGTTATACTTATGTGTGTGTATGTATGTATGTATGTATATACATATATGAGAGAAAGCGGTCTACATATATCAGAAGGAGAGGTCTACAGACAAACAAAGAGGGGAAGAAACTGGAAGTCTTTACTGACTCAAGGAATTCTTAAAACTGTTTTAACTGTAAGAAAACTAATTTTTAGGATTACTAATACAGTCTTATTAGAGTCAGGTCCCTTGGCTTCTAGACCAATTTTACCACTAATGCCCTACATGGCTTTGGACAAGTCATTTAACTTGTCTGGATGCCAGTTTTCTTAATGGAAGAACATTCGTAAGTGTCTTTCCATTGATATTCAATAAGCTGTAGATTCCTCCATTCCTCTTACTGTCTTTGGATCCCTTCCCCATAATATGCACACAAATGAAATTAATTCACATCTTACCACTCAGGCCTCAGCATCACAAAGAAAACTAGTCCTGTGTTAACTGAGTCTTGGGAAAATGTAAATATAAACTTGCTTCCCTCACTGGTTTATAAAGAATTGAGGTCACTGTTAATTTAATTTGCAGCCATCTTAGGGATAAGGGTTCAGCTGGGAGGTGCCACGTGTCTGTGTTGGGTTTCTTTTATAAAGTCAGGATGTTCCCTTTCAAACACATACAATCCTCACCGAGTCCAGGGAGAAGTCACTGCCATGGCCGCCTCTCGTCTTCTCCATTCTCCTCTGGGCTCAGGATCCTGTCTTGAACCCAACTCCCCCTCTGTGAAATAGCTCCACTCCTAGAGGAGACCATAATTTTAAATAAACCAAAGTAGGGAAAGAGCAGGGCAATTGCAAGGGTAAATGTGAAAACATACAAGGTCTCTATAATCATTCTTGCTCAACAATGTGAATTTATGTAGTGTTCTCAGTTTTCATGTGGCCAAAATAATGATACATGCTCCCCACTCACAGTAGCTGAAGAGACAATATTGCAGATGATTTATCCCAGAGGGGCCCTCCTGAGGTCATCTTGGCAATGCCCTTAACCTTGCATCAAAATGGCCCTCATCCATTATAAACAGATGCAAGTATTAAGTGGGTAGAGAGATCCTTCTATTCTTCAAGCAGTCAAGGTCAGGAGATGAGTCTGCCCCTTTGGTCACCTGCTCACAGGTTCCCACCACTCTGACATTTAGGAAGCTAAGCAGAGATAGACTTCCTTTGTCAGCATCCCATCTCCAGCACTATTTATGCCAAAACTATATCCAACTGCCACTCCTCGGCTTTCTCTCTCTCTGCATCTGCATCTGGAACACTGGCTGCAATGGTAACAAAAATAGCAGGTCAACACAAACACACATGCACACACTGCTACACACAAACACACATGTATGAACACACATACGGACATAACATACACACACACAAAGACATGCATACACACACATGCATCATATAGTTTGGTAGACTGTCAGAGGAAAAAAGGACAATATGTTGAACTGGAACATATCCTTGGAGAAAGGATTGAGAAACCCGAGGCCAGAAAGAACAGACTCACATGGCCCCCTGAGCACCCCAAAATATTGCAGAACTTCCTCTTCTACTTTTATTGTCTCTACCACTCCAGTTTTATTCCAGAGGTCAAGGACGCTCTTTCTCATCTCATTGTGTCCGACTCTCTCTGACCAACCTTTTTGCATAGGAAAATAGTACACTCAAACACAAATCTGACCTTTATTGTCCCACTTAGAATCCTTCACTGGTTTCTCATTTCTAAGCTCTGCTAAGCTAAGACATGTTAGTAAATAGCAACTTTACCAAATGGAATGTGCTAAGTGTGATAAGAAGTTAGAGGAGGAACTCAGTGAAAGGGGAAATTTCTTTCAGCCAGAGATCCAGAGACAGTTCCAAGGAGAAGGTGATATTTTACCAAAACTTGAAGGTGACATGGTGATATAAAGACCTTTGGGAACAATATTCTGGGAAACATATCCAGAAAACAGTGAGTGATTAAAATGGTCTGCAACAAAACGTGCATATAGGGAGTCGGCAGGAGCTATTTGTCATCGGAGAGGTAGGCTGGGGCCATGTCAGAGAACATCCGTAATGTCAAATTTCTTATGACCATGAACCACTTTTTTGGCCTCAGTTCTTCTCTAATGTCTCCAGGTTTGGTATCCAGAGTAGTCATCAAATACCACATGCCTGGCAATGTTTGATGCATCGAGATTCAAAGCTTTTAGAATGTTACTTTTTGAATCAGAAGATACAAGTAACAAAAATATTTCACCTTTGGCAGTAGTACGGTTAATGTGTCTCATCTAACCTCAACGTCAGCAACTCTGATGGCTTCATATGGCCCAAGTGTTTTCCTGCCCTGAAGAAACACTGACTGACCGGCTCAGTTGCAGGCAGTCATGCTGATGTTCATGTGGTATGGGAAGAGCAGAGGAGTAATATAGGCAGTGTTAAATATGGTAAGCCAGCCTGCAAAGCGCCATTTGGTAAAAGCACTGAAGTCCATTCATGACCTGAGCACTAGTTTGAACAAGAGCTATGACTAATTTGAAAGAGTAAGAGATCTAATATAATGGTCAATATCATCAACTCAAGTACTGGGGTGGGAGTGGGGGGAATGGAAGAATTAAGACTCAAATCCAAGTTCAGCTGTGTAAATTTGGGTAGTGAAGTCACTTCTCCAAGTCTGTGTTTTTATCTGTAAAATGAAGATACAAAGAGTAGTTACTCTTTAAAGTTACTTTGAGGATTAAATGTGGTATTATACACAGAGCTCTTAGTGTCATCCTTGGCATATAGATGGGACTCAATAAACATTCAGTGACTGTTGTGGAGCAAACAAATATTCAATAAATGTCAGTAAAGGAAAAGGAACCCCCATAAACACAGTCAACTGATCTTTGACACGGGAGCAAAGACAGTACAATGGAGCAAAGATAGTCTCTTCAAGACATGGTGCTGGAACAAATGGGCACCCATGCCAACAAATGATTCTAAACACAGAGCTTATACCATTCACAAAAAATAACTTATAATGAATCATAGAGCTAAATGTAAAATGCAAAACTATAAAACTCCTAGAACGTAACACAGGAGAGAGCCTAGATGATCTCAGGTATGCCTTTTTAGACACAACACCAAAGACATGATCCATAAAAGAAATAATCGACAAGGTGGACTTCATTAAAATTAAAAACTTCTGCTCTGCAAAAACAATGTCAAGGGAACTAGAAGACAAGCCACAGAATTGGAGAAAACATTTGCAAAAGACACCACTGATAAAGGATTGTTATCCAAAATATGAAATGAACTCTTAAAGCTCAACAATAAGAAACAAACAATCTAGAGCCGGCCGAGTGGCACGGTGGTTAAGCGCTGGCCTGGGAAGCCAGCGGCCCCGGTTCGGTTCCCACATATGGAAAAAAAAAAAAAAAAAAGAAACAAACAATCTGATTTTTAAAATGGGTCAAAAACTTTAGCAGATACTTCGTCAAAGAAAATATCCAGATTGCAAATAAGCATCAGAAAAGATAGTCCACATGATAATGTCATTAAGGAAATGCAAATTAAACCAATGGTGAGATACCACTACATGCTTATTAGAATGGCCAAAATCCGGATCACCAAATGCTGGATAAGGAAGTGGGACAACAAGAACTCTGATACATTGCTGGTGGAAATGCAACGTGGTACAGCCACTTTGGAAGTCAGATTAGCAATGTTTACAAAACTAAACATACTCTTACCATATGTTCCAGTAATCATGCTCCTTGGTATTCAAGTGAAAAACATGTCTACACAGAAACCTGCAGCATGTTATATAATAGTTTGCTATAAACAGATGTTTGTAGCAGCTTTATTCATAATTGCCAAAAGTTTTAAGCAACCAAAATGTCCTTCATTAGATTAGGTGAGTGGATAAATAAACTGTGGTACATCCAAACAATGGAAAGTTATTCAGCACTAAAAAGAAACAAGCTATCGAGCCATGAAAGGATGTGGAGGAAACTTAAAAACATATTACTACATTAAAGAAGCCAATCTGAAAAGAGCACATACTACATGTATATATGTCCGATATATAAAACATTCTAGAAAAGACAAAACTATGGGAAATGAAAAGATCGGTGGTTGCTGAGGTGGGAGGAAGATGAATAGGCAAAGCACAGAGGATTTTTCAGGAAATGAAAATACTCTGTATCATATTATAATGATGAACATGTGTCATTATACTTTTTCCAAACCCATAGAACATACAACATCAAAAGTGAACCCTAAGGTAAACTGTGGACTTTTGGTGGTTATTGCAGGTTCATCATCCTCAGTAAAAAATGTGCCACCCAAGTGAGTGATGTTGATAATGGGGGGATACTATGCTTGTGTGGGAATAAGAAGTATGGGAAATCTCTATACCTACCTCTCAATTTTGTTGCAAACATAAAACTGCTCTAAAAAATTTGTCTTAATTAAAAAAAAAATGCTGGTAGAGAAGGAAGGAAGGAAGGAAGGAAGGAAGGAAGGAAGGAAGGAAGGAAGGAAGGAAGGAAGGAAGGAGGGAGGGAGGGAAGGAGGGAAGGAGGGAGGGAGGGAGGGAGGGAAGGAAGGAGGGAGAAAGGGAGGGAAGGAAATATATAGATGATATTATTCTGCATGCCCCATCACGGGTAAGGAGAGTTGTTGAGAAGAGAAAAAATGTGAAACTCACAAAAGCAATTGAATATCCCTAAGCAAACACAGGTTTGGTGGAACTGGAGAGCATGGTGGGATCTGCTGAAGTGGCTTGGGACTAGGAGGAAAGACTTCTGTGTCATGATCCAGACTCTGACACTAATTGATGTACAATTTTAGGCAAGTCACGTCATTTTTCCAGTCTTTAGGTTTTGTAACTTTAAAACTGCCACATTGAACTGACTGGCCTCTGAGTTCCTTCAGCTCTCTGACTTCCTCTGAGGTTATGAGATGGAAGATGGCTGTGTCTAAAGACCCTTGACATCCAATGTAAGTGTCTCTTGAGAAGAAGTCTGGTTACGGTTCTACAGTGAGGCAGGAGACTACACTAGAGAATCCAGAGGGATATCCTTTCTAGCCAAATGCTTCTGAGAGGATTGAGATCACAATTGTTTCAAGAGGTTCCGGTACAGCAAAGACCTTACATAGCGAGCAGAGACTACCCCTAATGGGGTTCCTCCAACAGTCATGGCCACTTTTCACTGTTCCCCTTCCTTTACCCACCTCCCAAGTCAGATCACAGACAAGAAAAGACCTTAAAAATGGCTCTCTCTCCTTCTGCTTGCATTTCCAAAGCCTCCAGAGATGCCCAGAGAGCAGTTTAATGCTTTTACATGGACTTTGAAAACAGCCCTGCCTTCTTCCCTGGGTCCAGGAAAGCCTCCCACTTGGAGCTCTTATCTTCAAAACCTTTCAGGGGAGGGGAACTGGTGATTCACAATAGCGCTCAATGTGATTTAGACTCATAAATCAAGAGATTGTCTAGGAGTAAATTGCACAGAGCCTTAGGCCAGACGCAGCAGCCCCATGTTTAAACAATCTGCTCTAATCCCCTTAGTTAGCAGGCTCTCCGCTCCAGGGAATGGCAGGCAGGGCTGCCTCATGTGCAAGTCCCAACACTATCCATGATTTCAGTGTGTTTCTAGTGGGGCTTTGGGAGACCATCCTCTCAAACTTGAGTAATTTCAAACCAATTTTTCTTCCCCCGTCCAATGAGAAACAAAATCCAGCTCTGGCATGTAAGAAAATGTTCTCAAATATATACTCGTAAAAATCAACTGCAGAAAATCTCCTAGGTTCCCTGCACCCCTCCAGGGCCTATCATCCCCAACTGGGGGATCTTTCTGGCACGAGCTAGATGGATCACCAGCACTTTGACTCCTAATCCCTCCCCTGATACAGGCAGCAATCTGGGGCCTGTATTTTCCAAGCATGAAATTGACAAGACCAATTGAGCTGTATTAAGTCCAGATTACCTATGGGGGTTTATGCAGTGAGCCCAGCCCTGGCTTCTCCAAGAAGGAATTTAGAGGTCCCCTAGGAGGGCTTTCTGTTGGCTCCCTGATACCAATGCTCTTTTTAAAACTGCTTAGCAAATGCTGGCTGGCTGTTCAAGAAATCATGTGGCTTCTCAGATCTCCAGGCGCGAGGGTTCTCATGTCTTATTTATACTTCCTGGAAAGTGTCAGCAGCTAATTCCAAATGGGCGAGTGGTGGGGAAAGAGAGATGCCAAGGGCAGTGTGACCTCAGCCTCCCAGCCTGGGCCCTGGTGGGGCACCGGCAAGGAGGTGTCATTGCAGAAGTGCCTACTCACTCATAGGGGTTGGTTCCTGTTTAGATGGTTCACCTGTCACATTTTCTGGGCACAGGCTGAGGGAGCATCCAGGCTTTCTGCAGTGACTGTTGAGCCTCTGGAGGAGCAGGGCTTCTGAGCAAGGCCTTTTAGGAGCCCCCTCTCTCCCTGGCAGTGCCAGCCCTATGTGTCTTTTCTGTCCAGCCTCATACTGACTTAATGATGAAGAGCTCCTTAAAACAAAATGTGCTATCATCTCTGAACTGTCTGAGAAGGAATAAAGGTTTATGGAGCTCCATCGGCTAAGAAGGAGTGAGTTCAGGTTGGCAGCTTTCAACAGCTGAATTCAGAGCTGTCACAAGGTCCAAAGGTCTAATAGTCTGCGTGGCATTGGTGTACAGAAGGGGGGCCAAGGGGGGTAACTTTGTCCATCTGGATGCTACTACAAAATACCATAGGCTGGATGGCTTATAAACAACAGAAATTTATGTTTCACAGCTCTGGAGTCTGGAAGCCCAATTTCAGAGTGCCAGCCAGCATTGTCAGGTTTTGGTGAAGGTACTTTTCCGAGTTTCATACTGCCGACATCTCACTGTGACCTCCCTGGATAGAAGGGACAAAGGAGCTCCCTGAGGCCTCTGTTTTCACAGCATTACCCTTATGACCTAATCGTCTCTGGAAGGTCAGGCCTCCTAACACCATCACATGGGCATTAGGATTTCAACATACGAAAATTGGGGGGACACAAATATTTACCATTGCAGGGGGGAAATGAAAGACAGGGGATTTGGACCTATTATAGGAAATACAGTTATCAAGCATACCGGAAGGACAGATATTTTATATACAGAGCTATTCAGTCCTTGCAATATGAAGCTAGTATTAGGCCATATCAAGAAACAGGCTAAAATGGGTTAAGAGGTTTGCCACGGTCACACCTAATGAATAACAGAGACAGGCTCTGACCCCAGGGCAGTATGTCCCAAAGCCCATGCTCTTCTCATGACAGCCATGAAGCTGCCTCTCAGGAAACTCAGGGTGAGAAGGTGAGTTCTCGGGCCCCTGGAGCATTCAGAGGGTGTGTGGTATAAAATGTAAAGAGAAGCTCTAGATTGAATGGGAGAGGAGATCAGAGGCTCTCAACCAGGGATTTTACTCCCCCCGACCAGGGACATTTTGCAACGTCTGGGGACGTTTTCAATTGTTACAGCTTGGAGATGCTACTGGCAGCTAGTAGGTACAGGTCAGAGATTCTGGGAAATCTCCTACAATGCCTGGGAAAGCCCCCACAATAAAGAATCATCCGGCCTACAATGTCAATAGGGCTGAGGTTCAGAAACTCTAGGCTAGATGATCTAAAGGTCTCTTCGAGCTCCAGAGCTAAATTGAGAGGCTTCATTTGTCCCTCTAGCTGCATAGATGGGCTTCAGTTCAGTTTCTCAAGGCAGAGTCACAGAGGGGACCAGGATACCATGTCCATATCATTAGATCCTTTGAAAACCCTGGGTTTCTAGCCAAAGGCCCCAAAGAAATTCACATGAATATTGCCTCTAACCTCCTAAAGACTTGATCATTAAGTGCTCTCAAGATGAAGCTGCACCCCTGAAAACCCAGCTAGTTAGAAATTCACAGGGCTTGGTGAACAGGGTAGGGGATTCCAGAAACTGAAGAGAAAAGGGTAGAAAGGGGTAGAAATCCACCCATTCAGTGAAAATATTTCAATGAATGCCCCAATCAGTAAAACTGAATTCCCTGAAAGGCTAGTTGGCTGAAAACTTCCAGAAAGCCAGTTCTTAGAAATATCAATTTCCTAAACATCCATTTCACTAAATTTATCAAATTCACATGTTTTAATGTTTAATGAGAATATCTATCCACTGAAATTTCTGCCGTGTATTAGGAAAATCTCTTCGGCATACCCTAATTGTTAACTGGGAATTTTCGTCTAGCTAATTCTGATTTCTTTTTGATGGTTTTGAATCTGGAATTAAATTTTGAATTATAAATTAATGTCATCTAAACTTCTGCTTTATTTTGAGTGCTGTTTAAAGTTAATTTGCTTGCGGTTCAATATAAAGTTAATTAAAATTTTACATCTACTTGACAGCAGTTTGCAGAAAGGTTCAAAGGGAAAGGGTACATATAACCAAAGCCATGGAAGGGATTTGAGGATAACCAGAAGAGATGTCCCAAACTAGTGCTGTGTTAAGGATCAGGCAAATAGTCAAGGAAGAATCAACTCAGAAGCAGTCGAAGCCACCATTTTGTATTTTAAAATGTGGCTACTAGCAACCGGAAATAATAAACCAAAATTGATTGGCTACCTGAGAAATACTAAAAACTCAAGAAGATTTGCAAAAACAAAAACTGACATTTAAAAATATATTTCCAGTTGCTTAGCAGATTTACCAAAAAAGGACAATCTTGTCACTTTGTCACAAGATATGGATTACTTCTGATAACAGCTACAAAAATCAATAGATTTTAATTTCTCCTTATTGGGTGCCACATATCAACATTGTGTAGGTAATGGGATTTTTATTTTTTTTTTTAGCCACTTCTGATTTCTATTGGGCTAGAATGTCATTTTCAATTTTTCTAAACATCAAGCATGTTTTAGTAGTGTTTGCCAATTCCTCAAACTGCATGTCTGCCTTAATTTTCTATTCCTGGCCATTCGACATTTAACTTTAATATATTTATATTCAAAAGCATTGGAAATATATCAAAATTTTATATTAAATTTAAATTAAACCTTCAATATAAAAAAATCAAAAGTTTACTTTTAAATTTGAAAACATACAAAGTGAAGCAGTTTTAAACTAGATTAAATTAAACTTTATATTCTAAAGCATGCAAAGAATATCAAAAGTAGCTATCAATTAAAAACAGTTCTACATACATATTAGCATAAACTGAAAAATTCCCATGTGAAATGCTGAAATAGCATTACTAATGATAAAATATGTTTCTTTCATTATTAGTAACAAAACTGAGGCAATTGTATTGAATTGAAAACATTTCTGTTAAAGCAGCTAAACACTGTAATCAAATTACAAAACAGTCAAAGATTACAAAGTACCCAATTTGGTAAATTTGGCACATTAGTCAAGAGATGAATTGATCATTTAGCAAATTGGCTTTCTAGTAATTGCTTTTCAGGGAACTGACTCCCTTCCAAGAAAGTGGGGAAATAAGTTTCAGCGTAAGGGCTGCAGGAGAGCAGGGCAGGCTCTTGCTTTTCTTGCACCATCCCTTTAGAGGCTTCATTCTGCCCTGGAGGCAGAGGCGAGGGAATTCAGTCACCCAGATAACCAGCACCCCAAGTGCACTGGCAGTGCTGGTGGCTATATAGAGATACAGAGATGCAAGACATAGCCCCCTGTCTCAAGATAGGCCTCTTCCTTGTGACGGAAACCAAAGGCTTTAATTAATCAAAAGTACTAAGCTTCATCAATATAAGCTATCCTTTTTCCCAGGGTGGCAAATGACCAGTACAGACAACAAATGGAGCAAAAGCTCAGAGGAGCTGCATACTGACCAGTAAATATAGGTGAGACCATAGGATCTCCTGGGGGAGAGAATCAGTTCCACTCTCATATCTGTTCTAGGTTGAATTTATGGATATTTTGTTTATCTGGGAACTAAGTAAAATGTCCATCAACTGGTAAATTTCTGGTGGGATTTTATTTGGTGCACCCAGATTTGCTGATGAATTCTTTCAGCCAAGAAAGGGAATTGTTCCAGACCCAGGACCTGACCTGCAATGATGCCTGGAGGTTCCATTACAGACGCAATGATATGTGTAGGAAAAGGGAGAGGAGACAATCACATATGAGCTCTCATGTATGTGGAGCCCTACAGGCAGATACTGTGCTTGGCGCTTTACAAACGTTGTCTCCTTTGCTTTCCAACAACTCGGAGTAGATAACTCATGAATTCACAGTCCAGCCCATTGCCCTAGCTCCAGAACCACATCTCCAATGTCCAGTTGGCAAATGTGTGGCTGTGCTCATGCAATGTCTCTTCCCCAAGGTGACCTTTCATAGCTGCCCAATGACAGGCACTGGCAGCCTCAGGTGTCTCTCTTACCAGTAATCTATACTTTTGTTGGGGAATGTTGATTAAGCACACAGTAGCTCATGTGGACAGTTTTTGTTTTTACTGGTCACTAGGACATCTCAAGCACTAGCGCAGAACTGACATGTAAAGAGAGAGCACAATGAATGTGTGTTGCATGGCAAAAATTCATGAGTAATCGAACCTCTTATGACAACTATTATTATCTTCATTTGAAAGATGATAAAACTGAAGCAGAGAGAGAGATTAAATAACTAGCTCAAGTTTACGTAGGTAGTAAATGCTAGATCCAGGATTTGAACCCCATATCTATGGACCTGGGGTGGCTCCACTGTGACATTTTAACATGAACTGAGCACTCTACTGTGTGTCCAGGTCACTTCTTAACTTTTAACCCATTCAGGTTCTCTCAACAATTCTCTCAAGAAAGAGTTACTGGTATCTGTAATTTAGATGAGAAAACAGAGGCTTACACAGAAACCATGACAGAACTAGAAAGTGCTGGAAATGCATTTGAACTCAGGTTTGTCTGGCTCCAATGCCCTTTATCTTCCCACCACTCTGGGTAAAATAATAATAATAATTAATAATAATAATAATATAACCCCATCCATATAGTCTAAAAATTATTCTATAACTTACCACCTCTGCCACACTAATATTAGACACTATTAGACAGGAAAATGGTCCCTTTTTTTTAACTGATGAGAAGGCTCAGGTTCTAAGAGATTAACTGACCTGTCCAAATCCACACAGCTGGTCAGCAGCAGATCTTAGAGGTTATCTGTCCATGCTGTCTAAAATGGTAGCCATTTGCCACACGCTGGAACTTAAATTCATTAAACTTAAATAAAATGCAAACTTCAGTTCCTCGGAGCCATGAACCACATTTCAAATGCTCAGTAGCTGTGGTGGCTCCTGGCTCCCCTGCTGGAGAGCTCAGCTATAGGACATTTCTATCACCAGAATGTCCTATAGAACAGCCCCGAATCCTGGCCACTACGGAGAAGCAGCAGCAGCATCGCCTGGGAGCTTATTAGAAATGCAGACTCTTGGGCTTCACCCCAGACCTACGGAATCAGAATCTGCATTTTAGCAAGGCCCCCGGGAGATCTGTGCAAGGTTTGAGAAACCTAAACCAGCCCAGCTTCATTCTGCAGGTGAGAAATAGAAGTCCAAAGAGATGAACCGACTTGGCCAATGTACATACAGGGTTGGGAGTGGAGCTGGGGCCAGGGGCCAGGAGCCAGGACTCGGACATGTGCCTCTCAGCCTTTGAGTGGGCACAGGGCCATAGAGGCTCTGGTGGCGCCTGGTAATGGAAGGGGAGGGTGCCGATGGCTCTCTCCTTGCTGCAGCAGATAAGAAGGCAGCAGTGTTGGTCCAAAGTGAGTGGCAGATCTAAGAGACCTGTGAAAGGAGGGAAGCTGATGTTGGACCCCTGTCCAAGATGGGAGGTGACGCCACAGAGCCTCCAGGCTGAAGAGCAGGGTGTGTGGGCCCCCTGACAGGCTAGGACTGTTACGCCCTTGTCTCTGATGCAGTGAGAATATGGGGAGCCTCCCTGCCCTGGTAGGGGATTCATCTCTCCTCTGAAGCTAGCTCTCCTTAGTGTTGCTAGATACATTTATCTCCTGGGTCCTCCCCATTCCCACCAGGGACCCCAGGGCCACCTATCTCTCCTCCCTTCAGCTTTTTTCAGCACATCCAGAGTGTCACCCGGCTAATCATCAAGTCAGACAGGCTAAAGTGCATAGGCAAAAAGAAGAGGCAGGTTCTGTGCTTTCAGATGTGCTCTGAGCCTCTGGGGACAGTATTCTAGTTCACTCCAGTCTTTCTGGGAAAACTTTCAGGGCCCGGTCAACAGAAGAGGAGGGCTGTAGACTGGGATTCTCTCCGAAACTAGCAGGGTGACTAGAGCAGCACTGCCCCAAGAGAACTTTCTGCAATGCTAGAAATGCTCTATATTTGCACTGTCCTATACAGTAGTCACCAGCCACATGTAGAGCACTTGAATTTTTAACTTTAGCTCATTTCAATTTAAATAGCTGCATGCGGCTAGTGGCCGCCATATTGGACCGCATAGCTCTGAACATGTCCCTCCCCCTTTCGGACCTCAGCCTCCTCAGTTATGAAATAGGACAGCTGGATGCAGTGGGCTGATTCTGCATCTGTACCACAGGCAAGTAGGCTGAGCTCCCTGGTTTCCCTTCAGTCATGGGTGGGCAGTGTCCACCTTCTCTTCATTCCTGGGCTGATATCCCTCCCACTACATCTCCATGGTGATGGGGAAGAAGATGCCTTCAGACAAATAACGACACAAGTTTTCTCCATCTCAACACTTTCTGTTTAGTTAATTTGAAAAGAAGAAGGCGACATGTACTTTTTCCGTGGCATCTGTCAGGATCCGATGTATTCAACCCACTTGATAACTGACAGAGAATTTTAACACATATAGTGGTTTTAAAATGTGGCCACAAATTCTTTGACTGTCCCCTATTGAGAGGTAAGGTCCATGTCCCCTCCCTTTATACATGAGCAGGTTGGTGACATCTTAACCAGTAGTGGATAGCAGAAGTAAGGCTAGGTGGCATCCAAGCCTAGCTATAGGGGGATGCAGCTGCACTTTCACCTTGCCACCAACATTGAAATCCTGAATCTACATGTAAGAATTCCCACTGTGCTGTGACCACGAGGCCAAAGAGGCCACAAGTCAATGTTCCAAAATTATAGCCGTCCCTGTCAAGACAGCAAACCTGTGAGTAAAGAAGTCATCTTGGAAGTGAATCCCACAGTCGCAGCTAGTCCAACCTTTAGCCATTTGAGGCCCAAGACATCTTGGAGAAGAAAAGAACCATTTCCACTGTGCCCTCACTGATTTTCTGACCCTCAGCATTTGAGAACATGCTAAAACAGCCATCCTATACCACCAGGTTTTAGGGTGGTTTCTCTGCAACAATCACTAACAGAACAGGCTGGAAGTAGACAGGAACCTTGTTGTGTGATGGATGGATTCTCAAGAGGAGGGTCTTGCCAACATCCAGGTTCAAAGCACAGGTCCTGGACCTGGGATGCTCGGGTTTGCAGCCTAGCTCTGCTCCTCAGTGGTTATCTGAGCTTGCATTGTTGCTCAGCCTCTTTAGCTTCTTCCACTCAATTGGGAGTCTGGTGATGGTGATTAAACGGGATAATGCTTATGGACACCCTTCAGTGAATGGGTCACAGGGAGAGGCAGTGAGCTGCACAGTTCTTGGTATGAGGCCATGGACAAAGAACACTTATAAAGCGTTTTCTGGTGAGATAACCACTAAGAAGTATGGATTTGGGATACTGGAAATTATTGTAAACTTAAGAGGTTAGAAAAGCATTTGAGCCAGACCTCTGCTCAGGAAGTAGCTATATGGTGTATGAATTTGCCTCCATGATCTAGGAGTTGAAACAGTCACAGTTCAAACATCTAAACAGTTTAGATGACAGTGATGATATTGTAACCCAAAAGGAAGGGTCCCCGAGCCCAGAATGCACTCTGCTCTGATGATGCTGTCTGAATCTGGAGTCCTGGCTATGATGCTGTGCCCTGTCTGACCTTACATTAGGCCACCTGGTCCAGAAGCTATCTCCTGAGCCCACCCCTTCCTCTGAGCTCTCTCCTGAACCAAGATCTCTATTAAAAATGACCCTCTACTCATCTTCCCTCACTAACCCTAGCAAAGCTGGAAGCTCTTCTTGATGTCTGCCTTCAGTGATCTCTCTCTTCCTCTCTCTCTCTCTCTCTCTCTCTCTCTCTCTCTCTCTCTCTCTCTCACACACACACACACACACACACACACACACACACACACAACCACATCTCTCATATCAGTTCAATCCTCACAGCAGCTGAAACATGAATCATCAATTTCTTAGAATGAAAACACTTGCTCTCTAATAAGTACTATTGGCTCCTTCACTGCTGTTTCTCTTACCACATTTCAGGTGGGAAAATGGCATGAATGGCAGGTAGAGAGGGAGAGGCAAAGAGTAAAAGGCGTTTTCCAGAACTGAGCACCATGAATGTGGGCTGCCCTGCAGAAAATGAGGAGGCGGCGTCCACAGCACTGCCTCCTGAAGGTCTCCCCAACCTCTTCCAGAGACGGAAATCAGCAGGCTCCATTGGCAAGGAAAAGCCCATGGTGGGGAGAAGGAGGGAGCTTTATCTCTGGAATTTCATCTTCTCGGTGGTTCAGAAAACTCAGAAAGGGCACTCCGTTTATCTTCCCTCAAGGGTTTCAGGCACCTGACACAGCCTGGCAGCCCACATTCCTCCTCTGATTTCCTTGTCACCAGGAGTTTGGCAGCTCTAGGAGCCAGGGAGAGGCTCTGGGTGGGACAGCAGCAGGGAGGGGAGGAGTGTGCTTGGCCCTGGGATAGGGGTGAGCTGGCATGTCATCTAGCAGCAGCTGAAGGGGTGAAGGAAAGGAGATGTGGAGATCAGGAATTTAGGGTGAGATTGGAGAGGTTCAGCCCTACCATTCTGCCATTTTTGATCTCTTGGGATGGACACAACTTAAGGGTTAGAGTGAGAGAGGAGTGGGATAAGATAGGAGGAGAGTGCCAGGTGGACAAATCAGGCTTCATTCTCTTCCTGGCTTTAACATACTCTAGCCCTTGTTTCTCTACCTAAGAGGAGGTCTTGCAGAGAGGGAATCCCCTAGCCTCTGGACCCCATGGACACCAGGTTTTGGCATGTGACCTTGAGTATGTCCCTTAACTTCTCTGAACCTCATTTTCTATCTGTAAAATGAGTTGTACAATCTCAAAAAGTTGTGGTGAGGATTAAATAAGAAAACACAGAAGTGCCTTAGCTAAGAGCTAGACCAGTTCAGACATTCTCTAAATGTTAGTTTCTCTCCCCTTTTCACTTTCTCACCATCCACCTTCATGAGAAATAACAACCTCTCAGCCAAAAAGTAACCAGAGAAAAAGCCACAGGCAGAGGGACAGGTTGCTGCAACGCTGGTTCAAGGCATGCAATCATTGTGAAGTCAACTTTAATAGCTTATGTTTATTTTGCACCTGTCTTTGAAGAGCTCTATCCCTTTCTGCCACTGGATGAGCTCAATCATCTGCATGAACAGTTAAGTGAGGTCAAAAGCAAAAGCACATGTTATGCCTGACTCAAGTTAGAGAGCTCAGCCCAGGAAGTTAAACGATTTGCCCAATGCTATTCAGGTAGAGCAGAGACAGAACTGAGGTTGGTCTATCATGGGTGAATCTGCAATAACAACCATGGTTCTCACATTGTTCTTCTGCCTCCCAAGCTAGACTGGGTCATGTTTACTCTTTCTCACTCCCTTAGATCATACTATATGTGTGGACCCAGGATTCCACAGGCCTAGCTCTCAAAGCTCCATAGAGCTGGTGAGTCACAGAGTCATGGGGAGAATGTGCCCCAAAGCAGAAGCTCTCCAGGGATGCAATTTTCATCCACCCGAGAACTACTTCCCTCCAGCCTAGATATTAGACAATGGCATGCAGTGGAATGCCCAAGTGCCTATAAAAGGATTATTACTAAGCAAGAGTGGATGATGATAATTAATTACCCTCCATTAAAGAGAAAGTCCCTGGAGCAAAATCATCAAAGGCAATGTTTTACTGAGTTGGCAATTTCTTTGGCTCTGAAACAAGATGACTCCTTACTCTGCATCTTGGGTCTGTTCCTTTCTCTCACATTCTGACTTGAGGAATATACATTTTGACTTTGGACGACTTCTTCTCATTCCCACCTTTCTCTCCATCCTCGATCCAGTAATCATTATTATTAAAATTTCACACCAGGGCCGCAGACATATTTTATAGCACCCCTTTGATGGATTAATTCATAGTTACTGTTCTTCTTTACTAAAGTCTAAATCAAAGGAAATACACTAGCAAATGCCAGCCAAAGAGGGAAGAGCATAGAAAATAGACATCCAAGGAGATGGTAGTATCCAGCTCCTCCTCCACAAATGCACTAACAGGGGAGGAGTGGGCAGAGGAGAAAGGTGTCCAAGGGGCCTGGCCAGATTTCCTCCACACCCTGTTCTATGTTATAGAGACTCTGCAAGGGGCATATCCATGTTACTCAGAAACAAGCACTTCATGATTCTTGGGAAACATCTTCTCTCTTATAGACCCGAATCAGCAGACCTATGACCAGTAGGAAAGGCCTCTGCTTACTAAGCAAAGATGACCATGGAGAGAACATCCCCAAAATTTCATGTGACTAATGTGGGAAGGGATCTTAGAATGTCCATATATACTGAAATGAGTAAAGAGGCTGGGTAATCAGGATGCTGGGCAGGCTCTGCACTTCCTGGCCTGGTGACCTGGAGGCTATCTGGCAGTTAAGGAGAAAAGATTCTTACCTGATGGGGTTCTTGAGAGGTTGAGAGGAGATCATTGATATGCATCAGCACCTAGCTCAGATCCTGGGTACATGCCATTCATCATGTTATACAATCATCATCTTGCGGGGGTGGGGACAGGGCCATGAAGCAAGCCACATATCATTGTATCCAGCTCCCAGGAGACTGTCTGGAACTTTGTAGATACCCAGCAAACGTGTGTTGGATCAATCAATGGAATCAGATCCATTCATTGTGGCTTGGCTGGTGCAGCCAGAATGTTGGTAAACTGCCATCGGTAAGAGCTTTCTGGACATCTAGGGAATGTTCTCCAATCATCAGACTGCAGGGATCTCAACAATGAAAGATGTCCTTTTGAGGTTGGCTAATACTCAAGGCTCCTACAAAAGAACCTTGCAAAAGAGTGTGGAGGCTTGGCAGGACTAGACAGAGATAGGTTTCCATCAGCCTGGGGAAACACTTACATGCTAGAAGGCCTTCCCTGGAAATAACCAACCCAGCACCATCCCATTAAGATAATTACTGCTAGTGGTTGGCACAGGGAAACTCTTAATCTCAGTGTCTTAGCCCAACAAAAGTTTGATTCCCACTCACTAAAAGTCCAAGGATGTTTGCAAGGGGTTTTCCTCCAACTCAGGGGTCTACTTGTCTCTCCATCTCAGCATATTCTTTTCAAGGTTTCCCCAGCAGGGGAGAGAAAGATGGAGATGGCACAGCGACTCTTCACTGCCATGTCCCAGAAGTAACAGAACATTTCTGATCACAGCCATTGGCCAAAACTACTCATATGGCTCCAATCCAAATGCAACGGGAGCACATATATATAATAAGTGAGCACTAAATGTTCCCACCACCCCGGAGACCCAATGGATGGGCATTCTGGTGTCACTGCTCTGAGAGCCAGGAGATCACCTCCTTGCACACTTTAATGCTTTAACTCGAAGTGCTAATGGGGACTTTTAGACAAGCTACTCACATACAGGAGCCCAGAGTCCTGGCCCTGGAATCCATTTTCTACTTTGTTGATCACTCGCATTTTCGCCTCTTGTTCTAATGAAAAATGACTTTCAGAGGAGATTACCCACAGGCAATCTTCATGGGTTCTTTGTAGCTGGTTTCCTCCCTGGCAACTTAGCTGAGAGGCAAAGATCACAGAACACCTGGCACCCTTCTCATCTCACTATCTCCTGGAGAACGCAAGCCCTCCTGCCCTCCTTCTCTGGAATGTATGGAGGTCACCACTTACAACATATTCCTGCCAGCTTCAGTGCTGTCTGCCAGGAGTGGGGGCCACTCCCAAGAGGCTGACAATCTAAGAGGACTTCATAACTGTCAGAGGGGCCATAGCCTACAGGTAAAGTCCAGTTCCTCTCGGCCAGTCCAAGACTCCCTGAAAGAGCGTAAGGCTAGTCTGAGACTTTCAGGGGAAGGAAATATATGCAGTTTGAGGCCCTAGGGGCTAAAAAGCTAGGCCTATATTTCATGCTGTAGCTTTGCCAAGTTTTTTTCCATTAGCATGAGGCTGCGGAAATTCTGAATTGTCCAATCTCTGGCTATGGTCCAAGCCACACTTCCCTTTGCCTTCCCAATGTGCCCCTTACCACCCCAACTCCCTGACTGCCGCCAGAAGCCCCAGTATTTTCCTGCAGCAAACTCATTGAGAGTCCTAAAATCGAATCCAAGAAGAAGAAAAGGAGAGACCAGGCTTATTATTAAACTCCCTTTCGGCTGGCTGCATGGATTCTTTTAAGTCCACTGTTGGATTTCTTTGAGGTCTCAGTACGTGCTGATTTGCATGGCTGGCTTAGCGGATGGGGAAAGGAGGTAAGACAAGCTTTGCACTGGATAAATAAAAACCTCTTTGTTAATTAAGGAGCCACCGACAAGGCCATGGCCTGTGTCAGGCAGCCTACACAGAAGGTTTGATTCTTCTGGAACTAAAAACAAGGAAATAGAGAAACTCTCCCCACCACACTGCATAACTTTGTTCAAGGGCTGCTAAATTATTCCCTGCTACTACATCAGCTGTGAGAGCCCTGTGAAACGTGCTGTGATTACAGTCAAGTGCAAGCCCCCAGGCGTATGAAAAGAGGAATGTGTTAGGTTATCTAAAACAGTTCATCTCTTATCTTCTCTCTGAGAAAAAGCCCAAACCATTAATTTTCTATACAGCCTGTTTAACACTCTCCTGTCCTTTCCTGTCCAAACAACCTAATCCGAGTTCAAGATTTGAACAATCCACCCCAAATGCCTGAGAATGTTGATTGAAAAAGGAAGTCAGGTGATTGATTCCCTGGAAAGGTTCCTACAAGACCATACAGATGGCTAGCCCTTTGTAAAATTGATTTCTACCCTGCTTTTGCAAGAGCTCTTTGCATGCCAAAGATTATACCAATGACCAAAGCACTGGGCTATACACACCCCATAGCCCTGTCTTTTACCATTCTCACCTGGGCTTCTGAATCAGCTAGTCTAGGGTCAAACTTCCAGATGTGCCCCATCATAGACAGGTCGCATAACCTGTGTTCAATGCAAGCAGACTGTGAGGGTTAAATGTGGGCTTACTATATGCTACATAGTCAATAAATATTTTAATATATAAAAGAATAGCATCATAAAATTGCATTGTTGTTATTATTACTATCTCCTCCCACTCTTTCTTTACTTCCCTTGAAAAGACCCAGTCAACCACAAAGGGACCTCAGCCATTTCCAGGTAACCTAAGGGATAAACTGGGCTAGCTAAACTCTTCTAAAAATGTGAATAGGGCAGAAAGGAATATAACAGCCTGAGGACACAGCAAGCTCAAACTGATGCCCTGATTTCCCAAGAATTTTCCCACCCTTCATCTCTACATTTATTGAGCATTTATATATGGCCAGTCCTGTGCTAACTCTTTGCTCCATGGTCTTATCTAAACATACTACTGTTTATAGGAGCTCTGTGACTCTAGCTGTCACACAGTTCACAGTCTGTCCTCTCAGACTTGGCCACAATCCCTCTGTCAAAATCTCTTGTAGCATCCCCAACACAAAATGGATCAAGAGCTTTTTAACTTTGACACTATGTTTGCCTTTTTATAGCATCACAGAAGCCAAGCCAACAGATTTCTGGGAAACAGAGTTACCAGTATATAAGCCTTCCTGAGCCTTCTCCCATGGGACTCTGTTGGCCTTAACCCTAGGATTTTCCCTCTGGGTGTCAGGGATCCTAGAGGGATCCTGGTCAGGACCCAAAACTGTTTCCACAAAACCTACACATTATTGCTCCCCCTTCCTATAGCTCCCGAATGGCTATCCTGAAGTTAACCGCATAGTCCTCTTCTCACCACATCTCACCATTGGGGAGATGAGACACGGGCACTCAGGCAGCTGGGGATTTTTGTGAGGCTGAGACCAGCCAAGTTGTAGGTTCATGGATTTTGAGCTAGCACTCACCAATAAAAGATTAGCCGTCATGTCTGCTCTTTCTAGTCCAATAAGCTAATTTCCCTAGAACCACAGAAGAGCTTGCTGGGGCTGAGATACCAGCCCGTCCAGTCTCCTGCTTTGGGGAATGTGAATGCCCGAAGCAACCAGGATATATGGCCCTATGCTTTCCCATTAGATATCCTATAAGACACCATCTCTCCCCTCTCACTCCACCCTGATATTTCCTCCCCGATACTAGCCCAGGGAATTTGACCACTGCATAAATCCAATAATACCAGCGTGAGATTTAAGTTTTCAGTTGTTGTTTCCATTCTGAATGGTCCCCCACTACCCAAGTGCTTTAGGACTGAGGTCTACCAGCCCCTGAAAACTTCAGTCAGAATGATCAAGTATGGCAGAGAAGAAAAGAGAGGGGCTGGAAGTCCTACAAGACCGGATTTGAATCCTCATTCAATCACTCATTAGGGATTGCTTGCCACTAATCCTTAACTACACCGTTTCCACAACTAGGTAATGAAAACAGTGTCTTGTGCACAAGGGTGCTGTGTGTGTTAAGTCTGTTAAACCCTGACTAACAACAAAGAGCAGTAACTACCACATTCATTTGGCCTGCTGTGTGTTCCACTACAAACCAATTCTTATCTTTGCCTGTTTATGGTAAAACAGCACACAACAACAACAACAAAAGACACTCTGAAGTTTATCATTTCCCATTTACTAATGTCAGGACTCAGACAGATGAACCTGCCCAATGCATGGTAAGTGACGGGTCTTTGATTTAAACATAAACCAGCCTGACTTCAAAGTCTGCCCCTTCTCCAACGCCATGCCTTCCCTAGTTTACCCCACTGCCCTGGCCTGCAGACCAAGTGCTCTTCTGCCTACAGTCATTTCCTAAGACATGACCTCAAACCCTCTGCTGAGCAGATTACATGGCTTCTCACCCATGTTCTAAAGAGCGATTGTGTTCAGCCTTCTCCAGAAGACCAAGAAAGAAGCCAAGAGGAGAAACTTTCATGGCAATAAATCTAAAGTTCTACATTTCTGTTCAAACCAAAAATTACATGGAAAGGTTTTACGGCAACTTGGCTCGGGCTGGTCAAGGCGAGGGATTTGTAAAGGAGATGGTTGCTATTTAGGCTCAATCTTGAGCTCCACCTGAGGAGTGTGGCACTTGGCTTTACTATTTAATACCACACAATTCCATGTGAGCAGCAACATGAAGCTCCTTTAGAAGCAAACGTGTTAGGGCTATCGGAAGAGATGGAAAATGTACCCTGAAGGGGGTGTTAGTCTTGTCCAGTGACCTGACCACTTAAAAGGGATGCTTTCAATTCCCTGCCACTTTTAAGGCTACTGACAGTACCATACTGTTTTGATTACTATAGCTTTATAGTATAGCTTAAAACTAGGGAGTGTGATACCTTTAATTTTGTTCTTCTTTCTCAAGATTGCTTTGGCAATTTAAGGTCTTTTGTGGTTCCATAGACATTTTAGGATTATGTTTTTCTAGGTCTGTGAACAATGCGATTAGTATTTTGATAGGAACTGCATTGAATCTGTAGATTGCTTTGGGTAGTATGGACATACTAATCCTTCCAACCCATGAGCATGGTATATCCATTTATTTGTGTCATCTTCAATTACTAAGAAGAGGGCGCCTGAGAGGATGTGGTCAGAATGATGAGAGCAAATCCACCTATCTATTTCAGAAATATTTATTGAGCCTTTTACAAGTCAGACAGTGTTCTATAAGCTGAGGATACAGTCCAATCCCTGCCCTCTCAGAGACCCTAAACATCCCCTTCACATGTGTGACTTCCAACAGTCTCCCAAATTTGCACCTTTGTCTGCCAAGCCCTAGCAGCCCAGCCTCTGGTATCTCCTGACCTGTTGACCTGCCTCCTACCATTCCTGTCTCTCTGACAATGCTCCCATTGTCCTCCTTGTTTTTCCTTGAATACACCAAGACCTCAGGGCCTTTGCACTTGCAGTTGCTTCAGGTACCTTCCAATTGTAGAAGTCTATTATTTCATTCTAAGATTCTTTAAAGATTATGCTACATATATTCTTTGAATGGGTTTATGTCAGTGTTTCTATCTTAGTTAAAAATTCTTCAATGGCAGGGATTGCAATTAATAAGATTTGTTTGAGGGAATTTGACATTTACTCTAAGGGGACAATAATTACAATGACTTCTTCCTTGCCATTGCTGTAGCTTTGGTGCCTAGGGCTGTGCCTGGAACATTGTGGGACTCAATAAATCATTATGAGATGAACAACTATTGGATGTTACAAGAACAAAAATATAAATTATAACTCCTACATCTTCTTTTGTTCACCTTGCTGTGATTTCTTTATATCTAAACCAATTTTCCTTTGATTTTAAGCTAATTATTTAAGAGTAAACATAAATGGTACTACTATCTCGCCATTGTCTAATGATTCTAACCACATTGATTACAATAAAATACTGCTTTGTTAAAAAAACAAACAAACAAACAAACAAAAAAACCAGGGGCCCGCGAGAGGCTCAGTTGGTTAAGAGCTTGCCCAAGAGTGCGAGCTCTGAGCAACAGGCTTGCCAGTTCAATTCCCACATGGGCCAGTGACACTGCACCGAGAGCTGAGCTGCCACCGAGCCACCAAGAGGTGGCAGGATGGCTCAGGTGGTGAGAGCACATGCTCCTAACAACAAGGCTGCAGTTTGAGCAGTGGGCTATGCCCGCCCGCAACTAACACTGAATTCGGTACCTTGAGCTGAGCTGCCACCTGGATTGCTCATTGGATAGAGCATGCACTCTTAACAACAAGGATTCCAGTTCGACTCCTGCTAGGGATGGTGGCTACGCCCACCCACAACTAAGACTGAGCTCGGCACCTTGAGCTGAGAGGCACGACTGGACTTGGAGCTGAGCTTGCTGCACCCTCCACAACTAAGATTGAAGGACAACAACTTGGCTGTTCCCTCCCCCAATTCCCCAACACTGTTTCCCTCCCCCAATTCCTGAATAAAATCTTAAAAACAACAAAAAAACAAACAAAAAAACCCCAGTGGCTGCCTCAGCAGCATACAGTTCTCCAGATGAGTTCTGCCTTTGGATTTTATGGTCCTAAAGATGCTTTGGTTCCAAGAAAGGTCATCTCCTATCTGGTGGCTTTTTTCCAGTTTATGGATATTTTATTAAAAGCTGCATCCGGTAGGCCTTCCAAAATGTCCAGCAAAAATTTCTTCCAGTAAAGGTAAGGAAATGAATAACAGTTTTCAAGTCTCAGAGGTGTTGTTATATGTAGAGTGGAGGCCAGCTGTTCTCCATCTCTTCTGAAGATACATCAAGAGGAAAAAAACCACTGAAATCACAGCAGGCAAGATGTAAGTTACACAGGTAGAAAAGCATGCTTAAGATAAAGAATTGTGATGCAATGAAAGAAAAAACACTGAAGGGTTTCTTACTCTAGAGAATGTGAAGTTGAATGAGGCCATGTATCAGTCTGGGTTGATTTGGCCATATGCCACTCAGAAGACAGAATATATACCAGAAAGTGACCTAACTCTCCCAAGGTGACTTTGGACACTGGAAGACTTCCATAAAAACATAAATATTGCTTTGCACATAAAGATGGATGTTGTCTCTTTTTAAATAATAAATTATACATTTTACTTCAAGAAGGAGTCAAGGATAGGCATTGAAATTTAATGGTTAGAGCAATTTAGAATGTAACATTAAAAAGTTGATTTTTCTTATACCAATCATAGCTATAAGCAAATCACAAAAGAAATGCTTAAATTAAAAGTCTTAGACCTCAGCTAAAATTTTATTTTCCAAATATAGCTATTTTACAGCTGTCCTCATAAATGGGTAAATAGTTTAGCAACCTAAATGACCACTGCTCACTAAAGAAAGAGTTTTAGAGGAATAATCCTTTAGTCAAATTTGTAGCAATGGCAGACCGACCCATAATGATGTGAGAAAACAAATATTGGCTTAGAGTTAAAAGACTAATGTTGACTCTTAGCATCGACAAATCACTTTACTTTTCTGTACCTGAATTTTTTTGTATTAGGCAAATCCTCTCACTGTTTCTCCCTCTATAATTTCAAAATCTGGAGGTTGCTACTCCCTGTAGACGTGTTGCAAGAATTAAATAGGATCATATAGTCAAAGTCCTGGCACACAGTAAGTTTTCAACATTTTCCCAAGGCAGCAGTCAAAATAAAGAAATCATTTTCCTCCTCTCTAACTGCAAACAAGTACCCAAGTTCTTAATATTTCTTTCTTCAGTGACTTATATGAAAGACAAAAGAAACTGTCTTTCAGTTTCAACTTACCTCCAACAAAGCTTAACTATGCACAGATTGTTCTAGATTCAAACAGATTGTTCTTCATGAGTGAGGGATCCATGTCCTGTTTTATGACAGCATTATTTGGGGATACTGTGCAAATCTCAGAGAGGATAGTTGTGTGTGTACCAAAGGGAA
Organism: Aselliscus stoliczkanus; assembly: GCA_033961575.1. Classification (NCBI taxonomy): domain Eukaryota; kingdom Metazoa; phylum Chordata; class Mammalia; order Chiroptera; family Hipposideridae; genus Aselliscus; species Aselliscus stoliczkanus. Next base: position 159,590,750 of record CM066731.1, read on the forward strand.
TTAGCCCACATGCAATGGGTGCCTAGTGTCCACAAAAGACCCTATGTTCTCAGTGTGGCACAAATAAGCAGAGCCACTAGGCTTGAAGTAATATGCCAGGAAGGGATGACAGACAGCCCTAGCCAGTGTGAGTAATTTTCCATGACCAGATGCCGCCCCGCAAAGTACTGTTGCTCATAAGACCCTGGAACCCTAGGCCTGGGAGCCCCAGGATGTCAGATTGAATTTCCCAACAACATGAAGCAATGGGGAATCATAGTCGTATTCATGCTGATTTTAAGAAAACAAATGCAATGCTTTTTGCACACCTGAGTTTATGGGCTAAGAGCCATATCTGTAATCAATAGCATATCCAGGAGTATATGGTCAGCCCTACACTCAAAAGGCATAGGAATTTCCTGAGATGATATGAAGAGATAAAGTTATGTCAGGAAGTCTGGGAAGGCTCCAGGGAGATAGAATTCTGAGAGGTGTCTGATAAGAGAGGAAAAAGTTCAGAACAAAACACAGATGGAATGGTACATGTGGCAGGTCTCAGGCAGAAGAGAGGCAAGGGGCATGGACCTAGTCTCCATGTACTTGATCTCTTTGGATGTAACTGTGAAGCAATGACTTGTGAGAAAGTCTCAAACAGAGCCTGACACGGTCTCTCAACTGAGCCCTAGATATGGGTCCTTTCCCCTCTATTCACAACATTCACTTTGTGTTTCATGCTGTCTTCACTTCTTCTGTCAAGAATCCATGCAGATGATGACATAATTCACATTAGGTGTTAAATGATAGTGACATTCCAAAAAAATCAAGAAATGGATAAATGAATTTATCGACAATGATAGTTCAGTAAGAACAAATTTGGCCACAGTGAACTCCAGAAGGAATCACCTATATGACCTAGGAGTCTTACCACTCCTAGACCACTGTTTGTCAAAGTGATCTGAAGGCCCTCTCCATCAGAACAACTTGGGTCATTTGTTAAAATGCAAATCCCTGCTTCCCACCCTAGACGTACTGAATCAGTCTCTAAGGCTGAAGCCCAAGAATAAGCATTTTAAACAAGCTACCCAGATAATCTTATGCACAATAGACTTTGAGGATGCTTATCTGGCAGGTACACTGGCTTTCTCCTGACCCTTAGTATATTGACCGTATCTCTACTGAATACATGCTTCACTGCATTATAATTAATTGTATATCTGTGTCATCCATGTGAACTTTGTTATGGATCAAGATAGTGGAAAAGGGACCAGGCAAGAGAGCTAGAGGGCCTTGAGTAGGGGATCTAAAAGCATCAATAATACCTCATAAGATAGTTGTGAGAATTTAATGAGCTTAATATATCATACAAAGCACCCAACACAAGTGTTAGCTCTCTTCCCCTGCATGCATATACTTTCCATGAATATACTTGAATGTTAGTTCTTAAGGACAGGGAGTTTTTCCTGTCTTGTTTACCCTTGCCATCCTGGAACTTTGAGTAGATTGGCATATAATTGATTGTCAGTCAATGTTTGTTGCATGGTGGAATTCATGAATGAATTCATTGTAATCACTTTATGGCCACAATTTAGCTACCTGAAGATGCTAGTTGCCCTGGAAATGGCTTTTGGATGAATAAGTGAATGTATTAGGATTATCTCTGCATGATATGTGCTGCTTCTCTGCTTTGTCAATGCCAAAAAAGAAAGGTGAAATGAATGCTTGCACACATAGAAATATATATGTATGCTCATAATGGTTGCCCTACTGGGTCACTCATAAGCTCTAACTATTCCTCTGGTGTGAGTCAAAGTGAACCAAGAAATGTGGACACAAAGCTCACACATAAGGTGAAATTTATGAGCCACAGGAAGTCAGAAGAAAGAATATGAACCTTACTTGAAATATAGTGGGTTGGCTGGGAGAGTTCCAAAGGATATAAACTGTTCAGGTAAATGACTCTGAAAATTCTGTTCCACCATATCCAGTTCCACAGTTTACCCAAGATCAACAGAATTGAACAGAAGAGCTCTGGAATCTGAAGGCAGGTGGCTGCTCCAGAAACAAAAAGGGACTTTTTTTTTCTTTTCTGTTTAAGTCCAAATGCTGTGATTTGTAGAAAAAAGCAGCTGGTAGGGAAAGGATGCTGGATGCATGGAAAAACCCAACATATACATATATCTGAAGAAAGAGACTGTGCCTAAATAAATTTGGACTGAAAATAACCCACCTGGCAGGGGGATGGAAGGATGAAGTTGCAGAGCCCTGGAGAACCAGGGAGGAAATGGGAAGGGCCATGGGAAGGCTGTGAGGCAAGAGGGAATCCCTCTGTGGAATGAATGGGATCATTCAGAAGCCCAGACTGCCCTGCTTAGTTCCCTCTTGCTTCATAAATATATGACTGCTAAGGATGTCCAATAGGGTTGACTTGATGCCAAAAGCACTGTTCTGTTCCAACGGGCTAGAGAAAAAGTTAAATAACTCAATAAAGAATTTCAGCCAAAGAAGTTATGTGAATTCAGGTAGGCAATGCCACCAGGTGATGGACTACAGTTCTTACTTTCTCATAGTTTCCAAGACTTAGAAGCCTTAGTTGGAGAGAGATGTTCAGGCACTGGTTAGTTCAGAGAACTTAGTCCAGTAAAGAAAAAGCTCAGCCAAGAAAACTCTTGATATAAAGTAGCGAGACAGAGAGATGTCAAATGGTAGAAAGCTTTATATGTCAAGTTTAATCAACCCTTCTGTTATTTCTTCTCTGAAGCCTTATTTTATTTTTTCTCTGGAAAAACACAGAAGTCTGATCCAATCGAAAAACTATTTACTATTTTCAATTATGTATGCATAGATTAGAGAGAGTGGATGACCGATTGTACAGGTCAGGATACACCTTGTTTATCTATCTTGAGCCTTCAAAGTATACTACCACCCATGTTTCCCCAAAAAAAGAAATGAAGACCAGTCAACTTCAGAATTATGTGTCAATATGCAACAGAGACAGGAATACATCAATCCTATGGAAGTTGTTGAAATGTATGAGAGTTGACTTTTGAATTTAGAAAACAAGTAGTAGTAAAAAAAAAAAAAGAAGAAAGAAATGGGTTTGTGTTCATGAATGTGTATAAGTAAAGTTTGGACAGCCAAATCATTTCCTGAGAATGTTTTATTTTGAAGACATTGTATCTCATAACAACCTGTTTGAGAGATCTATAAAATGCTGAGTGGGTGAGTCCCATCATCTGGTGAATAAATTCTCTAAGGTGTCCTAAAAGAAGTATGTATAAGCTCTGTCCGGAATATTGCACAATGCACTCAAAATCAATCAGTGGAGGGCACATAAAAAGGACAATGTGAAAAAAAAAAAAAAAGGACAATGTGGAAATGTTCCTAAAGACCAAAGCTTGAATAAAACAGAGAATTATAACATTGGATTAAAACCCAAAGAATAAAATAAATATCCATGAGTTCATACTGGCTTAAATAAGTGATTGATTAAATAAATAAGTGAGGGAGAAAAGACAAATCTTTCCAACAGAAAAATAATAAATATAGAAGGAATTACAGAAATAGAAGATCACCACTGGAATGCCACAGTAATTGTTGCTGCAGGGAAAATCCATAGATGAGTAGAAAAATTTTAAGGAGAATCAGGATATTTACATGGCCTTGAGAAACTACCTCTGAAATATTTATTAATTGTTGTAATATTAACATAAATCCACAAATTCTTTGATATTCCTCTCTCCAGGTAGAGTTTAATTCTCTTCTTTTTGGTATTAGTTGGACTTAGTGACTCATTTAAAGCAAATTGAATATGGGAAAATAAAAATAGTAACCTGGCAGATACTTCAATACCCAAGTGATCAGCTTAGCTTCACTAGTAATAAGTCATGTTGACATCATGTAGATACTAGTATGATGTGATGAAGAGACACTTCAACTCTGTGGTACTGTTTGCAAAAATTCATAACCCCTAATCATGAGAAAACATCAGACAAACTCAAGTTGAGAGACGTTCTACCAAGATACTTGACAAGTACTCTTCAACTTTCACCTTAAAAAAAAAAAAAGGAGAGAAACTTAAACCTAAAGTGAACAGAAGAAAGGAAATAACAAAGAATATAATACAACTCAATGATATACAAAACAGGAAAATTGTAGAGAGAAAAAAACAATGAAACCAAAAGCTGGTTTTTGAGAAAATCAAAAAACTTAAATCTCTAGTCAGACTTATCCAGAAAAAAAATTGTAAAACACAATTATCTATATTAAGAATGAGGAACATAACATAATTTCAAATTCTATGGATATTGAGAAGATAATAAGGGGATAATATGAAAAAAAATTTTCCAATGATTTTCATAAATTCGATGACATGGAAACATTCCTTGAAAGACAGAAACTTTCAAAAGCCAAGAAGAAGACAACCTGAACAGCTCTCTCTCTCTCTCTCTCTCTCTCTCTCTCTCTATATATATATATATATATATATATATATATATATATATATATATGTATATGGTGAGAAACTTTGTCAAAAAGAAAACTCCAAGTATAAACATCATCCCTGGTGAAATCTACCAAATATGTAAGAAAGAAATAATATCAATTCTACTCAATCTCTTGCAGGAACTTGAAGGGAATATTTTTCAATTCATTTCATTAGGCTAGCATTACCCAGATAACAAAACCAGACTAGGATATTACTTAATGGTAAAATGTTAAAACGTTGTCCCTAATATTAAGAACAAGGCAAGATTTCTGCTCTCCATATTTCTATTGAACATTTTACTGAAGATTCTAGCCAGTAAAATAAGGCAAGAAAAAGAAATGTAAAGAATTTAGATTGCATCTGTATCATAAAGGAACAAGTTTAAAAAAAAATCTTTATTTGCAGATGACATAACTGTTTGTGTAAAACATGTCCTGGAATCTACAAAAAAAAAAAAAAAAAGTAATTGAACTAATAAGTGAATATAGCAAGACTGCAAAAAACAAGAACAATATACAAAACTGTGTTCTTATACATCAGCAATGTACAATCAAAAGTGAAATTAAGAAATAATATCATTTACAATAGCATCAAAAATAGAAAATACTTAGGAATTAATCTGGCTAAATATATGCAATACCTATACTAGAAAACATTGCTGAGAGAAATTTAAGTAAACCCAAATAAATGGGGCTATGTACCTTGTCCATGAGTCAGAAGACTGAATATTGTTAAGATATCAATTATCTCCTAAGTTAGCCTATTGAATCAATGCATTCCAAATCAAAATCCCAGCAGACTGTTTTGTAGAAATTGGCAAGTTTATTATAAAATATATATGGAAACTTTTTAAAAATATGTTTTAGCTAAAATAGCCAAAACAACTTAAATAGAAAACAGAGCTAGAAGTATAATACTACCTGACTTCAAATTTTAATATAAAGCTAAAGCAATCAATAGAGTATTGTTAGCATGAAGATAAACACATAGATCAATGAAACAGAAGAGAAAGTCTAGAAATAGACGCATACATATATGAACAACTGATTTTTGACAACTGATTTTTTCTAGCAAAGCAATTTGCTAGAAAAAAAGAAAATGTAATCTTTTCAATAAATTATTCTGAAGCAATTAGATACTCATAAACAGAAATATGGGACTCAATTCATACCATATGCCATTTACAAAAAAAGTAACTTAAAATGGCTCATAGACCTGAATGTAGAATGATAAAACTTTTAGAAGAAAATATAGGTGAAAAACTTTGTGACAAAGATTTCGTAGATACAAAGATTTCTTAGGCAGATTTCTTAGTAATCCACAGAAGAAAACTATTGATGAATTAGACTTCATCAAAATTTAAAACTTCTGCACATTGAAAAACACTGTTAAGAGAATGCACAGACAGAGATGTAGTCAAGATGGTGGAATAGGTAAATGTTATTCTTACCTCCTCTCACGACCATATCAAAATTACAACTAAACTACAGAATAACCATCATTGAGAATCACCTGAAGTCTAGCTGAACCAAAGCCCTACAACTAAGGACATATAGAAGAAGCCACCTCAAGACTGGTAAGAGGCCTGGAGACGTGGAACAGACTGGTATCACACCTCAGTAGGACCATTAAAAGTCAGGAGGGATATCTAGGCTGCTGAGGGTTCCCCCTCCTCCCAAGGCGCAAAGGGTTGCAGCCCACCAGGCTACTTAGCCCAGGGTTCCACTGCCAGAAAGAGAAGTCCCGATAATTTCTGGTTGTGAAAACCAGCAAAGATTGTGGCTGAGTGAAAAGAGGGCAGCTGCAGTCCCAGGCACTCCACTTAAAGGGTCTGTACATGGACTCACTTGCTTACAGACTCACTTGCTCTGAGACCCTGCACTGGCTCAAAAGGCACCAGGGACATATGGGGAGGAACTGAGTTCTCTGGCTGCAGGATGAGGGCTGGAGGGACAGCTTTCTCCCAGATATGGAAGGAGCCATTGTTTCTTGGTTGAGCCCTCCTCCATCCTGGTGTGCAGCTGCAGACAGCTGCCATATGTGAGTCTCCATAAATCTGGCTAAAACCATTCATTGGCTCTGATTCCCTGAGACTCCACCTCACCCAACTTTGGGGCCCACCCAAACAACTTCCAGTGGCTTCTCCATATAAACATCCTGCCTTGGCTCATGCTGAAGACTTTCCTAAAATCTCTCAAAGGTTTACAAAACCTAAACAAGCAGCATCTGGCTCCAGCATGTCCCATACCTCTGGCCGAGTAGCCACAAGCCCAGGACTAGTCACAGCCAGCCTTTGTTCATGGCTTGTTCTCTCAAGACACCTCCAAGCACAGCACAGACAGTGGCCATTTGTGGATTGCTTTATGGTTCATGCTAGGTGGCCCTTGTGCAAGGCACATACTATGGCTGAACTTGGCCTGCAGTGGGGCCCCTCCCAGAGGGCCCCAGAACTGGCACACCCAGTGGCCAGTTTCAGACCCAGTCAGAGCAATACCTGTTACCTCCGGGAATGACCCATCCAAAGGGCAGGCTGGGCAGGCATCAGAGTCATGCTAAAGATAACCCTGCTTTGTTACATCTGCCCCTGCACAACAGCTCTTCCACTGTAGTTATGGCCAGTCCTCACAACAAATCAGTTCAAGCATCAACCCTTCTCATTGATGTGCAAACAGCAACCAAGGCTCAACTAAAATAGGAGAGCACACACAACCCACACAAGGGCCATACCTGGAGTACTTGGCTCAGGTGACCAGGGAGACTGTGCTACTGGGTCCCACAAGACACCTACTATATAAGGCCACTCTACTAAGACTGGGAAATATAACAGCCCCAATTAATCCATAGAAATAAACACAGGAGGCTGCCAAAATGGGGAAACAAGAAAACACGTCCCAAATAAAAGAACAGAACGAAGCTCCAAAAAAGGAATAAACATAATGGAGACAAGCTATCTACCAGACACAGAGTTCCAAACACTGGTTATAAGGATGCTCAGTGATCTCAGGGAAAACTTCAACAAAGATATAAAAAACATAAAAATGGAAATAGAAAACATAAAAAGAACCAGTCAGAAATAAGCAATATAATAATTGAAATGAAGTATATATTAGAGGGAATCACCAGTAGATTAGATGAAGCAGAGGATCAGCTCAGTGACTTCGAAGATAAGATAGCAGAAAACACCCAAACAGAACAGCAAAAAGAAAAATGAATCCAAAAAAAATAGGATAGTTTAAAGGGCCTCTAGGACAATATCAAGTGTACTAACATTTGCATCATAGGTGTACAGAAGGAGAAGAGAGAGCACAAGGAATTAAAAACCTATTTGAAGAAATAATGATGGAAATCTTTCTTAATCTGGCAAAGAAAATAAATATATTAGCCAAGGAAGCATAGAGTCCCAAACAAGATAAACCCAAAGAGGCCACACCAAGACACATAATAGTCAAAATGCCAAAGGTTAAATACAAAGAAAGAATCTTAAAAGCAGCAAGAGAAAAGCAGTTAGTTACTTACAAGGGAACTCACATAAAACTGTCAGTTGATTTCTTTACAGAAACTTTGCAGGCCAGAGGGATTGGCAGGGAATATTCAAAGTATTGAAAAGCAAGGACCTACAACCAAGATTATTCTACCCAGCAAAGCTATATTTTAGAATCGAAGGATAAAGAGCTTCCCAGAGAAGAAGCTAAAGGAGTTCCTTACTACCAAACCAGTATTACAAGGAATCTTAGAGAAACTTCATTAAGATGAAAAAAATTTAAAATATGAATAATAAAATGGCAGTAACTATATATCCATCAAGAATTACTTTAACGTAAATGGATTAAATGTTCCAATCAAAAGGTAGGGTGGCTAAATAGATAAGAAAACAAACACAAAAGACTCACTTCAGATAAAAAAAAACAACACACACACACACACAGGCTGAAAGTAAAGGGATGGGAAAAGACATTTCATGAAAATGGAAACAACAAAAAGCTGGGGTAGCAATCATTATCCCTAAACACCTGAAATTAATATAAAATAATACTGAATGTCAACTATAATTGAAAATTTTTTAAAGGGCAGAAAAGGTGAAGGGGAGTAAGAGGCTCAAATTTCCAGATATAAAAGAAATGTCAATAGGATGTAATGTATAGCATAGGGAATATAGTCAATAATATTGTGATAGCATAGTATGGTGTCAGATGGTGGCTGAACTTATCATGGTGATCACTTCTTTAGGAATAGAAATGTTGAGTAACTATGGTGTACCCCTGAAACTAATATAATATTGTATGTTAGCTATATTTTAATAAAAATCTTAAAAAAGAGAGAATGCACAGACAAGGCATAGATGGGAAGATAATTTTCAAATCACATATCTGATAAAGGACTTGTATCTAGACTATATAGACAACTCTCAAAACAGTAATAAGGAAACAAAATTTTTAAATGGGCAAAAGATTTTTAAAAACATTTCACCCAAGAAGGGCAACTAGGTACATCAAAAGATGTCCAATATCATTAGTAATAATGAGTGCAAATTAAAACCACAATGAGATACTATTACACACTGACTGGAAAGGCTAAAATGAAAGACTTACCAAGTGTTGGCAAGCAAGTGGAGCAACTAGAACTCTCATACACTGTTAGTGGAAATGTAAAGTGGCACAGTCACCTTGGATAGCAGTTTGTTACCAAAATAAACATATGATTTAGTCATTCCACTCTTAGATATTTACCAAAGATAAATTAAAGCACATATCTGTATAAAGCTTTGTACATGAATGTTCATAGAAGCTTTATTAGTAATAACCAAAAAACCAGAAACCCAAATGTCCATCAGTAAATGAATAAACAAATAATGTTACAGCCATACAACAGATTACTACTCAGCATAAAAAGGAACAAACTATTAATATGCATATCATCATGATGATTCCAAAAAGAAAAAAAATGCTGAGTAAAAGAAGCCAGACAACAAAGAGCACATCCTGTAAGATTCCATTAACATAAAATGGTAGAAAATGTAAGCATCTATCACAGAAAGCAACTTAGTAGCTGCTTGAGAATGAGGTGACTATAAGAGGTAGGGGATAAGGATACAAATGCACCAGAGGAAACCTTTGAGGGTGAAGGATGCATTGATTATCTTGATTGTGGTGATAGTTTCATGGATGTATACATATATCAAAACTTATCAGTTTGTCACTTTAAACATGTGTAAATTGTTGCATGTCAATTATACCTCAATTTAAAAAAAAAGAAATGGGGCCGGCCGAGTGGCGCAGTGGTTAAGCGCTGGCTTGGGAAGCCAGCGGCCCCAGTTCGGGTCCCACATATGAGGGCGGGTGACATTGCCCTCCAAAAAAAACAGTCAATAAAAATGTTTAAAAAAAAAAAATAAAAATAAAAATAAAAAAAAAGAAATGAATATGCAGATAATCAATCTGTCAATTTTCATAAAGCTAAGAAACAGTAACTAGCAATGAAGAGATTTATTATTTAGTTCTAGGTGAAATAGCACTCTACTATAAGCCTATGACGATGGCCTAGAGATGTTCTAGGATTTCTCAGATGTTCTGACTCCTATTTCAGATTGTCCTTTTTGCAGACAGGGACCATTTCTGCTCTTCCATTTATATTTCCTGACCCCTGTTGACCCACAGTAGGCAGCAATACTCAGGGATCCACCGGCTGCCGGCCCTAGTGTGAGGTATCTATAGTGAGATGGAAAGTATTGAAGGTTATGCTCCCCTGGGCATTATGAGTTTCCCAGAGTGATAATGCTGTGAAGATGGAACACAACTGCTAGCTGTCCACTGTAAGTTAGTAGGAGGATTAACACCATCCTAGAAGTATGACCCTAAGAATGTACTGGAAAACAGCTGCTGGAACATGTACTGGGCCCTCACCGTGATAAGAGATCAACAAATTCTGGCCAATACACCGCAGCATCTGCTGTCGGATAAACTTAGCACCACAGTGGCAGTGCTTACTCATGTTGGTAATTCTGGCCCATGGGAACATCCTGAGAATCTGGGCAGAGTTGTCTGTAGATAGAAAGCCTGCTGAATTGGAATGTGAGAGGAATGGACGGGGCCCACACCTGCTTATGATCTGCAGCCAGGAAGCCTTCCTAATTTGCAGTGACCACCACATCTTTGAACTCTGAACATTCTCCATCTATTCCACAATTTCACTGGTCAGACAATATATCTGTCATTGCTTGGTGCCTGCCATCATTATCTAATGTGATAACTTGGCCCTTGCAGTGAAATTCAACCTTTCATATTTAGTCATTCATATGATAAGCATCCATCAAGCTCCTACTGTGGCAGGGCACTTTATGGTGTACTGGAGTTACCAGGGTGACAAAGACAAGCACTATCATGGACGCAAAGGTCAAGAAGGGGAGACAGACATTAAAAACATGACATGGTCAGTGATCTAATCCTAATTGTGGCAAGAGCAAAAGGTACGGTTGGCAGTGAGAGCGGGTACTGAGGGGCCTGAAGGCTCAGAAAGATCACAGGATACCTTCTGGGGAAAGGAACATCAAAGCTGAGATCTGGGGGATGAACAAGTGTCATCTGGGGAAATCCCAGGAGGGCATTCCAGGTTGTGGGAGAGAAGAGGGGAGCCCATTGGCCAAAGCAAGAAGAGAAGGAGGTGAAAGGTAGCAAGGCTCTGGTGGGCTGTGCTAAGGATTTGGGGAGAATGGAAAGCCACAGAATGATTGGAGTTTCACCATCTTTATTACATCGTAAACTCCCTAAAATGCAGGGTTTATATCAAATTAACACAATATAGACTAGCCCCCAGAAAATTCCACCTGCAAGCAACAATCATAAACCTCTGTTCAGGTTCCTCTAGGATACTTATCTGGGGATAACCACTTAGAAATCTTCTCTAAAATGCCTGACTTCACAGTTTTGTTCAATACGGTAGATCAAACGTTAATGAATCTTTTTTGCTGATTAAGTAGCTTGAGGGGAAAACCCAAGTCACTTACTGTCTAGAAACTAGAGTGAGAGAGTGAGTCATGGAGCAGTAGAGGAGCCGAGAGCCCACCCAGGCCCACACATCAGAAGGGGCTTGCCCAGGGTCCGGCAGGGCGGAAAAAAGAGCCAGGGCAGAACCCGGGGCTCTCGGGTCCTCACTCGAATCCTCGGGACCCTAGGATGCTCCTTAAAGGCTGTAACCTGGTTTGCTTTACTTTTACTTAGGACTCTTCAAAGGCAGAGAACAAAGTTACTAGAGGATTCTAGTTTGTTGGGTTCTAGCTCATTTCAGTAGTTTTAAGAGGTGGTTTAGGTGGAAGAGTTAAAGTGGAACTGGGAGCAAGGAGGAGCACTAAAGGGGTAGAAACTGAAATGTACTGAGCACCTGCTGAGGGCCAGGTACCACCCCAGACCCTTACTACCCCTGTTCGTTCCTCTCAATAGCTCTATGAGGTATTATTGGCCCCATGTTACAGATGAGGAAACTGTAGCTTTTACAAGACCAAAAAAATAGGAAGTGCATTGAGAAGTAAACCTGGAATTCCAATGCAGGTCAGTGTGATTCAAAAGCAATGTTTTCCCTGTTATCTTGGTGCCAAGTCCAAAATGACACACATTGATGGAATTACCTTACCTTTGGGGGAACTTGCCTGCTAGATGGGGTTGCTCTAAAATGCAGGCCCCTAAAAAGCTTGCTACATTCCCAGGAGATGCTGATCTCCAAAGGGCTCGTGGGGACTCTTGTCCCTAAGGAATATGGCATTCAGCACTTGGAGTGAAACGACCTGCACTGTGTTAGGCCCAAAGTGAGATGTGACAAAGACATGGGGAGTCCCCACACCAGCCTTTTCCTCAAAGGAGGGTGGTTCTGATTGCACTGGAACCTTCTGATCCTGCCGGGAGCTTGTGTCTTCCCTGCCTACACAACCACTAAAGGTGAAACCCTGGCAGCACTCCACTGGCCTCCTGTACCCTTAGGCCATGAGATATCCTTTTCTCAGCTCTGTCATCTTCAGCTTTCCAAGAAAGGACACAGATCATGCTGCATAGCAGTACCCAGAACTGAGACGATATATCTTGAGAAGAAAGAGGGAGAGACGTGGTATGTGTCAACCAGAGAGATGAATCATGACTTTTCTGTTTACTTGGAAATCTCTAATGTGTTCCCCTACTCCATTTCCCCACCTTTTCCAAAAGAGAGAGTTCCAGCTATGTTCACTGGGTGTCTCAGAAAGGAACAAAATGTCTGTTTCTCTTTTACCCAGAGAATATTTCTCGACATTTGTTCCATTCAAGCATCAGGCAGACAAGGTTATTTTATTACTGTTTACCCTCCCAGGTGTTGAAAGCAGCCCAGGACCCACCCTGTGGTATCTTATGCATGAAATATAGCTTGGTTTTAGAGCTAAGCACCAAGCCTGCACCAAGCCTGACCAACTTAGTGGTCAAACCAAAGCCTTCCTACTAGAGTCCTTGGATTTCTCTATTTCCTCCCATTTTAGGGGGCACAGGGATTGGGAAACAGGTAGAAGCCAAAAAGGGCCAAGACAGAAGTTTGAGTGAAAAAAAACGATGATTAGGGATGAATTCCTGAAAGCAAAAGTAAAAGAGAAGCAATGTGTTATCATGGAAAGAGCATTGGTTGGAGAGTAAGGCATTGCGAGATTTGTTTGTAGCTTTGGCATCTACTATCTGAATGACAGTAGGCAAGACACTTCATCCCTCCTTCTCTCAGACTCTTCTCCTATGACATGAGAGCATCTGACTTGACCTTTAAAACAACTGCTAATGACATTCTGTTATACCTATTGTCCTATGAGCTGTAAAAATTGGAAGGGAAGAGAAAGGGGCAGAAGGAAAGAGAACATAGGGAGCCAGGTGGAGATTCCGAATAAATAGAGAGAAACAGGAGCAATAAGTTTGATAGACAACATAAGGAAGACTGCTTAGAAAAGAGAGGCCAGGAAGAACATCCAAAAAAGAAAATATTTTGGAATCAGAGAATAAGATTGTGTTGGTTGAACCAAGCACTTGACAAGACCAGAGCTAACCTCCAAGGAAGTCCAGTGCTGGCAGAAGAAGAGAGTAGAAAGGGAAGACAGAGCTGCCTTCCTGTCCTCCCACCTGCTCTGAGCCCCAGAACTCCCATCTCGTCAAAGCAGGCAGACACCCCGCTAGAAGGGAGGAAAATATCTGTCCAAATCTTGTGGCTCACTAAGACAAGCTTTCATCTATAAATGTTAAGTACTATGATTTGAGTGAGGAGGCATGAGCCAGGCCTGAAACTTCTGAACCAGTAACTAGAAGGAGCTTGCACCGAATGTAAATTTAGGATGACACAGCAGGGTGGAATGGTGGGTGGGGTGGGGAGAGGGAGAGAAGAATGAATATAAATTATCTTGGGAGATAATAGCTGACTACCTGTGGGAATGTTGTGACTCAAAGTTCAGAGGGCAGAAAGGACGAGGAGACTCGCACTCCCAAAGGCTGCAGAGTGGCTCTGCCAATGGCCCTGGACTGACCCATCAGTGACTCCTGCTGTGTCCCAGGCCTGGCTGGACTGGCCATAACTTGCTACTGGCAGGAGGTTTGGTGGGATTTATGAAATGAGCTAGTGGGATGTTCTTGGCAAGCCAAAGCTGTAAATGTATGATACTTTACCTCCTGCAGAGATGTTTTAAGAAAAGACGGGAAATGTCTACATAAAGGAGAGCCCCAGCCACTGGTCAAGGAGAGTGGCCTCTCTCTGGAGCTACATCAAAGCTCATCTCTGTGGGCTCCCTGGGCCTTCTGTGGATCCTGCCCTGGGAGTTCGGCAGTTTATTTGGAGCCAAGGAGGAAAGGAAGCCCGTGCACTGTCGGTGTGTCTCCTGGGATTGTCAAAAAGAGGACAAGCTGGAACTGCTGGGGAAACTGCCATTGTCCCCTCCCTAGCTCACTTTCCTGGATGCTTCTTCACCATCCAGATAAGAGGCAAGTGCTTCAGTAGGGGTAAATAAAGCCTGATGGAGTTCCTAACAGGAGCACTGTACTAGAAGTCAGGATACCTGTAGTCTGCAACTAAAGAACTACCAGACCTGGAAAATATCACTTCCCTCTCCAAGTTCATTTTCTTAGAAAATTAGAGGATCAAAGATGATTTAATAGCATTCTTAACGACCCTCTCCATGGTCTCTTAGTGGCCATGGAAAAGCTGAATTGGCTTGATTAAATTAAATGTATTGGGATGACATTAGTTAATAACAATTATATAAAATTCAGGTGTACGATTTTATAATACATCATCTATATATCTCATTGTGTGCTCACCACCCAAAATCTAGCCTCCTTCCATCACCATATATTTGACCCCCTTTACCTTCTTCATCCTCCCCCAAACCTCTTCTCCTCTGGTCACCACCATTCTGTTGTCTGCGTCTATGAGTTTACTTGTTTATTTTGTTTGTTCATTTGTTGCTTTCTGTTTTATATCCCACCTATGAGTGAAATCATATAGCTCTTATCCTTTTTCATCTGACTTATTTCACTTAGCATGATACTTTCAAAATCCATCCATATTGTTACATATGACAATATTTCACCCTTTTTTATGGCTGAATAGTGTTCCATTGTATATATGTACCACTTCCTCTTTATTTAATCATCCATTGAAGGACACTTAGGTCATGTCCATGTCTACCATAAGACCCAGAAATCCCTCTTCTGGGTATCTACAAAAAAAATTTATCTGTAAAGATATATATACCCCTATGTTCATTGCAGCATTATCCACAGTAAAATAAACTTTTAAACTTCAGAGGAAAAAAAAAATCTATTGTGCAAGCAAATTCCGTTTAGAATTAGATGTGAATCCCACCCCTTCTCTAAGGCATCTCTACCTGGCCACACTCTGATGAATGGGACCATCTGGAATGCAATAGGAAACACAAATTTAATTCCTTAGGGTTGATTGAGGAAGTCAGTCTCATCCTCTTTCCCATCATCTTAGAGTCTATAAGGAGAGACAACCTGTTCTTAATTTTATAGAGGATGTTACAACTTCATCCCAGATATTTTGTTCTCCTTTTCTTTTCCATCCTTGGGGATACTTCATTGAAAATAAAGTGCCTAAAGCCAAAGCTTCAGGAGCCCGTACAGAAACTGTGTAAATTAGAAAAAGTCAACCCCGTGCCAGAGCAAACAGCTGAGGGAGTGTTGTGTTAAGTAAATGTGCTAAGTGTTTTAGCCCTCATTTGACTTACTGGCTGGATGCTCCCATACAACCTTGTACAACCTGCACAACCATAGCTGAAATTCAATGCTGGGCTTACAGAAGTTGCTCAAAAGCTATATATCAAAAATAATGGAACATGACTATGTGTCACAGGACAGGTTCCCCAGGAAGTAGACTCAGAGCTGAAGATCTGCATTTTGGGGTACACTCTCAGGATCAACAACTATGGGGGAGGGAAAGAAGCTGTACTGGGCAAAGGGTGAAGGTGAAGGTGAACCAATAGTGCAATTGCAACAAAGTCCTTAGCCCATCTTGCAGGGAGCTTTGCAGCTGGGATGACCCTTCTGAATTATCTAGAATTCAGGCAAATTGGCTGGACCTTTACACCCACAGATGTAGGTTGTCCTTCGGAAGGGGGTATGACCTTAGGGAAAAAAGGCCTGAAATGCAAGTGTAAGTCTTGGAAGGGGACTCAGCTGCAAGCAATCAGCCAGCAACACTGACATCTTCTCGGGGGATGCAAGCTTCTGGACTGGTTCTGGAATGTTTTGGAATTGGTTCTGGTGGTTCTGAATGGCACAGCACAGAACCTACCACTTTTGCTGAGCACTTCATAGTTGAAGAAGCATATTCTGTGCCAGAAATCTTCCATTTGCCCTTCCAGATTCCCTCTCTGCCTTTCTCCACCCTGCTCTCTGCCCCGGGAGGCTGTATGGATTATTTCAGCAGGCTCTAATGCCCTCCAATTCCCACTGGGGTTCAGCCAATAGAGCCCTGACAGAAGATCAGGGGTGGGGAGGAGAGTGAGGTCAGGGTGCTTGTTTCCCTGGCTCCACCTCTGCAAGGTCACCTTGGGTTGGATGCCTCCTCCAATTGAAGGTGAATAACTCCTATCACAGACCATTTTCTCCTTGCAAGTTCTGGCAACTACTCCCTCCCCTCACCCTTTTATCTTGGTGCTGTAGTAGGCCTCCTTCACCCCTAGCCCTCCATGGTACTAATGCTGCAATAGCTCTATCTGTTTGACTTCTCTAAAATCTGTCCCCACCTTTGTAAAGAGTCCTTTCTTTAGGAGACCCTCCCTGCATTATCCTAGTTTAAGTGAATTTCCTCAGATTATCTTGATTTGGTTTCTCCTAGGACCCTAACTGATACTTTTTGACATACACTATCTCACCTCTTCCTCATGACCATCCTATGAATCAGATATACTTATGCTCACTTCAGGGATAAGACAGCAGAGACTCCGAGAGTTACAGGACTCACCCAAGCTCTCAGGTTAGGTGGCCCTTGTCTGTTACTCAGATCCACTGTCTACATCACTAATGCCTTAGTACTTCCCTCAGATTATTCTCTTTTCCCACCATCACTCAGGAAAAAAAAAAAAAGCAGGAGAAAAAGGAACAGCCATGATATTCAAGACCCATAGAACATGCTAAAAGTTAGCATGGGGATGAAAGGAGTACATGAAGGAGACACAGAAGAGGGTATCTTTTATTTCAGTGCTGGGATTGATGAAGAAGGAAGGGAGACACTCCACTTTATAATTCTTGCCCTATCTAGTCTTCTGGAAAACTTAAGTCTCTTTCCTAAATTACCTTCCTCAGTTAGAAAATGAAGCCATTTCAGAGTCCGGATCTGCCCCAATCAGCTGCTTGACCCTGGTCAGGTCTCATGACCTTTGGGTCTTTGGTTTCTTCATCTGCATAAAGTAAGATGGTTAACTATACGAATGCCAAGCTCCCTTCCATTCTGTGTTTCTATGAGCTCCTTGTTCTCTTTGCTTCTCTTATCCTAGAAACAGACAATGGTCATGTGGATAAACACTCATACTGACAATTGTTGGTCTCATCCCTGGGAAAGAGAGGAAGGAGCTCAGATGGTGCTGTGCACAAAGATTCACTTGTTAGCTCTAAAGGGCCCTTGGAAAGGTCTTGTCCAGACCCTTGCTTTTAACCAGGAGAGCAGTTAAGCCCAAATGATAAACTGAAGATACCATTTCATTTTGCATTGCTCCCAAAGTCCCTGGGTATGGCTATTTCTAGACCCTCACTCCCATCTGGGGTGATGTCTCTATTTCCCTGATCAAAAGCAGATTGATCCTCCCTGTACAAAATACCTTTTGTCCCATTTTGCCTGCATTGCCCTACATTATTGACAAATCTTCCAGCCCAGGGAACAGGTAAGAATGACAAGTTCCTCTGTGATTCTACCACCATTGTAGAGAGATTTCACTTACTGAAGCTCAAAACAGGGAGAAGAAAATGCTTGTTCCTCCCATTTCATGCTCCTATTCCTAGATTTAGGGGTCGGAGTTAGGGACCCTGGATTCTAGTAGTAGTCCAACCACTGACTTTCAGCAAACCCCTTCCTTTCTCTAGACCTCATTTCATTATCCATTAAAATAAATAAATGGATAGCATTATTCTTTCTAGTTCTAACTTTCCATGAACCTGTAAGGATGAATAGCATTTCAGTAGATTGATTTGTACACATGGCATCTTAACTTGGGTTCCCCCAGAAAACAAAATCAGAGGAGAGAGTTAAGGTGTTTATAGTTCACTGGGAGATGCAACCCCAAGGCAATAAAAGTGAGAGAAAAGGGACGGGAGACACGGGAGAATGTGACATAGAGGTGATGTGTTGTTCTTAGTGCATTCAGGCTGTTATAACAAAACAGCACAGGCTGGGCAGCTTGTCAACCACAGAAATTTATTTCTTGCACTTCTGGAAGCTGGAAGGCCAAGATCAAGGAGCCAGCATGGTGGCCTTCTAAAGATGGCCCTGTCCCTGGCTCATGGCCAGTGTCTTCTTGTTGTGTTCTCACATGGTGCAAGAGGTTAGGAATTTCCCTGGAGCCTTTTTATAAGGCACTAACCATATTCATAAGGCCCCCATCCTCATGGTTTAAGCACCTCCCAAAGGTGCCACCTCTTAATGCCACACCATTTTTGGGGGTAGGATTTCAACATATGAATTTGGGGAAAGGAAACATTTAGACCATAGCAATTACCAACCTAACCACAGCTTCAGAGAAGCCCAAAGGGTCACTTGATCTCACTGGACATCTCTACATATATTGTATAGAAAAAAGAGAGCCTTGAAGAGTAGAAAAAGCAGTGACACCAAAATAAAGGTCTACAACCAAGATTGCTCTACCCAGCACGGCTATCACTTAAAATTGAAGGAGAAATAAAGAGCTTCTTAGAAAAGAATAAGCTTAAGGAATTCATTACCACCAAGCCAGCATTGCAAGAAATGTTAAAAGGGCTTTTATAAACAAAAGAAAGGGGTAAACAAGCTAACCCAGGGAGACCAGGAATACAAATAACAAAATGGCAATACATATGCACCTATCAATAATCATTTTAAATGTGAATGGGCTAAATGCTCCAATCAAAAGACAGAGAGTGGCTGAGTGGATAAGAAAATAGGACACATGTATATGCTGTTTACAGATGGAATAAGATATTTCATGCAAATGGAAACGAGGGAAAAAAAAGCTGGAGTACCAATACTTATTTTGGACAAAATAGACTTTAAAATGACTACAATAAAAGACAAAGAAGGGCACTATAACCCTAATAAACATCTATGCACTCAACATAGGAACTCCTAATTACATATAACAGATTTTGACAGACATAAACACAGAGATCAACAGTAACACTATCATAGTAGGGGACTTCAACACCATTGTCACCAATGGACAGACCCTTTAGACAGAAAATCAACACAGAAAGAGGGGCCTTAAATGATATTTTAGACCAGCTGGACTTCACTGATATTTTTAGAGCATTTCACCCTGAAAAAACAGAATATACATTCTTCTCAAGTACACATGGGACATTTTCCAAGATAGACCATGTAAGGCCACAAAACAAGTCTCAGTAAATTTAAGAAGATTGAGGTCATATCAAGCAGATATAAAGGAAAAACTGATGGTTGCTGGCTGGGAGGGAGTGGGGAAGAAGGAGAGGGGGAAGGTTTTGGACAGTGTATGTGGGACTACAATGTTGTTGCAGGGATATGGGGGCAGTTCTGGGAATGTAATTGATAATGTTGTGAAGAGACTATTATATTGTGTGAAATAAGTCAGTCGGAGAAGGACAGGTACCATGTGATCTCACTTGTGTGTGGAGTCTGAAGAGCTGAGTGAATGATCAAAGTAAACAGACTCATAGATGTAGAGGAAAAACTGAGGGTTGCTAGTTGGGGGCGGGGATGGGGGGAAGGGGAAGGGATTAGACAGCATAAATAGACAACTACAATATTGCCACAGGGATATGAAACACAGTTCGGGGAATATAATAATGTTGTAAAAATTTTGTGGCGTGTCAGATAGTCACATGTCTTGTTAGGGAGACCACTTCATGGATGGAGTAGAGGCTTGATCACTGCACTGTACACCTGAAGCTGATGTTGTATAGTATTGTATGCCAACTGTAACTGAATATGTGGATGGTCACAGGATGTGGAGTATACTGTGGAGGGGAGTCAAGGGAGTTGTGATAGATATGTATGATATGGGGGGGGGAGTGGGGTGGCGAACTGGGGGAGGGGGGTTGTCACTTTGGGGGGTAAAGAGTATAACTATTGCATTGTGTTGTACACCTGAAACTAATAAAAAAAAAAGAGTAGAAAAAGCAGAGATTTATCTGTAGACATCGTCTTATTTCCTGTCTCCTGTTGGTCAAAGTTTTCCCATTGGGAAGTTATCTCTCCTGCTTTTCTAAGTTGTATAACATCTGAACCCTTCCAAAGTCCCTGGGGCAGCGAGATCTTTCAACCTGAAGTGTGGAGCTGCACCTGACCTAGGAGAGGTGAGAGGAGCCAGGGCATTCAGCATTCAGGCTGTCCTCCACCTACAGTGGAACTGTGCAGGATAACCAGGAGCCCATCATCCTGGCAGAGACAGGCAGCTAAGGAGGCATGGAGCCATATTTGGTACAGATGGGTAGAAATGGGTAGAATGAAACGGTGTACTAGAAGAGAGCTCAGATACTTTTATTTAACAAATGTTTTCCAAGAAATTTGAATAGAGATGGAAAAACACTTTCCCTGCCCTCAAGGAACACACACTCCAGGGGGGAGACAGAAACAGGTGATTACAGTAAAATAATACATCACTGTAAGTGATTACATTTTACCTCCTAGACTTGACCAAATTCACACAGGGTGTCTGTGGCAGAACAAGGCCTAAAAACTCAGGCTGTTACTTTCCAAATCAATGCTTAATTTACCACCCCTCTCTCAAAGGCATGGAAGCAGTTTAGAGCAGGTTCTGTTCTGAAACAAGATTAGATTTAAAAGGCCCGGTGGCCTAGCTGAGCCACATTGCTGGACTCTCACAAATTTGCCTACAGATCAGAATGACATATTAGAGGCTGGATGGGGTAGAGGTGGAGGGAGGAGGGAGTGTCAGGGAACTCTTTGTGAAGACAACCTATTTGCTAAAAGGAGCCAAGAAGGATCAGTTTAATTGAAGTTAAAGATATTTTAAGGAAGGTAAGAGCCTAGCTGGGGTTTCAGCCAAGGGGTTGCATTCTGCCTTTGAAAATGAGAAGAGCTGAACAGGATCTGTATGGATGAGTTGATAAAAAGTCCTTTGAAGTGGACAGGGATTTTTTTTATAGCCTCAGAATAACTCAGCCCCGGGTGAGGAAAGAGAGCTGTTCTCATTTATAAGCGTGTAAGGTGGTGAGCTGTTCTCCTCCGATTGGATTTCTTCTGGCTTGGCCATGAAGAGAGAGAGATTGGCCTGGTGTCCTTGTCTTGCTGAGAGAAGATAAATCTGGCAGTCCTTCACACAACAAAGCACAGATAAATGGCCCAGGGAAAGGCCCTAGAATGCTGGTTAACAGAGATTAGAAGGAAAGGCACAGTCCCCACAACCACCCCCAACTCACTCGCACTCAATGGATCATGGGTTAATCCTTTAAAAAGAATTAAGAAATCAATAGCAATGCCAAAAAAATAATAGGAATAAAAATTACTGTTAAGGATTGCTTACTATGTGTCAGATGCTGTACCTACAATACCTCCTTCATCCCTCTTAACAACCTAAGAGGTAGGCATTATTTTCATTTCCATTCCCTCGTTGAGAAAATTGAGGCTCACTGATGTATGAGCAAGCTTAAACAACTTGTTCAAGCTTAGTACCTCACAGGCCAGAACCCAGATAATAAAATTGATGGATAAATGTTAAGATAGCATGAGGCTACTTTTGGTTACAAACCTTATGGCGAAAAACTCCCCTCCCATATTATCAGCACTCAGTTTTCTTAGCTGGACAACTGAAAAAAATTAGTCTAATCTTCCACACTCCAAATAGTTCAGAATTTTGGACATGAGAACATGTTGCCAAAGACTTAAGATTCAGCTTTCCTCAAACACCTGTGTCCTGTATTGTCCTATATTTGAAAATAAAGAGGAAACTTGGGGAGAAGAAACCACAGTGATAGATATGCCCCAAGAAAGGGCTGCCTCAGTTGTAGTCTAACTGAAACTTGTTGACTATCACTCTTCATTCCCATCGAAGATAGAAATAGGAATTGCAGAGCCAAATTGCAGTCAAATTTAATTTAACCTTACATTTGAGTACTTTGTCAAGATCATAAGCTGTTTAACTCCCAACCTGGCCCACGTTCCTATAAAGACAGTAAAATGTTGATATCTGAAGCTATTGAATGGGAAAAGCAAATAAGTCAGGATACTGTAGGTTTAATCTCTTTCACCAAAATCCACCCAATGACCTTTTCAAGGTGCTCTACCTTGCCTCTGGTCCTCTAGTTTGCCATCTGTAAAATGAGAAAACCAGACCCGGCTGAACTCTGAGCTGTCGTCTGTCACTCTCCTTCCGAGTCTTGGGTGATGATCCTTGCCTTATGTACCTCAGAGGCTGCAGTGAGAATCAAACTTGGTGAAAAACAGGAGAAATAAGCTCTTAAAAGGAAAATCAGTGAGGTTTCATATAAGTACAGAGGACAGTGTGTCTTCAGTCAGCCACATATCCTTCCTACCATCTTTGAGACATCATAAAGACAAATGAAACACTCTGTGAAATACCTTGGTAAGAAAACTTCTATCCATCCTCTTTTAAGATGGAAACTTGATTCTTGAGGCCTATAAATATTTCCTTCTGTCTGCTAGATGGGCAAGAGTTCAAAGTACACGAGACCCCCAAGCTTCTACCTGCCTATAGGGCCTCCCACTCTGATCCCTCTCACTCAACTTTTTTTCTACTATGGACATCCCAAGCAAAGGGCATTTGAAGGAAAAGCCCTGGTAATGGACTTTCAGGACACATTGGAGCCAAAAGAGACTAGAGATCTTTTTTTAAGTTCTAGGCATAGGGCATGTGCTAATTGGTCTGGCTCTAACTATGAAATAACTTGCTATCATCATTATTTTATTCTCTGAAGCAGACAACCTCGGGTTAGTATTTCAAAGAAGTGTGAGTCACTGGAGAGGTTTAAAAGTACCTGCTAATTATTTCTTTAAAGAAAAACCCTAACTCTGAGAGAAAGGAGTTAGAGGAGACATCAACTGCCCATTAAGATGAAAGGGCTGAGTTACCTGGAGGCCCAGAAATTACAAGAGTGCCCCTTGTATTTGCAGAGTGGACATCCCTGCAGAGGTCCTTCCACAGACAGTATCGCACTGACCCTGAATTCCTGGGAGGGGAGAAGCCCTACTGCAGGCTTCATTATCCCCTTCTTTCTGCCCTGCAGTGGTGCGAGGAGGCCGAGGGTAGACAGGGCAGTGTTAAGAAGGGATGAGGGTTTTTCAGTTGTGTGTGGACTCAGCACATGGATAGCTGCTTAGACTCCTAAGCTGCTCAAGGTGGAGCTCTCTGGCCATCTTCTCCGGCGGCTTCCATACATGTTTGGATTTTATTCTAATACAATTCTATAAGGAGTCCCAAGAGTTAACACAGAAGATCAATCCCACTGTAAGTTCAGATGTTTAACATTTACTCAGCATCGAGTTCCTCAGTGAGAACAATGAGGTTCATTTGATGACTACAAAAATTTGTAACCAGTGATCTGGAGCTCAGTGACCACAAACCTGAGGCATATTATGGTGGACACTCTATTTGTTTTTTAACTGTCAAGTTCCCTTTGGGTCAATGGACTGTGCATGGGGAAAATGGGACTCACTAGTTCAAGAACTTAGGTTAATTAGGTTATGGTCTAGGTCAACTGAAACATTTCCAGACTTTTGGTCCAAGAGGAAAAGGAGATGGAGGCTGATGTCCAGGGGAAGAGGACACGGCCTGGTTACTGAGAGGAAGTAACAGTGGATTTCAGGCCTGGGAGCATGAAGGAGTGACGAGTTCTAGGAGAGTGTGAACCTATGCCTTTCCTCAAAGCTGTATCCCAAGTGAAACTAGGGCTTCCATGTCATTGGCCAGTGACTAAAGTATCCGATGTTGAGACTGTGGGAGCTGAGACAGGTCCATTGGCCAAACTTGGCACCTGGAAATCTGAATTTTAATTGGCCATGCAGGCCGGTTCAGTGGGCATCTTCAGAATAAGCCCTGAAAGATTGCTGCCCAGAGGGCTTTTCATTATTTCCTGGCATAACATAAAAGAAAATGTAACCTTAAAAAAAAAAGGTCGGGGGAGACAAAAAAAAAAAAAAAAAAAGGACATTTTACCCACTCTGGCAGCTGGGCTTATGGCCTTCGTTAGATGTACACGAATTTTATTACAAGAATAAATTTATTACAATGACTAAGACAAGTGCCATTTGCTATGGTCTAAATGTTTGTGTCTCCTTCAAAATTCATATGTTAAAAGCCTAATGCTCAAGATGATGGTATTGAGGGGGGGCCTTTGGGAGGTACTTAGGTCGTGAGGGTAGAGTCCCCATGAACGTGATGAGTGTCCTCATAAAAAAGACCCAGAGAGCTCCCTCACCCCTTCCACCACGTGAGGATAAAGAAGTCTGTGACCCAGAAAAGGGACCTCACCAAATCCTGCCAATTTGCTCATCTTAGATCTCCATCCTCTAGAACGATGAGAAATAAATTACTGTTGTTTATAAACTCCCCAGCCTGTGGTATTTTGTTATAGCAGCCCAAACTGTCTAAAACATCATTCCATACCTCGGGTGTGATAGAGCAGTTCACCCATTACACCAGTATCGGCTGTCTCTGGCTTTCCTTCTTCCCCAAGTTCAATCTCTTTTCCTTTCATCTCAGCCTTCCTCCCACCAGGCATCAGTTGTCCCCTGGCCTCACTTTCCCACAAATATTTTGCTTCCTGACCAATGACACCACTGGACAGAAAAGTGGTTCGTCAATGGTGGTTGTCAGCATCAGTGCTGAGGAACATCGAAGTGAGTATGTTATTTTCAAGGAGAGCTTCTCCTCTAAATGCTACCCCATCCCCATAGAGGCACATTTTAATGACAACTGACTTCTCAGCTGATTGCTGAGGCTGGTTCAGACGCTTCGGTCACTAATAGTTTTATGATCCCAGTCTCCTCCACAAAACCATGAGTTCCCCAGGAGTGGGGGCTGTCCTTTCTGCATGAGCGCCTGCTCCAGGAGCTTAGGTGGGTAACAGTCACTGACCCACACAGGCAACAACCAGGGATCAGTGACCATAACCCAAGAGAGGAATGCCTTTCCTCACAGTCTTTCTTTTTTCCAGAAGCTTCCATGTCTAATGACCACAAGTGTTATTAGCAAATCCATGAAAGGTCTCAGACCTCTGGATGGGAACCACTGGTTTCAATTTTCTGCACAAGGACCAAAGTGCCAAAATTCCACCCCACATATGGTTCTCTTATACTTACTTCCTATTATTTCATCCTTGTCTGGTTACACCCTTGAGAAAAAAATCACCATGACAGGATCAGAATGACTGAGTTCTAGCCCTGCAATCAACTGCCAATCAAATGGACATGTGGCTTGAGCAGGCCTTTCCACCAGCCATAGCCTGCATTTCCTCACCTGTAAACTGAGGCCACTGGACTCGAGCTACCTTCACATCACCTACCTCCTCTGTGATCTATGAGTCCCTTTCCCATGTGCAATGAGGACCAATAAAATGACAGTATTAGCACAGCCATCCCCAGGCCCTGGAAGATGGGAGAGAAGAAGCCAAAGGAAACAAGCAGGGTGTGCAACTGAGATTCCAATAGAAGACACTGTCACTGAGGATGAAAAGCATTCCAGAGACCTGAGGCAGTGCTGGAACAGAGTCCGTGCACCCTGAGGGCTCTAAGCAGTGGGGAAGAAGCAAGGATAAGACAGAGAGCCCCACCCCATTCAAGTCTGGCTAAAAAGCCTGGCCCAGTGGGAGATGGGAGGATGAAGTGCCTCCCCCTCAGGGAAACTGATCAAGAGAACAAGCCATTCAGACTTCCTCCTGCAGGAGAGTCCTGCTAGGAGAGAGAACGCATACAGGACAGGGTGGGGGAAACACACTGACTTCTAGAATGAGCCTTGAGATGTCTAGAAGCTTATACCACTACCACGCTGACTTTTAAGTCTAGCAAAGCCTAAGAGTGATCAAGGTCCAGGTAACAACAGAACACAACTCTCTCTCTCTCTCTCTCTCTCTCTCTCTCTCTCTCTCTCTCTCTCTCTCTCTCTCCCACCAACTCTACAAATTCTTAAACTTTCTCCTGCCTGCAAACTCAGCTATGGAATCTTGAAGTAGAAAGCAAAAAAAAAAAAAAACAAACAAACAGATCTGGCATCCCAGCTGAGTTTCTCGTGAGTAAATAGATTTCACATGGTAAGAGAAAGGTCAAAGAGAAAGTGACTTTTATGAGGACAAAAATAAAAAGAGGAATAGGTATGGAGAGCCTTTCATCTTATTAGAGGGACAGCCATGTCAGGGCTAGGTGTGCTGGGTCTGAACTGGGGCTCTGTGCCTGGCCCTGAGGATGTGAAACACCCACGTCATGGCTATGAACCCACAACTCTGCAAATGAAGCAGAGCCCAAGTCCTGGTTCTGCCAGATGGCCATCCCATGGGAGACTTTGGGTCTCTGCCCTTTGAGTCTGAATCTCAGCATTTTCATCTGTAAAATGGATATGAGAATCCTGTGGTCCAGCTCACCTTAGTGGAGTTAGGATTCAGGAAATAACAGATGATAGAATTGAGGGAGTGTTGTGTATCTGGGAAACCAAGAATTATCTCCGAACCAGGGTCAGAAGTGTGGGAGCACTCAGCATGGGGATGCAAACTCAAGCCATGGAAGTGGACGAGAAGCAGGAAGAGTGACTCTGGGAACACCAAAGGTTCAGTAGTGAGCAGAAAAAGAGGAGCCAGAAACAAAGACCAAGAAGGAAGGACTGAAAAGTAGCAGAGCCATAAAAGCTGAACAAAGGTGATCTGAACAAATAATCATTTGTGGAAATTAGATTTCTTAAGATATTAGATTTTATTCTTTTTACTTCCTTTGTATCCCCAGAAGCACAGTGAGGGTCAGGCAAAGCAGGAAAAATGACCTCTAGAGGAGAGAATACATGTAATCTGGAAACAATCATGACATTTGTTGTATGCCTGAGGGAAATGTAGAGTTAGTCTATTCCTGCCTGATGATTTGCTGTGTGACACTGGACATCTTACACAACTTCTCTGTGCTGGCTGTTAGTATTTATCCAAGTCCTTAATGGCTTTGGTTCAGAGGGTTGTGGACCCAGTTACTCCTGGGTGACTGACTCCCAAGGGCAATGTGAGCCTGAAATGGGGGTGGCATACCCCACAGCCACATAGAGTCAGGATCTCCTCTCCTCAAAGCCTGGCCTGCCTTAGAATAGGAAAAGCATCTCAAAGTTGTTTTCAAAGGAACCACACCTGCCACTTGAAAATCTTTTTGTCCAACAACACCCAAAATAAATTCCTTTCAACAGCAAATATTTGTGAAAAACCTATCTGTGCAAACCACTGGGCTGGACTGTGGGGGAGGTAAAAGGAAGACACAGAAACTCAAAGATGACTGAGGCACTGAAACATGGGACCCTGCCCTCCACCTAGTAAGGAAGACGGACTCTTACCCAATGGCCATTAGCCAGACTGTGCTAAGTATCATCACACAAATATAAACAAAATGCAGTAGAAACCCAGGCAGAAGCCATTCATTCTACACTAAGGAGGACTGTAATACACAGAGAAGGGGAAAATGTCCTTCTCTGGGTGAACATTGTGAGCAAAGCTTTGGCAACAGGAAGCTGGCATTCTGTTCAAGGAACAAGTTGATGGTTTAGGACTTCCGTCTGTATTCAATGTAGTCAAGAAATGTTTGAGCAAGGGTGTGGTAGAATTGGTTCTGCTCTTTAGACATTCTGGCCTGTGTAAGGAAAAAGGATGGAAGGGTGGAGGGACTGGGGGAGGAGACCTTTGGGAAGCTATTATCAAGAGAAATCACCAGTATCCTAAACAGTACAGAAGCATTGACTTTTTCCATCGGACTGATTTCACTTAGCACGATATTGTCAAGATCCACTCATGTTCTCGTAAGTGGTGATATTTCTTCTTTTCCGATGGCTAAGTATATTCTACTATATATATGTACCACATCTTCTTTATCCAATCATCTCTCATATGTGGGATATAAAACTGATAGCAGCAAACGACAAACAAACAAGCAAAAACTCATAGCCACAGACAACAGAATGGTGGTTCACAGAAAGAAAGGGGCAGCGGGGAGAAGGTAGAAAAGGATAAAGGGGGTCAAATATATGGTAACGAAAGGAGATTTGACTTTGGGTGGTGAATGCATAATGCTATACAGATGATGTATTATATAATTCTACACTCAAAACCTATATAATTTTATTAACCAGTGTTACTCCAAACATTTAAAAAAGTTTGTTTAAAAAGTAAAAAAAAAAAAAAGCAGCATTGACATTGAAAAGATCATATTGTTTCCAGAATGTACCAGTGAAGAACACAGAAGGCACAGGATTGGGAGAGTAAAATGGAGATAAAATTATTTTTAGAAAAGTTGAATCTGTCATTATTTTTAGACATGTTAGATGTAAGGGTCTGGAGCCCAGGAGAAAAGACTCACCAAGAGGAGAGTTAGAACCACCACAATGCAGCTTATACAGAGGTTAGGTTCTGAAGGCAGCACTTCAGGTCAATGTTGAGCAGAGACAAAAATGACCCTTGAAAGTCCCTGAAGGAGACCCCACATTTGAACCTGAGATCAAGTTATGCCATAAGTCTACTAGCACCAGTGCTTCTTTCAGAGGTTAAGGACCATCTGGGTAACAAAAATGTAGTAGGCATGTTTTGGGTTCTGTGAACTGAGACCACTAGAAGCTCATTTTCCATTACCTGTCCACTGAGCAGCCGTAACCACCTGCATGAACTTAGTTGTGTTTCCTGTTCAATATAAAGTTGATGCTGTGTAGAGTTGGACAACATGGACCTATTTGTACAGTGAACTGACTTCAAGCAGTGGGTGTGAAATACCTACGGAGAGAGAAGGGGTCAAGAAGACTGGATCAAGAAGTGATCATGAGGGCTGAAGACATCACCCGGGAAGTGCCAATAACCGACTGAAAGAATTTGATCAAAAAGAAGGAGCCAAAGAAGAACCAAAGTAAGAAAGCTGGGGGATAGCAATAGTTATGTAAGTCAAGGAATGACAAGAAGGAGGAGAAGAACTTCAAGAAAGAGAGGGCCTTTAACAATGCCATACTCTATAAAGAGAAAGAGGCCCTCAAAGGCCTCTGGTGAATTCGAGACTGGAGTGTGATCAAATATGTTAAAATATGAAGCCTCGGGCCGACCAAGTGGCGTGCTGATTCAGAGCTGGCTCAGGATGCTGGCTCTGAGCAGCAGAACCCAGGTTCAGATCCCACATATGAGGGCCAGTGACACTGCCCTCTACAGCTGAGATGGTGAACAACAGCTCCACCTGGAGCTCGGCTGCTGTGAGTCTCCAGGCAATGGCGTAACTGCAGCCCCTGCTGCAGTGGGCTGCCATAGGCTACAGTGAGTGGCCGGCAGCCAGCGTGAGCTGCCAATAGCCACGGTGAGCAACATCCAGAGGCCGGCGACCGATCTGCCTCATCTGGGGAGAGCGCAATGATGATATCAACATGGGCCAGTGAAGCAATGTCCTCCACAACTAGACTGAAGAACAAAAAAGGACAGCAACTTGCCTGTTCCCCTTCCCTGATTCCCCAATAAAATCCTTGAAAAAAAAATATGAAGCCTCGATGAATGATGAAAATGCAAGCCAAGTTATAAGGGTGAAGATTTGGAGAAAGAGAAAATGGAGGCATTGAGGTACACTTTCCCAAAAATGTGGCCGTGGAAGGAAGGAGAAAAATAGAGGAATACCCTGAGGCAGAAGCAAGGATAAGGGAATACTTTTAAGAGCATGGGCTTGTTTGTCAAGTAAGAAAAGGCCCCAGTAATTCAGTAATAGTAATGATAGCTAATCTTTATTGAGCATTTACTGTGTGCACTAACACAGTTAAACTAAGTAAATCCCTTGAGATACATACTACATCATCCATCAGAAGAAACCGAGAGGATGATAGTAGAGGGGTCACATAAATACCCCTAAATCCCACAGCTGTGCAGCGGCAGCTGGAAATAATTGATCTGACTACAGTGCCCCGCTCACTCTCCTGTGTGGAGGAAGGTTTCAGATGAAGAGGGCAAGCACTGGCCTTGGTTCAGAGCCTTCCTACATCTTGCCCAATTCGTTGCCAGGACTTCATTGCTTTCACTCACCCCTAGGATTTCACACATTGCATGTATGTAGAATTATAGTGATAATCCATGTGTGGACTCCTGGATCAACATCCCCAGTCCTTCTGCTCGGACTCCACTGCGAGTCTTCTAGGATGCCCAAGCTACTGTATCCTGACTTCTCCCTACCACACTGAATACTAGGTAGGAACTGCATGGAGAGTCAAATCCCAGGCACCTGTCCTCAGGCCAAGAAGTAAAAGGAGGAGAGAGCTGAAAACAACTGCCCTCAAATATGCCAGAAGTGAGCAGAGGGACTGAGCAAGCAAGAGGGGCAGTCAGGGGCACCTACCTAAAGAATCTCCCTGGTCTACGGCATGGTGTGAAATTACCAACCAGAACTGAGAAATGGAGGCGGCATTGGATAAAGAACCTGTGCCAAAGATTGTGGATGAAGTCATAGCCCTATATCGAGTGGCATTGAGAGCCAATCAACATATATTTTATTGAGCAAGTCTATAGGCCTCATACTGTGCTAGAGTGCTGGACCATTCAGTTCTGTTGGAGAGATCGTGCTAAGACATGTGAACTAGAAAATATTAATGTGGTATAAGGGCTGCACTTCAGAGGAGAGGGGCTCATTGAAGGCTGACACAGTCATGGTTGACATCAAGGTCGGACATAGGCTCTAAAACAAATTGTTCTGGGGAAAAGCGGAGGGGTCAGGCATTCTGAGGTACTAAAAGGGGTGCTGCAGGAACACCCAATGGAGTTGATAAAAAGCCAGCTTCACCAGAGTGGCATATAAATGAATTCTGGAGAGACGCAGCTAATAAAGTGGAATTAAGAAGGAGATGAAGCTAGGGGCATAGCTTTAGAATGAGAGATGATTCTAAAGATTGTGGAAGGGAGGAGTGTGAGGGTGTTTGTGCCACAAGCACTGAATCAGGGAGACTAGTCATAGCAGTTACTACACAGGACAAGGAAAGATCAGGGGCAAGACAAAGCACATCAGAGAAAGTGGAGTGATAATGTGTACTGTCTAATTCTAAATTTAACTATTATAACAATGCATGGACCTCAGGAAATACTTTCATAGTCATTTTATTTGGTTTATACATCAATCTTTTTAACTCCAGTTTTCCAAAGAAAGTGAAAATCAAAGAGGATGCATGACTTTCCCAAGATCCTTTGAGCCAGTGAGTGGCTAATCTGTCTCTGACCAACCACTAGTTCTCTCCCAAGTGTCCTAGAGTGGCGATCTATCTTGACCTTTGACAGGTGAGAACACACAAGTTTGTCCCCATTTGTATCACAATGTTTACATCTATGAAATGTCAGTTGTTTATGGTCTTTTCTTTACCTCAACACACAAAGTAGCATATAAAAGAAGAATACTTCATCATTCATACAGGCAAAAATGAAGTCCCCTCGCTTCATATGTGGATTGTGCAGGTGAGAGTGCAAGGAGAAGACCTGGAATTACCCAGAGTTGCCTGGATCTCCAGGTGCTTCTACTTACAGATGAACTCTCACTCAAGAGAATGGACTGGCACACACTTTCAAGTTTTCTCAGCACCTGGTGACTGCACCCTCCCCTGGGTGACTCACACCTGTGTACAGTGAGATAGGGTCTAGCCAGAGCATCTAATTACACAGGTCAGACTCTGGAACCCAAAGTCCTGCTCACTGCCAGGCTACTGCCCTCCAAGGTGTCACAGACGACAGCCACAGGCAAGGGGCTAGGGATCCGTCCATCTTGGCAACTCCTTCAGGAGCCCTTGGTCCAAGGCAAGCCTGGGGTACAGACTGGGAAATGTAATAAAGGGTTTAATGGAGCTTTTATGATGGGCTGGGAGGTGACACTTGGTTATCCAATTGGCAACCTGCTCTGAGAAACAAGCAGCTTTCTTTTATGTGGCAACTCTGACACGCTTAGATGATGCCGAAGGTTGGGGAGGCGGAGCTCTGAATTTTTTGCAACTCAGCACAGCCTTTGAGGGAGATGCCCAGGCAGCTCAGAGCTTGGAGCGGCCAACCAGGCCTGCAGGAGGGCTGGGCTGGTCATGCAGAGGTCCTCCGCCAGCCTGTTGAGAAGGTCACGCCTCTTCTCAATTTCCAAAGGGGACAACTGGCAGATCCCAGATGACCCTGCATCTGCCATGATGCCGGAAATGCAGCTGGAGATCCCAGATCCCAGGATCTCCCAGTTGCATAGTTTGTTTTTTTAAAAAAAAATAAAGTCCGTTAGTATAGCAGCTGCCAGTCACCTGGGAACTTGTTAAAAATACAGATTCTTGGTTCATACTACAAAGTCCTTGATTTTGATAATCATCCAGGTTTGGAAATGAATTCATTGCGATATACAGAGAAAAGTGAAACAATGTTTTTCTTTTTATAAAATATACTTAGCATAAAATTTAACATTGTAACCATTTTCCAGTATACAGTTCAGAAGCATTACGTATATTCATATTGGAACAATATTTTTTAGAAATAACCATTAGCTGTTTAACATTGGGTGGAATAATTCCTTGAGAAAAAAATCTGTTGACATTAAAGTACATAGAAGAGAACTATCTACAAGCTCTGTACTGTACTCTAGTTGGTGAAGTTGTTTCTCCTGGTGGTACGAGTTAAAAGTTCTGAAACTGCTGTGTTTATGTCCCAGGACAAATAAGCAAATGGATGTCATTTAGTGGAAGTCAGGTTTCTCACTGTTGGAGTGGGAGGTAACAGATAAGAAAGAGGGTAAGGCTAGAGTGAACCATGTGGTACTGGATTAGTCAGATATATCCATATGAGCTTATGTTTAGCTTAATATAGATACTAACAGATGTATATGAAAATAATTATAGATATGCATGTAGACATGGGTTATTATACACATGTAGATTCCCTTGCTCTGACTGCTAGGGGGCCTAAAAGCAATGACACTCGAGTAGCAACAAGCACACCTAACACCCTGATCTCATTATAATTTCTAATACCGTTATCCAATGAAAGGAACCAGGGGTCTTTGGAGAAATGGCTGATTCTAAGGCTGATTCTAGGGTCAGGGAAAATACAAGATGAAGCTGGAATATCTTGTAGGGCCAGGAAGTAAGGGAGTACTCAAAACAAAACAAAACAATAAGAGATTGTCAAAAAGACATGAGCCATATATGATAAACCTACAGTTAACATCATACTAAATGGGGAAAAGCTAAAACCATTCCCCTTAATATCAGTAACAAGACAAGGCTGTCCACTTTCTCCACTTTTATTCAACATAGTTCTGGAAGTTCTAGACACAGCAATCAGACAAGAAAAAGAAATAAAAGGTATCCAAATTGGCAAGGAAGAAGTAAAATTGTCATTATATGCAGATGACATGATACTATATAGAGAGAACCTCAAAGACTCCATCAGAAAACTATTGGAACTGATGGACAAATTCAGTAAGGTAGCAGGATATAAAATCAATATTCAGAAATCAGTTGCATTTGCATATACCAATAATAAACTAACATATGGGGAAATTAAGAAAACCATCCCATTTACAATCACCTCAAGAACTATAAAATACCTAGGAATAAATTTAACCAAAGAAGTAAAACATCTGTACTCAAAAAATTATAAGACACTGAAGAAAGAAATAAAAGAAGATACAAATAAATGGAAACACCTACCATGCCCATGGATAGGAAGAATTAATATAGTTAAAATGTCTATACTGCCTAAAGCAATATATAGATTCAATGCAATTCCTATCAAACTACCAAGGGTATTTTTCACAGAAATAGAAAATATAATCCTAAAATTTATATGGAACCATAAGAGACCTCGAATAGCCTCGGCAATTCTGAGAAATAAGAACGAAGTCTGGGGTATCACGCTACCAGACGTCAAAACATACTACAAGGCTACTAATCAAAACAGTATGGTACTGGCATAAAAACAGGCACATAGATCAGTGGAACAGAACAGAGAGCCCAGAAATAAATCCAGGCATATACAGACAGTTAATCTATGACAATGGAAGCAAGAATTTACACTGGGGTAAAGATAGTCTATTTAATAAATGGTGCTGGGAAAATTGGACTGATACATGCAAAAAAATGAAACTGGACCACCTCCTTATGCCATATACAAGAACAAATTCAAAATGGATTAAAGACTTAAATGTAAGATCCGAAACCATAAAACTCCTAGAAGAAAATATAGGAAGTAAATTTGCAGACATTACCCTGAACAATATTTTTACTGATACATCCCTGCAGGCAAGGGAAGTAAAAGAAAAAATGAACATTTGGGATTATATCAAACTTAAAAGTTTTTTCATAACAAAGGAAACAATCAATAAAACAAAAAAGAAGCCTACTGAATGGGAGAATATATTTGTCAATAATATATCTGATAAGGTGTTAATATCCAAAATTTATAAAACACTCATGCAACTCAACACCAAAAAAACAAACAACTCAATTAAAAAATGGGCAGAGGATATGAAGAGACATTTCTCTAAAGAGGACATACAGATGGCCAACAGGCATATGAAAAAATGTTCAATCTCACTAATCATTAGAGAAATGGAAATAAAAACTACAGTGAGATACCACCTCACTCTGGTCAGAATGGCTATCATCAATAAATCAACAACCAACAAGTGCTGGCGGGGCTGTGGGGAAACGGGAACCCTGCTGCACTGTTGGTGGGATTGCAAATTGGTGCAGCCATTATGGAAGTCAGTATGGAGGTATCTCAAAAAACTGGAAATGGAACTACCTTTTGACCCAGCAATTCCACTCCGAGGTATTTATCCTGAAAAACCCAAGACACTAATTCGAAAAAATATATGCACCCCTATGTTCATTGCAGCACTATTTACAATAGCCAAGACTTGGAAACAACCAAAATGCCTATCGGTAGATGACTGGATTAAGAAACTGTGGTACATTTACACAATGGAATATTATGCAGCTATAAAGAACAAAGAAATCGCACCATTTGCAATGACATGGGTGGACCTAGAGGACATTACGCTAAGTGAAATAAGTCAGTCAGACTTAAATACCATATGATCTCACTTATATGTGGAATCTAAAGAACTGAATACACGAGCAATGTAAACAGAAATAGTCTTAGAGACACAAAGGAAAAACTGATGAGGACTAGATGGGAAGGGGGTGGGCATGAGGGAGAAGGGGAAGGGACGAGGCAACACAAACTGGTAACTACAACACTACCGCAGGGATAGAAGAGACAGCTTAGGGAATATAATCAATAATGTTGTAAATATTTTTTTAGGGGACCAGATGGACTCATGTCTTGTTAGGGAGACCACTTCATGGATGGTGTAGTGGCCTGACCACTGCACTGTACCTCTGAAGCTGCCACTGAATATTAGATGTTGACTGTAATTTAACACATATATAATCATGGGATGTGGAATCTAGTGTGGGGATGGAGTCAATGGAATTGTAATAGATACGTATGATATCGGGGGTGGAGGGGCAGGGGAGGGGGGAGGAGGGAGTCACTTTGTAAGGGGTGAAAAAATAACTATTGCATTGTTTTGTAACTAATAATAAAAAATAGAAATTAAAAAAAAAAAAAAGACATGAGCCAATCTAAAAGACTTCCAATGGCCAAAGCTGGAACAATTTGAGCCAAAAATAAATAATATAGTATTACAATATATAACCCAAAGTATAAAATAAATACTCATGAATCCACACTGAGACACATAAATAATTAAATAAATAATTGAATAAATAAATGGGAGAGAGTAAATTTCCCATGCAGAAAAATGCCAAATAATTTATATAGATACTACCCTCTCAAGGAGTGGGATATAACCCCCTACCCCTTAAGTATGGGGTATACTTAGTGATTATGCTTACAAAGGTTACAGCATAAAAAGGGGGGAAATTAAAAACTAACTTTACAGTAGAAAAACCTGGCAAACACTGCCTAACCACGTGATCAATGTCAACATCATCAGTGATAAGTCATTGATAACGTGAAGTGTTGAGAATGACTCTTCACCTCTATGGTTTTTCTCTCAAAAATTCATGACAATAATACAAACCAAACTCAAATGGAGGACATTCTACAAAATACATAGGTTGCCAAAAAAAATGTGTACAGATTTTAGGGAAGGGAAAAACTATTAAAATTGTAATACTCAATATACACCGATAAGAAAAGATGAATACAGGTCACGTTTGACTTTGGCAGTTACAGGAGGTGCTCAAAGTGGTTACCATCATGTGCAGACACTTCTGATTGCGGCAAACTACTGCTTGAGTAACGTTGACCAAAGTGTCCGCTTGTACACATGCTTTTTGGCACCCCTGGTATATGACCAGTATGCCTCAACATAGTCAGTCAGGTATCAAAAGTAAGGAAAGTCTGAGAAATTGTCACAGCTAAGAACTGCCTAAGGAGACACAATGACTAAATATTATGTTGGTGTCCTGAATGGGATCCTGGAACAGAAAAATGACATTATGAAAAAAACTAAAACAAATGTGAATAAAGTCTGGAGTTTAGTTAACAAATGTACCACAGTAATAACATCCGTTGTCAACAACGGGAAACTGTGGGGTGTATGGAAGTTCTCTGTGCTAGCTTTGCTACTTTTCTGTACATCTAAAACTACACGTAAAATAAAAAGTTTACTTAAAAATACATGTAACATCTATTAGATGTCAACTATAACTGAAAAATAAAAATGAAAAAATTTTAAGTATGTATCATGCATACGTACATACATTGAGTTTATTTCTTAGGCATCTAATATGAGCCAGAGACCATGACTAGTTTCAAAAAGGACACGCCAGTAGTAAAAAACAAGATACCCCAAAAGAGAAGCATACAAGGCAAAGGAAGATACAAATATAAATAAATAAATAAATAAATAAATAAATAAATAAATAAATAAATAAATAAATAATAAATGCAAAGCAAGTGCTCCGCTCATTTGAGCAGAGCGTCCCATTAAGAAAGGACAAGTGTGAAGTTGACTTCTTCTGTGAGCGCCCATACTCCAACCGCTACAGTCAGCCAAAAAAATTTTTTCATCATCTCTGTCTCTGGGTTCATGTTAGAATGAATGAGATGTTCTCTGTAGGACATATGGTGGCATCTGTTGTCCCTGACTCCCACTTCCCTGTAGGACCATGGACCAGTGAGGGTGTTCTGAAGGATCCCTGCTTTTTACACTTGTCACAGCCACATGTAAGTGCATGGCATCATCTTTTGAGTCTGAGGCTCTTTTCTGGTCAACAGATGAGGACCCAGGGACCCTGATGCTACATTTAAATATCTGAATCCCTGGAAGAATATCTTCGTTTCCTTCCAGTCTTGTAACATCTAGTTTACTTATTTGGAAAGCAGACTTTTCAAGGATGCAGACTATCCCTTCTGTATCCCGCATAGAGCACTTTGCGATGTGATAAAAGAAGTTTGTCTATCTTTATCCCATTAGCTATGAACAATGTCTACTGCATAGCAGATGCATAATCAATATGAGTAAAGTGGCTACTTCTTTGCATTTTTTATGTCACCAATAATTACAGACTACTTACCCCTGTTCTATGTGCTTTACATACATTAACTCATTTAATCCTCATGATAATCCTGCGGGACAGGTATCATTATCTCCACTTTACAGATGAGGAAACAGAAGCAGAGAAGTAAAGGAATTTGCTGAACGTCACTCTCTAAGTGGCAAAGCTGGAATTTTACCCAGGGGGACCTAGGTTTAGAATTTATGCTCCTCACCCTATGCCATGCTGTCCCTGTCTTAGTCCACCCTCCTCCTAGCACAGGGGTGGACACTGGCTTGTACAGGGTTAACCATGGGACACAGCTCCCTGGCCAAAGTGACGGTTCCAGATGTGAGCACATGACTCACGCCAGGTCAGCTAGAATCCCCCACTAGGGTTTTGTCACATGAAACTGGAGGAGAAGACCTTTACCTTTGGAGGAACGGAACAGGAGGGATGTGAACCCTGGAGAATGGAAGGAGGAAAAACCTATCTCTTGAGGGCAAGAATAAGGCCCAGTGCACAGAAAGAGGCGGCGTGAGGAGGAAGCAGACACGAAGGGGGAGATGGCACCTTGCTTGAATCCCTGGATCGAGGTGTGCCTGAGAACCCTCCCATCCATGGACTTCCTGCTACACCTCCCAACATGTTCTCCACCTAAAAAAATATAAGCTAGTAGAGTTGGGTTTATAATACTTTCACATAAAACCACCATTCTTTTGTTGGGAAACGGATGAATTAATGAAAAATGAATGAATGAATAGCCCTGATTAACACAGCTCATTCATTCCTTAAATAAATACCAATTGTGCTATGACAATGGTGGGAGCTATAGTAATGGACCCAAAGAAAGACCCTGTCCCTGTGGGGAAAGCAGGCATTTAAACAGTGAATTGCAATGGGTCAGCAGGGTTCGTCAGAAACTGAAACGAGCTGCAAGTGGCTGAGTCAGAGCATGGAGCGTGCAGAGTGGAGTGGTATAAGAGAAGGCCCAGGAGAGACACAGGGCCAAGCTCATACAGAGTGTGGAAGCCATGTTAGAAATTTAGATTTTACCCTGAGGTCAATGGCAGGGGTGAAGGTTAGGGAGAGGTTTAGGCATTGAAAGGTTTTAAGTTGGGTAATATGTTCATATGCTTGGTTTGAACAATTCTGTCTGCACTGGGGACAACGGAAGGCCTCAGTATTCCAGTAAAAAAAAAAAAAAAATAGTGGCCTGGTTGATAACGGAGGAGTTTAGAAATACCTAGGTGGTTCAGTTTAAGTCAGAGCACCCCGGAGTATCAAAGCCAGAGCAGAAATTAGGGACTTCTAAAGCTCTAGAGGTCAGTTCCCTTATCCTACAGGTAAACACGTTGAAACTCCAGAGGGGGATGTCTTTCTAATGTCACTAGCTAGTTGGTGACAGAGTTAAGACTAGAATCTGGGTCTTTTGAAACCCAATCCAGCTTGTAGTCCATCAAGCCATATTTTTGCCCCTTTTTCCGCATCACCCAGTGACTCCTCAGGAAGGAATTGATCTAACCTGATTCCCTCCTGTTGTCATTTCAGTTCATGGATAGACATTTATGAAGAAAAGAACCATGTCATATCTCGGAACATAGCAGATTATGGCCTACATGTGTGGCACAGGGCAGGCCAGAGGGCCGAGGCCTGGAAACTAGACCCTTCCATAGATAGGGAGACAGCCAGCCAGGAGCATATAAATATGTCCAACCTAGCAGGAAGGATTTAATATGCATAGGACACAGCTCCAAGAGGTGACAGTTCAGGGTGGCATGAGGGGCGAGGATTGAGGGCCAGTCTGGGGCTGGGTAATGGGGACCAGTAATTCTGGAGCAGGGGAGAATAAGGCCTCTAGATCGCAGGCAGGCTGGCGGGGACCCGGGTGGTCTCATCATTCCTCAAGGCTGGGGTTAGAATCAGGACTCTAGACTGGCAAAGCAAAGCCTAAGTATAGCCCCAGAGGCACTTGGCCATAAAGCAAACCACTAAAGCTGTGACTGGATACTAGCCATCTACTTATCAGGAGTGGAGTACAGGGTGAGAACCGGCTTGGGCTCAAGGCAGAGACTCGGTTATCAGAACCAGGGCACAAAGCCCCAGTGAAGTGAACAGAATAGGGACAGTCTTCCAAATTCCAGGGTCTGGGCCAGGCCTCTTGGAATCGTTGCTGTTTCAGGTGAGAATTAGCTCTAATGCCTGAGGTAGGACCGATCCTCTGAGTGGAGCCAGGAGATCCCAGATATGGGGAGAGACGGGCGAGCAGGCGGAAACTCAGGCAAACGTTTCTTCCCAGACGGATGAATGGTTTTATGATCGGTAGGCACCACTTCAACAGTGATACCTAACAGCACACATGACACGGCCACTATTGCAATAAAAAAACAACAATTTGTTTTCATCTACCCTTGAGTTACAAGCACATCACAGATCCTCAATATGTATGGATTGAATGAATAAACATCCATTTGTTTAAAATTGGCAGGTAGCCATTTTATTTTCTTCAATGGTTATTTCCAAATTCTGCACTCACATGAAAAATTTCTTAAAAGCAGTTCAAAATACAGAGAAATTAAAAAGCTACACATTGTACATTTTATTTATATAGCATTTCCAAAAAAAAAAAAACTGTGGAAATGTACGACAGATGAGTGGTTTCCACAGGTTAGGAAAGCTGTGGGAGGGTGTAAGTAAGATAAAAGAATTCCTTCGTGCTGACAGTAGTTCTGTATCTTGACTGGGGTGGTGATTATATGCACTATACATGGGATCCAATGTCATAGAATTATACATAAAGACATACAAGAAACATGAGTGCATGCAAACAATGAGTGCATGCAAGATATGGTGTCTACTTAACTATATTGTGTTACAGTTTCTTGGTTTCCACAATGTACTCTAGTTAACTTACAATGTCACCATTGAGCGAAACTGGGTGATGGTACACTTCTCTGTACTATTTTTGCCACTGTTTGTGAGTGGATAGTTATTTCAAATGAAAAAGTTGGGGGGAAAAAAATCTGTCCACAACCAACTGCAGTGTGTAGACCTAATTGGAACCCTGATTAAAGAATAATGTGCATGTCAGATAACTGAAATTTGAATACTGACTCTGTCTTTGATGATATTAAGGCTGGCTTAATTTTAATTTTTTATGTAATAATGGTATTGAGGGTTTTATAAGAGTCATTGTCTTTTTTATATACATACGACATATTTAGGGCTGAAATAATATATCTGATATTGCTTCAAATAAAATGGGGAGGGAGGCAAAATGATATAGGAGAAACTAGAATGGCTTTGACTTGGTAATTGTTGGAGTTAGGTATATGAGGATGTTTTGTCCTATTCTTTCCACTTTTGTATATGTTTCTAAAATTCGAGAGTAAAGAAT
The DNA here is from genome assembly GCA_033961575.1 of Aselliscus stoliczkanus. Lineage (NCBI taxonomy): Eukaryota > Metazoa > Chordata > Mammalia > Chiroptera > Hipposideridae > Aselliscus > Aselliscus stoliczkanus. The sequence continues at coordinate 159,632,027 of CM066731.1, forward strand.
TTAAAGATAGTAAAACCTCACACACAGAGAACTCCACTTGAGAACTTGAGAACTCTTATCAGCTGCCCCTCTGGCTTCTTACTAGCAGGTTCCTAAAATGGAATTTAATACACATGATGGCATACATCCATTATTTCTATATCCCATTTGGGCAAATTTAAGCTACTTTGTTGATCATGAAAGAAATAGTCCTAAAGACAAATGCATAAAGCAGATAAAAATTTGAAATAAAGATTTTCTTTTCTGGCTTTTTTTTCGAGCTATGAAAGCTAACGTGCTTGTCACATTCTCCCTCCCTAGCATCAGTGAATCTGTTGCCTCATGTTCTCTAATAGGTTTTCTTTCATCAATCTTTCCAGCCATTTTTATTCCCTTTCACGTTAGCCTTGACCTCTAATTCACTGTTTTGAAAAAGAAAAAGAACGTTGGAATTGAGTGTGAACTTGTTCCGAGAAGCTTGCTTATTTCCTTGCTTATATTTTTCCAAGCTCATCTCCCTAGAGAGGTCCTGGCCCAGGACCTGATTACCACGTATCCTTATTTTATAAATATTGATTAAGGACCCTCTGTTAACCATTTTCTTCTTTATTCCTAATACTCACCCAGTGTGGTAATAAAATTGGTCCCACTTTCCAGGTGAGCAATCTGAAATGGAGAGATTTCCACTGAAGATGACAAAGCTTGTCCACATAAAATGAAAGAAAAAATTCTTGTTAAAGAACAAGCTGCCTGGGAACTCGGTTTTCTTCATTTGATCACTGTAAAACTCATAAAACTCATTTTAAGAGCCCTGAAGCTCATTTAAGAAACCTGTGGCTGAATGTGGGATTTCTTACAGACAGGCCATCAGCTTCTCATCTCCACGTACCCCGCCCTGTCTTATAAGTTGCAAGGATAAATGAAGAAGAAATCTTTCCACTCACTCTTAACCACCCTAGCCCAACTCATCAAACCCCGGCATAAAATCTTCGTTCTAGAATATCCCAAAGGATTGTTACAAAGAGAGGTTTTCCAAATGAAACTAATATTAAAAGGTGTAAAATATTTTTTTTCAATTTCCTAAGTGTTTAAAAATTAAAAGGGGTAGCTGTTTCCATGAGTATTGTGTTGACAGCCCAAGTTCCTACACAGGACCCGAATTCTCAATTAGTTATCCATGACCACCATAATCCACTTTCCTTTTTTTTTGAGGTGAGAGAAGTCTTAGAGACTGTTTCATTCCATGTTTGGCCTTTCTGCCCTCTGCTTTCCTGTTGTCACTTCTGTCCTTCCCTTCCAACCAAACAGTGCAGACCTGATGGGCCACCAGGACTCTATTTCCTCCACAACCACTCCAGCCTGCTAGGCACCAGACCAACAGGGCGGAGGGCTGCCTGAGGCCTGCAGGACGTGCTGGGATGCCCAGGGTGAGCTCTGGAGTCAGAGGATCCCTGGAGACCTGCCCAAGTGACGCTCCAGACACTGAGAGCCAGCTGCCAAACATGTCTCTCCTTAATCTGCAGCACCACCTTTTGAGGAGACGTTGCATTTGGAGGGAATGTCAGGAAAGATCTTGAAGGAGAATCAGAACCACTAGCTCTGTGAGGCACCCCTTCCATGCTTCTGGCTCGGAGCTGAACTGCCTCTTATCTCTAAACTCTTGTTCTTTTTAAAAGCTCCTGTCCTCATGATCAAGCTTGTCTAAATTTAAGAATGAATCCCATGCTATCGCTTGCACTAAACTGAATGATAGTCTTCTCAAAGAGCTGTGTATAGGAAAGCAACCTGGCGAAAAGAAAAACTATGTCTATTTCTTAAGTGAGACAATGAGAATTCAGAGAAGATAGAAAATGGTGTGACATAACTTAATGCTACAACTCAGTAGACAGAGCCAAATGGTCCAGGAACCTGCTTCTGTTGACCATAAAAATGGTCACTTCACCTTTGCAAAACAGGCTACTCAACTTCCCCTGCAGAGATCACCTGCCCAGAAGGTTCCCTGAAATAGCAAAGATTTGCTTCAGCTGCATGATCTGGTTTGGCAGTTTAAGTCAATGCTAGAAGTTATTTGTTCCTTCTCTTCATACCAAGTATAGTCTTCCTATTGTTCTCAGGGCCAGATAGTCTCTGCCCCAACCCTAGGTCCATTCTCGGCCCTTCTACCCTGCTTTGTGCCCAGGAGGCTGGGCCTTGATGATGGCATTTTCAGGTGGTGTGCTGTGGTATTTGGCCAGTGGAAAGCACTGGTGAGGGATCAGAGGGGATTCTTCCCTATCATGTCCCTGCTTTAGCCTGGTTCTGGGGTTCTGACTGCACCCCTCTTCACACACAGCTCCCACCAAGAAGCCCTCTTTCCTGACCCATCTCCCATAGGGTTCCAATGACACATCCCCCAGGCCTTGTCTTCAGCCCTGGGGATGGTAGCAGCTTTCCACTGATGCTCCTTTCTGGGTCCTCACCATGCCTCATTCCTTCCTTTACCATCCTATCCTCACTCTCCAAAGCAGGGCCCTCAGAAGAGTCTTTGTATTTGACTCACCTGCGTTCTTCTTCCTGCCTGCACCCTGCCTGTTCCAGTCACACTTAATTCCTTGCTGTGATTCAAATACTCTAGTCAGGACCCTGCCTCAGCATCCCTCCATCTACTTTTCCATTTACCTGTGTCACTTGTCTCCCAAATTCCTGCATAGCTCACTCCCTCACCTCCTTCTGGTCTCTATTCAAGTGTCACCCAATCAGACATACATTTCCTGACCACCCTCTATCAAATGGCAGCCTCCCCCGGTTTCCCTGCACCTGTCCCTCTCAGCCTCCCTTCCTCTTCTCTTTATAAATTGTCTTTATAATGCTTTTTATCATATGATATAGCTATTGATTTCTTTTTGTGTCTCTTCCCCAACTAGAATGGAACCTCCCTTACAGTTCATTGCTAAACGTAAACAGTGCCAAAGATATGGTAGGCGTTCCATCAACATTTCTTGAATGAACGATTGCATTGTGTAGACGCTACTCGACACTCTCCTTCGTAACATTAGGCTATGACCTGCGTGTACAGCTTTTGCCTGTAACTCCCTATACATCACCTTAGGGAATAATTACTGAGTATTCAAAGGTGGTTGGAATTGTACTCAGAGATATTGGAGGCAGCATAAAGAGAAATCAAGACAGAAAAGGAAAATAATCCCCAAATGGCCAGCTACCACCAGGATTTGGGATCTAGAAATAAGCCTTCAGGACTGAGAGTGAGGTACCAGAGTGGGACTATCCAGCCAAACTAGGAATGGATGCCTTTAGAAGGCAAACAAGGGATAGGTGGGAGTGGGCTGAAAAGGAATGAAGTAGGAAAAGGTAAGTGATTAGGTGGAGCCATGTGGTTTGGCCAAAGTCATTGTCCTTGGAGAAGGGAGAAGAAAACTCAAAGCCCCATATCTTTTCAATTAGGCTTCCTCCTTATGAAAACTGCCAGCTTCCCTCTTGCCACTTAGGCGACACCCTACAGAAAGCCCTTCATCTCCTGAAGCAGATGGGGCCTCTACCTTCTCCTTCTCAAGGGTCTAAGGAACATCTAAAAGAAGAAAGGGGGCATCTCAAAATGTTAGCCCTGGGGGAAATGGCAGAGTTCATGGGTCAGCACTGGGTCCACCTTTTTAACAAACATGATGCAATAACTCAGGAGGTTGTGAACTTGGAATCTCGGGCCCACCGTGTTCTGATCACACCCACCCCATGTCCCCCTGAATACTCCCTGCCACTCCCCATCTGAAGACTAAGAATGGATGAAAGAAAAATGATGGATTTCTACACTCTCCCTGAATATTCAGAGTTGTCTTTCCTTCTCAAGCCCGAACTAGAGGGCTACTCCCGGATTTCTCTCTGTTTACATCCTACTGCCCTCTTCCAGGTTTGGGGCTGATTGAATTCAGGGAAATACCAAAGGGCGGGGGGATTGGGGAATGATAAAATCGCCCCCAGTTCAGGGGTATACAAATTTTAACTTTTCTCCTACTACAACTGCTACCATTTACTTTTCAAAGTCCTCAACTCGCTGCCGCTCACGTGTTGTCCAGGCTTTGTAGTCAGTAGGTATACTGTGTAGGTCTCAGCCTATTGGTAGTGATGCTATTGGCTAGAAATGCCTGACGCACTCCCCTGGGCCCACACTACTTGTGGCAGCCCCCACAGACCTTTCCCTGACCAGAGCCAGTATTGTGGCTGGACCGGCCCTTGCAGTTCTTATTGTGACTGTAGGTCATACCTCAGAAACAACTATCAGAGAACTTTGAAAAACAAGACTTACTACTCCCAGTTCCTGGAGGGTACAAGCACATACAAGGGTCTCACAGCAAGGTCACGGGGACAGAGAGAGGTCCTGGGGCTTTGCCTTTATCAGGGTCCAGGGTGGGGTGCCTAAGGTTTGTGGGTTCATTCTTTATTGATGAATTTAAAACATAAGGGCAGGAATTAGGGTATGAGAAGGGCAAAGCGGGGTCACTCAAGGGGTCAGTTATCTAGGTTACCTGGGGCTCTCTAAAGGAGGAATTTCCTGGGCGGGAGAAGCCTAGTTTCTTATCTAGTCATTTTGCTAGTAGCTGGATCATACACCTGGCAACCTATTTATTCTAGATGGCTGTATTTTAAACAGATGCTGTGGGCAATCAAAACTCAGTGCCAGGCACTCAGACTGCAATGGGAGAGACAGGCTAGAGCGTGCTTACTCCATCTTGCCTGAAGCCAGAGCCTTCTACTGTGATGTCTTTAAGTGAGAGAGCTACGTGCAATTTTTATTTTTCCATATTTTTTCCATTTAAAAGTAATACTAATCATATAAAATAGCCAACACAGCTGCCTAATCTGGGTTTGTCCTTCAGAGGCACACACAGGTGGTTTCACTGTTTCCCTCTCTACGTGGCATGCCTCAAGAGTATTTGGGAAGATTCTAGATAAGCCCTAAGGAGAACTTCCAGGCTCTAACAAATGATGCACCCACTTCTAGACAGGGCGAGCTTTGATTAGTTGACTAAAGCGTGGCAATCATCTGCAAGCTTATCTGTTTCTTCCCCCTGTGTCTTTCCACCACAACCAGTGCTGGGCTCTGCACACAACCAGCCTCCCGTGAGTACTGCCAGCTGTCCAGTCCTTAGCCAAACATCCTTCTTCCTATTTCCCTGTCCTGGGCACCTGCTCTTTTGTCCTCCCTTCCTTACCCCTCTGGAGAACCCTCAGCGCACTCTTTAAGTTTCTGTAAAAGAGGTTCTTATATCTGGTGAGGACTGGATGCCGTGACCTTTGAGATTGTTTCACATGCTAACATTCTGTGCCCTTGTGAATCCAGAAAAGTAACACCCACTGACTGCCAGTTCTTGAGAAGAACAAAGGGACACAGGACAAAAGCCCCGTTCTGTGTCCCAGGAAACACCAGGTGATGTACCTTCTTTAACCTGTGAGCCACCTGACCTTACTAACAAACCCTAGGGGGGAAAAAAGCTCTCAAACTTTAAGGTGATAAGAATTATTTGGGGAAACCATATTAGCAGGTTACCTTGTTTTGTATAACACTTTGATCAACAAGCACTCCGCATAAATGGGCTGATGGCGATTAATTCTGGACATCATTTTTTTTTGCCAGAATTAGGAAACAGACTATTCATAGTAATCCTAGCAATAGCTATGACTTTCTGGGGGCTTATTCAGAGCCAGTGACAGTGCTGGGTATGTACACATGTTACCCACTTAATCCTCAGAACTTGTCTGGACAGGTGCCGCTATCCAATGTTTAAAGAGGACAAAATTGAAACTCGGGGTTGAGTCCAGCCATAAATAGTAAGTGCCTCAGCCTGATTTTGAACACAGGCTTGTGTGACCCCAAAAACAGCGCTTATTCCACATTACCACACTTCCTCCCGTCTTAGTAATTACTTTGGGGGGGGGGAAGAATGATTATTATATGTAAGCTCTGCATGGTATTAGCCTATCTCCCTGAAAATGAGAAAGAAATATGGTCAGTCGTAAAGAAAAGCCCTTGACAATGAGCCCATGGGAAGCTGTGGACTCTTCCACTCAATGTCTTTAGAGCATAGAGAAGTCAGTTATTTAGCTTCATCCTTCCTGAAGGCAGGGAAACAGAAAAGATGACCCCTCCAAGTCTTTTTCAGGCCAAGAATTCCATTAAATGTTGCCCTCAACTCAATACCTGTCTCCATGTTACGGGGCTTGCTGCAGCCAGCTTTGCTGGCCTGTAGGTGCAAACATCTGGAAGGCAGGTGTTTGATTTTGTAGGTGCCAGAGGACACACAGCTGAGCTGCACAGCTGAGGGGCCAGGGGAGGAAATGTCTTACATTGATGTAGCACCTTTCAACTCTCCCCAAGCCCCCTTCAGCAAGGAAGTGATGGGGGGGTGAGAGGTGACTGCAGGGCCACCAGCTGCGGAACAGCTGCACAGGGGAGCATTTAAGACTAGGACAGGAAGTGAAACACAGAAGGGCAGTCAGTTTGGGGGAGGGGTCCAAGGGAAGTGGAGGGAAACCGGGTTAAATCGTCCTGCCTAATGCTGCTCTGGGGGGTGGGGGGCAGGGGGCCTGGTTATACTCAGAGACTAAGGACTCTCTGCTTCTAGTTCTCCTAGGGGAGGTGAAAGGAGGAAGGGGAAAGAGCATTTTTTCTTTCACTGAGAACAAAAATGGTCACGCGGGCAATATTTGTGTGCTCCTCCATTCCGTGACCCTCCCTGAAACCCCCACTGGAGTTCACAGAGCCTAGTCCTCACATGTGCAAGTGGCCTCCGTATTCATTTTCTTTAAATCCGTTTGTATCTTACTCCAAGTCCCTAACCCAGCTCCCATTCTCATAAGAGCTTTCTCCCCAGAGTGGTGCCGGCATTGGAGAGGCCCTCTGATCACGGGCAGTGGATCCACCTGGTACCGGCTAGGACGCCCCGTGTGCCAGCCTGAGTAGTCCCTTCAGCTCCAGGGTCCACTGTGCCTTGAGTCCATCTTCCTTAGGCCCCCATACCACCATTCCCCCCAAGACCAGCCTCCTCTCCAGGACACCAGCAGGCCACCTCCAACCCACCCTGGGAACTCGCCACTCTGCCTTGTCACTTTCTCCAACATTTCCCCTCCTGCTCCAGGACACTGAGAAAACATCCTGATGGCTTTAGGTGTTAACAAAAGACAGGGAGAGCCTTTGAATTCAATGTAGCTTCTACATTCCAGCTGCAAGAAAAGGAATTAATAAAATGCCAATTGTAGGTAGCCTTTTTATGCGCTAAACACTGGTGTAAGTATTTTATGTATGTTATTGGGTTGTTGGAAAAGTAATGACGCATGTTTGCAACAAATGGCACTAGTTCATTTTGGGAAGTACTGGAGTCATTCACATCTATGTTATTGCTATGTCATTTGACAGCTGACAGTTCTAGCTTCATTCTAGAAAAAACTGAGTGATTTGGTTAAGTTTTGGAGATTTTACAACAAATTGAAGATGGAAGACCAAACTGCATTTTCACCATATTTTACTGTTTTACTTCCATAAAGGGAAGAACATGCATCAAGCTTGTGAAAAGTTGCATAAAGTTTACAGTGACAATGCTCTACAAGAATCTCAGTGCCAATGATGGTTCACGAAATTCCGTGCTGGTGATTTTGATCTCAACGACGCTCCTCGGTTAGGGAGGCCCACCTAGGTGGATGACAAAATAAAGGCATTGATCGAGTCAAACTCATGTTACATGACAAAAGAGAGTGCAGAAACATTGAACATCCATCATTCAAGTGTTCAAGACCACCTGAAGAAGCTGGGCTATGTAAGCAAGCTCGATATTTGGGTTCTGCATGAACTCAAAAAAGTTCATTTGTGTATAAACATGTGCAATATGCTCATTAAATGTCAGGAAAATGATCCTTTCTTGAAGCAACTGATGACTGGTGATGAGAAGTAGATTGTTTACAATAATGTGGTGCCCAAACGGTCTCGGTACCGGTGTGATGATTCGCCTCAAATGACATCAAATGCAGACATTCATCAGAGGAAGGTTATGCTCTCAGTGTGGTGGGATTTTAAAGGTGTCATATTTTTTGAGCTCCTACCAAGGAACCAAACAATCAATTCAAATGTGTACTGTCAGCAACTGGACAGTTTGAATGAACCCATCATCCAGAAATGTCCAGAGCTTGTTAATTGTAAAGGAGTTGTGTTCCATCACGACAATGCGAGACCACACACAAGTTTGATCACCCATCAAAAATGATTGGAGCTTGGATGGGATGTGTTGTCACACTCACCATGCTGGCCTGACCTCACACTGTCAGACTTCCACTTGTTTAGCTCTCTTCAGAACTCCTTTAAGAAAAATGTTTATTTCATAATAAAAGAATTAAAAAAAAAAACTTGCGTGGTATAACGTTCAAGACAGGTCCTTCTATGAATGAGGAATTATGAAGCTCACTGAAAGATGGCAAAAGGTTATCAAACAAAAGGGGCAATATATCATTGATTGATCTTTGTTCTTTATATAAATAAATGACCTTTGAAAAACATAGACAAAATCATCATGACTTTACCGACAACCCAATAGTTAGCTCATTAATTCTCACAGGAATGTTATGAGGTAGGTCCTACCTCATTTTATAGGTAGGTCCATCTCATTTTATAGATGAGGAACGTGAGGCACAAACAGGCTAAGGAATTTAGCCGAAGCCACACCCCTGGGCAGTGGCAGAATGGGGATCTGAACTCAGGCAGCCTGTCCCTAGAATCTGGGACCCAAAATATAAACTCTACTTCTCACAAATTTCCTCCTTTCTGAAACTAGAGGCAGGAGAAACACAGATTAAAACACCTACACAAATTAACATTTCCAAATGTATTTTCCCACCTGAGAAGATACATGAATAAGTTTCCTAGATATCCCTAGAATCTCTCCCAATACCACCAGGATGCTATATAAATGATCTCTGCTCAAATGCCACCAGCAAAGAAAAAGAACAAAAAAGACCCCAAAACAAACGGAAAAATGAGTTCTGCTTCAAAAAGGTTAATCTGGGATAGACCAAATTTTAAACCAGAAGCAACTAATTTACTTTGAGGAGCAGGGCTAAAAGTTTAAACCATCAGCAAAAAGGGTAGTTGAGTTCAATTTTGAAAAAAAAGTTGTGTTTCCAAAAATCTGACTGATGTTTTTAACCTGGTACGTATGTTCTCTACCAGCTATTAAAGTACAAATGTAGTCAAACAAATAAAGAAATAAAAGAATCTCTCCAGTTGGAGGTAGAGTGGTGGGTCCACAAAAATTTCAAGTGGAACCATCAGATTCAACGTATTTTCTATAATAAAAAGTAAATTTTCTTTCTATATCACCATCCCTGATGGCCCTCCTATGTCCTCTTCTTGAGTTTCTTGACTCCTTGAAGGCAACATGGCACAACCCAAATCCTTTATTCATCCCCTAAAACTAACTTCACCCCTGTATTCTGTACTTGAATGTCAGCATTACCATCTTTTCTGTCTTCTGAGCATGACACCCAAGAGTCAGCCTGTATTTTTCTCTTTCCATCAGCCTCTAGTATCAAATCAGTCTCCAAGAATTACTGATCCTTTTTTTTCTAAATATCTCCCAATTTCGTTTCCTCTCCATTCTCAGTCTTACTGTAATGAGTCCTACTGTAATGAGTTAAATTATTCTTACCTCATTTCTCCCCCACAGCCTGAGGCTGGTTTCCCAGTAGCCTCTTTTCTCTTCTTCCTCTAATCTCAAGTCTTTCCCACTGTCAACAATCATCTTATCACAATGCTGTGCCTCCCATGGTTTCCCAATACCTACAGAGTAAATTCAAGTGCCCTCAATGGCTCTCAAGGTGGGCACAATTTGGCCCAAGCCCACCTTACCAATTTCACTTCCGATCCCCTGAATACCACAGCCTCTGTACACCATAGTCCCTGGGTTACAGCCCACCAGACAGCCACAAGTCATGTCAAATACCCCATGCTTTCCCCTGTTCTGTTTTTACATGTGCAGCTTCCTTTCCCTGGAATTCACTTCTCCCTTTTCTCTGTACTCAAGAATCAGCTGCAATGTCACCTATGTGATGGCACCTCCCCCATTTGCCTAAGTAAGTTTAGCATCTTGTAAAAAATCCCAAAAGCTGCATTCAACCATAAAGAAATAAATACAATTGAGATAGATGTCTTCTGACTTCAGACTGAATTCCCACATAGTCTTAGTAACTAAGAGAGCCTGGCATACCACTCATCATTCTTTCAGTGAATGGTGAACGTAACAAAATGAAACATTTTGTCAAATGTAGCCTCATTTCGTCACACCAGAAGTCAGCATAGAGCGGAATGCCTGGTGTTGAATCCTGGCTCCACTTTCCAGCTTTCTTATCTTAAGCAATTTACTTAGCCCCACTATGCCTCAGTTTTCTCATCTGCAAAATGGGATGCTGCTAGTACAGAAATCCAGGGATTGTGATGGGCATTAAATGAGTTTTATGTATCGAAGACACTTAGAAGAATGTCCAGCAAAGAGCACACACTCAGTAAACTACAGTTACTACAATATTATCAGCTTTATAAAGATTACTTACAAGATTATATTACTAAGACCCCTCTCACATACACCCCTTTCTTTTAAATGGAGTCTAAAACCAGGCAATACCAAGCACAGCTTTCTAGCTCAGATTATATTCCATTTTCAGTGTTTTAAAACACAGGTAGACAGGTAAACCTTTCTTGCTAGCTTCTCTCTGTGGCTTGCCTGTCAGGTCCAGGAGAGCAGATACCATGTTTACACCCTGCCTGCCTCCTCATTTTTCCTTTCCCTTCAATGGGTTCCCCAGAGCAGAATCTCTCCTTGGATTAAGAACTTCCTGGGGAAAACGCTACGCTACAGGGCCCAGGGCACACTCAGATTCTAATTCAGTAGGCCTGGAGCAGGGCCCCAGAATCTGTATTTTTACTGCTCCCAAACTGACTCTAATATAAGTGCGACATGCTCTTCCTATTGCCCTATATTAATTCCCACCCAAGACCTAACAAGGGAAGGAGAAGTCTTTTGGAATCTTCCAGAACAAAAGGAGATAGAGGCAGTCCCAACAGCTGGAAGGCAGCACGTATCACAGCATCTCTTTATCTGCTGTGTTGTCAAGTCCTCTGTCAGCTCACCATAAATAATATTCACCATGATCATAATCGCTGAAGTAAGTGGACTGAGCTCAAACACAGGAAAAGTGGAGCCACAGCTGGAATGTGCAGTGGTACAACAACGACATGGCAGAGGGGGTCCTGGCTCAGTACAGAGAACCCCACTGGCCCCATCGCCTGGCCAACCACAGGGCAAAGAGCAAGCAGGCCTCTTGATGCTAATGCAGAGGCAGGAAGTCCCGTATAAAATCGTCCCCACATCATCTTTGTGACTCCTTGGGTGACCTCACGGAGCCCAAACGAGACCGGTGTGTCTGGGGACCACTCCAAACCACACTCCTTCACTCAGGCATCAAAGACCCCAGAAGTCACCCCCTCCTCTCCAACAGCCCTCAGCTCCCGCTACTCCCAATCAGTCAACCGATATTTAGGTTTCCAATATGTGCAAGGGACTGTGCTAGACACAGGAAGACCACAGAAAGCGATGCAGTTGTACCCTCCTACAGCATCTTTGTGCAGACAAGAGGAAAGACATAACTATGGAAACCAGACTAGAGAGAGGAAAAGGGACCTGAGCTGGGTCTTCCCTTCTTGCTTCCCCAGGTCCAGTCTCCACCTACATCCTCTTCTGTGCCCAGAGAGGATGATGTCTCAGGAATACATGAGCCTAGGCCCCACCCCTCTGGCTTCCTTGGGCTCAGTTCTTGGCAATTGCCCGTGGGAAACTGGAGGGCAGGAAGAACAAGAGGTCTAGATATTTATCCCCCAGTCCTCTCTTCCTGTCCAAGGGTTGGCGGTGGCTGCATGTTACTACCTGAGGACAGAGCTGCTGTTTGGATGCCTTCTCCCACAGCTACCATCTCACTGAGTCCCAGCAACCATACTCTCCTCTGGTACCTTATGGACTAGTGGCTTTTTATGTTGTCAGCCCAATGCTTCAGCATCACTCACCGGCATCCTTTAACCTATCCAAAGCAATGGAAACAGGCCATTCATTCAACTCTTTTGGGTCAGGTCACCATTTTGAGTAGGGCATCTGCAGCAAACGCTGCTGGTGCCCTGCCCACCTGCCCTAGGTAGACACCATTCCCACTGACATCTTCTTGCAGGAAGCACCTGTGTGCTATCTCTGCCACATGGCCATGTGTGGACTACACATGCAAAAACAGTTCTCAACAAGTGATATGTGGCAGTTGGTGGACAAGTAAACAGCCTGGCTCCCTAAGCCCTCAGGACAGCTCTGAAATGTGTTCTACACCCGGCCCCAGAAGCCCCCAGTAGGTGTGAGCCCCACTAGCACATAACGGTAATCTGCTCAGCAGCACATGCTGTACTGGCTTACTCCCCTCCCCTGCCTCACTTCCCCACTCCAGACCAGTGCTCCCTGACACACCTCCCAGATAAACTACTTGCACTCAAAACCTGGTGTTAGGGTCCACTTCTGGGGGCTGGGGGAGCCAACCTAAGACACAATATTTTTCCTGCTGGAAGCTGGCTGATACAAGATGTAATATTTTTTTAAAATAACTACTACATGAGACCAATGTGTTAGGCATGCTACCTGCGTTTTCATATTATTCCTCATGAAGATTATGTTATGAAGGTACTATTGGCAACTGTATCTTACAAGTAATAAAACTGAAGCTCCAAGAGGTTAAGCGACCCAAAGTCACTCAACTTGTAAGTAGGTGATAAAGGTGGGATACAAAGCCAGCAATAATCAGCAATTAAATGACTTAAGGGATAACTTACATCTGTGTCTTATCATAGTTTAAATGAACTGTTAAAAGAAGGGTTGACTGGGGCAGCCGAGTGGTGTGGTGGTTAAGCGCTGGCTTGGGAGGCCAGCGGCCCCGGTTCGGGTCCCACATGTGAGGGCCAGTGACACTGCCCTCAAAAAAAAAAAAAAAAAGAAGAAGAAGGGTTGACTGCAAAGCCAAATGAGCTCTGGGAGCCAGCATGGTCAGAGATGCTTATAGAAGAGATATAAAACCCCACAATCCTTGGCAAACCTCTCTGATTCTGACTTACTACCACCATGCTCCCTCGCTCAAACTGTGGTGGTCCTTCTTACCAGGTCCTTGGCACACCTGTGCACCCAGAGACTCCTTTGACTACTATGTACATTTCCTTCTCTCTCAACAGATGGGTGCTACACTTCCAGGTCTGTGGAAATGGCCTTGTAGGAGATAGAATGGATTTGCTGGGGCGGGGGGAGTGCAGAAGGATGAAGAGAATGGCCTACTTCACTCAGCTCCTTTGGATTCCCTCTGCCTCTTCTCTTGCTACTGTGCTGCTTTGTCTAGAACTACATGCTGAATGAATGAATGAATGAATGAACGAACGAACGAACAAATGAAATTTGGAAAAGTCATGTAAAGCCCACAACGGCCCACAGCTCATTGAGAACAAAGCCAACAGGAGTTGACCTTAGATCCAGCAAATTCAAATCCCAAGCTGTCACTTGGCCTTTTTGCCCAACGTCTCTTTGAAAGGGACACTGACAAATTGGAGGGAGAAGTGGAATTCAGAGACCAGACTTCTGGTTCTTGGTCTGCCACTGATCCCTTGCGTTTCTGTGGAACATTATTCCCTCTCTTGGATTTTATGTCTCTCCTCTTAAAAGAACAGGAGACTAGGTGGTTTCTCATGCCTTTCAAGCCCCCACAAGTCTAACAAATAGTGACCCTCGCAGGCTGGCAAAGGGGTCAGTTTGACCAGGGGCAGGAGACAGTCCAGCGGGAACTGGGAAGACCCTGCATGTTCCTTCTTTGTTTTCCACCCCAAAGGCTGAGAAGGCAGATGAGGGAGAACATCCAAGCAATGGTTTCAGCTTGGTCTGAGAGTTCCTCCCCAGGGCCTGCCTCCTTCCTCTGACTCACCTGCACAAACCATGCTGCCACCACATGGAACCCGACAGAGAGAGCAGTGACCCTCAGAGGCTCCGTGGCTTTGTCTAGGCTGTTAAACTTGGCAGGATAATTCGTTGCAATATTAATTTGTATTGCTCTTGCCATTGTGGAAGAATTCAAAGGGATCAGGGTTGTTTATGACCCTCTTCCATTCTGCTGAAAAGAGCAAACAGCGTTCCAAGTCAAGTAGAGAAAGATTTGGTTTTCCAAAGGAGCTGTGGTGAAGGTGGAGGGGGCTTCGAGAGTGGGCAGACACAGGAGTTTGGAGCTGAGGGACAGCTTTCCTGAAAGGGAGGAAGGGCACTTGTATCAGCCAGGGTCCAACCTGGGGAATAGAAGCCACGTTAAATATTTACAACAAAGAGAATTTAATAAGGAGGATGGGCTGGCAGGTGATAAGATTGCTGAGAAGCTAAACAAGGGATGGGATTAGCAACAGCAGGGAGCCACTAGTCACCTAGGCAAGAAGGACAAAGGGAGGTCTCTGTTCTGTTCTCACACAGCTGAGCTCCTTGGAGGCAAATGTTTATTATTATTATTATTATTATTAATTTTTTTTGAGGGCAGTGTCATTGGCCCTCACATGTGGGACCCGAACCCGGGTCCACTGGCGTCCCAAGCCAGCTCTTAACCATCGTGCCATTCAGCCGGCCCAAGGCCCATCTTTATTGACTAGAGGGCAAAGCCTGTCAGAATCCCCATCCCCAGGGTACTTCCAGCAGCTTCTGCATGGAAGACACTTAAAACGAGGGACATGAAATCCAAGAGAGGGAGTGATGTACCCACAGAGATGCAAGGGATCAGTGGCAGACCGAGAACCAGAACTCAGATCTCTAATTCCACTCTTCGCTCTAATTTGTCAGTACCCCTTTCAAAGAGACATTGAGCCAAAAGGCCAAGTAACAGCTTGGGATTTGAATTTGCTGGATCTAAGGTCAGCTCCTGCTCTGCTCCCGATGAGCTGTGGGCCCTTGGGGGCTTGGCATGACGTCTCTAAGATTCATCGATTTATTCAACACATAATTCTCAAGTACCCTCTATGTTCCAGACACTAGCCCAGGCTAAGAATGCACAGGTGAATGAGGCAAACAAAATCCTCATCCTTAGAAAGCCTTCATCCGGAAGGAAAAGACAGATAATAAAGTAACTAGAAAAAAAAATGCATGGTATATATTTCATGGTAATAAATGATATGGAGCAAAATAAAGAAAGGAAGGGGAAGATGAGAGGCAGGGTGCCAAGGTTGCAAATTTTAAATAAGGTGATCAGGGAGCCATCAGTGTCTGTATTCACAAATGGGAATAATGATGGCATCAACTTTATAGGATTGCTACAAGAATTGGGCAAGTTAAGCCATATAAAGGGCCGAGCAGAGTGACTACCACAGAATTAATATTAAACAAACAGTAGCTAGTATTGTTATTATCTAATTACTGACTAATGTTTACTATTCACAGTACTTTGACATTTATTCTTTGAATCTTGGTTCTGTCATTTGCAAGCATGAGGAGTAACTAAATCTAATCCCTCTGAATCTTGGTTTTGCCATTTCTCACATTAGCAATAGCCTCTACAGTATAGAGTTATAGCGAAGGCTATGTGAGTTAATGCACATAAAGCACTTTGCACAGTACCTGCCATAGAGTCAGTGCTCAATAAAGATCAGTAAGGTGACCACTGGAATGAATATTCAGGGAATGGGCAGGAATTTCTGTTTCATTTTCCATCAGACCTCCAGTAGGTAGAACAATCCCTGGAACACATTGCGCCTTTCATTCGTATTTGTGAAATGAAAAAATTGAATGTTTATTAAATGGGCATCATAGTGTGTATCAATCAGTCCAGGCCCCAGTGTGAGACAAAACACAATCAAATTAGAATCATTTGAGGTGGGTTTAATAAAAAGGTACTGACAAAGCTGGGATGGGCAGAGTACAGGGAAATAACCAGGGTTGGGGTAGTACCCCAAGGCTAGTAACAGCAGGGCTCCATTATTACCTTTGGCTTGAAGTGTCAAGACAAAGTAGCAGTTATAACACCCCGGAGAGAATGTGCAGAGAGGACCGCCTAACAGGTGCTGTGACCTTCAGTGTAGGGACAGAGCTGACCCCCCCGTGGCCTCTCAGAGAGGGAGTTGGGGGAATACATACCCTCTGATCTTCTGCTGGACTCCCCAGTAGCCAGGCCAATGGGAAACCAGCAGCCATGAGAACGCATTGATTGGCCCTTAGCCTCCGGGGCAGAAAGCAGAGTGGTCAGGGGTTATTTTTCTTCTCAGAACTGAACACACTAATCCTGGAATCATCCCCGCCCTGTTACAGATCTGGAAGGTTAGCTCCAAAGAAGCTAAGCAAGGCTTCCTGAGTCACTAGTACAGGCGCCCAGCACATACCACGTGCACGGAGCACAGCACAGACTAAGGGTGGCCATGGAGTCCCCCACCTTGTCTCCTCCACCCCACCAGCAGCTTCCATATCTCATCTGCTTCCTCTTTGCAGATGGCATGGGGGGTGGGCGGGGGAGATGTTTTTTGGGCCCCCACGAGGGACAAGGGACAGCCACAGGGGGAGCCAGGCGAATTCTATTTACAGCGGCCTCATTTGCACAAGCGGGGGATCTGGACAGCCGGCTGGACGCGTCCAGGATGTGAAGCTCTGGGAGATGCCAGATTGTTATCACTGTCAGATACAATTTCCTCCCACCGCCTCTGCCCCTCCGCCAGGCCCGTGGTGTCCATCTGTTTATGGAAACGGTGAGGTCCTGGCCAGGTATTTTTAGACAGAGCAGGAGTGGCTTCCCACCAGAGTCCCACTTGTCAGCATCATCCAGCTTCTCTTCTTCATTTATTTGTTGTAAAATTCTAATAATATATAAAAACACAAAGCAGAAGCCTGAAGGTTCCTCAGAATGTGGTGGGTGCTGCAAGGGCAGATTTTCCTGTTTGGATTTGCTTCTGTTTTTGTTTTTGTTTTTTCTCTTTTGGTTCTTTTTCTTCTCCTGTCATTATTTTGAAAAAAGAATAATGTGCAGCTCCTCCCATCCCATTAAAAAATAAGCTTTATTTGAGGACTTCCTGGGGAACAGGAAATTGCTCCACATGCTTATGACAGCTGAGTCTCTGGAGGATAGGCCATCAAATGAGAGGCAAGGGGAGTAAACAACATTTCAGTGTGAACACGATTAAGTCAATAATAAGCTACTAGTGACCAGCCAATCCAGCCATCATTTTACAGAGGAGGAAACTGAGGTACAACGAAGAGAAGGGAAATCATGGCTCAGGGAGCAATTCCAGAGTACAAAGCACCAAAAAATATATATATATAGTGATTCAGGTATTATTAATCCCCACTCCCTGCCATTCAATGCGTAGGCTGTAAGAATATCACGGTCCTGATGTGAATCTGAGATAAATGGTCCTGGGGAAGGGAGATGACTTCAGGACAAAAAGGGCTCTTAGTGACAGCCTGGCAGCCTGTGTTTCAGGGTGTGAGTGTCACTGGGTGGGAAGAAAGATACAAGGACAGAGGCAAACAAGAGTGGCATCTTTGCTGAGAAGGGCCTTAGGGCAGAGACAGTAACAGGTGAGAAAAACAAAGGCTGGTGTGACACATAAAGATAACACTCCTCACAGTGCTTTATAAGTCAACTTGTCGGGACTGAGACATTTTCATGGTGGTTTCAATGGAATCTCATCAGAGTCTGCACTGTGTTATTAACCAAACAGCTTTGGGGAATTGTTTTTAAATTTTCTCATGAAAACAAGCCATGATGTATGCCCGACTCTAAACTTAAACTATTTGTGTAAAATTTAAATGACTTAACTTATGAAAGTCTCGACTTCTATCAAGGGCACGTAAATGAATGTTCAGAGGAGAAGCAGTGGATGTGGAACTGGGTTCCAGCTCCAGCTTGGCCACTAACTCACAGCCGCACGTGGGAAAGCAATTTGGGCTCTCGGGGCCTCCGTTTTCTCATCGAGAAAGTGCAGGACTTGCTTTAAAACGTTTTCAGGCTCCTCTCCCTTTAAAAGAGTTCTTTGTCATATCCAACATCCAGCAGCTGGTTGGGTTGGAGTCCCGTATTTCCCAACTGTCACTGAAATTGTTTTATTGTTTTCTAATACACATTGAAATAAAAGTGGAACTGGAGTATGAAGAGTAGGTAAGTGTGCAGGCTCCGGACTCGGAGAGGCTGATTGGAAACCAGGCTCCACCCTGCATCAGCTCTGTGGCCATGGGAAACTTTTAGCATCACTGTGCCTGGGTTTCCTTATTACTAATGGAGACATTAATAGTAGCCACCTCATGAGATAGGTGTGAAAATTGAGTGAGTTAAGACAGCTAGTCCTACACTAAGCAGTATAAACTAAGTATTCAAATATTTGCCTGCTGCCCTCTAAAATCACCTCATATACCACCAAACTTCTGAAAACAATGAACTTGAGGGTGACTTCTAATCCATTAATAGAAGGAGAGAAGGGAGGGAGACAGCAGAGAATATGCAGAGAGGAGCTGGGACTAGCTTTGACTTGTGATGTACCGGTGGGCATGACCCCTGCTGCACATTGAGGATTTGGGGACTGGGGCACATAGACTCCCAGAGTTCTTCGCTGGTCAGGCCCAGCATGCACCCCTGCACAGCTTCAGAAAGAGTGAGCAGGCCTGCTGGTCCATCTTGGACAGCTAGAGCCTGGGCATGAGGGCAGCACACCTCTATGGGCTTCAAGAGAGGTAGGGAGGAGGGCTGACCTTGGAATCAGGAGACTTGGGCTGCACGTCTGGCTTTGGAACTATTGGTCATAGGACCACAAACTATCATTTCCACTCCCAAGCACTAACTGTCCATATGCCAACGAAGGGAATGTGATGACAAAGTCTCTGAGGTTTCCACCACCTAACACAGGACATCTCAGGTTCAGTGTCAAGTTCTGAACAAGTTCACCCATATTTCTCTGGGGGATTACACGTACATTTCTGAGCATGCCAAGGAAGATTTATCACATAAAAGAAGTGCATGACCCCCTCCCCATAGCCCGTCCAGATCTCCCAATTCCCTTCTGCTTCTGCTTTGATCCAGGTCCTTGTCCTGTGAAGAGAGCTAGGGAGTGGTCACTGGGCATTTTCCAGGTAACAGTAGAGTCACCTGCTCCATGGCCCTTTTCCAGATGACAAGAGAAAGAACAGTAACCATTTCTCCTAAGAATGCCATCAAATAAACCACTAACCCCAATAGTTGCCCACCCTAGCTGTACGTTCTTGCAGAGTATGATGCTTATTAAAATGCAAATTCTTGCACCTACTTTGAACCTCAGGATTTCCAATGGTAAGCCCTGGGAATCTGTATCTTCACAATTTCACTTAGGTATTTCCGATATAGAGTCCTATTTAACAACTCTAGTTCCAAAGAATACAGAAGTACACGGCTACCCTTGTCTCAGCTGGAAGGTACAGGCTGCTGGTTGAGTGTGACTTGGCCATCCATCACCCAGCTTGAGAGCCTCCTGCAGCAGGGCCCCTTATACATGCTGTGGGCCAAGCAGAAACCAATATGGCCCACCTGGCCCTCTCAAGGCATGCAATATGTAGACAAGAGATGAGGGAGTCATGAAAATCCAACTTGATGTTAGAAATAGAATGAAGAATGATTAAGTATGATGGGCCCTTAGGGCAAAAGCAATGTAGTAAGGTGTGAAAGGAAGGAGTGTGGGCTTTGGGGACAGACAAGCTGTGTTTGAATCCCTACCCCATCACCTTTGAATCTCATCCCCAACAATGGATTCCTGTGGGCCTTACTTTCCCATTTTTATCAAATGGATCAAATAGTCAGAGTCTCATGAAAATCAAATAAATTATTGCACCCGGCACAGAGCCTGGCACAGAATAGATCCTTGGTGACCTCCAGCCCCTTCTTTCTGGTCCTCGGAATTTACTATTGACGCTCTGTCCGCCAGGATGCCACAAAGACAAAAATGATCTCTTATCAGTAGCTATTGTCAACTCCGGTAGTCAGGGATAATAACATATTCGTTTAGTTGTCTGAGAAATGAGGATTTTATTTCCCATTGTTAGGCTGAAAATAAGACTCCATCCTCTGGGAATCTTGGGGCTATTTGTTTTGATCCTTCAGAGAGTCTTGGACCCCTGGAAGTGGCATGTCCTGGAAACAGAATGTCTTGCTTTCCCAATGGGAGTGGGGTGCTCCAGGCTGCTCCTTTCGAACAGAGGGGTCCCACATGGTGTGAGATAGAGGCCAGCATCTCCTCTCTGGGGACATGTCAGGACAAATGGCTTTGTTGTTGGTTTCTGCTCTGTCAGCTGAGTCTACCATTTACAAAGTGGTTTCCCACATGGGACCAAGAGCACAATGATGTCAACATGATGATGGAGATGACATCTGAAGGACCCTCTCCCTCACCTCCAAATCTTGGCTCAACTATCACCTTCTCAGTGATGCCTACCCTGGCCACCCTATGAAAACTATAATCTGTCCACACCCCAGCACTTCCCATCTTCCTTACTCTAGTCCATGGTTTAAAATATTCTTTTCTCACATGCAGCAGCCATGACAATGCCCCCTGCAGACCTCCATCTCCAGGCAGCTTGGTTGGTCAGGGGCCTCCACTGCTCTGACCTGAAATCCATCCCTGCATCACAGCTGAGACCACACCTCCCACAGGCTGTTCCCATCCAGGAACTGAGCACATTAAGGAGACATGAGACTCCTGATGTCCAGCTTTGGCTTGAGGACTCCCGGTGACCTTGCCAAACCAGAATACCTCCACCCAACGTTATCTGTCCTCACTCAGCGTCAGACTTGCATGGTGGTCCGGTGGCTCCCAGGCCTTCTCCAGCAGCCTCCTGCTTTCCCACACACAATCATTTCCTCAAAGGCACTCTTCGCATGTTCAACCCTGACTTGGTGCTTGCTTCTCAGAAAACCGAGACTAACACCCTGCAGGGTTTATCTAGAAACATGCAAAATCCTTTGCTTATTTTAGTTCTTTTGTTTTCCATCTACACCCACAAGAAGGCAGGATTTTTTTTCAACTATCCTATTCACTGATGTATCCCAGGCACCTAAACGGTGACACTTCATGAACAGTCATTAAATAAACAATGCCCATTTTGCAGCTAGGAAAATGAGGCTCAGAGAGGGTAAGTGATGTTCCCAAGAGGCTCTCCAGTAAGTGGTGAAGCTAAATTTAGAAACCTGGCCTTCTGACTCCAAAGCTTTGGTCTTTCTTATCTCTTCCCTTACTATCACCTATGCTCTTTTCCACTCCTTTCACCCATCTCTCTTTGTTCTCTCCTTCTCCTCATTTCTCTACTTATGGGCCTTTCTCTTTGTCCCTCTATTCCTCACTATGTTCTTCACCTTTCATGTGCTCCATCTTTACGGTTTGTGTGATGTGGTGCTGTGTGGTGTGTGTGTGGTATGTGTATGGGTGTGGTATGTGTGTGTAGTGTGGGGTGTGTGTGTGTGAATGTAGTGTATGTGTGTTTACACTGTGGCTGAGGTGGACTGGTGTGTCAATATTAATCAGGGATGTGGTGCTCAAGAAGGGGACATGGGTGGAAACTAAAGGCAGGCACGAAGATGTAGGACTAGAAAAGACCCTGAGAAGAAGTAGAAAGACTGCAGAAGGAAATGAGAAAAGAGACTATAGAGCAAATGTCACCAGAGGGTCAGGTTAGGTGACCAGGACCCAACCCTGATACACACTGGCTTTGGGAGTTTGACTTGGTCCCTTAACCTCTGCAAGCATCATTTCCTTCACTGAGTTGTCATCTGCACTTTAGAAATTCCAGCTCAATATTCTTCATAGCAATCAAGATCAAGAAACAGTGGGTGGGAAAGCTCTCTGTGAGTGGAAACAAATGTGAGCATCCTCAGGGAAGGACAAGCAGACACAGGTCATGAGACCCACGGCCCGGTTTGGGGTGTCTCTCCCACTCTACATTGGCCGCCGGATGCTGCTGCCCATCTGAGTGGTTAGAAAAAGGAAATACCTTCAGCCTGTGGTATTTGGGCATCAACAAAGAATTTCCGGACAGTGAGCGTGGGAGAGGTGATGGAACAGGTGCCCAGGAAAAACCAAGGAGTCACCTTCCTAGCGTGTGGGATCAATTTCCCCGTGTCTGGGTGATTTACACAAGGTCTTGAGTGCACACCTGGGAGGGAGATGCATTAGGCTCAGGAGGATGGCAGATGGTGAATGGAGCCCAGGAGAGGGGACAGAGGGCACAGTGTGGCCTGTTAGAAAAGGTGTCATCACACAGCCCTGTGAAAGTCCCAGCTGTTCAGGATACTGTGCCAGAGCCAGGAGGGGCTGGTGGTCCTGTGGGAGCCTCCCAGCCCTGCGACTCTGGCTCTTGGGCAAATGTGTAGATCTGGTGTCCTTTTCCAATCACAAAGGGTGATAAATGCACAATGCAGTGACAGTTTCACTTGTGCACTCCATCCTGCCTGGCCTGACAGCTGTCAAAAGTTCCAGCACACATTCTAAGGGACCTACGTCACCTGGGAGCAGAAACCTCCTGATGTGGTAGAAAATGCTCTTTGGGGCCTCAATGACAGCTCCAAGAAGTGTCCGCTGATTTACAATGTCACTGGGGTCTCCTGCCCACTCTACAACTGGAGAGCCAGTAGCCAGGGACAAGGACTGAATGAAAACTCTGCCAGTGACTTGCTGAGTAACACAGAAAATGGACAAATGACCACTTTCTCTCCAAAAGAAAGCATGAGAGGGAGCATTGGGACAACACCGAAGCCCAGGTCACTGGGGAAGGTGCTCATCCAACTCGCCAGGTGTGCAATCACACCCAGTGTCTCCCACCCACAGTCCTCATGACCTGTGCACAGGTGGAGTTCTCCGAGATCAGAATGCTTTCATCACAGCTGCATGGGGAGCCTTCGCTTAACTAGGAAGGCTGAGGTGAGGATGCAATGAGAGAGAGTTTGTGAAAGCACTTCGAAAAACAGAAACATACTGTGCAAAGTGAGTTGTCTTTAGCATTATATGAATCTGGTGCCATGGAGTGCTAAGGGACGCTGCCTTCCAACTTGACCCAGGAGAGACAGCTCAGGGTCGGCCAGGTGACCCAAGTCGGCCTTGAAAGCGGTACTGTGTGCAGCAAGTCACTTCCTCTTCCTGAGCATCTAATGAGCATTGTATTTCCCCGAGTCTCAATTTCCTCACGTGTACGATGGCAGAGTAATAGATAATTTGGAGTGTCCCTTGCAACCCAGGCATTTTGGGAACCCTGTTCACACAGCCCTGAGAAATGTAGGTATCTTGCCAATTTGTCATGGTAGAAGGAGCGCAAGATCACAGAAAACCCAGAGGCTTGGCTGGGCTCTGACACCAGCTCGGATGGGACTCTCCAGGCCTCGGTTCCTTCCTCTAACCCACAAGCATGAGGCCTATAGCTCTCCAAGTTCTCTGCCAGCCCCAACAGTCCAGCACTCAGTGGCACTAACCCCCCTCGTGTGGGGCCGGCACAGTCCAGGGACACATGCAGCAGGGGCTCAGCTCCACACACTCTGTTATCTAGTGGCCTTGCGTCTTTGTCTATTCTTGGCTCCACTTTAGGTTGGGGGGAGATATCCAGGCCCGAGACAAGCCCAGCACCTGCCTGACCGCTCCCAGCTCATTCTCCTGCTCTACCTGCCTGTGTTCACTCAGAAGAGATGAAAAATCCCTTTCTGCAGCTTCCCCACTTGCAAGCACACTCCCTGCAGGGCCCTCAGGACAATGGCCAAGCCTCTTTGTCCTCATCTGTGTCTTCTCGGAGGGTGAAAATAGAAGAAATAGCTCTGTGGATCTGAGGGAAGGGGTAGGGGGGAGATGGCACAAAGCCCTCAGTGGAAAAGAGCAAAGGAGCGCTCTGCGAGGCACTGCCTGGCCTGGCCCGGTGCCCGTACTTCCTGGATGTCAGCCAAGTGTCCGAGCCAGACCAGGACCAGGAGAGGACAGCAATGGAGCTCAGGAGATCCTGGGCCTGGGGGAATTTCATGTCGCTGAATCATAAAATCATGGAATTCCATGAGCCCTTGCAACTCAGTCTGACACAGGAATCTCCTTCACAGATTCCCTGCCGGCTGGTCCTTTGGCCTCTGCTTGACCACTTCCATTGACAGGGTGCTCACTACTTCACAAGACAGCCTGTTTTATGTAGGGACAGCTCTGGGTGACAAACATCCCTCCATGGACTAGATTAAAATTGCCTCCAAAGAGCCTGAAAAGTGCCCTCTGGAGCGTTATAGAATAAAATGTCTGCATGACCACTACCTCCTTCTTGCCACCTTTACTCTGTGGCTGGGACCTGACATAGGGCCTTGGATGCCCCTTCTCTGTAACACCACTTAGCAGCTCTCCAGGAAAAATGTACAATGAGAAATGGCAACCAGAAGAAGCCTAAGGTGCCCTGTGGCTCAGGCATTCTAAGTCTATGACTGATAAAGAAACACAAAGAGATGAACTTATTTCACCTAAAAAATGGGCACAGCACCCAACCCCATGCTCTTCTTGCCTGCCTGTCATTGTCTGGGTTTTGCCTTCTCACTTCACTCAGAGAAAGTCATCAAGGAGGTGAAGCACTGACCAAGTTCCGGGTTCCAGTCGTCTCAGCCTGCCAAAAACAATAAATGAACTAAATAATAAGTAGTGTGACCTTCATGAAGTCAATGCCCTCCTTTTGGCACACTCTGACTCATGCCCAGTGACCAGTCATGGGTTTTGACTCAGGATCATAGTGTCTGATACATCCTTTTACCTTCTCATTGGGACGAGGTGAGAGTCACTGAGTTCCTCCCTGGAAATTTAGGGTCATCCCATCTCTGCCATCCCATCTAGATGAGGCCTGGGGTTGGGGGTGGTCTCAGATCTCTCTGAGAAGGTCTCTGTGTGTCCACAGAGCAAAGCTGGGTCTTGGGTGACCCTCCAGGAGCACTGCACTGTGAAATGAGTAGCAAAGGGGACAGGCGGCATGCTACCGGGAGAGCTCAGAAGGAGAACAGCCTCTATAGGTATCTTGGAGACCCGCTGGGGCGCATTACCAGCCTGCATGGGTCAACATATGCCAAGGTAAAGCGGACAGCAGGGATTGGCAAACCCAAAGCCCCATAGCGACCTGGAGGCCAGCATGACCACAGCGCCATGAGCTCTCATCAAAATGTCGCAAGGGCATGGTTCACTGGATGGCGGCTTTATTTGCAGATCCTGGCTCCTGCTGGGCCCTCCTCCACCTTCCTGAGCTTTAAGTACAAAAATGACTCGGGCCAAGACAGGGTTTCCATGTAAGCAGCCTAAATTCTGCACAGATAGCACCATCCCAGCTCAATTCCCCAGGGCTTCTGAGCTAACCCACCTTGCCGCATACACTGAGGGACCCTCACCTTTTCTGAGGCTCCATTTTATAAGGTAGAGCAGCAGGATGGCCCCACATGAGTACATGGCTGCCTTCTTGTGCTTATGCCACAAGTTCTGAAAGACCTTCCAGGGAGGAGCCGTCCTCCTCGCTGGCCTGTCACAGCGAGATAAACAATCCTCTATTCCATTTGTAAATGCAGTTTGGGGAGCCACTTCTCTCCACTTGCTCAGTCCTGTGTTTGCGTCCTATGCCTGACTCCACTGTCCTCCCTCCCTCCATGACTCAGACCCAGCCAGTCAAAGTGATGGTGATGGCACATGACCCAAAACAGGCCAGAGAGACTCAGGACAAGAGCTTCTGGGACAAAATGTTGTAAAAAGGCTGTTGCTACTGGGATGCTCAGCTGTCATTACCTAAGCTGAGATCTTGGTCCATTTTGCCACCATAAAGAGGAGAGTCCCAGAAGATGAAGCCAGAGGAAGAAAGAAAAGTGAGAGAGAGAGACAGATTCTCAATGTCACTGATTGTCTGGATTCAGCCTTAGCTTAAGTGGTTCTCCCTCTGAACTTTAGATCTTGGGCTGGAAGGAAAAAGGGCTTGTTTTGATGCCAACTTCCTTCCTGGCACATTTGTGCCCTTCATTAAGTATAGAAAAGTGTTGGAAGGAATCATTAAACATTCCGAGTCACCAATACCAGCCCCCAGCAGACTAGGAAAAAAATCCTCTTAAAAAGCAGGGATTGTGGGAGGACATAGTGAATAGATTTGAAGAATGAATACAGCATGAATTTTGGAATCTGGCAGATTTCTCTTGCTGTGAATCCATTGACAAGTCACCATGTAAAAAAAAAGGTTATTTTTTTCGTCTAATAATACAGATAATTTATAAATACACCATTCTAAAATTTTTTAATGTAATACAAAAAAAAAAAAAAAGATGAAATCCCGAAAGCCTCCTTTGGTCCTGCCTATCTGACTATCTCAATCCCACTGCCTTCTCTAGAGGTAGCTTTAGTGTATCTCCTTCCATACTTTTTTCTTTGTATTTATATGAATGCATATACACACATGCACAGATAGTTTTATTTTCTCTCTTATATAAACAATGTAGCAAACAATCATGTCATACTATCTATTCACCACATCATTACTTAATCTTAGGCATCTAGCAAGAAAATATTTCCCAGCTTTCCTTGCAATTAGGTTAGGAACACGTGACTGAGTTATGGCCAACGGGAGTGTAAGCTGAAGTCGCATATCACTTCTGGCTCAAGACAGTTAGGACTGGGAATGCCTTCTCCGAGGTGTCTCTTTTGCATCCCATTGCTAAAAGTAAAGGATTCTGAGATTACAGGATTACAAAATGAAGGCAGCACAGGTTCTAGGCCCCTGCTTTAAAAAACCCACACCAGAAAGCCAACAGACTCACAATGGACTGTGACATGAACAAGAAATAAACCTTGGTAATGCTGAGTTTCTGAGATTTGATGTTACCGAAAAATAGACTAGACTATCCTGACTAATACAAATAAAACCACACTCTACTTATTATTCTCTATTTTTTTCTTTTTAACAGTATGTATATGCAACTTATTTATCTTCTCTTCATCAGGATAACAAGAGCCATTGTGAGGGGATTAAACAACAACACTAAACATAAATTCTCTAGAACTCAAAAAGCCCTTTCCTCTCCTTTTTCTTCCTCTATAGCACCAACTCATATTCTAAAGGAGGCCTGAAACTTTGGGGGTTTGTTATCCCTCCTGGAAACAGAATAGATTCTATGCTTTAAGATGCTCTAAGAAGGCTTCCTTGTCTCTATAATGTCTCTTATGCTGGACCATCGCAGGACTAAAAATGCTACCTCTAGCTATATACAGCCATCCCCTTGATATGCACAGGAGATAAGTTCTAGGACCCCCACAGATGCCAAAATCTGCACATGCACCAGTCTCATGTAAAACGGCATAGTATTTTCATATAACCTACACACTTTCTCCCATATACTTTAAATCACCTCTAGGTTACTTATAATACCTGATACAATGTAAATGCTATGCAAATAGTTGTCTTACTATATAGTTTAGGGAATAATGACAAGAAGAAAATCTTGTACATGTTCAGTACAGACACAACCATCACAGGCCTAACTACCTTGTGCAGGTCAGCAACAATGCAACAATTCTTTTCCAAATATTTCCAGTCGCTATTGGTTGCTTCCACAGGTGCAGAACCCGCAGATACAGAGGACTAACTAAGTATTTGCTTGGGTCTGGAGGCATTTGGATTTCCTACAAATACTCTAGGAAACATCACACTCTAAACTTCAGCTAGTTAAGTGGGGATTCGTGCTCTAAGCTGAGAATTTGATGGTAACAGGATGTGGGGTGGATAACAAGAACACCAAGATAAGAACAGAGGTAAAAGAACACAGACAAAGTTCTCTGATGCTTCACAGTTTTATTTCATTTTTAAAAAGCATGATTTTTTTCTAGTAGAGCTCTAGTGTTTGTTACACTCTGTTCTAATTCTTGGGAAAGCGGTCACCCACACAGAGAATCCCTGACAATACTCCATTAGCCAGAGTGTCCAAGTAACCAGAGGGCCCCAAGGACGTGCAGTTGGGAAGCATAACAATGATGAATCCTGTCCATATTGTTTATGATTTAACAACTGGTTTATTATGTAGGATGTTCTGGGTCACTCCTGGGAAACTATTTAAACAAATAATCTGCAGCTAAATGACCTAATAGTACAAGTGTTGTCAGGTTCTTGGAAGAGAACCATGATTTAAAGCTATTCATAGATTCCTAGAATTGGAAGGTACTTCCAATATCTTCTAATAAGATCCCTTTATTACAGTAGTGAGTAAACTGGGGCCTAGAGAAGTTAAGGAACTTGCCCAAGGTCAAACTTTGTCTTCTTTAGACATACCTTTACCACCAACGGGCTGATGTCATTTTCACCTCACTAACATCTCCCCAGGGTTGTGGAAAGAGCACTAGAATATATGAGCCACACGACTTGTTTCTAGTGTAGGCTCTGACATTCAGCAGGTCAAGGGCCTTAACCTTTAACCTTTCTGAACTAGGTCTACCCCAAAGCTCTTAGGGGTAAATTGCTATAGCTTATGCTTCAAGTGTTGAGCAAAACCAACCCTGCCACCTTGTCACAATTTTCCCGGCCAGGGAGAAGGGAGAAGTCAAAGGTAACCACATATCAGCTGAGCATGCAAAAGACCAATGACCTCAGAGATGGGACAGCATGAAATCTACCCAGTAAGCATACTGGGACTGGCAGCTCTCTTTTGAGATGCTTAAATGCTAGACATAGTGAATTCATTTGGGTACCTACCCAATATCTTTCATCCCTTTCTCCTTCCTAGGAGACCAGGTTTTGTTCAAGTCTCTGCCCTCCCTCACTTATCCTGTTTGCCTTCAGATATGGGTTTGAAAACAATACCCCAATCATGGCAGTCTCACCTCCCTGACCAGTGTTTAGATCAAGAACTCAGATTTAAACCAATGAACACAGAACATTCCCTTAACAACTGTTATTTGTCCAGAATCAGTACATGACTTAAGCTGACTAATCAGGTGGAAGAGAAGAACTTTTATTCCATACTGGGGAGGATTTTTATTCCATGTTTTTTCTATCTGTCTGTATGTGAAATAAGAAAGTGTACTGCCCCAGTTGCTGTTGACAGCAATCTTCTTTCTTTTTTACTTTTTTTGAGGGCAGTGTCACTGGCCCCCTTATGTGGGACCCAAACCGGGGCCATTGGCTTCCCAAGCCAGCGCTTAACCACTGCGCCACTTGGCCAGCCCGACAGCCATCTTGAAACCACAAACGGCCTGAGCCAAGACCAACCCTTAGAGGGGAAAGGAGCTGAGCAAATCACAAAGAAATGGATCCAGATAAGCATATCTTGCCTAGAGTCCATCTTGCCTCTAAACTTTCTCTATGTCAGACTGTAAATAACCTCTATCACTTAAACATAAAGTGAGACTCTTTCTGTTTCTTACAGTTGGAAACATCCTAACCAATGGATGAGGTCAATTAAAATACATATAGAAGAAGACAAATCTCTGAAACAGGGTGTGTCCTAAATGGGGTCGACAGATTACTCTAGGGCCATCTCACACAGTCCTAGAAGCACATGTCAAGCTGCTGGAGAGACCACATTCCATGCTACTCCATATTCCTTTGTTTGGTCTCTGAAACAAACCCTGGGAACTAAAATTTGACCTAGTGTCTCCTCTTACAACCTGAGAGGAGGTTGGCCAACATAGTTTCTAGTCCTCACTTTCCACTTGTAAAACAAGGTTGATGATATTTGTACAGATGACCTTCATAGTACACCTGATAAGTCCATTGGCCATTTCTGAAACCTCATCCGTTTCTCTTCTATTCATCCTGTCTCTGTTCCCCTGATCTTCTCAACCTAGAGTGGGATCAGGTTTGGAGGAAAGGGATGGGATGAAAGTCCTGGTGTTAGAGCTATTAGAGCTACCATCTGAACAAGTACAGTTTTATTCTAAGGATGACCAGAGCCTCTGAGACACAAGAAAATTCATTAAGATACAAGTGCATCATCCCTCTGCCAATAGCACGCTGCCTGGCAACACCTTGCAGAAAGGGCCGAGGGCTCCAGTCCTTACTGTGTGCCCTCTGCCAGTACGTTTGGCCTTTAGAACACCATTCATTCCATTCCAGGTCCCAAGGTAGTACTGGAATGAAACAAGTCATTTCTATTTTCCTAAGGATGCTGGCCAGGTACAGGCTAGGAACCTGGGTAACAATAAACACAGAAGGCAACCTTGTAGGAAATAGATCCAACAAAATCGCATGATGGAGCCTGAGCGGTTCACACAAACCTCCTCCTTTTCACCAAGGATGAGGGAGGCAATCACTTTGCTTGGACCTCCACGACTCCATCCCCAAAATACTTTTCCATTCCCTTGGGACAAGATATGACAGCATTCAGGTGCTTCATCTGAAAAACAAGGAGGTCGGAGCAGAGAATCATTGAAGTTACTTCAGACCACATATTCTTGGTTATAACATCTCTTAGAAAGGAATTCATGAGACGCCTGGAATTTTAGATGCGAGCCAGGTAGCTTCTCTCTGGCCTCAGTGTCCTCATTGTTCCATGGAGCTCTACCTGTCTCCCAGTGACTGCGGAAAACGAAGCATAATCACTGATGTCTCATTTTCATATTTGAATAGTATGGAAATATTCCTGGTCTCTCTCTCTCTCTCTCTCTCTCTCTCTCTCTCTCTCTCTCTCTCTCTCTCTCTCTTTCTCTCTCTCTCTCTCTCTCTCTCTCTCTCTCTCTCTCTCTCTCTCTCTCTCTCTCTTCCTTCAGAAACATGGAAAGGGAGTGACTTCCCACCCTGGTCTTCCCTCCATGTTTTTTTCCAGCCTCCACCTTCTCAGGGACTTGTGGGGCTTCTTTCCACAGGTCCCCACAGTTGGAAAGATAACCCAAGTCTTCAGAAATGATCCCTGTCTGCAAGGTCGATGCCGGCGCTCTGGGGGTTGTGTCTTTCACACGGCCCTTCCCTCCCACCAGGTCTCCCGCCCCTGGAGCAGCTGTGCGGGTATTAAGACCGGACATCAGCAGTTCAGCTGTGGGTCAGAGCAGACCCTGCACACACCGTGTGGGCTGTGTAGGCTCCCTGGCAGGCCTTCCTAACCCCCATCAGGGATCGGGGTACACATCAGCCAGCTCCACCTGGTTCCTGATCTGCCCTGGAATGCATGGGCAAGAGGGGGGCGATGACCCACGGGGCTAAGGAAAATGTCTGCTCCTCTTCCCATTCTATGCCTTTCTCTCTTTTCAGCTTAGCAGACTAAAGTTCAAGTTAGGGTCAGGGAAAGGGGATTACTAATGGAGTTCAGATTTCAGACACAGGAGGAGTTGGGAGGCAATTTCTGGACTTCTGTTTAAAGGCAAAGGCATTGCACAGGACATTTTCTAATTCGCCCAGCAACCACTTGCTGAGCACCTACCATGTGCCAGGCTCTGGGTCGAGAGCTAAAGGATACCAGGATAGGCCCTACAAAGCCCAAAGCAAGGGCACAGACATACTCATGGTGACAGAACAATAACAGTGGTACATGGTACATGCAGAAGGCCATTAGAGCTCAGAAGCAGAATCAGCTATGTATCAGACACAATTTCTAAAACAGTCCTCCACCTTGCCCTGACTATGGTCAAGCTTCACAGCTTGTCTCTGTTAGCAGAGTCTCCGAAGCTGTGCAGACCAGACGGCCTCTGGGGTCCAACACAGCAGCCCTGCCTGAGGTAGTTGGCTTGGAGCAATAATTGTCTTCATCCTTTATTCGGTCAATAAATGAACATTGGTTAAATGCCGATTGTGTGCCAGGCTTGGCAATTGGCTTATTTTATTTATGTGACTGTAGCCCCATCAGACTGCAATTTCACATGGGCAAAAGATCAGGTCTGACTTGTTCATTTTTATATCCCCAGCCTAGCCAAGTGTTCAGCACCCATGGATTCTCAGTAAATGTTTGTTGAATGAATAACAGAAAAGATGCCACAGCTATGGAGACTTACAGTCATGGTGGTAAAATTGTGATTTTTTACCACCTGTCTAACTACTGTAGACAGTAGTTGCCTCTGATTTTATTCTACTTTCCCTAACTGTACAAAAACCAAACAAGGGCCGGCCGAGTGGCGCAGTGGTTAAGCATTGGCTTGGGAAGCCAGCGGCCCCGGTTCGGGTCCCACATATGAGGGCCAGTGACACTGCCCTCAAAAAATAAATAAATAAATAAATAAACAAAAACCAAACAAAAATCCAGATACACGGTGGACATGGCTAAGGAAAACGGAATAGACTATTTTTAACTAGAAATTTCCGAAGGGGGAAAAAAGATCTATGACCTATGATCATATCACATACTTAATTCTCTTCTTTCTTACTGGGTTTCCCTCCTACCTCTATGCCCAGCCTATCCCAGAGGCCATTTTCACCAATCCTTCCCAAATTATAAACAATTTGGTGATGCCCATACAGGTAAGAACTTGAGGGTAATCTCACTAAGGGGTATTTGCCTCTTAGCAGAAGGCTATGAAATTTAACAGTTTAGCCAACATTTAGTGGAGGTTTGGCAGATGAGGCACCATACTAGTTACCATGAAATCAAAGATAAACAAGACATCTTTCCAAGGATAAAATAAATTACACAAAAACACAAAGCCAAACGTCATAAGTCTAAGAAACCTACAGAAGAATGTTGGGGACTTAAGGGATGGAAAGTTGGGAGAATCCAGGATGTTCTCCTGGGTAAGTGGTGTTGAGACACATCTTGCTATTGTTTGGGCAGGCGTACACCTGGGTGGGCAAGACATTCTAAGTAGTCTTGAAGACATGAAGAAAGATGGAGAAATGCATGGTGAGTTTTTCTCATTCTGCGGAAGCTCAGCATACACATAAGATTTCAATAACAACAGTAGCTAATATTTATTGAGCTCTTACTATATGACAGGTACTCTTCGTTTAATCCTCATGACTGAGTAAATAGGTAATGTTACTCCTCCCCTTTATAGATGGAAGAAACTGAAGCATGGAGTTAAATAACTTGTTTAAGCTTGCGTCTCTTTTAAGTGGTGAAGCTAGGATTTAAATTCAGATTATGTGAACTGCCATATTATAGTGCATCCTGACTTGTTTAGTTTGTGTTTCTCAAACTATATTCCAGGAAATACTGGTCTCATGAAATGCCAGCTCTCTCACCGTCCCCCCACAAAAAAAAAAAAAAAAAATTCTGTGCTGCTCAAATAAGTTTAAACCCTTTATACTATACCATCCCTCCTCTGGGAGAATTACTACACTCAATTATGTGTTAAAAGTTCTGATAAGTCCTATCATAAAGAAACATGCTAACTATGGAACCCAGTGTTTTCCAAATGCATTTAACCAGAAAACTCTGCATTCATGCAGCATTGATTGACAACGGAAGGCACAGAGAGCTGCAGAAAACTCTTGGGACGCAGTGCCTTGGGGCATTGTTTCCCCCCACTCTCTGTCTTCGCTGAGGATGCACTTTCTAAAAGGAATAATAATAGCTTCTATTCATGTAACTCTCAGGTTTTCCTGAGTGCTTTAACAAATATCATCTCATCTTATCATATTTGAGGCTTTCAAACTATCGTTCAAATTCCTTCTTTTTCCTTCTTTGAAGCAGAACCCTAAGCAATCACAGTTATGTGGGTATATCTCAGAAAGGCAACACCCATGTCTATCTTTTTTTCAGATCAGAAGGGTGAAATATTCTACTACTTAAAAAAGAGAGAGAGAAATCCTTTTCTCCTAACAGATTTCATCAGTTTCTAGGAATTACTTAAAATGTGCTTATAATAGTAAATGTCAAAGAGTAACACTTCTCAACTCCCATAAGAGGTCCCCTCCCAGACACATATTCTGATATAAACTACTTCCTGTTAAAGAATACTTTACAAAGAACACAATTTAAAGTAAAATATTTTAAAAGAAAATGAGGGTTTGTTGTGTTTTTTTTTAATAGGGCATTTTAATGGCTAAATGACTTTTCTTACCAGAAATATTTGCCTTCAAAAACAGGGTTTTGCCTAAGTCAGAGGAACCACTCTGTAGTGCTGGGTTTTGTGCTGTAAGGGGACTCTTTGGGGAGGTGAGGGATGTTATTTTATCCTTCAAATCACCTCACAGAGGCAATTGCCCTCTCTGTCAGGGTTGTTCTGAGCATTTCTATCCCTTCTATCTCATTCTGAATTCCTGGAATGCATGGACATTGAAATTTGAATGGGTGTGAATCCTGGCTCCTCACTAACTCATTGGATACTATTCCTTAAACCACCTTTATCTCAGTTTCTTTATCACTAATTATAAAATAACACTGTTTAATAACACCATGTTGTTATGAGGATGAAACCAGAGCAGACGCAAGCCATCTAGCAGCCCACCTGACACACCCAGCAGGCACCCAGCAAATGTGAGGAGTCGGTCTACATTTGCTGTGGCAAACTGCAGGCAAGAGAGACAACCAGGAGCCAAGCGCTACCTCTGTGGCTCCAAGAGCATAATTTTTGAGATGCTTACTTAAGACGGAAAAGTGGGTGAAGGCTTGTGTCTATTCCCCACAGAAACCCAAGAGGAGACCCAAGAAGGCTCACCCCCCCACCCCCATTTCTCTACCACTGAAGCCCATTCATTCTCCAGGAACAGTTCTGGGCCACGTTCTAGGGTGCCGGGCCTGTAGAAAGGGAGGCACAGGGATGCCTCATTTCTTCTCCTGTACAGGTGTGGCTACAACACCACGCAGGCACATGGAGCAGTGAGGGAGGTTTTGTGGAATGAGATAGGGGCAGGAGGCCAGGAAGGATGTTCTCAGCCCAAATGCCAAGTTCAGTAGCGTGAATAAAAACCACCCTAAGCCCCACGATCCAGAGGTCACCATCTGGAAATGGAAAACCACCACCAATAAATTGTGGTGCGCCACCGCCATATAGCTGTATTTCAAAAGGAGCTGGACTGCAAGAGGTCAGGCTTCATTTTTCCCTGGAGCTGCCCCCATTTCTATTCCTTAAAATGATAAAACAGGCTTTTGGTCCCAATTTGTGACTGTGGTTGCACTGGAAGCGGGGAATAGGTTGCTGTGTCAAGTGTGGCATTGCCCCAACACCCCTCTTGAATAGCTTCACCTTAAGACAGGGGCTGAAGCCCATCAGTGCTATTTTGTTCCCCTTGGCTCTCCAGAGGCCGGCAGCAATGTGGGCCAGATCAGTAAGCACCTGCATCTACTATGGACCCCTCCCACCCTCCAAACTGCACCCTGCATACCCCCCCTCACCCCTGCCTAAGAGAGCAGCCCTACCCTGCCTTTCTGCGTTCCTCTAGGAACCTTCCACAGGTAGTCTCAGGTGTCACCTGCAACCAGAGCTTCTGTCTGGCCAGCAGGGTTTTACAGGGTCCCTGAGCCCAGTCCACCCAGGCCCCCAACTAGCAAGTGAACAGGCCTGGTGTTACCGACACAAGGACAATGGGTCTGCTGGGCTGAAAGCATTCCACATTCAGTAGGAAGGGCTGTGTGGTGGGGAGGAAAGGTCATTCATGCGGATGGTTTATGTTTTCCCAAGCCAGCATTCCTCACAAACAGCTGTGTTTATACAAAGCTAGAAGAGAGGGAGAGAGGGAGAGAAAGGACAGTGTCCTAGGGATGACATCATTCTGTCTTGTCTGCTTCACCTCCCCCCTCTGTCGGCGGGAGGGGTAGAGGGGTGGAGTGGAGGGAAAGTCACAGCCGACTGACTGGTGGGTGTGCCTGGTGCGAGTGTTTATAATTGCATGTGTTTATTAGATATATAATTTTCCTTCTCTCCACTCTGCACCCTCCCCGCTCACCGCAGAGCATCCTAACACATTTAAGCAGAACACTGTTTTCCCTGGAACAGCACCCTCTGAGGAAGGCTAGATTTGGGGGTTCATGTTCCTCCTTCCAATCTCTTTCACCAACCCCCCTCACTGAAGAAAAGCCTGACAGGAGGCAGAGTCATTAAAGTGAATTAAAATGTCTCCAAGGAGAGATTAGCCCCAAAGCCATTCCCATATCAGACAAAGACCTCTTTCATGCAGACTCCAGCCGCTGGGAGTCCTGTAAGCAGAGATTAGGGAACAAATTCTCAGAACCTAGAAACTCTGGTTCTTCGGGAGACAGGCCAACTGCAGCCTCCTCTGGCTAGACCTTAAGAAGTCAGCTTCTGCTTAAGTTGTACTTGGCTTCTTAAGACGCAAACTGCAAGAGAGGGGCCTCCACGGGGGCAAACATATCCCCTCCTCTGCTAAGGCAAGTCTGTCCCTAACGTAGTCCAGATGCACAAGGCCCTCACCTGTTCTTACACTTTACCCGAGGCTGTAATGTGATCATTCCCTAGCCTCCGGCCTCAGTGCCTCAGGTAGGAAGCCCTTTCGCCAGCAGTCTAAGCATAGCATAGCTCGTTCTGAGCCTCAGCACCTCATCTGTAACCATCTTATTGAACATCTACTTTGTGTCAGGCTGAGCATTACATGGTGCGGATGCAAAGAGATGCCAGAATAGGTTCCCTGCTGTGTGGGCAACTTTTGTTTGTTTCAGAAAGACAGGTATGTTCATAGCAAGTGTAATTCAATATTGTGTGGACCTAAGGAAGGATGTCTGTAAAAATGCAGGAAGGGCACCAAAGTTAGTCAATTCTACATAGTAAAGGTGACACCTGAGCCACATCTTGAAAGAGGAGAACATGTTTACTAGGTAATCTTGGGCTGGGGATGGAGGCGTGGGGAGGAGGGAGAACATTCCAGGCAGAGCGTGTAGCATGGCCAAAGGCATGGAGCATGACAGAGCATGTTGTTCTGAGTGGTCTCGAAGGGTTCTTCCCTAGAGGAGCAGAGCATCTGAGGGGCACTCTTGCAAGAGGTGAAGTGAGAGGTAAGTAGGGGTCAGATTGTAAATGGCTTTGTGCATCAAACTGAGGAGTTGGAAGAAATGTTGTCTTCAAACTTCAGAACTACTGAGGGGTTTTAAGCAGAGGACATGAAAATAAAGCCAAGGAGGATGGATAGAGGGAAAACAGAGATCACACTGATCCTTCAAAGACTCAAAAATCACTATGTTAGATTTCTTGTCTTCACCCAAAATAAATTAACTCAGCTGCTTTGTTCAAACTTACTCAACTGTTTTTTGGATTTTTTTGGGGGGAAGGAAATAAAATTAATAAAATAACATTGTACTCATAAAATATAGGTACATATAGGATCTCACCAGGATCACAATTTCAACTTGAGATGTTTAAAAGCAATTGTAATCTTTTACTCAGTCTTCCCCCAATATCTGCAGCCACCAGGCTACAGTGGTCACACTGGGTTATATTTTAGTCCCTATCTCTTTTCTATATTAGCCATATCATTTTGGTCCCCAAAGGGTGGAAAGCATGGCTTTGTCTCCTGGAATAGAACTCTTTTTTTTTATTTTAAAGTAACCCCAATGCTAAGGCTTCTCAATGGCAGTGTCCCTCACTCTGGTCTGATGGTGCCTTAGCATGGAACTAGGGTGGGAATGGCAATGCTGAATGAGGTCCTAGTCATGCCTCCAATCACTAATGTGTCATTCAGTCCTGAGCATGTCTCTTCTCTTCTCTGGCCTCATCTTCTTATATAGGAAATCAGGAGGTTGAACCAAGTGCTCTTTAAGGTTTCTGTCATATTTCGCATCCTGGCATTCTAAGATGTCACATGCTTCCTCCCAGCCTACCACTCCCTTTCGGAGAGGCTTTGGTTAATTATACCCATTATACTCTCCTCCTCAACACTGGCTTTCAGGCCCTTTGATCAGCTGGACATGCTCAACCCAACACACACAAACACACACACACCACATACACACACCACACACACTTACTCACACACATCACATATACATGCTACACGACATGCACACATACACTATCCACATACATACCACACACACACATCCCACACATGCACATTACACACACACACACCACATACACACACCACACACAATCCCCCCACATACAACACACACCCTTACTCACACATATCACATATACATGCTATACAACATGCACACATACACTATCCACACACATCCCACACACACACATCCCACACATGCACACTAAACGCACACACACACCACACATACACCACCCATATATCACATGCACACACACATGTTCACTACTTCCTGGTCTCTGTTCACTTTAGTATCCACCCCCTACACGATCTTGCCTCCTCTGTCTTTGTTTCCACCTGTATAGGAAGGTTCTGGAACAGGTTGCAGGTCTAAGAACTCAGAGAAGGGAAAGGCAACAATGTATGCTGATGAAAATTTAATGAAAAATTTCCCCAATCTACCCCTTTAAAAAATGGAAAAGCTATTTGTCTTTCCTGTTTTATTTAGCTGCTTCATCAGCCATCAGGGAAACCCTTTTCTCATTTAGTTCTTGGAGGAATCCAGACTTCCTTTTATCTTTTAATTAGTTGTACTCATTTTAACATCTGCACACATTCTGCAGCGTCCGACAGTTTTATGTTGGTGAGGCTGTACAAAACACCAAGCACGTACATTCCCAAGCCAAGAATCTTTTGGGGAACGAACATTCAGAGGGGAAGGAAGCCATTACTTCCAGGATCATGGCTCACTGACAAGCCTGGAATGTGTTCAGGGTCAGGCCATGGAACCCGTTGTCCCCTGATCTCTCCATCTGAAAGAGCTCACTTACCCAGTTTTTGTCTATCTCAGTCTCTCGTTTGCATCCTTCATAGCAACTATTTGCAAATATATACAATTACACCTTTGTCCCATTATGTATTATCTGGCTCCTCTGCTAGACTGCAAGACTCTTATGGAAAGATATTTATTGAACCATTGCATCCTCAGCTCCCAGAACAATGTGTGACATAATAAATGCTTCTTGAATGTTGATTCATGAAGCAGCTGGACCAGAAGTGCAAGATATTGAATCTTAATGACAGAATTAACCACCCTCAAGTTTCAGCCGCTCTCTCACATGCAGACTAAGAATATGAAAATGGGCTAAAAAAAACACTCAAGATATGAGAGCCATGAGGCCCTGAAACAAGTTGAAATAGAAGAAAAGGGACAGGACTCAGAGCCAGGAAGTCCGAATTAAAATACCACCTGATTCTTCATTAATGTTTGACCTTGGGTGAGTACCTTATTCTCTCTGAGTCTCTATTTCCAAAAAAAAAGAATAAAGGACTTAATCAGAAATTTTTCAAGGCTTTTTTTTTTAAGGAGAACTTCATATTTTATAGAACATTTCATTAGCGTACAATATTTCCTCAGTTCAAATGTATAATATTTACTTGACATGTATACAAACAATGAGACTAATAAAGCTTTTGATGGATACCAAAATATCAAATCCAGAGCTGTGGATAAGAGCTGACACCTTTTGTTAAACTTATGGACAGAGTCTCAAAATTCAGATTCACACAGATATATGGTTTTGAAATGGTTACTTCTCAAACAGGTCTGATTTCCAAGTATGTGTCTGAAAGAGTGAGTAAGGCAGAGACTGGTTAATTGGTAGACTACATTTCCCAGAGTCCCTCACAGTTACATGTGGTCACATGACAGATTTCTAGCCAACGTCACGAGAGTGGCAGGATGTGCACAGTCCCCAAAGAATCTCCAACACACAACCTTCCATGTTCTTTGTCCCTCTGCTGGCTTAATGCAGAGGGACACAAAAAACCTTGGAAGTCCTGGGTGAAAAATGGTGAAGCTACAGATGAAAGGAACCTGGATCCCCACATCTCTGCTTCAAGGAGCTGCCTGGCATTCAGAAACACTAATTTTAAGCTTTATTCTACTAGTACACTTGATCCATTGTGTAACTTTACAGCAAAACAACCTGGCAACACAAGTTAACTCATTGCAGTTCTCTAATGACTTAAAATGTGGTATGTAATCTGTGTTGATTTTATTAGAGTTTCTGAAATAGTTTATATGCTTTTCAGAATAAAATGTGAATAAAATAAATGCTTGTGTAATCCAGAAACTCCTTCATGAGGTCCCAGGTATTCAGGAAGCATATTTGAAAATACATGTTTCCAAAAATGTCTGGACTAGATGCTCTCAAAGATCTTTTCCAGTGTCAACATTTTATTGTTGAATATTTTTCTAATTTTCCAAATGGAAGTCATATTGGTCTTTATAAAGAGGAAGTAAACCCCTCCTGCCTCTGCAATAAAACAGCATTTACAAAACACCAAGGGAGATTCAAGGTGGTAGAGTAGATAA
Source organism: Aselliscus stoliczkanus (assembly GCA_033961575.1). NCBI lineage: Eukaryota > Metazoa > Chordata > Mammalia > Chiroptera > Hipposideridae > Aselliscus > Aselliscus stoliczkanus. The sequence continues at coordinate 159,672,269 of CM066731.1, forward strand.
ACACTATGTCTGCCATGAACAAATTAAAACACATCCTTCTGTGAACAAATAAAAAAAAACAACAAATAACTATAGAACGATCAACCCGGAGAACCATCTGACGTCTAGCCAAACAGAAGTCCTACAAGTAAAAATATAAAGAAGCCACGATGAAACTAGTAGGCGGGTCGGAGACGCGGAATGGGCCCCACACCTGTTTGTGGCAGTTGAGAATCAGGAGGGATATCTTGGCTGTTTTGGTTCCCCCAGGAGGAACATGGGACCCCAGCCCCCCATATCAGGCCCCCAGGCCACAGTACTGATGCCTCCCACAGCATCTGACTGTGAAAAACAGCAGGGATTCTGACTGTTTCACTGGGCAGGAAGGCTGCGGGAAACCCAGACGTCCTCTTAATCAGCCTGTGCACAGATTCACTGGTTCGCAGGCACTCACCTTGGGCTCCAGCAGAGGGATGGTGACTGAGGGGGCCTTGGAGACATACAGGGGTGCAGACTGAGGTGTGTGGCTTCAGGGCGAGGAGTGGAAGACAGTCAGCATTTTCCTGGTGAAGTGGTTCACCTTTGTGCAGCCAGCAGGTGAGCACTATCTTTCCTGTGTTGAGCCCTCCCCCAAGGGCCAAATCTGAATTGTATTGGTCTGATGAGCTCCGCAGTTCCACCCTCCTGACTCACTGTGACCCCACCCGACCCAACTCTCCCAAAGCCAGAGGCACTTTCTCGAAAGCAGGCAGCCCTACCTACATTGCACTCTTTTTTGGAATAGTATCTGAATCCATGGGCCCCAGACTAGTGGCAACTGGGTTCAGGTGTGCTCTGAGACTTTTGCTGAGTAGCTCTAGGCTCAGCACTGGCACCAAACAAGAATTTGCATTAACCTGGTGACCACAACTCTTTCCACTCTAGCGACTGACTCCCTGAGACCCTGCCTCACTCAACGTGCATACCACACAAGATTTTCTCAGCGGCTGAACCTTAAGGGAACCAGCAGGTAACAGCAGGCCTCAACGTGTCCTGGCATTATGCAGTGCTACCCCAGGCCTGGTACTTGTGGCAGACATCTTTGGTTTGCAGCATGGCCTCTCCCACACACTTCCTGGGTTAACACAGGCAGTCAACAACCACGGATCACTTTGTAGCTCTTAGTAGGTAGTCCCTGAGCAGTCACAGGCAGTGGTTGACCTGAGCCTGCACTGCAGACCCTCTTAAGAGGCCTCAGAACCAACATGGAGGTTGGCTTCAGACCACAGCTGAGCACCTCCCAATTAATCCCACAAGTGGCACACACAAAGGGTGCTCTAAACAGCCACCAGACCCCACTGGGCAAATCCCACTCAGAGGGATAATCCCCCACACAGCAGCCTGTAAACTCTGGACATGGCTAAACTGCACAGCCAATCAGACAGGTTCAATCCATGGACTTGCCAGTAGCAACCAAGGCTCAACTATAACAGGAGGGCACACACAACCCACACAAGGGACACTCCTGGAGCATGCAGTGCTCTAGGGAGACTGTGCCAGGACCCCACAGGGCACCTACCACATAAGGCCACCCAGCCAAGACTGGGAGACATAGCACATACCTAATACATAGAAACAAACAGAGTCAGCCAAAATGGGAAAACAAGGAAATACATCCCAAAAGAAAGAACAGGGGAAAACTCCAGAAAAGAACTAAACAAAATGAAGGCAAGCAACCTACCAGAGACACAGTTCAAAACAATGGTTATAAGGATGTTCAAGGAACTTAGTGAGAACTTCAATAAAAAGATAGCAAGCATAAAAAAGGACATAGAAACCATAAAACAGAACCATTCAGAAGGGAAGAATACAATAACTGAAATGAAGACTGCACAAGAAAGAATCACCAGCAGACTAGATGAAGAGAGGATCGAATCAGTGATTTGAAAGACAACATAGCAGAAAACACCCAATCAGAACAGCAAAAAAAAAAAAGAATTCAAAAATATGAGTATAGTTTAAGAGACTTCTGGGACAACATCAAGCATAATAATATTTATATCATAAAGGTACCAGAAGGAGGAGAGAAAAAGCAAGAGATTGAGAATGTATTTAAAGAAATAATGACTGAAAACTTTCCTAACCTGGCAAAGGAAATAGACATACAAGTCCAGGAAGTGCAGAGAGTCCCAAACAAGATGAACCTTAATAGGCCCACACCAAGACACATTATAAATAAAATGACAAAGGTTAAAGACAAAAAGAGAATCCTGAAAACATCTAAAGTAAGGCAACTCATAACTTATAAGGAAGCTTCCATAAGGTTGTCATCAGATTGTTAACAGAAACTTTGCAAGCCAGAAGGGATTGGCACAAAATATTCAACATGATGAAAAGCAAGGACCTACAACCAAGATTAATGTACCCAGAAGCTATCATTTAGAATAAAAGGACAGATAAAGAGCTTCCCAGACCAAAAAAAAAAGCCAAAGGAATTCATCATTACCAAACCAGGATTACAAGGAATGTTAGAGGAAATTATTTAAGATGGAAAAAAAGATCAAAATTATGCATAATAAAATGGCAATAGCTGCATATCTATCCATTACCTTCAATATAAATGGATTAAATGCTCCACTCGAAAGACATAGGAGGACTGAATGGATAAGAAAATAAAACCCTCAGATATGCTGCCTACAAGAGACTCACTTCAGACTAAAAGACACACACAGAATGAAAGTCAAGGGATGGAAAAAGATATTTCATGAAAATGGAAATGAAACAAACAAACAAACAACAACAAAAGCTGAGGTAGCCATATTTATACCAAACAAAATAGACTTTAAAAGAAAGGCTATAGGGCCGGCTGAGTGGCGTGTTGTTTAAGAGCTGGCTTGGGACGCTAGTAGCCCTGGTTCGGATCCCACATATGAGGGCCAGTGACACTGCCCTCTACAGCTAAGATGGTGAACAACAGCTCCACCTGGAGCTGGGCTGCAGTGAATCCCCTGGGACAGCATAGCTGCAGCCCCTGCTACAGTGGGCTGCCATAGGCTACAGTGAGTGGCCTACAGCCAGCATGAGCGGCTGGCAGCCAGTAGAACTGCCAAGAGCTGCTGTGAGCAGCCGTCCAGAGGCCGGGGACCAATCTGCCTCACCAGAGAAGAGAGCAATGATACCAACATGGACCAGCGAAGCAATGTCCTCCATAACTAGATTGAAGAACAAAAAGGACAGCAACTTGTCTGTTCCCCTTCCCCAGATCCCCAACGCTGTTCCCCTCCCCCAATTCCCCAATAAAATCTTAAAAAAAAAAAAAAAGAAGAAGAAGAGCTATAACAAGAGATAAAGAAGGATCCAGTAATCCCACTTCAGGGTATTAATCTGTAGAAACTCAAAACACTTCTTTGAGGGGACATGTGCATCCATATGTTCATTGCAGCATTGTTTACAATGGCCAAGATGTGGAGGCAGCCTGGATGTCCATTGATGGATGGATAAAGAGGAGGTGGTACATATATACAATGGAATATTTCTCGACCATGGAAGGGAATGGGTTCTCGCTATCTGCAGTGGCATGGATGGACCTGGAGGATATTGTGCTGAGTGGAGTATGTCAGACAGAGAAAGACAGATGCAATGTGATTTTCCTCATATGCAAAATCTAAAGAAGAAAATCAACAAAACAGAAACAAACTCATAAATACAGAAAACATATTAATGATTGCCAGATGGCAGTGGAGTTGGGAATGAGTAGAAAAGGGGAAGGGATGAAGAAGTACAAATTGGTTGTTACACAGCAGTCATGGGGATATAGGGTATAACATAAGGAATATTGTTAACAATATTGTTATAACTATTTATGGTATCATATTCATTCTAGATTTTGGGGGTGATAGAGGGGAGGGGGGTGGGGAGCAGGACAAAAAAAGATTAAGAAGTACAAACTGATAGTTACAAAATAGTCATGGGGATGTAAAGTAAAACACAGAATATAGTCTAATAATATGGTAATAACTATGTATAGTGCCAGGTGGGTACTAGACTAATCAGGGGGAGCATTTCCTAAATTATGTAAATGTCTAACCACTATGCTGTACCCCTGAAATTAATATAAACTAATATTGAATGTCAACTGCAATTGAAAAATAAAAAGTTGGGGAAAGGTGAAGGGGAAAAAGAGGTCCAAATTTCCAGGTGTAAAACAAGTAGGTCATGGGATGTAATGTACAGCATGGGGAATACAGTCAATAATATTGTGACAGCATGGTATGGTATCAGATAGTTGCTGGACTTATCATGGTGATCACTTTTTGGGTATATAAATGTTGAATAACTATGGTGGACCTTTGAAACTAATATAATATTGTATATTAGCTATATTTCAATAAAAATCTTTTTAAAATAAAATACACTGAAAAAAATAAATAAAAATTAATGATATAGAACATCAAAAAAAGAAAGAAAGAAGGGCCTGCCGAATGGCGCGGTGGTTAAGCGCTGGCTTGGGAAGCCAGCGGCCCCGGTTCGGTCCCACATATGAGGGCCAGTGACACTGCCCTCAAAAAAAAAAAAAAAAAAAAGAATAGGAAGGAAGGAAGGTAGGAAGGAAGACCCACCTAGGGACACACATGATATTTCTAGCTTAATTATTCATATTTAGTGGATGAGGGACTTCTTTAGACAACTTTGGGTTTAGGATCTCATTTGTTTTAGACATACTAACAGACAGCTAAAAATGGCCTGAACTGTCTGTCAAGCAATGATATCTGTTGTCTGAAAGGTCCTTCAAAGCAAAGTCAAAATTAAAGCAATTCTTTCATGTGTTCTACTTATAGTCAAATGCCTGAATAAATGGCACTTTGATGAACCTCACAATGATGAACCAGAACAAAAACAAGCAAGACCATTTTCTTCTGCTGTGGTCTTCCTTCAGGAGCCATCATGCTCATCAGCTGGGGATACCCACAATGACCTGTGCAGTGTGCAGTCCCAGGAGTAGGGGTGCCAGACCCAGGCACAGCTCAGAATCTTCCCAAGGCACAAGGAAACCCAGCACTAACACAGAGGCAGGACTCCCCAAGAACATTTTTTAGGCTCATAGGACAGCCAGTCTCGGAGGGGGATAAGAAGAGAGAGGATAGCAATGTGGGAAGCTTGACATTTCCTAGATTCTACATTTAGCTTAACTTAGTAATATTCACTCTGGGGACAGCACATGCTATCAATTTGCAGGGCTTTTAAGACCTCAAAGAGCCTCCTATCATCACTGCCTGCCAATCTTAAGAGCTTTGAAGAGAGGAACTAACCTATAGGAGAAGGTTGAGATTCAAACAGGCTTCAGATTCAGGCATCCCTGAGTTTGAATCCAGTGCTTTGCATGCAGCTGTGTGACCCTAGGCAAGTTACATAACCACCCTGAGCCAACCAGCAGCTTACAATGTGAAAATGGCAACTGGAGAGGAGCTCAGGATCCAACTCAGTCCAACCTGAGACCTCATGCCCAGCCGCAGGCCTCCCCACCCCACTTAGCCTCATTCTGTCCAGTGGTTATAAGCACCCCACTCAGTGCTGAACCTTCCAGAAGGAGAGGATGTTTTGTCCCTGCAGGCCAGAGACACACCAGCCACTGAGTCCTTGTCCAAGTTATGTGGTTGAAGGGGAGCAGTTGTTTTCTTTCTTTTTCTTTCTTTTTGTTTTTCTTTCACAAAATACTTGAGAAGCTTGGGGAAAACAGTCTTTGTGAGCCCCTGAGAAAATGTAACTGTAGATGGTCTCCCAGCTGGGCCAGGCCTGCCAAGTGTCAAGCTGGAGACCACAAAGAGTAGGAGGGTTTCCGCACAAAGGAGGCATGGGTCTTTGGGAGTAGGTGATCCAAGGTTTAAGCAAAATAAACTTGTCATAGTCTGAACGCTAAGACAGACCAAACCAACTCCCAATGCCTAAGGCCTCGCATCTCCTGGGCCAGACTGGAGATGGCTCCCAGATGGAGAATGGTGTTTGCGGAGAGAGTATAAAAGGGCTGATGTCCACTCTCCATTAAAGAAATGGCCTCTGTCAAATGCCAGAGGATGATATGGGATGATTGACAAGTCAGCTTTCTGACTATCTGGCTTGATTTGTCCATCCTCTATCATCATGCCTGGGTCCTAAGGTCTGACATTGGAAAAAGGTAACTTATTGCATTCTCCTTCCAGGGGGATTATATCCATTTCTATTTCTTAAGACAGTCCTTGTAGTAGACTCAGTTTATTTTCTCTCTAGATTTGCTTAGCCTCACCTGCCCCTGAACCTCAGTTGCTTGCTCAGTCCCGGCTGCTACCATCACCTCATCTTCTAAAACTTCCAGCCACCTCAACCCCACCCCATTTCTGCCCATAAAGCAGGAGCTGGGTTTCAGTGTGGCCTCCACTATGCCTGAAATGATGGTTATACAGCCTGAGCAACTCAAACACTCAGACCCAACCCACCTAGATTCATGGAGGATCTGCCTTTCCCTACCGGGGTAAATAATGAGAGGCAAACGATGGAAAAGATCCAGCTGATAATTCTTCCTTTCTCATCATTCTCCAGAGTAGAGACTAAAGGTCTATTCCAAGATATTCCAAGACAATCTCTTACATTCTCTCTAAATAATTTCCCAAGGACCCAAATGACTCACCCAGTAATGACTTCTTGTAAGGTTGCTCTCAACTCCGTAATGCATCCCTTTGGGTCTTCCTTCCCTCTGTCCCTGCCCCCTCTTCTTTATCCCTCACTCTTGCTTCTCTTGGATGGCACTCTCGAAAAAAATGTTAGCATCTTTGTTCTAAGACAGCCCTCATTATAGTTTCTCTCTCTCCAGCAAGAGGATTTAATTTAGACAGGCTGCGCTCACCTCCACCCACTAGCTGTTCTATTTCCCCCCTCTTCAAATTGTATGTCTCCCCAATGGAAATAGAGTATACCTCACCAGCTGTTATGCCAGTGAATTATATTCACTTTTATTTCATTTATTTTTGGTTTTATACCTTGAACTTGGAGTTTTAGGATTCCCTTAGTCAACTTAACCAAAAATAAGATATAAATCTATGTACATGCCTTTATCAAGACCTAGAAAGGAATGATTCAGAGACCCTCAGCAAGGTCTGCATCTGTGCAGCAAAGAAGACCCAGACTAATCGTTTCCACTGTCAGAGTTCACCCTGGGGTAGCATTTCCCAAAGTCAGATCCACAGTACATGGGCTATGTGAGCTATTAAAAATCAAATGGTTCTGTTCTCAAATATGCTTGGGTGCCTGAAAGTTAAACAAAATTGAATAGTTTCCCTTACCCTCCAGGATCTTTGAGATTTTACTGATATTCTATAATATTACTCTCCCAGAGGGAAATTGACAGCATTTTAGGGTTTACTGGGACATAATCCTTTTTCTCTTCCTGAACATTTCACAAAACTGGTGCTACACAAAATACCCACTTCTTGTGTATACTGACATGGCAGAAATTCTAGAAGTTCCAGCTCCTGAGAAAAGGTCTCTTTACTTTTCAGAGTTCAAGTTACAAAATCTTTGGGTTCCTGTTGAAAATACCACAGCTGTATGGAGCTGAGCTTACCCGACAACTCCTTTGAGGAAATATTAGGAGTCTACTCCCTAGAAGCCTATAGAACTAATAAAGACTGAGGTAACCATAGAGAACTTATTCTAGACAAAGGCTGCTTCCTTCTTCCTATTCTCCTCCATCCACAGAGTGATTTTCGTTCTTGATTCTCCCACTTCCTTTCCATATATTGTGACAATGATTTCCCCCACTCTCACTAATAACCACTGTCAATCTGACTCTGCGAACCCCAGCAAAAAGAAGAAACTGAGGCACAACTCACCTCCCTAGTCTGCATATTCCCACACATGTATCCACCCCTCCCCAGCTCATTCGAGGTCAGCAGCTATTGAAGGTTTGAGACATTCTGTTCGCCTCCCCACCCACCAGTGCTCCTTCAAGTCACTGTTCAGTTCCAGGATTAATAAAGTGCAACCAGAAATTTTGCTGCTGTTAGTCCTGGGGGTCCAAGCTGCCATCACTACATAAAATCTCGGGAATGAAGGCTTCAGTAAGCAAAGCCGTCTAATGACCCCTGTCCCTGTGGTAATAAGCAGCGGAAATGAGCTGCTGGGGAAAGCCAGTGCCCCACATAAATTCACGTGTTAGCAGGCTTGCATGCGGAACAGCAGTGGCGTGCAGGGAGAAAGCTGGAAGGCGGGGCTCAGACAGAGCATGGAACTGGGAATGTCGGAAAGGGAATGGTCTATAGAGACCGCCTACACCACCAGCTCCTTCATTTTGCACCAGAGGTCCAGAGAAGTAAACTGGCTCACCCCAGGCCCCAGCATGCATTAGTGGTTGAGCTAGGAGTGGGACCCTGGCTTAATCTTCCCAGAACAAAATCCAAGACCACTCTGCCAAGCTATTTGCAACAAAAGCCTCTCTTTGGGTCTCTTAGACGTTAATGTGTGCCATCTAAGTCCGGGGAGCCAGTGCTAACAGCACTGGGGTGAAAACTGGAGAATAGAGATTTTTATTATTATTATTATTATTTTTACTCTCTGTGCCTCTGTTTCCCCCTCTCTGAAAGCAGGGTGTGGGCAATTCTAAAATGGAAAAAATGATGCTAACACTCTTAGGAGAAAATTTGAAAGATAATCTGTGTTCTAGGTTCTCCCGTCACAGCCAGATAAGTAAACCTGATTTAACAGTTTAATTACAGAGAATAATCATTGGACTATAGAACAAAGAGGAGGAAAGAAGAAGCAACAGGAACCTTGAGCTAAATTCCTCCCTGTCTAACTAAGTGGAACACCCCTCCTTTCAACGGGGTTCTGTAAATTTCCTTGGAAACCAGGCCAGATCCCCTCCTGAGCACCTAAGACTGTAACCCAAAGAAAGGGAAGGGATCTATTTTGTGGCCTTTGTATTTTAATATAAATTCTCCTTTAGCCATGCAGGACATGGGGAAGATAGTCAGCACCATGAGTATAACCCAAATCCCAGCTAATGGGAAAGTTCTGTGGGGCCCCTTGGAGTCCCTCACATCCCAGCAACCTGGAAACCCTGCCCTGTCTTCTGACAGCTTTCCAAGCCCAGATACACAGACTCAGCACGCAGTGTTCTGTGAGCAAGCCGAGCGTGGAGGAAGCTCCCGAGCCAGGATAAGTGATAGCTCACAGGGAAGAAGTGTTCCAGAAAGTCGTTCCCAATGTCAATTCTTATTTCCTGTCCTCCTGCAGGACTGGCATTCAGACGTTCCCCTCATCTCCGGCTTTTGGAAAAATACAGCCGGGGAACAAAGCTTCCTGCCAATGCAGCATCCTCTCAGCACAGTCCCCAGGCTTGCGCAGACCTGAGACTCACACAGTGCCCGTTTGAGGAAGCCCAAGAGCTCGGGGCCTCACGTACTCCGCATGTTTGACCAAGGGACACTGAGGTCACCTCTAGCTAACATGCCTTCTAACTCTATGACTCGAAGACCCTATGATCAATGATTTGGTGGCAAACAAGACAGGACAGACCACCATCTCCCAGAGTATTTCATCAACCAAAACCTATGCACGCTCTCCAACATACCAGGCCCTCTGCATGTACCTTTTTAAAAGTTTTTGAACCCAACAGGTATGATTCTTCAAGGCTAATGAATGAATTTCTATAAGGAAGGGCCAGCAATCATGCTGTTCCATTTTACCCCCCATGCCCTGGGTCCAGTAAAAGTTGGAAACAGTAACTCCCCCCGCACCTCACCACTCCAATTCTCAGGCAAATGCTTGATTGTCTAAGATGTTCCAAAAAAAAAGGGGGGGGGGCGGGGGGAGGATTAAACAGGTGGGACAAATTGGGGAATGCTAGAAGATCATCCAGACAGGGCAAACTCTACTGCCTCACCTTTTTCATGTGAGCAGGGACTGGTGACCCCCAACCTTCATCCTTCCTCTTCAATGCCCCCTAAATTCCCCTTGGCCCACCTGAGCTCTCTCAGACTCCACTCTGCCAACAGATCAGTAGACCATTCTTTCTCAACTAACCCCTCACCTGCAAACCTTATTTGTTCTATGGGGACAGGAAGCTGGCCAGAGATGGAGGAAGGGTGAAGCTCTTTTCTCAACAGTGTGACTCAAGGTCCAGGTACCTAGACTGCCCTAAGCCAGGAAACTAAGGCAAGGAGGACTCCGACGTGGGGTTATGATCCAGCTCCCAGGACCAAGATGCCTCTTCTTCAGGGAAAAATACCTCTCTGCTGGTACCACAGGCACAGTGGGGATCCAGGGTGAGAACATCCAAAAGTGCACAACGGTTACTCAGCGTATTTCTTGGAAGCCTTCTACAATGTATTGTGAATTCTTCTTGGGTAATATCACCAAGGACATGGAGCTCACACTTCTGAGCCAAGTTCTCATGTACTGCATACACCTCAGGTGAAATTCATCACCCCTTGGACCCAAGAAGCTGAATAGGACCTATAATTAATATCCTCTGAAGTTCTGATTTCAGTAGAAATGCCTGGCCCCACCACCTCTCCCAGGATGAATACCCATACAGGAAAATCACAAACCAGAGTTTCTGAGGGCTGAAGGCAGCTCAGAAGCTATATAGATCCCTAGGGTCCCCAACCAGGGGCATGCCTGAAAGATTCCCCAAGAAGGTGACTTATAGTGACTTGAGTGTCTAAGAGATGGGTAATTCAGAACCATTAACCTTAGGAAAAAGTCTCCAAAATATCTGTACGAAACCCTCACAAATTTTACTCCCACCAAAACCCACTTTTAAATATCCTTCAAAGCCTTCCTTTGCTCTCTGTTGCCCAAAGAATTAATTCTAAATTCTTGGCTCATCATTGAAAACCCTTCATGATCTGTGCCCAAGCTATAGTCCTAAACTGAATATCCTCTGAGCCTCTCCATGCACTCTGTGCCCCAGCCACACCAGTCTGGTCATTAGTCCCCAAGCCCACTCTGCACTTGGGCCCATGCTGTTCTTTTGCTCACCCTCTACACTCCCCACCCCCAGTCCCCATGCCCCACCACTACCCATCTGCTCTACTCCTTTGTAAGGAACCAATTCAATTACCATGTGCTCCTTAAAGCATTCCACAATAAGTCAGAATTAACAACTCCAACCTTTTTATGTCTGTGGAAGAAAACACCAATTTAGAGCACAAGTCAGGACAAAGGCTCACTCATTAATTCATTCATAAACATCTACTGAGCGGCTGGAGTATGCCAAGCCCCCAGCACTTTGCTGAGAACTGTCACTCTGCAAAACTAAAGAAGACAGTTAGATCTTCGGGCTGCTCCCAGTCTAACAGGATAGTCACGTAAAATAACACAAACCACAGTATAACACGAAGATTGCTCTGGTGAACATGGAAATATCATGCTGGGCACAAGGGGCACCAGAACAGAGTATGCATGTGCTCAGCAAATAAATTAATAAATTAAAGCACCACTGAGGAAATATCAGCTACCACAAGAAAGGGTGTCCTGAGACTTCCGTGACTGATGCTTGGAAAGAACCAAGCTAGTTAGAGATAAACTCAACAGAAATGCTGGCTTTGTTCCTCCAGGGAGGTCTTGGGGTGCTCACAGCATCTCCGTCAACAAAGCCTTCCTGATGAAATCAGACTGGGGCTTACACAGGGTATAGAGGAAAATTGTAATGTAAATTAAAAGCCTATTTTCCCAAATTCAACTCAACTCAATTACATTCAACAAACATTACCAGAGCCCTATTCCGTGACCCTATGAAATCATGTTCCTGCATAAAACCAAGCTCAAACCTTAAAGATTAGGCCTGAATTCAGAAAGCCAGAGTTATTACCATACAGGCTAAGAATCTTGTTTCTACAGAACTCCCTCTGTAGCTCACTGCACGTGCTTTTCTGCGTTCTCAATTGCCCCACCAGACTGTCAACTCTAGGGAGGTAAGGACTACATTGCCCTGGCTCATTGGCTTTCAGATTTCCAGCCCTAGAAGTCCAAGTTTAAATGCAATCTTACTTGGAAGCACGAATGAGTAAAAGAGAGCAAAGCAAAGCTCGTCCTGAGAGGGCCGCGGAGCCTGCACTAGTATCTCACTGCTGCTGTAACAAATCACCATAAATTTAGCTTAAAACAACAAGTTATCTTACAGCTCCAGAGGTTAGGAGTCCAACACAGGTGTCCCCATGCTAAAAGCAGGGTGTCAACAGGGCTGCATTGCTTTCTGGAGGCTCTAGGGGAGAAGCCTTTTCCTTGCCTTCTCCAACTTCTAGAGGCTATCCACATGACCCCCCCCTTTCTCCATCTTCAGAGCCAGCAACATTGCATCTCTTTAACTTTTCTTCCATAGTCACATCTTCCTCTCTGACTCTCCTCTTTCGCCTCTCTCTTCCACATTTAAGGACCCTTGTGATTACATTGGGCCCACTTGAATAATCCAGATTAATCTACCTACTTTAAATTTAGCTAATTAACAACCTTAATTCTATTTGAAACCTTAATTTCCCTTTGCCGTGTAACACAAAATATTCACTGGTTCTGGAGATTAGGTGTGGACCTCTTTGTGGGATCACTATTCTGCCACAAAACCCAACCAACCCCAGCCCCAGGGCTCTGCAGAACACAGATTATGGAACCACTGGGACTAACATCATGAAGGATAATCCGCTGTGTGCAGCCTGTACAGGGATCAAACCTGGATCCTCTGCCCACCAAGCACAGCAGCACTCAGCTACCAGCTGCCTCCTGCCACCCCACTCGCCACATTCTTCGCTCTGAAGTCAGCATTCCCAGGAGTGGAGGGGAAAAGTGGGCAGGTAAACCTAGATGAGACTGGTATGGAGATTCATGATGGACTGAGAACTGTGGAGGATAAAGGTCTATGGGAGAAGGCACATTATCAGGGAGAAACTCTTCACCTCTAAGATTTCCTTCTTATTACACCAGGCTGATTGAAGGCAGGGTCTGTATTGTATTCATTTCTGGGTTTGTTTTCTTTTCTTTCTCTGGCAGTAGGGACTTGTCTTGAGGCAGGGTGGGCAGAAGCATCACAGAACTAACACCTTTGGGAGCAGCCTTCAACCAGCCACAGGCAGGCGTTAACCCTTTTGCCGTGATGGTCTGATATATCCGAATGAATATATCTGAAATTTTTTATACATAAAAATAATGTCATTTATATACAAAGCAGCTCAAATTGTTATTATTAAATGCATAAAGCAGTAAAAATATCAACTTTTTGGTTTTTTGTGGATTTCTGACACATTTTGAAAAAAACACTTGAAATCAATTAAAGCAGCAAAAGTTAATACTAGATAAATACCCTAGTTCTTTGCCCCTCGGTGGGATAATTCTAAGACATTATCTACACCATCACCTAGGTAATCCCCATGGAATTGATTGAACCCAGATACCTGCAACAGTAACTAGTTACTAACACAACCATGGTGACCAACTGGTACTGGTTTTCCTGAGACTTTCCCAGTTTAGCACTGGAAGTCCCACATACCAGGGAGTCCCTCAGTTCCCAGCAAACAGGATGGTTTGTCATCCTAAACCCAGCCTACTCATTAACAGATTTCTTCCTTCTCTTCCCCATCTCATTTTTGCTTTCGCCCCTGGTACTTCTTGGTATCCTTTTCCAAATAAACCATTCATACCCAAATCCTTATCTCAGGGTCTGCTTCTGGAAACAACCAAGCCAAGATAAAATCCCATGGTTCAGTTTGTGTCTAACTGTCAGGGCTAGTGCATTATGGCCACAAATGTCCTGCACCCCAAAACTCTGGGGGAGGTGCCGTTCACATAGACTATGATGGGAATGATCTCCCTAGTGGCATATGTGGTGTGATCAAAAAACATAGCGATGGGTCAGCCAAGTGGCGCGGTGGTTAAGCCAGCGGCCCCGGTTCGGTCCCACATATGAGGGCCAGTGATACTGCCCTCAAAAAAAAAAAAGGAAAAGAAAAAGAAAAAAAACAGTGAATGTTTAATTTTTTAAAAAAAGTTATTACAGTAAAAGACACATTGCCATTAATCCCCCTCAAAATACTCCCCTCACTTTGAACACCCTTATCCCATCATTCTTGCCACTTTCTGAAGCAGTGCTGGAAGTCCTCTTTCATGAATGTCTTTAGTTGCGCTGTTGTGGCTGCCTTGATGTCCTGCATCACTTTGACTTTGGAGAAGAGCCAGAAGTCACACAGTGCCAGATCCAGTGAAGAAGGAGGATGAGGACACACAGTAATATTCTATTTGACAGAAATTGTCATACCTGAAGCGATGTGTGACATGGCACATTGTCATGATGGAGAATGAAGTAAAGACACAAAAGAGGACTTCCAGAATTGCTTCAGAAAGTGGCAAAAACAATGGAATAAGTGTGTTCAAAGCAAGGAGGAGTATTTTGAGGGGGACTAATGGCAATGTGTCTTTTATTATAATAAACTTTTTTTATTTACACATTCACCATATTTTTCGGTTATACCTCGTACATTGGAAGCTCTAATAACAGCTGGTATCTCTGGCTGAGCCCCCTTGTCAGATCGCTGTAAGATGAAAGTCTCTTTGCCCCACTTCCTACCACATGGGAAAAAAGAGAAACACATTAGCAGAGATAATCTTCCCATAAAGACAGAGCAGGTTTAATCCTCCCCCACCCTTCTCCTCCTTGCCCCAGCCCTGTCCTGCCCTTTTCCAGATGTTCCCATTTAGTTATGGTGGGAGCTGAGCAGCGAACAAACAGCATGACTGTGCCTGAACACCCTTCACAATCGATTGAGCTGTGGCAGCTGGGCTTGTCCCCAGATGGGGAGAGCACTGTGCAGACAGCGATTATGCATGGGAAACTGAAGGGCCTTGGGGACCAGGCAGCTATGGCTGGGGCCTCTGCGATTCCTATTCAACTTCAATTAGCAGCCCTGAACATGAGGAAGGGTTCTCTGAGCTCTGACAAGCCTCCCACAGACACCAGTTTGGCCTCACCTGGGAAGACAACCTGCCCCAAGGGATGGAAGGCAGCTCTAGCAGTGGACATCTGGATGCCCCTAATGAGGCCAGCCCAGGATGGGAGTTCAGCTAATTGCTCAAGTCAGCAGTGATGTCTGGATTCCAGCTGCCACGTCTGGCAGCACCATTTGGATGTCTTGGGTTTACTGTGAGGTTGGGACTGAGAGACCCTTAGGAACGGGGAATGTCAGCTGGGGTTCATGCTGAAGCAATTAAGGAGACATTTGCGGTAGGTGAAGAATGGGGGGGTAGTAAAATAAAAATATCACAGCTTGCTAACATCTTACCAGGAAATCCATAGGCCCCAGCCAAGATGGGTCATTCCAGGAATATGGAGCACGTGGTATGTGTGTGATTGCAGAGGAGAGGCAGGGAAACTAGAAGATGTAATGGGTCCTGAATTGGGAGCCGGGGTTCTCAATTGCAGATGGACCAGATCACTGCCCTTCTTCACATTCCTCATTTCACCGTGCCTGAAAAACAGAAGGATGCAATTTGCTGGTCCTGTACCCAGACCAGATTTCCAGATTTCCCTTGAAGCTAATGAAGCTGAAACTACTGGGCCTGTTACTTGCACAGGCCAGTTTCAAGGCTCTGGAAAGAGTCCTAGAGATATTTTACATGATGGGCTTTTTTTTTTTGCCAGATTTGCAGAAGGAGGATATTTTAACCATAATCAGTTGAGACCACTACCTCTTTCCATTCTGACTTCCCTCAATCACATGTCTTCCAATGTCAGGTGGTATTAGCATTTGGAGGATTTAGCTAAAAGAGAGTTGAATTTAGGGTACATGTAGTTTTGCTTTAGTGAGTTATATTAATGTGATTTACAGTTTCTCCTATAGTTCCAGCTGTCCCATCATAGAAATGACCTTCAGAAATACTCCTACTACCCATTCTACCGGCTCACTCAGTGTCATGGCATAAAGATGCCAGGCAGGAGAGTTTATTGTGACATAAAAGTATTTTATGGCACCAGAACTGGAAGTACAGATGTAATGTAGAAGAATTAAGATTTGAAATATAAACAGCAAGGAGCTAATTTATGGGAAATTATTTCATCATCAGAAGCATAGGAATTGCAAGTGAAGAATTCAGTTCTCATCAGTCCCTAGGCAAAATGGAAGTATTCTCTTACCAGGGATGCAACTGCTAACTAAATATATAATTATAAACATGCAATACAATGAAATTAGTTTCATAGATTTCTACATGAAATCCAAAGAATTCACTCTGATATCAACAAGTGAATGGTAACAAAAAATTTTTTTGATCATCCCAAAAGCATTAATTCATTAAGAAATAACATTTTAAGTCAGAGTGATGAATAGACTCTTGGACTGTTGAATAGTTCAATTTTAAAAGTTATAAAAATACATTGGGAAAAGAAGTTTAATTGCTTGCTAATTGTATTGGCACTAAACAATAACAAAGCTCATAATATGCCACTACAACAAGACCATGAAAGACAAATTGGTTAATAATTGCAATCATCTCAAGGGGTATTTAAAATTAGTTTCTGCTCAAAGAAGCTTGAACAGCAACAACAATTTAACAGAAAAATGGCAATGGACACAAATAGACATTGTTCCAAAAAATGATAATAGAGATGGCTAATAAGCACATAAAAAGATGCTTAATATTATTAGAGAAATACAAATCAAAACCACTTTGAGATACCACCTCACAACTATTTGGCTGGCTACTATCAAAAACAATCAAAAACAGAATAACAAGTATTCGAAAGGATGTGGAGAAATTGGGAACATTGTATACTGTTGATGGTCGTGCAAAATGGTACAGCCACTATGAAAAACAGCCTGGGGTTCCTCATCTGGGTATATACACTCACAAGAAGTTAAAGCAGGGTCTCAAAGAGACATTTGTACACCCATGTTCATAACAGCCTTATGCACAATAGCCAAAAGGTGGATGCAACTCAGCTGTCCATTGATGAGTGAATGGGTAAACAAAATGTGGTATATCCATACAACAGAATATTATTCAGCCTTTAAAAATAGGGAAATTCTGACACATACTATAACATGGATGAACCTTGAGGGCATGCTAAGTGAAATAACCCAGTCACAAAAGGACAAATACTGTACGATTTCATTTATATGAGGTACCTAAGGTAGTCAAATTCATAGAGATCGAAAGTAGAACAGTGGTTACCAGGGACTGGGAGGAGTGAGAAAAGGGGAGTAGTTTAATGCATATAGGGTTTCAGTTTTGCAGTCTGGTAAGAGTTCTGGAGATTGGTTGCACAACTATGTGATGTGCTGAACACTATTGAACTGTATACTTAAAAATAGTTAAGACAGGGCCGGCCGAGTGGCGCGGTGGTCAAGCGCTGGCTTGTGAAGCCAGCAGTCCCAGTTCGGGTACTGCATGTGAGGGCCAGTGACACTGCCCTCAAAAACAGACAAACAAACAAAAATAGTTAAAATAGTTAAGATGGTAAACTTTATGTTATGCATATTTTACCATAATTAAATATTTTTAATCTCAAAAAAGAAAAACCTTGAAATTCCTTAAGTCTTATAGTTCATACATGAGAGAAAAGTGATTGAGGTGTTCCTGAATGTGGGATTTGAAAACACTAAAAATTACAAGACATCACCAATAACAAGTTATAAAACTGACAGAAACTGTACTAAGTAACCAATAATAATAAAAAAAGGAAATTGTTATCAATGTAGAAAAAAGACTGAATTATCTTTGTATTCTTCCTGTAGAAAATATTACCAAATCATTGACATATAATAAAACAGTAAAAGATTATGCAGCCAACAATGTAGAAAAAAAGCATTATAGATCTGTTAATTAATTAATAAAATATAAATCTAATTTTCTGGATTCTGTGATGCCTATGGTTTTTTGTAAGCATTTTTTGAATTTGTGATTTGTTGTGATACGTTGTGTTTGCATTTTCACTAAATATTCACTTTTGTATAGAATTTTGTATTATTTTTCTTAAAGATGGCCCCCAATAATGTATAAGCAAAATGTCCTAGGGACCTGGCTTCCTTATGCCCATCGCTCAACAAAGCAGTGCTCTTGAGGAAACTTGAAGTTTAGTCTACATCTCTACCTACTAGAAATGAGGCAAGAGGAACCACATGTATCTGTCACCCTGCCTACATGATCTTGAGTTTGTCTAGTCACAACCTGAGCCTGGTTTCTCTATCTTAAAATGGGGAGAAATTCCTTGGAATTCCTGTGAGATACACAGGAATCAGCATGAAATTGGAAGCACTCTAGAAACACAATGTCATAAAGGAAAGAAACCAACATTTCTTGAAGTATTTACCTCCTTTTTCCAAATTTTCCCAAGATGCCTTGTCTCAATGGACCTCCCATCTACTTTTAGGAGTGGGGGTTGGCGTGGAATGGTAAATGCCATGGGACAATGACTGGCTATAAGGGAAACGTGAAGGGAGCCCTGGCTAACTCAGATCCATTGAGCAAGGAGAAACCCACTTAGGAGCTGTTAGATGGGGAGGACACTTGAGAAAACTTGGTGGTCTGTTGGTCTGCAGGAGCATCAAGAAAAGAAAGCCTAACGAAGATTAATTAAGATGAAATACCTCTCCTGGATCTTTCTTCTTGGTAAGTCAAAGCAGTAGAATATGAACCCAATTAAGTGTTCCAGAGCTTGAGTGTAATATAATACAATGACCCTCAGAATTAAAGAAAAAAGTAGAGTGAAATTCAGTTGTTCAAGACTAATAGATTAGATATGGGAGATAAGTACCAAAGTTGAATCAAAAATGATTCCTAGATTTCAGGCTCAGGCAACTAGATTTTTTTAAATGCTATTAATTGAGATAAGGATGGCTGAGAGAGAAACAGGGTAGAGGGAACACCGAATTCCTTTTTTTTTTTTTTTTCACACAAGTTAAAGTTGAAAAACGTGTAAGAAATCTAGCTAGAAATGCCAGGTAGGCTGTTGGTTATATATGCCCAGAGCCCAGAGAAAAGGTCTGGTTTCAAATTGTAAATTTGGGATTCATCAGGAAAATGGTGGTATTTAAACCCATGAGAATGGATCAGATCATTTATGGAGAGAAGAAATGAAAGGTGAGAAGGGGTATGGAAGAGAAACAGGACAAGACACCCGAGCTTTTAGATGGCAAGTGAAAGAAATGAGAATAGCAGAAGTGCCCATAAAAACAGGAGAACCATGAGAGAGAATGTTCTCTTAGAATTTAGGAGACAATAATGATGGGGGAAAAAAAAAAAAAAAGGAAGTGGTCCACTATACCGAACACTGCTGAAATATAGATCTAATTTGTTGCTTTTGTGTTATCTGATGACCTATATGAATAATGTCCAACACATACTGGTCAGGGTTAAAAGGAGTCGCCCCAGTGTCAGCAGGGAAGTTGGTCAAAAAGGTTGATCTGACCCCAACTGAATAGGAGGTCACAGAGCTGCCCAGAGAGTGGACAGGCACTGGTGCATCCATACTCAGGTAGACAAGAGACCAGTAGAGTTGTAGCAAAGACAGATCTGTCCTAGGGTGGCTCTCAGTGTAAGTTTAGCAGACCAGGAAACGTCATCAGAGAATCCGACATCCATCATCACCTGGTCTCAAGCAGAGAAAGTCCATTCAGGTCATTGATTAAAGAATTGAGTGAACGTTCAGTGACCTGGGAATTTCCTTTCACATTCTATTCCTGCTTTACTATGGATCCCAAAATTAGTCATATCTGTTGGCTTTGTTCACTTCTCAATTCTCAGTGGAAAAGAGGAGAACTGCATGAAAATACCCCAAAAGCAGGATTTCCTAAATGAAGCTTCACAATGAAGTACCAGTTCACCAATGGCTCAGAGAGCTGATTAGCTGATTGCATGCATCTCATCCCAACTCCATGTTCAGTGATTTCATGTTGGTTGCGTGAAGTCAGCCATGGTAAGAGTATTTACACCATGGAAATTAGCCCACATTACTAATTAGGGCTTTGCGCCCCCTCCCCAAGAGACAGTTGTTAAGTATTTCCAGCACACCACTGAATAGTGTCCTGCAAGATGTAACATGGTGTGCCAAAGGTGGGGAAGTCAAGGTTAAATACTTGGGGGAAATACGACTTACCTCTTGGAGATTCCCAATGCACATTAGTATATTAAAGACTTAGAGAAGTCTTTCTATAAAGAAACTAACTTTTTTCTATAACAAAGAGTTTTCCAAACGTGTTGAACTACAGACTCTTTTTTTTTTTTTTTTTTTTTTTGTAAAATATCTATTACTGTCATCTGAAGTTCATGCTACTTTGGACTTTTCTTTCTAAATAAAACTAAGTTGTTAACATTGACATGGAGATAGAAAATTGGCCATAATCATTCTTCTGTGCATTTCCCTGGCTATTTCAAGAGGTGTGTAGATGATGAATGTTTGCAGCCATTCTTGTGACTGCTGAAAGACACTTATTATTTATGACCTGAGATCTGGGTGGTGATTGCTGTCATGAATAATGATAGTTTCGCCCCAGGGCTGGGGAGACAGCAACTCTGGAGTCTCTCTGCTTAGCCTGACATTCCTGTGACAAGGGAGTTGGGGCTGTAAAGCCCAGAGCACTTAGGACCAGCCTCAGGAGTGCTAGATTTCAAATTCCTTCCTCAGTCAAGAGCAGGCGCTTGGGGGCCCAGGGCAGGGTCTCACTCTCAATGTGGAAACCACCGCTGGCTAATAGATGGAAACCGGGAGCTCCTGGGGACCTGGTGGAACAGAACAACTGTGTTCATTAAGAGAGCCAGGAAGCGGCCATGGGGGTCTTGTCCATCGACAGCTTGGCAGGACACAAAGTATTTTACCAAAAGGAATCTCACAGCTGGAAGGAGCAGGTGCGGGCAGAGCAGAGCCAGTGCAAACGCTGGAGAGAGATTAAGGCAGGAAGGAAATTGGATTTTCCCAAGTTTCAAAGGGGAGGGGTGCACTAGGAGGGGAAAAGTGGTAAGAGAAAGAGACAGAGAGACTGAAATTGATTTAGGATTTGAAATAAATATCCTTCACCAGCAAAGGGGTTGTCGTTTTGCATTTTCACAATTTAACAGGCAAAAAGCCCCAGCGTTAACTGAATTCAGGCCTTCACCAGAAGGGGAGATTATCTGTTGCTGAACAGGAAAAACTAAAACTAAACAGAAAATGTTCACATCCTCCATTCCCCCAGGAGCAGGACCTGGGGCCAAGAAAAATGCTTCTTCTTGCTGACCCTCTACCCCTCTCATGTTCCTCTGTCTCTGGACAATGCGACACTCTCTCAGCCCTGGCCCTGGTGGTGGCCCCATTGTCCAGCTCTGGATAGATGATCAGCAGGTGGCAGGTTCTCCCCAGGGCAAAGAAGGCCAGTCCCCGAAACCACAGCAGTGAGGCTTTCCCTCCAGACAAGGGGAAAGCAGAAGGTGGCAACCACATTTTCAGGAAGCTGTGGAGTCCTACCCCTAATCTCCTTAGGTTCAACTGGGGGCCATGTTTCCTCCCGCCACTTCCTCTAACTCCAACTATTGGGAAGCAGTATTACTTTTCTAGACTTGATTCACAAAACAAAACAAAACAAAATCCACACAAAGAAAAAATGAAAAGATCAACTAGATATAATAGCACAATAAAGTATATTTTAAATTTTATAATTACTTACATTTTAAATTATATTTTGTTATATTTAACTTATACTTTAAATTTTATTTTTATATACATGACCAATAAAGGGTCATGAAATGTGAATAAAAGACCCGTGGCCATTCTCGAGAAGGAAGGGTGTTTTATCCAAATATTCAGATCACCCTGTGGCTGACAACACAGTCTTCCCTTGTAAACACTGAGGGACTCAGGTTGTCTTTCTTCTCCTGGACATTAGTCCCTCCAGATGTGTCATCACAGAAGATTTTGGGAGGGAGCTATAAAGTGCTTGCATTCAAAGACAATAGAAATTGCATTGGAAAAATCCTTGTTATTATCCACATTCAGTCTTTAAACACTGGTTGACATTCTACAAAGTCATTCTCGCATACATTATTATATTTAGCGTTCCAAATAATCCCATGAGTCAGGTGATATTTGGATCCTCGTTTTCCATTTGAAGAAACTGAGGTTCGGAGAGCCTGCAGCAAGCAGACTCCAGGTCACACAGCTGGTAAGCAGATCTGTGTGACTCTAAATCTCTTGCTCCTTCCCCTGCCCCTTGCCTTAATCCTCTGGAAGGCAGGGGTTGGCCCCCATGCAGATACTTGTGCAGGCAACTGCTTAATTAAAGATGCAGGAGGAGGGTCTCTTTGCCCAATGCCCCTAAATTGACTCTTGTTGCTTATTCCCCAACATAATCCTATCTGCTCTGTGCCCTTGCCTCTCTATATACAATGTACCCTCCTCAACTCCCACACCTATTCCACATACCAGATTGCTGAATTTGCTGGAGTGGCTAGACATGCACAAAAGAAAATATATAGCCCCAAAACCCAGCCCTTTCTGCTCTAAAACTCCTGCCAGAAAGCACAGTGCCCTTGGATTGGAAAGTGGACAAAAATGACAGAGAAAATTAAGAAGAGTATAGCCGGCAAATATTTGGTGCACTGATGATTCTCCAGACAAGTCCACTGAACACATCACATCAGATATATTATTCTTTCAGGCTCTAGCCAATTCTTATATCCCTCTTGTTTTTGTCCGACCTCTTTTCAGTCAGGACCACAACCTGGCTCAGTGTACCAACCAGAATAGAAGCGCATTCAAACTCACCTGTGAGACCTGTAAAAGAACCACATCTGGATTTTGTCCCTTAGATCTATCTCACTTTCCCTTCATCTAGCCACTCCTTCATCCAGGAACCTTCAATGGTTCTTTACTGACTTTAGGATTAACTCCAAATTTCTCAGCAAGGCACTTTACAACTCCATACCATTCAAACACTACTCATGTAGTACATTTATATACAGGATGGATGGATGGATGGATGGATGGATGGATGGATGGATGGATGGATGGATAAATGGACAAATGAATCTAATACTCAATTTCCTGTCAGAACATTTCCTCTGTGTCCATGAGGGAGCAGCAGTCTTCTACCCACTTCTGGGGAAAATTAAAGACTTTAATCCCCTTTTCCTGCATATCTGCTTCCATATGCACCCACCTCTACCAGTATTGACATATTGGTCTCTATAGTTTCTTGTGGTTCATAATCTTACCTACATCAGCCTAAAGGGGCCAGGGGAAGAGCCACACCCTAAAATGTGAACTATCCTGGAGACCCAGGCTATAAGACCTGCGGGATTCATGAACAATGTTGACTCAAGTAACTTCATTTTCTAGTTTGTAAAGTTGAGGCCTTCAGATGTGGAACACAGTGGAGAGCTCAAAAATCCCTCTTTGTTTGGGGATAAGAAGTTTTCTCCAATTTTTTAGACATCAGCCATCTAGAGAATACATCTGCTGAAAATATTTGGAAACCCCCCTCAAAGAAATTGCAAATCACTATAGCTTTAAATGTAGCCAACAGATCATGACCCCTGCCTAAAGCTGTGTGAGAAGCCAGGGGAGTCCAATTTGAGCAGCTCCTGAGAGGGACTCAGGGTGTCCAGGTAGGCGGTCAAGTTCACCCTTGCTACCTACTGCTTCTCCTGCAGTGGAACCATGTAAGGAGGTGACGTGAGCAATCTGAGGAGCCACAATCTTTCATCAGTCCCCTTGACATTACAACCTTTGGTATCTGTGAGCCACATTCTCTTCCATGGTCAAATTAACTGAACATCTCTCTTTTATCATTCTTAATTATTTTAGTCATCCTAATGAAGAGCCCAGAGACCTATTTATGACTTCCTGGAGAGTAGGAGTTGGATTTTTATCTCTTGTGAATTGTGAACAAAAGGTATATTTGCAATAATTTTTTATGAGCCCATACTCCTTCCCTAATGATAGTTGCTTATTGGGCCAGGGTTAAGAAGTAAGTGGTTTTCCCTTCTCTACTCCAAAGTCATAAACACCTTCTCCCATATTTTCTTCCAATACTTTCATGTGCATATTGTTAAGGTTTCTGCTTCCTTGTTTGCTCCTCAAACGTCTCACCCACCATCTATCCTGTGATGCTTCCATCTGTGAAGTAAGAGGGACCCTTATATAACCTCTCAACCATCTCAAGCTCCAAAGCAGCCTGCTCCCAGGTCTGGCCCAGTGCTGCTCTAATAGACACATAAGCATTGACATAAAATAACATGCTAAATCCTGGATCTAGTGGACACTGTCCCAGAGACTTCATATAGCCAAAGGTAGAACACAAGAATTAGGAATCATAGGCCTGTGTTCAACTAGAGCTTGCTCTCTGATTCTGTGTGGTCTCAGACAAGACCCTTTCCCTCTCTAGGCCTGTTTTTCCTTCTGTAAAAGGGGAAGAATCAACTTATTCCTAATATTAGCGACACTTATAAAGCACCTCTGAAAAACCTACTACCAGGAAATGTGAACACACCTTATGAAAAAAGTCACAGAGAATATCTAATTAAATGGAAAAATAGTGTTTATGTAAGGATGTCAGTTGTCCCAGATTAATCTGTAAATTTAATGCAATCACTGATAAGATGATTCTAAAATTGACATGGAGAAACAAGTGAATAAGAATAATCAAAAAAATATTGGGCAGCAGAGAGATCCAAGATGATGGCGTAGATAAACACTGCATTCTTCCTTCCATGAACACATTAAAATTACAACTAAATTATAGAACAATCCACCTGGAAACCCATCTAAAGTCTGGCTAAACAGAAGTTTTATAACTAAGGATATAAAGAAGAAGCCACATCGAGACTGGTAGGAGGGGTGGAGATGCGAAATGGGCTGGC
This sequence comes from Aselliscus stoliczkanus, assembly GCA_033961575.1. NCBI lineage: Eukaryota > Metazoa > Chordata > Mammalia > Chiroptera > Hipposideridae > Aselliscus > Aselliscus stoliczkanus. Next base: position 159,697,073 of record CM066731.1, read on the forward strand.
CCCAAGCCTCTGTGTGGCAGTTGAGAATCAGGAGAGATATCTTGGCTCTGAAGGTCCCCCCACCCCACCCCTGGAGGAGTGAGGGACCCCAACACCACACCAGGCTCCCGGTCCAGAGTACTGGTGATAAAAAAGGAGCCCCCACAACATCTGGTTGTGAAAAACAGTAGGGGTTCAAACCATCTGGGGTTGGACAGAAGGCTGTGGGAAACCCAGATGTCCTCTTAAACAGCCGGCACACAGACTCTCTCACTCACAGGCACTCACCCTTGGCTCCAGTGGAGTAACCATGATTCAGGGAGCATTGGAGGCATAAGAGGGACAGAGTGAGGTGCGTGGCTTAATATGAGGGCTGGAGGACAGTCAAAATTTTCCCTGTATGGGGTTCTCCTCCCATGCAGCCATCAGGTGGGCACCATGCCCACCCCCGCATGGCCAAATCTGAATCTGATTGTCCTGGTAAGCTTCATTGCTCCACCCTGCTGACTCTGCTGGGACCCCGACCTACCAAACTCCCCCCCCCCCAATGTTGGAAGCACTTTCTCTACTAGCAATCAGCCCCACCCACATTGCACTCTTTCTTCGAAAACTATCAGTGTCCCCAGGAAACAGATGGGCAGCAACTGGCCTCCTTGTGCTCTGAGACTTCTACTGAGCAAGCTCCAGGCTCAGCACTGGCACCAAACCAGAGTCTACATTAACCTGGTGACCACAGCTCTTCCCACTCTAGTGATTCCCTGAGACCCTGCCTCACTCAACTCATGTACTGCACAAAGCTTTATTAGTGGCTGAACTTTAAGGGAATTGGCAGGTGGCAGTAGACCTCAGAATGTCCTGGCTTTTTGTGGAGCCACCCCAGACCTGGTGCTGGTGGCAGCCATCCTCAGCTCACAGCATGGCCTCTCCCATGTTCTTCCATCTTTAGCACAGGCAGCAAACAACCACTTTGTAGCCTGCAGCCAGTCACAGGTAGTGGGTGACCTGGACCTGCACCACAGTCCCTCTCATGAGGCCTCAGAACCAACATACTTGGAGGTTGGCTTCAGACCACAGCAGAGAACCATCCAATTAGCCCCTCAAGAGACCACACACAAAGAGTGGTCTCAACGAGCACAAGAGCCCACTGTGGCAAATCCCACTCAGAGAGGTAACCCCCCTGAACAGCAGCTTATAAGCTGTGGGCATGGCCAAACCTCACAACCAATCATCCTGCAAGACAATCCTACTGACTGATCTGCCAATAGCAATCAAGGCTCAACTATAAGAGGAAGGCACACACAACCCCACACAAGGGACATTCCTAGAGCACCCAGAGCAAGTGACCAGGGAAACTGTGCCACTGTTCCACAGAGCACCTACTATCTAAGGCCACCTGGCCAAGACTGGGATACATAGCAGAACTACCTCATACATAGAAACAAACACAGAGAGGCAGCCAAAATGAGGAAACAAAGAAATACATCCCAAATAAAAGAACAGGAGAAAACTCCAGAAAAAAAAACTAAACAAAATGGAGGCAAGCAACCTACCAGAGACAGAATTCAAAACACTGATTATAAGGATGCTCAAGGAACTTAGTGAGAACTTCAACAAGGAGGCTGAAAAGGACATAGAAACTATAAAAAAGAACCAGTCAGAAGTGAAGAATACAATAGCTGAAATGAAGAATGCACTAGAAAGAATCACCACTAGACTAGATGAAATGGAGGATCAGATCAGCAATTTGAAAGACAAGGTAGCAGAAAACACCCAGTCAGAACAACAAAAAGAAAAAAGAATCCAAAAATATGAGTATAGTTTAAGAGACCTCCAGGACAACATCAACCATAATAACATTCACATCACAGGGGTACCAGAAGGAGAAGAGAGAAAACAAGGGATCGAGAACCTATTTGAAGAAATAATGACTGAAAGCTTTTCTAACCTAGTGAAGAAAATAGACATGCAGGAAGCACAGGAGTCCCAAACAAGATGAACCCAAACAAGCAAATACCAAAACACGTTAGAATTAAAAGGGGCAAAGGTTAAAGACAGAGAGAATCCTAAAAGCAACAAGAGAACGGCAACTAGTAACTTATAAAGGAGCTTCCATAAGACTGTCAGCTGATTTCTCAACAGAAACTTTGCAGGCTGGAAGAGATTGGCAGGAAATATTCAAAGCAATGAAAAGTGAGGACCTACAACCAAGATTACTCTACCCAGTAAAGCTATCATTTAGAATCAAAGGACAGATAAATTGCTTCCCAGACAAGAAAAAGCTAAAGGAGTAAGTTCATAACCAAACCAGTATTACAAGGAATGTTAGAGGGGCTTCTTTAAGATAAAAATAGAATAAAATAAAATAGGGCCAGCTGAGTGGCACGTTGGTTGGGAGCTGGCTTGAGACGCCAGGAGCCCCAGTTCAGATCCCACATATGAGGGACAGTGACACTGCCCTCTACAGCTAAGATGATAAACAACAGCTCCACTTGGAGCTGGGCTGCTGTGAGTCCCCGGGTTGGCATAGCTGCAGCCTCTGATGTAGTGGGCTGCCATAGGCTACCGTGAGTGGCCGGGAGCCAGATGAGCCGCTGGCAGCCAGCATGAGCTGCTAAGAGCTGCGGTGAGCAGCCATCCAGAGGCCGGCGACTGATCTGCCTCATCTAGGAAGAGCGCAATGACGATACCAATATGGGCCAGTGAAGCAATGTCCTCCATAACTAGACTGAAGAACAAAAGGACAACAACTTGTCTGTTCCCCTTCCCTGATTCCCCAATGCTGTTCCCCACCCCCAATTCCCCAATAAAATCTTTTAAAATAATAATAATAAATAAATTTAAAATATATGAATAATAAAATGGCAGTATCTATTAATCCTAATGGCATATCTATTAATAATTACTTTCAATGTAAATGGATTCAATGCTTCAATCAAAAGATACAGGAGGGATGAATGGATAAGGAAACAAAACCCCTATATATGCTGCCTATAAGAGACTCATTTCAAATTGAAAGACACACACAAATAGAAAATAAAGAGATGGGAAAAGTAATTTCCTGAAAATGGAAACAAAAAAAAAGGTGGGTAGCAATACTCATACCAGACAAAATAGACTTTAAAACAAAGCATTCTGGGTGGTAAGCACACAATGTGATATATAGATGATTATTATAGAATTGTGCTTTTGAAACCTATGTAATTTTACTGACCATTGTCACATTAATAATTTAAATTAAAAAATAAAAAGAGGGCCGGCCAAGTCGCTCAGTTGGTTAAGAGCTCGCTCAAGAGTGTGAGATGAGCTCTGAGCAACAGCAGTACGATGCCCAGCCTGATCTGAACTGCCACTAAGCTGCCAACAGGTGGCAGGATAGAGACAAAGAAGAACCCAGTAATCCCACTTCTGGGTATTTATTATCCAAAGAAACCCAGATGCTACTTCAAGGGGACATGTGCATGCATATGTTCATTGCAGCATTGTTAACAATGGCCAAGATGTGGAGGCAGCCTGGGTGTTTGTTGATGGATGAATGGATAAAGAGGAGGTGGTACATATATACAATGGAATATTGCTCAGCCATGGAAGGGAATGGGTTCTTGCCATCTGTGGTGCATGGATAGACCTGGAGGAAATTGTGCTGAGTGGAGTATGTCAGACAGAGAAAGACAGATGCAATGTGATTTCACTTATATATGGAATCTAAAGAACAAAATAAACAAACAAACAGAAACAGACTCATAGATACAGAGAACATTTTGATGGTTGCCAGATTGGGGGGCATGGGTGAAAATGAAAAAGGGGAAGGTATTAAGAAGTACAAATATGTTGTTACAAAGTAGTCACAAGGATGGAGGGTATAACATAAGGAATATAGTCTATAACATTATAATAACTATGAATGGTATCAGATGGGTACTAGATATGTTGGGGTGATAGGTGGGAGGGGGTTGGGGCAGGGTGAAAAAGGTGACGGGATTAAGATGTACAAATTGGTAGTTATAAAATAGTCATGGGGATGTAAAGTAAAGCATAGGAAATACAGTCAACAATATGGTAATAGCTATGTATAGTATCAGATGGGTACTGGCCTAGTCAGGGGAATCACTTCTTCAATTATATGTCTAACCACTAAGCTGTATACCTGAAATTAACATAAACTAATATTGAATGTCAACTGAAGAATTAAAAAGAGGGGAAAGTAAAGGGGAATAAGAGGTTCAAAGTTTCAAGTATAAAACAAATGTCATGGGGATGTAACATACAGCATAGGGAATATAGTCAATAATATTGTGACTGCATGTTATGGTATGGTTGCTGGACTTATCATGGTGATCACTTCATTAGGTATATAAATGTTGTATAACTATGGTATATTCCTAAAACTAATATAATATTGTATGTTAGCTATATTTTTAATAAAAATGTTTCTAAAAATTGTTTTCATTTGGGTAAATGAAAGCAAAAAACACAAAAAGAAATTTATCTCACCAAACAAAATCATTATAACACCTTAGAAATTTCATTACGTGTGGAACAAATGAACAAACCAATGCAATAGAATAGTAAAACTACAAATCAACTAATGTGTCTTAGGTAGAATAATGATCTCCCAAAGATGCCTTCTCAATCATGTCTTAATCCTTGGAGCTTGTGAATATGTTGTGTTAGATGATGTATTTATTTGCTAGGGCTGCCATAATAAAACACCACAGACTGCGTGGTTTAAACAAAGGAATAGTTTCTCTCATAGTTCTAAAGGCTAAAAGTTCAAGTTCAAGGTACCCGTATTGTTGGTTTTCTCTGAAGCCACTTTCCTTAGCATGCAGATGGCCACCCTATTACTGCCTCTTCACATTGACTTCCTCTAGGCACATGTGTCCCTGGTATCTCTTGTACATCCAGATTTCTTCTTTTTATAAAGACACTAGCCAGATTGGATTAGGGCCCACCCATAAAGCCTCATGTAATCTTATTTACCTGTCTAAAGGCTTTTTCTCCAGATAAGGTCATATTCCAAGGTAGTAGGGGTCAGGACTTATATAATATAAATTATAGGGAGACACAATTCAGCCCATAACACATGGCAAGAAGGAATTAAGGTTGTCGATAGAATTAATCAGCTAACCTTGAATGGGGTGAGGAAATTATCTGGGATTACCCAGGTAGGCTGAATATAATCACAAGAGTCCTAAGAAATGAAAGAGGGGATCATGAAAGTCAGCTACACAGTGACACAGCATGAGAGAGATTTTACTGGCCATTGTTGACTAAAATGGAAAGGGGCCAGGAGCCAAGGAATGTGGGCAGCTGGAAAAAGCTCATGATACCATTGCAGACTCTGATCTCTAGGAGGTTGTAAAATAAAATAAAAATGTGTTGTTTTAAGCTGCTACGTTTGTGTAATTTGTTACAATAGCAATAAGAATCTAATACATCATGTATATGAAAGAATAATGATAAAAGTGTCATTTCAAATAACTGGACAAGGATAGACTAGCTAGTCATCCAGTTAAAAAAAAAAGTAAATAAAATCAGATTTCAATGCCATGTCATTCACCAAAAAAAAGCCCCAGTGGATTAAAAACCCTGATAATACACACATGAAAGTACTGGAAGAAAATATGGGAGAACGTGTTTATGACTTTGGAGGACAGAAGGAAAAATAAATTAAAATTTAATAAAGTTTACATTAAAATACAAAACACTTGTTACAAAAGACATCAAAAACAAAGTCAAAAGATAAGCAAAAAATGGAAAAACATATTTGTGACACACATACTCTGAATTTCGTTGGTTTTTTTCTTGTCAATGAACATGAGTTACTTCACTAATTGAAAACAAAAATGGAAAAAGAGGTGCAAAGGTTCTTCTCTATATCCTCTTTTCTTCCTAGGAATGGGATTAGAATAAATGAGGAAACTCTCTGAAAACAAATTCGCCATGGGAACACAAGTCTCTGTTTTATTGAAGTAAAAAGCAAATTATGGTTTCTTAGGGCATTTCTTCCCTCCATTTTTCCTACCTCCTCTACCTGTGCAGTGAGCTAAACTCAGCCAGCGTTCATAGGAAAGGACTACTGAAGGCTAACCTATTTTAGACCTGCCTACTGTGTGACTAAAACTGGCTATTTCCTCATTATCTCTTCTTTCTGGGCACACAACTAGGCTACATCCTTCAGGCTTCATTGCAGTTAGATGTGTCCATCTGAGTTCTAGCCAATGGAATGTGGCCACAAGTGTCATTTCTGGGCCTGGTGCATGAAACCCTCACATACTCCATGATGCTGTCTTGATACAGATAAGTATGTAAACTCGAAGCCATGTTCTGAAGTTATAGAGCCATAAAATGGAAGGAACTTGGGTCCCTGAATCATTGCCTAGAAGACAGTCACCCAGTGATCAGAAACACCCATATCAGATTTATGAGAGCTAGAAAATGATTCTGTTATATCTGAGTTACAATACATTTTTGAGTTTGTTTCAGTAGCTGGTATTACATTAACTAATTCGGAAACCAAACTGACTTCTTTTGGCAAATTTCTTGGTCTGACATCTCCTCAACAGCCCAACTGACCTAACAGTTCTTTGGGTTAAATTGCCTCTGTTAGAAACTACACTGGTTGTTTTGTCTCATGACTGGGCCCTGACTGATACATCAACACTCTCCTGGAGCTGCCTGGAGTTCCTCAGTGAGCTCAATGGTACCAGTAACACAGAATGAGCACAGTAAATGACCTGTGTCTGCCTCCTCCCAGCCTTCCTGCCCTCTCTACTTCTTACCATACCCAGACAGGCGACAAACATAAAACATGTCCCACCTCCTGCTGTCATTCAATAGACCTCACCCAGAGCTGCACGATGTCATTTCTTGGACAGTGACATATCAGATACCATCTCTACCCCAAGAAAGCATGAATGAGCCACAGAAATGAATTGCCTACTGCTGGCCTCTGACATCCCTTCCAAGTGGCCAACCTCTTCACCCACTCTCTCTGATCCAGCTCCTACACCAGAACCAGAGACACACAACCTGGAAAGAGGGGCTGCTGGAAGAATGAAAGCTCCATACAGACCAGGCTTTGTTCATCTATGTATCCCCAGTCTCAAGACACACAACTCTGAGGACACAAACATGAACTTGTATCTGAAGAGCTCCTTCGAGAATGCACACTTGCATTCATTCTGCTTGCCTTACACATGGCAGTCCGTCAGTAAACCTACACAGACTGGATTAGACCGGAATTTGATTGGTTGCAAGCTGCCAGCTGAAAAGTTGCCTCTTCTGAGAAGCCCTCCCCTATACCTCCAGGGAAGGGTGTTTTTTGTTCCCTGCTCTGAGGTTTCACAGTTCTTACTTGGTGCTTCTGTTTAGTCCTCACCATGCAAAGTTCCAATTGACCTGTTTCCATGTCTGCCTTCCCAATATACTGTGAACTCCCCCAAATCAGAGTCGCTATGTCTTTTTCATTTTTGCATCTCCAGACCTGGTACATAATAGGTCTTCATAGGCCTAATAGAGCAACCCTTCCAGCAAAAGAAATTATAGTTCTAAGTCTGTTAACTTTCAGAGACAAATAAAAGAATAAGACACAAAGTATCTGAGCCCTGTAGAGGAGGAGCCTGAAAAGGCATCAAATCCATCCTCCAATGCAGAAAAACCCCTGCTAAAGAAGTCCAAATTTGCATCTTTGATTTCAGTCCTCCCTGCAATCAGAAGTGTACAGTATTAATTAAACAGTCCCTTCCACTTTGGGACAGCTTCCTCCTGGTGGGCCAGAGCCTTCCCCGATAACCTCTCTGTGGGCTCTAGTTATACCCTCTGGCGAAGACATCTCTGAAATATTCCTGCTTCATAGGAGACAATCTAGAAGATGCCATGGTCCTGTGCCCTGGGCCATCTCAGATCTGTCCCTTCTGGTAAGTATCGTGCACAGCTGGAAAGTTCATTTTCCTGCCTCCAGGTGGGGTTCTCAACTATCTATCTTATTCCTTTCTGAAGAATATCCACAGGAAAGAAATCCAGCCCATTGCTCTATGTTTTGTCCCACTGCTGAAATATCCTACTGCTCAGTTCTAACTTAAATTCCTTTTTATTACAGTCTCTGTCGCTTCCTTCAGTGAAAAAAGAGAGCTTTTGGCCCCTGTCCACTACATAAAGAGTAACCAATTTCTCTCTTTCCTCCTCCCCCCACACACGTCCCTGGCAACCTGGCCTTCTTTCATGAGCTGATTCATAGGTTCTGAGGGAACAAAGCCCTTTCTTAAGTACCCTCTAAGCCACGTGTGGTGGAGCCTGCAACATCCCAGTGACCAATGAGCCAGGAAGTCGTGGCTTTGTGCACTGTGCCAGCATGGACCCTGTGTCCCACAGCGTCACCACTTGGTCAGCCCCGTGTGGGAGCGCTACTTCCATTAGGGAATGGAAGGACGTGAGAAGCAGCAGGTCCCTCCTGGCAGACCTATTGTGGACTCCAACCCTCCCCCACTCCCCAGCCCTGAGGAGCACCGGCCCCCATGCCGTGAGCTTAATTACTTTGCAAGAGGACATTCAGTAACTAGACTTCCTCTTTGTTCTCAGAGGAAGCTGGAAGTGGGCAACAGAACAAAAGGCGGGTCTTTACAGAACACAGGCAAGAGAGAACTCATGCTGAGAATCTGGGTCTGGGCCTATATGTGGAGAGGGTTGAGGACACAAGGATTTGGGAAGCATGAGGATGGGGTTTAGAGGGAACTAAAGCCCCACCTGAGTGCTCAAGCAGCCATTTCACCAGATTCCCGTGAGACCCAGCCATGTCTGAACCAATCTATGAAACCTTACAGGAAAAAATGCCTTAAGACTTCTCTCTCATGTCCCCCTGATTCTAGATGGCCATCCTCCAAAAAAAAAAAAAAAAGAGGTCTTCTTTTCTATTTTTAGAAGATGCATTGGGTTGGAGGGACTGTGGAATTTTTGTGACTCACCTGATCTAGGGCTTTAACTCTCATTCTTAGAATATTCATCTTGATGTCTAGCCTAATTCCCTCCAGATGATCCCTTGATCCCTCATTCCTTGATTCCCCACTCCTTACCTATGTGGGAAGAGATTCCTTTGGTATACTAATGCTCTGAGAAATACCCCTTACCAGTATTAGCAAGGAAAAGGTCTGTGTGTGATCAGTGCTCCACTCTGAGAAACCTGAACTAGCAAAGCCTGCTTCTATGGAGGTCAGAAGGTCCCTCTACCTCAAGCAGCCAAGAGGGGTAGGCAGAGGGGCAAAGAGATGTCTCAAAAGGAGAGAAGATGAGAGGAGATGAGAGGAGGGGAGGGGAAGGGAGGGGAAAGAGGAGAGCAGAGGAGAGGAGAGGAGAGGAGAGGAGAGGAGACAAGTGTAAGAAGGGACTCCTCCTAGGTGCCCATCCAAAACTGACCATCTACCAGCTAAAAGACAACTCCATAGAAAAGGTTATCTTTGCCACCGCTCTCCCATCCCCTGGCTCTGTGTGACTGTGGTCACTGAATTTTTTTTCCTTGATGGACTTAGCTGCTCCCTTTTCTGCAGGACATAATACACATACATGTGTGTCACCATAGGTCAAGGTCACTTCCAAATCATCCTTTGGCCTTCTTTCCTCCAGAGTGACTCCCTCTCCTTCCACTTCCCTCCAAGAAATTTAAAAGGAAGAGGAAAGGAAACTCATGAATTAAACATTTAACTTGAACCAGGACATGAGAGAAGTATTTTCTATAAATGTTTTTATTTCACCCTCCTAGCTCCCCCCAAAATGGATGTAATTTTATCATTAAAAGGGCATAACATATGAGGAAACTGAGGCTGCAGAGAGGAAATGAGTAGCCCTAGGTCACTGAGCTGATGAATGGTAGCTGCCAGGATCTGTCAGTCTCCAAGGACAAGGTCTTCATTGTCCCTCCATCCATTCTGCACCTCTTCTAGCCCTGACCCACTCCCGTGTCTCCCATATTTCTTTAATCCTGCCACTTATCTGAGTACCTGACTTAGATCTGAGCATAAAGAGAAAAGAGCATCACATAACCAACTTGGAAGTCTCAAGAAAACCCCTACCTCTGGGAGAGGCTTCTGCATGACACTATGGAAGTGGAAGCTTCCAGGAGAAAATGAGGTATCTGGATGGAAACATTAGCCATAACACCTGAGGCTCGAGGGCCAGGAAATGGCCCCATCTCACTAACAGGAGAACTCCTCTAGAAATCACAGTGTGCTTCCATAAGTACCAAAGTGGTGTCAGGAAGATGCATTTCCCAAATGTGGTGGATTCTCAAATCTCCACTTTCCTCTTAAAAGTATGACTGTGAGTCCAAGAGAAATCTCTGAATACATGAAACACAATGGAGACAACAATCAGGCCATAGAATCTCAGAATAGCAAGGCTGGATGGCATCTCAGAGATTATCTAGCCAGAAGGCCTTATGACAGTTCTGGGAAATTAGCAACCCAGGGAGAGAAGGTCTCCCGCAATTCAGACTGTGGCAGGAGGCAAACTCAACCCCAGGATCCTTGAACTGCCTGTCATCCAGCACTCCTTCCACTCCACCTGGTGTCCTAGATCAGATGATATGTTTAGGTCCCCTTCCAGCTCTGGGGTGACTGTCACAGGAAACCATGAGAAAAGTCAAGCACTCACCCCTGTCGAGGAAAGCAGTCTCTCCCTGCCTTCCCCTTAACGCTGCCAGGCTTCCTCCCACGCCATCATCCCCACTCCCATAGGGCCCAGTCAGAGAGAATTGCCAATGTCATAAATGCACACCCTAAGCTTGTCCTCGTCCCAGTTGTTCCTGTGTCATCTGAGTCAAAGAGGACAGAAAAAAGACTGTGTGTGTGTGTGTGTGTGTGTGTGTGTGTGTGGAGGGGACAGGGCTGAAAATGTCCAAGTGGCGAGTCCAAGGATAGAGTCAGGGTTCTCAGAGTAAGATGGGTGAGGTCAAAGTCTCTACACAGAGCTCAGGAGAATTAAGAACCACAAGGGGAATCCATCAAACTGCAGGGAGTCCATTACTCGGTCTCCAGCCAGAGCTTTCTGACCCTAATTCATAAGGGACCCTTTTTCAAGTCTCAGGAACCTTTGAGAGATGCTGACTTCAGTTGTTTGCTTGTTTTTATCTCAAGAAGAAAAGGCACTAGAAGTTGAGGTAAGAAGAGACTCGGGCCGGCCGAGTGGCTCAGTTGGTTAAGAGCTTGCTCAAGAGTGTGAGCTGAGCTCTGAGCAACAGCGGTTCGATGCCAGCCCGAGCTAAGTTGCTGCTGAGCTGCCAACAGGTGGCAGGATGGCTCAGCTGAAAAAAAAAAAAAAAAAGAGACTCTTAACCCATTTGGCAAGGGCTTAGCCGACCTCATCAGACCACTCTTCATCTAAGACCCTCTAAGACCCTCCTGGAGCCTGGACCACCCCCAACTCCCCACACACACTCCAGCACCCCACCCACAGAGGCCAATCCTCCTGGTTCTGAGGGTGAGAAAGCCTCCAAGTTTGTCTGCCACCCACGGGTGTCCATGTCAGGTTATGAAATTGCTGGCCAGCCCACAGTTTCCTAAACATGCTCACAGATTTTCTTACTGCAGAGGGGGTTATCTGACACAGAGATCTTGCTGCATGACTCAGGAAAACATCCTGACAGCCACAAAAAGGTAAATCGAGACACCAAACTCCCACCAGCTGGGGCCAGCAGCAACATGGCCCTCTGCCTGGCAGCTCTCGAGCAGTCCTCACATGTAAACCCTCTCCTCCTCCTCTTGTTTTCCCTCCTCACTCTGTTTTCTTTTCTAAAGACTAAAAGATTTCATTTTCATTGTTCCATAGATGGAAAGAGAGATCTTTCCAAGCCAACACCAAGTACTGCGTGTTCCTTACGGTTTGGTCTGGAAACAACTTGAAACTCTGCCCCCTTCCCCACCCTGTACCCCCAACCCCACCGAGCTCTCCTTTCAGAGTCCCATGAAGGCTGCTTCAGAAGCAGTGAGCTTTTTTCCAATTCACCCAGCCATGTGGAAGCCATCAAAGGCTGGTAGAAATATTGCCATCCTGTTTGAGATGGAGGAGGCGAGTTTATAAAGAGGATGGGCACTGAGAGGCAGAGACAGCTCTGCTAACAGCCTCTCTAGGAGCCTTGATGTCCCCACACACAACTGAGGCAGGGTTAGCGTCCCGGTTTCCTGAGAAGGGGCTGAGGATAACTATAGACACGATGTGGATCCTCCTCTTTCCTGCGCCAACTGGCCTCCAGTAAGCTTCCGGGAGAAGGAAAGGTAGATGCTGAGAGACGGGCACAGTGGAAGAGAAGCAGGGTGTGCTGGTCATTCTCCATCTGCCCCTACCCCATCCCAGATCCATTCTCTGCTCGGTTCGGGGCCCCTGGAAATGACATCATCCTTTGCCTTCTGGTACCCAGCTGGGTTCAGCCAATGGGACACTCCAGGGGATGACTAGAGAGTGGAGGATCAGAGGTCCCTTCTTGTGCTGCATGTCTGACATGTCCCTCCACCATGCCAGCTCCTCCTAGACAGACCAGCCTGCACCAAGCCCTGGAAACACTGTGTAATCCCTTGTTTCTGCATCCCTTGGGCAGTCACCGTGCCCTGCTGCTGCTGGTCTCTGGGTTCCTCACCTTCCCTATGTGCCTCACCAACATCCTGCCCACACTTCAGTAAACAGACTCTTCATGAAGTATTGTTTGAACCATCCAAGATGAATGCAGTGTCTTGCCACACCCTCAACTCATGCATCTGGTATGTTCAATGCAAGTGCTGAGGTTAAAAGGGGGTGAGGGGTTGTCAGCTCTGAGGAGGTCATGTGCACACCCCAACCAGCAGCATCACCTGGGAACTTGTTAAAAGTGCCCATTCTTGGGCCCTACCCAAACCTAGTGAACTCGGGGAGTGGGGTCCCTCAATTTTAGTTTTAACAAGACTTCCTTCCCACGATCTAGTTGAACACCTTAGTTTGAGCAGTCACCTCTGGGTGACTCTGACCCACAGGAAAGTTGGAGAAACCCTGCTTGAGAATGTCAGGAGCCATCTCAGTCTCTCTCTGCTTTCCCTGCCTATTTCTTACCCCATCCTGAAGAGAGGCAGATAAGAGAAACGAGCATCCAGATTTTTCAAAATCATAAAAATCGGGTTCCTGTCCCTGCCCCTTTGTCATTCACAGATGACCTTGCAGGTGGCATTTACCCCTGAGTGGTTGCATAGGCTGAAGAGGTCGTTGTGAATGGATGGCCTTTTTACTGTACTGTACAAAGCAGACGGATGCTTTCTAATGCAATCAGTAGCTGGCGCTTGCCATGCCGGCTACTCTCTCAGATTCTTTGCACATGAACACGTAAGATCAGCTCAGATTCTTTGTTTTCAAGTGCATGAATCAACCGCACATTGGCCGTAGACACTGCCTAACTGCTGTCTTCCAGCTGTGCCCAGCTGTGTCACATGAATTGACATACTGTGCTTTTGCATCGTTAGGAAACTTGTCTTAGGCTCTGTCTGCTCATATGTGGCCCGTTCTCACCCTCCTTGTGACAGCTGTTTGGGAGCTGGTTCCCAATAGACATGCTTGGACTCTGGGGGAAAGACAGGCTTCATTTTAAACCTAACTACCCGTCGTACAGCTGTGTGCCCACCCCTAGCTACTTCATGTACATCTGTGTCCCTCATTTGTAAAGTGGGAGTAATAATCTCTCTCTTTCAGGGTGGGGTAAGGTTTAACCGAGATGACATATGTACAGCACCTTAGCATGAAGGGTTGGCCCATATCAGGTGTCAACAAAAACTTTCCCTTTTTTCCAGTCCTTCTCCTGGAAGACCGCAACCCTCTGTTTTCCACAACAAAGTAGTGGTACAGAGTAAACAGGGCAGAACCTGGGGTCAGATGGCCTGTGCTCGTCCCAGCACTGCGACTCACTATCTGTGTGTCTTCGAGCAATTCATTTCGCTTTTATGTGCCTCAGTTTCCTCATTTATAAAATGGGGGAGATAAGAGTACCGACCTCATTGGATGATTGTCATGTTTAACACTTCACATATATAAAACATAACATATCTACTTCACTCTGGATGCCAGCTGGCATTATTCATTATTGTTAATATTTTACTATATATTCCAAGTGAAAACCAGATGCAAAGGTTGTCAGGGAGGGATCAACACACAGGGACAAATGAGACAGAATATTTTAAATGGAGAACACATTAGCATGCCTCTTTGTGTCTCTCTTATCCCCTGTGTTTGAAACAAAAAATTAATATGTATCTTGGATAAGAGTTCAGGAAGATAGAAGCAGGAACACTAGCAAAGAAGCTGGGAAGAATCTGGAAATAAAAGGAAGAGAGCCTGGACTGGGCTGGTGGTAAGAGAAACGGCAAAGCTGGACCAGACCCAGGGACTGGATCCTGGAAAGGTCCTTGCCACACAGTCATTCTCATCAGCGTGTTCTTTCCATGGCCTGGAGAAGGGCCCCCCCTGTTTTCCATCCCTGGCTCTCTGCAGAGTCATCACCACCACCGACTTCGTTCACACCCTTCCCGGCCCTGTAAAGCCTTTCCTCCTTTCTTCCCCTTCCAAATCCTTCAGGACGCAGCTCCATTCCCACTTCCTCTGGGACACTCCCTAGTGGATCCATCCCTTTCCTACCTCCCTGTCCACAGCCCCCCATGTGGGCTGTGGTCAGCTCCATGCCACTTAGCACAAATTTGTCTTCATTCCCCGCCAGCTTGCTGTGGCTTCACACATGCGTGTTTTCTTTCCCAAACCAATCCCATAGGCTTCTTCCTGAGGGCAAGGACCACATCTACCCCTGCTTCGGGGCCCAAGGCTCTGAAAGAAATTAGAAATTAGAGCCCCCAAAGAAAGCCTACTGGGTACACATAACGTTTCTACATTTGAGCAGAAATTGGATGCTTTGCACTAGACCTTTCCATCCAGATCTCGGAGTCCCTAACCCCTAGATGCATCCTTGTACTCAGATGCCTGGGACAAGTGAAAATGGAAAAGGAAAATGCAGCACAGCGCTCTTTTTCCATTTTGGGGACTTGCTGTCCACGTATTGGCCTGGATCCTAACCTCACTCTCAGAAAGGCCCTTGACTCCCCCTCCCAAGGGCAGCTCCACTCTGCAGTTCTTCCTCCACCAGCAGATCAGCAGTGGACAGCGGTGTGAGCCAAGAGGACTTTCTCTTCAAGGCCCCTCCATTTTTCCCTCAGCCACACACCGGTAGGGTAGTGAGATGTTAGATGGCAGAGTCAGTCAGATTAAAATATGGGTCAGATCGCAAAGATGTCTATTCATAGAAATGAATATAAAAGTCTAAATTTAAAATCAAGCCCAGAAGCATAGCATGGTGAGACCGAAATTGACTATAGGCTTAATAGAAAATATTAAATGTTATTAAGCAAGTTAATGCATCAATAAATACCTAATGTTCAAAAGATTGGAAGCAATGTTTTCACTCTACTAAATGCATTAGTCATACCAGAACTAGAATATTTGGGATTTTTTAAAGAGGGCATAGACCATAGCCAGGGGAAGACAAGGCCAAAAAAGGGTCTATAAACCAAATCATAAAAAGAATGCTAGAAGGAACTAGAAGCATTTCGCCTGGAGGAGAAATGCCTCATGGGGATATAATCCCTGTTTCCAAATATTTGGAAAGCATTCACGTAAGAAAGAGACTATTTATTCTGCTACTCCAGAATAAGGGAAACAAAATTCAATATGAGAAGAAAGTTCCTTTAGTGCTCTTAAAAATATAATGGATTACTTTGTGAGGTACTCACCACTGGAAATATTAAGGAAACATGGTTCCTTTCAGAAGCATGTTACTTTCTCCAGGAATTCGGTGTCTTTTTACTGCTCTTGGACTGGTCAGGATACCCCTACAGGGGCACACAGGGACAGGAAAGCTAGCTGGCTCCAGCAGAAATGACTTATCCAACCCTCCATTCCTTGGCCCAGTGACAATCAAGTGTTGCTAGTTAAATCAGAAAGAATTAGGCTTGCTGATTGGCTAGTTGATGGTAGATACACACCCATCTGACCCCAGGAAACAAAGAACCATAGTTAAGGCCAAATGCTCAGGGTGTCCTGAAAAATATTTTGTTTCCCAGAGGAACTCCAGGCATCTAGCAAGGTGGTGTTAGAGACATGCAGGGCCTGAGATGTCCACAGCCTATAATTTCATATCAAGAGTAGATGCCTATTGCCCCTGTCATGAAAGAGATAGTAAGGCCAGAGCATAAGAAGGTCAGGCAGTGACTACATAAGCTAAAACCCCAGCTCTGTCACCTAGCATTATGTGACCTTGCGCATGAATTCACCTATCCATGCCTCCCGTTCTCATCTTTAAAATAAAGATGTTGACCCTCATATGCAGTACTTATGATGATTAAATTTTTGTGTCAACTTGGCTGGGCCATGGGATGTCCAGATATTTGATAAAATGTTATTCTTTTTTTATTTTTTTTTTAAAGATTTTATTGGGGAATTGGGGGAGGGGAACAGCGTTGGGACATCGGGGAAGGGGAACAGACAAGTTTCTGTCTTTTTCTTCAGTCTAGTTGCAGAGGACGTTGCTTCACTGTTGGTATTGTCATTGCGCTCTTCCCGGCTGAGGCAGATCGGTCGCCAGCCTCTGGATGTCGCTCACCGCGGCTATTGGCAGCTCACGCTTGCTGCCAGCCACTCAGGCTGGCTGCCGGCCACTCACTGTAGCCTATGGCAGCCCACTGCAGCAGGGGCTGCAGCCTACTCCATCACCGGGACTCACACAGCCCACCTCCAGGTGGCGCTGTTGTTAGCTGTAGAGGGCAGTGTCACTGGCCCTCATATGTGGGATCCGAACTGGGGCCGCTGGCATCCCAAAACCAGCTCTTAACCAATGCGCCAATCAGCCCGCCCAGTCAAATGTTATTCTGAGTGATTGTGTGAGGGTGATTTTGGAGATTAACAATTAAACAGTAGCTTGTGTAAAGCATATTGCCCTCCATGAGGTGGGTGGGCCTCACCCAATCAGTTGCCTGAATACAACTTAAGGCTGACCATCCCCAAGGGGGCTTTTGAACTAGGACATCAACTCTTCCTGATTCTACAGCAGCCTGCTGGCCTTGGGACTTCAACTGGTATGTTGGCTCTGCGGATTTTGGAGTTCCCAGCCCATAATCACATGAGCCAATTCCTTATAATAAGTTGATAGATGATAGAGAGATAGAGAGGTAGGGAGAGAGAGAGAGAGACTGAGACAGAGGGAGAGATCCTATTGGTTCTCTCTCTCTGGAGATCCCTGGCTAACACAGTGCTTATCTCAAGCGGTTACATTAAGATTAAATAAAATAATGTGACTAAAGCTATTTTGCTTTATATATCTGGTATACAATAACGGCGCAATATGTGCAAGTTCTTTTAATAACGCCACTCATTTTTGTTTTTTGTTTGTTTTTTTTAGCTGAGCCATCCTGCCACCTGTTGGCAGCTCAACGGCAACTCAGCTCGGGCTGGCATCGAACCACCGTTGCTCAGAGCTCAGCTCTCACTCTTGAGCGAGCTCTTAACCAACTGAGCCACTCGGCCCAACCAATAATGCCACACTTGAGGAGCAAAATCATCTAATCAATTTTATTTTGAGGGGAAGAGAAAGAGTTGTAGACAGTGTTGTAAGATTGGGGACAGATGTGATCACACCCATACATGGCGAATGACGGCAGCATGGACATCAGCAGTGTCCTCAGGAGCTCCTAAACTCTCCCATCCAAGGACTCTCCTCGATGGCAGATGTACCCGCCAGGCCTCTGAGGAGTTGTAACCATGCCCTGGCCTAGAGTAGGCCTGTGCTTTGAGACAAATAATGGTACAGCTCTGAGACAAGGAGGGGATGAGAGGTTCCCCAGCAATGCCTGGCATCCATCCACTGCATATCCCAAAAGACTACTAGCTATCCCCATCTGCCCTGACTCCAAAACCAAAGCCTTTGTCCAAACTGAATTTGTCACAACTTCACCCCCTAACTTCCTCTCCTTTTAGTCTCCCTGCTTTTCTAGGCCTGAAGCCTTTAGCTGAGTCTACCTTCCCTGTTGAAACTGTCCCCATTATTCCAGAAGGACTCACATCTACCTATCTCACCCCTGCCCTGACATGCTCTGTCCACCCCAGCCATTGTGGTCACTTGCCACTTACAAGGCACTCATATATTGTTTACACAGTCAATTCTCTTTTAATTTGCACAAACTGCCTTTTCTGAACCCATTTACGAGCCCCTTAAGGACAGAGACCTCGTGTCTTACACCCTTCCCAACACCTAGTCCCCGATCTGTTCAATTACTTTGATGATCGGTATCCTTGCAATCCTTCAGCTGCCAGCACCTCCTCAATGTTCTCTAATCCTTTTTTTTATTTTAAGGGCAGTGTCACTGGCCCTCATATGTGGGATCCGAACCCGGGCTGCTGGCGTCCCAAGCCAGCTCTTAACCACCGCGCCACTCTGCTGGCCCTTAGTGTTCTCTAATCTAAGGCACCGATGTCCAGGCCTGGATGAGTATCTGAATCACCTGGGGAACTTTTGTGAACTGAAGATCGTTGGTCCTCACCCCCACATCTACAGAATCAGAACCTCCAGGGATCTGGGGCCTTGGAATCTGAATATTTTAAAGGGGTTCAGGTTACTGTGATAAGTGGCTGTGTTTGGGGACCACTGCTGTTAGAGATACAGAAACATCTTCCTCTTGCCCTTGAACTCTCCTCCCCAAATCACTCAACTCATCCAAGACCATGTTGTTAAACCCATCTTCCAAAACCACCAGGTCAGTCTCCCTGTGGCACCCACCCTCCATTCTTCTGCCCCTTGCCTTTCCCTAGTCTGCCTGGTCCACCAAACAACCTTCTTTCATCCTTCCCTCTGTTTCCCTTCTTTGTCATGAACTTGCAACTCCCTTCCCACCCAGCATCCTAGCTCCAGCCTCCCTTTGAATGGATTCTCATGTTGACACTGTCTCTGCCGCAGCCTTTCCAACCAGCGTGCTTCACCAATAATGGCTTAGGGAGGAGCTACAGAATATTTCTTAGTTTATATGCTGATGATTAAGGATAGATCATCCCTGTGTTTTTTCCAAGACACACACACTCAGAATATGGCTGATTAGGTAGAATATGCCTAAAATCCTACCTGTGCTCTATCTCTCATCTTGTAGTAAGTTCTCAAATGGGAAAACAGAAATCCTCATTTAAAGAATTTTAGTGTCTTTGGGAGTATTAGAGGAGTTTCAAAAAGATGTAATCTTCCCAAATGAGGCCTCCCATTGAAAAAGCCAGTAGCCTTTTACCCTGGCCTGTTCATGACATGTTTTGTGTGCACTGAATTCTACAATACCAGGATCAGAAGGAACCTTCAATGCCATCTTCTCCCAAAAAGACAGATTCACAAAAAGTTCTTAGAACACAAATCGAGTGTTTGAAACTTCCCTTAAAATTTTTGTTGTCAGATCCCACACCCCTTGTCTTATCTACCAGGAGATGGGGACAGTTAATGCCCTTCTCAGATTGTCTTAACCCTTCACACATTTGTGCCAGCTGTTTGAGGAAGTTAGCCAGCCACAGGTTAATGATTCCCTATGGCAGGTTTCTTGATAACAGCACTATTGATATTTTGGACCCAATAATTATTTGTCTTAGGGGGCTGTCCTGGGCATTGTAGGATATTTAGCAGCATCTCTGAATTGTGCTCACTAGAAGCAACTAGCACCTCTCCCCTGCTACTCATGTGTGTGTGTGGAGGGGAGGGGGAGAATGTCATAAAATGGTCCCCAGTGATATCACTGCCCTTTAGTGTTCTATACATACCATCCCCATCCTCCAGGAGTTCACAATGTAGCCTAGATATTGATACTCACCAATACTCACTAAACCCGTGATAAACTCTACAACAGGGACATGAACAGGGGAGAGGGAGATCCCACTCTGCCTAGGAGAGTCAGAAAAAGCTTCACAGTGGGGGCAACTTTGGGGGCAAGCCTTACAAAAGAAGAAGGCATTTTCAAAGGAAGGGTATTTCAGGCTGACGTCACCAAAGATGTGCAAGGCATGGTGCATTCAAAGGATAGAAAACTGTTCAGAGGAGCTGAAGCTTAGAGTCCCCGGTGAGAAGTGACAAAGCCAGAAAGGCTGAACCAAATTCCTGCCAAGTCCTCTTGACCCTTATGCAATACCTCAACCTGATTTTGAAAGCGAATTCACTTTGGAGCAAACTGAGCATGAGTTCTAAGTATAGTAAGTGGAGATCAATGGTGCTGCAGCATACAGTATTGACCTCAAGTCTTACAGTTTCCATTCATCAGGCCTCTAAACCAACGCTATTGGGGCCAGTACATTGCCTATTAAGGCGATGATTTTAAACAAGATCACAGTGAACACCAGTCTCATGAAAACCAGCCCTGTTCAAATATCTTTCCATGACTGTCAGTTCTCAGAAACAGGGAGCAAAGTCTGGGACAAACCGCCATTGCTGTGGCCTGATATAGACAAAGAGACAGAAGGAGGCAGCAGTCAGTGCCAGAGCTGAAAAGATGGTGAGATCTGCAAAAGGAACCTGGAATGAGAGCCAGGACACCAGCAGCAGCCTGGCTCTGCTGCGAGCTGTCTGAGCCACTAGAATTCCCAGGCCTGTCTCATCACCTCTAGATGGAAACAATTACAATAACTCTCTAAGAAGCTTTAGTTCAGCCACAGCACCTTGCTGGTCCTCAGTACCCCCAGAGAGTCAATGTGGGGACTGAACTGGACCAGTGGTTTGAAGACTGGATCACATATCTTTTAGAAATGATGAAAGCTATACCTTGCCCCCGTAGCCCAGAAAATAAATGGACACATACACAATTTTTTAAAATTATTATTATTTCAGGGCATTCTCAGAAGCTCCAGTTAAGACTTGGACTGTCACATCCTTTCTAAGATCCCAGGTAACTTTAGAACTCTCTCACCATAATTGCCATGGCTCTGACACAAAGCAGCTTGCATGCTGGTGCGCTCAGGTGGGGAGGTTACCTTCTGCTAAAAGGATGGATGGGCTTACCATGACAGAAGGCACTAAAGGTTTTTCCACAAAAGAGAAAAGAAGCTCTTTGCCAGTCGCCATTGTTTCTGGCCTTCCTAACATCCCAGTACCCTCCTTCACAGCTGCTTCCACTAGCCTTGCTAGCTGGCCACTGTACCCCTTCCTCTTGTCACCCATTCAACCCCATGTCCCCCTGCGCATGACAGAATCACAATGAAATAACTGCATATCCGTACCCGTATATTTTCTCCATATGTTTGACTCCTCTTTTCTTTGTATCACCCCTAACTACTCACTCAGACCCTGCCCAATTCAAGCCCGCAGTCAGTGCGTGCAGGGGACACAGCAGATGACCTCTGGAAGACCCCAGCCAACTGACTGTCTGATTCGATATCACTGAGGAAACCGAAGAAAGGAAAATGTTTATTAAAATCAGTGAAATCTAACAAGGGGGTGGGGACAAGGGGGAGTGCCTAAATTCCAGAACTCTCCCCACGGAGAGAGGGTGGAAAAACCCAGGCCTTCCTGCCTAGACGTCATCAGATCCTAGCCTCCCCAGAGCCAGAAATCAGTGGAAATGTATATATATTTTAATACACCCTCATTACAAATAAAAATCGTGTTACATCAATACAGCAGTTGGTTAAAACACGTTCCAACTTTGCTAAACAGGGAATGCATCAAAACGCCTAGAATAATATCAAGCACAGCCGTCCCTCTGCCAAGCTTGGACAGAGGGGAATTCACACTGCCAGAGAAAATCTGTTCTTCATCAATGTTTCAATATTCGAGGAAGCCGGGGACATTTTTCTGCGATTGAAGCAAATTGCCAGCTGCCAATACTATGATTTAATTCCCTCTTTCCCCCCCACCCCCATTTGAAATAATTGCCACAAGCATTTGGTGAGCCATCGAGGCCCAATGTAGAACACAGATTATACCCACATGGATGGACGATGGGACATGTGGGGAAGATAAGGAAGAGAAAGAGAGGAGACGCGGGAAAGAGGAAGAGAGAGAGTTAAAGAGGTGGGAGAAGAAAGGAATGTGTCGAGGGGGATGAAGAAATATGGAGAAGCAGAATGAGGAGGAGAAGAAAGGATGAGAAAAACAGAAACACGAGAACGGGAAGAACAGAGGGTACAATGAGGGAAGGTGAGTAGAGGAAAGCTCACATACAGAGATGGGAGAATATAAGTCAGAGGTGGAAGAGATCTTGAAGACCTTACAGGCCAGTTTCCTCTCAGGTGCCAAATAGCAGGCAAAGGGGTGAAGGTATTTGCCCAAGGTCACTGATCTCAGCGCAGAGAGCCAGGCCCTCCTGACTCCAGTCTAATGCTCTCCACTCTTCAGCAGAGAAAGACGAATTAGGAAGACAAAGATGGGAATTTGCATGTATACACACCTGTGTACAGCATTTGGCTTCTTCAAACACCTGAATTGTCAAATATCTGACATTCTAAAATCTCACATGATGTAATATTCATAGGGTCCTGATTCTTAGACCCTAGGAGCTTCTCAGAAAATGTATTTCAGAACCAGAAGACACTGTTTGCTCCTTCATCCGATCATAAATGGTGGAGAGACTGAAGGGGTAGGTATCAGGTTGTCACTAATGCCTGGCCTCTGAGTGAATCTCCAAGCCCGACAAGATCTCTGGTTTCCCAGGATGATAGGTACACTGACAAGATCCACTCCTTGTGTGCCTGGAAACCCCAAACCCCACAACCCCAGTTCTAGCTTTGCAAGGCTCAGTCACCCCTGAGAGATCAGGACCTTTCTAGCTTAGGCATTAGTTACTGGTTTTGTCTGTCATTGACTTAGTAATATTGTGCCCATGTTGACTGAGTTTCATAATGGTACCCTGGTTGTGTAAGAAATTCATATTAAGGGAAGCTGAGTGAAAATATACAAGATCTATCTATTCTATCTTTGGTAAAATTCTTTCAAAAGAAAAAAAAACAGACCTTTATAATGATCTCAAATGTTTGAATTTAGAAGTGCCCATCAGTCCCTCGGTCCCAGCCTCTGGACTCTGGCCAGTGGGTCACCTTTCTTCTCTTTCCTCCCCCAGCCCCTTCCCATAAAACAAGGAGACCTACACATACACATGTGGATACCCTAGGCTGCTGTCCAAGCTCAGGCCACACTCCCCCAACCCTGCCAACAGCCTCCCCTTGGCCACCGTGGAGTTTAGGGATATGTCCACCCCACCAAAGACAGACCCAGGGAAGGCTCAGGGCCATTTGGGACAGGGAATTTCAGGGCCTCAATTTCCAGGAATATGGTATGAAAGCAATTGTGAACTACAGGATACAGGGAGGCCCATCCTTAGCATCACCTACTGAGAAGGGGCACAGGAGGAGAACCCTGAGGTTAAGGATGGCTTATCAGCGTTCTCTGCCACCACAAAGACTGAATCTCTGCACTCAGTGTGAAAAGGTAGGTCCTGTACTCCAGACCCTGCTCAGATGCCTCCCACCCTTCCCTTCAGGAAGTATCATGAGGTTCACTCCCTCCCCAAACACAGGGAGCCATGCTCTCCTTGACTCCACATCAATTTCAGTTCTCCAAACTCCCATTGATGCCCTGATGAGAGCAATCTGTGTTCAAGTCTGTCTGTCCCATCCACTAGATTGAAAGATTCTCAAAGGCAGGGACCTTGTCTCATTCATCCCTGTACCTCCAGCTCCAAGTCTGGCACACAGAGAGGTGTTATTAACGAGTAGTGAAATTGCTATATCCTCCAGAGAGCCAGGGGGCATAGCAGAGAGGTCAGGAGATCATGTTGAACTCAGGCAATCCTGAGTTCAAATTCTGACTCACACACGTAATTGCTATGTGGCTGTGAAAAGTTACTTAATCTCTCTGAGGCTTAGCTTCCTCCTCAGAGTCGGCGTCAGAATGAAATGAGACAGCGTAGTGGAAGCACTTGGAAAAGCACCTGGCATTCAGTAAGCACTGACTAAATGTGGTGGAACATCCAGAGCAGGCTATCGGCATCATGTCCACAGAGGACCAGTTTGCTCAGACCTCAATAGTGATTTTTATTTAGGCACAGGGAGAGCCTGAGCAGAAGGTAGATGGAGTAAATCCTCACAGGTGACCAGAAAAAACAGAAAATCAGCGCCTCCCCATTTCCTGGAAGAAATCACCCAGACTATGCCCCAGCCCCAGCAGCCAGACCAGTGGCCTCTTCTTTCAAAGCCAGGCCAGTGTGATGTCAAAGGCCTCCAAGCCTGCTGCTGACTGATGGAGCCCCCAACGTTTTCCAGAAGGCTGACACTCCGTAATCTCTGGCTGAGGCCTTCATATCTCAGGGTGGCTGGTGACAATTCTGAGACACATGGGGGAACTGACAAAAAAAAAAAAAAAAAGACAGTTTTCAAGAGATCAACACATCAACACTTGTTAGTCAAAGCTAGCTAACTCCAGCAGCCTATGAATGCCAGAAAAGAAAAAGGCATGAAAGATGGATCCCTGGATGGCAGTAACCAAGACTGAAATCTCAGAGCAGATGGCCCCTGTGTGGTCCATCGCAAGATTGGGGGGGGGGGGGTTATGGTGGCAGTTCACCTGGGGGTCCAGGAACAAGGTCAAAGGAGAAAGTCTGGCAGCACAAAGCTGGACCGCATTGCTCCCCATTGCAATTAAAACAACAAAATGCAGACAGAATAAGCAAGTAAAGGGGGAAGTCATATCAAATT
The DNA here is from genome assembly GCA_033961575.1 of Aselliscus stoliczkanus. Classification (NCBI taxonomy): domain Eukaryota; kingdom Metazoa; phylum Chordata; class Mammalia; order Chiroptera; family Hipposideridae; genus Aselliscus; species Aselliscus stoliczkanus. The sequence continues at coordinate 159,721,799 of CM066731.1, forward strand.
TAAAGCCCAAAGCCAAAAAAAAAAAAAAAAAAAAAAAAGCAGAGAGAGAGAATAAAATCTAAGCAAATTAAATTAACATATAAGAATTTAACTGATTAAAGTGCATTTCTGAAATGCGAAGTCAGAAGGGTACAGATGTAACTAAGCACAGATATTCGGGATCTAGCTCTGAGGAGGTAAAACAGTGGTGTTCTGGAAAAGTTGGTCCCTCTTGTCATCCCCCGCCCCAAAAAATAACACCCTGATTGGCAGCATTTGCTGGTTTCCATGGTGTGAACATTCCCACCATAACCGATTTCAAGCTATCAACATGACTATCACTGTACGTGGAGTTGGGGAGAAATTGACACATTCGGCTCTCGCAAACCCAGCACAAACCGCCCCCAAGGACACCTGTGGAAATAAGACCACATTTTGGAAACTAAAAGAGAAGCAGAAGCACAGCAGGCATGCAGCCCCAAGGGGTCCACAAAAGTCAAACGAGGAGTAAAGAAATCAAACACCTTTCAAACCCTGTACCAACATTAAGAGCTAGTCTAGGGTCAGGTCCAGGCTCTGCTGTCCACTCGCTACATGACCTGGGAAAAGCCCTTCATCTCTTCCAGGCTCAGTTTCCTGGCCTGCCAAATGAGACACAAATGAGGCAATTTGGGGATGTTGTCAGGATGAGGACAGATAATGATGTAAAGAGCTGCCCAGTGCCAGGTACTTAGAGGATGGTGGACGATGTTCTGGCCCTCCGCCAGGCCACATTCTGGCTCCATCCGCACTATGCAAATGTGATGATCTACTGTTACCATAGGTTTTCTGGAAGAAATTCTGATTTAAAATATTCTATCCTTTTGTGTCCAAGGGTACTAGTCATTTCCTGATCTTGATTTAGGAGGTCAGAAAACATGTTCAGCAAAATGTAATACTAATCACATTGTAGATTGACAATTTTATACAAATCTGTCTCTTCCTATAGGCCACGAGCCCCTTGAAGGCAAGGATATGGTTATTCTTCTCTTTATCCTTAGTTCTTAGCCTAGCACCCAACACACAGTAGGTTCTCAGTAGATAGTAATTAAAGAATGAATGAATGAGCGATCGACTCATTTGGTCACTGTCACATGATGCTAGTGGAAAGAGATGACACTTTGGGGTCAGGCAAACTTGGATTTGAGCCTTGATTCTTTCTGATATTGACCAAGAAACTGAGCAAAATTAGGATATCTGTAAAATGAGATAATAACTGTTGACTCATAGGATTATTGTGAAAATAATGATGATATATGTAAAGCACTCTGCCAGTTTTTAAAATTGCAGTATAATTTATATAAAGTGCACAAATCTTAAGTATACAACTGAACAATTTTGCATATACTCATGTAACCACCACCCAAATCAAAATATAGAATATTTTCATCAGCCGCAGAAAGTTCCCAGGGCAATTTTAAAACAGAGTTGAAAATTCTGTGACATGCCCACCATTGAGAGGTGAAGTCTGTGTGCTCTCTCTCTGAATCTGAGCAGGCTTGTGACTGCCTTGACCAACTGACTACAGCAGAAGTGACACTGTATGACTGCCAAGGCTAGACCAGCGAAAGCCATGCAGCTTCTGCCTTACTCGGTGCCCTCGCACCAGATAAGAGTTTGACCACCTGAGGTCATCATGGCAGAGAGGCCACAGGTAGGCACTCCAGTCAACAGTTCAGTTGAGCCCAGCCTTCCAACCAGCCCCTCCCAGATATCAGATATGTGAGGAGCCATCTTGGGCCCTCAAGGCCAGCCTAGCCAAAGTGCCCTGTGGAAAAGAAGAATCACTCAGTCAAGCCCCACCTGAATTCCTGACCCACAAAACTGCAGCATAGAATGAGCTGGTTGTGGTTTTAAGCCACTAAGAATGGGGGCAGTTTGTCACATGACAATAGATTACTGGAATAGTTAGATGTGCCCCTGCCCAGTCAATAATACCTTCCCTCCCCTGCTGAGATAATCACATTTCTGATGTTTATCATCATGTATTCATTTTGGCTACTTTCAAACTGCATGGAAGTGGAATCATCCAATATAAAGTCTTCGCATCTGGCTTCTCTCACTCAATATACTGCTTCTGAAAATCATCTATGCTGCTGTTTGTATCAGTGACTTTATTGCTAAATAGTATTCCATGTTATTGATATACTATAGTTTGTAAATACCTGATCTCCTGTTGAGAGACATTTGGGTTATTTCCACTTTGAGGTTTTTACTAATGAACCTGCTATTGAACATTCCTGAGCAAGTTTTTCTTAGACATATACTTTCATTTCTCTTGGATAGATGCTTAGGAGTGGAATTGTTGGGTCACAGAGTAGGTGTACGTTGATATTAGGAAATGCCAAACCAGCTTCCAAACTGGTGAAGCATTGCAGCTATGAGAGTTCCAGATGTCTGACACTTCCACAAACACTTCAGATTGTCAGTCATTTTCATTTTAGCCATTCTATGTATGGACGATAATACCTCCATTCATTCATTTTGGATTTCGTGATGACTAATCATATCAAGCACCTTATTGGTCATTTGGATGTTTTTGTTTGTGACGTTCCTGTTCAATCTTGTGCACATTTTTTAAATTGTGTTGTTTCTCTTGTTATAACTGAGTGTAAGAGTCCTTTGTATATTCTGGATACTAGTCTTTTAGCAAATCTTTTTTTCCCCATAATAAAACTTGCCTTTCACTTTCTTAATGGTTGGTATCTTGGGATGAACAGGAATTTATCAGTCTTGTTGTTTGTTGAGATCCACTTTATTAATATTATTATTTTTTTGTAGTTAGTAACTTTGTAGTCTGCCTAAGAAATCTTTGCCTATTGCAAGGGTATTAACATTTTCCCCTCTGTTGTCTACTAGAAGTTTTATTGTTTTAACTTTCACATTTAAGTCTATGACCCATTTCAGATTAACTTGTGTGCATGATATGAGGTAGAAACCAAGAGTTTCTTATTTTTTATCCCCCATCTAGTTATCCAGCTGCTCTAGTACCACTCACTGAAAAGAACTTCCTTTCCCCATTAAACTGTGTTGGTGTCTTTGTTGAAAAACAAGCAACCATATACCGAAGGTGCCAAAACAAATGTATACGAGTGGAAACTTTAGTCAACGTTGCTCAAGCAGTAGTTCGCTATAATCAGAAGTGTCTGGACGCTGATGGTAACCACTTTGAGCACCTCTTGTAATTGCAGAAGTCAAAAGTGACTTGTATTCATCTTTTATTATTGGTATATAGTGAATATTACAATTTTAATACAGTTTTCCTTTCTTCAAATGTGTATACATTTGTTTGTCACCCCTTGTATACATGGATCTACAACCAACACCTTTCCAAAGCTGGTCTATCAGTCCAGGTACCTGACATTTGATCATTAGAGATCATTATCTTTGTAATTTGTATGATTTGAGTCTTTAAAATCCCAAGTATTTATCCATGATATAATAAATTAAGCCTTGTTCACAATTTATACCTTGGGGTCCTGGAGTTCATTAAATCCCAGATGGCAAAAATGCCCTGGGCTATAAGTCAGGTTACACATAATTCCAATTCAACAAACATCCGTGGAGGACCTTTTCTTTACCAGGCAGGATGTTTGGGGTGTGTTGGGGGAGGGAAGAAAATAAGACACATTCCCTATTCTTAAGGGCTTCACAGCTGAGCTGCAGATTGAATGACCCGAGACCACCTTCACTGACCTCACGCCCCACAAAGAACCCTGGAACCCAGAGTGGAGAATTCAGAGAATTTTTTTACTCCTCTGGTAGTTACAAGAATTTCAAGGTACTCTAGTCAGTTCTCTAGCAGGTTTTATGAGCCTTAAGTTTCTTTGTGGCTAAAGAGAGATTAAGAATGTCTTCACTCTGAGATAATTCATATAATGTGCTTAGCTCAGAACTTAATATCTAATGAGTGCTTAATAGGTTCACTGTTATTATTATTCTGATCCCTCCAGGGCTGTGATGAGGATGAAATCAGAGGGTCACAGAATCGCAGGGTTGGAAGAAACCATCCAACTGGAGGTCATTGGCTAATTATCAGAGTTTCTAGGAGATCAATCCCCAGTCTTCAACCCAGAATTTCCTTCTGTCATCCCCAGGTGTGGCCTGAGAACCCGTATTTGGAACAAAAATCTCCAGATAGCCCATGATCTACCAAGTTTAGAGACCACCAACTTCTAGCACAACTGAAGAGCAGTGTGGATAGGAAGATGCCTAAATTGTCTTTAAAATGCTGTTATTATACAACTATAATTGGTTAATCAGGTAAAATGGTTATATTTGTAAAATACCTTCCAAGAGAAACAACTAGCACCAGGCAAACCAGGGGAAGGAAAGGGCATGAGATAGGAGGGGGCTGGAAAGGAAGGCAGTTGGGTGCCAGATACACATTTCAACAATTTCACAATTTTACCTGAGGCCAGGCACTGCTTAAGACCCAAAACCAATTTACATCAATTTGGCAATGGATTAAACCAACAGGGCTGTTAGCCAATTCAAACTCTAACATGAAAAAAACAATCAGAGCCAAAAATGAATTGAGTGCAAGATAAGGCAAGCTGATACGGCAAACTCCTAGAAAAATGATTTTAAGGAAGAGTAGCGAATTTCAAAATCTGACTGAGAGAGGCATGGTGACCCAGCAGGACTGCTGAGAGTCAGGGAACCTCCATAGCTGTGAAAATCCCACAGATGACAGGCCAAAGAAAACTGATTTCAAGATTGCCTGTGGAACAAAGTAGGGAGGGGTTTGAGATGATTTTGTCTGCAGTGAAAATTTCCATGGGTCACACAGCTTTCCTTTTTCTTTTCTAGAAGGGTGAGCAGATGGCTAGAGAATGAGTAAAGGGTCTGAGAAAAGCAAAGTAAGGTGAAAGTTCTCTAGTCAGGGTTGAGAGTAGGAGCCAGAATGACCCCACATCCAAAATCTCCAGAGAGGACATTACACACATTCACACACACACACACACACTCACACAGCCTTATGGTACAGAAGGAGCATCCCTGAGCAGGGAGGCAGGAGGTCTTGCTCCCGCCACTAAAAACCAGAGTGACTTTGGGTAAGCCAAATCCATATTTTAGGCCTTGGCTTATATATCGTCACTGGTCAGTAGTCATTAGATCTTATAGCATGATCCTTGAATGCTAATGGCATCTTCCCTTGAATACTGGCTGGCATTTTCTGGTTCACTAAGTCTTACTCAGAGATTAGGGAGCTCACTGGGGCCACTGAAAATGCTTTGTTCACATAGCTTCACCCATGTTTGCTCATATCCAGTTGTGCCTCTCAAAATGGGTGGCTGAACCCACAGACAGTTCGTTGACATAGAGTGGAGGTGGGGGGAGCTGTTCTCCTGTCCAGCTGCAACCCCCCTCTATGTCTGAGTAGCAGAGGGCCTTGAAAACACCAACGGTGTATCTGTTAACACTTCCCCCCACACTTGGCCCAAACCTCAGCTTCACCCCCAGTCCCCAACTCCTCATCTGAGCTGAGGAAATAAAGACTCGTCCACCAAGAGCACCTCTGCTCTGGAAAGAAAGGAGGTGGAGAAAAGCCAAAGACAGCACTGCCCTGCATGTCCAGAAAACCAGTAACATAAACTGTATTTTATCTTATAGTCTGAAAATGCTCAGGCAGATTCTGGAATGTCAAATACACAGTTAAAAGAAACTAGTATATTTGGGGGAATAAGGCCAATCCCATTCTTTGGGGAATTCTAAGGAGAGTTATTTTTGAGAGACAAAGCACAAAGCATGGAGCTAATTCTCTCTCTCTCTCTCTCTCTCTCTCTCTCTCTCTCTCTCTCTCTCTCACACACACACACACACACACACACACACACACAGTTGATACCATGCCCCACCACAGCTACAAAGTCCAAGGAAATTCCCCCAGTAGAGTCTGGGGAAGAAGTCGATCTTGTTCCTGTGAGTGGTTCCCTTTCCTCACTTTAATGACTTTATGGTAGGTTGATACATATCTTAAAGAGTCATTACGACTAAACTTCACAAGCGAGTTCCTAACCCATCACCTTTATGAAAAGTGGCAAAACTGGCTTGCTCAGCTGGAATTCCTGGAAATGGTGAGGCCTCCTCAATTTCCTTCCCATAGAAAGCATGCCACCATCTTGCAAGGCTGGAGTGGAAGCTCAAATGAAACAAAACAATAGCAACCATGATCATGATGACGTGGATGATCAACTTTCAAAAGAAACACTCTCTCAGCATCTTTTCATCCTTGAAAACGTTCCTGTTCTTTTCTGGATCAAGCCCACAGCGATATGTTTGTTGAGACACAGGACAGGGCAGTTCCATACTTTGAGCCTTGGTGTCCTCTATGGGCAGATCACCAATTTGACTCACCTAAGGAGACCTGACATCTTACCTATACCCACTTACAGTGCCTGGCACAATGTCAGTGGCAAATGTTGGTGAAATGGATTTTTTTCAAGTTCAAGATGATGACCAATGTTTGTGCTAACCAATGCAACAAAATTTCAGAAGACATTAAGGCATAGTCTAATTTAACCTGTCTAAAACAGCCACAAAGACAACAAAAAACCAAGAATAAATTTCTAGGAGAGTCACCTAGTGCCCCTAATCCCTTTCTCCAGGATAGAGTTAGAGTATTTTGGCTTGTTTCTATTTTGAATCTTCTGGCTCTCAATCATATAAGCCCACTTCCTCCTTTTGATGGAGGGAGGGGGTTCTCTAGTAACAGAGAACAGCCCACTAAAATCCTTGACATAGAAACTATTCATAGCCTGTAAATTCGTACAGAATTTCACAGACTAGATTGCCTATAACGGGCATAACATCTATAAGCTCAATTTTCTAAAATTACCTCTTTTCCCTTATATTGAGAGATAAGACATACACACCCCCAATCCATTTTTATACCCACAGCCATGTCCAATGTGTTCCTGGCATCTCTAACCCTCAAATCCATTGTTGTTGGTAATGAATCCAGAGGTTCCTCTACCTCTGCCATGAGAAGGGTCTACCCAAATCAGCTGCACAAAATAAGTACTCTTATCAGGAAGGACAGGACTCACCGTACACCAAGTGTGAGCATTGTGTATTGAAAGCGTTTGTCGTTTTTTCAGACAAGAATTCAACAAGCTAATTTTATCCCACAGCCAATCTTCATGCAATAACAGCCACGTGGCTATGGGAATCTACGAGCTTGGTACAAGATGCCGCACCTACCCTATAGGTGAAGATAGTGTATGTTTGTTTGTGTGTGTGTGTGGGGGGGGGTGGATTTATGTGTGGGAGGGCAGATTTTGTCATCCTAGACTTTCCGGAAATGCCAAGAACTGTTTTGTCCTCATCTTAAGTAAACTGGATTATAAGTTGGATATAATGTCAGTTCCTTGATAAAGGAGGTGTACAAGGTACATTCCATCCCCAGATCAAATTAAAAAATTTACTCCAAAGCGATGTGCTTTCATGCACAACAAGACTCATCTGAGCCTCCCTGTCATAAGCAAGGACTTTTCTCAGCAGGAAAAGCCACCTTTTCTAACTCCCAGTCCCTCCCCTGAATCACATTCATTTCCCCTGAAGACTGATTAATTATTTTAATAAATGATTTTATTTCATTCCTCCTGTTTCCTTTTTATCCCCCCACTCTATCTCTTTTATAAACCACAAAGAAGGAAATTATTCTCAAAGGTCGGACACTAGATGGTGTAAGGAAGGTTCTTTTGACTTGGAAAGGTATGCCAAGCCCTTTCCAAGATTTGTTATAACAAATCTTCACCACAGTAAGATTTGCATGCATCTGGAACCCAGTGGTCAGGCTGGCTCTACTTGCCTGCACGCTGGGTCCCCACGTCACAACTACCACAGGAGTACTGGAGACTCCCCCAGTCAGTTGGGACACCAGTCCTTCTGAGAGCCAGTTGACTTATAGGAATGCTTTGGAGAGCTGAATGGAGACAAACTCCCTTGGCCTTGGTTGATTGGCTCCATCATTTTGGTCTTTTTGGTGGTCTCTATATGTGTTTTCAACATCTTTCCAATATAACCATTTCTAAAGTTGTAAAACTTCAACGTGAAATTATTAATTACATTCAATGAATAGTATGTATTATTTGATTGCCTGGCATCTGAGATCTCTGCTGGACTACAAACAGCCTGATGCATGAGAGCATGGCTTTTATCTCTGTATCTCTAGACCTTAGCCCAGTAACTGGCACATAATAGGTGCTTAACAAAGATAGATAGTGAATGAATAAAACAATGAATGAAGGCTAAGCATAGACCCAGCACTAGCTAGGCAGACCTTGGGTGGAATGAATGAACAAATGAATGAATGAATGGCAGGAGAGAGAACGGGAAGAAGAGAGGGAAGGAAACATGGAGAGAAGAAGGGAAAAAGAAATAAAAAAGGGTAAGAAAGTAGTAGCAGCATAATATACAGCACTGGTTCTCCAGAAAGATAAAACATTCCTGCATGAAATAATTGGAAAACAATGAAATTCAGAGTATATAGCCTGAGTTGGAAGATGCATGAATGAGATGAGAAAGTAAAATTGAGTTTTCACAGGTAGAAAAAAAGTGTGTGTGTGTTGGGGGGGAGGGGTGGGTTGGAGAAGGAACGTAAAGACTACATAGTCTACTGCCAAAGAAAAAAGGGTTACATATCTGATTTTGTCAGGTCAGCTATATCTTATTCATCAAACTCAGTTAATTGCTATAGTAGTCATGACTCCTTTTTGCCTGAGTAAACGAAACCCAAAAGATTTTTAGAGTTTATGCCCTTGTTTTCTTAGCTTTTCTGAATGTGCTGTCAGCCAAAGGCCAGGGCCGCACCCCTCTCTTTCAACACTCTCCAGGGGTTTTTTTTCTGCTTATCAAGCAAACAATGGGTGTGCAGCAAAGACTGTCCCCAGCTTTGGGGAAGCTGCTCTCTTGACTTGCTAACCCATTTGAGGAGCTGACAAAATCAATTTTCTCTGTAGGAATCAACAGAGGTGACAGGCTCCTCAAGGCTACTCACTCCTTGCCTTCTTGAAGGGATCAATCCACCTCGTCCCAGAGAAAGGGCACGACTGATGAGACACCCTTCCCCATTGCTTGTGTTGCCCTCTTCACTGTCATTGTCAGGTCACTGCCATCACGAGATCCTGAAAGTTTCACTACGTGTTGATGGCAGCCCCATCCATTTGACTAGCATTTCTTAGGTCACATGGGTATAAGAGCATTTCAGTTAAACATCTAGAGACACATCAAATAGCACATAGGTGCACACACACACACACACACACACACACACACACACCCTGAAAAATCCTATTGCTCACAGGATTCTGAAGTCTTGCTTCTCGCCAAGAAACCCTTACATGTTGCACAGGGCTACATTTCTATGCCACAGAAACTGCTTTAAAAGAATGGGCTCTGAGAATTGAGGAAACCAAGCAGATGGTGGTGGGAAGGTCACCTTGTAGAGACTAAAAGAGAATGCATGTTCCAGTTAAATGGCTCCATACTTTGTCATTGTCTAGATTGATTGTGACATTTCAGTAACACAAATATATTAATCTTTGAGTTCTACACCATGCACATATAAATCTTACCTATTTGTTCAACATTTACTGCCATTATTTATAATTGTTTGAGAGCACTACAGAGGTTAAATTAATGCTATCTGTTTTACATCAGAAACTTCTGCAAGGTCAGGACCCAGCTCTGAACAATGAAGGCAGACACAGAGGTTTCCAACCCCAACTGTTGTGTCAGGCACATCAGAAAAGCTTTTTTAAAATATGATTGTAGGCCCCGCATTTACATTTCTGACTCAGGAGCTCTGGGAGGGAGGTCTTAGAATCTTTGCTTTTAACCACCCCCCACCCTACCTCCGTGAACTTCAGCAGCCAGCTCCGCCCTGGTGTAGGCTCTAGAGTCAGGACTCACAATCTAGTTAATGCAGCTGGGGTTGTTAGCAGAGTCATGACACGGAACATCTGGCAACCCCCATATCTCTCTGAAGACAATACTCCCCACAGGACCTATGAGAGGGAGATGAAAAGACCTCAAAGAAGGCATTTCTTCGGTCGAGACCCTAAAAGATATTCAAGGTAGAAATCAGCTCACCCTGCTCCTTTCAAAATGGCAACCTCTTCTCCCACCATCCCTTCCCCAAATTGTCCTATCCGTGGACTTCCTGTGTACACTGGGGAGAGAAAAATGACATCTTGAAAGGTCGCTCAGGATTGTTCCAATGACTCACTAAAGCAGGTTCCAAAATTACCCCTTCTGATGTTTGCTCCAGTTCAACATGTAACAACAGCCTCTAGCTTTTCACCTTTCCTCCAGCCCCAAAAGAGATGATGCCCAAGCTAGCGCCATAAGCAGTGAGGACAATCTTGAACCTCACATAAGCCTCTTCCCTTATTTCATTCTGCATCATAAAACTCAAGAAAACCCTGGAGTCCAGATCAATCCTCCCCCACCCACCATACAAGTCTACCTCTGGGCTGTGAAAGGGTATAGACAAGATGGACTGCAAAAACCTTTCTAGTTCTCACTTCTTTATCCTCTACTCTGGCAACATTCATCTCTCTTTCTCTGTCTTGATATTTTTTCTGCAGTTTTCCCTTTTGATGCTTTGCTGACAACGACCAGCAAATCTTAAGATGCTATCCCTTAGTAAAACAGAAAGTGCTAAGTGGTGATGCTAAACTGACCTCACGCTGAGCTTTCAGACCCTCTCCTCTTTGAACCTCTTCCAGAATCTGTCACTCCAGGGACACAAACTCTTGTCTCTAAATTCTTCATAGCTATGACCTGATCAACATCCACAAGGTCACTGACTGCCCTTCCCTGTGACTTGCAGCTGTTTTTGTTCGTAGCTCTAAATAGCACTGCTTCTTCTAACTAATCACCTCCTTGCCCCACCTCCCACCCACCACTCTCACCCTTCGGCCCTGGGTCAGCCGATGCTAAGTCAAGGGCAAGCATGAAACAAATTTAGAGTTCTCCCTTCTGCCTCAGGTCCCTCTTAGTGCTAATTTTTTCCAGCTTTCTCCCTATTGCTCAGATATTTATATTTGGGATTCCTGTCTCACAGATGGATTTGTTTGTGCAGTTCCAGGATGGACTTTGTTAAGTTCCTGTCTCTTCCCACCAAGAAAGAATCTCTAAATCTGGAAAGTTCTGTCCTGGAATCTTTGCTGCTGTCCACTAGCACTTCCTATTCTGAAATCCACACATGGCTTGGAGAGGAGGTTGGGCAGGGGTGAAACTCCATTCTTCAATGGTTTAGGCTGCAAAAATCCAGCCAGTTCACCCTACAACAAGCACCAATATTGGAAATCACCCCACCTTCTGACCTCTGGGCCAACTGGCCACAGTTCCTCCTAAAATAATCTGCAAACATCTCAAATTGAAACGTACAAGGAGTCCTATCATATTTTTTCCTAAAATTCCAAATCCATAACATCTACAGAACTCCTTTCATCCAATTATTGAGTAATTCTGTGGCTGGAAAAAGAACAGCGGAAAAGAAAACCAAACCCATCCTCCACCCACCCATTAAGGTTTTGATGTTTCCTTTTTTTGTTTGTCTGAGGCCCTGGCCAGTAAGCCAGGCCTGCCTGTCTCTCTCCTGAGGCCTTTGCACTTTCTGCATTGTGATCCCAGCTTTGTTTTCCATGGGTGCTCTGGCACACATAGAAGAGATCATGTTTGATTTGAGCTCCAAACATTCACCACACTTTTGAAAATTAACGGCACCTCCTACTTTCCATATTCCCTACCCTCCGGGGTCTTGGTGCCAAAAGTATTTATTCATTAGGTGCTCTCTGAAATGTGGCACTCAAGGCCTGACTGCCCAGCTCTCCCTTGTGACACCCATGGGGTTCCAAGTTCTTTTGTACTAAGCAAAATATGAATGCCTTTAGCTAAGACAATGATATCTGGCCATACAGCAGTCTTAGGGGAAAAAAACACAATGAATCCAGTCACTGCCACATCACAGATTCTGGAAACTGGAGAACTGTCTGCTCTCTGGAATGTCAGTGGGCCAAAGTGACAAATGGATTGTTCTTTTCCATCTGGGTAGTTGGCATCATGTGGACATAACTGGTATCTGATTCTACTGCCTTGACAAATACTGAAACTATGCAGACCAAATCCCATTACAGTATCCTCCAAGGGCTGTCCATAGATCATACTGTATTTTGCTGCATCAAAGCCTTTGTGACAGAAGAGGCCACCTGCTTAGAATTCTTGTTGTTGGCCAGAGAGTTTCTAGGAGAACAGTGAGAATCCCCTGAGAAGCCAGACTCCTGCTGCTGTTTATCCTCACATGCAGACCTCTGATGTCTGCAGAAAGAGACAGAAAGGGAGATGAAGAAACAGAGAGAGATATTGAACCCCAGGCACTCAGACTTTGGGCACAGTCATCACACCCCAGTTACCCTGGAGCAGAGTTTACTAGACTAGTCCATGATCCAGAATGTGTTTCAAGTATTCCGGGCTGAATTCCTCAGTCTACCTAATTTCCTCATGCTTGCCTGGAAGTCCCAAACTCATCGCAAGCTGGAACTCTGTATTCTGGGCCTGTGTGAGGCCTCATGACTGGCATGGACCTTTGGCCTTGAGTGACGCCCCCACCCCCAACCCTTGATCCTTCTAGTTTGGATCGGAAACGTTTATTGTCTCTTCCAACCTGACAGGTTTCCACCTCACCCTCAGAACTCATGGTGACCACACAAACCCAGACTGTACAGCTGTCAGGCCTGAGACTGCCTCAGTTCAGTCACCTGAACTGACTATTTTTGATGACTTATGCCTCTTATAACTCTTTGGTAACTCTTCGTTTTCTACAGAACAAAATCCAGATTTATTATGACATCACCAGGCTGTGCTCTCACCCCTGCTGTGTCTCCATCTCCATCTCTTGCTGCTCACCCCCTTGTACCACCGAATAGCTTCCAGGTCCTCAGAAATGCCATCATCTTTCCCACCTCCAGGCCTTTGCACAGGCTCTCCCCTCTGCCCAGAACGCTTCCCCTCTTTCTTTGGTTAGTTTCTGCTTTCTTCAGGTCTCAGTTCCTATATTTTCCTGGAGCAGCACCCTGTTTCTTCTGCAGCTCCCTGACCTCCTCTCTCAATGCATTTGTCACAAGTGCTACTGACAAATTTTCTATCTCCCTAACTGACCTTAAGCTTAAAGAGACCGTGTCTAACCCACATCCCCAAAAATTACCCAAGCACTGAAGTACACATGATAGAGACTCAAATATTTTAAGTATGCTAGCTCTGTGCTTTGTCGCCCACCAAAAAAAAAAAAAAATGCACGAGACAGGCCTGCCCTCACAAAGCTCACACGCTGAAGATAGTAAACAAGTGAATAACGCATCAATGCAATTAGAGTTGGGAAGAGGGCCATAAAGGAAAGACCTAGAGGGCTGTCCCAGAGCACATTGGGGGAGATAGAGCTAGCACACCTGCTTTAGACATAGAGTGGTCACGGAAGGCCTCTCTGAGAAGCTGACCTTGAGCAGAGATCTGAAGCATTAAATAGCCAGTGACGCAAAGACCGGGGAAGTAATGCCTGTAGGCAAGAAAAATCCTGGTATATTTTAGGAATATCAGAAGGTTAGGATGGTTAAGCACTGAAGGAAAATAATATATTCTTCATACTATCATGCCCACTGACTACACCAGAGTCTTGGACCACAGCCACTTTGTCACCTGTGGGATGAGTCATGCTAGCGAAGTGGCTTTGTTCCCTACACTGGGAAAGGCGCTTGGTAATAGAGGAGCCTCACACAACATTTGCATTAGCAAAGCCCTAAGACCTTGCCTTCCAAACTCAAATTCCAATGCAGTGATGTGAACCAGTTCCTATTGTAAAATTAAAGTTTGAAAATGTAAAGTTAATTAGCAATGAGCAAAAAACAGAAATGAGGTTATTGATTTGTGGGGGGGGTGGGATTTTGTTGTTGCTGCTGTTGTTTGCCTGGTTGAGAAAAGTTTAGGACGGAGAATACAGGACTTCTAGTGTCCTTTCAGCCATCCAATCAGGATGTGTCTCTTTGAAAAAATGGGCTCTGAAGTTATCCCTAGGACAAGTAGACCTCTTTCCAAAGATTAAGAGTAGAGACCTCCAGGGGCTGGCCAAGTGGCTCAGTTGGTTAAGAGTTAGCTTAACAGCACAAGCTCTGAGCAACAGGGCCGCCGGTTCGATTCCCTCATGGGCCAGTGACACTGCACCTGAGCTGAATTGCCGCTGAGCTGCCAACAGGTGTCAGGATGGCTCAGCTGGTGAGAGCACGTACTCCTAACAACAAGACAGCCTGTTTGATGGTGGGCAATGGCCCACCTCCAACTAAGACTGAACTTGGCACCCTGAGCTGAGCTGCCACCCAGATGGCTCAGTGGCTAGAGCACGTGCTTTTAACAACAAGGATCCTGCATGGGATGGTGGCTATGCCCACCAGCAACTAAAACTGAACTTGGCATTTTGAGCTGAGCTGCTGCCCAGATGACTCAGTGGATAGAGTGTGTACTCTTAACAACAAGGTCGCTGGTTTGACTCCCACATGGGATGGTGGCTACGCCCACCCGCAATTAAACTGAACACAGCACCTTGAGCTTAGAGGCCACAAGCTGCTGACAGGCAGCCAGATGGCAACTGGCGCCCTCCACAACGAAGATTGAAGAACAACAACTTGGCTGGTCCCCTCCCCCAATTCCCCAACACTGTTCCCCTCCCCCAATTCCCCAATTAAAAGAAAAAAATTTTTTTTTTTTTAAACAGTAGAGATCCCCCTTAGGGTCATGGCAACCTCAGCCACACCCACTTTCTTCCAAGGCCAAGTTTATACCTATGCACACTAGATCGGGACTGTGCCCTGTCATCTGCTCCTGGATTGGCTCCACCCTTTCCCTGACCCAGAACAAAACTCCAGATAGATTGACTGTGAGTAACTGTGGATGACAGCAGGGACACTGGAGCCAAGGACTGTTTACATGTCCTTCTGGACAACCTGTTCTTTCATTCCACCATCGGAATCAGAGCTTCCTCCCTCCATTTCCCTCCTCCTCCAGCTCTCAGAGATGGTCCACATCCTTAGCTTAGGCAATGCATTCTTGCTGTCCTGACACATACCACCAGAGTGGGCCAGGCAGTCTGTTGAGAGAGCCAAGCTACCCACTCAACACTTGGCTTTGGCCAAGGGCATCAAGCCAGGCCATAGTGTCATAGCAGCTAAGGTCCCTTGATAAGCCACATCGGCTCAACACTTAAAATTGATTGTGGCATTGCTAACGTAGTTGATGAGCGTTACATCAGACTGTATCTCTCCAAAGCCCAGATTGAATGACTTTTAATGAAGACAAGTCTGGTGGTTAACTCTCCCCTCACTGTGGCAGCTGCTAGATCCCAATCTGTAGTGGATTTCAGTGGGGACAGGGTTGTCAGTTACAGGATGTACCATAACATAATGAGAACATCTGGGTAGGGAAAGGTCTCTAATGGAAGCCCGGAAGTCCTTGGGTTCAATTCCATCACTGCTAAATCAGCACTGATTCTGAATTATTTAGAACCAATGTCCAATGTCAATGCCTTCCACAAATAGGATTCATTCATTTATTCATTCAAAAAGTGTGTTTAGCAACCCGTGTGTCATGTACTGTCTTAGATAGGCAAGATAATGAGATGAATGACACATGTTCCCATCCTTCAAAGAGCTCCATAGGGGGCAATGCATGTATTTATTTCTCTTAAGAAAATGGCTGAAAGACCACTATATGAATATTTCAAAGTTAATAACTATGAAAATTGCCATTGTGAACTATAATAAGCACCTCTGTGCATGGACAGTGGTGATGATGTCGGTGGATGACCACCTTTGGATTGCTAAGTTATATTAAATCAGGCAAATATTTTTCTTCCTCCATAGAGCTTCATGTGTCATAGGCAGTTAGTCGTTGACAAATAGAATGAAATAGAGCTACCGTTGCTACAATCTCTATGAAACATTACTTTGCTATTGTGATTACTTATTGTTATATTAATAACAATATTGGAGTGCTCACTATGTACCAGGAATAGTTCTAAAGTACTCGATATGCATTGTCTCAACCCCAAGAGGTAAATACTGCCATTCTCCTGTTTTGATCCTGACTTTACAGGTGCAGAAACTGTGGCTTAAGTTGACTTGTGTACCTTAAACCCTGCAAAGAGTTCCAGGGGCTCCAGTTGAGAGCTGCTGACCTAGTTCAAGCTCTTTGTCTTATGAAGCACATTCACCCAGGCTTTATCTCTTCCAGTCAGTGGCTATATTACTTTGCCAAGTGGTGGCCACAAACACACAGGCCCCAAATTGTAAGATCACTTAGTCATTCAAAAAGTATTGTTTTGGGCCAGCCGAGTGGTGTGGTGGTTAAGCGCTGGCTTGGGAAGCCAGTGGCCCTGGTTTGGTCCCACATATGAGGGCCAATGACACTGCCCTCAAAAAAAAAAAAATTGAATTAAATTAAAAAAGTATTGTTTTGTATTACCATGCAGTAAGAGGATACAGTGACGAAACAAACACAAGCTCTGCCCTCAGTAGGCTTACACTCTGATAGAATATATTAGAAAAATGAATAGAAATAAAATAGAAAAGCAGGATCAGACATTGAATCCACTGAGCTGCCAGATGCCAGCCCAGGGTTCAGGCTGAGACTGGCTCTTCAGCTCCCTTACTGTAAGCTCCCACAGCTAAACCCCAGGCCCTGCATATGCTCACACCTGGAAACTGTGTCCTTCTCTGGATGCTGTGACCAACCTCACTCCATCATCAGCCAGGTCATGAGCATCGAGCAAGACCATGCCACAAATTTATACTCTGCTGCTCAGTGGAACTGAAAACATAGAGAAAATACCCAACGGGGGTGGCTAGGAGAAGTACAGAGGCTTGGAGAACAACTTCTTAGAATTCATAAAGAATCACTAGAAAGAGGAATACAAGAAAGAATTAACCTGGATGATCAGAAATTGAGCATAAGGAACTAGAGAAGGACTGTGGTCTTCCAGCATGACAGCTGCAGAACTCCTGGCTCAGGAGAGCTCCAGGCCCTCTGGGCTCTCAAGAAACATCAGGTGTTACCAAGTTCCTCAACAGTTGGTATGGGGGTTCTCCATCCTTCTGTAGACAAAGGCTGTCCTGGGGCTGGGTCGAATTTGGGATTCGGTACTGCAGTGATAAGTCTGCATCCCTAACCATGTGTATTTGAGTTCTGTGCTTGCCCTGGTTGTGGGGATCTTTGTTTATCACCAAGAGATGAAAAACACCAACATCATGGTCAAATGCAGTAAATTATTCCTCTCCAAACTCTTGTCATCTGAGATGCAAAAGAGAACATAATCCCTGTGGAGCAGCTGAAGGTCAAGAACACGGTACCATCATTGGACAGACCTCCTCACTGGCTTCGAGAACAGGAAGTGAGAAGACATCCATTATCGGTGAAATTGAGCACTTTGTACTGTGGCAGGAATGGCCGCTTCACCAGCATTCTTTCCTTCATCATCACAGTATCCATGAAGTGTGTCCTGGAGTCCACCATCTTTCTCATTGGCATCATGGTGGTCCATTCACCTGAGGGCCTCTAGGTCATTGTCACTGTCACTTCATTAATGACAGAGCGCCTGCTTGAGCTCTTACCCAACCACTCAGAAACCATCCTTGCTCAGCCATCTCCCCAGCAGCAGCTGATGATTGTGGTGGGCTGTCAGAGGCAGGACGCAGGGCTGTCAGAGTTAATGATTCTCCAGCTCTAAAGAAGGCAGATGTTGGGATTGCCATGGAGGTAGCAAGTTCTGATGCAGCCAAAAATACAGGCCACACAGTCTTACTAAATGACATCTTTGCATCTATAGTCACGGTGTAGAGGAAAGTCACCTAATCATTGATGACATAAAGAAGGTTATTGCTTACACTCTGATCTAGAACATTGCTGAGGTTTCGATTGATTTACGTTATTGTTGGGCTCATCCTGCCCAACACCTTGTTCATCAACTTGGACCCACAGACATAATTCCCTCATTGTTTTATCTTATGAGGAAGCTGAAAGTGACATTATAAACCAGAAGTGTCACCACAAGATGAACAGACTGGTGAACAAGCCACTTGCCATGTACTCCTGCCTGCACACTAGCCTCATGCAAATGCTGAGAGCTTTTCTTGTTTATGTCACCATGTAGGCACTGGTGTGGGGGCGGGGGGTGGGTTTAGACCCAGCACTCTCATTAACTTCTTAGGAAAATGGGGAAAGGACAGCATAAATGACTGGGATGACAGATATGAACCAGAAAGGGCAAAGTGGCGAAGAAATGCCTATCCTGCCACAGGCTATACAGCAAATAGCATCTCTGATCACAAGAAAGACCAGGAGCAATTTTTCTTCCAGCAAAGTCTTTTCTGCAATAAAGCCCTCGGGTAGGGATTGCCTCACAGCGTCTCATAGCATTAATCCTCTGTCACAGCCCTGAATGGCACTGTGCTCCTCGCTCAGGACTGGATTGTGGATTGCCACGTGCCATTCTTCTCTGGCTGTATAAAGATGTGTGAAGACTTTTCATCAGACTTGACCATTGAAGTTGTTGAGATAATGTATCACAAAGACCATCTTTTTTCCCAAGTCTCTCAACTTCACATTGGTGATGATCTTCAGCTCCTTGGTGCAAAAGTGACATCATCAAATTCATACATGAGAAAGAAGAAAACTGTATGAAAGGTGCTCAACTGATGTTTTTGTACTTTACCACTGAGATCTGACTGTTTATATAGGACTTTTATCCATATCTATCTCCATCTCCTGTTTTAAAGTATGTGAATTTCAAAGTGATGGTGTAGGGAAGAAAACTGTATTTGTATTTACATAGGTTTCTATGATATTAAATAGTTTTGTGTAACCCAACTATGAGCTAGGTCTCCCTGCTCTGAAGCTCTGGATAAGATTCTCCAAACCACTGTTCCAAAGCCCTTACCCAGATTTCTGTGAATTCCTGGAGAAATTGGTCACTTGGCTCAAAAATTCAGCTCAAGGTCTGTAGGAAATAGTGGGAGGGGCAGGATTACATCATAAGAATATGGACATCCACCATTTTGACTCTCAGACGTTGCTATGGCATGCTTTCCCTGGCCACATCACCCCTCATCCCTCCTCTTGCCACCTCATTAGTCCATTTTTGCATTGCCTCCTCCCATCTCACCTCTTCTCCTTCCTCCCAGATCATCCTTCGCCCCTCCCACTAGATGCTAATTTGGCTTCTTCCAAATCCTGCTCTAAAACTGAGCTCCAAGTCTACTTTGCATATCCTACCTCAAGGTGCACAACTGAACAAAGGGGTCTTTCATCTACCAGGAAGCCATTGTGGTTTGAAATAGCAATATCTATTTCTTGTAAAATATTTGGAAAGCACTTTTCAGCCCAGACATTATTCCAGTCATGTTCCATGCTTTTAATTTAGGTTTATTCATGTGTGGAACACACATCTATGTTGACAGGCCCAGAGAGACCTCATTTTAAAATAAAAGACATTTTACTAAACAAAAATACTAAGATAGAAAGCGTTAAGTGATATAAGAAAGGTTCAGGGATCAGAATATCTGTAAGTGACTTCTGAGGTCCCTTCTCAAGTCTAATTTTTCATGATTCTGGACCATGCACCCTGATGCCCAGCGAGGGACAGAGATGGGGCTTCAAGGAGAAGGTGTATCTGGGCCAGACTTAAAGGATAGATAAGAGAGAAAGTGTTTTTTAAAAAAAGTTTAACTGGTCCCATTTTCCTTTGAATGAATCAGAAGACTATAAAAAATCAATATCAGGACTTTGAAGTTTCTGGAACATTCTCAATGATCGCTTACCCTTTTTGACTTGAAAAATCAGATTTTATTGCCTCGCTTTCCATCCTTCCTTTTTTTGAACAACATTGATTGAAGGCCTTTTATGTTTTAGGCACTGGGCCAGGTGCTAGAAATGCAAAGATGTTGCCCTCAGAGAAAGGGGTTCAAGTCCAATAGGTATGAGGGGGCAAAAAAAAAAGACAAAGGAAACATCCCCACTAGTCTCTGGCCTCTACCACTAAGGTTTAGGCACGATATAGAGCCCCTTCTCCAGCACACCTCTAAGTCCATTCACAACAGCGAGTGATTTTAATTGCTTATATTAAACCTTTCAGGAGTCAAGATCGCCCCCAAGGCCTCTTCCTTCTCCAGGCTGCTCAGTCACCTCATTCTCCTTTTTTTCTCCTCATTCTTCTCTCAGAAACAATACAAATTCCACCCTCCCCCCTTCCTTGTCCAACACACAGCCGTTCCAAAGACATATTTGTTAGTTGAGCATACCCTTGGGTGTCACCCTCCACCCATAGTAACTCAAAATGTTTCTTTCGAATAAATATAGAGCTCTCCCCCAAAAAAGAGTTCTGGAGAGGGAAGAAAGGGGGTCTCCATCTGTGCTCAGAAGGCAGTGGGTCTTATCCAGTACAAGACAGAAGAGGCAGCCTGTGCTAAAGACTAATGGGAATTCTAGTCGTAAAATATATTTCTAGTTCTCAGTGAGGTCATTCCAGAATTGCAGGGAGTCGGCCCATGGACTCCCAGTGTTTGAGTTATGTTTCAACCT
The DNA here is from genome assembly GCA_033961575.1 of Aselliscus stoliczkanus. Classification (NCBI taxonomy): domain Eukaryota; kingdom Metazoa; phylum Chordata; class Mammalia; order Chiroptera; family Hipposideridae; genus Aselliscus; species Aselliscus stoliczkanus. The sequence goes on from CM066731.1 coordinate 159,742,445, forward strand.
TGATTGAGCACCAGAATTGTACGTAGTGCCAACTCCCATGTGCTTTGAGGAGGGCTGGGTACATTAGGCTCTGCTGTTTTTGTTTTTGGGCCTTTTCCCCATGTGTCTGGGGTGTTTATTCCATTAAAATCAGTAGTTTGCCTCCCTCTGGGCCTCTACACAGAATCCAGCCCAAGCTGATACTCCTGGGAGATGCCAAAAGCACTTTGGAGCCAAAACACAGAAAGAATTTATTCAAAAACATATCAATAACTCAATGAAGAACTTTCATGGGCTGTATCATTTTACTCCAGATTCCCTGATGGGAAGGGGTGGTTTTGCTTATTGGAGACACAGCAAGGACAGGTTGTTTCTCTGCCTGTTTCTGTATATGAAGGAAAGGCAGGTCCACAGCACCAGGTGGGTCCAGAGATGTCCCCATCCTGGGGCTGCAAAGTGGTGCAGGGGGGTCTCCACGTTTTTTCTTCTGAGTCACCCCACCCCACCCCACTCTTTTTCTGTTTGTCTTACATGCAGGTTTCATATCTCAATTCAGGCCTCCAGTCTCTGCCACAGACATGACATTCTTACTAAGGCAGCCCGGATAAAAGATTCCAGAAAGACATCATCATTATCCTCAAGAAGCTGAAGTCCTGTCACACAAAAGAGGCATTAGAGTTAGTCTGGTAGCAGAGGAGAGGGTTGGGGACACTAGGCAGAAGCTGCTAAAAGGCAAAAACATCTTCATCATGTAAAAGAGGGGTTTAGATCAACACTAAAATTGAACTATTAATATTTCAAACATCTGAAGTTAGGTGCTCCCCCCAGCTTCCCAAGTCCAAAATTGATTTACAGCACTGCTTTGCATGGGGTGTGAGGCTGTCCTGGGGAAAGAACTTGAACCATGGGCAAACTTAGGCTTCAGACACAGAAGGAGACATGGTGAATCTAGGGTGTGCAGGTAGAATGTGTCAAGAGAAGCTAAATTTCAAGAGGAAAAGTAAAGGAGAATCTGCAATGGAGACAGAAAAACACTCGAGTGCTGGCCATAGCCCCAGAGTCTGGGCTGTTGAGAGTGGAGGTTCCGGGAATAGTAAAGCGGTGGCTCTGTTTGAATCGACCCCAGTCTCAGGCACCCTAGCGACCTATGCATAGAGAGGAAAGAGCCTTGTGTAAACACTGAAAGAGCCATGATATCTAAGAACTCAAGCAACTCTTAGGAAAGAACCACATATAAAACATAGCCCCTTAAAAAAAGAAAACCATTTCTGTCTTGGCAGAAAAAAAATTACCATCGAGTAGCTGAGAGCAGCAGGAGCACATCCATGGTCTAGGTGGAAAGGCCTGACAGGCTACAGACCAAGTGCAGCTTCAAAGACAGAGCCGGGAACATCAGAACTGTTGGCCCAGAAAGAGTGGCAGCCAGGTCCCAGCGATGGATAGACTGATTCAGGCACCCACATGAGGCAGCCCTTGTAGATTTCCAGGGGAAGCAGCATCCTCTCATTACCATAAGGACCAAAATTTTGCAGCTACACAGACAGTGGCCATCCAACTATTAAATTTTGTGTCTATATCTTTTTAAATATTTTTCTAAAGTCAGATTTATTGACATATAATTTGCTTACAGTAAAATTTACCCTTTTTAAGTGTAGAATTTAATAAATTTTCACAAGCACATATGGTTGCAATATCATCACCACAATCAAAATAAAGAATGTTTCCATCACCCCAAAACATCCCCTCATGCCTCCTTGTAGTCAATATCTCCCTTCCTCCTGGCACCCACCAATATGTTTTGTCAATACGTGTGTGTATATGTTCTGTTTGTTGCCTCTTCCAGAATTCCATGTAAATGCAATCATAACATATGTAGCCTTTGAGTCTGGTTTCTTTTCCTTAGAAAAGGCATTTGAGATTTACCCATCATGTTGCACATATCAGTCGTATGTCCTTTTTTCTTGATATACTAGTAGTATTCCAGCTATGGGCACACCACAGTTTGTTTGTCCATCCACCAGCTGATGGACTGCTGGTGTTGATGTTTGGGCTTTTCCAGTTTTTGATGATTACAAATGAAACATTTGCATGCAGCTTTTAGTGTAGACATTTGTTGTCATTGGGTAAATATCTAGGAGGAGCATCACTAGACTGTGTGATAAGCATATATTTAACTTTATAAGAAACAGCCAAACTGTTTTCCAAAGTGGCTGGACCCCTTGGCATTCCCACCGTGTCTCCTATGCTGACCTTGTTATCACTCAGGATCTCAGGCTCAGAATATTGACATCCTGCTTTTCTTGATGCAAATCTAGGAAGTCAGAAATGTCCAGAAGTGGAATTTGCAGCCCTTGGAAATGTGAGTTTCCTCCACCTGTGGGTATCCAGGTGGGGCTGGGTAACTGCTTGTCAGGGACATGGTCGAGGGCTTGACAACCTCACCTTCCAGATCTCTCCCAACTCTGGAATCCATCATTCTATGAAATGAATGTCACCCCGGCCAGCATACTGACACACCACCCACCCACATTTCTTACTACTTGGGTTGCTAGACAAACATGTGTCATGATGTTTGACACCTTTATCAGTCTGGCTGATGTGTTTCCCTGCATCATTATTTTTCATGCAATTAATTGAATCTCTTGGCAAGTTTTGCAAAGAGGTAATAAATTCATGGACCACCCACACGCTGTTTCAGGTTCATCTGTTGACCCGTTTGGGACTGTAAGTATTTCACTCAGCCTCTCCATGCTTTAGCTTCCCCGCTGGGAATCCTGCAGAGCTCACTGAGAACAGGAATGGCTAAGCAGTGATGTTGGTATTTATAACTAAAAAGACCATTTTTCCTTTGTCCTCTTTGCCATGAGTTCTGGAGTCTGACAGGCCTGAGTTTAGATTCTGACTGTGTTACTAGCTGTGTGATCCTAAGCAAGTGACTTAACCTCTCTGAATCTTGGTAAAATGAAATTCTCTGCAGAGGGTTAGCTATTATATAATAGGTAACATACCTTGCATAATACCTGGTAAAGAGTCTACCCTCTTTAGAGCATTATTTTTGTTTACACTACCCCTAAATCTACTCTCTATCACCACTACTTAAGGGGCTCTGGTCATCACCGTACAATGGGAAGCCTGGAGCTGGGACAGAGAGCAGAATGCAGAGAGCAGAATGCAGAAGTGGGGGTGAGAAAAGAGGAAGGCAGGGGCAGATTGGGGAGCTAAATGGAAGTCGGTTGGGAGCCGTGGTGACCCAGAAGAAGTGACCTGCCAGCAAGCACTGAGAACTTCATTCCTCTGTGGTGAAGCTGGCCCCAAATTCTGCATTTGGAACCACTGCCCATCACTGTCTCTGAGCCCCTGGCCCAGGACATCTTTCTGGTTAACGGCTTCACATTTCTATGTCTCCGAGGCTCCATGACTTCTCCCAGCCAGGCTGGGCTTGTGGGAAAAGATTTTCCCAAGTTCTTTGGAGACACCAGGATCACTGGTGTTGGGTAGAAGGGTAGCTGAGCAGTTCTGAAATACTTTTCTCTTACAACCAAGATAGTTGCGTAGATCTGGCTGTTGATCATTCTTTGCCAGAGAAATCAGAAACTTTGAATACCTGTGAATTTTGTTTTTAAACAGATTTCCCTAGACCAGGGCTTTGTCATCTCTGAGAACATGGGAGTGACAATGTGAATGTGCCCCTCACCAGGAGAAATGTCAGCAAACAGTGCTGTAAACCAATACAGCTCATTTCTCACTACCCATCTCCACCCCTCGTTCCTCCCATGTCATCCCTCTTCCCAACCATCCTCACCTTTTCTAGATTTAGGAGACATATGAATCCATTCCCTCTCCTAATAGACCAGGACAGGGGGTTCCAGCCAAGAATTGTGAGATAAAGGAGCCAAGAGCTGTGTGACCCGGTCCTGACCTATGCTGGATTTGGGGGAGGATGGGAGACCAATTCTACCCCAGACAACATGGAGGAGACACCATTTGACTTGGAGAACATCCTGCCTGGATCCCAACATTTCTAAGTCAAGCTAATTTGGGCAAGTGAGAACTCCTAGACTCAATGTTCAGGCTCTTCATCTATAAAATAAGGGTAATAACACCTGCCTCACGAAATTATTTGGGGGATTAAAGATTATACATACAAAGCATCTACCACATAGTAGGCACATAATAAACCATAGCTACTTTTGTTATTATTGTCTTTCTTCTTGCTATAGGGATTAAAGAAGACAACCCATTTGAAATTCTAACACCAATTTCACCAGATGATCAGATGTACAACTGAGAAGGAGGGGTTAGGTTGGGTTCATGAACACCAGCTCTCCCATCTCTATTACTTATGGCCTGGACCAGGGGCATAAGCAGTTTCTTTGCTTTCTGTCAACTCCATCCTTGAAGGTCAGCCTCAGTGTGATGGGTGAGCTAGAACTGAAATCATTCGAATGTTACTTTTCAGCTACTTAACTTTAGAAACATCTTATTAAGGGAGAAGTTAATGCAGGTGGATGATTTTTCATCATCATTAATTTTGGGTTATAAACATCATTTCTCTGGGTTCTCCAAATATTTTCTCACCCTCGCACGCCTACCACAAACCACGGAAAATCAGGAGTCGGCCTTGGACACTGTGTTCTGTCTCCGCTTGCAGCTCACAGGTGATACCTGTTTGTGGGACAAACAGAGGAGTCTGGTTTCCAAGGCTGTCGACCTGGAAGCCAATGCACTTACTAAAAAGATTGGAAATGGCATCTCCATAACTTGCACTAAGCATGAAGGCCTCGGCCTCCAGAGTAGTGCTCACATTACAAGACCTGGCAGAAACCGCCTGTGTGGGGGGCTTGGAGAGGCTAGGTCTGGGTCACTTTGTTCCTGCTGCAGGAATCTGGATGGGAAACAGAGCTGTGTCCAGATCCCAGCTTCAGATATACCCCAGCCAACAAGCTGCCCAGAAGAATGGGCTGCTTCTCCCAAATTAGCCACCTCCCTCTTCCCTAACTCTCTACCCCATCTCTGTTTCCAGCCATCACATTAGAAATCAAACTCAGCTCTCTGTCAGGACAACAGAAGTGGGCCCAGGTGGAATAGCATGTTTTGAGTTCAAAGAAAGGGAAGAGAAAAGGCAATATGGTAGGAAGAGTTTCGACAAGTCTCAGGGAATGCCATCTCTCTGTGTCCCATAGTTCTAGGATCAAGATAATAAGGATTCAGGTCCCCTGAGACACCCTCTCCCCTTGCCCCCACCCTGAGGATCTCAAGATGGAAGAGAGGTGACAGAAGATAGCAAAGTGCAGGGGGACACTTAAAAGAAGGCTGAAATATGGGGTCACATAAGTGGACAAGCTATCAGATCATTGAGGATGCCTTTTAGACCAAACTACCCAAAACAAAAATTAAAAAGAAAAAAAAAACAGAACTGAAAGAAGCTAATGAGAGTGTTGATCCTCTCATATCAGACATGCCTGATACGTCATTCCCAGGAATGTGATCCAATACATTCCCTTTAGTGCTTAAGGCAGTTTGAGTCGGGATTCTGTCACTCACAACCACAAAAGCTCCAGCTATGCACGAAGCTATTTGTCCAAAGTTACATTGTGAGTAAGAAGCAAAGCTAGGCTCCTAATCGAGCAAATCTAGGCCTGCCTGATCCAAAGGCATGATTTTGTTCCATTCTCCATGTTGTTTTCCATGTCCTTCCTTCACAAAGTCACGTTCATCAGCCCCTCCATCAGGGGCAGGAAGAAGGAAAATGAAGCTCAAGTATTTTGTTCAATAACAAACTGCCAAAAATTGTTCCTTGGTGGAGGAGGGGAGAGCGGGAGCAGGGCGGGGGTGTGGGGAGGCAGGGGCAAGGAGAGCAGAGCCTAGACTCACCCAGAGGAAAAGGGTTGGGTTGACAAGCAGCCAACAGGGCAACTAGTGTCCCCTCCCCCATTTTTTTCTCATTAATCCTTCTATCTCTCTGCAAGGCTACAATCAAACCAGCCCTACCAGGAATGAACCTTCCCTTCTAAAAATCTCCAGCAGAGAAAATTCCATCGGATACTAATTTCAAAGTCTCTTGACTTTTAGAGACAGGGATTTCTTCCTGGTATCTTTTTCTGTTCTCTTCTACAGATGGAGACTGGACCCACCAGCACCAGCAGCCTTTTACTGGAGTCCATTCAATCTTCTTTGGCAGTTTGGAGAACTGCAGCTCAGCCAGGCCTTCCCTACCGGAATCCCAGCTTTATCTTATGCTATTCTGCTCACTTACCCCAATCTTTCACATTCCTCTCCCCAACCTCTCAGCTTGTGCCCTCCATCCTGCTCTTCTCCTCTGCATGTGGCCAAGCCAGAATTTTAACAAATGCTCTGATGACAAGTTCACACAAAGGTGGGGTCAGATTGCTGGGAAAGCATTTCCACACCAGCGTGGACACCGCGCACCAGTGCATCTTCCCTTTTTTAACAAGAGAGCTCTGCCTGCTCTGGAGATCATGCCTAACCAAGCCAGAACCCAAAATGCCCCATCCTGGGCCTTGAGTCTTCACCTGCCAAAAACAATTCTTTCTAGGCTGTCCAGAGATTCTAGATCTCAGAACAGAAGAGTCCCACACTCCAGGCTCTGTGTACTGACTCATTTCTCACAGACAGGCCAAACCCCCTTTGGGAAAGAGAAGTAAGCCACAGTTTCCCCAAACCCCATTCCAAAAGTGTTCCAGAAGCAGGTCTCAGAGGGAGCCGGAGGAAGTGAGGCCTGGGTGGCAGAGCTGGGAGGGTGCCCAAGAACCAGAAGTGAGCTTCTACCCTTCAGTCGGTGTCCAAGAGGGGTTCCTCCCTGCCAGACTGATAGGGATGCATACAACTGCCTGCCTGAGGGGGTTCCAATGTTGGGTTCCTCTCCAAAGCTGCAGCTGGAAAGGACAGTCATGTAAAAACGAAAACGTGACTAAGAACCCCCTTTCAGCTTTCCTTCACCCAAATCAAGGAGAAAGGCAGACAATAAAAAGTAGCAGAAAATAATATCATTGGCAAATTAGGAATTCAGCACAACGTAACAACACTGCTTGAAAACTCATTGTTTACTTTTCATATCTCTAGAGTCTTAGAAAGCAAATCTAATCTAAAGAGAAAGATAGAGGCTTTGAGATTTATGAAAATGTCATCTGGGCCCTTTTTAAGGCCTTTTACATTGATGGTGTTAACTCTGTTTAAAATATTATGATTTCTTTTTTAAAGAAGCAATATCTATTTGTCATAGGAAAAAAATCAAAATTCAATTAAATAGAAAAGTTTTTCCCAAACCCCTTAATTTCTTTTCCCTCCCATAGGATGTACATAAGTTCCAGATTTTTTTCTACACATTTATTAATGTTGTGTTTTTATAAGAATGGAATCACACATATTTTGTAATCCTATTTCCTCTCAATTTTATTAATAATATCTAAGCCAGATTACTATTTTAAATGGCTATGCAGCATATCATCATATAGCTATTCTATAATCCCTATTATTAAATATTTACTGCTTCCAATTTTTGATATCATAAACAACACTATAATAAACTCCCCATCTTGTATATACAACTATGTAGATTTACCTTGTCATTTCTTTAGGATATATTCCTAGATGGAAAATTACCATATAATATTTTATTAGTTTTTGATACATATGCCAAATTGCCTTCCAGTAGGGTTGAACAGATTACATTTCTGCCAAGTCACGAGTGCCTGTTTACCCAACTCTCACTATTATGGGTATTGTCATTCTTTTCCTTATTTCTTAACTATATCCAACCTTACTTGATAACTGCTTTCCCTTGCTTTGATAAAAGTATCATGAGAATTCCTTTTATTTTGTTTACATTTGTGAGATAAGATCAACCTTAATCATTGTCAGTTAAAAGAAAAGAAAAGACAGTAGGAAGGAAACAAGATAGAGTCCACTTGGGTTAATGAGCAAGAGATGGCAGTAACATGGGAAGACCAAAAATTCCCCCACAGGGAGTAAAGGAGATATTGGAAGGTGTCTTTAGTTCAGACAATTTTCTGTGCCTCTGCCAGTTAGCACCTGGGACCAAGGACTCTTTCGGTGCCATCCAACGTGGCAGGAAGCCCTGTGCCACAGGTTAGTCTTGTAACATCCACTTTAAGTTGATGCTTTCCATTCAAGTAATATGTACATTGCAGATGATGTACACTTGAGCAGAATTATATTTGCCTGGTCTGCTGAAGGAGACCACCCAAGAAAAATGTTGGAGATTCTCAGATGTAACTCTCCTGGGTCCTCACCTAATATAGAATCTCAGCCCTTCCATTCATTAGCAACTCTATTAACACAACTAGAACTCCCAACCCCAAACTGCTAAGACTTGTTGGGACCCAGGTGAAAGAAATAATGACACTTTTGAAGTGCTTCTCCTGTGCTTAGAATTTCCTTTATTTTACATTTCACATGCACAGCCTCTTTTATTTATTACGACAAACGTTTGAGATGGATTTCATTATTTTTCCCACTCTACAGATGAATAAACTGAAACTCAGACCACTGTGAAAAAGCCACAACTTAAATCCAGGCCCTCTAATTCCAATCTCATATCCTTCACATTTTCACCACCTGGCAGGATTTGCAGTAACACTACTCACTTCTAGCAATTTGAGTGAGGTTTCAAACAAGAGCCTAATGGGGGCCAAATTTCTTCTTGTTACACAAGAAATAAAACAGTAGTGGGATGACAATACCCAAAGTCCTTTTCAAGTTCTGGGCACAAGAGAAGGGTATCTCCTTTCATAGGGGAATAGACGCCAATGCTTACAGGACTTCTGAGAGGTGTTAAGAAATCTATCCCTTTTAGACACGTTAAATCTAAATGAGTAACACCCAATCTGCTTCTCCCTGCAGAAGCCCATCCCAGGCTCATCTGGTTTATGATTAGTTGCACAGAAATCATGAAAACCATGCAGGGACACAACATGCCAATACAAGACACCAATCATTCGGTCTCCCCATTTCCATAGCAGCTTTCCTCCGGGAGGCTAGGAGAAGGTCATGGCCGCCAGATGTTGCTGAGGGTAAACTCCTGGGGCCTGATCTTCGCCAGAAGCCTACACCTGCCCCTGCCGTACCCATGGGGCTCTCTCTGACAACTCTCATTGCACTCACATCCAGAGTGCAATATCCAGTACTTCCGATTGCTCATCTGCTTAGGCAGCAGGGCTCAGAGGGGGTGTGACATTGAGACACAGATCATCTGGTGCTAAGTGTTTGTCGAGGCTGAGTTGAGTCTGGTATGCTAGTTTGAGGGCTGCTGTCTGAGACATCAAAGTAATGAAATAAAAAAATAAACAAATAAGCCATCTTAAGATGTTCTCTGAGGTGGGCGAGTTCTTATAAGCAAAAGCCAGGAGAATTCTATCATCCCATCCACGTCTCCTTTATCCCACCCTCTTCATACTTTGTTGAATTCTCTGCAGTTAGCCAAAGCCTCTTCCAGACTAAATGAAAGCTTCTACTGATGCCGCTTCAAAGCACTCTATCTCTGGCCTCCCCGACTTTCTTCAATTTCTCAAAAAGAACCATAAAACACCAGCTCTCCTCCTACAAGGACAAACGCCACAGAACTCCATTCTCCCGCCTTCCAGTCCTTTCTCAGATCACCCCACATAGTGGAGCAGTCCTCAGCTTCCTGCCCCGCTAAGGTGCTTGAATCACCACCACCCCCGACTCGGAGGAATCTTCTCAGAACCTCCTTTATCCCACACACCAACTGCCATCATCACCAGGCACTCAAGCTCACATTCCAGGACAGGCACTGACCACAAACGCCCATCTGCTAATCCACAGATTCACACATCACATTGCAGGAGCTCAGTTACTTGGTGACTAAAATCAAGATCAGAAATCTTATCTTCTCTGCAATCAATAGATTCTGTTTTTCTCAGTCACCAAATTGCCTCATTCCAGCAAATTCTGAAACCCTCTATGTACCAAGGAGTTATAAGTCTTCTTTTGATCTCCATAACACAATGAGGTGAGTTACATACCATGATCCCCATCTGACTGGGGGAGGCTCCGAAAGACTGAGTGATTTGCCCAGGTTCACACCGCTGCCTGGAGCCAGCCTGCAGAGATTCGAACTCAGGTCTGTTGAAAGTACAACCCATGCTCTAGCAAAGACAGCCTGCAACACAAGAGACTTACCCACAATTACACAGTTGTTCAGTGGGGTAAGAAAATAGAAGTAAGGGGGAAATTGAGGCCTGAGGAAATGAGTAGCAGGGATAAGCTAAGAAGGTAGACTTATTGTCAAGGTAAATAGTTAAAGTTTTACATTATAGGCATTTAACCATGGTTGCTTTTAAGCAGAAAAGCAAAACTAGGCAGAAGAAAGAAAAAGTTCAGTAGGAAATACTCTCTAAAAATCATTAGGTCTAGGGGAACCATGAAAGGTCAAGGTTCCAAGCCACCTTAGAGACCATCTGATCCAAAACCCTCATTTTCCGGATGAAGAAAGCAAACCCCAAGGAGGGGAAGTGACTTACCCTAGATTCTAAGTTGAGCAGAGAGCAGAACAAGAGTCTAGGAGAGGACAGAGGCACCTTCCCACTTCTCACTTGGGAGGAAACACAACCACAAAGAGAAGTAAGGTCTGTTTTGAGAGGGAGGAGGGGGGTCTTTGTTGAATTTCAGGTGCATTACAGAGGGGTGGCCCGAGCACTGGACCAAGGGTTAGAAGACCAGGTCCCGCACTTGAAACTCTGACAAACCGAACCACCCTGCGCTATCGCTTCACCTTCCTTGGGGCTCAGCTCACCACCACCTCTTAGAACTGTTGTGAGGAGCAGACGAAACGTGTCTTGAAAACCTTAAGACTTTCCATGTATACAACCAAATTCTGCCTGTCTACAGTCAGCTTTAGCCTTTGTTCTTATGACTCCGGTATAGGGACAAGGAAACAGGCAGAGGAGAAGAGATAAGCAAGTTTTCTGAGCACATCCAAGGCCAGGTGTGTGTGTGTGAGGGTGGGGGAGGAGGTAAGGGGGGAGGCGTCTTCTCTCAGCCAAGGGGACCCAATGCACCGAACTAAATCCATGTCATTCAAGTAGGGCTCAGGTTGTGTCTAAGCAGCCTGGCATTGAAAGATTAGGAAGGCAGTGGAGTGGGGGAAAAAAAGTTGATGAGGCCGACGGCGGAGTCCTGCCCGCAGTACCACACTGCCCTCTGCAGGACACCAGGGAGACAATACCCAAGCTGGGCTAGGTCAGACGAATTTATTTCAGAGGGCCCAGTGTTGCGGGGTTCATTCCCCTGCCTCCGCATAGTGCAAGCCCTCTCCAAGTTGAAACAGGGACAGGGGACAGCTCTCACCCTCAGCAATCTCTCCTGCGTAGCCCAAGTCTTCCTCCTGTCCTGACGCACACGACTCTCCCACCTGCCTTCTGAGGATCCTACAGGCAGGCCTTAGCATCTCACTTTTCACCCTGAAGCCAGGATTTAGAAGGTTCTGGAAAACAGAGCAGCCCTTAGCTCCTGCCAGCTCACTGTGTCTTCTCTGCTCTAGAATAGGGTGGTTTCTGAATACCCTGGGTGTATTCCAGCTCTTGGGGAAAGCCCTCTGAGGGAGCTGAGGGAGCAGGGCCCTGAAGGTTTCAGGGACACACCAGAAATTCTGTGACTCTTAGGAACATCACACACAGACTCCACAACCGACCTGGAATTAGGAGGGAGATATCCGAGGCTGCACCATGGCGCAATGAGAGTGAATATCCTCAACAGCCTTTGCTGTGCAGACCTTCCCCCGCCCCCACCCCATTCTCCATCCTTTCCCTGGCTGTGTGGCTCAGAGCCCCCTGCAGCTGGCTGACCAGCCTCCAGGCATGGGCTCAGGCCGTGCTCCCCGGTGCCCTTGTGTGGACCCGGGGAGCCGCTGCAGCCGGCCCAGCCATGTGACTTGAGTGATTCACACACGCAGATGCCCAAACCAGCTTCTCCATTCTTCCTCTCCCAGCCATCACAAAAGGCACAGTCTCGGCTGCTCAGGCTGGAAACCCTTCAGCACAGAGCTGCATTGTTCCCGGGTCAGGAGGGGCTGGAGGCTGAAGGGAATCAGGAAGACAGGGAGCGGGGCGCTGGGTGGTTTTCCATGCAGCATATGCCCCTCGTGCAAGCCAAGCCCACTTCCTGTCCTGGCTCTAGCTCTGGAGCTCAAGTTTACATCTCCCTCCTTTAAAACCAACTTCTGGTTGGGTTGTTGGCTTCTTTTAGTTTCCACTCTCTGCACGTGTGCCTTTCTTTGAAAAATATGCACATGCTGTTTCTTTTTTCCTCTCTGACACACGTAATTCTTTAGAGACCACAAAATAAATTCGGAGCCCAGCAACCTTTGTTTTTTTTTCTTTGGGGAGGGGGAGGTTCATGCTTCATCTGTGCTTTTTGCTCCCTACCCCCAACCAACAGAGCCCAGGCAGGTGGACGGGACTGGGGAGTGTCATTACGGGTGAAAGGGAGTAAGTGGGGAGGTGATAAGGAGACATGGTCAAGATTCAGGTCATCAAAGATTTAGGAGATTGTTTCAGTTCTTCTGATTCTCAAACATTAAAATCTTCTACTCTGGCTTGTTGAAAATCTGTTCCTAGTAAATAAGCACTTGGAACTGAAAGGGCTTTGGGAGGGCAAATGGTCTCATTCCGATCACATGCAAGGTAGTTCTTCCTCCAGAGCAGACCAATGGCAGGCCAGTCTGGTTCCAAGCTACCTTAGAAGCCATCTGATACAACACCCTCATTTGCCGGATGGAGAAAGCAAATCCCAGAGAGGGGAAGTGACTTACCCAAGATTTAGAAAGTGCTTCTGAATATCAAATCAAAATCTGTCCCCTGTGCGGGAGACTGTAAAAGATGGTCACCATTCTCCACTCTTTGTTGATTCTACACCCTTTGCTTATGATTCTGCAGGACTAATCTGATGACTTGTTTTAACCAATAGAATTCAGCAAAAGTGATATCATGTCATCACGGAACCTAGACTTCATGGAACCCTGTCACCACCATGAGGACAAGGTCAGGATAGCCTGCTGAGGATAAGTAAACATATCAAGGAGAGCTGTGCTGTGCCACCCCAGCTTGGACCATCATAGACCAACCAGGCGATGGACGACCTACCAGCTGACCATAGATGCAGCCATGATCCCCAGCCAAGATCAGCCCACTGGCTCAGATTAGCAGAACCACCCTGCTGAGCACAGCCCAAATTGCATGCCATCAGAATTATGAGCTAAATATTGGGTTGTCGGAAAAGTCATAACATATTGTTCTGTGTTTTTCGTTGCAAAAATGAATCATGACTTTTCCGACAACCCAATAAATGCTTGTTGGTTTAAGTCACTAAGTTTTGGAGTGTCTTGTTCTCCAGAAAAAGTAAAATGGTGCGCCCCATAATAGCCCTCTAGAGCTATACAGAATAATCCCAATTCCTTGTCCAGGGGACAGCCCTTTCAATATTGAAATAGCTAATTGCCATTGCCTCTAAACACCAGAATAGCTCTTGGGGAGGACACACAGACTAGTCCCTGCCTTAGAGGAAAACCACACCCCAGGTTATTCATTGCCACTTCTTTCCCACTCAGTGGCAGCCCCAGGAGCTGCAGAAGAAGCTATTTTGCAGTTCGTAATAGCATCCTTCAGCCACATGATGCCCACTGACCAAGGACTCTTAACATCCCCAGCACTCAAATATCCTTGTCTTTCCAGCACATTTTATTGTCAATTAAGAGAAATGGAAAGATTGAGGTGAGGAGGGTGTCAAAAGTACAATGAAAATATTTAAGTCAATTAAGCTTCTTGAAGCCACTTCTGACCCAAATCTAAACTGCCAAAAAGCCTCCAAAAAAAAGTCCTTGGCTGGTTTCCAGTGGAGCTCTGGCTCCATGGGCCACAGCAGTGGGAGGGTGGTCAGAGGTTGCTGGCTTCCAGAATTCGCCACGTGGAGTGAACAACAGATGCCCTGAACTTGGTCTTGGGGTCTGATGGGGAAGGTCACCATGTCCACCACAGGAGACAGATCAGGCCAATAGCGGTCCCCATTCTTAACCAGACACAGAGGGAAGTGGCGTTGTGGGAAATGGCTGCCATCTGTGGATTTTCTGGCTGAAAACTTTGCTGCAAAGTTTGCCAGTTTCAAACAAACCCTTGCAGCTTGGCTTCCTGTTTTTCATTTGTGTTCCCCGTGTGTCATGGCACAATTATTCTGGGAGACCTTCTCAAAATGGACACGGTCTCCAATTTTCTTTCCCTAATAACAGTGCAGGAAATAGGGGTGAGGGAGGCAGAGAGAAAAACCCCAAACCTCAGAAAAGGATGAAAACACTTCTAAACTCTGTTTCAAAAATGAGAAAATCAAAATCGCCAAGTCACAGTACATAACCATCTCCTCATTCAATCCCACTCTGGGCAGGCTGAGGAGGAGGAGACACTTCTGGAGAGTCAGGAGTGTGAGCTCCGCTCTTAGGGCATCAAGAACATTTTGAAATGTCCTTCCCTGACAGCCTAAAAGTCATGGCAACAAGGTCAAGTAGCTGGTGGCAGGGTCCTGGAAAAATGCCACCCACCAGCAATTATTTTTCAACTACCTAAATGACATTGGCTATGACTCAAAGCAGAACAAAGAAAGAGCAAATCTCTTCCAACTCTTTTCTTTCTTCCACTGGACCAGTGCCTCAGCCCCAGTCTCCAAATCCATTCTTATTCACTGCCATGAAAGGAGTTTGAAGACTAGAATATGCTTATTTTGAAGGTCTTCAGAGCTGCCTTGCTTTGGGATTTTGGGTTAAAGATTAGCAGGTGTGTGTGTGTGTGTAAGCCTAAATTTATCGATGCTTTTATCCATGTGCATATGGACATACATTACTGTTTGTGAGAATGCCTAACGTGTGAGTGTGGGGTTACGTAAATAAATATACTCATAACACATAAACTTGGTACACATGCCTGTGTGAGCACACGAGTGTGTGCACTTGTTGGCCGGCCATGCATGTGTGCATGCAAGTGTGTGCATGCCTATCTCACCCCAACATCTCCACAGGTCTGTGTTCAAGGTGGGGTTGCGTGCGTGTACGTGCAGTGCACTCCGGCCTGAGGCGTGCTTCTGTGTGTGCATGTGTCCTTTACAAAGCGGGGGCCCCTTGTCGGCCCCACCTCCTCCTCCCTTTTAGTGAGTCCACAGCTTTCTTTGTTCACCTCCCTTTGGGATCTGCCAGTTAATGGCAGGGGTCCCTCTCCTGGGAAACAACACTCCTCCCCCCTGCTCATTTGCGTCTCATCAGAAGGCTCCAGGCTCCAGCCCATAAATGGAAGCCCACGATTGCAACCGACGACTTTCTTAATTGCCCATGATGCTTGCGGGTGCAGTGCAAACAAAACGGTAGCTATTAGGCTGTGCGAGCTGAAGCAGGGCTACATTTTGCGCCTGTGTGAATTTAGTGTTCCTGGGAGTTGAGAGGCCAGAGTGGGTTAGAGCCACTGAGAGGCTGTTATTATGGCCTGGCATGGAACTACCTTTAGCTTCCTGAGACCCTAAGGCGATTTCACCACACTTCAGAATTGCAACACCCTTAGAATTTCCAAACCAGAGCACCCCCTGGGCAGTATCCTTCCTCACCCCCATACACATGCTTTCTTTTTTTCTTCATCTCTGTCTCTTTCCCTGTTTTCTCGTTCTTTCTCTCCTGTTCTTTCTCCTGATTTCTTTTTCTTTGTGTCTCCTTCTCTCCCTTCATTGCCTTTCTCTCTCTCTCTCTCTCTCTCTCTCTCTCTCTCTCTCTCTCTCTCTGTTTTTTGCTTCCTCCCTTCTCTCTTCTCCTTTCCTCTCCTCTCTCTTTGCCTCTCCTCCAGTTCTTAGTTCACAGCAGCAGACTTAAAGCCAGACAATGGCCAGAACATCAGCACCCCACTGTACCAGCTGCATCTCTTTCTCTTGCCTGCCCCCCTTACCCCAAGTCCTTCCCTGCAGTCCCCATCCAGCCCATTCCTTGGAGCTCAGGGGCCCAACAGGGAGATTGTTATTTATACTTATCCCCAAGGCTTTGGGGAGGTTGGGGTGTCCTAGCAAAGAGCTGCCTTTTCTTTCTTTTTTTTATTTTTATTTTCTTGCTCCACACCTCCTAAGTACCTAGGGTAGCCAGTGCCCAGCCCCTGTTTCCTGCCTTTGTGGCTTCAGCTCACATGTGGGGGAAAGTGAAGATCCAGAGGCAGAGAGAAGATGCAAGAGAAACCCAGCATCTCAGAGGAAAGACCATGGGTGCCCCAACTCAGGACTCCCAGATCATGGATAAGGCACAAAACTTCCTCCCTGCACACAGATTGGAGGACATAGTTTTGAATTCTCCAGGGGCAGCATTTGAAGGAATTTGGAATAACAACAGAGTGCCCAATTTCCTCTTGAGAACTGATTTCTCTCATTCAAATAGTTCAGAACATATTGTTTGTTTCAATGTTTTCGAGTGAGTGAATGAATGATGAGTAAGTGACTGAATGAATGGGAAGCTACTAGGTTCCTTTCCCAGAGATTTCTGGGGACTACAATGATACTAAGTCTGGGTGACCTCTCCTCAAAGTAAGGGAGTGTGTGAGGTGACATCAGCAAGGCTTTCCAAAAGAAGGAGATAGTAGTCCTTGGATAAGTTACCTCCCTTCATTGCACCCAAGTTTCCTTATCTATAAAAATGAGCCTCCACTACTGATCTCAATTGATCTTCCCACCAATGAAGTTTTGGAGATGAGAAAGCTGTGGCATCATCAGGATGAAGGAGTTTTAGACTCTTTCACGGTTTTAATCCCATGGGCACATCATCCTCTTTGATCCTTCATCCCAGCCAGGACCAATGGAAGCTCCCAGGTTGTTCCTACACAACCTCCTTGGCACAGCTGGAAGAGCACAGAACCAACAATGCAGATGCCCAGCCTTATTGTCCTCCCCGTTTTTCCCTCCTTGCCATGTGTGTGTGTGGGGGGGGGAGCCCTGTCTGAGTAACCAGTGAGAAAATATGGAAGTTTGGGTCACTGACCTCTAGATGGGACAAACTCTGAGGTACAACTTTCATTCCCTCATTCTTCAGCAGGATCAACCTGAAGTTCTCCTTCCTGTTTTTGCCTGAAATCCCAAGCTTTCTTGACTCCTGCCCCACTCTGTTCTGCCTGTCTCTCCCTCTCACATTTCTCCCTCTTGTACAGTGATATTCATCTCAGAGGCTGCTTCTGAAAAACTGAATTTAGGCAACAGGGACTCGAACCAAAATGCCTACAGTTGGGGGATGTAAATATAGAAATCTCCCATCCATCTAAAGAGGGTTTCCACTCTTCAGCTTCTTTGTTTCCAGAGGGAATGGCAGCCATGCTGCAAGACATTCTGATTGAAAAAAATAAAATAAAATAAAAATCCATGGTTTTGCATGAGATCCCTTGATTTTTAAATATGAGAAACATCCGTGATCATTTTTAGAACACTGTGCACAAATAAAACATATCCACAGACTAGATTCAACGTTCTGACTACTAGATTCTAACAGATGATCTATTGGTTCAAAGGCTCCAGTGAAAAAAATGACATCCAATCAAAATCCCAAGCATTCAAAACAGCAGGAAAATATTACCCATAATGAGAAGATCAATCAATTTATCAAAATCAATCTGGAACTGACACAGATGTTAGAATTAGCAGACTAGAAATTTGAAAGCAAAATTATTATTATAGCTGAAATTATTACTGCTGCATTCTATATGTTCAAAAAATTCAGTGGAGACATGCAAGGTATTTTAAAAGATCCAAATCAAACTTCTGAAAATGAAAACCAAAATGTCTGAGATGAAAAATACTCTAGCTAAAATAAATGGGAAATCAGGCATTGCAGAAGAAAAGATTAGTAGATTTGAAGACATAGCAATAAGACCTATCCAAAAGGACACAGAGAGAGAAAAGATAATTTTAGAAAAATAAAAGAGCATCAGTAAGCTATGGGACAATTTCATGCAGCCTGATACATATGTCATAGAATTGAAATTTTAAAAAATTTTTAGCCTTTTGAGCTCCTTCTTTTGCTCGGCCCATTCCAAACTCTTTGGAGTGTGCTTTCTCTTCTAATAATGGCCCTTAAGCCATTCTCTACTGCTCGGGCCCTCTTCAATTTCTTTGAAGTGTACTTTTTCTTCTAATAAACTTTCCTTTCATCACTTAAAAAAAAATTGAAGTCATAGAAATATTTTTTAAATATTTGAAGAAATACTAGTTAAAATTATTCCAAATTTAATAAAAATTGTACACTCACAAACCCAGGAAGCCCAATGAATGCTAAGCAAAAGAAATATGAAGACAATCATACCACATAATTAAATTGCCCAAAACCAGTAATAAAGAGATGGTCTTAAAAGCAGTCAGAGAAAAAAACACATTATAAACAAAGGAAAAAAGATCAAAATATGAGCAGATGTTTCATCTAAAACGGTTCAAGTGAGAAGGCAGTTGAAGAACATCTTTAAAGCATTGAAAGAAAAAACTGGAATTCTATACCCAGTGAAAATCTTTCTTTAAAAATGGTGAAATGAAGATGTTCTCTGGCATAAAAAGCTGGATGAATCCATCACCAACAGATTCACACAAGAAGAAATGTTAAAGAAAATCCATCAAGTAAAAGGAAAATGAAACCAGATGGAAAATGAATCTCACAAAGGAATGAAGAGCACCAGAAATAGTACCTCGCACCATATAAAAAAAATTAACTCAAAATGAATTATAGATCTAATTGTGAAATGTAAAACTATAAAACCATATGCAGAAAATATAGAAAAAAATTTATGATTTCCTAAATATAATTCCAAAAGTACAAGTGGTAAAAGAACAAATTGATAAACTGAACTTCATCAAAATTAAAAACATCTGCTCTTCAAATTCAGAAGAAAAAGATAAGCCACACACTCAGAGAAAATATTTGCAAATCATATAGCTGATAAAGGACTTCGAACAGATTTATATAGAGAAGTCTCAAAACTCAATAAGAAAATAAACAACCCAATAAATAAAACAAATAAAAGATTTGAACAAACAGTTCCCCCAAAGAAGATACATGGATGACAAATAAGCACATGAAAAGAAGTTAGATATCATTAGTCATTAGGGAAGTGCAAATTAAAACCACAATGACATACCATTTGTTAAATTGATTAAATAAGGAATCCATTAGACTGAGGTGACTCTAATGCATGGCATCCTATATAAGCAAAACCCAAACTTAAGCCTGTAAATTCCTCAGGGTTACAAAATTGAAATCTAAGGGCATCCAATCATGAACAGCCAACTAGCCTTTAAGCTACAGCCAATCAATAATTTCCTTACTTTGCCTCCACCTTTTCTCTATAAAAGTCCGTCCCCAAACTCCTGGAAGTGGAGCATTCCTAACCACTTCCACTTCGTTGCCGTCCAATTCAAATCAAGTTTTCCTCAAATAAACTCTTAAAATTTTAAACATGCCTCAGCATATCTTTTATTAACTTATTGAACAACTATTAGAATGCCTGAAATTAAAAAGATCGACCACGTCAAGTGTTGGTAAGAATGTGGAGGAAATATGATTTTCCTCCATTAGCTGCTAGTGCAGTTTCTTTAAAAATTAAATATATGCCTACCATATGATCCAGCCATTCCACTCTTGGGTATTTACCAAGAGAAATAAAAATACATACCCATACAAAGACTTGCACAGGAATTTTTATAGCAGCCTAATTTGTAATAGCTGAAAACTTGAAACAATCTTTCAGCAGGTAGATGGATAAAGTATATCTATACAATGACACACTACTCAGCAAATACAAAGATTGAACTAGTGACATGAATTACAACACAGACAAATCCCAAAATGAGTATGCTGTTATTCCATTTATATGAAGTTCTAGGAAATTCAAACTAACCTACAGAGACACAAAGAAGATCAGTGAGTACATGGGGGAGAGGAACAAGAGAGAAGGACTACAAAGGGCCACAAAGAAACTTTGGGGGGGGGGAGTTACAGACATGTTCATAACTTGATGGTGGTGATGGTTTCACAGGTATAGGTCTGTGTCAAAACTTGCAAAATTATACATTTAAATACATACAGTGTCTTATATGTCAAGTATCCCTCAATAAAGCTATTTCTAAAAACAGCGTCTGGAAGAGAGTGGGCACTCAATGAATATTTGCTGAATTAAAAACAAAAGACAAAGAAATGGTACAAAGAGCAAAAGGTTTCTCACCTGGACATCCTGAGAGATACTGTTGGCCACAAGCCAGCCCCATCCCATGGTGGTCCCAAGGGTCATTCATTCCCTCTCCGTATGCTTTCCCAGGGAGCCAGTTGACAGTACATTTATTCCAAGGTCATCTAGTTAATATCCATGAGAAAATGAGAATGTATGTAAATTTCCACCAGGGACCAGAGCTGCATCAACTCTTTATTTTGCATAATCCATATAAAAGCTTGCATTTTTATCGAGGCATAATTCCTTACTTAGGCTAAAAAAATTGGTTATTATTCTTTACAATAGAAGCATAAATATACTATTGGCCAAATATGATAGATGAGTGAGTCGTTTTTCTTAACTACTCTGTACCATGATCTTTCCAGTGTCTACTAATAACCTAATAATGATTTTTCTATATATTTCAACTGCCTTTTCCATTGAATAGTAGCCCTCAAATGATTACTTCATGGTCTAATTCATGACTCTGTAGCCAACGGTTACTTCATTTATATTCATATATGTTTAAAGCATTTCCCACTCATCGACATGTGTTTCTTATCTCACAAGGATTTTTACGGCACCCCTGTGGGAGTAAGTACAGCGAACACATTATCCCCTCCTTCCAGATGAGACAACCCAGGCACAAAAGTAAAGAGATCTACTCAATATGACACAGCCAGTCCCCAGATGGAGCTTCAGGCTAATGGCTCACTTGGCTGCCTGCGTGGCCGCCCAGCCAAGTGTGGAAAAGGAAGTATCATCTCCAGGCAGTGCCCTCACACAGGCCATTACTTTCACCAGCTCTTTGGGGTCAGAGGGAGCTGTTCTGTGAGGTTGTCCATGGGAGCCCCAAGACCTAAGCATCCCACATCTTACCAGCCACAGAGACTGACTCCCTCTGCCTTTAATCCCTCATCAGCTAGGAGAAGATATGAATCTGATCACCAAAGGGGCAGAAGACTCCATGGGTCTGGAAGCCAAAGTGGATGTCTTTTGTCCAATTTGGCTATGTCCCCAGAGCCAACAAACAGTTTAAATAAATCTCAAACAGCAACTGTGCTGGGAACCCAAGATCACCAAAAAACACATACCACCTACATTCCACCACCTTCAGACCTGCTGCATGGGGCTGGGGTCTCAGAGATAGGAGACAAAGAGGGGTTGAGCTTCTCCAAGGAGAAAATAGGGAGAATGGAGGGATGATCTCACAGCAAGAGCCCCGAGGATATCATTTCAGCATTATAGGCTCTCTCCCCTACAATGAGGCCATACAAGCCCAAGAGGTCAGTTAAAATGCCAAAGATAGGAAATTGAGTGTCAGACCCCCTTATCTCCAAACAGCTTGAAAATCAGCCAGTCAGACACCAATAGGGATGTGCAGCTCCAGAACCTGAGATGGGAATTCAGGAAGCTGGTGGAGTGTGGTGGCAAAGATCACCAGCCATGATGTCAGGTTAGCCTACTTTCAGACTCAGCTCTTCAGCTTCCTAGCTGTGCAACCTCAGGTTGCCTCTCTGAGACTCAGTTTCCTCATTTAGAGAATGAGGATAATAGGAATGCCTACCTCACTGAGTTGCCATGAGGATTAAATGGGTGAAGGCACACAAACAACTTAGTAAAGTGAAGGATATGCAGTAAGTGCTCACTCACTATTAGTTGCTGTTATTGTAGTTCTGATTAGAGGCAGAAATAAAGGAAGGGACGAGTCTGGCCTGTTGGAGGTTTGCTGGATGTGTTCTCATGTTTGGAGGGGGTAGAATGAGGACCCAGGACACCTGAGGCATGTGGATGCTAAAAGAGGATACAGGAAGCCACCAGGTCCTCTATATATCCTTCTTCTCTTGTCTGATTATTGTTCTCATTTGACAGATAATGAAATTGGACTCAGCTGGTTGCATGGCAGGAACCCCCTCCCCACAGCCCCAGTTTCATCATGGGCTTTGTTTCTGTGTACTATCCTCCACTCTTTGTCGAGACTGGGTCCCTTCCCATCTGGAGAGCCACAGGGACAAGATGTGCCTTTCAACAAGCCTCTTTCAGCACAGCTCAGAAAATAGCTGACGTGCTAAGGATCACTCCTGGCCTCCCTGCTATGGCACCTGTGGACATGGGTTGGTGCTGCACCATGAAACCCTGATGAATGCCACCCTTCCACAGGGAGAGCCCCAAAAGCCCAGAACCCCACCCACCTTGCATTAGAAGCAAAGGACACAGACCTTCCAGTCTTCATCCTACCTATGTGTGTAGCAAGCGAAAGCCATCAGCTCAGTGCTGAATAAGCACTTGGGGTGGAAGTGTAGAAAGATCCACAGAGATAAATCATTCAGGCCCTACTTACCAGAAGAACAAACACTGCCCAAGTCACAAGGTTGGCTGCGACAAGTGTCTTAGAGGCTGAGGCACAGATCAAGGCTCTGAGAGTTCTGAGAAGGGAGCAGAGCCTTCCAGCTGGAAGCAGGGAGCAGGCATTTGACCCAGGTGACATTTCTGTGCCCCAGACAGCCAAATCCATGGGGATTTAGCTCCTGACTTTCCCTCATGAGATGCGGGAACAGGTGATGAAGTCTGCTGGGAGCACTTCTCTGAAGATCTTTAAGGGGAGCCAGAGCTGAAACATGGGCTCCCCTCCTCCATCCTTAGGCTCTGAGGCTTCCCATGCCATACTCCCTGACAACCCCCACCCCTTCCCCATACCTGAGAGCTTCCAAATGGAGCCTGGCTGGAATTGCCTGCAGAAGGAGTCTCACATGGGTGACTTGGGAGCCAGCATGACTAGGAGAGAACTCTGAGATCTCATCCCCCTCTGCCCTCAACGCACCATGAGTCCTTGGGCCCTGAGGGAACCTCTCTCTTACCTCAGTCATTCAACTGCATTCTTTTGCTCCCAGCTCTGGAACAAGTGCTGGGGATTCGTTTAAAACGTGGGAAGGGACAGGGTACATAGGACTGGATTGGAAGTTCAAACTTCACCCCTTCCTAAAGCCTGTCCTGAATGACTCCAGACTTCTCGAATCTTCTTTCTTTCTTTCTTTAATTCATTCATTCATTTAATAAATATTTATTATACCCTATCTCTCTGTTAGGCCTATGGTCTCTCTCTCCTTTCAAAATTTATTGTCTTTGCAGCAGTGCCTCTCAAACTGAGGTGGGTTGACCCTCTGCCACCAAACACAAGTTGGTTGTAAGACAGGGATTTCCAAAGGTTGCTCTCACTCCCACCCCTTACTGCATCAGAACCTTACCAGTAAATCAGACTCCAGGCATAAGCACCCAGGTCTAACTCCTGTGCAAGCACATGGGGTCTCTGAGTTCAAAAGGACCCCATGTTGGGTTTGATGTTGTACATGTAACCATCTTGAAATTCTTAAGAATTGTATGTTTCTGCCTTGTCAGTAAAGCCCAATGGGACACTGGGGTGTGCATGTGAGCATGGCACATGTGGTCATTACTTGTTCACCATTCTTTGCTTCTCCATTTGCATATAACATTTTCCATTCCTATGAGCTTAGAATTCCAGCAGATTCATGGTGCATGGCAGTTCAGCAGAACTCAAAGTGAGTTCAAGATAAGGACGTTGTGTCTACAACTAAGCAATGTAGGAGTTGACAGCCTCAACAAGCTACATTTTCCATTCAAACCAAAACTCACTTTGAACATAGAGAGAAGGAAATGGCTTCTAGGAAACTTGAATAACCGAAGCAAGGGGAAGATCAAACAATTCATAGATCTCTTTCCTTTCAGTCTTTGCTTCCTCATCAGTAAGCTGAAGGAAAGGGCAGCTGGTAGAATGTTCACAAATCAAGAAGTGAAACAAAAACAGTAGAGTTCATTTTTGTGAGAGTTTCCACTATTCATGTGTGAGCTATGAAATCTGATTGTGTTCAGGAGAATAAATATGGCAGAGTAGATAAACACTTTGCCTGCTTCCTTCCATGAACACATTAAAACTACAACTAAAATATACAACAATCAACCTGGAGAACCATCTGAAGAAGTCTGGCTGAACAAAGTTTTATAACTAAGAATATAAAGAAGAAGCCACATCAAGACTAGAAACCAGCCTAAATCTCCATGTGGAGGATGAAAATTGGGAGGAGTACCTCAACCGCACAGGTTATCCCAGGAGGAGCAAAGAATCCCAGCCCCACTCCAGGCTCCCCAGCCTGGAGTACTGGTGCCAGGAAGAGTAACCCCTAACATCTGGCTGTGAAAAATAGTGGGGATTTCAACCATCCAGGTGGGACGGAAGGCTGCAGGAAACCTAGACGTCACTTAAAAGACCTGCACACAGATTCATTTACTCACAGGCATTCATCTTGGGCTCTGGCAGAGTGACAGTGACTCGTGGGCTGTCAGAGGCATATGGGGAACAGACTGAGGTATATGACTTTAAGGCCAGGGCTGGAGAAGAGTCCCGTTTTCCCTGTGAGGGGTCCTTCTCCCGTGCAACTGGCAGATGGCTGCCATCTTTAATGTATTGAGCCCTCCCACTATGCTAATAGCCAAATATGAATCTGATTGGTGGGGTGAGCTCTAGGGCTCCACCCTGCTGACTCACTGGGACCCTGCCCCACACAACTTCCCCAATGCCAAAGGCACTTTCTCCACAAGCAACCAGCTCCACACTCATTGCACTCTTTCTTGGAAAACTATCAGACCAGGCAGGTGATGACTTGCCTCAGTGTGCTCTGAAACTTTTGTTGAGGAGCTCCAGGCTCAGCACTGGCACCAAACCAGAATCTACATTAACCTGATGACCACAACACTTCCCACTGTAGTGACTCCCTGAGACCCTGCCTCATCAAACTTGCATACCACACGAGGCTTTATCAGCAGCTGAACTTTAAGGGAGCTGGCAGTTGGCAGCAGGACTCAAGGTGTCCTGGCTTTTTGCAGAGCTACCCCAGGCCCACTACTGGTGGCAGCCTTCCTAGGCCCACTGTGTGGCCTCTCCCATGTGCCTCCAGGTTTAGCACAGGCAGTAAAAAACCATGGATCACTTTGTAGCTCCTACCAGGTAGTCCCTGGCTGGTCACAGGCAGTGGGTGACCTGGGCCTGCATCAGAGCCCCTCCCAAGAGGCCCCAGAACCAACATACCTGCAGGTTAACTTCAGACCACAGCAGAGTACCACCCAATTAGCCCCTCAAACGGCATACACAAAGGGTGATCTCAATAGGCATCAGAGCCCACTGGGGCAAATCCCACTCAGTGAGGTAAGCCCTCTGCACAGCAGCCCATAAGCTGCAGATGTGGCCAAACCCACAGCCAGTCAGCCTGAGGGTCAATCCCACTCACTGATGTGCCAATAGCAAGTAAAGCTCAACTATAGCAGGAGGGCACACGTAACCCACACAAGGGACACTCCTGGAGCACCAAGAACAAGTGACCAGGGAGACTGTGCCAAAGCCACACAGGGCACTTACTACATAAGTCTACCCAGCCAAGACTGGGAGACTTAGTAGATCTACCCAATACATAGAAACAAACACAGGGAGGCAGCCAAAATGAGGAAACAAAGCAATATGTCCCAGGGCCTGTCAAGTGGCTCACTGGTTAGGAGTTGGCTTGGGACACCAGCTCTGAGCAGCAGTGCCCCGGTTCAGATCCCACATGAGGGCCAGTGATGCTGCACACTCTACAGCTAAGATGGTGAACAACAGCTCGACCTGGAGCTGGGCTGCCAAGAGTTGCCGGTGACAGCATGGGCTGCAGCCCCTGCTGCAGTGGACTGCCATAGGCCACCATGAGTGGCCAGCAGCCAGCATGAGCCGCCATGAGCCACCATAAGTGGCCGTCCAAGGGTCAGTGACCGATCTGCCTCAGCTGCAAGAGCACAATGATCACAATACCAACATGGGCCAGTGAAGCAACATTCTCCACAACTAGACTGAAGAACAAAAGGACAGCAACTTGTCTGTTCCCCTTCCCCGATTCCCCAATGCTGTTCCTTTCCCCCAATTCCCCAATAAAATCTTTAAAAGAAAGAAATATGTCCCAAATAAAAGAACAGGAAAAAACTCCAGAAAAAGAACTAAATGAAATGGAGGCAAAAAGCCTACCAGAGATTGAGTTTAAAACACTGCTTATAAGGATGCTCAAAAAACGTAGTGAAAACTTCAACAAAGAGATAGCAAGCATAAAAAGAATGTAGAAACCATAAAAAAGAACCAGTCAGAAGTGAAGAATACAATAACCGAAATGAAGAATGCACTAGAAGGAATCATCAACAGACTAGATGAAGCAGAGGATGAGATCAGCGATTTGGAAGACAAGTTGCAGAAAACACCAAATTGGAACAGCAAAAAGAAAAAAAGAATGTCTAAAGAGATATTCTAGAAAGTGAAATAAATGTCTAGCCACTATGCTATAACCCTGAAATTAATATAAAATAGTATTGAATGTGAACTGTAATGGAAAAATTAAAAAGGGAAGGGGAAGGGCAATAAGTGGTACAAATTTCCAGGTATAAAACAAATAAGTCATGGGGATGTAATATACAGCATGTAGAATATAGTCAATAATACTGTGATAGCACAGTCTGGTGTCAGATGGTTTCTGGACTTATCATGGTGACCACTTCTTTAGATATAAATGTTGAACAACAATAGTGTACCCCTGAAACTCATATAATATTGTATGTTAGCTGTATTTTTAATAAAATCTTTTTTAAAAAAGAAATATGATTATGTCATCTCAGTGGTTCCACTAGTTAAATGCTCTTACACTTTCATCTAAAACTGGCATTGTATAACATAACAGTAAAATTCATGCTAATAATTTAATTTTTAAATTGTCATTTACTTACAACTATATTATGTAGCAAATTAAAAAGCACCTTGCGAGACCATGGAGAAAAGGAAAAAGTTTTATGTTTTCATAGCTTTAATGACACTTGTTTTCTGCAGTTTGAACAAGGGGCCTGTATTTTCATTTTGTACTAGGGCCCGCAAATTTTGTAGCCAGCCTTGGGCGTACCTGTTCAGGAGCATAGCAGATGAGTGCTGGAAAACATTCAGCTGGACAACAGCAGTAGAACTTCCTGGGTGCCAGAGTCAGAAGCAGTGGTGTGCTGGGTTCGCTCTTGTAACTCATACCAGCTCTCATCAGTTGAATGGCATTTCTACCCAAGTCTGCATCTAACATAACATTGTAGCTTGAAATATGCCATAGTGGGAGTATTTACACCATGGAAATAAGCAGATGGTATAGATCAAGGCTTCTTTTTCAGAGAGCTAATATGAAACTGTTACCAGCATGCTGGTCAGAGGTCAACTAACTCAACCTCCTCATGATATGGAAACCAAGAGGGACATGATTGTTCAAGATCCCACAGCCCCTTAGGAGGGGCCTGTCATATTCTCTTCCTGAGGTCCTAACATGAAAAAGAGTGATCCTGGAGAATGCATTGGAAACCCAGAGCCAGAATCCTGGCGGATATCCCTGTGTCAGGCATGGTGGAGGCTCTCCTGGGATACTATAGGGGTTAACTGGGACTGACAGTGTCCTCCCCATGTTGTACTGTCACCATGCAGGAAGGGTAACCTTTGCTTATAAATGCTGGGTCTCACTCCAGAACATGCCTCCCAACCCATAATTACTTTCAGTGCATGCTGTTTCCACTTAGGGAAACCTGAGCTTCCTTCCAAATGGCACTAGGCTTAACCTGAAATTATATGTTTGCCTTCTGAAATGGACACACAAGTCAAGCCCACTGCCCTGGAATCACAGCAGACTGAGAGGCAAGAGGCACTGGCAGGGAGCTGGCTGAAGCAAGAGAAGCCATGGCACTGGGTAAAACCCAACTGGAAGCGGGGCCTCCTGAGGGTTCAGCCTGCATGCGTCCCATCTCCACCCATGCCTGGGAATGGCTCTGCAGTTTGGACCACTGAGGACTAATCAATGTCATGCTCTGCCTAAAGTTTTCAGTCATTAATGCAAAACACATCTTCCAATAGCCTAGCATGTGGCAGGCATTGGAGATACAATCCTGAATGAAAGGTTTATCCTGTCCTTACGGGCTCACAATCTGGTGAGTGAAACAGATGTGAAAGTAAATAATCACAATTTACAGGAGACTGTGATGTGATCCTTGAGAGAAAGAGGAAACGTAATGTGATTATTTCTGGCCCCGCAGGGAAGGGTGGAGTCCAGAGTGGTGTGACAGAGGAGATGATACTCTATCTTGACATCAAAGTACTGGTAGGATTGAAGCCTTTGTGGTTTCAAAGTACTTGCACAAATATAAGCTAATTTGATTCTCATTACCATACTATCACATATTATAAGAAAGATAGTATTAGCTCCACTTTCGAGAAGTGAAAATTAGGGCTCAAGATGACTTGTCCATGAATATATAACTAGAGAAGAAGGGAAAAGACTGAAACTAGAATGGATGGGAGAGGAAATTAGACATTAGTTACTATCTAACAGGAAAAGAAGCCTGTCTTTGAACTCTGTGAGAGAAGGCTGATTCTCATTTCACCCAATCCTGATACAGGGGCATTTGCCATTTTCTTCCCACTGGGAGCTATTTCCCCTGACCTCTCTCCTCTCTGGCTTCTCTCTTCTCCACAAATTCTTATTCAGCTTCTGGCCACCAGCAGCCTCTGATTCCTGAGTCCCTCTCAATCCCTATTATCCCCATGGCCCCACCTTGTCTCCACAGGCCAGCATCAGCATGCATGACAGTGGGGCATGTGGAGCTGGGTCCTGGACAGAGAGTCTGGGGGCTCATAGAACATAATCCCAGTAGTTTTGTTGGCTATACAATAGGTGCTCCCTGTCCCTCAGGGTGCACAGAACCACCTGGAGAACTTGTGAAATACAGAATCCCAGGTTTAGTAGTCTATAGCAGGGCTCAGAAATTCATATGATTTTAAAGTTCCGAAGTTGAAAATGAGAGTAGTACAGGTGTTTATAATTCTATCTGTTGAAGCAATACCTGTAGGTACAAGGGTGTTCACTATAGTGTTTTGCATTTTCATTAACATAAAAGGAATATTTTGAAATTTGCAAAGCTCTCCAGGTAATCTGATGTACCTAGATTTGGGGACTAGTCTTCAAGGCTCCTGGGAGTCATTTCATTGGTCATCTCTGTCTTTAAGTACAACTGCCTTTTAGTCAAGCCTCAGACACTGTGGCCCTCTTCCCAACCAGATCTCTGGGGAAGAAGTGGTGACAGCATTCTTTCTCCCACCAGTCCCCATCATCTCACCTCCCTTACCAACAGATGGCCCCCTAGTAGGTGTGGCTCAACTGCATCCCACCTACTGCACTTGCAATAGTTGTTCATTGACCCTTGACACCAACAAAGACCTCTTTTCATTTTATACTCCAGGAGGATAGAAGTTTGCAGCATTGAAGGCATATGAGTTTTAGATAAAAATAATATAGAACTTTGAACTGAGCCTGTTAAGGTGATACAGGAGAGGATGTGGAGGGAAAATAGGGGGAGCAAGGGAATTTCCAGTCAGGATGACAGAGTAGGTAAACACTGTGCTTACATCCTCTCACGGCAACCTCAAAATTACAACTAAATTGCAGAACAATCATCACAGAGAATCACCTTAAGTCTAGCTGAACCGAAGCTCTACAACTAAAGACATACAGAAGAAGCCACCTCAAAACTTGTAAAAGGGACAGAGATGCAGGACAGGCTAGTCCCACACCTGTGTGTGACCAATAAAAGTTGGGAGAGATTTCTCAGCTGCAGAGGCCCCCCTGTCCCAGCCCACCAGTCTCCCCAGACAAGGGTTCAACTGTCAGGGAGAGAAGCCCCAATAATTTCTGGCTATGAAAACCAGTGGACATTGTGGCTGAGTGAGACAGGGACAGCTGCAATCCCAGGCACTCCTCTTAAAGGGCCTGCACACAGACTTACTCACTGACAGAACCACTTGCTGAGCTCCAGTGCTGGGGAAGCAGCCCAAAAGGTGCTAGGGACATATAAGGAGGAACTGAGTGGTCTGATTTCAGAGCAAGGGCTGCGGGGCCACTTTCTCCCAGATGGAGGAGCTGGAGGTAGCCATTGTTTCTTTGTTGAACCTTCCCCCTTGTGGCATGGAGACACAGGCAGCTGCCATATTTGAGTCTTCATCAGTCTGGCTATCACCAGTCATTCTCTACAATTCCCTGAGACCATGCCCCACCCAACATTTGGGCACACCCAAGTTGCTTCCAACGGCTTTTCTGTATAAATACCTTGTCTTGGCTCATGCTGCAGACTTGACTAAAATTTCTCAAAGGCTCACAAGACCCCAAAATCCAGCATCTGGCTTTGGCGTGTCCTGTACATCTTATGAGCAGCCCCAAGCCTGGCACTAGTGGCAGCTGGCCTCAGTTCATGGCTTGGCCTCTCAAGGCACCTCCAAGCCCAACACAAGTAGCAGCCATCTGTGGATTGTTTTGTGGCTCATGCCAGGTAGCCACAGGGCTGACACACCCATGGCCAGCTTCGGACCAAGCCAGAGCATTATCCAACGACCTCCAAAGACAACACACAGACTGGGCAGGCACCAGAACCCTGCTAAAGTGAATCCTGTTCTGTAGGGTCAGCCCCTGCCCCACAGCTCCTCCACAGTAGTCACAACCAGTTCTCACAACCAATCAGCCCAAGGGTCAATCCCTCCTATTGACATGCAAACAGCAACCAAGACTCAACTACAACAGGAAGTCACACAAAACCAACACAAGGGTCACTGCTGGAGCACCTGGCTCAGGTGAATAGGAAGACTGTGCCACAGGGCCCCACAGGCCACCTACTACCTAAGGCCACTCTACTAAGACTGGGAAACATAGCAGCGCTATCTAATACATAGAAACAAACACAGGAAAGCAGCAAAAAATGGGAGACAAAGAAACATGTCCCAAATGAAAGAACAAAACTCTAGAAAAAGAACTAAACAAAATGGAGACAAGCAATCTACCAGTAGCAGAGTTCAAAATACTGGTTACAAGGATGCTCAATGATTTCAGGGAGAACATCAACAACGAGATAGGTAACATTAAAAACAAACAAACAAAAAAAAAAACATAGAAACCATAAGAAAGAACCAGTCAGAAGTGAAGAATACAATAACTGAAATGAAGAATATTTTAGAGGGAATCACCAGTAGATTAGATAAAGCAGAGGACTGACTCATGATTTAGAAAATAAGGTAGCAGAAAACACCCAAACAGAACAACAAAAAGAGAAATGAATCCAAAAAATTGAAGATAGTTTAAGTGGCCTCTAGGATAACATCAAGCATATCAACATTTGCATCATAGGGGTACCAGAAGGAGAAAAGAGAGAGCAAGGGGATGAAAACCTATTTGAAGAACTAATGATGGAAAACTTCCCTAACCTGGTGAAGGAAATAGACATGTAAGCCAAGGAAATGCAGAGAGTCCCAAACAAGATGAACCCAAAGAGGCCCACACCAAGACTCATCATAATTATAATGCCAAAGGTTAAAGGCAGGGAGAATCCTAAAAGCAGCAAGAGGAAAGCAGTTAGTTACCTACAAGGGAGCTCCCATAAGATTGTCAGCTGATTTCTCAACAGAAACTTTGCATACCAGAAAGGATTGGCACAAAATAATCAAAGTGATGAAAAGTAATGACCTACAACCAATACTACTCTACCCAGCAAAGCTGTCATTTAGAATTGAAGGACAAATAAAGAGCTTTCCAGACAAGAAAAAGCTAAAGGAGCTCATCACCACCAAACCAGTATTACAAGGAATCTTAGAAAAAATATTTTAAGATGAAAAAAAATTAAAATATGTATAATAAAATGACCATAATTATATATCTGTCAACAATTACTTTAAATGTAAATGGATCAAATGCTCCAATCAAAAGGTGGGGTTGCTGAATGGATAAGAAAACAAGACGCTTACATATGCTGCTGACAAGAGACTGACTTAAGATAGAGACATACGCAGACTGCAAATAAAAAGATGGGAAAAGATATGAAAATGGAAACAAATAAGAAAAAGCTTGGGTAGCTTTAGAATATATACCAGACAAATAGACTTATACCAGACAAATCATACTTTAAAACAAAGACTATGACAAAAACAAAGAAGAACCTAGTCATCCCACTTCTGGGTATTTATCAAAAAAAAACAAAATGCTACTTTGAGAGGATGCATGCATTCATATCCATATATTCATTGCAGCACTATTTACAATGGTCAAGATGTGGAGGCTTGCCATCTGCAGCAGCATGGATGGACCTGGAGGATGTTGTGCTGAGTGGTGTATGTCAGACAGAGAAAGACAGATGCAATGTGATTTTGCTTAAATGTGGACTCTAAAGAAAACAAACAAACAAAACAGAAACAAACCCATACATACAAAGAACATTTTGATGTTGCCAGATAGGAAAAGGATTGGTGGGGAGGAGGGAGTGAAAAAGAGGAAGGGATTAAGAAGTGCATATTTGTTATTACACAGTAGTCACGGGAATGTAGGGTATAGCATAAGGAATATAGCCAATAATATTATAATAACTATGTATGGTGTTAGATGGGTACCAGATTTATAGGTGGGAGGGAGATTGGGGAGCAGGGTGAAAAAGGTGAAAAGATTAAGAAGTACAAGTTGGTAGTTACAAAATAGTCATGGGGATGTAAAGTAAAGCACAGGGAATATAGTCAGTAATATGGTCATAACTATGTATAATGACAGGTGAGTACTAGACTAGTCAGGGGGATCACTTCTTAAATTATATAAATGTCTAACCACTGTGCTATACACCTGAAATAAAATAAGGTTGATATAAAATAAAGTTGAATGTCAACTGTAATTTTAAAATTAAAAAGGGGGTGGTGGTGAAGGGAAATAAGAAGTCCAAATTTCCAGGTATAAAACAAATAAGTCACGGGGATATAACGTACAGCATAGGGAATATAGTCAATAATATTCTGAGAGCATGGTACAGTGTCAGATGGTTGCTGGACTTATCATGGTGATCGCTTCTTTAGGCGTAAATGTTAAATAACTATGGTGTACACATGAAAATAATACAATATTGTATTTTAGCTATATTTTAATAAAAATCTTTTTTAAGAAAGAGATGGAGGAGGGGCCGGCCAAATGGTGCGGTGGTTAAGTGCTGGCTTGGGAAGCCAGTGGCCCCGGTTCGGTCCCACATATGAGGGCCAGTGACCCTGTCCTCAAAAAAAAAAAAAGAGAGGGAGGAGAAAAAAGGAATAAGAATTCTCCTGACACCTCCACAGTGAGAAGAGACAGGAGACCAAATATAATTGCTTGCTTGGGTTGAAGGCTAGAAGTCTAAATTCAAGGTGTTGGCAGGGTTGGTTCCTTCTGAGGACCGAGAGGGAGGCATCTGTTCCAGGCCTCTTCCCTTCATTTGCAGGAGGCCATCCTCATATCACCTTCTCTCTATGTGTGTCTCTGTGTCCAAATTTCCCTTTTATAAGGACAGCAGTCATGTGGGATTCAGGCCCACAATAATGACCTCATTTTAATGTCATTACCTCCGTAAAGACCCTATTTCTAAATAAGGTCATATTCTGAGATACTGGGGGTTAGGACTTCAACATATGAAATTGGGCATGGGGCACACACCGAGCTAAAATCTCATCTCTTCTCACAACACTCAATGACCCAGCCCCTCCACCTGTTTCACAGAAAGGCAAAACTGAGGCTGAGGCATGGCAGGCTGCCTGTCCACTGGAGCTACGGTGACTCATCAGCAGGAGCCAGAAGCTGACCCAGCAACCCGGACTCCCAGCCCGGAGTGGTCACCACAAGCTGCCGTAAAGCCAGAAAGCAGAGGCTTCAGAACCGGAATCTGAGTGCATCCAACACCATGTGGTTTGCTCAGAGAGCCTTCATTTACTTTAAAATATAGACGTATAGAGAGCTGCATGCCCTGTAACATATGTGAAACAGCCTTGGCTCAGATGATCTGCAAAACCCCAAATTGTCCCCATTAGGTTCCCAGGAACCTCTTTGCTGAGCACAACGGGACCTCAAACCCCACTGCCTGGACAACCTCCAGTTAGTAATTCCGGTCACTCTGGAGTCTGAAAATCCCTCACAGGAACCCCATCCCTGCCCCTCCTTTGCCACATCCTCAGAATTCACAAAGTCCACTCTTAGTTCAAATTCAAAAACATTTTTTCCCCCATTTTTCAAGATCCTGATTATCTTCTAGATCACAGGGGACAGTCACATCCCAGGTCTCTCAAGGTGATCTGATGATCAAGGGAAAGGATTTAGATTGGACACTGGAGAGAACTTCCAGAAATACCCAGCATAGCTCCCACAGCTCTGGTCAGCCCCCGAGCTGGAATTCAATAGGTTCTTACTATAGCTGGGCTGGAAAGACATTATTGGCTGGGGAAATTCTGAGATTATACCTGGTCTTCTCTGTGGCTCAACTGAGTCCCTAAATAATGAACTCAACTTCCAGTAGATGCCCCATGTAGGTGTAAAGGCATTAAGACACATTTGAAGAGAATCAATTCATTCCTCACAGGGAGCAGGACTTCTCAGGGACAGGCCACATAATTGGACTGTTGTCAGCAGTCCTTTGTGATGGACTTTGGGGTATGACACAGTGCTCTACCTACAGATGGGGGTTCTTGGCTCTCTGGGGTTCACAGTCAAAAGCAGGCACAGTGGAATAAACTGACTCTTCGACCCCAGTATGTCAGTCATTGGCCTGTGTGCCCCTCTGCCCTCTGCTCTCTGCTCTGCACTACAGGCAGAAAACTACATTTCCCAGGCTCCCTTGCTCACTGACCGGGCAACAGCTTTGACATGGGAGGCTTGAAAGAAGGCTGAGGTAGAAGGAAGAGAGAGACCATGCTATCTCTGCCCTCTCTTTCTGCTTTGGGCAGCATCTCCAGAAGTGGCAGCCTTCAACCTGTGGCTCTAGCTGCCATCACAGGGCTGCCTGTGGTTTCAGATTTTGCCAGGTGGCCCCACTTTGGCTGTCAATAATGCCACCGCTTTATCCCTCCAGCCCTAAAGGAACTTCCTTTCCCAACTCTGTGTCACCAATTCCCTGTGTTCGACTCTCTCTATGTAAAATACTCAGAGTGGATTCTGTTTCCTGTCTGGACCCTGATTGATAAAGCAAATGACAGAAATCCAATTCAAATCAACCAGGAAAGAGAAGGAATGGATTGCCTCATAGTAGGAAACTAAACCACAGGCAGGGAAGACATGCAGCTGGGTCTCAGGAGCAAACGGATCCAGAATTCTCTCATTGCTCATCTCTGCTTCTCTCTGCAGGCCAGCTTCCCTCCCCCTGGTAGCTTTCCTCCATGTGCCTTGGGAATGGCCCCCAGTAGCTCTCAGACTCACATCATCAAGCCAGAGTGAACCATTGCTGCTCCTTCTGTCCCAATTAAAAAGATACCAGCAAAGGACTTTTATTGACCTAGCTGGGGACATGTGCCCACCCTCATGACCAAGGGTCAGGAACTGGTTGAATCACATGTTTGGGGACACCTGAGAAAGTAAGGCCTGAGGCATACCTTGAGTGATCAGGCTTTGTGGGAGGTACAATCTCAAGGCACTGAGAGAGCAGGGAAAGGAAGGAAGAAAAGGAAGTGCATTACCAAGTTGTCTACAGCTTCACAAAAGGCCACAGCCAGCTTCCCATTCACACAGGGTGG
This sequence comes from Aselliscus stoliczkanus, assembly GCA_033961575.1. Classification (NCBI taxonomy): domain Eukaryota; kingdom Metazoa; phylum Chordata; class Mammalia; order Chiroptera; family Hipposideridae; genus Aselliscus; species Aselliscus stoliczkanus. The sequence continues at coordinate 159,778,313 of CM066731.1, forward strand.
CTTGACACAACCCAGGCATCATCACTGTACATGAGAACGTCCCATCAGAGGGAGGAAGGGAGAAAATTGTCTTCTGGATCCCTCCTCTCCCTCCTGTTCTCCCAAGAATTGGGAGAATGAGGGCCTCTGTGGATCAGGTCGGGCTAGGTCCACCATGGCAGCAGTGATGGAGGAGGCCATGGTGGAGCCCAGAACTCATCCTAGGGCCAGGGATGGCTGGCAGTAGCTGTAGCTGTGGCTGCTGTAGCTACAGGCGAGGGTCTCCGTGAGCAAGGCTTAAGGGCTTAGGAGAAAGGAAAGGACAAGTCAATCTGAGGTCGTGCGGACATTTTAAGGCAATGGGGATGAAGGGACAGACCCAAAGAAGAAAGCACTTTTCCAAGAAGGAAGGGGTCCTACAGGGACAAAACAATAGGTGTAGGGATAGGAGCTGCCAGATTGAACAACAAAAGGATGAACCAACACGGTTTCTATTACATACGCATCAGCACCAAGAGATGCGTGGGAAGTGCAAAGACATGCTCAGAGAGAGGCTCTCCCTCATTTTTTCCACCTGCTCTGTGCCAGATACCACTGCAGGTGACTGATGCATGGTCTGTGCCCACACTTGTATATCCTGAAGGCACTTCCCCCACCCTGACCGAGCCCTCATCATGTCCCCACTGGTCTCCTAATGCTTCCCTGCCTGTCTACCTCTACTTTACTTCAGTCTCTTATTTACACAGCAGCCAGGTAGTCCTTTTAAAACTCAAATCAGGTCATATTTGTTTTGACCCCTTCTTCAACCCCCCGCCCGCAGAGGCTTCCCATCACACTTCAAACAAAAGCCCCTACAGGATCTAACCTCTAGGCTTCTAGCCTCCTACCTACCATTCTCCCCTTTGCTCACTCCAGTTTCAGCCACGCTGGCCATTTTGCTGTTCCTACAGCCCAGCCAGTATGTCTCAGCTCAGGGCCTTTGCTCCTGCTATTCCCTTTCCATGAACCACTCTTCCTCCAGATAACACCTTGGCACAGGCCCTCGTTTCTTTCAGGTCTCTGTTCTGAGTGACCTCCTCAGAAAGGCCTCCCTCATCACCTGCATCATGTTCTAGCCCCTTAACCTGCTTCACTATTCCTCATAAACTTATTAGCCACTGTGTGTGTGTGTGTGTGTGTGTGTGTGTGTGTGTGTGTGTGTGTTGTGTGATGTGTTTCTCCTCCTTCTCCTCCCCATTGGAATGTAAGCTCCATGCAGTTAGGGGGTTGTTAAATTCCTTACTGTAGCTAAAACAATGCCTGGCACAACCAGGCTGTCAGTAAATATTTGTGCCATGAATGGATCAATCTGGTGGGGGACAGATTGATCACCGTGGCATGATGCTTGCTAAACAGATGTAAGAACAAGTGGTCATCACCATGAAAGCCTTGGGCTTGGTTCTCCAGCTGGAGGGTTCTGGGAAAACCCTGGGGCCAATGGCAGCTGGGATCCATCCCACCTGTGGTTTCCAAAGCGTTTCAAGAATGCTAGAAGATGCTGATCACACAAAGATGGCTGACAGAGAGGAGTCAGCCTACCTCTGGTGCAAGACAGTTCAGGTGAGCATCAAGGTGACCACAGAGAAGTCACTTAGGGCCTATGCTTAAAACACTGTTTATTGTCCATTTTTAAAGTGTTAGCCTTAGAAGGTCAGGGTTGAAGGGGAGATTGGGAATCACCAAGTCAGCTCTCCTACACTATAGGAGAGAAAGCTGAGTCTCAGAGAAAGCAAATGACTTTCTCCAAGTGACACAGTGAGTTGGTGGCCAAGCCCATTTGTCCAGATTTTTAGACGCTTTCAAGTCTTTCAATTATTTAAAGGATTTGATCCCCGGGACATTCCTCCTTTCAGACAGAGGTCTCTGAGAAACTTTCACACCAGTTATTGCTAGGGGGGGAAATTTGGCTACTAAAAAGAAACTTCATTGTATTTAAATATAAAGCAACAGAGAGATTTGTCAAGAGATTGAGGATTCTCTTACTCTTAAAAAAAAAAATAGGTTTTGTAAACATCACAAGGTCCAGGACCACACTTGTCTGATTCACCATTGCATTGCAAGTGCCAACCAGGTGCCTGGCACAAGGGGTATTCAGTAGTGACAGTTGACTTCATTGGTTTAGGAAGCTGGAAACTAATTCCTCTGGAGGAAAAGAGCTGAACACGAAGTTTGATATTCTCCCCATTTTGCGTTCACATAGTGGGAAGACTCAGAGGCTTACAATTCAGACTGGTGATGGGACTGTTAGAATGACAAGCCAAGGGATGTTCCTGATTCAAATAATTCAGTTATGGATTAAAAAGCAGCAACTTTCAGCACTCATGATGTTTTTCTCCATTAAGAAAGTAAGAAGAGTTGGTGTGAAACGGGAGTTATTCTTACTCTGTAGAGTTGGACTTCAGTGAGTATGTCCCAAGAAACATCCTACTAAAGCTCTAATTATGAAATTATCGATATTTTCCAACTGCCATCGGTATTAGGGAAAAGCTACCTCATCGTGCTAAGGAATTTATCCCTTGGTTAATTTGCTTTTTAAGACTCCAGTTTACTCATAAATGGCTTTAATAAAGAGTTCTGTTTGTTTCCAACATGTGGAAGTCAGTCATGAGTAACAAAGGGTCACCACTGCCATGTGTCCTCATAGCAGCTCACTTCTTTTAAGACAGGAACAAAACCCTTATAAGCTGAATATGCAAATCTAAATACATACCAGTCGGTGAGTATCCAGCAGAAGCCGAGGACAGTACCAGCCTGAGTCAGACAAGAGGGGCCCCTGCCCTGAGCCATTCTTAAAGGCCCTAATCTGGCTGTAATATCCTCCACAAGACAAGGATTTGAGGGGCAAAGGGAATATACCAGCCCAAAGCTCAGTGTTTCCTTCTGAATCCACTCTGGGCACCTGCATGGGCCTCTGCCCAGGTTTTCTCCCAAGACTGGCCCAAACCACTCTACCAGCATGAACACACCTAGGCTTGAGGGGAGGTCAAGCTTGGCCCAGGGGGCCACTGCTTCGGGGTACAAGCCCGCAAAGCAGGGGATGGGATCCCAGAACAGCAACCCCACTTCCACAGGATTCACCCCAGGGGAGGCTTTCCTGAATTTGAGCTTCCACCTTCCTCTGACAGAAAAAAAGACTTTCCTTGGGGAGCACAGTGAACTGTTAAGGTCACTGCAGTTTAGTCAACCATTTCCAAAGGGGGAAGAGAAGGAGATGAAACCAAAGAACTTGTCTTCATAAGTTATGCAAATATCTAACCACTACATTTGTATACCTGAAACTAATATAATATTGAATGTCAACTGTAATTGAAAATAATTTTTTTAATTTAAATTTTTTTTTAATTAAAAAAATAATAAAGAATTTGTGCTGTCGGGGGACTAAAAGGACTTGGGAAGGGCACAGAGAGGCCACTTTCTTCTGTGTGTGGTCCTCTACAAGGCTTGGAAGACTTTCGAGAGTTGGGGAAGAGGGAAAGAGAAGAGGGCAGAGGCGGTCCTGGTTTTCTGGAACCTTGGAGTCAGTGGTTGAAGCGCTTTGTCAGGTGACAGCAGGGGCAGCTGAGCCCAGGGGAGTTCTCAGAGTCCTGGAGTCCCAGGCAAGGCTGTCAGGTCCACTGTCACTTACAACGGGCCCACTTCCCCATTCATCCATTCGGCTCTATGCCTAGGGTCCACAATTAGGAGGGGCCCTCAAAAACACTTTCCACGGCCGGCCGAGTGGCGCAGTGGTTAAGAACTGGCTTGGGACGCCAGCGGCCCCGGTTTGGGTCCCGCATGTGAGGGCCAGTGACACTGCCCTCAAAAAAAAAAAAAAAAAAAAACAGGAATAAAAAAAAAACACCACTTTCTAGTTTCTTTAAAAATCTTAAAACAAAAATAAATATAATAGAAATGAATATATAATCATGAATCCAGCCTTAATTATATTTGTCTTTATATCAGTGAAGTCATAAAATAAAAATATTTCTATGTTTCTATGGAGGAAGAGGCCCACTAGGGCAAATTGCCTCAGGCCTGCACAAATCACACTGGGGTCCAGACAGCAAAAAGCCCTCCAGGGGCTGCCATCCCCTCAGGAGACACTGCTCAGGTCTGAGGACCTCCTCAGCGCAGGTCAACTCCGCCAAACCTAGGAGCAAGCCATGGCAGACTGAAGGAGAGGTGTAGAGCACTTGGCAGTGGCTGGGCACACAGGAAGCATCAGGAACCATTGGTAACTGCTCATGTCCACTGGCTCCATGGGATGGCTAAGCACGCAGTTAGGATTACAGCCCAGAACCAGACAAATCTAGATTCCAATCACTGCTTTGCATCGCACCAAAGATGTGACTTTGGGCAGGAACCTGTTTCTCAAGCTATCAAATGTGGATGATACCCTCAGGGGGCAGCTCTGTGCTGCCCCACACTTACTCACTGCTCAGTTCGTGGTGACAACCAACGATGACCGCTTCAGGGCCAGATAAGAGGTAAATGAGGTTCAGGGGCACCTCCCACCCCAAAATATCTCCCCCCATGCTCTGTCCTTCAGATCATTGAAGCTGCTATGCACTTTTTTTTGTGAAAAGGTAGACCAGAATCTCAAGGGCAAAGGAAGGCCATGAGCTTAGGGGAAAGTGGTGTAGGAACAGTAACGACACAGCATCAGTGCCCATCAGCTCAGCATATAAGGCATAGAAAGCACTGAGTGGGGGGCTCTGGAATAATCCAAACAGATGCCCAGTCCAGGACTAGAGAGGAAGACAAGAGAAGGAAAGTGCTGAGACACCGTCTGCCACACCCTGGGGAGAGACAACTTGTGAAGGCCTCCCCCTATCCCAGCAAGTTGGGGGGCTCTAATCTTGTGTAGTCAGCCAGGTAGCTTGGGTCATCTCCCTGTTTGCATCAACATGCCCTCCAAGAGGTCATTTCATTCACCCGCCTGCCTCCAGGCAGGACTACTAAGAACCCCCAGAAACACCAGGGGACCTTCTTGATTTTGAGGTCTCTAGAAAAGAGGGACTTTGCAGCCCTTTCCTCCTTCCCTGCACATTTTAGAAAGTTTACAGAGATGTCTCAGAAATGATAGCAAAGCCACAGCACTTTCTGGTGACCCACAAATCCCACGATAGCCTCTGTGCTCCTCTTCCTTTTCTGCCACTTCCCATCTGACTTGCACCTTCAAGCTCCCACCTACAGAAGACCCTCTTGGCAGGAATTTAATTCACAGAGACCATTTTTCAAACTTTTTTGTATAATGGCTAATTTTTTTTTTTTTTTTTTACCTTTTTATGTTAGGGTAAAAACAAAAATCAACTAAATCAGACCAACAACCTGTCTTTCTAAAAAATTACTTAATTGGACTAAAATCAATCAAATGTTGTGCTTTTAATTTCTCAAACCAAACACATGTGGATTCAGGCTCTCAGTTTCATGCCCTTCTCCCAATCAGCTCACCCCTGACTCAGACCACAAGGAAAACCAAACAAACAGGAGAGAGAGGGTGGGCAGAATGCAGCTCATTCCTTCTGGGCCAGCTGCCTGATTTCCATTAGGCCAAGCCTGAGACGTCTGTGGTCCAGCCACATGGCTGATTATGATCTGGAGGCTGACGAGGCTGCACAGGCATCTGCAGAAGCTAGAACCTTCTGATGGCTGCCCACACATGGAGGGAAGCCGAGCACATTTAAAATATAGATATATATCTATAAAATATATATAGAGAGAGATAGATATAGAGAGATATAGATATATAGATTAAACCATCGATCAGCCAGCATCAAGGCTGTGTGTAAAGAACCTTAGAAATGGTTTATTCAAAAGATCCAGCTTTAAATTGGTAACCACAAGATTGCCACAGGGATATGAAAGACAGTTTGGGGAATATAATCAATAATGTTGTAAAGACTTTGTAGGATATCCAATGGATACTTGTCTTATTAGGGAGACCACTTCATGGATGGTGTAGATGCCTGATCACTGCAGTGTACACCTGAAGCTGAAACTGAATAATAATGAATGTCAACTGTAATTTTATATATATATATATATATATATATAGTCACAGGATGTGGAGTACAGCATAGGGAACAGAGTCAGTGGAATTGTAACAGCTATATACAATGTCAGAGGGGTAGCAGATTGGGGGAGGGGGGTTATCACTTTGTGAGGGGTGTAAATGTCTAACTATTACATTGTTTTGTACACTGGAAACTAACAAAAAAAATTTTTTTTAAGCTTTAGAAATCAGAGCATAGGTTTGGAGAGATAAAGCACCTTAACCAGCAGGAAGCAGGGTAGGACTCATCTTACCCGGGGCTGGAATCCAAAGGGCGCCGCCCCCAACCCCCCCCCCCCCCGGGGCAGTTTCCATTACATCACTTTCCTCCATCACCCCAGCTGAGACCCCAGGCAGCCAAGGGGAGAGTTCTGGGTCTCAACTGGGCTTGCATTTGACGTATCAAAAATAAGCAGAACCCAGATTGTCTACCCCACCCACCTTCTTCCACTCAACAATAGCTAAATGAGCTCAGCTGAAAGTTTCCAAAGAATTTCACTTTGGGGCCAAGCCCAGAGATGGAAACTTTTAGCCTGGGAAGGGAATTTAGCAGGAAGCAGAGCAAGTGAAAACAGAAGGGCAGCATTAGGAGGTAATGAGAGGGGTATCACAGCTTCCGCACATCCGGCCCGCGAGGCCCGGCACCATGCCTGGTCCAACCTGAGATTTTCCCCAAGTGGGTCATCCAACTGTTGAGTTGCAGGCATGTATATGGTGCCCTGGCAAGTCGGCACTGGCCTTCTTCTCCTAGGGTGTAGGTAACAGCGGTCTCTGGACTTTGTCCTGCCAGCTCACCATCACCCTGTACCCTTTCTTTCAGCCATATCACTGAGAGCTCTGAGCTGGGCTTTCTTGGGAAGCTTACCAGGCCTGCGTTTAACGTGCAAGTCATTGGGGCTGCAGGAGAGGATGCCAAGGGGTCTACAGGGCCCCTCTTGGCCCCAGAGGACAATGATCAAAGTCTTTCAAGCAAGAAGCCTGTTAGAATTGGAGTTGAGGAAGCAGGGAGGACCTGGTGGAAAGATGTCTGGCCCACCCAGGCTGAGTTCTTGTGAGGCGTGAGGAGCTGAGGGGCCCCAAAGGGGGCCAGGGGGGAGGGGGTGGCTGGTCAAGAGGAGAAAGGCTGTAATTCTGAAGTTGAGAGGATTCCTGGATGGTAAGCCCTCTTGGCAGCCTAGGTTTCTGTGGGTCCCCCTAGCCTTGGGAACCACAAAGCCAACATGTAAAGGAATCTATTTTCTAAGGAAAACACATACTTATACATTCTGAGTAATTTCCCGTGGAACTAGGAAAAAATAAACACAACACCCCAAATGGTTTTTCGCTTACAAATGGTTTCAAGCAAAGAGAACTGGGAGAAGAAAATATAGGGTCGGGGGAAACTCCCTGCTGGTTCCAAACCTCAGAAACAGCCTGGAGGCTGGGGGGGGCTGAAGGGATGAGGAGGGAGGGAACGCAAGAGAGCCAGGAGTGAGGCTGAGGCGCCCAGCCCCAGGGCCCTGCCGGCTCCTCATCTAAGAACTCCTTGCCCACCCTCAGAGGACTGCCGGGTCACATCTTACACACAGAAGGGGGTTTGCCAGCTAGAAAGGGAGATCATGGAACCATGCGCCATAAGCTCCAGATGGTCCAAGGGCCAAGTACACTGTGGGAATTAGCCACCCAGTGGATACAGGTGAGAGCAGGGGTCACATGGCCATAGACTGGACAATCAGGGAAAAACAGGCTGGGAATTGCCCTGGGGCCAAGGAAAGACAGTTACCTGATGGGCCACAGGTCAAAATAAGCATCATTCTGAAGAAACCATGCAAGAGGAAATGGGTGGGTAGAGAACAGTGTAATCATGGACAAATCATTTCACTTTCCTGGGCTGGACAGTCTCCCCTGTAAAACGATGGGTATACGCTTTGATTGCTAACATCCCTTCCGTACAATTCCACCTTCGACAGGGAGACAATTAGGGGGAAGATTTATGGAATTAGGGGCAAGGGCTTGGGGGCCTGGAGCATAGGTACTTGAGAGCCAAGAGAACTTGGAACAGCTAAGAGTCCATTTGCACTGCAAATCAGACCCAGGGGGAGCATCCTGACTGGCAGGGGTCCCGGGTTACTGAAAGTTTGGCAGCTCCAACGTTCTGAGCAGCTGGCCTGAATTTGCTCCAGCAGAAGATTCAGACCATGTGGGGGTTTCTAGGTCTTTAGATCCCCAAGGGCCTGGTTCTGCCTAGAGACAGCCTGAGGGTTTTCATTTCCCCAGCCAGCAGTGTCCTACTTGCTCCATCCATACAGTACTTCACTGGTGACAAGCCCTCTGGTTTCTCCTACTTCATTTGACCTTCACAGCAGCCTGGTGAGAAGGGATGAATCCTTATTACCACTTTACAGATGAGGAAACTGAGGCGCAGACCAGTCACAGGCCTAGCAGAGCCAGGAGTGAGCCCATGTCTCCTGCCTCCTTCCGAGGAAACACCATGATGGGCCCATGGATGGGTGTCATTGTCCCCAGTGTGTGACTGGTGGTGGCGGGGAACAGGATACCAAGAGTAGAGACCTTATTTCATCCTCTGCATATCTCCCAACTCTCTTCCCTAGGGCCCAGGAGAAGATGCTTGAGGCAAGGACACTAGACTAGGGCCTACAGACCTACATCCAAGGCTACCCTGCCCTTGGACAAATCACTTCGCTTTCCTGAGTCTCAGTTTCCTCATCTATGAAATTAGGAATTGCACCAGATTAGTAATTTGCAATATGTTAGAATCAGATCCTTGCTTTTCCCCAAAATGAATTTTACTCTAAATGCCAACCTAAAAACAGAGAAATCAGAGCCATTCCAAATGAACTAGACCAGAGGCCTGGCAGGGCTAGATGCTCATCAAACCTCCATGCAACCCCTAAGGTCCCTCCTTAGGACTAACGACAATGCAGAACACAATTTGAAACCCACTTCATCCTGCTCCACAGGCCACTAAGGGGCAGAACATCTCAAAGCCTGATCTGGGCCTCTTCTCTTTTCTTTTGTCTTCCTCAATGCTTGAACACCATTAAAATGCTGTGAACCCCCAAATTTTAATTCCAAGCCACAACAAATGCCTACCTAACACCTACTCTTGGCTGTCTGTATGAGTTGTCTATACATAAAAATTACCTCAAGATTTAGCAGCTTAAACACAACACATATTTATTATCTTACAGTTTCTGAGAGTCAGGAATCCAGGAGCAGCCTAGCTGGGAGATTCTGGCTAAAGGTCTCTATATGGTGGGAATCAATATGTCTGCTGGGGCTGGGGTCATCTGAAGGCTTGCCTGGGGCTGGGAGATCCACTTCCAAGATGGTGTACTCACATGGCTCGTGGGCTGGAGGCCTCGGTTCCTTGCCATACAGACGTCTCACGACATGACAGTGACTTGCCCCATAGTGAGTGACCCAGAGCAGAGGAACAAGGCAGAAGCCACTATGCTTGTCATGACCTAGTCTTGGAAGTCACACACCATTAATGTCACCATATTCTATTTATTACAAGCAAGTTACCAAACCCAGCCCACAATCAAGGGGAGGGAAATCAACTTCCACCTCTTGAAAAACTCAGTATCAGAGAATTTTAAAACCACTACATATACTCTGGTTTCTCTTCAGATCGTATAAATCTTTCACCTTTTTAAAACCACTACACTGTCCAGGACTAGACTTACAAACTCCTTCCCCAAACTGGTCCCATTCCACTGGTGCCTGTTGGAGCAACTGGTACCACTAAGCACTCTGGAAGTCTGGGACACCTCCTCTCTTATGCTAACACCCCTACCTATCTAAATCGAGCACAAGTGTTCTCATGCTCACCTCCTAACATCTGGCCTCCACAGAGCAGCCAAAAGTGCTTGGCAAAATACATTTTTGATCATGTTCAACACCCACCCTCTACCATCACTGCTTTAAAAAGCTTCCAGTTGCTTTCAGGATGAAGGAAAAGCCTTACTCTGGCCAGCATGGCCCCGCACAGCCTGGGCCCCGGCCTGCGGTTCCAGCCCCATCTTGGGCAAGGGCCCCTCCCTCTGCTTTCATATTGTCCTTGAAGGCACCATTCGCCAGCTCACCACAGGGTCTCTGCCATGCTGTCCCTCAGCAGGAAAACACGTCCTGTCTCACACCACTTTCACCCACCTAAACAGACTCTAACTGACCTTCCAGTCTCAACTCAAGTGCCGTTTTCCAAGGAAACCCTCCCTGACCTCCGAATTTCCTTAGCACACACACCCCAGTCTGCAATTACTTGATCAATCCCTCTCTCTCCCACTTGACACTGAAGTCCATGCCTACAGAGACCACACACACCTGTCTTTACTCACCACTGTTTACACAGCTCCTAAGCCAGTGCCTGGCACAGGGTCGGTTTTCAAAAAGTGTTTGTGAAATGAATAACCAGAATGTTCTCTCAGGTATTTGCAGCGAGGGCTCCAAGACCCAGCAGAAAAGGATCCGCCCTCCACAGCTTGCCTCATCCTTCATCACCCACCCTGAAGGTGATGACTCGTCAAGTCACCTCCTTAGCTGGACCACCCTTCACACCCTGAAACCTGTATAAGCATAAACAGACACTGGACCCCTTCTGGGAGCACCAGAAGGGGCGCTTCCTGACTCACTCTGAGGCTGGCTGGGGCTCTCCACACCTCTGAGAAATTGATGGATGGGCTTCTTCCATGCCTTCCTTGGATGTCTGGGAAAGGTTCATATTTGCCTGGCTTTCTCAAGGCTAGATTTCCTGGCAGTCCAAACCCCTGGCCTTCTCCTCAACTACCCTCCCTGAAACCGGGGTCAGGAATCACATTCACTCTCCATTTAGTTTCCTTCTTTGCTCCAACTTGAGCCACATCTTAAGGACACTTTCTCTCCCACAACTCTTCCACTCAGGCATTTTAAGAGGCAGCATAGGGAGGCAAAAAGAAACCATCTCATAGTTTTCTGACCAGCCTGCCTGTGCCCTTGGGAAAGTCACTTTTTTAACCTGAGAAAATACTCTAACTCCTCTTGCCTGCTTCCTCCCCACATTCTGGGACTCCTCCCGCAACACTCAGCTTCTGCAATGATCCCCAAGTTACTTCTTTCATCTCTTTCCCCAGCCATTTTCTGATGCTAGTAACACCCTGTCACTTGGAAAGGTCTGCTCCTCCCTGGAAAACTGTGCCATGGTTCTGAGCTGGATACAGAAATCTGAATCTGGCCTGTAGAAAGAAGAGAACCCGCTACTCACATGCCACACAAAGACCCTCAGTTTCTCCCGTGACTTCACAATTGCCCTCTTCAGCCATTCTCATCCACATAGCTTACTTCTCTATTTTAGATCTCTCTACCCCCATGCCTGCTGCTGGTGTGCCCCATGTTAAGACTATGTCTTCTTCCTAATGTCTGAGGTGCTCCTGTCGCATGACCCCATTTGCAGCTCATCCTGTCCCAAGTCCCAGAATGAATCTTAACAGGAAACCAAGAAAGAGAAAGAGTTTGAGCCCTTCCCCTGAAGACACAGCTTCCTGTGCCCTAACAGCATCAGCCCTAAGTCCCATGCCCAGATCTGCCTGTTGGCTTCCCTCTTGCTTCGGACCCCTCCTGAGTTCGTCTTGACATCTTTGAAACCTCCTGCATTGGCCAGAATCCTTGTCTCACTTTTGTTCCTATTCTTTCTCCGAGGCATTTGTTAGCTGGCAGACATTCCTGGATCACCTGAACTTCTGAAGGTCATTTGCTCCAGAGCCCTACGATGTGGGCTGAGCCCACCTGGTGTGATACCTAACTGGCTCCCCTGGTCCTCTATCCACTTACCAGGACCAACGCCTTCTATCACTTGTCTTCCAGCCTGGACCATCCACCAGTACAGTCTACCTTCGGTTTTCTCTCTGCTTTCTTCCCTCTCAGTTTGTTCCTTACAGTGGGATGACCCAAAAATATTCCTCAAAATACTCCTCATCAAGCATTTCTAGGATCCCAGAGTAAACTTGGAAGGGACTTTTAGCTCTTGCCCTAAGATACAATGTTCCTATTCTTATATCTCTATGCTTATTCATTCAATAAACTTTTTTTTTTTTATTAAGGTCCTAATCTATGCCTGCCTTTATTTTATGCACTGGGGTTGAAGTAATGAACAAAAGAGACAGAAAGCTCTGACGTCATGGAGTTTATATTCTAGTGAAAGCCTAGCAGAAATGGGGCCAAAATCTAAACAGAGAATTGCCTCTGCCTGATCCCAAGGCCTCTCCACTTACCAAGTGGAGTCAACATTTCTAGGCTGCCATCTTGAATCCTAAAGCATCGAGCCCATTATTGTCTCCTTTCAAGCTCAACTCCTGTTCTAGATCTTGTTTCCCATGGTTTTCCCTTCAGAAGAAGGACAGTAGAGCCCTCGCCCTGGGTTTTTCCAATGGCTCCACTGATTTTTCTTCCCCTTTCCTGCCAACTCTTCTTCTTCCTGGGTCAGGTTCAGTAGTCAGTGCTTTTACTCCAGAGAACTGTCTCTCTGTCTCCTCTCCCATAACCTGTCCCCCTTTTATTTTGTCTCATCAGCATGGCTAGCCTGTGATGCCCTCCACAAAGATTTGCTCCTGCCCAGAGGCTGCTGCTCGAGTCCACAATGACAGGGAAGCCTAGCATTTCCCAGTCCATCACCAGCCCTCAGCAGAGTTTGGCCTGGGGCCCAAGCAAGCATCTCAAGAGACGAAAATCAACTTTCCTGGATCTAGCCCCTGGCTTTCCAGTGAGAGCCCACAGCCTCCACAAGCCACTGGCATAGGTTCTGGAAAGTACATATGGGATGGTAAACAGGACCATGGATGTCTCACAGCCTGCAGGCTCCACAGGGCAAACGCCTGGCCCTTTCCATAGGAACGGACCTATACATGTACTCTCCTTATGGTTCCCACCTGAACTTGGGGCATACCTAACCTGTGCCAAGGTATGCCCCTTTGGGACCCTTGACTCTTAGGGCAACTGAGAGCTCTGAGGCTGTAACAAAGGCTTGGACCTGCAATGCCACATACCAAAATGCCATGTTCCATTGGCTCTTTACTCCCACACAAGGAACTCTCCTGTATGGCCTGACCCCTTGGAAAGGGCATATGTCCCCACACACACACATTCAAAACGAGAGTCGTCCATCTTCACAGGCCATGCAACTGGCCTGATACCAGCTGCCTGGTAAGTCGACAGCTAGGGCCAACCTTGCCAGCGTCTGGACTTTCTTAGGCCCCTACACTATGCCCGGGATCCTCCAGACCTAGCTTTAGAGTATCACTCGCATCCAGCCACCCTTGGTAGGGGGCTGAGACCCCATGTGGGTAGAGAGAACAGACTGGGCAGAGATGGATGTCTCTCCCAGTCAGTCACAAGAAAGCCCTACAAGTAAACAAATTGTGTCAAGACCAAGAAGGGCTGCTACAGAAGTCTAAGTGGATTTCTGACACTGGGGTGGCAAAGTTCAGCCCTGAGGATGAAAGAGTGTAGAAGGATCAGGTCTTTTCTCACCAAGTTTCTCCTTCCAAGGTTAGAAGAGTTTTGAATGAAAGAGCATCGGTTAATTTGGGTGCAAACCAGCACCAAGCCATAACTCAAGGTAAACCAGAAATATAAGCTAAGGAGAGAGTAGTGGCTTTAGAAGACCAGCTGTCCTGAGAGGAGAAAAGGAGCAATAAATTTGTGATAATCCCCCTGATCCTGAGAACCCAATAAAACTCTGAGTCAAAGCTGACAGGGTAGCAGGTAAAACTATTCAGCAATCAATACTCAAATGATAGTGGCTAGAAAGTCACAACGGAAATGATGGCAGCTAGAGCACTGGAGGCACTTTTCATGGAGGCAGAGAGGCGTTTAAGAGAGGATAGTGTACAGGCATCATCTTTCCTGGAGGTCAAAGCCAAAGAGCTAACCATCCAAACCAAGAAGGGAGAGACCCCCAACTTCCAGATTCCAGACTGGAGTGGGGCAGAGATGGGATGTGAATCTGAGAGTTCTGTCAGTTCTCCCCTCAGCAGAGAAGATTCTACCACAGAAATTCTAAGAATGAGTGAGGACCAGCTCAGGAGAACGGATCTAGCCAGCCACTTTGCTTTTGTCTGTATAGCTTAGGTCTTGAGCCTCAGCTGCCCCAAACCCTAGCAGAGAGGCCCAGTGATACCGCCCAGCATAGGAGCCATTACACAAAGACTGTAGGCAAGTGGAAGCGAACTGGAGGCATGGCTCTGAATGACCTCCCTTCTCTAACAGGGAGGCGTGGACTGAGCTCAGCATGCTTCGTGCTTCCCCAAGCATATTTCAACCAGAACACTTTACTTCCGTCTCTTTTTTATTTTCACCCAGTAGGGTTCCATTTTAGCTTTCATTTAAGGAAAAGTTACATGACTAATGCAAATCTCTGGACCCGATGATGCCCAAGGACGCTTCCATCTCCAATGTGTGCCATCTCAGCTCCACTGCTGTTCCCAGCATCCCCAAGTCCTGGAAGTAAGAGCTGACCAGCTAAGCTCCTCCAGGGTCATTTCCCTCCACCCTGGAGCTGGCTAGCCTTCCCCTAATATCTTCTTTCGCTGGCTGTCATCAACCCATCTTTGAGTGTTGATGCAGCCTCACAGACCTGTCAAGTGAGAGACTGCTGCTGAGGCTCCTGGGAGCACAAGATGCCCTTGGCACAGCCCTGGGACCAAGTTTAACCTGCTCCCCGAGCTGGACCAAATGCCCCCACTCTCAACCCTATCATGAAACCCAGCAGGCTCCCAGTGACTGGGGCAGGAGGCCTCCCCTTCTCTTCAGATATAAAAATGAGGGATTTGGGTCAGCAATATTTCCCAGAATATGATCTGAGGAACTCTAGTCCCTTTAGATACTCCACAAAAAGAGGTTTCTCTGTACAAATAATCCTGGGAAATTCTGCCATTGTACCAGCCCTCTGGGAGCTTTTGGTTGCCCTTAGCGTATCAAAGGCTTTGAAGGTCCTACAGTGAGAGGGCTGAAAAGCAGTTTAGCTTGAGGTGGTGTTTTATATTGGCCTCCATGTGGGGGTTCTGTTCCAAATGCTTTATCTTGAATCCTTTGGGGAAAGTACTACCATTCACCCCATTTTATAGAAGAGGAAACTGAGGCACAGGTTTTTCAGATAATAAGTGGCAGAACTAGGATACAGATACAGGCAGTCTGGCTCCCAGTGGGAACTCCTAACCCCCACCCACAACGCTTAGTTAGGCTCTTCGGTGGTCGAATTGTGAAGTGGATAATGTGGCCGGGTGCAATGCCACGTGAGGTCTGCTCTCTTCCCCAAACTGGAGGGACTGGGCTACAGGTAGAAAGTTCTTCCAACTCTCCAAACTCAGACATTCTTTGATCTATCTTATCCTAGTGTCCAGGCTCCGGGTGGCCTGCGTGGAGAGAAGTTTAAGGACAGGTGGCCATTTCAGCACCTCTCAAATTAGATCTGAGTAGGTGACTGCTTCGTCCTCTTGCTTGTCCTGTGGCTCTCACTAAGGCTGCACAGATATGGAGAAAAGACCCCAAAAAGCCCCTTTGTAGACAAATGTCCCTCCTCACCCCAGCCAAGCTGCTCACACAAATCAAGAGGGAGATGAGGATTTCACTTTGCTTCCTCTATGGAGATTCCTTTCTCATTGGGCAAGGACACTGCCATGCTTGGCTTATGGATGAAAACACACATTCAGAGGGGATTCCAGGCCGCCCCAGGCAGGTTTGGGAGCCCTCACTCATGTCACCTCCCTCTTCTCCTTCCAAAGCACTACTTTGGTGACAAAACTTATCTCAGCTGAGTCTCCTTAGTCATGGTGGCGCTCTCTCTCTCTCTCTCTCTCTCTCTCTCTCTCTCTCTCTCTCTCTCTCTCTCTCTCTCCCCCTCCTTCCCTCCCTCACTTCCTCCTTTCCTCCCTCCCTCCCTTCCTCCTTCCCTCCCTCCCTCCCTTTCTCCGTGTCTCTGTGTGTCTTTCTCAGTGTCTATGTGTATGTGTCTCTCTGTCTCTTTCTCTACCTCTCTCTAATTTCATGGATCTATCTCCTTGTCTCGCAGTAAAGCAAGCATCTAATTATTCTCAGAGGTCCTCCTGTCCACGGTTTCTAAAGCTGCGTTCTAGGATGTTAACAAGTGTTTCATGACAAGTGTCCCAGATTCACACCCGACATTTGGGAGGCTGTGGGCCAAACAGAGCTGAGCAGAGCCATACAGCGTTTACGCATGTGGTCTCGGCAGATAGATGGCTGTACAGCCCTGGGTTCCTCCCTTCCCTTCTCTGCACCTTTCTGTTCTTAATCTTATAAAATGAAAAATGATAATCATAGTACCTTCCTTGTAAGTTGGCTGTGCACTTTAAATAAGATATGTGGGAAGTCATTTTGCACATAGCACTCAATATTAGCTCTTATCATCCTGATGTTCTGCAAAGGGAGGCCTCTAGGATCCCCAGGAAAAAGCCAGTACCATCGGCAGACACACCAGCCTTTGTGGTCTGGTCCAGAGACAGCGAGGAATGGAGGGAACTTTGAGCAGGTAAGACAGACATGTGGCCCCATCACCAGGCTGAGGGGACACACTTTCTGGGGCAGATCCTCCACTATCCCATTTTGCAGATGAGGAAATTGAGACAAAAGAGCCAACATTGGGACCCCCAGCCCCAAGCCCAAGCCCAGCTGCAGCAAGCCAACTTGGAGTTTAGCAAAAGTCACCAGGGGGTGCCGGGGAGCAGCGACTGGAGGACACAGGAGGAATTTGGAAACACCCCTCCTCCACCAACCCATCCCCAGGGGAGGGGTCTCTGCCTGGGTGCCAGGCCTCAGCACTGACCAGTCCTGCAATTCCCTGGCTTTGGGTTTTTCCAAATTCTGCCTCTCCCCTTCTCCCTCCCCCTGGAAAGCCATTGCAGGCAGGCCTTTCCTAAGCCTCTGTTTATAAAATTATAAGCTTCCTTTGTCCCCAGCCTCCTCTGGTTACAATAATACTCCTCGGCTCTCTGGAGCTTTTGGGGGCATGGAAAATGTGACTTCACTCTTCAAGGATTTTCTGATTTAACAAAATGGCATTGGAGGAAGAAAAAGAACATCTCTGTCCATGCTGGGTAGAAAAGGCACCAGCGCTTCTCACTCCCAGCCCAGAATCAGGACCAGAGGCCCCCAGAGGGTCTGGCAGAGATCAACAAGCAGCCATCATTGTCCCCGCACTTTGGGTGGGCTCTCAGGGGAGCAGGGAGGAAAAACGTCACTGAACAGAAGTGTCCAAGACAGAAAATAAACAGCCTGCCTTGCCATTCCCTGATTAGACTAATTTATTATTTCTGTGCTTAGTTATTTGCTCAATCAGTCAACTACTAACTTGCTCTAAGTTTTTAAAAGGAGGGGCTCTGGAGTCTGGCCACCTGGTTGCTTGTCCTGGCTCTGCCACTCACTAGCTTCTTTACTTTGGATGGTGGTCTTCACGTCTCCAAGCTTCTGTTTTCTCATCTGTAGAATGGAGACAATACAGTACCAACCTCACAAGGCTGTTGCAAAGACTAATGAGATACACAAAGGGCTTTGAGCATGCCAGGCAGATGGTAAGCACTCCATAAATGATGACTATTATTGTCGTTATTCATTCCAGCAAATCTTTGCCCAATAGAGTACTGACCTCAAAGTGCTTGCCGTCTGGGAATCAGTCCTTGGAATCTTCTCTCCACGCCCATCGCATTAGGCCTTGAGCAGTGGCAAGACTGACTAGCTCGCGATAGAAAGGGAGAAGGGATCAGTGAGCATTTGCGGTGGACAAGGCTACATGTGGGAGTGATGAGAAATTCAGAAACAGCGACTACGAATTGTGTCCACAATTTCAGGTGTGTGAGAAATGTCATTTCTAAAACTGCCTTTGAATCAAGTTAAATTTGTCTCTGAGCCCCTGTCCCACCTGGAAGCAGTAAATTCAATCTCAGTCATTAATGAGATGGCCTCCCAACCTCTTCCTCACCAGTATCATGGGAAGGGGAGCACACGTGGTCAGTGGCCACTTATGTTTCCCCCCCCCACTGCCCCTTTTACAGCTGAGACCCTGGGTCCAAGGTAACATGGTCCCCAGGAACCCAGCAGCTCTGTTGCTCCCTGGCTGACTAATGCCAAGAGACACCTGGTTCCAGACACATCAGGCAGTCCTCCTGGGGGCCCTGCCCACTCTAGGCGCTGCCAGGGGATAGGGCGCAGGGCCTCAGGGACTTTTCCCTCAAAGGACTTGCTTCTCAAAGAACTCAAGCTTCCCGAAGAAAACAAAAAGCCAGAAAAGACTGGTATCTGTAAGCAATTCCTGCTCTTCACCCTGCAGCACCATCTTTCTGAAGCAGGCTGTCCACATAGCAGTTGGGGCAATGCAGGGAAAATACAGGAAGAACAATGATCCCCTTTCTCACAGAGGTGGATGGCATGGCTCCACCTCCAAAGAGGTGACTTCTAGGGGACATGACATCTCCACCCCTCCAAACCCCACCCACGCACTAGCAGGGGAACAGCAAGCCAATGGCGGTATTTCAGGGGTGACAGAAAGCCCTCCAAGAAGCCAGTCAGCCCTCACCTGGAGCCTTCCTGGCCGCCTACACTCTCACTGTCCCCTAAGCGCAGAAGTCCTAGAAAGGGATCAGTTGACTTATCACCGTGATCTCAACAAAGTCAGGGTCACAGGCAGAGTAAGTTTTGATCAGGAAGCAGTGCTGGTCTAGGAAAGGAACTTGGAATTTTTTTAGGACCTACTATGTACCGGGTGGTTTTGCAAACATCTTCGCTGTTCATCACAACGGCACAAAATGAACACTGTTACTCACTGTTGATGGCAAGGAAAGGTCCAGCAAGAAGAAGAGTCAAGGTCACAGAGACACAGCATGACAGAACTGAGAGGAGAACACTCAACCAGTATTTAATAACAATAACACCACCATGACTTATGTCAATATTATTACTCCCATTTTAGAGAGATGAGACCCTGAGGTGCAATAATTAAATAACCAGTGAGGATTAGGAAGGCTGCCCCTGATGCCTGAGCACTTCACCCCTTTATTTTTCTCCTGTGGGTGAGGGGCCCTTGGTTGGAAAGTCCTAACAATTCTGAGAACTAACAGCCAGACCAGATTCCTGCAAATATGTAGAGAAGCACTATTCATGGACACTAAATGCCTTTGCATAGGACTTACAGGCTCAGATTATTTTGAAATAAAGCTTTTATTGAAATGAAAATACAAATGTTTAAAAATTTCAATTAAAGCAGTGAAACAGAAGACAAAACCTCTCCATTCCTATTTCTCTCCTCCTCATCCCAGTCCCCGCCTCATATCAATGGCCTGGAATACTTCATTCTTTTAATAAGCAGAGGGACTTCTAAATAGATGACCCAAATGGTGCTGAGCAACAAAGGAACACAGCTTGTCAGAATGGAAAGACTCCTTTGTTGGACAGATAGGAAAACAGAGATCCAGATAACAGAAATGACTTGCTGAGGGTCAGGCACTGAGGACACACCTGGGCACACATGCATGTGCACACACGCAGGCCACTCACGCTCTGGCTCTGGCCTGCACAGCCCAAACGTGCCCTCTCGCACGTACACATCACATCACCCTCTCGTCAAGCCCACCCCTCACCCTCCCTGGGCTGCCCATTCTGTTCACATGTGGGTAAGGACTGCCCCCTGGTGGGCATTACAGCCATCTCAAGACCTGCAGGCCTAGCATCCTGACCTCTTATTAGGTCCACCTTCTGAAATAAACCCAGGTCCTGGGGCCAGGATGGTGGCCGCTCTGGGAACTGGATTTCCACTGGTGTGGGTCAGGGATCCTAGGACCAGTGGAAGAACAAGGCACAGACTTGGTGTGGCAGGTCAGTTTCCCTAGGAAGCTGACTCCAAGGTGGAGATGAGCAAGGAAGAAGTTCCACGGGGAGTATTTTAGGGATCAACACCTGTGCCCAGGGGGTTGGTGGTGAGGGGGCTTTGGCACAGTCTGCTGAAGGCCTCTGACCAGCTGACCATGAAGACCAGCTGACCCTGTGGAAGCACTAAGCTAGAATGGCTCTTCAGGAATGCAACCAGGTTAAAGCAAATAAAAATATAGGATGCCCAGTTAAAATGGAATTTCAGTTAAACAGTGAATAATTATTTAATATATGTATGTCCCATGCAAGGTGAAGAGGATGTCTCAGCCAGAGGGGTGGCAGGTGGGTGGCAGCAGGGAAAGAAATTGGTTTCATAGAAACAGATAGAACAAATAGGGAATATACTAAGGATAATGTGAGCCCACTTGCTAACAGAGATGGGAGTAGGAAGTATGGAAAGACAGAAAACAAGAATAAACCCTGTGGAATTACACATATTGGTGTAAACTCAACTTCTAATATATAGAGATATAAAAGTAAATATAGATGTAACTGTGTATACATGCGTTTGACTATAGATACAACGTTTGAATAAATGCATATATATGTACACATATTTTGTTTGTCTGAATATTGCTAAAAGGTAAACTGAAGCACCTTAACATTTTCAAGAGTTTATTTGAGCATACATCAATTCAAATTGGGCAGCAAGAAACTGAAAGTGGTCAGGAGCACCCCACCAACAGGAGCTGGGGAAAGGTTTTTATCAGCAGATGCAGATACAGAGCAAGGAAAGTATTTTATTAGTATAGTTGCCTTATTTGGGGAAACCTAGTTGGCTATTTTTGACTGGTTGTTCTTAAGTTTCAATTGTCTCAGATATGAATGCATTGATCCTGGCTTGGGTTTTGGTTTGCTTTCATAGGCTACCAAGGCATTAGAGACTCCATCGTCTCACAGCCTCCTCATTTAATTACTTTGACAATGTACCTCGAGAGAACAATTCAAGATGGTAAAGTAGATCAGTGCTGTGCTGGCCTCATCTGGTGACCACATCAAAATTACAGCTAAATTATAGAACATTCAACCTAGAGAACCATCTGAAGTCTGGCTAAACAGAAGTTTTATAACTAAGGATATAAAAAAGAAGCTGCATTGAGACTGGTAGGAGGTGCAGAGATGCAAAACAGGCTGGTTCCAAACCTCTGTGTGGTGGATGAAAATTGGGAGAGATATCTCGGCCATGGAGGTTCCCCACAGAGACGCAAGAAACCCCAGCCTCACACTAGACTCCCCACCCAGGAGTATTGGTGCTGAGAAGAGGACCCCCACAACATCTGGCTGTGAAAAGCAGTGGGGATTCCGACCAACCGAGTGAGACGGAAGGCTACAGAAAACCCAGCTGTCCTCTTAAAGTGTTCGCACACAGATTCACTCACCTGCAGGTATTCACTCTGGGCTCCTGTGGAGGGACGGTGACTCAGGAGTGTTGGAAACAAACGAGGGACAGACTGAGGTGTGTGGCTTTGAGAGGAGGCCTAGAGGACATCAGCATTTCCCTGTGTGTGCTCCTCCTCCAATGTAGCCGGCAGGTGGGCACCATCTTTAATGTGTTGAGCCCTCCCCCTACACTTACAGCCAAATCTGAATCTGATTGGTCTGGTGAGCTCCACAGCACTGCCCTGCTGACTCCCTGAGACCCCACCACACTCAATTTTGTACAGCAACTGGCAGCAGACAGAAGAAGAACTCAGTGTGTCCTGCTTTTTGCAGAGCTACTGCAGGCCCAGTACTGGTGGCAGCCATCCTTGGTTCACAGCATGGCCTCTCCCACATCCAGGTCCCACTCCAGGTCCAGCAAAAGCAGCGACCATCTGAGGATTGCTCTGTACCAGGTAGTTGCCATCCAGTAACAGGCAGTAGCTGACCTGGGCCTACACTGGAGCCCCTCCCAAGGGCCCCAAAACCAACATACTTAGAGGTTGGCTTCATACCACAGCAAAACACCACCCAATTAGCCCTACAAGTGGCACACACAAAGGGTGGTCTCAACAGGCACCAGTGCCCACTGGGGCAAATCCTGCCTCATGTGATATGAGCCCCAACAGCAGTCCAAAAGCTATGTACATGGCCAAATGCCACAGCCATTCAGCTTGAGGGTCATACCGACCCATTGATGTATCAATAGCAATCAAGGCTCAACTATTACAGGAGGGCACACACAACCCACACACACCCAGAATGGGTGACCAGAGAGAATGTGTCAGGACCCCACAGGGCACGTACTACATAAGGCCACCCAGCAAGAGACATAGCAGGTCTACCTAATACATAGAAACAAACAAAGAGACAGCCAAAATGACGGGGGAAAAGAAATATGTCCTAAATGAAAGAACAGGAGAAAACTTCAGAAAAAGAACCAAACAACACGGAGGCAAGCAACCTACCAGAGACAGAGTTCAAAACACTGGTTATAAGGATGCTCAAGGAACTTAGCAAGAACTTCAACAAAGAAATAGCAAGCATTAAAAAAGACATAGAGGGCCAGCTGAGTGGCACATTGTTTAAGAGCTGGCTTGGGACGCCAGCGGCCCTGGTTCAGATCCCACATATGAGGGCCAGTGACACTGCCCTCTGCAGCTAAGATGGTGAACAACAGCTTCACCTGGAGCTGAGCTGCTGTGAGTCCCTGGGATGGCATAGCTGCAGCCCCTGCTGCAGTGGGTTGCCATAAGCTACAGTGAGTGGCCGGCAGCCAGCGTGAACATCTGGCAGCCAGTGTGAGTTGCCAAGAGCTGCTGTGAGCAGCTGTCCAGAGACCGGCAACCAATCTGCCTCGCCCGAGAAGAGTGCAATGATGATACCAACATGGGCCAGTGAAGCAATGTCCTCCACAACTAGACTGAAGAACAAAAGGACAGCAATTTATCTGTTCCCCTTCCCCGGTTCCCCAGTGCTGTTCTCCTCCCCAAATTCCCTAATAAAATCTTAAAAAAAACACACACACACACATAGAAACCACAAAAAAAGAACCAGTCAGAAGTGAAAAATACAAAAACTGAAATGAAAAAAGCACTAGAAGAAATCACCAGCAGACTAGATGAAGCAGAGGATAAAATCAATGATTTGAAAGACAAGATAGCAGAAAACACCATTTGGAACAGCAAAAGGATAAAAGAATTTTTTTTAGCGAGGGTTGTTTAAGAGACCTCTGGGGCAACGTAAAGCATAACAACATTCATATTATAGGAATGCCAGAGGAGAAAAGAGAAAGCAAGAGATTGAGAATTATTTGAAGAAATAATGACTGAAACTTTTCTAACCTGACAAAGGAAGTAGACATACAAGTCTAGGAAATGCAGAAAGTCCCAAACAAGATGAACCCAAACTGGCCAACATCAAGAAACATTATAATTAAAATGTCAAAGTTTAAAGACAAAGAGATCATCCTAAAAGGAGCAAGAGAAAAGCAACTAGTAACTTATAAGGGAGCTCCCATAAAACTGTCAGCTGATTTCTCAACAGAAACTTTGCAAGCTAGAAGGGATTGGCAGGAAATATTCAAAGTGATAAAAATAAAAGACCTACAACCAAGATTACTCTATCCAGCAAAGCTATCATTTAGAATCAAAGAACAGATAAAGAGCTTCCCAGACAAGAAAAAGCTAAAGGAGTTCATCACCACCAAATCAGTATTACAAGAAATAATAGAGGAACATACTTCTTTAAGAAGGAAAAAAAAATCAAAAGTTTGAATAATAAAATGGCAATAATAAAATGTCTGTCAATAATTACCTTCAATGTCAATGGATTCAATACATTGATCAAAAACATAGGAAATGTGAATGCACTTTCTTATGAATGCGTAAGAAAATGAAACCCTTCTATATGCTGCCTACAAGGGACTCACTTCTGATTGAAAGACAAACAGGAATGGAAAGTAAAAGGATAGGAAAAGATATTTCATGAAAATGGAAACAACAACAAAAAGTTGAAGTAAAAATAATTATACCAGACAAAATAGACTTTAAAACAAAAGCTATAAAAAGAGACAAAAAAAAAGATCTAGTAATCCCACTCTGGGTATTTATCTGAAGAAACCCAAAACACGACTTCAAGGGACCTGTGCATCCATATGTTCATTGTAGCATTATTACAATGGCCAAGATGTGGAAGCAGCCTGGGTGTCTCTCAATGGATGAATGGATGAAGAGGAGGTGGTACATATACACAATGGAATATTGCTCAGCTATGGAAGAGAATAGGTTCTTGCCTTCTGCAGCGTCACGGATGGACCTGGAGGGTATTGTGCTGAGTTAAGTATGTCAGACAGAGAAAAATAGATGCAATGTGATTTCGTTTATATGTGGAACCTAAAGAACAAAATAAACAAACAAAACAGAAACACACTCATAGATACAAAGAACGTTTTGATTGTTGCCTGATGGGAGGGGGTTTGGGAGGAGGAATAACGGGAAGGGATTAAGAAGTACAAATTGGCCAGCTAAGTGGCGTGTTGGTTAAGAGCTGGATTGGGACGCCAGCTACACTGCCCTCAAAAAAAAAAAAAAAAATATATATATATATATATATATATATATATATATATATATATATATTTTTTTTTTTTTCCGAGCTCTGAGCAACAGCAGTTCAATGCCCAGCCCAAGCTGAGCAGCCACTGAGCTACCAACCAACAAGTAGCAGGACGGCTCAACTAAAAAATAAAAAAGAAGTACAAATTGGGTGTTACACAGTAGTCATGGGGATGTAGGGCATAGCATAAGGAATATAGTCAATAATATTGTAATAACTATGTATGGGTACTAGATTTGTTGAGGTGATAGGTGGGAGGTGGTTGGGAGGCAGGATGAAAAAGGTGAAGGAACTCAGAAGTACAAACTGGTAGTTACAAAATCATCATGGGGATGTAAAGTAAAGCACAGGGAATATTGTCAATAATATGGTAATAACTATGTATAGTGCCAGGCTAGTCGGGGGGATCATTTCTTAAATTATGTAAATGTCTAACCACTATGCTGTACCGCTGAAATTAATATAAAAAATATGGAATGTCAACTGTAATTGAAAATTAAAAAGGGGGGGCGATGGTGAAGGGAAACAAGGGGTTTAAATTTCCAGGTATGGACCACATGAGTCATGGGGCTGTAACGTGCAGCATGGGAATATCGTCAATAATATTGTGATAGCATGGTACAGTGTCAGATGGTTGATGGACTTATGGCGATCACTTCTTTAGGTATATTAATGCTAAACAACTATGGTGTATACTTGAAGCAGATATAATATTGTATGTTAGCTATATTTTTTAATAAAAATGTTTTTTGTTTAAAAAGTATACCTCCACTGAGATGGCTTGGTCTCAATAACAATAGTACATACCACAGTTTCTAAACACTATCTGTATTAAAAGAGAAAAAAAACATTTCAAACATCCATCTCAAATAAATAGCTGTATGACATAGCTATTCACTGTCAGAATTAGTTGACATACAAAGAACCAGAGAAATGTGACCCATTCTCAAGAGAAAAGACAATCAACTAGAGGTCAATCCTGAGAAGGATCAGATGTTGAAATTATCAGACAGGGACTTTAAAGCAGCAATTAAACTTTGCTCAACTGGGAATATGGAAATCTGCTCAAAATAAATTTCAGCAGAAAAATAAAAAATAATTAAATAAAGCAAAAATAAATTTTAGCTGAAAAATTCATTATCTAAAATTTAAAAATCATCTGAAATAGAAAATTCACTAGATGAGCTTTATTGCAGAATGAAGATGACAGAGAAAGAATCAGTGAACTTGAAGAAATCAACCAATCTCAAGAAGGAGGGAAATGAGTAGTGTCATGTGGAACAATTTCAAAAGGTCTAACATATAGTACTAGAATTCCCAAAGGAAAGGAGAGAAACAATTTGGCAGAAAAACTATTGATATTTAAAGAAAAATGCCTGAAAAATCCCCAAATTCAGTGAAAGACATGAATATGTAAATTTAAGAAGTTTAGCAAACATCAAACAGAATCAATTCAAATAAAACCATTCCTCATTACATCATGCTCAACATGCTGAACCCAAGAAAAAGAGAAAATCTTGAAAGTAGCTAGAGAAAAATGAAACCTTACATTTTCATTTGGACAACAACAATGTGATCATGAAGGTCAGAAAGTAGGAAATACCATTAAAATGCCAAGAAAAAAAAAAAAGCTATCAACCCAGAATTCTATATCCAGTGAAGAAAATTTTCAAAACTGAAAACAAAATGCATTGTCAGGTAAAAGCAAAAAGATTTTGACAAAAGACCTGCACCACAAGAAATGCTAAAGTCAGTTCTTCTGGTTAAAGGGATAGCAAAGGAAATTGATATGTTTAATAAAAATGAAGAGCATGAGAAAGTGTGAACATCTGAGTAGATATAAAGATCAAGTTTTCCTAATCATTTCTTTCAAGTATATACAAAAAATTGTGAAATCATCTTGTGGGGCTTGCAATGTGTGTGGATATAATACATACAACAACTCTAACATAAAGGTGGGTGATGTTGTACATCGATCTATACAGTTTCAAGTTTCCTATATTTTATGTGAAGTGGTACAATTATAATCTTAGGTGACTGAGAAAAGTCAAGGATGTATTGTAATCCTTAGAGCAATGACAAAAAAAATCAAAAGAAGTATAGGTAAATAAATAAATAAATAAAATCACCAGATAAATTAAAATAAGTTCAAAAAATGCTTAAGCAATCCAGAAGAAAGCAAAAAAGGAGGAACAGAGGAACCAAAAAAAAAAAAAAAGGCAAGATAAACATTTTAAAAATTATTATTTTATGGTAGACCTAAGTCCAAACATATCAATAATTACGTTAAACATTAATGGCCTTCTATGGTCTGAATATTTGTGTCCTGCTCACCAAAATTTATATGTTGAAATCTTAATGCCTAATGTGATGGTATTAGAAGGTGAGGCCTTCGGGAGGACCTCAGGTCATGAGGGTGAAGCCTTCTTGAATTGGGTTTATGCTCCTGTAAAAGGGACCCCTCAGAGCTCCCTTGACCCTCCACCATCGGGGGACACCACAAGAAAGCAATGGCTATGAACCAAGAAGAGGGCTTTTACTAGGGCATGGCCATACTGGCGCCTTGCTCTTAGACTTCCCAGCCCCCAGAACTGTGAGAAATAAACTTCGGTTGTTTATACGCTGCTCAGTCTGTGGTATTTTGTTGTAGCAGCTCAAACAGACTAGGATGTGGCCTAAACAGTCAAACAGAAAGGCAGAGGCTATACAAATGGATTTAAAAACAAAAACATGACCTAACATGCTTGAAAGATAAATACGGTACAGGGATAAGTTGAAATTAATGGGAAAAGATATGCACGCATAACCACAAAAAGGTTGGTGTAGTTATAGGAATATCTGATAAAATAGACTTCAAGATAGAATATTACCAAAAATAAAGAGGGATGTTTTACAATGGAAGAAGGATCAATTCACAAAGAAAACACAACACCATAAGTGAGTATATACCTATCAACAGAGCCTCAAAATACATGAAGCAAAAGTTGACAGAATTAAAAGGAAAAATGGAAAATGCCACAATTTTAACACGAGATTTTAACACTCCTTCCTCAGCAATTGATAGAGTACCTAGACAAAACCATCAGTAATATCTGTAAAAATAAGGATACAAGGATCTGAACAATAGTATCCATGCTGACCATGCTGACCTGACAATCATAGAGCTCTCTATCCAACAACAGCAGAATACACATTTATTTCAAGAGCACATTGTATATTCACCAAGGCTGACCATATTCTGAGCATAAAAACAAGTCTCAATTAAGTTAAAGAATTGAAATCATACCAAATATTTCTCTAACCACAACTAAATTAAATTAGAAATCAATACTAGTAAGATAGCCAGACAAAAAAAAAAACAAAAGCACATGAGAAGATTCTTAACACACTCATCAGAATTTAAATTTAAATTAAAAAGACTGACAATAGTAAATGTTGGTGAGGATGTGGAGCAGCTGGAACCCTCATATACTGCTGACAGCTATGTTAAAGATACAGCCACTTCCAAAAATTGTTTGGCAGTTTCTTAAAAAGTTATACATGCACCTACCATATGACCCATCCAGCCCACTCCTAAGTATTTACCCAAGAGAAATGAAAACATATGTCCTCAATCAACTTGGACATAAATGTTCATAGCAGCTTTATTCTTAATGCCCCAAAGAGTAGAAACAGCCTAAATATATGTTATTTAAGTGAATATCTAAATAAAAATCTGGTATATACATACAAAGGAATACTATTCTCAATTTACAAATTGGAGAATCAAGATTCATTTTCATAACTTATGTAGGAAGAAATAAAGATGCATTTTACATAAAGTTCCAAAATAAACAAAAGAGAAACTTAAAATAATGAAATTGGTAGAAAGAAATTAGAAAGTGAAGAGAGGAAATTATGAGTTAGTTCTTATCTATGATAGCAGCAAGTGACTGTGGAATTTCTAAAACTGATCATGGAGAAACAGGAATATTTCATTGAAGTGGGAATCACAAAAAAAAAAAAAAAAAACCCTTAAAATCAGAACATTGATACTAATGCATAATGGGTTTGGGATAAGAAAGGGTGGACCAAAGCTTCAGGGCCAGCTTTGTGGGCATGTGAACTGTGCAGATGTTCAGGTGCCACCCTCAAAAGGGCTCCATGCTTGTGTTAATATTCTGTTGTCAATGTCATGAAATTCTTCATGAGTTTGTCTTTGAACTTGCATTTTGTAAGTAGAGTCCAATGGACCAGTGGAGCACAAGAGCAGAGAAGATGCAGCTATAAGCTTGTCCACCATTCTTTGCTACCTATACCTATGCAGCTGTTGGCAATGACCCATGAGCACAGAATCCAGTGGGTACATGATGTATGAGAATTTGGAAGGACGAAAAGTAAGTACAAGGTAAGCGTGTTATATCCGTGACTGGGCGAGAGGCCATGCTTTCCACTGAAGCCAGAACTTGCTTTGAACTCAGATAAAGGCAATGGTGTTCTAAGAACCACAAACAACCAAGGGACCTATCACAGTCTTACCTGTTGGTGTGACTCTCCTGCATCAGCCAATCATTTATGCTGAAAATGAAGGCATAGAAGGAAGAGGAAGATGAAAGCTGAGGTCCTCAGAGGCATCCTTCCTTTCTTAACAGTGTTTTCTGTTTCTGGCCTTCCCATCTGATTTTTCCTATGGTTTTCATCTTGATTTTGAAAGTTCCCATCTGCTTATCTATGCAACAAGTCAGATGAATCCCAAAAACACATTGCTAAGTAAAAGTAGCCAAACTCACAAGGCCCCATCTCCATTTCCATGGCATTCTAGAAAAGGCAAAACTATAAAGACAGAAAACAGATCAGTGGGTGCCAGGTACTAGGGGTCACAGGACAGGACTGACTATACAGAGGGGCAAGAGAACTTTGAGGGTGATAGAAATACTATATGTTTTTATTAAAAAGCATATACATTAGTGAAAATTCATAGACCTATAGACCTAAAAGGGTGAGTTTTACTATATGCAAATTATATACCAATAAACCCTATTTAAATAAAGAAAGAAAGAATGAATGAAATGCCTGCCATTACACATACTCCAGATGAGCTAAAATTTAAGTAACTAACAATATTAAGGGTGGTGAAGATGGAGAGCAATGGAAATTCTCTTACATAATTGGTAAAAGGGTAGGTTCCTACAAGAATATCGGAAAATTATGTGACAATATCAACTGAAGTTGAACATAGGCATATCCCATGATCTTGCCATTCCATTACTAGGTTTATACCCAAAAATAAATTTATAAGAATGAACATCAAGAGACATGCAAGAAAAACGTTTGTGGAGCTCTATTCATAACAGCCAAAAACTGGAAACAACACCATATAACTGATAATTCATTGACCTCTACATGTATATATATTTATGTTTTGTGCACTTATCTGAATGCACTTTATGCATTTGTATACTTTATAAAAACATACTCCCTAGAAAAGTTTGCAAGGCCCTTCATGCTTGGCCGGCCCCACATACTCATCCAGCTGCACCATGGTCTCTTACCCTCCTAGCCTTTGTACACTCTGTTCCCACTGCCTGGATACTCTTCTGTGTGTCCCCATCTCCAACTTACACTTCAAAACCCAAATCAGAGATTGCCTTTCCCCCACAAGCCTGAATTAGGCATTTCTGTTTTAATTTCTTGTAACACCCTATACTATAGGTCAAGGTTTGTCACCCTTGACACTAGTGACACTTTGGGTTGGATAATTCTTGTTGTGAGGGGCTGTCTTGTATATTCTATGATGTTTTTAGCATCCCTGGCCTCTACCCACTAGAGAAAATGTCACTTGGGCAGGCAAAATCACCCCTGGTTGAGAACCACCGCTCTCAGGCTTAGGACAACCAATACATAACATCTTTCCACACCTGAGTTCAGGAACAATCGAGAGATGGACCAAAAGTCAGGAAGATGGGCATTAAAATATTAGTGCTAGAGCTGATTGGAGAATGTCACTATAGATCTGTGGCCACAGGAAATTGCTCCTATGTCACTTGACATTAGCCCCTCCCATCCCAGAGACTAGCAGTGCTGAACCACCACAGGGAGGAGGCTGGAATGCAAACTCCCTGAGAACCTGCTGGCTCTGAGGGGGCAGAGAGCAAGCAGAAGGCGCTGGACTGCTGATTCCATGTCTCCTCCCAAACGCCCCAACCCGATAAACCCCTCCTGACATGAAAAAGACTGAGAGGTGAAGAGAAGCCGATCAAAGAAGAAATGACTGTGCCCCTAGCATTATGTCCCTCCACCCTGGAGATGAATGCATCATTGTTGCCTGGTCTCATGTCTGTGTCCTGGAGGGCATGGCCCAAGTCCTGCTCATCTCTGCATCCTTGGTGGGTAGCACAGAGCCTGGCTCATAATAAGAGCTCAATACACATCCTTTTGTTCTTCTAGTCCCCGCCATACCACTGCCACTATTGTAATATGCCGGGACCCTCAAAGCCCCAAGGGAACTCCAGGGCAACCCACACTCACAGCGTTGAATCTTGAAAGTTGCTGCTCTGTCTCCCTTGCACCCTGCTCCTGGGCATCACTCACAAAGGGAGCCTGACCCATAGGAGGAGCTCAAAATTGTTTCATCAACTGGGACATCTGGCTACACTGTGTACTTTGGTCCTCCAGCCTTGGCTTCGCAGTACCACCCCCATGGCCACAAGGGGGAGACATCCCCCTTCCAATGTCTATACTGCCTCCATCTGCAAAAGCAAGCCTTGTCCAGGACCAGGGCAGAGGTAGGAAGGAGGCAGAACGCTGGCTTCCCTCTTCTACAGGACGGGGTGGATTTCTGGACCAGGTGACTAGCCTCACAGGCCACAGCTGAACATCTGGCTGACTCAGACTGTAAACCATGCTACTCTGTGGCTTCTTCCCTCCTTCCCAACATTCTCTTGAAGTTGGTTCTCAGTGGTGTCTCAAGCTCTCCCAGCTCTGGGCTGGGCAGGAGGCCCCATATTGACCCTCATGTTTCCTTCCATACACTCCCTCTTTGAGGGTGTCACTGCTGCCCTCTGTGGCCCTGCTCCCTGTGCCACCAGTGGCCAGGCCCTGGATTCTCCCCCAAATGTATCCTGGAGACTGTATCCAGCCTTGTCAGCCTCTTGGTGACTATTCTAGAATTCTCTATCCCTGGATTTTTGAACCATCCAGACTCTAAGAAGTCAAGTGACTTGTGGAAAGCCCCTTTCCCTCTCTGAGCTCAGCTGCCTTGCTCGCAAAAGGTCACGATGACACGAGATGGCCCCCAGAATTCAGGAGCCATGCGTCTCCTCTCTCATGCCTGCCCCTGCTGCTTCCCTCCTTTTGTCTTGCTTTCCTCTGACCTCACAAGGACTCATGCTTTCTCAGGAGCCTACCCTCAGCAGGGTCCTGCCTCCACCCCAGCTCCACCTTTCTTGATAAGCCCTCAGTCTTTAGAAGCAGATCTCATTCATAAAGACTAGGGGTCAGTTTGGTGAGACCAGAGACTTGAGAATTCTCAAGAGAAACATGAATGTTTATTCTCACTCTTTTCATGGGGCTTGTTGACTTGAAAGAAGAAGGGAGTAAACTAACCAAGC
Source organism: Aselliscus stoliczkanus (assembly GCA_033961575.1). NCBI lineage: Eukaryota > Metazoa > Chordata > Mammalia > Chiroptera > Hipposideridae > Aselliscus > Aselliscus stoliczkanus. Next base: position 159,810,398 of record CM066731.1, read on the forward strand.
TCGGGGGATACAGATGCCTGTATTCCTGGTCCTCAGGTCCAGATCCCCAGGACGGAAACCAGTTTCCCATCTCCGTAGGGGATGGAACCTCCAGAAATATGCTCACATTAGAGGGGGAGGCACAATGGTTAGCAGAACAGAACTTCCAGAGGGCTGGGTCACTCTCAAGGGCAAGTGGAACCCTAGTGAGACACTCACCTGCCCTGCCAGCTTCGGGAAGAATTACCAGCAGGCTCGCCACAGGGGCATGGACAGGTTGGCATTGCAGACCAGGAAGAGCACAGGGTAGGTAAGGCAGGGCTGTGAGAAGGCACCCAGAGACATCCTGTGTTCCACAGGCCCATGCTAAAGGAGAGGACACAGGGGGCTTGAGAGAGGAACTCTCTTGACTAGCCCCTAGTGTGCCCAAATATCCTGGCTGCTTGCCCAGTGCTCCTTCCCCTGAGCCTCACCCTGGGGCCAGGGGCTCACTGGCTCTCATCACCACTGGCCTCCTGCAAGTCATCAAGGAGCTCTGGACCTGCTCCAATCCACCAGGAGGGGCAATGGATGATGGGAACGTAGGCCGCCGGGTCTCCATTCCGCCACTCCCCAGGAGCTTTTAACAAGCAGCCTGCTTCTAAGTGCCCAATTAACCGTGTCTCTCAGGCCCTTGGAAGTTGGCTCAGCCCGCGGACCACGATGACCTCTTCCAGAAGACACGACAAGTGCCTGCAGTACTGTTGATGGCCACTGGAGGGAGCCTCAGGCCAGTTCCTGCACTGGGAAGCCATCCCTGGTGCCCACCTACAGCGGGAGTGGAAAACTACAGATCACGGGAACCCCAGCCCCGTCTGGACTTCCCAAAGTTCTCCCTTAGCTCCCCGCCCCCTCCCTCCCACCCCCAGCCGACCTCCCCAAGCCTAGGCCCCGCCCGAGGTCCCTGGAAAGGGAGGTTCCCTGGTCTGCATCCTCCACAAAGGCCCACTGTCAGGAGCTGCAGCCTGTAGTCTGGTGATTCCCCTGAGCTAGGATCAGGGAACGCTGCCTGGGAGACAGAAAAAGAGCAACGAGCTGGGAAATGAGAGGACAGCAAAAAGGGAAGGAAGAGGGGCAGAGCAGCTGGTTAGAGAAAGGTGGAGGAGCTAAGGGCAGGGGGGTGGATTCCTCCTCTGGGCTGCCCCTGCAGGTCCCAAACACCCATCCAGATGAGGGACCGACACCCTCTTCTGGTGTCTGCTTCTTGTTTACTGGCCTAGCCAGTCTCTTCAACACAGTTCGGGTTTTGGGTTATTAGAGGCTGGGCCGCAAGCCCTTGGAGCAGGAAGTGGAGAAGAGGAAGTGGGTGAGAGGCTGTAATGTAACACCAGGCACACACAAAAGCCGAGGCTGCAACTCTCACCTGATGTTCACCTCTCTTATCTCCACCTGGGATAGAGTTCGGGCTGATTTTAGTCCTCTGAAGGACTGTCATTCAGAGAAGGCTTCTCCCTCCCCAGCTGACACCTCTGATACTGCCTCAGGAAAGATCCAGGGAGGCTCAGTGTCAGACAGCGTCTTCTGAGAGGCCACCCCAAGGGGGCTTCAGGTTTCCAGAGCAAATCACCTTCTTTCCTGGTCTCTGCCCTCCCCATCCCGGTTTTCTGCAGGTGAAACATAGGCTAACGTGACCACCTGAAAACAGAGAGCGAGGCCCAGGAAAGAGGTTGACGTGGGTAGTAGTCGAGGTTTCTGAGCTATCCACACTTGCTGTCTCTCTCTACTTCCTATTTACTCATGGAACCACCAACTTTACAAATACGGCGCCAGACACAGTGCTAAACCATTTCCTAAACGCTCTATGCCTCCCGCCCCCCACTCTACGGTGGCTTTCTTCCCAAATAAAAAAGCAAGGGTGACTCCTCATGGTCAAATTCAATGACCTTCTCCCAGGACTCATTTGACTTGCTTTTAAGGGAGTGCCTGGACTGTGGCCCAGCCATTTTCTCCTAGAAGTTCTCACTCCTCTTGTCCGCTAAGACACTGGTCCTTCCGGGTTTCTCCCCATTCTTCTCTGAGACCTCCATCTTCCTCACAGACCCTCTTCCTCTACTTCTCTTCTCCCTACTCTCCAATGTTCCCCTGGTCCCATCCATGACCTTCCTCACTCTACAATTCCTTTAGATAAATCTCAACCACAAATGCACAACAATATTTCTGTGCCTCAACTTATTTTCTATTGTACAACACAGTCCTCTCCACTGAAATAGCAAAAAGCTTTAAGTTGTGTCTGATACCTGGAGCTTCGGTAGTGACAAGGCACTGAGACAGCCCCATCTGGACCTCAAGTCTTCTGTCCGCAGAGGTCACCCATGAGAAGTCCATCATTTGGTCTATGTGGCCCTGTGAGTTCCGCGACTCTCTCTGCAGTTTCTGGGCCACGTGAGGAGCACAGGGACCTCTGCTCTGCTGCCCCTGTCCTTGTCCTCTGTGCTAAGACACAGGACCATCCTTCTCCTGTGTCTTGTCAATCTATGCAGATAATGTTGAGACGCACATGCAGCCAGCTACCCCAGACCCCAGAGCCTTTCTTTTCTCCTTTCTCCAGTCCAGGGAAGAAATTGGACTGTCCCAACTTGAGCCAGATATTCACCGCTGGACCAGCCTGCAATATAACTGAGAGAAAGTGGTCAGGGTACCCCCAACACACAGACATGGCCACTGGGGGCCACCCTGGTAGGTCAGGTCCTTCCCATGAAAGAAGATGACCACTGGGCTATGCAGCTACCCCACGTGGTATCTTTACCTCCACACTTGGCCCTTCACTTCTAATTGCCAAGTGAACATTTCCACCCAGAAGTCCCACAGCTGCTTCTCTCAACATGTCCAACTCCAACCTTCTGCTCAAACCAATATTTCTCATCTCAGCGTGTTGTCGAAGTACAAACAGTTCTTCTCAACTCTTCTCTTTCAACCGCCCCTGCAGTCAGTGATTGAGCTTTTCCAGTCCTAGCTAACTCAGCATCTTGAGTGTGGCCCCAGAAAGGAGCCTGGTGTGGACCCTTGCCTCCTGGTGTGGAGCCTCAGGGGGATGGTCCTTTCCCCCAGTGTTGGAGTGTGAATCAGAAATTCACAGTTGCTCCCAATACCCACTCTTCTCTTCTTCCTTTCGTAATACACCCCCAGAAATTGGGAAGATTCATGGCTGTACCACATAAATGTGACATTTCCCAGCAGCTAATTAAAGTCATGTGGCCATTGTGGCCATTGCAATTTGAGCAAAAACAATATATACAATGTATTGTGTCCTGAAAGGGAAAGGCATGCCCTTCCCTTCCTCTTTTGCTGCTTTCCACTGACTGGAATGCAGTTGCAATGGCGGGAGCTGGTGCAATCTTGATGGACCACATGTTAAGGATGGCAGAGCAACAAAACTGAAGGATCCAGACAGGGTTCCTGAACAATTTTATAAGGAGAGCCACATGCTAGAGCCTTTACTTGAGAGAACCTGAAAGAAAAATAAACTTGTAACACATTTAAGTGGTAATTTAAGATCTCTGTTACAGAAGCCGAAACAGTATCCTAAATGATGCAGAACTAAAGAGATCTTCAGTCCATTTCTGTAGCATTTTCCAGCTATGAGGTCCTGGAAAAATGACTTAATTTTTCTAAGCTTTAGTTTCCTTAACTGTATAACTATTTCCCAGGGTCATTTTATCAATAAATAAATGAGATGACATTTAATACAACACCTAATATAACATCTAGCATGTACTTGGAGTTCAGTAGATGTTGAAACAGACAGCTCGTTCATCTTTGCAAAATGCCAACAAGGTTCTTGATGAAGAACTCAAATATTTCCATTTCCCTTACAACAAACACCGAACCCTTCCCATGAACAAAAAAGCCCTGCCTAACTTCCCACCGTCTAGCCCAACCTCCACCCCCCACCACAGGCTCCCTTTGGCTATGCCGGCCTTGTGGTTACCTCACTCCTTCCACACACATTGATAGGAGGGTTCCCACATGCCAGACACTGTGCTGGGGCTTCAGATACAGACCCGGATCCTGGCTCTTGGGGACTTTATAATCTAGTGAAGGAGGAGGAAAACATCAAATAAATAATAAATGCAGCCAACATTTATTCGGCATTTACTGTTTGCCAGGGGCTGCCCCAAGCCTTTTCTATAGGTATACACTCTCAATTCCTATAATAACAACCTCTGAGTTAGGTGCCACCGTTACCATCCCCCACTTACAGATGTGGAAACAGTAGCAGAGCAAGGTCAAACAATGCTCTCAAGGTCACACAGTTAGTAGGATGGAGCCAGAATTTCAACCCAGGCAGTCTGACACCACAGCCTGTGCACTAACCACTATTCTACCTGGCCCTCAAATGAATGTCAAATTATAACTGTACAAAATGCCACCCAGGGGAGGTCTGTGGGGTTCCCTGCCCCTCCTGCCCCTGGACCTTGACACATGCTGTTTCCTGTGCCTGAAACACCCTTCCTTCCTTCTCTGCCCAATTCACTTTTGTTCATCCTTTGACCCTAACGTTTGGAAAGCATCACTTCCGAAGGGACACTTTCTCTTCTCTCCCCAGACCCTCCAGATCCATTTACAAACTCTTGGTACATGATGTAGCTCTCCTCCAGGGCACTTATCACATTGTAGTACATATTTGCTGATTGGTTCTTTATATGTTTTCCCCACTCTCCCTTCCCCCACTGGCACGAGACCTGAAATGCAGCAAGAGGAACAAATACACCACTATTGGCTCAGTGCCTAGTACAGTGCTTGCACATAGTAGGTATTCAGTAAATACCTGTTGAATTAACTGATGAACTGATTGACTTACCTCAAGGTCGCCTCAAGGTCTCCACCAGCTCTAAGACTCCATGGCTGTGAGGTTTTCTCCATGTCTCCCTGGTGGTCTTGTGCCTCAAGGACCCCTGCCCCACGTGTCTCCTGCTCCTGATGTCCCCAACCAGCCCAAGTCCCCCGAGGGAGGTACCATGGTGCTGCCAGGTCAGAATCTGCTCATGCAGAATATGGGGCTGGGGGAGGGTGGGGAGCTGGCGACCTTACAGACACCCCCCTAGTTTCCCAGGACCAACTGAGGAGTCAGAGAATGGAGCAGAGGGTGGAAGGAGGGGCGTGGACCCCGGACATCCTGTCTCGATGACCAGAGATGATCTTTAAACCTCATAAAAGCTGGAGCCATGAAGGCGGCTGTACCACCATCCCTAAGCGCTGTGGTCTGAAGTCAGGAGCCAGCGAGATCAATATCGTTCGGGAGGCTTTCAGCTCCAAGTCCTTTCTGCTGCCAAGTCTCCCCAGAGGCCTGAGGAAATGGAGGAGGCAAGAGGCACAAGAAAAGCAAAGGAAGTGTATATTCCTTAAGGGCCCACAGCCCAGCAGTAGACCTAGGGCCAGCCTGGGTGCTGTGTGTTGTCAATCCTCATACCAGCCCTCTGGGGTCAGTGTTATCCCATTTTACAGATGAGGAAACTGGAGCCCAGAGAAGGAAAAAGCTTGCTCGAGGTCCAAGCAAAGCCAGAACCAAACCCAGCTGTGCCTGGTTCTGAGGCTAGCGTTCTCCAAGGCAGGTCACATATGAGGAGGCTCATGTCCCATTGGTGACAGGGCCCAGCCACATGGAACTCTGGGCTCAGGCAGAAAGAGGGGCCTCTCCTAGGCTGTGCCTGCAGCCACACCCAGGATGGAGGTTAGGAGGGGCCTTCTCTCCAACACCTGCAGTCAGGGAGCTCACTCTTCCCAAAGCATTCCTTTTCATCAACAGCAGCTCCTCCCACCTCTGACCTCCCGATAGCCCTCACCTGTGACAGTGTGCAGCCCAGAGAGTGCTGACTCTCGTTCCCAAGAGGCCACGGGACATCGGACAAACCAGCATCCCATGCTCCCATGCCTCTTTTTCTCCAAGCTGCGCTCTCCCAGGGCCTTCAGGCTCCTTTAGGCTCCATCTCACTGGCCCTTTTCCACTGACTCCAGCTTGGCCTCGTCCCGCAGCCAGCGTGTACCGGGTCTCCCAGTGGGTCTGATCTGCAGAACCCACCATCTCTCCCCTCCTCTGATGGTGGCACTCTGCTAATTATTGCAGTCAGGGGTGGGCCCACTGTGAGAGCAGCCCTGCCCCATTGGTGGCCTGATAACCCTGGGACTGAGTCAGTCAGAATATTCGGTGGGAAGGACATAGGAAATGAGATGCCTTCAGGGAGACACAGCACAGCGCTCAGAGCTAGCTAGGGCGCGCGTGTGTGTGTGTGTCTCTCTGTGTGTGTGTGTGTGTGTGTGTGTGTCTGTCTGTGTGTGCCTGTGTGTGTCTGTGTGTTTGGTCCTCCACCTACTCACCTGCTGTCAGTGTTTTTGAAATCAGCCAAACCCTTTCCATATTTTAAACTGCTTAGAAAGTGCTGAGACTAATAAATAGCCATTTTTACCAACTAACAAGGAAAATCCAGTTCTTTAAAAGAGGAAGGCAGAATTTGATTTAATGCCCGTGAGGTGAAATTTCAGAGGCCCTGGAGTTGGGTTTTCTAGCTCTGCCCTTCCCACCATCACCTGTCTATAGTTCCCAGGTGAGACAGCTCCTCCTTCCTCAAAGAGCTGTGCCGATGTGACGGGTGGGGCTGGCCCCACCTGGATGCAGGAAGACAGACATCTGGACTCTGCTCCTGAGGGGACAGCATTCTCCCACCCTGACAAGAGGGACGTGGAGAAGGTCTGGCTGTGGGGACACCCCAGCCAATGCAGAGGGGACTTCTCCTCCTGGCCTGTCTCAAATGTATGTGAGCCCGTGGGCATGCACACACACTGCCATGGAAGATCCATGAGGGAAGTTCTTCCACAGTTATTCTGCGTCCTGGCCGCCCACAGCAACTCCTGGGGAAAGGTGAAAAATCCCAGTGCCTGGCTGGACCTCAGACGGATATTTTTGGCTCCCTGGGGTGGGACCCAGGCTTTGGTACTTTCCAGTCCATTTTGAGACTAAGTGACAGACTTTTTATCTCATCCCCAACTCCATCCCTCTGCCCCTCCTGCTCTCACCTCAGCAGATGTCCCTGTGTCTTCTGAGGCTGGTTTCTACTCCTACCCTCATACATGCTACAGCCAGAGTTCCTGCTTTCCGGGGACAGGCCTCACGCCTACCTGGCTCCAGCCAACCCCGGGCTGCAGACACTGGCATCCCATCAGCAGGCTGGGCCCCAAGGTGAGGCCTTAGGACGAGGTGTCTCCAGGAGACCCCAACAAAAGCACTCCCAGCCCTAATCTTTCAGGTGATGCTGAGGCAAGCCCTGGGCTGAACATCTCATGTGATATCTACCCAGGCCACTCTGACTGCAGTGCTTGTACAGCTTTCCTGGGCGTCTTGTTAACATGCAGATTCTGAGCTGCAGGTTTGGGGCAGGGAGGAGTGCAGAGGTTCTGCCTTTCTAATAAGTGCCGGGTTGATGAAAACACCCAAAAAATGAAAAGGTCCCGTGGGTCTTCTGTGTCATGACCACTTACCTCCATAACCCAAAGCCCACTTGCTGCAGCCTCAGTCCATGTCCTGCCCAGGGCCCTGGCAGCACGGCTGGCTCCCAGCCTGCCCCACTGTTTAGTCCCCTCAAAGCCAGGCTGGATCCGCCCAGCCCCCAGGCCCTAGCCTGTCTCTCTCTCTCTCACCCCCTGCACCAGGCCGAGCCAAGGTGTCTACATCACTCCACAGCTGGGTGGCATCAGAGGGTGACCTCCCCAGCACTCACCAGGAGCCCTGCTCCACTCCCTGGGAAGCCAGTCGGACTGCCCAGCCCCCTGGCCCCATCTGACCATGGCCATCAGCTTGGTCTCCTGCCTGCCCATCACACATCAGAGCAAACCCTGAGAGCAAAGGAAGAGGCATGAGATAAGGAGGGTGTGGGGCTCCCTGGGTTCGTAGCCTAGCTCTGCCACTTATCTACCAGCTTTGTGATTCTGAGCCTCTCTGAGCCTCTTTAAACCTCAGTTTCTTTCTTTGTAAAATGAGGACAAGGACAGCCCTTATCTCACTGGGTGTGTGTGCATGAGAAAATACACATATGTGCTCGGCACAGTCTTGGCACTCTGCAGGTCTACCCAATGCCAGCTGTCACGAGCACCAGATCTGCCAGTTAGAAGCAATGTGACCTCCCACAGCCTTGTTTTCTTTATTTGTCACTCAGGTCTGATGCCACCTCTTCATGGGTTTATTGGGAAGATTAGACGTGACAATGCCTAGCACATAGTAGGTGTGCAAGACATGTTCCTCCTCCACTGCAGTCAGGGTCTGCACTTCCGTCTTTGTGTCCCTTACAGCAGCAGTTCTCAAAGGCTGGGGACTCAGGGGCTATGTGAGGTCAAAGCTATTTTCTTAAAAATACTAAGCGGTTGTCTTTTTCACTCTCATTTTCGCACAAGAGCACGGTGGAGTTTTCCAGAGGTACTTGTGTGATATCCCACCAAAGTGGATGCAGAGGCAAACAGGACAACCCAGCCGTCTTCTGTTAAACGAGGCTTTTAAAAACCAGAGCTTTTTAAAAATGCAAAACGATGTTCTTCTCCTCACCCAATTTTTGGTTTGTTTGTTTTAGAAAATGTTGTTTTTCATTAAAATTCTATTTACGTTAACAGGTAGTGAGTATACTGTTGCTATGCCAGTGAAGTGATAAACATTTTTTAAATGTTCTGTTTTAATTTATAATATGGTTAATATGGAATGATAGAGCCCATCTGAACAAAAGCTCTTTGGGGTCCTCGGTAATTTTTAAGAGTGCTAAGCAGTCCTAAGACCAAACAACTTGAGGCCGCCTACAGTTCTCCCTGTGATGGCAGAACAGGGCTCTCAGCACACGTGTGCTCACATCAGCCCCCCAAAGCCACCCTCCCAGCTGCACTGTAAGCTCAATGGGGAACTGGAGCCGTGTCATGTATTTTAGATCTCCCAGGGCACCGTGCACTGTGCTAGGCATGCCTCATTAGGTACCATCCTAAACTTTCTGAGTTGCAAAGAATTCACCCAGGACCACTGGGCCTGGGGACAGGTGAGCTGTACAGGTGCCTGCTGATGTGCATCCGGAGATTTTGCCTGCCAGCCTCTATTCCCCCGTCCCTCTGAAAAAACCTCACCCCTTCAGGACTAGTCGCTGACCCATTCTCGGTCTTTGTGGTTCAGAATGTGACCCAGATCAAGAAAGAGCGGCTGGTTCCGAGTTTGTCATATGACCCAAGCAGGGCCTGTCAGAGCCAATGAGGCTTTATCCCAAGTTTCTGTTGAAAACACTGAGAAAAAAGACCACTCTTTCTCCTAGGGCTGCCACCCTTCAGGCGGAAAGCCCGGGGCATCTGGTGGTGCCATCGCTGACACAGACCTTGCCTGAGGATTAGCCAACCCAAAACCAAGTAATGGGGACAATTTCCTGAATCTACCATTTGAGCCCCTGGGTTTAGCAGTGCCTGGACTTCTTGGTCATGTGTGCCTTATTAATAAAATGCCAGTAAGCTCCTTTTTTTCCTTAAGCCAATTTGAGCTGAGTTTTATCTTCTAGCAGAAAGAGACCAGGTAAAAACTCACAGTAATCAGAATGAAGACTTGGATGGGGGGCGGGGGTAGTGCGGGGTGTGGCGGGAGGAGCCTCTGGGAGGATCTGGGGTGAGCACAACAGCAGAGGCACCCCTGAAGTCAAGCATCTGGAGCCTGGGTGAGGCCCCTCTTTGTCCACCAGAGACGTGGCAGAACCCTTTTCAAACAGCACAGCTAGATAACAGCACAATTTTTTTCTTTCACTTTATCATTTATAAAGCCATACAATGGATCGCCAAGAAATCAAGCAGCTGTACAGGAATGGGACAGCGTCAGTGTACAATACATTCATATCCAGGGTAAGTAGCATACATCAGGGTTTATACAAGGTGGCAGAGGTTATAGGCACGATGATACAAAATAGAAAGTATATTTCCATCTATATAAATACACAGCCAAGGAATGGGGCAAACGCCGGGTTATTCGGTTTTCTCCCCCTCCCCCCCGCAGAGGGCCTGGGAGGCAGGGGTGGGGGGTGGGGCGTGGTCAGGAATTTCTTCCATTTGTTTTGAATGACATGTCAGAGGGAGGAGAGAGAAATGGGGAAACAGAGCATGCACACACCGTGCGCTCCTCACACGCACACACAAACCAAACATGGACACAGGAGAGTCTCAAACTGTTTTAACACTGATTAGTAAACAAACATGGGACATCCCTCTAGAATTACCTCGCTGCTGGGAAGAGACCGGTGTGGGAAATAAACAGAGGTCCCCCACCATTTCGGACCTCTGAGGACAGAGGAGCCCCGCCACGTGTGGTTAATCCTTCCATCACCAGCAGTGAGGTTCCACCAGTTGGTGCCCTACAGACCTCACCTCCTGATTCCTCTCAGTGCTGGGTGATATGGAACCTGACGTCCTATTGCCCACCTACTCCAACCCAACCCCTACGTCCCCTAGAGAGGCGAGCAAAATACGCACACACATACACCCACACTTGCACGTGTGCACACACTGACCGGGGGACTCCAGTCTCAGGATGCCGGGGCCTGGACCCAAGTGAAGAGTGCCTCCAGGGCTCTGCCTCTGACCTCTCCAAGGATCCCGACTGTGGGGCAATGTGGAGGCCAGAAGCAGCCTTTGGACAAGGCATTGGCCCACTTGATCTCCCCAGGTCCTGAAGCTGGGAAAAACCAAAGAAGGGGAGAAGACCCAGGAGGCAGGGTGGTGGTGAGCGTAGGAGCATAGGCGTGTTCCGCCTGCAGACTCCTCCCGAACCCCTGGACAGCATGAGGTGCCTGCCCAGTCTCTACTCAGGCCCCTCAGAGCGGGACAGAAGAATGCTCGATTCATCTCCCTCGTGGGAGCCCCTATATGGAAGCATCACTTGTCCAGTTGACGGGCTAAATGGTCAGAAAGCCGCCAGTCTCTGACACACCCAGGTGGCCCTTAAAACCCGGCAGAGAAGGAAGCCTGGCAGTCCACACGCCTTTGGAGCTGATGCACGGGAGGCTCCAATGAGGACCAGGGTCCAAAGGCCTTTCCCACGCCTAGGACACGATATGTCTGTCCTTCAAACACCTGGCTCGATAAGGGAGCCAGAATGCCATGATCCCAGAATTCCAGTCACCCTGGATGGAGGCTGATCCAACAGCTCGCTTCCTCCCTGTTTCCCCTCTAGGGTCGCCTCTCCATGGTTCCCACGCCCTGTCCTCCCTCTTGTTCGGCCTGGGAACAGCCACATGGACCTCACTGGGCCTCTCTCCCTGCCGAATCAGGGGACCTGCCTCAGGGTCCTGGCTGGACAGCGAGGGGCAGGCTGAGCCCGCCTGGGGCGGCATCGCTGTGTCAAGCTGACCATGCCCTCCTGCTCTTTCTTGCCAACTTCTCCCAGATCCTCTCCTGCCCTCACTCCCCAGCCTATTTGCAAGACCAGACAGCACTCTCCGAGCTAACACACAGATTCAACAATAGACAGCAAAACTGTTGAAGGAAGAGGAGGAGAGGAAAGGATAAACATTTACACATTAGTAACAATAATTATTAAAAGTGCTTTCTTTTCAAAGAAATCTTTGGCAAGAATATACTGCAGTGCTGTGTGGGGGGTGTGGGTGTGGGTGTGAGCACGCACGCGTGCACGTGGGTCCACGAGCATAACCTGTGAGACACAGGAGGGCTACAGTGTCTACCCGACCAGTATCTGACCCAAAGTGTGTGTGTGGGGGGGGGCTACTGTGGAGATGGGGTGCCCTTCCCCATCATTCTGGAAAGGTCAAGCTCTAGGAAACTGACTCCTTTCAGAGTAACTCCAGCGAGTGAGTTGGTCAGCCTCCCAGTACCCCCGAGGTCCTACTCACAGGGTCACACAGCTCAGGCCTGAGTGCGGTAGGCTGGCCATGCCTGGGAGGTGGGCTGTGGTGGGCGGTGGGAAAGCAGGTGAGAAGGCTGACCCCGGGCCCGGGGCTGCCGAACGGTCTGACGCTCTACCCGGCCTCAAGAGTGGAGAGGACGTCCAGACCAGGAGAGAGTCCCTGGGCTGTCCGGTGGGAGATTAAGATATTTACAAAGAGAGGGGGCGGGGCATCGCCTATCTGGGAAGAGAGTTGGGTAAGTGGGGAATGAGGAGAGGAAACGCCAGGTAGCTGGCTTGAATACCTCAGAAGGAAGAGCACTTTGGAGGAACCTTGGTCACCAAGCACAAGGTTTCAATCTTTGGGAAGCGGGGCGCTGCTCCCTGCTTCTTTAGACACTCTCCTTTCCAACTCCCTGAAACAGAATGTCCACACAGATACAGCTTCTTGGAGGAGAAAAAATACAAAAGACGTACACATTACCCACATCTGCCACACTCACTCGTGTCCTCCACTGGCTTGCTGGAGCCGCGGTGAGTGGGCCACTCCCTTCTCATCTTGGGAGCTGGTGGCTGAGCCCTGGGCTTGCCAGAAAATAAGGGGACCACAAGGGGTGGAACATATGCACCCCTCCCGCTGAACCCCAGACAGAGTCTAGAAATGGCCGAGGCCAGGGCAAGGAGACCCCGATTGCTCCAAGATTGAAGGTCCCTACATTTCAGGCTTCACTTATACATATCAAGAGGGATGAGAACTGGTTTATGCCTAGGGAGGCAATAAAGCAATATGGGAAAACAATAAATATTTCTTGTCAATTTACCTATTCTTTTTTTTAACCTTTTCTTATATTTTATTAGCTTACAGATTCTGTCAGTATGTCTCACATATATATTATATATATTTATATATCAGTACAACCCCTCTCTTTAGGGGACCCCCGGAGGCGTAAGAAGCCCCTCAAGAATGGAGTCCTAGTGAATCTTCCATTCCAGCTTAGAGTCTTTGGGTGGAGGTCAGGGTTTCCCAATTGCCCAAATGGACTCTCAGCCCTTTGGCCTAAATGTGTGCCTTCTGCCCTCTGCTCACAGGCAGCTTGGCTTTGCTGGGAAAACCAAGGCAGAAGGGGGAACAGCAAGGCTTTGGTATTGTAGGTAGGCCATGTGGTATATTCGTAGCAGCCCCCAGAGCTTTGCTAAGTCACCCTAGGCAGCCCAGCAAAAGTCAGACCCCAATACACTTGCGGAGGGGAGCACAAGAACTACAGGCATCTCCCCTGGGCCTTGCTGAGCAGGGAGGGCTCTTGGAAGCAGGTGCCCCAGGATGAGCCCAACATGGGGCCCTGCAGGACAGAATAGGGCCGGGTGGAGCAGGAAGGCTCAATCCCCAGCACCCAAAAAGACCTCATGCAGAGAAGCAAGTCTGAGATAAGGCTGGTCTTGGTGTAAAACCCAAGAATGGGCTGAGGGCTGGGAGCTGACAGGAGCGACCTGCCCACCTGGATGCTGGGCCACCTTGGGAAAGATGCCTGGAGTTCACCGGCCACCACTGCTGACAGATCTTTTCCCCGACATGATGGACACCCATGTCTCCATCTCCTCAAACCAATGTTCCCACCTCCTGGTGGAGGCAGAACAGGGGCGATGCCGCAGGGCGGCCAGCCCCACGTCCGCTGGGGTGTTTGTTGAGGAGAAGGAGCTGGCGGCACCCAGGGCCACCAGGGTGCAGGGCAGGGACCAAGACAGTCAGTTATCCATATTCCTGGGTGCCCCTGGGGAAGAGGGCTGGTGTCCCCCGCCTGCTGCTGTGTCACTCCAGCTCTAACCTTCTTTGGACAATATGCATGTGTGTGCAAACACATGGGACATAGACAAGTACACCTGTTTCTAATTCTAGCTGAGAGGCAGAGACAGATCAGGGTGTGAGGGCGTGGGTGTGGACAGATACACACCCCCCATATACACCCACACCAACTATATGTCAAAGGCAGAGCAAAGAGACCTCAGGTGCCTCGGATCTGAGATACTTGCAAAAGCCTGGGACTTGATGTCCCATGCTGGCTCTTTTTGGTTCGGCAATTTACCCTAGAGATGGCCAGAAAAAGATTCTCTCAGCTTGATTTCTCCTTGCAAAGTAGTTGGGGTAGGGAGACAGAGCTTTTCCATTCCCGACCCCCAAAATATGGATTCCCCAAGGAGGTCAGTTCTGCCTCCTTTGAGGAGCTCCATCCTCTGGGGGCGGTTAGGGGGAGTTAGGTGGACCTGGTTGGTTTTGGAGGCTTTCAGGGTTGCACAGTATCCATCGACCCAAAGGAATCCCAAGTTTTCCTCCTCCATCTTTTTCTTTCTTTCTCTCCCTCTCTCCCCCTCCCCTCTGCAATTCACTTCCCTCTCCCCATGTTGCACTTTCTTCTCTCCTTCTCCAAAATTGGCCCAAAGTCCTCCTTCTGGATTCAAAGGTAGTCAGGATTCATGGGTCCCCTCCCCACAGGCCCCATCCCCACTGTCCTGGCCCTAGGCTGGGGGTAGGCTCATCTCTTCTGGCCAGCACTCATCATGACTTTGGAGACAAAGTTGACAATGGCAGAGGCAGGCTGGTTCGGGTCAAGCTCAGCGAAGAGGTGGCAGGCGTTGTCCGTGGTGCTGCCCTGCTTCCGGGCCACGAAGCCGAAGAGCCTACAGGGGCAGGAGATGGGAAGAGATGTGAGAGGAGAGCAGGAGGGACCCCAGGCCTTGGAGAACTGTCCAGGTGATCAAGCTTATCTTCAGGCCAACCTTTCTCCTATGTGTCTCTACATCTCCCTAAGCATGGGGATTGGGGGTGGAATACAAGAGAGAATCGTGTCTCTTCCACTGACAAGAAAGTCAAGTCCTGGAGATGACAGTGTCATTTGTTTCAGGGTAGGCAGAAATTCTCCTGGGGGTGGGGGTGGGGGGGTGGTGTTAGGAGGGGAGAGGAAGAGCTGCAGGCAAATGACAAGACTGGACAGTAAGAGGTGGGAATGAGACCAAAAATAAAATGGGGACATTCCTAGCCAAGCTTCTCTCAGTCTATCTCATCCCCACCCCTACCCAACTGTTCTTACACAGGACACAGAAGCAAATGAATAAAACGCTGTCTCCCCATCAAAGGGCTCAACCACCTCAGACACCAGGAGAAGGTCAAGGAGACAAAAGGACAAGGGGTCACCCCACCACCACCACGACACACACATATTTCTCTGAGGCTCCAGAGAATGGGAAGGGGAGGAGGACCCCACACCTGTTCCCCCAATCCCCACTCCCTGCCCCAAGACTGGAGTGAGCTGGCATTCACTCTGTGCAAAACAGAGTTAAAAATATGAGAGCAGAGAACAGAATGTGAGCTCAGGTCCCCTCCCAGCCAGCACGTTGTTGCTAATTAGAGCGAGATGGGGAAATCAGGACAGCTGGAGATTCCAACGGAAACCCCTCTCCCTAGGACTGGACCACAACAGCTAAAATTAGCAAAGTTGGGTCCTGCTTGCAACCGTGCACATGCATGTGTACACGTACACGTACACACACACTCACACTGGGCTTCCTACAGCTATTTCAGAGTCTTGGGACAATTGAGCCAGAGGTCTGGGGTAATGGTCTGCCCAACTAGTGGGGATGCCTGAGTCCATGGACCAACCCCAAACCCCCTTTCCAGGCTCGCTGGGCTCCTTGGAGGGGTGGAGCTAAGGGTTCAGTGAGGGAGTGGCTCTGAGCTGCCGGCATGATGGCGTGCCAACCCTGGCTGCCTGGTTCTGCCAGGATGGAGAGTCTGCCAACCTCGTGGCCTCAACACCACCCACCGCCCTCCCTGATGTTTATTTCAGCTCCAAGGCTTCCAGGGCCAGTTCAATAATAGCCAAGTCCTTTCTCTGCGTAGGGAAGTGGATCCAAGCAAAAATCCTCAGTCCCGAAGGGCAGGGAGGAAGTACTTGCAAGAACAGGAGAGTTGGAACATCCTTACATTTGGGGCCTGAGGCATCTCCTGTGCCTCACCCTAGTCCCAGCCCCAGGCTGGCTCTCCTGGGTCTCTGCAGGAAGCACAAAGCCCATTCCTGAACGAGGCCGGGGACCAGCCCACTTCTGTCCCTGACCCCTTGCCCCTCACAGGGCCCATGGTGAGTTAGCAGGAGCTTCTTCAAACAGGAAGCTCTGGCCTCCTGGGTGATGACGGGGACACAGAGACCATAGTCACCCTGTGAGCCCAGGAGAGGGCTGAGGCAAGTGGGAAGCAAATTTTGATGTGGCTGGACACCTGGGCCCACCTTTGAGCTGGGCTGCTAACTTTTCATGTGACCTCAAGCAAGGTGAGGCCACCTCCATCCACGTGACCCCTCTGGCCACCCCACAGTTTATCAATCATGCTAACTGCTGATAAAAGTGAACTGGCATCTTAAGATGATTAACCATAGAGCTGGGAGGACTATGGGCAGAGCTGGGCACCTTGCTAACTCTCTAGTCCTGACTTCCTGTTAAAACTTTGTGGTACCTTCCGGGGCAGGGATCCATTTATATAGAGGCCATATGGGGAAGGGAGCTGTCTCTTTTTTTGCACGTGGGCAGCTGGTTGGAGCCCCAGCTGGAGGCGTGCATTCCCACACTGCTGTGGTGGTTTTGTTTCTTTCTTTTCCCGAATAAACCCTTATTTTTTGGTGAATTATCTGAAGAGTTATTTTGGCCAGTCAACACTGCTAGTCAGCTCCATCCATTCTTGACCAAGGCGGCATCACTGTGCTTCCTCCTCTCTCTCCTCCTCCCTGCCTCATCCTCTCATTTCTTCATTTGACAAATATTTATCAGCCCCTCTCATGCAACAGACACAGTCCTGCCCTCAGGGAGCTGGCACTTCGGTGGCCATGCCTCCATCCCCTTGAAATAGTCTCTTCCCTACTCCCACACCCATTTCTACCTGTTCAAATTGTGAGTCTTTCAATACCCATTTTTAAACATAAGTTCTTTCCCAAAACTTTCCCAAATCTCTCCCTGCCTAGATGTGCTCCCCTCTGTGACACCCACAGGCATGAGCTGTGCCCTCTTGGCGTGTCTCACACAGCAGAGATTTTGGTGTTTCTAATAGTGAAATTTTCTTTTTCTAAAGCAATCTTATATGAAGTTTGAATACATAAGCATGACAGCAGTACTTATACCTAGATATGTATCACTTCAACAGCATAACATTTACACATTATAAAGTCAATCAGTGAGAAAAATGAGGCTGTTCAGATGAGCCTGACAAAGTAAAATGTGGAGTTACAGGCCACAGTGGCAATCTATGTCAGCGTCAGTAGCCAGACTATTCCTCTATTTTGTCTGGTTCTATGATACTGAGAAAACTCCCCATTCATACTGATATGTAATTGCAAATCATAACAGGGTTTTCCCTCCCCTCTTAAGATCCCACTTGCAACCTGAGGGCCCTAGGCTTCCTTGGAACACAGTTGGAAAACCACCGCGGCATGTTGGTGCTGCTTATGCATGTGTCCTAGCCACTGTGCCAATGTCAGGCCTGGGGGCAGAGTCAGCCTCCTAGTCAGTCTGATCCTCCCAGGGCTGAGTTCCTCAGACGAACTTATGAAATGCTGAATGGGTAGAAGTATCAACCCAAAGGTCCCAGGCCATCCCCAGAATTCAGACCTGGGCTTCCACATTCTGATGAGGAGGTCTAGCCCAGCTACAGAATTCACAGAAGCCCACCAAAAGAGCAAGAACAGAAATCAAGGAAGCCAGGCCCGGGGCAGAAAAGATCATTTAGATACCCCTTGCCCCACTGCCATTGCCTCCAATCAAACTCAGCTTTCTGTCCACATCCTCAGATCCCTGCTGCTCTGGTCCTGGCAGGGAGGAGGTAACAAGCCTGGAGGGTGGCCTTTAGGCTAGAGGCAGAAGGCCAAAGACCTGGCAGCCTGGTCAAGCTTTTATCCAAAGCTGCCCTTTGCCTCCCCCTGGGTCCCAGATATCCCCCAACCCGAGGAGCACAGCCAGCTGGGGAGGTGGGGGGAGAAGACACACTTACTTAGCAGGGACACCGCCCTCTGTTTTCGTCCACCTGTGGAGAGAAAGATGGCACAGCGTAAACCACTACACCTGCTTCCCAGAGCCCAGCACCCTGCATGCCCAGACCTTTGGGGGGAAGGCAGTAGGAGCGGGAGCCCCATTCTGGAGGTGTGGAGGGGCATTCATGTAAGGAAAACACTGTGGCATACCACCCAAGGAGCCTTTCCAGTGTGAAGAGAAGCAAATTCAAGGTCAGGGACACAGCAGAGTGGGTGGAAGCGGGCATTTGAGTCCCTGGGAGGGTCTCCAAATTTATTGTGGGAAAAACTCAAAAAGATACCCAACACAATTATTCACATTCCCACAGACACAGGCAGATCTTCAAGTTGAGCCAAAAATACGCACACACACATATGCACACACACATTTATACACACACACAGACTTCAGTGTTCTAGAGCTGGCTGGATGGAAGGTGTCTACAAGAGACTTACTTTCTCTCCTGTGGATCCAGGTCACAGAAGGTGACAGTGTTGAGGGGGTAGTGTCGTCTGAAGAAGAGCCTGTGACACAGACATCAGATAAACAGAATGAGTAATAAAGTGACAGGTCAGGCCACCTTCCCACCATCTGTGGCTGTCACAGGTCAACACAGCCTCTGCCTCATGAGTAAGACAGCCTGGGATGCTCACACTAGGGACATAAGCAATGCACAGGGACAGACAGATGTGTCATAGAAATGTCTCTCAAATGCTGGGGTTAGGAAAAGAAGGAAAAAACTGGCATTGAGGAATGAGAAATGGGGGGATTCTGGAGAAGGAAGGAAACAGGCTGGGGGAACATGTTAGAGAGAGTGGGAGAGGAGCTCAGCTCTGGAAAGCAGGTACTTTTACCAGTTGCATTTGCAGCTGTATACCTAATGCAGGAATATTTGCAGAAGAATGGAAAAATGGGTGGATGGGTAGATGGATGGAGACATAAATGGGAAAAGGGATAAATAGGTGAGGGAGGATAGATGAGGGATGAATGACTGGATGTAGGAAAGGATGGGTCAACTGGTGAGTGAGTGAGCAAATGGATGGATGGATGGATGGATGGATGGATGGATGGATGGATGGATGGATGGATGAGAGATAGATGGAAGGGTAGATAGATAGATGCAAGGGATGAATCAATTGGTAAGTGGGTGGGTAAGTGAAAGGATAGGTGAGTCACAGGAGAGGAGCCCCACATAGAAGCAGGTAGAGAGGCTTACTTTCTCTGGTTGTCAGTCAGTGTAATTCCCTGGGCAGAAACTTTGAAGTGAACAATGGTGGCAGCTGGTGTGGGGTCAGCAGCCAGTGTCTCAGAAGTGGCTTTGGAGATGGCCTGTGGCCCAGTGAGTGACTCCATGTCCACAGAGTTGACGAAGAGCACGTTGCAGGCTGGAAGAAATCCACCCAAGGAGGAGTCAGGGGGCTGGAGTGGGTGGGGACGATCCCCAGCCACTCTCTTCAGGGAGAAGGTGGCCGATGAATTTCAGGCCAGCCTCAGGCCAAGGCATCTGCACACAGGAATGTGGTATGCGCCCCCAGAGACATGCGGGTCTGGGAGAGATGTCTACCCCACTGCAGAAGGAGACAGGGTAGGGAAGAGGAAAGGCCTGGGTGGGGGTCTGGTACCGAGGGGCTACTCACCTGCCCCTTGCTTCAGCAGGTCAGTGGTGGAGTTGGCAGGGCCCGAGCTATCTTTTGATGGATCTGTAGGGTCTGAGACAAAAATTTAATTCAGTTGGTAATTAAAACTCTAGAGCTGGAAAGAAGCACAAGTCTGGCTGGGCCGAAGGCGAGCTCTGCAAATACTGTGTGCAATGGATATGCTTTTCATATCAGGGCCTGGCAGTCGGCACGTGCGGGTCCCATTGGAATGTTCAATAATTGCTCTAAGTATTCAGCACACTGGTTGGGAGCTCTGGAGTCCAACAGAGCTGGGTTCAGACCCTCAGCCCAGCAAGTGCCAAGTATCTATAAAACAGAGATGCAGATGATAGAAGCTGTTTCGTTGGGTTTTTGAGACGGTCCATGTACAGCGTAAGCCCAGTGCTTGGCACCAAGGAAGCCTTCAAGTGGCAACTGGTGGTGTTCTTGCTTTACATTGATGTGTACCAATAAATGCCCTCATTGATTCCATCATTAATGCAGCAATGACTGTAATTTCAATATGAATAAGAATTGAGTATAGTTTACACCAGCACCTCTCTTACTTCAGTGAGCAGGCTTGTTAAAACACAGGTTGCTGGGCCCCAACCCGGAGTTTCTAGGTACTGGGGCTTGAGAATATTTGCGTTCTTAACAAGTTCCCAGGGGGCACTGCTGCTGCTGCGGGTCTGGGACCACGTTTTGAGAACCGTTGGTTTATACAACATAAATATCAAACAGTTTTATAATTGCTGAATTACTTTGATAGATTCCATAAAACTAGTGTCTACAGTGTGTGGATACTAATGTTATTTGAACTTTTAAGCTAATAAGGGTGGTCAATTATCATTAATAATTCAATGAACTGGACACCTCGAAATTGTCAAATAATATTGGAGTTTTTCTGTGTGAGCCCCAGGGGCTCTAAGAAAGACTTGGAAGAAAGTCTCAGAGGCACTTCTGAATATCCTGTTGCTGAACAGAGAAGGTAGGGGGAAGGCGCCTCGTTCCCAGTGTCGAGGCCTTAAGTTCAGAGCCAAGCGGAGTCCCCTTCTGTAGGCCCTGTGTACTTGGGGGTCTGGGCAATAAAAGCCTGTGCTGTGAGGAGTTTCAGGGGTCCATCTAGCATCCTCCAAGGCTGAGACACCCCTCTGAGAGAAGCTGAAACCTCCTCCCCAGCGTCTCACTCAATTTCTCACCCTCTACATCCTGAGGGCCTTGGGTTCCATTTGAACTTGCCACAATCAAAAGGGGGTCTGCTCTCCCCCATCAGCTCAGCGCCCCCTCAGTCAGGGAACCCGGTCTCAGCCACGCACACCAGAAACTCCAGGGACATCTTACTCTCCCCTTTCCTTCCCACGCCATGCGGAGCCCAGCCACCTCACCTCGAAGAGATCCTTTGAGTGTGCTCTGTCCTCTCCATTCAGACCAGCCTCCCAGAAGGGAGGCTCCCCCTGACCGAAATCTGCCTTCCTCTCTTCCCCTGGGCCCTGCCTACTGACGCCCATCCCATCCTCCAGACACTGGTTCTCCTCCTAGCCTCCAAGAAGAGGCTTATTCTGAGGGGTCAGCCTGAATTTCTTTAAGCCTCCAGAGAATTTCCCAGAACAACCTGGCAAGTCAATTATGTACATTTCTGGAGTGAAGCTTTTAATAAACTTTTCCTTCTTTTTTTAATTGAAAAAAAAAAAAAGGAGGGGGGAGTGGTTTTGAGTTTCCCCAGATTGGCAAAAGGACCCATGTCCTCCAACCCCAGCCAACATTCTGGAGCTGCTGGCAGGGCCGAGATATGCAGGACGCCAGCTCAAAGGTGCGCTCGGAGAGCAAGGAGTGTCGGGTTCCTACCTCGGTTTGGAATGACCAGCTTACAGGGCAGAGCCAGTGGGATGATGGAGTGCTGGTAGACCAGGGCAGACAGAGATCCTGCAGAGAGGGAGAGAGCCCGTCAGCAGTAGCATTACTGGGAGAGGAAACCCACCTACCCCCACCCTGCTAGGCACAGTCTTCAACTTCTTTATTACTCACCCTCATCTCACCAGCAAAGCTGAAAATCCACTCCTTCTAGGAGTCATAAGATTACCTAACAACTACGTTTCTCCCCGCATCTCTCTTAAGTCCCTCCAGCTGCCAGCACCCCTCTCAGGACAGCGCGGCCGAGGACTCAAAGAATCATGGCATCAAATCTCAGCTTGGTCACTTTTAGCTTGGGCTAGTCTAACTCCTGTGAAAGTCAGTTTCCTCGTGTGTAAAATGGGACAATGGAACCTACCAGGCAGGACTGTCATGAGACCAGAAGGAATATAAGGGAACCAGACAGTGACTTTCACATAGTCAGTGGTCAATAAAGGCCGCTACTGTTAGAGTTGTTTAGATGATAATGATAACAAGTCTCAGTGGGGAAGGACGAATATAGAAAGGAATTTGGCAGCGTGAAGGAGCCACGGCACAGAGGAAGGGAAGCCACTGCTCATTTTCTCTGCTGCATCTACAACAAAGGGTAATGGCAGAGCCTGTGGCAAGGGCACTGGGGACAGGCCTGAGACCCCACAGGCGGACTGTGGAGACAGAGGTGCGGGGAGAGCTCACCAAAGTTTGGTTCATTGGGGCAGCCCTTGAGCTTGACTCCTCTGGGGCCGGTCTCTATCAGGAAATGTCTCACCAGCTCATGGGTCATGTCTCCTGGGATGAAGGGAAAGAAATGAGGATCGGTCACTTTTCATGGCATCCTCCCACCACTTCCCAACACCGCTTGGTAACTTTGCCAGTGTGTGGGAGTGGGAGATGATGGGAAAAAGGGTCATAGAGATAATATGGCCAGAACCTTGGAATGGAAAGACCACCACTCCTCTCCCACCCCTCAAGAAAACAATCACTGGGTCCCAACAACCTGGCGTCCTTATTCTCTGACCCCCAACCATCACCAAGCCCAAGCCTCCCTCTGCTGAAGAGTCTAATTTAGCAGGGACCAGCTCCCGTGAGAATTAAGAGACCCGCCCAGCCCCCTGGCCTTTCCAAAACCTCAGGGTTTTAAGACACTGCACAGATCACTGAGCAGACAGTGTTACCTTTTTTATTCTGTTGCATGATGGTTGGAGGGGGAGAAGACACCTTCATGGCCAGCCCATAGGCTCCTCGGAAGGAGTGACTGTCACGGATGATGAAGGCGCCTGGTTCCTGGTCCTTCAGGAGTGCGATGGCTGAATTGGGAGGGGATGAGGAGAGAAGAGGAAATGAGAAACAGAAGGCACTGTCTCTACTTAAGTGTTTACTTAAGGCCTCTCGACCCTCACTCTTTGCCAGGTGAGAAGAGGTCCTTTCAGGTTAGAATTCAAATTCTCCGAAGGGTCCTGCTCTGCTCGAGATGGCCAACTTTTCCTGTAAATGGCCAGATGTAAATATTTCAGGCTTTGCAAGCCATGTATCCTTGATTGCAGCCACTCGACTCCGCCCTTGCTACACAAAAGCAACCTGGATTTGATGGTGGGCCATAGTCGCCCAGGCCCTGTCCTACAGCCACACAGACTTTCCTTGGGGACCTGACGCAGGCCTCATTTTTATCCCCACAATCCCAACTGTTTTTTCTGTAACATGCGCAAAAATCTCCCACATCGTGCAGATGAAAGCTAAGGTTTCCTATTATGCTGACAGGGGTTTTACTTGGCCCAGAAAACCAAGACTTTGCTGCTCGTAAGGATCCCTCAAAGAAGCGTCTACCACCACTGCTTCTGCTACCCACGCTTCGCCACAGCTCTTCCTGTCTGACCTTGATCTCAGCCCCATCTGTGACCACCACCTACTACAAAGAGGAAGGAATCCGCTTAAATTCCCTGCCGGGGGAAGACCCAGTGGGCAGCAGTCAGCTGTGACCTCAGATGACCCCCGATGACCCCCAGCACTCACCCTGCTCTCTGGAGATCTCAGGCTTATACCAATACTTGGAAGTGTCCTGGACAAATTTTACTTTAGCCCGGGTCTCGGGGCTGTTGTCTAAAGGAGAAGGAGAAAAAAAAAAAAAAGTGTTATGGGTTGAACTGTATCGCCCCCCAAAAGATATGTTGGGAGTCCTAACCCCCGTTACCTGTGAATGGGACCTTATTTGGAAGTAGGGTCTTTGCAGATGTAATCAAGCTAAGATGAGGTCATGCTGGATTAGAGGGGGCCCCAATCCAACATGACTGGTGTCCTTATAAGTGGAGGGAAAGCGACATAGCTGCCGAGATTGGAGAGACGTGCCTCCAAGCCAAGGGACACCAAGGATTTCCAACAACCATGAGAAACTGGGAGAAAGGCCTGGAACAGATTCTCCCTCAAAACCTCCAGGAAGAACCAACTGCCAAAACCTTGATTTTAAATTTCTAGCTTCCACTACTGTAAGAGGATAAGTTCTGTTGTCGTAGCACCAAGTTTGTGGTACTTCGTTATGCTGTCCTAGGACACTAACATAGAGAGTTGGTCTCCTCACACAGTATCAGAGTATTGCAAACAGGGACCTCGAGCAGCTTTCTCATCCTTTCTGTATCTCCTGCCAACCGTCGTGGGTCATGGAGCTGCTCTCCTGTTGAAGAACCTGGTACCACATTCTCACTGAAGCAATGGAAGCCCTCCCCATCCCATCTCCCCCTTTCTCTAGAAGATTCAGACTAAACCCATCGCACAGCTTCTCTCCGACAGGTTAGGACACTCCACCTGTAGCCCCTTTCTCCACAGGCTCCATTTCCCAACTTCATCGTAACAACCTTGAGGACAAGGGCAGAAAGGCGCATTTCCATCCACTTCTCCCCAACCTCCTCCCCACTCCCCATTTGGAAAGCTCGTGTGCTGCATCCCGTAGGGCAAAAAAAAAAAAAAAAAAAATCATCTTGCCCTGGGACAAACAGGGGCAAGGTTGGCCCAGAATTTAGAAGCCATGCACTGTGTGTCACATACCCCACTTCTCTGGAAGACGCCCCCCACCCCAGACCCTTTGCAGACCAGAGATGACTTCCATAGAACATTAGGTATTAATACTTAGAAGGAGCTCTGAGAGCACCTAGTCCATCCGCTTCACTTTACAAATGAGGAAAGTGAGGTTCAGTGAAGAGGAGTGACCTGCACAAGTCACACAGATGGTTAACAGGAAAACCTTCCCAGGTAAGAAGACGCAGGGGCCAGGTTGGTGCCAGCTACGCCACATCCTCCTGGCTAGGTATTAGGGCGGTGGGCCTCACTCTTGTTTCATCTTTTGGCACCAAATAAAACAAAAGGGGGATGGGCAAAAAAGAAGAAAGGAAAATTCCAATTCCACATGTTTCCTCTCCTTTCTTGAGAGAGAGGCAGGAGCAGAGGGAGGCTGTGCTAACGATGCTGTAAAGCTCAGGGGACAGACCAGACGGGTTGGGCTGTGCATCCAGTGCTTAGTCAATTCCAACGTTTCACTTAAACTCTGCTAGGCTTCTGGGATGGGCCTCTGGAGGACAGTGAGGGGGTCGGTCAGCTCCCTTCCCTGGCAGCTGTATGCTGAGGAGGGCCACTGGGCCAGGCAGCTGGACTGTGCAACTGTTGCAAGCTGCCTCTTTCTGCTCTGAAGCCCCAGGCCCCCGCTCATGCTGGGCCTATCTAATGAGCTGTCAGGGGCGGCTGCAGCCCCATGTGCCTTCCTGTGTTGATTCCAGTGGCTATTTTAAGCAGGGAAGATGGTGGGAAACAGGAAATGTCCCAACTACTAGAAGTTTTGCATCCTCCAAGGAGAGGGGCTGGGAACCAGATGTCTCTGGGGGCAGCAGGAGGCAAGGCCTGCTTGCAAAGGGTCACTGTAGGTGTCCTGGCTTGGCAGTCTCAGGGCAGGACCTGGGAGTGACACACTGAGAACTTGGGCAGCTGGGGCCCAACCCAGGCTGCCCAAAACGTTCTCAATCTTCCTCGAATGCCTTGGGACCCAACGGCCGGTCTGCACACAGGCAGGTTCCAGGTCAGCTGAGAAGCTGCTGGTCAGTGGAGGCCTTGACCTTTGTGTTGGGATAATGAGCCCTCTAAGTAGAAGCAAAGAGACCAAGTTCTGGTGATGAGTGAAGAATTCAGCGTGCAACCTGCACGGGCTTCAAATGAAGCCAGGTTGGTAGAAACCAGACTCCAGTGAAATGCCCAACCCTTGGCCTTGTCCCGTATTACATCTGGCTGCCAGATCTATTATTAGTGATGTGTGCACAGTGGGGATCAAAAGGCGGGCACAAAAAGACTGGCCAAAGATATAGAGGTCCAGGTGTGGAAGGCATATTGTCAAGGTTATGCTAAATCACCGTAGGAAACATGATGAAACTCCAATAATGCTTTCAGAGCACTTGTTTTGGGTAGTAGTATGGGCCTGGATTGGCAGCCTGGCTCTGCCATGTATGAACTGTCTGACCCTGGACAAATGACTGAGCCCTCCAAGCCACAGTTACAGAGGGCGTCATGTGAGGATGAATGACATAGTATTTACCTCAGAGCCTGGCACATAGCCTGTGCCCAAAAAGGGGTAGTGGCTATGATGATGACGATAATCACAATGATAATGCTATTGTTATTCTTTCC
Source organism: Aselliscus stoliczkanus (assembly GCA_033961575.1). Lineage (NCBI taxonomy): Eukaryota > Metazoa > Chordata > Mammalia > Chiroptera > Hipposideridae > Aselliscus > Aselliscus stoliczkanus. Next base: position 159,836,483 of record CM066731.1, read on the forward strand.
ATCATCATCATCATCATCATCGGCATTCATATCCTCATCCCTGCCCCCCAAAGCCACCACCACCACCATAGCACATTTACTTAAGGACGCCTCCACCTCCCATTATACAGATAAGGCAAGTGAGGCCCACAAGCCGGAGATCTATCCACGGTTATCTGCCAGAGGGTGAGAGAGGGACAGAGAGCCTAACTGGTGGGCTGGATCTGTCCGGAGGAGGCATGGAGGTGGAAGGAGAGGCCCACCTGGCATGGAGTATTTGGAGAAGTCGGGCAGAGTGTGAGAGAAGGAGACGGTGCTGCCCCCACTGGGACTGGACATGCCGCTGGCAACAGGCGAGGAGGACACCTTCCCATTGATGGTGGCATAGTTGGGGAGGCTGCCCGCTCGGTCTCCCATGGACATCCTCCGCTTCTCTGGCAAGGCCGGCGTTGGGCTCCCTTGCCGGAAGGCTGCTGAATCCGGTGAGGGGGAGGTGGTGGGGCTGCTCAGGCCAGGGTAGTAGGCAGGGGACACAGGGAAGGAGGGCGTGGAAGGAGCCTGGTAGCCAGAGGCACTGCTCTGCCGGGACAGTGTGGGTCTCCGGTCCTCAGGGGTGGAGTAGCCGCCATAGGCCACGTGTCGGTCCAAGCTGGGGCTGCCGGGAACCACAGATCCGGACCCTCCTAGGTGACGCCCCAGGCTGGGACTTCCCGGGCTGGCTATTGTGTTGCCATGGAGACTGGAGGCCAAGGCGCCCTGGGGGGCTCCAGGGTGCCGGCCCAGGCTGGGGCTCCCTGGAGTGGTGATTACATTGCCATGGAGGCCTGGGGCCTGGTGGGCCCCGGGGTGCTGGCCCCGGCTGGGGCTTCCTGGAGTGGTGGCCATGCTGCTGTGGATGCCTGAGGCCTGGTGGGCCCCGGGGTGCCGGCCCAGGCTGGGGCTTCCCGGAGTGGTCGCTGCACTGCTCTGGGGGCTGGAGAACATGTTGCTATGCAAACCAGTTCCTGGTGGGCCCATTGCCTGGCGGTGGCTCAAACTGGGGCTGCCAGGGGCAGCCATGCCAGGGTTAACAGCTCGGCCACCAAAGCCAGGACTAGGAGGAGTGTTGGTGCCCACTGTCCTGTGGCGTGCCTGAGGGCTCCCAGGTACCATGTGGACACCGGCCACAGTGAACTGTGACCGGGCCTGGCCTTCTGGGGAGCTGAACTGCTGAAGCGAGTAGTCAGGGCTGCTGTAGCTGCTTCCCACAGTTGGGAGAGGAGAACTCTGGTAGCTTCTCTGAGCTGAAGGGCTGGGCTGGCCCAGGCTGCCGGAGCGGAAGCCAGAATCTAGCAAAGGCTGGGTGGGTGTCCGCGGGCCCGGGTCACTGCTCTCTGCTGACGGGAAACTCCCCATGGACGTGCTAGAGAAAGAAAGGGCAGATTGAGATGTCGGCAAATGGCATTTTATGAAGGACAGGCTTTCGGTGAGCGCTCCAACTGCCCTCCCACCACTAATAACGACAATACAAGCTCCATTCACACACACGGGAATGCCAGGGTTTTTACATCACCCTATGGAATTGTCAGAAGAAGAAACTGAGGCTCAGAGAGGTTAAGCGACAGTCTCACAGCCACACAGCTCATAAAAGACCAGGGTTTCGACTCCAGCTGTGTCTGATTCTAAAGCCCGTGTTTCCCCCACAGCACTGGGCTGGCTCCTGAGCCACAGGTCAGAGTGAGGAGCTCTCCTCTATCGAAACTGAAGGTGGCTGTCCTCTTGTCACCTCCAGTATCACAGAAAATGAACACTGCAGAGAGGGTCAAACCACCTGGATCCTGTTCCTCCTGGAAGTAGCCCTATCCTGACACAGTTTTCCCAGGTGTGCCATCATTATCTTTAAATGTTGAGAGTGTCAGAACTGGGCTTTCATTCCTGGGTAGTTCCAAAAAGCAAAGAAAAGCAAGTGTCATAAAAGGAGAGTTTCAGCTCAGTGTAGGGTCTGCTTTCTAGCCATTGGATCTGGCCACTAATGGAGCAAGCTGCCTTGCATGGTAATGAGACTCCCATCACTAGGAGCATTTAAGCAAGGACTGACTGACTCGTGACCTGAATGTCGTGGAAGGAATATCCACTGGGAGGTTAGATGAGTTCAGAGGTTACTCCCAATTCTAAGACTGATAAAATTCAGTTCAGAGGGGACTATACCTGGGGGAATAGACACAATCAAAGGTTCTCTGAAGTACAAGTCCACAGGGAAGTAAAACGCAATGGGCTGTGAGTTGGCAAACTTGGATTCAGCTGTTAAAGATTTCCCATGTGAAAAGATGAAGGGGCTGGTTTAGATGACTCCGAATCTTTCCAGACACAAACTTCTATCCTTCGACGTCATGGCAGGAAAGGTAAAGATTGGCAGGGACCTCACATAAGCAGCAGCTGCAGGGAGGTGGCAGGCTCTGCACCAGGAGCCCCTGGGTGAGCCGGGGTGGGGTGTCCTTACACAAGATGATGGGCCAAAGCCTGGAGCTGAAGACTAGAAGTGTCAAAGCTGGCCAGCCCCGCCATGGGCTGGGTCAGATCATGCAAAAGGGGTGGGGGTGGGGGGCGGAGGGAGACGGACACGGAGAAGTCAGGGGCCAGGTCAGGACAAAGTCTACCTCACATCCCACCAGGGGCCAGAGAGGAACAGCCACTTCCTGGTAAGAATAACCTGGTTTCTGAGGAATGGGAGGACGTGTCAGGCTGAGCGGGGCAGGGTGGGTGGGGGACACTGAAATGGAATTCTGGAAGATTAATCCCAGAGGAGAATCGCTAGCTTCCTGAGTCCTGAAAAGAGCCAACACTACAGCAGGAGGAACGTGAGTGAGAAACAGTGGAAACTTCCTAGTGTCGGGGCTCCCTGAACACGGGCAGTGGTGGTCGGGCAGGTGAGAAAGACCCCCCTTCCTTTGCAAGACTATACTCTGCCCAGAGGCAGACCTCCTGAGAAATGGAACCGTTGGCCCGTCAGGAGGCGGGGGAGGCATGCTCGGCTTGAGGTGTCAGAATTCTTAGAATCTGGATGAAAAATGCCTCTGCTCATGCAGCCACCGCCCTGATCTGGAAGCAAGGCATTGCGCAGGGCAAGCAGCAAACTTGGTCCTCCCTGAGCCTGTGGAAATGTGAAGAGGTGGCTGGGGTGTTTCCAGACCCCTGGGGCCCCAGGCTAGAGAGGGAGTGGACATGGGAAGGGGTGTGGTCAGCGACAGACTCTCCTCTTAGGGGCGAGCTCCAGCTGAGACAGGCTAGCCGGGTCTTCTTCCCACGCCTGGCACCCTATGCCCTGCCTGGGCTGATCTCAAAACTCCCTCTCCTATGTCCTTGTCCCCTCTCCCTGTCATTAAGCCCACCCCGTAGCCAATGAGCTTCTCATGCACCCCAAACATAAGGCATCTGCCCAATTCTGGGCTTTCCTCTCTGCCTGACCCACTCAGGATGCCAGCCACACATCCATCACGACAACCTTCCTTACACCCCTCACCTGCTACTTGGGGGCCTCAGCATCACACCCCCAAACACCCCCACACCCCCAGCCCTCTGTCCTGGCAGCGCTGTCCCACAATGCCCTCTCCCTCCTGCCTCACCTTTCAACACGCTGCTCATTCTTCTGGCCTCACCAGAAATACCTCCAGCCCCCAACAATCCTCCCAGTAGCCCTCGCCTGAAATCACGGCCCCTTGCTCTGAGCACTGTACTTATGCATCTGCTTTGGGCACATCTGACTCATCCTGTGATGGGCGCCTTAACCCAGGTCTGGGGGAGAGGACAGAGACGTGAGCTCAGAACCGGGCACCTTCGGTCTGAATCCTATTTCTGCTCCTAGTTGCAGGCCCATTAGCAAGTTACTTTGCCTCTCTGTGCCTCAGTTTTCTCTTCTGAAAAGTGGGAATAATCATAGTACTTACCTCATAGGATTGAAGCCCATAGCAAAGTGCCTGATGCATTAAAAAGCACTCCCTACATAGCGGTTGCTGCTGTTAGATTTTAAATTTGGTGGGAGGCACAACACCTGGCTCACCTTCATAGCCCCGCCCTTCCCCCTTTCCAGCGGATGTTGGAATTGAATTGGGACTGGGGGTTATAGCTCATTCATCCTCGTGCTCCCCATAGGATATGGCACTCAGGGGCCCTGGTGAGCTGGTTGTCCAGGGATAGCAACCTGGATGTTATTTCTGCCCATCCGCACCCTGGGCACATCCAAGAGACCTCACTCATGCTGCCCCGGGCCTGGATTCTCACCCCCTACCCCTGGGCTCCTCCTCCCCACTTACCTGTCAGCACTGAGGATGGGGCTGCTGGTGGAGACGGGGCTGGGGGAGACAAAGGAGCCACCCAGGGTCCCGTTCCTCAGGGGTGTCTCAGGGCCATAGGCCTGGGCAGTTGGGGTGCTAAAGTTCTTGGGCTCAGGGTCCTGAGCACGGGGCCCAGCCACTGCTGTCCGCACCACCGACTCGACATAGCTCCGGGGCTCTGGAAGGACGGAGCAAGGAGACAGTGAGTGAGCACAGGTTGATGGAGCACAGTTTGGACCCCATCCTACTTGCCAGGGAACTCCCCTCTCCAGAGTCCGGCCTGTGGGGGTAGCCCCCAAAGGACAGCCAAGCACACAAAGGACATTTCTTCTGGGGCTCCTAACTGCCCATGCCCACCCCTCTTGCCAGCATCTTGGAGAAGTTGTGGGAGCCCCCACAGAACCTTTTCCCACAGCCTGACTCAGAGAAGCTTCCCAGCTCTGGACCCCAGCTCTGCCTGTGAACACGGCTATCATGGAATCTTCCCTCCCGGAACTAGGATGCCTAGCCACAGCTGGCATCCCCTTTACCTGCTTTTTTTCTTTGGAGACTTTGCCACCCAGCCCCTCAGGCCCTTTTAGGTGCCTCAGGTACCACTGGAATTTGGGCAGTACAGGAACCCAGCCAGCCTGCCCCTTTCTCAGGACAATGCCAGGGATCACTTCCGCTGCAGCGCATACCCAGGACCCAGAGGCAGGCCTGTGCTGGTGAGTCATGCCCAGCCCCTTCGCACCAAGATACACCCACCCACCTCCAACCCCCTTGCCTGACACACTTAGTATTCCTCCCCGAGACTGACACCATCCCATCCATCATCCCCACTTGGTGTTCAGAATACCCTAAGAGGAAGGGGGTGGGGGACAGGTGACAGAAAGGCCATCTCACAGATGAGGACACTGAGGCCTAGAGAATGGAATGACTGGGGCCCAGCCAGGAGCCAGACCTCCTGACTCCCGGCCAGCGCCCGTCCAACTCCCGCTCTGAGGCCAGCCCAAAACACTAACTCGATATTGAACAGGGAGAAGCAGCAGGGCGCCCTGGGTTTCTCCAGGGACATGATGAGAGATGGATGACGTTCCTGTCACCTCCAAACCTGGCACCGGTCCTATCTCCCTCAGGAGGGACAGAACTCAGTACAGACGCACACTCGGCCTGCAATTAGGGCATCTGCTGAAGCCAGCCTGAGAAACTAAAGAACTGAAGTCAGCGCAGCCCTGGGCAGGCCAGGCCCCCAGAGCCTTTGTTGGCCAGGACTGTGCTGGTCGCTGAGTCAGAGAAAGACCCCCTCCCCTCAGCCCAAAGAAAGCCTTACTTTGGAAGGCTCCTAATCAGCAGGGTGTTATGGGGCACAGCCTCTTGGGCGTGGCTTCTGAAGTGGCCTCACAGCCTGACATCCTGCACCCAGGCCCAGAGAACTATGGACATAGGAAGAGGATGGTCCTTCAGAATAGGGCCCTTTACAGAGGTGGGGGGGGGGAGTGGCGTAGAGGGGAGAGGTCTGTGTACAATTCCAGTCAGAGGCAGCCAGTCTCTTAGTTTCCACATAGAGCTCCCTCCAACCAACGGCAATGACAGTGGATGGGGATGGGGCAAGGTATCTGCAAAGGGACAGCGCAGGGTAATATATTCCAGGTGTGGGGTGCAGGACGATGTAGCACCAGCCACCTCAGCACCCAAAGCTGGAGTCCACATGGGCAGAGGCCAACGAGGCCTCCTCAAGAGCTCCGTCAACCAGCCCAGGCCACCCACCCACCTCACAGAAGCCCCAGGCCACATCCATTCCATAGGCACTGAGCCTGTGCCATGTGTGCCTCACGGCCTGCTGGAGCTAGATGCTAGAGGGATCCTCAGACCCGGGGCAGGCCCACTTTCTTGTAAAGGACCTGATAGTAAATATATTAGGTGTGGTGGGCCAGACAGCCTCTGTCACAACCACTCAGTTCTACTGTTGTAGCATGAAAGCAACCACAGACAACAGCACATAAACAAACGAGCGTGTCTGCTGTTTGGCCAAGTTTGCTGACACCTGAGCTAACCCATCTCCTCAGCCCAGGGGAGTGGAGTGATTTTCCCCAGAACACGCAGCTCATCAGTGGCGATAGACAAGCACCAGGGTCTGATTCTCAGTGCTGGCTCTGGGCAGCCGAGGAAGAGGCCACGGCCTCATGGGGACCCCCAGACCTGACTGCCACCAAGAAGCCCAGCCCATAAGCCAGAGAAGAGCTAGCTCCACAGGGCTATGAATAAGGGTAGAAATAGCAAACAATCAGAGGAGGACAGTAGGATTTGGAGACTGTAACTATCTTGCCCCAGTCACACAGTAGCAAGTGGCTGAATCGGTCCTGGAACCCAAGTGGTCTGGTCCAGAGCCTGCTCTCTGGCCCACTGCACATATGGCCAGCTGAAAATCAGGGTACTAAGAGTTTCAGTGTGTCTTTAGCCTTGGGGGGCAGGGTGACTTCATGCCCTGGGGTAACCCCGGTTAGCAGAAGAGACCATCGGATAGGGCCTCACACCCACAGAAATGGTAACAGACACTCAAGGCCAGAGTCCACCCTCCCCATCCATACCTGGGCACCTAGGGTCGATCTCTCTGAAAACACCTCCTGGCACCCTCTCTCCCACCCAGCGATGGGATCCCTCCACCCTCTGGGACCATGGCTCCTTACCAATCTGTATTTAGGCCTCTAGAGCAGTGCCTGGCACTTAGTAGGACCTCAATATATGTCTGTCCCACAAATTAGCAGATACATGACCTTTACCCTCCAGCCGACCCAGACAGAGATATATCGTAACTAAGGCCTAAGAGACACACACTCATTTTTTTTCTCATTCCCTGGAGTTCCTGTTGACCTCACAAGTTCAAGCTGGCATCCGCATGGATGACTCCTGAAGTCTGAGTTCTTCTCCCCCCACCCCACCCCCGTCGCCCCTGCCCTCCTGATCCAGGTAAAGATGAGCGAAGCCCTTTCATTCAATCTCCACTCCTCACAAACCCAGAGCAGGAGGGCCCTTTGGCAAATTACTTGATTTTCTGAGTCCATCCCCAGCACTGTTAAAAACCAACCTTTTGGAGCCAAAAAATCAGTTTTCCCAAGTTTTCAGATTCAGATTTCCATGTTGAAAATGCCTCCTTTTCCTCCTGTCTATTCCTCTCCTCACCACTTCAGTACAACATACACCTTATGGCCTCCCCTTCTTTCACTTACTGGAAGAGTCACCTGGGGATAGGCTACTGAAAATTCCTGGGACTCAGTTTCCTCATCTATAAAATGGGAATAAGAATACCCACCTGCCCAGACAGGATCAAGTGACAAGGGATGGCAAAGTTCCTTCTAATTCTTTCTTGCTAATTGCAACTAGTTATTTATAAGCACCCCACTGTTGCCGGCCTATGCCCCAGCCGTGCCTGCTCCTGCCTCTCTCCACCCCTCTCTCTTGCTGTTTTCCTCCTGTCCTCCAATCCTGGAGCAGCTGCACCCAGGAAGCAATGGGGTTGAGAAGGGCAGGAGAGGTGGGGCCAGGGAGGGTGCTTCATGTAGAACATTCCAAGGGCCCAAACCCATTCCAAGTGGCTGTTGGTGGATGAGAGCAGCTGGAGGCCCAAGAGTGAGCTGGCCCCACCAGGGCACAGTGTAAGTTTTTCATCCACACCCTCAAGTGCATTTTCTGCCTCCCAGAAGAGACTCTTTGCCTGGAGAGAAGGGGCCCACCCACTCCAAGTAAATGAAAACATGTGGGCAGGGGGAGAGGTAGGAAGTAAAGAGACCCCCCCAAGCCAGGAGCGCAAAAGTTAAGAATTTCAGCCCTTTTAGGTCAGGCCACAGGCCCCTCTCCTCTGAGCTCCCATTGAACCCTAAACCACTCGGCACTCTCTCTACCTTATGCTGAAATGTCCTCACCGTCCGCATCTCGGCATCTCTGTCCTCGCCTCTGCGGACAATGTCCGCATCTGTCCTCACCAGGCTAGCTCATGCGTCATTATCCCCTCAGTGCCTAGCACAGGACCTGGCACATAAATCTGCATCACACAGCGCTGCCCTAAAATCCCAGGTGCCACAGGACACCCACAGCACCGAGGCTCTCAGAGCAGGAAGAATCCCCGGGGAGTGGCATTTCTACTCCATGTCTTCCTTGATGCCAAATCAGTCCCATCTAATCATCTGGACAAACAGACCCTAGCCCGAACGTCCCCTGTTCCTGTCCCTCTGGGCAAGAGGTTTCTTTCCCTGTGTCACCACTGGGAAGGTAGTCTTACGGAGACCTCCCGTATTTACAGCCGCAGGCTTTCTTCCTCTCCTTCCTCATGAGGAAGAGTCCCAGTCCCCAAGACCAGTGCAGTCACTGGAAAGGGGCAGCCTCCACATGCTGCTCTGACATGGGCTCCCAGCCATGCCCCTGGCTGCCTCTGTGGGCCTGTACAAGTCGTTTAACATCCCTAAACGTCATCTCCTCATCGGTAAAACGGGGCTCCCACCATCTTCTTCTCAGTGCTTCTGTGATTATTAGAGACGCTGCATCAGTGACCCTACAAGGTCCCACCCCCGCCTGTTGAACCTCACTCTGTACCACACTCCCCCTTGAGCCCCCTTGGTCCAACCTCCAGCTCCCCTTTTGTTCTTAGCCTCACTGACTTTGTAGTTCCTAGAAAAAAAGTGTGCTGTTGGCTCCCATCCCAGGGCCTTTGCACATGCCCTTGTCCGCTACACGGAAGGCTCTTCTCTCATCCCAGTATCACCAAGTTACTGTCACTCACGCTCACATCTCACTGCTACAGCCATCAGGTCTCATAAAACTGCCATCTTTTCCCTTCAGAACACTTATCTCAATATGTAATTCGGAACGGCCATTGAATCCTAGTTCCTGTTCACGCATATGCTCCATGAGATTTGGAACCATGGTGCTGCATATCATTATACCCTCAGAAGTTGGCACAGTGCCCGGCACACAGTACGCACACAAAATATGTACCGAATACCTGAATTGATAAATTACAGAATGAGTGTCAAGTACTTAGCACGGCACCTTGAGCAGAGTGGGCTTTCCCCCTAGCTGAGTAATTCTGCCCCTGACCATGTTCCCTCACGGCCATCTTTTTCTGAATTTCCCATCAGCGTTGGCAGGGAAGGCACACAGAGCTTCAGACGGTCAGCGAAGAATGTGCGCTTTAGTTGGCCCTGGGAGGTGGTGCGTGAGTCAGGAAAAATGGAGCTGGCCGCCCACGGCCTCACTCCCTGCCCCTCACTCCCCAGGCCAGGACTGCAATTCCTACCCCCACACTAGAATCCCAGGGCACAGTGCCCGGACACAGGAGGAGAGCTTTGAAATGGCCATTTGACTAGGAGACAGGAGACCAATAAGCCCAGTTTGGACCCCGCTGTCTCCTAACTGTGACCTTGGGCAGATGTCCCCGCCCTTACCCCACAACCCAACCCCAGCTCCACAGCTGTGACAATGATGGGTGTGGTAGAGCTGATCCCTAAGAACCTGTCCCCTCCTAACTCTGTGTCTCTAGGACAGATGGAGGCAGGGTGGGGGTCTCAGGGCCTTGTAGGCTGTCACTTGTGAACACAATGGGTAGATCTCAGCTCAGTTCTGAAGTGTCACCCCAAAGCGGGAAACACAACAGCCAGGGCCTATCAGCCTGTGTGGGATAATCTATCTCAGACCTTCGTATGGGAAAGGGTTTGAGGACCCACCAGACGGCTGAAGCCAGCAACCACGAGGAGCGTGTGGGTGCGCATCTGAAACACACAAATACTGGCTCCAAGCCCCAGCTTATCCAGGACTCCTGTCCCAGCTCTCCTGCCCTGGCAGGATCTAGCAGCCTGGAGCACGCTGCAGCTCACCCTGTTCTGGGGTCAGTTCCTGGGGACACCTTGTTTGCAACCCCCAGGCAGCATTTTGTGGTTGCCCGAACTCTGGCTAGAAGTGGGCAAAGCTTTATGGAAGTTCTGACCATCTTACCTGGAGGACGGCAGGTTGAGAGGGGCAGAATCTATGCCCGCTGTGGGGCCAGAAAATCAAGGTGGTAAGCGTAAAGAAAAGTGGGAAGTGGGCTTAAGAAAACCAGGAGGATGGAGTCTTTAAAGAAACCAGGCCACACAGAATTAGAGCCCAGGTGACAAGTCAGAACATCAAACATGTCAGAGCCAGAAGGCGCTTCGGCACCCACCCCATCCAAGCCCTTCTGGTGAACGTGGCTTGAACTTCACCAGATGCCATGAAACCACACACAAGCCGCCCATGCCAGCACCCCCTTCTCTTTACCTGATGCTGAGTTATCATTTGAATTCTGTTCCTAATAAGTTAAAGGCTTTCAACCAGATTACGTACCCCCTCTGCTTCCTGATGTACAATGTGGAGTTCATAAGCTGAGAGACACAGACATGCTAACTCCTTCAAACTGTTGGTCAAAATTATGTGCATGGTGTCCAGATGCACAGGGGTAGATTGGTAGCTTTTCTGAAATCCCCAAAGTCGCCCGAGATTCCAGAAAGACAGACTTCCTGCCATATGGGTTGATAAGAAACCAGGCAAGGGCTTTGAGGGGGCAATCATGGCTTTAAGATAGTGGCTCTAAACGGGGTGACTGTCCCCAGGGGAAATTTGCAATTTGGAGACACTTTGATTGTCATGACTGGGTGGGTGCTCCTGGCATGTAGCAGGGAGGGACCAGGGATGCTTCCAAACATCCTACCAAGCACAGGGCAGCCCCCACAACTAAGCAGTGTCTTGCCCCAGATGTCAGTTGTGCAGAGGTCTCAACTCTGAGCTCTGCATGTGGAGCATACCCAGGGAAAGGAATAACGAGCCGCCTCCCTGCATGTGAGTGCCCTCGCCCTGTGATAGGGCCTTGCTGCACCCCAGGCAGGCTGGCAACAATGCCACCGAGGGTGGCAGCGGCAAAAGGGGTATTTTGTCAGCAAGGTGACATCGCACTAGCCTCCACACTAGTGCCTGCACCTGAACCCACGTCATGAACTCCTCAGTCAGGACTCAGGCAGCATCCAGGGTGACCGCTCATCACCCGGGGGTGGGGACCAGGAGGCTCTGTGCCTGGTCACTTGAGACCTGGTCAGCAAAGAGAGCTGTCCCCCAGCCAGCCACATCAAGCTCTGTATGAAAAGCCATTCCCAGGCCCGGACAGCGGGAAGCAATGCACAGCAAGCCTGCACTTACCTTCCGACAGCTCTGTCACCTCCTTCCCCTCATCCTCCTCTGAGGGAAGATGAGAAGAGAGGTGGGGAAGAAGGAGAGACAGGAAAGAGGCAGGTGATAAAGAGGAGAGCAAGAGCAAAAAGCGGGGAGAGAGAGAGAGAGAGAGAGAGAGAGAGAGAGAGAGAGGTCAATTAACAGATTATTTCTTGTGAGAGAGAATGTGCTGAGAAACGGGAGGTGGGGAAGCTGGGGTGAGACGAGGGCAGAGGTGACTCTCCACAGAGGCACCCCAGGGTGAGGGATAAGGTCCACCCTGACAGGGATCTCGGGCTCCAGGGCGGGGAGGCACTCGGGGCACAGTTTGGGGGCCTCGCTGTCAGGAGCAGAAGGCCCTGGCCCCACGGTTCCAAGTGTCCCTGTCACAGCCCCTGCCCCGGGGCTTTTGTGGGCTGTGTCTCAAGCAAGAGTGTGTTGGCCTGGTGAGAAGCAGCTCCCACCCCCTTCTCCCTGGTGACTCAGTGTCCTTGGCCATGCAGACACCTCCTGAGTGGGAGGCTGTGCCAGCCGTGTGTCCCCGTGGGTCACACAAGCATGCCATTACTCTCATACCTGGCAGGATCAGTCTTCTGGTGACTAAGGAAAAGAAGCCAAGTTGGCCACCAGAGCCCCAGCCCAGCCCTAGAACCAGAGTCTAGGGAGCACGTTTCTGGACTCAGCCTGCTTAAAATGGTCACTAAGGGCCCAGAGCCCCCCCCACTTTCTCCTTCCCTCACGGGAAGGAGTGGAGCTGGGAAATGTGATGAGGACTTGGGAGATGTGAACCTGGGGTATGGGCATGTGTGTGTATGTGTGTGTGTGCATGTGTGTGTGTACACAAGTGTCTGAACACTGGGGGACAGAGGAGCCAGGCTTCCGGCAGAGAGCTGACCAACTCCAAGGAAACCGAGGCCAGGACCCCAACTCCCCAAGTCAGAGCACACTGAGAGTGGCGTTGACCCCCCAAGTCAATGGGCAGGAAGGCTGCAAAGGGATCTATCCCCTTCACCCCCTAACCTCAGCACGGGCACAAACCCAGGCCGCCCCCTTGTTTCCAGGGGGTCCGGAGAACCTAGCACCTCTGGGTGTTTTCTGATTAGAGCCTGAGGCTCTGCCCAGGACCACAGGAGTCCTCTGACCGCCCCCTCCTCCCTCTGGCCTCCTCCACCACTTCCCTTCCTGCCAGAGTCACTCACCACCTGTGGGGTGCAACAGGATGTCCGCTGGGTTGTGAGGTTTCAGGCCCAGAGCAGACAGGGGTGTCTTGGCCAAACCTGGAGGGGAGCGCACTGTGCCAAAAAGAAGAGGGGAGACACAGGGAGTGAGCGTAGGGGTGGGGAGGTGTGGGGGCCGGAGGAGTGGCAGGATGGAGGGCACCCAAAAGTGAGGGCATATTGGGGAGACGTGGGCGCAGGAGAGGGGGCCACCAGCCCCAGCCTGGGGGTGCTGCTGTGGCTCCACTGCCTTTTCTTTTCTCTGTTTCTCCACATTAGTTTCAAGGGCAAAGGGAGGCAGCGTGTGGGGTGCCCTTGTCCTGGCTCTTCCCTTTAACCTTGACAAATCCTTCCCTTCCCCAGGCCCTTAGTTTCTTTGCCAAGGTCCTCTTACGTGCCATGGTTTACAACATACATGCAGGTTTCTTGGGCGAGCTCTGGCTTTCTGTTCATCTCTCTTCCTTCCTCCTCTCACTCCCTGCCACACACACACAGCCTTTTGAAATCAGGCATTTAGATGGGCTTAGAAGAGAACCAAAGAAAATGAAGCACCCAGATAGTACATCCTATAAAGGGCAGATGGAGGAGAAAGGATCACCAGCAGAACCATGCCAACCTCAAGGCCCCAGGCCAGCCTGCAGCCAAAGATCTTTGACGCCCAGCCTCGTGTGTCCGTTGCAAACCCCAGAAAGAGAGAATTTCTCAGTGTGGGGCTCTCTGTGCCCACTAAACCTCAGTGTTCCAGAAAAGAGAGAAGCCCGAACTCTACAATCCTCAGCCAAGAGCACCAACTACCTCCCTGTGCAAATCCCAGGTCCCTCCCAAACCACCTGTCTGGGTTAGAAGTGTCACATAACACACAAGGTCAGGAAGAGCTGTCAGGCTTTGTCCCACCAGCCAAGGACAAGGCTGGACTCTGAGCTGATCTGCAAAGAGGTTATTATGCCCAGTCACGAGATGGCTCAGTGGCGGCTGCCACATCTCCTAACACACCTCTGAGGAGAAGTAAAGAAAGCTCTGTGTCTCCTATCGCAGCCATCTGGGGCCTGCAGAGGCCACAGGCCTGAGGAGACGCAGCCGCACAAACCCATCTGAGTCCGAGGCTGCCTGCCCACCCCAACAGCCCCAGTAGGATAGCTGTGGCCCTCAGCTGTCCAGAACCTTCCCTGGCCCTGCTTCCCTTTTCCAAAAGACAGTGAGGCCTACAGAAAATTAACAAAAACTACTCTCTCTCAATGCATGTAATGTATATAACTTATTTGAGCACAAACCTGTGCAGGTATGTACATAGGTGTCCGTGGGAATAGGGAGTTATCATAGGGATCCAGTGGGTGGCCTACTCCTGCACTCCAGCCCCACTCCGCCCTTAGATGCCCAACAGACAAGTACAGCAGAGGGGCCAGCTGTGTATAAACACACACATCCAGGCATGGGGTAGGTCTAGGCCTATGTGTCTTTGTCCCTCCCTCTCACTTGACACACATGCACAGAGGTGTCTTGCCATAGATGCTTACCAAGCACTTTTTAATGTTTGTCAGAAAAATGAATTTGAGCATAATTCATTATGAAAGCACGAGCCTAGTCTCAGAGGCCACTGTCCATGGGATGACCATGAAGGCCCTCCAGCCTCCAAGTCCGGGAGGTTTCTCTTGGTTCCCCTCACGTACCTCCAGTTCCCTAAGCGCTCATAACCCTCGTTCCCAGGGTCCGGCCCTTTTGCTGAGGCAGACGAGTGGGTGGCCCCAAAACTAGACAAGGCTTTTGTTTGCTTCCTGAGAGAATTCCTTACATTTCTCCGCCTCTGTCCTCTCTCTCAGCCCTGAGCATAGATGAAACCTCTGACTGATTCTCCCTGCTGGGGCGCCGGTGCTGGCCAAGGGGAAACAGAGAAGAATGGAAACAGAACAAGTGGCAAAACCCAACCCTAGCTCAGCCCACATGGCTTCTGTCCAAAACGGGGTGATGGCCAAGATCCTGGCTGTTTGGACCAGCAGGGAATCAGAGCAGGTGTGAAGGTGAAGGGTAAGACCCGGGAGAGAGATTTCACGAAGTCATAAAAGGCCACAGAGCCGTCGCCGGAGCAGATTGCCGGGGTTTGCACTGTCCAATATGGTGGCCACGAGCCACAGGGGGCCTTCGAGCGCCTGCAGTGTGGCCATTCTGAACAGAGCGCTGTGAGTGTAACACACACACCGCCTGTCAAAGATATGGTATGAAACAAGGGCACAAAATATCTCACTACATGGTGAAATGATAATATTTTAGAACTTTGGGACTAAATAAAACCTATTATTAATATGAGTTTCGCCAGTTTCCTTTTACATTTTTCTAAAGGATTGAAAAAGAGCTCATTAATATTTTTATATTGATTTACCTATTGAAATGATATTTAGGATTAATAAAAAAAAATCACTAAATTTAATTTCTTCAGTTTCCTGTTATGCTTTTAAGGTGGCTATTATGAAATTTAAACCACAAACATGGCTGGTGTCATACTGGACAGCATTGCTCTAGGGAGAGCCCTGGCTTCTAGTCACAACTTCAGCCTCTTGCGTGCCCAAGATGGCAGCCAACATGCGTTCTACTGGTGCAAGGGTCAGATACTAGTGCCACATTCCTCCTTCAGCAGGCCAGCCAGCCAGCCAGCAGAGGAACGCACGGCCATCTCCAGCTATCCCGTCCTTACTCTCCTCCCGTCTCATGCAGGCAAATGCATAGCTTGGACCGAGCCCAGCCAACCCAACCCCGGAGGCAACACCAGTCTCCCCGATCTCTACCAACCCAGGTCTCTCAAGGGGACCCGGAGTCCTTTGCAGCCTAGTTCCATTACTGCATCTCACACAGGCCTCCTCCAGCCCCTCTTCATGTCTCTTCTACCACAGAAAGGAACCCTGTCCCACTTCTGTGCCCATCTGGGTCTTCTCTTTGGGTGGAAATACCTCTGCCCTTTGGGGATTTGCCTTTCCCGTGAGCGCATCAGGGGTGCCGACTAAACGCGCCTGACTGGAGGCCAAGGACAGGTGAGATGGGGACTCCGTCAGCCCAAGCGTCCTGGGCCTGTATTTCCTTGATAGAAACTAAATGAGGTGCCTAGATGCACACAGAAATGAGGGTCAGAAGCAAGGTCAAGGGGTGTCTCAGAGACACACCAGCACATCACAAAGACCCACTTTAGAGTAGGGATGTTTTGTACAAAGGATGCAAAGACTCTCCACAACTAGGAAAACTCCATGCTACAGGAGCCCACCCTGCCTCATAGTCAGTCAGCCGGATCCTGAGACTTGGGCTGCTGCTTCCTTAGATGTGTGAGTGTGGACAACAGAAGAGAAGTGGGGGAGGGAAAGTGAAACGAAATGAGCCATCAGGGGTGAGAAGGGCCAGATTCTGGCTCTGCCCAACTTGGCCAGCACCCCGCCCCCCCAAACCTGGGATACTCACACAGGCAGGGGTTGAGATAGGGGCCTGAGGGGGCTCAGGGAAGATGGGCTTATCGGGGAGCTCTTACCCCCACTGGGCAGCGGGCTGGTTGGGGAGGTTCCCTCTATCTCCTCGAAGGCCTCCTTGTAGCTGTGCAAATGGGGCTGCAGGAGAAGAACAAGGGGAGGAAAAAGTGGTTACACTGGTGGCCATGACTTTGAGAAGGAGGCACTTCCCAGTTAACTAGCCCACGAAGCCCCTCGCCAGCCTGACCACCCACCCCTCCTCAGGTAAACACAGAGGTCAAAGGAAGATCCTGCCCATTCTAGGCCCCAACAACTCCTTGTAGCCAAGAGAACAGAAAGTGGCTATTGATTTTCAAGGCCATGGCCCAGCAAGGGTGGAATTCAGGAGCACTTGCCTTGGAAATATTTCAGAATAGCACCAAAGAGAAGGGACTAGGGGAAGGAAACTCGGATCCTGGCAGAAGGTAGGAGAGAAAAGATGTCCAAAAGCCATTCATGTCCAGAATTACTCCGCCCAGATTTTATTGGATATGGACTACTTGCATCACAATCTTCCAGGGTGCACATTTCAAACGCAGATTCCTGGGCCCCATCCCAGAGCTAACATGCTGGAATCTCTGGAGATGGATATGGGAATCTACATTTTTACAAACTCCCTGGTGGTTGTTATGCATGCTGAAGTTTTACCGACTGCCTCAAACCACAGAAATGTCTCAGAAACACAAATATTTGGCATTAAAATTAGATCACTATATCTAGAGAGGGCTCAAAAACACTGTCAGTCTATGTGATCTGGTTTAGAGTTTAGAGACTGTGGTCACCTGTGTCATACCCAAGATCCTTAACACCCTACTCAAGGGCACTCTTTAGGAGTCAAGAAGGGATCTCAAGCTCAGTGTTAATGGAAGATGTGGACATAAAAGCTATTTAGGGAAGGAAATAGGCTCCAGATTCCACATGCCAGCGCCCTAGGGTGAGACTACAGGAAGAAAAAATTACTAGGTTTCCTGACACATCAGTGCCACCCGGTTGACCATCAGGTTTCTGGAGAATTCAGGTGGGCTCTGCTCACCTTGGTGGCCCCAGGATGCGGCCCAAGGACTCACCTCTTTGGGTCGCCCTCCAGGATTGAGAGCGATAGTGAGAGCCAGCTCCGGGGAGACACACTGGACAGGGGAGCGAACCCCGGGGCTCCGGGGGGATGAGGGCTCTGGAGACTGGTTCTCATACTGTCCATCGCTGGCCGCCCGCCTCCGGAGAGGGGCTGGGGGCTCTGCAGGCTGCTTCTCCCGTGCCTGCACTCCTGGGATGAATGGCAGGGCAGAAAGGGCAATGAGCATATTGGGAGAGAAAGGATCCACCAGGCCTAATTCCCCACTAGAAAAGACAGTGCAAGCTCCGGGGCCATGCTGGAGCTGGGCCTGTCTCCCCTCTGCAACTCCCCCCAGCCTCCCTCTGCCCACACCATGAGTTTCTCTGCAGGGTGGGGACCTGCTGAGGTTGGGCTAGCCTTCATCAGGAATCTACTCCGCATAGGTTTGGGGCCCAGAGCACAAAGGGCTGATACAAGAAACAGATGTCAACTCTTTCCAAGGCCTGGAGGCAGAAGGCCAGAGCTTCCAGGCAAATGAGGGAAGGTGGAGGGAGGAGAGACAGTCTCCAAGGCGACTGATCAACCAACAAGCAACATCAGGCCCATAGGGAAGAACTTTTGGAAAGAGTGAATAATGCATCATCTTGCAAATGGTGCTCCCAAGAAGACACAAAGAAACGACTAAGTCTTCTTATAAAGTCTCTGGCCCCAGCTGGCCCCTGGAATATTGCTGGCCTTCTCTGGGATTCCCCAACTTCAACCAGTGCACCTCAGAAACCTCTTACCAACGTCCCTTATGCTGGCCCCTTCGCTACTACCCACCCTTTTTCTTGCCCCAAAGATGGCCAGTTTCCCTCCCAGCAGAACAGCAGGCAAAGAGCTAGAGCCATGTGCTCCATCTGCTTTTCTGTACTTCCTCCCATTCCACAGGCCTAGGGATATTGCTAACCCCACCCTCCTTCCTTCCCACTCCCTCTTCCCACAACTGGACCAAGGCACAGTCCCCACTGCCTCACTGAGCTGGCTCCAGAATCCTAGAAAAACTTCCTCCGCAGGTCCCACAGGCCAAGACCTAGCCTGAGGGCGGGCTCCCAGTCCTGATTATCTCTTACCTGGAGATTCTCAGCCCTGCCTTCACCACCACCAAGGTGAGGTGAGGTGATGGAGGAAAGGGGGGTGCTGAGATTTACCAAAAGTCACATGGGACTGGGACCCTGGCCAAACCAGCCTCATGCAGGCAAACCTGGGAACACTGTCCCATGGCACACGTGGTGCGTGCACACATACACACACACACGCACACACAATACGTGCGTGCACACACACACGAACACACTGCTGGCCCCTAGAAATGTGCCAGTGCAGCCAAGCAGAAATCACGCTCATTCGGAGTGAATCATCATCTATCATCCACAGTGGGGTCTGCACCCCCCGGGTAGCCTCCTAGCTCCCGCCTGGCACAGCCACGAAGGTTGCCATGAGAAGCACATGCTGGGAAGCCTTCCTACTTGTCATGAATAGCAGCCGCCGGCTGCCAAGTCCAGAGATGGATGGGGACACACACACACACACACAAACACACACTGAGACACGCACTCATGCTCTCCCCTAATTAGAGGCCCTGTCTGGAGAGCAGCCGGGCTGGCACGCAGTTACAAATGCAGAAGGTACCCCGGGGTGTTCCGAGTCTCTTCCACTTTGGGCTATTTATTATTCAGAGGCAGCCTGTCTGCCATCTCAACCGAGAAAAAAGAACCCAAATGGAGACTGTAATCTAGACTCACAAACTGCTTAAAGCATATAAGCCCCTCATTTTATAGTGCCCTGATTTTCAAGATAGAAAAAGGGATGCTATGTAGTCCGATCCAGGGGCCAGGAAAAATGGGGCATGGATCTGAAAGGGTGGAGCAGCATGGGAACTCTACAGCAAATCCAGGCCCCCAGCCCTCAGAGACTCGGCCTGCATCTCCCACCACACCTGTGGGCGCCCCTGCCCTTGGCCCTGCTTCTCCCACCCACACCAAGCCCCCTGTCCCTCGGGCCTCCTGGGCAGCTTGGTTCAGAACGATTGCTGGTTTTGTTCCTGGCAAAAACATTAGAGAGAAACAGACGCAGCCATTGATTTTCTAATAATAATTGTGACAACAGAGGCTCATTCGGGAAAGGCTTTTGGGGTTTGCAACTAAGTTCAGCCCCAAGGTTAACAGAAATGCATTAGGGCTGGTCTCAGTTCTGACTCGCCCAGCACCGCAGCCTCTTGCTGGCAGATCCCTGTACCTTGGCGAGGGTGGTCAGTTTCCCTGTGTGGGATCTGGTGTCTGCACTTGAAAAGTGGGTCTGTTTCAATTTGAGGCCCTGAATCTCCCAGAGGGACAGACAACATTCTCCCCGGTGTGCCCAGAACATCCTCCACGTTCAGTGCCGCAGGTGGTTGCAACGCCCGGAGGGGCTGCTGCTGGAGGGGCTTCCCAACTGTGAAGGATGGAAGCCCCTAGCACAAGGTAGCTGGACATCTATCTGAGAGCCATCAGATGGCCAGGGCACCATCTCAGCTCCTCAAGTCTCCTCTCCATTGCCACGGGATTGGCACATGGGAGCGTGTTCTGTCCAGAGACAGGCGGATGGCCAGAATGACCTCCAAAGAGCTAGGGCGCTGCTGGGGAACCTCCCTCTGCAAAAGGGGAAAGACCCCCGCATTCCACTCCCACGGGACAGCCCCGCCCCCTGCAGAGCACCCCACAGCACCAGTGACCAGCCAGGGCTGCTCACATTCTTTGAACACAGTGTCTCACTGTTGTCCCCCTTGGCAGGCCCAGATCTGCCCCTCAGCTGCCCCTCAGTGCCTGCAGAGCCATGTTCCCTCTCTCTTGTCTTTTCCTATGGGAGGGGAGACAGGGCAGGGCGGAGGGGAGAGAAGAGAGCCCCATTGTTCGTCAGCCAAGCTGGGACGTCTGGACCCAAAGCTGACAGACAGTGTCAGAGAGAGAACACCCCCTCTCACATCCTAGAGACTGACCGACCATAAAAATAGGCCTGCCCCCCCACCGCCCTCCTCCCCTCCACTACCCTGACCCCAGGCTTTCTCAGTCTCTAGACCCCCCACCCTCCCACTCTCTCAGAGCCTCTGTCCCTATGTGCTCCACTCGCTACACATGGGCACACATGCACATAGATACATACACACACGTGTGCACACACAGCCTTCACCTGACAGGAATGGCAGTAGGTCTGTCACCCCCAGAACCTCGATAGTCAGCCCCTTCTGCAGCAGGAGACCACAGGGCCATGGGGAAACTCATAAAGGGGGAAAGAGGCAGTGGAAGGGCTCTGGAAGGTTTTGCTGGGAGGCCTCCAGCCCCGGGAGCATAAGGAATGGGATGCCTCTATGGCAAGGAAGTGGCCTCTAGGATAATAATGTGCTATATTCAGAAGCCCTTTGTCGTCCTCTGAGGGCTGCCCACACTGTGGGCACTGGGCCTTCCCCACTGCCAGCTGGACAGTGGTCACCTCAGCCCAGGGCCTCCACACAGGCTGCCAGACATGAAGAGAAGGGCGCCAAAACAGCTCCATTTCCTGGGGCGCCTCACTCTGCTCCCCAGGATGGTGCTGTGATTTGTGGAGCGGCAGGCTCCAAGGCTCCCCTAAGGCACTGAATCCCCTTCATCTAACACACACACACCCACACACCCACACACACTGCGAATTCTGGGGGCTGTAACCCTAACACACATCAATGAACATACTCTGACAGAGTATAGCCACCCACCACCCCTGGGTCCCATGGATAAATGCCCCAGTGCCAGGCTTTATCACAGGCCTTCCCTATACCCCCGGCCTGGCCACCTCCACCCCCACAGACCCATCTCTTCTTTCCAGCCTTCCAATTTCCAGAAGACTGGATTCCTCAGCATCAGGTGGCGGGGCCAGGTGTCCAACTGCATGCCTGGGGCTCCGGAAGCGAGGCGATCCGGGAGGCCACCTGCTGGGCCAGGGCACCAGAAAGCCACACGGCGATCACACTAGCAGCCCCAGGGCAAGCCATGCCAGCTCCCCTCAGGCCGGGCCCACCACCCTAGAACTGCCCCAAACCCAGGCCCGGCTGAACACTGCACTCCCCACCACTGGGCCGAGAAAAAGATGGAGGGAGAGGACAGGAGGTGGACAGAGCCGTTCTGCTAGAGCCGTCTCCCCATTGTCCATGGACTAGGAGAAGGAGGGTCCGGGAAAGCACCAGAGATTGCCACTGGAAGTCAACTGTTCCCACCACCCCTAAGCCTTTCCCCAGAACAGTCAAGGTCATAGCACGGGGCGAGTCTGGACACCATCTTCTCCCTGACCTGGACCTCTGGGCTCCGAGAAGGCAGGGAAAGGATGAGGTGACACCTTTCCCAGGCTAACAGCCTATGGCTATATGTCCCAGAGACCAGGGGGCAGACATAGCCGGCTACACCACCCTCATATACAGCAATGTGACCCTTGATGAAGAGTCCACCATGTTGGAGCACATCGAGGCACCATGCAAAATACACACAGCGGGGCTGTGATCCTCCATTTTTCACATTGGGAAACTGAGCTCTGGGTAACAAAGAGACTTGCCCAGAGTCACAGAGGTAGTCACAGGCAGAGCTAGGATCACACCCAGGACCTCTGACTCTGGGTCATGGATCCTGGGATCAGAGATTTGGGATGAGGTCACAGGCGGTGCTCCGTCCCCAGGGAGTGCTGTACTCAAGTGTACACAGAACATCAGGAGCTGGGGCACTGCCCTTTGTCTTATGCCCAGTGGCCCATGCAAAACATAGCCTGGCTCCTGCTGAGGCCCTGGCCCGGCAGCCCTAATGGTCTGGTCAGAGAGCTGGGCTGTCCCGAGCCCTCACTAAGCACTTTCATTGCAAAGGTCTACATGTCCCAGGGAAACTTGAAAGTTAGGCTAGTTACCCTAGACCCTGTTCCCAGCAGGTTAAGGCCAAGGCTAGAAGCACCAGCCTGTGTCCATGCAAAAGTGGGAGCACTTGCTCATGCAGAAGGAGGGAGAGAGGGAGGAGGGAGAAGTGGGTGAGAGGCGAGAAGGGATGCCGTGAGAAAAGAAACGGGGGGAGGAGCAAAAAGAGAATATGAAAGAGGTGGAAAGAAGAGAACAGAAGAGGAAAAAGTGAGGGGGAAATGGGAAAACGAGAAGAAGAAAGTGGTCAAAAGTTTTGAAGAAATAGCACATGAAAAAGGAGAGGATAAGACAAAAACTGAGGGCCAAGGAGCTATAAAGGGTGAAGGGCGAGGACAGGAACCAACCAGAGAGGGAAGAAGATCGGAGCCGGTGGAGAGGAGGGTGCCAGTAGCTGATACTTTGCCCAATGCCCTGCAGTCTGGCGTTGTACGCTATCCACCCCACCCCAGGGGAGCCAGCAGGGAGGGGAGGCAAGCAGGAAGGAAGGGATGACACCAGGCAAGGAAGGCACCACGCCCATGGCACACAGGACAGATGGACATGGAACACACAAAGAACGAAAGGGACGCGGCATTGAACAAAACGAAACAAAACAAAAACAAAGAGAAAATCAAGATTAGTTGGTGTTCTGAGTCTGGGATCTGACCACACACTGGAGGGAGGTGGGAAGGGCATCAGACAAGAAAAAAGGGCAGATCCAGGGTCTTGCTTCTCCCAAGGGCCCGTGGACCACCTGCTGTCCAGCAGGACTCCATGTCCCTCTAATTTCTAACCCTAGCATGGAGCCAAGAAGGTGCCGCCTGGGACCGAGAGATTTCAATCCTGTTGCCCCACACATCACCTGCCCTTTAGTTAGCATGGCCCCATCCCAGGTCCTCTCTCCTCTCATGGTCACCTGCTTCTTCCTGGATTCAACTGTGACTCTGCTAGTCTGAGCCCAAGGGTTATTCATACTCCCTAGCATCTAAGCATCCCTCAGTCCTTTGTTCTTCCATCACACATGCCTTAGTAATCCTCTTCTGTGGGAGCCACTTATGATTTTCTACCCCTGCCGAAAGCTACCTCTGAAAAGTCATTAAAATGAGCCTGCCAAATGCCCTAGAAGGACCTGCTATGTCATTCTTTCATTCACCCTTGCTGATTCCCAAGTCACCTTCACACACAGGGGCATTCCAGTGGCCAGTATCACCCTGGCCTGGCTTCTGGGGAACGACGCTCTTTTAGCTTCCTTCTACTTTGCAGCTGCACCATACCAGTTTCTTTGCTGGTTCCTCCTGTGTCTCCAACCACTGAATGTGTTTGGATGAGGCTCCAGGACTCTCTCCTGCAACCTTTCCTTTACCTATGCTCACCCCCTAAGTGACAGCATGCAGTGGCATGCCTTACATGACATCCACATATTGACACCTCCCACATTTCTAAGCTCTAACCTCTCCCCCTAAAATCCCCTCATATATCCCACCATCTTGGAGGTTTTATGTGCATCTCAAATCTAACATGGCCAAAATCACACTTCTGATATCCCATCTCAGCCTGCTCTTCTCACATTTGTACCCGTCTCAACAGATAGCAGCTCCATCCTTTAGTTGCTCAGGTCAAAAACCTTGACTTTTCTTTCTCTCACATCCCATTCTAGTCTATCTACAAATCTTGATGGCTCCACCTCCAAAATATGTCTACAATCTGAGCACTTCTCACTATCACCACAGATACCATCCTGATCAATATCATCAGCCTCCTAACTGGTCTTCCTCCTTCCATGCGGGCCACACTGATCCTTTTAGAACAAGTCAGATAGAGGCACTCCTCTGCCCAAATCCTTCCTAAGGCTTCTCACACCACACTAAGTAAAAGCCTAGGTTCTTGTGATCACCTACAAGGCTGACTCCCATTCCCATCAACTCTCTGACTTCGTGTCCCACTATACTCCCCATATCAGGCATACTCGTGCCTCAGGGTCTTTGCACGTACTGTTCCACCTGGCACACTCCCTCACTCCCCAGAGAAGCCTTCCGGGACCACCCTATGGAAAGTGCAACCATCCACCCACCCTCACTGGCACTTCACACTTTCTTTTATCTCTACGGCATTTATCACCCATCTGACATATAACATATGTACAGTAAAACCTTGGATTGAGAGTAACTTGGTTTGCAAGTGTTCCGCAAGACGAGCAAACATTTTTAATACATTTTAACGTGGTAAATGAGCGATGTCTTGCAATACGAGTAGTTTGTTTCCAGAACAAATTATGGTTGCAAACCAAGGTATTATTGTATTTGCTTATTTGTTTATTGTCTATCTCCACCATGAAGGCAAAGGTTTTTTACCTCGTTTGTTTACCACCATTTTCCCAGAGCCTAGACTAGCATGTAGCACAGACTAGGGGCTCGTGTTGAATGAATGATCAAATGGGCCTTGCTCTCATCTCCTATTTCCATGATAAAATGTAAAAACTGGATTCTTAGTTCAAGTTCCCAAAGCTTGACACCAGCATCTCCCTATATCTGCATCAATCCTTTATTATTTCATGAAGCGGTATTTCACCTCCTGGTTGAGCCTAAATTATCCACCTGGGCTCCCAAGCCTATCCCCTCTTACATCCTTAGAGACCTTATTATGTCAATTTATTTCTCCCTGTCGTATCTTTTTCTTCTTCCTCTACCCTCCATATTCAACCCCTTCTCTCTCCTCTAAAAACATTCTCATGGTTCCTATATTTACAAAAAAAAAAAAAAAAAAAAAGTTCTCAATATCTTGCTACCCTCTTCAGCTACCCTCTTCTCTCCTTTTAGCACAAAACCACTCAAGAGTAGTTGACATGCTGTCTGCACTCCCTCTCCAGTCACTCTTCAATCCCTCAGTCTGGCTTCTGTCACCACCACGCTACTGAAAATAGCCTTTGAAAATCCTGGGGCCACCGAATTGGCAAGCCCAGTGCATTTTTCTCAATCCTCATGACCTCTCCACAGTGACAGTGCTAACCCCCCCAACCCTACACCTGGGAGCCTCCTTCCATCCTGACTTCTGTGATGACCAACTGCCGTGAGCATTCATTCATAGTCCTCTGTACAGCCTCCATTCCCCTCATGGCTATTTCACCTAAGTTCTTGTCTCCCCACGCCGTCTGACATAGAGATCTCATTCATGCCCAAAGTTTTAAACTTCACCTTTGTGAGGATGACTCCAAAATGTATAGCTCCTTCCACTCGTTCACGCTCCAATTCCAAGTGTTCAGTTGCCTTCTATACATCTCCCCCTAGAGACTCCATCATCACCTCAAACTCAACATATCTAACACTGAGGTCTTCATCTTACACCAAACTTGCTCACCCTCCTAACTCCCAGCTTGTTAATGGAACCATCAATCTGCTTCTATGCATGGAGCCTCAGAAGCATATTTGATGTCTCCCTCTCTCTCACCCACTACATCCAATCAATTTGTAAACACTGACTACTTCCACAGCATCCCTGGCATCCCTCTCTTCTTTTTCATTTCCATGGTCAGCACCCATCCAGTCCGCATCACCTAGACTATCTAATAAGCTCCTACATCTCCCAGCTCAAAGTCACTCAGTTTTTGCATCCTTCCTGCCCAGACCCACCAGGTAAATTTTCCTAAACTACAGCTCTGATCATGGCACACTCTCCTGACCAATACACAGAAATGGCTTCCTACAATGGCTAGGTAAGATTCAAGCACCCTAGTCTGGCATTTAAGACCAACCAAAGGCAGGTCCCAGGCTACCTTTCTTGACTCTCTCACACACAGCCTATATGCTCTCAATATACTCTATTCTTAAAACATTTCTATGCTTTCCTGTCTTCACTATGAACCCTGTCCCTCCAATGATCCCATTCACTTTCAAAATCCTACCCATTTTCCAAGGCTCTGTTTAAAATCCACACTCAAGGGCCAGCAGAGTGGTGCGGTGGTTAAGCGCAGGCTTGGGAAGCCAGCGGCCCCGGTTCGGTCCCACATATGAGGGCCAATGACACTGCCCTCAAAAACAATAAAATTAAAATAAAATCCACACTCAATACAGAGCCTCTCCAATCTCTCTAGCTGGTAGTAATATCTCCTTTTTCCACACAGAAAACTTTCTCCATACTTCCCTTAGTATGCATGACTTCATTTTAAAGTTCCAGTTCTTTTTTTACCCTTAGTGAACCCTAGATTCCTTAAGGATAAGATCCACATCTTACTTCCAACACACATTGAAATTTCTACCACTATAGATATCTGAGATGAGTCCAGTCACAGGATCGTAAGGTATCTCGATGGGGCTCACCAACTCTGACTCGTATTTCTTTTTCTTGTCTTGTTGCACTGGCTAGGACATCCAATACAATGTTAAATGATAGTGGTGATAACAAGTACTCTTATTTTGTCCCTGGCTATAATAGGAATGTTTCTAATGTTTCACAAGAAAGTGTGATTTGTGCTATGGGTTTCTGATACCTACCCTTTATCAAGTTAAGAAAACTACCCCTACATTCTCTGTGATCTACGCTGAAATAAAATATAAGCAGGGGCTGAATCAAAGTGGAATGAACCAGAGACATAGTACTAAGGTATGCAGGACAGCCAAGGAGAAAAAGCCAGACCTGAGGGAGAAAAGCCAGGCGAAACAAGATCAAGTTTATGTTCATGAAGAGGCTCTCCCTCAGATCTGAGCTTCCTGGGTTATTCAAGTTAAAGCTTACGTTCCAGCCGCTTGCAGGAGAATGTAGAATGAGTAGAACGAGGTGGTGCTGAAAGTTTATCCTCCCTGGCTCCTAGACTGTTCTGCACATCGATCTTGCCTATGTGTCTTTATCTACATAAGCACTGCAGACACACTGAAGGGCCATTGAAGAAGCTGTGCAAGCACAACCTGCTGACTTAAGAAACACTGTTCATGACAGGGCATGGTCCAAAGAGGCCCCTTTGCAGCCCTGCAAACCAAATATAACTGTTCCCTCTATACATCTCATTGCTTCTCCTAACTGAGTCACTCACAGGAGATGGTGGAGATGGGAGCAGAGAAGTGCCAACAATATCACATCCTTCCTATGACTTCTTGGCAGCCAAAGACCGAGCAGCTATAGGATATGGAGGTTGATAGTCAAGACACTGAAAGCTAGTAGGAGAGAAAAGGCTGATGGGAGATGCACTAGAAGATGGACACCCTCCTGGCCCATTCAGGTATGGCTTTCTCTTGAGTAAGCTCCAGAAGAGAGCTATACAGAAGGGTTTTGGTAGGGAGAGCAAGTTCATCCTGCTCCCCAGAGAAAAGGCCCCTCCCTGGATCCTGCTTATCATTCGGCTAGAGTGTCACTATTCCTCAGGCCACCACCCAACTCTATAAAATATTAAGAGGACCCCATTCCTCTCCCTTCAATAAAACCAAGAAAAAAAGCATCTCTTCTGCCAAAGAAGCAGAGGAGTCCTTATCTCAGGGGCCCGGATGTGGGAGAGAGCAAAAGACATTAGCCCCATCTGGGCCACCCCAGGGAGCCTTTCCTTCACTCCTAGGGTTACAGAGCTACTCATCCTGTGTTTTGACTCTCAGGTAAAAGCAATGATGCTGCTACACCACCTCTCTAGGCGAGATTAAGCCCTGATGGCCAGTTTCTATGATGTGAATTCTTCCATTATGACCAATTTCAAGTGACTGATAGTTGAACGGGGACTGTGCTCTGCTCTGAAGTATAGGAGCAGGGCATCCATGGCCCCCACACCCAGGTCCAGGGTCCAGCCCAATAGCCAGCTGGCCTACCCCCAGCTACTTCTCCAAATCCATTGTCCATCCCCACGGAGGGTGTCTCCCTCCCTCCATGCAGCTGGCACGGTGACTCAGCTTCCCCTAAATTTAGGAAAAGTCAGCTGCCCAGACTCTTCTTCTCCTTCCTGAGCTTCCATCACCCTGTCAGCTGAGGACCCCCCACTCCCCACCCCTAGTACCAGTCTCTGGCTCACCCCTGCCTGGGCTTTACCTCCACAACAAAACCAACCCATAGGATTCCCTGGCCAGTTTGGCTAACCCAGTGGAACAGTCATAGGCTCACTCCCAACATGGCCCTGCACACTCTGCCATGTCTTGCCTTTATCTCCCCATTAAGCTCTTCTGGTTGCTGCACTCTGTCTCCTCTCTCCACGAAAATAAACACTCTCATGTTCTGATAGGCAATGAAGCTTTGTTTCTTAGTGACTGCTTTCCATACAAAGCTGGTCCTAAAGCAAGGACTAACAGGACATCTGGACAGAAGGGGGACCTTAGGCTCCCCAGAAACAGAGAAAGGTCCTCAAAGGACCCAGCAGGGTTGAACACTCAGATGGAGCCCAGGGGCTTCAGGATACCCTCTCAGGCTTCGTGATGCTTCTGGGAAGGCCCAAGAGGGAATTCAAGTCTATGGAGACCTGCCTCCAGCCTTCTCCATGCCTTCCCCAAAAAACTGAAGTCCAAGGACAGATAGCAGAGCCGGCAGTTGCAGAGAGCATCTCCTCTCTGCCTAGAAAATCTACACTGCAGCCCCAAAATCACCTCTAGGAAGTTTTCCCTGATTATCCTAGGGGGTAAGCCTTGATTTCCCCAGGTTCTAGGACTTTCGTCCCTGTCTTTGTTGCAGCACACATTGCACTCTGTTAGAATTACGTCTGGGTACCTGTCCCCTCACTAGACTGTAAGCTCCTTGAGGACACGAATTGAAAGACACTGATCTTTCGATCTTCATGCCTACCTTAGAGCCAACAGACAATGAATGCAGGAAGAGATGGCTCGTTTGGGGGCTCCTGACAGCCTCTTCTCTAGGCCAAAGCAGTGTCTGCTGAGGTGTGATGGCTGTGCCTGCACCTCCCCCCAGCAAGACCAATCGAGACCAAAGAGGGAAGGTGCTGAGGGAGTACGGAGGAGATACCCAGCACTGATAGTCCCTGGGGCTCTTACCTGCTACCCGGTGGGCCACCAGGCCCTCCAGGTTCAAGGGCTCCTCCTCCGGAGTTCGGGATGGATCTGAAGTCACCTCCTTTGGTGGGAGCTGAGACTGAGCAGTGAGGCCAGGGAGAGAGGCTGGGGGCTGCTGAGGCCCTGGGGGGCTGTGGGCGGTTGGCAGGAAGGCAGGAGAGGAAGAGGAGGAGGCTGGGCTCTTTGGACGATAACTCTGGTTGGGCCCAGCTGGACCAAGCTGATAATCATAAGGTGAGTAAGGCCTGCCAGGAGGGACAGGCTCCAGGGAGGCCCGTGGGGCCCGCTCAGAGGTCCCCAAGGAATGCCCACTGGGGATGTAGCCAGATCTGGACTGGGTCAGTGGATGGGACTGGAAGGAAGAGCCCGAGAGGGGCTGGGAGGAGAGCGGGGAAGCCCCTGGCCAGGCCCCTGGGACACTCTGGGACTTGTGCAGGGGGGTGGCAGCCACAGCCGGTTCCAAATCCAGCATCAGCATGTTGAGGGTTTCGATGGACTGCTCGATCTCCTGCTGGGAGGCTGCCCTTGGGAACTCAGGGAGGCCAGGTGTGGGGGTCTCTGCCAATGGCAGAGGGCTAGGCCTGCTGGGCCTGAGACCCTCCAAGTGGGCTCTTTCCTGCTGGCGAGGAGGAGGGCAAGGCGGCTGCTGCTGCTGCTGTTGCTGCTGCCAGGAATTGAGGCCCCTCTGCACAGCCTCCCGGCTGCTTCCCCCACGGGCTGGAGCTTGGGGCAACTGGGGCTCGGTTTCCGGAAAGGACTGAGAGCGGAATATACCGCTGGGGTCATGGCCATAGTGAGAGGTGGTCACTGGCTGTGGCCAGGCTGTGTGCAGGCCCTCTCTCTGGTAGCCGGCTAAACCTTCCTGTGCGGAGTAGGAGGGCCGCATGGGGGCAGTATGGCCAGTGTGGGCAGGCACTGCCCGGCTGGCAGATTCGTAAGGGTAGCCCCCGCCATTGACCATAGGTTCCATGGGGTAGGTCTTGTCCAGACCATTGGTCAGTGGGGACAAGGCCTCTGGGTAGCCCCCCTCACTGGTGTTGGTGATTCCGTCCAGGGAGGACAGTGTGCCCATGCTGCCCACACTGTGCCCGTCCTGGTTGGGCAGCTCATCATCCAGGATGTCTGTCTCCCGCTCAGATGCCAAGGCACTGCCGTTGACATGAACCTGGGCTGGGACAACATGGCGACCGGAGGAGGGTGCAGCAGGGCCCCCCGCTGGGCGGGACCGGAGATGCTGGGTGTGGTACATGATGCCCGGCTTCTCTCGCTCTAAGCCGAAGCCACTGAGCAGGCGGTCCAGCTCACGCTTCTCCTCGGGACTCAGGGCAGCCGGAGCACTGGAGGGGCCGGGGGCAGGCTCATCAGTCTTGTCTGTCTTGGTGGACGCTGTGGAGTTGCCCGAGTCACTGCTCACAGAGAGGGTGTGCTCCACATGGTTGGGGGTGGCTGAGAGGGCAGGGCGCGTGGCATTGACGGCCCCAGTGCTGCCATGCAGGGAGTCCTTCTTCTTCACCTTGGCATACAGGCTCCCGTCCAGCGGCCCCTGGGTATGTCCCACAACCTCTGCAAGAGAGACAGCAACAGACAGCAGGTGTCAGTGAGAAACAGGGACATCTTTTATTCTCCCGAAGGCGTAAGAGCTTGCATTTCCTGGATCCTAAAACCTCCTCTCAGCACCCTGAGATAGAGCTGAGGTGGCAGAAAGGCAAAAAGACAAAAGGACCCCTACCCCAGGCTTTTGGGAAGAGCCCATCCCAAAATCCAGCTTCAAGGCCAGGCACAACAGAGCCTAAGATTGGGCAGGGGGGCCTGGGGGTCAAGACGCTCGACTCCAAAGCCTGCCTCTGACATGTCACTAGGTCCCGGAAGTGCTGGGCCAAGATGGGGTTCAGCAAAGCCGGCAGGCCCAGTGTCAAGCGGGACACGCTTTTGCTCTGAATGCGGAGGGCCTGTGGGGGTTTGGGGAAGAGGGTTCAGTGGCTGGGGGGAAGCATCTTAGGGGTCAAGAACAAAAAGCCAAGGTTTACATCAGGGACAGGTGTGCCCTGTGTCATTTTATCTACATACAGCTCTGAGGGCCGCGTGAGCAATACTTTCTCTGAAAGGAAAAAGTGAGTGCTGGGTGGCTTGAGGCCAAAGGGCTGACTCAGGAATGAAGAACTTCCCCACCCAGAGGAACTCAGTGATTTCACACCCTGTACAGTCAGCAGCCCAGCCCCTGGCCCGACACACACGCGCGCACACACACACAAAGGTACCCATAAGCACCTCCCTTCCCCTCACTCCAAGGCAGGAGCCCAGGTGGCAAAACAAGGCCCCTCCCAAATACTGCACAAACCCCAGCTCAGACACCAACAGTCACACACACACACACACACACACACACACACACACACACACACAGAAATCCTGACACAAGGATGTCCAGAGATACACATGCCAATCAGTAATCACCCAAATCAAAAACCCAGCATTCACCCAAATCAAAAGTCCTAGTGCACTCTTGGGGTACACCAGATAGGTGTCCCCAGTCAGAAAGCATGGTGTGGATATAAACATGTTAATACAATAATAATAATAATAGCTAACATGCGGCAAACACCTAATACGCACCGAACACTTTGCTACACACTTTATACATACAGTATTTCTAATCCTGTGAGTCAGGGAGTAGTGTGCCTATTTTAAAGATGGAAAACCTGAGATTCCGAGGGGTGAAACCATTTATTTGCAGACACACAGTACTTGGTAAGGCTGGGGTTTACCAAGACTTAATGAAAAGTAAATTAAAATCAAAACTCATCTAAAATCAGAACTACTAAATCAGAACTTCAAAAGAGAGCACAATTATTATTATTCTACACTGGCTAATATCTCACACACAATGGAATGAACACATAAAAGGCAGCAATATCCCAAAATAAATACTTAAAATTTTAAGCCACAAACATTTCAGAAAATACATGCTCCTACCAGGCCTAAGGATCAGCCCTCAGACCAGAAGTGGCAGCCTCTAAAAATAAACACTCATACAGAAGCCCATGGCCAAAAACAAGTGATCAGACAACCACAAAACAGGAACATCCTGATGGGCACACACACACACACAAACCACAGGCCAACCAAATGATGTCACCACCGAGCCAGCACGAGCAGAGGTGCCCAACAGGGCACATCATCCACATACACACACACCCGGGGCTAGATGCTCTCTGCCCGTTCATTTCACTCTCCAGAACCATCTCTCTGCCCCCCCAGTTTTCCCTGGGGCTTTGGCACCTCAGCCAACAGCAGAACCAAGTCACATTAGGCCAGAATTTTGCCGCACTCAGTGGCGCAGAGTTCAGAGGGTTAGGGCTGGCCTGAACGGGAAAGGTGCTTTGGTTGAGGTAGATGTGAATCTCCAACAGCCTGCACCTTGTGTCAGGATCCCCGAAAGCTGCTAAGAGGCAGTTGCAGGCATGGCTGCCTCTTCCAGCTCACCTGTGAGCATCCCTAAAGGGTGGACACTGGCAGATGAGAGAGCCGGCCCCTCTAAAAAACTGGGTGCCTTACTACACAAAAGAGAAGAGACACCCCCGCTGGCTGTTTCCAGAGGAAAAAAGCATTGAAGACAGGAGCCTCTCAGAAATCCACTCAGATTTCTGGGGTTGGTTCTCATGAGGATGGGCCCCTCGTACCAATTAATGGGAGTCTGAGGGCTGTCTTTCCTTCTTGCTGTGCTTGGAAAGCTGCTGGCCCTGAAGAAAGCAAGCCCATTCCTGGGCCCTGGCCCCACTCGGAAGCCCCCACCATGATATGCCGGAGTGTTCCTCCCCGGCCAGGGGTCTCCTCCATGCCCTGCACCCCTAATCTCCCAAGTCCACGCTCACATGGTCTGGGAAATGGGGAGAGCAACAAGCAAAGGGTGCAGTGGCCTACAGCCTCCCCATTTACACTTACACAGAAGACATGGGGTGCAAATCTAAGAGTCCCCCTGGGAGAAAGCAGACCCACTCTGACACCTCACTTGGGTTCATAAAAGACAAGCTCTTGGCAAAAGAGCTAAGAAAGCATCCTCGAGGCTGGGAGGGAGAATTCACACTGATTCCCACCACCTGATATCCCGGCCCTTCACTGATTTTAAAAATGTCAATATTAAACTGATTGTGCAATGTAATTTACCCCCACGTGGGCTCCTGTTAGCAGCAACATCAGGAATGATAACTGCCAGGCCACGGAGGCTTAGTAAGGAAATCGAAGAAGTGTAAATTGTGTAATTAAATCCTGTTTGCTCAATACAAATGGAAATTCTATTTCTGGCCTCAAAAGAAGAGCCTAGCTGCTTCTCACCGCCGGGTGCTGGCTGCATGCTCCAGGCTGCTCTGCAACCTTCACTGTTCATCTTCCTTTGCATATCAAGGGGAGAAAGAGGACACCCAGGCCCATGCCAGGTCTATCCAGCCCCCAAGAGGGATCTGCTGAAGCTCTAGTGTACTGGCAGAGCCTGCAGGGTATCACCCCTGCTCCTCCCATCAGAGATGAAGGTAAGTGCCCCCCATCCCCCTCCTGACAATGGTACACATTCCCCCAGCCACCAAGGCCACATTAAGAGCTATTTACTGGTACCACAAGAAGCCGGAACACAAGGTCGGTTTCAATCTATTCAAGCAGGAAGGGCAAAAGAGAGAGGAGGATAGACGAGAAAGAATAAAATAGAGTAGAGACGGAAGACGGGGGTTTAGAGGGGGTGAGGACTCTTAAGCCGAGGGTCACCATCAGATCCATCTCAAAGTCCCAGCAGCCTCCAGGGGATGGCCAGTTCAGGTAAAACCATCTCAGATGAGAGGGGCTTGGACACCGAGTAGGAGTGGGGACAGGAGGTAAAGGAAGGAACCTGCCTGTTTGGGGCCATGGATACTGGCATGGATGACACTGGACTAGAAGAATAAACCGCAGGGGAAACACGAGTTACAGACAGGCGAGGCTGGTGACCTCCCAGGTCCTGGACATCCTGTCTCATGGGCTGTCTCCCTGCTCACTTCTCTAAGGAAGTTGAGAAGTCCACAGTCTCTTCAAGGCCCCACTTGCTTTGTCTGCATACGTCTCCTCGCTCTTCCCAGCAGCTGCTCCAAGCCCTGGACTCCACCCTCGACACTGAGTTTGACTGCACCAAGGGGCCCTAATCCAGATGTGCGAGTCATGCTTTTGGAAAGCGCTGAGGAAAATCCCCAGCTGACTTGGATGTGGACCTGCTTCCCCAGGCCCCCTCCGGTAAACTGCGGAGGTGTACAAGGGGCGAGAAGCACAGCGCAGACCAGGGAGCAGGAAAGGAAAGCTGCGTCCAACCCATACACTTGATAAAAAAATAAAAAAAGGAAGAAATTAATATGGGATGCTAAGACAATTTGTTTTCTAATTCTGATGGTCATAAGACTCTCCTCTGGGGATTATTAAACATGTGGATTTTGGGGCCCTATCTCCAAAGAGTTTCACTCAGGTCTGAGGCCAAGAATCAGTGTGTTAACTAGCTCGCTGGTGTTCTGAAGCACACCTGGGAGGGTGACACCTTGAGAAACCCTGATCCAGGTGGACAGCATTTTGTGCTCCGAGGTTACAGATCCCCGCTTCTCTTTATAATGTCCAGTGTGGTGATTTCATTTAATTTA
Source organism: Aselliscus stoliczkanus (assembly GCA_033961575.1). NCBI lineage: Eukaryota > Metazoa > Chordata > Mammalia > Chiroptera > Hipposideridae > Aselliscus > Aselliscus stoliczkanus. The sequence goes on from CM066731.1 coordinate 159,871,259, forward strand.
GAGGTCAGGACAGGCAGCCCAACCATGAAGAATAAAAGGTGCAACTTGGTTGACTGCAAGAAAGAAGAGTCCTTTGGTGACGAGGCAATGAGGACAGACTTCCTCCATGTCCTGCTGTGAACAGCGACTGATTTATTAAGGTTTTCAGGATGGGGCCCTTCATGATAAAAAGTCCTTTGAGTCCACGTCCAGCAGAATAACAATTCATTAAAATACATTACCCGGAGCAGTGATGACCAATCATTGTGGAGGAAAATCAATGCAGTGCCAATAGGAAGAGGCACCGTGCCCACTGCAACAGGCAGTTTGGAGGTAGACACGGGCCCCAGCAGGCCAGGAGGGAATCCAGCTCCTTAAACATGGGAATGGGGCATCAGAAGCCACCATGTGTGTGTGGGAGGTAGGTGAACTTTGACAAGGACTGAGTCTTGGCCAAGAGGCAGCCAGGAGAGCAAGTGCTGGGCACGTTAATCCTTTAGCCACAGACTCTCCCCCAACAATGGAAGGAGTCAGGCTGGAGCTAGGGCTGGGGCTGGTGAGAGGCAACATGGGAAGCAGAGGATGGAGATGAGTACCAGGGAGGTCACAGGGGTGTGTTTCTAGAGAGGAGACAGAGAGGAGGGGCTCCCTTCCACCTCATCCCTAGGCCAGACATACCCATTACTCAGAAGAATGGTCTCCATCTTAATGGCCAACTCAGCTTGCGTCAACCACTTAACCACGCAGAGCCTGGCCACACAGAGACTTGAATGCATACTTGCAGGTTTGCTGAGGGATAGGATTCAGAAGCTAAGTACCTTGAGGTAGGCCTGGAACATCCTCCCCTCTCCATTTCCACAGCTCTCATGACCCACAGAGTAAAGCCTTAACCCCCCTGCTGGACACTCCAGACCTTTTATCATCTGGCCCCTGCCTGCCTTTTAAAGTTACACCTGCGCTGTCTTTAATACCCCAAACACCCCCAACTCTACCCTTACTGTTGGTATGCGCTTCCCTGACCTGTGCCTCACACATGCTGTTCCCTCTCCTGAAAGGTCCTTTCTCACTCTGCCCGCATGACTCCCAATCTCCGTGGCAAACCTCTTCCTCCTCCTTCAGGCTCAGTTTGAACTTCTCTGGGAAGACTCCGTTGGCTTAACCCTTTCCCACAGTCCCCCAGGCTCAGATAAACCTCTGCCATGTTCCCACTGCCCTTTGTAGATGTCTGCTGTAACACTGATCACCCACTAGATAGTCATGATTGACGTCCATGTTTGTCTTCCCCACTAAGCTGAGTGCTCCTTGAGCAAAGGTCTTACTTTCTCTCTCTCTCCCAAAGTGCCCAGATGGTTCCATTTACAATGTGGTCTATGTGAATAGTGCGTCTTGGGGTTCAAAGAATAACCAGCATGGCTATACAGAATGACCCTACAGCGTGCAGTGCCTGGCATACATTAGGTGTTCCGTAAATGCTTCTTGCATTACATTAAATAGCCCAGAAAGCTTTATAGTGTCCTGTCAGCTACTGAGACCCTCTTCTTCTATGGACACTCAGAGAAGTGAAAAATCAGGGGTTCAAGGTAGACCACAAGCTTCTCCCAAAGAGAAGAGGAGGCACTGCAGCCAAAATATCATGAGAGAGGGTAATATCACAGAGTTGGTAGCACAGGCTGGACACAGTGAAGGCCCCTATAGAGTGGCTGAGGCAGGGCCTACCCCACGGCATTCCCCCTGGGACCTCCAGCCACATGCCACTCCTTAACTCTCTTAGGCCAAGGACCCCTTGGGATAGCTGATGAAAACCTAGACTAATTTCCTTTAAAAAATGCACAAACACAAATTTTGCACATAATTTCAGGGGTTGATGGACACCTCAAAGTCCATCCATAAGATGTGCATATCTAATAGTTTGGGTTCTCCTTCTGCGGAATCCCTCTCTGTCACCCAGAGCTTCTGAAGAATGTCAGGCTCCATCCAAGAGAAATGGGAGAACACACGGAAAGGAAAACCTCCCGGCAGGAAGAGCCCGAGAAAGGGCCCAGCCCAGAGCAACCCACTGGGTTTCAACCAGCCCAGGGGAGGTGTGTGTGAAGAGGGAGTGAGGATAGAGAGGGCTATGGGGAGCCTCAGCCTCATGGCTCTAGCATGAGCCCTGGGATCCTCCTGAGATACCCTGGCAATGGCGGCAGGGACCTCCTGTGGCCCAGTCTATAACAGTTCTGGCCTCCATCCAGGCCGACCTCCCAACCCACAGCGAGCCAAGGACTGAGGCAGCCCTTTGTTCCCTGCAGCTTGCAGAGAGTTCTAGAACTTCTCTAAATGGGAATGGCCATTCTCAGAGGCTCTTAAGATTAGCAGGATTAGGGGCTGAAGAGAAGTCCCGAGTCTCTGAAAGGGAGCCACACAGGGGAGTCACAGCCTCGGAGGGGCAAAGAGGGCAGAAGACGGGTGCAGCCCAAGGGACTTGCTTCACACTGGGAAGGGTCCACCGATGCCACACTGAAAAGCATGGGCCTTGGGCCCTCTGGGCAGGGACAGATGAGTCCAAGCTTGGCAAACACACCTGTCTTTCTTCCTGTTTAACAGCACTCAGAGGGAACCCACTGTGTTTTCAGAGAGTGGACAGAAGAGAAGAGGAGTCTTCTCAGGGCTGCTGTCAATCTTTTCACAGGTGGCTCTGTGCCCTGTAGAAGTGACCTCGCCAGTGTCACCCATAAAACCTGCTTCTCTGGGCCTAGGGAGGGTGGGTGGCAAATGCCCTATCTCTGGCCACCTCCGCCATTCTGCCAAGGCCGAGAAAGAAAGAGGGGGGCACGAGGCCCAAATGGAGCGCAGTCTGAATTTCAGCCTGTGAGCCCTGAAGATGAGGAAAGTCAGCACTGAAATGAAAACTGAAAACAGAGCTCCTCCCACTGGCACCTCCGGGCCCTCTGGGCAACAGAACTAAGATCTGAGAGGGCCCAGGAAGTCAGCTGAGCCAAGAGAGTGTTTTAAAAGCCATGGAATTTTAGAGCTGCAGTATCTTAAGGGGTCAGTTCATCCACTGCCTACCCCTCATGTAACAGGAGGACGGTGACGCTAAGGGGCCCCCCAACCAAGGTCATCCAGCACAGAGGTGCAAACAGACTCATCTTCCTGCCTCCAAGTTCAGTGCTCTCACTCTTCAAGGTGAAGGTGGCTGGAAGAGTCTGGGGGCCGGCGAACTCTTCAGCCATGGCTGCAAACCAAGAACCTCACAATATAATATACGGGGCTTCAGTCAAGCCATGGTGATGGATGTGTCCCCAAGCCCTCCTCAGGAAGGACCCACAGTGCTTTACATAGATACCATCTTCTCTGAATTTCTCCAGAGAGAGGGAATAGGAGCAGAAAACCTGATCATGACCTTTATTTCAGACCCAAGGGACCAGGGCCCGGAGGGTGAGTGACCTGCCCAAGTCACACGACAGCCCACGACCTTGCAGGACCAGCCTCCTGGCCCTCGGCTCCCACGCCGGGCACTATAACCAGAGCCTGACACTCCCACTCCCCGCCTCGGCCTATCCGGGTCCCAGATATCACAGACACACTCAGGACAGTAAAAATAGCTCTGAGCCCACAACAACCAAAGTCCTTCTCTGCCAGGCCAGAGAGCCCGCCTGGACACTCAGAAATCCCTGGCCAGCGGACGGCAGAGCCGCCAACAGCCGTGCCAAAGTTGGGAGAAAGCCATGACTGGGAGCCCGCAGGAGGCTGGCGGTGGGGAATGGTCAGCACAGGGGGTGCTACAAAGCTCGGACCACAGAATTGGGGGTGGGGCAGTGCCCTGAATAAAAATCCCGCTGGGAACACTATAGGGGTGTCCTTCTCTCCACCACTTCTCTCTGCCCACCCCATTCTCATCCACCATGAACCATTACCCCAAAAGAATGAGGCTACCTCAGACACACTGCCCCCCACCAACTCGGCCACCCCTCAGACCTGCGTTGGCAGCTCTTACATGTCCCAGGGCAGCAGGTCCTGGCGGGAGGCAGCTATGTCCGCTGCCCCCACCTCCAACGGCAGAACAGAGGGTCATAGCCCCGCACAGCAGCAAGCCCCTCCCTGGTCCGCGCAATGCAGGACCTGGGGCACAGAAGCCCCCCCCCCACACCCTCTCCCCAGATCCAACAGAGAGCCACACAAGGACACACACAGGCAAGAAACAGCTGCCCAGCAGACACTTACCCTCTGGACGGAGAGGGAGAAATGGGAGGGGGAAGAACCACTCTGATTTGATCTCTGCTCCTTCTGCCTCAAGTTTCAAATAATTCCTACATGGTTGCAGCTCCCAGCGCTGTCTGTGTCCTACTTGGGCTCCCTGGGACCGTCAAGCGGGGAGGAGCAAGTGTCGCCTGCCTGCCCATGTATACACACACCACTCCCTCTCTCTCTCCTCTCCTCCTCCTCTCCCCCCGCCCCCGGGCTCTGCCTCACTCTGGCTTGTAGGAAGCCAGTGGGATAAAACTCTGTCTGTAATTTCAGCCAGCTGGGTCCCCAGGGCTTCACTTATCATCCTGTAGCTATGCAGCTCTTGAATGACATCACAGTGGCTTCCCAAGCCCTCCACACGAGTCAAGTGCGAATCGGCCGGCTCAGCTCCAACCTCAGCCCGAGCCCCAGCTCAATCCTAGTCCCGCGACAGCCCCCAGCCCGGCACAGCCTCCGAACAGTCCCAGTCCTAGAACAACCCCAGTCCGGCTTCTGCCCAGCCCCAGTCCCAAACCCATCGAGGCTCCAGTACCCAGAGGAGAAGAGAGTGGACAGAGGTGCAAAGGAGTGGGAGCAAAGCAGCAGAAATGCAAGAAAAAGAGAGGGAAGGGAAAGGGATCCTAAGAGGGTATTGAGATTTATTTCCCCAAATTTTTCCACATTTTTTTCCATTCTCAGCAAATGAAAGGCAGAACAGATGACAACAATTTTCCAGCTGCTGAACAATAAGGTGGAAATCTTTTTTTTCCCCCTCTCTCCCCCTCCTTCCCCTCCATGGGGCAGAGTCTAGGAGCCAGGACACTTCCTGGGCTTATAAAAGTGGGGGCTGGGAGGGGGAACCCTACATGGCCCTTTACTTCTCAGAGGCGGTGGCCACAAGGCCTAAATAGGGGGGCTGGATTGTCGCCCAGGAAGGCCTCAGGGAGAGGGACAGGGGCCCCAAAGTGAGACTCTCAGTACAAAGCTTTGGATACTGGATCAGCAACCTGGACCATTTTTGAGGCCTGCCTTTGGGAAGGCCAGTGGGCGTCTGGCCCAGGATATTGATCTGCCAGGCTACCTGAGATGCCTCCAATTGACTGGCTATTGGTATTCAATTTGTTCCCATCTGAAAATCATGAATGGCAGAGAGAATAACTTTCAGAGTGTCAGTAATGTTCACCTTCACCCCCAACCACCAAGGTCTAACTCAGCCAAACACCACTCAAGCTGCCCAAAGTTGGATTATCCTGGTGTGCCCTAAAAAGTGCCAGAAGTCCCTAGCTGATAACAGGACACCAAATCCCAACTTTTATTTTCATGTTGTTGGTGACCTATTTGTACATCAATTGAACGTCCCAATCCAACTCCCTAAATTGGGAGGAGAGGGCCTAGAGTTTGCAGCCAGTCCAGGCGAACTTCAGAGCCTTGGTATCTCTTTGTCAGGGCCCCAAGTAGTATGCTACCCAAAGTGTTTCTGTGGCCACCCACCCTGGTGTCCAGCTGAGCCCTGGGCCCCCTTCCCTCTCTAGAAGCTTCTTTTGGGGAGCAAAGAAGGAAAATAAGAGGAAGAACAAAAGTGGGACGCAGTGCCCTGCAGGCTGGCCCCTGCACTATCTTAATTGCATCTTTGCTGATGAGATACCGAGGCCCCCAGCCCAGTGTCAAAAACTTCACCAGAAACCATAAGAATGGGCAGTAGAGAGAGAGAGATTTCATGCCTCAGGCTCTAAACTGGGGGCAGGAGAACTTCCAGCTTTCCAAATGCAGGGCTGTTGTAAGAACACAACTTGGACAAACTATTCCAATCATCCAGCCATCCAATCATTCTAAACAGAAACACAAGGAAGAGAAAGGCCCCGGTATGCCGAGTGTCCAGGTTGTCAGGTGGGAAAGAGCTTAGGGAGAGCCCCGCTGCCTGGGTGGGGCGCGGCGCTGTGTCGAGGATGGAAATGTCCACAGACCTCTGCAGGACCTGCTCCCTGCCTTCCAGCCCAGTGGAAAGGGAAGCGGGCAGGCCAGGAGCTCAGGGCTGTAGGGACAGAGCGGGCGCTGGGCACCCTTTCCAGGGCCCCAGCCTTCCAGGGTCTCTGCATTCCCTCCAGGAAGGCAGTGGACACTGCCAGGCTCAGGAGTGTGTCCCCTGAGGGTAGGACAGAAGCCAGAGTCCCAGAGGATTACTCAAGGGGGTGGGGTGGGGGGCTGTCAGCTCCCAGGCCGATATCCACATTGGACATGGTTTGGGGGTATATCCACTCATCTCCCTCCTGCCTCTCCCCACTCTTATTGCCTCCTGGGGCATGGATGCCATCTTTAGCAGCCTTCACTTGGGACAGATGGAGGGAGCATGGGGAAGCGGCCCACGCTGGCTTGGGGAGCCAGGAAGAAGGAGAGAGTACACCGGAATGGGGCAGAACTATGTGTCTGCACTTTAATACATGTTCTCTCATTTGCTTCCACAACTGCCTTTCAAGGTCGAGGTCATCAAGCCCACCTTCTTGATAAAGAGACTGAGGCTTCGAGGTCACGGCTTGCTCAAGGTCATGTTGACAAGTCTGACTCTGACACTCAAGTTCTTTCTACATCCCAAAGAGGAAGGAGGAATAAAGGAGATGGAGGGGCAAGGGATCAGACAGGAAGAAGGCAGTGGAGAGTGATGATAAAAAACCCCAATGCTGGTTTAGAACAACTGGCCCAAACCCCGCCATCCATGTGAGTGCTGTCCCCCCATCAAAGTGGTCCCCTGGGAATTGCATGCATTTATCCTAATGATACTTCGAGGGCTCCTAGCATTTCTGGAAACTCAGGGAACTGCTTCAGAATTGGTTCACAATTCACACAGTGAACCCATCTCTGCACTTTGGGTCGATCCCCATTCTTAAGCCAAAATAGGCCCATTAAGTACCACACAGAAGCACTGGTTACCATACTGGCCATGTAGTTTTATAATGCCAGCTCCCATCACTGCTGAGGAGGTGTGCACCGGGGTGGCGGTCTAGGTGTGTGTGGTTCTGTGCAGGAGTGGGCACAGGTGGGCGGGGGGCTGGGGCAGGTCTCTGCTTCCTTTCCCAAATGGGTCCATCTGTGTTCATGAGTGCAAGGAGATTCATGGAAGCGTCTCCATGGGGGTCTCCTAGGCAACCAAGTGCAAGCTCACACAGGGGCCAGGGTAGGAAGTCTGTACTGCAGAGGGACAAGCTGGAAGTGACTCTTCTGACCCACAGAAGCTACAACACCATGGGGTACAGGCCTAGACAGGAAACAGCAGCTAGGGCACCCCCCCACACCCCAGGTTTCTTTCTATCCTTGTGTCACATGAAGAGTGTCTGCCTAGTTCTTGAAGGCTCTCAAGCAGCATATTGATGGGGGGAGGGGGGAGGCAGAATTGGGATGTGGGGGGCAGGGAGGCAGGAAGGAAGAAGGAAAGATCTGAGAAGCTTGGAGCTTTCATATCAAAATCTGATCTCATTGCCCCTGGAGAAAGAGAAGAACAAACATCAAAGAACACTTTGCCACTAACAGTTTTTTTAAAGCAATCAAAGCAACAGAAGGCGAATGTCTCTGACAAGCACCAGGGCATTGACTCGCCGTGAAGATGTAAAGATGGGGATGAGAAAGGCCGTCAGAACTCCTGGCCTCCATCTACCCACAGCTCTGCAGACACTTTCCAAGGCAAGGAATCCCCTGCGTGGCCTGGACAAACCGCAGGGGGTGAGAGAGCAGTCCAGCAGGTCTGCCTTTGGGGGTACCCCATGTCTCCGCAGGGGAGTCTTGTGGGTACAAATAATGCTTGGGAGGGGCAGACAAAGGGAGGGGCAGGAAAAAAAGGAGTTTGGGTCTAGGCTCCCAATTCCCCTTTGCACACAGAACCTGCCTAGTCAGAGCCTCTGGAAGTGCCTTGTTCTCCGACATCCATTACCGTGGTCACTCGCCTCATCTAGACTGATGTGCAGGGTAGAAGGAGCTTCCTCCACCTCAAGAAAATCCAGTATAGCCACTAGTTCCCCTTTCTCATATCCCTCAGAGGCAAGTCAGTTCTGGATGTCAGACTCCACCCCTCCTGCTTCGGCTGAAACCCACTCTCTCCAGCTCTGCTCGTACATCCCTAACCGGCCACAGCACAGTAAATAGACCTGGAGAAAGTGTCATCTGGCAGCACCAGCAGCAGACTGGGAGTCAAGGGGCCAGAGGACTAAGGAGTGATCTTGGATGGGCCTCAGTTTACTCCTCTGTGCAATGGGGGAGTACAACCGGATGATCCCTGAACTCCTGGCCAGTTCTAGATGCCCAGGGATCCAACTCAGAGAAGATGCTCGACCAGGCATCGTCTGGATGCCAGAGCCCCTGAACTCCGTGGGCCCATTTCTCTTCGGCTTTGTCCTGCCTCGGTGGCTCCAGGCTCCAAACAAGGCTATTTCTGCAGCAGTCACAGAGCCCCTTGGGGGGGCTAGGACAGAAACAGTGACTTACAGGAAGTCTGGAAATACAATGCCAGGCTGCAGAGGTTCCGAGAGCCATGCAGGGCAATAATGAGGCTGATTTATTTTCATCAGTGAAATACCGAAACCCAATCGCTGGAGCAAGCTGACCCAGCAGACGACGGCGGCAGGGAACTCCCCACCTAGAGCAGAATTAGCTAGATCACAGCCTCCCAGGTCTCACCACGGGGCAGATGATGGGAGGAGATAGAAGGGGTAGCCAGGACTGGCCAGCTGAGCCAATGTGGCTCCAGGTCCCTCGGGATGGCCTCTTCCCACCCTGTCCCTGGCTTGCCAGATCTCCAGGATGCAGGCGCAGCAATGGGCCATGCTAGGCAGGCAGGCTTTCCAGTTTAACTCAGCCTCTTATTCTCAGGGGACTTAAACTCCAAGCTGTGGGGTCCACATGCCCACTTGTATGGGGCAGGGGGCAGGGCTCCGTAGACTCCTGCCCTTTTAAGGCCATGGCCAGAAATGGTGGCATCAGAATCCCAGCTCTACATCTACCTGGCTGTGTAAACATTGATGGGTTCCCTAACCTCTCTGTGCCCGTTTCCTCACCTGAGAAATAGGAACTAGACTACTCAGCTCACCGAAGTCATGAGGAATAAAGGAACTAATGGGTGCCTAACAGCATCTCACTTCTGGAGGGTGCGTAGAGAAAGGGGAGAAACATTTTTCTTCTACTCCCTAACCAAATTGCTGGCTGGGGGTGTCCATGAACACAACCCTCATGGAAGCCAATTTGGCACTATCAGAATTATATATGCATATATTCTTCCACGTAGCAATCCCACTTCCAGAAATTCATTCTACTGCTATACTTACACAAATGAAAATGTTGTATGTACATGGCTATTTGGTGCAGCATTTTTGAAAACAGCAAAAGACTGGAAACAACCTAAATGTTCATGTTACTTAAATACAGTTAAATAATATGCCATTGGATGGAAAAGCTCAGGGCACGAGCCAAATCCTTACAATGACCCCCAGACCCTCAGGGATCTGGTCCCCATAACCTCGGATCTCATCTATTGCAACCTCTATTAAAGTCACACTGGCCCCTTTGCTGCTTCCCACATATCTCAAGTGGGCTCCTACCTCAGGACTTTTGCATTTGCTGTTCCCTCTGCCTAGGACACTCTTCCTCAGATACTGCTTGGCGGACTCCCTCACCTCCTTCAATTCTTTGCTCATGTTCCCTCCTCAATGAGGCCTAGGTTGACCAACTTTTTAAAACATTTCAACCCACCATTCAACACCCCGCCCCATTCCCAGTCATCCTTAGTTGGCTCTAGTTTTTCCCCCAGGATATTTGTCACCTTCTAACACACTGTCATTTACTTATTATATCTTTTCTAAAAAAAATTTTTTATTGTCTGCCTTCTTCCACTAAATATAATCATGACAAGGACAAGAATCTTTGTTTTGTTCATGTTACATCCTCAGCTTCTAGAATAGTGACTGGCACTCAGTAAGCACTTGGTCGATATTTATTGAATCAGTGAGTGAATATTACTGAGGACAGTCCACACACCAAAGAACACAGATGATTTATTTTCTTTGTCTTCCTCAATAGAGCGGATCCAAGGTGATACCTCTAATCACATCATCCTCACTTCCCTGCATTCTGATGTTTTCTCAAACGGGACAGACAGAAGCAACTTTACAGCTGCTCCAGATGCCACCGTGCCCCACGGCCTGGCCATCACGAATGACTGGAGCCAGGGAGGCAGGACCTATGGAGGTGAAGACGCTGGGAGCTGGTCTGGTTCTGCCCCGTCTAGCTACGTGTCCTCTCAAATCTCCCAACTCTGAGCAGAGGGAGTGGCTCACGGGAATGGAGCCTGGCACTCGGATGATGCCAGGGATGAGGTTCACACATATACTGGGCTCTGTGTGGCTGGAAGAAAAAAAGACCTGTGCCAGAATCCCGAGTTCAAAGTCCAGCTCAACAACTGGGATGGTCCAAAGGTGAGCTGACTTCCCTATGGAAACCGGTATGGAGGTATCTCAAAAAAACTGGAAATGGAACTACCTTAGGACCCAGCAATTCCACTCCTAGGCATTTATCCTGAAAAACCCAAGACACTAATTCAAAAAAATATATGCACCCCTATGTTCATCGCAGTGCTATTTACATTAGCCAAGACTTGGAAACAATCGAAATGCCCATCGGTAGACGCCTGGATTAAGAAACTGTGGTACATTTATACAATGGAGTATTACTCCGCTATAAAGAAGAAAGAAATCGTACCATTTGTAATGATATGGATGGACCTAGAAAACATTATGCTAAGTGAAATAAGTCAGTCAGAGAAAGACAAATATCATATAATCTAATATGTGGAATCTAAAGAACTGAATAAACAAGCAATGTAAACAGAAATAGTCTTAGAGACACAAAGCAAAAACTGATGAGGGCTAGATGGGACAGGGGCGGGCATGAGGGAGAAGGGGAAGGGACGAGGCAACAACATAAACTGATAACTACAATACTACCGCAGGGATAGAAGAGACAGTTTAGGGAATATTATCAATTATGTTGTAAATATTTTTTAGGGAACCAGATGGACTCATGCCTTGTTAGGGAGACAACTTCATGGATGGTGTAGTGGCCTGACCACTGCACTGTACATCTGAAGTCACCGCCGAATAATACTAGATGTTAACTATAATTTAACACATATATAGTCATGGGATGTGGAGTATAGTGTGGGGATGGAGTCAGTGGAATTGTAATAGATACGTATGATATCGCGGGTGGGGGAGCCGTGGATGGGGGAGGGGAGAGTCACTTTGTAAGGGGTGAAAAGGATACTATTGCATTGTTTTGTACATCTGTAACTAATAATAATAAATAAAAATTAAAAACAAAGGTGAACTGACTTGTACTCAGGGAAGCATGGTTTAAAGTACCACCCAAGGTCAGGTAGCAGCATCAGTAACAGCTAACTTGAATTGATGACTCACTATGTTAGAGGCACAGAGCTGAGCACGCACAGTTTGCCTCATTTAATTCTCAGCTCTACTGGAGAGGTACTGTCCTTGTCCCCATTTTACAGGTGAGAATACTGAGGCTCAGAAAGCCTAAGTGACTGCCCAAAGTCAACAAAGGCAAGAGGCAGACCTGGGGCTCCACCCCAAGCAGCCTGAGTCCCAAGCCCAGGCTCTCAATCACTATGGAGCCTTTACCACCTCCCATGGACGTCAGTTTTGTTGCTTCTGAGATCATTCTAAGACACTGTCTTTCTTAATTTTAATGGTAGCTGCCTCTTACTGAAGGTATGTGAGCTCAGTGACTCAGGAAAGGTTTTAGAAGTTCTCTTGCCAGGGAGAGGGGCATAGAAAGAAAGAGATTTATAGGGGATGAATCATCCAAGAGGAGCTGGGGAAGTAGAGGGAGGAGAAATGTGAAAGGTGAAAGGACTGATTGTTCTCCAGGTCCCAAATCCATTGAAACCTCTTCCCATAAATGGCCCCAGGACTGTCCATCCTTTAGAAAGAAAGCAGGGCCTGGGAGAGTGGACCAAGAGGAAAGGGTTCTGTTGCCTAAAAAGAAGTGTACCAGCTAGCAGACAGAAGTGGGCAAGACGCAGGTAGGCTCCAGGGACACGATGCTGCCTCTCAAAGGCTAATGCAGAGATGGGCCTGAAAGCCATGCAAGAACAATCAGTGAAGGGGTTCAACTTTGCCAAAGAGCAAAGCAGCCTCAGCTAGCACCTGGGAGCCAGCCCCAGGACAACTGCCCTGGAGGGAGAAACAGGGCCAGGGCACAGCCTCCAAAGGCCCGGAGGAGTGCCCAGGGTCTGACCAGGTCCAGCAAGGAATAAACCAGAATAACCCAGAAAGACAACCCTCAGCACTGAGGGCTGTATGCTGTGAGCCATACCCCCACACACACCACCCCCTCTGCCCCCAGAGCTGCAGCAGTGTCAGCCTGTCCCACCTGGAGCTGGCAGGCTGGAGTCCACACAGACTGAGGTGAGGAAAAGCAAGAGGCTTTTCCTGAGTGCTCCCTGTGTGCTCAGCACAAAGCCACGTCCTTTGAGCAACAAATCCAGGCTCCTTAGACTGGCGCACTGCAGGATTTTGTGTGCAGTCTCTTCTCTTAATCTCCTGATTCATTCTCCCCTCCTGGGTCCCATGTATGTGGCGAGCAGTCATGCACAGGAAGCCAGTCAGATTTGATTGCTTTCCTTTCCCTCTACTTTCTAGACTTTGAGCAATGCTGTTATACCACTTTTCCATTTGAAAACAATTCTGTCTTCAATGTCATCTACCTCCCAGGCCCAGTGCAAAGGCAGCCCCTCGACAAAGCCATCTACCTCTGATCACGGCCATCCCCAGAAGCTTCTCTCGTGAGAAGTCGTGGCCCTTGGCTGAGATCCATCCCCATTTGGCTGTGGGTCAGAGGGGATGCTGTGATAGAGGACTATCTTGCCACACCCCCTCCCCATCCTTGTCTGTAGACAACTCCAGGTCACGGCTTTGCATAGTACCAGGACTAGCACTGTGCCTGCCACCTAGTAGGTGATCAGTTAGTATATGGGTAAAAAAAGGACAGAGAAAAGGAATGGAAGGAGGGAGGGGATGATGGGTGAAAGGCAGCTTTTGCTGGGAAAGAAAAAATATTTGATTAATGGATGCTTGAATTTCTTTTCTTGGACATGGCTAGAGGTGGTATCTTGGGGTCTTCCCAGATCCAGCTAACCTGCACTTGTCTACAGGTCTGGCAGGAAAGGAAGGAGGGAGGGTGGTAGAGGAAGAAATAGAGTGCTCTACTCTTCCCCTGCTTTGAGCTTGATATTTGAGCACAAGGAGAAGAGGGCAGACTGTGCCACTCAGGCCACTGGCCAAGAGCTTTGCGTCCGCTCTGAGTGTAGCTCCGGCCTTCCAACCTCCACCTGATGGCAGAGATTACGGAGGACCAAAGGCACATTCAATCAGGAGGGTATTGGTTTACTGAATGTTCCACGGGCAGACACTCCTCCCCAAGCCTGCCAGCTGCCTTACAGAGCAGGGCCAGCTAAGGGTCCCAGGGCATCAGGACAAGCCCTGCCCCACCCCGCCCAGCCCGAAGAGGAACAGTGCTAAGCAGGTGGCTGGCAGATGCTGGGTCACTGGTGTCATCTTCTCTACCCACAAGGTCAGGCTGACCTTGCATTTAAATTCTCAGCATGCTGATTATTCCAGGAAGTCAGGAGAAGCCTCCCTTCTTGCAGGGCGAGGAGGTACCCAGATTCTTCTCAAGAAGACACTCAATCCCCACCTCTGTCTCAATCCCCACCTCTGTTGCTATATCTATGTAGACCATTCACACTGAGACCCATCTCCCTTGTTTCTCTGCCCAAGGGGCCTAAGAAGACAAGGATCCAACCTCCTTGCCACAGTTGAGCCACCCTCTCATAGTTGGGAAGTTCTGCCAGATGGCTAACTCACACCCCTCCTGCTGTAGTCTAAGCCCTTTGTCCTAAATGACATGAGAGAACAGGGACAGAGCTTTCAGTAGCAGCGTTGAATTTCTCCCTCGCTGCCCTTCCCCCCACCATCCTGAAGTCACAGACCAGAAGGGCTGCCCTCTCTTACAGCCAACTTAGGATCTCCCAACAAAAATCAGTTTGAGCCTGCTCTCCAGGCTCTCGGCACCATGCTTAGAAAATCACCCTCTGCTCAGAGACAAGGGGACAGTGTGTCACTCAGGATCTTATGATCCTTTGAGCGAATTATATGGGCCCACCTGCAACCTTGCACTCCCCTCTCTTACTGGTTCCTCCCACATCTTGACCAGAAGTTCAGAAGGCAAGATTGTCAACCTGGTGAACATATGTCAAGGGCAGGCACTCACCATGGTGCACAGGTGTTCTCCTAGAGTGGGCAGGGGGCTGTTCTCCCCGCTGTCTAACTGCCTTGCTCCCAACCCAAAGGGTCCACCATCCCGCTGCCCTCCCTCATCCTGTCTGGCCTCTGGGACACAGGCCCGTGCAGGTAGCTGAGGAAGCTGGAGACAGAACTCCTGGGCCTTTGTGCTGCTCTGCCATCTGGGGAGTTGAAAACAGCCTCCTTCTCTGCGTGATGGGCCAGGTATTCTACCAGTTCCAGGGCTGGAAAGAGGTCAGACCAAGTAGCCTAAAGTATTTCAGGCTATGGATGAATCATCTTTGAGATTAAGATCTAGAATGACAGGAAGCAGGGCGGATCCCGGACTCTGGCTCCTGGCCCCCCACGTTGGAATCCTGCCTCCAGTATTTACTCAGGCTGTTATCTTGGACAAGACCCCTATCCTCTCTGTTACTGCCTCAGCTTCCACTGGCTATAACCAGATGTTAATATGGAAGTATTTGGGTCTCAGTGTGACAGAGGCCCCTAGATAATGAGTGCCACATCCAAAAGTAGGCTGACAGAAAAAGAAGACTGGCATCAAGAAAGTGAAAAGACAACCCAAAGAATGGGAGAAAATATTTGCAAATCACATATCTGATAAGGGACCTATTTCCAGAATGTATAAAGAACTCATAACTCAATCCAAAAAAAAAAAAGACAAAAACCCCAATTTTAAAAATGTGCAAAAGATGTGAATAGGCATTTCTCTAAAGAAAATATAGAATGGCTAATTAACAATGATTTCAACTTCATTAATTCTCAGTGAAATACAAATCAAAACCACAATGAAATACCACTTTACACCCACTAGGATGGCTAGAATACCAAAGAAAATTACAAGTGTTGGTAAGGATGTGGAGAAGTTGCAATCCTCATACATTGCCTGGGAGGAATGT
Organism: Aselliscus stoliczkanus; assembly: GCA_033961575.1. Classification (NCBI taxonomy): domain Eukaryota; kingdom Metazoa; phylum Chordata; class Mammalia; order Chiroptera; family Hipposideridae; genus Aselliscus; species Aselliscus stoliczkanus. Next base: position 159,886,704 of record CM066731.1, read on the forward strand.
GGAATGGTACAGCCACTTGGGAAAAGCAGTTTGTTGAATGATTAAACACAGAATTACCATACGACCCAGTACTTCTTCTAGGTATCTGCCCAATAAAATGTGAACACATAAGTCCATGCAAAACGCTGGATATGCATGTTCATAGCAGCATTATTTAAACATCCCTGGGCCGGCCAAGTGGCGCGGTGGTTGAGTGCTGGCTTGGGAAGCCGGCGGCCCCGGTGTGGGTCCCACATATGAGGGCCAGTGACACTGCCCTCAAAAAAAAATAAAAGATAAATAAATAAAAAATTTTTAAAAATCCCAAAAGTGGACATCATGCAAATATTCATCGACTGATGTATACATAAACAAAATGTGGTATGGCCATAAATGGGATATTATTCAGCAATAAAAATGAAGTACTGACACATGCTACACCAGGGATGAACCCTGAAAACATTACACTACATGAAAGGGGGGCCACAGAAAGCCACATACTATATAATTCCATTTACATAAAATAGCCATAATAGACAAATCTACAGAAAGTAGAATAAGGCTGGGGTGGTGTGGGGACAGAAATAGGGAGTGACTGCTAAAGGGTACACGGTTTCTTTTTGGGGACATGAAAATATTCCAAAATGAGCTTATGGCGATGGTTGTACAACCTTAAATATACTAAAACCCATCAAATTGCACACTTTAAACAGGTAAAGTTATGGTATTAAATTATATCAATGTAATATAGTTTTATTATACATTCGCCGTTAATTTTTTTTTTTTTTTACGAGAGAGATGGCTGAACACTGTTTTATGGCTCTGAACTACCCCCACACACATCCATATCAAAGGAATCACAGGATCCGGAAGTGGAAGTCTCTAAGAGGAATTTCGGGGACAGTGTTGTTTTGCTGCATGTGTCACCTGCTAGGGGCTTCCCATCACCTCAGAGAGTGTCTGCGAGAGCACGGAGAACATGAGAGACCAGGCCTGAAAGTCTGAAGGGGGAGAGGCATGTCGGGAAACAGAAACAGGCGGCCTCGGCCACCCGAATCCCAGGCTTTGCTGAGGCTGAGTGCTGCTTAAGGGCTCCCTCAGACCAAGGGGAGAGAGATCCGGCTGGGGCTGCCTCAGAGCCTGTCCAAGAGGGCCACCTGGAGGGCCAAAAGGACTCCAGCAGGAGGAGGCTGGAGAGAGCGAGGGAGCCTGGGCTGAGGAAGGGTCATGAGCATCTGACAGCTGTCCTGCAGGAAACAGTGAGGAGAGACTTATAGGGAGTTGGAGGAGGTGTCTCCAAAACACTCACAAAAGTGCTCCAGAATCTTCCACTGGCAAAAGGCTCAGAAGTCATATCATCTGTGCCCCTGTCTCTATACAGAGTATACCTGTGCAACCTCACAATAATCCCAGACAGGCAAGAATGTTCTAATCCCTTCCCTCATTTCCTCTCTTCCCAGAAGTCAGGAAAACAGAGAGAAAACCTACTGAAACACACACGCGTGTGCGTACACACACACACACAGCTGGTGGCCCCCATAGGAGCTGACAAGGGGGAAGCTCTAACCCTGGATGAAGTACCAAGATCACTGGTCTTGGGCATATTTATTACTGACCAAAGTGTCTTTTATTACCTGAGAGTGACCAGAAAAGGCATGGGACTCACCCTAATTCATTCAGGGGCAGAGGAAGCGAAGGATCGATTTAAAGGGCAATGGTAGACAAAATAAAGTAGCTTTACAATCACATCCTCCAAGTTCTGCTTGTTCAGCCTAATAGTTACCTAAAAGTAGCTACTATAGGTCTTTGCAGAGGAGTAACCAAGAGAGCGTACAGTCAGTGGTACCTGGAGCACGGCAGGCACACAACGCCAGCTATCATCGAGTCATTGTCTTTGTCATCGTTATTATCGTTGCTAGGGTTTTAGAGCGGGAGGTCCCCTTGGGAGTCCATCCTCCTCAATGCACTGATAAGGAAACTAAGAACCAGAGAGGGGAAGTAACTTTTCCAAGGTCACACAGCACATTGGTACCAGTCACAAGTCTCCTGACTCCCAAGAGTGGGGCTCCCAGAAACAGAGCCATCTATAGATGGTTCCCAGAGAGTGAATGAATCAGGGGAATGTGAGCTTTCTCTTAAGAAGAGAGGGCCTGTATACATTCAAAATCACATTTCTATATTCTCTCCTCCTATACTTCAACAATAATAATAATGGACACAAATTATTGCCATCAGAGTCAACACCAGGCACTCTACCTTTCACATCTTAACAACAATCCTGTAAAAAAGGCACTGTTGTACCCATTTTACAGATAAAGCATTTGGGTCTCAGAGAGGCAAAGTGATTTGACCAAGGAACACAGTTATAAACAACAGAGCTTGGACCTAGATCTTCTGATTCTAAATCCCACATTCTAAATCATAGAGGTTAGTCCGTTCAACATTATTTCAGTTTTCCATCTTCCATGTACAACTTTCCTGCCCCCTTTGAAGTTAGGCATGGACGTGTGACTTGTTTGGGCCACAAACAAGCTGAAGGAAAGTGTGTCATGTCCAGACAGAAACAATGTGCAAGTCATAAAGTCCTCTATCCACTGCTGTCACAATGATGGAAGCCTTTATGAGATGAAGCCACCATCAGCCTAGAGTGACTAAGATGCACGGAGACCCCTGCCAACCCACACTCGACAGGCAGGACGGGCAAGAAATACGCTTTTGCTGGGTTAAGCTGCTGAGAGTTTGGGGCTGTTTGTTACCCAGCAGAACCGAGCCTCTCCTGACTGATACGACTACTGAGCTATGCTGCTTCCCAAGTCCATACGCATGAGTTGGGAAGGTCTGAGAAGGAAGCTTGGCAAGCCCATCTTAGCTTTTTGCAAGTCATAAAAACAAAGAGTGATTGAGCTCAAAGATATGGAAAGAATCAATTCTCTAATCCCCTTATTTTACAGGAAATAAAGAAGATCTAAAGAAAAAGTTACCATGGACACCCAGAACCTACATACCCTGTCTCCCAGCCCAGTGCCTGTCCAGGTCTGTCTGTCTGTCTCTCTCTCTCTCTCTCTCTCTCCATGTCTCTCACCTGTTTCTCTCTCCTTCTCACTTTCTGCCTGTTTGCTGTGTCTTTCTCCCTCCCTTTACTCTCTCAAAAGAATTATAGAGAGTCTTGGACAAGTCCAGCTAATGAGAAGTCACCACAGACTGGGGACTCCCAGCTGCTGTCAAGAAGGCTCTTTCCCAGTGTAGGCATAAGAATTTGAGGAGGGGGTGGGCACCCTACAGAGCAGGACACTATCCCCCAAGAAAGGGAAGTGCCTCTCCTCATGGATCCTAAGGGCTGAGAAGCTGGGGCACAAAACCAAGCCCCCTTGTCACAGCCCCTGGGTCTGGTGGGACTGCCCACAGAAACAAAAGAGGCTGACAAGCATCATTTAGGAGGGGAGACCAGAAGTACGGTGGTTACCAGCCCCCCTTGCTGTCTTCAGCCATGCCAGGAGGCTTGTCCTTTTCTCCCCCAACTCTTCCTTTTGGCCCTGAGTCAAGCACTGCTTTACCCAGCACGAGCCCCTACTCCCCAATCCTCTCTTTAGGTTGTGAGAAACTCTAAACAATTCAGTGCCCAAGGAGGTCAAGGAAGGGTGGGAGTGGATGGGTGCGCAGTGAGGCAAGTCGGGCCTGGTCAACCTTCGGGCTTCTCGGAGGCCGCAGGCATCCCACAATCCCTTGGTTGTGGGACTTGCTTCCGAGAAGGCTTGCCTAGAACACTCTAGAGGAATTTGGAGACAGTTCTGTGCAGCATAGGCAAAAAACAGAGCCCCGATCCCACCCACGGGGAGCTAGGATCTGGGCATGGGGCTTCAGAACTCGGGCCAAACAGCTAATGGGGCTTCTGGAGGCCGCGAAACGTGGTGTCAGCCAGAGCGCTGAGCTGGCAGGCTGCAGACCACGCTGGAGAAAGACAAAGAGGCAGAGAGGAGGCGGCCGGCAGAGGACCGGACCACTCTCCCTTTCACCCACCCTGGAGCTTCTCTTCCTCCAGACCGAGGTTCCAGGCATTTGACTATGGGCACCTCAGAAAACTCCTTCCTCCGTGTTATGGGCAGAATTGTGCCCCCCGCTCTCCCCCCATAAAAATTCGTATGTTGAAGTCCTAACCCCTAGTTCCTCAGAATATGACTATATTTGGACATAGAGCCTTTAAAGAGGTAAATAAGTTTAAAAAGAGGTCACATGGGTGGGCTCTAATCCAATCTGACTGGTGTCCTTATAAGAAGAGGTAATTAGGACACAGAGACGCACAGAGGGAAGACCAGTGAAGAGACAGCAAGAAGACAGCCAACGACAAGCCAAGGAGAAAGGACCCAAAGGAACCAACCCTTTCAACAGCTGGGTCTCAGGCTTCTGGCCTCCATAACTGTGAGAAAATAAATGTCTATTGTTTAAGCCAGTCTGTGGTACTTTTTTGTGGCAGCCCAAGCTGACTAAGACATCAGGCCACTGAGTTTACCAGAAGGAATTACTCCCAAAGAAAGAAGCCCCTGAGATGGCTGTTGCCCAGATACCTGTCCCAAGGCCTGGAAACTTCTGTGGTCAGAAAGTTCTTGATATAGAGCTTCCACTTAATTCTTCCCCTTTTCGTCACTTCTCCCTCTCCTGGCCTAGGCGCAGGTGAGCCAAAATGGTCCCCAAGCACCCACGGCCACTATAGCCTCGGGCCCCATGCAGAAGCACTCTCGACCTTCTCCCTCTATCTCTGCTTCTATTTCCTGGGCCCGTCCAAAGTGAAATGGGTTGCCCTGGGTGGCAGCTGGCTCTCTGTCACCTAAGCGTTTGAGAAGCTGGGCAACCATCCTAAAGGAGCCGTGGGACTTAGGGGTGTGGGGGCGCTGAAGAAGCTGAGCTCTGAGGCACGGAAAAGGGATGTCAAGTCAGCCCCTAGATTCAAATACCAACTCTACCTCTTATCTCATGGCCCCAGGCAACACCACCCACCTCAACACACTTCAGTGCGGGTCTCTGGTACAGCAGGAGCTGAGATCATGCAAACATGGGTTCCACACATGGGGACTGCCTCCCCCTTTGGCAGGTCCCTTCCCAACCTGAGCCTCAGTTTCCCCACTGTGGCAGAAGGGCATTAGATGTGCACTATGATTGGACTGGGCCACCCCAGCCTGGGAGGTCAGCCCACGGAGAACAGAAGTCCCCATATGGATCTTTCTTCCTTCGTTTTGCTGCAGAGATTGATCGGGAATGTCCTGAGCAAGGGGATGAACATTCTAAGTGTCCCAATGCTACACACTAAAACCGGAAATGGCAGTTGGGAGGGTGGAAGTGCAGGCAGTGAGGAAGGGGATAAACACAAACCAGTCATGACACTGGGGGTTAGGCAGGGTCACCTGGAGGGCTTTCCCAGGAGCTCTGACCCCAGTGCTGGCCGCCCCTCACTGCTGGGAGAGGGAAAGGTGGGACCCAGGACACAGTGCCTGGTTCAGTGCCCACACACACCCCTGGCCTCTCCTATCTACTCTCCCAGTGAGCCTAAAATAGGAGACGGAAGCTGCTTCCAGAAATGGCCTCATCTCACCTTGGACACACTACCCTCTACCTATTTTGGGAGCCAGCCCCTCACTGGAAGCATTCCTGAGTGAGCACCCCCTCACTCTCTGGGGTGATGAGGGAGGGACATCAAGGGATGCAGCTCAGCTGTTCCCTGCACTGAAGCCCTGTGAGCCTCTGCGTTGGGACCAGCCCGATGCCTGATGACCTCCTGGGCTCCACGCTCCATGCGCCACCGTCTCTCATCATGAAAGGCAAGGCCAGGGTGATCTGGTCTGTCCAGGGATGAGAGGTGGGGATGAGAGCAGACAGACACTCACCCAAGCTCAGGGGGACCCAGGTACTGCCACAGGACCAGATGGCCAGAACTAGGGCCGCCAGCCAACCCAGAACGGTTCAGTGGTTAGTGCCGGGGAGCCACACCCAGATCCTTTCTTAACTAGCTAGGCAACCTTGGGCAGGTTACTTAACCCCTTTGTGCCCCAGTTCCCCCACTCAGCCATAATAAGGGTGCCTACTTCACAGGGTGCCTGTGAGCGTTAGATGGGATGGTGACTATAGCTGGCACATGGCAAAGCCAGAGCTGAATCCCGAGGCCAAGGGGCTTTCTCATTAGCCTGTCTGTAGACCCTTGAGATACTGATGTGTCAGAGATTCATGAGCAAACACAGCAGGCAGCCCCTCCACCAACTGCTAATCCCCAAAAGATGTTCAAAAAGGTGTGTAGGCTGAATCCCCATTTTACAACAGAGTAAACTGAGGCCCCAAGAGGAAGGCATCTTGTGAAAGAGTTTGAACCCAGGTAGTCGGGCTCAAGAGGCCACATTCTTAATCCCTATACTGAACTGCCTCTCAGGAAAATTGCTACAATAACTGGGGCACAGGGATCTGTCCACAACTAGGGAGACAGACACAGGCCTCCTGACTCCCTCTCTTGACCAGAGAATTAGCCAGAAGAAAATGCTTTTCTCTTTGGGCCCCAGAATCTAGAACCTTCTAGAAGTGCCCCCAGCCAGGAGAAAAAGCAGGATGGGGGTAAAGCTCACTGCTGCCGCACCAGGGCTGGTCCAGGCCTGCTTTCCTGTCCCTGTGGGGGTTTCAACCCCATGGGCAGCAGGGAGCACACGTGGGACAGTCAGGGTCTGCCCTGGTGACCATTCCCCCGCCCAGGCCAAGCCAGAGGGAGGATGGCAGGGCCATGAGCTGCCTCCCCTGCATTCCCTGCCCACCCTTCAGGCATAGGGCCAGCGTTTCAGCCTCCAGACAGGAGCCCCTCTGTCCCTACAGGACAAGCTGACCTTTAACTGGCCAAAAGGTCTCGCTGGCTCCATCCCCTGCCTGGGGGAGTAGATTGGAGGAGAGAGGAAGGCGGCCCAGGAGTGGGAGAGGAGTCCAGTGCCTGCCCAGCCCTCCTTGCTCGCCTTCCCCGCCTCTCACTGTTTTATCCACCCCCTTTCCTTCCCTCACAGCCGACTATGTCCTAAGCCCTATCTTTCCCACAGCCACTCCTTCTTCCCCCTTAATTATTTTACCTTTTATTTGCCTGTACTTTACAGTTTCCCAAATGTTTTTACATTTACCATCGCATTGAATCCACACCAGGGAGGGATGGAGAGACATTTAAAATTCCTTCAAATTGCCAAGTGTTCTTATTAAAACTGCAAACATCCCAGAAGATACACAGTTGGGCTGGCAGCCACTGGTACCTCAGGACTAATTCATTTCATCCTCTACCTCCTCCTCAGCCACTCAGCACAAGCAGATGAGGTTGAGGTGAAGGGAGAGTAGCTTTGTGGGGGGCAGCCTCGGCAGAGTGGAGAGGGTCCTGGAGGGGTACCTGTGCCTCTGGGGAGGAGGAGAGAAAGGGCAGGGAACTAGGGTAGGTATGAGGGCAAGCCTTCAGTTTTGCAGTGTTGCACATAAGCAAAATGCTCTCATAAAGCCCCAAATTCTAGCCCAACCACTGCCCTCACCCCACTCCCTCTGAAACCCATTGTTCATTCTGGTGTCTCCAGGGTAAGAGGGAGAATCCTTATGCAAGAAAAAGCCTAAAAGACTTTCAGGGTGGAGTGTCCATAAATCCAAAACCTTGGCAAGGGAGGCAGGAGGTAGGGTGAGGGTGCCTGGTTCTCCCTAACCCAGCTTTGCCCAAGATGACATACCTCCACCCCAGAATCGGCTTCATCTAGGAAGAGAAGCCCACAGACTGGGCATTGGTGTTCTTGAAAGAACACACCCCGGGTCACGGGGGTAAATTAGGACATTCTTCTTCGAGGGGGATCTCAGTTACCCCAACTGAAAACATGGTGGGGTAGGCCAGAGGGTCCTCCCAGTTGCCACATTTCACAGTCCTAGGACCAAATCAGGAAAACAAGCCTGTGGCCAAACCCAAGACAGGGCGGCGTCTCAAGATTTCCTGGGATCCAGGCACACTCACTTTCGGAAGCCCTGCCCACATCCCATCACCCATATTCAAATGAACCACATAAATAAATAACACCCATATATAACTCTCAAGAGTTGAACTGAGCTGCAGTTGACCATCTGACATAATGCTAGGTTTTGCAGCTAAATTAAACATGTATTAATTTCAATTCTGTAGCTTTCTTTTCAAATTTTGGAGCCTATCTGTTTGTTTCCAGCTCTCAAACGTTTTCGTTGGCCATCGATGAAAGCCTGCAGGCCCTAGATGCTGTGTCTCCATTCCTTGTGCTCTGACCCCAGAGAACTCAGGCAGCGAGCCGAGAGAAATGCAGCAGCGGGTTTAAAACCAATGCTGTGTTGGCAGCACAAGGAGGTACCTCAAGGTCCACTCAAGGCCACCTCCTCCAAGTAGCCCTCCCAGGCCACTCCAGCCCGGAAGAATCCCTCCCATGCCAATTTCAGAGCACTTGTTGTCCATGGGACTCACTTGGCACCAATGGCACACCCTCATCTGGCTGTTTGCCTGTATTTTTTAGCTCTGTCTTCATTACTTAACACATTCATGTATGCCTATCGTCTCCCACTAAACTGTGAGATCTCAGAGGTGCCTTGGGCTTCTCCTCTCCCTTCCCTTTGAACCCAGTATGGTGTCACAGCCAAACAAGACAGCAGAGGCCCTGTGCGCAGGAGCTGTGCAGTTTGGACAGGGGCTGGAAGCCACTGGCCCCACCTACCCTCCATGCCATCCTCTCGATGCCCATTGAAGTTGTCATAGGAATCCCAGCGGATGAGGGGGTCGGAGGTGTTGTAGTCTACGGACACGCTCGGCCCATTCTCCAGGTGTTCCATGCCTGAGAGGATGGGAAAGGGTGGGAAAACAGTGAGGAAAAGAAAAAAGAGAGCAACAGCTGGAAAAACAGAGGAAACCAACCAAGATCCCCCAAGAATGCTCCCTAAGGGACTTCTCATTTTCTTGACCCTGGTGGGGCGGAACCCGTGGCTGAAGTTGGACAGAGAACCCAGGGGTCTGGTTTCGTACATTCTTGGAAAGGCTCATACTAGGTCATAGGGGTAATCCAGGACAGGGCACGGAAGAGTGAAGACCTCCCTAAGAGAAAGCTGGGCACCCTCTGGCTGGACAACTGTCTCTTTCCCTTGTGTGTCCCAGGGGCCCCTGGAGCAGTGCCGAGAGACCAGAGAGTCTGCCCCTGGAGGCAGGGGGAGTGTGGGAGAAACAGGGATCAGGCCTGGACACTGAAAGGACACAAGGTCATCCCAGCCACACCTGTACTCCCCACTTAACACGCCCTCCACTCCGGACAGAAATCTGAGGGGAGAGGCTGAATCTCTCCTACATACCCAGAGAAAGCCCAGGATGAAGACAGCGTAAGCTGCAAGCCAGACTTTCTGGCGCAAGTCATCTTCCTGACCTGACAGTCTTTCTTTAATCTATCCAGAGTGCATCTGTCTGTAACCTAACTTCATCTCCCCCCATTCTGTTCTCAAATAAGATGGAGAACAACTGGTCTCCACATATAACCAGTCTAAAGGCTTAAAGGCTATTATTAAATTGGCCTTCTCATCTTCAGGTTGAATCACCTCAGTTCTCAGAAATACTTATCGTTTATCCAGCACCTTTGAGTGTCCTCTCGGCCACTCCTTCATCGTCCATGGCCCTCAGTCTCTGAATATAATAAGATAATGACCTAATGCGACCAAAACAGTTTATCCAACCCAGCGCCTCTCTGTCTGCTTTTTTATTTTTATTACCCAGAGATTAAGACAGTGGTTCATGTTTAGCTGGGGGTCCACTATGAAACCCAGATCCTTTACTGTTGGCCTGCCTTTCAATCATGGGTAACTTGACAAGTATAGAGCAGATCAGTGGGAAAATGGTGAATAAGGGGTGGTGACAGGCCAGGATAGAGGGGAGGGGGTGAATGATGGGTGGTGGATTCTAACTTGACTTATACCTTGAATTTTCTCTGGTCCATAAGAAAATACAAATTCCACCTTGCCATATTCTGGAAATCGATCATCTAAAAAAGGAGAATGGAAAACAAAAGTGAGCAATCAATTCTCAGAAAGAACTCCATAAAAAGTTTTCTTCTAGAAAAAAATTAAAGTCACACACACACACACACACACACACACACGTGCTCGCTTGCGTGCACACATACACACACAGGTTGATACATTTTATTATCTGAGCACTTGTTGAAATCTTGCCTTTCCTAGCCCTAGTCCTACTTGCCTGAGGTAACCATCTAACCATCTATTTCTTATTCTACTAGTGGTTACCTGTAAGACTATAAATAACAGCCACAGTTTTTATGACACTATTTCTAGATACCTATGAGGATGAATACTTTGGCTCATTTATACTACTCTTACCTTCTTACTTCCTAAATCTGGTATTATTATTATTATCATCTTTTATTCTACTGGCTACCTTTGAAACTTTAAATACAATAGTTCAATTTCTATTTCTTAATCTGTCCACTTTTGATAGTGTCCTCTCTGCATATAAGAGGAGAAATTTGTGCCTCGCGTTTTCTCCCACCTCTCACCAGCCCCACCTTTATTGTGTCAGCTATTCTTGTATTTTTCCTTGTTAAGATCAATAACATTTAGAAAAAAAAATTTTTAAATGATGAAAGTTTAAGAGACCCCTGGGACAATATCGAGTGTAACAACACTCTCACATAGGGGTACCAGAAGGAAAAGAGAAAAAACAAGGGATTACTTATTTGAAAAACTAATGACTGAAAACTTCTTTAACCTGGCAAAGAAAATAGACAAGCCCAGGAAGTGCAGGGAGTCCCAAACAAGATGAACCCAACAGGCCCACACCAAGACAGCTTATAATTAAATGGCAAAAGTTAAAGACAAAGAAAGAATCCTAAAAGCAGGAACAGAAAGGCAACTGGTAACCTATAACGGAGCTCCCATAAGACTATCAGCTGATTCCCCAATAGAAAGTTTGCAGGCCAAAAAGGGAATGGCACGAAATAGTCAAAGTGATATAAAGCAAGGACCTACAAGACAAGAAAAAGCTAAAGAGTTCATCACCACCAAACCAGTATTACAAGGAATCTTAGAGGAAGAAGAAGAAGGAGAAGGGAAAAGGGAGAAGGGAGAGGGAAGAGAGGCGAAGAGGAAAAGAAAGAGGAAGAAGAAAGATAAAAATATGAATAATAAAATGACAATAACTATATATCTATCAACAACTACTTTCAATGTAAATTGATTAAATGCTTCAATCAAAAGATACGGTGGCTGAATGGATAAGAAAATAAGACCCTTACATATGCTGCGTACAAGAGACTCACTTCAGATTGAAATATACACAGCGATGGAAAGTAAAGGGATGGAAAAAGATATTTCATGAAAACGGAAACAACAACAATAAAAAGCTGGGTTAGCAATAGTTATACCAGACAAAATAGACTTTAAAACAAAGGCTTTAACAAGAGACAAAAAAGGATCCAGTAATTTCATTCTTGGTATTTATCCAAAAAAAACCAAAATGCTACTTCAAGGGGACATGTGCATCCATATGTTCACTGCAGCATTGTTTACAATGGCCGAGATGTGGAGGCAGCCTGGATGTCTGTCGATGGATGAATGGATAAAGAGGAGGTGATACATATATACAATGGAATATTGCTAGGCCATGGAAGGGAATGGGTTCTTGCCATCTGCAGCGGCATGGATGGACCTGGAGGGTACTGTGCTGAGTGGAATATGTCAGACAGAGAAAAACAGATGCAATGTGGTGCAATGTGATTTCGCTTATATGTGAAACAAATTAACAAACAAAACAGAAACATACAGAGGACACTTTGATGGCTGCCAGATGAGAGTGGAATTGGGGGTGTGGGTGAAAAAAGGGGAAAAGATTAAGAAGTACAAATTAGTTGTTACAAAGTAATCATGTAAATGTAGGGTATAGCATAAAAAATATAGTCAATAATATTGTAATAACTATGTATGGTGTCAGATGGGTACTAGATTTAGTGGGTGATAGATGGGAGGGAGGTTGGGGGACAGGGTGAAAATGTGAAGAGATTAAGTACAAATTGGCAGTTACAAAGTAGTTGTGGGGATAACCTAAAGTATAGGGAATAGGGCTGGCCGAGTAGCTCAGTTGGTTAAGAGTTAGCTTAAGAGCATGAGCTCTGAGCAACAGGGCCGCCGGTACAATTCCCACATGGGCGAGTAACGCTGCACCTGAGGTGAGCTGCGGCTGAGCTGCCAGATGGCTCAGATGGTGAGAGCACATGCTCCTAACAACAAGACTGCCTGTTCGATGGTGGGCTATACCCGCCAGCAACTAAGGCTGAACTAGGCACCTTGAGCTGAGCTGACGCCCGGATGGCTCAGTGGATAGAGTGTCTGCTCTTAACAACAAGGCTGCTGGTTCCACTCCCGCATGGGATGGTGGCTATACCTACCCACAACTAGGATTGAACTTAGATGCCACAAGCTGCCGAGGGCAGCCAGATGGCGACTGGCATACTGCACAACTGAAAAAAAAAACAACTTGGTTGGTCCTCCTCCCCAATTCCCCAACTCTGTTCCCCTCCCCAAATTCCCCAATTTTTTTGTAAAAAAGTATAGGGAATATAGTGAATAATATGGTAATAACTATATATGGTGCCAGGTGGGTACTAGACTAGTCAGGAGATCACTTCTTAAATTATATAAATGTCTAATCACTATGCTGTACGCTTGAAATTAATATTGAATGCCAACTGTAATTGAAAAAGGGAGGGAAAAGGAAGGAGAATAAGAGGTCCAGATTTCCAGGTATTAAACAAATAAGTCACATGGCGATCGAAGGAGAACTGACTCTGGATGGTGACCACACAATATGATATATAGATGATGTATTATAGAATTGCATACTTGAAACCTGTAATTTTACTAACCATGGTCACTCAATAAATTTAATTTAAAAAAAAAAAAGAAATTGGATAACAACAAAAAAAAATAAGTCATGGGAATATAATGCACAGCATGGGGAATATACTCAATAATATTGTGATAGCGTGGTACAGTGTCAGATGGTAGCTGGACTTATGATGATCATTTCTTTAGGTATGGAAATGAATAACTATGGTGTACCCCTGAAACTAGTATAATATTGTCTGTTAGTTACATTTTTTTAATAAAAATCTTTTTAAAAACAGATAGATAACCTTTATTCTGTTCTGTAATTATTGAGCTGTCAGAAAAGTCATGACGTATTTTTTTTATGTTTTTCGTCGCAAAAATGCACCATGACTTTTCCGACAACCCAATATAACAGCATCTTCTGCTTTTGCCCTCCTGGCTCCAGTCAAGGGAAAGTACCTCACAGAATAGATCCTTCTCCTACACAAGCCAGGCTACGCTGGGGGGATCACGTGCCGCCTCCCCCAAGTCTCAGCCCCTCTCTCTGCTCTATGCCTGAGCCCAGTCTGTTCACAGATCACCACCCACTGCTTACAGCAAGTGAACCTACAGCAGGGACGGAGTCCACTCTCCAGGGCACCCATCATCCTGGGTATGTTCCATCACAACAGGCGTCACTTCATAGCATCATGTTTGGGTGCCTCATTCTCCCACAAGAGTGTGAGCTCCCTGAGGGTATGGACTTATCTCTTTCTCTTTATATCCCCAAAGTTTAGCACATGCCTGGCACATATAGACACACAAGTGATGCTTGGTGGGTTGGTGGGTGGGTGGGTGGATGGATGGATGGATGGACGGATGTGGCTATGTCCTAGTCCTGAATGTGATGTAGATAAAACCTCAAATGGGAAGAGGGAAGAAACAAAGGGAGATACCTCCCTGACCACCTGCGCTTCCCTCAGAAAATCGTGGCCCCTTCACTGCTGCCACGTCCCCTCCATTACTGCTCTTCTACCCTGTGATATAATTATCCATTGCTAGGTCTGCCTCTCCACTCAGTGAGCCCACCTTTGTTTTTGTTTTTTGAGGGCAGTGTCACTGGCCCTCATATGTGGGACCCGAACCAGGGCCGCCGGCTTCCCAAGCCAGCACTTAACCACCGCGCCACTTGGCCGGCCCAGTGAGCTCACCTTTGAAGGCATCATCAAGGTCCTCCTTCCCAAAGACAACCCCCAGGTCATGGATGGCGCAGGTGTGGAACTGCACACGGAAGATGACGTCTCGGGCTGGGCTCCGGAATTTCTTGTGGTAGCACTTCAGCTGGGTAGGAAAGAGAGTAGAGCTCATCAGGGGCCTGAGGGTAGGAAATCGGGTCCAGGAAACCTCTTCTTTATCAGCTCCAAGATTGGGCCTCCCAATCTCACCCCAAACCCAGTGAGGGAGAAGTCACCTAAAACCAAACAGGATCTCAGAGCTCTCTGGGGAAACTTCTAAAAGAGCAGAGAGTTGGAGACCAATCTTATTCTGCAGGGACAAAACTGCCTCCCAAAAATTCCTGCATACGGGTCAGAATAGAAAAAGTAGGAGTGGATTTAAATTGATGGAGGATGGGCTGAAGTTAGAATTAAGGGGGTCCTTGTCACCAATAGAAAGCCAGGCGGTAATAACTCTCACTGAGAGACATTTCCCTGGAGATGTTCCAGAACAAGAGGCAGGCAAAAGGAAGAGATGTCCAACTCTGATGCAGGAGAGTGGACAAGGAGAATGGGAGACCTTGAGGGAGCCCTCAGAGCCTGTGACCCCCAAGGCTGGTGGCCCACCAGGAGTGAGGTCTTGTCTAGAGAGGCAGGAGGGGAGCAGGAAGAGAGAAGAAGAGAGAAATTAATGGGGAGGAGGGGGCTAGAGACAGACGGGCGGCACTCACCAAAATGTCTCCCTTCAAGAGCAGCCCAGGCTCAATGGTGATGCAAATGCTTGTCTGGCTGTCTCCTTGGACATTGCTGTGGGGGAGGGGGGGCAGAGGGAGAGAAGGCCTCTGAGGGGGTGGCAGCACGCTTTCTCCCTGCTGCCCCCTGCCAGCGGGCCACTGGGAAACCTCACTGACTCCAGCCCTCAGCCCTCTCCTAGAAGAGGTTCCAGGCAGCCCCACCCCATACGCCCCTGGTCCTCGGCCTTGGAGCTCTGGCCTCCAGGACTCTCATTCCCAGGGAATACTTACTAGATGCCAGACGTGTAAACAGGTTGCATGGCCTGGTAGATCCGGAGAAATGGCCGACACCCTGTAAGGGAAGGGTGGTGTTGGATAAGACAGCAGGAACAGTGGGAAGAGGAAAGGGCAGAGGAGAGAGTAAAGGCAGTGGGGGAGAAAGGAAGGAAGGGGGAATTAAAAAAGAGAAGGAGGCAAAGAGGAAGGAGAAACGGAAAGAGAATGGGGAAGGAATGCTAGCTTTTCACTGGAAAGGCATTTTAAGTTTACAAAACCATTGCCACATCCAACATCCTCTGCCGGCAGGCACTGCAAGTACCAAACCCACTTTGAAAATGAGTAGACTGGGGGTAAAGAAAGCTCAGGAAGTGGTGCAGTTGACACTCCAATCCAAGCCCACATTTTTACCAACCAAGGCTGCCTCTTACGAGAAGGAGCTGGAAGACAGGAAGGGGAGGGAAGCCAGAGGGCTGGGGCCCGTACCTCCTTTAGACTCGAAGTTGGGGATGCCATGCATGATCACGTGGTGCAGAAACAAGGGTTTGTTGTTCATTTTGATGGAGCCGGAGAGCAGGCCGCTGAAGTAGTGCACGTACCTGGAACAGCGACAGGGGCGGCATCAACCAGGGGGGCCAGTGCTGAAACCGTCCCATGTTCTTTTTCCCCAGAACATTGCCCTAGGTCGCCCCCACCTAGCTCCTCCCACCACCATCACCCTCAGGCCTCCAGGTGGCTGGGGCCTCCAGCCCAGCACAGTCCTCCCCAGGTAGGGAGGGCTCGCGTACTTCTATTCTAGAGCCTAACAGAGCCAGCGCTGGATCAAGCCAAAACTCCCACTTGGGATTCTCCAGCGACCCCTGGTGGTCAACATCAGCATCTCCTTCCTGCTTCACTCCCAGCCCAGGAATCTCCTGCTGGACCCAAATTCCTCCCACACATCCCCGACAGGCATCATTTGGATGTCCACTACTACACTACACAAGGTAGGCTGACTAACCACCAAACAGCTCTGATACCCTTACACCAACCTGCCATTTATACCCACAGGCCCCAGGTCAGCCTGCACATGACACTCCAGGAAACAGTAAGAGCATAATAATTAGTCTTTCCCTTTTTTATGTCGTGCTTGAAGTGTATGAAAGTCCCTCTATATCATTTCATTTGGTGTTGGAAGCTATCTAACTTCTACTAAGTATCCTATCTCAAGGGTCAACATTCCTCAATTCTTTTCAAAAACATTTTGTTGGAAGAATGGAAGGATTAACCTAGTC
This sequence comes from Aselliscus stoliczkanus, assembly GCA_033961575.1. NCBI lineage: Eukaryota > Metazoa > Chordata > Mammalia > Chiroptera > Hipposideridae > Aselliscus > Aselliscus stoliczkanus. The sequence continues at coordinate 159,903,039 of CM066731.1, forward strand.
CCACTCCTCCCAGACAGAGGAAAAAATAGGTCCAGAAAGGATCATTAGCTTCCCAAAGACACACAACAGGAATACACAAAGTGGGCATTTAGTGGGGAGAGAAGGGAAAAAGTCTGATTCCAATGCATCTGCCAGAGTAAGCGGCCAATCCTTCTGTCATTGGCTGGTGCTTCCTCTTTTTCTGACTGGCCAGAGGACACCAAGCTGGGTTAACTGAGCCAATCGGAAAGCATCGGAGATTCTGAGGGAGCCAATAGGGGCTTTTTGAGGTGGGTAGAACCAGAACCCACATGACCATGATAATAGTCCCCTACTGTATCTTAGCTGCTTGGCCTACCTCCAGGCCTGTGGGCCTCTGTCTCTGGGCTGGGATGGGGCCACCTCGGACAACCCACGCACGATAATCTGATGGGCAGCACCAGCTTCTATTCAGGCCCCTGCCCAGCCCCCAGCCCCATTACTCAAACCGGAAACCTGGAATGGCAGGTTCCTATCAGAACTCCTGATCGTGCCAACAGGATGTGTCTGTGTGCTGGGGACAATGAGTCCGGGGGTGTGGTGACAATGAATGGGGGAGCTGCTGGCCAAGCCCCTCCCTCCCTCTCTCCCTGCCCTCTTCTCCTCCAACTGCCCTATTCCTTACAAGCAACACTGACAAGAAGGCAGGAAAGTGGCAACAAATGTAAGGTAAACCCAATAGTTGCACTTTCACATTTAGGCACAAACAGAATTACCCACCCATAAGCAGACAAGGGTGCAGATATGAGCTGCAAGGCAGACGTAGATAATGTACACACACACACACACACACACACACACACACACACACACCGAGCACTGTGGAATCCGTGAATGATCCTATTCCTGAGAGGTAGCACTGAGCCCCATTCTCCAGGTTTTCAGTGTCCGAGAAGTGATTGCTCTGCCCACTCTCTCCAAGACACATTGTGCCATTGTAACACCATGCTCCTCTATTTGTATCCCTTTATCCTTCAAGGTCAAGAGCCAGACTCATGACCAAGGCCACCAGCCATATGCGGTAAGCCAGGGACTGAGGACCTGGTACTTGAGTGCTAGTTCTTCCCTCTCTGAGACTCCTTCCTGGGAAGGCTCTCATTGATCCACAGCTGCTGTGTCTGGCAGCCTAGCCAGAATTTTCTGCACAGAAAGACATCCGGTTTCTGATCCAGCTGACCCAGCAGCTGGCTACCAGCTGTCTTGTGCCGAATGTAAGGCACCGGGTTGCCGGAGGACTCCCTCAATTTGGCGAGGGCTTCCCGCCACAATGGTGGAAACTGTCCCCAATCGTGCCAGCACATTTCTAGCTAGGCAAGAAAGGTGGGGATGATGGGATGTGATTTGGGGACCCCCCCACATCAGCATGGAGACCCTGGAATGACTCAGGAGTTGCAGCTAGGGGGTCCTGCTTGCCTAGTGTCCCAAGGGGCTAGAAAACTCAGTGGGACACTGGCCTTCAGGCCTGTGCACTCGCTGTCCCCTCTGCCTAGACCCGCTGCCCCAGACCTTCACTGGGATGCTTCCTTCTCCCTTCTCAGACCTCACCTCACACATCACCTTCTCAGAAAGGTCAGTCAGTCTGAGTCAGCCCCTCATGCCCACTCATATCACTCTCTCACCCATCATGTTCTCTTTTGGTTTATCCCCTTCAAAGCACCTCTCACTCTCTGAAATGACCTTGATGGCTTGTTTCCATGGCTGCCATCCACCAGAAGCTAAGCCCCATGAGACCCTGCCGGAGAAATTCAGCACCGTAGCCTCCAGTCCATCGCCCCGTGTCATACATCACAGACAGGTGTGGTGGACCCACAGACCAGGCCACACAGGGGCCGGGCCCAAGTCCCACCTGGGCCTGGGTTTCCACCTTTCTGGCTCCCACTTACCTGCAGCCTCCCAAAGCACACCTGACCTTGATACTACCTGTGCCCTTCTATTTACTGATCAGACCTCAGTAAACAGCACGAAACCCACAGAGCCAAATCAGGGGCAGCCCTCAGGACGGTGGATGACACAACCAGGGGGCACTGCCCTGGCCCAAGTTAACGGTCTCTGCCACTGCTTGCTGTGGCCCCTGGCCATGTGAAGTGCCCTCCCTAGGGCTCAGGCTTCTCCCCTAGAAAATGGGGGTGCCCTGGATCGTCCTGTGGTAGCTGATCCTTATTCAGCTCTGGGCTCAAATTCATCTCCTCGGAGACGTAGTCCTTGACCACGATGATTAAAATAGCCCCATTCCCCTCCCATCAGCAGTCTTCTTTCTTTCCTAGCACTAATCGCTATCAGAAATTGTCTTATTTGTATATTTACTTGTGTAATGTCCACCCTTCTCAATAGAATATCAGCTCACTATGGGCAAAGGGCTTTGTCCTATTCAACTAGATATCGCCAGTGCTTGGAACATAGAAGAATGCCTAAAGTTTACCAAATGAATGAATGAGTGTATCCCTGCTTCCGGCTTCCTGCCCCGGCTGCTGTGGATACCAATGAGATCACGTGGTTAAGAGTCCTCAGTAAAATTTTTAATGCTTTCCCAGCAGAAGGCAACTCCTATGGGAAGCACCTGTGACTGCCCCAGGACAGGTGGTAGTGACTCATCCAAACACTGAAGCAACCCTGCTTCCAGGACCAAGAATGGCACTGCCTCCTTACACAAGCCACCTTCTTATAACCAGACCAGTGTGTCCCCTCCACCAGCGGCCCCACTGCTCTCCAGCACCAGCCTCAGGAGCCAACCTGTGGACATACACAGCTGCCCATGGGCTCACCCATGTTCCTGAGCTCACACCCCTCTGGGCTGGCATCTGAACATGCATGCTTGGTACATCCCCACCTAGGCAGGCTGTTCTATCCCCCGTGGGTACACAAGGCTAGTCCCCAGGTACAGTGAGCACACACACGTGTGCACTGGGCTGTGAGCCCAGGAGACCCACCTTCTCTGGGATGGCTGGCCAATGGGCACAATCTTATCCTCATAGAACCGCTTCATGGCAAACCGGTCCAGGGCCTGGTCAGCACTGAGGAGAAGACAAGTGGTCAGAGAAGCCATGTCCCAAGCCCAAGAGCCCCTTCGCCACTCTCAGCCTCCACCCCAGCTTCTCCCGACCTGCAGAGTCCCCCAGCCAACCTGTGCTGTGAAGCCCCAGTATCTCTCCATCCTGTGTGCTGCAGTGCTGGGCCCAGGAGCTTTGGAGCCATCCCTACTCTATCACTGAGTTACTAGCCCTGCATCTTGGGGCAGCTTCCTTAATCTTTCTGAGCCTGATTTTCCATTTGTGAAAATGAGGGTGAGAATTGCTTTTCTCGAAGTTTGTTATGGCGATCAAGTGAGATAATATCTATAAAGAGCTTGGTACATGCAGGCACATAGTAGGTGCACAGCAAGTGATCACCATTAAGCTATGATTGGGTTGGGTTGGGTTTCTTAAAGTCATAAAATTGCTGTCCTATTGACAAGCCCTCCATAGAACATTCTACCTATTCTCAAAGAGCACTCAGAGAAGTCATCACTACGCCTGGTAAGTTTCTTCCCCAGACTTTATATGACTCGGCCCTTCCTGCCCTCCCCCTACTTCATCAGGTCTCCTCCCCCTACTTCATCAGGTCTCCACTCAAATACGACCTCCTCTGACCACACGCCACCCCTCCCCCACTGTCTTGCTCTAGACCATTCTTCCAAGGAACTTATCACCTGCTATGACCGATGTACCTGTTTACTCATCTCATGTCCTTGAGGACAGTAGCCTGGCTTTGCCCACTGCTATAGTCCCAGCACCTAGAACAGCGCCTGGCACGGTAGCTGTTCAATAGCCATTGTCAAATGAACAAACAAATGGATGCATTCCTCTGCCTCTCTGCAAAATGGGATCAGAGTGGGACTCATCCACTGCTTGTGTTCTAGTCTTGCTCCAAAACACCTAAGTGGGAAGAGAACCCTACTGGCCCGAGACGGGCGATGGATGAGAGAACTTCTAGATGGTTCTGCTGGACCCAGATCTGACCCAACCTTTCTTTCGGACTCCCTCCCTGCTCACCCAGGGAAACAGAAGGTAGCTTGGTAAGGAAAAGTGGCCCCAAGAAGTGGGCTGTATGGGGTATCTATGCATGGGCCTGTCCCCCAAGGCTGCCCCAACCAGGACCTAATGGAGGGGTGGGATCTCCTTTCTCCTGCCTCTGAGCTCTGGACAAGCACCTTCATCTTTCTGTGGGCTCCTCCATCTCGACCTCAGCACCTCTCACCCATTATGTCTTTATCCTCCTGCCCCAAGGAAGGGAGAAGCAATGGGTAGGTGGGGGCAGGGCAGGGGGTCCTACCATCAATATTCAGAGAACGGGAGGCTCAGGGGCCCTCTTACCTGGCCGAAATGTTGCTGTAGTGCATGTAAGCTGCGATGACAACACCTATCCTGCCTCGGTTTCCCTGAAAGAGTCCCAAAGTACAAAAGCCTTTATTTCTAAGGCTTAGAAGCCTTGCAGGAAAGGAAAACAGGGGCTGGAGGGAAGGGTAGGACCCTAAAGGAGAACAGGACAAGGTAGGGGGATGCAGGAGAGGGAAGCGGATGGGGGCTGAGTTTCAGAGAGAAGAAACACAGCTGATCATCCACAAGCTGGTACCCCCCACCCCGGGACAGAATCTATCATTCCCTAGAAAGGAGAACACACACACAGGGACTTGCACACTCATATCATCCAATGATACAGGCAGGCCTATATACACTCATTTAAGCACGCGCGCACACACACACACATACACACAAACACACACACACTGATCATCCACAAGCTGGTACCCCCCACTTTTTGGGGGTACCCCCTAGAAAGGAGAACACACACACACAGAGACTTGCACACTCGCATCATCCAATGATACAGGCAGGCCTAGATACACGCATTTAAGTGTGCGCGCGCGCGCGCACACACACACACACACCCCTGCAGCCCCGCCCTCTGACCTTGTTGTGCAGAACGACGACATTGTGGGCGTCTGCATTGAGCCACGTGTCCATGGCCTTGCAGACACTGCAGATCTTCTCCAGGGCTGGCGTGTGGAGGTCAGGCCAGCCAAACTCCAGTACCTGTAGCCCAAGGCAAGAGGATGAAGTGGCAGAAGCCCAGACAGTCAGCCAGGGCAGCAGAGCCAGCACACAACCCACACTCTAGCAGTGGCCACCAGCAACTGGGCTTTGGCTCCCGCTCTGCCATCAGCCCGGCTGGGAGGTGCGGTGTGGAGGTAAAGGACACTGACCAGGACCCGAGACCTTGGCACTGTGGCCTCAGGCCAGACACGGTGCTTCTCGTGGTCTCAGTTTCTCATACATGCATAAAACAAAGGCTTGGAGATGAAGAGCCCAGGTCCCTTCCACATGATTCTGACCTCAACACATGCTGGGGCCCCCAGCACTGCCCTCAAGCTCTTTTCCCACAGACAACCCCAAGGCCTGCTTGGGGTGAAAGAGGACAGAATGATGGGCTCCTGGCTGTTTGTGGCTCTTTTCCAGGCCCAGGACACACACATCATTACTTTTCCAGGACAGCCCAGGGTAGCATGAAGGGGACAAAGGGAAGATCTGAACAGCAATCTTTGGGTGCCTCGAAATTCTTCTAAGCTCACGGAAATCTACAGTAATGAGAACTTCTGCTTGCAAGGGCCCAGAGGGCACATCTAATCCAGCCAATCCACTTTCAGAGGTGCAAAACTGAGGCCCAGAGAAGCCTGTCGGCTGCCCAGGGTCACACAGTGACACCAGCATCCAGGAGCCAGGAGCAGATATCTGTGCAAAGCCCCACACAGCCCACCAGGCAAACAGGTGAAAGCTGGCAGTAAGCAGGGCCCCATCAGCCATTCCCTGCCAGTTTAAATCCAAACTACCTTTCAATGAAACTAAAAATCTCATTGCTCCAGCCTCACCCTGTGTGCTCCCCAGGGCGGGACGGACCTGGGTGGAAATTACTGTATCATCAAGCTTTGTTTTCTATAATTCGTATTATGGAAACAATTAATCTATTCTTTCCCATTTTCCAAATAGAAGATGGCACTGTCACTTTGAATAGGGTTTGCAAACTGTCACAGCACTTTTTCCCAAGATTTTAACATGGGAACCGTGGGGAGAGGAGGAACCCTAACTGTTCTGCCCTCTCAGGCAGGTAGAAGCCCTCACCCCTACTGGACGTGGGCTCACCTTGGCGTGGAGCTTCGTGATGTCAGGTCTCTGCTCAGAGAGGTTAAAAAGCTAGGCGGAAGGAAAGAGAGAGGTCATGAAAAGGCTCATGTGCTCGCTGTGCCCTGCTGGCAATTCTACCCACACGTGAGCATACGTGGGATCCCATCAAACATACACACGGACCAACAGGAACTCAACTACAGGTTCTCAGGATAAAGAGGGGGACAGAGAGAAGTAAAGACATTCAGCCACGCCCCTCAGTGAGCAGACATCCTGAACGGAAGATGAGAAGAGAATGGACCCTGTCTGGGGGCCCACGTGCCACCCCCAAGCTGGGCAACTCCCACACTGAATGCAACCTGGTGATGTTAAATGCTAAGTATTTGGCCATCTCTGGCTTCCATTCCACATGCTGACTGTAGCATCTCACCCCATAAAGATGCAATGACTCTGGAGTTGGACACCCTCCATCAGAGGGTTGAAACTGTCCTGGGCAGGCCCTCTCAGACCTTCAACACCCCTCTCCCAGTAGATGCTCCCCAATACCTATTCACATCCTGAGAATCCCCCAGTCTCTGGACTTCCTGTCTCCACATCTACCTCACTGCCCAGGAAACTCAAAGACTACTGCATTGTGTCCTGGGGAGAAAAGAGGACCCCATGACCTGGCGTGGGCAGGATGTAGGGAAGGTGGCATAGCACAGAGACCCATGAAATCCTGGACCCCTGAAATCAGGAAGGACCTTAGATGGTTTCTAGTCCACTCTTGAGCCCCATAATGGAACATGGTTTATTATGTTAACAACAGTTCCATTGGAGTGTCCACACCTGCCAGCCCGTGCTAAGGACATTAGATCTACCAACTGTCTTAGTTCTTTCAACAACCCTAAGAGGTGGGTAGTGTTATTAGACCCATTTTACAGATGGGGAACCTAAGGCTTAGCGAGGCTAAGTGGCCAAGATCAGGTAGTTAGTAAGAGCAGAGCCAGCATTCGAACCCAGGACTTTCTGATGTTTAAAGCCAGGTTCTTAACAACGCCTGACACAGCTGATGGATGGGCCTCCGTAGCGGGTTGCATAGCGGCGGACAAAAATTCACTTCCGCCCGGAACTTCAGAACATGACCTTATTTGGAAATAGATACTTTGCTGATGTAAGTAGTTAAAGATCTGCAGATGAGCTCATCCTGGATTTAGGGTGGGTCCTAAATCCAATGACTGGTGTCCTTATAAGAAGATGAGAGGACACACAGAGAGTCGCAGGAAAGAAGGAAGGCCATGTGATGATGGAGGCAGAGGCTGGAGTGATGCAATCATAAGCCAAGTGTCACCAAGGATTCCGGGAGACACTGGAAGCTAGGAGGAAGCAAAGCAGGGTGCTCCCATATAGAATTCAGAGGGAGCACAGCCCTGCTGACACCTTGATTTGGACTTCCAGCCTGTAGAAAACTGTGAAAAAATAAATTGTTGTTTTAAGCTACCTAGTTTGTGGGAGTTTGTTACAACAGCCCTGGGATCTAACATAGCCTCCTATAGCCGCCTCTGCTCAAACACCCCAGAGCAGCCCCTCAAGGTTGCACGGTCTGCTCCATGTCCACATGTAGCTCCCTATAAAGTGGGCCTGAGGCCTCACCTGGGGCCAGGATCAGTCCAATCTCCAGGCCAGCTTTTCTGACATTAGAGGAGACCGCCAGGGGCCACCTCATCCACATTTGTTAAGTGATTCCCTTGGGCCAAGTACAATCCCGGTATCAGCAACACGAGGTCCCTTAAGATATATTCTATCACAATTCTGCCCTAAAGCTTCTCCAAGGTGCCAATGGCGTGCCAGCTCTGCCACCTCCTCACACTGTGACCTTAGGCAAATACCCCACACCTCTCTGTGCTCTAACAAAACCTGCTTTCTAGGGCTGTCCTGAAGGTCAAATATACGGAAGCAGTTGGAACAGGGCCTGGCTTGTAGCAAACGCTCAATAACATGAGCTCCTCCTGGTCAACACACCCACATGGATGCACACACACGACTTGGTTCCAGATGCTGCATTCCAGCTACAGATACTACTCCTTATAGCAGAGTCAGGCCATGAGAGAGGCCAGGGCCAAGGACAGATGATAGAAGAGAGGAGGAAGCGCTGGCCCAGGGATGCCAGCAGTGAGGTGGCAAGCAGAAAGGGCGAAGGCGCACTGGGCACACAGATGGGAGGCCCGTCCTCACCAGGTAGTTGCCTCCATGTTTGGACTTGAGCATCTGGGCCACCTCGCGGAGGTTGTTTCTAAAGTTCTCCTCATTGGCTGTGCTGGGGAAAGAGACGGCGATGATTCTCTCCGTGACATACACCAGGTCCAGCTCACAGCTGTCCTCCATGGCCCGGCTCACACTCATGTTTCTGGGGAGACAAGCAGAGAAGGGGATCCACATCAGAACCCAGCCCCTGCAGGCCAAGGTCCAGATATCTGCACCCCCTACAGTGTCCTCATATCCAACCCAGCCAAGACCAGAGTCTTCCCAGGGCAAAGCCAGTGCAGCCATCGAGGCCAACCTGAATAGATCTGGGCAGGGGTTGGCAAGGATCTCAGGCTGCATCAGAACCAGTGATGACACCAGTCTTAGGTGCCCATCAATCCTGTTGGCGCTGCCTTCACCCTGGATCCCAGAAGTCAGAGCCAGGGCCAGAACTGGCCGAGAATCCAGGAGTCTATCTCTACCTCCCGGCACACTGTAGCCACCTGGTCTAGCAGAAGTCTCTCAAAGGATCCCGGGACGGCTCCAGGAGAGGAAGGAGAGCCTGAGCTGGGTGCTTTCCAACATCCCGGAGCTGAGCCTTCTGCTGCACTCCCCTTGCTCCGGAGCTGTGGAGTGGGGCGGCCTCTAGGGCAAAGGGGCAGCTCAGGTGACATGCTCACCTGGGCTCCAGGTAAGCCAGACCACAGCACACATTCCAGCCCTCCCAGGAGGCAAGCTGGAGGCAGGCCGGAGGCAGGCCGACTCCTGCCCTTTGTTCCCTGGCTCTCTCCCCATATCAGAGCTCCCACTGCTGCCAGAATGGCTTTGTGGCAGTGGCCTCCCCAATTTCTAAGGGCCCAGGAAGCGGAGGGTGCAGAGCTTTTGATGCTGCTGCAGTGGCAGGTGGCCCCTAGACAACCCAGCGCCACCTGAGCTCCTCAGAGAGAAGCCCCCCCACCCCCCCGGGACTGGGCTCTGAGTGAGAGGTAGAGGCTCGCATACTGACACCTCCCCCAGCTTCTTTTCCAGGGGAAAGGTCCAGGTGCCCACTGGGGTGCTGATGGGAAGGGGAAACGGATCTTAAGACAACGAAATTCCATTCTGAAGCCCACCTGCAGCATCTAGGGGACCTCACAAGCTCCCCACCCCCACACCGCCTTACCCTATCACTAGCTCACTGACCCTCTGTACCCGAGGTGGGCAACCCTCATGTTTCATTTTGATAACCTTTCACTACAGCAGGGTAAAGGTGAGACTGGAGGAGTAGCGGGAAGAATACCACTGGGGTATCTCAAAGTGATGGGGGGCCCTGGGGAGGGCAGCCCAGGACACGGAGAAGCGGGGCAGAATCTGTATCCCCACGGGAGTTAACTCTGAGCCCAGCTGTATAGATGAGGTTTGGAAGGGCCGGCCGAGTGGCGCGGTGGTTAAGCGCTGGCCTGGGAAGCCAGCGGCCCCGGTTCGGTCCCACATGTGAGGGCCAGTGACACTGCCCTCAAAAAATAAATAAATAAATAAAAATAATAGATGAGGTTTGGAGACGGGGATGCCATGGGTGACATGAGGCTTCTCCGTGGTGGCAATGACAGGGACCGAGGGGTAGAAGGGCTATCCATGAGTTGCAGTAAGGAGCACAATGCAAATTTGACCTCTGAGCCCCAGCCATTCTTCATCCCCACGATAAGCTTCTCACTGCAGTTTTTGGAGGTGGGGTTCCTACCTCAGGCCACTGCCTACCCCACGCAGAACAGCGCCACCACCCACACAACCTCAGTACTGCACTCCGTACCCACCCACCCCAAGGTGGTTCTCGGCTGAGTAGGGGATCTTCTAAAGGGCCACTCAGGGCCGGCCGAGTGGCGCGGTGGTTAAGCGCTGGCTTCGGAAGCCAGCGGCCCCGGTTCGGGTCCCACATATGAGGGCCAGTGACACTGCCCTCAAAAAAATAAATAAATAAATAAGGGCCACTCAGATCTGTGGTCAGCTGGCAGCTGGGCCACAATCTGCCAGGGGCCTCATCCACACACCAGGCCTCCTCTGGCTGGGGCCCCATCTTCCTGGAGCCAGATTCTCACTCATCTCAGGAGCCTGAGGGGTGAAGGTGAAGCAGAGAGGGAAGGGCCCAAGCCAGAGAAGCAGGGAACCTGGATGCAGGGAAAAGGGGCTCTACATCAACAAAGCACTGAGTCTCCCGGGCGTGACCCTTAACAAGTCACCTCATCTCTCTTAGACTCAGTTTCTTCATCTGCCAACTGGAAATCAAATACTTGCCTTGTAGGGTTATTGCAAAGAGTAGATGAGATCATGCAGGCAGATAAAAAACACAGCTCAAGGCTGGCTTCAAGCTAGAACTCAAAACATGACCCTTTTCAAGTGGCATCTACCTGCACCTTCTCACTGTGGCTTTCACATCTGCCCATGCTCCCTACCACTGGCTTTATGACTTCGGTCTCAGACACCCAAAGCATGACTTACTGGGAACACCCACAGTGACCTCACTGCCAGTCCCTACCCCCTGCCTGCCATAGGTCGTGCATACCTGATAGGCTTGGGATGGGGCTGGACACTCGGGGTGATTCTGGTGGAGCCCTGGGAAAGAGAGAAGAGAGGCAGCATTATGGAGGAGGCACGCAGAATGCTGCCCACGGGTACACTCAGGCCCGTGGGCAAATACACACCCTCTTCTCCCTTCTCTGCCAACATTCCAGCCCAGGCACCCTAACACCCCAGCAAGGCCAAAAGCAATCGATGCCAATTCCACATGTGCGTGCCAGCATGCGTACAAGCCCCCAAAGAGACAGGTTTTCCTTCCCCTTGCAAGGAAGAAAGCCCAAATGCTGAGAATTACACCACGCCTGGGCTGGTGTCCTCTGCGCTAAATACCCACTCAATATAACAGTTACTAAACTGATGGAAATCCATTTCATATTGATTCACTGGCCATCATAATAGTAACCCTGCATGGAAGATATAGCCTGCAAGCATGGAAGAAGGAAAGGTGAGTGATGACACCCCTCTGTCCAACTCTAAACCTTTCTTCTCCTCTTCTTTAAAGCAACAACACTGAGCCATTCAATCAAAAGTTTAGAGACAAGAGCAGCATACAAGACATGTACCAACTGAGAGCAACATTAGGCAGTAAATCGTGTTCCTAAGGACCCACCACCCATTGTCTGTTACCCCCTCAACCACTCCTGTTTCCAGGGTTGTCGACTTGCACAGAACTAGGCAAATGCACCCATGTTGTTGTCCAAAACATCCAAGGGCACTCAATGGCGCAGTGATCACAGTGCAGGGTCAGAGCCCCACAGCCCCCTGCTGGGCAGCCTGGCATTGCTTAACAGAGCCTGAGCCTCTGTAATGTCAGGTGTAAAATGGGGCAATCTGTATGGGGTTGTTCCTTTTCATGAAGATTAAAAGGAATTATGCATATAAGGCACTTAAAATTAAAAGGGCAGTTAGAGATATAACCAAACCTCCTACTCTATAGAAAATCAAAACCCTGCATTACCTCTACACCAGCTGCCTCGCATCCTCTCAGGCACCTCACCTGATGCAGAATCGGAAATCGGACACCCAACTTCCAGAATCCCAGGCCTAACAAGAGCCCACTGGCACCTTCCACACCTCCCTGGGCCTCCCAGAAACCAGCCTTTCCCAACCACCAAGTTGCAGCCACCTCTTAGAAGACACAGGACAGCAATCTGCCAAGGAAAGGAGAAACTGAGGCAATAGTGACTCACCCCCACGTCCTGATGACCAGCAGGATTCACCCTCAGGCTTCGGGCTTGACCACTGGGGCCCCAAGAAGAGGAACTTTCTTCAGCCCTCTCCAGGCCCTGCAGTGCCAACAAGGTGGGAGTGGGTGGGCTGGGAGTCCTGGCTCCCAGCTGAGCCCAAAGCCTGGGCAGCCCTGCTAAGAGGACTCTCCATCCAGCCGCCCATGAGCAGGTTGCGCCCAGAGTCCCCTCTGCCTGGGCTCCCACCCAGCTCGGAACAGCTCAGCCTCAGCAGGCAGCAGGAGGAGGAAACAGCCAAGCGGGGCTGTTGGGGCGGAAAAGTTTCTCTGTCTCCACAGCTCTCCTGGCCCTGAGGACTTGGGTTTGCATGAGTCAGGCATGGAGGGGGGGGTGGCGGTAAGGAGGGGTTGTGTTTGGTTTTCAAGCCCCAAACCAGGCTGTTCCAAAACTACCCACCCAGAGAAACGCAGAAACCCAACACTTCATCCATCTCCATGCCGATGGTCCCTGACGAGGAGTCACTGAGCCTCCCCAGGCCGTAGGCCCTGGCCCCAGGGCCACCCTGCTATAAATAGCCCTTTGGTTTTCATCTGTTGCTGATCCACAGCCACTTTTGGAGGAGGCCACCACAGCTGCTTCAAACAACTGGAAGCCACAGCTGTAGCCAAGGCTTGAGGTGTGGCCAGGACCACAGGTCCAGGCCCAGGGAGGCGCAGGGAGACAATGGGATATTGAGATGGGCTTGGCAAGGGGACTGGGGAGCTGAGGGGACCCTAAGCCTTCATAGTGCAGGGGTGAGAAGGATGAGCATGGCAGGAGAGCTGGCTCCCGTCCCCCCCCCCCAACCCCCGCCCCAGCGTTACAACACTTCACATTCCTCAGCCTCCCCGCCCCAAAAAAGCCAGGGAAGATAAATAAAAACTTGGCCCCAATCGAGTCTGGCCATGCCGCCTCCAGAGGTGATAAGACAAAGTCCAAGCCAGGCCGGCCCGGGAAGGGGAGGCAGAGGAGGAAGCAGTCCTGGACAGCGACTCGCCACAGAGGATGGGGAGAAACAGCTGGATGATCATCCCCTGATGATTCACTGGGCTGCTCTCTAGCTGACGGGGCTTCCTGTTTTCTGCAGAGTTTGGGGGCATGTGACACTCGCTGGCAGAAAGCAGACATGCACGGGTGACACGTCTGAGTGTTGGTGGACACAGAGCCACAGGGAGAACCAGAAAACCACAAGTGGGCTGGGGGTGAGGTGGGGGTGAGCAAACACAGCCGAATGCTCCAAAAAACACAGGTGACCTCACACACAAGGCTAGGCTAGAGACGGCGCCGTCCAGCGTGCCTCATCATGCAGGCACTTTCAAGAGGGCTAGGAAGCAGTGGAGAGATGCGGTCATCTCTGCCACCAGCATCGTGCTCACTCCCTCACACAGTCACCCTTCACTGAGTGCCACCAGCTGCGGTGCCTGGCAATGTTCTAGGGACCAGGGACCAGAGAAGGAGAAGCCCCTGACCTCAGGGAGCTTATACTCTGTGAAGAAAGGTACTCATCAATGGAGCCCTGTGAGAAGAAGTCCCTTGGTCTCACTGATCAATCTATAATATGGGTCCAGCACGGTCCCATGTGATTTCATATGATTTACCTGTTCCACTTGGAACCCTTAAGGAAAACTACCAGAGGGCTAGGCAAAAAGAACTACAAAGATTTTATTTTAAAAAGAAAAACAACCTCTCTGTCTGCCTGTAATCTCATTCTTTCTCTCCCTGAGGCTCTCAAAGCCCGTTACCCACAAAGCCCTTTCCAGCCTCTCCCAAGACATAGATCAATAATAGGACTTTAGATCCAACTCTCTAGGCACCAAGAAGAACTCTCCCCTATCATCGTCACCAAAATAGTCTCTCCTTCACTGAAAGGCACCACAAAAGGAAATTCCACAGCCTCCCCCAACAGGGTCTTACTTCTCTGAGTATCAGGAAGTTCCTCCTTGTATCTAACCCTTGCCCTTCCTGCTGTAGATTCAGCCAACTCGCTTTGCCTTGGTCCTCACTGCTGATCACCACTCAGGCATTCCTGAGCGCTCAAGGGCTATGACCCTAGGCCCTGTTATCCGCCTTCTTCCCTGTCATACAGCAAAGAGCGGGAACGCCAGGGCTTGGGTGGGGTTGGTTTAGAGCAATGGCTGTGTGGGAAGAGTCCTGCCTTCCTTTGAGGTCCACAGACCAAACACAAGAGGTCTGAACCAAAAGAAAAGCTGTTTCCTGAGCCCCAGTCCCCAGGGGACACAGTTGAGAGGAGGGCCTGTAAGCAACACCGGGGGGTGGGGGGTGGGGGGGGCATGTCAGGCAGCCAGAGATTGGTGACCAACTTATGCCAGGGGCCCATCCCCATTCCTACGCCTCCTCTGGGGGCTATGGCCACCCCCTCCACCCCCTCACCAACCCCTCCAGCCACACCCCTTCCTCTCTCCTTCCTGCCCACCAGCCTGGATTTTTCCAAAACAAAGTGCGACACAGCACACCATCCACAAACTCCACTCCTCACCAACCCGTCAGAGGAAAACAGCTATTCCTGCCCTGTAAGTCCTGGGCCGCAGGCCAGAAACAGGAAAACAGCTCAACAAACAGGCGCATTACCCCAGCAGCAGGCCCAGGGCTTCAATCACGCCTTGAAAATGGGTCCCCTCACCTGGGGCAGACTGCGGGAAAGCCCACTGGCTGAGCAGGGAACTGACTCGATAACCCTGGGATCATCCGACCTGGGACAGGTGTCTGGGAGCCTTAGAAATTAGGTTTCCTCTCCTTTGCAGTACGCAGGCCATTCTGGAATCCACGTAGCCCTTCCCCACCCCTGACACACACACATTCATCCCAGAGCAAGAAAACTTTCTCCTAAAAATAAACCTCCAGTCCCAACTAAATGGCCACCTTTTTCTTCCCCAGGACCAAAGTCATACACACCCTCCTGTCAAAAAGTTCTTCATGATGTCTAACTTCACTCTCTCTTACTGCAGCTTTACCTTACAGGATCTGTCTGGCCCTAGGCTGGGGTTATGAGAGGAGCAGCTCTAGGACTTGACTAATAAGAGTTTCCAAATCGTTGGCTGAAAGGCTTGGTTCACACACCATCACCCTGTCCCCCGACTAAGGGTTAGGAGCCCTGGATGACACTAGGTCCAAGCAGCGGTCCCAGGAAGAGATGGAAAAGGCATTCATCAAGTCATTAAGCTCCACCAAGCCTCTTGTTTGCTCATCTACAAAATGGGGCCACAGCATCTGCCACCGGGGATGTCAGGGGATCAAAAATTACCCAGTCCAGCTCCTGGCCCTCAGTCAAAATAACAGTAATAAGAATAGCTAACATTTACTGAGCACATGTCTATATGCTTTGTGTGCATTGAGTTAGTTAATCCTTAGTAGCAGATACACAAAAAAATTGATTTCGCCCCTATACCCCAGCCCCAGAAACATCACAAACTTGGGAAAGGGCCCCTCCCAGTTACATGTACGCCGTGCCCACAGGACCCACTCATACCTTAAAGAGAGCCTTCCCCACTAGTTTGAGAGGCATGCTCCTGCCCCTCTGGAGGACGCCACCGCCGTGCAGGGCTGCCCCGGGGCAATGTGGCAATGGCAGTGGCAGTGGGCTCACCACAGAAGTGAGGCCGGCCGCCTGCAGGCGCTGCCTCCTGCTACCCCAGCACCTCCCTCTGGGGCCCTCCCCACCATGGGTCAGGCAGCTGTCAGATGATAGGGCCTCATGCCATCAACAGCTCCCCCTGTGCCAACCGCCAAAACCACTCCCTGTTCCTCTGCAGATCAGGGCGGGCAAGGATGGAGAGGCCAGCCGAGGGGCAAACTGTCAGAGAAGACTGGGGAAGGGAGAGAAAGGCCCAACTCTGTTGGATGTCTGCCCCTGGGGTGTGAGACCAGACACAAGCACTGCTCAAAGCAGGGTCCTGGGAGAGCCCCCTCTGCCCTCCTCTGGGGTCCTTCCAGTTAAGGAGTTTGTTCATTGACTTCCACCAAAAATTGGTGGGAGAAGGCACATGGTGAGACCAGCTGCCCCGCCTTCCAGCTTCCTCCTGAATCAATGGCACTTAAGTCACACAGAGGATTCTGCCATTTTCAAAGACTTCTCTCACCAAAGGAGCAGAGCCTGCAATTCCCCTGATGACCGTCTAAGGGCTCAGGAGTCCCTCTTCATCTCTGTCCTCAGTCTCTCTTGCTACAGCGTTGCCCATCCTCCTTGCCCTGACCTTGGTGACAGCTCCCCACCCAGCCAGCCTCACAGAGCCCCGCCCCCACCCCTCCCACCCTGGCAAAGCGATGGGCAAATGTGCTCTGGATTCAGCTGAGCTGGAGGTCAAGGCCAAAACTGAGGCTCAGTGTGTCAGTAGATGGGGCCTGCTCACCATCTCATCCCCTCCTTCTCTGCTCAGCCACAGAGCTGGAAACCCCTGCCTGCCCTTATGGAGAGGAGGAAGAGACAGCCCACCAAGTAAGCCAGGTGTGAGCCATCACCCACCCCCCACCGTTCTCCCTGGGCATCAGGGGCCACATCCTTCTCTAGCCCCTCCCCATACTTACGTCTTCCTCAAGGCTTTTCCGTGTGTTTCCACCCCGGAAGGCTCCTTCTCCCTAGAGACAGAAATGAGGCCGTCAGGAAGGGGAGCCAAGGAAAGGAATCAATAGGCACCAGGTTATTCACCTGCTGGGTTTCACAGGGATGGAGGGGAGGGCCTGGGGGCACCTGGTTGTCTGTTTAACATTGTTTTTTCCATGAAAGGTGCCTCACACCTAACCAAACCCTCTTCTCTGTGTCTCATAACCACTCCTATGGGAGATATCACTACGCCCATTTCGCAGATAAGAAAACTGAGGCACAGATAGGCTCCAGACTTGCCTACAGCCACCCAACTAGAGAAGTTTGGAGGAGTTGGGATTTCAACCCAAGTCCTCCACATCCACGCCCATTACTCTGTGCGGGCCATTCCCAGGAGACACCTCTCAGCGGCAAGCCTCGGTTTCCCCACGGCAGGACCCACCCACTTTCTTTCCTTCCTCCTCCATGCAGCCTTGAGGAAATTGTCTGTCTCTCTGCTAAGTCAGAAAGAGGTTTGGAAAGATCTGCCTGGCTGTCTCACTTTCTACATATTTAATAAAGAGGCCCACATTTAACCACTGACCTCTCCCTCTCCGCTCCCACCCCTGCCTCTCTGGTTCTGCCTGCCTAGTTCCTCAGCAATCCATGTCTGAACACAAAGAATGGTCAGCTGCCCGGATCCCAACGTCAGCCATGTCCCCACCACTTCCCCCAAGTTCCCCAAATCTACTCCAGAAGGATGTCCCCAAACACAACTGTTCACTTTCCCCAAATGCATCTTCCTCTTTCCAGCCTCCCCAGGCTGTTCCCCTCCCGACCACACACACCCCACCCTGCCTGCTGTCGCTCACCGTGTCTGCTACATTCTTCGGTGCACTCTCAGTGTTGATGGGCTGTGGACAAAGGGAGAAAAACAGTATGAGACTTCAAGACAAACACCCCTGGACTGGCTCTCTCTCTAGGGCTGGTGGCCCCAAGGGGCAGAATGCCTCCTGAGGCAGGACATGCTGCCAACCCAAGACTCAGACGTAACCTGGCTGTCCCCAAGCTTGGGAGTGACCATTTGGAAAATGAAAAACATCCTATTGGTACCAGAAACATCCAGCTTTGACGCACCTTACCCAGGCCTCTGACTCAGTCCCCAACCGCTCAAAAAGGAACAAGGAGAAAGTAACAGTCACTCTTGTTCCTACCCGACAGGCACTTGCACCGACACCGTCTCATTTATTCGCAAGAGCCCAGTGAGATAGGTACCTTTACCACCTTTGAGCCCCACTTTATGGATAAGCGGAAGTTAAATGAGTGGCCCAAAGTCCTGGATCACTAATGGGGACAACAGGATTTGAACCTCACCTTGGGCTCTGTGCTTCCTGCTCTATGCAAACTCGCAGCAGCCAGGATGCGAGGTCTACCAGACTCCTAACTTTTCGGTGGGCTTTCACGGCCCCCACCATTGGCCCTGTCCCTTCACAGGCCTCAGTTTTCATGCCCCAAAGCTCTGCTCCATCCAGACCGCCCTAGTCCCTCTGGCTTATCCCACATTCAAGACTTTGCTTGTAAAACAGCTTCCCCTCTTTTCCTACAAGCTCTCCTCCTCCGTGAAGCTTTCCCTGAATGCCACAGCAGGGAGGGTTCTCTCTCCCACCTGAACCCCAAGAAGCCTTGCTGTCTAGGCCACTCATCCGGTCCTTAGCGTATGAATAATGTCATCGTGGGAATATGTCTTATTCCTCAACTATTGTTTATTTGTGATTCTTATCCCACCTGCCCCCAAACAAGATTCAAAGCAGCATTTTTCCAACTCAGTTGCCATATTCCTCATGCCAGGGACTGTGATTTATGGATAGTGGTCCATCCATAAACACCTTGTGGACTGATCCTTTCCCTCACCCCTCCCTTTCCCAGACCAATAGATGTGCTTTGTGCTAAAGGCATGCTGAAAAGAGGGCTCCCAGGGCTCTCCCAAAACAGGAAACTTCACATTCGAGGCTACCTCCTGAACACAGTCCCTCTTGCTCCATTTCCAACTCGGAAAAGTCGTTGGAGGGGCCCTTGAGCCACACAGAAGGACAAGCGCACGACTGTCAAGGTCTTGAAACAAGCCGCTGCCAACATGGACGTGGACCCGGTTAAGACAGAGTGTCAACCCCATCCCCAGGACCTGAGGAATGAGCCGTTTGTGTCTGAAGACAGGGGATGGACAGAATGACCTCTGAAAGGTTCTGGCCTCAGCGAGGAGAACTGGGCCAAGACGGGCACGGAGGAAAAAAGTCGGCTAAGCTGAAGGCGATACTGCCCTTTCTGGAAATGGCCCAGGCTTTACCCCTACTGCCTAATAGACGGGAGGCTGAGGCCAAAACTGCCTTCCAGAGGATGAAACCTCCTGAGTAGTTCAGGGCCAACTCAGTTTGGAACGGATGAGGGAAGACAGCATCCAGGAACAGGGCAGGAGGTGGGGAGGCGCATCAGCCAGCCCCTCCAGCCCCCCAGGTCAGCTCACCTGGAGTCTGAGGGTGGCTCTGGAGGAGTATAGATGCCACATTCCGCTCCCACCAAGCCCAGCCCGAATCCTCACCCAGCCACCTCCTAAGTTACCGGGCAGGGGGCAAGTAAGCCCACCAGGAAATGCTGGCCCTCTGACTCCCGCCTGCCGCCTCTGGTCCGGGGCTCTGTAAACACTCCCGTGGAGGACACTGTGGGCTGGGGAACTGCCTCTTCTCTGGCCCCCTGGATGGGGCGGGGAGGAGCTCCCCTGGGGGGCAGATCACAGGGACCTTCCATGCACAGAGTCTACACAGCAGAACTGAGATCTGAACCCAACACCCCCCACTTCAAAGCCCTTATTCCTCAGTCTGCTGAGCCAGCCTTCCAGGACAGGGCGGCTCAGAAAGGACAAGAACTGGGGCGCGATGGAGGAGGTGGAGAGTAAGCGCCTGCCGCAGGCCGTTACAGGCCCTGAAGGGCCCTCATCCTGCTCTGGGTGAAGCGTTTCAGGAGGCCCCCGCTCTCTCACTCTCCACAGAGCAGAGGGTGAGCCAGGGGGCCCTGAACTTGAGTGTGCCTTAGAATCTCCTGTGTTGACACAAGGTGCTGGCCCTCCACAGAGGGTTGATCCAGCAGACCTCCGGCAGGGCCCAAGAGTATATACGTCTAACAGGTTTCCAGGTCCGGGGATGACACTTTGAGAAGCACATGGCCGGGGGGTCACATCCTGACTCTCTCTACTGCTACCTGTGTGACCTCAAGCAGGTCGTTTGGCCCTGACTGCTCCTCAACAGGACAACACGGCACTGTGTCGTGAGAATCAAACAAATGGAAGCACATAAAGCACTTAGAACAGGGCCTGGCACTTCGGAGGCTCTCAGCGAATGCTAGTAGTTATTTATCCTCTCCACCCTACACACTCCCCAGGCCCAGGCCCTCCCCTGGCCCACCCTGCCCCACCCCTCCCAGGTCTGGCACGCAGCTGACCAGGGAGTCGGAGGCAATATTAGAAACCACAGGCCTCAGCAGAGCGAGAGAAACGCCTCTCCCTGCCAGCCATCATCTGAGCACCATCCCCGTGGCCCCCACCCTTTTCCCAGTGCCAGCTGGAGGCCGGCCACAGGAAGACGCTTGCCAGCCATCAGATGCCTTCAACTTACTGGCCGAGATGCTTTCTGAGGAGCTAAAAATTTCCAAAAACCCCTCCTGACCTAAACACCCAGTGTTTTCCTGCAGTGTTTGCAAACAGCCCAGCATGCATGCTGTGCTCCCACCCCTCTCCTCCACCCTAGTCCTCAGGGACCCAAGTCCTACTTCTCGGTTTTCCCAGGCCCTGCCAGCTCTGGGACAAATGGGGATGAAAAAGGCAAGGGACTGGTAATATGAGGGTGGATCTCTCCTGAGGCCACCCTGCCCCGGGCCCTGCAGGGAAGCTTGGGTATGCTATAGGAAAGCTCCCAGGCCACCAGAGCTGTGGCCTCTAGAGGTGGCAGCCCCAGAGACCTAAAGGCCAGCAGAACCCCACTAGGACTCAGATGTTATTTACTTTCATGCGGACACACACATGTGCACACACACCACCTACCCTTGCACACCACTGCTCAGAACATCATCTCTGAGAGGGACTTCAGACACCACCTTCTCCCTCCCCATTTCACAGATGGGGAAACTGAGGTACAGAGAGGCATGACTTGCCCAGCCTCTCAGGGTGAGGTTCATGGCAGGAGGTTGGCACCAGGTCTTGTAAAGCCCACCGCTGAGCTCGCCTCAGCCCAGTCGCAAACCAGCCTGTCGAAAGAGTCAGCTGGGTACTTCAGGGGCCCTTAGCGGTCTTCTCTTCCCTCCCTCTGAGGCTCCACTGCATAAGGACGGAGCAAATGGAGCCCAGACCTGTCCCCACCCACTGTCAAGTCCCAGGACAAAGCCTGGATCTTAAAGACCCAGGCTTTCCAAAGCTGAGAGTGGCTGACTATAGCCTCAGCAGGGGTCTTCCAGAATGCCCCGTGCCAACTCGAATGCAGCTCAGGCACAGGCAGCATAGAGTTTGGACCTGAAGGCACCAGACAGCCAAGGCTTGCTCCTCAAGGATCTCAAACCCCGGAGTCTGGAACAAGGCAGCAACGGGGATGAGGCGCTAAGGGCAGGAAACTGAAGGAAGCATTCATTCTCAGCTTGTTAAAAGTGCTCCCACACAGTCCTGAGAGCAACGCCTCCTCAAATCTTGCACCCTGGCTGCCTCACTGGCCTGCCTCTTCCTGGCCGTAATGTTAATGCACTAACAACAACTACTCATTAAGTGCGGATGCAGCCCTGGGCACAGCATTTGGCTCTTGGCTTCCATGATGATCACTCCTCACAATCACCCTCATAACCAATGTGCTCAAGGTAAGCACAATCCCATTTTACAGTTGAGGAGACTGAAGGTCGGTGAGATGAAATAACTTGCCCAGGGTTACGCAGCTGGTTGGCAGGTAGGAGAGCTGGTATTCAAACCCTGTTCCTTGCATCCCCTCCTGCTCTGTCTTCTCTCCCTGGGGAAAATCTTCATTCAACTTAAATCAACTGCCCTCCTATCAGGAACACGCTTGCTGTGACTTAAAGACTAATGGTCTCAGGTCCTCAGGAGGAAGAGATGTCTTCAATACACTTCCATAGGAAGAGGAGGAAATGGGCTGCAGTACGAGAGATGGAGATCAGACATCAGAGAGAACTTCCTGAATGTGAGGGGCTGTAAGCCACAGGGCGGATAAGGGAAGCCTCACATCCGTTCTTCAATTTCTTTTTCCAAAAAAAGACATGCAAGCCCTCTCCGTGTCTGCATGTACCCACCGCCAACTGCGTGGGCCCCAGGCGGGGCCATTCTGCAGAGGCTGGGGTGGCTGGGACGGCTGCCTGGAGCTTTCACACAGTAGGACATGTTGGTGGCCTGCAGGGAGGGTGGGCTGGGAAAAATGTATCTGTGGGCAGCTGTTTTGGAGGGAGGAAAAGGCAGAGGGCCATAGAGGGTGGGGGGAGGTGCCCAAGCCCGGAGCTGGGGGGGGGGACTGGCGCAGAATGTAGACTCAGCCTCCAGAGGAACATTCCGTCCAGAAATTCCTCACGCCCTCCCCCCTTCCACCCCTCCAGCATTCCCCACTCTTGCCCCCTGGGAGGCCTGGAATCCAGGCAGTTTTTCAGGCCAAAAGACCCTGTGACATCACATCTACTGCCACACCGACGAACTATGAGGTCATGGGCAGCGCTGCCTATCAGGAGGAGAAGGGAGCTGGCGGGTAGGGCCACGGGGGCTGGGATGTCCTCAAGCCCCAGGACCCGGGAAAAGTTATTCCAGGCTCACTTGTTCCAAAAATAGAAACCTAAGCAGATGAAGGAAGGGGGCTGAAAGCAAACAAGGAAAGCAGGGAAGTGCCATTTACTGGGCACTTAGAGGGGGTGTGGCAGGGATGGCACATTATACACCCCATAGCCCGCCTGTCTGGGGGGGGGCTATCAACATAACAAAAATAACCACAGCAGCGGCAGCAGCAGCAACAGAAGGAGCACTTTGAACCCCTTTTGACAAACGAGGAAACTGGAGTTTCCAGGGTGGTGGGCTAGCTCCATACAAGCCCCAGATCTGCACCTCAAAGCCTGTGTTCGCCCCTTGCGGCATGTTACTTCCCACCATCCTGAGAAGGAAGAGGGAGCTGGTGGGAGCATGAGAGTAAGGCGCAAGAGGGAGGGCGCAGAACAGACAGGGCTGGGCCTGGCAGGTGCGGGAGGGGAACCGGCAGCCTGGGTCCCCTGAGTGTTTGGATGAAGTAGCGGCAGGGGCCACATCCTCTCCCAGGCAGGCAGAGGCCACCAAAGAACAAGCTGGATGTGATTCAATGGAATGTGATGCCTGGCTTTCCCTGCACGCCCTCCCCCCTTCACCTGGGGAGGGGTCCGGGCAAGCCCACTCCTGTCCTCAAGCCCTCCTCAGTTCACCCCAAGGGACTTAGCATAAACTCCTGGCTGAGGGTAGGCAACTTCGGGCACCCCCCACACACACACCGGCTCACACCTGCTCACCAGCCTGGCCTCAGCTAGGCTGGGATATTTCCCGCCCCCTCCTGTCAGGCCACTGGATGCTGTTCTCATCAACCAGGTTACTGGGAGTCTGTGCTTCCAAAGTTCCCTCCTCCAGGCCCCTCTGGCTGCCCTGGGCCAAATCCTCGCCACCCCACACTAAGTACCAGCGCCAGCCTTATCTGGCCCTCCTAGCCCTCACCACCAAGCCACCTCTCACAGCTAGCAGCCAACTCCTGGCTCTCAAACCTGCTTTGGGTTACTTACCCACTCGAGGACTCATGATGGCTCTCAGTGCTTGGCTCTTCAAGTTCAAGTTCTCCAACTTGACTTTTGGACTCCTCTCTTATGTGGCGCCTCCGTTCTGGGGTGGACTCCGCTGCCTTTCCCTCTCTCCTCTGCCTGCAGCCTCTGCTTATACCTCCTCGCTGCCTACCATGCATGCCGTGCTCGTTCCCACACTCAGGCTGCTTCCATCAACACCCCAACCAGAGTCACCAAGGTAAGACAACATTGCCTGGCTCCCCCATACCACCAGCAAGGGCACTGAATTGGCCTCGCCCCCATCAGGCTTGCTAATTTGTACCAAGGCCCTGCCCCTCTCTGGAAGGGCCCCTCTCCTTCTTCCCTCCTCTGTTTCATTTGTTCAAATTCTAAACTTGACTTGGAGGCAGACTTCCTCAACCATCACAGTACAAACTGATGGCTTCCTTCTCTAGACCCCAAGGCTAACTCTGGTCAGAGCCCCTGAGTCAGGCACGAATTGCTTTCCACAATATTGTTCTCTCTCTCTTTCCCACTGAGCATGGTCCCCTGAGGGCAAGGAGCTTCACCCAACTGGGATCATTCCCAGTGGGGGAATACAGGAAGTGGTCAGCGCATTCATGGATGCCCTGACCTCCGGGGACTATGCGCCTTCACAGCGCAGCCTGAGGGCAGGACTTCCACCCAGGGACTTCCGAGGGAAGCAGATTTCCATCAGCACCCGTCTTACTCCTAACAGGTGTTGGTATGTGTTCCCGTGACAGACAGCAACTCCCCCAGACAGGTCTGTTGGGCCATTTTAGGTGTTAGAGGGCTTCCCTTTATACCCAAGTCTCCTCCTTTCTATAAGAACCTCCACCTACCAGGCTCTATTTGGGGAAGAAACAGAAAATAAGCCAATTTGTCCTTCCACACGTTCTCACTCCTATTCTGGACCTGCCCCTTATTTTTCTTCTCCAAACTAAGCTGCGCAAACTAGGACTTCCAACACCCCCCTCAGCACTCTGGGGGTCCTCTTTGGAAAGCAATGTCCAGAGTTGGCTCTCTCCTTGGAAAATCAAGTCTCTCTAGGGCTCATGACTCCTGGCATTGCTGCTCCATTTCCCAGAATCTCCCAAAGATGGCCACCCATGGCCCACCCAGTACTCTAGAATGAAATTCATCAAGGCCTGGAGTTCAAACTAACTAACGTGACCCCTAACCATTTTCTATGATGGCAGTGCCAGGGTTGAGGGGTCCCGCGTTCTTCTCTGTACCAATTAACATCACAGCATCCCTTCTTCCATGAGGCAGCATGGTGACTTTTCACCCAAGTCTGACACTAGGACACCTTGGGAAAGTCATTTGAAAACCTCAGGGCTATCACTTCATACCCATTAGGATAGCTACTATCAAGAACTACAAAAAACAAAACAAAACAGCAAATAAAGAGTTTTAGCAAGGATATAGAGAAATTAGGACCTTTGTACACTATTCGTGGGAATATAAAATCATACAGCCACTGTGGGAAACAGTACGGCAGTTCCTCAAAAAAAAATCAAAAATAGAATTACTGTATAAGCCAGCAATTCCACTCCTGGGTATATACCCAAACGAAATGAAAGTAGAAACTCAAAGATATAGTTACATACCCATGCTCACCGCAGCATTAGTCACAGTAGCTAAAATGTGGAAGTAACCTAAGTGTCCACTAACAGGTGAATAGATAAGCAAACTGTTGTATACACATCCAAGGGAATATTATTTGGCCTTTAAAAAGGAAGGGAATTCTGACGCATGCTACAAACATGGATGAACCTTGAGGACATCATGCTAAGTGAAATATGCCAGTCACAGGTGAACAACTATTGTGCTATTTCACTTATAGAAGGAACTTAGAGTCATCAAATTCAGAGATAAAAAGTAGAAAGGTGGTTGCCAGGGGGAAAGGGAGGGGAAGTTACTGTTTAATCGGTACAGAGTTTTTTGTTTTCATAAGAGTTCTAGAGGTGGGTGGCGGCGATGGTTGCACAATGATATGACTGTACTGAATACCACTGACTGTACACTCAAAAATGGTTAAGATGGCAAATTCATGTTATGTGTGTATTTTACCATAGTGAAAAAATTAGATTTTCAACAGCTTGGGGCCTCGGTTTGCTCAACTGAAAAAGAGCAGGATTTGACTAGATGGCATCGAAGCCCCCTCACTCCTGTGGCTCTGTGCCTGATGCATGCCCACCTGCTTTCTAGAAGGCCTGGCACTCTGGCAGAGAAGAGCCTTCAGCCCCATCCAAAAAACAGTGCCTGGCACCATGTAGGAGCTCAGGAAATGCTTGTTGGTCGAATGGATGACAGACAGATGGGTAGAGAGAGACACCCTCCCCGAAATCCCAGGCCCACTGGCAAACAGAAAAGCTTGCTAGGTGGACTGGTGGCTGGTGCTGTTTAGAAGACAGCCACCTGGTAATATCAGGTATTTGCATCAGCAGCAAGCATGGAGGGTCTCTGGGGAGAAAGCAGAACCAGGATTCCAAAACCCCACTCCTGACCCAGCCTCTGCCATCACTGTGTGACTGTGAACCGGTCACCTAGCTTTTCTGAGCCCGTTTGCTCATCTACACGATGTGCACCTCCCACCCACCCAGGAAGGGTTCACACCTGCCCGGACTTCCGCACAAGTCACCATGGGCTCCGATGGCCCAGTGCCAGCGGCAGGGCTTTGAAAAATGAGAGTGACGTTTGTCATTATTGGTGGCTACCAGGGCTGACTCTGAGGTGCCAGACAGCTCAGTCAAAATCCCAGGTTCCCCTCTGAATGTCTCTGTGGCCTTAGGCCTCAGGTACTCCGTGATGGTGGATAATCGCAGCACCTCCCTCACTGCATTGCTGTGAAGAATAAATGAGTTTATTGGTGTAAAGCTGTCAGAACAAAGGTGGGCAAATAGAAAGTCCCATACAAGGGTTCACTTTTCCTTATTGTTCTGATTATTATTATAAGTGAAACCAACCTGGCTTTCCCATTCCCCACATACCTCCTCCCCTCACAGGTCCCCCCGCCCTGACCTCCGATTCACAAGGACGTTTCAAGCAGCCACCTCGGGGCTGGCCGGTCTCTCCCATCCCAGGTCCCCTGGATGCCAGGCTGCGTGTGCAGAAGGGCTCAACATCCGGCCGACCTCGGTGGCCACTCCATTTGGCTATCACCCTCGGGAAATTCCTTCTGACTCTTTATTTTTCAGAAGTCGAGAAAAGCTGCTTCAGCTCTTTCCAAGGATCAGGGGTGTCCACAGCAAACAAGGCCTCTCCCCGCTCCATCCTGCCCCCACCAGTGGACCCCACTGGAGGGAGGTGACCCTGGGACCCTTCTACCCAAGGCTATGGGCTACTTCTGTTAAGTAAGACGAAAACATGGGTTGACGATTAAGCCACTTTGCCCTGGCTGGCCTGGCACAGGCTGGAAAATGTGTTTGGCCAGCAGACCCCAGAGGCTGGGCCAAAATCTGGTGCCCAGGGATGATGGTCTTGATACCAGTGGGGTCAGATTTAAGCAAGATGGGTGAGCTGGGGACATAGAGAAAACATGACAGACAGATAGACAGACAAACAGACAGACAGACACAGAATGAGAGGCAAGAGGGGGGAGGTAGGGAGGCCAGAGACCAGCCCCACAGAGGCTGAAGGGCAGGCAGGGAATGGAAAAGGAAGGAAAAATATAGCCCGCCCTTTCCTTCCTCTTGTGAACCTGCTCAGAGCACTTGCCTCACCCGTTGTGAGGAAACAGGTGCTGAGTGCTCTCTGGGGGGAGCCAAACTTTCTCCCGGTTTCCCCTGGGCCACTTTCCCACTCCCCAGGGACAACACAGAGCTTCCCGCTGGAGGCCAGCCCCTTTAATAGACCCCCATCACCCACCAGCAAGGAATCAGAGCAAAGGCAGCCCTGTTTATTGAGCGCCTAATCTGTACCAGGCAACCAGCTGAATGCCTTTCTTCCCGACATTCAATAAACATGTATTGAGTACCTACTGTATGCCAGACAGTGGGGATACAGCAACGAACACAACAGATAAAAAATCCCTTGTCATCATGGAGTTTATATGCTCGTGCGGGGGGAGCCTTACACGAGATACACGTAAGCAAGTAAGACCATAGCATATCAGATGGCGATGCCTGCTGGGGGTGGTGGGCAAAGAAAGCAAGGAAGGCAGATTGGGGTACTAGGGGAAGGGAAATGCTAACACTTGAATAAGACCTGGGGGAGGAAAGAGTCCTGCAGGTATCTGTGGTGCTGGGCAGTGGGGAAGGAAGCATTCCAGGCAGAGGGAACAGCAAATGCAAAGGTCCTGAGGCAGCATCTTGCCTGGTTATATTCAAAGACCAGCAGGCTGGAGCAGAGTGAGTGAGGGAGAGACCTTCTCCAAGGAGATGAGGTCAGAGAGGAAACCTGTCCTGTAGGCCAGTGGAAGAACCTCCAAGTAAGGTGGGCAGCCATTGGAGGGTTCCAAATACAGATTAATTAAATGGGTTAAGTTGCTCCTTGTATTCCTTTAACCTTCCAAGAGATGTTCTATTACTAACTCCCAATCTGCAGAGAGGAAACTGAGGTCCAGAGAGGTTAAGCAATATGTTCAAGGTCACATGCCCAGGGACTGGAGAGCCGGGATGCAAAGAGAGGTGGTCTACCTCCCAGGATCTTGACCACTGCTCGGGGTGCTTCTGACGAAGCACAGGACCCCCTGCACATGGGGGAGCATGTCACAGAGATGGGAAGATTCCAAGACTTCCCTCAGGCAGGCGCCCCTGCTGGTACTAACTGCAATGCCACCAGCTGGAATGCCAACCTATTCACTTTTGCCCCAATCCCTAACCTCTCCTCATGTAAACAAAGCTCATCAACTCCCAGCAGCCAGGCATCTGGCTTCTGCCTAAAGATTCCTACACCCCAAACCCCGCAGCCGTCCTAGACCAGCCAAGGACATTGTGTTCTCAGGGGTGAAGTGGCAATTGAGTTGGAATGATGAGCTGTCTGCTCACCCCACCTCACCCCTCCTGCCAGCCCTCCATGGTGTCCTTCTGAAACCCCAGAGAGATTTGTCACCGGCAGCTCCAAGCCAGGCCTGCACTCTGGCCTCATCCCTGAAGCACCCAGTCCTCAATCCCCACTGTTGTCAGATGACCTTGAACTGGGCTCTGTGCGAATAACACCCCACATCTGGAGCAGCACAGCTGGGCAGAGCTGTGGCCCAGAAGGGTTTGAGCGCAGTGAGACCAGGGAGGATGGGCCCCTGCAAAGAAGGGAAATAGCTCAGCAGGGCCCAGACGGCTTGCAAAGAGCCGTGGCACTGCTCTGGGTTCACGAGGCATCCAAATGTCACAAGCATTATCACATACTTTATTTCTTTCCATTAACAACCCTGAATGGAGAGTATACTTATCAGCACTGCGAAGGCCTTTCAAGCAACTAGTTCAATCCTTCCCTTTGACAGAAAAGGAAACTGAGGCCCCAAAACAGGGCAAAACTGGCCCATTGTCACATGGCAAATGTGTGTTGGAAGGGAGGAGGAGATCAAGCGGCCTGAGATTCCAGTATCCAGGCTGAGCAGGTCACCACACAGGTGTGAAGACACCTGCAACTGCCTGGACCCCATGACACCCTTGCCCCCTCCCCCCGAACCTACCCACATCAGTGTCACCACCAGCCCCTCCACACCAGCAGATCAGGTTGTACCCACAGGGTTCCTCCAAGGTACACATCCCTGCATGCACACGTGCAAACGCACACACCGGCACACACGAAGACCCCTTCCCCTGAGCCTCCGGGGCCCTGCCTCCCTCTGAAGGTTAAGAAGGCGGTGAGAGGGCAAGAAGGAAAAGCTCCCAACACTCCAAATCAGCCCAGCTGGGATCAGTCTGGAGCAGGCCGCTCTCCACAGCTCAAAACTCACAGGAGCCCTGCCCCCGCCCATGCTTTTCTGGTAGCTGGCCTGGGAGAGGAAGCGAGGAGTGGAGGGCATTGAGAGAGCAGAAAAGCAGAGTCAGCCAAAAAGCTTGGAGATGGAGCAGGCCACCTGAAGGTGAGCAACTGCTCTGGTAGATGAACTCTGTGGGTCATGCGATCCAACCCCCTGCCTTCAGCTGAAGGGTATCTGACCCCGGACCAGGCGGATAGGAGATGCCATCCCCTGGTCCTCTAATCCCCAGGACAACAGGCACCTGGCCAGGCCTACAGGCAGGCGGAGATGCCCTTTTATGGGTTTTTCCAAGGACTTTAGTCTCCAGATTGAAATAGGAGGCCCTGCAACCCATCAGAAGGGACCTCATGACTCATTTCCTCCAAGTCCAGCTTCAGCCTCGGAATATGGTCCCCTCCTTCCCCTTACCTAATCACCCAGCACCCTTGGGGGCTACCAGCAGGCTTCGGTCTAAAGTAAGCTGCAGCTGGGAACAAAGGAAACAGAGGAGGCGGGGCTGGCAGGGTCGGGAATGGACTGTCACTCACCACCAGTTCATGGCTGGATGGAGGAATGCAGGGGGCAGCCACCTGTGGGAAGAACAGAGAAAGGGCAAGGTTAGCATCTTTCATCCCCACAGAAAACCAGGGCCTCCTGAGATCACTGCCCAGCCGCCACCTCCATGCGAGACACCCCTTCCCTTAACTCACACACGTGGACACTCTCCAGTTCGAGAGTTGTTGGAAGACTGTGTGGCAACATGGAAAAACGCTTAGGCAATAACGCTCGGTGGGGAGGAGGAGCGGCAGAAGGCAAAAATGAAATGCACATCACAGTTTTTCAATTCTATTTAAAAAAAAATGCAGACACTGGAAGACTTGAGCTCCATACACCATGGGGTTAAAAGGTAATAAAAATAAGATTTTTCTTTTTCCCTTTTCTCTATTTCCTAAGTTTTCTGCAATCTGGTAAGATTTGTTTTTTTAAAAACATGTTTAAGGTCTCTAGAAAAGGAAGTCACCTCCTCTGTTCTTCCCAATGCCAAGGTGTCTCACCCAAAGGTCAGAGCTACAGACAGCTGGCAGTGTCCCAAAGTGTGTGGGAAACAGGTTGGTGAGCGCCTCTGCCAGCTCTTCTAAAGAAAGCTGGCTGTCTAATAAATGTGTAAGGTCTTGAGATTTGAAAGTACCCACTATGGGTAGTGAGCTATTATTTTATTATCATCCTCATCTTCCTCTCTAATGTAGGGGGGGTGGGGAGGGCAGCAATTTAGGCATCCAGACAGAGAGAGGGGGGAAGGAGGGAGGGCTGGATTGCTCCCTACCCTAAGATAACATCCCTCAGCCAAGCCGGGCAGCCAAACCTCTACCCTGACAATTAGCAGGAGCCTTTATCAGAGACTCAATGTGTTCCTTTTTTCTAGCTGGGACACGTTTTTCTTGGAGCTCATACCTCAATCTTGGCTCCAATTCCTGACCCGAGTACCAGGCAGGGAGGGGGCCCACAGAGGGACAAAGGGAGACGCTCTCCCAGGGGCATAATGGTATCTGGGCACAAGCCATGGATGACCAAAGAAGGAGTGACTGCCTCCTGGGACAGTGGGCAGCCCTGTCCCAGCCACCACCCCCGTGGAGCAGTGATGGCGACAGCCTACAGCCCTGGCTGGGGGTGGCCGTTCATAGATGCCATGCTCAGCCAGGCCCTCCCTTCCCCCTGGTCCCTTCTGTCATCTGACCAGTCCAAGGGACACCCTGGGGGGCTTGACACACCAGCCCAGAAAGGGACAACACCTACGTGACAGTGTGCCCCACACTCTGGAAGGGTGGAGAGGCTGGGGGTTTGTATGTCTGGGTCCTGACCCAGTCGTGCTACAGGCTCCCTGCCCACCCATTCTCCAGCACAAAGGCCTGAGTGAGTCCAGTGTCCATCGCCCTGTACGCAACATTACTCCAGGACTGGTGGGAGAATCATGTATGAGGCCAAGAAGAAAATCAACAATATCTAACACTTATTGACTATGTACTATATGACAGGCATTCTTATCAATGCTTTATCCCTGTTACCATCCCAATAAGGTAGGTACTGTTACACCTCCAGCTGAGGTGCAGGGGGCGCAGTGAGGTTCGACTACTTGCCCAAGGTCACAGTGTATCAGTGGCCAGAGGTAGGGTGGAGGGTACCAGGAGAAGGTCCCAGAGGTGGCTGTGACCTGCAGGGCTCCCCGCCTGCCTTGCCCACCGGACAAGGGCTCAGCCACAGAGGACGCTGCTCTCTCCACCAGGACCCATCAAGGCAGGAGTCCTTCATCTAGCAGGGGCCTCTTACATCTCTCTTCCCACCCCACAGCCCCCCAGACCTCACTCTGGATCTTGTAGGTGTCAACCTCATGGGGCCAGGGTCCCCATATCTCCTCTCCCCAGTCCTGCTATCACCCGGGGGGCCTCTCAGGCCCTGAGTGGGAGTGGGTGCAATCCACAGGACAGTACCCTGCTCTGCTTCTTTCTTCGTCACACAAGGGAGGGTTTCCATTCTCCATTCGGAACTGGAGTTGCGAAAGTTGTGGGGGGAGGATTACAAATACATTTGAGGCATGGGCAGAAGAGACAGGTGTCCTCAGACACAGGCTTGGGAAGGCCCCTCTCCCAGCACCACCCTAAGGCAGTGGAAAGAATGGGGCCCAGAAGTCCCAACCCCAGGTCCCTTCCCTGTCCCTCTGAGGCAGTGACGCCCCCTAAGGACTGAGATCTGAAGGGCAGCTATGGGCCCCCAGCCAGAGGGCCTGATGCCTGGGTTCCCCCAGTGGCCTTCACTACCCGCCGCCCACAGCTGTGTATACCAGGCCAGCTGGCCAGCCAGCCCACTAACTTCGTTGTGTGTTTGCATGTTTCTTCTCTCTCTCTCTGTCTCTCTCTCTGTCTCTCTCTCTCTCTCTTTTCCTTTCTCTCCCGCCCCCTCTCTCTCTCTTTTTAAGCAGAGAAATGTTTCCTTAAAAGGCTCTCTCCTTCCCTCCGGCACCCTGGCCCCTGGCCACCCTCCCAGGAGCCCGGAATGTGCCAGGAAGAGCCAGGGCCCCCTGCCACTCTGTGGCCCGTGCCCTCTGGCCCCACACTCCTGGTTTCAGCAGTGACCACTCCCACTGCCCTTTGGGGACCCAAGTCAGGAGCCCTCCCTCTGCAGAGAGGGCAGACTCCGGGGTATCTGCAGGAGTTCTCAGTGCCAGCCCTGACATCCATTCCTGTCCCCAGGGCTGGCAGTGCAGGAATGCAGGGCTCAGGCCCAGGAAGGCAGCCTCAGGTGAGCCTCCACCCCTTGTGAACCTCCAACGACCCACCTACACACTGAGGGCTGATCAGACCTGAGGCTGTCTTTCCAGTCCAAAAACCATCTAATAGCAATAAAAAAGGCAGCACGGAAAATACTCCCATCACACTTGCTATAGGCCAGGTACTGCTCTTCAGTTCACACTTTGGGTAAATTAACTCTAATTCTCCCAACAACCCTGGGAAGCCCATTTTACGGATGAGGCGACTGAGGCACAGAGAGGTTAAAAAACCAAGGAGCCAGGATGCAAACCCAGCAGTCTGGCTCCAGGCAGAGACGTGCTCCTGCCTTCTCTGCTGACTCTCTTGTAAACACTAATTTCCACAGAGACATTCACAACACTGACAGAAAGCTTATGGGGTGTGCAGGTATGCATCAGTTACTGTCCTGAGCCCTTTCCTCAGACTCATTTAATCCTAATAAAAACTGTATGGGGTAGATACTGTTATTATCCCCGTTTCACAGATGATGAAACCAAGGCACAGAAAGGGTTTGCCCAAGCCCACTGCAGCAGAGCAGTCTGGCTCCAGAGCCTGCGAGGTGAAGAGCTGGGGGTGCAGCTGAGAGGTGAGTGTTACCAGGCCCAGACCAGGGCCGATGCCTGGCATTCATCAGCCCCCACCCATTAGTATTTTCTGAACTTCAAAGGTCCCTGGGCACAATGCCAATAACACCCTTGGAGCTTGTTCCCACCCCAGGACGTGAGGGTCTAATGTGCCAGAGGGCAGCCAGCCCAGGCAGGGCACTCACCGCATGGCCTGGCCCCTGTCCTCCTCTCCACCAGCATTTGCTGCCCACCCTGCTTGTTCAGGACCCAAATCCACGCACAAGGGGTGAGCTCCTCTCGGTCCTTCAAACGCCTAGCGTCTTCCTCAAGGCCTCTGCCTATGGTGTTCCCTCTGCCTGAGACGATCTTAGCCCAGCTAGGAGTATAGCTGGGTCTTTCCCATCCACCTGGCTTTGGCTTAAATGTCACTACCACAGGGAGTCCTCCTGAATCTCTTAAATTACATATACACACACACTCCCACATACAAACACACGTACTCGCACAAACATAACATTTTCTCTCCTATACCCACATCTCTTCCTTCACAGACCTAATTACAATTTGTAATTATAGATGTGTTTGTTTCTTTGTCTATAATCTGTTTCTGCCTCTAGAAAACTAGTGTCATGGGGCAGGGAACATATCTGATTCATTATGTTAGTCCCAGCACACAGTAGGTGCACATTAAATATTTGTGGAAAGAATGAAAGAGACTCCAGGCCTGAGGAAGTAAGGCATCTGTAACCATTAGTGGTAAAAAAAAAATAACGGCCAGTTGTTCAGCACTTACTTACTATCCTCCAGGCAGCGGGGGCTAATCCCACCATATGCCTGATCTCTCTGAGGCCCTCCAATCTGCAGGCTCAAAAATATTGCTCCGTGGGCCAGCCGAGTGGTGTGGTGGTTAGGCGCTGGCCTGGGAAGCCAGCGACCCTGGTTCGGGTCCCACATATGAGGGCCAGTGACACTGCCCTCAAAAAAAAAAATATATATTGCTCCCATTTTACAGATGAAGAAGTGGAGGCGTGAAAAGGTCATGACACTTGCCCCAGGTCAATCAGCTGGGAAGAGGCGAGCTGCAGGAAACATCTTGGTCTATGATCTCCAGGCACTGCTCTTTGCAGAGAAAGAGAAAACCCAGGCCCTCGCCTACCACGGCTCTCATCAACTCACTGCCATGCAAGTGACAGGACCTGGTCCCCAACTGGGTGAGGCTCTGATCCTCAGGTCTCAGCCTTGGTTTCCTAAAAGCCCAGACTCCTAAACTCGTCTGGCCCTCTGGAGGGGCTCCCCACACCCATGTATGCCTGGCCCCTAGGGCCAGACAGGGCAGCCCTGCCCCAGACAAAACTAGAACCACTTGAGTCTCCAAATCCAGCAGTTTTATACAATCCTGAGCAGAAAAGTTCCTTTCTTCCCCCTACCTCTTGCTAGTCCTTTTTATTATTATTATTATTATTATTATTATTATTATTATAAGATATATATAACATAAAATTTACCATTTAAACCATTTCTGTGTGTACAATGCATTGGCATTAAGGACTTTCACAGTGCTGTGCAATCATCGCCACTATCCACTTCCAGGACCTTTTCATCTTCCCAAACAGAAACCCCATGGCCATTAAACAAGAACTCCCCATTCCCTTCTCCCCCCAGCTCTTGGTGACCACTAATCCGCTTTCCGTCTCTATAAATTTTACTCCAGGTACCTCCTTTAAGAGGAATCATACAACATTTGCCTTTTTATGTCTGACTTCTTTCACTGAGTGTTTATGGGCTGAATTGTATCTCACAAAATTCACAAGTTGACGTCCTTACCCCCACACCTCAGAATATGACTGTATTTAGAGATGGAGCCTTTAAAGAGGTAAATAAGTTTAAAAAGAGGTCACAGAGATGGGTGGGCCCTAATCTAACCTGACGGGTGTCCTTATAAAGGAGATTAGGACGCACAGAGAAACACCACGGATGCAGGCACAAAGGGAGGATCCTGTGAGGACACAGCAAGGAGGCAGCCGTCTACAAGCCAAGGAAAGAGGCCTCAGAGGAGACCAACCCTGTTGGCTCCTCGATCTTAGACCTCCAGTCTTCAGAACTGTGAGAAAATAAATTTCCGTTGTTTCAGCCATCCAGTCTGTGGTATTTTGTTATGGCCGTCCTAGCAAACTCATACACTTAGCATAATGTTTTCAACGTTCATTCATGTTGTTGCATGTATCAGAGTTGCCTTCCTTTTTCAACCTGAATACGATTCCATTGTATGAGCATACCACATTGTGTTTATCCATCCATCCGTCCGTGGACACTTGGGTTGTTTCCAGAGAAGTTCTTATTGACATCGCTGCCACACCAACTCCAGGCACCCACCTCGAACAACACCAAAAGGTCCATGGAATGGAAGAAAACTGGCATTCACAGAGCACCTCCATTATTCTTTATCTACATTATTTTTTTGTTGTTGTTAATATTCTTGACAGGCTTTGGAGGTAAATAGGTTCAAAGAAGTTCAGCAACTTGCCCAATGCAGAAGGAGAAGTGGTAGCTGCTAAAAGTTTTTGCACGCTCACTGTTGCCAGCACAGTATATATTACCCCTTCACTCTTCATGACCCCCCTGAGGTAGGTGATTTATCTCCTCATCTTACAGGAGCTCGGGCAATGGTACCACTGAGACTGCCTGCCAGATCCACGAGATGCCTAAGTAAGTCAACCCCAAGCCCAAGAGCCCAGGTTCATCCTGTGAGATTCGAGACGGCACAGCTACCAAGCGACAGTGCCAGGACTGCCACTTGGGTCTGCCTGACCCACTTTTCCCAGCATGCCACCTGCCTCCACAGCTGGAGAAGGCACACACAGTAGCAGATGTGCCAGGGGCTGTGAGAGCACAGAGAGCATTTCGGGGATCCCAGGAAGACTGCACAGAGGAGGGGCCACCTGAGAGAGGCCTCCAGGATGCATCGCTTTCATTTATCTACTGTGTGTCTCACCCCCTCCCCTTGGAAGCCCCATGAGGACAAGAAGCACATCGGTCATTTTCATCAAGAAGCCCTGATGCCTTGCTCAGAGCCTGGTGCTCCCCAGGTATGTGGATAAGGTTTTGAAAGGTGGAGATTGGGAGAGGGTATTTCAAGTGGAAATAATCATATGCACAAGGCATGAAGGTGGGAATATGTCACATGTCAAAAGAACTCTCTTTGGGCCGGCCAAGTGGTGTGGTGGTTAAGAGCTGGCTTGGGACGTCAGCGGCCCCGGTTCGAGTCCCACATATGAGGGCCAGTGACACTGCCCTCAAAATAAATTTAAAAAAAGCATCTTCTTTGAGTGGGACACAGAGTGAGGTAAGGGAAGGAAGACAGGGCACAGAAGAGTGTATTGAAGGAGATAATGGAAGAAGACTGGCCACAAACTCTTTCCAGGGTGGACCATGGGCAACTTTGAATGCCCAGGAAAGGAGTTATGACTTTTACTGCTGGCACTGGGGAACCACACTGAAGGTGCCTGAGTAGGACAGGGACTTGGGGGGAGGTGAAAGTGGGGCGCTTATAAGGCGAGATGTGCAGTAACACTAATAGTCATGAGGGAAAGGAGAAAGTAGGGAGGAAGAGCCCTAAAGCTCAGAGACACGGGGCCATTCGGCACCCTAAAACCTAGGGGCCTTCATCTCCACCCCAACAAAATATACATTTTGGCAAACCACTCCCTACAGCCTCTACTTTTCTTCCCCAACCCCAGGGCATAGGAGGGCACCACTCCTACACTCCCGGGTGTGGGTGGTCCCAACTTCACTTCCTGCCGTTCACAGAGTGGTCAGTGCTGCCCAGAGTTCTGCCTGCTCACCCTCTGGGTCATGCTCAGGAAACTGGGACCAGGACGCAACCATCTTCTGAGCCCTCATCATTGAGGTGACACCATGGGGGTCTAGAACAGTGCAGACAATGATCCCAGAGGCATTGCCCCATGGCTGAGGAAAGGGCCGCTTCTCACCTCTGGAGAGTCCAGCCCTTCGAAGTTCATATTATGAGTCGACTAGGCCCCAGCGAAGAGGGCCCCAGCAGCCCCCGTGAGCTAGGCAAGAGCAGGGTGGGTGGGCCAGACAAGGAGACCGGGGGTGGCTTGGGAGCCAGATAGGAGGCAAGTGTGCACCCTTCAGGACCTGAGGGCACTCAACCATCAGGCAGCTGCAAAGTGCTATCAGCCAGGGGGAGGTACAGGGGACAAGGACAAGGCCAGGGGCCCGAGAAGCAGAGCCCCAACCTGGCCTGAAGACACCGGCCTCCCAGGCTGAGTGTCAGGCCCTGGGCAAGGGATCCTGAAAGGGGGCGACCACCGTCCTGGCTCCATTTCCTCCCCAGACCTGTGCTCTCCCTTCTCGGCTGCCTGTCTTCCCCAGAGCTTGCTCTCGGCCTGCTTGGCTGTTTCCTTTCCTTATATAGAGTTCTGTTCGGGATCAGGAAAGGAAGTTCATTGGGTTCCTGGAGGCAAGAAGGGGCCTGTTCCCAGGGACACTTTGAGCTGGGGAGAGGAAAGGGGGGGCGGCGGAAGCATGTCCCAGCCCAGAGTCCCCTCCAGAGCTAGGGGGCCAGCTGGGGACAAGAAGGGGGCCCAACCCTTTCCCCAAATCCAGCAAGGCTCCAACTCAGAACCAGGGGCAAATAAGACACAGAAGAATCCGAGAGGATCAACTTGGGCACTGCACTCAGGGCCCCAGCCCCCACTCCGTCCCTGAAATCCCCCTGGGCCACACGCCTCTTGGACCATTGACCCAATCAACCTGCTCCCCAAGCTCCAGCAGCCCCCCTTCTCCCCATTCCTCCCTCTTGTCTGGGAACCCACCTCTCAAGCCCCACTCACTGGCCGCCCCAGCCTAATGACGGCCCCTAGATCCTGCAACACACTCCAGACCAGGCTCTCCAGACAGGAAGTTTCTGTGCAGGCAAACACCTCCGACTCTAGCCACACCCACACACAGCAGCCCTGACCTGTGCAGCCCAACCCTACACAAGGGGAGAGCTGAGTATACCCACCCCTCTTGAGCCAGGAGGAATGTGGTATTTCAGAGCCACCTTCAGCCAGAAGGCCCTGGCAACAGCAGAGGGGGTGGAGTGGGCTTAGCAGAGTAGGCTGTGGAACCAGTAGCCCCCACCCACTGAAGATGGTCCCCTTCAGAGCCCTCTGGCAGATGGCATAAGACGGTACCCAGATCGGTCATGCTGGAGGCCTAGCTGGCTGCAAAACATCTTCTCTGGAGATTTGCCTCCCCTCTAACCCAAGCTGAGATCCCAAGGGCCCACCCAGCTCAGGAGTGATATCTACCCACACCCAGAATCAGCGACTCCAGGAGCGCTGAGGTGGCATACTAGGCCAGGTATGTCATGGTGAAACCCTAGTGAGCAGGAGAATCAGAAAGGTGGAGTTCAGCAAGCTTGTACCCAATGCCTAATTTGTGCCAGGCCCTGGATGCACAAGAGGGTAAGCCAGGAATCTGAGAGGGGTCCGGCAATAGCCACAAGACAAGGTTGGGGCTCATGGGGCCACAGGGAAGCACCAGTAGGGGCAAGAAGGCACGGCTGGGCCCAGGGGTTGACACTGGTCCACATCCCGGAGTCACCGCCCTACCCCCACCATGCCGCCTCCCAGGTGTCCCGGGCTCAGCCACTGACACCCACCCACCTTACTCCCCCACCTCTGGCCACCCAAGATTGTTAAGCTAGAAACCAGAGTGTCTGCTTTGATGTCCCCTTCCCCCCTCCCACCAAGCCTGGACAATTTCTCTGCCCAAATATCTCTCCCAGCCATCCCAAACCCATCCCCTTAATCATGGAGATTATTGCAACAGCCTCCAAACATACGTTTCCCTGCCCTCAGTCCTGCCCCTCTAATCTAGTTTGCACTCAGCAGCCAGGGAACTATTTCTAAAATGCACATCCAGTTGTGTCCCTCCTTTGCCTAAAGTCCGTCCATGGCTCCTGGCTCCAGGTGCCCTAATACGGCCCTCATGGCCCTGAGGGACCCGGCTGTGGTTCTCCTTACAGTCCTATTCCTCACCTCTCTGCCCCAAAGCCCTTACTCCAGCCAGAGAAAATCAT
Organism: Aselliscus stoliczkanus; assembly: GCA_033961575.1. Taxonomy (NCBI): domain Eukaryota; kingdom Metazoa; phylum Chordata; class Mammalia; order Chiroptera; family Hipposideridae; genus Aselliscus; species Aselliscus stoliczkanus. Next base: position 159,942,458 of record CM066731.1, read on the forward strand.
TACCAAGTTCACTTTCATTCCCTATTATATACTCTGAGGTTGAGGCTATCAATCCATTTTACAGATAAGGAAATGAGGCTTCAAGAAGCCACATGTTTAGCCCAAGATCACACAACCAGTAACTAATGGATCAAGGTTCCACTCTGGTGGCACCCCAGCCTCAGCTGTGCCCAGGGCCACACCAGCTTGCCCAGTTGTGAGCTACAGAAAGAGTTTCATTGAGGGTATGGCCTCTGAGGCAGTAGGAGAAGAGACCCGTTGACTAGACCTAGAGCGGACACAACAAAATGGAGAAAGCAGGTCACAAACGCAATTTATGGCCACACTGTGCATGGCCTGGAGGGCCAGGCTGAGACAAATGTCCAGGGCCCTGGAGGAGCCCAATGTCACCAGAGCCAGTGAGAGAAGGCTTGGGCAAGGAGCAGGAGACCAGCCTGGAAGGAGGCAGCTGCCACTGAAATGAAAAGGCTCTCAACTGGGGCCAAGGGCAGAGGCAAAAGGCTACAGAAAGAGCTTAAAGGGATGTAAGAAGATGGCGGAGAAGCCAGACAACACGAAGGGACCCAGCCTGCAGAACTCAGAGGACGCAGGGCCTCTGTGATACAAGTGGACAGGCAGTTTGACATGTAGACTTCAGAGCTGCCTTCTCCTGAGAGCCAAACAACAGGGGAAACTCCAGCCCTTCTTCCTGCCTGGAGAAGGACCACTGGCTCTGCAGCAGGGGGCTGGGTGACATGACCTCCAGCACAGACAACATAGCTTCTAGGAAGTTCCTAAAAGGATCTGGTCAAAGAAAGGACTGCGGTCTGTGGTCAAGGTCCTAGTGGAACACGGGGCAGGGGGAAGTGACAGGCATGGGAAAAGAGATCATGCATTCATTCAGCAACACCAAGTGAGGGGCCCTTGGTGCCAGGTTCCTAGATAGGGAGACAGACATGGATCAGAATGGCCTGGCCCTGGAAGAACACTTGCAGCTCAGTGGAGGAGGTAGGCATGTAAACAGAGAATTATAAAACAACCCAGTAACTGCTGCTATGGAGGTATGAAGAGGGCTATTATTTCACTGGGATTCAAGTCCATCTGTTTTTCCAGAAATTACACCCAGAGGGAGAATGCCCACCCCACCCCACCCCCTCACTCCCCAAGAGAATTTCTGTCCCTAGCTTAGAACCTTAAGAGACAAAAGTCTTTGACCCTAAGCTGTGCTATGACAGTAAGGCAGGAAGAATGCATGAGGAAAAAAAATCTAAGCGCCAGGATGAAACCCAAAAAGGCAAAGGGCTCAGGAGCTGCTGGGGGTGGGGGTGGGGGGAGAGAACAGGAGGTGAGCTAGGCCCGCAGAGGGAGACTTCCAGGGCTGGGGGCCACATTCAACCCCACATGGATATCAGAGGGTCCCCTTGCCATCTTAAAGCAGACCAGAGTCTGCTCACAGGCCAAGAAAACGGCCTACAAGCCTCTCCCTTCCACACATGCCGGTGCTTTGCAACCTGCAGGTGTTCACTGCCCTGTTTCTTGTAAATTCAAAGATGCCACTGCTTGTCTGAGGCACCATCGATTGGCTAACAGCTGTTGAGGGGGAAAAATGCTACCTGAAATGTACACTTCAATTTTAGGATGCACTCCAATTTCAGAAACATCAAAATGTAAAAAAAATGATGATTCGGAGTTGAAGAAACATCTGAAATATTTGTTGGTTCTTCAAGCTCCCTAAGCTGCCTCCATCACTGCCCTATGCTACTGACCATCAGAAGTCCTTCCCAATGTCTACCTACCTCCTTTTTTAAAGATTTAAGGTTAGCCAAAAGAGAGAACAGGGTGAAAAGCAAACCCAACCTCCTCTTATCCAGGAGAAAAATTCCAAATCCTCAAGCTCCATGTGTGACTTTTATCTTCCCTGGACCCTTAAAGGTCATTTTGTCTGATCACCTGGCTCCATGAGTCTAACCGAAACTGGGCAGCTGGGAGTAGATTCAGTTCTTAATGGCTTTGTTTGCGGATCCTCACTTCCAAATTCCTAAACTCACCGAGAGGCTACGAGTTTCCAACCAAAGAGTGAGAGGCAGAATAGAAAAAGCCCTGGACTGGAAGTCGGGCATGGGCTCAAACACCAGTTTGCCACAGACCAGCTATTGAGACCTTATTGAACCTTCCTAAGTCTCAGTTTCCTCATCTGTAAAATGGGGGTTAGGAGGTCGACTTTGAAGAGTGGTTGGAAAACCAAATAAAGTTGACTGAGAACAAGTCAAAACTCCTGGAACGTAGCACACGCTTAGTGAACATTCATTCATTCCCTTCTGTTTGAGCTGGATGCTATCACTGCCCTTCTCTGTGCCACAGGGTCCTCATTTACAGAGCAGTAAATTGCATGGTACGTATTGTACTAAGTGCCATACTCCGTTTTAAGTATTTCATGTATCTCAGCTCACCTAGCCCTCATGTCAACCCTATGAGGTAGCTTCTGTTCTTATGCCCACTTTACAGAAGAAGAAACTGAGGAACAATAACAGAATAAGTAGTTGGTTTCTAAGGTCCCGTCTCCAGTCCAGTTAAGTCAAAGCTTGGAACAGTATAATACAAAACAAAAGATTCCCATCAAAAAAAAGAGAAAAAAACCCACCTTTTTTCTGAGCTCCTTACATGGCCTAAGCTTCAGTTATCTGAAAATTCACTCATGTAGAAAACTCCTGGGCCCCAGATGGCAGCGACAGGAGGAGTTCCAAGGTTCCACACAATTAGCACAAGTCAAGGGCCAGGTTCTGGAACCCCATCTGCTCTGACGGACTGCACCAGGAGCCCCGGAAGCAGGAGGTGCCCAGGGCAGAGCAGCCCAGATCCACGCTGCTCCTTTAAATCCATCTGTGGCCCTGTGGCAGGAAGCCCCCTCTCGCTCCCAATTAGCCAGCAGCAGAGACTTGAAGCAAAGCCAGCACTGAAGGCCAGCGGAGGCCTGGCTGTCACCGGCATTGTTCAGCTCCATCTGACGCATATCCACCCCACTGCAATGTTTCCTTGTTCCCCCAGAGGACCTCTGAGATGCATGCATCTGAAACCAGGTCTGGAGGAAGAGGGGGTGGAGGGAGGGCCAGTGGAAGACCTGGCTTTATCTGGCTCTGGAAACACAGGCAGATTTTAAATGGGAAGGAGAGAGCACACATCAGATAGAGACACAGTGGCCCAGAGATACTGCCAAGGTGTATACACACAGCTCAGACACCCCAAGGCGCACACAGAGCGCATAGCAGCAGGACCGTTGCCAGGTCCAGATGCAAAGTCACTGCCTGGTGTTCCTGGCCCCACCCCAAGCAGAGCTACACAGACAGGAACCCAGCAGCACCGCCAACACACCCACTGGCGAGGGCAGTCTGTGTGGCCCTGAGCACAGCGCATTTAAGGAAGCCTGTGTTGGGGAGCAGACAGAGGGGTGCGGGGAGGGGAAGGGGAGCGAAGCATGAACCAGCAGAGGTAGGGGTGTGAAGTCTGGAAGCTTACCCAGACCTCCAAGGATTTTCTTTCAAAGTGCCCACTGGAACGTGCCCACCCACTGCGGCTGGCCAGCACGAGACAAACTCCCCTTGGACTCGCCCGTCCCACCTGAGCCCTGCCCATCCCTCTGGAAGAGCAGGTGAGGGGTGAGGCACAAGAATGGAAGCTGGGTAGCAGGTGTCAGACACAGGAGGGCAAGTGTGCAAACCACAGGAGGGATCTGATAGTGGATAAACATCCTGCAAATAACGGGATGCGGTCATGGAGCAGGAATGCTACGGGGTGGTGGTGGTGAGAAGGGTCAAACAGTTTACAGCGTGTGGGGCAACTGGGTTGTTTGAATACCTACTATGTACTATGTACTTCAGACACAGTATCACATGTAATCCTTTCAACAATATGTATAATAGGCAATACTCCCTTTTGCCATATGAGGCCATTGAAACTCAACGAGAAAAAGAAAGTTGTCCAATGTCACACAGCTATGAGCGGTTAAGCTGGGACTCAAATCCAAGACAGCCAGACTGCAAAATCGATACTCCTCCAGGCAAGCCGAGTCACCTGGGTGCTTAGACGACAAGATACGGCAGCTATGGGACCTAGCGGGTATGGAGGTATAGATGGGGGGTGGGGCTCATGCAGAGAGGCACAGAGAAGCACAGAGAGGCTGAGGGGGCAGGGGCGTGGGGCCTGGACCCCCAGCTCCTAAAAAGGGCAGGGACCGTGGAGGAGCTCAGGCTGCTGTGACTCAGTGGCTGGGCCTTCGGGGAGCATTTCCGGAGCCCCAGACAGCTCTGCACAGTCTAGGAGCCACCTGCCCAGCAGAGACACTGAGCCATTACTCACAACTGTTACTCACTCTTCTCTGCACCGCCGCCCCAAGCACATCGCTTGCTCCCACTCTGTTCCCAGAGGGTGACCAAGGGGGAGCCAGCAGATCTGCCCGGTTCCCTCCCTCGCTTCCCTAGCTCCAATCCTGCCAGAGCATCCCCACCTGAATCACTGGGACGGAGACCCAGAGACCCTGGCCAACTCAACCCTCACAGCTGTTACCCAGAACTCTATTCCAAGAAACCGAGCTGCCTGGAGGAGTGGTAACTGGGCAAAGAACCTTCTGATCCCAGAGCTGGAAGGGACCTCCCAGCATTGCAGCTGGCTTCCCGGCAGATGCCTAAAGGGCCCCCACCTCCAGGCCAGATGGCTCCTCCAATGGGCCCAAGAGCAGGAGCCTCTGTTCAGAAAGATCTATGGACTTGAAGAAATTCAGCGCTAGTTCCAAAGACAGGACTCTCCTAACTCATCTCACCAATGAGGAAACGGAAGCCCAGATAGGAGAAGTGATTTGCCTAAGGTCACACAGTGCCAAAGGGCCACTAGGAACAGGCCCCCTGACTCTCCTGCCACCAATCTCCCCGCGGCACTGCCTAGCCCCTGACCCCTGCCCTGAATCAGGGCAGGCCTCTGAAGTGTACCTTCACACCTCCTGTTGCAAAACAGCTGCTTATCCCCGCAACACTGGAGATGGGAGATCTGCAGGCAATATGGAGAGGGCGGGAAGGAGGCGCAGCCAGGCAATGCTTGGTGCAGAGTAATCCCTTTCTAACAATGAATGGGCAGCAGGAGCAGTCTGCCTGGGAGGCAGGGAGATGGACCACAGGCCTTCCGGAGGCCAGGCCCTCTGACAAGAGATGATGGGAGGGATTCCTGGCCTCCGCTCTGCTTACCTCTCCTGCCCCCAGCTGGCTGGCCCCTGCTCTCCCAGGGCTCCAGCCTGGAATCCAGGCCTGGCCGCTGCCTCTGCTCCCACGCTCAGCTCAGCTGGCCACAGAGAAGCAGCCCCATGTGTGCTGTTGGAGGCAGCTCAGAAGACACTGCCAGAGGAGCCTCATCTATCTGTTGTGCTCCCCTCAATCCCCCTCTGGCAGCTGCACTCATCCCTGCCATGACGTCCCTGCCCCTCTCTCTCCCCCTGCACCAACAATAGTAAGAACAACGACAGTAATAAGAACCATGGGTCACACAGCATGCCCTGCGTGCAGGACTCAGTTCTGTTGGTCTCCCACATTTTACCAATGAGTAAGCTGAAGCACAGCCAGTCAGGTGAGCGGTCCACGGTCACAGAGCCTGCGAGAGGTGGGGTCAGGATTCAAATCCAGGCAGTGTGGCTTCAGAGTCCATGATCGTGACCGTCATGCCACAGTGCCTCATGATAGGACCTCGCTCCATGAAGTTAAAGCTCCTGAAATCTCCACTTCCTCATCCATATGGTCACTGAGCACCTGCAACCGGCCAGGCATCTGGCTATTGTGACAAGCAGCACTCCTCTGGCCTCTGGACAGGCAGCCCTGTGCAGTCACTCACCAGACCTTTTACAGTCAGGCCAGGCGCCCAACTGCCTCTGAGTGGGGAGGCTCCTCCACCCTGGTTAGAGGACACCACTGTTCATTCATTCATTTAACAAACAGTGAGGCCTTCCCGTATGCCAGGCAGATGACAAAGGATGCCCCAAAAGGAGCCTTTTGGTTCCTTAGAAATCCGAGCTGCCTGCGGTCTGCCTACACTCCCACCTGCTACGTCTGTCCATTCCAATCTTGTGGGAAGGCTTGCCAAGGAGGGCTCTTTTCTGGCCTGAAAGATCTCCTGGGAAGGAAATTTCAGTGCTTCCTCGGTCTCCTGATCCGGGAAGGGAGGACAGCACGTGGGACGGAAGCCCAAGGAAGTGAAGTGACTAGGAGAGGTTTTCCCATCCCTAGGGGCTTAGGAATTTGAACACAGGACTCCAGGGGACTTGGTTTATGACTTGTCCTCTTGCCCCAAGGTTTCCTTGGGGCTAGTACAGACTTCACAACTGCCCAAATCACCCTCCTAAATAACAAGCCTGTCAAGCTTCTATGTTAAAGCTCTCTGTTGCTTCCCTCTTTAATTTAGCCTGGAAAATTCCCCATGGCCAGACAGCAAGCTACACCTCCAGACTCTCTCCAAAGCCACCTTTTCCACTCACACCACTTTCTGTAAGCTTGCTCTGTGCCAGGCACGAGCTGAGCACTTCACAGAGTCTCATTTCACCCCCATCATCACTGTATGAGGTGGAATAGTAACCCGATTTTATAGATGCACAGACCAAGGCTCAACCCAAGGCCACACAGAGAGCAAGCTTGGGAGGGAAACCCAAGCCTGTCTGACTGGAAGACAGGTCTGGAGCCATTGTTTTAGCCATCCTTACATGTGTGCCCTTGTGCCTTTGTGCATACCTTCCCCTGTGCCTGGAGAGGTCTTTATCCCTTTTCCCTCCTGCAGAGCTCCTTCTGGACCTTCAAAACCCTTCTGAAATGGCCCTTCTCTCTGAAGCTTTCTGCACTCCACCAGTTCATGTGCACGGCCTCCTGCTTGACACCCCCTCCACCTTACCCTCCGGCTCCTATTTCTCTCGCTCTAGACCACATCTCCCTGGCCTTTCTAGCCACATACTCCTAGCACCTTGTCTGGCATAGGGTCAATGTCCAAAAAAGCTTTTTAAGTGAACAACCAGGGTCGCCATGTCCCAGCCGGACTCAGCCGCTGTCACACAGCCTCCACGGTGGGCGCACAGGCACTGCCCCTGGTCCAAGGAGCTAACCCATACAGCTCCTGGGTGGGGGCTTCTCCCCCTGCCCACCCCACTTCCTGGCCTGATGGCCCCTCTCTGCTTAACCAGCTGGGCTGTTTCTGGGAGTCTCAGCCAGTGATTAGGGCCCTAATCAGCAGGACTTCCTGCCAGCCACTGCCAGAGGTGGGGGTGGGGCGGGAGGAAAGCAAGGTCAATCCAAGGTGAAGTTCGAAGCCTGGGACCAGGGAGGCTCCTGCAGGGAGATGGATTCAACAGGCTCTGCCAACCCAGAAACTCTCCAGCGCTTTGTCTTACAGGTAAGGACACTGAGGCACAGAGAAAGAAGGGACTGATTCAGAGTCCAGGGACACAGCAGGAGCACTGCTCTCCCCTGCCCTGGGCCATGGGGATTCCAGGGCAGACACACTCTCCTACACTTTCCTTGAAGCCCTCTGCCCCCCCTCTCCCAACACCAAGCCCAATGCTGAACCCAAAGACTGACTGCTCCCAATAAACGGTTGTTGGTAAACCACAGGATTGCTCAGAACTGGTCAAGGTCAAGGGTCAGAGGAGAGCCCCTCCTCTAGAAGGCCAATGGTCTAGAAAGGGGGCAGAGGTGAGCAGGGGCTGAGGCGAAGCAACATAGGGCCCGGCTGAGTTCAGGAACCCTCTCCAGCTGTCATCATCATCAACCCAAGTCTATTCTTTGTTCGAGAAAAAGCGTAATGCCTTTTGCAGCTGCAACTGGGAGGGGCAGGGGTCTGGAAGTGGAGTTCACCCCAACCCAGTGTAAGCCCAGGCTCCCTGGGTGGAAACCAGACCTAGGTGGACAGTGGCGCTTAGTAGGCCTTGATGGCTGACGCTTGTTAATGAGGAATGCCAGGGGCACCAGAAAGCTGAGGACCTCAGAGAGGGCAGTGGCCTGGGGATGGAGAGGGAGTGTGGCCAGAAGCCCATCCCTACCATGGACTCAAAGCTCCCAGCTATATGGCATGCAGAAATGGTTGGGCCTGGTCCCCCTACCCCACCTCCTACCAACAAGGAGGTGCAGAGTAGACTTCAGAGGGGCCTAGAGGGTACTTAGAGCCGTTATTTGAGGATCCCACTTTAAAACACAGATGCCACCCTATGGGTGCAGCCCATGGTCAAGAGCAGCCTGCCCAGGGGCCAGGCCAGGTCCTTGCCAGGCCTGGGAATCTCCAATCCAGTGACTCTCATCAAGGGATGGGACAGGATCCAAGAAGGGGAGCTTGGATTGGTTTATAATAATGCATCTTGTTTACAGTGATGGCAACTTTCTCAGAGTCCTCCATAAACACAGATTTGCTTCAGCTCCCTGGGCAGACAAGGCCTCTGGAGGGCCCCTTAGCTCCCTGCCTTCCCCAGATCAGAGAGAGAGAGAGAGAGAGAGAGAGAGAGAGAGAGAGAGAGATCTTTTCTGTGCTCTGGGAATATGATGCCACCATCTCCTCCGCTCTCCGGTCCCATAATCCTCTTGTCTTATGGATGGAACAACCATGATAAGAGAGAACAGGGTTGGGGCCGGCCGAGTGGCGCGGTGGTTAAGCGCTGGGTTGGGAAGCCAGCGGCCCCGGTTCGGTCCCACATGTGAGGGCCAGTGACACTGCCCTCAAAAAAAAAAGAAGAGAGAACAGGGTCAACCCAGAGTTGGGGTCCTGGAAGAACACCACCATCACCGCCCATAATAATAACAATTACTAACATTTATTGAGCACTTACTATGTGCCAGGCACTGTTTAAAAGTATTCTAAAAGTATTGTGACTCACTGAGCCTCACAACCACACCGTGAAGCAGGTACTATTATTATCCTACTTCACAGCTGAGGAAACAGAGGCTCCGAGAGGTTCAGTCATTTGCCAAGGCCACACAGCTAGCCAGCAGGGTCATCCTGAGTTGAACCCCAGCAGTCTGGCTCCAGAGTCACATTTTCTACCTCACTCTAGATCTCTCATTGAACACAGCCCTGTTTCCAGTTCTAGCCAATCCTCCCCAGGCTCTGTCTGAAAACCTCACCCCCTTTGCCCATCCTTAGCCAGTCAATTCTTGCTGAGCAGCACTCTGCCAGGCATAGCAAGGATCTCCAGGGAGGCAAAAGGCACTGGCCCGCTCTCCAGGAGCTTGTAATCCAGGGAAACACAGGAAGCTTGCAAGGACCAGGAAAACTGAGGGGTCCCATACTCTCTGCTGGAGAAGGCCTACAAAGGTTCCTGGGGGACCTGGATGTAAAACTGGGACCCCCGCCCCCTAGTGAAGGAAGAATAGGATTGCACTCAGGCACTCCTGGAACCCCTCATTCCCCATTAGTTCCCCAGGACTCCGCCCTTCTGGGCCAGTCCCTCCTGCCTCCCGGAACACGGCCTGAGCCCTAAAAAGGCAGGGATTACAGAACCCAAACTAGCCCTAGAGGAGGCAGTGCCAAGGACTGGCTCGAGCGCACCTCCCCCACCCCACCCCACCGGGAGGCCAGCCACACTCCCTGAGGAGACCAAGGTGCGGTGTGGAGAAGGAGGAAGATGGTCAAGGTCACCAAGCTGGGTAGAAAGAGCAGGCCAGGGACCCAGCTGCACCTCCTGAGGCCTCCCCGCTCAGTGATGGGAAAGTGCTTCAGGCAATTTGAGAGGAAGGAGGAGGGGAGGGCCTTGCCCATGTGTGACCGCGCATAATGGCAGGGGCACCTGGGGAGTTGGGCATGGCCCCCAAGGCTGGCAGCCCTACTGCCTCCACTCCCCTCGTTCCAGCTCGCTGGTGCCCACGACTCCTCATGCCGAACAGCTTTGACAGCTAAGAGCCAGGGCCTTGGGGGTACAAGTCCTGGCTCCAGTCTCCCAAAACCACGCTTTCCCTCCACCAGGGCCATACACATTTTGGATTTGTTTTTCTCAGAGGCTTTCCTGCCTCCAGTACACATCCCTCAGCTGGGCCTCAGTTTCCCTTTCTGGGGTGAAAGAGACTTATGGCCCCAGAAATTAGCCAGGAAGCCAGAACTGCCTGCAGCTGAGAAGGTGTGCTGGCCACCCCGGCTCCATCCCAGACTTCTCTGAGCTCCAGGGTACACTGAGCATCTCACAGTCCTGCCCCCCGACACCCAGCCTTCTCTCTTTGGGTCTCTGTCTTAGAGGGAAGAGCATCCTAATTAAGCAGCCTCCTCTAGTCCCTGGCTCAAGACAAGTGACCAAAGTTAGACCCTGGAAAAGGATTCATCCTCAGTAGGAGCCCGAACAGCCAGCACGGTGCAAGGGGCTGCCCTGATTGGAGGCAGGGGGTTGACTGGGGTGACCTAAGACCCTACTTTTTCACTCTCTGTCATGGGGCATCGGCAGAGGAGGGGCTGGAGGGAGAGGCAAGCCGGGACAGGAAGCCCAGTGTGGGCCCTGGGTCCACCCCAGACGTCCACCTTGACAGTCCCATCATGGGACGCCCAAGCCTCCCACGGTTTGGTGTTCAGAAATCTTTAATGGCACCTTGTCCTGCATCTCCTCTCACTGCTCACCTCAGAAAACAGGTCTGGAGAGGCAGGTGGGGCAGTGAGGTGACCTGCGCCTCCCGCACTCCTCCTGAGAGGCCCTGGAGAACACACCCCTGGCTCATACCCCGCTGCCCCTGCTCCTGACACAAACCACTTCAAGCTGCCCTGACAACCCCACATTATTTACAAATTTGGAAACTGAGGCCCAGAGTTGCTCCTGGGTCTTTCTGCATCTCAGATCTTGGCACTGCTCCTCTGCCTACCACCTCCAGGGCAGGCTGGGGAGGTCCCATTTTTGGGGGTGGGGGGGAGGCAAAAATTGAGGCAGAAACTGAAGCACTACCAATGACCTGTTTGAAAACAAGACACTTCTGTATTAAAATTACTTGCAGAAACAAATATTTTGTATTTCCTGATTTTTCTTCTCAACCATTATCTTACATGTAACATGTTCCTCTGGGGTACGATTGTATTTTAGGTATTTCAATGCATTGTTTTAATCAAAATGTCTTGATGGATAAATTATGAAGCTTATTAATAGATTTTTTTTCTTATTTAAAAAAGCGGGGCTCAAGCTGCCCAACCCAAAAGCAACCCTCCCTTCCCGCTTCTAGCACACTGGCCCCCACTCAGCCCCTCATCAGGGGACACAGGCTCTAACTTTAGAAGGTGGGGGGAGGGGAAGTCCGTGATGCTTCTTGTCCCTTCCGTTCCCCACCGTGACAGAGCCCTGTGTCTGCTCCAGAACCTGTGGGGTTAACCAGCAGGGCAAGGCATGGAGGACAAGAGGAATGGGACGAAAATTCAGAATCTTTTCAGGAAGCAGCTGGGCAGGCCCGGTGGGTGGTTGAGCAATGGGTGTGAGGGCAGAGGTCAAGCTCTCTGTTCCCCAAACACTGGCAGGGAAGAGGAGGCCCCTGCTCTCTGAGGTCCTCGTCTGGGCCCACGCCCCGGTCAGGGGCTACGGCCCCTCTGCTCCCCTATTCTGGGGGGTCAGAGAATTTCCCAACTCCAAGAATCCCAGGACCTCAGCATCCCAAGAGACCTCCAGGGTCATCTCTTCTAACCACATCCCAGCTCAGGAATCCTGCACTGTTGTCCAGGCTCTATCTGAGCTCTCCCCACCAAAGACGGGATGCTCAGTACCTTACAAGGCAGCCCATTCTCTCCAACGGCCAGGCTTGTTAGAAAGCTCTTCTTAAACTCAAGCCAAGGTTCCTTCACCCAACATAAATCCATCCTGCCCCTCTGCTTCCGGCTCCTACCTCAGGGGAAACAGGGCACTGACAGCTCCCAAATTCCACAGCTTCAGCCATAGTCCACCAGTGATGCGAGGATGGTCCCCAAACGGTAACTTCATGTCTGAACTCAACTGTACCCCACACCCCAGTTCCCTTCCATATGGCCACCGGTTCCCTGTGTTTAAAATCTGGGGGCCAGCCCAGTGGCGCGGCGGTTAAGCGCTGGCTTGGGAAGCCAGGGGCCCCGGTTCAGGTCCCACATGTGAGGGCCAGTGACACTGTCCTCAAAAAAATATATAATACAATACAATACAATACAATACAATACAATACAATACAATACAATACAATAAAATAAAATAAAATAAAATCTGGGCACCACAGCCTCCATGAGAGATTCGGAACTGGGGCTTCGAGGGAAGTGAAGTATGAAAAAGTATGGGATGAGGGATCAGAAAGGAGAGCCACAAGGGTTCAAGGCCAGGGGTTTGGAAGCAGAGGTTCCCAAGTTGCTTCCTCCGCCATGCAAGACTTCTCTGCTCCAGATCAAAGTGCTGGCTCCCAGCTCCGGGGGTCCTGTTAGACAGGCTCAGACCCTCCCAGCCCCAGCCGCCCATGGGCAGCAGAGCCAAGGCCAACCCCAAGCGGGATCCCAGCACCGGTTCCATTTGAAGCTTCTCCACGCAGCTCCCCAAGCAGAGCTCCGTCCAGGTCCGCCCTCCTACAGAGGGGTCTGGCGGAGGGTGGCTGAGCTGTAGCAAGCTCTGAGGTTCTGGGGGAGAACAATGGTGGGGGGGAGGGTGGGGAGGGAGGAACAGCCACCAGCTGGGAGGGGTAGGAACAACTTAAGGCCCAGTCAGAGCCACAGTGGTCCCCACCCCACTGAGGCAGCTTCACGAAGGGGCCAGGCAGAGACTTGAGGAAAGAGACTGCTCCCTCCACACCCTCCTGCCTTGGTTCTGCCACACGGAAGAGGCACTGGGGCTTCCAGAAGATGCCTCTGTCCACAGCAAACTGGAACCGTAGCTCTAGTTTCCCCTCCTAGCCTCACCCCACAACGGCCTGTTCTGCCCTCTTCTGCCCAGCACCCATCCTGTCCTCTAACCCCAACCCACCCCCTGCAAAGGGCACAGCTTGGAAACACAGCAGGCTTCTCCTGGTCACCCCTTGGTCACCCCCTCCCAGTTTCCTCTTCTAGGACAGTGGCCAGCCCAAAAACATCTGGGCAGGCAGTTCTGGCCCTGGTCCTGAATTGAGGGTGGGGGTCGGGGGGACAGACACTGAGATTATCTCTGCATGGATTCCCCAGCTTGGGAAGGGGTGGCAGGCAGGGCATCAGGGGGTCAGGGGTGGGGGGAGAGGAAAGAGAGGGGGGTGGAAGGCAGCTGTGTGTGTCTGTTCATTAACCACCTGGATTAGCTATTTCTGCCCAGAGGGGTGAGGAAGGAGTAAGATGCTGGTTGGGGGAGGGCAGCAGGGGGGACTCATGCCAGGCTGTGCCCATGGGCAAGGGAGCACGGACACGAACTGAGGGGAGTGCTTTTAACTCCAACCGTTCCAGGCCCGCCAGACTCTCCCTTGCAGCTGTGACCAGCTCTTGGGAGGTGAGACATGGGACCAAGGAGAATCCCAAGGAAGAGAAAGATGCCTAGTAACAGCTCCAGTGGGTAGCAGGGAAAGAAATAAAAAGGAAAAAAAAATGCCCACCCTTCTCATGGTCCTCTCCCCCAGGTGGCCCTGTGACAGGCAGGCAGGTGGGGAAGAGAATGCTGGTGAATAAATACTCCCAACCTCCCCGCTTCCTTGGTAGATGTGCCCCTCCACACTCACCCTACTGGCCTGGGTCTCAGGGAGCCACTGACACCAGCAACTTCCCCAACCAAACAAAACTCCTCTAAATGGCCTCTCTCTCAGAGCGTGGATAACAGCACCCCAGACATCTCTGCTGGAACCTCAGACACATCTGAAGGGAGGACCGGCAGGATGGGCAGAGGGGCTAGCCTAGCCCACGGACATGTGACCAGGCAGGCTGGCTTCCTCCTCCCCTCATTAATGCCCTGATCGGTGGTCCTAACAGCATCAGTAGGACAGCCCAGCACACATACACACCCCACACTCACCGTTCCGGCAGAGGGGCCCTTGGGTGGGACGGGTGTCTGGGCTCACGAGACAGGCGGTGGTGGGCAGTGATAGGGCGGCAGCTGTGGCTGGCAAGAGGCTGGATGCCAAGAGGAGGGCGTGAGTGAGCCTTGGGGCGTGAGTGTCCAGGTGGGGAGCAAGCGCAGGGAGCAGAGCTGGCTGGCCCCAGGGCCACTGCTGGGAGCAACTGAGCAAGGGCGCTGCTCACCCAGCTCCCTCCCCCGGCGGCAGGCGGGCAAGTGTGCACCGCCTCCTTCCCGGAGCCGGCCAGCAGCGCTGCCGCCGCCTCCTTTAACCCCTGCGGCACTCACCACTCATGCCCAACTCAGGCCAGGCTGGCGGTGGCAGGGCACTGACGCCTGGGGCAGGGCATGGCAACAAGTGTGACCTCCCCTCTCTGTCAGCCACTGGTCCAGCAGCCTCCCTGGGACCCTCAGGAAGGGGCCAGAGAGCTTGGGGGAAAGGAGGCAGCACAGATGGGGAAGGCGGGCAGGACCCCATGGAAGAGACAGCTGCAGAGAACCGGCCAAAGGGCCACTGGGTGGGGAATGATGTTTGGGAAGTTGATAATAATGATCATGATAATAAACAGAACGCCCAACTTTTGTCTAGCACTCTGCTTTATGCTGTTTCCCACTCATTTTAGGATGAGAGACCTAGAATGTCACTTCTGAATCTGTGTTGTCCTTACCTGTCAAATACGAGAGAACAATCCCAGCTTTTTTCTCTGGGCTGAGTTAGGACATTTGTGACCGTATATACAAAAGAGATTTGAACTGAACTCTAGCTAATAAAATACATGCTTTGACCCTCTTTGAAATGCATCAAAACATAAGATAAATTGATGGAGAAGCAGAAATGGGAGAAAGCAAATATGCCAAAGTGTTCATTATAGATTTGAGGGTGTTTACCATAAATCCTTTCAACGTCTCTATATATACAAAATGGTTTTATAATTTAAAACATTAGGGGAAATGAGGTTTGAAAAGTTCAGAGTACCGTATAAATCATAAAAGTGAAGCAGATAGGATTATTTTGAGGGGAAGGGAAAAGTCTTTTGCTGCACACCTATTGTGTGCCAGGATCTTAAAGAATTTCTCTCTCACTGAATCTTGGAATCACCCTGTTATTTTAGCTGAAGAAAGCGACCTTGGAACAGTTAGGTGACTTGTCCAAAACAACACAGGATGGCATAGAGCAGGAGCTGGGACCTGACAAACTGGTTCCCAAGCCAAGCTCCTCACCAGCCAGCCCTCCAGAGACTGAAAGACCCTTTAATCCCCATCTGGGCCACCTCCGTATGAGGTCCTGGACCAGCG
The DNA here is from genome assembly GCA_033961575.1 of Aselliscus stoliczkanus. Taxonomy (NCBI): domain Eukaryota; kingdom Metazoa; phylum Chordata; class Mammalia; order Chiroptera; family Hipposideridae; genus Aselliscus; species Aselliscus stoliczkanus. The sequence continues at coordinate 159,957,717 of CM066731.1, forward strand.
ACCTACATCTCTGGGTCTTGGTTTCCCCTACTGTATCATGAGTTTGGAGCCAAAGGTCTTTTAAGATCTTTTCAAATTCTAATACTCACTAATTTTATTAATTCAACCAAATCCTCCGCCAACTTTCCAGAGTAAAGTGACAGGGGAGGCCCAGGAGGGTCAAAGAGCCTCAGGAAAGATTTGGGGGCATCTGGGATCAGTGTCACAGGGAAGATGGTCAGCACTTCAGGGAGCCACTCCCGAACTCATCAGGGACAAGGAAGCCCTTAAGGGTGGGTGGGAGAGGGGCACCTTCTCAGGCCCTTGCGTGGGGAGGAAGGACACTGAGGTGTCATTGCACCCACCCCCTGCCTCCAGAGCAAGATGGCCTCATCCCTTCCCAGGTGGGAACAGCCTGGGTTCCCAGAGTCCCAAATTCCAATATCTCAGAATCTACCAGCCTTGATGGCATCCTCAATCTGCAAGTGGGCGGGTACTGCTGAGATGGAAGAGACAAGGCCCCACGGAAGCTGCCTCCCCACAGAACCTGCCTCCGAGACTGTTGGACTAAGTAGGGAAACCTGACCCGGGCCTCCCCTGCCTCCTGCCCAGCCCTCTCTGGCCCCAACTCTAGGGCAAAGGAGCCTCCGAATAGCTTAATCCTGCCTAACCACACACCCCCTGCAGACCAAGGACGCTCATAGGCTTGGGTCGGCCTTACTCAGGGGAGGGAAGTGAGAGGACTCCATGTCACTAATGCAGAAGTGGGTGGGGGGTCTGCTATAGAAATGGAACACGCCCCCTCCAGGTCACAGCACAGCATAAGTGCCATCCTCCCCACCACCTCTTTCCAACACACACCCACTATCATCCTGTTTGACATCAAATAATCCTTGCCGCCCGCCCCCACACCTATCTAGTCCCAGCTCAACAGCAGGACATTCGGGGCCCTCTTGATGTGGCCCTGCCTCTTGAGCCTTCTCATTCCCGGGTTCCCTCTTCTCCCCATCAGTGTTCAGGGCTCAATTCAAAAGCCACACTCTTGGGCTGCCCAAGTGGTGCATTGGTTAAGAGCTGGTTTTGGGATGCCAGCGGCCCCGGTTCGGATCCCACTTATGAGGGCCAATGACACTGCCCTCTACAGCTAAGATGGTGAACAACAGCTCCACCTGGAGCTGGGCTGTGCGAGCCCCGGCGATGGTGTGGGCTGCAGCCCCTGCTGCAGTGGGCTGCCATAGGCTACAGTGAGTGGCCGGCAGCCAGCGTGAGTGGCTGGCAGCCAGCGTGAGCTGCCAATAGCCGCAGTGAGCGACCATCCAGAGGCCGGTGACAGATCTGCCTCATCCGGGAAGAACGCAATGACGATACCAACATGGACCAGTGAAGCAACATCCTCCGCAACTAGACTGAAGAACAAAAGGACAGCAACTTGTCTGTTCCCCTTCCCCGATGATTCCCCAACGCTGTTCCCCTCCCCCAGTTCCCCAATAAAATCTTTCAAAATAAAAGCCACTCTCTCCACAGAGTCCTCTCCAACCACACCATGTGATAGGCACTGTCCGCTTCTCTGAACACCCAAGGCTCTTGCTCCTATACTAATGCCATGCCATACATTTGTGGGGTGCACTCCTGTACCTCCCATTAGTTGAACAAAGATTTCCTCATCTTTTCCTTCCCCTTTCCTGCTTTGTCCAGTGCCTATCACAAGGTTGACACATGTAGACTCTCAATAAAGGTGAAATGAATAAATGAATGATAAAGAGATGGATTGGATGGGTGATTGGTTAAAAACGGAATAAAGGGGCACTTTAATGCTTAATTCTGCATGGAGATAATTGTTGGCAGACTTTTATCTTCAAAGCTATATAATCGCAGACAGAAAAACTGACTCTGCTAAGACATGGGGACCATTAGACAGATATAAGGTGTCCCAGGCGCATCCCACCCTCTCTAGGTTTATGGCAGATCCAGGTAGCTCTGGAAAACACCCCCTTCCAGCTGCTCTCAAGGAGTCTTTGGTGGGGAAACACTCCACCCACTCCCTCCCCAACATCACCCGCTCTTTCCCAGCACCTGGGCACAGAACCATGGATTCAGCAACTCTAGAAACCGCACACACAGGAAGTCAAGGAGCTAGAGGATTTCAAAGAGGAGTAGCCTTCCCCTTTATTTCCAAGGGCTGTCCCACAGCCCATCATCCACCCTGGCTTTCCCCAGTGTCAGTCCTACCAACACACACACACACACACACACACACACACACACACACACACACAGAGTGAGAACTGCTTTGTGCAGAAGCCTGCTCAGCCCCTTTTCTCTCCCCTCCGCACTCCTCCTCCTGCTCCTAGCCAATGAAGACCCAGGATTCTCAGGGTTTCCCACCTCCCATCCCCCAGTACACTCCCCATCTCCAAAGCCAGCCCAGACCCCTTTCCCTCCTCCCTCCTTCTCTCCCATCCCCATGTGCAGCACTGCACATCTGGTTCCAGTTGTGGTTGGTCCTTTCAGGGGTAGGCCTGGGGGTTTCTCATAAAACTGAATAACACCAGTGTTGAAGCCCAGTGGAGCTGGGGGATGGGAGGGCAGGAGGCTTATGGGGGCAGAGGGAGAGAAGACGGCAGCAAGGAGGCAAGAAGACACACAGGACCCAGGAAGGAGCAGGGCAGTGCCTGGCATCTACTGAGTGGTCAGTGGATGTCTGTTAATGGACGACAGAGGCTGGAGAAACAGAGAGCAGGAACACCAGAAGGAGAGAGAGTGGAACAAAGAGGGGATCAGAAACACAGACCCAGAAGGAGGAGAGAGGCAGAGCAGGGGGTGGTGGTGGCTGTGGAGCCACAGAGAGGCCATTGAGAAAAGCAAGGAAAAAGAATTGTGCATGTTGGGGCCAGGTGCTGAGTTAGGCACTTCCATTGGGGGAGGAGGAGACAATGCTGAAAGACAGAGGGACACAGAGAAACACAGAAGAAAGGACAAAGATAAAGTCAAGAGAAAGATGGCAAAAGAGTGCTGAACCCAGATTTCCCTAGCCTCTCAGCCCCACCAGGGAAGGGGGTAGGGGCCAAGCCAGAGCGGCTCTCATTTCTTCCTTCATTTTACTTTAATCAATATTTAAGTGCCTACGCTGCACCAAACTTCTTCCCACATGTTTTTCCACACAGGCCCTCAATAAAACCTGGGAAGTGGCTATGATTCTTATCGCAGTCTTAGAGATGGGCTCAGAGCAGTAAGCGATTTACCCAAATTTATAGAGCAGCTGATAAAAGGGACAGAATTTGAGTCCTTGACTTCTAACTCAAGGCTGTGTCACCACATAACACAACTGGAAATTCTGGGTCCCAGTGCTCCCTCTGGAGGGCATTGTACCATGTGACCGCCCCCCAGCCCTGCTCTCTCTCTCTCTCTCTCTCTCTCTCTCTCTCTCTCTCTCTCTCTCCCTCTCTCTCAAGAGGCCAGATTCCCAGGTTCTCACAGCACTAAGGGGAAGCTCCTCTGAGCTGGGCTAAGAGCTGACCGCAAACACTCAGCATTCTCCTAGAATGCAGAAGGGGGGCGGTCTCCAGGGGAGTTGCAGGAGCTACCCCCTCTAGAGCTGTTGGCCCCCAGGCTTCTTCCCTCTCCACCGCCGAGAAGGCAGGGCCACATGCCCAGGTCCCAAGAAGAGAGGCCCTGGACCTCAGAATCCTGCTGATCCCAACAAACAGATGGCTGGGATCCAAGCCCTGGGGGTCCCCCTAGGCATTTGGTCAATGTCTGTGCATTTGGGCTGCACCCTCCCCCTTCTAACCACTGCCTCCCCTCCACCTCTTCAGCTATAGATGAGTTTGGGCTGTCTCCCAGGGAGCTTTCATCTCAGGGCCATACCCTGGGACCCCTCACCACCACCACCACTAGGGCTCCCCTCTAGCAGACTCCAGAGGTTACACTCCATCACGCTGCCCCACAAAGCCACTCTCCTTCCCTTCCTTCCTATAGGCTCCACAGCACCAGTCACTTCACTTTCTGTTCATCATCCCTAATACTCAGACCAGACTGAGGCTGGAGCAGGGGCGCCCCCTCCTCATCACCCATGTCCCCTATTTACATCTTATTTGCATGCATTCCCATCATCTCTCGAAGTGCAGAAATAGGCACAGCCTCAGGCCCTTTGCCACACACTCCCCCAGGGAGGGAGAAGTGCCAGCCTGCCACATTCCAGCTTCCTACTCCCAGATTTGCACCCTAGTCGGAGGGCAAAGGATCAGAGGACAGGGAAAGCATGGGGAAAATGGCCTGCCAACAACCTGTCCCCAAGACACTGCCAATATCCCCTCCCTCCTCTGGGCCTGCCTCAGTTTCCAGGCAGGATTCCTCTCAGATCAACCCCTGCAGTGATCACTGGCTTCAGCCTAGATCCTTTCAGGGACCCCACTCTCTCACAGAGCCACATCTACCAGCCTAACCCCAATATCATACGGTTTCTGGACTGGACATTTGCAGAATCCCCCAGACCTAGATTATCTGGAATTCAGGAAGGTGTTGGCAGGATCTGTGATGAAATGCTTGAAGACGAGATAGAAAGTCAAGTGGATTCCTTGCCAGCAAGCCCAGGGGTGTTGATTAATAGATCAGTGTCAACTTTCTGACTTGCCCAAGGGCTCTGGCCTCTGCCCTGGCTTGTCCAACATACTTATCAGTAACTGAGGTGAAGAGTTAGAATGGAAGCTTACCACGTACGCAAATTTTTTAAAAAGCAGAAGAAAAGCTAAGATGCTGAAACGAATTCAATGCAAAACTGACTTTATAAACAGGCCAAAATTAGCAAGGGAACATTTCTCTTGGGGTAAAGTCCTGAACTAAGGTTCAAAAGTCATTTTAAAAAGGGGAATACATAATAGTTCATGTAGAGAAAGCACTAAGATTTAGTGAAAAAAGAAATTTAGTCCATCTGCAGTAGGATACATCTGCCCCCAAAAGGCAAATGCACTTTGGGTTTCATTAACAGAGGTACCGAACCCAGGCCAAAGGAGGTGAGAGTTCTACTTTACTCCATGCTTCCTCAGACACCATCAGCAATGTTGAGTTCTCTTCTGTACTCTATATAAACCAAAGAGCATCTAGAAGAGGACAGTAGTAAACCATCAATAAATATTTGTGGAATCAAAGCACAAGGAATGTTAAAGAAATTGGACCCAACTTTTATTTCGGATGATAAAGAAAGGACACAGCAGGCATCATCAAATACTTGGAAAACAGTTTGAGAAAGTGAGCTAGGGCAAACTCCACTGCTGCATACACCTCCCTATCTCTTTACCCCTTCAACTGTGAATTCCTTGAAACCTGGGACCATTTCCCATTTATCTCTGAATGTCCAAGAGGCAGAAACAGCCAGAGGCTGAAGCGCTGAGCTCCTACCAGCTAATGAGCACTTATCTTGTGCCAGGCCCTGTTATAAAGTCGTACATGCATTCGCACATTCACTCCTCACCGCAGCCCCAGGAGTAGCTGTTATTCTAACCCTGCTTTTGTAGAGCTGAGGAAGCTCCCACACGAGAGGTGAAGTCACTTGCCCAAAGTCAATAATAATAAGACGGCAAAGCAGCGCTGGTGAGAGGACTGAACCCCAGTCTGTACTCTTAACCATTATGTCAGATTATCTCTGAGAGGTTCAAAGAGAGTTCCTGAAGCTCACCTCCCAAACTAATGACCCATACACACATGCCAGCAGCAGCCTGACTGTGTGGATGGCAGTGGCCCACCTGGCATGACCTGGACCCCATACTGTGCTTTTATCTGTGTACCCTAGTGAAGTGTGGTCCTCACCAAGATGGCAGTCACCTTAACTCCAGACCCCTCGGCTTGTTCACCCACTTGATGTCACCTTCAGACCTTTAGCCTTTACCCTGGCTGGCTTCAAGGTGACTAGAGGGACTGTCAAAGGATCTGAAAGGGGCCAGTGGCCAGCCCCTTCTAGCAGAGCTTGTCTGAGACATGGCTCCATGATAGAACCAGGAAGGGAGCAAGAAGGGCTCCAAGCTCTGGGAAACCATCACCCCAGGCTCTACCCAGGCCACCCAACTGGGATTCACAGAATGTTGACAGAATTTAGACTTGACCAGCCAAATCCTCTCCTTGTAGTGTTGTGGAAACTAAAGACTAAGGAGAACAAGTAGGGGGTCCCAATGTCACCACAGGGAGGAACTCAGTGGAGTCAACCCTAGAACCGGGTATCCAGTTCCCACTGGCCCCCAGGAGCATCGGTGCTGGTGCCACTCATGGGGAGAGAAGCAGAAGCTTGTCCACTCGACACAAGGAGGGAAAGGGCATCTCTAGCCCCTGGGTGATGAGGGACCCACAGAGATGCTTGGGCTCCAAGGGCAGCACAGTTTTGCTCTCTGCAAGATGATCAGAACAGAGGCTGGGGTGGGAAGGGTGCACGGAGCGAGGGGCCACAGCTGGAGGCCCTCGCTCTGGGTGCTCCTGCCCAGGGACCCCAGGGTGATGATTTTCCTAGGAACATTGTGTTCAGGCTGTGAGTCTTGGCTCAAGCACCCCACTCTGGCAGAGCTCCAGCTGCCTGTTTAATAATGTACAGCCAATCGACCATTAACAGCAGATTCCAACAACAACAAAAAAGTTTGGTGGTTGTTTTTGTTGTTGTTGTTGTTCCTTCTTCCGGGTAGCTGGTGGTGGTTCTGAAAAACAAGTCTTCTCTGGTTGGCACCCAAGACAAACACAGCCTGCCCAGGATTATCCTGGCAGATCCCACCTGCCTCTGCCCACCCCTGCCCCACCATGCCCAGGCGCCAAAGTGCCCCTCCCACCTCCACACTCCTGGCCATGCCCTTGGCCTGCTACCCCAGGAGAGGCAGCAGCCATCCTGGCACCTGGGAGCTCCAGGGAGGCCTAGAAGGATGTGGGATGTGCTGGCAGGGGCAGAGGGAGGGCAGGTGGGGGCCCAGCTCTAAATGGGCCTGATGCTTCCTAGGAATTCCACTCCTGTCTGGCCAGAGTTGGGAGCAAGTGAAGCTGGGGTAGCCCAAGCAGGTACGAGGACATAAGTCCACAGCAGGATGGCCAGCTCCCCTGGGCAGAACTGGGCAAGGCAGCAAGGATCCTGGGCCCCCCTCCTCTCCATCGCAGAGTCAGGATTTATGGAAGGATCAAGGAGCTCAAAAGCAAAGTCTCAGGGCCAGCCGAGTGGCTCAGTTGGTTAAGAGTTGGCTTAGAGAGCGTGCTCTGAGCAACAAGGCGGCCAGTTCGATTCCCACACAGGCCAGTAAACGCTGCACCCCAGCTGAGCTGTCACTGAACTGCCAACAGGTGGCAGGACGGCTCAGCTGGTGTAATAACAAGATTGCCTGTTCAATGGTGGGCTATGCCCACCTGCAACTAAAGATTGATCTCCATACCTTAAGCTGCGCTGCCGCCTGGATGGCACAGTGGATAGAGCGTGCGCTCTTAACAAGGCTGCTGGGTTCCACTCCCGCATGGGATGGTGGCTACGCCCACCCGCAACTAAGATTGAACACAGCACCTCGAGCTTAGAGGCCACAAGCTGCCAAAGGGAAGACAGATGGTGACTGGTGCCCTCCACAACGAAGACTTACAACTTGGCTGGTCCCCTCCCCCAATTCCCCAATAAAATCTTAAAAAAAAAAAAAAAGCAGAAGTTTCATAGGAGTGAAGGTAAGGAGAGGAAACTCAGTCCTATAAGAAGCTGAGTGATGAACAGATAGGCCCTGAGCTGTCTATACCAGCGGATCTGGGTGAGAAAGCCTACCATACTCTCCTCTCTCCAGTCTGGCAAGGAAATGTCAGAAATATGAGCAAGGTGGTGCAACATGGTGGCAAGAACTGCCCGGAGCCAGGGGGCTGGGTCCTTATGGCTCCACCTGGCTCCCTGGTGATCCTGGGCCCATCTTGTGCCCTCTCATCACCATGCCTTGAGAGGCATTAGCTGGGGGTCCCCCATCCTGCCTGAGGACCCCGGCCAGAGAGGCACTGCCAAGGCCAGATGCAAGGCAGACACAGAAGTCCACAATCATGATGATGGTGGTGATGTGTTATCATTTATCAAGTTCTTAGTATGTTCCAGGCACTGGATATTTTCTTTTTTTCTCCGAATTCTGCTAGGCAGATACTATGGTTATCACCATCATCAGAGGAGGCAACTAAGGCTTGTAGAGGTTGGTCACTTGCCCAAGGTCACAACACTACTGAATGATGGAAGCAGGACTTGGACACAGGCCAGCTGCCCACAAGGCTCTTTACCATGCTACCTTGGAGAATCAAATCAAGGGGGGTGATCCAGACCCCAAGTGCTGAGAGCCCAGCAGCCCCTCTTGTCTGCCCTGCACATCTGCCTGCTGCCCCTCCTCCCCCATCCAGTCTTCCAGGCTCCAATCATGCCCTGGCAGGGTCATCAGCCTCCCATGAGTCCTTTATTTCCCTCCCACCCCTTATGGCCCCTTGGAGCTTCCTGTTTCCTGTGGTAGGGGAACACATAGACAGCCACACAATCATGCATACTTACACTTACGCATCCACACTTGTACACACATGCATGCACAGGTATCCATGCACTATACACAAGCACATGCACATACACACACACACACACACACACACACACACACACACACACACACTTGCTCCCGCAGAGATAGAAAGACATGTTCAGATACCCATGCACCCTCTTTGCACATATACTCCCATGCTCAAAGGCCCCCAAAGATCTACACTAACACACATATTTATACCCACCCAGGCACATGGCCACACATCTTTACACATGGATCCATGCACACTCACACACACAGATCCACGCACACACTACCATGCATGCACATGCACGCGTGCACACACACACACACAGGCACACACGTGATCTCCAGCCACAGGAGATTTAATGCAGACAGCCGCGGGTGGTCTGGGCAGGCGGAGCTGGACAGGTGTCTGCCTCTCTACCCTGGTGGTTATTGCAAAGGCAAGAAGGCTGCTGGCTAATAATACCGAAGTGCATTCCTGGTCTGAGATAAGCGGCCCCAAGCATCCTCGGCACGTTCCGGCCTCAGTGTCTCACCCCTGTGGATTCCACCCACCCGCAGCGCCATCCAGGAGGAGCCCCAGACGCTGGCGCCGCCAGCACAGACACCTTGGCCAGGGGCCTGCCATGCTCCCCTCTATGCTGCGTCTCCCTCTCTGGGGACCCCAGGACTGCTGTGAGCTTCAGTTTCCCCTCAGAGACATCCAGAGAGGAAAGAGAGGAGCCTACATTCATGCTGAGAAGTGAAGTCAAGGCTAGAGTACAAGTTGTCCTTCCTGCATTCCAGTCCCTCCAGGCTGGGCAAACTCACGCCACACGTGGCCTCTGGTACTAAACACACACAGCCAGGGCAGAGCCTGGGGTCGGGGGAAGGAAAGCTAGGGGAGCCCTCCTGCTACCGGGCGCTTCAGCACCTCATCTCAGCCCCCTCTCCACAACCCAGCGACATCGTGATGGCTGTTATTTTGCAGGTAAGGGGACGGAGGATCACTGAGGAAAGGCTAGGAAGTAAGAGACCTAGAATTTGAACCCAGGTCTTCCAACTCCTAAGCCAAAGCTCCTTCCAGGACCTTGAACAATCTCCCCTCCTGGCTGACTCTTAGAATCACCTATTTTCAGTACCACAGTGTAGGTCAGGGACATCACAGATCATTTTTCTCAGGGAAAAACTCGTGTTCATTACAGGCTCAGGAACAGGGGACTCTCTGTCGCGCGCACACACACACACACACACACACACACACACAGAGGCACAAAAGGGTCAGACATTCGGCGGGAGTGGGGGGTGCTCTAGGGTACCTGCAGTTGCCTCAAGGAGAGAGGGGTGTCCTGGGAACAGAGGACAGAGAGCATAAGCCCTTCAAACCCCCGATCACAAAGAGTTTGGAGGAAACGGACTGTGAAGACAGAGAAAGCGGTGCTCTATCCATAGAGTCAAGAGGGAGGGGTCTTTGGATTATAGGGCTGAGAGGTCAGGACCCTGAGGATGACACGAACATACAGAGACCTGAGGTGCACGGAAGAAGGGGGGGCGTGACACGGACACAGAAAGAAAAGTCAGACAGAGGAGAAAGCAAAGACAGAAAGACACGATGGTAGAACCTGAGATACCAAAGGCAAGAGGAAGCAGGGAGAGATGTAGTTGAACACAGAGGCAAGAAGCCGGAAAGTTCTGCTGGACCTGTGATCCCAAGCAGCCCTCATTTCAGTCTCTTTTGCACACTGTATGTAGCCCAACCAACTTTCTAGGGCAGTAGTTCTAAAGCCTGTACACAGATACACACACACACACACACACACACACACACACACACGTTAACTCTTAAGTGTCCCTCTCAGCAACTCAATGAGGTCAAGAGCTGTTGTGGGCATTTCTCACATGAGAACAGTGAGGCCCAGATTGGAGCTGGGGCTCACCCAAAGGGGTCCAGAAGGAGGACCCAAGTATCTCCTTCCCCATGACTGCCCAGGAGGCAGCCCCACCAGCTGGCAGGGTTGGGACATGAAGCCTCGGAAGAAAGCCAGGGGAGGACAGAAAGGGACAGAGGCCCGGGGACTCTGGGGCGTGACTTTTCCAGCCCCAAAGAGACGGGATCAATGAGGAGCAGAGCAGTGTCCCAAGCTTGAGGCTCGTGGACCAGGCTCAGAGAGCGCAGGACCTTGCCTGGCAACAACAGCAAAAGGTACAGGGGATGGGGTCATAGGGGCGAGCATGGCTGAAAGAGGGGGGTGTTTCCATGAAGCCTTGGCCACCCCAGGCAACGGCCCAGTCAGGCAGGCCAGCCATGCTTCCCTGAGCCGCGTGACCCCACGGCCAGCCCCTTCGGCACTGCCTGCTGGCCCCCACCCTGAACAAGGCAGGCAGCCTTACATGGACATCTCAGAGACATGGTATTTGTCAGCTGAGGCATCAAGGAACACGGGTGCATAAGCTTCCCCACCCCTCCCAACTTCACCCCAAGGTGCCCTTCTCTCCTCACTCTCTCTCCTCCGGGAGCTCCCTTCCTTCCCGGGGACAGTGCCGTGGTAATGTCAGGCCAAGGCCAGAGAGGGAAAGCTCGGACTAGGAAGGCTACTGGGCTCCAGATTTCACATCTGGCTGGACAGAGACCCCAGCTGGGAGCCTGGAGGGAAACCTGTGCTGCAGGGAAAGATGAAAGGAAGAGGACAGGGGCGGGATGATGAAAAAAGCGATCCCATATCATCAGTTGATTGGTGAAAAGACAGAGACAATGATATATGTAGACACATGATTATTATAGAACTAGAAAGGCTAGAGTGTAGTTTCCAAGTTCATCTGCTTGATTCAAACCAACCAGCTAAAACAAGACATTTTTGAGATAATCAAGGAAAATTGAACACAGACTAGGTATTAGCTGCTCTTAAGAAATTATTATTAATTATGCTGACTGTGATAATGGTATTATGGTAATGCTAAAGTTAAAAGTCCTTATCTATTAATGATACATACTGAGGTATTTACAGTGAAATGATATAATGTCTGGGATTGACTTTAAAAACACTCTAGCAAAAAAAAAAAAAAAAGGGCAGGAGGGGGAGTACGGGAGGACGGATGAATCAAAACAGCAAAAAGCTGATGGTGTTGAAGCGGGGGATGGGGGTACAAAGGAGTTCAATATCTTTGCTACTTCTGTATATTTCAAATCTACCAGAATAAAGAATTGCCCAACAGAAAGAAAAAGAGAGAGAGGAGAGGTTCAGCTGATCCGTGTCTCCTTAAGTGTGGTATACAAGAGGATTTTAGTTGGAAAACATTTTTATTGTAATATTTTTGTATTTAGGAAGGAATTAAGAATACATCATTGTAGATTAAGCCCATAAACTCTATCATTAGAATGAGTAAAAGGTTAAAAAAGCAAGTCATTTTTTGTTTTTTTTTAACTGAAGTAATTGCGTAGGATGGTGATGACTGATACGGTAAAATGAGAAAGGAGAAGACGCCTGACAGCAGTTGGGAAACCGCAAGCTCACCCCACTCCCTCCGTGTGGAAGCTGACACACTGTCCCACAACGGGAGCCATTCGCCCACAGCCCAAACCCTCACCTGCGTCCTGAATATGCAGGTGTGCAGCCACCCCCGGAGGCATCAGCCACCAGGGATGTGCCGGGCTGTGGCGGGTGGATAGCTAGGACCGTGAGGCATGGTGGTGAGGTATAACAGCTGCTTATCACCGAGGGCTCTGGCCCAGCTCTGTGCTTCCCTTGTCCCCAGTCCCACACAGCTCTCCAAGGCAGACACTGTCGTGCCCATTTTACAGATGGGGAAACTGACTCAGAGAGGAAAAATGACTTCTCAAGGCCCCGCCGCCAGTGGGTGACAGAGCAAGCAATTAAACCCACATCTGACACCCAAATCTACGGGACCTTGAAGGCAGGCAGGTAACCAGCCCAGCAGGAGCATAAGGCCCAGAAGAGAGCTAAAGCATAGAAAGAGGTGGAAAGGAAGACAAGAACAATATGGTCTGTGAGAAGGAGGGGAAGGAGAGGGCAGGGAGGGCCTGGGCTGCACAACAGGTTGGGGGCGCCTGGACGGTTGTTACCAAAAGTCGCAGAAAGGGAAAGGCTGAAGCAAGCTGAATGGATGTGAGACCACTAGGGGACTTGGAAGGTAGAAATGGAAGGCTGTGGGCCTTGGTCAACATTTCAAAACATCACCCACCTGAGCTTTGGGCTGGAATCATACAAACTAGGTACGGGAACGTACGTTATTCCATGCCTCCTGAAAGTTCTGGTTGTTAGTCCAATGTGTTTGATTAATAAAAATGGGGAGATGAGGGTAATTTCTCAAAATGTGAGGTTCATGGGGGAAAAATAGGCCTGAAGAGAAAGGGGGTTAGGGCAATGCCCTGGAGAGGGCTGCCTGCTTGCCCAAGTTTCTAACTTCACACATTTAGGAAAAGGGGGGAGGGGAGGGAGAGGGGCAATGATGAAGCACACCAGCCTTCCTCTACAAAGCTCTCAGCACCTTCGAGATCCCCACCCATTTTCCTGGCAGCTGAGAGGCCCCAGGGAAGCCCGGGCCCCTAAGCAAGTCTTGCCCCCCAATTCTTGCATCTTCTCTCAGGACCAGGGTCCTGTGATGTGGACCAGGGTTAAGGGAATCGAATGCTGCTTGGGGAAGGCAAGGGGTTAGAAGGGGAGCACAGAGGTTCTGGCTTCACCCATTCATTAGCTGTGTGCGGTTGGGCAAGCAGCCTCACCTCTCTGAGGCTCAGGTTGTCCTCCTCACCACCTTCCCTCCCTGCCCATGCTAAAACTGGAATAATAATAATAGCAATAATAATAACAATAATAATAGTAATAATAGCAACTTCCTCACAGGGCTGTTTTGAGAATTCATTGACATAATCCATGCAATGCACTTAGCATGAAAGCTGGTGCCTAATTGCTTAATAAATACTAACCACTATTATTATTATTATTATTATTATTATTAACTATCCTATCTGAGATCTATAGTTGGGCTCTTTGGCATTCAAGGGTCTGATGAGACTAGATCAAGGAAGCTGCACGGTGGGCAGCAGCGGGCAGGACAAAGGAGGCCAAGAGGCCGAGAAGGGTGAGTGGCAGCAGCCCAACCTCATCCTTTCCAGGAATGCAGGGCCGGCGGCTGGGGGGTGGGGGGCGAGGGGAGATGCCTCGCCGCTGAGGTCAGGCCCTATTGAGAGTTGGCAGGGTGTTTATCATCCTTAGGGTGAGGGGAGGTGGAGGAGGTGGGGAAGGAGGGAGATGGGGAGGGGGAGGAGGAGAAGCAGCTGCAGAGAGCAGTGGGAGGATTGCTTGTAGCGGAGGGACCCACTCCTGTACTGGGGTCCCGGGAGACCCCACCAACCCTCCACTAACCCTCAGTGAGTAGGGGGCAGGAGAGCCAGCTCTGCACAAAGGCGACCCTCCCTCATTGCCCTAGCCAGGAACACAACATTGTGCACCATTTCCAAAGCTCTTCACAGCAGCCCAGCAAGCTGGATATTATTTTCATTATCCTCATCTTACAGATGAGGAAACCGAGGCTGGGGCTGGTCAAGTTCACGACCCAAGGATGCTCACTGAGGCCAGTCCCATCTCCTGCATCTTGTCACTGCCCAGAGGCTGGACTCACAGAGGTGGATGCAAGGGTGGCGTGAGAACAGATGTGGTCTTCAGGGGGCACAGTTGGCCAGTGCTGTTTTTCCCCAGGTCAGTGCAAGGCAGGCTGGGACTCCAAGGTTCTCCCGGCAGCCCAGCTCACCTCCCTGCCTCTACACACACACACTCCACCAGTGCAGGAAGGCTTGGTCCTCTCCTGGCCACACACAGCCACTTCTATTCTTGAGATCCCAGTCAAGGGCTCCCAGCTGCTCCTCCCATTCCCAGGGGCCCCTTTCCTGGCTCCCTACCACCAGAAGACAACCTCTCAGAACTGACCCAATTCCCTCCAGCTGTGGTTTCCATCTATTTCCTCCTAGATTGTCCTCTACAAGAACAAAAAGAATAATCTGGTTACTCTCAGTGATTATGTCTGGTACGACTCCTCTACTGAAGGTAGAACCACCCTGGGCTTCAGGAGGAGGACAGGTGACACACAGGGAGGCAGGAGGAATGCCAAGGCCCTCTCAGCAGGGGAGGTCTCTGGGGGGTACATGTGAGGTTTTCCTCTTACATGAAGGTCCCTTACTCCCTAGTTTCCACATCTCCTTCTCCAATTCTGGGAAAGCAGGGCCTCTCACCTCTATACCCCCAGCAGCCTAAAGAACTTCAGGCACCCTGCCCAGTGAGAGAGCCTTGCTCAGCTTTGCAGGGCTGTGGCAGATGGACAACCAGAATGGAGTGATAATGGTGAGTAAAACAATGGGATCTTTGGCCTGTTTTATGCTCTGATGGAATGAAAAGGATAATATCAGTCCCAAAATGTCTCCTGCATCTCCAGTTATTCTCCACCTGACTTCACCATCTCTCTCTCTCTCTCACACACACACACACACACACACACACACAGGCAGGCACACGCGCCCATCACCACAATTCCTGCCTGGGCTCTGTGGTTAACCCACTTTGGTCTCTGATTACCCTCTTCCAAACTGATCAGATCAGAGAGAGGAACTGCTGCTGCTAACACCACCTTCTGGGAGGGGTACCCCAGCTGCATCCCCAGAGATTGGCTGCAAGTCCTAGTAGGCACCTGAAGCCAAGCCCTGTGGAGGGGGTGTTCCCACTCAGACTTCCAAGGCAGGCATTTAAAACCCTTCTGATTCCCTCTACCCGCCCTAAAACAATAATGATTCTCCCACTTTAAAGGTGATAGGGCTGATTTGCCCAAGTTTTCAGAGAGGGCAGGAATCGAACGTCATATCTGGAAACTAAAGAGGCCTGGATGAGAACGGCACACTTCCATCCTGAACAGGCCTGCTGGGACCCCTGTTTTCTCCATCCACCCACCCGTGTTGACACATGGAAAGCTAAAGGACTCTCATGCTTCCGATAGAATGCATGGTAGGTGTCTCAGGGTTAGTTTTCTGTGTCCACTTGGCTAGACTACAATGCCCACGACTTAATCAAACACTAATCTAGGTATTGCGTGAAGGTATTTTGTAAATGTGGTTAATACCTACAATCGGTTGACCTTAAAGTAAATTACTCTCCATAATGTGGGTGGGCCTCAACCAGTCAGTTGAAGAGCAAAACACTGAGGTTTCCTGGAGTAGGAATTCTGCCTCAAGACTGCAACATCAATTCCTACCTGAGTTGCCAGCCTGCCAGCCTCCCCTACAGATTTCAGACTTGCCTGTCCCCTATTGGTTCTGTTTCTCTGGAGAACCCTAATAGGGAGTACATAAAAAAGGTCAAAACCCATGGATCCTACCAACTTAAAGAAACTCCTTCCCAATGGCCATAACTGAGTCAATCTGATCCAATAAAAAATAATAATAACATTGGATTATAATCTATAAAATAAAATACATATCCAGTTCCATAGTGACATAAATAAAAACGTAATAAATAAACAAATGGGGAATAAGGGACAATTCTGTACAGCAAAATTCCAATTAGTAAATGTAGAAGAGATGATACAAATAAACCCAAATTCTAAAGAACTGATCAGTACTCTTCAGAAGTGCCAAAGTCACAAGAAACATACAAAAAAAAAAAGGTTGAGGGCCGGCTGAGTGGCGTGGTGGTTAAGTGCTGGCTTAGGAAGCCAGCGGCCTCGGTTCGGGTCCCACATGTGAGGGCCAGTAACACTGCCCTCAAAAAAAAAAAAAAGGTTGTAAGGGAAACACTGGCCAAATTCTACTAAGATCTGTGGATTAGTTAATAGCATCAGATCAGTGTCAATTTCCTGGTTTCGATAATTGTGCTAGGTTCTGTAAGATGTCAACATTAGGGGAAGCCGAGCAAAGGGTACATGGAAACTCTTTGTGACATTTTTGTATACTTTCTGTAAGTCTAACATCATTTCAAAATTTAAAAAAAAAAAAAAAACAACTTAAGTGGGTCCTAAAGAAGACATAGATTAGGGGGGTCAGAATGAGAGCCAGAGGACAGGTAAAGAATTAAGTCCTTGGAAGGAAAGAGGAATTCAGCCTGGGAAGGTCCCCAGATGCACCAGGGAATCAGACAGACAAGGGCTGCTCAGACGAAGGAGGCAGAAGAGAAAGAATGCAGCCTTCTCAGGAGTGTAGTAAACAGACCTGACCTGGGGAGAAGGTGGCACTGGTGGGTTACACGGGTATTCTAGCTCTGGGACCATCACCTGGAGACAGCCAGATTGAGCATTCAGTGATAATAACCATGATGCCACCACGACAACCACAGCTGTCACAATCACTGGCTACCAAGCACCAGGAGCTGGCAGCACTCTCCATGTCTAGCTAATTTAATCCTCACCACAACCCTGCAGGAAGGTCTTTTATGACCCCGGTTTATAGATGAGGAAATTGAGAATCAGGACACTTCAGAAAATGGTCCAAGATCACTCAGCTGTATGCAGGGGAAGCAGGGAACTAATCCAGTTCTGACTCCTGAGCTCCCAAGTCTTAGAACGAAAGAAAGCCTGACTGTCCCAGTTCAGCCCTCCTCCCCACAGTGCAAGACAGCCGCTAAGAGCTCACCGATCTGACAAGACAGCCTGGTCCAGTGGGGACTGTTCTAATTGTCTTCCCTGGGGGTTCAGGGGAGCTTAGGAATGCAGAACTTCCTCCACACAAGCTGACTGCAGCCTCAGTCCTGAGACCCCATTCGCAGGGGAGTGATGATAATGACTGCTGGTATTTATTGCTGGTCTAAGCACTTTATATGTATCCACTCATTTAATTCTCACAATAATCTTATGAGGCAGGGACTCTTTATGACTTTTACAGATCAGAAACCCAAGTCACAAAGAGGCTCAGCAATTTGCCTGATTACAGAAAGAGAGTGAGTGTTGAAGAAGAAAAGCCAGACATGGGGTCGGGTCTATTGCCACCCCACCTCCAGGTCAGACCCTCCCAGGAGGCTCTGCCAGAACCTGAGTTCAATTGCTGGGTCCAGGTTCCACGGCCTTCCTGACTGTGTGAGCACATTGCTCAACCATCTCAGCCCGTTTCCTCCTCTGTGCGCTAAGGGATTACATTAATGCTTACCTTTTGGAGTTGTTGTAAGGATTAGTTAAATGGGTCCTGTCTGTGCAAGGATAGAGGATCTTTGCAAACCAGGCACTAATGGTAGAATTCAAGCCAGTGTGATTTTCCAAGTGCAGGAGAGGGCACTGGAGGTTTTCTGCTGCTCCTCCAATCACGTATGACCCATGAATGACCTTCCTCCCCTGCTTCCTGAACAGAACCCGGTTTGAACCCAGACACCTCTGGACACCCTCGCTTGGGTGCCCTGGCCCAGCAGGCGGAAACAAGCCAGGGGGTTAATCTGTGACTTGCTCTGTGCTTCGTTCTGCCCCAGGACACACATACTCCTCTCCTCCTAATGGTCCCCCACTAACATCCCACCCTGCCTGCTGGCTGCAGGGGACAATTGGTCAAGTCGCTCATCAGCCAGGGGCCAGAACCCACAGAGAGAGGGAGGGTGGCCTCATAGGTTCTGGACAGGGCAGAGCGGAGAAGTGGATGCAGGGGCCAGCAGATGACCATAGGGGGCCAGCAAGTGACTGCAGGTGGAAGAATCAAAGGCAGGGAGGAGATTAAGGGAGTGTGGGCCATGGTCATTCTTTTGGAGCTGGCCACGCCTGCTGGCTGGTGGATTTCTGGGGCACTTAGCTGTGTGTTATCCTTGGGTCTCAGAATAATAGAATAAGAGTTATCATCTATTGAGAAAAAGCGAGTCACATGCCAGGATTTTACCTACCTTCTCTCTAATCCTCACAGCCACCTTGCAAGTTTGGCTGATATCAATGTCACCATTTTTATACCCATGAGGAAACCATATTTTGGCGGTTGAGTGACTTTTCTGATATAACATAACTCAGGTAAATGGCAGAGTCAAAATCCACCTGAGCCCAAGGCCAGAGGGGTTCCACCTCTACCAGGCCCCATCTCAGGACATCCAAGCTCTGGAAACGGTTCTCAGTCAGTGGCTTGGAGGCTAAGACTGAGCTGTGGCCTCCAGGAGCGATGCTGGGTTCTCAGGCAGCATCTCAGGGCCCTTCCTCAGGACCAGCAGCTTCTCTCTGGCAAAGGCAGGTGTCCCAAGGGGCAGGGGCCTGCAAGTCCTAGCTACCAGGCTCACCACGCCCCACGAGAGGGAAGCCCACCTCTCCTCACTCCTCCTGCTTAGCTGACTCCAGCAGGCACTGCAGACCCCCAAGCTAAAAGCAGTCAGGAAGGCTAGTATGGGCCAGGGCTCCAGAAGTCACCCCCTCTCCTCCCCTCCCATGCCACTCACAGGGCTCCTGATCCGCACTGGCTCTCTGCCCTCCTTGCACCCCAGACACCAGCCCCACCACATCCCTCACACTCCTGGTGGGAAGCTGCCGGCCTTTGTTCCCTCCTGCATATTTCACCACATGTCTTCTTTCTACAGAACCCCGGGAATTCCCTCTCCTTTCTCCCTCTCTGGCTCGAGTCCTCCATCTCCCATTTGCCCTTCTCTCCCTGCTCCGGGTTCCCACCCTCCTCCTTACTAACTCGTCCAGTCTCTCAGATGAAGCAAACCACCCCTCCATGTGATGTTTACACAGCCCCAGAGTCAGAACTGCTGAAAAATATGAGACCTTTTGGGAGCTACATTCCAGGAAAATGAGAAGCCAGTCACAGCTCAGTGTCACTTTCTCCCCCAACCTTGCCCCCTTGCTGCAATAGGGAGCATGGTGTGTGTGTGTGTGTGTGTGTGTGTGTGTGTGTGTGTGTGTGTGTCTGCTTATGACACACTCCAAGCCTACTTATTAACCCCTGAAGGTCCTACACTCTATTACCTCAGAGAGAACTTTAAGAAGATTGAGGGCAGGGGGAGTGGTTATTACAACTTTATAAAGCAGAGAAAAAATGGCTTCCAACCCAAGACTTACATCATCCTGGAGCCCCACCCCAGGGGAAGCAGACACCAGAGGAACAGAGGCCAGAGGAACCAGGGGCTTCCTGGGGCCCTGGACCCGGTGGAGTTGAGGACTTTCCAGGAGCAAACACATGTTACTCAGGTGCTGTCAGAGGACCCCAGCATGAGAATCATTGGGAGTGTTAAATAATAATACACATGACCGGGGCCAAGCCCAGATCTACTGAACCAAAGTTGAGGGTGACAGGGATATGCTTAATGGGCTCATCAGGTGAGGCTGAAGACCACTGACAGGTGAAGCAAAGGAATGGTGGTGACTCATGGCTCTTCCCCTTAGAAATCAGAAAACAAGCCACATCAGCAGAAAGTAGAGCACCTAAAGTGGAACACAGAGGGGCACCCCAGTCGGGACCCCCTCTCGTTTTGAGAGCTGTTACTGTCTGTTGTAATAAACTGTCCTCTGTTACAAATTTTAAAAAATAAAAAATAAATGAATAAAAATCATAATAAAGTGGAACACAGGAGGTCTGCTAATAGTGAGAACCCATCAGGCTTTGAAGCCAGACACTCAGACCTGAGCTGGAACCCCCAAGTTCACTACCTACTAGCTGCAAGACTAGTGCAAAGCATTGCACCTCAGTTTTCTCATTTGACAGTGAGACCAATTACCTCTGCTTTATGTGTGCTTTTTCAAGAATTCAGTGGATGACTATCCAGTAGCCACCATGCAGAGGACTCAATAAATAGTGGCTATAAACAAAACAATTACAATGGAAAACGTTGTAAGAATATGAGGGAAAGTAGGTTCTTTGAAAAGGTCAACAAAGCTGACAAACCTTTAGCTAGATTGAACAAGAAAAAAAGAGAGAAGACTCAAATTACTAGACTCAGAAATGAAAGAGGGGTATTACTACTGACCTTACAGAAATTAAGAGACTTTTGAAAGAATACCATGAAGAATCGTATGTCAATAAATTAGATAACTAAGATGAAAAGGACAAATTCCTAAAAAGATACACGCTACCAAAACTGACTCAAGAAGAAATAGAAAATCTGAATAAACCTATAACAAATACAGAAACTTAATTAGTAATCCAAAAAAAATACCCACAAAGAAAAGCCCAGTCCCAGATGGCTTCACCTGTGAATTCTACCAAACATTTAAAGAATAAATATCATTTCTTCACAAACTCTTCCAAAAAGTGGAAGAGAAACAAAAACCCTCAACAAAATATTAGAACAGAACCCAGCAACATATAAGAAGAAGAATTACATATCATGACCAAATGAGATTTATCCCAGGAAGGCAAGGTTGTTTTAACAACTAAAAATCAATTAATGTCAGTAAATAAATATCAAGCATAAGAAAAGGATTTCTGCTCTTACCACTTCTAGTCAACAATGTACTGGTGGTGCTAGCTAGGACAATTAGAGGAAAAAGAAATAAAAGACATCCAGGTTGGAAAGGAAAAAATAAAGCTATCTCTATTCACAGATGATATGATTTTGTATATAGAAAATCCTAAAGAATCCATTAAAAACTATCAGAATTAATAAATGAGTTTATCAAGGTTGCAGGATAAATTATCAAATACAAAATATCAATTGTATTTCTATACACTGGCAATGAACAATATAAAATGAAATTAAGAAAACAATTCCATTTAAAATAGCACCAAAAAGAATAAAATACTTAGGAATAAATTATACAAAAAAAAAGTTCAAAACTTCAGTACGCTAAGAGCTCGCTCAAGAGTGCGAGCTGAGTTCCGAGCAACAGCAGTTTGATGCCCAGCCCAAGCTGAGCTGCCGCTGAGCTGCCAACAGGTGGCAGGATGGCTCAGTCAAAAAAAAAAACAAAACAAAAAAAAACAACTTACAGTATTCTGAAAGCTACAAAAAGTTAAAATTAAAGATCTAAATAAATAGGAAGACATCCGATGCTCATGGGTCAGAGGACTCAATATTGTTAAAATGACAATACTCCCCAAGCTGATCTACAGATTCAGTTTAACCGCCATTAGAACTCCAGCTGGATGCTCTGTACAAATTGATAAGCTGATTCTAAAATTCATATGGAAACTTAAGGGGATACAGAATAGCCAAAAAATCTTGAAAAAGAAAAACAAAGTTGGAAGACACGTTTTCCAATTTCAAAACTTAACTACAAAGCAAGAATAATTAAAATAGTGTGGTGTTGGTATAAGGATAGACATATATATCAATGGAATAGAATTAAGAGTCCAGAGAGATAAACCCTCACATCTATGGTCAATTGATTTTTGACAAGGTTGCCACAATCATACTGTGGAGAAAGAATAGTCCTTTCAACAAATGGTTCTGGGACAATTGGATAGGCACGTGCAAAATAATACAGTTGGGTCCTTACCTTCTACCATATATAAAAATTAACTCAAAACGGATGAAAGACGTAATTGTAAGAGCCAAAACTATAAAACTCTTAGAAGGAAGCATAGGGGTAAATCTTTGAGACCTTGGATTTGGCAATAGATTCTGCAAAAGCAGAAATCATAAAAGAAGAAATAGATAAATTTCACTTGGTCAAAATTTAAAAACTTTTGTGCTACAAAGTGGAAAGACAACCCACAGAATGGGAAAATAATATCTAAAATCATATATTTGATACGGGACTTGTATCCTCAACAGTTAAAAATTCTCAAAACTCAGGGCCGACCGAGTGGCGCAGTGGTTAAGCGCTGGCTTGGGAAGCCAGCGGTCCTGGTTCGGGTCCCACATATGAGGGTCAGTGACACTGCCCGCAAAAAAAAAAAAAAAAAAACTCTTAAAACTCAATAATAAAAAGGCAGCCTAATTTTTTAAATGGGAAAAGGAATCTGAATAGAAATTTCTCCAAAAAAGATATACAAGTGACCAATAAGTACATGAAAACATGCTCAACATCATTAGTCATCAGACAAATCAAATCAAAAACCACAATGAGATACCACTTCATATCCACTAGGATGGCTATAATCAAAAAGTCAGACAAGTGTTGAAGAGGATGTGGAGAAATCAGAACCTTCATACATTGCTGGTGAAAATGTAAAATGGTACAGCTATGTTATGGGTTGAATTGTGTCACCCAGAAAAGATATGTCAAAGTCCTAAACCCCAGTACCTCAGAATGTAACTTTATTAGGAAGTAAAGGTAATCAAATTAAAATGAGGTCATGATGGTGGACCTTAATCCAATATGACAGGTGTCCTTTTAAAATTTGGAGACACAACGACAGACAGACACAGAAGGAAAATGATGTGAAGATATACAGGGAATATACCATGTGGAGACAGAGAATTGGAGTGATCCATCTTTAACCCAAGAAACTCCAAGGATTTCCAGCAAACCACCAGAAGCTAGGAAGAGGCAAGGAAGGGTTGCCCTAGCTTTCAGAGGAGCATGACCTGCCCACACCTTGATTTTAGATTTTTAGCCTCCAGAACTATGAGATAATAAATTTCTATTATTTTAAGTCACCCAGATTGTGGTACTTTGTTACAGCAGACCTAGAAAACTAATATAAGCTACAATGGAAAACAGTTTGGCATTTCCTCAAAAGGTTAAACATAGTTACCATATGACTCTGCAATTCCACTTCTAGGTATATACCCAAGAGAAGCGAAAACAAAAACTTGTACATGAATATCCATGGCAGCATTATTCATATTAATCAAAAGATGGAAACAACTCCAATGTTCATCAACGGATGAGTAGATAAACATGTGGCCTACTCATGCAGGGGAATATTAGCCATAAAAAGGCTGTACCTTGAAAACATTATACTAAGTGAAAGAAGCCAGTCATAAAGACCATACATTCTATTATTCCATTTATATGAAATCTCCAGAATAGGGAAATATGCAGAGACAGGGAAATGTGCTTAGGGCTGTCGAAAGGGTTGGAGAAGGGCTAGAGGGACTGAGGAGTGATAGCTATAGTGGACGGGGTTTCCTTTCAAGGTGATGAAAATATTCTAATATTGATTGGTGATGGTTGCACAACACTGAATATATAAAGAAAATTATTGAATTGTATACTCTTTAAATGGGTGAGTTGTATGGTATGTGAATTATACCTCAACAAAGTTGTTACCAAGAAAAAAAGAGAGAGAGAGAGAGAGAGAGAAGAGAGAGAGACAAAGAAAGGCCCTTGGCCCCAGAAAGCACCAGGACGCGCTTAGAACTGTGTTCAGTGCTGACAAAGACAGAAAGCACAGAGCTAGATCTTCAAAAGTGGTAGAGCAGCATTTCTCAGATGTGGCTGCAAAGCAGACTCATCTGGGAAGCTTTCATTTAAATCAACTTTATTGAGATATAATGTACATACAACTCATGCATCCCTTTTAAGCACACAGTCCAACGACCTTGACAAATGTTAAAATATGCATAACTACCACCACCACCATCAAGATTAAGAACATTTCTCTCACCCAAAAAAAAGTTCCCTGACATCCTTTTGCAGTCAGTCTTCCCACCACCCCCAGTTCCAGGAAACTCCTAGTCTGTGTTTTGGCATGATAGTTTTGCCTTGTTGAGAATTTCATAAAAATGGAATCATCCAGTACATCTTCTTTTGTATCTGGTTTCTTTCGCTCAGCACAGCGTTTCTGAGATTCATCCAGGTGCTGTGCCTAACAAGAGTCCATTTCTTTTTAATGCCGAGTGGTACTCCACTGGACTATTATATCAGAATTTGTCCATCTACCTGTTATGGAATATTTCAGTTTCTCCAGTTTGGGCTACCATGAGTGAAGCTGCTATGACTATTTATGTACAAGTCTTTTTGTGGCCACATTTCTATTTCTCTTGGGTAAACACCTAGGAGTGGAATGGCTGGGTCACATGACAAGTGTATGTATAACTTTTACGAAAGGTCAGACTGTTTTCCGGGAAGATACACAGGGAAAATATCATGTGAAGACAAAGAATTGCAGTGATCCATCTGTAACCCAAGGAATTCCAAGGATTTCCAGCAAACCACCAGAAGCTAAGAAGAGGCAAGGAAGGATTCCCCTAGTTTTTAGAAGAGCATGACCTGCCCACACCTTGATTTGTTTGATGTTTTCCGGAATTGTTCTACCATTTGACACTCCCACCACTGGTTGCCACTTCTGAAAATCCCAATGCCTGGGTCATGCCCCAAACCAATGAAATCAGAATCTCTGAGGAATAGGACACGGACATCAGTTATTTTTTAAACCACCCAGGTGATTCTAATGTACAGACCAGGTCGGAAACACTGCTGCAGATCTCAGGTGCCCTGAGGCAAGCAAACAAGCAAAAGACACATTATATTCACCTGCACAATTTCCTCACTCTTCCTTGATAATGGAGAGAGAGAAGCAAAACATATGCACTTTTCCAGCCTGGACACCAGTGCCCTCAGGAAGCTTTGTTGGTCTCACAAATCCTCCCCATGTTTTATAAGTTAGAAGAAAGCAGGAGGAATACAAAATAATAAATATTAGAAACTTTTTGACCACTTAATTTTGAGCGTGGCATTCTAGTTGGGTTATCATTCTCAGCGCTCACAAGGTCCTACAAGATAAGTCCTACTCTAATTACCCCATGTTACAGATGAGGAAACTGGGGCTCAGAGGGGTGAAGTAACTTGCCCAAGGTCACACAGCCCGTGATTGACATAGTCAGGATTTAAACTCAACATTCTGTCCCCAAGGCCAAAGAGCTTATACACTCCACTGGGCTCAGAGCAATTGACAGGTCCTGGGGCCATGAACCTCCCCCAATCCAACTATTCCTGGGAGCAGAAGCTTACAACAAGCCTCCAACACAACTGCAAAAGGAAGGCTGCAGGTGTGTTTATGAGAGAGCAGGAAAGGTGATGTGTAATATGACTGAAAGGTGGGGGTTAATTATGGGATTTCCTTTCCTTTCAAGCTTAAAGAATGGGATTTAAACCCCTTTGGTACAGGGGGGTGAGACCAAGTCATTGCCGCAGCCTCCCCATCTCCCTTCACCTGGTGCTTAGGACAGGGAGTTGCAGGGTCTGGGAAGAGGGTAGGTAAGAAAATGCTGCCCAGAGGCTGAGGGATGCCTGGTGAAAGATTCATGTCTGGTCCTTTCATTTAACTCTTACCTAACCTGGGATGGACCACTGGCATTTTGCTGGACAGAGCTGCTCTTCTCAGCTGGGACTACTATTTCAAAACAAGGAATAAATCAGGAGTTAAAAAAGCATTTCTCAAAAATGTATCTGGGGATTAGAGGAAGCAGTATGGGCTATGCAGGTAGCTCTCTGTAGTACCTTTGCAACTTTTCTGTAAATCGACTTTACAATTAAAAATCTCCTTAAAATCACAAATACATGAATAAATAAACTGTACCTGGAGGTTGTGGAATCATAGTGGCTGAGTGGCCGAGCAAGGAGAAAAGCCAAAGAGAAGAAAATCTGCTGTGTATATTACACACTGTGCATGTGCTAAAATAAAAGTGGACGGCAAATCCTGGACCATTCACTTTAAATCCCCAACAGGAGAGAAACAATTGGGGCCAGATAAGAACCCATATGTGACACAAGGGTGGCTTAGAATCTGCTTCCTTCAGGGATTTAGGAGAGCTGAGGAGCGGGGTTTCCATGAACTACAGTGGGTTTCCAGTGCCTGAACGGGGCCCCTTCTCTCTATTCATCTCTGTTTCTCTTGCTCCCTCTCATCCTCCATTCCCTTCTCACCTGCTTCCCACCCATTTATCCCAGGGCAGTGCCAGGTGCCCTCAGCCAAAGTGGCTCCCCTCCCTGGACCTCAATTTTGGATCTATAAAATGGGGTTACCATGAGCCCTGTCCAGCTCACAGAACTGAGAAGGGTCAGTGGAAACATTTTGTATATTACCAAGTTCTGTGTAGACAAAGGTGATTCACTATTCAGAGCAGCCCCAATCTGGAAATAGCCCAAATGGCAATCAACAGTGGAATGGATAAATAAATTGTGGTTGAGTCAACACAGGGAATACAACATAGCAATAAAAAAGAATGAACCACTGCAATCCGCAGGAACAAAGATGAGCCTCCCAGACATAATGTTGAGTGAAATAAGCCAGACACAAGAGTAAACATACTGTATGATTCAATTTACATGAAATTCAAACAGCGGTAAAATTAATCTCTGATGGTACAAATAAGAACAGCAATTACCTCTGGGGGATATGGATTGGAGGGGAGTATATGAGCTGCTTCTGGGGTGCTGGAAATATTCTAGATTTTCATCTGGTTCATATATAGGTACAAAGTTATCAATTTATGTACTCGACAGTATATGAGTTATACCCCAACTAGAAAATGTAAATGACTAGAATTACTATTTGGAGCATATCTGTGTAAGGAGATAGAGGGCTTTTTGTAGGGGAATTTAAAAATGACTTCACTTTCCTTCTTTCCTGCTGCTCTCATTTGCCCCCTGCCCAGCCTCTCCCTAAATAGGCACCTCTTGTTTCTCAACATTCCTTTATTCCCCTTTACTCCTTCATTGGAACCCTTACTATGAGCCAGGCACTATTCTAGAAGCTGAGGATGCACTATACCTCTCTGCCCTTATTTGTGCAACAAACATGTATTTAACATCTACTCTGAGCTGAAAACTGAGGCCCCTCCTCTCCCAGCACTGAACATTTTCTGTCAAGCGGGTCCAAGTGGCAATGAACCGGGCACAGACTATCTGGGCTTCTTTCCAGTCTTCGCCGGTGGTTCCAAAAAAGGAGAAAGGTGCCTAGTATATGCCAATGTGCAATTAATCCTCTACAATCTAGCTCACATAGCTGGAGAGCAGCAGGGGTAGAGTTTAAACCCAGGTATGCCTGATTCCCACTCCTGTGGCCTCCCAGGAGCCAGGTCAGCGTAGCCCACTCGCTGGGCATCTACAGCCATCAGCTTCCAAGAGGGCGCCCATTGATTCTTGTTTCCAGGTATTTATGTCCTCACATAAGCCCCTTCCACACTCAGTGGGGATGACCTGTGTAACCAATAGGATATTGTGGAAATAACAGTGTTTGTCTTCCAAGGCTGGTATATAAAAAAGATTGTGGCAGGGCCGGCCGAGTGGCTCAGTTGGTTAAGAGCTCGCTCAAGAGTGCGAGCTGAGCTCTGAGCAACAGCGGTTCGATGCCCAGCCTGAGCTGAGCTGCTGCTGAGCTGCCAACAGGTGGCAGGATGGCTCAGCAAAAAAAAAAAAAAAGATGTGGCTTCAGCCTTGTTCTTTCTTGAATCACCAGCTCTGAGGAATCCAGCTGCCATGTCGTGAGGACACACAAGCAGCCCTATGGAGAAGTCCATGTGACAAGAAGCTGAGGTCTCCTGACAACAGCCAGCCCCAACTTGCCAGCCACATGAATGAACCACTTTGGAAGCAGATCCTCCGGCCCAGTCAGGCCTTCAGATGACCGCAGCCTAGCTGACATCTTGACTGCTGCTCCTTGCGAGACTCCAGGCTAGAAACCCCAGCGAAGCCACTCCCAAATTTCTGACCCACAGGAAGTATATGAGATAATAAACGTTTGTTGCTGCTTTAAGTTACTAAATTTGGGGGTGCCTTGTTACATTGTATTGCTACGCATAAATAATACAGCCCATCTCTGAGCAATGAGTTCATGCTGCAGGAATAGTCTGGAAGGTGGGAAATGAAGGCATCCAGAACCAGCCACTTTCTGGAGGGGTGTCCGGAGTGGAATGAATTTAAGAAGACAGGAGAGGAATCAACCTCCATAAGAAATCCCCAGTGTGTGAGAGAACTGTGAAATAAGAGACCAAGCAAAGCAGAAATCCTGGCACCTTTTTCCTAGAAATTTCTCACACACTTCATCTATCTCAGTACAGTAAATGGAACCACGTGCACCCAGTTACACTGGCCAAGAACCTAAGAGTCACCCTTGAGCCCATTCTCTTTCTCACACCCAACATCCCATCCATCAGCCAGGCTCTGGGCTCTACCCAAGAATGCATCCCAGACCTGGCCCTTTCTCACAGCCTTTCCTGCAAGTGCCATGGACTGATCCACCAGCCTCTCTCACCAGACAACATCAGTGGCACCTTGGCCCATCTCCCAGTCCCTCCTCAAGGCCAGAGTGGCCTTCTCAAAGTGGAGATCAGATCATGTCTTTAGTGCTCAAAAACCCTCCAGGGCTCACCACGCTCCACCATGCGGCCTTCTTTCAAGCCTGAAAAGCTCATATCACCTCAGGGCCTTTGCATTTGCCCTTTTCATCTCTCAGATCATCAAGTAACATCAGTTGGGTCTCATCTTACACAATACTTCCTCTGAGAAGTTTTCCTAGGCCACCAGGGCCTAATCCCTCTCTAACCCACTGCTCTAACTCATTTCCTTACATGACTTATTTGCCTAGATGTTGTCCATCTCCCCTATTAGAATGTGAGCCCCATGAGGGCAAAGGCCTTATCTATCTTGTGCACCTAGAACAGTGTCTGGCACATGGAAAATGCTCAGTAAACATCCGTTTAATGAGTTCCATCTCAAGGTAGGGGGATGGATGAGAGGACCTCCAAGCTGACCTGGTTATAAAACTCAGAGGACAGAGCTCTACTGTGTGCTTTGGGGCTCACATTGCCCTTCCCAGCAAGAGGAAAAGGCAGGGCAATAGTAAGAGCTGCTGTGGTTTGTGGGGAGATTTGCCAGTTGGGTGGGGTTCACGCCACCAGTGGGTCCCATTTCCTACAGAGGAAAATCCTATAGCAAGCACCATCTGTCCGTCCAGCCACTGCCCGGCCAGCCTGCCTCTCCCCTTTCGTGGTTGGCCTTGGGTGAGTGGAGCAGGATTGCTGCAGCCTGGTGTGTCCTGAGCCCCCAGCATATGCCAGAATTGGCAGGTAGGCACACCCCCTGAAGTCACCTTTAGCACCCCTCTGTTTCCACCAGGAGGCAGCTATACAAAAGGCCACCTTCTGTCACTGCTCCGTGTCTCTGGGTCCCCTCATTGGCCCTACTCAGACCCTTCACTGCCAGAACACTGATCCACGTATTCTCTCTAACAGTATCTGCTGCTGCAGGAGAAAGAAGGCAAAAGGGGAGGGACAGGTGAGGATCAAGAAATGTCTGCTGGTAGGCAAGAAGGAGGGATAGTTAAAAGGAAGCACAAAGCCCAGGGACAGAAATAGGTGAGGAATCCCACTGTGAGGCCTTCAGAAAGTCATTCAACCTTTGGGTGCCTTGGCTTCCTTATTTGTAAAACAACAGGATTTTTTGGACTATTTTATGCTCTGATGGAATTAAAAGAATAAAATCAGATAATGTGCTGAAGTGTTTTCTAAGGCCCGGGGCACTGTACAAATGTTCGTTGTTATTAAGAGAAACAGGTGCAGGAAGGAAGATTGGGAGGGGGTGGAGTGGGGAGAAGCAAGAACACTGGAAGGTTCTGGGGTTAAGGATGGAAAACAGTCTACTCTGGATGAAGAGAACAAGGAGGGAGGTTGAGGGGGGCGCAGAAACTCACTCTCCACCTGGAGAAGAAAAGGCCGAGGGGGTCAGAAAAGTGGAAGACAAGGAAAGGGCGGACACGGTACAGCTGTGCCCACTGTGAGCCAGGCCCTTTCCACCTCCACTAGGAGAGCACTCCAACCGGGACTTTACAGAGTGGGGAGATGCCCCCAGCAAGGCTGTGTACTTCGCTTGAGCAAGGTCCCCCCAGGATTCTCTCACAGACCTGCCTGCTCCATCAGCACCCTTCTCCGAGGTAACACTTGGCCCTCAGAGCTACCAATCGATAACAATCAATTGCTATGTTTCTGAGCACCTACCATGTGTCAGGTACTGTGCTGGGCACTTCCCATACATTATCCCAACTCATAATAACCTTTTCTTATTCCCATATCCTTGAGGGTGAAAAGGAGGCTCAGAGAGGTTACACAACTGGCCCAAGGCCA
This sequence comes from Aselliscus stoliczkanus, assembly GCA_033961575.1. Classification (NCBI taxonomy): domain Eukaryota; kingdom Metazoa; phylum Chordata; class Mammalia; order Chiroptera; family Hipposideridae; genus Aselliscus; species Aselliscus stoliczkanus. Next base: position 159,988,111 of record CM066731.1, read on the forward strand.
CCCAGCTAATGAGAAGTAGAGCATGAGAGGCATCTCAACTGCTCAATGCTCCTTTTGGAAGCATCCTCCCACCTCTGCATTCACTGACCTCCTTCCTGCAAAGATCAAGTGTTAACAGCAAAAATAGGGGTGAGAGGGCAGGAGGGATATAAGCAACAATAGGCACAGTACAGAGATTGGCTGCATATGAAAGGTTAAAGCCAAGCATTTCCACCTTCAGAGAGTTAAGCCCATCTGACAGAATAATTTCCTTCCCAAATAATCCTTCATAATCCATCCCCCCCTTACTCCAACAAGCCACCACCAGCTGATCCATCACTCCTCTGTCCTGGCCTCAAACGATGCAGCTGGGATCCAGCCAGCCTGGCCAACCAGGACCCAGCAATCCCTCTGGTCTTCTTGCCTCAGTTTTCCTCTCCCACCAAGACCAGCCAGAAAACACTGATGGGGAAACTGAGGACCAAAGTGGGACCTGGCCAATAAAGACAGTAGGATGGCAATTAAGGAGGTTCCAGGCCCAGCGAGACCTTGACCTGGGAATCTTTAGCCCCCTAACCCACACTTCCCGTACCTATCCCCTCTTCTGTCCTCAAGTCCTGTGGCTGTAGCCCCATCTGACTTTTTCTAAACTGCACAAATAGGGCCAACCAGGGCTCCGTGTGGGCCCGCAGGGTAATTGAACTGCATCCCCCTCCCCCTCTCTACTCCCACCCCCCTTGAAAACTAGGGGAAATACCTTCAAAGGCCCCTCTCTCGGAGCTCGGTCCCCGCCAGCCACCTCCAATAGACACCGAGACTCTGAGCTGCACTCCCCACCCCATCCCCCTCGCTCCCCCACCCTGCCCCCCCAGCCCTCGCCTTCACCTTGACCTGAGGCCGATCTGCGGCCAAAGCTTTGCATAAACAAAGAGAGGAGGAGGGGACAACCCCGGGCACTGCCCCCACCCCTCCGGCGCACCCCCCACCCCCCCCCCCAAGCCAGTCCCAGGACCCCAAGCCCATCCTGTCCCCAACCCCCCCCCCCCGCGGGGCCAGGTGGCCCGCGACCCCTTACCTTGGCCTGGCATTTCCGATGACAGGAGAAGCTGCAGACTGCAAGAGGGCGAGACACAGAAAGAAAGTTTAGCCGCGAGGTATGAAATGGAAACTCCGGCGAAATCTCCTCCCACCCCGCCCGCAATCGCGCTTGGGAGGGAAGGAGGGACGCAGAGAGGAGGGGGCGGAGGGGGCGGCTGCCGCAGCTCCCCGGGGCCTGTGGGGCGGGAACGCTGGGGACTGCGGACCCGGGCCGGGCCTGCACTGAGCCCCCATTGCCAGCGCCCCTCCAGCTGGCCCGGGAAGGTGGGAGGAGCAGGGGCGGGAAGGGGACTGAGTCCCCCCACTGGATCCTTGCCAGGAGCAGAGGTGGCCCGACCCAGGCTCCAAGGAATAAGGGGGAGGGGGGGCTTTCTCCCGTCACGCACACACCAGGCAGGCAGCTGGCACCTGGGAGCCACCATCGCACCCACTTTCCCCGAGAGAGAGACACACACACAGACCCAATTCATGGTCCAGCGGAGAATCATGCAAACACATACACATTTACACCCATGCACACGCACAGACACTCACTCATAACCACTTACTCTGATACTCAGCCATATATGAACTCAGCCATACACACATACAGCCTCACCCATGCACACCAATGCCCAAGAGAAACCTCTGACTGGGGGGGCACCAACGCACACACACACAATTTCATGGGAGTCCCTTAGAGTGCAGCCTGACACAGACATGGGGCACAGACATGTGGACAGATGATGTCCACACAGTCTCACAAACTTCACATGCATGTGTGTGTTTCAAGTCTGAAACACACACACACACACACACACACACACACACACACACGACTTGCTACTCCCTCCCACTACTAGAAGCTGGAATCAAATTTCCTAAGGGGTTCCCACAGCCTGGAATGTCCTAGCCCTGCATGCCCCACCCCCAGGGCCCTCTACCCAAGGACTTGGTGGTCGCCTCCCACCAGGTCCCACAGATGGGGCGAGGGGTCCCTGAGCTGAGTTCCTGCACTGCATAGGCCTTGTTGGCTACCCAGGGCCTGCAGAGGCATGTGGATTGGGGGCACTGGGAAGGGAGACACTCTAAGGCTTCTGTGGGGATGGGGGTTGGGCAGAAGCTGGAAGGCGTACTGGGTAGAGTCTGGGATGTGACCTTGGCCACTGGCCCTAGCCTGGGACCTTGTTCTTCCAGAACCTAGTCCTGGCCCCATCTCAGTCCTGTGACTCAGCTGCTGCTGAGCAAGGCTTTCCTGACCCGCCAGCCAGCCAGCCAGCCAGCCCAGCCCAGGGACTTCTCCACCCCTGGCCACTCCACCCCTGGTTACCAGGACATATCCACCCCTGGCCACCCAAGTCAAGTCATGCCCATCTGGCTAGGCTTTCTGCTTCTCTCTCTCTCTCTCTCCCCCACCCCCACTACCGCAGGTGGCAACTCCCCTCCAGGAGGTGTTTCCACGCTGACAGCAGCAGCCTCCCCAGCCCCACCCCCATGCCTTCTTTTCTGGCCTTGGAATGTGGAATTCAGAAAGCCTCAGGCCTTGTGGCCTGAGCTTGGAAGGCCCTTCCAGCCAGGCAGGTCCCCCACTAAGCCACTGCCTCCAGACAGAGGGCCCCATTCCCCTTCCTCTGCTAATCAACCCCCAGGCCTTCCAGAACAAGTCCTGGACCCTCCGCTAGAGGCCTGGCTGACTGTTCCCTACCTTCCTGCAGAAGAAACCCAGGTGTCTCTATCACCTGAGTGCACGTTTTTCACCACAACCTAGGTTCCTACAGTTGTAGGCTCCTTCAAAAGAGGTCGGTCTCTCTCTCTCTCTCTCTCTCTCTCTCTCTCTCTCTCTCTCTCTCACACACACACACACACACACACACACACACTGCATACACAGTGCCGGGTACACAGTAGTAATAAATGTTGGCCCAGTTGGACCTGACTGAAGATCTCCCTGGGAGTTTACATGCACCCCCATTTAATCATGCCCACCACACTCTTTTCTTGAGCCACAGCCCTCCCCCCCAGCATCTCATATTCAACCACAAAAGCATCCCTAAATGTCCGCTCCGGCCTTCCAACCCGTCTAGACGCTAGGAGCACGAGGGAGCCATGGCTGCGTCTCCCTCCAGCATCATACTTCATACTTCTGACAGCTCCCAATGCGCTGGAGCTCTTTCCTACCTCGAGGCGTTTGCACTTGCCGCTCTGGTTGCCTGGAACGCTCTCCCTCTCCTCAGCTCCCCACTGTTCACCGAGTCAAACCTTTCTTCTAATTCTGGAATCCCTTGAAAGCCGTCTCCTCAAAAGAGGCCTTTTCTGACCAGCCCAATTACAGTCGGCTCCCCCATTATTCTTTCTCAGCAGCACCCTGATAATTGCCTTCTTATCTGAAGTCATTGGGGGTCATTCTTGCTCACGTATGTGGAGTAGATCTCCTCACACTAGACTCATGAGGGCAGACAGCATGTCTGTCTCACGCACATCATATCCCCAGTAGCTAGAACGGTATCTGCTCCAGGCCCACAGCACCAAACAGTACCTTTGTGCAAATGAGATAAAGTCCCACCCTCTGGGCAGATCAGCCCCATAGACACACGGCTGAATACACTGTCTTTGTGGGAAGAGCAGGAAAGGACCCCTCCTCCAGGTGAACTCTGCCACGTGCCTGGGTACGAGGTTTGGGGAGCAAAGCATGGGCTGATTCCAGGGCGCTCTCGAGTAGGTGCCTTTGGCAGTGAACGGCCTGCATGACCACACAGGGCAGCCCTGCCTGTCACACAGTGGGCAGACACTCAACCAGTGCAGATGGAGAAATCATTGGGCAATTGCAGGAGAATGAGCTGAGTGCTCCCTGCACGCTGGAATGCGGAGCTCGTCCTTGAAAGCTCCTCAGTGGGGAGTGAAGGAAGCCTGTTCCTCAGCCCCTAGGCCGGAAGACAGGAGCTCAGCACACAGCTGAAGTGGCAGACATGGCCAAGCCCCGGAGCATAGATTTTTACACCTTCAGAAGCACCTGCCCTCTCTTGCCTTGGGTCCTCTCCAGGGCAGGCACCTTTATTAACTTAGTCACCTTTCTCAGGTCTTCTCCCACAGGACAGTATTTCCTACTCTTTAATGTGAGGCTTCCTGCTGTAATTTGAAACTTGGCCATGCCATTCTGCTGACTTCTTGAATGTGCCAGATCAATGGCACATTCAAATGTGTTACAGAAAGGGAAACCGTGGCAGCCAGCCTCCAGGGTGGCCCTAGTGCTTCTCACCTCCTGGAATGCACACCCTTCTGTGGGCCCCTCCCACGGTGATTCGGGTTGGCTTATGTACCCAGTCAGATATTGTAGAAATGATGGTGTGTGATTTCTGAGGCTAAGTCATCAAAGGCGTTGTGGCTTCAGCCTTGGTCTCTTGGATCACTCCCTCTGGAAAAAGCCAGTTACCATGTCATGAGAACACTCAAGCAGCCCTATGGAGCGGGCCATGTGGTGAACAGCTGAGGCAGCCTGCCACCAGCCAGCACCAATTCAGCTGGCACAGGACAAAGCCCCCTGGAAGTAGATCCCCCAGCTGCAGTCGGGACCTCAGATGACTGCAGCCCTGGCTGACGTCTTGGCTGCAACTTCATGAGGCACCCAGGATCCAAACCACCCCCTAAGTCACTCATGAAACCCTGACGCACAGAAACTATGTGAAGTAATAATTTTGTGTTTGTTTTAAACTGCTAAGTTGGAGGGTAATTTGTTATGCAGCCACAGATAAGTAATGTAGAACCACGACACGGGATCCCTCTGAAAGCAAGAAGCCAAAAGGGGATGCTGGGAACTGACACCAGAGGGCATCACTCCCTGGGTGCTCCTCTCTGTAACTCCTTTCCTTACCCTATCAAGCAATTAGTCATCATGGCCCAGAAAGTAACTCCAATGACCGGTTGAATCTCAGCCTGCTTCCCCAGCCCCGCTCCACTGCACCATTTCAGACCAAGTATCCTTCCACCAGCCTTGTCCCTTTCAATCCACAGAGTCACAGATCATCCTCAAGTACAAACTGATCACATCACCCCCTGCTTAGAAGCCCCCGCTCCTCAGCATACTTATAAGGCCCCGCGTGGCCTGGTCTTGCCTCCACCTCCAGCTGCTGCCCCAAAGATATCTGTTCTTACCACAACCAAACTCCCCAGACTTTGAGTCTACAAGGAGCAGGTCTGGAACGATGCACTTCCTTCAAGGCCCAGTCCAAAATGAAGAATCAGGCATTCCAATATGGTCCCTCCCTTCTCTGTGCTCCCAGAATCTTCAAGTCACACCCTTTGGAAAGCTCTTGTCCCCTGAGAGGACTAAGTCATCCTTTATGATGTGTTCTCCCTCATATCCAACTGCTTCTCTAAGGTGGAAAGGTGGGGGGGTGGGTCCTGTTCAACTTTGCAGCTTTGTATCCTGCCCCTTCCCCTAGCTCAAGGTCTGACACACAGGTAGGGCTCAATAAATGTGCAGCAAAATCAAACCGGAATGATTCTCCCCAGTGTAAACCAGGGCTGACATCCTGGGACAACAGAACAGACACCAGCGAGGGTGGATGAGCCGCACTCTTCAGCTCCAGCCTCTGCTGTGAGAGGGCAAGTAAGGACCATGGTCAGTGTTTCCTGAGTGCTTCAGCGCAAACACCACTTATGCTCAAGCCAGGTAAGGGGGTGAGGAGACTAAGTGAGTTAATTGATCCTTCAGCCACTTACTCATTGGTCCTGCTCTCCATCTACCCACTCACCCACTAAGTGCATGAAGGCTGGCTCACAGCTCAGATGCTGGTCATGCACTAGCTCTGTGATCTGGGGCAGGTTACTTAACCGCTCTGAACCTTCATTTCCTCATCTATATAATGGGGGTCATAAATAGCATCCACCTCACTGGGTTGTGGTGAAAGTTAAACGAGTTAATATACATAGTTGGCCCAGAGTCTGCTCTCTATACTGGTTTTCTGTTAGCAGCAGCATCTTCATCATCGTCATCATGTTTTTATTTCATGGAAGAGCCTCCATCTCCTAGTCTGGAGACCTGGGTTCCAGTCCTGGCTGCTATCACATAGCCGTGGGACGTGAAGCAAGTCACTCCTCCCCTCTGGGTCCCAGACTCCAGCTCAGCAAATAAGGCAGTCAACTGGCACCTCCAAGGTGGATGGGGCTTGCACCCTTGTCTCCTTAGCTGGTTCAATGTTTAAAACACAACGACTCATTTTCTTAGTTGGAATGCCTTTCCAACTAAGAAAGAGCGGCTGTCTCCAGATTGCTGGGGTTCCCACCACACCCTGCGGTCTCTCACTCATTTGCCTGCATTACCCCCCGAAGGCCCTTGCTTTTCCAACCCCTGGAATAGATGGTGTCCACACCCTCTTCCAGCTGTGAGAGCCTGTGCTAGCCCCAGCCAGCTTCTCCGTCACAGTCACCTCCACCCGCTTCCTCCCTGCAGCCAAGAAATGGGGAGAAACTCAGGTTCCAACCCTGAAAACCTCCAAACCGCTATTGAGGAAACCCCAGCCTTTGGCTGACAGGGATGTTCACTGCACAAGGTACCACTTCTCATGGGGGGCAGGGGGGGGACAAGGGCAGGAACACCCCAGCCTCCCCCTCCTGGCCCTGCAGATGCCTGAGTCCTCCCAGACACACATCTCAGGGTCAACCCCTCATGAGCAGACAGCGGCTTCCCCCAGCTCCCATGGAAGGCAGTGGCCTCTTAAAGCAGTGAACCTGCAAGATAAAGCCCCCTTGGGGTGACCCTGTCAGACTACAGCCCCATCTCCACCCACAGGTGTCAACACTGCCCCACACTGTGGGGTCCAGCCTGGTGGCTTGAGAGAAGCTGACAGCCTCCTAGTGGGGAGGGGTCCATAGGTTACCTGCCGGTGGGAGAATTACACCCCCAACGTCAGCCCTTGGCTGGCTCCTGCCTCACTAGGCTCCACATACTCTGCCCTGGAGTGGCTTCCTGCCTCTCAGGAACACAGGAAGCCAACATTGTTGAGATCTAAATGGCCTTTTCCTCCTGGCCTCGAGTCAGAAAATGAGCACAGAGCCTCAGTGTGCACCTGACGCCGGAGATAAAGGCCCGCACGCCCAGCCGGCCTCAACTCAGCTCCTTCCCCAGATGGCAGAGAGACTGGTCCGCCACACACCTGCCCACTGCGCCTCACAGTCCTGCCCTAATTATGGTCACAGCCTGGCCTGGAGGTGTGTGATGGTTATGATCATGTGTCAACTTGGCTAGGCCATGGTGCTCAAATATTTGTTCAACAGTATTCTAGATCAGAGGTCGGCAAACTTTTGAGACAGAAGAGCCGCCAGGGGTCAGCAAACTGCAGCTCGCGAACTGTGGCTCTGAAGCAAAACTGAAAATGAAAATAAAACGACCATAGTTGCATTTATAAAATTTTTTAAATTGTTGTAAGAGACAGAATTGGCTCTTTCAGGGGTCGGCAAACTTTTGAGACGGAACGTTACCCGAGGAGCCGCATGTGGCTCGCAAGCCGCCGTTTGCCGACCCCTGTTCTAGATGTTTCTGTGAAGAATTTATAAGATTAACATTCAAATCAGTAGACACTGAATAAAGCCATTACCTTCCATAATGTGGGTGGGCCTCATCCAATCAGTTGAAGTTTTGAATAGAACAAAGACTGACCTCCCCAAGCAAGAGGGAATTGCTATTGGTTTTGGACTTGGAACTGCAGCTCTTCCCAGGGTCTCCAGCCCAATGGCTACCCTGCAGATTTGGATTTGCCAACTCTCCATAATCACATGAGCCAATTCCTTATAATCAATATCTATCCATCCATCCATCCACACATCTTTTTGGTTCTGTTTCTCTGGAGAACCCTGACTATTACAAGGTGTCTCGGGGTGGTCAGGGGAGTGCGGCTGTAAGTTGGAGCAAGAAGAAACCTTTAGGTCCTCCCATCCGGTGGTTTTCAAACTTTCATTTTTGCAGCCAAACTCTCATGCAGATCGACTCTTGGGTGGAATCTCAATGATACTGGTTAATATTTATTGAATGCTTGTTATGTGCCAGGCTCTGTTCTGAACATTTTATGTATTATCTCATTTAATCCCCACAGTAACCTGAGAAGGAGGTTTGCTGAATGTTCCACTTTAAAGGTGAGGTACCCAAGGCTCAAAGCGGTGAAGCAATCTGCCTAGGTTCTCACTAGCAAGGGGCAGCACTGAGATTTGAATCCAGGACATCTGAGCCAAGTGCAAGGCCACCACACCATCATGCCTCTTCATATATTTAACTCCTAAAATCAGAGCTGCTTTGATTGAAGTGGGCAAGGCCCCAGCCCCTTGGCCTTCCCCACTTTATCCTACCCTCTCGGGCCCCTAAAGCACCTCCAAAGAATCCTGCAACTCCTTTGGAACACCCTTTAGAACCTCTGATCTAGTCCAACCCCTCATTTAGAGAAATGTGAAAGCCAGGCCCAGAGAGGTTGTGTCTCACCCACGGTCACATAGTAAGGCAAGACCAGAACCCAGGGTCTTCCTACCTTACCAGGCTTTTCCGAGGACTCCAAGGAGTTCCTCAGACACAAGGGAGAAGCTGGGATCCCCAGTGAAGTAACACAGAAGAAAGAGCTCCTGAAACAAGGTTTCTCCCAAGTCTAACCAATGAGGGCTTCTGGGTAGGTTTGTCCCATTAAGGGCTAGATTGTCTTCCCCAGGTGCAGCCCACTCTGGGAAAACTGCAAGTGATTGCTCCCACCTTGCAGGCGAACCAGAGGCATTGAGAAGGGAAGTAGTATAGATCTGGGCCCCAATCCAGGCCCAGATCTCAGCTCTTGAGCTGGCTTTCTGGTCTCTTCCCTTGGGTTTTAGCCTAGCAGACAGCTAGGGCCCTTGGGCAAGGCCCTAAACTCCCTAGAGCATTGCCCCAGGGAAGTATGGGAAACATGCTGTTTGAACAGAGGAACTCCTACACATCCCTCAAGACCCAACCTACATATGCCTTCCCTCTGAAGCCTGACAGGACAATCTCTGCTAAGTCAGAGACAGCTGTTCACATACACTTCTGTATTAGCTTTGCCACTATGTTCTACGATTGTCTAGTGACATGTCTGTCCTCCCAGGTCAGGGGCTGGGGCTTGGCCCCAGTACCTGGCACAATATCCACCCCACAAGGGGCTCAGTTTATGACTATCAGAAGGATGCTCATGCACATACAAGAGGTGAAGTGACAGCCTCCCTTGGGAGAGTTCTTTAACCTTTACAGACTCCAGCAAGGAAATTCTCCAGGCCCTCCCACTCTATGGACCTCAGTGAGCACCCCTGGTCCAGTCTCTTATCTATAGATGAGGAAACTGAGGCCCGAGAGGTAAAGGGATTTGTCTGAGGTCACGCAGCCTGTGAGTGGTAAGGCCAGGAACAGAGGCCAGGCCACAAACAGAAGCCCTAGGCTCTTCTTCTCCCATCGTCTCCTCCATCTCTGTCTCCCTCACAGAAAGCCTTAGTCCCTAACACAAGTGCTCATTTACAGCCACACAGAGAGCCTTGGGGTTCTTCACAATAAACCCCTGTGAAGCGTGGGACAGGGTTTATTAAGAGCCCTGTGGTACACAAGGGGAAACGGGCTCAGTGAGGTGGAGGACTGGCGGCGGTCTCATGGTGGCCTCTTGTGTATGTCACGCTCATGCCCGCATATCCCATCACCTTTGTTCCTCTTTGAGTCCTCAGAACCAGGACTAGTCCCTAGGTTATTTGACTCCTTTCCCCACCCCCATCTCCCACCCCACCGCCTTCAGCCACATTACATGCAACAGTGAAATGCAGGAGGACAGGAGGTGGAAGAACCATCTAAGCTACTGAGCAAAGCCGCCGGAGGGGATGGGACCAATGCCCAAGTCTAGATCCAGGAAAGTGTCCACACTGCCCCCGGCCTGCAGCAGAAGTTCCCTCAGCATTGCAAGCCCCGTGGAGACTGAGTTCAGAGGCTTGATATTCCATACACACCACCCCCAGCCACTAGTCCAGAGGGTGACTATGTTGTAACATGAGATTTGAAGGCTGGAAGGAGAACCAGCAAGAACAGCAAACCCTTTGGGTTGAGCTTGGTGAATGAAACGTGGCCTGGAATTTAGTCCATGATTGGCCCCTTAGCCAGGGAACAACCTGGACAGCCATACCGGGTGTCTCTAGATGGATGGATAGACGGATGGACAGATGAATGGACAAATGGAAGGATGGGTAAGGGGGTCTATCCATCTCATGCTACAATGACCCCCTGGTTCCAAAGCACAGACAGTCGGCCCGTGCCTGCATCTCCCACTGTGAGCCCAGTAGCCCCAACCCTGCCCCCAGGCCTGGTGACCCCAACCCTCTTGCTGAGGATGTATATGTGGCCTGTAAAACCATGAGCCTTCCTCGCTTGCTGGGCTGGCCCCTGGTCCTTCTGTGGCCCAGTCCTGACACCTGGTGGTCCCTCTGGAGTGTGGCCCTGACTTTCTTCCCTCTTCTCATTAATACCCAGAGCTGCCAAACCAGCCTGGCAGCCCACTGGCCACCTGCCCTCCACTCCGGTTCACACCAGTAGGTCCAGGCTCGGAACCAAGTGAAACCAGAGTCATCCCTGCTCACCTTGGGAGCCTTCCATTCACGGGGGGTCAAATCCCCTCCTCAACCCAGGCCCTCAAGCCTGGTCAACCGGGGAGCGTAGGACCACAGACTATCACAGACTGTAAGGACAGAGATGTGCCCAAGGTCACACAGTGAGTGTACTGGGACTTCCTTCCACCCCACCCCTTGCTGCCTCCTTTGAGAGCAGCGGTGGGGTTCACTGAGGTGAGGGGAAGTCACACTAGGGGAGGAAGGAAGGAACTGGGGGAAGGGTCAGGGGCTAACTTAAGCAGGTTCTCTGGGCGGGCTGGGGTGGGACTTGGCGATGCAAGCAAAATGCAAAACCCCACCCTCAGCAATTCCTTCCGGACTTCTCACCATCCAACCCAGCCAGACCTGTTAGGAAGACAGTGACACCCTGTGGCTGATTTCAGTATTGCAAAACTTCCTGTTGGCCCTCTAAATTCAGCCCTTCAGTTAAAGACCATAAACCTCTCTCCCAGCCCTTTGCTATGGCAGGCCTTGCCTGGAATCCCCTCCATACGCACATTCGCACGTACTTCCATCCACCCATCCACCCTCAAACGTCCAGGTGAAACTCCTCATCTAGAAGCCTTCCCTCCCCGAGAGAACACGCACCCTGAAAACCCCACTCCAACCCAGCCAACTGTGTGCCTTGGCAAGAGACTTACCTACTCTGAGCCTCAGTTCCCTCCTCTGGATGGAAAAACAGAATGACACCAGCACCTCCGGGATGCCATGAGCATTGCATGAAATCATGTATGCAAACACTCTAATATTAAGTGCTTTAATAATATTAAACACTCACTAGGCTCTGCTGCCCAGCTTCCCAGCCCTCCAGGACTCTGACATGGAGGGAAGGAAGAAGGGGTGAGTCCAGGTGGAATAAAGCCTCCAGGGCAGGACGGAGCCCGGCCCCTTGGCATACCTGACATAGTGCCAGGTGCGGCTGGTTGGAGTATGGACTTGTGGGGGAGAGGGGGTGAGGGGATAGGTCAGAGAGCTAGCAAGAGGTGGGTTCCACCAGGCCTCGCAGCCACGGGAAGGGGTCTCTGTTTTGTCTGCAGGTATTGGGGGCTCTCAAGGCTTTACCGGGGAACGGACATAACTAGAACTACATTGAGTCCTGCTGGAAGCGGGCATGGAGCATGGATTGGAAAGGGTGGGTCAGGAAACCAGAGGCAGAGGGGATGCAGTCAGTCATCCAGGTGACAGATGCTGGCAGCCTGAATTGGCTGCAGAGGAGTTCAGTGACTCAAGTTGTATAGGGAACCCTGGCAATTGATGGGAGGTAGGGGAGAAGGACAGGGAGGCATCTGATGGGGCAACTGGGTGGGTGATAATGTCACCCACTGACTACAGGACCTCTTGCTGATCTCACTGTGCAATCTGGGACAAGACACTGGCTTCCCTGGCAGCCAAACCCCAGGCCATTCCAGGAGCATGTGAGAACAGCGACTGAAAAAGCCTGGGGGGGCCGGCCGAGTGGCGCATTGGTTAAGCGCTGGTTTTGGGATACCAGCGGCCCCGGTTCGGATCCCACATGAGGGCCAGTGACACTGCCCTCTACAGCTAACAACAGCTCCACCTGGAGCTGAGCTGTGCGAGCCCCGGTGATGGTGTGGGCTGCAGCCCCTGCTGCAGTGGGCTGCCATAGGCTACAGTGAGTGGCCCGCAGCCAGCGTGAGCGGCTAGCAGCCAGGCATGAGCTGCCAATAGCCGCGGTGAGCGACATCCAGAGGCCAGCGACCGATTTGCCTCATCCGGGAAGAGCGCAATGACGATACCAACAGTGAAGCAACATCCTCCGCAACTAAACTGAAGAACAAGAAGACGGCAACTTGTCTGTTCCCCTTCCCCGATTCCCCAACGCTGTTCCCCTCCACCAATTCCCCAATAAAATCTTTAAAAAAAAAAAAAAAAAAAAAAAAAGAAAAAGCCTGGGGGTCAGCAGGCCCTCCCCAAAGTCTGACTTGGGGCCTCTTAAACTCACCCCTATGCTGCCATCAGGGGAGGACTGTGGCTTGGCTTCTTTGCAGTACTTCTGGTGCCAGGCACATGCCACCGACACACCTCCCACATGCCATCCACATGCTAACCACACAACCTTCACGTGTCATCCACAGGCCCTCCACATGCCATTCACATGCCACCACAAACTATCCATACACCTTCTACATGCCATTCACAGGCCATCTGTATGCCATCCGTATACCTCCTTCATGCCATCTGCGTCATACACACACAGGCTACATGGCATTTCCATGATACCCCTCACCTGCCATGTGCCATCCACACACACACACAGCAGGCTTGCCATCCACTGAGCTCAGCACCCCCTCCCAGATAAGAACCTGGCCCCAGGCCGTCTCGTTCCCATGAGGATGTGCTCCCAAGCGCCCTGGGCCCACCAGCTGCTCACCTTTGCAGGTGCAACCCTCCCGGGTAATGACCTGCCGGCAGATGCCACAGGGCTTCACCTTCTTGAAGGTCTTCACCTTAAAGTGATGAGTCTTGGGGGCCTCCAGGTCCTCAGGCTGTGGGACAAGAGGCACAATGATCAGACCTGGGCAGGTGGCTGAGGTCCCAGGGAAGGAGCTGAGGGCCTGGGAAGGACCGGGGAAGAGGAGAGGTGAGAGCCCCTCAGGGGTGAAAGGCTGAGCCCATTTCTGGGAGGAGGTGCCCAGGGAAAGAGAAAGTTGTGGGTGCACCCCAGACTCCCAGGCTTAGGTGGGGTCAGAATACTGGGGATCACAGGCCTCTCCATGTTTTCTTAATCATTTCTTTCTTTGTATTTACTTTATTAGCAAAGTGTACTCAGTTTGAATGTATTGTTCGATATAATTTTACACACGTATGTCCCGTGTAACCCCACCCCAGAAAGCTCCTCATGGACACCCCAGTCAGTTTCCCCCAAGTATATACTACTGTGACTTCTATCACCAAAGGTTCATTTTGTAAATGTCATATGAATGGGACTGCACAGCATGTACTCTTGTGTCTGGCTTCTTTCGCTCGGCCCTATTCTGTGAGATTCACCCACGTGGTCACACAGAGCAGTAGCTCCTTCCACTTCATTGCTGGGTGGTATTCTATTGACTATTGATAGCCTTTAACACTTTACCCATGTCCCCAGGATGCCATGTCTCTCAATTCTCTCTTTCACCCTCACTGTCACCCCGTGCACCAGCCCAGAAGGCTTCTTCCATCTTAATTTTTATTTTCTGTTCTGTGCATCAGGAAAATATTGATATGTTAACTACACCACCACAGACATGAGATGAGAGGCAGTCCAGCAGTCCAAACCTTCTCTGTGTCTGACCTGCCATGAGCTCCTAGGCCAGGCACCACCCCCACCACTATCACAGGCCTCAGTTTCTCCCTTCGGATATCTCAAGGAGGGACACCGCACCCCTTGAGCTCTAACAGTCTGTCCTTTGTAACCACATATGGGAATACCTTCTAGGCGCAAAGCCCTGTACCCAAGCTGCTTAGGACCACTCTCCTCCCACCTGCGGTCTCCAGCCCAGGCACAGGCTGGGGGAGCGCCCCTATTTACAGGACTTCCCCGAGACTGCTCGCAGGCACCCTTCCTTTCCAAGGGCCTCGCCCTGCTGTCTAATCTGAGTCATTCCCCTGCTCCAGCAGCAGGGGCCAGCAGAACACAGAACTGGCAGCCCCCTCTTTCCCCGTCTCCCAGACAGAGTTTTTTGACACTGTCCGTACACACATGGACACACACAGGGACACGATCACAGAAACTGCAGTTCCAGGGGCTGGGGGATGACTTACATGTTCAGAGCAGGAAAAGTGACAGTGTCCCACAAACCCAGCATGTCCGGGACTCCCATTTGAAAACACTGTAGTGGTGAGTCCAGGAAAAAAGAGACTGAGCCATGAGAGACACATAGGGGGAAAAAAAAAAAAAAACAACCAAAAAAAACCAGACAAGATGAGAGAGACAGAAAGCCAGAGAGATAAAGAGGCAAAGAAATAGAGAGAGAGGCTGAGCCGGAGGGGACGGGGTGGCGGGGGAGGGGAGGCAGAAAAAAGGAAAGGCAGACACGAACAGAGACAGAGAGACAGATGGAGAGAGTAGGCAGAGAAAGACAGAGAAAAGCCAAGCCACAGAAAGTCAGACAGAAAGGGGGGAAAGACCAAGATAAAGGCAGAAACAAAGAAAGACAGAGACCAACAAGCTTACACAGAGAATGTGGGAGATTAGATAGAAACACACAGAGACTATAAAGGGAACCCGAGAATCAAAGGGGGACAGACAGACAAAAGGACACAGGAGCCAGCTTGAAGGGGCCCCCAAAGGCTCCATCTGGGAAGATCTGAGCATCAAAACACATAATGACAGGAATGGCTTAAATGAGCCCATTCTAATATGTGAAATAAGTGAACAAATTGAAAGCTGAGGAACAGAATACTTACAAGACTCAAAGCACCTCCCCACATCATACTTGTGAATTACCATGGGGAAAAAAGTAACTTTTCCTGGCAGGCTCCACTTTAATCAGATGGTCGAAAGTTAACCAGTAATGGGATGGACGGAAATCGTGGGCCATGCATGGAAGGGGTGCACTGAAAACAGAACACCACTTCTGCGACATTCCTGCCAGAGAGGCACAAGCTGAATCTAATCATGAGGGAACATCAGACCAGCCCAAACTGAGGGACAATCCACCAATTAAATGGCTTGGAATCTTCCAAAGTGACAAGGTCACACGAAAGTCAAGGCAAGACAGAGGAGGTTTCCAGACGGAAGGAGACTGAAGAGACATGACAGCCAGATGCAGTGGCTGGTTCCGAACTGGATTCTTTCCATACCCGTAAAGGACGTCACTGGCCATAAGGACATAACTGGCCACACACACGTCAGTGGGGAAAGACGACGAGACGGTAGTCACGTATCAATGTCAGTTTCCTGACTTGGATGGCTGTGTTGGGTTAGGTAGGAGAAAAGTCCTTGTAGGAAAATCAAGAAAGTATTTAGGGGTGGTGAGCATCGTGTCAACAACTTACTCTCAAATAGCTCAGTGAAAAAGGTTCTTTGCACTGTATTTGCAACTTTTCTGAAGTTTGATATTGTCTCAAAATTCAGAGACAGGCAGACAGATAGAGATGGTGGGGAGGCAGGAGGGAGCCCACCGCAGAGGTGGAGGAGAGAGCAGAGGGTAACGGGCCAGGAATGGGTGCCAGGAGCCCAGTAGTGCCCCCTGGTGGTGAGGCCAGGCAGCAGGGCCTGGGTTCTGATACTCCAGAGAGCTGGATTTTAGGAGCAGTGTTTCCAGCTTCCTCTGGGGGAGATGTGTGTGTGTGTGTGTGTGTGTGTGTGTGTGTGTGTGTGTGTGTGGCGGGGGGGTCGGCCACTGTCCAGCTCTGGACCTCACTCAGTGTCCCCCGCCCCATGCCACAACAAAGGGCAGGTGAGTCCCGGCTATTCTGAGGTCTCACCCCGCCTGAGGTCCCATCTCAGCCCTTAGCTGGCAGCCTTCCAGATAATCTCTGTCACATACATTCCCGGAAGGGGGCCCAGCCCAATGTCAACTGCAGCAGCCCAGGCCTGGGGTGGGAGAAGGTGCACGGAGGGGACTTGGGGTTCAATTTAAGGCCTGTCTAGGGAGGCAGGAGGGAAGCCCTACAGCCCAATCATCTCAGTCCTGCCCTGGAACCCCCAAGCCTTCCTCTCCAATTACGTCAGGCAGAACTGCCTATTCCAGCTTACACCCCAGACTTCTCTGCCTATACCCCAAATCCAGCCCTTCCCCCAAAGCCCAGGGAAAGAGGCCCCCTCCCCAAAGCATAGTTGGGGCAGTGGGATCTCAAGAAAGGTCTTGGCTGCCCTTTGAAAAGATGGGAAACAGGCAGAGCCTTCCAGACTGACAAGCGAACGCCCAAGCTCCCCACCCCCCACCCCGGCCCTGGGTTGCCTGCCCAACCCCATAAAACCTGAGTTTATAAAATCTCTCCCTGCATGGGCTTGGAGAGCAGAAACGGGTTTCAGCTACACACTCTGGTCTCTTTCACAGCCTCTCTAAGCACTGGGATGGGAGTCTAGAGGCCTACTTTCTAGGCCAGCATCAGTGAGAACATCAGTGACCTTCTCTGGGCCTCACAGTCCCCACATGAAAATGAGGGGCTTGGCAACACAGTCTGAGCGCAAACAGAGCAGGGAAAACAATGCTCCAGTTTGAGATGGAGGAGCTGGGGGAGCTCGGGGTGGGGCATGCTGATGGTCGCAGGGAGCAGGATGTCCAATGAGACATCGCCCCTCTGTGAGAGGCTGGGGAATACTGGTGACAGTGAGGAGAGCAGCTAGGCTACCCCCAGGCAAGTGGCCCCAGGCTGTGACCTTGGCCCTGCTGGCATTGACTTCCTGGCTATAAAATGAGGTGTTCTGGTGATCTTGTTGAGTAACCCACACATATCTGAAGGGTTCCAGGATGATGGAGGAGAAAGTCTAAGCTGGGTGAGCCTCTTAGCTTTGAACGTCTGAAGGAGCCATCATTGTAAGAAGGGACTAGACATAATCTTTGAAGTTATTGGAGGCAAAACAAAGCCCAGCATGCAGAAGCTACAAAGACACATGATTAGACTCATGGGGGAGAAAGAACTTCCCAACAACTATATGTTAAAACCAGGACAAAGAAGGAAAACAGGGGTCTGGCACCTGCCCTGCCCTCGCCCACGGCTACTCTAGACGGGCATGGAGGGTGTGAATGAGCCCAAAAAGTGCAAAGCTCCATTCAAGGGTAATGGCTTGTTATGACCGTGACCATCATTTTCCTGACAAGTGACAGACAGCTTCACAAAGCACTCCCCCGCCCCTTCCTTGCTGGATTGGCTCCTAACAGACCTAGGGGAACGGAGGGACAGAAGAGGCACTGCCACAGCAAGAGCTGCTCGGCCTCCCCAGTGCCCATCTCCCTCCAGAGCCAGAGCTCAGACCAGGGAAGTGGTCCCAGCACAGAAGTCATCCTTCCCCACCCTCCAAGCCCAGAGCCTGGCCCTGTGACAAGCCCACTCAGCATCAGAGGGCTTTCCTGGCCCTCAGGGGGATCCTCTCCCTCCCAGCCTCCACTCAGCCAAGCCTGCCTGCCAGATGCATGGCCCAGCCAGAGGGGTGTGGCACATCTGGCTTGGACAGCGCTGGCGGGAGTCCTTGGCCCTGGGATGGGGAAGGCTATTGTTGGTTCCTCCCTGCCCCATGGGGGCTCACAGCTTGGTGGGGTTGGAGGAGGGGCTGGTGATGGAGGAGATGATAACCCTAGGGGTCCTCCAACTCATGAGCTCCTGCCTCCTCCCTCAAGGAACTTCCCCAGCCCTGCCCTAACTAGGCTCCCTGTGTCCAATACGACCAGCCCCAGATGATGTGGCGAGGGGACAGGAGTCTGTGAGTTAGTGAGCCTTGGGAAAGAGTGACCAAAACACAAGCTGGGACAGACCTGGAGGGTCAGCTCTGCTCTCTCCCTGCCTCCTGGCCCTGCACACTCCGTGTCTTCTTGCCTTGGGTTGAAACACCAGGACCTGGTCGGCATCAGCCATCATTTCTATAGGGAAGACTTGGACTCCCAATGGAGCTGCAGCCTGGCCTCTAGGAGTCCCCGGGGCACCCAAATGCAAGCTTCTCCCAACCCCACCTCGTCTTCACGTACACACCAAAGTTCCTTACCCCCTCACACACATAATCTTCTAGGCAGCTAATGCCCTGACCATGTTCTTAGTCACCCCCCCAGTGGAAAACTCTGAATCACTCTCAACTCCTCCCTGCCCTCCACCCTCCAATCCAACCAGTTGCCAAACTCTGAATTTTGCTGCCTAAACACTCTCTCAGCCCTCCTGTGCCTTTAATTCCACTGCCAATTGGCAGCCTTGTCACTTCTGCCTAGAGCTATTGCAGCAGACTCCAGAGCCCCCCCCCCCCAACACTGGGTCTCTGCTCCCCACACAGCCTCTAAGGAGCACAACTCTATGGGTCACTGACACCCCTTCCAAGAAGCCATGGGAACCTGCACTCCCCGAAGCCAACAGGGAAAGCAGCGTTTGTCCATACCCAGCCCACCCTGCCATCTCGATCCCCATGCCCCACTCCCCAACTCCTTGCCCTGCACCCGCTTTTGAGCTTCCGCTCTGCTATTTCCTCATCTCGGAATGCCCTTCCTACCCCCTTAGCTTGTCAAGCTTCTAGGCACCCTTGAAGGCCTCATTCAAATTTTATCTCCTTAGGAAGATCTTTCCAGGTACCCCACCAACAACAACAACACCCCTGTCAGAATCAGCCTCCCCACCACTGTCTTCTTGTTTTGTTTTCATAAGTTAAAAGCTCCGGAAAAGATGAACTCTCACATGCCCTTTACTTCATTCACCAGCTGTTAAAATTTTGCCACTTTTGCCTGTTCCCTACCTAAGCCCAGTGTAATCATCACACTCGGGAAATTCAACATCAATACCACACTATTATCTAACATTCAGTTCATATACTAATTTCCCCTTTTGCCCCAATAGCATCCACTATACCTGAGTCTTTGTTTTGGCTTTTATTTTGGACTCGGGATCCAATCAAGATCCTGCATTACATTTAATTGCTGGGTTTCTTTCATCTGTTTTTATCCAGACACAGCACTCCACCTTTTGATTTCTCTTTTATGACACTGACGTTTTTGAATACGAGCCCAGGCTGTTTTGCAGCATGTTCCTTGGTTTGGATGGTGGTTTCCTCAGGATTCAGGCTAAGCGCCCCCAAGCGTCCCTGCCTTTCCTCAGTTGCTCCTTCTTGGTGCCCTGTCACAGCAGTCTGACTTGCCCCTGCTCCCCCACTTAGCTAACTGCTCTGGGCAAGCTGCTAAGAAAACAAAACAAACAAACATAAAAACCTGTCTGCCTCACTTTACTAATCCATTAAATGGGCTAATAATAGTAACACTCAGAGGTTGTTGTGAGGATCAAAGAGATAATGTCTGAAAAGCAGCTGGAACAGTTCCTGACACACAATAAATGTTCCCTAGACGTGGCCTGTGTTTCATGTGATCATTCCTTGCCCAGCAGGCGGCACATGTCTGCAATGCTCCCTGTCTCCCGTGTCCCACAATAGCATCATTCCCAAAACAAGTCTGAAGGAGAGAATCAAATGGAGTTGTTGCCACGTGTCCCCTAGTGTAATTACACCCTGCTCCCACTGACCTGACCTCTGGGGAAAGAGTACCAGGGCACTCCTGCTGGCATCACCTGGCTGAGGAGAAAACTCTTTGGGAGCAGCCCTGGGTCTCCACGGGAGGACAGAGGGCAGACAGCAGCATTAACTGAGGCCCACCCCATGTGATGAAGGAGCACACGGAGACTTGGGGAGCCCAGGATTCCACCCGGTGACCCTCAGCCCCTGACCCGGTTCCTGAGCTGGGTGGCCTCTCCCCATCAGCCAGCTCTCTCTCTCTGCTCACCCTCCTTGGCTGCTTCGTAAACCACGTCCCAGCTTTTCTGAGCATTAAGTCCCGAGTCCCTTTTTGTGCCCAAAAGTGAAATCATCTCCTGGGGTGGGAGGGCTCAGAGAGTGAATAGTCTGAGCTCTATTAATGGGCCAGGCGCCACAGTGAGAGGCTGGCACCGATCCCTCACTGACGCCTCACGACGTGCTGCCATGACGCTGAGGAACTTGCGCTGAGACTCACAGGCAGGCAGGATGGAGCAAGGAGTCAAACCCAGGTCTGTCTGAAGCAGGCCCCTAAGTCCCTCACCACGGCACCACCGCCATTTCCCACAGGATGTCAACAGCCACAGTCTGTGGCCATCTCAGGAGACTTGACCATTGCAATGTCAGTGTCCCTCTGTCCAAAGTCCAATGACTGGCCGGCTTAGCCTGTTTTATACATCCTCAAACATTTTCACTCCCTGCACTTGGATTTCCAAGTTCTCAGCTTCATCTTTGGATCTAGTTTAAACTTCACCTCCCAAGAGGTCTTTCCTGATACCTCTCCTCACCCCAAATCCAGGTTAGGTCCTCCCTTAAATGCCCCCACAAATCCCCCCTTGGTAACACCCATCTATTCATAACCATTAGCTCAACATCTGCAAGCTTCTTGAAGAAAGTCGGCACTCCATGGCCAAATGACTGGACAGTTTCTTTGTCACAGTTCTTCCCCAACACCCTTAGGCCACAGTGGACCAATTCCCTCAACCCGGATGCCCCCCAGCCCACACCCTTCCTCTTTTCAGGAACACTAAACCCAGCGGGCATGTGGCCTTGGGCAGGCCACTTCCCTTCACCAGGGCTGGAAACTGGAACTAGTGGTCCCTGACCTTCCTACCTCATAGAATTAGAGTGAAGTCCAAATGAAATTGTGCAAGTCAGAGAAATGTATGCAGGTAAGGCACATATAGGCTAAGTAATTTCCCCCAACCACACAGCTAATAAGTGGCAGAGCTAGGATTTGTGCCCAAGGGAGGCTTGCTTCAGAATCTGCGCTCTGTCCACTGTGCGTGCTGCCTGCAGGAGAAGGCCTACCTGACCCACGTCTTCTGACCACCCCATTTGCACTGGCCCCATATGCCCTGCTCTGTAATATTCCCAGAATGGACAGCCCTGGATGGGGAGGCAGGAGGCCGAGGTTATAGTTCTGACTCTAACATACTATGTAGCCTTAAAAATGTACCTCATATAATAAGAGCTATCATGTCTTGATCTCTTACTGTGTGAGAGACACTATTCTAAATGTATACATGCATTAGCTCACTTAAAACCTTAAAACAACCCTAGGTGAGGAAACCGAGGCATAGAGATGTGAAGCTATTTGCCTAAGGTCACACAGCTATCACATGGTGCGGCCAGGATGAAACAAACCCAGGCACCGCACTCCCAGCCAACACGCTACACTTCCTCTGAAAACTGCAGAAAAACAGCTCAGTATTTCTCGCTGATTTTGTACCTCAAAGGTCACTTTGAAAAACTTTGCAATAGAAGGTTTTTAAGTCGGACCCTGTTGAGTGTCATGCAGCCCAGCCTAATCCCCAAACCCACAAGCAGGAGCCCCCAGTGGGAACAGCCTTTAAAGATGAACAAAACTCCAGAGACAGCAAGTTCGTCAGAGTGGGGTTGATATGGCACTCCAGGAATTTGACGGCTCACAAGGACCCTTCTGACAAAAATGTATGCTTAGCCCTGGGAAGGACACCAGCTCTAGGAAAGAGAACACTTCATTGTCTGCAGCTGGAAGTGGCCGCAGAGAGTCATATCCAAATTTCTGTGAGGTCCAGAAAAGTCCAGTGATGAGCCTGAGGCCACACAGCTTGCCCAGGGCAGGGCCAGGCTGTTCCAAGCCCCAGTCCTGCCTTGTGGCTCTTTCAGCCCCACCCTAATAAGCCCCTTTCACAGTTCCTGACAATAAAGTTAGCCCCTCTGGAAGGAAGAGCCTGCAACTCTTAACTCCATCGGCACCACACCAGAAAGCCTTGATTAATAGGCACGTAATTATTTTCTAAATAAACCATACTTGAATACGTAATAGCAAATGGGAGCATTTGCTGAGAAAATCAAGTTACACATAATGTATCGCTATGCTCCTCAGCTAATAAAGTGATTGTTATTCCTAGAGCTTGTTAAAACTATGTACTGCAGATATATTACTTCTGGGAGAGTCGTCTGCAGCTGTCCCCGTCCAGGGACATGTGTATACACAGGCACACATGCACTCACACTGGTGCACATGACCTATCTCTTCCAGGCAATGCCTCAATTTACTGCCTCAGTTCCTGGCCTCAGAGCAGCTGGGCAGAGTCCCTGGGCAGTCAGGAGCTTCAGCGGTAGGACCCTGCTCCACAACACCCATCCCAGGGAGATCTGGGATATGGGGGATCTTGTGAGCCAAGCGGCAGGTTTCAGAGTGGTGGAGGGACCAGCATTTACTGAGCACCTTCTGGATGCCTGGGTACCTGGTCTTTTGCCATACATTACCTCACCCCAGCCATACAAGATGTGTATTAGTCTCCCCACTTTACAGATCAGGAAACTGAGCCTTAAAAAAGGAACTGTTCCGCCCAAGGCTGCCCATCTGGTAAGTGATGGAACTAGGATTGGAGCCCAGCCTTGTCTGGTGTCACAGGCTTCCTGCCACCAGGTGCCTCTGAAGGCGGAAGCAGCCCTCTTGCCAAGGGCTCGGGGGCCTCTGTTCCCTTTTTCCATAGTTGGTGCCATCTACCCCTCCACTTCCTGTGACACACATACAACCCAGCCCCACCAAGGCCCCCCCAGAAGGGAGGAAGTTTGCTGGTAAAACTGACTCGGGCAACTGGAGGGAGAGGACAAGCACTGTGACATGGCCAGGTGTCCAGTCCACACTGTGCCCACTATCTAGTCCACACTCCCCCAGACTCTGGCCCACCCTGACAATGGGCATTGAGACCCAATTCCTCTTCCCAGCCCACTCCCACCCGTCTCGTCCCATTCCCATAGAAAAGTGCCTGCTGAGCAAGCTGTCGCACAGAGCAGGGCAGGGACAGGGGCTGGGGCAGCACAAGGAGAGAGCACAGGAAAAGGAGCGAGGCGAGGGCTAAGAAGTCCAAAGGGGCAGCATCCACACTTGCCCTTGGTCCGCAGCACCCTGTGTCACTCAGGGAGGGCAGGAACACCCCAATGCACTCACTCATGCCTACCTCTAGGCAGCTCCCCTTCATTATCCTCATTTCACCCCTGGGGAAACTGAGGCTCACTAGGATGAAGTCCTTCTCCCATGACCTGTCAGCGGAAGGGGCCCTTTCTCCATCCACAGCAGTACATCATCCCTGGGAGTCTGACTGCCATCTTTCCCACTGCTGGGCTCCCTCACTGCCCACCGCTATCCTCAGCACAGGCCACAGGCCTTCCGGAGCCTGTTGGAGGGATCCTGAAGGGAGAGATGAACTTGGTCAAGGCGCCTCTATTACAGGTGTCAGCAGCACCAGCCCAGAGAACGGCTGATGCATCCTCTGCAGGATGCTCCAGGCACCATCCTCCAGGCACCGTCAAGCCGCTGTGCAGACCCATCCTCACACCCGAGTCCCACAGTCCACCCAAAGCCCCTCATTCCAGCCCCCTTCTCTGCTCAAGGTACACCTGACTGCCCAAGTCTGATCTCCCACCACTGTCCTCAGCCTGGGCTTGCCTGGGCTGAGAGGGGTCCCTTCTGAGGACTGGCGGGAACAGGGAAAGGGGCAGGAAAGGCCACATCTGGGTCCCAGGCCTGAAGCCCGCTCCCCCAAGCCAGCCATCACTCTCTCGGAGACCAGCGTTAGCCTCAGCCAGGGATGACTTTCTGGCCTCCTGACCCCTGTGCATGCCTTCTCCCAGACAGCCCCCACCCCTCCCGCAGCAGTCAGCCCTCTCCTAGCCCCTCTCGGCCCCTAATTGGCTCAACACTTTAAACCCTCACCATGTGGCCCCCAGACCCTGCCTCAGGTCTCCTCGCCCTAACACATACCTTCCTGAACCTGGGAACAAGACGGGAGAAAGACGAGACCGGGGTGGGGGGTTGGCGGGCTATGGAGGAAAGGGTGGCAGCGCGTAGAAGCTGCAATTGAATCTACAAGGGAAAAAAGGGATGGAAAAAGAGCAGAATTCTCCCCCAACACGGCGTTTTTCATTTTCTAAGTCAATATCCCCTGTTTCCCCTAACCCCTACCACACGGCCCTTCCCTTAAGCTCTTGGAGGTAAAGCATTTTCACCCGTGGTATGGGGTTAGCGGTGGGAGCAGGAGAGCCTCCAAAAGGAAACAAACTTCCTGATGGCTTTCTTCCACTAACAGCCGCTGAACTCAGCGGGGGCGGGGTGGGGTGCGGGGTGGGTGCACTGACCGGTAGAATCAGGGATTGGGCCCTGCTGATGGGGAAGGACACAGCCTGAGGGTCTGCTCAAGTATGTCTGTCCGTCAGCCCATCAGAGGAAGAGAGGCTCCCATCCTTCACCACCAACAGCCCCCCAACCACAGACTCTCAGCCTAAGGATAAGGGGGGATGGGGCGGGGGGATGGGGCGGGGGGGGGAGTGTGCAACATCCTAACTAAAGTAGCCAGACCTACCCAGAGCATGCAGGACAGACAGATCCACGTCATCTTTGGTGGGTCCTAAGCTCAGGCCAGTCCGGGGCCTGCAAACGGCACTCTCGCGCTCACAGCTCCCACGGACAAGCAGAAGAAAGTTCTGAGCCCCAAGCTGCTGCTCCTGCGTAGCCAGCATCTGTCGGGCCTCTGGCCCTGCCTGCCTCCAACTCACCCTCCCTCCTTCTCCTCCTCCTCCCCCCACCCCACCCCCTTGTCCCAGCCTCCGGTCTCCTCCCTCCTTCCAGGCTCCACTGGTGCTTTGCAGGGGGTATAAAGGGGATAGGGCAGAGGGACAGCTACTAGAGACAGGGCCCCCCACTGCCAAGCCACCCCCACCCTGCATCCCCAACCCCAGACACACAACCCCTGTGAGCCACCCTAACTTCTCCTGCCTTCTGATCTGATGTTGGCAGGCCTGGAGTCTGCTCTCCTTACGGCAGACCCCCGCCCCCCAAACCACTGATGAATGGACAGACAAACGCAGGAGAGCACAGTCTGCACACCCTGGGGTTCCTTGGCCCTGTCCCATCTCCAAGTACACACGCAGGCCCTCCAGCCTTTGGAACACACAGTCATTTGCACACACTCAGCGACAGGCCTTAACACAAGAGAAGCCAGGCCTGAGACTGCGGGAGAATGGCCCAGCCCCCAGGCTGTGCATTTCGTTCCAACTTTTTTATACTTCTTTTTTTCCCTTCTTTCTTTCCTCCAAACATCTGTCCCAGCCCTTCCTGCCCTTCCTAAAGGGAGCCCCGCTCCAGGCTCCCGCGAGAGTCTGTTTTTCTTGACTGTACCCTGGGCCAACATTTGGTTTGCATTTCCCCACTTCCTCCTCTGCCTCCCCCTCCCCCTCCCGGGGCCCAGTTTTCACCTCCCACCACCATTTTCCGGCACTGTGTCCCTCTGCCCGCCAGCCGACCCCCCTCCCCTTTTCCCCAGCCTTAGCCCAGGGGCAATAGCTGGGGTCCAGAGGGTGGGAAGAAGAGGGGTGCAGAATCCACAATTTTTCCCAGGGAGCACGGCAGGGAAACCCAGCAAGACCTGCCCAGGCCCTCACTGTCTTTCTTGATCCCCCCACACACATTTCTCCAAAAAACCTCCCTCTCGGAGCTCGGAGCTCTCGCCAGGCTGGACCAAGTGAGGGTGGGTGGAGCTGGTGAATCACCAGCTCTGGTTTTTGGAGCCTTCCAGCGGGAGGGGAAAGGGGCTCGGCCCCACCCCCTTCAGTAGACACACACAGGACACAGCGCAACTCACATAAACACACACAATGCCCAGGACAGGGCCCCACCCAGAGTAGGCACACTGAGACCATTTTCTTAGATTGAGTAACTTGGCGAGAAAGCCCTCTTGTTTGAGCTACTATGCACACACACACACACACACACACACACACACACACGAGTGCTCTGTGCGTGCCCTGGGACACACGTACAAAGAGGGTGACATCTATCCTGCCTCTCCCCCACTCACCCAGGAGCATGCCCTCGTCACTCTCTGCCAGCACCACACACAGTGCAACCCCAAGGTTCAATCTCTCCAACCTGCCTCTCCCCTTCGATGGACCTGCCCAGCCAGGTGTGCTGGCTCCAAGCCCACAGTCCAGCCATGATATCTACCTGGGAAGCCCCAGAATGAGAAGAAAACATTCACACTTCACCTGGGGGAAGGCTGCAAAACGTGGTCATGCAGGGTGTGCACCGAACAAGAGGCCGACGCTATTGCTTGGTGACCCTGAGGACTCAAGACGACACTGAAGCAAGGTGCCTCCTTCTGGACCTTCCTGGAGCAGGTGCCTAAGTCTTTGTTCTGATAAAGGAGACAGGCTGAGGAATCAGGGTCCCTTCTCACACTCACATCTCTCCAAGTCCTTCTGAAGAGCTATGGGGCTGAAAAGGTTCTGCCCTGCATCCCTCGCCAAAATCACAGTGCCCCTCAGTACCCCCTCCTAAGCCTGCGAGGCTCCACTGACAGTTTAGCCAACACTGAAATGGACCACTGTCACATGTGTAGCTGACCCTGCAGCCCCCACTGGGATGTCATAGACAGACACTTTCACAAACACTCCCTCCCTCCCCAGGCTGGAGCACAGTGCAAGCAAGGAGGAACGGTTCTCAGGTGGCCTCTCTAAGAGCTCCTGAGCCCACTCCATCACCAGCCCTGCTAGCCTCCCACAACTTCAAGGTCCCAGCCCACCAAGCCCTGCCATCCCAGTGTCCCCTGCCTGTCCCCCCAGCCCTTTGCTGCTAGTGTCACTGGAAGATGTGCCTCCTGCAGCTATTTGAGAGTTCTGAGAAATCACCTTGCAGCTTCCCAGAAATGACAGAAAACAAGACTGAAGACCAAATCACAGTGACACCAATTTGTCTGGCCTTCCACGTAGCCCATGGGAGCCCTACAGCCCCAGGCCACCTCCCTCCCCCATCCCCTCAGTTGGGACTGAAAATGGGCATAGAGGACCCTAGCGTCTATTGCTGCCACTTGGGGTGTCTCTAACTCTACGGTAATGACCCTGTTTCAGGCTTGTGACCCATTATACATCCTCCTGCACCCACACATGGGGACAGTCCCTTGGGCATGGGACATGTCCCATGTTTCGTACCCCCAGATCCTGCCATTCACAGGTGTTGGACGTGCTTGAAGAAGGAATGAATCAATCTATCAGTCAATGGGTCCTAACTTGTTTTCCTACTCTTACCATCTATATACTATCCCCGTCCCAAACTTTCCCCTCGGGTCCTCTTGAAAGGGCCTTGGGCATAACCTGGCCTGCACACCTTTGCACATGCCTGTAATATAAACCCAGCTGCAGCACCACCTCTCCCTGCCATCTCCTTGCCTCCAAGGTCTCTCAGGCTGCAGGCTCTTCAGAGGCCAGAATGGGATGGCTCTTGCTGGGGTCCCCATCCTGTGCCTGGACCAGGGTCTCACACGCAGCAGCCATCAGGTACAGGTCGGTGAGCTGGCTGGGTTTTCTGGGCTGGGATTCTCCAAAGCCTCAGAACCTGACACCAGCCTATGCCATGCTCTCCCATTGTTCTGGACATTTCTAAAGCAGGTTTGTGTTTAACTCTCCCCTCTCCCCTCTGCATGCAGAACTCTTCTTGCTCTCCACCCACCGCCCTCCAACCCCTGGCTCAGCAGGCAGCTGGAGACATAGTCAGGATTGTGGGTTCTGAGGCTGGTACATGGCCTGGAGGCCAGCTGAGCTGAGGCAGAGGGAAAGGTGAGTGAGGGCAGGAATGAAGCTCACGGGCCTTATAAGCCTAAGCCTGGCACTCCCCTCTCCTGGCCTCAGTTTCCTCACCTGCAACATGACCAAGCCACTGGTCTCTAAGGGCCCTTCCAGCTCCAACTTCTGGAATGCCACAAAGTTCCCAGGCCAAGGCCCCAGCACCCTCCCATCCATTCTTCCCACCCTTTGACACTTGTCCATCAAAAAGTTCTTCCTGTTTGTTGTCCGGCCCATTTCCTATGGTGGCATTGATCTTTTCCTCTGTCACCACTGGTCACAGAATCCGAAGGTCACAGAACGTCAGAGCTGGAAAGACCTTCAGGCTCAATAGAAGTCACAGCCAGGGTCCCAGTCAGAGCCTTCAGGGGCCCCACAGAAGTTAAATGAGAGGAGCAAGCAAGGCATCTATGGGGACCCTCAGACGGCAGGCCCAGCTAAAGGGGACACCTGCTCCTAAGGGCCAGTTACTATGGCATCAGGGATAAGAGCCCACACCGTCAGATCTTTTGATCTCTCAAGAGAAGCCCCAAATCTGTATTATCGTATAAAATCTCTCATACAAAATATGAAAAAAATGCAAAGTTTTAAACGTTGGCTTTTTCATTTTTTAAACCATGCCACCAGCCAAATTAAACACACCTGCCAGGACACTTTGGCCTTGAGGGCACCGCTAACCTTATGCAGGCCCCTTGTCTCACAGATGATAACACTGACGTCCGTGGGGGGAGGTGAGTTGGGGGGGAGGTGTGACTTGCCTGAGGTCACAGAGCTGGTCAGGAGCAGAGTCCCAGGAAGTGGTCAGCTGCCCAGGCCCAGGTCTGGCTTGGGGAGGTGGGGACGAAGGTAGGGAGAACACCCAGATGGACACCAAGGATAGCGCTGCACATGGGTGAGGATGAGACCAACTGGCTCCCTCGTGACTCTAGATGTTTTCCTAAGCACCTGCCATCCAGCAGTGACTGGACCAGAGTCATGCCCTCAGCTTTCTCCTGTCGACCCTACAGCCCTGCTTTCCACTTTGGGTCCACATACATCAAAGCCTTTCTCCCAGCTGATCCCAGGGGACTCCCATCAAATAAGGGCTTGCAGAGCTGGTGCTAGGAATCCTCTCCCAACAGCATAGGACCCAGGAAGCTGACACCAAAGCGCTCAGCAACGGGACCTCTACACTTTTGCCCCCTGTCACTCTTCCTGCTGCCCCAGAAAAGATCAGTATTAACGAACTAGGCACTTAACTGTGGTATTGCACATAAGACTCCTACCAGCTCTCATTTCACAGGTGCAGAAGCTGAGGCACAGAGAGGTTCAGCTACTGGTTCAGAGTCACACAGCTAGTACGTGTGAGAATGGAGTCCAGAGCACCTGATTCCACATCTGACAGGGATCAAGAATTTTTCTGCTGCTCCTGTAGCAGTGCAGTCACCCAGGGACTAGGAGTTACGGTCCCATATTGTGGCAATGTGTTAGCTACCCTCCCCACACCTTATTCAAGGGCTGGTGCTGTGGCTCCAGGAAGGAGTAGCTGCCCGGGGCCTGGTCTGGCTTGGGTCAGGGGATGAGAGTAGGGGAGAAACACAAACAGGGACACCATGGACAGTTGCTGCCACATGGGTCAGGATGAGACTAGCTCCCAAGTGACTTTTGGGAAAGCCAACAAAAAGAGGAAAGCTGCAGTTCTGGCAAGATCTGGGGCCTGGGCTCTGGGTGAGGACAGGGTCTGGCCCCTGCTGCTCATAGGGCCTCCTTTCAGGTAAGCCTGGTCACCTCATCCTGGTCCCCACTTCCATACACACTCAGCCTTTGAGGCCTGGGGTGCTCAGAGGTTTAGCAGAGCCTCCATGCACCACTGCGCAGGATGTTCACTGCACAACGATGTTCACAGCCAAGAGGTGAGTGGAGGCTGCAGTTGCATGCATGCTCCACTCACCAAGCCTGGCATGAGATGAGATGCATCAGCCGGGAGCAAGGGGCACTCACCCTAAAGCCCACCAAGGCACTCTATGTGTAGGGGAGGTCCTGCCCCTTGTCCCCATGCCCACAAACCCTCCAGAAAGAGATTGAGGTCATCCACTTGCACTCCAGAAATCTGGATGCTCCCTGAGAGGGAAGGTGAGGCTCCAACCAGGCCCTGTCTGAGCCTCAGTTTCCCCAGTTGACACAGGAAGGCGCATCACTCACATTCCGTTCCCCTAGCACCCTGGGTGGGAATAGTGTCTGGGCCCAATCCCAACAATTTTTAATAAAATCCTTCCCAGAACCCAACTCAGTGATCTTGATCTCTTCCCCAGCTCTAATTTCCTGTCTGACTCAAGCCCCTCGAAGGCAGGAGGGAGGCAGCTGCAGCTGCTCATCGCGCCCCTCATCCCCAGCTCCCAGCTCAAACCCTGGCCCAGGCGGAGGTTAGGTCATCCTCTACCTTTGCCAAGGGGGAATTGCTAGGTGGCCTGGGGTCCCACTGACCTGGTCCTGGCTGGCCATTCCTTGCTGCTGGCTGCCTTTTCTCAAATCTGAAAACCTGGACCCCGCAGGATCTGAACTCAGAGCCCACTGGGATGCGGATGGGGCTCCAGCGCTGTGGTCCACAGCTGCAGCGCCTGCCTCCCAGCCAATCCAGAGGGATGATGCATTTTGCTAGAAGATTTCAAAGCACACCTTGGGTGACTAGGGCTGGAGCCTGCTGGCACCTTTCCCCACTGCGGAGTGACAGAGAGGGAAACTGAGGCCCAGAGGCAGCACCTGGGAGGAGAAGCTGAACATACAAGCTTCTGTGGGGTAGAAGGATCCTTCCTAGCCATATAATGGAAAGAATGGATACTGGGAGAAATCCCTCCTTTCCCATTACATCAACTCTGGCCTTCTTGAAGGTCTACAAGAGGATGATCCTCACTGGAAAGGCACAATAATAATAAAGATGATATCCCTTATTTTTATTGAACACCCACTATGGAGCAGGCACTTTGGTAAACACTTTAAGTGTAGTTTAACCTTCACCGCAACCCAATGCGGTAGGTAGGTTTTTGGGGTTTTTGTAATCTCCATTCTACACCACAGAAAACTAAGGTACTGGCAGATTAAGTAACTTGCCCAAGAGCCACAGCTAGTAAGTGGTAAAGCCAAAATTCAAAGCCAGGCAAACTCACTCTACAGCTGGCACTCTTAACCAGAGAGGTATACTGAGCCCCCCCCCCATGTCACAGGGGCCCCTCTGGTTCCCCAAAAGAAGGGAGAGTGGATCAGAAAGCCAGGCCCCCATCAGAGGACCCCAGTCCCTCACAGAGGCTTCTGGGGGTGGCGGTCATGCTCTTGGGGGTTCTCCGTGCCCCTCAGGGGAGAATTTAAGGTTATGTGCAGTTTTTCCAGTACCCTGCTCTTTGGGTCAGCTATGGTCCCACCTCTCCCCTCTCCCCACCCTTCCCTACATATACACCCTGAAGGCACTGTCAAGGACCTTCTCTCTCAGAGGATCTCAGGAAGAAAGATGCTCAACTGGAAACCCCACCCCCAACACTGCAGCCCCACCAGAGGCCCCTCCCCCACTAACCCAGCCCCCATCTCAGGGTCCAATTCCCTTGGTTCCTCCATCTTCCTGAATAGATAGGAAATCCCTCCTGATGTCCACCAGCCCTTTAGGCCCCATTTCCATCTTACTCTGTTACTGCCCAGCATTAACTCTGGGTCCTCTGAGCCCAGAGGGGGAAAAAGAGACATTTCCAGGAACTTGCCCTCCCTTCCCACAGAAACTTGGGAAGGAGGCTTAAAACGCCCCCAGAACCGTGCTTCTGTACCAAATCTCCGCCCTCCCACAGACTCTGGTACTATCCCTCAGACTTCTGACCCAAACCCAGGGCTGTGCGCTGGTGGAAGGGCGCACACTCCCCCTTTGTGGGTCCGTGCAGCATGAGTAGGGGCTCCCCAGGAGTCCCCAAACTCTGATGAGAACCAGGCTAATAACAGTCAGGACGGTGTGTCCCTGGGGGTAAAGAGGTAATAAATCAAAAGCTGAGAAGGCTGAGGGGAGGGAAATGCCCCTCGGGCAGTGGTGGGGCAGGTGCCAGGTGAGGTTGACGGTGCTTACCTGGCTGCGGAGGCAGAAGCGCAGGGGCAGGAGGCAAGAGAAGAGGTACTTGCCCCATCGGATCACACAGGAGAAGCACCAGCTCAGTCGAGTCATGTTGACCCCCAGGGAGGGTGCCTCTGGCGCAAGCAAGGGTCGGGAAAGGAGGACCGGCTGCTCCCGGCGCGGAGTTGGGATGGGGATGGGGGTTGAAGAGGAAGAGCCCTGCCTCCGGGGTTTCGGATTCTCAGCCCCGCAGGAGCAGCCGGAGTGTCCTGCCCCCTCTAGCGGGAGGACAGCGGCAGGGGCCCCGCGACAAGGCCCCGACGTGCCTCCATCTCCCACAAAGCCCCTACGGGAGGTGCTGCCACTCTGGGGGACCTCTTCCGCTGCTCCCACTCTCCTCCCCTGCGCGTGACAGCCTCTGGACTGCCAGCTTCCCAGGCAGGATGGGGGGCGGGTGCAGGCACCCCAGCAACTTTGGAGGTTCGGGGAGCCACGCAGGAGAAGCGGGTCGGGACAGGGCAGAGACGGTGCCAGGCGCCAGGCGTCCACCTGCTGGGACGCAGCAGCAGCAGCAGCAGCAGCAGTAGCAGCAGCAGCGGTGGAAGCCTGGACAGCGGTGGCGGCAGCATTGTGCTCTAAGCTGCAGTGAGTGTGTGAGTGTGCGTGTGTGTGGATTCCCTCCAGACCTCACTTCAATTCCCATATTGCTCTCCAGAGCATAATGTGATTAACTTAAACGGAAGCTACCAGCTTCCAGGACTAAAGCAGAAACAACCATGGACCCAGGCAAGCAATGGGGACACTGAATACAGCCTGGGCCAGCTGTCCCAGCTCACCACCAACCTCTGACCCTAGCCATACCCCTACTCTTCTGCCTGAATCTTTCTCCAGCCATCTCCAGGGATGAGGAACCTCCAAGCATCCCCAACACCCCCGCAGGTTGGAAGGAACCCTGCTTCCGAGGCTGACCCAGTTCAGAGGGCTGAGAGCTGGACAAGTCACCTCCAGCTATGGCTAGCTTCCTGCTCTGGTTCAAAGTGCTTCCCATCTTTACTTTCTGTCCTGCTCCACGTCAGCTAGGAGGCCCAGAACTCTTCTCTGCTTCTGCTGTGCTCAGATGATGTGAACAGAGGATGGGGCCTTACAGGAATATTGTTTGGAGTCACCATATTGTAATCGGAATTAAGGAGAGGGAAGAAGAGAGAGAGGAGGGGAGATGGTGTTGGATCCTGATGTGAGGGAGAGAGAAATAAAGACACAGAGACACAAAGGGAGAGAGAGACAGGCAGGAGACCCACTGACAGACCACGGAGAGGTGGAAAGGCAGCCATGAGCTTTGCCCCTGGTTCCGTTGCTGCAGAGAAACTGGGAGGGCAGCCAGCCAGCCAAGCCCAGAGAGAAAGGGGGCGGGGGAGCTAGCTGCCAGGGCCTCTTCCGCAGCAACAGGCCACAGAGCAGCCAGCCAGGAGCCCCTCCCCTACACCCCCCACTGCCTGCACTCCTGGGCTTGGGCTTCCCTGGCATCATCTCAGGGCCTTTTTTTCCTGGCAGTGTGTCTCCCTTGCCCTTTCCTCAGGGGAGGATGGGGACACTAAGACAG
The DNA here is from genome assembly GCA_033961575.1 of Aselliscus stoliczkanus. NCBI lineage: Eukaryota > Metazoa > Chordata > Mammalia > Chiroptera > Hipposideridae > Aselliscus > Aselliscus stoliczkanus. The sequence continues at coordinate 160,021,729 of CM066731.1, forward strand.
CATGGCAGCTGGCTGACCCCTGCCCCAAGCCCCCCTCTACCCCAGCAGATTTCTCAGGCCCTGGCCTAGCCCCACTTTAGCTCCCCACCATGACACAAGGCAGTGGGATACAGCACTTTGGGGGAGATTAGACAGGAACACCGCGAACGAGAAAGAAGAGATCCCTGCGAAAGAGAGGGGGGAAGACGTATATCAGGGTCCTCACTCAGCCCCTAACAATCCCTAACCAAGGGGGACCACCATCACACACACACACACACACACACACACACACACACACACACACACACACCAGGAAGGCTCTTGGATGAAACAGGAAGGGTGGGGGGACGGGAATCAAATAAGCAAATGGAGTAGAGTCTAGACTCTAGAGCCTCGTTACTTAAATTGTGGGCTGTGGATCACTGACGTGAGCCCATCCGTAGCAGGCCCTGCCTTTGTTCGTGCCCGTGATCTCCAGCAAAGCGCCTGGCACTGCTGAAGTCTGTTTCAGGCCTGCAAGGGGGGCCCTTCCTCCTCTTTGGGGACCCTGCCATCTCCACAGTCTCCCCACCCTGGCACCAGGCGAAACGGATAAGATGTGAGACTGAGGAAACGGGATTTAATCTATGGCAAGTGGAACAAAGCTTAACGGAAAGGAATCACTTGTTGAATTTTTTAAATAGGAGGAAAGTTCTTCAGATAGGCTTGGCTGAAGTGTGTCCTCTGCCTAGACTAAGAACAGGACAAGATGGCTTTCTTAAGAGGATTCTTAAAGTCTGCTCAGCAGTTAGGGCATGAAAGGCACTCATCAAGCACAGAAGGGAGGAAGGAAGAGAGGGTGGGAAGAAAGAGAAAGAAGGGGTGGTTCAGAAGGGCAGAGAATCCCTTATTTCTATCCACTGCCCAGCTGGAGGTGTCTGTAAGTCCTCCAGAGAGGAAGGGAAGTCAGCAGCTGACAGGGACATGAAGTCAGGCCTGTCACTGCCTGGACCTTCTCCCCAGCTCTGCCCTCCCAGCATCCGGCCCCACCATGCCCCACACAGATTCATACCAGGCATCCCAGCTCCTGAAAATCAGTGATATCCTGCCCCCAGGAGCACATGTGTGTCCGTGGGAGTTTGGCATCCTGTGGGAAATCACAAGCCCTCTGTTCTGTTTTCATCACTAGAGGTCAGAATCCTGAGGATCCCCAGAACCTCCCAGAAGGAGGTTCCTTTGCTTCCTCTTTCACCCAAACTCCTAGGTTTTGTGGGGGTAGGGAGGGGTCTAATCCCAAAAGATGGCTTCTCAATTTCAATCCCTTTCTCGCTCAGAGCACTCAAAGCACCAGAAACTGCATCCTGGACCTGGCAGGTCCTTTGGAAACCTCCCCTCCTTCCCATCTCTCCTCCCAGGCCCCTGCATGACAGGGACAGAGATACGAGGCTCCCTGAAATGGACCAGACACGGATGCTCAGACACAGGGCACCATGTATTAGAGGACAAAGCATGGAGGGAATGAGGGATCAGGATGAGCCTGGGCAAGGTCTGGTCCCTCAAATGGGCCTCATATCATACCCCAACCACTTTCCAGCTCCCATATGGGTGCCTGACAATAGTCCCCACTGCCTCATCTCTCCCTCCCCAGTGGAGCTTTTGAAAAGCTGGCCACCATCCTTGAAGTATTAACCGATCCTCTGGGGATTCTTTGTCCTCCTGCCCTGTCCAGGTTCCCTTGGGCCCCAGGGCTATCTCCCAGCTCTGCCACCCCCTGGAACCCAGCTCTTTCTCCCCCTGCCTCCTCTCCTCAGCTAACATCTGGACTGGAAGTGGGCTGTGTTGTAGGTCTGGCCAGGACTTGAAGGAGGAAGAATTTCTTCTCCACACTCCACTCTTGTTCACGAAGCCCGGAGACCCAGATTCTGAGTGCAGGCCAGGAGGAGATTCCAGAGTCTAGAGCCAGGTGGGAGGGAGTCCACATTCACAGAGAGGGGGCTGCTCTGGGCTTCTCCCCAAGTTTTCCCTGGATCAGGTCCCGGAGGGCCCTTTTTCCCCGGAGAAACAGGAGAAGAACAGGAAACTTCCCAGAGGCGGCCAGTGAAGGTGTCAGGAAAATAAGAGAGCAGGTCACAGCCACAAGCCCCCTGGGGACAGGCCACAGGAGGACGGCCCACTCAGCTCAGGGTAGGCACAGAGCCTCTTCTGTCCCAGGCCCCCAGGGCCATCGGCTGGTTTTGTCTGCAGGGGGACAAAGGCAGCTCCTGTTAGGGGAGAATGGCTTGGGCATCTGATCAGAGGCTCCGGGTCTCGCTTTCACACCCAGAGAGAGATGCACAGAGGCCACTCCCCAGGGACCTCCCGGCCTTTCTCCTCCATCAGATGGAGACAGCTCCAGCAGGCCAGCTCTCCACGAGCTTTCTCACAACCAGTTAGAGTTTCACCATCGCCCAGCCACAGTGATTCCTCCTGTGGCCCCCAGGGGGCTCTCACTTGTATCTCACCTCCCAGGTTATGTTCCCCAAGGCGAGCACCTCCATCAGGGACGGAATTCACCAGCGCACTCAGGGTGAAGCTGCCTAACCATATACAAAGTCCAGAACTCACACACAGGACCCAAACTCTCTCTCCATGCAATAGAATAGGGGTCCCTGCAGAGTTGGGGTCCCATCTCATATGGGTTCCAATGTCACCTCCTAGGTTCCCACTTCTTCTGACCATCCCATTAAAATCCTTCCATGACCTCCAGCCCCCAAACTCCATGTGACACCAGCATGTGCATTTCTTCATAGCACTTAACACTGTCCCTTGTTGATAGATTGCTCACTTTTTCACTGCCTCACCGCTCCCAGAAGACATGGTCAGTTCTTCACTGTTTCACCCCCCAGCACTCAGCACAGCACTTGGCACATGGTTGGTAACCATGGGTTACTTGGTAGACTGGTTGGTTGGTTGTATAAATGGAAGAAGGAAGGAAGGAAGGAAGGAAGGAAGGAAGGAAGGAAGGAAGGAAGGAAGGAGAAGAGAAAAGAAAGAGAAAGAAAGGGAGAAAGGGAGAAAGGCAGGAGGGAAGGAGGGAGGGAGGGAGGGAGGGAGGAAGGAAGGAAGGAAGGAGGGAGGGAGGGAAGGAAGGAAGGAAGGAAGGGAGGGAGGGAGGGAGGGAGGCCATTCCTGCTTCCAAACCCACTTGGTCCCTCACCCAGCCCTGGATTAGAGACCAGTGGGGAATGTCATTTTCAGGGTGGTTGGAGAGGTCTTTATGCATCTCTAGTCCACCTGCCCCTGGAAAGGGGCCCCATCTCCCTATTCTGAAATGGCTCCCAGATATCTAGTATTGGTCCCAGTTAAACTCAAAAGAGACACAACGCCTTTCTCTGCCCCACGCCCCAACACATAACATAATTTACACATGAGGATGCTGGGGTCAAGACAGGTAAAGTGACTTGCCAGGGGTCACACAGCTAGAAAGTAGCTGTGCCAGAGCTGGATCGAAGCCCCCCACTCCTGGTTCATTGCTTTCCCACAGCATAACATTGCAGAGGGACAGGGAGAGGGGGAAGAGAAAAGAGGACGGGGAGAAAAAGTGCAGGAAATGTTTCTCCTCCTGTAGGTATCCCAAGGTAGGTCCACAAGTGCTCTTTCTCTCCTTTACCACCACTAACCCAGGTCTCTGACCCTCGACAGGCAGGAAGATACCTAGCCTCCAGCCCCACTTTTATTTTTTTATTTTTTTATTTTTTTGAGGGCAGTGTGACTGGCCCTCATATGTGGGACCCGAACCAGGGCCGCTGGCTTCCCAGGCCAGCGCTTAACCACCGCGCCACTCGGCTGGCCCTCCAGCCCCACTTTTAGATTCCAGACCCTTCCTCTTAGCCTGCCTCCCCTGGGAAGGGGACTTAGTCACTCTCTTCTGCACAATAAACGCCTTCAGACAGTGGCAGCTCGCTATTCAAGACCCCATCCCATTCCCCACCCCCACCCCCACTCCTCTCTATTCTGCAGTCTGAAAATCCTGGGTCCTCTGGGCCCCTTTCCAAATGACTTCCATCACCGCCCAGCAGCTGACATGATAAACGGTGGGTGGGGGAGGGGCGGGGACCGACCTGGAATGATGGTGGGTACTGACCCACTGGGGAGCCCCTGCTCCCTCCCAGGGCAGGCAAAGCATCTGGGGATGGAAAAGTAAGAACAGGGGCCCTGAGGTCACCCTGCTCACCTCTCTGCCCCTGGGGTGTTTGTTGCAGGGCCCAGCACGGAGACTGCAGACCTAGGAGCTAGGACGCTGGGTCTGAGCCCAGGCTCCTGCAATGAGATTAAAGCAGGGACTGTCTAATTGATTCTGATGGGACTGGGAGAGAGAGTGAGATGAATGGGGAGTGGAGGAGAAGAGGGAAGAAGAAGGAAGAGGAGAGGGGGAGGGAGGAAAGGGGAGGTCCCAGTCTGGGGAGCCCAATTGTATCAGAACCAGCCACTACAATTACAATTCCCCCCAGCGCCCCCCACTCCCACACAGCCCCTCCCCTTTACTTCCTGGGAAACCAGCCCACCAACCAGTCTGCCCCAGAACTGGACCCAGAAGGTGGCTGGGTGTGGGAGGCACAGAAAAAGAGGAGCTGGGTCAAAGCCCCCAGTCTTAGGAACCAAGATGACACAGAGAGGCAAAGATAGTGACAGTAACTGGCAGACAGCTTGAGACATCAGGAGGCAGAGGCAATGGAGGCAGATATAGACAGATAAGCAGATGCCCACCTATCCCCGTATCCTCTACCTGACACCCCCGCCCCCCTGCATCACACTCACTTGGCACCCCACAACCGTCTCCAGCCAGGACATCTCAATGGACTCCTTTCCTGGTCTCTGCAGAGTGAGAAAATGAGAGAGTCCAGGAAATGGGACCTCAGGACTCTCCAGCCCCCCACTCAGCCCAGGACCCTCCAAAGAGTAGGGAAGTGAGAGCAAGTGAGTGTGAGTGGACAGAAGGAGGGAGTGAAACAGAAGGGCAGGAGGTGAAAGGGAGGATAAAGAGATGGAGAAGTGGGAGGCTCTGGCCTTCCACAGAGAGCATCGGTGAAGGGCCAGCGTGGGAAAGGGGGGAGGGAAAAGAATAAATGAAAGAGGAGGAAAAGCATAGGGTGCTGCCAGCCAGCCGGCCCGCCAGCCAGGGAAACCAAGGCATGAAACAAGATGACGTGGCCTCATCCCCAGGCTCCAGAAGCAAGCAGGGCCTGGGGCTCCCAGGGGCTCCCACCAGGGCCCTGGCACTTTGTATTCTCACTGTGTCTGGAAGCTTCAGGGCAAAGCGAGGGAGGCCCAGTCCCAGGCAGGCCAGAGAAAAGGAGGTTCCTGATGCAGCCTCCCCGGGGCAGCCCGACCCCAGCCCAGCCCAGCAGATGGATGAGTAGAATCATGAAGCCATGGAGAGGTGAGGAGTCAGACACAAGGACAGGAGGCAACACCCCACTAAGCCTGGGGCATAGCCCCCTGGGAGACAACTGGTACTGCATTTGCCTTTCTTCCCTCTCAGTGCAGCTGAGAGCATGCCAGGAAAAAGCATATGGGAAATGTCACCTCTTTTGTTCCCCACTCTCAGCTCCCAAAGAGAAGGAGCCAGGTACAAAGCCAGCAGAGACCAGGGTCTGAATCCTGGCCTGACACTTATGAACCATGTAACCTTGACGAGATTATTGCCCTTTTCTGAGCCTGTTTCCTCTTCTGTAAAATAGAGACAAGGATCCTAACCTCATGGGGTCCTTGTAAGGATTTAATTAAATGTGAAAATGCCTAGCACCAGACCAGCAACTCTTCCTGGGTCTGTTGGCTGCACACTGCCCACCCCACCCCCACCAGACACAGGCTGCCCGCCAGAACCCTCGGCAAGAGCACCCTGTCTGGAACACACAGTTCACACCGCCATCCGGGGAATGGACACCCGAGGAAGAGGAGCCAGGAGTCCCAGCAGGATGACGCCAAAATAACATTGGTAGGAGATGTTGGAAGCAGGCCAGAGGAGAGGTAGAATAGGGGCACAAAAGCCAAGAAGAGATTGTAATGCAAGAAGAGAGAGGAATTGAGGGATGCCTGTCAAGCACAGAAGACAGAAGAAGAAGCCTAGCAGTGAGTTCCTGAGCTCCCACCCCAGGCTGAAAACAAATATGAGGAAATGAGTCTTGACTGAAGCAGGAAATACTCAAGTTAGACAAAGGCTGAACTTCCAGTGAGGTACCACACTGCCAGAGAGGCCCCTATTCTCACCCTGCCATTCTCCCACTCTTCTCTAAACTCTAAGTGAGGTTTGAGTCTTCAACTTCCCATAAGTCAACATAAAACCTCAGTATTAGAAGTCCCTGCCTAGCGTAGCAGGAAAATAGGCCAGCCCCATTCTCTTCACTCAGCCCCCTCAGCCCAGCACCGGCTATATGGATTCTCTTGCACTAACCAAAACCCATTCCTATCATCTATGGCCATCTTAGGTCCTGAGGTAAGGAACCACTTCCCATCCAGACATCGCTTCCTCTTCCTCTTCCTCTTCCCCTTCCTCTTCCTCTTCCTCAACCAGACTGGTTCTGTCCAGCACCAGATTGTCCCCTTCCTTAAGTTTTCTATATTTGGGGGTGGACTAGAGGGGTGGGGTGCAGAGTGAAGGGTGCACAGGCAGAGGACAGGATAAGGGGTGGTGGGAGTTGTGAAGTAACCAGGAAAGACAGGATAGAGCCCTCTTTTAAAAAGCCTGTTGGAAAGCCATTATGGTTACCGAAAGTTTGTAAGAAATGACTGGGACTTGGTTAGAAAGGTGGCACATTTTGTTTAAAGGACCAAAGGAAGAAGGCAAAAGTGGATCTGGAAATAGAGGAATTGTATACAATATACACATACATATATAACGCACATGCCCCCCACCTGTCCGGGAGGACACCATCCAGGGCTGGGACCCTGGAGACGAGGAGTGGGGAACCAGGACAGGAAAGAATGGAAGGCCATATGGCTAAGTGCCCCCCAGAAAGAGAAAAGTAGATGCTCAAGGAACTTTGGCCATTTTGAACCCCAGATGACATGCAAACCTGATTCAAAATAATATCCAAATGAGTGGGCAGCCACTTAGCTCAGTTGGTTAGAGTGCAGTGCTCATAACACCAAGGTTGCCGGTTCAATCCCTACACCCTCCAAAACTAGAACAACTAAATTGAAACAACTACTTGACTTGGAGCTGATGGGTCCTGGAAAAACATACTGTTCCCCTATTTTTAAAAACATTTTCTTTAAGAATATGCAGATGAGGGTTGAACAACTAAATTGAAACAACTACTTGACTTGGACCTGATGGGTCCTGGGAAAACACATTGTTCCCCTATTTTTTTAAAAAAATTTTTTTAAGAATATGTAAATGAGTGTTGATGGGGAATTCTTTGTCTATGTCATGCTTTATAAGGAAAGGTCACCTGGAGGCAAGAATCACCCCTAGTCCTCCTCCTCGAGCCCCTACCCCCCTGAAGGAGGCCCCTCTCCCCCTCCAGCCTTGGACCCCAGGCAAGGGGGCCTCATGGAGAGTTGGTCTCTTTTTCGGCCCCCAGAGCTCCTCATATCTCTGCCCCTAAATTTGCTCCTCTGCAACGGGGTCCCTTGGCCCCCCAGAAGGGGAACTCTGCCTCCCATGGAGAGAAGCTTTCTGTTGATGAAAAGAGGAAAGAAGGCAGCAAAAGGGAAATCAATCGACAATCATGGGGGCAGGTCAGGCACCCTCTGACTGGGTCAAACAGGGTCCCTTCTAGCCTTAAAATTCTTTAAGAACAGAAACCCTATAGCCAGCCTCCCCCAATCACCCTTTTCCCTGGCTTCACGGCCCTGGCTGGCTGGTATGTGCTTCCTCATGTCTGACCTGCTGCTATTCTCAGGCTGGCGTCACACCTCACTGCCCCATCAGTGGTCCCTATCTATACCTAAGACAGCTGATCTAGGAGGAAGAGAGTGGAGGCGCCCTTGCATTTGGACTCCGGAAATGGCTGTATCTTCCAGCCCTCCTCACCAGGGCAGCCTGCCTGCCTGCCAACCTTGCTGCTCTGCAGATGAGGGAGGCCCGAGCCCAGAGAACGGAAGTGAATACTTCGGGTGACACCAGCCAATGGAACACACACATTTACTTTTGCTCCTTCTCGAAACTCCTCTAAAACAACAGTAAAGGTGTTGGGTTTTTCGGGTTTTTTTAAAATTAGGAATGATGTTCATCACAGTACAACCACTGCAATTGTGGGTCCAGTGGGTAAGTAGCTATTGCACACCCACCCTCCCAAAGCTCTCGCCCCTCCCCTGGACCTGAGAGGGCTCATTCCTGGCCCAGAAGGGATCTCAGGCCCAGCTCCAGCCTCCCAGCACAGTCCCTAGGATCTCTTGTTAAATATTTTGATTATAACCCCTGACAACAGTATCAAAATTCTGGAGCTGGAGAGCAGATTGCCGAGTGGGAACGGTGAGCCCAAGAAAGCTGAACTCTAAGCTGGCTGCAGGAAAAACCAAGAAGCCGCCAGCTTCTCCAGCACAGAACTCCCAAAGGCTCAAGATTGGTGGTGTCAGATACCTTTGGGGGTGGGGGATGAATGTGAACCTCAACCAGGAAGATTGACAGAGCAATAAAGAAGTGGTTAGATTTCTAGATCCTGTCCCTGAGCCCCCCCAGCAGAGGACAAGCAGGTTTATTCCAGGAAAGGATAAAACAGCAGGCCCTGGCCTGGGGGCCACTGGGCACAGTTGAGGGCGAAAGTATTGATAGGAAAGAGGGAGTTAAGTGTTTACTGAGTATGAGGTAGCCAGGCTTGCACCTCCTCCAGGCAGGAGTGTAGAAACTTCTCTGAGATCTGACAAGCCTGAGAGGAGAGACCCAAAGACACTGACAGCAGTTTCCCTAATGCAGCAGCCGAGCCAGACCCTAAAGCCAGGCCCTCCATGGGTCCATTCCCCCGCTCAAAGCAAACAAAACTCCCTTTCGTGTCCACTTGAAACATAAGCCGAAAACCAGGGCTCCCGGGCATCTGAGGAAAGCCTAGCAGAGAAGCAATGGAGACAAAAAGCAACTTGGAGGAAGCAGGTAGAATGCGGAGAGAAAACTTCAAGATAAACAGGTATTAATGTTTTCAGAGAGATCAGAGAAGTAAGTGCACTCATGAAACAAGAACATGAGGCAACTAAAAAAGAGAGAGAAAATTCAGTGAACACACACAAAAAGCTCTTGGGAATTTTAAACCATGAGTACAGCCTGAGACCCAAGCTAGGCACCCAGCGCATACTCGCCCCTTCACCCACAATGCACACACTGGCAGACAGCCAGGCTCTCCTCTCCTCACTTCAGGTTCCCAGAGTCCATGATGGGAGGAATATGGGAACAGAGAGGAAATGGAGACCAGACACAGGGTCGAATCCAATGGGCCAGGAAGAGATACACAGTCCAGGGGTTGGGACTGAAAAGGGACAGAGGCTGCCAGCTTAGTGAGTTTATGGACAGTCCCCCTAGAGCCTTGTCCACAACTGGCCCAGCAGAGATGTGCCTAGCAGTAGCCCCAGAGACCAAAAGGCCCATCTTACAGGTAGGAAAGCTGATGCTCAAAGAGGTTGAGTCATTGCTCAGTCTAAAGCAAAAGAGGCACAGAGCTGGCAAAGAGAACTCCTGTCTTAACTCAACCTGTGTGCAGCAAAACCATCTACAGCTGGCGTGTCTGTGCTTCCAGTCTGAGAATCTGCACTTGGGTTGAGTTCAAGACCATTGACACTTACCAGCTAGGAATCCTGGGTTGATCCTAGCTGGTTTCTCAGCTCACCGCTCTCTGCCCATGTGTCAGCCACCAGCACCAGTAAGTCCTTCCCAGGTGTCGCTGGGGCCCATGGCCCTCCAACCAGGCTTCCGGCTACAGCTAGGTGAGGGGGAGGTCCCAGTGCCCAAGCAGAATATGTCCCCCAAGCAGACCATGAGGGAACTCTGAGTTGGACCCTCCCTCTGCCCCAGGCTGCCCTGAAAGCACACCAAACATGGGTCTATTTTTAGGCAGGCCCCAGCGGGCAGCCAGCCTCCAGTGTTATTCTAGACTGTGGGGTCATCAGGCTTTCCAGGGTAAAGGGGAGCCACGGCTGAAGCTTAGGAAATAGCACCCCTGGGAGGAGGTGTCTGCAATGAGTGTGGGACACGAAAAGCAGGGCCCAGGGCAGGCAGTCAGAGCCCCAGGGCAGAAGTCAAGAAAAGGCTAGAACACTGGCACGGCAGTGGGTGATGGGACCTCCCTGGAACTGACATGGAGGGGCAAGGAGGAGTCCCTCCCTGGTCTCCCCTCAGTGAAAGGGGCAGTGCCAAGAAGGCAAATGCCAGGGTGTGGATGAGGGAGAGAGAGAGAGAGAGAGAGAGAGAGAGAGAGAGAGAGAGAGAGAGAGAGAGAGAGAGAGAGAGAGAGAGCGCGCGCGCTAGGCAAAGGAGAAAGAAGAGAGAGAAAAACAGAGACAGAATGATGGAAAGAATCAGAGAGCAGAGGTGGTGAGGGGTGACAGCACCCCTAGGGCCAGAAAGTCAATGACTTAGTCCCTCCCCCACACACTCAAAGGCACCGGGTCTCCTTTTTCTCACCAGGGCTTCTCAGCCTTGGTGTAACAACCCCAAGACTGCTCTGCATCCCTGAATCCCTTCCAGATTTCTCCCTGCCCCCAAGTTACATAGAAATGACACCAAGCTGGGACATGGACAAACGCACGCACACACACACATATATACACATGCACACACACGGCCTCCTGGGAAGAGATGTGACAATGGCAAGGGGCGAGGGGTGTCCCTTTGTCCTCTGCCCAGCCTTGGGAGCTCAAATCCACACAAAGAGCTTCACAAAAGGCCCCTGGCTCCCAGAGGGAGAGGAAAATGTGGGGAGGAAAGAGGGGGGTGAGAGGAGACCTTAGAGCAGGAATGCCTAGTTAGTGGGTCTGGGAAGCAAAATGGGGGTTGTTCTCACAGGCACAGAGGCTGCCAAAGAGCTTAGAGGGAAGGGGCAGCAGGGGGTGGGGGATGGGACTCATGTACTCAGGGGACAGGGAGAAAGGCAGGGCCAGAAGTGGCTTCCAGGAGGAGGCAGTCAGAAGTGCCAACTTGCTGGAGGCAATTTAGAGACAGGTGGCTGGGTTTCCAGTGCCTGGCCTGAGCAGCAGGCCTAACCCCACCCCATGCCTAAAGAGGGTGGCTGCCACAGGCCCCCCTACCCATTCTCCACACTGCCTCAGGTCTGACTTGGAGAAGGGTGGGTACCATCAGGGCTGAGGTCCAGTCCCAGGAGAACTGACTAGCCAAGCAAAGCAATGACTTCTTGTTCTCAAGAATCCATTGAAGGGCCGGCCGAGTGGCACGGTGGTTAAGCGCTGGCTTGGGAAGCCGGCGGCCCCGGTTCGGTTCCACATATGAGGGCCAGTGACACTGCCCTCAAAAAAAAAAAAAAAAAAAGAATCCATTGAGAACAAGAGGAACCCCTCCTTTTAGGGTACTGTTGGGAAGCGGGGCACTGTCCTGCTCAGTGGAAGGAGAACAGGTAAGAGGCCAAGTGCAGTAAGGTAGGAATCCTAAGACCTGGCTCACGTCCCACTCCACACTAACAGTGGTGAGACTGTGGACAGGTCACCTCCCTGGGCCTCAACCTCCCCATCTGCAAAATAGGGGGACAATGGCTGCTCCCATTACATCATATCAGGGCTTTTGAAGAGTATTTATTATCATTACTGCTAAGTGACCTCTGACCTGCCTGCCAAGGTTCTCTCGCCTGGGGTTCTCTCCCATTCCTACCCTTACTTTCTGAGAGGGGCTCAGGGTTGAAGCCCTTGGCCAAGTGCCAAGTAAAGGGGTCAACCAGATGACCTCAAAGGCCCCTTCCAGGGGGAGAAGGACATTGATGTTTATTGGAGGGCTACTATGTCCTGGGAACTTGACATACGTCAGTCAACTTAATCCCCTCACTAACTCTGCAAGGTAGGTACTGTCATTCCCTCTTTTCAGATGAGTAAACTGAGGCTTGCAAAGTTAGTCAGTACCAGAGTCCAGATTTGAGGCCAGATCCACCCAACCCCTGGGTCCACATTTGTCCACCACAAATCCTCCCTCATTTTGTTGCCATGCTGCTGTAAGCTCATCTGTCCCCACCCCTCACCCCAATCCCTGAACCCCAGAGCAGAGCTCTCAGAACACAACCATCTCCAGATGACCTCAGGACTCCAACCTGAAAAGGGGGTCAAAAGAGGGAAAGGAGATGCCAAGAAAAGAGCATGGACCGCTCAAACCACGCTGCCTGCCCACTGTGTCCCAGAGCTTGGCAGAGACTGTGATGCTGGACTCCTCCTAACAGCCTGGAGGTGGGCTCTGTTCTCCCCATTCTACAGGTGAGGAAGCTGAGGCTCAGAGACATTCTGTAGTTTGCCCAGGGCACGCAGCTAGGAAGCAGAGCAAGGACTCATCCGGTTGCCTGTCACTGCTCCCTCCACTGCAGGGCTTCCTCTCTAAGCTGAAGTCTTGGGAGGGGCAGTGTTGAGTCACACAGGGAGCCCAGAGGTCTCACAGCAGAATGTGGGAGACTCACAGAGAACCCCCCTCACACACACACACACACACACACACACACACACACACACACACACAACACTACCTCCAACACACACACCCTGCTGCTTTGCTGCAATTCCGTTAAGAAACAAGGGAATAAATTAGCCCTGTTTAGCATATCGAGTGGCTGGAGTTCAAGAGGCCGTCTGGACAGCTCAAACATCTCCATGCAGTCTGCCTGCCCTGCAGTGGTGAGGAGCTGATGGGGTCAGTGGAGCGGGGGACAGGCTGGCCAGGCTGGGCCTGGGCCGACCTCCCACAGATAGCCTCAGTTCAGTGCCCAGAAACATTTGCTCCTGCTCCAACTTCATTACCCTAATGGTGTCGCATGCAGCTTGGCATCTGCTCTCCGCACCCCTGCCCCACACTCCTGCCAGCCCCAGAGAACACCCAAGGTTAGTGTCAGGGGTAGCGTCAGGCTGCCCATCCTCCCCCAGGAGGGACTTTGAAGTGGATGGCTGGTAGGGGCGGGTGGGGAGCAGAGACCAGCACAGTGCAACTTCCAGAAGGTCTCTGCCCTAGACCCTCACAGGCCCAGCCCGCCTGTGCCTCCGTTTCCCTCTCATTGCTGAGGCACCCCAAACAGGAGGGAAAGATGGGGAGGGGAACAGAGAGCAGTGTCAGAAGCCAGGTGGAGTCAGCCCTCTGCTCCAAGCAGGACCACACCATTTATCACGATGAGGGCAAAGGATATGAATTCAACAGCCAGGATCCAGCCTGAAGCCAGGCCCTGAGGGAGGAGGCCTGGCAGCCAGGCCGAGCAGGCCCAGCCCTGGAACGGAGCGTGACAGCCTGGGGCTCAGGCTGCTGCCTCCTTCCAGACCCTTGGGTCGCTCCCCTCCACCCCTCCACCCACCTCAGACCCCCAGAATGGAAAGCCCTGTGGCAGCCACGAGAATGCACCTTGAAGACTCTGCACAGGGAGCAGGGCTGACCAAGGCCCCACCTGTGAGCTTTCCAGTTCATCACTGTGCTTGCTGCGGCCATGCCTCCAGGCTGCTCCCCACCATTGGCAAAGCGCAGGCGCGATTCTAAGGCAGACCCGGTCCGACGAGGCCTGTTACGTGTCGGCCAACTTTGGATCATGGGTTCCCTTTGCCCAACTCTCCTTAGAGTGCACGGAGGTCTAGAACACTTCTGTCCAACGCTGTGCCCTGCGTCTCCTTCAGTCAGGGTCAGGTTTACATCGCTGTCCGGAGGCTCTCCCAGCCTTCCCCAGCTCCTTACTTCCATTCAGGCATTTCCCCCAATAAAATCTTTACACGTTTAATCCTATCTTGTTCCTCAGAGGACTCAGACTAATATAACTACTCAATAACCATAACAATGGCAACAAGCTACCCTGTATTAAATGCTATCCATATGTCCCACACTGTTCTACATACTTTTTTTGGTTTTTTAGAGGACAGTGTCACTGGCCCTCATATGTGGGACCCAAACTGGGGCCGCTTGTGTCCCAAGCCAGCTCCTAACCACCGCGCCACTCGGCCGGCCCTGTTCTACATACTTTTAAGGGCAACAGAGGACACCAAGGCACAGAGAGGTCATGAAATATGTTCAGCAATGCATGGCCCAGAAGTGGCAAAGCCTTGGGCCGGCCGAGTGGCGCGGTGGTTAAGCACTGGCCTGGGAAGCCAGCGGCCCGGGTTCGGTCCCACATATGAGGGCCAGTGACACTGCCCTCAAAAAAAAAAAAAAAAAAAAAATTAAAAAAAAACAGAAGTGGCAAAGCCTGAATAGAACTTAGTGTGACTCTGAAGGTCACTGGTGTAACCACTAGTCCACACTGCCTCCTCTATAAGAGAGGTGCCATCCATCCCTGCCTCCTGCCTTTTGGGGGAAGGAAGAGGGTGGAAAAGGGACTTGAAGCTCCTGAAGAGTGGGCAAGACAGAACGAAACAGAGATAAAGCAGAAGAGAGATTTAAAGAGAGAAAGAAGGCGGAAATGAGACATAGGAAACCAGGAGGAGGCCAGCTCTGGCCCCCAAAGAATCCTGATCCTACAAGCAGGGGCGCCTCCCTCCCCAGGGCAGGGAAGGGCTGAGCCATTGGACCAAAGGAAGCAGAAGGGGAAGGAGAATGTGGCCCTAGAGCACTTTCCAACCCCACCCACTTCTTGCTGTCCTTGGCCAACCACCCCAAATTCGCCCCCCTCGGGCATGTGACTAGGGTGTGCCAGAGGTGCCAGCCAAGGAACTCCGCAGTCAGCCCCCTGGTAGCACCAAGTCCCAGGAATCTCGATCCCTACCCACCCCCTCCATTCCCCAACCTCCAACCCTTCCAGGGTAAGGCCAACAGATCTAGCCCCGTCTCAGGGTCCCAACAAAGCCAGGCCTGTCCCCTGCCCAATCTCCGACGGAGTGATGTCTGGGCTGGGCAGCAGGTGAAACTGAGCCAAGGGGGCATGGCAGAGAGCCAGCCGCACCTCCTCCAGGTAAGTTCTCAGCTTAACTCCTAGCCTGCCAGGCTTGAGTTCTTGGGGCTGCTGTTTAGGAGATAAAGGTGTTGGTGGAGGTGAAGTCAGGGACAAGGAAGTTCCCAAGGTCACCCCTACACACACACATGCACACACACACACACACACACACACACACACACACACACATTTGGTCCAGCCATGTGAGAAAAACCCATCAGCTGGTTCCAGTCACCCCACACCCACTTGTTATCCATCCTCTACCCTGTGCCAAGGATAGTTTAAAATGCAGTCTTCCCCTGCTGATTGACCCTTCCAGGAGCTCTCTATGGCCTGCTTAAGTCTAAAGTTCAAACTCGTTAGCTTGGCGTTCAAGGCCCTCCCCCTGCTGACTCACCTCTTTTCCAGCTTCTGATCCAGCTTCTTCCCTCCCTCCCTCCCCTATATTCCAGCTCCCTGAGAACACCTCACACTTTCACACCCCTGGGCCCAACTAAAATGGCCTTGCCTCCCCTCAGTGAACTCCTACTCACCTGTAGAACCCAGTTCAAAATGTCACCTCCTCCAGGAGGGCGTTCCAGATTGCCCCAGGCAGAACAGGCCACTCCCTGCTCTAGAATCAGGTGACAGCTTGTACAGGCCTTCCTGCATATTGTCTCAGGATGGTGTGTTTGGGTGTCACAACAGAAGGTGAAGACTTACTCAGGAAAACCAGTGTGCATGCACAGTACTTGGCAGATGGTGGGTGAATGAGGGGAAAGGTGACAGATACAAGGAGGAAGAGTGGGTCAGTCAGTAAAAGAGAAGATGGTGGATAGATGGAGGAATAGGTGGGTGGAAAGGCAGGTGGAATGAGAGGCGAGCCGACAAAGGAGAATTGAGAAGCTTCCACTGGGTGCAGACCCAACATGTCACACGGGACACCCGGATCCCTTTGCCTGTGAGGGTTGTGTCTAAAGGCCATTCTTGACAGCTGTGGTTTCAGCTGTGGCAGGAGGAGTGGGGTGAAATGGGGTTTGATGGGGGCATCCAGAGGTTCCTGAAAAGGAGGTGCTGGCGGGAATGTCAAGAAGAGCTGAGCAGAGGCGAAGGCTTGTGCTGAGGCCAGAAGACGGCCCCACGGCCTCCGTGTGACTGCCGCCCACTGCCAGCCCAGCTGATGACCAGGGGCTTATCTCCCTCCCCACCCTCTTTAAACCTCCAAAAGGCCTTCTGTCAGTTGGCCTCCTCCAACTCTGCAGACATTCCTATTTGGCCTCCAACCATGCCTGAGCTTGACCCAAGGAGTCTCATCCTAGCTCCCATACTCATATCCTTGCCTCCCCCTGACTGGGTGCCCAGAGAAGCTTGGGCCCAGGTGGAGTCCCAAAGTCAAGAAATCATCCTCATCTTATGCCTGGCCTCCACCTGGGTTCCCTCTCCTCTGGGGTCTACCTGCCCCATTCTCACCATTCATCCAACCATCCATTGGCAACCCTGATTGAGCATCTATACCTGCATGTCCTTTACTAAGTTCCTGGGATACCAACTTCACTAAGACTTGGCTCTGGTCTGAAAACACTGGCTCACAGACTTGCTGGGGAGAAAGGCTTGTGAACAGATATCACCAGAACCACCCCAATACTCTCTTATCCTAGACCAGAGAAGACATCTAAAGCTGAAGCCCTTCCATCTCCTCTCCCTGGGGTGGGTTGGAGACCCAGCTTCATGCCCTGGACTCCAGGGCTACTCAGGCTGGCCAGAAGCACCAGGGCTGGGGTCTCTCTTAAGGGAAGGAAGAGTCAACTTAGGGATCAGAGCTGGGACAGTCAGCAATGGGACCTCAAACCTCAGCATCACCTGGGTCCCCTTTGCTCCCCACCACTAAGCTTCTCTGCAGGTGGCAACCTCTGCTTCCCACTCACAGGTCGCTGCCCCTTCAGGGGCTGCCTTAGCTTGCCTGCCCTTGGCACCATGCTCTGTCCTAGCGCCAGGGGCCTCTGGCGAACTCATACATCAAACAAGGAGGCAGTGGCTGGCTTCCTGCTCTTTGGGAAAGAGGGAAGGACCAGAGGACATGGCCCTATCTGCAGCCTCACACCCTCCTGACCACCAGAAACCCAGGCCTGACCCCAGGGGCTGGGTAAGGCTGAGAGAGGTGGCAGCTGACCCCACCCACCCCTACTCCAAATCAGCCTCTAGAGCTTTTCCCCCTCCTATACTTGAGCCTCATATGAGGGGGCTTGGGGGTGCAAAATGGGGAGACTCGCTACAAAAGGATATATTAGGGTATTAGAGATTCTTCTCCCTTTCCCCAGGATGTTTCTCATCCCCTTTACCAAGATGACTGCATAGAATGATGCCTGATTCTTGAGATGCTGGGGCCTTTCAGGGACACCCATCAAAATAGGGGGATGAGTATACCCAACAGAAGTTATAACACAAGACCACCAAAGACATGCACGAAAATGTTCACAGCAGCGCTATTTGCAATAGCCCCAAGCTAGAAAGCACCCCAGTGCTGTCAGTGAGCAGAACTGATAAATAAACTGTGTATCTTCACATGGTAGATCGCTGGCCAGCAATAAGAGGGAATGATCTACAACCACACATGAGAATATGGATGAAATTCACAACCATAATGTTGAGCAAAAGAAGTCAGGTACAAAAGAACACATATGACTCGATCCATTTGTAAGAAGTTCTATATAACAGGCAAATCTATGTTGACAGAAGTCAGGATAGTGAATAATTCTCAGAGGGGAATTAATGACTGAAAGGGGACAGGAAGGAAGCCTTCTGGATGCATGCAATGCTCTATTTCTTGACTGAGTGCTGGGTACATAGGTACATGGGTATGTCCAGTTTGTGCACTTTTCTGTATTTATCAAATACTTCATTAAACCCAAATGGAGGGACGCCTAATGAAGCCTTATCAGCTACCATCTTTGTAAGATGATGGGAGTCACTTTCACCTTTCCCTCCAACTCCCTGTCACCCCACCTCAAAGTCCTATCCCTTCTCCCCCTGGATCAGTCTTGGCCTCACCCCCCACCCAGCCCTTCTCACAGCCCACCACCTCTCTAACCCAAACCGCCATCATCTCTCACCCATATGACTGTGACCACCTCCCCCTTTTCCCCTCACCCCTCCCAACCTGTACATACACTGCATGGATGTCGGGACTCATGGGTGGGTGGGGCGGGAACAGCCAGAGAAAGCCTTTGTAAAATTCTGTGAGAGCCCCCAACTCTTCTCCATCAGGGGACCTTCAAGCATGCTTTTTCCCACCACCTAGAATGCTTGGCCTTGCACTTCAGCTCCTTGCTTAGATGCCACTTCCTCTACCTCCCAATCTAAATCCAATCCCTCTGGTATGTCCCATCACATCCTTTACTTCACCTCCACACCTCTGTTTCCAATAAGGCCTCTATTTGTGCAATCATTTGTTTGCACTCCGTTCTGTCTCTCCCACTGGATTGTCACCTCCTCTGAAGGCAAGAACAGAGGCTGTGTGCTTTCCTGCTTTATCCCCAGCTCCTTATTCAGTGTCTGGCTTAGGGCAGGTGCTCAAGAAAGCTTGTTAACTGAGAGACTAGTCTTAACTGTTCCCACCACAAAAAAGAAATGATAATGTGGCATAACATAAGTGTTAACTCACACTACAGTAGTAATCATATTGCAATATCTGCATGTACCAAATGAATACACCTTAAACTTACACAATGTTATGTGTTAATTATATCTCAGTAAAAATAAAATTTTTTTAAATACATAAACTTACAATGAAATAAATTCTATTAAAAACTGAAATAATAAATACCTGAAAACTCAAAAAAACAAAAAAATGCTCATTGAATAAATGAATGGCCAGACCTGTCTGTCTTACAGGCAGCCTTTGGGGAAGAGAAAAGTTGCCACTGGGAACAAAACTCCCACTTGTCTGAGGTCAGGACACCTGGCTCTGCCACTCACTTCTTAGGTGGCCTCAGGCAAGTCATTTCCTGCCTTTGGACCTCAGAGTGCTCAATTGTGACGTGCAGCGGTTGGAGGGGTCAGGACCATGGGTGGGCTTGAGGGGTTATATAACCTTGTGTGTGTTTATACAGTGGCTGTATGTGTGTGTGCGCGCGCGCGCGCACGCACACGCGCACGCGCATACCCATGCACGTTTCCCTAGTAAGATCAGCCATAGTTTTTATCAGATTCTCTGTATCAGAGATCTGTGACCTCACAAGGTTCAGAACCACTAACTAAACTCCTTTTCAGCTCTGGGGGGTGGGGTGGCGGGGGAGGTCTATGATTATACATAACTAGATTGAGAGAAAGAGGAAGTAATCCAGCCATAGCAGAAGGCATCAGATTAAACCCCAGAACTCCCATCAGGGATGTGGGACCCCATAACAGGCTGCAGGATCTGGCCTCCTGGGGATCTCCTAAGTTCAGCAGGGCTCTGGGCTATTGGGCAGAGGCCAGATGAACTGACCCAGGGACTAGCTTTCGGAGAGAGGAGGCAGAAGCAGCCCGGAGTCTCCACCCTTCAGCTCCCTCCAACCATCCGACAAGCACCCACTTGTCTTGGGATACGGCAGAGAATGAGGAGGCGAGCCTGGCACCTGGAGATGCCCTCCAGGTCCCTTGGCGCACAGGTCAGAGAAGGTTTGGCGGGAATGCTCAGGAGGGGTGCCAAGCCCCACCTTCCCTTCTCCCAAGGCTGGCATGTGGAGCCAAAGGAGGGCTCAGCGTGTATGGCAATCATGAGACCCTGAGGAGGCCACCTGAGGGGGGCCAGGCCACATCTCCAGGCCCCAAGAATCCAGAGCTGGGGTTCAGAGGCCTGGAAGCAAAGGTGGGCATCCTTTTTCAGAGAAGAGGAGCGGGCCACAAATTCAGGCCAGGGGACCGGAGTGGTATGGGCATTGGTGGCTGAGGTGACAAAGCAAGCCAGCAGAGAGAAGAGGGCAGTGTGGTCTGTGCAGAGGACAGTCTGCTTAGAGGGAGAAGTGGGGGCAGCATGCAGCAGGGAAAGGGCGATATGGCCAGGTGGGGAGGGGGCTGCCCAGAGGGGAGAGAAGAAGACAGAGGTTGGCAGTGGGGACAGGTGATATGAGCACAGCCTGTGACCCAAGGAGAGGAGCTTGGCCTGTGGAATAGGGATGGGGGTAGGGAAAGGAGGGGAACAATCTGTGGCAGGAATGGTGGCATGTCCATGGCAGGACTGTCAGTGGGAGTGCCCTGGCTGGGAGCCCAGATGCCTGAGTAGCTTCTAAGCCCTGACTCCTGAGGGGGGCTGAGAGCCCAAGAGATGTTTATCCACCACAAGAACTTGGTAAAACGCCTCCTCTAGCGAGGTGATAGACAGCCTGGTTACTCTTTCCCGGGTCACTAAAGTCTCCTGAGATTTGCAATATGAATGGGGGGGGGAGGCCTGGTGAGGGAGAGTGCAGCCAACAACAGCACCCCCGCTGCAGCCAGAGCCAGGGGACAGTGGGCACAGGCTGGGGCTGAGAGTGTTCTCTTGCAGATAAAGAGGGAGTGAGTCATGGGTGAGCGCCAGGCTCTCTCAAGAGGCCACTTAGAAACCAGCTCATCCGAATGCAGACACTCATTCCCATCCCTGTCCCTGTGGCTGTCACACACCCACACACGGTCCCTTCCCCCTCCTCCTCCCCTCTCCTTGATCACCCACCTTCAGTGCCTGGCTCCTTCCTCCATCTCAGCTGACTGCCTGTCCCTCAGGTGGCCCGCCTGGCACCTACCCCACAGTTGGCTGCCTAGGGAGAGGAGGAGGTAGGGAGACGGAATCCAGGAGACCCATCAACAAAGTAGTCAAAAAATCTGAGAGAACAGATAAGGGAGGGAGACTGTGAACTTACTTCCCCCTGAAACCTTTGAGGACAGTTCATGAGGCTGGAAAGCAGGAGAAGAGACCGGATAACTTCTGGAGGGGCCACACAGTCCCGGGGTTCTACCATGCCACCTTCCTTCCCTGGACTCTGCCCCTTTGCCAGGATCGAAAAGCAGCAGTCTGGGAGGACCAGCCAACACACCCAAGCCTCACCCTACCCCTGCACCCACCTCCCAACCCAGGAACCTAAGCTGGCTCAGGACTTTGTCTGAATCCCACCTGGGCCACCAGCCACTGCAAGGGCTCAGTCAACAAGTACGCCCCACACCCCAAGCTTGTCCCTCTCCATGGTCTGTCACTGTGGTGATGACCTGGGCTAGAACTTAGGAAGGATGAAGAGTTTCATTTATAAGCATAGCCCTATGCCTGGCACTGTGGAGTACACCCAAGAATATGCCATAATCCACGCCCTAGGGGACATTCAGTCAAGTGGGGCAGAGGGATCACTTTGAACACACACACACACACACACACACACACACACACACACACACTTGGATTCCCTGGCTGCCCCCAGTGGAGAGGGAGAAAGGGTCTGGGATATGGCCATAGGTACATTCTGAGTCTCCCTAACCTGTGTGCCCAGCTGGAGGGATACCAGCATAATCCAAACCCTGCACAGCAAACAAATCTTAGGAGGCTGCAGCTTTCCTAGCCCCCAAACAGGGAAGCAGGCTGGGATTATGCTGGGAGCCTAGAGCAAGGTTACGCAGCCTCTAGCGACCTCAAATATTCCCTTTCCTCCTCCTCGGAGAAATCCAGTGCCCTTACCTGTACCAGGCCTGGTGCTTCCTGGATAGACACCTGCCTCCCGGCATGGACCTATCACACCACCTCTCTGGGTCAGTTTCCCACTTGCAAGGCTCCAAGACTTACCCAGAACGGAGAGCGCAGGAGTGAGGGTCCAGCTGCCCCCACCATCCTCAGGTCAGGCCTTGCTCTGGTGGTGTTCTCCCTGCCTCAGAAGGCCCCCTCCCTCCTGGCTACAGAGCCCTGGTCAGGGACAACAGCCACAGCTCCGGGAGGAACACACAGTAAACTTCAGGACCAGGTCAGGGGAAATTAACACTTTCAGTGCCTTTCCCCAGCACTCCCAGCCCTGCCCCTCTGGCGTGGCTCCTAAACCTCACCTGAACTATTCACCCTTTTAAGGGTCGGGGCCTATATCCATCTCCTCCCAAGGGCACCAGACAGGCAGGTGAGACCTCTCAGCCGAACTCTCTGTGCCTTCACCTGGTCCTATTTCAACCCGCGCCCGTGAAGCAGCCTGCCCTTGCTGCCCACCTCCCAATCACTGCCGGGCACTTTTTTCGTCGTAGCTCCTTACCTGTCTCAGGTGAGCTGGGCTCTGCCTGCCACCCTCTCCCCACACCCATCCCGGCAGCGCCCTACCTGAAGCAGGAGCCGCTTGCTCTCGGCGCCGGCCGAAGCGCGGGGTTCCCAGCCCTGGGCCCGCGCCGGGGCCGGGGGGCTCCCGGGGGGCTGGGGCCTGCAGTGGGGCCCGGGTTCCAGCGACTCGCAACACACCAAGCTCACCGTGCAGCCCATCCGACCGGGCGCCCGGCGGGCCGGGGCCGGGGCCGGGGGCGGGGACGCGGGCGCCCCGAGCGCTGGCCCGCCCCCCAGCCCAGGGCCCTGGGACGTCTGGAGGCGGGTGGCAAGGCCCCCAGCCTGTCCCCTCCCGGAGCCTTCTCTGGCGGCACTGCCAGGAAGCTGGGGGGGGGGGCGGTGAGGGCCCGGCAAGGGGCGGTGACAAGGGCGCCCTGACGCAGCCAGTGACAGAGGGAGACCCGAGGGCGGGGGGCGCGGGGAGGGCCGGCGGCGGGGGATTGGGGGGGGGGGTCCCGGGGACGAAAGACCGGCTGAGTCTGGGACGACGAGAAAGAGACCGACGGCACGAGGGAAGAGACAGGAAGCAGACAAGGGGAGACAACGAGGGAGAGACGGGGAGAAGGGACGCCGGGGACAGAGAGGAGGGATGGAGTCTTTGCACCCGAGAGGCAGAGGCGGGCCGGGAGTCGCGCCGGAGGGCAGAGCCGCGCGCGCGCCCCAATTCGTTCACACGCCCTTCCTAGAGTCTGTGAAACTGTAGTCCTCTCGGGTAACCGCTCCTCTGTTCTGGGTCCCCAGCCTCGACCAACGAGACCCAGGCGGGGGAAAGGCCTCAGCTACAAGGCGGCAGAGCACCACCAAGGTGGGAGGGCCACAGCCCGCCTGAGCAACGCACCTGGCCCACTCCTGGACACAGCGCCTCACCAGCGGTCACGTCCCTCCTTTTAAGGGGGGAGCATCAGGAATGAGGATGGCACTGCTGACCAGAACTCACGGGGACCCCCTCAGAAGACTGAGGTAGGCAGGAAGACGGAGACCAGTGATGGGACCCTTGTCCTCCCCTCCCCACCTGTATCACACTCTATCTAACCAGGTGACAGTAAAAACTGGCCGAGTATCTGATGGGGCGGCATCCCAACCTCTTTGTGCCACCTCGTGGCAATAAGGAAGAAAGACAAGAGCCAGGGACGGTGATGAGAAGGGAAGGAAACCTTCACAGCAGAGATTGCCACTGCCCACCCCCTGCCCACATGAAACCGTAAGGCCTTATTTAGCCACCAAGTGAATCTACTTCATCTCACCCATTCTGCCCTGGTGCCCTTGACCTTGCTGCTGCCACTCCTCCCCTGCAGCCTCCTGTTCCTTCCCCTATGAGCAGGGTTTCCCCTCCAGGGTGCTGGGCTGGGCCTGGCTGAGTCACCTCCCAGGCAGCAAACTCTGGGAAGGCTGTGCAGAGCCCATAGTCACAGGTGGTGGACTCGCAGACTGCCGTGCCCGCTCTCCAAGTCCCAACCAGCCAGGTCTTTCCAGGTGAGTAGAGGAAGACTCCAGGGTCTGGGGGAGGCTAGAGAAGAGAAGTGATGCCAGGAGCGAGGGGCCAAGGAATTTGGATGGATATGAGGGACAGTAGGAGACGCATACAAGTATTCATGGATTTTATAGACAGTCGGGGCTGGAAGGGACTTCAGAGACCCTAAGTCTAAATCCTTCATCTACAGATGGGGAAGCTGAGGCCAAAGAAAGGTGAATGATGAGCCCAAGGTCACACCATGAGTTACAGGACCAGGACAGAAACCCAGGTCCCTTGAGTCCCGGCTCAGTGTTCCCTGAAAGCCATACCCCGCCCTCCGTCCCTTACTTACCCTCATTTCCCACTGCTGTCCCCTCCACTGTGCCCCCACTGCTTCTTCACTCCTACTCGCTCCCAACAACCACAGCCTGGGAGGCAGGTCACCTAGGTTTCCCATCTCACACCCGGTTTTGGCTCCAAGATCTCAGAATAAGCCCACTGGCCCTCAGGGGACCACAATATTTCGCTCTGAGCCCCAGGACCCATTGTGGGGGAGAACAAGCTGAGATTCAGCTGTCAGAGAATGGCAGGATTCAAGCTAGGTGCCCTGCTCCCCGCACACACCAGCATTCAAGCTCAGTCCCAGCTCCAGGGCCGGCCTTACTTCTGCCTCCCTCTCCCCAAAGAACGCACATTTTCCACTCATCTGGGGCCCAGGAAAGGATGAGAATGTGTGTCTCAAGGATGATGAATGCTTTGGCAAGACTCCTCGTGGGGAAGAGGGTGACATTCCCTCAGCCCAGCATCCACGTGGCATGAGTACTGACGGGGCCACTCACACCAAGCCTGGGCTGAGAGTGCAGGCCCTGTGGGCACACAGACCTGAGTTCAAATTCTAGTTTCACAACTTAAAGCTTTATGATGTTGGATACAAGCCCCTTTTTCACCTTGCATAAAATGGAGTTAATCATCTCCTAAGGTGGTTGTGGGGACTGAATGAGACAAAGATGCCAGGCATCCAGGAACTGCTCCATCAGTGGGGGCCACGCCATCATCTCCCCACAGTGGCCAGTAAGAAAGAGTTGGGGTTTTTTTTCCCACTAGTTAACTCACTGTGACCCTAGAAAGGTTGCATTCCTTTTCTAGGCTGATTTTTCCTTCTCATAAGGAAAGAACTGAGCAGCTGAACCCAGAGACTCTGTCTCCTAGGCTGACCTTCCAGAGCCACACAAAAAAAATCACACCATTTTCAAATGCTCATGGCAGAAGAGAGGGCTGCCCTCAAGGTCACCAGGGACCTGAAATGTGAGTGTGTCCTGAGAGATTTTCTGGACCTGAACTGGGGGAGAAGTGAGGGGCCTTGAGAGCCTGTTCCTCAGAGCCCTCACTCCCTGATGTCTGATGTCCACCATCTTCCCCACAGCTGCTGTCTCTGCCATCCTCCAGGGTTACGGGGGCGGGCAGTCGGTGACAGATGCCAGCGCTGAGCTGCACAGACTCTGTGGCTGCCTGGAACTGCTGCTACAAGTGGGACCCTCCCCACCTCTCCCCCACCCACCCTATCCAGGCCCAGATAACCAGAAGGGCTTTCCCAGATACTGAGGGAAAAGCCACGGCCTCCCTTTGCTACCATGCACTGCCTCATTCCCCTTAGTCAGCAAGTCCTTCCTGACATCTAACTTCAATCACGGAGGCTGTCATTGTAGCCTGGGAGGAGAGGTGGGTGGGGCAAGGCTGAGGCAGGGTGGGATGGGGCTAGAGGCAGCCACCCTGCTCGGAAAACTCAAGTTTCAGAGGCACAGATGTCCTAGGGTTGGCCCTCCTTGCTGCTGGTTAGAGCCCCAATCATCACTATCACTAGCTTTTACTGAGCACTTACTATGTGCCAGGCTAAGCCCACCTTATTTAATTCTCATTCTAACCTCCTGAGGTGTTTGATGACCTGCCCACCCCCTGTCCCCCACATACTTCTCTCAGTGTGTGTGTCGGGGGGGGGGGGGATATGGGAGAGGTATAGGTGTGTATGTGGAAGGTTTATGTGCGTGTGGTATGTGTCTGTGGTGTGCATATGTGAGTCTCCTGCCAGTCTGCCCTCCATCTGCTGCCTCCCATCACACTGGCCTCCTTGATCTTCTAAAGCACACCAGGAATGCGCCCACCTCGGGGCCTTTGCACTTATTCTCTCTGCCTGGAATGCTCTTCCCCCAGAAATTTGAATAGTAGACTTTCTCATTTCCTGTACATCTGGACCTGAATAGTACCTCCTCAGTGAGGCTTTCTCTAGCCACCCTAATCTAAATCACACACACGCGCGCGCACACACACACACACACACACACACGTGTTCACACACCGTACTTTCTATTTCCTTTCTCTGTTTTATTTTTCTCCTCAGCAGTCAGCACTATCTATTATAGTATGTGTTTTACTTTATCAGTTTGTTCATTGTCTGTCAGCCCTACCAAGATGTAAGCCATAAGCTCGGTTTGTTCATTGCTGTATTCCCAGGACTTAGAAATGGGCCCGACACATAGTAAATTCTCAGTAAGTATTCCTGGAATGAATGAGAACACTGAAGTCTCAGAGAGGCCAAGCAACTTGCTCCTGGTCACACAGCCAGTAAGGGCTGAGCTAGGACCTGAAGCCGCATCTGTCTATACCAGCCCTTTGGCCTCTACCACATGCCCACTCAGCATGCTGGACCACGGTGGGGGGGGGGGGAGTGGCGGTCCTAGAAGGAGCATTTCTATGCTTCCTTTCCCTTTTCTTGTTCCTAGTTTGACCAGAAAGAGCAGAAGAGCTTCCTGGGGTCTCGGAAGGATTATTGGGACTTCCTCTGCTCTGCCCTGTGGCGGCAGCGGGGGAACACGGAACCAGCTCGCTTTGTCCACTCGCAGGACAAGGTACCCAGGCTGGCCTCAGCATGATTGGGCCCTGCCACCAGGCCCATTACAGGGATGGCTTGGGGGCTGGTGGACATGGGCCTGCCCAAGGCCCCCTTCTCACCCATCCCAGCTCCGCCGACCATAGACCCGCCCTCACCCAGTCCTCACCTCTCATGAGGCCTGCCCTCAGCACCCCTCCAGCCACCCGCTTTCCTCCAAGTCCCATGACATCCTTTTTCATCAACCAGGTGTTCCCATGATCTCTCTCTCTGGGCTGGCCGAGTTCCCTCTGTCCTAACGCCATGCCCCACTTTGCCCCCTGTGCACTCTGCAGTTGAAGACCCCTCTGGGAAAAGGCCGTGCCTTCATCCGTTTCTGCCTGGCCCACGGACAGCTGGCCGAGTCCCTGCAGCTCTGCCTCCTGAACCCAGAGTTCACCAGGTGGGGCTGCTGGGACATGCCCCTACTCACCATCAGAGCCTACTGTCCCTCCTTCATAAAAGATCCCCCTTGACTCCCAGAAGGATGGCTTAATATCAAGGATGACTAAAATGAGAGTCATGAAGGAAAAGTCACGGAAGAAAGGGCAGAGGGGAGGTTAGAATCCCAGGCCTGGTACCATGATGATGCTTAGGCCCCCTGCTCTCCAAGGGCCACAAGCTGGCCTGGGGAACCATCCCATTATGGTGTACAGTGGATGTGGGTTCTCTGAGGTCGGAGGTGGCAACAGCACCAGGGCCAAAGGCCAAGGGTGCTGATCACTGTTCACACAGGGAATGGTATGGCCCATGGAGCCCTCTGGTGCGCCCTGAACTCCGGGAAGACATCCTGGACTCTCTCTACACTCTCAATGGGGTGGCCTTCAACTTGGATCTGCAGAGGCCAGACCTGGATGGGGCTTGGCCCATGTTCTCAGAGTGAGTGGGTGCAGCATGGAGAGGAGCCTCTTTTCATGCCTGCTGCCAGGGCCACCTCCTATCCCAAGCTAGCCCCAAGCTCTCAGCCTCCAGCCCATCCATTTCTCCCAGCTTTCTTGCTCTGTGAGCCCCTGAATCTCCACCTCCTTAGCTTCTGTTCTGTCAGTGTAATCTCATGATGTCCCATGATGCTGCATGGAATACATATTCACTAAAGAGGTGTTGGATGGCTGGGGTTGAAGGTTAGAAGGATGCATGGATGGTGGGATGTTGGGATGGAGTGGATGGATGAATGGAAGGTGGGATGGATGGATGGATGGATGGATGGATGGATGGATGGATGGATGGATGGAGAGGGGAATGAATGCGTGAGGGTGAGAGGGCGGGACGGTGGGAAAGGCTGTAGGTTGAATGGGTGGTTGGAAAGATGGGGTTTCCCACATCTGAAGACCAAGGCCACAGCTAGAGAGAAGCCCAGGGTCCCCCTAATCCTTTCACTTTCAGGTCCCGCTGCCCCAATTCGAGCCGGACCCCGGGAAGAAGACCCAGAAAGACCAAAGATTCCCCAAAGCAGGTGCTTCTGCCTGACCTTCAGTCTGAGTTGCCTCTTCTCCATCTCTGCTGGGACCCCCAGGGTGAACAGTAACTGAGCCCTAACCCAAATGGACAGACAGAGAGAGAGTCTAACGTGTGGACCTGGGACTGGGTAGCCATAGAAGAGAAGGCTCATAATCCTAAACTGGTGGGGAGGGCCGGCCAAGTGGCGCAGTGGTTAAGAGCTGGCTTGGGACTCCAGCGGCCCTGGTGTGGATCCCACATATGAGGGCCAGTGACACTGCCCTCTAAAAAATTTAATTAAATTAATTAATTAATTAATTAAATGGTGGGGATATCAGGAAGAGAAAGGGACAGCTGACGCCACCTGCTGGAGCCAGCAGGGCTCAGAGGAGGAGGAGGTGCTGGGGAGGGTGACGGAAAGCTTGTAGGAAACAGACCAGGGAAACAACCTCTGCTGGATAATTTGCAAACTCAGTTCAGTTCAGAGAGCAATTGAAGAGGGAGATCACCTAGTTTAAATCCCAGCTCCACCCCTTACTAACCACTGTCCTCAGGCAAGTGACTTGTCCTGTCCCAGGGAGATTGTGAGGATGCATTGAGACAGACCCTGTGTGGCACAGAGAAACGCTCCTGCCATGCACTCAGTAAGTGGTAGCTTGCAGTTACCATCATTCCACGAGCTCACTTTGCACGCCCACCAGCTTCCAGGCACCAGGTACAGATACTATGAGGACTCAGTCTCTGACTGAAAGAGTTCCGCGTCTGTTCAGGGAGACAGACCCTATAAGGAACACATTGCAACACGATATGTGAAGTGCAGTGATGCAGACATGCACAGAGGAATGTGGGGTGCAGAGAAGGCTTCGTGGCAGAGGTGACTGTTAGCTGGCTGTCAGTCTATCAAAGCTTTTACCACAACCTGACAAGACAGATATTATTATTCCCATTTTGCAGACAAGATAACACCAAGAAGTCAAGTTCAGGAGGAAGGGAAGAACTTAGGGGAAACCAGGTCCACACAGAAGATAGAAGTGAAGGAGGAAGAAAGATGCAGGCTAGAGGTGAGGGAGGAAAGGGCATTGAGAAGCACTGCTGCGCCCTGACCAGATCAAAGCTCAGGCCTCAGATCAGATGATCCGGGGTGTTAACATTCAGATTCCTGGGCCTTACCCCAGATCTGCTGAATCAGCATTTCCAGCTGGAGGGCCCAGGAATCCATATATTTAGCAAGCCCATTGCATTAGGGCTGTGGCCTCTCCCATACACCAGGTCGGTATATTGGTACAGAGAGGGATGATGATGGGTTTGGGGGCTTCTCTGCAGATCTCAGCTGTAGATGCGTACCCCAAAGGAGTCCAACCAGAGGAGCCACACACCAGCCAAGCCAGCTGTCTGCAAGATGCACCAGGGAAAGACGGATTGGCTGGACTCCCCAGGTCACAGCAACACAGGGATCTTCCTTCCCTTTTGGAAAAGAAGAGAGAAGATCCCAGGAGTCTCAGGGCCCCCCAGAGCATGTGGGAACAAGACGGGGAAGAGCTGCAACAAGACAAGGAGATAGGAGCCTCAAGGATGGGGATGGGCCAGGAGAACTCAACACCCAATGTGGAGGGTCACAGGGAGGGGACCAAGCGGGCTCTGAAAAAGGTGACAGGGACGGAGGGTGAGGGCAGAGGGGTTCTGCTGACAGCAGAAGGTCAGAGAAAAACAGAGGGGACTCATGAAGGGGAAGCAGAGTGGGGTCATGTCCAGAGGCTGCTGGTCTCCGGCCCTGAAGGGATGATAGAGGACGCAGTGTCAGGGAGCAGGTGGGAGTGGGAAGTGCCTAGCACTCCAGGGGAGCCCCCGGTCCTTCAGAGCCTGGGAACAAAGGAAGGCTCCACCACAGAGAAGCCACAAGAGCAGACAGGAATGACCAGTGTGACCAGGAGGGAAGAGCAAG
This sequence comes from Aselliscus stoliczkanus, assembly GCA_033961575.1. Taxonomy (NCBI): domain Eukaryota; kingdom Metazoa; phylum Chordata; class Mammalia; order Chiroptera; family Hipposideridae; genus Aselliscus; species Aselliscus stoliczkanus. Next base: position 160,051,738 of record CM066731.1, read on the forward strand.
CAGAGGTGGCCCTGCAGGATGTGGTCGAGGTGAGAGCAATTGAGTTCTGTATCTGTCTGTTCTCCCCTCTCTAAACTGGCCCATAGACAGGAGTCTTCAGGGGTATCCTGGGGACCATTCCAACTCACAGATTAATATTTATTGGCCCGCATAGGATTAGTATTATTTGAGGGTGTCTTCTGAAAGCTTTGCCTTACTCAGTTTACCACAGTCCCCACCTCTCATTGTCTCACACCAGGCCCACGTTATTCATCAATACTACCTGCCTGGGCCCTGTGAGCATTTGAGTTTGGGTTCCCTTCCCAACAGTTGTCTGGGGAAGTTACTTGTTCTCAGTTTCCATAGCCCTAGTTATTAGCAGGTTTCTCCCCAGTATCTAAATTCTACTGTTGCAGATCCCACCTTGGTGCTATGTTGTAGATGCTTGTCCTGGAGGTCACCCAGGATTGTTTTTAAGCCTTCTTCAGCCTCTTCCCTAGCCAGAGTCTTCAGGTCCTTGAGCTGTGTAACGCCCATCCTTCAATAGAGAAAGGAATGGTGGATCCAGGCTCACCCAGAGGCTGAGCCTGGCGTCATATATCCCAGCACTGTCCCCAGTCCTGCCCTGCACCCTAGAGCTGTCTTGCATGGCGTGAGGTCTCATGGGGATGTTTGTCAAGTCAGTCCCTGGACTGGGGTCTCTGTCTTTCTTCTCCCCTTCCTTCCCCCAGAGCCTCAGACATAATCTCCAGAAGACCAAGGAGCAGGCCCAGCACCAGGAGCAGCTGCTGCGGGAGCAGGAGGGGGAGCTGATGGCACTGCAGGAGCAGCTCAGCAGGTAACCTTGGCAACCATCAGCACACCGGGTGGGAGAGCAGGGAGGCTGGAGGGACAGGAAGCATTCCCTGACTCCTGCTGGCATTCAAGGTCAGCAAGCGTCTTCTGAGCACTTCCTGTTCACCAGGCCCTGAGCAGGGCGCAACTTAAGGATGCTGAGGCATGCAGGGCAGTGTTCCTGCTCTCCAGGCTGCCACCTGCCCCTCCTTCACCGGCCTCCTCAGTCACCCCCAGGAGAGATCTATGCCTCCTATCCTTCCCTTCCCTCCCGTACTCATCTTTGCCCCCTTTCTGCTGCCTCTTGTGAGCTGCTCCTCTCTGTTTGCAGTCCACTCTCCCTCCCTGCCCTGCTTTCTCTTTCAGTCTCCTTCTATTCCTCTGACTGTCTCTCATTTTCCTGTTCCTGGTTGCACAATCTCTCTTTCACCCTCTTGATAATCATAATCGTAACTATCATTTACTGCACTTACAACATCCCTGGCACTGTTCACAACAGCCTGTGGAGATAGGTTCTCCAAGAACCCCCACTTTACAGGTGAGGAAACTCAAGGGCTCAAAGATGCTACACAATTCACCCAACATTTCAGCAGAAGAGCTGAGACCCAAATCCTGGCAGATTTCTCCGAAGACAGTGGGCCGAAACATTACCCCTCAGCCAATATTTCCAGGGCCTGTATTTCAGTCTCTTTGTCTCTCCCCCTCAACATCTCTCATCAGCATCTCTCACCATCAGCATACTCATCTTTCCATCATCACATTAACCTCAAGAGCACATTGTTTTGTTCACATTTCCTCCTCAGTCTTTCAGTGTCTCAGTTTCATTATTTATTTATTTATTTATTTATTTATTTATTTATTTATTTATTAAGAGGGCAGTGTCACTGACCCTCATATGTGGAATCCAAACCCGGGCCGCTGGCATCTCAAGCCAGCTCTTAACCACTGCGCTACTCAGCCGGCCCTCATAATTTATTTTTAATATATCTCCACCATACCAAGATCTTTGGTTTGATTCAGTCTCATTGTGTCTCTGTCTCTTGATGTCTGTGCAACTCAGTCTGCCCACCTGCCTCTGTCTCTCCTACATGGCTACAGGGCCCAGAGGGCACCAAGCCTACCCCCAACAGAGCCTGAGTAACTGTGATTCAGACTGAATCATGGGACAATCTACTGACTGTCTGCTTCACAGGCTGAGAGAGGCCAGGGGTCCAGAAACCAACCTCCAGAAGCCCCCAGGTCTCCTCCCACCAGACGCTCAGCTGAGCCAGCAGTTTGGTCAGCAAAGATTTCCCAGGATTCAGGCCCTAAGTGGATGCAGGGGCCTTGCCCACCCAAGGGCCTTCTCTAGGGATCAGACAGGCTGGAAGGAGCAGCTGGGAGGCTCCAGGGAGACACCTGGCCCCAGGCCGCTCCCTGCAGCTGGAGAGCCCAATCTCACAGATTGCCGTCCTGCCACCTGTCATCCTGTCCATCATTCAGTTACTCCACAAATTCTCAGAGTGCCCGCCCTGTGCCAGGCCTGTTCTATGTGCCAGAAATCATCTCATGGGCAAAACAGACAAAATTCCCACCCTTGTGGAGCTACCATTCTAGTGGGGGAGACAGTCAATAATGTGATAAGCAAGTAAAATACATAGAATGTCAAATGTGATAAGTTCTAAGGAGAAAAAATATAAAGCAGGGAAAGGGAATAGGAAGTGTCAGGGGGTGATATTATATAAGGTAGCATGGTCAGGGAAGACCCTAACAAGGTGATGTTTGAGTAAAGGCCTGAAGGAAGTGAGGCATGAGCTATTTGGATATGTGGTAGGAAAATGCTCCAAGCAAGAGGAAGCCCTGAGGTGAGTGGGAGTGGGCATGGTAGGTTCTGGGAACCTCTGGGAGACCAGTATGTCCCCAGTGGAGTGAAGGAAGGACAGGATGTAGAGACGGTCAAGAGGTTAACAGGAACCAGGTCGCAGAGACCCTAATAGGTCATCGAAAGGACCTTGGCTTTAACTCAGAGATGAGAACCATTGCGAGTTCTAAGCAGAGAAGGGACATGACAGGACTGTTTGTTTTAATGTTTAAAATGTTTATTTGCTTTTTTTTAAAACATTTCAATGGTTTTTAGAGTATTCCCAAGGTTGTGCATCAATCACCACAATCAATTAGAACATTTCATCACCGCAGAGAAAAACCCTGTACCCACTGGCAGTCAGGGCCCATTTTCTCCCAACCTCCCTGGCATAGGCAACCCCTAATCTGCTTTCTGTCTCTAGAGATATGCTGATTCTGGACTGACCCATGTTTTTAAGGGCTTGCACCCGCTATTCTGTAAAACTAGTCTGTGGGGAAGCAAGGGTGGAAGCAGAGAGACCCATGAGGCAGCTACCCCAGCGTGCAGGGGAAGGCGATGGTGCCTCCGACTGCACTGGAGGCAATGGAGCTGCAGAGGTGATCACCCTGGGTCAACTGTGGGATCGAGCTTCCTGAGGAACTGGATATGGGGTCTGAGAGGAAGGCAGAAGTCAAGAATGACTCTGAGGTTTGTGGCCTAGAAAGCTAGAGTCACCATTAACCCTCTGCTGGGGCAGAGCAGATTTGTGGGGAAAGCTCAGGAGTAGGGTTTTAAGCCTGTTACGTGTGAGACACCTGTTAGACATTCAAGAGGAGCCACTGGACGGGCAGTTGAGTGTGGTGTTCAGGAGAGAGGCATGGGCTGGGGGCCCAGTGGAGAGTCACTGAAATGCTGATGGTGAGTAACAGAAGCTCTTAAGGCTGGGAGACGATGCTTCCAGCATCAGGGAACTTAGAACAGACACCTGACTTTTGGGAAAAGGGCCGTGAGCATCAAACTGATGACAGGTATCTCACCACCAGCAAATAGCAGTGCCACGGGGCCCATTCAACAATATTCATTGTGCTTCTACTACGCCATTGGTGGGGGCAAGGAGAGGGTGGGGCTGGTGGAAGGGAGGACAGCAGTGAACAGAACAGGCAAAGTCTGCTGTCACAGACTGGAAGACAGACAATAGATCAACAAATAGGAATATTGGTGTCAGGTAGTCATAGGCCCTGGGGAAAAAAATCAATCCAGGAAAGGGGAAAGAGAGAGTCACCGGAGAGTCATCTAGATATAGAGTCAGGGAAGCACTTTCTGAGGAGGTGACATTTGAGCAGAAACCCCAACCATAGGAAAACTGGACCAGGCAGGTATCTCGGAAGAGTGGTCCAGGAGGGAACCAGCAGATGAGAAAGCCCAGGAGAAGTGCCCTTGGGGACAGACCTGCCTTGTGGCTGGAACAAAGGGAGATCCCCCCATGGGAGGCTAGAGCAGTCTGAGCAGGAGTCTCATGGTCTGGCTTAGGTTTGACAAGATCACTCTGGCTGTTCTGTGGAGAGTAGACTGAGAGAGGACAGGGGTACAGAGCCCTAGGCTAGATGCATAGGGAGGACACAGCAGACCATCCAGGCCACAGGGCCCAGAGCAGATCAGCCTAGGCTGTGAAAATACACCTGGAACTGAGATATGGGACTGCCAGCACCCGCTTCCCAGCTTTCTGGCTGTGGAGCCCTGGGCAAACAGCTTTCCCTCTCTGACCTCAGGGCCCTGAATTGCAAAAAGAGATGGTTGGATCTCTCTCAAGTTCCTCTTTCCAACTCAGGTGCTCTGTTTGACCTTCGTTCCACGTGGATGGGTTTCCTCTGACCTCTGAGTAACACCTCAGCACAAAAGTTGATTAGGACAGGTTCGAATGGAATAGATGCTCCTCAAATGGGGAATTAGGGAAATGTCACATCCCCACTCCCTCCCTCCTTGGGTGGCAGCACAGAGCTCCTTGGAAGGCATGCCAGGTCCTGTGAGGATCCATTCCTTGCTCCCACCTGCTGCCCTCTCAGCACTGGTGCCACCAACCAACTGGCGATCAGGACCCAGTATGGATGCAGATGTGGGAAGGCAAAAAGCGATTAGAGCTGAACAGGCCTGCATCCCGATCTCTGCTCCCTCCAACTTATCACTCTGTGTGACCCTGGGCAAGGGTTACTCCCTCCCTGAAGCTCCATTTTCTTTCCTACAAATCATTATCATGTTTCCTGTCCCACAAATTTGTGAAAACTCACTGCCTATCACACAGTAGGTGCTCAATAGACTTTAATTCCTTCCTTGTCCCCTCCTACACTAGGAGTGTCTGTCACCCCTTATTTAAAATACCAGTGGCTTCCCCTTCATTGCACTGAGATTAAAGTCCATTCCTCCTGGGGCCACGCAGGAACAGATCAGGCCCTACCTATCTCCCACTTCATCTCCTGTCTTCCCGACCCCTGCCATTCATGGTATTTCAACTTCATTAGGCTTCTTTCAGTTCCTTAGAGAAGCCAAGCTCTTTCCAACTTTCAGACCTTTGCACGTGCCCTCCTCTGGCTGTACACGGCTGACTTCTTATCTTTTAGATCTGCTTCAATGTCACCTTGTCTAAGAAGCCTTCCCTGAGTGCCCTCTCAAGTCCCTGTCTCAGCCCCTCATTTATCTCTGGCATATACTTAGCTTAATTGTTGCATTGGTCTATCACTACATTTTATTGTTTTGACCACAGCCCCAAACATGCTCTAAGCTCCACCAGGAGCCATAGGCACTGCTCCATTTCTGACACACAGTAGGTGCTTAACAAATATTTCATCCCACCGCAAAGACACATGCTAACCATAGTGATCAGATCATCTTAAGGCCTGTACTGGCCACACCAGAGGCCTTGGGATCATTGGGCAAATAAACTGGCCCAGAAAAAATGAAATCAGCAGCTGAGAAATAAGGAAGCTAAAGGCTAGAATGATCATTAAAAGTCAAAACATGGCCCTGATCCAATGCCTGAGCACAAAAACACTCTGTCTTAAGGCTGCCTTTTTGGAATTCCAGTGGCTATCTGTTGTCTGTTTGATGTCATGGCCCACCCAGTTTCCTTCCCTAAAGCATGCCACATGGCAACATTTTAAAAATTAATAATTCAATTCATTGTCAAGCCTCTCACAAGCTTCTTCCTCTGCCTAAACACACTCCAACCCCAGGATCCTGGGCATGCATGTGCATCCAAAGATTACAGGGCATGCATCACCATTGCAACACCCTCCCGTCTGAGCGCTGGAGTAAGAGGCTGGGACCTTTTTATCTCCAGTCCAGTAGATGTCTTGGAACCCTGTAGGAAGCCACTAAAAGCCACACAAAAAACCAAAAACCCGTCAAGAATAGAACTAAGGAGATTCCAAGCCCAAAACTGAAACAGCAATTTAAGAAAGCCATATGCTTAATATTACTTTTTTTAATTGAAAAGACAATGTAATATAATTTTTCAAAATATTTTAAAGCCAAAAAATTAGCTCATGTCCTACCCACTTACCCCACTTCCCCAAGCACCACAGCTGTTTGCCCCTGGACACAGCCCGTCCAGACTGGGTTGACACCCACCTTCCGCCTGAGAGCTGCCATGATCCTGAGCATGCCTTTCAAGAAACATACATTTTAAAATGGAAAGACTTTTAAAAAGAAAACAAATGGAAATGTTGGTTCATCTCCTCTAAGGGAATACACAAGACTAGGCCCCGTTTTCATTCCTCTGAACAGTTAGTGAGCAGTCAGCCTAGAGGTGTGAGTCCACACAGTGCTCAGTGTTGTGTGTGTGTGTGTGTGGGGGGGGTTGTATGTTGTGTTGAGAGTGTGTGTGGTATGCGTGGTATGTTTTGTGTGTATGTGTATATGTAGCTTGTGTGTGTGTGTGAACCTCAGCTGCAGGGGCCACCATCAGCCCTCCCTAGGGGCGCCCTGTCAGGCAGAAACCCAGCCTAGCTCAGTCAAATGCTGAGCTTTTTCTCCTCGGAACTTTGTCTTCCTTCTGTGCCCAGGTGTCAGGAAGAGAGGGCCCAGCTGCAGGCAGAGCTGGAGCAGAAGCAACAGGAGATTGAAAAGAGGAACGCCATGTATGAGGAGGAGCTTGGAGGGCAGCAGGACCTGGTCCATGCCATGAAGAGGCGGGTGCTGGAACTGATTCAGTAAGGCTGGTGACAGTAGGGTGGGGGTGCAGAAGGGAAGATGGGATAGGACATAGAGGCGGGGGAATGAACATTCTGCTCCACTAACAACTATCAAGCAGGTTTCTGGACCTTTTATGTATACTAACTCTTTTCCTTCTTTCAGCCACCCCCTGCCATTATCCCCATTTGACAAATGAGGAAACTGAGGGTCAGAGAGGCTGACTTGGCCACCAAGGACACACAGCATATAAATTGCATAAAGTTCTCTGTCTCTAAGGCATGCCCCCACCCAACCCAGCCCCACATAAACACACACCTATCAAACTTAAGAGAAGGGACAGGAGCTCATGGTTGAGAAGGAATTGGGAGAAAGGGGAAGTTAACCAAGAGGTAATCACATGTACTGCCTCCTGGATTTCCTCAGACCAGTGGGCCTCTGGGCCCATTCTGAGGCAGCTGTTCTGGGTGCCAGAGGTCGAGCTCACCAGGATGAATTTCAGACCACTAAGTTCACTGAGGCGGGGAGGAGATGCAGAAAGCCTGGTTTCGGCTCTCCAGTCTAGTGGGCAGATAATTCACCAATATGTGGCATCCTTTACCCAGTTGAAGAAGTAAGAGGCCTCTGGACTCAGGTTCCATTAGAATTAGAAGGTTGCTGTGGGGCCATCTAAGACTAAACCCTCTTGCACAAAATCCAAGTGATGTGAAATATTAGGAAAGAGAGAGATCAATCTGAAAAGAACAAACAAAAAATTTAAGGAATGATTGCCTCCAAGGAACTGTCAACTGGGAGAAGGGTGACAAAAAAAATTAGCTATATATTTCACAAAAGAGTTTAAGGTAGCTAACAATAAAAGAAACACACACACACACACACACACACACACACACACACATATGATTGTTAAAGAAAAATAGACAATTTCATGGAAGACAAAATATATATACTCCTGAATAGTTAGGCCTAGGGTTAAAACTTAGCTCTGAGCATCTTGGCAGCAGGATCAAAAAGGGAAACACATTTCCCTGTCCATTTGCCTACATTTCACTGTCCATTCAAAGGAAATATACCAGTTCATCAGGAGAGACAAATGTCTTTCCTAGAGCTAAAGAAATTCATTCCAAGGTCCCAAACTAGATAATATAATGTCCCTTGCAAAAGTATATTGGAAGATATGGCCCTAAGCAAAAAGTGAAAGAAAATTTAAAAAGCAGTGGAGGTTGATTTCTGCATCAAGATGATAGACTGACCACAAATGATCTGTTCTCCATTCTGAGATCTCACTAAAATGATTTTCAAAGAATGAAACTTACAACAGAGAGAAAGGTGGAGGAACCAACCATGGATGAGAGATGTCAGCTAATTTCCAGAAGCCAGAAAATGGATAGAGAAGTAGATACTGGCCTTGCCCAAGTTGGAACTTCAGGGCGCAGAGACGCCAGGAACGAGGATGGCAAAAGTGAAATGAGGAGCAGAAGTCAGGAAAATCAACTGATAAAGTCAATAGAAAGTGCAGTGTGTATCCCCTGCTTTCTGCCTACCTCCCCAACTGCAGAACATCCAAAAGTGAGGGGCTTGTCTCCCAGGCAAATAATGAAAAGGTCTTTATGTAGAGAAGTTAGATGCTCCAAATAAAAGAGCAGTGCTTTCCAGCATTTGAGAGTCTGGTGTGGCAGACAGCACCACTCTTAAAGGGAAGACACAAGTCAACGCCCCCATCTACTACTTGGAGCTCCAGCAACTGTTATCACCTATTTCTTAAACATGAAATGGCAACCAAGGATCCCCACACATTTGAGGAAAGCCTAGAACATGAAGGGGAGAGACAAAAATAAACAAAATTAAAAAATTAAAAAAAAGGAAGCTCCACCTCCCATGAAACAAGGTGCTGTGAAAAGCAGCTGTCAAAAGATAAACATTCTTGGAAATTAAAAATATCGCTGAAAAAATTTTAAATTAACTAGGATTGGGAAAGAATGGTGAGGTAATCTCTCAGAAAGTAGAATAAAAAGCACAGAGAGATGGAATGTATCATGAGAGACATAAAAAAAATCAATCCAGGAGTCCCAGGGTCTTCTTCAACTGATAGGAATTCCAAAAAAAAGGAGAGAATGAAATGGAGAAGTTTATCAGATAAAAATATGAGAGACTTTCCCAGCTCTGATGGACACAGGTCTTCAGATTTAAAGATTTCACTGAATGACCAGCACAGTAAGTGAAAAGGGGGAAAAAAACAATCTAGATACATCATTGTGAAATTTCACTAAAACAAAGATAAGGAGACTATCCTAAAATGTCACTTATAAAAGAAGTGGAACCCAACAGACGTTAAGAATCAATGGCATAATACTGCCAACTTCTGAGAAAAGCTGAGTTTTTCCCTAGAATTTTATGTCTCCCCAAACTATGAAGCAAGTGGATAAGGTGACAGAGGAAAGACATTTTTCGGACAAACAGGTCACAGAAAATTTACTTCCCTCACAGCCTTTCTTAAGAAGTTAATTAAGGATGTGTCCCAAAAGAACAAGGAAGTGAGTCAAAAAAAAAAGAAGATGTGGAATTCAGGAAACAGTAGCTCTAGCCCAGGAAAGATGTGGGAATTCTCAGGATGACAAGTGGGTGGCAAAGCCAGGAAGCAGTCAATTCAGGCTGTAATAGAAGTATGGAGGGCCCAAGGAGGAACATCTCTGGGAAGAAAGAAAATCGATAAAACACATGATATGAAGAAGAATTGGGGTGGGGGGGAATAAGTATCTGTGTTAAAGTTAAGTCATGCAAGGAACATAGAACGGCAATTAGAAAGTTCTAGACAAACAAAAAATTTCCAAGAAGGGAAATGTTATAGAACACAGTTCTGCTTGAAGCAATATGCTTATATATTGTCTAACCATGTAAATACTATTCATTGATTTTTTTCAATGTTAGAATCAACCTAAAGGCAAAGCACACAAATGTTACCACCTAAATAATACTAAATATACAACACAATCCAATAGAACTTGCTGTGAAGATGGAACAGTTCTATATTTGTCCTGTCCAATATGGTAGCCACTAGTCAGATGTAGCAACTGAGTACTTCAAATGTGCAACTGAGAGACGGAAGTTTTCACTTTGTTTAACTTTAATTAAGCTACATATAAATTTAAATAGCCACATATGGCTAGTGCCTACCCTATTGGGTGCTGCAGGAATCCATGACAAGTTAGGAGGTGAGGGAAGGAGAAGAGGTGAAGAGAAGGGATGCTGGGCATCATCATATTACAGAATGGCAGACATAAGACATTATCTATAGTTAATAGAATGAGTGAGAAATAAATGGGTGAATGTATTCTGTAAAAGTCCAATAGTAACCAATACAGGAACCAAAAATAGGGATATAATTACATTGGGAGAAAGGACAAAGTCTTCGTGGAAAAAGTCATGAATAAGCTAACTCCTCTGACATCAAGGTAAAGAGTTCTATAGAAGGTGTTCTCTATTGATAAATCAGCAAGGAGAGAATATGAGCATGTTACTTAAATAAAGAAGTACTGTCAGGAGAAAAAGCCAAAACATGTAAGAAGTGATTAGTCACTGAGAATGGGAAGGAGTGAGAAGAGTGTCTATTGCATTCTGATAGAAGTCCTTCTATACTGCTCGATTTTTTTAATCATGGGTATGTATCATTTTGATAAAAAATTTTAAAAACCCACCTTCCTAAACATCTTTTAAAAAAACAGTAAAGATAATTTTGTAGGGGCAGAAACATACATAACTCCAAGGCAGTTTGTACTGAGTGTCTTAAGAGAGATGGTAAGCATTATAACAAGTGTCAGGAGCAAGATAATCCCCGGGGCCTCTACCATCAAGGAGAGCTCCTTAGAGGAGGTAAGAGACCAGCATGTTATTAAATAGTAGGTCAAAATTATGTTGGGCAGGAGGGACCTGGGTATCACCATCCATCTTCTCAGAAAGACTGGATACTCACTGATCTCTCTTATGTGTGTACATCTCTCTCCTCTTCATTTGTCTCTCTCTTTCTCCATTGTTATGTCTCTCTCTCTCTCTGTCTCCCATCTTTCTCTGTATTTGTCTCTCCCTCTCTGTCTGTGTCTCTGTCCCTGTCTGCCTCTGAATCTTTCTCCTTATGTCTTTCTCTCTCCCACTACCTTTATCCTCTCTACTTCTCTGTGTATCTCTCTCTGTCTCCCTCTCCAACTTCTGACTTCCTTTCTCTCTGAGTGAGTGTCTCTCTCTGTCCCTCATTGTCTTCCTCTCCATTTCTGTGTCTCTCTTTTCCTGCCCCTCTGTCTCTTTGTCTCTTTTTGTCTTTGTGTGTGTGTATCTCTGTGTGACTCCTGTCACTCTGTCTCTCTCTTCCTCTTTGTCTCCGTGTTTCTCTTCTGTCCCTCTCTGCCTCTCCATCCATGCTATTTCTATCTGTGTGTGTGTGTGTGTGTGTGTGTGTGTGTGTGTGTGTGTCCACCTCCATGCTCCCATTAGAGAGAAGGATAACCTGTGGCAGAAGATCCAGCATCTCTCTTCCATGGCCCCTGGATGCTGTGTCAGCTGTAGCAAGCTCTTTGGCCGGCTGTCTAGGCGTTACCCATGCAGGTAATCGGTAGGACACAGAACCCTTCCTCTGGGACAACCCAGTTTCCACCAGCCCACAGCCCCCTGCTCACTCCAGGAAAGGGAGGGACACAGAAACTGGGCATTTATGAAAGGCTACTTAAAGCTGGCCACTCATTTTACCCAGCACTTAGCAGAGACATGTACAAGAACAGTGACGAGTGATCAGACAGGAAGGGTGTCTGGAAGATGGGATGGTGGAACCCTTCTTAGAATAAACTAATTAATGGGCTTCTCATCTGGGAAGAGATTTCCTGCACAGAGGCAGCTGCTCCCCTCACCTTCCTCTGGGAACACGGTGGCAAAACAAGCAGTAGGAGAGAGGGCCATCAGGAGAACCTGCCATTTGGACTTCGAGGACCCTGGAGGGGTGGGGCATCGGGACACCCTTTAGGAAAGAGAGGCCCCCTGAGACAGACCCAGAGCTATTCTGCTGGGAGATGAGAAACAGGCAGGTAGACTGGAAGTTCGAATCCCATGACCACCTCCCCCATACATACCCATGCGCTCCCCACTCTTTCCACTTCTGCTCCCAGGCTCTGTGGAGGCCTGGTCTGCCATGCCTGTTCTGTGGATTATAAGAAACGAGAGCGCTGCTGCCCACTCTGTGTCCAGAAAGGAGAAGCCCAGCGCACCTGACCAAGACCCACCCAAGACTGGCCAGCCCACCCCACCCTCTCCCGGCCCTTCCCAGACCTGTGGCCTGACCAGTCCTACCTTCCAGAACTTGGTGACTTAAGGCGGACAACACTTGTGTGGCCAGGCTGTGGTGTGAAGAGTCGAAGGAGCTAGGCTGGCAGTCAGGAGACAGGTTTGAGCCTCCATCGACAACAGATGATCTGGGCGGCTTTGGCAAAGCTCTCAGCTCCTCAGGCTTTTTGTATAACATGAGGGAGTCTGGTGCCATCCACTCTAAAGTCCCTTCAGGCTCAGAAAGTCCTTGTCCAAAAATAAGGTCCAGTGGTCCCAATATTTCTCCTCCATACTCCCTCCTCACCCATCCCACCCTTCACAATACTGCCGTCTCGGCATCCCCAGGTACTTCCTGTCTGGAGCCTGCTCCAGGGGTCTGTTTTTGTTGTTTTGTTTTTAACAGCTTTCTCAAGGGAGACTATGAACATATAATACAATTCACATAAGTTGTACAATGTGATGAGTTTTGACTTAAATTTACATCCATGAAACCATCACCGTATTCCAAATAATGAACAAACACATCCATCAGCCCCAAAGCTTCCTTGTGCCCTTTGTAATCTCTCCCTTCCCCTCCCCTCTCCTCATCCCCAGGAAACCGTTTACCTGCTTTCTGTCATTAGAAACAAGTTCGCATTTTCTAGAATTCTATATAAATGGAATCACACCATATGTATTCTTTATTGTCTGCCTGCTTTTTATTCAGCATAATTATTTTGAGATTCATCCATGTTATATATGTCCACAGTTCCTTTTCACTGTTGAGTAATATTCCACTGCATGGATATACCACAATTTGTTCATACATTCACCTGTTGCCAGACATTTGGGTTGTTTCTAATTTGAAGCTATTACAAATAAGTTTCCTATAACCATCTGTGTACGAATCCTTGTGTAGACATATGCCTGTATTTCTCTTGGGTTAATACCTAAAATGAAACGGCCAGGTCATATGGCAGGTGTGTGTTTAAGAAATTGCTGGGGGCTGGCCGAGTGGCGCGGTGATTAAGCGCTGGCCTGGGAAGCCAGCGGCCCCGGTTCGGGTCCCACATATGAGGGCCAGTGACACTGCCCTCAAAAAAAAAAAAGGGGGGCCGGCCAAGTGGCACAGTGGTTAAGCACTGGCTTGGGACGCCAGCGGCCCTGGTTCGGATCCCACATATGAGGGCCAGTGATACTGCCCTCAAAAAAAAAAAAAGAAAGAAAGAAATTGCTGAGTTATTTCCCAAAGATGTTGTACATTGTACCCTCCTCTCAGCAGTGTGGGGGAGCCCCAGTTGCTTCCCAGTGCACCTGGTTTGGAGGGCAGGAGAGGAGGCATGGACATGGGACTGTGGCCTCTTCGTCCTTCTCTTCCGACCACTATGGTGAATTGATCGATCCCAAGCTGTGAGCACCTGGAGGGAGGGGCTGAGTCTAAGTGACTCTCTGATTAGTGCTCACTCAGCTAGATTTTAATAAAGACAGTTGATAAGGACTCATGTAGCTCCATGGTACAAGATTATACCCTTTGATGGCCCAAGAAATCTTCTGTAAATTGCATGTTACTCACTGGGCACTCAACTGTGGTGTTTCCGAGAATACTGTTTCTGAAGAAGTGTGGGCCCCACTCTCTGACAAGGCAATTAGCCCTACCTGGGCTCCAGCGCAGACTGTGGCCCCAGACAGGCATGCACACTCTCCCTGTACTGCGCACAGATGACCAGAGCGTCTGCAGAAGTTGGGAAACCCTGTGGCTCTGACCAGAGCCTGGAGACCGCCTCTTGGGGTCACGTACACCCAGAGTTGCACCTCATTACCATCACATGGAGCAAGAATTTCGCAACAGTTGTTCCTGCCCTGGAGAGCCAGTGAGAACTTCTCCTTAGCAAAGTCAGCAACAAGGTTAGGGGGTCGGGGGCTGGGCAGGGAATGGAAGGAGGGGATGCAGACCTGGGGCTCCCGGAGCAATCAGGGCAAAAAAATCATCCCTACCCTAAAGGGCAGCAGTCCCTTCTTGGAGGTCAGACTTGCTCAGATCCCTTTATTAGGGCAGTGTTCTTACAATAGTGGAAGACATCATATTCTAGTCAGAGCTCCAGCGTAGAGTTCAGACCCGCCTGATGAACTGAGTGGGGAGAGGGGGCCTAAGAAGTCTATTTGCAAAGTGGAAGCAAGATGCTCCTGGATGAGAACTTATAAAAAGGAAATCAGGGGCCAAGAATAGGGGAGGTTGGCCTTCTCCCCCAGGCTCTAGCTCAACACTACTCCCCAAAGTGTCCCCCCCCACGTCCAATGGAGAGCACAAGACTTCCACAAAGACATTGGAAAAGCTCGCGAGACCCAGCGACAATCTAGCAGAAGGTTTCACAAGGGTCACCATAGACCGCCCTGGACCATGACACTGCGAGAGCGCCAGAACTTCAGCAGTGACTCCAGAGCACATATCTAGTACAGAAGTACCCAGAGAAGCACATGACAGATGCCCCCAAATGCCTGGGGAGCACTTTTCGGGGGGGAGGGGTGAAGCCCTGCGTGAGCACATGGGTCTCAGCCAGTGAAATATGGGTTGTCGCCATTGATGTGACTTCATTGAGCTCACAGGCTGGAGGTGCCCTGGGAAATTTGGGCAACCTAATTATATTTAATTATATGTCACTCGAGTGCTCCAATGTCTATCAGTTTCCTCACTTTGTCAATTCATTCAGTGCTCAAAAAAAGTATAGTAAACACCTAGGATATGCCAAACATTGACTCGTCTGGGGATACAGAGGTCACACACACACACACACACACACACACCTGCTTTCATGAACTTCACAGTTAGGAGGAGGAAGCAGCCAAACAAGATGATTACAAAACCTCATAACTGAAGCCATGATAGAGTAAGCCCAGGGGTACAGAGAATACAGTTGGCAGTCCCTGGAGCTGACCACTGGGCTGAATCTCAAAGGAAAAGGGAGAGTTGGCCAGACCCAGAGGGATAGAAGGAACACACCAGGGGAAAGTGAAATGCACGCCAAGTCCCGAGGAGGAACCAGGACAGCTCCCTGGGGGAAGTACAGATGGTTCCCTGTGGCTGAAGTTAAGGGTTCAAGGGGATGTGGCCTGAAATGAGACTGGAGAAGTACGCGAGTTAGGAGTCTGACTCTGCCTGAGAGTACTGGGGGCCCTGGCAAGAGGAAAAAAGTTTGTGATCATATTCACACTTCACAGAGATTGTTCTGGAAGGAGAGCGGAGGATGAATTGAGCGGGAAAAGACTGGAGGCAGCAAGCCTCTAGGAAAATAGTGGAAGTCTCAGCGGCAACTGTCAAAGTGCCACTCACCATTCCAAGTGCTTTATACACATAGGCTCATTTAACACTATGCAGTAGTGTCCTCATTGTCCTCCTTTTACAGAGGTTGAAACTGAGACCCAGTGAGTTTAAATAACTTCCCCAAGGTCTACACCAGTCAGTGGCATGGCGGGGATCCTAACTCACACAGCCCAGCCCTGGAATCGGCAACGATCACCTGACTACTGCAGTAGCTTAGGCGAGGGAGAATGGCATGTTTGCCTAATACTGTCAAAGAGCGATGTTAAGGAGAGAGCCTCTGTAAAGAGGAAGAGGGAGGGAAGTGTGAGGGGCGTGCCCATTTTCAGCCTGAGCAGAGGAATAGACAAATAGAAGAGAGGGCTCTCAGGAGAAGAAGCACATGTATCAGGGAATTCCGGGGGGACCGGTATTCTGCATGTTGAGGGTGCAGCATCTGTGGATCCTCGGGGGAGATTTCAGAAGGTAAGTGCATGTGAGAGTATGAGCTAAGGAGAGAACTTAGAAGTTGGAAACTATAGGTGTGAGAAACACAAGTGGTAGCTGAAGCCAAGGAAGGAGGTGGGCTGGCTAGGGAGAGCAGGTGGAGAAGAGAACCAAGGCAGAGCCCCTGGAAAATCCATATTTGAAGAATGGATTGAGAACTAACGCAACAAACAAGACCAAGAGAGGTTCAGGAGAAAGAAGAAAATGGGGTCAGTAGGGTTAAGTGAGGCAAAGATCCAATAAGATAAGACTTGAATAGTAACCATTTCACCATAAATGAAGTTAAAAAGCATGCAGCAGGCTAGGAGAAAATCCTATATGTAGAGAGGATAACAGGCCCTTTTATAAACTGATGATGAGAGAGTAATCGGACAGTCTTTTTAAAGGTCAATGTAGTCAAATTTATCAAAATTTAAACGTGTACAGATATAACCCAGCAATTTCATACTTAAGCTTCAGAAACACTCATCCAAGTTCCAAAAGACCACACCCAAAGATGCTCATAGCAAGAACCTAAACATTCATCTATAAGGTAATTATCAAATAAATCATGATACATACACACCATTGGCCATCATGTCGCCATTGAAAAGAATGAGCTGGACCTACATGCACTGATGTGGAATAGGTCCATGGTACTTTATTAAGGTGCATAAAATACAACAAGTTAAATATCATTTTTATTAAGGAAGGAAGGAAGACATATTTGTGCATGCATCCGGAAAAGTCCGGGGTAAAAAAAAGAACAAATATGGGTGAACCGAGAGAGGGACGCAAGGGAATCTTTCAAGTTTTACTTCATATGTTTTTGCGTCACCTGTATTCTCTACCATGCGCATGCTTTATTTGTATAATATTAAGATAGTTTTCTTTAAGAAAAGGGTTGATTTGATTCAGTAACCCAGAGGTCACTGGTAACCCTGGCAAAAACTGTTTCAGCAGTGTTGGGAAAGAAGCTAGTTGCAGTGGGTTGGGCAGTGAGCAAAAGGTGGCAAAGTGGAAAGAGCTGCTTTTTCGAAAAGTTCACTTATGAACAAGAGGGCACTGTGGAGCAGTCGCTAAAGGGAACCTAACACAGGGGAAGGGAAAGAAAGGCATAAGCAGGTTCAGGGACTGAAGCAGAAGAAGGTGGTTGAAGGGCAAAAAGGACAGGGAGGCATGGTCCTCAAGAATGTAAGAGGCTGTGGGTCCCACAGCCAGATGCAGGAACTCACCAGAAAGAGAAAGGACACTCCTCACACTGACCCTAGAAAGAAGAAAGTGCATGTGCAAGTTCAGGCAAGTCTGTCAGCTGGGGGCTGGGGTTGCATTTTCCTTTTAAAGAAGGAGGTACAGGTTCAAAACACTCAGAGACAGAGATGGACTAGGCCAACCTCCACCTTCAGACTGGCAGGCTCCTCCTAAAGCCATCAGACAAGACAGGGAGGTGTGAAAATGCCCAGGGCTGACACAGACTCTGCAGGTGGAGCCTCTGCCTGGAGTCAGAGTCCCAGGACAGGCCTTACTGCTCCTCTGGAGGAACACCTCCCCTGGTGGGCCTTCCGGATTTTCCCCTTGGCAACCCTGGGTCAGGAGTTTCCCCAAAAAGCCTGCTTCACTTTTATCCTGTCCAACAGCCCTGACTGCTACCAAGCCCTGAGTCACAGAGGTATCAGAGGCCACTCCAAAAACAACAGCTGTAGCAGCAACTGCAGATAAGTGAGCTGTTCAGTCTTAGGGTTGATGGAGACATATTTCTGGTGGAAGGGACTTGGAAACTTCAGTCTGAGTCCCCTGAGAACTGAGCTGATAAATTGCAGACTCTTAGAGCTAAAGATAACGAAATCTTCACCTAGATGGCACAGTATAAAAAAGAACTTTCTACAAGAATGGAAATATTCTATAGCTGCACTCTCCAAAAATGGTAGCCTCTCACTTAGTCACGTGTGGCTATTGAGCCCCTGAAATGTGGCTGATATGACTTAGGAACTCAATTTTTTATTTCAACTCATTTAAATTGAAGTAGCCACGTGTGGCTAGTAGCTATCATATTGGACAGTGCAGAGCTAGAACAATCTTCTCATTTTCCAATAAACCGCATCAAGGCTCAGAGACAAACGACTTGTTCAAGCTCACCCTGATGATTCACAGCAGAATCAAGACTGGAAGCTGGTTCTTTATTCACCCTACCATTGATATGCATGTGGTGGGCTCAGTGGAGATGAAATCGACCTAGTGAAAATCAAGAAGCAGGCCAATTGGGAAACATCAAATCTGGGCTCTCCTTTCTACACTGTTTGTATTCAGTTGTCTGGGACAAAGAGGTCAGGTAAAAGAATGTCTTAAAAACTGCTTAAAATCTAGTTCATCTGTGTCACTCTAGGTAAATTGCTTAACTCCCTGAGTCTTAGTTTCCTCATTCAGAAAGTGCATATTTCATGGGGCTGTTGTAAGGATTAAAGGATACAGATTCTGAAAAATCACTTTTCCCAGAAGCTAAACCCTTGTAGGCACTCAACAGTACAGCTAGTGTGACTATTGTTATCTAGGTCAGAGCGAATTAAGATGGGTGTACATGGAAGTACGTGGAAGTCAGCCTGGGCAGCAGACGTATTGCTTGGGGATGTAGTGGGAGAGACAGCATGCTAGTAGCTGATAAACTATTTCAGTAATAATGATCATGACAATAAGTGCTAACATTGTGCTTTATATGTGTCTTAAGTGCTTTTCGGGTAATCCCTCATTTCATCCTCAGCACAATCTGATGAACTGGATTCTATCATTGGCCTCATTTTACAGATGAGTACACTGAGACTCAGAAAGGAAAGGTTGCTTGCCCAGAGTTGCTCAGCTAACAGAATTCTTAACCCCTGTTCTCACCTGCCTCTCTCCATGTATCATGAGCTTCTGTCTGGTCTTAGCATCATCTGGCCAGGAGTCATTGCATTCTTCTCCAACATGGGAAAGAGGGAGATTACAAAGAGTGTTTGCTAAACAGTTGGACTCAGAGGTTCTTTCCTTAGGGTAGGTAACTTAAGTGAGTTTGCCACAGGCTTTGAGTAGTCAGTGGGCCCTGAGATGCATGGAGAGAGTGGTGTAAGGAGGGGTGGAGAGGATTGAGGCATTGGTCACTAGGTGAGGGCTTGGGAGGGAGCATTGAATTTGTGTTCACCTCTCTACCTGTATTTATCCTTTCAATTGCAATCAATACCGAATGTGACAAAATATACTCGTAGTGTCACTCAACACTATTTCCAAAAATGTGTTTGGACTTGAGTGGGATTTTAACTTTTACCAAAAGGCTTTCTTTCCAAACTAGATTCTCTTGGTTTCAAAGGTGGTAGCTATGGCAGACCCAATTCCAGGGTACAAGCCAAGAAAGAAGGGCAATGCCCTAAGAAGAACTCATGGTCAAAGCAGATGGTTCCAGAGTGGGGTGAAAGACAAAGCGAGTTGGAATTGGGCCCCCATTTGGGATGGGGGTTCTCAAGGGGATGTGGCATAGAGAAGGAACCTGTGAGGCTTTAAGGATTCCTAGGGTGGATGGCCCGGAGACAAGAGGCATTTGGTCCAGGAAAGAAAGCACCAGACTCTTCAGAAGCTTATGTGCCATCCATGTTGTCTTAATGAACTGTTGCCCTTTGGGATGTGAAAGATGTTCACGAGAGATAGTGTTGGATAGGAATGACAGGGAACCCCGGGGCAGCTAAAGTGTGGAGAGTCAGGACAGATGAACAAGCCTGGGGCTGCTCAGATCAAGGCAAAGATAAGAGAAATCTGTGTGGTTTTGGGCAAACCTTTGTTTGGGCCTCAGTTTCCTCATCTGTGAAATGGAAAGATTGGCTAGAAGACACCACAGGTCCTTTCCAAGTATGAGCCCTACCCGTACATAAAATGTCTAGTGATCACAGAGTTCATCTGGGAATTAATTATTCAAGTTATCAAGAGCATCCTGCACCCTCACAGGCTCCACCCCAAAATTGAGCAATCCACCACTCACTTCCTCTATTACATTCTCACCACTGCTGCCCTTGCAGTCAGACACATCTGATCTCCTGAAGGTGTCCTACAGGTGAAAAGCCCAGAATCCTGGTAAGTCTTGGGACACCCACCTCTCCCATCATTCAGAATGTCTCCTGTTCTCTGTGCCCCTTTACACTAGCCTCCACTTATTCCAGGCATCTTTCCCCACTCTTGGTGGGCCTCACCCACACCCCTTAATCTCTTCATTCGCTCTCTTCAGGCCTCCCTGTCCCCAAAGGCAGAGCTCCTGCCCATCTTCCTTACACCTCTCTTCAACAACCACTTAGGACAATTCACTGCCCACCTGTGTCCCTTCCAGACTCAGCCAGCTCTCCCTGTTTGGGCCAGGATTGCGCCTGAGGAAGGATCCGACACTGTTGAGTCCCTCCTCCCATATATTAAATGCAAATGTTATGGATGATATTTATAGAGAGGAAAAATAGTGGAATTGTATTAAAATAACTGATTTCTCTGTTTGTTATTAAAAAGATTACGTTAGGGCCGGCCGAGTGGCTCCGTTGGTTAAGAGCTCGCTCAAGAGTGCGAGCTGAGCTCTGAGCAACAGTACTTCGATGTCCAGCCTGAACTGAGCTGCCGCTGAGCTGCCAACAAGCGACAGGATGGATGGCTCAGCTAAAAAAAAAAAAAAAAAAAAAAAAGATTACCTTAAATATTTGGGATCTTGTAAATGTCTTCGTTCTATAGCATTTTCATGAAATAAATTAGAATCATCCCACCTATGGAGTTTCTGAACTACTGTTAGTCATGAGGAGAAGGCAATTTTGCTCAATGAGGGAATCTCCCGCTGGGTCACTAAGTACTTGGCTGGGTGGTCAGTAGGAGTCAGCTACTTCAAGGGTGTTTGGTTTATCATTCTTACAAGAGCTGTTTCTTTAATTCTGGCTTAAGGAATAGCAAAGAAAGCAATGGACAGCACATCAAACAATGGGAGTGAGCTATACACATGTTAACTTAATGATATCTCAAGAATTTAGCTTACAAATATATTTAATGTATGAAACGTGATTTTTTTTTTTTTTTTTTTTTTTTTGGCCAGGGGGTGGATGGTTGTCAAATAATCCCTTTTACAGTTCTTAACTAGCTGGGCATTCCACCCCAGTCCTATTGATGTCATCTATTATGTCATGAGAGTAGCGGCCATTGATATGGCAGCTCAGGACTGAGCAGTTCCCAGAATCTCTTTAATGACTCCAGAGAGTTTTCTAGCTAAAAATCAGTGCCATGTCTGTCAGGAAATGTTGACAATATTATCGAAAGTGATATTTCCACCTTGCTTAATGTTTTCCTGTTTCCTTCTGTCTCTTGGCGGTTCCTCGAGGGCTCTGGTGATCAGGGCAGAGGCAGAGGTACCACCTCAATCTCGGTCTGTCTCTTCTGAATGGTCAATTTCACTGTTACCCTCAGACCCTTCCAATCACCTGTTGCCTTGGTGATGTCATCACCAAACGTTTTTGGAGATAGACCCAAGGGGCTGATCTTGGGGACCAGGGCAGATGTGGCACAGCTTCCCCACCAGTATACCTCTTTCTTGTACAGAAGACTTTGATCTCATTGGGGCAGAATTTAGGCCGCATGGTGGAGGTGGCTGGTGTGGATGAACCTGGATTCGGGATGAATGAAGTTGCACTTTGGCCTCCTCTGAGAAAGCTCAGAGTGTGATTTTTAAGGAAGCAGGTCTATAGACTGAAAATAGCATGCAGAGCCATTCACACCTAGTTGGAATTTTGGCTGCAACACTCTAGGCTCTGTGGACCCGAGGCTGTTTCTGAGCCCCTCTGTGCCCATCTTCTCACTGGAAAACAGGGACTTAATCATATCTATTTGCAATGATTGAGGGAGACGATGTACGTACGAAGCACAAAGCGGCTCTCAGAGGTATCATCTCCTTCCCTCAGTTTCTCCCTTTAACTGCTAAAACATCCTCTCACAGATCAGTTAAAAAACAAACAAACAACAGAACATTCAGTGGCTGGAGGTTGTTGCTCTGGCCTGCTTCTCTTTTCTGAGCTCTCTACTTCTGTCCTGACTTGCATGGAGGGGTGCTCACCCATATACCTGCAGGCCAGCCCCAGCACAGCTGAGCACTGGATTATCCAGAAAGAGGGCTTATCTGTGAAACGTGCTTGCCTGCTGCCACCTCTTCTCATAGGGCAGTTTCTGTGGCTGCCCCAGCCCGGCCTGAACAGAAATGTAGAGTTCTTTTCTATATGGGCACAAGCGCTCTGCACCCATCAATGATTTGCATCATCTCTCAAAGGTGGATCTTCTCTTAGGCCGTTTGTTCCCTTAATAGTCTGTCCAACCATCTGCTCCCAGAGGTGACCCACCCTTGACCTCGTAACTTCATTGGAC
This sequence comes from Aselliscus stoliczkanus, assembly GCA_033961575.1. NCBI lineage: Eukaryota > Metazoa > Chordata > Mammalia > Chiroptera > Hipposideridae > Aselliscus > Aselliscus stoliczkanus. The sequence goes on from CM066731.1 coordinate 160,074,021, forward strand.
ATAACCCTGGGCCTCTGAGTAAACTTGCTCTTGACCATGGGACTACAGAAGCAATGATTTCTTGCAGGTCTTGTCAACAACATTGGCCAGGCCAGCTGTACTATCTGCCTCTCCCACTACTGCCCTATCACCCTGACCAACAGCACCCTACCCTCATCATCACATCTTTCTAAGTTCATGGACTGATCAAATCTGCTCTATCTGTAGTCTCCATGTGCTGAGAAGGCAATCTATCTGGCCCTATCACTTAGGGGAGAAAAAAAATACCTTCTCAGGAAAGTGAAGACTAATAATTCCATCACTCGAGGAAAAAAAGACACTATTTTTCCAGTTTCTCTTAAACCCACTCGGCTTTCTTCTGCAAAAGAGAAAAGCTTCCAGGCCCGCCGAGTGGCGTGGTGGTTAAGCGCCGGCTTGGGAAGCCAGTGGCCCCGGTTCGGGTCCCACATATGAGGGCCAGTGACACTGCCCTCAAAAAAAAAAAAGGAGAAAAGCTTCCTAGGACTTTTGTTGTTGTTCCTGTTGCTAATGTTCCTTTAATATTTGTGTTTGCTTTGCAAGGCTGTACTCTTTGGTTAATCTTCTTTTTTTTTTAATTGCGATATACTTCACACACCATAAAAGTCACCCTTTTACAGTGTACAAGTCAGTAATTTTTAGTATATGCACAAAGTTATACAACCATTACCACTATCGAATTCCAGAACACTTTCACCATCCCATTAACATTCTGCCTGGCCCCCCAGTCCTTGGCAACCACTAATCTACTTTCTGTCGCTACCGATTTGCCTGCTCTGGATGTTGCACACACACAGAATCATACAGTAGCAATAGAGCCTTTTGTGTCTGGCTTTTTTCACTTAGAATAATGTTTTCAAGGTTTATCCTTGTCACAGCATGTATCAGTACTTCCTTCTTTTTTATGGTTGAATGATACTCCGTTGTGTGTGTATACCACGATTTGTTTATCCATTTATCAGTTGATGGACAGTAGGATTTGTCTACTTTTTGGCTATTATGCTGCTATGAACATTCATGTACAAGTTTTTGTGTGGACATACGTTTTCAGTTCTTTTGAGTATGTGTCTAGAGGTGGAATTGCTGGTTCATATGCTAACTCTATATTTAACTTTTTTAACACCTGCTAAACTGTTTTCCATAGCAGTTGTGCTATTTCACATTCCCACCAGCAATGGAGGAGGAGTCCAATTTCCCTACCTCCTCCTCAGCATTGTTATTATCCATCTTTGTGTATTATGATCATCCTAGTGACTGTGAAGTAATTCCTGAGACGTTTACTTTGTGTTTTCCTCTTTAACCCTGAGTGCCTTTTGGAGGTGGGTTACAGACTTCCATATGGTCACAGGATGCTCATACTTTATTAAAAAGAAATGGCACGATGGCCATATATTTTGTGGTTCAAAAGGAAGCTAATTTGGTAGCTGGTTTACTTTATTCTACTTCCTCTTTGAAAACGGGGATAATATTTCAAAGTGGCTGCAGCGACTCTCGCCGCTTCCCCGCTCTGCCACCCCAGAAACAGGCTGTCCACTAACCCCGTAACAAGGGCAAAATCAACAGAGATGGGTTTACCTGGTGGTGCTGGGGTGGTAGGGATGGATGAGGGTATGCACTGGCAGGACAGGAAGGGTCCCCACCAGGACTAGGAAGCCATCAACCCAAGAGGAGTATGTCTCCACCGGCCTTCTCTGCTTCTTGCTGCCCCTCCTCCTTATTCTGGGAGCGTCTTCGTTTTCTCTGCCCTTCCACATGGCAGAATATAACTGTCCAGAGTTCCCAAGATAATCTGTTGCCGGCCGAGTGGCTCAGTCGGTTAAGAGCTCGCTCAAGAGTGCGAGCTGAGCTCTGAGCAACAGCTGTTCGAGGCCAGCCCGAGCTGAGTTGCCGTTGAGCTGCCAACAGGTGGCAGGATGGCTCAGCTAAAAAAAAAAAAAAAAAAAAAGAATCCCAAGATAATCTGTTACATTCCCACCCACTTGGAGAATCAGTCAGCCAGCTACACGCTTATGCTTTTTAACGTATTTTTTTAAACTATGCAAACACTCCCAGAGCAAGCCTCCTGAATCCCAAAAGAACAACACGGGGCCACGCTAACTGAGTAAACTTCCTTCTAGCTCAAGCATTCTGAAACTCTATGCCACTATCACTCAAACTATTTTTCCAGAACATGTCTTTTAAATAACTTACAGAAATTTGGACAAAGGGATTCTCCTCTCAGCTTTATAGTTAAACCTTGATCTTTGTTTCACTCAGGGTCCAACCCAATTGGGTTGCCTGCTTAATCCACCAGATTGAGAAACTGAATGGCACCTCATGTTTCTGATATTAAAATCAGCCTCAACAGTCAGGGTTGCTCACCACTGAGACATCCAAGACAACAGGTTCTGTAGGGATTATGTGAAGAGAAGTTTCCACAATGTTTTGGGTAATGCCGACATCATGAAAAGTGTTAAGACCCTCTCTCTGACTTTGAAGGGAACTATACTCTTTTTGTGAACTGAACTATTTATCATTAAACATGTCTCATAATGTTGCATCCCCTGCTATTTCCTGAAGTGACAATTACTTCCATTTAATACACAAGACAATGCAAAAAATCTTATCCTAGGTTCATGGGCAGAGGGCCTGGAATCTGGAAGGCTTTATTGAACAATAATGCTTATCTCTCTTCTCTAGGCCACACACATGGAAGACTCCAGTATGGAAGACTCAAATGTGAAAGACTTTAACTGGGAGAATTACGAAGATTTCTTCAGTAATTACACTTACATCACTGGCATGCCCATTATTCCACCGGACTCTGCCCCCTGCCGGCCAGCATCTCTGGATATCAATAAGTATGCTGTGATCATCATCTATACCTTGGTCTTCCTGCTGAGCCTGCTAGGAAACTCCATGGTGATGCTGGTCGTCTTATACAGCCGGGTCAGCCGCTCTGTCACTGATGTCTACCTGCTGAACCTGGCCATAGCCGACCTGCTATTTGCCCTGACCTTGCCTATCTGGGCTGCCTCCAAGGCAACGGGCTGGATCTTTGGCACACCCCTGTGCAAGCTGGTCTCGCTCCTGAAGGAAGTCAATTTCTACAGCGGTATTCTACTACTGGCCTGTATCAGTGTGGACCGCTACCTGGCCATTGTCCACGCCACACGCACACTGACTCAGAAGAGGCACTGGGTCAAGTTCATCTGCATAGGTATCTGGGCCTTATCATTGATCCTATCCCTGCCCATCTTTGTCTTCCGCAAGACCGTCTACACACCTGGTTTCAGCCCAGTCTGCTACGAGGACATGGGTGCCAATACAACAAAATGGCGCATGGTGATGCGAGTCCTGCCTCAGACCTTTGGCTTCCTCCTGCCGCTGCTGATCATGCTGTTCTGCTATGGACTCACAGTGCGCACTCTGTTTCAGGCCCACATGGGGCAGAAGCACCGGGCCATGCGGGTCATCTTTGCTGTTGTGCTCGTCTTCCTGCTCTGCTGGCTGCCCTACAACCTGGTCCTGGTGGCAGACAGCCTCATGAGGCTGAGGGTGATCAAGGAGACCTGTGAGCGCCGAAACCATATTGACCGAGCCCTGGATGCCACCGAGATTCTGGGCTTCCTCCACAGCTGCCTCAATCCTCTCATCTATGCCTTCATTGGCCAAAAATTTCGCCATGGACTCCTGAAGATCATGGCCATCCATGGCCTGGTCAGCAAGGAGTTCTTGGCCAAGGAAGGCAGGCCTTCCTTTGTTGGTTCTTCATCAGGGAACACTTCTACTACCCTCTAAGACCCCTGCGTCTCTCAAGGGTCCTCCCTTCTTATCAGCACCCAAGCCTCATGTCCATTGGCTGTTCAAGGTCTCTGATCTGTGTTAAAGAGGCCCTCCATTGAAGCTACAGGAAGTTGCTGAGGCCACATCCTTACCAGGCCCTCATTTTATGGTTTAGAAAGCCTGCCCTGGCACCCCACCCCTTACTGCAATTACTATGTCAACTGCGAAAGCTCTGTCCATTCTTCCAGTGAGCCCATAGCACTCTGTCTTCTGAGACATGTCAACAACAGCCTTTTGAGTAACTACAAATAGATCCCAGCATTGGGAGTCATTAGTGGCAAACACCACAGTTGCTTCCCCAATTCTCCCTTGGCCTGCTAGCAAAGTCTGCTTCCCTTGACACAGGCCGAAAATGACAGATGCTCACTTTCTTAGATTCCCTTAAGCTAGTCATTTAGTTCTGACTAACAAGATTTACAGGCAAGAGTGCCTCTCCTAGAGAAAAAAGTCCTGATTTGTAGCATGCACCAAGTTCCATGGTATAAATAAATGCTCTCACTATGGCCCTGTCAAGGGTGATGGTATTTAGCGACCAGCTCACAAAATTCTACAAAATGTAATAATCTGCTTTCACAGGCTGGTATGAACTGGCTTCAACACACCATTGCTTAAGAGGAATCTGCTGGGGCCAGAGGAGTCCTGGGAATATTCCTGATTAAAAAAGAGAGACACACCTACCCACACATCCTTGGATCTTGCTTTTGAATATGATTATAGAAAAGTCTATGTGATGCTAAGGCAGCAATTTTGTGACAATCGGGGGAGAAAGCCTAACATGCTTAGGCTGATGGAGCCAAAGGATAAAAAGAACCTGAGAATAAAGAGACAAGAAATAAACATAAGCATAAGTGGTCAAATGATTTTCAAGAAGGGTGCCAAGACTAGTGGGGAAAGCTTGGTCTTTAGACAGCCACATACAGAAAAATGACATTGGTCCCTTACCTTACAATGTAAATAAAAATTAACTCAAAATGGATTAAAGACCTGAACATAAGAACTAAAGCTATACAATTCTTAGGAAAAAACATAGGGAGAATGCTTCACAATGCTGGATTTGGCAATTATTTCTTGATTATGACACCAAAAGCACAGGCAACAAAAGAAAATATATATAAGTTGGACTTCATCAAAGTTAAAACTTTTGAGCATCAAAGGACACTATCAACAGAGTAAGAAGGCAAACCACAGAATGAGAGAAAAAATTTGCAAATTATATATCTTATAAGAGGTTAATTCCAGAATATATAAAGAATGCCTACAACTCAACAACAAAATAAAATCTGTATTCAAAAATGGGCAAAGGATTTGAAGAATAGACATTTCTCCAAAGAACACATACAAATAGCCCATCACTAATAATTCAGGAAATGCATATCAAAACCAGTGAGATACGACTTCACATCCATTAGGATGAGTGTTATTAAAGCAAACAAAATAACAAGTATTGGCGAAGATCTGGAGACACTAGAATCCTTTTGAAATGCTGGTGAGAATGTAAGATGTTGCAGCCACTGTGGAAAGCAGTATGGAGGTTCCTCAAAAAACTGAACATAGGATTACTATGTGATCCAGCAATTCTACTTTTGGGTTAGAGCCAAAAGATCTAAAAGCAGAGACTCAGACTGATGTTTTGTTTTTTTTTTTTTAAGATTTTATTGGGGAATTGGTGGAGGGGAACAGCGTTGGGGAATCGGGGAAGGGGAACAGACAAGTTGCTGTCTTTTTGTTCTTCAGTTTAGTTGCGGAGGATGTTGCTTCACTGTTGGTATCGTCATTGCGCTCTTCCCGGATGAGGCAGATCGGTCGCTGGCCTCTGGATGTCGCTCACCGCGGCCATTGGCAGCTCACGCTTGGCTGCCAGCCGCTCACGCTGGCTACGGGCCACTCACTGCAGCCTATGGCAGCCCACTGCAGCAGGGGCTGCAGCCCACACCATCACTGGGGCTCGCACAGCCCAGCTCCAGGTGGAGCTGTTGTTAGCTGTAGAGGGCAGTGTCACTGGCCCTCATGTGGGATCCGAACCGGGGCCGCTGGCATCCCAAAACCAGCGCTTAACCAATGCACCACTCGGCCGGCCCAGACTGATGTATTTGTATACTAATGTTCATAGCAGCATTATTCGCAATAGCCAAAAGGAAGAAACAATCCAAGTGTCCATCAACAGAGGAATGGGTAAACAAAATGTGGAATATACGTATAATGGAATGTTATTCAGTCGTAAAAAGGGATGAAATTCTGATATATGCTACAACATGGAGAAATCTTGAAAATACTATGCTAAGTGAAATAAGCTACATACAAGTACTGCATAATTCCACTTATATGAGGTACCTAGAATAGTCAAATTGACAGAGATAGAAAGTAAAATAATGGTTACTAGGGGATGGGGGTTATTGTTTAAAGGGTACCGAATTCAGTTTGGGATGATGAAAAGGTTCTGGAGGTGGATGGTGGGGATATTTATACAACAATGTGAGTATACTTAATGCCATTAAACTGTACACTTTAAAATGTTAAAATGATAAATTTTATGTTATGTATATTTTACCACAATTAAACCCTACAGGCAAACTTTAACAATGGAACCAAACCTGGAACCACCTACCTATACCTTCTTGTTAAGAGAGATAATTAAATATCCTTTTTTATATAAATCACTTTTAGTTGAGTATTTCATTATATGCAACAACAACAACAACAACAAAAAACATCTAAACTGCTACAGAGAGACAAGGCAAGGATGAGCACAGGTCTCTGATCGGGCTCTTAACGATAAACAAATCCCTTTGCTGTGTATTAGGTACACAGAAAGAAGGGCTGAAATAGAGCTGGAAGCTCCTTTCTCCCAACCCAAGTCTCCTGCTGCTAAACACATATTGTGGAAGGAAATGTGTCCCAGGATTATCTGGTGCTTCTCCTGTCCCCAAGTGAAACAGTAGCCAAGGGTGTCAAGGATAGCACTTAGAAGTGTTTGAAAAGTCCACCTGATCAGTTGGATTGGGTAGCAGGAAGCCAGAGAGCTCTCCTGAGCTTAACCAGCAGCTCCCACTTTGAGTTTCCCTTTACTCTCTCCTGGGTCCCACCCAACACACATATACATACATGTGCGTACACACACACCATTCAGGGTTTGACAACAGGAAACCCCAGAATGGGGAAATGATTCCTAATATGTCACCCAGATAAACAAAGAACTTACTCATTCCTTCAACAGTATTTATTGACTGTCCCAGGGATATAGCAATCGTCAAACCAGACAGAGCCTTCCCCTGGCAGAGCTCCTGGTCATAGGCCTTGTCTCTGAAGGGATTTTGACAGGAGGGTCTCTGGCTCTGAGCAGCCTGCTGAGGAAGTAAGAAAGCAAGGGGACCCGAACTTTACAGTCACCATTCTCTTTCGTGGTAACAACTATCTGACTACTAAGTCAGGGAGATAGTAGCTATGGCTCTTAAAAGAGGCCTTTTGGGGCAGGTAGAGCAAACCTCTGAGCTGGAGCTCAGGGGACAGGTAACTACCACTCCTAACTTATCAAAGCAACTTTCCTTTTGCATTCAGCAAGCCAGATTAATTCAGCAATAATAATCCCTTGATCTGAGCTCATTCTATGCCAGGCACTGTGCTAAGCTCAGGTCAAGTATGTCTGCTGCTCTGGCTGAACCTTCAGAACAGCTTCTGATTCAGTGGGAGGGAAAGGCAGGGGAACATGTATTTAACAAACACCAAAGCTGCCCGAGGGACCAGTGGTGTCCTGACTGAGCAAGGCGGACCAACCAGTCAGCTCCCTAAGATGACTGTCAGTGGGAGGAGGCCAAACCGAGTTTCACGCTGGCTCAGGAACCCTGCCCTTTCCTCCTCCAACAAGGGCTAGAGGAAACATGGCTTTCCAAGGAAAATAAGAGGATAAAATAAGCTCAGAAACAAAGAGGCAGAGACAGAGTTGCACTTAATGTGAGCGCTGTTAATCTCTCTCCCTCTCTCTCTCCCCCTCTCCTTCTCTCTCTCTTCCCCTCTCCTTCTCTCTCTCTCTCTCTCTCTCTCTCTCTCTCTCTCTCTCTCTCTCTCTCTCTCTCTCCCCCTCTCTCTCTTTCTCAGAGTCTTGGCACAAATAATCTACCAACCAAGCCAGCACTAGGACAGGGCAAATTCAGGTCCTGCCTTTGGTCATTAATTTCTTTCTTCCCTCCGATGTTTCCAGGCCTGAGTCCTTCTGTGTCAGAGCCCAGCGCCTTTCTGCCTAGATCTGCCTGCTCAGCCTGAGCGGGCCCCTCTTGCTTCCAGAGATGTGTTCCTCTACTTACACTAACATCATCTGTCTTTTTTCTCTGTCCCTTGAGTTTGTAATGTCTTCCTCCACCAAAATCCCCCTCCCCCACCCCGGTCTCTGTAGGGTGGGCTCCCTTTGTTCATGAAATCACAACAGCCTCCAGTCTCTCTTGGGTGATGTGAAGAACTATCCCAGTTTGCATGTCCCATTGAACTCACGGTATGTAGACCCACGTGGAGAACTACACCAGAGACAATAGCAGAGCCGGAGAAAGTTACAGATTTCCCCAGGCCACCCCTTTCAATATATAATGAGGAAATTGAGGCCTGGGCAAAAGCAAATTTACCAAAATCTCTCATAGCTGAATAGTAGTAGAGCTGGAATAAAAATTTCTAGTTCAGTTCATTTGGGAGATATGTTGCTTTTTCAACAGTGACATTTCAGGCATCTGACAAATAGATGGGAAAATGCATGCTATATAAATTTCTCAGAGTATTCCACTTACATAGGCATGCCCAGCCTAATTCTTCGGGGCCAAGGCTCCTCTGTGCCTGGTACCAGGGTTCCTGGGGTCTCAATCACCTGATAGAAGTAAAGGCCAGCTGAGGTTAGGGGCACAGATGTGCAGGCTGAGATAGGTTACCTTATTCTGAGCTGGCAGGCAGAACAATTAAAGAGAGATCAGACTCCAACATAAAGTTCAAAGACAAGCAGAACTAAACCTTCCGTTGTGGACACAGGCTCTATATCATCAATTAGAAAACCATGACCATGCAGAGAAAGGACTTGTTATAAGGATTTGACGGTACGCAACTGTGGAAGCTGGTTCAATAGTCTAGGTCAGGCTGTTGTCTTGGCTTCTGGTGCTGGGACCTGAAAATGGCTGGACAGACAAACAAGAAGGAAAGATGCACGTGAAGTGGAAAAGGATGAGCGAGAACAAGCTGAAACCTGCAGATGGACTGAAACCTGCATTGGTCCCTTGTGGCTTCCAAGTTCTACATGTGGATGGCCTGCTGGAGAAGCTGGTGTCCCGCAGCATGAAGGTAGGCACACACCTGGCTCAGGAGTAGGAGGGGCTGCTCACCCAGCTGCAGACCCTCACCAACAAGAGGAAGCAGCAGAGAAGCAACAGTGTGTAACAGTGGCTGGTGCCTTGCCCTGATCTTCCAGACCATAAAACGCACGCAGCTGCAGCTCCACCTCCGCCTTTCAAATCTCATACAAATGTCTCTTCCGGCTGACACTAACCTGGAATTATACATGGAAGGGAGTTTGGGGAAACATTTTTGTGGTTTAAAACTAAATTGATTCAGTGCAAATCTTTCACACAAACATAAATGCAGACTCTAAAGAAAAGGGATGGCTGCCATAAGAATTCTGATCCAGGTCAAGAAAGAGAATATTATCAGCATCCTCAAAAGCCCCAACGTGTTCCTCCCTGATGATTGAAACCTTAAACAAACGTTATCCAAGATACCTGGGTTTGGTTGTATTATTAATTCTTTAAACAACAAACATGAGTTTTCTACAACCTGTAGAATGTGTATTGTTCACAATAAAATGCTTTTTTTTAAAATCATTAAAATAGAGGGAAACATATAAAGAAAGTTGTCAGAGGAACAAAGGGCTGACTCTAGCATTTCAAGGAGCCACTGAAGGGAGGCTTCTTCATCCTGTAGTTTGGGGGTCAGAATTCACCAGATTAGAAGACAATATTATCATCCACTACTGGCCAGAGAGTAAATAGGTACAACCTTCAGAGAAGGCAATCTGATCATATCTGTTTTAGTGCACCCACCCTCTGATCCAGGAATTACACTTCTAGAAATCTGTCCTGTAGAAATATCCACATAAGTGGACAAATGTATACAGGATATTCATGGCAGCATTATTTATAAAACTCAAAGCTTAGAAACAACCTAATTGTTCATCAATAGGGAAATATTAAATAGTTAAACTACGAAGGTGCCTTCATACATGGAATACATGGAATGCAGTGGTGTAAAACATAAGGTTAAAACATGATGCTAAGTGGGGAAAGCAGAGCAGAAGATCACGTATTGTACAGTTCCACTGACATAAAATGCCAAGAAAAGGCAAATCTACAGAGATAGAAAGCAGATGAGTGGTTACCTGGGGCTGAGAGATAGAAAGCAGATGAGTGATTGCAAACAAAGAATAGGGTTTTTTTGGGGTTTTTTAGGGGCAAAGGAAATATTCTAGACATGGATTGTGGTAATAGTCATACAACTCTGTAAATTTACTAAAAACCATTGGATCCTATACTTAAAATAAGTGAATTATTGAGGTAGATAAGTTATACCTCAATAAATCTGTTTAAAAGGAATCTTTTTAAAAATGAGGTCATTATATGAATGTACATGGAAAGATCTTCAAGAAATAACGTTGAGTGAAAATGAAAGTAGAACTGCATGTGTAGTAAATGGCATATCCATCTATGTTAAACGCATCATAGTATATTAGGGTTTATAAATGTTCAGAAAATATCTGGGAGGATATATACCAACCAAGTTGTTAAAAGGAGCTATTGCTGGGGGCAGCCAGTTACTCAGGTGGTTAGAACATAGTGCTCATACCACCAAGGTTGCCGATTTGATCCCTGCACTGAGGGCTTCGCCCTCCACAACTAGACTGAAAACAACTTCTTGACTTGGAGCTGATGGGTCCTGGGAAAACACATTGTTCACCAATAAAATCCTTTTTAAAAAAAGCTTGTTTAAAAAAACAGGAGCTACTGGGCCAGCCGAGTGGCGCTTTGGTTAAGAGCTGGCTTGGGATGCCAGCGGCCCCGGTTCGGATCCCACATATGAGGGCCAGTAACACTGCCCTCTACAGCTAAGATGGTGAACACCTGGAGCTGGGCTGCTGTGAGTCCCCAGGGACGGCATAGCTGCAGCTCCTGCTGCAGTGGGCTGCCGTAGGCTACAGTGAGTGCCAGGCAGCCAGCGTGAGTGGCCGGCAGCCAGCGTGAGCTGCCAAGAGCCACCATGAGTGGCAGTCCAGAAGTCGGAGACCAATCTGCCTCACCCAAGAAGAGCGCAATGATGATACCAACGTGGGCCAGTGAAGCAATGTCCTCCACAACCAGACTGAAGAGCAAAAGGCCAGCAACTTGTCTGTTCCCCTTCCCCGGTTCCCCAACGCTGTTCCCCTCCCCCAACTCCCCAATAAAATCTTTTAAAAAAAAAAGGAGCTATTGTTAACAATTTTATTGTTAAAGGGAAGAATTGCAGGGTAGAGTAACATTCATGACTAATTTATACAGCTTTGTATTATTTCCATTTATGTGGTTAGGGCATTTTCTAAAAATGAGGGAACTGAAGCCTGATGTCTGTGGATGGAACCTGCCAGGCCAGGCCAGATATAGACTTCCTTCCAGACAGGGAAGCTAGGCTTTGTGGATACACCCATTTCTCTGCCTTTATATTTTCTCATTGAACAGTATTAGTGTGTGGGGGCAGGGGAGGGTTTAACCTCGTTTCCTGGTAAAGTTGCTTTTGAAAAACATCACCTTAGTCTCAAATGAGTTAAGCACTAGGGGTCAAAAAAGAACTAGTAAGCACTGAAGATTGTGGAGCAGTATTTCTAAAAGTACTCCATGTTAAAATGGGCTCCTTGCTTAAAATGCAGCTTTATGGACAACCCCTGAATAGATGAGGGTCCTGGGAGGAACAGATGGCTTCCTGGAGCTGGGCAAGGAGAGTTTCATCAAACTCATGAGAATTGAATAAAGGGACCTTTAACAAAAGTGTAGGAAATATATGGAGAAAGAAATAAGCAATGGTGCAGTACCCCAAGGCCAGTAACTGTTGGGATCTATTAGTCTCCCTAATTCTAAGGAGCCAGATAAGGGAACCATTATAGAAGCACACGGGGAAAGCTATATGATGAGGGGGCTGCCTGACAGGAGCCAACCCCAGCAACCATCAGGAGAAGAGTTGGGGAAATAAATTCCCTGATCTGAAGCTTCTGCCCAGCACCAATATCCTACCAGTGTTCCCATTGGCTGAGCTCAGAAACTATAGGACAGGGGAATCCACAGAGCCAGTGCATATCAGTCAGCATCCCAGGACATAGAGCAGAAAAAGGCAGAGAGTGGGTCTGAAAGAATTAATGGAAGGTCTCCAACTCACCACCCCAGTTTAAGATAAAGGTGAGTGTCCCAGTTCTATTAAATCTGAATAGCTAAGGGTGGACCCTGGGAATCTGGAGTCTCAGATGAGTCTGATCAAGACTCAAGTTTAAAACCCATTGACCTGGAAGCAATGGTAGCAGAGCTGCCCAAACTGGAGATGAGAAATGCCCTATTAGAATTAAAATTGTTTGTGAGGGTGATGCTTTCCCTTGCCAGTATCTATCCTACTTCCTCTCTTTCTCCATATACACGTACTGTTCTGTTCTCTAAGACCCCTCACCTCCTGCTGACCCCTAGCCAAAAGTAAGATGGCCTTGCATTGGAGCCTCCTCCTGACCATTCCATATGCCCAAGATAGAGCCGAAGTGGGGGTGGAGAGAAACACAGATTACTGCCCCAACTCAAGTCTCCTCCCCAAGCAGCTTCAGAGACAGACAAAAGGCACTTTCCTGGAGAAGACAGGCACACTACTGATTTCTCAACAGAACCTTGCACAGTCTAATGTCAGACATGTTCCCTTGACCATAAACAGCAGCTTCCTCTGAAAGCCAACCCAGAGGCTAAGCCAAACTCTTGATTCCCATGAGGTGGTCTGTCCTGTGTTTTTTTCTCTATTCCACTACAGTAATAATACCAGCCTGCACTTCTAGAGGATTTTTTAGATATCCAACATTATGCTAAGGGATTTACTCCACACTAGACTGGCTATGGCACTTTGGATAGCTCTGCTGTCCACTGCCTAACTCCACATTCACTCAAGGGTCTAGCTCAATGGCCAAAAATGCATAAGCATGACTCCCAGGGAGCATCTGAAATGCTCACGGGTCTCTGTGTCATAGTAGCTCCCAGAGATCAAGGCAAACCTGACCGTCTACGAGTGGAGGCCCTGAAGTATTTTACCTAAATCTAGACAGTCTGAGTGGAAGAGAGCTTCAAAGGTCCACTTCTAGACTAACCTCCCCTTTTGACAGGTGAGTGATTTGAGCCTCAGAGCAGGTGGACGCTGGCCTAAAGGTCTTGAACTACAAGTGACAGAAGCAGTACTGGACCCTGGTCTCCAGGTTTCCTATTCATTACTCTCTTCACTACATAAGGAAGTGCCTTCTCAATTCGCTGAGGATTTAACAGCATAAGACTAACATCAAGATTCATGAGATTGTCCCTAGGACCTTTTTCTTCCACTAACTGTAGTTAAAGGTTTAGGAGGAAAGGAAACCCAAAAATAGAGAGCCAGACAGCAATCCTAAAGTTATTCCCTCATGTATTCATTTATTTTCATCTATCACGTTAAGCAGGTAAACACACTTAGAGCTGGTTTAGTGGTGACCACTGACAGGATGAGAACTTCTTACAGGAGATTTTAATGCCAAGAAGCCTACAACTATACAGAGGTTTTGTTTGTTTGTTTTACATTTTTAACAGCTTTATTGATGTACAGAAAACTGCAGGTGTTTATATATACAATGTGATGAGTTTGGACATAGGAACACACCCATGATATCATCACAATAATCAAGATAACACATATCCATCACCTCCAAAAGTTTCCTTGTGTCCCTTTGTGTGTTTTTTTTTTCGATTTTTGCTTTTTGTAATAAGAACACTTAACATGGGATCTATCTCTTCACAAATTTTTAGGTGTGCAATACCGTATTCTTAATTATAGGCACTATGCTATTCAGCAGATCTCTACAACTTATTCATTTTTGAAATACATTTTTACATAGCAGGTTAGAAAAGGTTAAATTTCTTTACTGTACCAATGCAGTGAGGAAATGGGGAAATTGAAATTCTAAATATGATTTTTGTAAGGCACAGAGAGATTTTTTTACCTAAAACTTAAAGGAAGTGTTAAAAGAAAAACTCTTCAAAAGCATGGTGAAACAAGCATAATTAAAATAGTAACCATTAACAGGTAAGTATTGGAAGAAAGGCACCAAACAGTACCTTGAGGTGGTTTAGCAGAGTGTTTGAGGGTATCGACCACGGGCCAGATCCCTGCATGCACATCCCAATTCTGGTTAAACTCTTGTGCCTCAGTTTCCTCCTCCATAAATTGACTGATTATAAAACCATCCTCATAAGGTAGTTTTAAAGGTTAGAATAGTTACTCAATACATATAAAGCACTTAGCCCAGTAATAGAGCATGGTAAGCTCTCAATACACATTAGCTATTAATATTTATTTAAATCATTCATTTTATTCCAGCTTCATGGATGTAGTGATTTAGGCTAAATTTCTGCATAGCAATTTTGATATAAAATTCCAATGACTTCCTAGCTATAGTTTTAATACAAAATGTACACAGCCACCATTGACTTGTCTGTCATATAAAGATGGTGATGTTTTTAAAACCTATTCTAAAACCTGATCTGTTCTTCTTATAGCCATTCTTTTATTTATACCAGCTAATAAGTCAGATTAGGCTATCTAAGAAGTCACAACCCTGTAAACTTGCAGAAAACTAATCTTAAATTACACAGCTACCTGAGAGCTGATGCTCTGGAAACTCTGATGAACTGTGAGGAATACATTGCCGTTGGAATAAACCAACTACGGTATTTTCACTTTTCCTATCATATGCCTGAATCCTGCCCCTCACAAAATGTGGTGGATAGAGACTAATGGGCTGTTCCATTTATTCGTTTAAAAGTTGAATGTATCTCAATTTTAGACCTGGCTATTCCCCTGACTCTAAAGAAAAGGAGGTGAACAGGTTCAATGTCTACCCTCATAGCATAATGGAGAGGCAGACAGGAAATCAATTAACACAACCCACACATAATAAGTATTAGAGTCAAGGTTATGCAATGGTTTTATGGGAATACATGGAGGGACTCATAACTCAGCTTGAAGAGGCTTTCAGGAAGGTCTAATTCATGAGCTAATTCTTGGAGAATTAATAGAATTTAGCCATATGGCAGCACAGGGAAGACAGCCAATGAAAGGGAATAGTACATGCAAAGGCTCAGCAATGAGGGTTTAGAGACCTCTTTGGGGGTATCATGCAAGCCTTCCTTCTTCAACCTGTGTGTGTTCTACCTAAAGCTATCTTCTTTGCCAAAGCTAGGCCAACCAGTTTCTCTCCTGAAAATGGGAGACTAGGATATTACCTGGGTTTTTTCAATTGATTTGGATGATGTAAACTCATGGAGTAGCTGTGGGCAGAAAAAAGCAGAGAAAGCTGGTGTGCCCAGAAAGGGGAGTGAAACAGACCTAGTAAATGAAGTAGAAGTGAAGAATCAGTGGCCTCCAAAGATAGAGAGCTCAAGAAAGGAGCCACCTGGCTGCTCCTGGTCCTGGTCCTTCTTGGACTGTCAAGACCCCTGGGCTCCATCAGATAGCCCCTGGATCCTTCCACTAAATTCCCTTTAGCCTTTGGCCTCTTTAAAGTAGGTTTCTGTTACTTACCACCAAAGAAACATAGATTAAGGCAGACAGCATGATGTAATAGGGGAAATTCAAGGAACCCTGCCTGGCCAAAGCAAAGGCCATACCAGATGTGGGAATGAGATAGACATGACTTGGCCAATAGGCAAGACCAAACTGCAGAGGGCACTGAGTGTTGCACCAAAATGTTGGAAATTTATCCCACAGTTAATAGGAGCTTTAAGCAGGTGAATAATGCCATCAGATTGCTCATTGAATGGTCCGTGAATGGACTTAAAGGGGTAGAGGCTCAAAGTAGGAGTTCAGTTAGAAAGCTATCGCAGAAATGGTGAGCGTCTCAGCAAAGTAATGACACAGGGGATGTAGATAAGGAGATGAATATAAGAGGTCTTTAAGGGCAAACCAACAGGACTTGGCTATCAACTGGAAAGGTTGGGGCAGTGTGGAAGAGATAAGCTCGTTTTTCCACGTATCTTGTGCTGTGTTACCTTGGTTTTATATTCCTCGTCTATAAAATGGGGATAATAATAATTCCTACCATAAGGTCTTGGTGAGCACTAAATGAAACAAGTCAATTAAAAAGTGCTTTTCACAGTGCCTGGCACATATTAGGTCTTCAATTATCAGCAGACACATCTGTGAGTGAGAAGTTAAGCTGATGTGTTGGATTGTGGCATACAAGTTTGTTCATGACTTTGAAGGCTTAGAAAGAAAGGACCTTCTGTGCAAAAGAACAATTTCAGAAACCCATTCTCATTCTAGCCTTAGTAACTGAAAGAAAAGTATTGCCCTCACTCTGGTGTATTTGCCACTTTCCAGGGCCCTGCTTACCCTCAAATATATGAACTGCTGATAAATGAGGTAGGAAGTTACTAGAGGGGGAAGGAAGAAGGAGAAGAGAGGGGGAAAAGAGGGCGACCTCTCAGGAACTCCTCATGTTAGACCTGGTCAGTAGCTGTCTGGAAAGCACCTAATTACTAATAATCATGATCTGAGCAAAGGTAGAAATTTCATATTGAGTTCACACAGATCTATAGTCCTACTGGTACATCTCAGTAGATTTTTAGATTTAAAGCACCTTCTCTTAGAACTGGAACTTGCTTAATCAAACCTCATTTCATGGAAGGGGAAACAGGTTTAGAAAGTTTTAAGTGAATATTTAAGGTCGTATCACTACCAAGTCTTTCTTTTCTTCCTCTTTTATTTAATCAGGAACATTTTTCCATATCTTCAGATTCAGCTTGTGGTGCACTAGGATCCCCAGATAAATCTCTTTATTCAGGTCACCCTAATGTTACAGGAAATTTCATAAGCTTTTCACATACCCACAATTCACAATTCACAAGTTTCCTTTGTCCCCTAAGTTTCTTTCCTTTTTTTTTTTTTTTTTTTTGAGAGCAGTGTCACTGGCCCTCATAGGTGGGACCCGAATCGGGGCCACTGGCTTCCCAAGCCAGGGCTTAATCACTGCGCCACTCGGCCGACCCTGGCCCCTAAGTTTCATTTCTATAATACCTGCTCTGGTTTTAAGGGTCTAGCACAAAGTTAGGTGCATAGTAGGCATTTGATACATAATCAAATAACTGGCTATTTGAGTCTTATTAGCACATGATTTCTAAAATGTCTTGGCAAATGTGCATAGGGGACAGTCCGTGCTGAGGATCATCAGGACCCCAGCGTAGACGAGTGCCCAAGGATGCTTGCCAAGTGGGGAACCTTGCACAGCATAGCATCTAGGCCTTACTTGTTTTGTCTCTCTCCATCCTCAATGCTTTCAAAGTTGGAGCAAAGCCAGCTCTTTCAGGAAGACAGCCTTGTTTACAATATGGGAACCAAGCGGTACGGATGTGGCCTCATAGGTTTCTGTTGGGCAATACGATTTCTTCCTATGTCGGAAGTGACTGGATTTCTTCAGAGGTACCTCCCACTTACTTTCTATATCTTACATCTCCTGCACCATTGATTTGAATCTGGCTAAAATAAGGGGGTGCTAACAATATAAAGGTTATTAGATAACATATATTTTTAATTTTTAAATAAAAATATCTGAGATCAAAAGCAAAAAGAAACACACAGAGACAAAGTGAAAAGAGAGACAGAGATATCTCTAAGGGCCAGAAATGAAAAGGGAACTTAGAAATGTATGGACTTATCAAGGAGTAGATATTGAAGCCACAGGAACCCAGAAGGATGCTAGAGCCGGTCTAGGATGAGGATGGTAATATCAATGGGTCTACAGATACCATGCACTGTAGGTAACTAGAACTGGATTTCCTGCAAAAAGCCAGGAACCCAGAAAGAGCTGGCCCACCCTTGATTGGGGATAGGAAAACACTTTCCAGCTTTGAGACATGACCCTAAAGTGAGCTGCCTGTTCTAGACCATAAGAGAAAGAAGGTCACCTAAGCAGCAGTTCAAAATCCCAAGACTGAGTAGCAAATGGTGAGGACCCAAATCCCCCCTTTGGAATGGTGTGGAAACACAGAACCAATAAATAACAACAGTAACAAAAAAATGCTCTAAACCGTGTGACTCAGTAGGACCCAACACTGGCTTGTGCAGACCTCTTCATAATCCAAGACACATGTAAGACTCCCCATGAAAAATACTCTTTAATAGGTGAGTCCACAGTCAAATATTACAGAGAGCTAACAAATAGTACAATTAGCCAGCTGACATACAAATGGGAGAATTCACACTTGAGGAACTAAAGATAATAGAGCAATCCGAACATGACTTTAAAGTATGTTTTTTAAATCCAGGGGACTTTTGTATCAAAATTGGAGGATTGGAGGGATGTTTTTACCTCTGGCCCCTCTCAAAACCCACTGAAAATGACACTAAAGGTATTTTTGAGGCATAATTCCCACAAGCTACAAGAACAAAGGAGTGTAACAGAAAATAAAAGATAAGAGATTTTTTTCATGGAAGTCAGAAAGTAGGTGTAAAGTAGTAACTTAGTTATCAGACCAGAGGAAAAGACACAGAAAAAATGAAGGGAGCTAAAGAAGTCTTCACAAAAACCATATCCTCAGAAAGATGAGAGGAAATGTTGCATCCATGAGGCAAGAAAAAGGTGCTATAAAAGGGAACAATGAGGAACAGGAGAAAAAAAACCTATTGAAAATTTTAAATAAAATAGCAGAAATTTAAAATTCCAATGTAAAGTCTGGGAGATAAAGTTTAGGGTAACTTCATGGAAAAGTGGGAAGATGAAGATATTGAAAAGTAGGCATAAAATGATAAAAATACTACAGAATTAATCTTGGAAGTTCAACACCCCAAAATAAAAGGAATCCTAGGAAAAGAGAATAGGAAAAAGGGAGGATAGAAAAGTATCAAAGAAATAATACAAGAAAATTTCACAAATCTGAGTTTCCAGGTTAAAAGAATTCACCAGGTGCCCAGGAAAATGAATGGGGCAGGGAGTGGGGGAAAGGACCCACCAAGGCACATCATTATCCATTCTAAAACTAAAAAGATAAAGAGAATGTCCTATAAAGCTTCTAAGAGAAAATTCAGTCACATACAATAGATCAAGAATTAGTATAGCATCAGAAATCCAGCAAGGCTAGAAGCTAGAAGTTAAGAAGAGTCTGAAAAATTCTGAAGAAAAATGAATTCCAACCTAGAATTCAGTAGTCAGACAAAATACCAATCAAGTGTCCAAGTAGAATAAAGGCTTCCTTGGAAATTCAAGTTCTCTAAAAAGTTTTCTCCTCAGTACAAAAAGTACTTCCCCAGCAAAATCCAGTAATCCATCCAGCAAAATAAGGGGGTAAACTAAAAGAATGATAGCTAACATTTATACAGTGCCTAGTGCATGCTAGGCATTCTTCTAAATGTCGTGTGTGTGTGTGTGTGTGTGTGTGTGTGTGTGTGTGTGTGTGCTCACTTAATTTAATCCTCATAGGAATTAGCACAGCATTATTATTATCCACATTTTGCAAAGTGGTAAAGGGAGATTAAGTACTCAGCTTTTGGACACAAAGTCTGTAAGCAGTAATCTGGCTCCAGAGCCCAGGCCTTTAAAGAAAGAGGAATATTGGGGCCGGCCGAGTGGCGCGGTGGTTAAGTGCTGGCTTGAGAAGCCAGTGGCCCCAGTTCGGATCCCACATATGAGGGCCAGTGACACTGCCCTCAAAAAAAAAAACAGAGAGAGAAATATTTAACACCCATTTATGAAAGGAACTTCCTTACCTGATAAAGGACCTCTATGAAAAATCTTTAGCTTACATCATATTTAATAGAGAAAGACTGAATGCTTCACCCCAAGACTGGGAAAGAGGGTAAGGACATCCACTCTCACAACTTGTATTAAGCATGGTACTGGAGGTTCCAGCCAACGAAATACGGCAAGGAAAATAAATAAGAGGCATAAAGAAAAGGAAGAAATAAAACTGCCTTTGTTCTTGGATGATATGATTATGTACATATAAAATCCAAAAGAGTCTTTAAAAATAAACTACTAGAACTAATAATTGAATTTACAAAACTCCCAGAATACAAGGTCAATACATGTAACTCAATTACATGTCTATATACTAGTAAGAAAAAAACTGGAAGATAATTTTTTTTCTAAATCCCATTTATAGGGCCAGCTGAGTGGCGTGTTGGTTAGGAGTTAGCTTGGGACACCAGCTCTAAGCATCCGGGCTGGCAGTTCGGATCCCACATATGAGGACCAGTGACTCTGCGCCCTCTATAGCTAAGATGGTGAAAAACAGCTCGACCTGGAGCTGGGCTGCTGTGAGTTGCCAGCAACGTTGTAGGCTGCAGTGGGGTTGACCAGCAGTGGGCGTGTGCTTTCATGAGCTGCCGTGAGCCACTGTGAGCCGCCATCCAAAGGCCGGCAAGCAACTGCCTCACTCGAAAAGAGCACAATGATAATACCAACATGGACCAGTGAAGCAATGTCCTCCACAACTAGACTGAAGAATGAAAGGACAGCAACTTGTCTGTTCTCCTTCCCCAATCCCCCAACACCGTTCCCCTCCCCCAATTCCCCAATAAAATCTTTTTAAAAAAATAAATACATAATTTAAAAAATAATAAAAATTAAAAAGAAATAACTGCCATTTATAATAACATCCAAATAATCATAAAATAAATACTTAGGGATAAATTTCATAAAATATGTACAAAATCTATATACTAGAAACTATAAAACATTTCTAAGATACATTAAGAAGTATCTAAATAATTGAAGAAAGATACCATGCTCATGAATTGGAAGAGTCAATATTGTTGAGATGTCAATTTTCACAAAATTTCTCTCTATAGAGCAATGTGCATAACATAATGCATGCAAATCAACATAATGCAAAACAAAATTACAGTAGGCTATTTTGTAGAAATAGCCTACAAAATATAAAATTGGCCAATTTTAAAATGTATCTGGAACTGTATAGTTAAAGCAATTTAGAAAAAGGGAGCAGGCCTGGAGAGTAATCTGTTCAGATTGCAACAGGACAGGATGATGAAGGGCTCCAGGAGAGAAGTCTCCAAGAAAGGAAAAAATTAAGAGGTTATTTGATGAACATGAATGCATAAAGGAAAGCATTTGGGACTAATGTCATGAAAAGTACATGGGAAACTCCTATTGTTAAATCTAGAAAAAACAAAACTTATACAAAGAAATGAAATGTAAACTTTGTACCCAACTGTGAATAATTTTTTACATAATCATTGTAACAAAAACACGGAACGTTGATTTAACCAAAAAGTGTGGTAGCTGCGTCGTGGGAGAACCAGGGCGTGGCAGTATTGGTGTTCTCTGAACAGGGGTAAAAGCAGGAAAGAGCCTGGAGAGTATTAGACCCTCAGAAGCCAACATAGAAAGTCAAATAGATGATATCTAAAACTGGGGGTAGAAATCAAAAGCTAGCAGAATAAGCATAATACTTAGAAATATGCAGACCACTATTAGTTGACACAGCTATGCGAGTTGAAAGTTGTTGCCTTTTCCTACAGCAAGCGGGTCAGAAGGGCTGCTGCTGGTTTTCAATGTAAGTTTTATTTATAAAGCTAAACAATTTACGTGAAATACTTTTATTTAAAAAAAAACTAATTTTAGAAAGTCCAAGTTAACATATCCTGTTTATTTTTTTTTTATTTTTTTAATTCTGTAATCCGTTGCTAACCTCAAGGCTGGAAGAAGGTTACTGGGTTTAAAAAACAGAATACCAGGATGAATAAAAGCAATGGTGCTGAGAGCTCAGCTGTTAGCCACTTGTAGCTTTCTGAGTCAAACCCAGAGATCTTTGGCCCCTCCAACCTCTGTGTGGAGACAGCAAAAGGCTGTACTCCATTATGATTCCTTGGTTAGTAGTCATTTCTGGGAAGACCCTTAGACCAAAGAGGAGACGGTCATTTTATTTCATATGCACCCATGGGACTTTTCAGACTCTGTAAGGCCGTAAATAAAATGCAAGCTGCTCGGATAGAAGAGATCTTAAATCCCTAGAGTAAAATCCAGATTATCAATTAATATTTTTGCTGGAACTGAGTAAGAATGGGCCACTGGACGGGGAGACAAGAAATGGTGACGGGGCTGTGGTTAGTCAGAAGGGAACTACTAGTACACAGGAAAATAGTATATTTCAACATAATTACTTGTACACTAGAACATTTTAACCAAGCTTATGAAAACAAATTTTCAATTTTTTAAATTAGCAAACAAACATCGTACAGTACATACATTCATATCCTAACCCCTGTCCTCAACCCTATTCTTGATGTTCACTCCACCTCTAACCCCCATCCTATCTGTCTGACAGTGGGGCAGAAGTGTAATGGCCAACATAATAAGAAGGTATCCTAAGACCAAAAACGATGCAGGGAACTCCATAGATTATAACAGAATTTATTATAGGGTCACTTACTTAGAGGGATGTAGAGTCAGAGCAGACAGATAACCCAGCAATCTGCACAAATTATTCTCCACTGACAGACTCCTGTTACAGGACTTTTTTTATAGTATAACTCAGGCACTAATGATTGACAAGACAAAGGGACAAAGAATGTAGTACTCACCAGAGGCCATACCTCCTGGTGGTCTTGTGATACATGATTGTTTACCATCGATACTATCACCACTTTAATAGTTATCTCAGCTGTCATGACATTCCGGCCCTTACTAACAAAACTATTTATGGCTACACTGTATAACTTTAAGGAACAAGATAACCATGCTTGCTAAAGAGAGTAAGGTTGGTTAAAAGTCACAGTATGAAAACTTAAAGATGGAAGAAATCCAGGACACAGAAATGGAGTTAGCTTGGTTCATATCTACATCTATACACCGTCCCTAACTCTCTGCCACCTCTGACCCCCAACTCGTCTCCTAAGATCCCTGATCTCAGCCTCATCCGGGACACGGAGCTCCTCCCTGAGAGGGGCCCTCTCCCTGACCTTGACCAGATATCTAATCCTTACCTTATCTGGTGATTAAAATACCAGTCTTTGATATTTTAATACACCGTGTTGTTTCAGTACCAACATTCTGACATTTTTACAGATCTAAAACCCAAATCATTTATGTCTTGAACTATAACCAGAGAATTAGACACTGTATGAAAAAGTCTAATCAAATAATAGTGCTCTTCATTTGAATAGAGTACTGACTCCATCCCTCTCCTGCTTAAAACACTTCCAGGGCCAGCCAAGTGATGACTCAGTTGGTTAAGAGCCCAAGCTCTGAGCAACAGGGTTGCCAGTTCGATTCCCACATGAGCCAATGAGCTGCGCACCAGGTGAGCTGCCACTGAGCTGCCAACAGGTGGCAGGATGGCTCAGCTGGTGAGAGCACATGCTCCTAACAACAAGGTTGCCAGTTCGACACCTGCATGCCCCCCCACAACTAAAATTGAACACAGCACCTTGAGCTGAACTGCTCTGAGCTGCTGACAGGTGGCCAGATGGTGACTGGATTTGGAGCTCAGCTAGCTGCACCCTCCACAACTAAGATTGAAGGACAACAACTTGGCTGTTCCCCTTCCCCAATTTCCCAATAAATTTTTTTTTAATTTTTAAAAAATTAATGAAACACTTCCAAGTTATTTTATCACTGTTTGATTCTTACGTCCCAGATTACTAAGATGGTCTAGCATCATTTCGGCTGTGTATTGGTCACTTATATTTCCCCAGACCCAATATGGTTCCTTATGAATTTACTGAAGCCTTCGTGGAGTTGTCTTTGGGACAGCATAGGATGGAGGAAGATGGGCATTGAGGTATATGGTAGGAAAAGTGGGGAGAGGATTAGAGGAGGGGGAAGAAAGTGATGTTCCCAGACCCAGTTCCCAGCCTTCCTTCCTGGATTCTTTCTACATTCTTCTGTCTTCTCTCCTTAATCAGATACATCTCTTAGGGCTTGAGCCCCTAACTCCTGTCTCACCAACCTATTTGGAGGGTCTCAAGATGCATAGGCAGAGGCACCCGATCCTGGCCCCTGGGAATGCACCTTAGACAATTTTCCAGAGAGGATGGTAGCTCTACCAGTAATGGCTTTTTGTTCCAGCCACTAACTGGACTAAACAGCGGTGGCTGTTATTATAGCCACTAACCCATCCCAGTCATTCACTCTATTTCTGGCACCCGTCCCTGAGACTCCCCACTCCCCACATTCATCCCATTCCTAAGTTTCCCCCTGTATCTGGTCCTAACCCCACCTTGAACCTCCCTGAATCTCACTCACCCCATTACCAGCCTCTCCCTATTTCTAGATCTCTCCCTATTCCTAACAGTACTCCTTCTCTGACCTTGCACCTAATCCCAAGCTGCTATTCTATCCCTGACTCCTGCTCCACTACATCTCTGACTCCAACTTCAACCCCTGCTCCCAATCCCAAACTTGATCCAAACCCCATTCCTGAACCTCACTCCACTTCCAACCACAAACCAAATGAAGCTTTTCCCTTATATTTTCTTCTAAGAGTTATGTAGTTTTAACTGTTATGTTTAGGTTTTCGATCCACGCTGAGTTCATTTTTGTATATGGTATAAAGTATATGAGTTTCTAGTTTTCTCAGCACCATTTGTTGAAAGACTATCCTTTATCCACTGAATAGTCTTAACACCCTTCTTGAAAAACATGTGACCATTTATGCTCAGGTTTATTTCTGGGCCCTTTATTCTCAGGTTCTTATTAGCCGTTGGCTCCATCAGTCTAAGTATATTAGGCTTTTTCCCCTCATTGTCACAAAATTGCTGCCTCAGCACCACATAGATTTTCCTATAACCATATTCAAAAGCAAGATCCAAGGATGTGTGGGTAGGTGTATCTCTCTTTTTTAATCAGGAATATTCTCAGGACTCCTCTGGCCCCAGCAGATTCCTCTTAAGCAATGGTGTGTTGAAGCCAGTTCATACCAGCCTGTGAAAGCAGATTATTACAATTTGTAGAATTTTGTGAGCTGGTTGCTAAACACAATCACCCTTGACAGTGCCATGGTGGGAGCATTTATTTATACCATGGAACTTGGTGAATGCTACAAATCAGGACTTTTTTCTCTAGGAGAGGCACTCTTGCCTGTAAATCTTATTAGTCAGAACTAACTGATATGGCCACTCCTAGCTTAGGAAGTCTTAGAAAGTGAGTATCTGTCATTTTCAGCCTCTCTCAAGGAAAGTAGACTTTGCTAGCAGGCAAGGGAAGTGTTGAGGAAGCAACTATGGTGTTTGCTTCCAATGGTAGCAGCTTTTTGTAGTTACTCAAAAGGCTGTCTTTGAAATGTCTCAGAAGACAGAGTGCTATGGGCTCACTGGAAGAATGGACAGAGCTTTCGCAGTTGACATAGTAATTGCAGTAAGGGGTGGGGTGCCAGGGCAGGCTTTCTAAACCATAAAATGAGGGCCTGGTAAGGATGTGGCCTCAGCAACTTCCTGTAGCCTCAATGGAGGGCCTCTTTGACACAGATCAGAGACCGTGGACAGCCAATGGACATGAGGCTTGGGTGCTGATAAGAAGGGAGGACCCCTGAGAGGCTGCAACAGGCGCAGGGGTCTTAGAGGGTAATAGAAGTGTTCCCTGAAGAAGAACCAACAAAGGAAGGCCTGCCTTCCTTGGCCAAGAACTCCTTGCTGACCAGGCCATGGATGGCCATGATCTTCAGGAGTCCATGGCGAAATTTCTGACCAACAAAGGCATAGATGAGAGGATTGAGGCAGCTGTGGAGGAAGCCCAGAATCTCGGTGGCATTCAGGGCTAGGTCAATATGGTTTCGGCGCTCACAGGTCTCCTTGATCACCCTCAGCCTCATGAGGCTGTCTGCCACCAGGACCAGGTTGTAGGGCAGCCAGCAGAGCAGGAAGACGAGCACAACAGCAAAGATGACCCGCATGGCCCGGTGCTTCTGCCCCATGTGGGCCTGAAACAGAGTGCGCAGTGTGAGTCCATAGCAGAACAGCATGATCAGCAGCGGCAGGAGGAAGCCAAAGATCTGAGGCAGGATTCGCATCACCATGCGCCATTTTGTTGTATGGGCACCCATGGCCTCGTAGCAGACTGGGCTGGAACCAGGTGGCTTATAGGCCTCACGGAAGATGAAGAGAGGCAGGGACAGAGTCAGCGATAGGACCCAGATACCTATGCAGATGAACTTGACCCAGTGCCTCTTCTGAGTCAGTATGCGTGTGGCGTGGACAATGGCCAGGTAGCGGTCCACACTGATACAGGCCAGTAGTAGAATACTGCTGTAGAAATTGACTTCCTTCAGAAGCGAGACCAGCTTGCACAGGGGTGTGCCAAAGATCCAGCCCGTTGCCTTGGAGGCAGCCAAGATAGGCAAGGTCAGGGCGAATAGCAGGTCGGCTATGGCCAGGTTCAGCAGGTAGACATCAGTGACAGAGCGGCTGACCCGGCTGTATAAGATGACCAGCATCACCACGGAGTTTCCCAGCAGGCTCAGCAGGAAGACCAAGGTATAGATGATGATCAGAGCATACTTGTTGATTCTATCAGTGTCAATTCGACAGGGGGTATAAGATCTTCCTGTGGGTGGCATACCGGTGAAATTTTCAAACTCGTCATCCATCCACAAATCAGTAAAATTCCACAGATTTTCCACAAAGATAGTCATGGTTTGATCTAGCTGAAAGATTAGGATAGAAATGTGATTTAGTAACTCAGATTCAAGTCCCTCTCATCAAAGATGTGAAAAGAGTTACTGGGAATCTTTTGCTTCTCTGTTGGTTTGGCAACTGGGGATTCCTTCCTTCAATTCCATCTTGGCCTTTTCTAGAGGTTGTCTTTACCTGGAAGTGTTGTCAACCTTCCACGACCACAAGGCCTGGCTTCAGTATAGGCTATGTGAACGACAGGGAAAAGATCTTGGCCATTGGTTGGCCCTATAACTGCTTCAACTCTACCTGCAATTCCACTTCTGTCCTCTCGTTAGCCTTCTCCATCCTCAGCCATGTCTGTGCATTCAGATGGGAGGATCAAGTTGGTCTTGCACATTCAGGGGAAGCCAACGTTAAGCAAAGTGGAAGGAGGCAAACCTATCCCCAGATGTCCCTTTCTATGTTATTTCCCCCTCCCCCAAATGTTCTTTCTGATTCTGTTTAACCTTCTTAAAATCTATCTAGGAAAGGAAATGATAAAAATGAATTGCATTAAAGTGTATTTTAAGCCTTCTCTCTAAAGAAGCAATACATGTTTTGGTCTGCTGTCTAAAAGAAGTATAAGTTTTTGAGGAAAGTCCCCACCTTAGTCCCTGAAATCACCTCCTAAATATCCGCAGAACCAGTCAGCAATTTTCACATATCCTTTTAAATTGTGAAACACTTTGTTGAAGCAAAATCTTGCCAGAAGCCCATTATGTAAAACAGATACAGGCTCATCTGCTGGTGAGGGAAGGTGTGCTGCTCCCCCTACCCAGACAGCTACTAAGGAGGTTTCCCCCAAACCCCCAAGACTGTCCAGAGAACAACCTAAAAACCTTTGGAAAGTTACCAAGACTAGAAATACGGATACCTTGTATCCAGTCCTGATTCTATCCTGATTCTATCATTAATACATTGAGAGGGTCCTTTTACCTCTATATATTTCAGTTTTCTCATCTGCAAATTGAGGAAGGCAGAATAGATAACCCTTGAGTTGCTTCCAGGCTTAAGGTTCTGTAATAAGTTCATTCAGGTCCACAAATTTTAATTATGTTCTCTCCCTGCCAGTGTTGCATTTTCACAGAAGACAAAACCTTACGGCAAAGCAATAAACATCAAATTGGGGAGATATAAGCCTCTTCCTTGCAAAAGGGAGAGGTATAAAAGGAGGTAAGAGGCTGAGGCCTCCTTGTCACCAACTACAGACAACCATCCATGTATGCGGTCAGAATTAAATACTTGGTCACAATAGAGGAGGCAGAAAGCTAACTGAGCAGAAATCTTCAGGTCCTAAAGAAATGAATGCATTTTCTAGAATACAGTCAAACCACGTCTCCCTACCCCAAAGGAAGTCCTGACCAACAGAGGTGGTTTCCTACCTGAGGCACCAGCCAGGTATGTCCAACTGTCAGAGCCTGGAACTCAGAAACGAGAATGGCTTAACAGTGAGAAGGAACTTGATGAGTAAAGAGAAGTAGAGAAGCCGCGTCACAGCCTCCTCTTTGAGCCCTGCCCATGTCTACTTTTGGAGAACAGATGAAGTCAAGAAATTTCAGCCCTGTCACAGGCTCTCAGGGTCCATACATCCAAGCAGGGGTACCAGGCATGAAGATGGCGACTATTTTTATTCTCTTCCTTTTCTACTATTTATTTCCATTTGTTTATCTCTTAAATTCCCTAGTAGACCACCTTTGCAAGCTCCCAACTTTCCTGACATGAATAACGGGGAAAGGATTTGGCTTTTTTTTTTTTTTTTTTTTTTTTTGAGGGCAGTGTCACTGGCCCTCATATGTGGGATCCGAACCAGGGCCGCTGGCTTCCCAAGCCAGCTCTCAACCACTGTGCCACTTGGCCGGCCCAGGATTTGGCTTTTTACAGTAAAGATTTCAGAAGGAGTCCACTGGAGAAGGCCTTGCTGGATTTTTGGAGTCTTTCACTTAGGAGGAAACCAGGGTGCAATCTGGTGGGAAGAAGGTGGAGGACTGTACTTAAGCTGTGTTAGGACAGAAAGCACACAACTTTTACCTATGTTATAGGCTTCTTTGGGGTGGCCTGGGACTGGTGGAGATGTGGAGGGAGAATTAACACCCCTCCCCCACCAGCTGCTCTTTTGCACAACCACTGCTAACAAGTGGTGGATGAGAATAGCCCTGAGGCTGGGGACATGGGCCACCTGGAGTCTGGCTGGACAACAGAGGGATGATTGGAGCTGGAGAAATTAGTGAATGGAGGAGGCGGGGCTCACGTCATTCTGTTCCTCTCTCAGTATGGATGGGTAGATTCTCTGGGAACCTGGCTCAGCTGCCCCCAGCAGATAATGTCTGCCCCCTGGCTTTAACCCTCTGATACTTGAATCACTTCTTTTTTTATTTATTTTTTTTAAAGATTTTATTGGGAAATTGGGGGAGGGATACAGTGTTGGGGAATCGGGGAAGGGGAACAGACAAGTTGCTGTCTTTTTGTTCTTCAATCTAGTTGTGGAGGACGTTGCTTCACTGGCCCATGTTGGTATTATCATTGCTCTCTTCCCAACTGAGGCAGATTGGTCACCAGCCTCTGGACAGCCACTCACAGCGGCTCTTGGCAGCTCACACCAGCTGATGGCCACTCACGCTGGCTGCCAGCCATTCACTGTAGCTTATGGCAGCCCACTGCAGCAGGCACTGCAGCCTACATGGTCGCTGATGACTCACGGCAGCCCAGTTCCAGGTGGAGCTGTTGTTCAGCATCTTAGCTGCAGAGGGCAATGTCACTGCCCTCATATGTGGGATCCAAACTGGGGCCCTGATGCTCAGAGCTGGCATCCCAAGCCAGCTCCTAACCAATGCGCCCTCAGCAGGCCCACTTGAATGGCTTCTTCATTATAACATGAACCCTACTGTACTGCAATGATGTGTTTGCGTCAGCCTTTCCCATAGTCTGTGGACTGTTAGAAAGCAGAGACCCTATCCAAATCATCTTTGGATCCTTGCCAGGGAACAGAGTAAGTGCTCAATCTATGGTTGTGCAGTAAATGACACTTAGACATATCTCCTGTGATTCATGGATCGTGGATCACCACCATGATTCAGAATGTGTGTCACTGCAGGCACACAGTGTGCCTGAAAGCATCACTTCCATACAGCCAGGCAAGTCGATCTGATATTGTTTTTTCCCAACCATCATCTATTGTTTAAAGTTAGCACCAATCTGTTCAAGTGTAAATTATGCCCCTTCCATAAATGCCAAATTTGTCATGACACTGGTACCTACAATTTTGCCCCCTAGCAAGCATATTTTTAAAGCTAAGTCATGCTTTCCTCTTGGGTTCTCTTATCATTTATAAATAGTAGCAGGAAGTGTAGGAGACCATTGCCTGGGGCTACCCATGCTTTGTTTTTACTGCTGTTGGACAATTGTGATCTGATGCTTAAACTAGAAGGGACTTGAAGATGGGGGAGTCCCTGAAGGGAGTGAACATCCCCCCCCCATGAATCATCTAGGGAAAAGGTAGGTCCTGGGGTAGAAAATAATGGGGACACAGAAGAAAACAGACTGTATGGGAACTGGATTGCAAAATGCCTGCAAGTACTGAAGTGCAAGCTGAGGCTACAAGGAAAGAGAACGTTTGCCACAAGGAGGCAGCAGTCACTAAATGGGAAGTCCTGGCAAGGGATCAGGGCAGGAGCAGCCATATCTAGTATCTATTTTTAAGCTCCTCTTGTGTATAACTCCCTTCTGCTCTTCCTAAGCCTTCAGTCAAGTCGGTTCAGCATTCCAGTTTATTTAGACTAATGACTGATGAATTAGGGAAGGATATGGTTCAACATGAAGCCTGAGGAATAAATGGGTAAGCAGCCCTTATGGAGAAGCACAGGGGTGGCAACTGTGGTAGTTTAGGTCTCCAGTGGGAAACCGATCTGGAGGTCAAGAGTTGAAAAGAATCTTTTCCTTCATGGTAGAAAAGAGCATTTCACTGAGTGGGGGAAAGGCACGGATACATGAGCATGGAATAAATTTTTACCACTTGAAAATGTTCCAGAAAGTCTGCCCACCAACATATCTTCCATACTTCACTTCCCACTTATAACTGCTTCCTCAGTTCCTAACGGGAAAATGTTCCTAATGGGAACGCATTTTTTTCATTCTGTGCAGAACATCCAGTGCCACAAATATTGTTGTGACATGTGCAGCCTGATGCCAATCTGCTGGCAAAATGCAGAGGCTTCTTCTTGCCACTCTGTTTTTAAAATGGCAGCTTCTATGCAAGACCATGTGAACAGCACAATATGGCTGTAAGTATATCTGTTTTGTCCCTGTGTCAGCTTTGATGCCTGCATCAGCATCTCCTCACATGCCAGCAGAAGAATCCACTTACATCTGGAAGCCAAAGTGAAGGCAAGGGAAAGGTAGAAGAGGATTCACTTCACCCTCTCCCCGGAGATCATCCCCATTGCCACAGTGACAGGTTCAAGGGCAAGGATGTGACCTACGATGAACCACTCAGAGCCAAGTTCAGGATGGTTATTTGATGACAGTGGAAAAGCAACTATGTAGTCTTGTGGCTGCTGGACACCATTTTGTTACCATAAATGGCAAACCCATCCAAAGACAAAAACTAACACACCAAGGAAGCAGAGCTGAGAGAACCACAGAGAAATGAAGCCAGAGTCCTGAACAAATGAGTCATACCCAGAGGTCATCTTCTCTCTGTATTCTTCAGTTACATAAATAAATTATCTTTATTGTTAAGACCTATTCAAATAGAGTTTTCTATTACCCACAACCAAAACTATGCCCAAGTAAGAGAGTTCTGGAAACCAAAAGTGACCTAGGATGAAGGAAGAGGGGAGGAATGTCAATGTCTCACAAGGTCCAGGCTGTGACGGTCAGGATAATAACTGGACCTGGGCAGGTGCAGACCTCCTGGCTGTGATTGCCAAGCTCTGGTAGAAGCCAGAAAGGAACCTTGAAAAGTGAGCACATAAGAACCCATCTCAGGGTATCTTCTGAATGAATTCAGAAATCCTCATGAAGGACCCTGCTTTGGGGTCAGACAGACCATGGTGAGGACAGGGCCCTCCTTTATTAGTTTATGATCTTGGACAAGTTTGTTATCATGTATCATAATATCCTAACCATAGAAATGGATATAATAACACTTGCCTCATGGAGCTGTTGGGATAATGAAATGGGATAAGAGCACGGGTTCTAGAACCAAACCACCTTTGTGCAAATCCCAGCTCTGTCCCTAGCAAGTTGTGTGCCCATGGGAAGCTTAGATACCCTCCCTGGGCCTCAGTTTTCTCATCTGTAACATGAGAATGAAAGTAGCACCTAGCTCATAGGGTTGGTATAAGGCTGAATTAATTGATACATGTAAAGTGCTTAGCACAGTGCCTCACAGATAATAAATGTTCAATCACTTTTAGCTGTCTTTATACACAACCTATGGACGTGTTGGAGGAATATGTACTAAATACAATAAATAATGCAGACCCTGACCCTGAAATATCACTTAATGTGAGGGAAGGAAACAAAGTAGGAAGAGAAGAAGGACAAAGTTAATCATAGGATTGTTTATAATAGTAAAATTGGTAATAATTGAAGTGTCCTTCAAAAAACTTTTATACAAATTATAGTAGATCTAGAAAATGGAACACTATGTTTCTATTTTGATCACTGTATCCCAAGTGCCTAGGAGGCATCTTAGCAATTACGGTACAATAAAAAGTTGATGAAGAAAGAAAAGCAAAGGAAAGAAAGACGGACTATATTTCTAAGGATTGGGAGACCCAGAAGTGACTTGCCTTCTGTTTATCTTGCCTCTGGTCTCTGGGAAATAACACTGGAGGGAAAGTTGACTCCACTATGGCTGTAAGATATAACTTAGTAAAACATGAGGCTCCTAGCTACAACTATACACCTGAGATCAAGCCAAAGAACAAAAATACAATCTGCTTCTGGTGGCCAGAGCCTGTAGTGGTAAGATTAGTCCAGGAGGGGGCAGCATTATCTTCAAATCGAACCAAACAACTGGAGAAGGGCAGTGAAATAATTAAGTGAAAATACCCTTTACGCCATAGAAGTTGGGTTAGGCAGTCAATATCTAGCACCTAACACCACATTTTAAGGTTTGCAAACCTTGTCCATTGTCCGCTTAAACTCCTTCCAGGTTAGAGTTTAGCAAGCGCCAGAGTGTGAGTGTAGTTTAAGATGAGCAGTCAATCACCCATGTGTCACTCAAGTTGTCACTGGCTTCAAGCATTTAATAGTCCTGTGCCTTTTCCAGCTCACAGACTCTTCCTCCTGACCAATGTGAACACACTTTCAAACAGCACATTTGGATACACTCAGCAAAGCAGTTAAAAGGTATATTTCAAGAAACTGAAAATCTTTTCCATTTTCTTATAGCTCATAATTTTTGGTCCTCCATCACTTAGGCGGCTTGGGCTGCCATCACAAAATGCCATGGACTTGGTGACTTAAACAACAGATAATTTATTTCTCACTGTTCTGGAAGCTAGAAGTTGGAGGTCAGGGTGCCGCCAAGCCCTTGTAGTGAGGGCTCTCTTCCTGGCTTGCAGACAGCTGCCTTCTGTGAAGCCATGTCCTCACATGATTTAAAGACATTAATATCATCATGGGGGTCCCACCTCATGACTTCATCTTAACCTAATTGCCTCCCAAAGGCTCCACCTCTAAATACCATGACATTCGGGTTTAGGGCTTCAACATATGAATTTTGAGGAGATACAAACATTCAGTCCATAAAAGCACCACATCACAGTTTAAGTAGAATGACTTCCTTTCGCTCTTACACATTCATGAGGCATGGTTCTAGCAATTTATAACAAATTTCTATCTGTTTTTAATGTAGGCTTATTTTTTCTTATATGCAGCCAAATGCATTGAGCTCTACTTTATGTGTCCCAACCAGCTACCAACGAAATCAGCATTCTGTCTGACAGATACAACTGCCAAAGTAGTATGCAGTAAAGATGGCTGCAGTAGGGCCGGCCGAGTGGCTCAGTTGGTTAAGAGCTCGCTCAAGAGTGCGAGCTGAGCTCTGAGCAACAGCAGTTTGATGCCCAGCCTGAGCTGAGCTGCCAACAGGTGGCAGGATGGCTCAGCTAAAAAAAAAAAAAAAAAAAAAATGCTGCAGTAAAATAAACTGTATAAATGATTAGCTGGGGGCGGAGAGGTTGAAGATGGGAACTGGGCAGATGGGAAACAGGTATTTTCATTAATAGCTTTTAATATTTTTTGAAACATGTAAAGTGATTCCCATTGCAAATTTTAAATGTAAAATATAATCTTAAAATGTTAAAAACTAATAACTTAAATATGGAGGTGGGAAGGATGTGGGGATGTTGAGCACCCTCCTTTAAGCTCTTGCATCTGCAGTTGTATGTCTTTTGGCTGCTCAAGTTCCCCCTAAAGAGCCAAAGAGGCTTTCAGCCAATTCCAGGAAGCATCTTGTTAGGCCCAGGCTTAGAGACCTGTCGTTTCTCTTAGTTCCCTCCACTCCAGACCCCTGACTCCAAATCAGCTCACCCTGGACTCTCTTGGTCCTTGTCTCTTCCTTGTCACTGGTCTGTCTAGCTGCCTACACTCTCAGCCCCTTCACTACAATCCAGGGTGTCCTGGCTTCTCCTCACCTCCCACTTAGTCCTCTCTGCCTGTACTGTTGCCAGTTAAAGTTCAAGATAGCTCCATGAATGTCTTCCCCCACTCTCCTAGACACCAAAGAAAGCTCAGCCCTGGGCTTTATTCGTGCCCTGGCAGTGAATTCTCATTGACTTGCATTGACTATTGAAACCCACCTACATGCCTTGGGAACATCCCCCTTTTCTTTCATTTAAAATAAGGCCATTGATTTACATATGACTATACATAGATCCAGCTTCCTCTGAAATTATTTTTCCTAGTCCCAATGCTGTGGAAGCAATCAGCCTGCAGGTGAGTTTCTTTGGCTGCATAGGATTGGTTTCTTTGTTTGTTCATTTAAATTAGAATTGGTTCTCAACATTTTAAAAATTTAGATTTTTTCATATAAAAAAAATCAGGATTTCTATGCTCTCTTCTAAAATTTGCAAGACTTGGCAATACTGAGTCCATGGCAAAAATCAGCTTAAGTTGGTACAGAGAAGAGATCCTAGAAATAGAACCACATTCACACCATCATTCAATTTACAACAGAAGTACCATAGCCATCAGAGGAGGAAAGGGAAGTCTTACCACCAAAATGGTGCTGGAGAAAGTAAACATGGGAAAAATACAAACCTTGACCCCACGTCACACACAAACATTATTTTGTAATGAATCATAGACTTAAATGTAAAAGCTAAAACTGTAAAGCTTTTAGAGGAAAACAGATGAATATCTTCACAACATAGGGGAAAGCAAAAAGTTTCTTAGACAAATCAAAAAGTGCAACAACCATTAATAATTTTTTTTTTCTAAATTAGACTTGATCAAAATCAAAAATTTCTGGGGTGGCCGGATAGCTCAGGTGGTTAGAGTGGAGGCTCATAACACCAAGGTTGCCGGTTTGATCCCCACATGAGCCACAGAGCTATACCCTCCACAACTAGATTGAAACTATTTGACTTGGAGCTGATGGGTCCTGGAAAAACACACTGTTCACCCAATAAAATTTCAAAAACTAAAATAAAAATAAAAAATTTCCGATTTT
This sequence comes from Aselliscus stoliczkanus, assembly GCA_033961575.1. Classification (NCBI taxonomy): domain Eukaryota; kingdom Metazoa; phylum Chordata; class Mammalia; order Chiroptera; family Hipposideridae; genus Aselliscus; species Aselliscus stoliczkanus. The sequence goes on from CM066731.1 coordinate 160,109,461, forward strand.
CTGGTTAAGATGGCAGAGTAGATAAATGTGCTTATGTTCTCTCATGAACACATCAAAATTACAACTAAACCACAAAATAACCTTCATTGAGAATCACCTGAAGTCTTGCTAAACCAAACTCCTACCTCTAAGGACACACAGGAGAAACCACTTTGAGACTGGTAGAAGGGGCAGAGATGCAGAACAGGCTAGTCTCACACCTATGTGTGACCATTAAAAATCAGGAGAAATATCTTGGTTGCAGATCCCCTAAAAGGGGGGGGTGGGGGGAGGGGTCCCAGTGCCGCACCAGGCTCCCCAGCCCAGAGTCCCAGTGCTGGGGAGAGAACTCCCCCATGATTTCTGGTTGTGAAAACCAGTGGAGATTGTAGCTGAGTGGGATGGAGGGCGGCTACACCCCGAGGCGCTCCTCTTAGAAGGCCCGTGTATGGACTTACTTGCTGATGGACTCACTCATTCTGAGCTCCAGCACTGGGGCAGCAGCTTGAAAGGTGAAAGGGACATAGAGGAACTGAGTTGTCTGGCTTCAAGGTGAGGACTGAAGGGGCAGCTTTCTCCTGGGAAGAAGCTGGTGGAAACCATTGTTTCTTTGTTGAGCTCTCCCCACTCCCAGAGGGTGGATGCAGGTGGCCTCCATATCTGAGTCTTCATCATCATGACAAATGCTGTTTATTTGCCCAGCCATGGTGATTCTGAGACCACACCCCACTCAACTTTCAGGCCCACCCAAACCTCTTCCAGGGGCTTCTTAGTATAAACCATGGGCCTCGGCTCATGCTGCAGAATTTCCTAAAGTCTCTCAAAGGTTCACAAAACCCAAACAAGTAGCACCTGGCTTCAGCATGTCCTATACCTCTGGCGGAGCAGCCTTAAGCCCAGCCTAGCAGCAGCCAGCCTTTATTTACAGCTTGGCCTCTCAAAGCTTCTGTTAGCGCAGTGCAGCAGCCGCCATCTGCAGATGGCTCTGTGACTTATGCCAGGTGGTACTGGACAAGACACAGGCTGCAGCTGAACTTGACCTACAGCAGGGCCTGTTTCAGGAGGTCCCAGGACTGGCACACCCAGAGGCCAGCTTCAGAATGAGCTGGAACATCACCCAGCCACCTCCAAGGATGATACACACAAAGGGCAGACTGGGCAAGAACCAGGGCCCTGCTAAAGCAAATCCTGCTCCATAGGGTCAGCCCCTGTACAACAGCTCCTTTACTGTAGTCATTGCCAATCCTCACAACCAATCAGCCCAAGAGCCAATCCCTCCCATTGATGTGCAAACAGCAACCAAGGGTCAACTATAATAGGAGGACACATACAAGGAGACACATGGAGCACCCAGCTCTAGTGACCAGGGAGACTGCACCACTAGGCGCCACAGAACACCTACTGCATAAGGCCACTCTACTGAGACTGGGAGACATAGCAGCCGTACATGGAAATAAACACAGGGAGGCAGCCAAAATGGGGAGACAAAGAAACATATCCCAGATAAAAGAACAGAACAAAGCTCCAGAAAGAGAACTAAACAAATGGAGACAAGCAACCTACTACATGCAAAGTTCAAAACACTGGCTATAAGGATGCTCAACGATCTCAGGGAAAACTTCAACAAAGAGATAGGAAACATAAAAATGGAGATAGAAACATAAAAAAAGAACCAGCCAAAAATAAAGAATACACTAACTGAAATGAAGACTATATTACAAGGAATCAACAGTAGATTAGGGCCGGCTGAGTGGCACGGTGGTTAAGTGCTGGCTTGGGAAGCCTGCGGCCCCGGTTTGGGTCCCATATATGAGGGCCAGTGACACTGCCCTCAAAAACGAAACAAAACAAAACAAAAAAACAGTAGATTAGATGAAGCAGAGGATCGTACAAATTATACGATCACGAGATAAGGTGGCAGAAAACACCCAAACAGGACAGCAAAAAGAAAAAAGAACCCCCCAAAATGAGGATAGTTTAAGGGGCCTCTGGGACAATATCAAGCTAATCAACATCATAAGAGTACCAGAAGGGCCGGCCGAGTGGCACAGTGGTTAAGCGCTGGCTTAGGAAGCCAGCGGCCCTGGTTCGGTCCCACATAAGAGGGCCAGTGACACTGCCCTAAAAAAAAAAAAAAAAAAAAAAAAAAAGAGTACCAGAAGACGAAGAGAGAGAACAAGGGATTGAAAACCTATTTGAAGAAATAATGAAGGAAAACTTACCTAACCTGGTGAAGGAAATGGATATTCAAGGACAGGAAGCACAGAGTCCCAAACAAGATGAACCCAAACAGGCCCACACCAAGACACATCATAATTAGAATGCCAAAGTTTAAAGACAAAGAGAAAATCTTAAAAGTACCAAGAGAAAAGCAGTTAGTTACCTACAAGAGAGCTCCCATTACACTGTCAGCTGATTTCTCAGTAGAAACTTTGCAGGCCAGAAGGGATTGACAGGAAATATTCAAAGTGATGAAAGGCTAAAACAGACAACCAACATTACTCTACCCAGCAAAGCTATCATTTAGAATCAATAAAGAGCTTCCCAGACAAGAAAAAGCTAGAGTTCATTACCACCAAACCAGTATATCAAGGAATCTTAAAGGGACTACTCTAAGATGAAGAAAAAGATCAAAACTATGAATAATAAAATGGCAATAACTACACATGTATCACCAATTACTTTAAATGTAAATGAATTAAATGCCCCAATCAAAAGACATACTATAGCTGAATGAATAAGAAAACAACACCCATACATATGCTGCCTACAAGACTCACTTCAAATCAAAAGACACACACAGACTGAAAGAGATGCAAAAAGTTATTTCATAAAAATGAAAACAAACTAACAAAAAAGCTGAAGTAGCAATACTTATACCAGACAAAATAGACTTTAAAATAAAGGCTATAGCTTTCACCAAATGAGAATACATTGAGAAGTCTGCAACCTGAAAGAGGGCCCTCACCAGATCATGCTGGCACCTGACCTCAGACCTCCAGCCTCCAGAGCTGTGAAAAATAAATTCTGGCTGTTTATAAACCAAAAGATAAATAATAAAATAAATAAAGACTATAACAAGAGACAAAGAAGGGTCCAGTAATTCCCCTTCTGGCTCTTTATCCAAAGAAATCAAAAATGCTACTTCGAGGGAATGGGTTCATTGTATGTTCACTGCAGCATTTTTTACAATAGCCAAGATATGAAGGCAACCTGGGCGTCACTGAATGGATGAATGGGTAAAGAAGAGGTGGGACACTTAGACAATGGAGCATTATTCAGCCATTAGAAAGAATGAAAACTTGCCGTCTACGATAACATGGATGGACCCAGAGAGTATTCAGCTGAGTGTAGTAAGTCAGACAGCAAAAGACAAATGTCATATGATTTCATTTATAAGCATAATCTAAAGAACAAAATAAACAAACAAAACAGAAACAAATTCATAGATACAGAGAACATTTTGATGGTTGCCAGATGGGAGGAGGGTTGGAGGTAGGTGAAAGAAGGGGAATGGATTAAGTACAAAATTGTTGTTACACAGTAGTCCTGGGGATGTAGGGTATAACATAAGGAATACAGTCAATAATATTGTAATAACTATGTATTGTGTCAGGTGGGTACTAGATCTATCAAGGTAATAGATGGGAGAGGGGCTGGTGCCAGGGTAAAATAGGTGAAGGGATTAAAAAATACAATTTGGAAGTTACAAAATAGTCAATGGGGTGTAAAGTAAAGCATAGGGAATATAATCAATAATATGGCAATAATTATGTATAGCACCAGGTGAGCACTAGACTAGTTTGGGAGACCATTTCTTAAATTATGTTAATGTCTAACCACTATGCTGTACACCTGATGTGATGCACAGCATGGGAATATAGTCGATAATATTGTGATAGTGTGGTACAGAGTCGGATGGTTGCTGGACTTATCATGGTGATAACTTCTTTAGGTATATAAATGTTGAATAACTATGGTGTACCCCTGAAACTAATATAATATTGTATGGTAGCTATATTTTTAATTAAAATATTTTTTAAAAAGACAAAAAACTATAAATAAATATTGATCTCTAGTTAATGCTGTACATACTGATGTATTTAGGGAGATGTCTGCTGTTGTGCAATTTGCTTTGAAACACATCAAAAAAGTAAAATGGGAGGCTGGCCAAGTGGCTCAGTTGGTTAAGAGCTCGCTCAAGAGTGAAGCTGAGCTCTGAGCAACAGCAGTTCAATGCCCAGTTTGAGCTGAGCAGCTGCTGAGCTGCCAACAGGTAGCAGGATGGCTCAGCTAAAAAAAAAAAAAAAGTAAAATGGGTTAATGGGCAATGTGATGGCTATGTGCATAGATATGGGATAAAGCAAGTAAAGTGTTAATGGTAGAATCTAGGTAGTAGGTAAATTAGCATACACTGTTAAAATTCTTTCAGCTCCACGGTATGTTTGAGATTTTTCACTATACAATGTCAGGGAGGGGGATTAGCTGGCACTCAGTCTTGGCTGACTCCTTTAAACAGGGTATACACCCTCCTGTTTGCCACACTCCCTCCCCTTCCTTATTGCCTCATGCCCAAACTGCTTCATTCATTTACATTACCTACACCTCTCAGCACAGGGATCTTTTATCCTAGACACATATACATATGGTATATCCAAATGGTTGTTCAATAAATCTCTGGGAGAGGCAGAATAGCATTGTACCAGTCCCACCATGTACCAGTTTTGTGATCTTCAGTAAATTAATTTACCGCTGACCCTCAGTTTTCTCATCTGTAAGATGAAGTAAAATGATGAATGCAGTTTCTAGCACACAGTGGCACCAGATAAATGTTGACTATTATTTCATAGTTTAATATATTGACTTTATAAATGTAAAAAAATGAAGTGATGACTAATTTGACAGTAAGAAACTCTATAGAGTTTAGATTCAAGGGGAAAGAGTGGGAACACTATTTTCCTGGAAATTGCCATATTTGTTTGCCCTAAATTTCCTCTCATACAGGAAAAGCTATATGTATCCAACAGATATTTAACAAGCACCTACTACTACAAATACCACCAGTACCTGTTGGCTATGCACTGTCTCTGCCATAGAAAATTCAGTGGGGTAACTGAAATAATAAACATATGTTCAAGTTCCAGGGGTGGCAAGGAAAGCTTCAGAAAAGAAAGAACACTTGAGTTGGGTCTTGCAGGATGGATGGAGTTTTCCAAGTGGACTTAAGGAAGGAGGGCTGTCCAGACAGAAAGGACAACACATGCAAAGACACTGAACAATAAAAAAGCAATGGGATCCTGGGCCGGCCAAGTAGCGCGTTGGTTAAGAGCTGGCTTGGGATGCCAGCGGCCCCGGTTCGGATCTTATATGAGGGCCAGTGACAGTGCCCTCTACAGCTAAGATGATGAACAACAGCTCGACCTGGAGCTGGGCTGCTGTGAGTCCCGGGGGACCGCATAGCTGCAGCCCCTGCTGCAGTGGGCTGCCATAGGCTACAGTGAGTGGCCAGCAACCAGCGTGAGCGACCGGCAGCTAGTGTGAGCTGCCAAGAGCCACTGTGAGCGGCGTCCAGAGGCCGGCGACCGATCTGCCTCACCCAGGAAGAGCGCAATGATGATACCAACATGGGCCCGTAAAGCAAAGTCCTCCACAACTAGACTGAAGAACAGAAGGACCGCAACTTGTCTGTTCCCCTTCCCCAGTTCCCCAATGCTGTTCCCCTCCCACAATTCCCTAATAAATTCTTTTTTTTAAAAAAAGCAATGGGATCCTTAGATTTGACAAATATTTTGTATTATTAGAGCCCAGAGAAGACAACAGATGGATGAGACTGGAGAGGGAAATACTGCCCAAATCATGCTGTTTGTCATGTTATAGAGTTTTGGTTTTGTGCTACAGATTAAAAGCTACTGACACATTTTAGGAAGACATTTCTACAGTAGATAGGGCTAGACTGACAGGAGAGAGACCTGATGTAGGATGACCAGTTAGCTACCAGTGCTGCCCATTGCTCAAACGAATTGCCTGGGACACTTGTTAAGCATACAGCTTCCAGGGTCCCATCCCTGGCCAACTGAATCAGAGTCTGGGATAAGGTCTGGGATTCTAGATGATTAACAAGCACCCCAAGTTTTCCAACAAACTGGGAAAACACTGAGTCCAAGAGATGGCAGCCACCATCCTCTGAAAGGGAATGAAGGCCTAAACAGAGGCATTCAGAGGAGGGGAGAGGGGGCATGTTACAGCATGATTTAGAAGAATCTAGGTCCAGCCAGGTGGCACATTGGTTAAGAGCTGGCTTGGGACACCAGCGGCCCCGCTTCGTATCACACGTAGGAGGGCCAGTGACACTGCCCTTTACAGCTAACAACAGCTCCACCTGGAGCTGGGCTGTGCAAGCCCTGGCAACAGTGTAGGCTGCAGCCCCTGCTGCAGTGGGCTGCCACAGGCTACAGTCAGTGGCTGGCAGCCAGCGTGAGCAGCCAGCAGCCAGCGTGAGCTGCCAATAGCTGTGGTGAGCGGCCGTCCAGAGGCCGACGACTGATCTGCTTCATCCAGGAAGAGCGCAATGACGATACCAACATGGGCCAGTGAAGCAACGTCCCCCGCAACTAGACTGAAGAACAAAAGGACAGCAACTTGTCTGTTCCCCCTCCCCCAATTCCCCAATAAAAATCTGAAAGAAAAAAAAAAGAATCTACATAATATGACAAGGGATTGCATGATGTGGGGGTGATGACTTCCTGGAGTGACCATGTAGATAGCTGTATTGTTTACCAAAATAGGGAGTACAGGACAAAGGTCAAGTTTAAGGAGATGAGATAATAACTCCTGCTTGACTAGGATGAATCAACATCTGGAGAGCCAGCACTGTCTCAATGGTGGTAAAAGCCACAGCTGTCTGAGGTCATCCCAGCAGAGTGTATGGCGTGCGAAGGGAGGGTCATAGCTCCCTAATGCACTGATTTTCTCTTGTGCTTCTCATACAAATCTGTAACTTGAATGTCTCACATCCTCCAACCATGTTAAGTTGTAATCAAGACAATAAATTACATGCATAAAGTTTGGAAATAGACAAGCAGAAACTAAACATTCCCTAGATTTCTGAAACCCAGATGCAAGTCAGAGTCAAGCTGTCTCCTGCCTTTTGACATAACCCAGGGACAGAGCTGATGGGTGACATTGACAGGCCCCAGAGGAAACTCCATCTCCTGTGTATTTATTCCTTTTGTCCTCTTGATGCTATTTAAGAAATAAACACTTCCTCTTTAAAGATGGTCCTCCTAAAAATACAGAGATGGCATAAAGAATGTCCTAGTTAGAAAACCTGGGTTAGAGTCCCATGAAATTGGGCAACTTAACCACTTAGAGCTTCTTTTTCGTCTTGTATAAAATAAGGATAAGGGCCGGCCGAGTGGCGCGGTGGTTAAGCGCTGGCTTGGGAAGCCAGCGGCCCCGGTTCGGTCCCACATATGAGGGCCAATGACACTGCCCTCAAAAAAACAACAACAATAAAATAAGGATAATAATTGCTGTAAAGAACAAACGAGAAAACACACTTTAAAATGTGTCCAAAACTCTGCTCAGGTCCATAAAAAATAGAACCCTACCCCTATTCATTCAAGTCAAAGGAAAATGTATGGAAGTGATACAATAGCCAATCTCACCAACTCGCAACAACAGGAAATGAAGTACAGTTTGTCATTTAGAGATCAGAGCTGAAAGCCTGACATTACTCCCTCTGCAATGTTCTCTTTGGGGCCATATGGTCCGCCATCTTGGCTTCTCCCTGCATGTCCACATATTCTCACATGGCACACACTGCAGTTGTCTATTTACTACCCATTCCCTTTAATTCCTCACTAAGAGGACCTCAGTTTGATGAAGATGGTCTAAACCAATTATGACAATCTGTTATCCACTCTTTCCATCTCCCTTACACTGAGCAGTGGCCATGTATATGGTTCTGGCAAATGAGGCTTAAGAAGAATTCTGGGAACTCTGGGAAGGCTCTTGCTTTTCCTGACAAGAAGGTAAGATGCTTCTTGGTGGTGCCTCTTTCATTTTCTTCCTTTAGTTGTGATAGTCAGAGCAGCAGCAGCCATCATGGGACCATGATTTCCCTCATGGCCAAAAGAATCAAAATGAGGTCTCTCATTCTTGGACATCACTGAGCCTCCCAGCCAACATTAGTGGACATCACGTGTAAAATAACGAAAGGGAAAAAAGAACCCTCATCCCTATGTTTTTAAGTCATTATGAGTTAGGTTTTTATTACTTGAAGCTGCAGTTACTCTTAACTGATAATCCCATTATCTAATTTGGGATTTTCCAAATGTCAATCATCCTCAAACCATCTGTAGCATCTTTGCCATGTCTACTCATGTAAAATGTTCTTTTTTAAACCAATTCACTTTCATTAACATAGATACCTACTCTAGTCTTGTGGCTCTCATGTGTGAGTTTTTTTCTAATAGAAACAAGTATGTAACAATTAAAACAGATTTCCAAATTGGTGAACACATCTACCTGGCAAGGGGGTGGTCCGCCCCAACTCCACAAGGAATTCTCTGAGCTTAGGACCCTTCCAGACCTTGTCTGTGCGTCTGGTTGTTCATTTGTACCTTTAATAATAAACTGATAGGTATATGTAAAAAAAAAATAGCCATTTTAATTTTTAATTAAATTAAAACAGATTTACCACATGCCAGCCCAAATCATCTCAAGGATGATGAAGGAGGACGACGGGGAGGAGAAGGAGAAGGAGAAAAAGGAGATTAACTGATCTCATTTCAAAACTAAGGTTTCTGTGTACCTGGGGTAAAACCATTAGGGATTACTGGACAATCCTTTATGTCTGACTAGATCAAGCTAAGTAGCCAGGGGTAAAAATAGGAACACCAGGCTGTTGAGGGTCATGGTCCCCAACATTGAAGGGCTTGTAAGCTGGCCTTAGTGGGCTTGGGGAAGCATAAACTTGTTTATCTGCTCCTATTGCTTCCTTGCTGCACCTGGAGGGTGCTTACTGTCTACTTATGGAGGTATGTGGTGAGCATGGTCAGTTCCTAGGGACACAAAACAAAGATGACTATCCGGATTAATGGAAAAGGAGCCTAAGGCACATACATATACACGGTTAATGATTTACTGAAGTTTACTTCCTTAAAAATTTACAATAAAAGCTATGCGCAGATCCAATTCAGGGCTCAGTCTTCTTTGGCTGAGTCCCTTGGGCTCAGTCGTCTTTGGCTGAGTCCCTTGGTCTTGCTCTTATCTTACTTCTGTCTCTTGTTCTTATTCAATCTGCGTCGCCCCTCTCGAGTCCCATTTGCCCTTGCCACGCAGGACGTGACACCAGGCCAGCTGGTACTGCTGGTATAGCAGAAGCTGGAAGCTCCTTCATATGCTCCTGAGCACTTTGCTATGTCCATCTCCCAACAATGTGAGTCTAGTATTCATTCAATTGTAAAGTAATATTTCAGTCAGTAGAAGAAAAATGGGTTATTCAACACATGGTGTTAGGATAGTTGGAAAATTATTGGGGGGAAAATTTTATTCCTAACTCACTACACACACACACACACACACACACACACACACACAATTCAGATGGATTGAAGACTTAAATATAAAAGAATCAAGCCATAAATTATAGTACATTCATACAATAAACTATCATGCATCAGTTAGAAAAGACAGAGGTCCCACATGTGAGGACCAGTGACACTGCCCTCAAAAAAAAAAAAAGAAAAGACAGAGGTCAATCTATAGGTTCTGACAAGGAAATATGAAATATGTAACCACTGTTCAATGAAAAAGCAGGCTATAAATAACATATCCAGAATGATACCATTTATGTTAAATATGTATGTATCTCCATATGAGTGTAAATGTATTAAAGGGCCCCAAAACACCGACCCTAATCAGATAATAGCAATCCCTTCTAAAGAAGTGACTAGAATGTAATCATGTATTGCTGACCTAATTAAAGATAAACAGAAAAGGATACAATTTTAGTGGAAAAAGATTAAGCTACAAAGTAACAGAGAAAACATAGAAGAATTTTTAAATAATTTTGAGAACAATCTGCTTTCTTAGTACTATGACAAAAACCGTAAAGGAAAAGATTGAGAAATTTGACATGAAAATGTAAAAACTCTATATGGCAAAGCAAACCAACAACCATAGCTAAAAGACAAGTCACAAAGTAGAAAAATATTTTTCAACGTGATAAAGAGTGATACTATTAAACTATGGATTATTTAAAAATAAATAAGAAAATTACAAGTCAAATAGAAAACAAGTAAAAGGCATAAAAAAGCACTCCACAAAAGACATGCAAATGACCAAAATTCATATTCAAATGTTCAACCTCAGTAATAATTACAGACAAGCAAATCAAAATGAGATGTAATTTTTCATTTAGATTGACAGGATTAAAAAGGTTTATAATAGCCAGTTGTTGACAAGAGTGTGGGGAAACAAGCACCCTTATGTTCTGTTGATGGAAGCCCAATTGGCTCAGCCTTCCAGAGGGCAATTTGGAGATCGGTATCAAAATTTGAAATGTGCATATGTGTTGCCCTCCTCTAAGAATTTATTTTAAGAAAATAATGATGCAGGTATGCAAAATTGTATGAACAAGAATGGTCATTGTATCGAAAAATTAGAAGAAATCTAAATGCTCATCAAAGCGTTTTTGTAATTAAATGTATGGGACTCAGACTCAGAAGGGTCATGGAGACCTGGAAGGTATGAGCGATAAGAAATCTTTACATATTGACACAAAGGATATAAGTTTAAAGTGGGAAAAACAGCTCATAATTCCACATATAAGGTTATCCTCTTGTTTAATATGTAATCTACTGGCCAGGCTGAAGCTCGCCGTTAAGGATTCTTATCTCTGTGGGTTAGAATCTCAAGGAAAATGTTCTATATTATTTAAATTTTTCACAAGCAGCATGTGTTACTTGTATGATAACTAAATCAAAAAGGGTTTCTTTTTTTTAATTAAGGAAGGAATGTATTATTTATGCTGTCATTTAAAGAATTTCTGCACATATTCTTTCATTCAACAAATATTAAGTTTATAATGTGGAAGGTGGTGTCTCAGGGATTGAGATGGACACCAAAGACAGTCAGACCTGAGCCCTGGGAACATCCCTCTACTTTCTGACTCCAAACCAGTACCATCGCTGGACCCATCCCATGCCTTCCACCTTTGCTCCTGCCACAGGGGAGTTGCTGCCCCTGGGCCACCCACCCCAAAGCCAATTTTGTACCCTAGAGTTCATCTCCCCACTATTTTCTCAGAAGCCTCACACCATTAATTATCATCTTTGCTTTCTTTATCTTCAAGTTCTCATCTCTTACAGCCCACATGTGGGCAATAAAAATTGTTCAGGTCTCTTCCATGAAGGGAGGGAGGGAGGAAATAAGTTCTGGACAAAATTGCTTTGGAGGAGGGAGAAGGAAAGGGACAGGAGGAGAGAAGGGGGAGGAAAGAGGCCTCCTAAGCACAGTCTCCATTCTTAACATTCTTAAAGAGATATGCTAGCTTGACACTAATAAAAATATAATAGAGAGGGCCGGCTGAGTGGCGTGGTGGTTGGGTGCTGGCGTGGTGGTTGGGTGCTGGCTTGGGAGGCCGGCGGCCCCGGTTCAGGTCCCGCTTTAAGAAAAAAAGAAAAAAAAACATAATAGAGAAAGCAGCATAAAATCAAGGCTATGAGAAGGCAGAGAAGGTGCTCTCTGTCCCTCTGACCAAGAGGGCTGACCTAGCTGTGTCCCCCTGCTTTGGCCTGCCCTCTCTTGGTTTGAGAACTTCGATGATCTCAACTGTGAATGAGTCATCTCTTTCCAGTTATCACTCAATCCTTCCTTCCCTACAGCCAGACTTCTAGAAAGAATTATCTGCTTGCCCTCCCTTTTCTCACCTCCTCTGTCTACTCAGCCCATTGAGTTGGCCGCTGAGCCCCACCACTTCACCAAAACTAGTTCTCCTAGACATCTCTCAGTACTGTCTCAACGTCTCAGCAGCATTCAGCACCATACTCTTGTGTCTATCCTTTCATGGTATCCTTTGCCAGTGTTTCCTCCCCAGCCTGCCCTCAAGATGTTGGGGCTCCCAGCACTCAGTCCTGAGACGCTTGCTCTCGATTTTGTACCCTCTTTCTAGTGTATTAATTACTGTAAAAACACCAATGACCTCCAGGAAATATTTGCCTCATCACTGTCTCCAGTTGGATGTCTCACAGATCTCATTAATTCATTCATTCATTCTACTGAGCACCTACTATGTGTCAGGAACTACACTAGGTACTGGATAAAGAGTACAGAATAGGCATGATTGATACCCTTGAGCAGGTTAACTTCTCTTGTCAACTGAATTCAAGATATTCCCCCAACCAACATGTTCCCTTCATGTTCTCTCAAGAAAGGGCACAATTACTACCCATTCTGTTCAAGCCAGAAATCTGAACCTTAAAACTGGCATTTTGCTCTGCTACCTGTGATAGTCATACTCTAAAGTGATCCCCCTCACCACCCACCCCATCCCCCGACTGCCTCCAATGAGTCATGCCTTTATATAATCCTCCCCTTGAAGCAGAACCTGTGACTTGCTTCTAATCAGTAGAATATGGAGTCTGGTGACACCCTGAGCAGAGGACCTGTTCAAACTGTACCTGGACTCCTGACCCATGGAAACTGAAAGATAGTAAATGGGTGCTATTTCACATTGGTAGGTTTGTAGTAATCTGTTCCTCAGCTTAGAAAACTAATGCGGTACCTATCAAATCCATCACCAGAGTCTTTTTACTCCTTCACTGAAATAATTTCCAAACATATCCAATTCTCTGCATCTCCACTACTCCACTGCAAGCAAATTGTCATCATCTCCCACTCAGGCAAATAGAATAGCCTCCTGATCTGCCCCATCACATATGCTGCTCCTATCAAAACTCAGCCAAGACATGAGAGCATCCTTAGCAAGCAGATAATTTGGCATTCCTTCAACTCAACATTTATTCACCAGAGATGAGGAGAAATTTATTAATAAAAGTGGTGTGACTCTCTTTTTATGCCAAAATGAGAGGCTTAATACACGTAATCTTCCAAAGCAGACTAACTTTTGGGAAGCATATTAAATCATGTAAAATTTAAATAACAAAATAGATCACTAATTTCCTGTAAATAGCACAACCCATTAGATTATTCATACTCAGACTTTCAGCCGACTACACTTAGTAACAGTTCCTGGCTGACTCATCTCAGGTTTGGAGAGGCAGTTTATTTGTCTATCACAAGTTTTAATCTGGGTGAAGAGCAGTTTATCTATTTTTCCTTTTGTTGCTTGTGTTTTAGTGTCAAGTTTAAGAATTCATTGCCAAATCAGAGGTCATGAAGATTTCACTTGTGTTTTCTTCTAATAGTTTTGTCATTTTGGCATTAATATTTAGGTGGTTGGTACAATTTAATTATTTTTGTATTGGAGTGAGGTAAGAGTACAACTTCACTTTTTTTGCATGTGGTTTTCCAATTGTTCCAGCACAATTTGTTGAGAAGATATTCTTCTTTCTCCCACTGAGTGGTCTTGGCACTCTGGTCAAAAATCAATTGGCTATATGGCCGAGTGGCACAGTGGTTAAGCGCTGGCTGGGCAGCCAGCGGCCCTGGTTCGGGTCCCACATATGAGGGCCAGTGACACTGCCCTCAAAAAAAAAAACACAAAAAAACAAAACAAAACAAAAATCAATTGGCTATAGATGTTAGGTTTATTGCTAGACTCTCAGTTCTATTCCATTGGTCTGTATATGTCTGTCTTTATACCAGTACCACACTTTTTCTTGCTGCAGCTTTGTAATAAATTTTGAATTCAGAAACTGTGACTCTTCCAATTTTGTTTTTCTTTTTAAATATCATTTTGACTATTTGTGGTCTCTTGCAGTTCTCTATAAACTTAAGGATTGGCTTTTCATTTCTGCAAAAAAAAAAAAACATCAGCCACTGGAATTTTGATAAGGATTGTATAGAATCTGTAGATTGCTTTGGGGAACATTACCCCCAAGATTTAGACTTCGAATTCATGACTACGGAATGTCTTTCCATTGATTAAGTCTTCTTTAATTTATTTTAGCAATGTTTTGTGGTTTTTAATGTACAGATGTTTCACCCCCTTCTTTATAATTATTCTTAGGTAATTTATTCTTTTGGATGCTATTCTAAATGGAATTGTTTTCTTCATTTCTTTTTGAGTCGTGCATTGCTGGTGTATAGAAACACAACTGATATTGGGATGTTGATTTTGGACCCTAAAACTTTGCTGAATTCATTTATTGGCTCTAGTAGTTTTTTTGTGGATTCTATGGGATTTTCTGTATAGAGAATTATGTCATCTGCTAATAGAGATAGTTTAATTCTGGTTTCCAAAGTCTTTCACTGTTGAATATGATGTGAGCTATGGGTTTTTTCATAAATGTCCACTATCATGTGAAGGTAATGCCCTTCTATTCCTAATTTTGGAGTATTTTATCATGAAAGGATGCTGAATTTTGTCAAATGCCTTTTCTACATCTATTGAGATGTTCTTTTGTTCCTTGTCCTTCATTCTGCTAATGTGACATATTACATTGATTGATTTTCTTATGTTGAACCATCCTGCATACCTGAGATAAATCCCACTTGGTCATAGTATAAAGTCTTTTTAATGTGTTTTGGGGTTTGGTTTGCTGGTATTTTGTTAGGATTTTTGTATCTACAAGCATATTCATATAAGATATTGATCTGTAGCTTGTTTTTCTTGTGGCTTCTTTGTCTGGCTTTGGTATCAGGGTAATGCTGGCTTCATAGACTGTGTTAGGAAGTTTTCCTTCCTCTTCTATTTCTTGGAAGAGTTTGAGTAGATTGTTATTAATTCTTCTTTACATGTTTGGCAGAATTCACCAGTGAAGCCATCTGGTCCTGCATTTTTCTTTCTTGGGAGGTTTTTGATTATTGATTCAATAATTTTCTTGATATAGGTCTGTTGATATTTTCTGATCCTCTTGAGTGTGTTTTGGTAACTTACATGTTTCTAAGAATTGGCTCATTTTATCTACATTATCTAATTTGTTAGCATATAATTGTTCATAATCTCATAATCTTTTTAACTTATGTAAAGTTTTCATCTTCATTTCTGACTTTATTTGCAGCCTCTTTTTATTCTTAGCCAAGCTAAAGGTTGTCAACTTTGTTAATCTTTTCAAAGAAAAAGCTTTTTTAAATTTCATTGCCGTTCTCTCTACTGTTTTTCTTTGTGTGCTTTTTTTTCTACTGTTTTTCTATTCTCTATTTAATTTATACTCTAATCTTTATCATTTCCTTCCTTTTGTCAGTTGTGGGTTTAGTTTACTCTTCTTTTTTCTAGTTTTTGAAGGTGTAAATTTAGGTTGTTGACTTGAGATCTTTCTTCTTTTTTAATGTAGACATTTGCAGCTATAAATTTCCCTCTGAGCACTGCTTTCACTGCTTCCCATAAGTTTTGGTATATTATATTTTCATTTGTATTAATCTCAAAGTACTAATAATTTTTCTAGTGATTTCTTCTTTGATGTATTGGTTGTTAAACAGTGTGTTGTTCAATTTCCATGAATTTGTGAATTTTCCAGTTTTTCTTCTGTTATTGATTTCTAGCTTCATTCTCTAATGGTTGAAGAAAATATTTTGCATGATTTCAATCTTTTAAAATGTATTGAGGGCTGGCTGAGTGGCTCGTTGGTTAAGAGTTTGCTTGGGAGTGCGAGCTCTGAGCCACGCAGGGCCTCCAGTTCAGACCCCACATGGGCCAGTGTCGCTGCGCCCTCTACAGCTAAGATGGTGAACAACAGCTCAACCTCGAACTGGGCTGTCGTGAGTCACCGGCGATGGCGTAGGCTGAAGTGGGCTGCCATAAGCTACTGTGAGTGGCCAGCAGCCAGTGTGAGCTGCGGTAAGCTGCCATGAGTGGCCATCCAAGGGCCTGCAACTGATTTGCCTCGGGAAGAGCGCAATGATCACAACACCAACATGGGCCAGTGAAGCGGCATCCTCTACAACTAAACTGAAGAACAGAAGGACAGCAACTTGTCTGTTCCCCTTCCCGATTCCCCAACACTGTTTGCTCCCCCAATTCCCCAATAAAATCTTTAAAAATAAGGAAACTAAAATTTATTGAGGGTTTTTTTTTGATGACCTAACATATGGTCTGTCCTGGAGAATATTCCATGTACAATTGAGAAGAATGTATATTCTGCTGTTATTGGATGAGGTGTTCTGTATATGTATGTTAGGTTTAGTGGTTTATAGTGTTCAAGTCTTCTATTTCCTTATTGATCTTCTGTCTAGATGCTCAACCAATTATTGAAAGTGGGATATTGAAATTCCAACTCCAACTATGATTATAGAACTGCCTATTTCTCCCTTCAGTTCTATCAATGTGTGTTTCCTAATGTCTCCAGCCACCCATCTCTCAGCACTTCTCCCCTCCAGTTCTACACATGACTTACTAATCTGCTTTCACATTCTGCAATATATCATGGTATCTAGCTTCTTGGCCTTCATGCATGCCTCTCTGTCTGCCTGGCTAATTCTTATTTTAAAAACAATCAAATTTTTTAATATCGATCTATTTCGGAGGCTAACAATTCCAAGTGCTAGCAAGGCAGTGAACAATGAGAACCCTCATACGTTGCTAGTGAACGCATAAATTGGTACAACTAATTTGTAGACCAATTTGGCAACATTTAGCGAAGCCGAAGATGTCTGTAGCCCACATCTCAGCAGTTACACTCCTAAAAACATGCCTTAAAGACCCTTCACACCTGTATACAGGAAATATGTATAAGAAAGTTCAAAGGAGCATTGCTTAGAATAGCAAATATACTAGAAAGAACTTTAATGTCCTTCAACAGGAGAATAAATGAACCCTGAAAATCATAACATTTAATAATATGATGGAATGCTACATCACAGCTAAAATAGCTACATGTAATTACATGGGTAAATCTCAAAAACCTATTGTTGACTAAAAAAAACAAGTTTCAAAATAGATTACAAAATGATATGTTTACAGATACATGCATATGTAGTAAAAATGTAAAAACATGCTTGAGAAAGATAAACACCAAGTGCAGGGTGATAGTTACATTTTCGAGTGGGGAAAGGGAGATGAAAGAGAGAAGGAATGAAACTGGGTGGGGTTCACAGGAAGTTTCAACTGTGTTTTTTAAAGCTCTGAAGCAAGTTTAATTATAAAATGTTAAGATTCAAGAAAGCTGGGTGGGTACAAAAATATGTATTTGTTCTATTTGTTTTAAGTTTAAATAAACCAAATGCAAGATAAGAAAAATTGGTTGAAAATCTGTTCTAGGTCGTTAAGCAGTCAAGTGATCCTTTTCCCCATCCAGCCTATCCCACTTCCACCCCTTCCTTCATCTCCACCACCAGAGATCCATTTTCTGTAGATTCTAGCCCAGTGACAGGTAGTGGGGTAGGCACAGGGCTGATAATGGCATTAAGTGGAAGTCAGCTGTGACTCAAAGCATTCTTCCCTGCTCCCATGCACTCTAGGAATACTCACAGCCAAGCTTATAAACCTCAAACACAACTGGAGGATTCTTCTCTGGAAAACGGACCTCCCAATATTGACATTTGTGAGTGCCCAATGAAATTAGGCACATCGTTGGTGCATCTCACAGGGGAAGTCCATTAATTCAGTGTTCCTCACAACATAATGTGCATTATGACCTTGTTAAAATGCAAGAAATGGGAAAAAACAGAATGAAACAAGAGGAAGAAAGATCCTGGGATGAAGACTTTACAGAAAAGGTGGAACTTAAGTATTTGAGTATATGGAAAATATTGCTAGATTCTTTGACAGTCTTAGCTCACTTGTGGTGGTTGAGGGGCAACCAACTGTAGATATATAGAAAATCAACAAGTGAGAGGAAAGAAAGGCAATAATTAACTCTAAGAAAAAATGAAAACTTGCATAAGCTAGAAGACATGGTTGTAGTATACACTTCTTGGCTTACTGGTAAACAATATTTGCATACATAATTTAAATACTGATTATTGGCTTAACCAACAATTGTTACATAACTAGTGAACAGAAGTGATAGAGTCATTGTTATATCTATCACCATCACCACAGGAAGTCAACAGATAACCCTTAAAATTAACAAATCAAGAATCAGTGGGCAGCCGAGTGGCACGGTGGTTAAGCGCTGGCTTGGGAAGCCAGCAGCTCCAGTTCAGTCCCACATGTGAGGGCCAGTGACACTGCCCTCAAAAAAAATAAATTAGTCATATAAACATTCAGATATATGGATCTAATCAAATGAATATGTAGAAGAGTTGAGGATAGGTCAGTGAACTGATTTTTTCATTACAAGCCTTTAGTACAGGTATATATTTTTAAAATACATATATGCATTATTTTAGTTCAATAAATATTAATGTTAAAATGCTAGCATATAACTTGGGGGCATCTACAATGTCTTGAAATTTATCTATGGCTTGTAAACAAGGAAATCTGTTTTAAAGGGCTGTATGGGCCTTGATGACTGGGGCCAGTTTTTTGTTCATGTTGTTGTTGTTGTTGTTATTCCTCCCCTTCCTGCCCCCAAGAGCACTTAGCAGAAAATATATCACTGCATGGAGAAGAGACTCAACTAAGTTTGTTAGATTCTCCCCGGAGGAGGGAAAATACAAAACAAGGCATATACAGGCAAAAGGTGCAGGTGTACACAAAAATGAGTTCAGATTCCGCACGCAGATAAGTGAGAAGATATATATGGCAGAGTTGCGGGAAGGTGAGGGTTTCAAAGTCAGAGATAATCAAGTTCCAGCACCTTGACGGCAGCTCCCCAGGCACAGAAACAGAGGAATGCCAGGAACCCAGGGAGGCCCATCCAAGTTGCCTTTTCACCTGGATGGCTTCTCATGCCTTTCCTTTCATTGCCCTTTAAACAAGTGGTGGTTATATAATTGAGAGTTGTTGTATTGTCTGTTTCTTTTACCAGACTGTAAGCCCCACTAGGGCAGGACCTAGTCTATTTCCTTCACCACTGTATCCCTAGCACAGAGCAGGAGCCCAGCAAATATTCGTTGGAGAAATGCATAATGATGCTGCTGGACATTCATGAGTGTGGCCTAAGGGGCACAGCAACTACAAACAAGACGAGAGCAAAGAAACCGCCTGGGCGATGACAAAAGTGAGGTACTTGGGGGGCGGGGGGGGGGTGTCTGTGAAATGACCAGACCGGAAGGGTGGAGCTGGACCTCTGGGACGTGCTCGCGGGAGGGAGGGGCTGGACCGTAAGGCCGGCCCAGGGAAACTACAGCCGGAAGGGAGACACGCTCGCAGAGGCTGGATCTGAGTGGGTCTGTGGGAAAGTGGAGGCGGGGGGGAAGGGGGCGGCATTACGCGTGCGCATGCGCAGCCTCCGTTTCCGGTGCCGCGCGCGCCCCCATGCGCGCGCCCAAGGGGTTGGAGCGGAAATGGCGCCGGGGGGCCGCGGGGCCGCGGGGCCGGGTGGCGAGCGGAAGTGGGTGTGAGAGCGGAAGTGGCCGGCGGGAGCCGGGGGCTGGGCGGGGACCGGGCTTGTCGGTGAGGCGGCGGCGGCGGCGGCGGCTTGGCAGGCGGGTTCAGGCTTCTGGGGCCAGGTGGGTCGGGTGGGTGGGTGTCTCCGCAGCCAGCGCGTGCGCGGCGCAGCGTGCGCGTGTCCCCTTCCCGCATCCCGCCCCCTGTCCCCTGCTCCCCTGACCTTCCACCCCACCCAGCGCCCCTGCTCCGGGGGCCGCAGGACCTCTCCCCGCGTCCTTCCCCGCTGCGCCCACCCTCACCCGGCCTTGTGTCTCCCTCCCCAGCCCGGGGCAGCCGCCGCCATGATCCTGCTGGAGGTGAACAACCGCATCATCGAGGAGACGCTCGCGCTCAAGTTCGAGAACGCGGCCGCCGGGTGAGCGCGCGCCCGGGGCCGGAGGGCGGCGAGGGAGGCCGCGCTGACCCCGCTAATCGCTGCCGGGAGCGAGATGGGGGGCCTGGCCGGGCGGCGGCGGGGCGCGGGGCGCGGCCCCGGGGAGGGGCGCGGAGGCCGGGCGTGGGCAGGGGGCCCGTGGGGCGTGCGGGCGACCAGGGGCCGCTCCCCTCCGCGTGAGCCCGTCTGCGTTGGGGTGCAAGGAGTTTGCAGGAGCCCCCAGCGGATCGGGGTGCAAGGAGTTTGCAGGAGCCCTCAGCGGATCGGGGTGCAAGGAGTTTGCAGGAGCCCCCAGCGGATCGGGGTGCAAGGAGTTTGCAGGAGCCCCCAGGGGATCGGGGTGCAAGGAGTTTGCAGGAGCCCCCAGGGCTGGAGGGGGCAAGAGGTGCGGGCCCAGACCGTGGCCTCCTGGCTCCCCATCTAAGGGGCCGGGAGGGAAGGCTGACAGCAGACCCGGCCTGACAGCCGGATAAACGCCACCTCGCTCTAGTTTCCCTTCCCTGAGTCCTGCTGTGAGCGCCATTGGCCCTGTCGTGACACATTTCTCAAGCAAAGCTAATAGTCTCCCCGTCCACGCCCTGTCCTTATCTCTCTGCTGGGGCACTCATTCACTTTTCCCCACCCACGAGCCTTTATCTGCTTATCTTTTACATTCCTATATCAGACCCCTGGCCTGGGATTGCTCCTTTGGTAATCCCGGCCCAGGTGCACACTGGAGAGCCTATAAAAGGTGTTAGATAACCTTTTTTTTTTTTATCATTGGCCTTTTTAAAGGTGGGCTTAGAATACATTTCAAGGTAGCCTTCTCTTATCAACACACAAGAATCAATGGAGGACCGCCTGCTCCCTCAAAGCTGCTTTGCTTTTTTTAAAAAAAAAAACAACACAAGCCAATGTAGCTTCTAATTGTTGGTGCTCTGTGGCCAGTCCCTATGCCTCATTTCCCCATCTGTGAGGACGGGGCTTCACGTCTTGGGTTGTCCAGTTGAGGAAATAAGTGCAAACTGTTTCTGCTGAGCCTCAAACTAGGTGGGAGAGGATTGGCGGAGGGGAAATTCTAAGTGGTCATGTGAGCTTGTGGCTCCCAGGCATTGAAACTCCTCCTTCTGACCCACTGCTTATATTGAATGGATTGTGTCCCTCCTCTCACTTTTATTAAAGGCCACAGATTTTATCTGTAACACAAAGCACCAGTTTCCTTGAAGTAATACGTAAGTGAACAGTAGCTATTGTTTCCTGCCAGGGGCTTCAGTAGCTTATATTTTAAGCCAACTGGCTGCTTGTATCCAGCCTCTCTTAACCAGTTCCTTTTTGCATTTTAAATGTTCAAGCGAATCAGCTCAGAGTCTTATTTTGGGTGATTGCTGTATACTCTTGAGCACTGCAGCACATAGGAGGAAGTTGAGTTGACTTCTGCATTTTCACAGCTGATCTTAAGTGCATTCTCAAGTCCAGACTAGTAAAGAATGAGACCCAGGCAGTTATACGCTGATCCACAAGATAAATGCCTGTGCGTTTTCAAGTAGAAGCATGCCTTGTAGTGTGAGATTCCATTCACATCTATTTGTGTTAATAACTTGATTTCCATAGTGTAGGCCATTATGCAAAACTTCAGCTCTTTTCGTTTTAGAAAATTACTCTTAAAAAGAGTAACTAACCATTTCAGAGGAATTAAAGTAGGTACTCGTGTCTGAAAGACGTAAGTTAAAACTACCAGGCCATTTCTAACTGAGTATATTTTGTAGTAGTTTTGGATGTTGGGACAGGACAGCAAGTTCTGGCTTTTATTCTGGCCCATCTTCCCTTTGAGATATGACTTTAAATAAGTGGGCTCAAAACATATTCTGCTTAAAACACTTGGAAAGTCTGAATGGAGACCACAATATCCTGCCCAGGAGGTAGGGCTTTCCTGGGACCCAGCAGAGACCAGTTTCTAAACCCGAGTGTTAATTTCCGGGCATGCCAGTAAGATGAGGCATCAGTGCAGTAGATAAGTGTTTATCAAGGTGCATACCTGGGGCAGAACTTCTAGCAAAGGATAACTAGTGTGTTAATCATAAACATTTATGGGATTCTACCAGTGCTTAGCACCAGGCAAGAACAGAAAAAGGGAGCCTATTGGCAAAGTTACAGTGGAGCTAAGGGGCGAGATGTGTTGGAGTAGAGATCAGAAAGACATTAAGGAGAGGGAGTAGCTTGGAGGAGAAGCCCTGGAGATTTGAAAGGCTTTGCCTGTGTGGAAACCTGCTGGGAGCGTTCAGTTCCACCCTGCTCTACTGGTCTCAGAGCAAGCCAACTGGGGAAATCATGGTTCAGAGCAACCCTTTTCATGAATCTTCCAATTCGGTGACGTCCTATGTGATAGGCAGTAGCTACATGTGGCTAGTTAAGTTTAAATAAGAACTCATTAAAGTGAAATAAAAATTCATTAAAGTGAAATAAAAATTAAGTTCCTCAGTCAAACTAGTCACGGTTCTAGTGCTCAGTTGCAACATGCGACTAGTAGCTGCCGTGTTTGGCAAGCGCACATGTAGAACGTTTCTATTATTGCAGAAAGTTCTAATGGACTGCACTCTTCCGGCTACTAAAAATGTCAGCATGAGATAGTCTTAAAAACATTTCTGTGGTATATCGTTCAGAATACAGTTGCAGTATCTTTCATTTTGAGGTTGATCTTTTTTTAAATGATGCCTCTCAAATCATCCTGTTCGATCTTCTTGCCTGTGACACCCTACTAAAAGTCTGAGCTTCCTTTGCGTAGAGCAGTTGTGTCATCTAACCTGTTTTAAGAATATATTGGGTCATGATAACCTTTTAATTTGGAGGCAGTTCTGACAAAGCCTAAGATTAATTCCAAACAAATTGCTTTTAGTTTTTTCCCACCACACTCCTGGGAGAGTAGCTTATTGGAATGATTCATACATATATCCTCACAAAATAGTAATTATTGGTAAGTTGTCTTCCCAACAGCCTACAAACTAAAGGAGGACGACTGATTAAAAAGCTGTACTCAACACAGCAAATAATCTCACGTGTCAGTCTTGCCAACAGCATTTCCTTTTCATGTAGGAATTCTTACCCAGACCCCCAGTTAAAGCAGAAGTAATCTGGCAAATTAATTTACTTCTTTTGTTACTGTATACACACCAAGAACCTTTTCAGCCTCACAAGCTAAGCCTGTCAATTTAGCTAGAGCCTGGAGTCCAAGATTGAGAAAATGCTGTCAGATGCAAATTGCTGTTGATTTTAAGTGCATGCTGGCTCCTTGCCACAGCTGTGCATATTGTGGGGCGCTGTGGTTCTGTGAGGGGGAGTGAAGCTCAGTGAGCAAGCAGTGCCAGTTGGAGTGGGCGAGGACTCTGGGAGAAGAAATTTGAGAAAGGAATAAATTAAATCTTGCTGTTACCTTGTTCTCATTCCCAAATATGCTGAATATGTCCTCAGAGACAGACTGGTTTGAAGTGACTTGGAATTAGGACATTGTTTAAGCATTTAGAAGAACTGGAATGTAGTGGCTGATTTGCTGAGAGGATCTAGATGGTCTTTTCACAGGTTTTTATAGTTACACACTGCCACCTGCCCTCTATCCTCCTTGGGACTGCTTTGGGAATGGAGCCCCAGAGCTACATTCCACCAAACTGATGACTCCTTAGGGGCAGGGTCTATGATTATAGTCATCTTTGTTTCCCAGCATCCTCACTCTGTGTGTATGCGTACTGCCTCCAGATTAAAAGGTTATCATGACCAAACATATACTTAAACAGTTTAGATGACAGAATTGCTCTACCCAAAAGAAGTATTTACTTATTTATTTATTTATTTTCAGTTCAGTAAATGTTTCCTTGCAGGATGGAGCCAGATAGAATGGTTCTTAGTTTCTTTGGGAGCTTATCACTTTTCTGGCCATTGTGTGAACCGCCTATTAGACCTTCTTTTCATATTTTGAGGTATGGATTCAGCAGAGAGGAGGACCAACTCTTATTTGATATGATCCTTTTTTTATAGACTTTGCTTAAAAAGGATGATGGGAGGGCCGGCTGAGTGGCTCAGTTGATTAAGAGCTTGCTCAAGAGTGCAAGCTCTGAGCAACAGGGTCGCCGGTTCAATTCCCACATGGGCCAGTGAGTTGAGCTGCCAACAGGTGGCAGGATGGCTCAGCTGGTGAAAGCACGTGCTCCTAACAACAAGGTTGCTGTTCGATTCCCGCATGGGATGGTAGGCTATGACACACACACACACACACACACACACACACACACACACACACACCCCCTAAGATTGAACACCACACCTTGAGCTGAGCCACCGTTGGGCAGCCAGATCGCTCAATGGTTAGAGCGTTCATTCTTAGCGACAAGGTTTCTGGTTCGACTCCCACATGGGATGGTGGGCTACACCCCGCCACAACTAAGACAGCGTGGCACCGTGAGCCCACCGGCTATGAGCTGCCGACAGTCAGCTCCAATTACAACAGATGGCCACTGGACTTGGAGCTGAGCTAGCTGTGCCCTCCACAACTAAGATTGAAGGACAACTTGGCTGTTCCCCTTCCCCAATTCCCCAATAAAAAATTTTTTTTAAAAAGGGTGATGGGAGCCTTCTAGAGGACTTAAAAGAGATAGATCAAAAACCTTTATTCCTCTTAATTCAGCTCATAGAGATAACTAAAGAGACATAAATACCCAAAAGGGGAATTAGATACATTTGGGAGTAAAAACTCCAAAATACTTAATGAGAAAATGGGTAATACAGTTGCTGGGAGTTCTTTATTGACTTAATGGTGACATTTTAGAAGCTTCCTTTGAAAAAAAGAAGAAATTTTTTTCTGAAGGATTTTAAGAAAAACTCTTGAAACCCCTCTGAAGAATTTAATATGTTTTACTGTCCTGTGCTGTCCAGTCAGTAGTAACCCTGAAAACTTATCCAGCTGGCTTGTGCTAGGATTCCAGACATTACAACAGTCTGACACTAATAGGGGTTCTGTTTCTCCTTGTAATGCTGACCAATTGCTGCTTCTGGAAATTACCACAATCCCAGCCATGGCTTCTAAGTATCGTCTCATCTGACATCACCTAGAAAAAAAACTAATTTATTGATCACCTTCTATGGACCAGGCACTTTGTTATAAGCTTTAACATAGCTTCATTTAATTTCAGATGTGCCCATGTGACTTATAGTAGTTCCATTTACAGTTGAGAAAACGAAAACGGGGGTTCTTGGGAGTTGTGGGAGAGTAGACGTATGTATTAAGCATTATGCCGGCACCCAGTGCTGGTGATTCCTGACCTTATTTAAGATACGTCACACACAGAACAAGGTCATATTTGTACATTTGGGGAAACGGTCTAGCCTCAAGGTCCTGCCACTGGGCTGCTCTAAGGGCTGTGGGGTCATTATCTTAGCATATCCGTAACTTAGTCAAAAGACACTGGTTGGGAAACTTTGCTGTACACATATCTCAGTTGGTCTAGAAAAGGAACCTGAGCTAGGCAACATTTGAGGAACATTGCCTATGGTTACATAGCCAGTAAGTGACAGAGCTTGAGTTGAACAGTCAACTCGAAACGACTTGCTTTTTCTGTAATTAAACTCACCCCCACTCTGGAACTTTAGCAGATGGTAGAACAGAAAGTAACCATTTATCTTTTCGCCTGCTAAGTGATATACTCTCCCCCAGACTATTCTTTCTTACTCCGCTCTAGCTCCTTGATTTTAAACCACAAAAGTAAATAGCAAACACCTGGTTTGAGGATTGAGCCCAGATCCTGCCATGAGGTATTTCACACTCAATACAGTCTTCTTGTTGGAGCAGAGTTCTCAAACCTCCAATCCCCAGATGACTTCTCAAGAAGACTCCTTCGGCCTGATTCTCTCTCTGTAGCATGTGTCTCTCCCTCTCCTTCTCCCCCTCCCTCTTTCCCTCCTTCCTCCCTCCCTCCCTCCCTCCCTCTCCTGCAACCTTTTGTGAAGCCATAAATAGTAAACTAAAATATTAATGGCAGTGATTTAACAAATATTCTCAAGTCAAGCAGCAAACCACTTAGTACAGATCTTAGCCACTTCTCCCACTGGGGAATCTGTGCTCAGGGAACTTTGTGGCCTAGAGAAATTCAAAATTTCACCATCAAAATGTGTACAGCTTAGACGATTTATTTATAGCTGGTTTTTCTATGAAATGGAAACGTAAGGAACTCAGTCCTTCATTGGCTGCATTAAAGCCTAAAGGTTTTAAAAAAAACAAAAACACAAGGGCCAACCGGTGGTTAAGCGCTGGCTTTGGAAGCCCGTGGCCCCAGTTCGGGTCCCTCATGACACTGCCCTCAAAAAAAAAAAAAGCACACCACCACCTACTAAGTGATGCAGTGTGGACTTTTCTAAACCTCCAGACTGACTCTGGCAGTGCCAGCCTTCCCCAGGAAAACAGGCTTCAGTGCTTCTTCCCATTGTGCACCTTCTTAATACCTCATTCAAATGGGCCATAGATTAATTAATGTCCGCACCTCTTCCTTCTCTGCTCTTGTTTTCTAGAGGTGAGGGATGGACGTTGGCCATTCATTACCGTTGTCTCCTGGCTACAGTTTCAAATAAAAGATCAGAAGCAATTTAAATTTTCATCTAGTTTTTTTTTTTTCCATCATATTCTGAACTGTGCTTCATAAAGCCACTCAATGCTTCCGTTCTTATACCCAAAGTGCTTTTCCACAGTCACATATGGATGGCCTTGAAGAAGCAGGATGGAACCTTGTATGTGATTTGTATGGGTTGATTTTTTTCAGCAGGGATAACATATGCTCAATAGAAGCCAGTTTCCTTGGAAGGTATTGGTGAGCCTCTGCAGCAACTTTTTTTAACAGTCATAAAAAACATTATATATTCCGTTATTTCCCAGCAACCCTGGAGGGCAGCCCAGTCTTGGTTTCTTATATAGGTGAGAGAACAGAGCTGGTGTAAAAGATAATGTACTTGATTTTGAGGTCTTGAGTGAGTTAGGCAAGAATAAATGTGAAAATGTGTCTGTCTTGTCAGCTGGCCCATAAAACAAAGTGGAATCATTTGAGATAGTGGTAGCTAGCTGATTTAAGCAGTAGAATCTTCATTTGTTTCCTGCCTTGGGCTTTGTGGAGAAGTGGAGAGAGCATGTCAAGTAGCTTTTCACTAGGGGTTAATTGACCATTCTTGTTTATAGCTAGGAGGTGTATCATGGTTTATAGGTAATAACTCAGTAGTATTTATCAAATACAAGTCCATGTACTAAGCTGGGAATGACACAGAAAATATTAGGCTGTCATTGCCTTCTAATGTAGGTCCTTTTATGTCTGTTCTCATTTCATCTTTAGCAGCTCTATGAGGTAGATCGGACCACTTGTGTTCTCCCATTTTATACATGAGTAGGTCAGAAAAGGCATATAGTTGTTAATTTGTCTAAAAACAGATCCTGATGAAAAAACTAAAGTTGGAATGTAAGTGTCTTGAGTATTCTCTGTTTCAGTGTTCCATGCTACACTTTCTATAGAAGTGTACAGCACTGGCATTTCAAAGCAAAATTAGGGTAGAACCAGCCAAAAATGGCTTCATGAAGGAGAGTGGTGAGTATTTTGATAACATAAAGGGAAAGGGGGAAGATGTGTAGGAAAATTTACAGATTGTTTTTGAAATGGAAGAGAACCTTCTGTTTTATGGCCTGAAATCATCCTCTCACTTTAATTAAAACCATCCTATATTCCATTCAGCATTTTTCCTGTTGAATGTACTACCTCCATCACTACTGTGGGGGAGACATTGACTAAAAGAGCATGTTGTGGTTCCTGTATACAAACGCACATATCATGGTCTTAAGGAATTCATTGTTGAAGGTGAACCACTACAGCAGCAGTTGGAAAACAAAAGCTGTGTGTGTCCTGCTTCCTGTTTTTAGTCCAAAGGTTCAGGTGCATGAGAAAATGAATTGTGTACTTGGATGTGCATAAGATTGATACAAGTGGGTTGATCTTAAATAAAGCTCAGGAGCCTTTGCAAGCCTCCTTAAAGACAAGCAGCAATACAGTTAACTAAGGGACTTGTGTTTTGTTTTTCGCAGAAACAAACCAGAAGCAGTAGAAGTAACATTTGCAGGTAAGTGTCTTTATCTCAACCTTATTAAGAGAAGGCACAATAAAAGAGAAAACAAAGCTGTTCCTGAAATAAGCTTTGACATTCGGAGTACTAGCCCTTGACTGTCATGTCTTTTCGAGGTCTTTATTTTTAGATTATTTCATAGAGTTAGTGAATTATGTCAAGTTACCTGCTGATACCTTAGAATTTGGGTTTAATTTTGTGGTACAAAATAATGAGATACTATCTTCAAGTAGCCATCGTCTCAGTTTGCCTAGCACTAGAACTGGTGGGGAAACACAAAAATGCAAGAGACCTGTTCAGTGAGTCTTACTGCTTCCTGTCTCCTGTAGAGAATTGGATGTTGATACTACTCACTTGCTGTGTGAACTTTGAGTTAACACAACTGCCCTCTGTAAAATGAGGGTGCTTGACTAGATCTTGGACGGAAGACTTTCTGCAGCTCTGAAAGTGCTGTGACTTAAGGCAGGCACCGTCCCCATTTCCTCCCTAACTAGCAATGCCAGATCTCCCTAATGTGATGGCACTCAGCACCTAGTTTCAGGAACTGCACAGGGTAAGTCCTCTGTGTAGTGCAGAAAGATAACAAGCCCAATTACTGTTGTTTTGTTTTTAAGATTTTATTGTGGACTGGCGGGGGAGCCCCCAAGTTGTTATCCTTCAGTCTTAGTTGTGGAGGGTGCATCTAGCTCAGCTTCAAGTCCATTCGCCATCTGGCCGCCCGTCGGCAGCTCCCTGCTGCTCAGCTCACGGTGCCATGTTCAATCTTAATTGCAGGTGGGCATAGCCCACCATCCCATACAGGAGTCGAACTGAAAACCTTGTTGCTAATAGTGCACACACTAACCATTGAACCATCTGGCCACCCGTCAGCAGCTCAGGGCAGCTGAGCTCGGGCACAGCTCACTGGCCCATGTGGGAATTGAACCTGTGACCCTGTTGCTCAGAGCTCACACTCTTAACCAACTGAGCCACTCAGCTGGCCCTCTTTTTACTTTTATACCTGTTTAAAATGCATCACAATAAAAAATTTTTTGAAAAACTCAGCATCAAGCTGTGATTAAGGTAAGAATAGCTTTGTAATTTTAGAAAAGAACAAAGAGATAGGTACTGACAATTCTATCCCAGTGTTTCTGCTGACTTCCCACATGGATTTAAAATAAACGCCATTTTACTCATACGCTTTCTTATAAAGGGGACTTCCTTGTGGTCTGCAACAGGTGGCCTGCAACAGGTAAGCAAGCACTTTGAAATATTACTCCCTATGTCCAAGTTAAGCAATCTTATCTGCATTCCTTACAGATTTTGATGGGGTCCTCTATCATATTTCAAATCCTAATGGAGACAAAACAAAAGTGATGGTCAGTATTTCTTTGAAATTCTACAAGGAACTTCAGGCACATGGTGCTGATGAGGTAAGTTCTACATCATTTTCCTTGGGACTCTTGTTTCCTCCTCACCTTTTATAGGCATCTTGCCACACAGAGAAGACCCATGGCACTGAATCAGCCCCATTGGCACCAGCCATTGGATAGCTTGCTCACCTAATCATGGGCTCCTGACTCCATTTCTCATGAAGATGAAAAGAATGGTGTTTCCCAGAGAAGGTTTTGGCTCTTAACTTGATTGTTTTTTACTCTCAAGAAATAAAGATATTCCCTAACCATTGAAAACAAAAACAGCTTTAGTTCTCAAAAAATGCAGCAAAGAATATTCTTCCTTGACCAATACAAAAGTAGCTATCACAAGAATGTGATGGGTTCTGTTCTATTTCTATAACATCCTCAAGCAGGTGTATAAATTTTGGCCTGTTTAAAGTTTACAATCTTTATTTCTCATTTTGAAAATTAAAGCCCAAATCTTCCCTTTAAATTGAAGGTCCTTAATGGCCGGCTGAGTGGCTCAGTTGGTTAAAAGTTCGTTCAAGAGTGCGAGCTGAGCTAATAAATTAAAAAAAAGAAATAAATAAATTGAATGTCCTTTACAGCTTGCCTCTTTAAGTGTCCCTTCTTCCTTAGAACTGCCTTAGGGGAAGTAAGAAGAGACACCCATGCATTATGCAACTCGATGACCATGCCGTACTCACTGGCTTCTTTCGATAGCCAAGTAGCAGGTTTGGTTCCTGTTGAACTGTATTTGCTCTGGGGAGAGCCATTTATGGAAGAAAGAAAATGCTGTTATACACCAGTGCTCACACGATGTGGTTGGGTCTCAGAGCAGGAAATATGACTCAGTTCCTGAATCAGTTTTCAAATATCTTTTAGTTTTAACAAACTAGGTTCTCCTTAATCTGAATGAAGACACAGCCATTTCTATTTTTTCTTTCCAATTAAGAGTTATAGATTTTGATTATTTAAAATTTATGTAATAAAAAGCCTGTTTGCTAAAGAATATAATCAAAATCTCGATTAATTTTTTTGGTTTAGAAACTAAAATTGTATGTTAACCGAACAGAATACCAAGAGTCATAGGCAGTCACTTCTCTTGGTTATTCATATGCAATCGATTTGACTCTTAAGTTCAAGGGAATAAGAAACACTTAGAGCATTTGTATTCAGTGTTATTTACCTGAAAAAGCAAAGTTTCAGGAGAAAGACGTAATCATATAAAGCATATGAAGGATCACAGTATATGAAAAATAGTAGCTAAGTCTTCTCTTTACCAGATAAAGAGCAAGAAGAAACAAGAGGCTATTAAGGTGGCCCTGCTTTAGATTAACTATAAAGTAACTACCTGAACAGTTATTCAATTTTTAACAATAAACAATAATTCAATTATTCAACAGCCAAATTATGTAATCATTCTCCTTAGGCAGTCCTCTCCCTTTAAAAAAGATCTAGGTGCAATAACAATAATTCTTGGAAGGGAAAGAAAGTGTTCAGCTAGATGTCTCTTTTCAAGTCTGTGTTTTCCTTACAATAGAACTCCAAAACACATTGCTATTCTTGCAGCTACCGCAAGGATCAGAGAACCAGCCCCACCCACTCACGTGGGTGGAGTAACATTCACAGTGTTGGAGCAGAGTGCACAGTAAATGGCTCCCTGGGTTGATTAAACAGTGACCAGCTTGTGATAACCACAGGAAGCTTGTTACTTTGTCACAGGCCCTTTTTCAAGGCAGAAAGTCTCTGCCACTGGGGTCGGAAGGTCTGATGGGGTGATTGATAGGTGGCCTCACCATCCCCTGGTGTCAGGTTGGAAGAGTGGGCACAAATGGAAGAATGAATCATGGTTAAAAGTGCAGGTGAAGTAAATGGAAGCGTTGGCTGGTTTGTCCAATGGGAGGGAGCAGAGGAGTTGAACATGGTATAAATTTGGCTCTTAACCTCTTAGATCTCAGAATATTAATTTTGTAAGTTTGGAATTAAACTAAATCTTAGGGGCTCTGGTTTCTCCCAAATCTGATTTTGCCTTCCTCCAAGTACCAATAGTGCACACAGCACAGAATTGTAGCTCAGAGGTAGCTTTCCATTTAAAATTCTCACGGGCTGTACGTTATTTTTTTTCCCCAGAACTCTTTAGGAGAAGTGGTACATGGGATACCTGAAGGTCACATCTCTCTGTACCACCAACAAACTCTATGACCTTGAATCTCCCCCTTCAGTTCCTCTTCTAGAGAAGAGATACCTCACAGTGGCTATATGGTCACCAAATAGGAACTATATGTGTCATTATTTATCTTTTGCCTTCATGCAAACAAATGTGATTGCTGATTCATTCTTTGAAGTCCACTCTATTACCCAAGTTTTACAGATTGATAATTTCTTCCAGCCGAAGGTTAAATAAATATGTGGAATATTAAAGAATACTTAAGAATGAGGGTGTGGAGAACCTCACCATGTGATGTTTTTTTCAAATGGTGCATAAAATACATGGTTTGCTGATGATTTTCTAAAAATGGAGAGTACACTGAAAATGAGATTAGAAGAAAAACGTTGATACTCGTTGACATCTGTTTATTGCATGTCCCCGTATGCAGATATGTGGGCACTGAGACCACAGAAGTGAACCAGTCAGAGGGCCTGCTCGCGTGGGACTCCTCTCCTGTGCTGCCTGTTCAGACTGGTTTTCTCTGGCTAATGGAATTCTCGAAAACATGGAGTACCCTTTTTTTGGTATCCCAGAAAATATAAGAGGATCATTAGTGTGTCTGTGGTGATATAGTGTTAGAAATTGGATGCCTAGAGACGAAACCCTGTTATACGTATACTGAGGTTGTTTAGTATATTGGCCTCAGTTTTACCTTCTTATGGAATGGTTTTAATGAGGGTTAGTAATAAGCCATGACTGTGGGGTTTTTTTGGGGTTTTTTTGTTTTTGAGGAACAGTGACACTGGCCCTCACATGTGGGACCTGAACCGGGGCCACTGGCCTCCCAGGCCAGCTCCCAACCACTGTGCCACTTGGCCGGCTCGCCGTGACTGTTTTTTGCCTCTTAAACATATAAAAACTACTAAATACCAAAAAGGTTATTAATTTCTAGTGGCTTTAATATTTTTTCTGTCTCCGAATAGCTGCCTTTGTACTGCTTAATATGTCCCATATAACATTTAAGTCAGAAGTATTCCTTCCAAAATAAGTTTGTTTCTTAAACCTTGTCAGCCTAGAAACAATTTCCACCAGGTGAAGCAGTCAGTCACACTAGCACAGATAAAAACAGGGAGGTGTAAGAAGGTTTTATTATTTACTCCAAAAAGCTGGAAAGTAGCCAGCAATAAGTATTGGTTTGGGGGAAAGGACTTTTAGAGAGTACAATCTTCTGTGGGCTCACAAGCATAAATAACTGGCTAAGATTTAATTATCCATGGTCTTTTGCCTTTAAAAAGCAGGTAATGAGCTAAATAATTTTAAAGTATACAAAATAAGTAGGCTAACTGGAATCAGTTCCCAACCATTCTGGTTGTATCTCTTTATTCACCTGGGTTAGTGGTTTAGCTTGTAGTTGATAATATCATCTAAACTTACTTGGCATTTGGCATCCTTCTGCTGTCTTGAAAACAGATGATTATGTACGGCATGTGATCTGGAGAACATATAAAGGATGTGACCCGAAAGAGTAAAGAATGAGTCTCGATTGACAAACAGATCCTAAATTAATCTTTTGTGTATAATCTCAGTTCTGTGAGTGACTTGCTTGATAACTCACATAAATCTGCTTCCCCCTCTGTATCCAGTTTCCCATCAACCAAATGAAAGGAAGAATGTTGGCTTAGGAGAAGCTTGGCATGCACAGTCTTAATCATGAAATTCTCATAACCTTGGATTAACATATTTGTTTTTTGTGTTTTCTAGTTATTAAAGAGAGTGTACGGGAGTTTCTTGGTAAATCCAGAATCAGGTATGTAGTGATGTGCATGACTGGAATGAGACCTGTCCTGTTTGTACTGTTTTTTTGCCGAAGGATTTTATTTTTTTTACAAATATTTCTGCATAAACCCAGTTCCCACTTTAACTCTCTCCATGAAAAATAACTTTTAAGGGGCTTTGCATTGCCCAATAATGGGACACAGCGTTGTGTACAGAATTGATGTGCGTTGTTAACATTTACTTAAAGGGACCAATTGATGCTTTCTGCATCTTTCAGCTAGAGAACCACCTTTGCTTGTGGTGATTAAAATGCCTTTTGAGAAAGCTAAGCAAACAGTAGTCTCTAGTAACACCTTTTTCTGTACACTGCATATTTGGAAAAGGAAAAAGAATAATCACAACTATTCTCATATTTTCAAGTAACAAATTTTATCCCCTTTAATCCATTCTTTTAATAAGTTGCTGCCTCCTTTGTGGCCATAGGAATTAAAAAGTACCATGGCCATCCTTGATTAGAATAGCTGCGTTATGCTGCTTTAGAGGAAATTTAAAATAGAAAAAAACTGAACAATATTTTCATCCCTGTGATTAAGGGATAGTCTCAGATTCTGGGGCACTTAGCTGGGCCTCATAGTAAGACTGGGGATAATATTTATTAATCAAACATTGTTGCTGTGGTACCTTGATTAGCACTTTGGTTTAAGAAGTAAGGTGTGTCTGTCACTTTGTTTTAACAGCAGTTACTTTTGTTGTCTTATTTCCTCCCTGACCATTTTTTTCCTCACATTTTTAAAACATGTCACTGCCTCACCACTCCCATTAGGTAGAATATCTTGTCTTCTGTATGCTGCTTTGGAAACAAAATATCAAATACAGAAAGGTGCCTTTGGACTAGAACTTACTACAAAGAGTATTTGTTAATGGGTACTTTTGACTGCAACCCCTATAGAATACTGAAAAGTGTTAATCCCCAAATGGATGGTATCAATATATCATAGAGATAAAAATCAAAAGGCAAATAACGCTGTAGGCTTTAAGAAGAAGCAAGGCATTTCAGAAAGAAACAGAACTAGAAGAGAAGTCATGTAGAAACTCTGGGGCATGCTTGTCACCAGTTAGACCCTAAAATCTTGTCAGAACAACCGGAGTATAGCACAGAGAGCTTCAGTTTCTGTCCCTGAACCTTCTCGTCCACTTCTGCTAAAGCACAGATGCTGCCAGATTGCAGACCTGTGTTCATACAAGTACAAAGCTCACGAAAGCATC
The DNA here is from genome assembly GCA_033961575.1 of Aselliscus stoliczkanus. Taxonomy (NCBI): domain Eukaryota; kingdom Metazoa; phylum Chordata; class Mammalia; order Chiroptera; family Hipposideridae; genus Aselliscus; species Aselliscus stoliczkanus. The sequence continues at coordinate 160,144,122 of CM066731.1, forward strand.
TCTCTTTTTCTGTGGGTGTTTGTAGGCCGCTTTGGAAAACTCAGCTGGCCATACTCAGTTTTTACTTCTCTCCATGCTCACTGTGTTCCTTTCATTCCATCAGAAGCCTTACTTAAAGTCTTAGAGTTGTATGTAGTTTGTTTTATTTGGCTTCTTAAAACTAGCAAACCTCAACTTTAAATATTTTCCCGTTTTTATCTAATCTTGTAGTCTATTTGCTTATCTAGTTTTCAGGTCCCCAAAATGGAATGAGGGTTGACAATATTATTTAATATTGGAGGGCCAAAAATTTGCTAAGTACTGTCTAGAACAGAGATTTCGATAGCCCCTGGCCTCAGTGAGAATAGATGCAACAAAAAACACAGACCTCCAGAAGCACTTGGGAAAAAATTAAATAGTAACAAAGTACTGTATAAAGGTTTAAGATATTTGGCAGTGTGAAATCCGTATAGTTCTGGTAAAAGTATTCCCATCGGTTGTCTAGAATATGAAATGATCCTTGGTGGTATACAGATATTCTTGCAAAATCATCCATAGGCTTTTTGGCACTTACTGATCATTTCATTGTATAATCAAGTGTCCCAGCCTTGTTTGCTGGAATTTGTACTCAACATACTGTAAGGAGGCAGAATAGTATAGTGTAGTGGTCAGCAGGCTTGGATTTCAGCCCTCTTCTGCCCCATTTATTAATGACCTGCTGTGTTCCAGACACTTTTAAATACTGTACATTCTCTAATTCTGCTAATAGCCTCCTGACCCCTTCTTAACAGACTCGGGAATTGTAGAGGTTAGGTGATGTCCAAGGTCACAAAATGGCAAGGCAAGGATTTGAACCCAGTTCTGTTCAACTCTGGAGTTGCCTCTGCCTCTCTGTTGTGCTGCACTTTGCTACTTTGAACCTCTTTTTCCCTTTAAAATGAGAATAACTGTACCTGACCTTCCTATTTCAAAGAATTCTTATGGAGATCAAATGAAGTAAAATATTTTCAAACACTTTGAAATTTTTACAGTATATACAAATGAAAGCTAAAAATATATATAGAGAGATTACATATATATATTTTTTTTATTCTACATTTTTCCATAACTTGCTTATCTCCACAAAGGGTTTGCAGTGGCACAAAGTGGATATATTTTAGTATTGAAAAGCTACCCAGCTACTGACCATGTTGGCACTTGGCACATTAAACCATCAGAAAAAAATATGTAACTCATATTATGTAGCTTGATAGCATATACAGCCCCCCTCACAACTGTATCTGGAACACTAAATTTCTAATCAAAGTTCTCAGAGTATGACTTAATTTCATCTCTTATTTATAATCAATCATCTTTAATATTGACTCAAATTTTTGCATGGCATTTGTTAATTAGCTATATATATATTTATAGTGATGTTACAAGAATTAAGATTTTATGTCTTCATTTGTCCTATGAAGTAGATGGAAATGGACAGCATTCTATCGGAGTTAAGAGTATGATCACTGAGACAAAATAAAATGTTGTTAGAACTTTTTTTTTAATGTAACTGCTGGATGTTTTTTTCCCCTCCAGGATACAATGTGTCTTTGCTATACGACCTTGAAAATCTGCCGGCCTCCAAGGATCCCATTGTGCATCAGGCTGGCATGTTGAAACGAAATTGTTTTGCCTCTGTCTTTGAGAAATACTTTCAGTTCCAAGAAGAGGGCAAAGAAGGGGAGAACAGGGCAGTTATCCATTATAGGGATGATGAGACCATGTGAGTATGGAATTTGGTCCTGAAGCCTAGGTGTGGCTGTCACACGCGCTTGCTGAAAAGACAAGCAAGGTCAAACCTTAGCCTATTGTGTGAACCTTAGACTAGTTATGAGGGAGGAAGTTTCTCCCTCATAAATCCTTTAAGCCAGGATGTAGATAGTGCAGGGGAGAAGGCCACTTCTCAATTTCAGTCTCCAGATATTGAAAGTTGGCAAAAGATAAAAAGAGAATCCAGTGCTTTCCTTTAAGGCACCACTTTTCTGAGTCCCTATCAGTAATATAGCCCAGATAATCAGGAGGTGACCGTAGATTCTGTGTTGTTTCAACTCTTGGATCATCTACATACTATGAATCTCATAGTATATAAAGAAATACAATTTTTGGGCCGGCCGAGTGGCACGGTGGTTGAGCGCTGGCTTGGGAAGCCAGTGGCCCTGGTTCGGGTCCCACATGTGAGGGCCAGTGACACTGCCCTCCAAAAAAAAAAAAAAAAAAAAAAAGGAAATATAATTTTTGAAGTGGAGTTCTGAGAATCGCTAACTCTAGATTTCATGTCATATCACACAAAGTCAGTAACATCTACTTTGGATGGTTTTCATCTCCTGCCTCTTAGGGCCTGCATTTATTATATGGATTTCGTTGGCCAGAACTACTTAGTCTCACTTGACACCGCTTGTTTTATGAGTTAAGAAATTTATGATTTTACCCTCCCGCATCACTTAAAGATCAAGTCCTTAACAAAACCCCATTCTGTTTCTGTTCTTATGTTCGTGGGTTTTGTTTTCCTCAGGTATGTTGAATCTAAAAAGGACAGAGTCACAGTAGTCTTCAGCACAGTGTTTAAGGATGACGACGATGTGGTCATTGGAAAGGTGTTCATGCAGGTATGGAGCAGAGACATCTTGGGGTGGGGGGACCATGGCATGGTGATTTATACCTTGGCACCAAAACCCACCATAGCGTACAAAAGAACTGGTGGTTCTGTTGATGCTGGAACTTGTTGAAGATTTTGTTGAAAATTCAGCCCCCACCGAACTCACTGAATGTTTGCTTTTTCTTTGTGGTTTTAGCCTTTTGTGGGACTGAACTAGAGGGTGATTTGAGTACTAAACATGCTACAAGTATGACTAAATATTAAGCATTCTTCCCTATGGGGTCTTTGATTTAAAGCTTCGTCACATTTCCTACTCTCTTGTGTTTCTCAGATTTCTAAACAAGGTTTCTTACAGATTTGGTTTAGTGCTAAAGTCTTTTCAGAAGTCTGTAGAAAATTCTTCAGGAGTAGATAATGCATTAATGGGGTAGAATTGTTGAACTGATCATGAAGATAGTAGGCCTGGGTTTGACCAAGGTCACCATGGAGTGCCTCCCTCAGAAGTTCATGTACTATGAAGAGCAGTGGGGTGTAGCAGGACGTTTCGTCACTGGGTTTCTGGTGCAGGTGGACTCAGGTTTGGTACAGCACACTCCTGGTGGCTTGGTCATGCTCTCTGCTAACCAGTTGCTGGCTCGAGGACATGAGAGCTTGTTGGAAAAGTGGTACCCAGGCTGGTCTCTGCTGAGATGGCTCAGCATTCAAAATCTAGTAGAGTGGTTTAATTTTCAAAAACCTTTTGTACATTCATTCTGTTCCTTAGCAGGGTGATGAGATGTAAGAATTCTGGGACAGAATCCTTTCTGCCCAATAGAGTTGTGCGTAATAAAGTGAGGATACTTTATGTGTAGCATCGCTAAGTGGCTAGGGAAATCTTCAGAAGTGGTCCTCAATTTGATCCATTTTTCTTGACTTTCTGTGTTTAAGCAAATTAATCAGAAATTCTAGTTTTGGAGTCCCTATGCAGAAAAATTGGAATATTGACACTTCCAGCATTTGAGAGTACTAAACTTGATGAAAGTGTGTGTGTGTGCGCGTGTGTGTGTGTGTGTGTGTGTGTATATATGTGTATGTATGTATATATATATATATATATATATATATATCTTGAGTCCTAAATGTAAGCCTCTAGACAGGCATTTCATTTGTTTTTCTGCAAAATTGATGGGAATTAAATGCAGCAGCTCAGAAATTGGGATAAATCCAGACTGACGAACTAATTTTAAAAGCGATGAAGCATATATTTAGATTTGGCTGGTTTTTAACTAATCTTGTTCCATTTTATTCCACGTGACAGCTTATTTTTATACTTTAAACAGATCTTATCTTGGAGAGCGTACTGGAGATTTGTTCCCCAGGAGAATTTTGTATATTCTTTTCCTGTGTATGAATATAAACTCCTCCCTCACAGTATATGTGGTAGGGGACTTGTCTAAAAGGGAAAAGAAAGTCTGCATTTTTTTCACTGACAGTATCTCCAGTTAGACTGGCCTGGCACCATGCAGGCACATATGATGTCTGGGAATGTGAAAAGGCTGTGCTCAGAAAGCCATCTGCCCTGCCTCCCTCTCCAAATTCAGAGACTGGGGTAATTTATTTGAAATGACCATAGAAACCTGGACTTATTTTGCTGGGTTTTTGCCCCAAAATAAATTATCTGAGCATTTTCCTGGGCCTAGTTATTTTAAATTTCTAAGAGAAAGGAGAACAGTGGGTGCCTACCTAGCACAGAAGGTTGTCCTAGGACACTGTTTGAAGTCCCTTGTGGTCACTAGCCTGCTTGCCATGGGCCTCTGTGGGTTTTCCCCTGCCAGCAGGCACTTCCAGCCTGGTCAGAACACAATTCCTGCTTTTGTCATTTGGCAGACAGACTCTGAGGGATGCTTACTGCTTTAGAAAAAAGACAGGGAGTTTCCATCCCCACTCACACAGACGGCCTAGGGCTTGGCTTTGGTGTATTATCTTGGTAGGCATACGAGCTGAGCACTAGAGGAAGTCTGGTAGATGTCATCGTTTCAATGCTCATTCCATGAGAAGCAGTAAGAACAACACTTTTGGAGATTAGAGTATGGTAAACTAGAATTTTTCCATATTTTTCCCATATTATTAGATCTTAAAATAGCCCAGTAACTAAGAAAAGTTCAGTGAAAACCACTAGTTTCTGCATGTTCAGGGTTAGTTAGTTTTTAAGTGTTAAAGAGAGAAACAAAGACTTGAGATTGGCCAAAGGGTAGTCCCAAATTAGTGTGTTTATTGTTAACCAAGTCTTAAATGTGTAACTTGCCATATGCAGAACTGATGAAATGGTAGTAAGTCACCACAGGTTTACAAATACCCCATCTGGTTGTGACTTCCACATGTATAGGGTGAATTGGAGCCTTCAAGAAACTTACTAAACACAAGAAAATGCTGGCAGACAGTTATTATCTGTTCTGTTTTCTCCCCTGGGGCTGAAGCGGAAAATCAGTAGAAATTAGAAAACCTCCCAACCCCTTTGAAGGGTGAAGGGTGTTTTCTAGGGATGAGCAATCTCAAAAACTTTTCTTTAGGACCTTTCATTTTGAATGATCTTGACTCCTTCCCTGCCTCTCCCAAACATTTCTCCTTTGGAGAACAAAATTCAAAAGGAGGCTAATCTAACCCAGCTATGCTAATTTCTTTTCCACCAACCTTTAGAAGCCAGCCCAAGAGGCAGGGCAGTGAAACAGGCAAGATCCCAGACTGGGCACTGGGACTCTCAGGTGTTAGCCTTCCTTGCCCACTCATTAGCTGAGGGCTCGCTGATCGTGTGTGTTCTTCCTACCTGCAAATGGAAACTTAGTCCCTGCTCCTTCCTTTACAGTGTGATGACACTGAGTCAGCGAAGTTAGAAGTCCTTTCTTTCATTAGCAAGCCATGTGTTAGTCAGCCTCTTTGAAGGCTAGAGGAACAGATACAGAGACAAATAAAGCAGAATCCTTGGCTCAAGGAACTCACAACCTGGTAGAGAAGCCAGCTGCATTAATGAATAATGCACTATCATAGTAGAGGTTTGTAGAAAAGACAAGAATGCCACCGAGAGAGCCGCCAGCTGGAGATGGCGTTATAAAAGAGGTCGTGTTGGAGCAGCAGGAGAAGAGCACTGTAGGCCAAGCGGCTGTTGAAACATGCTTCTCATGTTCATAAAACTCAGGCCGTGGAAAGCCCTTGGTTCCATCCCTCTGCCATCAGTCTGAATTTGAATCTTCTGGTCTTGCTGCCTTCCAGATCTGGGTTGAGCAGGGATGCTTTGTACCACTTAATCTATTTATACAGAAATGGATGGCTTGGAAAAGCTGAGGTTTGGCAATTGGAACACTGAAGCAGTGACTGTTTTTCACATCCTCAGTCGTTTTGCTGTAGTTTGATGAGGATGGGTACATTTTGTTAAGGGCGATGAGCTCTTATGCAGAATGGTAGCTGTGTAGTCCAGGGCCATTCAAGAGCCAGAATTTAAATCAGACTTCATTTCTCGTGTCACATGGCCCCCTTTTCTTAGTGAACAGTAAGACAACTCAGCTTCTTTAACTTTGTTGTCTTCTGCCCCCAAGAAGGGCTTAAATTTGGTCTAAAGTTCTGACTGATGAATTCTAAACAGTAACAGGATCTAAGGTAATTCAGTGAAACAAGACTTGTGCAAATGCCCAGAACCCCGAGAAAGCGTGGTATTCATGAAACTGGAAGAAGCGGAGATGAGGGTGAGGGAGTGATGAAAAATTGGTCACTCATCAGGGGCTTGATATGCAAAGATAAAAGGAGTTAAGACTTCATCTGGACGCATGGGTTCCATTCACCCTGAAGTTTAATTTTAAAGATTTCCTGACAAATACCACCTCTTCCACATTAAATCAAAAGAATCTAATAAGCAACAGTCCTTATGCTAAATGTAGTCTTTTTCCCAGAGGTTTGAAATTCATTGTCTATTTAGTCTCAGATGTAGTTTTATCACCTGTGATACTCCAAAACAAGAGAAGAGGAAGAGGATTAACAGGGTTTTCATCACATTTTGAATAGCGGACTTCAGTAATTTCTCCTTTTTGAATCTGAAGCATTGATAGTAGCCAGAACTTGGAGTGTTTCACGTTAGATGTAGATGTAGTTGCTTTTTAGCCATCTGCCTGGTTAATGGGCTACGAAGGTTACATCCCATAGGACAAACCCCATAAGTCGCCATTCATCTTACACCAGACTCTTCTGGTTGCTTTTTGTTTTATCGTGGCAGGAGTTCAAAGAAGGACGCAGAGCCAGCCACACAGCCCCACAGGTCCTCTTTAGCCACAGGGAGCCTCCTCTGGAGCTGAAAGATACTGATGCTGCTGTGGGTGACAACATCGGCTATATTACCTTTGGTAAGCAGGGTGGGGTTGCCGCATTTTTGTGCCTTTGATGCGTTCATACTGCAGACTGCCTAAACCTGGACGGACTTATGTGAAAATTGTAGTGGGCCCAAAGCAGGCATACCAAATTGTTCCTATTGTCATTGCCATGACTGTAGGAGGGGTGTCAGGGACACTAATTACAGGTCATGTCCTATTTTTATACAGTAATCAGCTCCCTTTTTTCCTGTTTTTCTTGAATCCTAAGGGGAAAAAGGTAGCCTCTCACGCCAAGTGTTGGGAATTAGGACCACATTAAGCAATGCCAAGCAGCTGGGCGGGAAGGAATTCTCTGTCATTTGGCATTTCTTGGTTTTTTGCTTAAGCTGGAGCTCTAGCCATGATTCACTTATTCCACTTTTTTACTGAAGAAATTCAAGTCTTCCCATCTTACAGTTGCTTCAGCCTAGTGAGCTGGCTCATGACTAGATCTGATAGTTTGGGATAACAGCGCCTTTACACACTACCTGATGCCACTCAGATGTCTCCCTTTATGAAGTTTTATTTAATTCACTGCAGTGCTAAAGGTGTACCAGTGTATTGGTACAGTGAGTTGATTTACTCTATTTCATTAAATCTAAGCCACATTTTTTTTTTTCTACATTACCATCTTTGAAGTTAGGATGCAGCTTACAATTTGTGGCATGTCACAGTTTAATTGGCAGCATATCTCTTTGTGGCACAAAAACGGATGGTAAACTTAGTTATTAGCATCTTAGATTCTGTGCGGTGTAGCTATTGCCTGTCCTGTTTGCTTGTCTTCAGGGCAAATTGACATGGGGTCCCACTCCTCATTTTAGCAAAATTTCATACATATGCTGATGGTGAGGCCACTGAGTAGAGTGGGTGCAGAAAATAGGATTCAAGAAGCCATAGGGGAGGGAGTGCAGGTCTGCCCAGGAACAGAGGGACGAGCGCCTGCACAGGTCTTCGGGGGATCTGTGCTGCAGAGGGACTTTCTCAGCCCCCAGCCAAAGCAGCTTCTCCTGCCTGCCCTCATCAGGAGAGTTCAGGTCTTATGCGTTACTGTTTGGTTTTCACCACAGATTTACAGGGTCTTCTCTGGAATCTAGTTTCTCTGAAGACTTATTGCTCTATTTTAGCACCAAGAACCCAGGACAGGCAGGCTTTGTTTCCTAGTCCTGCTTTCTTAAGGTAAAGTGTTTTCTCCGAAGTTACCCAGATACTAGTATCACCTTCCAGAGACACTGCTGACCTGCAGAAGCAGGAGCTAGTGGGCGTGCGGCAGGCAGGGAGTAGATTTCAGAATGCACAGCTGCAGAATCCAGACCTGGGATGAATGCCCAGAACCATGGCCTTTCCTGGGGAGCCTGGGTTTTCTACCATGATCTCCTCCGTTTGCCTCAGTGGCACCTGTCCACATTACGGTATCTATCCCTTCACCAGCTGAAGGAGAAAACCCTGACATAGCCTGAGCATAAGGAAACGAGTGGATTATACTTAAGCGGGGAGATGGGGCTGCCTGTGGGCTGCCGGTCTTCCCGCCCTGTGGCATTGGTGTTACACGCTGACGCCCTGTCTGTGTCCCCACCCTCAGTGCTGTTTCCTCGCCACACCAACGCCAGTGCTCGAGACAACACCATCAACCTGATCCACACGTTCCGGGACTACCTGCACTACCACATCAAGTGCTCTAAGGTGAGAGCTGCAGCGTCTCAGGCCCTGTACCCCGGGGCCGCCCTCCACCAGAGCTGCTCACGTACAAAGTATTCCTGTGGTCCAGACTGGTGCTGTGAACTCTCAGTAGGTGGCTCTGGAGGTTTCAAGAAATGATCTCTCTTCACCTCCCACCACCACCACTCCCCACAGTGAGCTGAATGTATTTGTTTCCAGAAAGGGTCACCCCCCACTTCCCCGTGAGGCCCTGTCAGTCCCAGGGTGTCTGTTCCCACATCTTCCCGATGACTTCTAAGGAAAGCAAAGCTGGCTTTCTAGAATGTGACTCTGCTTCAGCACTCATTGTGTTTGCCCACAGGCCTATATTCACACTCGTATGCGGGCAAAAACCTCTGACTTCCTCAAGGTGCTGAACCGTGCACGCCCAGATGCCGAGAAGAAAGAAATGAAAACAATCACGTGAGTAGGGCCGGCCCACCTTCCTCTCCTGAGCTCACCGAGTAGAAAATAGCAGGTGTCCGTGGTCTGGGCAGTAGCTATATGTGAGGCAACAGAGTAGGCTATGCCTGCCTGACAGACTGAAGATGGCATGAACAGGTTTTCACTTCTGAATGGGCGGGGCTGGGTTTCCTTGTTTCCCTGAATGGCAGCTAGGGAAAAAACAAAGGGACCTTTCTACCTAGATAAACTGTGTTCTCTTTGGGCCTGAGTTCACATCAGTCTTATCCTTTTCAGGGTCTTCTTGGAAAAACGGAGTAATTTGCTTAACGACATTTAGTTCAGTCAATAGGCCTGGAAACCCCCGTCTCCCAGTGTTCTTTTTCCTGGTCTGCTCCTCAGCAGGGATTTTGCATGGAGAGGAAGTTGTATTGATCAGGGATGGAAATGATGAGTGTGTGGCTCTGAGTGCCTACAGCCTAGGGAATTAGGTCTGTGCAAGGCGCCAGTCTTGGTTCCCCTCCTGCTTTAGTTTAGGCCACCCTCTTCTCAAGGTAATAGGTGCTTATTTGCCATCTTTTTTGCCCATTGCATTCCAGTCTTGAGGTGAACTTAGCCCTGCCCCCGCACCCCTCACAAGCCGTGTATTTGCCAACACCTGGTACTCTTACAGGTAACCTTTGGTTAGTGTGTGCATAAGGCTTCAAGCTCCCTCCCCTGGCGTTGAGAGGCCTCTTCTACTGCCACAAGACTGGATGAGAGAGCTGTCTGACTGACTTGGCGTACCTCAGTATAGGGTTTTCAGTCTCCAAAACATAAGACGTTGATACGGAACAGTTAAAGTCACCCCTGACTTCGTTAGGCAAAAACTTGAGAGACTGCCCGTCTCATTAGGAAATTGGTACCAGAGGCCTTTCTCTGTAGCAGCTCTGTGCCTACTACCCAGAGTCTGAGGAGTGGTGTGCAGCCTTTAGCCAGATTCTCTGCTTAGACAGTTGTCCAGACGCCAGGCATCAAAATGGCAGCAACATTCCCTAATAGTGGGGAAATAGGAGAGGGTATATGTGCTGAGACACATGTTCTCGCCCTTCCAGAATCTTGCCTCCGTCCTGGAGTTTTGCAAGTTCCCCTCTCCCTGCTTGCTTTCCACAGGAGTGCTTTTCTTACCAGGCACCACCTTGCTGACCTTGAGTGTGAGGCAACCAATTCTGGGCCACTTTCAGGGCCCAGTGCAGAGAAGGCAGTGCAGTAGAGGCCGGGAGGTAAACCAGCAGCTAGGGACAGCAGAAGGAAACTTGACGTGGCCAGCATGTCACATCAAACAAGGGGCATCATAAATAGATAGACATGGGTCTGCTTGTGTCACCGCAGTCCTGTAGCTGCTTGTCCTTTCAGGAGACAAGCCCACCAGGCAGCCACTGCCCAGTGTCTCCCATAGGCTTTCTCTCCCCGCCTTATTCCACAGCCAGTGGGCAGTCTTAGAGACCACTGCAAAGCAAGTGCAGTTGTCTGAGGGGTAGGAGCAACATCCTGTCCTGATGGGGGAACTAGGAGAGGATGAGTCCTTGAAATAAATACACTGACCATAAACCTCCTTCCCGGGACTTAAAAAGCAGCTTTGCCTTTTCCTGGCCCGTAACCCCTCCTTGGGAGAGGTGAGCCCCAGAATGGAGAAGGAGGCGGCAAATAACAGCATCCACCCTGAAAACCAGATCGTGTTACTGCTGGTGGGTAGGAGCTACTGGCTCAGCTGGGCTGGAGGAGCCAGGACGCCCAGCACACACGGTCCCCGGCGGTCCCCGGCGCAGCGCAGCCGGAGGGGCCGTGAGCCAGCGTAAACCAGAAGTGACCCGGATCAGAAGCCAACCATCAGCCGAACCCCACAGGACTGTCAGAATTGAACACTCATGAGCTTTTTCTTGAGGGTGGAGGGAATAAAATATGGGTTTATTTTGCCATGGGTGAGACTTTCAGAGCAGGAAAAAATTAGGCCTGTATTTTACCCTAATTTCCCATAGTTCTCAGCTCTAGCTTCCAGTTTGCTTTACCAAATACCCTCTGTCTTTGAGAACCAGCCTGTTCCCAGAGCTGGCCTTTCTGGGGAACTCCTGGGTGGTCCAGGACACCATGACCTAGAAGCCTAAAGTTGGGCAGTTGTTCTTTTTCCCAGACGGTAGCCGAGGGTGACTTCTTCGAGTATGCTGCCCCAGTGGTGAACGATTTAAGGCATTGCTGTCTGCTAGCCCAAAAAGGCACAAGCTGTGTGGAAGGAGCCTGAACTCTACTAAGAGAGGAGGGTTGAGCCCAGTCTGAAATTCAGGTAGACCTAAGCCATCCAGAAATTGTGGATAAATGATTCTCCTGTCTACTTGGTACGTTTAATGTCGTCATGGGCTTAGCACAAATATTTTATGGTACTCAAATGTATTCACTAGGAAGAAAGAGCTGATGAAACCTCACTGTGAAAGCTGGATCTTAGCCCACGCCTAGAGTTCCTACATACCTCTGCCTAAGAAACCTGCCGCCTCATATTTGGTGTTTCTTTGGGATCCCATCCCTAGTCCAGGAATGTGGGTAGAAAGAAAGGTGAGCCCAAAACTAGCCTTCATACCTACTCTCTGCTTTTAAAGGGGGAAGACGTTTTCATCCCGCTAACTCTTGGGAACAGGAAGAGGAAGCGGCTGACAACTGAAGGCTGGAACACTTGCTACTGGATAATCGTAGCTTTTAATGTTGCACCTCTTCAGGTTCTTAAGGGATTCTCCATTTTGGTTCCATTTTGTACACGTTTGGAAAATAATCTGCAGAAACGAGCTGTGCTTGCAAGGACTTCATAGTTCCCAAGAATTTAAAAAAAAAAAAAAATCCACTTGATCAACTTAATTCCTTTTCTTTATCTTCCCTCCCTCACTGTCCTTGCCTTCTACCCTCCTTCCAAGCTGTTTCGCTTTGCAATATGTTACTGGTAATGAGTTGCAGGATAATGCAATCTTAACTTGTTTTCTCCTAAGTATTTGCGTTCAAAACTCCTGTATCTAAAGAAATACGGTTGGGGTCATTAATAAAGAAATTCTTTCTATCTTACATGAGAATTTGCTGGGTTTCTGGACTGTGAGTCCAAGAGAGGAGGCGGGAGGAAGGTAAACCTGCAAACCTGAGCTGGAATCCTTGGGTTCAGGAGCTCTTCTGCCTTCCCTTAGAGGAGAGAATAGCTAGCTGGTGAGCTCTCGGTTGGCATTTCTGAGTAAACTTGAACATGTTTATTGTAAAGCTTGGTTACTAAGTCTGTTACTAAGGCTGTGGCCAAGAAGCTCCCAGGACAGTAACAGGCACATTCAAGTGTCTCTGGCTTATTCTGTACGGATGAATAATGTATAGCATTCCAGATGTGTGCAGTTCTGCAGGACATTGATAGGTATTTAGGTGCGGCTCCAATGCAAACTAAGTGGCCAGTTTCTTTCTCACACAACAGCCTAAAAGACGAGCACTCCACAAAACTCACTTTGGGAGAGTCGAGCCTGGCAAAACACACTGTCCCCTCGTAGGACACTGATCCCTAAAATAAAATTAGCTCAAGAAGTTTGCTTGGTAAAGAATTACCAGGAAAACGAGGGACACCTGAAGTGGTCTGAGGGCCATCCTGATGGTTTCTGCCTTCTTTTCCTCTGATTTTTCATCTAGTGCTCACACTAATTTGAGGCCCATTAATTGTGAAATCTCCTGACTGTGTCACAACCAGCATTTTTATTTCCTAAATCATTTTGAGATAATTATAAATTCACATAGAATTGTAAGAAAAATTACAAGGGATCCTGTATGACATTCACCAGTAGCCCGGATGGTAGCATCTTCACATGACTATAGGATAATCAGGAAATGGACATTATCACAGCCCTGGCCTTACTCAGATTTTACCAGTTTTACATGGACTCATTTGTGAGTGTGTGTGGTGTATTTCTGTGCGTTTTCATCACATGCGTAGCTTTGTCACCAGCATCTTAAAAAACAGTATAGTATAGACTAGATCAGAATGCATCATACCTATTAAAGTATTGATTTTCAAATATGTTTTAGCTCTATACTCACATCTTGAATGGATTGTAAAAATGTCCTTTTTGCTGTGGGTCACAGTCAAGTTTGAAAGCCGCAGGGTCATTCAGTCATCCAGACTTCACTTAAACAGGCCCTTAAAAAGCTCAAGATGCAGTTACATGCTCATCCCCTCACACGTGTGCCGTGGAGAGTGCTGTCCCCTTGGTAGGGCTGACTGGCCCCCAGTGGAAAGAGTGCTGTCTGCCCAGCGTTTTCCTGGGACATCGCCCCTTCTCATCTATTTCTGGTAGGTGGGAAACCTGGCTAACTTAGATATACTGGGAGATGGTGACATGCATGTGTTCTGTACCCTACGAGCTATTAAAGGGGTTCTCAAGGGTAATTTGGAAGCATTTTTTGCTTTCCTGCTGACTTTAGAACATAACTCCTTAGTAAGCTGGAACTCAATGTACTCTTGCCAGTAGTGGGGATCAAATTTCTGAGAAGTACTGTAGATGGCAAAGGTTGCTTAGAAAATGTGGAGTTGCGGAAAAACGAGGCATTGAATATTTTTACAGCAAAACTCCTACACAGGTGTCTTAATTCCAAAATAATATATGAGGTCAGACAGTCAAGTTTGTGAACTCATCCTAGAAAAAGTGCAACATACCTTATTGCTGAATATCACTACAGTTGCCTTTAGCACCTAGTCCATTCTTCAAAGCAATTTTGGAACTCTTTCTGGAATAGCCATCAGAGCTGTCATCGAATTACCCTTGATGTCCTGAATGTCATCAAAATCTTTTTCAATATTTCCATTATCTTTGGGTAAAGAAAGAAGTCATTGGGGGCCAGATCAGGTGAGTAGGGGGGGTGCCCTAATACAGGTATCTGTTTACTGGCTAAAAACTCCTCACAGACAGTGCCGAGTGAGCTGGTGCATTGTTGTGAAGCAAGAGCCATGGATTGGCGAAAAGCTCAGGTCATTTTCGTCTTAACTTTTTCCTGCAACCTTTTCAGCACTTGCAAACTTGGTTTGGAAGTAAACCAGTAAACTTGGTTAACTATATGTCCAGTTGGTACAAATTCATAATGAATAATCCCTCTGATGTCAAAAAGTTACCAACATCATTGCAACAAGTTTGCAAACTTCTCAGGCCTCATATGTTGGCATAAAAAACCCTTGCTGGTAAAAACCTTCCAGATTTGCTCCTTTGCTTTCACCTGTCTGCAGGACACATGTGGTGTTAGCGTGGCTGTGGTCTCAATACCCTCCCTCCCTTTGTGATCAAAGGTCCACTGTAACTTCCGCCAAAGCCCCGTAGGACTATGGAAGGAGGGGTGTCTCAAGATAAGGGTCAGCACTGTGGGGAAGTGGGCTGGGAAAAGAGTGAGCTAGTATCAGTTACTGCTAATTGGCTCACCTGCCCAAGGATCCGTTTCTGGGAAGTGTGGGCGACGTTGGATACAAGCTGTAGAGGTGGAAAGCGGTGTTTTGAACATAGACCTGGATTAGAATCCAAGTTACACTGTATAATAGCCGTGTAACAGCACCTTTCTTAATGGCCTCACCTTTAGTTGGATATAACACCACCTATCTCACAGGGCTTTTAAAAGGAAGAGAACAGATAAGGGCCTATCACATCACAGGCATTTATAACGCCTATAATTATACTTGATATGCTGTTAATAAACCTCAGTTCCGTACCTTTTCACTTACGGGGATCAGAAGTGGCAGGACTGTTAAGGAAGTGAGAAGTCCAGTGTAAGCCAAGGTCGTTCTGTCTTGGGGTTTTCCAGGCCCTCCCTAACAGAGTTGTACTTTTCCCTGCTTGGGTGGCAGTTTAACTGCAGTGGGGGTGAAGAGGGTGTCGGTGGGAGTCTGCATGCCTGGATAAAGTAGGACCTGAGCATGCTAAGAACTGGGAGCTTGGCAGGAAAGCAAAAAGACTAGGAGGAAGTGGAAACCATGAAAAGGAAGTAAGCTATCTGCTGCATAGGCTCCCTTATGGGGCGATGTTACTTAGCAGTTTCCATATTAGTTCCCTTCAGTTTCATTTCCAAGTTGGCCTGATGGACCCTCTCAAAAGCTACAGGGGCCTGAGACCTAAGCCTGGGTCTACTCTGGGGGCTATTTTGAAATCAAGCATTGCTTCCCTCTTCGGGGGATTGCTAGAAGCAATTTCCGTGGCTCCTAGGGAGACCTGGAAAACCTGACTATTTGACCCGAACAGGACGACCAGGATTTCTTCTGCCCTATAGCTGACTTAGGGCTTCCAGAAGCCAGTATCCTGTCCAGTCTCAGTCACAAGTTGTGTCCAGAACCCTTCAGAGGCGCCCAAGGACTCATCTGCTCTTGCCTGCAGGGAGTGAAGAGTTGAACAGCTCAAGGAGGCCAAGCAGGATCCAGGAAGCCCCAGCACCCCACTGCCTCCACTCAACTAGTCCCTCCAACCTTCACACACCATACCCAGACACCAAGCGTCCACAGAGAGAAATTCATATCTCCAAGAGAATGGACGAAGGAAGCCCAGAAGGGTTCCCAGCCAGAGTCTGGATGGGGCACCATGATACAGATGACCTGAGGAAGAGAGGGGCTGGAGTTGGGGCCCTAGGGCCTGTAGAGTCAGATGAACGGACCATCTACAAACTGCCTGCACCAAGGTCCGGTGGGTGAAGGGGAGAAGGCCTGGGCTGTCAGCCCCAGGGGCTGATGGGGGAGCAGGGAGAAACTGGGTGATCCAGTAAGGAAGAAACGGCTGAGCGAGCAAGGGGCAGAACCCAGGCTTCCCAGCTCCTGCCGCCTAAGCTGCAGCCCTTCACACGTCATCCCACACACAGTGTTTAGACAGAGCATTGAAGAAGAAACACAGACATCCTGGATCCCGCAGGGAGGAGGCCACGGCTGGGAACAGGAGGTCTGTTTATTCCTGGCAGTCCAGTATCGGAGGGGCCCCACACCAGACTGGGATGAACTCTCCCAGAGCCTCTGACTTCTGCCCGACAGCGTGGGGCTGTGGACTGCCTGCTGGAACCCAGTGTCCACCCACCCGTTCCCTTGAGGATAGGTCTGAGGCTGGATGCTTTTCCTCTTCCCACTTTTTGTCTCAACAGAAGTCCTGCCTCTCCAGGACCCCTGACTGCTGTGCCTCCAGCCCTTCAGCTCAGGTCTCCCCCAGAGAGCCCAGAAGTCCCCTTGCTCTCAAGCAAGGAAGTCTTTCCTAATGTCTCACCTCCAGCTTTCTTGCTGCAGTTTTAGCCTGTTCCCTCCCATTTCAGGGAGTGTAACTCAGGGAGGCTTTTCTCCCTCACTCACCCCAAAGCCACACTTGATATGGGAATGGGGGCACCGCACCTCTAGGCTCCTAGCCCTGAATATGCCTTTCCTTTGTACACTTATGCATATAGGACAGAGGTCCCATAATATTGTAACGGAGCTGGAAAATTCCTATCGCCTAGTGTTTTCATAGTGCAACGCATTACACAAATAACCGTTGTGTTGCTATTGCCTGCAGCGTTCAGTACAGTAACATGTTGTACAGGTTGGTAACCTAGGAGCTGTAGGGGAACAATTTGTCACCCCAAAATATGTCTCTGGCATAAGGATTATTTTAGGCTGGTTAATTTTAAGAAACTGGCAGTCATTAAAGAAGCTCTGAAAACCAAGTAGAAATTTTTACCCTTTGTAAAATACATTTATGTTTATGAGGGTGTCTCCCTCACTGTACCAGGAGGAGGGGGTTGGCCTTAACTCTACAAACTTATTAATGCAGAAGACCACGACTTAAATCTGCATAGCAACCTCTCCCTGGTTTGCTATGCTTCTGCCCTCCCCCACACACACCAACATCTTTTGTCTTAGGTTGAAGATGGCATTTAGGTGATGGCTTCAGCCATTTTGTTGAGTTACTACTCCCCTTTCTTGGGTGTCTCCCGTGTCTACAGGGTTGGTTATACATGTTATCAAATTTTTGTTTGTGGTTTGTTTTTCTCCTGATAACTTGTCTTATTACAGGGGTGTCTCAGCCAAGAACCCGGAAGGGTAGAGGAAAAATCATTTTTCCTCCCCTACAGAGCTTTAGGTTGTACCATATAGCCTAGGGTAGCTATACCTTCTAGGTTAGTATACGTACATTCTATGATGTTTCCACAACAATGAAATCGCCTAATGATGCGTTTCTTAGAGGGCCCCTGTCTTCAAGGTGGCACCTGACTGTACCTAGTTTCCTCGTGGAGCAAGTGTCATTCCTCTCTTGCTTTTCATAGGCTCTCTACCTGCCTTTCTCACGGGAGTTCCTTCTCAGATGGGACAGGTGGCTGAAGCGAAGGGACATGCAGAGAAGGGCAGAAATCCTAATGTTAATAACAGCCAACTTTCATTGAGCGCTTATGTGCCAAGCACTGTTCTCAGTCTTTGTCACACATTATCTCAGTCTCAAAATAGGTGAGTACAGTGTAAGCCCCGTTTTACCTATGAGGAAACAGACAAAAGAAGTTTAGTGACTTGCCCAAATTCACACAGCTAAAAAAATAGTATCCCAGCCAGGATTCCGAGATCCAAAGCCAGGTTTTTTCTGATTCCAAAACTGGCTCATGCCTCTTAATCATCACAGAGGAAGGAGAAGAGTCATTTGTTGAGACCCCTTCCCCCCATTAAGTGTCAGGCACTGGGATCTATGCAGTAACATATGTTATACGATGATATTCCCCCACAACAACCCTAAGAGTGGTTTTCCTTGTTCCCATTTACAAGTGGGAACATTGAGGACCAGAGGTGGCTTGCCCAAGGTCACACCTTCAGAACCATTTGTTCCTTATAGCCTAGAGTTTGCCTCACAAAGTAGTTGAGAAAAGGAGGGAATGACTCCCGATTTTGGAAGGCAAGTCTGGCTTCATAAGCTGAAAGTTACATCCAACGATAGCATGCGGGGCAGTGAAGACCTGCAGGCCCCAAACACTCTTACCACTGCCCCCCTCACCCACACTCCTCTTTCACAGACCGGCAGAATTATGGAGCTGGAGGTGCTATCAGCTGGCTGGCGGCTCGGGGATGAGGCTCATAAAATGTGAATGTATTAGCTGGGGTGGGAAGTGGAGAGGATAGTCAAAATCACTCATTAACTGGAATGCATTTCTCAGATAAGCTAGGCAGTAGTGGTGAGAGGTCTCCCAGCTGGTGGCCTGACATAGAGGCTCTTCCATCTAAGTGGTAAGCTCTAGCCAGTGGCTGGGAAGGGGGAACACTGGTCCAGCAGGAGAGGACGGCAGGCCTCCCAGTTGCTACATACAGCTCAGGGTGTGCCAGGTCCCACCCCCCAGAGGCGGGGCCAGACAGCCCCACCAGCCTCAGCTCCATCCCTCTCAACTCTAGCCTGGGCAGAGCCAGGGCTGCCCAGAACCCAGAGCCCTGCTTGCTCCCAGAGTGGAGGCACCATGCTCCGCCCGCCCAGGACATCGAATATCTCCAGAAGTCCTGCAGGGCCGGCTGCAGCAGCTCCCTGACACTCCAAGGAAAGCCCAGGCCGGGGAGGCAACACCTGCTTCCAACAGCCATGTGAGTAGCTTTGTCTCCCACACACTGTCTGCCACCTCCCCGCCCCCACCTTGGCCACACCTGGAGCCCTCAGCCCAGCTCCGGAAGAGGCCACGCACCTGGCCCAAGCCACCAGAGCCATTGGGGTGTGCAGTGTGTGGGCCACGCTGCTCACCTACCACTGGGAACTCTACCATGGGGGCTGACCCTGCCTTTTGGCTGCTCTGGTGGAGGTGGGGGGGCCCTCCAGGGGAGGACTGCAACTCCAGCCCAGGATCCAGAGGCCAGGATTGAAGTAATGGACCCTGAGATCTCTGGATGACCGGGAACAGAAACGAGGGCTGCTGAGAAGAGTGGAGGGCACTAGGGGAGACTGAGGAAGAACCAGGAGAGGGGGAAGGGGTGCGGCAGCTGGGAGGCCCCGCCTGGGGGGCTTGGGGGGTATTGAATTGGAGGGGCAGCTTCTCCTGAGCTCAGGGTGGCTGTGGGCCCTCTGACCCTCCCACCTGGGAGAGGGGCAGGTAGGAATCCTTTCCTTTATTGACTTTAATCCTAGCAACAGAAGCTGCTCCCCTGTTGACAGAAGCAGGAGTTACCACCGGGCCCAGGACCACTCCCCATTCCCTGAAGTGGCAGTGGGGCCAGAGTACTGGAGGACTGAGAACGGGGACAAGTGAAGGGAAGGACACGGCAGATCAGAGCCACACAGAGGCCAGGCCCTCCCTGCCCGGCAGTTCCTCTTCCCTCTCCTCTGGGGTCAGCTGCAACCCGGGTGGCGGGTAGTGGGGGGTACATCTGCCTTGCTGCTGGCATCTCCGCATTCACTGCCAATCCTTCCCCCCACCTCCACCCCCCAGCAACTCCCCTCCCTCCTCCAGGTCCCAGGAAGGGCCCTGTTGCTAGCGTGATACGGATGAGTCAAGTTTATGGGCTGGAAGTCCTACCCGGAGGCTGCTCACTGAGCTGTAACCAAAGGCTACAAGGACGAATGGGGGGAGGGGGTCCAAGGGACGGGGCGCCCCGCTTGCTGCCATCCATGGCCCTGGCCTCTTCCCCAACTCGAGTGCTCAGCAAGCCCTGCCCCACCCCCAATCCTTCATGCTCTGGTGCCAACCAAGCTGTGAGCATCTGAAGACAGGGACCCCTCTCCATCTTAGCACCCACTCCTAGCACGTGGTCCCAGCCCAAAGGGGGCCAGGTGGAGGCAGGGATGGACAAAATGCTTTGGGGCCAGGTGGATCCGATCCACCTTTCAGTCTAAACAGAGCCATACACCCAGCTGCCCAGAGGGGACCAGGCAGATAACAGAAATGGGCGAAGTGGCCTGGTGGGGACTCTGAGGACCTGTCCGAAGGCAGCCACTGCTCCTTTCCAGCTGGCTGCTGCCATAGAGGACATATGTGTGGTCACACCTGATTTCTTAAGCCAAAAATAGAAACTTTTATGGAAATTACAATTGCCATTAATTGAAAAAAATGTACATCAGCAAACAGGATATGGCCTCCAGTCCTTTGGGCTGCAGCCTCTACATTAACGTGGCGCCCCCACCAAGACGACAGTGACCTGCAGCCCCACCCTAACTGGTCGCCCCGTCTTCCGTCCAGGCATGCCGGCTGTTGCTTCCGGCCTCCCCTGCCCCCAGGCCCAAGATGACACCCAACAGCACCAGGGAGGTGCACAGTGCCGTGCCAGTGGGCGCCTTAGGGCTCTCCCTGGTCCTGGCAAGCCTCATCGTGACTGCCAACCTGCTCCTGGCCCTGGGCATCGCCGGAGACCGCCGCCTGCGCAGCCCGCCTGCTGGCTGCTACTTCCTGAGCCTCCTGCTGGCGGGGCTGCTCACAGGGCTGGCCCTGCCTGCGCTGCCAGGCCTCTGGACCCAGAGCCACCGAGGCTACTGGTCCTGTCTCTTCCTCTACTTGGCTCCCAACTTCTCCTTCCTCTCCCTGCTCGCCAACCTGTTGCTGGTGCATGTGGAGCGCTACGTGGCCGTGCTGCGGCCTCTCCGGACCCATGGGAGCACTCGGCTGGCCCTGTTCCTCACCTGGGCTGGCCCCCTGCTCTTTGCCAGCCTGCCTGCCCTGGGGTGGAACCACTGGACCTCTGGTGCCAACTGCAGCTCTCAGGCTGTCTTTCCAGCCCCCTACCTCTACCTCGAAGTCTATGGGCTACTGCTGCCTGCCGTGGGCACCGCCGCCCTTCTCTCTGCCCGTGTGTTGGTCACGGCCCACCGCCAGCTGCAGGACATCCGCCGGCTGGAGCGGGCAGTGTGCCGCGGGGCACCCTCCGCCCTGGCCCGGACCCTTACCTGGAGGCAGGCAAGGGCACAGGCCGGAGCCACGTTGCTCTTCGGGCTGTGCTGGGGGCCCTATGTGGCCACCCTATTCCTCTCAGTCCTGGCCTATGAGCAGCGCCCACCACTGGGGCCTGGAACTCTGTTGTCCCTCATCTCCCTGGGCAGTGCCAGTGCGGCGGCCGTGCCTGTGGCCATGGGGCTGGGCGATCAGCGCTACATAGCTCCCTGGAGGGCGGCTGCCCGACGCTGGCTACAGATGCTGAGGCTAAGAGCCTCCGGGGGCAGTCCTGGCCACAGCACTGCCTACTGCACCAGCAGCCAAAGCAGCGTGGACCTGGACTTGAACTAGGGGAAAGACCTCTGCTCGCTCCTACCAGAAGCGTCCAACCATCTTGGCCAACAAGCCTATCTCCACTTGTCCCCACACCTCTGGATCATAGCCCTGCCTCTTTTACCTGGCTGAATAAAACTCTTTTGGCCCAGTTTATTGGTATTTCATTCCATATCACAGAAAGGGAGAGGCAGATGAACAGCTGTGGAAAGAACCTAAAGCCAGATGGGCATCAAGGGAAATTCCAATGTGGACAGGCCAGCCATTATAGGCAGGGCGCACGGCCCGCCAAGAGGTGAGCTGAATGGGCCGGCCGAGTGGCGCGGTGGTTAAGAGGTGGCTTGGGATGCCAGCAACCCCGGTTCCGGTCCCACATATGAGGGGCAGTGACACTGCCCTCAAAAAAAAAAAAGAGGTGAGCTGAGCGCTGGAACCCAGCAGATCTGGGGGGCCTCACCCTGACATGCCCCTCACTGTTTCCTCCTCAGGTCCAACCTCCACAAAATCCACACACACACTGTCTCTGGGAAGTATATTTTATTTACATTTTTAAAATCTGTAACTAATCTCTCTTCCTCCTTTCCACCCCCAGAGACTTGGGAAGGGAAAGAACGGGCACCTCAAAGACCTACTCCCCACATACAAATATGCACCCCATCACTCACACCAGCAAAGGAAAGTGAAAGAGAAAGAGGTCTGAGCCTCCCTCTGAGGGATCGGCCAGGTCTGGGGCAGGGGCCCGAGGGGTGGGTCTCTTAAGAGAAGAAAGGGACAGAGGGGAAAGTCAGTGTAGAGGGTTGGAAAGTAGCCCGAGGCCCCTCCCCTCCTCTTGTACCTCCCTCCTGCCTCTGCCAGTGAGGGGTCTCCCTTCATCCCCTCCACACCAGACACAAAGCACAGGATGCAGCCACTAGCGGTCAGGTCTCTGGACACAAAATACTTTCGCTTTGTGGTCTCCTGATGTGGTCACCACCAGGGATGCATCTCTGTGGACAGAAAGCACAGGTCAAAGGAAATGGGGGACACAGGGCCGGCGCCAAGCCCACTGCCCAGGGACCCCCAGGGGCCTCCTCCAGCATGTCAATTCTAGATTCCTAGCACCTGGAGCTAGGCTGACACACCCACGTCAAGTAAACGAATGCACTGGAAGCCAGTCACCAGCGAGGGGATGAGAACTTCCAGCCCCTCAGCCTGACTGTGAGACCAGAGTAGGTCACTGTCAACCGGAAGCCACGACTCCCTCAGGCTGCCCAGCACTCCTGCCTCACAGGCTGTGACCAAGCCTTGGGCCCCAGCTTCCCTCAGGAAGTCCCTCCCACACCCCCAGGTCCCTGTGTCCCCCTACGTGCTACTCCCACCTTCCAAATACAGAGACCCCAGCCCTTGCCAAATTCACTTACTTGCTGAGGGCAAAGTCCAAGATCTCAGCCGTGTGGCCCCTATAATCAGTTAGCAGGCGGCCGGTCCGAGCGTCCCAGAGGCGCACGATGCCATCCAGGCTGCAAGTGTAAACCACGGCGGTGCCAGCCTCCCACAGCAGCTGCACAATGCCCGACTGCACCAGGATGCAACAGAGGCAGGGTGGCGGGTCAGGGGTGGGAGAGCTGAGGAATCCGCTTCCAATGCTCATGGGGAGGAGGGGGGGAGGGGCCATCGCGAGGACCAAGCAGAAGCCAGGTCCAGAGCAGATGCTCCTAGAGGTCTGGGCTTCCCCACGGCCACGGCTAAGGCTGTGGCTTGAGGCTGCTGTACCTGGTGCTGACACTGGTGCCTGAGGGTCTGCGTAGACAGGTCATAGATGGCCAAAGTCCCATCCAGGTAGCCGACAGCTGCCAGAGGCATCCTGGGTAGAAAGAGCACCACCATGATCACAGAGGGACCTGGGCTTACATGCCCTCCACTCCCTGCTGGTCCCCAAGCCCATGCCCCTCCCCAAGCTCCCTCGTCTCCAGGCCCAGGCCCTGGCTCACACTCACACGCTGCAGAAGCCCAAGGACTCCACTGAGTTAGACTCGCTCTCCTCCCCTTCTCCCAGGTTGGGCTGGGAGGCCACAGTCTCAGGCCTGAAAACACCCACCACCTAGGAGCCAGAGGAAAGGATCAGAGAAGGGCCTGGAAACCTGGTCCTCTGATACAGAAAGAAGGCAGGGGGGCAGGGAGGTCGAGTGAAGAAGACCGGAAGGGGAGCAGGCAGAAAGCAGAGCACTCCACGGCTAAGCTCCAGGTCTCACTCACCTTGCCGGTAGTGGCACTGACCAACTTGGCCTGGCAATCCACGGAGCCAGTTAGGACCAGGCTGCCATCCTGGTTGGTGGCAACACAGGTCAGAGGGCCCTGGTGACCCTCAGTCCCTAGGGTGGAGCAGGGGGAGAAGTCAGACTTCACCCAGTCCTAAGTGCGGCCCAGATCTCAGCCCCTTCCTTACAAAGGGTAACGCTTCCCCCACCTTTATTACCTTTTAGTGTATGGATAGGGTTTCCCTGCTTCAGGTCCCAAATCCTGATGGTGCCATCTTCATAGCCGACCACGGCTCTCTTCCCTAAAGGGCCAAGCATACAGAAGATGAGAGGACAGACATCACACTCTGACACACCCGGCAAGGGAGGGAGACAGAAATTGAGGGGACACCACCCCAAGGACCCGCAGAAGAGACCAGTTCAGGGCGGGAAAGGGGGAGCTGTCTGCTCTGGGACCTAGGAGGTCAGTGCTCCTGAGAGCTGGCTCAGAGACTGCCGGCTGTGGCCCAGGAGCGGGTCTAGAGACACAGAACCCTGCGTCCAACCTCTCTACACTCAGGAAAGGACGCTCAGGGATGCTCAGGGGGAGCTGCTCTCACCATCAGGTAGGACTCGGCCACAGGTGGCTGGGCAGTTGGGGCCCTGGAAGGTCTTGCAGTCACCACTTGGGACCTTCCACATCCAGGTGTTGCCATCAGCAGTGCCCGCCAGTAGTACAGGTGCCCGAGGGTGCCACTCCATCCACTGCGCAGAGAGGAAGGGTCAGCAGGGAGGCCCGTCACCCCATCCCACCTAGGAGCCTGCCTCATGAGCCCCACCAAGCTTTCCTGGCTTTTGAATCAGTGGGGACATTCCACGTCACAGGCACAGATACTGGCGCTGTACCTTGAGATCGCACTGGCTCAGAGATGGTTTGGTCTGATAAAGGTGGGACTAGACCGCCAAGCTCTCTCCCCTGACTCAAGGCCCCTCCAGAATTGAATCCCACTCTGATGATCTCACCTCCAGATCTCCTGCTTCAAAGGACCAGACCTCCTCCTTGGTGTCTACCTGCCATACTTTCAAGAGGCCACTCATGTCCCCTGTGGCCACTAGGGTCGAGTCATGGCTGAAACCAGCACAAGTCACAGAGTCCTTATGGCCTTCGAGGAAAAGTAAGAAGGAAAAAGAACATCAGGGCACCTAGTGCTGGGGACACATGACCGAGGTATCTGGGCTCTGAACGGACCAGCTGGGGAAAAAAGGAGAGCAGGCCCTAGCTGAACAGGTAAGCAAACTCACTGCCACTGCAGGAACTAACACACCCAGGTCTTCCCAGGGGGGACAGTGCCGCCCTCAACTCAACCACACGTAGCCCCAGCCTATGTCTTCCCCTTCTGTCCACTCCACACCTCTGCCTGGAATACCCACATCCTCCCCTCTTCCCAAATACGTCTATGCTAGCCTGTGTCACCTCCTCTCAGGCCTTTCCCAGACTCCCTTGCCCAATTAGTGCCTCACTCCCCTGTGTCCATGATAGATCATGTTGTTCTTTTTTGAGGTCCTCAGGCCCAGGACAGAGATGGCAAAATGGGTATCAATAAATGGCTGTTGGATACAAAACCGCTCAGGGCTAGTCCCCTAAGACCGCCAGAGGGACACGACCTCACCTGGGCCCCCTCACCTGCACACTCGAAGAGCAGCTCTCCATCGCTGAGTCTCCACACAAAGGCTTTGTCATCTTCACCCCCTGTCACTGCCAAGGTGTTGGTCTTGGGGTCCAGGCTCACACAAAACACAGATGCTGTCCCAAGAGATATTCCATGAGTAAGCAGATGGGGCTCCTACCTAGGAGTACAGTCCTTTGGGACCTGCGGGAGCCCACCCCCTTCCACCCAAAGTCTTTCCTCCTGGGGAAGGGTGCATCCAAGTTCTTCTAAGTTTCAAGCATCAGGTTGTTGGAGAAGTCCCTCCCCAAGCTTGCCAAGCTCCAAGTCCTTCTCCGGGGCAGATCCCCCTACAGTGCTGCCCCCTTCACCACCCCACACTAATGTCATGGACAAGGGGAGGGTGCATGTGCAGGGTTACAGCTCTCAGCATGGGATGCCAAGCTGGGTACAAACGGAGCAGAGCATCATGTGACTGGTGCCTTATTAAGAGCTAACGTTTGAGGATTACATCAAATATGCTCAGAAAGGTCCTGTAACATGTAATTTACACCAAGGCAAAGTTTTTTTTTAAAAAAAAGATAAGATGCAAAGACGTTAATAAAAATCATAAATCAGTACGTTGTAGTGATAGGATTTGAACCCAGGTTTCTCAACGGACTGCAGAAGCCAAGCCCTCCTCCATCCCATCATACCGCCCCCTACCTGTGAGCTGCTCCAGGGCAAGGCCAGCCGTTTCCCATCTCTGAGTCCCTCGGAATACACAGCGGATGCGCGATGCTCAGATGCCCGCGGGGGTCCGAGCTCGGGACGCATCTCCTCAGAGACCTACCTGAGTGCAATGCAAAGGTGACCTCGCTATCATCTGGGCCCTCCATGCTGCCGACCACCCCTTCCTGGGGCTCCAGAACCCAGCCTTCCTCGTTGCCCTCTTCCTCTTCTTCCTCTTCCTCAAAGTCCACATCTTCCATCTCTTGGGCTAGATCATCTGCTTTGGGGAGAGGGTTAAAAGACGGCTTAGCAGGCGTCAGCGGGATGGAGACGAGCGTGGGGAGGGCTGGGGCTGGGGCGGGTCCCGTGGCAAAAGGGTCAGGCAAACAGGACGACGCGGGGGCGTGGGGACCGCGCCTCGGAGGGGTCTGAGCCCCTGGGGCGGCCCAGAGGCGGCGGGGAAAGGGAGGACCTAGGGGATGACGGGAAGGGGGTGTGCGAGGGGAAGGGCCAAAAGAGGCGTCAAGGGAGCCCCCGCCCCGGCCAAGCCTGAGAACTCAGTGTGGGGGTGCGGGAGGGGGCGAGGCGAGGGGGGTCGGCGGGAACGGCCGGCGGGGTGTGCAGGGGCGGGGGGAAAGCAGGGGTCAGAGGCCAGGGCTGAGCGCCTCCTGTCCCATGGCCTGAAGACCAGCAATGCTCACCCGGGTCCGGCGGACCGGGCTCCAGCTCTACCACCTCGATAATCTCTTCATCACCATGGAAGCTTAGGGTCTCCAGAGGGGGGGTGTCAGCGGCGGGGCCGCTTTCCGATTCGGACTCCATGCGGCGCAAGCGGCCGATCCACTTCTCTGGGCCCAAACGCGTCCCAGAGTCAGGTCTGCGCGACGACGCGGAACTCGAGCCCCTCCTCCCGGGAAGGAAGTAGGCGTAGGCCACGCCCCCGGCAGGAAGAGCGACGGCCGCTCGGCCAGTAGGGAAAGGGGTTGGCTAGGTTAACCGCCAATCATAGGGCAGAGTTGGGAGACAGGGACGAGGCGTGGCGGGAAGAACCCAAGCTCCGCCCGACCTGACTCCGCCCCCGACAGGAGGGAAACAAGCGAGCGTGCGCGCCTCCGGATCTCCTGGGAAGAGGAGTTCTCCCCGGTCCGCTCCGCGGGGGCTTCTGGAAGTTGTAGTTTCTGATCTGTAGGCGGGACGGAAGGAGCGGGGGAGTCCCTTTACGCAAACTACAATTCCCGACGGGGAGCGCGCTGAAAGGGGGTGGGATCTGAACATGGCGGCGGTGGTAGCAGCTACGGCGCTGAAGGGCCGGGGGGCTAGAAATGCCCGCGTCCTCCGGGGTAAGGAGAAGGGCCCGGGGGAGGGCAGCACTGCAGGGGGCCCCTTTTTTGTGGGTTTTTTTATTTTTTTCCCACATCCCGCCCGGCGATAGCAAGAGGTTAGGGCTGTCGATTCCTACTCGCCCCTCTCTACAGGATCGTAAAGAATCTGAGGGCTAAAGGATGGTCTCTAGAGGTCACGCAGTCCATCTCTGCCTTCGGGGTACACAACACCTCTGGGGTGTTGCTCCGAGAGGGAGCCCCGAGGAAGCCTTTCAGACTCCCGCGCTCCAGGTGCTGCCCACTCACCGCAGTGCAGAGGCAAGAGCCCGGAGCTTTTGGAGGCTTGGGTTCTAGCCCCGGCTAGAGTGTGACCTTGGGCGAAGCAGTTCGTCCGTCCCGGCTTCAGTTTCCTTCTGTAAACCGAGGGGATAGAGTAGACCACCTTTAAGCTCCCTTCCCGTGCTAGCATTGCTGCGTTTGAAAACATTTTCTCGGATTTCCTTCATACGTCTCATGTGAGTCCCACTGCAGTCCTTTGCATGCTGTCTTCCAAGGAGATGAAGAACAGCGAGGCGTGCTCTCCTGGTACCAGAGTAATGAGCCCACAGGGACGGGGAAGTGTCTTCCAGAAGTGTCACCCCGATGGCGATTTTCCAGACATTTCCCCTTTGAATTCTCCCTGGCACGTGTTACACAAAACTGCAGTCACTTCCCTTCCTTAGATCTCAACCCCTCCTCCCCAGGCTTTTTTTTCTCATTGTCTTACTGACCTTCATTATCTCCATCCACAGGGATTCTCTCTGGAGCCACAGCTAACAAAGCTCAGAACAGAACTCGGGCACTGCAAAGCCACAGCTCCCCAGAGTGCAAGGAAGAGCCTGAGCCCCTGTCTCCTGAACTAGAATACATTCCCAGAAAGAGGGGCAAGAATCCCATGAAAGCTGTGGGTGTAGCCTGGTGAGTGTTAAAAGAACCCTTTGCCCACCGATGGGGAGTGGCACCAGGGGAGGGCGGGACCCAGAAACTTCTCCAAGTTTCAGGTGGTGAGCTGAATCCAGGGTTGTCGGGGACAAGAATTGCTGGGTGCAAGGACTGGAATCTCAGAGAAATGGGTCAGGGAGGTGGGAAAGTATGTGCAATTGGAGAGACTGTGGGTTTCCTGTGGAGTAAGCTGAGCTAATTTGATTTAAATTGGGGTCCCTGGCCTCAACCTCTCCTGGGAGCATGGCGTGAGACCCTAGTGGAGGGCTCACCTAAAAGGTGTGCAGTATATCATTATTTGGATCTGACTCTGACTTGAATACGTATTATTGATCAATGTTCAAGGGAAAGGAGGGGGAAATTAACCTTTTGTTTTTCAGCACCTTAGGTGTGCCAGGACTTTACAGTGTAATGTTGTAGTCTTTCTGATAAATATCACATCCCCATTTCACAGATGAGAGAACTGAGGCTCAGAGTTGGGGTTCTCACCAGGTCTTGTGATTCCATGCCCTTTTCACCTCACCAAGGTGCCTCCTAAGTAGCGGATACTCTGATTAAGAAGGGGAGTCTGAGAGAGGGATTGGGGCAGTTTAGGCAGAGGGAACTTTGCCAAGACATGGAGAGGGAGAGGATGGGCTGTCTGGAGAATCGTGCACAGGCTGTGAAGCAGAATTGCAGGGCTCGTGTTGAAAGGTGTCAGTCAGGCTACAGGTGAAAGGAATGAAGAGGTAGGCAGAGATCCAACCACAATGGGCCTTTTGTGCCATGCCTAGGAGTTTGAACTTGTACAGGAAGTGATGGAGAGCTGTTAACGGAGTTTTAAGCAGGGCAGCCGTAGGATCTGAATTTCACGGGTCCCTCCAGCAGCCAACGCGAAGGCTGATAGACACAAGAGGTATTGCAGTGTTCGTGAGCTCAGTGAAGCTGGAATGAGATTCCCCGCAGCTCTTCTAGCTCAGGCGTGGCCCCTCCCCAAACCCAGTGCACATCTCCCCACCCCTAGGGCCATCGGCTTCCCCTGTGGTATCCTCCTCTTCATCCTCACCAAGCGGGAAGTTGACAAGAACCGTTTGAAGCAGATGAAGGCTCGGCAGAACATGCGGGCATCCAACATGGGCGAGTATGAGAGCCAGAGGTTCAGGGCCTCCTCCCATCATGCCCCGTCTCCTGAAGCTGGGTCCGGGGTGCAGACCTGAGAAGCCCTGCAGCCCTCCCCTAGACTGTTATTGACTGGCCTCCAGACCGTGAAATCCTTTGGGTTTGGCTGCAGTTCTGGTCCTTGCCTGTGAGATCCACCAGAGGGCGCATGAAGCACAGGCTGCTGCCAGCCCTCATCCCTCCCCTCCTTCCTGAGAAACCAGCCAAAGGCAAATAAAGTTATTGAGTGTTTGAGTGGAAAGGAACCAGGACTGGGTTTGTGAGTCCCTTGGGACGGGAGGGGCAGAGGGCGGGGTTGGTTACTCCTGTGTGCTGCCTCTCACAGAAGCATTCAGTGTGCCTGGCTTAATGGTTGAAGAAACCACAGAGATTAAAGCAACAAGTCTAGGCTCAGACCCTGGGGACCAAGCCCTGAGTTGCTGGCCAGGAGGGTGGGGTGTCTCTCAGCCTTGAACAAATAATAAAAAGAATCAAAGAGAGCACTGAGGGTGTGGAAAAAAAAAAGCAGTACTCATAGCTGAGTCCCAATGACTCAACCTCTCTGGGCCTCAGTTTACTTGTTTGTAAGAGATTTTGGACTAGTGATTTCCAAGGCAGGGGGTTTTAAACTTGAACCTGCAGTCCATCTCCCCCACCCCAACTGTGAAATTGTGTATACACATACAGCTTTGTGGGGAAGAGAGATCATAGCTCTCATGAGCTTTTGTAAAGGGTCCATGATGCAGAAAAGGTCAGTGCTGCTGCTCTGAGTGGTCCCTGCCAGACCCAGTAACGCAGGTTGAACTTTCACCAGCCTATTGCACCATCGCCAGGAAGCACTGGGGCAAAGTGTATTTGGTTATCTTAGAAAAGGTGGAAGATGTGAATGCAAAGGGGATGCTTTGGGGAGAGCCCGACTGATACTCCCAGAGCTGACACCTTAGAGTGAAGAAAACCAGAGTCAAACAGGATTTTAACTTCTATACATAAAACTTTATTACATTTCTAGTTATGTCCTTTTGTGTGATATACTTAGGGCCAGGGCTTAATAGAGAAGTCCTGATTGTACCCTTGGGCTGACTTGGTCTTCACCCCACCCGATAGAGTGACCCCTGTCCCTCTTCTCCCTTCCAGCTTGAGGCACTTAGAGTCACAAGGAAAGCAGTAGCTGGCTGGAGAATAGGGTTCGAGTATAAAACTCCGCAGTGCGAGTTAAGAACAAACTGAGAATGGAAGTCTGCTTCCTCTCAGGGACCTCCCCAAGGTTAGCAGAAGGAAAGAACACGGAAGCGTCCATATCTCAGACCAGGTGGGGGACCTCAAGGCGTTCTCCGTGCCTCCAAGCCAGTCTCTTCATCCTAGTTACCTCCTGGCCACACTTAGGATCCTATAAACCATCGCATCTCCTATCCTTTGCCCCTCACTTTCTGCTTTGAGCAGCCTAAGCACAGGAAGCAAGAGATTCCCCCTGATCAGATATCTCAGAAGCACCCAGGAGGCCCTAGGCAGCTTTGGAGAAGGGGGACCAGATGGCTGCAGCAGGTGTGCTCTCTCTGCCACCACCACAGCCATGATGAGGAAGTCCAGGGTAGATGCTGCTCAGTATTGGCCCTTGCGCTTGACTTTGCTTACTCTCTTCTTCCTTCCCCACCCCCAACCCAGATAAAACAGTATATACATGCCATCAAAAGAAAAGGGGTTGAATCAAGGGGGACCCATGGGCACACATCTCTTCAATCTTTCTGAGTTGGGAAGCGCCAAAGTTTGCCAAAGGAATACAGGATAATGGCCTATGAGTCCAGGAGGCTGGGGACAAAGCTCTCCAGCTCTGTTGGGGGTTGAGGGAGGAACGAGCTCCAGCTACCTAGCCCAGAGTCTACAGCAGAGGTGGGAGGACAAACCTCATCACCTTGAAGTCACTTCTACCTCATTCCCTTTCGGCTACAGACTAGGCTCTTTTCATCCCTGCCCCCTCCAACCCCAGCTGTTAAGAATTTGGAGCCACATAGTAGGTGGAGGTAGAAGGCACATCTTTGGCCTGGTACCTGCCAAGTCCACCAAGGGCAAGAGTTAGTCCCCAATTCCTCCAGCCTCACCAGGTGGCACTTGCACATCCATAGCCAGAGAGGCCACCCACCCCAGGACAGAAAGGAAACTGGGCATATTACTTGAGGGGAAGGAAAGGGGTCTGGGGCCCAGACCCTGGTCACAGGGCCCAGCCCTCTGGAGATGGGAGAACCCAGGGTGGAGCAGAACTGGGGGTGCTCCTTAATCGCGACTCCCCACCAGCTGCAGCACAAAGGTGAAGATGTAGACGATGTCTGTGTAGATCTGCAGGGCGCCAGTGATGTAGTCCTCTGGGCTGATGGTGTGCTTCCGGTTCCCCAGAACCAGCTGCGTGTCGTACGCCAGGAACTGCAGGGCAGGGGAGACCCGAGTGAGGACCCAGGAGCAGTGCCAGAGCTCATTTCCAGTCAGCAGACCTGTTCCCGGAGCCTCTGCCATGCAGTGTGCTCAGGGGACACATTAATGAACACACAGCACATGGTCTCTACCCTCAAGCAGTTCCCAGTCTAGAAAGGGAGAGACACACCGTTTACAGTACAGTCTGCTGAGTGTTGTAGGAGAACAAGAGAAGGTGGAAATGCCCCGAAAATCAGGGGAACCTCTTGACAGCGGGGAGAGGGAAGGGTAGTTGTGACCACACTCCCTGCCTGCCAAGCAGCCTCAATTCATGCTCCATCCGTTCAGCTCCTCTCCTCCTTCCCCTGAGCTCCCCTTCCCAGAGAGAGCGGGGCCTTACTCACCAAGGTGAAACAGATGGCTCCCAGGGCTGCATAGACCATATGGACCCAGTAAATCTAAGGAGAGGGAACAGGGGTGGTGTTGGACATCTTAGCAAAGCATGGACCAAGGCAGGCCCTCAGGACCAGCTTCCCATGGGACTCGCATCCCAGTGGGTAGATCCAGGGAGCCACCTACATGACAGAACTACCTCTGCCTTCCAGATCCTGAAGAATGGTAACATTGGGCAGAGAAGGCACAGGCCATCCTCCAATGGCCACATCAAAAAAAATTTCCAAAGTGAGTTAAGCTACAGAGCTGCCCACTATACTTCTGGAAAGAAGGTGGTTGAATTCCAGCTCTGGGCAGGGCAGACCCAGGCACGTACTGGTTGAAGAGCCCCATCATCTTTTCCCCCAGCCATGGTCAACCTTCAGGAGAGTGATTCTTGCCACTCAGCCTGGGAGGGACAGGCTAAGGAGGGCTAGGAGGGAACACCAGCCACCCTGGTGAACATGAGAATCAGAGAACCAGCATCCCTGCTCAACAGCCTTCCAGGTGCCTGTCCACAGAAGGGCAAAGCCAGCCTATGGTCAAGTGGGTAGGCAGCCCTCCCATTCGTATGCTTCCACTTCCGGCACTGTTCTCCCCTCCGTCATGAGGCTCCCCTCAGCCTAGGGGCCTCATGCTTTCCTCCGGCCAACTAGAATAAAAGGAGTTGGACACAGTGATTCCTAAGATTCCTTCCAGCCGAGCCCATCTTAGTGCTCTGGTTCCTCTCCCAGCCCACCTCCTAGATCCTAGTCTCAGCTATCAGATGTCACCTGCTACTTCCCATAGGGATTTTGTGATGCTGTCCAAGGCCTCAGGTGCTATGGCTCCCAGGGCCTTCTGTTGCTAAAGAGGGTACTATACACTAACCCAAAGGATGCGGCTTCAGCACTGGTGCCTTTGCCAGCCAGTCGAGAGGTTCTGGAAGTGACAGCCTGCCCAGCGGCACGTGGGGCCTGCTACACTCATTATACAGAAAGTCTTCTCTGAGCACGGGGTCACTGACCCCAGCTCTCCCAGGATACTCACATATTTGAAAGCCAACACAATGGCACTGACAATCCCAGTCACCATCATCACAATTCCCAGGACACAGAAGAGGCCTGTGCATGAGGTGAAATCCACCTGCCAGGAAGGAAAAAGGTGGCACCTGTCAGATGAGTGCCACAACTAGCAGCCCAACCAGACTGGCCCTGCCTCCCCAAACCAGGGAGTCCCAAAGCTGCCTCCTGGGGGACATGGGAGTGACAGGCTAAGGGCAGGCACAGGAAGCAGTTTTGTAGGTGTTGCTATGAAGGGAAGGGGATTGGCATCTCTAAGGACAATCCCCAGTGTAGGGGGATGGGCCCTCCAGACCCCACTCACCTTGGTCTGGAAGCAGAAGATGGTGACTGAGATGGACACCACAGCAGTGATGATCATTGCGATGATGACGGCTTTGGTTCCATAAAAACTGAGGGGAAGGGGTTAAGAGGCCAAAGGCATAAGCCACGTCTGACAGACTTCAAAACCACCACACTTCCAGAAGGATCCTGCCCAGAATCCCCCATGCAGATGACGGCCAGCCCAGGGATGCCCCACTCCCCCATAACACACACTTCCCAAGATCAAGGTAGTTTGTCCCTGGATGTACCTGGAAATGGCGCCAGTCATGTAGCCCATGGCAAGAGTCTGAGGGAAGGAGAGAGACGAATGAAACACTTAAGAGAGGCATGGCCCTGGTGGAATGCCACAACTCGGGGGAAATGTGACTGAGGAAAGAGGCAGCCGCTGAGGAGACCAAGGCCGGTGTCAGGCGAAGGTGGGGGAGCGAGCCAGGGACATCTTCCACAGTGGCATCCCCGTCCGTCCCCTGGGACCAGGCCTCCTTCACACCATCTCCACACACCCCCTCCACCCTTCTAGACTTACAAAGATGGTCAGCAAGATGATGTTCCATGGGAAACGGCGTCTGGAGGGAAAGAAACCATGAGTGAGTGACTTGGGGCCAGCCAGGGATCAGAGACTCCTTTAGCAGAAGGAAGTTCTTGGCTTATGTGCCTAGAGGATCAGGCCTTGACTCTGGGGAGGGGAGGCTGGCTTGGCCTTTGGTACCTGCTCAGATGTTCTACGCAGGGACAACATGGGGCAAATAGAATAGATCTGGGCTATGGAGCCACAAAGACCTGGATTTGTTTGCAGCTCTTACCCT
The DNA here is from genome assembly GCA_033961575.1 of Aselliscus stoliczkanus. Taxonomy (NCBI): domain Eukaryota; kingdom Metazoa; phylum Chordata; class Mammalia; order Chiroptera; family Hipposideridae; genus Aselliscus; species Aselliscus stoliczkanus. The sequence continues at coordinate 160,178,455 of CM066731.1, forward strand.
ATCTGTGTGACTGAGAAAGTTACTCAGCCTCTCTGAGCCTTGGGTTCTTCCTATTTTTTAAATGGTTACAATGCTACGGATCTTGCAGGGTTGCTGTAAGAACAGCAACAACATAGTTAACTAGATGCCACAGGGGCTGAATGTAGCTGCCATCATCCTCATCATTGCTTGTCAGTCTCCATTCAGCTGCTATAAGGAATCCCCTTTCTTCCCAAAATATTTGGTCCCACTCCTGCCCCCTGCCATCCCTTCTCATTGTCTAAGATTCTGGGACTCACCTGGGTCCCTCGCAGCAGGCAAGGGTCAAGTAGGTAGCCAGGAAGACAGCACTGGGAAGAAAGAGACAGAAAGTAGTCCACAGGCCCCTCCTGGTCCGGCCACCAGGCCGGCAGGTTTGAGGCCCACAGAGCTATTTGGAAGTATAAGCGGAAGCTGCCTAGTAGGACAAGATCAGATCAGCCACGGGCACTGAGAACCTCTGTAGAGATCTGGCCAGGAAGAAGGGTGAAACTGACCATAGCAGATAGGCTAACAGAACATGGGGACCATTTTGCTGTATGCGTGCTGCCGCCAGTTCCCCACCCCAACTCTTAGGAGTTCTGCGCTGCTGTTACTCCTTACTTGGTGCACACACCCACACTTCCCAATACAAGTGGCAACCCTGAGGGCCCCTCTCAAAAAGTCTTTTGATTGGTTAAGAGCTCGCTCAAGAGTGTGAGCTGAGCTCTGAGCAACAGCTGTTCAAGGCCAGCCTGAGCTGAGTTGCCGTTGAGCTGCCAACAGGTGGCAGGATGGCTCAGCTTAAAAAAAAAAAAAAAGTCTTTTGATCCCTGCCCTGAGAAAAGCCAGTCAATGGTCGCCCCTCCTCCTTGCCCCGCAGAGAAGAGTGCAGACACTCACTAGGATGCGTAGTAGACGGCCTGGTTTCTCCTCACAAAGTCACCGACTGGTTGCCTGTGGAGCAGGGGAGGACAAGAGAGGAGTCACAGCCATCCCCTCCAATCGCCCGCATCCAACTCTTCCTGCAGTCCATCTGAGGGAAGGGTCCAGCCCCACCCAGCTCCTGGCAGGCGCCCCCAAGCCCCGGGCCCAGGACCCCGGAGCTGGTAAGAGGGGTGGAGAGGCCTCGAGACTCACACAAAGGTGAAGACAGCGATGATGGCCACTGTGATGAGCAGCTGGATGGAGATGATGGTGTAAACCTGGAACACACACAGGTCACTGTCCCGCACCCCTGGCCTCTCCCCAGGAAGCCCAAAAGATACGACCGCCATCACCCTTCTCCTCCCGGCTATTAGTGGGGAGGAGGGGCTCCTTCTTCATTTTGAAGGATCTACTCTTTGTTTCCACTTGAGAGCCGTAGCCAGGTGGAGAGGCCACCCCCAGCGTGGAGCTTGGCTCAGGTACTATACACACCTCAGAGCTGACCCACCCGCCTCCCTGTCTGACATCCAGCCTCAGTTGACTGCTTACTTCCCCGGCCTCACTGAATGACCAAGTGTGGCCTCCACATTTGTCGCAGTTCAGGCTGACATTTGCCAGGTATCTAGCTACTCTGAGCAGGGTGCTGTGCAGACATGAGATGGGAGAGGGAAGGGTAGGCTACAAATGAGTGTGATCATTTCTGGCTTGGAGTTGCTTACAGTAGAACACAAGAAAGAAGTTTGGGGAGGGCAGAACACTTTGCAGAGCCTGCTGAGATTTTCCGGGATTGAATCTGCTCCCTACCCCAAAACCAGGTCACGGAAAGAGGAGCAAAAGAGCACAGGGCTAGAGAGAACCTGGAAGGCAGCAGCGTCTTCCTCTGGGAATGAGTGTCCTGGTTAATAGTGCCCCCCACAACCCCATTCCCACAGGCCGAGGGGCCCAGGTACACCTGCCACCCAGCCCAGGTCTCACCTTTCGGATGAAACTGTGCCGGACTTTTATGTCATCCCACTCTCCAGGCCCGAAGTTGTCACTCACTGCTCTCTCCTCCCCGTCATAGCCTGGGCCTGGGGACAGATCACATATGACCAACTGGGAATCTGGTCAATCCCAAAGCCTCTGTGACATTATCTCAAACAGAGTCTCAGGTATTTTCAGCCAAAGGGCAAGTGTTACAACTTGAACTCCTTGCCCAAGCTCCTCTAGATGCCTGCAGAGTGGCCCAGAGCTGGCCTGGGCACCATATGGAGCCATGTGCCCCTGTCACAAAGGGGCTTAGGTTACAGCCATTCCATCAGCGTGCATTCATTGAGGGTGAGGGTCCCAGCCCACACCTGGGGGCTCTGGGGTAGGAACACACGTGGTCTCCGCCAGCAAGAGGTCTCAGTCCAGCGAGGAAGCTAGGCAGGGCACAGCTTGGAGCATCAGCCAGAAGAGTTGGGGTGAGGTCAGAGCAGAGGACTCAAGGATGGAAGGAGGAAAAGGCAGAAATGCAGCACGGGTGTGTGGAGGGTGGAGAAGATGTAAAGACCAACGCGAGGACTCAGAGGAAACAGACATGTGATGTACAGGTTCAGAGGACAAGGCAGACCCTAAAACGTGACAGATGAGCTCAGAGCAGAGCAGGTGAACATGGCCAGATGAGCGAGGGCCATGCTCCAGGACGTCAGAGGGGCTGCAGGGCCTCCAAACGTTCCTGGAACGCCTCCTTGGGAGCTGCTTTCAAAGTCCGCATGTGAGCCACTCAGAAATATCTCACTGCTTTCTCCTCTCATCTCATTTCTGACCAAACATAGCATGTACTTGCCATGGCGTTTACCAAACATCCAAATGGCTTCTGGATGTTTGCAAAAAGCAGATGTTACCTTAAAGGATGAGGATTTGTCAGCACTGAGTTTGAAAAAAGAAAAAAAGGAAAAAAAATGCTTCAGGCTCCAAAGGAAGAGAGCATCTGGGTGGGCGGCAGCTGCCAGGAATGGTTAGGAATGGTCTCTTAGGATAACCGCTCTGATGTCATTAATTAGTTCACTCTGCCGCTTTCTCATGTGATGTGTACATTCCGGTGGGTCTTAGGGACTCAGTAAGCCTGCTGAATAAAGGGGCCAGCAGGTGGTCTGCGGGGGACTAGGTGCTGAGGGAAAAGGTAGGGAGCTAACAAACATGGGAAATGGAGAGATGGGAAAAAAGGGTTCAACAGGATGTTGACTAAGAAGGAAAGGAGGTGGCCTCAGGTGCTACAAGTGTTGTTCTGCCCACCCCCACCCCCACCCCCCCACCAGCCACCCTTCAGGGACTCACCGTAGTTCATGGGCATCGGGTGGATGGGGGGCATAGGCTGTGGGTAGCCAGCAGGGTGACCATAGCCAGGCTGTGGGTAGGCAGGGTAGGCAGGGTACCCGCCGGGCAGGACAGACGGCTGCCCATAGCCCCCCTGGGGAGGAGAGCCAGGGTACAGGGGGTTGCGGTCCTCATATGGAGGTGGGGCGCTGGGGTTGGACATGGCCGCTCAAGGGCTGAGGGGAGACCCCAGCTGCTGGCACCTGAAATAGGAGATAAGAAAAGCAGTGGTAAGTGCCCAGGCCAGCTTACTCAGCCCCAGTCCAGGCTACCTCCGTGTTAGAGGACCCCCATATTTTCCCTCAATGCTGGCGTGTCGTTCTCAGCCCACAGGCCCCCCTCCCCATCCCCACAGCGCCCCCTGCCCCTGGCCTTCACACCAGCTTTCTGTCCACAGCCCTCCTGGCTGTGCAGCTTCCTGCCATAGGAAAGGTGGGGCGATGTAGTGCAGGAGCCCAGAGGGGTCGCTGGGCATCAGCGGGGTGAGAGACGAGCAGCAGGGGGCCTGCGAGCTCCCCTGTGCTCATTTAGGAAAGCCTAGTGACCAGGGAAGAAGCCCGAAGGCCCAGCACAGCCTCCTGGTGAGTCGCAGAGCCAGCCAGCTGGGGCCCACTAAAGGGGTCAGCCCATCCCCCATGGCAGCTAGCAGGAGCAACAGGCCTGACAGGCAGAAGTGGGGAGGAGCCAAGCCCCCCCCCAGGGGGAGGGTGGGGGAGGAGGCGGAGGGCACAAGCTTGGCTGGAGCTGGAGCCACCAGGCCCAGAGGGAGCGGGCGGAAGGACCGTGGCAAGCTGAGTCAGGGGACGCTTGAGAGTCCTAGGGGGGTGGGTGCACGGGGCTGGCCACCCGAGCTGGGAGGCAGCACTAAAGGGCAAGCCTGAGACAGGACTTTCTGGTTCCTTTAAAGAACAGCCTAGGCGGGGCCAGCCGAGTGGCGCGGTGGTTAAGCGCCGGTTTGGGAAGTCAGCGGCCCTGGTTCAGTCCCACATGAGGGCCAGTGACACTGCCCTCAAAAAAAAACAAAAAACAGCCTAGACGTGTCAGATGGGCGTGAGGCCACCCATGGCTGCCACTGCCCTCTTCATGGCCTTACTGGGGAGTAGCCCCCTGGGAGGGGGAGACACATGTTTTGAACCCCAGGTTATCTGGTATCTGTGATTCCTGCCTGTTTCCTGCCAGGGGCTGTGGCTAGCATGGAAGAGAGAGCGCTGAGGATTCATGCCATAATGTCCAGTCAGTACCTTCTCTGCAGTAGGGAGAGCCCCACAGCCAGGGAAGGCTGAGGGACAAGGAAGAGGGCAATAAAGCTGGCAGGCACCTCCAGGTTTTACGGCCCCAAATGCTTAGTGCAGATGAGAGAATCGAGGCCCAGAACAGTGAAGTGATTCCCCAGGATCACAGAATTGGCAGGTTAATGGCACCCCCAGGCCTTCAGGGCCCTGTATGTGTGCTCTGTATCGTGCTGTGTTCCTTATGCCTCTTACGCCAAATGAATGTCCTCTGGGCCTGGTGTCCCTCTCTGAGGTGGCAGAGATGGGGCTTGGGAAGAGCTAAGAAGGAGGTCCCTGGAAGGCCCCTATTAGGGACAAGCCCTGGCAGCGTCTGGACCCCTTGACAGGGCCACCACCTCTCCCTAGAGCATCTCCCAAGGGGCAGACCTTTAGGATCCCACAGGAGGAAGCACCCCCAAATCCAGGCCAGCAGACAGCCTCAGAGCCTCTGCTGGAAAGAAGGAAGAATCCACTTCTTTTTTTAGGACCCTGCAACAGTTCAGGGATCAGATAAAGGATGGTCTTATCTCTTTTCTCTTAGGACAACTGGGATAATTCCGAGAGGGGAAGGTGGCGGGGCGGGGCGGGGAAAAGGGATCAAATAACAGGCCAGGCCTAGATCTAAAGGGTTATTTTGAGGAAAGCTGTACTCCATCTTCCCAGAGCGGACAGACCAGAACAGCAAGAACGTGTCGGGTCAGAAATAAGAAAAACGTCCCTGACACTGAGGGTGTCACAGAGCAAACGAGGGTGTCAAAAGCGGGGTCGTGGCGAAGGCCCTGCACAGTGGTGTAGAGTGACCCGAGGAAATAGGGAGCGAACCAGGGAAAACTAAAAACTGAGTGTTGTGAGTTTAAGAAACAGATACTGTTTTTGAAAATGTTTTGAGTTTATGTAAGGGTAGGAAAATATTCACAAATAATTACAATATGTGAATCTCCTTAATAGACTTTTTAAAAAAGGAAGGAAGAAGAAAAACTAGGGTCTCTCTCTGAGGCAAGAGGCTCCTTCCTCCTATACCCCTCCGCCCACCCCCTCCAAAGGCCCCCTTTTAACTGCACCAAGAGAATGGTGGCCTGTTTGCACCTCTGGAGTCGGGTGTTCTGTCATTATGACCATCATCTCAGCACCCCAGACCCAGCCGACAGTCACCATCCAGTTGGTGGAACACAGGTTACCAGGCTGAGCACAGCCCAAGAAAGGCCCTGTGGTCAGGAGCTCCAGCTGATTCACCAAACAGTGTCAGCAGGGCCCGGTCCTACTGCCACCTCTGTGAAACGAGCTGAGTGGACCAGGTAACGTCTGAGCTCATTTCCAGCTCTAACAGATTGGGATCCTGGGATGTAGGCCTGCCTCTCACCTGGCCAGCCAGCTGCCCCTCCTTCCCTCCTTCCTCGGAGCCAAGCCAGAAAAACAAATCCCTCCCCAGACCAAAGGGTAAATCAGGCAGAGTGATGCCAGCCTTAGACGGGCCACTGGGACTCCAGGGTTCCGGGCCAGCGCAGCAGGCTACCAAATCACAAGGACCCCCTCTCACTTCCCCACCCCTCCCTTTGACTGGTCTCCAAGGGATTCGCCAGTAAATCTGCCTGCTGGGAACACAGAAGGTAACAGTCCAGCTCCCTGGGACCTCAGCCACCAACCCATGCTCCCCAGAGAGTCGCACTGACCACGTCACCTCACTATATCTGTTTCTCCACCTGGAAAATGGGTTGCACTCTATAATAGTGCCCTCCAGCGTGGAAAAACTTAAATGAGAAAATACACATAGAGAGCACTGAGAATGGTGCCTGACCCTTGATAAACAGTTGACTATTTTGAGTTATTCTTAACATAAAATCCACACAATAGCCCAACAAGGTACATAATGTTGTTATTCCTATTTACAAATGAAGAATTAAGTCACTTGCCCATGGTTACTTAACTAGGGTGTGAGGAAGTCAAGCAAGACGTGAGCTCCAAGGCCCATACTCAGATCCCCCATTCGGACACCCTGTCTATCCAATGTCTCATCGCTTCTTGTGGCTTCCCGTCTAAGACCCTCTAATGACAACGGAAGGCTTACACTGCAAGTGGATGCTGAACCACTCGGCCCCCTCCATAACTTCCCCGGTTCCCAAACCCTGTGCTACGGTCAGAAGAGGGTTGTCAGAGATAGAGATTCTTAAATGGAAGAGCTGAAAGGAAACTCGCTAAGACAAGCCAACCCCTCGTTTTACCAACCAGACAGCCACAGTGCAGGGAGGCAGAGTGACCAGTCCTTGGTCACAGAGCTAGGCCTGGGACCAGGACTACATCCCAGATCCCTGGTGTAAAGGCCAGTGTGTCCAGGCCAGTCAGAGGGAGTGGCTGAGCTCGGCCACACTCACCTCTGAGCAATGCCAGACAGCCAGGAGCCTGGGGCCAGGGCTGCCAGCGCTGGCTGCTGCCTGACCTACCACAGCCACGGCCACTTCCTCATCGTCAAGGCCTCAGCTAGGAATGAGATTTGGGGCTGGCATCCGCCTAGGTAGCAGGGGAAGCGGGAAGTGCCAGTGTTTGCTTTCAGAGCTATGACTGAAGGTGGGAGCTGGAGAAGAATGTGGAGTCGAAAGAGGAGGAGCAACATCCAGAGGATGATTCAGGCCCCAACACTAGAAACCAGGAATCAGGTCATCGGGGTTCAGCTGGGAGCTACCGGCAGGGCTCGCAGTCTCTAGGGGCTGAAAAGGACCTTTCAGGTTCCCCACTGGAAGCTGGAATTTTCCTAAAGCACAGTGGGCATTCAGCTTCTGCTGGACACACGCCAGTGACAGGGAGCAGGGCTGCTCCACTTGCGGAAGCTTGAATCACTAGCACATTCTTCTTCACAATGCCTGCTATAAACACATGCAGCCTCTGCCCGTCCTTGCCACACTGCAGATCTGGGTTCGCTTCCCTCTCTTATGGCCTCAATCCCTCAGCGGGAAGAAGCCAGAACCTCTCCTTTTTCCTGCAGGACCCCCCAGACCCAGCCATCACAACAGCAGAAGTGGGTGGGCTCAAACACAAGACTTGTGGGCTGTCAGGGTTTTCAGGTGCAGCCTTGGGAAAGAATTTCCTTCCCCTGGAAGGGTGGCCAGCATGCCCCCAGCCAGCCGAGGTCCAGGCTCAGACTCCCCTGCGGGCGCCCGAAGGGTTAAAGGCTCTGGAATCCGCAGAAAGTCCTGAGCTTCTGGGGTTACAGCAAGAGGGTGTGTGTGTGTGTGTGTGTGTGTGTGTGTGTGTGTGTGTGTGTGTGTGTGTGTGTGTGTGTTGGAGGGAGGGGCGGAAAGGAGCAGCTGACTGGTTCAGGCAGCACGCCCTCCTCCCTGCCAGGAATGGTTGCCCAGAGCCAGAGTGGAAAGAATAGCTCAGCGTGTGCATCTCAGGAAACTCCACCCAGCAGGCGCAGCAGTGCAGCCCCCGGCCCCCGGCCCACGGTGACCAGGTCTCTTATGACAGTCTCCTTACCTCCTTCTTCCTTTACCTTCTCCAACTCCCCGGGCTCACCCCTCCCCACCAAGAAACATTTCACCCTCCTACCCCAGCATATAGCCACCAGGGCAGAGGATTAGAAAGACACACCCAGGAGTGTCTGGGCAAGTCACTAGGCCTGATATACACGGACCGAGGGTACAGAATCAGCCTACCCTTCTGTCCACCTGGCCCCTGGGATTAATAGGATGACACTGAGCAGATCTAAACATTGAAACGTCAGAGCTAGAATGGGCTTTAGAAATCCTTCGGTCACTTGACAGACAAGGAAACCCCAGAGCTACGAAAGTTCCTGCCCCACCCCACGACAAGCCCTCTGGGTCATGGGTTTGGAACTTCATTCCCAGCCCCGCCCACTGTCTGAGAACTCAAGAGACAGAAGCCAGCACACACCACTGAGGCGGAGCCAGAACCAACCACCCATTCCCCCAGTTCTCTGTGCCATCCTGCTCAGCAGTAGATAAGACTGCCAACCCATGACTTCCCTCCCAGTCCCCGGTCTCTAGCCACGGTGGCATCTCTCCAATCACACTGACACGGGTGGCTCCAGTCTCCAAGGAAGGGGAAGCCGCCCTGGAGAGCTGGGAGGACCCTGGCGCCCACAGCGCCTACATCACCCTTCTCTGGGGGCAGAGCTGTATCATCAGTGTGACTAGTCTCGGAGACCCCAGGCCGATGGGTAGTCAGACCGGCCTGGGAGTGCGGATAAGGAACGAGGAAGCAGGCAGGAAAGACGAGGGCCCCTTACCAGGGACGAAGGCACACAGGAGCCCCACAATGGCCCTAGATTAGGAGACGCATATTCTTATCCCCATTCTAGATGACAAAACTGAAATTCAGAGCAAAGCAGATCTAAGGGCCCACAGTAGGAGAACAGCAGGGAGGGATCTGAACCCAGATCTGATGTCTGAATTTAAAGTTCACACCCTTTGCTTTTACACCCACCTGGAGCAGCAGCCCCTGAGCCTCCCCGACCAGTCACCTGTGTGACTAGGCCAGCACTAGGGCGGACTGAGGGAGAAAACCAGTCCCTTTCCCCTGTGGAATGTTATCTAGGCCAGGGCCCTGGGTTAGGAGGCAGGGAGTGGAGTTCTCATCCTGGCCGTGGTCCCAACTCCACTGTGTGAGTCAGGGTAGGCCACTTCACCTCTCTGGACTCAAGTTTTCTCAGCCATAAATGAGTCCACTGAACCAAAAGAGCAAGTCCATGCCAACTCTAACAGTGTCAGCCTCACACACGACAACAGGAGGCTTCAAGGCAGAATGACCTACTTCCTAAGGCATCCACGCTGAAGTCATGTTAACTGGGCTGGAGGACCGTCTACAGAGGCAGAGGGCCGTGTTCTGGGTATGGGGGTGGCCATAACTCCCTCTCCTCCCAAACTGCTCCCATCTTGCCCTCTGGACCCTGCGGTCAGCATGTCCTAGGGCCTCACTCACCCCAGAGCCTACATAGAAACAGGGCAGCACTAGAAAAGAAAGAGGATGAGGCACCGCCCCCCTCTTCCCCAGGTTCAAGTTCTAACTCCACCACCATCTAGTTGTGGGAATCCAGGCGAATGACCTCCCCTTTCCCCCAGATCAGCCCACATGGGGGAGAGGAGGAGGGTTTAGTTACCGGAACCAGAGATGGAGAGCTAGAATCATCAAGCCAGACATTTCCAGACTGCACTGAAGCACACTGCCCCCAGGACATAGGAATAGATGAGCTCTGAAAACAGATCGATCTGAAAAATAACCCATCACCCCTTTAGGAAATTTACAAGGCACAATGGCATATTAGGCCTCTGAGAAGTCCTGCAGTGAGCAATCCTGTTCAGCTTTGTTTAACTCAGTGTTCCTTTAAACTTCCTTACACCTGAAACATTTTTATCAAAGCACACCTAATTCATATCTTGTTGGATGCTAACCAGGCCACCTTTTTTTAAAGATAGACCCAACCCTAAAGATGACTCATGCCCTAACTCTTCATATCTTGTTTTTCTAATTGAGTATAATTGAGATATAACATTATATTAGTTTCAGGTGTACCCCCACCGCTGCTATTATAATCTCCCTACTGCCAAGGACTGGGTGACAGACATCTCCAGCTAGCATTGAACCAGGGAGCTGGTTCACCCCAACCCTCCTGAGAGCACCTTGATGTGACAGGAGAAAGTACAAATCATTACAAGATTAAGGACTCAACTTCCGACCTGACCAGTGCACTGAGTACTTCTGGATATCATTTCTGCTTCAAAACAGACCTAGGTTTTAGCCTAGAATTCCCGAATCTTAGGGTTGGGAGACTGTCAAGGCCATCCCCTCCATGGCGTTTCCAACAGAACACGCCAGAACGCCCGCATCAGGGCTTCACAGTTAGCGGAGGTCTTCTTCCCAGAGACCTGTATGAGCGTCCACTCCGACTCTCCCGGGGCAGCCCTCCACAGACACACAAGTATGTGTCGCTTCTCTGGGGTTTCTGAAGGGCCCAGGGCGAGAAGTTTGGGGGATGAAAGTGCTCTGAGGTGGATGTATTCCCATGGGAGGAGGCTAAGCTGAGGTGGCTATTACCTTAGCTCATGACATGAGGTTCTCCCCATATTTAAGGTATAACCCCATCATTACCTCTCTGATGTGCCCATTTATACAAGTGAGGCCCTGAGATCATGGCACAAGAAGACAGAGGAAGTTGGGGCCCTTGACACTGTGTGGTCCCACCACTTTTTTTCTACGTTACAAACTGGGTCTCTGGATCCTCATGACTGTAGACTGGGAGAGCAGACAAGTGAGAAGGAAATACCGCTGCCCCTGTCCCAGACACAGCAGCCCCAAGGAAGCACCCGGCTCCCCACGCCACGACCGGCCAGACCAAAGGCGCCCGCTTTGAAACCAAAGCTCACCGGCGAGATGAATATTTCAGAGCCCCAGAGAACTGGACACCTGAGGGACCTTCCATGACATGCGGCTCTGACCCCGGCTCCCAGGCCTACCATCACTGGCCCCGTGTCCCGGAGCCTCAGGTAGAACCCCACCTCCTGGAGCCACATCGGGCCCGGAGAGGAGACTCCCCAACACACGCCCCCGCCCCATAACTGACGCAGAGCCCACCGACCAGGGTTAAGCATCCCGGCGCTCCTCCCCTCCTTGCCCTCCCCCGGTCCCCATTCTGCAGGCCCACAGAGGCCGGGACTTCCCGTGCAGCTTTCAGGACCCAGGCTGAGGGCGGTGGCAGGAAGCAGGCAAGCCGAGGCAGAGCCACGGTGACGGCGGTGGCCGCGTTCCTCCGCGGTGGGAGCTGCCCTGCCCCCGAGCCAGGACTCCCCACGCCCCTGCTCACTCCAGTGCTCCTTCACCTGCGCACTCCAGGCCGGCCGCAGGGGCAGCCTGAGCCGGGCGCTGGGCCCCGCGCCGCCGCCCTCCGCCGCCCTCCGCCTCCCACCGGCCGAGGGCTGCGCGGGCCCTCACTCCACGCACAGCTGGCCGCCCTGGGGCTGGCACTGCGGACACGCCCTGCGACGGGCACGCGCCCGAGAGAGGGGCACATGACAGCCTCAGACCCTGGCACCCCCGCCCGGGGCCCCAAACCGGCCGCTCGCCTCCCAGGGAGAAACCCGCGACACTCGCCCGCCCTGGGCGCACACGGCGAGCGAGACTCCAGCGGCGCGCGCCATGCGCCCCCGTTCCAGCAGCAGCCCCCCGCGCACTCCGAGAAAGTTTTGCGCCCCGGCCCAGCCCTAGCTGAGTCCCCGCCGGCCCGCGGCCCCCAGCCCCCGCCGGCCCCGGCCCCCTGGCTTGCCTGGCCGCTCCACAAGGTGCGTTCCCGGCCTCCAGGCGTCGCGAGTCCGGCACCGCGCGCGGGCCGGGGCTGGAGGGAGGCTCCGCGCCCCGCCCCGTCGCGCCGGCCCTCTGGGGCGGGGCCTCGGGGCGCCGCCAGGGGGCGCTGGGGGCCGCCCAGGTCCCGCCCGCCTCTGTCCCGAGGCCCCAACGAGCGACTACTATTTTCGGATTTAAAGGCCACTGATGGAAACTCAGAAAACAGAGAAATACAGCAAGAAAAGCACTTCTTTCCACCCACTCCCGACTCCCAGCGGGAAGCGCCGGCTCTTGGTGCTTCTTTGCCTTGACGTATTTTGTTTTTCTAACGTGGAGTCATTGTAGGATAAGTGTTATCGCTTTTCTTTCCCTTGATACTTTATCAGGAACATTTTCGTGTCCCTAAATATTATTCAAAAGCACAATTTTAACGTCTCGAAGTAGTCTGTCCCGTAGCTCTGCTGATTTCGTAAGTCCATTGCCTGCTGGATGATTTTCAAATTGTTTCCCATTTTTTTCATTATTTTTCATTATTAGACGTACGAGTAAGTCTTTGATGAACATCCTTGACAAATCTATGCTTTTAAGCCAAATGTCTTTTTAAGTTTCAAATTTCAAACATCCAAACATTGAGGTGAAACGTAGAATTGCTGTCCCTGGGCTAAGAGATTTCCTGCTTGAAGTGCTTCAACCTGGAAAGCAGCTTTGTCAGAAGACCTGAAATGAGATGCACTGTAGATTGCTATTATCATTGCACAACCTGCGCTGGGGCCTCAGCCGTCACAGCCGCAAATGGAAGAAGGCACGAGCAGTTCCATCCTAGGCATGAAGAAATGGGCTCCAGGAAGTTTTGTTGAAACATTGCCCAATTTGTGTAGTTCCAAAGTCCATGTTTTTTCCATTAACACCGAGGCTGCTGCTGGTAGATGAACAGCTTTATTTAAGGTGCTTATCTCGTGCTAATAGCTACAGTCAACACTGCCACTAAATGTCTTCCACAGCCTGTGGATGCTTTTCCTTTTTGTATGGACAAGGGTTGTCTTGAATAAACAACATTAGAAATGAACACAGCTAGACAACCAAGACAACCTGATCTGTTCCTGATTCCAAACCCATCACTAAGCACTTTTCCTGACATTATCTCCTGTGGCCAGTCCAGCTCTTTAAGAGAGTAAGATGCAGGAAGGAGGAGCCCTTGGACTTACTGGAAGCTTATTTGCGTACTAGGCATAAGTGAAAGTAATCTGCTTACTAGTAAACAGTAAGCAAAGTTGCCATTTAGATGGTATATTTCAGACCAATCAAAACAGAAATGTTTTTCTAATTGCCTCCCCTCCCACACTGTATGTTTATTCATATAGATAGATATAAGTTAAGTCCACCATGATGGTGGCCATCATGGAAGACTAACTCCCTCAGCCACGCCAACCCTTCAATGAAAGTTCAGTTCCTACGGGTGGAAGGCCTCCTTTTAGGAAGTCCCCTCCCAAAGCGTGAGACCAGCAGCAAGAGCTCCAGGGGCAAGGACAGCTCTGCTCAATTTCAGTCTCCCTCTTGATCACAGAATAGAGCCCTAGGTGAACTTCGAAGCCTTGCAGAATCTGGCCAGATCCCCTGATGTCCCTTAATGCTCTCTATGCTTGAGCCCCTTCTCCAGAAAGCACCTCCCCCTTTCTAGAACTACAAGAGTGGTCTCCAAGGAGATTTCGTTTTCCAGCCAGCTATCACATCTGCCTCCTGGGAAAGTGGAATGTGGGGACACACACAGACAAGCCCCACACAAGCCTTGCTGCACCAGCTTTCTTCTGAGCCTATTTTTCTGATCATGGAATCAATATTATAATCCTAAAAAAAATCTGAAGCACCGGCCCAGAGTGACAGTTTACAGTAGGCATTCAATAAATGAGTCTCCTTCTCTTGACCCCTTATTATTCCTGTGTTGATATAAGAAACATCCAACCAAACCTGTAGAGAATTTTTATGAGTTTATTTGAGCTAAACTGATGACAATTGCTGGGAGGTAAAATCTCAATGGATTGAGAACCTACTCCAGATATGGCAGGTTTGCAGCTTATTTTATATATTAGAATAAAAGGAGGAGACATTAGGAAGGTTACCTGAAATCCATTGGTGGTAGATTAAGGGAGTGGGAGAAAGTAAAGCAGGGGAATCTCTGGGATTGGATAAGAAGTAAAAGGAAAGATGCTTCTTTTACAATGGTCAGTACAGAGTAGTTAACGTTTACAGCCCATGTAGATGGTATGGGGGGGATGGGGAAACAAGATAACAATGAGGGGTTCTGTGGTCTGTGCTGTTGTGGTGGTTGTGCCCTGAGGGGTCTGGAAAAGGCGTTTACTCTAGGTTTTAAAGGTATGTTGTCCTAGATGCAAAAAGACAATAGACAGGCTCACTTAAGGTAAAGGTTCACTTTTGTCTAGGAAGCTACAGGCCTAGGACATGACTACTCTCCATGACCCACTTTCAGGTAGGAATTTTTGTGTTCAGACCATCCCATGTGGTTACTTTCCGTCTCTGAGTTTGTAGGGCCCACCATGCAGGCCTCCCCTGAGCTTGTCAGGTTTAGTATGTGGCCCCTTTTTCATTCACACCTGAATAAAAGGAACAAGGGCCTTATCTGTAAGACCCTTAGCAGGTTATTAACTAACCTTCTACTGTCTGCCAAGCAGACAGGAACTTCTGGTTCCAGAGATAACAGTCTGAAAGACAGCCCCTGTCCTCAAGAAACTCAGTCTAAGGGCAACGGTAACAGACCAGATAATTACAATGTTGTTAGTTTGACAAGTGCTGGGGTAAGGAAGTGTTCATTTGGTTCTGTGGGATCCCAGAGGACCAAGGTCCTAACCCAATATGGGGTGGGGGGGGGTATGAAAGGGTCTTCAGGGGCAGTAACACCTGATTTGAGTGTCGTTGAGTGTTTAGGAATCAACCTCGCCACTGGAGGGGCAGGGAAGTTTCTCCAGGTAGAGGGAACAGCATCTGAAGCAAAGCGGTTAGGGCCTGTTGTCCCAGCGATCTAGGATTGGGCAGGTGGACTGGGGTGGGAGTGATAAGAAATGGGACAGGGTAAAGAGGCAGGAATTGAGACTTTTACCCCAAGAGCAATGGGGAGACATGAGACTATCAACAGCCATCTAGAGGGAGGTTGGGAGGATGGGGTGAGACTTGGCAGTGACCCTGGAGTAGGATTGTCAGCTTCAGCAAATAAAGGTGCCGGACTACCATGACAACATAAGAGACATCCAAGCCTGTAGCAAATTTTTATAAGAGTTTATATGAGCCAAATGACAACAAATACCGGGAACAAGATCTCAAATGCTACAGAGAATAACGGTTTTGCAGCTTTTTTTAGGCATTTGAAATTAAGGAGGGGGCATGAGGAAGGTTGGAGAAAGCAGGGATTGGATAGTTAACAAAATTATGTGCTCTCTTGAGGGTTAATACCCCCTCCAAGGGGTATTACTTCTGACATTCCAAAGGAGTGTTAACCTAGATGCCCAGGAATAATGGACAGGCTGGCTGAAAACCTTTCACTAAAGAAGCTATATGCCTGGGGCGTGACCTGCCCAGTTAGGAATTTATAATCAAATCACCTGTGAGGTTACTTTCTACACAAACCCCCCTTTTTTTTGTCCATAGCCAGTTAAATTTGAACTTCAAACAAATAATTTTTTGTATAAGTATGTTTCACTGTCCCACACAACATCAGGGAATACTTATACTAAAAAAAGTATTCGTTGCTTATCCTGAAGCTTAGATTTAACTTGGTGTCTTGTATTTTTCTGGCAATCCTGCCCTGAGAGGAAAGTCCAGTCAGTGGCAGCAGGAAGGGGGTTGGGGGAAATGAAAGGGCTCAGGCTGCTGTTTATTTTAGGGATGAAGTAGCCAAAGTTTAGTGATTGATGAGAGGAGATGGAGGAAAGTTGGAAGGGTGGGCTCCTGAAGCAGTTCCCCTGAATCCAGGTGGAAGCAGAGGGAGTGTGTGCGAAAACTTAACTGAATTCGTGGACCCAGAGAACTTTGCTACCAGGCCAGCTGCAGCCCAGCCCCAGGGCCCCACTAATCATCCTATAAATTCCTCAAGCAGTGTGCTTGATTACTGAGAGTTTAGAATTACTCAGCTCCAGAGAGGTCTTTTTGTTTATCACTAACTTTCTCTAAGATGTTGCCTTTTTTTCAGAGTACTTTGTATTTACTGAATTGAGGCGTTTAACCCAGCCTGGGGTAAATATGGCTCTTTCTCAAAGACAAAGCCTCATTCATCTCTAGGCCCCAGCACAGCCCTACCCCATCATCTGTTGAATTGAGGGAACTCTAATGTTCTAAATTGCGATCAGCACAAAGCTCTCAGGCACTAATGACAGATATATTGGTGGTGGTGGGGTGGGCGATGATTAGAGCTTTTTTCCCTAAAAATTAGTCTTATTATCCATAAACATAAACATTAGTTTATGGATAATAAACTTTCGTAAACAAATAGGAAGTAGAAAGAATTGTGTATCTGTATGTCCCAGGAGTGAGAATTCATCCTAGCTTTGCCATTGAATGGCCATGAGGCCCGAGGTCCATCTCTTTATCTATACAGTCATGTGCCACATAAAGATGTTTTGATGTGTCAATCAAGGACAGACCACATATACAGTGGTCCCATAAGATTATAATGGAGCTGAAAAGTCCTATTGCCTAGTGATGTTGTACTTTCCTAATATTATAGTGCAACACATGACTCACGTGTTTGTGGTGATGCCAATGTAAACAGACTGTGTTGTCAATTGGAGAAAAGCATAGCACATACAATTCTGTACTCCATAACACTTGATAATGATAGTGGACAGCTATGTGACTGGCTTATGTGTTTATGATGCCATACTTCTTATCATTATTTTAGAGTGTACTGTAAAGTAGTATGTGGTGTTGGGCTGGCAGCAGCCTCATCCATCTCGTGCTTACCCAGTATCTTGACTGCATCATTTTCTCTTGTACAGTAACATGCTGCACAGGCTTGCAGCCTAGAAGCAGTAGGCTATACCACATAAGCTAGGTGTGCAGCAGGCTATAACATCTATTGGGTTGTCGGAAAAGTCAGGATGCGTTTTTGCAATGAAAACCATAGAAAAAATACGTCATGACTTTCCGACAACCCAATATATTTAAGTAAGTGCACTCTATGATGTTCACACAATGACACAATTTCTCAGAACGTGTCCCATTCGTTAAGTGGCGCACGACTGCAAATGGGTCCAATCATACTGCTCTTCCCTACGTCCTGTGACTTTTGAATCCTCAGATGAAATTATCTATGTGAAAAAAACATTGAAAATGTCATGACGGGATTTTCTTAATGACTGTACCCAACTAGATAGAGCTAGAGGTGGGCTGGACAAGAGCTCCTCCTTCCCGGGAGAAACTGTTGCCCATTGAGGAAGGCTGGGCCAGGAACCAGCTTCATAGCCACAGAGCTGCAACTAGGGTGCAGGGAGATGCTTCCTAACCTCCCCTGACCATCAGAATCACCTGAGGGGCTTTTGAAAACATGGAGATTCCCACAGGGATACTTCTTTCTAGGCCGCTGAATCAGAATTTTCAGAGGAAGCTAAAACAAATGCCCCCAAGTAAATCTGATTATCAGCCAGCTTTGGTGCTAGACAGACCTGAGTTCTGTTGAAATCACTGTAGTGGCTGTGTGACGTTGGGTACCTTACTTAACTTCTCTGAGCCTTGGCATCCTTCTCTGTCAAATGGGGGTAATACTATAGGGTGGTAAAGATTAAAAATAGTAGTTTTCAAGTGCTTGGGACATAGTAAAAACTGTCAATTATTATTATTGGTGGAGAGATAGAAACCTAGTAATTCAGTGGTTAATACCACCTCAGTTTGGCCAGCGGTGTGATTGCATTTGGAAGGCTAATCAGGACCTGGATGGATGAATTTGCTCAGGAGGCCCAGGTTCCAGCTGTGTGCCCTCATACCCTGCCCTCTGCTCCCATGGGCCTTGGCCTCCTATTCATCCGGACCTGTTAGGGGAGTCCCAGCATTTGCAGCTCCCTCCTGGACAAGAAGCCCTTTCTCATATTTCACTTGCATTCGTCTAAATAACTCCACTTCCCCCGCGCCCCCCCAAAAAAAGCCAGCAGCCATTTCTTATCTTATTCCCAGCCCTGGATAATAGCTGCCTTAGAACCTCTCGTTACCAATAACCACATCCCCTCCATAGTCTCAATTTCAAGCACCCCTCACTCTGACCACCATCTGTCTCTCCAGCCCATCAGCCCAGATTCCAACATCTCCATGTTGATCCATGCCAGGGTTGACAA
The DNA here is from genome assembly GCA_033961575.1 of Aselliscus stoliczkanus. Lineage (NCBI taxonomy): Eukaryota > Metazoa > Chordata > Mammalia > Chiroptera > Hipposideridae > Aselliscus > Aselliscus stoliczkanus. Next base: position 160,196,612 of record CM066731.1, read on the forward strand.
TCTATGCCTCTTACTTCCTTTTCTTTGTCCCTTCCAGCCTCACTTCCCTCCTTAACCAGTTTAGGTCCATCATCAGATGGACCTCACTCCTTTGCCCCTCTCTGCCTATGGTACTCAGTAGGCAAAACCCCAGCCCCGCACCTACATAGCTGAAAGGGAGGAGAAAAAGATACAAGAAAACCATACTGATCTCACTTTCAGCTCATGAAGACTTAGGTTTTTCTGGTCCATCCCTCTTAACATTCCCATCCTAGGTAATTACTCTGCACTTTCTCCAATCTTTTCAAAACACTAACACCTTCTTCACAGCCTTACTCTCAGTCTTGACCTTGCTTCCTATGTCACTGAGCAAAGAAAAGCAATCAGAGAACCGCCACCTGTATCTCCACTTGGCTATCTAATTGGCAACTGCTTCTCAAACTTTAATGTGCAAACAAATCACGTGGGGATCTTGTTAAAAGGCAGATTCTGCTTTAGTAGGGTGGGGGTGGGACTGAGACTCTGCATGGCTAATGACCTCCAGGTAATGCTGCTGCTGTGTAGACCAAAGTCAAAGGCATCTCTACCTTAATACATCCAACACTTAACTCCTAATCCATATCCCCATCCCCACCACAGCCTGAATGAGGATTCCAGCAGCTCCCTCCTTCTCCATCAAGGATGCAAGACACACGGGAGGGGCTGGCAGGAGGAACAACAGAAGGTCAGCCTTGCAAATGCTGTCCAATGGAAATGTGATGTGAGCCACCTAAGTAATTAAAATTTTCTAGTAGCCACATTTTATTTTATTTTTTAAAATTTTTTTTGAGGGCAGTGTCACTGGCCCTCATATGTGGGACCCGAACTGGGGCCGCTGGTTTCCCAAGCCAGTGCTTAACCCCGCACCACTCGGCCGGACCAAGTAGCCACATTTTAAAAAAGTAAAAAAAAGAAACAGGTGAAAATAATTTTAATAATATATTTAACCCAATACAGTTAAAAATATTATTATTTAATCAGTATAAAAATTAATTGGGGTAGGCCGGTTAGCTCAGGTGGTTAGAGTGCAGTGCTCATAATACCAAGGTTGCCAGTTCGATTCCCATATGGGCCAAGCTGCTGTGCCCTCCACAACTGGATTGAAGACAACCACTTGACTGGGAGCTGATGGGTCCTGGAAAAACGCACTGTTCCCCAGTAAAATTTCTAAAAAACAAAATTAATGGGATTTTTTTTTTTTCACGCAAGGTCTTTGAAATCTGGTATGTAGTTTATACTTACAGCACATCTTTATTTGGATGTTAAGTTTTCATCAAAAATATTGAATGTTTGTTTTGATTTTACAAATGTACAGTTGAAAAAGTAAATTTACATACCTGGGTTGTGTATGTGATCAAACATATTTGAGTATTTTCCAGTAACTGAAACAGTATAGATTTGATTTTCATATTTAAATTTGAATGAATTAAAATTAAGTAAATTTAAAATTCAATTTCTCAGCTATACTAGCTGTATTTCAAGTACTATTTAATAGCCACATATGGCTAGTGGCTACTATATTGGACAGCACAGACCTATAGCAGTTATGCTATGTTCATCAATGGGGAAAGCTATAGGGGTCTATGCCACAATTCATCGTGGACCCCACCCCTTAGATGCCTGACCTAGGTAGGGCCTGCACTCAATGCTTTTTATTGAAACGAATTTATCCCCAAATCAAAAATCACTTCTATGAACAATCAGTTCCCAAATACGACCACTAGGGGGCAGGAGCAGGCTATCATCACTTGGCAAGAAAAAGGGACCTAACAATTTTCCAGACAGGTGGAAGGCCATTCAGTGCAGTGTCTTTCATACTGCTGGTTATGATCCGTAAGTAAAATCAATTAAGTGGATCATAGGAACATTGTTTATGTCTAAAATAGACTAGAAAAAATAAGAATGTAAGCACTACAGCTGCCCCCCATATCCTTAGTCCTCAGGTTCTGCATTTGGGGTCTGAACCACTGCAGATTGAAAACATTGGGAAGAAAAAAATTATTGTTTCTGTCATATACTGTGTAGTTAGGCCAAGATGGTCCTGTCTGTATTGAACATGTACAGACTTTTTCTTGTCATTCCCTAAACAATACAATATAACAACTATTTACATAGCATTTACATTGTATTAGGTATTATAAGTAATCTAGAGATGATTTAAAGTATACGGGAGGATGTGTGTAAGTTATATGCAAATACTGTGCAGTTTTATATAAGGGTCTTGATCATCCACAGACTTTGGTATCTAAGGGGGCCCTGGAACTATTATTGTTTTGTATAACTTTGTTTTAGTTTTATTTCTGTATGTATTCCATATAGGTCTTGATGTAAAATATCTTTCTTATTGTGAGTCATGGTCAAAAAAGTTTGAAAATCACTCTAATCTCCATTCTCTGCAGTTAAAGAAACCAAACCCACAAGTTGATAATGTTTGAGCTAGGAAATAGGTACATGAGAGCTCGTTATTCTGTTTTTTCCTCTTTGTTTAGATGTTTTAAATTCTCCATAATAAAAAGTTAAAGGTAAACTGAGCTCAGAGCAGTAAAATGGCATGCTCATAGGCTCAGAGGAGAGGCAGAGCCAGGACTCAAACCCAATCCTTTAATACTAATTCAGCAAGTCTTTCTGAGGGGCTGACTATGTGCTGGGCAGTGCTAAGCAGGAGTGGATAAAATAAATACCGCTACTGCCCTCTGGGAGCTTACAGTCCAGTGGGGGGAAGCAGATAGCAACTAACCTCACAAATAAATACATCATTACAAGTGCTAATATCTTCACTGAAGGAAAATGGATTCGGTGCCCTAAGAGAGCAGCACATGGTAGGGAACCTTATTTAGATGGCGAGGCCAAGGCAGCTGCTCTGAGAAGGTGACATCCAAGAGTATCCTGAGTCAGAAAGGCAGTGTGTATGTGTATATTGGATGTGCATGTGTGTGTGTGTGCTGTATGCACATGTATGGGTGTGTGTGTGGTGTGTGTATGAGTATGTGTGTGCATGGTGTGTGTGATGGTATCTGCATATGGTGGTGTGTATGTGGTATGGGTGTGGGATGTGTGTGTGTGTGCATGGTGTGTGTATATGTGTGTGTGTGTGTGTGTGTGTGTGTACAGTGGCAGGCATGCTATGTCCATCCTCCTCTGAAGAAACAAGCTGTATGAAAGTGGTGTAGGCTGCCCGAAAGCTGAAAGAGCATGGATTGTTCTGAAAACTCCAAGGAGGCCAACGTGGCAGAGAACACTGGGGCGTGGCCTCAGAGGGCCTGGGGAGGTGGGCAGGGGCCGATCTGCGGGACTTCTTGGGCCTCAGTAAGGACTTTGGATTTTATCCTATAGGGAGGCCATGAAATGGTGTTGAGCAGGGGAAGAACATGATTTGGGACATATTTTAAGAAAATCCCTTGGCTCCGAGTAGAGGATGGGTTGGGGGTGGAGCCTGAGGGCAGGGGGGCCATTTCGGAGCTGTCCCAGTCATCAGGTGAAATGCAGTGGCCAGCCTCTACCTCTGAAGAGTCAGTCCGCTCCGCACCCACAGCCACCCCAAACCCACGTATCTTCTTTAGCCTCCTTTGGCTGACTATCTCCCATTTGCACCCCCATACCCATCTCCACCCTTCTCCACTGTGCTCGGAGCTGGCCAGTGTGGGCACATCGGTGGGCTCTCGGTCCTCCGTCTTCAGTTGGGTCTGGCCAATGGAGCCCTCCACAGGAGAGGAGGAGGCCAGGAGCCAGCAGGGCTGGGATATTTGTTCTTCTCCCTTCCTGAAGGGCCACCAAAGACTGGCTCATCCCTCCACCAAAGGTCACAGCTCTAGTCAGGTGGCCCTATCCACTCAGGTCTGTCCCTCCAAGTTCCATAACTGTTCTCTCCCCTCACCTGTCAGGCCTGGAGGTGGTTGACAGAGCCTCACTGTCACTAGCCCTGGGGAACTGCACTGTCACTCGTGTTTCCTATACTCTGCCCATAGCTGTGTAGAGCAGTCCTGTCATAAAGCTCTCCTCCAGGTACCTGTTTGAGTGCGGCTCTGTTTCCTGGCAGACTTCCTATTGTGCCAGGCAACACAGTATCAGCAGAAAGAGCCGAGAGTTTGAGATAAAACCAGGACTGAATTCTGGCTCTGTCACTTATTAGCTCTGTGATGGGGCACCTCATTTAGCTTCCCTGAGCCCCAGTTGTTCATCTCTTAACACGAGGGCACCATTAACTCCTTAAAGGGCTATTAGGACAGTGAAATAACACATGGCAGCCTTGGTGCAGGCCTAGCACACAGGAGCCCACCATGCATGCTTGTTCCGTTCTTCCTTCCCCCACAACTGACCAAACATTAATTATCCTACATGGGTCAAGCAGGGGGCTAGGCACTGGGGTAAGGAGAGACCAAGATGCTCAGGGCACCACTTCTACCTGCAGAGAAGTCACAGTCCTGTAAGGGAGATACGGTGACTCCCCCTGCCCCATTCCCCCATCATGCAAAGCGGAAAGGAGGGAGGGTTACTCTTCAAACCATCCTTTTTTTTTTTTTTTTTTTTTGACTACTATTTGGCAGGCATTTTTCCAGGGTCTGTAGAAGGAGTAGTGGCCAGCACTGCAGAGAGCTGTGGTGATTAGAAAGGGGTTGAAAGAGGAGGTTGAATTTAATTTTAGCTTTAAAGGATGAAAAGGTCAGGCATATCAGTCTCCCTGGGGTCTGAACTTACCTCCTTCCTCCTCTTCCTGGGAGAGTCTGCAAAACTCCCCAGACTGAGAATCCAGGCCTTAGTGAGTTACTCCTGGGAGTGATTTAAATCACCTCGGGTGTGCTGGGGCTGAAGGTAGCTTGAGCAGTATGCCTTAAAGGATTTCCCCAGGTGTGGTGGGGCAGGGGAAGTAGAGAAGCAAAAAAACCCAGGATAGTGACCAGTGCAGGCTGACTAAGAGGAGGGCACATGAGGGCAGTGGGAGCATAAAAACGCTAGAAGAGACGGTATTGCTAAATCAAGCAAATGTGAATTTAATTGTGTAGACACTAACTTTGAGCAGAGGGCAGAGATGATTCGGTCCTGGGCTTCCAAAGGCTTTCTCTGATAACTATGTAAGGTGCCTGGGGCTGCAGCGGCCTGCAATGGACCAGGTGTTAGGACTCAAGGGCCTAAATTTGGGTGATGGCAGTAGGAAGGTAAGGATCACACCCTCAGCATTCATTCATAAAATGCCTCTCGGAGTACCTATAAGGATGTACCTATAAAGATGTTGATGTTTCAAGGATGATACAAGATACATACCATCAATGAACACTTAATGAGTAACGGCGATGAACTGGGCACTGCGTCTTTTACCTGGGTAATCATAGTTGATCCTCAAAATAGCTTCATGCAGAGTCTCAGTACCTTTTGCAGAGACTGAAACTCCCTATACCTGCCCCACCCCTGGAAATGACCAGAAAGAAGATGGGCATTTAGATTTAGAACTCAAGAGGGAAGCAAGGCTAGATGCTTCTCATTGGGCTTAATGAGTTATATATCAAGGGATAGCTGATGTCAGGGGAAGCAGTGAATGTAGAGTAGGAAGAGGAAGGGGTCAGGTAATGAACTTGGCAGCACCTGGGCATGTGACTGACAGCAGCAGCAGGGGAAGCTTGTAAGGGACATGAGGGGAGAACCAGGAGGGGCTGTGGCAGTGAAGAAAGAAGAAGCCTCTGCCCAGAGGTTAAATGACAAGAACTGAACAGTGACAAATGGAGTTGCGGTTCATGAGGTCAGAGCCAAATTAGGATGGAAGGTGTGGGCAGCAGCTCAGCTGAGTGGCCTGAGACTGGATGGGAAGTGAGAGGTAGAGACAGCAAGGAGGACTACTTTCTTTGTTTTAATAAAATAATTTTTTTTTTTTTAATTGGGGAACAGCGTGTTTCTCCAGGACCCATCAGCTCCAAGTCAAGTAGTTGTTTCAATCTAGTTGTGGAGGGCGAAATTCAGTGGCCCATGTGAGGACTGAACCAGTAACCTTGGTGTTATTAGCGCTGTGCTCTAACCAACTGAGCTAATTGGCCGCCCCCATAAGATACCATTTTTTATTAAAATAGTAATACATTTTCATTATAGAAGGTCAGAAAATATTTTTAAGTATAATTTGATTGGGGAACAGCCATGGTCATTGGTTACACATTGCTTTCTTGCTACAATGGCATAGTTGACTCTTAGGGAGGGCGCAGCTCACGGTGGCCCATGAGGGGATCGAACTGGCAACCTTGGTATTATCAGCACCACGCTCTAACCAACTGAGCTAACCGGTCACCCCATTAAGTATATTTTTTTTAAGTGATACTCTATGAGCCCATCAAAGGTCATCACTGGTATCATTTTAGATTTTTTTCTATGCATTTTTGTTTACAACAATCATGTCAATTATACAAAATGTATATAGTTTTGTATCCTGTTTTTTTCTCCACTTTATAATTAAAATTTAAAATTTATCCACAGTACTACTTTGAATAGTTTTGGCTGCAGGTATCAAAAAAAAGCAACTAAAAGTTACTTAAACAATTAGGACAATTTTGATGTTACATAATGAGAAGTTCAGGGGCAGGGTCATCCAGACTGGTTAATTCAGGGGCTCGGTTATGTCTTCAAGAACACTGGTTCCATCTCACTTGCTCTGCCATCTTCAGTGCATTGGAATATCTTCTTGAGGTGTTCCCTCATAGTCCTGAAATGGCTGCCATAGTTCCAGGCATCACAGGCAGATGACAACATCCTGGAGCAAGAAAAGAACACAGTTCTATTATATCCCTTTTCAACAACTAGGAAAACCTTCCTAGAAGGCCTCTAGCCTTCCCGTCTCATAGCTGTGCAACCTGGAGCAATGGCTTTATCTCTCAGTGCCTCAATGTTCTTATCTGTGCAATGGGAATTATAACCATAGTTTATTCATAGGGCTCTTGTGAGAGATGAGAGTTAATCTGTGTAAATCATTTAGAATAGTGCCTGGCACATGATTTGTGCTATATAAATATTTTCTATTATTATCTGATGGCAAGAATTGTGTCATATTCCTAGGGGGAGGGTCTCACTTTGGAAGCTATGGCAGTCCACAGGAGAGCCAACAAAATGGGGGTTAACAAGGATAAAAGGGAGAGCAGAGATTACTACACCAACAAGATCTGCCTCATTTGTATTTTTTAAAAAGCCTTAATCAATATATAAATACAAGTCTATTTATGTGTATTCTGGTTGTTTTTTTTTAACTTTTTATTTTGAAGTTATTTAACTTGCAAAATATTTGCAAAAAATACCAGGAGGTGCCCTATACCTGCCACCTAGCTTCCCCAAATTCAGGTCTTATTTAGCTACAGTATCAGTATCAAAAACAGGAAATTAACATTGCTCCAATTCTAATAACGTCTCTACAGTCTTTATTCATATTTTGCCAGCTGTCCCCCTAGTGTCCTTTTCTGGTCCAGGTTCCAATCCAGGATCATACACTGCATTGGGTTCTAATTATAAACATTAAAAACCGCATAGAGTTTCACAGAACCTAACTGTAACTGTTCCCTATTACCGGACTGTCAGCTGTTTACACAGTCTCACCATTGTGTACATTTCAACTGATAGCATTTGGGGGCAGATCTTTTGAGGAGATCTCTATAACAGAATTACTGAGTCAAAGGATATGAACATTTTTAAAACCTTGATGCATATTGGGAATTGTTGTCTAGAAAATTGTGCCAATGATACCACCACAGACAAAATACCTATCTTCCCATATTTTTAAAAACCTTCAAGATTTTATTAGTGTTTAATTTTTACTATTTGATAGATGATAATAATATCTCATTTGTTTAGCTTGCATTTCCTTGATTCTTTTAAGGTTTAACATTTTTTCACATATATTAGTCCTTTATTCCTGTACTAATTTGTGTTTCCTGTTGAGTAATTCTGTCCCTTGTTAGGTCATCAGGTGCTTTCTGTCTGAGTTTAAGAGTAATAATTAAAGAAAATTAGAAAAACACTTTTATTGCTTTTACTCTGAGAAAGTCTTCCACTATTAGAGATTGGACATGTATTTAATTTCCTTCTAATATTGTAAGGTTTAATTTTATGCCCTTAACACTTTAATTCACCTGGAATTTACTCTGCTGTACTCTGGGAAACACAGATCTAGATTGCTCTTTTCCAAATAGCTAATCAGTTATCCAGGCACCATGTCTTTCCCACACCATTAATAACTAATCTTTCAACTTCCCACTGTCTCCATCAGTTATTGTTGCAATAATGCTGTGTAACAAGCAAATCCAAAACTTAGAAGCATACAACAATAAGTGTGAGTTTTTCTCTTGTGCATCTGTAGGCAGGCTGAGTTTCAGCTGATCTAGGCTGGGCTCTGCTGAGCTGTGCTGACTTCTAGGTGGGGTCAAGTCGGCTCCATGTGTCTTCCATCCTTTGACCAGCATCTCTCTAAGGGATGTTCTCATGGTGAAAGGTACAGATACAGAGCTCAACTGCAGCTACAATAGCACATTTAAGGCCTCTGCTCGTATCATGTCTGCTAACACTCCACTGGCCAAAGCAATTACAAACCCAAGCCCAGCCTCAGTGGCATGGGGAAATATATTTCACCTCCATGGAAATGGTGCATGGTCATATGGTAAAGGGTGTGTTTACAGGGAGAGACTAAGACTTGAGAACCAAAATGCAATCGATGACACCCACAGAGGCAGACTTTCAGGAAACTAGGTTATGTTAAGATAAATGCAGGACAGAATCTACAAAGGGACCCAAGTTCAAGGGAAGTTTTTAAGGCAGGGAGATACTCAGGTTACTTAAAGGGTGAAGAAAAGTGGTGGCCAGGAGAAATACTGCTTGAAGATATGAGCAAGAAGGGCTAATAGCACTTCCTCTAACAATTCATATGTAATAGCAAAATTTGTAGAGGGCTGGGTGGGCACAGAAATTATTTCCTTTAAGAAGGATATCAGCTGAACGCAAAGGATTTGGAGCTGGGCCTGAGGTTTCCAAAAACAACTGTAAGTAATGAGAGGAGACCTCAGCCAAGTAAAAGCACAGCCAAACATTGATGCTAGGGGTCCGAGTAAGGCCTGAATTGTAGAGGCCCTGATTCACGTGGGATCGTTGTTTTCTCCAGCCCTGTCCATGAGATTGGAACAGTAAAGGTGGGTTGTCAGGTTGGTACAGGCAGGGCTGGAGGTTAGCAGGCAAAGGATGAAGGGACAAGGAAGTGTGGAAGTTGAGAGCTGGTGAGTGGCTCAAGGGACTGAAGCTGAGTTCTCAGTAGGAGGGAAGCCATGTAGGCTGGAGTGGCTGAAAAGACTGGAAGAAAACAAATGGTTTGAGGGGCCAGAGATGGAGGAGTGCATGTAGTAGGGGTGATGGGGTCAGAGAGGACGCTGGAGTATAGGTTTTCAGAGGTAGGAAGTTCCAGGGGAACCCAGGGTGTGACCATGGGAGTAGGCTGTTAAATTGCACTGAGTCTTGGGGTTGAGGCAGAGTTCAGCGTCACCTATGCAAAATACAGATTCCCGGGCCACGGCCAGACCTCCTGAGTCTGACTCTCTTGGAGAGGGGCCGAGGATTCTGTGTTTTAACAAGCTCCCTGAGTCGTTCCTAGATTCCCTAAAGTGAGAACTGCTGAGCTAAAAGGTCGAAGGAGCCAAGCTTGTTGGAATTGCCTGATGGCAGGAATCAGGCCGGAAGACTACAAACAGTGTCTAACTCCTCAGTCTGTGCTGGGTCCATGACTGGACTGATAAGGATGGGTGGAGAGAAGGTTTGAATTGAGGCAGGAGGAGCAATGGTGTTGATCTGGAACAAATGTAGGAGGCTGAAGGTGTGAGAAGGCAGAGGATTCCAGGGGATTTATTTCCAAGCGAACCAGGGTTCCAGGGTGTGCAGCACAGAGTCTCGGAGGGAAGCCCACAATGGGATGATGAGCTCAGGGTGAGGGCGGCAGATGAGGGGATGGACTTATGTGAATGGAACCAGATTATTATAGCCACTTCTGCACTTGGCTAACTTTTCAAAATTGAACTAACTTCTCCACCCTGGTCCAACAAGATATGTCTTTTCTCCAACATTCAAGCAGTTCCAACTATCTCAGCTCCTTCATGAATGCGCTATTGTTGTAGTTGTTGTCATCAACATCATCATCAATCACTGTGGTTGCCTGAATGCCAGCCAAGCACCAGGCATCAATCTTGAGCTATGATGCAAAAATGAAGGCAGTCTCTCAATCCTAAGGGGAACTCCCAGGCCAGCTAGGAAGGCAGCCTTCAGACACCAGGGACCCACAGTCTGAGATGGCAAGTGGATAAGGAGCAGACTCAAGAATCCCCACCCCTACCTGGGAACCTGGAAGGAGGCTTGCTCTTTGTGAAGCTCTAAAACCACCACATCACAGGCCAGAACTGCACGATAACCAGTCACCTGACCAAGGTTATTAGTGGGCCTCTCCCTAAGAGAGTCGCAGAGACAAACCTCAGTCTTGGCGTACCCCCCAAGCTACTCTGGGGAGGAGGATGTGGACAAATACCTAGAGTGTGTGAGTTCTCAGGCTTGGCCCTCCTGCAGGATTCCCTAGTGTTGTGAAATACAGGCAGCCACCAGGCGTGTTCATGAGCTGCCCTCCTGAGTCAAAGAACTGAGGAAAGATAGTTGCAAGTGGAAGGAGAATGAGCAAAGGCCCTGAGGTGGGAATACACTTGGCACATTTGAGGAATAGTGTGGCTGGTTCATGGTGACAAGGGGAAGACTTACATCTGATGAGGTGGAAGAAACAGGCTTGATCCCGTCAAGCAGGGGCCCAACTTGGAGTTAGACATTTCAAAGAATATTTGTGAGTATTTAGAATGTGTCTGGCACCATGCTAGACACTGGTGATTCAAAGATGAAAAAATTACATCATAGTCCCTACTCTTAAGGAAGACAACATAGTCTTCAAGACTCTGGACTCCGAGATAGACATGCAAACAAGAAAAACACAGCATGGGGCAGGGGGCAATGTTGCATTGAATGATAGAGGTATTGCACTGTATGTACAAGACCTAGAGTTGCACAAGGGGGGACATGCTTAAGCCCATGCTGGGGTGGGAATGTTCGAGAAAAGCTTTCTTGAAGAGAACACACCTGATCTGAGTCTTTGGGGGCACAGAGGATGAATGGCACCTCAGAAGGCACAGCATGTGTATAGTCATGAGGGTGTGAAACAATGTCACAGGTTCAAGGGAAATACAAGTCATTAGGCATTATAAGGCACAAAGTGCAGGATGGGGTGAATAATGAGGCATCAATCTGGCAGGCACAGAAGAGTCTCATGGGACAGAGGGGAAACTAAAGCAAATTTGGACCAGATGTTGGAAGTCTTCCAGAACAGTCCAGAGGAGGGGAGGATGGCTTCCTGAGCCTGCATGAGTCCCCTAAGACACCCACCCTCACTTCTTATCCCCAGCCCTGGCTTGGCTCCCGGTATTTCATAAAATGTATCTTAGATGAGTATCTATAATCTTGTTAATGTGTTTGTGGCTTGAGATTAGGATTCCACCATCTCCATATTCTCTGCTGGCTCAGGCCTGAGCCTGTGATTCCTGTTTCAGATGACAACGACTGTGTTTTAATTTCTCAATATAATGCCTGGCACAACCTTCGCTGCAGCAAGGTGTGTTCACAATGACTTTTGATGAGGTATAATCCTTTACTTTGCATATATAGACAAACATTTAGAGACATATAAATTTCTCGAGCTTGGAAAGACCTTCTGCAAATTAGTTTGCCAGTCTTCTCCCCACTGCCCCCAACCCTCACCCTGTGCCACCTCTGTAGCACACACAGGTGGGAAACTAATGTCAGGGATTTAATTCAGTTCTATCTGATACTTTGTTTTTGTTTTTGTTTTTAGTTTCAGGTGTACAAAGCAACATAATAGTTAAGCATTTACACCCCTCACAAAGTGATAACACCCCCCCCCCAATCTATCACCCCTCTGACATCGTATATAGCTGTTACAATTGATACTTGTTTAGTGAGAGCCTTTTATGTACCAGGCACCTAAAAGATGCTGAATTGTGGGAGAGGAGACAGGGAGGGAGCAGGCGATCTGCTCCGGTCCTCAAGCTGTATCCACATAAGAGAAACTTCACGTCTGGGGTTTCTAAACGAAACCCAGGATTAGGTGTTGGGATTACAGTTCAGTTTGGGGATAATTTAATCCATCTGTTGGGGGTTTTTGGGGGTGAGGTGGGGAATGAGGCACAGGATCCTATACTTCTATATGCTCCACTCTGGGGATTCAGCCTTTAGATCCACCTGTCTAATCAGAGTACATCAGAGGGAGAGAGAAAATGTGTGATTTGGGGGTCAGGTTACCTAGCCCCTCTCAGGTCAGAGCACAGGTCACAGGGAAGGATACCAGCACCACCACATCTGATTCCTTCAAACCATCTCCCAGTGGGAGAGAGAGCTAGTTCGACTGTTGGCAGCATTTCCTTCCCTTTCTGTGTGGGGTCAGGACTAGAGTTGGAGCCAGGAGCTCTGCCCTAGCTCCCGTATGCCCAAATTTGTAGATGTCACCACTCCTGTCCTTACATCTGTTTCCATCCCACAGACCTTGACAACTTCTGGAAGCGATCTGGGAGGCAGAAGCAGGGATTGGATGGTGGATAGTGATGTGGAAATCCCACTGGGCTTGGGAGTCGGAAGATTTTGGACCTAGTTCTGTCTCTGCCACCCATTGCTGCATAACCTTGGTGGAGTCACTCCCTCCGAGCCTCTGTGGTCTCTTATCCTTCAGGGTGTGGTTTACTTGACACCTGGTCAAGGATCTCCTCCCCCATCTAAATTGGTCCTCTGTCCTCCATATCATTGCCCCCAATCACACATGTATGTATATATAACATGTATGCATGTGTGTATAAATATATATACATACATACACAATTATATGTATATGTTTGTTTATTTGGTTTATTTCTCTGCTAGATTCTAGATGGCAGGCTCCCCAAATGCAGAGACTGTGTCTTTGACCCTTGCATTCTCAGAGTCCAGCACAGTGCCTGGCCATAGGAGGACATAGACAAGTAATTCAGTGCATGAATAAATGAATGAAGGGCCGCTGACCCACAGGATCTCTCCGGTTCCTTCCAGCTGAAAAAGTTTGAGTCTGAGGTTTCCCGCCCACGGGGCCATTCCAGAAGGGCCCTAGAGAAGGAAGGTGGGAGGGGGTGGGAGTTGGGTGGGGGGTGGACTGCAACCCTTGGTCCCCTCGCAGGACTCGGGCGACTGTAGACGGGGATGAGCGAAGGTCGCCGGCCCGCGGCGTCCCCGCCTTCTGGGCCGGCGAGGGCGGGGCCAGGCCTCTCCGGCGGCCTTCGGGGAGCGCGCTAGGCCACGGGAGGCGAGGGGGCGGGTTCGAGCCCCAGTCAATGGCCGGGCGGGGCCGTAACGCCCAGCGCACCCCCCCCGCCTGCCGGCGCGGGGGGCGGCGCCCCGAACCCCGAGTTTCCCGGCTTGGGGGCCTGGGCCGTGCCCTGACCTAGCGACGCCCCGCCCCCGCGGGGGCGCCTGCCCCCGGCATGGCCTGGCAACGCTGGCCTGCGCCGTGCCTGTGGCTGGCCGGCTGCGGGCTGCTGCTGCTCGCGCTCGCCCTGCTCCTGAGCCCCCGCAGCTGCCGAGCGCGGCGGACCCTGCGAGGCCTATTCATGGCGCGCAGCAAGCAGCTGCTCTTCCGAATCGGGTTAGTGCGGGGCTCCGATGCGCTGCGGGGCCGGGAAGGCGGGCACGCCGGGGAAGGGGACTGAGAGGCGGAGGTTGGGGGCGGCTGGGGGTGAGCACCGGGCAAGGCCGGAGGGTCCAGGTCCAGAGAAGAGCGGGCGGCGAGGCGGGCTGCAGAGAGCACTGAAGGGAAGGTGTTGGGGGCGGGGGAGGGGAGGAGGTGTTGGAAAATTGGTGAGGATTGGAGTGGCAGGCCAGGGTGGCCAGACAGGGACGTGAGAGGGTATCTGGAGAAAAGAGCCAGCTGAGGGGCCGGAGACAGGGGAACTGGAAAAGGAAGAGAGCTGCAGTATCCCGGTCGAGAAGCTACCCCCAGCCCGCCTGGTCGGCAGGTGCAGGAGAGATGGAATGCTGCAGACTAAGTGTCATTTGAAACTGCAGACTCCTTCCACGTGTCCCTGTCCCTCTCCCCACCACCCTGCTCCCCACCCCACAATGTAAGCTCTGCTGTCCCAAGTGAGAGTCCCAGCCCTGCTGGTCAGCCTGCCCCCTTCCTATCTTGGCCCGGGTGTGCAGCCTCAGGCGCTGAAATCCAGCCCTACTCGCGGCTTGACTTGTTGAGGTTCACTGACCTCCAATGACTTCCCTGTCCAACCCTCTCTTCCCTCATTCTACCCTGCCCCCTACCTCTGCCCCTTCCTGAGCCAGGCAAGGGCAGCTAACTAGCTGTGTTCTACAGCCGGACACTGAGAGGCAGGAAAGAAGCCCCAAGAAGACTTCCTAGAGCCTCTATCCCCTTCCCACTACCAGCAGAGCCAGCGGGCAGGACCTCAAGCCCCAGTCTAAGGACAGTGATGTTGGGGATGGGGATTGTGGGAGCCCTGGCCGTAGGCCAGGTTCAGGGGAGGACTAAAGCTTGGGAATTTCCTGAGCTTCTGAGAAGACATTGTACAATTCACCCCTCCTCCCCAGACTTCCCAAATATCCCAGAAGCTTCAATCCTAGGATTCTCTTCACGCTCAGTCTAAGAAATAGAGACATAAGGGCCTAGTGAGGAAAAACTGGAAAAACATGGAGGGCGGGGGTGAGTCTTGTGTGTGTGCCTTTTGGGCTATTCACATCTCTAATAAACCAAACATTGGTCACATTCTCAATAATGTTACAACCAACTCACCACTGCCCTGCAAGTAGCATTAAAATAATGAAATTTATAAGTAATTAAAATACCTTCATATTTGGGATTCAAAAAACATTTCTCCCCACTAAATTTCTGGGAATTTTACATCTCTGTGTGGGGAAGGATTTTAAAATCTACTTCTAGCTTTCAAAATTGGTAACACTGAAGTTATACAAACGGCCTGAAGAAGTAGGAAATAGAAATTTCCACAAGGACCTGGAATCAGAAGTCATGAGATCAGAATTCCCAAGTTTGCCATCTCAGAATCCCGAGGGTTTGGGTATTCCTAGAACATGGGATCTGGGAGTTTCCCAACCCCCAAACTTAGACTTCTCAGAGAGCTTCTTTGGAATTCAGTATTCCTATGGACTTTCCTGTGTCTGCATTTCAAGTTTGCCTTGGAATCCACTCCCCAAATTAGCAGACCAGAAGGGTGTGCCTGGAGTGAGAGTTCCAGAACCTGCCCCTCCACGGTCTGGGAAACAATCAGTCCAGTCCCTTGGGGGAGAGGCCACTGGCTGCTGGGAGGGACAAAGGGGTGTTAGCAGGAAACAGGCTACGGGAAATAGGCAGGTGTTGATGCTGTGGGGGTGCCTCCAGGAAGGATGGAGAAGGAGGGGTGGGATGGGACAGGACACGATGGGGAGGGGCAGGGTGCATGGGCACACTATACCCTAAACATGTGCCTGAGAGGACCACAAATAGAGGAACCTACTGGGGGCTAGAAAGCAAACAGTGGAAATACTGAGTAATGCCTGGGAGCAAAGCGATGGTTCATGTTATCATTAATGACAATAATCACTGGGCTTTGACAATTTTTTAAGAGGCTTTCTTCAAGCAGAACCACAGTTGTCTTGGGATGGGGATAACTGGGCACAGTGGAGGGTGGATCTGGGCTAACGTGAGGTAGACACATGCATTTGGGACTCTGCAGGGCCTGGGAGACGGTGTGTGTAGTAGTTAAGCACACAGCTTAGGGGGTCAGATAAATCTGCTTTTGAATCCTAGCTTTATTGCTTAATAGCCATGCGACCTAGGACAAATAACACCGCCTCTCTGTGCTTCAGTTGTTTGCATCTGTAAAATGGGCGTAGTGATAGTGCCTACCTCCTGGGGCTCCTGTGAGGATCAAATTAAATTGTGCTATACATACACAAGGTCATGCTTATAATAAGTGCTTATAAAACGTTAGCAATTGCTCATTCTGTATCATGGGGGATGGGTGGGAGGGAGGGTACTTACCCGCAGGCTCTTTCTGGAGCTTCCTTACATACTTCTACTGTCTCCCAAGCCCATTTTGTCCACCCAGCCATGAGGCAATCCCACATCCCTTTATTCATTCAGTGAACCCCAGCTGTCCTGGGCCAGGATTGTGGGAGTGAAGATGTGAGCAGTCTGGTGGCCCTTCTCAAGGAGCAGGGGCAGGCGCCTGTGAACAGGGACCCAATCTGTGGCCGGAGGCAGGGCATGACAAGTTCCTCGGGAGTGACAGGGTACACCTGAGAACGCTGGGATCAAGAGTGTGGGCTCTCCCATGTGTGCCCCCACCCCACCTCTGCTTCATGCCTCAGTTTCCCTTTAGTCCCTTTGCTTTCTCAGTGGTAGTTGACAGGAGTTTAAAGACTAGAGTCCTGAGCAGAGCCTCTGTCTGCAGAACTGGGTGAATGGGGAACAAGGCTGGGCTCGTGCAGGGCTGGGAATGTCTGCAGAGCTGAGAAATTGGATGGCGGCCAGCCTTTGGGGCTGGACAGTTTTAGCTGATGAAGCTCTCACTCCCTTCCTGACCAAGCCCCCTCTTCATTCCTAGGCATCAAGGATCTTTTTTTTTTTTTAATCTATTTTTGTTTTAATTGGGGAATTTGGGGAGGGAAACAGTATTGGGGATTTGGGGAGGGGGCCAGCCAAGTTGTTGTTCTCCAATCTTCGTTGTGGAGGGCACCAGTTGCCATCTGGCTGCCTGTTGGCAGCTCGTGGCCTCTAAGCTCAAGGTGCTATGTTACAATCTCAGTTGCAGGTGGGTGTAGCCACCATCCCATGTGGGAGTCGAACCAGCAGCCTTGTTGTTAAGAAAACGTGCTCTAGCCACTGAGCCATCTGGGTGGCAGCTCAGCTCAAGATGCCGAGTTCAGCCTTAGTTGCGAGTTGGCATAGCCCACCATTGAACAGGCAGTCTTGTTGTAAGGAGCACGTGGTCTCACCAGCTGAGCCATCCTGCCACCTGTTGGCAGCTCAGCGGCAGCTCAGCTTGGGCACAGCATCACTAGCCCATGTGGGAATCGAACCGGTGGCCCTATTTCTCAGAGCTTGTGCTCTTAAGCTAACTCTTAACCAACTGAGCCGCTCCGCTGGCCCTCAAGGATCTTTCTTGACCCTCCTGACTCAAGTAAAACCAACGATCCCTGAGACAAACCTTGCTCGCTCCACTTCTGCAAGAGGAAGCCCCTTCTCTGGGGCCAGTGAGGCCCGCTGGCTTGACTAGAATCCTGAGCTGAGGGCCCTTGGGTGAATGACCCACCTGCTTGTGGCCTGAATTAGAGACAATGGGCTGGGCCATCCACAGCAGGAGGGGACCAGGGTCCTTTTCCTTTCTGTAGGCTCTTGGGACTTTGGAGGACTGCAGCCCCATCATCCACAGTGGCCCCGCTTCTCTCCCCAGACCCAGCTTCCCCTCTGCTGCTGGGTTAGTCTCCAAACCATGGCTCTGGGTGGGTGGCCCCTCTCCCAAGCCACACCCCAAAATGGAGTCCACACCCCTCACCCAGGCCTTTGGAGCCCTTCCACATGCCCTCCAGATCTGCCCAATTCCATCTTCTCCAGGCTTTTTCCATACTTTTGTCTGAGAGCCTGTCAGACCTTCCTTCCTCCTTTCATCTCTACCTGACAAATTGAGTTGCATCCTCGAAGCTGACCTTCAAAATATATCCCAAATCTGAACACTTATCCCTGCCTGCACGGCTCCCACCCTGAGCCAACCCACCGTCATCTCACACCTGGCCTCCTAAATTGAATTCAGCTTTCTTTGGCCTTGTACCTCCAACCAGAATGAAACTGTTAAAATTTAATTCAGAAACGGGTCACTTCTCTGCTCAGGTCTCGGCTCGAAGGCCCTCCTCCACCTTTTCCACTCTTCACCTTGCTCATTCTGCCTGGGTCACCCAGGCCCCTGTCCTGTTCCTCAAGCATTCCCGGGCAGTCTCCCCTCAGAGCCCTTCTGTTGGTGTTCTCTCTCACTAGAACCTTCTCTGAGATGTCCACGTGGTTTGCTGCCTCACCTCCTTCAGACTTCTGCTCAAATTTCATCTGATTAGAGAGGCCTGCCCTGACCACCCCATATAAAAATAGCAACACCCCCACCCCTGCACTCTACGGCCTCCACGCGGCTATCTCATTTTCCATAGTACATGTCACCATAGGAGGACATGACTTACTGGTTTTCTCCCCCAGCCAGAACATGAGCCATATGCGGGAAGACCCGTTGTTTAATACTGTATCCCAGCTTCCTGAACAGTGCCTGGCATGGAGTTGTCCATCGTTAAATGTCTTCTATGAATGAATGAGTGAAAAGCTTGGCCCAGGTGCCGTCTCCTTTGTGAAGCCTGCCTAGCGTCCCCAGTTAAGAGTCATCCCTGCCTCCAGCGTGGCTCCCAGCACTCTCCCCACTCTTGGAGTTTTCATTGCATATTCTAACTTGTTCCTGCATTAGGCGTCAGCAGGCCTGATTCCCACCCACCCCGCCCCCACATGTGACTCCATAGGCCTGGCCCAGGGAGCAGGACTGGATCTAGAGGGCCTGGGATTAGGGTGCGGGCAGGGGGAGCCAAAACAAACAGACCAAGACCAAACAAAACCCAGGGGCTTTGGATGGACAGGTGGCCTGGGATTGTGGGCAGACAGAACTAGCCCAGGCCTGCCGGCCAGGACTGAGATACCATGGACAGGCCACCAGCAATGACCGCCCCTTGTCCTCCCCACGAGCCCTCGGCAGCAGCTCCTCCTCCCTCTGGGAAAGATGGGCAAAGTCTGGGGAGGGCTTCAAATTCTGTGGAAGACCATACCTGGGACGAGCATGGAGACGGTGGATGCAGGCACCTTGGTCTCCTGCGCTGGCCTGTGTTTTGACCACAGGCAGGCACTGCTCGTCTCCTGGGCATGGGGAAGTAACTGGTCTGTTGGCAGCTTCAGGAAACTCTCACCCTTTTTAGCTGTCTCGTTATGTTCTTCAGTTTCCTCAGTTTTGAGAAGACACAAAGCATTGAGCGGCTCTCTTTGTTCCTGAGGGACCTCAGAGCAGGCCCTCACTCCAGCAGAACTGTGTGTCCTGGTGGCACTCCAAGTCCCGGGGCCCTTAGAGAGCGGCTTCCGGGTTCAGTTTCGTAAAGAATGCCCTGTGGCTGGTCCGATGCAAAAGCCTTTATTGCATATCCTTGTTTGTTCCTGCACTAGGTATTCCTAGGTCTGATTTCCCCACTGGCCTCCCACAGGCCTGGCTCAGGCAGCAGGACTGGATCAAGAGAGCCTGGGATTGGGGTGAGGGAGAGTCGGGGAAAGCCAAAAGAAACAAACCCAAATCAAACAAAACCCTGGGGCCTGGGGAGCATGAGGGGAGGAGCCCCAAGTACCTCCTGACCAGAAGCCTCACCAACCTGGCTCGCCTGTTGGGTCCTGGGAGAGTCTGGGGCCCATCAGGATTGGGGTCATTTAGGGAGTACCAGAGGGAGGGAGGGGTGACCCCGGCAATAGGGGCTTTCCAGGTGATTCTGTGGATGCAGAGTCCCCCTTTATGCTGCTCCCCTTCTGACCCAGGCTGGGGCACAGGGCCTAGTTGGAACAGACACTTGAAACTCCCAGGCCGCTCTCTGGGCTGCCTAGGATGGTGAGACTGCTCTTTAGGGGAGAGGGGGAGAAAAGAGCGCCATTGTGTGGTCTCTACTGTGTGCCAGGGGGAAGAGGTTAGAGGGGTAGGGCTGCGTCTCGCTGCCCCCAGATGTCCCACCAGCCTCCCATGGGGCTGGAGGTTCTGACTCAGACACCAGAGAAGCCACGCTCTGGTTCAGGTGCACCCGTGACCTCTCACTGGGTTGTCGGTGCTGTGTCTGCAGCCCTAACCCCTCGGAGAGGGCCCCTCAGAACAGCTGCAGGGCTCTGGCTGTCCCTATCCCCAGCTCCACCCCGCAGAGTGGCTTTTCTGTCTCCCACCTGGGTCCCAGGGGACCAATTAGGACACTTATTTTGTTTTTGGTGAGGTGACTTTGGGTAGGTAGTTCTGGGCCCCAGAAATGCTGAGTCAGAATCTAGGAAGGGGGCCAAAAGAGAGAAAGGTCAGAATCTTCCTGCCTAACCAGCACCCCTGGGTCTTTCTGATGCAGGTGGCCCAAGGCCTAGATCCCAGTTTTCATATCATGCCAGGAGATCTGATGGCAGAGAGACTGAATCCCATATCCGGCCCTGGAGTGTCAGTGTCATCTTGAAAGTCACATGAGCTAGTTAGACTCCTCTTCTTGCTTCTAGCAACAGAAGAAAGGAAACTGTAGGGCCCATTCCTTGGGGCAGTGCCTTCCTTCCCAGTGAAGCTCCCTAGGATCTGTTATTTTTTTCTGCTAAATTGTTTTCTGCACCTGACTCAGATGCTCCCCAGGGAACCATCAACCCATGTATATGTCCGGGATTAGGAATCACAGAGCCCAGATTTGAAAGGGACTTGCGGGATTCTGGGATTCAGGGTGCCT
Source organism: Aselliscus stoliczkanus (assembly GCA_033961575.1). Lineage (NCBI taxonomy): Eukaryota > Metazoa > Chordata > Mammalia > Chiroptera > Hipposideridae > Aselliscus > Aselliscus stoliczkanus. The sequence goes on from CM066731.1 coordinate 160,217,225, forward strand.
TATCCTGAGGTCCATGGGGTCTCTAGCACTCTGCCGTTGTGGTAAAATGCAGCATATATAATGAGGTGGTCCTGGGAGCAGAGTCAGAGTGTTCACCAGATTCTCAAAGGGGTCTGTGTCTCCAAGAGGCCCAAACCAGTGTCCCAGGAGACCCAGAGGCCAGGTCCCGGGCAGTGTGCCTGCTTACTGTAACCACCCCGATGTATCATTTTTCTCAGCAAATGCCCTCAGAGGAGTTGGGTCTGCCCCAAAATAGTTTCGGCCCATTCATCTCATCTTAGCCCCTCATTTGGGGTTTGGGGAGGATTTTAGGGGTTGGGAGTGTAGACTCCATGGTCAGGCTGCCAGGGTGACTCTCGGCCCCACCCCCACTGCTCTGTGATCCTGAGCAAATCCCCTCCCTCCCTTCTCTGTAAAGTGGTGGAAGTAATCTGCCTCTGGGTTGGTTAGAGGCTGGTGGGAGGTCATTGATAGGAGGCATTTAGCTCCCTAGGATGCTCACAAGTGGGGTGAAGGGAAGCTGTGGAGAAGGTCACTGTTATTAAAGAGGAGCCAGTGAGCTTTGGAGAGATGCCCTACCCTGGGCGGGCAGAGCCAGGACTGTGGACCCGTCTGCAGACCCCCTGTGTAATGCTCCCTCAGCTCCCCCACTGCAGGGGCCCTGGCTCTGGGGAAGTTGGGATTTCGTGCTCCAGTGACACAGCCCCACCCATACCCTGGGGGCGAGGTGACCTGCTTAGCAGAGTATACTTTTTGATTTGGTGTGGGTGCAGCAGGGAGAGGGGAGGAACTTGGAAGCAGTGGGTGAGGAGGGGGAGAGGAGAGCATGGGCAGAGATGGCTGTTGCTTGGGCTCTAGACACCCCACTGGGCTTCACAGGGTCCACAGCCTGGCCTGGGGCCAGTGGCAGGGGACACCGAGTGGACAGTCCACTTTCTGTGCCTGAGTGGCTTTAACACCTGCATGCCCGGCCCTCCCTGGCCTTTCCTGGTCACTAAACATTTTGTGAGTACCGGTTCTGTGCTGTGCTCCTGCTGGGAGCCACTGGAGCAGGCTGGGTCGCCAGCCAGGTCCATCTGCCCTCTGCATGGTCCTGATTAGGAAGCCCTGCCTCTGAGGGGCTCACAGGGCTCACCCCTCCTAGTGGAGGGGTGGGGAGAGGCTGAGTGCTCCAGATGGGGCAGGAGGAGTCCTGCTGGGATTGTGAGGGCAATGCAGCCTCTGAGCTGAAGGAGATTAGGATTCCAGTAAGTAGAGAAGACCTGGAGGGTATTCCAGGCCAGAAACCTGCAGGAGGATGGCGGTTTTGAAATTTGAATGAGTTATTTCAGGCATTCAAAAGAAAGTAGATTACAACCTCTGCACCTCCCAGCTAGGAAAATATTACAGACCCTGTGAAGCCCCGGTGCCCACCTCCTCCTTGTCCCTGAGGGGACCCTGCATGATCCCCTTTCGCTCCGCTGCTGTGCTTCTTTTACTATATACATCTGTATCCCTAAAGAACATAGATGGTGGTTTTGCATGTTTTGGCATGTTAAATAAATCTTGTCAGATTGTTTTCTCTGCAGTATGTCTGTTAGCTCGACCTTGTTTGAGCTTTGTGCATGCTGAGACCTGGCGCTCTAGATCACTCGTTTTCCTGACTATAGTTTTCCATGGTCTGAATATGTCCCTGCTTATTTGTGCTGTTGGTGGGCATTTGGGGGGTTTTGCTTGTTCACTCTTGAGAGCACAGGGTCTTCACTGCGCCGTACAGAGGGGAAGAGGAGGAAGACTGGCTTCAGTCCCGGTTCAGAGGGCCTGACTGGGAGTCATACATTCTGTCAGCAGCGGGGAGCCGCTGAAGGCTTTTGAGCAGGAGCAAGACTCAGTCAACAGCGGTGCCTTAGGAACTTATTTTTGCCAGTGGCTTGCAGTTTGGATTGGAGGATAAAGGAGGCTGTTTTAAGGGTTAATTTAAGAGCTTCTGCAGCCTGTTCCAGGGTGAGCCCATGCGGTGGGGGGGTAGAAGGCAAACTTGAGAGAAGTTCTGCTTTGGTCGCATATGCCAGGGAAAGGATTCAATTGGAGCTCATGCCCTGTAACTGGGAGGATGACAGGGCCTTTCCCAGAAAGACAGGCAGCAGGAGGAAGAACTGACAAACATGGTTTAGGACCTTGGTGATTGTGACATTGCCAACGTGCAGGCAGATGAAGGAGGAGCCAGAGCTCAGAGACTTGAGAGAGTTGAATGGAAGGCATTGTCAGGGAAGGACTGGGCCTGAGAGCCTGGAGAGTGTCCCAGTGTCACCAGGTCCTTAGGCCCCTCCCTCCCTCCATGCCTCAGGCCTGCCTTCCCCTGCTCTGAACTGTGATCCAGACTTTAGGCCCACCAGGGCCACCCCATCCCTCTCCCCACAGCCAGCGGGGCACAGACCTCAGGTCTGGCATCCATCCCCAACTTTCTCCATCTCCAACACCACCTCTAGTCCAGGCCCGGGTCATCTCTCCTACCTAGTGCCTCAGTTTCCCCTGCCACCTTCCACTCCACTCCCTTTCACTGCACCCTCTACAGAGCAGCCAAGTGAGCTCTTTAAAAGCCGCCAGCAATTTGCCAGCCCCTCTCCATGGCCTGGCCCCTGCCCACCTTGCTCTCTGCCCCTCTAGCCCTGCCCAGACTTCCTGGCAACTCCTACAACATGCCCACTCCTGCCTGCCCCTGAGCCTTGGTGCTGCATCCCCCAGACAGTCTGCACTGCTAGCTCCCTCTTATCTTTCCATTCCAGCTCAAAGATTGTCCTCAGAGAAGGGGCCTTCCCTGACCACACTGTCCACAGGAAGACCTCTTCCCTTCCTACTACTCTGCTCCATCACCAGCCGTAGTTAAGTGCTTGTTTGTTAACAGATCTGTTTTCCGGTTTGGACTGTTGTCTGTTCCACTCGCCACGCTGCCTGAACCCAGCTGCCTTGTTCACTGCTGTCTGCACCCTGTCTCGCATGTGCAGTGAATATTTGCTGAATATAGCAAATGAAAGAGAGGGGCCTTGTTTACTGCAACTGTTTAGTGCACAGCCCCTGCTCTGTGGATCTTGGCCTTCATTGGTGGACAAAGCACATACAACGAACATCCAAAAAGAGAAGACGGGGCATTTGTCAGCCTCTCCCGGATGTGGATGGCCATGCGCCAGCAGCTGTGAGGGGCACCTAGCTGAATGTGGGAAGGAAGCAACAGCTGCTCAGCACTTTCCACTGCCGGGCCCTTGACTAAGTCTTACCATTTGTTTATCTTGTTTTATGTCGCTTAGTCTTCACACAGCCCTGCAGAGGTAAGTCCTGATATCGCCATTTTATAGATGAGGAACCTGACCTGAGACCAAGGACTGGCCCAAGCTCTCAGGGATAGGAGGGGCCAAGCCATGATGGGAACCCAGAGCTTTCTATTACCAGAGGCCCTGGGCCTTCCATAAGCCTAAGTGGGAAGAAATGAAGTCAGGAGCAGGACTTCAGGCATGGATGCGATGTGGTGTCGGGGCACAGAGGAAGCAGTGATTTTTAATATTTGTTGGTTTATTCTTTTCTATCTCTTCATTTTGAAATAATTTCAAACCTCCAAAAATAGTACACAGAATTCCCATATACTCCTCACCCAGCGCCCCCAAATGTTAACATCTTTCATAACCATGGTACCATTATCAAAAGCAAGAAATTGACATCAATACGAACTATTAACTACTCTCCAGGCCTTACTGAAATTTCACCAATGGTCCCACTAATGTTCTTCTTCTGGTCTAGAATCCAATCCAGAATATTACTGGGTTGTCGGAAAAGTCATGACGCATTTTTGCGACGAAAAACATAGAAAAAAATGTCATGACTTTTCTGACAACCCAATAGGTTGTTCCAACCAATCCCCACTGGTTGGGCATCTCTGTTGTGTTAACTCTGTTATCATGACAGCACAGCAGAGATTCAGCAACTCCCACCAGCTCGCGCCCTCTCTCCCTTGGGGGTTCTGCATCTCCCTTCTCTCCAGTTCTTGGTGAGCTCTCCCCAGGTTCTCACATGACCTGCTCCCTTACCTCTTGGAAGGCCACCTCCAGAGACGCCTTCCTTGACTACGCTATCTAAAGTAGGATCTCCTGGGCCGGCCGAGGGGCGCATTGGTTAAGCGCTGGTTTTGGGATGCCAGCGGCCCCGGTTCGGATCCCACATGAGGGCCAGTGACACTGCCCTCTACAGCTAACAACAGCTCCACCTGGAGCTGGGCTGTGCGAGCCCCGGTGATGGTGTGGGCTGCAGCCCCTGCTGCAGTGGGCTGCCATAGACTACAGTGAGTGGCCCACAGCCAGCATGAGCGGCTGGCAGCCAAGCGTGAGCTGCCAATAGCCGCGATGAGCGACATCCAGAGGCCAGCGACCAATCTGCCTCATCCGGGAAGAGCGCAATGACAATACCAACATGGACCAGTGAAGCAACATGCTCTGCAACTAAACTGAAGAACAAAAAGACAGCAACTTGTCTGTTCCCCTTCCCCGATTCCCCAACGCTGTTCCCCTCCCCCAATTCTCCAATAAAATCTTTAAAAAAAATAAAAATAAAAAAAATAAAGTAGGATCTCCTGTCATCATCCTCTGTCCTTTGGCCCTGTTTCATTCTGTCATCTTTATATGACAATTCGTTTATTGTCCTTTCTGTCCCACTAGTATATAACCTACAAGAGGGTGCTGGCTCTGCCTTACTCACTATGTACCCAGGGCAGGCTGACAGCACAACCTCACTAAATATTGTTGAATGAGTGAAAGTATGAAGGGGCTGAAAACTGATTTAAAAACAAAAGGGAAAAAAGGCCATTTAAAAAAATGGACATATGCAGCGCTATTTACAATAGCCAAGACTTGGAAACAATCGAAATGCCCATCGGTAGATGACTGGATTAAGAAACTAGTACATTTATACAATGGAGTATTACTCCGCTATAAAGAAGAATGAAATTGTACCATTTGCAACGATATGGATGGACCTAGAGACTATTATGTTGAGTGAAATAAGTCAGTTGGAGAAAGACAAATACCATATGTTCTCACTTATATGTGGAATTTGAAAAACTGAATGAATGAGCAAAAGAAACAGAAACAGTCTCATAGATATAGAGGAAAAACAGGATTGCTAGTTGGGAGGGGGGTGGGGATGAGGGAGAAGGGGAAAGGATTAGACAGCATAAATAGGTAACTACAGTATTGTCACAGGGATATGAAAGACAGTTCGGGGAATATAATGTTGTTAAAATTTTGTGGGGTGTCAGATGGTCACGTGTCTTGTTAGGGAGACCACTTCATGGATGGAGGAGAGGCTTGATCACTGCACTGTATACCTGAAATTGATGTTGTGTAATATTGTATGCCAACTGTAATTGAATATATAGATAGTCACGGGATGTGGATTATACGGTGAAAGGAAGTCAAAGGAATTGTAATAGATAGTGTGATATGGGGGGAAGGAATGGGGGAGGAGAATTGGGGGAAGGGGGTTGTCACTTTGAGGGGTAAAAAGTATAACTATTGCACTTTGTTGTACACCTGAAGCTAATTTAAAAAATATATAAATAAATACATTTTTTAAAAAAGTGGACATAAAGACACAAAGGATGGGAGCCGGCCGAGTGGCTCAGTTGGTTAAGAGCTCGCTCAAGAGTGTGAGCCGAGCTCTGAGCAACAGCAGTTTGATGCCCAGCCAGAGCTGAGCTGCCGCTAAGCTGCCAACAGATGGCAGGATGACTCAGCTAAAAAAAATAAGACACAAAGGATGGCAAACCCCCTCCATAGTGTGTTGAAATTCCCAATCAGTACAAATGCATGGGCATTTAAATGATTTAAACTTTAGTTAAATCATTTCTACCAAATTGCCATGGAAACCTGCTTAGTTTTGATCCAAGAGCCGTCCCCTCTGTATCCCACCCCTCCACCCCAACATAGACGCAGTAAATCCCTATATAGATTTAGGATCTGTCATCTACCCCCACACACCTCAATTTTTCTGCTTCCCATTTAGTCAGGCAGAACCCCTCCCCTCTTTCTGACTGACTTGCTGTGTAACCCGAAGCATTGACTACCCCACCCTACCCCTGCCTCAGTTTCCTTTCTGAGAGCTCTGGGCCTGAGACAGCTCCTTTCCAATGCTGACAGGGTTAGCTGTAATACATACTTGGTAGGGCCCCAATATAAAAAGAAATTTTAAGCCTCTTGTTCAAAAAAAAAGTGCCATGAAAGGTACACTAAAATATAAAGCTTTTCCTTTCTTTTACAGTCTCTCTTTTGACTTGCCAAGATGTTTTAAATTTGCTATTTAATGTCATTCTAAGTAAAGAAAAATTAAAAATCTAAATTATTAACATGAATTTTGCCATTCATTTTTATATTGTGCAATGCCAGTTTTAAATACTAACGTATAAGAACATTTGACGCATATGTGGAATCACTGAAACTACATTAATTCACATTTCTTAGCTTGTACAGGGATGTGTATTTTGTTCTTATCAGAGCCCTGGAAAAGCTGTGCAAAACGAGCTCCACTGGTTTTATTTCACACCTTGACACACTCACGTTCTGCCAGCTCTCTCTACCTTCACACTCTACCTTCAGCTTATTGATGAGCAAGGAAGGATGGAAAGGGAGAGGACAGACTGGTCACCCTCTTTCCTTTTCCTTCTGTAGCAGGGAGGTAACATGAGTAAGAAAGGATGTGATAGGTACCTTGGTCATGGTGTTTCTTAGAACGCCGCTGCTTTCTTTATGCCTGTGAAGCAAGTTCTGATTTGAGTGCCCCCCTTACTCAGTCGTAGATGTACGCTGTCCTTGCATCACTTTGAGTCTTATTGAAGTCCCACACATAGTAGGTCCATCAGAATTCTGTGCCCCCTAAAGAAGGGACATTACACGTACTGCCAGAGTGCATGTTCTGTTGTCCCATCACACTTCACTCACAAGACCCAGGGCGAAGGTAAAACCATTTAGGATTTCAAGATGGCAACAGCAGAGCATTAAACCAAGCATGGGGCCCTGCCTGCTAGCATTTTGTACTTGGAAGACTCTTGTCACTCGCCAAGTCCCCTCCTTTCTTTTTGCCGCCTTTTCACTGTGTAGTCTGGGATGACCTGGAGTGGTAGCCAGAGAAGGGAGGGAGTGTGGTCAGCCCATTTAGGCTCACTTCTCCCTGCGCCCTCCACTGAACAGCCAAGCAGAACTTTCTAGTTTCTCCAAACAAGCCCTGCTGTCTGCTTACAGTTTCCTATTATAGTTTCCTCTACCACACTGGTTCTCAAAGTTGTGTTCCCTGGGGCAGCTGCATCAACATCCCCAGAGCTTGTTAGAAATGTAAATTCCCAGGCCCCAGACTCGCTGAGTCAGGTGGGGCCAAGGAGCCTGGTTCAACATTCTCTGGCACATTGTGATGCACCGCCACTCTTAACTGCTCTTCCTGAAATATATCTTCACTTATTTCAGCTTCCTAATTCCTGCACCCTTTTAACCAAATAAACCCCTCAGCCTTCTGGAGTTTTTTCTGTGAATTCCTCATGTCTCCCCTCAATGGGCTATGAGCTGGGGGTTTGTCTGTCTCCTCCAGCTTGTCCTGAGCACTGAGTAGGGCACACGGTACGCGATGGTCAAGTGATATGGACTCAGGGGTGGCCAGGGGACTGAGGACATGGGGCCTAATCATCACAGAGGGCCTGGGGCACAGGGGTTGAGCACAGACGTCTTGCCCTGCAGGTACAGCCTGTACACCCGCACCTGGCTTGGGTACCTCTTCTACCGCCAGCAGCTGCGCAGGGCTCGGAATCGCTACCCCAAAGGCCACTCCAGAACCCAGCCCCGCCTCTTCAACGGTGAGCTCTGGCTAGTCTGGGCCAGCATCGCCCCAGCCGTGCCCACCCTCCCTCCCTGCCTACTCCCTGTCACATACCCCCGACTGCTGGGCTCCCTGCCGGTCACCCCGCTCACAGCCCACCCCTGTTCCCTAGGAGTGAAGGTGCTTCCCATCCCTGTTCTCTCGGACAACTACAGCTACCTCATCATCGACATCCAGGCCCGGCTGGCTGTGGCTGTGGACCCTTCAGACCCTCAGGCCGTGCAGGTGAGGGAGGTAAACCTGGGGTCACCTTGGGGACTGGCAGCTTCCTCTTGCTAGAGAGGGGCTGACCCTGGTCCCTCCGCCAATGGGATGTGCCCCCTCCACATACACTCACACACAGACCCCAACATGCACATATACACAGAGACCCCACAACCGCAGCCTGGGGGAGGGTCGGTGTCCAGGGCATGGCTGGAGGAAGGGGGCAGGACAGCAATGGGGGAACCAGAGCTAGAGAGAGAACAATGCTGACCCAAGACCGTGGGGCGAGTGGGTCTCCTCTGTCTCTCACTCGCTGGGCCCCCTTTCTGACCCTCTTCTCTCCTCATCTCTGGGACTCCCCATCTTTCCCTCCCATTTTTCATTCCTGTGTGTGCATATGTCTGTGTGTCTGCCCCCTCCACAAGTCTCCCTCTCCCCTCTGGGTCTCAGCTACCCCCGCTCTTTCCCCAGCCATCTCCTCCCACCCCCTCCTCATTCTCTAGCTCCATCCCCTTCCTCTCCCTGATGCCTCACCCCTCCTACTTTTCCTTTCCTCTCCTCTCCACCCAGCACCCACACCCCTGCCTGTCTTCCTTGTGTCTCCCTCTGCATCCCATTCCTCAGTCTCAGTACCTTCTCTTTCCCCCAGGCTTCCATTGAAAAGGAGGGCGTTACCTTGGTTGCCATTCTCTGCACCCACAAGCACTGGTAAGGGGCTGGGGTGGGGGGTCTGGATGCAGATGATCCTCCCTGCCTGACTCTTGCCCCTGTTGGGCTTGCCAGGACTGGGCCTCGTGAGGACAGGCTGAGCTGGGGGTCAGGAAGGAGCGGGGACATCTTCTTCATGACATATTGGGGCGCCGCAGAGAGCGAGGGGAAGGGGCGAGTCTGCCACTGCTCCACTTACCAGGCCCCTGAAGCCCAGAGGAGGGCGGGGCAGGCATTTATCTTTCATTTCATGGACATGTACTAGATGCCTACTGTATACTGAACATGGACAAACCTTGTGATCTCTTAAGGAGATTATAGTCTAGTAGGGGAGACAGCTCTGCCTGGAAGTATACAATGACAAACGATGACAACTATGGCAGTTGGCACAGGGCATAGGAGGTGGGGGGGTAGCAGGTGGGGCATAATCAGATCCACTTGGAGGAATTAGAGGCTGATGACTCTTGGACTGAGAAAGTCTAGACAGATCAGCTGGCATTGACCAGGTGATGGGGCCGGGGGGGAAATGACAAGTTGTGTGGACAATATTCTGGGCAAGGGAACAGTTTGAGCAAAGGCCTAGAGGTGTGGACAGCTTGACTCAGTCTATAAGCCAGGGGCCCTAGGGCTCAAAGGCCTGGAGATGCCATGGGGAAGAGGCAGGCGAGGAGGCCCAGTACATTTGTACTGTCTCTGCCATCCTACAGGGACCACAGTGGAGGGAACCGTGACCTCAGCCGGCGACACCAGGACTGTCGGGTGTATGGGAGCCCTCAGGACGGCATCCCCTACCTTACCCAGTAAGTCCCTGACCCAGGGGTGGGGTGGCCCTTCCTTCCATGGGCCCTTTCCCTCACCCTCTATCCTTCAGTTGAGTATTTCAGGGGTGGCAGCAGTTGGATCTTTGCCAAGGCCCTTCCTGGCCCTTAGAGAGCAGATCACAGCCCATTTGAAGACTGGCACTGCTCACCCCCCACTGATCCAGCCATGACCCCAAAACAGGAAGAGAGGAGATGTGACGCCCTGGGCCCGGTGCCTTGTCTCTGGTGTGGAAGCCCTGACTCCTGTGACTCACCCAGCCCCTTGGGCCTAGGGCAGGGCAGGGCCAGCCCAGCATAAGCTCTGGTACCTTCTCTCCCCTATTACCTTGCTCCTCAGTCCCTTGTGTCATCAAGATGTGGTTAGTGTGGGACGGCTTCAGATCCGGGCTTTGGCCACCCCTGGTCATACGCAAGGCCATCTGGTCTACCTGCTGGACGGGGAGCCCTACAAGGGTCCCCCCTGCCTCTTCTCAGGGGACCTGCTCTTCCTCTCTGGCTGTGGTGAGTTTCCCCAAAGAGAAGAGGGAGGAGGGGGGACAGAAGCTGGCTGGGAAGGGAGACCAGGGCAGGGGCCCAAGGATAGCCACAGTGCCATGATAGGCATTAAAGTATCAATTTCAGCACAAATGTTGTCTCGGCAGTTACTCCAATGTGGCGTAACAGTTACTATGTTAACCCAATTTTTAAAAAGTGTCCTCGCCACTTCCCACAGGGGATGGGCAGGATGAGGCAATGCCTGTAACTGAGTACATACCTCGCAGGGCGTTTGTTTCCACTGGGTGGTGGCTGGTTCTCCGATACAGTGACTGGGGGACTAGGTTACAAAAACTTGAGAACTCTGAGTGAGAGGATGATGCTGTAGGTAGGTGAGGGGATCACAAGTCCCAAGTTGTGCAGAGTCCCCAAGGGCAGCAATGAAGGAGTGCTGTGTGGAAAAGAGCACCCAGCATGACTGCGCTTGGGGTCTTAGTACTCAGCCTGAAGGCATGGCATCCCTCTCCATGCACGTGTCCCTATGTGCAAAGGAGGCCTTCAGAGGGGCTTGGTTGGGGGTGTATATTTGGGCCCAGCTCCCAGTGGGAAGGAGTCGATGCCTAGGAGGCAGGTGTGCCAGGGCCACGGTTGAGGGCTGGTAGCCAGCCCGAGCTGGTCCCCACCCTGCTTCGCGTACCTTATACCATGCTATGTTATCCTTGTACCCCTAACTCCACCAGGACGGACCTTTGAGGGCACCGCAGAGACCATGCTGAGCTCGCTGGACACTGTGCTCGGGTTGGGGGACGACACTCTGCTGTGGCCTGGTAAGGCGCCCCTCCCACCTCTCCTCCAGGCCCCTCACCCCCACAGGGTCCCCGCAGACCCAGTTCCTGGCCCAGAGGTGGCACAGCTCCACCTCTGGTGGCTCTCAGGAGCCCACTCTAACGTGAGGGCAGAGCCCCCTTCTTTTTGGAGGACTGGCTCTGTCAAGCCTCTGCTTAGCCAGAGCCTAGGACGGAGGTGGCCTCTGTTTATCAGGGAGAAGTCAGTAAATCCAGTCTGCGTGTATCCATTGCATGCATCCATATCCATACAGACATACATTGCATATTCTAGTTCCTAAAACACAGTCACTAGTATCTCAGTTCATCCTCAGAACATAAATTCATCCATTTATACTTTTTTGAGCACCTAACATGTACCAGGCTCTGTTCCAGGTACTGGGGACACCTCCTTGTTCTAGTGGCATTCTTTTTTTTTTAAAGATTTTATTGGGGAATTGGTGGAGGGGAACAGCGTTGGGGAATCGGGGAAGGGGAACAGACAAGTTGCTGTCTTTTTGTTCTTCAGTTTAGTTGTGGAGGATGTTGCTTCACTGTTGGTATCGTCATTGCGCTCTTCCCGGATGAGGCAGATCGGTCGCCAGCCTCTGGATGGTCGCTCACCGCGGCTATTGGCAGCTCAAACTGGCTGCCGGCCGCTCACGCTGGCTGCCGGCCACTCACTGTAGCCTATGGCAGCCCACTGCAGCAGGGGCTGCAGCCCACACCATCACCGGGGCTCGCACAGCCCAGCTCCAGGTGGAGTTGTTGTTAGCTGTAGAGGGCAGTGTCACTGGCCCTCATGTGGGATCCGAACCGGGGCTGCTGGCATCCCAAAACCAGCGCTTAACCAATGCGCCACTCGGCCGGCCCTCTAGTGGCATTCTTGTTTTCTCCACTTGCCAAAGAAAACTGTGGCTCAGAGAGGTGCCATGACTTGACCGAGGCCACACACTGGGCAGAGGCAGTCGGGCTAGACTGCAGGCCTCCTGGCTCCAGATCTGGTGGTTTCCCCTCCGACTGCTGCAGCCTCCTCACTCATGGCTGACACGCGCCCACATTTAGAGAAGCAGCTCCTGGAAGGCTGGGGTGTTCCTGGAAGCGCTGCCCCTCCTCCCTAGTCGTCCGTCCCACAGGCCTGGGGGCACGGAGGACGTTTTCTGACAGCACACCAATCTCTGTCTGCCCTGCATCTCACTGTCCCCAGGTCATGAGTATGCAGAGGAGAACCTGGGCTTCGCAGGCGTGGTGGAGCCAGAGAACCTGGCCAGGGAGAGGAAGATGCAGTGGGTGCAGAGGCAGCGGATGGAGCGCAGGAGCACGGTGCGGGGCTGGGGTCCAGGAGGGCGCCAGGGCTCACTCCCCCGCGGGAAGGCTGAGCTGGGCCTGCGGGGAGCGGGCGGGGGGGGTGGGGGGGTGGGGGGAGGCTCCCACAGCTGAGACATGTTTGTTTCATGAGCCTTCGAGTGAGAACTCCTGGACCATGCTGGGGTGTGGGGTGGGGGCGCTTCCCTCATTGGGTCCATTTTCCAGATTCTCCCCCACCAAACCTGGGTGCCTATGTCCCACAGTGCCCGTCCACCCTGGGAGAGGAGCGCTCCTACAACCCGTTCCTGAGGACCCACTGCTTGGTGCTGCAGGAGGCTCTGGGGCCAGGCCTAGGCCCCACTGAGGACGATGACTACTCCCGGGCTCAGCTCCTGGAGAAGCTCCGCCGGCTGAAGGACCTGCACAAGAGCAAGTGACGCGGACCCCAGCCCACCTCAGCCCTGCCCCTCGGTGGGGAGGCCACCCATAGCACACACACACCATCTCTCCCTTTGCTGCCACCACCACTTCCCTCGGTGCCCCTGGTGGGCATCATTCCCCCACATTGTCCATGGGGAGAGGAGGGACAAGGCGAGGAGACCTTCAGGCCAAGAGGAATGGGGCTGCTTGAAGGCTTGGAGACTCCAGGGGGTGAGGCTGAGCTATCAAGGGTAATAGGAAAGGAGGGGCCCTGGACATCTCCACACCCAACTGGGAGGGGTCCCCTTCTCCCTTCCCCTGTTCCTGTGATGGCAGTGAGGACATGGAGGCTGCTATTAGCCTCGCCTCAGGAGGCCTCACTCGCAGTATGGCCCCTGGATCCAGGGCAGCAGGAGCCACGAACAGGTTGAATCCATCTTTCCCCTCCTGCCATTCAGGGCTGGGAAAGAAACTCAGTCCCCCAAAGTGGTCTGAAGTGAGGTGCCTTGGGAAAGTGGTCGTTCAAAGGGGCACCTGGGCTCTGGTTTACTGAGACACTGCCCATCCTCCAAGTCTCCCCACCCTGCTTCCCCCCACAAAGACATTTTTCAAACAGAGCCATTTCTGAGAAAGATGAAAGGGCTGAAAGCCTGGCTGTCTGGCCAATCTCTACCACAGTGACCCCCCACAGCCTGGAAGAGGGAGGGTCCTGGTTGCCAAGGAAACTGTGACTTCAGGCTGAGGAGACAGCAGAGGCTTTTGGGACTGCAGCCCCGCCGTCATGTAGGTCATACGGGCTCCCGGCACAGCTGGCCTGGCCCTGGCTGCTGGCCTCTGCCCCTGCCCTGGGCCAACAGGGCCCCACCCGGCCAGGGGAGAGAGAGCTATTGTCTGCCAGGCCACTGTGGTGTTCTTGTTATGGCCCATATTCTTAGGAACTTCTGCCCTCCTCTGACTCCTGCTTTATCCTCAACCCCTTTCGTAATTAACGACAGTCATCTGACCCCTTGCCGTTTGCCAAGAACATTCCATGTCATTTCTCATTTGACTGTTTGCCCTTTCCTGGCTGTGGGGAAGGGGGTCTGTGCAGCAGAGTTCAGAAATCAGAAGTCTGAGAGCAGAGAGCTCTCAAGGGAGTGGCAGCTTCCAGGACCCCAGGCCTGGGCCCTTCCCCTCGGCTCAGCTTCTCTGGTCTCGGGTCCACGTCCCTTTGGGGCCAAAGCGAGGAACCCTATGGTCCTCGAGCAGGCGCAGGCGTACCTCGGGTCAGTCAGGAGCCTTCTCTTCCTTCAAAGAGAAGCCTTCCTCCAGGCTCTGCTCACCTCTGGTGAGCCTCCGAGATGTTCCCTGCCCAGTGTTTCCCCTCATCATCTGGCCTCTGCCTCCCTCTCCAGCCACAGCCTCTCAGAGGTACCAACTCTAGCAATACTTCCAGAATAGTTAGAGTTCCCCGCCCCCTAAGACATGCAGTTTCTTGCCTCTGTGCCTTCGCTCATGCTTTTCTTTGGACTGGAATGCCTTTCCCTTGTTCCCCTTGCCTTGTCTGCCTGGCAAACACCTGTTCATCTCACAATCCCCCTCAAAGGCCCCCTCCCCCAAGAAGACAACCCCTGTGCCCCTTCCCCGCAGGCTACCTCTGCTCTTTGTAAAAGCTTCTCTTTGGCACTTAGCACACTGTATTTTACTTGTTTACATGTTTGTCTCCCCTTCCAGACTGTGAACCCTTCAGGGCATGGACTGTATCTTATGCATCTCTGTATTTCTGCGCCTAGCACGGTGCCTGGCACACAGTAGGCGCTCAATAAATGTTGAATGAATGAATGATTTAACAGAGCCTTGATCACTCAGTGGGCTTGTCTTTATTGCTGTTTCTGTTTTCCTGTCTGGGTTCCAGGTCTGCCAGCTTGGAATTACTGCACCTCAAGAGCTTTGTCCAGAAACAACTGTATAAATATATCCTCCCATGGCTCATATGCTTTTGTTCAGAGCTTACAATTTTCTTATCTCAGCATTTTCCAAAGCTTGAGATGCACAGGCGTGCCCTGGCTATGGGGGAGATGGCTTTGCGTGGTCATAGCACAGCAGTGAAGAACGCTCCAAAGTCAAGGCCTTGATACTAGCCTCTCTTCAACATCTCTCTAACAAACTAAGAGCCAGACTCCACTATCTGGAGATTAACAACATCATTTTGGTTTCATTGTGTTTATCTTTGGGGTCAATATTTTTGACAAATAGTAGCACTTTTCAATCATGACAGTAATTGAAGATTTTTTTATTTTTGGAGGGGAACAACCAGGGTCATTGGTTGCACATTGCTTTCATGCTGCAATGGCATAGTTGACTCTTAAAGAGGGCACAGCTCACAGTGGCCCATGTGGGGATTGAACTGGCAACCTTGGTGTTATCAGCACCACACTCTAACCAACTGAGCTAACCGGCCACCCCTTAAAAATATTTGTTGAAATAGGGAAGTAAGAAGTAAAGGTGGCTTTTTCCTTTTGCCTCATTGCATCTGAGAGAGCAAGATGGGTCACCAGTAGCTTTACTGGAGCCATCCGAGAAAATCCGGCCAGGGTTTTAGTTGTTGCCCTGTTTGCTCAAACCAGCATGGCCTGATCTCAATATGTGCTGCCAATGTTTCTATCAATGTGTGAAGGATATAGGCTTCATTAAGTTGGACTAAGTGAACTTCCTTGAATGGGTCATTCAAGACATCTACCTTACTACAGAAACAATGCTAGCTCTTTATACATAACATTTTTAAAAGACTTAAAGAAAAAAAGAAAGAAAGAAAGGTGGCTCTCAGCGATGGCAGAATTCTTGAAGTTGAAGCTACTGTGGCTGAAGGCTAAAGCACTGGCTTAGCTCCACATTTCCTTGGAGCCAGTCCAATACATGGTTTTCCCTCCCCTGGCCATACTTCTGCCTCCTCTCTTTAGACACTCCTGGCCTTAAGTCAGGGAACTTGACATTGGCCCTGGCTGTCTTGGATCAGGGCTGCACCTGGGGTAGGGGTGGGGAAAGGGGCCGTGATCCTCACTTGCCTGAAGATGGGTGGCTAACTGTGCTCTGTGATTGTCTCTGGGTCGCTGCTGTCTTTAGTGGGCAAGCCCCAGGGCCAAGTCATTCTGATATGCCCAGCTTTGAGGGGCACTTGGTGATGGTTCTCTAAAGCTGGTGACACATTTTCTAAGGGCCTTGGATGATCCTCTCACTGGGGCATCTGTTCAAAAAGAGGGCATATGTTTCTCTCAGAGCTGGCACTGACCAACAACCAGGCCTCCTGTTTCTTGCTTGCAGGACATCAGATGTCACTAGCCTTAGAGACCTGGGTTCCAGTCCCAGTTCTATCATTCAACATCCAAGTGACCTTAAGCAAGTCACTTCCCTGACCTCAATTTATTCATCTTTCAATGGAGAAGACAACCTTGAATAAGTCAGAATCCTTTCAGGTGCAAGTGACAAGTGCTCAGACGTTTAAACCAAAAGGGAAGTTTATCAGCTCATGAAATTGGGAAGTGTGGGATTATGTTATGGTGACTTTAGGTATGAAGATGAACTTGATGTTCATCATTTAGTTCTGCTTTCTTCCATATTGGTGTCAGGCTTTCTCCTACAGTGGAAAGATCACCCCTAGGCCAAGCTACTAGTTCATCAAACCTAGCAGAACCTGGGCCAGCCGAGTGGCTCAGTTGGTTAAGAGTGCGAGCTCTGAGCAGCAGGGTCTCCGGTTGGATTCCCACATGGGCCAGTGAGCTGCGCCTGAGCTGAGCTGCCACTGAGCTGCCACTGAGCTGCCAATAGGTGGCAGAGTGGCTCAGCTGGTGAGAGCATGTGCTCCTAACAACAAGACTGCCTCTTCGACTCCCGCATGGTATGGTGGGCTATGTCAACTAGCAACAAAAGCTGAACATAGCACCTTTTGCTGAACAGCTGTGAGCTGCTGATGGGTGGCCCATGGCGACTGGACTTGGAGCTGAGCTTGCTGCGCCCTCCACAACTAAGATTGAAGGACAGCAACTTGGCTGTTCCCCTTCCCCAATCCTCCAACACTTCCCCAATTCCCCAATAAAAAAATCTTTAAAAACAAACAAACAAAAAAACAACAACAAAAAAACCCTAGCAGAACCGCCCACAGTCCCAGGGATTGAGTTTCATTGGTCTAGCTTGGGTCACGTGCCCAACCCTGAACCAATCATGAGGAAGGACAATGTCAGACCCAACTGAAACAGTGCTCTAAGAGTGGGGAAAGGGTCTTGCAAAGGAATAAGGGGTCTGATATCAGAAATGATAAAAGGCAGTAAAATCATAAACCTTCACAAACAATTCCACTTCCTGGGGGCTATTAGGAGAGTCAGATAGGAAAAAGTATATGAAGTCACTTTGGAAAATGCTACATCAGATTTCTAGTGTTATAATTAATTATAGAGAAGAAATGCAGGTAGACATATGGCCTCCAAGGTGTCATTTTAATATGTAATTAAAAAAACAGCAAGCAGTTCATTTCTTCTATTATTTTCCTGAATCACAGGCTGTCTCTCGAGGTACAAAAGGAGAAAGGGCTTGTGGGGCTGAGTGGGCAGCCGTAGGCATTCCAGGGAAGAACAGAGGATAGGGAAGTTGTGGGCATGTAGACTTGAAGAGGCCTATGTGTATATGTGTATGTTGGGGGGTGGTCTTAGTCCTCCAAGGCCTTGGCCGCAAGTGGAGCCTTTGAAAGCAGGTAGGAAACTGCTGGTCAGTAACCCTGACGGTCAGTAAATCCTAGGCTCCAGCAAAGTCTGGACAGGGTGGTACAAAGGAAAAGGACTTGGAGTTGGACTGGTCTAGATACGAATATAGGTTCTGCCTCTGATGGTCCGGGGGTAACACCAGACAGGTGACTCACATCTCCGAGCTCATTCTGGAGTGCCTGGGAGAACTGAATAAGATGCACAGCAGTGTGCAGCGGCGAACAGCAGCCTCTCCTCCTCTTACAGCTGTTAATGAACTTAGGGCTAGCCTGTCAGGGACAATAGAACAAAGTGGTTAAGAACATGGACTTTAGAACCAGCCCATCTGGGTTGGAGTCTGGGTGACTTTGGCACGTTAATTAACCTTTCTGTGCCTCAATTTCTCATGTGTCCCATGGGGATGATGCTAGCATCACCTTAAGAAGCTGATAGTGAGGAATAAATGAGTTAATATCTGCAGAGCTCAGCACATTGTGAGCCCTGTCTATGTTAGTGGTGTTGTTCAGTAGATGCCCACCCAGGCAGCTGGGAGGGCACAGGCTGTCCATGTCACAGGCTCAGAGAGGCCGACCTACCCAACACAGCCGCATAGCTAGTATGTCAACCCTCTCCAGACTGCTCTTCCACTGGCTATCAGGCCCTAACGGGGGAACAGTAACAAATGTCCTTGACAGATCTCTTCCAGAGGATTAAAAAATAGACAAACTGATGTTGATCCTGCTGTGAGCCACTTTGCAGAACTGCTTTCTTCCCCAGCAGCTGGGCAGGAAATAGCCAGCGCCAAGGTGGGGGGTAGGCGGGGGGCAGGGGGACAGGAGAGGGCTGTGTGTGAGAGAAAGTTGAGAACCTGGGCTCATGAGGAGGGCAGGTGGGAGTCCTGGGCAGCTAGAGAGGCCTGACCAAGGAGAGGAGAGGGGCACATGGGCACCCCTTAAAGAGCATTTAGACCACAGTTTGCTTTTTTTTAATTTTAAACTTTGTCAATATAATCAAAAAGATTTTGTCAAACTTTATATAATTCACATATGAAAGCAATTGGGTTTGCTTTTCTTAGATTTTATTTCAATCCTTTATTTTTTATTAACAACTTTATTGAGATAATTTACATAACACAAAATTCACCCTTTTAGAGTGTACAATTCAGCGGATTTTGGTATACTCACAGTTTTGCTACCACCGTTATCTAATTTTAGAACATTTCCATCATCCAGGAAAGAAACACTGTGCTCATTTGATGTCACTCCCTGTCTCCATGCCCCCACTCCACTCTATACTAGGCAACCTCTGATCTACTTTCTGTCTCTAGATTTGCCTATTCTGGACATGTCATATACATAGAATCAGGCAATACGTGGTTTTTTGTGACTGGACATGTTATATAAATAGAATCATGCAATATGTGATCATGACTGACTTCTTTCATTCAACATATTTTCAAGGTTCATTCATATTGTAGCATGCGTCATACGTTATTCCTTCTACAGCTGAATAACATTCCATTGTGTTTGTACACCACATTTTCCTTATCCATTCATCAGTTGATGGATAGTTGAGTTGTTTTCACTTTTTGGCTATTATGAATAATGGTGTTGTGAACATCTGTGTACGAGTTTTTGTGTAGATAGATGCTTTCAGTTCTCTTGGGTATCTACCTAGGAGTAGAACTGTTTAGTCATACAATAACTCCACTTTTAATTTTTTTTTTTTTTTTTTTTTTTTTTAGTTGAGCCATCCTGCTACCTGTTGGCAGCTCAGCGGCTGCTCAGCTTGGGCTGGGTTGCTCAGAGCTCAGCTCGCACTCTTGAGCAAGCTCTTAACCAACTGAGCCACTTGGCTGGCCCTACATTTAACTTTTTGAGGAACTAACAAACTGCTTTCCAAAGCAGTTATGCGCTTTCCTAATGTCACTGGGGGCTCACGTGCAGAGGAAGGCTTGTTCTCAGAATCTACTTTGGCTTTTAACAATTAATACTCAATTTCTTTAAATGTTTTCATTCTTTTTTTAAAGATTTTATTGGTGAATTGAGGGAGGGGAACAGCGTTGGGGAATTGGGGGAGGGGAACAGACAAGTTGCTGTCTTTTTGTTCTTCAGTCTAGTTGTGGAGGATGTTGCTTCACTGGCCCATGTTGGTATCGTCATTGTGCTCTTCCCGGATGAGGCAGATCGGTCACCAGCCTCTGGATGGTCGCTCACCGTGGCTATTGGCCGCTCATGCTGGCTGCGGGCCACTCACTGTAGCCTATGGCAGCCCACTGCAGCAGGGGCTGCAGCCTACACCATCGCTGGGGCTCGCACAGCTCAGCTCCAGGTGGAGCTGTTGTTATCTATGGAGGGCAGTGTCACTGGCCCTCATATGTGGTATCTGAACCGGGGCCGCTGGCGTCCCAAGCCAGCTCTTAACCACCGCGCCACTCGGCCGGCCCTGTATTTCCTTTTTTAAAGCAATTGATAGTTTTTTTTTGTTTTTGTTTTTGTTTTTTTGTTTTTTTTTTCTATTTATTTATTTATTTTTTTTTAAATTAGTTTCAGGTGTACAACACAGTGCAATAGTTATACATTTTACCCCTCAAAGTGACAACCCCCCACCCCCAATACACCACCCCACTCCCCCCCATATCATATATATCTATTACTCTTCCTCTGACTCTCTTCCACAGTATAATCCACATCCCGTGACTATCTATATATATTCAATTACAGTAGGTATACCACCTCCGCTTTAGTAATACAGTGCAGTGATCAAACCTCTACTCCATCCATGAAATGGTCTCCCTAACAAGACCTATGATCATCTGACATTCCACAGAATATTTACAACATTATTAATTATATTCCCCAAACTGTTTTTCCTATCCCAGTAGCAATATTGTAGTTGCCTATTTTTGCTGTCTAATCCCTTCCCCTTCTCCCTCATCCCCATTCCTCTCCCAATCAGCAACCCTGATCTTTCCTCTATATCTATGAGACAGTTTCTGTTTACTTTGCTCATTCATACAGTTTTTCAGATTCCACATATGAGTGAGATCATATGGTATTTGTCCTTCTCTGACTGACTTATTTCACTCAACATTATAGTCTCTAGGTCCATCCATATCATTGCAAATGGCACGATTTCATTCTTCTTTATAGCAGAGTAATACTCCATTGTATAAATATACCACAGTTTCTTAATCCAGTCATCTACTGATGGGCATTTTGGTTGTTTCCAAGTCTTAGCTATTGTAAATTGTGCTGCTATGAACATCGGGGTGCATAACTTTTTTTGAATAAGTGTCTTGGTTTTTATCAGGATAAATACCTAGGAGTGGAATTGCTGGGTCAAACGGTAGCTCTATTTCCAGTTCTTTGAGATACCTCCATACTGACTTCCATAGTGGCTGCACCAATCTGCAGTCCCACCAACAGTGCAGCAGGGTCCCCTTTTCCCCACAGCCCCGCCAGCACTTGTTGTTTGTTGATTTGTTGATGATAGCCATTCTGACTGGGGTGAGGTGGTATCTCATGGTGGTTTTTATTTGCATTTCCCTAATGACCAGTGAGGTTGAACTTTTTTTCATATGCCTGTTGGCCATCTGTATGTCCTCTTTAGAGAAATGTCTCTTCATATCTTCTGCCCATTTTTTAATTGGGTTGTTTGTTTTTTTGGTGTTGAGTTTCATGAGTGTTTTATAAATTTTGGATATTAACCCCTTATCAGATATATCGTTGGCAAATATATTCTCCCATTCAGTAGGCTTCCTTTTTGTTTTATTAATGGTTTCCTTTGTTGTGAAAAAACTTTGAAGTCTGATATAATCCCATATGTTCATTTTTTCTTTTACTTCCCTTGCCCGTAGGGATGTATCAGTAAAAATATTGCTCCGGGTAATCTCTGCAAATGTACTCCCTATATTTTCTTTTAGGAATTTTATGGTTTCAGGTCTTACATTTAAGTCTTTAATCCATTTTGAATTTGTTCTTGTATAAGGCGTAAGGAGATGATCCAGTTTCATTTTTTTGCATGTGTCAGTCCAATTTTCCCAGCACCATTTATTGAATAGACTATCTTTACTCCAGTGTAAATTCTTGCTTCCCTTGTCATAGATTAACTGTCCGTAAATGCTTGGATTTATTTCTGGGCTCTCTGTTCTGTTCCACTGATCGATGTGCCTGTTTTTATGCCAATACCAAACTGTTTTGATTACTGTGGCTTTGTAGTAGGTTTTGATGTCTGGTAGCGTGATCCCCCCGACTTTGTTTTTATTTCTCAGAATTGCCGAGGCTATTCTGGGTCTTTTATGATTCCATATAAATTTTAGGATTATATTTTCTATTTCTGTGAAAAATGCCCTTGGTAGTTTGATAGGAATTGCATTGAATCTATATATTGCTTTAGGCAGTATGGACATTTTAACTATATTAATTCTTCCTATCCATGAGCATGGTAGGTGTTTCCATTTATTTGTATCTTCTATGATTTCTTTTTTCAGTGTCTTATAATTTTCTGAGTACAGATCTTTCACTTCTTTGGTTAAATTTATTCCTAGGTATTTTATAGTTCTTGACGCAATTGTAAATGGGACAGTTTTCTTAATTTCTCTTTCCATTAGTTTATTATTGGTATATGCAAATGCCACTGATTTCTGAACATTGATTTTATATCCTGCTACTTTACTGAATTCGTCTATCAGTTCCAATAGTTTTTTGATGGAGTCTTTGGGGTTCTCTATATACAGTATCATGTCATCTGCATATAATGACAATTTTACTTCTTCCTTGCCAATTTGGATGCCTTTTATTTCTTTTTGTTGTCTGATTGCTGTGGCTAGAACTTCCAGCACTATGTTGAATAAAAGAAGAGAAAGTGGACAGCCTTGTCTTGTTCCTGATCTTAAGGGGAATGGTTTTAGCTTTTCCCCATTGAATATGATGTTAGCTGTAGGTTTATCATATATGGCTTTTATTATGTTGAGATATGATCCCTGTATTCCCACTTTGCTAAGGGTTTTTAACATAAAAGCCTGTTGGATTTTGTCAAATGCTTTTTCTGCATCTATTGAAATGACCATGTGATCTTTATCCTTCATTTTGTTGATGTGGTGTATCACATTAATTGATTTATGGATGTTGAACCAGCCTTGCGCACTAGGGATGAATCCCACTTGATCATGATGTATGATCTTCTTAATATATTGCTGAATTCTGTTTGCTAATATTTTATTGAGAATTTTTGCATCTATATTCATCAGGGAGATTGGCCTGTAGTTTTCCTTTTTTGTGATGTCTTTATCTGGTTTTGGAATCAGGGTGATAGTGGCTTCATAAAAAGAGTTTGGGAGCCTTCCCTCCTTCTGGATTTTTTGGAATAGTTTGAGAAGAATAGGTGATAGTTCTTTTTTGAATGTTTGATAAAATTCACTTGTGAAGCCATCTGGTCCAGGGCTTTTGTTTTTTGGGAGCTTGTCAATTACTGATTCAATTTCCTTGGTAGTAATCAGGGTATTTAGATTTTCTGTTTCTTCTTGCGTTAGCTTTGGAAGGTTAAAGCTATTGATTGTTATATGTCAATTATATCTCAAAAAAGCTGGAAAAAATTAAGTAAAAAGAATCCAATTCTCTGGGCTGGCCAAGTGGCAAGTTGATTAAGAGTTGGCTTGGGATGCCAGCGGCCCCCATTCAGATCCCACATATGAGGGCCAGTGACACTGCCCTCTACAGCTAAGATGGTGAACAACAGCTCCACCTGGAGCTGGGCTGCTGTGAGTCCCCAGGGATGGCACAGCTGCAGCCCCTGCTGCAGTGGGCTGCCATAGGCTAAGTCAGTGGCCGGCAGCCAGCATGAGCTGCCGGCAGCCGCTGTGAACTGCCAAAAGCCGCTGTGAGCAGCGGCTGTCCAGAGGCCAACCACCGATCTACCTCACCCGAGAAGAGCACAAGGACGATACCAACATGGGCCAGTGAAGCGATGTCCTCCACAACCAGACTGAGAACAAAAGGACAAGAACTAGTTTGCTCCCCTTCCCCGGTTCCCCAACGCTGTTGCCCACCCCCAATTCCCCAATAAAATCTTTAAAAAAAAAAAATCCAATTCTCTTAAAAATTTTTTTTAAATAAAGCGATTGACTGACAAACCAGCCTCCCAAGTATTTTTATTGCAATCTAATAAGTAAACATATAAATATAGTAAATTTGAAGGTTTGTTTTTTTTTTTTTAATGTTTTTACAATCTCAGTAAGAATTTAACTTCAAAGAACAGTCTAAATCAACTATTCAGCTGTGTCATTTAAATTAGAATCTCCAGGCTTATCTCTTTTTTTTTTTTTTTTTTTTTGAGGGCAATGTCACTGGCCCTCATATGTGGGACCCGAACCAGGGCCGCTAGCTTCCCAAGCCAGCACTTAACCGCCGCGCCACTCGGTCGGCCCTCCAGGTTTATCTCTTAAGCCCCTACCATGCCAAAGTATTTTAAACATTTCAAGAACTTGAAATACCAAGTATGTACAATGTGACACACACACAAAAAAATTAACACTGTTTGTTTCTCTTAAGCAATTCCACACATAATTCTAAATCTTCCTGGAGGTGATAGATAATTATCCAGTAGGAAACTATTTGATTACCTTCCCAAGTGATATGGCAGTTGGGGGTGAGGGGGGGACACATAACTCCTTAGAAAACTGAGGTTTCATGTCAAGATTTTTCTTTTATTTATTTATTTTAAAATTACAGTTGACATACAATATTATATTAGTTTCAGGTGAAAACATGATAATGAGATATTTACATACCTTACAAAGTGATCACCTCAATAGGAAGTAAACACCTGGCACTGTACATAGGTACTACAATATCATTGACTCCATTCCTTATGCTGTACTTTACATTCCCGTGGCTTATTTTACAACTGGCAGTGTGTACTTCTTAATCCCCTTCACCTTTTTCATCCATCCCCTCTTCTCCTGCCAATATTTTTCTTTTCTGGGACCCTAACTATCAGGCTGAGCCCCTTTTTATAGCCACTATGACACAGACTCTAATACTTACAAGGTGGAGATCAGATAGCCCACCGCCTGGGGTTAGAGTACATCATAATTCAATTTTCAAGCCTTCGTCTCTAATTACTACCCATGTTATGGTACCACTTGTTTGGATTCAATGCACCATCTATTAATTGCTTCATTTTTCTCTGAATTCTGTCTGACTCTGGAGCCAGACTTCCTTGGGTTGAGTCCTGGCTCTGCCAGGTATTAGCTGTGTGGCCTTGGGAAGGCATTTAACCTCTCGGTTCTCTTAGCCATAAAATGAAGGAAAAAGTACCTGCTCACAGGGTTATTCTGAAGATTAAGAGATGTGTGTGAGGTCCTGTGGGACAGTGCCTGGCCTAGGGTTGGCATGGTTTATGAGTTTGCTGTGATTGTCACCCTGTTACATGTTAAGACCACAACATGTAGTGCAATTCACACAGCATCTAGTTAGGGTCTGTGCATGTGGGGCCATGTCTGATTCAGAGCCACAACGTCTAAGGTAATTCTAATGACCCATGTCATCCCTCCCCACCTCGCCTTTTAAGAATGTCAAATGCTCCCTCTGCTGGACAATACCTCAGGCTTGGGCTGAGCTCCAGAACACGCAGTTCCGATCATTTCCTCTAAGGTCTGGTTGTTGAGTGAAGTGGGTTGATGGCCCTTTAAGAGTTGGTAGCTAGCTCCCAGTTACCATGGAGACAGCTGGATACAGACTCCTGTAGCGGGCAGTAGGCAGCATGTCCTCTCAAGTTCAATCCACAGGTAGGAAGAGGGCTGCTGAGGCTGGAAAGGGGAAGGCCACCTTCTCCCTCACTGTCCACCCTGGGGTGGTCTTGGAGGATTGTGCTTTTGGAGTCCCGGTCCCACCCGAGTCCTTCTCTCCAAGGTCTGCCATCATGTCCTCTCCTCCCCACATAGGCCTCAGAGCCAAGGACCACCAGGCTTCAGTCCCAGAGAGTCTGCCACCCCCAGAGGCCAATGCTGAAGCCATTCACTTCCTCAACTCCCTCAGTGAGCCTGGTCTATGTGGGGGTGGGGGGTGGGAGGGTGGGGGGCGTGGGGGGACAGGGCACAGGGATGGAGAGGATGGAACAGAGAAGGCCCAGACCTGGCCCCCTCTCTCAGCCTTGATTCTCCTGGGACTCAGAAAGGGTTGATATTTGTTGATATTTTTCAAGGGATGATCCCAGGGACACAGGGTGGTGGGGGTGTGTCTTCACCTGCTGGCTGCGGGAGATGCCAGTGGAGGCAGGGGCTGCCTGGGAGACGTGGATGAGAGGGGGAGTGTGGAGACTGTGGGGACCCTGGAGGTCAGGGGTCCAAGAGTTGAGGCCTAGGAGCTGCGGCTTTATCTGTCACCATGGAACCCTCACCCCCAGGGCAGGAGGAGCTACAGATGCTGTTCTTCTCGGAGACTCTGGCCATGGTCTCCAACACAGGGGAGCCTCAGGGGGAGCTGACCATTGACGTGCAGAGAGGGACTCACAAAGACGCCTCGGGTACCATGTTGCACTGCCCCCTCGTGCACGCCTTTAGCAGAGGCTTCATGGACAAGATGCTCTGCGGAAACTCGCTCCTGGGTAGAGTTCCTGCTGCCTGACCCCCTTCACCACATCCTTCCTCCACTGCTCCCACCCCATCCCAGGACCTTTACTCAGGACCAGCCCTTGGACTTCCTCTTGGGACCAGAATGAGGCACAGAGGGAGTGTGGGAAGTGGGGGTGACAGGGACGATAATCATAGCCACAGACTTTTTTCCTGTGGCCGCACTACACCCAAGTCCTCCAGCCGGAACCACCAACCCTCCTCTCCTGCAACCTCCAACCCTATCTCCTGTGACACAGCTGTTCCCCTCCCTCTGCCTCAGGCTATCTCTCCTGGAACTTGGAGATCAAGGAACAACATAGTCAGGAGTTCATCAAGGTACCTCCTGGGGCCTCCAACCTTGACCCTAATCCAGGGTGAGAGAATAGAGACCCTGAGATGGAGCGGTGGGAGGAAAGGGGAACACAGTGAAATGTCACCCTAACTTTTCCTCCAGTTACCCTGAGATTCCCACCACCACCACTTGGAAACCAGTCCATCCAGGGTACTGGAAGTCAGCAGCAGGTTGCTTCTGATGACCTTCTCCTAATCTACCAATGCTCGGTCCAGCCCCCTGCCTCTGGACCTCCTCTAGGCTGAGAGCCTAGCATCTCCCTGGGGGGCATGGGGGCTGACCTTTCCCAGAGCCTGGCCTTTTCCAAGAGCCTGTCACCACTTCACTCCAAATTCCCCTGCTCTGTGCCCCTCACACCCAGCCCCAGCCACTTCATTAGCTTCTGGAGTATGACCCGTTTACACACTGAAAGCTCCTCTTGCCAAAGAACCTTCCCACAGAAATCATTCCCAGCTTTTATGTTTTTTATTTTTTGAGGGCAGTGTCACTGGCCCTCATATGTGGGACCTGAACCAGGGCCGCTGGCTTCCCAGGCCAGCGCTTAACCACCATGCCACTCGGCCAGCCCAATTCCCAGCTCTTAAAACGTGTATTCATTTGCTTTTTAACTTTATATTGCACCATAATCTGACTTCTGTTCTTGGGCTTTATTACATGTGAAAAGTTTTCTATCCAAAACTCCCCTTGTTTTTCTCATTTATAACGGAGAATAGACAAGGTGAGCTCTGGGGATGGTCCTGTTCTTTTACAATCTTGTGAGTCCCTGATTCTCCCCTCCATGCTCTGGTCCTTAGTTCCACGTTCTCCCCATGGAACGGAAGATGAGTTTGCTGAAACAGGAGGATCAGTTGGCCATGACCAGAAGTATCAAAGAGGGTGAGGTGAGAGTGGGAGCTGGGTGGGAGCCGTATTCCACATCCTCTTGACACCAGGAGCAGGGCCCAGATTATGTCAGGCTGGGAGCCTGGAGTGGGGACTCAGCAAGGACCATATGCTCAACACCTGGCTTATCTACCCTCCCTGCCCCTGCCCAGCTCAACATCCCTAACCCAGATATGTCCTGAACAGGAAGTGAAGACTGAAGTGACTTTTTTCCCCTGGCGCTCAACTGCGGGCTTCATCTCCGAGTCTGCCAACCTGCTGTTGCTGAGGGTGATGGCCTGGCGGCGGATGGTGCCCAGTAACGCCCGCTTCCTGGCCTTGGACACAGAGGGCAAACTCTGCTATTCCACCTATGTGAGGGGTCTCCCCGGGCAGGGGCCTTGGCCTGAGGGCAAACTAGAAGGGGCACAGAGAACACTGAAGTGGGAGAAGAGACAGTTGTGGAGTAAAAGAGGGGGTGGGATGGGAATAAAAATGGGGTAAGGGGGTGGGACTTGCAAAGGCAAGAGAAAGCAAGACTGCATTTGTTTGAGAGAAGATCAAGTGAGAGGAACCGAAGGTGTGAGCAGTCGAGGGAAGCAACATTTTTTGCACGGAAGTCATTCCAAGAAAAATAAACATAGTGGAGGGCTGCTTTTAAAGACATATTTTTAACATCAGGTAATGCAATATCTCCAAGTACACTTAAATATTCTTTTATGATGGCTAAACCCTGATAAGGGTGTTCTTTCTTTTAACATTTTATTTTGTCTAAAATTTTGTAATCAACATACGTAGGACTTCCTGCGATACGTGATTTTAAAGCTGCTCCTCTGAACATACACTTTGCGGGCAGATTTGACTAACTTTCTAAATGACCTTCTAGTCTTTTCTATCACAAACCTGACAAATAACAGTGTTTGACACAAACAGGCACATGCCATTTCTCCCCATTTTCTTTGAAACGTGTTTTATGTTAGCATTTCCCCCCACCATGGCTGCAGCATGGGCCTGAGGAGGCCACAAATCTTAGTCTAGTCCCACTTCCCAGAGCCTCACTGCCCCCCACCACTCAAATAGCCGCTGCCCCTCCCCCATACTCACACCTAATTGGTTAATTCTCATCCCTGTAACAGAATCTGCCATCTAGAAGCAGTTGGTGATAGAGAGGGGGTGGAACAGGAGCTGGCTCTCTAGGAGAGGACCTCTAACTTAACTTGGGGGTGCAACTCAAGTCTTATAGTGCCTAGACAGCCAAGGGTTGCTTATCACT
The DNA here is from genome assembly GCA_033961575.1 of Aselliscus stoliczkanus. Taxonomy (NCBI): domain Eukaryota; kingdom Metazoa; phylum Chordata; class Mammalia; order Chiroptera; family Hipposideridae; genus Aselliscus; species Aselliscus stoliczkanus. The sequence continues at coordinate 160,245,680 of CM066731.1, forward strand.
GGTGAACAAGGAATGAAGCTGCAAGATGGAGTAAAGAGCCAGGGTGAGATTTGGGGGGAGACCCTGGTAGGCATCCACATCATCTCCTTCCCTCCATTTTGGCTGCTGCCAGCAAGCCCTGGGCTCCCAGACCATCCAGGTGGACCATCAGCAGGTGGAAGTGTTCATCGTGGAACAGACTGTACACTCGGAGGAGGGCATCCCCATGTCCTGCCAGTTCTACCTGCTGCCTGATGGGTGAGCTACTGAAGAGGGACCAAGGGGGCAGTGTTGAGCACAAGCCTGGGTGCTGAGCAACGGAGGGTGATGGGGCCAAGGCAGACTACTGTTTCCAGGGATACCACCAAGAGGAGTTGCTGTTGAGATCTGAGTGCCCCTGCTTTACCCACACCATTCACCCTTTCCTCATTTATTCATTCTCCTGATTCTCATGGTGCTTCCCAAACCTCACCAAAGAGCCCTAAATAGCTGAGGATTTTCACTCCAACTCCATGAGGCCTAAGGCATAAGAGCTAAAGAGCTGCCATAGATGTTCAGTGTGTCACATTGAAAAACACTGAGGTCTGAACAACTCAACACACAATAAAAGCCAACCTACTTGGGGAAGCATTCTGGCACCCTGCCCAGCCGTCACCAGCAAAGCACGGGCACCAAACCAAGAGAAAATTCAGGAGTGGGGGAAGAATTTGTTCTTGACATTTCCAAAGAAATGTTGACATAGTTACTACACTGGAAAAAAGTAACCAGCATGTCATTGGCCTTCCTTATATCATAACTTAGCGTGCTGTTTCTATTTTGTATGTCACATATAGCAGGGGGCTCATGAATTGTTTAGTGCTTACATCTGTAATGGCCTCAGCCCGGCCCTGGCACACTGCATGTATCTCTAGGGGTGAGAACAGTATTTGGCTTGAAAAGAAGGGGCCATTATCTGGGGACCTAGAAATGAACTTGACCTGGGAACTCAAAGACAAGTATGGGGGGAGGGGCGGGGTACAGGAGTAAAGCGAAGCCCCAGGACAGCTCTTGAGGGAGGGGTATAGGGAGACACACCTTCTCCCCTATTGCTCTCCAGGCACCTGGCCAGGAGAGTCCAGGTGGGCTCCCCCGGCTGCTGCGTGATCACCAAGATGCCCATCATTAGGGAGGAGGGTGAGTGAAGCTCCTGGCTGGTGGGAGAGGGGAGGTGAACTGAGTGTGTCATGGTTGGGATCCCAGCCAGAGATCATCAGATGGAGACGCTTTGCCTTCCAGCCCCTGACCTCAGGACAATTAGGAGAGCATCATTTTGCGAGAACCCGCTCCCAGCAACTCTACCTATATGATATGGGCAGAACCCTGGGGTTTTACCTAAGCCTACAGTTTGGGTGTTCTTGGACATCTTGTGTATCCAAGAAAGGTGCTGGGGTCGGGATCGGCATCCTTCCTCCTTCCCACCCAGATGAGATTGAGCCTCGCCCCGTATTTGAGAAGAAGCCCCTGATCTGGGAGGAGGACATGGAGCTGTACTCGAGGTTTCTGGATCGGAAGGTGAGGACAGGCTGCAGCCTGGGGTCCCATTCTCCCTTCCCCGCCCCTCTCCCCCAACGTAAATTTCACGACTACGGATTGCTCTTCGTGTCCGGTTGCAATGCACACCCCAGGGGTCTGGGAGCGGGGGCGGGGGGGTGTCTCACTGTCCCCAACCCCTCCTTGGAGCGAAATAGGCGGCTTCCTGGGGCGCGGGGGCCCCCGGGTCTGGCTCAGGCGCGGTCCCCGCCAGGAGCAGCTGCGTCTCGGCCACACCAGGTATCTGCAGCAGCACCCGGACGCCACCGCGCTCGTCTCGGACTTCCTGCTCTTCCTGCTGCTGCGCCAGCCGGCCGACGTGGTCACCTTCGCCGCGGAGCACTTCGGCCCCTTCTCGTCCAGCTGGTCGCCCACCCCGGGCTTGCGCTCCTCCAACCGTCCCAGCCCCTTCCGCTCGCTGGCCCTGGGGACCGTCTAGGTCCGGAGCGCGGCTGGACTTGGGCCCCGCGGGCAGTGGTGGGCCGCACACCCGAGCAGCCCGGCTGGGACGCGGGGCGCCCCCGGGAGGCGCGCCTTGCGGTCTGCGGTTTGGAGGGGAATAAACGGGGCCCTTCCGAGAGCGCGAGCCAGAGCCTTGTGTCTTGGCTAAGTATAGAAACCATTAACAGCGTTAAAGGAGCGATTTTTCAGCCTTTTTTCCTAAATGCTATTATCATCATTCTCAGATAAGAAAATATCAGACACCGAAAGGTTAAGTAACTCTCGGAGTTAGCACGGGCGAAGCAGGATTCCAAACCCACACTCTCAGGCAACGGGTTAGCGGAGGTGGAGGGGTGGGGCTTCTTGGCACTCAGCAGCTTTCTGGATACCACTTAGCATAACTGCTCGATCCCCCGACCCCCAAAGAAAAAGAGCCGATGATGTGCGGGGAGGCGGCGATGGGGAAGGGATCTGGACCACCACTGGCCTTGCTCATCTCCTCCCAAGTCCCCCAAACACCGGCTGTTAGCTCTCACAACCTAACTCCCTCCTCATTCCCGATAACACACGGGAACCCCCAAACTGCGGGCGGAGTCCCCATTTGCTGGCTTCGGGAGAAAAAAGGATGGACAGGTGATTATCACCTCTTTTAAGCCCCTTGCTTAATGTCAGTCCTTGCAGGAGCTTGTTTCTGCCCAGTGCTGGCTGCTGCTCAGTGGCAAACATCAGGCAAACTGCCCTAAGGCATCTGGCAATGAAGGCGCAGGATCCACCATCTGTCAATTCATTCCTGGGACCTGCTGTTTCGAGAAAAGGGACTCAGAGAAGCTTTGCAGTCTATGCAATAATATGAGCGAATAGCTACAAGGTTGGGGTGAGGGGTGGTTCAGGACCCAGGAATCAGGGAAGGCAGGCTTCGGAGAGAACTGTAACTTGAGTTGAGCCTTAAAGAAAATAATTTTTAATAATATATTTGAGGGCCGGCCGAGTGGCGCATTGGTTAAGCGCTGGTTTTGGGATGCCAGCGGCCCCGGTTCGGATCCCACATGAGGGCCAGTGACACTGCCCTCTACAGCTACAACAGCTCCACCTGGAGCTGGGCTGTGCGAGCCCCGGTGATGGTGTGGGCTGCAGCCCCTGCTGCAGTGGGCTGCCATAGGCTACAGTGAGTGGCCCGCAGCCAGCGTGAGCGGCTGGCAGCCAGCGTGAGCTGCCAATAGCCGCGGTGAGCGACATCCAGAGGCCAGCGACCCATCTGCCTCATCCGGGAAGAGCGCAATGAGGATACCAACAGTGAAGCAACATCCTCCGCAACTAGACTGAAGAACAAAAGACAGCAACTTGTCTGTTCCCCTTCCCCGATTCCCCAACGCTGTTCCCCTCCGCCAATTCCCCAATAAAATCCTTGAAAAAAAAAATTTGATTGCCCCCTTCCCTTATTTCAAAAGAAATACATGTGCATCAGATAAAAATTTTAAAGAGGTGATAAACCAAAAGAAGGAAGTGAATTCATCTCAATTCCTCTACCTAGAAGCAGCTATTCTTAACATTTTGGCAAATAGTCTCTCTACTCTTTTTTCTATGCATAAAGGGGGCTGGTATTTGTCCTTCATTTACTCTGTCAAGCACTTTATTTTTTATTTTTTTTGAGGGCCCTTATGTGGGACCTAAACCGGGGCCGCTGGCTTCCTAAGCCAGCGCTTAACCACCGTGCCACTCAGCCGGCCCTGTCAAGCACTTTTATATAGAATTATTTGACCTGATCTACAGCTCCAAGGGACTTTATGTATTTTAACAAAAATAAAATCATGTAGTAATAGATGCTCATTAACTGTTAATTGCATACTTAATTACCTTCTTGAAAAGTTTCAAACATTAGATAACATACAGATAAACCTAGAATCTCCCTAGATTCCCACCCCAATCTCCTCGTGTTTGTAACTTTTTTTTAGTGTAACTGGCTCTGTTTCATTAAACAATATATTTTGAAAATATTTCCCTGTCATTACACAGTCTTCTATTTTGGATAGCTCTACTATATAATGTAACCAATCTCTACCCCCTCCTACCGTTTTATTTATTTATTTTTTTGCTTTCATTAACAGTGTTGCATTGAACTCCTTTGTGGCTAAACCATTGCATGCATCAACATTTATTTCCTTAAAGATATATTCCGAGGCGTGTAGTTGTTGAATTGATATTAAGGCTTTTGTTTGTTTTAACATATTACCAAATTCTACATGTGTAGTATTTTTAGTAAGGGTCAGATACAGCATTTCAGGTAGAGAAATATGACATCAGTAAAAGTAGGAAAACGTAATGGATGTGTGTGGTCCGGAGCGGCACCATCCAACAAAACTTTCTGTAATGATGGAAATATTCTATACCTGCAATGTCCAGTGTAGGAGCCACTAGTCACATGTGGCCACTGAGAACCAGAAGTGTGGTTAATATGACTGAGGAACTGGAGTTTTACTTTAATTTTAATACATTTAAATTTAAATAGCCACATGTGGCTAATGGCTGCCATATTGGACCGCACCAGAGAGTAAGTTTTTCTCATTCAATCAGGCACACAGTGCAACAAATATTGGGCCCCTTCCATGTGCCAGGATTGTTCTGGACACTGGGAGATCAGCAGTGACAAGACAAAGTCCCGGTCCTCATGAAGCTTATAGGTAGTGGGGGGAGATGGACAATAAACACAAAAGATCATTTCATATGTGCAATTTCAGACATTAATGAAAACAAAGCCAAGCCATGGGTAGAAAGTGACTCAGGGTTGGAGAGTGGAGCGTGGAGACGTCGCGGGGGGGGGCGGGGAACTCTGCAGTATCAGTTGAGCTGGGACTTGAATGACAAGGAGTCAGACCTGTGAAGAGCTGTGGGGAAAGCCTTCTGGGCAGAGGGAATAGCAAGTGGGAAGGCTCTGAGTATGCCATACTGGGGACAGGAGGCCAGCGAGGCCAGAGCATGATAGGGCAGGAAGCCTGGTGAGGGGAGTGCTCAGTCATTGTGAGGTAGACAGGGCTGGGTCACAGAAGGCCCTGGCTTGTTCTTTTTCTCTGTGGAGAACTGAAACTGAGGCTGACCTAGCCCAGTGCACCCAGAACATGCCTGCAGAGACTCCAAGAGCCCCTCCAGTCCCGGATACTCTACAGCGGTGGTGGGGGCGGGGGGAATGGAGGGCCTTCCTCTGCTGAGCTGTCTTTCATCAAGTGACTTGGGAAGGAGTTCAGCCACTTCCCTGACAGCTCTGTGACACTTGTTTCAAAACTGGTTTGTTTTTAGATCATATCATTTGTTCCTGGAACATCTATGACCCTCCTCCTCTTGCTCCATTATACTAAGATATGCATTTCTCTGAACGAAGGGAAAACAAGTGTTGAGCACTTCTGAAGTGCCAGGGACTGGGCTGGGATGTGGGGGTGCTCTGGGGATTGGGCCCGGCCTGCATGGCACACAGACTAGAAGAGATGAGACATCATTCAAGGATCCCATGGATAAATGTAGACCATGGAAAGTGCTAACAAGGAAATGTATGCATGCAATTTAGGGTGTTTAATGCAGACTTGACCTAGTGTGGGAGCCCAGGGAGGCAAAAGGAAATAAATGAATCATAATAATAAGAGCAAGCCCTATGCAGCACTTACTATTCTAATCCCTCGACACAGTAATTCATGTGATTCTCTCAACACCCCTATATGGTGGGTTCTATTAGGATACCCATTTTACAGATGAGAGAAAGGTTAAGGCCAAGGCACACAACTGGTTAATGGCAGGACCAGGATTTGGACCCAGGGACTCTGACTCAAGTCCCTGTATGAATCCACTCTGACAAACAGATCAGATGTGGCTCTCTGGAGACAGATGCCACAGCAGGGAAGAGACACTGTCCTGCTTTAGATACTTCCAGAGTAGGCTCGACTGCATAGTGTCTTTCCCTTTCCCAAGGCACCCAGAAACTGCCCCACTCCTTACTGTATTGTCACTGACAGCAGCTTCACTGCTGTGTGTTGCCTGAGTAGAGACGGAGGGCATTGTGCTGGGGGAGCACACAGCCTGGCCCTGGGGAGATCAAGGAAGGCTGCTGGAGGAGGTCACACCAGACCTGAGTCCTGAAGGAAGGCAAAGTGTATGGAGGATGTTTGAAGAGGAAGCAGCAAAGCGCTGGAGATGAGAGGGAGGGAGCACTGAATGTCTGAGCGACGACGGCAAGGCGTTCAGGACTAGATGATGAAGGATTCTGGGAGCACAACTAACATGGTGCCAGACATCTGGGACACTGAGAGACCCTGGAAGTGGGTTAGGCAAATGCCCGAATGCATTTTTTTCCTTCCCACAAGAAGCCAGTATGAGAGCAGATAACCAAAGAACCATGCCACAGATAAATGACATCTTACAAGAAGAGTCTCACATTTTGACATTTTATGACAAAATCGAAAACCAAGGCTGGTGATGCCCTTGGAAGGGGACATGGCCTTCTGAATCTTGGTCATGCTCCTCACTTTAATAATCCTTTGGTGAAATCTGCTCTTTTCCCAACACCAGCATTTGTGACAAAATCCATTCTTGTTCATCTGGTGGTTTCTCATTTTGTTTTATGATATATTGCATCAGAATTGTCCTCTGCTATTTCATCGTCACAAACATCCCATGTTTGAGCTACATTGAACCCAAAGGCTCTGGGAGCAAGTCTGAGAATGAAACCGCCATGAGCATCAGTGTTTGTAACAGAAAGTACATTTGGAGTTCTGAAGAACCGACAGTGGCCAAATGGCACCGTGGAGCCCAATTTACAAAAGCAGCTAATGGCACAGAACTAGCTAGATGCATGTGTAGTGAGCTTCATACGAATTCTTTGAGATTTACTAAGTATTTTATTATCCCACTTTACAGGCAAGGAAACTGAGGACCTAAGAACTTGTCTAAGTCATAGCATTAGCAAGTAAGATTCAGGTTCAGGCCATTTGATTCCAGAGGCTCTGGTGGGGAGTTTTTAAATTAATTTTTATTGAGGTATAATCTTATTTAATAAGACACTGTCTTTCCCTCCATTTTTAAAATTCAGATAATTGCAGATTCTCACATACGTGTAGTTGTAAGAAATAATTCAGAGAGGTCTCATGTATCCTTTGCTCCCAATGGTAACATCTTGGGAAACTATACAATATTGCAACCATGATTTTTTTCCCACTTTTTTGGGGTGGTAAACTATACATAAAATTTACCCTTTTAACCAGTGCACAATTTAGTGGCATTAAGCATATTCACATTGTTGTGCAACCATCACCACTATCCATTTCCAGAACATTTTTATCATCCGAGGAAAAAAACTCTGTACCCATTAAACAGTAACACTCCCTTTTCCCTGCTCCCCCTAGCTCCTGGCAACTATCATTCTATTTTCTGTCTCTATATATTTACCTATTCTAGGTGCCTTATATAAATGGAATCATATAATTTTTATCTTTTTACATCTGGCTTATTTCACTTATCATAATGTTTTCAAGGTTCATCCATATTGTAGTATGCATCACATTTCATTCCTTTTTTTTTTTTTTTTTTTGAGGGCAGTATCACTTGCCCTCATATGTGGGATCCGAACCGGGGCCGCCGGCGTCGCAAGCCAGCACTTAACCACCACGCCACTCGGCAGGCCCTCATTCCTTTTTTAAGGCTGAATAATAATCCATTGTTTGCATACACATTTTGTTTATTCATCTGTTGATGGACATTTGGGTTGTTTCTGCCTTTTGGCTATTGTGAAAAATGTTGCTATGAATATGGGCATACATGTATCTGTTTGAATCCCTGTTTTCGATACAAGCAGGATACTGACATGAACACAGCCCACTGATCTTTTTCAGATTTCCCCAGTTTTACTTGTACTCGTGTGTGTGTGTGTGTGTGTGTGTGTGTGTGTGTGTGTGTCTACTACCACAGTCAAGATACTGAACAGTTCCAACACCACAATGTCCAGTCACCTGTGGCCTGGTCAAGTTGTCACATAAAATTGACCATCGCAACAACCTACCCCAGCCATCCCCATATGAGTCCAAGGTAGTGATTGGGAAATATGTGCAAATCTAGAGGTCAGGGTTGATGATGGGGCCTTGAGCAATAGGGTTGCACAGTGACAAACCATGATGCTGCTCTCTGACTCATCACTCACCCCTCCCCCTACCCCTGCTTTCCAGTGCCTCCAGCCTCTCCCATCAGCGAGAAATCAGAAAATTGGCTGCCTCCCCCGAACCTGGCTTTGGCTGAGTGTCCTTGGTTAGAGGGTGCCAACAATTTGGGGCTTAGCAGAAGCCTCTGGCTGAAGGTCTCTCCCTTCACAGCTGCTCTGGGTGAGTCAAGGTGGGGATACATCACATCCCAGATCAGGTTGGGCCTGAGAACCTGCCCTGATTTTCTCTGGGTCTTGAGGTATCGGACTTTGGAATTGGAAACCCCATAACAATTCAGGTTTTGAATCTTCTTGGCAGAAAAAGGTTATAGGAGAGAGGACATGGACGGTGTGGGAAGGAGAAGGCCCTGAGGGAAGGACATGGGGAGACCAGGAGCTGGCAAGGAGGAGGAATTGGGAAACGGAAGGGTCTTGCCCCCAATTTTCCCAGAGCTTACAGAGTGATAACCCGCAAGTACAATCCAGCCATAGGAATATTTTGTTTAAATTACACATATTTTCAATGTTTTTGACCCTAGTATTCAAAAAGCATATGCTGCTTAAAATTCCAAGATTTCCAGCATCTTTGACAGATCAGAAAATATGGTAACAGTGGGCCCACATGACAATTGGCTGGAACTCCGTAGGCACTGCCCTCTTCAGACAGAGTATCTGACCTCTGTTTTTCTACAGTTGCCACCACTCCCTACTGTCCCCCAACACTGAGGTTCAGCATCATTTGTCATTTAACACTGAGCTGGCACTGTTTGTCTTATTCCCTACCTGTCTCATAATTTATCTTTCCTGCCTGGACTCATAGGCATCTAACATTTTAACCTCTTAGCTTAGTCTGAACCCTTCATTTAAGAAGAAACAAGCTCAGAGAGAGGACATAACCTGGTGACAAGATCAACTGAATCAGTGGCAGAACCAGGACCAGGGTTCCAGGGTCCCTTTCTTCTGAGGATGTCCTTGGCCTGAATCTTGAGTCCAAGATTGGCAGGGTCCAGAAGGTCTTTTCCTCTGAGGCACTCAATGGGAATCTGAAGCCTAGGTAGCCACCAGGACCCCTTCCTCTCATTAGCCCAACCAGTGGTCATGGGACTCCAGACTAAAGAGGTGAAGGGCCTGACTGCTTGTGTAGGGGAGCTGTCAAGTGATCCAAATATGAATGCCCAAGTGGCAGGAAGTATCTTGACATCAGAGCTAACTTGGGAGGCATAGAACATAGGGTGCCTGGAAGTGGGTCAGAGGTATCGTGGGCCTCAGGCCAGAAGGGGAACGAAAGTCCACACTCTTCCAACCAGACCCTTCCGCCAGAGCTGCCCACTTCTGCCTTTGGAAAGTGTTTCGTAATGCCTCATGTGTGTGAGGACAGCCGAGCTCAGCTTAAGATGGGTAAGAGGGTGTGGGCTCACACACTGACATGTACCCGCACACAGAGAGGGAACGTGGGCTCAGGAGCTGCCCAGCACATCCAGCACACACAGAGAGTGCCTGACTTGCTATCATCATGACAGGTGAGTAGCCACCTCCAGGGACAGGGGTGGGGGAGATTCAGAGGTGCAAAGGAAGCCTTTGGTCCCCCCATAGGAGTCCTGGTATAGACCACAATTCTGGACACGAGCCTGAGGTTGGGCCCTTTGCATCCCCTTTGTCTGAGCCCTGTGCACTTAGAGCCCCTGGAACTTCCTTGACTGCTGGAGGGGCCAAGGGTGAGGTCAAGGGGCATACAAGTCTGTGTCAAGTAGCCCTCCTCAGAGCCCAGTGTCCCTCTCCACATCCTCTGTGGCATGAGAGATCTGGATTTGGGGTCTCTGCACACACATGGAAGGAGAGACTTCTGAAGGCTTCACTTCCCATATATCCTCTGGAACATTTAGTCAAGGGGTGAAGGTGATGGACCCAAGACGGGAATCCAAGGCACCTATTCAGTTGGGCCTTGGTTTCTCCACTTTCCCAGGAGGAAACGGGGGAGGAAGACAAATAGCTTTAGCCCAGGGCCACCAGAAAGAAGCGGGTCATTCACCATGCCTCCTGGGGCCCTTTGCAGGTGACAGAGGCTCCCAAAGTCCAAGTGAGCCCAGGTATGGCTCCATCTCCAGCTCATCCAGTGCAGGGCATCCTGAAGCGACCTACCTGAGTGAGAAGATCCCCATTCCGGACACAGAACCGGTGGGAATGCTGCAGACTTCCTGGGCTCTTTCAGGATTTGATAGGACCACATGGGATCTCATGGGCTGGGGGAGGGTGCTTTTCTGAAGACCATGGTAAGTCCCTTCCAGCGCTGACACACAGTGCCTTTTCCTGCTTCTCTCCCCAGAGCTTATCGTTTCTAAAAATTATCAAGTGGCTTTCTGGGTGCATCTCGGCCTTCCAGGAAAGGGAAAGGGACTTGGGGTCAGGATGGAGCCTTGAGGAATTGTTGTATCATAAAAGGAGAGGACCTAGGCAAGGGCATCAGGAGAAGACAAGGAGGCTGCAGGCTGGCTTCTAGAAGCCTGTCACTCTGCATTTTCAGCATCTGCTCTAGCAGATTCCAGGCTGCCGGGCCCAGCCTTGGAATGGGGCATGGAGGGCAGGGCTAGCCAGCCTCGCTGATGAGCCCCTTGGGCCAAGGCCAGCTGTTACAGCTCTTAGACTAAGGACCTCACTCCCATCTGCAGGGCACATTCAGCCTGCGGAAGCTGTGGGCCTTCACAGGGCCCGGCTTCCTCATGAGCATCGCTTTCCTGGACCCAGGAAACATCGAGTCGGATCTGCAGGCTGGCGCTGTGGCTGGATTCAAAGTGACTGAGTCGGGGCACTGTGGGGAGGGGGGTCACCAGGCTAAGTGGGTGGAGACCCCAGCTTGCCACATTTCCCCAGAGTGGCCTGCATGGCTGGTGTTCTGAGAGAATGTGTTACGTTTGTATGGGCCAGAAAAGGGATCCCAGGGCAGCCCTGCGAGAGTGCATGGTATATGGGAGTGCGGGGGAGGTTGGTCTTTTGGCTCCATCTCCCCTACTCTCTCTCTAAGGAATGTCCTTGGTTAGAGGGAGCCACCAATTTTGGGGCTTAGCAGAAACTGCTGCCTCTGGCTGAAGGCCTCTCTTTTCACAGCTGCTCTGGGTGCTGCTGTGGGCCACGGTATTGGGCTTGCTCTGCCAGCGACTTGCTGCCCGGCTGGGTGTGGTGACAGGGAAGGACTTGGGCGAGGTCTGCCATCTCTACTATCCTAAGGTGAGCTTGGTGGGCCTGGACAGGAAACACCCACAGGCCCCAAACCCCAAAATAGTCATGTACAGCTACTATGATCAAATAAATACATCATCTCAAATATGGTGTCACAAATCCATTTGATAGGTGAGAAGACTGGGGCTCAAATTAATAGCGCACAGACTGAGGGACGTTAGACATGCCATGTTCATTTTACGGAACGGGGAATTGAAACCTAAAGAGGTGATTTTTCCCCAAGGCAAAAAATAGGTAGGCATCAGCTCAGGATGCATTGGCTGGGGTAGGGGGATGACACTGGGGACTCGGCTGATGTCAGTGTTCAAGCAGGAAAACCGAAATTCTGCCAGTAGATATTTCAAAGGTATGTAATACAGGGACGTAGTCCCAAAGGTGTTGGAAGGGCTGGAGGAACAAGGGAAGGAGGTGTTACCAAGAGGTCAGAAAGCTACTGGGCAGGAGCTCAAGAGCCATCACTTACTGTTGAGCTTCTGGGAGCACTGCCCACCTCTGAAATGGCCACCAGGCTGCTGGAGCCCAGGTTGCCTGGTGCTTTTGCTGATGCCACTGCCAGAAACACCAGCAGAAGCAGGGGACACATACTTTCTCCCTGCCTTTTAATCTCCCATTAGTGTTTCCTGCCAACCCAACTGGAAGCCAGCTGGCAAGGCTGTCTTGCAAACGTAACTTGCAGGCCTCCAGCCCAGCAGTACAGTGCCGAGTATGGAAAGGTGAGTGTAGGGCTGAAACAAACAACTGGCCCAGCCTTGATGAAGGTAACCTCCTCCCCTAGGTGCCTCGAACCTTCCTCTGGCTGACCATTGAGCTAGCCATTGTGGGCTCGGACATGCAAGAGGTCATCGGCACAGCGATAGCCTTCAGTCTGCTCTCGGCTGGACGGTACTGCCCCGGGGGGCCCAGATCTTCAGTCCAGGGCTGGGAACGGCTGCTGTTTCTTCCCCAAACCTTGTACTTCCCTGGGTCCATTTCATCTTGCAGTCCCCTCTGACTCAGAGGTGTTGCCCAATTTGCCAGATGGGGAAGCAGAAACCCAGAAATGTAAAGTTACTTGTCTGAAAAATCACACAGATGTCAGTGACGATGCAGGCTATAACCCCAAGCTACCTACCATGCTGGTCCTCCAGGCAACTTGGCCCTTCCTCTCAGGTTCTGTGCCATTTTCCATCTCCAGGACACTCCCACCCGCCTCTTCTGTAGCTTTCTGGGCTGGGCCACTTGGGCCCCTGCTCCCAGGAGGCCAGATTTCACAGGCTTCAGCCCTGAGGGTGGGAATTCCAGGCCCCTGGACCAGGCTGGGCTGACCCGGGCCACTCTGGTTTCAGAATCCCTCTGTGGGCTGGCGTCCTCATCACCATTGTGGACACTTTCTTCTTCCTGTTCCTCGACAACTACGGTGGGTGCGCCCCTCATCGCGGAGGGCACAGTACTGCGGGGTGGACAAGTGCATGCCGGAGCCAGTTGATGCTCGGTGGTTCTGGGAAGGGCTCTGAGCTATGTGACCTTCAGCAAGTGACACCGACTTGTGTTTCTTCATCTGGAACATGGGGAAAATACTAGCGCAGATGTCATAGGGCTGTGGTGAGGATTCACTGAGCGCCTGGAACAAAGTGCTCAAGATTTCATCATTAATCATTGCTGATGTTACAATTTTTTTGTGGGGTTTTTGCTGTTGTTCTGTCCCTTTGCTTTTTCCCTAGGGTTGAGGAAGCTGGAAGCTTTTTTTGGATTCCTTATTACCATAATGGCCTTGACCTTCGGATATGAGGTGAGGAACCAGAGCTGCAAACCCTCCCCGCCACTACCACCACCAAGGGCTCCCTTCTCTGTGCCCCCTGCAGAATTTGAGGGGACAGGGTGAAGGGTTGAGGACCGTGGCTCAGGATGGGGTTTGGGCTGACCAGTCTCCTCCCCACAGTATGTGGTGGCACGTCCAGCTCAGGGAGCACTTCTTAGAGGTCTGTTCCTGCCCTCATGCCCGGGCTGCGGCCAGCCGGAGCTGCTGCAGGCTGTGGGAATCGTTGGCGCCATTATCATGCCCCACAATATCTACCTGCATTCGGCTCTGGTCAAGGTGAGCAGAGGGGCGGGGGGTGGGGGTAGGGGGGTGGAGGGGGATGCCGCTTCCTTAGAGCCCCACTGGCCCTGCCTCCAAGCCTGGGGCCCCACCCCGGCTCCTGCCTTCGTGATTTTAAGCTGGAAGTGAATCGTTCTCTATTCATTCAATATTTAATCGTTGAGCACCTACTGTGTGCTGGGATCTAGGGGTCAATGGTCAAAAGACAGACAAGTTCTCTGCCTTTCTCGAGCTTGCGTTTTAGCGAGGGACACAAACCAAGTGCAAATAAACAAATAAAGGAAAGAATTATGGATTGTGCAAGGTGCTCTGAAGGAAACAAAACAGAGACGTATGATAGAGAATGACTAAGGAGGGAGTTACTATAGAAAAGGTAGCCAGGAAAGGTCTTTCTAAGAGGGTTACCTTTGAGACCCCAAGGATGGGAAGGAGGATCAGGGGAGAAGATATGCTAAGCAGAGGGAATGGCAAGTGCAAAGGCCCTGAGGAGAAATTAGCTGGGCATGTAGGAGGGGAGTCAGCTGACCAGGGCTTGTCACAGACTGCCATGGAGGGGGCTTTCAAAAAGAACTGACGTTTGGGGAGAACATAGGTAGAGAGGCGTGAGGGTGGAAAACGTTGGGGTGGCTCTGAGAGACTTTGTTTCCTCCCCCGCTTTGACATTTATAGTCTCGAGAGATAGACCGGACCCACCGGGCTGACATTCGAGAAGCCAACCTGTACTTCCTGATTGAGGCTACCATTGCCCTGTCAGTCTCCTTCTTCATCAACCTCTTTGTTGTGGCTGTCTTTGGGCAAGCCTTCTACCAGCAAACCAACCAGGATGCGGTGAGACACAGCTCGCCCCCTGCACCTAGGCCCTGCAGGCTTTAAGGGGGACTCCAGGCAACACAGCCAAGCTCTTTGAGTCTCTGCCCTACACTTCAGGCACTGGTAGGGGAGGGAGTGTAGGACCCCCTTCCTCACCCCACTGGGGAGACACAGCTCCCCCCAGGCAGGATCTTAGAGGGTCAGGGACTGCAAGGCACGTATCCAAGGGGTGAACCTGGGAGGAAGGAGCCGAGTGAGCATTCCAGCTGCACCAGGACAGATGGGCAGTATTTGCCCAGCAAACTGTAGGACGGGCGTTCTGGGAGGAGGGGTCCCTGAGCATGAGTGTGGAGCGGGCACGTGCACACAGCCATTTTCTTCTCTGAGTCTTCTCTCCTCATAATCTTCATTACTGAGCATTTGTTAAGTATCAAGCAATGTCCTAGGCCCTGGGGATACAGCAGGGATAACAAGATTCTATTCTCTTGCAACTTAAATTCTGAGGGCAGTGAGCAGACAGGAAACATATCACAAATCAGTACAAAAGGGAAGAATGTGGAAAATGTGGTGAAGGAAATAAAGGGAGTGTTGAAACATCACTGGGAGTGTGATGAGGATGGGACTATGTTAGCCATGGTGGTCAGGAGTGGCGTCTTGGAGGAGGTGACATTGGAGCTGACTCTGAAAGAGGAGCCAGCCAGCTCCCCCCTGGCACTCTGGGATTTGGGACCTGGGCCTGTCTCTCTTTCTGAGTGGGTCTCTGTCAGGAGGCTCTAATAACTGCTAGTCAGTGTTGGGTGCTCGCTGGTCAGACTCAGCTGATGGGCAAACTGTTTTCAACCCCTGATCAAGGCCTGGTGGTCTGAGTTTTGTTCTGTTTTGTTTTTTTAAAAGATTTTATTGAGGAATTGGGGAAGGGAAACAGGCAAATTGTCCTTCAATCTTAGTTGTGGAGGGCGCAGCTAGCTCAGCTCCAAATCCAACCTCCATCTGGCTGTCCCTGCCTAGCTCAAGGTGTGGTGTTCAATCTTAGTTGCGGGTGAGCATAGCCCACCATCCCATGGGGGAGTCAAGCTGGGAATCTTATTGTTAGGAGCCTGTGCTCTCACCAGCTGAACCATCCTGCCACCTGTTGGCAGCTCAGCGGCAGCTCACTGGCCCATATGGGAATGGAACTGGTGAGCCTGTTGCTCAGAGCTCTCAGGCTCTTAACCAGCTGAGCTACTTGGCTGGCTCTAGTGGTCTGAGTTTCTGAGACTAACTGTGCACTTCACATCTCCCTCCTACTGCCCCTGGTGCCCACAGTTCAACGTCTGTGCCAACAGCAGCCTCCACAAGTACGCCAAGATCTTCCCCATGAACAACCAAACAGTGGACGTAGACATTTACCAAGGAGTAAGTGCGGAGCACCGGCAGGGTTGGAGGAGCTGGATCCCGCAAGGCTCCTCGCCAGGCTCACCTCAGGGGCGGAGCCTGCGCGAGGGGCGGGGCCACAGGTCTGACCACACTGCTCTCTCCAGGGCGTGATTCTGGGTTGCCTCTTCGGCCCAGCAGCCCTCTACATCTGGGCGGTGGGGCTCCTGGCAGCCGGGCAGAGCTCCACCATGACAGGCACCTACGCGGGACAGTTTGTGATGGAGGTGTGTGGGCTAGGCAGGGCCAGGGGTCCAAGGTCAACAAGCACACTATTGGGGGCGCGGACATGGGCCACCTTGATCCTTAAACAGCCCAGATCCTAAAGAAGCCATTATAAGCCCCACTTTACAGATGAGAAAACGGAGATTCAGAGATGAGGCGACCGGCCTGAGGTTGCAGACCCAGGACTAATAGGAGCTCTTCCCTAAAACTCTTAAGTCTTCAGCAATCAGCTGTGGGAAGGGAACCCCCCCTAACCCATCCCCTCTCCACCAACTAGGGACAGAGCTAACCCCCATTTCAGAGGTGGAAAAATAGAGGGTTTCCCTAGGTATGCGATAGCATGCAGGACGATAGGCCCCTCCTCTGGAATCCCCAGTCCTGCACCCCGCCACCAAGGTGCCCACCCCATCATTCCAGGGCTTCCTGAAGCTGCGGTGGTCCCGTTTTGCCCGAGTCCTCCTCACTCGCTCCTGCGCCATCCTGCCCACTGTGCTCGTGGCTGTCTTCAGGGACCTCAGAGACCTGTCGGGCCTCAATGACCTGCTCAACATACTGCAGAGCCTGCTGGTGAGGACATCCCATTACCTCCGCCCCTGTGGAGCTCAGTAGGAACCACAGCAATTCCCTATACTGAGCTGACCCCGCTCCCAGGCACAACCTAAACACACCTTGCCAACAAGGCTCACAGAGTCCTCATGGTCAGCCCCGGGCTAGGAACCACCATTATCCCCATTTCGCAGATTGGAAAACATGCACACAGGTAAGTGTGGCAGATCTGGCATTCCCACTCAGGCAGCCTGGGACCATAGCCTCCAAACACTTTCTCCTGCTTTGGAGCCCCACAAGCTTGGAAGGCACAGAGGCGGAGAAACTGAGGCTGAGAGTGGTTAGGAGACTTGCCCAAGGGCACGAGGATGATAGGAGCTCCTGTCCACTCCTTGTTGTATTCAGAGGGCAGGGACCCTGAGCCGCATCCTCTCACTTCTCCCTAGCTTCCCTTCGCTGTGCTGCCCATCCTCACATTCACCAGCATGCCTGCCCTCATGCAGGAGTTTGCCAATGGCTGGTGAGTACTCCCTATTGCAGGCACTGGTTTTGCATTACTGCATATGATCCTCGCAACTACCCAGAGGTAGGAATTACCATTCTTATCCCCATTATCCAGATAAGCTCAGAGAGGTTAAAGAACTTGTCCAAGGTCACACAGCTAGCCAGTGGGGTAGCCAGGACAGGACTTGAGGTGGGGGCTGTTTCCAGAGCCTGAGCTGTTCACCCTCACCTCAGACTCTGCTCTTGACAAATCCCACCAGGGTGGAATCTAGAGGGACCAGGAGGCAGAAGTGGGTGTGAGTCTGCTCCAGGTCTCACAGCCCAGAGAGGTTGGCTTTGTATCCATCCCCCTCCTCTCCTCACCCCTGCTCCAGGCTGGCTGTGGGCACTGGAGGGAGAGATGCAGCCAGCCCTGAGCGTCCCTCCTGTCCCCCAGGCTGAGCAAGGCCATCACTTCCTCCATCATGGTACTGGTCTGTGCCATCAACCTCTACTTTGTGGTCAGCTACGTGCCGGGCCTCCACCACCCAGCCTACTTCGGGCTTGTAGCCCTACTGGCTGCAGCCTACCTAGGCCTCACTACCTACCTGGTAATGTAGGCTCAGTGGATGCCTTGGGGATGGGGGAGGCAAGGAGAGGAGGCAAAAGATTGAGGGAGGAGGGGATGGACTTCCCGGAGATGTTGCCCTCTCCCCACTCATGATGGCCTCTCCCCCAGATCTGGACCTGTTTCATCGCCCACGGAGCCACCCTGCTGGCCCACAGCTCCCACCAACACTTCTTGTATGGGCTTCCTGAAGAGGAGCAGAAGGGGGAGCCCTCCGGATGAACTTCCACCCAGGGCCTGACTAAGCTGTGAAATGAATGGGGCAGACTGGCCTACTAGTGTTAAGGGTGGGGGCTGTGGAGGCCAAGCAGATGGAGTGGGCGTTTTTGGAGGCAGGGCAACCTGAGTTAGGTAGGGACCTGTTTCCTAGATTAGACAGGTGATGAACGTCTGGGCTTCAGTGTCCTCATCTGTAAAATGGGACACCAACCTTGCAGTGGATGTAAAGCACTTTAACACAGTGCCTGCCTGGCACTGGGACTTAAAAAAAAAAAATCATCCCCAAAGTATTTATTGAGCATTTATGGGACCTGACAGACTGATCTAGTTGGGGGCGGGACCCAGGCTCCAAACTGCATTTAAAAGAGCATCTGATGAATGCTAAATCATTGTTAGTTTCCTTCGCTAGTTTCCCTCTCGCCCAAAAGAGCTGGGAGAACGGAAACCAGGAAAGCATGAAACCCCTGAACCATCAAGAAGAGCCCCCTACTCCATGTCTCCTCCTCTCGTTGGGGTGGCCTCAGCCTTTTTGTTCCACCAGCAACCCATTTTCCAGGCAGTAAAACCGAGGCGCGGTTCTCCCTCCTTCTGGCGACAGGTCGTAAGGAACCCAAGAGTCTGTGGCTCGGAAGTCCAATTCATTTGCCATCTCCTCAGGGAACCCGGCGGCTGGGACTCCCACGCCGCGCAGTTAACGCTCCCTGGGCGCTGACTCCCAGCTCCCCGTAGGGGCAGGGACGGTCCTGGGCGCCTGCACTCCGCGCCTCGGCCTCGCCCAACCCGGCCAAAGAGGAGGAGGCGGGTACTCGGGCCTCACGCCCCGGAGCCTCGGAATCAGCCCTGACCAGGAGGTGGGGGTGGAGGGAGCTGTGTGGGCGGGGAATCCCCTCTGCTGCTGGGAGCAGCAGGACTATCCTTCGCCTGGTGCAGAGGCTGCACTTTACAGACGCTCCCTGGGCTGTTTCTAGGCTCCCCCAAGCCCCTCCTCCGGTCTCTTCCCGTCCTTCGGACCCCAGCCCCAGAGCTGCGGAGAGCGGCGATAAGGTGGGGTCGCCGGACTTTTTCCCCTGGGTTAAGCCCGAAGCGGGCTCCACGCCTGGAAGCACCCCCAGTTTCCCGGGGATTCGGCGGGGCAAGCTCCGCGCTCCCGACAGGGCGCTTGTTTATGAGAAGAATTTCCTCTTTCTTAAAAGGGCAACAGTGGCAGTGGGGCCCTCAAGTAGGGAGGGAATGGGACGGGTCTGGCTCAGCCAGAGCAAAGGTGGGAGAGGACCTGGGCAAGAAGGGTGCTCCATCCCCTTGCCCCGCCTTGGCCCTGGAGAAGATGGGGGCCCACACCAGCTGAAGCGAGGGGATGGATAGAGGCCGGGTAGCGGAGAAAGGCAGCTCCCAGCCCCTCCTTCAACTTCCTGGAGGTGCCTCCAGATGTACCCTCTGCACACCCCTCTGGTCAATTCACTAGGTTATTAAATGGGCACCAGCCCTGTGTTAGACGTGGGGGACGGAGGCAAAGTTCCAAATTAAAGGCGTCTGCTTTCAAGAAGTTCATACTCCAGTGTGTGTGTGTGGAGGGGAGACAGCCAAGTAAATAAATCACTATATAGTGGGATGGGGAACCGCCGATGTGGGTGTCGGGCACACCTGGCAAGAGTGAGGCCAGGGCCAGGGAAAGTAACTCCTGGACAGTTCTTGACAGCTGAATCAGCGGGTGGGAGGGGGGTGTGACGGAAGCATGCCCAGAGGAGGAGGGGCTGTAGGTGCGCCGAGTAGTGCAACCTTGTGGGGAGCTCTTAGACCTTCTGGAGCAGGAAGGCAATCCCAGAGGAATGGGCAGGCTGGTCATGGGAATAGTTAAGCCCGGGACTTAGGACCTGGGGGCAAGGAACGAGGGGAGGGGACTACAGGGCCAGCTAAGGAGCTACCCTGGGCTTAGGGGTCAGCAAGAGGTCAGGCCACGGTCGGTCAGTCATTTCAGGTAAAGGGAGGCCGCTAACAAAATGCTGCCCCCCCCATACCAAAGCAGCTCTGCTCCTCCCAGCTCCCCAGCTCAGATCTAACTTGAGGGGGTGGGAGTGGCTTGGCATCTTGACCGGCAGGGGCCTGCCCGGGGTTAGCTGCGTGCTGGATGGAGACATTTGTGCACAGTGCCAGACAGAACCAGGTGTTTCCCCATTCACAGCCCCTATGACTCTTCTGTTCCTCCTGGGGTGCAAACCAATGAAACATAAAAATAGACATTGTAGGTGACCTCCAGCAGCTGGAGTAGAGAGGGACAGCAATGGGTGTATCCCTTCCTCCCCCCCCACCCCCGTGAGGAAACCCAAAGAGCCCTCCCCACCCTACAGAACACTTCCACCAGCTCTTCAGTCCCCACAACCGCGGACCCTGCAAGGCAGAGGCCCTTCTGACTCACTCTGCAACCACCCGCCCAGACCCCCAGACTGAGGGTGCACCTCGCAGTGCCTGGGAGCCTGGGAGGAAGGCAGGTCTCCTAAGGGTCTGCACCAGCAAAGGCTTGGAGGGGGCGATAGGAGTGGGGGACGAAGGGAATTGCGAATGGCAGAGGGGCACAGCGGCCCTGCCCCGTGTCAGCTCCTCTGACCCTCCAGGCCACAGCCAGTCAGGGTCCTGTCTTCACAGGGGGCAGAAACGGCGGGGCAGGAAGGCGAGCCGCCCTGCTCGATCCAGGGCTGCACTCAGTCTTCGCCACACATTTCCTTTTGGGGTCAATGCGGGCTGGACCTCACGTTTTATCGGAGATAAAGCTGAATCCTCCCCACATCCTCCGGGCCGGCCCAAGGGAAGGGGGCTCCGCCTGGTGACCAGGATCCCGCCTCTGCCCTCGCTTCAGGGCTGGGTCAAGTCGCCTCACTTCGGGGAGGTCAGTTTCCTTATCTGTAAAATGGAGTGAGATGAGGGGGCGCATCCAGAGTGGGACCCAGACTAAGCACTACATGTGAGCGGTCACGATTAAATGCAATGAGGGCGGCCTTGAGGGCGCCAGTCAGAGCAGGAGGGGTGCCATGGGGGTCCAGTCTGGGGGTGGGGGAGAGTCCAGCCCGGGGTCACCTCCTCCGTTCTCCTGTCACTGGTCGCGGAGCTGGCGCTCCTTCAGGCCTCCCCCACCGGGGTTCCCCCTCCGATGATCCAGGAGAATGTGCGCCGTTGCGCCCCGGCAGCTGGTCCCGACAGGACGCGCCTGCCTCGCCCCGCCGCTGAGGCCCGCGGGGGAAGGAAGTGCTGAGGCATGTTTGTCAAGGCTTGGCGTTATTATATTTAAAATTGTGAACACAAAATAGTAACCACGAATGAAAGGAACTTCATAAGCGGGGGAAAAAAAAAACCGTACCCCTCACGGCGCCTACCACTGGAGCTTCCCTCGTGAAGGGTCCATGCGGACGCGGCCCGCGAGCCGGCCGGGGGGTGTCTGCACCGATCGGGGTGGAACCGGTGTTTAAAAGCCTCCAAGAGTACATGTCTGAGGCCCCACGGCCGGGCCCTGGGCCCGCAGGGATGGAGCGCCCACGGTGTGCGGGTGCCGTCTCCTCCCCCCCCCGCCCCCTCCAGTAATCACAGGATGGCCGGCATGGGAGTCGAGTAGGGGGTCTGGGAAGGCCTTTTGGAGACTAGCATCTCATCATGGGATTGGACTCCACGAAAGGGGAGCACAGGGAGGAAGCGCGCTGCAGGCAGAAGGAGCATCGCAGACGAAGGCTCCTCCTGGAGGGCACACTAGGTAGCTGGCGTGCGCACCGGAGCCGAAGTACCGGGCGCCAGGTGGGGCAAGTGGGAGAGGGCAGCAGGGGTCATCCCTGGGAGGAAGTTGGAATTTTCACAGCCGACAAATACAGGTCACCTGGTCTCGATACTGCGCTGGGTGATTCTGGTCAAGAGCGTAAAGTGTGGATCTGCACAGCTGTTTGGAGGGAGCAAAAAGCCACCGCCCGCTTAGGACATACTGCGAGGTGGCTCCTGCGACCATAGGACAGAAAGCCTGTTTTATGGACTAGAGAGCGTTATCCCCATTTCCCAGATGAGAAAAGTGAGAACAAGCTTGTCCTCTTCCCTCGGACGGCGCAGAGGTGAAGCGGCGCGGTCCCCTGGCACTCCCGGCGTGGGCGGAGGCTCCCTGCGCGTGGGGCGCGCCCTGACCTCCGCGCCGCGCAGCCTGGAACGGTGGGCCGGGTGTAGGGCCGGCCACGCAGCCGCAGAGGCTCCCCGCAGGCGGGCGGCAGGAAGGGAGGCGACGTCCCCTTGAGCGCGGCGGGAACACCGCCGGGCCCGCCTCCCAGCCTGCCGAGCCGCGCCGGCCCCAGAAGTGATGAAAGCCGCGGCGGAGTCCAGGTCACGCCGAAGCCGTTGCCCTTTTAAGGGGGAGCCTTGAAACGGCGCCCGGGTTCCATGTTTGCATCCGCCTCGCGGGGAGGAAACTCCATGTTGTAACAAAGTTTCCTCCGCGCCCCCTCCCTCCCCCTCCCCCTTAGAACCTGGCTCCCCTCCCCTCTGAAGCTTGCGGGGATCCCTCCCTCCCACCCCTCCCCTCCCCCCCGCGCCCCGATTCCGGCCCGAGCCGGGGGGGAGGCCGGGCGCCGGGGCCAGACTCCGGCCGGCGCGGAGCGCGCCCGGCCCCATGGACAGCTCGGCCGTCATTACTCAGATCAGCAAGGAAGAGGCACGGGGCCCGCTACGGGGCAAAGGTAGAGGGGCTGCGCGGAGGGGGCCGCAGCGGGGGCGCCGCGGGAGGGGGGAGGGGGCCGGGACCCCACCCCAAGCCCGGGCAGCCCCCGCGGGCTCCTCGGGCGCCTGCTTTGTGGGGCGCGGAACTCCAAGCCCGAGAGGGAGCGGGGCGAGAGTTTGAACTTGGGGAGGCGCGGGGCGGGGCCTGGCCCCTCCTGGGCGCTCCGGTCTATCTGAGGTGGGGAAACTGAGGCAGGGGTGAAGAGGGGGCTCCTTCCGGGTCTCCTGGGGTGGCCGTGTGCGACGCCGCAGAGGGGCTCCCCCACCCGTCCCCGAGTGGCGCCAGGGAGGCTGAGAGATGGGGGGGGAGGGCGCCTTCGGGCCACCCGCTGAGACCCCGCCCCACCCCCCACCCCCCGGGCTGCAGGCTGCGCAGGTCGCGGGAGGGGGCGCCGAGGTGACAGCGGGCTGGGGAGGGCTGGCGGGATCTCCCGCCAACACAGTACGATCCCCACAAACTTCCGCGTCAGGCGTGGAGGCGCCAAGCCCACGGAGTGGGGCAGCTTCTAAGCCGCCAGCGCGCCCGCAGGGAGCCCCGGGCGCAGGGCCTGTGCACCGACCCGGGAAGCCGCGCCGCGGGCTGGCGGCCTGGGCTGCGGGGCTGCCCCGCCCTGTCCCGGTGCTGGCTTCAGAAGCTGGCAGTCCCTCCAGATCTGCCCACCCCTGGCCTGGGTGTAGCCCCTCCCGGGAGCCGGGGGGGGGCAGGGGGCCGGGTGGGGAGTGGGCACGTCCATCAGTGGACTTATTCCCCACTCTAGGCTGGAGGTCTGGGCGGGGCAGGGGCTGGGGAGGCGGGGCCGGCGGCTGGACACTGGCCCCAGGTCCACTCCTTAGTCCAGCCTCAGTGAGGACTTTGCACTCATGGGGGTGGGGAGTGTGAAAAGAGGGCGGGAATGGGTTCCAGACCCCTGCCCTCCTGAGCCCGACTGATTAGGGTCTACTCAAGTCAAGTGGGAGCCTGGAAGCTCCCCCAGTGGGGCTGATCCCTCAGCAGTGATGGAGGCTGGGAGGAAAAGAGAAAGCGCCCTGGGCACTCTCTCCAGCCAGCCCACTCCCTCATCGTGGTACCTCGGTACCCACCCTAGAATGACTAGTGGGGAGCAGAGGGGTGGCCAGGAGCTACCCTAGTGTGTCACCCTTAATGAAGGGAGCATGGCCAGACCCTGGCATCCTAGGGGCTGGTACCTAGGCACGTCTGAATGCCCCGACCTTGGGCCTCCCTGCTTCAGGTGACCAGAAGTCAGCTGCTTCTCAGAAGCCCCGCAGCCGGGGCATCCTCCACTCACTTTTCTGCTGTGTCTGCCGGGACGATGGGGAGACCGTGCCCACTCACAGTGGGGCACCTCTGCTCGTGGAAGAAAATGGAGCTGTCCCCAAGGTGCGTGGTGGCTAAGTGGGGGTTGCAGGAGAAAAGGCTTTTCATTACCTGACTGTAAGCCCTGGAAGGTATGGAGGAGGGAGGAGCCCTCTCAGGTCCTCCCGACTTGGCCCCTGAAAGCCACGGGAATTCTGAATTTCCCCATTGTCGGTGGAAGCTGTTCCCTGCCTTGGTTTCCCACGTGGAGAAGTGAGGCCCAGAGAGCTAGGGGGCCTGCCCCAGGCTCCAGAGTTGGCAGGGGCAAAGTTGGTAAAGGGGTGGTCTCTTCCCATGCCCCTGTGGCTCCCCAGGTAGAGGACTGGGGTGGGGGGGGAGACCTGTGTAGTAGAAAGGACTGGGGTGTGAGACGGGAGCCCCTAGCCAGCCCTGCCCATCCCCCACAGCAGACCCCAGCCCAGTACCTGCTCCCTGAAGCCAAGGCCCAGGACTCAGGCAAGATCTGCGTGGTCATCGACCTGGACGAGACTCTGGTGCACAGCTCCTTCAAGGTGAGCCCTGCCTAGCAGCCCACAGCCCTGGGCTTCTGAGGGGCCGTTGCCCTGGCCTGGGAGGGCAGTCTCTGTGGGCCTCGCCCCAGCTCCAGCAGCTCTTTCCCCCCCCCTCACAGCCAGTGAACAATGCTGACTTCATCATCCCTGTGGAGATCGATGGGGTGGTCCACCAGGTGAGGGGCTGGGTATTGGGGGGAGGCGGTGGGCTTGGCATTGGCCATTCAAACCCCAGGTTTCACCCACCAATCCTGAGAGTCCCATATAGGTCTTTGATAGATGTGGAATGTCTGAGGGTGTGAGACTTGCCTGAGGTCACACAGACCCTCAGGGACTTAACTCCAAGGGAGTGGGGTTCTCCTTGGCACCCCCTTGCCCCACCTTGCCCGGGACCCAGTTCAAGTAATTCAGGATAGGTTGTGTGCCATCCAGCCTGTTCTCCATTACTTGGCTCGGGGGCCGGTGCCCTGCAGCCTTGGGGTGAGGGGGCTGCCCCTAGGCTCCTCCATTTGGCTGAGGCTGTGGTGGGGGCAGAACCTGGGAGTTAGTGATTCCCCAAAGCCTGGAGTTGGAGCTTCATTTTGATCCTCTTTGGGGTGGGTGGTAGTTTCTCCAGCAGCAGTTGGGCAACTGACCAAGTGGGTACCTCATAGGGCTTGGGACGGGCCTGTCCCCTGTGCTCCCTCAGCCTCCTCTACCAGCCCCCTCCCAGCCCTCAGCTACCCCCACCCCCCCAGCCTGTGGGCCAGCAGTCCCCTCACCAGCCCACCCCCCAGGTCTATGTGCTGAAGCGGCCCCACGTGGATGAGTTCCTTCAGCGAATGGGCGAGCTCTTTGAGTGCGTGCTGTTCACCGCCAGCCTTGCCAAGGTGGGTCCCCCATCCTCTGAAGGGTTTCTGGGACAACCCTGCCCTGCCCTTCCCTCCTCCTCTGGCATGTGACCTCTGGGCAATGACCTCTGGGGCACCCTCCACCCCAAATGACTCACCTCCTATCTGCAGTATGCAGACCCAGTAGCTGACCTGCTGGACAAGTGGGGGGCCTTCCGGGCACGGCTGTTTCGTGAGTCCTGCGTCTTCCACCGAGGGAACTACGTGAAGGACCTGAGCAGGCTGGGCCGAGACCTTCGTCGGGTGCTCATTGTGGACAACTCGCCTGCATCTTACGTTTTCCATCCAGACAATGCCGTGAGTTCCTCACAGGACCAGCATAGGGGACTGAGACCAAAGACGGGTCAGTTTGTTTGGGCCACCTTGGTCTCCTGTTCCCAAGCTGGGCAGTGTCCTGGGCCTGGTGCCCTCCTGTTCCTCACCTCATTGACCTGTGCCCACCCACTCACCTGGTACTTGATTAATCATTCAGCCCATTCTGGCTGTGGTAAGAGGGCTAGGGTCCCTGTTGGGCATTGGAGCAGTTGCAATTTTTCAAGCTGCCAGTTGTAACCAGTTAGTGGGTCATGGAAATAATTTAGTGGGTCCTAGTTGGTATTTTTTATTTTTTATAATTTTTTTATTTTTTATTTTATTTTATTTTTTTTGAGGGCAGTGTCACTGGCCCCCATATGTCGGATCCGAACCGGGGCCGCTAGCGTCCCAAGCCAGCGCTTAACCACCGCGCCACTCGGCAG
The DNA here is from genome assembly GCA_033961575.1 of Aselliscus stoliczkanus. Taxonomy (NCBI): domain Eukaryota; kingdom Metazoa; phylum Chordata; class Mammalia; order Chiroptera; family Hipposideridae; genus Aselliscus; species Aselliscus stoliczkanus. The sequence continues at coordinate 160,271,706 of CM066731.1, forward strand.
GCCCCCTAGTTGGTACTTTTTAAAAAATGAAATAGAATAGGAAATATTGGAGTGCTTTGCACACAGTAAAATTAAGTATCATTTTGTAAAACTCTTGCTTTGTTATATATATGTGTGTATATATATATGTATATATATATATATATATATACATACATATATATATACATATATATACACACACACACACACACACACACACACACACATACATACATGATTTACTGGGGGTTGCTGTCAAAATGTTTGATAACAGGGTAAGGGGCTTCTGGGAGGTGGCCCACCACACAGTGGATGCCCAAGGCTGGCCTGGATATTCTGCTCCCAGGGCCACCGGCCCCCCTCACCACCCTCCACTTACCTGCCCAGGTACCAGTGGCTTCATGGTTTGACAACATGAGTGACACGGAGCTCCATGACCTCCTGCCCTTCTTCGAGCAGCTTAGCCGTGTGGACGACGTGTATTCAGTGCTCAGGCAGCCACGGCCTGGCAGCTAGTGAGGCGCCTCGGGGCCAGGACCCGCCCCTGACCACACCTACACTCTTCGTGCGTGCGTGGACTCCTCCTCAAGAAAATCCAGCAGCCTCAGCCACCTCAGCGCCCTGGGGAAGTGGGCATCTCCCCACCAGCCTGGCCATGCAGCAAAGGGGGCAGCAGGCTGCACCGAGGACCTGGGTCCCTGTGTCAGTGCCTTAGAACCTCCTCCCTCTTCTCAAGGGACCTCTGGGGACCTGTGTGCCACTCCCCTTTTCTCTTTCTCTCTCTGTGCTGCCATGTTTCTCTGCTGCCAAATTGGGCCCCTTGGGCCTTTCCAGTTCTGCTTGGGAGAGGGGTGGGGTTCCTGCTGCTCCATGCCTGGGGCCCCCAGCCTGGGAACGGTAGACACCAAGTGCCTTCCATAGAGCCCTCTTCCCCACCTGGTGTTCCCAGGGCCAGATAGGGCCAGCTTTTGCCTGGAACAGTCTCCAGGCTGCTGGTGGGGAAAGAACCAGGCACCCCGCCTCCTCCCGAGGGTCTGGTACAGCTCCCACCGTTGCTGCCTAGAAATTGTGGGCAGGAGGGGAGATCTGTTACCACTTGTGAAGGGAGCAGGGGATGTTCTTCAGGACCCAGAGTCCAGCTTCTCTGGACTCATCAGCAGTTAAGGGCTGCTCCCCACATCACCCAAGCTCTGACCCCTCACATCAGCCTTGACCACCCCAAGGTCCTGGGGCTTGGCTCCTCCAGCTCTGAGTGTGGGGGCATAGGTAGGACTCCTTTTCGGTGCCATATAAATATGTATATGTGTATATAGATTTTTAGGGGAAGGGTCAGAGTAGAGACAACCCTCCCTCGTCCCTTTCTTGGGCCCATAAATTGGCGGGAGGGAGGAAAATACTTTTTACATTTTTTAAATTGCTATTTTCCGAATGAAACAAGCTGGGTCGAGGTCCCAGGCCCTGTCCTCTGTCCCTCACACTCTTCTTGTTTCATTCATTCATTCAAATCACATTTATTGAGCACCTTCTCTGCCCAGCCTTTGCTAGGCTAACCAGCCGAATGTGGGGGGTGGTCTCTATACCACCTAACCAGTGCCTCCTCCACCCAACCCATACTTCACCGGTGCCTTTAGGGGATCTGTAGGAGGTGGGACCCTTGTGGGGTTTGGGGGTCTTCCTGCCAAGCTGCCCCCCCTCCCCCGTGCCAACCCACCCCTCAACAGCCCCCTGCCTCATCCCCTGCTGGCTGGGGGCAACTCCCAGGACATCCTGCCTTCCAGCTCTGCCTCCTTTACTTGGAACCCCTTTCTGAAATGCTGAGTCTGGAGGTCAAGGCCTTGGGCTCTCCCCAGGGCCAAATGGTTAAGGGGACCCACATACCAGTGCCAAGGGGGGTGTCAAATGGAGATGTCATTGTCCTTCTCCCCCCCCCCAGAGAGCTGCGGGGTGGGGAGGAGGACGTGGCTGCTCTGAATTGGGTGACCCTCCCATTTAAGTGCCTTCTCTGTGATGGAGAGCCTCTCAGTGTGATGAGAACTAAAGAGAAAGCCAGACCCCCATCCTGCCTCTGTGATTATTGGTGGGAAGGAGAGGCTGGGAGTGATGCTGTGTCACATAAAGCCACGCCCCACTTCAGCAAACCCTTTGGAGGGAGTGGGGTGGTAGTGAAGGGGCTGCCCTGGGGCTTCAAGTGTGAAAGGGTAAGATGAAGCGCACCGCTTTGAGTGATCTGAGTCCTGTTGGATATTCCTACCTCTCAGCCTCAGTTATTTGATCTGCAAAATGGAGATGGGCCCTCTTTGCAGAAATGATTAAGTGCGTGCACTTTGAGAACTCGGTAAGATTAGCTCTAAAGCTAAGCTGAAAGGCGTCCTTCGGGGAGGCCCCCGGAAGGTATTTAGAGACCGGAGGGGTGCGCTCTCGACCCCAGAGTGGAGGGGAGGGGCTCGGGAGGCCTCACGAGGGTGGAGGTGGGGAGCGGGGCGAGTCACTGGGAAGCCAAGTTCAACTCCAAACGGAAGAACTTTGGACGAGGCTGACGTGGGCCGCCCTGGCGGCATGGCGGGAAAACCTGGCAGGCTGAGGCGTCAGGGACTCGGGGAGACTGGGTGGGGACCGGCGCTGGTTCCGCTCCCCTCCGGGCTCCCTGCCCCGCCCGCCTGCTGGCCGCACCCCTGCGCGAGCCTCCGGCCCGCTTCCTGCCCCCGCCCCTTCGGCCCGGGCCGCGCTTCCTTTGCAAAGCTGGGCAGCCCCGGGCTCCAGCAGGAAGTGCCCTTCGGGCCCGCCCCGCCCTCTCCGGTTTCCCACGGTGGCCACCAGAGGCCACTGCATCCTCGCGTCCTGCTGGTGTCCTCCCTGCCGGCGCCCTCCGGCCTGCCCCTCCCCCACCCCGGGGGCTGGCAAGAGGAACTCTCGTTATTCACCCCTCTCCCAAGCAGAACTTTATCTCCCCACCATCCCCTACCCGGGAGAAGGGAGATCTGCCCCTTCCAAAAGTTGTTCCCTGTCCCCCAGCTCCACCTCTCCGATTCCCCCTACACCCCCATCCCCTTGTGAATCCAGCCTCAAGCCTGCCTCCTGGTGTCCCAGATGCTGATCTGTCCCCCAAGTCTCTGGGGGTGACCTGCAGTGTATATGATACCGCCCCTTCCCCCTTCCGTTGTACCCCCCACCCCCACTCCCAACTTTTCCCTGGTAGAAAACCGCTGGGAAGCACCCATCTGGGAAGAAAACCGGCCATACCCGCACTCTGAGTTCCATCAGCTCCAGCCTGAGCTGGAGCCTGACAACTGGTTGACAGGGTTACTACCCAGTCCTGCCTGCCTCTGCCTTTATCCTTCTTCCCCCAGGGTCCTGCTGGATTTCCTGCTCTCTGCAAAGAGTGGTCTCCAGATTTGCATCCCGAGGCCCACACAGGCCAGGGAGTCACCAGGGCTCACAACTTTGAATGCGACCGCAGTCAGCCTTTCCTCACCGCCACCACCCACACGCCCTTCACCCACATAAGTTCAACACAACCGCATATATCTGTGCTTCCTGTGTGCCAGGCACAGTGCCAGGACCGGGGACACCCCATGACTAGGCTATGCCTCTGCTCTCAAGGAACTCACACCTAGTGTGGAGAAAGACACCTGAACAGACTATCTAAAACCTGAGATGCTGCAAAGGTAGTGCGAAAGAGTCCACGGAAGGCCTGAGCACCAGGGGACCCCTCACGCCTCCTGGGGAAGTGGCCATGAGAGGGTTGGAAAATGCATCCTGAGGGGCTGAGGCTCAGAAGAGTTTGACGAGGATCATTCAGGTGCGGAGGTGCCAGAAAGGAAACCAAAGCGCCTGGGGCCTGCCACATTAGGGAGTGTGGGAAATGACAATTTTGGAATTGTACACAGAGGGGGAGGGTGGGAAATGACACTGCAGAAGGCACAAGGGGAAAGATAATGCATATCTGTGGGCAAACCAAGGAAGTGGCCTTTTTTCTTGCAGGCGGTGGTTGCCTTTGAGGGGCACTGAACAGGAGAGGGGTGTACTCAAACCTGGCAGCTGTACATTGGAAGCTAAATCAGGGGTATGGGATGGGGGACCATGGGAGATAGAGGATGAAGACTTGAACTAGGGCAGAGGCAGAGTGAAGAGAGAAGGAAGAAGGGATGGATGTGAGATAGGAGATAAACTTGGCGGGAAGTTGTGGCTGGTTGGCTCTGGAGACAAGGATGGATAGGAAGGAGGAAGTCTTTGGAAATGTCAGCTGTGAAAATGTCCCTAATGGAGCCTGGTATGGGACACGTATTAGCTATCTATATGTCTGTTACACATTCACACACACACACAGAGGGAACAGGTGCCTGATAACACTGCTGGAAGGAATGTAAGCTAGTGCAAACTCTTTGGAGAGCGATTTGACGATATCTATCAAAAATATTTTTTAAGTGCAGACACCCTTTGATCCAGCAATTCCACTCTTCAAAATTTACGCTGTAGATAAAATGTATATACATATAACCTTGTCTGTATCTGGGTATTAATTATATCCTGATTTGTAATAGCAAAACCCTGGAAATAGCTTTTGTCCATCAGTAAAGGACTGGTTAGATAAGTCTTGCTCTGTCTGCACCTCAGAACCATGCAGTCATGAAAAACAAGGAGGTGGAACTATCCAAGCAAGTAAATATAGAATGGTCTCCCTGATAGAGAGACCACTAAATGAAACAAAGCAAGATTCATAACAGTGGTGATGATGTATTACCACTAAGGAGAAATATAAAAATAGACACAAATATACAAATATAGTTTTGTGTACTCCAGAAGGGTAACAACGAATGGGGACTGTGGTTAATCCTGGCAGCAGGGCTGGGGGATGGGGTGGGAGTCATCTAAGATGAGAAGGACATATTTTTACTATGCAACTGTTTGTATTTTGAATTATTTTACCAGGTACATTTATTAATTTTTTTTTTAAAGATTTTATTGGGGAATTGGGGGAGAGGAACAGCGTTGGGGAATCGGGGAAGGGGAACAGATAAGTTGTTGTCCTTTTGTTCTTCAGTCTAGTTGCGGAGGACGTTGCTTCACTGGCCCATGTTGGTATCATCATTGCGCTCTTCCCGGATGAGGTAGATGGGTCAACGGCCTCTGTGGTCGCTCACCGTGGCTATTGGCAGTTCACACTGGCTGCCAGCTGCTCATGCTGGCTGCCGGCCAATCACTGTAGCCTATGGCAGCTCACTGCAGCAGGGGCTGCAGCCTACACCGTCGCTGGGGCTTGCACAGCCCAGCTCCAGTGGAGCTGTTGTTAGCTGTAGAGGGCAGTGTCACTGGCCCTCATATGTGGGATCCGAACCGGGGCTGCTGGCGTCCCAAAGCAGCTCTTAACCAATGCGCCACTCGGCTGGCTCACATTTATTAATATTTTAAAAATGAAAATCCTTTTAAAACGAAAACCACACAGCCAACTTTCTAAACGAAGTGCCAAAATAGAAATCACAAATTCCGTTTTCTTTCCTTCGAACAGCCATTACATGCCTACTCTATACCAGGCACTAGGGTACAGCAGAGAGCTAAACAGCCACTGTGGGAAAAACAGACGTTCAAAAAGCAATTACGAAATGAATATTACAAAAGGAGAAGTAGAAAGTGGTAAATAATTAAAAATTTTTGTACCACCGGTGCCAAACTATCACCCCAAGATGACTTCCGATTGCCAAGGAGGGAATGTGCCTTTACAATGGGAATATCTGGCAGTAGCCACCAAGGGAGCAAACTTCATATCCCTCATGCTGGGACAACTTGACATCATATACCTCCCAATGTGATGTAACGGGAAGCACAGAGCGTCACCTTGCCCATGCTACTCGTGGTGTGCTCCACAGACCTGAATGGCACATCAGCCTCACCTGGGAGCGTGTTAGTAATGCGGACCCCTCAGGCTCCACCCCAGACCTATTGATTCAGGTTCTGGATTTTAAAAAGATTCCTGGGTGATTCTTAGGCTATTACAGTTTGAGAAAGCGCTGGCCTTTTTCAAATGTTCTTGAACAAAATTGTTTAACCAGAACTTATCAAGCCTGTAGAGGTATTTTGGGTTCATGAGAAATACAGGAGGAAGAGCAACAAACTAAATAATACACAAAGAAAGACTTAGACTGTGTGAACATTCTATGGAACAATTGTCCTTCACTCAGGTAAGTCAATGTCATTGGGAAAAAAGCTGAGGGATTGTTTTAGATTTTAAGAATATTGGGGTGGCCGGTTAGCTCAGTTGGTTAGAGCGCAGTACTCATAACACCAAGGTTGGGCCGGCCGAGTGGCGTGGTGGTTAAGCGCTGGCCTCAGAAGCCAGCAGCCCCGGTTCGGGTCCCACATATGAGGGCCAGTGACACTGCCCTCAAAAAAAAAAAAAAAGATATTGAATAATACCAAGGTTGCTGGTTCGATCCCCACATGGGCCACTGAGCTGCACCCTCCACAATTAGACTGAAACAAGTACTTGGAGCTGATGGGTCCTGGAAAAACACACTGTTCACCAATTTAAAAAAAATACTGAAGAGACATAACAATCAAAGGAAATGCATGACTTTGATTTGATCATGAATCAATAAAAACAGTTGTTATAGTCTTTGTGAGGACAATTGGAGAAAGTTCACCATAATCAGAAGTGTCTGGACACTGATGGAAACCACTTTGAGCACCTCTTGTAATTGCATAAGTCAAAAGTGACTTGTATTCATCTTTTGTTATCGGTATATATTGAGTATTACAATTTTAATACAGTTTTCCTTTCTTAAAATGTGTATACTTTTTTTGGCACCCTCTGTATATATACATATATGGCAAATGTTAATTCTTGAGTCCATGGGTGTTTATTATTATACTATTTATACTTTTCTATGTTTGACATTTATCACAATAAAGAGAATTGGGAAAAATTTTTAAAAACATAAGTTCTTCCCCAAAATTCTAAGGCTAAATTAAAAAGCAAGCAACAAAATGGAGCAGAGTACCCCATCAGTTACAGGCACATTACCAATCTTAATACAGTAAACATATAAACAACTCAAAAAATTAATTAAAAATTTCACAAAAGAAGACAGAGCCAGTGAATATATTTTAAAATGGTCTATCCCATAGTAATAAAAAAATAGCAATTAACACATGATGATTTTCTTTTTGACATTCATTCAACCTGACAGAGATTTCCTTAAAAGCTGGAGCCCAGGCCTGGGAAGAATGTGGAGAAGGGGGACAGTCCTGAACATGGGACTGTCAATTAATGTGATTTTTCTGGAAGGCAATTTGCTTATTCACATCTTCAACCCAGCAAACCCACTTCTAGGAGTTTATCCTAGAGGAATAATAATGGATGCAATCGAATGGCAAAGATTTAGCAATAATAATACTTACCGCAGTATTATTTTTTTTTGTTTTGAGGGCAGTGTCACTGGCCCTCACATGTGGGACCGAACTGGGGCTGCTGGCTTCCCAAGCCAGCGCTTAACCACTGTGCCACTTGGCCGGCCCCATAGTATTCTTTATAGCAGCAAATAATTGGATATAATTTGGAAGTCTGAACTAGGGCCGGCCAAGTAGCGCAGTGGTTGAGCGCTGGTTTGGGAGACCAGTGGCCCTGGTTTGGGTCCCACATGTGAGGGCCAGTGACACTGCCCTCAAAAACAAAAACAAAACATAACAAAAAAACTATGCTGTCTATCTAATGGATTGCCATGGACAATTAAAATGAAGTTGCAAGGGCCTGCGAGTGGCTCAGTTGGTTAAGAGTGCCAGAGCTGAGCAACAGGGTCACCGGTTGGTTCAATTCCTACATGGGACAGTGAGCTGCACCCGAGCTGAGCTGCTGCTGAGCTGCCAACAGGTGGCAGGATGGCTCCGCTGGTGAGAGCATGTGCACCTAACAACAAGGTTTCCTGCTCAACTCCACATGGGATGGTGGGCGTAGCCCACCCACTGCCAAGACTGAATACGGCCCTTTGAGCTGAGCGGCCACAAACTGCTGACTGGTCGCCAGGTGGTGATGGGACTTGGAGCTGAGCATGCTGCACCCTCCACAACTAAGACTGAAGGACAACAACTTGTCTGTTCCCCTTCCCAATTCCCCAACAGTTTACCTTCCCCAATTCCCCAATAAAATCTTCGAAAAAAAAAAAAATGAAGTTACAAAATAACATAACATGTCACAGTAAAAAGTATATATGTGTAGATTGATTGATACATTGATTTTATATACAATAGTACACACACAGCATATGTACTGGGCAATGACTTGAAAGAAAAACCCCAAAATAAATCAATAAGAGTGATTTATCTGCAGATTATCTCTGTAGTGCGATTATAGCTGATTTTTTTCTTTCCTTTTTGCCTGTTTGTGTAATTGAGTGAACACATATACTTCTTTTTATTCACAAAGGATGTCATTTAAGAAAAACAAAATAGCACCCTTAGCATGTTTACTCTTCCTACCAGACTGTGCGTGAGCACAACCACACATGCACATATGTCACCCATATACCATTTGGTCTCCAGTACTCAGGAGGGTGTGGTCAGTAGGAGGGGCTGCCCTCACCTAGCCTGCTTCATCTCACCCTCCCGAGGACCAGAGTTCAGAGGTGACAGGAGAATTTCTGCAAGGGTGGAGGTTGGAAGGCATCTGCCCAAGGTGCTGAGTTTGTGGGCAAAGGCAACTTCCGTATTTGAGAGGGTTGCATTCTTTTCCCATCCTGAATGAGATGGGCCTACTAGGATCAGGGGTCAGAAAGCTTGGCTGCTGGGAGACAGTGGCAGACAGAGTCCAAAGGCACTCATTTATGGCAGCTCATAAAAACAACTGTTGGAACCAGTGCCGCTGCAAGGAGGGGACAAAAAGAGCACTTGTGGCCCCTCTAAATAAGTGTCATGCCCAGTAGAAGAGACCTCTAGAGGTACCAGGGTCCCATTTGTCCTGGAGGTGCCCCAAGAGTGAAAACCCTAGCCCTGAATCCCTAGGTGCCTCGCCCAAGAGCCCTTCTCCCCAGGGAAGGAGGAGAAACCACTGAGCCTCCTCTGTGCTGGTAGGAGGAGGCATCCAGGGGTCCCTACCTCCCCTGGCCAGTGCTATCTACCCTCATTGAGGGCCTGGGCCCTGGGCAGAAGTGCACTCCATCCCTGGGAGTTCTCACAGGAGCCTAGGGTGAGGCACATCAGCTCGAGCTGTCAGGCTCCCAGGGACCTGCGGGCACCTGCCTCCCCACCCCCCTCACCCATTCTCTCTCTCTGGGGCCCTATCTTTCCTTATATGGTGAAGGCAGTTCCTAGAGGGGGGGTTGGTGGGGACAAAGGTCGTTCTCCTCCAGCCAGCTTGCCACAACTCCCTGAGATCTCCCAGGTGGCAGAAGCCTCCTCAAGCCAGGTAAGTTAACCCTGCGGGGACACATGGGGACCATAGGTGGTGGAAGAGGGCAGGATAGGGTCCCCTGCTTCTCTCTGGCAATCGGGGCCTCCTGGAACACCTTGGGGTGGTGTGAGGGAGGGGTGTGGCACTCTGGAGAGTCTGGGAAGAGCTGACAGCCCAGTGTGGCTTCCTGGGCCTCCAAGGAAAGAATTGTGCGGATTCCAGGCCAGACAGCTGCTCTTCCAGACCCCTGCTAGTCACTAGCCCCCACCTCACTCCAGGTGTCAACCATCCAAGATTACCCTGGACCAAGGAAAATCTGGAGACATAAAATTTCTGGGCTTAAAACCTGGACAGACCTGGCTAAACTGGGACTAATTGGTCACCCTAACCACTCCCCTCTCCTTTACCCCATTTCTTACCCATTTCTTCTTCATCTGAAATGGTTTCTTTTTTGTGTCACCATTCCCCTGACACTCCTGGGACCTCAGGATTCTTGCCTCCTGGATCCTAGAATGTGAGCAACAGCCATCAGTGATTGAATGGACAAAGGCAGAGGCAGGGGACTGATGGTGCAGGGCCCTGTGGCCCTGGTCCACACGGGCACCCTGGCCGCTTGTCTGCCCACCACCAGGACCCATCCTCTCAGCCTCACCAGGCACTGTGGCACCTTTCAGCTGAAATGGGGGCGGGGTAGGGAAGGTGGGAGCTATGTCCAGACAGGGTCTTGGGACATACTGACCATCCGTTTCCAGGCCTCCTCAGGTTGGAGGGGACAGTCTGCAGGCTGGGGGACTGGGGTGCGTCTGCTCCCTCTGCTGTCATGGGCCTGGGGAAGCAGTAAGGTGTCCTTGTTTCAGGGACTGCCACATCCCTGTCCAGCTCAGAATTGCATGACTGTAGATTAAGAGCAGTGACAGCACCCAGGGCTCTCTGGAGCCCAAACCGCAAAGGACAGCAGAGAAGAAAAGAAAGATGGGACCTGGTGGGGTAGGAGCCCTAACTACATCCAGGGCTCCCCAAAGCTCCATCCCTTCCACTCTACAGTTCAGTTTTTCAGCTTCATGAATATTTCTTGAGCACCTACTATGTGCTAGGAGCTAGTGGCTACACAGACAAACATGTCTGGGTCCTTGGGGACTCCAGACTTATAAACAGATCCTTTCATCCCATGTGGTCAGGGGGCCGAGAGGCATCGGTCCAGAAAGCCCTGGGGTCCCTGGCAATGGGCCTGAACCAGCCTGAGAATTCTGGGAAGTTCTCCTGGGAGAAATGAGACCTAAACTGAGTCTAAAAGAGCATGTAGGTGTTAAATAGTGAAGAAAGGTCGGGGAGGGTTTTCAGTAAAGGGAACAGCAGGAGCAAGGATATGGGTGGGAGGGTGAGAAGCAGCATGGGGGAGGGGGGCTCTCAGCGCCACCCTCCCCAGAATTCCATCGCTCATTCCTGGCCACGAGGAGGCTCCTGCAGGTCCTCAATCCTGACTTCTCTCTAGGAGGGCGAGTGCCTGGTTCTCAAGTCCCTGCTTCCCTGAATCTGCCCTGAGGGGCAAGAAGCACCCTCTTGTGTCTACCCTCTGTTTGTTCACTCCTCTGATCAGAGCATGTCCCTGGTGGGACTTTAGAGGTCATCTAGTTGACCCCTCCACCTCATAGATGAAGAAACAGGGTCCAGGTTCATAGTTTGTGAGAGTCAAAGAGTCTGTCTTGGAGAAGGAGATTCAACAAAGGTGGTGATTGAAATAAAACATTCCCCTTCTTTGTACCCAAATGGTTCTACTGAACCAGGAGTCCTGGGAGCCCTGGGGTCCCTGTGTGTTGACCCCATGGAATAAGCCACTGGCCAGCAGGGACATCAGACAGGACTCAGGCACAGGAGAATCCTACAAGCTCAGGGCTGGCGATCGGGTAGGGGGCCCTGGTCGGCTGAAGGGGACGCTAATCAGATGCTGGGGAGGGAGACCTTGCCCCCAAATTCCAGAATGGCAGGGCGAGGAGGGGCCACCCCTCAGAAATCAGAAAAGGAAGATTCTGAGCAGTGAAAGTCCAGGTCATTGTTCCAAGAAGTGACTCAGACAACCAGTCAGGATGGCCGAGCTCTCTCGGGGTGACTCAGAGTCAAGGTGCAGAGAGAGATTTCAGGCTGTCTGTAGGGCCCATGTGACCTTTCATTCATTAGGCATCAGTTCAAGGAGCACTCATGGAGTGTGACTCTGTGCCTGACTGGGTGGTAGGCTCAGTGGGGAATGGGGTGGCCTCCAACCTGGTGGGAAGGGGCAGGAAAGCAGGGGTAAGAACCACTGGGAGCAAGTAGTTCTTCACCCTGGCTTATATCAGAATCACTGGGGAGTTTTAAAAGCACCCATACCCTGCCTCTCAAAAAGCAGAAAAATAAAGTATCCGTGCCCGGGCCCCAGCCTGGCCTAATTAAATGAGAATCCCTGGGGAGGTGGCCTGTACATTGGAGCATCAGTATTAATTAAAAACTCCCCCAAGTGATTCTGATAGCAGCTGGAGTGGAAAATACAGCTACAGATCAAAACCGAAAGTGCCATAAAAGATACCATAAAAGAAGCTTGGGGGAAAGGAAGTTTCTTCCAGAGGATTGTTCACAGTCAGAGGGTTCACTCTGTCATTTATCCATCCATCCATCCATCCATCCTCCTACCCATCCTCCCATCCATTCTCCCATCCATCCATCCATCCATCCATCCATCCATCCATCCATCCATCCACTCATCCAGCAAAGTGCCAGCTCTGTGCTAGACACTGAGGATTCAGTACTGAACAAACAAACCTGGTCCGCCGTCCTTGTGAGGTCTACATCTTGTGAGTCACCAGAATAGTGATTGAGGGGCGTTTGGGGGTAGCTGGGAAGGAATAGGAAACTGCTGTATACATATTTCTCTTGTAGTAAAATACACATAAAATATGATTTATCATTTTAACCACTTTAAAGTGTACAATTCAGCAGCAGTCAGCACATTCACAACATTGCACAACTACTCTATCTAGTTTCAGAATTTTTTTCATCATCCCAAATGGAAACTCCATACCCAATACCAGTCACTCCCTACTTTTCACCCCCACCCCAGCCCCCAGCCTCTGAAAACTATGCTATTTCTATGGATTTGCCCATTCTGGATCTTTCATATAAATGGAGTCATACATGGCCTTTTGTGTCTGGCTTCTTTCACTAAGCATAAAGTGTTCAAGGTTCACCCATGTTATAACATATATCAGTACTTTTTATGGCTGAATAAGTCTCCACGGTGAGAAAATACAAACTTTGGTTTATCTGTTTATCTGTTGATGGACATCTGGGTTGTTTCCACCTTTTGGGCGATTATGAAAAATGCTGCTATGAACTTCATGTACAAGTGTTTGTTTGAACATCCGTTTTTTCAGTTCTTTTGGGTGCATACACTTTGCAGTCCTTATTATTCTTTGCTTTCCTTTAAAGAAAAAAAAAACTCTGTATGATTTTTTTTTTTAATTAACCATGCTTTGATAAAAATTTCTCAAAAAGAAAAATTGTTTGGGGCTAGACAAAGAAGGGCCTTAAGCGACAGGCTAAGGAGTGAACGTTTTTTCAGAAGGTGATAGGGAGTCAGGGTAGGTGTTTGAGCAAGAGGGTGACAAAGTCAGAGCTGGGTCTCAGCCCTCAGTCAATCAGGGCCCACGGTGGGAGGCCAACGACCCTGTCCTCCAAGTTTCTGAGCCCTGGCTTCCTGGCAATGTTGGGAGCCCTCAGGGCTGGGCTGGAAGAGCAACCCCGGAACCCCAGGGCACTCCCAGCTCCCCAGTCCTTGCTGCCACACTGCTTCCCCACTAGGTTCATCACCATGACCAAACTGAGTGCCCAAGTCAAAGGCTCCCTCAACATCACGAGCCCAGGGATCCAGATATGGAGGATCGAGGTGAGGCCTGCCTGGGCATGGGGGTTGGGGGTGGGGGAGAGAACTGAGAGAAGGAAGAGGCCTGGGGTTACTCTTAGCGCCCTCCAATCCTGCCCTGTTGGCGTGGGAGACCCTGATGCCTGTGTCCAAGTGGCCTGTCCTCTCTCCTCAGGCACCAGCCTCTTCTTCCTGCTCCTTTATCTCCTGCCCCTCAAACCCCTTCTGCTTCTCAGCTTGGTCATTCCTGACTCCTCCTGGCTCTCTGCCTCTCCCAACTCTCCCTGTGGTTAAGGGAGGAAGCCCGGGGTCCTGGGTGGTCCAGGGCTGCCTCTCTGACCTCCTTTGTCTCCCAGGCCATGCAGATGGTTCCTGTTCCTCCCAGCACCTTTGGCAGCTTCTTCGATGGTGACTGCTACATACTCCTGGCTGTGAGTGGGGTGGGAGTGGGGGTGGGGTTGGGGTTGGGGCTGAGCAAAGAGCTAAGCCCACTGTGGTGTGGGGTGGGGCTGGGTCTGAGCAGAAAGCTAAGCCCACTGTGGTGTCAGGGAAACTTCAGCCTGGGGCAGTGAGGACAGCTAGCCTGGCTTCACCCCAAGCCAGCCCTCACTGGGTTTCCCCAGGCGCCCAGCTTAGGGGCAGCTCTGCTGGGCCAGAGATGTAAGAGGCTCTTACTGCCTCGGGCCACTGAGCTCCCAGCAGAGGCGACTTTCTGTGGATTTCCAGTCATGGAGGACCTTCTAAGCTGGTGGGATGTCACTCTATTTTGAGCCCACATTTCCAAAATCCACAGTCATCTTCATAACACTTTCTTGGTTTGGGTGACATCCTGGTATCACCTGTACCATTAATACATTTGTATTTTTCCTTTTATATAAGTCACTTTTTAAATTTAAGTACTTTTATTTAAAAATATAACTGTACATCATTACCATAAATCGAAACAGTGCCCCGTATCCAGAACAGAATGTAGCTACACAATATTTACATAATCATTTCATATATACATCTGTCTGTATACCTCCTAATCACCCCCATGGACTTCTGATGGTCCATGCACATCACTTTGGGAAATGCTGCCATAATCCAGTCAAGTTATTTACAAGAAGAGAAGAGCAAGGATCCAAGGGGAAGCCACTTACCCTTTGTCTCAGAAGGTCTGTGGCAGAGCTGTGACCTAGGCCCCATGTGCATGGGAGACCATGCAAAGCAGAGAGGTGGGAGAGGGCCGTGGGAGCCCAGGGCCTCCCACATTGGACATTCTTCTCCCTAGATCCACAAGACAGGCAGCAAACTCTCCTATGACATCCACTACTGGATCGGCCAGGCCTCGTCCCAGGACGAGCAAGGGGCAGCTGCCATCTACACCACACAGATGGACGACTTCCTGAAGGGCTTGGCTGTCCAGCATCGTGAGGTCCAGGGCAATGAGAGCGAAGCTTTCCGAGGCTACTTCAAGCAGGGCCTTGTGTATGGAGGGGCGCGCTGCAGGCTGGGGAGTGGGACGAATGCAGGGAGGGACCCTGAGGCTGGAGGGCAGAGCTGGAGCTGGGAAGGGAGTGTGAGGTTGTGAGGGGAGCCCACAAGGGTGACTTGGGTTCACCTTTCTACTCCCTCCTCATTTCTACTGCTGCCTTCTCCTTGGTCTTCATCCCTCTAAATGTTGTCTTTGACTTCCCAAAGGCCGTTCTGAAATTCTGTAACTCTGTGTGCCATGAATTTTTGTAAATCACCCTCTATTTGAATGCTCTGGAGAGCTTAGTGCTGAAAGAGGCCCTCCAGGGCATCACATTAAGTCTCTCCTCTAACCAACTGCAAATGACTGCTCTTTCCTCTAACACAGACCTTTCACACTAAAAGCCCAGATTTCCAGCTTTTCTTGAAAAGTCTGAAGTTCTAGCTTCTGGACTTTTCCCATGGAAACACACAGTTAGGAGCGAAGTTTCTACTGATCTGTAGGATAGGCCAGGAGCTGTCCAGTTAGCTACAGTTGCCACCCTTCCCTTTTGTTTTGCTCCCTTTCTTCCCACACTTACAGCAGCATTTGAGCTGGCACCTCTCCTGTCTTAGTCTGCTTGGGCTGCCATAACAAAATACAGTAAATACAAAAGATAAAAACCGGACTGGGTGGCTTACAAAACAGAAATTAACTTTCTCACAGTTGTGGAGGTTGGCAAGTCCAAGATCAATCAAGGTGTCAGCTTTTTCGTTCCCTGGTGAGGGCTCTCATGCTGGCTTGTAGGCAGCCACCTTCTCACTGTGTCTTCACATGGTGGAGAGAGTGAGCAAGATTTCTGGTGTCTCTTTTTATAAGGGCACCAATTCCATCGTGAAGGCCTCACCTCCATGGATTCATCTAAACCTCCTCTAAATCTATTGCCTCCCAAAGACCCCACCTCCAATACTATCACATTGGGGGTTAGGGCTTCAGCATAGGAGTTTGGAAAGGGACACAGTTCAGTCCATGGCATCTCCTTTCTTTTCCTTCTCTTTAATCCCCACCCTCAGAGTCCTGTCCTGTCTTTCCACATTACCACATTACCATGTATCTGTCTTTGCAAGCCTCTCTCTCAGCAGGGGAGGGACTAAGGGTAAGTGAGTGAGGGGACTAAGGTGCAAACTTTGTGGGAGGCGCTCACTGCCAGCGTCATGCAAAATGTAGGCAACAGACCAGCTTTGCACTTGAATGATCCTGAGGGTGAATATCTCCTTAAAGTTTGCACCAGAGGTGCCACATGCACCTCACCATTGTTCCAGCCCTGGCCCTCAGATGGCCCCAGTGACAGGCAGGCACCCAGGATCAGGGAGGGCAGGAGCCTCTCACACCTCCCAGCCTATCCTCTCAGATCAGCTCACCTTTCTTCTCAGGATCCGGAAAGGGGGCGTGGCTTCTGGCATGAATCACGTGGAGACCAACTCCAGCAATGTCCAGCGGCTGCTGCATGTGAAGGGCAAGAGGAACGTGGTGGCTGGAGAGGTGGGCATTGACCAGGGCCCTAGGGCATGGCCGCCTGTCCCCCATCCCAGCCTGGGTGGAGAGCAGAGGCCAAGGTGGGGTGTGGGGCAGGGAGAAGGCGGGGAAGGAATGATGGATGATGGATGGGGTCTGAGTGGGGTCTGCACCTCCCCCATGGCTCTCTAGGTGGAAATGTCCTGGAAGAGTTTCAACTGTGGGGACGTTTTCCTCCTGGACCTTGGGAAGCTTATCATCCAGTGGAATGGGCCGGAGAGTAACCGCATGGAGAGACTCAGGGTAAACCCAGCCTATGCAGCACCCCTCCCCACACGTCCCACCCTGCCCCCACCTGCTCCCGCAAGCCAGCACCTGGCCTCCCCCACAGTCAGATTTTCCAGACTTCTGCCGCCCCCAACTAGCTGCTATTCCCTGGGCCTCTGTCCCCTGACTGCCTGGGGCGAGCGTTTGAAGGTGGATCTGTCTCCCAGTGTATGGGGAGAGGTATGCATGTTGGAGTTGGCATGTGTGTCCCCCTGGCTAATCCACTGAGATTTAATGAGTCCCTGCTGCGTGGGATACCCTCTGCCAAGCATTGGGGACCCATGGGTGAATGAACGAGGGTAGGGCCCTGCTCTGGCTCTGGCCTCCAGCTAGCTGTCCAGTGGGGGAGAAAAACATGAAGGGAATAACCAAGAGGTGAGGGGTGGGGAATGCAGTTCTGTGGGTTCTGGGAAGGCTTCTGGCAGGAGCTGTGGGTGGGAGGAGGAGCCCTAAGGCAGGAGAGAAATGGCTGGGGTGAGGTGGGGGCTTCTAGTGCAGCCAGAGCATGAGGCAGGGGTTTGGGGGAGCTTGGAGAGGAGCGGGCAGGTCTCATGGGGGCATGTTCCGTGGTCAGAGGTTGTGGAAGAAGGGTGGGATTTGTTCTCGGTGCCCGGGAGGCTGTTGAAGGTCATTCTGACTTCTGAGTGATGAAACGGGGTACAAGGGCTAAGACAATGCAGAGAGCCTGCTGTCCATCAGGTGAGGACTGGGAAGGTGGAATCCACTAGACTTGTGTGTTGCATGGCGGATGAAGAGAGAGGGGTGAAGCAGAACTCGGAGCATTGTGCTTGAGCAATTATGGGATGAATGGAGTCCCATGTCCCGAGGTGGGAAAGATCAGGAAGCAACAGATTTGGGGAGAAAATCTAGAGTTCAGTTTCTGACATCTTAAAAAGGGGCTATCATGGAAGCTGGATAAATAAGATGAGAGCAGAGAGCTGGGCTGGAGACGGAAATAAGGCCCTGAGCAGTCTACAAAGGCCCTGGGACTGGGTGAGATCGCCTGGGAGGGTGTGGAGGCCTGGGACTCAAATGCCAGTAACTGGAACAGCAGACATTGGGCTGAGGAGGGTGAGCCAGGGTGAGTGCAAGTGTGTGCGTGTGTGCGCGTGTGCTTGCGTTCGCACTCGCACTTGTGGACTGGGGGTGTCTGCGTGAAGACGTGAGAGACTGCTTTCTGGGTGTGTATGTGTGCTTATGTGTGTGAGCACACATGAAGCTGTGTGTGTATGCACGTGTGTGTGAGTGTGTCTGTGTTCGAGTGTGCTTTGGGGCAAAGAGACTGAGGACTGTGATCTTCAGGGCTCAGCTTTTATTCAGAACTGCGAAGTAAATCAGAAATTTCAAACAGTGTCAAAACTGAAAGCCCACAAAGGCCACAGGGAAACACTCTCCCACCTGTTTGCCCAGTGGGTTTTCACCTGGTTTGCTCACCCGCACCTTAAAAGCCTGGTTTCCCCCTCAAAGGGGAAAAGCAGGGAGGTACCTCTTCCCTCGGGGCTGCTGTGGTGTGGACGCTGCCCTGTCTCCCACGAGCCTTCATGGGTCACCCGGGGCCTCCCTGCAGGGCATGGTCCTGGCCAAGGAGATCCGAGACCAGGAGCGAGGTGGGCGGACCTACGTGGCCGTGGTGGACGGGGAGAAGGAGAAGGAGTCCCCCCAGCTGATGGAGCTCATGCACCAAGTGCTGGGCAAGCGGAGGGAGCTGAAGGCAGCTGTGCCTGACACGGTGGTGGAGCCCGCACTCAAGGCCGCCCTCAAGTTGTACCAGTGAGTGCCCAGCTGGGCCCCTCCTGGGTGCTGTGGGGTTTCCTGGGGGCAGGGTGTCCCTGCTGAGGGGCGTGGGACCCCTCCTGGTCTATGCCACCCCTTTGTCCTGCAGCGTGTCTGACTCAGAGGGAAAGCTGGTGGTCAGAGAAGTCGCCACGCGGCCGCTCACACAAGACTTGCTCAATCACGAGGTGAGAGGGCCTGGGCTCCCAGCCCCCTGCACCCTGCCCACCTCTCCCAGGCAGGAGTGGTGCCAGCAGCCCGGCACTGCCGCCCTCAGGCTCTCAGTCTCGGTCTCTCTCTCTCTCCTCTAGGACTGTTACATCCTGGACCAGGGCGGGCTGAAAATCTACGTGTGGAAGGGCAAGAAAGCCAACGCCGAGGAGAGGAAAGGAGCCATGAGCCAGGCACTGGTGGGCGTGGGGGTCGGGGAGGAGAACTGTGACGAGAGGGGAGAGAAATAGACCCAAGTAGGGAGAGGGAAGCAGGGTCATACCAGGGTGTAGAGGTCAGGCGAGGCTCTGGGCTTGGCCTACCTGGGGCGTCTGAGTGCCAGTGTGTAGCCATCTTGGGCGTTCTCTGCCTGCCAGGGAGCTCATCAGCAGGCCACCTGGGGACCTCCTCAGGATATGGGCTCCCACCTCAAGCTGGGTTCAGAGAAGGGAGGGAGAAATGGACGCTGGCCTTCCCACAGAATAGATGGGGTCAGCATGGGGCCGGGCCAGGTCAGAGTTTGGGGTCATTGTTGGGCTGGAGTTAGTAACCCTAACTGGCTTGGGGGTCAGCGTTGGATTAGGGGTTGGGTTCAAGGTTGGAGATGAGGTCTGAGGGTCAGGGTTAGAATTGAGGTGGGGTCAAGTGTGGGGCCTGGTTTCACCTTGTGGTTGGGGCAAGAGCAAGGTTAGGTTTGGGGGTCAGCTTTGGGACTGAGGTTGGGATCCGGTTTGGGCTTGGGACCAGGGGTAGGTTTACAGTTGGGTCTGGTTGAGGTTCGAGCTAGGTTTTGGCTTGCACTGAGGAGTGCAAGGTGAGGGGTGGAGGCTAAGGTGGGACACAGCCCCAGGCACCCCCTTTTCTTCCCAGAACTTTATCAAAGCCAAGCAGTACCCTCCAAGCACGCAGATAGAGGTGCAAAATGATGGGGCCGAGTCCGCCGTTTTCCAGCAGCTCTTCCAGAAGTGGACAGTACCCAACCGCACCTCAGGCCTGGGCAAAACCCACACTGTGGGCTCTATAGGTGAGGTCCGGGTAAGGCAGGGTGGGCTGGGAGTCAGGAGTGGGGCAGGAGAACATCCAGACCTGATTCCTGCCCTCCTTCCCAGCCACATCTTTTCCACGTGCACTTTTACCTTGGTCTGTGCTCTCTAAGTCGGGTGGAGACACGAGGGGACATGGATAAATTCAAGAGTTGTGACACATGGGAACTGAGAATGACCTGCCTTTCTTTTGGAATGGGCTGGGGTCTCTCTAGAAACCAGACAGCTCAGTCTGTCCCTGGACAATGCTGGCTAAGGGCAAGCTCAGCATCAGGCACCTAGGGGAGGATAAAAGCGTTGTCCCTCTCCTGGTTCCCCTGGGTGAAGCATGAGTCTTAGGGGCTGGGAGACACGGTTCTGTATTATAACTCTGCCATGTGGGGCAAGCTACTGAATCTCTCTGACGTCGGTTTCGTCATCTGTAAAATGGGTCTAAGAATTATAGCTACCTCTCAGGGCTGTTGTGAGGACCTGGGGACCTCAGTTGGTGACCGTTGGTGTCATGATTTTCCTTCACTCCAGCCAAGGTGGAGCAGGTGAAGTTTGACGCTGCCTCCATGCACGTGCAGCCTCAGGTGTCTGCCCAGCAGAAGATGGTAGACGACGGAAGTGGGGAGGTGCAGGTATGGTGAGAGGAGAGAGGCCTGGGCTGGGTGGAGGGGTTGGTGGCGCCTGTCCTGGACCTCACACTGGCCTGGGACCCGCCCCAGGTGTGGCGCATTGAGAACCTAGAGCTGGCACCTGTGGATTCCAAGTGGCTGGGCCACTTCTTTGGGGGTGATTGCTATCTGCTGCTCTACACCTACCTCATCGGAGAGAAGAAGCAATACCTGCTTTACATCTGGCAGGTAAGGCCCTGCCCGCCCTATTCAGAGCACAGCCAGCTCAGTTTTACTCTACTGTACCCTTGCCACATAGCCATCCCCTTTGATTTGAATACCTGTGGTGATGGAGAGCTCACCACTTTTTCATATTGGGACTGCTTTGCCTGTGAAATCCCAATGACACTGCATACCCCCATTCACAATCTTTTTCCCTTTTGGTTTTCCGAGCCTGCCTTCCCATTTCCATGGCCTTCTCTACTTTCTCTTCACCTGCTCTGACTGTGGGTTTCTGTGCCCAGGTGTTACAGAGCAGGGAGATGCTTGGATGCTGGGGGTGAGTGGGGGCGGTAGCCATGGTGTTTCCCTGAGAAAGGTGCAGCAGGGAGAAGAGGAGATTTAGGGTTAAGGCTAAGGTTGCATTTGGGTCAGGGCTGGGCTGGAGCTTGGAAAGGATTGTGGGGCTGGAATCAGAACTGAAGTTTTGGTCAGGCTGGGTTTCTGGCTGTGCCCAGGATGGGGTTTGGTAGGGAAGACAGCTGGATTTGGGGCCAGATTAGAATTGAGCATGGAGTTGTCGCGGAGGCCTGGGACAGAGCCAGAATTAGGGGCTGATCTCACCCCACCCCTTCTATCCTGCTCACCCCCAGGGCAGCCAGGCCAGCCAGGATGAAATCACAGCCTCAGCCTATCAAGCCGTCATCCTGGACCAGCAGTACAACAATGAACCTGTGCAGATCCGGGTCCCGATGGGCAAGGAGCCACCTCATCTCATGGCCATCTTCAAAGGACACATGGTGGTTTACCAGGTGTGGCTGCTGGCCTGAGGTGCCTGGCAATACCTGCAACTGAGGCAGGATGGTCATCCAGGAGATGGGGGTTTGGGGGTGGTGCCCATTCTCCATAGGAGAGGAATGAGGCTCCATCACCTAGGTGGAGCTGAAAATAGAAACAACCATTCAATAGTTTTTTAAAAGTCCATGTAGTGAGCACTTAGCATATGTAAGCACTGTTTCTCTATCTACACCCCAACTCTCAGATCCTCTACATGAAAAAGGAAATTATTCTGGACTTGTCCAAACTACATTGATGCTTTCCAACATAATGAAAAAGACATCCCCTGAATGCATTCAAGCACCATTTGTTTATTGAGCACCTATTAAGTAGACAGCCTTATGGCAAAGTGCCAAGCGGGGAGAACAATGCCATACTAATACTGTTAACCATCTTGTTGGGAGAGCAGTGAACTAACAGCCCAAGGCACCATGTGGTTAAATGCAAGTACTATAATTTGAGTTAAAAGGGAAGCATGAATACAGTAATCTGGGAATAGGCATAGAGTTCATGGTAGAAAGGGGGTTTGGGGATAGTCTTGACATTGGAGTCAGTTGAAGAGCTCAGCAGAAGTGTATAACGGGCATGCAATGCAGGGGACACAGCATGGACAAAGGTCCAGAGGAAGCGATCCAGGGGACCAGTGAGAAGCCCGACCAAGGTAAACTGGAGGGTTTGGAGAGAGCAGAGTCTGCACCTCATCGTGTGAGGTCTTCAAAGGCCCCATTGAAGAGCTCAGTGCTAATCTACACACTGTGGGGAACCACTGGAGGTTTCTGAGCAGGGGAGTGCCATGGCCAAAGCAATGTTTTGGACGATGAATCTGGTGATGATGTATCAGCAGACCTGGATAGGCAGGCAGACCCTTGTCCAGTCTCTCTTCTTTTCTGGTTCTGTGCTCCTCTAACGCCCTTCATCTTTACTAAGTTACTGCTGCTTTCTCCCCACACTCTGCAGGGAGGCACCTCCCGAGCTAACAACCAGGAGCCTGTGCCCTCCACACGGCTGTTCCAGGTCCGAGGAACCAGCGCCAACACCACCAAGGCTTTTGAGGTCTTACCCCGGGCCACCTCCCTCAACTCCAATGACGTCTTCATTCTCAAGACGCAGTCCTGCTGCTACCTGTGGTATGGGAAGGTGTGTGCAGGTCCCCCAGCCTCAGAGCACACCTGCGTCAGGACGGGAGCCTCTGGCCAAAGAGGCCCCGCTTACTGGCTCCCAGCAGCCGCTAGCCCCATCCCCTCCTCCGCAGCCCTGGGTCTGGTCATCCTCAGATTCTCTGCCTCTGTGTCTGAGTTAGTCTCTCTCATTCTGTTTGTCCTTGGCCACACCTGTCTGTCCCAGTGTTGGTCTGTCTCTATGTCTTAGGCTTTCTCTCACCTATCCCTGTGCCTCTTATTACCTCTCCATCAGTCTCTGTAATGATGATTCTCAGTCTCTTGTAATCCTTCTCCTGCCTTGTAAGGAGAGTGGAGGCTCTCTTGTCTCCTCTGCCATTCTTTGGAGTGTCAAGGACAGAAGAAAGGATGGGAGAACTGTCTCTCCATGGGCCGTGAGTCTGGAGTCCTGATCTAGGCGAGCCCTTGCAGACCCGGGAGCTCTGGGCCAGTGAATGCGGCAGAAGGGCGGGGGTCAGCCTGGCACTAGAGATGGTTTCCCCCAGCACGTTCGCCCCACCCTTCTTTCCCCAGGGCTGCAGCGGGGACGAGCGGGAGATGGCCAAGATGGTCGCTGACAACATCTCCCGGACGGAGAAGCAAGTGGTGGTGGAAGGGCAGGAGCCAGCCAACTTCTGGATGGCCCTGGGCGGGAAGGCCCCCTATGCCAGCTCCAAGAGGTAACTAGGAGGTCCCTCTGCCTCCAGCTCACCTTCCAATGCTGGAGAGCTTCCCAGAACCCCTATTCCCATGGCCCAGAGCCTGCAGCAGGCGTGGATTAAGGCCACAAGAGGAGGAAGGAGCAGTCCATGCCCTCAGACCCCTCTGGGCACAGGGGCTGTGTCGGCACTGCTCACCATGGTCTGCTGGGGCCTGATGGGGCATTTCCCTGGCAAGGGGAGTTCACAGACATGGCAGGCAGCTCAAAGAGAGGGGCAGGGCTATACGTTTGTCCTTGGAGAAGAAGATGTCAGAGCCTTCCCAGTCCTTGCCCTTCAGGCTGACACAGGACCCGGGTGCTGAAGAGGACCAGAGTAAACCCTCTTTCAAACGATTTTTCTGAAGAAGGTCCATGACCCCCAATTCAAAAGTCAAAGGGCATGTACTGCAGAAGCATCAGGAGGGAGAGAGGGAAGGTATCAGAATGGGCTTCCTAACAGGACTAGAGAAGAGCGACTAGAACACATGTCCTGGAAAAGCAGTAGGAATTTCCCCGTAGAGGACTCTTAGACTCTTGGGAGGAGGTAGGACCTTTTATGTGATCAGAAAAAGAGCATTTTCCTAGGAGGTGGGCTTTCCATTTACAGTCCCTTCGAGTTCTGTGTCCTGGATTCTCTTTTGCCCCACACCTTCCTCCTGCCCACACAACCTTCTCTCTACCCTGCAGGCTGCAAGAGGAAAACATGGTCATCACTCCCCGGCTCTTTGAATGTTCCAACCAGACCGGGCGCTTCCTGGCCACAGAAATTCCTGACTTCAACCAGGATGACTTGGAAGAGGATGATGTGTTCCTGCTGGATGTCTGGGACCAGGTAGGACCAAAACCTGGCTAAGAAATAGCGGCACTGGGATAGGAAAGGTTTGATGTTTTCCTGGCTCGCATATATGTTTTCCCTGGGAGCAGCATTATGAGCTAGAGGAGTGTAAGAAAAAAGGCAGGTAGGGGGGGTCATTCCTGGAGCAGCTGTTGTGTGGAATGTATCTTCTCCCAAAGTCCAGTTTATTTCGTGTAGCAGAGACTTGTTTTTGCGGGGATTTGGCTCCAGAGAGGCTGGGAGTCATGCATTTGCAGAATAGCTAAGTAGAGAGCATCTGTCCAACCTCCTCATTTCCCAGATGCCAAGGTCAGGCCAAGTGTCCAAGGTCAGGCTGCACGGTTGAACGTCTGAGCCTGGGTGAACCAGGCAGAGCCCTGGGGGCCAGGAGCACAGGGAGGACTGACGGAGTTCTGGGTTCTTCATAGGTCTTCTTTTGGATTGGGGAGCACGCCAATGAAGATGAGAAGAAAGCTGCTGCCACCACTGTGCAGGAATACCTCAAGACCCACCCCAGTGGCCGGGACCCTGACACCCCCATCATTGTGGTGAAGCAAGGACACGAGCCCTCCATCTTCACGGGCTGGTTCCTGGCGTGGGATCCCTTCAAGTGGAGCGTGAGTGGCCCCAGCTCACCCTGGTCCTTACAGCCCAGCATAGCTTTCTTTGGGTGGCTTCTTCATGGCACACCTCGAAGGCAGGGCAGACTCCCAGGCTTTTCTGTTCCGTTGTGACAGAGGACATGTGATGTATTTGTCAAAGTGTTAGAAGAACCTTAGAATAAAAAGTAAGGCTGCAGTAAGACCGTTAAACCCCTGCTTAGGAAAGGGAAGTCTATCAAAACCCAGGCTGGTTTCAGCACCTTACTTATGTGCTAGATTTAGCTCAAAGCTGTTGGACATTATTGGTAAGAGTTGTACTTAAATTTACACTAGTTAAAATTAAACAAAACTAAAGGGTCGATTTCTCACTAGCCACAATTGAAGTGCTCAATAGTCACATGTGGCTAGTGACTATCACACTGGACAGCACAGAAAGAGAACATTTCCATCATCACAGAAACTTCTACTGGACAGTACTAGTGAACCCTTGTGCCAGATGAAACATGTCGGGTTTAAAGGACAGACAGGTGTCTACCTGGCACTAAGTTCTAAGCAAAGTGAGTCCCACATGTGGTCCTTACCTAAGAGACAGTGAATCAGACTTCCACAGGATTTTCCTAAAGTGGCCCCAGAGAGAAGCAGAAGGCGGGTCCTCAAAACAGAACCCCAGTGAAGGTTTCTGCAGGAAGAGAAGACTAAGGTTAGAATGGGTGCTGGCCTGATGGCTTTGGCTGTGCTAAATTGGCAAACAGATGAGCTTTAGGGAAACAAAGAGCTTAGATTAATTTTCCCAAGTATGTTAAAAAAAATTCAGTGGTTGATGGGCTGAGTTCAGTCTTGAAGATGGATTCAAACAGACCTCCCTCTCTCTCGTCCTCTCCCCCTCCTTCCCCTCCCTCCCCCCTCCCTCTCTCCTTCCTTCCTCCCTCCCTCCCTCCCTCTTCCTCCCTCCCTCCCTCCCTCCCTTCCTCTCTCCTTCCTTCCTCCCTCCCTCCCTCCCTTCCTCCTCCTCCCTCTCCTTCCTTCCTCCCGCCCTCCCTCCCTCCCCCCCTCCCTCCCTCCCTCCATTCCTTCAGTATAACTGAAGCCCATCATGAGCCATGCTTAGTGCCAGGCCCTGGGGATATGGAGATGGGGCTCCTCATGGAGCCATGGCCCCTTCTACTCCTTTCACTCCTCAGTGGCAGCATTCCCTCCAGGCTCTGAGAGGAGCCCCCCACCCCAGTCCTCCTGGACCCCTGAATCCCCTAGCCGCTAACAGTGTAGGCAGGGTTCTCAAGTTTGCAAGCAGCTGCTTCCATGGGCCTGTGAGATAGATCATACTCCTCTGTCCCCATGTCAGGCTGAGCTGGAATAATTCCCGACCAGGCCTTTTCTCACCTGCCAGCCCCTTGAGTGCTCATCCTCACCATCCAACCTCCTCCAGCCTCTGCCAACTCCCTCTTCCCCTTCTCACCCCCAGGCCCTAGGCCAGCCTCCTTTCAACCCTTGAAGGAAAGTGGTGTTTTGTCTCCTCTGCTGTGACCCAGGTCTAATTTGTAACTTGCTTTATATACAGAATACCAAATCCTATGAGGACATGAAGGCGGAACTTGGAAACTCTAGGGACTGGAGTAAGCTCATTACTGTGAGTACTGGGCAGGTGACTGGGCCCCGAGGTGGCCAGCTGGCCATGATCACACCTGTGGGAGCTGGGAAGTTCCCAAGTCCTGTGCTTTCCTCCCATTTTTCATGGAAGTCTTCTTGCTTCTTCACTTCAATGCCTCTAGCTGGTTTGTCTTCTCCATTCCCTAGAGACATGGTTCCCAAATGTTATCATGCATTAGAGTCTGGATGACGAGGAGCTAGAGGGTGGGGGAAGCTTATTAAACTGCAAATTCCAAGGTCCTATTCCCAAAGATCCTGGTGTCTAGAATTGGGTTGAGACACAGGAATATGCATGTTTTTTTTTTTTTTTTGAGGGCAGTGTCACTGGCCGTTACATGCGGGACCCGAACCGGGGCCGCTGGCTTCCCAAACCAGTGCCCAACCACCGCGCCACTCGGCCAGCCCGTGCATGTTTTTTATAAAGGGTCCAGGGAATCCATGGGCTACCTTTTGAGAAATAATTTCTCTACTAGAAGGGAGAAATTATCACCCTTTGGATCCCTTCTACAGGTAGAATGGCTGCAATTACTTCAATCTTTCCAGCTAGTTATAGAAATGTATGTAGACCATAAGCCTGGGATGATATGGAAATATGAAAGCAAAACCTTTCCTTTAAGAAGTTCACAGGATTGCATGGGAAACAAGCCAAGCAAACTTGGCAGAAATGTGTCCAGAACATGGGAGCGATGTCCCAAGCACACCGAGGTCATTATCAGATAACACATATGGCTCCTTGGCCCCACCCACAGGCTGAGAAATCCATGACACTCATCAACCCTTCTTGGTAGGCTGATGGAACAGGCAAGAAAGTATAGATAGGTGACATGTGACAATTTCATAACAGATAAGCGGATCATAAATGTCCAAGATAGACCCTGAACATATGGGGGAAGCCATCGAGAAATTCGTAAGTCATAGAACAAAATAGTCATCTTGCACCAACTGGCTTTGGTCGGATACAGACCATCAAGCTTTAGCTTGTGGGTCCAATCCAATCTGTTGTGTTCTTATGAGTGTGTGTATGTGTATGTGGGCCAGTGGGGGGTGGGGGTCATGGAAGACATCTTGAAGGAGATGCCATAGGGTCCATGTTGACTCCAGAGAGAAAGGCAGCGTGGGAAGTAGCCACAAACCAGCTGAAGCACCAATGGTTTCCTTTTCTTCCCTAGGAGATCACAAGCCCTAAACTGGATATGTTCGATGCTAACAGCAACCTCAGTTCTGGGCCTCTCCCCATCTTTCCTCTGGAGCAGCTGGTGAACAGGCCAGTGGAGGAGCTCCCCGAGGGTGTGGATCCCAGCAGGAAGGAGGTAGGTCAGACTCGAGGAGGAGGGTGAAGAGCTATGGCATGTCTGTTTGTTGGACAACACTGATTGACCCCCAGATGGTGCTCTGCAGATGACTAGGTAGTGGGGTGACCTGATGAACAAAGCAAACCTGTCTCTGCCTTCAAGGGAAGTTACATCTCAGTGCGGAGAGAGAGCTCAAAGGAGCTTGATTATACTATTATTTAATTTCAGTGAAGATAAGTGCCACAAAGCTGTAGGATAAATGCCATAAAGAGTATTACAAAATGGAGCCTGATTTAGTCAAAGGAGGTTTCCTTCTGAAAGGCGAACAGGAATTATTCAGGCAGAGCGGGTTATTCCTGGAGAAGGGAACAACATACACGAAGCCCAGAGGCAGGGAATAAGCATAGGGTGGGGCAAAATGCCAGGGTGGCAGCAGTACACAAGCTGGGGAAGGGCAGCTGGCCAGGGGTCCAGGGCCGCACTGAGCCTTCTACACCACACTAACAGTGGAAGGGAGCCATCATGGTTGAAGCAGAAAGGTGGCAATCAAGTTCACACTTTTAAAAAAATCACTAAAACTGCTTGGTGAAGAATGGATTAGAAGGTGGCCAAAGCAGCAGTTGAAACTCAGGTTGAGAGGTAGATGGGAGCTTAGAATATGTGGGGTTGGGGAAGGTGGAGAGGAGGAGATGGTCTAGAGGAATATCAGGGGGCGAAATCAGTGACACTTGGTAAGTACTGGATGAAGGGTGTGAGAGAGAGGGGGAGATTGTGTTCTTTGAGATAAAAAGCCCAGGGTTGGACTGAGCTTAGAGACAGCGATCATGAGTTCAGCGGGAGCCACATGGTTGAGGCATCTGGGAGACAGCCAGGCATCACTTGGGGGAAGAGAGTTTGGCAAGAGCTTGTTAAAAATTAGAATATTTCTGATATGCGTTCCCACTTCATGAAGATCCAAAACAGACTGCAAATCTAGCTTGATGAGGTACTGAGAGACAATTTACTCTGTCTAATAAACCATAAAGAAGTTGGTCATAGGAATGAATTAGGGAATCTTCAGGGGATGCCTAATTTCTCCAAGAACATCCAAACCTATTAGAGGTTTGGGCCCAATACACATGTATTGTTTCCAGAGCATTTGCATCCTGCCCTTCACCTTGGAGACGATTTTTCATGCATTCTCTCCCAATCTGCCCATCTGTGTCCTCACTGTAATATTGGGGATGGTCCCAAGGCATTATTCATAATGATAATAATATCACAAGTATTATCTGCCCAGCCTCTGGTACGTAGGAAGTGCTTTATAAATGTAAGCTGTTATTGTCACTGCCAGTTCTACTCCTGAGAAAACTCAGGTCCAGGAGAGGGGAAGTGTGACATAACTAATATGACATAACTAGTTAGTAGCAAAGACAGAGCAAGAACCAGGTCTTCTGAGTCCCACTGTTACCACCAAATCACAGGGGCACAGGGCATAAAATATTCCTAAAGGGCTGCTAATGTTATTGAACAAGGTGATCGGCAGGAGGCTACATGGATTGCTAATTTTGAATGGAACAAACAGAACCAACACAACCCCATGATGGGAGGAGTCGAAGTCTTCGGTCCTTTTTAAAAAACCAGTGGTCTGTTGTTGATTTTTTGCTCTTGTATACATTCTTGTAGAACTATGGGTTCAATGCCAAGTGGTGAGGGTGGGAGAGGTCTACAAACCTCTCTGGCTGCTCCAAACTCAACAGGGGAACCAGTGAGTGAACAGTGGGGTGGTGGGTCTGGCTGGAGGCAGTATCAAGAGTAATCTAAGTATTTGAGTACCAATGAGCCACAAAGAGGCGGATGTGGGCATGGGTGAGGCCGGTAATCAGCTGGTAGGACCACAGGGTTTACGAACTGGACCAGTGGAAAGATACAAGTCCACTGGGATGGGCAGTCCCTGCTATCTAGCCCCGGGAACAAAGTCCAGAAGTCTTGACCAAGTTGTGGAGCCAGGCTGGCTAGGCCAGGGAGGGAACCGGAAGCCATCTGCAGACCCAGGGCTGTTGGCCACACCTGTGAGGGACCTGGCAGGGGAGGGGGCCGCTACAGACTAGGGGTAGCCAGCTCGTCCCTCTCCACTGGTGGCTGAACCCCCCACATTGATTCTTCGTTGGAAACAAGGCACTCCACTGCCCTGCCTGGGGCAGTAGGGAGGGCTCCCAGGAGCCTTGAGGAGAGAATGCCCAGGGATTGGAGGCAAATCTAATGACAGGTTAGAAAACTGGGGCATCAGACTCACCTGAGCTTGAAATCCATCTGCACGTGTTCACCCAGAAGCCGTTCAGTTCAGGGCTCTCTGCAGGAGTCAGCAAAGCATTCTTCAGGGCAGTGCCCCGTAGCAGAGCAGTTTAAGGTTGAAAGCAAACCCACAGCTTTCACTCCACCCTGTCCTCCCCTGGTGCCTGGGGGAGCAGATCCGAAGTCTGAGGGGTGGTGCTTTTAGCAGCTTTCATTTGGGTTCTTATTTGAATGTACCTTGAGGGTGTTCAGCTTGCCTTTAATAGTATCACTATAATTTCATGTTAGCTGGGAGCCAAGGTCATTTCAGGCGTTGCCTTCACCTTATGGCTGAAGATACCTGAGGCCTAGAAAGGCAATTCCTAGCTGTAGGTTCAGTTTCAGTAGATATACAAGAGACCATGTCTCCAATGCCCTTTCATGTATATTATTTTCACCTCCATAAAAGCATTCCAAAGCAAAAACTGACCTTTAAGAAACCTCTCCCATTTTTTTTTTTGGTTTTCTTTTGAGGGCAGTGTCACTGGCCCTCATATGTGGGACCCGAACCGGGGCCGCTGGCTTCCCAAGCCAGCTCTTAACTACGGCGCCATTCGGCCGGCAACCTCTCCCATTTTATAGAAAGGAAAACTAAGACCTGGAAAGAGAAGCAACTGCTTAATCAAGCTAACTAAATGTCCTAATTCTTACTTCAGGGCTAGTGTGCACTTGACCCTGGTCAAAAGAAAAGGAGCTCAATCTATCTCAAGTTGTTACCATCCTTGTTATTAGGTTTCCCCAATCAGAGATCAAATCTCTTGGACCTCATGCCATGCGCCTCCTCCCTAGCCCTTCCCTGGTTCTCCCTACTGTTGCCTGGTTTTGGTCATCTGGTTTCTCCACCACACCCATGTGACTCATCCAAGTAAACCCTGGGGAAGAATGTGACCTTTGCCCTCTGGTCCCTCTCCTCTCCTAGGCGCACCTGTCTGTTGAGGACTTCACCAAGGCCCTGGGAATGACCCCAGACGCCTTCTCTGCCTTGCCCCGATGGAAGCAACAGAACCTCAAGAAAGCAAATGGATTATTTTGAGAAGCAAGAGTAGCTGTGGTTGTGAAGGCATTCCACTGCTCTGCTTGCAGTTTCGTTTTTATTACTGGTGTTAATCCTATACTAATTGAAATTTTACACTTGGCCCTGTGACCAGCGAGCAGTCTGCGGCGATGCCACTTCTGTTTAATGACCTATTCTTCCAGAAAGATGCTGCTCCCCTAAGGACACCCCCACTTCAGCTCTCGAGGTGGTCGCGTTTCTTCTATCCTGGGCATCCCTTTTAACCGTCATGCTGTGGAGCTTTCCCTTCTTAGAAGAGGAGCGAAACACCCCAAAGAGCATTAGTTCTGAGGAGCCTTCCCTAAGCTTTATCAGTGGCAGGTGGGCTGAAGCATTTTGCAATTTTACACCGTTCCCGAGTAATGGCTTTTGCTTTTCACATATACTTTTCCTCACTGCCTTCCTCAACTGATAAAGGGGATCCCCTTCTTTCAGAGAGTTGAATGGCCTAGGAGATGGCCCTAATAGTTTCTCATTAACCAGTCCCAAGAGCGATATAGCCACTAGGTCTAAGCTTGAGGCCTAAAGGCAAGTATGAAATGCAAATACCATTTCACTGTCTCTTGGGTCCTCTTAACAAGGCAAAGGAAGAGCATAGCTCTGACCAATGCTGGATTTACAAGCCATTACCCAGAACCTCTGCAAAGCTTCACGGGCTCCTCAGATGAAAGCAACGGGAACTCAGTGCTGACTATGGGCATACGTTAGGTTGCCATTCCATTTCCTTTAAGGTTTAACATTGCTGCATGGAAGGAAGTCCAAGTCAAAAGGCTAACAGAAGGTGATTTCCACAACTTCAACAACTGGTTAAGTGTCTGCAAGAATATGTCCTTTTCAAAAATAACAGTCAAACAAACACAAGGTTAATAAAGGCTTTAATTTCACACACAAAAAAAACTCTATGCATAATTTAAAAAGGAAACCAAAACAAGGAAAAACCGTAAAGAATACAGAGGAACAATTCTGCTAAAACACAGATAAAGTGCTGCTCCATACAAAACAACATAAAGAAATAAGAATCAAAAGTCACTCTGAACACAAGGAAAATCACCCACCTCACAGATAATAATGTGGCCAAAGCTGCCAGCAAACCTGGTAGTGGCTCAATTATGCAAAGTGTAGGAAGCTTACTTCTTGTTTTCCTCTCCGTAGCATAAATAAACAACGCTAACAGGCCAGAGAAGTCAGAGGGAGACCAGCGGACCAGAGGTGTGTACAACCACATGTGGTCTCGCTCTCCATTCTTCAAATAGACCAGTTCAGTCGACTGCTCTTCTGTTTTGGCATCTGACCTAACGCGCTTGGGTCCTGAACCAGACCCTCAACCCACTCTATTCTTATGCCAGTGTACATGCCGATACTTCAAACCTCGGTACTTTTAAGTCCAATATTACCAAAATCATCTGCTTATAGTCATACTGGCACACGTTTTATTCAAAACGTCAGACACACAGCACACATGGAAAGGGAAATGCACTCATTGTTCGTAAATATGATACAAAGAAAGAGACTGCTTGAAGTCTAGTAATCAAAGCACACCATAAAGGAGTCACTGATTGTGGTGAGACACAGTGGAAGATCTTGTCCCAAAACTCTGAAAGGCCTAACAAACTACAGTTACCCAATTTAAAAAAAAAAAAAAAAAAAAAAAAAAAATATATATATATATATATATATTTTTTTTTTCCTAGATGTTAATAAGACATGAATAGAGACAAAATAGGAATTTTGAAGTAATGAATTAGAAAAATGTTACAGGGCAGATATCTGTTTAGTTTTTGTACATTTAAAGAGTGCATGACTCAGTGTAAGGCAAGATGAGGAGGAGGAAAAGAACATATCTAATTTGGGGGGACACTTATGTGACTTGCATCTGATACTGGGTTGTTGGTGATCTCTGTAAAAATCTCCTCATATATACAAGATCCATATGTACTTGGAAGCCTAGCTGTTTCTCTGATTTAAAACAAGACACTACTTAAAGGGGTCAATTAAATCAAATGGGGGGAAAAAAAAAAAGGTTGGATGACTAAGAGCATCCACTAGTCATTTCAGAGGACCGAGAAGGGCAATGTTTTTATTTGTTTTAATATAATCTCTTTTCAGTAGATCACATGAGTTTACGAACTATTTTTCTTTATATTTCCACCCCGTCCTCCCCCATGCTCTCTCTACACTCATAATGCTCAACTATATATCAGACACTGCCAAGAATCTCTTTAATTTAGGTGTGTCCAAATAGTTTTCATTACACAACTATATCTGTAGCTGTAGCTATATTTATATAGTTACATAATGGTAACTGCAGTATGGAAGAATAAGTCAGGAATTCACTTGCTGAGGTGTTAATTCTTAAAAGCTTCTCTTTTAAAAGAATTTTACACTTATTCAAAGCGAGAAATAAAGAAATGTGTAGTCTAATGTTTGCCTCCCAGAGTTAATTAACTGATCTTTAAGTATCACTGCATAATTCTTAAAATGTAAACACATTTACATTTGTTGTATCTGCTACTGAACCATTAAGTCAGGCCTGAAATTAACAGATCATTGCAAGTAAACAAATAGCTTTTGGAATCAAAATATAAATAGAACAAGTCATGGATTTGCTTCTTTTCTATCCTGCTGAAACAAAACTTACGTGCACACACACATAAATATATTCCCCATAAAAAAGTCTATCTCCTCGCAGGCCTAAATCATAGTGATGGCTACTAACGTGACACTAGTGAGCATTTGGCTACATTCAACTTTCCAACTCTCCATAATATTAGCCAATAAGAATCAAGTTTGAATTTCAGTTTAGTTTTCCCTTCCAAAAAATTCAGCTGTGTGCAGAACTAAGCGCTGTCTAGTTCCAATTCAATGTCATTTACAGTAATGTAACCACATGTAGTATTTTCAACAGGACAGTTAGTTATTGTGCAGGCTGCCTGGGACTGAAGCACTCTGTCCCTATTTAAGTTGTTCCTCCCTGGCCCCAACATGTCAAATTCCCCCATTTCTGAGCAAACTGATCATACTGCACAAAAAATATTATTTACCTATAATTTTTAAATATATATAGTCAGCTCAAAACAAAACAAACAACAAACCTCATCAACATGGTCCAGCTGAAACCTCCATCTGTAGACATTAACCCTTCACTGAACCAAAAGAAAAATTAACTTTGTAAAAGGGATAATAGTTAAGAGAGAGAAGGGAGAGAGGAAGGCTGACCAGGACACAACAATGACTAGATAACAAGGAAAATTCAAGTCCCAATCTTGCAAGTATATGAGCAGTGAGACAACTCATTTACCCCAGCAACCTATATTTAACTAAAAAGTCCTGCCCGAGACATGAAGATCAAATCAAACTAGGTTTTTGAGTTGAGTGTACTTCTAAACCATACACACACACAAGCTACAAAATGCAAGTCAAATAAGGGTACTTCTTGGGCAATCTAGGCTTATAGCATTTCTAATTTTTTTATGCCCTAATGTACCCCTCGCTTCAAATCATTCCCAATCATTTTTAACAGCAACTCTCAAAGCTCTCAAATATAGACAGAGAGAAGAGCAGTAATAAATAGCTGATGAATTTGATCACCACTTCCTTCGTTTTTGAGAAAACCAGTTATTTTCAAGAAAAACAAAAGGCTCCCCAGGGGAAATAGATCAAGACATAAAAAAGTGAGTTTTTTTAAACAAATATTTTCCTCTTCTATCCTGCTCCTGCATATCCTACCACATCATTTTGGGACGTTCACTAGAGTAATCTGTAAATAAATGGTAGGAAGCAAAGCTTTTATCAGTAGTTAAGCAAAAGTGCTGGGGCTGTTTATGATTCAAAGATTCAACATTTAAGACGAGGTAACTATGTCAGAATACATCCAAGGTTCAAGAGTGGGGCTGGAGCTCTCTTAAGGCAATTTTGCAGAAAAAATGTCACATCTTCTGTGATGACTAACTTCAAAATGTTTTCTCCCCTTGAAAACCTGATATGGTTTTGTCCCTACCACAGAACTGAAGTGTAATCTTCTTGATTACAATAAAAAGAAAAAAAAAGTGAAAGAAAACATTGAAGGTTTCATTTTGTTATAACTAAATCTGTGTGATCCTAATGATTCCTGGGCTCACACAATTATTTTTTGGACAGAATTCTACTCTCAAATTCATTCTGTATATGGTTTCACGAGCTGCTTAACCAAACTGGTTATGTCCAGAATGACTAATGTAGCACTTAACGTTGCACCCCATTTAGCCTCAACTCAAAGCACCTAAAAAGTAAGATAAATATATTATGCACCTCTGTTGTGTTAGTTCTTGGGATTACCTAACCCAATCACATTTTAATTCCCACCCTGTTTTAAGGGCAAATCCAGACAGCGAATGGTTAAATATTCAAGCTTTATCCTATTGTTCATGTACTTATTTTACACTTGCAGTAGGGTTTTAGCTTTAGTGGTCGGTTTTCGCTTTAACACAAGAATACTCCTCTTAATCTCTCTTTGTTTGAGAGACAGAGATGCTAGCATTCTTCCTTATCCTTAAGTAACCTTGCGAGGGAGTCCCAAGTGGGACAATATTATTTTCCTACCTTTAAAGTTTTGGTTGCTATCTGTTCGGGTAATGCTTGTTCCATGGAAGAATGATACAGAAAAGAAAAAAAAGATTCTATCTTCACCACCATAATAATATAGATCATATACAATAACTATACTGTGTGAAGGACTCTCTTTAAAGAAAATATAAAGTGTACAATGAATACCAAATGTGGGACCATAACACATTCCGAGCACCAACAATCCATTTCTTGGGACTGCATGTAAACAGCAAAAGCTTACAAATCCATGAAATTATTTTTTTTTAAAAAGCCCCCCAAGTCAGGTGGCAGAAATGCCCCTCCTTTGCAAGGAGGACAAACTGTCATTAGTGTAACATGGAGAGCGGGTTTCCAGTGAACTTTACTAATCAGAAACATACATGAAAGATTACAGGCTTGAGTGAAACTACTCAAAGAACATAAACACTAAATGCTAACTGATATGTGTTATCTCCACACATTTCTCAGAATAGACTCTGTGACAATTTCATTTCTTCTCCAAACTGCTGTGCTAATAATTTTGAGCAGGCATACTCTGGTGGCTCATCCTAACTCTTTAAGGCTCCATTCATTCCACATATATGTGTGTGTATGTACATATATATATATTTACAACATGTATTACTAAGACAAAAGGAAGTGCTACTCTTGAAGGAGAAAAAGGGGATAATCATCTACAGATATGAGACCAAAGTTTCCCTAACACAATTAGCATGGAGCATTCCGCAGAACTGCAATTTTTGTCGTTTGGTTTGGCCCTGAGCTGTGTGTTGCTCCCGCATCAAGTAGAGTTTCCAATTCTCCTCAAGCAGAGGAGAGTGAGGTGGGTGACAGGAAGAGAGAATCTGCAGTGCACACTGCCAACCCAGGAGTTTGCTCCTCACGAGGCCTGGCGAGTGGTCTTCCCCACTTCTGTGCTAAGTGCCTGAGAATTCTTTTCTGTTTCCAGCAGTTCATCAAAGATCTCCCTTAAAATAAAACAAACAAAAAATCAGCATTCAGTGAGCAAAGCCAAAGAATAGACTGAAAGTAGATACTGATAAAGCCTGCATAATCCCGTTTGGTGCCTAAATTTTATTAAATAAGCAACTCATTCATTTGATCACCATCTTAACTCCAACTGCTGATGTTTGAGAACACTAGGAGGGAGGAGGCTGGCAATAGCTAGCTTTCATAAAAATGCTATGTAGTTCCCATGGATGTAACTCAGGTCTAGCTGATACAGCTGGAAGACCAAAAAGGCTTATGATAAGGCAACTTCTAATATAGAACAGCCTTCAGTTCCATATCTAGATGCTACTGTGTGATGAGTAATTTATGCTAAGTGAAAATATTCCAG
The DNA here is from genome assembly GCA_033961575.1 of Aselliscus stoliczkanus. Lineage (NCBI taxonomy): Eukaryota > Metazoa > Chordata > Mammalia > Chiroptera > Hipposideridae > Aselliscus > Aselliscus stoliczkanus. The sequence goes on from CM066731.1 coordinate 160,308,440, forward strand.
ACTTATAAGGAAATAAGACATAAGCCCCAAGCAAAGATAACAAAACCCCCAAATTATCAATCAATTAAGTGATAGAAACATTAAAGGAAGAAGAAAGAGGTGGGTGATTTTAGCCCACGGCTTCAGATTGCCCAAGTTTCTTACTTGTGCATATAAAAGAAGATGTAGCCACTCCGATCCCGGTCACTCTGCACGGAAGCCTCTTGGATTTTAGATACCTCGAGGTCATTGTAAGTAAACCAGGCCTGCTTTTTAATGTCATACACATCACTAATGTAATGACCTGAAATAAATAAAATCTTAAAATTCAGGTTTTTAATAAAAAACATTATTTTTCTCAGGTACAGGAAATTTCAGAAAGAAAAAGCCATCCCATATGCCTTACCCCCAAAAAATGTTTCTGAAAACCATTAAAAAAACATGTACAAAAATTTAAAGGACGAACAGACTAAACCAGAACAACTTTTTTGCTAAAAGATTTCAAAGTTCTTCTTAAAGCATTCAACTTACACCTCACCAACCTAGGCACAGAGTGATATAAGGGGTCAATGCTGGTTACTTCACTTATAAAATGCTGAAATCATGATGTCCATTTACCTGAAGAAGAAGTGCTACCGATGTGACTGACAACACTGATGAGCCGATAGGAATGAGGAAGATTTCCTGTCTGGAAAATAGAAGTGGGCGTGACTTTTGTGGTTTTTGTTTGTTTGTTTGTTTGTTTCAGGGCAGTGTCACTGGCCCCATAAGTGGGACCCGAACTGGGGCCACTGGTTTCCCAAGCCAACACTTAACCACTCACTACGCCTCTTGGCCGGCCCAAAGTGGGCGTGACTTTTAACTCTTCCTCTGAATCAAAGCAAAATACTAAATTTAAATTTATTATCAAAGCTGAGATGGCTAAGTTTCAGTGTCTGTGTAGTCAGATTCAATAAAATATTCAGTGGTTGGTATTGTTCATATCCTATGACCCAAGAAGTCTACTTCCAACTAAGAATGTATCCTAAGGAAATAATTCAAGAGAAGAATATATGTATAAAATAATTTACTGTAGCATTATTTTTAATAATGAAAAACTGGAACTAACAACAGGCCCAATAATGGTTAATAGTTAGTGGTATAGCAACTCAATATAATATGCAGTTATATTTTTAAAAAATCATGTGGGTCACCAACATGTTAACTTGTTTTTCAAACCCACATGAACGCACACAATAACCACAGCTTTATAAAAATAGGTATGTTAACAGTTAAGTACAGGAAAATCGAATGAAAAAAAATGAAGAGTTGCTGTGTTGCTGTAGGGATTACGGGTGAACGTTTACATCCTAAATATTTTTAAAAATACTATTAAAATATTGTTAGTAGAAAAATAAAACAAAACTGAAAAGAAATACTCTACAGTGAGGTAGTACTATTAGGTACAATTTGGGAAAGGAATATATTATATGTAAACCAGAAACCATTAAAATATTCATAAGTTTTGATCTAGTAAATTACTTCTGGGGATTTAGTTAAAGAAAATTGCTAAATACAGAAAACATTACAATCTTACACAATTCCTCAATGTATTGTATATTATAGTGAAAAATTAGAAACAACTTAAATGTTTAATGTTAGTTAAAAATAAATAGTATGTTCATTTGAAGAAATATAGTACAGCCATTAAAAATAGAACGTTTATTAATAATTAGGCTTTAACAAATAGGATAAAAACTGTATACTATGTTTTTTTTTCTTTTTTTTTGTTTTAAAGATTCAAGTAGTTGTTTCAATCTAGTTGTGCAGGGCGCAGGTCAGTGGCCCATGTGTGGATTGAAACGGTAACCTTGGTGTTACGAGCACTGTGCTCTAACCAACTGAGTTAACTGGCGGCCCCCTGATTTTTTAAAAGCATACTTGGGGGTAGGGATGACAAAAGAACATGTCAAAATGCTAACAGTTTTGTTAGAACAGTGGGATCCTGAGTAATTAAAATTATAAAAAAATTGGAAAAAAGCAATTATTTAAGAAAAAAGAAGGATTAAAAAAAAAAGATTCCAATGTGCTCTAGTTAACATCATTAAACAGTTTTCATAGTTTTGGTAGAACTAAAGGAGATTTAATAAACATGACTTAGAGAGCCATGTTACTCACTTATTACCTAACATGCATGTAAAGTGATCAGGATGTATTTCTGTTTCTGTTTCATTTTGTTTTGAATCTTGTAAGAAATGAGAAGCAAAGGACAAGAGAAAGTGAAGACCATTTCATGGCTGCCAAAGAGGCAGAAATGAACCTGCAACAGAAACTGATAGTGGGGCCTTTGAAGATAAAGAGCAAGAGTAATGCAGTTTTACTGTGGAAATAAAACGGCACCCACCTCAGCATTTCTTTTCAGTTCCTCAGCTTCAGCTTCTGTGTACTCCATATCTAAAACATCCTCATTTCCAGAGTCCTCATCAGAACCCAATGAATCCAGAAAAGAGTTGTTAAATTCTGAAGAACACAAAGGCAGAGTCTTATAAAATTTCTTGGAATAGACACAAAGAAATGAGGAAGACGATAAAAACAGCTTGAGTACACATTTTACCATTGTAAGAAAAACATAAAACGTATTATTAGAGTTCCAATTCACCCAACAAACTCTGGGGAATCACAATTGAGGCACCACTATCCGTAAAAAAAACACACCTTTTTCTTTTAAATATATTTATATATAAGGGGATGAAACTCACATAAGAAAGGAATAAAACTAAAGAGGAGAATGTAATTTGAAAGTTAATCCAATTGTTTTTCGTTTTTAGCTGAGCCATCCTGCCACCTGTTGGCAGCTCAACGACAACTCAGCTCGGGCTGACATCAAACCGCCGTTGCTCAGAGCTCAGCTCACACTCTTGAGCGAGCTCTTAAAGTTAATACAATTTTATTAAATTCCATATTATATAAACCATATGTTAGATTTGAAGTACATGGTGCATGTTGTAGTAACACCAGAGAATATAAATTACCTCACAGAAAAGACAACATAAAGAGGTCAATATCCTTTCATTTTTTTTAATATTAAACTATTTTTTTGAAATTTAACAAAATAAAGGAAATTCAACCTTTAACTCCTTTTTTAAAAAATTAGTTTGAGGTGTAAAAAACAACAGTTAGACATTTACATCCCTCACAAAGTGATAACTCCCCTCCCCCAATATACTACCCCTCTGACAATGTATATATATAGCTGTTACAATTCCACTGACTCTATTCCTATGCTGTACTCCACACCCTGTGACTATTATTCAGCTTCAGCTTCAACCTTTAACTCTTAAATCTCACCCAAAAATATACTAAACAAACAAACAAATCCAAGATCCATTTTTTTCTTTAGCAATGTGCTTCCACTGGAAGAATCCATCTTTACTAATGGCTTTAAATAAAGACTTCCAGAGCATTTGTACATAAATGGCTCTTTGCTTTGAAATATAATTAATTCCACTAAAATAACAGCACAGAGTTGTTTAAAGGACATGAGGATCTAAGAATGGGAAGAACAGGAAAAAAAACTATGGTCTCAAAATTCTGGGAGCTAAAAAGTAGATGGGTAGATAGACTTAGCAGACCTAAGAAACCCAAAGCCAAATCCTAAGCCAGTAATGGAAAAATTGAGAACCAATCCAATTTACGATACAGAATCTTCAAAAGACATACAATATGGAAGTACCTCTGAAACTGGAGGCTAAGGCGGGGATAAAAATAAGGATTAAGTGAAAGCTGTTTGACAAACAGATTCTAGATCCACTTTTCACCACTTCATACTGCTAGGCAATGACAGAAGTCTGGAGCTGTATTCTGTGGAAAGGGTAAAATAGTCTCTGGGTTGCAGGATGCCAGGCACAGAGGAAGCCATGAGTACCATACTGAAAATGGGAGTAGGTGACAGCTTGCATACTGAAAAATGACTATAACACCCCCACCCCTGCTTCAGCCCTATTCTTATACTTGGCTCTCAGAACTCTGGCAGCCACATCTTTTACCTTCAGGCAAAGGCAAGAGATTAGAAAACTCTTCTTTAGGAATCTGACAGTCCAAGAGAAAGAATAAAATATTAACATCATCCTCCAAATGATTCCATCCTGTAAAACTCAAAAGTTATCAAGCCCTAGTTATTCACATGCTCAGAGCTTCCAATCATCTTGTTAGGCCCCTATTCTTAACTATACGCTGAGAGTCAAGGATCACTAGTATCTAAGGAAAACTTCTAACAAGAAATATAAAGAGCGTAATAAACACACAAGACAGAGCAATCTGGAGGAAAGAATCTATCCAAGAACAGTAAACTTGAAATAAACAAGTGAACTATATTTAATATCCTCAGAGAATTGAGATGGTATTGCTTCCATGAACCAAATCGAATCAAACAAAAACAAAAAACCTATAAACAAATCAAGTCTTAAAAATTAGAAATATGGGCTGGCTGAGTGGCTCAGTTGGTTAAGAGCTCGCTCAAGAGTGCCAGCTGAGATCTGAACAACAGCAGTTTGATGCCCAGCCCAAGGTGAGTTGCCACTGGGCTGCCAACAGGTAGCAGGATGGCTCAGCTAAAAAAAAAAAAAAAAAAAAAAATTAGAAATACGATAGAAATAGAACACTCAAAAAGAGGTTTGGAGTTGAAGATAAGATTGGAGAAACTTCCCAAGAGTAAAGCAAAATGACAAAAAGATGGAAAACTAAAGAGAAGAGATGAGAAAATTAAGAGGACCAGAGTAGGAGGTCTGGGAGTTTCAAAAAGAGAAAAGGGAGGGCCGGCCGAGTGGCGCGGTGGTTGGGTGCTGGCTTGGGAGGCCAGCGGCCCCAGTTCGGGTCCCGCATGTGAGGGTCAATGACACTGCCCTAAAAAAAAAAAAAAAAAGAGAAAAGGGAGAAAGTGGAAGGCAGAAAATCAGTGAAAATTTCTTAAAATTCAAGAACACAAGTTTCTAGATTAAAATGACCCATCAAGTGCCCAGCAAGATGGATGAAACAGACCCATGTCAAAGCACATCACCATGAAACTTCATCACAACAGAAACAAAGATCCTATAAGCTTTCAGAGAAAAAAGAGGTCACATCAGGATCAGAACAAGCAGCTTTAGACTTCTCATACAGCAACCCTGCAAAAAACACCTCTTCCATTGTCCAGCAGCATAAAGTTGGTGGGAAACAATACTATCAGAATGACTCTAAACCTGGAATTCTACATTTAGCCAGGCTATTAACCAAATCTTCAAATATAATGAAACTTCCAAGGTCTCCAAAAAAATCTAAGTCATATCCCCTCTTTTTCAAGAAAACTACTGGGGATGCTCTCTTATCAAAGCACAAGTAGATGAAGAATGAGGAAGAGTGAGATACAGGGAATGGGAGAGTAAAACAGAGGAGAGAATCAGGGAAAATTCCCAGGGGAATGCTTAGGGAGCTCTCAGGATAGCTGTGCATGGATGTAGAGGGCAACCAGTCCAGACTGGAGCACTATGGCCCGAGACAGTCATCATCACCACCCCAGCACCATCTTTTCAGTGTGAGAACAGAATGCCTGGGTGAGCCTAGCTTGAATTCTTATTTGTAACTGTCTCAACCATGTGCTGGTGAAATTCTTGCTCTTTGCTCTGTGCCCTGGTGTCTAGACCACCCTAGAACACCCATTTTGCATCACCAAAGTGTTCTGCTTTGATCTCTTTCTGAGAGCTGGAGAAAGGCCACCGTGATCTAGAAACGGAAAATACACTTAGCTTACTTCCCATGACGAATGCCCCTGTGGACTTCCAGCACCCGGTTCATATATTAGTTCTGCTAAATGCCATGACTATGGTGAACCTTATGCTTTCTGAATTCTCACTCATGACTTTTCCCACTGACTTCTGTAGAGTGAGCTCTGATAAACTCATGGGGAAACTGAAGCTACCTCATCTTCTACCAGGAGTCTTTTTTTTTTTTTTAAATTTTATTGGGGAACAGTGTGTTTTCCAGGACCCATCAGCTACAAGTCAAGTAGTTGTCTTCAATCTAGTTGTGGAGGGTACAGCTCACTAGCCCATGTGGGAATCAAACTGGCAACCCCAGTGTTATGAGCCTGTGCACTAACCACCTGAGTCAACTGGCCGCCCCTACCAGGAGTCTTTTAATATTAGCAGTACTGCTCTTTCATACAGATGGATTACAGAGAGATTATCCTTGTTATTTAACACACACACACACACACACACACACACACACACACACACACACACACACACAGTTTAGGGATATGGATATAGTAAATATCATTTTTTTAAAAAGCAAGCTATTGATGAATATGAATGTTAGAATAGTGGTTTCCTCTGGCAGGGAAGGGGAAGGGAGGGCTATCCAGGTAACTTTTTTTTAAAAAAGATTTTACTGGGGAATTGGGGGAGGGGAACAGCGTTGGGGAACCACGGAAGGGGAACAGACAAGTTGCTGTCTTTTTGTTCTTCAGTCTAATTGCAGAGGACGTTGCTTCACTGACCCATGTTGGTATTGTCATTGCGTTCTTCCTGAATGAGGCGGATCAGTCGCTGGCCTCTGGAAAGTCGCTCACCGTGGCTATTGGCAGCTCATACTGGCTGCCAGCCAGTCATGCTGGCTGCCGGCCACTCACTGTAGCCTATGGCATCCCACTGCAGCAGGGGCTGCAGCCTACACCATCACCGGTGTTTGCACAGCCCAGCTCCAGGTGGAGCTGTTGTTAGCTGTAGAGGGCAGTGTCACTGGCCCTCACATGTGGGATCTGAACCGGGCCGCTGGCATCCCAAAACCAGCTCTTAACCAATGCGCCACTCAGCTGGCCCCCAGGTAACGTTTAAGATTCTATTTCTTTACCTGGGAGGTGATCAAATTCATTATTGTTATTAAAAATAACAAACACATTTTATATGCTCCTCTCTGTGTGATACATTTCATCATTTAAAAAAATGTAATTAGAATAATCTCCATACCTTGAAGACTTAACTCTGTAGCTCTTTTGAGGTCATCATCTTCTTTCTGTTCCCAAGCCTCCTAAAGAGACAAGAGCAAAACCAAGGTATTTAAAGAGGTAGTGATTAAACTTATTTAATGAAGATAAAATCAGTTGCTGTGAAGTATTTGCAAATATTTTCCATAATCTTCTGGATGTTTGGAATATGACCTTTTGAAGGATCTGAAGAAATTCTTTACTTTTTCCAACACTGTCCTCCTAAAGCACAACCCTGGGGATTAAAAAGGCTTAAGTGCTATCTCCTTTAGTCAGTGACATTTGGCTTGCCAACCTAGTCATTCAATGTGACATTATGATACAATTCCCTTTCTTCTTACATGTATGAAGTATCTGGCATATAGCAAATACTTAGTAAATTGCTCTCTTTCCTCTCCCCTCATTTATAGCATTTGTCAATTTCCATGGTGTAAATGCTCCCACCATGGCCAATTTTAAGCTACCAACGTGACACTGAAGGCAGAGTTGGAAAGCGGTATATTAACAGATGGCCCTGCTGAGCTGACACTGAGCTGGCTTCTAGTACACCACTGACCCTAAGTCTATGACAGCAAGACAAACAATATTTTCACAAGGTATTATTCACATATTTCTATTTTTGTTCTTGCTAAAGAAACCAAGACACATAATAAATGCTTGGTAAATACTGAATGAATGCTGTTGACTGTTACTTTTCTAATACATCTGAGATTTTCTCAGAAAAATTAGTACATCTGAAAATGTCTCAATTAGACGACTAATTATAAAAAGGAATAGTTTCCGGAAATGTTGATTATACATTTTTTCCCCTTCTCATCTTCAGAGAAAATGTAATTTACAACGTATGAAAAAGGAAAAAACATAATTTAAGCAGAGTCGTTTTATACTTTCCTCAATTCTAGACTTGTTTTTTTTGTTTTGTTTTGCTTTGTTTTTTTGAGGGCAGTGTCACCGGCCTTCATATGTGGGAAGTGAACGGGGGCTGCCGGCTTCCCAAGCCAGCGCTTAACCACCGACGGTGCCACTCGGCCGGCCCTACACTTGCTTTTAAAGCAGTAAAGTATGTAAGAAGCTTAAAATGAGCTATTCTGAATTATAGTACTGGGAGCAATAATACTGTGTTCAAGAAAGCAACAGAGATATTCTCTAAGAGGAAATAATATTACTTAAACTTATCCAAGTGTATAAAGTCGATGCTGAAACCAGAAGGAGACTCTCTTTTAGTTATTAATACAATGATGTAGGTATACCAAACTTTTTAAAGAAGCTTCATCTTATAATCTTATCCTCACATCTGAGAAAAACAACATAGTTTTATAGTTTTAACTCGGTCAGCTAACATGAAATAACATGTCTTTCGTCTATGAAAAAAGAAGGGAGCTGAGTTTTATCTTTCTTTGCACTATAAGGTACTACTATTAAGAAGTCAGACCTTGGTCTTTTACATTAAAAACAAGTTTTCTTAAAAAATGATGACTACATATTTGTAAAATAGTTTGACATGTTTGACATGTATACATCTTGATAACAGCAAGGTAGCCAGGGAGGTACTTCTTATAAATAAAATGATACAGAAGAGCTGGCTTGAAATGGTTTCAAAGCAGCAGTTCTCAACCTTAGCTGCACATTAGAATCACTGGGTAAAGTTTCTGTGATATATATATCACAAAAATCTAGATGCCCAGACCATACCCCAGGTCAATTACATCAGAATTTCTGAGGGGCAGAACCATCCAGGGATCAGTATTTTTTAAAGCTCCCCAGATGATATTAATGTGCAGTTAAGCTTGAGACAGCCTGTTCTAGAGAAATTAGATTTCTTAATCTAATTATTTGCACATACTAAAACTGTGCATTCATTCTAGGGAGTCCTGGTAAATTTTTATATTAACATGACTAGGATTAGACAACCATGAAAACATCACCTTTTAATCAGATACCTCCGGTGACTGCAATAGTGCAAATTAACCAGCTTTGGCAAATATAAGCATAAAAAACTAAAAACTAAAGAAAAGATTACTAAAAAGAAGATAAATGCTAGTCTATGACTAAAATATAAAATTCAGACAATATTCAGATAATATTCCTAAGAATTTTATGTTCAAATAATTCATAGAGAAAGGGCTCATATTGTGAGAATATGACCAAAACGAATAAATACATTGCCTTAAAATAAACAGTAAAATCTTGGTGGTATACTGGCTGTTTCTACAGCCTGCAAAATGATGTTGGACTGGGGTAATCTGTAATAACACATGTTGCTTTAGCATGCAATGAATTAGTCATGGGAAGTAGCCAACAATATATTTTGTTGCATTTGGATTTTTAAAAACAGAAAAACTGTCAATGTTTCTGTTTCAAACCTCATGCAAAGCCCCCAAAAAGTTTTTTTATTTTGGTAACTCAATGACTTACTATATATAATCACCTGGAACAATGTCTGACACATAGTAAGTGCTTAACACGTTAGTTACCATGATCATCATTATTCTTCTTCTATTTCTCGGGAAAGATAGGTATGGAGACAGTAGCAACATAAACGCCTCACCTGCTCCTGAAGGCTCTGGGCCAGGGCCTGCTGCAGCTCTTGCTCTTCCCGTTCACGCTCCATATCATACTGCTGGAGCCAATCAACCTCTCCTTGAGGTCCTTCTGGGGTTTTGTTTTCTTTATTCTCATCACAATCTTTAGTTATTTCAGTAAAACTGGCAGGATCTAAGGAAGCAAAACATAATATAACTGGGAAATCCTCTCTAATACACTGAAATCTCTGGACTTGAGTGACATCTACTGTTCAGAGAGTAATGTACCATAACCTCACAGGTAAGTTGCTTGAGATATACAATTTATCTTACCTACATCTAGATCGGGTTTTTTCAATTTCAGCTCTATTGACACATTTTGGGTGGGACAATTTTTTTGTTGTTGTTGGGGGGCTGTCCTGTGCATTGCAGAATGTTTGGTAACATTCCTGGCTTCTACCTACTAGATGCCAGTAGCATCATCCTCCTCCCTAGTTGTGACAACCAAAAATGACAGACATTGTCAAGTGTCCCCTAGGGGGCAAAACTGTCCTTTGTTGAGACCCACTGACCTACAGCAAGGGTTCTGAAACTTAGCAATCACCAGAAGTACTACGGTTAGAATGAAAAAGAATAAACAGCCATATTCATAGGTCATAATGTCACATGATCAAGTACTAGGAATAAAGTACTGTTTAGAGTAAATGAAGAATTAGGCTTGAATTGAGATTTACTAATATTGAGATTTTCCCATTGATTACAATGTATGTTAAGTGAGTATGTGTTTTTACAATAATCAAGTCTTGTACATATTTTAAATCTAGTTTCATAAAATCTGTAATAAACATCTCATGTGTCGAACAAATATACGATAACATATGTTTAGAACATTCATCCAGGGAGATAAGAAAAAAATTAATCATCAATTTTTTTTTGTTCCTTCTCAGTCTCTAGACTATGGCCAGCTGGGATGGGATAAACAGTACGGTCATGTTTTTGTTCTGGTTATTTGAATTGTGTTAACAATAATATTTCATTATAATTTTTTAATACTGGTAAGTATTCAAGTAGGAAAAAGGACTCTTCATCTTCTATCTATCTATCTATCTATCATCTATCTATCTATCTATCTATCTATCTATCTATCTATCTATCTATCTATCACCTTTATCAAAGCAAGAATTCTTACCTTAAAGAAGTTCTCATAAAATATGACTGATCAATAAGAATTACCTTTACAGATTAATCATATATGAATTGTTTTTAAATTAGTATATGTTGTTTACCTGCCTCCAAACTGTATTTTAACTATTTAAATGATAAATACTTTTCCACAGCACAGACAACACTGAAGTTTACAGCATCTTGGCTTTAGAGTCTATATCAGCAACTAGTCATCATTTTTTAATTGTATTGAATTTCTGACTGAATATTTACTATCAAAACTAACTCAATATTCATTAAGGGTGGGAAATAAACTAAGGATATATTAAGTACAAAAAGCAGTATGATCTCAATTAAAGAAAATATTACGAGTTTCTATAACCTGGAAGAGGCAGCTCTGAAACCTGTACAGATCCATCTCATCTCCCATTATTTAGAAGCCATGTATCACTACAAGGATTTGGAACACAGTTGTGCCTTATTTAATAGATATCTTCATTAATCCTACCTGGCTCAGTGATTGTTTTGGGTTTCTCAGTTTCCACGGCATCTGGATTTTCAGGTATTTCTTGAATATCATCCTCTGCAAATCCAGTATCGGGGCTGCTGGTTGGTTTATCATCATATTCATGACTCGGAGACGGTGAAGCTTCTCTCTTACTTATCTCTAAAACTGCTGCTAGAAGCTCTTCTTCGCTCATTCCGTCAAGTCCTGAGTTTTCTAATTCAGACTTATCAGTCTCTATTCTGCATGATTTTGAATCCTGAAGAAAAGAGTTACTTTTATAGGAAACGGGGATGAGTACAAATATAGCAATCTTAAGAGTTTAAAGTGAGTTTATTTTATTTCTAAAGAGTTTCCTTTCTTTGATGCTTTGGGTTATGTAACAATAACCAATATAAAAAATTACTGGCAAACCAAATATTCTTTTAATAATAACTACATAGGAATACATGTTTATTTTCTTTTTTCTTTTTTTTTGAGGGCAGTGTCACTGGACCTATGTGGGACTGAACTGGGGCCTCTGGCTTCCCAAGCCAGCACTTAACCACCGCGCCACTCGGCTGGCCCCATGTTTATTTTCTTGATTATAGTAAATGTTAAGTATGTTCTTTGTAGAAATTCATAAAAAATACAAAAATAATAAATTCACTCAAAATCCATCAGAGAATGTATTTTCTTCAGACATACGAGGATTATACTGTAAATATTCTGTCACTATACCTAATATTCCTTTTTAAATGTTGGCAAGTTTTATTCCTTTTTTTAATAAATGAGAAAAATAAAAACTACATCGACATTATGTAAATATTCAGTAGTTATTGTTTCTGGGAGAATTTCTGACTTTCTGTGATTTCTCATTCAAGATAGCAACCACAAACCATCTCTAGCTTTAAAGTAAGATGGGAAACAAGTCAGAACAAAAAATAACTACTAAAATAATTATCTTACCAAAAGGGAGATTTAAAATCAAACAGTTGCATAAGATGTTGCAAACTCTTAGAAAAGCTTATATTCAAAGTATTAGCTATCATTATGTGTCAAGATAGAAGATCATGTTGTTACATTATTTAAACCTTTAGTTTATGTGGTTGGCCTGTTGATGTAAAATGTTTACTATGGTTTCCCCATATTAACAATCAGTACCAAAATAAAGCAAGTAACAATTTGAGGACCCATATGTTAAAGTAGCTTTGAAGGTTAACAGGAGAAAGCAATTTATCTACAATTTTCATTTCTTAAAAGTCTCAATCCTTGCGAGCTCTGAGCAACAGGGTCGTCGGTTTGATGCCTGGTCTGAGCTGAGCTGCCTCTGAGCTGCCAACAGGTGGCAGGATGGCTCAGCTCAAAAAAAAAAAAAAGTTTCAATCCTGGAAACAAAAAAGTGCCCATCGATAGATGAATGAATAAAGAAGATGTGGTATACATATACACAAAGGAATACTATTCAGCCATAAAAAAGAAAGGGAATCTTGACATTTATAACAATATGAGAGGCCCTTGAGGGCATTATGCTAATTGACTGAGTCAAAGACAAAGACAAATAACATGCGATCTCACTTATATGTGGACTCTAAACAAAGAAAAAAACTCGAGCTCACAGATACAGACAACAGATTGGTGGTTGCGAGAGGAGGGTGGTGGGTATGTGGGGGGGTGAAAGGTGTCAAAAGGTACAAACTTCCAGTTATAAAAAAGTCACGGGGGCCGGCTGAGTGGCGCAATGGTTCAGCGCTAGCTTGGGAAGCCAGCGGCTCCGGTTCGGGTCCCACATATGAGGGCCAGTGACACTGCCCTCAAAAACAAAAACAAAAGTCATGGGATGTAATGTACAGCATGGTAAGTATACTTAATAATATTGCATTGCATATTTGAAAGTTGCTAAGAGAGTAGATCTTAAAAAGTTCTCATCACAAGGAAAAAATTTTTGTAACTAACTAGACTTACTATGGTAATCATTTCACAATATATACAATATCGAATCCTTAGGCTGTACATCTGAAACTAATGTTATATGTCAATAATGCCTCAATTAAAAAAAGTCTCAATCCATCTTTTTTTCTTTTTTTTGAGGGTAGTGTCACTGGTCCTCACATGTGGGATCCGAACCGGGGCCACTGGTGTCCCAAGCGAGCTTCCAACCAACGCGCCACTTCGGCCGGCCCTCAATCCATCTTTAAACAGACTTGCTTTGCAGCTACAGAAGGCACACTCTAAAACTAGTGTTTAGATCCACTGAGTTTATGATCTATTTTGTGTATTAAGTTTGCTGATGCTAGTTATGAAAGGCATTTGTTTGGACAGTAATCTTTGTCAGAAATTTTGATAAGAAACTTACTTTTTCCAGGTCTTCCTGCTGCTGTTCACAGCCTGACATTTCGCAAAGTCTCTGGCTAAGGGCCACAGAGCGTTTTGGTTCATCCTCACTGTCTGAATCAAGGCACAAAGCCAAGGAGCTCTTGAATTTGAAGGGGAAATTCCTGTAATTTAAGAAAAAAAAAGAAACTATATAAGTCTGATAAGTAAATATTTGCCCTTGTTATCTTTTGATGCATAAATATCAAAATAAAACAAAAAGCTTTTCCATTATGGAAAATGATTTAACAGAGAAAAAAAAGATATACCAAAAAAAGTTATATTTAAACAACCTTTGCCCCACTCCAAAAGAGTCATGCTTTGAAAATTAGACAATTCTTATGCTATTACTTATCAGTAAACCAATCACTTTGTGCCTTTTTTCTTTTAATGATCAACCCCAAAGAAGTTTATTGTTTTTATAAAACAAGTACTCTACTGAATGCATGCAGACATAGCAATGAATAAATGTTTTTAGCAACAGAGTGCATGAGGACTAATTTTTGATCTTTTAAATTATGTTTTAAAATTAACAGTAACATTCCACTTATCCAATTATATGTAGGTCAGAATTTTGGCAACCTCTACCTTCCAGAAAACAGGGATTCAAAAGTAAGAAAAAAGGCTTCTGAGGAAGGTAGCAGATTTAAAACCCATGCACTTTACTCTTTAGAAAGGGACCCTTCATTTTCAGGGAATGATGCATAAAATAATGTAGCAAGTTCATCAAGAAATGAGAGCTAAGAAGTGAGAGAGAATAACCACAAAAAAGGCAATAAAGAATTATAAAGTCATTTAATATAAAGGTAAACTGTCGTGTAACAATTAAGAGCCCCTGAGGGCATTATGATATTAAAACACAGTGCAATAACGGATACTCAATTCTGATTCTAAGTTATTACAATATTTAAATTATTTTCAATATATTTTATTTAAGAATATAAGAAGTTCTGTAAAGTCATAGAGAATATAAGCACCTAAAATGGTTAAAAAATGTAAGATTAGTGCTTAAAAAGGCAAGCTTCAGTTATATAAAAATTCATTTATGTGGAATATCAAATATCATTCTTCAATGATACCAGATAAGTAAGGTGTTACTGTGTTGTCGTCTAAGTGAGCTAAAAAATAAACGAAAGGAAAAAAGTGGCAAAGGTCCAAGAGCACAAATTTTCTTCGATGAAGCTTAACATAAATTCATATGCTATACTAAAAAACGTAAAATGAAAATTGGAAAAATGCAATTAATCTAAATGTGAAAACTGTAAATAAACATACAGAGTGATGGCACCAAGAAATAAGAGGCCACAATGGAAACCAAGAGAACTGCATAGCAATGTAGATCAAAGAAAAGAGGCAAGTGGTCAGTGATCAGCCCAAACAGTCTGTGGCTGGGAGCAGCCCGCATGTCAATGCACTCCAGCCTGAGCACTTGAATGGCCTCCCATTATGTCTTCAAAAGGGTTTTTAGTGTAACTTCGAAATAGCCAATTAGCCATCTTAATTCCTCATTTCTGATTTCATGCTTACCAAAGCAAAACTGAACATATTAATTTGTTTATCCATGTAAATACTTTGCTGAATGAGGGTGACACCTGGCTACTAATGTACCAGGGTCAAATGTGACAAAGGACACTGGAGAAGAACCAAGGATATTCTGGTTCATAACTCAGCCTCTTTTAAATTTGATCGGCATGACAGGACTTCTAGGGCCTAATCATCCTTTAGTGACCAATTCTCAAATTCTGATACCAATTGACCCTGGAGAACAGATGACCATGCCAAGTAAAATGATGCCCAATGAAACCATCTCTTTCTTGAAACTACAGTGATCTGGTACATAAAGAGTGCATTCCATTAATAGTTACTATAGTCACAGAAGGCAGCTTGCCTGTAGTAATGAAAAATATTCATCCTGTAAATGCATCACTTGCTCACTTTCTAAGCAGCCAAGTGGTATTTGCTCATTTGTATCTTGAGAACGGGCAAGAGTATTCATATCGGTACCATTTCAGATTTCTAGTCATGTTAGTCATCTGGTTTTAATTGCACTGAAAAATAATTAACAGGAGGAAAAGAAAATAGCAGTTCCCAAATGTCATTTTATGGTTATATAAGGCCCCCCAAAACCCTTAAACAACAAAGGTGTCTCTTTTCTAAAAGTACTTTGGGACATCAAATTTTTTAGAAAAACTAATTTTAAAGATCAATGACAAGCAAGTCATTTAGAATTATCTAATCAGGAACTGAATTTAATCGTGGAGGAGGTATATTAAAAAAAAAAAAGTATTTGCTTCCCTTCTTGGACAAACTTGGTCTTAAGCAAAAATAAATAAATATACTTGTAGAACAGCTACATTCCAGTGTGTGTTTGTTTTCCTGACCCCTTTAGAACAGCTCCAGTTCAGTGTCTAAGACAAGAATTTCCAGACTGGTTAGCAACAGGCTAGAAGATACTTTGGGATCTCCATGCGCATCTCTGAGGAACAGTGCTTTACACCAACAAGAATTATTTCATCCCTTCAAACCTTAAAATTCCTCATCATCAATTTCTAGAGTTGTAGGATGAAAATATTACATACTAATGGATGATTTAAGAAGTTTTAGAACAAAATTTTGAGAGGATCATCTGAACTTGCTTCACTGTTAAAAACTTGTTATACCCTAGATTATAGTTTAAAGCAGATTCAGGAAAATTCCAAAGTATAGTGATATAGAGCAATTATCATGCAAAAAGAGAAACAATAAAGAAAAGGGGAGGGGATACTTTTGGAAATTAGGGTAAGCCAAATCCTTAAAAATACAAATTTTGGGTACACAAGAAATATAACTCACTTTGAAGGTGTAGAAGGGCTGGTGATGCAGGAATTCACCATTTGAGAGGCTTTCAATGGTCTAGAACTATCAGAAAATTAGAAATTATGTAATGTATACAATTACATTAAAAATATATATTTAATTACAAAATGAATTATTCTGTACTATAGACCCTTATGTATTCTCTTGAAAAGCAAATAACTGTAATATTTTTACTAGCAAGAGAGGCCAAAAAGAAAACAAAATACCATCTCTGGCCTCTCCCTGATCCAATGACCAAATAAACAGCACTGGAAACAAAGTCAAATGTAATGCGTATGAAAAGAACAACCTGGGAAAAAATTATCTTGTCTCAGTTCTTCACTTTTAAGCAATAAAATAACAATATAACAATAGCTCTCATTTATTGAGGACTTACTAGATGTCAGGCACTGTAGTAAGAACTCATTGTATCACCTCATCTAATGTTCACAAACACTCTATTATTTTCCCTACAGATTCAAAGTCTTAAAACTATTAAATTACTGGGTCAGATAGCCTGGCTTCAGGCCTGTGATCATACAGAGTCTACACTGATGGTTTGAAATAGTACTATTGCCAGAAAGAGTAATATTGGGTTGTCAGAAAAGTCATGACGCATTTTTGCAACGAAAAACAGAAAAAATATGTCATGACTTTTCTGACAACCCAATGACTCTATCAGCAGACGGCAACTGCATCAAGCAAAAAAGAAACCACCCACATCTATTTCAAAGAAAGGCCATAAGAGAAAATCCAAAACATTAAGGCTCTCTAGAAACATGTCTTTATTAGTAGACCCATTAAGGCCTTTAGTGTAAACTTATATGATGTAGTATATATTTAAATTATTAACCCAAGGAGAACTACATTTTATAAAACTGCATCAATTCATGTTAGCAAACGTTTATTCACTTTCTGAAATGCCTATTATTCTACTTCAGCCAAGAGACCTGGCTCTTTCAGTTACTAACCATTAGGTTGTTGGTAAAGTCATGATGTATTTTTGCAATGAAAAACAGAAAAATACGTCATGACTTTTCCGACAACTCAATATATACCCTTAAGAAAATTAATCTCTTTCAATGTCCTCTGTAAAATTAAGAATTTAGATAAAATCTCTAAAAATCCTATTCACCTCTAAAGTTCTAAACTTTATGATCCTATCAAACTAGAGTTCAGTATAAAAAAGAACTATAATATATGGCTCCAAAGTAATGCAAGTATTTAGAAGAAAGAGCAACATTCAGAGAAGTCCTAAGGTTTTCTCAGCATACACGATAAAGCAAAATCAAAAGTAAAGGTTACTTCTTTTCTCATGGAAAAACTTTTAGGAGCCACTGAAGTTTTTCACTCCCATTGGTGATGATACATGTATGAAAACACAATCTATTTTTGGGACCCCAGCATAACATTTACTACACTGTTTCCTAAATTTGCATACCCCAAAGAGTCAGCAAAGGCATTTGTTAAAAATATCTATTCCCAAGCCCTCTTAGGTCTAATGAAACAGAACTTCTAAGGAAAGAACACAAGAATTGGTATATTTAGTGTTCAGATGACTCTTATGAACATGCAAATTAGGTTTATATTCCCAAAATGTATCAAACTGTCTTCTAGTGATGTAAAAGCATAAGAGCATTCCAAAAAAAATTATTATGAAAGGCAACTAATGTACTTGGCAGAATTTTATTTAAGCATTTTATTACTTCAATTTATTACTACAATTATTACAGTCAGGAGTAATTTAACACAAAATCTCAAAATAAAGCAAAATTAAAATCTCCTTCTTGGTCTGATTTTACCTGGGAGTCATGTTATCTATCTAGTTCAGTCATTCTTTTGATCAGATACCAAATAATGTCTTTCTACTTCAAAAGGGAAGGCAAAGAAATTCTCACTCAAGGGCTTACATTGCCATATGTGCACTCCAACCAAGGGTGAAGGGTGATTTTGTATTTTCAGTGCAGTGAGACGACAAGGTCAGGTATCTTGGAATGATGACTTGCTGCCCAATCTTGTTGTTAAGTGAGAGAGTGACATTGAAGCTATATCGCTTCAGATGAAGAATGAGGATCCTGAAAACAGGAGATGATGACATTACTAGTTCGTACATAATAGAGGTAGCTCTCTTATTTGACGAGAGATCACTGCAACCAACCATGTTAGATAACTTTTGATTTAAAGAGTACATTTGGCCAAACATTTACTGAATACCTGCCATGTAGTAGGTAGGCACTGTGTTGGGTGCTAAGAACACAAATTAAAAAATAAACACAGGCATTGGGTGGATTAATGAGGTTTCGGTAAAATACTTATAACGTTCCTAGAAAAAAAACACACACCAAATAAAGCACATTAGACAAGAACACCAAATTTTTAAATGCTGATATTGATATTGGGTTAAATACTTAATTTATGTTAATGTTATTGATATATAGTTTAAAAAATTAGATATCAGGGCGGCTGGTTGGCTCAGGTGGTTGGAGCGAAGGCTCATGGCACCCGGGTTGCTGGTTCGATTCCCACATGGGCCAGGGAGCTGCACTCTCCACAACTGGATTGGGGACAGCTGCTTGACTTGGAGCTGATGGGTCCTAAAGAGGCACACTGTTCCCCAGTAAAATTTCAAAAAAAAAATAGGTGTTATATAAGCACTAATAATAATTTAAAGTGTTAAGACAGCCCTGTGTTTGATGGCAACATTTTTTTCAAGGTGATTTCTGACAAGAACTATTATTTCAGTGGCACATACTCTGAAGATAACAAAGAAACAGAAAAATTTTCTCCACTTAGAAACTTTTATTAACAATAGTGGCAAACTTTTCACCTGATACAGAACATAATCTCTACCTGATGGACTAGATATACTTCACAGTCCACAAGAACACTTTAACAACTGAATTTCAGAACTCTTATGGGAATAAACCTCAATTGTAGGCAAAAATAATGTCTGATTTATGGAAAACTGTTTCCTTTCTTACCATATACATGTACCTTCATCACAGAAACCACAAACTCAAAAATCTGTAAATTAAAGTTATCAACTATATTTCTCTTTAAAAAGCATGCTAGAATTCATAACCTTCAAATTCATAACTTCAGAGAACACAAAGATACAACTGATGTGAGGAGACTAAAACTAATGTCAAATGTCAAATATTTTGACTAAATTTTCAAATAATCCTACCAAAATAAAAGGTAATATGAAACAGACAATATAGCTAAAATCACTGATCTGTAAAGATGAGGTGGACTACAAATCAACAGATTTGATAAAGATACCAGACCCTTCAATAAAGCTAAATTTCTTTTAATACAGAAATGAACAAAAACAAAGTAAATCCAATAATTAGAATTTATGATACAAAGGCTTCTATTTCACATAAGTTTGGAATAAATTAACCTTTAACATAGGTGACCTAACAAAAACAACCCAAGGAGAAAAACTGCCCTCAGTAATTTTTTTTCCCCACTTGAAAAATCAAATAGCTAGATAATGAGAAAGGGAGCAGACATTCAGCTTGCCAGGTCAACCAAGTATTTTTAATTGTACACCAGTTTCCTTAGTTTAATAACAGCTGGTAATAATCTTTTGCCTTAATATTTGCTCCCCTCACCCTCGATGCCTCAAAACACTCACAAATAGCAAAGAACATGTCTCTTAAGTAAGAAATATAGACTATGGTCAACATAATAAGTGTTATGATTTAGATAGTCATTTCTTTAAAATAAATTCACTTTCTAAAAAGGAACAGGGGGACTAGGTTCCAGAAACTCCATACTTAAGTCTTACCAAACTGAAGCTAATGAAAGAAAGTACAGCATTCTGCCAGCAAAGTGCCACATAAATACTTAATGTTAACCTTGTTTGTGGCTGAGATTATTCTTGGGAAGAACTAAAAACTGTCCTATAATCACATTATAATTTTTCTCACTAGTTTGGTTTTACATTTGTTTATAGAGAACTAGTACAATGTAAATTAGTTTTATTCCTAATTCAGAATTCTTATTACAGGAAACTTAGCAACTTATAAGATCCTCTGAATAAAGGAAAGTACAAACTGTAGAAAATTACTCTTCCTAACTCATTTTCACAGACGTGTGTATCTGTAGCAGATTTTTACTGAAAGTTTGGGATAAGAGAAGGAAGCTACAGCATAACACTGGACAACAAATTATAACTGAATGTTATACATTACCGAATTAATTAACAATCTTCTAGCTAGTCCCTATCAGTATTTCAGAGTCTCACAAACCTTGTCTGCTTGTTGCCATTTTCTTGGAACTCTCAAGTTCTTCAACATTCCAAATCCTCTTCCTTTCTTATGTATCCTAGCTTTCTATCATGTACCCTTTTCATATACCAGCAATCCATTCTGGTAAACCTCACTTATTCAGTAATATCTGTGAGCACTTTAAAGAAAGAAAATGAAAAAAAAAACAACTAATTTTACCTGGGCAGCCTATTAAATTTGTGCCTGACAAGAGCACACTTCCCACCACACTTCTCACAGGAATACTCAAGTTCTTCTGCCTGTAGAAAGACAAGAGGAAAAAATAAAGAAGTATGAAGTTGAATCAACATTACCCCATTAAACGCTACTAATCTTCTCTAGTCCTACTACTTCAGTGGAATGACAACTCCAACCAGTTTATATTTTGTGTCTAGTCACATACCTTACCAAATTAAGACCTAATCCTCAAAATATACTTATTTTGCCCTATTTCAGAATCCCTAATTTCCTATTTTACCAAGGAAACATCTCAATTTATGAGAGTAACTAGACTCTACAGTAGCAGATTCTCAACCTTTTCCCCATGGATACGCAAGAACCACTGCCAAAAGTATATCCAGACTTAACATTTGGCCATAGCAGAGATAAGATCACCTTCAGGTTGGGCGGTGTTCCTGGTCTGTTAGGTGTAACTCTACCCCTTTCTTATAATGGAACTCAATCTTCTGGTGACAGCCCACTAAGAACAACTGCTCTAAAAGGACCAAAGTTTGGGGTGGATAGCATTACCTAGAGAAAACTGAAACAAGAAATCCTTAAAAAATGGGGGTAAAGATACACAGAAAAACTTCAAATTCTATGATAATAATAGGAATAGTAAGGAATGATTAAAACAAAAAGTATTTATCTTTGGGTGGAGCTAAATGTCTATCATTTAAAGAGCAGAAATTTTTTTTTTTAATCTTAGGAAGACAACCCTGACTATTTGCTACAACAAAACAAGAACCACTATTATAAAGAAGGGTGATCCTGGCAAATTTCCATCAGTTTTCAGGACTGCTACACAACAGGTCCAATTATGGCCCAGAATATCTGTAACAGTCTATCACAGACACAAATATTTATTTACAGCTTTGGACAAACACGATTCTTCCCTGTTGTTTCTAATAGGGTACATACAATCTAAGGAAAAGCAAAGGGTATTTTTTTATTCCTCGGAATTTAGTATACTAACTTACACAGTGTCTCCAACTTTCATCCACATTACCAAATTTTAGCACGTTACTTCATACTTCAAATTAATATTTGTTTACAAATAACTGCTTCAAAGTCTGTCTAAAACATCTGCTGTTGAGTCACATGTATAATCTACTTAAGCAATCAATTTCCTTCTTTAATGAGCTACAGATTAGATTTATCAAGCTTTTAAAAATAAATATTTATAAATATTTGTTTTCCCTACAAGTAATATTTTCCAAACTCTGCCTTATAGAAATCAACTTCAAATACAATTATCTATAAAATTTAGTTATGTCAAAATACCAAAAAGGCATTTACCCTAAAGAAAAGATCAAGAGAATCTTGAATTGAACGAGGAGGGAGTGGCTTTTTTCTTCGAGGAAGGTCAATGGAGAGGTCATTAAACTGTTCTCTTTTGGGAATAATCTCTCCACATCTGTCAGAATAAAAGACACAAATGGAAGCTTTTAGAAGTTTAACTAGAGTACAAAATAAATACAAAAATACTTCAGAAACACTGTTCTTCCACAGAGCTTATCAGATACTGACAGACTATGAGTAGGCATAAGAAATAGATAACATTTAAGACTTTAATCATGGTTACTTTAAGCCTTATTAAATCAAGAGATAGAATCTCATTTAAGCACTTTCTTAAAATGTGAAAAAGCCTGAGGTACCAGGATCCTGGCATTTTTGAGAAAAAGCAAGGAAGCTGGTTTGAACAAAATGAGCACAGGGAAGGGTGATAGGAGATGAAGTTAGAGAGTTAACTGGGGGAGAGGGGTTGCCGAAAGGCAGAGCATAGGGGTTTTGAAGATCACAGTAAGGATTTTGGTTTTTATTTTAAGAGTTACAAGCAGAGGGCTGACATGAACTTCCATTCTAAATGGATCACTTTAACTAGTGTGTTTAAAACACACTACAGAGAGACAAGGACAGAGAGTACAGAGACACAGAGACCAGTTTAGAAGGTATTACAACAATCCAGGCAACAGATGACAGTAACTTGTCCAGGGTGGTGGCAATGGTCAGATTCTGGATGTATTGTGAAGAGTTGAAAGGATCTGCTGACATATGAGATGTAGGGGTGCAAGAGAAAGAGTTAAGAAATACACCACATTTCCGGAACTGTCATACTGAGATAGGGAAGACTGCGGCGGTTTTATGAGGACAATTAAGTACTAAATTTTAGATATTTTAAATTCTTCATAGGATAACTCATAATTCTTCATATTTGATGTTATTAATATACTGAAATGCTTTATAATAGTTGAAAACCAGTCAATTTAAAGGATAATAGTTTTTCTAAAAAGTAGTACATTTGGTAAACTGGCCAAACTAACCTACAGCCAAATGGGACAGGGACTAAACATGGAAAATTACAATTTGAGGTATAAGGTAAATGGAATCTTCCTTCAGCCAGAAATTATTTTGCACTTAAAGATTTGTCTTACAGAAAATTACTAATAAAGCAACTAAGACAAGGCCTTGGAGGAGATAGTTGTACCACTGCTGCTGTGGCCCCACAGAACCTTGTTGTTCACCGGACGAGCCAAACTCTTTGGACACTGTTCAGCCTGGCTGCCTGGTATGCCTATGCTGGGAGCTTCATTACTTTACACAATGGTACACACACCTCACACCCGGGTACTGCACAGCTAGAGTGCCTGGCTGATGCTGCTGGCACAGTGCGGCAGCCACTATTTTGATAAGACTTTCTTTCTTCCTGGGCTGCCTATGGTCGTTTCTATCAGAGGCAACTGCAATTTTCCTATCAAAAGAAATTTGGTTGGTTCCCCCACAAATAAAGGAAACAATGATAAAAAAAACTTTTCTTCTCTCTCTGACTTGAACAAATTTTAATTGGAAAGTGCACTGGAAGAAAGAAAAAGATGGCTGTTTATAATAGGCTCTCTAGGTTTTACAAGAAGATGAGCTGTATTTGTAAGAAGTGGACTTTTTCTTTAGAATGGGGAGACAATATATGGGTTTTGAGGGTTGTTTTTTTGGTGTGGGGGGGTATTGAGTATTTTTAAAGAAAATTCCAGAACAAATGGAAGAGAAGCAGTATTTAGACAGTGGTTTTCTTGAGCTGAAGAAAACCCCAAATCTTCAGATGAAAAAGCCCCATTATGTTAAAAGCAAAATTAACAAAAAAGTCAATAAATAGATGTAAATTAGTGAAACTGAATTTCCAATAAATAAATAAAGCAAAAAAGAGAAAAACAGATTTTCAGGAAGAAAAAGATTACCCCCAAAATCAGGTTTCTCCCAAGTGACAAAGAGTAACAGTGTATGACAGACCAGTTTGTGACATATATTGAGGGGGAAGGCTATGTGTGACTCAATAATGCTGTATTAAGTGCACGTATAAAAGCCACAGAGTCACTCTTACTTATATAGGGACTGTGAAAAATTCCAGTCTCTCTGAAAAAATGTATTCAGAGAAGTACTATCAATAACTGGAAGATTAATCAAAATAGCTCCTTTAGATGTGAAGTATGTGGTATAGAAGTCCTGATAATAAGCATGAAAACTAATTAAATATAGAAAGTAAATCTGAATGACTAATATAGACATGGCTAAAAAGCATTGCAGAAGTTAAAAATAATTCAAATTTTGATCTATTTCATAAAAAAAACCCTTTTTAATAAGAACAATTTGGTTCAACAAAATAACAACTAATAGGAATGAGTCTTTTCAGGGAAAAAAGAATGAGTATTTCCAAAGAATTTGATATTTTACACAGTGATTAGAAGAAAAAAAACCCCACACATACCAAAAAAAGGTAGGTCAAAATTAACTGCTTTAGTCAGCACTAAAGCACATGACAAAATATTTAAGTGCACCTTAGCTCTCACGTGACCAAGCATTATAGAAGGTAATGACACTGAAAAAAAATGTTTGCATTAATGTTTTCCCATGACACAGGAAGGAAGATGAGGTAATAATTAAAACCTTCAGAACAGTTTTAAATCACTTGCCACCAAGAATTAAAAGGGAAAAGAGTTTTCTTGGAGGCTACTTACGCTTTACAGATGATAGAGTGCTGAACCTCAAACTCCAAATTAGTAATAACTGGGCAAGTGTATACTCTAGTGGCTGAAATATCTGGTGAACTTTCTTCTCCAAGAACAGGTTCAGACTTCCAAGTTTTATTTAATTTTTCCATATCCTCTTTCAGCTGGTCTAAGCACTGACTTAGAAATTCATGAGCATCCTAAGGCATAATATCTTTAATCAGATCAAAATATTTCTTGTCACGATAATAGCTTATCAACATTGTGATTTATACCACTAAAGCATTTGGAAATCAATAACGTTATATAAAAAAGGTCAAGTTTATTCTGTTTTTGGGTATATATTTTGTCTTGATGGATTTTAAAGTCTTTACTTTCAGTTGGATTAGCATGAATGAATAAATGAATCACTTCTTGCTTTGTTTTTTTAAAAAAGGTAATTTTTCTAAAATAGCATTTGCAGCTAAAATAGCACAAGTTCCGGTACTGGTAGACCACGTCTACATTATTAAAATATAATAAAATACACAGAAGAGTTATATTGAACCTTACCAGAAGTCCTCAGGTTATTCAACCTTGATGAAGACACACAGATACACAAATCTCACTTTAAAATAAAAATCAGGTAACATACTAAAATCATTTCAATTTCCCCTGTCTCTAAAGTATTAAAAGCAATTGGTACTCACATTCTGCATATAACCAGAGAATCTCTCTGCTGTAGCTGAAATGGCATTTTTAACCTTCTTGAGTAAATCTTTTTTGGTCTCTGAATTACAGATATCTTTTTTAACAAGCAAATGTGCAAAACGTCTGGTAAAACAAGAGACAAGTTTAGCATGTTTTACACAACATTGGATGGCATGATATTTTAAAGACTGCTAACAATGGCACAACATTTTAAGTGTGTGAAATTCCATTATTCTATAATCAACAAGCCAAAAGGTTACCCAGTAAGTGCATAACAATTACCTGATAAGTGCATTGTGTGGAATTTTCTTCCATGGGATACCTTGCTTAAGCAAGTCATTTGCAAATGACTGGAGTGAAAATAGGGATTGTAAAATAGCATTCATATAGCAGGTATTTCCCAAATTGGAGAAGCTGAAAATGAAAGAAATAGTATAAGACAATGTTTGCAAATGACTGGAGTGAAAATAGGGATTGTAAAATAGCATTCATATAGCAGGTATTTCCCAAATTGGAGAAGCTGAAAATGAAAGAAATAGTATAAGACAATGGTAGTTCCTCAAGTATGTTCACTAGAACCGGGTTCTCCAGTATAGTATGCATCAGAATCACCTGGAGGGCTTGTTAAACTACACACTGCTGGGCCCCAGCTCCAGAGTTTCCAATTCAGTAGGTCTACACAAAGAAGGTGCAAAAATAACCATTTCTAACAGGATCCCAGTTGACGCTGATGCTGCTGGCCTGGGGACCACACTTTGAGAACCTTAGTTTCATCTCAAGGAAAATTACATTTTCAGATGAATGCCTAAAAGGACTAGGGACTTATCCAAAGAGCGACTTGTCCTTATTTATACTAATATTTTCACTGAGCTACAACTTAACTCTTTCTCTTGAGTATATGCCTAGAAGTACAACTGTTGGGTCATAGAATATACGCTGTGTTTAGCTTTAGTGGGTACTGCCACTCTTCCAAAATACATATTTTGAAAAAAACTTTTATTTGGAAATATTCTGAGACTTCCAGAAAAGTTGCACAAGAATAATATGCATTACCTAGATTCACCAATTGTTAACCTTTTGCACTATGTACTCTATCATTTAATACCTCTCTATTATTTTCCTGAGCCAAGTACAGTTATTAGAATTATAAAATTTAATGCTAATAAAAGTCTTATGTAATATATTTTCTTTAATCCAGTTTTGTTAATTGACCCAATAATGTTCTTTATAGTATTCCCCACCCCCCGCCCCATCTAAGTGCAAGATTCAGTCCAGGATAACATAATGCATTTAGTTTTCATTTCTCTTTAGTTTTCTTCAATCTGGCATTAATTCTTCAGCCTTCTCTTCCATGACATTGACCTTTGTGAAGAATCCAGTTCCCCTCACCCCTGGTTTTTAAATGGAATGTTCCTCCTATTGGGGTTTCTGTTTTCTCATGATGAGCTTCAGCCCAGGCTGGAGGAGCACACAGTAATGCATAGTGATACTGTGTCCTTTCAAGGATATCACATGCAGAGGCACAAGGTATTCTGCTGCTGCTCACTGATGTCAATTTTGAACACCCTTGAGAACTTTCTCTTCAGACTATGAGAAAGTATCAGGGTCTGGAATTACCCTGTTGTCATAAACAATGAAAAAAAAACTGGCACAATACTGTGATCTTGAAGAGAAACAAATGTGAACCCTATCATTATGAAGGGTTTCAGACTGCAGGTAATTTGTCATCTGCTGGAGGCCAGGGAGAGACCAGAAATCTTGCTAAGTTGAAAGAAACTGGAAGTCTTGAGTGGCTGAGGTTGCTAAAATTTCTGGGCTTGAGAAGATGGCGCTATGTAAAGGAAGAATTACAAATATCTGCACAGAAATCTGCTGGAGTACTCGCTGAACATCAACCTGCACATGCTTAGGGTGACACCCCATGACACCAGGCAGGAAGAACTTCAAGCAAAACAATGATTACCGGTGAGCTATTAGCCAAACAATCCCCAGAGCTTGCAGAACCTAAAATTGAGTTCCTACCAGTCAGAGAGGAGAGACAGAGAGAGACCTAAATGAATTCATAGGGCATTAGTAGAAACTCCAGAGGGGCCATGCTTTGGAGAAGGAATTAAATTAGCCTTAGGGCAAAAGCCACTCTAGATTTGAGCCAAAAGAGCTTCATCACAAGTCTTAAAACAATCAAACCCAACTGCAGACAAGGATATTAAAACACCTATTATAAGGGCCGGCCGAGTGGCGCGGTGGTTAAGCGCTGGCCTGGGAAGCCAGCAGCCCCGGTTAGGTCCCACATATGAGGGCCAGTGACACTGCTCTCAAAACACAAAACAAAACAAAACAAAACAAAACAAAACAAAACAAAACAAAACAAAAACCTCTAGAGATAAAAAACATAATATTTGAAAGGAAAATTTTATTGAATGAGTTTTATAGCATATTAAACTCCAAAGAAGGAAATATCAGTGACTTGAAGATTTAGCAACATAAAATATCAACAATGAAGTAGCTATATATTTTATAATATATAAAATTTATATTTTATTCTAATTTAAAATAAAATACATTTATAAACTTTGTAAAATATTGAATATATCATTTATTTTATATAATACATAATATATAAAATGGATTTTATATAATATTGTAAATATTTTGTCTATATAAAAACAAATATATATATATTTTCTTGTTTCTTCTTTCTTACACAAAGGTAGCATAATATATATACACTTTGGCAATTTTTTTTTTTTTTTTTACTTATCAATATATTTTTTGTTATTTTTTTGTTATTTTCAGGTTTAATTATAGCCATCCTAGTGGGTGTGAAGTGGTATCTCACTTTGGTTTTGAATTCATATGCCTTCTTTTTTTCATTTTCTTTTCACAGTTGCACAATTCTACATTGCTTCTAGGAATTTGTCCATTTCATCTAGTTATTTAATTTGTTGGTATACTCCTAATCATATTATTCTCTTATAATCCTTTTTATTTTGGTACGGTTGGTAGTAATATACTCACTTTTATTTCTGATTTTTTTTCTGAGTTATGTAAGTCTTCTCTTTTTATCAGTTTATCTAAAGGTTTGTCAATTTTATTAATCTTTTTTTTGAGGGCAGTGTCACTGGCCCTCCTATGTGGGACCCGAACCGGGGCCACTGGCTTCCCAAGCCAGTGCTTAACCACCGTGCCACTTGGCCGGCCCTTTATTAATCTTTTTAAAGGATCAACTTTTGGTTCTATTTTCTCTATTATTTTTCTATTTTGTTTATCTCTGCTCTAATTTTATTATTTTCTTCCTTCTGCTAGCTTTGGGTTTAGTTTGCTCTTCTTTTTCTAGTTTCTTAAGGTGTAAAGATAGGTTATTGATTTGAGGTCATTTTTTAGAATTATGGTAAAATACACATAACATAAAATTTACCAAATATCCATTTTAAATGTACAGCTTAAAAAGCATTAAGTACACTTATATTGTTATGCAACTACCACTACCATTTAGCTCCAGAATTTTTTCATCTTTGCAAACTGAAACTCTGTGCCTACTGAACAATTATTTCCCATTCCCCTCTCCCTGGCAACCACCATTCTACTTTCTGACTATAATTTGTATACTGTAGGTTAACTCATATAAGTGGAATTATATAGTATTTGTCCTTTGACGACTGGTTCATTGCACTTAGCATGTCTTCCAGCTTCATCCGTGTTGTAGCACGTGTCAGAATTTCCCTCCTATTTAACACTGAACAGTATTCCACTGTATGTATATTGAATAGTATTCCACATTTTGTTTATCCATTCATTCATTGACGGGCATCTGGGCTGCTTCCACTTTTGGACTATTATGATTAACATTGCTATAAACATGGGTGTACAAATACTGCTCAAGTCACTGCTCTCAATTCTTTTGGATATATACCCAGAAGTAGACTTGCTGGATCATATGGTAATTTACTATTAATTCTCTGAGTAAATGCCATATTCCATAGCAGCTATACCATTTTACATTCCCACCAGCAAGGTACAAGAGTTCTAATTTTCCCACATCCTCATCAGCATTTTTTTTTTTTAGAGGGCAGTGTCACTGGCCCTCATATGTGGGATCTGAACCAGGGCCGCTGGCGTCCCAAGCCAGCTCTTAACCACCGTGCCACTCGGCTGGCCCAGCATTTCTTTTTTAATGTAGGCATTTACTGCTACAAAATTTCCCCTGAGCACTGCTTTTGCTGCCTCCCATTAGTTTTGGTATACTGTTTTACCTTTCATTATCTTTAAGTATTTTAAAATTTCTCCTATGATTTCTTCTTTGACTCATTGGTTATTTAAGAGTATGTAGCTTAAACAAGAGTTGGTGAGGATGTGAAGAAAGGGGAACCTTTGTGCACTGTTGGTGGGATTGCTAAGTAGTGCAACCACTAAGGAAAACAGTATGGAGGTTCCTCAAAAAATTAAAAATAGAACTACCTTTGACCCAGCAATTCCACTTCTGGGTATTTATCTGAAGAAATACAAAACACTAATTTGAAAAGACATATGCACCTCTATATTTACTGTAGCATTATTTACAATAGCCAAAATATGGAAGTAACCAAAGTGTCCATCAGAGATGACGGGATACAGAAATGTGGTACATAGATATAATGGATATTACCCAGACATAAGAAGAATGAAAGCTTACCATTTGCAACAACATGGATGGATCTAGACGGTATTATGCTAAAGTGAAGTCAGTCAGACAGAGAAAAACAGATACATGATTTCACTTATATGTGGAATCTAAAAAAAACCCACAAACAAACAAACAAACAAAACTAAAAGAACAAACAAAATAAAAAAGAGACTCATAGATAGAGAACAAACTGATGGTTGTCAGATGGGAGGGAGGTTGGGAGGCTGGGTGAAAAAGATGAAGGGCTTGAGAAGTAAAAATTGGGCCTGTAGGGCTGCCATAATGACAGAGTGTGAGAATTCCTCCCACAGACACTCCACATTAAGCTCTTTGTCATAAATTTTATCAAGTCTCTTTTACCGCTGAACTATTTCTAATTCCTTTAATCATTTATTTTTATGACACAATTAAAATAATTATACATATTTATTGTTGAAAACAGATACTTCAAGTAACTAAGCTTATTTTAATTTTAAAGAATGAAATATTCTAGCTTAAAAAAAGTACAAATTGGCAGTTACAAAATAGTCAAGGGGATGTAAAGTACAGCATAGGGAATATAGTTAATAATATGTAATGACTATGTATGGTGCTAGGTGGGTACCAGACTTATCGGGGAGATAACTTTGTAAGTTATATAAATGTCTAACCATTATGCTGTACACCTGAAACTAATACAATATTGAAGGTAAACTGTAATTTAAAAATAAATAAAAATAAAAGACTGAATTAGGTTAAAAAAAAAAAGAGTATGTTGTTTCACTTCCACATTTTCCAGTTTTCAGGAACACTGCTGGAATTTGGTTTGTTTCTCTACTTAGAAGATAAATTAAAGGTGATGGTATTCTTCGTATCCTAGTAATGCTGAAGATGATGAGTGCTCATCTTTGCATTCCTCATTTCACTTCATGTGTTTTAAAGGACTTGTGAGGAACACTGGAATTAGGCAGCTTTCAATATCCTCCAGACCTGGCACTTTTCCTTTTTTTTTTTCCAGGGCAGTGTCACTGGCCCTCATATGTGGGACCTGAACCGGGGCCGCTGGCTTCCCAAGCCAGCGCTTAACCACCGCACCACTTGGCTGGCCCAACCTGGCATTTTTCTACTCAGTTTTTGTTTGTTTTAAGGAGTCCTTTGTCCCGAGTACTTAGCCACTTGAAACAGTACACTCTAATTCCTGGAAGAAGTCTGAAAAAAGGAACACCGTATTTCTAAAGATGGGTACAGGTACTATACAGACATTACAGAAACACTGCAGGTAGACAGGGAGCCTGGAGCACCACGGGTGAGTAACTCATGAGGACATCAAAACACTCTGAAGGAGGTGAATGACAGAGACCAGAAACAGACTGTGAACTACACAAAAGCAGGCAATAAAAAATTGAGACAAGAACAAGGAAGACAGAGACAAAAGCTACATGAAAAATGGTCAGAAAATGAGATAGATAAGACTAACATAAGAATGCTATTTCAGGCCGGCTGAGTGGCGCATTGGTTAAGTGCTGGCCTGGGACGCCAGCAGCCCCGGTTCGGATCCCACATGTGAGGGCCAGTGACACTGCCCTCTCAAAAAAACAAAAGAATGCTGTTTGATAAGGAGACAGCAAGATAATAATTTGAGGCAGACCAATTAGAATGAAGAACAAAGGATATTAAGAATTATACTGAAAAGTAAACACTTTACGAAACAGAGCAGAAAAGAAGAGATTCGGAGAAAAAAAACCAGGCAAGCAGAGAATAAAATGAAATGTTTTCACTGCAAATTTTATGTTGTTTTCTCTTAAGATATGAAGCATATAAACTACTTTGGAAAAGCCAAGTTGGCAGATACCACTCATTCAAGTAAAAATCTTAAAGCTGGTAGAAAAACAGTAATTTGAATGAGATTGAAAACAAGCTGGTAGGTTTGGGGGAGAACAAGTTGGAAACAGAAATCAAAAATGTCAAAGTACATTCCTTAGTTTTAATAATTCACTTCCAAGAATTTATCCTATAGAAGAGTTGCAACACATATTAAAAACATATACATATAAGAATGTTCATTCTACTCTGGATTATAATTGGAAAAAAGGGAAATCTAAATGCATACTAACATGGTTGAAGGTTATGTGTTAATATATGAGGATGCCCAGGATGAATGTGGAATTGGAAAAAAATGAGGGAACACAGAAGAAATATAGGCACAGTGGTTAAGAATGCAAATAAGAGTCCAACTGCCTAGATTTACTACAGCTGTACTATTGACTGTATCACCTTGGGCAAGTTAATTAACTTCTCCATGGCTTGGTTACTTCATCTATAAAAGCAGACTTTTAATACATCTAGCTCACAGAGCTATTGTAAGGATTTAAAGGAAAAAAATCCATTAAAAACTTGGCACACAATAACTGGCAAATAAACACTTAAGATAAGGCTGTTATCATTATTATTACAGTTATTAAAAATATGCTATGATCTTATTTTTGTCTTGAATAAAAATATAAGAATGAAGGGGCAGGAGAGGATATAAATAAAACAATGCTGAAATATCTCAGGAGGATAAAGTACATGGAATTGGAGATTACTTATTTTCTGCTTTCTGAGGAATATTTTATATATACATACTTTTTTTTCAAAGTTCAAAAATTGGACCACATAATGGACTTATTATTTATGGATATGATAAATCTTTAATAAGTGAGCAAATATTTTAGAACTATACTCAATAGGATTCTTTACATCAATCAAAACATACTTGAGTTGAATCGCTTTGTAAAAAGAAAGCAAAATAAAAGAATGCACCTACCCCTGCAGTTGTTGCTGTTGATGAGAGGAAAGGGGCACTCTTGGTTTGTTCCAGCCAGTATAATCTTGGTTACACCTCAGTTTTTTAACAGAAAGAGGAGCTGGCTGAGGAAGAAATCCCAAGCTTCTTTTGGCAGAGGGAGTTTGGCTTGAAACATTAGTCCTATAAAATAACAGACAATGAAGGAGCAAAGCCATTTTGCTTTTTCCCCCTAGTAGATTCAGAGAAGTCAATGTCTAAGAAAAACAAAATCTAAATTTGGGGAAATATCAATAATAATGATCACATGAGAAAAATTCCACAAATGCAAGTTTGTTGATAGCTGAAGAGACATATAATATTGTACCTACTTAACTTATAACCAAAATAATCCAAGTTAATGGCTTGAGAAAAACTATAAATCTAGCTTTACTTTTTTATTCACTGTTATCCATTTAATGGATATTGTACATTAGTTTACCTAGTCTTGAAAACATTTAGCCAGTTAACTTTTTCTACTATGACAAAAAAAAGACACTACCAATATTCTTACCCAATCTCGAGAACTTCCTCCAGTTTATATACTTAGAAGTGAAAATATTAGAAGTATTTTCAGTTTAAATTTTCCTAGATAGTATGACTTTTTTTCCAAAAAGGCTGTACCAATTTATATTTCCACCAATAGTGAATTTTCATTTCTTCACATGGTCTCCATTACATTATTACTAATCTAATGAGTGAAACATGATCTCATTGTTATTTCACTTTCCTGATTACTACTGAAGTAAAATAAACTGTTTACTCTTTGAATTATTGTACTTTTGTGTACCCTTAGTTGTACATTGGGTTCTTAAAGATTTGTAGTTTTATAAATAGTCTACGTTCTAATCCTTTGTCTATTAAATATTCTAAGTTTCAAGTTTTTACATAGTCAAATTTATCAATCTTTTTTAGTTTCAATTTTTGTGTCTTAAGAATCATTTTGTGGGGTAGTTGGTTAGCTCAGTTGGTTAGAGTGCAGTGCTCGTAACACCCAGGTTGCTGGTTAGATCCCTACATGGGCCACTGAGTTGCGCCCTTCACAACTAGAATGAAACAACTACTCTACTTGGAGCAGGTGGGTCTTGGAAAAATACACTGTTCCCCAACTTAAAATATCATTTTATAACATAAGGTCACAGAAATGTTTTCCTATGTTTTCTCTTGAAGTTTTAAGTCTGTTTTCCCTCCTACTTAGGTCTTCAATCTGCTTGGGTGGTTTTTTTGCATGTCGTGAAGTAGGAATGTGATTTACTTTTCTATAAAGAAAAAGCAATTATCTCCTAACGACTTACTGTCTGGGTAGGCCATCTGTTAGCCACTGTTTGGTTTTGTTACTTAAAAAATTGGGCCTGCCGAGTGGCGCATTGGTTAAGTGCTGGTTTTGGGATGCCAGCGGCCCCGGTTCGGATCCCACATGAGGGCCAGTGACACTGCCCTCTACAGCTAACAACAGCTCCACCTGGAGCTGGGCTGTGCGAGCCCCGGTGATGGTGTGGGCTGCAGCCCCTGCTGCAGTGGGCTGCCATAGGCTACAGTGAGTGGCCCGCAGCCAGCGTGAGCGGCTGGCAGCCAAGGGTGAGCTGCCAATAGCCGCGGTGAGCGACATCCAGAGGCCAGCGACCGGAAGAGCACAATGATGATACCAACAGTGAAGCAACATCCTCCGCAACTAAACTGAAGAACAAAAAGACAGCAACTTACTTGTCTGTTCCCCTTCCCTGATTCCCCAACGCTGTTCCCCTCCGCCAATTCCCCAATAAAAATCTTTAAATAAATAAATAAATAAATAAATAAATAAATAATAGTAAGGGCCGGCCAAGTGGCGAGTTGGTTAAGAGTTGGCTTGGGATGCCAGCGACCCGGGGTTCAGATCCCACATATAAGGGCCAGTGACACTGCCCTCTACAGCTAAGATAGTGAACAACAGCTCCACCTGCAGCTGGGCTGCTGTGAGTCTCTGGGATGGCATAGCTGCAGCCCCTGCTGCAGTGGGCTGCCATAGGCTACAGTCAGTGGCTGGCAGCCAGTGTGAGCTGCCAAGAGCCGCCATGAGTGGCTGTCCAGAGGCCGGCGACCAATCTGCCTCACTGGAGAAGAGCATAATGATGATACCAACGTGGGCCACTGAAGTGATGTACTCCACAACTAGACTGAAGAACAAAAGGATAGCAACTTGTCTGTTCCCCTCCCCCAATTCCCCAATAAAATCATTAAAATAATAATAATAATTGTGCAATAGAATAATTATACAGAAAAGTGTATAAAAATCAAATGTGTACCACTATGGTGCAGGATGTCAATAGTATGGAAAGTTGTACATGTGTGCGGACAGGAGTTATATAAAAACTGCATTTTCTGCTCAATTTTGCTATAAATCTAAAACTGCTCAAAAAATAAGGTTTACTAATTTTTTAAAAAGTGTAGTGTGGAGCTTAACAATTTTTTATAAAGCAAATACCTATGTAACAATCATTAATGTCAACCCCCACCACCAAATGCTTCTTCCTAAACAGAACCCTGTTCCTCTTCCCCAAAAGTTATCACTAGCTTTCAATTAGTTTTGTCCCTTATAATGCACTACTAAAACATTTAGTTTGGACAATGCAAGATATATTTGTTTCCATCTTTTTGCTTTCAACCTTTCTGAACCTTTATATTGTAGTTGTTTCTCTTTTAAATAGCAAATAATTATTCTTCCTTTAAAATCTAGTCCATCTTTCTCTTTAACTGAAACATTTAGTAATTTAATATCATTACTGATTTGGGTTACTGTTTTAATATCCTGTCTACCAATTCTATCATGTGTCATTGCTGAGTCAGTATTTATTAATTTTTATCCTCCTTATGAGTTGTATTTTCCTGCTTGTTTGTATGCCTAGTAATGTTTTCTTAGATGGCAGACATAGTGAATTTTATCTTGTTGGGTGCTGGATTTTTTTGACTTCTATAACATTCTTGAAGTTAGTTCTGGGATGTGGTTAGGTTACCTGTAAACAGTTTGATCTTTTTGGGTCTTGCTTTTAAGATTTGTTATGTGGACCAGAGCAGTAATTAGTCTAGGGATAGTTTTCCTCACTAATGAGGCAAGACCTTCCTTAGCATTCAAACTGCTATTAGGAACAGGAACTATGCCTGGCTTTATGGGAACTCCAAGTATTACTTCCCTTAGCTCCCTTTGGATGGTTTTTTTTCCCTGGCCTTGGCTAGTTTTCTCCCCTGCATACGCTGATAGGCACTCAACTGAATACTCAAGGGGGGACCCTCTGCAGATTTCTGGAATTCTCTCTGTGCAGCTTTCCCCTATGGTACTCCTGAATTCTAGCTGCCTTGGCCTCCCTGGACTCCTAACTCCATTTTTCTGAACTCAGGAAGAGCACAGGATTCCTCCTGGTTCTCCCTCTTTGTGTGGCAGCCTAGGAACTTTCTCTAGCAAGCTGAGGCAGTCATTAGACTAATTTCATTTATTTCCTATCTCTGACGGATCAATGTCCTTCACTGCTTCATGTACAATATCTTAAGATCCACTGTTTCTTATGATTTCTTCAGGTTCTTAGTTGTTTCATGAAGGATGGTAATCTGGTTCCTGATGCTCCATCTTTGCAAGAGCAAGTCATCTTTAAATTTTTAATATGTTTAACTTAACTGTGGCCTCCTCTCAAATAAGAAAATGAACTTACAAATTTCTCTGTACTCTTCCCCACTCCTGTATTTATTGTTTAGTAGTTTATTAATTTTTTGCTTTCAATGCTACCATATCCTTTTATAAAAACTATTAAAATGTATTTATCAGACTGATCAAAATGTATTCAGATGCACAGAATAACCCTTGAAGAATATTAAAGTAGCTGCCTCTGGCAAGAGAAAATGCACAACTAGGAGTTAGGAAACAAAGGAAGATTTGTTTTTTTTTTGTTTTTAAAGATTTTATTGGGCAATTGGGGGAGGGGAACAGCATTGGGGAACCAGGGAAGGGGAACAGACAAGTTGCTGTCCTTTTGTTCTTCTGTCTAGTTGTGGAGGACAGTGCTTCACTGGCCCATGTTGGTATCACCATTGTGCTCCTCTAGGGTGAGGCAGATTGGTCGCCGGCCTCTGGATGGCCGCTCACAGCGGCTCTTGGCAGCTCACACCGGCTGCCAGCCGCTCACGTTGGCTGCTGGCCACTCACTGTAGCCTATGGCAGCCCACTGCAGCAGGGTCTGCAGCTATGCCATCCCATGGACTCACAGCAGCCCAGCTCCAGGTGGAGCTGTTCAGTTCACCATCACAGCTGTAGAGGGCAGTGTCACTGGCCCTCATATGTGGGGTCTGAATCGGGGCTGCTGGCATCCCAAGCCAGCCCTCAACCAACACGCCACTTGGCCTGCCCAGGAAGATTTATTTTTCACTGTATATACCCTGTAACCTTTGAAGTTTCTATCATATGCATTATGAATTATACAAAAGAATTAATTTTAAAATATGCTTTTAAAATTATTTTGCTCACTGCTATTTCTTCCACTTTTTCCTTTGTTCAATTTTCTTTTTGCTGAATAAATTCTCTTTGTATTATCTAAAAATAGCATTATTGGGCAGGTGAGTGGCACATTGGTTAAGAGCTGGCTTGAGATGCCAGCGACCCCGGTTCGGATCCCACATATGAGGGTCAGTGACACTGCCCTCTACAGCTAGATGGTGAACAACAGCTCCACCTGGAGCTGGGCTGCTGTGAGTCCCTGGGATGGCATAGCTGCAGACCCTGCTGCAGTGGGCTGCCATAGACTACAGTCAGTGGCCGGCAGCCAGTGTGAGCGGCCAGCAGCCGATGTGAGCTGCCAAGAGCTGCTGCGAGTGGCCGTCCAGAGACTGGCAACCGATCTGCTTCACCCGAGAAGAGCTCAATGATGATACCAACATGGGCCAGTGAAGCAATGTCCTCCACAACTAGACTGAAGAACAAAAGGATAGCAACTTGTCTGTTCCCCTTCCCCAGTTCCCCAACGCTGTTCCCCTCCCCCAATTCCCCAATAAAATCTTTAAAAAAATAAAATAAAAATAGCATTGTTTATTCGAATTCTTCAATCATAATTTAACTGGGTATAGAAGTCTTTGATGCTATTACTCCAGTGTCTTCTATTCCTACTGCTGCTAATGTCAGTCTGTTTTACCTTTATAGATGACATATTTTTTTCCAGCAGTTTTTAAAATTTCTTTACCCGTCATCTTCCACAATGTGGATTTAAAATTTTTTTTTAATATTTGCTATTTGGCATTTGTTGGGGCAGTTTTTCAATGTGTGAACTTTCATCATTTTCATCCATTATTTCTTTGATAAATTCCTTGCCTTTATTCCCCTTAGTCTTTTTCCCCCCAAAATGCTATTAAGACATGGAAGGTAAACCAAGGAGCCCAACACAAGTCTCTTAATTTCATTTACATTTACCATCTCCTCTCTGTGCTGCATTCCACAATCATGCCTTCTTGATATGCTTAGTAGTTGCCTCAGACTGGACCTCTAATCTGCATAGGACTTCATGTTAGGGGTTCAGAATTCTTGCCTTTATGCAGATACCACTAAAGCAGATGCTAATCACTGCAATTCCCATTTCTGTGTATTTGTTCTCTGCTTAGAGAGCATCAAGTAAGCAGCACATTTATGGTTCCAAACCAAGGTAGTTATATAGAAGTGTTTTGCCTTCGTTTACTAGCACAAAGAGCAGTTCTAGATACCCACCTTCACATAAGAAACCAAGTTCTGGTCTGGGGTCATGTTCAGTTCCCAATCTCATACTGGCTTTGAAGACCCAGCCCTAAATACTTGACTTCTGTCTGTTTTTTCCATGTGCCTTATGGCTTCAGCTTTTACTTGTTATTAGCTTTCTCACTGATCTGGGAATTTTCACCTTGTCTTTGAGAGCAGCTTTGCATTAATATTTTTTTTCCCTCAGTCATTGCTTTGTGTAATGAATATGCTCATTCTATTATTTTGAGAAGAAATTTGTATTGTATGTAATAAATCATTTGTAAACTAAATTTGGTATTTAAAAAAAACTTAGATTCTTTTAAGATTCTTTTAATAAACAGAAATATGTCAAGCTTCCACTCTTGTACATTCAAATAACTTAGTTAACACTATAGTCATTCAGTGCTCGACAGAGACCACTCAAGACTAAATATACAACATCAAATTCTTTACTCCAGTACTCGTTTCAGCAGCATATATACTAAAATTGGAATGATACAGAGATTAAGCATGGCCCCTGAGCAAGGATGACACGCAAATTCGTGAAACATTCCATATTATTTTTGGCTTAATGTCTCTCAAACATGTATTTTTGTAAATTCAGTATCTGTGTGAAGGGTCAGCTTTCTATTTTTTCTTTCCTGTGTGTTACCACAATTTTTTCCTCAAATATTTTACTTAAAAGCTGCAGTGCAGTCTTTTAAAATGTCTGGAAATAAGATTATTAAAAAAAAAAAATTCTTTACTCCACTTTAATCATTTTATACAATCAAGATGTTTCTACCACTCTGAATTAAATTCTAGTAAAAAGTAAAATATGATTTTTAATTGGTCATTATACAGCATATTTATTATATATTACATTACTCCCACTTTTTACATTTACTACTGCTCCTCTGTGCTGCATTCTGTAATGACACTTTGAGAAGTGCTTAGCAGTTGTCTTATATGTTTGTAGCCAATAAGTCTCAAAAAAATTTATCGAATTCTATAGAATTAGCAATTAAATTTCTGACTAGCTTCCCAGTAAGATACTCATTAATGTGAAACTTGCTTTATTTAAAGAAAACGGCTTAACTTTGGGTGGGTAGCGTAACAAATACACAGGCAACAAAAGCAATTCTAAAAAGCCTCAGAGGGGCCGGCCGAGTGGCGCTGTGGTTAAGCGCTGGCTTGGGAAGCCAGT
The DNA here is from genome assembly GCA_033961575.1 of Aselliscus stoliczkanus. Classification (NCBI taxonomy): domain Eukaryota; kingdom Metazoa; phylum Chordata; class Mammalia; order Chiroptera; family Hipposideridae; genus Aselliscus; species Aselliscus stoliczkanus. The sequence goes on from CM066731.1 coordinate 160,348,358, forward strand.
GGCCCCAGTTCGGTCCCACATGTGAGGGCCAGTGACACTGCCCTCAAAAAAAAACAAAAAAAAACAAAAAAAAAAGCCTCAGAGGAGAGACCTTAATATTCTCATCACTTGGGATGATGGAAAATACACTGGTCTAAATCTAATCATATTGCAGTCACAGCCTGTAGCCTCAGTACAAATCTTCCCAGAACTCAATTTATTCATTTCTTGAAAAATGTAAAATAAGAGATTGAGCTAAATATTTGTAGAGTACTTTCTAACTGAAATGTCATGAGTTTATGATTCTCATCAATTCTGTTATTTTAAATTAGGGTATTCACTTAGAGCATAATGTACAGCCTATCCCATCATTCAAGATTCTGAAGAAGAGAGCTCTTCAAGTTCTTCACAAGGCATATAACCAGTGCATACCTGTCTAGATTGGTACTGCCAGAAGAGTAGTCCTTAGATCCAGCTCTGCTACCATAAAAGGATGATGACTGCAAAGGTAAAAGCCCTATAAATGAACAAACACAGGAAAAAAATTAATTCCTCCACAAATTTTACTTCCAATTTCTAACCATTTTTAAAAACTTGGTTTTTCTGATTTCCTTCATAGCACTAAATACTGTTTCTATTATTTTTTGATTTATTCATGTTGAGCAGTATAAGTTAACTCATCAGGAAAAATTAGAAATTTCTCATTTACATCACCCCTACTTTTGTTTTCTTCTCTCCAACCAATTATTAGTCGCCATTTTAGTTCTACTGATTAATTTCATAACTTTAATACACTTAAAACTTCTACATTTTGTTCCATGAACCTTCTTATCACTTGACCACTTCTTTCTCCTCCTTCACGTCAACTTTTTAAAGATGTACCTTAACTTAACCCTCCTGCATTGTTGGTGGGATTGCAAATTGAGGCAGCCACTATGGAAAACGGTTTGGACGTTCCTCATAAAATTAAAAATAGGACTACCTTATGACCCAGCAACTCTATTTCTGGGTATTTATCAGAAGAAATCCAAAATGCTAATTTGAAAAGTTATATGCACCCCTATGTTCACTGCAGCATTATTTACAATAGCCAAAATATGGAAGCAACCTAAGTGCTCATAGACGACTGGATAAAGAAGATGTGTACATAGATAAAATGGAATATTAGTCAGCCATAAAAAAGAATGAATTTTTACCATTTGTGACAATATGGATAGACCTAGAGGGTATTATGCTAAGTGAAATAAGTCAGACTGAGAAGACAAATATCATATGATCCCACTTATATGTGAAATATAAAGAACAAAATAAATGAACAAACAAAAAGAGAAACAAACTTATAGATATAGAGAACAAACTGATGGTTGCGGGGAGGGGGGAAGGGGTTGGGGAGCTGGGTGAAAACGGTGAAGGGATTAAGAAATACAAAGTGGTAGTTACAAAATAGTCAATGGGATGTAACAGCATTGAGAATATAGTCAATAACATTGCAACAACTATGTATGGTGCCAGGTACTAGATTTATATAAATTATATAAATGTCTAACCACTATGCTATATACCTGAAACTAATATAAAATAATATTGACTGTCAACTCTACCTGAAAAAATTTAAAAAAATATGTAGAAATTGATTTGCTTTGATTAAAAGTGCTTACTTTAAGAGAACCATCATGAATAAAGCTTGCAGCAAACAACTTAAAGGCTCCACCCAGATTCCCTCTGACCGCATTTTTGTATTTCTTTTTTCCATACCAATTTACATATACTTTCTTGATTTGCCAGGAAGTTAGGCTACAATGTGTTCAAGTCTTAACTTCAACATTGTTAAGGCTTATTATATCTTTAAGTATTCTGTTTTCTAACTATAGGTTGATTATACAAGCTAAAAACCAATAAATGGAGTTTACATAATATATTATGTCAGAGGTAAAAATTAGAGATATTCCTTTTTGTAAGAGTGCAATGTCACAACTCTGAACCTAAAAGGAGACCATTCCTAGAATTAAGATGAATGGATTCCCTTAAACTCTCAATTTATCAAAATCATGCCATATTTTAGCTTGATTCAATTTAATTTAAAGTTGAAATAATATTCAAATCAATACTAGATAGCTAAGTTTCTAGTTTAGAGGATCAGAGATAGATTAAGTGCAGGAAGCACTGACAAAAATTCAGGGACAGTCTAATTTTCAGTTATTGCAAAAACAGAGTACAAGGTGAGATTAAACAACTGCTTGAGGCAATAATTTCAAGATTTTCTAGAACTTCTAATAAGTAGCAACACCAATGAACTTTAATTTCAAACACTTTAACTCCTTGGATTCACTCTATGGTCCAGTTACTTTGACAATGAAAGAGCTGAGTTCTAGGCAGTTAAATAGGGAAGAAGGTAAAGTCTAGATTCTTTGTAAACAGAGTATTTATATTATATTACATTATGTTATATTATAATTGGTGGAGAAATATATTGTTTCTCATGCTTTAATAATATTTTAACAGTACTGGATACAAATTGGTACTCAATAACTAGTACTGAATTATGCAGTATTCCTGAATAACATAGAGATATATGTCCCAAGTTAGGATTTTATTTCTAGTGTATACAATATATCATATAATAAATGATTATATTATATGAAGACCAAATACTTACCTGATGTCCTATTCTCTTCTGACTGTTTCAAACTCAGCTGCTTCTCTCTACTGCTGGTTAAATACTTTCTTGAGGGATCTGTCATAGCCTTGTTGTTCCTACAGTTAATAATTTAAAATTCAATATATATAGGTGTAAAGGTATAATTCTTTATTTCAAATAGTCATTAATCAATTTACAATGCAAGTGCTGAATTCATTGATTTGCTAGAAGTTAGGCTACAAGGTGTTAAAACTTCAAGAGGTCACTGACTTAAGCAAATGAGAATCATGAAAATAAGCTTTCATTACCCTCAAAACCAATCCAATCCAATCCATAACCCTGATAATTAGGCAAAAATGAAGGAACATTTTATGTATACAAAAGGGAAACTGGAGACAGCAAGATTATATGGATTTTCTTAGTCAAAGTCAAGAGTGTATGAAATAATTTAGCTACTAAGACCAAAAGAATCAGTAAGAAGTAAACTATTCAAGCTTGATATTAAATAGGTTTAAAAAGTAAAGCAAATAAACACAAAACAAAATGTTCCTATAGTTTATAGATTTGAAATACTATTTGCTAATTGTCAACATCATTTAAATTCATAGTGACTAAACTATGTTAAGTTCATGAACACAAAGTTAAAATTTCTTAAGTCCCATTTCCCCCTCTATTATTCCCAAATACCCAAACCTATATAAGTAGAGTGGGTCCATTCTAAAGTGCTTACTTTAGAAGAACCATCATGAATAAAGCTTGCAGCAGACAACTTAAATGCTCTACCCAGATTCCCTCTGACCCCATTTTTTAATCTTCTTTTCCACACTAATTTAGGTATATTTTCGATATCAGTACCTAGGACTATCCCTAATAATATTCTATTATTTTGGTTTCCTTAGGATAGTCTGAGATCACATTAATGTTTCATTTCCTGCACTTCACTGTCTTGCTTTCCCCATTCCCTTCCTGGTATCCCCTGGGAGTATTTCCTTAATAAATCACTTGCACACTAATCTCCATTTCAGGGTCTACTTTCAGGAGAACTTGATCTACAAGAGCTGGTACTAGGAAGCACACTAAGGACAGGACAGGGTTCTGGAATTGGATCACTTGTTTGACAATGGCAACAGAAATCCATTGCTGATGGTGACACCTCTGTTATCCTATAGTGTTACAATTACTAAGGTTTTTCATGGATCTTTTGGATGAAAGAACACTGTATTGACCTGGGACGGGATAAAGTGGAAGAGGGTATGGCTCATGCAGTATCTCTAGCATTCAAGAAGTGTGGTAGACTACACAATGCATCTTGCTGGAGTTACAGAAATGTTCTAAAACTGGAGTACGGTGATGGCTGCACAACTCAATAAATTTATCCAAAACTACTAAACTGTACATTTAAAGAAGGTGAATTTCATGGTACATAAACTGTACCTCAATAAAGTTTAAAAAATGTCCCAATTTATTCCCTTCCTTATACCCAAGCCTCACCCCATCAAGAAATGCTGTCTCTTTCCCCAAACCTTAATGGAGCTGGCCTTGTGATTTCCATTTCCCAAAATAATGTCATAGACATAACAGTGTATAAGTCCTAATCCTAAAGCTAAAGGCACTTTGCAAATTTCCACTCACTTTCTTGGAACCCTGCCACTACTATGTGAACAATTCCAGGCTAACCTGCTAAATGATGAAAGACACATGGCCAATCACCCTCATCACTCCAACCACCAGCCAGACAATGGCCAGTCATACACATAAGGCCATCCTGGACCAGCCAACCCCTAGCCAACCCACCAACTGACCATGGATGCATAAGAAAATGAAAAAATCCAGCCACAATCATCCAAACCTGGCCCAGAAAACCAGAACCACTGAAGTGACAATTAACTCACAAGCAATAATAACTCCTATTTTAAGACAAGTTTTGCAGTGGTTTACAATACAGTAATATATAACTGATACAAGTAATATTAGGTAAATAATCATAAAGACTATCGAATCAGTTGGTTGTTGCTATGAGCATCCACTCAAGAGTGGAAATGACAGGCTCAGCTGAGCCAATTACCAACTTAAGGACAAAGACATCATGTAGAATCGCTCACCCAAGGGAGTTGCAGCCCAGATCCTTAGGATTTAAGAGCAACACCATGCTGTCTGGGACCTTTACTTAAGACACATCCTTGGTTGGCTTCCTCCCCTTCCCTATCCTGCTTTCCCCACTCTGTTACTGGTTTCTCCTATGAGCACTTCTTTAATAAGTCATTTGTACAAATATATTCATCTAGTATCTGCTTCTAGGAAGCTCAAACTTAAAAAAAAAAATTTTAACTATGATGGTGTATAAAGTGCCCAGAATGATGATAAAAAAATTGGGGCTCATCAGACAGAATTCTAAGTAAAACTGGGACTTATTCCCCAAAGTGTGGTGAATATGGTGAACTGACATGCAGCAACCACTTTTTGTGTACCTCCCTGTTCTACAGGAGCCAGAAAGCTAAAAAACATTTCCAAGTTAGTGTTCATGATGTGATTTAAGACAAGGCAATTGTATGTACTTGTACAATATCTAGAGAGTGGAAGACAAAGTCAGAGGTCATGTGTTCTGCTACTTATGATGGCAAGCATCATTTTGGAGGTATCCGGTTATTCCGTAGATTTCCAAACTTGGCAATGGAAACATGTTCCCACAGATGATAGCTTTCGTGATATCTTTCAATTCAGCTGTTAGCTTCATGATAGACAGAAGCATCTTTGATGACCTAATCTGGGGCATGGTTCTCAAAAATCATTCTGAAAGCTTAACCTAGAGCCTGCCTACCTACCTTTTCAGCTTTCCTAATGATTCTGTAAGCCATTTAATATTCTCTGTATGTAAACATCTTTGTGTGTAAACTAGAGTGAATTTTGCTCCCTACAACTGGATCCTGAAAATACAAATTTTGTTACTAGAAGTGGGATGCTTCTGTAACAAACCTAGGGCCGGCCGAGTGGCGCATTGGTTAAGCGCTGGTTTTGGGATGCCAGCGGCCCCGGTTCGGATCCCACATGAGGGCCAGTGACACTGCCCTCTACAGCCAACAACAGCTCCACCTGGAGCTGGGTTGTGCGAGCCCCGGTGATGGTGTGGGCTGCAGCCCCTGCTGCAGTGGGCTGCCATAGGCTACAGTGAGTGGCCCGCAGCCAGCGTGAGCGGCTGGCAGCCAAGCGTGAGCTGCCAATAGCCACGATGAGCGACATCCAGAGGCCAGCGACCGATCTGCCTCATCCGGGAAGAGCGCAATGACGATACCAACAGTGAAGCAACATCCTCCGCAACTAAACTGAAGAACAAGAAGACGGCAACTTGTCTGTTCCCCTTCCCTGATTCCCCAACGCTGTTCCCCTCCACCAATTCCCCAATAAAATCTTTAAAAAAAAAAAAAAAAAAAACAAACCTAAAATATGTAGTACAGGCTCAGTAGGAAGATAGGGGGTAAGGACACAAATATTATAAATGGGAAAGCTGGTGACTGTTGTATCTCAGCAAAATATTTAAAAAACTGTTACTTGTAATGTCTTGGGAGGCAGGCGTCATACTTGCCAAACTTATAGCTCTAAAGGAAAATGTTGAGGCAATTAAGAACACTGGTCTGGGGCCAGCCGAGTGGTGTGGTCGTTAAGCACTGGCTTGGGAAGCCAGTGGTCCCAGTTCAGTCCCACATGTGAGGGCCAGTGACACTGCCCTCAAAAAAAAAAAGAACACTGGTCTGTGTTAGTGTTTCTTCTTGTCTTCAATAAGGTCCTATTTGAGACAGATAAATTTGGACAAGAACAAGCCAGCTTGCAAGCAAGGATAAAAAGGAATACATCTCTCTGTGCCAATGACCTAGAATTGGAATTGTCTGGTAATGGAGACTATCTGGGACCCAAAAAAATCCAATTGCTTCTGATTCTTAAACTGAGGCAATAATATGAGGTAAATGGAAAAAGTTTTGTGAAAAAACTTTGATGTCAATATTCAGGAAACCTGAATAAGGGGTACACAGGAACATTCCATATCATCTCTGTAACATTTCTGAAAATCTAAAATTGTTCCAAAATGTAAAAGTTTTATAAAAACAAACAAAAAACAAAAATATTCGTCCCGATTTTTTTTTTGAACCTATAAAAGTCTGCTTGTTCTACCTTTAAAAAAACTTCCAGATTTCTAAAACTTCTAGATTTCTATGGACACTTCTAAACTTCCAGAACAACAACAACATGGAGCAGGTTACAAAAGCTGCATGGCCCCAAAGAACATAGTTTTCAAAACCCTCAGCTGTGGCCTTGAAAGAGAACAGACAAAGGAAACCTACCCGAGGACAAAGCCAGGAGTCATTCGGAGTACAATGAGCAAGGGTTTCTCCCCAAGGACAGAATAGGGACTGCTACATGGACTAATCAAGACTTTACTGTCTTCACAATTTCTGCTTAGCAAGATTTTATTGCTGTTATAGACCAGTGACTCCTCTAGTTTCCTAGTCTTGTGTTTTCTAAATGTTAATTTTTCTTGTGGATATCCTATCCTACTCCAGCAATGTACATGCATACCTCGTTTTATTGAGCTTTGCAGATAACTGAGTGTTTTTACAAATTGAAGACAAGATCCTCCGCCAACAAAAAAGATTGTGACTCACTGAAGGCTCAGATGATGGTTAGCATTTTTTAGCAATAAAGTTATTTTTAATTAAGGTATACACATTGTTTTTTTATTAGATATAACGTTATTGCACACTTACTAGACTTACAGTATAGTGTAAACATAACTTTTATATGCACTGGGAAACAAAAAAATTCGTGTAGCTTTATTGTGTTGTTTCCTTTATTGCAGTGGTCTGGAACCAAATCCATAGTATCTCCGAGATACACCGATATAATGATATGTGTATGGAGATGGGAATGGAAGCGCAGATTAACTTGCCTTTTAGTTTTTAGGTACCAGACCATGAAGTGTGTGGTCCAAAGCAAACCTGGACCTCATGGAGAGGACTGTACATCACCTAGAGATTCTGGAATCTGAGCTGGATACGAGGACTATATGATAACCAGAGGCTGTCTCCATTAGGATTAAGAGTGTTCCATGTATGGGAAGAATGATGAACACGAGTATTTCTGTGGCTAGAGGGGTAAACTACAGAAGCCTGTTAATGTCCACAAATAACCATTGTATCCTTCTGCCATTATAGGAAAACTTGGGTTAGGCGTATTTCCTGGACTTTCCTATAACTTGACAGAACCATATGACTAAGTTCTGATAAATGTGATGTTGACAAAGTGGTGCGTACAATTTCCAGCCTAAAGGAAGGCAGTATGCCCTCTCTTTGCTCTTTTCCTCCTTCCCACCAATAGGAATACAGACATGAGAGTGTAGGCTGAAGCAGCTATCCTGGTTCACAAAACGGAAGCTACTTATTAAAGATGGCGGATCAATAAGATAGAAGGAATCTGAGTTCATGGTGATCGTAATTTCAGATACTACACCAGACCTATTACCCACCCAAATTTTTACATCTATTACAGCAGAAGAATCAAGATCCCATTAATACATAAAGTTTTTTCAGCTTTTTCCAACTCCCTTGTGATGACCCCTTAGCTTTAAATACCAGTCAACTAACAACTGATTTCTGTTAAGATGTTAATTGAGGTATTAAACTAAGAACTGTATAATAAGACTTCTTTCCCAGAAGACAAAAACAAAACAAAACAAAACAAAAAAGACCTTCCCATGAGGAAAAAGAGAATTGTGAGCTGATGACTCTTCTGTTGCAAGTGTATCCCCTTTTGTTCAACACAGAAAATAACTCTAAAAGATTGATGCTCCTTGTCTAGAACCTATGTAGGGTTTACATCCTTTTACCCCTAAGCTAACTTTTTACATGAATAAGGTTAAAAAATTTTTTTTACATGTAAAGGGAAGAGGGATGGAAAGGGTTCACACTAAAAGAGCAGTCAGCAAAAAACACTTAAGAGTTCTCCACCTCTATTCCTCCTCCTCTAAGTACTGCAGATAAAAAAAATGCTATGACGGGAGAAGTGCAATGAAACGACCAAAGCAACAGCAATGGCCAAATCCTCTCTCTGCTGAGTCTACAACCTACTGTCATCGAAATACTTTAAATTCTACTCTTTTATCTTTGGAATTCCCATATATTGAACATTACCCTCCCAATCTTCCTCAGTGGTCATAATTACCAGTATAAGAAACACTGATCTAGGGCCTTAAAGGTTCTTAAAGCAACTTACGATGATGAATCATTTTCCTTAGGGTAATCTTCATTCAACTCCGAGCCAGATGACAGCATTCTTTTCCTCTTTTCAGTCCTATATGCAACAGAGAAAAAAGGTTATTTTTAAAAGCCGTAATTCATATCATTAAAAAGTATAAACCAGGGCCAGGCGAGTGGCAAAGTGGTTAAGCGCTGGATTGGGAAGCCAGCGGCCCCAGTTCGGGTCCCACATATGAGGGCCAGTAACACTGCCCTCAAAAAAAAAGTATAAACCAACATACTCACGGACAGGAACTGTGACTACTGCTATCTAATTCTCTACACCACATTTAAATTAACATATTGTATATCAGCATGATCAACACGTGTCATTGGCATGAACCACATAAGATAAATACTAATTATCTATTAAAAATGTACTCTAGGGCCGGCTAAGTGGCGCATTGGTTTAGAGTTGGCTTGGGAGTGCGAGCTCTGAGCAGCAGGGCCACCGGTTCAGTTCCCACATAGAGGGCCAGTGACGCTGCACCCTCTACAGCTAAGATGGTAAACAGCTCGACCTGGAGCTGAGCTACCGTGAGTGGCCGGCAACAGCGTGGGCTACAATGGGGCTGCAGTGAGCTGCCATGAGCTACCGTGAGTGGCTGGCAGCCAGAGTGAGTGGACCGTGGTCGGCAGCTGGTGAGAGCTGCTATGAGCCGCCATGAGCCACCGTGAGCCACTGTGAGCTACTGTACAACTGCCAGCGACCGACTGCCTCAGCTGAGAAGGGCGCAATGATCATAATACCAACATGGGCCAGTGAAGCGACATCCTCCACAACTAGACTGAAGAACAAAACTTGTCTGTTCCCCTTCCCTGATTTCCCAACGTTGTTCCTTTTCCCCCCAATTCCTGCCCCCAATAAAAACAAAAAAATCTTAAAAAAAAAAAAAATGTTCTCTATACTTTCTTCTTCCAACACACTTTACTCACTGGACAATCTACTTCTTTTTCTCAAATTATTGGTCTCTGTACAAAGCCAAAAAGACATTTATAAATAGGCACAGCTAGTGACTAAGAAAAAAAAGAAGTCTTACATACCTATTTTCTAATAATCCTGATCTAAGAGGTGTAGGTGTAGATGTCAAAGAGGGAATTGTCCGGGTGACAGTTATTCCACTTCCTGCTGCAGTCTTAATCGATCCTCTCCCTGGAGTACCAAGAACTTTTCGAAATGGAATATCATCTTTAGTTTCCAAACTTCCTCTTTTTGAAGAGGCCTATAAGAATAAAGTTAAACAACGCTAAATCTTCAAGTAAATTGGCATACTTTAAGACCAGTGATTCTCAAGTGGGAACTTTAAAAAAATACCCATCTCCAGAGATTCTAGCCTAATTGGTCTGGGATGAAGCCCATTCATCAGTATTTTTTTTTAAAATACCATAGGTGATTCTAACGTATGGTTAGTGTCATAAATTGAGAAACACTTTGCCTGTAGTACTCTTGTAAACTTAAAAATTCCACAGCATACCTAGAGGCAGAAGGGAATTTACTATGAATTACTGGGGGGAAAAAAAAAAAAAAGATTCACATACACAAGACATGGTTCTGTGACCAGTATTTTTTCTTTAGAGAAAAAAAAATCCAATTATGATTATGATAAAATAAAAGTGATGTGCCATTGAGATGACTCAAATTCCTGGTGACCCTATGAATGAGTGATGTCCACAATGTCCTCAACAGCCCAGCTCAGCTTCTGTAGACATGTGCTTTTTTGCTTATGGCTTCTTTTATGGCATTGAATGCATCTCATTTCTTGTATTCCTACTTTTCTGGTGCCTTCTATTTTTCCCAGCATTATTGTCTTAAAGTAACATAGAAGTGACAAAGGAACAATGACACCTGGTTGCCACAACTTAAATGCCAAGTCACATGTACCTCATATGACTTTTGAGGTGATTCTAGTTTAAAGAAATGAAACAAATATATGTAATCATGGGAAAAATGAGAGTGGGACAGAGATCACTGACAGAAGCTGAATCAAAGAGTGTACCTAAAAAATACAGTAAGAACATTTAGGGAGAAAACAGTAACTTAAAAATATTAGTTGGGAAATAGTGCTTTCAGCCAGCACTCAGCCAGGTTAAGTTTTATAACTCTACATTAAGAGCTATGCGATTTCTCTATGGAAGGTATTTCCAATAACTTTCTTCAGAATTATAACCTTTGGATAGGAAAGAAAACATCTTTTGAGGTGATCTGAATGAACAGTTTAAAAAGTTTATTTTCAAATGGGTGACACATTCTCAAGATTCAAATATCAAAATAGTATTATTAAAACCATATACGTACTGAGAAGTCTCATTATTACTCCAATGGCATCAACCTATTCTTCCACTTCCTTCTCCTACCCCTTACAAGTATTCTTCTACTGTTTCTTCATGCAAGGGCAAATCAATATTTTATTCTTTTTATTACACAAATGGTAGCATAGTATATGTATACCATCTGGCATACTTTTCAGCCTTTTTGACCCCATAGTAAGATTTTACATCACAACCTATTATACACACGTAAATAACACTGAAACAAGTTTCAGAAGCCAACACTTAAATCGTTACAATATCCAATACGTCTCTCTTCTATTTCTAGTCTATTCTTTCCTTTTGTATTTAATGCTAGTCACAACCCACAAAATTGACATTATAATACCACTAATGGGAATCATTATTTGTGAAAATATAAATATTTGTTTCTGCTATATATGTTAATACTTACACATTTAAATATTCCAACAGTTTAAATTTCTACCTATAAATGGGTGAATCTCTAATTATGCTGAGTGGAAAAGCTAGATTAAAAAAATTATACACTGGGGCCAGCCGAGTGGCTTAGCTGGTTAAAAGTTGGCTTAGAGCACAAGCTCTGAGCAACAGGGCTGCCAGTTCGATTCCCACATGAGCCAGTGAACGCTGCGCCCGAGCTGAGCTGTCGCTGAGCTGCCAGATGGCTCAGCTGGTGTAACAAGATTACCTGTTGAATGGTGGGCTATGCGCATCCGCAACTAAGACTGAACTCAGCACCTTGAGCTGAGCTGCCATACAGATGGCTCAGTGGATAGAGCCATTTTTATTTTTTTTTTGAGGGCAGTGTCACTGGCCCTCATATGTGGGACCCAAACTGGCCAGCGCTTAACCACCGTGAAACTCGGCCGACCCAGAGAGCGTGCACTCTTAACAACAAGGCTACTGGTTTGATTTCCACATGGGATAGTGGCTACGCCCACCCGCAACTAAGATTGAGCACAGCACCTAGAGCTTGGAGGCCATGAGCTGCCAATGGGCAGCCAGATGGCAACTGGCGCCCTCCACAATGAAGACTGAAGAACAACAACTTGGCTGGTCCCCTTCCCCAATTCTCCAACACTGTTCCCCTCCCCTAATTCCTCAATAAAATCTTTAAAACAAAATTACACACTGATTCCATTTATATAAAACTCTAGAATATGCAAACTAATCTATAGTGACAGAAAGCAAATCAGCTATGGCTTAGGAATAAGAGCCAGAGAGGAAGAGGGAAGGAAGGATTACAAAGAGGGAATGAGAAAACTTTTAAGGGTTATTGCTATGTTCAGTAGGTTGATTATGGTGATGGTTTTCGGGTATGTATATAAGTCAAAACGTACCAAACTGTTCTTTATGTGCAATTTACTTAATGTCAATTATACTTCAACTAAAATGTTAAAAAAAATAACCCATTCTATAAAAGATAAATTAACAAAAATGAAATCTTATTCATTGCTTAGCTCAGAAAATGGACTAAATAATCACCTCTCTGCACAGCCGAATAGAACTCATTAGTTTACTTGCAGGAGAGTTTCAAAGTTTCTCTTTAACACCTGGTTTCCCTTTGTAAAACAACTTAAAAGAGAGAAAAAGCAAACAGAAGACTTCAACGAAACAGTCTGGTATCATACAGGGTAGGGGCAAAGGTCATACTATAGACCAGACACAGGGGTATCACAGAACCAACAGCAGCAAACACTGATTGCGTTGTTAGTATATCGCATTGCAGGCTAAACACTTTTATATGCATTATCTCATGGCAACCCTTAATATATTATTGCTCTCTCAATTTTACAGATGGGTACTAAGGCTCAGGATATTTAAGGAACTTCTCCAGTGACCCACAGCTAGTAAGTGTCAGCACCAAGTATCAAACTCACATCTAACTCCAAAGCTTTTAAAAACTATCCTGTGGTTCATAATGATGACCATAAGCCACTGAGCAAAGGTTAAATTGTGCTCAGTAAAACTACATGTAAAAAGGGAAGAATGTCATAAATTTTGAGAAAGATTTTCATAAAAATAGTTGAAGAGCTTGAGATAGCTAAAATGGTAAATTTCAGGTGTGTGGAAAATACCCTTGTGACAATGCCAGAATTACTAGGCATTACAGTCTAAACTCTACTTCCTGTAGTTACCTTATAGAATGCATATGATTATCATTTTCTTAAAAAAGCTAAAAAGATTCAAATGAACATACCTGATTGTCTGAGTAAGAAAGCTGCCTGTTGGTTTCCTTTTGTGAGGTCCTGCTGCCCAGAATAGCTCCAAAACTACCAGACCCCTGAGAAGGTTTTATGGCTGGTACAAAACAAACAAAACCCAATTCATTTATTTTAATAAAGAGATTTGTTATTATGATATAACACTGAAGAAATAGAAACAGGAGTAAAACAAATCAAAGCACCTATAAACCAATTTATTCTGAATAGAAAGTACATCTGATACACACACACACACACACACACACACAGAGTAATTAAAATTTAGAGGTAGAGTTTCAAGCAAAAAATTAAATAACATGCAAAAATTTGGGAACATATAATAGAAGGATAAAATTTTACACGCAAAAATGCTAGAATTTCTCCTATACAAATATTTGCTAATTAACACTATAGAAAAGTTAGTCACTGTGTCTCTATGGCATGAACACTAACGTTCAATGCCAAGGAAACTTGTCAGAACCAGTGACAGATATACTTCCAATAATGCATACTCCAAACATTCTAAGTTCAGCAAGTGGGATAAATGGCTTCTATTTTAAAAAAATCAATGCTAGTTTACAGACCATGCAAGATACTGTATAAACAGGAATTTGTATACTTTTAAAAGTATTTTATACTTTAGCTAATTTTCCACTGATGATAATTTGGAATGATTTAATCTTTAAAAATTGTAAACAATGCTGAACATCCTTTCACATCTCTTGTACTAATGGAACAATTTTTGCAGGTTAAACTCCTCAGAATAAGAATTGTTGGGGTAAAGGATGCTCTGGCCAGGACTTTCAGTACTATGTTGAACAGAGTGGTGACAGGGTATCTTGCCTTGTTCCTGATCTTAGAGGAAAATCTTTCCGTTTTTCATCATTAATTATGATTTTAGTTGTGGGCTTTCATATATGGTCTTTATTACATTGAGGTAGTTTTCCGCTATAGTTTGTTGAGTATTTTTATTACAAATGGGTGTTAAATTTTATCAAATGCTTTTTCTGCATTGAGATGATCATATGGTTTTTGTCCTTCACTCTGCTAATGTTGTGTATTATACTGACTGATTTTTCATATCTTGAACCATTTTTGCATTACAGATATAAATCCCACTTGGTCATGGTGCATAACCCTTTTAATGTGTTGCTGAATTTGGTCTGCTAGTATTTTGTTGAGGATTTCTGCATCAATATTCACCAGAGATACTGGTCTACAGTCTTTTATAACTGCTAATGTCAGATCTTGGGATGATTGTTGCTCACCTGCATTAAGTCTGTTTTGATGGACTGCATCTAGAAACAATCTCATTTCCTCTGCATCCTTACTTGGTACTTTGTCAATAGACAAAAAGCTGTTATCTTGTAGAGTTAACATTAAGCGGCTTTGTTTTGCTCCACTGGGTCGAAGCACCACATTTTTAATGTTATGACTTAACTGATCAACACAAAAGAAAAATCTTATCACTAAAAACATATGATAATGATGCATATAATAAACTGTATATTGAATACTAAACTTTATACTTTCTAAGTTACATTTCTTACTCTTCCCCACATTTAGTTCTTTTTCCCCCAACCAAAAACAGTTCCCATTTCTTGATACATTTAAATCATAAATGTCAATTTTAGAAGAGGTAAACACACAGTATTGAAATTTATTTTATATTGTAATCCTAGCACTCTTGATTTTATGTTAGGGAGTTACATGTTTTCAAGTATAAAGTTATAAAAACTAATGAGTTAATTTTCAGAATCTAGATGGTTATACCATCACCAGTTTGGAAAGCCGTATTGGCTTAGAGGCTTTTTCTTTTAAACAAAAGTTTGTAAGATACCTGGCAAATGGTTTAAGTAGCTGCAATGTAAAAGGATATATTAATCTAAACTATAATCCTCAAAAGAAATCCACTTCTCAAAAACACATTGAAACAAGGACCTCTTATTTTTCTTTATTAACTGTCTAAGCAGGCTCATTTAACTTTTATTCAATCACAAAGAATATGAGTGCCCTGAACTATCTTAGCTTACTTCTCCCCCTCCCCAGAACTGGTTCAATAATTTATCTTAAACTTTTACAGACGTTGGATATGTGTTATAAAGTGATAACTTTTATTTTCTCTGGCCAAAATTTTACCAAGACTAAATTAATAAATCTTGCAGTTTCTTTATTATCTAAATAATTCCTGCCAACCAGGCATTCTTATTCTCTAATGTTCTCCCTCAACAGGCATATACAAAGGTTTTTAAAGCTGCCTTCTGATGAACACATACCCTCTGAACAGCCTAAAGAAGGAAACAGTAACATTTCATTTTTCGTAATTTTTTTTAATTAGGAAGAATGACCTCTGTCAATTTTTAGATAAGAAAAAACAATTTTACCAGACTTAATTTACATTTAAATTTTAAATGATATATACATATATTTTAGTTTCAAAGTAGGTCTTAAATTAAATGTCTTTGAGTAGAAATTCTATCACAAAACATGATAACTAGTTTCAGGTGCTGTAAGTCCAAAATTTAAATGAACAGTTTAATAGACAAAAGAAAAACAGATCACATAAAACCATTATTTCATTCAATATACAACTTTTTAAAAATGGAAGTTAAATATGAGGGGAAACATTTGTTCATTAACAAACAAGGTAAGAATAATCTTGAACGTAATCATTTCAATAACTGAAAATCTCACCTAGGCCCACAATTTTAGTAATTACCCATGTGGTGAGGCCTCCCAACTCTTTCTCTAAGTATAGACCTCTTTGCTGGAGCTCCAGTCCTGTTTACCTAAAGCCCACTGGATGTTAATATCTCGACACCTCAAACAATTCATCTTTCCTAATTCCACACCCCAATCTTCCCCCGCTGCTCCCTATCACAGAGGACATAAAAGGGACTGCCATCCACCCCAAAACTTAGGAATCTCCTCCAGACTTTTTCTCCCTTACCCCCCAAATCTACTTTGTTAAGTCTTCTTGAAATGACTTCAAATCTACCCTTTACTCCGCTTGCTTCTCCCACTATCTTTTCCTTTGTTCAGAACTTTCATTCTTTAACTAAACTCCCACAATAACTTCCTACATGTCCTTATTCTCCCACTATCTCTTGAAATAAAGTCATCTGCCTAGTCCTCAAATAAAACTAAACTTAAGATTCTTGGCTCCTTAGAATCGAAGCTCCCCTTAGTATGACAAATAGATATTTCAAGATTTGGTTCCTATCTAACCCTTAGCATCGATTTCTGCCACTCACTCCCTACTATTGGGTTTATTTTAAAATAATTTTCTGGTTCCCTGTTGATTCATTCTTGCATGTGTTTGTCCATGTATAGATATCACCTCTGCATTACCTTGACCATACATGGTAAACTCCTATTTATCCTCTAAATCCTCAGAGCATAAACCACTCCCTTGTGTTACCTCAGTATCTTTGAAATATTTTTTTTACAATCAAAAGTTTTTTAAAATTTATTTTAAAATTACAGTTGACATAAAATATTATATTAGTTTTAGGTGTGCAACATAGTAATTAGGCATTTATATACCCACAATAAGTCCAGTACCCACCTGGCACCATACATAGCTGTTACAATATTATTGACGATTCCCTACGCTGTACTTGATAGCCTGTGACTATTTGTATAACTGGCAGTTTGTACTTCTTAAATCCCTTCACCTTTTTTGCCCATCCTCCCAACTCCTTCCCATTTGACAATCATCAGTTTGTTCTCTGAGTGTTTGTTTTACTTTGTTTGTTCATTTATCTTGTTTTTTAGATTCCACATAAGTGAAATCATACAGTATTTGTCTTTCTCTAGCTTATTTCACTTAGAATACCCTTTAGATCCATCCATGTTTTTATGGCTGAGTAACATTCCATTGTATATATGTTCCACATCTCTTTGAAATATGTTTACAGCTGAGAATGCATTTGGTTTTAAGTTCTAGAGGAAAAGTATCTCATTCAACCCTGTACTCTTAGCTCTTAGCACAGTACCCACCATAGCAAGCTGCAGGTGGTTAACAAATGAATGCTGAATGCAACTAATCTAGAACTGAGATGAGGGTGGAATCACAGGTAGAAACATTATGCTCCTAAAGATCTATGTTTGCTTAAATATTTAAGTAATTACTCAGTGCTAATTTGGGCTGAGGACTGAAAAACTGATTATTTGGAAAAATTATTTAATTGAGATGGGGAATTAGGAGTTACATGTATGTGGCAGAAACTTCTACTCTTTCTATTACCTCTGTCACCATTTCTAACCTATGTAAGAACATCTAGTACTTATAGCTCTTTTTGAATTTGTCTCGTAGGTCTTCCCAGTTCTCACCAGTAGACCTCCACCAAGGGGAAAAAAAAAGTATCTCTGATGCACCAAGTCATAAGCAATTTATTTTTGTAGTTCAAAAGCAAAAACAAATGGAAATTTTACTTCAGCTCAGGTTCTCAAGCATAATGTTTTATAAATTGTTCTTTAAAAGATTAGTTTAAAATGAATATGTTTTTGTATAATCTAATTTAATAAATACAGAACTTTAAAGTGCAGAAAAATGTAAAGAAGACATTGTTCTTAAACTCATCATATCAAGATGAATAGTTCTTGGCTGCATAAGATAAACAGTATAGAAGTGAAAACAAAATTATCTCTTTTTTGCAGTGATAAATAATGAGATCCTTTAAAAGTTTACAATTAGAAAAAAGAACTGTAAGGATGACCTTGAATAATCATCCTTGAATGATCTATACCACCACTCTGGCAGGATTATTTAAGAAGCAGACATTAAGTTGACACTACTAAGTCCTACTAAAAGCTAACACTAAATAAATCTACTATATATATTTTTTTAAAAAAAAGTAATAAAGTTCTCCTACTGTGGTTTTTAAAAGAGCTTAGATAGATAGTATCCAAATGGTTCCTCTAATCTTCCTCCCAACAGCTTTCTTTTCAATAATGGTTACTATTTCCCACTCTTTATTGTACATCATCAATAATGTTACTGAATAATTTATAAAATATATACATAACAGTATCAGTGTTCTGGAAATAAAAAGCAAGAAATATTAATCTAGGAGGGCTACCATGATACTTAGTAGGGCACAGAACAGTTATTCACTAAAAGATGTCACTGAAGATCTATTCCAAATCAAAATTTGTAATACCTGAAATGTTCTTGGAATTCCTCCAGTGTTATAGTGAACTATTAGGCTGACTTTATTTTCTTTTTCCACAATTTCAAAGGATCCTTCTTTCCATTTTGTAATCCCAGTCTGCATACTTCGAATTCTGATTGGACCATGTATCTTCAGAGGAGACATACTTTCTTAAAAAATAAATTGCTTCTAGCCAAATTATAAAGCAAAAATACACCTTCACCTGACAGATTCTAAGGAAGAAAAATAAAATAAAAAGTTACAATTTACACTAGTGATTAAAATAAGTGTTTGAAAAGGACATTTACTGAACCATCTTATGTCCTTTTCATCATTTCAATAAACCACACTTAATTAAGCATCCTCAATGGCTTTGATTAGTTGCATGGCACAGGTAAGACACAACTAAAGCAGTCACTGATATTGAAT
The DNA here is from genome assembly GCA_033961575.1 of Aselliscus stoliczkanus. Taxonomy (NCBI): domain Eukaryota; kingdom Metazoa; phylum Chordata; class Mammalia; order Chiroptera; family Hipposideridae; genus Aselliscus; species Aselliscus stoliczkanus. The sequence continues at coordinate 160,367,337 of CM066731.1, forward strand.
GCCTGAACATAACCAACATTTATTTACTCTTCAGTATATGTTCACCCCCTTTGCATGTGTCTAGTACTTCTGTCTATCAGTGCCTAAATTTTACATTTTGCACCACTAATAATCATATTGCTGACACTATAGGCATGTCAATCGGAATAGTAAAGATTGCATTTTCAATGTGATTGCCCATAGCAACATGACCAACTTTACCTTCCTTCATGAATGCTAAAGGGTCTTCATTCAAATATAAGTAAACAAATATTTTCAATCAGCTGACTCCATTTCTTAGAATGGAGTTCTTCTCAAAATATCAAATCATACCACCAAGTAGTCTAAGCATATCCACATGTATAGAAGTCATTAAATAAATACAAAACTGTAAGAATAATCAAATTAGCTTAACCTCCAAAATTGTACTATTTGAGAAAAATCATTTATTCTCTAGGGAAAACAAATTAACAAAAAAACCCTCTCTTCCTAAGAACCACTTGCCATTTATGTTTAGTATTACAATTCCTGGAACTCTACCAATTTTATCTATGACAGATATTCAAATTTCACAAATGAACTTCTAATACTTAAAAATGGCTTACAACAATGATAGAGTGTCTAAGACTCTTCAAACTAGCTTACCAAATGTCAACAAGTAAATGCAATTATAGTAATAGCAGAGAATGCCAACAGTGTATGTGTCAGACAATTCTACCTCTGTACACTGTCCAGGTATCTTTATAATGAACTGCAGATCAAATCATATTACACTCAATGTTAAAACATTTTATTTATACTCTTTTCAAATCTCCTAAAAACAATGCCTCTGATACAGATTTGTGCTTATAATTTAATAAATTAAAAGTCATTAAACTTTGTATCTGCCTAAACAGCTCAACTAGAAAGGCTTTTGAAAAAGTAGTAAACAAAGGAAAAACAGTAGGGTTAGATATCAGGAGCCAGCTGTCATTTACAAATTTGTAACTTATCTTTTTTAACCATTAGTTTTCTGAATTGTAAAACAGGAAAAGCAAATGCTATAATGTTGCAGAATTAAATGAAATAACACACATTAGGCACTCAATAAATCCTAGCCTTAATATGAAATCAATGTCCACTTTCTGAATTTATTTCTTGTCTGCAACACTTTGTTCTTCAAAGACACTTGATAAATAAGTTAACAGAGGTTACCAATTCAACTGCCTATAGGGGCCAGGCAGGTAACACAAATGACTTGATTAGGCAAAATATGAAAACTGCTATTCAAGTCCAGCCAATTATATCATGTAAAAATAGTGAATAGACGAACTGCCAGATTGTCTAGTTTCTCAAGATAATGACATCCAAAATTTCTATGCAAAACTGCCCATTTTTAATTGTAGGAAATGAATTCAAAGTTATTTTTAAAAGCTACAAATCACACAAAACCTCCCTGTAGGCAGGCTACAACCTAGGGACCGCTAGGCTTCTAGACAGTGTACATCAAACAACAGGGAATAAAATTTAGAGAGATGTGAAAATACTCTTAACAGTTAAAAGGTATTATGCACTGTAAGTCCTCTTATTATTCACTCATCTCATCAAATGTTTTAAGTGCCTACTGTGGCCAGATTTAGTATAATTTGAGGGACATATGAATCCATCAAAGTAACAGAGCCCACTACTTTGTTTATAGACCTGTTAACATGACATTTTGCTCAAACTAGTAACTACAGAATTTTTGGCCAGCAATGTGTTTGTAATACTATTTTTTGGTGTTTCATTGTATGGATATGTCCTGGAGATTTATTTCAGCACTGCCAACAAAATGTGGCCCCTCTCCTATCTCAGTTTCCTGTGCTAGAAACATGAGTATTATCTTTGACTTCTCTCTTGATGATTACTGGTATTGGATTAGAATTGGAAGGTCAGGGGACAGTCCTGTCAATTCTACCTCTATACACCTTCCAGATAGTTTTATAATGAAATGCAGATCAAATCATATAATTTTCCTCCTTAATATTATTCAATGACTCCCCATTGCCCTCATAATAAAATCTAGACTCATTAACATGACATAAATGCCCTTCATGATCCAGGTCCTGCTTATTTCTCTCTCCCCAACAAGCCCTCCAAATCCAGCCATATGAACTACTTATAATTTCCCTAAAAAGCCACATGCTCTCATGTCACTATACTTTTACACACACTGTGGTTGAAGTCTGCAGGATTTTTACGTACTTTCCCCATCCTACACAAGCTCCTATAATTTCTTCTCCTGTCTATAAAATCAGGGCTCAACTTAGATGTAACTTTCTTTAAGAAGCCTTTTCTAGCTACCTTTCACTTTTTCTCTCACCCCATATCTTGACTAAAACTGTTCAACGCTTCTCTATTCTTCTGTTGTACCCTGTGCTTACTTTTAGTAGAGCATTTATCACACTATAAACTGTATTATAAACTGCTTACCTCTTTGTCTCTCTCTATCTAGACTCTTCTATTTAAAGACAGGGAATATGTTCTTTAATCTTTGTATCCCCATTAGGACAATGTCTGACACAGAAGAAACAAACTCATTCTTCAAGAATAATGAACAAATTAGCACAATCAATTTCATTCAATTTACTGTGAAAATGTACAACAGTAGAAACTGGAACCATAAATCCCTTTTATATAGGATTAATTTCATAAGCTCTTTACAAGCATATCACTATGCACTGTATTACGTACAATTCATCTTTTGAACACTTAAGCTTTTTCTATGTGCACACGAACTTCACTGAATGTGCAGCTGTCCTCATATCTAAAGATTCAATGAGAAAAATAATAATGCTTTATTAAAACAAAAACCTTGGGCCAGCCGAGTGGCGCAGTGGTTAAGCGCTGGCTTAGGAAGCCAGCGGCCCCGGTTCAGGTCCCACATATGAGGACCAGTGATACTGCCTTTAAAAAAAAACAAAAAAAAACAAAAAAAAAAAACCTTAGTAAATTTGCCTAAATTGGGATTATTCATTGTTCAATAAACTCCATTTTAAGAGTTTTGTCAAAAAAACAAAAAACAAAGTTTTGTCAAATTACCTCATCTTTTTAAGATTTTTTTTTTCTTTTTTTTTTTTGAGGGCAGTATCACTGGCCCTCATATGTGGAACCGAACCGGGGCCGCTGCCTTCCCAAGCCAGCGCTTAACCACCGCGCCACTCAGCCAGCCCTTTTTTTAAGATTTTTATTGGGGAATTTGGGGAGGGGAACAGACAAGTTGCAGTCTTTTTGTTCTTCAGTCTAGTTGCGGAGGACGTTGCTTCACTGGCCCATGTTGGTATCATCATTGCACTCTTCCCAGATGAGGCAGATCGGTCGCCGGCCTCTGGATGGTCGCTCACCTCAGCTATTGGCAGCTCACACTGGCTGCCGGCCACTCACTAGCCTATGGCAGCCCACTGCAGCAGGGGCTGCAGCCTACACCATCGCCGGGGCTCGCACAGCCCAGCTCCAGATGGAGCTGTTGTTAGCTGTAGAGGGCAGTGTCACTGGCCCTCATATGTGGGATCCGAACCGGGGCAGCTGGCATCCCAAACCAGCTCTTAACCAATGCACCACTCAGCAGGCCCTACCTCATCTTTCTTTATATGTCACTATGGGTCAGGGTGCCAAATTAAAAAGAAATCATATAAAACCCCCATTATCTTAGTGTTTTCCTTACAGACCAAAAGTAAGTAACGGTCATTGACCTTGAACTCCACCAACAAAAACGTATTTTCAAAATTAGTTTAACAAAATTTTGAGGCAAAAATTTCAAAGTTCACTAAAGTATATCAGAAATAAACTTTATTGGTTACTTCTATTTCTCTCTTTATAATTCTCTCTCTATAATTTCTCTCTACATAATTCTCAAATATTTGATGCAGAGTTTAGTTAAGTATATAAAATTTTACTTCAGATATTTAGCATTTTAATCATTTCTACTAATAACAACCTCTTTTTCTTCTAAGAAAAAAAAACAAAAAAAAAAACCTAAAAGGTACATACAGTACATAAAACTGGCAAAACCAATAAAATAAAACTTTTTTTAATGCCTCAACTTAGTCCATTACCTGCTCTTGCACTAAATGAATTAACTATATCTACTTTCGTATAGTCATATTTTCAGGGTCTGCCCTACTTAAAAGAAAAAAACTAAGTTTCTTTCTCAGTTTTTGCCTTGATTCAGTAACAGTTAAACTTTCTGTGAAACTAAGACAAAGACAAGACTTCTTTGACCTCTGTAATGCTAATTCACTATTAAAGCGATATTAGGAAGACAAAGTATAATAAAAACTCATTATTCTTTAAGTACATACAGAGAGATAGCCCTTTCCCTAAATTTCTTCACAATTATTAAAATAATAACGTTACCAAAAAATGTTTCTATACCCTGGTACAGGTATTTAAATACTCGTTTTAGATACTACTTTTAAAACACCCTTATCCAGAAGTACATTCTGTGGTTAAAAAAAAAAAAAAAGCATGCTAAATGATAAAACTGTTACTACAAAGTAGAGGAAAACTGTCAATTCTTGTCAATATGCATATTCTTGGAAACATGTATCCAAAATAGAAACACTACTTACTTTTCAGTGACTTTTACTGAAAAACCCTATGTAATAACAATTCACCTTTATTCTGATGCTTGTGCCAAAGGGAATGCACTCTTCTTGGGGAACTATTCATATTCTGCTGCTATGCCAGTTCTCCGGAAGCCATCAACTCAGCTAAAGAAAATACAAGCGTGCCTTTTTAAAAGAGTCCAATGTATAAAATTAGAATTATTTTAAAATGTGATCATTTATACCACGAAGATTAACCTTTTTATTATTTAAAACCATAAACTACCTTACTGAAAACATTGAAAAATATAATGCGCAAGATACACACACACACACACACACACACACACACACACACACATACTCACGAGCAATAGAACTGTGGGGCTATATCTGTGTGCAACGTAAGGGACCCCAGGAAGGGGTCCCTTGATCAATTTGTCTAGGTTTATTTATCCCTGCTACATTTTGAAAAAGAGTATATCTTTTGTTATCTTCATAAACATTGTTTCATAATAATGTCTTAAGTCTTAAAATACTACTTCTATGATATGCGGATACAATTTCAAAAGATGAGCAAACTTGGTTTTTACTTTTCTTTCAAAACGAACTTTATGGGTTTCTTTTTCAAATGTAGGCATTTCTAAGCCTCAACTTTCCCTGAAGTTCTACCCAAACATCTCTCATTGCCTTCTTGAAAGCTGTAACATCAACTTGAAACTCATTTATTCACTTAGCAAAAAATCATTTATTGAGCTACTCCAATTTGATAGCCCTCTAGTAAGGATAACAAATGTGAAAATTATACAGTCTGTGCCCTCAAGGTGCTTTCCAGACTTCTCTTCTGGTCTCCTTCCACCTTCATTCAGGCAAAAAATCCTAGCATCAGCTTTAACCTCATTCTCATTTATCTAAAACCCAGTCTTTTCATAGTTATTACCCTAATTCAGAAACATATCACTTTGCCATCACTCCAACTTAATATTTACTATGCAGCATATTTACCAAGTACAGTGCTAAGCGCCATACATGCACTATCTCATTTAAATTACATAGTAATCCTAAAGGATAGGGAATACTATTATCTCTATTTTACAGATAAGGAAACTGAGGTTTAGAGAGATTAAGTAATTTATCTCTGGTCACAGAGTCAGTAAGAGACAAAAGTCTAACACCAGAACCCACGTTTGTAACCACTACCACGCTGCCATCCTCATCAGTGATTTGCAGCAACCACTTTCCAGTCTCCACTCCCTCAGGATTTTTTCATCCAATGAATCCTTTCCCTTTTCTAAAGAACTACTCTTTTGAGCTCTTATCAACGAAAGTATACACTGCCTCCTTAACTTTCTCCCTAAAAGAGGGGGATGGGGGGGGACCTGTCCTACCTTCTTCTGTACTCCAACGAAATAACCGGCACTTAGTAAGTGCTAAATACTTGCTATTGATGCTGATTCCTTCCCAAACATTTTTTAAATTTTATTTTATTGTGATAAGAATATTAACATGAGATCTAGCCTTTTAACAAATTTTTAAGTACTATACAATATAGCATTTTTATTGAAGACACCATGTTGTACAGCATATTGATAAGCTTTATCCAACTTTTCAGCTTGGTTAATTGAAACTTTCTCCCAAACATTTTTTTTTTTTTTTGAGGGCAGTGTCACTGGCCCCCACATGCGGGACCTGAACTGGGGCCACTGGCCTCCGAAGCCAGCGCCCAACTTCCGCGCCACTCAGCCGGCCATCTCCCAAACATTTTTAACAGCTCATCACTACCTATAAGATAAATCCAATTGCCTCTACGTTTGGCATTCATACACTTCCTATGTTTTATTTTCTATTTCTCAATAAAAATCCAGTTCTACACACACAAATTATTAAATTTTTACATTTCCTTCCACATCTACCACCAACTTACTTAAATAGGATGTTTTCTTTTATCTATTTTTGGAAACCTCCTCCTTACTGGTCTCATAGTTTAATCTGTTGTTTAAAAATATATAAACCACTGCTGTGATTTCTAAGGGCTTTCTTGCCTAAAAAGATCCATAAAACAAATGCACAAAAAGATAAAATTAGTATTGTGGCTGAAAGAGAGAAGTTGCCCTAGATAAAGTTTCTCTCCAATTCAAAGAGTCTAAAATCTAAATGATTTTATGACATAAGAATGTAAATTCATCCAAAGCTGGAAAACCCTTTGTTTTTTTGTATCCTTTGATTTCTCTGCAGAGTGTAAAGGTGCTTGCCATCAGATGACAAGATTATCAGTAAGCAGGTGCTTCAAAAAGACATGACGGTTACTCATTTAACCAATTCTTGAGAAACAGAAATGAAAATAGTTACTAGCTTATATTCTAGTAGGAGATAGACTTTAAATAAGCACACATAAAATATATATAATTACAAGTTCTGAAAGATGATATAAAATGCAGGGCATGATGAGATTATAACTGGGTACCTGACTTAAGACTTGGGGGTTAGAGGTTAGAAAGCATCAAGAGGTTTCTCTGAGGAAGTACCATGTAAGCTGAAAATTGAAGAATGAGTTAAATGAACGATGGTCATGCTGCAACAATCCAGGTAAACAGAACAAAATGTGCAAAGGCCCTGTGACAGAAGATAACTTGGTGTGACTGAAGAAATGAAAAGCAGTGGGACTAGAGTTTAGTGAGGGAGAGGCAGATGGTGCAAGATGAAGCTAGTAAAGCAGAAAAGACTCAGGCTATGCAGAATCTTGTACACCACAGTAATGATTTTGATTTTTACCCTAAGTGTAATAAACACTTAGTGATGGGAAATCCACTGAAGGGTTTTAAGCAAAGAAACGACATGCTACTGCTGAATAAATAAGTGTTGTGGTTTGCTTCAATTTGGGGAGGAGCAAGGAGCAAGAATGGAAGAAAACAGGACAGCCAGACAGGAAAGTATCGAAGTAATTCAGCTTATAACAACAATTACAGTAACAGTGCTTACTGGCTATATACTATGTAACCATGTTCTTACTATGGTTATCTCATTTAATCCTCATGACAATTCAATAAGGTGATGATTATTCCCATGTTACAGATGAGAATACAAGGTATCTAACAGTGACATTAAGTCCAGGTGAATGAGGACTGTGGCTTGAACTAGAAAAGTGATACTAAAGATATACAGAAATAGATTAAAGACATGTATGTATTGGAAACAGAATAAATAGAACTTGAATAGGGTATGGATACATGAGATGAGGGATAAGTCAAGTTGAATGCTTTCAAGTGGCTAGTCTATGTAAATGGATAAATGAATATGTCACTTAATGAAAGGGAACAACAGAGAAAGAATTTGGACATGTAGAGAAAGATAAAGCATTTGGTTTTAAACATGTTATATTTGAAATTCGTAAGAAAAAAAAAATAAAGCTGAGATGTGTAGCAAACGGGCTATTTAGATCTTGAGCTTTTGGGAACAGTCTGGAAACACAAGTTCTGAAGTCATCAATATATAGGTGGAATTTAAAGCTTAGGCTGGAAAGGGAAGAGCAAACAGAACAGGACCTAAGACTGAACCAAGATATTCCATTTACTCCATCAAACCTCTCTCACTGTGATCATCAATTACTTTGATTTCACTGGGTTTCTCAGTCCTTATTCAACTTTATCTTTCAGCAAAATCCAACACTACTGGTTCCTTCTTCCATCTTTTACAAGACTTGTATTCCTCTATCCAGTTATTAAACGGGAATCCCTCAATGCTCCTAGATCCCCTTCTTTTCTAGCACTATACTCTCTTTAGGCAATTTCATCCACATCCATAGCTTTGATGGCAGATGACATACATACATTTATCCGTATGTCCAGCCCAGGGCTCGCCTCTGAGTTCCGACCCAATATATCCAACTGCTTACTTGACTTTCTCTTTTAGAAATGTCTTCCAGTTAGCTACTTGTCAGATACTGTGTCTTTCTTGTCTCACACGCGCGCACACACACACACACACACACACACACACATCCCAAAAGGCATTTACACAGAGCCAAAAATTTTGAAAGAATTACCACAAAACCACTACAAGCCAACGCTCCAGAAAACACAATTTTGTCATCAATGATCATTTCCTTTCATGGCTCATGACCTAAAACAACAGGTCAACTTGACAACCTGAACTGATGGTTAGAGACGAAGGGGGGGGTGCAACCAAATGCACGACAAAAACACAATTCATGCCTTTTTTACTGAGAGATGGTTAGGCGAGGGAAGAAAGTGAGGAACTGTCAAGAGAGTAAGAGGATCATGCCCAAGGCCTGCGGATGTGCGGCAACGTGGGTCCTCGTTAGAGAGAGCAGGCCTCGCTCAGGGGCGAGTGGCGGACGACGACAGCCCCCAGCAAAATGGGGCAGGTTCCGGCTGCGCAGGGAGCGAGTGACAGTCAAGACCAACTCAACGGAGAAGGAAAGCCCGGGGGAAGCCCCAAGCGGAGTCCTGGTGAGGCGAGGGGGGCGTCGAGGGGATGGGGCAGGCAGAGCAGCAGCAGCGGGGCCAACTGCACGAGAGTGAACGCCGAGTGGGCGGACCGCGGGGGTGGGGGTGGGGGTCGGCCGGGGAAAACGGCCCAGCAGAGAAGCTTTCTGGGCCCGCCTTACCTGTGCCTGGGAGTCCTGAGCCCCGGACAGGCCTGCCGGAAGCACGGGGTCCGCGCCGAGGAGAAAACGTCGGGGGGTAAGAAAGGAAGGGACAGCCGGCACGAAGCAGAAGGACCAGCTCACTCCCCCGACTCAGGGAGAGCGGCTGATGGCGGGAACTGTGACCACACGCAAACACGCAACGCACGCACGCACACTCTACGCGACCGGACGAGGCGCGTGCGCGCAGGCATGCAAACCCCGCCCCCTCCACGCCCTCGCCCCGCCCCGGCAGCGGCGGAGTCTCTCCCAGGCAGCCCCGCCCCTTCTGACTCCAGGACGCATGCGCGTTTTCCACTTCACTCACTTTCCACTTCCCACCGTTTCCCGCTGACGCAGCCCAATGGGGCATGCGCACTACTTCTCCGGGGACGGCCCCGCTTTTCCCGCCCTTCACGGGCCTCCGGAGGAGGGTCAGAGTTCACTTCCCTGTCTGGGGATGCCCTGCCGGGGAATGCGAGGACTAGTAGGTGGCGGACGTGCTTCAGATCCTGATTCTTAAGAGACAAAGGACACACTTTAGGTCTCACTCCGCCGAGAGCGAGGAGGGAGGAGGTTTGTGGGCGGGTTTAGGGGTGAAAGGTCATCGGGCTGCGAAGGGGGCGGAGCCGGAGGCGGATGGCGGCTGCGGCGGCTCCTCATCTTTGGCGGCAGAGTCGCTGAAGCGGGGACGTGTGTCGGGCGCGTCCGGCGGAGGGGGGAGAGCGGTGTCCGCTCCCAACATGCACAGCCTGGCGACGGCTGCGGTGAGTGGCGGCGCCGCCCGGCCCGGGCCCAGCGCCCGTTCTCAGCCCTGCGTTTCGGCCCCGTCTCCCATCTCCCAGGGTGGCGCCTGGGGTCCGCTCTGCCTGCCCTCCGCCCTCGAGGCCCCGGCCCCCTCTGCGCCCCGCCTTGGCCGTGGTGGCGCCACCCCCACCCCCCTTGCCTCGCCGGGTGGCGCTCGTGGCCTCGCGCGCCTCCTTTCGCGTCCTTTTCCCGGCGCGGGGCCTGGTCCCGCGCCCGGAACGCCTCGCTCGCGGCCCCGCCTGGCCATTCATTGATTCGTCGCGCCGACCCACCGTTGCCGGGGGCGCGCTGGGCGTCGGCCGGGAGGAGGGGGGCTCCGTGATGGGTCTGGCGAGGCCCTGGGCTCCCGGACCTCAGGGCCTGGGCACGTCGCAGGGAAAGAAATGGCTTCTCAGCTCAGACCGTTGTGGCGTTGCCGATGGAAAATCTAAGAGCCGGAGAAGGCAGTCATTATCATGGCTGACTTACGGTGCTCTGTGCTTACACACTTTTTTCACACATCTCTTTTTATCGGCGTGGCATTGCAGCCAAAATGGATCGGGTAATTCACCTGCCCGAAGTAAATCCTCTGGCTTCGCATTGCGTTTAGATAACGTCCAGGCTCCTTGCCATGACGAGCGAGACCCTCCCTGGTCCTTACCCACGTTTGCAGTCTCGTCTTATGCCACTTGTTGGGGTGGGGGGGGCTCCAGGTACACTGACCTCCGTTCATCCCTTTTACCATCCCTCCTAATGTGCTGTTCCACTCCAAGGTGCGCTTTCCCAGCTCTGTTCCCGGGATGCTCATCCAGCTCTCTCTCTCTCTCTCTCTCTCTCTCTCTCTCTCTCTCACACACACACACACACACACACACACACACACACACAGTGTGGGCAGAGCTGGCTTCTCCCTCAGTTCTCCTTCAGGCCTCTGCCTACATCTCCCTAGAGGGGCCTCCCCTGTAGTTATGTAAATTCCAACTTTTCTTGTACCCTTTACAGCACTGATTCCAATTTGTAAGTTTTTGTATTTTTTCTTTTTTTTAGCTGAGCCCTCCTGCCACCTGTTGGCAGCTCAGCAGCAGCTCAACTCGAGCTGGGCATCGAACCGCTGTTGCTCAGAGCTCAGCTCGCACTCCTGAGTGAGCTCTTTGCCAACTGAGCCACTCAGCCGGCCCCTAAGTTTTTGTATTCCTTTGCTTATTTGTTGTCTGCCTCCCTCTTGAGGACAGAGACAAGGGATCCTGTGGGTCTTGTGTACCTGGTTACCCTAGTCCAGGACAGTTCCCGGCACAAAGTAAGGGCTCAGATACTGTGCTGAATGGGGGGGTGTAGATGAAGGAGGGGGCTACGGAGAGCACTTGGCCACAATGGGAAAATGGGATCGTATGATTGGAGCACACTTTTTTTTTGTAAATGCCCATCCCACTTTTTCTGATTCACCAAGTACAGTGACTTAATGAGACAGGAATATACTGAAGTTGCATTAGTAGGCAAAAGGATATAAATACTAGATAGAGAACCAAAAGAATTGCCTTAACTTTAAGTATAAAAAGTAAGCTTAGTGTAGTTAGGTTATAGACAACATTGTCATTTCCAGAGCCAGTGGCATCTTTCTGCTTCCTGTCACCATGTTTCTAAGTGTAACTATTCAAAGTGGATACATACCTTTTATATTTCTTAATTAGGTGTTTGCAGTTTCCTCAATATTTTTGTTTCTTCTCCCAAATTATGTGTATCATTTGGAAGGAGCAAGTCAGAAGATAAGGTTGCTGCTGGTATGGGAAGGGACAGGTTCAACAAGAGATTTCTTCTAAGGTTGGCTTGTCCATCTCTCAAAATCTGATTGTGTTTTCTCCGCATACTCTACCTATATCCTTCTTTTATTTTTATTTGCTCTCTATAATTTTCATCTTTTGAACAGCCATTAAAGCTATGGTTCATTACTTATAATTAAGTACTCAGTACATGTTTCTTCAATTAAATTTACAACACATTTATGTAAAATTTGAACTTTTATTTATTATTTAATTTGAACTTTTAGACACACTTTCACTTGTGCTGCTTGGACTACAATTAAATTTACAACACAGTTATGTAAAATTTGAACTTTATTTAATTTGAACTTTTAGACACACTTTCACTTGTGCTGCTTGGACTACACAAAAGCTCTGTTCTGACAAGTTACTTTGTACCACTCATTCACTAGAATATTTGGTTAGTGAGGAGACTGAAGCCTAGGAAAGTTGAGCGGCCTCTTTCCCATTCCTTCTTGCCTTCCATTAGACTAAACTGTTTTATTCTGATCTGGGTAAAGGGACAGTAATGGTGCTTGTCACTCACTTGAAATTGAGAAGAGTTAATAATATATGCACCAGTACCTGCTGTAATCTAAGCAACTTGATTATTACTTTTTGCCTATTGATGAAAATTTGTGTGTACTTTTATCTTTTTAAAAATAAACCGTCATTCAGCTAGGAAGCTAGTACTGTCAAAGGAGAATGTGATCACATGTGAATGCAGGGTTTCATTCACAATAGGGAGGATTTGAAATAATTTGGGAAGTACCTCAAATTTTGACTGGAGTAGTATTTTGTTATACTAGAAATGTATAGCATAGTATAGTAGCCTCTTTTCGTTCTTTACAGAGTACATCCTACATCTTCATTATTGCCACCGTAGAATGTAATTTCTCACATCTATTAAATAAAGACACAAATACGCACAGGATTACTTAAAGATTAAATAAGAATAACAGAGGTCTCAGTAGTTGGCTAGGTTTACTCACTGGTTAAATGACTTGCTCCCAGGTTCAGCTTTGGGGCTCTAATTCCTGCCTCAACAGAGTAACAAAGCACTTTGTTATGGACCCTAGAGGTTGATCAATAGAACTACATATCTTCACATACTGTGGGTCCTGTAATGAATGTTATGCTAGTGATCTAAAACAGCCAAAGGAAAGCCTTTAGGAGATACACTGGGTATGCATTTTTCAAAATTTTCCCCACTGATTTCTACTGGCAATTCTAACATCCTTAAACCCTTGTTTTTTTCCTTTCCACCTAACTGACAGCGTCATTAGTTATTATATATCTTTTTGTTGAAGTTGTGCTAGACTCCCAGATGCCTTCCTCTCTGGCAAGTAAAAAGAACATTGTGCACTCTGAAGGATCTAATTCAAAGACTGTCATCTCCCATGTCTTCTGTTGAAGTTTTAAACAAATTGCCTAACTTCTCTTTGCTTGTTCACTTCTATTTTTAAAAAGTTATTTTTGAAGAACATTCTGACGCTTCTTTTTATAAAGATATGAGGATACTTAAGCTAATTTAATATTTCCCTTGGGCAGTATTTACAAAGTGTGTTTTCTTGGAATATCATCATCACGTAGACACCCAAAAGCATGTGTTGAATCTTTTTTTTTTGGAGGGCAGTGTCACTGGCCCTCATATGTGTGACCGAACCGGAGCTGTTGGCTTCCTAAGCCAGCGCTTAACCACCAGGCCACTCGGCCGGCCCAAGCATGTGTTAAGTCATCTCCAGACTTGGGAAAATAGTCTCTCTTTCCTCTAGTTCTCATCTTTCTTTATTCACTGTCACATTCATTGGTAGAAAAGCCAGCAGCTATTTTGTCCCTTCAACATAAAGTTGTATTGAAAGATTTGACGATTTTCTGTTTATGAAAGCCATCAACATCAACTTTTAAATGTACTCATAAGGGATAAATCATATTTCTTTCTCATTTATAGGTAAATATGGGTCTTTTTATTTAAATTCTAAATATCTTTTCCTTTTCACATTGTTAAGATCTTACAGACAGAAGACCAACTATCAGTACCCCATGTTTGGGACACTTGAGGTTAACCATTGCTGACTCACATTGGTCAATGTCTTGCCAATGTTAAGCTTTGTTGAAAGAAAAAAGTTACTTGAAATACATTTTCTATATACAAACCGTTCAACAGAAAAGAGGAGAGCAATACCCTCCTAAACTTTGACCACACAAACATTTTTAACATTGAAGGGACCACTGACATTAAGTGAGTTATATCTGAAGATATACAGCTATATCCAATATATCTTGTTTGTAATCTTGGAAGGCGGTATTGAGGAAGATAACTAATATTCCAAATAAGACTTCTCATAAACGACTTTATGTTTCTGGATATGTAATTGAACTTAACTGTTTATCCAGATCCAATTGTTAATGTGTTATATTATACATAATAGAATATGTTTTTTAAAAGATTTAATTGGGGAAGGGGAACAGCCAAGTTGTTGTCCTTTAATCTTAGTTGTGGAGGGCGCAGCTAGCTCAGCTCCAAGTCTAGTCGTCGTCCTGCCGCCCGACAGCAACTCACAGCCGCTCAGTTCAAGGTGCTGTGTTCAATCTTAGTTGTGGGTGGATGTAGCTCACCATCCCATGCGGGTATCCAACTGGAAATCTTGTTGCTAAGAGCACAGGCTCTTACCACTGAGCCATCGGCCACCTGTGGGCAGCTCAGGGCAGCTCAGCTCAAGGTGCCATGTTCAATCTTAGTTGTGGATGGGCATAGCCCACCCTCCTATGTGGGAATCCAACTGGGACTTCATCTGGCAACCTTGTTAGGAGCATGTGCTCTCACCAAGCTGAGCCATCCCGCCACCTGTTGGCAGCTCAGCGGTAGCTCACTGACCCATGTGAGAATCTAACCAGCAACCCTGTTGCTCAGAGCTCATGCTCTTAACCAACTGAACCACTTGGCCAACCCCAATACATAATAGAATATTAAACTTAATATTTTGTATTGGGATTTTAAGAATTATTTTCTTCAACTTGGAGGGATATTTGTGATTTCAATCCTATAAACCAGGTAGGGGCTTACTGATTCTAGAGAGAAGTAAGAGTAGAACTTAAATTTAATTCTGCCATATACTCACTGTGTGAACTTGAGTATGTTAAACCTCCCTGAACCCATTGTCTCTTAGAATTTTGAGAATAAAGGGAAATGGATGACCCACGGTGACAGGCACATAGTGTGTTCAGTAAATATTACCTCCTATAAATAGTTTCAGAAGGAGAGTGAGATAAATTTTGGGTTTTTATTACCATCAAGATCTAAGAATGAAACTAGACTACTATTTTACACCATTCACAAAAATTAATTCAAAATGGATTAAAGACTTGAATGTAAGCCCTGAAACAATAAAATACATAGAAGAAAACATAGGCAGTAAGCTTCTGGATATCAGTCTTAGTGGGTTTTTTGTGAATTTGATCCAAAGGCAAGGGAAACAAAAATATATCAAACTATAAAGCTTCTACCCATCAAAGGAAACCATCAACAAAACAAAAAGGCAACAAACTGAATGAGAGAATATATTTGCAAATGATATTTCCAGTGAAGGATTAATATCCAAAATATATAAAGAACTCAACTCAACAATAGCAAAACAACCTGATTAAAAAATAGGCAGAGCATCTGTACAGACGTTGTTTACATACAGAAGGCCAACAGACATGTGAAAAGATGTTCACCACTAATAGGAAAATGCAAATCAAAACTGCAATGAGATATCACCTCACACCTGTTAGAGTGCTTTAAAAACAACAAGAAATAAGTGGTGAGGATATGGAGAAAAGGGAACCCTTGTACACAGTTAGTGGGGCTGTAAATTGGAACAGCCACTATGGAAAACAGTATGGAGGTTCCTCACAAAAATAAAGAATAAAACTACCATATGATCCAACAATTCTTCTGAATGTTTATCTGAAGAATATGGAAACACTAATTTGAAAAGATATATGTACCCCTATGTTCGTCGCAGCATTATTTACAGTAGCCAAGATGTGGAAACAACCTAAGTATGCATTGTAAGAATGGATTTGAAAGATGTGATATGTGTGTAAACACATACACACACACAATGGAATACTCAGCCATAAAAAAGATAAAAATTGCTATTTGCAACAACATGAATGGATCTTGAGGGTATTCCGCTAAGTGGAATAAGTCAGATAGAAAAGGACAAAATCCATATGATTTTACTTGAATATAAAACAGATACAAGTAAAACAAAAACTCATAGATACAGACAACAGTTTGGTGGTTAGCAAAGGGAAGGAGAGTGTGTGGAGGACAGAATGGGTAAAGGGGGTCCAATATATGTTGACAGATGGAAAGCAGACTTTTGGTGGTGAGCACACTATAGTGTAGATACGAAATTATAATGTTGTATACCTGAAACTTACATAATGTTATTAACCGGTGTTATCTCAATTAAAAAAAAGATCTAGGGAGATGCTGAAGTTGTGCTTTGGAGTTTTGTTCAGAGATGATGTCCAAAGTATTTTATCAATTGTCTGGTAATATAAATTAATATATAAATCAACATATAACTCAGAACTGTAAAAATATTTTTTATTCTCCTAAAAACCTAAATTTCCATGTGTGTTATAAAATTACTTGTTGATATATAGGGTGTGTGTGTGCGTGCGCACGCGTCGCTATCATTAGCTAAATTATGTCCATCTGAGCCATGATTTGACATAGGGAACTATGTCAAACAAGTTCAGAGACTTTTCCATTAAAATTGTGGTTATTAAGTACCTTGTAATCTCAACAAGTAGAGAATTTCTCTTAACGAAATATCAATGACATTGTTCATGGTGCTGATTGTTTTTCAGGTTCTGCTGAACTAGCGGCAGTAACACTTTAATTTTTGTCTGAGAATTTTATATATTCCCTATCTGTATTGTCTAGGTCACGGGAAATAGTTTTTTAGAAAGTCATCTTTAGATCAGACCTAATCTTTCAGACAGGTGAGAAGCAGCATTAGCAAAGCAGTAGGAGTATGGACTGTTGCCAGATTGCCTGAGTTCAAATCCTGCCTTTGCCACTTAAGATTTTAAATAACTTCTCTGTTCCTCAGTTTCCTCACCTATAAAGTGAGGGTAGTGATGATAATATTTATTTAGGACAGTGCCTGACAATAGCACTATATATGTTAGCTCCCATTTTTTATTTTAAGAAATAATTGTATTCATCCCATAACAAATAGATATTCGGTGGGTTTAAACTAACTCCTGCTATTAAATTGGGGACAAAATTCAATAGGGATGATGAAAAGGAGGATTCCTACCTCAGTTATTTCCTGGTACCAAACTGCCCTCACTACCTTCCCATTGCTAGAATGGCTACAGAACCCATTGCTACAAGCTAGTGCCTGAGAAGGCTGCAGCTCCCAAAGTAGTCTCAGAAGTTGGAGTATTTCTGGCTGCAGGTGGCCATGGGACCCAAGTAGGCACCAGGCATTGGCTCCCCAGACTGCCAGCACCATTCCAGGGGTACCAGTTCAGGCCAGGTCTGGACTCAGAATATGTGGGGATGGAGCCTGCTGATATGCTGACTGGTGGCTACCAGTTCAAATAGGGTGCCCCAGGACAGAATGGGGTACAGGGTTGCTTGGATGTAAGTCGCAGACTGGCTCTAGTGGGGGTGTGAAGTTTACTTGATGGTGTGGTGACAGGACTTTGGGGGAGAGCTGACCAGAATGAATAATGGCTAATCAGGGTGGATACTATATTGCTGGAGCATCATCTATGAGGCCCCCTTTAGTTACTGGATTGTGGGCCGTTCAAGAGGCTGGGCAGGAAACCCAAAGCTAAAATTTGTTTCCACTGAGCCTTTAAGATGATGTAATACTTTAAATAAACATATCCTATCTTCTGGTGGGAATTACATTTCCAAAAATATTTTTTTAAGTTGAGGGCAGCATTGAAAGGGCAGCTACATGGACAATACCATTTTTGCTGTTGTGAGGGGGGAAACTACGCTTTTACTCACATTGTTGCTTTAGGAGCCTGTTTGCTTGAGGATGAGCATCACTGATGGGAGTCACAAAACAGCTTTTAACATTTACTCTAAGGCACTTAAAGAAGGCTTAAGCTGCATGGTGTTTAAGTTCATTTAGCAGAACACCTTGTGGTTCATTCTGTCGAGCAAGTGAAATGATAAACATTAAGCTAAAAGCTTATAATTAAGCTTCCATTTATAGAAAACTGTTCTTCAGCTTGGGTAGAGTAAATGTGAGTACACCTCAGAGTCCATCTTCAGACTTCAGTCTATTTTTAAAAAGACAGTTGTCCTTTTTGTTCCTCATCTTTCCATCTGTTCAATGGGTCGGTCATCATTCTATCACACTAAGGTATAGTGGGAACATGTAAATACTGTGAGAAGCTGTGGAATACAGTTCAAGAAAGCACTGGAATATGCACTTTCATACTTGAGTGAATTGAACAAATTTATTGAGCATAGTTATCTGTAAGTATAGATCCTTTCTTTCTGTTTACCCTAACTGTATTCCTCATGGTTTGGGGGAAATTAAGTGAGAAAAATATTGGACATAGGGACAGAAATCAGCATGAATTTGTTAGGACTTTAGAGCTAGAAATAGCAATGGTGATCATTTTTCTAGTCTACCATCTTATTTTCCGGATAAAAATAATCAAGAGACTTAACCAAGGCCACAAGACTATTTGACAAGTGTGAAGAATTATAGAAATCCTCAAAGGTTTTTGAAATATTGTGATTCTTTACCACAGTAATGAAAGCATGTTCTCTAAGTCTGTTTATATAGTCCCTACATGAGTAAGTAATGTAGGGACTATGATTCTCATAGAGGAGAACCATTAGAAAAGGGAGCTTTTTCAAATTACATAGGTTTTCTGTTCCATGGAGTCGGATGCTAGAATTACTAGGGAAGGACCGCAATGGGTGGGGAGGATGTAACTTTTATTTCAAAAACTATTATAGGCACATGGTTAAAAAAAAAGTTTAAACTTTGCAGAAGATTTTATTGTGTACAGCAAAAAGTCTATGTGTCCTTATAAAAATTTATATATAAATATGTAAGAATATATATGTGTTAATGGAAGTATATATGCTATTCAATACCCTTTTTTTTGTTTTTTGTTTTTTATTTAGTATTAGCACATGCAGAGCTATCTTATTAAAGGGCTACATAGTATACCATATAAAGATGTACCCATACATATTTAACCAATTCATTTTTGATAGATATTTGTTATATCAAGTTCCCTTCATCCTGGTATGTCTTCTGTACAGCGCAAGTATAGCTATAGGATAAATTCCTACACATGGAGTTATTAAAGCATGTGTGCATTTTAGGTTTTGATAGATTCCATTAGTTTATATCAAGTGTATATATTTAAAAAAAACCTCTCCTGGTATTTATGAAAACTATATCCCCTCTAAAGACTACTGCAGAGTAAGACTTGGTTTGACTCTAATGAAACTCACTTGTTTACTTTCTTGTTTTCACTTGAAGCCTGTGCCTACTGCACTGGCTCAGGTGGATCGAGAAAAGATCTATCAGTGGATCAACGAGCTGTCCAGTCCTGAGACAAGGGAGAATGCTTTGCTGGAGCTGAGTAAGAAGCGAGAATCTGTTCCTGACCTTGCACCCATGCTGTGGCATTCATTTGGTACTATTGCAGCACTTTTACAGGTGGGTATACATCCATGAGTTGCAGTTCAGTCCCCTCATCTCCCTCATAACTCTCTGCCTTTGCCCAAATGATTTTGAAGACATTAGTAGGCTGCGTCTCGCAAAGTGTTAGCATTTGTAAGAATGTTTTAGAAAAGGCCAAGGTGCTTGTTAAAACGTAGGTTCTTAGATCCTAGCCAAGATATTTGATTTATTTAGTCTGAGATTAAAAATCTCTGTTTTTATTTTATTTTTTTTAAGATTTTATTGGGGAATTGGGGAGGGGAACAGCGTTGGGGAATCGGGGAAGGGGAACAGACAAGTTGCTGGTTTTTGTTCTTCAGTCTAGTTGTGGAGAACATCGCTTCACTGGCCCATGTTGGTATCATCATTGTGCTCTTCCCGGGTGAGGCAGATCGGTCGCTGGCCTCTGGATGTCGCTCACTGCGGCTATTGGCAGCTCACGCTTGGCTGCCAGCCGCTCACGCTGGCTGCTGGCTGCTCACTATAGCCTATGGCAGCCCACTGCAGCAGGGGCTGCAGCCCACACCATCACCGGGGCTCGCACAGCCCAGCTCCAGGTGGAGCTGTTGTTAGCTGTAGAGGGCAGTGTCACTGGCCCTCATGTGGGATCCGAACCGGGGCCGCTGGCATCCCAAAACCAGCGCTTAACTAATGCGCCACTCGGCCGGCCCAAAATCTCTGTTTTTAACAAGCACCTCCTTGCTCTCAGACTTTTCTGATTCAAGTGGTCTAAGAACTACACTTTGAGTACTACAAGACAATTCTACTTGGCTGGGGAGAAGGTGGAAAGTAAGGTGTAAGGACTGCAAGGCATATTCTAGGGAAAGAAAATTAAAGGTATATAACCAGCTGTTGTATTAAAAGTGCATACGGGGCCGGCCCAGTGGCTCAGTTGATTAAGAGCTCGCTCAAGAGTGCGAGCTGAGCTCTGAGCAACAGCTGTTCGAGGCCAGCCCGAGCTGAGTTGCTGTTGAGCTGCCAACAAGGTGGCAGGATGGTTCAGCTAAAAAAAAAAAATAATAAAAAAAAAATTAAAAAAAAATAAAAATTCTTCTAAAACTTTGGGCCGGCCGAGTGGCGCATTGGTTAAGCGCTGGTTTTGGGATGCCAGCGGCCCCGGTTCGGATCCCACATGAGGGCCAGTGACACTGCCCTCTACAGCTAACAACAGCTCCACCTGGAGCTGGGCTGTGCGAGCCCCGGTGATGGTGTGGGCTGCAGCCCCTGCTGCAGTGGGCTGCCATAGGCTACAGTGAGTGGCCCGCAGACAGCGTGAGCGGCCCGCAGACAGCGTGAGCGGCCAATGGCCGCGGTGAGCGACATCCAGAGGCCAGCGACTGATCTGCCTCATCCGGGAAGAACGCAATGACGATACCAACATGGGCCAGTGAAGCAACATGCTCTGCAACTAGACTGAAGAACAAAAAGACAGCAACTTGTCTGTTCCCCTTCCCCAATTCCCCAACGCTGTTCCCCTCTGCCAATTCCCCAATAAAATCTTGTAAAAAAAAAAAAAAAAAAAGTGCATACGTTTGCACATTAAAAAATAAATAACTGGGCCGGCCGAGTGGCGCAGTGGTTGAGAGCTGGTTTTGGGATGCCAGCAGCCCCAGTTCGGATCCCAAATATGAGGGCCTGTGACACTGCCCTCTACAGCTAACAACAGCTCCACCTAGAGCTGGGCTTTGCGAGCCCCTGCTGCAGTGGGCTGCCATAGGCTACAGGGAGTGGCCGGCAGCCAGCGTGAACTACCAATGGCCACGGTGAACAACCATCCAGAGGCCGGCTGCCTCATCCAGGAAGAGCGCAATGACGATACCAACATGGGCCAGTGAAGCAACATCCTCCGCAACTAGACTGAAGAACAAAAAGACAGCATCTTGTCTGTTCCCCTTCCCCGATTCCCCAACGCTGTTCCCCTCCCCCAATTCCCCAATAAAATCTTAAAAAAAAAAAAAAATAACTGAGGGTCAGCCGAGTGGCGCAGTGGTTAAGCACTGGCTTGGGAAGCCAATGGCCCCAGTTCGGGTCCCACATATGAGGGCCAGTGATACTGCCCTCAATCAATCAATCAATCAATAAACAAACAAACAAACAAACTGAAATGTGGTTCTGACAAGAATGGCCATTGGAGGGGAACAAATTGATACGATAGTCCAGGGGAATGATCATCCTTTGTAGTACTGTCTGAAATACATAATTTTTCAGGTCTGTTAAATCAATTCACATTCTATGCCTACTGCATGTAGTCAAGAATCTAATCTTTCTTAGGGAAACATTTTTATGTAAAAGTTTTACAATTAAAATAAATGAGATTGTATTCAAGACATTATCACCTTTTGACAGTACATATGTTCATTGCTTTATATATATCCCCACGCATACACCCATGTTACCATTGCCTTTTTGCAGTTGGTAACTAAACTCAACCTAAACTAAACCTAACTAAACTCAAGTTCTTTATGAATCACCATGGTTGATTTACTAACACTTTCTGGCCAGATATCTCATCACTATAACTTAAAGCAGGGTATTGACAAAAAGAAGAATTACAAATATAAGAGTTCCTCAGGGATGGCCGAGTGGCGTGGTGGTTGGGAGCTGACTTGGGATGCCAGCGGCCCTGGTTCAGATCCCACATATGAGGGCCAGTGACACTGCCCTCAAAAAAAAAATAATAATAATAAATAGGAGTCCCTCAAATGAAAACCTCAACAGATGCTGGACATAAAGTGTCGGTGACCAGAGTTGCCGCCATAGAAATCTTCCTAGAGACATATGTAGAAATGTCTCAGACTCAGTCACTGTATTTCTGATGAAAGGATAGGAGCATTGTTGGTTTATTTTAACTTTTTTGCTTTAATATCAAATGTTCATCTAGTGCTGCTTTCCATTTTTAGGAAATTGTAAATATTTATCCATCTATCAACCCACCCACCTTGACAGCACACCAATCTAACAGAGTTTGCAATGCTCTGGCATTACTGCAATGTGTGGCATCACACCCAGAAACCAGGTAAAGGCTTTGACTACAACTGTTGGGGGAGGTTTATACTAAACATGGTCTTTTATTGTGGCTAATGGTGACAGGAGGGGCATGCAGCAGGGTACATGTGTGTGGTCTGGTCTCTAATTCACTAAATTTTAGTGTAGTAACAGTGTAGTAGTATTTGGCGTGTTCTTTTATAATTAATTTTTTTTACCTTTTTTTATTGTGGTAAAATATACATAACATAAAATTGACCATTTTAACCATTTTTAAGTGTACAGTTCATTAGTATTAAATATATTTATAATGTTCAACTATTACTACTGTCCATCTCCGTAACTCTTTATGTTTTAAAACTAAAACTTTTTACACATAAATAATAATAACTCTATTTCCCCGGCCCCTGGCAACATCATTTTACTTTCTGTCTCTATGATTTTGATTACTCTGAGTACCTCAGATAAGTGGAATCATACAGTATTTGTCTTTTTTGTGATTGGCTTTATTTCACTCAGCATGATGTCCTTAAGATTCATCCATACCATAGCATACGTCAGAATTTCCTTCCTTTTTTAAGGTTGAAGAATATTTCATTGTCTCATTTACTTTTTACCCATTCTTAGCAATGAATTTTAAAGGAGTGGTATTCACATCTCAGGAAGGGTCAGGCACACAGCCAGTTCTTCCTCCTGAATCCATGGAAGGCACCGCTGTGCCTTGTGTGAAGCAGTGCATGGTAGTTAGTAAATATCTGAACCAAGCACTTGTTTTTCACTGAACCTAGGTTGGCATCAGAATCTTTCTTAACACGGGACTCTAGGCGAACCACTGTCATAGATGAGAATCGGCATACAGGTTGAAACGGTTTTGCCTTCCTGCTGTATCTGACAAATTAAGAAAAGGGAAATCCTGTGTAGGAATCTGCTTTGTGTTTCTTATGATCCTAAAGCACTTAATAGTCATCTTATTAAAGTCTTTTTCTCTCTTTGTCAATTTTCCTTATAGAATCTGAGTGCTAGGAAGGCACTGACCTTCCAGAGCTTTAGAAAACTTACTGAGAAAATCATTTTTAAACACTTAAGAAAAATGTAAGTGGGCCGGCCGAGTGGCACGGTGGTTAAGCACTAGCCTGGGAAGCCAGCGGCCCTGGTTCGGTCCCACATATGAGGGCCAGTGACACTGCCCTCAAAAAAAAAAAAAAAAGAAGCCTGGAAAAATGTAAGAGTACTTTGAGTGTTGAAAATTTTGGGTGTTGGCTCATCTACAAGGTTTAACTGTAAATAATATAAAGTAATACATTGATTTCATATTAGTTGCCTGACATAATATAGACTAAAGTGTTTTTAGAATACTTAGTATATCTCAAATTCTCTAACAAAAAAGAAGAGTGTGAGGGCCAGCCGAGTGGCGCGTTGGTTAAGCGCTGGCTTGGGGCGCCAGCAGCCCTGGTTTGGATCCCACATATGAGGGCCAGTGACACTGCCCTCAAAAAAAAAAGAAGAAGAGTGTGCATTTAAACATAGCAGCTAAACCTGATAATGGCTGCTTTGCTTTGTTGTCTTGGTTTATAAAGTTTTATCTGACTATACCTGTGAATATTTTTATTCAATCTTAAATTAAATGAGAGAGGGCATCTAGGAGAATCTGTGGGACACTTGATTGCATTTTATGACCTATTTTTTAAAATCTACAATTGAGGGCTGGCCGAGTGGCACGGTGGTTGAGCACTGGCTTGGGAGGCCGGTGGCCCCGGTTCGGATCCCACATATGAGGGCCAGTGACACTGACCTCAAAAAAAAAAGAGTAAAATCTACAATTGGCTATTTTATCAGTTTTTAAGGTACTTGGTGCTAGTAAGAGGTAAAATCATGTATTATCTTAACCATTGGCTAGACTAGGGTGTTTTAACGTTGACACCATTGATGTTTTGAGCTGGATAAGTTGTGATGGGAGGAAGGGGGTGAGAGAGGGCTCTCCTGTGCATTACAGGATGTTTAGCAATATCTCTGGCCTCTACCTACTAGATGCCAATAACACCCCCTCAGTTGTAGCAACCAAAAATACCCCAGACATTGCCACATGTCCCCTGAGAGGCAAAAATCACCCTATTTGAGAGCCACTCTTCTAGACTATTGACCAATAACCACCTTTCCTAAAGATTCCTTGGTCAGGCCATGTTATAGACCTTACAGAATTAACCACCTGGAAATTTGAATGTTTAGAATTAGAAATTAGCTCTGGGCTCTAAATGCGATTATTTCTCTCTTCCAGGTCAGCATTTCTTGCAGCACACATCCCACTTTTTTTGTACCCCTTTTTGCACACTGTCAGCAAAACGCGTCCCTTTGAATATCTTCGGCTTACCAGTCTTGGAGTTATTGGTGAGTTATTAGGGCTGTTTTGCAAGCCTGGATCCTAATTCATAATAATGGTTTTGGGTGTTTTGCCTGGAGTTTTATAACTTTTGTCCATCAATTGTTCGTTTTTGTCCTTGAGATTAAGCCTGTTTTCCCTAATAAATGAGTATCAGTACTGTGATGGCTCTTATCAAGTACCATTCAGAACGTTGCTAATAAAGCCCAACATTTCAGGTTAATTTCAGCATATATGTAGAAATGTTTACAGGGATTGTAGGGAGAGTAAAGAACAAGACCTTCAGTCAACAAATAAAGAATATAATTATAGAAATAAGAATTTGAGTTTGTATTTGCTTTGTTTTGTCTTTTTTTTCTCACTTCTAAACTGTTCTCCCTTAGCTCCAAGTATTTAACTTCTATTTCACCTAGTTAAATTTTTGCATGCTCAAGTTAATGTTTCTATATACATTTACTATGGGAAATGTGTCTAAAATTCTCCTTACTCAAAAAAATAATGTATCAGCTATTTTAGATCTCAGCCTTCTGGGTAATAAAGAACTATGAATCTGTGACATGCAAACACATTCAAGAGTTTCTTTCCCTAATTACCCTTCCTTTTTTCAATTTCTGTTTCTCATAGTTTTTGCTTACGTACTGACCAAACAATAAGAACTTTAATTATACAAATTTTGTTTTGTTAGGTTCTTGTTTTTATGTTCAACCTGTGTTCATGTGCCTGTGATTATAAACCATGAATCAGGAAGTATAATTTAAAAGTTTGGTATTTCTGCGCCGGCCGAGTGGCGCGGTGGTTAAGCACTGGCTTGGGAAGCCAGCCGCCCTGGTTCGGTCCCACATATGAGGGCCAGTGACACTGCCCTCAAAAAATAAAATAAAATAAAAGTTTGGTATTTCTAATACATATGTCTGAGACATTTTATTCTGCTATTAAGGAGTAACTGTTATGTACTCCAAATGAATGTTATTGTTTTTTAGACCTCCTTTCAAGTGGGACTCTATAAGAAACTTTTTTTTTTTTTTTTTTTTTTTTTTGAGGGCAGACTGGCCCTTATATTTTGGACCCGAACCAGGGCCGCTAGCTTCCCAAGCCAACGCTTAACCACCGCGCCACTCGGCCGGCCCAGAAACTTTTTTCTAATATATTCTTTTCTGCTTTTAAGCTATAAAAAATTTTCATGTAGGATTTAAAACAACAACAGGGGCCCGCTGAGTGGTGCAGTGGTTAAGAGGTGGCTTGGGATACCAGCGGCCCCAGTTCAGGTCCCACATATGAGGGCCAGTGATACTGCCCTCAAAAAAAAAAAAAAAAAAAAAAGAGGTTAAAACAACAACAGGATTCCAGCCAAAAGAAAACATTTATATTTTTAAATCTGATTCACATCATCATACTTCTGTTAGTTTTTGACCACTAAAGTGAGATGGTGCATTTATGAGATATTCGGATAAATTTAGCAGCAGAAGACAATATTAAGCCAATTGTCCACCCTTCCATATATTTTCTGAAATTCAGTTTCTCCAAGCCAGTTCAGAGAACAAAAAGAAGGTGACTATTTGGGTGTAGACCCTTTGCTTACAGCTTAAGCATTATCAGACAAGTTTGAATACAAATGAAATGGTACATAAGAGAAATTAGTAAGCATTTGAAACTGAATAAAAATAAAAACAGCATATCAAAATTTGTACAGTGCAGCTAAAGCAGGGCTTACAAGGAAATTTGTAGCATTAAATTATTACTAGAAGAGAGGTCTTTCATCAGTGAGCTGAGCTTTCACTTTAAGAAACTAAAAAAAGGAACAAATTGAACCAAAGCCAACAGAAGGAAGGAAATAATAAGGAATAGACATCAATGAAAATGAGAACACAAAAACAATAGATAAAATCAGTGAAACCAAAAGCTGATTTGATTTTTTTTTTTTTTTTTTTTTTTTTTTAAGATTTTATTGGGGAATTGGCGGAGGGGAACAGCGTTGGGGAATCGGGGAAGGGGAACAGACAAGTTGCTGTCTTTTTGTTCTTCAGTTTAGTTGCGGAGGATGTTGCTTCACTGTTGGTATCGTCATTGCTCTCTTCCCGGATGAGGCAGATCGGTCGCTGGCCTCTGGATGTTGCTCACCGCGGCTATTGGCAGCTCACGCTTGGCTGCCAGCCGCTCACGCTGGCTGCGGGCCACTCACTGTAGCCTATGGCAGCCCACTGCAGCAGGGGCTGCAGCCCACACCATCACCGGGCTCGCACAGCCCAGCTCCAGGTGGAGCTGTTGTTCAAAAGCTGATTTTTTTAAAAAATTGAGATATAATTGACATATAACATTGTATTAGTTTTAGGTGTACAACACAATTTGATACATGTGTATATTGAAAACTTATTACCACAATAAGTTTTGTTAACATCTATCACCACACATAGTTAATATTTTTTTCTTGTGATGAGAACTTTTAAGGTCTACTCTCTTAACAACTTTCAAATATACAGTACAGTATTATTAACTATAGTTACCATACTGTACATTACATCCCAGGACTTATTTATCTTATAACTGGAAATTTGTACCTTTTGACAACCTTTACCCATTTCACCCACCCCCAATTTTTTATTGAAAAATAATTCAATAAAATTAATAAACCTTTACCAGACAGATTGAGGAAAACAGAGAAGACGCAAATTACAAATATCAGGAATGAAAAGGGTATGTTATAACAGACTCTGCAGACATTAAAAGGATAATAAAGGGATCCTGCTAATAACTTTATGCCCATAAATTTCACAACTTAGATGAAATGGACAAATTCTTTGAAAAATTCAATCTGCCAAAATGCACTCAAGAAAATATAGATAAGCTGAATAGTCTTGCATCTATTAAATAAATTGTTTTTGTAGTTAAAAACCTTCCAACATAGAAAACTCCAGGTCCAGATGATTTTATTTTATTAGTGAATTCTGCCAAAAATTTAAAGAAGCTATAATACCAATTCTATAAAACTTCTCTACAGGGCCGGCCGAGTGGCGCATTGGTTAAGAGCTGATTTGGGGATGCCAGTGGCCCCAGTTCAGATCCCACATATGAGGGCCAGTGACACTGCCCTCTACAGCTAACAACAGCTCCACCTGGAGCTGGGCTGTGCGAGCCCCGGCGATGGTGTAGACTGCAGCCCCTGCTGCGGTGGGCTGCCATGGGCTACAGTGAGTGGCTGGCAGCCAGCGTGAGCGGTGGCAGTCAGCATGAGCTGCCAAGAGCCGCGATGAGCGACCATCCAGAGGCCGGCGACCGATCTGCCTCATCCGGAAAGAGCGCAGTGACGATGCCAACATGGGCCAATGAAGCAATGTCCTCCGCAACTAGACTGAACAACAAAAGGACAGCAACTTGTCTGTTCCCTTTCCCCAATTCCCCAACGCTGTTCCCCTCCCCCAATTCCCCAATAAAATCTTTAAAAAAAAAAACTTTTCTACATAACAGAGAGGAGGCTTCTCAACTCTTGGTGAGGTCAGCATTACTCTGAAAATAAAACCAGGCGGAAAAAATTATAAGAAAAGAAAGCTATAGGCCAGTATCCCTCATAAACACAGATGCAGAAATTCTCAACAAAATGCTAACAAATCAAATCTAAGTATATGAAAAGAACCATCATGACCAAGGTTTATCCAAGGAATATATGCTGGTTCAACTTCAAAAATCAGTGAATATAATTGACCATATCAAGAGACTAATGAAAAAAAAAATCATTTCTATAGTTAAAAAAAAAGCCTTTGACAGAATTCAACATCCATTCATGTTCAACATCCAAACTCCAGCAAAGTATGGATAGAGGGGAACTTTCTCAATCTGATAAAGCACAACAAACAAAAACCTACGGTTAGGATCATAGTTAATGTGGACAAGGGAATGTTATTCCCTAAGATTGAGAACAAGGCAAGGATGTTACTTCTCACCACTCCTGTTCAGTATCATCCTGGGTAATCTGGCTGATGCAATAAGGCAAGAGGAAAAAATAAAGAGCATCCAACTTAAAATGAAAAAATAAGACTGTCTATTCACAGACATCATGATTAACTACATATAAAAAATCTCAAAGAATCTACCCAAAAAAGCTACTAGAATTTGAAGCCTACCATTTATAATAAATAGCACCAAAACCTGTGAAAATTTCATGTATAAATCTTACAAAGTATGTGTATGTCACAAAGTACGTGTATGTGCAAGTCCTGTAGCTAAAAACGATGAAAGAAATAAAAAAGGCCTAAATACATGCGGATATACCATTTAATGTTCATTGATTGGTATATCAGTGATTCACTATTTTCGAGATGTCAGTTCTCCCCAAACTGATCTATTGATTTAGAGAAATTTCTAAAAAAAAATCCAGCAGGATTTTTTTTTAATAGAAATTGATAAGCCGATCCTAAAATTTATACAGAAAGACAAATGAACTGGAATATCGAGACTTTTTTTTTTAAGTAGGACAAGTTGGAAGATGTACGTTACCGGAGTTTCAGACCTACTAGAAAACTAGTAGTCAAGACAGTGTGGTATTGGATAGGCTTGTCCATCAGTGAAGTAGAATGGAGAGCTCAGAAATAGATCCACACTAACATGGTCAACTGATTTTTGACAAAGGTACAAAGACAATTTGGGATAGTCTTTTCAATAAATAGTGCAGGAACGATTGGATATCTATATGTAAAACAATGAACCATGATTTATACTGTGTACTCTATACACAAATTAACTCAAAATGGATTTTAGACCTACATGTAAAACCTAAATGAAATAGTAATTTGACATCTACTATAGGCCATATTAGTAAATTATGGTATATGCTGTTTGCTGTGGGGTTTAGAGATGTAGCAGTTGTAGATTGTCAGTTGTGGTTAAAACAAATGATATTCCCTAATCTCTCCTAAAGCGATTGATTTTAGTTATTACAGGTCCAGTTAACCAAGGCCTTTCATAAAAAGGCTAGTGATCTAGCATTGGGCAGCTCAGAACAGTCATTTGTTTCATGGGGTTCTGCTTCCCTCTATATAGAATGGAGAAGATACCACTGAACTATGTTGGTCCCTGATCACTGGTGTTAGTTTAGAAACCAACAGAATGATACAACTGGGATGAATTTTAGAGGTCATTTGCTCCAATTACTATTTTATGGATAAAGAAACAGGCCTACAAAGGGAAGGTAACTTTTAGGGGCCGGCCAAGTGGCTCAGTTGGTTAAGAGCTCACTCAGGAGTGCGAGCTGAGCTCTGAGCAATGGCGGTTCAATGCTACCCCAAGCTGAGTTGCCGTTGAGCTGCCAACACGTGGCAGGATGGCTCAGTTAAAAAAAAAACAAAAAAAAAAAAACAGATTAAACCAAAGGGAAGGTAACTTTTATCAAATTTAACTAGTTTTAGAACCAGGATTAGAATCCAGGTGTATGTGTGTTTCTTGTTTTGATATACCCACAATGTTTTTTGTTTTTTTTTGTTTTTTTGTTTTCTTTAAGAGGGCAGTGTCACTGGCCCTCATGTGGGATCTGAACTGGGGCCGCTGGCATCCCAAACCAGCTGTTAACCATTGCGCCACTCGACCAGCCCTGATACCCACAATGTTTGTGTTCTTTGGCGAAAGAGGAACAGTTAAATAATTAGGAAGCAATGTTTATGTCCATTGTGAAGTAGGATTTGGACTGACACCCATTTCCTTGCTACCTGGGAATCTGCTTTAATACTGATATAGAATTCTTCTCTGTTACATAAATTCTTCTCTGTTACCTAAAATAAATGGATATTAGATGGTGATATTATTATATCTACCAAAAGTGATAGAAAAATTATTTAGATAACTATACTCCTGCTAACTACATGATGGACCAAACTTGGTACCTGATCTTTTCATGCTGACTGATAACAGTCAAGCTGTGCTTTTCTTCTTTTTTTTTTTTTTTGTTACATGGGTATGACTGATTCTCTGACATATAAACCACAGTTTGTGTTCTGTGTTATTTAAGTTCCACAACTAGCTGGATGAATAATACAAAGTTAATTTTAATTGAAAACCCTGACTCTTGAAATAATTTTGTTTGTCCATATTTTCTTTAGGAGCTCTGGTAAAAACAGATGAGCAGGAAGTCATCAACTTTTTATTGACAACAGAAATTATCCCTTTGTGTTTGCGCATTATGGAATCTGGAAGTGAGCTCTCTAAAACGGTATGTGCTTTTAACTTAATTAGATTTTACATTGTTGGCCCTTGGGCTACTTCTTTATGGTGTAGTGTAACTATTTTGGAAAGCTGTTTGGCAGTATCCACTATAAATAAGCCTACCCTATGACCTAGTAGTCCCACTCTTGGGTATATACCCAAGAGAAATGAGCTCTCATGTACCGGGGGTGCCAAAAAAATGTGTACACATGACTTGTATTCATCTTTTGTTATCAGTATTTATTGAGTATTATAATTTTAATACAATTTTTTCCTTTCTTAAAATGTGTATACCTTTTTTTTTGGCACCCTCTGTATATCACAGTACATGTACAAGAAAGAATGAACTGCTGATACCTGAGTGTAACATGACTCTCATAGGCATTTTGTTGAGCAAAAGAAGCCAGACACATATGAGTTCATACTGTATGATACCATTTATGTGAAATTCAACAACAGGCAAAAACAGTCAATGGGGTAAGTCAGAGTAGTGGTTACCTTTCAGGGAAGGCACAAGGGAATGAATCTTATGGGGTGCTGGAAATGTTCTATATTTTCATCTGGTTGTGGTTCATAAATGTGTACATAGGTAGAAACTAATCAAGATACACTTCAAATTACTATACTTTGTGCACTCACACATTTCACTGTGTATATGTTTGTATTAGTTTCCTATTGCTCCATAACAAATTGCCACAAGCTTGGTGGCTTAAAACAACACAAATTTATTCTCTTAATAGTTCTGAAAGCCAGAACTCATAAATTAGTTTCACCAAGCGAAAGTCAGGTGTCAGCAGGGCAACATTCCTTCTGGAGGCCCTAGGGGAGAGTCTCTTTCCTTGCCTTTTCCAGCTTCTAGAATTGCATTCCTTGGCCCATGCCCCCCTCCTCCACCCTCAAAGCCAGAAGTGTAGCACGTTCACATCTCTCTCTGCTTCTGTCACATCACCGTCTCCTCTAGTCAGATCTCCGTCTGCATCCCTCTTGCAAGGATACTTGAGATTACATTTAGGGCCCACCTAGATGACCTGGGATGATTAATCTCCCCCCAAGATCCTTAATCACATCTTCAATGCCCTTTTTTTGCCATATAAGGTAGCATTTACTGGGTTTATCTAGCAAGAGTGATAGAAAAATGATTTAGATGGCTAAACTGCTGCTAACTATATGATGGACCAAATCTGGTACCTGATCTTTTAGTGCTGACTGATAACAGTCAACCTGTGCTTTTCTTCCTCTTTTTTTTTTTTTAAAAACATGGTTATGACTCTGATTCCTGACATATAAACTACAGTTTGTGTTTTGTGTTAAGTTTCACAACTAGTTGGACGAACAATACAAAGTTAGTTGTAATTGGAAATCCTGACCCTACTTTTGTGATTAGGATTTGGATATCTTTGGGGGCCATATGTAGCCAACCACAATGTTATACCCCAGTAAAATAGTAAAATTAAATAATTTTCACAGTTGGTTATGATGAGCAGCCAAAGAAGAGAATCATTATAATAATTGTTTGACTTGAATTAAGCTTGCATTTTTAAAATCCCTTCTATGTAAGAGTTAATTAACGTAAATTGAGGATATTCTTCACTACTGTTAGAACAATTTTTGAAGGGAGGCTTAAAAATCTTATTTCTTAAAGATCTTTTAAGAAGAGGAAAAGCCGGGGCCAGCCAAGCGGCGCAGTGGTTAAGTGCTGGCTTGGGAAGCCAGTGGCCCCAGTTCGGGTCCCACATATGAGGGCCAGTGACACTGCCCTCAAAAAAAAAAGAAAGAAAGAAAAAGAAAGAAAGAAAAGAATAGGAAAAGCCTTACCTCATTTGGAAGAGATGAGGCATAGCTGACTGAATCTCTAAAATCATCTTGGCCCATGGAAAAGAGAAGAGGCCTGTTTTCAAGCTAGTTTTGAATCTCAACTCTGCAACTTAATAGCTTTGTCACTTGGGACCTTGACCTGGCAAGTTTTTAATTAATAGTTTTACCTGGCACATAGTAGGTGTTCAATAACTGTGAAAGTCTCTAGTTTTTTAAGAATATGAGAATAACAATGGTTCCTACCTCAGGTTTATTGTGAAAATAGGATACAGCATGTTATGCTTTTAGGAGAATTCTGGCATAAGTGTCCAATATGGTAGTATTTATTGATTTTTTTTGTACTGTGCATGTCTCGTTAAGTTGTATATAATGCAAGGACCTCTGCTTAATTTGCTGCATCATCATCATTCCTGGGAAAATGAATAGACGGTGTTGTGGGCCCTTAATTTTGTTTTACTCCAGGTTGCCACATTCATCCTACAGAAGATCCTCTTAGATGACACCGGCTTGGCTTATATATGTCAGACATATGAGCGTTTCTCCCATGTCGCCATGATCTTGGTGAGTTCTTTTATCTACCCTCTTTGCAACCACTTCTGACTACACAGCTTACTCCCTTTGCAAATAAGACTGAGCAACTTCAGTCTTCCACCTAGAAATAACAGCCTGGAGTCTTGTGTAACGAGTCTTGCAATATCTGATTTCTGATGTCAACTAGGTTTATTTTGTGTTTTGTTGTTTTTTTCCTACCCCTCCCCATTTTGGGGGGAAACAGGGTAAGATGGTCCTGCAGCTATCCAAAGAGCCTTCTGCCCGTCTGCTGAAACATGTAGTGAGATGTTACCTTCGACTCTCAGATAATCCCAGGTAAACATTTATAGTATTTGTAGGACTTTGGGGAAATACTCTGGTGAAAATGGCTGCTCCCTTTCACGGCATAGCATCTATATCTTTAGGACAGGGAAGGGATATAACTATATTTCATTTGTCTGAGACCTAACCTGATTAATTCCTTTTAAAATACGAACTGCTGAATTTAGAAATTCCATCAGAGTTTTATTTCCCCACTGTAACTCTGTACCCTACTCTAAAATTCCAGGGAGTCCAGACAGTTCCCAAAGAACCTTATGATACATTACTCCTGTAGTTTGAGCTTTCTATTGATATTCCAGGTGGTCAGAAAGAAAATGATATTTTCAAAAATCTCTTAAGAAAGGAACAGAGCCCAGAGGGCTCTTGATATATTTTCAATTCTCTCCTTGATTCCTGTAAAGTCCTTGAACTAATTATTTTATCTTCCTGTGTTCAGAATCTTTCTGCCAGAAATCATACATTGAAGTTATAATGCATTTTTAAATGTTTGACCTTTTGCTTTGTAAATCCATAATTCATGCTGAAAGCCACTTTCTTAGATTCTGCTAAACCACATAATGGGGCAATTTCTGTGCTCCTAGGAATGGGGATAATGTGACTTAGCCTCCTGCCACTGAGGTTATTCAAGCTATTTCTTCAACTATTTTGTCCTATTTTTCAGTCATTCCTGTTTTCACCAAAGTTTGAAAATATGTTTAGTTGAAGTTGTACTTGTACAAAGAAACTAGTCTGAGTTCAAAAGCTGTAACTTTCAGCCTTAGAGTTAATATTTACCTCTTCTTCAGGGTTTTCAGACTTGACTTTCTGCTGGTCACCTGTTGAAGAAAATGAAACATGTAGAAGTTCATCTGATAACATTGTTACCCTAGTTTTGTTTTTATTGCTCATCTCTTATTAAGGGTTTTAACTATAAAACTGAAACAGTTTTTGGAAAGACACAAATTTATATTAGTTCAGAAAAGTTCATTTATCATACTATAAGTCAGGTCATATTCCCTGTTAGTGTACTGAGTTTGGAAATGTTTTATTTACTATAATCCACATATTTCTAACATGAGTATATTGGCAGTATTTACTGCCATAAATCAGAAAGCAGTTTGAAGTAAACTATTGTACCATTTATTCCATTCTCGTAATGAAATTCTATATTGGGGCATAATTCTGAAAAGGTTTGCAGACTATGGATCCTGAAGATCCTGAGCCTATGCCTCATACAAACTTTATAGAATTTTCATGGCTTCTTAAAGTAACTTGACAGAGCCATACATTCCCAGGAATCTGTATATTTATGTCTAAAAAAGGGGCTCTTCCCTGGCCCCCTAAATGTGGGTTTCTTTGTTGGTCTCCCTGGTTGGTTTGTTTTTGATGTAGGGCACGCGAAGCGCTCAGGCAGTGCCTCCCTGACCAGCTGAAGGACTCAACCTTTGGCCAGGTGCTAAAAGATGACAACACCACAAAACGCTGGCTTGGACAACTGGTGAAGAACCTGCAAGAGGGCCAGGTCACCGATCCGCGGGGCATCCCCCTGCCCCCTCAGTGATCCTCCCCGTCCCTTCCCACTACTCACACAAGTTGGGGAAGGGAGGAGGAACGTTCGAGGAAAACAGCTCAGGTTTTATCGCCGACTGGGAATAGACAACCTCAATGCTGACCTGCACTGGAGAAGAGGGGCAAGGTACCCCTGCTGAGGTGTATGAGATGCCCTCTCAGGCTGCCTCGAGGACCTGGGCTCCCTCTGCTCCTCCCAGGAAATGGGCTCCTGACACAGCAGTCTGCCGCCACAGCCCCACGAGGGTGTCAACACCAGCAAATGCTGTATTTGCAGCATGCCCAAGATGACCCTTCTCCCCGACTTCTACCTGGCCACTGGCCTGAGAGGAGACCACGGTGATAGCAGCAGCACTCTAGGCTTGGTGAATGCCTGGGACCAAGCCACGTGGCATTTTTTATTTTGCCTTCCTGGAAGACTCAAGATGTGTCTCTTCATTCTCTCTCTCAGTATTTGTTTACTTTGTTTTTTTGTTTTTAATCTTGGAGAGAGGTGTGTTTAGTGGACACAAGCTGTAATATTCAGCAACACTTTGTCAACTGGCACTGTTTACAAGTCTGTTAGCTGCATAAGCTCAATAAAAAGTTGGTCTGGGCATTACATCCCCTCTAGCAGGCCAATAGCTGCATGAACTATTGGGATAACGGGAGGCAGGGGAAAGGTATAAATCTAAAGGACACAGGAACCCACCGCTAATTTCCTTTCCCTTTCCCAGTCTTCTGCCCTCAGTTCTGGGTGCCATGAGGACCTTAGCCTTGTTTTTGGCTTTAGCTGCTAGCTTTTTCAAATCTCTGCTTTCCCCTTTTTGACTTTTCTCCTATTAAACTTAAAACATACGTCTTAATTCATCAGGCTGTCCTAAAAGGGTTTTATATTGGGGGAGGAGAGATGGTGGTGGATCTCACCTTCAATTCAAGTCCTCAAAGATATTTTCTGGGTGACTTTTAAAAGGGAGGGATTAAGATGATAGGCTTCTCAGTCCCATCCTATGCTTTAGTATGAATTTCTGCATTTCCCTCTGTCTTTACGATTGTACTTGAAGCAGTATTAACTGAATTGAGTTAATTTTATTCAGATTTAAGGTAGAGGCCTGAGTCCACTGTCTTAATCAACTCAGTCTTTTTTTTTTTTTTTTTTTTGACACATTCCCTTTTGGTCTATGGAAATTACAGGGTTGCCACTTGTTCATATTGTGTTCGAGAATCCCCTTCCTTCTCTGGAGCTTTAGAAGACTTCACAACCCAGTGTAAACTGCTTTGCTTTCTCCCAGTCCTTGCCTATACCACCAACATCTGCTCTCTCTCTTATCCCCATTTCCAATCGAAGATGGGATTGTTAATCCAACTCTAGAGAGAGACCAAGTATTTTCTGTCCGTATCTCACACAATTGAAGGTGTCTATGAACAAGTTTGGGGAGGGTCTGTAAGGGGCGAAACTCAGAAACCTTTGCGGAGGCAGTTTTGCCAACACAAGGGCTCTTTCAAGCCGGCTTTCATAAAGGGAGCCGGCCTTGTTAGTTGGCTTCTGTCTCATTAGAGCCAAGAAAGTAGTAATTAAATAGCCTAGATGTAGGAAGGGTAGGATAAGCACTTATTCCCCTGCCTTACAAAATGAAGAGGAGAACCAGGCCAGCTCTCAGTAATCTCAAGCCTGAAGAGAAGAGGTGTTGGAGAAACAGAGCAACAGTATGGATTGGCTAGACATCTTGACTCCCTTTAACCCATAGTTTGTATCTGGAGAGTCCAGCTAGGGTAATCTTGATTTTTGCCAACGGCCTTCCTGCTGAGCCAAAGTTTTCTCATTCCCCCTCTGGGGAATGAGAATTTCCCCAACTGGGGAAACAGCTGAGGCCCAGGGCCTTGCTCCCTGGGAAATTCTCTTTCTCCATCTTTCGGTGCATTGGCCATGTTACTGTGCCAATAGTGTCTTAATTCTTGTTCCATCTATTCTCAGCTGGGCTTGGACTCCACATAGGAGTTGTGGGGGAGGGATGGAAATGGGTGTTGTTCCTTGTAGTTGACCCTGACGTCATGTGTGTATAAAGAGGCCCCTCCCCTCATTTTGTGTTTTCCATCCCTCTCACTCCCTCAACAGAATTGAAATAAAACATGCTTCTGTTTTTATAAAAATAATTTTTCCTTTAAACTGGAGATGTTATTTTGTCACTATAGAGATATCTAGGCGCTTGGGTCAGGTGATCCCTATCACCCCTGCCTCTAGTGTCTGTCCACCTGCACAACAAACACACTGCCCTGCCAAGAGGGCAGTGATGGTTCCTTTGTGGAAAGGTCCTTTGGGAGAGTCTTGCTGATGTATAAAAGCTGTTTGGGAGACTGAGACGGTGCCCTTTATCTGATAAAGTATCTCTTGCTGGAACAGAGCCTCACTCCTGGCTGTAGTAGCCAGAACTTAGTACTGGTGTGGGCGAGACTTCTATAAGTAAAGAGGTAACACTTGAAGCATTTTATCACAGACTTTAATATTTATTTCCTTCTAAGATTCAAGACTTAGAGCACATCTTCAGAGTTGTCTCCATTCTTGTTCCTGGCTCTCAGTGGGACAGAACCAACCTCTGCTTCCAGCTTCTTTCTTCCAAGACTTTAGATGGCCTCTGACTGTTTCAGTGGTGGAACAGGGTAAGGACACGCAGTGGGAGCCTTCAGAGATGCCTTCCTTAATATCCACATATGTGATTCCCTTGCTCACTATTCCTGCTGCTCAGTGGCTGGGAAAGGGGGTTGATACAAAGCTACTGCTATCAAAAGCCCAAGAAGGACATCTGGAATAGGAAATCACACAATGGAATGAGATTTCTTTCCTGAATATTGTAGAATTTAATTTTAAAAAAATATTTTAATACATTTATTTCAGAAGCAGATAGAGCATAAGTTGAACAACACACCTAGCGTAATTGGCATATGGAACACTCCTCTAAAACAATAGTATATATACTCCTTTTGATTATACTGGAAGCATTTTACCAAAATTGATCATAGCTGCACCATCAAGTGACCCTCAGAAAATTTCAAAGAAAAAAAAAAAGATGTTCTCTGAACCAAACACCTGGGATTAAGCTAGGGGAAAAAAACTGGAAAGTCCCTCTCTAGCTATTTACAAAAGAGGCAGTACAATTCTAAATAACCCCTGGATTATAGAAGAATTACAAAGGAAATTAGGTAATTTTAATTGCATGATAAGTATGCCATATCAAAACCTGTGATGTACAGGTAAAGTAGTACTTAAAATAGATACATTACACAGGCCAGCTGAGTGGCGCGTTAGTTAAGAGTTGGCTTGGGGGCTGGCCAAGTGGCATGTTGGTTGAGTTGGCTTGGGACGGCAGCTCTGAGAAGCAGGGCCCCAGTTCAGATCTTACATGAGGGCCAGTGATGCTGCATCCTCTACAGCTAAGATAGTGAAGAACAGCTCTACCTGGAGCTGGGCTGCTGTGAGTCCCCAGCGACGGTGTAGGCTGCAGTGGGGCTGGCCAGCAGCTGCTGTGAGTTTTTGTGAGTCGCCATGAGTGGCCATTCAATGGCTGGTGAGCGACTGCCTCACCCGGGAAGAGCTCAGTGATAATACCAACATGGGCCAGTGAAGCAATATCCTCCACAACTAGACTGAAGAAGAAAAGGACAGCAACTTGTCTGTTCCCTGATTCCCCAATGCTGTTCCCTCCCGCAATTCCCCAATAAAATCTTAAAAAAAAAAAAATCAACAAAGACAAAAATAATTCCCTTGAAAACATCTGTAAAATTGATAAACCCTTAGTAAACTGATCAGGAAAAAAACATGTCAACATGTTAGAAATGGAAAAAGGGACATCACTTATAGCTTACAATCACCAATGTCATAACCTGTTCCAGAGACTAGAAAAAGGGAACATCCAATTCACTTTTAAAGCAGTATAACCCAGCCACCAAAACCCACCAAGGATATCACGAGAGGAAAACCAGGGGCCAAACTCCCGTGAATGTAGACATAAAATTTCCAAAATAAGCAAATCAAATGCAGCAATATAAAAAGTGATAATGTATTTATTTTGGGTTTACTGCAAAAATATAAGATTAATTCAATACTTGAAAATGAACCAATGCAACCTACCACATAAGGAGAAAGAAAAATCACAATCTAGATAGATTCAGAAAAGAACACTAAAATTCAATACCTATTCATGATTTAAAAAACAAAAAATGAAAACAAGGAATAGAAGAGCACATCCTTAATATAATAAAATATTAACCAAAAGCCTACAGCAAACCTCCCAATGATAAAATATTGAATCATTCACCATAAGATGAGGAATGAAATATTGCGCCTCCATTTATCATTATACTGGCCCCAGCCAGTGTGATAAGACAAGAAAATAAAAGACGAGTATAAAGGTCAAAGATGCTGACAGCATAACTGTACATACATAATCCAAAAGAATCTACAAACTCTTCGAATTAAGTGAATTTAGCAGTTACAGAATGCAAAATCAATATACAACAGAAATCAATTGTGTGTTTCTAAATACAACAAATATAAAATGAAATTTTAAAAATATAGCATAAGAAATCAAATAGCTAGAAATAAATCAAAATATATGCAGATCTTTTACATTGAAAACAATGGGACATTCTTGAAAGAAATGAAACACCTTCATAAACAAGAGATACATCATTTCCATGGATAGGAAAACTTGTAAAATGATGCCAGTTCTCTCAAAATGATCTGATTAAATTCAATTCTAACTAAAATCCCAGCAGGTTTGTTTTTGTGAAAATTGACAAGCTGATTTTAAAATTTGTTTGGAAATGCTGAGCGCCAAAATAGCCAAGGCAATCCTGTCAAGTACAAAATTGGAGTCCTCCCATGCCCACATGAGTCTTATAAAGAACACACACTTGTATTTTGTTGCATGACTTTTTCTGAAAGGTCTCATTATGGAATATCATACTGTTGGTATTTTTTATTTTAACTTCTATCATATTATTGTCGGGTTTATTTTATACGTGCTTACATTCCCTTCCCCTTGGTTTTTTGGGTTTCTAAAAAAAAATTTTTGGAATGGAGGAATGACTATATAGTCTCTGCCTTTTGAATTTATACATCCTGGCTTTTAATTCTTCAGGTAGCCCCCCATTCATGATTTTTAAAATGAAATTTAATATTTTGTGTTGCCTATTTGACCACCAAGAATATTTACTTTTTTCCAGAAGTGTGAGTAGTTTGGCTGGATGGGCCAGGGAACTAGTCTTTGACTCCCTAGCCTGACTGTCCCAAAAGGAAAAATGTGTAGGGCATCTCCCAGGTGTCAGGAGGAGGGTCTAGGCTTGCCTGGGTGGCAACATGAGAGTATAGTGTTTAGGTCTTCCTCTTTGCCAGCTGTACTTTCATTTCAACTTGGGGATTCTAGACCTTTTCTGGGCATGGTTCCCAGAAAGTCCCTCTACTGTTGCCCTGATCAGGTTTCTGGATCTGTTAATAATAGACAACAGTGGGGGAAGGGCCAGGATCATTATGGAAATAGGAACAACCAGACCGGATGGACAGTTCCTATGCCTGGGGTCCTGTCTCTCTGCTCCCTTCCTGATCTAAAGAGCATCTTGCAGGAGGCATGGTTTCTAAGTTACTCTCCGGAGCTATTCCAATCTGTGAAGATTTCCAAGTGCCTGTCCCCAAAATCAGAACACATGATCTGGGAGTACTGGTATGTTTAAGCAGACACTGAAACAGAACATTTGAAATCTGGACTCTCCCAGAAAATCCAGAATGAGTGATAACACCCCTCACAAAACACCCAGAAGGGAAGGAGGTTGGGCAGCAATTATGTGAGGCAAATAGTGCAAACCAGAAAGAAGCAAACCGTATATGATCTTGGAGTGCTGAAAAGGAGTGGGGAATGTGAAGAGTAAGCATGGAAAGATAAGGACATGATGGTACTGGGGAGGCAGAAATGGGAGGGCGAGGCAGGCATGTGAGTCACAGCCTCTACTAAGTAAAATCTGAAATCAGTGCCATTTAAATATGGATACCCCTAACCTTTCTGTTCCCCATGAATGGCTTCCCTCTTCTGCCTCCCCTCTTGCTTTATCAAAATCTGCTCTCAGTAGAGTATGGTCAACTCAAAGTATAAGTTTCTGAAGCCAGTTGCAAAATTTTGAAACCCTCTTATTGTAAAATATTACACAGATATAGAAAACTACATAAAGAAAATGTATAGCTTAGTAAGTTATAAAGTGACGACTCTTGTTAGCACCCACAATTAGAACTATTTCAAAAACCAGCTCTGGGTCCTATCCCATCACAGCTCCTACCTCATCCCCAAAGTAACCATTATCCTGACATTTATGGTAATCACTTAGGAGGATTTTATTTTAATGGGACTAAAGTTTTAGCTATAAATAATCACTAATGGTAGACTATTAGGCAGTTGAGGGGCGTTTGGGAGAGCCATGAGAGGCAGCCAGAGCTCAGCACACTTAAAATCACATTACTTCGTATAGTTCACTCTGTGCCTATGATGAAGACGCCTCATTGGGAAAAGGATCCCACAGAAGTCCAACTACAGAGCTGTGCCCTATGCCCTCAGCTGCTTTACTGTTACCCACTTGTCCAGAAAGAGCCGTACTCTGCAGTCTTTCCAAAGCAGAGCAAAAGTAGGTCCCAGCACACAGTGCTCGGGAGAGTGCAAGGGACTGGCTGGCTCTGCTGCTGCAACGTGAGTCCAGGACATTCCTAAAACTCTCCCGGGCCTCAGTTTCTCACTGTGAAGTATGGGCCATAATAAAGCCCTTTACGGCCCCACTGTACCCTCCTAACTTGTTCCCCTTTCCTCAACCCTGGTTTCTGTTCCAGTTGCCTATTCATTCACCCTGTAAGAAGCTGGTTACCTACCTTTCCCAGCTGGGTCTTTGCAGTCTGGGGATCTTCTTTTTGCCCCGGATTCCTACACACCATGAGTCTGCTTCATCACCATACACACCTTTATAAACACGCATGCATGTCCTTGCACATTGGAGGTGCCGAACAGGTGCTCAG
The DNA here is from genome assembly GCA_033961575.1 of Aselliscus stoliczkanus. Classification (NCBI taxonomy): domain Eukaryota; kingdom Metazoa; phylum Chordata; class Mammalia; order Chiroptera; family Hipposideridae; genus Aselliscus; species Aselliscus stoliczkanus. The sequence continues at coordinate 160,409,634 of CM066731.1, forward strand.
AGAGGAACTGAGTATAAAGCAAGGACAAATGAATGCCTGCATACATTCCTTCGGTATTTAGCGAGCACCTAATATAGGCAAAGGTACTAACCTGTTCCTCTACACTCTAAGATCGTACCTCTCCTCCCTCTCTCCTCATCTTCCTCCTTTTCCACCCTATTTTTTCCTTTCCCTGTGCCACAGAGCTAGACTGAGCGCCCTGCAAGACAGGATGCAGAGATGCAGAAGCAGGCTGGCTGGTGGAAACAGACACCATGGACAGGAGCCAGATGAAATAAGGGCAAAGACAGCTGTATAACATGAAGCGAGAAACTGGGCAGAATGAAAAGCAGTGATTCATGGAACCCTGCAACTCAGGCACTCCTTGGGTTTCACTTAGAGAGCTCTGGAGGGATTGGGGTCAGTGAGAGCTGGCATCAGGATGAAGGGCAACCAGGCTCCTCCCCGCTAGAGATGTGGTGCTCCAATCCCTCCCCTTAATTCTTTCCTACCTACTCCACCCCCACGACTCCCTCACTGACTAATGTCCTGGGCCTTTAAGAGTTAGATGGGCTGGACTGAGGAGAGAGCACACACTTCTCCCCACCCTGCTCCTTCCCGCTGGCTGTAACTGCCAGTCACAGCAGCAAACTGCAGTAGAAGACGGGAGGAAGGCAGCGAGGACAAGAGAAGCAAAGGAGAAAAGGGACCAGCTGGCTTTCCTCGTCCCACGGTGGAGAGCATCACAGAGCACTCGACACAGGACTGCTGCTCTCCTGCCCAAGGTAAGTGCCTGGAGGCTCTGACCAGCCTCTGCTCCAAGCTCCGGCCTGCCTGAGTCCCTAGCTCTGCCCTCCACATTTATCCACCCTGATTAAATTGCACCCTGGATTCCTATGCCAGAACAGGTCTACAAGGCTCCGACCTGATTCTCTCCAGCTTATCCTCTTTGACTTACAATTTTCCTCCTGGCTGTGTCAGTCACCTCTTTATATGGGACCTCTGAGCTACCCAGGACTGTCACTCAGAGGTGAGCCCCATCCTAGTAAGGGGAAGAGAGAGAATTGGAGTAGCTAAGCTTAAGCATAGATTCATTAACAGATTGTTGAGGGTTACCAAATGAGGGTTAGCCAAGATCCAGGGAGTACAGAAACCCCTGGTAATAAGGAGCTATGAGACTTCCTTGGAAAGAAGCAGGGTTTGAGTCCTATACTGCCGCCTCCTCAATGGGCCAGGGCAGGTTGTTGGCATGCCAAGTGCTGTGCTGAGCACTTGCTTTTAGTCCTGACTGCCATTAACTAGCAATGTGACTTTGAACAGCAACTTCCTGATCTGTGATAAGAGGGAGTTTAGGGCTTTCCAGACTTGCCTGTGTATCCCAGGTGCTTGCTAAAAATAAATCTTCCTGAGCCCCATCCTTGGAAATTCTGATCTGGTAGGTTTGGGGAGGGGTGAAAGGATTTCTGTTTTAGGACATCTCTGTTTTAGAACCTCTGGATTCGGTGTATGATAAAAGAGTCTTCAAGCTCTAACATTCTGAGGGCTATGACCTATGACAGGAGCCATCATGTCCGCTTTGTATGAACCAGGTCAGGCATAATCCTGCCCAGGAGTAAGAGAGCAGACAAAATGATTCCTTCCTTCCTGCTCTTCAGAGAGACCTGACACCCTGAATTCCACTATAATGCCATTGGCACCTTTGTCAATTCAGCCCCCCACAATCCATCTCTAGGTGACATAAACCACCTGGAAGTGGAGGACTAACTCTTGCTCGGCAGCCCTGGCCCCTTCCCACCTTATTTTGCGTCTCTGTTTTCTCACCTGTATTATAGAGGAAATCATCTGTATTCTCAAGGACCTCCATATACATGTCCAGGAGTGAGCAGTTGTGACCCAGTCTCTCCTACTCAGGCTTCATCCGCTGTCTCTTGCCTCTTGCTGCCTCTCCCAAATCCTTTGTGCCTTCTCACCTAACTGCACCTGCATCAGCTGTGACCATTCTTTCCATCCTACCTTCAGACACCAGAGGAAACACCAAGACCTAGAACCCCTGGGTTCTGTCACATTCTCTCAGCAGTTTGTTTAGTTGGTCTCCTAGGATACGGGGGAAAGTGAGGGTGAGCAGAGGGGATGTGCCACTGGATCACAGTTTCAACAGAAAAAAGAGAGAGCTATGGGGAGAAGGGATGAGAAGGATGAGAAGAGGAGAGCAAGGAGAGTCTGACAAGTGAGCAAATGGGGCGGCAGAGAAAGGATCAGGAGAGAGAAGAATGGGCGTGGAGAAAGGAAAAAGAAGGGGTCAGGCAGAGAATGGGGAAAGGAAAGAAAATGAGAAGAAAAGAAGGCTATTTTGTGGGATATGGTAAGAATAGAAAATGATGGAGGGGAAAGACAAAACATTGATATCCCTCATTGATTCTTAGCCCTGCTTTAACCTGCTTCCTATGAAAGCCCTTTCTAGGGATGGAGTCTTGGTGAGACCTCTGAGCTGGTCATACGGAGACCTTGGTTCTAGTCCCAGTTTTGCCACTTAATTCATTTGGTGACTCTGGCAGCTCAGCTAACCTTTCTAGCCCTCAGTCCCCTTTTCTATAAAATGAAGTCCAGCCCTGCCATTCTGTGTGTCTCCTTGGGTTGAAATTAGCCTTTTTATGGCCATATGTCACCTGGATACAGGTTTCAAATAGTGATTCAGGAATGGGAGCAGGATTTTTAAAGCATGCCAAGCCCTGGGGTTGGAAGAGTTTGACAAAAGAGGGTAGAATAATTTTCTTAGTCTGGTCTGAGAGGAAGTAGGCTCCAAAACAAGGGTGTCCTGGCACTTGGTGTCTGTTCTCAGGCTCCCCACGTTTTAGGGCATTGTTGTCCAGGTGGAATGGAAGGTAATTCTGTCTTCTCCCAAGGTCGAGGCTCACCCCATCCCAGAGTCCCCATACCCCAGACATGAGAGCTGAAGTTCAGAGAGGAGATAAGGTAGGATGCTGGCAAGGGGAATTGAACTTCAACCCCAGGCTGACCCCAGAGTCTGAGGAGATGAAACACTTAGAAGGACCTGTTCCTTTCTACTTCAGCCTTCATATCGCTTTGGCAAGCCTCAGATTCCACCCTGCATCTCCACCCAGAAAAGCAGAGATGCCTGTCTGTCTCCCAGAAAGCATTCTGGAGCCCTTCTTCCATCCAAAGTTTTCTCACCCTGTCTCCCATATTCAGCCTCAGCCAGCAAAACCTTTTCTTCTTTGGAACTGTTGCAGGTTTCTTTCTCTCCTGAGAGCTGCCTTGAGTTGTCCTTCCCACTTAGGTACTGACTGATTCCCAATCTTCCCCTCTCCCTCTGGGTACCTGCACATTGCTACTCAATTAGAAAGGCTTCTCTAGGTCCTACAGTCGCGGAAGCTATATTTTCAGTGACCTCTATCTTCTTCCTAAAGACTTTGCCACCCCCAGGTGATTTATAGGCCTTTCCCACTAAAGAAAGATAGGACCCTAATATGCTGTGTGACCTCAGACATGTCCCATCACGTTCCTACACTCCTGCTTTTTTTTAAATGAAACTATGATAGTTTTATTTTCATTTTCTTTTTTTTTTTTTGAGGGCAGTGTCACTGGCCCTCATATGTGGGACCCAAACCGGGGCCGCTGGCTTCCCAAGCCAGCGCTTAACCACCACGCCACTCGGCCGGCCCACACTCCTGCTTTTTCATTTGTAAAATATTGGGATTTGAGCTGTACAATGTTTTAATGGAGCACTAGCTGAATGGCTGCTTCAGGAATTCTTTTAGCTTTTCACATGTTCACCATTGTCAACATTTTAAACTTATCAATGACAAAACACCACATTTCTATTCAAGTGTAGATCCTTTGCTTATATAAAAACATAGAGCTTTATGTTTCACAGTCATTGACAGTTTGAAAATGATTTGGTCAAGAGCTGAATGTTTTTCACAGGGGCAGAGATAGAATCAAAGTGGCCACATATCAAATCTTCTAGTTCTTTTCAAGGGAAGTTTGTTGTTACCTACTAGGACAACTAAACCATCCCTACATTAGCATATATATATAGTAAAGGAGGTACTCTTTTTTTCCAGTCAGTTGAGAATACTTGAAAATGCAGTTCTGAGACTTAGTGATTTACCTGGTCCATTAAAACTGTGAGAATAACTGTTATGAAAAGGAGTGTAAAATATACTTTACCATGTGAAGGTAGAAGAAGATGGCTATTTAGCTAAGTACAGCACCCAATGTTGTAGAAGAGACAAAAGGAACGCTCTGCCCTAGCCCTTCAGGAACTGGGTGACCAACATGAGAGAATGGGGAGAGCTCCCAGGATAGGGAAGCTAGCATGACCTCACCTGGAGAAGAGAAGGCTAGGATGTAGGGAGATTCCACATTCCAAAAGGGCAGCCAGCAAGACGGTGGTGCCTAATAATGAAAAGCGGACAGGATGACATGAGGTTACCTTGTGGAGTGGGGGATATTAAGAAGGAGAGGGGCATTTGGCAGATAGCCCTGCTTTAGCCCTCTCTGGAGATGGTTATGGAAAACAGCAGAGGCTCTGGAACCAGTCCTACTTGGCTTTAAATTCTGAATCCCTGTGTGATTTTGACAGGTTTCTCAGCCTCTTTAAGCCTCATAGTCACCAAATTCAAATTAGAAGTAAAAATTTTTACAGACTGTGTAGATGAAATGCCTGGCACACGATGGGCACTTGGGAAGCACTAGTTTGCTTCTCTTCCTCCCTTGATCTGTTATTCTAAGACCACCAAGGTGAACCCACTCTTTTGCTCCACCTTATTCCTTCAGGTGACTCTGGCTCCAGCTGGTGGAGCAGTGGGTGATGGCGTCCCTGCTGCAAGGCCGTGAGTACCCCTGCAGAAGAGGGCTTGGGTGGACAGCCCAGGGACAGGGAGGAGGCTGGACCCCTGCTCAAGAGCTCCTCCTGGGCCCTCCACCCTCCCGGCTGACTCTCCAACCCCTGCTTCTCCTGGCCCAGGGCTGCCCATCAATCAAGACGTGCTGCTCATGCAGAAAGGCACGCTGATGCGGAAGGTGAGATCCAAAAGCTGGAAGAAACTAAGATATTTCAGACTTCAGGAAGATGGCATGACAGTCTGGCATGCCCGGCAGGCGGGAGGCAGAGCCAAACCCAGCTGTGAGTGACCTGAGTAGCGAGGGGTGGGCACATGGGTGGATAGGACCCTGAGGAGCCAGCGGCCTAAGAACAGGGGAGGGACCAGGGTCCTATGATGTGCCCTTCTGCTGTCCCACTTGTATCTATGTCTGAGCCTATAAATTGGAAATTATAAGTGCTTGCCTCTTAAGGATGTTCTGAGGATTAAATTAGTTATTGCATGTAAAGGGCTTAGAAGGGTCCTCGCACATAACAAGGTTCACTAAATCATAGGTTATACCTTCCTCCTCCTCCTCCTCCTCCTCCTCCTCCTCCTCCTCCTCCTCCTCCTCCTCCTCCTCCTCTTCTTCTTCTTCTTCTTCTTCTTCTTCTTCTTCTTCTTCTTCTTCTTCTTCTTCTTCCTATTATTATTATTAAGAACATGATCTCAGGCAGCAGACTGCTTGGATTGAAGCTCTCGCTCTCCCACTTTCTACTGAGTGCCTTTGGACAAGTTACTTAAACTAAACTTCATTTTCTTCATCTGTAAAATGGAGATTAAACAGTACCTGCTTAGGAGCCGGCCGAGTGGTGCAGTGGTTAAGCGCTGCCTTGGGAAGCCAGCGGCCCTGGTTCGATTCCCACATATGAGGGCCAGTGACACTGCCCTGGAAAAAAAACAAACATAAAAAACAAACAAACAGTACCTGCTTAGCAGGTTACAGGGACTCAATAAATTAATGTCTAAAACATGGGACCTGAAACCAGGATGCAATTAATAAATGTTAGCCATTATGGTGAATATTTTAAAATATCATAAATGTATCATACGTGTGCATCCTGTGGACTATAAACACTTTATGATCCATACAAAAATCAGATCACAGGACACATCTAAGAGAGTTTGCCTTAAAGACATAACCAAAGTTCACAATCCACACCACCCCCAGCTGAGGACAGGGGGTGGGAGAATTCCTCTGACTCCCTCCTAAACATCTGGAAAGAGGAAGTCCTCAAACCTGGAATGGGAGAATTGAACATGGCAGATCATGCTTTGGCGTAACTGCTTCTATCCTGCCAGTTTGTTTCCATTTCTCAGCCTCACCAGTCCTCTTGTGATCACCAATGTGCCCTGGCCATGTAAGGGACCATTTCTCCTTTAAGATGAGAGCACTGAGGATCAAGCCTGTTTCGGTCTGTGTCATACTGCCAGCTGATGGCTGGAAGTCAGGTCTTGCCATTCCCAGCACAGGCCTCTTGCCATGCTGCCTATGAAAACAGCAATGATTCATGTGGAATCCGAAATCCCAGGGGCCTGCATCTCCCTATACTAAGGCTTTTAGGGTTTCAGCCTGTGGAGACTGGGGTTCCTCCTCTCTGTGGCTTCCCAGAGAGGGAGTAATGGTTGACCCTTAGCTGCTGCCATTTGGCGGACTCTCTTCCTCAATGCCCCCACTTGCTCCTTCTCTGGCAGTCTCAATCTCTGACGTGGAAAGAGTGCGTGAGGGCCATGAGTCGGAGTTGTTGCGCAGCCTGGCCGAGGAGTTTCCCCTGGAGCAGGGCTTCACCGTCGTCTTCCATGGCCGCCGCTCCAACCTGGACCTGGTGGCCAACAGTGTTGAGGAGGCCGAGATCTGGATGCAGGGGCTCCAGCTGTTGGTGGACTTTGTCACAAGCATGGACCAGCAGGAGCGGCTGGACCAGTATCGGCAGGATGGAGTCAGCGTGGGGGCCGGGGGTCACTGAAGGAGCAGATGCTGCAGGGCTAAGAACAGGTGGGAGGGGGTGCAGGGCTAGGGAGGCCCAAGAGTCCAGATGGGGTGGGCAGGGGCAGGCAGCTCAGGCCAATGTGAGGCTGAGAATATTGAGAGGAATGGAGGCTTGAGATGGCAAAGATGTAGCCATGCAGAGTTTCGGTATGAATCAGGCCCCCTGGGAGTGGGGAAAGGGATGGTGAGAGATTAAGGACCAAACGGTACTGATCCTGAGAGGGTAACAGAAGATCCCAGTGGCATTAACTACCACAGGGGAAGGAAGCAACCTTCTCAGAGGGCTCCCTGGTGTCGACTCGCTTCAAATTTCCTAGACTAGATTCACCTTCTATGCCAGTTCACTTGTTTGTTCGTTCATTCATTCATTCATTCATTTGTTTACCATCTGTTAAGCAGAATGTATCTGGTACTGTGCCAGACTTTTCAGTACAAAGATTAATGAGATGCAGATATCATGTTTGTCAGCGGAGAGGATGGAATTATCTAAATAATTTAAGTACCATGTGTTATGGTACTTAGATTATTTGAGGGTGTTCAAAGGAAGGGGAAATATTTGATTCTAGCTGAGAGGGCTCTGGAAAAACTTTAGGGAGAAAGTGGCATTCGAGCTGAGCCTTGAAAATGAGTAGAATTTGAACATGAAGAGAGGAGGAAAGAAAGACACTCCTGCTTGAAGGAGCAACATGAGTAAAAGCCCAGAAATAGGAATTGAAGAGCTAGAGAGAAAGAGTGGGACATCAGACAGCAGGGAGTTAGGGGTCCGGCTAAAGTACTGGGAAGACAGAGATGTGTTGAGAAGGCTGGATTGGGGCCAGGTCATGGCAGCGCAGATCTTAATGTCTACGTTAAGGAATTTGGGCTTCTTTCTGCAGACAACAGGGAGGTCCCAGCAGGCACCTGAGCCATGCAAGAATAAGAGATAGGTTGGTGTTCTGGGAAGATTATTCTGGAAGCTAACGTGGGAAATTAATCGATGTGGTGGAGAGAAGGGGAGCAAAGGCGAGGGCGAGACACCCGTGGATGAACATGCACAAACATCTGCTCACACAAACACACACCCAGTGCTTTTGCCTTGACTCAGACCTGGATGGTTGCATGACTGGTTCCAGCGTGGAGACAAAAACCAGGATGGTCGGATGACTTTCCCAGAAGTCCAGCGCTTACTAAATCTGATGAATGTGGAAATGGAACAAGAATATGCCTTTCAGCTTTTTCAGGTGAGTCTTCTGGGGAAGGATTGGCAGAAGCCATCCAAGGCCACATTCTCACTTGGCCAGAAGTACTTGGACCCTATCCGGCAGCACTCATTTATCAAATGTCTACTACATACCCTAGCACTATGCCAGGCTCAATGGGACATGTAGGCCATGGTTCTTACGCTTCAGTCTTGTTGGAAAGATGATTCATAATCTTGTGAAAGGTAAATAACAATGTTATTACATCAGGCCTAAAAGTCCTCTCCATCCATGGCCAGCTGTCACAGGTGCCTCGTACAATCGAAAACTCCAACTGGAATGTGAATTTAATAGGAGGGATCTTCTGACCCTTTAGGAATCTTTGGGGGCATTTAATTCTTTCTAGTTGAAAATTTTCTCTAGTAACAAATGGTATGACTGACATTTTGTTTTTTATTTACTGAAGTGACTTCTTCTATGAACACTATCAGGTGATCTGTGGAAGCATTTTGGATCCACCTGTCAGTAAGACTGTCCTTTATAAGGCAAGCCAAGGCCATAAAATTTGCTGTTAAAGGGTTTGTCTATTCACTTCTCAACCCTCTTACAGGCAGCAGACATGTCCCAGTCTGACACTCTGGAAGGAGAAGAATTTATAGAGTTCTATAAGGCACTGACGAAGCGTGCCGAGGTGCAGGAACTGTTTGAAAACTTTTCGGCTGATGGGCAGAAGCTGACCCTGTTGGAATTTGTGGATTTCCTCCAAGAGGAGCAGAAAGAAGGAGACCGTGCTTCTGACCTTGCTCTGGAACTCATCGACCGTTATGAGCCTTCAGAAAGTGGTAAGAGGACCAGAGCAGGGAGGCCCCAGCCATGGGAGCAGGGAGGGGGACCATTGCCTGAAAGGTCCAGAGACCAGCTTAACTCAAGGAAGACTGAGTCTACCCCTGTGCCAGTCCCCTACCCAATCATCTTCATCTCATTCAACCCTCCTCTGGAAGGAGAGCGGCCATTTCCCGCCCAGGCAGGACAGGAGGCTTCTCTGTAATGCTAGATCTCTCTGGAGGAAGGACATTCCATTAGTCCCCTTTCCTCCACCGTGCTCTTGTTTCACCTCCTTCACTTACAAAAACCTCGACTTTTGGCCTCGGTGGAAATGGAACATTCTTGGTCCTCCTGCTTTGGCCTCTTCTCCTCTAGTGCATATGATTCCTTTTCCTCTAGATCCCTTCATGTTTCCTATTTGCTGTCTCTTTAAATGCTGGCTCTCTTCCCCTCTCTGAGCTTTCTCCAAATTCACCAAAAGGTTCTCGAAGTCTCTAAACCCCTGGAAGCCCTAGGAAGCTAGTCAGCGCCTGGCTGAGGGGGATGATAATGAGGCCAAAAATTTAGCTTTCTAACAAGCACAGCTAAAATATCTCCTGTCTGCCCTCAAACCTTTCTCCTTGCCCCTTTAGTAGACATCTTCCTGTCCCCCATTCCCTTCAGAATGGGAGGAATTTACATTATTAATAATACATTATTTATAAAGCACTTTCACATTCCTTACTTCATTTAGTCCTCACTACAACCTTAAATCAAAATCAATAATCTAAATTGGGCCTTTGCTAAGTATCTCATTATGTGCCAATATCTCTACATGCCTTTTCTCTTCTAATCCTTCCAATGACCTATTGAAGTAGGTTCTATTATTAAGTCAGTTGTGCAAAAGAGGAAAACTGAGGTTTAGAAAAATTAAATGACTTGCTCAAAGCCAACAGCTAATGAGAGGAGGAATTGGGATTCAAACCCAGGACATCTGACTCTTAGTTGTTGCCTCCCTTGAGAATGAGGATTAAAGATGAGATGAATGAGAGCTGAACTTAGGTTTCCTAAGTCTCAACTCCCACTTCGTTTCATTCACTCACTCACTCACGATGTCAGCTAATGCTTTTTGAGTATCTCTAATGTGCCAGGACCTACGCGAGGCACCAGCGATACAATAGCAGGTCACACAAGGACAATGGCCTCTTAGAACTTAGGGTCAGGCAGAAAGTGTTGGGATCAGCGATTCCAGATTCATGTGGGTGCTCAGAGAAGAAACGGGGCTGTAAAGAAATCATTTCAGAAAACTATATAGAAGAGGAATGTCAGAGGGTTAAGAAATAGGATCTTCTATTCCCAGTGCAGGATCCAGTACACATCAGTTACGCTTATTCTACCTCCCATCCTCCTGGCGTTCCCTCCCCTTGCACTTGACTATCAGATACTATACTCCGGCTGCAGAGTGTGGTATCATGCAGGAGACCTGGGCTCAATCCCTACTCTGCTTCCTACTAATCGAGTAACCTGGGGCAAGTCGCTTAACCTATCTGAGATTCAATTTTCTCATTTGTAAAATAATTGGTGATGAAATGAAATAATGCACAGGAGCAGTATCTGGCAACTGTGGGTTTACCCCCAATGACTTGAGCTATTACTGTCCAGAATGAAACTTCTTGCCCAACTACCCACCATTCTCCACCGTTTCCTCCAGGCCTTGTCAAACCTGGAGGGAGCGAGGAAGCTGGGCATGAGAGTCCAATTGTTCTGCCGCCCAAGGGAGCCCCCTGCAGCAATGTCACCCTCAGTGAGACTGCACAGCCCTGTGGTGTGGGGCATGGCCTTGACACCTGGCTGCCTGGGTCCAAATCCCAGCTGCTTCACTTAGTAGTCACGTGACCTGGGATAAGTTACCTAACTTCTCAAGGCAGATTATAGTCCACCTACCTCACCATGTTGGTGAGAGCACTGAGACACACGCAATGTCCTTGGCATAGAGCAAGTGCTCAGTAACTGTCAGTCATTGTTGTTATTATATGAAGCCTGTGCTGGAATGGGTGAGGGCTATCGAAGGACTGTCAGGGCCCTGCCTGCAAAAGGAGTATAAGTCAAAGGGATGTTCCACAAACACTCCTCAAAACATATATGGGAATTGACAATAGGAAGAAACCCTCAGGCCAGAGCTGGCAGCAGCTACACAGCCCGGGGAATAAAACAAAGGTACCTTGGTCATATCACTAATTGACTTTGACTTTGATTCTCTCTGGGCTTCAGCTTCCCCATCTATAAAATTAGCCCTTTGGACTGAATACTGTGGTGTCCATTATGGTAACCATGAGCTCCATGTGATTGTTTAAATGAACTAAAATCAAAATTTAAAATTCAGTTCCTCCGTCACACAGCTTATCTGTCTGGAAGCTACCATATTGCACAGAGCAGAATACGATGTTTCCATCATTGTAGAAAGTCCCATTGGACAGCACTGGGCTAGGATGATCGTAATGAGTCCCCCTGTGGCTTTGACATTCTCCGAGGGTGGGGAGGATTGAAATGACAGGCACTGTGAGGGGGCAAGTTTGGGATCTGGAAGCTGGGAGTGGACACCATCTCACAGGCAGGACCCTGGAGAGGGGTGGGGTGGAGGCCAGGCTGGAGGTATGCTGGGGAGCTCCCACTCAGAGTTCTCTCACTCTAGTGTTCCCCTACTCCACACCCTAGGCAAGCTGCGGCATGTACTGAGCTTGGATGGCTTCCTTAGCTACCTCTGCTCGAAGGACGGAGATATCTTCAACCCAACCTGCCTCCCCATCTACCAGGATATGACTCAACCCCTCAACCACTACTACATCAACTCCTCTCACAACACCTACTTGGTTGGGGACCAGCTTTGTGGCCAGAGCAGTGTCGAGGGATATATAAGGTGCAGTGGGAAGAAGGGAGAAGGGGTCGAGCTCATGAAAAGGGATCATCTGTGGGAAATTGAGGTGTGCTGAGAGCAGATAAAAGGGATTGAATGCATGTTGTGGGGGCTTGGGGCTGAGGATCCCTGCATACCTGAGAGACTTGGAGGAGATATTGAAGACTGGTGAGGGAGTGGCATTGAAGCCCCATGGGTCAATGGAGCTTCTCTCTTTCATAGGCTATGAAACACTCTTGGAACTGAGAAGTCCTGACAGATTTATCTTGAATAAATAAATAAACTAAATGTTAAATAGAAGGCAGTATCACATAGGAGTCAAAAACATAGGTTCTGGAATCAGACCATTTAAGGTCAAATCTTAGCTCCCTCACTTGGTACTCTGGGGCTAAGTATTTAACCTCTCTATGCCTCAGTTTCCCCCATCTGTGAAATAAGGGTGATAACAATGTCTATTCTGTCTGAGTTGTTGTGAGGATTTAACGAGATAACCCATGTGTCAATAGCTAATAAATGGTACCTGCTTTTATTGTGATAAATCATGGATTAGATCGAATAGTCAAGATATCTTTGCAGTGCCAGCAACTGACCTAGTAGCTTCAAGGGATACAACGGTGAGTGGAACATATAGTTTCTGCCCTAGGAAGTCTAGTAGAGAAAATGGAATATAAATTTACTGACATTTGAATCACTCATGTATAGTATAATGAAATATAGCCAGAACACCAGAAGCAGCATGAGACAGTGTGTGATGGCTTGCTAAGGAAAGATTGAGAGTTGGGTTGGGGGATGGTGGAGATCAATGTGAGCTGCAGCAGTGTCCCAGTGGACAGAGAATGGTCCATGGAAATGTAGCTTGAAGGGTTCTTGACAGGTAAGTGCCTGTGAGCAGTGTTTTCTCCAGTGTGGGGAGAGGGTTCCTAGGTGGAAGATCAGACCTTGACCCCTCCTGTCCCTGAGGGGTTGGGTTTCTTGCAGGGCCCTGAAGCGAGGGTGCCGCTGCGTGGAGGTGGATATATGGGACGGACCAAGTGGGGAACCTATCGTTTACCATGGACACACCCTGACCTCCCGTATCCTATTCAAAGAAGTCGTGGCCACTGTAGCACAGTACGCCTTCCAGGTAGGACCCCCCCAGGGTGGGGACACTGGTGAAGAAAGAGGATCTGAGGGAGGAGTGGCTGGCTCTGGGTTTGGGGAAGGTGGAGGTACAAGGGGAGGTTACATCAAATGGCATATAGGCAAAAGATTTTAACCGTGAAGCATCAGGCAAATATTAAGGGATTACTATGAATAAGTGTTGGATGTGTTACCAGTAATTAGTTGTCAGAGGTAATTGCTAGAGATTAGTAAGCATTACTTCTAACAACTTCTGTTATCTATCTGGGACAGGGTGGATAAGGAAACAGAGAAAGTGGTGGGTAAGGCTGAAAGACGATAGGAATCTGGAGATGAAAGGCGGAGGGTGGAACACCAACACATAACCAGGGAAATGGCCTGGCCTTCCCACTCTAAGCCTGAAAAATCAAAGGTCCCAGAGGGACCTGGGTTAGACCTGGCACGGATCTGAGATTTGGAGTTCCAAGAGTGACTTTGAGATGTGGGGTGGACTCCAGACCCAGCAAGGCCTCCTTGAGGCCTGGAATGAGTCGGAGGAGTTTAGCAATCAGGGTACTTCAGTTGAGTGAGTGACTATGTGGGACTGGAGATGCAAGGAGGTTATAGGCTTTACAACCCTGTCTCCAGTGTCCCCGTCTCTCCCCATCAGACATCAGACTATCCAGTCATCTTGTCCCTGGAGATCCACTGCAGCTGGGAGCAGCAGGAGATCATAGCACAGCATCTGACCGAGATCCTGGGGGAGCAGCTGCTGAGCACCACCTTGGATGGGCTGCTGCCCACTCAGCTGCCCTCACCTGAGGTAGGGACCTGCTCCCCCAGCCCAGGCTCTACTGTGGCTTCCATAGCCCTCCACCGTGACTCCTTCCGCCATGTTGTTTCCTTCTCACTCTCAGTGAACCATCTTGCTCTTTAATATCCTTGGAGACTTTAATAGACTTTTAAAAAAATCTAATTGAACACAGAATTCTATTTATAGTACTCTAAATTTTACATCATTTGGGGCCGGCCGAGTAGCACGGTGGTTGGGCACTGGCTTGGGAGTCCAGTGGCCCTGGTTCAGGTCCCGCATGTGAGAGCCAGTGGCCTCAAAAATATAAAAAAGTAAAAAATTTAAATCATTTGTTTACTTTATATTTATTTTTTCAATGGAAATATCTTAATTTTTTCCTGATAGTTTGTAATTGTTATATATTATACCAGCAGTATAGAGAAAGGGAAATCCCCCCACCATAATATCAACCTTCACCAACAATTGCTGTCAATAGATTTTTAAGTGTTTATATGAATATATATATATAGTTACATTTTTAAAAGTGAATGGGATTATCCTCTTATCCCTTTATAGCTTACATATAATATATATCAGGGGTGTCTTTTCATGTAGAATTTTTTCCTTTTTAACAGCTCTATAGTATTTCATTTTATGTTATAGATCCTAATTTTTTTCTTTTTAAAGATTTTTATTGAGGGGTTGGGGAGGGGAACAATGTTGGGGAATTGGGGAGAGGGACCAGCCAAGTTGTTGTTCTTCAGTCTTTGTTGTGGAGGGCGCCAGTGGCCATCTGGCTTCCGGTCTGCAGCTTGTGGTCTCTAAGCTCAAGGTGCTGTGTTACAATTCTTAGTTGTGGGTGGGCATAGCTACCATCCCATGCGGGAGTCAAACCCAGCAACCTTGTTGTTAAGGGCACATGCTCTATCCACTGAGCCATCCAGGCGGCAGCTCAGCTCAAGGTGCTGAGTTTAGTCTTAGTTGCGGGTGGGCATAGCCCACCATCTAACAGGCAATCTTGTTGTTACACCAGCTGAGCCATGCTGCCACCTGTTGGCAGCTCAGCGACAGCTCAGCTCGGGCACAGTTGTCACTGGCCCATGTGGGAATCAGACCAGTGGCCCTGTTGCTCAGAGCTTGCACTCTTAAGCCAACTCTTAATCAACTGAGCCACTCGGCCGGCCCCCCTAATTTTTTTTTAAACCCAAGTTCTCCATTTTTAAATTTTATCGGGGAACACTGTGTTTTTCCAGGACCCATCAGCTCCAAGTTGAGTAATTGTTTCAATCTATTAATAGTTGTGGAGGGCGCAGCTCAGTGACCCATGTGGGGATCGAACCGGCAACCTTGGTGTTATGAGCCTGCGTTCTAACCACCTGAATTAACTGGTCACTCCCCTGCCAGACATTTTTATGTCTTCTGACTTTTCATTTCTAAAGGCTTTCTTACCTTAATATTATTCAAAAAGAGTCTCTATTTTATTCTGATATCCTTTATGTTTTTGTTTTTTTTAAAAATAAATTGTCAGTTTTTTTGTTTGCTTTTTTGTTTTTTGGTGTTTTTTTTTAAGATTTTTATTGGGGAGTTGGGGGAGGGGAACAGCGTTGGGGAACCGGGGAAGTGGAACAGGCAAGTTGCTGTCCTCTTGTTCTTCAGTCTAGTTGTGGAGGACGCTGCCTCACTGGCCCATGTTGGTATCATCATTGCGCTCTTCTCGGGTGAGGCAGATCGGTCGCTGGCCTCCGGACGGCTTCTCACAGCGGCTCTTGGCAGCTCACACAGGCTGCCAGCCACTCACACTGATTGCCAGCCACTCACTGTAGCCTATGGCAGCCCATTGCAGCAGGGGCTGCAGCTTGCACCGTCGGCGGAACTCACGCAGCCCGGCTCCAGGTGGAGCTGTTGTTCACCATCTTAGCTGTAGAGAGCAGTGTCACTGGCCCTCATATGTGGGATCTGAACCGGGGCCACTGGCGTCCCAAGTCAGCTCTTAACCAATGTGCCACTCATCTGGCCCCTATATGTTTTTTATATTTAGATATAAATCTTTAATCCATGAGGAATCTTTATGCATTGAATGTGAGGTAGGGGTCCCCATTGATGTTTTTCCATATGGACGAGGATGTCATCAGTCTGCTTAACAACATGGGGTCCTGGCTGTATGTATCAAGCAGCTTCCTGTGGGAACTTCCTGCCACTCACTCACTTCCTCCGCCTGTGAGAGCAGCGGGACCTGCATGGTCCCTAGCAGGGTCCCAGAGCAGACAGGCAGGCAGGCTCCTTCCTTTTTGTCTCCTAGGAGCTGCGCAGGAAGATCCTGGTGAAGGGGAAGAAGCTAAGGACGCTTGAAGAGGACCTGGAGGAAGAGGAGGAGGAAGAGCTCGAGTCTGAACTAGAGAGGGAGCAGGAGGCCGGGCTGGAGCTGGAGTCCCCGTCTGAGGCTGAGACCCAGGAGCTGAGCCCTCGCAGTAAGGACAAGAAGAAGGTAGGCCAGGAGAGCGGTCTTCCTGCGCTGGTATCTGGTCAGAGAGCCATCGTGTGGAGAGGCTAGGGCCAGGCAGCGTAGAGGGTCGAGGGGCAAAATGCCCCCCCTAGTGAAACAGGCACAAGCATGCACACTTGGCACCACTATATATCTCCATAGATAGATGTATTGCAGTGGCTTTCCAACTTCTTTGGGCCATGGAATCTTTTTTGTTAAATGAAATCTTATCTGGAAGCTCTGTATACAAGTGCAGAGCCATCCTAGTTGGAGCACCCATTTGGCTGTCTCCTGGGTCCCCCGGGTGACCTCTAAGACGTCTTTGCACTACTTCTCAGTCTCCTTCAAGGTCAGTTGGAAAACCACTGATGGGAGTGTGGGTGCAGCATTATTATATTGGGTAAGTAGGGCTGACCGGAGTCACTGCTGTGACCTCAACTAAAGTGGGCTTAGTTAGAGAAAGCTTCGTGGAAAAGGTGAGTTTGAGGAGGGGCCAGAAATAGCCAAAGAGGAGGAGCAGGAAGAGGTGGGGAAGGTGAAGTCTCTGAGAAGGTTGTGCCTGAGTAGTCCAGCTCCCTGAGGGGACGGGGAGCCATGTGTGGGCCCGCCAGGATCCTGGTTGGAAGTCTACATTTCTCTCTCTTGTGCATGTGCTTGGCTCAGCTGGCTGATGTCTAGCTTATCCTGTTCTCTGGGGCTGTGCTGTATAATCTGCTGCCATCTCCATGGATGGAAATGGGAATTCAGGAGACAAATCTAAAGATATTCCTCTGGGATCCTCCATCCTTCCAGCTGTGACTTCCATGACCATTTGCATAACTTGACATATCTGAGGGTTCATGTACATGTTGACCAAAACTTGTTAATTTGGTTTAAAATACGAGAGACTGGAAGGATGAAACTTGTTTGAAAATAATAAATTAAAAACCTGTTACCCAGAAAGTAACATAGAGCAGACCCTTCAGGCCCAGGGGAGGAAGCTGATCCCCCGTGTACATAGATTGCCTTCATTCCCATTCCCACCCCCAGGTTGTGATGTGCTCGCTGTTTTGTCTGCCTATCTGTTGTCAGATTATGGCCCAGGCTCCTCTTCCCAAGCCTGGGTCCCCTCTCTTTCCCAAGCAGGTGAGGTAGAAGGGAGAACGCAGTGGGGAGGAAGTGGGCAGAGGCCTAGGTTGGGTGGGGAAGTTCCGATCTTGGCTATAGGCTTCCTTCCTTCCCAGATTGCTGATGGTGCAATTCCATCTTCTTCTCTACTTTCCCCTTTTCCAGAAATCCACGCCCATCATGTGTCCATCCCTCTCGGCGCTGGTTGTCTACATGAAGACTGTCTCATTCCATAGCTTCACTCATTCAAGAGAGCACTACCGCTTTTATGAGTTATCATCTTTCTCTGAAACCAAGGCCAGGCGCCTCATCAAGGAGGCTGGTCAGGACCACAAGGGAGGGACAGGGAGGAAATTGGGATGAGTAAGGTCAGGCCTGATGGGCAAGCAGATGAGTCCCAAAAAAGAAGACCCGGGAGCTAAGGCGGAAACTCCTCAGAGGAGGCATGGGGACAGGAGTTATAAATAGTGGGCTCAAAGCTCTAGGGAGAAGAAAGCTAGGGGAGGTGGTCTGGATGGAAATGAGTGGAGGCGCGGTGAAGTTTTCTGGAGCCAGCCTCTGGAGATGCTGGGGAGAAGAGTGCAGTCAGTGGGCAGGGTCCCTGGGACCAGGGAAGGGGGAGCGCCCACCCCACTCCCATCTCTCTACCTGTACACCCTTTTTACAGGCAATGAGTTTGTGCAGCACAACGCCTGGCAGTTAAGCCGTGTGTATCCCAGTGGTTTGAGGACAGATTCATCCAACTACAATCCCCAGGAGCTCTGGAATGCAGGCTGCCAGATGGGTGAGGAGGTAGCAGGGACAGGGAAGAGGGAGTGGAAAAGCAAGTCCCTGGGTAGCAGTAGAGCCAGGGAATGCTCTAATAGGAGTGCTAGGTTGAGCAAGTTATTTATGGAGGCGTTCCCAGAGGGCCCTTTTATACCCAACGTGTCTTTTTAACTCCCTGAAAGAGGAGCTAGATGGCCCCCCAAAGTGAATCCTTCCCCTCTCTTTTCCTGGGGCCCTCAGTGGCTATGAATGTGCAGACCGCGGGGCTTGAGATGGACATCTGTGATGGGCTCTTCCGCCAGAATGGCGGCTGTGGCTATGTGCTGAAGCCAGACTTCCTACGTGATACCCAGAGTTCCTTCCATCCCGAGAGGCCCATCAGCCCTTTCAAGGCCCGGACCCTCATAGTCCAGGTATAATGGAAAGCAAAACCATTGGAAGAAACTTGGGCTCGTTGGGCTAGAAGCAGGGGGAAGAGATGGCTAGGTCTGACAGGAGTGTAATGGGTGAAAAGTCCCTTGAGAGGCAGGATCACCTGACTATCAGCAGCATGGACTCTGGAGCCAGTTGCCTAGGTTCAAACCCATTTACTTGCTGTGTTAACGATGGGCAAGTTTCATAACCTTAGTCTCCTCACCTGCAACATGGGGGTAATATCACTACCTACCTCACAGGGTGGTTGTGATTAGTTAAAATGAAGTACTTACAACAATGCCTGGTGCATAATTAAGTGCTATCGAAGGGGATGCTGCCATTATTAACATACCTTTCAAATCTTGTTCAACTTCCACTTGGATGTATTTTAAATCATACATAGATTACTAGAAGGAAATATATTACCTAGGGAGGACTGGCTTTGCAAACCCAAAGCTGGAGCACAAGGTCCTGTCTCCCCCTTCCCTCATATATCCCCTCTCCCCTGGGTTGTGAGCTGGAGTGGGGATGGGCCAAGCTGGAACCACTGAGGTGTTCTAGAGCCCTGATTGCAGGTGATCAGTGGTCAGCAACTCCCCAAAGTGGACAAGACCAAAGAGGGGTCCATTGTGGATCCACTGGTGAGAGTGGAGGTCTTTGGCATCCGCCCGGACACAACTCGGCAAGAGACCAGCTACGTGGAGAACAATGGTGAGAGACAGGCAGTGCTGGAGGGAGGTGGGAAGAGCAGGTTCAGTTTCCTACCATCCTGCGGCCATTAAATACAGCCCATGTCAGCACCCTGTCTCCCCCTACCTCCACGGGAGGCAGTGCGGAGCAGGAAGGAATCAGGGCTTGGCCGTCTTGGGTCTGAATCCTGGCCCATTTATAAACTCAAGTGACTTGGGCAAATTGCTTACCCACTGAGCCTCAATTTCCTTACCTGTGAAATGCTGGTTGCTATGAAAATTAAATGAGAACACAGGGCAAGCAATCCAGCATGGGCCTACAGAAATCATCAACAATATCTGTTCTTTCCTTTCATCCCTCGTTCACACACCCGCTCCCACCTCAGGTTTTAATCCATACTGGGGGCAGACACTGTGCTTTCGGGTCCTGGTGCCTGAACTGGCCCTGCTGCGTTTTGTGGTAAAGGATTACAACTGGAGATCCCGAAATGACTTTGTGGGTCAGTATAGCCTGCCTTGGACCTGCATGCAACAAGGTGAGCCCCCCTCCTTTGACCCCTGGTCAAAGCCCCAGCTCTGGCTGCCTGCCTAATGCTGTCCTCCTGCGCCTTTCCAGGTTACCGCCACATACACCTGCGCTCCAAGGACGGCACCAGCCTCCATCCAGCCTCCATCTTCGTGCACATCTGCAGCCGGGAAGGGTTGGAGGGGGGTGAATCCTAAGGTGGGCACTTTATGGGAAGGGCGGGTGCTCTGGTTTTAGATGGTAAGAAAAACCTGGAAAAATGCTCCAGAAAGCAGAGGTGACAAAAAGCATGTGTTGGGTTGTGCATTCCTAGGCACCCTTCCTAACAAGCAAATCTAGGACCAGATTTTTCACCTTCTTTCTCTTCCCTTTCACAAGCCTTTTGGTATCTTTCCTGTCCTACCCCTTTGCACAATCTATACTGGAATTCCTTCCTTCCTCTTGCTGTGGGCTTAATCCTGTACCCAGACCTAGGATTAATCTCTCCCATCAATTCTGGCTCAAAGGCAGTTTGCAACTAGAAATCCAGAGGGCTGTGGGGCAGAGAAACTCTAAGAGGCATTATCCCCTACCCCTAACTTCCTCAAAGCCCAGAGCGAAGGAAGGAATAAGCCAAGCCTCAAGGGTCCCCAGGCAAAGGCTAGGGAAGGAGACCTGACCCCAAGACTGTACTGACTCTCAAGAGAACACGGCACAGCCCTCAGCGTCCCCACTGGACTGCTCCCCCCTAGCCCCACCAGTATAAATAGAGCTGCTCTCTCCAATTCGGTTTGAGTACGTATGGTCTGTCATTTGGTGCAAGAAGGGGAGGTATGAGTGTTGGGGGACATTTGGGTAGATAGGTGGGGCAGGTCAAAGGAGGAAAAACAAGTTTCCAGGGGTCCCCTGCATGTACTACATGGGAAGGGAACAAAAATGTGGCTTCTAAGAGGCAGGGCAAAGGAAGCAGACAAGGGGTATGTGATCCCAGCCCTACTGAAGAATTTGCCTGGAACAGTCCTGGTTTATGTCTGCTATCCCAGCATAATTATTAATAGTACCCTCTTTAATTTTCCCGGTGTGTCCCAGTTTAGATTCTTATTATTATTATTTTTATTTTTTTTTGAGGACAGTATCACTGGCCCTCATATGTGGGATCCGAACCAGGGCCGCTGGCGTCCCAAGCCAGCGCCCAACCACCGCGCCACTTGGCCAGTTTAGATTATTAATTATGCAGTCACTGTGAGGCTGTAAAAAATTGGCTCAAATCATTTGCCTTTCCCATTCTTTGTGCTTTAACTCTAGTGCAGCTGCTGACTCAGTCTGAGGACGGCTGCTAAATTAAAGCTCCTTCCTGGGAGGCTTAGTGGGTGGCAGTCCTCCCTCTACAGGTAGACAGAGTGGCTCGGAAATAGGGAGCAGGGAAAGGGCCAAGGCTCAAGGACAGAGAAGGCAGACCTGGGCCTGTCTGAGATTCCATCACTCAGTAGGGATGGAAGGAGACAACTAGGAGGCAGAGGTCTACGAGGGGACAGGGCAGATCAAGAAGACAGCCTGGAAATGTTATGACAGGGACTGGGACAAGGCTATAAGCTAGTAACCATTCTGTGTAACATGCTTTATAGAGCATTAGGCACAACAGCACATGCGGTTAGATACAACTGTCTTGAGGATGCTGAATGAAATTAGGACTTGACATAGTAAGAAGGAAATAGAATGGGTAAAACCAAGATCTTATAGCCAGGGAGTTTGGTGGAGTGATGAAGAGACTAGGACCTCACAGGTTAAAAACACAATGGGCCTCAATGCGAAATCGGTTTGTGGTCCATGTCTCGCTTTTATGTAGCCATCAACTTCAAAGTCCTAGAGCCAGAGTCCCAGGAGGGCTCCAGCCACCCTGACACCCCAAAGCCAGCCCTTCCTTATGCTCTGGACTTCGCAGGCTAGCTCTGGTTTCAGTCTGCACATCTTACACCACACCCTCTTTGTGCCTGGGAAGTGGGGTGGGCTCTCAGCCCTCAGGTCCAGTTGGGGGAGCAGAAGGAGCAGGAGGGCTGGGGTCCTCCAACTGCACATCATGCAGATGCACCGTGGGGGTGGTGGGGTCTTTGCCCACACCTTGGTTTGGGTCGGCCTGGTCGGGGTGGTGCCTGCGCACATGCTTGACCACCTGGAACTTCTGCTTGGCCTTATAGCTGCAGAGGCGGCAGAAGAAGGGGTGGCGGTCGGTGTGGGTGAGGGCGTGATGGCGTAGGCCAGCAGCCCAGCGGAAAGCACGGTGGCACACGTTGCACACGTAGGGCTTGGCCTCGCTGTGCTTGCGGAGGTGGGTGCGCAGCAGGAAGCGCGTCTTGAAGGCCTTGCCGCACTGCTCGCACATGAAGGCCCGCGCTTCCCGGTGCCGTGTCTCCTGGTGCACGCGCAGTGCGTCAGCACGGTTGGTGCGGTACTCACACTCAGGACACTGGTATGGCTTCAGTCCTGCAGGGCATTGGCAAGAACCAAATCACCATTGAAGGGGGTGGAATAAGGTTCTGTGGACCCTAAGAGCTACTGATTGTGGGGCATAAAGAACACAAGTAGCAAGCTGACTAGTGATCATATCTTTGAAATGTTCCAGTCTTTTGTGACACTTATGTGCCCTTCTCCTAATCCAGCCCCTTGTATACAATAGGTGCTCAATGAATGCTGATAACTGGACTACTAAATAGCAACCTGATAGCAATGGGTACTCAATGACAGGGTTTCCAAATGGGAAATCCAACCTCCTTTTGGTCACGAGGTACTCATGGAACTTGCGGAGGTGAAACAAGTGGCATTCATAGATGCAGACGGCCTTGAAATGCATCTGGCCAATCCCTTTACATGGAGAGATCACATACAATAATCACAGGCATACCACCATTAACATGTTGAGAACCTATAGTTTGTGGAATTCGTACCCAGGAGAAATAAAAGGTAAAACAGGTGAACCCTCCCACTTTCCATCATGTCTGTAGGAAACAGGTAGACCTGCCCTCAGTCATTCATGTTTGAGTTGGGGGTTTCTCAATGGATGTGGGTAACCTGGTGCCACAATCACCTCGGGAGCTTTTGCAAAGCACACATGCGCAGGCTTTCAGGTTCACTCGTCTTCTGATTCTGATCGATCGTTAGTGGGCTGGGAAGCTACTCTGGCCGGTCAGCCTACTCACTACCCGCAATGTGAAAGGTGGTGTGTGCCCCAAATCTGAGTAAAGACAGACACACCTCAGGGAGGATGGGAGTGGCAGGGAATGGGGGAACCCTGCGGGCCTGTCAAAACCAAGCAGACTCACCTGTGTGCTTGGTCATGTGGTACTTGAGCTGGTTGACCCACTTGCACTTGTAGCCGCAGTCAGGGCACAGGTACTTCCGTTCCTCCTTATGGATCCGCATATGGTACTGGAGGAGGGAAGAGGCAAGCAATACCCAGAAACTGTGCACCCCTGGGTACTCAATGGGTGTGCAAACAGGGGAAGCAGGCAGAGAATCTGCTGGCAGATAACCGTGCTCCCTGCTCCCGTCCTATTCATACTCCTATTACTAATCAGGTTCCCCAATCTGGCCACTTTGACACCAACCTAACCCGCTGGGCCTACCCTTAGATCTGCCCACACTATCTCAGCTCTGCCACTTGTTACCTGTGTCTTTGGGTGACCTAACCCCCAATTCTCAGCTTATTAATCTATAAAAATGGGACACAGTAAAAGTAACTATATCTCATATTTTTTAAAGGATTAAAATTACAGTGCCCTACATACAGTAAGTGATCAATAAATGTATGCTGTTATTATTATATAGACTACCCGCAACCTATGACATGCCTAGCATGTATTATGGAATTTTATCTTTGCAACAACCCTATGAAGTATTATCTGTCCCCTTTTTACAGATGAGGAATCTGAGGCTTGAAGAAGTTAAGCAACTTGACAAAGGTCACAGAGCTGATATTTGGGAATCAGGATTAGAGAACCCAGGTGGTTTAACTCCACAGCCTGCACTCCTTCCGTTCCTGGCCCCCATCTACGATCCCTGACCTTACCTTGAGGCGAGAGGGGTCAGCACAGGCATAGGGACAGAGGTGACAGCGGTAGGGCTTTTCCCCAGTGTGGATGCGGCTGTGCCAGGTGATCTTCTGCCGGTTCTTGGTGCTATAAGCACAGTCCGTACACTTGTAGAGGCGAGTGCCCCCATGCCCTTTCACATGGTGATCTAGCACCAGCTGATGGCGGCACGCAAAGTCACAGAAGGGGCAGCGCAGAGGGGGCTGGCCAGCATCCCCATCCCCATCTGAGGCTGCTGCCGCTGCTGACGTCGCCTCATGCTGTTCCAAGTAGTGCTTCACCAGGCCCACCCGCTCCCGGGCAGCAAAGTCACAGAGCTGGCAGCGGTGGCTGAAGTGCTGCTGCCTCCGGTGCTCATCCAGTGCTGGGCGGCTGGGGAAGACCTGCTGGCAGGCCCCACACTCGAGCCGTGGGTGCTGTTTACAGGTGTGTCCGCGCAGGCTGGCAGGGCTGGGGCACAGCAGCCCACAGCGGGAGCAGTGCAGGGGGCTCTCGGGGGCCTCCGCAGGAGAGCCAGGGGCTGGGGCTGTCGGCTCAGGATGCCGGCGCAGAGCATGCTGCTTGAGTGCTGTCTCGGAGCTGAACTGGGCCTCACACTGGGGACAGGCAAAGGCTGGGGTGCCCTGGTGGCAGCTGTTGACATGGCGAGTGATGTCGTGGCGAAGATAGCCACTATAGTCACAGAGCGGACAGAAGTGGGTGGGTGTTTTTTCATGTACCCTCAGCCGGTGCAAGCGCAGTTTTGAGTTGGTACCGAATGTCTGGGTACAGGAGCTGCAGGGGATGCGGCCAACTCCTGTGTGTCGGGACTGGTGAGCCTCCAACCGGTACCGTCTGGTGGTGGAAAAGTCACAGAAAGGGCACTGATGTGGCTTTACTCCCTCATGCTTGAGCCGCCGGTGCTGCTGTAGGCACCTGCTCTGTTTACAGACGAAGCCACAGTCCCCACACTGAAGAGGGGGCCGGGGCCCGCGGCCTGGGGTCACAGTGGGGTGCCGCCGCTTCTGGTGCAGCTTCAGGGTAGCCGCGGTGGGAGCGGTGAATGAACAAAGGCCACAGCGCAACTCTCCAGACTGCTCGAGGGGACAGCCCCGGGTCTGGTGAGTCCTCAGAGCCCGCTCCTGCTGGCAGCTGAACGGGCACGTGGGGCAGGAGAAGCGAGCCCCCTTCTGCTTTGGAACCAGAGCTGAGTCCCCATCACCAGGGCTGCACTCTGGACTCCCACTGTTTAGGGGAGCAGAGTCCCCATTGCTCAGCGGGGACACAACAGGCTGGGTCTGCAAGGCCCCTCGCTTTCCTCCCCCATTACGTGCCCCCCGGCAGCCTTCGGCGACGTGAGAGGTAATGGAGGAGAGGCGAGAACAAAGGAACATGCATGAGTTGCAGTGAAACTTGCCCTGCTCGAAGTGGAACTTCTCAGGGGGTGAGGAGTTTCCCAGAGGAAGTACTGCGGGGACGGAGAGGGGGGCCAGAGGCTCCTCTGTTTCTTCTGGTTCCTTAGGAAGCTCAGGAGCATTTTTTGGGAGCACTAACTCTACCAGTGGTGCAGGTGGGGGCTTCCCACCTTCTGCAGCCTCGGAGGCCTGGATGCCCGGGGACAGAGGACGCAAGTCCTTGTTCTTTCTGAGCAGAACCGGGCACTTCTTCAGCAGGTGGGTGCTAAGGCCACGTTGTTGCTTGAAACTAGCCCCACACTCAGGGCACAGCAGGGGCTCTCGGCAGCCTTGGCACCCAGTCCTGGAGTGCAGACTCAAGGCTTTCTCCCGGCGGGTAACGAAAGGGCAGTGTGGGCAGCGGAAGGCCCGCCCCTCTCCTTGTATCACTACCATCTGAACCCGCCCCTCCAGCACCAGTGCCTCTGCCTGCTCTTTGTCCTGTTTCCTTAGTGCCTTGAGTAATGACTCTGACTCAGGGAACTGGGGCAGGGGTGCTGTCTCAGTGGGTGGAGTTGCCTTGAAGGTTCCCACCCAGCCGTTAGGGGGTTCCTCCGAGGAAGGGGGGTTTCTCGGGGGCTCAGGGACTGGTCTGTCCAGAACGGGCTCTTCTACAGCACCCAAGCTGGAAGTCTCAGCACCTTCAAAGGTGGACAGCTCTGACAGAGTTCCATCTGGCCCTTCCAATCTCAGAGACGCTGAGGGATCCAGAGCTCTGAACTCCACAGGAGCCCTTTCAGCCATCTCCTCAAGGGGGTGCTCGGCCACAGGCTCCAGCTCTACCCCCAGGGCCTCTAGATGTAGCGTGCAGCTGCCCTCATCTTCCTCTGCTGGACTGGGGCTGTCCACTAGGTCATCCCCTTGGGGAATCTCATTGCCATCCTGCCTCCCGGCCCTGTCCTCCTCACTGGCCCCTGGCAGAGCCTGGGCCAAGCTGGGATCCACCACAGTCCCAGGGTCATGGTCCTGCCCTGCAGGCTGGGCAGACAGCTGGCTTGAGGACTCTGAGTCTGGAGGGGGTGTCAGGCATTGCCTGGCCCCCTCTGGCTCTTGGCCTGCATAGCGGAGCTGCCAGACCTGGTCCCCGGGCACATAGCCATGGGCCTTGCGCTTGTGGAAGAAGAGGGTGGTGTTGCTGAAGGTGCGGTAGTCACAGAGGGGACAACGGAACTCACGGAGGCGGGTGTGCTTGCAGTTCTCGTGGCTCAGCAGGGCCTGCTTGTGGCGGCTCTGGTAGCTGCAGTAGCGACAGGGGTAGAGCGGGGCTGGCTTGCCGGAGTGGTGCTGAGATGCCATGTGCTTCTGCAGCTCATACTTCCGCTTGCAAACAAAGGCACACACCTCACACATCAGGGACTTGCCCTGGTGCTTCAGCTTGTGGCTGCTCAGTTGATCAGCCCGGTGGCAACGATAGGCGCACTGGTTGCACTGGTATCTGGCAAGGAGGGATGAAGGGGGAGTGAGACCATTGTTATAAACCAATCATAGCAGCTAACAGTCACTAAATACTTACTATGAGTCAGGATCTACACTCAGTATTGTACATATACCATCTAATTTAATTTTCGTTGCCACTACCCTGTGAAATAGGTATTCATTTCATAAGTGAGGAGACTAAGGCATAGAACTCAATAAGTTGCCTGAATTTATAAAGTGAAGGGCAGAGGCAGCCTAGTTTCACGGCTTGTGCTCTAGCCCCTACCCTATATTGCTCCCTAAAGGAAGATATCACAAATCAGCAACCCACTGGGGACTTCTAAGGAGCTGACATGTCTATGCCCCAAGGGGCGGGTTTCTGTGCTAGTTCCCATTCTCCCATGAAGGCATGAACACTAAGGAGAAACTCCCTGGCCAGCTGTGCCCAGAGATCAGAAGGGACCTTGCCTGAATTTGGAAGCGGCCAGGATTGGGGCCACGGTGTAGCCTATCTACTTTCCCAGGACCGGACTCTGAGAACTCAAGTGACACCTTGGTGCTCAGGACTCTCCTCTGGGTCTATGCTCCCTTCCCTGAGCCCAGAGATCTCACCATGCAGAATGGACCACAGGCACAGAGGCCAGCTAGAGGCAATGCAGCTGAGATGACAGGAGCAGAGGGGCGTTCTGAGGCATCTCCCAGGGCCAGAGGAGGAATGGGCCCCAGTTGAATTCAGGAGGAGGCTAGCTTAGCGTAAGGTTCTTGGGATAGGCATGGAGGCGTGTGCCCATACCTGAGGTCCCCTAAGTGTTTCCGCATGTGCACACTGAGGTAGTGCTTCCACTTGGTGACATAGCCACAATCCGTGCACATGTAATCCTTGGTGTTGGAGTGGGTCAGCATGTGCTTGGATAGGTAGCTCACATCTCGGCACGTGAAGTCACACAGCTCACACTTGTGAGGTTTCTCGCCTTAGGTAGGGGAGGGGATGAGAAGAGAGAAAACATAGGTCACACACAGATCGGAGTGAGCAGACGGCAGCTTTGTCCTGACACCAGGCAAGAGCACGGCAGCTTTGTCCTGACACCAGGCAAGAGCAAAAGCTTCACGCGCTGATCACAAGAGTCCATGCGCTCTCAGACAACTACCCCTCCGCTCCAACACCAGTGAGGACAGGAGGGCAATGAAGACCGAGCTTCGCAAAACTAGCTGTAAAGCCCGCGCCTGATGTGTTACACAGCTTGCTGGCACTAACAGCCAACTGCCCCACTTAGCCCAGGTCCTTCTGGTTTTCTATAAGAGAGTAAACATCAGGCAATACAACACAGTGGCTGAGAACCTGATTCTGGAGGCCAACACCATAATAAAGATATGAATGGCCAACATGTATAGAGTGCTCACTCGGTGCCAGGCACCTTTCTGAGCACTTTATAAAAATGCTTCTTCTCACTGAATCCTTACAATAGCCCTATGAGAGAGGTGCTATAATTATCCCATTTTATTTTTTTATTTTTTATTTTTTAGAGGGCAGTGTCACTGGCCCTCACATGTGGGATCCGAACCAGGGCCGCTGGCGTCCCAAGCCAGCTCCCAACCACCGCGCCACTCGGCCGGCCCATGATTATCCCATTTTAGAGGAAGAAGCTAAGGCACAGAGAAATCAGAGCTATTAAGTGGTGGCTCAAATCCCAACTTACTGTTATGTGGCTTTGGGCAGGTCATTTAACCCCTCTCTCAGTTTCCTTGTCTCCAAAAAGAGGGCAACAAAAATGCTGACCTCACATGGTTGATACGAAGATTAAAAGAGATGTCCCAAAGTCCTCAGTGGTGCCCAGTGAGAACTTGAGGGTGAGCGGTCCATGGAGTTGGTCAAGACCTGGCACTAAGAGGCTGGGGGCCATGTTCCTTCAGGACCTGTGCCTCTTATCCCTGCCCACGCACTCAGCCCCTATCCCTGTGGTGAGAGGCAAGCAGCATGGTGGCCCAGCTCTGGTTCTGATGCTAGCTGTGATCATGAAACAGGCCATTTACATTTTCAGTTTCTCATTTTTACCTGCCTTCCTTACAAGATTGTTATTATGGATTAAATGAGATTATATGAAAGAACTCTATAAACTACAAAGCGCTATATAGATGTACGGTTTTAGGACCGGCCTCAGAAAAAGGAGATTTTTGTGACTAAAGCATCTGTAGAAATGAACTCAATGGGAACAATGGCTTTGTCCCAAGCTGCTTAAAAACTGTCCTCCCAAACTCAAGCGTCTTTGATGAGATTTTTAAAAATGTTTTATCTATTCACTATGCTTCCACAGAGATCACAAATGGCATGATACTGTAGCAGGAAGCCTAATTTGGTTGTCAAAGCATCAATAATGCTGGCAACCAATTAAAAGTCGGACTTGAAATATCTGCGACTTCCAGGTCACCAGACATGATCGTGTTTCAGCGTCACGGCTGTGACAGGATCGTGTTTCAGGTGCCAGCTGCCAAAGCTATAATCTATATGCAGGCTCAGTCCTCTCACCCGGAAATCTCACAGCACATCCTAAAACTTGAATTGCAAAGGAAGGTATCTGTCCTGACCTGGGTTTTTTCACTTTAAGAGGCTGAGTATTGACGTGCCCAGGCCTGACTGGAGGCAGGCACAACAGCACAGTGGTTACGCTGCAGGCGTATTTAAACCCTAGCCTGACCACTTTACTAGCTAGGTGAGGCTCACTCAGTTTAAGGCTCACAAATTCCAAATACCAGAATTATCTCTAGGAATATTAGGCCAAATGAGACAATGAATGCAAAGTCCTTCATGTGTGTCTGGTACACAGTAAAAGCTCACATCTGCCATTATCATCACCACTACCCTCACTATTTATCCTGCCGATGAAGCCACCTCACCCGTGTGCAGCAGCATGTGGCGGATGAGCACCCTCTTGTGGGCAGTAGCGAAGCTGCACTCAGGGCACTGGTGTATCTTCTCGTGAGCGTGCATCTTGCCCACGTGATCCTGGTAGGCCACCGGGTTGAAGGTGACGAAGGGGCAGAAGGTGCAGCGCAGCTCCTCACTGCCAGGGTGGCCCTGCTTCTTGTGCTTGCGGAACAGGTGTTTGTTGGAGCAGACGAAGTCGCAGTGGGGACAGTGGAAGGCATAGTGGCTCTTGTGGTGGGCCTCCATGGCTTGGGCTGTGGCGAAGAGCATGGGACAGGAATGATGGCGGCACTCCACAGCCCGCACCCCATGGACCTCCTTCAGGTGCCGCACGAAGGCCTTGCGGTCGGGGGCTGCAAAGCCGCAGCCCTCCTGAAAGCAGCCGAGGGGCAACGGCTCTGCTGCCGCTGCTGCTGTGTGACTCTTGAGGTGCTCCTTAAGGGCCTGGCTGAGGCGGAACTCCTCACGGCAGACAGGACAGGCATAGGTGTCTGAGTAGAAGTTGGAAATGTCCTCGTGCATGCTGGCCATGTGGCGGTTAAGGGCGTTTCTCTCCACTGCACTGTAGTGGCACAGTGGGCAGCGGTGGGCTTTCTGGCCCAGCTCCCGCAGCTGGTGGGTCTTGAGCTTGCTCTTACTGGTGAAGAACTTCTGGCAGTTGGGACACTGGAGGCTGGGATCTGGGAAGTGCAGATGGAGGTGCTCCACCAGATGGGTCCGCTTCTTAAAGCAGCGCTTGCATTCAGGACACATGTGGGTCTTGAAGAGGGATTCAGTGCCAGACGCCACATCCCCTGTGAGAGAGAGAGGAAGAGAGGGCTGAGAGGGAGAGCCTTCAATAGGTCAGAGGCTGGCCAGGTAATGGGAGAACCACAATTTGTCCAGACACAGTGTGTGGCCTTTTCCCTTTCTCTATAGGAAATCAAACAATAGCGTCTGGAAAATTGTAGTCCCCAAGATAAAATGAGAAATTCAAGTATTTAGAAAAACAAAATCACAGGGACTTCTCAGACCCTGCTGGGGCCTGTCTGAAGTGCTGTAGCCAGCCACCCACGATTAAACCTTTGTATAGAGCTGCTCAAAAGAACTACCTGGATGGAGCATTCTCGTGACAGGCAGAAGGATCAGCAGGGTTGGTTAGAAGGAAAAGAACCCCACGGGGATGAAGCAAAAGAGAAGAGAAGAAGATAAAGTGCTCTGACTTCCAAACGCTGGCTCAGGAGTTCTATCTAGGTCATGGAGAGCTGGTAACACATATAATCAGATCTTTCCTATTCACCTGACAGTAAGTATGTTCCCTGTGTGATGGGTTTCAAATGTTCTATTAATGTTGGAAACTGGGAAGCAAAAATTCAGAAAGAAAATCTTAGGGGGCTCAATTCCAGACAAGACAGGCTGCTGATCATTAATAACCTCTGGCACCTTTATACTATGGATCGCATCCATTCCTACCCTGCAAAAGAGCCTCCCGCCTGAGGAGAACCAGCCCAGGAGAGCAGAGTCTCTTTACCGCTACACGCAATGTTATTAGAGGCTTTACCCATGTATCAGTTTCCCACGAGACCTGCCGAAGCCGACTGTTAAAACTGAAAAGATCTGAACCAAATCTCAGAAAACCAAAGCCTAGTACCTCAATGCCAGGTTCTCCCAGTTCATTTCTCCCCACCAAAAGGTTCAAGCCTAATCATGTCATTACCTTCCAACTGCTGAGCCCCCTGGCCTTTCTCCAGGGCTTTCTGGGAGTCTTTCAGGGCGCCACTCTCCTCCTCCTCCTCTATGTCCTCATCTTCAGCGGATTCCTGCCTGGGCAAGGGTGCACCTGCTTCCTCCGAAGGCTTTCCTCCTGGGGACAGCTTGGGAGCTGGAGACACAAAACTTGATGAAGTCTGCAGGAGCCAATGACAGCACTGAATGCTTGTATGTCTCCTCTTACTGGCTGGCAGAATCACCCCATCCCCACTTAGCATAATGGAATCTTGGGTTCGTATAGGAAGACCAGGGGTTAAGCTATCAGTAATGCTCCAGCCTAAATAAAATAGATCACATCGCAGATAATACCATCCTCAGACCCCTTGAAGGTAAGAGCTCTGAAGTCACTGAAGGAGGAGGAGGAGACAGAGGTAGAGAATGGGCGAACTGCACTTCTCCGGCTTGGGTCCCCGGGGCTAATGGCTGGTGGCTCAGTGCAGGTGAATATATCCTGACCTCTAAACTGTTCTGAGAAACCCAACTCAGCAATTCAGGGTCATCTCTGTCCCCTCAAATCCATCCCTTCTTTCCCTCAATAGAGGCAGCTGCCTTGGAAAGGCGAAGACCTAGATCTACTTCCCAGAAAAAAGGGGAGTTCTCTTTGGGAGCAGAGCACAAATGAGTCTTAGCAAGCCAAATTCTCTCAGCAGAATCCTGGCCTCTCCTGGCCTGATTTGTCTATTTCTTTCTGCTCCTCTATTCACTCTATGCCATTTTTTTTGAGACCAAGAGTTAAGAATCATGAAGCACCACGCTCCTTAAAGGGTTTTTTTTTTGAGGGCAGTGTCACTGGCCCTCATATGTGGGACCCAAACCGGGGCCGCTGGCTTCCCAAGCCAGCGCTTAACCACCGCGCCACTTGACCGGCCCTAAAGGTTTCGTTTTAAAATAACTCCAGCTTCTCCTACCCAACCCCCACTTTGTCTAAAAGGGAGTCTACAGGCATTCAACCAGTAGCTATAGCCACCGATGGGCATTTTAGCTTTGTCTTCAGAAAGTTCTGAAATGGATCAGAAGAGAACAGTGGTTAAGTAACTTCAGGGCCACAGGGTAGCTGAAGCTAAATTTCACCAAGGTCATGGACAAAGACTTTCTCTATATCCCATATATTTTGACAGTCCAAGGTTTCTAGATGCCTTCCCATGTCAGCCAGTAGTGCTGTCCTCCTGAGCCACTACTCTGGGTTCTTTTATACTCAGGCATACATTCATGGCACTAGAAGTAACTGCCTTTCCAGGCAGTGTACTGCTGGGCCCCTGGCCTCATACCTGGCAGCAGCTCCTGGGATGGAAGACCCTGAACGGCCGACAGTTCTCCATGTGTCCCGGCCCTATGGCTGCGCCGATGCTGCCGGAAGAGTTTGACGTTGGAGCCCATGAAGCTGCATTGGTTGCAGTGGAAAGGGTAATGGGCCTGCCGGTGCAGCTCCATGCCCTGCTGGCTCCCAAAGAGTAGGGGGCAGCCCCGGAAAGAACACGGCACAGGAACCACCTTGTGTGTCTGCCTCAGGTGGTGCTGTAGACCCTTACGATCTTCAGCGGAAAACACACAGCCAGACTCTGGGCAGGAGAAGGTGTCAGGAGTGCCCCGGTGAGTCTTGAAGTGGCTCTTCAGGGTCTGGGGTTGGGCAAACTCCTGTCTACATACAGGGCATGGCAGGGGGCTATCTGGTTGGCCCTGGCCCTGAGGAGGGCCAGGGAGAGTGAGGTTGCTGGGGGGCAGCGCTCCAGAGCATGGGGGGCTGGCGAGGCCCTGCACAGGCTGCATAAGGGTCTCGGAGCACTGGTGCAGGGCCAGCAGAGTGGGCTCTGCGAAGCTCTGCTCACAGTGCTCACAGAAGTACACCTCCACCACTTTTACCAGGACACCTGCAGGCAGAGGACCGACAGAAAAAGGCACAGAATCAGATGGAACAAGACTCAGAGGAGTTGGTTACTAGCAGAAAACATAGGTAAATATGTTAATATTCATGGATTGGAGACGGACTTTAAGTCTGGTTCTGCACCTGGATCATAAACCCCATCAGGGCAGGGACAGTCTACCTTGCACATGTGTTTAGATTTCTAGTATCTGGCTCAACACAAAGTAGGTACTTAAGTATTCGTTAAATGAATGCAGCAAGCATTAACCAAATTAGAAAGCATTAAGAAAAGGCAATATATTTTGTCCAAATAAAAAAATCAGAAACTTCCAAAAAAAAGAAAATGACAATCTGAGGATAACATTTGCAATATAACAAAGTGTTACATTCTGTAAAGAGATTTTCATAAGCATAGTAATTCATAAAATAGAGAACATCCTTTTTGAAAGTAGCCAAATCATGTTTGTAATAATCACTGCCATTTCTTAAGCAGTGGGCAGGACCTTGATAAAGAAAGGCTTAGGAAACACTCTTGGTCCTCCAACTGCCCTATAAGAAGAGGGACGTGGGATTCTGTGAGGTTAAAGCCATCATGTTTATTAATGGTGGAGCCATGACTCAAACCCAGGTTTGTCTTATATTTATTCTGGTAGTCCTTTTTCTCTTTATGTTTTTTTTTTTTGTTTAAAACAAATATTGAGGGCAACAATTTAAACGATATAGACATACATCACAAAAAGAATACCCCCCACCCACCCACCCACAGTTTGGTCTATATCCTTTCAGGCCTTTTGGGGTCATTTTTCTGTAATTTGCTTATTCCTTTTCCACTTGCTATATAGCAAAAATATTTTTTATCCATGAGTACATTTAGATCTACCTTATTTTTTTTTGTTTAGTTTATAATACTTAAGAGCATGGAAAAATTAAAATAAAATTTTGCCCTTACTGATAAACATTTGGGTTATTTCCAACCATCACAAATAAAACTAGCCTACACATCCTTATCCCTGTACCCTTGTGCATGTGTGTGAGTCTATCGGACAAATCCCGACAAGTGGAATTACTGGGTCAGAGTATGCATATTTTAAAATTTGTTATGTAAATGCACTGACCTTCAAAAACTTATGCTAATTTATACTCTCCACAAGCTATAAAATAGTGTCTGTTTCCGCACAGCCTCATCAACACTAGGTATAAAAAATGTTCAATTTTTGCCAAAGTTGAGAAACAAGATGGCATCTCATAGTTATTTTTAACTGGAATTTATTTTTGTGTTAGTGAGATTAAGCATCTTTATAGTTACTATTTTTATTTCTTCTTTATTGAATTTCATGTAGATTTAGATTTCTCCCCCCACTTAAAGAAACATACACTGTTGCTTTTTTCTTATTGTAGAGCTCTTTAAATTTTAAAGGTATTAACTCTTTCTTAAACACTGCAAATGTTTTTCCCAGGGTTGATTTTTATTTATTATTTCTTTACCGATTAGAAGTCTATTATTATTTATTTATTTATTTATTTTAAAAGGTTTATTGGGGAACAGTGTGTTTTTCCAGGATCCATCAGCTCCAAGTCAAGTTGTTGTTTTCTTTCTTTTTTCCTTTTTTTTTAAGAGGGCAGTGTCACTGGCTTTCATATGTGGGATCCGAACCGGGGCCGCTGGCGTCCCAATCCAGCTCCCAACCACTGCGCCACTCAGTCAGCCCTGATTAGAAGTTTAGAAATGTTATATTTGGTTGTTGGAAAAGTCATGATGTATTTTTCTACGTTTTTTTGTTCCAAAAATGCATATGACTTTTCTGACAACCCAATACGATCAAATTAGCTAATTTTTCCCAGTGTTCTTTGTATACTCCCACGGGAAGTTGTGACAACGATAGCTGGAAGATGGCAGTTAAAAAACAGGAAATTACTTAAAAATAAGAAGTTATAGATGTGGGAATAATAATGGAGAGAATCTTTCTTTTAGCCTAAGTGTAAATGTTCAATTCCCACTCCTAATCACATGACTTGGATGAGTTAAGTATGTTATACACAAGAAACTAGGGCAGGGAAATACCAGATTACCTCTGGGAAACCATGCCAAGCCCAGAGTGGTGGAGAGAGGCTGGGCCTTTTGCCTAATCCCTGGCTGCAGTTCCTGAGTGGGAGGGTCAATATGGGGGAAAGAATCCCCAAGGACTATTAAAGTAAGGGTTGGCAGAGGTGTAAGAAAGGTCTTCCTTTCGGGCTTACTGCCTAGGAGACATAAAGCCCTTACAGGGACAGACGGCCAAGAGCTTGGTACAAGGTTGTGTACCACCTTGCCAGCCTTCAGTCAACATTTACCAACTGCAAATGATATTACAACATCTCTAAGGATAAAGATAGGATGCTACCTTGTGTTCTCATCATATTTATATAGAAGGAACAAAAATAGCACAGACAAAAATCTCAGGGCTGTTTGCCCCACTGGCCTGCTAACAACTGTGTTCATACCTGAGGTCTCTCCAGGAGCACCTGGGGAGAGGTTTCCAGCTACTGCTTCTACAATGATCTCCATGTTCCCTGTGTCCTCTTCAGTTGCTGTGGCCTCTACCAGCAGGCAGCTTGGGTTAGCAGGCAAAGGTGTGGGGTCCCCAGAGGGACAGGGGCTATGGACAGGCTCCAGGATGCCAGGGTTAGAGAGAGGTGGGGGGATCAGCAATAGCTCAGGACACAGTCCATCCATCTCTCCAGTACTATTGGCTGGCTGTGAGTCCAACACGGGGTCGGTCATCACCACCGACTTGTGTGCTATGGTCTCGTAAGTGCTGAAAAACCAACTACAAGAGAAACCAAATAAAATATAGTTAGATCTCTCACTTTCTTCCCATTTGATGGGAGTGAACAGCCTAGTGCCTGCCCACTTAGGTATTTCCTTGCACAGCAGCATGCCACAACTCATCAACCTAGAAGTTTTATTTTTTGTGACAATGTCTAGAACAAAAAGTATAAAAGTTATAATAGGGGTTAATATTAGGAGAGGGCCAACAAGTTATGGCCAATATATTAAAGACTGCAAATTAAGTATTTTGGAGCTAAGTGACCTTGGTCAAATCATTATGCAATCTGGATCTGTTTCCTTATCTGCAACAAAATTGGGTGGGGCCAAGGGGTCTCACACGTTCCTTCCTCTCTTAACATGTTATGATCTCGCTATTCCTTACCATGGGTATAAGGCCCTTCCTTCATGATCTGGCCCCTGCTGACCTCTCCAGGCTCATCTTCTACCTCTTCCCTCAACAGAACCCTGACCCACTCATACCAAAGATTTGCCATTCTCCATTTCACCACATTCTCTTGCTTCCATCTGCTCACACATTTGTGTGTCCGCCTGGCTCTGTCTCTCGGCTTCGTGGGCCTTTCCCCCTTCTCCATTTTTGCCTGGCTAACCAGCTGCTTTCAGAATCTGCACACACGTCACTACCACTGACAGGTGAAGGCAGAAAGAAGGCCTGGGCGAATGAATGAGACCGGGCCTGGGGACCAAAAGGCGCCGGGTTTCCACCTGCCTGGGGGCTCTGACCCACCGCGTGGATCTGGACAGATGGAGTCACCTCGCTTCTCTGGGCCTCAGCTTTCTTATCTGTCAAGTGGAGGCGATGGCAAAGTCCACATCGCCGGGCGGAAGCCGGATTCACAGAGCGGGCGAATGGGGCAGCCGATTTGGAGCCTGCAAGGCTTGGGATGAAGCCCTGTCATGATGATGATGGTCCTGAGGAGAGGCAGCGGGTAACAGGGCGGGGTCCAGAGCCGTGACGCGACTGAGGCTCCAAGGCGGCTGCTGGGAGGCGCCGGGGCCCCGCTCATCGGCATGCTCCCTTCGGCACCTCCTTTCAAGGGTTCCCACCGCCCAGGCTCACCCGCATTCTGGGGCTCAAGAAACTTTTCCCTGCAGCCCGCTCGACCCGCACTCCCTACTGGTTCGCACCCCGCAGCCGCTCACATACCTTTCGGCCCAGGGCCAGCAGGAGCCGCATCTCTATGATCTCCAGAAGCTGGAGCGGCCTCCCGGGACTCCCTTTATGTGACCGCCTCCGGCCCAGCGGCCTCTGGGGCATCGGGCCTGTGGAAACCGCTCTCTCTTCCTCTTGGCGGCTGGCGGAGTACTCTATGGTTTTCTCTATCGTTTTCCCAACCCCCAGCTCCCCGAGCCAAGGCCGAGGAGTACCATCGAGAGCTGTGGAGCAGAGTGGCAGGGCTCTCTTGGTAGGCGGGGCGGGAAGTAGATGCAAGGACTCGGGGGCGGGGCAAGGCCGCTCGTCCCTGGGGTGCGGAGCGGTGGAACCACCGAGAGGAAGGGCCAGAGAGTCATGGCGGTAAGGGGCGGAGTGACAGGTCGCTCCAAACCACGTTGGAGAGGCGCGAGCAGGGGCGTGGGGGGTGTCCTGGAAGGGGCTTCTGTCCCACCAGGACCCGCAATGGATAGGGCTCTGTCTGGGGCCTGCCGTACATAGGTATTTTGGAATTCTGGATCCAACCCTGAGCCCCCGCGGAGGTCACTGCTGTCAGCTCACCGCTCCGCGTGCCAGGAGCAGAGCGAAGGGGCAGGGGGCCGAGGAGCTGTACTAGAAACGATTTGGTTTCCTAACTCTTCGGGATCTTATCATCTAGAATTAGACGTGCTCACGTTTTATTGCGGAGAATTCTGAAAAAATCACCATGGAGAAAGTAGCAGATGACGAGGACGTCAGTTGGAGAGAAATTAGACTGGGCTTTCAAGTTGAGAGAACGGCTTGAGCCAGGAGGTGGGAAGTGGTTTGCATATTTGTTCAACAGGGAATTAGTTTTAGGAGCTAAACCATGAAAGGTAGGTGGGCACTTGGTTGTGGAGAGCTTTGAGTAGCAGGCAGAGGAGGTTGGCTTTTTTTTTTTTTTTTTTGGTACTTAATTCAGGGGTCTGTTGAGAAGTGTTGGAGTACGGATAGTAACTAAAGCCAATCTTGATGAAGAAAGACCTGTCTCCTGTATAGCAGTTTGGTGAAGCAGGGGGTGGAGACCCATTAAGAAGCCATTTCAAGAACTAAAATTAATTTTAAAGAGACTTTATAGGTGGGAGGTAATAAAAGGCTAAACAGGACATTAGAAATTGAGCATGTTAAGGAGAGGATATTTGAAGGACGTCACTCATGGTAACAAGGCTTGGGGTTACTGAAAGGCCAGTGGAAGATAATGGCTTCATCCCCTGCTAACTCTGGCCAGTAGGCCTCTTTCTATCTCAACTGGTCCCAAGGACCACAAAAATTCTGTCATCCTGCTGTGAAGCTGGTTACATTATTCCCTCAGGAGTAAGGAAATCTCCAGACATAGTCCTGTTTCAGGAAACTGAGGTATGAGCAGAATAATGATGGGCAAAACCGGACAAGTGGCCTGGAGTCTCAGCCCTGGCCATCCCCCAAAGGGAGGATATTGAAGCACACAGTAACTGATCTGTCTTTCCTGCTCTCAGCTTTTGCAGGAGAAAGGAGGTGGGGAGGGGAGGAATCGTGGAGTCCAATTTCTAAACTAATCTTGTGCTTTGTCCCATCCTCAGGTCTTGAAAATGCTTCAGGGCCTGTAAGATCCAGTGTTTCCCTTTCAAGATGCCCCTCTCAGATTTTATTTTGGCCCTGAAGGACAATCCCTACTTTGGGGCTGGATTTGGACTGGTGGGTGTAGGCACAACCCTGGCCCTGGCCCGGAAGGGCGCACAGCTGGGCCTGGTGGCATTCCGGCGCCATTACATGATTACACTGGAAGTCCCTGCTCGAGACAGGAGCTATGCCTGGTTGCTTAGCTGGCTCACCCGCCATA
This sequence comes from Aselliscus stoliczkanus, assembly GCA_033961575.1. Taxonomy (NCBI): domain Eukaryota; kingdom Metazoa; phylum Chordata; class Mammalia; order Chiroptera; family Hipposideridae; genus Aselliscus; species Aselliscus stoliczkanus. The sequence continues at coordinate 160,448,525 of CM066731.1, forward strand.
GTACCCGTACTCAGCACCTCAGTGTCGAGACCTCGTACCTTCAGCATGAGAGTGGCCGCATCTCCACTAAGTTTGAATTTGTCCCCAGCCCTGGAAACCACTTTATCTGGTAAGGTTGGAAGCCAGGCAGGGAGGGCTCCGAGAGTAGAGGAGGAGAATGAGGAGAGCTGGGTTTGATCCATTCATTCACCCCATTCTGACCATTCTTATTCAGGTATCAGGGGAAGTGGATCCGAGTGGTACGAAGCCGAGAGATGCAGATGATAGACCTGCAGACGGGAACTCCATGGGAGTCTGTCACCTTCACAGCTCTGGGCACTGACCGCAAGATTTTCTTCAACATCCTGGAGGAAGGTGTGGGATGATGGCACAGGCAGGCTCTATGGGGGCTTGCAAGGATGGGGGCATTTAACTCAGAGGAAAGAAGCTTGGAAGATATGAGCCCCTGGGAGCAGGGGGCTGGGGGAAGTTGTTTTGGTACAGCTCTGCCTTAGTTGCATGGCAGAGAGGAATATTGGCTTTGTCTCATCTCCACCCCCCTATCCCCCCAGCTCGAGAGCTAGCCTTGCAGCAAGAGGAAGGGAAGACAGTGATGTACACAGCCATGGGCTCTGAATGGCGCCCCTTTGGCTATCCACGCCGGCGGCGGCCACTGAATTCTGTGGTTCTAGAACAGGGTTTGGCGGAGCGAATTGTCAAAGACATCCGGGAATTCATCGATAACCCCAAGTGGTACACTGACAGAGGTGAGAAGCAGCTGGAGTGTTGGGCTGACCATGTTTGATGGTAAAGCTGGAGCAAACAGGCTAGTCTCTGTGGCCAGATGGGATGAATATAAAGCTGTGGCCCAGTTCCCAGAGATGAAAGGGAAAGTTGCCTACGGGGATGATTTCTTCCAATACCAGGGTCCTTAGGCCTCCAGGGAGCAGGGTAGGGAATGAATGTGGACGTCTGGGGTAGAGTACATGATTGATTTTAGGTCCTGATGATCATCCTGGCATTCCTAGGCATTCCTTACAGACGTGGCTACCTGCTTTACGGACCCCCCGGCTGTGGAAAGAGCAGTTTTATGTAAGTACAGTCAATGTTTCTCTGAACCCTCAAACTGGAGAAAAGCTGGGCTGATGGGACTGGAGAGAAATAAATGTGGGCAACAGGAACCAGGATAAACATGAGACATATGGAACAGTAGGGTGGGGTGGTGGAAGGGTTAGGCCTGAGACACACCAAGTACAGCGAGGAACGAGCAGTTGGGCCCAAGGACGAATTCCCAGGTTGCCGACCATCTGTCCTCCCACCTTCCGTAGCACAGCCCTGGCTGGGGAACTTGAGCACAGCATCTGTTTGCTGAGTCTCACAGACTCCAGCCTCTCTGATGACCGGCTCAACTACCTGCTGAGTGTGGCCCCTCAACAGAGCCTGGTGCTCCTGGAAGACGTGGATGCTGCCTTTCTCAGTCGAGACCTGGCTGCGGAGAGTAAGTGAGGGGAATTGAGGGAAGGGCTATTTCTAAATGAAGAAAAGTAGAAATCCAGAGGGCTGCTGAAGGATGCCTGAGCTAGCAATAAAAGCCCACAAGAGGCACAGATAAGTAGGGGAATGTGATGGGGAACAGAAGGGACTGATTTTAAGGAGGGCTATGACTGACCACCCATGCTTAACTTTATCTCTGCCTTCCTCTAGACCCAGTCAAGTACCAAGGTCTAGGTCGTCTCACCTTCAGTGGACTGCTCAATGCCTTGGATGGTGTGGCTTCCACTGAGGCCCGCATTGTGTTCATGACCACCAACCATGTTGACAGGTAGGAAAGCCTGAGGTACTCTGAGACTGTGAGGCCAGACTCCACCTCAGCATGTTGGGAAGATTAGGAGGTTCTGAGGGGATCATCATTTTGGGGGTACTATGGCCCATGACTCTGCTTTTGCTGCCTTCTTCTCTTAGACTGGACCCTGCCTTGATACGCCCAGGGCGAGTAGACCTGAAGGAGTATGTGGGCTACTGCTCACACTGGCAGCTGACCCAGATGTTCCAGAGGTTCTATCCAGGGCAAGCACCTTCCTTGGCGGAGGCCTTTGCAGAACGTGTCCTTCAAGCTACAACTCAAATCAGTCCTGCCCAGATGCAGGGTTACTTCATGCTGTATAAAAATGACCCTGCAGGGGCAATCCACAATGCTGAGTCCCTGAGGAGGTGACGGCTAGGCTGTGCTCGGCAATCCCCGCCTAGGGGATCAATAAACATCTGACACACTCCTCTGGTCTCTGACCTCCTTTCCTACCTACCCGTATTGGTATTAATACTTGAGTAAAAAAGCAGTGGCTGTAATCACAGATGCCTACAGGGACCACCAGTTGCCCACATATATATGTGCTAGTGGCACAGTTTAAGACAAATATACACACATACACTGTGGATATATAAACAGTGGGTCACACAGCAGGATGGTTCCTGCATATTCTGCTTGGATGTTTGGCATGCACTAGTTTCCCTGAATCCTATCTACTACACTACTTAAGATTACCCACACCTCGATCTCATGGGAGCACAGACTTCTGGGCCAAGTTGGGGCTCCTATGCCACATTCTAGCCTCGCTAGGTATTTAGGAAGACAGCCATACTTCACAGGCTAGGCACTAAGCAAAGAAAGCCAAACAAGGCCAAATCTCTTTATTGTACCCATCCACCCCCATTTTCCTCTCCCCCCACAGTACTGCTAGGAACCATCTTCAGATTCCAGGCTCAAGGGTTCCCTTCGCGTACCAGGCCGGTAGGCTCCCCGACCCCGAGGCAGGCGGGGGTAGGAAGAACCTGCTGTCCGACCCTTAGAGCGCTCCCAGCGAGCACAGTCCCAAGTCCTGCGGGGTGAGGGACCTTGCCAGTTGTTAGGCCCCTTCTCTTGGGAAGGACCTTCAACCCCTTGGTTACGGGGTTCTGGCTTTAGGTCCATGGGCTCCTTGAGAGGCCCCTCAGGATGTGGCAGTTCCTGGGTGTCACTGGTACATTTGGGGGCAAGGTACTCCTTTCCCTTTAAGTGCCTCCGTTCAGGCTGTCTCCAGGGTCCTCGACTGGCCCTGGGGGGATCTAGCATAGCTTTCTGGGTCTCACCCAACCTTTGCTGATTTGGCTCAGCCCCTGGAATCTTCTCGCACGTGTACTGGGAGGTCACAGGCAGAGGAGTTGACAGGGTGGGTTGGGCAGTTGATGAAATGGACAGTTCTGTGGCAAGGGCACTGGGTGGTTGGGATTCTCTGGAGGCATCCACAGCTGACTCAGTTTCCAAAGAGGCAGGAGGCTAGAAAGAAGTGAGCAGATGATGTGAAAGAGACGCAGCTTCTCAAAGCAGGGAACTATAGGACCCTTGCCCACTAAATGAGCCGACACTATCAGCCTATAACCTCCTTGAGTAGAACAAAGCTCACCTAGGGTAGAACAAAACTCTGCCTAGGGCTATGGCAGAAGGGTGTTGGTAAGAAGATTGGTGTCATTACGGGAGGAGTGGGAAATCTTTTCCTCACCTGCTGGAGGCTAATGAAGTACCGGTTACGCTCAGCCTCAAGGTCAATGATGCCCCCCCGTTCCTGCTGTCTCTGGTAGAGCCGCTTACGCTCTTCTTGCTGGCGCAAGCTCTCTGCACTGGGCTGGTACAGTTCCTGGAGGGAAAGGAACAGATTGGCAGGGAGGAAAGAATAAACAGAAGATGGCAGACTTGAGTCTCTGCTTTTCCAGGACTGCCTCAGGAGATCTGCACAAAGTTCCTGGTTTTATTCCTCAGATTTGGGCTCCCAAGTGAAGCTTTGGGCCCAGTGGGAGCTGTGGCTTTGCAGACAGGTCCCAGGCAGGTTCAGCGCAATTCCGGAGATCCTATTCAAGGCAAACAAGATGCCATTCCTTCCTCCTTGGATAATGCCAATTATTCCTGGCTCAGATTAGAAGGGAGTTCCCTTACCATGGGCTGTTGGGGTTCAGGTGCTGCTTTCAGCGAGGCAAGATCATACACGAGGGGTTCTCTGCACACTGGACACTGCACACCAACTGCCTTCTAAAAAGAAATCACAACCTTGCTTCACGCCCAGTGACCACCAGGTGCCCAACCCAGTCAGCCAGCCTAATCTGCAGAGGGCCGGGTCAGAAGGGCACAGGCATACCTGTTCAGCAGTGAGGTAGGACAGAGCATGGGTTGCCTAGCTAGAGGTCTGGAACACTCCGAAACTGCATGCAATGTGATTACATGTATATAAGGATGCCCTTTTTCTGGACAGAGGTGAGCGTTTAGTGATCTCAAAGGTATGTATGATGCTAAAAAGGTTAAGAACCACGGGGTGGGTCGGGGGGATAGAAAAGATTGTGAGAGCCAGTGGTGTCAAATGAAAGCAAGGTCTGGAGGGTCGACCTGTTTGGTTGTAGCATGCTGCCGTTCCTGTTCCTGCTCCTGTCCTTGAACCTGCAGCTCGTGCTCCATGTGCTGGATGTACCGAGCCAGGCAGTGGCAGTGGAAGTAGTGGTAACAGGGTGTTTTGGTAAAGGCCTCGTTCTCCTGGAGGGAGACGGATGTAGGGCAGTGCGTCAGAGATCTCCTATGAGCCCTCCACTGCTCTTCCCAAGCAGACCCCAGGGCCCAAGAGAGAAACCCACCTGGAAACCATAAAGGCAGATGACACACTGGCCATGGGGGATGTTGTTATCTGTGAGAATTTCCTTCCCTTTCTGAGAGGAGAGAAGACACTGTTCAAATGGAGGCAGAGGCGAGAACTGTAAGCAAAGCCTGCCTACTATTCCCAGGAGTGACTGGCTGGATGGACTGTCTCCGACCAGCCAGTCTGTTACCTCGCGTTCACACAATTCTGTCTTAATGATGGCTCCCTCTGCTTGGAATCAATCCTGCAGTCCCCATTTCTCCTCCCAAATCAGCCCGGCTTCAAAATCCAATTTAATAGTTTCCCACTCATTTAATCACCTTTAATAGCTCTTGGGGATAAAAATAATATATCTCCAAGACAAAAAAGTGTTCAATTCAAACACATCTTCTGGGAGGCCTTTCTTGGCTAACCCCCTTTAAGCATCACTGCCCTAATGAGTTTGTACTGGAGTAAGCTTTCAGAAAGTCAGTCAAGGCATGGACAACCCAAAGGGACAAAGAATACATACGGCATCAAATTGAGCTACAAAATATGCATTTGCACTGTTATTTGTTTAGCTAATATTCTGGAATTCCACAAAGTTCAGAGCTGCATTGTGGAGGCGTGACTCAGGAGTGCTACAGTGGTCTAGGCCCACTTTCTCTGACACCAGGTCACCCACCTTCATTCTTTTCTAACCACTTTTCTTAAAAACTCAAAGTATAAGAAAACAAGACTGTACTTGATTGTATGTTTTAATCTCAAACAGCAGAAGCTATCTGTGTTTATTAACTTGTAGGTGTACGTGTTGCTTCATATGGGTTGTTTCCTTCACTAGGATAGAAACTGGGTAAAAGAACCATGAGTTCTTCTAGTCAGCTCTAAGAGCAAACTAGCTTTCAGATGTTCATTCATGGTGAAGATGCCCTGGCAGGCTTCATCTCTTGCCACATTCAGTTGCCAGTGCCAAGAGAATAAGACATGCACTGAAACTGAAGAAATATGCAAGTTAAAGAGGGGAAGTAATTTTCTGCCAAGATGCTGGAATAGGAAACTGGGGAAAGTGATAGAACTGTCATTTTGGGAGATTTTTTTGAAACCGAAGAGTCTCATCTTTCTAGAGTAATTTAGACCTTACCTAAACAAGGACTAAAAGAATGAATCCTGATATAGTCAAGATTCTATGGCTTCCCTTGAGAGGAACTGCTCTAGGTTGAAGGGAAGGACATCTCCCCAGGCTAGGACACCTCTTACCTCAATGAGTTCATAGAGCATGGCAGTACCCAACCCAGCCTTGGCCACTTGGCTCAGTGCCTGTGAGATCCTAGAGGAAGAAGGCAAACCAAACATTAGGCCTGCACCCTTCACTCACCAGGATGAGCTGTATCTGGAGTTTTCCCTGCTCCGACCAGCCCACTTACTTGTGGATCTGTTCATCTGAGAGTCCTCGGGGGTTACGAATAGAGATCTGCGGCACCTCATGGGGATACTAGTAGGAGAAAACCACAAGTTACTGCTAAAGCACTCCACCCCAGGGCCTGTCCCCTTCCTCCCTTTGCTGCCATAAGGTAGAGGCCTCACCTGTGCTGGGACCTGGAGCACCAGAGTGAAGCAGACATACTGTGAGTCCTGGTCTTCAGCAGTGGCCGGGTACAGGGTGATACAGACCTCCCATGGTGAAGATCTGCAATAGATGGAGACCTGGGATGTGACTGGGCAGGGGCTTGAGGGCTAGGGATGATGCGGGTGAGACAGTAAAGTGGGCAGAGGATGTTAGCATTGGGCTCGCTCTTTTCGGGGGGGATTAATAATCTTTGTCTGTATGAGAGAAACATTATCTCTGAATCAAGGCTCACATATTCTGCATGGAATCTTTTCATTACTAAAGGGTCTCTTGCCCACTTCTAGTTGAATACATACCTGCCATTTCCTTTAACCACCTGTAGTTCATCCAGATAGATGGATTCTAATACCTCGACTTCAGAGGGAAGGACCCTAGAAAGCAAGGGGGAGACTCACTCACCATTACAGCTCTCTCTGTTAAAGCCTACTAAGGCCAATGAAAACTGGCTTTGTAGAATAACAGGAATCTGCCTGTGTGCATTCTATTGCTCAGTTCCATAAAAATGGGGGGAAACTGTTTTTCCTTAAGTTGTCAAACGGCCAGGTAGGAAGCATGAAAATCAGAGTTTTAGAGATCAATTTTGCAACAGATAAGGAAACAGATTTCCAGGAAAGCGAAATGATGAGCCCAAATCTCAAGGCTTAACAGAGACAGAACTCGGACCAGAGCCTGGTTTCCTGATTGATTATTTAAGTCTCATTGCACCGTTGGTTGTTTCTCAGCGGCCATGTCTCTGACCAAGAAATATGACGTCCATTAATTAACATCAAGGTTACCAATACTACTCCTAGCTTTCCCTATTCTACTGTTCATGTTCATCCCAGTGTTTACACACATTGCCAATACCAGTCACCATAAACCTTCTCAAGGGACATACCAACCTGAACAGTACAGATCTAGGTGGTATAAAAGCTGTGTTGTAGTGCAACAGCCATCAGCCTTGCAGTTAGTACTAGGTACCAATCACTTACCAGTCATGTGATCTGAGTAGTTACTTATGTCTGTAGGCCTGAGTTACCCTGTCTCCATAATAGATAATACCACCTAGGATTATTGTGAGGATGGAAGGTGATTTGTTTATGTAAAGTACCTAATGTATGTTGGCTATAGTAACTAGTCCATGTCCTTCATTTTCCTGTTTGTATATAACTTTTTCCTCTAAAAGGAAAGAGGGAAGGATGTAATTAGTATTCAATGTATTTATGGCCTGTGCTGTCTAGTTTATTTAGACCAACGTATCCAGGTCAGGATCCAGTAGTCCTGATGTAAATCAGAGGGCACACATTTTTAATCCCAGAAATAGCAGTTATATGACACTGAATATGAGTGATTGGCTTGAGTCCGCCACTTTACCCAGATAATACATGGAAAGGAACATGTTGGTTTGCTTTCTTATAGACATATTGTCCCCTCTTCACCAAGAGCAGGGCTGCCCTAGAATGACCTATGTATCAGTGGTTCTCTCAAAAAACAATTATTTTAAGTCTTAGGCAGATGCCTCAAAATAAAAAAAGAAGTAACAGTAGAGTAGGTCTGGTTGACATGAGTGTGGGAGTCTCAGAGCACCACAGGCTAGCTGTGCAATCACTGCCACGCTCTCCATGACTCAGTGTCTCCTCAGAACCTTAAAAGTTGCCCTGAAGAAGTTGAAAACCAGGAGTCTAGAGGGTCTCAATAAAGACTAGCACTGGCTGGGCTTTGTGAACAAACGAAACACTGAGGTGTAGCCTCCATCTAGAGGCCCTTCACTACTTCACCCATCCTAGCTGTGACTTGGGCCCTGGTGTGAGGTATGGGATGGGTGGTGACCAAAAAAAAAACCAAAAACAACAGAGCGATTGTAGAATGTTCTAGTACTGAGAATATAAGATTTGGAGTCAGACAACCTGGATTCCTAGTCATAATCATTTTACTTCTCAGGCCTCATCTAGTCTCCTCAGATGTCTACATCTCAGAATTATTCATGAAAAGGAGGCTTATATAAGTCACACATCCATCCTGATCCTCTCAACTATTCTTTGAGGTACATGCCACACCCACTTTTTTTTTTTTTTTTTTTTAACAGCGGAGGGCACTGACTCACAGAAGGTAAGTGGGTGGCCTGGTCAGCATCACACAGCTAATAAACTGTGGAGTGAACCCACATTTATCCTATTTCCAAATCCCTGAGTCCTTCCAGGTTCTGGTCTCTTGTTAAGAATGCTTGAGAGAAGGACTAGGAGAGCTTTCCGCGAAGTGTAAAGCTTTATTCGGACAGTAGCCCTTATTAATGATGCCGGGAGAGGAGCTGGTTAAGGAGAGCCTCGCGTAAGTGGGCTGATGTACGGGGAGCTGGAGGACTTTGGTGCTGGGAGGTAAAAGGAAGGAGGGGCGCATGCCCCCTGCTCGAAATGAGCAGCCATCCCCTGGGACCCTGAGCAAACCCACTTCAGGACGAGACGATGGGATGGGATGAGGCCGGAGGAGAGAAGGCCTGGCCGGCGCAGACCCGCTCTCCTCTCTCAGGCCAGCGCCCCGCCACCCACCCGCTCCCTAGGCTAGAAGCTGTTAGGGCGAGATGACAGCGCCTCTGCCGCCCTTCATCCCTCGCTCTGCCCCCCAGGCCCGCCGCACCGACCGGGTCCGCGGCCGCCGCCAGTCACCCGGACCGGATCCAGGCGGTCGGCCAAAGCCCAGGCCCCAAAGTTACCTACCAGTCCTCCTCTCCCGCAGCTGCCGACGCAGAAGCCGCCATGTCCGCTCCGGCCCACCGCCGGAACCGGAAATGCCCCCGGGAAGCAGGAGGAGGGGAGTCAAGGGGAGGGAGGCAGTGTGGCGGCAGGCCGTTGCTAGGCAACCGCGGACTCCGGGTTCTCAGTGGGTCCTGGTGGCCCAGAGACGGTTTGTCCTAAGTGCCCGAGGAAGTGCTTGTGGGCGCTCCACCGTCTCCCCAGTACCGCGTAGTGCCTTTGTCCTCTGAATCTCTCACCAGTTCTATCGAGTAAACTTGGTAACAATGGGAGTTTCGAGAGACTAGCAGTCGGGGGTGGAGAATAGTTACACATCAGGCAAAGGACGCAGGCAGCCAGAAGGGGCAGGGCTGAAGGCCAGGGCCGGCGTGCCGCTGCCTGGAGAGCCTGAAGCTGCTAGTCTGGGGGTGAGAGAGAGGCTGCGGTCTGCGAGGGGCACGGACAGGGAGGGTATGGGTTGGGGTGCTGCAGGAAGCTGGAAAGGGCAGGGGCAGTGGGCGAGGCTGGATGCAGGGGGTCGGGTGGGCGAGGCTGGATGGAGCGGGAGTGGACCGTGGGCGAGGCTGGGTGGAGGAAGGAGGCAGAGCCGGGGTCGGCTGGGCGCGAGATTGGGGTTGGGGGACGGGAGGAGGCTAAACAGGAAGGAGAACTACAAGAGGCGTTCTGTTTGCTCCAAGGTCTCACCTTTTCATCCAGTCCACACCCTACCATGGTTTTGAGGCTAGGATTATAATGAAAAAGAGGAAAAGGCATGGCAGCTAACGCTAATTTTTCTTCCATGCCCAAACCAGGCCTCCCAGATATGTGGACCTGTCTCTGGAGCCATAACTCTTCACCACCATCTCTACCCTCTTCCTTCTGAGCAACCCTGAAAACTCTGTCATGGAAAAGTACCACGTGTTGGAGATGATTGGAGAAGGCTCTTTTGGGAGGGTGTACAAGGGTCGGAGAAAATACAGTGCTCAGGTGGTGAACAAAGAGGGATATCTGTTGGTTGGAATTCCACAGCCCCAACTCCAGTGGAAAATAGGGCCAGAAGGGAAACATTCAAACCAAGCGGTATTTCTAAGGCACTGACTCCTTTCTTAAGAAATGTCACCTCTAAAATTGGATTACTTGGGTTCAAACCCTACCTCTACCACTTTCTAGCTTTAGAACTAGGAACAAGTTACTTAACCTCTCTATGTCTCAGTTTCCTCATGTACAGAGTAGAGATAAGAACAGTATCTGATTGATGGGGCTTGTGGATTAAATGTGATTTCACACTGAATCATTTAGTACGGTGCCTGGCGCTGAGAAACAATAATTAAATAGTATTATTACTATTAGTCTCTATCATATCATGCAGGAAGAAGTAAACCACCTGAACTCTATTCTCTCATCATGTTTTCTTCCTTCCCTTTCCCCAAAATCCCTTATATTTTGAGTTCTTTACCTAGATCGGAACACCTCTCCCAGAATCCACCAAAGGGATCTGTCTGGCAGACACTGGTTCCTCCTAGGGCAAGGGGTTGGGGAAGCCTGGGTAAGGCCAGGGCACCATGGGGAAAGTGGAGTGGAGGACAAGCAGGTATAATGAGAATTGCTCAATCTAAAGTCTCAGTTCTGGAGCACTGAGGCTAATGTTTCAATAGTGTGGTTAGGCTTTGGCTCTTCATCTTACCACTGACAGGTGGTGGCCCTGAAGTTCATTCCAAAGTTGGGACGCTCAGAGAAGGAACTGAGGAATCTGCAACGAGAGATTGAAATCATGCGGGGCCTGCGGCATCCTAACATCGTGCATATGCTCGACAGCTTTGAGACTGATAAAGAGGTGCATTTTGGTTTTGGGTCAACACTCTGCAAGAAGAAGGATCCTGGGAATTTCCCAACCTCAGAATGCATAAATCTGGAGCCATCACTGCCTTTGCCTTCTCCCTTCAGGTGGTGGTAGTGACAGACTATGCTGAGGGAGAGCTCTTTCAGATCCTGGAAGATGACGGAAAACTTCCTGAAGACCAGGTATATTTCCCTAATTTTTCCCTAAAAATTTCCCAAATTTTTCCCCACCCCTGACACTCATCAGGTTAAGGACTGGTAGGGAAAACTGAAGGCACTGAGCGTTCCTGTTTTGAAAACTGAGAAAAATACAAAAGCCTAGCTATACACAGAGGCAGTGTGGTGTGACAGCAACGTATATCAACTCTGGAGCCAAAATCTCTGAATACAAAGGTTGGCTTTGCCAATTTCTTGCTGGATCCTCTTGGGCAAATTACTTTAACCTCTTTGTGCTCAGTTTCTTCTTTTTAAAATGGAAATATTAATAGTGTCCATCTCATAAAGCTGTGAGGATTAAGGAGTTAATTCATGTAAAATGTTTAATAGAGTTCCTGACACGCGGTATTCAACATAGATATTATCAATGTGTTATTAGGCAGCATTACAGAAGAAGGGCAAGTGTGATGGTACCAGAGAGGCCTGGAAGGTATGTGGGTTGTGGTTAAGACAAGATTTGCCACCAAGATGTAGTGGTTAGCAGTGGGATTTGGATAAACACATTTTCCATCCACACTTATTCTAGGGGTTTCTCGGTACTCTAGCAAGTAGGCCACCCTCAGGACTTCCCGTCTCAGTATTCTATTTCCTTCTGAGCACTCATCCTTATTTGTAAGTCATCATCTTATTCCTTTTGACTGTTTGTTTCTTTGACTACTTCTTTTGAGAAAGGGATATTGTCTCATTTAATAACAGCTAACATATTTTGATTGCTTCTAAGTGCCCGGCACCATTCTAAGTATTACATTACTTTGCATACTTTAATTTAATCTTCACAATAATCCTATGAGGTAGGTGGTATCATCATTATTACCTTATAGATGATGAATCTGAGAGGCGTAAGATAATTTTCCCATGGTGTTGCAGCTAAGTGAGACTCAATAATTAATTTTCTTTGAATGAATGAGCAAATGAAAAAGTGAATAGGTGAGCAAGAACCATGGAAGGTATTGTATGAAGCTCTGGAACAACTGTAGTATTAGGGAGGAGTCTTGCTTGTCAGCAGGTTCTTGCCTCTGACTTCCCTTTTCTTCCTCCCACCGGACTGACCCCTAGGTTCAGGCCATTGCTGCCCAGTTGGTGTCAGCCCTGTATTATCTGCATTCCCACCGCATCCTTCACCGAGATATGAAGCCTCAGAACATTCTCCTTGCCAAGGGTGGTGGCATCAAGCTCTGTGACTTTGGGTGAGGAGCCTGACCTTCTGTCTCTGCTTCCGGTTCTGCAGGGAGTCTTAGACCATATGCATGGTTTACTTGGGCCTCAATTTAGAACCTGAACTGGAGACTGTGAATCCTGCTGGGTCTTTTGGAAGGTGCTCCCTCTGTTTGGGTTTGGGATATCTCAAACAATGAGAAGGAGTAGTGACCATGTCTGGTTTTTATTGAATATCTTCTCCCTCCATTTTCATTCCATCATCTGCAGATTTGCCCGGGCTATGAGCACCAACACGATGGTGCTGACATCCATCAAAGGCACACCCCTTTATATGTCTCCGGAGCTGGTAGAAGAGCGACCATATGACCACACCGCAGACCTCTGGTCTGTGGGCTGCATATTGTATGAGCTGGCTGTGGGCACCCCTCCCTTCTATACCACAAGCATCTTTCAGCTGGTCAACCTCATTCTCAAGGATCCTGTGCGCTGGCCCCCCACCATGAGTCCTTGCTTCAAGGTAATATAGAAAGGGAGATTACTTCTGCATCAGAAACCTGTGTCTCTCCGCTCCTGTTCCCTTTTCCAAAACCCTTTCCCAGAGTTGGGGCAGGACTTTGCAGTTACTGAATTAATGCAGGAGCTGGGCCAAGCTGCTTTCCTTTTCTACTGCAGGGGCTGATTTTCAGAGGGTGTTCTAAGGTCTGCAAATTTGGGACTGGCAGCCTCTCCATGGGTCAAGCTATCCTGTGTCACAATGGGAAGGTGCTTTCAAGACACCTAAAGCAGATAGTGGTCCTTTTACATAAACTCTGTTCCACTTATTTTCTATCAGATGCAATGTCTAGATATCTATTGAGTTGTCAGAAAAATCATGACATATTTTTTCTATGTTTTTCGTTGGCAAAAATGCGTCAATTCTTCCGACAACCCAATAGTTTTGCCAATGCAGCTTTCAGCCCTCTTCCTAAAAGAAGGAATCTTCAGATATTCAAATGGCCAGAGCTAGCAGGGCTAGCTCAGTGATTAGAGGGGAGATGATAGAGGTGGCGTCTACCCCTTGCAGCTGCAGCTAAGTCTCAGCAAACTGGAGGAGTGAGGGGCAGGAGGGAGGAAAGAGTTGACCCTTTTTATTTCTTATCTAGGGCAATTTGGGCCTCCAATGGAATTGAAATGCAACCTTCTCACAGAGTAAAATCCCATTATAACTTTCCTTTGCTTTATCTAAGATGAAAAGGGACAGGTTTCTCCTCAACCTATTTAATTGGAGAGACCCAAGTAATTATCAAAAAGAATCAAAACAAAGGAAACTTGAGTGGGTGATATCCATCCTGCCTTAGGGCAGCTATGCAGGTATCTCTAGCCAGAGCCATAGTACATCACCTTGTTTTAGAATAGTGGTTATAATCTAGTATCTTCTATTCCTATTTCAATCCCAATTGAGGATTTCCCCAAAGATACCTCATAATGATGTACCCTTTTCAGAATGTCTCCTTACCCTTCTACCATCTGAAGACTTGCTGAAAGATTTATGGTATTGAATGCACCCAAACACATCTTTACAAAAGGACTTGGGTATATGAGTGTGCTTTTAACCATAAATGCGTCTGTTCCTACCCAGCTGTAACCAAACGACAATCAAAGGGAGGGCAAAGTGAGCAGCTGGGGACTCCTTTGAATGTTTGCTTCTGAAGATGATTGTGAAGGTGACATCCCATTCTTTTTTCTTTTTAAGATTTAATTGGGGAATTGGGAGAGGGGAACAGCTTTGGGGAACGGGAGAAGGGGAACAGACAAGTTGCTGTGCTTTTGTTCTTCAATGTAGTTGTGGAGGATGTTGCTTCACTGGTCCATGTTGGTATCATCATTGCGCTCTCCTCAGGTGAGGCAGATTGGTCGCCGGCCTCTGGACGGCTGCTCACAGTGCCTCTTGGCAGCTCACACCAGCTGCCAGGCACTCACGCTGGCTGCCAGCCACTCACTGTAGCCTATGGCAGCCCACTGCAGCAGGGGCTGCAGCCATGCCGTCCCGTGGACTCACAGCAGCCCAGCTCCAGGTGAAGCTGTTGTTCACCATCTTAGCTGTAGAGGGCAGTGTCACTGGCCCTTATATGTGGGATCTGAACCGGGGCCGCTGGTTCTTAACCAATGCGCCAGTCGGCTGGCCCCCGATTCTTTCTCCTAGTTTTTTCCCCTCACTTCTTCACAAAGCTGGTGACATTGAGATTTCTGTTTTTCCTCCTGAATTTCCAAAATGTCCATGGACTGGAATTGGGGCTCCTCCGGAGATGAGGCAGTAAGTTCTGTCCATGATTTCAGCCAGGGGAATGAGATCTACGGATAGGTTTAGAGAGGGTGTGATCAAGACTAGTCTGTCTCGGACCGGCCGAGTGGCACGTTGGTTAAAAGCTGGCTTGGAACGCCAGTGACCCTGGTTCGGATCCCACATATGAGGGCCAGTGACACTGCCCTCTACAGCTAAGATGGTGAACAACAGCTCCACCTGGAGCTGGACTGCTATGAGTCCCTGGGATGGCATAGCTGCAGCCCCTGCTGCAATGGTCTGCCATAGGCTACAGTGAGTGGCCGGCAGCCGGTGTGAGCTGCCGAGAGCCACTGTGAGTGGCCATCCAGAGGCCAGCGACCGATCTGCCTCACCCGGGAAGAGTGCAATGACGATACCAACATGGGCCAGTGGGGCAATGTCCTCCACAACTAGACTGAAGAACAAAAGGACAGCAACTTGTCTGTTCCCCTTCCCCGGTTCCACAATGCTGTTCCCCTCTCCCAGTTCCCCAATATAAATAAATAAATAAATAAATAAATAAATAAATAAATAAATAAAAAGACTAGTTTGTCTCCTCTAAGAATGGACTCCAGAGTCCTGGTCTGCAGGTGCTACTGATGAGTTAAAGCCTATACAGAAGTGAAGGATGATGGGGGATTTTTTCTCTCCACAGAACTTCCTGCAGGGACTGCTCACCAAGGACCCCCAGCAGCGCCTGGCCTGGCCAGACCTTTTACATCACCCCTTTATTGCTGGTCGTGTCACCAGTGAGTCATTAGGGTTCCCCGGGGTTTTTGCACTTCCCTAGTGTTCTCAATCTACCCACCTTCCTCCAACATCTGGATCCAACATATTAGCCCACCAGCTTGAACTTTCTTCCTAGCCCTTTGCCAAACTTTTGCCACCTGCCTTGCAATGCCCCTACCTCTTTGTCACTTTGTCAAATGGTCTCCTTCCACAGAAGCCTGGAGACACTGAAGTCGTCTCTGGCCAAGTGGATGTGGCACAGCTCCTGTATGATCATGTCCTTCCCTCATCCCTCTCTGCAGTCATAACCGAACCAGCAGGCCCAGAATTGGGCACCCCGTTCACCAGTCGCCTCCCCCCAGAACTTCAGATTCTAAAGGACCAACAGGCGCATCAGCTGACCCCAAAGGGCAATCGATCTCGCATCTTGCGTCAGGCCTATAAACGCATAGCTGAGGAGGCCAAGAAGAAGGTGCATGGGAATATGCATGATCAGGCTAATGACTGGGGGTTGCTGGAGAAGGAAGATGACTTTCTAGTGTTGGGGAAGGGCCACAAATAGGATTTATACTGCCTTATGGCAACCAAATAGTTCTGATTCAGTGACTCCTGCCTACTTCCCACAGAAACACCAGAACACAGGACCTGCCCTTGAGCAAGAGGACAGGACCAGCAAGGTGGCTTCTGGCACAACCCCACTGCCCAGACTAAGGGCCAGTCCTCAGGAACCAGGCCTCTTGGCTGGGATCGTGGCCTCAGAAATGAAGAGCAACTGGGCCGAGTGGGGGGCTGGAGAGGCCTCTCCTGTACCTCGGTGAGGAGGGGATAGCCAGGGATTTACAGGGTGAGGTATCTTGCAGATCTTTGGCTCTAGACAAAGCAAATACAACATGGTCCCTGTCCCTAGCCACTGCCTAATCATGTGCAGGTTGCTAGGAGTCTGAGTCCTGGGTCCTTGAATTAATTCAAGGTAGATACTTTCCTGATTCCCCAGGAAACGTGGGAACTTCCCTTCCCTCTATATCTCAGTTGTACATTAACTGAAAGGGAAAGAATCATCTCCATGAAAAAGGGAAGATTATTTGAGTTGGGAGCCACAGATGTAAACTGCCAAGGTACACTTGCCATTAAGATCCAAAGTGGGAGGGCAGTCGAGGATGTGTGTGTAGTGGTCAACATACCCTGTCCTGGCCATATCCTAGAAGGAGGTCTCCTCTATCCAGCCCTATGTGGCTTGTTCTTCATTGCTCTCCTGGGTCCAGAGGGAGGGACGAGCTAATGGTCCAAGCCTCACAGGTCTGGAACTCATCCTACTCTCTGCTTCCTCTGCCAGAGAAAACTGGATCACCCAGGATTGTGAACGAGCATCCCCAGAGCTGAAGCCAGAGGTGGTGGCCCAGGGGACCACTGAGGCCGTGGACCTAGAACACGAGGTGAGCCCTGGGGGCTCTTCTTGGCCTTGTCCCTGCCATGGGATGTTGGGTCCGGGTAGATGTTTTTCTAGAACAGTGATTCGCGGGCCGGCCGAGTGGCGCATTGGTTAAGCGCTGGTTTTGGGATGCCAGCGGCCCCGGTTCGGATCCCACATGAGGGCCAGTGACACTGCCCTCTACAGCTAACAACAGCTCCACCTGGAGCTGGGCTGTGCGAGCCCCGGTGATGGTGTGGGCTGCAGCCCCTGCTGCAGTGGGCTGCCATAGGCTGTAGTGAGTGGCCCGCAGCCAGCGTGAGCGGCAGGCAGCCAAGCGTGAGCTGCCAATAGCCGCGATGAGCGACATCCAGAGGCCAGCGACCGATCTGCCTCATCCCGGGAAGAGCGCAATGACGATACCAACAGTGAAGCAACATCCTCCGCAACTAAACTGAAGAACAAGAAGACGGCAACTTGTCTGTTCCCCTTCCCCGATTCCCCAACGCTGTTCCCCTCCCCCAATTCCCCAATAAAATCTTTAAAAAAAAAAAAAAAAAAAAAAAAAAAAAAAAAAAAGAACAGTGATTCGCAACCCTCCAATTTTGAGCTCCCCGTGTGTTCAAAATTGCTTTCTTATTAACTTACAGATTTTAATTGCACAGTTATCAGAACATGAAATTATTAAAAATTGGGATAGGTAGGTAAAAATCAAAGTCCTTCCTGAACCTTAGCTAGGTCCCATAGGTGTCCGCTGTTACTTGTTTTGTATGTCTCTTTCCAAACTTTCTGTACTTTTACATATATGTATATATACACATAAAAATATAGTTTGGCTGTTTTTACATTACTGAGTTCATACCATATATATTGTTTTGCTGCCTGCCTATCTTACCATATGATCTGTTTTAGAGATCTTTCCACATCTGAACATGTAGTTCTATCTCAATCTTTTGTGTTTTGGGGGGTTTTACCTTTTTTTTTTTTTTTTTTTTTTTTTTTTTTTTTTTAAGAGGGCAGTGTTGCTGACCCTCATATGTGGGATCCGAACCGGGCCACTGGCATCCCAAGCCAACTCTTAACCACTGTGCCACTTGGCTGGCCCAGGCTTGCTTTTTTTTTTTTTTTAGCCGAGCCATCCTGCCACCTGTTGGCAGCTTAGCGGCAGCTCAGCTCCGGCTGGGCATCCAACTGCTGTCGCTCCAAGCTCAGCTCACACTCTTGAGCGAGCTCGTAACCAACTGAGCCACTCGACTGGTTAACTTTTTATTTTGAAATAATTTCAAACTTAAAGAATAATTGTGAGAATACCACAAAGAATTTCTATATCCTTTTCACCCAGATTCATCAGTTGTTAAAATTCTGCTGTATTTGCTTTATGATTCTCTCTCTCTCTCACTCTCTCTCTCTGTCGCTATACACACGCACACACAGAGTGCCAAAAAAATGTATACATATTTTAAGAAAGGAAAAAAACTGTATTAAAATTACACTAATGGTAACCACTTTGAGCACCACTTGTAACTGCAGAAGTCAAACGTGACTTGTATTCATTTTTTGTTATCGGTATATGTTGAATATTACAATTTTAATACAGTTTTTTCCTTTCTTAAAAGGTATATACATTTTTCTTGGTACCCTCTGTGTGTGTGTCCAGGTGTGTGTGTATGTATATATGTAAATATATATATGTATGTATATGTGTGTATATGTTTGTGTGTATATTTATATGTATTTATATAGAGATATACAGATAGGTATATCCATATATATATACACATATACATATCTCTATATATGGATATATATATATATATGGACATATCAACTTTCTGAATCATTTTAGAATATGTGGCAGTTTTGCTCCTATACCCCTAAATTCTTCAGTGCATATTTCCTAAGAACAAGGTCATTTACTTGTAACACACAGTACATTTATAGAAGTCAGAAATTTAACATTGATGTAATTCTGCTGCTTAATTTACAGTCCATGTTCAAATTTTGCCAATTGCTCCAATAATGTTCTTTATAGCAAAATTTCTCCCTGGTCCACGATCCACTCCAGTGTTAGGTGTTGCACTTAGTTGTTTTACCTCTTTGTTCTCCTTCAATCTGAAACAGTTTTTAGTCTTTTTTTGTCTTTCATGACTGACAGTTTTGAGGTACTCAGACCAGTTATTTTGTAGGATGTTCCTCAAAATCGGTCTAAGTGAAATATTGGGTTGTCGGAAAAGCCATGATGCATTTTTACAACAAAAAACAAAAAATACGTCATGACTTTTCCGACAACCCAATAAGTCAGACAGAAAAAGCCGAGAACCATATGGTTTCACTGGTATGTGGGATATAAAACTGAAAGCAACAAAGGAACAAAACAAACAAACAAAAACTCATAGACACAGACAATAGTTTAGTGGTTACCAGAGGGTAAGGGGGGAAGGGAGTGATAAGGTAAAAGGGATCAAATATATGGTGATGGAAGGAAAAAAAAAAAGAAAAATTTCCTTATGCATTTTTGGTAGGAATACTATATAAGTGATGCATCCTCGGCATTACAATCTTCTTAATAACTTCATAGCACTTGCTAATGTGGATGTGCCATGATTTTTTATTCCCTTACCAACCGGCTTTATGACGTTTCCAGTTTTTAAAATTATAAACCATGTTGCAACAGATGTCTTTCTAGGGATCTCTTTATGCACACATGCCAGTGTTCCCCAACAGACTTTTCAAGACCCTCACATACTGCCAGCTGTATATCTTTTTAAACTGGTGTCTGAAGAAATCCATCTGTGTCAATGGAGTCACTGATTTTTTGCAGTTACTTCACAGTTCCCCAGGTTGGAAGCTACTACCCTCAACCTTACACACTCCTCCTGACTTCTTTCACTCCCCTGTGCCTCAGGAGCCAGACAGTGACAATGATGGCGACAATGAGTGGCAACACCTGCTAGCGACCACCGAGCCTGTGCCCATCCAGCTGAAAGCTCCTCTTACCCTTCTGTGCAATCCTGACTTCTGCCAGCACATCCAGAGTCAGCTGCATGAGGCTGGAGCACAGGTGATGGAAAGGATACTGTGGAGGGGATTTGAGACAATTTTCACAGATGAGGCATTAAAAAACATTGACATAGGAGAAAGAGAAAGTTTGTCCCGTTTCAATTTTTTTCAGTCCATCTGCTTAACTCATGGAGATTTGCTCTTAGTCACACAGAAAGAGTAGGCCTCGGGTTTCTCTTTCTGAAGGGGAAAGTCTTCATCTAGAGCAGGAGTCAACAAATTCTTGATGGTAAATATTTTAGGCGTTGTGAGCCACAAGGCAAAAATGGAGGACATTATGTAAGTACTTCTACAATGAGAGAAAACACATTTCTACAAAATATTGACAAAATGAAAAATATAGATGTAACAATTAAATACACAATATTTTCTCATACAAGTATACTAACAAGAAGAACAAGACTTTTTTTTTCAGGGAATAGCATTTTGCTTAATTGGCATTCATAGTTGGTGTTCCCTCTTAGAAGGCCTTTCCTTGCTTCTCTGAAGCACAGTGATCTATCTTCCTGGGAACTCACCGAAATATTTTGCCTGAATTTCTTCCCCTCTCTTAAAAGTCTGTTTTAATGATTTTTGGTAAATGTACCAAGATGTGAAACCATCACCATAATCCAGTTTTAGAGTATTTTCATCACCCCAGTAAGATCCTTCATACCCATTTACAGTTAATCATCCCTACCCCCAGTCCCAGGCAACCATTAATCTACTTTCTGTCTCAGATTTGCCTTTACTGGATTTCATATGAATGGAATCATACAGTATACAGTGTTTCTGGCTCCTTTCACTTAGCTTACTGTTTTTGAGGTTCATTCATGCTGTAGCATGTATCAGCACTTCATTCCTTTTTATTGCTGATTAGTATTCCATTATATAGACATGTATCACATTTTGTTTATCCATTCACCAGTTGATGGACATTGGGGTTATTTCCATTTTTTTATTTTTATGAATAATGCTGCTATAAACAGTCATGTGGAAGTCTTTCTGGACATATGCTTTCATTTCTCTTGGGTGGATACCTAGGAGTAGAGTTGCTGGGTCATATGGTAGATTTATGTTTAACATTTTAAGAAACTGCTGACTTATTTTCCAAAGTGACATCACCATTTTGCATTCCCACTAGCAATGTATAAAGGGTCCCCCTTTCTTCACATCCTTGCCAACTTGTATTATTGTCTGTTTTTTTTATTGTAGCCATTCTAGTGAGTGTGAAATAGTATATTGTTATTATTATTATAATAATTTTTTTTTTTTGAGGGCAGTGTCACTGGCCATCACATGTGGGACACGAACTGGGGCCTCTGGCCTCCCAAACCAGCACCCAACCACCGTGCCACTCAGCCAGCCCTAGTATATTGTTATTTTAATTTGCATTTTGCAAATGAGTAATGTCAAGCATCTTGTCATGTGCTTATTAGCCATTTGTATATCATTTTGGGGAAATATCAATTCAATTCTTTTGCTCTTTTTTTTTTTTAAAGATTTTATTGGGGAATTGGGGAGGGGGAACAGCGTTGGGGGATTGGGGAAGGGGAACAGCCATATTGTTGTCCTTCAATCTTCGTTGTGGAGGGCGCAACTAGCTCATCTCCAAGTCCAGTCGCCATCCGACCGCCCTATGGCAGCTCACGGCCGCTCAGCTCAAGGTGCCGTGTTCAAACTTAGTTACGGGTGGGCATAGCCCACCATCCCATGCAGGAGTCGAACTGGCAACCTTGTTGTTAGGAGCACGTGCTCTCACCAGCTGAGCCATCCTGCCACCTGTTGGCAGCTCAGCGGCAGCTCAGCTTGGGCGCAGCTCATTGGCCTGTGTGGGAATCCAACCCGTAACCCTATTGCTCAGAGCTCGTGCTCTTAACCAACTGAGCCACTCAGCCAGCCCCTTTTGCTCATTTTGAAATTGGGTTATTTGTATTCTTATTGAATTGTAAGAGTTCTTTATATATTCTAGATACAAGATCTTTTTCAGATACGTGATTTGCAAATATTTTCTCCCATTCTTTTTATTCTCCTAAGAGCATCTTTGGAAGCCCAAGGGTTTTGAATTTTGATGAAGTCCAGTTACTATTTTTTCCCTTTGTAGATTATGCTTTTGGTATTATATCTAAGAAATATTTTCCAAACCTCAAGTCTTGAAGATTTTCTCTTATGCTTTTTCTAAAAGTTTTCTTGGGCCAGCCGAGTGGCGTGGTGGTTAGGCGCTGGTTTGGGAGGCCAGCGGCTCTGGTTCGGGTCCCACATATGAGGGCGTGACACTGCCCTAAAAAAAAAAGAAAAAAAAAAAGTTTTCTAGTTTTAGCTCTGACATTTAGGTTTCTGACTCATTTTGAGTTAATTTCTGTGTACAGTGTGAGGAATCTAAGTTCATCTTTTGCATGTGGATATACAGTCGTCCCTGCACCATTTGTTGGAACGGCTCCCCTCTCCCCGGTGAATTGCCATGGTACCTGGCTCTCTTTTGGCCCTTACACATTGTCTTCCTACTGTTGGACAACTTTTCAGTAGGGAAGCAAGTTAAAAGCTCTGCCTCCAGGGTAAAACTTCCCGAGTTGGAATTCCATCTGAACTACTCTTTAGCTGTGTGATTATTGACTCTTTAACTGATCTGGAAGCTTCAGTCTCCTCACCTATAAAATGGGTAATTATATTAACTTCAAAGAGTTATTGTAAAGATTAAATGAGCAAATTAGTAAAAATATTTAGAACAGTGAATAGCATACTGTAAAGCATTTGATGTAAATGTTACTCTTCTTTTGAAGAATATCTTTTTAAAGAATAACCGTTTAAAAGTATAATACTGTCCATAGCTTGCAGGCTATATAAAAATAAGTGATTGGTCGGGCTGGCCGAGTGGTGCGGTGGTTAACCACTGGCTCGGGAAGCCAGTGGCCCCGGTTCGGTCCCACATATGAGGGCCAGTGACACTGCCCTAAAAAAAAAAAAAAAAAATTTACACCTTTCCTTTGGGCCAGCTGAGTGGCGCAGTGGTTGGGCGCTGGCTTGGGAGGCCACCGGCCCCGGTTCGGGTCCCACATGTGAGGGCCAATGACACTGCCCTCAAAAAAAAAAAAATAAGTGGTTGGCTGGATTTAGCCTATAGCTCATAGTTTGTCAACCCGTGATCTAGAGTTGAATAATATTGTTTTGTCCATCTGGAGTGAAATAACATGGTTTTGTGTCCATTGTTTTTAATTTTCAAAAATGTGTACATGAGTGTGCATATGTTTGTTTCGGATTTTTTGTTTGTTTTTTTTTGTTTTGTTTTGTTTGTTTAGCTGAGCCATCCTGCCACCTTTTGGCAGCTCAGCGGCAGCTCAGCTCAGGCTGGCCTCGAACAGCTGTTGCTCAGAGCTCAGCTCGCACGCTTGAGCGAGCTCTTAACCAACTGAGCCACTTGGCCAGCCCTTGTTTGTTTCGTTTTTAAGATGAAGGGCTGGAGAAGGGAGGGAGCAGATAGGAATGGCATTGAGCCTAACAGAACCTGAGGGGCGGCCCCCTCCCCCTTGGTCACTGCTGTTGTAAGTTGAGTGATGTGACCATCTATATTCCCCTTCCCTGGTACAGCGTCCCTATTTCCCTCTTCTCCTCTGTGCTTTAGACTCCCAGAGATAGGAATGAGAACATCTGGTCTGATATGACCAGCTCCTTGGGGACATTTGGTGACCGTGATTCTCCTTTCACCTCTGATAATATCGACGACTGCTTCTTCCACCCAGATCCTGAAAGGCATGCTGGAGGGTGCTTCCCGAATCCTTCCGGCACTCCGGGTGCTGAGCAGTCTCCTGTCCAGCTGCAGTGACTCTGTTCCTTTGTATTCCTTCTGCCGTGAGGCAGGACTCCCTGGGATGCTGCTTAGCCTCCTCAGACACAGCCAGGAGAGCAACAGTATTCAGCAGGTATGCACTATGCAAGGAGCCTCTAAAGACTTCCAGAAGGTTCTTCTTGGGTTTCTCATCTTCGAACAGCCATCTCCATTCAGCTCAATTGCCTTTTATTTTCTTTCCTCCTCTTTCTAGTTAGTAGACCATGAATTACAAACTCTAATGCCTTTTGAGGCCAGGCAGATGTCTGTCAGTGAAGCAGATGATGTGGGATTATGTGAATAGTGGGGATTATGATAAACTGGAGAGCTCGTTCCCAGTCTAAATGGGACTTCTCCGCAGCTCCCAGCTTGCTGCTGCCATGTGGGAATGTGGGCCCAGTGTTGCCAGATCTTCCAGTTTTCCAAGAGAAGCTAGAAATCCAGATTTATTTTTTTTTAATTTTTTTTTTGAGGGCCGTGTCACTGGCCCTTATATGTGGGACCGAACCAGGGCCACTGGCGTCCCAAGCCTGCTCCCAACCACTGCGCCACTCGACTGGCCCTAGAAATCCAGATTTTTATGTGTCATCTAATATTTAGGGCACTGTGCTTTGAAAATGTTAAATCCTTGGCTTTGTTGACCCAATTTTACAGAGCAGGGTACTGAAATTCAGGGAGTAACTGGCTCATAGATAGGCACTATCTTATAAATGGTCACAGAGACGATAGCGGATAAGCTAGGACTGAGATTCAGTGTGTTTGAGATCACATCTCTACATCTCTGCTGTGTCCTGCTGCGACTGAGCTGAGAGGACAGAACAAAGAGAACCTAGGCTGGGGCAGCGAGAAAACTACACTCTGCTAATGAGTATTAATCTTGAGTGTTTTAAAGAAATTTAGAAAAGATTTTGAGCTGTTTTGAAAAACAGAATCTCATAAATCCCAAAGTGTTGTTCAGGTTAAAGAAAACACATTTTCAGGCTATTTATAGCTTATTGACTGCCGCTTGTAACCTCTGATCTCTCTCTGTCCATTCTGCCCCATCTTCCCCTTCCCCCACCCGACCCCATTCTGTCTCGTCAGTCTGACTGGATATCTGATGCCTTTTTTTTTTACTGCATTTTCTATTCTGTCTCCATCCCCTACATTGCCCTTACTCTTTGTCTTCTTCCTCTGCAGCCATGTTGGTATGGGACCTTCTTACGGGACCTGATGGCTGTGATTCAGGCCTACTTTACCTGCACCTTCAATCTGGAGAGGAGTCAGACAGGTGACAGGTGGGATGAGAGGCAGTTTTGCTCTGTTGATCAATTTGGCTTCAATTTCTATTCCCATTTCTTCCCTTCTCCATTAAGAAGACACTAAGTGAGGAGAAGCCATGATTTGTGACAGGGTTAGGGATCAGCTGACTGACTCCTCAGAGTCCAGCTAGTCCTTGTAAGGACTCTGAAACACCTCCAAGTTTGCCCCAAGACTTTTAGCTTTTAAGGGTCAGCAATCACCGTACACTAAATGCAAGGATCAAGATGAGAATAACCTAGAGAAATGGCGAAGAAGGGGCTTAGAGGGTGTGTGTGCTTGGCAGGGGACAGAGGAAGGAGCATTCTGATGGGTTCCTTTGCAGAGCTTCTCTTACCTGCCCAGAACTGATACATTCACCACATCTGGGCTTTTAGTAGAGAGGAGAAGAAACCATGGGCTCATTTCCCCCCAGCCTACAGGTATTTCAGGACGCTGCCAACCTCTTCCTGGGCCTGTTGGGGAAACTACTGGCCCAACCAGATGACTCTGAGCAGACTTTGCGGAGGGATAGCCTTACGGTAATTGGCTCCCATTTCCAGATTCCTGTCTCTCCCGTCTTTCCCCATGTTTCTCCCATCCCCTTTCTGATGACTAGATAGGGTTAGATTAAAGAAAGACATCAGACATTTGTTGAATGCCAACTATGTGCCATATGCAATTTGAGTAAAAGAAAGCTCCTATCTTCAAGGGACCAGGGATAATCTAGTAGGGGAGATGCAAGGTGCTCAAGGACAATAGTATGGAAAGTACATTAGAAGTTTGTATAAAATACAGAAGCACCACTGAAGAAGATTAATACTACTTGGAGGGTCCTAGAAAGAATCCTGAAGAAGGAAATCATCTCTGCTCAGATTTGAAGAATACATAGAAGTTTGCTACGTGGATGAGGCAGGCAGTAGAAAGGATATTCCAGTCAGAAAAAGCAACCTATATAAGGGCCCAGAGGCATTAGGCTGTGTGACCTGTTTCAGGGAACCGCAAGTAGAAGTATTTCTTCTCGAAGAGATTTGGAGATCAGCTAGTATTTCTCAATCTTGTGGGTTTTCTTCCCTGGACTCTGGAGGTGAGGGACAGGGGAATGGAGGATTGAATGAGAAAATCTCAGAGGAGACAATTAGAGGGGAACATGTGCAAGGAAGTAAACAATTTCCTGGTCATTCTTCAAACTGGCAATTGGGAACACAGATCTAGGCTACTTTCCTGCCTCTAGCTAGCAGTCCATTCAATTTTTCTTAGTCTGAGAGCCTGTTTTAGTATCCCTCACTGTTTCGAGCCAGGAAGCTTTTAATATCTAACCTAAATTTTGGCCAGCAATGACACATGTTACTGGCCAGCACTTCTTTTTTTTTTTTTCTTTTTTTTTTTATTGGGAAATTGGGGGAGGAAAACAATGTTGGGGAATTGGGGAAAGGGAACAGCTAAGTTCTTCAATCTTCATTGTGAAGGGTGCCGGTCACCATCTGGCTGCCCATCGGCAGCTTGTGGCCTCTAAGCTCAAGGTGCTGTGTTACAGTCTTAGCTGTGGATGGGCGTAGCCACCATCCCATGCAGGAGTCGAACCAGCAGCCTTGTTGTTAAGAGCACCTGCTTTATCCACTGAGCCATCAAGGCGGCAGCTCAGCTTAAGGTGCCAAGTTCAGTCTTAGTTGAGGGTGGGCATAGCCACCATCCCATGCGGGTGTTGAACCTGGCAACCTTGTTGTTAAGAGCGCATGCTCTATCCCCTGAGCCATCCGGGCAGCAGCTCAGCTCAAGGTGCCGAGTTCAGTCTTAGTTGCGGGCGGGCGTAGCCCACTATCAAACAGGCAGTCTTGCTGTTAAGAGCATACGCTCTCACCAGATGAGCCATCCTGCCACCCGTTGGCAGCTCAACAGCAGCTCAGCTCAGGCATAGCGTCACTGGCCTATTTGGGAATCGAATCGGCAGCCCTGTTGCTCAGAGCTTGTGCTCTTAAGCTAACTCTTAACCAACTGAGCCACTCGGCCAGCCCTTGGCCAGCACTTTTTACCGATCATGGTAGCATGGGGAGTTTGGAATAAATACCCCACCTCCTGAAATTCTGAATTAGAGAACCGGGTTGGCAGGGACCCAGGAATCCCCAGCAATTCTCCTGGTCATAGATCACACTTTGAGAAACACCATCTATGGAGCAGCTGATCAAAGAGAAGAAGGAACGGCACCTAAAATTCCTGTCCTTGAAACGTGAAGGCTGTTATAATGTATCTTCTGTACAAGCAATACTTTGAATCAGACAGCTAATGCCCCTGGGTTTCCCTCCTCTTTTCTTAGTCTGTCCGGGGATTCCTGCTCCTTCCCCTCAGTCTAGTCAGTGTTCTGACACCCTAACGTTCCCCGTGCCCTTGTCTCCTTTACTGGTAAACCTGCCCTTAGTGCTTTGCTGTTCTGTGTGAAGCCATGGATAGGAACAGCCGGACTGTCTCCAAAGCTTTTTACTCCAGCCTGTTGATGACACAGCGGGCTGTGTTGGATGGGCTCCTTCATGGCTTGACGGTGCCACAGCTCCCTTTTCACACACCTCCAGGTAAGCAGAGTGGAGAGGGGCAATTCTCTGGACTAAATTGTTGAGTGCACATTTCATAAGTACCCAATAAATAACTGTGAACTGAACAGATGGAGAGGGGATCTGAGAGAAGCAGCCAACCCCCACCCTTCATGCTTTTCCTTTCTCCATAGGAGCCCCTCAAGTGAGCCAGCCACTGCGGGAGCAGAGTGAGGATCTGCTGGGAGCCATTTCCTCTGCACTGGCAGCCACGTGCATTGCTCCTGTGGGGCTGCCTGGCTGCTGGGAGGCCAAGGAGCAGGTCTGAGCTGCAGGTTCTTGTTCTCATCCCTGTTGTTGGGGTTGGGGAGGCTGGCCCCAGCTTCTCAGGAAGGCAGTCAAATAAGCTTTCATGCCTCCCCATACCCAGTACTTCCAGAAACAGATGTTCCCACTGGGTCTGGGCCACTGGTAGAATGTGACGTAGCTAAAATACCAGAGGCCTTGGTTATGGAGCTCAGTGACAAATTGCCCTTGTGGTAGGGGAGCTGATCTGAAGCCACCAGCAATGCTGCTTAAAGGGCTCAGGATTCAGATTTTCTGTTCCCTTTTGTTTTTTTTTTGAGGGCAGTCACTGACCCTCATATGTGGGATCCGAACCGGGGCCACTGGCTTCCCAAGCCAGCGCGTAACCACCGCGCCACTCGGCCGGCTCTGTTCCCTTTTGGCTAGCAACATTTTCCTCTGCACCTGCCTACCCTGGGGCTAAATAAGACCATGAGTTTTGGTTCTCCTTTGGCCATGAAGACTGGGAATGGAATGGGATCTGAGGTTTTTGGTAAGGCTGGGCCTAGCAAGGGTTTGAGAGTTCTGAGCAGTGGAAGATATGAGAGGATAGGATTGGAATAATGGAAATGGGATTGAGTCTTCATGTATGTCCCTATAGATCTCGCGTCACTTGGCACATCAGCTCACCGAAGACAACAGCCAATTGAGGTCATCCCTTATCTCTGGCCTACAGCATCCCATCCTGTGCCTGTACCTTCTCAAGGTACTGCCTGCCTGTAACTCTTGGCACTTCAGATTTCTTTTTAACCCCCAGGACTAAGAGAGAGAGAGAAAGAGACTGAGAAAGATGAGAGATCCCCTTGCAAGACTTTTTTCTGAGTGGCCCTACTGTTAGCCCATCCTCACCAAACCTGAGAAGTATCCCTATCTCACTATCTTACAACAAAAGCCAGAAGTAGCCCAGACTTCTCTAACGTACAAGTGTGGATGCCAGATCTGTTGAGAAGCCAGCCTGCTTTCTGCCGAGCCTTCCCATCTGGCAGCCCAGGTGCTGCTCTGCTCACTGATGGACCCCCTCCCCACTCCCTTAGGTTCTGTACTCCTGCTGCCTCGTCAGTGAGCCTCTGTGCCATCTTCTAGGGCGAGAGCCCCTAGCCTTGGAGTCACTGTCCATGTTGGTCCAGGGCAAGGTAAGCCAACAATATGGTGGGCATCTCATGATGGCCCCACCATCTGATTCAGAGGTTGCTCTGATAATTTAGATTTCCTTTGTAGGTAAAGGTAGTGGATTGGGATGAGTCTACTGAAGTGACACTCTACCTCCTCTCCCTTCTTGTCCTTCGGCTCCAAGGTCTGCCTCCTGGGTGAGTTGTAAAGCAGGGTCTCTCCACTGAAATCTTCTATTCATATAGCTCACCCTGACATAGAACATGGGGAGTGGCACCCTATAACCTGTCCTTAGAAGGAATTGGGATAGAGACAGTGAAGTTTTCTCTACCAAGAATATACCTGGATTCCCACCAACTTTGTGATTTGGAGTAGAACATGCAGCTTAGATGAAGAGTGCCATCCAAGAGAGAGGGAAGGCCACTCACCAGCCTCCTTTCACACTGCTACATTCCTTGATGTATCTCCTTATTCCAGAATGGAGAAGCTAGGCAGTGAGATTGCTACTGTCTTTACCCATTCACACGTCGTCTCTCTTGTGGTGAGTTTTCAACCTTCATCTTCCTCCTCTTTTCGTCCTACCATCCAGCCCTTCTGGGAGTAGGGCTGTCACTATCCCCTTTGCAGCCTTTTATGAGGCATTTTTCTGGTATAGGACAGAGACCTAAATCTTTCTGCCTGTGCTGAATACTATTCAGATTCGGACATTCCTCCTTCTCTTCTAACTCTCCAGAGTGCAGCGGCCTGTCTACTGGGACAGCTTGGTCAGCAAGGGGTGACCTTTGACCTCCAGCCTGTGGAGTGGATCACTGCAGCCACACATGCCCTATCTGCCCCTGCGGAGGTGAGGCCTGCCAGGAATGAGTGGACATGTTTTTTCCGAGTCAATCAAGGATTGTATTTACGGAGCAAAGACTGAAGTACCAGCCAGCCTAGAGTTAACTGAGGAGTGATAAAGAAATCAAGGAGTCTTTCCTACCCTTCTGCTCCCAGATAAATGACCCTTCTAAGCCCAGGCTGGTCAGGGCTTCAGATCTCTTGTTAGCACCCTGGACTTCTAAAGAGGGAAGGAGACATCATCTCTCATTTGGACTTTGGCAGTACCTGCTAAAGAATCTCTCTTTAGGCTCTCTTTTGTAGTCCATTTTCTTCACTGCCACCAGAGTGATCTTTCTTAAAGGAAAATCTGGTCATTTGTTCAACCAATAATTACTTACCACATAAATATAAATTTGTATTGAGTACCAGACACCATTCTAGGCTCTGAGAAAACAGCACTGAATAAAAGACAAAAATCTTGCCCATGTGGAGCTTGTGTAAATCCTCAGCGGCTTCCCACTGCTCCTGGGATCAAGTCCAAATTCTTGAGCAGGCTACTCAAAGCTCGTCAGTTAACCTCTGGGCTCTGTGATCTTCCTATACCTAGAGAGTTACCATTTCCAAAATTCCCTGTGGTCTTTCATGACCTGCCTTTATGTATGCTATGACTTCTACTTAGAATGTCCTCCCTTCCTACCTCTGGCTTCTCTTGTCTGCCTTTTCAACTTTTAATCCTTTTCAACTTTTTCAACTTTTAATCCATCCCCACCCCAGCCTCTTGTTTAGAAAATTTCTTCCTAAACTCTACTCGTTTCTGTGTCTGCTTAGCCCACCAGACTGGGTGTCTTTAGGACAGAGTTAGTCATTCACTGAATAGGCAGGAACCAAGACCCCTAAGTCCCAAAGAACTCTCCGCACCGCACCAGGCCGAGGAAGAGCTCTTGCTGCCTGACCAGGAGTTGGGTGCACAGGCCTGTGGGGCCACCTCATCCCTCTCGGGATCTGCATTCTTCCTGCCTTTCTCCTGCAGGTCCGGCTGACTCCACCAGGTGGCTGTGGATTCTATGATGGCCTTATCCTTCTGCTGCAGCTCCTCACCCAGGTACAGCAGCATCTTAGGATGGGTTGGAAATAAGGAAAGAGAAAATGGGCATTTTGGGGTGCCACTGGACACTAAAAAAGCAACCCACAAACTTCCATGCCTGTGGTGGCATTAGAAGGGGCCCCCCTGACCTTGGAAGCTTTCAAAAGGGAAACAGTCAGCTGTATCCCTTGGGATTCAGTGGGAAGAAAAGCTATAATTCCCTGGTTTTTAGTGGGCCCACACATAGGGTTGAGAGGTCGGGGTCAAGATGTAAGAAGAAAGGGAACTAGGACAACAGGGAAATCTAAGTGAGAAAACAGAAGGAATTATTTCTCAGGGGTCAGGAATAGGAGTGAAAAAGGCCGTTTAATTCTTGACTTTGACCTCCCCACCCACCGTCTTTCAAATTTGTTTCCTCTTTCAAATTTGTTTCCAGCAGGAGAAGGGTAGCCTGATAAGGGACGTGGCTAGCTCGGAAATGTGGACTGCTCTGTGGCACCGCTTCTCCATGGCTCTCAGGCTCCCCGAGGAGGTGTCTGCACAGGAAGAGGAGCTGTTGCCGTCCAGTACACAAAGCCCAGAGCCAGACTGGACACTGATCTCACCTCAAGGTATCTTTCTATTAGCAGGGCCTCCTTTGTGGGGCCAGCATGTTGATCCCTCTTCAAGAGAAGCAGCCTAGAACTGGGTTAGCTGCTGCTGCCTGGGGAGAGGATTGCAGAATATCCTGGGGCTGCTCAGGAATGGGGAAGTGACTGAATAGGTGGTCACCCTGGGAGCCATGGGGAAGCAGGAGCATCTGGGCCTCTTGCCTACTCCACTGGGTTTTCATTCTTGGTGTTTCCAGGTGTGGCAGCCCTGCTGAACCTGGCTGTAGCCACCTTCACTCAAGAGCCCCAGTTATGCCTGAGCCATCTGTCTCAGCGTGGAAGCATCCTCATGTCCACCCTGAAGCATCTGCTTTCCCCCAGCTTCCTGCATCAGCTGGGCCAGGCGTGAGTCTGAGCTAGAGGAGGGAGACCAAAAGATCCAGAGAGGCTGCGATGGGGAGTGGGAAGGGGAAGGCAGGAGAGAAATAGCTGACAGCTTGAACTATGAGGCAAGAAATGGTGTTGCTGAGATTGAGGAAGGAGGGCTGGACTGGAGAATTTCAGAAGGGTGGGGAACAATGATAAAGGGTGAGTGAGCCAGACCGAGTAAATCCTTCCACAACCCCCTCCTTAGGCCACACGGGTCTGAGTTTCTCCCCGTCATGGTGCTGTCTGTCTGCCAGATCCTCTGCTTCCCCTTCGCCCTGGATGTGGATGCTGACCTCCTCGTAGGTGTCTTGGCTGACCTCAGGGACTCAGAGGTCGCAGCCCACCTGCTGCAGGTACTTGGGAAGCCACCCAGGCATGAAAGTGGGAGAGGAAGATGGCCAGCCACTGTGGGCACTCTAAGTCACTTCCCGACAGCTCCAGGGCTCTCCTTGGCCCCTGTAAGAAACGAGCATCTGGCTTGATCTAAGAGAAAGCATTCAGGCCTGGACAGAGGTGTGTGGTTGGAGCTGGGGCTGGTGCCTCCATCTGTCCCTTATCTGGATTCCATTGGAGCTCAGTGGGAGAACATCCCAGACTGGGCACTGGAGACTCAGCTCCCCAGTCAGGAACCCCTTCTCTGGTAATTCTTGGCATTAAGCAGTGGGCCTTTGACAGCAGAGCAAGGACTAGCTTGGAAAGAACCTGTTCTCTGGCTGTGCACATTGCGTCTACTATGGAGTGCTGTGGGTCAGCTCTCCCAGCTCCCTGTGGTGTTTCTTATAACGTGGAACTTGGCTCTTCTCCCAGATTTTGGGCTCCTTTCAGCTATCGAGCTGCAGTGTATTCTCTCTCTCCCTGAACTACTTTTCCCTGCTCTTTTCCCCCAACCCCTTCTCCCAGGTCTGCTGCCATCATCTTCCGTTGCCACAGGTCGAGCTGCCCATCAGTCTCCTCACACGCCTGGCCCTCACAGATCCCACTTCACTCAACAAGTTTGTGAACACAGTGTCTGCTTCCCCTAGAACCATCATCTCATTTCTCTCAGTTGCCCTCCTGGATAACCAGCCGCTGCTGACCTCTGACCTTCTCTCCCTGCTGGCCCACACGGCCCGGGTTCTGGCTCCGAGCCACTTGTCCTTTATCCAAGAACTCCTGGCTGGCGCCGATGAGTGCTGTCAGCCCCTGCGCAGCCTCCTGGGCCACCCAGAGAATTTTGTGCGGGCCCGCACTTATGGGCTTCTGGGACACTTGCTCCGACACAGCATGGCCCTGCGTGGAGCACTGCAGAGCCAGGCCGGACTGCTCAACCTCCTGCTGCTGGGGCTTGGAGACAAGGACCCTGCTGTGCGGCGCAGCGCCAGCTTTGCTGTGGGCAATGCAGCCTACCAAGCTGGTCCCCTGGGACCTGCCCTGGCAGCCGCCATACCCAGCATGACCCAGCTGCTTAGAGATCCTCAGGCTGGTATCCGGCGCAATGCCGTGTCAGCTCTGGGCAACTTGGGGCCTGAGGGGTTGGGGGAAGAGCTGTTACAGTGGCAAGTACCCCAGCAGCTCCTAGAGGTGGCGTGTGGAGACCCCCAGCCAAATGTGAAGGAGGCCGCCCTCATTGCCCTTCGGAGCCTCCGCAAGGAACCCTGCATCCATCAGGTACATCCAGGGATTTAGGAACCATGATGATGGGTTGTATTTCCCAACAGTTTTCTGAGAGAGTCTTTGAGGAACTGGGACATCCAGAAACCCAAGTTGCGTCCCTCTCGGGGAGCAGGAAACCCAGGGGCAGTGTCTTGGAGATAA
Organism: Aselliscus stoliczkanus; assembly: GCA_033961575.1. NCBI lineage: Eukaryota > Metazoa > Chordata > Mammalia > Chiroptera > Hipposideridae > Aselliscus > Aselliscus stoliczkanus. The sequence goes on from CM066731.1 coordinate 160,481,961, forward strand.
GTTTTGCATCTACTATCCCCCACCTTCGAAGAGGGCCCCGTTGGGCTGGGAAATGCCTAGAATCTCAAGAACCACTGTTTCTCTTTTCTAGAGGCTGCACAGCAGGGAGATGAGGGCAGATTAGAGATTTTGAGGTAGAGGGCAGTTTCATTCTGGGGGCCATGAGGATGCTGCCTTTCTTAGCACTTACCAGTGAAAAGCACCAGGCTAAGCACTTTACCTTCATTACTGGTTTAAACTATTGTTTTCCTAATTTAGCAGGCTATGAAACTGAGGCACAAAGAATTTAATAACTTGTCCAAATTACAAAGCTAGTATGTAGGATTGGACTTTTAAACTCCGGAGTCTGACTTCAGAGCCCATACTCTCAGCCACTGCTTTATTCTGCTTTTTCTGCTCACTTTTCACTATATCAGCAGCCCACTGAAATCACACATTTACCTATGATAAGACTAAACCTCTAAATTATAATGGCTCAGTGTGGTAGCATTGGGTGGTTCATGAAATTTTGACAGGATGGTAATAATATATTAATATAGGATTTTCTGGCAATCCATATAGGGACACAATAAAAGGGATTCTTGGCGAAGATGAGGTTAAGACTCACTGAGCCAGATCCACGGCTGGGAATCACACCTTTTGGATTACTGTCACTGCATTCATCACCTCTTCTTGGGGACCAGTGCGTGGGTCCCTGGGTGCACTGGTTTCAGGGTCTGTAACCAAAGAGAATGGAAGGAGACCTGTGGATTCCTGTCTCCAAGGTTTCTCTTTTCCCACACGATCTGTTTTGAATCCCCAAGAGCCCGTTTTCTTTTTCTTCCTTTTCTGGAGTGGGAATTGCTAGGTCAAGTGAGAGTCCTCTGCACATCGTGTTCTGTCATCTGTTCTCTCTCCTCCAGGTGCTGGTGTCCCTGGGTGCCAGTGAGAAGTTAGCCTTGCTATCTCTGGGGGATCAGTTACTGCCGCACAGCAGCCCCCGGCCCGCCTCTGCCAAACACTGCAGGAAACTCATTCACCTCCTGAGGCCAGCCCACAGCACGTGACCCCCGATTCCTGGGGCCCAGCCGCCCACCTTCGTGGCACAACTATTGCCAACTCTTCCTCCTCCTGCTATACAAGCCACCGACTCAACTGAGAGCTGAAAAGATGAAAAAAGAGAGATAAGCTGCCAACTCCACTGATTTGAGAATGAGAAACTAGAAGAGATTATATATAAAGCTCCTTCCTCCCCCCAGATTCAGGATGATTTCAGCCAGTAAACTTCATTGCTATTGGTGCCAGAGAGGACTCCTTCCTTCTCCCTCCAGGGGTCTTTCCTCCGACATGTGCCTTTAACCCCAGGAACATGCCTCCTGGACTTTAGGGAGACAGCTTCTACCTGAGGAAGCTTTTTCTTTCTGGACCTCCTGTAATCCTCCCAGCAGGCTCTGAGTTTAGGTGCCCTGATCCCAGGACAGTGATGAAGACAGAGCCTGTCTCAGTTCTAGGTGATGGGAATAAATGCTGTCCTGTTGTGGAGGGTTCCCCAGCCTGTAGCCACAATGGGAGGGGGTGGGAAGTGTACCCTTTTTATTATTATTTTTATAGATGTTTGTAAACTCTTGTAATAAAAGGCGTGCCTCACCCTACTTTGAGCTGCCAGGGTAAGGGTTGGGAGGTGCGGCAACTCTTTAGCTTCTGTGTGGTGCTAGAAGCACTGGTATCCTGTTCACGTAAGATGCCGGGGTGAGAGCTTACCCGTATCTCTCCCTGCCTTGCAGCTTCCTTCATCCCAGATGAGCAACATGTAGACACCTACTTCTCTAAGCCCAGGCCAGTGGAGCTGAAATAGGAAAGAGTAGGCTTAAACAGAGAGGTAAATTGGATTGCTTTGAGATCTCAGCCTTTGTGGCTAGCTTTAATATTTGGTGGAGTTTCAGTGTATAGGAAACCTCAGCTGCTTTAGTAGGGCAGGTATTTATGAAGACTGTGGTTTACCAGAGAGGGGTGTTTGGCAGACACATTAGTTAGAATCGTAATTCAGCTGGAAACATGCTGGGAAGCTGAAACCTTGACTCATTGGATAGGCTTGCAACAAGCTTCCCACGGCCCTCATTTCTCCATCTATAAAATGGGAGACTACTTTTGTCTTTCCTTAAATTCCAATTGTTTCAGAAGTGAAAGATGTTCCTTATATGGACAAGGAATTTTAGTTAGTCCTCATCTTTATTGCCCTCTGACTTGATTGACTCTGTTCACATTTTAGTAAAAGCAATATTTTTTCTTTCTGGAGACCACCAAAATTTCCTCCTATCCAGATTATTTCAATTCACTTCAACACATTTATTGAATCCTTTCTGTATACCAGATACTGTTCTAGGCCTGGAGATAAAGCATTGCCTTTCTGTCATAGACTTTCCATTCTGGTGGGGGAGACTGAACTTATTAAAATGAGTGAATTATATATAGTATGTAGGAAAGTGATAAAAACTGGAGAAAAATAAAGCAGGGAAAGGGGGATGAGGAGTGCTGAGTTGGATGGTCAAGGTAGGTCTCACTGGGAAGGTGACATTGCAACAAACTTGAAGGAGATGAGGGAATGAGCAGTGTGCTGAGGGGAAAGCACAGGCAGAGAAGGATCTCTTCAAACGCCCTGAGGTGGAAGCATGCCTGGCGTGCTTGTGGAGCTATGAGGCCAGCTTGGATGGAAGAAGGGAAGAAGAGGAAGAATAGGCAATGAGGGCAGGACGGTGATGGGGATCAGATGTAGGGCTTGTAGATCTCGTACTTTGAATAGAGTAGGGATCTACTGGAGAGTTTTGACAGGAAGGCTGTGATCTACCTTACGTTCTAAAGGATCACTCTTTATTCTGGTGTTGTGAATGGACTATGAGGAGTGAGGGACAATGGGAAGCAGGGTGAACAGTTAAGGGGCTATTGTATTGTAATAATCCAGGTATTCTGGACTAGAGTGGTACCAATGGAGTGATGAAAAGTAGTCAGATTTTCAAATATATTTGGAACATGGAGAAAGTAAGGTTTCTGGACTGATTAGATGCGGGGATGTGAACAAAGGATGCAGACAAAGATGACTCCAAGGTTTTTGGCCTGAGCAATTGGAAGGATAGAATTGCCATTAACTGAAATGGGCAAGGCTGTCCATAGTGGAATGGTAGTGGGTAGGAAACCTTGAGTTCAATTTCGAACATGTTAAGTCTATAAGTTGGAAAATTTCAAACACAAAAGTAGATTAGTCCAGTGAATGCCATCATTGCTTCAACAGCTATATATCATATTTTTCTTTTTTTTCTTGGGTATTTTAAAACAAATCCTGGGCAACATGTAATGTTACCCATGAGTACTTTGGTGTATAACTCTAACAGATCAGGACTTTTGTTTTTGTTTTTAACAAAACCACAGTATTTGGGCCGGCCGAGTGGCGCATTGGTTAAGCGCTGGTTTTGGGATGCCAGCGGCCCCGGTTCGGATCCCACATGAGGGCCAGTGACACTGCCCTCCACAGCTAACAACAGCTCCACCTGGAGCTGGGCTGTGCGAGCCCCGGCGATGGTGTGGGCTGCAGCCCCTGCTGCAGTGGGCTGCCGTGGGCTGCAGTGAGTGGCCCGCAGCCAGCGTGAGCGGCTGGCAGCCAAGCGTGAGCTGCCAATAGCCGCGATGAGCGACATCCAGAGGCCAGCGACCGATCTGCCTCATCCGGGAAGAGCACAATGACGATACCAACAGTGAAGCAACATCCTCCGCAACTAAACTGAAGAACAAAAAGACAGCAACTTGTCTGTTCCCCTTCCCCGATTCCCCAACGCTGTTCCCCTCCGCCAATTCCCCAATAAAATCTTTAAAAAAAAAAAAAAAAAAAAAAAAAAAAAACCACAGTATTTATTTCACTAAGACTTGCCTGGATTTAGGCAAATACAGTGTTGTATTTTAAAACCTGGATTTCTTTTTCTAAAAGATAAACTAGGTGGAACTACCTTATGAAAGAATTATTCTTTTTTTCAACTAATTCATTAAATACTAGCTTGAGATATCATGCTTATCTGGTACATAACCAATTTGATGTAGAGAAATTAAATATACATCCAAACTCTTAAGGCTATCGCATAAAGCAATAGTTAATCATTTTATGAGGAGGCATAATAAGAAAACATGTTTCCATGGGAACATATAGTCTAAGGAATTAGAGATATGAAAACAATTTTATATCTAGCGATCATTGCACAGAGTGTTCAGAAATTGGGAGTGAATAGTCTGAGTAGTGTCTGGAATTCAGAGAATGTCTGGGAGGTTTGAAGAATTGTGCCTGTGTATGAGCATATGTGTGTTTTACCTTTTGGGTGGAGGGGAGGGAGCTTAAAGTTTTCAAACATACATAAGTAGAGAGAATGGCATAATAAACCCACGTATCCCTGATCCCACAGATTCAGCTATTATCAACATTTTGACACACTGGTTCTACCTATACCTTTTTAAATTTTGTCACTGCCATAGTTTTAAAAATGCATTCTATTTTGAAATAATTTAAAATGTAAAGAAAAGTTGTAAGAATAGTACAAAGAACTCCCATGTACCCTTCGCCCAGCTTCATTGGTGGTTAACATTTGCCACAATTAGTTCTATCATATTTTTCTGAACCATTTGAGAGTAAGTTGTAAATATTGTGCCCTTTTACCTTTAAATACTTCAATGAATTTCTTAAGATCAATGATATTTACTTCAATAATCACAGCATAATTTACAAAATCAGGAAATTTAACATTGATATAATACTATTAACTAATCTACAGTTCATATTCAAATATTGCCAGTTGTTCCAATAATGGTCAGTTTTTTTCCTGGTCCAAGATCCAGTCCAAGATCATGATTTGTGTTTGGTTGTGATTCTCTTTAGCCTCTAATCTGGAACCATTCCTCACCCTTTCTTTGTCTTTTCTGACAGTGATTGACATTTGGAAGAGTACTGGCCATTTTGGGTACATCTGATGTTTCTTTGTGATTTGATTCAGGTTATACATTTTTGGCAGAAACAGTACAGAAGTGATGATGTGTCCTCTTCATATATTATATATAGGTTGATGATGTTGCTTTCCCCCATTATTGGGGGATCAGTTTACCCTTGATCACTTGGCTAAGGTGGGCTGGGCAAATTTCTGTTACTATAGTTTTGCTGTTGTTGTTTTTTTTAAATAGACTTTATAGTTTAGAAACGTTCTAGATTTACAGAAAAATTGAGCAGTTAGTACAGCTTTCATATATTATACTCCACCCCTGCACATAATTTCCCCTATTATTAACATCTTATAGTATTATGATACATTTGTTACAATTAATGAAGCAATATTTATATATAATTAACTAAAAACTCAAGTTATTCAGATTTCCTTAGTTTTTACCTAATGTCCCTTTTCTGTTCCAAGATTTGATTATACATTACATTTAGTTGTCTCCTTGGGCGCCTCTGGCTGTAAGTTTCTCAGAAGTTTTTTTTTTCATTTTGATGATGGCAATTTTGAGAAGTACTGGTCAGATATTTTGTACAATGTCCCTCAATTGGAATCCATCTGATGTTTCTCATGATTAGACTGGGGTTATCCTTTTGGAGAGGAATATAACAAAAGTAAGGTTCCATTTTCATCACATATTAAGGACACATACTATCTACATGATTTATGCCTGTTGATGTTGACCTTGATTACCTGGCTGAAGTAGCATTTTTTCTACTTCATTTTTCTACTGTTATTCCTTTTGCCCTATCCCCGCTCCTCTTTTTATTCTGTGCTCTTTGGAAAGAAGTCACTCTGCACAGTCCACACTTAAGGAGTAAGGAGTAATGTTCCCCCTCCTTTGAGGCTGAGTATTTATTTGGAATTTTTCTGCACAAATTTGTCTCTTTACCACATTTGTTTAACATAGTCAACCAGCTATTTATACTAGGGACTCATGGATATTTGTTTTATACTGTGGTTATAAACCACTACTACTTTAATTTTGTTGCTCACATTGTTTCAGTTTTAGTCATTGGGAGTCCTTTCAGTTAGCTCCTGTGGCATACTCCCAACAATGTGGTTTTATTTAGTTTTTTTTTAGGGCAGTGTCACTGGCTCTCATATGTCGGATCTGAACCCGGGCTGCTGGCTTCCCAAGCCAGCTCTTAACCACCGTGCCACTCGGCCAGCCCAAGTTTTTTGTTTTTTTTTTGTTTTTATTTTTATTTTTTTTAAATACATTCTTTCTGGCACTACAAGACACTTTAGGTTCATTCATCTTGTGTATTTCCTGCCCTGATCCTAGAATCAGCCACTTCTCCAAGGATCCCTGGTTCCTTTTAAATAATAACGGTACAGATTCTCCTCAAATTATAATGGGGTTACATGCCAGTAAACCTATCATAAGTTGAAAATACCATAATTTGAAAATGCATTTAATACACCTAACCTACTGAACATCATAGCTTAGCCTAGCCTACCTTAAATGTGCTCAGAACACTTACATTAGCTTACAGTTGGGCAAAATCATCTAACACAAAGCCTATTTTATAATAAAGTATTGACTATCTCATGTAATTGATTGAAGACTGTACTGAAAATAAAAAATAACAGTTGTATGTGTACTCACCATTAACATACTCATACACAGCTGAAAGCACTCTGGGCCTGAACTAAAATTAATTGCTTCATGAGAGTATCATACTGCATATCACTAGTCTGTGAAAAGATTAAATTCAAAATTTGAAGTATGGTTTCTACTGAATGCATATCACTTTCACACTATCATCCAGTCAAAAAAACATTTAAGTTGAATCATCATAAATTGGAGATTGTCTGTATTAGAAACTGAGGCCTGGGTGATAGGTGTGCTCGTTGCTACTGGGGTGTTTTAAAGCATCATGCCATTTAATCCTGAAAAACATGTCTGTGTCTGTTAAAAAAAAAAAAAGGATATTTTCTTAAATAATCAAAGTAGCCTGTGGCTGCCACAACAAACTTCCACAAACTTAGTGGCTTAAAACAACAGAAATTTATTCTGTCACATTCCTGGAGGCCAGAAGTCTGAAATTAGGCTGTCCAAAGGACTCCCTGAGAAACCTCTAGGGGTGAATTCCTTGCCTCTTCCACCTTTTGGTGGCTCCAGGCATTCCTTGGCTTGTAGCCATATCACCCCAATCTCTGTCTCTGTGATCACATTGCTGTCTCCACTTTTCTGTGTTGTCTCTGTCACATCTCCCTCTGCCTCACGAAGGACACTTGTCATTGGATTTAGGGCCCACCCAGATAAATTCCTTAATCATCTCAAAAATCTTTCTTTGAAAATCCTTAATCCCATCTTTTGCCATAGTATAAGGCAATATTTACAGGTTTCTGGAATTAGGATGTGGATATATCCTTTGGGGGAAAAGGGAGGTGGTCAACCTCAATAACAAAATAATGGGTTTTTTTGTTCGTTTTTTAAAAAAAGATTTTATTGGGAAATTGGGGGAGGGGAACAGACTTGGGGAATTGGGGAAGGGGGACAGACAAGTTGCTGTCCTTTTGTTCTTCAGTCTACTTGTGGAGGACGTCGTTTCACTGGCCCATGTTGCTATTATCATTGCGCTCTTCCCCGGCGAGTTGGTCACTCACTGCGGTTCACAGCAGCCCAAAAAGCTCACGCCAGCTGCCTGCCAGCCCCACAGCAGCCTATTCCATCACAGGCGATTCACAGCAGCCCAGCTCCAGGTCAAGCTGATGTTCACCATGTTAGCTGTAGAGGGCTCAGCGTCACTGGCTCTCCTGTGGGCCCTGCTGCTCAAAACTGGTGTCCCAAGCCAACTCTTAACCAATGTGCCACTTGGCCAGGCCAATAATGATTTTTTAACATTGGCTATGTTCTTATGTCCCCAGTCCATATTCATATTTCTCCATTGTTGGAAAAATATCTTTTTACAGTTGGTTTATTTGAATCAGGATCCAAACAAGGTCCACTCATTGCATTTGATTATGCCTCTTAAATCTACAAGCTAGAACACCTCACTGTTTTTTATACTCTGAAATTGTTGAAGAAACAAGGTCATTCCTCTGTATATTGACCCACGTTCTGGATTTGTCCGATTGCTTTCTTGTGGTGTTATTTGTTTCTCTTTATTTCTTATAAACTGGAAGTTGGAGCCAAAAGCTTGATTAGATTCAGACCCAACTTAATTTTTTTGACAAAAAATACACTACTTCCTAAATATTACCTTGTAGTTCAAATTGCATCACATCACGAGACATGATTTTTAGCTGTCCTATGTTTCATGACTTAAGAGTACTTAAAATATACAAGTGATGGCAGACATCCTTCCAGTGTAAAATTCTTCCATCAATCCTCTGATGGTGTTAGCATCCTTCAATGACTGTTGCTTAAATCAATTATTTATTAAGCATCCTTGCTCTGGTCCAGATTGTTTTCATTAGGTTAGTTTCATCTTTTATTGTCCACTTTATTAATGTAGCCAACTGTTTAGAAGAGATCCTTTTAGCCTTCAGCTCTGTTTAGATCTCCAATCCATTAGGTCTAGGGACATTTGAGACTGAGGGGACACGATCTGTCTTGCCCGGGGAGATAATGAATTGAGTCAGTGTTTTCTAAAGTTCACACTTGAAGCCCACAGAACAGGTGGTTGTAGCTCTACCCTGCTGAGTGGGTTGGGGTAGGGGAAGGTGCTTGGAGGGAAGCATAGTGGGTCTGGTGATTTCGCCTTTCCAGGGGCCAAACGCAAAGGCTTTTACTTGAAAGAACTACTTAAAAAAAAATCTTTAATAAAGCCCGAGATCTTTGATTTTATAAGCACGAATTAAGGCACGGCCAATGAAAGAGTCCGTAGGGGACTGGTAGAGTCAGAGAAGAGTCCTGCAGCGCCAGCATGGAGCCTTTCAGGGGATTTAATCTTGGGACTACATTTCCCAGAATTCCGCTCTCCGGGCTCCCCGCCCTCCAGCGAGCGCGCGTGCGCGAGACCTGCGCAGGCCTCTCATCCCGGGCCCCGCAGTTCCCCGAGACTCTGCGCGCCTGCGGCCCTCCCACCGCGGGCGCCCCTTCCAGGCCCTGCGTCCGGCCACTGGGGGCGCGCGCAGTGCGCGGCAGGCGGCGGCGGGGCTGGCGGCTGGAAGCGCGGGTCGCGTGGCGCTGCATGGTTGCTAGGGGCGCCTGAGGCCGCCTGCTCGCCCCGCAGGCCAGGAAGCAAGCCGCGCCGAGCCGGCCCCGTGCCGGGGCGAAGCTGAGTCCTGTCGGTGAGTGGGGCCGGGGAAACGGCGCCCTGCCCACCCCGCTCCCCCGCCCTTCCCTCTGCCCGGGTCCTTTCACGCGGGGCCCCAGAGCTGCGGCCGCTTCCGCTCTGCATCCCCTGGGAGGCCGGGGGCCCTCCACCCGGCCGGGGCCCCTCCACCCGGCCGGGGCTGCGCCTCCCGGAGCGCCCCACCGCCGCCTCCACGCTGGCGGACCTAGCCCGCCTCGCCTCGGGGTGTCCGCCCCGCCCCGCATCCCCTCCCCCGGGCCCCCGCTTTCCCGCCACTCTGCGCTTTAAATTCTCCCTTGGGTGTGAGCCCACGCTCCTCTCGGGCTTCATGGCTCAACTTCACAGGGATACCCACTTTTTTTTTTTTTTTATCTTCCCCACATGAAGTATCTATATAAAAATACTTTCCTAAGCTGTAGAGATTGAAACAGCATCTGAGATCCTGTGGAATGTAACTCTTCGTTTATCCCTCCACCCTGTCATTTAATTATTCAACGATTTCTAATAAACATCAATATTTAACGAGCCAGGGCATGTGGAAGGCGCGGGGGGGATGCAGTGGTCCACAGGATAGGCGTGCGTGTTCACGGAGTTTGTAGTCTAGGAAAGATTCTAATCAAGGAAAGAAGCATTTGTCATGTGTGGTGTGTGCTCTGATAGAACATTAAAAAAATATTTAACCCAGACGCACTTGGAAAACTATTATCCCCGTTCCCTGGTCTTCACAACCCTATTCTGGATCTAGGGAATGTTTTAATCCTTCTTTATGGAGTTATCCCTGCTGTCTCAGATACTCCAGATGGCATCTCCCTTAACTTCAGCACTATTAATTGAGCCAATCAACAAGCAGTTGGGGGACTCTTTGGAACAGTGTTCCAATCCATCCTTCCTTTCTTGCAATAAATTCTGAGCCACTGCATAAAAACCACCCCCTTGGTGCCCAGTAAGTTACCAGCTGTTTGGTGACTGGACAGAATGGAACCTTGAAAAATTATCAGGTGTTTTGTGGGAATAAAGAGGTGAGAGCACATTCCAGATACAAAGTTGCTTTAGAGAAAATACAGCAAGTCCTGAAAACAGAACTGGAAACAGTTTGACAGACCTGAGCTGGGTTTGATGGGAGCCATTCAGTGACATTTAGGAAGAGGGAGATTAATAGGGGTTAGATCTCAAAGGGCCTGAGATATTTTGCTAGGGAGTTAGAGCTGTATCCTCCAGAGCAGTGATTTTCAAGCTGGGATAACCAGTGCCCAAGACTTCCAAGGAATATACAGTAACCGCACACAAAGCTTTAGAAGAATCAATTTCCAGAATCTCAGCTTCCAAATGAACTCTTCTAAAACTGACCTTACAAAAAAAGAAGGGGTGTGTGTGTGTGGGGGGGGGATGTCATATTGCTCAGACTTCCCAAATTTTATTGTAGTGTATTGTCCTGAGTGCAAAAACCTCAGTTGCAAAATGAAATATTTTGGGAATACTGATTTCAGGGAGGCCTCCTTTGGTAATTAAGTTACCTGGAAAACCCAGAAGGCTTTCTGTCTTTCTCTGTCTAATACACATTGCTATTAGGATGAAGTTGGTTCTTTGTTGGCATATTCTGAGTTCAGAAGAACGTAACAGTTAAATGTGACTGGAATGTTCTTTGGGACCACAGGTTTTTCTAGTTATATTGGATAAAACTTACATAAAAATTTTTAAAGAGGGCCGGCTGAGTGGCGCGGTGGTTAAGAGCTGGCTTGGGACGCCAGCGGCCCCGGTTCGGATCCCACATATGAGGGCCAGTGACACTGCCCTCTTAAAAATAAAAAATAAACATTTTTAAAGAGATTTTTTTTTTTTTTTTAGTTTAGGTATGTGTCATTCAATAAGATAGTTAAAACTTATTTTATCAGAGTGTTTATTCCAGTTAGTTAATCCTTAACTTAGTTCTTTTAATAAAATGGTTAGGATTTTCTACCTTCTTTTAACAAAAGAATAAACTTGGTTTAACCTTGTGATGAAAAGTTTTAGAATTCAACTTTAAGAAGTACAAGGAATACATGTTCTAAAAAATTCTTTTGGGTATAGGTGAGTAAAACCATTGGAAGAACGTGCTGCAGGGAAACCGCAGGAAGATAATTAGGAGGAAAGTAGCATCAGATTTGTGTTTGGAATTACTGTAGTGTCAGTGTGTGGGTTGAATAGGAAGAATATCAGACTGGAGGCAGGGAGCCAATGAGAAATCTAGAGACCAGGCTAGAGATGATGAGGGTTTATGGTGGTTACAGTCGGAAGGGAGAGGGTTTTGAGAGATATTAAAGATAGTAGAGTGGACATAATCTGATGGCAGAGCAGGTGGTAGGGAGAGTGGGACAAGGAGCAGTCTAGCATGGTCTAAGTTTCTGATTTTAGTAACCAGGTGGGTCTTGATGCAGGAGGAACTGTTAGAAGGAGGGGCAGCTTTGAGGAGAATGATAAAGGAGTTACACATGTGACATGCTGAGTTGAGGTCCCTGCAGCACATCCGGGTAAAAGGCCTAGGAGGTCATTCTGTAGATGGGGGCTCATGACAGAGGTCTGGGTGATGATAGAAAGTTAAGAATGTAGGGCGTGATTGTAGCCATGGGATGGAACAGATTGCTATGGGAGAGTTTGTGGTAAAATTGCAGCCGCCATTTATTGAGCACTTACCATGTGCCAGGCACTGGAGGAAGACTGAGCTCAGAGGAACACCACCATTGAAAGAGTGGGAAGGGAACAGGGTAGAAGAAGGAGGCAGAGAATGTATAACCAGATATTAAATAATGAGTATGTAAATGAAAAGTCACTTGCTGAAAACTATCTAGATGAAGCCTTAACTTCAGCTTCTGATATTCGTGACCTGGAGTTGAGTTTAGCTTTCCCACCTAGATGTTTTTCTGACCTTCAAATAATCTGATCATAGGCTTCCTGGATTTTAGCATGGGATCAGATGTTTGATCTGTCAGTGAAATACAGAGAAAATGTTCCTCTAATGCTCAAACTTCTCACCTTCTTCTGGCAGAACTGGGAAACCAGACCTGGCTTTTTGGTACAAATATTGAGAGTACTAATTTCTCTTAGGCCCTGAAATACAAAGGACCTTGTCCTTAGTAGCCCTCATGGATATCATGGAGTGTTCTAAATCAGAGGTGCTCAGGAGTCCTCTAAGCACTTCAAAAGTGCTTGGGGGTCTTCAATATATTTTTTAGTGTGGGATACGTATATCTTGATATTTACCATATTAGAAATTGAAATATTTATTAATTGATTTAGAAATAGAATACTAAATCCATTACAAGTTAACATAAGTAGCATTTTTTTTTTTTTAATGAAAGTGCTTTTGTTTAAAAAAGATTAGTGAGAAGTGTGGCATTGTTTTTCCAAATCTATTTAATGCCTGACTTAATAGAAGACAGCTGGATTTTCATATGTTTCTGCATTCAGCTGGTTGTGACATGTTGCTTTGATTGAATTATGAAGAAAATCCATCCTCACACAGATATTTAGTTGAAAAAGGGAAAAGTAGTTCTATAGTCTTTTTAGGTAATTGTGAGTATTTTTTGGTACTACACAGAAATTAAAGGATGGGTTTGTGAAGGTTAGTTGCAGTATGGAGTCTGAAATGATACCACTGACTTTTCATGCTTTGTTACATTAAAATCTGTTGGTCTGTCACTCTGACTGGATCTCTTACCCATGCACGATTCTGTAACATTGTGTGATAAGTATTTGGAAAGTAGTGGTTCATTGAGTTATGCAGATCTTCCAATTATTGCCACATTTTATTATACAGTATCAAAAATCCATATTCATATTACCACACTGTCATTAGAAAATGGTTCAGTATTGGGAAGCTGTCAAGCTCATCGTGGCAGATATGAGTTTGCCAAAATTCTACTTTTCTCCCGGAAGCTCAAATTTTATCATTGGCAACAAATACTGTCAGTTGTTTTCCCTGAAGTGACAGCTGTGTTCACCCCACCCCAAAAATGTCTGCCAGATACCAAAGTCTCACTAACGCATCACTTGTGTGAGTTATTCATTCTTTCAAGTAAACATGGTATTTCACAGAAAAATTTTACAATTCATACACTCACACAAGTGTTTACTTACAGAGAACCACCATTTTCTGTATGCCACATAAGTGTTTTAAATGTATTCTAATTTTGTCACACAGAAGATTAAAAAGATACTTGAGGATTGAGACTTGATATAATTTTAACAGCATCATCAAAGACACTCCTAAGTAAAGCTGGCATTTATTATTTCACTGTGTGGAGAAGTGTGACATGGCGAAGGCTCTAACTTGGTGCTGTTGTCTCGGTTCCTGCTCGGACACCAGCAGCTTAACCCACCACTGCTTCTGCACCGTCAGTGAAAAGGCCAGCACAGTACAGAAAGCAACCCACATCTTAGTTTATGAGAATAGTTTCACCTAACGGAACCCTTAGGAGGGTCTCGGGGCTTCCTCAGGTTCTGTGAGCATACCTTGAGGACCACTCTCTGGAGCTCACCTCGGGAGGAGGACCCTTTGTGAAGCTGACAAAGGTCCGGGCTTCAGGAGGGCTCGTTACCTAATGATGGTAAGCCTTCAACCGTTTTTCGCTTTTCAGTAATTTGGAGATTTACCTCCCTTGGCTCCAGCTGCTATGACCTATATTTTCCCCTCGGGTTTGCTGACTCCTTTTGTCAAACTCTGTTCTACAAGAACTACCGATCTTCACTTGTGGTACTGACGCTCCCTGGGCTGGGATAGTGACCTTTCTCAGTAGGACTTGAAGTCAAGTTCATTGCTCCTCCAACTTTCTTGAGGGAGACAGCTTAGATTTATCTCATAAGAGAAGGTGAGTCTGATTGCTACACTCCTCGTTTTGTTCCACGTAAGTCAGTTCTATCTTCTGACATAACCACTGAGCAATTAAAGTAATCTCATGAGAGACCTTGTGAATTGTAGACTCGGAGCCACTTCTGATGTCCTGAGTTCCCCTGGTGACCCAGGGGAACACCTAGATGGAGGAAAAGGAAACTGCAGCTCCCAGGAGGCACACACACTCCTGTAAGAGAGGAGAGTGATTTAATCAGTGGGTAATGAATAATTGCTTTCTCTAGAAATAGATACCTTGTCCAAGTTGGGCTGGGCCCCTGGAGACTTGAGGGGTTGACACAACCATAGACTTTCAAGCCTGGGCTGCTGCTCTTCATTCACTCTTCCTTAAGGAGGAAACTTGAGGCAAAATTACCCCATAGGGTGGAAGGCAGAACGAGATAGGCAGTTTCTGACTGCTGTATAAAGATGACAGAGCAGGATGTTGCGATTCCTGAGCCTGAATGCTTTAGAAGGGAAGAGGCTGGAGCCAGGGACTTCTGTCAGGAGCCTACTGTGACAGCCCTGCACTGGGTGAGGGGGGTGGGAGACTAGGGATTGGGTTGAGCCAGCGTGCAAATAGAAAGGGATGTTTGAGGCCATTTTGTTTATCTTTAGAATATTCTGCAGTTCTTTATATCCTCCTTTCTTGTTCCTTTAGTCAAGTTTTTTTTTTTTTTTAAGTTTCTTTTCTTTTTTTTCTTTTTTTTTTATTGGGGAACAGTGTTTTTTCCAGGACCCATCGGCTCCGAGTCAAGTAGTTGTTTCAGTCTAGTTGTGGAGGGCGCAGCTCGGTGGCCCATGTGGGGATCAAACCAGCAACCTTGGTTTTATGAACACTGTGCTCTAACCAACTGAGCTAACCGGCCCCCCTGCCCCCTTTTTTTCGGTAATTTTATTTTTAACAGCTTTGTGTCAGTGTAATTGACGTGGAACATATCCATCACTCCCAAGTGAATTGATTGTGTTTTTAAACTTTGTTCTGGGGAGCCTTAGTGCTCCCATGAAGTTGTTGGGGGAGGAGAGTTGGGCAGCATTGCTGAGGAATTCAAGCTAAGGCAGTGATTTCCCCCCTTCTACCAGATTAGCTCTGCATTTGTCTGTTGTAGATACTCAGGGCTTCCCTATAAAAACTGCTGTGGGCTTATGCAGCATATTCAGGTGAAAAGAGAACAGTGGTAAAAGAGCCTTTGCAATGTGTCAAATTGGCGGAGTAAATACACAACGGATATTCATCGAGAGAGTTGGGCTTGAGCTGGGCCTGGGAAAAAAAAGGTGAGTAAAATACAAAAATTCAGAAGGAGGAGGCTTAGTGGAGTATAAAGGCCAACAGACAAGTTTTAAAGGCTTATTCCAGGAGTTTAGTGTTAAGGCAGACCAACAACGGATATTCATCGAGAGAGTTGGGCTTGAGCTGGGCCTGAAAAAAAAAGGTGAGTAAAATACAAAAATTCAGAAGGAGGAGGCTTAGTGGAGTATAAAGGCCAACAGACAAGTTTTAAAGGCTTATTCCAGGAGTTTAGTGTTAAGGCAGACCACAGGATGGAATTAAAAGGGGCAGACTCTGGAGATACAGACTCCAGTCTGGATGCTTTGCAGTAGCCCAGCTCTGTGATGGTGGTGCTGGAAATAAAAGATGAAGCATGCTATGAAGACAGAATCTAAGCTTTGTGACTGCTTTGGTTTTGAGGATATGGCAAAGAATAAGGGAAGAAGTCAGCAGTGCCTTACCATTTTCCTCTTAGATGACTGAGAGAAAGAAGGTTCCACTGAAAGACCCTGGAAGGACAGGAGTGCAGAGCCAGTTTGACAAGCTGGACATGCACGTGAAAAAGGTGGAGCAGACAGTTGATGATGAAGACATAAAGCATGAGAGCGGTCAAGGTCTGAAAACTGACTGTTCTTCTGCAGGTGATAGGTGAGATTGTCAGAGCAGATTGGTTTCACGTGGGAGAGGATAAAAGACAGATGCTGTGGAGAATTTTGGAGGGGGCCTCAGGAGGAGGGAAAAGTATTTATTATTAAAGGAGCTGGGTGTGGCTATGGCCGAGATTATGCACCAAGTAAAGAAGTCGCAACAAGGAGACAGCTGGTAGGAGAGTAGCACCTGTGTAATCTGAAGAGGCCCATCTTGTGGTTTTGCTGGTTATACCTGTTGTAGGTACATTTGTTTAGGCAGCAGATATTTAAGGAACCCTGATTACATTTCCAGGGCTGGGCGTATGCTGTGTGAACAAAGTCACAGTTCTCATAGCACTCTCATTCTGGAAGAGAAGATAGACAAATAGCAAAGGAATGTTTAAATAATTGAGGTTTTCATTTTCAAATATAACTAGTAAGGTTTTTGACTAGGTGATTCATCTATTTTATTTTTAAATTTTTATTATTTCTTTTAAGGGCAGTGTCACTGGCCCTCATATGTGGGATCCGAATTCGGGCTGCTGGTGTCCCAAAACAGCTCCCAACCATCGCACCACTTGGCCGGCCCTAGGTGATTCATTTATATAGCTCAGAAATTAAAATGATAGGAAAAGCTATACACAAATAAGCCTCACACCCCATTGGTAACCATTTAAAAAAAAATCAGTTTCTGTTTATCCTTCCAATGTTTCTTCAGGCAGTTATAAGGAAATATTAACATATAATAATTTTAGATTCTGGAAGAAGGAAAACAGACTAGAACAATGTAATGTGATAGGGAATGATTAGGGGTGGTGCAGTATTAGGGTAGACAGGCTCTTTAAGGTGGTGATATCGGCTGAATACTGAGCGAGGCATCTGAGCTGGCCTTGTAAGCCATCTGAGTATTTTAGAGGGAACAGCAAAGACCCTGGGAACACAGGTGGAACATGGCCTGGTGAGGCGCTAGTGGCTCTATAAGGTGAGAGAGTCAGGCGTCAGATCACATAGGCCTGGCCATCAGATGGCTCTAAGCTACCTTTTATTTTTATTTTTTTGTGGGTTTTTTTTGTTTTTGTTTTTTTGAGGGCAGTGTCACTGGCCCTCATATGTGGGACCGAACCAGGGCCGCTGGCTTCCCAAGCCAGTGCTTAACCACCGCGCCACTCGGCCGGCCCAAGTTACCTTTTAAAAAGAGCACCACAGCCACTGCCTGGAGAATAGTTTATAAGAAGAGGTAAGAGTAGAAGCTGGGAAACCAGCAGGTGAGAGCTGATGGTAGCTTGGACTGAGGTAATAGTGGAAATGGAGAAGAATAGATGGACTCAAGGACATATATTTGAAACTGGAAGGACTCATTTGATGGACCGAGTGAGTGGAAGAGAAGATCTGCTGAGGTCTGGGTGGAATCATTATCATAGGGCATGTTGGGAATTTCTGTGTTGCATAAACACTCGTCCCAAGGACTTAGCACCCTCTGCCTGGATAGATATATTTTATTGAAGTCTTCTTTGTGCAATTGCAGTTTATTTCCTGTGCCTGATTCTAAGAGAATACTTGACTCCCAGAGGTCAGTTAAATAAGGAATGTGAGTGATCATTCCTGTTTGATTAGCCCTCCTCCCACTTCCCTTAGCACTACTTTTTACTAAAATCTGACATTCCTATCTAATTTCAAGGAGATTGAAAGATAATGTGTTCCTTCCTTGACTAGAATAACAGGGATCACAGGGAATTTTGCTTCCCACATTGTCCCCTGGTTCCTTTGACTCAAGCTCTAAACTCTGTCCTATCTCAGCCTCTAGGTTCCTGATTCTCAGCTTGGTGCTGAAGGCAGCTACTTTCGCAGTTGAAGGCAAGATGAGAACTTTGTGTTCTGTTGGGCAATGAGGTTTTCACATAGAATCAGGTTTAAACAGCATTTCTGACCTAAAAATTGGAGCCTCCCCCCCATGTGTGTGTTGATGGGCCCCAGAGAAAGTGCTATTAAATGGTAAACTTCATCTGCCAGGCTCTCATGTGTGCCTCCTTCCTTAAATCCCCTGAAGCCAGAGTTTGCAGATTCACTGTCAGGTTAGACTGGAGTGTGCTGGGTGGCTAGTTCATGTTAAGGTGGCCACCACCAGTGGCTGCATTGAAAAGACTTGTGTTCTGACAAGGCTCTTCCTAAGTAAGGCATGTGGCCTCAGTTCTTATACCTTGGGGATGACAGGTGGAACCCCCCCAGTCAAGCCTGCATCAGGTAATGGGGCAAGGAGTGACTTATTTTCTTGGCTTGAATCATTCACTGGTAAAATCCATTCCTGCCAGTCTAATTTCAAAGAAAATTGAAGTTAATTGTGTGCTGCCTGCTGGTTGGAGGAAAACCAGGCTTCCCTTAAAATAGTAATGACTTTTTCATTTTGAAATGATTTCAGACTTGCAAAAAAGTTGTAAAAAATGTACAAAGAATTCCTATTTTACCCAGACTTATCAAATGTTAATATTTTACCACACTCACTTTATTATTCATTCATGTGTGATCTGTGAACTGTTTTTTTTAAATGTTTAAGAGTAAGTTGCAGACATGATGCCCCTTTACATCTGAATATTTCCTTAAAAATTCCTAAAAGTTTCCTAAACCAAGGATATTCTCTTACATTGCCATAGTATAATGATGAAAATCAGGAAATTAACGTTGATATAATACAATACCATATACTATAATACTATTATCTGATTTACCTTATTCAAATATTGTCATTTGTCTTGCAATGTCCTTTATCTATTTCAGCATCATGCGTTGTATTCAGGTGTCATGTCTTTTTAGTCTCCTTTAATCTGAACAGTTCCTCAGCCTTTCTTTGTCTTTAATGAGCTTGACACATTTGAAGAGTACAGGCCAATTATTCTGTAGAATGACCTTCAACCTGGCCTTGTCTGATACTTTCCCATGCCTTCAAGACGCTGCATTTCTGGCAGGAAATCACAGAAGTGATGAGGTGTCCTTCAGTGCATCTCTCATGAGGACATAATGTCAGTTTGTGCTATTTCTGATGATGGTATCTTTGACCACTTGATTAAGTGGTGTCTGTCAGGATTCCCCATTGTAAAGTTATGATTTTCCCCTTTGTAGTTAATAAAACCTGGTGCAGAGATATTTAGAGACAATATAATTATCCTGGCAAGAACGATGCAATAAGTGTGTTCAAAGCGAGGGAGAGTATTTTGAGGGGGGTTAATGGCAATATGTCTTTTACTGTAATAATTTTTTATTTAAACATTCACCGTAGTTTTTGATCACACCTCGTAGTCTTTTGTGTCTGGCTTCTTAAGCATAATGTAATGTTTTGAGGTTAATCCAGGTTGTTGCATGTATCAGTAGTTCACTGCTTTTTATTGCAGAGTAGCATGCCATTATATGGCTATATCATAAGTTTATTCCTTTATCGGCTGATAGGCATTTGAATTGTTTCTAGTTTTTGCTTATTATGAAAAATGCTGCTATGAATATTTGTGTATAAGTCTTTGTGTGGACATATGCTTTTTTGTTTCTCTTGGGTAGATACTTAGTGGAGTTGCTGTGTCACTTTTTATATTAAACTTTTTTAAAAAAAATCTTTACCTCATACTTTTATTAGTTTTTAATTTTTAAATTACAGTTGACATTCAATATTATATTAGTTTCAGGTGTACAACATAACATAGTGGTCAGACATTTATTTAATTTATGAAGTGATCCCCCTGACTAGTCTAGTACCCACCTGGCACTATGCATAGTTATTACCATATTATTGACTATATTCCCTGTGCTGTACTTTACATTCCCATGACTGTTTTGTAAGTACCAATTTGTACATCTTAATCCCTTCATCTTTTTCACCCAGGCCCCAAACCCCCTCCCATCTGGCAACCATCAGTTTGTTCTGTGTATCTCTGAGTCAGTTTCTATTTTGTTTATTTTGTTCATTAGATTCCACATATAGATGAGATCATATGGCATTTGTCTTTGTCTGCCTTATTTCACTTAGCATAATGTCCTCTAGGTCCATCCAGGTTGTCACAAATGGTAAGATTTCATTTTTTATGGCCAAGTATTATCCCATTATATATAGGTACCTCATCTTTATCCAATCATCTATTGATGGGCACTTAGGTTGCTTCTATATCTTGGCTATTGTAAATAGCACTGCAGTGAACATAGAGGTGCATATATCTTTTCAAATTAGTGTTTTGGATTTGTTCTGATAATACCCAGAAGTGGAATTGGTGGGTCATAAGGTAGTTCTATTTTTAATATTTTGAGAATCTTCCAAACCTTTGTCCATAGTGGCTGCACCAATTTGCAGTCCTACCAACAGAGCACAAGTGTTCCCTTTTCTCCACAACCTCACCAACAATTGTTGTTTGATTTACTGATGATAGCCATTCTGATAGGTGTGAGGTGGTAATCTCATTGTGGTTTTTATTTGCATTTCTCTGATGATTAGTGATGTTGAGCATCTTTTCATATGTCTGTTGGTCTTCTGTATGTCCTCTTTGGAGAAATGTCTATTCTATTTTAAACTTTTAAAGAAGCTGCCAAACTATTTTTCATAGTGGCTGGACCATCTTACATTTCCACCAGCAATGTATGAAAGTTTCCATTTCACCATATTCTGGCCAACACTTGGTATTATCAATCTATTTGATTATAGGCATTCTAGCAGGTACATAGTAATATCTCACTGTGGTTTTAATTTTCATTTCCCTAATGACTAATCATGCTGCTCATCTTTTCATGTGTTTTAGTCATTCGTATATCTTTTTTTTTTTTTTTTTTAAGATTTTATTGGGAATTGGGGGAGGGGAACAGTGCTGGGGAACCGGGAAAGGGGAACAGACAAGTTGCTGTCCTTTTGTTCTTCAGTCTAGTTGTAGAGGACGTTGCTTCACTGGCCCATGTTGGTATCATCATTGCGCTCTTCCCAGGTGAGGCAGATGGTTTCTGGCCTCTGGATGGTTGCTCACCGTGGCTATTGGCAGCTCACTCTGGCTGCCAGCCACTCACGCTGGCTGCCGGCCACTCACTGTAGCCTATGGCAGCCCACTGCAGCAGGGGCTGCAGCCCACACCATCACCAGCCATCTTAGCTATAGAGGCAACCAGGTGGAGCTGTTGTTCACCACCTTAGCTATAGAGGGTAGTGACACTGGCCCTCATATGTGGGATCCGAACAGGGGCCCTGCTACTCAGAATTGGCGTCCCCAGCCAGCTCCTAACCAGCGTGCCACTCAGCCAGCCCTTATATATCTTTTTTAGAGAAGTATTTATTCATATATTTTGCCTATTTTTAAAATTGCCTATTAATATACATACACATATGTGTGCGCATATATATATATATATATATATATATTTTTTTTTTTTTGGAGGGCAGTGTCACTGGCCCTCATATGTGGGACCCAAACCGGGGCTGCGGGCTTCCCAAGCCAGCGCTTAACCACTGCGCCACTCGGCTGGCCCCGCCTATTAATATATTTTTTAAAGTCAGTTGATTTTCATCTTCTTATTGAGTTGTAAGAGTTTTTTGTATATTTTGGATACAAGTCCTTTATATTTGCAAATGTTTTCTCCCAGTTTGTAGATTTGTTTTTTCATCTTTTCAGTGGTGGTTTTCTAACTTTTTAATTGATATAGCCAGGTAACAGCTGGACTCATCAGTTTTGCCTCTTGTCAATCATGCTTTTGACATATCTAATAAACCTTTGCCTAGCTCGAGGTCATAAAAATTTTGTTTTGTGTTTTCTGCCAGAAGTTTTATATTTTTGTTCTTACATTTAGCTCCCTGATCCATTTTGAGTTAATTTATGGTGTAAGGTAAGGGTCTAAGTTCATTTGGTTTTTTTGTACACGGATATCCAGTTGTTCTAACATCATTTGTTTTACAGGCTGTCCTTTTCCTCATTAAATTGCCTAGGCAACTTCGTTGAAAATTACAGGCATACCTTGTAGCTATTGCAGGTTTGGTTCCAGACCACCACAATAAAGTGACTCATAATCTTTTTGCTGATGGAAGGTCTTGCTTTCAATTTGTAAAAAAAGTGCAACATCTGTGAAGCCTAATAAAGCAAAGGGCAGTAAAACAAGATATGCCTGTAATTGACTATAAAGGTAAGGGTTTATTTATAGACTCTGTTGGGTTCCATTGATCTATATGTCTATTCTTATGTCAATACCATATATTGTCTTGATTATTGTAGCTTTATACTGTTTTAAAATCAGGTAGTATAAGTTCTCCAACTTCTTTTATTTTATTTCATTTTTTTCAAAATTGTATTGGCCATTCTGTTCTTTTCCATTTCCATATAAACTTTAGGATCAGCTTGTCAATTTCTCCAGAAAAGCCTGCTGGGATTTTGACAGGAATTACATTTACTCCATAGATCAATTTGGGAAGGATTGCCATCTTAGCAATATTGAGTCTTCTAATTCGTGAACATGTTATCACTCTCCATTTATTTATAGCTTTAATTACTCTTAGCAGTGTTTTGTAATTTTCAGTGTACGTTTGTTAAATTTATTCCTATTTTATTCTTTTTGATGCTATTGTGAATGGAATTGTTTTATTTCATTTTACTTGTTAGTATATAGAAATAAAATATTTTTGTATATTTATCTTATATCCTACAATCTTATGTAACCTGCTTATTCTAATAGGTTTTGTGTAGATTTCTTAGGATTTTCTATGTACAAGATGATGTCTCCTACAAATAAATATAGTTTTACTTCTTTTTTCTTTTTTTTTTTTTTCTTTCTTTCTTTATTTTTTGAGGGCAGTGTCACTGGCCCTCATATGTGGGACCCGAACCGGGGCCTCTGGCGTCCCAAGCCAGTGCCTAACCGCCGATCCACTCGGCCGGCCCTAGTTTTACTTCTTCGTTTGCAATCTACATGCCTTTATTTTCTTTTTCTGGTCTTATTGCACTGGTTAGAATTTCCAGTATAGTGTTGAATAGAAATGGGGAATAAGGCAAGTAGACATCCTTGCCTTATTCCCAATCTGAGAGAGAAAGCATCTATTGTTTCACTATTAAATGTGATGTTAGCTGTTTGTTTCTGTAATCTTATGACATGTTCCTGTCATATTTTGAGTAATTCCTCTTTTTTTTTTGAGGGCAGTGGCACTGGCCCTCATATGTGGGACCTGAACTGGGGCCACTGGCTTCCCAAACCAGTGCTTAACCACCACGCCACTCTGCTGGCCCTTGAGTATTTTCCTTTTTACAGCATATTCCAGGCTCATGTGATGTTTTTCTCGCTCCAGCTGTTTTTCAAGGAACTCTAGTTCCTTGGTTCCTTTTATTGACAAATGATATGTGGAAACCAAGGTCTGGGCAGTAGGTGAGTAGCAATCACTTTTTATCTTTTCACCTAATGTTTTCAGAAATCCCAAATGTCTGGTTATAAAAACTAAGAAGACCCAGAAGCGAGGGTCTTCCCCTGGTATGTCGCAGAGCACTCTTCAGTTGTTTTTTAGTGCCAAGTCATACCTGCAGCTGAAGAACCTAGTTACTGGTCATGTAACAAATATCACAGAAGTCCCCAAATGGCAAGACAGTTATGTCTTTTTATAAAAGAGCATTCCCTGTACTAGCCGAAATTGTGGTGGAATTATTGCCTACTCCGTGTGTTTCCCCCCTCTTCATGGAAGCTTGAGGAAAGGGCCGAGAGAAGGTCAGGTCATTTGGTGCCTGTAGTCATGACTGTGATAGCTACCATCCCTTGAATGTGAGTGTAACCATTCACTGTGCTTTACGTGAAGTTTCTAATTAGATCTCACCTCTACCCAGTGGGGGTTCTGGTACTGTCTCTAGCCTTTTCCCAAACATTCCAGCTATGTTGTTTCAGCATTGAATACATTCACTGTTCATCAGAGCTCTGCTTAACGTGAATCACCAAGGGGTGGCAGCTGCTGGTGCCACATGGCAGTGAGTAGTGGTAGTGCCCTGGAGACTCTTGGCAAACTTCACACTCATAATATGTGGTTATTGGTTTGTTGTTTATTTTTGAAAGATCAGACAATACAGATGCCTGTGAAGGAACCTGGAAACATGGCCCACTCCCCTCCACTGCCCAGTCCTTCATCCTACCCCTTTCCCCAAGATACCCACGCTAATAGTTTAGGGTATATTCTTCCAGACCTTTGTTTTTCCATCAACATAAAAAATGTCCAAGAACTGTTTCAGACGGACTTTTCTTCCCAAGAACTGTTTCCTCAGCTGCTCTGCCCTCAGCTAACCTTTCTTTCCAGCTGGACATGTTCCGATTTGTACTTGGACTGAGGAACTTAGCCAGCAACAGGCTTCTCTTCTAAACTTGAACTTTTATGCCTCCTGTTTGCTTCTTAAGCCTTCGTGTTCCCCAGGGATAACATGTAGGAGCAAGAAAGGTATAAGATTAGTAGCTCTTTAAAATTTTAGATTATTCAAAATATTCCCAGATGAGGTCAGTTTATTTCTTCCTAAAGTAAGTTCCTTGTAAGCTATTGATTGGAAGGTCAACTGATGGTGGATCCTTTGGACTTAGAGGGTATGTATGAACGCCTTTGCTTATCTTTAAGTAGTGGATAGATGTGGCTCAAAAAATATATATAAATTGAATGAAAATAATGGAGCTTGTGAATCCTGTTAATGTACATAATTACCAATTACTATAAGTTTAGATTTACTTAAGTTGGGTGTTTTTGAAACAAGGTTTCCTCCTACATGTGTAAATACCTTTTCTCCTTTTTCTCTTTCCCTTGATGTCGCATCCTGAGATATTTCCTGGGCGATGGGCAGCCTGTCTCTTGGATTCTAAAGGCACAGACATAGCAAGTTTGTATCATCACAGTTCACTTAGAAATTTGAAGGAAGCTGGGAGAAGGGTCTTGCAGACGTTGTCAGGTGCCCCGAGTACACGACGGGACAGACTTTATGACCTTGCAGAAAAACTGCCAGCTGAGTGTATGGTGTCTGGAGGGGCTGGGTGCCAGACATCATTTGCCCACCTGGACTTGGACTTAACGGCACAAACCACTATTCTTAGTGTGTCAGATTTTAGAACTGTTTTCTCACTTCCTCTACTTCTTGTATTTTGGGCCTTCTAAAGCTTTTTATGTTTGTTTGTTTGTTTGTTTGTTTGTTTGTTTGTTTGTTTGTTTGTTTGTTTGAAGGCAGTGTCACTGACCCTCATATGTGGGACCCGAACCGGGGCTGCCGGCTTCCCAAGCCAGCGCTTAACCACCACGCCACTCGTCCAGCCCTAAAGCTTTTTAAAGTTTGTCACACTGCATTCCTGTAGGGTGATGGGACTTCAGTGGCAATGCTGTTGAAAGCAGCATACAGGAAAAGGTGACCTGTGGCAGCAGTCAGGGGGCCTGGGATCCAGTTTGCCTGAATGTTCTAGCTAGGTCTCTCTGCTTTCCCATCACATGGAGTTTTGATTTCATCAGGATTGTCTGTAAGCAGAAAGAAGGAAGTTGCTTTTAGCAACCATCATTTCCTTGTCTACATCAGTCACTATTTCTGAACCAGAAACAGTGATAGGAGGTTGGAGCATTTGTATGTGACATTGTTATGAGTGTTTGATACTGTTTACTTCATGTTCTTGAAGCTACTCTCTACGGATTATTTGACATGACAGATTTGTCTTTGCTTGGCAGTTCTGCCATGTTGGCCAGCTCTGGATGTCTCTTACTAGCTGTGGAGCTATTTCCCAGAAAGAGAGTGACAGAAATGTCTTCTCACCAGCCAGGCCCCTCCCTGTGTCTAGATATGCTTCTCCGGGAAGACAGGTGGCCCTTCTCCAAATTGCCATCCTACACATCATGGGGACTATGAGAGGAAACCAGGAGTGGGAAATGGCCATTGGAGAGACAGAGGAGATCTGGAATCCTGTTAGAAGAGAATGAATCCACTCTTCCCTGGCACTCGCCCAGCTGGCCTACTTCCCCTTCTGCCTGGAAGCAGACCACCTGCTGCTTCGCCTCCCTCCTCATTTGCATTAGAAGTCAAGTCAGCTGGATGCCAGGACAGTTGTGTTCAATATTCCTGGCACCAAGGAGTCCTACAGTGCAATGTGGAGAGGAAGGCATTGGGCAGAGTGTGCAGAGGGCACCCAGGGCTACAAAGGAAAGTGGGATTGGCTGTAGTGCTGATGAGAATGAAGTGGACAATTCGCCCACAAAGGAGCTCAGTATAAACAGTGGAAGAGTATCTCCAGCCTGGCTTTTGTCTGATACCAGAAGCTTAGGGGTAATTGAGGGGATAAGGACTGTGTGTGTTTCATCCTATTTAAGAGGCAGTGTGGAGTCCGACAAACTTCAGTATTAATCTAGGCATCACTCGTTATTGGTTGTTTAATTTGGAAGAGTTGCGTGGCTTTTCTGAGTCTCGGATTCATCATCAGACATTGAATGTGAGGCTTCTGTGAAGATTAAACGAGATAAAACAGGCAAAATGCCTAGCATGGTACCCGGCATTTGTTAGGTACTCAAACTAGCATTCCTCAGTGCTTGTGTGTTTCCCCTTCTTCATTGTACTTTTTCAGTTTATTCTTTCAACAGAGTATTGAGCACTGTGTACTGGCGACAGCAGAAGGAAAACGTGCTCCTTGCTCCTATGAGTTGTCCATACTTAAAGCTCATTGTCATAGAAACAATGATGGTGGCATGCACAGAGATGAGCCATCCTGTATAACAGTGGAGTCCAGGAAAGCTACCTGGAGAAGGTGATATTCAAGCTGATCATTTTTAAGTCTGGTGAAAGGGCTCCAGGGAGGAGCACTTGTAAAGCTACAAAGGTCTGAGATAGCAGGATGCACACGGGATCCACAGTTGGGGTATGGCGTGCGGACTTCGTGGAGGTCCTTTTCTGTCACCTGAATATGAGGTTACTGGCATCAAAATCTAGCTGTAGCACATACGCTTTTTTAGCCCACTATCATTTTAAGTGTCAGTAGTGTTGAGTTCCAGGCTTTGTGCTCTGAGAAAAAATCCACGTAAGTCATCCTTTGCAGGAAGAGGGTGACATCGTGTGGCTTCTGCAGGCTTTTTGTTGACAGACAACACCAGCAGTTCCTGTAGCTGTAAACAGGAATCATGGATCTCCCTTGGCCATTACTATCTTATCAAAGTACACGGCCCTCTCCCCACTGAAGTTTATGTTTTAAATGTAAGTTGAACAAAAACATTCTCTGCTAATTCCTTCCCTCTAGCCACCCTGAAAACACTCGATGAGGAGGCCAGCATTCCATTCAGATGAGAGACACCCCAGATGAATGACTTCTTATAGAAGGACCTTGTTTTTTTCCCCTGGATGCTGTCGTGAAAGGCCCACCTTTCTCTGCAGTTGTGAAAACTGGAGACTGTTTTGTGCAGTTGATTTAGACAGTAAGTGACCCTGCTGGACAGACTGGTTGGGATCTAGCACTACAGCTGGTTCAGAGATTTCGCTTTACAGGAAACGCTGAATGAGGCAACTTTGGAGACACGCTCTCCATCCCTGAGGTCAGCTCAACTGCAGCCTGGGATCTGGAGTAAAGAAAGCTCTGGTCCCCTTCTTCTTGCCTCTTTATTCTACTCCCTGAGCTCACCTGACCCACTGGGGCTACTGGAAATAAAGTCATTTTAAGTAAAAATAATGTTGGTATCTACTTCCAATTTGTTCCTTCTATTACCCACCAATACATGGAATTTAAGTCTGTATTGGGTTGTCGGAAAAGTCATGGCACATTTTTGTAATGAAAAGCATAGAAAAAATACGTCATGACCTTTCTGACAACCCAATAGTTGGCAAGACTCTTGAAGAGATGAAACTACTTTCCCAGCTCCAGAATGAACTCCAGAGGTCAGGGGAATTCTCTGCTCAGATCTGAACTTGTCCTACTTAACTGAAAAGTAGACCACACGGGGGCAGCTAAGAGTTGGTCAGAGAGAAGTAGGTGTAAAATGTGTTTCACGAATGATCTTTGACCTTTCAGAATTGGTCAGTGAGGAGGAAGATATTGGATGGTTTCTCTGTCACCCCCAGACTTGCCTTATTCCTATCCACACCAGTGTCAGGCGAGGGAAGACAGCCCCTCATGTAAAGCTTTGGATGGTGAGACAAAAAGATGTTTTTCTGTTTGTTTTTCGAGAGAGAGGAAAGAGCCCTCTGAGTGAGAGTGGCATCAGGTGAGTAGACTCACGGTGGCGGAGCTTTAACGTCCCAGTCCTGATATAGCCAGCTTTGTCACATGAGGGCAGCAGGAAGACCACTGAAAACACCCTAAGAATCTAGTGTTTTTCCCCATGAGCCCCAAATTGATGACCAAGGCTGGTCACTCAAGAAATCCTGACGTGGACTGTATCGTTTACCTGGGGACCACTATAGCATTGTATTTGTTCTCCTGGGACTGTAACATTCCCATTTGTTTCCTCCTCTCCAGGCTGACGGACTTCAAGGATGCAACTGCTGCTACTGGAGGCATGTGGCACCTTACGTAGGCCGGGCCATGAGGCCATGTGGCCATGATGGGGGCCCCTCATGGCCTCAGCAGGAACAGAGCACTACAGTATTGGCCTCCACCAGGGAAACAGCTTTAAGCAGACTGGTCCCCCCGGCCCAGCGCCTGCCCCGCTCCCTGAGAAACCCTCTGAGGGCAAAGTCTGGGCCCAGGCTCATCAGCAGGTGAAGCCGATCTGGAAGCTGGAGAAGAAGCACGTGGGGACACTTTCAGCAGAGCTAGGCCCAGGCCTCTTGGACGTCCCGTGCCAACCAGCGTATTTCTTTTGCCCCAGCACTTTATGTAGCTCTGGGACCACAGCTGTCATTGCAGACCACAGCAGCTCCTGTTACCTGCACCCTGTCCCGGACCTGGTCGACAATACCCTGCTGTACTGCCGCTCCAACTGTAGGCACAAAACATACCAGCAATTGGAGTCTTTCTGCTTGCGTTCAGGCCTGTCAGAAAAAAGAACTTTTTCCCTCCCTCAAAAGAGCCTCCCTGTCAGACTCACTGCCCATAAGGCCACTTCTTCCACAGTCTTCCCCATGGTCCAGCCCATGGCATCCTCATCCACAGATCCGTACTTCTCGCTGGGAGCAGCTGGGGAAAACCCTTCAGGAAAGAGCCTGGCCTCTGCCATCTCAGGGAAGATCCCATGTCCACTCTCCTCCTCTTCCTCCTCCTACAAGCCCACGCTAAATAACTCTTTCATGCGGCCAAATAGCACTCAAGTGCCTTTGTCTCAGGCCACAGAGGGCCTGAAGCCACTGTCCTCACCCAGGATCCAACTTGTCTCCTGGCATCATCCAGGGGGCACTGGAGACTGTGCACTCCAGCCCATTGAACACAAGGTACCCAAGGGCCATGGCACCATCCTAGATGATGCCCTTGCCCATAGCACCCTGTCTACCCCTAGCTCCTTAGACACTTCCGCCACCAGTGTTGCCTCTCCCCAGTACAACCAGAACAACTTAGCCATGAGGGCAAAGCCACATCCCTTTGGCCTGGATGACGACTCTGCTTCCCAGACTCTGACCAGGGAGGTTCGGTTCACTGAGGCCGTGAGGAAGTTGACTGCACGAGGCTTTGAGAAGCCGGGGCAAGGCTACCAGATTGATCAGTCTTGTTTCATGAACCCTAGCTTGCTGCTCCACAGGAGCAGGCGGTGGAAACCTTCCGTAGTAGAGCAGCAGTTCCCACAGGAGGGCGCTGGAGCAGACAGTAGGACCCTCCCCGGAGCCTCGGACACCTTGGAGTTAGATAGCACAGTCTTCTGCACCAAACGCATCAGCATTCACCTCCTTGCCTCACATGCCAACGGGCTCAGCCGCAGCCCTGCCTGTGGATCTGCAATCGACCCCCCACCACTTGGAGAAGACAAAACTCCAGTTCTGCCTTCTATCCCTCAGCCCTGTGGCTTAACCGATGTGGCCACCCGCCTCTCTTCCATCCATCTGGGCCAGCTTGGGAAGGAGGGACTGAAAGTAGCCAGGGAGCTGGACTCATCTACTAGGGATATTGGGTAAGTTGGGGAAAGTTTTTGGTTCCTTTAGAGCTGTAGAATGTACACCATGATTTGGTGACACTGACCCTGTGTCTCTAAAGGTTAGTTTTATTTTTTTGCTGCCCTAGAATTTTGGTTTCCACTTGAGGGCGAAGGTCAGTGAACTACAGCTTGCAGGCCAAATCGCACCCACTGGCTGCTTTTGTAAATAAAATGTAATTGGAATGCAGCCTCACCCATTCATCTGTCTGTGTCTTCTTTCTTGTTCTAGTGGTAGGGGTGAGTAGTTGTGACAAACTGAATAGACCCCAAAACTGAAAATATTTATCTATCTGGTCTTTTAGAGGAAGAATTTGCTGATCCCTGCTTTAGAGTATAACCAGGTAGAAATAAAACACTACCTGTTGGGGCCTGTGACTTTCCTACTTAGTTCCAAACAAAGTCAGGTTCTCAGTCATCCAGGTGTGACAGCTGTTTTAGAGTTAGGGCATACATATACTTGGTTTTTTCTCTTGGCTCCTTGTTACTTCTCTTGAACCTTGGTTCACCTAGGCCTTGGCCAGAGAGGTCTAAGAATCTTCAAAGTCGATTACCAGACAGTCATTGATGGTGTTCTGAATGCAGAATTTTTTACCTAAATGCTCTGAGGGCCTTCGGAGAAGAGAGCAGACATAGTACCTCTCTGCAGAATAGGGGGTGTAGGATTGAGTGACTATGGCTCGACCTAAGCTCTGAGGGGAGAGAAATGAATTGTGAGATCCAGGCAAGAGACAGCAGATGGGTGACTGGGGAAGAGACAAACATTGGGAGATGAGAAAGGAATGAGAATCTGTGACCTCCATTATGGAATTGGTTGGGCTGGGGTATTATTCTTTCTTATAGCTCAGCTACTGACCCCCAGCTAGACCAGGCTGAGGCTGAAGATCTAGAAGAAGAGCTAGTAGATGGTTTGGAAGACTGCTGCAGCCATGATGAGAATGAGGAGGAGGAAGGTGAGTAGGAGACCCTCTTACCTCCAGCTGGGAATTGGTCACCACCCACTGGGGAAGGGGGCTAACAGTTGTGTACAGGGTCCTTTACCCATTTTATTATCTACATTACTCATTTGCCTTGGGGGTCCAAGGGTGGTGGGTTGTGGTTTGGGGGGGACGTTGTTCTCGCGTCCTCCTGCCCCACCAGCCTTGCCTTCTCCCTGCTACTGTTGAGCCCGTGGAAGGCAGCACAAGGCAGCGGAGTGGTACTCCTGGCTCTCCAAGAAGGCTGAGCCAAGATGTCCAAGGAAGGAGCTGCCTCGGCTTAGTGAGTTTATGTAGCAGCAGCCTCTCCCATTCAGAATTTCTCTGCTTCCCTCCCTCCACCCCCAGGAGACTCAGAGTACTCCTCACTCAATGCCGCCTCCCCCAGCGAGTCGATAGCAGTCATCTCTCGGTGAGTGTTGTCTGTGTAGATCGTTGGTAGATGCTCATTTTCTTTCTAAGGCTATAAAGAGATAAATCACCTAAATCATTAATGACCCTATTAGCCCTAATTCATTTTTACCAGGTTTTTACATTTGGAACTTCAGTTTTCAAACAAGGAAGAATAGAAAGGACCAGAAGCATATTTCATCAGTTGGGCTTGAAAACAATACCATGTTTCTTAGGCTGCAATTTGGTCTTTAGGCTCCAAGAAATTGTTCAAATAAAAAGCAAATAATTTCAGGGCCGGCCGAGTGGCACGGTGGTTAAGCGCTGGCTTGGGAGGCCAGCAGCCCTGGTTCGGGTCCCACATGTGAGGGCCAGTGACACTGCCCTCAAAACAAAACAAAACAAAAAACCCTTCTGGATTAAAATAATAATAATAATAATTTCAAGGAGTGGTTACAAAATTAATAACCAATTAATTACGAAACAATGTTTGAAGTAAATTATTAGTTGGGCCACCCACACGAGGGTAATTGCTACCTTGCATTATAAATATGTTCCACCGTCAGAAACAGCTCTGGGCTAGATATACCGTTAACTAGAACTTTTGGAAATTGGAAATGCCTTTGCTCCATTCTGAAGTTAGTTTTATATTGGGAAATAAGACTGGCATTAACCTTAGTAATAAGAATTTGAATTAAAATTTTTCTAGCCTTAATCTACATTATTTTATTGACTGCCCTTGGTGAGTCTGAGTGATATCTATCTCTAACTAGGGAACCAAAAAACCCATCTCTTAGAGTAGCCCCCTCTTTTGTGATACAGGTCGTTGTAAGATGCTGCATAACGGGGCTGAAGAGTTGAGGGAAAGGAAGGAATGCTGGACTATGAGGAGATTACCAAACGAGGCCTTGTTATTGTGTTAAAGATTTGTAGAACTTGCTAAAAGATCGTGTATACCACCTTTCTGGGTAGAAAGTTAGCATTCTTCAACATAATCTTCCTTGTTCCCCTCCCCACTTCCAACCTTGTTTCAAGGTGAGGGTTTGTCATAAATTATATTGTTTTATTAGATGTTAAAAAGAATCTCCCAAAGTACTAAACATTAAAGTTTTTTCTTTTTAAAAATAACTTCTGAAAACATAAAAGAAACAAAATATAAATATAAAAAATTGGTGAGTTTTGTTTTTGTATTTTATTTTTTTTTGAGGGCAGTGTCACTGGCCCTCATATGTGGGACCCAAACCAGGGCCACTGGTTTCCCAAGCCAGCGCTTAACCAACATGCCACTTGACCGACCCTGTATTTTATTTTTAATTAAAAATTTCTATTCTAATTTTAATTAAAACCCAGCCATGTATGTCAGGGCTTACCTAACATGTGGAGTACCCAGACTCAGGTTGCTTTTCTTTGTGTCAGCTGTGCCTTAGACGAAGCTAAGAGGAGAAGAAGTTTTCCATGACTTGGTTATTATGAACAACGCAAGCTACATCTCTGTGAATATGATGGCAGCAGCTGTACCAATTTTAGAGCCCCAAACCAGCAAGGCGGAGAGAGCTGTTAGACAAGTGGAGGGACAGAATTGGGACTTTCTATGAAGGTGGATAGAAATCCTGTCATAGGTACTCTGAGTCTGGTGCATAAATTCTGTTACTTTAAGCCTAACCCATCCTCCTTTCAGAAAAGCAAAGCTATTTCTGGTTGTACATATTGGATGTTGACTAAGCACCGCCACTCTTCGTAAGAGAAAGATAGTTAACATGTAATTGACTTGGAGTCCTACCTTTTCCATGCCTAACGGTGATCTGGGTTTGTTTTCAGGCCTACTTCAAGATAGCTGCATAGCCCTTTATGTAAGCTTTCTGATTTATAAAATAAAATTCACAAATGTGTTTGTTAATAATTTGTTCATTAATTAACTCCTACAAAAGGCAAAGATCTTCTAATCCATATGAGGCTTAAAACATAGGTTTTCAAGCATATGGAGGTTGAGCAATTCCAAAAACCATTTTGCATTTTAAGGATAACTAAAATCAGAAATTCTGTTGGATTGCTAAAATCTTATTATTTCCAATTATGAAAGATTTATATATTAAAGAAAATTCAGCAATTACATTAAGATCATTGCAAACACTACCTCTGCTTCTCTACCCAGCAATAGTTTATTGCATTTCCAGTTCCATTTTCTTTTTCTAAGAATAATCTAATTTTAGAGATGGAGGTCACCAAGTCTAGCCTCTTTTTTTCAGATGTAAAAATTGAGGACCAGAGAATTTAAGGTCATCGTTTCCAGCATTGCTAGACCGGAAACTAAGCCTCTTGACGATAAAAGTCCAATGCTCTTGAGAGGCAGCTAACAAAGATTTTCTTTTTTAATTATTAAACTTTTGATTTGGGAACAATTATAAAAGTCACATGCAATTGTAAGAGAAATTCTCCCAAACTCTTTACTCAGTTTCTCCCCATAGTAGCATCTTGACAAAATTTTTAATATATTATGGTACAACCAAAATATTAACATTAGTTAAGATATAAACATTTCCATCCCTGCAAGCTTTCCTGCTGTTGCCCCGATAGTCACACCTACTTCTTCCTAGTCCTGTCCCCTCTTAACCCTGGCAGCCACTAATTTGTCCTATAATTTTGTCATTTCAAGAATGTTATACAAATGAAATGATAACCATATGTAACCTTTTGGGGTTGGCTTTTTTTTTATTCAGCATATTCTCTGCAGATTCATCCAGGTTGTTGCATGTATCGATTGTCCATTCCTTTTTATTGCTGAGCAGTGGTCCTTGGTATGGATGTACCACGTTTGTTTAACGATTCACCTGTTGAAGTATATTTGGGTTGTTTCCATTTTTTGGCTACTACAAATAAACCATCATGTACATAATTTTGTGTGAACATAAGTCTTCATCTCTCTGAGATAAACGCCCAGGAGTGCAGTTGCTGGGTTGTATGGTAATTGCATATTTAGTTTTTTAAAGAATTGACAAAACTGTTTTCCAGAATTGCTGTATCGTTTCACATTATATCTTGTCTTTGGATTTTTTTTTTTGCGTGTGTGTGTCAATTGCAGTTGATTTACTATATTATATTAATTTCAAGTGTCTTTGTTTTTAAATTAACCTTGATTTTCAAATTCTGATACTCAGTAAATTAAAAGCCTTGGAAATAAAATATTTTGGAAACGAAGAATAGAGTTGAATTAATTGGGAATTAGTATTTAACTTGATCCAATAAACTTCATTAAAAATTCCTAAGGTTTAAACCACTGTTGCCTTTTACATACAGTGCCTATTTCTGTTGTGCTGCAAGGTAATAGGTAGAATGGCTTTTTATAAGCAAAACATTAAATAGTAATATTTGTGGATCATATCAGCTCAGGATAGAGAGTAATACTGTTCTCTTCATTTTCAGTGCTATTTAAAGACATGATCTGAATGTGTCAACTTGAACATAGTTCACATATTCACTGTTTTGAGACCCCTTGAGATAGCCTTGGCCTAGCCATTGTTGGAACCACAGGGACCCTGTGGCCCTCTTCCCCAGATTCTCAGAACTGTCTTACCACACTGGTGCATAACAATCTGGTATCACAAATCATTTCCCAAAAGGAGAAGAGCATTAATCAGCTGCGTATCTTCAGAGAAACCTAAGTATAAAACGAGTTAGAAGCGTCACTATTTGGTTGCTTTCTGTTGCTTTTTTCCTTTTTCTTTTTAAAAATCTCTATACCCCTTATTAGGTCGTTTCTGCTTTTCCTCCTTTTTAATTATCCATAACGTTCTTTTCCTCTCTTCATTTATTTCTCTTTGTCTTAGTATAGCATATTCCTGTACTGGTATCCACCCAAACTCATTAGCTGCTCTCAGAACCACTCTTTCAGGAACTTTCCCAACCTGTGGCTTATCTCAGGAAATTTTGGCGATGTATCACAGAATGAAGTATTGGAAAGCCTTGTCTTTAGGTGACACTTAATGGTATGGTTGTATATAGGTGAGCCCTAGTACCTTATTGATTAATATTTGCAAAATAATTATTGAGCACTTGCCTTTATAGAAGTACAATTTAAAAGACAGTGCCCTACCCTATGTTTATTGCAGCGCTATATTTACAATAGCCAAGACTTGGAAACAACCGAAATGCCCATCGGTAGATGACTGGTTTAAGATACTGTGGTACATTTATACAATGGAGTATTACTCCGCTATAAAGAAGAATGAAATCGTACCATTTGCAACGATTTGGATGGACCTAGAGATTAGTATGTTAAGTGAAATAAGTCAGTTGGAGAAAGACAAATACCATATGATCTCACTTATATGTGGAATCTGAAAAACTGAATGAACGAGCAAAGTAAACAAAAACAGTCTCATAGATATAGAGGAAAAACTGAGGGTTGCTAGTAGGGTGCGGGTGGGGATGAGGGAGAAGGGGAGGGGATTAGACAGCATAAATAGGCAACTACAATATTGCCACAGGGATATGAAAGACAGTTCGGGGAATATAAAAATGTTGTAAATATTTTGTGGGCTGTCAGATGGTCACATGTCTTGTTAGGGAGACCACTTCATGGATGGAGTAGAGGCTTGATCACTGCACTGTATACCTGAAACTGATGTTGTGTAATATTGTATGCCAACTGTAATTTATATAGATAGTCACGAGATGTAGAGTATATTGGGGAAGGGAGTCAAAGGAATTGTAATAGATAGTATGATATGGGGGGGGAGTGGGCTGGCGAATTGGGGGAGGGAGGCTGTCACTTTGAGGGGTAAAAACTATAACTATTGCACTGTGTTTTATACCTGAAACTAATTTTTTTTAAAAAAAGTATTTATTTCACAGTAAAAGAATTAAAAAATAAAAATAAATAAAAGACAGTGCCCTAAAAGAAATATGCAGTAGTAACAACACTTTAGGGCTGTGTCTCTCCCTTTCTTTACTACATGTCTGTTTTTCTTCTTAGGAGCTGCATGGAGATTCTGAGCAAACCTCTTTCAAGTGAGAAAGTTGTCCGACCAGCCCTCGTCTATAGCCTCTTTCCCAACGTGGCTCCTACCATCTATTTTAGCACTCGGGATGAGAGAGGTAAACCTAGCCAAGTGTCTAATCTCAGAAGAGCCGCTGGGAGAAGGATGGTAGCAAAGTTGGGAAGAGGTAGCAAAAGGGTGGGAGGGGCTTTCTAGAACGGCTGTTGCGGCGCTCGGCCCCCACCTGGTTTGCTGGTCTGATGCAGGGGCCTCTTTCTTGTTTATCCTTGAGCTGTCCCTTCTCAGCCCCATAAGCTCATGCTTCATTTTTGCCCTCTTAACATTGTTTCTTTCCCCGTTCAACTTCTCTCCTTTCTGTGTTCCTCATTCCTGTACAGCTTCCTTTCTTCCCCAAAGTGTGTGTCCTTGAAACTCTGATCTGGAATAATAGTGACTTGCCTACCCAGGGAAGGTTGAGCAACAGTGCCATCTTTTTCCTTTATCATCATGACCCTCCTGCTCTTCTCTCCCCTCTCCCTCACGCCCACCCCCACTTTCCCCTAGTGGAGAAACTTCCCTGGGAACAGAGGAAACTGCTCCGGTGGAAGATGAGCGCGGTGACCCCCAACATTGTCAAGCAGACCATTGGACGGTCCCACTTCAAAATCAGCAAGAGTGAGTCATTTGCCTTAGTGTGAGCCTGTCCTTGGCCCCAGCATGTGGGCTTTGGGCAGCAGGAGAGCCCTAGGTGCCTCCTGCTCTGTGGGGACACTGTCCTGAAGTTGCCAGCCTCATAGGAATACATAGTTCCAAACACTCTGGAGTAGAGCCTGTTCCTCAAAATTGGAAGACAGAGAGCCATTGTTCTGTCCCTGACAGGGCCTCATGTAGGACAGCTCCATGGTAACTCTTAGCCAACAGGGTCTGGCAGCTATGCCGTGGCCCAGTGGTATTTCTGGGCCCTCTGGACCTCTCTCCCTCCCAGGGACTGAGCTGCTAGCCCGACTGACTCCCCGATGTGCCTTCTGTAGGAAATGATGACTGGCTGGGCTGCTGGGGTCACCACATGAAGTCTCCTGGTTTCCGAGCCATTCTGGAACATCAGAAGGTCGGGACCCTTTCTGAGGCACTCTTCCCCCGGAGTTTGGACTAGGCGGGAGGAGGCTGGTATTGGGGGAAGAGGCGGGTGACCATGGCGAAGTCAGAAAGGTTTATGGAGGAGTGGAGAAAGAACAGGAGGGTGCCGTGTCAGACCCTGGCAGATGACGCACATCGGGCAGGTCAGCTGCAGTGACTTGGGCAGTCATAGCCTCTCAAAGACACTTTCCTCTATTGTGTCCTGAGAGTGTCTGTTTTCAGTTTATTATTTTTCCCCTACAACCGCTACACGTTTCCTGCATCCTCCAGCTGAATTTGTGTAAAGAGGACTCTGGCCTCATGTCATGAATGAGTCCCTTGCCCGCAAGTTTACTGAAGGCCAGGTGCTTTTCTGTGTTTATCCTGTAGGCTGCCACGGGGGAAGACTTAACAGCTTTTTTTTTTTGCACTTAAGGTGGATGTTGTGCCTATCTTAATCACTATTATGTCATGAACTATCAACTCCTAGAGGGCACTGAATTTTGTTGTGTTTTAATCATCATTTGGTGCGTGCTCAGTATCTGAATACTTCAGGACCATTAAGCAGTGATAAGAAGATGGAGCAGGAGCTTAGAAAGTTGCTGAGGAGGTTGGGCTGGGATAGTGAGCCCTGCCGTCCTCCTCATGGTCTGACCTGGACCCTCTCCCTGCTCTCACCCTCTGTCCCGCCTGTAGCTAAACCACTTCCCAGGTTCATTCCAGATTGGGCGGAAGGACCGACTGTGGCGGAACCTGTCCCGTATGCAGAGCCGCTTCGGCAAGAAGGAGTTCAGCTTCTTCCCCCAGTCCTTCATCCTGCCCCAGGACGCCAAGCTCCTGCGCAAAGCCTGGGAGAGCAGCAGCCGCCAGAAGTGGATTGTTAAACCAGTGAGTGAGTCACCGGGGGAGCAGGCCGTGGCTGAGAGTGGGAACAGCCGAGCCCTGGGCCAAGCACAGGTCTCACCTCCTTTCCACTCAACTTCTAGCCAGCATCAGCTCGAGGCATTGGCATCCAAGTCATTCACAAGTGGAGTCAGCTCCCCAAGCGAAGGCCCCTTCTGGTACAGAGGTGAGCCTCTCTCCGGCTCAGATCCCGCTTCCCGTTTTCTCATTGCTTCCGCCTAGAGGTTCCCTTTCTACCATGTTCTGCTTGTTCTGCCCTTTGTCCTCCCTCCCAGCCACAGACCTCCTTCAGCCAATTGTTTTAAATCTTTTCCTCGGGGACTGTCCTCTGCTTGCCGTGACGCAGGAGCCCTGCCTCATCTGCCAGGCCCCTGACACCCGCCTTTCCTGTTGCAGGTACCTCCACAGACCCTACCTCATCGGTGGCAGCAAGTTTGACCTGCGCGTCTACGTTTACGTCACCTCCTATGATCCTCTGCGGATTTACCTCTTTTCGGATGGACTTGTGCGCTTTGCCAGTTGCAAGTATGTGGTAGTGGGGAGGTGGCACCCTGACAGCTTTGGGGGTTTGTTTCCCTGAGAGGAAGGGAAACTGGAGGGCACCCAGCAGAAAAATAACAGATGTTTTGGGAGCTTTTGGGAGCCAAGGAGAAGGGGGGCTATTATTTGGGAAAACCTAGTCTTCCTTTCCTCCTGTGCGTCTCCTTTACTTTTACACAAAATGCTTCACTTGTGACACTTCTGGTCACCAAATATCTTTTCCCCACACCAAGCAATTCTCTGCAAAACCAGCTGGGTGTCCTATAATGTAACTCAGTTTGACACCATCTACCTAAAGATAGCGTGAGATCCCACAGGTTAATCTCACAAGGCTCCCCACCCCCTTAGCTCAGATGCCAATCACAAGTCCAGGTCGCCCCATCAGCTATAAATCAGAGGTTCCCATGACCACCTCCTCAGGTTCGATTAATTTGGTAGAGCAGCTCACAAAACTCTGGAGAACAGTTTACTTACGTTCACTAGTTTAGTATAAAAGGAGATGATAAAGTATACAGATGAACATCCAGATGGAAGAGATGAGTAGAGCAGGGTATGTGGGAAGGTGTGGAGCTTCCATTCCGTCTCTGGGCGCCCCACTCTCTCAGCACCTCAGGTGCTGACCTTCCCGGAAGCTCTCTGAACCCCATACTCCTGGGATTTTTATGGAGGCTTCATCACATAGGCATGGTCAGTTTTTAACTCCATTTTCAGCCTTCTCAAGAGAATGGGAGTCTTGGCTGAAATTCCAAGCTTCTAATCATGAGTTGGTCTTTCTGGTGACCAGCCCTGATCCAGGAGCCCACCCCAAATCTCCTCATTAGAACAAAAGACAATCCTATCACCCAGGAAATCACAAGGCTTTCAGGAATGCTATGTAAGGAACCAGAGCCAAAGACCAAGTGTTAGAACAAAAGATGCTCCTGGTGCTCTTATCACTTAAGAATTTATGAGAGTGTTAGGAGCTCTGTGCCATGAACTGGGGGCGGAGACTGTTACATACCGGGGGAGGGGGGGGCAAAAAAATGCATACACATGACTTGTATTCATCTTTTCTTATCTGTGTATATTAACGATTACAATTTTAACGCAGTTTTTTCTTTTCTTAATATGTGTACGTTTTTTTGGCACCCTCTGTATATAAAATTATAAATCACAGTATCCCATGAGAAATGGGAAATAAGGAGGTTTTCTACTTCACTGAATCTGGGGAGGGTCTTCCTGCAGGATTGAGGTGGGATAATGGAGACGAGGTTAGCTGTAGTATTCTAGAAACCTTACCAACAGACATACTTCTGAGGCTCTTGTGCATCTGAAAAGATCCGTCCACTTGTCCTTTACTGCCTCAGGATTTGGGAAAGTGTTTGGTCCATTGTCTGCTATCTCACCATCTTACCCTCTGCCTTTCCCCTCACTTCTAGGTATTCCCCCTCCATGAAGAGCCTTGGCAACAAGTTCATGCACCTGACCAACTACAGTGTCAATAAAAAGAATGCTGAGTACCAGGCCAATGCAGATGAAACGGCCTGCCAGGGCCACAAATGGTACCTAAGCAGTGTCGCTGTCGAGCAGAGGCCTAGAGGAGCACAGGGTCCTGGGGTTTGGGGAGGTTCAGGGAGATGGTGAGTGGAGGATTAGCATAAGACCCAAAGATTATATAAACACCTGGCAATTCAGATTGCTCTGCTTGTATCCAAGCTCATCTCTTTCTTAATTCAAAACATAGAGGAGATATAAAGAAAATACCTTTGGGCTTCTTATTCCTTTTTCTTTCTCTTCTCTTCCTCACTCAGTTCATAGACTATAACCCCTAACCCTCCCCCTCGCTCCTGCTCCTTGCAGGGCACTGAAGGCTTTATGGAGCTACCTGAGCCAGAAGGGCGTCAACAGTGATGCCATCTGGGAGAAGATAAAGGATGTTGTTGTCAAAACCATCATCTCGTGAGTCACGTGAACCCCCTCTTTTCTCGTGGGCCTCCACACTGCTGTGCTCCAGATTTTGACCAAGCTGTGTTTCAGTTTCTGAGGACAGGGAATAGGAAAGAGTGGATAGAATGAAATTCTGCTTTTGTACTTAAATTCATCTCCGGAAGCTGGCCCCAGATCAGAGCCCTCTCCTGAGAGCTGCTTTTTCGGGGTTGCTTCTGCTCCCATCTCTGGGCCACTCCACTGGCAGGGCAGCTCTGGGGAAAGCCCTCTGGGAAGAGCTAGGCTGAATACTTCCTCCTCCCTGTGACCAGGTCAGAGCCATACGTGACCAGCCTGCTGAAGATGTACGTGCGGCGCCCCTACAGCTGCCATGAGCTCTTTGGTTTCGACATCATGCTGGATGAGAACCTCAAGCCCTGGGTCCTGGAAGTCAACATTTCCCCAAGGTGGGTGGTGGTCTCGGCACTCACAGTAGAACACTTTCTATATCCTCATGATACTATTTCCACTCTTGCTTACTTTGGGCAGACCTTGCCTTCACTAGAGTTTGAGTTTTCCCTTCATCATCTCTTTGCTCATTTTCTCATCCTAAAAGTTGTTCTTTTGAAGCTGATTCCACTGCCTCCTTTCCCCTAGCAAATGAAGGTCATAGAAAACAACCCCCCTGACTAAGGTTATTCACTATCTGTGGGCAAGACCACCCCTATGATGGTGCTCATTAGTTTGAATGTCAGAGGCCTTTCATCCTAGAGAATCGAGGGAGTAAATGGGGCTAGCACTGACTTGGACACGTGGCCAGGAACAGTTTTGGAATGTGCTTTTTACTGCTCTTTGCATCCTTTCCCCAAAGCCTCCATTCCAACTCTCCGCTGGACATCAGCATTAAAGGCCAGATGATCCGTGACCTTCTGAACCTGGCGGGCTTTGTTCTGCCCAACGCAGAGGATATCATTTCCAGCTCCAGCAGCTCCACCACCAGGTCAGCCCCCTTATCTGCAGCTCGGCTGACAGCGTGAACAGCTCCATCTGTCACTCACTGGGAAAGCATGGTGTCTGGGCACGCCCTCCTGCTCTGTCTCCCTTGCTGCTCAACCTGCCCCTCCAGCCTACTCACACACCTCTGCCATGTCAGTGCCCCTAAAAGCATGTTTGGTTATACTGCTCCCCTTCTCAGCTGTCTCCACAGGGCCAGGAGAAGCAGCGTGCCACTCATGTGGACATTCAAGGCCCTAGGCACCCTTCCCTTGACTCCTATTCAGGTTACCACACTCCGACAAACCGGAGCACTCATAGAACCTCAGGGTTGGGAGCGTCCATAACGATCAGTTAATCCAGTCTCTCTGAAACATTTGTTGTCCCTTACTGTTTCCCTGTAGTGTCCCCTTCTTTGCTCATGGGGTTTCTTCCTCCTGAAATTCTTCTCAGCCAGATCTTCCTGTTGCGACCTCACCCATCCATCAAAGCCTAGCTCAAAGCAACATCTTCATGAAGCCAGCTCAGTGTGGGCGCACTCCTCCATACCCCCAAACCTCTTGGAACCATTCTTGAAGGAAGGGAGCCAATATTTAGTCAGTACCTTCTATATGTAAGAAAAAACTATAGCTTATCCCCACTGGAGCCCCATGACACTGGTATTGGTATCCTCAGCTGACATATGAGAAAGCTGAAAAATCACTAGAATTAAGTAGCCCATCTGAGGTCATTCAGCTACAAAGTAGTATAGAGTTGGAATTCAATTCCCAATTTGCCTGTAACAAAACTTGCTTTTCCTACCATGCTTATAGACTCATGTTTGGCTCCGTGCTGTAGTTATTTGTCATTTGACACCTGCCATCCTGTGAGCTCCTTGGAGGCCAGCTTTGTGTCTCAGTAGTAATTCTAGTAATGTGGATGGTGAAACTGAAGTGGAGGCAGGTCAAGTAATTTGCCCAGCATCACACAGCCAGTAGGACTGAGCTGGGTAGTTAGTAAGTGTTCACTAAATTAAACTAACTTGAAGTATACAGCAATTATCTCAGTGTCTTTTTTTTTTTTTTTTAATCATTGAAATACAACCTAGAGTGGGCACTTTGTATTCTTTTAGTTTTTCCATGGTACTTGATCTTTGACTCTTAAACAGGCTACTTGAATGGAGTGCATTGCAATCTGATCTACTCAAGAAACGAATATCTGCCCATATTTCTTTGTCATTTATGGAGAAGGGTGTCGCCCTGGCTGGAACCCCTCTCCACATGGCTTCAGGATGTGAAGCTGCTGACCTTGCCCTTTCTCCCTTTCCACCTCCTGCCTTAGCCTGCCTGTCTCCCCCAGAGACAAATGTCAAATGGCCCCAGAGCATTTCACTGCACAGAAGATGAAGAAAGCCTACTACCTGACTCAGAAAACTCCTGATCAGGTAGGAGATTACCCTCCCCCTGGTGCCAGCAGGAGCTTCCCTGCTCAAACTTTTGGAACCCCGAGGCAACCAGTGTCTCTTCTGTCCAGGGCGGGTTTCCTAATCCCGGTCCCCTTGTTGTGCAGAGACAGGTTGGCATGTCCATTATTCCAGGAGAGAGTTGATGGCCTTTATCATGTAGTCAAGAACCACCGCTCTTGGCAAAATCCTGTACTAACCCCCTCCCATTGTTCTCAGAGCCGTAGACCCTTTGGGTTTCTTTCCCTGAGTACAATGAGCTCCTGGAAGGTTTGGCTTTTGCAGAGCATTTGAGAGAGCCAAATGCAAGAGTTGCAGACACAAAGCTGTTGCCAAATATGAGCCGCTGGATTCTGATCTTGACTCCATCCAACAAACCACTTAACCTCTGTGCCTCAGTGACTCCCCTCACCCCAAACAAGAATATCTTTATCACCCAGCTAAGCTCAGAAGACTCGGGAACAGACAAAGTCCAGAGCTGGCCCACCAGGCTGCCTCAGTGGTCCCCTGAGAGTTATGGGGCCCTAGGACTTCAGAGCTCTGCATCCTGTCCCCTAGCTTCTTGATTCTTTGCCTCTGGCTTAGACTCACTGTCACACCCTCTTCGTCCCTGTTCCTTGGACCACAGGACTTATATGCATCTGTCCTGGATGTCCTGACACCAGATGACATTCGGGTTCTGGTCGAGATGGAGGATGAGTTTTCTCGCCGGGGTCAATTTGAACGGATTTTTCCT
This sequence comes from Aselliscus stoliczkanus, assembly GCA_033961575.1. Taxonomy (NCBI): domain Eukaryota; kingdom Metazoa; phylum Chordata; class Mammalia; order Chiroptera; family Hipposideridae; genus Aselliscus; species Aselliscus stoliczkanus. Next base: position 160,525,985 of record CM066731.1, read on the forward strand.
TCTCGAATCTCTTCCCGCTATCTCCGTTTTTTTGAGCAGCCACGATATTTCAACATTCTCACCACCCAGTGGGAACAGAAGTACCATGGCAACAAGCTCAAAGGTGATGTGTCCTCCCTGCCCACAGGAGACCATGTTTAGTGAGAGATTAAATCCTAGAAATGAGCCTCCCTGGCAAGAAGGATTGGCCGGTTGATTCTACCCTCTTAAGTCCCACCCCTGCTAATCTTGTCGTAGGAGTAGATCTGCTTCGGAGTTGGTGCTACAAAGGGTTCCACACAGGAGCCGTCTCTGAGTCTGCTCCAGTGGTGAGTGATGCTGTTAGGGTGAGGGGCACAGCTCCTTGCCAGGCACCTCCTTCCTGTGCCTGACGAGTGCAGCATGGTCAGTTGTGGCCCAGACCTTCTCACATCTCCCCTAGGCCCTGGCTGTAGGTCTCAATGACCCTTCCTTTTCAAGGGAATAATTGTCTCTGGGATTCCCTGGGTACCTTTCTTCAAAGATCAAAAAGTGCTGTGTAGCCTCAACTTTTTGTCTGAATTGGAAGCAAGACTTGCACATATGGGCCCAGGCCGGAAGGGTAGGAAAGGGGAAAGCCCCATGATCACTCAGAGGCAGAACTGGGAAGGAGTGACAAGACCCCGGTCACGCCTGAGCTCTGCCTTGCCCTTTTGGCCTCATTGCTTCCTTTGCTTTTAGTGGTCTCTCCCGACATCACTCCTGACTGACACAATGCTCAATGCTGTCTCTAAATCAGAGCCTGGCAAGCTGGGGTGAGTGCTACCTGGGCAACGGAAGGGTGTTGGGTGTGAGTTCAGGGAGTTTTCTTTCTTCCTACCTTCCCAGATTATTAAAAGATCAGCATTCTCCAACTGAGGATTGATGGGAGTATCAGAATATACAGCTATAATATCCTCTTCCTGGTGGCTCTTGGTCTGCCCAGTGAAACTGAGCTGAACACAGAATCATCTGTGGAAGTGGCCATTTTCAGCCATGCCCACTAGCTGTAGGAAATCTTTAGCCCTCCTATCCTTCACACTTGCACTTAAGCTCTCAAGCCTTCAGATAAATAAATTATGATTTATACCTCCATATAATTATGATCTATTACACCATAATGTTGTAAAAGCCTGGTCCATACTCTGAAGGCAGATCATAGGTAGAAGTCTCAGCCTTTTGTTTCTCACCTGTTCCCTTTAGAAAACACAGCTCCTCTGAGGGAATAATACCACTCCCTGATGATGGGACCACACCCGAGCCCAAGAAAACTCAAGCTGGCTTTTCCTCTTTCCCCAGGAATCCCATTTCTTCAAAGGACAGTGAGGACACCAGCAAAGAGCCCAGCCTCTCCACCCAGATGTTACCTCTGGTCAAGTACTCTGGGCAGACTTTGACACTCTCTGCTTCTCCCACCTCCCAGTCAACCGGTGACTCCCCCCTGGCTGCTGTGAGCCCATGACTGGCCTCTTTCCACCAGCCCCTGCCCAGGAGCACCACTGTTAGCTACCTCATGGGAACCGGCCAGCCCACCAGCCTGAGCCCCCGCCCCCTCCACCTTGCCCCTCCTCAGAGTATTTTTTGAAGTGGTTGAATTCCAGAAATGGGTATGTGGAGGGATGGTGAGGATGGGGAGAAGGTGAGGAAGGTTCGCTGGCTGGTACCTCATATCTCAGCAGAGAAGCCAGTGACGGCCACTCAGCCTTATAAAGCAGGGTTTGCTTTCCACCCTCAGAGAGCCACGTGTGGTTTATTTTAGGCCTTGGTGCAGTGACTGAATTCTAGCTCACGAGGAGAAAACACAGTGAACGTATTTGGGCCTGAAGTCTTTTGTCTACGATAGAAGAGGTTCTTCTTGAAGGTCTGCGTCTCCTCAGGTCTCACCCTCTGTCCTGAAGAGCTACTTTCAGAAACCTTCAGGCTTCCTCAGTAGACAGAGAGAGGCCATGACATGATGAACTCACTTCCTGTCAACCTCGTCTTGGGGGCTTCCCCACTGCCAGACCATGTATCTTTTCATACGTCAACCCTGCCAGTCGCCCTAGGTCTTCCTGTTCTGACCTCACATCAGGGCTTTGTCAGCCTTCCAGACTTGTCTCTCTTGGATGTTACCTCTTCAGCTCTTGACTTGCTGAGGGTGAGAGGTTCTGTGAACTTGGTGAATTCCGTATGGCACCAGTGAAGGACCCGGATAATCCCAGTTGCTGTGGTCTGTGTCCAAACATCAAAGGACACAGTCCTGGGAGATGGTAGAAGGAACTGTGATTTCCCCACAGCCCAGAGGAAGGCTCACGTTCCGCTTACTCCCTTTACTGTCTCCGATTAGCTGGGTCTGGTTCACAGGTCCCTAGGACACGCAGAGTCGGGTGGCATGGCAGATGGGTTACAGGAGCAGCCACCATTGGAGGCTGGGCTCCTAGTCAGACTGCTGACTCAACTCTGGTACTCTTACCTGGATCTACCTCCCTCCCCGAGTCTCAGTAACACAGTGAGTGTTCAGTAAATGTTAGAGTGAATTGTACAGATGGACATCTCCAAGGATACGGGCATCTGAACCAGAAGTTCTCCTTCTCCCTCCCCAGGGGCAGAGTGGAGCCAGGTGGGAGAGTTTGGATCAGAAAGATTGTTTTCACTTGAACAGTGCTCCTCCGTAACCCCGCACTTCCCGGTTGCTGCTTGCCCCCTCCTTAACCCTGCAACCCCTTTACTTTGTGTTGCTAGCAGCCACTGGTCCCAACAAGAAGCCAACTGGTCCCTGTCTGTGATACCCAAGTTTTCACCTTGGCACATCAGGCAGGAAGGTCTCCCCCAGGCCTCTCTGCCTCCATTCTCCCAGAGCTTTGGAAAGATGCTCTACCCTGTTGCATGGCTCCTGGAGTTCTGTGGCAAGTTCAGGGGAAAATCACTGAGAGCCCTGACTGGGTTTAGGACCACAGCAGGTGACTGCAGGCCAGTGTGATGGCCGTCGACAGTTGTGAAAAAAGCTTGGTGGCAGAGTCCTGGGGCAGCTCCTGCTGCTCTGTAGTAAGGACTTCAAATTCAGGCCCTATAGGAGAGGTCCTTGAAGCCAACTCTGTCTTAAATTGTCATTACATTTAAGTATATGAAAGGGGAGTGTTTTGCTGGGTGGGAGAAGGAATCGGGCTTATGTATCATATTCCCCTTTCACCCTTGAGAGAAAATAAATCTTGATTATGAAGCAGTCAGTATACTTAGCAATGAATACCCATAGTATCAGGTTTTCAGCCGAATAAGGAATTTGGGGGAAGTAATGAGGTTTTTTGTGTGTTTTTTTGAAATCTTAAATTTGGGGGGATAGTAGAATAAATGTTTGTCAGAACATGTCAGTTGTTTTCCTAAGTTGATAACTTACCCGATCCCTGTTTAGAGAAAGGGGCATGAGTGCTCCTGAGTCAAGGAATGAAGTACGGAGTATTTCTGGAGCACTGGAGTGAGAATTTGGGGTGGAGGGCAAGGAGGGCGGTCACTATTCCTGTTTACTTCAAATTCACTCAGGATTGGTCAGAAACTATTGTAAATACTAACAAAAAGGTGGTGTTCTGATAGGGAAAGAGCATGGGCCTTGGTGGCTGACATTGGGTTCAAATCTTAGTTTCTGCTGTATAACCTTGGGGATGTCATCGAACTTTTTTATTTTATTTTTTATTTTTTTTATTTTTTTTTAGCTGAGCCATCCTGCCACCTGTTGGCAGCTCAGCGGCAACTCTGCTTGGGCTGAACATCGAACTGCTGTTGCTCAGAGCTCAGGTCTCACTCTTGAGTGAGCTCTTTACCAACTGAGCCACTCGGCCAGCCCCTTTTTTTTTTTTTAAAGATTTTATTGGGGAATTAGCGGAGGGGAACAGACAAGTTGCTGTCCTTTTGTTCTTCAGTCTTTGTGGAGGATGTTGCTTCACTAGCCCATGTTGGTATTATCATTGTGCTCTTCCCAGGTGAGGCAGTCACTCACCGGCCATTGGATGGCTGCTCATGGCGGCTCACGGCAGCTCATGAAAGCTCACGCCAGCTTCCAGCCAGCCCCACTGCAGCCTACGCCATCTCCGGCGACTCACACCAGCCCAGCTCCAGGTTGAGCTGTTGTTCACCATCTTAGCTGTAGAGGGCGCAGTGTCACTGTCCCTCATGTGGGATCCAAACCTGGGTCCTGCTGCTCAGAGCTAACATCCCAAGCCAACTCCTAACGAACGCACCACTAGGCCAGCCCTCATCTAACTTTTTAAAGTCTCATTTTTTTTGTTTGTTTTTTGTTTTTTTTATATCAATGTAACACCTACATTGAAGGGAGGTGAAAATTAATCAAAACATAGTGAAAGCACTTAGGACTTAGAGGTTTCATAATGCATGGTTACTCCTTTCTCCATTTGCTGTTTAAACCCTGTTCTTTGAATAGGGTAAGGCAGGCAAGAAATGTAAAAAGGAAGCAAAGCAGCTATAGAGCTATTTTAAAGGTGAAGAAGGCCAGAACAAGGTTTAGATACCTCACCGCATTCACCCTAATACACAGAAACACTATCATCTTATTCATTCTGTTTTACTTTGTGTCGGGAATTTATTTTTTGGTTAAATATTTCACAGAATGCATATTTCCTGGGTAAGGATGCACATTAAGCATTAGAAGTATGTGAATGAATGAGATTATTGTCTTATTCCAAGAGAAGCTTTGATACGAAAGGGAAAGCAAGGGAGCAATGGGTGCCCAGCGGCTGGAAAGAGAAAGAGCATGGTACAGAAAATAGAGACCTTGAACTACAGCTGGAGCCAGAGAACAGACCCGACAACTATGAGAAGAGACAGTTGGCATTACAGGTACATTCTTACGGTTTCAAACTATGTAGTTGAGGGTGATCATCCCTCCCTGTCACCCTAGCCAAAGGACAAACCTGATTGCCCTCTGGGGCCATACAGCACTGGGCCAGTGAAGGAGGTTGATAAATTGGGTACACAGTCCATTCCACTTGCCTCATTAGTTGAATTAGTTACCTAAATAAGGTGGTCACCATAGGCAGCCATGAGATGTCCCCTCCTGGCGTCCTCTGGGTTTGTTCCCTAAGACTAAGGCTCATTTCTGTTTACTGTTTGAATCACCCAACTACTTTGAGACTCAGAAACATTGATGGTTTTCAGAGATCTGTGGCTGAGGGAACTCCATGTCATGCCACTTGAGATTCTGTTCCAGCCTCTCAAACCACCCTTTGTGGCCTCTTCGATCCTCAAGAGTTTGCACCCTCATTGATGTCAAGGGATCAATACAGGCCCATTTGACAACCTTTCATCAACTTGAGAACAATGCAGTTTTCAGACAATTAAAACTATTGGGTTATTGGAAAAGTCATGACGCATTTTTGCAACGAAAAACAGAAAAAATACGTCATGACTTTTCTGACAACCCAATATAATGAAATAGGTTCAGACAATTGGTGTATGTGCTTGACTAAGGAGCCAGTGGGGTGAAGCTACCATCTGTGAGGTTATGACTGAATGCCTAAGTCCAGATCCCACTAAGGCAGAATGATAGGGCAGTGTGGCTGAGCCTACTGGCCCTGCAGGCAGGTGGCTAAGTGCTCCCCAGGTGGTGCAGGGGCATGCTGGACTGAGCCCTGAGCAGAGAGCCCCTCCAGAGAAATGGCGTAGCTGGAAAGCGGGCCACCCCCTACATGTCACACAATGTACATTTCTTGGGGAGCCTGGTGCTAAACCATAAAAGAACTACTCCTGGATCAAGGTTGCCATATAGCAGAGCTACTCCCTCACTGATTTATTGAAAGCTAACCTTTAACACAAGGGTTTGAAGGGGAAAAAAATTAGTAGGAAAAAAAATGTAAAAGAAAAATGACAAGATACCACTTATACAATAGAATGGCTCAAATAGAGAACACTGAAAATACCATGTCAGAATGGGGAGTAACGACCACATACATTGCTAGTGGGAATGCAAAATGGTGCACTGGAAAACAGCTTAGTAGTTTCTTATAATAAACATACTCTTAAATATGACCCAGCAATTTACTCCTGCATACAAATGTTCACAGAAGCTTTATATATATAAAGCTTTATATAACAGCAAAAAGCTTGGAAACAACCCAAATATCCAACAACTAGTGAATGAATAAACAAATTGTGATATATCTGTTCAAAACCACTTAAGTATAAAAAAGGAATAAACTGATACAACAACATGGATGAATCTCAAGAGCATTATTCTAAGTGAAAGAAGCCAGAAACAAGACTACCTACTTGATAATTCCATTTATATAACATTCTAGAAAAGGCAAACTAGGAACAGAAAGTATATCAGTGATTGCCAGTAACTATAGATGAGGGAGGGGATTGACTATAAAGAGATGCATAGGAAATGTTCAGTATCTTCATGGTGATGGTTATATGATTGTATTTTTGTCCAAACTCATCAAATTCTACACTTAAGATGGGTGTTTTATTGAATGTAAGTAAATTTGACTTTTAAGAAAATAGTACCATTTCATAATGCATATGCAAATTAAACCACAATGAGATTACATTAAAATCGTTAAAAACGCAGCCAAGACTAAATGTTGGAGAGGATGTGCAACAATTGAGGTTTTCTTATGACTGGTGGTTGGGTGTAAAATGTTTCAACTACTGTGGAACACCAGAACCTTGCATAAATTGACATATTTACCTATGACCCAGCAATTTCACTCCTAGGCATTCTGTCCTCCCCACAAATGAAATAATATGTCCACCAAATGTATTTATTGCAGCTGTATTCGTAATAACAAAAAAAAACACCAAATACCTCTCAACAAAAGATGAGATAAACTGGTTTGTAATACTCAGCAATCAAAAGAAATAAACTACAGCCTTAAAAAGACACAGTTGGTCTTACAAAAAATGTTAAAGGGACTTCAAGCTGAAAAGAAATGATACTAATTAATAACAATGCAAAAGTAAAAATCTCACTATAAAGGGTGTAAGTAATGGATTAATCACTTAAAGCTAATACAAAAGACAAAGTTAAATAAAACTACAATAACTAGCTAAGGGATACATAAAGTAAGATGTAAAGTGTGACATCAAAACCAAAATGGGAGTAAAAATACAGTGTTGGAATGTGTTCAAGTTTAAGTTGCCTTCAACTTAAAATAGATTGTTGTATACATAGGATGTTATATGTGAACCTCATGTCAACCACAAAGCAAAAAAGCCTATGGTAAATACAGATAAGAAAATGTAAAGGAAGCTAAAGATAACATTAAAGAAAGTCACCAAGGGCCGGCAGAGAGGCGCAGTGGTTAAGAGCTGGCTTGGGACGCCAGCGGCCCCGGTTTGGGTCCCACATATGAGGGCCAGTGACACTGCCCTCAAAAAAAAAAAAAAGGAACGTTATCAAACCACAAGGGAAGAGAGAACGAGAAGAAAGGAACAGAGAGGAACTTAAGAACAACCAAAAGTAATTCACTTGCTGCCTAGAAGAGACTCACTTCAGCATTAAGGATACACAGACTAAAAGTGAAGGGATGGAGAAAAATATTCCATGCAAATGGAAATAAAGCTGGTGTAGCTATACTCTCATATCAGGCAAAATCAACTTTAAAACTAAGACTGTAATAAAAAACAGAAGGGCATTTATAATGATAAAAGGATCAACCCAGCAAGAAGATGTAAGATTTTAAAATATATATACACCCAACATAGGAGCACCAAAAATATCTAGCAAATATTGGCAGAACAAAAGTGAGAAATACAGTAATACAGTAGCATGCCACCTAGATCAATGGGTAGATCATTCAGACAAAATCAATGAGGGATCACTGAAATTAAATATTAAGGAATCATAAGACCTTAAATGACACATTAGACCACATGGTCTTAATAGATATCTACAAAACATTTTACCTCAAAGCAACAGAATACACATTTTTCTCAAGTGCACATGGAACATTCTCCAGGATAGATCACATGTTATACCACAAAATAAGTCTCAATAAATCTAAGATTGAAGTAATATCATGCATATTTTTCCACCACAATAGTATGAAACTAGAAAACAATATGCTACTGAACAACCAATACGCTACTGAACAACCAATACATCATCAAAGAAATCAAAGGAGAAATCAAACCATACCTAGAGACAAAACAAATACAACATACCAAAATGTATGTGATGCAGCAAAAGCTATTGGAAAATCATAGCAATGTAGACCTATCCCAAGAAACAAGAAAAATCTCAATCTAACTTTACACCTAAGAGAAGTAGAAAAAAAACAAATGAAGCCCAAAGTTAGTAGAAGGAAGGAAATGATAAAGGTCAGACTGGGAAATAAATAAATACTAAAAAGACAATAAAAAACATCAATGTGGACCGGTCAAGTGGCGCATTGGTTAGGAGCTGGCTTGGGATGCCAGCGGCAGTGGTTCGGATCCCACATGTGAGGGCCAGTGACACTGCCCTCTACAGCTAACAACAGTTCCACCTGGAGCTGGGCTGTGTGAGACCCGGCGATGGTGTAGGCTGCAGCCCCTGCTGCAGTGGGCTGCCATAGGCTACAGTGAGCGGCAGGCAGCCCGCGTGAGCTGCCAAGAGCTGCTGTGAGCGGCCACCCAGAGGCCGACAATCAATCTGCCTCATCCGGGAAGAGCGCAATGATGATGCCAACATGGGCCAGTGAAGCAATGTCCTACGCAACTAGACTGAAGAACAAAAGGACAGCAACTTGTCTGTTCCCCTTCCCCGGTTCCCCAACGCTGTTCCCCTCCCCCAATTCCCCAATGGAATCTTAAAAAAAAAAAAATCAATGTAAGAATTGGTTCTTTGAAAAGAGACACAAGTTAAATTTTTAGCTAGAGTCATGAAGAAAAAAGTTCAAATAAGTAAAATCAGAAATGAAAGAAGTTAGAACTGATACAGAAAAACACAAAAGATCATAAGAGACTATTATGAGCAATTATATGTCAATAGATTGGACAACATGAAAGCAATAGTTAAATTCCTAGAAATATGATCTTCTAAGACTTAATGATGAAGAAAAAGAAAATCTGAATAGATCAACTATTAGCAAGGAGATTGAATCAGTAATCAAAAACCTCCCAACAAACAAAAGTCGAGGGCCACAGTTTCACTGGCGAATTCTACCAAACATTCAAAGAAGATTTAATACCTATCCTAAAACTCTTCCAAAAAATTGAAGAGGAAGGGAAACTCCAAGCTCATTTTATGAGGCCAACATAACCCTGATACCAAAACGAGATAAAGATATCATAAAAAAAATAAAATAAAATTGCAGCATGGATGAATCTCAAAAACATGTTGAGTGAATGAAGCCAGATGCAAAAGTATATAGTATAATTTTACTTACATGGAGTTCAAGAATAGAGGGAACTAATCTATGGGGATTAAAAGCAGAACAATGATTTCTTCTGGGAGTTAATAGTATAGTCAGAAAAGGAGCACAAAGGAACTTTCTGGAGTGATTGCAATGTTCTATTCTTTATTGGGAGTGTTGTTTATATGGGTAATACACTAGTGAAAATTCATCAGATTGTGTACTTAAGACCTGTGCATTTTAAAGATAGCCTTTTTTTTTTTTTAGAAATTGAAGTGAAATTGACATAACAAAATTAAGCATTTTAAAGTGAACGTTTCAGTATATTCACAGTGTTGTGCAATCACCACCTCCAAAACTTTCATCAGCTTAAAAGGAAACCTCAGCCCCCACTCCCTGGTCCTGCTTTCTATTTTCTGTTTCTATGCATTTACCTATTCTGGATATTTTCTTTTTTTTTTTTTTCTTCTTTTTTTTTTTTTTTCTTCTTTTTTTTTTTTAAAGATTTTATTGGGGAATTGGGGGAGGAGAACAGACAGGTCGCCGTCTTTTTGTTCTTCAGTCTAGTTGCGGAGGACGTTGCTTCACTGGCCCATGTTGGTATCGTCATTGTGCTCTTCCCGGATGAGGCAGATCAGTCGCCCGGCCTCTGGATGGTCGCTCACTGCAGCTATTGGCAACTCACACTGGCTGCCAGCCGCTCACGCTGGCTGCTGGCCACTCACTGTAGCCTATGGCAGCTCATTGCAGCAGGGGCTGCAGCCTATACCATCGCCAGGGCTCGCACAGCCCAGCTCCAGGTGGAGCTGTTGTTAGCTGTAGAGGGCAGTGTCACTGGCCCTCATATGTGGGATCCAAACCGGGGCCGCTGGCATCCCCAAACCAGCTCTCAACCAATGCGCCACTCGGCCGGCCATCTGGATATTTTCATATAAATGGAAGCCTTCAATATGTGATCTTTTGTATCTGGCTTCTTTCGCTTACAGTAAGTTTCATCTATCAGTACTTCATTCCTTTTTATGGCTGGATAATATTCCATTGTATCGAATACAATATGAAGAATATGACTAAATATTGTATTGTGTGTGTATATACCACAATCTGTTTTTCCATTCATCCATTGATGGGCATTTGGGTGGCTTTTACCTTTGGTCTATTGTGAACAGCGCTGTTGGGAACATGTGTGTACATGTATTTATTTGAGTACCTGTTTTCAGTTCCTTTGGGTATTGTACTATATTAGTTTGCTAGAGTTGCAGTAACAAAGTACCACAAATTGGGTGGTGTAGGACAGTAGAAATTTGTTGTCTCACAGTTCTGGAGGCTAGAAGTCTGAGATCAAAGTGTCGGCGAGGCTGATTCCTTCTGAGGGCCGTGAGCAGGGAATCGGTGCCACACCTCTTTCCTAGCTTCTGATTTGCTGCCTATCTAGCATTCCTTGGCTTGTACATGAATCGCCCTGATTTCTGCCTTCGTGTTCACATGGCTTTCTCCCTGTGTGCATATCTGGGTCCAAATTTCCTCATTTTCATAAGAACAACAATCATATTGGAATAAGTGACCACCCTACTCCAGTATGACCTCATCTTAACTAATTGCATTGGGAAGAACACTATTCCCAAATAAGGTCCCAATATGAGGTACTGAGGGGTCAGGACTTCAACATATAAAGCGGGGCACACAATTCAACCCACCACCGGTATATACCTAGGAATGGAGTTCCCAAGTCAGATCAGCTATTGATAAGTGCTGTGTCAATGACATTATCAGTCTTGGGATGTAAATAATCATGAAAGTTATTAGAAAGCTATATTTAGAACTGGAAAGACTGTTAAATTGAAACCAGACATTTCAAATCTGAATGCTCATAGTCAGTGGAATATAAATTTTAAGAAACATTTCTCTTGTTGGGAAACTGACTCAAAACCAATCCATGGGCTTGGTGAAAGACCAGGTACCTCAGCAATCATACGTGAGACAATAGCTGAGATAAACATTGCTGATTTCTCTTACCAGATTTATCTCCTGCCTCTACCAGATGAGAAAAGGCTCAAATCCCTGGAGATAAACAATTTTTTTCTATAACCCATCTCTATCCTGTACAAATGACTTTCCTCATAGGCTGTGATACTAACAGATGAGTTCTTTGACATTGAGAATCTCATCATGTATTTCTGAAGAAAAATTGTAGTTACTGGAAAAGATAGATGTTTTATTAATATAATGTATGTGTAAGTGTAATTCTCTCCCTACAGTGGATGCTCAAGCAAAACAAATAGCTATGATTTAGTGAGTTTCTATTATGATTTAGACATTGTTTTCAGTATTGATACGTGCATGTATGTGCACGCATACACACACATGTTCTTATAAAAAAAGATTCTTCAGTATTGGTATTGTCTCTATTTTTCAGATAAGAAAGACAAGTTTCAGAGAGGTTAGATGAATCATCCAATGTTATTGAATGAATTATTCGATGCGTGTTTCCTAGTTTCGATGCGTGTTTCCTAGTACTTTGCAGCAGTTGCTGACTTCAGAAATCGATGGGAAGACCTGGGTTGAAGGAAGGATGGAATATGAAGCCAAAAAAGAGGCAAGAATACTAAGAAATTGACAAATGTGACAGTGAATTAATCCTGTGACCAAGGGTACCGTAACAGTTCATAAAGTAATAAATAATCTATAAATGATATTTTAGTGTTTTTCCCATACAATATGTTCCTATACACTTCCCCTCATTGAGAATAATGAAATAAACAGTATAAGTCCAAATAAAAACCTCTGTCAGTTGCCAAATGGTTTCCAACATCATTATTCAATTATTATTTATGGCACATCCCCATATTTTAGGTTTGGAAATGGAGGTGGGTCCTTTGGTTTTATTCTTGACCTTTCATTTGCTCTACTGAGTACACTTCATCATGTGTCCAACCAACCCTCTACTATGCAACAAACTTCTAGAGTGAGGAATCCTGGGGGTACAAATTATGTGCACAGGTAGGAGCGTGGACATAGAATCCACCTTGGCTTAATGGAATGCCATACCTAATTTCCCACCTAACTCCTACCTACTTCAGCCCTGGACTGATCTCAGTCTCCTTTTTTTCCTATTTCTTTTCTTCCCTCCCTCCCTCCCTCCCTCCCTCCCTCCCTCCCTCCCTCCCTCCCTCCCTTCCTTCTTTCCTAAAATTTGCCATTTTAACCATTTTAAACGTACAAAGCAGTGGCATTAATTACATTTACAATGTTACACAACCATTATCACTACCTACGTCCAAATATTTCATCATCCCAAACAGAAACTCTGTACCCATTAAGCAATAACTCCTCATCCCCCACTTCCCGCCCTCTAGTAAACTCTAACCTTTCCTCTCTATGAATTTGCCTACTCTAGACATTTCATATAGTGGAATAATACAATATTCATCCTTTTATGTCTGGCTACTTTCTCTTAGCCATAATGTTTTCAATGTTAATGTTGTAGCATGTATTAGAACTTCATTTCTTTTTATGACTGAATAATATTCCATTGTACGTATGTATATACCAGTTTTGTTTATCCACTCTTCTGTTGACAGACACCTGAGTAGGCTATTGTGAATAATACTGCTATGAACATTGACGTCAAGTATCTGTTTGAGTCCCTGTTTTGAATTATTTTGGGAATTGCTGGATCACATCTTAATTCTATGTTTAACTTTTTTTTAAAGAATTTATTTTATTTTATTATTATTATTATTATTATTTTTAAAGATTTTATTGGGGAATTGGGAAAGGGGAACAGCGTAGGGGAATCGGGAAGGGGAACAGACAAGTTGCTGTTTTCTTGTTCTTCAGGCTAGTTGTGGAGGATGTTGCTTCACTGGCCTGTGTTGGTATCCTCACTGCGCTCTTCCCGGATGAGGCAGATTGGCTGCTGCCTCTGGATGGTCGCTCACCGCGGCTATTGGCAGCTCACACCGGCTGCCGGCCGCTCACTGTAGCCTATGGCAGCCCACTGCAGCAGGGGCTGCAGCCTACACCATCGCTGGGTCTCACACAGCCCAGCTGCAGGTGGAGCTGTTGTTAGCTGTAAAGGGAAGTGTCACTGGCCCCAAACTACCTATTAACCAATGCGCCACTTGGCCGGCCCTGTTTTGTTTTGTTTTATTTATTTATTTTTTTAATTGGGGAACAGTGTGGTTTTCCAGGACCCATCAGCTCCAAGTCAAGTAGTTGTTTCAATCTAGTTGTGGAGGGCGCAGCTCAGTGGCCCATGTGGGGACTGAACTGGCAACTTGGCGTTATGAGCACTGTGTTCTAACAAATTGAGCTAACTGGCTGCCCTGATGTTTAACTTTCTGAGGAAATACCAAAGTGTTTTCTACAGCAGCTGCACCATTTTGCGTTACCACGAGTGATGTACGAGGGTTATAATTTTCTTTACATCCTTGCCAACACTTAAAATTTTGTTTGTTTTGTTTGTGTATGTGTGTGTGTTTTTAATTAAAGGAGTTTTAGAGGCTATGAAGTAGTATCTCATTATGGTTTTGAATTCATTCCCTGAATGACCAATGATGTTGAACATTTTTTCTTGTGCTTATTGGCCATTTGTATATCTTTTTTAGAGAAATGTCTTTAAGTCCTTCGCCTACTTTTAAAATAAGCAATTGGGTTGTTTGTCTTTATTTTTGAATTGTAGTATTTCTTTATATATTCTGGATATTAAACCATATCAAATATATGATTTGCAAATATTTTCTCCAACTCTGTAGATTGGTTTTTCACTCTCTTTTTCAATATTTTATTTTAAAACTTTTTTGGGGAACAATGTGTTTTTTTCCAGGACCTATCAGCTCCAAGTCAAGTTGTCCTTCAATCTAATTGTGGAGGGTGCAGCTCAGCTCCAAGGCTAGTTGCTGTTTTCAGTCTAGTTGTGGGGGGGCACAGCACACCATCCTATGAGGGAATTGAACCGGCAACCTTGTTGTTATGGGCATACGCTCTAACCAACTGAGCCACCTGGCTGCCCCCTCACTCTCTTTTTTTTTTTTTTTTAAAGATTTTATTGGGGAATTGGCGGAGGGGAACAGCGTTGGGGAATCGGGGAAGGGGAACAGACAAGTTGCTGTCTTTTTGTTCTTCAGTTTAGTTGCGGAGGATGTTGCTTCACTGTTGGTATCGTCATTGCGCTCTTCCCGGATGAGGCAGATCGGTCGCTGGCCTCTGGATGTCGCTCACCGTGGCTATTGGCAGCTCATGCTTGGCTGCCAGCCGCTCACGCTGGCTGCGGGCCACTCACTGTAGCCTATGGCAGCCCACTGCAGCAGGGGCTGCAGCCCACACCATCACCGGGGCTCGCACAGCCCAGCTCCACGTGGAACCGTTGTTAGCTGTAGAGGGCAGTGTCACTGGCCCTCATGTGGGATCCGAACCGGGGCCGCTGGCATCCCAAAACCAGCGCTTAACCAATGCGCCACTCGGCCGGCCCCCCCCTCACTCTCTTGATAGTGCCTGTTTATGCACAAAATTTTTAATTTTTATGAAATCCAATTTATTTTTTCATTTATTTATTTATTTATTTATTTTTATTTTTTTTTTTTTTTTTGAGGGCAGTGTCACTGGCCCTCACATGTGGGACCCGAACCGGGGCCACTGGCCTCCCAAGCCAGCGCTCAACCACCGCGCCACTCGACCGGCCCTCTTTTATTTTTTATTATTTTCTTTTGGTATCCTATTTTTAAAAAACCGTTGTGAAATCCACAGTCATGTAAATTTTCTCATTTTCTTCTAAGAGTGTAATAGTTTTAGATCATAAACTTAAATCTTTGATCCATTTTGAGGTTATTTTTGTTTATGGTTTAAGATAGAATCCCACTTCATTCTTTTGCATTAGGATACTCAGTTTTCCCAGCATCATTTGTTGAAGAGACCATTCTTTCCCTCATTCAATGGTTTTGGCACCCTTATGAATAATCAATTAACCAAAAATGTTAGGGTTTATTTCTGGGCTAGATATTTATCCTTATGCCAATTCCACTATTCCATTGGGCTAGATATTTATCCTTATGCCAATACTACTCTGTTTTTATTACTGTAGCTTTGTAGTAAGTTTTTTCTTTTTTTTAAGATTTTTATTGGGGAATTGGGGAAGGGGAACAGCGTTGGGGAATTGAGGGAGGGGAACAGACAAGTTGTTCTTCTTTTGTTCTTCAGTCTAGTTGTGGAGGACATTGCTTCACTGGCCCATGTTGGTATTATCATTGCGCTCTTCCCAGGTGAGGCAGATCGTTCGCCAGCCTCTGGACGGCCATTCACGGTGGCTATTGGCAGCTCACTCCGGCCGCTGGCTGCTCACGCTGGCTGCTGGCCACTGACTGTAGCATATGGCAGCCCGCTGCAGGAGGGGCTGCAGCCTGCACTGCCGCCGGGACTCATGCAGCCCAGCTCCAGGTGGAGCTGTTGTTCACTATCTTAGCTGTAGAGGGCAGTGTCACTGACTCTCATATGTGAGATCTGAACCACGGCCACTGGCATCCCAAGCCAGCTCTTAACCAATGGGCCACTCGGCCGGTCCTGTAGTAAGTTTTGAAACCAGGAAGTGTGAGTCTCCTGACTTTGTTCTTTTTAAAGATTATTTGGTCATTCTGGGTCCCTTGAAATTCCATATGAATTTTAGGATAGGTTTTGCCATTTCTGCAAAAAATACCATTTGGATTTTGATAGGGATTCCATTGAATTTAAATATAGATTTGGATAATATTGTCATCTTAATAATATTGTGTTCCAATCCATGAATATGGCATGTTGTTCTATTTATTTAGGTGTTGTTTGTTTTCAGTCATGTTTTATAGTTTTGAGTGTACAAACCTTATATCATCTTGATTTAATTTATTCCTAAGTATTTTATTCACTTTGATGCTATTGTCGATGGAATTGTTTTCTTTGTGGATTGTTCACTGCTGGTGTATAGAAATACAACTGATTTTTGTGTGTTGATTTTGTATCCTGCAATTTTGCCTTGCAGTGTTTGCGAGCAATGCCTGCCATTTTCCTGCCCTGATCTGGTTTTGAGATAGGCGAAACGGAGACTAGCACCTTGCAGCCCCAGACAGGTTAGAAGAGACAAACAAAATAGTTTGTGAAAAAAGTCTGCACTGCTGCCTCTGGAACGAAGGACCCGGGTCCCCTACTGGCTGCTGTCTTCAGCACTGCCACCCAGCTGGGAAACACAGTACAAGGACAAGTAAAGGTGCCACGAAGCTTTGCTACTGTGTGTAAGTTGCCTTTTTCTTGATTTAGCACTTGGCTTGGTTGCTGTAAACTTTTGACAGTTTTCCAGAGTTCTGACAAAGTTGGTTCTGACAAGTTCAGGTTTTTTTGTTTGTTTGTTTGTTTTTAAGGGCAGTGTCACTGGCCCACATATGTGGGACCGAACCAGGGCCGCTGGCTTCCAAGGCCAGCGCTTAACCACCGCGCCACTTGGCTGGCCCAGTTCAGGTTTTTTTTTTTGATGTTTCTGTGAAGCATGGGCATTTGTGGCTGCCTACGCCACCATTTTACTGACATCCTTTTTATTTTTTAATGTAAATTAAATGACCTCATTTTACCTTAATTTCCTCTTTAAAGGCCCTATCTCCAAATACAGTCACATTCTGAGGATTTCAACGTATGAATTTTGGGGGCACACAGTTCAGCCCATAAAGAATATTTCAAACAGAGTTGTACTGGCACAGGAACAGGCAGAGAGAAAAGTGAAACATAAAAAAACAGAGGCTGAGGGCCAGCCGAGTGGTGCAGTGGTTAAGCGCTGGCTTGGGAAGCCAGCGGCCCTGGTTCGGGTCCCACATATGAAGGCCAGTGACACTGCCCTCAAAAAAAAAAAACAAAAAAAAACCCAGAGGCTGAAAACTAGCACACACAGATTTTATTTGGCCTGATTAATTTTTTAATATATTTTCAGCTGTTTTCTAATAGAAATTCTGATTTGGGGCTTCTCTTCAGAGATCCAAAGCTCTAGCAGCACCAACAATTGGCCAGAGTTGGGTGGTAGCTGCCCTGGGGCCGTATCCTTCAATTTACCTCAATTCCCACCACTCCCCTATTCTGGGGTCTGTGCTGGTCTGTTTGATTTAAAGCTATTTGTATTTTTGCCTCTAGGATGGGAAGTACAGAAATAGATCCAAATACTTACTCAAATTGAAGAGAAAATATGTATATGGTATTTCAAACCTCTGGGGAAGCATTGTATGGAAGAGTTGGCCATGCCATCCCATCCCCAATCAGAGGATAATTTTGAGTTTAATGAAGGCAGGTGCTTTTCCCTGGGTATCAGAGTGTACTCATTAAAAGCTAGTGTAGACCTTCTGTGATGCAGCAGGTATCCTGCACACTCAAGAAAAGCAAGAGAGAAACCAACTGCTTTGTTCTTTAGCAAAATGATTGATACTCACAGATTCAGTTAATGTTAAGAAGAAATATTCTTGCTTCAGCACAGGTTTAGTCTGTGTAGTCTTAGGGGAAAGAAAAGTAATTTATCTAGGATGAGATGCTTACTTTTGCAGGTCAACCAGTAGAGGACCCAAACCATCAACCTTGCCACCATGATCATGGGTACAAGTACAAATATTGTCAATATGGGCCGGCCGAGTGGCGCGGTGGTTAAGCACTGGCTTGGGAAGCCAGTGGCCCCGGTTCGGGTCCCACATATGAGGGCCAATGACACTGCCTTCAAAAAAAAAAAAAAAGAACAAACAAATATTGTCAATAAAACAGGAGCTGAAGACCCTTCTTTTACTGTCTCCCAGGAGCTGGGTACCCTGCTCCCTGCACCTGTGGGACCTTGGAATTGTACGAGACTACCAAACTAGGACTCAAAACCTTATTTGAAGAAAAGAATGCAGGGTCCTTGGGGGGAAAAGGTGGCGTTTTCCTGAGGAAGGGAAGGTAGAGTTTCTCCACTTGAAGAAGAGGATGCAGGAGGGACAATGAACTAACCATAGCACTGGAGAGCCCAGTGAGAAAGCTGTTGGCGAAGCCTCAGAAATACAGGGTCATGAAGGGCTGGGCTACCAACTGCCTACCCTTGTGCAGCTTGAGGGAGAAGTGAGATTTAACACGTTCAATTCTCCTATGTAGTGAGTGATTCCCCTCTGGAAATGTCCTAACCTTTTGCTAAAGAAACATATGCTTTCTGCAATGTTGGCCTTGTGAACGCCCAAGAGACAGATTGGGACGTGGTGGAAGGGTCAATTCTTCCCATCTCCTTCCGGCCTCCGGTGAAGATGGAGGCTCACCACTGGGTAAACTGTGACTCTGACCTCCATCTTATTGCAGTATCAGAGGATGACCCAGAGCCAGCTCCTGAAGGCTACATGGCACCAAGGAATATCCTGGAATGAAATGGAAAATCAACTTGTCTGCTAAGTCCTGTAATTTAAAGAATGCTGTTCCCCCATAGGAAATGTGGGTACCCAGCAATCTCTTGAGATATTATTTAATAAATGATGTTGGAATAATTAGAATATATGTTAAGATTCTAGATCACACCAAAACCAAAAATTAAGTCCAGATGGATTGAATTGCTAACTGAAAAAAAATGTATAGCATATAAAAGTTGAAACTATCAAATGTAAGGTAAAATATAAAAGATTTTTTTTTCCTCCTAATAGTCTTGGAGCAGTCCAAAGCAAGATAGGGTACCCAGAACTTATAAAGGGAAAAACTACCAGACTGAAACATACAGAAATTACCATTAATTAGGGTATCTAAATACAGTCAAGATATAGGGAACATGCCACCAGGAGAAAATACTTGTAATATATATAACAAAGGTTAATCTCCCTAAATAGAAAAAGAACACCAACAAAACAATAAGAAAAGACAAACAGCCCAACAACAACAAAAAAAAATCAATGGATATGACGAATGGCTTCATGGAAGAAAGAGAAATGTTCAATAAGCATATTAAAAAAAAACAAAAATCAAACCTGAGTCTTTATAATATTTAAAGGAATTCACATTAAAGTATCACCATAATATTTTTCACCTACAGGTAAAAAAAATGTTTATATTAATACAGAACAAGGTCTGAATGAATACACACTAAATTTTGAACAGTGGTTCATTTTGAGGGAATATAATTGGGGAAGCAGAACAGGAGTCTTTCATTTTGTCACTTTATATACATTTTTCAAATGGTGGGCGTATGGGTGATTTGTACTTTCGGGATGTTTTTCCATACAGTTTAATTCTTTTGAAAGTAATGCAAACATAAATTTTTCACTTTCAGAAGCTTTGGAATTTTTTTGTTTATTTTAACTTTTAAAATCACAAAATATATGAGTTAATTAAAATAATCAGATCAGTTTTACCTACTCTCACATCTCAAACCAATTTTTATGCACACTATTTCCCCTTGTACTTAATTCATGGATCTCTTTAATTATACATTTTCCACAACATACTTCTTTGTGGATATCCCCCTACCCCCAAAAAATGGAAAAGAAAGAAGAAAAGAAAGAAAGAAAAAGTAAGGTATTATATGTATGTAAAGATTTAATTATTTTAATATATTATTATTGCTTTCACTAAAGTTCTTGGCTCTGATGACCAAGTTAATGGACAACCAGACATCACTTTGGGAAACAACTTTTCAGAAAGTTCAAAAGAAAATGTCTTTGCCATGTGACTTTTGGATAGGCTAGTTGAAAAAAAGTGGATATTACATATACATATTACCTAACTCAGGGGGTCTAAAAGAACATGCTGTGATGTTCTCAGTGTCCCTGCCACCTTTGTCCTTGAGGTAGATACTATTATAAGTTTCTTGTATATTCCTCCGTAGATATTCTATGCATTTGCAGTCATTGGCAGAACTATATGGTAGCCTGCCCTAACACTGTTCTGCATCTTGCTCTTTTTATTTAAAAAATATACCTTGGCAATTGTTGCATATTAGTATACAAAGCACTGTATCATTATTATTATTATTATTATTATTATTATTATTATTATTTTTGGTTAAAGATTTTATTGGGGAATTGTGGGAGGGGAACAGCGTTGGGAATTTGGGGAGGGGAACAGACAAGTTGCTGTCTTTTTGTTCTTCAGTCTAGTTGCGGAGGACGTTGCTTCACTGGCCCATGTTGGTATCGTCATTGTGCTCTTCCCGGATGAGGCAGATCAGTCCCTGGCCTCTGGATGGTCGCTCACCGCAGCTATTGGCAACTCACGCTGGCTGCCGGCCACTCACTGTAACCTATGGCAGCCCACTGCTGCAGGGGCTGCAGCCTACACCATTGCTGGGGCTCCCAGGTGGAGCTGTTATTAGCTATAGAGGGCAGTGTCACTGGTCCTCAAGCCAGCTCTTAACCAATGCGCCACTCAGCCGGCCCTGTATCATTGTTTTTTAAGGCTGCAAATGATTTCAATTTATCTCATTAGTTCCCTATTGGAAACTAGTTTCCAATTGTTTATTTGTCTGTGCAGACCATGCTGCAATAAATATCCTTGTATATTTTTGACTTTGCAAATACGCAAGTGTATTTGTGGAATAAATCCCTAGAGGTAGCTAAGTACACCTTAAATTTTGAAAGCTTTGTAGCAATTTGTATTCCCTTGAACCATGATTGAGACACCAGTTCTAGCACCCTCAACTACATAGTGGCATCAAACTTTTGATCTTTGCCAATGTTAGAGATGAAAAATGGTTTCTAATGTAGTTTTGATTTGTCTTGCTTTTATTATAAGTAAAGTTGAACATTTTTGTATATGTTTAAGAGCTATTTATAATGTCTCTTTTATGAATTTATCCATTATGTTTTCATTTCATTTCATTATTTATTTATTTTTAAACTTTCTTGCAAATTATAAAAGTGACATTTGTTATTTAAAGATTCTCTTGTTGGGTAAGAAATAAATCCAGCTTCATGTTATTTATGAAAGATACTTCTAAATCAAAATAACTCACAATGATTGTAAAAAGAGGAATGAATAGAGATATATCAATGCTTAAAGACAAAGTAGTAGTAACAGTATAAAATCAAACAAACTAAACCAAAAGCAACTTAATATTTCAAGTTTATAAATGGCACTTCCATCAAGAATATATAATAGTCTTTATGAACCCAACAACAGATCTTCAAAATATAAAACAAAAACTGTTGGAAATACAAGAAAATTTGACAAATCCAATTTGGGGCAATACTTGAACGTAACTCTCAGAATTTAACCAATCAAGTAGACAAAAGTAAATAAGGCTCTAGAGGATTCATATAACAAAACTAATAAATTAATAAACAGAATACATATTTTTCAAAAACACACATGGAACATTCAGAAAGTACTAGACCATCAAAATCATTTCAATAATTCTAAATTGCAGAACATATGCACTCTAACCATAATGTAATAACATTATAAATTAATAACAAAAGAATGCTGTCTTTCCAAACAAAACAAAAAACAAAACTCCAACTACAAGTAAATAAAAACATCTTTCTACCTTTCTGATCTTAATTCCTTAGATTAAAAAGGAACTCAAACTGGAAATTACAAACTATTTGGAAATAGATGACAATGAGAGAAACTGTTTATTGACTCTTGTAGGATATGGCCAAAATAGTATCATGTGAAAATATATAGCTTCATATGCATTTATTAGGAAATTTCATTAAGCAATTTTAAAAAGGTTAAAAAATTTTAAAAACAAGAAAATGAACCCAGAAGGGAGAAAAATAAAGAGAAAAGTATAAATTGAATTTCCACTTCTGTTAATACTGGACTCAACCCTCTTTCTCAGGATACGTTGAAAAGCTGAAAAAATATGACAAGCATTTAGTTCAAGGCATCAGTAACAGAGAACAAACAAGGCAATAAACCATTACCAGACAAGAACCAAATGACAGAAATCCAGAGTTAAATTAGGCATAGGTACAACTTTCCTATCAGTGGTACTTCTCATTTTCAGAGGAAGAAGCTGAGAAATTAGTGGTTTAGCTTCACAGGCTTGGGGGTGAAAATCTGGAGTCCATGATCTGTTATACCAAATTTTGGATTGGCACCCAAAAGGATTAGGGACTTGAAAAAGACTAGCTTTCTAAAGTATTGCAGCTGAGCTTCAGAACATCTCACTGCTAGAATTGAATTAGGGTTGATGATCCTGGATTGCTTGTGTCTTCAGGCAACTGTAAAAAACAAAAGTAAATCTTTCCTGAGGAAAATGAAATCACCCTAAACCTCAAACTAGTTCCACCAGAAACTCAGAGAATACATTTTCTGGCACACAATCAAAAGTCACCAGGCCCAGGAAGAAATATGGCAACATGAACAAAAACCATTAGCAACAATAGACAATAGAAATTGTCCCCACACAGGTTCCAGATATTCGAGTTCTTGTTTGCAACCCTTAAAACAACTAGGTTTACAAAATTAAAGGGGGTAATAAAAGATAAAATGAAAAACTTGGCATAAAGCTAGAATATAATAAAGGACATAGATTTGAAAAAACTAATCAAAATTTAAAACTGGAAAATAATAGAAATTAAGAATTCAATGGATAGATTTAACAGCAGGTTAGACACAGCTGAATAGAGAATGAATGAACTAGATGAAACCAAAGGACAGAAAAATACAGATGAGAGGGTAAGAGACAAGAAGGATACAGCTAGGTCTAACATACTCGTGTTTATAATTTGAAGTCCTACAGGGAGAGAAGAACAGGAATCGGGTGTAAGCAGTGTTTGAACAGATAATGTCCGAAAAATTCCAAAACTGATGAAAGACATTCAGTCACAGATTCAAAAAAACTCTATGAGGGCCCGCCGAGTGGCACGGTGGTTAAGCACTGGCTTGGGAAGCCAGTGGCCCTGGTTTGGGTCCCACATATGAGGGCCAGTGACACTGCCCTCAAAACAAACAAACAAACAAACAAACAAACAAACAAACAAACAAACAAAAACTCTATGTGCCCTAACTGGGTAAGTAAAAAGAAATCCACACCTACTGGTATCAGCTGTCAGTCTAATTGTTGTCCCTTTAAATTTATGCCCTTTCTCTGCTCTGGCTGCCTATAAATAACCAAATTTTTCAAATGCTCTTAGAACAAGCTTTACTATCCTGCCGGTTCTGTCACTAATGGGTTGAATAATCTTTGACCCTGTGTTTATTTTATATTTGTATGAGTCATGTTTTCAACTTTTTGAAAAGTATACTTTGAATATATATATATGAAACAAAGAATTCATGAAATAATACTTTTACTTGCAATATTTTCTGTACTATTTTATTCTTTTCCATCTTATTAAAAAACAATTTTGGTCACACTTATGCAATCTGTTCTCAACCTGCAGTTTGAAAAGCGCTGCCCTAGCGTTTGGGAGGGGCGGTGGGTGGGAGGGTGGGGCAGGAGAGGGGGGCAGGTGGAGTTGCGTTAGAAAACGCTGATATTTGAATTTGTTTGTTGGTTTGGCTTCCCACTCCAGGAATCAGATGACCTTGGGCCGTTTTGTTTTGATTTGATTTGTTTTGATTCGTTTTGTCTCTTCCTTGTGTCAGCGCTCAGTATCCGGTGGGGGACGGGGGAGGCTTTAGGAAAAACCTGCCGCCAGTTTAATTTCAGCGGGTTCCTGGGGCGGCGAACCAGCAGGTCAAGGGAGGGCTGGTCTCACTGGGTGGGGCCTGGTCTTGGAACCCTCCTGGACTTCCGAGAACTTTTTTGCACCACTGCCCGGAATTCGGACCAAGCGAACTTGAAGCTCTCCTTGGGAGTTGTCGGCAATGCCAGGTGGGGTGACGCGGGAGAGGCGGCCATCGTCAGAGCTCCCGGGGTCTCCCTGAGTGCCCTGGGCATCTTCTGCCTTTGCGTTGGCTGGTCCCTTCCCCAGTCCGGGAGATACACAGTCGGAAGGTGGCTGCTGTGTGTTCGTTCGGTTCTGTTTGGAAGGATTGAGGATCGCGGGGAAAAGAACAGTGAGGGGCCTGGTCGTCCTTCGCCCGGCCCACCCCGGGCTCCCGGAGCCCTTGAACCCGCCCCTCCTGATCTATCTACGGGCGGGTTCCGAGCTCTCTGCACTCCGGACCCAAAGGCGCGGCTGCGAGAGCTATGGATCGCGTGGCTGCGCTGGGCTGCGCCAGGCTGCGGTGGGCGCTGCTGCGGACGCGGGTGGCCAGTCTTGGCCTCAGCCCACACGCGACCAGAACCAAGGCCTCGATCCCCAGCGCCCTCCCGGCGGCCGAGGCGGCCGAGGCTCCCGGAACTGGGCCTAGCGACCGGAGGCTGCGGAGCCTGGAGGAACTTCCCGGACCAGGGCAGCTGCGCTTTTTATTCCAGCTGTTAGTGCAAGGTTACGTTCTGCACCTGCATCAACTCCAGGTAATCGAGAGTGGGGGTCTGATAGGGGGCGGGGGAGGCGGGGAGGGTCTGGCGCTGGAGAATGGGGGCGAGCCCCTGGACAGAGAAGCTGCGGGTGGAGAGATGTTGGACAAAAAGTGAAGAACATGGGAACTTAGCTGGGGACGGACTGGGGCCACGGTCTTCAACTGGAAATCTGTAGGGGTTCTGTGCAACCAGTAGGCAGAGCCCTTTGAACTGAAATGAACAGATTGAGGAGTATGGTAAGAATCAGGAGGGCTTCAGGAAGGAGGTGACTTGGGAGGCTAGGTTTAACGTGAACAGAGCTTGAGAG
This sequence comes from Aselliscus stoliczkanus, assembly GCA_033961575.1. NCBI lineage: Eukaryota > Metazoa > Chordata > Mammalia > Chiroptera > Hipposideridae > Aselliscus > Aselliscus stoliczkanus. The sequence goes on from CM066731.1 coordinate 160,550,973, forward strand.
AGGAGGAAGCTGTCTTGGTAACAGAATGGCAGATGTGTAAACTGCTGGATGTTCTAGAACCACTATTTAATGCTGTGGTGTTATTGGCGACCCTAGACTTCTTACAAAGGAAATGGCCTCAGGAGGATTACAGAGGTTTAGCAATTAGCAAGGTAAATTGTCTCTTAGGGGAAAAAAGATGTCGCTTCTCAGAGTCAAGGCAAAATCGTAAACATTAAGGAAAATGTACATTTTTGTTATTAAGAAATCAACTTCCTAGCGCAATGACGATACCAACAGTGAAGCAACATTCTCCGCAACTAAACTGAAGAACAAAAGGACAGCAACTTGTGTGTTCCCCTTCCCCAATTCCCCAACGCTGTTCCCCTCTGCCAATTCCCCAATAAAATCTTTAAAAAAAAAAAAATAAGAAATCAACTTCCAGTAAGAAGGCCTTATCCAGTGGAACACTGATATAAGGCAGGGATGAATGAGTAGTCAATGGACAGAGACTGGAAAGCACAATGTTGGTGAAGTTGGAGAGGTTTTAGGATATGAACCAAATTAATGCACTCACTGTGCCCCTGGCATTTTTCCAGGTGTTGGGATTCAGTGAGATGAGGCCAACACCCTCACAGGGTTTACACACTCCTTTGGGGAAGAGGGAGGTGTGTGTTACATGCCATTGAGTTGGCTCCAACATCTGGTGACCCTATGAATGAGTGATGTCTAAATGTCCCCATCAGCCCAGCTCAGCTCCTGTAGACTCCTGCCTGTGGCTTCTGTTATGGAGTCAGTCCCTTTCATATTTGGTCTTCCTCCTTTTCCAAGTCCTGGGTTGGCTGGTGAACAGACTGATTACCATGTGGCTGTGCTGGGCAGTAGACCAAAAAAAGGAGGAGCTGTGAGCACTGGGGTAGGACAGGCCTTTGAGGAGGGCTTTGAAGGCCAGACCAAGGATCCTGGTTCCTCTGAGGGGCCATGATGGACTCTTGAGCAGGCATGGAGTGAAGATGGCTTCCAAGGGACACTATTCAAGTTATGATATATGCAGTAGGGTAGATTGGACAGGACAGGTGGAGAAGGCCTCAGGTGACGAGGGCTCAGGTGTGGCAGTATCTGAGCCACCCTCCAGACAAAGCTGGAGTGGGAGTTGAGGATGAGGGAGAAAATGACTCTGAGGGTTTGAAGGTCTATACTAACCACAGTTTCTCTTCATCTGCCCAGGCTTGCTGCTGTATCTCCTGGGAACTTCCCTTTTGGGCTCCTGTTTCCATGACTGGGTGGGGGAAATTCCAAGGCACCCAGAGACGGTTAAAAAATCAGTCCCTTTGGGCTCAGCTCTAAAAAACTAAGTCAGCTAAGAAACCAGAGTCTTGTAAACTTCCTCTGCTTGATCTGACCTGTAGAAATTTCAGAGTCCTAGTGAATGAATGCTCCAAGGGTGGGGACTAAGGATTTCTTATCATTTCTCAGAGGGAGTTTACTGGAAGGTTTTGTTCAGGGTTTTCTGTGGAGCAGTAACTACCAAGAAATTTTAGATGGCTCTAGGAGGAGGAAGAGGAAGCAAGTGAAAGCCAAGAATTTGTATGACCTTTTGAAGGAGAGGCCAAGGCGAGGATTTAGGAGAGCCCCCTGACTCCAGCCCTTGTATCCCAAAGATCTGGAGTCACATGCCTTTGGGCTGTCCCATGTATTAGCCCTTCCCACCCACTACATGTGGCTGGTGTGTTAATAAAGGGCGGAGTACTGCACATCTCTAAAACCCTGTTAATACCCCCATTGAGGAAGAGGATGCATTCCAGTGACCCACTTTTTATCAGTTCAGACTCATTTGGTTGCCTCTCACCCTGGCTTAAACTATAAAGCAGCTTTACTGGTTCATATAACCAAAATGTCTAATAGTTGGTGCCCTTCAGGTGTATCTTGCTCTAGAGATTCATGAGACCATCAAAGCTACAGGTTTTCTGCAGTTCTCTTGGCTCTGCTGTCTTGTGGAAGTTAGTTGACTGGCCAGAGTTAAGCACCCATCCCTGAAACCATCATAGTGGTCACAGGCATATTCTAATTAGCTTAGACCCATGCAGACTCACCCTTAAAGCTGGGGTTGGGGGTCCCCACCTCTAATCCAAGTGGCTACTGCACAAAGGGGAAGAGTGGAATTGATGTAAGGGCAGCTGACCATGATGCTCCCTGAACCCTCAGTTGTCCAGAACTGCATATCCCACCTAAAAATAATCAAATCAGCTTAGGGAAGCATTGCAGGACTTAAAGAGGTAGAGTGGAAATTGGGACATGCAAAAATCATGCTGGTCCATAAATGCCAGTTCCTTTTTCTTTCCTAACTAAAATAATGTCAAGAGTGCTGGAAAAATTAAATGTAAATTTATGTTAAATGTATATGCAAATTGATATGAAATTGATACCTTTCAGAGGTCTCAACCCTAAGAATGATGAGATCAGCTATCTGTTCTGTAGCTCTTATTGTGGGCTGCCTGGATTGGTGCCCCTCTTGTGTCCTCCTAATGCCCTCTGCATATACTTGTCATTTCATATATCATGTTTCTGTTTTTTTCAGTTACAATTTTTATTTCTTGTGATAGAACTTTTAAGATCTACCCTGTTAGGGCCGGCCGAGTGGCGCATTGGTTAAGCACTGGTTTTGGGATGCCAGCGGCCCCGGTTCGGATCCCACATGAGGGCCAGTGACACTGCCCTCTACAGCTAACAACAGCTCCACCTGGAGCTGGGCTGTGTGAGCCCCGGTGATGGTGTGGGCTGCAGCCCCTGCTGCAGTGGGCTGCCATAGGCTACAGTGAGTGGCCCTCAGCCAGCGTGAGCGGCTGGCAGCCAAGTGTGAGCTGCCAATAGCCGCGGTGAGCGACATCCAGAGGCCAGCGACCGATCTGCCTCATCCGGGAAGAGCGCAATGACGATACCAACAGTGAAGCAACATCCTCCGCAACTAAACTGAAGAACAAAAAGACAGCAACTTGTCTGTTCCCCTTCCCCAATTCCCCAACGCTGTTCCCCTCCGCCTATTCCCCAATAAAATCTTTAAAAATTAATTAATTAAAAAAAAAAAGATCTACCCTGTTAGTAACTTTCAAATATGTAATGCAGTGTGATTAATTATAGTCACCATGCTATACATTACATCCCCAGGACTTATTTATTTCATAACTGGAAGTTTGTACTTTTTGTCCCCTTCACTCATTTTGCCTACCTCCTAGCCCCTGCCTCTGGCAGCTACCACTTTGTTCTATGTATCTGAGGTCAGTATTTTTTTGTTTGTTTGTTTGTTTGTTTTGTTTTTAGATTCCACATATAAGGGAGGTCATTTGGTATTTGTGTTTCTCTGTGTAGCTTATGTCTGCTTCAGAAAGTGGCAAGAATGATGAAATAAGTGTGTTCAAAGCAAGGGGCATTAATGGCAATGTGTCTTTGACTGTAACAATTTTTTAAATTTAATGTTTTGGTTTTTTTTTTTAGCTGAGCCATCTTGCCACCTGTTGGCATCTCAGCGGCAGCTCAGCTCGGGCTGGCATCGAACTGCCGTTGCTTAGAGCTCAGCTCGCACTCTTGAGCAAGCTCTTAACCAACTGAGCCACTCATCCGGCCCACAATTTTTAAATTTAAACATTCACCATTCTTTAGATCATACTGTGTGTGTAAGTGTGTGTGTATGTGTGTGTGTGTGTGTGTGTGTGTGTGTGTGTATACATATAATAACATTTTCTTTATCCATTCTTCTGTTGATGGACACTTAGGTTACTTTCATGTCTTGGCTATTGTGAATAATGCTGCACTGAACATGGGGGGGATGCATATATCTTTTCTAGTTAGTGCTTTCATTTTCTTTGAATAAGTACCCAAAAGTGAGTTGCTGGATCATATGGTAGTTTTATTTTTAATTTTTGAAGGAGCCGCCATACTGTTTTCCGTCATGGCTATACCATTTTAGTCCCACCAACAGTGCATGAAGGTTCCCTTTTTTCCACATCCTTGTCAATACTTCTTATTTGTCTTTTTGATGATGGCCATTTTAACAGGTGTGAGGTGATACCTCATCATGGTTTTGATTTGCATTTCTCTGATGATTAGTGATATTGAGCACTTTTTTTTCATGTACCTGTTGCCCCTATGTATATCTTTGGGAAAGAGTCTATTCAGATCCTCTGCCCATTATTTAGTCAGATTTTTTTTTTTTGCTATTAAGTTGTATGAGTACTTTATATATTTTGGACATTAATCCTTGTCAGATATTTGATTTGTAAATATTTTCTCCCATTCAGTAGGCTGCCTTTTCATTCTGTTGATGGTTTCTTCTGCTGTGCAGAAACTTTTTAGTTTAATGTAGTGCCACTTGTTTATTTTTGCTTTCGTTGCCCTTGCTTTTGGTGTTAGATACAAAAAATCATAGTCAAGAATGATGTCAAGAACCTTAGTACCTATGTTTTCCTCTAGAAGTTTTATGGTTTCAGGTCTTATATTTAAGTCTTTAATTCATTTTGAGTTAATTTTTGGGTGTGGTAAATGCTAGTGGTTCAGTTTTATTATTTTGTATGTGGCTGTTTTCCCAAAACCATGTATTAAAGAGACTGTCCGTTCTCCATTGTCTATTCTTGGTTCCTTTGTTGTAAATTAATTGACCATATATGCATGGGTTTATTCCTGTTGTGCTCCATTGATCTATATGTCTGTTTTTATGCCAACACCATACTGTTTTTGATTACTATAGCTTTGTAATATAGTTTGAAATAAGGAAGCATGATGCCACCAGCCTTTGTTCTTTCTCAAGATTGCTTTGGCTCTTCAGGGCCTTTTGTAGTGCCATACAAAGTACAGAATTGTCTGTTCTAATTCTGTGAAAAAATGCCTTTGGAATTTCAATAGGGTTTGCATTGAATCTGTAGGTTGCTTGGGGCAGTATGAACATTTTAACAATATTAATTCTTCTAATCCATCAACATGGAATATCCTTTTATTTGTGTCTTCTCAATCTTTTTCTTCAATGTCATAGTTTTCAGTGCACAGGTCTTTCACCTCCTTGGTTAAAATTACTCCAAGATATTTTGTTCTTTTATGCAATTGTAAATGTGATAATTTTCTCAATTCCTCTTTCTGATAGTTCATTATTAGTGCATAGAAACACAACTGATTTTTATATATTGTGTATCTTGCGACTTTATTGAATTCATTTTTTTTAATAGTTTTTTGGTGGAATCTTTAGGGTTTTATATATATAATATCTTGTCATCTGCAAATAATGATGGTTTTACTACTTCCTTTCTGATTTGGATGCCTTTCATTTATTTTCTTGCCTAATTGTTCTGGCTAGGACTTCCAATGCTGTTGAATAAAAATGGTGAGAGGTGGCACCCTTGTTTTGTTCCTGATCTTTGAGGAAAGCCTTCAGCTTTCACTGTAAACTATGATGTGAGGTGGGGGTTTGTCATATATGGCCTTTATTATGTTGAGGTAGGTTCTCTCTATAGCTACTTTTATAAGAGATTTATCATAAATGGATGTTGAACTTTGTCAAATGCTTTTTATCGAGATGATCATGTGATTTTTATCCTTAATTTTGTTAATGTGGTATATAGCATTAATTGATGATTTGCAAATGTTCAACTATCCTGGCATCTCTGGAATAAATCCCACTTGATCATGGTATAGGATCCTTTTACTGTGTTGTTGAATTTAGTTTGCTAATATTTTGTTGAGGATTTTTGCATCTATGTTTGTCAGGAATATTAGCCTGTAATTTTTTGTTTTCTTCTAGTAGTGTCCTTGTTTGGTGTAAATATCAGGAAAATGCTTGCCTTGTAAAATGAATTTGGAAGTATTCCCTCCTTTTCTACCTTTTGGAAGAATTTGAGAAGGATTAGCATTAATCCTTCCTTAAATGTTTGGTAAAATTCACCAATGAAGCCACCTGGCCCTCAGCTTTTGTTTGTTGGGAAGTTTTTGATTACTGCTTAAATCTCCTTACTAGAAATTGATCTGTTCAAATGTTCTATTCATCATTCGGTCTTGATAGTTTGTATATTTCTATGAATTTATCCCTTTCTTTTAGGTTTCCTAGTTTGTTGATGTGTGTTTGTTCACAGTAATCTCTTATGATCCTTTGTGTTTCTGTGGTATCAGTTGTAACATCACTTTCATTTCTGATTTTATTTGCCTGAGTCATTTTACCTTGTTTTCTTGGTGAGTCTAACCAAAGCTGTGTATATTTTGTTTATCTTTTTTTAAAAAAACAGCTCTTAGTTTCATTTATCTTTTCTATTGTATTTTTTTTTTTTTTTTTAGCTGAGCCATCCTGCCACCTGTTGGCAGCTTAACAGCAGCTCAGCTCGGGCTGGGCATCAAACTGCTGTTGCTCAGAGCTCAGCTCGCACTCTTGAGCGAGCTCTTAACCAACTGAGCCACTCGACTGGCCCCTTCTATTGTCTTTTTATTCTCAATTTCAATTGTTTCTACTTTGATCTCTGTTATTTCTTTTCTTCTACTAACTTTTGGGTTAGTACTCCTTTTGTTTAGTTCCTTGAGGTGTAAAGTTGGGTTGTTTATTTGAAATCATTCTTGTATCTTAATGTAGGCTCTTACTGCTATGAACTTCCCTCTCAGGACTGCTTTGCTGCGTCCCATAGGTTTTGGCCTTTACTTCTCTTTGCATCCTTTCCCCAAAGCCTCCATTCCAACTCTCCACTGGACATCAGCATTAAAGGCCAGATGATCCGTGACCTTCTGAACCTGGCAGGCTTTGTTCTGCCCAACACAGAGGATATCATTTCCAGCTCCAGCAGCTCCACCACCAGGTCAGCCCCCTTGCTTATCTGCAGCTCGACTGGCAGCGTGAACAGCTCCATCTGTCACTCACTGGGAAAGCATGGTGTCTGGGCACGCCCTCCTGCTCCGTCTCCCTTGCTGCTCAACCTGCCCCTACAGCCTACTCACACACCTCTGCCATGTCAGTGCCCCTAAAAGCATTTTTGGTTATACTGCTCCCCTGCTTAGCTGTCTCCACAGGGACTGGAGAAGCAGCCATCAACTCCTCACATGTACATTTGAGGCCCCAACCTCCTTTTCCCAAGCACCCCTCCCTTTAAGTTTGGATATGGTGTATTTCCATTTTCATTTGTCTTTAGATTGTTGTTTTTTTTTGATGTCTCTTTTAATTTCTTCTGGTTGTTCAGTAGCATGTTGTTTAATTTCCACGTTTGTGGATTTTCCAGTTTTCTTCTTATAATTGATTTCTAGTTTCATACAATTGTGGGGGTAATAGATGCTTGATACGATTTCAACCTTCTTAAATTTATTTATGATCTATCCTGGAGAATGTTCTGTGCACACATGAGAAGAATGTGTATTCTGTTGCTTTGGGAATGTTCAATATATAGAAATCTAGATCTCTATCTCTATCTATGTCTATATATCTATATATCCATATCTATATCTATATCTATCTATATCTGTTAAGTCCATCTGGTCTAATGTGTTATTTCAGGTCAATGTTTCCTTATTGATTTTCTGTCTTTGATTCATTGATGAAAATGGGTATTAAAGTTGCCTACGATTATTGTATGACCATCTGTTTCTCCATTTGTCTGTGAATATTTGCTGTATATATTTAGGTGCACATGTTTCTTTTCATCACCTGTTTACATGGCTTAGAGGCCAGGCTGTGAGGCCGTGAGGGCTGGACCTATATCTTTCCCACCTCTGTGCCCCCCGCCTCCCCCCAGGGACAGGCATAGTCCTGGGCACAGAGAGGTTCTCAGTAACATTTGATAAATGAATACATTTCACATACCAGCCAAAGGGCTGTGAGTGATACTGAGCAGTGGCTGTATCTGGTGGTAAACTTCTTTGTGAGACTCTTCTCAACTCTCTCATCTGGGTTGTTTGACAGAAGATAGAGTGAAGAAGAGACAGTGAGGGAGATGGGCAGATTGAGGAAGCCTAACCCTTCAGGCCTCAGCTTTCCAGGTTCAGAAACTAAATTTTGTTAGCACATTCAACATGGAGAGACTATTGGGGACTGACCCACATTGGCCAACGCCCCAGAGACTGGAATACCCATGTGTTTCTTTACTGAGGAAGTTAGCCCTCCCAGGGATCATAATATTCCATCACATAGAAACTCCCTATTCTAGTTAGATCTATTTCTGCATAACAAACCAGCCAAAACATAGCGGCTGAAAGCAACATTTTGTTATATTTATGATTTTGTGGGTCAAGAATTTGGACTGTGCTCATTAGAAATGGCTTATCTCTGCTTCATAATGGAGTGAAGTTTCAGTTTAAATGGCCAAAAATTGCTAGGATGGTTCAGTTGGGTCCAACTGTCTAAGCCGCGGGTCTGGCTTTTGGCCGTTTATCCATGTCACATCTGCCAGGGCTGCAATTTCCAAGATGGCTTCTTTAATTGCATGTTCAATGCCTACGCTGGTTTAGCCAGAACAGCTGAGTATCTCTCTCACTCTCTCCATGTGGCCACCTTGGGCTCCCTCACAGCAGGTTGGTCTCTGGGTAGTCAGACTTCTTCCAGAGTGTCGGCTTCCCCCAGAGTCAATGTCCCAAGAGAAAGAAAGTGGAAATTGCCAGTTTCTTAAGGCCCAAGCCTGGAAACTGGCGCAGCATTATTTCCACTGTATTCTACCCAGCAAAGCTGTTACAGAGCCCACCCAGGTTCTAGAGGAGAGGAGGTAGACCTCAACCCTTAATGAGGGAGGAGTTAAACAATCTGTGGCTATCTTTAATCCACCACATCCTCTTCCTAGGATATAGGTACTTAGAGAGAGAATCAGTAGCTACATTAGTGGACTGCTGGTGTGCAGGGACCCCAGAACTAAGGGAATATTATTGTTTGGGAGAAAATTTCATCCAAGCCTTGGAGAAGCCTGGTTCAATACGCTCCTCTGGTGCCTGTCCATTATATTAAGTGTCTCTCTTGGGAGAGAAATGCTGCCAAATTCTTGCTGTTTGGCTCCTCTCTTCTGAATTTTGTAATGGCCACTCATATTCTGTTAATACATTCTTTCTTCAGTTTAGCTAACACCATTGATTAGATGGGCTTTCTTACCAGTACTCACATTACCATCAAGCCTTCCAGAGATTATCCTCCAGTTACCCTGCCTGACTTGGCTTAAGTGTTTTTCAGCCATCATCTGGCAGAGGTTCACAGGTTGCCCTTGAGGCTATAACAGAATTAGGTGTACTGCCTTTAAGCCTCAGGGATGGGAAATTTGAAACTAAGTGTTAAGGTTAAAAATGTGAACCATTCTAACTTATCAACTGTACTACCAGAATTGTTATCTTACCAATAAAGAGATATTCCAGCATATTCAAGGTAGCAATATTTCTGATTGGGAAAGATTAGAATGACTTACATGTCCTAATAGAGGACTAATTAAATCAATTATAATACATTCATATAATGGGATTTTATGTAACCATTAAAAAGAATAAGGGCAGATATATATGTTTCAATATAAATCACTTGCCAAGAGACAGGAAGAAAGTAAGGTGCAAAACTATATAATATGTCATTATTTGTGGATTAAAAAAAGCATGAGGAATATATGTATTTGTATGTTTGTATGTGCATAAAATATCTCTGGAGAACACACAAGAAATTGGTAATGATAGTTGGCTCTGTGTAGTGGTCTTGGAGTCTGGAGGTGAGAATTAGGAGCAAGACTTACTTTTTTTTTTTTTTAAAGATTTTATTGGAGAATTAGGGGAGGGGAACAGTGTTGGGGAATTGCGGAAGGGAAACAGACTAGTTGCTGTCCTTTTGTTCTTCAGTCTAGCTGTGGAGGACATTACTTTGCTGGCCCATGTTGGTATTATCATTGCACTTTTCCTGGTAAAGCAAATCGGTCACTGGCCTCTGGACGAACTCTCACAGCGGCTCTTAGCAGCTCACACCAGCTGCCGGCCACTCATGCTGGCTGCCAGCCACTCACTGTAGCCTATGGCAGCCCACTGCAGCAGATGCTGCAGCCTACACAGTCGCCAATGACTCACGGCAGCCCAGCTCAAGGTCGAGCTGTTGTTCACCATCTTAGCTGTAGAGGGTGCAGTGTCAGTGGGCCCTCATATGTGGGATCCGAACTGGGGCCCAGCTACTCAGAGCTGGCCTCCCAAGCCAGCCCTTAACCAACATGCCACTCAGCCAGCCCAAGATTTACTTTTTATTGCAGGAATGCTACGGCCCTCCACCGGATTTTCTTCTCGCTTCACCCTGCCCAGGCATAGTTCCACAGCAAAAGAAGGGAGAACAGGAGATGAAAAGATGTCTGACCAAGTGTTTCCTGGTCCAACATAATATTTTGAGGTCTTCTGATGGCCGTTCCTCATGTACTTCTGTCTGGCTCTAGGTCTTTACTTTTGATGTTCATCTGTGTGTCTGTATCTTCTTTTCAGCTCTGTATTTGTTGCTGATCATCCACATATCTTGTTCTTATAATACCCTCATTGATCTACTCCAGCCCAGCCCATGTTGTAGACAGAGATGCTCAGCATACTAGGGGAATCCCAGGCAATTTCTCTTGGATCACTCTTGGATCTTTCTCTAACCTCAGCCCATTGTTTCTCTAGAGTGCAAAATCAGAAAGAAATTCTTACTGTCCAACTGCCTGGTAATTTTGACAGCTCTGCCTCCTTGTACAAAAACAGACATTCTTTAATTATTGAAGTAATGGCTATACTCATGCACAAAAATGTTATTTGCAGCTTTGTAAAATAAAAATTCAGAAACATGTTTAACAGGATAAATAAATTGTGATATAGTTATACAGTGGAACACTATACAGCAGTCATGATGAATGCACAAGCATTGTATGTATCAATATAGAACTCAAAAATAAAGTTGAGTATAGAATGATATGTATGGTAGAATACTTTCTTTTTTTTTAAAGATTTTATTGGGGAATCGGGGAAGGGGAACAGACAAGTTGCTGTCCTTTTGTTCTTCAGTCTAGTTGTGGAGGACGTTGCTTCACTGGCCCATGTTGGTATCGTCATTGCACTCTTCCTGGGTGAGGTAGTTGCTCGCCGGCCTCTAAACGGCCATTCACTGTGGCCCTTGACAGCTCACACTGGCTGCCAGCTGCTCACGCTGGCTGCCGGCCACTCACTGTAGCCTATGGCAGCCCACTGCAGCAGAGGCTGCAGCCCACACTGTCGCCGGACATTTTAGCTATAGAGGCAACCAGGTGGAGCTGTTGTTCACCCCCTTAGCTATAGAGGGCAGTGTCACTGGCCCTCATTTGTGGGATCCGAACTGGGGCCCCGCTGCTCAGAGCTGGCATCCCAAGTCAGCTCCTAACCAACGTGCTACTTTGCCGGCCCTAGAATACTATTTCTATAAAATAAAAATCACACAAAAATACTGTAAGCTATCATTGGATGCATATATATGTAGTAAAATACAGAAATATTGACAGAAAGGGTACACTTCAAATTCAGGATAGTAGTTGCTTTGTGGAGGGAGGGCAAAAGGAAAGGATAAGAAGGGGGAATTTGTACTGAAATGTTTTCATTTTTTAAAAGATAAGAAGCAAATATGACAAATATTAATTTTGGAGGGTGTGTACCTGGGTGTTTATAATGTTATTTTTAAATTATTCATATTACAATATAATTATTCATATTAAAATCATAAAAATACAAGTAATTTTGTTCACCTTGAGTCCAAATGATGCCACTGACTTGGTCTGATCTTGGAGGAGATCATTCAAGGCAAAATTTAGAGCATAGAAAACCTGAGAATGCTGTTAATTATTTAGCACCTTCTGTCACTTTGAAATGTGAATTCCACTTGTGTGAAGGGGTTGGGGCTAAAGCTCTGACAACACTTTGACAGCACCAAGATATGGCTGTCCCAGCTGGATTCCTCTTCACCTTTGACCCTGAATGGGCCTTCTTTCTGGCATCTGTCAGTAAGGCAAAAGAGCCGCCTATGTCGGCAGTTACATCTCTCCTGTTTATCCAACTGATGGCTGCCAGCTTGTAGGGACAGATTTGTTGACACTGGCAAAACAGAACTTGGTATTTGTGAGTTCATTTTTGTCCTCAGGGCAGTTCACTTGCTGTTTTAGTGTTGTTTTGCTGTGCTGACAGTCTGTTTAAGGAGCCCACTACCGATAAACTAAACAAGACACTAAATAGGAGAGTAGAACATACAAGGCAAAGTCAGTTTTTTCAGGGGGAGATTTTGGACGATTTTAATGGTCTTCTTTTTTTCTCACAACAGTTTTATTGAGATATAGTTACATATTATACAATTCACCCATTGAACAATTAAATGGTTTTTAGTATATTCACAGAATTGTGCAACCATCACCACATCAATTTTAGAATGTTTTCATCACCCCACAAAGAAACCTTGCACCCTTTAACAGTCACCACCCCACCTTCCCCCACTATGTAATGATCATATTCCCTGTGCTGTCAACATGCCTTATCATCGCCTTGGCAACCACTAATGTACTTTCTGTCTCTATGGATGTGCCTATTGTGGACATTTCATATAAATGGACTCATTCAATACGTGGTCTGATGTCAAAGACTTCTTTCTCTTCGCATGATGTTTTTTCAAGGGTCATCCATGTTATAGCATGTATCACCACTTTGTTCCTTTTTGTGGCTGAATACTATTCCATTGTGGAGATACAACACAATTTGTTCATTTGTTCATCTGTTGATGGATATTTGGGTTGTTTCCACTTTTTTGCTTAGTATTACTTTTTTTCTTTCTTTTTTTTTTTTTAAAGATTTTGTTGGGAAATCGGGAAAGGGAAACAGACAAGTTGCTGTTCTTTTGTTCTTCAGTCTAGTTGTGGAGGATGTCACTTCACTGGCCCATGTTGTTATTATGATCATTGCGCTTTTCCCAGGTGAGGCAGTGGCTCGCCGGCCATTGGATGGCCGCCCACAGAGGCTCACTGCAGTTCATGAAAGCGCATGCCAGCTGCCGGCCAGCCCCACTGCAGCCTATGCCGTCGCTGGCGACTCATGGCAGCCCAGCTCCAGTTCAAGCTGTTGTTCACCATCTTAGCTGTAGAGAGCTCAGCATCACTGGCTCATAAGTGGGATCCAAACTGGGGCCCTGCTGCTCAGAGCCGGCGTCCCAAGCCAACTGTTAACCAACGCGCCACTTGGCCAGCCCAGAATTACTTTTTGAGTTTTCTTTTTTTTTTTTTTTTTTTTTAAAGATTTTATTGGGGAATTGGTGGAGGGGAACAGCGTTGGGGAATCAGGGAAGGGGAACAGACAAGTTGCTTTCATTTTGTTCTTCACTTTAGTTGCGGAGGATGTTGCTTCACTGTTGGTATCGTCATTGCGCTCTTCCCGGATGAGGCAAATCGGTCGCTGGCCTCTGGATGTCGCTCACCGCGGCTATTGGCAGCTCACGCCTGGCTGCCAGCCGCTCACGCTGGCTGCGGGCCACTCGCTGTAGCCTATGGCAGCCCACTGCAGCCGGGGCTGCAGCCCACACCATCACCGGGGCTCGCACAGCCCAGCTCCAGGTGGAGCTGTTGTTAGCTGTAGAGGGCAATGTCACTGGCCCTCATGTGGGATCCGAACCGGGGCCGCTGGCATCCCAAAACCAGCGCTTAACCAATGCGCCACTCGGCCGGCCCTACTTTTTGAGTTTTCAATGTACACACAACTACCAAAGATAAATACAGCTGGACATTAGTTAAACTGGTGAAGACAGATTTTATTAAGTAGTGACAGCAGGGCAAAGAGATGAACTCCATTCTAATTTGTACAGAGGTGACTGGTGGTTTTAAACGAAGCATGAGGGAATGGGGAAGGGGAGCAGTTGGGGTAGAGTCAGGGAAGTGAAAAGTTACAAAAAACGGAGTGAGGGGTTGCTCCATGTGACACTCATCTGTGTTTATTACATGGTGCTAATCTTATTGAAGTTAGGCACCTTCACTCCCACAGAGACTGGGGAACAGGGGCCCTATCTTCAGGTGTTGGCTGGAACAGACAGGAAATTCTTTTGGCAACCCAGAGTTTCCTCAGGCAGGACCTTTAAAGGGGGCTTCATCCTAGGAGTGAACGTCGTCCTAGGGATGTGACCTGGAGTTGTTAGAACCTGTGTTAGTATTCAAGTCTTTATAAGCCAAAGTTGAAGCTTACTTGAGAAGTGGGCTGAGAGGATCCTGACTAGAATTTAGGTAAGGAGAGAATATCACAACCCAAAGCTAAGTTTCCTAAATTTGTTTAGGCTCCCAACCTTTGAAAAATCTGAAAGCTATGGCACTTCTCTTCCGCAAAATATGAGTTTATGTATGACATATAGCATGGGATTTCAGCTCTCCACCCCACCCCACCCCCAGCCTGTCTGCACACCCTAGGTTACCACCCCTGCCTTGGAGGTAGATTAGTGTGCTCTACGCACTATGCTGTAGTTTAGGTAATGGCCATAATGGGCTACCTTGGGTTATTGACCTTGGCATGGGCTCGCCACAGTGAGCCTTTGGGATCAACTAATAGTATAATTTTCTTGTGATTCAACATTTATATACCTTACGAAGTGATCGCCACAATAAGTCAAGCAACCACCTGGCACCATACATAATTATTACGATATTAATGGCTATATTCCCTATGCTGTATATTACATCCCTTGGATTTATTTTATAACTGGTAGTTTGTACTTCTAATTCTCCTCCCCTTTTCCATCCATTCCCCCCGACCCTCAGTTTGTTCTCTGTATCTATGAGTTTGTTTCTGTTTCATTTTGTTTGTTTGTTTGTTTGTTTTTGTGTTTTTTAGATTTCTCATGTAAGTGAAATCAGAGAGTGTTTGTCTTCTCTGTCTGACGTATTTCATTTAGCATAATATTCTCTAGGTCCATCCATCTTGTTGCAAAATGGCAAGATTTCATTCCATTTTAGTGCTGAGTAATATTCTATTGTATATACAGAGGGTGTCAAAAAATGTATACACATTTTAAGAAAGGAATATTGTATTAAAATTGTGATACTCAATACATACCAATAACAAAAGATGAATACAGGTCACATTTGACTTCTGCAATTACAAGAGGTGCTCAACGTGGTTACCATCAGCGTCCACACACTTCTGATGATGGTGCACTACTGCTTGAGCAATGCTGACACTTTTGTCCACTTGTGTACATTTGTTTGGCACCCCCGGTATCTATGACATATTCTTTAAACATTCATCTATTGATGGACACTTAGGTTGCTTCTATATCTTGGCTATTTTAAATGATGCTGCAATGAACATAGGGATACAGCTATCTTTTCGTATTAGTGTTTCATTTTCTTCAGATAAATACCCAGAAGTGAACTTTCTGAGTCAGGGTAGTTCAATTTTTAATTTTTGAGGTACCTCTATACTGTTCTCCATACCTGCTACACTAGTTTACCAAAACTCTTAAGTTTGAGTTCTGGAAGCTGTGGCTCGAATCCTTGCACGTGTGGATATGTGCAAAGTTACCCTGCAACTCCACCCTGACCTTTCACGTACTCAACTCAAAATTCTCAGGGGTATACATCACCCCATCAAATAAATATTCGGATTTTAATGGTTAATCCATCCTGCTTGTCCTAGGCAACATCAGAGGAGAGTCACCACCAGCATGATTTACTGTCAGTTGATTAGGCCTATTTGGAGTATAGGCTGCAGCCAGGCTCCCCCTCGGGAGGACAACTAGAGGTGCCACACGTTCCACCCCTTAACTCATGGGCAGTATGATTGCCTATTACCACCCATGCTGAAGACTTTAGAATAACCAGTGACAAATGAACAAAAGAGGCCAACAGTAGTAACAGGATGGGGCTAACTAGACCAGATCCATGTTTGGAAAGTTAATCTTGTTCTGTCATCTTTAGTGGAGGCTGATCCTTTCTGGAGTCAGTGTGGCCCTTGGGAAGTTTCTAAACATTTTTAGATTCAGATTCTCTTTGGCCAGCAGCCAAATTGAGGGTGGGTGGTATTCATCTGGGCCAAACTGGCCAGATGCTCTGTAGACAAGAGCTGAGAAAAAGAGATTAATAGTCCCTCTCTTCACCTCTAAGCAGTCAGGGTTGACTGCTGATGTCCCACAAGCCAAAGATGTTCCTCTCTTTCCACAACCATGTGGAAATGTAACCTCTGTCCGTCCAGTAATGACTTCACTCCGTGTCCCAATCATCCTTGTGTCTTCCCCTCATATGATCCTTGGTTTCTCCCGAGGTGCCTCAGCGGCTTCTTCGTTGTATACCTCATGCTGTCCTGGTATATTTCCCATACCCTGACATGTGGGCCACCCTGGACTATTTTAGGAGTTGTCACCTCATATTCATGATCATCAATATCCGTGATTGCCCCAGAGCAGCAAGCATAGGCAAAAGAAGGACCACGTTAGAGTGGTTCACCCCTGACTCTTCTTACTTCTTGCAAATTTCAACAGTGTGGTATCTGAAATACCAAGGGGTAGGTGTGGGAAGCAATGTGATAGAATGAGAAGAGTTAATTAAGTGGTTTGGTTTTCTTACAGCCTGTCTGGGCCTCTTCTCACCTCCCCAGCTCATGATGAAAAATCCTGTTTAAATGGGAGATACCCTTCTGGTGAACTGCCACATTTATAGTCCAAACTGACTTTCTTAAGAGTGCGCTCTACTGGGAGCTGAGCCTCGGTTGTACAGTTATCTTTTTCAGTTTCTCCTTTAAAAATCCATCCATCTATCAGTGGCACCTGCTGCCTGTGGATGACCCAGGGCATGAAAGGTCCAGCAAAGGTCCTAGGGAGCTGTCCACTGCTGGGTACTTTTTACTGCAAAGGTCGCACCGTTCTCTGATTGGATGCACTTAGGGAATCCAGATATGTAGCACAGTTCATCTAAGGAAGGGTCTTTGAACAGTGTGCCCCCTCCCATCTGCCATGTGGATGGAGATGGCAGTGCCATACCTTGAAAAGGTGTCAACTGCAGTCAACAGTACCCTTGAAAGCCTACTTGCCAGGACTGGCCAGTTCTGGCACCCTTCACTATGTGCCTCAAAGTTTCCTTTCCCACTGGACTGTGTGGTTGGCAGTTGGGCATATTTGCCAGGCTTCCCTGGCTTCACAAGCTGTAGTCATTTGTTTTGGGGCCCAGTCTTGAACTATGGGTGGATTACCATGCCCTGTGAAATGGTGTATCCAGGTGGCCATGGTCCTTACAAAGCCACCACAGGTCTCATCAACTCCTTGATTGCATTGATGTTCATCCAAGGAGACCTTTTCCATGGGCGTCCACCTGGGTCACAGACAGGGGGTGTGGCTCTTGTGTGATCTGCTGCCATAATGTTCATTCCTAAAGAGGCTAAGATTTGATCATCCAGGCGTCCTGCTGCCAGGCACCAGCCCATACCACCATGAATCAGGGAAAATGCAACAAGGTGCAACTTGGGAGATTTTTTTCCTGGGAGATTTTTTTCCAGGGCAAATATCATAGCTCACAGCTTATACCTCTGCCTATTGGACAGACTTCTCTTTTCCATGCACAGTGTAAGCAGTTTTCTTTGGGGTTGCCCAGCAGCAGTTTAGTATACCCCATAGCCTTCAAGTTAGTTGATTAATGCATGAACCAAGCCCTCAGTGTACCCAAGCTTTGTCAAGAGCCTCAGTGTACCAAACCTCCCAAGAAACCCGAGGTGTTGGCATAGACCCTGCAACTGACTCAGCCCATCTGGAGGGCAACCAACATATTAATGCTGAGTTTACTTCTTTTCCTGGAAATACCACTTCTACATATTGCTTGTTTGGCAATACCCACTTTGTTGACATTCTCATTTCTGACGTATTTCATGATAGGGACATCAGGATATAGCAACATTTTGTTTGGCAGTCTCTCAGTGTCCACCAGCACACTCCAGTGGAGAATACTGCATGGTGATATCAGGCAAACGTCATATCCAAAACCCTAGAGAACCGTTATCTAAATGGCTGCCTATTTTTGCCACAGGCTCCAGTCTGCAGAATTGTTAGTCACTGATAGCAGTTCAGTGAGCACTGATTGGCCCAAGTAGAAGGACAGTCCATACAGTCTGTTGGATAGTTTTCTTTCATTCTTTTTCTTTTTCTTTCAATCTTGATGTGATTCTTTTTTACATCCTTAGTGATAAAACTTCTGTTCAGCTAGACTTCAGGTGGTTCTCCAGGTTGATTGTTCTATAATTTAGTTGTAATTCTAATGTGTTCCTGGGGGAAGGCAAGCACAGGGTTTATCTGCTCCGCCATCTTGGATCCTCCCTGTTGGTTTTCACATCTGCCAGTACCAGTTCTTTGATTAAGACAGTGGTCTTCCCTTCCACCCCTTCCTTTTCCCCGAAATCCTATACTACTTTATTGATACCACATGGCTGAGCCGAGAGAACTGGGTAGACTCCTGGTGGTCCACTACCCACTCCCACTGTTCTAAATGTGGCATTTCCTCATTGGGAGCATCCTTTACAATCAAGAGAAGAATTACATATACTTAACACTTCTATTCCCACAATACATTCAGCAGTATCCATTATAACCACTTGAGTGTGTATTGACTTGAAAAGGCTCATCCACTGTGAACCTTTTATATGTCAACTTGGCTAGGCGATGATGTTTGGTCAAACACCAGTCTGGATGTAATTGTGAAGGTAGACTTTGAGTAACAGCTTACCCTCCATCACGTGGGTGAGCCTTATCCCCTTGAGTGAAAAGACTAAAGTCTTCAGAAGAGAAAGGAATTCTGCCCCTAGATTGCCTTCAGACTCAAGACTACAACACTGACTCCTGATGAAATTTCCAGACTTCTGGCTTGCCCTAAAAATTTCAGACTTGCCAGCCCCCACAATGGTATGAGCCAATTCCTTAAAATAAATCTGTGTGTGTGTATATGTATACATACACACACATGCACACTTAATGTGCTACTAGGTTCTCAGCAAAATAACATTATAACGAAAACAATTTTACCATGGGCTCATTGATATTAACAAGAGTTAAGTTCCTACAGCATTTAATCAATGTTATAATGAAACAATGTTGAAAAGGTTTGACAGCCTTGGTTGCTATCGGGTCCCCAACACACCTAGGCCAGTGCATAAAAGCACACTGACTCTCCTTAGGGAAAGAGGGACTTGGGCCTCCCCTCATCCTGTTTGTCCTTGAAGGGATAAATGCTGGGTGGAGAGGTGGTGTGAAGGCACTGAGTCAGCCCCGTTCCAAACAGCCAGACCTTAGCAGGGGTTCCACATACTCTTGGGCCTCCTCCTGTTTGTCCACAGTAAATGCCAAAGCTGAATGGGGAGTCTCCCCTTACAACCTGGATCTTTCAATTCGGTGGCCCTGTCAGGCCCAATAACAAAAGAGAATTTCCCTCACAGGCAAACCATCAGTCTCCAGTTTGGAGACCCCCTGGCATAATCGCCAGGTCCACATGGTCCTACCTTCTAGATGCCTATATTCCTACACTCTGCCCCTGTATGAGTTTGCCAGAGCTGCCATAACAAAGTACCACAAACTGAGTGGCTTAAATAACAGAAATGTATTGTGTCACAGTCCTGGAGGCCCCAAATCAAGGTGTGGGCAGGGTTGGTTTCTTCTGAGGGCTGTGAGGGGGAGGGTCTGCCCCAGGCCTGTTCTTCCTCCATGCTCATATCATCAGCTAAGCTATTCACAGCCAGGGTGACTGGGAGCATGGGGCCGGTCATTTGGTAACAAACTGATTTCCATTCCTTCTCTTCCAGCAGAACTGGTGTGGCTTTCTCATCAGCTAGTCGGTGCAACCTAACTTCTAGCATCTCGTGAGGTTTTTGCCCAAATCTATCTCGAATGTTTCCTTTCCTGCTCCTTATAAGAAGGGACCTCAGTATATTTCCAGGAAACTGACTGCCCTTGATGACCAGGAAATATTTTATCTGTGGTCACAGCCATATGTCCAAGCAAAGTGGTTTCAATTTCCTGGTGATATCATGAAATGCTTTTAAAAAATGTTATGGCACCCTCTCCCCTTTTACTCTAAACGCCAATACAACTAACTCACCAGGGCTCTCTGGACCAGCGGTCAAAGACCCTTGTCTCCTTGTCACTAAACACGTCAGCAGCCCCGTCTGCTACTGCCTGCCAGGATCCTCTTCCTTCCCTTGATAGCCAGCCTGTGAGGTCTCCTGGTCTTTTCCAAACGTATGTTGTGACCTTATCAGCTTTGGGGAGGAAGGAGTTAAAAACCCCATGGAGTCAATCTTCAGGGGCAGGGGGGCAACTTTCATGCCAGGAACATACTGCTTTGTAACTGGTAAAGACAGCCCTTTTTCTTTGCCTGCCAGAGGGATTCAGCGTTGTCACTCCACCAACATTGTTTCTAGAAAGAAACCACTTGACCAGCTGACTCCGAATGTCTTTGGGGCTTACCAGTCACTCCTGCTGAGACCTTCAACTTGCTAATCAACACATCATTACACAGTGAAAACTTTGGACATCAGAGCAATCTCCCGAATACTTTAGGAGTGCCCACAATTAAACATTTCATTACTGGTTTCCCATTTTTGCAGCAGCATGTAGGAGGGATGGACTCACAGCTTCTCACACACAGAATCACTTTCCCTTTTGTTCTCACTGCAATTCTTGCCCCAAACTGTTTACAGAAGCACAGACCAAAGGTTTTAACACAGGCACTTCAGGAATTCCGTAGTGGCTGGAAGCTCAGGGAATCCAGGGGTGGGGAGGGGGCAGGCAGGGAGCTCCACCAGAAAGCAGCTTTGTACTTTCTTTCAGTGGCCACTTATTGGCACAGTAGATGGGACTGTAGTAAGACCTTTACGCCTCTGCACTGTCAGGCTTATTCCTCCTAACCTGACCTGCACACCCCCTCAGCGGGAAGACCCTTCCT
This sequence comes from Aselliscus stoliczkanus, assembly GCA_033961575.1. Taxonomy (NCBI): domain Eukaryota; kingdom Metazoa; phylum Chordata; class Mammalia; order Chiroptera; family Hipposideridae; genus Aselliscus; species Aselliscus stoliczkanus. Next base: position 160,571,837 of record CM066731.1, read on the forward strand.
GCCCTGCCTCCCCCCGCACACACCCACACACATTTAGCCACATCATGTGCTCTTACATCAAGGGAATTGATTTATCTCCCCGGCCACATGGCCCCAGGTCTCTAAAAGAGCATTGTAACTATCAGCCCCTATGATGAACCAAACCTGTCAAGTTCACACATTAGATAAGGCAAGACCAAGGTCGAATGGATTCTTCCTGAAAAGCTACAATGGCCATGTCTAGATTTGGACAGTTTACTGTGTATATAGAGAGTAAAAAGAAGAAGCCAAAGGTGCCAGTTCCCTAAGATCCTTGACCCACCCCCACCAAAGGACAATCCCGAAACAAAAGCAGCCAGATAACTGCAATGCAAGTTGTGAGGTACCCCATTGTTGAGGAGCCCCTTCTAGACTGCAGTGAGTCCATTTTATATTCCGCAGCTCTTTTCTGATGGAAGTGGGGCAGAAAACCCACACTCCATCTGAACCCACAGAGCATGAGAAATTGTCTCATGACAACCTCCTAGGGGACATTGGGAGGTGAGTGCAGAGTGGTGTCAACGCAGCTCTTCGCAGGCAGGCAGTCCTCTAGCGTTCTTGGGAGGATCACAGGGCGTTAAGCCTGCGGACTCACAGAAGGCTGGCTTCAAGCCTTTGTGTATATGGATACATGCAAGATCGGGAGGGTACCATGGCAAAGCTATTACCCAACAAAGTGACAAAGGCTGTTAGTGTTGGGACTGGAGCTAGAACAAAATCTCCTGCCAAGTAATCCTTGACCCCTCAACTGATACTGCCAGCTGTGGATGACTGAGCTGAGATAAAAACATGACAACACTTTTTTTTTTCTATAAAAATAACCCTTGTTTTTTAAAAATCACATAAATATGACTTACATGCTAATTATGTATGTTTACCTACCATGTTTAAGAGAAAGTGTCATTTTTGACTTAGTTGAAATAATTTGCAGAAGTCATACATGTTTATTGTTGAGAAATCAGAAAATATGAAGACACAAAAAGAAGAAAATCCAAATTGTCCATAATCCTGACACCCATGTCAAAATGCCCTGTGTACATAGGTGCTTAATAAGCATATGTGAAGTGAATCCATAAAGATACACATGAATTTGAAGGTAAGTAGGCATTGTCCCTGCTTGCTTGTCCTTGGGGAATAGATGTCCACACTCTCCATGTGTTACCTACCTACGTATATATATTTTTAAATGAAAGCATACCATATATTCTCTTTTGTAACCTGCCATTTACTAAAAAATAAATATGATTTTTTTCTACATCAATAAACCCTTCCATAATATATATATATATATATATATATATATATATATATATATATATATATATGTATTTTTTTTGAGGGCAGTGTCACTGGCCCTCATATGTGGGACCCAAACCGGGGCCGCTGGCTTCCCAAGCCAGTGCTTAACCACTGCACCACTCGGCCAGCCCCCATAATATTTTTTAATGAATAAATTCAACACTCTCCCTCCCTGGAGCTTCACCTGACTAAGGCCAGCCCTCCCATTCATCCTGGAGAGGATCCTTAGGAGAGTGCTCTGCAAAGTGGTGCTTCCACAGGACCTGAGAACCTTGGGGCTTTTCGAACTGGCTCAGGTTACTGCCTAATGGTAGGCGGACAGTCGCAGCACACATCTCTCAGCAAGTATTCCGGTGTCTTTCTAAAATAAGTGCTTACATAAATAGATCCTCGTGAGATTTCACCAAGTAAGCTAACCGAGAAGAGGAATACAAAGGATCATAAGCATGATCAAGGCAAAGGGGGAAATGCCCCCGAAACTCCAACCTGAGAGGCAGGATGTGGTGCCAGAAGCTGGATTCCAGGCAAGAAGCCTGGTGCCTGAGTAAGTGGTTATTGATCTAGTCTTTTGAAACATGACATTTTTGGTTTCTGATTCCAAGATCATGGTAGAAATTTTGAAAAGCAATTCACAATATAAAGAAGAAAATAACATAACTGTAACCTGTGACTCACGGTTAACCACTGTTAGCATTTTTATAAAAAACTGTGACATGTAATTCATTTTACTTGAACTTCACAGAAGGAAAAGAAACCAAACTTCAGATCAAGATTTCTTCAAAATGAGATATTATTTCTTAAAAAGAGTCCTCTAAAATTAAATAATTAATAGACATATTAAGGGCCGGCCGAGTGGTGTGGTGGTTAAGCGCTGGCTTGGGAAGCCAGCGGCCCTGGTTCGGGTCCCACATATGAGGGCCAGTGACACTGCCCTCAAAAAAAAATAATAATAATAATAATAATAAGGATTAAAAAAAATAGACATATTAGGAGGTTAAGGGTTTTGTTTGTTTGTTTTTGAGGGCAGTGTCACTGGCCCTCATATGTGGGACCCGAACTGGGGTCGCTGGCGTCCCAAGCCAGCAATTAACCACCATGCCACTCAGCTGGCCCAAGAGGTTAAGGTTTTTGCAGAAGTTCTCAACCTGTGGTGATTTTACCCTCCTGGGGACATTTTGGAAATGTCTGGAGAAATTTTTGGTTGTCACAATTCGGAGTGCTAGTGGGTAAAGACCAGGGATGCTGCTAAACATCCTACTATGCACAGGACGGTCCCCACAACAAAGGATTATCCAGCCCCAAATGTGTACAGCGCCATGAAAACCCCTGAGTTATTGCACAGTTGTATTTAAATAGCACATAGGCCTAAGTTTGTTTCTAGTTAGTAAGACATGGTCAGTTTTCTCAGGGATCATCAAAGTAAGTAGTTGAAAGCACAACCTCCAGTCAGGTGGTCTGAGTTTGAACTCTTGCCACTTACCAGCGAAATGACCTCGTGCAATCTCTTTGGGACTCAGTTTCCTCATCTGCAAAATTGTGGTAATGTTAAACTTTATATATCTTACCACTGTAGGGAGGACTGAATGAGCTAATATAATTGAAATGCTTGGAACAGTGTCTGGTTTATGCTAAGCTCCATGGAAATATTTGCAGCTATTATTATCAATAATAGTACTTGTCATTAATGTCTTAAATAAACCAAACAGAAAACACAAATTAACCTTACTTTTAGGATAATCCTCCTAAGGAATTTAGTAGACAAAAGTAGACATACAAGTAAAGTATGTTTTAAAAATGGAAGCTTTAAGAAAAATAAACGAAATGACTAAGACCGACTTCTAATTCATATACATGAATTCAGGGGTTTAGCAAAGCTTTCTTGTTTTCTGGAATTACCTGATCAATGGTGGGTGACTTACCCTTTCAGAAAACACTTTTTTTTTTCCCCCTTTAGATTAAAAAAATTGGAATGCATCCTCATAGTTCAAAGCTCAAAACAATAAAACAAGATCTGTATCGCACAGTCTTACTCCCACGGGTGTCCCCCTGCCCTTCCCTAGGTAATCACTTTAATTAGTTTCTGATGCATCAATCCACTGTTTCTCTATAAAAGCAAATGCAAATGCTGTGTATTGTTAGTTAGCCCCTCTTTCATAGACAAAGGATATCATACTTTTCCATTTAGCGGTCGATCTTGGCTACTTATCTGTCTTTCTATATTCCAATGTATCTTTTCATTAATTAGTACCAAGAAGCTGCTTTATTCTCTTTTAAGATGGCATAGTATTCCATTATGTAGATGTTCCATTCTTTGCTTATAAATGTGTTTGTAAGTTTTGTAGATCCTAACAAGTTGTCTTCCACATAGGTTTGTGTTGTTTTAGATTCCCACAACTTGGTAATGTATAAATATGTCTGTTTGTCTCCAGGAATCACTGTAGCTTACAATCAATTGTTCAAAAGTCATATCACACTGGCAGGTATTACTGGGAGGTAGAAGTGGAAACAAGCCTAAATGGACATTGGGGGCTTGTCAAGGCTGCCTTCCTAGGAGCTGGCAGAATGAGCCATTATTAGTTTGGGGTGGATTCTGGGCAATTGGGTAATACACTGAGGGCAACCGTGCTGCACTGATCCTAGGGGAATCCCGTTTTTAATGCCAATAGTAAGACCCAGTAAGACTGGCGTTTTTCTAGACTGAATTGGGTGAAATTTCCTTCTATAATTTGAACGATAGATCTCTATAATTTTGATGTCTCTTTTACAGAAGTCCTTTGGCCTAATTTCTATTTTGGAGCAGATTCTGATCCTTTTAAAATCTCTTTAGTAACAGATTGTGAAAGAGGAAGTACCTGGGAAACCACTGTTTCATTTTCTTTTAGTTTGTAGGTGTAAATAGCCAGTAAATTTAGTCTCAATATTTATGGATTCTTTTTAAGTTTTACTTCCCCCAAACCACAATATATTTATTTTCTCCCTCATTTGCCGCAAGTATAAAAACATCATAGCAATGTCAATTTCATAGATGTTATGGGTATCAATTTTCAAATGCTATAGAAATTCTAAGATAAAATATTTGCGAATTAGGCTACTTAACACAACTAATAATTTTTTGTTTTAAAAAAATTCATACCGCATAATTGACTTCATATTTGGATTCTGACTTTCTCATTCAGTTCCTTGTTGTTCCTGGAATTTCTAATTGTGTTCCTTTTGCCTTGTTGATTACATGAGATATTTGTCTTCATTTCATGTATTTATCTTCATCTCACTTATTTTATTGTCAGCTTGTCGATGATGGCAAGCTGCAGTAGATTTAAATGCGTTTATGAAGGAGCCACAGGCATTCTACTACACTGCACCAAAGGCTCAGTTTTCTAAAACCCCGGACCCCAAATATTTACACCTTAACCCCAGTTTGCCACATATTCGAGTTTTCCAAAATCCCATTCCTCCAAAAACCTCAATTCCCCCCAGTTCCACCAGATATATTACTCTCAATATTCGAACTCCTGTGTGCCCATTTTTATTTCCCCCCAGTATTCTCCTTTTGGAACTATGAGGCCATCCCAGGGCCTGCCTTCTACCCAGTGTGATTTTGCCCAGCCCGTTTGCTGTGGTGTGGCCATCAGACTCCTCCATCTCCAGGAAGTGCCTGTCTGGCTGGGCCATGGTTATTCAGCTTTCGTTGAACCCCACAGGTGCTGAGCAAGGCCAAGTATGGTCCAATGTGGATAACCCGCATAGGGCCCAAGACCCATGTGAACCTGGCCAGTGCTCCACTCCTGGAGAAAGTGATGCGGCAAGAGGGCAAGTACCCACTACGGAACGACATGGATCTATGGAAGGAGCACCGAGACCAGGAGGGCCTGGCATACGGCCCCTTCACCACGTGAGCGGGGGCCTGAAGGGACTGGAATAAGGCCCCAGAGGGCCAGGCCCAAGGACAGCGGCACTGGGCAGCCAGTAGATAATGGGCAGGGTAGGATCGCCCTGCATTCTCTGAGCCTGATACTCAGCCCAGAAAGCAGAGGTTGGAATGGGCTAAAGGCCAGGGACCATTCCTTGGCTTTTCTACTAATGTACATGTATTGTATAATTTTGGACAGATGAATAATTTCCCTTTCCTTAACCTTATGTTTCTCATATTTATTTATTTATTTATTTATTTATTTATTTATTTATTTATTTATTGAGGGCAGTGTCACTGGCCCTCATATGTGGGACCCGAACCGGGGCCGCTGGCTTCGTAAGCCAGCACTTAACCACTGCGCCTCTTGGCCGGCCCTCTTAGTTACTTCTTAAAGGACTAAAGTTGATCCTGATGGTGGCAATAGTAGCAGCAACAAGGATAATAAGTAACTATGTATTTATGACATGCCAGGCATTGGGCTAGTCTTGTTATATTCAATATTTCATTTTATCCTCACAGCATGCCCTTGAAGGAGATAGTATTATTATTCCCATTTTATAGATGAAGAAACTGAGGCTTAGAGGGTTTTTTTTTACATCACTTGTTAGAGAGGACATGGAGAGAGTGGTGGAATAGATCTCCCTGATTCTGGAATTCAAGAACTTAACTGCCTTGACACTTTGGGAAAGAAAAGACACTGGTTCATTTCACCTGCCTTTGAGGCCCATACACTCATTCTCCCATCGTACAGTTTTCTTTCTCTTTTCCTGGTTCCTTCACAGGTGGACAGTTTCAGAATTTAACAGTTCCTGGGCTCTTTATTCCAAGTTCTGGGAAGAGGCTAGAGAATGACTTTTCTTCAGGAGCTCATTAACTTGATGTCTGACCCTGAAGGCAAGATTTGGGTCTCAGGCTTTTGCCAAGTCAGATCACCTCTGGACTGGAAGGCTCAGATTTAGAATTGGAGCTGAACATTATGTCCATTCCTTTGTCATCTACTTTTTTACTCTAAAGCCAGTTTCCTAAATATATTATTATACCATATATATGTACAGATATTTAAAAGCTATTTGCTAAACTATTATAATACTTTTTTTAACATACGTATTTTAAAATCTCATTTTATGAAGCATTGTTTCCCCAAGATATATTTTATCAACCACAGATATGCTGTCATTTAAGTTCTGCAAATGGGATGCCTACCGTTGGAGAATTTTAGTCTTGGAGAAGTATCTACAACTTAAAGTTCCCATTAGTGGGTCTGTTCTAGTTTTCATTTCTTTTTCAGCAACACTTTTAGTTTATCTTTCCGCAGGTGTCCCCCAATATAATAAAGAAAACTTCTGGGGTTTGAGGTTCCTTTAAATAAATAATTTATAAAAACAAAAAAACCTGATCTTTGACTTAAGACTTTTTAATGTTTTTCTTTTCAAAATACTTTATTGGTTTTTAAAATCCAAAAGTAACACTTACTATAAAAGTTCCAATAATAAAATATTGTCTCTCTACTTCCCACTCCCATCCCATCCTTCTAAGTAATCCTGACAGTTCGGTATGTATTCTTCTCTACTTTATGTAAAAACATGCAAATATGCATATGAATATGTAAGATATCCTCTTAAAATTGGACCGTATTGTATTTATTATTCTGTAACTAGCTTATAAAAACTGGACCCGTCCCCAGCCACTGCTTAGGAAAGGTAACAGGTTTGAAGAACAGCCAAGAGTGGGGGCAGCCCTTGAACATTAAGCCCTGTCCATGGGAAGCGTGCACCCACTGACATGAGCATCCCTGCCTAACCAGGTGGGGACCAAAGCACCTACTGGATGGCTCTGGCGAGAGGGCTTGGGGCATCAGCCAGGCGCTCCCTGTCTCCTTGGCCCACTGAGCCAAGAAGAGCATGAAGGTCAAGGATCTGAGCACCCCAGGAACCCTAACATTCTCCTCTTGTATTCCTCATCCTCCACACAGACGGATGGGAACCACTGCAGCGCCTTCTCATTTCACATACAGAAGATTCTGAAGTTATAAATCTAAGAGAACCATAGTCAACATTCATTAAGCTTTCACCGTATGTCTGGCACTGATCTAAGCATTTTAATTACCTGTGCTAGGCACTCTTTTTATTCTGCTTCTACAGCAGGGGAAGCTGAGGCAGAGTTCAGTTGCCTGCCTAAAGCCACTCAGCCAGTATCCATCATACCTGTGATTTGCCCCTAGGCAGTCTAGTTCTAGGTGCCCACCTTAACCGCTTCTACCCTGCGGTAGTGAGATTCTGAAGTTGTGATTCAAAGATTCTGTCATTGGAAAGTTTGGTGATTCTATAATTTAAGATCTAAGAGTCTGAGATTTTCCTAGACTCCATGGGGGTCTCAGGGTGGGAAGGTGCCCTCTACTCGAACCCCCATCAGATACTTAACATTTGTGCTGCTCCTCCGTTTCCTGCAGGGAAGGACAGCACTGGTACCAGCTGCGCCAGGTTCTGAACCAGCGGATGCTGAAGCCAGCGGAGGCTGCGCTCTACACAGATGCTCTAAATGAGGTGATTGACAGCTTCATGACTAGACTGAAACAGCTGAGAGCGGAGAGTGCCTCTGGGGACCAGGTGCCTGACATGGCTCACTGTTTCTACTACTTTGCTTTGGAAGGTACGTTTGTTGGAAGAGGGGCTGGGTGGGCATGGGTCAGGGGTAGGTTGTGCTCCCCCTCCTCAAAGCCCCCTGGGTACTGTGTGCCATGGCACTGCCTCCTGTGATGGCCTCTGTGCCCTGCCAGCTATTTGCTACATCCTGTTTGAGAAACGTATTGGCTGCCTGGAGCCCTCCATCCCCCAGGACACCGCGACCTTCGTCAGATCCGTCGGGCTCATGTTCCAGAACTCACTCTATGCCACCTTCCTCCCCAAGTGGACCCGCCCCGTGCTGCCCTTCTGGAAGCGATACCTGGATGGCTGGAACACCATCTTCTCTTTTGGTGAGGATTCCAGGGAAGGGAGTTGGGGGATAGGTCTCAGGGTCTATACATTAGAAACCTCTCCCAAAACCTTTACCCTCATGCTACCAGCTGTCAGAGTGGCAGTTGGTCCTCGGAGATCAGGGCTTTTAACCTTGTCCCCACCTGTTCTCCATTGTCCCTGTAGGGAAGAAGCTAATTGATCAGAAACTCAAGGAGATAGAGACCCAGCTACAGACAGGGGGTCCAGATGGGGTCCAGATATCTGGCTACCTGCACTTCTTGCTGACCAGCAGACAGCTCAGTCCTGATGAGGCCATGGGCAGCCTCCCTGAGCTGCTCATGGCTGGAGTAGACACGGTGCGTGAGGGGGGCCGGCGAGGAGACCGGGGGCTCCCAGCTCCCATCCTGAACCAATTCCCCATTATCCCCCACACCTGAACCTGACCTTCGTCCCTCCAGGTACCTGCTTCTCTTTCTGTAACATCGATGTAGAGCTAGAAGGAAAATGGGACGGGGGGGTGTCATCCAGTCCAACGGAGGTGGGCAGGGATTTGTCTTTTTGTAAGTGGGATTCATTCCATCACCTCCCGGAGCCTCTTGGATAGCTGGGAAGTTCCATCTCACGTCTAATCCAGCTCTCTCATGCTGTAATTTTTTTTTTTTGAGGTCAGTGTCACTGGCCCTCATATGTGGGACCCGAACCAGGGCCGCTGGCTTCCCAAGCCAGCGCTTAACCACCACGCCACTCGGCCGGCCCTCTTGTGTTGTAATTTAATTGGAGGGTTGAAGAGCTGGTCCACAAGCACCTTCTTTGTAGGATCTCTTTCCAGCCTTTTTGTCGTGTTGGGTTTCTCTCTGTTACAGTCTCCTCTGTTGTTAGAATGTGATTCTCCATCATTGGTCCTCATCCCATTGTGGAGTCACGTTTAGCATGGAGGGCCCCATGAACTCCCATCTTATTCTGTCATGCTTGTGGCAAGTTAGTTTTTCTCCCACATTTTGCATGCACCCACTCCCCTACCCTCCTGCTACCTAACTGGGTCTTTCCTAGAAATCCCTTCTCACTTCATCTCTCACTCTACCTACCAGACGTCCAACACGCTGACGTGGGCCCTGTACCATCTTTCAAAGAGCCCAGAGATCCAGGCGGCCTTGCATGAGGAAATAGTGGGTGTGGTGCCAGCTGGGCAGGTGCCCCAGCACAAGGACTTTGCCCACATGCCCCTACTCAAAGCTGTGCTTAAGGAGACCCTGCGGTAGGCTGCTGTTCCCCGTAACCCAGGGTCTAGTGGGGGGAGGACTCAGATAGGCATGGAAAGGGGCTGGTGGGCTGAGGTTAGGGCCAGGGGGGAGATGGGAAGAGGGGCCTGCGGGACCAGAGAGGCGGGATTGAAGGGGTGGCTCTGCCCCTCCTGGGATCCAAAGGCAGTCCTGCACTTCCTTTTCCCTGCAGTCTCTACCCTGTGGTCCCCATCAACTCCCGGGTCATTACGGAAAAAGAAATTGAAGTTGGTGGTTTCCTCTTCCCCAAGAACGTGAGTGGGGCTGGAAAGCCAGGGTTCCCAGGGGTGCCCCACAGCCCTAAACTGATATGCTGCCCACTCTTTCTCTGCAGACCCAGTTTGTGTTCTGCCACTATGTGGTGTCTCGGGACCCTAGCGTCTTCCCTGAGCCAGAGAGCTTCCAGCCCCACCGCTGGCTAAAGAAGAGTCAGTCTGATACCCTCGGGGTCCAACACCCATTTGGCTCTGTGCCCTTTGGCTATGGCATCCGGGCTTGCCTGGGCCGCAGGATTGCAGAGCTGGAGATGCAGCTACTGCTGGCAAGGGTGAGTGGGGAGGGGCAGGAGGTGTGTGGGCCAGAGAGCGGGAAAGGAAGCCTTGGGGAGGCGAGGAAGGGAGGCACAGGGTGGGAGTGTGCAGCGGAGGGCGGTGGATGGAGGTCACAGATTTTAACTGTCCCATGTGCATTTTGTCTCCCAGCTGCTCCAGGAGTACGAGGTGGTCCTGGCCCCTGAGACAGGGGAGGTGAAGAGTGTGGCCCGCATTGTGCTGGTTCCTAACAAGCAAGTGGGCCTGCGCTTTCTGCAGAGACAGGTCTGAGCTGAGCCCCTGCCGTCCTAGAGGCCCGGCCCTGCCACAGTAATTCCTGGCCACTGCTGTGTCTCAGATGAGGAGGGCAAAAAGGGGGCTCTCAGATGCCAAAGGTCGGAGGAACTCAGTGTATGTCCCATAGAACCCTGAGCTTTTGCCACCTTTATCATGTTTCATATCTCCCTCTTGGATAAAAAGCCACACCCTTGTCACATTATTATCCTTGGGGAAAATATAGAATAAAGGGACTTTTGTTGATAATTGGTGACCTTTGTCATTCTTTTTGACCACTCAGAAGCCAAACCCCTTTCTCTGTTCAGGCAACACACCATCCCCACTTAGGAATCTCAGTGGGAGGCAGAGTCACCTCCCTCCGTGGCAGCTGAGAACACCATATGCTTTCCTAGACCTTACAGAGCTGCCTTGTCTTCACCTGGCATTGGCTGAGGCCCCGCCCAAAGGGACTCTCATGTGGGGACTGAGAACAGCACCCTCTTTGGAACAGATAGTGCTTCGATATAGGAAGTGAGGCGCTACACAAATTGTTGAAACAGCTCTAGGCTAGGCCTACAGGAAAAACTGCTAGGACATCGCTAGAGCACTGACCAGCCTGGGGAGCACCGCACTGGCCACATTCAGGAGGATGAGTTGTTGGGAGCTACTCCATGTCTCCCGGGTCTGTGCTGAAGAAAAAAAAAAAAAAAAAGAGAGAGAATGCCCTCCCTGCTCCTGTCTCTTAATATGCATGAACCCAGTGGCGACGGGGCTTGGACCTCTGCTCATGCCTTGACTGCCCCGACAACAGAAAGAGCAGGAACAGCAAAAGCATGGCCTCTGCCTCACTACCATCTCCCAAATCTCTCTCACCAACACCTGAGAGGTGGGACCTAGCTTCCACCTGAAACTCCAGAGGCAAGGAATTCTGGGAATTGTAGTTTTTAGCTTCCAAGCCTCTTTAATACAGAAAGCTAACTAAAAGAAAAGTGGGTTGGTATTGACATCCAAGGTACCATATGGCAAACTTGAGAGGTCAAGGAGTCTCAGCTTCATAGAGTCCCGTCCCAGTTGTAAATTTCTGCTGACTCATAGAAAACTAAAGTAGAGTGTCATGTCTGTGGGGATTTGAGTTTGAGCCCATTTAAAAAAAGCATAGAATTTCCCTGATTAAAATCCTTCAGTGGCTCCCCTTAGCACTCAGGCAAAGTCCAAATTATTACTGTGGCTTAGAAGACTCATGTTCTGGCACCCTGCCCTCCACACTCTCTACCCAGATACTCTTTCCATGGCTGAGCCCAAATTCCTTGTATTTCCCTGAGCACATTAGGCTTTTCCTGGCCTCAATACTTTGTACTTGATGTCCCCCCTTCTTGGAACATCCTCTTCACCAACTGTCATGTCATTACAGAGAACTTGCTTTTCCTTAGGACTCAGCTCGAATGTCACTGCCTCTGCAAAGCCTCCCCTGACCTCGCTGGGTGAGCATAACCCCTCCCTCTTGTGCTTTCCCCGTCCCCCTCCCCATACAGAACTGAGCACTCAGCTGTTCACCTGGTTATAGACCTGACTTGTCTCCCAACCAGCTGGGAAACCCCTGGAGGGCACAAATCAAGCTCCTTTCAGTTTGGATCCCAATGTCTAACTCTGTGTCTAGCACTTAGAAGGTGATTAGTAAATGTTTGTTGAATGAAAGAGACTGGAATTGGAGGAAGAGGTCAGGGGGAATACTGAGCTTTCCATATTGAGAAGAGAACCCTGGAGGGAATTCCTGATGATAAAGGCATGGGTCTCGACCCTACCTGTGCAGGGGTTCACCTGTCAGAGCTCCTTATAAATGTAGAGGTTGGGGGCTGGGTGCAGAGGGTGCCAGGATCTTTGTCACTGTGTCAACCAAAGCAGAATTCTGCTTTTCCCAGTATGCTGCTCCTTCAGACCACCCGGGTTGAGCTGTCCAAGCCACATGAGGCCCTCAGTGCTGGCGCTTGGGTGGGGGGAAGTCGGTGTGATGTGGCTTGGGATTGGGGTTTTGTAGCATCCATCCAAGAGTGTCAGCTTTCATGATCTGTGGCTCAGTTAATGAATGTATAGGCTAATTTCCCATTCAAATCTATGAAGCTCTTATATATCCATAGGATAGAATATTATTCAGCTATAAAAAAGGAATGAAGTACTGATTCATGCTACATCATGGATGAACCTTGAAAATATTATGCTAATGAAGGAAACCAGACACATTACATCTTGTATGAGTCTGTTGACATGAATTGTCCAGACTAGGCAAATCCATAGGGACAGAAAGTAGATTTGTGGTTGCCAGAAGCTGGGGGGAAGGGAGAATGGGGAGTGATTCTTCATAGATAGGACATTTCTTTTGGACGATAAATATGTTCTAGAATTAGGAAGTGCTGACAGTTGTGACTGTCACAAGTCTGTGAATATATTAAGTACCACTGATTTGTATACATCGAAAGAGTGAATTTAAATGGTATGTAAATTATATCTCAATTGAAAAATAAAAAATCTACGAAGGCGAGTTCATGGAAATAGCTGCCAATGTAAGCAATCCCTCCAGAGGCGCCACAGACGGTCTGAGGCAGCACTGTTCTGCTGGGCATCTATAGGTCCGAAAATCCATTCTCCCGCAGAAATCAGAGATGCAAAGCCCGAACAAGAGCTAAGCAGTTTGGTGACATAATGACGTCCTTGCGCGGATTAATTAAAGAGCAGGCTGTATTCCCTCACACTTTGGTGAGCTGTAGGCACAGCCTCAGAGGCTCCTCCCAAAAAGTTTGTGCCATCAGTGACAAGTGAACATTGCATTGTACAAGATGTCAGAGTTAAAGAGCTATTAACACAACTCTGAAATCTTGCCCATAGCCACAGCTCTGGGGAGAAGAAAGACTTCTACCCTGAACAGAGAAAAACAAAACACAGCGTGGCCAAAGAGGTTTTCTCTTTATCCTAGAGGTTCTTTTTTCTTTTTAATTTCTAAAGTATTTTTTATTGAAATATAATATTCCTGAAGAAAAATGCATATACCATAAGTGTACATGAAGTTCTTTTGCTTATCTTGGGGGTTGAAAATGGCCTCTGTCAGTTTAGATTCCATCATGATGCCTGGACAAGACTTATTTAATGTAAATGAAAAAAATCACTTTCTTTGACAGTGACTCATTTAAACACATAGGATAGCTATAGGATGGATGTGATGGAATAGCGTGGGCTCTTTCCCTCACAACTTTCTCCCTGGAGGGTAAAAAGAGCATCAGCTCTGGTTTGAGGGTTGGCACAAAGCCCAGCAGTGACCGATGGGAGGGCATACTTCCAGGGCCTGGGGTCTCAGAGACTCTGGGCTGCCCCCAGAAGTCACAGCGAAGGGATGTCACAGTGAGGCTTCCTGATAAGCCACCCTGACCTGACTATAAGGAAAGCAGAACAATAGGATCTAGGATGACTGCAGAAGAGTGAACATTAATTCAGCACAGAAGATACACCTTTGGCTGAAAGAAAGTTCTCCCCAGGGGGAAGAACTGCTGGGTCCTCAGGATGGTGGGTCCAGGAGGGTACAGACTTATCTGCTCTCGAGGGCACTTGCATCAGGCTGCCCTTTTCACCTGCAGCCTGTGCTGTGACCTCTGGTGACCTGCTCACGCACGGCAACCCAGGGCACCACCCCCAAGAGATGACCCTGCTACATTTTCCCTAGAGCCAGCGCAGCTAGAGGCACCCTGCTCCAGGCTCTTCAAGGACACTGTCACCCCCATCCCATCCTCCCACTTGAGCCCAAGAGAGGGGGACTTTCCAAGGTAGGGCCAGAGCTGAGCCAGCACCTGACTGTGGGTTAGAGCAAAACCTGAAATGGAAGCCAAGACTATGAGAAAATGTCTTCATTTACTGTCTGAGCCATCAAGCACTCTGTTGCTCTGTGAGGTAAATGGGGTTGGAGCCTACTTTAGACATATTAGCCTTCCTCTCCCCACTGGACAGCTGGACCTGCAGTGTCCATGGCCTCAGGGGAGGAATGACAGACAGAGCAGAAGCCCGGTCTTGGCTTTGGAATTTCAAAAGCCTGACTCTCAAGGTGTGTGGCAAGAGCTCAAGACACACACCATGTATTTGGAAGAATAGATGATGGAGGCTGGCCAAGTGGCGCAGTGGTTGAGAGCTGGCTTGGGAAGCCAGTGGCCCCGGTTTGGGTCCCACGTGTGGGGACCAGTAACACTGCCCTCAAAAAAAAAAAAAAAGAATAGATGATGGATTAAAGAAAACAGACCCTCTATCCCCCCGGGGTAAAGATTCCACAGGCTGGTGGAGATTGGGGAAGTAAAGAATGTAGACATTTCTGGGGTCCCTGAGAGGAAGCTGTGTCTGAAGGACAGCAGAGAATGACAAGTACCCCAGAGGTGATAAGGATAGTAGAACCCTGGGCCCCATGTTTCCTGGGTCAAGGCTGGGAAAACAGCAAGGCCCAGAGTAGAAGAGGTCACTAGCTGTCCGTCTCAGCAGTTGGGCTTGGGACAGCCCCACAGAACTTCCTGAAGCCTGGAAGGGTGCAGGGCCAAGACCTAGAATGTCCTCGTGACCCAAGAGCAGGCAGGTCCAAAGGAGCTTTGTGGTAAGGAGTGAGGGACCACCTTAGCAGGGGCCATGCCCACCAATGACCAACCAAGTGGTAACCAGGCAGAACAGAGATATTTTAGCAGGTGCTGGCATGGCTGAATGATGATGACTGAGGAACAACGCCCTACACTACTGAAAGCCTCCCTCTTCCTCACCAAACTTAGCCCTTGGAAAAGATGGAGGGAAACCCCAAATTGACTGAGATTAATTTCCATCACTTAATAAAACGGGCTTCGTAATAGAAACTACATTCAGGGTTAGAAAAATAAAATGATGTTTCTTGCAGATTAGAGTTTATGGAGTGAGCTGTACCTACTATGTAAGTTACTGGTATTTTCTTTAATTTTTTTTTTTTTATAAACAAAGGATGAAAAAGAAAGGCACGAAAGAAACACCACTTGTAGCGCTTGCCAATTACAGATTTTCCTTCTTGTCTTTGAATTCAGAAAGTGCAGTGATCTTACCACAAGTTCAGGTCAAATGACTGTAGCATTTTCTGAGTGAAACATATAAAATATGAGTTCATGGACTGTTCTGTTTCTCTTTGTTTTCTCGATCGTTCATCCTCCACTATTTCAGTAGTACAGGGCCATCACTGGGGACTCAGAACACTGCTGGTGAGAGCGGAGGACAAGAATGGAGGAAGAAGAACCCCTCTCCAACAGGAAGCTCGACAAATAACTGCCGCACCAGGGTGCCCCCGGCATCCCTGAAATGACAGTGCAGGGAGAGTAGTAGGGCAGTGGCAAAATTGTGAGAACCACTAAGGTGGTTTTCATGGGGGAAGAACAGCGGGGACTTCCAGGAGCTGGGACACAAGTGGCAGGTAGCCCAGAAGCTGAGGAATCCAGAGTTCCTGACTAGACCCATGGGCTGAGGGCTCGCTACCCTACTGGGGCCATTCACGACCCAGGTGGGGGAAAGTGATGTGGGTAGACATGGAACAGTCGGCCCTGGGGTAATCCAGTGCCTCTGATTCAGAGACCTCGCTCTAGGCTTGACTCATCATCCCACAATGCACTGGGCATTCCTGAAGGCTTCTGGGAGCATAGCCAGGGCAAAGGCGATTAGGGAGGGCTGGAGAAGCCTGTGAAGAAAAGAGAAGGGAAGACAATGACTAAATGGGGAGGGGCGGTTGCCTTTCCAATAGGGGAACCTCAGTCTTGTCATCCACTGCCAAGTAGGTGGAATCCCTGCCCCTGCCCTTCTGCAAATGCACTACTAGAGAAAAGTTTGAGATCATGTCAAATATACTGAGATGAATACTTAGATAGAAGCTCCCTCCTTTTAGCCTTGTTTCTTATTGAGCAGGGAAATGTCATTCAACAAAGATTTATTATCTTGCTTCCTTCCAGTAGTGGAATTCCAAGCAGGTGGGAATTGAATTGTGAAAATACAGGTCAGTCGCCCCAAAGCGCCTAAAGTCACGTCACACTGCCCTTACCTCTCCCCTGGCACCCCTCCTTATGGGGGCGTGAATCCTGACACTTGGCAGTTTTCATGGATCTGTTCAGTTATGAGCTGGGTCACACCTCTCCTCAGGGTGTCCCAATCTGAGATCTGAGAGCCCAGTGAGACAAAGGGGCTGGTGCTGAGGCCAGAACCTACCTGAGCAGAGCCAGCTAAGGGGCGTGGAGTAAGATGAAGGCCAAGTCCCCTGGCTCCCTTTGTTGGCTTTGGGTGTGGAAGGTGGCCTGGGAGTGAGGGTTCAGATATGTTCAGGCACTGAGGGGGTCCAGGCCAGCAGGGCTGAGCACCAGTGCCTGAAGGATGTCAGAGAGGGACACCACGCCCAGGAGATGCTGGGTCTCATCCACTAGCACCAACCGGTGTACCTGTGGGTCCACAGAGGTTCAGTAAGAGGGCAGAGCCATGCGGCTATGGCAGCCAATGAGGTAGGCACCAAGGATGAGGGGCCACAACTTGACATAACTGGGGGAGCAAGAGATTGCCTCCTAGAAACCAGCTAGGGGTGGTTCTGATCCCTCTGGGGTGATTAGCTGACTGTGGCCCATGGCACGAGGATCCCATGGACAGGACCAGTTGCGGGCCAGTGTGGACACTAAGAGCTTGGCCATGAAATGGGAGGCCAGGCAGATGCCCAAAGTATAGGGAGGGCTGGAGTTACTCATGAGAAGGACCATACGTGTTGGGAGCATGATTGAGGGGCACGGGTCACCTGCTCCTGGACAATCCGGTCAATGACTTCTCCCAAGCTCTCTTCAGGCAGACAGGAAAGGACTCCCTCCAGACACAGTGTCCTCTTCCTCAGTGCTTCTCCCACACTCATGTCCAGGTGGTTGTAGGTTTGCTGGGCAGCCAGGTGCTAGGCAGGGAGGGAAGTACCACTCTCAGTCACTCCCTCAATTGTAAAGTTCCCCCTGGTCCACAGATGCCTCTGATTCTCATACCCGCAGCCTCCCTGTGGCACCCTCCAGCTCCCCTCCATTCCCCACAGACACTTACAACCACATCGAAGCGGGAGTAGAGGCCCACGACCTGACCTTCAGGGATGGTGGGTGGGGTGAGAGAAAGACAGGGAGGAGATTCAGCTCAGAGTGGAGATGCTGTGCAAGGGCTTGGGGTGCACTTTTGGAATGAACTCCTTGACATTCTCCCCACCCCCACCCCCAGACTACTGGCTTTATAATGAAGCATCAGGCTGCCACTATCAAAAGATCAAACAGCATCAGAGAGAGAGACAGACAGACAGACAGACAGACAGAAAGAGACAAGATGATATCATGCTTCCTGATGTGACACAATATGAGCACATGGCATCACCTCTGAAATATTCTAGCCTCAAACGTGTAACCTGAATCTGCCTTAAATCTAATTTCTGGTTTACAGAAAACAGGGATAGAGGAACACGGCAAGGACCACCTGTAGAAAGCAAACAGACAAATCTGGAGGTGGGACATTCTATAGGACAAATGATCCAGGCTTTTCATCATCAGTGGCATGAACATTAAGCGAGGAGTGAACTGTTCCATATTAAAAGAGACTTAAGGGACAAAAGAAGCAAATGCAAAGTATAGAATTTAATTGAACCTGGTTTGAACAAATCAATTGTTAAAAAATGTATTATTGGGCCGGCCGAGTGGCGCGGTGGTTAAGCGCTGGCTTGGGAAGCCAGCAGCCCTGGTTCGGGTCCCACATAAGAAGGCCAGTGACACTGTCCTCAAAAAAAAAAAAAAAAGTATTATTGGGGAAAACTGGGAAATGAGGATTAGGATTGGATATTAGATAATATGAATAAGTTATAGTTTTGTTAGGTGACAGGAAATACATTTATTTTAAGAGATGCAAACTGAAGTGTTTAGTGGTGAAATGACATGGTCTATAATTTAGTTTAAATTACTTCAGAAAAAAGTAAAGGCAAAGATCTGGTAATGGCACTATATTAACAGTAGCTAATTCAGGCAATGGTTATGTGGGGTTCGTTATACAGTTTTTCTACCCTTTTCATACTTTTGAAATTTTTCATAATCAAAAATAAATTAAAATACTTCTTGATATCTAGCTTCATTGTGACAATTTTAACTTTGAAATCATTTACAACTATAGTTTACCAAAGAAATAGTCATGTAATTCCTCTGACCCTTTTTCAGAGCAAGAAATTGAGGTCTGGCTGAGTCCCATGGCCCACTTTAGGATGAATTAAAATGAAAAACCTCATTTACTGGTTCCTCTCACCATGCTCATTTTATTGCACATAATCCTTCTAAATCATCCTGTGAAGTCAGAGGATGGGTATTGTTAAGAATCCTACTTTTCACATGAGGAAACTGAGGCACAGAGAAGCTAAGTAACTGGTCCAAACTCCCTGACTCCACCTTGGGCCCCAAGTTGATGCCACATAGACCCAGCCTGAGCCCCTCCTGGGTATGGGTACCAGTTTCGTTGACCACAGGCAGAGCAGATACCCGCCGGTCCACAAAGATTTCCAGTGCAGTCAGGATGGGGGCTGTTTCCAGCACCACAGCCAAGTCTCGGAATGTGCCAATGCCCAAATCTTGGATGGTTCGGGAGAGGAAGGAAGGCCTGGGCAGCAGGGCACCCTGGTTGGGTGGGGGACAGGTGGTGCGATCAGGATGGAGCAGCCCCCAGGGCTCCCAGCTGCCCCCTCCTCAATCCCTAGGGTTGGGGGCTTCTTAGGCCCTCAGATCATCCCACCCTCACCCTTGGGGCTGTCCTAGGCTCACAAAGATGTGCAGGAACTTGAGTAACCGCTTGTGTGTGATGATGTGGAGCACGTCACCGGAGACCGGGTCCAGGACAGGCAGGCGGTGGATGCGGTTCTTGATGAGGGTGTACACGGCTTCAAACAGGCTGCGGAGGTGGGAGCAGTGAGCCTGAGGCAGCCTGGGGAGAGACACCCTCTATCCCAGCCCCCTAGAAGGGAGGACGTTGGGTGTCAAGGCTGCCTCGTGGGCCTCCCAGGATGCACCAGTGAGTTCAGAACGAAGGGGTTGGGGAAGGGGACTGTGCAGAGCAAGGAGGATCAGGTGGGTGGTTGGGGATGCTTACCTGTCGTTAGGAGAGATGGACACCAGAGGCTTGAAGCAGCCTTGAAGGTAGATCTCTGCAGGAAAAGCTGGAGTCAAGCCAAGGGAGCTGGCCACCCTGCCTCACCCTGCAGTCCCTCAGACAGTCCTCCCCTCCCCCAGGCTCCGTGGGGCTCCCTGTCATCCTTCCTCTGCTCCCCCCAGGGAATCCCCACTGCCCACCCTCTCCGGGGTCCTTGGCTTCACGCTCACGCACACGCCCTCAGCCCCTTTCCAGTTCCCCTCTGCCTGCTCACCCCTCCAGGTCTCAATCTTATGTTCTTCAATCTCATAGATCTGGACCTAGAGACATAGACAGGACTCCAGAAGTAAAACGTGGGCCCCTCGGGCCCCAGGCTCCCTGACCATCCTTCCCAGGTGGGTGCCCTCAGGACTCCCAGCCCACTACTCACCAGGGGGGACCTGTAATAGCGATGCAGCACCAGGATGAAGTCTGTGATGGTCAGCATCCCTGTGGGGTTGAGTAGGGGACAGGGTATCAGCCTGGGGCCTTGAGGTGGAAGGCAGGTTGAAGGGTCAGACTCCCCTCCCCCACCCTGCCAGTGTCCTAGTACTGAGAAAAGAATGGGAATTGTGGGAAGGGGGAGTAGGGCAGCCTCTTCTGTGCCTGAGAAATGAGGTTCTCCCTTTTCCCTCTAATTTTTCCTCCCCTTCCCCCCCACCAACACCCATTTTTATTCTCCTCATTTCTTCCTTTCCCTTTCCTCTTTCCCTACTAGCATCTATGACCTGGGACCATGGGGTAGAAGGGCTGGAGGGGTCAGCTGGTCACAACTCTTTCACAGATGAGGAAATTGAACACAGAGCCACCTCACCAGGTCCCTCCTTTCCCTTCCCCACCACCTCTGCCTCCCAGCTCCTCCTTACCCACAAAGCTCTGCTTCTTGCTGTCCCACAGAGGTGCTGCACGGACACCATTAGCCACCATGGCAAAGAAGGCCTTTTTGATCTGAGGGCCAGGGAGAGCAGTTGACGGGAGGTCTCTCACTGCCCCTCACTGGTACCCCGTCCTAACCAGGAGCCCTCTAAGGTGCTTTCCTCCACGAGCTGGCTTGCCTTCCTCATGTCGTGGCACACACCAGACATGATCCTGTCGGGGACATTTGCTACAGAGATAAGGCTGCTGGTGGCCAGAGACACGGAGGTGACACCCTCACAGGCCCACCAGGATGTAACTCAGTGTTTCTACTCAGAAGTCATATATGTACAGATACAGGATAATTTTGCTAATCTAAGTACTAGAGGTATAACTAATTTACAAAATATTTTTCTCTAAATAAATCTTACATTGACTCATTTTGGTCTCGTCCCAAGCAATGCTATCTAAACATGCTTGTTGTATTTTTCTAATACATGTTAAAATAAATGCAAAGCTACTAACATAAATATATTTGTTGTTCATAGGTCACTAGAATCAAATCATGTACCGTGGACGGCACACATACCATGTTTGGGAAACACTGCTCTACTGTACATGATGGTAAGAATGGAATCCTAGGCATTTTGTGGCTCAGCTTGATGGTAGAGCCGGGACCAGAACTCATCCTATTTATCTGGTATTGAGAGTCCCCTGCTCTTTGTCCTAAGCCATTCTGCCATGTCTTCCACATAGTTCAGGGCTCACAAAGTGCTCCCATCTAGCCCGGGCTGTCCCAGGAGTCCTCTGAAACTTGCAGGGCAAAGCAAGCACTCCTATCCCCATTTTAGAGATGACAGAGGTAAAGTGCCGGATGTTAAGTGTCAGAACTGAGCTGACAGCTGGGGTGTGCTCACAGAGTAGCAACCCTCCCGCACTGGTCTCCATGGGGCTAAGAATGAGTTCTGGAAGGGAGCTTGCAGGAGACCCTGGCCTGCCAGAGTGTCCTGGAGGGCGTGAGCAGTGGCTGCAGCCCCGGGAGGACAGAAGTGGGCAGAGCAGGGGCCTCACCTCCAGCGTGGTGTCGAAGATGACCAGCTTGGAGCTGGTTGCCATGGCATCATAGCAGGTGTGCTTCTGCATGAAGTGCATGTAGACCTGGGCCTCTGGCTTCTGCAGCTCGTCGTCCCATCCCTGCCTAAGCAATGGGGCCTGAGGGGACGGGCATGGGGCAGGCCTCTCTTCCAGCAGTCCAAGCTCGTACCTGCAGGCTGTTGTGAAGGCGAGCTCTTTGCTCAACTCCAGGTCGTCTGTGCTGGAGCTAGCAGCTGCAGCAGGGAGGATATCCACCCCAGCCTGGGCCAAGGGTGTTCCTTTTGGGAATGTGGCCTCCAGCCCAATGGACTCAGTAGCTGACCTGGATTGGGGACCTGTTTGGGGGGAGAGGACAGTTATTCCATTTTCACAAAACATTTTTATCATCTGCCGTTTCAGTTTGGCCTCACAGCAGCTTTGGAAAGCCTGGATGTTGTGGGCCCCATTTTGCAGATCAGAAGGTTGGGTCTCGGGGAGTCACACAAGACAGTGGCTCTGTCCTGAGTAACCCATATTGGGTTCCTGACTCTGCAATGCAGTTATCCTTTCCT
This sequence comes from Aselliscus stoliczkanus, assembly GCA_033961575.1. Lineage (NCBI taxonomy): Eukaryota > Metazoa > Chordata > Mammalia > Chiroptera > Hipposideridae > Aselliscus > Aselliscus stoliczkanus. The sequence goes on from CM066731.1 coordinate 160,593,803, forward strand.
ATGTGGGGAGACTGAGGCTACAAGATGAGGGTTGGTTCTAACGGTGTGTAAGGGCAGAACCCCAGCCCTAAGCTCTGGGACTTCCCCCTGCTCCCCTCCCCTCACCCCTTCCCACCCCTTCACCCCACCCTCCACCCCTCCACACTCCCCCACCCCCACCCTCCATCTCACCAGAACTGGTTTTGGCCTCACCATCACCTTCCTGCAGGCTTGGCAGCTCCTCTTCCTCCACAGCTTCCTGCCTTGTCCATCTTGAGGCCCTGGCACCCCGTTTCCCATGGCTTCTTTTTGAGCTGGTGGTCATGGCCAGTGGTGGCCATGAAGTGCTATTTCCTTGCTCTAGGAAGCTCATCTCTGGAAGGGGGAATGGGGCCTGTTTGGTTAATAGCGAGTAACACAACAAAATCAATTACAGTGTTATTAATAATAATATTTAATATTTGCAAGCTTCCAAAAATCTTTTCTCCAACATTTTGCTTATTCAAACCTCATATCAGTCTTATAAAAGAGGCATTATTACTATCCCTAGTTTACCAATGAGGAACCTGAGATCAGAGAGGTTAAGCAATTTCCTACTGGCCACACAGCTATTAAGTGATAAAGTCAGAACTAGGGTCTAAGTCTTTAGACTCTAGATCCCATTTCCATTCTTTTGAAAGAGGAAGGAGGAGGTGAGAAAAAGGAGAAAGAAGGAACAAAGAGGTGTTCCAAAGGAAGAAAGAAACCCGGAGGAAGACAAAAGCCAGTCCAGAGAGGTGGGGAACAAAGGAAGTGAGAAAAGAGGTTGGGCCCATCAGGAGGGGGCCGCCCCACCTACCTTGAGGCTTGGGTCCCACAAGCCTGCTCCAGGATGGGTTCTGTGGGGAGAAGAGTGTCTGAAGTGGTGGGGAAAATGGGGAAGGACACAGGTCCTTCCCTTCCCACCGTGTCCACGAGGGTGCACACACACCTCACAAACACACACACACACACACACACACATAAAAACACATACACACCCACCCCACAAACACATGTAAACACGCACACCTTTTCACGAACACTTATACACACTCAGAAACACATACCCAACCATTCCCAGACACAGACCCACATACACCCACTTACACAAAGAATACATACACATGCACACACATTCACACCGTGAGGCTTGTTCTCAATCCCCTGGCCTCAGCTGTCCCAGCTCACGGCGTCCCCAGAACCCCTGTACCCTGCGCAGTTCAGGCTCCATGCGGCCAACCGGGACCAACAGAGAGCAAGTATGCAACACTGGCTGGGCAGCACTATTCTGGGCCCGGCCCCTGGCACCCTGCCCTCCGGGATCAGATTCTCTCTGGGTGTCAGGCAGTGGGGAGGGAGGAATCCACCCACTCAGCTGCTCCAGGGCAGCAGCCTGGGGGCAGGGTGGGGAGGAAAGGGGCAACCTGGAATCTTGATGTCTGGTCCAGGGCTGCCTCCTGAGTCCCTGAAGACAAGCAGGAAGAACCCTTCTTTCTGTGGGGAAGGTGGCTTGGAACATTGTGGAGGCACTGGGGCTAGGAGGAGGTGGGCTCTGAGTCCTGGTTTCCTCCTCCCAGGGCCTCTCTCATCTTGGTCAGACGCCAAATGAAGGGAAATGAAGGCGGCTTGAGCTTAACTTTCTTCCTTGTACAAACTTCAGTCGTGGGTGGTGCTGGAGTTAGAAAGGGCAAGTTGCAGCCAGCTGGGAGGCTGGGGATAAGGGGTTTACGAGTGGTCCTAGGAGAGTGCCAATATATGTCGATGTCCCCATTTGAGTCCCGGGAGCCTGTCCCTCTCTTTGGTGGAGGAGCGGGATGGTGCAGGCAGTTGGGGAGCTATGATGATCACCTTGAAGATGTGTGGTGGGCTTGAGGGCTCCAGACCTGCACTTGTCCACAGGGTGAGAGACACCTGTTTCTACCTGTGGTTTGGAGGTAAGTCCAGGTATGCAGGAGCCCTTTCCCCAATCGTGCTGTGTGTGAGCTGTCCCTCCATCTGGTGCCAGCAGGATCCCAGCCCAGCTCTGGTGGCTGCCCACCCCTCCTTCCTTGGCATTCCTGGGGCCTGAGTCAACGTCTGCATCAGGAATGCTGATGCAGCTGCTCAGACTCCTCTGTCTCTCTGCCCTGCCCTTCCTCACTTCCTTTCAGCCTCTTCCATCTCAGTCTCTGGTCTTGGAACAGACACTGGGTAATGGATTACTGGAGTTCTTTCTGAAATTATTGAACATATTTCCCATCATCCCTCAAAGCCCCTGTCCTGCGGGGGAGAAGAGAGCAGAGAAGGGACTTTGCCCATCCATGTGTGTCTTGGGTAGTACAGGGGGCGAGTGCAGCTCTCCTTCCATAGGATCCCTGTGGCCTGTTCCTGTCTGGTCTCAGATGTTGGAACTTATAAGGCACAGCTAATGGGACACCTCAAGTGGTGAAAAGATCAAGTGGACCATCCCTGGAAGCAGGCGATGCATCGGACCTGGAAAAGTCCCACCACCCTTATGCTCAGGGCCACCTTCACAGCCAAGCCAGGTACAGAACAGGCTCACCTCGTAACATTGCCTTCTCCTGCAATACTCCATGCTCCCCTCCACCTCAGACATGGTCCACCTACAGGGCCCATTTCAGCGGCTCTTCCCTGATTGCATCCCCCTCACTGCATTGGTCTGATAGCAAGTGTTCTGTGTACACATCTCAATGTACACTGGGCTGGCATTTATCTAGTCACTATTATCTATTTTAAGTAAACAGTGGGCACATTGATGACCAAACTTGTTGACTGGATGTGATGGAAAGCCCATTTTGGAGTCAGATGGACCTGTTAAAATTTATGCTGCACTGTTCCCTTGCCATATGACCATGGCAAGCATTACTTGTTTTCTCTGAGCCTGTTTCCACGAATGTAAAATAAAGATAAAAACATTTGATGACAGAGACTGCCAGTTGCCTCTCAGTATCTATTTTTCTCTTCTTCTTCTAATAATAGAATCACTTGAAGTTTAGCTGGAATGTCTGCCTATCATAAAGACAAATTCCCAACCTTCCTTGGAGCTGAATATGGCCTTCTGACTAAATGTGGCCAATGTGATGTGAGTGGGAGTGATATGAGCAACTTCCAGGTCAGGTCTGAAACAAAGAAGCATGAGTTCTGCTCTTCCTTTTCCCTTTCTGCTGACTGGAATGCTAATGTGATGGCAGGAGCTAGTGCAGCTATTTTGTACCCAAGATATAAGATGCTTGTTAAAGGTTTCAGAGTCACCCTACCAGGTTTGGACTGTCTGTAGACGAGAGAGAGAGAGAGAGAGAGAGAGAGAGAGAGAGAGAGAGAGAGAGAAACTATTTTTTAAGTCATTCTTAAATTGGGCCTTCGCTATAGCAAACAACCATGTATCCTAACAAATGGCATTGGTTTAGAGATTGGACGGCAGATAGCAAAGAAAAATATTATATGCTGGCAAGCTGGTAACCATTGTTATATTACAGCAAAACGTGTGACATGTCTGTCACCCATGATATCCTGAAAGGTAAACCATATGCTAATAGAGCCTGTAAACACTCATGGAAACTGGACAGAAACACTCAGTTTGTTGGTGTACATTGGCTGCTGCTTGCTGCTATTATTAGCAAACTCCTTCAAGAGAGGTGCACTCAGGCTGGTTATAAGAGGTAGTTTGGGAGAGGCAGGCTTAAGCAAGGGCTGAACCTGTGGGTCCCAAACCTTTCTCAAGCACACCCTTTTCAGCAAACAGTGGGAGCCTGCCCAGTGGGCAGAATAAGGGAGTTCTCATCACAGCCAAGCATATCCTTTTTCAGATGGCCTCAAGGTAACTACCAGCAGTTGGAGAAATAATAGACAAAGTACACCAAATCCAGAGTAGTCAAGCATGAAAATTATGAGCCCCATTCGCTGTGGTAACTCAAATATGGAACCGGTCAGAAGACTTCTAAGATTTTGAGGGGATTGTATTGGTAAAGAAACCATAAATCTGGTCAGCAAGATGTGCTTTGACACCCCCACCTATCCCCACACTCAGTTATTCCCACTGCCCCAAATCTGCCCTAGCAGGAAGAGGGCTGTGAATGTTGTAAGGTCTGCAAGAAGGCAGACATGTTCTCTAGGGCAGCTGCAGAGGATACTGGGTAAGGAAAAACTTCCCAGGAGGCAACGCCAGATGCCACAGAGGAGAGAAGAAAGGGAAATCCTCCCAGAGAGCAGAAGCGGGGGTGGCCAGATGCACTGCCCAAGAACTTACCCCACTGTGGGGAAGAGGTTTTGCAATTCCTGCCCAACCAATTTGGTAACTATTAAGACCCAGTGACTGCTGGGTGTTTTGCCATTCTTTCTGAGTAAATGTTTTAATTGAGTTTATCCTGTTCCTCCCCCACTGTTGGGGAATAAGAGGGTCAGATTATCTGCCTATTGGTTTACAAGTCACTAGACCATGAGGACTTCACCCACACCTGGTCTGGACAGAACCCTGCCTTGCCTCCCCTTTAGGAGTGCTAAATGTGCTCTTTGTAAGAAAGGGGTGGACAGAAGTTGGGCTCGGGCAGCGCAATATCTATTCTCCCTTTCTTTTTCTACTAGTTAGCTAAGGGCAAGATTATATTTCTCAGCTTCCTTTGCAGACAGGGTGGTCATGTGACTAAGCTTGGCCAATGGGATCTGAGCAGCAATGTTATATGCATCATGTAAGTGTGCCCTTAGAAAGAAAGGGTTGATTTTCCCTTTCCTATTGACTGGAATTATGATATCATGGTGAGAGCTGGAGCAGCCATTTGAACCTAATGGTGAAAGATGCAGAATGAATATGATAGACCCTCCCCACTCCCATGTTGGCCCGCCTACCTCTGGACTGTTATGGTATAAGGAGAAATAAACTTCTATCTTGTTTAAGCCACTAACAAATGGAACCTTTGCGACAGCAGCCAGCCCCTCTCTAACTAATGCATTGCATTGCATGATTGGGACTGGGATAGGGCTAGATATGACAAGTGTATACACATATAATGATGTTCACATTTATGCAGTGCTTTGTATCTGCCGGACACTGCAAAACACATCGTGTGCAGTATCCCATGTAATTCCTCACAACTCTATGTGGTCAGTACTTTTATCATTATAGTTTTACGGATGAGGTAATCAGGTCACAACGAGATTAGGTAACTTGATCAAAATCTCAAAGCTAGTAAGATGGAGCCGAGTTAAACCTAGTGTTTCTAGACTCTAGCCACAAAGCTTAATGTAAATAAAGCACAGACCTGACGTGTAATATATGCTCAGTAAGTGGTTACTAAAATTATTACCTCACCATCTGCTCGTCCCCTTAGACCTCCAGCTACAAGACTCTGAAAACAGGCAGGCATGAGGTTGGGGGCAGGGGTTCTTTACCAGTCATTTCCTGGTTGCAGTAAGGGTCAGATAGAGCAGGCAAACACCAGCACTGCTCAACGCTAAAATCATAGCAATTTTCCAGTTGTAAAAAATGAGCTCTCTGCCCTGCCCCAGCCCTTTGCCTCTCAGAGCTCCCACACCTGCCCCTACTGCCATCCCTGTCCCACCCATTCTCTTTGGCAGAGCAAATCAGCAGGAGATACTGGCTTTGGTTGGGAAACAAATACTCCTTGGGTGTTTGGCTTTAGTCTCTTATCATGGTATCATATTTCTGAAAACCCTATTTCTTGGCTTGCTGTCAACACTGGGTATAATAAGGACACTGGACTCTGACCCTAGGGTGAATTTGGCTACCATCTCTGGATAGCTTATTTTTCTAAGACATGGGGTTGGGCTCCTGTTTAAGTGTTATTTTTATAGTAGAAAAGGAAAAACAGCTTGAGGAGGCCAGTAGAGGAGCCTTTATGAGACCCATTCCTGATATGTCACAAATGGGGTCCCCTAAGCCAGAGTGGTTGGGAGACTGAGACACCCAGACACTAGCTTTCATCCTGTCTGTGTGTGGCTGAAACCAAGTAGCATCTATGCCAGTATCCTAAGGACCTGGACAGACCCAGCCAGTTGTTAATGTAATTTGGTCTGCCCCAGATTACTGAGCCCTTTTCTGTGAACCGTTAGAGATTGAAGTGGACAGATGGTGTTTTTATCTACCCAGTATCCATTTTACCCACTTTTGGCAACCCCCAAGTTTCTTTCAGGGAACCACAATTCCTCCAATCTCAGAGCACACGGTTTTCAGAATGGCTTAACTGTGGGTTCCAGGAAGTATGCCTCTGATTCAGACTTAGCCAATCTGGGAATCGCTGGCCACAGTGAGGGGGCATTTACCTAATACATCCAATAGAAGTGAATCCTGGGATTTTTATGGGAACTAATGGGAATCCTTTAATAGATTTGGAGCTGTGATGATGTGTGAATATTTTGCTACCATGGAGAGTGGAGCTGCCTGAGAATGAAGACAAAACAGAGAGCAAAAGACCACGATATGACGAGAAAGACCAGATCCGCATGACATTCACTGAGCTTCAGATCAAACTGTACCTGAAGACCTACCTCTGGGTTTTTCAGTTACATTAACCAATAGAATTTTTGTTTGTTTGTTGAATGCAGTTTGAAATGAGTCTTCTGTCATCTGCAGTGGAAAGAGTTCTGCTACCAGAGCTAAAGAAATAAGACCAAGACACTTTCAAAGTCTTCTGGGGGTGGTGTTCAGTCACTGTGCTTTCCCAAGAAAAAGTTCATAATTGAAAAAGCAATTAGAGTAAATCAGCAGGGTGTCAACGGGGGTAGAAAGGTACTTGGAGAAAGCACAGTAAGAGATCAATTGGAAGGGGACAAGGTTACTGAAGGAAAGCTTCCTAGAGAAGGTGAGTTTGGATATAGAAATCATAATCATGACAACAGCAACTATTTACTGCAGCCAGCTATGTGCTGGGCACGGGGTTAAGCAGTTTACAGACGTGATGGGATTAATATTTAGAAATGCTAACCAAATCGAGAGGTACTTCTTTCTTCTCTACAGCTCTTTTCTCACTCAAGTTTGGCATTTCCTTGTTTATTGCTTTAGGGAAGAAATGATCACATGTAAAGAAGGAAAAGCATCTTCTGGTTTTGAGTTTCAAAAGTAAGACCTCCTGGGAGGAAAGGGAATATGTTTGGCTTAAACAAGAGACTTGGAAGTTTAGGCAGGCTAGGTTATTCAGAAAACATATCCCACTAAAAATACTGGGTAAAATATAAATAGCATCTTCTTAAAAGCACTGAAAAGACAAGGTAGTAATGACTTACTGGGCCCAACTAAAAGAGAAAGGCGCACACACTGAAGGTGAAAAAAGAAGTGGCTTTGCTCCAAGGTATCTGCCAATTCAAACAAGAGCCACATGGGGTGATGGGGGCCCAGGACCCACACAAGTTGGGAATACAAAAGAAAACCTCATCTATAAAAAGCTGGGATCTCAAAGAACCACATTATTGGGAAAGGGCCAGGAGGGCAGTTTCCAGGCTCTGGGCCTCACTCACGTGGAAAGGTGCTGCCTCTGTTATTAGATGGCCATCAGCTGTAACCAGTTGGCCATTAGCTACTATTGTTTTGCATATAACTGCCCGAGGCTATGTTAGCAAGTGGGTGTGACAGGTGGGGCAGGTCCTGCAGCTCCTACTTCCTGTGTCTGGCCAGGTTGCCATGAGACTGGTGCAGGAAGACCCCTTGTTGGAGTATTGACAGATGTTTGCTTCTCCTGTCTCGACCAGTTGTCTTTGAGAATATAATATAGTGGTATGAACTCCCTCTCTGTGTCTCTGTTGTTCCTTTTCGGCCTCACCGAATCCCGCGTTCATCTGCCTGGATCTAAGCCCCAGCATGACAAACATCCTCAGAATAAGTGCAATCCAAAGCAAACAAGCTCTTAGATCAACTTACAGTCAAGGTTTTCCTCTCCTGGATGGTTCAGAGAGTATCAAACCTTGAACTTGGCTTAAGGTGGTCCTCAGTCAGTAATGACTGCAGGTGCCTGGCTGAAGCAAGCATAAATGTTCTCTGGAGAAACTTACCTCTTCCAAAGCCACAGATTTTCCCAACAATATACAGCACAGATTTGGAAATAATTAGATACGCAAGGAAACTAGGAATCGTGAGCAGAAAAGACAGCAGGACAAAATGACATACTGTCACACCCGAACCTCAGCCTTACATAAGTACTCGGGAACTTAGAACCCCAGGCAAGCTGAGGAGGTCCTGAAATTATTGAGACCGAATTTCTCAGAGGACAGGATGCATCAGTCAGGGTGATTTTAGGCACAATAGAAAACAATTCAAATTTGTTTCAACAAGATGGAGACTTATTCGTTCACATAACAGGGCATTCAGGGGCAAGCTGGGCTAACAGTTAATTTAATCCAGAGGTTCTGATATATTTTCCCTTGATTCTCTTCACTCAGCTTTCCTCCAGCACCAGCTTCAAATACTGAGGTGGCAGTGGCAGGTCTAGGCTCCTTATTGATGCCCAACAAGATCCAGAAGAAAAGAGACCATGTTTTCCTGTATTTTCTTCCAAGAGAAGGAAACATCTTTCAAAAGTCCTTGGCAAATGTATCTTTGTGTCTCATCATCCCAGTGGAAGCCACATGCTCTTTCCAGAACCATCTCCATGAGAATACGTTTGACTTAGACTAATCAGTGCTCATCCTCCACTGAGGTCACTTCTCCCAATTGCATGGCTACTACAAAATTAGAAGAAACGGAGTTGCTATTACAGAACAACCACAACTATAGTCCTCCCCTTTTAGTTGTTCAATATTCATACATAACCTCCACGCTGTGTCACACACAACTTCAGAAATGTCCATGCCTAAGGGCCGGCTGAGTGGCTCAGTTGGTTAAGAGCTCGCTCAAGAGTGCGAGCTGAGCTCTGAGCAACGGCGGTTCGATGCCAGCCCAAGCTGAGTTGCCGTTGAGCTGCCAACAGGTGGCAGGATGGCTCAGCTAAAAAAAGAAATGCCCATGCCTAATAAAATGCACTCAGGCCCTTCTGAAAAAAGTACCAGTCAAACTTCATCCAATGCTGTGTCCAGGGGCAAACCCAGAATCTCTTGGAGATGTTCTGGCCCTTCTATCAAGTTAGTTACGAGCACCTGGATTTAAAAGAAACCGGGTAGGGGAATGAGGTAATTGTTTCTTGTTATGTGAGCTTGGAAACCCCTGAGCCTCAGTGTCCTCTTGTTTTAAATGAGAATAATAATGTCTTCCATGCAGGTTGTGATAATGATTTAAAAATAAATGACAGGGCCAGCCTAGTGGCTCGTTGGTTAAGAGTTGGCTTGGGAGTGCGAGTTCTCAGCAGTAGGGTCCACATTAGGGCCAGCGATGCTGCGCCCTCTACAGCTAAGATGGTGAACAACAGCTTGACCTGGAGCTTGGCTACTGTGAGTGGCCGGTGATGGTGTATGCTGCAATGGGGCTGCAATGGGCTGCCATGAGCTACTGTGAGTTGCCGGCAGCCAGCGTGAGTGGCTGGCAGCCAGCGTGAGCAGCCGTCCAATGGCTGGCAACTGATCTGCCTAAGCCAGGAAGAGCGCAATGATCACAATATCAACATGGGCCAGTGAAGCGACGTCCTCCACAACTAGACTGAGGAACAAAAGAACAGCAACGTGTCTGTTCCCCTTCCCTGATTCCCCAATGCTGTTCCCTCCCCCAATTCCCCAATAAATATCTTTTAAAAAACAACACAATTAAATAATGACAAAAATAAACCAATGAGGGCTGGCCGAGTGGCGCGTTGGTTAAGAGCTGGCTTGGGACGCCTGTGGCGCCGGTTCGGATCCCACATATGAGGGCCAGTGATACTGCCCTCTACAGCTAAGATAGTGAACAACAGCTCCACATGGAGCTTGGCTCCAGGGACAGCATGCATAACTGCAGTCCCTGCTCCAGTGGGCTGCCATAGGCTGCAGTGAGTGGCCAGCAGCAAGCATGACCGGCTGGCAACTGGTGTGAGCTATCATGAGCCACTGTGAGCGGCCATCCAGAGGCTGGCGACCAATCTGCCTCACCCGAGAAAAGCTCAGTGATGATGCGAGCGTGGGCCAGTGGGCAATGTCCTCCACAACTAGATAGAAGAACAAGGGGACAGCAACTTGTCTGTTCCCCTTCCCCTCTTCCCCAACGCTGTTCCCCTCCCCCAATTCCCCAATAAAATCTTTTAAAAAATAAAATAAAAATAAAATAAATAAATAAACCAATGAGAGCTGTGGATATTCATATCTCACCTGATGACCCTAATAAATGTGCCATATTTGTAGCTGATATGCCAAATTCCTGAAGTTCAAAATGATGTACCTTTGATTAGTGAAAAGACCTGTCATTTTCCCCTGGGACTAACCCCCGCCTGCAAATTCCTTCTAGGGGTTTGAGTATGTTCCACACATGGCGTGAGCTATCATGCAGGGCTGCAGTCCCACTGCCCTGCCTTCCTCTGCATTTGCCATCCTCTCCGTGGGCTGAGGCCACCCTACTACCCACACCACTGCCTGTGCCATTTTCTTACTCCTCTGATCACAGACCCCTGTGGCTTCTGTCTCCCTCTTTGGCCAACAGAAACTTCCCATCTACTTCTTCAGATCAGCTATTTCAAAAGTTGTTCCCACAGTTGAGCTGCTGGCCCCTAGCAATACTCTTCCTTCCCCTGCATCAAGCTTTCTCCTTCCCAGAGTCTCAGGGTGTGGAGTGGGACCTGGATTATTGTCAAGTGC